>CM060935.1:519518074-529518074 GCA_030765085.1 Allium cepa | reverse complement strand
AAAAATAGCCGTCCGAGGCACAGTCTCGGAATTCGACGAAACCTGTTCCGTTGGGTCCGTAATATTGAATTATTACCGGATTTCAAATTTCGTATTTTTCGGAGTTGTTATGTGAGCACACGACATATAAACGTGTCAAAGAAAATTTATATCGAACCAAATTGAATTTAGAAAAATATATATAATATAATAATCACAACTGCTGTATTCTTTTCAGCTACTTTCCTCTCCTTTAAACTCGCCTAAATTCACGATACCAGATCGTGTACACCATGCCTCCTTTCATTTTTAAAATCCCCCTCTTCCTTCGTCAGTGCAAATCGAACGAAATAAAAAAAAATGGCCGCAACCTTGTATAAAAAAAAATGGGGGATCGCGGCACGACAAGCGGTGGCCTAGGGGAGCTCGCGCTCGCGAGGTGTTGCAGTGGTGGCAAGCGAAGGTCAGATTGGGTCGCGATTTGAGGTTCGGCTACTGTTTGAGGTGGACGAATAAGGCAGCAACTTGAGTTGGGTTTAGGGTTGTGGTGAAGCGATCGGCAGATGGAGTCCGAGGCGCGAACTCAGGAGGCGGCGGCAAACCGAAGCGATGTCGTGAAGTGGCGGCAAGCTTGAGGGCTCGCGCACGAGCACGATGGTGTTTGGGCATTTGCGCGAAGGAGGTGGATCGAACCTGGGTGGAGTTCGAATCATTACAGTGAGGTATAATTTTTTTTTTAAGAAATTTGTTTTACAGTATTTATAAATAATAATAATAAAAAAAGTGTAGAGTTTTAAATTTATAAAACAGAAAATAATGATAGTAGTTAAAGAAAAATAAATGTTGGTGGTTAGTTTATTTTATTTATCTATTAAGTCATTTTAACTACTAAAAATAATTACAGTAAAAAGTAGAAGATTTGTATTACTGTTTATTTATTTGCAGAAAATAAATTATAAATGTATTATATGAAATAGATTTTTTTTTATGAAGCCTATATAGATTATTTTACAAATATATAGTTCATAAATTAAATAAATATAACTTAACTAATTTATTTTATAATGAGGTATTATGGAAATTAAAGTATGTAAATTTACCTATCTAAACTATTTTTGTTACTAAAAGATTTAACAAAGGTAAGCTAGTTCAAAAATTTAATTGAATTATAAAATGGTAATTAAGGGTCGATTTATATTTCGAATATTAGTTAAATAAATTTATTAAAAGGAATTAGTTAAAATAAAATAGAAATGGAAATTTATTTTCGACTAGCGGAATTAATTTGTATAAATGGTTCATTTAATTTTTGGCATTAAAAAAAATAAATTATAAAAGGAAATTTAGTTTTAAAAATTAAATTGTAGTTAAATAAAATTATAAAAGGAGAAATTGGTTAATTAAAACTATCAAAACGAAAATTTAATTATTTGATTGGTTCGAATGTTAATTTATTTGCATAATATTTATACAAGGTATAAATCAAGAAAAACCGAGTCAAGATGGAAATGGATTGCAAAATAAAAGCGAGGTGAGATCTTCTCACTCAAATTGAAAATGTAGATTGCAGTTATTGATTGTTGTTTGGTTGTGATATTAGATATAGTAGGATACATCTATGTATAGCAATATATATATATATTGGAATATGTATATATTGGAGTTGTTGATTTCCCGCATTATATAGCGGATGAGACCCTATTGCGCCGCCTATTAAGCGGATAATATTTTATAAATCCCATATACCGCGATATCCCGTCTTGAAACGAGATTGGTATTGTGCTAATGTTTGTGGATGCAGGGAAACAGGTTGGAGGGATCCAACTGGATTCCTCAACCGTATTTATTTATTTTCATATATTGTGATATTTGTTGATTATCATATGATGATATATGATGTTTGGAAGCCGTGATTGACAATTTGGTGTGTTGCATCATCGGAGCCATTTTTAAAGTTTAAAAATAACGATTTTGATTTTAAAGGGATTTTTAAAGTGATTTTTGAAATTATACGTTTTATTCAAATTTTGAATTGATTCATCTTAAATAAAATAAACGTTAAAATTTTAATATTTTAAAAATTAGGATTTTTGTGAAATATAACCAAAGCATGATTTTTGAAATAAATAGTTGATAAATTTATAAAATGGTTTAAATTGGGATTTTTGAATTATTATAAACGGTTTATATAAAGGATTTATAAAATTGATATTTTATAAGTTAAAGATATTGGGATTATAAAAGAGCTTTTATAAGTGTTAAAATAAAGTTGTACTTAGTTTTATAAGTAAATAAGATTTTTAGATTTATAAATAAATGATGATATAAAAGAATGGATTTGTGAATAAATGGATTATAAGTAATTTACTTATAAGTTGGATTCGACATGTAAACGAAATATAAATAGAATTGGTTATTAACGGAGATTTATAAATCGAAGTAGTTATGGAATAGAAATGGAATTTATAAATGTTGTTTTATAAATCCGTAATCAAATAAATTTGATAAGTAAACATAGAAATTTTTAAAGGAATTATATCTACGATTTTGGACTATGGAAAATCCTTAAATTTAATATGTGAAATGTTGAATTTGGATTAACGAAGTATGTTCACAATTTTGGATAATGAATAATATATTAAGGAAATGTTTTAGGGAAAAATGATATTTTAAATAGAATTAAAACGATTAGAGATGTTTTAAATGTATTAAATATTGAAAACATAGATTTCAACATTCATTGTTGAAATAGGCGTTTTCAAGGAATTGAAGGAAATGGTGGAGTATAACACTGTTGTTATAGTAAATGATTTCCGAAAGGAAATATTTTTGTACAGTATTGGGATTTATATTTCTATCTAAATTTCGAATCCCTATACTAGTGATTTTGGGTCGTCGTAACGATGTTTTACGCAACATTCGTTTTGACCCAAATAATGGGTTTAATAGAATGTTTTCCTTAAGAAATGAAATATATACTTAATATTAATTTAAGTATATTGAATATTTTTCAAGCGTTGAAAATAAATAGATTTGTGAATTACTTATTATTTAATAAGTAGGGAAATGTTTTCCAATACGAAATGAACGTTTGAGAATTATCTTTTTAAAGATAAATTGAAAGTGAATATTGGAAATCGATTTGAAAATCGTATGTTCATAGATATTTTGGAATTGTAAATTCATTATGGAATTTATAAAAGAAAGGGAATTTGTTTAAAAATAAACGTTGATTTATTTTTGAAGTGGGGAATAAATTTACGGATTTGGAACGTAAATGTAAAGTAAATCGGTAAGGATTTATTTAATTGGTTTAAATGAACCATTTTGAAATGAAAGTATATTCCGTGTAGGGAAACGTTTTGAAATTTGTTTTCAAAAGTGGTAAAGGTGAAAAGAGATTTGAAAATTTGTTTTCAAATGGTTGAAGTGTGGAAATTATATATCTAGTAAAGATATTTTGGAAAATAAATAATTTGGGAAATTATTTGGAATTTGGTGATGTTGAACACGCCTATTGATAGTTAAATAACCGACCATCAATATTTACCTTTAAATAGGTATTTGTTGTGATTGCTTGAATTTGAATGCTACACTTATTTTTAAAAATAAGCGCTCACTATTCGGGTTAGCCGGGAAAGAACCTTGGGGTCGTATAACCCATTCCGAATATGTGATACGTCGTAATGGATAGCATTGAAGACCGGTGTTGAAAACCGGATATTTATGAAAACGGAAGGATTACCGTCGAATGTTTCTGCATCGGCTGATCCCCGATATAGAAATTTATTACCCTTTGTGATGGGAAGTCCGGTCGTGATTAGTGAATATCCGGATTGCAAGGACTTCTTTGTAAGTGCCTTCGGTTCCGTTCGATCCCGGAACGGACTTGTATAGATGTGTGTCTGACGTTACAATTTGAGATGTAAAGCTGGTTTCTATCAAATATATTACCGTTGGCGGTGGAGAATTTATTCTCTTAGCTTAACACCCCAGAGGTTATGTAGTTGATGGTTACTAGTGATACATTCCCAAATTGGTAATGTGGCATACGAAGTGCTGTTGAGCATTTGATGATCAAAGCACAGCTTTTATATAAAGCGTGGCTTTGTGGATGAGACTTCGTCGGACCTCACACCCCGGAAATGGTCAAAAAAGAAAGGATGCGGCAAGGTTATTAGGGGTTAGCGCCCTTTTTGTGTATGTCATTCCTTCTGGATAGAGGTGGTATCATGGTATGGAGCCCAGATACTTAACCTATGTTGTTGCTGCAAATTTATTGCTTTGTGGTTGTTGGAAATCGAGGATCCTCGGATATAGATCGGTTACGATCTGGGAATGGCATATTCGTGTCAGTAGTTACCCAGTTAGGGGTAACCCGGCCTTGTGTTGGCAGAGATCCGGTTTGGTTTTCGGGACGTCATTCCAGAGGCGTTTCCATGTGGCAATGGGAAGTTCCTTGGCCTGACCATTTGTTGAAAATCCAAAGAAACAATACGATCTTGTACGGTTTTAGTTGTATAACCTATCATTCACTTATGGTGGCCCCACTGTTTGGATGGTAGCTATAGTAGGCATAAGTGCGAAATGCCTATGCTGGCTAAGATTTATATCTTTATTTTCGAAATGATTTTTCCTACACTATGAACTAGTAATAATATCAAATGTTTCTTTTTAATGCGTATCAAGCATCTTTGACTATCATAAGGAGAAATCTCCTCCGATTCTGCGTTTGCATTGTGTGTGTGTGCGGGAGGCCTTATGGTAGTCTCATTTTCTAAAAAGCATCGCGAATCTATTTTAAAATTATCCTATTCTTTGTTTTAAAGATAAATAACTGTTTTAAGTTCTCACACCAGTCACATGACTGACCTGGAGTTTATTGTTTCCCTTGCTAAACTCTGGGTGCCCACCAATTTCCACACGGGCAGTCTAGAGTTAAGGTTATCAGGTCATTCTGGATTCGGGAGTTGCTACATAATCTGGAGGCAAGCTAGATGGCGTAGCATATTACTAAGTATAGTATTTCTTTTCCGCTGTTTGTTGTTATACACTCTGATAATGAATGTAATGTCATGTAATGTATAAGATATACAGTTCTTTTGTTTTAATGAATATTCATTTATCTATTATATGTTGTTCCGCTGCGAATTGTGATATTCTGATATTGTTCTGTTGTTTCTTTCTGATGTTTCTGTTGCTTTTTCTTTTCTCTCTTTCTCCTATCTTCTTCTTATACCTTTTTCTTCTTCTTAAACCATAACGGTTCGGTTTTTCGGCATCGAAAAATCGCAGTCGTTACAGTGACAATAATTGCACCGCTTGTCTTTCAACCGTGGAGGATCCAATAACAACATTAGATGGAGTAGGGCTAAGATGGTGCTTGGCATGCGAACCAATTTCTATCCTTAGTGTTAGCGAATTTGTTCCAATTTGTTCCAATTTGACTAACAAGTTGCCTTATACATTGTTGCATTTCGGCCAGAGTTGAATTCATTATTCTATTTTCTTCATGCATTTGATCAATCTTTTGTTGCGTCTCCATTTTCCATTGCTTATCTTCATTCTCTTTGTAATTGATAATTACTTTTGAAGCATGAGCGACTTTTATGTGCTTCGCATTAGATGTAGAACTAATTGCATGACAATAGCTTCTTTTTTTATCATTTTCAAAAACTTCAACAACGACATCTCATTCAAAGTCTTCCGAACTAATTGCTCCTTCATTACTACTAACACTAGCTTTTGATTTTTGCCACTCTTCCGTGTCTTCTATTAAAGCCTGAATATTAAAAATAATTGATATAAAAATTCATGAGAATGGTATGGGTTCTAATATGATACATGTAATGATTTTGCAAACGGTTGATATAAAAATTTGTATGATAGAATTTGCTGCCATATAAGAAATACCAGGTACCGCGAGCAGTTCTACTTTCAGAACCCTGAAACTTGGAGCGGTCTGACTGGCGGTCCGATTCTTAAAACATTGCTTTGAACGATGATATTTTGCAGATCTATTTGCTCCTGCTCCTTCCTCTTAGCTTCCTCTGGTTTCGCTCCGTCTCTGATGGCAAAGAACCGTAGCATAAGGCCCGCTTCGCTGCTTTAGCATCTCCTTCTCAAACAATATCGGGAAGAAATTTCTCGACCTCTAAATCACTGCCTTCTCCATCTTATGGCTCTGACATCGATTCGCCTCCGTCAAAGGTTCCAGCTTCCTCTGCTGTCTCTCGTGCTCATAACCCTATGTCAGTTCTCGAAGCAGAAATGCGTCTTCATCCCCCAATGCGTTACCAATATTAGCTACAAACAACGTAACCCCTTCTCGACCTTTATCGATCTCGGTCCAATCTGTTGGGAACTGGGTTAGTACTGATTGCAATCTAAATTCTACGCTCGCTCCTAATAATGTATTGGATAGTGTAATCGAGTCTGATTTGTTTGGGACATTAGCCACTGGTTCTGGTGATCGGAATATTAATGGGATTTTAGATTTGAACGATGCTCATATTGGTGATAATGTTGCCAGGCAGCGAGCTTTTTCTGCCCCTAATTCGCCTATTCCATTTTCAATTTTTCCAGAGGCTAGTGCAGTGATTTGAATGATATACATACTGATATGCGTTCTGGTGGTTTAATAATTTTTAGAGCCCCTTGTGTTCCTGTTTTGAATATAGTTGGAAATTGCTATTTTAATCAATCTGTGCTTGGTGATAATTTTAGGCAGTGTTCTGCATTGCCTAAACCTCTGCCAGTAGCTTTGAATGGTGAAGCTGTATCGTCATTGGATGGAAACGTAGTCCAAGCAGTGACTAGATTTATTTTTGAGGAGTTTGTTATGGCCGAATCTGGGCTTTGCTTTGGTTCTGCGCCTCCAAAGCCTTGTGATGTTGGTGTTCCTGCTTTTTCTACTATAACTTCCTGTGAATTTCCATGTGATAGTGTAGATGCAGTTTCAGTTGAAAAGCCTGCTTGGACATATTTGTTTAAATCTCTGCCCCGTAATGCTGGAGCTTTCACCCCTCAAAAGTTTTGCACTCAAGTTATTGATGGGATTAGTGTTCTCCCTCCAGAAGTGGTTCGGGAGGCTGAGAATCAGTGGGCCGGTCACCTTGTTGGTTTTTTCTTGACTCTGCATCTCCATACTCGGTGGTCCGGGAACATTGTAGGCGTGTTTGGAAACTGGGAGGTACTCTACATGTTCAAGTTATTAACTCCTTTTTCTATTTCAAATTTGGGAACAATGAAGACAAGCTTATTGTTCTTGAGACTAGCCCTCAAATTATTGAGGTGAAACTGTTTATTGTAACTCCTTAGAGTGTTAGTATTGATAAGGCTATAGAGCAGGTTCTCTCTATTCCAATTTGGGCCACGTTCTCTGATATCTCATCTGTCCTTCAACCTCTACTTCGTCTCAACTGGCTTGCGAGCCTAATTTGTGAATTCAAATGTTTTGATGCAAATACGGTTGCTCATAAGAATTTACTTTATGCTAGAGCATTGATTGAAATTACCCCTCTGAATTCGCTTCCTTTGATTTTGAAAGTTAGAATTAAAGATGGTCACGAGATGGAGATAAAAGTCAATACAACTGGAAACCCGATATTTGCACTATATGTTAGTCTTTTAGTCATTATGGGGATAAGTGTTCTAGGATTGCTCCTTTTCCTCCTGCTCTCAAAGTCCCCCTCCCCAGGTCGAAAATGAAATGGGTCTCCAAGGCAAGTTTACCTGTCCCGGATATTGAGATTCCAGTTTCTCCCTCTTTGGATTTAGTTACCGAAGCTGTAGATAGCGATTCTGTTGATGAGACCATTTACTGGGTGTCGGATGAGTGTTCTTGGGTTCACACGACCACAGAAATGAGGTATGACCCTCAGTTACACTGTTATCACACGTTCTTTGGTGGCTATGATGAGTCTAGGAGGCTTATTTATCATGTTGAGGGTGATGGTCTATCTCTTACTTCCTTTGGTTTAGATGGTGCTTGCAATTGGTGACAACTCTTAGATCCTACTTGGGATAGGATTTATCTCTACTCTTCTCTCTCTCGAGATCTTTTGATCCATTATTGGCAACGTGTTTTTCTGATGTCCAACATGTTATAGGCCTTGGTGCTGCCGCTGATATCATTAATGACAGGAGAATTTCTTCCTTCCATGTAGTCTAGACGCTAAGTCTAGCTCCTGTTCTTTGTTTGTATTTAGTGGTCTGTCCACTATAAAAACAGTCTTAGTTGTTCTGTGCATGTTCAGAGCACCTATTTTCCTTTATATACACAGTGGCATGGCCGACTATAAAGCCGGCTAACTTTGCAAAAAAAAAAAAAAAAAAAAAAAAAAAAAAAGAAATACCAGGTACCAGCTATATAAGAACTGAAAATAAGGCCTTACGCGAAAATGCATAAATAAATGAATTGATAGAAAAACTACAGGTCAAATAGAATAAAAATGGGAAATTTTACAAAAAGTAAACATGAAATGTTTTAAGTGAATAAAGGAATCGAATCATAATATTTAAATGAATAAAGTTTGCTAGTATGAAAATTACGACAGAAATATACTTACCCACATTAGGTAATGTAGTTTTTCAATACATATTAACCATATGATAAAAGAATTCCTGGTTTTCAAGTCTGCAAAATAACCAAATAGGGTAAATGAAGCTCAAATAGATGCAGTCCTGTGTCATCTATGCTATCATATTTTCGAAACCTCCAACAATTGTTAATAGGCATTTCTGAGTATAAGGTACAAACAATTAAAAATAATTTCCATGTGTGTGTAGACGCGTGTGTGCACGTGAGTGTATTCAATATTAATGCATTGTATGTGCAGAAACTATTTTGGATAATAATAGTTCAAGTATATCATCACGCACTACTTGTGCAGGAAACCTAGTCATGTAATTGTTCTACCTTCCAGTATATCAGAATATTATACTTTTCCATTCATTAACTGTACTTTAAATCAACCAATTCATCTCTATATATATTTATATAAAATAAATTTTAGTCATTTTTGTTACTATAAATAAGTAGTTATATACTGTTCTATTTTATCATTTTTTAGGATCTGACATCTGTTAACTGAATAAATGAAAATTAGTGAGTTAAATTAATTCAAAACTAATATGTCAAAAAAGTTTGAGAAAAATATTTATGTGGTAAGTTTTGAATTTATCATTCGACGTTTAATACAACTGAATAAGTATTAAATGGCATATACATTGAATGTCACATGTTCAAGTGATGGACATATCTAAAATGAAAGTATAATAGTACGAAATCAATATATTTTTATGCACTCAAAGGTCTTGCAGCAGACATAAAAATATTCATATGAAATTAACACACAATATTATCAAGTTTATCGGTAAAGTATTTATTTTAAGACTAAACGAAACTGAAAGTGAAAATAAGATTCGAAAAATGCACTCAATAGATTTCATTTGTTATAAAACCATTAAAATAACGCCAAGTTCAATCTATAGATAATCATCCACCAGAATAGTAAATATATGATATCGTGCCATTTGAACTCATATATTAGTTATTACAGTATTACTTACCTAACAAATAAACATTTTGTACAGAGATAAATGAACTGCTAGAAAAACTACAGGTCAAATAGAATATAAATGGGAAATATAACAAAAAGTAAACATGCAATGTTTTAAGTGGGTAAGAAATCAAAGTATTGTTCAGTTTGCTTAAACTTACATAATAATAACTGCATATACTAGTATGTTGTTCTTCAATTTGGAAACTAAGGTATCGTGCAAATTTTATTTTATTTCTTTGTTTGAGAGGTGTGGATAAAGTATGGCCACTGTATCATTGTGTAAAATTTAATTTTTGTTGCTTTCTTAGATGTATCCCATTCTAGATATATCAACTTACATAAATTAACAAAATAATTCAAAAAAATATAATAGTATTATAAGCAGTTAGATGAGTTTCTGAGTTGCATATAATGGTAAGATAGAATTAGAAACAGATATACAAGTTTCTGTGTTGTACAAAGATGTTAAGATAGAATTAGAAAAAGAAACCGCTTGAGTTATAAGAACGATTTTAATTTCATAATGTGCAGTGATATATACAAAAGCTGCATTCGTTCAGTGCTTATAGCTGATTGTTTATTGATTGTTCATGCCAAAGTTTTATTTTGGTACAGAACATATAACATTAATAATCCGAGTCTTCTACAAGCTTCCAGTTAGTAAATATTCTTTAGAATTAATAATATACTTCACCGGTATTTATACGAGATGATGCAGATCCAAATATTGATTACTAAGTATGCTTAGATATCCAACAGTAGATAGTAATATTTTTTCCTTGTTTTCCATCAACAGGTAGTAGGCGATGCAAATGAAAGATATTTGATTTCTGCCTCTTTACAACAAAGCTTGCCTATGAAGTAGTATCTGTTTTTTACTTGTAAATGCTAAAATAACTTATGTTTGGTGTATTATTAGGAAATTCACAGTTCATGTCGTGGATCTAAGGCATGCTGGATACTCCACTTGTTTCAATAATAAGACTAGGTCCCATAAATGTGACACAAATGCTAGGTATTGAGTGACAGCTAGTATACGATATTCAGTAAACTTTAATTAAGATTTTTCTATTTTAGTTTAGCCTTAGTGCTCTTAAAATTACACTTAGGGCATTTGGATTATAAGGTACAACTATTAGGGTGTAAGTGTAACATTAAGGGTGTTATATACACACCCACTTAAACTTCCTTATGCCACATAGAAAGGTATTAAAGAAATAAAAATAAAACACTTCAAACACCTATACGGTCGATTAAACATTTTGAAATCAACAATTTTTTTACCATAGAAATAGAAATAATAAGCGTAGATATTAATAAATAATAGTCATGTTTGATACTTAAATGACTACTTTTGCTTATGAATTTAATGCATAAATATTTTTCTACTTACATATTTTTCTGCTGCGCACGGAAGCACCTCTCCTGTTTTCCTACTTGTATGCGCTACTTTCCACGCCTTTGCTCGTGTAGGCTTGCATTCTGAATTCTCCGCTTCCTACATGAATATAAATGAATTCATTTGTAATTATGCATTACCTTTAAGATTACATATACAATAACGACTACATACCAATTCTTCATAAAGTTGAGTTTATGATTTTCTTCCCAAAGTATGAGTTATGGTATTTTTCCTTCATTTTCAGCATTTGTTTTGCATTGTTTCCTTTTCTTATCAATATACTCAATATCAATGAATTTCTCCAACTAGACTTTATCAATATCATTCGGACGGTTATCAATCGCAATGTGTCTAAGTAAAAACTCTTTATCTTTCTTCAAATATTTGTCTCGTAGCATTGATTTTTTCGATCTAAAATATTGTGAAAAACCTCTCTCCAAAATAGGTCGAGCAATAGTTGGATCCAGATTCATGTCAAACTCGTTCGGCAAAAATAAAACAAAATAAAATAAAAACAGCCGTTGATCCTGATTCATGTCAAAGTTAAATAAAAGGTACGTCAGCAATCTCAGATCCTACCAAATGTGCAGCTATGTCAAATAGTCTATATCAAGGTGCACCTTATAATGACATTAATTTAGTGATTGCATGCATTTAAATGTTGAATTCTTACCGATAGTTATGATTTGTTTAATTTGTAATGATTTTGCATTTACTTCCGTTATTTATGTGATACATTTAAATTGCTAATGTACATACTTGACAATAAACTTTGAAGGATGTAATGCTGACCGATTCAGCATTGTTCTGTGATTATATACATACCTTCTCTGTTAGCATTTTTCCACTAAAATGCACTGATCTGTCTCCTGTTTTGGTTTTAATCTTTATTACCTTTTCTAAAACAGAAAGGAACTTTCCTCAAACTTAAAATACCATAACAGTATGAAATCAGTGGCAAATAGAATGTTTGACTTGCTAAATGATATTTCCATGGAAGAAAAAGACATGATTTAAATGAGTAAATACTTGAAGTAAAATACCGTAAGTGCTTTCCATAAATTATCCTTATAAAAGCTATCTACTTTCCTCCAATCATCGTAACTAACTAGAATCAGCGCACGAATCAAAACCCCACAACGAAAACTATATTTTTTCGCATCTCTAAATTTAGCACAATCCATTTCAACAATTATTGAGTACTTTTTATTTGTTGGTGGAGAAGCAACGTCTTCTTCGGTGCTTTCTTGACATTATGATGCATGGTTGCAACTAGTTGACAGTCTGCAATATACATGCTAACTTGTGAATCAGTTGATAAATCGAGTAATCATAGCATAAAAGGATGGGTAGCGTTTAATATATAACTATAAATAAGTAGATTACCTTTAATGCAAAGATGGAAATCAATATAAAAACGACTAAGCATTAAGTGGATTCAATACATCAAATAAATAAATCATGTTTTACTACTACAGAATTCAGATGTCAACATAGATTCAATACATCAAACAAAAAACAAACAAAACATCACTAGTTACAATCACGTTTTTCTATCAAGATTCCATGCATTTCAAAAATGTTAAGTTGTGTTTTTCATTCAAATTGGAGTGGAAGTTTGTTGGAATCTCATAATCATCTATGTCATCAGTCAAGTGCTTAGGAAAACGTCGAACAATGGTTCAATCAGGATTTTATATGTCTTTTATGTAAAAGATTTGGCTTGCTTCAGATTCAAGGATAACGGGATCATCATATTCTACAATTCTACTTTTAAGCTTCTTTAGATTTACCATCGGTAAACTAGAGTCTGGACAAATCTTACACCCATGTGTTTTGTCGGCGATATTTACCCAGTCGCAGTAGAATACTACATGTTGAAAATCATAATAATCAACCTCAATGATCTCCTTGATAACACCATACCAAGTAGTACTATCATCCACGAGATTTAAATCTTTTGCGCTTGCGATAAACGATGTAATTGCACCCATGCAAAGACCACTATCTTGTATCGAATGAGTGTTGTCGTAGTGCTGGAAAGAAAATACATAACCATAGATCTTATATCTAAGATGAGTTTTGGCTTCCCACGTTGGACCACTAACATAATATCATAACAATGAAATCATGCATTTTTCTTCTATTAACTATTAAAACCACTAAAATATATTAAATAAATTCATAACTGTGTAATAAAACTATTGTTTTGTTGAAGTCTAACAAACCTTGATGTGCAACCAATCAGTGAATTCAGTTTGTACAATAACTTACGCCTTTGTTTGAAGTCTTTTTTATTATGGTGAGCATCTTCTAATGACAATCGATACTCGCTACAAAATATACATGTTATGTATTAAGTAAATAGAAAGTTAACTTATAATTTGTTAAAAAATACAAACCTATAATAATCGTCTAGATTTGGTATATCCGTTCTAAAAAGTATCCATCTTCTAATTTGTATGCATTGTACGCCACTTAGCTTGATAGTTTTACCCTCGTATGTATCACTACCATTCTCATCCAAGAATGGTGCTTGTTTAGATCTATGATTTCCAACATGTGGATCTGGCATATACTCCATTGCATACATCTGAAACAAGATATACTTCGACAATTGACCCTTCCACATATCGTTTATTACTTGGTATGTTTTTACACTCCTTCATAGCTCTAAGAAAACATAAAATAATTCATGTTTTTATATTATCATTGAATAATAATTCGGATTATAATTATTAAAAAGAATCTCTCACCTATCAAATGGATACATCCATGTATAATTAACTGGTCCGCAAAGTAGTGTTTGATCAGCTAAATGCACCACTAGATGTATACTTATATCAAAAAACTGAGCGGGAATATAACGGACCAACACACATAACGCCTTTGCAATCATATCTTTGGCAGCTTGGACATGCTCTCGAATCAAAACCTTTGAACAAATAATATTGAAGTACAAGCATACTTGCAAAATTGCATGCCTCACGTCACGAAACTTTGGAAGTGCATGTTGAACCGTGATAGGCAAAAAATGTTGGATAATGATATGATAGTCGTTTGACTTTCTAATATTCAAACTAGGTGGTTGAATGTTTACTAAGTTGCCTAATTTAGTTCCAAAGCATGATGGAAGTTTTACGTCTTTTAGAACTTGATAGCATTGGATCTTGTAAGCCATATCAAATGCAAATTTAGAGCATTGTTTTGTTCTATTGAATAACAAATTGATAAAATGCTCTGCCACATTCTTCTCAGTATGCATCACGTCTATTGTATGTCGCACTTTATGGCCATTCCAATACTCTAAGGAAAAAGAATCGACTTTTTATACCATGCTGGTATTACACCATCGTCATTCTCGTTTACAAGGTGTTCATCATGATCAAAATCATCTCCTCTACGCTTCTTTTTTCTATTCAATTTACCGGTTGTGTATTTGATATGAGCAATTTTCTCTAAAAGATCCGATCTTGTCAGTCGTGTTGGAGGCTCCTTATACTCTATATCTTTATACCATCCATGTTTTGGTACTCTATATGGATGACCATTCTTTAGAAAACTTCTGTACTTCGTTTAAACAATCTATTACCAATGTGTTCCGCCTCGATCTTTGTAGCACAAATAGGACATGCTTTATAACCATGAGTCACACAACCCGATAGATTTCCAAATGCAGGTAGATCATGCATTCCCCATAATAGAATTGCTTTCAATGCGAAATACTCTTTCTTGTCCATGTCAAATGCAGGCACTCCTATTGTCCAAAGTTCCTTCAGCTTATCCATAAGGGATTCTAAATATACATCAATATCTTGCTTGGTGCTTTAGGTTCAGGAATTAGTAAACACAACATTTGAAATTCTGATTTCATGCACGACGAAGGAGGTAAATTATAAGGAACCATATATACTGGCAAACAAATATAACTGTTAGACTGGATTGTATTAGGATTGGACCCATCGGTAGCAATTCCAAGCCAAACATTTCGAGCATTGTTGACAAACTCTGGCCACTTATTCTTAAGCGATCTCCATTCAGCTGAGTCGATAGGATGACGCATGGAATTCCAATAAGTTTTTGCTTCACTATGCCATAACATTTTTCGAGCTATCCATGGTATAGTGCACAATCTAGTTAATCTAAGAACTAATGGAAAATATTATAGAACTTTTCTTGATTGCTTTGTGACTTTTACAATTTCACCTTCATCTTTTAGGATAAATCTCGAAGTATGGCAACGAGGACATTCAATGACATCTTTATTCTCCTTCCAAAATAATAGGAAATCATTTTTGCAAGCATGTATGCACTCTACATTCATTCCCAAATCCTTTAATATTTGTTTCATTGTGGGGTATTTATCCAGTAGTGTATTTTCATTTGGAAGCCACTTTTTCAATCTCTTCAACAACTCGGTCACACTGTTTCCTGACCAATTGAATTCTTTTTTCAAATTACATAGCTCTGTAAGGACATTTAACGTTGTAAGACCATCTTTACAAGAAGAATATAGTTTTTCATTTGTTTTCTTTTGTACTCGTGGTACTTTCTTCCCTGATAACCATCACCAATACCGTGAATGCTATCGTACACACCATATGCATTGTCAATAAGGTTTCCAAGAGCACCTTCTACATGGTTTTCCTCTCGAATTTGATGAGAGATGCAAGCCTCATTAGTGGTAACATTTGATGTAGGATTGTTTACTGCATCTATCTCGTCCCTCTCACCATGAAAAAACCACTCATCATATGTTGGATCCATACCGCAAATGATTAAGTGTTTCTCGACTATTTTGAAGGATATTTTTTTTGAATTTCTACACTTTTTGTAATAACAACTGCACATTTCGAAGCCAGGCGGTGCATGATACTTTGTGAAGTTTATAAAATGTTGAACCCCCTGCATGTACTCATCGTTGTTCCTACGTCGACATCTAATCCACTCTCTTGAAGTAGATAATAACATTAGCAAGAACTTTTATCTCTGCCTGTCATTTCATATAAACACAAAAAATTATTTAGGTTGCTTGTTAGAAAGTTCAAGTAAACAATTCAACTGATACTAAAGTCTTGTAGGAATAATTTTCAACACTTCATCACTGTAAACACTTCACCATCGTAGAAAATTCAAATAAGCACTTCACTTTATTTTTTAATTTTTAGTTTATTGGTATTTAATTTGATGATAGGTCATCATACTTTCCATTGCAAACATAATAATGTAATTACTTTTATAAATCATTTCAGATTAAACGATTCAACAAAATTTCGGCAGCATTTCCCTTTTATTTTCAGTATCGTACACGAATGCATGTGCACAGAAAACCGGAAGGAAGTGCTGTCGAAATTTTGTAAACCGTTTAAAATGAAATGATTTATAAAATGTAATTACTTTATTGTGTTTGTAACTTGTCCTACGCAGGGAAATATCTGACAAATATTGTATCAAATGAATATAAATATTCGTTCTGCTAAAAAACGAATATCCATATAACGATCATATCAACACTTGTCGGACGGGGCCAAAAACTCTCTTAATAATGGATGAGGAACAACATAATAGTGAATTAACCTAGATCTTCTTGATTCATATAGATCTTCTTAATCTTTATCTTACATTACATTGATTCAAAATAATAGTGAATTTTATAACATGTTTTGTTTTTAGGCATTAAATGAATGGGGAAATAATTTTAAAGGACAACTTAAAGTAAATAATTGCTCACAAGGACACGCACAAAAACCTTTTACCGTAAGGACAAAGCCCAAAGCCCAGATACAAATTAAAAAAAAAAAAAAATTCTATTCGTCTCCTCCTCCTCGCTTTCACTCAAAATTCGACGAACTTTCTTTTAAAAATAAAATTAAATCAAAACAAATTGACTTCTCATTCAATTTCTCAGAAGCAAAATCAATTTCCACAATCTCCCCAAAACCAAAATCACTTTCCCTAAACCAAAATTATAATTTCCAATTTCTTTGAGTCTGTGTTTGATGTCGCGGTTGTGGTTGGTGTTTTACAGGAGGCGATGAGGAGAAAATTTTGATTAGGTCGCGGTTTGGTCGAGGTTGAGGTCGCGAGTTATTAGTGATGATTGTGTTGGTCGAGGAAGGTGGATTGGAGTCTGGCCGTGGCAGATGAGTTGGGTTTTTGGGCAGTGAAGTCGGAGAAGCAATTTGTTGTATATGCAGAAAGGTGGAGCAACATACTTGGAAAAAAATGATACATACTTACAGAAAACCGATACCTACTAAATACAAACCGATACCTAATTGCTGCAAACTTGAAATCGTTACATATTTGACTGAAGATATTTCACTGCAGCTAATACACAATCTATTGTTACATTTCAACATAATTTGTTTCAAAAAGTACTTATTGTCTTTATTTTGAAATAACAGGATGATGATGATTTTGTTAATCCACATCCAGTTTAAAAGAAGCTATAAAATTGGTATGAGTAATTGGTATGAGATTTCTCTTTCTTTAAAAAAAATTGCTTATTACAGATAAAAAAGGTGAATATGAACTAACTTTTTAACATTTTGTCTTTATTAGAGACAAAAAATATAAGAAACGCTCAAAGAAATCTGGAAAAGCAATAACATAGCAGGCATAGAGGTGAAAATAGATGATATGCATCAAATAAAGTGTGCACAACAAGCAAAAGACATGTAAGTTTTTTTTGGGTTAAAATGATATCTACTGACAACAAAATGAACAATACAATTGAAACTACTAGTCATAATCAATTGAAAGTTGCTCATTATTCAAACTATCCGTGTTTTTGCATTATAACATTTCATACATAATTCTATAAATCATTGTATGCCTTTTATATTTAATTGAATTTGATTCATAACAAAATATTGAAAAATATTATCTCTCAATTTTAAAAACAGTTAGTTCAGAAATAAACAGTTACAACAAGAATAAAATTAATACCTACATAAAAGAAACTGATACCTATAGAAACAAAACTGATACTTACATAAGAGAAACTAATACCTACAGAAACAAAACTGATACCTACATAAAAGAAACCGATACCTATTGAAACAAAACTGACTCCTACAAAAACAAAAAAGATAACTACATAGAAAAAAATAAAACAAAATATTTAGCAAATATATCTTAAAGTAATAGCTACAAACGCTAAAATTCATACACAAATCGATACTAAGTGTGTTAGTAAAACTGTTAAATATTTTAATTCAAAGCATGTTATATGCTTGTACCATTATCCCTGAAATTCAATGTTTTGTATTAATTGTAAACTTGATAATACAACTTATGCAAACTGATACTAACATTACATTTGGGTTTCGACATACTTGACTATGGAATATTTGTAATGATATTCATTGTTTCACTGAACTAAAGCAGAATACCAATAAAACTTGAAAAGAAGGAAATATTATCCACAAGAGCAAGGATTGTACATGCAATATTGACAAATGATGAACATTGCTGGAGTCTATCTAAATACATATCAAGCTTAGAAGACGAAAGAAAAGAACTGAATTCACATTGTGATGTTTCACAACTAAATTTGATACTTGTAAAGTAATGTAATTCTGTTGAAATTTGTACTTGTGAAGTAATGATGTTCTGTTGCAATTTGATACTTATGAAGTAATGATGTTATGTTCTTAAAACAAAGCCGCTCTTACTTGTAAAAACAAACACCAGAACTGATACTGTAAAAACATTTAACTGATACTAAAACTGATACCATCACTTATACTAAATACTTGAAATTAAAATCAATTTGATAATACGCTATACTGAATACAAATTAATAACAAAAGGTTCGATTATAATAAACCACCAAAACAAGTCACAAATCCACTTATTAATCTGAAAAAATTCAAAATGAAAAATCTAATCATATCCTCTTCAAATCTTGACAATTCCATTTATTATGACCAAGCTGCTTTGCACTCGCCACATCTGTTATGCTTGTTCTGAAAATATGAAAATATTCCTTTAGACTTAACTGATGGTCTACCTGCGCCACATTATCCCACTGCCCAAAAAAAATAGTAAAAACATATTCAGTTTAGAACATTAGTTTTTCCATTTCAGAAAACTGATACCTAAGGTATACAAAACTGACTAGTTATTGATAATCAAAAAATTCGATACTAAGAAAAAATAAAAATGATACCAAAAAACTGATCCTAAGATATGATACTTTTCCACTCTATCACAAGCTACAACCCAATCATTGATACTTTTTCAATCATCACAAGCTTATATCTCATTCTTCAAATTATACAAAGTGCAATCAATAGACAATCGACTGCTAAAAGCGTTATTATTCAACATAAACAGACAAAGAAGACTGTTATCCTACTGCCAAAAAAATAAAAAATAAACATTAGCAAAAATATGTTCGATGTAGAACATTAATTATTCAATTTCACAAAACTGATACCTACCGTATACAAAACTGATACCTAATTACTGATAACAAAAAAAATGATAATAAGAAAAAGTAAAAATGAAACCCAAAAACTGAACCTAAAATATGATACTTTTCCACTCTATCACAACTTTATATACAACCCAAACAACTTTATATCAAAACTTTGGAGAAAAACGAGATCACAGCAGAAATATGAAAAGAACGAGATTGAAAAACGCGCATGAGAAAAATATGATAGATGAACTATAATTTTAAGAAGAACGAAATTGAAATGACCGAACAAGGTTAATTGATATTTTGATTGCGAGAGTAATATTGGATCGCGACAAAAAAATTTGATCGAAAGGAAGAAGAAGAAGCGCGCGAAAGTGGGCTGCAAGGAAAATACGTGCGTGTGTCCTTGTGAGCAAATAATTAGCGGGCTGTCCTACATCTAAAAAAAGCCTTAAAAATTGTCCTTTGAGGAAAATTTCCTGTAAATGAATTAATAAAGTAATACTCTTGTATAAGTTCCCAGGGGCTGTATGTGCCATGAATTGGAACAAAAAGACATAACTTAATCTCCTCTTAAGTTTACAATTAGCCTGAATATTGTTTGAGTGAATAATGGAAGAGGAACAATAAATTTGGAGAATATCAATTCATTTCCATCAATTAAATTAATAAGTTGATCATTGTTTTGTTCTAATTTAATAACATTGCACAACTAACTAAATGTTCTTCCTAAAAAAATTTGAATTTTAATCAATAATTTTCATCAGTATCTACCCCATTTTCGAATCTATAAATATTAATTGACTCGAAAAATAAAAGTAACCTAGAGTGCGTTAAAAAGTAAGCTCGAGCCGAGAGGAAGTAATACTTGAAACCCTACACTGAATATATAATCAAATTCCAAAATGAAATAAAATTCAAATCAAAATCGAATACATATAGTTGCAACCTAAATTCGAACTAAAACTCAAATGTAATTTGAAATAAAAAAACCAAAACATTCGAAAGAGGAAGAAAATTAGCGATTAAAAAAATCACAATGAAATAATTCGATCCCTAAAAAAAACAATTGAATTCAAATAGCACAAAATGATTTGAATTTGAAAAATAAGCATTACCTTAGAGCTTGAGATTCCTTGCAGCGAAGAGTAAGGCCCTAAATCATGAGAGCCGTGAAGGAGAATAGAAGCGTGATAGATTCATAAGAAACGAGTATCATATTTTATTGGTTTTTTTTATTTTACGTAATGTTACATATTTATTTATTTAAGTAGCGTGTACATGGTATATTTTACTTACTGTTTAGAATATTTTGTAATGTGTATTATTTTAGAATCTGTTATCGATGTTTTGCTTATAGTCAACCGTATGTGCAATAATAATGTTTTATTTAATGTAATTTATTACTTGCGATCGATGTATTTTTTATTATTCATATACGAAATATATATCGATCTAAAAAAATGATGGATTAAAAAAATTAATGCTAAATAATTACAAAATAATATAAATACAAATATAAACATGCATATGTATGTTGAGATGAGATTCACCATGTTATCAATTTGTGTGCCAATAAAATTTTTCATGTATATACTATAATTTTTTGCATCAATTGTTTAAATAAAATTTTTAATAAGTTTACACACACGTGTGTATGATTATTAAAATTTTATTTAAATAATTTATGTAAAAAATTACCGTGATTGCTCGATCAAGGTAAGTATTTAGTTAATGGACTAGAATGTTTCTTCAACTGTACAAAATACTTTTTATAAGCATCAATATGAATCCATATAGGATTAGTAGATTGCATAATCTTCATTTTTGTCATTTGCTAATTTCTAGATTTATATGTAATCGAAAAGTTTAGAATTTACCTTGCGCAGCATTAGCACATCGCAAACCCAAAATATGTATGGAACCAAAATGAATGCAGGAGGAGGTTTAAAGAGGGAAAAAAAAATTTGCTGTGATATTACGAGGGTAAATGATACTAGGACTATCAATGAGTTTAGACTAAAACTAACAAATTCAAGAAGAATTAAAGTGAGGTGTTGTCGAAGTTGATGGTGGTGGCCTAGTAGGTTGTTGCTGATGATGTATTTGACTGCATGGTTTGGTTGCTGGGTTCTTTGTGATTTTAGTGGTGAGTGTAGAACTTTATGGAGAAGACATTATAGGTTTGGGCGATGTAAAGGTGTTTGCAGGCCCAGCCCAAGCCCAAGACAGGCAAGACAAATGTCTAGGGTATCAATCGCGTATGGGGCAACAAAATTAATTTTTACCCTACTGCAAATGAATCGCGTGCTGCCTCCAAATTCCAGTCCCCACTGATCCCCTGACGTCGCCGACCCCTATGCCGCAAGGCCCGCAACCATCTCCCAGGGCCCACGCCCACTAGCCGCCACCACTGACGTCGCCGACTCGCCGACTACGAGCTCCAGCCTCCAGAAAAAGTGCATCTCTAGTCTCCTCCCTTTCATCGATTTATGCGTTTGGTTTTACTTACCTTCAAAATTAAATCGAATTATTCTAATTTTAGTTTCAATTTTGATTTGTCGGCTGCGTTTTTTAGGAGAGTTGCTGCCTTGTGGCTTGCTGCTTGCATTTTTCATTTTGTGAGACAGTAAGAGCAAGGGTTTTTGGTAATTTACTGTATAGACTTGTAGTGCTGAAAACAGGAGGGCTATTGCATTTGTTTGGAGTTACTAATGATGATGTAAACTATTTTTACGTACGTATGGATTACTTTCACATTATTAATCGTGCTACTTAAATGCTAGAAAGATGTGGAATTTTTCGTGACTTGTAATTAACACAAATTAAATGGGAAGGTGAAAGATAAAATTCAACTCTGTTATCTACATGTTATTTATTACACTCAGTTGATGATGAAAGCAAACAACCACATCTTGCTTCATCGGATGTTAAAGTTTCAAGTCTACAACTACAAATAAAAATGTGAGTTTTTTGTTAGTTTTAATATTGCTTAATTTGGTTTTATATCATTGGTTAATCTGTTTAATGAATTCAATAATTTGTTGAATGAATTATGAATCAAATAATTGGTATTGGTTTTATCTTAATTGATTTGATACATTGGTTTGATATTGTTAGTTTGTTGAATGGATCAAATAATTTATGTTGTCATATTATTTATTATGAATGAATCAATAAATTGAATTCCTGCATTAAATTTTATAATTATATTGTATTTTATTTTGGACATATAAAAGTATTGTTATTTCTAAAGTAGGGCAACAAAAAATGACAAAAATTTTGTTTCGTCTAGGGCATCAAATACTGTCAGGCCGGCCCTGGGTGTTTGACATGGAGATGTGGATGATGGTTGCAGTTTCAATCTGTAGGAGGTGAAGTAGCAGTTTGGATGCGCGTGTGGGGTATGTGCAGTTCATGGATGGAGATTAAGTGTGGCGATGGTGGTTAAAGGCAGGAACTTGCAGGTTTGTTTGAGATTGAGAAGAAAGTGCGGGTAGGTTGCTATAGGTTTGTTCAGGCGGATTAGGGGATTGGTTGCTATAGGAGGAATTACGAGTTTGTTTGCTGTAGGTTGATTTGTTCATGTGGTTGGAGTAGCTTGATTAGGTGGTGCTGGGCGGTTGACATGGTTCCTGTGAATGTGGTGAGTTTCAGGTGGAGGAAGTCGAGTAGAAATGTAAAGAAATGTAATAAAATGTGAAACGAAATGAACGCAATTGCAAGTAAAACAAATATGAACGCAATTGCAAGTAAAACAAATATGAAAGCAAATGCAATAGGTGTTGCTATTTTTTTTATAAACTAACAGAATTCAAACCAAATGCAAACCAGCAAAATGTAGACCAAATGCAGAGAAGCAGAAATGCGCAGTAATTGAAATGCAAAATATCTTTCTTGTTAAGATTTTCAAATAAATGGATGCATGCAGCCGGAGGAAATATGCATCAAAACCATAACACATACATCAAGTAATTCATGGACATGCAGTTGGTGGATGTTGAACCTCATTTCTTTGAAACCTTTCTGTTTTTTTCTTCAAGACGTCTATCCTTCAATGGTGCCGAAACATTTTTCTTTTCATTTTGAAACTTCACTGATTTTAATTCATTTATACTTTATCATTTCAGTTGCCATTTTTAACCTAATCACTAAGGCCCAGAAATTGAAAGTCTGAAGGTGACATTTTCAGGTTTTCTAGATCAAATCTAATCAAACTTTTTTATATCAATTTCAAACTTTTTTATATGAATAATTACAACATTAATATCAAATTCGAAAAATACAAAACTTACTACAGCATTACATTTACAATAGATGTAAAAATTTTGCAAGATAAGTGGATGTTTACAAAGTTTGTTTTAAAAATGTCAAAAAAGTAACTTCTGTTGTCGTTCTTTAGTACGAAACTAGATTTTTTTTGTTTCTACAACTTTTTTCAAAATAGTTATGAAGAGTCAAGTTTAACTGAATAATTTTTTTACAGCACCTAATACATGTTATTGAAGTATTTAAATGTACTGTTAAGTTTTAAAAATTTATTTAGTTTCGTAATTTATCTAGAACAATATTATTATTCAACTATTACAAAAGTGCTATCTTTTGTAAGGATTATACCATATTTCAAACTTCAATGCAAATCAAATATCTCTAAGAAAATAAAATATTTCAAATAAATACAACTTTTATTAAAAGGTTCAAATAAGTTAAAAGTTCAACTCCTAAAATAATCGTTTTCATTCAAAAAAATAAGTAAGAAAATCCTATAAGCTACACCCACTAATGTTTCTTTTTATACAGACGAAATTGCTAGAAATTAATCAACATATAAGAATCATTCAAATATATTGCAATTTGAATGCCAAAAAAGAATATATCTGAACAAAGCGATAGAATACCAGGACAATAGTTTTGGCTTTCAAAAATGAAAAATTTAAGTAATTTTGGACCTGCTACTACGCTACAGATAGGATTTTGGCGCAACTATAGGCGGCATATTTGATACGGCTATAAGCCGTATCAAATTTTAATACGGCTTATAGCCGTATCTATTTTATTTAATACGGCTATAAGCCGTATTAACATTTGATACGGCCTATAGCCGTATCAAAATCTGTGCCTCTTTTCGTGGGAAAATTTTCCCCAAAACGCACACCATCCCTCCATTTTTTTATTTCCAGCTTTCTTTTTTTTTCCACAACATTCCAACTGCTTTAATCTACACCCTATTAATTTCCAATCGCATGCACTAAAACAGCGACAATCAACACGCCAACATTGAACGACATCACAGAAAGCATCACCGTGTAAGACAGCAACTGCCTGATAGCCGTCAGACCGGTCAGCACGATTTGGTTTCCCTTATTCACTGGAACGTAGGAGAGTAGTTCTACGATAAGAGCCAACATAAAAATGAGGAAGAGGGCAAGAAGGTAAATTCCCAGTCCGCGGTCGCCGGGGAAGCCAGAGAAGAGGGTTTCGACGCGGCGGCCTTTAATCATTGACAGGCGCTTTGGCTGAAACCTTCTGCTGTTAAGTCAATCCCCATCTCTTCCGTAGTTCGCTTCCATAAAAGTTTCTAGGTAATTTTTCTATTATCGGTAAATAATGTCAATTTGAGTTCTGACGGTTTAAAAATAAAGAAGAGGTGGGACAGACGGTTTAAAAATAGTTTTGAAAAATAGGAATTACAACATAATTTGAAAAATAGTTATAATTTGAAATGATGGTTCATGACATTAAAATATAAGAGCATTGGAGATGCTCTAATCTTCGTTGACCCTTTCAAGTTTATTTGGTAGAATGTTCCAGAGACTTGATAACACCATAACAAGGTGTGTTTCTGTTCATTGCTCATTAATGGTCTGATAGCTAAATTCTGAAGACATTAGATTCTAATAAACCATACAAGAATAGTCCTTATTGATCGAGTCTATGGGAATTTAATGTCAACTCATTTTCTTTCATTTTTGAGAAACGTTTTAGTATGTCCGGCCTAAAATAGGATTTATAATCATGCATTCGGGTTTACCTATCATATCGCAATTACGAAATTTACATATATATGCTATGCACTTCTATAACTGAAAAATGATGATCTCAACTTTTATAGTTCCATTCATACATTATCAGATCATCAAAACTCTGTTATCTTTGCACATAATCAGTCGTTACATCATACTAATTTTTATGCTTGATGGAGATCAGAAGGTACTATATATTCAGCAGATTAATAAATATATGGTTCTGACATTGTATATGGTTTTGACATTGTTGTATAAATTGATAAAATTATTGTTAATGGCGCAAGCCAAGTATCAGGAGAGGGGTAATGCATAGACATTACTCCAGTGCTACAAAATAGCGCCGTTGTAATGGCAATTTTTTTGAAAACAGTTTGGTGCTAATGTTGTGTATTGTTCTGACATTGTTGTATATTTGTATCCATGCACCTTATAGTACTCAAGTTTTCCATATGAATTCTATTATTTTTTGGGTTACATAGTTTCAGCAGGATGGTAACAATACATAAATACAGCCTTAGATGTTTCATTTTGCAAATAAACTTCTACATGTCAGTTAGGCTTCAGTTTCCCTTTAACCTTAGATATTTAAACTAACTGAAGTAGAGTTTTCCCGAAATTCACATTTTGTTTTTGCTCCAGAAAAACGTTGTTGCATCTAAGTGTTTTACCCATGTTTACTCGAGAGTACATAGGTTATGTTTGTATGCATTTTTTGTGATATTGACATGACCTGCAATGATATATCCTGAAAATTTCACTAGATACTTTGTGAGCTGGCAAATTCTCTCCCATTTAGGAAGACTAGGGTGACCAATATTGCGTTTACCTTTGCTATTTAATTTTCAGTGAATGCACTTATACTATTTCTGCATTCAACTAAATTGAATTATACGATAGTTCTAAATGCAAATATTTTTTCTAATTGTTATTTCGATTTCGCTTATTTTTTTCTTAAATTTAGCAATATGCCATGTTGGAAAAAAGAAAAAGAAAAAAGAAACAGTGAGTGTATACTACCTTTTTCACTTCAGCCTACTGTTTTTGATGTCTTATAAATGTTTATCATTTCAATTATATCTTCCCCTAGTTGCTTTATTTTCTGAATAAATAGATTACCCATTTATAAAATTTGAGATATAAATATGGAAAACTTGTGTATATATTGTTTGACGTCATTAGTTGCATCTTCCAAAACATGAGTAACGATGCTACTGTTGTAGTAATTGCTGTTTTTGCTAGTGGAAGCAATTTTTGTTATATAAAGAATGAATGAATATGTGCTGATCATTTCATTTTTTACCATTCCAAGTAAATGTAAATAAATTTTACATTTCAAAACCCTCTTCCTTTTACCACAAGCATTTTAATAAAATTTAATAAAAACTGTATACCTCCTTGTACCACATCTCATTTTCACTTAAGTTAGCGGTACTTCACCAAAGTCCCTTCATCCATCTCAGAGACTCAGAGCACGTCAAATTCATTTGGAGAAGTCCACCAAACAAAAACTAGTTGAGACGGCTAAACTCTACCAGTCTACAATTGATGCCCATTCATGCTTTGCAACGGTACCATTTCCTCCATCAAACAACATAAAATTTAAAATAAAAAATAAAGTATTATAAAGTTATATACAGAATAAATACTCTGTGACAAGCTGTTTACAAAGGAAGTTGTTACAATGTGATGTGTTGGAGCATCAATGCTTTTCTGCTTTATGGTTTTTGAATTGAACAGAAGAGAAATTAATCAAGGATAATGCAATGGTATTCTAAAAAATAAATGTAGTATTGAGAAGTGAAAGTAGAGTAATTTTGTGGTAATTTTCAGCGTTGAAATTAGAAAGAATAAAAATGGATGCTTTTAGCTGCTTACTATATTTTCCATCCATGCAACAAAAAATGGCCCAAGTATGATATTAATGTCAAAATGAAAACATAATTCTACAATTTTATGGAACATACGCATTAGAGACATTAGAGACTGCATAGTATTCATGTTAGAGACTGCATAGGTATCCCTCTAACATTGTCCAAAATCAAGAAACACCCCTACATGCCTTTATAGATGAAAAGATCATTGCTAAACTTAGCTCATAGCAGAACAAATATTTGTCTCATGCTGGTAGGCTCACCATAGTTAAATCCATTGCCTTTACTATGCAAGTATGAAGTATATATAGTATTCTCGCAACTTTATTCTTCCTATTTTATAAGGTTTGGTGACCCATTTTAGTCGTTTTCAATTAAATACTCCAAAATCCAAAGACCTGTGAAAGTGGTGGTTTGGAGAAGTTGATCTTATTCAGTGGAATAAAGCAGCTTGCTCCTCCCACTTGGCTAACTTAACTGGAAATAATGATAGTCTTTGGAAACATTGGGGTCACTCTTCTAGAAGATGAAGCAAAGATAAAACTGCTGTTGTGCTGTTGTGTTGTATGTGTGTGTTTTCAAGTACTCGTTGGCAGTCCTGTTAAAATACTGGTAATTTTTGCAACTCAATGTCCTATCAGTTCGAACACTCAACACAATTTTTGGCATGCTCTTTGGGCAGCTAAAGGTCTCATAATATTTGTAGAACTTGCACACAACCAATATTAATTTCAGGCTTTAGAATTTTTCCATTTACATTATGGGTTTTCTAACCCTGTATTTCGACTAAACATAAAGTTTCTTTACGGGTCCCTTTCACTCTTATTTTTGAATTTTTTCCCCCAAACTATTCATCCAATTTCGAACATTCAACCTTTTTTTATCGTACGGTCATTTTGTTTAATATGCATATGCAACCTAAAATGGCTAGGCTTGACTGTAATGTCCAATTATTTATTATGAATCTCATGCATAATATTAGAATACATGGTTTAAATGCTTATGAAAAGAATTGTACCATTTCACAAACTGTTGTAGTCATTCCAATTTACTGCTATAAATAATTATATTGATGGAATTATTTCGGCCATGCTTGACTTCTACGTTCGTCATAATTGTACATGCCTGTATTTGCTAACATTTAGACAATAGTCATTCATTTGTCTATCAATTTCAATGCGTTTTTTAAAGGAGTTCTTTTAGATGATAACATATTTATCACTTGCTCTATCATTTAGCTCATAATATGTCATGGTTTTATTGTCCATGATTATAGTACATGGCGTCATAATTGTTTTTATAGACACACCTGTATATAAGTGTTCATAGTTTACATTGATAAACATAATTTGCAACGTCTAATGGTTAGGATGGATAAATCTTCCAATTCTCATTCAGATATTGAATCTGAAACAATCAAAGTATAAAATTGTTCTTATGATTTACTGCAGTATCATGTATGTTAATCAACTTTGCCGAATAAGTTTATTTAATCAACAGATTAATTCTTTATGCTTAGGAATATTTTTATAACTGTATAAATATACATGTTAGATTATTGCATCATTAAATTTTCTCTTGTGGATGTGCTCACGCCAGCAATAACGATTGCCGTTAGGTTGTTTTGAGAGTTATAATCAATATTTTTTATCCATTAATGTACGGACTAAGCCATTTAACAGAAAACATTTGCAATCAATCATCCACTTTTATACATTTCCAAAAGAAGAAAAGAGTCACAGGTCCCTGTTTTTAATATTGTTATACAAAAAGTCCTGTAGAAATTAATATGTAAATGTGGAAAATATGATATAGGAGGGCAGTATGTCTTTTAGCATAGACAAACAATGGATAAATGAATCAGATCTAAGATCTACATACTATATAGCAGGGTGCCGAAGTTCATTAGTTTTGTTGAAGAAAACGGTGGTAAGAAAGGATTGTATTTATGCCCTTGTACCCGGTGCAAAAATATGAAGACGATCAAATTAGATGACATTCATTTTCATTTACTTAGATGAGGTATTATCCAATCGTATACAGCGTGGTATTTTCATAGGGGAAAAAGGGTGGAGATGGAAAAGCAGCAACCAGTTAGTCATGGCAGAACTACTGCTGAGTCTGAACATATTAGGATGGAAGATCTGGTCAATGATGCAGATAGATTTCATCATTTTCAACCTACAAATTCATTGCCTGATCATGCTAATGTTGGAGAGCAGTCTACTGATTATCCAGATTGGCAGGCCAATGAAAGTAAGAAGTATAAATCTCTTTTTGGTAGCGTAAAAGAGCCACTGTATTCTTCATGTTCAAAAGGGATTACGAAGCTGTATGCCATTGTGAAACTGAATAGCTTGAAGAACCAATACAGCTTTTCAGATAATGGTATGACTGCACTTCTCGAACTAATAAAGGAGTTACTCCCCGAAGGTAACACGCTGTCGACAAAGTACTCCGACGTGAAGAAGATCATTAAGCAAGTTGGGATGAATTACAAAACTTATGATGCATGCATCAATGATTGCATATTGTACTGGAAAGATGATGCGAACAAAGTTTCTTGTACAAATTGCAATGAACCAAGATATATGACACCATTAAACGAAGAGAGAAAATGCACCAAAGTACCTCGAAAGACATTAAGACATTTTCCTTTAATTTCTAGATTGAAGAGACTGTATACTGTACCATGGATGGCAGATGCGATGACCTGGCATGGTCGTGCCAAGTCTGATCCAACTGTAATGCGTCATCCATGTGACACTTCTCAATGGAAAGTCGCAGATTCATTTGATCAAACTTTTGCTGTCGAGCCACGAAATGTCACACTTGGAATAGCAACAGATGGTTTCTGTCCACATGCTTCTCTCTCTAACCCTTACAGTTGTTGGCCAATAATTGTAGTACCATATAATCTTCCACCGTCTATGTGCATGAAAAGGGAGTTCTCAATGTTAACATTGTTGATTTTTGGGCCAAAACAACCAGGAAAGGATATTGATGTTTATTTACATCCGTTGATAGACGAGTTAAAGCAGTTATGGGAAGGAGTAGTTACATTTGACTCGTTAAATAAATCCGAGTTCATAATGAGAGCTAGGGTGCTGTGGGCAATCCATGATCACCCTGCTTTTGGGACTTTATCGGGATGTACAACTCATGGTTACTTTGCATGTCCTGTTTGTGGGGAAAACACTTGTTCTTATTATCTTCCTGAAAGTAAGAAGATGTGTTACATGGGACATCGACTGTTTCTACCTAACGAACACAAGTTTCGATACGATAAGACAAATTTCAACAACGAACAAGAACTTCATCGTCCTAAATGGCCATTGACTGGTTTTCAAGTTGAAAAGAAAATAGCGAATATCAAAATGAAAGTTGGTAAACAAAAAGAAGAAACTGGTCGAAAATGGAAAAAGTCAACCAATGAAGATGTTGACAATATTTCTGGATGGTATAGGAGGTCTATCTTTTTTGATTTACCATATTGGAAAGCAAATTTGGTCCGACATAATGTTGATGTTATGCATACGGAGAAGAATGTCACGGAGCATCTCATCAGCACCATTATGGACCATAAAGATAAGTCAAAAGATGGCATCAATGCACGCAAGGATTTGAAAATCATGGTATAAAACAAAAGTTGTGGGTGATGGAAGATCCTGAAACAAATAAAACAATCATACCAAAGACAACTTTCGCTTTGAGCAAAGAAGAAAAGATACGGTTTTGCACCGTTTTGAAAAATCTGAAAGTGCCTAACAAATTTTATTCTAACTTTCACAACAATGTGAGCATCAATCCTCCTGAACTAAGAAATATGAAGTCACATGATTACCATGTCATAATGCATCATTTGCTTCCGGTATTGCTTCAACATTCTTATCCACAACATAAGGATCTACGAAATGTTATTCATCGTATTAGTTTATTCTTTAACATTTTGTGTTCAAAGGTGATCAATAGGGAACATCTTTTAAAAGTAAAGGCTAGCTTAGTAGAAGCAATGTGTGTTTTTGAAAAACATTTTCCACCTGCATTTTTTGATATCAGTGTCCACCTTATGGTTCATTTAGCCGATGAAGCGTTGATTTGTGGTCCTGTCAGATATAGATGGATGTATCCATTTGAACGGTAAATTTATAATTTTAGTTATGCACATCATTATTTCATATAAATAGCTACCGTCTACAGTATTTAATTGATCACATTTATAGGTTGATGAAAACATATAAAGGGTATGTGCGCAACAAAAGATACATTGAAGGGTGTATTGCAGAAGGATATATCGTACAAGAAGCTAGTCTTTACTGCATGGAATATATGCCAAACGGAGGTGATGGCAATCATAAACATACCCGCGAAGCGTTTTTAGACGAGGACGATGAGTTTGCTGGTGAGATACCTCTGGATAATGGTAAATACATAACGTTAACCCAAGTGCAGTTTGAACAGGTGCGTAGATGGGTCCTTAATAAGTACGATGTATTGGATGAATGGAAGAAGTAAGTTCACGAACTTGTTTGGAATATTAATTTTTTTACTTCAATTTATATATACATTTTGATATGTGTTTTTCGTAGGAGGTATAACTCCTATGTGAAAAGTACTAGATTTCAACCTAGAGGCAGGGCTACCATCGTGGAAGTAGTTCAAAGTTTTAATCTATGGTTACATAATGAGGTTTAACTTCGTCTTAAGTATTTCATGTGTTTATAAGTGTGCAATACACCTTTGTGACCATGCTTTTTTACTTATTAAAATTTATGTAGCTGTTAAAGACCATCGATGTTGATCCAACTCTGTGGCGGTTAGTGCACAGGCCAAAGTTCATAGCGCGTAGTTATATGAAGTACCAAGTGAATGGATTTTCATTTTCCATGAAAAAGTATGAAGACCGTATGGTAACACAAAATAGCGGTGTATGCATGAAAGCAATTACAAAATTTAGAGAGAGTGGCAAGGATAAAAATTATAAGGAAGCAGAAACAACGTATTACGGAGTCATTCAACAGATACTTGAGTTGGATTACACTGACTTCAAACAAACAATTTTTTATTGTGATTGGGTAAAAGTTGAGGATAAGGTCAATGGTTGCAAAATAGATCCCATTTCAAACCTCATCATGGTAAATTTAGGGAAATTGAAGAACAAAAATAACATGAATGACGAGCCATTTATTCTTACATCAGAAGCGAGTCAAGTTTTCTACTCAAAAGATTTAAAAAATGACGGATGGTCTGTGGTCTTGCATACACCAAAACGGTTGACTACAAATGTGGATGACATTGAGTTCCCTACCGTCTATCAATCAGCTTTTGAAGACAATGAAAAATTAGAAGACCTTACCAAATCCATATGTTAACTTATTAATTGCACGATTGTGTGTCTGTATATTTTTAATTGCACAATTGTGTGTATGTACGGTTTTGAATATTTTATACATTCCAATGTAATTCCAGGCGTTGTCACTTAATAATTTTGTATGTGCAAGTGTGTTATATTATGGAGTGTTGACATTGATACATTGATACATGTATAATTATTATCGTGACTTATTAAAATAATTAGTAATATTATATTTTGCAGGAAACTATGTCAGAAAATCCACCATCTTCACATTCGTCATGTTCAGAGGCGAAGAAAGTTGATCAAAACTTACTTGGTATTCCGGTCTTTGATAACGCTGGAAAAATCGCTACTATGCTCGGTAAACTTGTAAGAGCTCATGTGCCGATATCATATATAAGTTGGAATAAAGTACCTGGAATATACAAGGACAACGTTTGGAACGAATTGGTGGTAAGCATCCTTATCAAGGTTCGAGAATTCGGTTCCGATTTCGGTTTCGGTCATTTGATATTTTCTAGGTTTCGGTCAATTTTGGATGTTTCGGATGTTTCAGTTTTTGTTTCGGTTTCATTCTATATTTGTAATGAAAATGCAATAATAAACATTGTGCAAATAAAATTCAAAATACAATGCATAAAGAGATAATAATACAACATATAATATTATTACATCCAAAAACCATGATCCTTATCTGTTTGACAACAGCTATTTCATTCAATAGCCTTATGGTTTCAACTCTTTGCACAACACATAATTTAATATATTTTTTGCAGAAAATTTATGAGCTCGATCCGCTTTCAAAGGAAATGTTTTTAAAGAGAATGGCCGAGGCTTTTAGGAGATACAAGAAAAACTTGAGAGTAGTTTATTATGACCGTTTCAACAATGACGAAGAACGGTTGAAAAATTGCCCACCTACAGTTGCTCAAGAAGATTGGCCAGAGTTCGTAAAATATGAAGCAACGCCTGAAGCGAGCGGAAGAAGGGAGGTAGGCAAAAAGAACAGAGCATTGCTCTGTTATGCTCATCATGCAGGACGTAAAAGTCACGCTAAAATAGAACAAGAAATGGTAATTTATATTCATTTTCATTCAAATGATTTACACATTGTGATTGGATATTCATGTCGTTGCATCAACTTGTATTGCAGATCGTTGCTAGTCCATCAACAAATATCAGTCGTCGTCAAGTATGGGAGAAGACACACAGGAAAAAAGATGGTAGCATATCAGATGCCACTTCTTCATACTTTGTAAGTTAAACAAATATTAACTTGCATATTCTTTAAAATTCCTTATTCATGTAAGTATTATCATATTACAGGATCAAATTGCGAAAGCAAAGGAAAAGATCACTGATAGTGATGAAGAAAAATTGACAGTGGATGAAGACATCTTATCACAAGTGTTTGGTAAGGATGCAAAGGGTAGGAGCCACGGTGTTGGGACCGTTGTACGAAAGACTAAAGTTAAGGCTTGTGCCATTGCACAGAAACGACTCCGACATGTTCATGGCGAGCAGGAGGAGTTGAAAATGAGGGTGGGAAGTTTGGAGGGCACAGTGGGAAATTTGTCTGGGCAAATAGAGGTTTTGATCAACATGGTGGGAAATATTGAACAGGGAATTCATGCACCGGTCAATTCTTCTGATGGAGGACGCGCCACACAATTCAATGCTCCTGAATTCATTGCTTCGCAGTTCCAGGATTCGACCAATGTTATGAACAATCAAAAATGTGAAATCCTCAACTCTGATTTAGAAGTAATAGGAACATGTATTTTTAACATTTAAACATTTATGACATAATAAGTAGAAAACATAAATAATAATAAATATTCCCTTTTATTGCAACAGGTACTATATGCCGAGATTCTACATTGTCCAACATCCATGGGAAATCTGTACCATCCACACATGAAAAAGTGGTGTTGGACAGTATACTGCTACCAGATGAGAGAACCAGCAAAATGAATCATCAATTTGCAGATACCTTTGCTGATGTTGGAGTGGGTGGATATGTGTGCCATCCGAAGTGTCTTATTCGATATCTCTAGATGATGGAGCAGGTACACAACTGGACTGCATTTGAAATACCGCAAATTGGCAGCATCCCTAATGCCGCTACCTAGGTTTTGAAATAAACATGTACTGGCGGCATACGAAATGCCGCCAGCACACGTGGCCGCTGATGTGGTCAAAACTGGCATATTTTTGTAAATAGGTTACAATTTGGCCTAAATTTACAATTACTTTGAGAAATTGCTCTAAATTAAAATTTTATCCATAAAACAATGCTTCGCCTTTTTTACAATATACTTTAATTGGTTTTGGTGACATTTCAGAATGTACTCAATGATGGTATTATTATTTTTCAATTTTTTCTAAAAAACTGAAAGAAAACACCTAGCGATAACCTAACAACTCCTACTACTACACATATTTAAAGACGAAAGATGCTTTTATATAATAAAAAAATCATTTGCACTTTTAATTTCATCAAAGTCCAAGGATGCATCTAAATCTTTTCATTTGATCAAACGTTTTTGTCCAGTGACAGGAGAATGGCTTTGATGCAGTCGTGTAATAATAAAATTTTATACCAGACTCTTCGACTTATGCGAAACATATATTATATGCCTTTAGGCCAATAACTGCCCATAGCCATCAATAGTTCTAGAATTTTTTTCAAATTTCAATTAGAAATCATGTATATAGGCTATATTAAGAGGCATTTTTTCAAATTTCATTTAGAAATTTGTATAATAAAACATTATTTGCTAAAGATGTCATTCAAAAAGTTGCATCTAACTGTTTAAATAATTAGCAGTAACTTGTTTCCGCATAAGATAATGTTAGTGCCTTTAAATATAAATACATTATAAAACGTACCTTTGTCGATTTTCTATTGCTTGCAGTTGCGTAAAATTTGTTTAAGAGTATAACATTTTTTACCTTATTTTTATGCAAACCATTGTTATTGCTTGCTGTTGCTTAAAAATAATAATAGATGAGCCTAGGCATTGCAGTTGGTAATGTTAATTAACCTCTATGGATAGCTGCCTATAACTATTTTAAATTATTCATGGTATAAGGGTAAAACAAGTTTAAAACACATAATAGAATCCGAGAGGGTAAATTTCAATGTTCTTTATCTCTAAATGTTAAATAATCTAGAAGATGCTGGTATCATAGAGGCATATAATAATGCTAAATTCAGCCTTGAAAGAATTATGCATCGCCACACTTTCGAAAATCGACAAAAATCAAAAATCAAATGGCTTAATAAGGGTGACTAGTGCATAATTTTTTTTATGTAGGTATGTTCTATAAGAAAAACAACAATAGCATCAAACAATTGTTAGATTCTAATGGTAACCCCTTTACTAACACTGAAGCCCTTCAAAATAATGCCTTATCATTTATCTCATCCATTTTTAATTCAGATGCTATTATCACTAATTTCCCAAATGTTATTTGCAAGAAAGTTTTATCGGAACAAGCCAAAATATTGATTTTGCTGAAAGTTCGCATAACTCGAAACTTAAGTTATATTTAGAAGATGAACCGCTAGATCGTAAGTTACCACTCGATATTCTTTCATTTTTGCAATCTAAACAACTTAAATAACCCGTTCTCTCTTTCATGGCAAAAGATGTTTTAGCAATCTAAACAACTTAAATATCCACTTTTATGCATAAGCGATGGAGGTTGAATGTTTTGTAGTCGTATATATATTCCAGTATAAAGCTTTTAACTTAAGATATCTTCTTTACTAAGGCACCTTCATTTTGTAATGCACTGTTGCAAACACACATCGGTTATCTTACTGAGTTAAATAAATCAATTTTGTATATAATTTAAGGGTTAGACTTTTAACATTGTGTTGAAACAATGTCTGTAAAGTCATAGTTGTAAGTAGTATTGCAAAACTTTGTGGAATACAAACAATTTCAAAGTTTAATTAATACATCTTGATAAAATTTGACTGTAAATACTATAAGGACAATTGAAGTTTACTCTTATATAGTGTGATGAGGCACTCAGCAAAATGTACATTGTAACAATCAACAGATTATTTACTCTGCTGCTAACAGCCAAAACACTATATGTACAATCTTCTTAATTGTGTATACACATCTGAGATGGTAGATTTATCCTTTTGAGCTTCAAAATCAATACATAAATTAATTATATCTTAACAACTAGATGAACAAGAATTGGAAAAACAAAGGCAATTATGAACATATTCATCTTATACTTTGTTGCATCAGTTAGCTAAATGTGTGTAATTTGGGTATATGAAATCTCTTGGATAATGTGGTGTGAAATTTTGACTCATTTTTGATGTTCTGTTTCCACTCTTTACTCTAAGTTTAATTGATTATATTTTTACAGTGTTAATGCTGCATTGGTCAAATATTTCATTTTGTACGTTGTCACACTTTCAATGTCATTAATTAAATAAGGGAACAAGAAAGATCGAATAGGAGTAACGGTATCATTATGAGTTCAAGTTTCGAGTTATGCAAACTTTCAGCAAACTCATCTAGTGGATATTTCTAGATGTAGTTATTATAGTGGATGAAATTGTTATTGATCTATGTTTTACAACATTTTTATTTTCACTGCATGCATCTTCTTTTAGTTGAGGCCGACCAATTCTAACCTTGTATATTAACATTTTGATACTTTAATGCAGCTATGGCGCATGAGTGACTTGATATACAGACCACAAGAGGAAGTTCTTGATGAGCTTGAGAAGTTTAAAGAACACATCTTGTCCCGTGGGCCTCCTAAAGCCCAGCAACCCGTTTTAGTTGCTTTGTAGCTGGACTAGTTGATCTGAAACTACTATGCTACGTGATCAACTGTTGTAAACTGATAAAAGCTAACTTTAACTTGATATCTGTTCCTTTGATTTGATTCTGCTGCTACATTTTTACATTAACATGTTGCTGCTCTGCCCTGTTCTTACTGTGATTGTGGTTGTTACTTTGATTTGCCCTTGGGTTTTGTATTTTAAAATTTGAGGGGTTTTATTTTTTGGGTCAGCATAATATATATATATATATATATATATATATATATATATATATATACCTAATTGGCTAATTAGATACGGCTTTTAGCCGTATCTAATTGGTTCATTAGACGATGTACAATATACTTTAATTTTTCCCAAACGCACAATTAGATACGGCTAAAAGCCGTATCAAAATATTAAGCTCGGCATATTTTGATACGGCTTTTAGCCGTATCTAATAAGATTAGATACAGCTTTTAGCCGTATCAAAATATCGTTTACGGTGTAGTGTGCATCCATTTAAGTATATTGTTATGAACACCAAATGTATATTATACACTAATAATATTCATCTACAAATATCAAGAATTATACGTGTGTGTGTCTATATGTTGCATTTATGTAACTTATGTGTTGGTGTTTTTATATCCTAATATCCTGCTTTGTTCTTGTTCAGGTGTAAAATATTTGCATTCCTTGATTTTTTTTTCATGTCGTAATCTTATTAGCAAAACTATTTTTATTATAAAGAAAATATAAACTGCTACTATTTTGTTTTGGTTCAAACCAGTCATATTAATGAAAGTATATTTACAACTTACAAGTATAAATTACTGAGTGGATACTTGTCCAGTTTTTATGAGTGAGCACAATCTAATACCCTGGTAAACTTTAGTTAATACGTAGAATATATTTTTATACTTATATTCACCAAAATGATTAAAAAGTAATTTTTGTCCAAAAACTATATTTGGGAATTGCTCTTGGAAAGATATTAAAAATCCTTTAAGCTAACCCACCAATGTTTCTTTTTATATAGATAAAATTGCTAGAAATTAATCAACATATAAGAATCATTCAAATATATTGCAATTTGAATTCCAAGAAAGAATATGCTTGAACAAAGCGGTAGAACACTAGGACAATGGCTTTGGCTTTCAGAAATGATAAAATTAAGTAATTTTGGACCTGCATTCATTTAATTATATTGTTATGAACACCTAATGTATATTATACATTTATAATATTCATTTATAAATATCAAGTATTATACGTGTGTGTCTATATGTTGCATTTATGTATACTTTTCTTTGAAACCCCAAGAGAACCCGGTGGGCTGATAAACTCCCAAGGAGGGTATAGTAAACTGATCTGCTGATCCAAGCCCCTATACCCCCGGGTAAATTTATATAGGATAGGGAAGCACATTGTAGGAATTGAACTTGTGACTTTTTACAAGAACTCAAGCCTCCTTTCCACTGCGCCGCACCCGCGGACTACATTTATGTATACTTAAGTCTTGGTGTTTTCATATCCTAATATCCTGCTTTGCTCTTGTTCAGGTGTAAAATATTTGCATTCCTCTGTTTTTTTTATGTCGTAATCTTATTAGCAGAACTTTTTTATTATGAAAAAAATATAAACTGCTACTATTTTGTTTTGGTTCAAAATAGTTATATTAATGAAAAGTATATTTACAACTTACAAGTATAAATTACTGAATGGATTTTTGTCTAGTTTTTATGAATGAGCACAATCTAATACCCTGGTAAACTTTAGCAATTAATACGTAGAATATATTTTTATAGTTATATTCACTAAAATGATTGAAAAGTAATTTTTGTCCAAAAAATATATTCGGGAATTGCTTTTGGAAAGATACAAAAATCCAATATGCTACACCCACCAATGTTGTAACGATCCGGAATTTTCGACTCTGAAAATTCCAGATTGTTAGAGAAAAGAAGAAAGAGATAGACGAAGAACAGAAAATAAACACAGAATCTCACATTTCGCAGCGGATCAAAATATAATATCAAATAATAGCATTTACAAAGAAAGCTGTAATTGTCACTTTACATTCAATACATCAGAGTTACAACAATTTACAAATAAACGTGACAGTTATATCAACCTGTCCCAGACTCCTATCAATACAACTCTAATACACATCGGTAAACTCTATACGTTCCTGCCATCCAGCTCGCATCCTGAGCTCCAAAAACGTCCTTACATGAAAATATGCAATACTCGGTCTGATTCGAGCATTACATCAAAGTAACACCCGGGTCAGGCTGGGACCAGCGTGAGTAAACCCATCTAACATGAAATTCTAAAGCATAAAACTTATTTAAAACCCGGGGGTAACTGGTACTTCACTTCAAGTTCACAACTTGTTATAGTGAACACTTATTTTCATAAATCAATCCCTAAGTACCCTTACTTAGTTTAAATGGTCCACTCATTTAAATTTATCCCATTCCGACCTATTTGATGCACATATCAAATCTTTAAAGAATTATTGAAGATATTAAATCGAAGTGGTTTCGGGTAGTCACTGATACCCGACCCTGGTCTCTTCGAACCCAATGTCATCTTAACCCAAGTTATTCAAGTAAATACAATTAACTTTTAAATACAGGATGTCACTTTTACACAGTAATTCATCATCGATAGATAACCACATTATCATTGTATAACCCAAACATATCATATCACAAAACATTTTATATCAAAGATACCAACTAATTCAAGGCATTCCATATAATCCAATCATCCATAAGCAAGATTAATTAGCCACACCATTTCTAATTAATTGAAATAAATTACTTTAATTACCTTTAAATCTTGCATACCTAACATTAATTAATTGCAAACCAATTAATTAATCATCCTTTAATTACATTAGTATTTAGCCTTTAATTAATACACAAATTAAGTAACCTTCCACCATTCACATTAATTAACCTTTAATTACTATCATTAATTAATTACATTGATCCTTAATTAATTACTTTAATTAATTATTCTATAATCACTTATAATGATTAATTATCATTTAATTAATCACATTCATTAATTAACTAACCCCTTAATTAATTTCCTTAATTAATCAATCATTCAATTCATTACACTAAGTAATTAATTCTTAATTATTCTCATTAACTAATCTTTAATTATCAACCAATTTATTAATTAATCACTCTTTAATTATTGTTATTAATTAATTAATCTTAATCACCCAAAACTTAATCAATTAAAAGATAAGTCAATTATCTTAATTAACTTCTTAATTATCATTTAAAATCTTATTTAAATGAAATGATTGAAATTTATCTTATTATTAACGTATAAAATTTCTTGAGACCTTTTTATTAATTAAAGTTCACACACTTATCCAAATCACTTACTTAACTATATCATTTTATTTTGAAAACTCTTAGGGGTCAATTTCAATTAATTAACTAATATATAATTATTTCAAATCATAAATTTAAATTCAAAATACATTTACTTTATAAATCTAAACTTCCTGATGCTTTCTTTGAAACTTGTTCAATATTTTGTTTGGAAACTTGTTTTGTTTTTTTCTTTTCTTTTTTTTTGAAACTTTGTTATTAAGTGCTATCTATTAATTTGATTATAAACAAGAAATTCGGCCCAAACTTTCCTGCCCAGGTCTTTCTTTTTCTTATTTTTTTTTTGAAAAAAACAATGCAACGTCCCACTTACCCTAAAAAACCCGATACCCTTATCCTTACTTCGATTCTTCCTTTAGTTCTTCGTTCCAAAGAATAATGCATACATCAATGTGCACACAAACGTGCACGCCGTGCTCCGATCATCCACCATATTGCTGACCATCCACCTATCTCACCCCGGATCCCTTTTATCACTCAATCACATGGAGCTCAACAAAAATTTGTTGATTGAATATCGAACGACCCCCTCCAGACCTAGACCACGCACCTCCACCCGAACGCTTCGCTCCATCACCCCGTATCACCAAACACTCCCAGGATACACCAGAAAGATCGTCCAAATCTCCCTCTTCTATTTCCCTTAGTGCGCAACCGTAAAACTTCACCGCATCGCCATAGATCGGTGTCAATCAAACACAGCTAAAACCCTAAAATCTCTTCGACCAGCCAATCCATCAAATGGAAAAATTAATTGGCAATTTTCTCATGCTACCCACTTCTACAGCCACCTCCTGGACGAAAATCGACCCTCTCCATTGATTTGTTCGCCTGAATTCGGTGAAAACAAGTTTTTTGATCATTCCCAATCCCTCCTTAACCACAAGCTTAGAAATCATGATACACATGTTAACATTCATCATTTTTCAGGATGATTCCAGAATTAAAATCAAACCATGGAAATTTAATAATCAAAATTCTTTCTTGAAATTATATTTTATTGTAATTCCTTCTTTTTGAAATATTTGCTTAATATATTCACCTGAAGTTATTCTTAAAAATAATACTACATCCATACAATCGCTTTTCCATTAAAGGTCATAGCCTGAAATTATATAGATGAAGGGATATGATTTTTAAGATTATTTACTTCTGTTATTATGAACAGAGTTAACTATCCATACATACAGATATGCGCAGGTAATCCATTTTTTTTTTATATATTTTTATACATGCAAATATTTTAACTCAACCATGCAACATATCTATAACATTATTTTAAATTCTTATCACATGCATCAATATCAACAGAATTTAGTTTGATAGAAAGTGATGTTTACTTACTTGTTTCTTAAGAATAGAGAAAGACTTGGAAAGAAAATTTTGAAACTTGAAATTTGCTTTTGCTCCTGAATCTGGACTTGAATTTGAAACTACTGCTTGATTTAATTTGATTTGAGTTGAAATCCGAAGTTGTTGTTGATTCAGCTTTTGATTTAATAGAAAAAAAATTTAGAAAGAAGAAAGGAAAGAAATAATTGAGAAAAGGAAGATTTTGAACTGAAAAAAAATGGAAAACCAGGTTTCTCCCATTCTTTTTGCTATATAATTAAATTTTCAAATAAAGAATAATATAAGCCACTTGTTAATTCAAATCGCCCTAAGCTTACAAATGTCATAAGTGTTATAATCATTATACAAATGTCATAAACTACCTTTAAATGTTTACAAATGTTTAGTTTCATTTTTATATTAAATACTCAAGCTTTTATATTAATATGTTATGTTTATATTAATTTTCATATATATACAAATTTTCCATGACATATCTACAAAGAAAGAATATTTTTAAGCTTTTATTAGATTCTATTTAACTTAAGCTAAACACCTATAATAAATAAAAATATGAAGATACTACTTTTTATTTATTTTAAGTATACAAGTAAAGTGCTTTAGATTTTTATATTTAAATCTCTTTTTATCTTATACTATTATACTTTCAAAATTAATAAATATTTATCTCGTGTATAGAAAATATATGATTAATTTTTAAATAGCCTTTGAAAGGTATTATATTGAATTTTCAAAAGCAAATCTCCAAATCACAATGTAAAATTATATATTTTATAATTTGGAAACATATTTTTTTTAATTAAATTCACCTAAAGACTTCTCATTCACAATATATAAATACATAGAATACATTTTTATTAGCTTAGAAGGATAAATTTTGCCAAATTAAATATTTATAAAAGAAAATTATCAAATTAATATTGCCAAATCAAATTATTATGAATAAAGATTATCAAATAATTATTGCCAAAACTCCGGGATATCACATTCCTCCCCCTTAGAATCTTTTCTTCCTCGAAATGGAACGAAGCCAGAATTTTGATTATATTGTTATTTATCAGTAAACTTATCTTTAAAGCATTTTGAACTCCCAGTTCCCACTATTTAAAATTTTTAAAACACCTTTATAATCTTCATAATATTGCCAAAACAACTTTTATAAAAATACTTTTTATAACCCGATGTCTCAACCAATCCATCCTTGTTCTCACAGAAATTCGGTCATACGTTGGTCAGGTGTAAGACTGAAAATCTATAAGTACTTAGCAGACCCATTTTCAACACCCAGTGAAAATACTTGGGAAATTTTTTTGAAAACTTTATGAAAATATAGAAAACATTTTCGAAATAGAGAAAACATCTTTGGTGAGAATGCTCTGGAAATCATCACCCCCTCCATAGTCGCGGTTAACCCGATGGTTACGTTGCCATCCCCACAAAATCCATAGATAACTATAGGCACTCCACGCCCCTCGATTACACCATGGAGCCCGCCACAGATCGCAGTTACATCCTGGGTGACGTTGCCATCACAGCAAAAGTCCATGTAACTGTAGGCATCAGCGCCCTCGAATTTCGCTGCCAAAAATGAAACTTCTCCCCTCGACCATAGATCGCAGTCTACATATGTTACGTTGCCATCTCAGCAAAATCAAGCATAGATGTTGACACTCACCTCCACATGATTTCCGCTAAGGTCTACAGTAGATCGCAGCGATATCGAGTTACACTTTCATCACAGCATAACCTAAATGCCTCTGTAAGCATCAGCGTCCTCGACTTTCGCTACCCAATAATCCTCAGGAACTTCAGTTTATCCGGACTTCCTCACAGGATCCACTTTAGAGCCTCCCCCTTGAGGCTCAAGGCAGTACCAACCTATGATACTCCTAAGAAGTTCATTTCATGGGAGCGCCTTTTTCCCTAGAGCCATTCTCAAAACACTTTAGACGATACACATATAGTATCTTCCAAATCATACCTTTGTATGAATCTCATATAAATCTCCTTTACACAAAATCGATGATTTCAAAATCGATAATTCTCAAACTAGGCTTTCCAAATTTTCAAAATTGATTTTTTCCGAAAATCCAAAAACCTTTCAACATCCATAGGTTCCAAAAACCTTTTCCCAAATCATTCTCATAAGTTCCTTTATATATATAGATATATATATATATAATCTTGAAAATCTTTGGATTACTTCATACTTGTATAAATTCCCTTTTTATACTTCAAATACTTTTCAAAAACCCTTTTCTTCTGGAAACAGATTCAACAAGGGGAGTTTTATCATATAAATAACAAAGATACATAACTTTGTTTATTTCAAATCAAATATTCGAATTTGATTACTCATTACTTTTCTTCATAAAGTGAACCTTTAATCATAGAAATATCCAATTTCCATTTTACTCCATATACATATTCTCAAAACATACTTCTCTTTTCAAAAATCATCTTTCATTACTTTCAAAATTTCCAATATCAATTTCATTTAAGCACGTACGATGTACATATATCATTCATACACAATTTCAAAATTGATTGCTTACTCGATCACACAATTTCACTTCCAAACTAGTATCGTCCACCCGACTTCCTAGTGCGGACTCAGATCTGATTTCTTGATCAGAAACCGTCATTCCTCTTGCATAGTCACAACTATGATAGAGAATATCTAGAATCAACCAAAAATCCATATCCAGGGTTCGCCGTCAAAAATCGAGTGAAAAATCCCAACTCGGATCGATATACTATCTCGAAATTCTATGCTTAGATATGGATCAAATCGTTATGCGAATAGAATAATATACATACATCCTACGTATCTATCTTCGTTGATTATTAGCTAAATCAATTTCTCCTTTCTATTCACTTTCACTTTAATTCTATTCACTTTTTCACAATTGCTTCCATTTCCATTCGGGTTATCACTTTAATTATAAATAGTTTGCACTTTGACCTACTTAATTTTAGAAAATAGCTTGAATTTTTTTAAAATAGATAGGTAGTTGAAAAATAGTTACTAGTGGTAAAATAGATGTAAAATAGTTATAACATAGTTGTAAAAATAGTTAGATAATTTCAAAATAGTTGTAAAATAGTAATCAGTTATAAAGTAGTTGTAAAATAGTGATTATTTTATAAAACAGATGTAAAATAGTAATTAGATTTCAAAATAATTATAAAATAAGTATAATATAGTTTGGGTTTTAAAAAAAATTGGATAGTAAATAGCTAGGAAAATAGATATAAAACAATTTATATTAAAATAATTTATTTCAAAATAGTCCCAGAGCAAACTATTCAATTCCCAATCTTCATTTCCAATCTCTTCAATTTAAATTTTCACTTGCATTTAAATTGATTTGATTTCAATTCAATTTAAGTTAACTTCCATACCCATCCCAAATTCAAATCAACTTCCCATTTGAATTTGAACTCATTCAACTTCAATTTCATTTCAAATTAATCCAATTCAAATTTTCCATTTGAATTTTAAACTTATCCATCTTCAATCATAATCCTAATTAATTCGAATCAAATTCAATTTGAACTAATTCTATTCAAATCTCAACTTTAAACCATCTCGAATAATATAAATTCGAGTTAAATTTTAAATGTTGATTTAATCCCTTAAATCAAATTAATCTTTATTTTTAAATCAACAATCTAAATCTTTAAACAATTTAATCTTGAGTCCAAATTTCAAAATTCCATCTTAAATTATCTTAATTTATTTCAAAGTCCAAATAAGAGTTCAAAGACAATTTAATCTTCAGATTCTAATTTATTATCCATTTTAACTTTAAACTTTGAAACCGACTCTTTATAATTTTAGTTTACAAGTTCAATTCTTAACATTCAAATCTTAAATTCAAAGTGATTCCATATCTTCAATTTCAAATTAAAGTTTAATTTCCATTTTATCTCAATAATGGATATATTACCTCTATCCATTTCTTAGTTTCATAGATTATTAATTACAACAGGATTGATATTAGGATAAGTCAAAATAAATAAATATCTAAATTATTTAAAACATTCACCAATAGCATCTAATTCCAATTTCCAGATCTCAAAACCATTTTGAGATCACACATACTCCCAATTCAAATCAACCATTTAACTTTCCAAGTTAAATCTCAATTTCATCTTGAAATTTTCAATTCAGGTTTGTTTGTTAACCTTATTTAACTTTCCCAAAGTTAAATTAAATTCAATTTAATCCAGTCAACTTTACCCAATTTGAATTTCTTATTTCAAATTTCAAACTTCATTTTTATAATCTTCCTACTTATAAGTTCAAAACTTATATCACTTTGGGTTTTTACATCATATTCCAAGTAAAAATTTAAAACTAGCACTTAGAGTTTATTTCAAATCATCTTTGATACTATGCATATCCCTCATATATACATATTTATTTCCTTTGCACACCAAGTTATCCTTAAATTTTAAATCACCTTTGGTTTTAATCCAAAATGAATTCCTTTAAATTTTTAAACAACTCTTGTTCGAAATGGGACCCTTTCATTCAAATACATTAAATAATATTATTTATTATTTCTTTATCACTTTGAAACAAATTTTCAAATTTCTGGACCTAGATTTAAAACTTCACAATTTAGATCATCTTCAGTTCCAATTTATAAGTCATACTTACCTAAATGTTTTACTTCCCTAAAACATTTCATTTTACTTACTCATTAACACACATATCATTATTAAATACAACAACCATTTATGATAATAACCAAGATTATCATATCTGATACTCATTTCATTATTATCTTATTCTGAAATCACTTCTACAAATTCAGGATTTTAGTTTCAGTTTGGATCCATTTCAAACTTATCTTTATTCAATTTTCAATTTGGTTGTATTATTATTACCACCTAATTCTCATTATTTTATTTAATTCCAATAATCAACAACCAATTTCTTTAATAAATTTAATAATTAGAAAGATTATTTATTTTATATGTCAAAAGATAAACTTATATAAAAATCATTTTTAAAACCATTTCTAAAATCATTATACAAGAAAATAACAAGTACGCTCTCATATATACTACACTCAACTCATTCTAAGGTACCATTGACCCTATCCATAATGTGTAAACCCATTAGAGCCAAGGTTCTCGCTTAACCTTCGGCTCTGATACCAAATGCAATGACCTGGAATTTTCGACTCTGAAAATTCCAGATTGTTAGAGAAAAGAAGAAAGAGATAGACGAAGAACAGAAAACAAACACAGAATCTCACATTTCGCAGCGGATCAAAATATAATATCAAATAATAGCATTTACAAAGAAAGCTATAATTTTCACTTTACATTCAATACATCAGAGTTGCAACCATTTACAAATAAACGAGACAGTTATATCAACCTGTCCCAGACTACTATCAATACAACTCTAATACACAGCGGTAAACTCCATACGTTCCCGCCATCCAGCTCACCTTCTGAGCTCCAAATATGTCCTTACCTGAAAATCTGTAACACTCGGTCTGACCCGAGCATTACATCAAAGTAACACCTGGGTCAGGCTGGAAACCAGCATGAGTAAACCCATCTAACATGAAATACTAAAGCATAAAACTTATTTAAAACCCGAAGGTAACTCGTACTTCACTGCAAGTTCACAACTTGTTATAGTCAACACTTATTTTCACAAATCAATCCCTAAGTACCCTTACTTAGTTTAAATGTTCCAGTCATTTAAATTTATCCTATTCCAGCCTATTTGATGCATATATCAAATCTTTAAAGCATTATGGAAGATTTTAAATCGAAGTGGTATCGGGTGTTCACTGATACCCGACCCCGGTCTCTTCGAACGCAATGTCATCTTAACCCAAGTTATTCAAGTGAATATAATTAAATTTTAAATACAGGATGTCAATTTTACACAGCAGTTCATCATCGATAGATAACCACATTATCACTGTATAACCCAAACATATCATATCACAAAACATTTTATATCAGAGATACCGACTAATTCAAGGCATTCCATATAATCCAATCATCCATAAGCAAGATTAATTAGACACAATATTTCTAATTAATTTAATTTAATTAAATTAATTACTTTAACTACCTTTAAATCTTACATACCTAACATTAATTAATTACAACCAATTAATTAACCATCCTTTAATTATCATCTTTAATTACATTAGTAATTAGCCTTTCATTAATACACAGATTAATTAACCTTCCACCATTAACATTAATTAACCTTTAATTACTGTCATTAATAAATAATTACATTGATCCTTAATTAATTACTTTAATTAATTATTCTATAATCACTTATAATGATTAATTATCCTTTAATTAATCACATTCATTAATTAACTAACCCTTTATTAATTTCCTTAATTAATCAATCCTTTAATTAATTACACTAAGTAATTAAGGATTAATTATTCTCATTAATCAATCTTTAATTATCGAACAATTTATTAGTTAATTACTCTTTAATTACTTTTATTAATTAATTAATCTTAATCACCCAAAACTTAATCAATCAAAAGACAAGTCAATTATCTTAATTAACTTCTTAATTATCATTTAAAATCTTATTTAAATGAAATGATTGAAATTTATCATATTATTAACATACAAAATTTCTTGAGACCTTTTTATTAATTAAAGTTCACATACTTATCCAAATCACTTACTCAACTATATCATTTTATTTTGAAAACTCTTAGGGGTCAACTTAAATTAACTAACTAATATATAATTATTTAAAATCATAAATTTAAATTCAAAACACATTTACTTTATAAATCTAAACTTCCTGATGCTTTCTTTGAAACCCGTTCAATATTTTGTTTGGAAACTTGTTTTGTTTTTTTCTTCTTTTTTCTTCTTTCTGAAACTTTGTTATTAAGTGCTATCTATTAATTTGATTATAAACAAGAAACTTGGCCCAAACTTTCCAGCCCACGTCTTTCTTCTTCTTTAAAAAAAAAACAACGCGACGGCCCACTAACCCCAAAACACCCAATACCCTTATCCTTACTTCGATTCATCCTTCAGTTCTTCATTCCAAAGAACAATGCATACACCGATGTGCACACAAACGTGTACGCCGCGCTCTGACCATCCACCATATTGTTGACCATCCACCTACCTCACCCTCGATCCTCTTTATCACTCTAACCACCTGGAGCTCAACGAAAATCTGTTGATTGAATACCGAACGACCCCCTCCGGATCTTGACCATGCATCTCCACCCGAACGCTTTGCTCCACCAACTTGTATCACCGAACACTCCCAGGCTACACCAGAAAGATCATTGAAATCTCCCTCTTATATTCCCCCTAGTGCGCAACCGTAAAACTTCACCGCATCACCATAGATCGGCATCAAATCAAACACAGCTAAAACCCCAAAATCTCTTCGACCAGCCAATCCATCAAATGGAAAAATTAATCAGCAATTTTTTCATGCTACCCACTTTTGGAGCCACCTCCTGGCCGAATATCGACCCTCTCCATTAATTTGTTCGCCTGAATTCGGCGAAAACAAGTTTTCCGATCATTCCCAACCCCTCCTTAACCACAAGCTTAGAAATCATGATACAATTGTTAAAATTCATCATTTTTCAGCATGAATCCAGACATAACAATCAAAATTCTTTCTTGAAATTATATTTTACTGTAATTCCTTCTTTCAGAAATATTTGCTTAATATATTCGCCTGAAGTTATTTTTAAAAATAATACTACATCCATACAATCACTTTTCCATTAAAGGTCATAGCCAGAAATTATATAGATGAAAGGATATGATTTTTCTTAAGATTATTTACGTTTTTTATTATGAACAGAGTTGACTATCCATATATACAGACATGCACGGGTAATCCATCTTTTTTTTTATACATGCAAATTTTTTAACTCAACCATGCAACATATCTACAACATTATTTTAAATTCTTATCACATGCATCAATATCAACATAATTTAGTTTGATAGAAAGTGATGTTTACTCACCTGTTCTTAAGAACAGAGAAAGACCTGGAAAGAAAATTTTGAAACTTGAATCTTGCTTTCGCTCCTGAATTTGGACTTGAATTTGAAACTCCTGCTTGATTTAATTTGAACTGAGTTGAAATATGAAGTTGTTGTTGACTCAGCTTTTGATTTTCTTTTGATTTAATAAAAAAAATTTAGGAAGAAGAAAGGAAAGAAAGAATTGGGAAAAGGAAGATTTTGAACTGAAAAAAAATGGAAAACCAGGTTTCTCTCCTTCTTTTTGCTATATAATTAAATTTTTAAATAAAAGAACAATATAAGCCATTCGTTAATTAAAATCATCCTAAGCTTAGAAATGTCATAAGTGTTATAATCATTATACAAATGTCATAAACTACATTTAAATGTTTACAAATGTTTAGTTTCATTTTTATATTAATTACTCAAGCTTTTATATTAATGTGTTATGTTTATATTAATTTTCATATATATACAAATTTGCCATAAGATATCTATAAAGAAAGAATATTTTTACCTTTTATTAAATCATATTTAACTTAAGCTAAACACCTTTAATAAACAAAAATATGAAGATACAATTTTTTTATTTCAAGTATACAAGTAAAGTGCTTTAGATTTTTATATTTAATCTCCTTTTATCTTAGACATTATACTTTCAAAGTTAATAAATATTTATCTTATGTATAGAAAATATATGATTAACTTTTAAATAGCCTTTGAAAGCTATTATATTGAAATTTTAAAACCAAATCTCCAAATCACAATGTATACACATATATTTTATAATTTGGAAACATATTTTTTATTATTAAATTCAACCTAAAGACTTCTCATTCACAATGTATAAATATATAGAATACATTTTTATTCGCTTTGAAAGATAAATTTTGCCAAATCAAGTATTTATAAAAGAAAATTATCAAATTAATATTGCCAAATCAAATTATTATGAATAAAGATTATCAAATAATTACTGCCAAAACTCCGGGTTATCACAAATGTTTCTTTTTATACAGACAAAATTGCTAGAAATTAATCAACATATAAGAATCATTCAAATATATTGCAAGTTGAATGCCAAAAAGAATGTACCTGAACAAAGCGGTATGACACTAGGACAATAGCTTTGGCCTTTAGAATGAAAAAATTAAGTAATTTTGGACCAACATTCATTTAATCATATTGTTGTGAACACCAAATTTATATTATACACTAATAATATTCATCTACAAATATCAAGCATTATATGTGTATGTGTCTATATGTTGCATTTACGTATACTTGTGTCTTGGAGTTTGCATATCCTAATATCATTCTTTGCTCTTGTTCAGGTGTAAAATATTTGCATTTCTTTGTTTTTTTATGTCTTAATCTTATTAGCAGAACTGTTTTATTATGAAAAAAAAATACACTGCTGTTATTTTGTTTTGGTTCAAACCAGTTATATTAATGAAAAGTGTATTTAAAACTTACAAGTATAAATTACTGAATGGATATTTGTCCAGTTTTTATGAATCAACACTAGAAGAAAACAAATCTGGTTTTTCAGCTTCTTTGATAATCTTATTTGCTCTTATCGATCTGATTGCACACCTTCGAGGACAAGATTTCTAGGATGTTGGTAGGTTTATATATTAAGTCAAGTTTAAAGTAGAAATAATAAAACGAAGTGTCATTAGCATCATAAATTTTAAAAGCAAAAACAACAATAGCGTTATAGTATGAGACACTGCCCATTTTTTTGTTGAGAGAGCTCTTAATGGTTTGATACATATATACAGTGCATTGCAGTTCAATTATGTCAAGCAAAATGAAAAGAAAATCAGAAGTTAGACAATAACATATATTTTTAAGATGAAAACTATGCATAAGTACTAAAAAATATGGTTTGACCGCTTGCAATTCTGCAATAGACAATGAAGTTGAAAACTCATTCAAATGATAATATATGAAATAAAGAAAAAAAGCACTTTCCAGTCCAGCAGATATTTCTGCATCAAATATGAAGTTCTGCTCAGATAAAATTGTCAAACATCAAAATTATATGAAACATTGTAAAATTTTGGCATGACTTATGATATATGAAACTTTAAAGAAATTTACATGATTTTACTACAAGATAAAAGATGTTGCTGGGGTTGACTAATATACGTATATGTGAGTTTGATATGTGAGTGCACTAATAGATCCTACATCTTAAAAGTAGCAGTTAAGAGTAGCAAGAGCAGTTTCATATTCAAGCATAACTTTTGAAAGCTATATAATAAGAAACAACTACTACAAAATATTGACAATAAACAAAAGAAACCGTATTCTTCAGCGTTGTTTTTTTTAATTTTTTGAATAATGAACTTTATTTGATATTTTTATTAATGTAGCTTTATCATGTTACTATGATTAGCTGACAAACATGGAAAGCAATTTTATTCACATGTATGCACATAATTAAGATGCATGTATCATAAATGTATTAAAAATAAAAATGTATTAAAAATATGATTATTTATGAAGGTGAAACTATTATAGTTTTATTTTTCTCCTTTAACTTTATTTTTCTTTACTATGTGAGTTTTTACCGTCAAAGTATTCTTGTGAAATTCAAGTAAAAGCTTAACCATCCGTTTATGGATCAATACGGTAAAAGTATCAACTATTAAAGATAAAGAGTTACCAAATATATACTATACTATGTGCATTTGCATGCCGTCACTCACATGAACAAAATTCAAATGGTATTTGCAATCTCTTATCCACTAACTTATAAACAAAATATTAGACATTTAATAATGATTCAAGAAAACATATTTCAATAGAATACTATAGTTCTTCCTACCATTCACATTTTAAGTCTACACGGATAAAGTAATGCAAACAATCTTATTTAGCACTCCACTATGCGAAAGCCTAAAGGTGGTCACATTCAAACTACTACTGTTTCTATGATTTGTGTTAATTTATATCCCAGTCTCCCTATTTTGGTTTTTGGATGAATGATGGTTTTCGTAGTATATTGTTTCAAACTTTATATATTGAAAGCAGCTTAAAGAATATTTTATAGCAGCTTATAATTGTTTTGTACATTCGTTAACAAAATTATACCTAATTCTTTAAAATACCTTCTTTAGAAAATTAAGACAAATTATAAGATAGTTAAGCAGAAAGTTAAAGCTCTATGAGGCAATCATATACTTTTTAACAATTAATATGCAAAAGATGTCACTAAAAAATGTTGTATGCATTAGAAATTTAGCACATGAAAAGTAGGTTACAAAAAAAACCACAAAATTATATTAGACACAATTGTTTCTACCAATTATCAATTTTTTTGTGTAGAGAAATTAAGAATTATTTTTCAATCTATTCATTTAGTAGAAAAGACAGAATTTTGTTTAACGTTGACTTAGTATTTATAAATTTGCAGCAAATCTAAGCAAGAAATCATGATAACAGTATCAATTCGTATAAATTTCCATTTATTGAAAAAAAAAATCCTTACTAGATATTTCCATTTACAACTGAGAAACCTAAGCACAAATACGTTGATAAGATCTTATAACCTCGCTCTCAATATAACATTATATAGGTAAGTTGTTACATTAAAGCTCCTCCTGCAAACATCAAAGGTCATAGAAAAATGGACATGTTTTATTTCGAACTCAATGTTTCTATATAAAGGCAAAATCGTGAAATATGCAAGAAAGTTTGAAAAACAAAATTAACCAAAATTCCTGTTATAAAGATAACCGAAATGCATCTTTATAATAAAATAAAATGCACAATAATATAAAATTTGATATACATTGCCTACCAATAAAACTGATGAGATGTCTATGGGCGATAAGCAATGAACTTTTCATTTTGAATAAGACATACTTTGACTGCTGATCTGAATAAGGTAAAACAATTGCTATATAACTAATGACGCAAGTCTAATTTCAACCTCAAATATAGAATGTGAGATCCAATGATCGAATTATATTGTCAAAAATATTGTTTTTATTTATGTCTCAATAGACATCCTCTATCCTAAACGAACATCAAATTATAGTAAACATTTATCCATATCTTGCATATTCAAGTAAAGAAGCCAGGATATCAATAACGCCTAGAAATATGAAAAACATATATAAATGAAATACAAACTATGATAAAATAGATCTATAATTAAAATTGAATAAATAACAAAATTAATACAAACAAAAATGTGAAATACAAACGAAAATTATTACCTGACTTTGTAGAAGGGCGAAGGTGGTGAAAGAGATGGGTGGATATGGTGAAAGAGATGGGCAGAGGCTTTGAAATAGAACGGTGGTAGGCGAAAGAGAAGGGCGACATGTTGGATCGAAGGAAGGCTTTGAAATAGAACGGCTTAAACCTAATTTGATTTAGGGAAGAATGATAGAAGCAGAAGCATGACAAACAACTGAAGTAACAACTGAAACATAAATGAAGACTCTATCCAACATCTTTGAGTTATTTACGAAAAGCCTAAATTTTGTCATGGAAATAGTCGTGATAATACAGTGTAATAATAATAACCGTTATAAATTTCCAACAATAATAACCGTGACAAAACGAAACGAAAACTGTGTGACAAAATGGCCTGTTTGGTGTAGTGCAAAATGTTAGAAGTTGTAATGTTAATGTGATGACACGGAATTTTGGGCAATGTCAATTTAATAATCTATATTTAAAATTAAACTGATTTGATAAATCTTGTTAATAAAATTTGACTTGATAATCCAATTAAAAAGATATTTAATTGGTGAATTTTATCTTTTAAAAGCTAATAAAACGCTCTCTATTTATAAGTTATATATATATATATTTATATATATTGTAAATAGACAAGCTTTGATTTAAAGTTTAATAAACAAATAAAATCTTGTTTTTAAATTCTAATCTACATTTTGATAATTTGGAAATTATTATTTTATTTAATATATAACTTTTCGAAGCTATTTAATAAATAACTATAGGGTTTAAATACTTAAGGTAAATATTAATTTGTTTAAATTATATCTTAGTTTAAGTATAAATTAATAAAAGGTTTATTTTATTTCCTTTTAAATATAGCTTGATAAATATGATTTGAAAATAAATATGAAAGTTTAAAATACCATTTACATAAAATATTTATTCACTTAAATAAGATTAAGTGATAAGTAATTTATAATCTCTTATATTTTTTTTTTAAATTGATAAATATGTTATTTTCAAATAATATTAATAAATGCATAAATATAGATAGGTTTTAAAAGACAATATTATTGTTATTTTTAAATTAAATATGTTGATATAAATTAGCTTTAAATTGGATTGTTAAATTTATGATTGGATTTGAATTTGAATTAATTTTGAATTCAAAAGAATAAACATTTTTAAATTATTTGGATAAGCGTTCATTTTTATATAATTTGTTTTATTTCATTTTCTTTAAAAAGAAATGCACATATACATTTACATATGAAAGTAATTTATATATAGATAAGTATTTAATAAATAAAGAAAAGTTTTTTATTTACTTTTAAAATAAGTAAAAATATGTATATAACAAGTGTTAATATCTTAAGTAACTAATGAGACAAACGTGAACTAATAATCTACTCTATTTGACAAATGTAGCAATATAGGATATGTGTCATTTGTATTTTTTCTTTTATTTTTGGAAAATCAATTACACTTATATAAACATGTTTTCTTCATTCTCATTCTTTTCTAATCTTCATTCTAAAAAACTAAAGACTTCAGCTGAACCAAAATTGAAAACAAATCAGTAACCAAATTACTCGAACCAAAAATCATGTTCAAATCTGAATTGTCAATACTCAAACTCCTCACAAAAAAAACCAGAATTTCAATTCAAGCATGCAAACCCTTCTTCAATCAAAAGCATACTTGCATTTTTCAATTCTGTTCATTTTCAAAAAAAAACCAGCAGCCTGTAAAATCTTCTTCAAAATAAAGATCAAAATCATCTTCAACCCAGAAAAATTTATTCCATACCCTGCAATCCAATTGCAAACCAGAAACCTGAGTTTTAATCAAAACATTCAAACCTGTAATCTCATTCAACCTGAGATTAAGCCATCTCTACATGCAACTGCAAGTTTTTAAATTAAAGCATTTTTAAAGCAAAGCATTCAAATTTAAAGTTTCAAATGATCTGGAGTCAAGCCTGCATGCAAGCCTAAACAACAACAACTCAAGTTTTATATCAAATTCAAAGAAGCATTCAAGTTGAAGTTTTCAAAAGCTTTTCAAAAATATGGTGCTCTGATCATCACTATTTCCAGGTGAGTAACATCACAATTAAAATGTTTTAAGTATATGATTATAGTTGCATGCTTATCTCTGAACTTAAGTATGTTTGTGAATATATTTTTAAATATATTTCTGTGTTTATATATGAATGGTTGGTGTGTGCATTGCTGTGTGTCTGGATTGTCTCTGACTTTAGTTCCAGGTTCGAAGCTAATCAAAATTTACTTGCTCCTGATCAAAGCTTTGATTAAGTCCTAAGTTTTAAATAAATATATTTGTTATATCATAGCTTTAGTTTTAAATTGTTTAAGTTAAAACAATTTGCATTTAGCTCTGGAATTTTCTCTGAAACATAAAAAGAGCAGGGAAGATTGATTTTTTTTTTTGAAATTTCAAACTTCTTAATTTATTAATCCAGGGATATAATCTGAATCCCTAAACTTAATAATGAATTTTAAAGGTAAATTACAATTTTTAGTTCTGAATTAAGAGAGCAGTTAGAGTTTTATTAGAAATGGCATTTTTGGTTGCCTCTGGTGGTCTGGTTGGTCTGGAAGGTCGGGCTTTCTTCTGGTGATGGATGAGTGATCGGTGAGTGGAGGAAAAATGGTGGAAGTGGTGGCAAATCACTGTAGAAGCAGTGGTGGTGGAATTTGATCTGTAAACTTAGTTTTGGCTGGGTTTTGATTTTCGATCTGCATTGTTTCTCTAGTGAATCAAGTGCAGTGGGATTCTGGTGAATGGAAGTTGGTGGGCTATCGAGGACATGGCCGGAGTTGCAGCACGTCCGGTGGTCGGAGTTGAGCAAGTGAGATGTTTCCAGGTTTGGTTGTGGTGTCCAATTCGCTGTTCCAGGTTTAGTTTTGTACTCGAATTCGAATTCGAACTTTGGGCGGCGATCTAAATTCTCTGATGGGTTGTGTTGTTGATCGTTGACTTGTTTGAGGTCTAGGTGATGACCAGAGAGGGTCAGAGCCACCCTTCATATGCACGGTGCAGTGATTTTGTCTGGTGAAGTTTTGGTGTTGCAGAGATTTTGGGCTCGATTTTCTCTCGAGTGATTCGAGTGTTGGACTCGAAGTAGCATAAGGTTTTACTCGAAGTAAATAGGAGGGGGCTCGGGTATAGGTGTGGTTATAGGTTTCTCTGGAAACCTGTTTGTTTTTAAATTAAAATTTAGTTTTAAATTTGAAAGCAAGTTTTAAATAGAGTTTAAAACCCAAAATTTAAAGTATGGATTCAAAACTGAGTTTGAATCCCAGTTTTAAATTAAATTAAGTTTTATATATTAAATTGTTTTAAACAACTTTAATTGTTTAACATGTATTTTAAAGGGTAAGAAATTTAAAAGAAATTTGGTTTAAAATGTAAGTGAGTTTTAAATCTAAGTTGAATATGGAATTAAATTTAAATCTGTATAAGAGTTTTGAAATAAAAAGGAAGTTTTATAAATTAAATTGTTTTAACAACTTTAGTTGTTTAAAGTGTATTTTAATGGTAAGAATTTAAAAGTAAATTTGGTTTAAATTCTTTAAGTTTCTTTTATAAGATGAGTATGTCTTTAACATATGATTTTAAAGAAAGTTTGTAAATGATTTTAAACTTTGTTAAAGTTAAAATTGTTTTCGTTTTAAATTTTATATTTAAAAGTAAATTGAAAGTTAAATGTTTTCAAATGTGTTTTTGAATGATAATTATCATTAATAAGGAAATGTTTTAATAAAGGCTTAATGATTTGTGATAAATCTATATATAATGGGAATACCCTCAAATGAAGCTTTTGAAATACCTATAAAAACCTTCTGCTTTTTGTACCATGATAAGGACGTTTATGTAATTTCTGTGATGCACGTTCTTCTCCACCACACACAAGAGACAGTTATCCTACCCTGCCAAAATTTTCCACTCATTTACTATTTGCTTCCTCCTTCGATCTATAATAAATACCATCTGTACTCATCCTCTCTCCCAGATTACGAAACAGTATCTCGCTTTTATCCATTGTGGTTCACCTATTTCCTTCCCAAAGCAAGGATCTAGGTTATTGTCAGTCTTCTGAATTGTTGATTTCGGTACCTTTATGTTAACTCCACGTCAAAAATTAGGGTTTCTTACTCAAATTATGCACCTTCATGTTTAATTCGTGTTTCAGATTGATATGGGCAGTCAGGATCATTTGGAATCCAAAACCTAGGATATTCAGTTGGGCGATGTTAGATTTGAAATCTAAGTGACATTGCAATTATCGCCCATTTTTGTCTCAGGCTAGCTTCTTGCTTTTTCTATGGAATTGCAGAGCCGGATTTCAACTACCCATCCCTGTCGCTGCACCTATGTTAAATATTCAGGTACTGATTATAATCTTTCTCCTAAATTCACTTTCAAATTTTCTTCATCTTTGTAAGTTTTAAACCTTTAGGGCTTGCTTAAATAACTTTTTTGGCGATCTCAAATTTTGAATGCCAGATCTGATTAGATGTTGTATATTTCGGTCCATAATGGCTTGCAATCCTTAGGTTATTTTTCAATGGTTAGGTAGATGCTGAAGTTCTTAGATGTAGCAACTCCAGTTCGTGGAGAATTGACAACTAAAACTGTGAGGCAGAGGGGGTATAGCATTTAGGTGTTTACGTTGCAAAGTTAGGCAATTTGATTTTACAGATTAATTGTTTTTAGTATTTTCCTATTGAAAGAATACAAATTAATTTCATCTTCTAGAATTCTTATAATCTTACCAGTACCACATAATATCCATCTTACTATAAACTTCATTGATAATGGGTTGGGATTATGTTAGGAGTTGTTTCAAAGGATGGTCCACTTACTTTAAAGTTAATATGACTTTGGAGTGAGATACACAGAACGCATTTCAGTACTTCTAATTTTATTTATACTTACTTTACATCGCAATGATTATGAGTAATAAATAGTTATACCTATTTTATAAAGTTAAAAGTTTATTGAAAATGATAATTAATCAAGGGCTACAAAGCACCAGTGGTAATCATAACCAAACATTTTTTTTGATTACAAACATGTGAAAAATCACTTTAATTGAACAATACGAGGGTGTAAGCTCATAAGACAACATGGTATTGATAAAATTGTGTTAGTTACTCTAGATAATACACTGTTCTACACAAATAGAGTGAAGAAAATTCTACAAGTTTTTGATTGCCTGCACCTATTTTCATGATTTTGAAAAGAAAAAAAAAGTTGATGTTTATCAGTTTGTCCGTTGTTGTTGATGAGCTATGTAAGCTGATGTGAGTTGGCTTTTAACTGATTTTATCTCATATTTTTATGTTTAGGCCTTTGACTTTTCTTATACATAATTTGGATGTCTTTTTTTGTTGCTTGCATCTAGATGTTTGTATATCTCATTCAGATGATTTTTGTGTGTGCAGATATCAGTGCATGGAAAAGGCTTATTTTACCAATTTCAACTGACAAATAACTTTGTTTAATACAAATCTAAAGTCTTGAATGAGCGCCTTTACTATCTTTGTAACAACCCGCAGATTGAACCGGTTTTAATAACGTTGTTTACTGAAATTTTGTGGAATTTTAAACGATAAAATTTTGATATAAAAATTTTATATTTGTAATGCGTCTAGTTAAACATAGCAACTGGTAAATTTTCGTCCGAAAATATGAAAGTTTATTTCGCGCGTAAATTTACTTCAATTTAATTAGTTAAAAAGCGATGAAAATAAAATGTTTTCAAAACCAAAATATTTTTACATAGAAAAATTCTAAACCGTCTTCCGAGCAAGACGTCATTTTTCGTTTTTCAAAATTCGGACATCTTTAGCTCCGTCGTTCTTATTTTTCTGTGAATTTTATGCATTTTCCGTAGTAGAAATTTGAAACTTTGTAAATTCAAACATACGACTAATATCTTTACACCGTTTTGATCATCTCGTCGAGCTGATCCATACGGTATATTAAATTTCGTGTTTTGAAGTCAGATACGCGATGAACTTTACGAAACTGTAACCGTACCGGTATCCGTTGATTTTTTTAGTTCTGCGCCCTTGTGTGGTAACGGCCACCACCTTTGAAATTCCTAGAAAATTTATTAGTGACTTTTGTCCATGGTACTAATACTTTAATTCGACGTTGGTCCTTCCAAATTCACCATGGTCCCAATGTTTTTCCCTTGTTTCAATGTAAAGAATTATATCAGCTTCCACTCTCCCATTTCTCATTTTAGAAACGCAGCCTCCAATTCTTTTCCACCCATCTCTTCACCTTCATTTCTTTTAGCCACATGAAAGATTGCAAATTATTTTACCTGAAACAACACCCTCACCAACAATAGCCTTCCACTGCTTGCTGCATCAAAACTCAACCCAGACCTCTTCCGTGCTTCCCTGGGCTTTATCAACCGAGCTTCCACCAAATATCCCCGCCACTTCGAACCGCCATCGGCCTCCGCCACACACTCCGCATGCAACCCAGATCTCCTCCGTGCTTCCCTAGTGTCTATCAGCTAGCCTCCACCATTTTCCATCACCGCACCAATGAAAAACCCAGCTTTTAGCCTCTCCACTTCATTCGCCATCTCGGCACATCTCGCCCATCTGATTGCATCCATTTTGGGTACTTTTCTTATGTGCTGTACGTATATATGTTGATATATAAATATATATAGATTTATATAATGATGAGAAGTTTATACATGTTATATTCTTGCCTGGAGCTTTGAAGGTGATATAGTCTATAAATATGGGTTGCATAACTTTTGTCTTAAAAGGGAAATATATATATGGATTTGTCTTAGCTTTCGGCTGTATGTGTGAGTGTTGAATAGTTTACATTAAATTTAACGTTTGTCTTAAATGTGTGAGTGATATTACTTTAAATTTAACGTGTGTTGAAATAATTTTGAAATAGAACACATAAAAGTTTTTTATACGTATATTTTATAATATATTATTTTATCTTGTATGTTATATAGGGTTGTAAACTATTAAAGCATTGCCTGTTCGATTTGTTCAGAAAGTATATGATTTGGTTGTTGCGCAATAACAATTCGTACGCACATGTTAATGTATGTAAAAAAGAAAAAAAAATATTGTGTTGAAAACTTCTAACCAGTACTATTATTTATTTATAGTTTACGTAGGCGTGAGAAGTTCGGGTTTTGTACAGGTTATAAGTCTATATGTATACTGTTGTCTAAATTTATCTCAACTCAGATATGATATTTAAGATATACTTTATGTTGTATTTACATGATATAGGACGTGCTAACAAGGAAGTGATGGCATTAAAATATTATTTTATATATACATAGTAACTTATAAAGGGGAGGCTGATAGCTCTGTTCATTTTATAAAATAGGAATGGGTCTATACAAGTTATAAAATATGTAGTTATGTACTGACCTACAGGTCAATCCGATCCTAATTTGATTCCGTCAATTCCTGTTATCAGATTTGTCCGTCGTGCCTGTTTTCTCCATCGAATCGTATCCATCTAGTGTTGCTTTGGGATTCGTAGCTCGTTCTGTGTCAAAATCTCTAGCCTCGAAAGGTGAGCAATCACTCACGATTTATGTTCTTTTATTTATTAAATTTGATTTCAAGTGAAACGACAATTGAAATATGTTGTTGTTAGTTATTTATACTGTTAAATATATGCTATTACCTGTATCAGTTCACCTGGGTCATCTGACACCATTATTTGTAATTATTCGATGATAATCCCGTTTGATTGATAATTGATTGATTGTTTGTTGTTTATATTGGATGTTAAATTGTAATGTATAAAGTGATAAATATTATGCAATCGAATTTGACGTAGGATAATTAAAATTTGAATCGACATATATGTGGAATTTGATTAGTTAAATATGACCCCTTTTAATTGTTAAATTAATTGACATGTAGAATAGTGATAATTACACTTTGAACCTTCGAACATATATTGGATAAATTGTTGTAGTATTAAAATTGAGATTTGAATTGAATGACAAGTGAAAAACCGTAATGTAATAATCTTTAATCTACATGAAATGATAGTGTAGATTCTAGGAATAATTATATTAATTCGCACAAATAACAATGCGAATTAATACGATTATTTCGGGATTATTTGAATTGATTATTTGAATTGATTGTTGATTGTTGTTATTGCTTGTTTATTTACTTTGACACCATCCCTGTTATCACACTGCAAGTTCCCTTTGCTATGCTTTGATTTTCGTATTGAATTTGGAATCGGGTTGAAATGATAAATACCCAAATAAACCTGACTTAGGATAGAAAATTAAATAAACCTGATTGGTCAAATTTTGGTTTAAAATAAAATAAAGATTTTATTTGAATAAATAATATGGTTTTGAATGAAGTTGGAATTTGAATTTATGAAAGGAAATGTAAGATTGAAATCTGAAACAAATATTAACGTAGAAATTTATGAAAGAACGTTGTTTGAAATTTAATTATTTAATAATTAAATTTGGAATTATTAAATAAATAATTTGAAATTGGTAATAATTGAGTTTTGAAATTATTAAGTTGAAATCATTTAATAATTAAATTTGAAATTATAATTATGTTTGAAATTATAATTAAGCTCGAAATTATTAAGTTGAATTTATAATTAAGTTGAAATGATTTGTTGATTAGGTTTGAATTCATAATTAAGTGGAAAGTATTTAATAATTAAGTTTGAATTTATAATTAAGATTGAAATGATTAAGTTTTGAATTAGTAATTGAGTTTGAAATTATTTGATAATTAAATAAGATTGAATTATTGATAATTGAATAAAATTTGAATTCTTTGATAAGAGAAATTGATCTTTTGAATAAGTGGATTTGAACTTCGTTAATAAATGAAATTGAGTTTCTTTATTTATTAAGTTTTGGAAAATTATTTAAGTAAGTTAATAAGTGAAATTGAAACTCCTCGATTATGTGAAATTTAGTTTTTATTAATTGAGTTTAAAATTGTAACGAAGTCAATAAATAAGAGAAAATTGAATTTCTTTTACAAGAAATAAAAGGCGATTTATTGAAATGAATAGGATTTGTTGAAATTAACGTAAGACTTGTAAATTTAAGAATTTGATTTGACGAATTTATTCTAATTGAATTTGAAGTTTGATATAATGAAGTTGAACTAAAGTGGTTGATTTAATGAATTGGAAAACTAATAGAAACCGTAATAAATGATAAATTGACTTAACAAATATTGAATGAAATCGATAAATGTATTTAACTTGATTTGAATTTTGAATTAAATTTATTTAAATGATTTCGGAATGAAACCTTTATACGAACTTGAATCAATATTTGAATTGTTTTAAATAAAAATTGAAATTGAATTATAAAATTTTGAAACGGTAATTTGGAAGTTTTGAAACATAAACTTTGGAAATTGATTTAGGAAGACAAACGAAATGTTGATTTACGAATTGAAATTGAAATTGAATTTGATTTGGTTTGAAATTTACTAAACGACCAATCGGTGTAATAATTACGAAAGTTATTAAAGAGACCGGAATCGGTTATAGATATACTCTCTATCTAAACCGAAAACCACTTTAATAACTATACGCGAAGTGATGATCCAGAATGAAGTGGTTGGAATGATATACGTGATGACTGAAGAAAGAGAACGATAATGGATAGCCTTGACACTTGTGTCAAATTGGAAATGACTAAAATCAGGAGCCGTGCCGGGCCAAATGGGGTTAGCCACCTCGAGCGGACACACTTCTTCGTAACTATTACTCATTACTTGTGATTGATTGGTGCACCCTCGTACTTTCAGGAGTGTTGTTTCGCGGTGTTGCGATCGCTGCGGCGATGCGTTCTCACCAGTCCGGATCAGGCGAACGGTAGTTTCACTACCTTGGGTATTGCCTCATGTGCCTTGTCATACTTGTATTCCTATATACGCGACCAATACGAATTTGTTTTGTGTTATACCTATGGAGTACTCCCTGATATCCCACCAGTTTACGGTGGAGTTTACAGTGCTGTATAGACTATGATGCTTATAAAATGTGTTAAGGGGGATAATGGTAACGCCTTAACACTATTTTGATACTTTATATTACTAATAGACATTATCTATTTAGCGTACACTACTACCTAGTAGATAGTTTAACGGATCCTTAGAGGATGGTGATTCCAACATCCTTTGAGTTGCTTGTATTCCAATTGTTATTTCACTTGAGTTGGATTTATTGATATAAGAATGTTAATCCTGACTCGAGTGTTTGTGTTTTGCTTTACGCTCGGGTCAGACTGAGTGGTTCAGCTTTCGAGACTCACCTTTGGAGTTGGAGCTTTGCTTGAAGATCCAGCCATCTATTCTGCCTTCAGCATTCGATGATTCCAGTGATGTATTTTGATTTGTATTTGATGTATCGTGTTACTCTTCTACTGTAAACTCTGATGTATCTGTTATATATATATAGTAGCTTCATGAACTACTATCTCTTTTACTTCCGCTGCATATTATTACTCTGTGTCTGTGATTCTGTGATTACTTATTTACTGTATATCTCAGTTTTGCCAAATTTAAATTAACAATTCGGTATTTTGAATTATTCAAGTCCGACATGTGCGGATGCGAATAGTCCAAAATAGCGGTTCGTTACAATCTTTATTATGCAGGTTTTAATGGAGTTTGAGAACCTTAAAAAGTGAGCAGAATAAGTGCAACTTCGTTGGGCAAAATGATTGTTTATGCCTCATATATGTCTTCAAGTTCAAAGAGTGGATGCATTTCATCTAGCAAATAATAAAGGTATGCTCTTCACCTTAACATGATTGTGGAATGAATGATGCAGTTAGGAATAGCATACCTGAAGACTATGTCTGTATAAGTTTTAACTTGCTTAGTCAAAACTACATAAAGGAAATGATATATTGCTAAAATTGGTTTCCATGTTTTTTTACATTATGTTTTCAAAATGAGTATTGGCTTTGTGTTTGCATTTGCATACGTGATCAATTAATATCTACAATTTCTATATGATTTAGGGATTCATCAAAATGATACATATGCCACTGCAAAGTGGCTGCTTAGATTCCCTATCCAAGCCATATTTTCAGTAATCAGGTTATCATTACTGAAAAATCTTTTGACTTAATTCATTTATCAAGTTGTAAACTTCATTTTTACATATTTTTGAGACTATACAATCACTTGAATCAATGTATGTCCAGGCGAAGGCATCAACCTTTTTGAAGAGTGGATTGAAACAATTTGAGCACCTTATCAAGCAAAGGTTTACGCGAATTACGGAATATCTGCAACGTATGATGTGGTTTTCAACATTTTTAGGACAAGGTAATTAGTTACAGTTTTTGGTGACAGTGACACGAATCAAAGGCAACGCGTTTCCTTTTGTGATTAGATCCAGGTCGGACTGTAACTTCAAGTTGCAATCAATTTTAGATTCAAGCACGAGCAAATCCAGACACCGTTTTTGTGAAGAAGATTCATATATCTCGAGGAAGTTTTTGGCACCATTTAAAGGGTGTTATGAACTTCTTCCGTGTACAAATAGGTAATGTACATATGTAATCTCATAATTTTTTTCTATAGTAGCTATGTTCTTTAATTATTATAAATTCACTATAAATAATTGTAAACTTGCAAATTTCATATTTATAATGAACAAGATATGATTCTAATTTTAGTTGGACTTAGATTAAAATTGGTTCCAATAGGTTTCCATACTTTTTCTAAATCATGTTCTTCTTTTGAAATTATTTACAGTGGACGATAGTAGCATCACATTACATTGGTATTTTTGTCCTTTTCAGTTATATATACAAAAAAATTATTTGCTTTTCAACCAAGCATTTTGAATGCTATAAAAATGTATTCTATACTTCATAAATATTTCTTGGAAAAATTGTTTACAATAAGTATGTACTTTATGCATATATAAAATTTATGAAGATGCATGGTGACTGCATGTCATAACATTCTCTTTCTACATTTTATGTAATTCACCTAAAATTGGTTTTATATGCCATAGGAAGCAGATGGAGATGTCTCATGTTTCATTCTGTGTCTTACAAAGACACAGAAACACACTCTTAAATAATTATTAAATTATTGTTTATTTCTAAGTAATGAAGATACTTCAGTTGTAAATTGTACAAAATACAATAAAAAAGGCACCATAATCAATATTTTCCATCACCATGAAGTTCGTATAATTAATAGGTAAAGAGCTTTACTAATATCTCATAGGTACTATAAAATTCCATAAGAAGCAGCAATTGGAACAACATGGGAAGTATTAAAGATGCAGAGAAATCTTAGTCGCAAGAGTTCTGTTATTAAACCAAATAGTATTTTATAAGAAAGCAGGAATTGGGCCTTTGATTAGAAAGAAAAAATAATTCGATAACAATGATAGATGTTTGTTTCGTTGTTAAACTTTTGTTTATTTGGTAATCTTTAGTTGTTATCTAATAATTTCAACCCAGAGCATATGTTTGTCCATGTAAGCATAGAGTGATAGTTCAAAGTTGATTTTTATCGGTGGAGTTTATACAGTTCTAGCAAAATTGTTCTAACATCATGATTTCCCACATCAGATTTCAAAATTATTAAACCTGTAAAGATATCACATAATCACAAAAAGGTGGGGAGGGAGGGAGGGAGATAACTGTGGAATATGTATAGCATAATGTGTATAAACATAAAATCATGTGTAACAATAAATGTAATAGGCCACACATAGTGATATACAACATTCATGTTAAAACATCGACATTATACTTTATTTCAGTGTGCCTTTGCATGTTTCGTTTAGCAATTGAAATCACTTTGTATGCACATGAAGTAGTTACAAGACTTCGATAGGGCTTCTTTCAATTTTCACACTGAAATTGGATTAAAATTAGCAAGATATGAAGCATGTTATGATGAAATTTGAACATCAAGAATGATTACATATATGCTATAATAATTTACATTTTCTTTTACCATACTGCATTTACAACGGCATTAATGTGCTAATTATTACACTTACTACCGTTACTTAACAATATATGTTATATCTGTACATAATTTATAGAACACTGCATGTATCAGTAGAAGGACTTACATTCAAAATGGATCATGGGGTTAAAGAAAAATAAATTTTAATTGTAGCAATAATTATGTCTAAATCAATTACGAGTAACAATAATTCATAATATATAAAAATAACCCTTTGGAAAAAGTTTTTAACTGCACCATCTGTAATCTTTTAGGTATTAATGTCGGTCTCAAGCTTGGATAAAAGAGAAGAGAAAATAGTATATGAACTAATGGTATATTCTTCTTCATTTGCTCAAAGTAAATTCTTTGACAAGCGATGCATGTTCTAGAGAAAGTATAACATACAAATTGCTACTTGAATTTTACTTCAGTGCTTTTATAAATTATTAAGTGCATAATGTCTTCAACCTAGAACTTAAGATGGTATAGATGTGATACTACTACTACTTCGTTAAAGATTATCAGTAAATCCGATTTTTTTATATAATATTGATGTTGAATATTCTAATATATTTAGGTTCTCTTAAAGTAAGTTGAAAAATGAGTTTGAGAAATCATATCATTGTAGCTTTTTGTAATTCTACAAATATCCGAAGAATTTGAAATAAATGAAACAACTTTTATTTATGCTTTTATTTCTAGCTTTTATGGGTTCAATCAACACAATATATTATTCTCATCCAATATTCATAAAGAAACCAATTTGATGATGGAAAATGTAACCACAAATTTTGTGTGTATTTATTTATACCTTTTCATAATAAAAGAAGTTAACCTACATACTTATTCATGCCAAGTAGCATTTATGTATATGATTATTTCTTAGAATACATAAGCTTGGTCTCGATTTCTTTGCACACGTCCAATGGACGTGCCAAACATACTGGTTAAATTAATAAGGTAAATTAAAATGGATAATTAATTAATCTATTAAATGGTTAGGGATTTGAATTAATTAAGGTTAAAGTTAATTAATTAAGATTAATTAATTTGAAGATAAGATCATTAATTAGATAAGTTAAGATTTTAATTAATGATTATAAATTAATTTATCAGGATATTAAAATTAATTAAGTTAAAAACTTAATTAATCAAATAATTAGTGGTTAATTAATTGGTTATTAAAGATTAATAAATTTGTAATTAATAATAATTAATTTAAGTTAAAGATTTGCTAATAGTTAATGAAGGTCATTAACTTAAGATTATTCAATAATTAATTAATGTGATTAATTTTAATAATTAATTAGATTAATTAATTAAGGATAATGATTTATGGAATTGTTTAAGTGTAATTACTTAATGAAAGTAATTAAGGAATTAATTACTCATTGTAATTAATTAATTAATTAATTTGATTAGTTGAAGTTAATTAATTTAAGTTAAATTAATTAAGAATAATCAATGGATGGTTTGATAAGAAATTACTTAATGAAATTAATAAAGTATGATTACTTGGGGAAGTAATTAATGGTAATTACTGGATGTAATTAATTGAAGGGTGATTCAATAATGAAAAGTAATTTGGATTCAATTACCTTGTGAAATTAATCAAGGGATTAATTAAAGATAATTAATTAAGGATTAATTAATTTATTTAATGAATTAATTAAGGGTAGTTAATTACTGAATGAGATTAATCAAGAGTGATTAATAAATGTGGTTTAATTTAAGATTAATTACTTAATGTAATTAATTTAAATTAGGATAATTTAAAAAAGTAATCAGGGATCATTAATTTATATAATTAATGATGTAATCAAGGTTGATTAATTAAGATTAATTAATCAATAATAACTGATTAATGAAGTAATTAATTAATGTAATTAATTAAGGATTAATGTAATTAATTATAATTAGTTAATTAATGAAGTAATTAAAGGTTAATTACTGTATTTGGTTAAGGATAATTAATTTGTGAAATTAATTAAAGAATAATTACTTGAACGTAATTAAAGGATAATTAATCAAGGGTGATTAATCAAGGGGATTAATTAGAGGTTAATTAATTAATTGATTGATTTGTAATTAATTAATGGTTATATAAATAGGATTTATAGAATAAAGTAATTAATTTAATTTACTTTAAATTAATTAGACATGAAATAATTAATTTAATTCATTTTAAATTAATTATAAATGGTGTGATTATTAATCCTTGTTTATATATGGATGATATAGATTTCCTTGAATGGTTTGAATCTCAAATATGAGATAAATAATGCTGTGTGATAAGGATGCTTTGGTTGCATTGCGATGATAATATGAATTATCTATTGGTGATGATAATGTAGATTATCTATTTGTGATGATAATATGGATTATCTGTATATGATGATAATGTTGATTATCTATTGTAATGATGTGAATTATCTATCTGTGTGCATATAGATAATTAAATTGAATCGTTTTAAACTTAAAACAACTTGGACCTATAAGATATGTTTTGGATTTCGATGAGACTGGGATCGAGTTTCCATATTTGGATATCCGAAAACCACAACGATCCAAATTAATGATAGGTCGTGAATCTCAAGTGAAGATGAAGATTCAGAGTGCAAGGGTTATCGTCGTTAACTCTGAGGGTGATTCCAAAATGAGTGTAATGAGATAATGCCTTCGGTTTCATTCGAACCCGGAACGAACTTGTATAGATTGAATGCATTCAGAACATCGTCAGGTAGACGATGAGCCTTCTAAGATAGACGTGTTCTATAAATGTAATCGTAGCCTCAAGCCTCATCAACCGGGAATGGCTAAAACAGGGGAGGTGCAACAAGGCTAAGTGGCTCATGCCCAAGTAGGACGAGATTTTCCCCTGTCTAGAAGTCCCTTTATATTCGGCTGTGTGGGGTAGTTGATTCGCGACAACTGCCGGGGTTGTCTTGTTCGGGACTGTCCAGTAAGGGATGGTTCCGGCTTTGTGTTGTAAGGCATTGGGAGTAATCCTCGGTACGGTGATCTAGGCCCCGTACTGTGACGGGCGGTACCCCAGTAGCCCTGCCATTGATGGAAACCCAAACTCGAATAAGTGCCCTCAGATTTGATTGTAAACTTATGTATGCGGGAATTTAATAAATGTAACAATTTCGGCTATTTTCTAATTTACTTGAAAACCCTAGACCCTATTATAACATCATCGGATTTCCTATCAAATGTTTCGGTTAGCGTAAGGTAAAAACTGACCCATGTTTATGTGTGGGAAGTCTTACGTGATACCTTTTGTTTTCAAAGGTTTTCAAAGTTAAGCAACTTTAACTTGTTAATCACACCAGACCCATGTATGACCCAGAGTTTATTCTGTTTTTATTAAACTCTTGGGTACTCAAATTTTTACAAGTAGCCAAGGGATTCAGGTTAGCTTTGAAAAATTGTGGAGGAGCAATGGAGCAAGAGGCTTCAGCGTTATTGATATTTATAGTGTTCCGCTGTGATTGGTATCTCTGTATTGTATTGAGTTGTAATAACTAGACAGGTGTTTATAACTGTCTAGTATGTGATGTATAATCTGTGTAACTCTGATAAAGGTTGATACTATGTAATACTTATGTTATTAATATAATTTATTCATTCCGCTGTTGAGATTTTGATGTTGTTTCTTCTTTCTTCTCTTTCTTTTCTATTCTCTATCCCTTTCTTTCTTACTCATGATACATCTTTCTGGGCTAAGGAGGACGGGTCGTGACAGTTAAATAAGAATAGGTAATGGAACATTATACAAGTGAAACTTAGATAATGAAAGTGTTCAATAGAATTTTTCTATAAATTAGAATTCTGATGTTATAGAATGTTGTAAACTTAAGTTAATAATTTGAAGTGATACTAATTAAATTTAATAATGAATATTATAAGTAAATGATTACAAATTTATGTTAATGATTGAAACCATTTATGATTAAAAGTGAATAGTAAAGGTGAATCCTATATTAAGTAAATGCTCATAACTCAAGAAAATGTTGAAATGATGAGAAATATATTTAATATTCAACAATGCTAGATATGAAGGAAATGAATATAAAGAAAAAAAAGTAAAATTTGAGATTATAAGTATGATTTGATTCACAAATGAATATTGATAATGAAAAAAAAAAGAAATCAACGCAAATGAAAATGGTGAATTAGAATTGCAAAGAAACTTATGTTTTAAAATATTATGTAAGTAAATGGATGTAAAGTAATAGAAAAATGGTTATATGAATAAATGAGAAATGAAATTTTGTAGGTAATGAAAACAAATTAATGGGAAAATAACATTGTATGAAAGAAAAAATGAACAGTAAATAATATGAAAAGAGATAAATAAGAAGAAGCCTATATGACATTTGAAATTATTGTTTGTTTTAGCTTATGGGATGGTTGGGAAAGGATACTTCTAGTATAAAGGTGTATAAATAATCTATTATGTTTTATCTAAGACTGTTAAGTGTATGGTATGCTTAGTAGTTTATTTATCATTTTTACGATTAAAAGCTTCTAAACCCGGACAAACCATTTGTTTTAGTTGTTAGAATGGATGGCTGATTTCTTTGATTTCATATAATGATTGTGTTGTTTTGTTTAAATGTGACCATGGTTATGTTTGTGAGAAATGCGAAATACGGATCTTAAGGCTAGGATTAACACTAAAGGGAGGAGGGGTGAATAGTGTTTACAGAAATTACTAAATCTTTATGAGTTTTGGTTAATTCGAACACAAATGTATGTATGCAATATCCAGACACAGATATGATCACAGAATAAAACACAGATGCAGAAATAAAGTAAAAGCAGTAAAGGAAAGAACACACCGGATTTTATATTGGTTTGGAGTTACCCTACATCCAGTCCCGCACACAAGTACGGATTTCCATTCAAAAGCAATTGTACAATTACACTCTCGATTTCAAGGCTACGAGGTACACCCTCCAGATTCACAATCCTCTGGGTAGAGATACTTGATTTCACGGGCAACAAGTTCACCCAATTGATTTCCTAGGCTACAATCACAACTTTTCTAACTTGATTGATTTCCAAGGCCACAATCACACCTTTTCTCGCTTAAATTGGTTACAAAGAAGTCTATAACTCTGAATAGCACTTAGATCTTGTTGAGATAGTGATAGAGAATCAAACTAGAAATGATCTAGTTAGATTCAATGTTGATTTTGGCAGAGTAATGGTAAGAATGTGTATAAAGAAATGTGGAAGAAGAAGAGGAGTGAAAACCAGAAAAATATGATTAGAAATTCATTGAAAACAACCCCTATTTATAGAAGAACAATAGCCATGTCCATTTGTGAAGGGATATGACGAATAGACTCCTTTTTTGAAATTCAAAATTTTGAAATCAAATGCCACTATGTCGACATGGGTATCCTGAGTATGTCGACATTCCTATGGAAATTTTGGTGGTTTGTTTTTCCTTGAAAATAACTTTTATCTTTTATTAAAACTATTTTAAACTTTTGTAAATATACTTAAATACAGTTAAAATACATAAATAAATATAGAGAACAATATTTTGGTATATATTAAATTTTACTATAATTTTATATTTAAATTTAACTATAAATATTAAAATTTAAACATATTATTATTAAAAGCTTTTAAAACTAAGGATAATTTGATTTTGAAGATAAAGATTATTTTGAGGCTAAAATATTTAAAACCAGGATAGACGTTTTTGATTCATTTAAAAGGAAGGCTTTGAAATCATTTTGAAAACAAGATATAATTTTGTAAAAACATTTTGAATAAAAGTTAGTGGATACAAAACGATGTTCCACTAGATTTTTCGTAGGTTCCACCCTACTTAGGGTTCCATCCCTTTAATAGGCTCGAAGTGGATTCCATTCCATGAATAAATTGTATTTTAAGATGCCAGTGCTTTTTCTAGGAGTTTTGACAAAATTCCTAATTAAATTACTTATTCTTGAAATCTTGAACTCTTGATAATCTTGATATTCTTGATAGTCATGAGTTTCAATCTTGATATCTTGCATCTCTATACTATACAGTATTCATTCTTGGTACCTGCATGGTTAAATCCTGCATATACATATATTTCTAAACTATAATGTTAGTATTTATATTTTATAATCCTATTCTAAGGTTGTTTTCATCAAAACCATCATCTCAAGGACAAACAATCTACCCCTTTTGGACGATGACAACATTTATTTATAAAATATTGCTTCTATCCTAATAACTCCCCCTAAAACTAATAACTACCCCTTAATCTATGCCTAACTATCCTATTTTATATTTCTCCCCCTTTGTCATCAACAAAAAAACTAACTCGAAACTATATAACTACCCCTTAATCTAATACTCTATGACATGTGATTATAGTGTTATAAATAATCAACACTTAACTCTAAAACTTAAAACTTAGTCCTAAACTACTAACTATCCTAACTAAGTATCCATATAATAATACTTTTAATATAACACATATAAGAACACGAACTATTTATTAATTATATAGTTATATTTACATTTTCATAGAGAATGTAAGAAAGAACATACAACAATAGGAAAGAGAGAAAAGAAACCAATGAGTGTCTTTGAAAATGGGAGATCTATGAACCGAACAATTTGGATAGTGGAAACAGAAATTTCCACGTTGTTCGATAAGATTTCCATCTTTTTCAAAGCACACTTAGCCAACACGAACGAATTTGTCGTCTTCTTCAACGTGCTCTTCTTCCATGAAGGCTTCTTCTTCTTCTTCTTCCTCGCTGCCCTCTTGCACTTGATCTCTTGAAGAATCTTCGTCAATCAAGATTGGATTAGCATGATTGTCCCTTAGAAATTTTCGCAAATTCCTAATGATTTTTCCTTGCCTCTCTTGTTCTTTGGTCATTCTAAGTTGTACCACTTGAATTTCAGTCAATAATTGCAGTGCATCCTTTAGAGAATCCTTTATTTTTGTCACTCGAGCGAGCGTAGTTCGTTGAAACGGTCCAGAAGTAGGAGAGGGGAATGAAAAGATTGAATTTTTGTTTGATTTCGAAGAGGAGGCCATGCTTTAATGTATTTCAGAAGTTAGAACAGAAAGGGAACAGAGAGAATGATCAAAATTTCGAAAATAAGAAGAATATATAACCAATTATTTAAATTTTGGTGGGAAAAATTTCAAAAATAAAAAATCGTTATATGTCGACATGGGTTGAGGGGGTATGTCGACATGGTCCTTGAAATTTTTACTATTTGATTTATTTTGATTTAATTTTTAATTATACTTTGTTATTTATATTTTTATGTTTCAGTTATTGAACAAATTCCTAATTCTCTTCTTAATTTAGTAAATATAGATTCATTTAAGGGTTTTGTTAATATATCAGCAATTTGATTCTCGGAATCAATATAATATAGAGTAATTACTTCCTTATTTATACGATCTCTGAGATAATGATGTCTTATATCAATATGTTTAGTTCGAGCATGTTGAGTAGTATTTTTGGATAAATTTATCGCACTAGTATTATCACAATAAATTGGTCATTTTGAGATATTTAAACCATAATCTTTTAAAGTTTGTTCCATATATGTTACTTGAGAACAAGCCAAAGCAGCAGAAATATATTCTGCTTCAGTTGTTGATAAAGAAACCGTGTTTTGCTTTTTACTAAACCAAGAAATCAGAGAATGCCCCAAAAAGTGACAAGTTCCACTTGTACTTTTTCGGTCTGGTTTACAACCAGCATAATCAACATCACAGTAAGATATTAAGACAAAAGAATCATTTTTAGGGTAAAATAAGCCATTATCAGAGGTGTGTTTAACATATCTTATGATATGTTTTACGGCCTTTAAGTGGGTCTCTTTAGGTTGGGATTGATATCTTGCACAGAGACAAACACTATGCATGATATCAAGTCAACTAGCAGTAATATAGAGTAGTGATCCAATCATTCCTCTATATAATTTTTTATCTACATCTTTCGAGAGATCTTCTTTACTAAGGTACTCATTGGTTTCCATGGGAGTGGGTTTTCACTCACAGTAGTCAAACCAAATTTACTAATTAGGTCTTTAGAATATTTTTCTTGACTAATAAAGGTACCATTATCTAATTGTTTTATTTGTAATCCTAAAAAGAAGTTTAATTCACCCATATGACTCATCTCAAACTCTTTTGTCATTATTTCAGAAAATTCTTTATTCATTTCAAAATTAGTTGATCCAAAAATGATGTCATCTACGTAAACTTGTACTAGTTGAATATCATTTTTATTTCTTTTAATAAAAAGAGTATTATCTACTTTACCAATTTCAAAATTCGATTGTAATAAGTAAGATCTAAGTCTATCATACCAGGCTGTAGGAGCTTGTTTTAGACCATATAGAGCTTTCTTAAGTTTGTAAACATGATTTGGTAATTTTTCATTTTCAAAAAGTGGTGGTTGTTCAACATATACTTCCTCTTTTACAAATCCATTTAAAAAGGCACTTTTAACATCCATTTGAACTAATTTGAAATTGTTATGATTTGCGAAAGCAAGTAGAATCCTAATGGCTTCTAATCTTGCTACAGGAGTAAAGGTTTCATCAAAATCTATTCCTTCTTCTTGACAATAACCTTGAGTGACTAAACGAGCTTTATTTCTAACAAACTCTCCTTGTTCATTCATTTTATTTTTATAAACCCATTTAGTTCCAATTATAGCTTTATTTTCAGGTCTAGGAACAAGTTCTCAAACATCATTTCTAGTGAATTGATTTAATTCTTCTTGCATATCCAAAATCCATGAATCATCAGTTGATGCTTCTTTTGGATTTAATGGTTGATATAAAAGCTACTTTGCTCATTTGACTTAGTTGATTTCTAGTTTTAACAACAAATTGCATATCTCCAAGTACATTTTCAATAGGGTGATCTTTTAAAAGTTTAATCCTTTTATTAGGATGATTAGTTTCATTATTAGTTTCAGCTGACTCTTGATTTTGAGTGATTAAATCCTCTTCATCATTTGAATCTTCAAATTTTTTGAGATTTTCATCAAATGAAACATGCGTTGTTTCTTCGATGGTATTAGTTTTTAAATTAAACACTCTATATGCTTTACTTCTATTAGAATATCTGATAAAGTTACATTTGTCGAATTTAGGATCAAATTTATCTAAGTTATCCTTTGTATTTAAAATAAAACATTTACTTCAAAAAATTATAAAATAAGACACCTTAGGTTTCTTTGAGTGAAGAAGTTCAAAAGATGTCTGATCAGTTAAAGGTCATTAAAATTCTATTTGAAATATAACAGGCGGTAGCAACTACTTCTGCCTAAAAGTACTTTGGTAATTTACTATCTGAAAGCATAGTTCTCGCACACTTTTGAATCGTCCTATTTTTATGTTTTACTATTCCATTTTGTTGTAGAGTTCTTGGAATTGAAAAATTGTGAGTTATTTCCCTTTTATTGTAGAATTCCTCAAACTTTTCATTTTCAAATTCACCACCATGATCACTACGGATGGTTATAATTTTCAGAGAAATTTGATTTTGAATCCTATTTGTAAAGTTCTTAAAACATTCAAAAGTATCACTTTTATGTTTCAAAAATATTGTTCATGTAAATCTAGAATAATCATCTACAATTACAAAAACATATTTACTATGATTTATTGACAGAATTTGAGATGGACCAAATAAATCAAGGTGAAGTAATTCAAGAGGTTTTGAGGTTGAAATTATATCTTTTAATTTAAATGAACTTTTTATAAGTTTTCCCAATTGACAAGCATCACATAGACTATCTACTTTAAAATTCATTTTAGGGAGACCTCTTACTAGATCATGTTTTGACAGTTTAGATCAGCGTTTGAAATTTAAATGTCCAAATCTCTTATGCTAAATCCAAGGGTCACTTGTATTTGCCAAAAGACGTAAGTTAACATTTGAGACTTTCATACTAAGAATATAAATATTCTTTTTCCTAATTTCCACAAATATTATGGTTGAATTATTATCTTTTATGTGACACTTATCTTTTTCAAATTTAATTTTATATCCTTTATCGCAAAGTTGACTTATACTTAGCAGATTATATTTTAGATTCTAAACTAGCAAACATTAGTAATAATTGGAGTGTCAGAGTTACCGACTTTGCCGATGCCAATTACATATCCTTTTGAATTGTCTTCAAAGTTAACCAGTCCTCCGCCTTTGTATATTATATCATTCAACATATCTGGATTGCCAGTCATGTGTCTAGAGCATCCACTATCGAGCACTCATTTATTCTTTTTGATCTGCACAATTTGTCCATTGTGGATTGATTCCTCAACACCCATAAAGCATGTTTCCTACACATTATACAATTTTGGTAGACAACTTGAATTTGAATATTTATTATATGCAGACCCAAGAGACAATGATGATTGGAATATTTCTAAACTAGTATTAACAAACATAGCCATTTTAAAAACTTTTTCAAAAATCAGATTATGAAACTTTGAAAACCTGGCTCCAATACCAAATGTGAGAAATATGGAATACAGATCTTAAGGCTAGGATTAACACTAGAGGGGGGAGGGGGGTGAATAGTGTTTAAAGAAATTACTAATTTTTTTTGAGTTTTTGTTAATTTTGAACACAAATGTATGCAATTTCCAGACACAGATATGATCACAGAATCAAACATAGATGCAGAAATAAAGTAAAAGCAGTAAAGGAAAGAACACATCAGATTTTATACTGGTTCGGAGTTACCTTACATCCAGTCCCGCACACAAGTATAGATTTCTTTTCAAAAGCAATTGTACAATTATACCCTCGATTTCAAGGCTATGAGGTACACCCTGTAGATTCACAATCCTCTGGGTAAAGATACTTGATTTCACGGGCAACAAGTTCACCCAATTTATTTCCTAGGATACAATCACACCTTTTCTAACTTGATTGATTTCCAAGGCCACAATCACACCTTTTCTCGCTTAAATTGATTACAATGGAGTCTATAACTCTGAATAGCACTGGGATCTAGTTGAGATAGTGATAGAGAATCAAACTGGAAATGGTCTAGTTAGATTCAATATTGATTTTGGCAGAGTAACGGTAAGAATATGCATAAAGAAATGTGGAAGAAGAAGAGGAGTGAAAACCAGAAAATAATGATTAGAAATTCGTTGAAACAGCCTCTATTTACAGAAGAACAACAACCATGTCCATTCGTGAAGGGATATGACGAATAGAGACTTCTTTTGAAATTCAAAATTTTGAAATCAACTACCACTATGTCGACATGGGTATCCTGAGTATGTCGACATTCCTACGGAAATTTTGGTGGTTTGTTTTTCCTTGAAAATAACTTTTATCTTTTATTAAAACTATTTTAAACTTTTATAAATATACTTAAATACAGTTAAAATACATAAATAAATATAGAGAATAATATTTTGGTATATATTAAATTTTCCTATAATTCTATATTTAAATTTAAGTATAAATATTAAAAGTTAAATATATTATTATTAAAAGATAGTTTAAAAATAAGGATAATTTGATTTTGATGATAAAGATTATTTTGAGGCTAAAATATTTAAAGCCAGGATAGATGTTTTTGATTCTTTTAAAAGGAAGGCTTTGAAATCATTTTGAAAACAAGATATAATTTTGTAAAAACATTTTGAATAAAAGTTAGTGGATACAAAACGATGTTCCACTAGATTTTTCGTAGGTTCCATCCTACTTAGGGTTCCGTCCCTTTAACAGGCTCGAAGTGGATTCCATTCCACGAATAAATTGGATTTTAAGATGCCAGTGCTTTTCTAGGAGTTTTAACAAAATTCCTAATTAAATTACTTATTCTTGAATTCTTGATAATCTTGATATTCTTGATACTCATGAGTCTTTAATCTTGATATCATGGATCTCTATACTGTACCGTCTTCATTCTTGGTACCTGCATGGTTAAATCCTGCTATACATATATTTCTAAACTATAATGTTAGTATTTATATTTTATAATCCTATTCTTAGGTTGTTGTCATCAAAACCATCATCTCAAGGGCTAACAATGTTGTGTAGATTTATTTTTTTATTAATTGAAACAACTTAAATACTTCTCTTTTATATAATTATTAACCTCTTTCGATTGTATAAGTGTAATACAGGTTTATGAAAGCAATTGCTACTGCTTTTGGTTTTATAAATTAAGTGTTGTTTGCCTAACAAATAGGTATGTTTTCGGATTACGGTTTTCTAGCGATATTGTATTGTTTTTTCCCATGGTTTGGGATATTTTATTTTGAAATATAATATATACACTTTTTATTATTTTTTCACCTGGACCTCTATATACAAAGGAGAGTCTGTCGAAATTTTCTGTGAATTTTGGACTTAGAAAATTTTTGTGAAAATGTTTTTTATTAAACTTGAATAAGAAATGATTTAATTGTTTATAAATTGATAAATTTTATTTAAATAATTTAATTACATAAATTAATTGAATATTTTGAATGTGATATATCAATTCCTTATTCCATCTTTTCCCTTTTCGAGGACGAAAAGTTTTGAATGGGGGAGAGTGTATCGACACATAATTTTTTGATAATTAAATTATTGAATTTAATAAGATTTTGCAATTTAATATTGGAAGAAATAAAAATTTGTGATTTATTAATGAGAAAAATAACTAGAATGTAATGTTAATAATATTTATTTAAGGCAATTGATAACAATTTTAATGCGATCTCAATTAATTGGAATGATTGGAAAGTTATAATTGGTCATAAAGTGTAAATGGTAAATAAACCAAATGTTGTATTAAACAGTGAAATTGTATGTAATTAATTTGAATTGATTAAACTAGAATAATTAATCCGTATCTGAATTTATTAGTTTTGTTTGCTAACAATAAACATAGAATTGTGTTTGAAATTTTAATGTGTAATGATGGTTTAATTATCATTGCATTATTTAATCTGCTCAAACTTAATTGTAAATCAATTGCAATAAATGTAAGTAAATATTGCGTTAATATGAATTAAGATGAAAATTGAAGAATATTGATCTAATAAATGGAAAACCAATGTTAACTATGTCCATAAAGTAACGATTGATTGAATAAAAAGATTGAAATCAAGATGAATCAATTTATTGGTTTTAAACTATAATTAATGAATTTATTACAATCAAAATTGGAACGCTGTAATTAGTGCAATATTAATAGTTGAACTTGACACGGAAAATTTGTTTTAAAAGATTATAATTACCAGCTAATCAAAAGTGATAAAAATTTGAAAGTTATTAAATTTGAATATGAAAACTGATGAATTTAATTTAATAATAATTTATTTAATTAACGTGAAAATAGCTACTTTGGCCATTATTTTGGGTTTCAACGAAACTAGTTTTATCGGATCCGTAACAGTGAATTATTTTAGGGTTTCAAGTTTCATAGCGATCAGACTTGTCGTTTGATCGTGCGGGTTCGAAACGCGTAGAAATAAATTTAATGAAATAAATTTAAATAAGCCGATTTTAAAAGATTACTTTATATACAATGGAATTAGGACTTGAAACGTGTTTCATTGAGTTAAAAATATTGAAAACCTATATTTTGATATATTGGATGACCCATTTTCGTTTCGAGAACGAAACAGGCATTTCGGGTAGTTGTTATCATTTAGATCCAACCCTACTTATAATAGGTTGTTATAAACTCTAATTGTTTCTCACTTTATTTTTTCTGTACGTACATCTTCCTCCTTCTCAAACGTACGAACACAAACCTAATTCCTAAAATTCCAAAACCTAATTTCAAAAAAAAAATTGTCGCTCCAGGTTTACTTCGAGTCAGGAAGAGGTTCGCTTCGGGTTCCAAAGGCGAAAACTCTACAGCGACTTCAGGTCGAGGGAGTTCCATGCCAAACAAGGTGGATCTGTTCGCACTTCAAATTCCAGAGATGAAAACCCTACAGCGACTTCGGTCAGGTGCCAAATGGTCAGGGTCTCAGATCATTTTTGAAAAAACTCAAAGCAAGCACCGAGTAATTGATGCGGCGATCCGAAGTAAGACCAGAAGTCGAAATTTTCCAATCTTCTAACGCTAATAACTTTTGCATATGAGCTCGGATTCACATGTGGTTTTCTCCATTGCGATTGTATCAAAATTACGGACATTTTGAAACTAATTTGGCTACATTCTAAGACCGTTAAATTTTTGGGCTAATTTTGGATTTTAAATCGACGACAAATCGAAGGTGAGTGTTTTAACCCACTCACAACTACTAAATTATCTTATATTAGTTAAATTGAATTTATGATATGATTAGAGGTTGATTGATTGTGGTTTGATATATATATATATATATATATATATATATATATAAATTGTCATTCCTGTTGATTTTGATTTATTTGAATTTAATCGCCAATTAATTTAATATTGAATTATTAAATCGCTAGTTAAATACCTGTTAATGATAACCGGTTAATTGTTGTTGTTTATTGGTTGATTCGAACGGTGATTGTGATGGATATTTGATTGTTGATATTGGATGACCAGATATTATATTTATATTGTTGTAACATTACATTCCCTTGGTTATTGCTAGGAAAATCACATTGGGTTGAAATGATACATACCGGAACGATCTATAGACTAGGAAAAATTGTTATGGGTTGAAATGATAAACCCGGGCGATTTTATGGATTTTATTTTAATTCGAGATTGCAGGTTGAAATGATATATACCTGCAAATTTAAAATATTTTTGGATTGAAATGATATATGTCCTTATCACTTGACCATAGGGTAGAAAAATATGTACGGACATCAGATTGGTTAAATTACATGATTTTAAATCCTAAATTTTTGTGATATTTTGAAATAAAACTTGATTCATATAAACTGAATTATTTTCAAAAATCCAAGCTTTAAATTTTGAAAATAGGATTGGTTTAAATCAATTGTTTAAAGGATTTAAATTGAAATTTTAAAGTTGCATTTGAAGTATAAATGGAATTTACCGAAATTGAGTTATTGAAATATTTGAATATTTGAACTTTGAAATCTACTAAATTTGAAATAGTTTAATTTTATAGTTCGAAAATGGATTTGAATCGATATTGGTTAAATGGTTTTAATGAGAATTTGAATGGAAGGACAAAATTTAGTTCGTTAAGTTGAAAGTTAGACATGGTCCAGATGTGTTGAAATGAAAGAAATAGTTTAATTTGATATTAATTTGAAATTTACCATTTTAATATAAACCGTTTAAAATATATTATTTAAAAAAATCCCGATTATTAAGATTTTCAAACCACTAAACTAATTGAATCCATTTTAACTATTTTATTCAATTTAAACTATTTTAATCTTATCTTAATCTATTTAACCTATTTAAGCTAATTAACTCTAACAACCCATAATTTTGTAGGTAATTTTAATTTAATTCTATTTGAAAACTTTGATTTTTAAACATTAAAAATTGAATTTATGGAATTTTCCAATGTAAGTTTGGAATTTATTTGTAATTTATTTTCCAAATTCAATAAAATAAACACTTTCAGAAAATTTTATATTTTGGTCAACTGAAATTCAAAGTTTGACCACAGTTGAAAATTTTAAATTTTAAATTTTAAATTCTAATCTTTTTCTTTGAAACTGTATTTTATTTTAATATTAATTCTACTTTTCGTTTCGTAAAATTCCGCTTTATACTTTTTAAATTTGATATAATGTAGTGTTTTAAACGCAATTATTTTCTTTATTTTATTTTCTATTTTTCCTATGTTTATTTCTCTAATTTTTATTTCTATTGTTAATTGTATGAACTTTAATTATATTTGTTGATTTTGATTGATTTATCTATTTTAAATAGCTTGGAGAAAATCAAGGAAACATAGGTTACATTGTTTAAATTCTTGCCTTTTTGTTTTCCTAGCATTTACACTCCATGGCCATTCACTCTTGTCTTTCTTGGCCGTGTATTACTATCTCAATCCCGTGCAAGAATATTTCTTTCTCGTCTTAATATCCTCATCTTCATTTGTATTTAAGAATAAAATGTATTATGAGTTTCTTTTTTCCTTAACTCATGCCTTTTCCATTTCTTAGCATTCACTCCCACTTTTCTTACCATCCAAACCTTCTTTAGCCGTGAGAAACATTCCTATAACTCACGCATAAAACATTCACACCTTTTCTCATTTCCTAACAAAGAAAAGAAAAAAAATTAATTAAATACATCAAGTTATTTATTTTTATAGTGTTGCCTTTTTATTTTCCAAACCATTCAAACTCTTGCATTTTATTGCCTAGCCTCTTTATTACTTACCTTAGCCGTTCATTCCTTTAGTCTAGCCGTGAATTACCTTGCCTATCATGCATAAAAACTTCCCAAACATCTTACTTCCATTCGCATGCAAAAAAAGAAAAATATGTAAGATCTCATGGCTCCTTTTCTTGGAAATCAGGTAAGCCTTTTTATTTGCTAGCCTTTCATTTTCTAACCTTTACATCTATAGCCGTTCAAACCTTCTGGAAACCCTAGCCGCTACTTCTCATAATTCATGTACAAAATTTGTTTCTCATCTCCTTATTCTCATCACGTTCTGGAAAAAAAAGAAATTATACAGGTTCTAATTCATGGCTTCCTTCTCTCTTCTTTTTCCACTTTCTTTTTCCTCTTTTCTTTGTTTTTCTTCCTCCTATGCTCAGCCACTCCACCTATATTTCCGACCACCATCTCTCCACCTCCTCCATGACCGACCATCACCTCTATATCACCTCCTCCAATCATGGCCGTGACCCCTAGATCTAGATACACCACCAAAACTTGATTAAAACCATCACAAGCCATGTATTTCAACCTTCCTCTTGGTTCTAGCCTCGGCCACCACTCAATACAACCCCATGCCTTACTTTGCCATGACCTTATCATCTCCTTGCCGTGACTAGAGATGCACTTGACCTAAACAAAACCAAGGCCGAGCCCAATTGGTGGTTGAAGCAAAGGTTATGTCATGTTTATCTCATATTTCCCATTGTTTTAACCTATATTCTTTTGTATTGCATCATACTTATGCTTGTGATATTTGTTTGCATATAAGATTTGGATCTGATTCTTCATCCACTCAAAAATATAGTCGTGCTTTGTCATGCCTTTTTGTGCTTTGTAGAGTTTGGATGTATGTTTTGATTTTGATTCTAGCTTTTAAAAGGTGAGTTTATCACTCTTGATATACGTACTTTTATAATTGTAAAATGATAACAAGTGAATTGTATAAATTAATATGCTACGTTCATACCTGACTGTGATATATTTATATAATGTTAAATGCTGTTTATATTCCCGTTACATCATCTGAAACGATATTATATGCTTTACTGTTATCTTATTTCCTGTTTATCATACTACAAGTTTCCTATCACTATGGGTTGAAATGATACATACCCGAACAGATTTTAGGATAAGGAAAATCACTATGGGCTGAAATGATAGGCTCAAGTGATTTTTATTGATTTTTTTATGTTTATTTTACTTGGGATTGTGGGTTTGAAATGATAGAACCCGAATTTTTCTTTTTAAATTACGGATTGAAATGATATATATCCGTATCACTTGACCTAGGTTAGAAAATATTATACAGACCCATGGTTATATTTTTAAATAACATTTTCCTAAAAATTTATTAAGTATTTTTAAATAATATTTTCCTAAAAGATTATTAAATAATTTTGAGTTTATAAATATATGAAAGTTTAACTTAAAATTTGATTTAATGCTTTGAAATGTAAAGGTGTATTGGGTTTTCTGTAAGTTAAAATTTATAAGTTAATAATTGGTTTTAAGTTGAATTAAAGATCTTTACTGATGATATATAACTTAAAAATTGAGTTTGACCTAATTTGGAAGTTGTAAATCTAACCTAGAAATTGTTATGAATTTTACTTTATGAAATGGACATGTTTTGTATAATAAATAATGTATTCTGAACTGGTTAAATATAATACAGTTTTAATTGGACAATTTGCAATAAAATTTATTTAACTAGAAAATCATATTTAATTGATGTCTAAATGAATAGATCTATGAAGAAAATTTGGTTGTTATATTAACTATGCTAAAATATTCTTTTGTGAAATGTTATGTTTTGTAAGATAAATAGCTATGACTTTAAAATGGAAAAATGTAAGTTAAAACATACATATGAGATGTAAGTTTAATTAACATTTTAGTTGATTAATATAATAAATGTTCTTTACTGTAATAACAAAAACGAAAGAAACATGTAAAGTTTTAATTAATGCAAGAAACATGTAAAGTTTTAATTAATGAAAGAAACGTGTAAAGTTCTAATTAATGAAAGAAACGTGTAAAGTTCTAATTAATGAAAGAAACGTGTAAACTTTTAATTAATGAAAGAACCATGTAAAGTATTAATTAATGTAATATTGATTAAAATGATAAATGCTCTTTACTGTAATCAAAACGTAAATTAAAACGTACATTTGATAAGGTAAATTTTAATTAGTGTAATATTGATTAAAATGATAAATGCTCTTTAGTGTAATAAAAATGTAAGTTAAAAACATACATGTGAGATGTAAAGTTTTAATAAATGTAATATTGTTTAAAATAATAAATGCACTTTACTGTAATAAAAATGTAAATTAAACGTACATTTGATAATGTAAGTTTTAATTAGTGTAATATTGATTAAAATGATAAATGCTCTTATTGTAATAAATGTAAGTTAAAATGTACATTTGATATGTAAGTTTTAATTAATGTAACGGTGTATTTTAAATTGATTAAAATGATAAATGTTCCTTACTGTAATAATAAAATGTAAGTTGATAATGTACATTTGATATGTAAGTTTTAATTAATGTAAATGACATATTTTAAATGATTAAAATAATAAAGTTTCTTTATTGTAATAATAAATGTAGGCTAATAATGTGCTTTTAACTTAACATAAGAATTTCAGCTTTAAATTGGATATTACAGTAACAAAGTTTATTTAACTATAAGGCTATGATAAAATGACCATGTTAAAATTTGTAAGTATATAAATACTTTGATTATATAAAATGTTGAAGTGGAAAGTATCACATTCCCAAAATGTTATGATTCCTTAAGGTTATATTTCTAAAATGCTATGATTTTCTTGAGCATTACTTTTCCAAAATGCTATGATGTCTTAAGGTTATGTTTTCGAAATGTTATTGTTTCTAAAATGTAATGTTTTCAAAATGCTATGATTATAGAGGTTACATTTTTTAAGTGCTATGGTTTCTAAATTATTATGATTTTAGCGTGTTATAATTGAATGTATAAATTTTAGGAGTGTTACAGCTTTGAAAATGAATATTACTTTTCTAAAGAATAATGATACTGGGTTTATATGGTTTTGAAATGAATATGTTTGATATGAAATACAAACCATTTGAAAATGAAATAACCACAGGTTATAATAACGTTTGGTTGTTAAAGAAACCGGTATCGGAAGTTGTCATACTCTCTTCCAACTTCGAAAACCACTTTAACAACCATGTACGCGGTGAAGACTCCAGAATGAAGTAGGATGGTGGCGATGTTCTATTGAGGTATACACAATGACCCGACTCCCGTGAGTCGGCATAAGATGGCTAAAATAGGAGCGATTCCGGTCCAATGAGGTTGCTCCTCTGATCGGACACACTCCTTCGATACTATATTCTGACATGGAGATTTATTTTGTAGCCATTTTGATTCTTTTGATTTGGGGTGTGGCTCGAGGTGGGTGGTAGTAGCTGCTACGCGTTACCATCAGTCCGGATAGTAATTGGTATATCTACCCTGGAATTGCCTAGTTGTGTCATGTCACCTACCCTAGCGAGCCTTGTACGAGTTTGATTTGTGTCGTACCTATGGGGCAGGTGTTGTATAGACTATTCGCACTATTACGTGTTAAGGGCAATATGGGTAACCCCTTAACGCTATTTAAAAGTAAGTTTATTTTACTGTAGACATTATTATAATAGCGAAATATTACTATACAGTAAATAGTTTAATGGATCCTTAGAGGATGGGTGGTCCCAGGCATCCTTTAAGTTACTTGTACCTTATATTACAGTTCACTTTAGTTGGTTTACATTGTATAAGTATGTATGTCCTGACTCGAGTATTTTGTGGTTTGCTTTATGCTCGGGTCAGACTGAGTGATACGATATTAGAGGCTCACCTTTGGAGTTGGAGCTTTGCTTGAAGATCCACCTATCTATTTCAATTTCAGTATTCAGTTGATTCCGGTGATGTATTCGTCTTGGGCTTGTTTATCATATTGAAACTTCTGTTGTAAATTGTTACTTCTATTGTATCTTGTTTAACTCTGATGTATTTATATAGTAGCTTCATGAACTACTATCTCTTTGCTTCCGCTGCATTATATTACTCTGTATCTGTGATATGTGATTAATTTATTTACCGTATGTTTTGAGTTTTTCCAAATTTATATTTACAATTCGGTATTTTAAGCAATTCAAGTCCGGTATGTGTGGGTGCGAATGGTTGAAAATATCGGGTCATTACAGTTGGTATCAGAGCTTTGGCTCTAGGCAAAACTTAGCATATATGGTAAATTTATTTACAGAAACACTTTCATTCGAGCTTGATTCTCTTTCTCTTTGACTCCGTTTCCTTTGAATTTTGGAATGTTCCCTTGGTTCCAAAATTCATTCATGTCCCCACTATTCATCTTCTTTTGATTTTGGATTATCCCATAACTCCACTTTGGATGATCTTTACAATGAGTCGGCGGTTTCGCCACTCTTCGATTGATTTGTAAAGGGGTGAAACTTCTTTACAATAGGCATTGATTCACTAGAGATTTCTATATATCCTCGGTTAGATGCTTGTATCTCTTGTTGTCCCAAATTCTATCTCCTGAGATCGATTGTAGATTTGCCTTAGAATCCCACATCGATCTAATTCTTGAAGTCGCGGTTGGCCCGGTTAAGGTTGCCCGCGATTTATATAAGCTTATCCATTTCCTTATTCGGTTAGTTAATCATCTTATCTTTTGTTCTAGCTTATCCTCAAGTCGAAGTTCTCTTTGATTTTAGTCCATCAAAGTTGAATCACTATCCTTGATTTGTGATTAATATTTAAAATGTTTATTTTATATTGTGTTGTTGATGTTGAATTGGGTTTCTGATCGATTCGTCTGATCAACGCTATCGATAGGATCTCCAAAACACTTGAACAGAGCAAACAAACATGGTATTGTTTTCAAACTTAGTAAATGAATAAATTTCGTATAACTATATTATATACAAGTATAATTTTATTAATTTTTGATAATTAATTGAATTGGATGTTGAGAAATAATATTTGACTTTGTACATAGCTTGTAACCATTGGCTTTTGTTTCATATATAAATAGTTGTACTATAAAAACATGGCTATAAATTAATTTGGAAATTTAAATGAATTTAAAACTAAAAACTAAGAATTTAATTTTCGATGGTTTCAAACTTTGTGTTTAAAGTTTTAAAAGGGTGTATTATTGAAAGTATTTCAAGTAGAAATTGTTTAAAAAGAATTTTAATTAGTTAAATCAGTGCTCTCTTCTTTGTCGCTGGAAAATAATTTCGTTGATGATTGCAGCATCATCGACTTTCATTTTCGAGTTTCGAAGTAAAGAGACCATTCTGTAGATTTGCCAAAACTTTGCTTTGAAAATTAAATTGATTTGGATTTCTAAAGTATGACTTGATTTATAATATATGTAATATATGATTTAAGATTTGATTTGATATATATTATGTATATATAATTATTTATCTCTAAAATAGTTTGAAGTTAATCGGAAATCTAATTCTTAAACTTTGTCTTAAAGGCTAATGTTAATTATAAAATGAAATCAAAATTATAAATAAATATTTAAGCATGGATAACTGAATTAAGAAAATTTTATTTGTGTAATATTCTATTGCATTCCAATATAACTTACTTTAATTATTAAAAGTTAACAATGTAATTGGATAATATGCAATATATAAAGGATTTTTAAAATAAAATTTGAGTGGTTATAATAAATGTTATACACTTAAATTTTAGTTATAAAAGATTAACAGAGGTAAATAGAATAAAAAGGTTAATTGAGTAATTTATAATATAAAATGATGTTAAAGGAATTTATAAATAAATTGGAATAGTTACAATAGGATTAAATATGCTTGATATATGTGATTAGATATATTAAATGGAATAAATTTAAAAATATTTTAGAATAAAGAAGAATTAAATTGGTTGAATAAAATATGAGTATAATAAATTACTTCCAAATTCATGACTTTAGAAGATTATTAATTAAAATGATTGGATAATAAGATAATCCATTTAGAAATCGTTAAGATTGATTTAATTTAAGTGAAATCAATGGATTAAAATCAATTATGGAATATTAATTTGTTTAAATTGAAATGTTAATAGAGATAAAGTAGAATAATCAGTTGATTGAATAAGTAAATGGGGCAAATTAAATAAAATTTTGCTCTGAAAGAAATCTTTTGTATCAAATAGTAATAAGTCAAAACTAAATCAACTTAATGAAAGACCTTGAATTAAAATCAAATATTGAATATTAATTTATTTAAATTGAAATTTATATGGTTTAAAATTAATTGTTTTATTTTGTTTTTCAAATCTATTTTCTTCCTGGTTGTTTCTACTCTCCTACCTCCTTCCTTTTCGGGGACGAAAAGTTTTGAGGCGGGCAGAGTGTAACAACCCATAAATTTGTAGGCAATTTTAATTTAATTCTATTTGAAAACTTTGACTTTTAATCATTAAAAATTGAATTTCTGGAATTTTCCATTGTAAGTTTGGAATTTATTTGTAATTTATTTTGCAAATTCAATAAAGTAAACACTTTCAAAAAAATTTATATTCTAGTCAACTGAAAGTCAAAGTTCGACCACGGTTGAAAATTTTAAATTAAAATTTTTAAATTCTAATCTTTTTCTTTGAAACTGTATTTTATTTTAATATTAGTTCTACTTTTCGTTTCGTAAAATTCCGCTTTATACTTTCTAAATTTGATATAATACAGCGTTTTACACGCAATGTTTTCTATATTTTATTTTTTATTTTTCTTATGTTTATTTCTCTAATTTTTATTTCTATTTTTATTTGTATGAACTTTGATTATATTTATTGATTTTTGATTTATTTATCTACTTTAAATGGCTTGGAGAAAATCAAGGAGACATAGGTTACATTGTTTAATTCTTGCCTTTTGTTTTCCTAACATTTACACTTCATAGCCATTCACTCTTGTCTTTCTTGGCCGTGTATTCCTATCTCAATCACGTGCAAGAATATTTCTTTCTCATCTTAATATCCTCATCTTCATTTTCATTTAAGAATAAAATATATTGTGAGTTTCTTTTTCGTTAACTCATGCCTTTTCCGTTTCTTAGCGTTCGCTCCCACTTTTCTTGACATCCAAACCTTCTCTAGCCATGAGAAACACTCCTCTAACTCATGCACAAAACATTCACACCTTTTGTCATTTCCTAACAAAGAAAAGAAAAAAAAATTAATTAAATACATCAAGTTATTTGTTTTTATAGTGTTGCCTTTTTATTTTTCAAACCATTCAAACTCTTGCCTTTTATTGCCTAGCCTCTTTATTACTTACCTTAGCGGTTCATTCCTTTAGTCTAGCCGTGAATTTCTCTTGCCTATCACGCATAAAAACTTCCCAAAACATCTCACTTCCATTTGCGTACAAACAAAGAAAAAAATATGCAAGATCTCAAGCCTCCTTTTCTTGGAAATCTAGTAAGCCTTTTTATTTGCTAGCCTTTCATTTTCTAACCTTACATCTATAGCGGTTCAAACCTTTTGGAAACCCTAGCCGCCACTTCTCATAATTCACGTACAAAATTTGTTTCTCATCTCCTCATTCTCATTGCGTTCTGAAAAAAAAGAAATTATACAGGTTCTAATTCATGGCTTCCTTATCTCTTCTTTTTCCACTTTCTTTTTCTCGTTTCTTTTTTTTCTTCCTCCTATGCTCGGCCACTCCACCTATATTTCCGACCACCATCTCTCCATCTCCTCCATGATCGACCATCTCCTCCTCCAATCATGGCCGTGACCCCTAGATCTAGATCTACCACCAAAACTTGACCAAAACCATCACATGCCATGTCTTTCGACCTTCCTCTTGGTTCTAGCCTCGGCCACCTGTCAATGCAACCCCATGCCTTGCTTTGCCATGACCTTATCATCTCCTTGCCGTGACTAGAGATGCACTTGACCCAAACAAAACCAAGGCCGAGCCCACTTGGTGGTTGAAGCAAAGGTTATGTCATGTTTATCTCATATTTCCCATTGTTTTAATCTATATTCTTTTGTATTGCATCATACTTATGTTTGTGATATTTGTTTGCATACAAGATTTGGATCTGATTCTTCGTCCACTCAAAAATATAGTCGTTCTTTGTCATGCCTTTTCATGCTTTGTGGAGTTTGGATGTGTGTTTTTATTTTGATTTTAGCTTTTAAAAAGTGAGTTTATCACTCTCGATATACGTACTTTTATAATTGTAAAATGATGACAAGTGAATTGTATAAATTAATATGCTATGTTCATACCTGCCCGTGATATATTTATATAATGTTAAATGCTGTTTATATGCTCGTTACATCATATGATATGATATTATATGCTTTATTGTTATTTTATTTCCTCTTTATCACGCTACAAGTTTCCTATCACTATGGGTTGAAATGATACATACCCGAACAGACTTTAAGATAAGGAAAATCACTATGGGCAGAAATGATAGGGTCGAGTGATTTTTATTGATATTTGTTGTATTTGTTTTACTTAGTATTGCGAGTTTGAAATGATAGAACCCGGATTTTTCTTTTTAAATTATGGATTGAAATGATATATATCTGTATCACTTGACTAGGTTAGAAAAAATTATATAGGCCCATGGTCATATTTTTAAATAATATTTTCCTAAAAGATTATTAAGTAATTTTGAGTTTATGAATATATGAAATTTAACTTAAATTTGATTTAATGCTTTGAATTATAAAGGTACATTGGTTTTTCTGTAAGTTAAAATTTATAAGTTAATAAGTGGTTTTAAGTTGAATTAAAGATCGTTATTGATGATAAATAACTTAATAATTGAGTTTGACCTAATATGGAAGTTGTAAATCTAACCTAGAAATTGTTATGAATTTTACTTTATGAAATGGACATGTTTTGTATAATAAATAATGTATTTTGAAATGGTAAAAAGGAATACAGTTTTAATTGGAAAATTTGTAATAAAATTCAATTAACTAGAAAAACATAGTTAATTGATGTCTAAATGAATAGATCTATGAAGAAAATTTGATTGTTATATTAACTATGATAAAATATTCTTTTGTGAAATGTTATGTTTTGTAAGATAAATAGCTACGACTTTAAAATGGAAAAATGTAAGTTAAAACATACATGTGAGATGTAAGTTTAATTAACATTTTAATTAATTAATATAATAAATGTTCTTTACTGTAATAACAAAAACGAAAGAAACATGTAAAGTTTTAAACAATGCAAGAAACATGTAAAGTTTTCATTAATGAAAGAAACGTGTAAAGTTCTAATTAATGAAAGTAATGTGTAAAGTTCTAATTAATGAAAGAAACGTGTAAAGTTTTAATTAATGAAAGAAACATGTAAAGTTTTGATTAATGTAATATTGATTAAAATGATAAACGCTCTTTACTGTAATCAAAACGTAAATTAAAACGTACATTTGATAATGTAAGTTTTAATTAGTGTAATATTGATTAAAATGATAAATTCTCTTTATTGTAATAAAAATGTAAGTTGAAAACATACATGTGACATGTAAAGTTTTAATTAACGTAATATTAGTTAAAATAATAAATGCTCTTTACTATAATAAAAATGTAAATTAAACGTACATTTGGTAATGTAAGTTTTAATTAGTGTAATATTGATTAAAATGATAAATACTCTTTATTGTAATAAATGTAAGTTAAAATGTACATTTGACATGTAAGTTTTAATTAATGTAACAATGTATTTTAAATTGATTAAAATGATAAGTGTTCCTTACTGCAATAATAAAATGTAAGTTGATAATGTATATTTGATATGTAAGTTTTAATTAATGTAAATGACATATTTTAAACGATTAAAATAATAAAGTTCCTTTATTGTAATAATAAATGTAAGTTAATAATGTTCTTTTAACTTAACATAAGAATTTCAGCTTTAAATTGGATATTACGGTAACAAAGTTAATTTAACTATAAGGCTTCTATAAAATGACCATTTTAAAATTTGTAAGTATATAAATACTTTGATTATATAAAATGTTAAAGTGGAAAGTATTACATTCCAAAAAATGCCATGATTCCTTAAGGTTAAATTTCCAAAATGCTATGATTTTCTTAAGTATTACTTTTCCAAAATTCTTTGATGTCTTAAGATAATGTTTTCAAAATGCTATTATTTCTAAAATGTAATGTTTTTGAAATGCTATGATTATAGAGGTTACATTTTTAAAGTGCTATGGTTTCTAAATTATTATGATTTTAATGTGTTATAATTGAATGTATAAATTTCGAGAGTGTTACAACTTTGAAAATGAAATTACTTTTCTAAAGAATAATGATACTTGGTTTATATAGTTTTGAATTGAATATGTTTGATATGAAATACGAACCATTTGAAAATGAAATAACCATGGGTTATAATAACGTTTGGTTGTTAAAGAGACCGGGATCGGAAGTTGTCATACTCTCTGCCAACTTCGAAAACCACTTTGACAACCGTATACGCGGTGGAGACTCCAGAACGAAGTAGGATGGCGGTGGCGTTCTATTGAGGTACATACGTAGACCCTGTTAATACCCTAGGTATTGATTTTGATGACAACAACCACATAAATATTACTACTAATGTATCTTCGAGTTATGCTATCATATCAGATATATTATGGAGACATTTACAGAGATAAACAAGAATACAGTGGAAGCAAATGAATGATAGAAGAGGGTCAATCAGAGCAATTGAAGAACAAAACCCAATTAGAGAAGAATGCTGAAGGATAAAGGTGTTTGAAGTGATGAAGAGTTGGTTGAACCTTAGAATATCTTGTTAAAGATCTCTTGGCAATTATACTTTAAGATCATCAACCATTTACCTCAACCGAGTCACAAAAATCCACAAATATAAGGTAATTTGAAATGCTGAAAATTTGCAACACTTATTAGTGTTGCTGTTCATTTTGCAACACACCCTTGTCGACAAGGGTGGTAGGGGGTTGTCGACAAGGTACCCGTTTTTCAAAATTTCAAATTTTAAATGAAGAGACATTTCCCTCCACCTCTTCCCTAGAAGACACGTCTCTTCAACCACTATATAAAGGAATCTGAAAGCGAATTTTAACAGAAAAAATTCTTATTTTCTCTTACTCCTTCTTCTCCAAACATTTGCAAATGAAATCCATTGCATACTCTTTCAATCTCCTTGCAAATCTATACTATTTCACTCCAATTCTTCACTGATTTGCAAACCACACAATATCAGAGAGTTGTACTTTAATTCACACCATTCTCTCTCTGATTTCATCCTATTCCTCAAAGAATTCAAAGGTATATTGCCATTGGAGGTCTATAGGATCATTGTACGGAATCTGCAAGAACCTGTATTAAAGATACGACTACTTGACATAGTTTGTTGTTGGTGATAAGGAGAAGGTGTTCTTGTAGCCTGTGAAATCAAGAGGGTGTGTCATGTATCCCGTGCAACCAAGATTGTGAAGATGTTCTTTCCACCCTTGGAAAGCAAGTGATTATAGTGGAATTATGCATGATAGAGTGCAGGACTGGATGTAGGATTGGTTAATCCGAACCAGTATAAAAACCTGGGTGTTGTTTACATTACTGCATTTTACTTTATTACTTACTTATTCTCTAATTACTTCTTTCTGTTTGCAATTTGAGTAAATAGAGTTTTATATTCATAAGTAAGTAGTTAATACACATTTCACCACTTCTAGTGTCTGAATAGCCTTAAGATCCAACATTGTGTTGTAGCCACCCGCATTTCCAACATTTGGTATCAGAGCATTGGTTTTCAAAAATTCATAACTTAGTTTTTGAAAAGTATAAATGGCTAATGACACTAGTAACACATTTTTTAACATTTTGTAGAAGGGCAATCTACCATTAGACCCCCTCTATTTGATGGCAGTAGTTATGCATATTGGGCTTGTAGGATGAAATGTTATTTACAGTCTAATGGTTTGGATATTTGGAACATTACCCAAATAGAATACATAGAGCCTCAAACTGAATATTCAAAATGGACACTAGACTAAAAGACACATGCACTTAATTACTCTAAGGCCATGAACATTTTATTTTGCTCCTTAGATAGAAAAGAATTTAATCGAGTGTTTATTTGTAATTCTGCATATGAAATTTGGAGAACACTGCAAGTTACACATGAAGGCACTAGTACAGTAAAACAAACAAAGATATCTATGCTAACAAACCAAATTCAAATCTTTCAAATGAAACCAAATGAGTCTATTTCTGATATGTATTCTAGATTTCAAGATATAGTACATGCCTTAATATCATTAGGGAAGAAAAATACTGAAGAAGACTAAGTCAGAAAGATCTTTAATTCACTTCCTAGTAAATGGGATCAGAAGACTCTGGCAATTGAAGAAGCCAATGATATTAGTATTATGAAATTAGAAGATTTAATTGGTAACCTAGTGTCTTATGAAGTAAAGTTGCAGATTAGAAAAGAGAATAAGGCAAATGAGAAGAAATCACTAGCACTTAATGCTATGATTGACAAAGATGAACCAGATGATGATGCTATTTATGATGATATCAAGTTTATGACCAAGAAGTTCAAGAAATTCTTGAAGTATTGAATAACAAACAAACTTCAAAAAACTAACAACAATAATTCTAGAAATGGAAATGTTGTTAAGTGTTTCGAATGTGATAAACCCGATCATTTGAAAAGAGACTGTCCCAAAATGGTGAAATCAAAGTTAAACACTTTCAATAAGGAGAGGAAACAGGCATTCAATGCTAAATGGGATGATTCAGATACATCATCAAGTGATAGTGATTCAGAAAAAGAATGCCAACATATGCTTCATGGCAAAGAATGACCAGGTATGGAATTTTAATAAAGAAATTACTAGTTTTGAATGATATGTATCAGGGATATAAAGTACTTAGGAAAGAGTACAATAATAGTTTGGCAGAGATAGATAGATTAAAAATATTTATCGAAAGGTTAACTAAAGAAAACAATGTCTAAAAGATGAAATTGAAAGACTTAATGGGTATAATGATGAAAAGGATTTGAGACTTGGAAGTTTTGAAAAACTAAAAAGAAAATGAATCCTTAAAATCTGAAAATCTTTCAATGGAATCACAGATCACTGATCTGAATGACAAAATGACATCTCTGGACAATGTTATTCTTAACCGTAATAAGGATTTTGACAAAATGAAAACTGATATCGATAAATTTAACAAAGGGAAGGTTAATCTAGGAAAATTATTATCTGGATTTAAACATACTAGGAATAAACATGGACTTGGATATGCCCCTAAGGCTAAATCAAAGAAAAATAGTATTCAAAATACTAAGTTTATTAAGACTACCAAGTTCAAACCAAAACCTAGGAAATTTAAGTTAAAACCTCCAAAGAAATTCAATAATTTATGGGTTCCAAAAAGGTTGGATGATACTGAAAAATAAAAATATAATGATAAATTTATTAATAAGTTTCATTCATCTAATGATTATATTTTGAAAGGATATTCAAGCTCTTCTTGGGTTTGGCATCCCAGAACTTAACCCCATGGACCCCAGAATAAAAAGGGTACTAGTGTTCATATTTTATAATTTTTCAGGTACCAAACAATGTATATCAGATAGCAGATGCTCAAAGCATATGATAAGAAATCTATTGAACATTGGATAAATATGAAAAGGATTTGTTATTGGCCTCGGCAAAGTCGGTAACTCTAAAACTCATCTTATTATCAGATAAGTTTATTTCATGTTTTGAATTGATTTGGTTTCCCCTCATGAGTTTTATTTATAAGCATTTATCTCTATATACAAACTCTACATATTTTCTAGCAGCGATTTAAGTGTTTTCACCCTTTTTGTTGATGACAAAGGGGGAGAACAGGTATAAATATACTAGGCAAAATGATAGGGGGAGTGCATAGAGTTAGGGGGAGTCAAATAATGAGTATTATATTTTATCTCTCAAATATTTATATGGTTGTCATCATCAAAAAGGGGGAGATTGTTAATACCCTTGGTATTTATTTTGATGACAACAACCATATAAATATTACTACTAACGTATCTTCGAGTTATGCAGTCATATCAGATATATTATGGAGACATTTACAGAGATAAACAAGAATACATTGGAAGCAAATGAATTATAGAAGAAGGTCAATCAGAGTAATTGAAGAAAAAACCCAATTAGAGAAGAATGCTGAAGGATAAAGGTGTTTGAAGTGATGAGGAGTTGGTTGAACCTTAGAATATCTTGTTAAAGATCTCATGGCAATTTTACTTGAAGATCATCAACCATTGACCTCAACTGAATCACAAAAATCCACAAATATAAGGTAATTTGAAATGCTGAAAATTTGCAACACTTATTGGTGGTGCTGTTCATTTTGCAACACACCGTTATCGACAAGGGGGGTAGGGGGTTGTCGACAAGGTACCCGTTTTCAAAATTTCAAATTTTAAATGAAGAGACATTTCCCTCCACCTCTTCCCCAGAAGACACATCTCTTCAACCACTATATAAAGGCATATGAAAGCGAATTTTAACAGAAAGAATTCTATTTTCTCTTACTCCTTCTTCTCCAAACATTTGCAAAGAAATCCATTGCATACTCTTTCAATCTCCTTGCAAATCAATACCGTTTCACTCCAATTCTTCACTGATTTGCAAACCACACAATATCAGAGAGTTGTACTTTAATTCACACCATTCTCTCTCTGGTTTCATCCTATTCCTCAAAGAATTCAAAGATATATTGCCATTGGAGGTCTATAGAATCATTGTACCGAATCTGCAAGAATCTGTATTAAAGATACGACTACTTGACATAGTTTGTTGTTGGTGATAAGGAGAAGGTGTTCTTGTAGCATGTGAAATCAAGAGGGCGTGTCTTGTAGCTCATGAAACCAAGATTGTAAAGGTGTTCTTGCCACCCGTGGAAAACAAGCGATTACAGTGGAATTCTGCACGATAGAGTGCACGACTGGATGCAGGATTGGTTAATCCGAACCAGTATAAAAATGCGGGTGTTATTTACATTATCGCATTTTACTTTATTACTTATTATTCTCTGATTACTTCTTTCTATTTGCAATTTGAGTAAATAGAGTTTTATATTCATAAGTAAGTAGTTAATACACATTTCACCACTTCTAGTATCTGAATAGCCTTAAGATCCAACATTGTGTTGTAGCCACCCCAGTTTCTAACAGACTCGACTCCCATGAGTCGGCATAAGGTGGCTAAAACAGGAGTGATGCCGAGCCAATGAGGTCGCTCCACTGATCGGACACACTCCTTAGATACTATATTCTGACTTGGATATTTATTTGATGGCCACTTTTGATTCTTTTGATTTGGGGGTGTGGCTCGAGGTGGGCGATAGTAGCTGCTATGCGTTACCACCAGTCCGGATAGTAATTGGTATATCTACCTTGGCATTGCCTAGTTGTGCCGTGTCACCTACCCTAGCGAGCCTTGTACGAGTTTGATTTGTGTCATACATATGGAGCATCTTCTCGTAGCCTCCCGATCGAGAGGTACGCAGGTGTTGTATAGACTATTGGCACTATTACGTGTTAAGGGCTATATGGGTAACCCCTTAACGCTATTTAAAAGTAAGTTTACTTTACTGTAGACATTATTATAATAGCGAAATATTACTACACAGTAAATAGTTTAATGGATCCGTAAGGATGGGCGGTCTCGGGCATCCTTTAAGTTACTTATACCTTATATTACACTTCACTTAAGTTGGTTTACATTGTATAAGTATGTATGTCCTGACTCGAGTGTCTTGTGGTTTGCTTTACGCTTGGGTCAGACTGAGTAATACAGCATTAGAGACTCACCTTTAGAGTTGGAGCTTTGCTTGAAGATCCAGCTATCTATTTTAATTTCAGTATTCAGTTGATTCCGATGATTTATTCATCTTGGGCTTGTTCATCATATTGAAACTTCTGTTGTAACTTGTTACTTATGTTGTATCTTGCTTAACTCTGATGTATTTATATAGTAGCTTTATGAACTACTATCTCTTTGCTTCTGCTGCATCATATTACTTTGTGTTTGTGATCTGTGATTAATTTATTTACTATATGTTCTGAGTTTTGCCAAATTTACATTTACAATTCGGTATTTTGAACAATTCAAGTCCGGCATTTGCGGATGCGAATGGTTGAAAATATCGGGTCGTTATATTAACCCATTTTAATTTATTTTAAATCTATTTAATTTATTTTAATTCCATTTAATTTATTCTAAATCTATTTAATTTATTTTAAATCTATTTAATTTATTTTAAATTTATTTAATCTATTTTAAATCTCTTTAATCAAATTTAAATCCTCCTAAACTATTTTAATCTATTTTAAATTATTGTAAAATAGTTTAACTATTTTAAAATATTAAACATATTTAAACTATTTATAACTATCTAAACTATTTTCTAAATTTCAGACTGTGTAAAGTGGAAGTATTTATATTTAAATCCTTAATTTTAAAGCGAATATGGTAAATGATGTTATAACTTAAGTTGGGTTTTGAAATGATATTTGCTAGTGAAATGCATATTTGAGTAAATATGATGATTTTGAAATGAGGATTTAATTAACCTATCTTATCGTTATGATTTCAAAAGTGAATATGGTTTTGAAAGTGATATTGTTTGAATCGAATATGATATTTTGATATCAATTATGAGATTTTTTGGAATGTAAAAGAACCATCTGGTTTGAAATAAGGGTTTGGTTGTTAAAGAGACCTGGATCGAATTTTGTCATACTCTCTGCCAATACCAAAAACCACTTTAACGACTGTGTACGTGGTGGAGATTCCAGAATGAAGTAGGATGGTTTGGCGAACGATTCTGTATGAGCTATTTACGTAGCCTTGACTCCCACAAATCAGCTTGATGCGACTAAAATAGAAGCTATATCTAGGCCAAGTGAGGTTTCTCTGATCGAACATGCTTCTTCGATACCATATTATGACTCTATGATTGATTTGGCGGCTGCCCTTTGATTTGATTATGGGAGTATGTTCTAAGGTGGGTTATAGTAGCTGTTATGCGTTACCACCAGCCCAGTTCTTCAAACGGTAGAATCCTACCCTGGCATTGCCTTGCGTTCCTAGTCACATACCTTATCACACCTTCTATGAGTTTGGTTTTTGTCGTACTTATGGAGTGCTCCCTGATAGCCCATCAGTTTATGGTGGAGTTTATAGTATCGGTATAGACTATCGTATTATATAAAATGTGTTAAGGGGGATATGGGTAATGCCTTAACACTTTTTTAATACTTTACTATAGACACTATTATAATAGCATATAGTACTATGTATGTAGATAGTTTAACGGATCCTTAGGAGATGGAAATCCTAACATCTCTTAAGTTATTGCACTCACGTATGACACTGGACAGGAGATGTCAAATCCTGTAAACATCTCCAACGCCGTTACACTCATATTTATTTACTGTTGATTTAACTTACATAAGATCTTTTAGTTATGACTCGAGGGTTTTGCCTTTTCAATTCACTCAGTTTAGTCTGAGCTTTTCAATTTATCAAAGATTGCTTTCTGGAAGATGAAGACGAAGATTTAATACTGTTATTATTTATTATATTTATTCCACTGCATCATTTGTTCTACTGCATTATTTATATATTTCTGTTATATGTAACTCTGATCTATATCGTAAAGGTATAATCAAATGCATTTGTAGAACAGCTTCATGAACTATATTTGATTATTATATTTGGTCATTCCGTTTGTGAGATTCTGTGTTTATTTGATTTCTTTCCCTTCTTTTTCTTATTGACCTCATAACAATCCTCACTTTTCAATGGTTTGAGTTTGACATGTGTAGTCTATTGTCGATCTAAACCTTTCAAAAGGTGGGTCGTTTATACATGGTCCATTGTGCTAGCGGTATGATTGGAGTGGTCGTTGGGGAAGGTGATTAAAGACAAAAATCTTATACTGTTCTCCTTGACAAGGATTTCTTCAAAATGGGAAATATAAGAGGGTATCCCAAGACTATGTAAGTGACGCATAATATATGGTGCATATATAATTGTGCGTTTATGATGAGGCCAAAAGCTTTTCATTTCATCATGAATAAACTTGGCCTAATTTCATATCCCACCAAACATAGCATAGAGGGCTTTGTGATCATTTTCGTATATTTGTTCATGACTCCCTAAACGAGGTATTACCGTATTGATTATCATAGATTTAAGAACCTAGCTTTTGGACGTAACTAAACGGATTTCCACCGTAGCATTCTATCCTTCCATATTTGATGTATTATTTCATCACGTGGAAATTTTCTACGGTCAGGAATTTCTTCTAAATCAAACCCAATAGAGAAACAATCTAGTATACAACCAATTGTGTTTACCCTAATTATTAAAGCACGACCGTAGACACTTGTCCTTAACCAATCGTTGCCATTTTCAAGCATTAAGATATCATTGCTACATAGTTGGCATAAAAGAGAATGATGGCCAATTGATCAATTTGTACCTCGTTTTCATCAAAATTGGTTAAATCTTAACAATTGGAGGCGATGGCGAGTTCTTGAATTCAATATTCTCCAAACTCGCACAATCTATTGAATGGATCAGAATGAAGCTTTTTTTGTTTTAGCGCTTCAAATCTCTTATTTGCAATCGTGCTATTTCGAAGCCACTCTTGAATATTGGCACTGGTGATTAAGGGATTTTGAGAAGATGAAGATTGACCTTTCTTCAACCTATTGCTAATGGGAATCTTTGCCTTGGGAGCCATTTTTTAAAGAAATTAGAGTTTTTAGAAACTATGGTTTTAGTTTGGATAATAAGACAATTTGGTTAATAGTTGAAAGGGGGTTAAAAATGAATATATGAGGCTGTTGCAAATTGAACTCGAGGTTGAAGACAGATGTCTGCGGAGTATCACAGACATCTGTGATTTTAGAAATAATTTCCCGAAACCAGTCACAGACGTTTGTGGTTTTAGAAATTTTTTCGCAAAACCATTGACAAACGTCCATGGGTTTGTCCATGGACGTCTATGGCATATGTTTGCAGAATATACTAATTTTTGAAATAAAAAATGGTTAACCTTTATTTTAAAAAAATTCATAAAACAATATATATGACATTACAATATCAAGTAAATAATTTAGACGAAATGCTGCCATAATCTTAGTTTTTGTTAGAGAGGTCGGTCTTTCAACTTGTTGTAAATCCCATGAATTCAGCACAACCATTGTTCCTTCAACTGACGGCTTTAGTGGAGACCAATTTGGATGAGCTGAAGTATCAATCTAGTCTTGGTTTGATGGTCCTAGCTTGCATAAATTTCTTGGAGTAATGTTATAAGCTTTAATAGGAGTTTCTTTTAAATGAGGAGATTTTCGATGTATGTAATTTTTTGTTGGTGAATGTCGACGAATTGCTAGAATGCATTTTTAAGATAGTTAAGATGAGAATCTTGACGTCGTTGCTCATAACACATTTCTCGTTAAATCCCATCATTTCTTGTTAATAGTGATATATTTCATCAGTTATTGAGAGATGTCGATTCTAGATCAATTGACCTTTGACTTTCTTTTCCTTAGGAGAAAAGCCAATGTGATATGTAGGTGATGCGATAATGTTTAAAGAGGCTGATCAAATTGATGGAGGTGTGGATTTAGTTGGTGATACGTTGGTGCTATTTGATGAAGGTGAGTTAAAGTCGATAGCTGAATAAGAGGTGTCGTGATTGGAAGACATTTTGAATAGAAATGATTTGCAAACAGAGATGGGTAATAATATATGTATTTAGTTTGTAGAAAATTTGGTTTATATAAAAGTTGTTTTACTATTTCTTGAAGTTTGTTAGAGTAAAACTTTGACCATTGAATTTTAAAAAAAGGTAGTTGGTTTTTATGAGGATAAAATTATTTGTAATTAATTTTATGAAATTAATTTGTGCATCTTATATGGATTAAATAAATTATATATCTTAGCTTACCAATTCATTGTAAGAAAAAATTCCTAGGACTTGTCTTGATTTTATAAACGTTAGTTTGTTTAGTTGTTTGGTAAAAATATCGACAATTTGATTTTCGATATTTACGAATATGAGTGATATAATTCCCTTTTCAACACTTTCTCTTAAGAAATGGTGATGAATATCAATGTGTTTTGTTTGAGAATGATTAATAGGATTTTTTGATAAATTTATAGCACTAGTATTATCACAATATATAGAAGAATTTGTTATGATTTTATCGAAATCTTGAAGAGTTTATTGCATATATATTACTTGTGCACATGCTAAGGCTGGTGATATATACTCGTCTTCACATGTTGAAAGAGAGACACAATTTTGCTTTTTACTAGACCACAAAATCAGAGATTGACCAATTAAATGACATATGCCACTTGTACATTTTCTAACTGTCTTGTAACCACCAAAATCTACAACGCTATATTATACGAGTTCAAAAGAGCTGTCTTTACGATAAAAGAGTCCGTATTATTTGGTATGGATTAAGTATCGTAGAAATCTTTTAACTGCTCGATGATGTGACTCCTTAGGTTGTGCTTGAAATCGTGCACATAAACGTACAGTCATCATAACATTCGATCTACTAGCCGTTAAGTATAACAAAGATCCTTTCATACTTCGGTATAATTTTTGATCAAATTTTTTTCCATTTTCATCTTTATTTAAATGTAGAGTACTACTCATCGGAATTGGTTTACTTGAGATATTTTCCATTCAAAAGCATTTCGATAAATCGCGATAGTATTTTTCATGATTTATAAAATGTAACGACCTATAATTTTGGATACTTGAATTTGGAATATTTAATTAATTTTATGTATTTAAAAGTTAATTTTTAACTTAAAATCCAAATATAACCATTTATTAGATAATTTATTTATTGAATTAATAATTGAATATCGGGTAAATTAGTGAATCTTGAGTTTTAAGCTTGTCAAAATAATAATTTAAAGGCTTATAAAATTTATATTTATAATAATGAAAATAATTAAACTTTCAAATTGAATTTAAAAAGTGATTTGTTCAGTTTTAAAAATGTATCGTTTGAATTTACATTTGAAAACAGCCCTCCGGGGCATAATCTTGAATTTCGACGAAACCAGTTCCATTGATCCGTAATAGTGTATTATTATTGGATTTCAAATTTTGTAGCGTTTAAAGTTATCGTTTGGTCGTATGGAATATAAACCCGTTGAAATTTATATTGAAAATTCAATATATTAATTTGGTCCAAAAAGCTATCTTCTCCATACGATCGAATTAGGACTCGAAAGCTTTTCCTTTGCGTTAGGAATAGCGGTATAACCTTATGAACGCCTAGCAGCACGCCTCGGTAGGGATTTGAGATTTTGAATTGCATAAAACGAGACATTTTGAAATTTAAACTTAAAGTTTTGACTAGTCAATAGCCGTATTATATCTTTTCAACTCCTCCAACGCGCAACTAATCCTTTCACATTTCCCATCTCCCTCCTTTTAAAAATCACGTCCCCTTCTTCGTTCAATCAAAAAAAGGGGACGATCGAACTTAAAAAAGAAAAGAAAAAAAAGAAAGGCGAGTTGATTTCTAGAGTTGTTGGTAGGTTTTGCCTTTGTTTGGCATGGTTTTGAGAGGGCACGCGTTCGGTCATGGGTGCATTAGTTCGTTTGGAAGGGAGTAGTTTGGATTCAATTTTATTTTGAAGGAGGTACGGTAAAGTGGCACGAGACCATTGCAATGGATTTTGGGGTGGTGGCGCGCGAGCTAATGGCTGAGGCGGCACGACTAGTGTCGACGACGTAGCTGGAAATTGGAGTGCGGCGCTCGCGTATTGAAGGGTGTAGGCGAATCGTGATGGGCTCTGGTAGGTTGCGACCATTGTATGGCGGAGGCGCTCAAGCGAGTCAAGTCGCGGCATCAAGTGGGGTCATGAATGATGGATGAAGTCCGTGTCGTGTTTTTTAGGGGGATGGAGTTAAAAATATATAAGTTGTATATATATAAAAGTATTAAACATAAAAAGGGGATGAAGCTTCGCGGACCTCCTCCAAACGTTCGTGTCATGTTTTTTAGGGAGGCGGTTTGGAGGAGGTCCGCGAAGCTTGGTCGGGATTGTGATTGCGATGGTTGTGGTTTTGACGACTGCGATTATCGTATGCTCCCGTGTGGTGGAGTGAGGCCATGTTGTAGTCAGGTGATACCGTTTGAGCTCGTAAGTGGCCAAACTAGTCGAGGCGGCAGTGAGGTAATTAAGATTTTAAAATTTAAAAGTTAATATGGTATACTTTATAAATTAAGTAATTTTCTGTTTGATTTAATCAAATGTTAATTAAAACGCAATGCACTTTTATGAGGTTTAAATTTCCCAAGATTAGTCGTATAGGATATGAAGCTACAGAATTTGCGAAATAGAATTTTTAAATTTGAACGGGTCGCAAACAAAAATCAAGGTGAGAAAATTCTCACTCATTTGGATTACTGGAATTTATTTTAAATAGTTAAAATAAATTATTGAATGTTGGTTGAATTTATAAATTATTATCTGTTGAATGTGATATTATATATAGTTTATATTTATTAGAGTGATTGATATTCCCACATATACATAGCAGATGAGACCCTATGCGCTCCACATAACAGCCGATGACCATATATACCATGATATCCCCGTTGAAGTGGGATTGGTAATTTTGTATTGTTCTAACATCTGTAGATGTATGAAAATAGGTTAGAGTGATCCAAGTGGATTGCTTAAAAATGTTGAATATAAATTTTCATATATAGTGATATATGATTTATTTAAATAATCTGTGATAGATTATAGTGGAATCTGAATTATTGGACGCTATGGTATTACTGGTTAGATTTTAGTATTTTTAAATACCAATGATAAAGGTTTAAAATCTATAAAGAAATTAAAAAGGAAAATTTAAAGTAAAACTTATTTATGGTGAAATTTGGATTTGTTAAAAGAAATGAATTTTGGGTAAAATGAATAGTTTGGTTTCAGAATTTATACTCGATAAATTTTGGAATACGGAAAATAAGGATTTTGGAATAATATAAACCAGAGGATTTTAAACAATAAAACTTTAACGATATTTGTTAAGTATAAAAAGAATTTATTTTAAAAGCGAGATTTAAAATAGTTGGAAAATATAAAAGGAATTTAAAAATAAAATATGGAATTGTTATACTAGATTTTAAATAAGATTTAAAATTTATTAAAAGGAAGTGAATTTGAATTTAGTTGGGTTTTAGAATATAGTTGGGTTATTTAAGAAAATAATTTAAAAATGGAATTTAATTTAGAAATCGATATAAAGTCGATTAAGTATTGTGAAACCGTTATAAACGAGAAACGAGACTATGGATTTATAAACAAGGTTTATATAAAGTCAAGTGAAATTGAAATTTTAAATTCATGGTGAGGATTTAAAAAGAAATGGGGAAATCGGTTTAAAAATAAATTGTAGATTTATTTTTATAAACATGAAAATGGATTTACAAAATTGGGACGTAAATCAAATTAGGAATAATTCGAAAGTGATTTATAAATGTTAGACTGGTTATATTGGGAGTGGAAAATATATTTTATCGAAAATTGGGTTGTTTTGAAAAGAAGGATTTTAAATTATAAACTGGGTAGTTCTAATGGTGTAAAAGAATATTTCAGAAAAATTAGCTTTTTAGTTGTTTTAAATTGTTTAAAGTATATTTAAATATCAATCAAGTTAATTTATAGTAAGTTAATTATTGTTTGAAGATTAATCAGCATTAATATTTTAAAGGAATAAATTATTCAATATTATATAATAACTTTTATTTTAAAGAGTATTCACCTAAATTTAACTTGGAAATTATTATAAACATTTCATAATTATTATTTCGAAATTTTTTAAATAAAGTTTTCGGGAAGTAATGGTATACTCGCATGGCGAAATCGGAAGCAGTGAGTGCCTACAGTTAAGTTTTGGATTTCTATGGGATAGAGATGTAACATTGAGCTGTGAATCAATCGTTGATACTGAAGTGGTACTTTCCACATTATTTTAAAAAAAAGGGTTTTAAATATTTTTGAAGAAAGGATAGTTTTTGAATTTACTAAATTCGATAAGATAAGTATATATTTTGGATAAAGAGATTTAATTTATTAAAATTAAATTAAAAAGAGACTTGGTGCTTTCAGTGGAAAATGAAGTATTTGACTGAATGATTGTTTATTTGATAGTTAAATAACAAACTATAAAAACCGAACCTAAAAATATAACTTTGGGAATATCTAGAAGAAGCACGGAAATTATATGGTACAGTTACCGTACGAGGTGCTATACTGTATGTATAAACCCTTTTCGTTCTTTAGGACGTTGATAAGGAAATCGGTCCACCAACGGTTAGGTGGTGATCCCTGATTTTATTTTCGTCTGATTATTTTCTAAAGAACCAGGGTTGAGTTTACCATAAAATATCGAACGTTGTTTCGAAGAGAAGTGGATCAGATAAGTTATCCGAAAACCTCTTCGATCCGATGAGTACTTTTTCGAAGGGAAAATGAGAGCATGGAGTCGAAAATGAAGCGGTGAAGTGCAAGGGAAATCACTACTAATCCTGAGGATTTTTTCAAAATGGATGTAGCAGGAATAGTGCCTTCGGTTCCGTTCGATCCTAGAATAGACTTGTATGGAGGAATGCTATCAGTACATTGTCATTGGAGGACAATGAGCATTCGAAGTGAAAATTCCTTAAAAATTTAAACGTAGCCTCTAGCCACATCAACCGAGAATGACTAAAAAGTAGGGGAGATGCAACAAGGCTAAATGGTTAGCACCCAATTAGGAGATGTTTATCTCCTTTCTAGATACTCTCGGATATTATTATTACGATTCATGGAAGGAGCTCGGAAAGGGTGGGAACACCCGAGGTGATAGCATATTTGGTCTATCTAGGTTAGGGATAGTCCGCGCTTTTGTTGCAGGGGATCCCCGCGTGGTCCTCGGCACGCTATTCTTGACGTGTACTATAGTAGGTGGTACCTTAGTGCCTATTCATTCGTTTAGAATCTATTCTCCAATAAGCGCCGTACGGTTTTGTTGGTGCCCAACTATGATGAAATGTGAGATGCTTGCATTTTAGCTATTTGAATAAGTATTTGTACTTAGACATTATTATAATATCAGATGATTTTGATACCAAATGTTTTGGTTATAGTAAGGCAAACACCCGTCATGTTTATTTACGGCGTGGTCTTACGGGATACCTTTGTCTTTCGAAGGATTTTGATAACTTTAATAATTAAATTTGAGTGTGTTTTCTCACGTTAATTTTTCGAACTGGCTCGGGTGTTATTTTTTTATAATGCTCGGGTAAAATCTAGTATTACAGATATAGGATAGGATGCTATGAAGCTCAGGGGCAGGCTGGATGGCAAAGACGTATTACACGCATATGGTTTATATTCCGCTGTGTATTGTAGGCTTTTTATTCATTTTTTGTGAGGACAAGTTATTATAACTGTCCGGTATTATGTTTTTGATGTGTTGTATTCTGATGATGTAATGTATAAATAACAGGCGCAGTTTCTTTTTGTATAAGGACATGTAATTATCTATTATATATTGTTCCGCTGTGATTGTGAGATTCTGTGTTGTTATTTTTATTTCCTTCTTCTACCTCTTTCTTCTTTACTCTAACGATCTGGTATTTTCGGCATTCAATTGCTCGGCATGTAATACAGTGAACGTATTGATGTCGATTTTGGAGCGTCGAAAATCCGGGCCACTACACTTGGTATCAGAGCTAAAGGTTAAGTAAAAACCTTGGCTCTGGTAGGGATTACTCATTAGAGATTGGGTCAATAACACCCTAAAATGAGTTTGAGAGTATTAATAGATATGAGCACGTATTTGTTAGTGAACATAAAATTGCTTTATATTGTGTTGATTCTTCTATTGATTGGCTTATGGATTCTGGTTAAGACGAGAAATTAACATTATTGATAGGGATCTCTAAACACTTGAACAGAGCAATTCTATATAGTATTGTTTTGAAATGGATTAAATGAAATAATTTTACCCAAATTACTCTTATATATAAAGAAATAATTTTTCAAAAAATTATTATAAATATATATGATATGCTTGGTTGTTAGGAAATGACAATACTAAACCATTATCATTTGATGTTAGGATTGAATAAAAAGGTTGATATTTTAGTCAACAGTTAAGAAATAATTCATATAAAAAATGGAATTTGTAAATATGAGTTATAAATGTGATTTATAATTTGAAATGGAATGAAATTACAGGGGAATATTTAAAAATAGATTTAAAGGATTTAAAAGTTGGAAATTTAGGAATTTCAATCCCGTTGGTTTTGAAAATGTTTTCCAAAGTTGGGAAATAAAGTGATATTATTTGGAGAATATTTTTGAATTGAAATGTTTAAAATGGTTTTTTAAGGTATAAAAGCACTAAACTCACTTCGGTCATTGGAAAAATAATTCCGATGATGATCGCGACATCACCGGTGTTCGTTTTCAAGTTTCCAAGAGAGGAATTGCTACCATAATGATTTTCAATTGGAGTTTTGTTTTGGAAAAACTGGTTTTGGTTTGAAATGCAAAGGAATAATTTAATATATAAATGGATTGTGTATATGTAATTGATTTCAAAAATGATTTTGAAATAAAGTAATTGTTTAAAACTCTAGAATCTTATTTAAAATGTTTTAATGGAATACAAATAAGTTTGGAAAACTTATAAAATTTTGAAATTTGATTATTGGAATGAAAGTAAACTTAAATTAAGTTAAATATAAGAGATTTTGGGAAAAATTAGCCTGTGTAGGCTAAATGGAATAACTATTGAAATAAAATTTATTAAGTTGGAAATAAATTAGTGGATGAACAAATTATTTAATTTTTAAGTAAATGGAATTGAAACTGAATTTTGGAATGATATTTAATTTGAATTATGTTAAATAAAGTCAAGATGAAGAATTAGTTCGAGTGGACTAAATAAAATAAAAGATTGGAAATAAAATTTGAGTGATATGATATAAATTGGTGAACCAAATATGGGTTGAGATATGGTCGATAAAGTTCAATATTTAAGATATGGAAAGGTTCAAATGGAATTAAAAATTCAATTTGAATAGAAATGGACATAAACCAAAGTGATGAAGTGGAAATAAACATAAGAGCTTTGTATAAAATGTTATAGTTGACCTAAGAAATTGATGGTGAAATTCTTAAATAAAATTGGTATTGGGAAATATACCGAGTAAGCATTTGAATGAAGATTAAATAAAAGTTGTGTAAAAGGATAATTGTGAATAAGTGAATGGAAATTAAAATAAATATGAATAGAAAGAATTTAATGTAGCAAAGAATCAATTGAAAATAAAAATGTAAGTTGTACGTATATTATTTTATTCGCATAACGATTTGATACAGATTCGACCACAGAATTTCGAGATAATTATATCTATCCGAGTCAGGGTTTTTCACTTGATTTTCGATGGCGAATCCTTGGTATGGATTTTGATTGATTCTAGAATTCCCTATTATGATTATGGCTATGCAAAGAGAATGATGGTTTCTAATCAAGAAACTAGATCTGAGTTTGCACTAGAGAGTCGGGTGAACGATACTAGTTCGAAAGTGAAATTGTTGTGATCGAGTGAGCAATCAGATTTGATACTGCGTACGGATGATATATGTACATCATATGGGCTTAAGTAAAGAAATTATTTAAAGTTTTTAAAAAGGAATAAATAAAATGATTTTGAATTGTATGATTGGATATTATTGGTAAATAAGGTGCAGATAATTAAAAGCAAAAGAAAGACCGATGTCTTCGATTTCAGAAGTAAAATTTGATTGCCCGACAAAAGGTATGTGTTTAAATTATTGTATGAAATTGATGATTTTATGATTGAGACACTTGGCTTTTGTTTTCTTTTGATGATTTGGGCCCGTAGAGGCGTTTTGTAGTTTTTTGGATCTAGCCACGCAAAGGAGGCACCGGCGAAATTTTTTCGAAAATTTAAGGAGTTTGGAAAATTTTGAAGAAAAATTTGATAATTTAAAATTTAGTTTTAAATTATAGTTTGAATAATTGAGGGGATAATGTTGGGTGTAATCTATGGATGAATTTGGACATTAGTAGAGGTGATATTGTGTTTATAATAAATTTATTTGGAAAGTTGTTTAAATTGATTGGTTTTGGGAAAAATAGTTAATGGGTTTTGGACATTCTTCTTACCTAACCATTTCGGGGATGAAATTCTTATAAGGAGGAGAATGTAACGACGCAGAATTTTGGATATTTGAAATTAGAATATTTAATTTATTTTAAATATTTAAAAGTTTATTTCTAACTTGAATTTCAAATATAACCATTTATTGGATAATTTAATTATTGAATTCATAATTGAATATCGGGTAAATTGGTGAATCTTGAGTTTTAAGCTTTTTAAAAAATAATTTAAAGGCTTATAAAATTTATATTTATAATAATGAAGATAATAAAACTTTTTGAATTGAATTCAAAAAGTGATTTGTTCAGTTTTATAAATGTATCATTTGAATTTACATTTAAAAGTAGCCCTCCAAGGCATAGTCTGGATTTCGAAGAAACCAGTTCTAATGGATCCGTAATAGTATATTATTATCGGATTTTAAATTCCATAGCGTTTGGAGTTATCGTTTGGTCACACAGAATATAAATGTGCTGAAATTTTTATAAAAAATTCAATATATTAATTGGGTCCAGAAAGCTATCTTCTCCATACGATCGAATTAGGACTCGAAACCTTTTCCTTTGTTTTTGGAATAGGGGTATAACCATATGGACGCCTAGCTACACATCTCGATAGGGGTTTGAGATTTTGAGTTGCGTAAAACGAGTCATTTTGAAATTTGAACATAAAATCTTTTCAGTTCCAACACACAACCAATCCTTTCACGTTTCCCATCTCCATCCTTTTAAAAATCACGTCGCCTTCTTCATTTAATCAAAAAAAGAGGATGGCCGAGCTTATAAAAAGAAGAAAAAAAGGTGAATTGATTTCTAGAGTTGCTGGTAGGTTTGCCTTTATATGGCATGGTTCTGGAAGGTAGCGCATTCGCTCATGAGTGCGACAGTTCGTTTGGAGGGGAGTAGTTTGGATTCAAGTTTGTCCTGGAGGAGGTATGTTAAAGGGGAACAAGACCGTTGCGATGGATTTTGGGGTGGTGGCATGTGAGCTAATGGCTGAGGCAGCATAGCTATTGTCGACGACGAAGTTGGAAATTGGAGTGTGGTGCTCGTGTGTTAAAGGGCGTAGGCCAATCGCGATGGGCTCTGGTAGGTCGCGACCATTTTATGGCGAAGGCGATCAAGTGGGGCAAGTCGCGACATCAGGTGGGGTCGCGAATGATGGATGAAGTTCGTGTCGCGTTTTTTTGGTGATGGAGTCGCATTGTCAGGGGAGGCAGTTTGGGGGAGGTCGGCGAATGTAACAACCCGCATATTCGTCGATTTTATATTTAAATATTTTATCGTTAGTCGGATTTTAGTCCGAAAAGCTACTTTTTGCAGACGGTCGAATTAGGACTCGGGACCACTCCCATTGAGTTTAAAATGCCGTTTGCGACCTTTTTGAGTATAAGCTTCGATATGTTTGGAGAAAGTTGATTTTTGCTACTTTTCACTTTGGGTTTGGTTTTTGGGCTCAGCCCTATGTTAACTTATGCTCAAATCTGAGCCACTCTCCCCCACTCACCCTCATTCTCTTCTCTTTTCAGTTTTTATAACATTAATGGTGGGAGAGATTGAAAATTAAAACTCCAAAACCCTAGTTTCTCTTGCAAATCAAATTCCTAGCTCCAAACTCAAGAAGAACCCATTGGTAAGCTTCTCTTCTTCTTCTCCAACTTATTCTCTTACCAATTTCAGAAATTCCTAAACCTAATTTTGGGAATGTTCTTGTTTTTGAGCTTAGATTCAAGCTCAATTGGGTTGTGTTGAAGAGAGCTTGATTCTCCATTTGCTTTCAAGCTTCTTCTTGTTCGATTTTGTGAAAAGGTGAGATTTTTATCTCACATCTATGACTATAATTATCTTTGGTTGTTGGGTATGAATTCCTAACACTTCTTCATGTGCATTTGCTCTTGATTTGGATTGGTTTTGTGAATACTCCAATTTTTGGGTTCTTAAGTCAAATTTGTGTGAAATCCTTTTATGGATGTTTGATCATGCTTTTGGTGATGCATCGAGGAGCATATAGGGCCGGGTTGCCGATTGGCATAAACCCTTAGAGCCAATGTTCGTCCGGTTGCATTTTGGAAGAGTTTACTCTTCATTTGAATAAGGCTGAAAAACAGCCCAGGCATGATTCAGTCGACTGAAAACTCTGTTCAGTCTACTGAACCTGGAACCCGAAGGTTTCCAGGCATGATTCAGTCGACTGAAAAGTCTGTTCAGTCTACTGAACCTGGAAACAGAAAGTTTCCTGAACCTGGAAAATTTCCAAGTACAGGGTCAGTCGACTGAAAACTCTGTTCAGTCGACTGAACCTGCTGTTTGAGTCCATTTTTCCTTTTTGGATTGAATTTCCAATTTAAATCGATTCGTGATGATCCTATTTGTTGTTATCATTTATTATGACCTTGATGACTCCTTTTTAGGGATTTTTGAATATCCATTTCGATGGATTCTTTATCGGTTTCTTTGGATTTTATTCACATCTTCGTATGTGAATTTTAGTGATCGATTGTTCTTACAATCTTCTTTGTGATTTGTCACTTAAAAAATATAAAGGTTTTCTATACTAGTAGTAAATATCAAAACTCTTTCTTCAAATGATTTCAACTCTACTTTAATACCAAATTCGTTTATAAAACAGTTTTCTAATCTATTAGTATATACAAACCTTTACCTCACTCGTATGAGAAATCTAATTAAACGACTTAGTAAAACGAGTGGTATGAAACGCTTGCGTTTACTTTGTTGGTTAATTCTTGGACTTGTTCGATTGAAACTCTTGTGACAATTTTCTAGTGGAGATCTACAATTTGTTCGTAAATATTTAAGTTAAGCAAGTGGTTATGGGACATGAAGCTAAACTCATATATTTACTAGCTTAGTGTAATTGACACTTCTCGTTGATCATGACGATCATCTTTGTGATTTAGACTAGCAATGTGCGATGTCTCTTTGTCTGCGAGGGAGACTAAACCCCGCTTTGTGGAGTTTCGACTCAAATTGGTGGGGTAGCAACCCACGGTCTTCGGACCATTCGTGTGTCAGGTCTTCGGACCATTTGTGTGTCAAATTAATGGCTAGCTACCATGAGATAGCTTCTCGTTCGTGTGTTACAGCTGTTGGTGAGTTTTCATGCTCCCATTCGTGTGATAGGCCTCCCCCTTTTTATTTTATGATTTCTGGATTTCGTGTGTTGAATTCTAGAATTTATGCTTCACCAATTTTAGTGATTTTCATTGATATGATTTATCAATTTTTGTGCATTGGTGAATTCGTGTGTCATTAACTTGTTGTGAATACAAGTTTTTGGGTATGATACCCTTTTTGGATCTTTGAGAAGATTCTTTGATATTGATTAATCGTTTGTTGATTATCATTTACATACTTATAGTAGTATGCCATTATGGATATTATACGTCTATGCCATATCTTATATGTCATTTATTGTGGCTTGGTGAATGAAATTAGGAGTATGACATTCCTTTTTATCTTGAGTAGATTATCGTGATATTGATTAATCTCTTGTTGATTTTCAGTTACTTATATACATCACAGCTTGGCATTGTGATTATTATGTGTTTAGTCATATCTCCTATTCTATATCATGTTATCTAATATTTATAGTTAGACTGATCCGTTTATTATTTTCTTATAAATAATACTCGGGTCAGACCGAGATGTTGCAGGTGCTTCGACTTGACTTCTCTCCGGGGATCCATTACTCTGACCTTTTGCTTACTACTTAGATTAGTAGTTTTTGTTGTATACATTTGAGATACAGACTCCATAATGTATACTTATTCTTTTGTGTAGTTCATGTAACTATTCTTTTGTGATATTGTGGATCTTTTTAGACCACTACTCTGATGAACACTTTCATGTGTTATATTCATATCTATTTCCGCCTTTGTGATATGAATTGTCTGTGATTGATTTATGTTATGTTTACTTCTATATTTGTTTCCGAAGATATTATAGCCACTGTGTAGTAGCTTTGAGTTTGTGTCGGCATGTTGGATTTCCACTTGAAAAGAATTGCATGCTATACTATCTGACATATCGATGCTCGCACAAAGCAATTACACGGAAGGTCGCTCCTCAACAGCCTTATTCCCCATGCTAGTCGACAGCATTACTCCGTAGTGTTCTTGGCTAGCGTGGGTATAGAGGTGGGGCGTCACAGCTTGGTATCAGAGCCAAACTTCGGAACAATATGGAATAATATAACAAGGATCATCGTCCTAAGTCCATCTTAGGAGTCGTGCTTTAGGATTTAATTCGAGTCTTCGTACCGATTCATCCTATTTTCCTTATGATTCCTTGTTTATCTATCAAGATTGCTTGATATTCAATTTGGTGAATAACCTTTTTCTTCTTCTTCTTTCTTTCTAAAGGGAGAAAAATGTCTAGACCAGGCCGCCCCAGAGCCGTACCTTCTAGCACTCCACCCCAAGATGGAGTTTTTATGACTGCTCAACAGCTTCTTGATTTAGTGACAAATGCTCAAGCAGCTGGAGCTAACCCGGAACCTACTCACCCAAAGTCGAGATTTGCACGCTTGTGCAGCGATTACACAAATTTGGGTGGGGAGCCATTCAAGGGTTCCGAAACTATTATTGAAGTACAGGCCTGGCTAAGGTCATGCGATCGAATCTTTTCTCGCATGAATCTTATTGACGTTCACCGAGTTCAGGTGGCCTCTAGTATGCTCCGAGAAAGAGCATTGGACTGGTACGAGCTTCTTATTTCTGAGATTAATGAAGCGGATCTCACCTCGGAGAAATTCCGAGAACGCTTCGAGTTAAAATTCGTACCAGAAGCAGAAAAAGTGACATTGGCTCGACGATTTATAGACCTTGTTCAAGGTGAGTCATCCGTGACTGATTACGTCGCCTCCTTCGAGTCGCTTTCCAAATATGGGGTTGAATACATCAACACCCCTCTTAAGAAGAATCAGAGATTCGTCTATGGCTTAAAAAAAGTCTCAAGAAGCCATTACTTCTAAAATTAGAAGTTTCTTTCGACCAACTCGTTGATATCGCTCTTCGTCTTGAAGAGGCGGATAGGGAGGGTGATGTTGAAGTGGTGGGAGATATACCAAACTTCAACAACAAGAAGAGGCCAAGCAAATTCAAAGGTCCTTATCCCAATAAGAAAGGGAGGCAAGCAACTCCTGCTGAAAAGACCTTTTCCTCTACTCAAGGGAAATGCTATAATTGTGGTTCGAAAGACCATTTTGCGACCAAGTGTTCAAAGCCTCGTACTTGTCGCTATTGCAAAATCCCGGACCATTTTATGCATGTATGTCCCAAACTTCAAAATAGGAGGGAGGGAAAGCTTAATGTTGCTCAAGCCTCTGGCAAAACATCTCGTGGCCAAGGTATTTCTCATTCTATTCTAGATGGAATTATTTTATTTCGTGATCGTCCTATTCGAGTTCTTTTTGATACGGGTGCGTCCCATTCTTTTATATCAAAAGAACTTGTTGATACCTTTTCTTTGGATGTTTTGTGTTTAATGACTTCTTTGAGAATTGCGAATCCGGTTGGTGGATCCACAACAATCAGTTTATTGTGTAAAGATGTCGAGATTATTTTGTGTGATTTTTCTTTCCGAGCCAATTTGCATGTCATGCGTTATTTAGGCTTTGGAATGATTTTGGGAATGGATTGGCTTAACCGTTATGAAGCTCATATCCTATGTCCTGAGCGGACTATTCATCTTCGACATCCTCAATCTGTTAATCAGGTTTCTGTTATTCTTAAAGATTCAGATTCTGCTTTGGTTGCATCTTTATATTCTTTAAATCCTCGTGATGACGACGATGATGATGAGGGTGATATTATTTCTCTTATTCATGTTGTTTGTTAATTTTTCGACATATTCGAGCCCGTTTTAGGATTACCACCTAAGCGAGCAATTGAGTTCAGAATTAATCTTATTCCTGGAGCTCAACCTATCACTCGTCCTCCTTATCGTATGTCCAATAAAGAAAACGAGGAGATGCGTAAACAATTATCTGAATTGGAAACGAAGCAATTTATTCGCTCTAGTTCCTCGCCTTGGGGAGCTTCGGCTATTTTCGTGAAGAAATCCGATGGAACACTTAGGCTTTGCGTTGACTACCGCAAGCTTAATGATCTTACTATCAAAAATAAATATCCTTTACCTCGGATTAATGATCTATTCGATCAACTTAGTGGTGCTAGAGTCTTTTCATAATTGGACTTGGCTACCGGTTTTCATCAGCTTCGTATTGCAGAGGATAGCATTCCTTTGACATCGTTCCGTACTCTGTATGGATCTTATGAATGGCTTATTATGCCATTTGGGTTAACGAATGCCCCGGCTTTTTTCGTTGACTTAATGAATCGAGTTTTTAAAGACTTTCTCGACCGGTTTGTTCTCATCTTTATCGATGATATTCATGTGTATTCTAAAATCGAGGAGGAGCATGAAAAACATCTTCGGATTGTGTTGAAAACTCTTAGGAGTAATCAGTTAAAGGCAAAATTTTCTAAATGCCACTTTTGGCAATCTCGTGTGAAGTTTCTCGGTCATATTATTTCCGAATCCGGAATTTCTGTGGATCCTTCAAAGATTGAAGCGATTCAAGATTGGAAGAGACCGGAGAGTGTGACAGAGATTCGTAGTTTTCTCGGCTTGGCGGGCTATTACCGTCGTTTTATCAAAGACTTTTCTAAGATTGCCGTGCCTCTCACTAGCTTAACGAAGAAAGGTGTTAAATACATTTGGTCGGACAAATGTGAAGCTTCTTTTCAGAAATTAAAAGAACTCCTATCTAATGCTCTTATTCTTGTTATTCCCGAGGGGAATCATGATTTCGTTGTTTATACCGATGCTAGTCGCGTTGGTTTGGGTGCCGTTCTTATGCAAAGAGAACGTGTTATTGCTTATGCTTCTAGGCAATTGAAGCCGGCCGAGTCTAGATATGCCACTCATGATTTAGAACTCGCGGCTATTGTTTTCGCTCTTCGGGTTTGGCGTCATTATCTCTTAGGAGAGAAATTTTTTCTTTACACAGATCATAAGTCTTTGAAATATTTATTCTCTCAAAAGGAACTTAATTTGCGTCAACAGCGTTGGCTCGAATTTCTTGCACCATATGATCTTGATATTCTTTATACTCCCGGTAAGGGTAATCGTGTCGCCGATGCTCTTAGCCGTAAACAACAAGCTGTTGTTTCTATGATGATATCTGAATGGAACGATCCCGAGATCTTATCCACTTGTGAGATTCGAGAGCGTGTTCCCGATTTATGTTCATCTCTTGCTTTATGTAGCCTTGAGGCTCATCCTTCTCTTTTAGACTGCATTCTTGAAGCTCAAAGGCTAGATCCCGAATTGGCTCTTCTTGACCAAAATATTAAGGATAAAATTGATATTGAAGGTTTGAAAGACTTTGATATTGATCCTCGTGGCGGCATTCGAAAATTTGGTAGACTTATCGTACCAAATACTGTTGATCTTCGTAGAGACATTTTAGAAGATTCCCATCGTTCAAAATTTACCATTCATCCCGGTAGTAGTAAAATGTACGCGGATATGAAGCGACTTTATTATTGGGAGGGAATGAAACTCGATATTGCTAACTTTGTTAAGTGTTGCATGACTTGCCAACTCGTTAAGGCCGAACATCAAAGGCCCGGTGGGTTATTGCAACCCTTAGAAATTCCAGTTTGGAAGTGGGATCAAATTTCCATGGATTTTATAGATGGCCTTCCCCGTTCTCGATCGGGTTATGATAGCTTATGGGTAATTATTGATAGACTTACTAAATCCGCCCATTTTATTCCCGTTCGGTCTAACCGAACCGTTCCTCTTTTGGCCAAACTCTTTGTTAAAGAGATTGTTAAATTACATGGTGTTCCTACTTCAATTGTTAGCGATCGTGATCCATTGTTTACTAGTGGATTTTGGAAGAGTCTTCAAAAAGCTTTAGAAACGAAGCTTAATTTTAGCACCGCTTATCACCCCCATTCCGATGGACAAACCGAGCGTGTTAATCAAACTCTTGAAGATCTTCTTCGTGCTTGTGTGCTTGATTTCGGTGGAAGTTGGAAAGATCATATTTCTCTTGTTGAATTTTCTTATAATAATAGCTTCCAATCTAGTATTGGTATGGCACCTTTTGAGGCACTCTACGGAAGGCCATGCCGATCTCCTTCTTGTTGGCTTGATGCCGGTGAGAAGCTGGTTTTAGGTCCAGATTTTATTCGTGATTCCACAGAGAAAATTGAACTTATTCGAAATAGGATGAAAGAAGCCCAGAGTAGACAAAAATCCTATGCCGATAACCGGAGAAGGAAGTTAGAATTTTCTGTGGGAGATCTTGTGTTCATTCGTGTGTCACCTATGAAAGGTGTTGCAAGTTTCAGTCGATCGGGAAAACTAGCGCCTCGATATATTGGGCCATTTCCTATCACCGAACGTATTGGTTCCATGGCTTATCGCCTTTCATTACCGGCTCAGTTTTCTGCTATGCATGACGTGTTTCACGTTTCTCAACTTCGGAAATGTCTTCGAGATTCCGATTCTATTCTTGAGCCCGGTGTTGTGGAAGAGATTGAAGTTTCGCCTAATTTAACTTATGAGCAACATCCTATTCGTATCATTGCTTCGGAAGTCAAACGACTTCGAACTAAAGATGTTCCGCTTGTAAAAGTTCAATGGTCTTCAAATCCTAAGGATTGTTCTTGGGAATCTAGAGAGTACATCGAGCGAACACATCCGGACTTACTTTCTCGTGCTCTTTGAGGTGATCTTCTTATTTCAAGTTTCTTTTGTGTTGAATATGCTTTTATGGTTGTTACTTTATGTTCTCTTCTTTAATATTGCGAGGACGCAATTTCTTTAAGGAGGAGAGTCTGTAACAACCCGCATATTTGTCGATTTTATATTTAAATATTTTATCGTTAGTCGGATTTTAGTCCGAAAAGCTACTTTTTGCATACGGTCGAATTAGGACTCGGGACCACTCCCATTGAGTTTAAAATGCCGTTTGCGACCTTTTTGAGTATAAGATTCGATATGTTTGGAGAAAGTTGATTTTTGCTACTTTTCACTTTGGGTTTGGTTTTTGGGCTCAGCCCTATGTTAACTTATGCTCAAATCTGAGCCACTCTCCCCCACTCACCCTCATTCTCTTCTCTTTTCAGTTTTTATAACATTAATGGTGGGAGAGATTGGAAATTAAAACTCTAAAACCCTAGTTTCTCTTGCAAATCAAATTCCTAGCTCCAAACTCAAGAAGAACCCATTGGTAAGCTTCTCTTCTTCTTCTCCAACTTATTCTCTTACCAATTTCAGAAATTCCTAAACCTAATTTTGGGAATGTTCTTGTTTTTGAGCTTAGATTCAAGCTCAATTGGGTTGTGTTGAAGAGAGGTTGATTCTCCATTTGCTTTCAAGCTTCTTCTTGTTTGATTTTGTGAAAAGGTGAGATTTTTATCTCACATCTATGACTATAATTATCTTTGGTTATTGGGTATGAATTCCTAACACTTCTTCATGTGCATTTGCTCTTGATTTGGATTGGTTTTGTGAATACTCCAATTTTTGGGTTCTTAAGTCAAATTTGTGTGAAATCCTTTTATGGATGTTTGATCATGCTTTTGGTGATGCATCGAGGAGCATATAGGGCCGGGTTGCCGATTGGCATAAACCCTTAGAGCCAATGTTCGTCCGGTTGCATTTTGGAAGAGTTTGCTCTTCATTTGAATAAGGCTGAAAAACAGCCCAGGCATGATTCAGTCGACTGAAAACTCTGTTCAGTCGACTGAACCTGGAAACAGAAAGTTTCCTGAACCTGGAAAATTTCCAGGTACAGGGTCAGTCGACTGAAAACTCTGTTCAGTCGACTGAACCTGCTGTTTGAGTCCATTTTGCCATTTTGGATTGAATTTCCAATTTAAATCGATTCGTGATGATCCTATTTGTTGTTATCATTTATTATGACCTTGATGACTCCTTTTTAGGGATTTTTGAATATCCATTTCGATGGATTCTTTATCGGTTTCTTTGGATTTTATTCACATCTTCGTATGTGAATTTTAGTGATCGATTGTTCTTACAATCTTCTTTGTGATTTGTCACTTTAAAAATATAAAGGTTTTCTATACTAGTAGTAAATATCAAAACTCTTTCTTCAAATGATTTCAACTCTACTTTAATACCAAATTCGTTTATAAAACAGTTTTCCAATCTATTAGTATATACAAACCTTTACCTCACTCGTATGAGAAATCTAATTAAACGACTTAGTAAAACGAGTGGTATGAAAAGCTTGCGTTTACTTTGTTGGTTAATTCTTGGACTTGTTCAATTGAAACTCTTGTGAAAATTTTCTAGTGGAGGTCTACAATTTGTTCGTAAATATTTAAGTTAAGCAAGTAGTTATGGGACATGAAGCTAAACTCATATATTTACTAGCTTAGTGTAATTGACACTTCTCGTTGATCGTGACGATCATCTTTGTGATTTAGACTAGCAATGTGCGATGTCTCTTTGTCTGCGAGGGAGACTAAACCCCGCTTTGTGGAGTTTCGACTCAAATTGGTGGGGTAGCAACCCACGGTCTTCGGACCATTCGTGTGTCAGGTCTTCGGACCATTCGTGTGTCAAATTAATGGCTAGCTACCATGAGATAGCTTCTCGTTCGTGTGTTACAGCTGTTGGTGAGTTTTCATGCTCCCGTTTGTGTGATAGACCTCCCCCTTTTTATTTTATGATTTCTGGATTTCGTGTGTTGAATTCTAGAATTTATGCTTCACCAATTTTAGTGATTTTCATTGATATGATTTATCAATTTTTATGCATTGGTGAATTCGTGTGTCATTAACTTGTTGTGAATACAAGTTTTTGGGTATGATACCCTTTTTGGATCTTTGAGAAGATTCTTTGATATTGATTAATCGTTTGTTGATTATCATTTACATACTTATAGTAGTATGCCATTATGGATATTATACTTCTATGCCATATCTTATATGTCATTTATTGTGGCTTGGTGAATGAAATTAGGAGTATGACATTCCTTTTTATCTTGAGTAGATTATCGTGATATTGATTAATCTCTTGTTGATTTTCAATTACTTATATATATCACAACTTGACATTGTGATTATTATGTGTTTAGTCATATCTCCTATTCTATATCATGTTATCTGATATTTATAGTTAGACTGATCCGTTTATTATTTTCTTATAAATAATACTCGGGTCAGACCGAGATGTTGCAGGTGCTTCGACTTGACTTCTCTCCGAGGATCCATTACTCTGACCTTTTGCTTATTACTTAGATTAGTAGTTTTTGTTGTATACATTTAAGATACAGACTCCATAATGTATACTTATTCTTTTGTGTAGTTCATGTAACTATTCTTTTGTGATATTGTGGATCTTTTTAGACCACTACTTTGATGAACACTTTCATGTGTTATATTCATATTTATTTCCGCCTTTGTGATATGAATTGTCTGTGACTGATTTATGTTATGTTTACTTCTATATTTGTTTCCGAAGATATTATAGCCACTGTGTAGTAGCTTTGAGTTTGTGTCGGCATGTCGGATTTCCACTTGAAAAGAATTGCATGCTATACTATCTGACATATCGATGCTCGCACAAAGCAATTACACGGAAGGTCGCTCCTCAACAGCCTTGTTCTCCGTGCTAGTCGACAGCATTACTCCGTGGTGTTCTTGGCTAGCGTGGGTATAGAGGTGGGGCGTCACAGCTTGGTATCAGAGCCAAACTTCGGAACAATATGGAATAATATTACAAGGATCATCGTCCTAAGTCCATCTTAGGAGTCGTGCTTTAGGATTTAATTCGAGTCTTCGTACCGATTCATCCTATTTTCCTTATGATTCCTTGTTTATCTATCAAGATTGCTTGATATTGAATTTGGTGAATAACCTTTTTCTTCTTCTTCCTTCTTTCTAAAGGGAGAAAAATGTCTAGACCAGGCCGCCCCAGAGCCGTACCTTCTAGCACTCCACCCCAAGATGGAGTTTTTATGACTGCTCAACAGCTTCTTGATTTAGTGACAAATGCTCAAGCAGCTGGAGCTAACCCGGAACCTACTCACCCAAAGTCGAGATTTGCACGCTTGTGCAGCGATTACACAAATTTGGATGGGGAGCCATTCAAGGATTCCGAAACTATTATTGAAGTACAGGCCTGGCTAAGGTCATGTGATCGAATCTTTTCTCGCATGAATCTTATTGACCTTCACCGAGTTCAGGTGGCCTCTAGTATGCTCCGAGAAAGAGCATTGGACTGGTACGAGCTTCTTATTTCTGAGATTAATGAAGCGGATCTCACTTGGGAGAAATTCCGAGAACGCTTCGAGTTAAAATTCGTACCAGAAGCTGAAAAAGTGACATTGGCTCGACGATTTATAGACCTTGTTCAAGGTGAGTCATCCGTGACTGATTACGTCGCCTCCTTCGAGTCGCTTTCCAAATATGAGGTTGAATACATCAACACCCCTCTTAAGAAGAATCAGAGATTCATCTATGGCTTAAACAAAAGTCTCAAGAAGCCATTACTTCTAAAATTAGAAGTTTCTTTCGACCAACTCGTTGATATCGCTCTTCGTCTTGAAGAGGCGGATAGGGAGGGTGATGTTGAAGTGGTGGGAGATAAACCAAACTTCAACAACAAGAAGAGGCCAAGCAAATTCAAAGATCCTTATCCCAATAAGAAAGGGAGGCAAGCAACTCCTGCTGAAAAGACCTTTTCCTCTACTCAAGGGAAATGCTATAATTGTGGTTCGAAAGACCATTTTGCGAACAAGTGTTCAAAGCCTCGTACTTGTCGCTATTGCAAAAGCCCGGACCATTTTATGCATGTATGTCCCAAACTTCAAAATAGGAGGGAGGGAAAGCTTAATGTTGCTCAAGCCCCTGGCAACACATCTGGTGGCCAAGGTATTTCTCATTCTATTCTGGATGGAATTATTTTATTTCTTGATCGTCCTATTCGAGTTCTTTTTGATACGGGTGCGTCCCATTCTTTTATATCAAAAGAACTTGTTGATACCTTTTCTTTGGATGTTTTGTGTTTAATGACTTCTTTGAGAATTGCGAATCCGGTTGGTGGATCCGCAACAATCAGTTTATTGTGTAAAGATGTCGAGATTATTTTGTGTGATTTTTATTTCCGAGCCGATTTGCATGTCATGCGTTATTTAGGCTTTGGAATGATTTTGGGAATGGATTGGCTTAACCGTTATGAAGCTCATATCCTATGTCCTGAGCGGACTATTCATCTTCGACATCCTCAATCTGTTAATCAGGTTTCTGTTATTCTTAAAGATTCAGATTCTGCTTTGGTTGCATCTTTATATTCTTTAAATCCTCGTGATGACGACGATGATGATGAGGGTGATATTATTTCTCTTATTCATGTTCTTTGTGAATTTTCCGACATATTCGAGCCCGTTTTAGGATTACCACCTAAGCGAGCAATTGAGTTCAGAATTAATCTTATTCCTGGAGCTCAACCTATCACTCGTCCTCCTTATCGTATGTCCAATAAAGAAAACGAGGAGATGCGTAAACAATTATCTGAATTGGAAACGAAGAAATTTATTCGCTCTAGTTCCTCGCCTTGGGGAGCTTCGGCTATTTTCGTGAAGAAATCCGATGGAACACTTAGGCTTTGCGTTGACTACCGCAAGCTTAATGATCTTACTATCAAAAATAAATATCCTTTACCTCGGATTGATGATCTATTCGATCAACTTAGTGGTGCTAGTGTCTTTTCATAATTGGACTTGGCTACCGGTTTTCATCAGCTTCGTATTGCAGAGGATAGCATTCCTTTGACATCGTTCCGTACTCGGTATGGATCTTATGAATGGCTTGTTATGCCATTTGGGTTAACGAATGCCCCGGCTTATTTCGTTTACTTAATGAATCTAGTTTTTAAAGACTTTCTCGACCGGTTTGTTCTCATCTTTATCGATGATATTCTTGTGTATTCTAAAACCGAGGAGGAGCATGAAAAACATCTTCGAATTGTGTTGAAAACTCTTAGGAGTAATTTAAAAGCTTGACGGCATGCTTCGATAGGAGTTTGAAATTTTGAGTTGCATAATTTAAGATAATTTAAATTTGAATTTAAATTTGAAAATAAATAATATAATCAAACACTGTACCAGGCATTGACACATAAAGGATACCATTAAGCGCGTGTCTACTCTTTTCTGTCAAAATGAAACACGCGTTCGTTTAAAAATTAAAAGAGAAAAAAACAAACGAAAACATTCCTCTTTCGTTCGAAAATAAAACAAAACTTCAAAATTCAAAATAGCGGAACCTTCCTCTTTCTAAATCGAATCAAAACGAAAAATAAAAATGGCGGCTCTCTCTCTTTTCATTCGAAAATCAAAATTGAAATCGATGTCTGTGAAAAGAAAAGAAAAATGGCTGCAAATCGGAAATAAAATTTCACAACGAAATCTCGTTCCTGGAATCAGGCATCTCTATTTTTATTTGTAATCACATCCCTCTCTTCAAAGATGGAATCAATTCTAAGTCGTGATTTGTTGTGTGGATTTCGAAGGCGGCGGTGCGGCAATTTCGATCCCGGCATTCACTAGAGGTGCTTGTTTTGCACGAAAGACAGTAATGGGTCACGACGCGGTTGGGACGTCGACGAATTTGCTTGAACTTGAGCCTGAAGGTGCGACACTATGGAAATAGTGGCGTGCGAAATCAAATCGCACCGCGCGCTCACACGAGCATCGGGGTTGGCGCAGGATTTCTGGCGAAAGCGTGGTCTCGTGCTCCAGCGATAGGCGCGAGGAGATGGTGCTTGCGGCGATCGTCAATAGCTCCTAGTAGCAGCTAAGGTTTTGGGCGAGTCGAGGCGACTTGGGGTGCAACATCTATTTTAGGTAATTCGATTTATATATTTTTTTCAATCTAGAGTTGTTTAGATTTAAAATTGTAATATAATCATTTGAACTATCGGAAGATTTTTTTTCAGGATTAAGATGTTTTGATTAGGAAAATTAAATAGCAACAAAAACAGAAATATATATATATATATATATAATATTTTAGGAAAAAATATATATAGGAAATAGATTTTTAATCTATATTGGTATATTGAGGAAATAAATATGCATGCATATATTTTAATTTATTCAGTTATGTTAAAAATAATTTATTAAGGTGATAAATGGTTTAATTAACTTATCTAAATTATTTTAGTTACTAAGAAAATTATTCAAAAGAAAATTAGTTTAAAATTTAATAATATATTATTAGTGATCAATTTGTTAACAAACTGATTTAATTTATTTATGATACGAAAGGTTTTAAAAAGGGGAAATTATCAGTTTGAATCAAATTGTTAGTCTATTAAATAAATTAATAATAAGAGATTGTTCAATTTGTTCGAATATTAATTAAATCATATAATTGTTGTACAAGGTCTAAAACTGTGAAAAAAACAAGTCGTGAGGGAATTGGATTGCAAAATAAAGGCAAAGGTGAGATCTTCTCACTCAATCAGATTTTTCGATTTTATTTTAAATAGTAAAATTTAAAATTGTTGATTGTGTGCTTGGATGATAAATTATTATCAGTTGTATTGGATTAGACCCTATGCGCCGCATAATAGCGGAGGATATTATATAAACTCATATACCGCGATATTCCACCTCGAAGTGGAATTAGTATTATATATGTATTTGGAGTGATTGATTTCACGCATTATATAGTGGATGAGACCCTATGCGTCGCATAATAGCGGATGATTTTACATAATCCCATATACCGCAATATTCCTCCTCGAAGTGGAACTGGTATTTAATTGTTGTGCTAACATCTGTGGATGCATGGAAACAGGTTGGGGGGATCCAACTGGATTCCTCAAATAATTGAATTTGTTTCAATATTGTGTGTTGATTTATTTATAATCTATATATCAATATATTTGTGATTGAAATCGTTGAAGGCTATAGTTTAGCCGAAATATATTTTTGGTATCGTAGGATACCAGAAATAAATAAAATTGGATTTTGAAATTTAAATAAAAAAATCTATAGTGAAATCCTATTGAATAAATTCCAAAATATGGGAAAAGATTTTATTAAAATGGGTTTTGAGTAATATAGCTTAATAGTTGAAGAATTTATTTAAAATTCAGATTTTAAATCGTTTGGAAGAAATAAAAGAATTTGTTTTTAAAGATAATAAATTTGGTGTTTGAATGAAAATTTATTTGGTGTTTTAAAATAAATCTTTGGGAAATTGATTTGGTGTTTGAAGTAAATGTTTGAAAAATCAATTTGGAATTTGATTTGGTGTTTAAAAATGAATATTTGGAAATCAATTTGAAAATCATATATCAGTGGATACTTGGAAATCTAAATTCACAATGGGAATTTATAAAGGAAAAGGGAATTTTGATTTAGAAATAAACATTGGGTTATTTTTAAAAGTGTGGAAAGGAATATACGGATTTGGAATGTAAATTTAAAATAAATCGAGAAGGATTTATTAATTTATTTAAACGGACCATTTTGAAATGGAAAATGTATTTTCCCTGGAAAGCCGAGTATGCTTTTTTAAAAGTAGCTTTCAAATATAAATTAAAAAAAAATTCTAAAGTTGATTTCAAAGGATGTTTTGGAGAAATTATTTCTTAAGTTGTTTTGAAAATCTTTAAAGTAAAGATTTATTTAATTAATTATAGAAGTGATTATTTAAAGATTTAAATTGATATTTGATTTAGAAAATAGTTATTTAAACATTTATACTATCTACTATTTTTATTTTAAAATTAGTTTGGACTTGAAGTTTTATATGAGATATTGGTATAATGTTTTCATAGCTAATATTTAAATGAGTGTTTAGAAGTAGATTGTATTCTAAATGTTTTCCAAGTATATTTTGGATAAGTGATTTGAATTATTTTAAAGTATTTGAACTCGGCAAATTTTCAGTGGAAATAAATATTTGGGAATTTATACCGCGTGAGGAAAATGATTTGAAATTTGTTTTCAAAATGTTGAAGTGTTAAAAATATATCTTGAAAATATATTTTGAAAATAAATAATTGGGGGAAAATTATTTGAAATCTGGTGATTGTTGTGAATATTGATTGATAGTTAAATAACCGGCTATCAATATTGGCGTTTGAATTTCGATGCGACCGGAGGTCGGATTCCAAATTGATATTCGAAAACCACATCGAATCTTTGTGATGGATCTTTTGTTTAAAAGATCAAAGTGGAAATTTGTTGTGATTTACTAGAAATCTGAATGTAATACTTATTTTAAAATAAGCGCTCGTTATTCGGATTAGCCGGGTGAGGACTTTGTATCATAAAACCCATTACGAATAATGATACGACAAAATGAGATTGCATTTGAAGATGGTGTTGAAGATCGGGTATTTTTGAAAACGAAAGGATTAACTATCGAATGTCTCTGCACCGAGTTACCCCGGTATAGAGATTATATCCCCTTTGTGATGGAGATTCCGGACGTGATTAGTGAATATTCGGATTTGCAAGGGCTTCTTTGAAGTGCCTTCGGTTAAGTTCGATCCCGAAAACGGACTTGTATGGATGCGTGTCTGACGTTACACTATGAGATGTAATGCTGGTTTCTATCAAATACATTTCTGTTGGTGGCAGAGAATTTATTCTCTTAGCTTAACACCCTTCTCTGAGGCGTACGTGCTCAGAGGTTATGCAGTTGATGGTTACTAGTGATACATTCCCAATTTGATAATGTGGAAAATGAAGTGTTGCTGATCATTTGTTGATCGAAGCAAGGCTTTTGTGAAAAGCGTAGCTTTGTGGACGAGACTTCGTCGAACCTCACAACCCGGAAATGGTCGAAATAGGAATGTTGCAGCAAGACAATTTGAGGGTAGCGCCCTCAGGGTATATCCATTTCCTTCTAAAAAAGGGTGGCATTATGGTATGGAGCCCAGATACTTAACTTATGTGGTTACTGCAAATTTATTAATTTGTGGTTGTTGCTTTATGGTTGAGGATCCTCGGATAAAGGTCGGTAACGACCAGCGATGGCATGCTCGTAGTAGTTACTCATGTTATAGCTATATTACAGCGTGGGGTAACTCGGCCTTGTGTTGGCAGAGAGCTGGTTAAGTTCTCGGGGTGTCCCTCCAGAGGCATTCCCATTTGGCATAGGAAGTTCCTTAGCCTGACCATTTTTTGGAAATCCAATCTCCAATACGCGCCTTGTACGGTTTTAGTTGTATAACCTGCCATTTACTTATGGTAGTCACCACTGTTTAGATGGTAGCTATAGTAGGCATACAATAATGGTTGTATGCTGGCTAAGATTAATATTATACTTTCGAAAGGTTTTCTGCACTATGCACTAATAATAGTATCAAAAGGATTTTGCGTATCAAACATGTTTGACTATCATAAGGAGAAATCTTCTCCGATTATAAGTTTGCATTGTATGTGTGGCGGGATGGCTTATGGTAGTTTCATTTTCCAAAAGCCTATCGGATTTCTTTTTATTTTCTTTGTGAAAATAACTTTTTTAAGATCTCACACCAGTCTCATAACTGATCTGTAGTTTATTGTTCCCTTTCTAAACTTTGGGTGCCCATAATTTTCCACAGGGACAGTCTAGAGTCAGATTATCAGTTCTTCTGGAGCGAAGTCAAGAAGTTGCTGTGGAGATCTGGAGTTCAAGCTGGATGGCGAGGCGTATCACTAGTATATAACATTTCTTTTCCTCTGTTTTGTTGTAACACTCTGATAATGTGATCTATAAACTGATATAGTGTTTTTGTTTTAAAGATTATTCATTTATCTATTATATTTGTTCCGCTGCAAAAATGTGAGATTCTATTATTGTTCCTGTTTCTTCTTCTATCTTCTTCTTCTTTAACCCTAACGGTTTGGTTTTTCGGCATTCGACTGTTCGGCATATGATACAATAGGAGCATTGACGTTGACTTTCGGAAGTCGAAAAATTGGGTCGTTACAGTGATCTCCGATCTTATTTTCGTCTGATTATTTCCTAAAGAACCGGGGTTGTGTTTACCGAAAAATATCGAACGTTGTTTCGAAGAGACATGGATTGGATAAGTTATCTGAAATCCACTTCGATCCGACCAGTATGTTTTTGAAGGGAAAACAAGAGCATGGAGTCGAAGATGGAGCTGTGAAGTGCAAGAGCTAACCGCTACTAATCCTGTGGATTATTCTAAAATGGATGTAGTAGGAATAGTGCCTTTGGTCCCTTTCAGACTTAGAACATACTTGTATGGAGGAATGCTATCAGTACATTGTCATTAGAGGACGATGAGCATTCTAAGTGAAAATTCCTTAAAAAGATAATTGTAGCCTCTAGCCCCATCAACCGGGAATGACTGAAAAACAGGGGAGATGCAGCAAGGCTAAGTGGGTTGCACCTAATTAGGGTATGTTTATTTCCTTTCTAGACACCCTCGGATTATATTACTATGATTCATGGAAGGAGCTCGGAAAGGGTGGGAACACCTGGGGTGATAACATAGTCGGTCTGTCCAGGTTAGGGATAGTCCAGTCTTGTATTATAGAGGATCCAAGCGTGGTCCTTGATACGCTGTTCTAGGCGTGTACTGTGACAGGTGGCACCCCAATGCCTAGTCATTTGTGTGGGATCCACTCTCCAATAAGCGCCGTACAGTTTTGAGTGTGCCCTACTTTGCTGCAACGTGAGATGCAAGCATTTTAGCTATTTGAATAAGTATTTGTACTTAGACAATATTATAATATCAGATGATTTTGATATCAAACGTTTTGGTTATCGTAAGGTAAAAACCCATATGTTTATTTGTGGCGTGCTCTTACGGGATACGTTTGTCTTTCAAAGGATTTTGATAACTTCAATAATTAAATTTGAGTGTGTTTTCTCACGTTGGTTTTCTAGACAGACTCGGGTCGTAACAACCCGGATTTTTGAACATCTGTTAATTGGTAATTAACAGAATTAAATTTATTAAAATATGGATTTGTTTGTTAAACAAATATTTTGATAAATATCTGGATATATGTGATGACCCGCAAATCCGTACTCCTTGAATATACACTAATCTCCATAGATTAACTCAAGATGAACAGAAATACGAATTATCAATGTTTAAGAAAAAGAAAAAGTAGAAGAAGAGAGGAGAAGATAGAAAATGGAGGAAAAAAAAGAGAATAGAAAATAGAACGGAACATAAAACAGCAGAACAATATCAGAATCTCACAATCGCAGCGGAACAACATATAATAAATAAATGAATAATCTTTAAACAAAGAACTATGTCAGTTATTACATTACGTCACATTTCATTACATCATATCATCAGAGTGTACAACAACAACATCAAACAGCGGAAAAGAAATACTATATACTAGTAATTACGCCATGCCATCCAGCTTGCCTCCAGCAATTCCAGAATATCCAGAATATCCTGATAAACCTAACTCTTGACTGCCCGTGTAGAAATTGGTGGGCACCCAGAGTTTAGGAAGGAAAACAATAAACTCCGAGTCAGTCATGTGACTGGTGTGGGAACTCAAAATAGTTTATTTATCTTTAAAATCAAAAATAGAGGAATATTTTTAAAGTCAATTCGCAATGCTTTTTAAAAATGAGACTACCATAAGGCCTCCCGCACACACACACAATGCAAATGCAGAATCGGAGGAGATTTCTCCTTATGATAGTCAAAGATGCTTGATACGCATTTAAAAGAACATTTGATATTATTATTAGTGCATAGTGTAGGAAAAACTCATTTCGAAAGTAGAATATAAATCTTAGCCAGCATACGACCATTATCGTATGCCTACTATAGCTACCATCCAAACAGTGGTGACCACCATAAGTGAATGGCAGGTTCTACAACTAATACCGTACAAGTTTCATATTGGGAATTGGATTTCCAACGAATGATCAGGCCAAGGAACTTCCCATTGCCACATGAGAATGCCTCTGGATGGACATCCCCGAGAACCAAACCGATCTCTACCAACACAAGGCCGGGTTACCCCTAACTGAGTAACAACTGACCGAATATGCCATACCCCGGTCCTTTGGGACCTTTCAACCGAGCGCTCGTAATCAATTCACACAATCATAAAGTGTTTTCAACATGAGTAAGTATCTGGGCTCCATACCATGATACCACCCTTTTCCAGAAGGAAATGCACATATCCTAAAGGGCGCTATCCCTCATAACCTTGCCGCATCTTTCCTGTTTTGACCATTCCCGAGGTGTGAGGCTCGACGAAGTCACGTCCACAAAAACATACTTTATACAAAAGCCATGCTTTGGGTCAACAAATGATCATAGAAATGATCACCAAGATAGACGATCAAATAAATGATCCTATCACAAATAATCAACACAATGATCATTTCACAGCAACACTCAGCATGTCACATTACCAAAATGGGAATATATCGCTGATAACATTCAACTACATAACCTCTGAGCTCGTACGTCTCAGAGAAGGGTGTTAAGCTAAAAGAATAAATTCTCCGCCACCAACAGAAATATATTTGAAAGAAATCTGCTTTATATCTCAATTTGTAATGTCACACATACAATCCATACAAGTCTGTTCTGGGCTCGAACAGAACCGAAGGCACTTACAAAGAAGCCCTTGCAATCCGGATATCCACAATCCTGATCGGATTTCCCATCACTTAGGGAATCTCTATACCGTTGCAACTCAGTGCAGAGACAATCACAGGTCATCCTATCGCTCTCACAAATATCCGGTCTTCAACACCGGTCATCAATGCTATCCATTACGTCGTATCACTATTCGGAATGGGTAATCCGAATAACGAGCGCAATAATTTAAAAATAAGTGTAGCATTCAAATTCAACAAATCACAACAAATACCTTTCAAAGGTAAATATTGATAGTCGGTTATTGAACTATCAATGGATATGCACAACATCACCAGATTCCAAATAATTTTCCCAAATTATTTCTTTCCCAAAAATATCTTTACTAGATATATAATTTTCACACTTCAAAAATAAGTCAATATTTATTTTTAAACAACTTCCCTTTCTATTCATAAATTCCATAGTGAATTTATATTTCACAATATGTACTGATATCCGATTTTAATTATTCATTTCAATTTATCTTCAAAAAGATAAATTCTCTAATATTCACTTTATATTGGAAAACATTTCCATACTTACTTATTAAGTAATTCTCAATCCATTTATTTTCAACACTTGGAAAATATTCAACATACTTCAATCGAGATTAAGTATATATTTCATTCTTTAAGGAAGTCATTCTCTTAAACATATTTGTTTGGGCCAAAACGAATGTTGCGTAAAACATCGTTACGACAACCCAAAATCACTAGTATAGGGATTCGAAATTAAAATAGATATATAAATCCCAATACTATACAAAACATTTCCTTTCGGAAATCATTTACTATAACAACAGTGCTATAGTCCACCATTTTCTTTTATTTCTCGAAAACGTCTATTTCAACAATACATGTTGAAATCTATGGTTTCGAATCTCAACACATTTTAAAACATCGTTAGATCGTTTTAATTCAATTTAAAATATCACATTCTAAACATTTTCTTTAACATATTATTCACTATTCAAAAACGTGAATATACTACGTTAACAATTTTCATCCTTTTATACATTTCATTTTAAAGGATTATTCACAGTTCAAAAACGTGAATATAACTCCATTAATAGGTTTCAACAATTTGCTTATCAAAATAAGTCGTTTGCGAATTTATAAAACAACGTTTATAAACTCCTTTATTATTTATTTTATAACAACTTCCTTTTATAAATTCCTTTATTAACCTATTCAATTCATAACTCAATTATAAACCAAAGGTTCATATTATAAGTGAAATACTTATAATTTATTTGTTTGCAAAATCGTCCCTTTGAACTTCATAATTATAAATCTTATAACTTATAAGATTCAATTATTTATCCAAAACCATTCTTTTAATAACTTTATGAATTTTATAAACCTACTGCTTATAAAATTTCATTTATAACTTCACCGTTTATAATTCTATAAATTTCATTCATTTATGAAATCCATTCACAATTCATTCTAACACTTATAAAAATTCGTTTTATAATTCAAATATTTTCATTTATAAATTATCAATTTTATAAATCTTTTATATAAATCAATTTATATCATTCTTTTAAAAATGTCTTAACTCCCTTTATAATTTCACCATTTTGATTTATAAAATAATCAATTTTATAAATCCTATATTTCAACTTTTATAATAAATTCAGAAATCCCAATTTAACTATTTTATAAAATCCTTAACCCATATTTCTCAAAAATAAATCTTTAATCGTATTTCTCAAAATCATAATTTTTATAACTTTAAAAAGTATAACGTTTATTTATTTAAAATGGATCAGTTCCAAAAATATTATATATTTTCAAAAATCACTTTAAAAATCATTTTAAAATTCCAAAACTTGGTCCAATGATGCTACATACCAAATAGTCAATCACGACAACAACGATATCATATATCGATATGATAATCCATCAAATATCAAAATATCTGAAATCAAATAAATACTGTTGAGGAATCCAGTTGGATCCCTCCAACCTGTTTTCCTGCATCCACAAACATTAGCACAATACCAATTCCGCTCCAGTACGGAATTATCGCGGTATATGGGATTTAAAATATTATCCGCTTAATAGACGGCGCAATAGGGTCTCATCCGCTATACAAATGCGGGAAATCAATAACTCCAATATATACATATGCCAATATATATATATATTGCTATTATATATAATACCAATTTCACTGTTTATGAAATATTCGCGGTATATGTTTTTAATAAATAACATCCGCTTACTAACGGCGCATAATGTCTATTTTAACAATCAATAGATACAATCATCATTCAAACATGCATTCAAATATTTTAAATCAAACTATTCAAAATAAAATCGAAACTGATTCGATTGAGTGAGAAGTTCTCACCTCGATTTTAATTTCGTTTTAGCGATTTATTTCAAATAAAATTAAACGGACGTTTAATTTTACCTGAAATTCTCACTAACTCCAAACAACTCCAATCCAATTCCATCACGTAGTGCTCGTCCATACGATTCCAACGCAACTGGTTTCGCGCGTTTTCGACCTCGTATGAAAAAGATATGCATTTTACAAATTTACACGAATTTATATAACTAAATTTACAACATAATTAAATTATTATACACCTAAGTCATCATAGTCGTTCGATCCTGCTCCTTTGAATCCAGGCCGTGCCCCCCCTCCTTCCTCCTCACGTTCTATCTACAGAAAAAACACGTACATGAACCCATCTCTCAAGAACTAGGGTTAAATTATACTCTTTCTACAAGCAATTTGAACACGATCAGGTAGCGTCATATTGAAGCTTGTCTCGAGAGCTACCCTCGGATGCAAGCATAGAGAGCTCGGCCCCCCATAGCTCCTCGATTCGCGTGCACAACAGTAGGACGTCGGCCCCCCCTTGCTCCCCCACTGATGCTCCAAACACGATCATCACCGTATGGATCGAAAGCTCTCTTCATGCTCTTCGACTTTCGTGTTGAACACTTTGGCTAATTCCTTGTAGATTGAGAGTGATTGAGGGTAGAAAGAGATTAATTTCTGGCCATTGAATGCTATGGGTGGCGGCTGCAGTTTTGGAAACCCTAGGGTTATAATTTTGTGAAAAAAATGAATGTTAGGGGCTTTTATAGAAAATTCACGCGACACTATTCATCCCGGATTTTCCGAACTCCAAACGAAGCGTGCCGGTTGGCGTTTCTAAGGTTTACCCCACGTTCCGGACACAATGGAACGTGATTCGGGAGCTAATTTGGTCATCTGTGCGAGTTATGGCAATAAACGTCCAATTTAAATTAAACCGATTTAAACGATTTTCTAGGCGTTTTAATTTGTACCGGACAAACGGTAAATCCAATTGACACGAAATTTGAAACCATACAATAATATCACATTACGGATCTGATGAAACTGGTTTCGTCAAAATCCGAGACTTTTTGAAAAATGGCTATTTTAACTCGACAAATTAATATTAAAAATAATTCGATGCGTTTCGAGCTGCCACGATCAAACGATAACTCTGATTGCTACGAAAATTGAAATCCGGTAATAACTAACTATTACGGATCCAATGGAACTAGTTTCGTCCAATTCTGAGACTATTCAAAAATTGACTATTTTCACTAGTCGATTTAAATATTAAAATATTCAATTTTCACAAATTAACTTTTAATTCAATTTTAAAAGTTCTATAATATCGTTCTAACTTCAATATGATAAAATAAAATTTTACAAATCATTTACAATCATATTTAACTCAATTTTCAATTATTTCTGCATTTTCACATATTAAATTATTGATTTAATTATTCAATTAAATCCAATTATTCGAAATAAAATTTATTTGACTTATAAATTCACTTATTAATATTTAAAATTAATTAAATATTCAAATTTTAATTACTAAAATTTCTGGGTCGTTACAATCTTCCCCCTTAAAAGAATTTCGTCCTCGAAATTATCAAGTAAGAAAAGTTACAAAATCTATTAACTTTCCCAAAATCCATAGTTAAACTTCTTACAATAACTTACTAAGTTTTCAAATCATACTTAGTTATCTTTTCAAAAACAACTACTATTGTTCAACTTTCAACTCCAATTCAAAGTTAAAATTTTCAAAATTTTCCAAATTTTCTCAAATTTTTTCTAACGCCTTAAATTTCCGGAAAAATTCGCCATAGTCTCCTTTGCGCGGCTCGATCCGAAAAAAAATGACAGTATATATATCACAAATATACATCTCATCAAGTAATGAGGCATCCCGAAGGGAAAAAGTATAAAAGTACGGTATTTAATCCGAGATATGTACCTTATATTTTATTAGCAAGCATATACGGCTAATATAGCGCGAAAGCGACCTCCAAATGCGAAGCAAACGCGATCCGCACCTACTAAATACTCAACAAACAACATGAGAATCATGTATATAGACAATAGTATCAATATACAACATATAGCAACATAATAACTATATATGCTAACATAGCAAATGAAACAAAAGCAATATGTTCAACCATCAACCAACTAGCATTCAACTAATTCATAACCAATAAATATTCATTCATATTTTCTTTAATATTCAATGAATTGGTTTTCAATTTAATCACATTTGATTCATTAACAGTGGATGTTTACTAACATTCATTTTCAATTAGTTTATATTTACTAATTCATACTCAAGTTGGTTCACTTCCAATTCAAATTCAATTTTATTTAAGATTCACTTAACTTTCAATTGAATTCCAATTACTTTAGCTTCCAATTGAATTTAATACTTAATGAATTATATACAATAATCTAACAACCATATAACAATCAATGTTTATTAATTACAACCAAATTACTTTGCTTACAATTGGTTTAATTAAATTGATTTTCATTCAACTATTCAACTTTCCAATAACATTAGATTCTAATGAATTAACACTTATATTCATTATTCCATTCCAACTTAATTTACATTCAATTGATTAACATTTAATCCATTAATTCAATTCAATTACAAAAGTTGAATTTCATTTCATAACTCAAGTTCACATTTATCACTTCACTTTATTAATTTACTTTGATACCGAAATCAACTTCATTCAACATCATTTGGTTTTACTTAACTTAAATTCCCACTTTTAAATCAATTCAGATTCCAAATTCTAAAGTAAATTTCCATTTAACTTTAAATTCATTTTTATTACAACTCATATTCATAAATATATTCGTATAGTTTCACTTCTTATATATATACAAGTTTATTTCTCAATTGCAAATCACTTTAATTATAATTCAATTCTTATAATTCTTTTGCTTATACAATTATTCTTCAATTTAGATTATTCAAACATCTAAACAATCAATTTATATACACTTTAATAATTCTGAAAAATTATCCCTTTATATATTAAAATTATTTCATTTACCCAATTTAAAACAATATTGTGTCGAATTGTTCTATTCAAGTGTTTAGAAACCCCTTCGTCATAGTTTTGTAGACCACGCTGACGAAAGTTCATATGCCACTCAATAAATCAATCATCACAATATAAAACAATTTCATATTCACTAACAAATACGCACTCGTATCTATTATTACACTCAAACTCATTATAGAGTACTGCTGACTCTATCTCTAATGAGTAATACCCAACAGAACCATGGTTGTCGCTTAACCATATGCTCCGATACCAACTGTGATGAACGTACCGTCAGCGGTCACAACCGGTAGGCTTTTCAACCATCCCAGCCCCACCGTGGCTCACAAAGGTATCCCAAACTTGCTTTTACGGCCACCCTTTCGAATGTCACGGCTTCGCCTAACCAACCCCGTAAAGAGGACGTGTGGGGGTAAGAGTCTCCCGTTCGCCACCAAACCGCGAAGCGAGAACCCTCCATCACATATCACCTAGCATAAGCAAGACTGGTGTGGGAACTCAAAAAAGTTTATTTATCTTTAAAATAAAAAATAGAGGAATATTTTTAAAGTCAATTCGCAATGCTTTTTAAAAATGAGACTACCATAAGGCCTCCCGCACACACACACAATGCAAACGCAGAATCGGAGGAGATTTCTCCTTATGATAGTCAAAGATGCTTGATACGCATTTAAAAGAACATTTGATATTATTATTAGTGCATAGTGTAGGAAAAACACATTTCGAAAGTAGAATATAAATCTTAGCCAGCATACGACCATTATCGTATGCCTACTATAGCTACCATCCAAACAGTGGTGACCACCATAAGTGAATGGCAGGTTCTACAACTAATACCGTACAAGTTTCGTATTGGGAATTGTATTTCCAACGAATGATCAGGCCAAGGAACTTCCCATTGCCACATGAGAATGCCTCTGGATGGACATCCCCGAGAACCAAACCGGATCTCTACCAACACAAGGCCGGGTTACCCCTAACTGAGTAACAACTGACCGAATATGCCATCCCCCGGTCCTTTGGGACCTTTCAACCGAGCGCTCGTAATCAATTCACACAATCATAAAGTGTTTTCAACATGAGTAAGTATCTGGGCTCCATACCATGATACCACCCTTTTCCAGAAGGAAATGCACATATCCTAAAGGGCGCTACCCCTCATAACCTTGCCGCATCTTTCCTGTTTTGACCATTCCCGAGGTGTGAGGCTCGACGAAGTCACGTCCACAAAAACATACTTTATACAAAAGCCATGCTTTGGGTCAACAAATGATCATAGAAATGATCACCAAGATAGACGATCAAATAAATGATCCTATCACAAATAATTAACACAATGATCATTTCACAGCAACACTCAGCATGTCACATTACCAAAATGGGAATATATCGCTGATAACATTCAACTACATAACCTCTGAGCTCGTACGTCTCAGAGAAGGGTGTTAAGCTAAAAGAATAAATTCTCCGCCACCAACAGAAATATATTTGAAAGAAATCTGCTTTATATCTCAATTTGTAATGTCACACATACAATCCATACAAGTCTGTTCCGGGCTCGAACAGAACCGAAGGCACTTACAAAGAAGCCCTTGCAATCCGGATATCCACAATCCTGATCGGATTTCCCATCACTTAGGGAGTCTCTATACCGTTGCAACTCAGTGCAGAGACAATCACAGGTCATCCTATCGCTCTCACAAATATCCGGTCTTCAACACCGGTCATCAATGTTATCCATTACGTCGTATCACTATTCGGAATGGGTAATCCGAATAACGAGCGCAATAATTTAAAAATAAGTGTAGCATTCAAATTCAACAAATCACAACAAATACCTTTCAAAGGTAAATATTGATAGTCGGTTATTCAACTATCAATGGATATGCACAACATCACCAGATTCCAAATAATTTCCCAAATTATTTCTTTCCCAAAAATATCTTTACTAGATATATAATTTTCACACTTCAAAAATAAATCAATATTTATTTTTAAACAAATTCCCTTTCTATTCATAAATTCCATAGTGAATTTATATTTCACAATATCTACTGATATCCGATTTTAATTATTCATTTCAATTTATCTTCAAAAAGATAAATTCTCTAATATTCACTTTATATTGGAAAACATTTCCATACTTACTTATTAAGTAATTCTCAATCCATTTATTTTCAACACTTGGAAAATATTCAATATACTTCAATCGAGATTAAGTATATATTTCATTCTTTAAGGAACTCATTCTCTTAAACATATTTGTTTGGGCCAAAACGAATGTTGCGTAAAACATCGTTACGACAACCCAAAATCACTAGTATAGGGATTCGAAATTAAAATAGATATATAAATCCCAATACTATACAAAACATTTCCTTTCGGAAATCATTTACTATAACAACAGTGCTATAGTCCACCATTTCCTTTTATTTCTCGAAAACGTCTATTTCAACAATACATGTTGAAATCTATGGTTTCGAATCTCAACACATTTTAAAACATCGTTAGATCGTTTTAATTCAATTTAAAATATCACATTCTAAATATTTTCTTTAACATATTATTCACTATTCAAAAACGTGAATATACTACGTTAAAAATTTTCATCCTTTTATACATTTCATTTTAAAGGATTATTCACAGTTCAAAAACGTGAATATAACTCCATTAATAGGTTTCAACAATTTGCTTATCAAAATAAGTCGTTTGCGAATTTATAAAACAACGTTTATAAACTCCTTTATTATTTATTTTATAACAACTTCCTTTTATAAATTCCTTTATTAACCTATTCAATTCATAACTCAATTATAAACCAAAGGTTCATATTATAAGTGAAATACTTATAATTTATTTGTTTGCAAAATCGTCCCTTTGAACTTCATAATTATAAATCTTATAACTTATAAGATTCAATTATTTATCCAAAACCATTCTTTTAATAACTTTATGAATTTTATAAACCTACTACTTATAAAATTCCGTTTATAACTTCACCGTTTATAATTCTATAAATTTCATTCATTTATGAAATCCATTCACAATTCATTCTAACACTTATAAAAACTCGTTTTATAATTCAAATATTTTCATTTATAAATTATCAATTTTATAAATCTTTTATATAAATCAATTTATATCATTCTTTTAAAAATGTCTTAACTCCATTTATAATTTCACCATTTTGATTTATAAAATAATCAATTTTATAAATCCTATATTTCAACTTTTATAATAAATTCAGAAATCCCAATTTAACTATTTTATAAAATCCTTAACCCATATTTCTCAAAAATAAATCTTTAATCGTATTTCTCAAAATCATAATTTTTATAACTTTAAAAAGTATAACGTTTATTTATTTAAAATGGATCAGTTCCAAAAATATTATATATTTTCAAAAATCACTTTAAAAATCATTTTAAAATTCCAAAACTTGGTCCAATGTTGCTACATACCAAATAGTCAATCACGACAACAACGATATCATATATCGATATGATAATCCATCAAATATCAAAATATCTGAAATCAAATAAATACTGTTGAGGAATCCAGTTGGATCCCTCCAACCTGTTTTCCTGCATCCACAAACATTAGCACAATACCAATTCCGCTCCAGTACGGAATTATTGCGGTATATGGGATTTAAAATATTATCCGCTTAATAGACGGCGCAATAGGGTCTCATCCGCTATACAAATGCGGGAAATCAATAACTCCAATATATACATATGCCAATATATATATATATTGCTATTATATATAATACCAATTTCACTGTTTATGAAATATTCGCGGTATATGTTTTTAATAAATAACATCCGCTTACTAACGGCGCATAATGTCTATTTTAACAATCAATAGATACAATCATCATTCAAACATGCATTCAAATATTTTAAATCAAACTATTCAAAATAAAATCGAAACTGATTCGATTGAGTGAGAAGTTCTCACCTCGATTTTAATTTCGTTTTAGCGATTTATTTCGAATAAAATTAAACGGACGTTTAATTTTACCCAAAATTCTCACTAACTCCAAACGACTCTAATCCAATTCCATCGCGTAGTGCTCGTCCATATGATTCCAACGCAACTGGTTTCGCGCGTTTTCGACCTCGTATGAAAAAGATACGCATTTTACAAATTTACACGAATTTATATAACTAAATTTACAACATAATTAAATTATTATAAACCTAAGTCATCATAGCCGTTCGATCCTGCTCCTTTGAATCCAGGCCGTGCCCCCCCTCCTTCCTCCTCACGTTCTATCTACAGAAAAAACACGTACATGAACCCATCTCTCAAGAACTAGGGTTAAATTATACTCCTTCTACAAGCAATTTGAACACGATCAGGTAGTGTCATATTGAAGCTTGTCTCGAGAGCTACCCTCAGCTGCAAGCATAGAGAGCTCGACCCCCCATAGCTCCTCGATTCGCGCGCACAACAGTAGGACGTCGGCCCCCCCTTGCTCCCCCTCTGATGCTCCAAACACGATCATCACCGTATGGATCGAAAGCTCTCTTCATGCTCTTCGACTTTCGTGTTGAACACTTTGGCTAATTCCTTGTAGATTGAGAGTGATTGAGGGTAGAAAGAGATTAATTTCTGGCCATTGAATTCTATGGGTGGCGGCTGCAGTTTTGGAAACCCTAGGGTTATAATTTTGTGAAAAAATGAATGTTAGGGGCTTTTATAGAAAATTCGCGCGACACTATTCATCCCGGATTTTCCGAACTCCAAACGAAGCGTGCCGGTTGGCGTTTCTAAGGTTTACCCCACGTTCCGGACACAATGGAACGTGATTCGGAAGCTAATTTGGTCATCTGTGCGAGTTATGGCAATAAACGTCCAATTTAAATTAAACCGATTTAAACGATTTTCTAGGCGTTTTAATTTGTACCGGACAAACGGTAAATCCAATTGACACGAAATTTGAAACCATACAATAATATCACATTACGGATCCGATGAAACTGGTTTCGTCGAAATCCGAGACTTTTTGAAAAATGGCTATTTTAACTCGCCAAATTAATATTAAAAATAATTCGATGCGTTTCGAGCTGCCACGATCAAACGATAACTTCGATTGCTACGAAAATTGAAATCCGGTAATAACTAACTGTTACGGATCCAATGGAACTAGTTTCGTCCAATTCTAAGACTGTTCAAAAATTGACTATTTTCACTAGTCGATTTAAATATTAAAATATTCAATTTTCACAAATTAACTTTTAATTCAATTTTAAAAGTTCTATAATATCGTTCTAACTTCAATATGATAAAATAAAATTTTACAAATCATTTACAATCATATTTAACTCAATTTTCAATTATTTCTGCATTTTCACATATTAAATTATTGATTTAATTATTCAATAAAATCCAATTATTGAAAATAAAATTTATTTGACTTATAAATTCACTTATTAATATTTAAAATTAATTAAATATTCAAATTTTAATTACTAAAATTTCTGGGTCGTTACAATATATATATATATATATATATTGAGATTAGAAACTAAAATAAATATTGAGAAGTAAATCTCTGGATAAATGAATAATATATTTCACTATTTAATCCAAGATAGGAATATATATATATATGTATATATAAAGATATATATGTATGACATGAAAAGTAGAATATTAGAAAGTTGTAAAAATGTGATACATTTACATTTATCTAAAAAAATTAATATAAGATATTTCTAATTATTATATATATATATATATATATTGTGATCAGGAAGCTATTGTTTTGAATTAAATATAATAATTTTTCAAAAGCTATTTAATGATTAAATTCTAATAGATACATTTTTTTATTATGGTATAACTAGGTTTTAAAATCATTTTCTTCAAAGGTTATATAAGTATAAATAATAGAAAAATGAATTAATAAAAATAGGATTTAATAAAGGTTAATACTTTCTTTAAAAATATATAAGTTGTATATATATAAAAGTATTAAACATAAAAAGGTTTATATGCTTTCATTTAAAATTATAAATGGATAAAATTGGTTTGTATATATAAAAAAGATAAGGAAATAAAAACATAATAGATAAATAAAAATATATATTAATAAAAGTATTAATATGCAAAATAGAAAAGCGTAAAAAGATTACAACATGCATTAAACAAGTGGAAGTAAATTGTAGCATGCAAAATACAAATGTCTCAAATGCATATATGTAATAATAAAATACAAAGCTATGTATATATATATATATATATATCCTTCTTTCCTCATTTCTTTGTTAATATTCAAAATTTAAGAAACTAAAACCAGAGATAAAATCAAACAACTGTTGCAACCTGATCAAGCAAAGCAAGGAATAAGGCTTTAAACATACAAATTCAAACTAAATTCATAGATCAAAATCAATATCAAGCCTCAGTATCAACACATCAGTTTCCAGATCAAAACTTTTCCCTGTCCCCTGTTATCAATTACAGGTGAGTAAACAAACTTATGTTTTTGTTTAAAATTTGTTGCATGTGATAGGAATTTGAAGTAATGATGTGATAATGGTTTGCATGAGTGGAAATTTGCCTTGCATGTTGATAAAAATGGGTGATATAACAGTGAATGTCTGATATATCTGTGTTCATCTCTGTTTTATAGTTACAGAGTTTGAATTTAAATCAAAATTCCTAATCTCCTTATCTATTCTCTGATAGGCTTTAATTTTCAAACAAGATATGTTTGTTTCAACATGGATTAAGTTTTTTAAAAATAAATTTAAGTAAAATTAGTTGGAATTTTATCTGGAAAATAGAAATTACAGTAGAAATTTAAAATATGTTAAAATTCAAGCATCGTAATTATATGATTTACTTATATAATCTTAATCACCATCAAGATTCATGATTTTTAAGAGTTGATTCAAGATTTATAGTGTTGTATCATGTGAGGAAATTGGGGTTGACTAGAAAATGGGTTTTGAGGCTTTTCTGGCGATCGATGAGTGGAGAGGCCTCGGAATTGCCACTGGAGGACGCCAGGGTGAAGGCGAGCTTGGAAAAATTGTCAGGTGGATTTATCACCCACCGTGGCATTAGCACTTAGTCGGAATAGGGTTTAATACCCAATTTAGATCGAGGTTGAAGTTTGGGCGAGTGCGTCGTCTCTCTGACATCGGAATTCATCGGACTATGGGGAATGAAAGCGTGGAAGGCCAGAGAGGGTGTGGCCGGAGTTTCAGGGATGCTGATGGTCGGCGCCGACGGATCGAGGAAGGTTTCAGGCGATGGGTTTGGTTCCAGGCTTGATCAAGTAGCTCGATTTTGATTTAGGATTTGTAGTGAAGATTGGGTGGTCGGGATTATTAGTTGAGGTGATCGTCGATGAGTTGGAGGTGTAGGCGGTGGTCAGATCCCCGGAGATCGACGGTGCATGTGCACGCGGTAGGCTGGTGTGTTAGTGTTTGGGAAGAACTGTGGATTCGAAGGAATACTCGGAGGAAGACAACTTTTGCTCGGGTTCGTCTTCGTGTCTTATGTGAGTGTTAAATCATGTTTACAAGTTTAAAGTTTTAAAATAACCAAGTTTTAAAAAATAAGTAGAAGAAAGGTGATTTTCTCGGGTCAGGACTCAAGTGTTATTCGGGATGGACCCGAAGTAAAATTTAAACAATTTTTAAAAGTTTTATAAAAGCAAGTTTTAAATTTAAATTGAATCTAGTTTAAACTGTTATATCATAAATGTTTTTAAATTACTTGATGGAAGGAAGTTATATGATTTGTTTAACTTAAATTTGTTAAGTTAATTTTTAGGTTATTTTAAAACTCAATTTAGTAATGTAATTTAGTGTTAATTAAAAGGATAAAATGTTTTATATGTGTGTGTTAATCATAATTAAAGTAATTAATATGATAAATTGTTTATCTTAAATTTAATTAAGGTTTGATAAATTAATATTAATTAAATTAATAAAGTAATTAAAGAGTAATTAATTAATTTAATTAATTAATGATTCAGGATTAAAGGTTATAAATTAATTAACCAGAGATTAGTTAATTGGTAATTAGAGATTAATTAATGTAAGTAATTAAAGATCAATTACTTAAATGATAATTACTTAATGTAAGTAATTAAAGGATTAATTTGTTAAGGGTTAATTAATTTAATTAGTAATTAAAGGTTAAATTAATTAATAATTAACGGTAAATTAATAATTAGAGGTTAGTTAATAATTAAAGGTTAATTAATTGAGGATACTTAACCAATAGTATAATTACTTAACAAAAGTAATTATGGATAATTAATTTAGATGGATAATTAAAGGATGATTAGTTAATGGTTTGTAATTAATTAATGTTAAGTGAACAAGATTTAAAAGTAATTAAATTGATTAGAAATGGTACAATTAATTTATCTTGCTTATAGATGATTAAGATATATTGAATGACTTCGGTTATTTGATATCTCTGATATGTGATTTATGATGCTTTGTGATATGAGATACTTTGGTTGAACTGTGATATTGTGGATTATCTATTTAAGATGAATTGTTATGTGAATATTAAATCCTGAATATACATTGTATTGTTTAAACGTAAACAATTTGTCTTAAAGAATAACATTGGGATCAAAGAGACTGGGTTGGGTATCAGTAAATACTCGGAACCACTTCGATTTGCAATCTACAATAATTCTTTATAGATTTGATATGTGGAATCAATAGGCTGGAATGGAATAATATGGACCATTGAAACTAAGTAAGGGTACTTAGGGATTAATTTGTGAAATAAGTGTTGACTGTAACAAGCTATGAACACGTAGTGAGGTATGAGTTACCCCAGGTTTCCAATTAAGTTTTATAACTTAGTATTTCAAATTTTATGGGTTTACTCACGCTGGTTTCCATCATGACTTGAGTGTTACTTTGATGTAATGCTCAAGTCAGACCGAGTATTACAAAATTTCAGGTTAGGACGTTCTAGAGCTCAGGAGGCGAGCTGGATGGCAAGAACGTATGGAGTTTACAGCTGTTTATTGGAGTTGTATTATTGTATTATAGGACAAGTTATTTATAACTGTCTAATTTGTGTATAATTGATTATACTCTGATGTATTGTTATAAAAATGACAATTACAGCTTTCTTTGTATGGATGCTATTAGTTGTTATTATTTAATCCGCCGTGAATGTGAGATGCTGTTGTTTACTGTTTTTCTTCTTCCTACTTTCTTATTTTCTTTAACAATCTGAAATTTCTTGCGTTCGATTTCTCCGCACTTCTACAGTGAACGTATTAGTGTCGAATTCTCGAGGTCAAAAATTTCGGGTCATTACATTTTGGTATCAGAGCCGAAGGTTAAGCAAGAACCTTGGCTCTAGTGGGGATTACTCATTAAAGATAGGGTCAATGGTACCATAGAATGAGTTGAGTGTAGTATATATGAGGGCGTATTTGTTATTTTCTTATAAAATGATTTTAAAAATGGTTTTAAAAATGATTTTATATAAGTTTATATTTTGATATATATGAAGCAATAGTTTTTCTAATATATTTAGGTAATTGGTTGTTGTATTATTTGAATTAAAAATAACAATAAGAATTAAGTGGTAGTAGAAATACAACCAAATGGGAATTGGATAATATGAACTATATAAATAAGATAAGCTAGAAATGGATTCAAACTAGAAAATAAAATCCTGAATTTGTAGAAATGTTTTCAGAATGCCAAATTAAGCTACCCTGATTTTACTTTCCAATAAATGATGAGATAATATACAGTGAAATGGTTTCCAGTTATGATAACCTTGGTTATTATCATAAAATGTTTGTTGTATCTTGATAATGGAACGTTTGATAATGATTAAGCAAAATGAAATGTTTTAAGGAAGTAAACATTTAGGTGGGTATGACTTATAAATTGGAATTGAAGATAATTTAAACTGTGAAGTTTTAAAATCTAAGTCCAGAAAATTTGGAATTTGTTTCAACGTGTTAAAAGAAATAATAAATAGTAATTATTTACAATGTATTTGAATGAAAGGGTCCTGTTTCAAACAAGAGTTGTTTGAAAAATTTAAAGAAATTTGTTTTGAATTAATAACAAAGGTGGTTTAAAATTTAAAGTATAACTTGGCATGCAAAGGAAATAAATATCATATATAAGGGATATACATAATATCAAAAATGATTTAAAATAAACTCTAAGTGTTGAGTTTTAAATTTTTCCTTGGAATGAGATGTGAAAACCCGAAGTGAAATAGGGCTTTGAACTTATAAGTGAGAAGAGATATTGATAAGAAGTTTAAAATTTGAAATGGAGAATTCAGATTTTGTAAGATTGACTGGATCAAATAATTTTAATTTAACTTAGGAGAAGTTAAATAATTTGAACAAACAACCTGGATTGGAGTTTACAAGATGAAATTGATATTTAACTTAGGGAAGTTCAATGGCTGGTTTAAATGGGAGTTATGTGTGATCTCAAAACGGGTTTGAGATCTGGAAATGGGTAATGGATGCTACGGATGTATGTTTTAAATTAATTTGGATGTTTATTTATTATATCCTGATATCATCCTATTGTTATTAATAATCTTTAAACTGTGAATTGGATTAGTTTAAAATGAATTAAAAAGTGGATTGAAATAGTCTATATATCCATTACTGAAATTAAATGAAAACGAAGCCTTATTTTGAAACAATTTAAAAGGCTTAATTCTTGAAACAAAAATGTAATTATAGAATGGGATCACTTTGAACTTAAGATTCAAATGTTAAAGATGAACTTGCAAACTAAAATTGTTTAAGAATCGATTTCAATGTTGGAAGATAAAAGTAATAAATTGGATTCTGAAGATGAACTTGTTTTTGAACTCTTATTTGTATTTTGAAATAAGTTCAGTAAAAGTAATTTAAAATGGAATTTTGAAATTGAGACTCAGAATTAAATTGTTAAAGAGGTTTTTGATTTAAAATTAAAGGTTAATTTGATTTAAGGGATTAAATCAATATTTAAAATTTAAATCGAATTTATATAATTCGAGTTGGTTTAAAGTTGAGATTTGAATTGAATTAGTTCAAATTGAAATTGATTTGAATTAAGTGGGAACTGTGATTGAAGTTGAAATAAATTTAAATTCAAACAGGAATTGATTTGAATTTAGATAGGGAATTGAAGTTAATTCAAATTGAATTGGAACTAAATCAATTTAAATTGAAGTGGAAATTGGAAATTGATTGGACATGGAGATTGGGAATTGAACAGTTTTGCTCTGAACCATTTTTTCCAAATAAATTACTTTATTGTAACTGTTTTTAAATCTATTTTTCCTAGCTATTTACTATACAACTTTTCTTTTTATAACGCAAAACTATTTTATACTTATTATACAACTACTTTTGGAACTATTTAACTATTTTACAACAGTTTTACAACTGTTTTATAAACTAATTACTATTTTATAACTATTTTGCAATTATCTAACTATTTTGCAACTATTTGACTATTTTATAACTATTTTATAATTACTTAACTATTCTACTGCTATTTTGCAACTAATAACTATTTTACAACTACTTATCTATTTTAAAAAATTTCAAGCTATTTTCTTAATACAAGTTGGTCAGAGTGCAAATTGTATATAATTGAATACCAATTGAGATAAGAATTGAAGCGTTAACCCAAATGGAAATTAGGAGCAATTGTGGATGAGTGAATAGAATCAAAATGAAGGTGAATAGAAAAGAGAATTGAGTTAGCTAATGATCAATAAAGATAAATACGTAGGATGTACATATATTATTCTATTTGTATAATGATCTGATCCAGATTCGAGCACAGAATTTCGAGATAGTATATCGATCCGAGTTAGGATTTTTCATTCGATTTTCGACGGCAAACCCTGGATATGGATTTTTGGTTGATTATGGAAATTCCCTATGATAGTTATGACTATGCAAGGAGAATGACGGTTTCTTATCAAGAAACAAGATCGGAGTCCGCACTAGGAAGTTGGGTGGACAATACTATTTCGAAAGTGAAATTATGTGATCGAGTGAGCGATCGATTTGATATTGCGTACGGATGGTATATGTATATCGTACGTGCTTAAATGAAACAGATATTGAAATTTCGGAAGAAATGGAAATGATTTTTGAAATATATTTTGAGAAATATACATGAATAAAGGTGGAAGTTGGATATCTTTTGAAATTCACTTTATGAAAAGTAAGTGATATGGTAAGTAACTTCATAAAATAAAATAAAATTTGAATGTTGATTTAGCATGGTAAAGTTATATATATTGTTATTTTTAATAAGCTCCCCTATGTTGAATCTAGAACTAGAAGAATGGGTTTTTGAGAATATTTGAAGTATAAAGGGGAATCTATACAAGTGGTCCAAAGATTTTTTTCAAGTTGGAAAGGATAAGCTATATATATAATGATTTTATGAGAATGATTTTGGAAAAGGGTTTTGGAACCTATGGATTTTGGAAAGGCTTTTGATTTTTGAGAAAAATCAATTTTTGGGAATTTGGAAAGCCAAGTTGGAACTATCGATTTGGGATATCGATTTTGTGTAAAGGAAATTTTGATGTAAATCATAAAGGGTATGATTTGAAAGATACTATAAGTGTATAGTCTAAAGTGTTTTGAGATTGGCTCTAGAGAAAAAGGTGCTCCCATTGAAATGAACTTCATAGGAGATCCACGGGGTGGTTCTGCCTTAAGCCTTAAAGGGGAGGCTCTAAATTGAATCCTGGGAGGAAGTATGGACAAACTGAAGTTCTTAAGGATTTTGTGTTGTGGGTAGCAAAAGTCGAGGGCGCTGATGCCTACAGAGACATTTGGGTTATGCCATGACGATAGTGTAACTCGATGTCACTGGGATCTACTATGGACCATAGAGGAAGTCGTGTGTGCTGTGAGAGCCAATGGTTTACGTTTGATTTTTCCATGATGGCAACGTAACTGTAACGAACCACCTTTCTAACCACAGAAAGACGTATCATCCGTAAGAAAAGAAAGGGATAGAAATAGAAAACATAGAAAGAAAGAATAACAACATCAGAATCTCACAGCGGAACGGAACAAAATATAATACATCACATAACTATTACATAGTTTTACATATATCAGAGTTACACAACATCATACAACAAGACAGTCGTATATATATCTGCCAATACATACATCCTAAAATACAACATACATCAACTAACACAGTGGAACTGGATAGATAGATATATACGTCTAGGCTCCTGCTCCAAGCTCCTCCAGAACTCAACAATCCAAAACCTATCACTTGGCTACTCATAAGAATTTGAGTACCCAAGAGTTTATGAAAAAAAAAAATATAAACTCCGGGTCAGACATGAGTCTGGTGTGAGTAAACGGGTTAAAGTTGTTTAACTTTGAAAACCATTTGAAAATAAAGGTATCACGTAAGACTTCCCACACATAAACACGGGTAAGTTTTTACCTTACACTAACCAAAATATTTATAGGAAATCCAGGATATTATAATAGTGTCTAGGGTTTTCAAGTAAATAGAAAATAGCCGAAATTGTTACATGATTAAATTCCAGCTACTAGCCACAAAAGTGGGTAATACAAATCAAAACCGTAGGGTCTCGTACGGAAAATGAGTTTCCATCAATGACAGGGCTACTGGGGTACCGCCCGTCATAGTACGGGGTCTAGATCACCGTACCGAGGATCACTCCCGACCCCCTACAACACAAGGCTAGAACAATTCCTTACTGAACAGTTTCGAACAAGATAACCCTACAGCTGTGGCCAACAACTTCCCACATAGCCGAAAATAAAGGGACATCTAGACAGGGGTATATCTCGTACTGCTTGGGTGCTACCCACCAAACCTTGCTGCATGTCCCCTGTTTTATCCATTCTCGGTTGATGATGCTTGAGGCTGCGATTACCTTTATAGAACATATCTCTTAGAATGCTTATCGTCCGCCTGACGATGTGCTGAAAGCATTCAATCCATACAAGTTCGTTCCGGGTTCGAACGAAACCGAAGGCATTATCTTGTTACGCTCATTTTGGAATCACCCTCAGAGTTAACGACAATAACCCTTGTATTCTGAAACACCATCTCGACCTTTACTTGGGATGCCATGACCGAACGTTTAATTTGGATCGATGTGGTTTTCGGATAATCAAATTGACACCCGATCCCAGTCTCATAGAAATCCAAATGCCATTTTAAAGGCCAAGTTGTTTAATAGTTTAAATAATTTAATTCAACACTTTGAATTCACATAGCAGTTATCACAGATAAACCATACACAGTCATCATAGATATATCAATGCATATCACTGAGTATCACAGAATATCACCAAATAGATATCACAATCAATTAAACAGAATCATCAGTTCATATCAAAATAGTTTAATTAACTTAAACTTAATTAATTACTTAAGAATAAACTATTTTATCCTGCTTAGTTAATCACTAATTAATCAACTTATTCAAATTTATTACTTATTAATTACTCACTTAATTAATTATGTCTTAATTATTAATTAATAACTTTAATTATTAATTAACAAAATTTAATTACCCATTTATTAATCACTAATTACTTAATTAATCATTAATTCCAATTTAATTAATCATTAATCCTAAATTAATTACTTAATTAGTTAACTACTATTTATTTATTAATTAACTTTAAGTAATTAATTAAAATTCTTAATTTCAAATTGATTAAACACAAAATTATTAATATCAATCTTTAATTACAAATTTATTTAATCATAAATTACTTAGTTAATTACAATTATAAATTAATTTACATTCCTAATCCACTTACACTTTAAATTAATTAATCATCTTACATTTGAAAACCTCCCTTAACAATTTTTAAACCAGATCTTAACTTAAAACTTGCCAACATTATTTATTTTATTAATACTAAACTTATTTAACATTTTTAACTTCAAGTTTATTAGGCTTAATCCCCTTAAGATGAAACCCGAGAAAACTATACGTTTACTCAAGTTGAAGCCCAAGTTCCTCCTATTATTTTCTCGCGTCCCTTCTTCTCCTCACATACGTTCTTCTTCTTCTACTCTTTCTCTTTTTTTTATGTTAAAACCTGTTGTTACACAAACACACTCACACACCAGGGTATAGCCCAAAGCCACCCCTCATTTTTCTCGAGTAACAACTCGAGACGACCACCCCCAAACTTCCTGACATTCATACGCCGCCGTACACGTGCATGACACTTCGTCGTCGCTTCGACGAACCACGACCTCTCCGGCAAGTCAGGAAACAACCTCATACTCGAAAGTAAATCTCAATTCGATGCCGAAAATTCGAAATCGAAAATAACCCAATCGTTCAAAACAGCAACTCGACCTCACCGACCATAAACGCCTCGACCCACTCAAACCGATCATCAGTGGCGACACAGCTCCACCCACACCTCACCGATACCCCTCTCTACCAACCCCCAGAAGCGCGTGCAGCTCAATCAACCCATGGTGACGAGATCACCTCGTTTACAGACCACTGCAAACTCGAACCAGAAACTCTAAACTCGTCTCTACCCAACAATTCATACAATAGATAATTTTTTAAACATTTTTCCTCGATTCATAAATCATCAAGCTAGCTTCACAACAAATTTCAGCATCTAACATTTGTTAAATCATCAAAAATTGATGAAAAAGCATTTGTGGTTCATTTTTGAACGGCACCTTGTATACTTATCTAAAATTCATCATTTTTGTTTTAAAATCCTACTTTTGAATGTTTATTCAAGATATAAAATCAAATCAACAGATTGAAATAATCGAATTTAACATATGATTTCCTTTTACTGTAAAATTAAATATACAGTATCCATGTTACAGTGTCAAGCTTCAAACAATTTCCAGGCTATGATTTTAAGTTTTAAAAAACATAATTTGTGTAAAATCCAAAGTTTAAAATGTTTTGTAAGAAGAAGTATTAAATTTTCCTACTTTTCTTTGATCTGTAACCAAATATATGGAAGAATGGGCTATATAAAAATTCCCAGTGCAAACAGAAAATATACAAAAATGCTTACTTAAACTCTACCGCAAAGCACATACCCTTCATAATCAAATACACAAGTTTAAATTTGAAAATCAGTATGTTTACTCACCTAAATTATTTTGAACAGAGAACCGTTCTTGTGTTTTTGGAAAGCTGGAGTTTGAATTCCCTGAAAATCTTCCCTGCTTCTGATTTTGAATGAATGTTTGAGTTTGTAAATAATGATGTTAATTTTCTTGCAGGCTTCCTAAATTTTGAACGAACTGGAGCTAAAGTAGATGTATATATAAAAGAAATAGGTTTGGACAAAGTGGTGTCTTCTGGTACAAGTTTATGCTTTGATCATATTTTTGTATTTAATTTACTGTAATTTGAAATGATATTTGTATATTTCGGCTGACCTTATTTTTGTGCTGAGATGAAAGCATTAAATGCATATGTTCCCTATATGTTTACATCTAATTATTATTTATTTATTTATTTATTTTTTGTACATAGATATTTTATATATGTGAATAGTTTGTCTCTTTTGCATTGCATATATATGTATTACACAGCAATATACTTGTTATTATGTTTGGTCAAAGATTTTGTTTTGTCTTGCATACTATATGTATTAATACTAGAATTATCTTATTTTTCTATTTAACCATATAAGTTGTTGTTAACATAACTTCTAAGTTTTATTTCTATTTATAGTTTAACTTTCAAATATTTGATTTATAACATATATTTATACTTATATTTTATATTTTTATTTAATATTAATAGGATTGTTTTATTTTAAACATTATTAATTATATTACATTCATATATCTATTATATCAAATGTTAATAATATAGAACCTCTAGTTTAATTGAATAAGACTGATTTTATTTCAAATATTTTTGAAAGATTTTATTTTAAATTTTCAACAAAATTTCCTTCACAAAACATATATATTCATATGTAATTGGTAAATGTCCAAAGATCATCTTTATTTATAAATGAAAAGCTTGTATTTTATTTAGATTATATTAAATTCTTATTATTATAATATTTCCAAAATCCCGGGTCGTTACATTCCTCCCCCCTTAAAAGAATTTCGTCCCCGAAATTTAAAACAAAAGTTAATTCAAAATCTGTTATATTAACAATGCAAACATACAGGTCATCCATACAATAACAATCAACCAAACAGTCTATCCTAACGAACATCACTAGCTATCCGGACACAAATTCGGGTAGGCTTTCCTAAAGCTATCTAGAGTTTCCCAAGTACAATCTCTGGGATCCTCGCTCCACTGCACTTTGACGAGTTTCACTACTTTGCTCCTGAGTTGTTTCTCGTCTTGATCTACAATTCGAACTGGATTTCTGACCACAGTCAAATTTGGTTCTACTTCTAAATATTCCTAGACTACTGGTTCTACAACCAGTGATGGGTCATGGACAAACTTCCTTAGATGGGATACATGAAATACATTATGAATTCCAGACATCCGTTCTGGCAATTCAATTCTGTAAACTACAGCTCTAATTCTTTCTGGCACTCGAAATGGTCCAATATATCTTGAGGCAAGTTTTCCCGTCTTTCCGAATCTAATAGCACCTTTGATCGGGGAAACTTTGATAAAAACTAAATCTTCGATCTCAAATTCCAATGGTCTTCGCCTTTTATCAGCATATTTGTTCTGACGATCCTGAGCAGCTTTCATCCTTTTCTTCATAAACTCAACTTTCGCAGAAGCTCCTTGAATTAGATCGTGTCCGAGCACAAGATGATCTTTCGATTCTATCCAACAGGATGAGGATCTTGTAATGACCTTAAGATAAAAATAGAATGAAAGTTATATTTACTTTAAGAATTTCTGGAAAAAAAATTGGGACTTAAAACAAATATAGTTCCATGTCTAAAGACTTATATAAATACATATATTTAATATATGGGGTGTTTTCTATCTTATTTAAAAGGTAAAATAAATGGAGTTTTATGAGGCTCAAATGTCTCATATATTTATGCTAGAAATAATTGCCATGATATATGTGATTTTTATCACATAAATGTGTATGAGAAGTTGCTGTTTTAACTAAAGTCAGAATAAAAAAAACAAATATAGGATCAAATATGAATTTTTATATCTTATAATTATTTCCAGCAAACAACATAGTGAGACAGATTTTTACATCACAAGATTATGTATGATAGTGTACATGATTGAATGGAGATGGTAGCTAGGTAGAAAACACAAGGAGTTTACAGTTTCTTTAAACTTAGAAGACAACAAAATGAACAAAGGGTCACATGCATATGGCATGAGTAAAATAGAATCATGAAAATGGCATGTAGTGTTTAAAATGCTTGATTCCCGAAATAACTAATTAAAGTAACCAAATGTGTGCATTCCCAATTAAGGACCACACAGAAATATGATTTGTGCATGAATATCTAAGGGCATCAAAGGGATTACCCATTTTCTTAAACCCTAGAATGGTTTTATAAAACCTGCACATAACCATATCCATCATTCTCTCGGGATCAAAACAAAACAAAATAAAATAGGAGAAACATTAGCTTGAAACTCTGAAAGGATCTGCTGTTCAGAGGAGCAAGACAGTAAAAGAAAACACTAGGTGAGCATTAATCCATTTCATGCAATGGCATTAAGTCCTCTGGTAGGCAGCCTATAATGTTATAATTCATTTAAAATCTCTGAAATGATTTGTTATGGGTGAGATGGATGTTTTTTTGTGCATTCTTGTTTGGGGCTTTTAATCTATATGTGAGTTTTCAAAGTTAAAATGGTTTGAGCCTTTTTGTTCTATTTTATTATTATGATGTATGGATCTAAATTATTTAGGAAATAAACAGCAAGACAGTGATCTAGCTCATGTTTATTTCTTAGATAATGAAGCATGAAACTAAATATTCATATCATAGGTCAGAGGAGAATTTCTAGGTTTTTGAGGGATTTACTTAATAAAACCTTAATCCATATATTCACAATAATATAGTAGGATTATGATGCCTAAATTATTTTTAGAAGACCACAGGCATGTTGTATTTTCTATAATAAGGAAAATAAATGGAAAATATAGGGTTGAACCAGAAAGTGCAAAAGTAAATATGCCTTTCTAAACATGAATAAATTGGAAGTTTTTATGATTAAATTCATAAATAGTAGCTTAATAAAATAAGCAGAAATTGGAGGGGGATTTATTAAATTAATAAACCCTATGAATGAATGGAAGAAAAATTAAATTGGTCATTTGGAGTTAGTCAATGATCTGCTTGCTTCAGGTGGGAGTAAGTATATGCATGGTGCAATTGCACCCTGAGGCCTTTGTGTGTTGGAATAAATTAAATAACCTAGGAGTTTCCTTCACAATGCATACATGGTGTTCATTTGACAGGGAGTTATAGACCATAAAATAAATGGGGAATGGGATTCAAAAACCTGGGTTATGAATATCCAGACAGGGAGTTAAATTAATCAAGTTTTAATATTATGCTTTGATTATTACTGGGTGAAATTGGGAGAAAAAAAAATCTGTGTTTACTTATTTAGATATGGGATTATGAATGATATATTCCTTTTGATTGTTTGCTGAGTATTGGTTGAATGAATGAATGTGTTTTGGAATCATTTGGTATTAATCTACTAATATGCAAAGTATGAAACCTACTATATTAGGAAAATATTGCGAGTTCACCCAAAATTATGAATAAGTGTATAAAATTTGATTAATGCTCATACCAGTGTAAACTGACCCTTTTGGTTGCCCTTGCAATCATCTAGGTGTCCCACTGAAATTGGGGCAGCTCAGTGAATTGCTTGCAGGAAATTGAAGTTGGCTTGATGGATGAAGAAGGCATTAGCTACCAGTATAAATAAAAGAAACTTGTTTTAAATTTGCAAATGTCTCGTAATGATTTTTATTAGTCAGATTACAAGTAGTAGTTGAAGTTAATTGTAGGGAGTTTTCTGAGTATTTGGATTAAAACATGTACTTAAGTAAAACCTATTTTGAATGATTATTGATGGAGTTTGATTGATTACTGATTTCATGAATGTCTGATTTGGAGAAACAAGGGGATGGACATATCATATAAATATGCTACGTGTATGTGAAAATCTCTGATTTTTATTGCCTGAGTTTATTTTGAAACTTTATGAAAAACTAAAGAGTTAAGGTGATTGATTTTTAAAAGAAAATTGAGCTCACAAGATCTGAATAAAAAAATATTCAAGAGAAATGAATTTATGCATGGCAGGTAACTGATACTGGCTTGTGCATAAATTCTGGAGAGATTACAATATGCACTTATGTATTTGACTTCAACAAAAAAAAAAAGATTATGAAGCAGACAGACCTGGAAGTAGTTGTATACCTGGTTAATAGCTTGAATGCATATGAATGCATCTCCCAGGAATTTAAACTAGATAGCAACATGCTTATGTTAGGAATAGTTCTTTATGGAAGTTAGTTAACATGAGAAATATGGGTTTGAAAATGGTAAGAAAGGGACTATGGCCGGCCTAGATGTTCATGGGTCAAGCTCTTATAGCCTGAAAACATTTTACTTCAATTCATGAAGTGTAAGTGTTTCCAGTTCAAAAATAATAAAGTAAAAACTCCAAGCAACTCTCAAAAGATTCCAAGTATTTTCAATACAACTCCAAGTACTCAAGTCTGTACTTGGCCAAACTTAAAAAAAATAAAATTGTTAGCACTGAAAGGCAAGGGAAAACAATTATATATCATCAAATATATAATTGTCCTAAAATGATTTGTGAACTGATATGATTATATTGGTAAACCAGGGTCTTGGGAAATATAATTGAGAATTATCTAAATATTCAAATATAGTAGAAATGAGGTTTAGTGATAAATTTCTTTAGTAAAAAAAAATCTAGGTGTTTAAGAGTAGGGTCACCACAGTTTTGGTATCAGAGCTATGTTTTAAATAACATAGTAAATATTATTGTATGCATATGGATGTTTGAATGTATTGTTTGAATTATTGGTGTTGGATGCTTTTGTTTTATGTCTAAATAAAATGAGTTCTTGTGATACATGCACAGTGTGCATCTAAATAAAATAAATAAAGTAAAGACACCAAAAATGATGGGGGTAAACAAACTAACATAAAAATCATATTTATAGCAATATGGTAGGACCAAGACATCACACAGGTGCAGGACCATCACGTGAGCCACCTGTGATAAGCATGGAGGATTTTGTGAGAGCTTTGAGGGATGGAATAGCACCAAGGCATGACAATCCTTATGAGGAGCTCTCCAAACTGCTTAAGACATGTACCAACTTGGGAGGAAAGGATTTTGAAGGCACTGAAGGAGCTATGGGTGTTCAAACTTGGATAAGAACTATGGAGAGGGTCTTTACAGATATGCAAATCAATGACCAACGGAAGAGACAGATAGCTTCAAGGAGGTTGAAGGGGGTTGCACTGGATTGGTGGGAGGTTGTGATAGCAGGAAGGCCAGAGAATAATATCACTTGGGATGAATTCAATGTCATGCTTGAGGCTAGGTGTGTCCCAGCATCTGCCAAGGCCACACTGCTAGAAGACTTTATTAGATTAAGGCAAGGAGGCATGAGTGTGAATGACTACACTCAGAAATTTGAAGCATTGTCTAAGTATGGAATGGTGTTAATAGGGAATGCAGAAGCAAAGAATGCAAGGTAAATTCAAGGCTTGAACCCTAGTCTATCAAGGGCAATGTTGCCATACAAGAATAAAACCTTTGATCAAGTAATTGATCTAACCCTCTCATTTGAGCAACATGACACCACAAGAGAAAAATTCAAGAACATGAAGTTCAATAAGAAGAAGGGAGGTCAGAACAAAGTGCAACCTTATGACAAGAAAAATGCAAGCAAAAGAGTTAAAAACGGGGAAGGAGCAGTAGCACCTGAAAGCAAGAAACTCACTCATTGTTTTAATTGTGGAAAAGATGGACATTATAGCAACCAATGCCCTGACCCTAAAATACCTAGAGGAGGCTGCTATAATTGTGGAAAGATGGGTCATCTAAAGAAGGATTACCCAGAAACCAATAGGAGAACAGCAATGGTAGGAGCTTTGGCAGCAAACAACCTTGAGAATGTTGGGCAACTTGAAGGTATAATTTTAATCAATACCCAACCAATAGCAGTAATATATGACACCGGTGCCACACATTCACTAATATCTCTGGAAATTGTAAAGAAGTTAACACTTGCTTGTGTTTCTATTGATCAACCCTTAACTGTACACAACACCATAGGAAGTTATTGTATGTTAGGGATGAAATGTGTGGGTCTGAAATTAATTATAGGGGGTTATGAATTTAATTCAGATCTTTATACTTTAAATTACCCTGGTATTGGGATTATTTTGGTGGTGGATTGGTTAATGAAAAACAAAGCAATTTTAAATTTAGAAAATCTTACTATTTCTTTGGAGAGAAATGAAGGCAAAAGAATTACAATTCTAAGTTAAATTGCAAAGAATACATGTTTTAATAAAATCTGGAGTATTAATGAAATTCAAAAGGAATTAAAAATAGAGGAAATTCCAGTAGTCAATGAATATATAGATGTGTTTGGAGAAGTGAGGGTAATTCCTCAATGCAGGCCAGTTGAATTCAAAATAAAATTAATGCCATGAACTAGCCCAATCATTAAAAAGCCTTATAGGATGGGTCCAAAAGAGTTAGTGGAATTAAAACACCAACTAGAAGAATTAGAAGAGAAGGGGTTCATAAGATCAAGCAGTTCTAGCTGGGGTTCCCCATGCTCTTTGTCAAGAAGCATGATGGAACAATGAGGATGTGTGTGGATTATAGGGATTTAAACAAGGTAACCATCAAGAATAAGTATCCACTGCCTAGAATAGATGATCTATTTGATCAATTGCATAGAGCTAAAATATTTTCAAGGTTAGACTTAGCCTCTGGATTTCACCAAATGAAGGTTGCAGAGGAAAGCATTGAGTACATAGCTTTTAACACAAGGTATGGCCTTTATGAATTTCTAGTAATGCCATTTGGTTTAACCAGTGCTCCCTCTTATTTTGTAGATTTGATGAATAGAATTTTTAGGGACTTTTTGGATAAATTTGTTTTGGTATTTATAGATGACATATTAATTTATTCAAAGTCAGAAAATGATCATGCTATGCACCTACACTTAGTACTATCCAGGCTTAGAGAACATGAATTAAAAGCCAAGTATTCAAATTTCACATTTTGGCAACATGAAGTGAAATTCTTAGGACACATAGTGTCACAGGAAGGGGTGAGTGTGGATCCAAGCAAGGTCATTGCAGTTCAATCATGGAGTAGACCCAAAACAGTGACTGAGGTGAGGTCATTCTTAGGATTGGCAGGGTACTATAGAAGGTTCATCAAGGATTTTTCAAGAATATCCACACCAATGACCAAGTTAACAAAGAAGAACCAACCATATGTGTGGACTGAGCAGTGTGATCAAGCCTTTGAGAAATTGAAGCAAGCATTGGTGGAGGCTCCTGTCTTGCAAATCCCAAAGGTAAATGAAGGAATGGTTGTATACACTGATGCTAGTGGGTCTGGGTTAGGTGCAGTGCTCATGCAACATGGCAAGGTGGTGGCATATGCATCAAGATAGCTTAAACCCAATGAGACCAAATATGCAACTCATGATTTAGAATTAGCTGCAATAGTGTTTGCATTAAAACTTTGGAGGCATTATTTGCTTGGGGAAAAATTCGAATTATTCACAGACCATCAAGCATTGAAGTATTTATTTTCTCAAAAATATTTGAATATGAGACAAGCAAGGTGGATGGAATTCCTAGCTGCATATGATCTAGATATTTTGTACACCCCTGGAAAATCTAATAGGGTGGCAGATGCTTTGAGTAGAAATCATATTAGATTGGCAAGTTTGATGATTGATGAATTTAAAGACCTTGTAGTGGTTGGGGAGGCAGATATATATAGCAGGGATAGAGTGAATTTTAAAGAGCATGGTGATATGGTGGAGTATGGTTCACTGGGATTGATCACAGTGAAATCTAACCTGGTGGAGAAAATATGTGGCATGCAAGACCAAGATCAAAATTTAAAAGAGAAGAAAGAAATGTTATTAAATAACATTGAGTTGGAAAATTTTAAAATAGATCCCAAAGGATATTTGAGGAAAAATGAAAAGCTTTGTGTACCAGACATTGCAGAATTAAAAGAAGAAATCATGAATGAGCATCACAAAACCAAGTATACCATACACCCTAGTGGCACTAAAATGTATCATGATTTAAAAAGGAGCTACTGGTGGCCAGGAATGAAACAAGTAGTGGCAAAATATGTGGCAAAGTGTTTAACCTATCAGCAAATTAAGGCAGACTATCAAAAGCCCTCTGGCATGTTGCAACCTTTGGAGATACCTCAGTGGAAATGGGAAAGTATTTCCATGGATTTTGTGGATGGTTTTCCTAGAACTAAGAAAGGTAATGATAGTATATGGGTAATTGTTGATAGGCTAACCAAGTCTGCCCACTTTGTCCCTGTCAGGTCAGACAGAAATGCACATAGGCTTGCACAATTATTTATCAAGGAAGTGGTGAGGTTACATGGCATACCAAGGACCATTGTAAGTGATAGAGACACTTTGTTCACCTCAAGATTTTGGGAGAGCTTCCAAGAAGCAATGGGAACTCAACTTTGTTTAAGCACTGCCTACCATCCTCAAAGTGATGGGCAGACAGAGATAGTGAATAAAATATTGGAGGATTTATTGAGAGCATGTGTGCTTGATTTTGGGGGTAATTGGGAGGATCATATCCATTTGGCAGAATTTACTTACAACAATAACTACCAGTCAACAATAGGAATGGCTCCTTTTGAAGCCTTGTATGGGAGACCCTGCATGTCTCCTGCCTGTTGGTTGGATATGGGAGAGGGTATAATATTGGGGCCAGATCATGTTAAAGAAACTTCCAACATGATTGAGTTAGTTAGGCATAGGATGATGGCAGCACAGTCAAGACAAAAGTCCTATGCAGATAGAAGGAGGAAGCCAATGGAGTTTGAAGTAGGAGAGTATGTTTTTCTGAAAGTATCACCAATGAGGAAGGTGTTCAGGTTTGGGAAATCTGGTAAGCTTTCACCAAGATTTGTAGGACCATATGAAATCATACAGAGAATTGGTGCTATGGCCTATAAGCTTAAGTTAATAGAAGAGTTGAGTGGTGTGCATCCAGTATTTCATGTTTCTCAATTGAGAAAATGGGTACATGATGAAGGAGCAATTTTAGAGTCACCTACTCAAATTCAAGTTCATAAGAACATGGTCTATGCAAATGAGCCAGTGGGGATAGTTGCCAAGGAGGAAAAGAGGTTGAGAAATAAGGTGATCAAACTGGTGAAAATTCAATGGAGCTTGGACACAAATGATTGTATATGGGAGGTTGAAGACAAAATGAGGGCTAAATACCCCAATCTGTTTTCTGATGGAGAAGTATGTTTAAGTAGCTTTATGATGGTTTTCTGAATATTTTTATATATTGTTTGCTTTCTTAAAAATGTGAGTATGGGGTTATGGAGTTAAAACAGACTATAGACTAGTGCTTTTATTTGGAGAAATTAGAAGAAAATTATGGGGACATAATTCCTTTAAGGGGGAGGGCATGTAATGAGCCTAAGATAAAAATAGAATGAAAGTTATATTTACTTTAAGAATTTCCGAAAAAAATTTGGGACTTAAAACAAATATAGTTCCATGTCTAAAGACTTATATAAATACATATATTTAATATATGGGGTGTTTTCTATCTTATTTAAAATGCAAAATAAAATGGAGTTTTATGAGGCTCAAATGTCTCATATATTTATGCTAGAAATAATTAGCATGATATATGTGATTATTATCACATAAATGTGTATGAGAAGTTGCTGTTTTAACTAAAGTCAGAATAAAAAAAAAACAAATATAGGATCAAATATGAATTTTTATATCTTATAATCATTTCCAGCAAACAACATAGTGAGACAGATTTTTACATCACAAGATTATGTATGATAGTGTACATGATTGAATGGAGATGGTAGCTAGGTAGAAAACACAAGGAGTTTACAGTTTCTTTAAACTTAGAAGACAACAAAATGAACAAAGGGTCACATGCATATGGCATGAGTAAAATAGAATCATGAAAATGGCATGTAGTGTTTAAAATGCTTGATTCCCGAAATAACTAATTAAAGTAACCAAATGTGTGCATTCCCAATTAAGGACCACATAGAAATATGATTTGTGCATGAATATCTAAGGGCATCAAAGGGATTACCCATTTTCTTAAACCCTAGAATGGTTTTATAAAACCTGCACATAACCATATCCATCATTCTCTCGGGATCAAAACAAAACAAAATAAAATAGGAGAAACATTAGCTTGAAACTCTGAAAGGATCTGCTGTTCAGAGGAGCAAGACAGTAAAAGAAAACACTAGGTGAGCATTAATCCATTTCATGCAATGGCATTAAGTCCTCTGGTAGGCAGCCTATAATGTTATAATTCATTTAAAATCTCTGAAACGATTTGTTATGGGTGAGATGGATGTTTTTTTGTGCATTCTTGTTTGGGGCTTTTAATCTATATGTGAGTTTTCAAAGTTAAAATGGTTTGAGCCTTTTTGTTCTATTTTATTATTATGATGTATGAATCTAAATTATTTAGGAAATAGACAGCAAGACAGTGATCTAGCTCATGTTTATTTCTTAGATAATGAAGCATGAAACTAAATATTCATATCATAGGTCAGAGGAGAATTTCTAGGTTTTTGAGGGATTTCCTTAATAAAACCTTAATCCATATATTCACAATAATATAGTAGGATTATGATGCCTAAATTATTTTTAGAAGACCACAGGCATGTTGTATTTTCTGTAATAAGGAAAATAAATGGAAAATATGGGGTTGAACCAGAAATTATAAATGTAAATATGCCTTTCTGAAACATGAATGAATTGGAAGTTTTTATGATTAAATTCATAAATAATAGCTTAATAAAATAAGCATAAACTGGAGGGGGATTTATTAAATTAATAAACCATATGAATGAATGAAAGAAAAATTAAATTGGTCATTTGGGAGTTAGTCAATGATCTGCTTGCTTCAGGTGGGAGTAAGTATATGCACGGTGCAATTGCACCCTAAGGCCTTTGTGTGTTGGAATAAATTAAATAACCTAGGAGTTTCCTTCACAATGCATACATGGTGTTCATTTGACAGGTAGTTATAGACCATAAAATAAATGGGGAATGGGATTCAAAAACCTGGGTTATAAATATCCAGACAGGGAGTTAAATTAATCAAGTTTTAATATTATGCTTTGATTATTGCTGGATGAAATTGGGAGAAAATAATAATCTATGTTTACTTATTTAGATATGGGATTATGAATGATATATTCCTTTTGATTGTTTGCTGAGTATTGGCTGAATGAATGAATGTGTTTTTGAATCATTTGGTATTAATCTACTAATATGCAAAGTATGAAACCTGCTATATTAGGAAAATATTGCAAGTTCACCCAAAATTATGAATAAGTGTATAAAATTTGATTAATGCTCATACCAGTGTAAACTGACCCTTTTGGTTGCCCTTGCAATCATCTGGGTGTCCCATTGAAATTGGGGCAGCTCAGTGAATTGCTTGCAGGAAATTGAAGTTGGCTTGATGGATGAAGAAGGCATTAGCTACCAGTATAAATAAAAGAAACTTGTTTTAAATTTGCAAATGTCTCGTAATGATTTTTATTAGTCAGATTACAAGTAGTAGTTGAAATTAATTGTAGGGAGTTTTCTGAGTATTTGGATTAAAACATGTACTTAAGTAAAACCTATTTTGAATGATTATTGATGGAGTTTGATTGATTACTGATTTCATGAATGTCTGATTTGGAGAAACAAGGGGATGGACATATCATATAAATATGATATGTGTATGTGAAAATCTCTGATTTTTATTGCCTGAGTTTATTTTGAAATTTTCTGAAAAACTAAAGAGTTAAGGTGATTGATTTTTAAAAGAAAATTGAGCTCACAAGATTTGAATAAAAAAAAATATTCAAGAGAAATGAATTTATGCATGGCAGGTAACTGATACTGGCTTGTGCATAAATTCTGGAGAGATTACAACATGCATTTATGTATTTGACTTCAAAAAAAAAAAAGATTATGAAGCAGACAGACCTGGAAGTAGTTGTATACCTGGTTAATAGCTTGAATGCATATGAATGCATCTCCCAGGAATTTAAACTAGATAGCAACATGCTTATGTTAGGAATAGTTCTTTATGGAAGTTATTTAACATGAGAAATATGGGTTTGAAAATGGTAAGAAAGGGACTATGGCCGGCCTAGATGGTCATGGGTCAAGCTCTTATAGCCTGAAAACATTTTACTTCAATTCATGAAGTGTAAGTGTTTCCAGATCAAAAAAAATGAAGTAAAAACTCCAAGCAACTCTCAAAAGATTCCAAGTATTTTCAATACAACTCCAAGTACTCAAGTCTGTACCTGGCCAAACTTAAAAAAAATATTGTTAGCACTGAAAGGCAAGGGAAACAATTATATATCATCAAATATATAATTGTCTTAAAATGATTTGTGAACTGATATGATTATATTGGTAAACCAGGGTCTTGGGAAATATAATTGAGAATTATCTAAATATTCAAGTATAGTAGAAATGAGGTTGAGTGATAAATTTCTTTAGTAAAAAAAAAAAATCTATGTGTTTAAGAGTAGGGTCACCACAGATCTACATGGTGTTCCATATGAAGCTTCATAAGAAGCCATCTTAATACTCGCTTGGTAACTGTTATTATAAGAGAATTCCACTAGATGAAGATGGTCTTCCCACGATCCACCAAAATCCAAAACACAAGCTCGTAGCATATCCTCTAGAATACGATTAAGCCTCTCCGTCTGTCTGAGGATGTAGGCTATTCTCAATCTCAAACTCATTCCCATAGTTGATTGCAGAGCCTCCCAGACTATAGACTAGTGCTTTTATTTGGAGAAATTAGAAGAAAATTATGGGGACATAATTCCTTTAAGGGGGAGGGCATGTAATGAGCCTAAGATAAAAATAGAATGAAAGTTATATTTACTTTAAGAATTTCCGAAAAAAAATTGGGACTTAAAACAAATATAGTTCCATGTCTAAAGACTTATATTAGTACATATATTTAATATATGGGGTGTTTTCTATCTTATTTAAAATGCAAAATAAAATGGAGTTTTATGAGGCTCAAATGTCTCATATATTTATGCTAGAAATAATTAGCATGATATATGTGATTATTATCACATAAATGTGTATGAGAAGTTGCTGTTTTAACTAAAGTCAGAATAAAAAAAACAAATATAGGATCAAATATGAATTTTTATATCTTATAATCATTTCCAGCAAACAACATAGTGAGACAGATTTTTACATCACAAGATTATGTATGATAGTGTACATGATTGAATGGAGATGGTAGCTAGGTAGAAAACACAAGGAGTTTACAGTTTCTTTAAACTTAGAAGACAACAAAATGAACAAAGGGTCACATGCATATGGCATGAGTAAAATAGAATCATGAAAATGGCATGTAGTGTTTAAAATGCTTGATTCCCGAAATAACTAATTAAAGTAACCAAATGTGTGCATTCCCAATTAAGGACCACATAGAAATATGATTTGTGCATGAATATCTAAGGGCATCAAAGGGATTACCCATTTTCTTAAACCCTAGAATGGTTTTATAAAACCTGCACATAACCATATCCATCATTCTCGCGGGATCAAAACAAAACAAAATAAAATAGGAGAAACATTAGCTTGAAACTCTGAAAGGATCTGCTGTTCAGAGGAGCAAGACAGTAAAAGAAAACACTAGGTGAGCATTAATCCATTTCATGCAATGGCATTAAGTCCTCTGGTAGGCAGCCTATAATGTTATAATTCATTTAAAATCTCTGAAATGATTTGTTATGGGTGAGATGGATGTTTTTTTGTGCATTCTTGTTTGGGGCTTTTAATCTGTATGTGAGTTTTCAAAGTTAAAATGGTTTGAGCCTTTTTGTTCTATTTTATTATTATGATGTATGAATCTAAATTATTTAGGAAATAGACAGCAAGACAGTGATCTAGCTCATGTTTATTTCTTAGATAATGAAGCATGAAACTAAATATTCATATCATAGGTCAGAGGAGAATTTCTAGGTTTTTGAGGGATTTCCTTAATAAAACCTTAATCCATATATTCACAATAATATAGTAGGATTATGATGCCTAAATTATTTTTAGAAGACCACAGGCATGTTGTATTTTCTGTAATAAGGAAAATAAATGGAAAATATGGGGTTGAACCAGAAATTATAAATGTAAATATGCCTTTCTGAAACATGAATGAATCGGAAGTTTTTATGATTAAATTCATAAATAATAGCTTAATAAAATAAGCATAAACTGGAGGGGGATTTATTAAATTAATAAACCATATGAATGAATGAAAGAAAAATTAAATTGGTCATTTGGGAGTTAGTCAATGATCTGCTTGCTTCAGGTGGGAGTAAGTATATGCATGGTGCAATTGCACCCTAAGGCCTTTGTGTGTTGGAATAAATTAAATAACCTAGGAGTTTCCTTCACAATGCATACATGGTGTTCATTTGACAGGTAGTTATAGACCATAAAATAAATGGGGAATGGGATTCAAAAACCTGGGTTATAAATATCCAGACAGGGAGTTAAATTAATCAAGTTTTAATATTATGCTTTGATTATTGCTGGATGAAATTGGGAGAAAATAATAATCTGTGTTTACTTATTTAGATATGGGATTATGAATGATATATTCCTTTTGATTGTTTGCTGAGTATTGGCTGAATGAATGAATGTGTTTTTGAATCATTTGGTATTAATCTACTAATATGCAAAGTATGAAACCTGCTATATTAGGAAAATATTGCAAGTTCACCCAAAATTATGAATAAGTGTATAAAATTTGATTAATGCTCATACCAGTGTAAACTGACCCTTTTGGTTGCCCTTGCAATCATCTGGGTGTCCCATTGAAATTGGGGCAGCTCAGTGAATTGCTTGCAGGAAATTGAAGTTGGCTTGATGGATGAAGAAGGCATTAGCTACCAGTATAAATAAAAGAAACTTGTTTTAAATTTGCAAATGTCTCGTAATGATTTTTATTAGTCAGATTACAAGTAGTAGTTGAAATTAATTGTAGGGAGTTTTCTGAGTATTTGGATTAAAACATGTACTTAAGTAAAACCTATTTTGAATGATTATTGATGGAGTTTGATTGATTACTGATTTCATGAATGTCTGATTTGGAGAAACAAGGGGATGGACATATCATATAAATATGATATGTGTATGTGAAAATCTCTGATTTTTATTGCCTGAGTTTATTTTGAAATTTTATGAAAAACTAAAGAGTTAAGGTGATTGATTTTTAAAAGAAAATTGAGCTCACAAGATTTGAATAAAAAAATATATTCAAGAGAAATGAATTTATGCATGGCAGGTAACTGATACTGGCTTGTGCATAAATTCTGGAGAGATTACAATATGCACTTATGTATTTGACTTCAACAAAAAAAAAGATTATGAAGCAGACAGACCTGGAAGTAGTTGTATACCTGGTTAATAGCTTGAATGCATATGAATGCATCTCCCAGGAATTTAAACTAGATAGCAACATGCTTATGTTAGGAATAGCTCTTTATGGAAGTTATTTAACATGAGAAATATGGGTTTGAAAATGGTAAGAAAGGGACTATGGTCGGCCTAGATGGTCATGGGTCAAGCTCTTATAGCCTGAAAACATTTTACTTCAATTCATGAAGTGTAAGTGTTTCCAGATCAAAAAAAATGAAGTAAAAACTCCAAGCAACTCTCAAAAGATTCCAAGTATTTTCAATACAACTCCAAGTACTCAAGTCTGTACCTGGCCAAACTTAAAAAAAAATATTGTTAGCACTGAAAGGCAAGGGAAACAATTATATATCATCAAATATATAATTGTCTTAAAATGATTTGTGAACTGATATGATTATATTGGTAAACCAGGGTCTTGGGAAATATAATTGAGAATTATCTAAATATTCAAGTATAGTAGAAATGAGGTTGAGTGATAAATTTCTTTAGTAAAAAAAAAAATCTATGTGTTTAAGAGTAGGGTCACCACAGATCTACATGGTGTTCCATATGAAGCTTCATAAGAAGCCATCTTAATACTCGCTTGGTAACTGTTATTATAAGAGAATTCCACTAGATGAAGATGGTCTTCCCACGATCCACCAAAATCCAAAACACAAGCTCGTAGCATATCCTCTAGAATACGATTAAGCCTCTCCGTCTGTCTGAGGATGTAGGCTATACTCAATCTCAAACTCATTCCCATAGTTGATTGCAGAGCCTCCCAGAATTTGCTGGTGAAAATAGGATCTTGATCACTTACTATACTGACTGGAACACCATGCAATCTGACTATCTCCCTCAAGAAAATGTCTGCCAGAGAAGCTGTAGTACGAGTTGCCTTAACCGGTATAAAATGGGCGTTCTTAGTTAAACGATCCACAATAACCCATATTCCTTCATTTCCTTTCTTGGTTCTAGGCAAACCGTCGATGAAATCCATCGAGATCATCTCCCACTTCCACATCGGAATTTCCAAAGGCTACAATAATCCGGCTGACTTCTGCTGATCTCCTTTAACTTGTTGGTAGATAGCACAATTGTTCATGAACTTAGCAATCTCTTTCTTTATGCCCGGCCACCAGAAAACTCTTCTCACATCCTTACACATTTTTGAGATTCCCGGGTGAATATTTAATCTGGAGCAATGACTTTCAGAGAAGACCACCTGCTTCAATTCCTTGAAATTCGGAACACAGATCCTCCCGTTGATCCTCAGTGTTCCTTGACCATCAATCTTGAAACTGGAACACTGACCCTTCTTAACTTTCTTGATGATTCCTCTTAATCTATTATCTGATTCTTACTTGCTTGCTATCCTTTCCAGAAGAGATGGAACCACTTCCAAAAGAGAGAGAACTGCATTCTTGCTAAGAGCATCAACTGCAACATTCGCCTTTCCCGAGGTATACAGAATATCCAAATCATATGATGCCAGATACTCGACCCACCGTTATTGCCTCAGATTAAGATCTTTTTGAGAGAAAAGATAGTTCAATGGTTTGTGATCCATGAATAACTCTAATTTCTCTCCCAAAAGATAATGCCTCCAGATCTTCAAAGCAAAAGCAATGGCTAACAACTCTAGATCATGCGTAGCGTAGTTCTTATCATGTGGTTTTAACCATCGACTCGCATACGCAATAACTCTTCCATTCTGCATCAGAACTGCTCCCAGACCAACTATACAAGCATCAGTATAAACCTCGAATTTTCTCTTCCCATCCGAAATTGCTAGCACTGGTGCACAGGTTAGCTTCGTCTTTAATTCTTGGAAAGCTTCTTCACACTGGGGTGTCCACTTGAACTTAGCTCCTTTCCTTGTCAGCTTAGTCAGATGCGAAGAAATCTTGTAATAGTCTTTGATAAACTTTCTGTAGTAGCCAGCCAATCCTAGAAAACTACGAACTTCAGTTGGTGTCTCCGGTTGCTTCCATTCTAGAATAGTCTCAACCTTCGCTAGATCTACAGAGATACCTTCACCAGAAACAATGTGCCCTAAAAATTTGACTTCTGATTTCCAGAAATGGCACTTGGAAAACTTCACCTTCAAAACATGCCTCCTCAAATCCTCTAACACAATTATTAAATGCTACTTGTGCTGTTCTTCAAATTTAGAGTAGACTAGGACATCATCGATGAATACCAGAACGAACTTATTCAATACATCCCTAAAGACTCGGTTCATTAGGTCAACAAAGTAGGCAGGAGCGTTAGTTAATCCGAAAGGCATAACCAACCACTCATAGAAACAATTCGGTCCCCTAAATGCAGTCAAGGGAATACTGTCCTCAGCTACCCTTAACTGATGGAAACCTGAAGCTAAATCCAGTTGAGAAAAGACAGAAGCTCCATGCAACTGGTCAAAGAGATTATCAATACGAGGAAGAGGATATTTATTATGAATAGTCACTTTGTTCAATTCTCTATAATCAACACAGAACCTTAGCGATCCATCCGATTTAATGACAAACACCGCAGCAAAGCCCCAATAAGAAAAACTGGGCCTAATCAACCCCTTCTCCAAAAGATCCTGAGCCCGCTTAACTAACTCTTCCCTCTCCCTAGGAGCCATCCTCCTACTTGGCTGAATCACCGCCACTGCTCCTGGAATCAAATCAATGCGAAACTCTATCTCTCGATGTGGAGGCAGACACTTAACTTCCTCAAATACATCAGGAAAATCTTGTACCACATCGATATCTTTAATATTCTCTTGAGAAGTCTCAATTCCATGCAAAAGACTACTCAAGTGAATTCTAAAATCATCACACGTCACTCTAGCAATCCTACCCAAATTGGTCTCCAGCGAAACTGTTCTCTCATCACAATTCAGGACTTCTCTATACTTATCAAGCCAATCCATCCCCAATATAAGGTCAAATCCTTTAAAATTCAACACATAAGGGTCACAAGAAAAATATATGGGACATATAGGAAATCTTCAAGTCCTTACAGATCGTGTCTAATTTGGTTACCCCTCTATAGGATTAGAAACGAAGATGGGACAATCTACAGTACTAGGAGTAAGAAAGAACTTCTCTACAGATTCTAGATAAATAAAACTCAAAGAAGCACCCGAATCAAACAAAACTTTAATATACTTGCCATGTAAAAGTAATGTACCTTCCAATACTCCCTTGCCTTTGATGAAGTAGATGGTGCACCTTCCAAAGCAAAAACCTTATTCTGCTGAGCTTTATGAAGTAACGAGCAATCCTTGATCATATGACCTGGTTGGTGGCAATTGAAGCATAGAGATCTCTGAACCAAAGCTGAACCCGGTCCACTATGATGCGGTTGCTGGAATCCTTTCCTGGGACACTTATTCGCCAAGTGACCTTCTTGTTGACATATATAGCATTTGCGAGGTCCGTTGTTACTTTCCGTCTTCTTCTTGTTTGGCTTCCTCCAATTGGGATTGAACTTCCTCTTATTCGGATTAGCAAAATTCCCTCCCGATGCTGCTATTGGTGCCACTGATTTCTTGTTCATCAAATTCTCATATCTCAGTGCCATATCAACTAAATCAACAAAAGATCCTTTCAAATGCGCCATCATCTTTTCATGAAATTCCGACCTCAATCCTTGCACAAACATTTCGTTCTTTTTGAGGGGGGTATCAATGAGCCTGGTCTATAGCAAGAAAGTTCATTGAATTTGGTCTCATACTCACAAATAGACATTCTTCCCTGCTTCAAATTCAGAAAATCTTGGTACAGACGAGTTTTCCCTGCTGTTGGCATAAATTTCTCCTCAAATAACTCTTTAAATCTTTCCCAAGAAATGTCTTCCTCAGAAATATTTTCTATCGCTGCGTCCCACCAGGCTACTGCACCTTCCTGCAATTGCCATGAAGCCATTTCCCTTTTCCGTTCATCAGACAACTTCATACTCTTAAAGATGCGCTCACAAGAGCGTAGCCAAGCTTGGACTTCAATTATCGATTCTGACCCTTTAAATGGTTTGCCTCAAAGGTTAATAAAGTCTTTGCATAAAGCGGCAAAACTAACCCGAGGCGGTACTGGATCTACAGCCTCACTAGTAGTTTGACTTTGTCCATTATTAGTCTAGGTACTGCCCCTACCTCTGCCTCTCCTTCCAAAACTCATGTTGGCCACCTTGATAGGTAACTCAACAAATTTAGGTATATAATTATATAAAAATACAAATACGCACTCTCAAGATAAATATTACTCCAAAGCCTAGGTATTGTCTCAACCAGTGCTCTGATACCAACTGTAACCAAATATATGGAAGAACAGGCTATATAAAAATTCCCAGTGCAAATAGAAAATATACAAAACTGCTTGCTTAAACTCTACAACAGCTTGCTTAAACTCTACAACAAAGCACATACGCTTCATAATCAAATACACAAGTTTAAATTTGAAAATCAGCATGTTTACTCATCTAAATTATTTTGAACAGAGAACAATTCTTGTGTTTTTGGAAAGCTGGAGTTTGAATTCCCTGAAAATCTTCCCTGCTTCTGATTTTGAATGAATGTTTGGGTTTGTAAATAATGATGTTTATTTTCTTTCAGGCTTCCTAAATTTTGAACAAACTGGAGCTAAAGTAGATGTATATATAAAAGAATTAGGTTTGGACAAAGTGGTGTCTTCTGGTACAAGTTTGTGCTTTGATAAGATTTTTGTGTTTAATTTACTGTAATTTGAAATGATATTTGTATATTTCGACTAACCTTATTTTGGTGCTAAGATGAAAGAATTAAATGCATATGTTCCGTATATGTTTACATCTAATTATTATTATTATTTTTTATTTTTATTTTTTTGTACATAGATATTTTATATATTTGAATAGTTTGTCCCTTTTGCATTGCATATATATGTATTACACAGCAACATATTTGTTATTATGTTTGGTCAAAGATTTTGTTTTGTCTTGCATACCATATGTATTGATACTAGAATTATCTTATGTTTCTATTTAACCATATAAGTAGTTGTTGACATAACTTCTTAGTTTTATTTCTATTTATAGTTTAACTTTCAAATATTTGATTTATAACATATATTTGTACTTATATTTTATATTTATATTTAATATTGATAGGATTGTTTTATTTTAAACATTAATTATTAGATTACATTCATATATGTATTATATCAAATGTTAATAATATAGAACCTCTAATTTAATTGAATACAATAGATTTTATTTCAAATATTTTTGAAAGATTTTATTTTTAAATTTTCAAATCAAAATTTCCTTCACAAAACATATATATTCATATATAACTGGTAAATGTCCAAAGATCTTATTTATTTATAAATGAAAAGCTGGTATTTTATTTAAATTAGATTAAATTCTTATTATAATAACATTGCCAAAATCCTGAGTCGTTACAATAACATCAGTAGGCTGCAATCTATGGAGACATAGCGGAAGTCGGGAGGCCATGAGAGCCTAAGGCTACATTGGGACTCAACTGATGCAGTCTGCGACCTATGTAAGAGTGGTGAAGTTTCATTTGGCAGCGAAAATCGAGGGCGCTGATGCCTACGGTTACATGGATTTTTGCTGGGATGGCGACGTAACCGGGCATGCAGCTGTGATCTGTGGCGGGTTCCATGGCGTAATCGAGGGGCGTGGAGTACCTACAATTGTCTATGGATTTTTCCGGGATAGCAACGTAACCATCAGATTAACTGTGACCATGGAAGGGGGTGATGATTTCCAGAGCATTCTCACTAAAGTTGTTTCCTCTATTTTCTAAGTGTTTTCTATATTATCAACAAAAATTTTTCCCAAGTATTTTCACTGGATGTTGAAAATAGATCTGCTAAGTACTTATAGATTTTCAATCCTACGCCCGATCAACGTATGACCGAATTTCTGTGAGAGCAAGGATGGACTGGTTGAGACGTCGAGTTATAAAAAGTATGTTTATAAAGATATTTTGATAATATTATGTAAATTTTAATTTCTAAATTTCTGAATAAAAAAGGAGTTTATAGTTAAAAATGTTCAAAGGATAATTTAACTGATAATAAACATTTTGATAAAATTCTGGTTTCGTTTCTTTACGGGGACGAAAAGATTCAACGGGGGAGGAGTGTAATCCGGATTTTTGGACATCTGTTAATTGGTAATTAACAGAATTAAATTTATTAAAATATTGATTTGTATGTTAAACAAATAAAATTCTGATAAATATCTGGATATACGTATATATATTAAGATTAGAAACTATAATAAATATTGAAAAGTAAATCTCTGGATAAATGAATAATGTATTTCACTATTTAATCCAAGATAAGAATATCTATATATATATAAAGATATATATGTATGACATGAGAAGTAGAATATTTGGAAGTTGTAAAAATGTGTTGCATTTACATTTATCAAAAAAAAATCACATAATATATTTCTAGTTATAATATATATATATATATATATATATATATATTATGATTAGGGAGCTATTGTTTTGAATTCAATATAATATTTTTTCAAAAGCTATTTAAGGATTAAATTCTAATACATACATTTTTTTAAATTAAGGTATAATTATATTTTAAAATCATTTTCTTTAAAGGTTATATAAGTATAAATAATGGAAAAATGAATTAATAAAAATAGGATTTAATAAAGGTTAATACTTTCTTTAAAAATATATAAGTTGTATATATATAAAAGTATCAAATATAAAAAGGTTTATATGCTTTCTTCTAAATTATAAATGGATAAAAATGGTTTCATATATAAATAAGATAAGGAAATAAAAACATAATATATATATTAATAAAAGTATTAATATGTAAAATAGACAAGTGTAAAAAGATTACAACATGCATTAAATAAGTGGAAGTAAATTGTAGCATGCAAAATACAAATGTCTCAAATGCATATGTGTTATAATAAAATATAAAGCTATGTGTATATATATATATATATATATCCTTCTTTCCCCATTTCTTTGTTAATATTTAAAATTTAATAAACTAAAACCAGAGATAAAATAAAACAATTGTTGCAACCTGATCAAGCAAAGCAAGGATTAAGGCTTCAAACATGCAAATTCAAACTCAATTCAGAGATCTAAATCAATATCAAGCCTCTGTATCAACACATCAGTTTCCAGATCAAAACTTTTACCTATCCCCTATTTATCAATTACAGGTGAGCAAACAAACTTATGTTTTTGTTTAAAACATTTTGCATGAGATAGGAATTTGAAGTAATGATGTGATAATGGTTTACATGAGTGGAAATTTTCCTTGCATGTTGAAATATGGGTGATATAATTATGCATGTCTGATATATCCGTGTTCATCTCTGTTTTATAGTTACAGAGTTTAAATTTAAATCAAAATTCCTAATCTCCTTATCTATTCTCTGATAGGCTTTAGTTTTCAAACAAAATATGTTTGTTTAAACATAGATTAAGTTTAAAAAAATAAATTTAAGTAAAATTGGTTGGAATTTTATCCGGAAAATAGAAAATATAGTAGAAGTTTAAAACATGTTGAAATTCAAGCATCATAATTCTATGATTTACTTATATAATCTTGATCACCATCAAGATTCATGATTTTTAAGAGTTGATTTAGGATTTATAGTGTTGTATTGTGCGAGGAAATTAGGGTTGACCAGAATATAGGTTTTGAGGCTTTTCTTACGATCGATGGGTGGAGAGGCCTCGGAATCGCCACTGGAGGAGGCTAGGGTGAAGGCGAGCTCGGGAAAATTGTTAGGCGGATTTATCACCCACCATGGCATCGGCACTTGGTCAGAATAGGGTTTACTACCCAGTTTAGGTCGAGGTTGAAATTTGGGCGAGTGCGTCGTCTCTCTGGCACCAAAATTCATCGGGCTTGGGGGGATGGAAGCATGGAAGGCCGAAGAGGGTATGGCAAGAGTTTCAGGGATGCCAGTGGTCGGCGTCAGCGGGTCGAGGAAGGTTTCAGGCGATGGGTTTGGTTCCAGGCTTGATCATGTAGCCTGATTTGATTTAGGCTTTGTAGTGAAGATTGGGTGGTCGAGATTGTTAGTAGATGTGATCGTCGATGAGTTGGAGGTGTCGGCGGTGGTCAGAGCCCCGACTATCGACTGTGCGTGTGCACGAGGTAGGCTGGTGTGTCAATGTTTGGGAAGAAGGGTGGACTCGAAGTAATACTCGGGGGAAATCAGGTTTTGCTCGGGTTCGTCTTCGTGTCTTACGTGAGTGTTAAATCATGTTTACAAGTTTAAAGTTTTAGACTAACCAAGTTTAAAAAAAAGCTGAAGAAAGGTGATTTTCTTGGGTCAGGACTCGAGTGTTTTTCGGGTTGGACTCGAAGTAAAAATTAAACAATTTTTTAAAATTTTATAAAAGCAAGTTTTGAATTTCAATTGAATCTAGTTTAAACTATTGTATGATAAATGTTTTTAGATTATTTGATGGAAGGAAGTTATATGATTTGTTTAACTTAAGTTTGTTAAGTTAACTTTTAGGTTATTTTAAAACTTAATTTAGAAATGTAATTTAGTTTTAATTAAAAGGATAAAATGTTTTAAATGTGCGTGTTAATCATAATTAAAGTAATCAATAAGATAAATGGTTTATCTTAAATTTAATTAAGGTTTGATAAATTAAGATTAATTAAAGTAATAAAGTAATTAAAGAGTAATTAATTATTTTAATTAATTAATGATTAAGGATTAATTAATCAAAAAATTAAGGGTTATAAATTAATTAATTAATTAGAGATTAATTAATTGGTAATTAGAGATTAATTAATGTAAGTAATTAGAGATCAATTACTTGAATGATAATTACTTAATGTAAGTAATTAAAGGATTAATTTGTTAAGGGTTAATTAATTTAATTAGTAATTAAAGGTTAAATTAATTAATAATTAAAGGTAAATTATTATTTGAGGTTAATTAATAATTAAAGGTTAATTAATTGAGGATAATTAACCAATAGGATAATTACTTAATGAAAGTAATTATGGATAATTAATTTAGATGGATAATTAAAGGATGATTAATTAATGGTTTGTAACTAATTAATGTTAAGTGAACAGGATTTAAAAGTAATTAAATTGATTAGAAATGGTACAATTAATTTATCTTGCTTATATATGGAATGACTTAGATTATTTGATATCTCTGATATGTGAATTATGTTGCTTTGTGATATGAGATACTTTGGTTGAACTGTGATATTGTGGGTTATCTATCTGAGATGAATTGTTATGTGAATATGAAATCCTGAATATAAATTGTATTGTTTAAACGTAAACAATTTGGCTTAAAGAATAACATCGGAATCGAAGAGACCAGGTCGGGTATCAGTAAATACCCGTAACCACTTCGATTTGCAATCTACAATAATTCTTTATAGACTTGATATGTGAAACAATAGGCTAGAATGGAATAATATGGACCATTGAAACTAAGTAAGGGTACTTAGGGATTAATTTGTGAAATAAGTGTTGACTATAACAAGCTATGAACACGTAGTGAGGTACGAGTTACCCTAGGTTTCTAATTAAGTTTTACAACTTAGTATTTCAAATTTATGGGGTTTACTCATGCTGGTTTCCAGCCTGACCTGGGTGTTACTTTGATGTAATACTCGGGTCAGACCGAGTTTTACATATTTTCAGGTTAGGACGTTCTGGAGCTTAGGAGGCGAGCTGATGACAAGAACGTATGGAGTTTACCGTTGTGTATTAGAGTTGTATTGTTGTATTATGGGACAAGTTATTTATAACTGTCCAGTTTATGTATAATTGATTGTACTATGATGTATTCTTATAAAATTGACATTTATAGCTTTCTTTGTATAGATGCTATTAGTTGTTATTATATTTAGTCTGCTGCGAATGTGAGATACTGTTGTTTTCTGTTCTTCTTCTTCCTTCTTTCTTCTTTTCATTAACAATCTGAAATTTCTGGCGTTCAATTTCTCGGCACTTTTATAGTGAATGTATTAGTGTCGAATTCTCGAGGTCCAAAATTTCGGGTCGTTACACGGTTGTTATATTATTATATTGCTCGGGTAAGACTGAGTATTACAGATATAGGATAGGATGTTATGGAGCTCAGGAGACGGGCTAGATGGCGAAGACGTATTACATGTATCTGGTTTATATTCCGCCGTGCATTATAGGCTGTATATTCAATTTTTGTGAGGACAGGTTATTATAACTGTCTGGTATTGTGTTATTGATGTGTTGTACTTTGATGATGTAATGTATATATAAAAGTCATTGTTTCTTTTTGTATAAGGACATGTTATTATCTATTATATATTGTTCCGCTGCGATTGTGAGATTTTGTATTGTTAATTTTATTTTCTTCTTCTACCTCTTTCTTATTTTCTCTAACAATCTGGTATTTTTGGCATTCGATGGCTCGACATGTAATACAATAAACGTATTGATGTTGATAGCGTCGAAAATCTAGGCCGCTACATAAAAATTCCATTTTCTATTTGTCTTACTTGCAAACCTAAAAAATAGTTTAATTCACCCATATGTGACATTTCAAATTCATTTTTCATAATGTCAGAAAATTCATTACATAATTGTTCGTTTGTTGATCCAAATATAATATTGTCAATGTATATTTGTACAACTAAAATGTCACTATTTTCTCATTTTATAAAAAATTGGGTCTATTTTACCAATTTGGAAACTGGAATTTTGTAAATGAGTTTTTAATCTTTCATACCAAGCAGATGTTCTTGTTTTAATCCATATAGAGCCTTTTCAAGTTTAAATACATGATTGGGATATTTCTCACGAACAATTAGTGGAGGTTGTTCAAATAAACCTTTTCTTTTATAAAGCCGTTTAGAAAAGACATCCATTTGAAAAAGTATAAAATTACGATGACATGCAAAAGCAAGTAATGTTCGTATTGCATCAAAACGTGCTACTAGAGAAAATGTATCTTCATAATCAACTCCTTATTGATTATATTCTTGAGCTAATAATATTGCTTTATTTCGAACAATGTTTACATTTTCATCCATTTTTTTAAAAAACCCATTTTGTTCCAATTACAGATTGATCATTTGGTCTTGGTACAATTTCTCATACATTATTTTTTTCAAACTAATTAAGTTCTTCTTGCATTTCAATAATCGAAAAATCATCTTTTGATGTTTCCTTGTAATTTTTAGGTTAAAAATTTAATATAAATGCAACTTCACTTGTTTGATTCAATTTTTTTCTGCTTGATACTTCTGTATTTAAATCACCAGCAATATTATTAATTGGATGGTTCTTAATATCTTAGATAGTGAAGTTATCACATTATAGTTATTGTCTTCATCATCATTGTTATTATTTTTAAGTTTTCATCAGAAGAAACATGAAGACTTTCTTCTATTATATTTGTTCGCTTATTAAAAAAATTATGTGCTTTACTTCGATCCAAATAGCCAACAAAAATTTCATTATCAGCTTTAGAATCGAATTTTCCTTGACAGGATTTTCTGTTTAAAATAAAAAATTTTGATCTAAATACTCAAAAATACGATACTTTCGGTTTAAAAAATATTTCATAGCATGTGTTTTTAGTCATTGATCTAAGTGTTACATGATTTAAAACATAACATGCGGTAGCAACCGCTCTAGCCTAAAAAAAATTTGGTAGGTTACTACTCTTTAGTAAGGTTCATGCACATTCATGTAATGTTCGATTTTTTCTTTCTACAACACCATTTTGTTATGGTGTACGTGTAAATGAAAAATTATGACTAATTCCTTTTTCGATAGAAAAATTTGTAAATAGTTCCTTTTCAAATTCACCTTTATGATCGCTGCGTATACTTCTAATTTTTAAGTTCGTTATCTCACTTTTACGTTTTAAAAATAATGTCCAAATATACCTTAAAAAATCATCAACAATTACAAAAAATATTTGTCATGATTTATTGAGCATACTTGAGTCGGTCCAAATAAACCTAGATGAAGTAGTTCGAGAGATTGCTTTGTGAAGACTTCCTATTTTGATTTAAAAAACTTTTCTTTATTACCAAATTGACAACATCACATAGGTTTTTAACCTTGTAGTTAATTTTAGACAATCCTCTAACTAATTCATTTATAGCTAGTTTGTTGATATTCTTAAAACTTATGTGACAAAAACATTTATGCCATAACCATGGATCATAATGATTTGTGACTAACCATAAGTTTGTATTGTTTTTCACATTCATGTTTAAAACATATTGTTTTGACACCCTTCAAAAATCAAATTTCTATTTTGGTCAAAGATATTGCATTTGTTTTTAAGAATTCAGTTTTAAATCCTTTATCACATAATTGACTTATACTTAATAAGTTATGTTTCAAATTTTTTGCCAATAAACATTAGTAATATTAGGAGAACTAGAAATACCGATATTGATGACTTCTCCAATGCCAATGACAAATTCTTTTGATTTACCTTCGAATGTCACAGTGCCACCATCGATATATGTTATATCGGATAACATATGTAACGACCCATAATTTTCGATAATTAAAATATTAAATTAAATAATTTTTTGGAATTTGATGCTGTGGAAAATAAAATTTTTAAGATTTATTAATGAGAAAAATATATTGGAATGAAATGTAATAATATTGATATGAGTTAATGGATAACTATTTTGATATAATTTCAATTAATTGAAATGGATGTAAATATAAAATTTGGTTATATGTGGAAATAAAGAAATAAACCAAATGTTGTATTAAACGGTGAAATTGTAAGCAATAAGTTGAATTTGGTCAATATCGAATAATAAATTAGTATGTAGATTTATTAGCTTAGTTGGTAAGCAATAAACAAGAATTGTATTTGAAATCGTAAGTTGTAACAATGGTTTAATTATCGTTACATTATTTAATCCATTGAAACTTAATTATAAATCAACTATAATAAATGTAATTAAATGCTACGTTAATATGAATTAAGATTATAATTATAGAATATTAGTATAATAAGATATAAACAAATGTTAGCTATGTCCATAAAGTAAATGATTTATTGAATAATAAGATTGAAATCAAAATGAATTAATTTATTAGATTTTAAATTACAATTAATGAATTTATAGAGGCTGAGATTTGAACGCGGTAATTAGTGCCATATTAATAATTGAATTTGACATGGGAATTTGTTTAAATAGTTATTAACTTCTACGTAATTAGAAATGATGAAAATTGTTAGTTATTAAATTTCAAATTTAAACTGGATTAGATTAATTTAATAATAATTTATTTAATTAGCGTGGAAATAGCCATTTTGGCCATGGCTTCGGATTTCGATAAAACCAGTTCCATCGAATCCGTAAAGGTGAATTATTGTAGGATTTCAAGTTTCGTAGTGATCGGACTTGTCGTTTGATCGTACGTGCTTGAATTGCGTAGAAATCAATTTAATTGAATTCAATTTGAAATAAGTTGATTTTAAAGATAACTTCTTTATAAGATGGAATTAACACTTGAAGCATGTTTCGTTGAGTTTAAAAATATCAAAAATGTTATAGAATAAAGAAAATAGAAGCCATTGGAGAGAGAGAACAATTTTATTCATTCAGAGAATAGATATCTATTTACATTACATGGCCTACTTTATATAAGGGCTTCATAGGTAAGGACTGAACTTATCCCACGATGTGGGACTAAACAAAACAATGTACAAGCATATCCACTTCATAATATACATATATTATAACACTCCCCCTTGAATATGCGTCTTCAAAATCTTGAATGCTCGGATAATTTGAAAATTTCCGTTTCGAAACATGTATGATGATTGCTCCCCCTTATTATTATCTTGCTTGCATTTATCGATTCAATCGATATAGATTTGCCTCATTAAAAACCTCTATTAGAAAAACCCAGTGGGAAAAAACCTTGAACGAGGAAAAGAGTGCAACTTATGAAATCATAAATATCATACTAAAAATGATATTTCTTATAAGAGTTTGATACTTCAGGATCAAAATAATGCCTCATTAAAACCTTACTAAGAAAAACCCAATGGGAAAAATCTTAGTGAAGGAAAAAGAGTACAATGACATATTTATTTTCTTATTTCCTTAAATAAAGCTTGATACTTCTGGATCAAACTAATGCCTCATTAAAACCTTACTAAGTAAAACCCTATGGGAAAAATCTTAGTGAAGGAAAAAAAGTACAATATAGTATGTCATATTTCAATAATTTACTGCATCAGATAGAGTTTGATACTTCTGGATCAATTTAACACTTCAGTAAAAACCTTACAAAGGAAAATCTGATGGGAAAAACCTTAGTCAAGGATAAAAATATAATTTAACTTAAATAACATATTTGAGATGTTATTTCTTGAAAAGACGTTTGATTCTTCTAGATCAAGATAATGCCTCATTAAAACCTTAATAAGAAAAACCCAGTGGGAAAAATCTTAAATAAGGAAAAAGAGTACATTATAGCTTATTTCAATGTTACAGGGTGTTGATACTTCTGGATCAAGATAATGCCTCGTTAAAACCTTACTAATAAAAACCCAGTGGGAAAAATCTTAGTTAAGGAAAAAGAGTGCATTATAAAATACTTATGGATGCTCCCCCTGATTTAAAATTTTCCTCTGAATTCATATTCGTTTTTCGATAACTCAAATTGGTTATAGATACTTCTGGATCTATAAATATGAATCTCATTAATAATACAATTTATTAATAGTTTCCTTCGATACAATCAAATTTTCTAAGATTGTTTCTTCCAAACATGGTTTGCATTTTATGCATTTGTATGCTACTTTTATGAAACACACTTCATGTGCTTTCATTTTTTTTTTTTTTTGCTTCAAATTAGTTTTGCGCATTGCAACTATACATCTTTCATGAATATTAAAAATTTCATTACAACATTACTAGAAAGCATGAAGTAATCTACTCATCTTGATGTATCAAGATTTTCATTACAACAATACTTAGAAGAAATTTGTAATCTACACTTCATGTCTTTTTCATTCTTTATAACTACAAAAGTTATATATATATTCTTCAGAAATTTGTATACTTTAATAAGTATTTGCATATCGCAACTATCACTTCAATGGATATTAAGAGTTTCATTACAACGATACTTAAAAATAGGAAGTAATCTACTCATCATGAATTATATCAAGATTTTCATTACAACAATACTTAAAAGTAGGTTGAAATTTACTCTCCTTGTTCTTTGCATTCTTTATAACAATGAAAGTTATTTATATTCTTCAGGAATTTGTATACTTTCATTATTTAATATGATTTTAAACCATATTTATACCTTCGGGGTATATTAAGCATTTCAAGTACTTTTGGTACTTTGCGGACTACAAGTTCATATTTCTTATTAAGGAGAATTTCATGATGGCCAATCATGTTTTTCTCTAATCCAGGATCTTTAATCCATTTATAAACATAAGCGCTTTATTATTTATAAATTTATCATCGATGATTATTTCTTGTCAGTTCTAGACATGATTTATTGAGATCTCTTTAATTATCATGTTTTAGGTACCTAACCCACTTCTAGGGTTATTTGAGAATCATGTCATGGATCTCTTTCAGAGCATCCTTAAGTGTTTCTTCAAGAACACCCACCTCCTTTATTTGGCATCTTTATTACTAACTCCAAAAATATTTTGAACTGACTTTTGAACCATATTTCAGATGTGGTTTACAAATTTTGATCCTTCAGGGATTCAAATCTATATTGGAGAAAGTCTACTAGGGATAATATTGATAATATTTTGCATCATTGTATATTTTAATAAATATTTAACACTGATGATCAAAATGAACTTGTATCCCTTTATCCTCCCCCTCAATGTTGACAAACATTGTCACATTAAATAATAATCATCTTTGGATTCTTATTTTGATCCATTACGATATTTCTACTAGCAAATACGTCATACATATTAATAATAGGAAGATAATTCTTTTGTAAGATGCATTCAATTGATATTGATTATTAGAGTTTGTTCTCATTCATTGATCTAAGCAATTGGAGGAATTTACTTATTGTGTAGATCATTTGAATACATACATGACTTCAGGTCATTCAACATTTATGTTGATTGAATTTTAAATCACTAAATAATGTCTATGCATAATCTATAAGATGAGCTTATAACAAACTTCAGGTTGTTAGCTAAATATTTACATATATGGATGTATACGTGCGTCCACGTATCACATATATATTATAAAATTTTCATATTCTTTCTCATTTGAATTAGTGATTTTTAGAACAAACTATTACAAGGATCCAAACTATTAATTTCTATTTATAAATAAATGTCAATGCAAACCTGTCAAAACAGCATGATAATTTTCAAAACATTTGGTTTGAAACCATATCGAACTTCTGGTTCGAATAAAATATACACACAACTTCAAATTGTTAAGTTTATTCCTCAATTATATCTCAAATATCATTTTTTTTGAACAATAATTATGATTACTTATCAAGGAGTAATTTTTAATTGCATATAGAAATTTCTACACATCTCTATTGAGAGTTCTGTAAAAAAAAAAATTACAGCAAAAATAATAATAGTATCTTCTAGATACTTGGAATGTTACAGATACAGATTTCCTCTTAGCTCTCAAACTTTTAGGATCTAATCTAAGCTAAATTAGGATCCTTTATAATCAAATTTATGTACACTTATTTGGTTTAATAAAATTACCAAATATATAAATAAATCTCTTCTAGAGATATGTTATCATTTTCAAATTTATAAATCTCTTCTAGAGATATATTAGTATCACCACTTCTGGAGTGAACTTTCTCTTCTAGATATATATATATATATATATATATGCACTATTTGAATGCCATATCAATATACATTGTTTATTTTATACATATTACATAATTACTACTTTTACAGTAGCATAAAATATCCATGCTGGAGATTTTTGTTGTAATTGCTTTTAAAATGGCATATCAAACTTTAACTACAGTGACAAAATTAGATTCACCAACTGAAAATAAGATGCAAGAGATAAAACCACTACTTCTGGAGTGTAACATTGGTATACAATATCATTATTCTTTTTTTTTTTGAATAAATTATTGTTATTACTAAAAAAATTATATCATTATTCCTTGATTATATCTCTAATATTACTATTGAACATTAATTACGATTGTTTATTAGAAAATATATACTAACTTATAATTATATATAAACATCTCCTCTAGAGAGTTCAGTAAAATAGATATATTTACAACATAAATAAGAGTATCTTCTGGACCCTTGAAATGTTATAAAAATAAGAAATTATAATGGTTGCACATACCGATTTGTTCAAGACCGTATTTATATAGCTTTAGTGAAAATTATGATACGACATATAGATTATCTCTTCAGGAGCATATCTAAAGGTATTTCTTCAAGAATAGTTGTGCATATAATATTTGATTCATCGTAAGTTCTGAAAAGTAAAAGGTTACATATCACTATTTGTCTAATGGAGCTACGTGTCCATGACAATAGACAATTGAATTTTGGATAATTTATTATCACATTTGACAATATTTATAGGCAATTCTTTTATAGTGCTATACGATGAATAATATCACTTCTGGGGATATCTCACAAACACCGCTTCTAGAGTGGTACATATCTCTTCTAAAGATACTTTATATGCATTGTTTTTGGCATGTCATCAATAATCAATATTTTTTTCTACATAATTGACATAATTCTACAACATCTCTTCTAGGATGTTTGGATTTTGAAATATAAAAATCATAAAACATCTCTTCAAGAGTATGTCATATGGATTATCTCTTCTGGAGAATATTAAAATGTACTTCTTCAAATATATAGTTTGGCAAACACACCCAAAGATTATCAAAACTTGGGTTTTACCAACTTTAAACTGATTTACTGAACTGAAATAAAATAAAATCCACATAGCAGACTTCAGGCTGCTATTATTGGTCAATTCGACCATATCATTTATTACTGCACTTAGATTTTCATCATTAATGAAGTTTCCTTCATCTTCGAAGAAATGATCTAACTTCAGGTTAGTATTACTAGACAATCCTTTCACATAATTTTAAAATAAAATTCCTATAACATCTCTTCTGGGATGTTAGATTTTGAAATATAAATATAAATAAATCTCTAAAACATTGTCAGAAAATCTTTTCATAATTCAAGACTTCAGGTCTTGGACTTTGAGTTATACAACTTCTGGTTGGAAAAAAAATCTTTGCACAACTTCAGGTTGTTCAAACTTATTATTTTTTTTTTTTATGATTAAATTTTCTGATCCTCTTTTTTTTTTTTTTTAGTTAGAACTTATGGTTCTTTATTTTGAGGAAACTTGTAATTCATTGATTTATGGAAACTCAACCTTTTATCTACAGGTTCTCAAATTTTATTTTTCTTTTCCCTTTTTTTTTAAAGGAAATATCGAAAGATATTAAGCTTATCATGTAAGCTTTTATTAATGTTTCCATTCACTTCAGATGTGCTAAATCAAAATCAATGTTAGATCTAAACTTAGATCTTCTAGATACGTATTATATATATTTGTTTCTCTAAAAAAACAATAAAATATTTCTTCTGGAAATATAAATCATATATCAAAATAATTTTCAAAGCCTTCAATCAAATCTAAATCAAATCAAAATGTTTTCAAAATGAAAACTTCATTTACCAACCATGATTGATTTCTCAAATCCATATCCAAACTAAATGCAATCAAATTCAATAAATTTGTTGAAGCAACAATATCAAATTTTGTCAAGTTCAAACTTGCATTCCAAAATAAATGAACTATAAAACATAAAAATAAGCATGATATTGAGATCAACAATATAATATGATCAGAAAAATAGCAACAACAAACAAATTAGATCTGAAATATAATAACCAACAAAATAAGAATTAGATCTCAAAGTTTAGATCTATATAAGATATAAAATTATAAGACTAGTATAATAAAATCTAAAAAATAATACAATAGATTTAGATCTGAAGAAGTAGATCTAGAATGGAATGAGATATATAAAAAATAATAATTTGGAAGATTAGATCAATCATAATAGAAAAATAACTTACCGTTTTGAGATCTATAATTAGATCTGGAGAAGAATAGATCTGATTTCATAATAAATTATCACAATTGTAGATCGTGCTGATAACGTGTTATAGAATAAAGAAAATAGAAGCCATTGGAGAGAGAGAACAATTTTATTCATTCAGAGAATATATATCTATTTACATTACATGGCCTACTTTATATAAGGGCTTCATAGGTAAGGACTGAACTTATCCCACGATGTGGGACTAAACAAAACAATATAAAAGCATATTCACTTCATAATATACATATATTATAACAAAAAACATGTATTTTGATATATGGGATGACTCACTTTCGTTTCGGAGGTAGAACGGGCTTTGTGGGTCGTTATTGTAATTTCAAACCAATTCGATACGTGTTCATTTTCTTATCAGGCTTTTTTATATAAATAGTTTTTTCCTAACCATAGCAGCCTTTTTATTTCTCATTACTGTACGTACAGGAATTTCTATCGTTTCTCTCTTCTCATTGGCTGAAAACCTAATTCCCAAATCCAAATACAAATCAAAATTAATTTCAAAAAAATTCAAAATCTCTAAACCCTATCGTATTATATATATTGTTCGAAAGCTCTTGACGACCGCAATCTACTACAGTGACTCATTTTTCAATCTGGATCATGGTCTGGTTAGAAATTGGTCATTAATTCTCGACCGTTCATCAGGTTTTGATCAACTTCAGTGAATCGTCAATTCAAAAGTGCTGCAGCATAGAGATGGACGAGGGGAGTGCATCGGTGATGGTCATTCATCAGTTCAACGGCTAGATCGCCTCGAACAATTCAATTAAGGTTTGAAACCTTATGGCGGTGGCTATGATTTTTGGGTTTGATCGACGTCAAGGTTGGCCATGGGGGGTCGCGGATGGTAGTAGAGGTTGGCGATGTTTCGGGGGGCGGGGGCATGGTCATGACTTGCTAGGCGACGGTGAGATGTCTAGTGAACAATGGCTGCTTCATCAGGTTGTGCGTGATTTTTCTCTGGGCTAGGGTTTCATGTGTGTTACAGAGGTGATGACATGTCCAATTTTATATTATATATTATTTAACTTCTAATGATAATAACTTTTACGTATGAGGTTGGATTTACGCGCGGTTTGTTCCGCTGCGATTGTATCGAAATTTAGGATATTTCGGAACTAGTTTGCATGAATTTTGAGACTGTCGAATTTTAAGACATATTTTGGATTTCAAATCAAAGGTGAGTGTTTTAACTCACTCATAACTACTAAATTATCTTATGTTAGTTAAATTGAATTTATGATGTGATTTGAAATTGATTAATTGATGTTTGGTATATTTAATTTGTCATTCCAGTTAAAGTTGACTTTTATTGAATTTAATAGCCATTTAATTTAATATTAAAGTTTAATTGATAGTTTATACCTATTATTGATAATAAGCAAATTATTGTTAATTATTTGTTGATTTGAATGATGATTGTGATGGATGTTTGATTATTGATATTGGATGACTGGATGTTATATTTATTTTGTTATAACACTGCAAGTTCCCTCAGTTGTTGTTAGAAAATCCTTATGAATTGAAATGATACATACTCGAACGATCTATAGATTAGGGAAAATCATTATGGATTGAAATGATAAACACAAGCGATTTTATGTATATAATTGTTAATTCGGGATTGCGGGTTGAAATGATATATACTCGTAAATTAAAATTATTGTGGATTGAAGTGATATATGTCCGTATCACTTGACTATAGGATAGAAAATTATATACGGACACCATATTAGTTAAATTAAATGATTTTAAATCCTTAATTTTTGAATTCAGTTAAATGATATTTTGAAATAAAATTGGATTTATACAAACTGAATTATTTTCGAAAATCCAAGCTCTAAATGTTGAAATTGGAATCGGTTTAAAGGAATCGTTTAAAGAAATTTAAAGTGAAATTTTAAAAATGAATTTGAAGTGTAAATGAAATTTATCGGAATTGAGATAATGAAATCTTTTGAAAATGTAACTTTGAAATCTATTAAATTTGAAATAGTTCGAATTTATTGTTCGGATATGGATTTGAAATCAATAATGAGTAAATAGTTTTAAATGAGAATTTTAATTAAGAGACATAACTTAATTTGTCAATTTGTAAGCTAGACATGGTCCAGATATGTTGAATGAAATAAATAGTTTAATTTGATATTAATTTAAAATTTATTATTTTAATAAAACTGTTTAAAAATATATTATTTAAAACAATCCCGATTATAAAGAATTTTCAAACTATTAAAATAAATTAATCTATTTTAAAATGTTTTAAACTATTTTAATCAATTTAAACTATTTTAATTTATTTTAATCTATTACAATCTATTTAATCCACTTTAACCAATTTTAACATATTTTAAACTAATTAACCCATTTTAATCTATTTTAATCTATCTTAAATATATTTAAAACTGTAACAACCCTCTATTTTGTAATTATTTTAAATTGAAATTCCTGATTTAAAAACTTTATTTTATTTTTTAAAATGAGTAATTTTTGTTATTTTGAATATAAATTTTAATTTTGTAAATTAGGATTCCAAACATAAATAAATAGAATATTTTCTAGAGTTGTGAATTTTGGTCAATATGGTCAAAATTTGACTTTTAAATTTAAAAAGTTTAAAATTTGAATTTTATCTTTTATTATGAAAGTAAATAAAATTTTAAGTATACTGCTTTTCGTTTCGCTGAAATCCGATTAATATTGTGAAAGTTATGTTTTTCAAACCATTGTATGTAAATTGTTTTATTTAACAAAATTGTTTATTTTAATTTATATAAATAATATTTTTCTTTTTCATATCATGTTCTAATTTGTGTATATATGTGTAACATGACATGTTATGTATATAATTTTATTTTTAAAACATTTTAAAAGTGTAGTTATAATTTTCCAATGTATATTGTATTTTGTTTACAATTTTTAATTATAGTTTCAATATAATAAACTATTTTCTTTATTTTATTTTTATTTTTCCTAAGAATAATTGTTTATTTTCTTTTTCACTATATTTTTTTCTTTTATTTTTATTTACTGAATTTTATTTTGTTTATTTTGTTTAAAAGAAAATGGAAATTCAAAAGACAAAGCCTTTTCATTTCTTTGCCTTTTCATTTCCTTGTCTTTTCATTTTTCTTTGCCTTTTCATTTCATGCTTTGGCCGTACATATCTCTACCCTTTAGCCATGTATTTCATTTTCATTCATGTGAAAAAACTTTTTCATCGTCTCAAACTCACGACAATTCATTTCTGAGAAAATTTAGGTAATGGCTTCTTCGATTTTCTATTTTCTTTTCTTCTTATCTTCATTGATTTTTGCCTTACTCTCTCTTGTTCTTTGCTAGGCCCTACCACCATCATCTCCACCGACCATCACCACCATGGCACCACCACCTCCTCCTCCTTTGACTAATAGTGGCCGTGACCACCAAGTGATGCCATCACCTCAAAATTTGCAAAGACACTCCACAAGCATGCCTAGCCGACCACAAATTCCACCATCCCCTTCATTTTTCACCTTGGCCGCCACCCCTAGCTCCACCACCATCATGATTACCACCTCTGGCCGCAATTTCAGATCTGACCTGACATGAACCAGTGCATGGTCGAGCCCACATACCTTTGTCCAAGCCAAAATGTTGAACCAAAACTTCCTATTTTGCCTTGCCTTTGACTTTCCTTCACTAGTAACTCCAAAACCCTTCACATCTCCTTGTAGCCGTGCCTATATACGTCCAAACCAGATTCACTTCAACCAAAACACCATCTTGGCTGAACCAATAAAGCTTTATGGCCGAGCAAAAGTGGTTAGTGGTCAAGCAAAATCGATTGATAAACACGGTGATGTCTTTTGTAAATTCTATTTCCATTTTGTTCCAATAGATTTGGTATTGTATTTATATTCATATTTACTTTGTTTTGTTGTTGAATACAAGATTAATATCTTGGATCTCTCTTCATACAAATCAAAAGTCGTGATGTATCGTGCTTGTCGTGCCTTTGGAATCGTTCTTGTGCGTGTCGTAGTGGTCTCTAGCTTTGATAAAGGTGAGTCCTTCTCACTCTGACATTATTACTTATGAAATGGTAAATGAATGACAAGTGATTAGTAACTAAAATGTTCATGCAAGTTAATGATGATTATATTATATGTTATTTCATGTTATTACCATACTAACTTTGTTAATTATCACCTTACATATGATATATGACAGTATATTGTGACATTGACATGCTAGTATAATTGTTTATATTGTTATTGCATATGTTCACATTGCAAGTTCCCTGTTAGAATAGAATCACTATGGGTTGAAATGACATATGCCCGAACGGACATTAGAATAGGGAAAAATTATTATGAGTTGAAATGACAAGCTCAAGTGATTTTTATTGTATTTTATTTAACTTGGGATTGCGGGTTTGAAATGATAGAACCCGGGTTTTCTTTTTAAACTGCGGATTGAAATGATATATATCCGTATCACTTGACCGAGGATAGAAAATTATATACAGACCCAGTGGTATATTTTTTTAAAATTATCTTTCTTAAGATATGTATTTCTAAAAGTATGAAATTTTGATTTAAAAATATATATTTTATGGTTTTAAGAAGGCTAAATATTTAGTTTTGAATTTGTGAATTTAAGTATGTAATTTGAAGTAAATGTGATTTTTGAATTTAAATTATATTTTTAAAATGTAAATAAATAATGGAAATTAAATTTAAAGTTTGAAATGACATTTGAAGTAAAATGATAAGTTTTATTAAATTTATAAGTTAAAAACAGTGAATTTTGACTTATCAAATGCATTGAGTTTTAAATTGGATATTTAATTATAAAATTTTGTGTGATAAATCATATGTTAAAATTATTTAAACGTGAAATTTTGAAGTCTATAAATATGATTTATATGTTTAAAATAACAAAAAAATTGGAGTGTTAATGTTTCTAAAATTATAATAAAATCTGGAATTTTTTAATAGCATTTTCAAAAATGTTGTGGTCTTATGACAACATTTTTAAGTGCTGTTGTTTTGAATTTAACTATGTTTGAAATAAATAAATATCTATTATGGCATTTTATAAATGCCGTTGTTCTTGTACGAAAATATTTTGGAAATTATAAGCTACGATAGCACTTTATAAATGCCGTCGTTGCTATAATTTGACAATGCTTGAAATATTATAGATTTTAACACTATTTGTGTTATATTTTAATGTGATAATCATTTAACTTTTGGAATTGATTATTTGTGAAATTTAAGGAGTTTTAAATATATTTTAATACTTAAATTTTAAATTTTAAGGAATTTAAAGTAAATTTGAATTTAAGTAAGGTTTTCTTGGTTATGTGTTAAATGGAATGAAATGAAATGAGATAAATGAATTTTTGAATGGAATTTTGAAATATATTTTGTAATGATGTTTGAAATAATAAATGAATGACATATTTGATTTTAAATCATATTTAAATTGAATATTTGATTTTGAATGATAATGAATTTTATAATGGATTTGAAAAGGAAATGATTTTGAAATGGTTTTGAATGACATGATCTTTATTTTGATAAAGAATGTGAATTTGGAATGATACTTGATTTTGATTTATTCAATTTATTTGATAAATGAATATTTGAAGTTTATTTAAATGATATTGAGTTTATTAAGTAAATATTTCAAAACTAAATATTAGTAAATTGAATTAAGATATATATGAAATTATCAATTTAGTTTTGAAGTATGGTATATTTAAAGCTTTGAATTATATGAAAAATTGAATAGTTTATTTTGTGGATCCAATCTATATTTGAAATTTATAAGATTTGAAATGGTTTGTTGGGAAATTGAATTGAATTGAAACCAATGGTTTGAATTGAATTAAATTGGAAATTTAAAAATCTGGATTAAAGAAATGTTCCATGATTTCAAGTTTATGATTTCGAAATGTTATGATTTTCGAAGTATAATGATTTCAGGTATTTTGGTTTCGAAAGAGTTATAACTTTGAAAGTATTATGAATTTTGAAAGATGAATATGTGTTTGAAATGGAATGATATCATATTGATTTAAATATAGTTTTGAAATAAAAATGGTTTTGGTTTCGAAGTATAAACTATTTTGAAAGGAATATAGTTTTGAAATGAAATGAAATGATTTTTTTGTAGTATAAACTATTTTGAAATGACCATGGCATTATAATAACGATTGGTTGTTAAAGAGACTGGAATCGGAAGTTGTCTTACTCTCTGCCGACTCCGAAAACCACTTAAACAACTGTGTACGCGGTGGAGATCCCAGAACGAAGTAGGATGGTGGCGACGTTCATGAGGTATATTACGTGGACCCGACTCCTGTGAGTTGGCATAAGGTGGCTAAAACAGGAGCGATCTCGGGCCAAGTGAGGTCATTCCACCTATCGGTCACATTTCTTCGATAGTATACTCTTACTTGTGGCTGATTTGATGGCCATCCTTCGATTTTGATTGGGAGTGTGTTCCAAGGCGGGCGTAGTGGCTGCTACGTTAACACCAGCCCGTGTGCGTAATTGGTATATCTACCCTGGCATTGCCTTGTGTGCCGTGTCACCTACCATAGCGAGCCTTACTACAAGTTTGTTTTTCTCCCGTAGCCCATGGAGTATTTAGGGTAGCCTCTCGATCTGGAGGTACGCTGATACTGGATGGACTACTGGGACTATTACGTGTTAGGTGCTATATGGGTAACCCTTCAACGCTGTTTAAAAGTAAGTTTATTTTTCTGTGGACATTATTATAATAGCGCAATATTACTACATAGTAAATAGTTTAACGGATCCTTAAAGGATGGGCGATCCCAAGCATCCTTTAAGTTACTGATGCATTTTGTTACCGTTCACTTGAGTTGATTTACAGTTCATAAGTATTTATGTCCGGACTCGAGTGTTTTGTATTGTGCTTTACGCTCGGGTCAGACTGAGTGATTCAGCATTCAGGACTCACCTTCAGAGTTGGAGCTTTGCTTGAAGATCCAACCATCTATTTTGCTTCCAGTATCCAGTTATTCCAGTGATGTATTTTGATTTGTACCTGCTGTTGTATCTTGTTTAACTCTTATGTATCTCATATGTATATATATAGTAGCTTCATGAACTACTATCTCTTTTACTTCCACTACATTATTATTTATTCTGTGATTTATGATTATTTATTTATTGTATATTTTGAGATTTGCCAAATTTTATTCACAATGCGGTATTTTGAGCAATTCAAGTCCGATATGTGCGGATGCAAATGGTTGAAAATATCGGGTTGTCACATGTGTTATCAGAGCTTTGGTTTTAGTCGAGACTCAGCATGTATGGTAAATGTATTTACAAAATCACTTCCATTTGAGTTTGAATCTCTTTCCTTTTTGACTCAATTCCTTTGAATTTTGGAATGTTCCCTACTGTTCCAAAATCCATTCGTGTCCCTCACTATTCATCTTCTTTTGATTCCGGAGTATCCCATAACTCTACTTCGAATGATCTTTAAATGAGTCGGCGGTCCTGCCAATCTCAAATTGATTTGTAAAAGGGGTGAAACTCTTTTACAATAGCATCGATTCACCCAAGATTTTATATCCTCGGTTTAGATGCTAGTATCTCTTATAATTCCAAACTCTTTCTCTTGAGATCGAATGTTGATTTACCCCAGAGATCCACATCGATCTTATTCTTTAAGTCACGGTTGACCCGGTTAAGGTTGCCCATGATTTATATTAGCTTATCCATCTTCCTATTCTGTTATTTAAATCGTCTCATCTTTGTTTCCAACTTATCTTCAAGTCATATTTGAAGTGTATTTGTAAAATAATATTTAAAATGTTTTATATATTTTGTTGTTTGAGTTCTTGATGTCGATTTGGGTTTTTGATCGATTCGTCTGATCAATGCCATCGATAAGATTTCCAAAACACTTGAACAGAGCAAACTGGCACAATATGATTTTCAAATTTAATAGTGAAATAAAATTTTGTAACTATATTATAAATTTTTTATGGATTTTTATTTGAATTGGATGTTAAGAAATAATATTGATTTTTATATATCATTATTTCTTGTTTCATGTATAACTAATTGAACTATAAACATGGTTATGAATTCAATCGGAAATTTAAAATGATTTTAGAAAAGAATTTGAGAATTTAATTTCCGATGGTTTTAAACCTTGTATTTAAAGTTTTGAAGGATATACTATTTAAAGTATTTTCGAATAGAAATTTTTTCCAAAGAATTTTAAAGTTTAAAATGAGTGCTTTTTTCTTTGTCGCTGGAAAATAACTTCGGTGATGACTGCAGCATCATTGACGTTCATTTTTGAGTTTCAAAGTGAAGAGACTGTTCTGTAGTCTCGCTACAGTTTTGTTTTGGGGAATTTAATTGATTTGAATTTCTAAAATAAGACTGGATTTATAACATATGCTGATATATGATTTAAATTAAAATGGATATATATATATAGTATATGTGCATTTATTTATCTCTAAATAGTTTGGAATTTATCGGAAATTTAATTCCTAAAGGATAATTTCAAGTATAATTTCAAGATTTGGATAAATATTCAAGCTTGAAATGATTAAATTGGAAAGTTTTATTTGTATAATACATAATTTTATTCCAATATAACTTACCTTAATTTTTTAGAAGTTGAATATGTAATTGGATAATATACAATATGGAAAGGATTTTATAAATAAAATTTGAGTGGTTATAATAAATGTTACACGCTTAAATTTTAGTTATAAAAAGATTAACAGAGGTAAATAAAGATAAAGGGGGTAACGGAATAATTTACAATATAAAATGATGTTAAAGGAACCAAGAATAATTTAAAGCAGTTATAATAACTATAAATATATTTAACATAGGTGATAAAATATATTGAGAGGGATAAATTTAATTATAATTAGGAATAAAGAAGAATTAATTTTATTGAGTACATTATGAGTATAATAAATGAATTTTTTTCTTTCAAATCCATGATTTTAGAGATTTTTTTTATTTAAGACACTTGGATGATAAGATAATGAAATTAGAGATATTTAATATATATTTAACTTATGTAAAATTTAATTATTAATTTAAGTTGAAATTTTCATGGTTTCAAATTTATTATCTTATTTTTTTTTCAAACTATCTTTTGGTTGTCCTTATATCTCTTATCTTGCTACAGAATAGGGAGGCTATTGCTTATACCAGTCTGTTTAGAAATCTTTCTATAATCTTTGGTACTCATTTTTGAATCTAGGCACTACTTGCCATCCACAGACCATCGGTCAAACAGAAAGAGTGAATCAGATTCTCAAAGATCTTTTCGTGCTTATGTGTTTGATTATGGAGGGTCTTGGGAAGATCATCTCCACCTTGTTAAACTTACCTATAACAACAGTAATCAGGTGTAATTTCAATCTTCTTAACATCTTATCTTAATCCTATTTCATTCTATCTTTTTCTCTGTTTTCACGTACCTCATTCCTTTTCGGGGACGAAAAGTTTTGAGTGGGGGAGAGTGTAACAACCCTGTATTTTGTAATTATTTTAAATTGAAATTCTTGATTTAAAAACTTTATTTTATTTATTAAAATGTATAATTTTTGTTATTTTAAATATAAATTTTAATTTTGATGTAAATTAGGATTCCAAACATAAATAAATAGAATATTTTCCAGAAATGTGAATTTTGGTCAATATGGTCAAACTTTGACTTTTAAAATTAAAATTTTAAAAATTTGAATTTTTGAACTCTATCTTTAATTATGAAAGTAAATAAAATTTTAAGCATACTGCTTTTCGTTCCGTTCAAATCAGATTAATATTGTGAAAGTTATGTTTTTTAAACCGTTGTATGTAAATTGTTTTATTTAACAAAATTGTTTATTTTAATTCATATAAATAATATTTTTGTTTGTCATATCATGTTCTAATTTGTGTATATATGTGTAAATGACAGCTATGTATATAATTTTATTTTTAAAACATTTTGAAAGTGTAGTTATAATTCTCCAATGTTTATTGTATTTTCTTTACAATTTTTAATTCTAGTTTCAATATAATAAACTATTTTCTTCATTTTTCCTAAGAAAATTTGTTTATTTTCTTTTTCACTTTATTTTTGTTTGTCTTTTATTTTTATTTACTGAATTTTATTTTGTTTATTTTGATTAAAAGAAAATGGAAATTCAAAAGACAAAGCCTATTCATTTCTTTGCCTTTTCATTTCCTTGTCTTTTCATTTTTCATTGCCATTTCATTTCATGCTTTGGTCGTACATCTCTCTGCCCTATAGCCGTGTATTTCATTTTCATTCATGTGAAAAAACTTTTTTTCCATCTCAAACTCACGGCAATTCATTTCTAAGAAAATTTTAGGCAATGGCTTCTTCCATTTTCTATTTTCTTTTCTTCTTATCTTCATTGATTTTTTGCCTTACTCTCTCTTATGCTTTGCTAGGCCCTACCACCATCTTCTCCATCAACCATCACCATCCACGGCACCACCACCTCCTCCTTCTTTGACCAATAGTGGCCATGACCACAAGTGATGCCATCACCTCAAAATTTGCAAAGACACTCCACAAACATGCCCAACCGACCACATATTCCACCATTCCCTTCATATATCACCTTGGCCGCCACCCCTAGCTCCACCACCATCATGATCACCACCTCTGGCCCCAACTTCAGATCTGACCTGACATGAGCCAGTGCAAGGCCGGGCCAAAATTTTGAACCAAAACTTCCTATTTTGCCTTGCCTTTGACCTTCCTTCACTAGTAACTCAAAAACCCTTCACATCTCCTTGTAGCCGTGCCTATATAAGTCCAAAACAAATTCATTTCAACCAAAACACCATCATGGATGAACCAATAAAGCTTTGTGGCTGAGCAAAAGTGGTTAGTGGTCAAGCAAAATCGATTGAAAAACTTGGTGATGTCCTTTGTAAATTCTATTTCCATTTTGTTCCATTAGATTTGGTATTGTATTTATATTTATATTTACTCCGTTTTGTTGTTGAATACAAGATTAATATTTTGGCTCTTTCTTCATTCAAATCAAAAGTCGTGCTATATCGTGCTTGTCGTGCCTTTGGAATCGTTCTTGTGTGTGTTGTAGTGGTCTCTAGCTTTGATAAAGGTGAGTCCTTCTCACTCTGACATTATTACATATGAAATTGTAAATGAATGACAAGTGATTAGTAATTAAAATGTTTATGCAAGTTAATAATGATTATATGATATGTTATTTCATGTTATTACCATGTCAACTTTGTTAATTATCACCTGACATATGATATATGACAGTATATCGTGACATTGACATGTTAGTATAATTGTTTATATCGTTATTGCATATGTTCACATTGCAAGTTCCCTGTTAGAATAGAATCACTATGGGTTGAAATGATACATACCCGAACGGACATTAGAATAGGGAAAAATCATTATGAGCTGAAATGATAGGCTCAAGTGATTTTTATTCTATTTTATTTAACTTGGGATTTTGGGTTTGAAATGATAGAATCCGGGTTTTCTTTTTAAACTGCGGATTGAAATGATATATATCTGTATCACTTGACCTAGGATAGAAAATTATATACAGACCCCGTGGTATATTTTTTTTAAATGATTTTTCTTAAGATATGTATTTCTAAAAGTATGAAATTTTGATTTAAAAATATATATTTTATGGTTTTAAGAAGGCTAAATATTTAGTTTTGAATTTGTGAATTTAAGTATGTAAATTTGAAGTAAATGTGCTTTTTGACTTTAAATTATATTTTTAAAATGTAAATAAATAATAGAAATTAAATTTAAAGTTTGAAATGATATTTGAAGTTAAATGATAAGTTTTATTAAATTTATAAGTTAAAAACAGTGAATTTTGACTTATCAAATGAATTGAGTTTTAAATTGGATACTTAATTATAAAATTTAACTATGATAATTCATATGTTAAAATTATTTAGATGTGAAATTTTAAAGTCTAGAAATATGATTTATAAGTTTAAAATAACAAAAAATTTGGAGTGTTAATATTTCTGAAATTATAATAAAATCTAGAATTTTTCTTAAGACAGCATTTTAAGTGCTGTTGTTTTGAATTTAACTATGTTTGAAATAACTAAATATCTATTACGGAATTTTATAAATGCCATTGTTCTTGAACTAAACTATTTTGAAAACTATAAGCTACGATAGCACTTTATAAATGCTGTCATTGCTATAATTTGACAATGTTTGAAATATTATAGATTTTAACACTGTTTATGTTATATTTTAATGTGATAATTATTTAACCTTTGGAATTGATTATTTTTGAAATTTAAGGAGCTTTAAATATACTTTAATATTTAAATATGAATTTTTAAGGAATTTAAATTAAATTTGAATTTAAATAAAGTTTTCTTGGTTATGTGTTAAATGGAATGAAATGAGGTAAATAATTTTTGAATGGAAGTTTGAAATATATTTTGTAATGATATTTGAAATAATAAATGAATGACATATTTGATTTTAAATGATATTTAAATTGAATATTTGATTTTGAATGATAATGAATTTTATAATGGATTTGAAAAGGAAATGATTTTGAAATAGTTTTGAATGACATGATCTTTATTTTGATATAGAGTGTGAATTTGGAATAATACTTGATTTTGATTTATTCAATTTATTTGATAAATGAATATTTGAAGTTTATTTTGGGTTTATTTAAATAATATTGAGTTTATTAAGAAAATATTTCAAAACTAAATATTAGTAAATTAAATTAAGATATATATGAAATTATCAATTTAGTTTTGAAATATGGTATATTTAAAGCTTTGAATTATATTGAAAAATTGAATAGTTTATTTTGTGGATCAAATCTATATTTGAAATTTATAAGATATGAAATGGTTTGTTGGGAAACTGAATTGAATTGAAACTAATGGTTTGAATTGAATTAAATTGGAAATTTAAAAATTTAGATTAAAGGAATGTTCCATGATTCCAAGTTTATGATTTCAAAATGTTTTGATTTTCAAAGTATAATGATTTCAGGTATTCTGGTTTTGAAAGAGTTATAACTTTGAAAGTATTATGATTTTTGAACGATGAATATATGTTTGAAATGGAATGATATCATATTGATTTGAATATCGTTTTGAAATAAAAATGGTTTTGGTTTCGAAGTGCAAACTATTTTGAAAGAAATATAGTTTTGAAATGAAATGAATTGATTTTTTTTGTAGTATAAACTATTATGAAATGACCACGGCGTTATAATAACGACTGGTTGTTAAAGAGACCGGGATCGGAAGTTATCATACTCTCTACCAACTCGGAAAACCACTTTAACAACTATGTACGCGGTGGAGATTCCAGAACGAAGTAGGATGGTAGTGACGTTCTTGCGGTATATTATGTGGACCCGACTCCCATGAGTTGGCATAAGGTGGCTAAAACAGGAGCGATCTCGGGCCAAGTGAGGTCATTCCTCCTATCGGACATGTTTCTTTGATACTATACTCTTACCTGTGGTTGATTTGATGGCCATCCTCCGATTTTGATTGGGAGTGCGTTCCGAGATGGGCGTAGTGGCTGCTACGTTACCACCAGCCCGTGTGCGTAATTGATATATCTACCTTGGCATTGCCTTGTGTGTCGTGTCACCTACCATTGCGAGCCTTACTATGAGTTTGTTTTTCTCCCGTTGCCCATGGAGTATTTAGGGTAGCCTCCCGATCTGGAGGTATGATGATACTGGATGCACTATTAGGACTATTACGTGTTGGGTGCTTATGGGTAACCTTTCAACGCTATTTAAAAGTAAGTTTATTTTTCTTTAGACATTATTATAATAGAGCAATATTACTACATAGTAAATAGTTTAACGGATCCTTAAAGGATGAGCGATCCTAAGCATCCTTTAAGTTACTAATGCATTTTGTTACTGTTCACTTGAGTTGATTTACAGTTCATAAGTATTTATGTCCTGACTCGAGTGTTTTGTGTTGTGCTTTATGCTCGGGTCAGACTGAGTGATTCAACATTCAAGACTCATCTTTAGAGTTGGAGCTTTGCTTGAAGATTCAGCAATCTATTTTGCATCCAGTATCCAGTGATTCCAGTGATGTATTCTGATTTGTACCTGATATATCTTGTTACTCTTCTGTTGTATCTTGTTTAACTCGGATCTATCTCATATATATATTGTAGCTTCATGAACTACTATCTCTTTTACTTCCGCTGCATTATTATTTACTCTGTTTTTGTGATCTATGATTATTTATTTACTGTATATTCTGAGATTTGCCAAATTTTATTTACAACGCGGTATTTTGAGAAATTCAAGTCCGACATGTGCGGATGCGAATGGTTGAAAATATCGGGTTGTTACAAAAACTATTTTAATCCATTTCTAAACTACTTTAAAGTATTTCAAACTATTTAAAAATTTATTTTTAAACTATGCTAAACTATTTTAACTATTTATAACTATCTAAACTATTTTCTAAATTTCAAACTACGTAAAGTGAAAGTGTTTATATTTAAATCCTTTATTTTTAAAGCGAATAGGGTTAAATGATGTTATAACTTAAGTTGAGATTTGAAATGATATTGCCAGTGAAATGACATATTTGAGTAAATATGATGATTTTGAAATGAGCATTTAACTAATCTATCGTATCGGTATGATTTCGAAAGTGAATATGGTTTCGAAAGCAATATGGTTTTGAGAATACGATATTTTGATATCAATTATGAAATGATTTTGGAAATTTTAAAGAACCACCTGGTGTGAAATAAGCGTTTGGTTGTTAAAGAGACCGGGATCTGATATTGTCATACTCCCTGCCAAAACCAAAAATCACTTTAACAACTGTATACATTGTGGAGATTCCAAAATGAAGTAGGATGGTTTAGCGAACGATTTTATATGAGGTATTTACGTAGCCTTGATTCCCGTGAGTCAGCTTGATGTGGCTAAAACAGGACCTATACCGAGCCCTATCGGGCACATTTCTTCAATACCATATTATGACTTTGTTATTGATTTGGTGGCCACCACTCGATTTGATTATGGGAGTGTGTTCTGAGGTGGGCGGTAGTAGCTTCTATGTGTTACCACCAGTCCAGAGTGCAAACGGTAGAATCCTACCCTAGCATTGCCTTACATGCTTTGTCACATGCCTTATCGTGCCTTCTACAAGTTTGGTTCGTACCGTACATATAGAGTGCCCTTTGATAGCCATCCAGTTTGCGGAGGAATTACGGTAATGTATAGATTATGGGAATATATATAATGTGTTAAAGGGGATATGGGTAATGCCTTAACGCTATTTTAATACTTTACTTTACTATAGACACTATTATAATAGCGTATTGTACTATGTATGTAGATAGTTTAATGGATCCTTAGGAGATGGAATCCCAAATATCTCTTAAGTTATTGCACTCACGTTTGACACTGGATATAAGATGTCAAACTTCGTAAACATCTTCGAAGCCGTTATAGGTACATAAGATCTTTTAGTTCTGACTCGAATGTTTTGTCTTTTCAATTCGCTCGGGTCAGTCTGAGCTTTTCAGTGCATTGGAGACTGCTTTTCTAGAGAACGAAGATGGAGATTTGTATACTATTATTATTTATTATATTTATTCCACTGCATCACGTTGTTCCGCTGCATTTATTTATTCATTCCTATTGTTCGTAACTCTGATCTGTATTATAGAAGTGTAATCAAATGTTATTTGTAAAATAACGTCATGAACTATTTATTTGATTATTATATTTTATCATTATGCTGTGAGATTTTGTGCTTGTTTTTCTTTTTTCTCTGCTTTATATTATTTAGCTCAATACAATCCTTCCTTTTTAATGGTTTGAGTCTGACGTGTGTGATTTATCGTCGTTTTAAACTGTCCAAAAAGGTGGGTTGTTATAATATATAAGCATTTCTAGTCATATGGTTGGAGCAACAACCATCAAGTATTCATTTTTCTTTACTTTCTATTTTATTTTGGGCGTCTGCAAAATAAGAAAAATTTAATTGGTACCTACATTCTTTATTTAGGGTCCTACATGTCAGTGGAAGAAGGTAGCCATATCTATGAGGATTTGGTTCGTTTATAAGTGTAATTATTGTTATGTACGACTTTTCTATAAATATACATCAAAATACTTTTGTCTAATTAGTTTATTATTTGTTTTAATAATCCATATTTTGACCATACTTGTGTATGAATTCTTAATCTTAGCTTCTAACTTTGACTTTTTGAATTTTGTGTATAAGTTGCTATAATTCTTTGACTTTCATTTACTTTTAAAATCTAATCCATTTCGATTTCCAGATGGTTTAGATATTTTAATCAAATTTTCTAGATATCATTTTTCTTTGTTTAATTTTGTCACATTATTTGTTATTTTATCTAATTTATTTTAAGATCACAAATTTCATATTGCTAGAATCTAAATTTACTTGTAATTGTAGTTTTTCTTTTTCATGATTAACTTTTTTTAACTTATAATTTTCTAAATCATGTAATAAGATTTCATTTTGAGATAATAATGTTGCACATTTATTTGAGTAATTTCTAATTCTTATTCTAAGATTATTTTTTCATCATTTAATAATCTATTTTCTAATTTTGCTTTGGTTAACTTTCCAACATATTTCTTATTTAATTTTTTTGATTCTTTATATTTATCATCTAATTCAATGCTGATTTCCATTATCTCATCATAAGTAAGTTTAGGACGTACCTGACTAGTGTTAGCCATTAAACACACATTTTCTTGTTTCGAGTCACTTTCACTATCACTGTCAGATGAAGATGATGAATCCGAATCGTCCAATGTTAGTTGAAAAGCTCTTTTCGTTTTCTTGAATATTTCAAACTGTCTTTTCTTTTTATCATTATTGATCTATGGATAGTCCTTCATGTAACCAAATTTGTCACACTCATAACATTTAGTTGATGTTTGATTTGAGGAGTTTGGTTTGCCACCATTTTGAAATTTGGTCATCTTCTTGAACTTCTTGAATTTGTTGTAGTTTTTGGAAACAAAAACAATCTCATCTTCTTCTAAGTCCAAATCTTCGTTACTTGCTTGGAATGCTATGTTTTTCGTTTCAAGAAACAAGATTTTGATCATTCTTAGCCTGCAAGTTAGCTTCATAGGACATTAGATTTCCTATTAGCTCTTCGACTTTGAGTTGAGAAAGATCGCTAGCTTCTTCGATGGCTAAAATATTTCTTTCCCATTCATTTGTCAAGGAGTTTAATATTTGTGTGACTAAATGAAAATCTATGAATATAACTCCAAGTGCAATGAGAACGTGTTGAATTGTTTGAAATCTAGCATACATATCAATAATTGATTCATTTGCTTTCATTTTGAAAGATGAAAATTGGTTTTGTAAAATGTAGATTTTAGTTTGCTTGACTTTAGTTGTGCCTTCATGTGTAACTTGTAAAGTACGCCATATATCATATGCAGTGCTGCAAAGCATGACACATGAAAATTCATTTTTGTCAAGCGAGAAAAGCGATACATTCATAGCTTTGGCATTCTTAGATGCCTCTGCTTTTTGAGAATCAATCGAAGTGCTAATGTTGGTATTAGGTGCTTCATATTTGTTTTGAGTTGCTAGCCATATTTCTAACCTATTTGCTTCCATAAAAATTCTCATACAAGTTGACTGGTAATTATAGTTAGAACCAATAAATAATGGAGGACAAGCAGTCGATTGACCTTCTTGAAAAGTATTTTCCATATTAATGATTTTTCAACTACGTGTTACTGTAGATTGAAATGAGCGTGCTCTGGTACCAAATTAAAATGTAAGGATCTTATTTAATACAACTTATATACTAGTCTCGGAGTATGTACTAACAATTATACTAAGTAGAGTAAATTAACAGAGTATTAATAAGATAGATAATAAAAGCAAGAACACCAGATATTTTATATTGGTTCGGACCTCCCGTCCTTTGTGCAGTCTCGAAGCTCCTCTTCGGTATTTCCTTCGACCAAATAAATGTTACATCCCTTGGAGGAATAGGCTAATACAAAAGTGATTCTCTGACAATTATGTGTTCCAAATAACAAGAATTTTGGCTGATAGCACAAATCTTCCTATGATCTCCTTTGAGTATGTGAATGTGAATATTTGAGTTGTAGGAAGTGGTTTATCAAAAATGGTATTTTTGATTATGATAGATTGAGACTATATAAGCAAGAGATGCACTCATATGTAAATAGAAAGTTAATAAGAAATCAAGAGAATTTTTTTTTCAGTTCTCAACCTTTGAAGTATTTATAGGTTTAAAGAGATGTGGATGAGGAGTTGTTACTGTTAAACAAACTCTATTCTTTGCTTTAATGGCTGCAATCATTGAAGAAGAAATGTTATCATTTAAAATGAAATGAAACATCCTTTCGGATTAGAGCAATTGCCATATGACAGACGTTTTTGAATTTGCACAGGCGTCTATGGCTTTAGGGAATAATTTCTCGAAAATATTCATAGACGTCTGTGGATGGCTTTTTCATATTATAAAAAATTTCAATGCCAATGTCAAATGTTTTTAGTGCTTACTATATTATATGAATTCGTGTGTGTGTATATACTTAAGGAGATCTTACAATGTCTATCTACGACTCTTAGTACACTAGCATAACCTTACTAATCATGACATTGTCCATAAGTCTTTGTTTGTCATCGAGTCCCAATATCTTTGGACATGACGATCTGTTGTAGTATATACTTGTAATCTTGATAAGACATATAATATATGTGCTTGTATAGTTGTTTCATTGAACCATAGAATGGAGGTTCCAACACTATGTGTTTAATCTAATCAAATAAATCTGCAAAGCTTGTTCTCTCTCTTCATCACACTTGAAAGTGGCAACACATCCCTTGGTCAAACTATATGAAACCTGAATTGTCTCGAAACATTTTCCACTAATTCAGACCACATATTATGATGGACCAACTATCCAGTTGGCGAAACAACATGGCAGCCAAACCAGTCAAGTACAATGGGAGCGTCGTTATATCACCTACTCCATAACACTCTATACACTGGATGTATATCATTAATTGAACAGTTAGATCCGTCCTTCCATCATACAACTCTAAAGTAGATAATTTGAAATTAGATGGATTCCTAACATATAGAGTGTTTGGAGTGAAATGTTATTCATTCCATCCACCAAACTTCAATCCATAGCTTTACCTCGAAGTACATGTCTTACCATCTCAACTAATCGATCATCTAGTTTCGGTTGAATTATCTTCGCATACCTTTGATTCAAAACTTCTTCATGCCCTCATTCCTATAGGGAAATTTTGGTTCTAATCCTTGCGGTTGCAACTGAATTTTGATTAGATTCCAAAGCTCTACATTATCAATATGACGTTCCCTTCCATGCTTGACATTCAGATCGACTGCTCTCCCATGTCCCAACATATCCCTACTGACTGGTCTGGACCTCTCAGTACCGACTTGTTGGTGTGCTGAGGAATGGTCCCAGCTTGTTCTTCTTCATTTCATTGTCTATCTGCTCCACCTTCTAGCCTCCACTTCTAATTTTAGACAACTCCAGCTGCACTTTTTTATTCAATCCTTTGAAAAAAATCCGTTTATCATCTTTTCTTATCGAGCTATCAAGCACTCTTTCAAACTTATCATCGTCCCTTGAATATTATTTCTAGTCACATAGTTAAACTATGGACGTCTCCTCATGCTCTGGTTGATCCGGTGTTATTGTATTTGTATAGTATACTTATTCATCTTCCGCCATATAAAATTTAAGTCATCATACTACAAGCATGAAAAATTAATTTTACTTATTTGGCGAAACCGACTCCAATTTATCATAATATATCTCCCTTTGGCAAAGATAAAGACGGAGATCGTGATGCCGAACTCGAGATAAGACCGATCCAATCTGTAAACTTTCTGTCAATTATCTTCCTCCCTGAAGCTTGTGGTTTCTAAAAAATTCAAGTTTGCGGCTGCTGCTTCCTCGTATTCTTTTTTTTCCATTTTGCTGAATCGAGATCGCGATGTTGAACCAAATCTCTTTTGATTTTGTTTTAGTTTGATGTTTAAATTGAAGTTGTGATTTAGTATTGGACTCCATTTTCATTCTAAAATACAATAGCACATTTTACACAGGTTGTTATCCAATTTAACTATTGAATCAAGAAGGTTGTGATTCCTTTCAAATCGTGCTTTGGAACGTACGATCTTGCAATTTTTGCAATCAATGGTTTGGATATTTGAATAAACGTACATCCAATTTTAGGTCCATACAATTTTATTTTCTAAATTACCATTATAATAACACAAATTTATGCTATTTGTGAACCAATTCATGTATTTAAAACTTCCCAAAAGCAATGAAATCCAAACCAGAAATAAAACAGAATACTTGAAATGGAATCGAAATTTTGAAAATTTTAATGGAATTAAAATTTTGAAAATTTCGAAAAATCGAAATGGAAGGAAAAACTAAAATTTTACAACTCATTTGTTTGGTTGTAATTGATAAAAAAAATTTATCATAATTTTATCACAATTAATATCGAAGAGTGTAATGTTAGAAATAATCTTATATTTCTAACAAAAGTTGAATAACTATATAAATGAAATATACAAATGAGTGGCACAAAATAAACGATCATGGTTTCATTACAAATTTGATATTTAACAAATCTTACAAATAAAATACATTTGGGATTAAATTCAAATATAAAATGGTTAGATTTATAACCAAAACCAAATGCATAAAGTTGAAATTGGTATTATATAAAATGGCAAGGTTGGTTTCTAAAAGTTCCTTTAAATCCACTTTTAAGACTTTTTTATTATTCAAGTTAGATAACCCCGCTAAACATAATAGACAATATGAGTATTCTAAAATGTTTATTTTTAATATGGGTTCATGTGTAATACTAAATGAGTTAGAAGTTCCAAAATGGAACAAAATCCGTTGACGATTATCGTGGTAATATGTTGAAAAATGTTTAGGTCATTTCATTACATAGATAAAAAAGATAGGTTCCACTCTAAGTTATTATCACCAGTTTTGGTTGCATTCAATCGATTCAATATTGAAGATGTTGAGGAACATTATCATGGTTTTGGATAATTATAAATTTGTCAAATAATGTAGTGCGGTTTTAGTTAAAACTGTTATGTTAATGGTTACCACTACCATATAAAGAAAAGCTTATTGTTACCGTGACCTTGTCGATATATCACGTTGTTATACCAACAAACTAGCAAATTCTTAAACTAGTGATGGTAAGTTATTATTTTGTTTCGAGTAACAAAATTTTATGTTGTTCTATATAGTGAGGTTTTACCAAGCATTTCATTATCAAATTTTAAAAGAAATCAGCGAAAAAGAAAACAAATGCAAATTGATTGCTTGATTTTCACTAGTACCGATAAATTAACACCATTTTGACGTGAATTTTAAAACCAAATCTTGATCACTTGATTTCTTTATTTAAAAGAATGTGCAAACACAAGAAAATAAAAAATATAATTGAGTTAGTAAATTACCGCTACCGTCGATCTTGGAAAAAAATGATTAGTTTTTTACCATTTAATGGCAAATTCACCATTATCATACCAAATGTATTTAGTACTGGCTTAACTTAAAAAGGTGACCGATTGATAGGCAATTATATGGTAGTAAGCAATTTACAGTTACCATAATCCTTAAACCGATGGTTTTTTGGAAGATTCTCATATTTTATTCTAATTATACCCACATAAACATATTTTATTCCTAGAATATATTTGTGCTCTAAAAATTATATACTAAATTCAATGTTACATCATTTTACATTGAATTACTTTCGATATGTTTTAATAGTAACTTTTATATTATATTTATCCAATTATTACAATGCACTAATTTATTTTATATATTAGTTGCACTCATCTGTTTATATACATTTATCATCTTATAACATATGTTCTTCCAAAGAAAATCTCTCTTAAATAATTTTGAATCTATTTCTAATCAAAATGCAAAACATATGGTATTCTATAAATATTTATATTATATTTTTGAATTCTTCTGCATGATCAAGTTGGGATATGGTAATCCATGTATAAATATAGTATACAAAGTTTCCTTTTTATACATAAACATATCTATATGTACATCAAAACAACATACAACGCTTTAATAAAAAAATCAGTGCATTTTTATTTTATGCAAATTTCATAAATATACGAGTAAATTTATTTTTTAATTCAACTTCTACAACTGAATAATAAATAACTTAGAAGCATATGTTGACTACTTATAAAAAACACCTCATAAAATCCATCAAAACTAGTACTCTCATTCACAATCATGAATGATACTCCCAACACCCTTTATAATTGCTACTACAAAATTTAAGAGCAGAATCGATGAGGATTATAGGTGTGGTTTATAAGATAGAATGTAGAGCCAACCTTATGCGATAACTGTCGGTACACCATATAGTTTGGTATGGGAGTAATAATGCTAGTGTACACTTCTAGATATCAAATGTCATTTATAGACCATGGATTGTAATCTTAAGATACTAGTGCCATTTACAAAGTATACAAAAAGTTAAAGATGATGAGGTACAAAATGACGAGGGCTATATTGCCAAAGAGTCACCGATGTTCTATAATATAATTGTAATGACACGGAAATTTATCACTTTGGAAAATATATATAATTTTAAATTATTCAAGTGTAAGATTTTGTTTTAAAATAAAATGTTTGAACAATAAAAAATGATGGCAAACTTGTTTTAAAATTATATTAACAAATATAGATACATCGGATTTCCGTCAGAAAAGCAACGAAAATCAATTTTCGATAAAATTAAGATTTTCTTAATATTAGAGGATACGAAACTGGATACATACACTTATTTCTCCATTTAAGCAAGAATATGTAATAAAATTATTTATTTTATCTTTGGTAATAAAATGTCTTTATCACATCATCAATGATGTCATCATTTTGAAATAATTAAATTTTGAATTTGAATTGAGTTTAAATGATTTAATAATTATTTTAAATATTAAATAGGCCTTTTTAATTATTAAATAATAAAATAAATGTCATTTTCAAATTTTATCTATATATGTATATGTATACATACACAGACACATATACTAACTAAGAAGTAAAAATATGACGAGAATTCGAATCTCGGATTCACCATGATTTAACGAATAAAAATTGTATCGAAATATTACAACTTGATTTGTCAAAAATAAATATAGAAGCACCTATACACATGAACATGAACACACACACACACACATATATATTTACCATTAAAATTTACTACCTTTCTTAAGTTAAATCAAAAATCTAAATATTTTCTAAGCAAAAAACAAGAAAAAACTCACGATCACTTACAAGCATATGGGGGTACATGATAGAGGGTGGTACAACCGTGGGGGGACGTGTGAGTGAGCAATGGTGATGATGACGTTGTAGATATTTTGCTAAAAAAGGCGATAAATATGTCCTTATTCTCTCATTTCCTTACACTGGAATTCTTAAGTTCTTCTCCTTCTTTATAGGACCATTAATGGCTTACATGTCTTCATAAATTATTGCATAGTCATAGCGAAGCTTTGCAAAGAAATATATTTCCATATAGAAAAATATATCACCTTAGTTTGAAATCAAAGTGAGAAATCATCTCCTCTTTTTTCTCCTTGCTTGGTCGAGCTCGTCAAGAACCACCACCACCTCACCACTCTCTCAAGTACAAGGTTGATTACACTAAGGGTCCTAGACCAGCAGTCATAAGCTACGGTGCCAAAATACCGAAGCTATAGTCGATTTCGTGGCACTAAAAGATAAGTTGGAAAGCTATTAAGTGATAATTACTCCGTTAGTTTACTTTAGTAAACAATATGAGGAATTGTATTTTTTTCATGCTTGTTTTCTATGTTTAGTCATTAATTTTTGGATGCAATAATGTGGTTGCTTGGTTGTAGAAATAATTCACGGTAAATACATGTCGAATTTACACGAAGAAAACACTTTCTCTTATGAATTATAAAAGTGTTACAACATAGTTAAACCACTTTAACATGAATAAAAATGGTCTAAAATGGTTTGTAAATATTTTATGGGGATTAAAACCCATTTTGCTCAAGTGTTTGAAAAGATGTGAAACTAGAGTCAAAATAGGCGCGTCGCATAACGGAAGTTTGTGTTTTCACGCCATAAATCAATTTGTAGAGTGGAATATAGCTCAAAATTATTTGAAATAAGAATTGTCTAAACTCTTATAACTATATTTTCTAAATAAATGAGAAAAATCAAGACTTCATTTTGTAAAATTTGAGATATATCAAAATCAAGCTTTTAAATCATCGCGTTTTGGTAGTTCGTAAAATATAGGTTGCAGCTCTTAAAAATAAATATTTTTAATTCTTTAAAAATATGTGATAAATTATAAAAATACGTTAAAAGAGTTTTAAATGGAAAAATTAAACCTATAAAAGGTTTAAATGGGATTTGTGATACTAACCCCCCTTAAAGGCACTATTCACCGGCAATTTAATGAACGAATTTGAAATTTTCGGTATTAAGATTTAAATTTGGGTTTTTCTTCCATATCCTTTATAAACATTTTTCAAATAAGAAATCAAGTAATTTGAATGGGTTTAGAGTTGATAAATATCTTGACTGCCTTATGGGTGACAAAGAGACAGCCTCTAGGCTAGTCTTTGGAAAACCAGTTTCCTACTCTTCCTAGCTATACGGACTGGCCCGATGGAGGGATAGTTAATTTGATTTACTTGGATCACATAATCCTATGAAAAATATAAAATAAATTAAAATTTTTTCCAAGGATAAAAAGATTTTAAAATCATAATGATTTTGGAATCATAGAAAACATTCTAGTTAAACTCTACGTAAAATACCGAAGAGTGATTTCGTACTACCCATGTGAATTTAAAAGGTGATTTCACCATTATTCGAAGAATAATATGGGTTGAATATAAAATTACTATTGATTATAATTAGTCTAGTTTCTATGGATCCTTTTTTACTCAATACTAACTGTTTTGGGTTTACAGTAAACAGTGTCTTAAATAACATTATTTTGACCATTAAAGATATGTTTTGGAAATGTGAAATCTTCCGTAAGAATTTAATTATACTTTTCCTAAGCAATTAAAAAATAATGATTTGGTATTTCTAAAATTAGAAAGAGGTTTAATAATCCCGTATATGCTGAAAAAGAAAATGATCTAAAAAATATATCTTTAAGAAGACATTTTACTTGGACGAAAGATATTGATTAATTTTAATAATAATCACCTATATACTTAACATCTTTTATTGATAATTGGTTTGGAGAAACCGAGATTAGATTTGGTGATTCTTATCCGAAAACCATTTTTGAACCAATATACACGTTCGAGAGTGAAGACAGGTAGAAGAGATGATTTGAAGATAGAGGTCTTCATAATGTAGGGTTGCTTGCCACTAACCTCTAGGTTAATTCCTATATCATAAATATGGTGACGGTAGTATCTTTATTCTGAAATCTTCGATGCAAGGACTACTCGCTACCGATCCTAAGGGTGATTCCCAAATAGGATGTAGTATGAGAAGTCCCTTCAGTTTGTCATATTCCTGGACAAATTGTATGTACGAGTGACTGGCGTTGCATTTCTAAAACCACATATATTATTTTTACGAAGTACATCTGTTTGGTGGTGCAGAATTTAAACCCTCTTACACTTAATAGTCTTTCATGAGTCGTATGAGCTCGGGGTTTTTTTATGGAAATTAATAGTATGTTATTAGAAATTGAAATATGGCATTCAAAGTGGAATTTGTTTTATGAAAGGTAATATGTTACCTCAGACCTCATGCTTGGAAATGACTGAAATAGGGCATGCCGTTAGGCTATAAGGGTTGCACCCATTAGGGTATGGTCATCACCTCTCTAGATGACTCTCTATATGTCGAGTATGTGGTGTATGCTCTAGGATCTCGGTAAAGGTTGGTAACAACCGGGGTGATGTCATATTCGGTACTATCTAGGGTCATTATGTTGATTACCGAAAAGTAGTAGGCCGGTCTTGCCAGAAGCATAGGACTGTCTGTGGTTACTCGGTACATTCCACTAGAGATGTACTGTATGGAAGGTAGTACTTTACCTGTCATTGTATGGAATCTATTCTCCAATAAAGGCCTTTGAATTTAGTTGTATACCTATTATGTTGGAATTTAATCAATGTAACAATTTCGGCTATGATTAATATGTATTTGTGATTTAGACACTATTATAATATCACTGGGTTTTATGTAGCAATGCTTTTGATTATTGTAATATAAAAACCCATCCTGTTTGTGTGTGATGCGGTCTTATGAGATAACCTTTGTTTTCATAAATATTCATTCTTTGGGTTTTCTCACACCAGTCCCATGATCGACTCGGAGTTTATTTTCTTTCTCCTTAAACTCTGCATGTCTTATTTTTTCGGGTAGCCTAGATAGTAAGGTTTAGCTTAGAGCATTTTGGAGGGGCTTGGAGCATGGGGTAGAAGTTACCTTTATAGACAATTATTCATTTCTATTTCCACTATATTATGTATAAGTATACACCAGATCCTATGGAGGGATAGGCAGTTATAACTGTCCTTAGCTGGGTTAGTACTTGCCATTACTTTGATATATCATTTTGGGAGTGATTGTGTGTACTATTTATATGTAAAAAATTAAGTTATTAAATGCAATGTGATAATCCTATTTTACCCCTGATCATCCGCCTCTCCGGCACTTGAATTCGCGATATGTGAATACCATGGATGTATTAATGTCAATTTTTCATGGTCGAAATGGTGGGTTGTTACACTTAGTATCAGATCTTAGGTTGAGCAAACACCTAAGCCTTGATGTGGTCGACTCATTAGAGATAGGGTAAGTAATGCCCTAGAAAGAGTTCAGTCAAGGAGAGGGTATTTGAAATTTTATCCGAATAAATACATTCGAGTAATTTTATACCCATCCCCTAAAATAATCTTGTCTATTCTAAATTGAAGCCTTACTATATTTAGATAGTTGAAAATGAGCAACCAAAGGGGACGTAGAGAGGGAAATAACAGCATAACGACCATTAATGGTCAAATTCCAAATGCTATAGTAATTGAAGAAGTAGTAGTTCCCATGCAACCTCAGGTAAACTTTGCCGCACTATGCAAAGGTTATACCAGCTTGGCAGGAAAGCCATTTAAGGGCACAAATTCTATCATTGAAGTTTAGGGTTGGCCCCGACCATGTGAGAAAATCTTTAAAGGATTAAGCATCGATAATGATTGAAAAAGGTTCTTAGCATCCTGGTAATTGAAGGATGGGGCTATAGCTTGGTGGGAGTTCATTACTTTTAATGACTCAGAAAATAACTTCTATTGGGCAAGATTTAAAGTAGTTTTTGAAGAAAATGCATGTCCGCTACTGGAAAGTCCCTCCTCTATAGAATTTTCATGGATATAAAGCAAGGAGAAATGTCCGTGGAAGAGTATTTGTGGAAGTTTAATTAATTATCTCGATTTGGGCCTGGATTGATAGACACTCCCCAGAAGAAAAATGACATATTTATTTTTAGGACGATGGAGTAGTATTATGACAAGATGACCGCTCATGTAAAGGGAACCTTTGTAGATCTGGTAGATATGGGTTTCTGGTATGAAACTTTGGACAAGAAGAATTCGCCTACAACTCAAATAAATAACAACAATTGAAGGAAGTTAAAATTCAATCACTAAAGGAAGAAGCCATGATAAGGCAAATCAGGAGGAGGATCTCAGGAGAACCATATGAAAGATGTTACTTATTAAAGTGCAACTAGAAGGGCCATTTTTCCACCACTTGTAAGATTCCTAAGGTTCAGAATAGAACCTACTATGATTGTCACCAACAGGGGCACATGATAAAGGACTGCCTGCTAATAAAGAAAGGATAGCAGGTTAGAGTTTTTGCTATCAAGGTGAACCCTTAACCTCCATAAATGTGAAAGTCAAGGGAGTTTTGAAGGTAATATTTATATTAATGAAGATTTAGTTAGAGTATTGTTTGATATTCGGGCTTCCCATAGTTTTATTTCTGAGAAATTGGTTGATAGGTTAAAACATACTCCAAAAGTAGTAGAAACCCATGTTTGTGTGTCAAAACCTATAGGGGGTACAACTAATCTCTGTATGTTTTGTGAAAAAGTCTGAGTTACCTACCTATCTCAAAAAATTTTATGTGACCTTATTGACCTTGATTTTATTGGATTTGAGGTTTAACCAAGTATGGATTGGTTGTTTGAGTATAAAGCTGTTCTTGGTTGTGCTAAAAGGACAGTGATGTTGCAAAGAAGTGAGCAATTTAAAATAATGTGTGAAAAGCCTAGTCCAATGAGGGATAGTTTCATGTATGCACTTAAATTATTCTAAAAACGTCAAGAAGAAATACCGATTGTTACGAAATTTTGGGATGTTTTTAAAGAAGTGAAAAGTTTGCTCCACATCAAGTAATTGAGTCCCAAATTAACTTAATTCCTGGTCCAAGGCCTGTTGTTCACCATATTTGTAAAATGGCACCAAAAGAGAACGATGAGTTAAAGAATCAAACTAATGAGTTGTTAAAGAAAAGGCTGATTAGGCCGAGTCGCTCAAGTTGGGGAGCAGATGTAGTTTTTATTGCAAAATCAGATGGCTCCCTAAGGCTTTGTGTATATTATCAAGACCCGAACAAGTAGAAGATTAAGAATGAACATCCTCTAACCTGTATTGATGACTTGTTTGATCAACTTCATAGTGCTCAAGTATTCTCAAAAATGGACATGGCTACAGGATTTCATTAACCAAGGATAGTAGAAGATTGCATTACTGTAACTTCAATCAGAGGTCAGAATTATTTCTTTTGTGGTTGGTTATGTCTTTTGGGCTAACAAATGCACCTGCTTATTTTTGTAGACCTCATGAGTAGAGTATATAGAAACTTACTCAACAAATTCGTGCTGGTTTTTTTATTGACGATAATCTTATCTATTCAAATACCGAGGAATAACACAAAAGACATCTAGAGATTGTGTTGAAAATATTAAGGAGGAACGTTCTTAAAATGCCACTTCTTGGAGAAAGAGATAAGGTTCATTGGACATGTTGTGTCAAGGGACGGAATTTTAGTTGATCTCGAGAAAATCACAATCATTCTAGATTGGAAATGACCGCAAACTCTGAAGTACGTACATAGCTTCTTAGGATTGGTAGGATATCACTGGATGTTCATTCAGGACCTCTCAAAAATTTCCTCTCACCTAGCAAAGTTGAGTATGAAAAATGTTAAATTAAAATAGATACTATAATGTGAAGAAGCATTCAAGGAGCTCAAGAAAAGGTTAACTACCACTTCAGTCCTAACTATTGCTGATGAAAATACTGGTATTTTATATAAAAATGGTTGTGGAGAAGGAGTGGGTGTAGTACTAATGCAACATGGAAAAATAATCGCTTGTGCAAGCACGCAGCTAAAGCCTCATGAGAAAAATTATGCAACACACGACTTAGAACTATTAGCCATTATATTTGCATTAAAAATGTAGAGGCATTATTTACTGGATGAAAAGTTTGATCTCTACACAGATCACAAATCCTTAAAATATCTTTTACCCAGAAGTGCTTAAATGTGAGGCAACAATGTTGGTTAGAATTTCTTGCATCGTATGATCCTGATATTTTATATACACCTAGGAAAGCCAACGTGATAACGGATGTAAAAAGAAGAAAGCATGTTGTTGTAGCTTATATATAGGTGACTCCAACTCTTTTAGAAAGAATTGCCAAAAAGCAGAGAGAAGATCAACAACTAGTGGAGTTCATTGAGGGAGTTGAAGTAGAAATTCAAGCTTCAAAGTAGAAAACCGTAGTATATTAGTGTTATATGGAAGAATTTGTATTCCGGATGTTGACAGTCTTAGGCATGAAGTATCACCTGAATGCCATCAATCCAAACTTAATATTCATTTTGGAATTCACAAGATGTACAAAGACACGAAGCGAACGTTCCAATGAAAGAGTATGAAAAGAGATATCTTTACTTATGTCAGAAGATGTGCCAATTGCTAGTAAATCAAAAGCGATTACCAAAAGACTGCTGGATTACTTCAACCTCTCGAGATTCCAACTTGGAAGTGGAACCAAATATCAATGGATTACATCGATGGCTTACGACAAGTGAGGAAGGGAAATAAAGACATTTGGGTTATCATAGATTGATTGACTAAAAGCGCACACTTTATTCTAGTAAAGTCAATAAGAACTGCTTCTAGTTTTGTTGATATATCCAAGAAAAAATTGTTCCATTACATGGAGTTTCGAACAGCATCGTAAGTGCACGGGATCCCATATGTACCGGTCAGCATCGAGAAGCATTACATACAACTTTGGGAACAAAGCTAAGTACAAGCACCGCATATCATCTACAAACTGATGAGCAATTAGAAAGGGTAACCGGGTGTTGGAAGATCTTCTGAGAGCTTGCATATTAGACTTTGGAGGTTCATGGGAGAATCATCTTCATTTGATAGAATTCTCTTATAATAACTGCTATTAGGGAAGTATTGGCATGGCACCGAATGAAGCTTTATATGGGCATCCATGTAGATCACCAGCATGTTGGGTTGAAACTAGAGATTGACTAGTACTTTGTCCTGATATGATTAGAGAAGCTTTAGGGAAGGTAGATATGATTAGGAAGAAGCTGAATGAAGCTCAAAGAAGGCAGAAAAGTTATCCCAATCAAAGGCATAGGAATTTAGAATTCTCAATTGGAGATTTTGTATTTCTGAAAGTCTCCACGATGAGCGGGTAGCAAGATTTGGAAGGATTGGGAAGTTAGCACCTCAATATATTAGACATTTTCCCGTTGTTGAGTTGATTGGCCCACTAGCGTATAAATAGAATTATCAGAAAGGTTATCAGGTGTATACAATGTTTTTCACGTATCTCATTTGTGAAAGAATGTGTACGACCCGAAATAAATTATGAAGATAGCTGCCCAAGAAGATTTAGAGGTAGAGCCAAACTCGAGTGTTATTAGGCAACCTATTCGAATCCTGGATCAGGATGAGAAGCGATTAAGGAGAAAGATTGTGAGATTAGTTAAAGTCCAGTGGAGTGGTGATGCTGAAGACTACACTTGGGAAATTGAGGATCTAATGAGAAAGGAATATCCTGAATTTAGGATGGAGGGATAGTCTGTATGAATATTGTATCAATGTAGTGTACTCATTGCCTATGGTATAACTATTTACCATATCTTTGCATATATTTAATTATATCTAAATATCTAATATATTCCCTTTTGAGTTATCTTCTTCTTATCTTAAATTTCGTGGATGAAATTCTTTTAAGGAGGGGAGTATGTAGCGACCTGGGAATTTATCACTTTGAAAAATATATAAAATTTTAAAATTTTAAATTATTAAATAAAATATTTTATAACATAACTTATATAATTCTTTGAACAATAATAAATGATGGTAAACTTGTTTTAAAATTATATTAACAAATATAGATATTTGGGATTTTCGCTAGAAAAGCGATGAAAATAAGTTTTCAATAAAATTGATATTTTCTCAATATTAGAAGATACAAAACTGGATACATACACCTATTTCTACATTTAAGCAAGAATATGTAATAAAATTATTTATTATATTTTTGGAAATAAAATGTATTTATGACGCCATCAATGATTTCATCATTTTTAAATAATTAATTTTTGAATTTAAATTGAGTTTAAACGATTTAATAATTATTTTAAATATTAAAATAATGCCTTTTTAATTATTAAATAATAATAGAAATGTAATTTTCAATATATATATGCATACACACACATACATTCATAAATACATACATCCATGCATATGATTTACATATATATATATATATATATATATATATATATATATATATATATATATATATTAACTAAGAAGCAAAAATATGACCAGAATTCGAATCTTGCATTCACCACGGTTTAACGAATAAAATTTGTTCAAAACATTGCAACTTGATTTGTCAAAAATAAACATAAAAGCACTTATACACATGCAAAAAGACATGCATACACACACACACATATATATATAAAACGCCAACATTTACTGACTTACTTAAGGTAAACATATAAAAATCTAGATATTTGCTATGCAAAACAAAACAAAACTCGCCATCACTTACAAGGTCATGGGGTGGCGCATATGAGGAGGATGGTTTGGCAGTGTGTGTAGGGGGTGTGGGTGTAGCACATGGGTGATGAGAATGGTGATGATGATGTTGTAGATATTTTGCTAAAAAAAGCTATAATTACATGTCCATATCCCTTCATTTCTTTACACCAAAATTCTTAAATTCTTCTCCTTCTTCATAAGACCATTAATGGCTTCCATGACTTCATAAATTATTCCATAGTCATGGCAAAGTTCCGTTGAGAAATACACTTCCATATAGAAGGATATGTCACCTTAGTTTGAAATCAAAGTAATCGTCTCCTCTTCTTTCATGGCTAAGCTCATTAAGAGCCACCACCACCTCTTCACCCTCTTAGGTACAAGATCGAACAACCCCTAAGGTCCCAGGCTAGGATTCATAACCACTGTGCAAGAATAGCGAAGCTATATTCAATTTCATAGCATTAAAAGTTAGATCGAAAAGCTATTAAGTGAGAATTACTCTGCTAGTTCATTTTATTAAACTATATGATGTTATGATATGTTTTGTCTTCCTTGTTTTCTATGTTTGATCATCATATTTTGGATGCGATAATGAGCTTGCTTGTAGAAATAATTCACCGTAAATACACATTGAATTTACAAGAAGAAAACACTTTCTCTTATGAATTAGAAAAGTGTTACGGCATAGTTAAACCTCTTTACATGAATCAAAAAGGTTTATAAATGCCTTGTAAACATTAAAACTCATTTTGGAATTTTTTTGAAAAGATGTGAAATTAGAGTAAAAAATAGACCTATCGTGTAACAGCAGTTTACGATTTCACGCCATTAAAGTTAAATCAATATGTAGAGTGGAATGTAGCTCATATGTAACACCTCATATTTTTTTAACATTATTTAGGATATTAAATTAGTTAAACTAAATAAAATAATGTGTTGATTTGGGGATTGATATTTGATTTAATTAAGGGGTAGCCATGCCATTTAACCAATGAATTAAAATAAAAGTTAAAATGAGATAGAGGAGGGGTTAAATAGGATAAAGGCCTTTCCTATATCTTTAAAACTTGGCCATGTATCCTCATGCACATTCATTATCATTTATCAAAATTTTAGAGCTTAAGGCCGACCTCCATTAAGAAGAAAAAGGGAAGAAGATTAAGAAAAGCTAAGGAAAAAGGCTAATTCAAATCAAATCCATTCACATCTTAATCTCTTTAATCGTTAAAGCTAAGGTGAATAATGTTTACATCTTATATTTCTTTTTTTTTTTTGGTTTTAATATGAAATTTAATTGCATTGATTTTCCACGCGTTTGAATGATGGAATGATTATACATACTTGTTGATTATTTATGGTTATTCATATAGATTTTATGACATGTTTTGATATGAAAAATCTATTAAATACCATCCAAATACCATGCGAATTTTTATATAGACGAAAAATATTATTTTGGAGATGAGTTTCAATTTTTAGAATTTAGAGAATTTTTGTGGAATTTATATAAATAGTGAAGAAAATGTTATTTTGGGTTATAAATTATTCATGATTAAATAATAATTGGTTTGAGTCTGAAATTAATATATGCTAGAAAACATATAAAAAGCGATTTTTAGGAATTTTTGTAGAATTTTTCTAAGTGATTTAATGGATATATAAAAAATTTTAAGTTATGGGACTTAAATATTTTATATATTTATGAAAGGAGAATGGGCTTTTTGTAAATAAATCATATTGTTATTTCTGGAAAGTCGGCAGTATTTTTGGAAAAAAGAAACTTGCAACCAATCATAATTTTACAAACAAGGCAGCTTAGGTGCAAAGAAGTATCTAAAAGGACAAATAAACACGTTTTCACTGTTTTGATGCTTTCAGCACCAGGTTCTGCCTCCTTACCTTCGCCTCCGACACTTTTGAAATCAATGAACATGGTATCAGGGAACTAGTACGTAGTGAATTGGATGTTGACAGAAGGTATAGAGTCGAAATGAAGGGTTCCAAAGGGGTTGAGGCATTACTTTGCTTTTAATAGAAAATGTGCCTGCTTGCTTTTGACTGAGTAGCTTTCGATTAGGTTTGCATTCGACCAGGTCAAATGGTTTTAAAGAAAATGGTTTTGATTGGGTTGCACTTTTGATTTAAAGGACTACTTTCGACTAAGTTGAAACCTTTTGCTACCGCTTTCTTCCTTTTGACCCAGTTGGTTTCAAAGGGGTTTCTTTGTTTTCTAAAATCTGGCCACTTCTCCAATGCTTTCGAAGAGATGTTTTAGACACCATCACTTATTTACTTAGGAATGATTTCGAAAGGAATGGTTTTGACTTTAATGGTTTTCTAATCCTTTTGCTCTACTTGAAGGCATAATCCAAATGGTTTCAACCGAAACGGTTTTCAAAGGTTTCGAAGGCATTTTTTTGAATGGTTTCGAAAGATTTCCACATGTTTTAAATTGAACCCAAGTTCTTTTGAAAGGTGGTTTTGATGCCTTCAAAAGGTTTTAATGAATGGTTTCAAAGGGGCGGTTCCTCAGGGTTTTGAAAGTGTTGAAAGTAAAGGTTTTTCTTATGTTGTCGAAAGGCAATATTTTAAGGTTTTAAGAGAAGGATGTCTAGGATTTCAAAGCTTTCGAAGGGAGGTATTTATGCTTTCGAAACGAAGAATATGAAAGGTTTCGAAAGGAAGGATTTGGCCTTTCGACCTAAGTTAAGTAAAGGGTTTTTACTTGGTTTCAAATGAGGTACATTCAATGATTTTGAAAGGGTTGTTTAAAGGTTTTAAACAAAAGTTTCGAATGTATTAACTGGGTAATATAGCCTAACTGTTTTAAAGTTAAAAAGGGTTTTAATTTGTTTTAGAAGGCTAGCAAATCCTCATTAAAATTCATCAACATTATTTTGAGTAAAGTATATATAGCATGGAAAAAGAGCTTAGAATAAAGATAAGAATATATTTTCCTTGTATAAGTATGATTTAAAAGGTTAAATCATTTTGAAACGGTTTTCAAGGAAAAAGATAAAGGGTAGTTAACCCTAAGAAAATTTTGTAGACAGTTAGTCCAGTTTGCGGACAATTAGTCCAGTTTGTGGACAGTTAGTCTAGTTTGCGGGCAGTCAGCCCCGTTTTCGAACAGATAATCCATTTGTTACTTATGGACAGATAGTCCATTAGTTACATGGTTATAGCTTAATGGACGTTGCTATTATTATTAGTTTGATTAACCAGTTTGGTTGCAAGAAAAGATTAGCAAAACATATGTTTTAAAGAGGATATTAGTGAGGGGATTCCCGTTCCGCTAAGTAACGTGGTCTCACTTAATACCAGCAAATTGAGATGTAACAGTATTATTCACAGCAGGCTTTATGTATGACTCGAAGTTTTTTCCCTTGAACTCTAGCTACTCAAAATTGATTTGAGTAGGCTAAGGGTTGAGGTTTACAGATTTTAGTTTTAACAAATAAAGCTTCCAGAGACGAGCAGGTGGCTGATAGATATCAATTTAGGAGTTGTGATTTATTCTGTTTATTTCTACTATGTATATTAAGTCAGTTATGACTATATTGTTTTGATCAACCAAGATGTCAAATATCGCTCTTGATGTATTTTTGTAATGATTATATTTAATCTTTACCCGAGAAACATTATGAGATTATGTAACTTGGATATGAATTGTTATTTTGAAATGTAATCAGTAAAATGTTCTTTTTTTAAATATGTGATTTTGTTCATATTCAAGTTCTTCTGATATTATGGATACTATTTGCATTACCTTATTTTGTCACTAGAAATTAATATTATTTATTACTGCAGCATTTGTAGCGCTTAGCTTTTGGTCTCCATAAATGGGCTGTTACGACTTGGCATAAGTGCATAGGTTTATGAAAAACTTCAACTAAAATGGTTTGAAAACATAATCCTAAGGAATTAGAGTAAGGTTGGGGTATGGGATAATGCTATAGTAATGTACTTGTATTTTCATTATATAAGTGTAAATTTTATTTCTACTCCCCATCTTTGTTAGGTTATTTTTCTATATCTCATGAGGTTTGAATACAGATATGGACGGTAGAAGAGCAAGAGTTAACCTAGGAGGAGATGGCATCGATGGAAATGCCAGACCTAATGCAAAGAGGACCCAAGGTCAGGCACAAGCAGAGAATGTGGGTGCTGGAGTCCCGCAAGTGGAAATGGGAGCTATGTATAAGTCTTTTGTAAATATGATGCAAGCTAGAATTACAGCTGGAGTGGCAGGCGGAGATGCTGTGGGGGTAGGAGTTCTGATAATTAACAATTATGCTAAGCTAAGCGGAGATTACACTAAACTTGGAGGGAAGCCATTTCTGGGAGCAGAGGATGTTATAGAAGTGGAGAATTATTTGCTGCACTATGAGAGAAACTTTGCAGACTTGGGGTTTAATGATGAGCAGAAGAGGTGGCTTGCTTTGAGATAAGAGTTTTATCAGGAAGTGGATTTGGAAGTTGAAGTCGAAGATAGTGGATCTGGAAGGCAAGAGTTTTATCCGGCCGACTAGTTCGCCTTGGGGAGCAGCCACAATGTTTGCTGAGAAGCCAAATGGTTTGTTAAGGCTATGTATCGATTATCGTAAGTTGAATGAGAGGATGATAAAGAATCGATATTCATTGCTGTGGATTGACGATTTGTTCGACCAGTTGAGTGGAGCCAAGGTATTTTCCCACTTAGATTTGGCGACATGTTTCCATCAGCTCAGAGTAGTGGAGGATAATATACCTTTAATGGAATTTAGGACAAGGTATGGATCGTACGAATGGTTAGTTATGCTGTTCGGACGGACTAATGTGCTAGCCTTCTTTGTGGATTTGATGAACTGAGTTTTTCCAGAGCACTTAGATAGGTTCGGGTTGATTTTCATAGATGATATTTTGATATACTCTAAGGTTGAAAGAGAGCATAAAGTTCCTATTAGAGTTGTGCTTGAGATGTTGAGGTAGCATCAGCTGAAGGCGAAGTTTTTGAAGTGTCACTTCTGGAAGAAGAAAGTGAAATTTCATGGTCATATGGTCTTAGAGAAAGGGTTGTCAGTAGATCCGACTAAGATTAAAGTAGTGAATAGTTGGAAGGGGCCTGAGATAGAGACATAGATAAATAGTTACCTTGGGTTGGCTGGTTATTAACGAAGGTTCATTAAATATTTTTCGCGAATAGCAGCACCGATGACCAAGCTAAGAGGAAAGGATGTGAAGTTTGCATCGACCGATAAGTGTGATGATACGTTCCAGAGTTTGAAACACTTATCGACCCGTACACTAGTTTGGGTTGTTCCAGAAGGGAATCAGGATTTGGTGGTTTATACAGATGCGTGTGGAACGGGTTAGAAGTTGTGATGATGTAGAGAGGTAAATTGGTCGCCTATGCTTCTCGACAGCTTATACCGCATGAGGTTAGATATCCGATGCATGATTTGAAATTGATTGCAATGATTTTTGCATCGAAGGTGTGGAGACATTACCTTTTGGGAGAGAGGTTTGAGTTATATACAGATCATAAGTCACTAAAGAATTTTTTCTCTCAAAAGGAGCTGAACATGAGACAACATAGGTGGTTAGAGTTTATCGTCGCTTATGATTTTGGGATTGAGTACATACCTGGAAAAGACAATAAGGTTGTAGATAGTATTAGCGTCAGTTGCCAGGTGGAAAGATTTGGACGCATTAGCAGCGTGCAGTGGAGATTGAGACTGGGTCTAGTGAAGAAACCGTAGTGTTATCTTGTTTGGAAGTTCGACCGAGAGCGATGACTTGAAGATTTTCAGTCTTGACTAGAATGGGTGCTTGAGAAAGAAAGGAAGGTTATGTGCTCCAAGTGTAGGAAACATAAGGAAAGAAGTCTTGGAGGAATGCCTTCTTTTAAAGTTCTCTATTCATCCAGAAGGAATTAAGATGTATCATGATATAAAGAGAAGTGTCTTCTAGAAAGGTATGAAGAGGGATATTGGCTTATAAGTAAAGCAGCGCTTGATTTTCCAACAGGCAAAGGCTGAGCATCGGAAACCAAATGGATTGCTTCAGCCATTAGGTATTTCGGTATGGAAATGAGATTCTATTTGTATGGACATTATTGACGGGTTTCCAAGATCGAACAGAGGAAATGAAAGTATATGGGTGATAGTGGACAGATTGACCAAGATTGCCCATTTCATTCCAGTTAAGTCAACCAGAAGGGCATCTGTTTTAGCAAAGTTTTTTATGAAAACTGTAGTTACAATGCACGGAGTTCCTAGTAGTATAGTAAGTGATAGAGATCCCTAGTTCACTAACAAGCTCTACAAGAGTCTGCGGGAAAGTTTTGGGAACCAAGCTCAACATGAGTACCGCTTACCACCCACGGACAGATGAGCAAACAGAAAGAGTTAACAAAATCTTGAAAGATTCGATAAGAGCTTTCGTATTGGATTTTGAGGGATCGTGGGAAAACCATCTGCATTCACTCGAGTTCATATAACAACAGTTATCAGACTTGGGATGGCACCTTTTGAAGCTTTGTATGGAAGGCAATGCAAATCTCCCATTTGTTGGTTAGAGATCGAGGATAGGTTGGTTCTTGGTCAAGACTTGGTTAGAGAAGCTGCAGAAAAGATTGAGGTCAATCGACCTAGGATGAAGGTGGCTCAGTCTAGGCAGAAGAGTTATATAGAGAAAAGATGGAAAAATTTAGAATTCTCAATTGGAGATCAGGTTTTCATTAAGGTATCAACGATGAAGGGTGTGATCAGATTCAAAATTTAAGGAAAGTTGGCACCGAGATCCGTTCGACCTTTTCGTATTTTTGGGAGGATCGGAAAATTCGCATATAGAGTCGAGTTACCGAGCAGTTTGGCAGGAGTCTGCGATGTTTTCCATGTTTCTCTGGTCAGAAAGTGTGTTAGAGACCCAGAGACTACTATTTCACCGAATGTCCTAGGGGACTTAGTAGTAGAACCAGACTATAGTGAGAAAGCCAATTCATATTGTTGCGAGAGATGAGAAGAGGCATAGAACCTAGACGGTCAGATTAGTCAATGTCCAGTGGAGTGGCGATGACAGGGACTGTACTTGGGAGATTAAGAGCATGGTTAGAGATACTTATCCTAACTTGTTTAATGGTATGTTTTACCTTCTTAGTTGATTTGTTGTGTACCTTATCGTAATTTCACGGATGGAATTCTTTAAGAAGGAGAGTCTGTAACAACCCATATTTTTGGCAGCATTATTTATGATTTTTAATTAGCTAAAAAATGAAATAATATGCTGATTAGGAGATTGAGATTTGATTTATATAACGGGTAGCCATGCCATTTAACTAATGAATTAAAAAACAAGTTAAAATGACATAGAGGGGTAAAATTAGAAAGAGACCATTCCTATATCCCTAAAACTTGGCCATGTATCCCCATACGCGTTCATTATCGTTTATCAAAATTTTAAACCTTGAGGCCAACCACCATTAACAAGAGAAAAGGGAAAGAAGATTAAGAAAATCTTAGGAAGAAGCTAATTCAAATCAAATCCATTCACACCTCAGTCTTTTTAATCTCTATGACTAAGATAAATAATGTTTACTTCTCATATTTCTTTTTTTTCGGTTTTAAGGTGAAATCCGAAACATATGGCATTGGTTTTCCATGCTTTTGAATGATGGAATGATTATATATACTTGTTGATGATTTATGGTTGTTCATATAGATTTTATGACATGTTTTGATATGAAAACCCTATAAAATGACATCCAAATGTCTTACGAATGTTTATATGGACCAGATATATCATTTTGGAGATGAGTTTCAATTTTTAGAATTTTCTGAATTTTTATAGAATTTATATAAATTTTCGAGGGAAGAAAATGTTATTTTGGGTTATAAATTATTTACGGTTAAATAATAATTGGTTTGCGTCTGAAAATAATACATGCTGGAAAACATAAAAAGGTGATTTTTTGGAATTTTTATAGAATTTTGCTAAATGTTTTAGTGGATATATAAATTTATTTAAGGTATGAGACTTAAATGTTTTATATATTTATGAAAGGAGAAGAGGCTTTTTGTAAATAAATCAAATTGTTATTTATGGAATGTTGGTAGTATTTTTGGAAAGGAGAAACTTGCAACCAATTACAATTTGACAAACAAGGTATAGGTACAAAGAAATAGTTTAAAAAGGGTAAATATACATGTTTTAACTATTTCGATGCTTTCATCACCAGGTTCCGCCTCCTTACCTTCGCCTATGAAACTGTCGAAACTAATGCACATGGTATCAATTAACTGGTGTATAGTGAATTGATGTAGGTAGAAGGTATAGAGTCGAAAACAAGGGTTTCAAAGGGGTTGAGGCATTACTTTGCTTTTAAAATAAAATATGCCTTCTTTCTTTCGATTGAGTAGCTTTCAACAAGGTTGGCTTTCGACCAGGTCAAATGATTTAAAGGAAATGGTTTCAATTAGATTGCGCTTTTGTTTCCAAGGACCACTTTCAACTAATTTGAAACCTTTTGCTGTCGCTTTCTTCCTTTTGACCCAGATGGTTTGGAAGGAGTTACTTTGTTTTCTAAAATTTGGCCACTTCCCCAATTTTTTCGAAGGGATGGTTTTGACACCAACGCTTCTTTAGTTAGAAATGATTTCAAAAGGTATGCTTTGGACTTTACTGGGTTTCTAATCCTTTTTCTCTACTTGAAGGCATAATCCAAATGGTTTCGACCGAAATGGTATTCAATGGTTTCGAAAAAACAATTTTTTGAATCATTTTGAAAGGTTGTCATTTGTTTTAAATTGAACCCAGTGCTTTCGAAAGGTAGGTTTTGATGCCTTTGAAATGTTTTAATGAATGGTTCCGAAGGGGTGGTTCCCTGGGTTTCGAAGGGTTGAAAGTAAAGGTTTTTCTTATGTTTTCAAAAGGCAATATTTAAAATTTTTAAGAGAAGGATGTCTAGGATTTTAAAGCTCTCGAAGAGAAGGTTTTTATGCTTTCGAAGCGAAGAATTTGAATGGTTTCAAAAGAAAGGATTTGACCTTTCGTCCTAGGTTAAGTAAAGGTTTTTACTTGGTTTCATAAGGGGTACTTTCAATGATTTTGAAAGGTTTGTTTAAAGGTTTTAAAAAACGGTTTCAAATGTATTAAATAGGCAAAATAGCCTAAGTGTTTTCAAGCTAAAAGGGTTTCAAATTATTTTAGAAGGATAGTTAATGCTCATTAAAATTCATCAACATTATTTTGAGTGAAGTATATATAGCATGATAAAATAGCTTAGAATAAAGTTAAGAATATATTTTCCTCGTATAAGTATGATTTAAAAGGCTAAATCATTTTGAAAAGGTTTTCAAGGAAAAAGATGAAAGGTATATAACCTTAAGAAAATGATGCGGACGTTAGTCCAGTTAGTCCAGTTTGCGAGCAATCAGCCCATTTTCTGACAGGTAGTCCATTTTTTACTTATGGACAGATAGTCCTTTAGTTACATAATTATAAATTAATGGATATTGCTATTATTATTATCATCATCATCATCAGTGTGATTAACCAGTTTCGTTACAGGAAATGATTTGCAAAATACCTGTTTTAAAGAGGATGTCAGTGAGGGGAAACCCATTTTGCAAAGCGGCATGGTCTCACTTAATACCAGTAAACCGAGATGTAATAATATTTTTCGTAACAGGCTTTATGTATGACTCGAAGTTTTTGTTTTCCCCTTAATCTCTCATGTGCTCAAAATTGGTTTGAGTAGGCTAAGGGTTCAGGTTAATAGGTTTTAATTTTGACGAATAAAGCTTCCAAAGATGAGTAGGTAGCTGACGGATAGCTACATAGGAGTTGCAGTTTATTATGCTCATTTCTGTTTATATTTTAAGTTAGTTATGACTATATTTCTTTAATCAACCAAGAAAGCATCATCATGTCGCTCTTGGCGTATTATTGTAATGATTATATTTAATCTTTACCCGAGAAATGTTATGAGATTATGTATCCTAGATACGAATTGTTGTTTTGAAATGTAATCAGTAAAATATTGTTTCTTTGAAATCTATGATTTTGTTCATATTCAAGTGCTTTTGATATTATGGATACCATTAACATTACCGTATTTTGTCACCGGAAGTTAATACTATAGAAGACTGCAACATCTGTAGCGCTTAGCTTTTGGTCTCCAGATACGAGATATTACAACTTGGTATCAGAGCATAGTTTTATGAAAATTTTTAACTAAAAATGGTTTGAAAACGTAATCCTAAGGAAACAGAGTAAGATTGGGGTATGAGATAACGGTATAATAACATAATGTATTTGCTATATATAAGTATACACTTTATCTCTAGTCTCCTATCTTTGTTAGGTTATTTTTCTATATGTCATGAGGTCTGAATACAAATATGAATGGTAGAAGAGGAATAATTAACCCAAAAGGGGAGGGCACCGATGGGAATGATAGATCTAATGCAAGGAGGACCCAAGGTCAGGCACAAGCAGAGAATGTGGGTGCTTGAGTCCCGCAAGTGGACTTGGGATCTATATATCTGTTTGTTTGTAAATATGATGTAAGCTGGAATTGCAGCTGGAGTGGTAGGAGGAGATGCTGCAGGGGCAGGAGTTTTGGTAGTTAACCATTATGCTAAGCTTAGCAGAGATTACCTAAGCTTGGATGGAAGCCATTTTGAGGAAAAGAGGATGCTAAAGAAGTTGAGAATTGGTTGTTGCACTATTAGAGAATATTTGCAGACTTGGGGCTCAATGATGAGCAGAAGAGGTGGCTTGCTTCGAGACAGATTCAGGGAGCAACTTTGTTTTGGTGGAACAACATGACGATTGGTGTGGATAAGGAAACCTTGACATGGACAGATTTCAAGGGAACATTCCAGAAGAGGTTCATGTTTGCGATGTCATAGTCAGCTTTGATCAGAAAGTTTGGTGAATTAGAGCAGGGAGAAATGTCTGTTCTGCAATATGCTAGAAGGTCTGAAGAGTTAGCTGGATATGGGTATGCTTTAGTGGATACAGTGATAAAGAGAGATGAGAAGTTTATCAAGGGGTTCAAGCCTGAGTTAGCAAGGGCTACATTACCTCATATAGAGATCCTTCTGATTTTGTAGTGGAGATGGCCTTAAGGCATGAGGAGATACTTGATTCTTTAGAGAAGAGTAAGGCTAAGGAGGTCCAGGTTGGGTAGAGTAAGAAGAGGAAATCCTTTCTTAAGAAGGGTGCTTAGAAGGGTGGAGCAGCTAAGAAAAGTAGGTATGTGGTTGTTTGTTTTAAGTGCGACAAGAAGAGGCATTTTGCTTATGAGTGTTGTGCTAGAAAGGCAAAAGAGGTGGCTGGGAAGAAGAATGTCAGGTGCTTCAACTACGACCTGATTAGCCACTATAAGAATCAACGCAAGAAGCCCGCTAAGGATTGAAAGGGCAAGGTGTATGCATTGGAGCCTGCTACTTCAAAGCCAATAGCTCAAGACAAACGAAAGGCAGTTTTGGGAGGTACGCTTCAGATTCATGGTATGTTTGTTAGTATTTTATTTGATACTGGTGCATCGCATTCTTTTATATCTAGATGTTTGATAGATTAGCTTAACCTAGAACCTACATATATAGTTACTTCCTTATGGGTTGCGAATCCAATAGGAGGTTATGTATCTCTAGGGTTGAGATGTGACCAGTTAGAGTTTTACTTGTTATGTCATGCTTTTGTTTGCAGTTTGCATGTGTTTGATTTTGTGGGGTTCAAAAATATTCTTGGGATGGATTGGTTAAGTGAGTACAACGCTAGGTAATTTTTCCATGATAGAAAAATATCGCTTAAGCACCCTGATTGTAGCAACATGATTGTTTATACCATAGAAGGTTCTAGTGGAGAGGTGAATGCCTTATTGGGTGTTATGGAATTGGAAGATGTGATGAATCGAGTTTTTGTAGTTGGAGAATTTGTAGATGTTTTTGAGCCTGTAGTTGGATTGCAATCGAAACGGGCCATCGTGTTTCGAATAGATTTGGTTTCGAGAGCATAATTAGAATGCATGCCACCAAGCAGGATAACCACTACATAAATAAGGGAGTTGAAGGTGCAGTTAGAGGATCTGAAAGGCAAAAGTTTTATCAGGCCGAGTAGTTCGCCTTGGGGAGCAGCCACAATGTTTGCTAAGAAGCCGGATGGAACGTTAAGGCTAAGTATCGATTATCGTAAGTTGAATGACAGGACGATAAAGAATCAATATCCATTATCGAGGATTGACGATTTGTTTAACCGGTGTAGTGGAGCCAATGTATTTTCCCAGTTGGATTTGGCGATAGGTTTCCATCATCTCTGAGTAGCATAGGATAGTATACCTTTGACGGCGTTTAGGACAAGGTATGGATCATACAAATGGTTAGTTATGCCATTCAGACTGACTAATGCGCCAGCTTTCTTTGTTGATTTGATGAACCAAGTTTTTCGAGAGCACTTGGATAGGTTCAGGTTGGTTTTCATAGATGATATTTTGATATACTCTAAGGATGAAAGAGAGCATGAAGTTCATCCTTGGGTGATGCTTAAGATGCTGAGGCAGCATAAGATGAAGATGAAGTTTTCGAAGAGTCACTTCTGGAAGGAAGTGAAGTTGCTTGGTCATGCGGTCTTAGACAAAGGGTTGTCAGTATATCCAACTAAGATTAAAGTGGTGAATAGTTGGCAAATGCCTGAGACAGTGACGGGAATAAAGAGTTTCCTTGGGTTGACTGGTTATTATCGGAGGTTCACTAAGGATTTTTCGTGGATAGCAGCACCGATAACCAAGCTAACGAGAAAGGATGTGAAGTTTGTGTGGACAGATAAATGTGATGAAGCGTTCCAGAGTTCGAAACACTTATTGACCCATGCACCAATTTTGGTTGTTCCGGAAGTGAATCATGATATGGTGGTTTATACAGATGCATGTGGAATGAGATTAGGAGCTATGCTAATGAAAAAAGGTAAATTAATTGCCTATGCTTCTCGACAACTTAGACCGCGTGAGGTCAGATATCCGATGCATGATTTGGAATTGGGTGCAGTGATTTTTGCATTGAAGATGTAGAGACATTACCTTTTGGGGGAGAGAGGTTTGAGTTGTATATAGATCGCAAGTCACTGAAGTATTTATTCTCTCAGAAGGAGCTAAACATGAGATAGCAGAGGTGGTTAGAGTTTATTGTGGCTTATGATTTTGTGTTTGAGTACACATCGGGGAAAGGCAACAAGGTTGCAGATGCAATTAGCAGGAAACATCATAATGTAGTATTAGCAAAGATTTCTGAGTGGAAAGATTAGGAAGCATTAGCAGGTTGCAGAGTGCAGTGGAGATCTTAGGCTCGGTCTTGCGGAGAAACCTTAGTGTTATCTTGTTTGGAAGTTTAACCAGTGATGATCGAAAAGATTGCTTCTAAATAGGAGGAAGATCAAGTATTAGCTGAACAGATCAAGAAGTTAAGCAATGGAACGGAGAGCGATGACTTGAAAGATTTCAGTCTTGATCAGAATGGATGGTTGAGAAAAAAAGAAAGATTATGTGTTCTAAGTGTAATAAACATAAGGAAAGAAGTTTTGGAGGAATGCCATCATTCGAAGTTCTCTATTCATCCAGGAGGAAATAAGATGTATCAGGATATGAAGAGAAGTTTCTTCGGGGAAGGTATGAAGCGAGATATTGGCTTATGGGTAAAGCAGTGCTTGATTTGCCAACAGGCAAAGGCTGAACTCCAGAAGCCAAGTGAGTTACTTCAGCCATTAGATATCCCGATATGGAAATGGGTTTCTATTTCAATGGACTTTGTTGACGGGTTGCCAAGGTCGAATAGAGAAAATGAAAGTATATGGGTGATAGTGGACAGACTGACCAAGAGTGCCCATTTCATTCCAATTAGGTCAACCAAAATGACACCTGTTTTAGCGAAGTTGTTTATGAAAGCCTTAGTTAGATTGCACAGAGTTCCTAGTAGTATAGTAAGTGATAGAGATCCCTAATTCACTAGTGAGTTCTGGTAGAGTCTACAAGAAGTTTTGGGAGCCAAGCTCTAGATGAGTACCGCTTACTATCCACAAACAGATGGACAAACGGAAAGAGTTAACCAAATCTTGGAAGATATGTTAAGAGCTTGTGTATCGGATTTAGAGGGATCATGGGAAGACCATCTACATTTAGTTGAGCTTTCATATAACAATAGTTATCAGACTAGTACTGTGATGGTACCATTTAAAGCTTTGCATGGAAGGCCATGCAAATCTTCCGTTTGTTGGTTTGAGACTGGGGATAGGTTGTTCTTAGTCCAGACTTGGTTAGAGAAACTGTAGAAAAGATTGAGGTCATTCGATCTAGGATGAAGGAGGACCAGTCAAGGTAGAAGAGTTATGCAAAGAAAAGAAGGAAATATTTAGAGTTCTCTGTTGGAGATCAAGTTTTCATTAAGGTATATACCACCGATGAAGGGTGTGATCAGATTCGGAAGATCAGGAAAGTTGGCACCGAGATTCGTTGGACCTTTCCGTATTGTGGAGAGGATTGAGAAACTCGCATATAGAGTCGAGTTACTGAGCAGTTTGGTAGGGGACCACGATGTTTTCAATGTTTCTCAACTCAGGAGCGTGTTAGAGAGCCGAAGGATACTATTTCACCGACGGTGCTAGTGGACTTAGTAGTAAAACAAGACTTGACTATAGTGAGAAAGCCGTTTCGTATTGCTGCGAGAGATAAGATGAAGCTTAGAACGAAGAAGGTCAGATAAGTTAAAGTCCAACAGAGCGACGATGATATGGACTGTACTTGGGAGATTGAGAGTAGGGTTAGAGATACTTATCCTGACTTGTTTGATGATATATTTTACCTTCTTGTTTGATTTGTTGTGCACCTTATCGTATTTTCAAGGACAAAATTCTTTAAGTATGGGAGTCTGTGACACCCCATATTTTTGGTAACATTATTCTGGATATTTAGTTAGTTAAATAAAATAAAATAATGTGTTGATTAAAAGATTGAAATTTTATTTAATTAAGGGGAAGCTATGCCATTTAACCAATGAATTAAAATAAGAGTTAAAATGAGAGAGAGGATGGGTAAAATTGGAAAGAGGCCATTCATAGATCCCTAAAACTTAAGCGTGTATCCCCATGCGCATTCCTTATTATTTATCAAAATTTTAAATCTTGAGGTCGGCCACCATTAACAAGAAAATGGGTAGAAGATTAATAAAAGCTAAGGAAGAAGCTAATTAAAATCAAATCCATTCACATTTCAATCTTTTTGATCTCTAAAGCTAAGGTGAATAATATTTACATCTCATATTTCTTTTGTTTTCGGTTTTAAGATGAAATTCAAAATATTTTGCATTGATTTTCCATGTTTTTGAATGATGGAATCATTATATATACTTATTAATGATTTATGGTTGTTCATATAGATTTTATGACATGTTTTGATACGAAAACCCTATTAAATGACATCCAAATTCTTTACGAATTTTTATATAGACTGGAAATATTATTTTGGTGATAGGTTTCAATTTTCAAATTTTTCAGAATTTTTGTGGAATTTATATAAACTTTCTAGTAAAGAAAATATTATTTTGGTTATAAATTATTTACGGTTAACCAATAACTGGTTTGGGTTTGAAAACTATATATGTTAGAAAAGAAAACATATAAAAAGCGATTTTTAGGAATTTTTGTAGAAAGTGTTTTAGTGGATATATAAAATTATTTAAGGTATGAGACTTAATTGCTTTATATATTTACGAATGGAGAAAAGGATTTTTGTAAATAAATTCAAATTATTATTACTAGAAAGTCGGCAATATTTTTGGAAAGCAAAAACTTGCAACCAGTCATAATTTGACAAACAGAGCAAGTTAGGTGCAAAGAAATAGTTTAAAAGGACAAATAAACAAGTTTTTCATTGTTTCGATGCTTTCAGCACCAGGTTCCACCTCCTTACCTTTGCCTCCATCACTGTTGAAACAAATGCACATGAAACTGGCACATAATGAATTAGATGTAGGCAAAAGGTATGGAGTTGAAACAAGGGGTTTCGAAGTGGTTGAGGCATTACTTTACTTTTAAAAGAAAATGCGCCTTCTTGCTTTCGAGTGAGTAGCTTTCATCTAGGTTGGTTTTCGACCAGGTCAAATGGTTTTAAAGGAAATGGTTTTGATTGGGTTGCACTTTAGTTTTAAGGGACAACTTTTGACTAAGTCGAAACCTTTTGTTGGCGCTTTCTTCCTTTCGACCCAGATGTTTTCAAAGGAGTTATTTTTTAAAAAAAAATTGGCCACTTCTCCAGTGCTTTCGAAGCGATGATTTTGACACCTTGACTTCTTTACTTAGGAATGATTTCGAAAGGAATGCTTTTGAATTTAATGGGGTTCTGATTCTTTTGCTCTACTTAAAGGTATAACCTAAATGGTTTCAACTGAAACTGTTTTCAAAGGTTTCGATGGAATAAATTTTTGAATGGTTTTAAAAGGTTTTCACATGTTTTATATTGAACCCAAGTGCTTTTGAAAGCTATGTTTATATGCCTTCGAAAGGTTTTAATGAATCATTTTGAAGGGGTGGTTCCCTAGGGAACCGAAAGGGTTGAAGGAAATGTTTTTCCTATGTTTTTGAAAGGCAACATTTAAAGCTTTAAAAGAAGGACTTTTAGGATTTTAATGCTTTTGAAGGGAAGGTTTTTTATGCTTTCGAAAGGAAGAATTTTAATGGTTTCCAAAGGAAGGATTTGGCCTTTCGGCCTAAAGAGTTTTACATGGTTTCGAAAGGGGAACTTTAAATGATTTCAAAAGGATTGTTTAAAGGTTTTAAACAAAGGTATTAAATGATTTAACTAGGCAATATACCAAGAGTGTTTTCAAGGTAGAAAGCGTTTTAACTGTTTTTTAGAAGGATAGCTAATCCTCATTAAAAAAATTCGACATTATTTTGAGTAAAGTATATATAGCATGGAAAAATAGCTTATAATAAAGCTAAGAATATATTTTCCATGTATAAGTATGCTTTATAAGGATAAATTATTTTGAAAAGGTTTTCAAGGAAAAAGATGAAGGGTAGTTAACCCTAAGAAAACGATGCGGACAGTTAGTCCAATTGGCAGATAGTTAATCCAGTTTGCGGACAGTTATTCTAGTTTGAGGGTAGTTAACCCAATTTTCGATTAGGTGGTCCATTTATTACTTGTGGACATACAGTCTATAAGTTATCTGATTATAGCTTAACAAAAATTACTATTATTATTATAATCAGTTTAATTAATCAATTTGGTTGCAGGAATTTTTTTAGAAAATATATGTTTTAAAGAGAATATTAGTGAGGGGAAATCTGTTCTTCTAAGCGATGTGGTCTCACTTAATACCTGTAAAACAAGACGTAACAGTATTATTCACACCAAGCTTTACGTCTGACTCGAAGTTTTTGTTTTCCCCCTAAACTCTCGGGTGCTCATAATTGATTGGAGTAGGCTGAGGTTTGAGGTTTACAGGTTTTAGTTTTAACGAATAAAGCTTTCAAAGACAAGCAGGTGGCTGATAGATAACTATTTAGGGGTTGCAGTTTATTCTGTTTATTTCCGCTATGTATATTAAGTTAGTTATGATTATATTTCTTTGATCAACTAAGGGTGCATTGTCATATGTCGCTCTTGGCGTAATTTTGTAATGATTATATTTAATCTTTACCTGGGAAATGTTATGTGATTATGTAACTTGGATATGAATTATTGTTTTGAAATGTAATCAGTAAAATGTTTTTTTTAAATCTATGATTTTGTTCATGTTCAAATGCTTCTAATATTATGGATACCATTAGCATTACCGTGTTTTATCACCAGAAGTTAATACTATAGATGACTGCAGTATTAGTAGCGCTTAGGTTTTTGTCTCCAGATATGGGATATTACATCAGAATTATTCGAAATAATAATTTTCCAGACTCTTATAACTATAGTTTCCAAATGAAGGAGAAAAATGAGAATTTCATTTTGTAAATTTTGAGAAATGTCCAAATTAATTTTTTAAATCATCATGTTTTGGCAGTTCGTAAAATATGATTTCAACTCTTAAAATAGATATTTTTTAAAGTTTAAAAATATGAGATAAATTATAAAAATAGAAATGGGTTTCAAACGGAAAATCTGGATATATAAAAGGTTTAAATGGGAATTGTGATACTAAGCCCTTAATGGCACTACTCACCAGCAATTTAATAAAGGAATTTCAAATTTTCAAAAATAAGATTTAAACCTGGGTTTCTCTTCCTGTATCCTTTATAAATATTTTTCAAATAAGAAATCAAGTAATTTTTACGGGTTTAGAGTTGATCAGATATCTTGACCACCTTATGGATGACAGAGAGATAGTCTCTAGGCTTGAGTTTGGAAAACCAGTTTCCTTCTCTTCCTACCTATCCGGAGTGGCCCAATGGAGGGGAATACCTGAAGGAGAAATATTTATTTTTATTAATTTGTTCACTCAATTCAATTCAAATAAGTCGTATCTTGTTCAATCCAATCAATAGAGCTGGAGTTATAGTTGAAGCAGCCAATAAAAAACCGAAGTAACTAGTTATAGTAGGCATGAAAGAGCTAAATTGGATATCTTCTTTTGCTACATACGTTTATAAAACACTTACCTAAGTTTCCATTTTGTCAGATATGACGGTCAGAAAAAATCAATTGGAAAAAAAATAGTTCTAATTGAAAGAAAAAAAATTTGGTTGTGCGAACCAAAAGAAATGATGATTTTGGCTTGTACCAGTCTGAAACCAAGCAGATTTATTTTTTGTCCCATATTTTTTATTATATTATCTTTCCATGTATTTTTTTTCTAAATATGAATCTAAATCTTAAATTCATCGAAAGATAATTTTGATTTATCTTTTAGTACAATTGTTATATGACAAGTTGGCCTTTTTATCAGATAACTACGTCCTTGAGCTCTAGGTCTTAATTTTTTCACAAAAGAACCTCCATTGACTTTGACTTTACTAATGAATAAATCGGTTTCGTTCAAACCCATATTATGATTAGCGTTTGCTGCTGCGGAATAAACCAATTTTAAAATGAGATAAATGCTCGATAAGGCATAAGTTCCAATATCATAAGCGTTTCCTCATAAGAACGCCCGCGAATCTGATCAATTACTCTTTGCGCTTTGAAAATAGACAAACATATATGTTGAGCTTAAACTTTTACTTCTCCACTCGAATTTGAGTTCTTTTTCTTTATCATAAGAAACAAAAATCTGTGTTTTTTATGGAACATACATATAAATATGCATAGATAATATCCTTTCTTCCATTTCCTATTACTATGTTAATAGGATTTGGACTTCTACTTATTCCTGCAGCAACAAAAAATATTCGACATATGTGGGCTTTCCCGAGTGTTTTGATGCTAACTATAGCTATGGTATTTTCTGTTAATCTTTCTATTCAGCAAATAAACGAAAATGATTTGATTTAATTGGACCATATCTTCTTAAGAAAAAAGATAAAAGAAATTCATCATTTTCCAAAGGACAAACAAGATTTTGAAATAATAAGGATTTTGGAAGCATAGAAAACATTCTGATTAAACTCTATGTTAAATTTCGAGGAGGGAACTCATACCACCATGTGAATTTAAAAGAAGATTTCACAATTATTCGACGAATAGTACGGGGTGAATATAGAAATTACTATTAGTATAATTGTCTAGTTTCTATGGATCTCTTCTTACTCACCACTAAGTGGTTTGGGTTTATAATAAATGATGTATCAAATAACATTGGTTTGATCCATTAAAGATGTGTTTTGGAAATGTGAAATCTTCGTTAAGATTTGGATTGTAATTTTTCTAAGTAATTAAAGAAAAATGATTTGGTATTTCAGAATTAATAAGAGGTTTAATAATCCCGTATATCATGAAAAATGATTTGATGATATGTATCTTTAAAAAGATATTTTACTTGGATAAAAGATGTTGATTAATTGAATAAAAATCACATATATACTTTTCATCTTTTATCGATAATTGGCTTGGAGAAACCGGGATCAGATTTGGGCGATTCCTATCCGAAAACCACTTCAAAACAATATATGCGATCGAAAGTGAAGATAGGTAGAAGATGATGATCTTAAGACAGAGATCTGTATAATGTAGAGCTGTTTACTACTAACCTCTGAGGTAATTCCCATATCATATATACGGTGACAGTAGTACCTCATTACGAAATCTTCGATGTAAGGACTACTCGCTACTGATTGTAACATCCTGCATCTAGAAGCCAGAAGCTAAGCGCTACAAATGCCACAGTCATATATAATATTAACTTTTGGTGACAAAATACAACAATGCTAATGGTATCCATATTATTAGAAGCACTTGAATATGAACAAAATCACATATTTTCAAAAACAACATTTTAGTTGATTACATTTCAAAATGATATCATATCCAAATTACATAATCCCTTAGTCGTTTCCTAGGTATTGATCAAATATGCCAAGAGCGACATATGACAATGCCCCATTGGATGATCAGAGAAATATAGTAATAATCGATTTAATATACACAGCTAAATCGAAACCAGTAAAATTAAAATTCCTTTTTAGCTATCCAACAGCCACCTGCTTATCTCTAGAAGCTTTATTCGCCAAAAGACAAAAACCTAAAAACCTAAACCTTCAGCGTACTCAAATCAATTTTGAGCACTCGAGAGTTTAAGGGGAAACAAAAACTTCGAGTCAGACATAAAGCCTGGTGTGAATAATACTGTTCATCTCTGCTAATTTATGTTAAGTGAGACCAGGTCGCTTAGCGGTACAAGTTTCCTTCACTAACATTTCTCTAAAACATATCTTTTGCAATTCTTTTCCTACAACCAAATGTGGTCAAAATGTAACAACCGAAATTCCAGTGGGTCCGGATTTTTCACAAAAATGCTAAAATCGAAGCCCATTGAACCCGTGTAGGGTTTCTGGTATCCTGCAAATAGGCAAAGACAAATATATATCAGAGCTCAGATGAATATCTCACAGCGGAACTGACTAAAATATAATAGTAAGTAAATACTTGCCAATATAATAACACTTTCTAGACAAGTGTTACACAGCTGGAAAGTTTCTACCATCTACCCAACGTATAGGTTGTTATGAGAAGGGGGGTCAGAACTAAAGTTCTGGTAAATGGACAAATTATACACTTCTAAGCTTAATTCTAAATATACCATTTTATTTCTATTTACCGTTATATTAGGTTCAATGGGTTTATAATATTCTCACCTCTATTCGTGAATCATGCTCATCTACTCCCTAGTAGATTAAAACCTAATAACTAATATATTTGTAGCTATATGCCCAATGACCGTATCAGTCTTAGGTACTACCATAGTACCTTCCGTATCCTCCTCGTAAAGGACTATAGCATTCTGTGACTACATCTGTAAAGGACTGCCTCATAAGGCCGGCAATACAATGTTCTGCCGTGTACTACGAAAACATAAAACTGCTTCCGCATTAGCCTATACTAATGCTTGGACATCCACAGTGTACCACCCAGTGTGTACCTTGAGGACTATACATAATCGTTATGTCTACTCCCTAAATCCCGCTTAACAAGGTCTACCATGTATGGAATTCAGTAGGGGATTTTTTATGTCTGCAAAGAAATGACTTGCTATGCCTACAATATAGATATTATACTTGGTCTGTCTCTTTTCTTATAGTGGCTATGACCCCACGCAGCCACCTGTCAACTAATCGAAAGACCTCTAAAGAGCTAAATGGTTGTGCCTTACTGCAAACAATATAAACATCCAATTGGTTGCGCCCCTCATCCAATGTATCGATTGTGAAAGAATCATTGGACTGTCGGTTTAACTCTAGTCTTTTTCGAACTCGATTCTTGGTTTTGATGCTGGATCGATATCCGCATGCGACTATCCTTTTGGGTCCTGCCCACTAAAACCTACTTACAAGTCAAGTACGGTGACATACAAATATCCTGCTCCAAACATCAACCCCTTTTGACTGCCTACAATGGTCCTTCCATGCAAAAAGCAATCAAGGCATACTCTTTTGATGGAACACCTACAAATTTGCCTCTGGAGGACTTCTTCGCTATGCCTACCCAAGAGGGCCATCCTAGAGTACCCTCACATCCCATTGAAGTCTCGTACTTCCATCTAGCCCAAAACAACTAAGTTGGATGTGCTCCTTCTTTGCTGAAATCTATGATAAACTGCTTTATTAGACTCTTCATCCGTTAGGCTGCTCCAAACGCATCAAACTCTTTTATTAGACCCTAAATTTAATCTTTTATTTTTTTGTTTAGTTTAGTTTAATTTTCTTATTCTTTTGTCTACTTATTTACCCTAAATACCATAATCTTGTCCCAGCCTCACCTAATTATTGCGAGACCATCAGTTCCTGACTGAAAGGGAATGCCGTTAGTATGGACCACTTCTATTATCTTGCTTATTAACTTCATCCAAGATCTAAGTTTATTAAAATAAGCCTTTTCCGTTGCTTCTGCTCTATTTGCTTATTAACTTAATTTAAGTCTTAAAGTAAGCCTTTTCTACGCTTTCTACTTAATTATAACCTATGTTATAATTTTACTTGCAATTGACACTTTTATTCTCTTTTATAATCTATATATTACAATATAATTACAAGCGTCTCTTTTCTATTCTAGTCTGTTTTCTTTTATTATGATATTGAATTCTTTTTAATTCTCTTATATTATACGATAATCTTGGCTTGGGACTACATCCGACTGTCACAAATTTACTTATCATAATAACTACTCTACTTTTATTCTACTATCTACGTAGTAAATGTAAATCTAGGTATACTTATATTAATTGCTTCTAGTCTTGTATAATAATTAACTTGATTTCTTCTTTACTTCCTGTAATTCTTCACTTTATTTTCTTATATTCTAGGATGTAGTTCTATTCTATTTGGTTGGCTGCAAAAACTATGTTAAAATTCCATTTCCTTGTTTTAATGCTATAAACAATAATATGTAACTGTAAGATATTTCTTTTACTTTTTGGATAGTACAAAATACAGCAGTTTTTCCATTTTACACTGATTCCCTTTTTCTTTCTGTTATTCTTGCAATTACATTTATCGTTATCTTTTAATTATTAAACCATGGAAATGTGTTCTCTTTTCTAAACCAATCAATTAATCTATCATTTACTTCCAAATCAAGTTATTAGATTTTCCCTTTTAACTTATTTTTTCACCTTTCAGCATAATTTACTGCAAAATTCTATTTTTCTGCTTTTATTTCAGCTTTTCTAATTTTACATCTAATTTTTGTAAATTTAGTGTTCTTTTATTTTGGCCCATATTTGCAAATTCTACTCTTTACTATTTTATTTGCGTAAAATGGAATAAAAAGAAGCTAACATTTACAGGCTAAATTTCAACTTTTAAAATAGTTGCAAATAACTGTAAATTTCTAATTTTAGACTTATGCCTTTCTCTAGCTGTCAAGCCTAATATTATTTATATTTAATTGGATTACTATTTACCATTTTCCATATAAATAATAATTAAATATAAGCACTCTTATATAATTACAGTCTCAGCACTTATAGAATTAATTACTGAAATGAATACTGAATAAAATTATTTAACGGGAATCTTACGTTAATATATCATAAATGTAAAAGTTATATAATTATATCCACTCACCTGTCTTCTTTAGCCTTGCTTGTGCTCAGCATGGCTCCATGGTCTCCTTGGATCCCTTTCTAAGGTGTCGAACATTTTTATTAAGAAGATCTTCTCCCTAGAAATATTTTCTTTTTAGGGTCCAGCCTCAGGCAATGAACACAAAGAAATCTATTTAGGGTTCAACCTCAGGCAATGAACCCATTGGGAGAAAATCTGATTCTGAGAAAATAGCTAGGCCTAGGGTTCTATTTATAGTGGAGTTTGGAGATCTCATACCATTGGATTTTTGGATTAACTCTGGAGTCACCACGTCACAGGGTCACTACGAGTTGTCGGATCCAGAAAACGACGGGATTGCGCAAAAATTGATTTTGAGGAGTTTGGAACGTACCTGGACGAATTGTCCTCTAGGAGACTATGCGACACTTAGGGTCTCGATCTTAGAGTTTGTGGGTCATCCTATGGGTGGACCCATATATTATTATTATTATTATTATTATTATTATTATTATTTCGCTTTCCTTTTTATTTGTAACTTCTTCGTATTGATGCGAATCTTGACAAGTTATATATGGAAATTGATCAGAAAATCACCACGAACACAATGATATAAATTTCAAGGCCATATTCTGACAATTCCTAAAATGTTTATTTTCACTATTCATCATTATTTGATTATTTAATTATATAAAGATGCAGGGTGTTACATTCTCCTACCTTTTAGAAATTTTCGTCCTCGAAATTCGACAAAGGTAAAATCGTGTAATTTCTCGCATTAATCACAACCATTTCGTATACATCCAATTTTACGACCATCTGTGTTCTTGAGCAAAAGTGTTATTCAACGCAAAATATTTGTATGTACATGAATTTCTAAGCAGTACCTCCTATATGAATGCTTTTCTTCTTTAAAAATTTATTTTAAAATATGATGCACACACCCTAAATATACTTGCAATTTCTATATGAATGCAATCTTTCGAAAACTCAAAACATTTTTCATCCAATTTTTCCCACGCTCCTAATGAATAGGGGTGTAGTTCAATGAATTTTACATCCAAATCCTACCACATAATTTTTAATATTCGAATTTCAGGAAAAATCTAATTTTTCAAATTCAATTTCTTATGTCAAGAAGAAGGTAGAAAACGGAAAAACTTCACATTTCTTCATTTTACTTTTGCGTACCTCTCACTCAGTACTTGGAACTTATGCTGTTATCCTATGAAATCTCTATTTTCTTTCCCAAGGGCAATTTACATAAGAAAGATTTTGCTTTTCAAACTTTTTCCCAAGCTTAATTTATAGGAAAGATGTATTTTTCTTTTGCAATTCTCATTTATTTCTATTGATGTTTCTGTAGCTTTCTTTAGATCTTACCATTTTTCCTTTAGTTACCTTTTATTTTCTTTTACTCTTCTTTTAATATAGCAACTAAACACAACTATCATCTAGGGGAAGGAGGTCTAGTACCATGTCCACTTTGACACAAAAAGATCCTACTCTAGGAATCCAAGTAACTCATATGTTCCTCCTGCCGCCTACTACTTGTTACCAACTTACGTTATATTACTCATGACGAATAAGATCTATTCATCTCTTCTACTCCGTGCTAAAAAAGGAATAACTATGTTTTATTTACTGCAATGGATAAGGGTTTCAATCTATGCAGTCTCTATTTAAGAAGTCAACTAAGCTTGGGAAATTTTCTCTTTCCTTTCATTTTTTTCCCAGCCACATGTATCTTACTGTCTTACTAATATCACTTCACTGTTCTTCTATAGTCTACACACATGAAGCAACATTTCTAGGTTTTCATTAGTGTCCTATATACCTTACAGGAACTTTTATTGTTACTACTAGGAGTAAGTGCTGTTATAGCCTTACACTTTTCCCTTTACACCTACGAAATGATTCATATCTACTCCATATTTAAAAGTCTGGTTTTATTTGGTATTTATCATTTTACTTCAAAAATCAAAGCTTCTAAATGTTTGAAACATCAAATCCCAAAATTCTTTCCTTTGAAAATGTATTTTTGAATTTTCTGTTAAATTCAAGGTTACTTGGCTACTTAAAATTTTATCTTTCCAAAAACTAATTTATATTTTATTCAAAAATACAAATATGTGCACTTACTATCTAATTAGGAATCCTAAACTTAGGCTCTGATACCAAATGTAATAACCCAAATTCTAGGGGGGCCGGATTTTTCACAAGTGTCACACTTTCTAGACAAGTGTCACTTACATCTATCTAACCAATATAAAAACACTTTCTAGACAAGTGTCACACAGCTGGAAAGTCTCTGCCATCTATCTAACCTATAGGATGTTATGAGGAGGGGGTTTGAACTAAAGTTCTGGTGAATGGATAAATTATATACTTCTAAGCTTAATTCTACATATACCATTTTATTTCCATTTAGTGTTATATTAGGTTCATTAGGTTTATAATACTCTCACCGCTGTGTGTGAATCGTGCTCATCTACTCCCTAGTATACTAAAACCTAATAATTGTAAATATGTAGCTATACGTCCAAAGACCGCATCTGTCTTAGGTACTACACACAGTACCTTCCGTATCCTCCTCGCAAAGGACTCCATTGTCTTGCTCTTACAGCGTTCCGTGACTAGATCTGTAAAGGACTGCCTCGTTAGGACTACAATACAAATGTTCCGTCGTCTACTATGAAAACGTAAAACAACTTCCACATTAGCCTATAACAATGCTTGGACATTCACAATGTACCATCCATTGCGTACCTTGAGAACTATATGTAATCGTTTTATCTACTCCTTGAATCCTGCTTAACAAGGTCTACCTTGTACAGTACTCGGTCGAGGATTTTTATGTCTGCAAAGGATTACCATATTAGGTCTATAATATAGACATTCTACTTGGTCTGTCTCTTTTCTTATCGTGGCTATGGCCCCATGCAGCCACCCCTCAACTAATCGTAAGACCTCTAAAGAGCTAAGTGGCTGTGCCCGACTGCAAACAATCTAAACATCTAATTGACTGTGTCACTCATCCAGTGTCTCGATAGTGAAAGAATCATTGGACATTCGGTGTAACTCTAGTCTTTTTCGAACTCGCTTCTTAGTTTTAATGCTGGTCTGACATCCGCAAGCGACTATCCTTTTGGGTCCTACCTACTAAAACCTACTCGCAATTTAAGTACGGTGACAAAGGAATATCCCACTCTAAACATCAACCTCTTTTGTGTGCCTACAATGGTCTTGCCGTGCAAAAAGCAGTCAAGGCATACTCTTTTGACGTAACACCTACAAACCTTCCTTTGGAGGACTGCTTCGCTATGCCCACCCCAGAAGGCCATCCTAGAGTACCCTCACGTCCCGTTGAAGTCTCGTACTTCCTTCTAGCCCAAAATAACTAAGCCGGACATGCTCCTTCTATGCTGAAATATGTAATGAACTACTTCGTTAGGCTCTTCATCCTTTGGGCTGATCCGAACGCATCTTATTTTTTCTGTTAGACCATAAGTTTAATCTTTTAATTTGCGTTTAGTTTGCTTTTCTTATTTTGTTAGCTACTTATTTACCCTAATTATCATATTCTTGCCCTCATCTCTATCTATTGTGAGATTTCCATTTATTTAATAGGGAATGCTGTTGGTATGAGCCACATTCATTATCTTGCTTATTTACCTTAATATAAATTTCAGGTTCACTGAAATAAGCATCTTTTATCATTCTTGCTTTATTTGCTTATTTAATATAAATTATTTAAATAAGCTTCTACCACTATTATTGCTCATTAATTTATTCAAGGTCTTAAAATAAGCTTTTCTTTTGTTATTACTTTATTATAACCTATGTTACAATTCTACCTGTAATTGTCATTTTCTCTTCTTTTATAGCCCGCACATAATTCCATCATTTCTTTTCTGTTCTAATCTGTCTTCTTTTATTATGATATAGAATTATTTTTAATTCTCTTTTATTATATAATTCACTTATCATAATAACTGTCTTTTTATATAGTCTGCACAGTAAATGAAAATCTAGGTTCATTATTGTTTACAACTTCAAATTCTTATCTAATAATTTACTCATTTTATTTCATACTTTACTTTATTTTCTTCTATTCTAGGAAGTAATTCTATTTTGTTTGGTTGGTTATGAAAACTATACTAAAATTCCATTTCCATATTTAATACTAAATAATGCTATAAAACAATAATTCGTGACTGCAAGATATTTCTTTTATTATTTTGGAATAGTGTTAAATACAGCGGTTTCACTATTTTACACTAGTTCACTTTTTCTTTCTTATATTCTTACAGTTACGTTTATCATTATCTTTTAAATATTAAATTATAGAAATGTATCAAATTTTCTAAACTAACCAATTAATCTATTATTTACTTCCAAATCAAATTATTAGATTAATTTATTATTCCAGTTTTAGGGTAATTTATTGCAGAATTTCATTTTTCTAACTTTTTCCAATTTTCTTATTTTACATCTAATTTCATAAAGTCTAGTATTTTAATCCATAACCGCGAATTCTCTTTCTAACTATATTATTCATGTAAAAAGGGAATAAAAGAAACTAGTATTTAGGCTAAATTATAACTTCAAATTAGATGTAAATAACTGTAAATTTCTTACAGTTCAACATAACTAATCAACAGAATTAATTACTGAAATACTGAATAAAATTATTTAACGGAAATTTAACGATAATATATCATAAACGTAAAAGATATAATTAAATCCACTCATATTGCTAACTTTCCAAATCTTCCTGTTTTTATTTCAGATCTGTCTCTTAAATCTATATTCACCTCCATCGTAATCCATCGTAATCCCTATTTGGAATTACAAACGATATATTTACAGATCTATAATATTTGAAAAAGAAAAGAAAGAGATTTGGATTAGAAATAGCAAAAAAAACTCAGATAGGGTTTTATCTTTGACATAGCATTCTGATTTGAACCAATTCCTAATTCCCTAATTAATTCTATTCTCTCACTATTCAGATCTAAATTCCTATGAATTAGAACTAAAATTTTGTTATTAAGAATGTGTAGAAGAGATAGAAAAATGGCAGAGCTTCTATAGGCAAGAGAAAAATAATGAGAATACAAATGAGTCTCTGCACCTATATTCATAGTGGTTTAAATCAGTGCTAACGATTAGATATAAAACCCTAAAATCTAAAGCGTACACTCAGTCTATGGACATTAAATTAATATGTTTTCTTTTGTATTTGTTTTCATTTCAAATTGGTTCTCCAACAATCTTTTCATTAATCACCTTCCCCTTCTCTCTCGCGATCTATGAAAACATATATTTTTAAATGTGACGTTTCTTTTAAATAAGATTCCTCTATTAATCATCCAATTAATAGATTTCATATACGCCTAGAATTAATTTACTATCCAATTAATCCCTGCCTCCATTATGATTTCTTACCAAATTAATATACCAATCAACAGCATATTAATTCATCACATATATGCAATTTAATTTATTTTATTTCCATAATTATTGCATGCATAAGTTCTATAATTGAATTTTGAATCACAATCTTAATTATATATGTTAACATAAGTCTCCATGTTTATTAATTGACAATTGATTACCTTCATAAATTACTCTTCCTCTGTTTTATTCTCTTACACTAACATATATGTTTCTAATCATATCAATTAGTTGGTACAATATATGCTCCCTTTCTTGTCAGTTCCTGTCAATTAATCACCTCTACTAATTAATTGAATATTAATTTCCCTTTTTAAACAAACACCGTCAATTAATCTCCCTATTATTTGATTTTTGTAATTTCTCTCTTTAATTTTTTTGTTACACAAATATATATGTATTCCAAATAATATTAATTAGTTGCCCCATTTACAAACATTTCTTTGTTTTGAAATTTCAAACTAGATAACTTAATTAAATTATTTACATACGCAATTGTAATTTAACATGGGGTGTTACATTCTCCCCCCTTAGGAAATTTCGTCCTCGAAGGTTGATAAGGGTTATATTATGTAATTTCTCGTATTAATCACATCTATTTTGTGTACATCCAATTTTGCAACAATCCACGCATAGTGCAAAGTGAAATACATCATAAAATATATGCATGTACAAGAATTCCTATGCGGTACATTTTATATGAATGCCTTTTATTTTAGATATTCCTTTTAAAACATGATGCACATATCTTAAATATACTTGCAATTTCTTTATGAATGCAATCTTTTGAAAGCTCGGAATATTTTTCATTCAATTTTTCCCACACCCTTACTGAATAAGAGCATAGTTCAACAAATTTTACGTCCAAACCTACCACACAACTTTTAATTTTCGAATATTAGAAAATTATAATTTTCCAAAATTGATTGCTTATATTATAAAGAAGGTGGAACACAGAAAAACTTCATATTTCTCCATTTTGCTTTTGCGCACATCTTCCTCCGTACTTTGGATTTAGACTACTATTCTAAAAAAAATTATTTACTTCCCTAAGCACAGTTTACATAAGTAAATTCCTTTTTCAATCTATTATTGACGTTTCTGTCGCTTTCTTTAAATTTTTTATTTTCCTTCTAGTTATCTTCTTCTACTTTTACTCTTTTTTTAAAGCAACTAAACACAGTTATCATCTAAAGCAAGGAGGTCTGAGACCATGTCCACTTTGACACAGAAATGTCCTACTATAGAAATCCAAGTAACTCATATGCTCCTCCTGCTACCTTTTACTTGTTACCAACTTACGCTATATTACTCATGGTGAATAAAATCTATTCATCTCTTCTGTTCTTTGCTCAAAAAGGAATAACTAAGTCTCATTTAAAGCAATAGATAAGGGTTTTAACCTATGCAGTCTGTAATGACATTGGAAATGTTTACGGGGTTTGACATCTCCTATCCAATGTCTAACGTGAGTGCAATAAGTTAAGAGACGTTCGGAATTCCCATCTTCTGAGGATCCGTTAAACTATCTACTAAGTAGTATAATACGCGATTATAATAGTATCTACAGCGAAGTAAATTATTAAAATAACATTAAGGAATTACCCATATCCCCCTTAACACATTTTATATATTCCCATAGTCTATATAGTACCGTAATTCCTCCGTAAACTAGAGGGCTATCAAAGGGCACTCCATAGGTATGGTACAAACCAAACTCGTAGAAAGCACAATAGGGCATGTGAACACAGCACTCGAGACAATGCTAGGGTAGATATACCAATTGCACTCTCGGACTGGTGGTAACGCATAGCAGCTACTACCGTCCACCTCAGACACACTTCCATAATCAAAATCGAGGGGTGGCCACCAAATCAATCACAAAGTCAAAAATATAATATCAAAGAAATGTTCCTGATGGGAGGAATGACCTCACTTGGCCTAGTATAGCTCCTATTTTAGTCACATCTAAGCTGACTCATGGGAGTCTGGGTCACGTAAATACATCATACAAAATCGTTCGCCAAATCATCCTATTTCATTTTTGGAATCTCCACCACGTACATAGTTGTTAAAGTGGTTTTCGGTGTTGGAAGGGAGTATGACAATATCCGATCTCGGTCTCTTTAACAACCAAACACTCATTACACACCGGATGGTTCTTTTACATTTCAAAAGTCAATTCTCAATTTATATCAAAATATCATATTCTCAAAACCATATCACTTTCGAATCATATTCACTTTCAAAATCACATTCATTTCCAAAATCATATTCACTTTTGATTTATTGATAAGATAGGTTAATTAAATCCTCATTCTAAAATCATCATATTTACTCAAATATGTCACTACAGAAAGGTATCAATTCCATATTCCAACTTAGGTTGTATCACCATTAAGGATTTAATATGAATACTTTAACTATACACAGTCTGAAATTTTTGAAAATAGTTTAAATAGTCATCAATAGTTTTAAAAATAGATTAAAATAGTTTAAATAATCAAAATAGGTTTAAATTTGGTTTGATTAAATTTAAAATGATTTAGATAAATTTAAAATAGATTAAATGGATTTAAACTGTGATGACCCAGAATTTTAAGCAATATCAATTTAATAATTTTTGTTAATAATTAAATTGATTTGATCATTTTATATTATAAATTGACAAGTTTATTCTTTTAAAAAGCTAATAATATCTAATTAGACAATATCTATTAATATCTTTTCCTAACAACATAAAATTGGTAAGATTTATTTTTCAAAAGCTAATCAAAATATCTTCTATTTGTAATGTATATATAGGTATATATTATACATAGGATGTCTTTAATGTAATAAAAGCTATGTATTCAAATTGTAATATATATGAATATATATATATATATATTGTGGTTTGGATTTGTGTTTCAAAATTCAATATAGTAATTATCAAAAATAATGTTAAAAAAATGTTTTCCATTTAAAATGAATATATATATATATATATATATATATATATATGTATATATTGAAAATGGAAAAGTATTGATTTAAATTTAATAAAGTGTTTTCAAACTTTAATATATATATATACATAGTTTGTAATTTGAAAATTTTAATTTGACTTAATACTTTTAAAAGTGATATTTGAGATTTAAATTTCAACAACAAAGATAATTTCTTATTTAATATAGATATATATATTTTAAACTTGAGTTTAAAATAAGATTTAAATTTAAAAGTTCATTTGTTTTTTATTTATTCTTTCATTTTAAAATTCTAACATAAGATAAATTCGGTTTAGAAATTTTATATATAGAGTTAAATTAAAATTCTCAAGCTTATAAACATATGGTACATTAAATTGAATCAAAAGCATAAGTAATTTATAATTATTTACATGAATTCACATGTATATTTACTAAAATCTAAAGCTTATTTATATAAAATAAATACACATTATATTCATGTAAATATTACATAATTACATATACATAACTTAAATAAATTATAAAAAGAAAAGTAACACTTGTAAATCAATAATAAAGCATTAAAACACTTGTAAACATTATAATACATGTTAGAGACATTTGTAAACATATAAGCTTAGGTGTAAGCTAATTAAAACATAAAAGGGACAAATGTCATTTCTCTTTGATAATTTAATTTTAAAAAAATAATAAGAAGAAGAGATTTACTTTCAGCTGAATTATTTCTTCATTTCATCCAAAATGAATACAAATCAAAAGAAGTAAAATCTGGAAAATATGAAAATAAGAAGAAGAAATAAAATGAGGAATCAAAGAAATCAAAGGCAAAGGAAAATTCAAAATGAATGCAAGATCTTCAAATGCAATTAGGCAAGAAGATTAATCAACAAGAAAAACAAAAATCAACAGCAGCAAGATTAAATTCAACATGTAGAAAGAAAATTCAAGAGCCTAGAAACAAATATAGTCTCTATCCTCTGCATTTCTAGGTGAGTAAGCAGATTTTAAAAAAAAAGTTCAAATTTTGTTCTTCTCTTGATATATGTATGGAAAATCAAGATGTTTGCCTGTGTTCTTGAATTGAATTGGATGCATGTTTGTTTGTTTTTTATTTATTTTGAATGCCTGTGTAGTTAAAATAGTCTCTGTGTATAATAACAGGCTTCTATTTCTTTATAAATTCAATAACTAAATTTCGAATTCAAACTGGCTTATGATTTGTAAATTAAAGTTGTTTGAAATTATGTAAATTCTCACCTAAAAATAATTATAGGTATTTAAAATGAATAATTGGCTCAGGATTTATAAATTTACAGTAAAAATTAAAATGGGTCCAAAATTTATTATCTCAATTTTGAGTTTTGATTGGATGATTGAATTCAATATAGAAAATCATGATTTTTGAGGTATATATCATGATTTTTAGTTTTGGAATTAGGGTGTTTGCTAGGGTTGAACGTGAGGGGTGTTTTGATCGATTGTCGTCAATCAACGACAAACTGGTTGGCGAGTTTGGGCTTGAAGGTAGAGGGGGTGACGATGATCATGGGAAAAATGCTTTGGGAATTTATTGTTGATTGTGATGGCCGAGAATAGATGGGGTAGGGTTTAACAGCCTGAGATTGATGTTGAAGTTCATTTTGGTTTCGCGGCGACGAGAAGCAATCGGAGTCGATCGCGAGTTGTGCCGTGGGTGTTGGAGGTCATGACGTAGCTACGGAGTGAATGGCGTGGTGTCTCGAGTGTCGGATCGTCGGCGGCAATAAATTTTCTGATTGTATGTGGTTCAGGTCATATGGGTTTAGGGGTCGATATTAGTTCTCGTTCGAATCATGGATTCTGGGTTGTCACGAGTTGTTGCCGTGGTCGAGAGTGATGTGTCGAAGGCCGGAGAAGAGATGATCAGTGGCCAGGGGAGTTGTGTGCGTGGATGTGCACGATTTGTGCATATGGAATGATGGGTTGGAGAAGAAGTAGGTGCTCGGGCTTCATCTCGTGCAAAGGAAGCTTTGACTCGGAGCAGTTGTGTTTGGAGTTAACTCGGGGAAGACTCGGGAATTTGTAGGGGTTTGCTCGGGGTTTTTTGCTAGTTTACTCGAGATTAACTCGGGTTTGTATTTTAAGTATAACCATATTTTTTAAAATCAGTGAAAAACAATGAATAGATGATATGAACAAAGGAATTTTATTTTTGGAATATTTTAACAAAAGTATAACAAGTTTTTACTTATAAAACTAATTTGTTTCAAAGTTAAGTTTTAAATAAGTTTTATATATATCGAAATTTAAAAGTTTTTAAATAAAATAATTGGATTTTAAAAAAAGTGAGGTTTATATTAAATTTTATTTAAATAACTTTGGAAATTTTTAAAGATTTAAAAGTTTAACCTGAATGTTTAAATTGTTCTAATTATAATTGATTTCTAAAAATATTTTATTTTAAATAAAGTTTAATGATAAAGATTTAGTAATCAATTATAATAAATCTTAAGTAATTAAGAGTTTTGATTAATTAAAGAAATTTAATGTGTGAAGATAATTAAGATAATTCAATCATTATAAATAATCAAAGAGTTATTGGTTAATATAAATAATCTAATTAAGATAATGATTTTCTTAATTTAGGATCCTTTTAATATAGTAAGTTAAAGAATTATTTAATTAAATTTAAATGATTAGTTAAATAATCAACTAAGTAATTAAATTAGTGATTAATTAAAGATAATCACTTATGATTTAAATTAATTAAGTGTAATTACTTGGTGAAGGAATTAAGTGATTAATTACTGGAGGTAATTACGTAAAGAGTAATTATTTAACAAAGTAATTAAAGGTCAATTACTTTATGGAAATAATTAAGTAGAAGTGATTAAGGGTTAATCACTTAGTGATTGATTAAAAGAATTAATTAATATAATCAATTAAAGGTTTAAATTAATTAACTAAAGAATAATTAATTAATGAAAGGATTAAGAGTAATTAATAAAGTGATTAATAACTTATTAGATAATTAATTAGAAAGGATTTGATAAATGGAAGTGATAATTAATTAAATAATTAATTTTTAATTAATAATTAAAGGATAATTAATCTATAATTAAGTTTTGATTACCAAATGTAATTAAAAAGCAATTAATCAAGTGTGATTAATTAAAAAGTAATTTATCAAGTGTGATTAATTAAAAGGTGATTAATCAGGTGTGATTAATTTAAAGGGTAATTAAGAGATAATTACTTAGGGTAATTAAAGAATAATTAATCAAGGATGATTAATTTAAAGGGAATTCAGAGATAATTACTTGGTATAATTAAGAAGTAATTAATCAAGATGATTAATTAAAATTGTAATTAAGGAATAATTACTTAAAGTAATTAAGTAATAATTAATCAATGGTGATTAATTAAAGTGGAAAATTAAGTGATGATTAATTAATTAGTTTGTAATTAATTAATAGTAAGTAAGTTGGATTGATGATAATCCAAGTGATTAAGTAAGGAATTAATTTAATTAAGACTTAATTAAATTGATTAGGAGTGGTCTAAACTAGTTTATGGATGACTAAAAATGGATGATAAATATCATTGGATGAGTTAATGATATTGGATGACATTGAATGTCATTAGTTGATATGTAATGATTTGAATGTGATATATCTGAGATGTGATATATATGCTGCTTTGTGATATGTGTGGATGAATTAGATAATAGTGAATTATCTAACTGTATGTTATGAATCATCCATTTATGAAAGTGATATTCTGAATATCCACTTTTTAAACCGTTAAGTACAACTTGGACATTAAAATGGCATTTTGGATTCGATGAGACCGGGATCGGGTTTTATATCCGAAACCACATCAATCCAAATTAACGTTAGGTCGTAACTCTAAGTAAAGTGAAGTGAATACTCAAAGTGTAAGAACTATATATCATTATAACTCCAAGGGTGATTCCAAAATGAGTTTAACGAAGATAGTACTTTTAGATTCGAGATGAAGATTCAGAGTGCAGGGGCTGTTGTCGTTAACTCTGAAGGTGATTCCAAAATGAGTGTAACGAGATAGTGCCTTCGGTTCCGTTCGAACTCGGAACGGACTTGTATGGATTGAATGCTTTCAGAACATCGTCAGGTGGACGATGAGCATTCTAAGATAGATGTGTCCTATAAAGGTAATCGCAGCGTCAAGCCTCATCAACCGGAAATGGCTAAAACATGGGAGGTGCAGCATGGCTAAGTGGGTCATGCCCATGTAGGACGAGATTTACCCCTGTCTAGATGTCCCTTTTTATTCGGCTGTGTGGGCAGTTGGATCTGCAGCCAACTGCGGGGTTGTCTTGTTTGGGACTATTAAGTAAGGAATGGTCCCGGCCTTGTGTTGCAGGGGATTTAGGGTGGATCCTCGGTACGGTGATCTAGGCCACGTACTGTGACGGGCGGTACCCCAGTAGCCCTGTCATTGATGGAAACCCATTCTTCCTACGTGCCCTTACGGTTTTGGTTGTATTACCCACTTTTGTGGCTAGTAGCTGGAATTTAATAGATGTAACAATTTCGGCTATTTTCTATTTGCTTGAAAACCCTAGACACTTTATAATATCACCGGATCTCCTATCAAATGTTTTGGTTAGCGTAATGTAAAAACTTTTCCATGTTTATGTGTGGGAAGTCTTACGTGGTACCTTTCTGTTCAAAGGATTTTCTAAAAGTTAAGCAATTTTAAACCGTTTACTCACACCAGACCCCTGTCTGACCCAAGTGTATATTTTCTGTTTTATTAAACTCTTGGGTACTCATATTATGTATGAGTAGTCAAGTGATTCAGGTATCCTTGACGAATTCTGGAGGAGCTTTGGAGCAGCAGGCTTTAGTGTGTAGATATATAGATAGATTTTCCGCTGTGATGTTATTCTATATTGATATTCTTGTATTGTACATTAGACAGAAATGTTATAACTGTCTAAATTGAGATGTAAAGTTGTTTACTATGATGTATATGATACTATATATGTGTTATATATTATATTTCGTTCGTTCCGCTGTGAGATTCGGATGTGTTGTTGTTCTTTTTTCTCTTTATTTTCTTCTTCTATCCCTTTCTTTCTTAAATAGTGATGCGTCTTTTTGGTGATAGAATGGCGAGTCGCTACAGTTGGTATCAGAGCGCTAGGTTGAGTGAATACCTAGGCTTTGGAGTGACTTCTTCTTGAGAGAGCGTACTTGTAATTTATATATATATATATATATATCTACCTAATCTATTGGGTTATCTGTTCGGATTTTCCAATGTAGATTATAAAGGTAGACAAGGTAGGAGTGTGTGTAACACGACTACCGTTAATGGAAGAGGCTCATATGATGTGGTTGGAGGTGTATCTGTCGAGATTGTAGATCTAATACCGTCTCGAATAAGCTTTGTAGATTGGTGAAAGGATTTCATTGATCCCAGAGAAAGTATTTCCAAGGATTAGAGTATATTTTTGAAGTGTGAGGTTGATTTGCTCTCGAGTGAGCGGGATTTCCAAGAGTTGAATTTATCGGACGAGTAGAAGCAGGTGATGGTATCATGGCAACTTCTGGAAGGAATAGTTGTGTGATGAGATGCAGTATCCATAGATGGTTCTGAAGATGTTCCTTTTGAAGCAAGATTAAGATGGTGTTGAAGAAACAGTGATGCCTACTGTAGGGAAGATTCAGATATTTAGGGATCTTCTGGATCTCAAGTAAGGGAGTCTTATCTGTATTGAAGTATGAGACTAAAGTCGATGAGTTACCTCATTTCAGACATGGTCTCATTGTTTCCCTTAAGAAGAACAAGTGGTTGGTGTTTGGTTTGGAGCCGAGTTTCTTGAGAAGATGTCTACCCGTCTCAAGGATATTTTAGTGGAATTGGCTGATAGTTTTGAGTTTCAAGAAGCTTTTGGTTAAGGAAGATCTTTTGGCTTAGCAGTATCAGTAAGTGAAGTTTGGAAGCAGTGTGGACCCGTTTCTTCGATGATTCAAAAGTCTTTGGGATTCTACTATCGGCAGACCAGGCAGATAGTGAAGGCTTATCCATTTCTTTTGGAGGCTCAATGAAGCAGGGTATTTGTTGGAAGTGATCTATCAGTTTTTCTGGTAGATAAGCCATTCTTGAAGAATTGACCTTGATTAGGAAAGCTATTCTAGTTGGTGAAGAGAGAACAGTTTCTTTGGAATCTGAACTGGGTAAGATCGCAAAAGTGACTTGCGATTAGTTTGGGAATTCATGGAGTATTCTTTGGTTTGGGATTGAGGCATCTCAAGTGGAGGAAAAAGCTATTATAGTAGTCATAGATTTTCCAGATGTTTTTGAGGAAATCAGAAGTCTACCGCATCAGAGTTTGTGTTCCTTATCAACTTGGATTCCAAGAGCAATATTGATGGTTCAACCATGTAGAGGGATGACTCTTAGAATAAGAAGAGGTTGGTGAAGCAGCTCAGGATTCTTGAGGAGGGATTGATCATCTAGTTTCTAGTTAAGATTCTGCTGGGATGTTTGGACCAAGTGGAATGGTCACTAAGATTTTATGAGTCGGATAAACAGTGTATGGAGAAAGTTTGTGCTCGAGTTCTTAGGTGGTATTCTCATCTACTCTAGATCAGAGTTGTGCAGCGGAAGCGAGATAACAGTTATTCTAGAATGGGAGCAACCGGGAGTTGCAGTTTTCTTGGATTAGAGGATTTCTATAGGAAATTCACGTATGAAGGAATTTCAGGATTTGAAGGCAAGGTTGTCAAGTGCAACTGTTTGGCTATTCCAGATAAGAGAAGTAGATTTGAAGTCACTAATGTTTGTGGAATAGAACTGTATTCCGAATTTTGGCAAATTTTTGGGAGAACCATTTTGTTGAGTGGAATCTAGAAATTAGTGTGGTTTTGGTCCAGTTTGTTTCATGAAGCAATCAGCAAGGGTTAAGCTGATCAGGAAAGATGGAGGTGACTCAGGAGCATCAGAAGAGTTATGCAGTTAAGAATTGAGGAGATTTGGAATGTGAAGTTGGAATTTGGATTATTGTTTTAGTTTTATCCGATCAAAGGAGATATAAGATTTGGTAAAACTGCTCCGGAAGTATTTTGAGATTTTCCTGTGTTCTCTGAAGATTAGATTTTGATCTACAGGATTGAATTGCCAGTTCGGATAGCTGGAATTCATTGTATTTCACGTATCTCTGAGGAATACGTGTATGATTCATCTAGTGATAGAATCAACAGTTCAGAAGGAATTGAGTTTAGTCTAATATCTTGTTCAAATTTGTAGATCCAGACGAGAGGGAGTTCTAGGTTATAGTAGTGTAGTTACTTAAGGTCTTGTTGAGCGAGTATTCCAGTATAGGTACTTGGAAACTCTAGATAATATTAGGAAGTTCTATCCAGAATTTTGTCTGGATAATTAAAATTGTTTGTTTGAATTGGTTGCTATAGTTGCTATGATTGATAGTGTATGATTTATTTGTGTGATTGCCATTTGAAGTTAAAACTTTTGCCGGGTTATTAAATTATTTTTGCTTTTAAATTTCGGGGACAAAATTCTTTTAAAGGAGGAGGAATGTGATGATCCGAAATTTTAAGCAATATCAATTTAATAATCTTTGTTAATAATTAAATTAATTTGATCATTTTATATTATGAATTGACAAGTTTATTCTTTTAAAAAGCTAATAATATCTAATTTGACAATATCTGTTAATATCTTTTCCAAACAATATAAAATTGTTAAGATTTATTTTTCAAAAGCTAATCAAAATATCTTCTATTTGTAATGTATATATATAGATATATATTGTACATAGGATGTCTTTAATGTAATAAAAGCTATGTATTCAAATTGTAATATATATGAATATATATATTGTGGTTTAGATTTGTGTTTCAAAATTCAATATAGTAATTATCAAAACTAATGTTAAAAAAATGTTTTCCATTTAAAAAGAATATATACGTATATATTGAAATTAAATTTAATAAAGTGTTTTCAAACTTTAATATATATATATATATATATATATAGTTCGTAATTTGAAAATTTTAATTTGACTTAATACTTTTAAAAGTGATATTTGAGATTTAAATTTTAATAACAAAGATAATTTCTTATTTAATATATATATATATGTATATGTATATATTTCAAACTTGAGCTTTAAATAAGATTTAAATTTAAAGTTCACTTGTTTTTTTATATATTCTTTCATTTTAAAATTCTAACATGAGATAAATTTGGTTTAGAAATTTTATATATAGAGTTAAATTAAAATTCTCAAGCTTATAAACATATGATACATTAAATTGAATCAAAAGCATAAGTAATTTATAATTATTTACATGAATTCACATGCATATTTACTAAAATCTAAAGCTTATTTATATAAAATAAATACACATTATATTCATGTAAATATTACATAATTACATATACATAACTTAAATAAATTATAAAAAGAAAAGTAACACTTGTAAATCAATAATAAAGCATTAAAACACTTGTAAACATTATAATACATGTTCGAGACATTTGTAAATATATAAGCTTAGGTGTAAGCTAATTAAAACATAAAAGGGACAAATGTCATTTCTCTTTGATAATTTAATTTAAAAATAAATAAGAAGAAGAGATTTACTTTCAGCTGAATTCTTTCTTTATTTCAACCAAAATGAATACAAATCAAAAGAAGTAAAATCTGGAAAATATGAAAATAAGAAGAAGAAATAAAATCAAGAATCAAAGAAATCCAAGGCAAAGGAAAATTCAACATGAATGCAAGATCTTCAAATGCAATCAGGTAAGAAGATTAATCAACAAGCAAAATATAAATCAATAGCAGCAAGATTAAATTCAACATGCAGAAAGAAAATTCAAGAGCCTGGAAACAAATATAGTCTCTATCCTCTGCATTTCTAGGTGAGTAAGCAGATTTTAAAAAACAGTTTAAATTTTATTCTTCTCTTGATATATGTATGGAAAATCAAGATGTTTGCCTATGTTCTTGAATTGAATTGGATGCAAGTTTGTTTTTTCATTTTTATTTTGAATGCCTGTGTACTTCAAATAGTCTCTGTGTAATAATAACATGCTTCTATTTCTTTATAAATTCAATAACTAAATTTTGAATTCAAATTGGCTTATGATTTGTAAATGAAAGTTGTTTGAAATTAGGTAACTTCTCACCTAAAAATAATTATAGGTATTTAAAATGAATAACTGGCTCAGGATTTATAAATTTACAGCAAAAATTAAAATGGGTCTAAAATTTATTATTTCAATTTTATGTTTTGATTGCATGATTGAATTCAATATAGAAAATCATGATTTTTCAGGTATATATCATGATTTTTAGTTTTGGAATTAGGGTGTTTGCTAGGGTTGAACGTGAGGGTGTTTTGATCGATTGTCGTCGATCAATGGCAAACTGGTTGGCGAGTTTGGGCTTGAAGGTTGAGGGGGTGATGATGATCATGGGAAAAATGCTTTGGGAATTTATTGTTGATTAAGATGTCCGAGAATCGATGGGGTAGGGTTTAATACCCTGTGATTGACGTCGAAGTTCATTTTGGTTTCGCGGCGATGAGAAGCAATCAGAGTCGATCGCGAGTTGTGCCGTGGGTGCTGGAGGTCATGATGTAGCTACAGAGAGAATGACGTGGTGTCTCGAGTGTTGGATCGTCGGCGGTGATAAATTTTCTGATTGTATGTGGTTCAGGTCGTATAGGTTTAGGGGTCGATACTGATTCTCGTTCGAATCATGGATTCTGGGTTGTCGCGAGTTGTTGCCGTGGTCGAGAGTGATGTGTCGGAGGCCGGGGAAGAGATCATCGGTGGCTAGGGGAGTTGTGCATGTGGATGTGCACGATTTGTGCATCTGGAATGATGGGTTGGAGAAGAAGTAGGTGCTCGGGTTTCGTCTCGTGCAAAGGAAGCTTTAACTCGGAATAGTTGTGTTTGGAATTAACTCGGGGCAGACTCGGGAATTTGTAGGGGTTTACTCGCGGTTTTTTGCTAGTTTACTCGAGATTGACTCGGGTTTGTATTTTAAGTTTAAACAAATTTTTTAAAATCAGTGAAAAACAATGAATAGATGATATGAACAAAGGAATTTGATTTTTGGAATATTTTTAAACAAAAGTATAACAAGTTTTTACTTAATAAAAGGTTTAAATTAATTGATTAAAGAATAATTAATTGATGAAAGGATTAAGAGTAATTAATAAAGTGATTAATTACTTGTTAGATAATTAATTAGAAAGGATTTGATTAATGGAAGTGATAATTAATTAAATAAATAATTTTTAATTAATAATTAAAGGATAATTAATCTATAGTTAAGTTTTGATTACCAAATGTAATTAAAAAGTAATTAATCAATTGTGATTAATTAAAAAGTAATTAATCAAGTGTGATTAATCAGGTATGATTAATTTAAAGGGTAATTAAGAGATAATTACTTAGGGTAATTAAAGAATAATTAATCAAGGATGATTAATTTAAAGGGAATTAAGAGATAATTACTTGGTATAATTAAGAAGTAATCAATCAAGATGATTAATTAAAATTGTAATTAAGGAATAATTTCTTAAAGTAATTAAGTAATAATTAATCAATGAAGATTAATTAAAGTGGAAAATTAAGTGATGATTAATTAATTAATTTGCAATTAATTCATGGAAAGTAAGTTGGATTGATGATAATCCAAGTGATTAAGTAAGGAGTTAATTTAATTAAGAATTAATTAAATTGATTAGGAGTGGTCCACACTAGTTTATGGATGATTAATAATTGGCTGATAAATATCATTGGATGAGTTAATGATATTGGATGATATTGAATGTCATTAGGTTATATGTAATGATTTGAATGTGATATATCAGAGATGTGACATATATGCTGCTTTGTGATATGTGTGGATGAATTAGACAATAGTGAATTATCTAACAGTGTGTTATGAATCATCCATTTATGTAAGTGATATTCTAAATATCTACTTTTTAAACCCTTAAGTACAACCTGGACATTAAAATGGCTTTTTGGATTCGGTGAGACTGGATCGGGTTTTATATCCTAAAACCACATTGATCCAAATTAATGTTAGGTCGTAAATCCAAGTGAAGTCATGTGAAGACTCGAAGTGTAAGAACTATATATCGTTATAAATCCGAGGGTGATTCCAGAATGATTTTAACAAAGATAGTACTTTCAGATTCAGATGAAGATTCAAAGTGCAAGGCTATTGTCGTTAACTCTGAGGGTGATTCCAAAATGAGTGTAACGAGATAGTGCCTTCGGTTTCGTTCGAACCCGGAACGGACTTGTATGGATTGAATGCTTTCAGAACATCGTCAGGTGGACGATGAGCATTCTAAGATAGATGTGTCCTATAAAGGTAATCGCAGCCTCAAGCCTCATCAACCGGGAATGGCTAAAACAAGGGAGGTGCAGCAAGGCTAAGTGGGTCATGCCCAAGTAGGATGAGATTTACCCCTGTCTAGATGTCCCTTTTTATTCGGCTGTGTGGGGAGTTGGATCTGCAGCCAACTGCGGGGTTGTCTTGTTCGGAACTGTTCAGTAAGGAATGGTCCCGGCCTTGTGTTGCAGGGGATTTAGGGTGGATCCTCGGTACGGTGATCTAGGCCACGTACTGTGACGGGCGGTACCCCATTAGCCCTGCCATTGATGGAAACTCATTCTTCCTACGTGCCCTTACAGTTTTGATTGTATTACCCACTTTTGGGGCTAGTAGCTGGAATTTAATAGATGTAACAATTTCGGCTATTTTCTATTTACTTGAAAACCCTAGACACTATTGTAATATCACTGGATTTCCTATCAAATGTTTTGGTTAGTGTAAGGTAAAAACTTTTCCATGTTTATGTGTGGGAAGTCTTACGTGATACCTTTCTTTTCAAAGTATTTTCTAAAAGTTAAGCAATTTTAAACCGTTTACTCACACCAGACCCCTGTGTGACAAAAGTGTTTATTTTCTGTTTTATTAAACTCTTGGGTACTCATATTATGTATGAGTAGTCAAGTGATTTAGGTATCCTTGACGAATTCTGGAGGAGCTTTGGAGCATGAGGCTTCAGTGTGTAGATATATAGATAGAGTTTCCACTGTGATGTAATTCTGTGTTGATATTCTTGTATTGTGCATTAGTCAGAAATGTTAAAACTATCTAAATTGAGATGTATAGTTGTGTACTCTGACGTCTATGATACTATATATATGTTATATATTATATTTCATTCGTTTCACTGTGAGATTCTGATGTGTTGTTGTTCTTTCTTCTCTTTCTTTTCTTCTTCCATCCCTTTCCTTCTTAAATAGTAATGCGTCTTTGTGGTGACAGAACGGCAGGTCGCTACATAAATTAGATTAAATAAATTTTTAATAGATTAAATAAATTTAAAATAGATTAAATAGATTTGAAGTATATTAAATAGATTTTTAATAACTTTAATAAACTTTATTAGTTTAAAATAGGGGAAATGGATTAAATTGGACTAAATAGGTTATAATAGATTAAAATAAATTAAAATAGTTTAAATTGATTAAAATAGTTTAAATTAATTAAAATAGTTTAAATTAGTTTAAAATATATTTTAAACTTATATCCAAACATTTTTAATAACTCAATTCCGGTAAATTCATTTATATTTGACTCTTCAATATTGAAATTCCAATTTAAATCCTTTGAACAATTCATTAAATCAATTCCAATTTCAACATTAATGCTTGGATTATTATAAATAATTCAGTTAATATAAATCAATTTCTATTTCAACATGCCAATTAACTGAATTCAAATTTTAAGGAATTAAAAATCATTTAATTTAACCAAATCCGGTGTTCCTATATTACCTTATGGTCAAGTGATACGGGTATTTATCATTTCCATCCGCAATTTAAATTTTTATAGGTATATATCTGTTTGCACCAAAATTGGTCACAAACCCCAAAAGCCGTAAAAGCACCAGTGTTTATAGACAGATCCACAATATTCAAACACAAATCTCAAATCTAGAAAAAGTAGAGAATAAAATGAGGAAACAATAAAGTTAAAACGGATGAAAGCAGAAAGGAACACAAGATTTATAGCGGTTCGGCAATCCGGCCTACATCTACTTTGAATCAATCCTTTTATTCCTTTTATATTACAGTTACAGCTACAAGCCTTTGAAAATCAATAGCAGAAATGGCAGAGCTTCACTGAGGAGAGAAAAAAATATCCCCTTTTTATTTTCCATAGGACTCCTATTTATAGTGTAGATTCAAAAATATCCCCCCAAAACCTGGAATACCTCTTTTCTTTCACAAGTAGGCCCATCAGACCGATCCAGATCGATTTGGGACCGATGCGTGTTCAATCGTATCGATCCAAAAGTGGTCTGATCTAGCCGAGATCGATCATGGAGGTTCTTGAGTGCATTAGGAAGTTCCTTTGAAAATTTTGTAGCGTTTGGGTTTGTAGATTGTCAGGTATGATCGGTGCAAGTATCATTTATACGAAGGCTGAATCGTTCATATCGATTATTGTTCATATCGATTGCCTACGTATCCCTCTTCCATGTGTCCATCGGCCCCATAGAAGAGGGATAGCCTTCGCATCGATCTGAACTTCACATGCTTTGATCCATATTCTTCGCTCCATGCCGATCACTTCCTTTGCATTCGTCGGTTCGAAGTACAGAGCCTTCGTACCCATCTGTATTTCGTATCCATCTAGCGCCGCAGCTTTCGTATCGATGGCACTATGCTCTTCGTATCAATCTCATGCTTCAATTAATAAGAAATGCATCGACATGAAGATTTACCAATCAAAACCAAATGCCGATCGATATGAAATCATTGAGTACATCCCTGATCGATACGAAATACCACCGATCTAAAGCCATGTGTGCTATCCCTATTCGCATCCATCCAACTGCTTCTTTCTTCGTATCGATACGAACCATGTCGATACGAGCTATAACTATCGATACGAAATAGAACACCCTTCCTATATCAATCCTTCCATGTGATTGATATGAACAGTATCGATACGAACCAATCTCCATAAACCTTAATCCATCCATATCTCGAGCATATGAACTCCGATTGACCTAAAATTTCAAACATAGTCTCTCCTAGCCTTGTTCATCATTCCCAGTCGATCCCGTCTTAATTGGAGCTCAGTCAAATTTTGATGACACCGATTTTAGCCTTTTTTCCAATCTTGATATCATCCTTTCTAGATGATTTGTTGATATCTCTGCCTCGACCAAAAGGTGGGATAACATTTACCCCCCAAAACATGCCTTGTGGTAAGAAGGTGTCTTTTGAAAAGGTCCGATTCCGACATCCGAAGTCCATATTCCATCCATAGCCATACCATCCAATTCATAATCCAATCCACTACCAAGCCATCCTATTCGAGTGCCATAGCCACATCCTTATCGAAATCCACAATTGCTCGGAGTCAACGTCCGACTCCTAATCCAGAAGCCAAATCCTTAGTCAATTTCATATCCATTTGAATCCGACAACCGAGTTCTAATCCATCCATATCCAATAACCGAATCCAGGTTCTCTCCGGGTCAATATCCAAATCGAGGACCACCCGAGTCCATACCCAAATATTTAGCTGTTTATAGTTGAAATTCGAATCCATAACCTTTTCGGGTTCTTGCCAAGTGTAGTCCACACTCGACGACCTGTATTGACGAACACCTTGGTGCCCTTGGTTCAGTGTCCCTGAACGCTGAGTAATACCATAGCTTAAGTACTAAGCCAAATCCCGGTCACTCCGGACCCTTACCGAGCATAGTCCATACTCGATGACCTAACATAGTAACCGATAAATATTATGTGTCCTAGACCTAAAATAGTAACCGATAAATATTATGTGGCCTAAGTCCTAGGCCGAATCTTGGTCTCTCCGGACCTTTGCCGAGCATAGTCCATACTCGACGACCTGAACAAGCCAATTTGCCACGTTTGGATGAAGAGACTTACCCCTTGCCATGAATAATCCGTACCCGACGACCATTTACCAAAAACCAGATAAAAATCCAAACAAAATCCAATCCAAAATCCAGATCAAATTAGAAAACCAAAAAATCCATAACAGAAATCCAAACCAGTATCCAAACCAAAGAGCAAGCACCAACTAAAGTCCAAACTAGAAAACCAATAAAAACAGGAGTTCAAACCAAACTCACAAACCAAACCAGAAAAAAGCAAATGTCCAAATCCAAAAAATAAAAAAACAGATTTCCAAAACTATGATGTCATGGCACATCATCATCTCAGAGCATGCCTAGGGGTTATCTCCATCCCCGTACATGAGTAAGTGACTTGGCCGTTCGCCCAAAGTTTGCTACTTATTCCATATCGTCCCTGTCAATTAATAACCAATCGACCATCATTCCTAGGACTCATTCTATTATTGTTTGAGGTAGATGGTGGCTGTTTCTGTTCCACCGCCGCATTTCGAGTTCTGACATATTGCGGCAACTGACCACTCCTTACATGCTCCTCGATTATATCCTTTAGATGCCTACAGCTGTTGGTATCATGCCCGTCCTGATTATGAAAGAGACAGTGCCATCCGGAGGCCCTCTCGCGTTCCGAGGGTTCCGTCCCTGTCGGCCTTCAATAGGAAAGGGAATCCCGAGCTTCCAGGTATACTGTTCCAATGTTTCATTCAGTCCTGTGTAAGTGGAGAATTTTGGTTCTCCCCAGCGTTTCCTTGCCTTGCCAAAGTTGTCATGCGACTTCCTCTTTCATTTATCCTTATCCTTACCCCAGCTTTCGCCGGATGGTTCTCCGTCCTTGACCGTATTTACTTCCTTTAACTTCATATCCGAACATGCATCCTCCTGTCGAAGAAATCTTTCGGCCTCATGAAAGAATTCCCCGAGGATCCATTGGTGGGTCCCGTATCAATGATACTCTGAAATTCGAGTTATCCCCAACTCCTGACATTGCCACCATTAAAACCATCGATGGATCTGGTCGATCCGCCGAAGCAACCGCTGCATTGAACCGAGTCAAGAAAGCCCTGAGCGATTCCTTCATCCTTTGCTTTACCGATGTTAGTGCCATTACGTTCTTCGGCCTTTTGATGTGAACCCAATACTGCTTCAGAAACCTGTCCACCAATTCTGTCCATGTCCTGACAGATCCCTCTTCCAACTGCCTGAACCACATAGCAGCTATATCCGTCAGGTATAGGGGGAAACATCGGGCCATAACTTCCTTCGATGCCCCTAGCACTTCCATGTGTCTCGTGTAACTCATTAAGTGATCAGTAGGATCAGCCTCGCCATTGTATACCTCCAGAGTAGGTAGCTCAAATTCTGGTTGGTTCCGAGCCATTCAGATGTTGTGGGTAAACGGATCTTATTTACGTCTTCTAGATCTCTGTTTGCTAAACCTCCGTGCATAGTTTGCCTGGTAACCTTAGCCAATCCAGCGTTGTCCACAAAGGGTTGCCCCCCGAGTCCCCAAGAAAATTCTGGTACATATTCTTCATCACGTACTCTTGTGCTTTTTCGAGCATCTTGTTGTGTGGTGTCACCTAGAATTCCTCCATTAATCAGTCCATCGTTGCTAGGTGGTGTGCCCCCAAGCCTGGATCCGTCCAGATTAACAGTTATGTGCTGATTAGGGGCTGCGCCCTGTTGAGCTGCTCCATCCGATTTCCTGTTGAGTCCTTATGTTCCATCTCCGTGGATCTGAACTCCAGCAGCTCCAGCTGTTCCTGCCTGTCCAAACTGTCTGAGAAGGTTCTGCATCATCTCCTCTTTCCTCTTCAACAATTCTTCCTGCATAACTCCCATCATCATTCCATTTCATCTCTGGTGATGAAATCTAAGGTCTGATTTTCTCTTGAGGAAGCCGCCTGACTCCCTTCATGCCGACTCCTTTCCACTCTCTATCTCCTTGCTGATTGCTTTGTCATGGCTCCTTTTAGATCTTATCCTTTAGCCTTCCAAATATGAACTTCAAATCTGGTATAGCGGGTGCCAGTCGTTCTCAATGAAAGCACCAAAGTGTTTGTGCCAAAATTGGTCACAAACCCCAAAAGCCGTAAAAGCACCAGTGTTTACACACGGATCCACAATATTCAAACACAGATCTCAGATCCAAATAAAGTAGAGAATAAAATGAGGAAATAGTAAAGTTAAAACGGATGAAAGAAGAAAGGAACACAAGGTTTATTGGTTCGGAAATCCGGCCTACGTCCACTTTGAATCAATCCTTTTATTCCTTTTATATTGTAGTTAAAGTTACAAGCCTTTGAAAATCAATAGCAGAAATGGTAGAGCTTTGCTGAGGAGTGAAGAAAAAAAATCCTCTTTTTAGTTGACATAGGACTCCTATTTATAGATGTAGATTCCAAATATCCCCCCAAAACCTGGAATACCTCTTCTCTTTCACAAGTGGGCCCACCAAACCAATCAAGAGCGATTTGGGATCGATGCGTGTTCAATTCGTATCGATCCAAAAGTGGTCTAATCGAGCCGAGATCGATCATGGAGGTTCTTGAGTGCATCAGAAAGCTCTTTTGAAAATTTCGTATCGTTTGGAGTTGTAGATTATGAGTTATGATCAATGCAAGTATCGTTTGTATAAAGGCTAAATCAATCGTATTTATACTTGTTCGTATCGATTGCCTTCATATCCCTCATCCACATGTCCATCGGCACCATATCCACAGCCACAGCCTTCGCATCGATCTGAACTTCACGTGCTACTATCCATATTCTACGCTCCATGCCGATCGCTTCCTTAGCATTCATCGGTTCGAAGTACAGAGCCTTCGTACCCATTTATATTTCATATCCATCTAGCACCGCAGCTTTCATACCGATCGACACTATGCTCTTCGTATCGATCCCATGCTTTGATCGATATGAAATGCATCAATATGAAGACTACCAATCTAAACCAAATGTTGATCGATACGAAATCATCGAGTACATCCCTGATCGATATGAACTACCATCGATCTAAAGCCACGTGTGTTATCCCTATTCACATCCATCTAGCTACTTCTTTCTTCGTATCGATATGAACCATGCGATATGAGCTACAACTATCGATACGAAATACAACACCCTTCCCATATCCATACTGCCACGTGGTCGATACGAACAGTATCGATGCGAACCAATCTCCATAAATCTTGATCCATCCATATTTCGGGCATACGAACTCCAATAGACCTGATATTTGAAACGTAGTCTCTTCTAACCTTTTTCATCATTCCCAATCGATCCCATCCTGATTGGAGATCGGACAAATTTTGACGACATCGATCGTAGCCTTTTTTCCAATCCTTATATCCATCCTTTCTAGCCGATTTGTTGATATCTCGGCCTCGACCAAAAGGTGGGATAACAATATCATTTCAACCCGCAATCCCAAATTAAATAAAATCCATAAAATCACTCGAGTCTATCATTTCAACCCATAACAATTTTACCCTAATTTATAGATCATTCGGGTATGTATCATTTTAATCCATAGGTAACTTGCAGTGCTATAACAATATATACATACAACATCTTGTCATTCAATATCAATAATCCACATCCATCACAATCATCATACAAATCAACTAATAAACATCAATAGATAACTGATTATCATTAACGGGCATTAAATTGACAACTAAATTCAATATTAAACTAAACAATAATTAAATGCAATAAAAGTCAAATTTAACTAGAATGACGATTTAAACATACCAAACATCAATCGATTAATTTCTAATCACATCATAAATTTAATTTAATTAACATAAGATAATCTAATAGTTGTGAGTGGGTCAAAACACTCACCTTTGATTTCAAATCAATTTGAAATCCAAAATAAGCCCTAAATTTAAACAGTCTCAGAATTTGTCCAAACCAATTTCATAGTGTCTAGAATTTCGATATGATCTTAATGGGACATACCGCGTGTGAATCCGAGCTCATATGAAGAAGTTATATGAGTTAGAACTTTAAAATTTAAATTAGAATAAAAATAAATTAATTAACAAAATAAACAAGGACACGCGTACCATCTCTCCTCACGCGCATGTTCGTTCTCGACCTCGAACCCTAATACGACCGCCGCTTAATCCATGACAACGTCGTCACCATAAGCCATGTCATCGAGATCTGAGCATGCTACCACCACCCTCTCTCTAAGCCGCCTCCTTCCATGTCATCCATGACCATCGCGACTCCAAGATAAACGGCCACCGCCGCTCAAGAAAAGCGTCCAATTCTAGCGATCTGACGCAACCTGGACACAAACTAACAGCGGATCCGAGGCCTGCTCCACACCATCTTCCCAATGCCACCTTCCGATCATCGATTGGAAGTAGATCAACCGTTGGATCACGAAAACCTAATTTCGATGACCGAGGTTCAACCTCGATTTTCATACAAAAGGTGAATCCGATTGAAAAATGAATCACACCAGTGAATTACGCTTGTCGAGAGCTTCGAATTGATATATAACATGATAGTCGTTTGAGGAGTTTGATTTTTAGATTTGGTTTGTGAATTTGGGTTTGGATCTGCGTCCATATGAAAGAAAAAGGGATAGATAGATGTAATAGATAGATACGTATAGAAATGAGAAATAAAAATGCTGCTAGGGTTTAGAAAGGTCTATATAAATGGACAAGGCCCGATAAGAAAATGAACATGTATCGAATTGATTTGAAACGACAATAACGACCCGAGAAGCCCGTTCCGACCCCGAAACGAAAGTTGGTCTCCCACACATCAAAGTAGATGTTTTCGATAATTATAAACTCAATGGAGTAGGTTTCAAGTCCTAATTCCAACATATGAAGAAGTTAGCTTTAAAGTTAGCTTATTTCAAATGATTTCAATTGAATTGAATTAAATTAATTTCTATGCATTTCGAGTACGTACGATGAAACGACAAGTCTGATCGCTACGAAACTTGAAACATTACAATAATTCACGGTTACAGATCCGATGAAACTGCTTTCGTCAAAATCAGAGGCAGTGGCCAGAATGGCTATTTTCATGTTAATTAAATAAATTATTATTAAATTGGTTAAATTACTTTTTTATTTCGAATCTTATAATTAACCGATTTTATCATTTTTGATTTCTTAGACCTTTACAATAATTTAAAAACAATTCAATGTCAATTATTCTACCAGTTACAGTGTTTGATTTCAATTGAAATAAATACAGTGATTATTACTTTAAATTCCAAAAAATCTATTTATTCGCCTTTCCATCTTATTATTCAATCAATTGGCATCTCATAGCTGTAATTAACATATGTTTATATCTTATTACACTACTATTTTTCCATTACCATCTTAGTTTTCATAAACGTAATATTTAATTACATTTAATTGCAATAAATCCATTTAATATAATTTTAAATTCCAATAAATTGATCAAACTTGATTTTAATTCTTTTTATTCAATCAATTGTCATATTATGAATAAAATTTACATTGGGTTACATCTTACTGAATCAATATTCTATAATTATCAACTTAATCTACATTAGCTGCGCTAATTAAGTGAATTAATTGCAATTGATTTTCATTTTATATAACAGACCAAATAAATAGGTAACATATAATAATTGTCACCGTTAACGTTTAATCACATCTTATAAGTTTATTATCCACAACAAGTGTTATAACTACTACCACAACACTAATTTTATTCAATTTCAATTTATTACATGCTATTTAATTAATACAGCATTTAAATTATCAAGTACTCTTTTAATCCAATTATTAATTGATAAACACATTATTACAATTAATTTATAATCTATAATCAATTATAACTCTTACACCATTTAAATAAATTGGAATTACATTTAAAGCAGTTATACATTACCTTAAATTAGTACTCTTACATTTCATTCCCATTTATATTCTTATTATTAATTCACAAATTTTATTTCTTCCAACATTAAATCACAAAACTTTATTAAGTTAACTATTTTTAGTTATCGAAAATTATGGGTCATTACACTCTCCCATAATCAAAACTTTTCGTCCTCGAAAAGGGAAAAACAATTAAGGAATTGATATATCTTATTCAAAATATTAAATTTATAAACAATTAGTTTACTTAATTAAACAATTTAAATAAAATATATCAATTTCAAATAATTTAATCCTTTTATATTCAAGTTAATAAAAGTTTGAAAAACATTTCACAAAATTTTCTAAGTCCAAAATTCACGAAATTTTTTTGGCAGAGTCTCCGTTGTACGGAGAGGTCTGGGAGAATAACAATATCAATAATAAACACATATATATCATATTTCAAAATAACATATTCCAAACCACGGGAAAACGGTATAATACCGCTTGAAAACCATAATACGAAAACATACCTATTTGTCGGGCAAATAACACTTATTTTGTGAAGCTAAAAGTAGTAGCAATTGCTTCCATAACCTGTAGTTCAATTATATAATCCAAAAGAGTTGATAATTATATAAAAGAGAAATATTTTGAGTTGTTTCAACATATAACAAAAAAAACATCACAACATAACAATAATCATTTGCAAACAAATAGTACAAACATCATTTCAATCAAGAAATCAATCATCCATCCATAATAACCATTTCGGGTTTAGAAACTTTTAATCGTAAAAAATGATAAATAAACTATGAAGTGAACCATACACTCAACGGTCTTAGATAAAACTTTATAGATTATTCATACATCCTAAACAATTCGAAGTATCATCTCCCCAACATCCCATAAGCCAAAATAATAATGATTTCAAGTATTATTTTAGTTCATTCTTATTAATTTTATTTCACGTTATTTATAGTTCATAATTTTTCATTCATACAATGATTATTTCTTTGATTTCATTTATCACTTACAAAATTCATTTCCCATTAAATTACATTCATTACTTACAAAGTTTCATTTCTCATTTATACAAGAAATGCTATTTTCTCTTTCTATTACTTACATTCATTGCTTACATAAGCTATTTCCATTCAATTAACGAGATTATTTATTGTTGTAAATCTCTTTACAATTTAATTCACCATTAATGGATTCTTTCTTTTTACATTCATTCTTCCATATATAATATTATTGAATATTAACTCCATTTCTAAATCATTTCAATGGTTTCTGAAGTTATAATCATTCCACTAATATACTACTCATTTTAATTATAAACGGCTTCAACATTGATTTAAGTTTTAATTATTTACTTACAGTATTCACCTTTTACTATTCAATCTGATTATAAATAGCTTAAAATGTTAACTTAGGTTTATAATTGTTTTCTTACATTATTCACTTTTATATTACTTTTGATCAGTAACATTTCAACTGTTAATCCTAATTTTATAACAATTTATAATATCAGAATTTTTATTTATAAAAGTAATTCCATTGAACACTAATTTTCTAAAGTTTACTTGTACAATATTCTATTACATATCCTATTTAACATCACAACTTTTTACATTTTGGTAAGTTATATATATGTCCTTTTAGAGTGCAATAGAAAGTTACACAAGTTATCATATTATTATTTTTTAACAAAATGTTCAATAATTACATTTTCTTATTTCCATTTCTTAGTTTATAAATGAAAACCTTCAATTTCTTTATATTCCATTAATCTCTTAACATTTAATTTTCTTATTCACATCTTAGCAGCTTCCATACGTTAAAATAGTTAAGATTTCATTTTATTACGTTAACTGAAAACTACTAATTATCAGAAGGTTTAAGAACTACCTCCAGATTATATTTTCAAATCATTTTAAAATAATATCTATATTCATCATTTATAGATCAAATCATATTTAGAAATTCAAAATCAAGATTCGTTTATCAAAACAATGTGTAGTAAAACTACTACCACCGTCTACCTACTTTGAAACTCGAAAATGAACGTCGACGATGCGTGCACTCATCACCAAAATTATTTTCCAACGACGGAGAGGGGAGTACATAACTTATTTCCTTCAAAAATTTCTTTTTAAAACATTTCTTTCAAATCATCATGAAATATTTATATCAGAAAATACTTTCAAATAATCCTATTATTATATTCCAAAATCTTTCGAAAGAAATTTTCAAAATCTCGAAACTAAAGTTCTCAAATTCAAATTTATATTCATTTTATTTCTAAATCTTACTTTTCAACAATAGTTATAAAACTTCACTACGTAACAGAATCGTTCACGGGAATTTACAATCGTTTACGGAAATTTCACTACCTAACCAATATTTAATTAATACAACATTTAAATTATTAATTGCTCTTTTAATCCAATTATTAATTAACAAACACATTATTAGAATTAATTTACAATCTATTATCAATTATAACTCTTACGCCATTTAAATAAATTGGAATTACATTCGAAGCAGTTGTCCATTACCTTAAATTAGTATTATTACATTTCATTCCCATTTATACTCTTATTATTAGATCACAAATTTTATTTCTTCCAACATTAATCACAAAACTTTATTACAATTAACAATTTTTAATTATCGAAAATTACGAGTTGTTACACAGTCTCTATCTAAAAAAACAACTAAGCTTGGGGAAATTTTCTTTTTACCTTTCATTTTTCCCCAACTAAGATCTACCTATCCCAACCACGTGTGTCTTATCGTCTTACTAATATCATTTCACTATTCACATGAAGCAACATTTCTAGGTATTCACTAGGGTCATATACACGTTACGGGAACTTTTATTATTACTAAGAGTAATTACTGCTATAACCTTATATTTTTCCCGTTACACCTAGGAAATGATTCCTATGTATTCCATATTTAAAATTACGATTTAATTTGGTATTTATCCATTTTTATTCAAAAAGTAAAACTTCTAATCTTTATCTTTTCAAAAAATTATTTACTTTTCCACCAAACCATTTTTTTAAACATATCTTGCTGTTCTTAAAAAAATTTCTTTTTCTTGACTAAAAAAATGTCCTCGCATGTTTTCAAAATATCCTTCTTCTTTTTTATAGATTTTCAAATTTACTAAAAGTGGGGTAAATAAGAACAATTATTTATCAAAATTCTCTTAACTTTCCTACTCTTCCAATTCCATAACCTTGAATGAGTTACTAAATTACTACACTTAATGGTTTTATAACTTAATGTATTGGAATTACTTTCTCTTATGAGAAACCATTAACGCTAAAACCTTCTATGAATCCTTTAAAGGAGGATTTCATGTTTATGTGAAAGTATAAGGAATTTATTTTATATTTTATCAAAATAAGCTATACAAAATATGGTGCTTCCCATACCTTGTACATCTCTTTCACGTTTTCCTTGTAGCTTGCACAAAACATCTTTATTTGTGATTCATAGAAATTCATATCATTATTCATTTCATTCCAATAGATTAAAGTATGTTTACTCTATATTTACTTACGTAAGATATTTCCTACTAAATTCATTAATTTATCGTACATTATTTTTCAAACAAACTCATTTTTAAAACCTCTTTATAACCAGAAAATATTTTCGTATGCTTATTTAAATAATAAGTGTACATACAAACCACTTTAGAAATTATCTCCAAAACTCATTTGAGTCAAAACGGATGTTGCATAAAATACCATTACTACAACCCAAAAATATTAATATATGAATTCAATTAAAATAAATATTAATAAATCTCGTATGCTATGTAAAAACATTTACTTTGGGAGTCACCAACTATAACAATAGTGTCATAGTCTATGCTTCCTTTACTTTTACTGAAAACATTTATTACAACAATAAATGTTGTAACCTACGTTTTCGATCCTTAACACAATCTAAGTTTTTCTATTTAAAATCATTATTTACCTACAAAGAAACTAGCGAACTATACATGCTCTATAATTCTTCAAAAAGAATTTCATTTTTAACAAAATTTACATCATATAAAAACCAATTTAAATTTCGTACCACTTATTTTTTCAAAAACCCAAAAATTACTTCCTCAAATATGTTAACAATTATATTTTTGAACTTTTTAAATTCAAAAGTTTCTTTTTTATTGGGTTAGATATAAGGTGGATTTTCTTCATACTAAAACCTCTTATTCTTCCAGAAATAAAAACACTCTCCTTACCATCCCTAATGAATTTCCCTACTTCCTACATATGGATACAAATTTTCTCTCAAAACATGACTTATTTGCATGCTGTAAATCGATAATAACACATGGCTCTAAATACTTGGGTCATCCCAAACCCAACTAGCAAACTATGCACAAATATACTTCTAAAAGCTTTTCATATGTTAAAATCTATGGTTAGGGACTATTTGGATTTTAGTATATAATATATTTACATTTAATTCAAAAATACAAATACGTTCACTCACTATCTACCTAGAATCCTAAACCTAGGCTCTGATGTCAAATGCAACAACTCGAATTCCAGCGGGTCTGGATTTTTCGCAAAAGTGCTCAAACCCAAGCCCACTGAAACCCGAGTTGGGAATTTGGTACCTTGCAAATTGGCAATGACAAATAAATCAGAGCTCAATTAAATATCTCACAGCGGAATTGACTAAAATATAATAGTAAGTAAATAATCACAAATACGATAACACTTTCTAAACAAGTGTCTTGAAGCTGGGAAGTCTCTGTCATCTACCAAACTTGTAGGATGTTGTGAGGAGGGGGTCAGAACTAAAGTTCTAGTAAATGGATTAATTATACACTTTTATGCTTAATTCTACATATACCATTTTATTTCCATTTATTGTTATATTAGGTTCATTAGATTTGTCATACTCTCACCTATGTGCATGAACGTGACCATCTACTCCTTAGTAGATTAAAACCTAATAACTGATATATATATATAGCTATATGCCCAATGACCATATTCGTCCTAGGTACTACCCATAGTACCTTCCGTAGCTACATCTATAAATGACTGCATTTTAAGGCTTACAATACAGATGCTCCACTACTTACTATGAAAACGTAAATCGCGTTCCCACTGGTCTATTCCAGTGGTCAAACATCCACAATGTACTACCCAGTTCGTACATTGACCACTACGTAATCATTCTGTCTACTATCTGAATCCCGCCAACAAGGTCTACCTTATACAGAATTCAGTCAGGAATTTTCTATATATGTAAAGGACTGCTTCGCTAGGCCTACAATAAATATATTCTAGTTGGTCTGTCTCTTTTTCATCATAGCTATGGACCCACGCAACCACCCCTCAACTAACCGAAACACTACTAAAGAATTAAGTGGCCATGCATTACTACAAAAAATCTAACATCCAAATGGCGGTGCCCCTCATCCAATGTCTCGATAGTGAAAGAGTCATCGACTTCTCTATTCTTTCCTGAAAGTGCTTTAGGTCTTGATGTTGGCCGGTGTCCGCATGCGACTATCCTTAAACTTACTTGCAAATACTGGACATACGAATACCCTACACTGGACAACAAGCCCTTCTGACAGCCTACAAAGGTCTGCTTCGTTATGCCTACAATGCAAATGCAGCCAATGCATACTCTCTTGATGGAACACCTACAGGCCTGCCTCTGGGGATGCAGCTTCATTAGGCCAACTTAGAGGGCTATCTTAGAGTATCCTCATGTCCCGTTGAAGTCTCGTACTTCCTTCTCGCCCAAAATAACTAAACTGGACGTGCTTCTCCTTTGTTGAAATCTATGATGAACTGCTCGTTAGGCTCTTCATCCTTTGAGCTACTCCAAACGCATCTCACTCTTTTATTAGACCCTAAGTCTAATCTTTTAATTGCGTTTAGTTTACTTTTCTTATTCTGTTGGCTACTTATTTACCCTAATTACCATATTCTTTCCCTCATCTCTATCTATTTTGGGATTTCCGTTTATTTAATAGGGAATGTTGTTGGTATGAGCGACATTCATTAGCTTACTTATTTAATTTAATATAAATCTTAAGTTCATTAAAATAAGCCTCTTTTATCATTCGTGCTTTATTTGCTTGTTTAATATAAATTATTTAAATAAGCTTCTACCATTATTATTAGCTCATTAATGTATTCAAGGTCTCAAAATAAGCTTTTCTGTTCTTATTACTTAATTATAACCTATGTTATAATTCTACATGTAATTGTCATTTTCTCTTCTATTATAGTTTGAACATAATTCCAGCATTTCTTTTCTATTCTAGTATGTCTTCTTTTATTATGATATAGAATACTTTTTAGTTCTCTTTTATTATATAATTCATTTATCATAATAACTGTCTTTTTATATTGTCTGCTGGTAAATGCAGATCTAGGTTCATTATTGTTTGCAGCTTCAAATTCTTATCTAATAATTTACTTGTTTCATTTCATACTTTACTTTATTTTCTTCTATTCTAGGAAGTAATTCTATTTTATTTGGTTGGTTATAAAAACTATACTAAAAATCCATTTCCATATTTTAATACTAAATAATACTATAAACAATAATTCATAACCGCGTAGTATTTCTTTTATTATTATGGAATAGTGTAAAATACACTGGTTTCTCTATTTCACACTAGTTCCCTTTTTCTTTCTTTTATTCTAGCAGTTACATTTGTCGTTATCTTTTAAACATTAAATTATAGAAATGTTCATATTTTCTAAACCAACCAATTAATCTATTACTTACTTCCAAATTAAGTTATTAGATTAACTTATTACTCCCCTTTTAGCGTAATTTATTGCAGAATTCCATTTTTATAACTTTATTCCAATTTTCTTATTTTACATCCAATTTCATAAAGTCTAGTATTTTAATCCATAATCACGAATTCTGTTTCTAATTATATTATTCGCATAAAATGGAATAAAAGAAACTAGTAGTTGGGCTAAATTATAAATTCAAATTAGATGTATATAACTATAAATTTCATATAGTTCAGCATAACTACTTAATAGAATTAATTATTGAAATACTGAATAAAATTATTTCCCGTGAATTCAACGATAATATATTATAAACATAAAATGTGGCGCCCCACCTCTATACCCACATTAGCAAAGAGTATTATTAGGTAATACCGTCTGCCAATACGAAGAATAAGGCTGGATAGGAGCGACCATCTATAGCCTTGCTTTAACTATCCATTAAATACGTCGGCAAAAATCATACCAAACAGATCGACATATCCAATGAATACTTAAAACAAAACCATAGGTGGCTGGAGGATCTATCAGAACAGAATATAACAACTCAAATGTAATATACATCACAGAACAGTAGATCATCATATACACACATACATGGATACATAACAGAGTATACAAAATGATACATGTCAAGTGGTATAGCAAACCACAATATACAGATGAATCCAGAAGAATAAATATCAGAGTTACAACATAATAGGACTACACAAAAGCTATGACAAAAAGAAGCTAGCGAAGTAGTCCATGCGGAAGCAAAACAGGCTAAGTCCAAAGTGCCTAACCTGAAACATCTCGGTCTGACCCGAGTATAAAATACACGGGTCAGTCTAGCTAAACAAATCAGTTAGATAAACTGAACAACAATAAACCTGCAAGGTTACAAAGTATAAAAAATATCTCTAAAAGAGATAGCACAATCATCAACAAAAGATGAATCATATAGAACAAGCCTCATATCATCGGCGACACAGATAAACAAAGGATACAATTATCCCAAATCAAGCCAAAAGGCAAATAACAAATACCCATAAGGTATACAAGTTCCACAAGGTAATCGCTGCACATCATGTGGCTCAAAAAGACCAACACCGAAGGGCGATACCAAGGGAATATACATATCAATGAAACATCAGAAAATTGCTCGAGCTCAGTACTGTATAAACAAGGATCCATGAGCCCGAAGACTCCAAACCCAGTATCACCCATGCGGCTCATAACGACCAACATAGAAAGCGATACTATAGGGCACTCCAATATCACCCATGCGGCTCATAACGACCAACATAGAAAGCGATACTATAGGGCAACAAACCCGAAGGCACAAACCCGAAGGCACATACCCGAAGGCAACAAACCGTAGTGGTGAAGGTCAGAGACCCAGTACTGGACACCACTAACTGGCGGAATGTGTCACAACTCTCGAAAAGGAATCCGAAAAGTGTTAACGTATGTCCCATAACCACTCGTTCGCACTAAACGGTTTACTATCCGTCAGTAACTTTCACACTCAAAGCAGTACAAAGTTTACCTCATATCATCGGTAAACCAAACCCGAAGATCAAAACGATCAATTGAATAGGTCGGGGATTAATCGGAAGGATAAACACATAGATTCATGGTCTGTGTTTTGCCCAACCATTTAATCACCCTTCCACTTCGCTCGAAGTGCGAAATTGTGTGTTTTAAATAGAATTTATAAATTGGAGAAACGAGCTTTTAAATATGATTCGAGAGATTATTTTATAAAAACCTGTGGATGAAGTCAAGAATAAGTTATCAAAGTCAAAGATGCAATAACAACTACTAAAAAGCAACTTGAATCGACAAAATTTGGAAAACCAATCAAAATATGCAAAAATAAGCAAAACAGGCAAAACATGTGCAGGTCGGTTGACCGGCTACAGGGCTCGGTCGGCTGGCTAGATGCAGAAAGTAAAACAAGGCCCGGGGTAGCAGGTCGGTCGACCGGCTACAGGGCTCGGTCGGCCGAACCTGATGATTTGCAGTTCCTGCCCTTTTTCAATGAAATGCAAGTTCTTCCAAAACGCGACCGTTCGAGCAATGGAGTTAAGGAGCCTTAGCCAATAGATACCCCAGCTCCATTAGCTCTCCGATTCGCTACCAAAAACATGTTCAAATATCAAAGTTAGGATCTTTAAAGAATTGAACCCAAACAGTAAAAATTTGGATATTCACCAATTCAATCCAAACCAAAAGCAAGTTCATATGAATAAGGTGTTAGGAATTCATACCCAACATCAATGAAATCAAGAGAAGTAGATGTGAGTTCAAAACTCGCCTTTTATCACAAAACAAAGAAGAAGAAGCTCAAACACAAGAAGGAGACTAACTATTCTTCACTTCAACTCTACAAGCTTCAATTTAAGAATAAAACACATATTTCCCAAATTAGGTTTAGGAAACTTTCTGAAATTGAAGAGGAGAAGAGTTGGAGAAGATGAAGAATGACTTACCAATGGCTTCTCTTTGATTTTGGAGCAGGAATTCAAGTTGCAAGAAGAAAATAGGGCTTGCAATTTCTATTTCCTCTTCCCTTCCACCATTTTCAGTTTTAGGTTGAGTTTAGAAATAAGAATGAGAGAATGGAGAGGAGAGGGCTGAGTTAGAGGATTTAGTTAGCTAGTGGGCTGAACCCAAACCCAAAACCCAACTAGAAAAGGTAGCCAATTCCAACTTACTCCAAACATATCAAAGATTATACTCAAAAAGATCGCAAATGACGTTTTGAACTCAATGGAAGTGGTCTTGAGACCCAATTCGACCGTTTGCGGAAAGTAACATTTCGGACCAAAAATCCGACTAATGACGCTATATTTAAATAAATCATTTAAAATATAAATCGTTAAATATGCGGGTTGTTACATAAAATATGTAATTAAATCCACTCACATTGGTAGATTTTCAATTCTCTCTGTTTTTATTTCAAATCCATCCCTAACATGTATATTCACCTCCCTTGTAATCCCCTTTTGGAATTACAAACGATATATTTACAGATCTATAATAATTGAAAGAGAAAAGAAAGAGATTTGGATTAGAACTAGCAAATAAAACTCAGATCTAGGGTTTTACCTTTGACATAGCCTTCTAATTTGAACCAATTTCCAATTCCCAAATTAATTCTATTCTCTTTCTATTTAATCTAAATTCGTGTGAATTAGATCTAAAATTTTGTTATCAAGAAAGTGTAGAAGAGATAGAAAAATGGCAGAACTTCTGTAGCAAGAGAAAAATAATGAGAACAAAAATAAGGCTCTACACCTATATTTATGGTGGTTCAAATCAGTGTAACCATTTGATATAAAACCCTAAAATCTAAAACATACACTCAGTCTATAGACATTAAATTAATACATTTTCTTCTACGTTTGTTTTTATTTCAAATTGATTCTCCAACAATCTTTTCATTAATCACTTTCCCCTTCTCTCTCGCAATGTATGGAAACATATATTTTTAAATATGACGTTTATTTTAAATAAGATTCCCCTATTAATCACCCAATTAATAGATATCATATATACCTAGAATTAATTTACTATCCAATTAATCCCTCCCCGCACTGTGATTTCTTACCAAATTAATATGCCAATCAACACCATATTAATTTGTTACATATATGCTTATTAATTTATTTTATTCCCATAATTATTGCATGCATATTTTATACAATTGAATTTTGAATCACAGTCTTAATTATATATGTTACCATAAGTCTCCATGTTTATTAATTGACAATTGATCACTTGCATAAATTACTCTTCCTCCATTTTATTCTCTTGCACTAACATATATGTTTCTAATCATATCAATTAGCTACTACAATATATGTTCCCTTTCTTGTCAGTTCCTGTCAATTAATCATCTCTACTAATTAACCGAGTGTTAATTTCCCTCTTTAAATAGACACTGTCAATTCATCTTCCCTATTAATTGATTTTATGTAATTTCTCTCTCTAATTTATTTGTTACACAAATATATATGTATTCCAAATAATATTAATTAGTTGCCCCATTTACAAACATTTCTTTATTTTAAAATTTCAAACGTACATAACTTAATTAAATTATTTGCATATATAATTGTAATTTAATGTGGGGAGTTACACTGGCGGTCGACCTTGCGGGTTGGGGGTCGATCTACGGGTCGATCCATACATAGTATTTTTTTTGCTTTCTTGTTTTATTTTTTAACTTCTTCATATTGATTCGGATTTTCACAAGTTATATATGGAAATTGATCAAAAAATCACTATGAACACAATGTTATAAGTTTTGAGGCCATATTCTGACAATTCCAAAAGTATTTATTTTCACTATTTATCGTTATTTGATTATTTAATTATATAAATGTTACAAAAAATATCTATAAAGCATCATTATGTAAACATACATAAATATATTAGTTGATAAAATGAACTATCTGTTCATGCATAAAGTTTTGTTTAGCTAACTTTTAACCTTTGGCTGACTCAAGCCTACCAGACAATATCAAAATTTATCTAACATCTGTTAGACACTCCTCTTCTTTTGGACGATCTATCCTTAACTATCTATTAAATACTTCTCTTCTCGATGGTTTGTCCTTAACTTATCAACTTCCAGGGTCACCTGATCCTAATGGTTTTGCGGGCTCACCAATAACCTATCTGTATACAAAATTATATTCCTTTCGGTATGTATCCATAATTTTAGTCTTACCTATGACAAAGCCCTACATACTGAAATTTTGGACTAAATTAGCTGGGGCTAATAGCTAATGTATAGGGCGTGACGCTATACCAGTCCCATCTGGTATTCTAATATCTGAGTCATTTTACTTAGGCATATTTTTCCAAAATTTTCCATGAAAACGTTCTCAAAATGACTTAAGATCTTTAAATCAAACTCAAACAAGGAAAATATGTAATCTCTTATGCTTTACTCAAAACCACATTACCATGTTATATATATATATACATATATATACATATATATATATATACACATATATATACATATATATATATATACATATATATATGCAGACACACACTTTACTTAAATCTTATTTGATGAAAAAATTTAACTTTTGAAATTCCCATTCTAAAACTATTGAAAGTACCACTTTCGAAACCATTGAAAGTGCCCCTTTCGAAACCATGTAAAATCCTTTCTTTTATCTAGGCCGAAAGGCCAAAACCTTCCTTTCGAAACCATTCTAAAAACCCTTTCGAAACCTTTGGAAATATCCCTTTTGAAAGCTTTAAAATCTTAGACATCTTTCTTTTTAAAACCTTTAAGCATTGCTTTTCAAAACCATTAGAAAACCTTTTCTTTTGAAACCATTCGAAACAATCAGAAGACAATACCTTTCGACTCCTTCAGAACCTTTGGAGAAACACCCCCTTCGAAACATTTTTTAAAACTTTTCGAAAGCTTTAAACCTAAAACTTTCGAAAGCATTTGGGATCAATTTAAAAAACATATGGAAACCTTTTGAAACCATTCAAAGTTAACTCTTTCGACACCCTTTGGAAATATCTTGATCAAAACCATTGGATTATGCCTTCAATTAGAGCAAAAGGACATAAACCCATTAAAGTTGAAAGCATTTCCTTTTGAAATCATTCAAATCATCTCTTTTGAAACCAATTTGGGTTATACTTCAATTTAACAAAAGGGTCATAAAAACCTTTTAAGTCGAAAGCAACTCTTACGAAAGCATTTCCTAGGTAAAAATAATGGTGTCAGAACCACCCCTTCGAAAGCATTGGTGAAATGGGTAGATTTTTTAAAACAAAACAACCCCTTCGAAACCTACTGGGTCGAAAGGCAAAAAGGCAGTAGCAAGGTGTTTTGACTTACTCGAAAGCATTCATTTAAAAAAAATGATACAACCCAGTTGAAACCATTTCCTTTTCAAACAATTTAACATAGTCGAAACTCAATCAAATCGAAAGCATCTTAGTCAAAATCAAGCAGGTGCATTTTTCTTTAAAACCAAAGCAAAGCTTCAACCCTTTCGGAACTCCATGGCTTGACCCTGTTCCTTTCACCCACATCCAATTCATTACATACCAGTTGCCTGATATCATATACATTGGTTTTGACTATTTTGGAGGCGATAGCATGGAGGAAGAACATGGTGCCGAAGAAGACGAAACAGTGAAAAACCTATTTATTTGTACTTTTAAACTATTTCTTTTTTACCTAACCTGCCTTGTTTGTCTAAATTTTACTAGTTGCCATATTACTTTTTCAAAAGTGCTGCCATTTTCTAGAATTAACAAATTCAAATTATTTACAAAAACTCTTCTCTATTTTAAATTATCTAAAACATTTAAGTCCCATACCTCAAATAATTTTAGATACCTATCAAATCTCTTAGGAAAAGTCTAGAAAAATTCCAGAAAATCTCTTTTAATGTTTTCTAATATATAAAAATTTCAAACCCAAACCATATATTATCTACCCATAAATAATTTATAACCCAAATTATCATTTTCTTTGCTAGAAAATTCATATAAAATCCACATAAATTCCTAAAATTATAAAAACTGGAATCCATCTCCAAAATATTATTTCTAACCTTCATAAATATTCACAAGGCATAAAGATGTCATTTAATAGGGTTTTTACCTTAAAACATATCATAAAATCAATATGAACATGTATAAATCATCAACAATTATATATATAAACATCCCATCATTCAAAAATAAGGCAAAACATTACAAATCAATTTGGAATCATCTTAAAACCGAAACAATCAAAATAGAGATGTAAACATTATTCACCTTAGCCTTTGTGATTAAAGAGATTGAGTTATGAATAGATTTGATTTGCTTAAGCTTCTACCTAGCTTATCTTCTTTCTATATCCCCTTTTCATTATTAATGGTGGTCGGCATTGAGCTTTTAAAATTTTGAAACGAAATAAACATGTGAATTATACACGACTATGGGATAAAGATATAGGAATGGCCTCTTTACCATTTTACCCCTCCTTTAATTCATTTTAAACCCCACTTCAATTTATTGATAAATGGCACGACTACCCCTTTAATAAAATAAAATCTCAATCCCCTAATCAACACATTATTTTATTTAAATTTATCTAATTAAATATCCTAAATAATATTATCAAAAATATGGGGTGTTACAGACTCTCTTCCTTAAAGAATTTCATCCGCGAAATTACGATAAGGTATACACAAATCAAACAAAGAGGTAAAACATACCATCAAACAAATCAGGATAAACATCTCTAATCCTACTCTCAACCTCTCAAGTACAGTCACTATCATCCTTTCTTCACCAGACCTTGATTAATCTGACTGTCTTGTTCTAAGCCTATTCTCATCTCTCGCAACTATGTGAACTGGCTTTCTCACTATGGTCAAGTCTAGTTCTACCAATAAGTCATCTAGCACAGTCGGTGCAATAGCAGTCTCTGGGTCTCTAACACACTTTCTAAGATGAAAACATGAAAAACATCATGGATTCCTACCAAACTGCTCGATAACTCGACTCTATATGCAAGTTCCCTAATCCTCTCAACAATAGGAAAAAGTCCAATGAATCTCAGTGATAACTTCCCCGATTCCCCAAATCTAAGCACGCCCTTCATCGGTGATACCTTGACGAAAACCTGGTCTCCAACTGAGAATCTAAATCTTTTCGTCTCTTATTTACGTAACTCTTCTACCTAGACTGAGCCTCCTTCATTCTAGCCCAAATGACCTCAATCTTTTATGCAGCTTCTCTAACCAAATTTGGATCAAGAACCAACTTATCCCTGGTCTTCAATTAACAAATGAAAGATTTGCATGGCCTTCCATACCAAGCTTCAAATGGTTCCATCCCTATACCTATTTGATAACTATTGCTATCTGAAAACTTGACTAGATGCAAATGGTCTTCCCATGATCCCTTGAAATCTAGAACACAAGCTCTTAACAGATCTTCTAAGATTTTGTTAACCCTTTCTGTTTACCCATCTGTCTTCGGATGGTAAGCGGTACTCATCTTGAGCTTGGTTCCCAAAACTTCCTGTAGACTCTTCAGAACTCACTAGTGAACAAAGAATCTCTATCACTAGCTATGTAACTATGAATCCCATGCAGTCTAGCCACATTCTTCATGAACAACCTTGCTAAAACAGGTGCCATTCTAGTTGACTTAACTAGAATGAAATGGACACTCTTGGTCAATCTATCCACTGTGACCCATATACTTTCATTTCCTCTGTTTGACCTTTGCAACTCATCAATAAAATTTATGGATATAAAATTCCATTTCTATACTAGAATATCCAATGGCTGAAGCAACACACTTGGTTTGTGGTGTTCGGCCTTTGCCTGTTAGCAAATCATGCACTACTTCACACACAGCCCAATATCCTGTTTCATACCTTTCCAGAAGAAACACCTCTTCGTATCCTGATATATCTTATTACCTCCTGGATGAATAGAGAACTTCGAATGGTGGTATTCCTCCAAGACTTCTTTCCTTATGCTTACTACACTCAGAACACGTAATCTTCCTTTCTTTCTCAACCATCCATTCTGGTCAAGACTGAAATCTTTTGTAACATCCCATATTTGGAGACCAAAATCTAAGTGCTATAGATGTTGTAGTCATTCATAGTATTAACTTCTGGTGACAAAATACGGTAATGATAATGGCATCCATAATATTAGAATAACATGAATATGAACAAACTCACAGATTTCGATAGAAACAACATTTTGCTGATTATATTTCTGAATAATAATTCATATCCATGTTACATAATCCCTTAACTTTTCCCAGGCAATAATTAAATATATTATTACAAAAATACGCCGAGAGCGACATGCGATGATGCCCCCTTGGTTGATCAAAGAAATATAGTCATATCTAACATATATACACAACAGAATAAAAACAAAATGAAATGGCAAATCCTAATTAGCTTTCCGTCAGCCACCTATACGTCTTCGGATGCATTATTTGCCAAAAGACAAAAAATTCTGAAAACCTCCACTCTCAGCCTATTCAAATCAATTTTGAGTACTCGAGAGTTTAAGGGAAAACAAAAATTTCGAGTCAGACATAAAGGCTGATGTGAATTATTCTGTTACATCTTGGTTTACTAACATTAACTGAGACCGCGTCGCTTAGCGGAATGGGTTTCCCCTCATTAATATCCTTTTCAAAAAACACACACAGACACACACACACACACACACACACACACACACACACACATATATATTGCAATCCTTTCTTACAACCAAACTGGTTAATCAAAATGATTATATTAAAATAGCAATATCCTTTATGCTAATAAATGGACCATGTTAAACAAGTACTACGTGAACTACCCGACTACATAAAATAGCAAGGTCCTTTATGCTACAAATGGACTGTTTTTCCATACAACTGGGATGACTGCCCACAAACTGGAGTAACAGTCCGAAATTTAGGCTGACTGCCTGCAAAATGGACTAACTGTCTGAATTATTTTCTTAAGGTTAACTACCCATTAAATCTTCCTTGAAAACCTTTTAAAAATGATTTATTCCTTCAAATCATATATACATACAAGGAAAATATATCTTTAGCTTTACTCTAAGCCATTTTACCATGTTATATACACTTTACTCAAAAAAATGTATATGAGATTTAATAAGGATCGACTATCCTTCCAAAACAAGTCAAAATCCTTTTTAAGTTGAAAATACTTAGGCTACATTGCCTATTTATTACATTGAAACCTTTGTTTAAAACCATTAAACAACCCTTTCGAAATCATTGAAGGGTAACCCCTTCGAAACTATTAGAAAACCCTTTCGAAACCATTAAATATTGCATTTCGAAAACATTGGAAAATCTTTTCCTTTCTTTTCTCCGAAATCTTCAAAATAACAGACATCCCCCTTTAAAACATTTTGAATATTGCCTTTCAAAAACATAGGAAAAACCTTCCTTTCAATCCTTTTAAAACCTTGGGGAACCACCCCTTTCGAAACCATTCATTAAACCTTTTGAAGCAGTCAAACTCAATCTTTTCGAAAGCACTTTGGGTTTATAACATATGGAAACCTTTCGAAACAATTCAAAAATATTTCGGTCAAAACCATTTGTATTCTGCCTTCAAGTAGAGCAAAAGGAATATAAACCTGTTATAGTCGAAAGCATTAGCTTCTAAAACTTTTAAAACCATCTCTTTTGAAACCATTTGAGCTTTACTTGACTTATAGAAAAAGGGTCTTAAAAACATTTAAGTCAAAACCAACTGCTTTGAAACTATTTCCTAAGTAATGAAGTGATGGCGTCGAAACCTCCTTTCAAAAGCATTGGAGAGGTGGCTAAGTTTTAGAAAAACAAAACAACCTTTTCGAAACCATCTGGATCGAAAGGTAGAAAGACGGCAGCAAAAAGTTCTCGACGTAGTCGAAAGCAACCATTTAAAGACAAAGGTGCAACCCAATCGAAACCATTTCCTTTAAGTCATTTCACTTGGTCAAAAGCTACTTAGTCAAAAGCCATTTAGTCGAAAGCAACAAGGTGTATTTCTTTAATTTAAAAACAAAGGACTGCCTTTATCCTCTTCGAAACCCACGGTTTCGACTTCCTACCTTCAGCCGCCATCCAATTCATTACGTACCAGTTGCTTGATACAATATGCATTGGTTTGGACTGTATCGAAGGCGATAGTATGGAGGCGGAACCTGGTGTCGAAAGGGACAAAACAGTGAAAAACTTATAGCAAATAGTTCTTTTCACCTAACCTGCTTTGCGTGTCTAATTGTGATTGGTTGCCTCTTTCTTACCAATAAAAAGTACTGCACTTGTCAAAAGTGCTGCCAACTTTTTTAGATTTTATAATTTAAATCATTTACAAAAAGCCCATTCTCCCCCTTTAATTATATAAAACATTTAAGTCCCGTACCTTAATTAATTTTATATAACCATTAAAACACTTAGGAAAAATGTAGGAAAAATTCTAGAAAATCACATTATATATGTTTTTCAACATATAAAAATTTCAGATCCAAATAATTAATTATTTACCCATAATTAATTTATAACCAAAATACCATTTTATTTAGTAGATTCATAATAGTTCCACGAAAATTCAGAAAAATCTGAAAAATGAAACCTATCTCCAAAATAATATTTATGATCTTTATAAAAATTCACAAGGCATTTGGATGTCATTTTATAGGGTTTTCACCTTATAACATATCATAAATTCAATATGAATAACCATAATTAATCAACAATGTATATGTGTGTGTATATATATACATACATACATACATACATACATATATATATATATATATTCCATCAATCAAATCATTCTAGCTTTAGAGATTATGGTGATTGAGATGTGAATAGATTTGATTTGAATTTGCTTATTTCTAGCTTTCCTTTTTCTCTTCCTTGTTAATGGTGGCCGGCCCCATAATTCAAAACTTTGAAAATGAAATGAACATGTAAAAATTTAAACGGGCAAGGTTTGGAGGATATAGAATGGCCTCTTTCCTATTTTGCCCCTACTCTATTTCATTTTGACTCTTCTTTTGTTCATTATTAAATGGCACATCTACCCTTAATTAAAAATCAAATCTCAATCCCCTAATTAACGCATTATTTTATTTAATTCAACTAATTAAATATCGAAATATTGTTACAAAAAAATCTGGGGTGTTACGGACTCCCCATCTAAAAGAATTTCGTTCTCGAAATTACAATAAGGTACACAACAAATCAAACAAGAAGGTAAAACATACCATCAAACATGTCAGGATAAGTACCTCTAATCCTGCTCTCAACTTCCCAAGTACAGTCTCTCTCATCGTCACTCCACTGGACTTTGACTAATCTGACCATCTTAATTCTAAACCTTTTCTCATCTCTCGGAACTAAGCGAACTGGCTTCCTCACAAGGGTCAAATCCTTCTCTACCACTAAATCATCTAGCACAGTTGATGCTGTAGCAGTCTCTAGGTCTCTAGCACACTTCCTGAAATGAGAAACACATCATGGACTCCGACTAATATGCTCGGTAGCTCCACTCTATATGCGGGTTTTCCGATCCTCTCAACAATAGGAAAAGGTCTAACGAATCTCAGAGCTAACTTCCCCAATTTCCCAAACCTTATTACACCCTTTATTGGTGACACTTTGAAGAAAACCTGGTCTCCAACTGAGAACTTTATATCTTTCCATCTCTTATCAACATAACTCTTCTGCTTAGATTGAGCCTCCTTCATTCTAGCCCAAACGACCTCAATCTTATCTACAGCTTCTCGGACTAAATCTGGACCAAGAACCAACCTATCCTTGGTCTCTAGCCAACAAATGGGAGATTTGCACGGCCTTCCATAAAAAGCTTCAAACGGTACCATCCTAATACTAGTATGATAACTGTTGTTTTATGAAAACTTGAATAAATGTAGATGGTCTTCCCAAGATCTCCCGAAATCCAGAACACAAGCTCTTAACAAATCTTCCAAGATCTTGTTAACTCTCTCTGTTTTCCCATCAGTCTAAAGATGGTAAGCGGTACTCATTTTGAGCTTGGTTCCCAAAACTTCCTATAGACTTTTCCAAAATTCACTAGTGAATAAAGGATCTCTATCACCATCTATGCTACTAGAAACTTCATGCAGTTTATCTAAATTCTTCAAGAATAACCTCGCCAAAACAGGTGCCATTATGGTTGACCTAACTAGAATGAAAAGGCACTCTTGGTCAATCTGTCCACTATGACCCATATACTATCATTTCCCTTATTCGACCTTGGCAACCCATCAATAAAATCCATGGAGATAGAATCCCACTTACATACTGAAATATCCAATGGCTGAAGCAATCCACTTGGTTTCTGGTGTTCGTCCTTTGCTTGTTGGCAAATCATACACTACTTCACACATAACCTAATATCTCGCTTCATACCTTCCCAGAAGAAACTTCTCATCATATATTGATACATTTTAGTACCTCCTATGTGAATAGAGAACTTCGAACAACGACAATCCTCTAAGACTTCTTTCCTTATGTTTTCTGCACTTGGAACACATAATCTACCTTTCTTTCTCAACCTCCTATTTTGGTCAAGACAGAAATCTTTCAAGTCATTTCTCTCAGTTCTTTCTCTTAACTTCCTAAGCTGTTCAGCTAATATCGGATCTTCTTCTTGTTTTGAAGCAATTATTTCAATCATCACTGATCGAACTTTCAAACAAGATAATACAACTCCACTAGACCCAACCTCGGATCTCCACTGCACTCTGCAAATGCTTCCAAATCCTTCCACTCAGCAATCATCGCCAAAACTGCATTTTGATGTTTCTTGCTAAGTGCATCTGCAACCTTGTTGCCTTTCCCTGGTGTGTTCTTAATCCCAAAATGATTAGCAGCGATAAACTTTAACCAGCTCCGTTGTCTCATGTTAAAGTCCTTTTGAGAGAACAAATACTTCAGCGACTTATGATCTGCATATAGCTCAAACCTTTCTCCAAAAAGGTAATGTCTCCACACCTTGAAAGCAAAAATAACTGCAGCTAATTCTAAATCATGCGTCCGATATCCGACCTCATGTGGTCTAAGCTTATCTGTCCACATAAACTTCTTATCCTTTCTTGTTAGCTTGGTCATCGGTACCGCCATTCGTAAAAAATCTTTAATGAATTCCCGATAATGACTAGCCAACCCAAGGAAACTCTTTATCTCGGTTACTGTCTTAAGTCTTTTCCAACTATTTATTGCATCGATCTCAGTCGGATCTACTAACAACCTTCCACTAAGACTACATAATCAAGAAACTTCACTTCTTTCTTTCAGAGGTGGCACTTTGAAAACTTTGCTTTCAATTGATATTGCCTTAGCATCTCAAGCACCAAACTAAGATGAACTTCATGCTCTCTTTCACCCTTAGAGTATATCTAGATGTCATCTATGAAAACCAATACGAACCTATCCAAGTGCTCTCGGGAAACCTGGTTCATCAAATCCACAAACAAAGCTGGCGCATTAGTCAATCCAAATGGCATGACTAACCATTCGTACGACCCACGCCTGGTCCTAAACGCCGTCAAAGGTATTCTATCCTCTGCTACCCTTAGATGATGGAAACCTGTCACCAAATCCAACTACAAAAGTATCTTGGCTCCACTCAGCTGGTTGAAAAATTCGTCAATCCTAGGCAATGGATATCGATTCTTTATCGTGCTTTCACTCAACTTACGATAGTCGATACATTGCCTTAATGATCCATCCAGCTTCTTAGCAAACACTACAGCTGCTTCCCATGGCAAACTACCGGGCCTGATAAAAATCTAGCCTTCTAAATCCACCAACTTCTCCTTTAACTCCCTCATCTCTGAAGGGGTCATATGCATGGTGATCTACTCACTGGCTCTGCTCCCAGAACCAAATCTATCCGAAACTCAATGACGCTTTTCGACGGCAATCCAACTACTGGCTCAAAAACATCTGCGAATTCTCTAACCATGAAAACTCGACCCAATTCATTATCCAATTCCATGGCACCCGACAAAGCATACGTCTCATCGCAAGAATCTTCTATGGCATAAGCTATTCGATCACTACAATTTAGGTGTCTAAACGATATTTTCTTCTCCTGGCAAATTATCCTATCATCATACTCACTTAACCAATCCATACCTAGAATGATTCCAAACCCCATAAAGCTAAACACATGTAAACTATAAAAAAAGTATAACCTAACAAGTCAAACTTTAACTGGTCACATCTCAACCCTAGAGTTGCATACCCTCCTATTGGATTCGCAACCCGTAAGGAAGTAACTAAATATGTGGGTTTTAGGTTAAGCTTATCTATCAAACATCTTGATATAAAAGAATGTGATGCATTAGTATCAAATAGAACGCTAAAGACATACCATGAATTTGAAATGTACCTCCCAATATAGCCTTTCCTTTTCCCCAAGTTGTCGGCTCCAATGCATACATCTTGCCCTTTCCATCCTTAGCAAGCTCCTTGTATTAACTCTAGTAGTGGCCAATCTGCTCACATTGTATGTAATGGCCTGAGATTTTCGACCCTCAAAAATCGACATCCATACATTCACTGTATAACATGCCAAATAGTCAAGCGCCGAAAATACCGAATCATTAGGGATGAAGAAGAAAAAGGTTAAAGAAAATAGAATCAACAATATAGAATCTCACAATCGCAGTGGAATATAATATAATATATATATATATATAAGCAGTTCATAAAGTTGTTTAACAAATATACATTTGATTTCCTTATAAATATAGAGTAGAGTTATACAATATTATCAGAGTTACATAATTTATATAGGCAGAATAGACTAATGCGGCAGGTTAAATAATAGTAGATATGATATACCAAATCTTCAACTTCGTCTTCTAGAATAACTGTCTTCGATAACTGAAAAACTCGATCTGACCCGAGCATAATGAAAAACAAAACACTCGAGTCAGGACTATATATTATTATGTAAGTAAATTCAAATTAGGAATAAATGCATAATAATAAAGTGTTATTATATGATGAAATCTAACTCCTCAATTATTTCCAACTTACAGCCCTTTCTGAAAGTAATATCTTTGAAATAAGTTCCTAGTTTTATTTCAAAATCCTTGAAATAATATTATATAAATTTTAACCAAATAATAGTGTTGTTATTTCCCAAAATCTTTTGAAATCATTTTCAAACATCTGGTTTTAGTCCTTGAAATTCTATTCGTTTATTAAGCACTTTTATAAACCATTTTATGGAAATTCTATTTTAGTACCTCCTATGTGAATAGAGAACTTCGAACAGTGACATTCCTCCAAGACTTCTTTCCTTATGTTTACTACAGTTGGAACACATAATATTCCTTTCTTTCTTAACCTCCCATTCTGGTCAAGACAGAAATCTTTCATGTCATTGCTCTCAGTTCTTTCTTTTAACTTCCTACACTGTTCAGCTAATACCGGATCTTCTTCTTGTTTAGAAGCAATTATTTCAATCATCACTGATCGAACTTTCAAATAGGATAATACAACTATACCTCCACTAGACCCAACCTCGGATCACCACTGCACTCTGCAAATGCTTCCGAATCCTTCCACTCAGCAATCATCGCCAAAATTGCATTCTGATGGTCCTTGCTAAGTGCATCTACAACCTTGTTGCCTTTCCCTGGTGTGTTCTTAATCCCAAAATGATTAGCAGCGATAAACTTTAACCACCTCTGTTGTCTCATGTTCAACTCCTTTTGAGGGAACAAATACTTCAGCGACTTATGATCTGCATATCTATCAAATGGCTTGATATAAAAGAATGTGATGCATCAGTATCAAATAGAACGCTAAAGACATACCATGAATCTGAAATGTACCTCCTGATATAGCCTTTACTTTTTCCCAAGTTGCCGGCTCCAATGCGTACATCTTGCCCTTTCCTTCCTTAGCAAGCTCCTTGTATTAACTCTTGTAGTGGCCAATTTGGTCACATTGTATGTAACGGCAAGGGATTTTCGACCCCCAAAAATCGACTTCCATACATTCACTGTATAACATGCCAAATAGTCAAGTGCCGAAAATACCGAATCGTTAGGGATGAAGAAGAAAAAGGTTGAAGAAAGAATCAACAACATAGAATCTCACAATCGCAGTGGAATAAAATATAATATATATATAAACAGTTCATAAAGCTTTTTAACAAATATACATTTGATTTTCTTATAAATATCGACTAGAGTTATACAATATTATCAGAGTTACATAATTTATATAGGAAGAATAGACTAGTGCGGCAGGTTAAATAATAGTAGATATGATATACCGAATCTTCTACTTCGTCTTCCAGAATAACTGTCTTCGATAACTGAAAAACTTGGTCTGACCCGAGCGTAATGAAAAACAAAAACTCATGTCAGGACTATATATTCTTATGTAAGTAAATTCAAAGCAGGAATAAAGGCATAGTAATAAAGTGTTATTATATGATGAAATCTAACTCCTCAATTATTTCCAACATACAGCACTTTCTGAAAATAATCTCTTTGAAATAAGTTCCTAGTTTTATTTCAAAATCCTTGAAATAATATTATATACATATTAACCAAATAATAGTGTTGTTATTTCCCAAAATCTTTTAAAATCATTTTCAAACACCTGGTTTTAGTCCTTGAAATTCTATTCATTTAATAAGCACTTTTATAAACGATAATATATGTTCTCTTCAAAAATATTTATTCTCAAAGTATTCCATTTCTTTCCCAAGAAACCATTTCATTTAAAAGATAAAATATCTTCTATTTTTTTTCCAAAATTCCATTTGCAAACAACTTCTTTCCATAACTTCTTTCCAACTTCTTTATGAAAATATAATTTCTAAAAAAAATCCATTCAAGTAAAATTATTATGACTAATTATAATAATTAAATGAACTCATAATACCGCTAAATATCTTGTAGTTAAATTATGAAGTAAATCACAAGATGTTGCTTAATTTTTTTTCCTACCTAGCCCATGCTAATTAAAAAGGGTAATTTACTCATAACTAGTCGAGCACAATCCAAACAACCAAACAACCGATCAACACAATAATAAATTGCAACGCATCTATTTATAAATAATAACAGTCAATATAAAATAGATAAATTATCTAATGATAATAAATCTACACAGTTTATATGAGCAGAATGAGAATTTGTTCTAGTAATAAATGTCATCCAATATTTTATCATTATTTTATATTTTTCAAAACGTGTCAATAAACTGAGCTAGTTAGTATTATTTGTTAATATGAATCTAACGCCGAAGACCGCGGGTTAAATGGACTTCATAGGAAAGTTATTCTATTTAATGTTTAACAGTTTTGAACTAAACTAAATTAATAAACTGAAAATTTGAACTGTTTAAAGTCTTCACACCCGACACAGCCTAAACCAAATAAAACCAAATGAATATAATTAAAGCAATCAACTAATAACATCCCTCATCCTCATAGCCTAAGGCCCATTCCTGCATGTCGCCACCTGCTCACACATATAACTTCCTCCTCTATAATTTATTGCCTGACATACACTAATTCATGGACCCCTGTACCTTTTCACACTACCATGCATACACATGCATCTCCACCGCCATGCAAACCTCTTCCCAAACCCAAGCATATCCAGACCCACAACTTCCTCTTTTATGCAAACTCATGTTTTCATGTGCACTGCAAACGTGTACATCCTTAGTACCTCCACATGCAGCACTCCCTTTCCTTCTATCTACAATCATGCACTAGTCCTCTTTCCACTTTTTCTTCAGTGCACGCTAATATGCCCAAATATGAAGTTGTAAAGGGAAAAAAAATAAAGGAAAAGAATGTGAAATGTTAATGCATTCTCTAATTTGCATTTTTAGTAAAAAAAAAATGAACATTTTCATGCCTGGACAAAATGCAACTCTTACACATTAACAAACAAGCATACTAACACATTCCCATGCATGCACACAACCGCCCCATGAAACAGAACTCACATGCGCCTGCAAAGGAAACAACACTCACGCATATATATTTGCACACACCTCTAGTTCCATGTATACTACACACGGCCATGTACACACTTATGCTAGAAAAATGAACAAGCTATTTAAAATCAACTAAATTAATGTTAAACTAAGAGCATCTCCAACAGGTGCAGAATTCTTAAATCTACACCCATAAGAGTTCCCAACATAGTCTAAGAAATCTCAATAGTGCAGAAAGGGGGCTTCGGCTCGAGAATTGCAGATTCGACGAGGCGTCTGTTTAACAGGCGCCTGGCATCTGGCGCCTGTTAAACAAGTGTCCACCTATTTCCCCCCAACGGTCATTTTTCAATGGCTATTTTTCTCGGTTCAAATACAACTCCCTATTCATCTTCCATTCACAACCAATTTGCTTTCTCCATTATAGTTTTTTTCTGCAACTAATGTCAACTGAAAATGTACTCCGATTTCGACGTCGATGCTGCAAGGTCCAGTTTTGAAGGCTACGACTTACAAGACGTTACGGTTCCGATTGGGGGAGAAGTAACTAATGCAAGTTGGAGCGCTGCGGAAGACTACGATCTTTGCTACATTTACTGTGCCATCTCGGTCGATCCTATTCGAGGGATCGATCAAAGTGGTGAATTTTTTAGGGCAAAGTTACTAATTGCTACAATCGGAAGAACTTCGACCAAAAAAGAACGCTTTCTTCAATCAAAGGTCATTATGGAAAAATAAATCGTCAAACGCAAACGTTCGATTCTCAAATGTTCAAGCTAAAGCAAACGAATTCTAGTGAATTTGAAATAAAACGCATTTGTTAAGTTTTAATATAATATCATTGTTCTAATTTTTATCACAGTTCTCTAATTACACTAATTATTTTTTTAACAGAGAATGGTCGCAAACAAGTTTTTCAAACAAATCTATAAACCTGATGGTAAACAAGCACCACATTTTTATCAGTTCATGCATGTTTATGACATGTTGGTCGAACACGTTAAATGGAAATCATCGCTTCAGAAAACCGTTCAACAAGTTCAATCAAATAGTGGTCGGGGTAAAACGCCTAGAGTTGGAGAAAGCTCTAGTCCTAGGGAATCGCAAGAAAGCTACGGTTTAGGATCAAAAGAAGACCCAACCCCACCCAAAGATCATTCTGTTAGGCCATTGGGAGCAAAAGCGGCCAAAAAGAAGCAGATAGCTGGAGCTGATCAAGTTGACATTAAAATACTCATGCTTGAATTTGAAGATAGATTTAACCGGGCAATGAAGACTCGAGCAATTCAACACCAAGAAAAGTTATCAAGAATGGATCAACTTCTTGCTGGAAACCGTGTAACGACCCCGAATTTTTAATTTATTAAAATTTAATATTTAATTAATTTTGAATATTAATAAGTGAATTTATAAGTCAAATAAATTTTTATTTGAATTATTGGATTTAATTGAATAATTAAATCGATAATTTAATATGTTAAATTATGGAAATAATTGAAAATTGAGTTAAATATGATTGAAAATGATTTGTAAAATTTTATTTTATCATATGGGAGTTAGAAAGATATTTTAGAACTTTTAAAATCGAATTAAAAGTTAATTTGTGAAAATTGAATATTTTAATATTTAAATCGACTAGTGAAAATAGTCAATTTTTGAACAGTCTCAGAATTGAACGAAACCAGTTTCATTGGATCCGTAATAGTTAGTTATTACCGGATTTCAAATTTCGTGTCAATCGGAGTTACCGTTTGATCGTGGCAGCTCGAAACGCATCGAATTATTTTTAATTTAAATTTGACGATTGAAAATAGCCATTTTTCAAAAAGTCTCGGATTTCGACGAAACCAGTTTCATCCGATCCGTAATGTGATATTATTGTAAGGTTTCAAATTTTCAAGTCAATTGGATTTACGGTTTGTCTTGTACAAATTAAAACGCCTAGAAATCGATTTAAATCGGATTAATTTAAATTGAGCGTTTACAGCCATAACTCGCACAGATGTCCGAATTAGCTTCCGAAACCTGTTCCATTGTGTCCGGAACGTGGGGTAAACCCTAAAAACGCTGGTTACGGCGCGTAAATCGGAGTTCGGAATTTCCGGATGAATAGTGTTCGATTTTCTTCTATAAATAGACCAATGCCTTCATAACTTTACAAAATGAAACCCTAGCCGCCACCCCCTATAAGAACGGCCAGAAATGATCATCCTTTCCCCCTCGATTTCTTCCAATCCATCAGCAATTAGACGAAGCTTTCAACTAGAGAATCGTAGAGCACGTCGCGAACTACCTATCCAACGGTCATGATCGCTTCTAGTGCTCCGGATTGGCGACAAATCTCGCTCAAAGGCCTGGAGTTCGGCCTCGAACTGCGTGCTACAGGGATGGCCGAGTATCAAGCCACTTGGGCCGAGCATGAGGTGGAGCGAGGCGGTTCGAATGAGGGGTGTGTGATGAAGTTTACTCGAGCGAGGAGGGAGCAAGAATTAACCCTAGTTTTGGGCTTAGTGGGTTTCTTGCGTTGCCTGTAGATGGAAGGGGACGCACATATGTGAGGGAGAAAGGGAGGGGAGGCGCACGGTCCAGATCCAGGCATTCATGAAATCAACGGCCTATATTTGAGTGAGTTTAAAATTATAATAAAATGTTGAAAATTGTTATAAATTAATTCGTGTAACTTCAACAATCAATATCTTTTTCATACGAGGTCGAAAAAATGCAAACTCAGTTGCGTTGGAATCGTATGGACGAGCACTACGTGATGGAGTTGGTTTGGAGTCGTTTGGAGTTAGTGAGAATTTTGGGTAAAATTAAACGCGCGTTTAATTTTATTCGAAATAATCGCTAAAACGGAAATTGAAATCAAGGTGAGAATTTCTCACTCAATCGAATCAGTTTCGATTTTATTTTAAATAGTTAGATTTAAAATTATTGAATGCATGATTGAATGATGATTGTTATGTATTGATTGTTAAAATAGACATTATGCGCCGTTAGTAAGCGGATGTTATTTATTAAAAACATATACCGTGAATATTTCATAAACAGTGAAATTGGTATTATATATAATATCAATATATATATATTGGCATATATATATATATTGCAGTTGTTGATTTCCCGTATTTTTTAGCGGATGATACCCTATTACGCCGTTATTAAGCGGATAATATTTATTAAAAACATATACCGCGATAATTTCGTACTGGAGCGAAATTGGTATTGTGCTAATGTTTTTGGATGCAGGAAAACAGGTTGGAGGGATCCAACTGGATTGCTCAACAGTATTTATTTGATTATGGATATTTTGATATTCGTTGATTATCATATACGATATGTGATATCGTTGTTGTCGTGATTGACTATTTGGTGTGTAGCATCATTGGACCCAGATTTTGGGATTTTAAAATGATTTTTAAAGTGATTTTTGAAAACATACTATATTTTTAGAATTGATCCATTTTAAATAATTAAACGCTATAATTTTTAAAGTTATCAAAATTATGGTTTTTGTGAAATATAGTTAAAAGCTGATTTTTGAGAAATATGAACCAATGATTTTATAAAATAGTTTAAACTGGATTTTTAAATTTATTATAAAAAAAAAAGTTTAAAAATAGGATTTATAAAATTTGATTATTTTATAAATCAAGAGAATGATGAAATTATAAAGGAGATTAAAGATGTTTTAAAATAATAGTATAAATTGATTTTATAAAGGATTTATAAATTGATATTTATAAGTTAAAACATTTGAATTATAAAACGAGTTTTTATAAGTGTTTGAATGAAGTGAAAATGAATTTCATTAAAGAATGAAATTTATAGAACTATAAATGGTGAAGTTATAAATAAAATTTATAAATAGTAAGATTTATAAATTTGTGAAGTTAATTGAAGAATAGATTTGGTTAAAATAAATGAATCTTATAAGTTATAAGATTTATGATTTGGAAAGTCTTTAAAAGAAACGATTTTGTAAAATAATCGTTTTATAAGTATTTAACTTATAATATGAACTTGTAGTTTATAATTTAGTTATAAACTGGAATAGGTTAATAAAGAAATTTATAAAAAGGAAGTTTTTATAAATAAATAGAAATGGAATTTATAAACGATGTTTTATAAATTCGCAAATGACTTATTTTGATAAGAAAATTGTTGGAACCTATTAAAGGAGTTATATTCACATTTTTGAATAGTGAATAATCCTTTGAATTAAAACGAATAAAAGGATGAGATTTCTTAATGAAGTTTATTCACATTTTTGAATAGTGAATAACACGTTAAAGAAAATGGTTTGAATGTGAATGTTTTAAATAGAATTAAAACGATCTAACGATGTTTTAAAAAGGTGTTGAGATTCGAAACCATAGATTTCAACATTTATTGTTGAAATAGACGTTTTCGAGAAATAGAAGGAGATGATGGCTATAACACTGTTGTTATAGTAAATGATTTTCGAAAGGAAATGTTTTGGTATAGTATTGGGATTTATATATCTATTTTAATTTCGAATCCCTATACTAGTGATTTTGGGTTGTTGTAACGATGTTTTACGCAACATTCGTTTTGGCCCAAATAAATATGTTTAAGAGAATGATTTCCTTAAAGAATGAAATATATACTTAATCTCGATTTAAGTATATTGAATATTTTCCAAAGGTTGAAAATAAAAAGATGTGTGAATTACTTATTTTTAATAAGTACGGAAATGTTTTCCAATATGAAGTGAATAATTAGAATTTATCTTTTTGAAGATAAATTGAAATGGATAGTTGAAATTGTATATGCATGATATTTTGAAATATAAATTCATTATGGAATTTATATGTAAAAGTGGAACTTGTTAAAAATAAATATTGATTTATTTTTGAAGTGTTGAAATTTTATATCTTGTAAAGATATTTTGGAAAATAAATAATTTGGAAAATTATTTGGAATCTGGTGATGTATGCATATCAATTGATAGTTCAATAGCCGACTATCAATATTTCCCTTTGAATGGGTATTTGATATGATTTGTTTGAATTTGAATGCACACTTATTTTTGAATAAGCGCTCACTATTCGGGTTAACCGGGAAAAGACCATGGGGTCGTATAACCCATTCCGAATATGTGATACGTCGTTGTGAATTGCATTGAAGATCGGTGTTGAAGACCGAGTTTTTGCGAAAGCGATAGGATGACCTATCGATTGTCTCTGCACTGGGTAGCTCCTGGTATAGAGATCTCCTAAGTGATGGGAAATTCGATCGGGATTGTGAATACCCGGATTGCAAGGGCTTCGTAAGAAGTGCCTTCGGTTTTGTTCGATCCCGGAACAGACTTGTATGGATTGTATGTCTGACATTACAAGTTGAGATATAAAGCCGATTTCTTTCAAATATATTTCTGTTGGTGGCGAAGAATTTATTCTTTTAGCTTAACACCCTTCTCTGAGACGTACGAGCTTAGAGGTTATGTAGTTGAAGTTATCAGCGATATATTCCCAATTTGGTAATGTGACATGCTGAGTGATGCTGAAATGATCATTGTGTTGATTATTTGTGATAGGATCGTTTATTTGATCGTCTATCCTTGTGATCATTGTGTTGATCATTTGTTGACCCAAAGCATGGCTTTTGTATAAAGTATGTTTTTGTGGACGTGACTTCGTCGAGCCTCACACCCCGGAAATGGTCAAAACAGGAAAGATGCGGCAAGGTTATGAGGGGTAGCACCCTTTAGGGTATGTACGTTTCCTTCTGGATAGAGGTGGTATCATGGTATGGAGCCCAGATATTTAACCTATGTGGTTACTACGAATTTATTACTTTGTGGTTGTTGGTTATCGGGATCCCGTGAGAAAGGTCGTTTACGATCGGGGAATGGCGTGCTCGTGTCAGTAGTTACCCAGTTAGGGGTAACCCGGCCTTGTGTTGGCAGAGTTCCGGTTTGGTTCTCGGGGATGTCTTTCCAGAGGCATTCTCATGTGGCAATGGGAAGTTCCTTGGCCTGACCATTTGTTGGAAATCCAAAGAAACAATACGAAACTTGTACGGTTTTAGTTGTATAACCTGCTATGGAATGTGGCGGTAACCTGCTATTGAACATAGTTAGCTATAGTAGGCATACGATAATGGTCGTATGTTGGCTAAGATTTATATTCTACTTTCGAAATGAATTTCTTCTACACTATGCACTAGTAATAATATGAAATATTCTTTTAAATGCGTATCAAGCATCTTTGACTATCATAAGGAGAAATCTCCTCCGATTCTGCGTTTGCATTGTGTGTGTGTGCATGAGGCCTTATGGTAGTCTCATTTTTAAAAGCATTGCGAATTGATTAAAAATATTCCTCTATTTTGATTTTAAAGATAAATAAACTGTTTTGAGTTCTCACACCAGTCACATGACTGACTTGGAGTTTATTGTTTTCCTTCCTAAACTCTGGGTGCCCACCAATTTCCACACGGGCAGTCAAGAGTTAAGGTTTATCAGGATATTCTGGATATTCTGGAGTTGCTGGAGGCAAGCTGGATGGCATGGCGTATTACTTATATAGTATTTCTTTTTCCGCTGCACTGTTTGTTGTTGTACACTCTGATGATATGATGAGATGAAATGTAATGTAATAACTGATATAGTTCTTTGTTTAAAGATTATTCATTTATTATTATATGTTGTTCCGCTGCGAATTGTGAGATTCTGATGTTGTTCAGTTGTTTTCTGTTCCGTCCTATTTTCTTCTATTTTTCTTTTCCGTTCTATTCTCTTTTTCTTCTATTTTAAAAGTTTTCTATTATCTTTCCTCTCTCTCTTCTAAATTTTCTGTTCTCTTTTCTATTTTCTGTTCTCTCTATTTTCTATCTTTTTCTCTCTTTCTCTTTTCTTCTTTTCTTTTTCTTAAAACCCTCAGTGTTCGGTTTTCCGTCGTTCGATTTCTCGGCAGTCGATAAAGTGAGTGTCGATGTCGAATTTTCGGAAGACGAAGAATCGTGTCCTGACAATGTGGTATCAGAGCTTATGGTTAAGCGACAACCATGGTTCTGTTGGGTATAATTCATGAGAGATAGAGTCAGTAGTACTCTAGAATGAGTTTGAGTGTAATAATAGCTATGAGAGCGTATTTGTTAGTGAATATAAAATTGTTTTATATTGTGATGATTGGTTTATTGAGTGGCATATGAACCTTCGTCAGCACGGTATGTACAACTATGCCGAAGGGGTTTCTAAACACTTGAATAGAACAATTCGGCACAGTATTGTTTTAAATTGGGTAAATGAAATAATTTTACCTTGAGTATATTTTTATATATAAAGAAATAATTTTTCAGAATTATTAAAGAGTATGTAAGTTGATTGTTTAGTTATTTGAATAATCTAAATAAAGGAATTGTATAAGCAAAAAGAATTATAAAGAATTGAATTATAATTAATGTGATTTACAATTGTGAAATAAACTTATATATAAGAAGTGAAACTATATGAATATAACTTAAGTGATATGGAATGAAGTTGATATTAGTTATCAAAGTAAATTAATGAAGTGGAGTAAATGAATATGAACTTGAGTTTTATAAATGAAATTCAAATTTTGTAATAGAATTGAATGAATGGATTGAATATTAATCAATTAAATGTAAATCAATTAAATGAAAATAATTGATAAGAAATGATGAATATAAGTGTTAATTCATTTAAAATCTAATGTTATTAGAAGTTGAATAAATTGGAATGAAAATCAATTTAATTAAACCAATTGTAAGCAAAGGAATTTGGTTGTAATTATATATACATTGATTGTTATATGATTGTTAGTTGATTGTATGCAATTCATTAAGTGTTAATGAAATTGGAAGCTATGAAATTGAATTCAAATTGAAAGTAAATAAATTTGAATAGAATTGAATTTGATTTGGAAGTGAACCAACTTGAATATGAATTAGTGAATATAAACTAATTGAGAATGAATGTTAGTAAAAACATCCACTATTAATGAATCAAATGTGATTTGATATTGAAAACCAATTCATTGAATATTAATAAGAATATAAATGAATATTATTGGTTATGGATGTTAGTTGGTTGATGTTTGCATTTGTTGCTTTAGTTGCATTTGCTATGTTGGCATGTATAGTTAGTATGTTGCTATATGTTGTATATTGAGATTATTATCTATATGCATGATTCTCATGTTGTTTGTTGAGTGATTAGTAGGTGCGGATCGCGTTTGCTTCGCATTTGGAGTTCGCTTTCGCGCTATATTAGCCGTATATGCTTGCTAATAAAATATAAGGTACATATCTCGGATTAAATATCGTACTTTTACACTTTTTTCCCTTCGGGATGCCTCATTACTTGATGAGATGTATATTTTTGATATATATACTGTCATTTTTTTTTCGGATCGAGCCGCGCAAAGGAGACTATGGCGAATTTTTCCAAAAATTAAAGGCGTTAGAAAAAATTTGAGAAAATTTGGGAAAATTTTGAAAACTTTAAACGTTGATTTGAAGTTGAAAGTTAAACAATAGTAGTTGTTTTTGAAAAGATAACTAAGTATGATTTGAAAAACTTAGTAAATATTTTGTAAGAAATTTAATTATGAATTTTGGAAAGTTAATATATTCTGTAATTTTTCTTACTTGTAATTTCGAGGACGAAATTCTTTTAAGTGGGGAAGATTGTAACGACCCCGAATTTTTAATTTATTAAAATTTAATATTTAATTAATTTTGAATATTAATAAGTGAATTTATAAGTCAAATAAATTTTTATTTGAATTATTGGATTTAATTGAATAATTAAATCGATAATTTAATATGTTAAATTATGGAAATAATTGAAAATTGAGTTAAATATGATTGAAAATGATTTGTAAAATTTTATTTTATCATATGGGAGTTAGAAAGATATTTTAGAACTTTTAAAATCGAATTAAAAGTTAATTTGTGAAAATTGAATATTTTAATATTTAAATCGACTAGTGAAAATAGTCAATTTTTGAACAGTCTCAGAATTGAACGAAACCAGTTTCATTGGATCCGTAATAGTTAGTTATTACCGGATTTCAAATTTCATGTCAATCGGAGTTACCGTTTGATCGTGGCAGCTCGAAACGCATCGAATTATTTTTAATTTAAATTTGACGATTGAAAATAGCCATTTTTCAAAAAGTCTCGGATTTCGAGAAACCAGTTTCATCGGATCCGTAATGTGATATTATTGTAAGGTTTCAAATTTCAAGTCAATTGGATTTACGGTTTGTCCTGTACAAATTAAAACGCCTAGAAATCGATTTAAATCGGTCTAATTTAAATTGAGCGTTTACAGCCATAACTCGCACAGATGTCCGAATTAGCTTCCGAAACCTGTTCCATTGTGTCCGGAACGCGGGGTAAACCCTAGAAACGCTGGTTACGGCGCGTAAATCGGAGTTCGGAATTTCCGGATGAATAGTGTTCGATTTTCTTCTATAAATAGACCAATGCCTTCATAACTTTAAAAAAAAAAACAAAACAAAATGAAACCCTTGCCGCCACCCCCTATAAGAACGGCCAGAAATGATCATCCTTTCCCCCTCGATTTCTTCCAATCCATCAGCAATTAGACGAAGCTTTCAACTAGAGAATCGTAGAGCACGTCGCGAACTACCTATCCAACGGTCATGATCGCTTCTAGTGCTCCGGATTGGCGACAAATCTCGCTCAAAGGCCTGGAGTTCGGCCTCGAACTGCGTGCTACAGGGATGGCCGAGTATCAAGCCACTTGGGCCGAGCATGAGGTGGAGCGAGGCGGTTCGAATGAGGGGTGTGTGATGAAGTTTACTCGAGCGAGGAGGGAGCAAGAATTAACCCTAGTTTTGGGCTTAGTGGGTTTCTTGCGTTGCCTGTAGATGGAAGGGGACGCACATACGTGAGGGAGAAAGGGAGGGGAGGCGCACGGTCCAGATCCAGGCATTCATGAAATCAACGGCCTATATTTGAGTGAGTTTAAAATTATAATAAAATGTTGAAAATTGTTATAAATTAATTCGTGTAACTTCAACAATCAATATCTTTTTCATACGAGGTCGAAAAAATGCTAACTCAGTTGCGTTGGAATCGTATGGACGAGCACTACGTGATGGAGTTGGTTTGGAGTCGTTTGGAGTTAGTGAGAATTTTGGGTAAAATTAAACGCGCGTTTAATTTTATTCGAAATAATCGCTAAAACGGAAATTGAAATCAAGGTGAGAATTTCTCACTCAATCGAATCAGTTTCGATTTTATTTTAAATAGTTAGATTTAAAATTATTGAATGCATGATTGAATGATGATTGTTATGTATTGATTGTTAAAATAGACATTATGCGCCGTTAGTAAGCGGATGTTATTTATTAAAAACATATACCGCGAATATTTCATAAACAGTGAAATTGGTATTATATATAATATCAATATATATATATTGGCATATATATATATATTGCAGTTGTTGATTTCCCGTATTTTTTAGCGGATGAGACCCTATTACGCCGTTATTAAGCGGATAATATTTATTAAAAACATATACCGCGATAATTTCGTACTGGAGCGAAATTGGTATTGTGCTAATGTTTTTGGATGCAGGAAAACAGGTTGGAGGGATCCAACTGGATTGCTCAACAGTATTTATTTGATTATGGATATTTTGATATTCGTTGATTATCATATACGATATGTGATATCGTTGTTGTCGTGATTGACTATTTGGTGTGTAGCATCATTGGACCCAGATTTTGGGATTTTAAAATGATTTTTAAAGTGATTTTTGAAAACATACTATATTTTTAGAATTGATCCATTTTAAATAATTAAACGCTATAATTTTTAAAGTTATCAAAATTATGGTTTTTGTGAAATATAGTTAAAAGCTGATTTTTGAGAAATATGAACCAATGATTTTATAAAATAGTTTAAACTGGATTTTTAAATTTATTATAAAAAAAAAGTTTAAAAATAGGATTTATAAAATTTGATTATTTTATAAATCAAGAGAATGATGAAATTATAAAGGAGATTAAAGATGTTTTAAAATAATAGTATAAATTGATTTTATAAAGGATTTATAAATTGATATTTATAAGTTAAAACATTTGAATTATAAAACGAGTTTTTATAAGTGTTTGAATGAAGTGAAAATGAATTTCATTAAAGAATGAAATTTATAGAATTATAAATGGTGAAGTTATAAATAAAATTTATAAATAGTAAGATTTATAAATTTGTGAAGTTAATTGAAGAATAGATTTGGTTAAAATAAATGAATCTTATAAGTTATAAGATTTATGATTTGGAAAGTCTTTAAAAGAAACGATTTTGTAAAATAATCGTTTTATAAGTATTTAACTTATAATATGAACTTGTAGTTTATAATTTAGTTATAAACTGGAATAGGTTAATAAAGAAATTTATAAAAAGGAAGTTTTTATAAATAAATAGAAATGGAATTTATAAACGATGTTTTATAAATTCGCAAATGACTTATTTTGATAAGAAAATTGTTGGAACCTATTAAAGGAGTTATATTCACATTTTTGAATAGTGAATAATCCTTTGAATTAAAACGAATAAAAGGATGAGATTTCTTAATGAAGTTTATTCACATTTTTGAATAGTGAATAACACGTTAAAGAAAATGGTTTGAATGTGAATGTTTTAAATAGAATTAAAACGATCTAACGATGTTTTAAAAAGGTGTTGAGATTCGAAACCATAGATTTCAACATTTATTGTTGAAATAGACGTTTTCAAGAAATAGAAGGAGATGATGGCTATAACACTGTTGTTATAGTAAATGATTTCCGAAAGGAAATGTTTTGGTATAGTATTGGGATTTATATATCTATTTTAATTTCGAATCCCTATACTAGTGATTTTGGGTTGTTGTAACGATGTTTTACGCAACATTCGTTTTGGCCCAAATAAATATGTTTAAGAGAATGATTTCCTTAAAGAATGAAATATATACTTAATCTCGATTTAAGTATATTGAATATTTTCCAAAGGTTGAAAATAAAAAGATGTGTGAATTACTTATTTTTAATAAGTACGGAAATGTTTTCCAATATGAAGTGAATAATTAGAATTTATCTTTTTGAAGATAAATTGAAATGGATAGTTGAAATTGTATATGCATGATATTTTGAAATATAAATTCATTATGGAATTTATATATAAAAGTGGAACTTGTTAAAAATAAATATTGATTTATTTTTGAAGTGTTGAAATTTTATATCTTGTAAAGATATTTTGGAAAATAAATAATTTGGAAAATTATTTGGAATCTGGTGATGTATGCATATCAATTGATAGTTCAATAGCCGACTATCAATATTTCCCTTTGAATGGGTATTTGATATGATTTGTTTGAATTTGAATGCACACTTATTTTTGAATAAGCGCTCACTATTCGGGTTAACCGGGAAAAGACCATGGGGTCGTATAACCCATTCCGAATATGTGATACGTCGTTGTGAATTGCATTGAAGATCGGTGTTGAAGACCGAGTTTTTGCGAAAGCGATAGGATGACCTATCGATTGTCTCTGCACTGGGTAGCTCCTGGTATAGAGATCTCCTAAGTGATGGGAAATTCGATCGGGATTGTGAATACCCGGATTGCAAGGGCTTCGTAAGAAGTGCCTTCGGTTTTGTTCGATCCCGGAACAGACTTGTATGGATTGTATGTCTGACATTACAAGTTGAGATATAAAGCCGATTTCTTTCAAATATATTTCTGTTGGTGGCGAAGAATTTATTCTTTTAGCTTAACACCCTTCTCTGAGACGTACGAGCTTAGAGGTTATGTAGTTGAAGTTATCAGCGATATATTCCCAATTTGGTAATGTGACATGCTGAGTGATGCTGAAATGATCATTGTGTTGATTATTTGTGATAGGATCGTTTATTTGATCGTCTATCCTTGTGATCATTGTGTTGATCATTTGTTGACCCAAAGCATGGCTTTTGTATAAAGTATGTTTTTGTGGACGTGACTTCGTCGAGCCTCACACCCCGGAAATGGTCAAAACAGGAAAGATGCGGCAAGGTTATGAGGGGTAGCACCCTTTAGGGTATGTACGTTTCCTTCTGGATAGAGGTGGTATCATGGTATGGAGCCCAGATATTTAACCTATGTGGTTACTACGAATTTATTACTTTGTGGTTGTTGGTTATCGGGATCCCGTGAGAAAGGTCGTTTACGATCGGGGAATGGCGTGCTCGTGTCAGTAGTTACCCAGTTAGGGGTAACCCGGCCTTGTGTTGGTAGAGTTCCGGTTTGGTTCTCGGGGATGTCTTTCCAGAGGCATTCTCATGTGGCAATGGGAAGTTCCTTGGCCTGACCATTTGTTGGAAATCCAAAGAAACAATACGAAACTTGTACGGTTTTAGTTGTATAACCTGCTATGGAATGTGGCGGTAACCTGCTATTGAACATAGTTAGCTATAGTAGGCATACGATAATGGTCGTATGTTGGCTAAGATTTATATTCTACTTTCGAAATGAATTTCTTCTACACTATGCACTAGTAATAATATGAAATGTTCTTTTAAATGCGTATCAAGCATCTTTGACTATCATAAGGAGAAATCTCCTCCGATTCTGCGTTTGCATTATGTGTGTGTGCGGGAGGCCTTATGGTAGTCTCATTTTTAAAAGCATTGCGAATTGATTAAAAATATTCCTCTATTTTGATTTTAAAGATAAATAAACTGTTTTGAGTTCTCACACCAGTCACATGACTGACTTGGAGTTTATTGTTTTCCTTCCTAAACTCTGGGTGCCCACCAATTTCCACACGGGCAGTCAAGAGTTAAGGTTTATCAGGATATTCAGGATATTCTGGAGTTGCTGGAGGCAAGCTGGATGGCATGGCGTATTACTTATATAGTATTTCTTTTTCCGCTGCACTGTTTGTTGTTGTACACTCTGATGATATGATGAGATGAAATGTAATGTAATAACTGATATAGTTCTTTGTTTAAAGATTATTCATTTATTATTATATGTTGTTCCGCTGCGAATTGTGAGATTCTGATGTTGTTCAGTTGTTTTCTGTTCCGTCCTATTTTCTTCTATTTTTCTTTTCCGTTTTATTCTCTTTTTCTTCTATTTTAAAAGTTTTCTATTATCTTTCCTCTCTCTCTTCTAAATTTTCTGTTCTCTTTTCTATTTTCTTTTCTCTCTATTTTCTATCTTTTTCTCTCTTTCTCTTTTCTTCTTTTCTTTTTCTTAAAACCCTCAGTGTTCGGTTTTCCGTCGTTCGATTTCTCGGCAGTCGATAAAGTGAGTGTCGATGTCGAATTTTCGAAAGACGAAGAATCGTGTCCTGACAAACCGGCACAGAGATGAAGATGCAATAATGTTCATGGATACGTCACACATGTCTGCAGAACAAATGGAGTATACAGAGCAAAGAAGGAGAGAAATTATGAGGCGTAGACTTGAAGAGGGTCATTAAATGAATTACCGTTTCTACAACCTTTGTATCTTTTAATTACCATTATTCGTATTGTGTTCTGAATGCAAGCAATTACTAATACAAGTATTTTCATTGAAATTGCATTACATTGAAAAAAGATTATAACAACATTACGTTAATTAAAGATAAACAGATTACAATAACAATAATAAGTAATAACAACATAAACTACAGTGGGAAAAGTAACAACAGAAATATAGTTTCGCTAATTTTCAAAAAACCTCCAAAGATGATCTATGAGATCATTTTGCAGTCTTCAATGCGGTTGAACACTACGGTAGGACATTTGGCTTTCTACATGAAACTCGAGTTCTAGTGCGCTGCCAATCATATCGTTGCGCCAAACAGGCAGTGGTGTTGGAGCATCCTCGTAAAAGTAATCTTCTTCCATGTCTCTTTCATCCTCTCTAATCATATTATGTAAAATAATACAAGTGTATATTATTTTGGTCATTTTAACTGGTGACCAAAGTCTGCATGGATTAATGACTATGGCAAATCTAGATTGAAGAACCCTAAATGCTCTTTCAACGTCCTTCCTCTGGCCTTCTTGCATCACTGCAAACTTTGATTGTTTATTCTTTTGTGGGTTAGGAATTGTCTTGACAATGGTACTCCATTTAGGATATATACCATCGCCAAGATAATATCCATGATCGTACGTGTTACCACCTAAAGTAAAGGTACAAGGAGTTGATCTACCGTTTGCTAAATCATTGAACACCGTAGATCGTTCGACTATGTTAAGATCATTGTTTGAACCCGACATTCCAAAAAATGCATGCCATATCCACAAGTCATACGACGCTATGGCTTCAAGAATAATAGAGGACCTACTAGAATTACCCTGATAAGCTCCAGCGTACGCCTTTGGACAATTTTTCCACTCCCAATGCATGTAGTCTATACTGCCTAACATTCCAGGCCAGCCTCTACTATCATGTATATTTAATAACATAACTATATCTGCCTCGTTCGGTCTGCGTAAGTATTGATCGCCGTAAATGTCCACGATAGCTTGATAGGAATGCTCCAAACACTCTAATACCATGCTTTCCGCCAATTTCAAATTTTCATCAAGCGCATCCGCCGGTCCTGCATATTGATGCAGTGTCTCATCCCATCATATACTATTAACTGTTGATGCAGTGTCTTGTCTGTAGTGTAACGTCTGCACTATCATGTCCCTCTATACACTACTGACTATTGATGCAGTGTCTCGTCCCATCATACACTATTAACTGCAGATGCAGTGCCTTATCTGCAATGTAACGTCTGCACTGTCTTGTCCCATCATACAATTGTTGCCATATTCTTAACGCAATAATACAGAAAGAAACAAGTCATTGTTACTGAAACACCCAAACATTAATATAGTCAATGACAATGCATACACAAACAATAATACACTCCATAATAATACACTTCATAATAATAGACTCCACAATAATACAACCACCATAATAATACAACCATAATAATACAACCATAATAATAATACACTCCATAATAATAGACTCCACAATAATACAACCACCACAATAATACAACCATAATAATAATACACACCACAATAATACACTCCACAATAATAATACACTCCACTGAGAAACTACCGGTTACGGCCAAATAGTAAGTTGTGCACGATATTTCAGAGACGTTTTATTTCTCGTTCCAGCTTGTTGGCATATGTTATGGCCCTTGGGCATAGCCGTTCATCAACCCATTCTGCATAATTGCACCCTTCAGGCCAGAAAGGACACAACTGGATTCGATGACCAATATCTTCGCCATCAGCTCCAACCACAACTTCAACCTTATAACCACAATGACAACATACTGTGTAAGAGTCAGCTGCTTGTTCAATCGAAGGTTGCAAATTTGGTACTTGTTCAACCTCATGTGATTGTTGATGAACCAACTATTCGTGTACTGGTTCAACACCTTCTTGAAGTGTGAGTTGGTCAAGATTTGGAAATTCACGAGCAATGTCCTCGTAATGTTGGTCTTGGTAATTGATATTCCAATTTTCATCGGTGTGTTCGCTTTCCGTTGGAGCGTACCCGGCATCAGAGTCAATAGATGATGACCAAGAACGCATTGATATAAGGATGAGAAGATTGAAGGAGCGGAGAACTCAATTGTGTGTTTGAGAAGAAATGCTCTTACATATATATTGAAGCGTGTGAACGTTAAAAATTAATTATGTTTAAATATTAGCACTGTGTGTTGATTTGACAATGCAGTAGAAAGTTAAAATTACTCATAAACAAGACAATAATAAATATGCGTACACAGAGACAATAATACACTCAACAATAATACACTCAAATTATGGATATCCAAATCGTTCTAGCCAATTTTGACATATGATATAAGCCTCATGTCCAATGAATGTGTTGTGATATTTGAGAAAGTAACGTCCTTCAAATGTAGAACGGGTTGGTTTAAACAAATTTTCAAATATAACCTCATTGATAACCATGCTTTACCGCATGCAGGCGTTGCAGATGTTCCCATAACTAGTCTTCAACTCCACCTGCGTACGTCTACTTCTACCATCAACATTGCTCTTGTAAAGTTCAGCAAAAGTGTCCCAAAACTGAGTTGCCATTATCTCTTCATCATCGCACATTTGATCCGTTTGTATATAAAAATTTACTAACAGTTTCAATTCTGTAGCCGAAAATATTATGTTACACATTGATTGATTTAACCGAACTTTCAAATGTTGTGACATTAGAATATAACACTTTATCTTAAATAAAGAGGTCGTGATCCACATCAAAATATTGAAGCATAAGATTAATGTCCACGTGTCAAACACCCATAAAAATTTTGACATACACACACAACTGTGTTTGTTACTTCAATATTTTGACTTCATATACGCTTAATATTAAACAAACACAAACGTAAATTAACATCAACACAATGCAATACTCAACATAAAATATAATCGACACAATGCCATAACATATAGACAATCACATATATCAGTAGCATCATCACCATCATAATATGCAACCAACTAACGTAAGATGTGAAAAATAATAACACAGTCTAAAACATCTAAATGCAGCACATCAGTCTATGTGATCGGAACCGTTATCAATCTCCTCATCGTCTCCAATACCGTCGTCACTGTCATCGTTGACGTCATCAAAGTCGTAAGGCTGAGGTCCGCCATGCAGCTGCTCCTGGAGCTGCTGAATCTGGGTCTGTAATTCCTGTACCTACGCATCATAATAAGTCTATTGCTACTGGACCGCAGTCTGGTAACTCTGATACATCATCTATGTATAATCGAGCGTCATACGCTCAAATGCAGCAATCATCCATCTATCATAATCCACATACTGAGAATACTGATATGTGCAAAAAAGAATTATACATAAGTGGAGAATATAATGACAAGTTATTTAAAGAACAGTTATAATTCATACAAACCTGGTGAGGCTGATACAATCCGACGGATGGTACACCCGTAATATCATCATCTATAGGATACTACAAGGAGTACTCCACCACCTGACCATGTACATCATATGCTCTAAACGAATGTGGAGGGTGGTCGAAAGTAGGGGGCCGCATGTACTGAGATGATGTAGGCTCAAAGGTGGCAGGCGGTAATGGAACTCTACCAAAAGAGGTATGCGGACCAATATGATCGGAGTTCAAACCCCGAATATAATCAGGCAACGCGTAAGCACATGGGGATACTCGGGCCCAATATGAATCAAAGTCTCTATGAACTGTAAATGGCTCACCATCCACCCATCCCGCACCCCTCATCGTAAGAATATAAGCTGGTCCAATCCTAATATCACCATACATATCATCCCATGGTAGCGGATCAGATGAAATACGAACTATACCATACAACTATAGCCAACACCGCTCCCCTAAATACCATATGAATGGATATGTAGGAACCTGAAAGCAAATCCTGCGTCATGACATGGAAAACTGAAAAGTGAATGGATGATCAGGACCGGGCTCTAGGAACTGTAAGTACCGATCCCATAGACGAACGATAATGTTACCACGCCGCCTCATATCCATCTGCTGTGTAGCCTCCATCAGCTCATTGTGCACCCCTTATGCAACGCGGGGAAAATGCATAGGAGGACCCCAACGATGCAATCTAGAAAAGTAAATATAAGGTGTGGCATTCGCCTCTACAACAAGTTGGGGGTGCATATTGGCAGTATACTCGTAGTACCAAAATGGAAGAATGTACCAAAATCCATACGTCTGTCTAAACTGCTGAAGTGCATAGTATCTAATGCTACGTACAAATAACCAATAATAGCAGTACCGTAATCATATATATATAGTCCATCCACATCTACTAATCCAGAAAAAAACCAAGCCTAATAGTACCCTTATTGTTACTAAAAAATGTAGACCCAAAAAGGTATAATATTAAGGCACGAATAACTAGAGTGTGCATATCCTCAACGGCCATGTACTCTACTATATACCGCTGCAAACAGGGAAGAGTAACAACTCCTCCTCTAACCTCCTCATCGGCCAAAGTCGGTAAATAAGCTGAATATGACTCGTACTCCTCAAGTGAACTATCAAATGGAACAGGGAGACGGTCTGGTCGACCAACCTCTATGCCAGTGAGCATATAAAAATCTAGAGGAGTCAGTCCTAGCTCAAAATTAGGTAAATGAAATGTGTGAGTGGTAGGCCACCATCTCTCGGTGAGGGCCTCTACCAGACAACGATCTACATATGCAAATCTAGGTAAAGCAAGAAATTCAAGAAAAGGTGGCGCATGTAGCCTATCCAAAATCGGCTCCGGTAACTGATCAGAATACTCAGACATACACCTATACCAACTACCTCGCATCGCTACGTGACGAACCTAAATATATGATTATTTAATGTTAAAATAAACAAAGAATTATCATACATATATATTTACATGGTTGTTCACCAAGCAATAAAGAAATAAACGTATACCTGTGACGTCACTATAGTTGCAGTAAGTCGATGCGAAACGGAAGGGGGCAAGTCGTGCAAAGATCGAAGATCGTCTGGAGTCACGGTAGCATCAGGAGGGACATGAACAGGTCCGATATTGGCATCGATCGTATACCGAACGGTGCGTCTACCAGTTTTGACCGGATGGGGCGGCACTTGGACGCAAAGTTGAATTAAAAAAATTATCTGAAAAGAGAATGGAGGAGGGAAAAATGAGGGGAGTGGGGGATTAACCAGGCGCCTGTTGAAAAGGCGCCTAGGCATCAGGCGCCTGTTCAAAAGGCGTATGCCCTCATTTCTGTTGTAGAAATAAGGGCTCCAACATTTTGGAGTGCGGAAAATCGAATTTCCGCGCTCCAAACTGTTGGAGATGCTCTAAACTAATTTACAACTTAAAAAATTTAAACTAAAAATAATTTAACTTGCATAAAAACATATGTCGTGAGTTATACACTCACCTTCCACGGATAAAGAAAAACAAGGACGGACACAGCGATATGGATATGCGCACATGCACTAAAGCGAGAATGCGACTGCTGCTTTTGTGAAATGTTTTCGTGTACGGGTTCGGTGAAGGCTGCCGTGGGTGGGGTAGGATGTAGGCTGAGGGGATTCGGCAGAGGCAGGTGGTTGAGGGTTCATGGGCTGGTGCAGGTCAGTTTGGGTGGGGTAGGTCAAGTGGAGGTGAGGCGGGGCTAGTGGGTTGGTGGCGGGTGGCTGGGGAGGTCAGGTGGAGGTGAGGGCGGAGCAGATGGTTGCGGTTGGAAGGAGGGCTTGGTTGGCTGCTGGTTCGCGGGGAGGGTGCGGGGTTCAGTGGTGGACCGAGGTGAAGGGTGGAAGGTGCCTAGGTGGTAGGGTGGGTCGGTGTGAGGTAGTAGAGCAAGGTGGGAAGAGGTATAAAGGAAGAAAGGGGAGGGAAAGTTACGAGAGTGGAGAAGAAAAATGACAAGGAAGATATATATATGCTTATAAACTTTGTATTTTATTCGCTGGTGCAAAAGAATTGGGGCAACAGAAGAGAACGTGCATACGTATAATGGAAAGGAAGATGCATGGTAGGTCATTAAATGTAGCATTTGTTACTCTAGGCTGCGCACGCAACAAATCGGCTAGGAAAAGAATTTAAAGAAATGAAGTGAAATTAAAAGGTGATGGGTAAATATCCATCAGGGCACGATCACGGACCGCTATGTCGATCATTTCGCGTTTTACAATGGAAGCCGAAATATGAAAACAAGTATACCATGGAGATCAGCGCGGCAAGACGAATCCAATGATGTACTAAAATCTATGTTATGGAATTCGTAACAAAATTCCAACTGTCGTCAGTTATACTGCTTCGAATTTGAATGATAACAAAAAAACTTGATAATGGGGCTACTGAAACACCCTACACCCCTTAGTGTTCCCAAAAAGAGCACACCAAAGGGTATGGTGCATTGTAGATATAGCTAAAGCATCACAGAGACTAAGATTCAGAAGACTGATAAGTAAAAACAGCGAAAATATTTAAATAATAACTTATCATTCAAAATTAAACTTCATTTAGAAATATGTCATAAAAACATAACATGTCTCAAAATTTCAAAATATCTCATGTCTCATGAAAATACATCTCAGTCTCACATAATCAGAGTACAAAAATAACAACAACAATAATAATCCCTCTCACAAGTGCCAATCCATCATAAGCCAAATGAAAAATATGAAAAAATGAGAAAACTACGGGAATGAATCTCCAAGCAAACTAAATCAACTATCCTCAAATCTGCTGGCCTATTGGGGGAAAAGGAGAAAGATAGAGGAGTGGGTCCAACAGTAAGTCTGGTGAGTGAAAGTAATTACTAGCATTTCTAAGCAAGATAAAGATAACAGACTAAGCAATAGTTCTAGCTTGAAAGGAAAATACAGAGAAGAAAAAACTCAGATAAAATATTACTTTTGATTCTGTTTGACTATTTGCTTTGATTGTTTTGTTTGCACTTGTCTTAAACTGTTGTGATTAGGCTGAAAACCCAATCATATTTCAACTGCTAACTTGATTAGGCTGAAATCCTAATCATACCCATTGATCAGCCTTTCCTATCTTTGTTGTGCCACTGTGAACCAATCTTGTTGGTATGAGCAAAAGACACTTCTTTAATGCTTAGAACGCAGTAGGGAATTATTTATCCTAATCGATGTTGCACGCTCGGTCATCGTCGTTACACACTAACCGTCGCCCCTTTTTTGACCCTTTATTTACCCTAATCAGCATAAACGTGTCCAGCCTCACCTAAATGTTGTGAGGCCATCTGTCCTAGACCTGAAAGGGAATATTGCCCAGCCTCACCTAACTGTTGTGAGACCATCCGTCCTAGACCTAAAAGGAAATGCTGCCGGTACTTGTCCTAACATACAATCTTCTAGTTTTTTGCCCCTTGCCCAAATCTCCAGATTTGAGCCTCTATCTATTGGCAACTTATTTATCTTAATCAACATTAAGCGTGTCCCAGCCTCACCTACGTGTGAGATCATCAGTCCTAGATCTAAAAGGGAATGCTGCCGGTATGGGACCTACTTCTATATTTGCTTATTAACTTAATCCAGGATCAAAGTTTTAAAATAAGCCTATTCTATTATTTCTGCTGTATTTGCTTATTAAATTAATCCAAGATTTAAGTTTTAAAATAAGCTTCTTCTCCTATCTCTTTCTTTCTAGTTATAACCTATGTGTTATAATTTTTCTTGCAACTGTTATTCTTCTATTTTCTCTTTTTGTTTATAACCAATTGTTATAATTATGCTTCCAAATATCTTAAATTAGCCTATTTCAGTCCATCTTAATTTTTATTTAAGTTTCTATCATTTTACATTTGATATCTATAAATTTATTGTTATTCTATTTTAATCCATATTAGTGAATTCTTCTCTTTTTAATATTTTATTCGCGTTAAAATTAAATAACTATAAAAAGAAATTAACATTTACAAGCTAAATTCTAAGTTAAAACGGATGTAAATAACTTCAAATGACTGTAAATAACTGTAAATAACTGAATAAAATAGCTGAATATAATAGACTGAAAAGAACTTCTGAAATTTACTTAAAAATAGACTGTAAATAAACTTACATAAAAACCGTCTTCAAATTGTAGAAAAACTACAACTATTGAGAACCTTATTATTTTAAATTACTTAGAAATCTAAAATAATTACATAACACTCACCTGTGATCCTTAGCTCTAGTCCTGGGCCTTCCTGGATCCGCTTCTAAGGTGTAGAATATTAAATCAAAAGATTTCCTTCATAGAATTTTTTTCTATTTAGGGTTTAACCTCAGGCAGCGAAACCAATTGGGAGAAAAGTTGAGTGAGAAAAATAGCTAAGCCTAGGGTTCTATTTATAATGTAGCTTCGGCATCTCTAGCCGTCAGATTTGAAGACTAATCTGGTGCAACCACGTCATAGGCTCAATAGGAACCGTCGGATGTAGTTAAAAATGCACGAGATTTGACAAAAATTGCAAAATAGGTTGTTCGGCTCATACCTGGATGAAATAACGTCCAGGTGTTTTGGCAGGTCGACCTAGCTTCATTGAGGGTCGACCCGACAAAAGCATGGGTCGACCCACATGGGGTCTTGTATATTTTTTTCCCGTTTATTCTGATTTCGTATTTCTCTCGTAACTTCTCCATATTGACTCGGATTTCGACAAGTTATATATGAAAATTGATTAGAAAATCGCCATGGATCCAATGGTGCAACTTCCATTGCTTGATTCTGACAATTTAACAAACTTATTTTATTGTTTAATTAATTCGTTAATTAATTATTATAGCTCAAATTTTGGTTGTTACATTCTCCCCTTCTTAAAGGATTTCGTCCCCAAAATCTCCAAGGACGGAAGAATGAAATAAATATTTTCATCCAAATTCTACAATCACATATTCAACCATCATCCATTACATCCATTGTCCTTAAGTTTTCTATTGAAATTTATGGTATATGCAATAGTGTAGTGTCAATGTCCCTAACTAATGCAAAAGATTAAGCGGTCTACTGATTCAGTCGACCACATTTTTATGAAATCATGCATGTGCCATGTATCCAAATGGATGCAAATTTCCTAATAATAACTGACAGTTCTACATGCATGCTACAATCACCATCTAAATACAACAATCATACGCTAATAACTCATTATAGAAACCATGAAAATAAATTAAAAATGCAAGTGCACACATATTCGTATGCATATGCTTTAGCAACCTAGTTAGGCCGATCTCTAGGAGATAATAGTGCCAAGTATGTATATATGCGTCCATTAGAGTCCACTCGCAAACACTTGCAACCACTTGCATCCAACATACATAACATGTTTTAGTAACATGTTTACATTCAGTCCTACCATCATAGGTTAAATCCTAAGATCTACCTTCGCAAAGGATACTAAAAGAAAGAACCTATTCAAAACTAAAGATGGAAATAGGAATTTCAAGACGTACTATCAAAGAGATGCAGATAAGAGGCACATATTTTCTGCTCAGCCTCCCACGCAGCGTCCTCAATACTATCTCCCCTCTACACCTTAACCAAAGGGACTTCCTTATTCCTAAGTTTCTTTATATCATGCCCAACGATCTTGGTAGGAATGTAACGAACCGACGCTTCTCCCTCTATTTCAACTTGCTCAAGTTGGCTAGGTTCCGCTACCTCTGCTGAATCATATAAGCACTTCCTCAAGTGCAAAACATGAAAAATATCATGAATTCTCGCGAGCCACTTTGGTAACTTTGATTTGATATACCATCTTCCCTACCTTTTCAATAATGGGGAATGGTCCTACGAATTAGAGAGCAAGTTTCCCACTTGATCCATACGTCACTACCTTTCTTAGTGGAGACACCTTAATGAAAACCAAATATCCTACCTCAAACTCAATATCCCATCTCAGCTGATCTGCATAAGATTTCTATCTATCTTGGGCCATCTTCATTCTTCTTCTAATCAAATCAATCTTTTCCAAAGTCACTATAACCATGTTGGGACCAAGCAGCAATCTTTCCGTAGACTCCGACCAACAAAAAGGATACTTGCAAGGTCTTCCATAAAGGGCTTCAAAAGGAGTCATCCCAATGCGAGACTGAAACTATTATTATAAGCATATTCCATAATAGGATGGTGCTCCTCCCAAGGTCCTCCAAAATCAAGAATGCACATCCTCAACAAATCCTTAAGAACTCTATTAACTCTCCTCATTTGACCATTCGTTTGAGAGTGACAGGCCGTACTCAATCTAAGATGTGTCCCTAAAGCCTCTTGCAAGCTCCTTCAAAACTCCCTAGTAAAGATAGGGTCTCTGTCACTCACTATGCTAGAGGGAACTCCATGACATCAGACTATCTCACGAATGTATATGGATGCCAAATAAGGTGCTATCCTCTTACTCTTGACTGGAATGAAGTGGGCGCTCTAAGTCAAGCGGTCTACAATTACCCAAATACTGGTATTCCCCTTCCTAGATCAGGGTGAACCATCCATGAATTCCATCGAAACACTACCCTACTTCCATTCGGTATATCTAATGGTTGAAACAACCTGCCTGGCCTTTGCTGCTTCACCTTAACTCTTTGACACACAAGACACTTAGCCACAAACTCTGCTACATCCTTCTTCATGCCACTCTAATAAAACACTCTCTCCATTTCCCTATACATCTTATCACTACTCAAATGAATAGCCATCCGGGAGTGGTGTGCTTCTTCTAGAACTGCTCTCATCAAATCACCAGTGTAGGGGACACAAAGTCTTCCATCTCTCCTTAGCCACCCTTTCTATCGAAAATATTCAAAAGCTCTGAATCCTCTCGCTGCCTTGAGCCAATCTGATCTATGAGGGTAGGCTTTACCTCAAGTGCTGAAATCTTAGAAAAATCTCTAATAAACTTTCTATAATAACCATCTAAACCTAGGAAGCTTCTAACTTTGGTAGCGTTCTTGGGGTCTTCCAATCCTGTAATGTTGCTATGTTAGCGGGATCCACAGCTAAACACTCTCTTAAGACTACATGCCCCAAGAAACGCACCTCCTCATGCTAAAAGTGACACTTCGAGAATTTTGCTTTCAACCGATGTACACAAAGTGTGCAAAGAATCTCCTCAAGATGAATAGCATGCTCTTCCATACTCATGGAAAACACCAGAATGTCGTCCACAGACACTAAAACGAACTTATTTAGGACATCTTGAAAAACATGGATCATTAGATCTATAAAATAGGCTGGGTCATTGGTCAGCTCAAATGGCATAACCAATCAATCAAAGAATACATCGGGTGTCCTAAATGATGTCTTGATGATGCTATCGTCAGTGATCCTAAGCTGATGAAATCCAGTGGCTAAGTCAAGTTGAGAAAATACTAAAGAGCCAACTAGTTGATCGAAAAGATCATCAATCCTAGGAAGTGGAAAATGGATCTTCTTCGTGAGCTTATTCAACTCTCTATATTCTACGCAAAGTCGAAGGGAACCATTCGCCTTTGTAGCGAAGACGACCAGCGCTCCCCACTCAGATACGCTCCATCTATTGAAGCCTATCTCTAATTGCTCACCTATCTGTTTACGTAACTCGTTTCCCTCTCTAAGGGACATATGTCTCATGGAAAATGTCATTAGCTTAGCATTGTCATTCAGATAGATCCTAAAGTCGATCTCTCTTTTAGGGGGTAGTCCCCTAACCTCCTCAAAAACATCTAGGAAATCTCTAACAACTGGAACTGAATCTAACTCTTCAGGAGATGAATCGAGGGAATAAAGGAAGCTCAACATGACTGACCTCTTTGGGTTGCAAGAAACCTCTCTAGTCTAATAATTCTCCTCTCACGGTCCAATATTGCACCATAAGTGGATAACTAGTCCATCTCTAAAATCATCCCATATCCTGAAAATCCCAGTACATAGGTGTCACATTCAAACTCTACGCCAAGTATAAAAAATTTCAAACCACTACAAATCATGGATAAATGTGTCGATCCTCTTATGGGGTTTGAAACAACTATAGGGTCTAAAACTAGAGAAATATCTAAGTGCAAACAATCAACCAAGGAATTATAAATAAAATAATGTGATGCTCCAGAGTCAAAAAAGTTTGAATAGGAAAATCTGAAATAGAGATCAAACATTCTACAGAGACTTTCCTACCTCGATCCGGTCCACTACTAGAAGGTGCTGCATCCAAAGCCTGTACATGCGCCGTAGGTGCGCCTACTCTCTGCCCCGTCTTTTGAGGACAAGCTCCACTAAGGTGCCCGGCTACCCATATTCGTAACACCTCCCCTTCATCGTGTCCTTCTTACTGTCCTTTTGAAATGCCCAACCAATCCACAATTATGAAATTTCTCTCCCTTTATGATCTATCCCTTTTGAGGTCCTCCTCCTTTCTTCTTGTCCTTATCTTTCTTGTTCTTCCACCACTGCTTCTTAGATTTTTCCGATTTAGGAACCTCCTTAACCTCTTTGTTTCTTAGCAACATCTGATATGAGAGCCATTTCCACAAGTGATTCATACGTCGCTCCCATAGGTACATGTGTCAATGCCAACCCCTAGAGGGCCTGGTTCAAACCGTTAGAAAACTTGGTGGCCTTCTTATGCAGTGTATTAACAAGCTCCATTCCAAACCGCAATAATTCATTAAACTGATTTATATACTATTTCACCGAAAGACTCCCTTGCTTTAGACTAATGAATTTCTCCAACTGCATGCTTTCCTCGGCTTGCGAGAAGAACTTTCTTTCAAAACTTTCCCTAAATCTAACCTAACGAATGTCTCTACCCTCCATCTCTACAATCTCCTACTAGTAAGAAGCCTCTCCCTTCAGCTGTCAAGACGCAAGCTGAACTCTCTACTGGTCTTCCAATCCTAACAAACACAATATCCGCTCTGTATTCCTTACCCAAGTTCGTGCTTCTACGAAATCCTCTGTGCCATAAAACATCTTGCCTCCTAGACTAGCGAAGTCCTTGCATAACTTAGAAAAATTGGTTGTTGTAGATGGATTAACGAGACCTCCACTCATCGGTGCTGGGGCGGTAGCCTTTGCAACTCTATTGCCGTAGCTTGGAGGTATCTATGGAACCATCCAGGGACTTGGACACCCTTTGGAAGATTTAGGGTCTCTTCCATATTATGCAAAGAAAAGAAAATTTACGCTCGAAAGAATCGAAAGAAGGTTGAACTGGACTTTGATGGGATTTTTATAAAAACTCTTTTATACTCGAAAACTATTTCTATAATAAGAGTTTCTTTCTGAAAATACTTTTAGTTTGAAGATATGTTACCTTCTAAAAAAACTATACTTTTAAAACAATTTTTTAGGAATCCTATAACCTCAGGCTCTGAAACCAAGCAAAACACTCCATACCCCTTAGTATTCCCAAAAAGGGCACACCAAAGGATATGGTGCATTATAAGTATAGCTAAAGCATCACAGAGACTAAGATTCACAAGACAAATAAGTAAAAATAGTGGAAATATTTAAATAATAACCTATCATTCAAAATTAAACTTCATGCAGAAATAAGTCATAAACACATAACATGTCTTAAAATTTCAAAATATCTCGTGTTCCATGAAAATACATCTCAGTCTCACATAATCAGAGTACAAAAATAACAACAACAACAATAATCCCTCTCACAAGTGCGAATCCATCATAAGCCAAACGAAAAACATGAAAAGAAAAAGAATACATCTGCAATGAGAAAACTCCAACAATGAATCTCCTAGCAACCTGAATCAACTATCCTCAACTCTGCTAGCCTACTGGGGGAAAAGGGGAAAGACAGAGGAGTGGGTCAGACAATAAGTCTGGTGAGTGAAAGTACTTACTAGAATTTCTAAGCAAGATAAAGATAATAGACAAAGCAATAGTTCTAGCTTGTAAGGAAAATACAGAAAAGAAAAAACACAGATAAAATATTGTTTCTGATTCTATTTGACTCTTTGATTTGATTGTTTGATTATTTTATTTGCACTTATTTTAAACTGCTATGCTTGGGCTGAAACCCTAATCCTATCTCAACCGCTAACTTGATTAGGCTGAAATCCTAATCCCACCCATTGGTCGGCCTTTCTTATCTCTATTGTGCCACCGTGAACCAATCCTATTAGTCACAGCAAAAGACACCTCTTTAGCGCTTAGGACGCAGTAGCGAATTATTTACCTAATCGATGTCGCACGCTCGGTCATCCCCGGTACACACTAACTATTACCCTCTATTCGACCCTTTATTTAGCGTGCCCCAGCCTTACCTAACTGTTGTGAAACCATCAGTTCTAGACTTGAAAGGAAATCCTGCCTAGCCTCACCTAGCTGTTGTGAGACCATCAGTCTTAGACCTGAAAGAGAATGCTGTCGGTACTGCTCCTAACAAATAATCTTCTAGTTTTGCTCCCCTTGCCCAAATCCCAAAATTTTAGCCTCTATCTATTGGCCACTTATTTACCCTAATCAGCATAAGCATGTCCCAACCTCACCTAGGTGTGAGACCATCCGTCCTACATCTGAAAGGGAATGCTGCCGGTACGGGCCCAACTTCTATATTTGCTCATTAACTCAATCCATGATCTAAGTTTTAAAATAAGCCTCTTCTGTTGTCTTTGTTGTATTTTCTTATTAACTTAATCCAAGATCTAAGTTTTAAAATAACCTTTTCTGTTATTTCTTTCTTTCTAATTATAATCTATGTGTTATAATTGTTCTTGCAACTGTTATTCTTTTATTTTTTTCTGTTTAGTTATAACCATTTGTTATAATTATTGCAAATATCTTAAATTTACCAATTTCAATCCATTTGTGTTTTATTTCGTTTCTCATTTTACATCTAATTTCTTTAAATTTAGTGTTATTCTATTTTAATCCATATTAGCGAATTCTTCTCTTTTTAATATTTTATTCACGTAAAAAAGGATTAAATCTCTATAAAAAGAAATTAACATTTACAGGCTAAATTCTAACTTAAAATTGATGTAAATAACTGAATAAAATAGCTAAATAAAATAGATAAAAAAGAACTTCTAAAATTTACTTAAAAATAAACTATAAATAAACTTACATAAAAAATATCCTAACATTGTAGAAAAACTACAACTTTTGAGAACCCTATTATTTTAGATTACTTAAAAATCTAAAATAATTACAAAACACTCACCCGTGGTCCTTAGCTCTAGTCCTAGGCCTTTCCGGATCCGCTTCTAGGGCGTAGAGTATTTTTACCAAAAAGATTTCCTCCCTAGAAAAGTTTTCTATTTAGGTTTCAGCCTTAGGCAGTGAACTCAATTGGAAGAAATTATGAATGACAAAAATAGCAAGGCCTAGGGTTCTATTTATAGTATAGCTTAGGGATCTCAGGCCGTCGGATTTGAAGACTAAATCTGGTGCAACCACATTATAGGCTCACTAGGAACCGCCGAATGCAACTAAGAACACATGAGATTTGACAAAAATTGCAAAATAGGTTGTTCGACTCCTACCTGGACGATATAACGTCCAGGCGTTTTAGCGGGTCGACCTAGCTTCATTGGGGGTCGACCGAACCAGATGGATTGACCCTTATGGGGCCTTGTACATTCTTTTCATTTTATTCTGATTTCGTATTTCTCTCGTAACTTCTCCATACTGATTCGGATTTCAACAAGTTATATATGAAAATTAATAGAAAACCGCCACGGACCTAATGGTGCAACTTCCGTGGCTCGATTCTGCCAATTTCACAAACTTATTTTATTGTTTAATTAATTCGTTAGTTAATTATTATAGCTCAAATTTTGGGTCATTACAGCTATAGACGTCGGAATTGGACGGAACGAAATTTGACGTTTTAATCAGATAATTTTCTAGATCATTTCTATGTAAAAATGTTTATTTTTCAAAATTTGATAATTCTTACCGAAAATGCTGACAATTTTTAACGAATTTAGATGTAAAATAAATTTCGTTGGCCTCATTTAAATGGACGCATTTCAAATATCTAATTTTCATTATCAAATTTTTATTGTTAAAAATAAATTTTATTTCAAAATCTTCGTTAAAATTCTTATTTTAAATCGTTGAAAAATTCAGGTTGTTACATTGTAACACCTGACATTCTTCCTCCCAACCACTTCCTTAGCCTTTCTAGCATGACACTGATTAGCATACTACCCCTTCTTATCACACTTGAAATAGATAATCTCAGACTTCCCTTCTTAGCTGCCCACCCTTCTGAGCACCTTTCTTTGGAAAAAACTTCCTCTTCTAATTCTGCCCGACCTGGACATCTTTAGCCTTACTCTTCTCTAGAATGTAAAGCAACTCCTCATGCCTCATGACTATTTGTACAACAAAGTTAGAAGGATCTCTAACATGAGGTAATGTAGCTTTGGCCAAGTCAGGCTTCAACCCTTTAATAAACTTCTCATTCCTCTTCATAACTCTGTCCACTAAAGCATACCCATATCGGGCCAACTCCTCATGTTAGTCAGTGAGATGATGGTTTTGATGACAAAAACCTTAGAATAGATTATAAAATATACATACTAACATTATAAGTTTAGATAAATATGTATATGCATGATTTAACCATGTAGGTACCAAGAATGCAGACTGTACAGTATAGAGATTCAAGATATCAAGATTGAAGACTCACGAGTATCAAGATTATCAAGAGTTCAAGAATTGAAGTAATTTATTATTTAATTAGAAATTTTGTTAAAACTCATAGAAAAGCACTGGCATCTTAAAATCTATATTATTTGTGGAATGGAATCCACTTGGAGCTTGTTAAAGGGATGGAACCCTAAGTAGGATGTAACCTACGAAAAATCTAGTAGAACATTGTTTTGTATCCGCTAACTTTTTATCCAAACTAATTTTTCAAAATTATATCATGTTTTCAAAATGTTTTCAAAACCTTTCTTTTAAAAGCATCAAAAACCTCTATCCTGATTTTAAGTAATTTTAGCCTCAAAATTATCTTTAATTTCAAAGTCAGATTACTCTTGATTTTAAACTATCTTTTAAAATAATATATTTAACTTTTAAATATTTATACTTAAGATTTAAATATAAAATTATAGTTAAATTTTATATACATATTATTCTCTATATTTTACTTACGTATTTTAACTATAGTCAAGTATATTAGAAAAGTTTAAAATAGTTTTAATATAAGATAAAGGTTATTTTCAAAGAAAATCAAATCATCAAAAATTGCTTTGGGATGTCGACATGCCTATGGTGACCATGTCGACATGGTGTCAGTTGAGTTCAAAATTTATATTTCAAAAGAAGTGTCTATTCGCCATAACTCTTCACGAATGGACATGGTTGTTGTTCTTCTATAAATAGGGGTTAGTTTCAACGAATTTTATATCAGATTTTCTGGTTTTTCACTCCTCTTCTTCTTCCACATTTCTTAATACATACTCTTACCATTACTCTGCCGAAATCAATATTGAATCATACTCGATTACTTCTAGTTTGATTCTCTGTCACTATCCCAACAAGATTCTCAGTGCTATTCAGAGTTATAGACTTCTTTGTAATCTATTAAGCGAGAAAAGGTGTGATTGTGGCTTTGAAAATCAATCAAGCGAGAAAAGGTGTGATTGTAGCCTTGGTAAATCAATTGGGTAAAGTTGTGGCCCGGAAATCAAGTATCTCTACCCAGAGGATTGAAATTCTAGAGGGTGTACCTCGTAGCCTTGAAATCGAGGGTGTAATTATACAATTGCTTTTGAAAGGAAATCCATACTTGTGTTGCGGGACTGGATGTAGGGTAACTCCGAACCAGTATAAAATCTGGTGTGTTCTTTCCTTTACTGCTTTTATTTTATTTCTGCATCTATGTTTGTTTCTGTGATTATCCCTGTATCTGTAGATTGCATACATCTGTGTCTAAATTAACATAAACTCAAAAAGATTTAGTAATTCTTTATAAACACTATTCACCCCCCCCCTCTAGTGTTAATCCGTGCCTTAAGTTCCATAATTCGCATTTCTTTCAATTGGTATCGGAGCAAGGTTTTCAAAGTTTTCATAATCTAAATTTTGAAAAAGTTTTGAAAATGGCTATTTTTCAGGATTTTATTAACACTATTTTCATATGAATATGTCACAGAATCATCATGATATTTTTGTTTCAAACTATATTTAATTATTTTGAAAAGCCACTTGATACTTTAAAAGGTTATGTTGTTTTGCAGGAAAAGAATTATGTCTAATAACTGTTGGTTAAAAGATACCAGATAATCATTCATCAATGAAGAAGAACAAATGGATATACAATGGAAATCGATAAAGAAATGGGTACCAGATCAATTCAGAACTTTTGGTTCTCATCTATAACTTGACTTGAGACTGTACTTCTCTCCATCAACTTTGCAATGCCATTGGTTTTGTGCGAATCCGTTAAGAAATGACCAAGTTGTGGTCAAATGAAGTTTTGGTGAACAAAGGGAAAAAGTAGGAAAAACTTTCAAAGGTATTCTTCAAATTGCATCCAGAGATTTGAGTATTTTGTTCCCACTCCTTTTTATATTGTAGTTCTTGTTCTCGCGGTCATTTTATGGGCGGATCATCAAATTCCGACCAAAATTGAGTGAAATATGATAGTTTGAAGTTGCCTATCCAAAACTGAAAAACTGTGTACGGGATCTTCTATATTTCTTCTACTGTTCGGCCTGTTGCATCACAATAGCTTCCAAATTCGATACCAAACTATTACTGGATCGTAGTCCTTGCCTTCCTCTTTGATTTACCGCTGGTTTCATCCAATTCCGTTAGGAAACGAAGGAGATATGCCCTCTAGAAGTTTGATAGTATATAGAAAATGTGATATCCCGGAATTTTGAGGAATTTAAAATGTGATAATCTTCTTAATAAATTAATTAAAATGGACAAAATCTTTTATTTTGAAATATAAATAACCAAAATAATTAATAACATGATGATTTTAAATATAGTTATAAATGGATTCTTAATAGAATAATTATTTGCAAATTTAGTTGGTAATGTTTTATAAATAGATTTTTAAATGGAATAATTATTTTCAGATATAGTTGGTGTTGATTTATAAATGAATTCTAAAATAAAATTATTATTTTTGAGTTAATAAGGAGTTAATATATATATATATATATATATATATATATAATTAAGATTAATTTTAAAATAGATTTTTTAAATAAAGTTATTATCTTTCAAAAGTAATAAAGTGTTTGTTTATAAATAATATATATATATATATATATATATTTGAATTGATTTTGAATTTGAGTTGCATTTAGATTTAAATATGAATTTAAAAGGGTATATATATATCTTGAAATTATTTTGATATAAAATATATGAATGAGTTTTATTTAAAATAAGATTTATTTCCTTAAAAAGAATTTATTAAGAAAGGTTTATTAAATTGTAAAATAAATACAAAAAGGTTTATATTAACATTTTAAAATGGATTAAAAATATTATATATGATTTTATTTAAATTATAATTGGTTTATACTTTATTTTCTTTTAAAGATTTTATTTTTATAAAATTTAGCAAGCATTTATTTATTTAGAAATATATTTATTAATTTAGAAAATTTATGTAAAAGCTTTTAATGTCTTTTAAAAATCAATATAAATAAAATAATTCAAGTGTAACTCTTTAACCCATGATAAAAACACTTGTAAGATAATTAAAATTAGTAAAGATAAGTGTTTATAATTGAGACAAGTGACAAAATTTATTTTTATTTTCTTTAATTCTTAAATAAATCATAATCTACATTATATAAACACATCTCTTCTTTTTCCCATCTCTTTTTCTTATTTTCATTTCTAAAGAAACTCAACATTTAAAATCTATCTTCACAACCAGAAATTCTTTTGCATTAAACCTGAAACCATTTTCCTCAAAATGTGAGAAATGCAACCCTGTAATCACCACCTCAAAACAAATCAAGACTGTAACATTTCCAAACTCAGGTTCAAGAATTTGTAAAACTGTTTTATCCTCAAGCAAACTCTGCAAACTTCCTTTTCAAATCTGTAAACAAACCTGGAACTATTTTTCAGATTTGATGCTTCAAACCAAAACAAATGCAACCCTGTAAACTAATTCCTCCTCAAGCATTTTTTTTCAAATCTGTAAGCAAAGATCTTCAAATGCAAACCTGTAAATTCCTCAAACTCAAGAATCAAAACAGTAAGCAAGCCTGTAGCAGATTTTTAAATGCAACTAGAAAATTCAATGACAAGCAATCCTCTCAAGCAAAATTTTGAAGTTACAGGGTTTAAATCAAAGGCTTTTCAGTTATAAAACGAGATTAGCAAATTCAGTGTTCAAAGCTTTCCAGCTTCAAAGAAAATCCAAGCAATTCTAAGCATTTAGGTCTCTACTTTTAAGATTTGGTGAGTAAACAAATTTAGTTAAAATCTAAGTTAATATACTTCTGTTTGCTTGTGAAGTTTAAGATGAATAATGCTTGATTGTGCATATATGTGAGTTATCTCTATGATATGAATGTTTGTATATGTGAATGTCTATTGTACTTTTATAACTCTGTTCTTGGTTCAGGAAATAAAAGTTTGATAAAAAAAATCAAAATCAAATCATTCAATATTTGTTAGGTTTAGAGATACAAACAATATATGTTTGTTTAATCATAAACTGAAGTTTAAAATTTATTTAAAACGATATAGGTTTAAATTTAGTTCTGGAACCAAGGAATGCAGCAACAGTTTAAAATGCATGGTAAAATCAAGTGTTGAATGATGATGATTCAAGTTTATATCTTGAATAGACTTAGGAAAACATGATTTTTAAAATGAAAATCATGATTTATAATGTTGTATTGGTTGAGTATTTTAAAGATGACTAGATTTAGGTTCCTGAGCAATTGCTGATGGTCTAAGGGTCTAGGGTGGTCAGGGCTTTGTCTGGTGGTGGAGGACTGTGCGGTGAGGCGAGGAGAAATTGAAGATGGGGTGTTTGATCATTGTGGTATCGGTGGCAAAGCAAATGGGTTTCTAAACCTAGTTTTGGTCGCGCTGGAAAATTTGTTTTCTTCATTTTCTCTAGTGCAACGAGAGGCTTGTAATTTTAGGTAATGGTAGCCTGGGGTGTCGGCATGGCGTAGCAGGAGGGGTAGCAACTCTGATGATCGGAGTAGTGGCTGCGAGAAAATTTCCTCGCAACGTTTCTTGTTGCGGTTTCATCTTCCATGCTCGATTTTGGTTTGAGAATTGTGAGTGTGTTTGGATGATCGAGCGATAATGTTGAAGTTATGGATGGTGTGTCGACTTCACCAGAAGGGATCATCGGCATCGATGTTGATTGTGCAGGTGCACAAGGAAGTTTGGGTGTCTGAGTTTGTGATTGGGTAGTGATTCGAACTCGAAGATGACGTCGTGTTTTTGGGAAGATTACTCGAGTTTAAACTCGAGTAATTTGCAGGATTAGGCCTGTAAGTTTAAAAGTTAAATTTTAGACTAGATTTTTAAAAATGGGTAGAAAGTGGATTGACTCGTGGATAGGCCCGAGTGACTTGCGGGTAAAACCTGAAGCAACTGTTTAAAACAGTTTTTAGAATGTTTTAAAATCAAATATTTTTGAAATTTGAAGTTAAATCTAGTTTAAACTTCTATATGAACTTACTTTATATATAATAATTATTTCTTAAACAATTGGTTATGAAGTTTTAAAAGATATTTAAATTAAATTTTGTTAAATGAAATTCAAAGTGATTTTAAAACGTTAATTTAAAATGTGAGTTTAAGATTATATAAATGTAAGTTTTTAAAATACAAATTGTAATTAGTTTTGAAACCTTTACTTGAAAATGTTTTTAGTTTTTTTAAGGAAGTTAAGCTTTGATAACTTTAAAATTATCAAGTTAAACGATTATTTATTTTAAAACTCAATTAATGATGTAATTAAGTAAAGATAAATTATAATGTTTTTAAGTGTTGATGTTAATAAAGGTATTAATAAGATAATATTTTATGTTAAGATGATTAAAGGTTTAATGCCTTGAGATAAACTAAATTAATTGTGGAAATTAAGTATAATTAATTAATTTGATTTATTTAATTATAAAGGAATAATTAAGTAATTAATTAAGAGTAATTAATTGGTTTAATTAATAATTAATTAAGGGTTAAATTAATTACAATTAAGGATTATTAATTAAAGATCGTTAATTAATGATCAGAGATTAATTAATTGAGTAATTAAGTAATTAAGGATTGATTAATTAATTTATTAAGATTTGATTAATTTAGTAATTAGAGAGTTGTTAGTTAAGTAATTAGAGATAACTTATTTAATAATTAAGATATACTTAATTTGTATTTAAGTTTTATTAATTAATGATTAGGTTTATTTAATTAATACTTAAAGGATAATTAATCTACAATTAATTATTAATTAATTGATTTATCAAAGGATGATTAAGGATTAATCAGAGGGTAATTAAGAATTAATCAAAGTTAATTAAGGATTAATCAAAGGTAATTAAGAATTAATCAATGTTAATTAAGGATTGATTAATTAATAATTATGGATTAATTAATTTGTAATTAAGGTTGTTAATTAATAATTAAAATTTATTAATTAATAATTAAGAGATAATTAATTAGTTAGTTAATGATTAATTAATTAATTTTAAGAGTAATTATGGATTAATTAATTTGTAGTTGAGAGATATTGATTAATAATTAAGGTTATTAATTAATAGTTAATGGATAATTAATCAGTTAATTAAAGGTTAATTAATTGATTATAAAAGTAACTGAGGGCTGATTACTTTGTATTAAAGGAGATTAATTAATAATTAAGGTCTATTAATTAATAATTAAAGGATAATTAATCTGTGATGGAGATTAATAATGGATTGAAAGGATAATCAAGAAGTGATTAATTAAATGTTTGTAATTACTTAATGATTGTTTAGCAGGATTTGGAGATTAATTCTTAAGTAATTAATTTAATTTAAGGTGATTAAATTAATTATAACATGGATTAATAATTCCTGTTTATGGATGATTGTTTGTGTAGAATATCTATATTGGATGATATCGATTGGATGATATATATTGGATGATATCTATTGGATGATATTTATTGGATGATATCTATTGGATGATATGTTGTAATATTTTGTGATATGATATTAGATATATCAGTGACAAATGTGTGATATTTATCTATGTAAAATGCTGTGTGAATTCAAGCATTCAATTGAATTGAACCGAATTGTTTTGAACTTTAAAAACAACTTGGACCTAAAAGATGGCGTTTTGGATTTCGATGAGACCGGGATCGGGTTTCCAGATTTGGATATCCGAAAACCACATCGATCCAAATTAAGCGTTAGGTCGTGAATCTCAAGTGAAGACGAAGATTCAGAGTGCAAGGGTTATCGTCGTTAACTCTGAGGGTGATTCCAAAATGAGTGTAACGAGATAATGCCTTCGGTTTCGTTCGAACCCGTAACGAACTTGTACGGATTGAATGCTTTCAAAACATCATCAGGTGAACGATGAGCATTCTAAGATAGATGTGTTCTATAAAGGTAATCGTAGCCTCAAGCCTCATCAACCGGGAATGGCTAAAACAGGGGAGGTGAAGCAAGGCTGAGTGGGTCATGCCCAAGTAGGACGAGAGCTTCCCCTGTCTAGATGTCCCTTTTTATTCGGCTGTGTAGGCAGTTGGTCTGCAGCCAACTGCGGGGTTGTCTTGTTTGGGACTATTCAGTAAGAAATGGTCCCGGCCTTGTGTTGTAGGGGATTTAGGGTGGTCCTCAGTACGTTGATCTAGGCCACGTACCGTGACGGGCGGTACCCCAGTAGCCCTGCCATTGTATGGAATCCAATCTCCAATAAGTGTCGTACGTTTTGATTGTGCCCAACCATGTTGGAACGTGAGATGTAAGCATTCGAGCTATTTCTGTATTTTACTTGAAAATCCTAGACTCTATTATAATATCACTGGATTTCCTATCAAATGTTTTGGTTAGCATAATGTAAAAACTTACCCGTGTTTATGTGTGGGAAGTCTTAAATGATGCCTTTTGTTTTCAAAGGTTTTCAAAAGTTCAGCAACATTAAACCGTTTACTCATACCAGACCCATGTCTGACCCGGAGTTTATTTCTGTTTTTCTTAAACTCTCGGGTACTCAAATTTTTATGAGTAGCCAAGAGATCAGGTTTAAGCTTTGACAAATATTGGAGAGCATGGAGCAGGAGTCCAGACGTAGCTATATCTATATTTCCCCTGTGCTGAGTTGTGTTGTAGTCTTCGTCTGTTGTATTTGGAATGTAATGGATTAGACAGAACCTTATAACTGTCTAATGTGAAAGGTTATTGTATCTATGTAACTCTGATGTAAATGACTATGTAATTTCTATTTGATATATTATATTTGGTTCCGTTCCGCTGTGAGATTCTGATATTGTTGAGTTCTTTCTTCTTTCTATTCTATTTCTACCTCTTTCTTTCTTATCGATGACACGTCATTCTGTGGAATGAAGGACGGGTCATCACATGTGGTATCAGAGCGTAGGTTGAGATAATACCTAGGCTCTGTAGTTGTGTCTATCTTGAGAGCGCGTATTTGTAATTTTTATATAATTTTATATATCTATTTAAATTTGTTGGGTATCTGTTCGGATTTCCAACTTGATTTCTAGAGAAGTTTCATCTTTTTCTTTGTTTGGTTGACCATCCTATCCTTAAGCGGAACAACCGAGTTAGATAAGATCTGTAGAGGCTTAAGATTTCTTATCTTCCCCATAGTTTTCTTGTGACCCATCGATATTGGATCTCGAAGGGTTTGATCTTAGTTGGATATGGATTGGATGGATAGTAAGGATTGTTTCTTTGGAAACTAAGTTGGGAGGAATCGCAAAAGTGACTTGCGATGATTCCAGAATTCTTTTGAGCATCTGTTGCTTGGAAGCAAGGCATCTCTAGAAGGCGTAGAGTTCATCGAAGTGGTTAGAGATTGTCCGAATGTTTCCAAGCTAGTGGAAGTTTTCCTTCTTCAGGAAATAGAGTTGGAGAAGGAGATCCAAGTTTTCTTTGAGGAGGCCTTTTGTTTCTAGTGGAGGTATTTCTGTAGATTCAGCCAGGGTAGCTACTATTCAGGGGTGAAGCAACACAGTTTTCTGGATTTAGCAGAGTTTTACAGGAAGTTTGTCAAGTCTATTCTAAGATTTCTTCGCACTTAACCGAGTGACTCGGGAAGGAAATAAGTTAAGTGGAGCCGAGTGTGATGAGGCTTTCTTGGTTTTGAAGGCAAGGCTGACCAGGGTACCTGTTTTAACTATTCTAGATGGCAAGAGTAAGTTGAGTTCTACGCGAACGATGTGTGTGTGCCTGTTATGGATGGATTGATGATCAAGGAACATTGAAGATCATCAGAAGGATTTGGGAAAGGAGTTTAGAAAATTTTCTGGTAGCCGAGCATGAAGAAGGATGTAGCTAAGCATGATGCGTCATTCTATGGAATGAAGGGCGGGTCGTCACAGAATAACGGGAAGAAGAAGAAGAGCAATTAAAATGAAAAGTGGTGACCGTTGGGCCTATTTATAATGGTTGAAGTGTCCATTCATTCAAAGTTTTGGCGCCAAGTTAGTCGATCTACTAAATCATCTATATCTTTCTCATATCGTCTTCAAATTCGGCAAATGAATATACTATGATGATCAGAAAAACGAGTCCATCGCAATAGAATAGATCTCGTCGTTAAATTCTGAAAGATATAAATGTGTGGTTCACAACAATGGAAGAGGAAAAAAGTTAGAAAGATGGAGTACAAAAATTGGTACGCTTTACTATTATTTCATCTTTATTGTTACATCTAGGAATATATACTTATGCATTTAGTTAGGTATTGAAATTTATCTCTTTTGTATGTTTTGATATTTTGGTCCATATATCAACACATCATACTATAAATATCGATATATAAGTCTAATTTTTTTTTAAAATGTGTTTTCTTTCAAACAAAAACTACAACTAATTTATTACAACTATACTAAGTAGAAAAGCATACCTTCATTCATGATTTCAACTTTTCTTGTAACAACCCTTGTTTTGAAGATTACCTGTAAATATTATATTATAACGGTATTTATGATTTAATATTGTGAACTAAAATAAAATTTTAAATTTTAAATTGTTCATTTGAATAAACAATGAATTTTTTGAAATAAAATGAGAAAATAAAGTTTGGAACTTTATTTTATTTTGTTTGAGTTAATAATGAATGGGAAATGATTTTTATTTGGAGAAAATGCAATAATTTTATTAATTATTGTTACTTACTTCTTTTAATAATTTTTAAAGGAAGTATTTGATTTTTAAAGATGGTTTATTCAAACAAAAGGATGGAATTTGATTTAAAAATGAGTTTTGGTGATAAAATTAAGTTTAAAATGCTTTTTCATATTTTTCTAAACAAGAAAAATATTTTAGTAGAATTCTTGGAGTTAAAATATGGAATTATGCATTTATTAGTGTAAAATTGTGTATTTATGTAAAATAAGCGTTTTAATAATAAAAATGTTTTAAAAATAAAATTATCTTCTTATATGATGAAAAATATTTTATTTAATATGTAGGTAAGTTTACATGCCTTATTTGTGTTAATACTTGTGCAGAATAAGTTATTTTGTTTTGTTACATAAGTGTTTACATTGTTTAAATGTTGAATTAAATTAACTTAGGCTTATTTGTCTTTGTCTAATTTGGGTCCAAGCCCACTTAAAAAAAAAAGCCAAAGAGATGAGAAATATTTTACCTATACGTACAAAATTTATCTCACTGTCTTCCTCTTCTGAGAATAGAGACAGAAAATAGAAATTCATCATTTTCTTAAAATCCAAACTTTCAATCTCAAAAATTTCTTCAACAATCTGTAATCTTTACCAATTCAAGGTGAAATTAAAAGGTAATTCTTTCCAAAACCAGAAATCTCATCAAAAATCTTATTTGAGAAGAGATTGTTTGTTAATGGGTTATTTCCTTTGCATGTCTATATTTGGAGTTCTACAGGTAATTGGAGCCGCTCTTGATCCAAAAGCTTCAATTTTTCTTCATGAATTCGAGTATTTTCTATCTAAAATCAAAGGTGAGTTTGTTAACTCACATTTCTAGCTAAAGTTTGACTGTAATTGCAAATATGAGGAAGAAATCGTACTGTATCTATACCTAATACTTACCTTGGATGATTGCTGAAATATTATAGGAGTGCGCTGAAGTAAAATAAGGATAACTTTCTCATTTCTTATCCGATTGAGGTCATTCTTTTTTTTACTAGAAACTAGATTCAAGAAGGAACAGTTTCTATTTTGGTTAATTTTCGAGATTTTGCAATTTTATTGACCTGAAATAGAATTAAAAATAAGAGTACGATTCTGTCTTTAACTAAATTTCCTGAGTTTGAATCTGAAATTGATTTAGCCATAACTTTTTCGATTTCAATCGAAATTCGACTTTTTTTGAAGTTCTGGAATGCATGAAAAGAATGTGACAACTTTCATGTTGATCATTTTCGAAATTTTTTGGCATAGAAGGTCGAAAAATCCAATAAAAACTCGTTGCTCTGTCACTGTAAAATTGTGACTTTCTGTGCTAAGTATTGTTGGTAATTTAAGCATATCCTTTTCGTTTGATGTCCGAATTTGATGATTCTTGATGTTCCTGAAAGCTTAGATTATATGCTATAATTTTCATGTTTTGAGTTTTGTCAAATTTTGATATTTACATGGTCCAAAATTCATTCTAGTATCGCTGTCCCGAAACTAAAACGACAGCTGTAGTAAACTTCATATCCGAAATTTGTTTTAGCCATATCTTTCACATTTCTTATCCAAATTTAATAATTTAAGATGTTCCGGAAAGCTTAGACTTTGTGCTAGGAATTTCATGTTATGCTTTCTACAAAATTTCGAAGGTAGCTTGGTCAAGATTGTAGTTGTTTGTTGCTATCTCGAGAGCAAAACGACAACAATAACAATCATTGAACTGAGAATTTATATTGGCTTATTTTTGCTCTCATTCTTGTTCGATTTTGATGTTATTTTTTTAGATGTTTTGAGACCTATGATGCCTATCAATAGGCTAGCTATATTTAGATAATTTGAAACCCAAATTTAAATAGAATTTTAATTGACTTTGGGTTAAATTTGAATTGAATTCGTATTGAATTCAAGTTATCGGTCTTGAGTAATCTTTCTTGTTTTTCATTATTTTCGAGCATGATTTTCAACAAACCATTTTGAAGTGATTTTTTAAATAAACGGAAATTTTAAATTATTATTACATAGTATTTTAAAATTATTTTTCTAATATAAAATCTATTTATTTCCTATAATAAAGGAAATTTAAATATTGGTTTTATTAATCTTTTCGAGAAAGAGTTTTAAAAGCTTGTTTTCTCTAGTAAATTATTTTAAGAATAAAACACACACTTTTGCACTATTCGAAGGTATGAGAAAGGAAATTAAACGATTTAGTAAAACACGTGGTATGGGACATGTGCGTTTACTATTTCGGTTAATTTCGGACTTGTACGATCGAAACTATTTGGGTTATTGATTTCTGAGTTATTTAGCTAGTTTATGGCGGGATTTTGAGAATATAATTCCTATCTTTAAGAATTATATAGGAAGGCCAATATTTGGCGAGTTTTTTGGTTTGAGATTTCTGCTTTGAGATTTATGGTTTATGAGAAACCATCACGATGTTTTCACTTGTCGATGAGATGAGACAACTTACGATGCCATTTAATACTTGTTGATGAGATGAGATGAGTATGGCGTCTCTTTATCACTCGCCAATGATACGAGGCGAGATATGATTTTATGAGTTTTATGATATTCCTAGTGTGGCATCGACTAGCGGCTAGTAAACCGCTAAGTGAAAACGTGTGGTATGGGACACACGTTAACACTTTTTGGGTTCCTATCCGTGAGTTTGTGACACATTCATAATGTTTACCTAACGAACTGCTTTGGGAGGTGTTAGCAACCTAGTCATGAGGACGAACTGCTTTGGGAGGTGTTAGCGACCTTGTTAGGGCTGACAAAATAGCTTGAAGAGGTGTCAGCGACCTAGTCATGAGGACGAACTGCTTTGGGAGGTGTTAGCGACCTTGTTAGGGCTGACAAAATAGCTTGGAGAGGTGTCAGCGACCTTGTCATGAGGATGAACCGCTTTGAGAGGTGTTAGCGACCTTGTCACAGGCTTCGGCCGTTTGAGTTTAGCACGTGCAGCATTGCTTCGGCATTGCAATCGGGGATTTGGCCAATCCGGGTTTTCTAAGTTTTCCGTTTTATTGTGATTTCACCATTTTAAGATGTTTTACTACATCAACAGCCTAGTGCTATATAAGATGTTATATATATGGTGATTTCATTTATGATGTTTTGAACTATTATTGAGTTCCTTGAGCCATGAGTTTGGATGATTTTATATATTCTGGGTTTTTTTCTTCCATTTTGGCGAGTTGAGATTGAGAATTATATACATTTATACCAATGAGATGAGGTGTAATTGAATTTGGAGATTCGTCTATATTTGATTTTTGGATCATCCTATTTGAGAATGTTTTATATTTGCCATTTTGGCGAGAGTTTGTATTGATGTTTCTCCTTTTGAGGAGATATGGTTCTTGGAAACCATGTAGACATTTTGGGATGTCGCTGATGATATGAGGTGAATGTTTATATTATTTGAGTATTGTTATTGAATTTTCCTCTTTTGAGGTCTTTGTATACTTAAGTGACATTAGTTCACTTAAGTCATGGGTTGTATTCTTTCTGTTGCTTTTTTTTCATTCGAAAAGAATTATCACCATGTGTCTTATGCTTTATATTATCGTCTATCCTCATCAACTGATTTTTTTAGCTAGACTGACCCGTGTATTTTGTACTCGGGTCAGACCGAGTTGTTTCAGGTTAGCTATCAGTTATGGGACTTAGCTTTGATGCATCTGCTTGGATATAAGCCTAGCACTGTTGTGTAGTTTATATTATTTTTTCTGCTTGACTCTGATATGTATTTGATTAGATGCATATAGTGTGGTCTCTGTACCACTTTTGTGTATCAGTTTGTATCATACTGGGATGTATCTGTGTATATGTATTTATATATATGATGATTATTGTTCTGTGATGTGATATGCATTCTGTTATTGTATTTTGTTCTGATAGATCCATTAGCCACCTATAGTTTTGTATTAAGCATTTATTGGATATGTCGATTCACTTGAAGTAGAAAAAAAAATAGCATTTATCGACGTATGCAATAGATGTTTAAAACAAGATTATAGATGGTCGCTCCTAACCGGCCCTATTCTCCACATTAGCAGACAGAATTACCCGGTTATTCTCTTTGTTAATGTGGGTCTCAGGGTAGGGCGTCACAGCTTGGTATCAGAGCTGAGTTCAGAACAAAAAATGACAAACACAGAACAAAAGCATATATGACGATACATCCAAGTATAGTACAGGTGTTACAAATTCCTTAATCTCTGGTCCTTAGCCTTTTTTTATCTTTTGAAGTAGATAATTAGGATATGTCTAGGAATATATTTTATTCTGTAGTATTCCCAAATTGAACTGATGATACCTTATCTTAGGAGTAATCCATTGGGGTTATTCTATTTGAGTCCTCTTCGCTATGGGTGCTTGATGCTCATCCGTATCGGAGGAATTTGTTGATGCTTTTCGTTGGTTCTTGTCTTGTTCTTCTTTGAGGATTGCAAATCCTATTGAGGGGATCCGCAATATTTGGGTGAGACGTTTGAGAATTTTGTGGGTGTTCCTTGTAGCTTATCTTTTCGTGCGTATTGGCATGCTATTTTCTATCTAGATTTTCCATCTTGAGTTTGGAATGATTCGAGATGGAGTGCCTTGCATATTATCAAGCCACATTCTGAGATTTAGAGGATACTGTATTTTGGTATCCTAAATTAGTTGATTTGTTGTCTCTTGTTATTCGAAATGTTAGTAATGATTCCGGAGTCTCTGTGTTCACTCTTGAGTTACCATATGTTGATGATATATCTCGAATTCCAATCGTTCTGACACTGTTGATTTTTGTGAGTCTGTTTTGAGTATAGCATCAAATCGGGCAATTGAATATTTTGAGTATTATATATGAGGTATTTCTTTTTAAAGAAAATGAATTTTTGTGTTGGGTCATCCGTCTAGTGCTTTAAGAATTCTGGTCGATACGTTTGTCCAACGTTATCAATAGGAATTTCCTAAACGTCGTGATGAGACAATCAGACATGGAAATTTGAGTTTTAATATAAATTAAGTGGAGAATAAATTAAAATGGTTTGAGAATTAATTTTGTTTGGATGACATATGCAGCCATGGATCCATAGCGGGTCGGATGAGTGGCGAGGCAGTTTTGACCATTTGGTCAACTCTACAGCCAATCGATAGGTTTTTTTTATTTTAAACCTATGGCGAGGCATTGCTATTATGATAATTGAAATTTTATGAAATGGTATATAGTTATGTTTTGTTATTTAAATGATGTACTTGAGATGAGATAATACTTTGTTTGAAAAGTAAAACTTTTATTGAATATTTTACAATGAGATATACATGTTGAAGATGCAGTTTGTTTTGAGAATTTGGGTGTTTGAAAATAAAGAGTAACAAAATTTAAAAAAAAATTATCTTAAGGATTGTTGAAATAAAATTGTAAAATTCTTTTGAAAACAAGTTTGAGTTAATAATCAACTCTAATTAATTTTATGTTGTTAAAAATATGGAAAAATTGATTTTGTGACAATAGGAAATATGAATTTGAATGGTTCGTTTATTTTAAAACGCTATATTAAGAGATGCAAGCTTTAATAAATGAATAAGTCATGAGATGTAATCATTTTAAATTGTGAGACAATTTAAAATTTAACAAGTAAATTCAAAATTTATTTTGGACGGATAATTATCTTTTGAATAATGAAAGAGATTAGTTATCTCTTTCAAAATGAGTCTTCAAAGTTAGTTGTTTGAGAGGAAAAAAAATAACTTGTTTGTGTAAAGTGATAAAAGTGTTTCCAACTAGTGAATTGTTTCTTTTAAAAGATGATTACACGGAGTTGATCATAATTTTGTATGTCTTGTCTTTCCGGGAAAAATAAGATCATTTATTAAATTATTTAGAAAAAAAAATTGTTTGAAAAAAATGTAGTTTAAAATTAAAATTGTTTGGGGAAAAATTTCAAATTTCAAATTTGTTTGAAAGCTGAAATTTCATTTAGAAAAGTGCTGTACTAAACCAGCGATAACTAGAGATTTATAAATCCAAATGAGCTCAATCTTTTTGGTAATGAAAGGGCTTTCAGTAAGCTATAAAACTTCTTTTTACCACTTTTAAATATTTTGCTATTTACTAAGGCTAAAATGGGTTTGAAAGGGGATAGGTAATTCTTCCCTATTACAAAATTCTCTATGATTAAGCTGAAAGTAAATTTAACATAACTTTCAAACCGTAAATCCGATTTTGATAATCTTTATGTTTCTGGAAATCATAGACTGAGTAGAACAACTTTCATTTTATAATATTTTTCAGATTTTGTTGTTTTCTTGGTCGAATCAGGTCCTCTTTACAGCAGGTCTGAAATGAAATTGATTTATTTTCCCTTAATAGTTAAGTGTAGCACTTCTTACTTATGAACATGATCTAATATCATCTATTTGAGTTAAGTACAGGTGAAAAAGGATGTTTGGGCTATATTTTGAGCCAAAAAGATTATATATAAGATTATGCAAACTCGCCTTAAAATGCTAAAAAGAAAAGGTATGTTTTCGGATTAAATTTTTAAGTGTTAAATGTTGATATATATTGTGTTTCCGACCTAACGGTCGATGTATATTATATAAATCATTTTTATAATATTGTAAATGACCCTCCGTACAAAGGAGACTCCGTCGAATTTTCCAAATTTTTTTTTACACTTAGAAAATTTGAGAGCTAAATTTGGGAAAAAAAAATTCTATGGGTTTTTGAGTAGTTGTTTTTTTGTCTCCTACATGAGTTGTGTAAGACTCAAAGTCCATAATAGTAATAAATGGGCGAGGGGATAGCTATGTGTTAATAGCAATCGATGAAGGATGTAATTATAAGTACTATACAAGTCTTATTTGAAATTATTTTGAAATTGATTATTAGTGTGGAAAAATATGTGTTACAGATTAAAATATATTTACGGAAAAGTTGGAGAATAAACAACTTAAATTTTATTTACTTTAAATAAAGAGTAATGAGTTTGAATTTAAATTTAAATTTAAATAAGAGTTTTGTAAATTTTCAAGTATTGAAAATTGTGATTATAAAGATAATGAGTTTTGAAACTCTAAGAATTTTTTATTGTAAATTGATATATATGTATATTGGTTCCTTGTGTTTATCTTGAATTAATGCGATGGTCTAACGACTTGCACTTATGCGGTCATCCGAGTTTCGTGGCATTTGGAGAACCACCTCTCGTCAAATTTTCTTATCTAAAATGTCATCAATCTAAAATTAATGGGGCTCTTTCCGTTGTGATACACAGAAAGTCATGTCAATAATGCTCTTGTTGATTCGAGTCCGGGATAAAGTGATGCTAAAATCCGGACTCTATTCGAGAAGCTTCTGAGAAATCATTCTCACTAGATCGATCTTTGTGTAGCATTCAATTTGTGTTCTTGTTTCGAAGGTGAGACGCCTTTGAAATCATAATGTATTGCTCGAAGAAATTCAACGGTCTGCTAATCCCAGTAATTATACTTGGGAAATCATAGAATTTATTGAGTAATTTTATCTTGGTCTTCTATCACCTTGAGTTGAGTGTGAGAAGTTTTAATCTCGTGCTGGTCTACCCTTCTTTTAATTGATGAAATAGATGAGTTGAATATAAACTCTTCTCTAGAAATTGCGAGGACGCAATTTCGCTAAGGAGGGGAGTCTGTAACAACCCTGGTTTTGGAGATTACCTGTAAATATTAAATTATAACGGTATTTATGATTTAATATTGTGAACTAAAATAAAATTTTAAATTTTAAATTGTTCATTTGAATAAACAATGAATTTTTGGAAATAAAATGAGAAAATAAAGTTTGGAACTTTATTTTATTTTGTTTGAGTTAATAATGAATGGGAAATGATTTTTATTTGGAGAAAATGCAATAATTTTATTAATTATTGTTACTTACTTCTTTTAATAATTTTTAAAGGAAGTATTTGATTTTTAAAGATGGTTTATTCAAACAAAAGGATGGAATTTGATTTAAAAATGAGTTTTGGTGATAAAATTAAGTTTAAAATGCTTTGTCATATTTTTCTAAACAAGAAAAATATTTTAGTAGAATTCTTGGAGTTAAAATATGGAATTATGCATTTATTAGTGTAAAATTGTGTATTTATGTAAAATAAGCGTTTTAATAATAAAAAAGTTTTAAAAATAAAATTATCTTCTTATATGATGAAAAATATTTTATTTAATATGTAGGTAAGTTTACATGCCTTATTTGTGTTAATACTTGTGCATAATAAGTTATTTTGTTTTGTTACATAAGTGTTTACATTGTTTAAATGTTGAAATAAATTAACTTAGGCTTATTTGTCTTTGTCTAATTTGTGTCCAAGCCCACTTAAAAAAAAAATAGCCAAAGAGGTGAGAAACATTTTACCTGTACGTACAAAATTTATCTCACCGTCTTCCTCTTCTGAGAATAGAGACAGAAAATAGAAATTCATCATTTTCTTAAAATCCAAGCTTTCAATCTCAAAAATTTCTTCAACAAGCTGTAATCTTTACCAATTCAAGGTGAAATTAAAAGGTAATTCTTTCCAAAACCAGAAATCTCATCAAAAATCTTATTTGAGAAGAGATTGTTTGTTAATGGGTTATTTCCTTTGCATGTCTATATTTGGAGTTCTACAGGTAATTGGAGCTGCTCTTGATCCAAAAGCTTCAATTTTTCTTTATGAATTCGAGTATTTTCTATCTAAAATCAAAGGTGAGTTTGTTAACTCACATTTCTAGCTAAATTTTGACTGTAATTGCAAATATGAGGAAGAAATCGTACTGTATCTATACCTAATACTTACCTTGGATGATTGCTGAAATATTATAGGAGTGCGCTGAAGTAAAATAAGGATAACTTTCTCGTTTCTTATCCGATTGAGGTCATTCTTTTTTTACTAGAAACTAGATTCAATAAGGAACAGTTTCTATTTTGGTTAATTTCCGAGATTTTGCAATTTTATTGACCTGAAATAGAATTAAAAATAAGAGTACGATTCTGTCTTTAACTAAATTTCCTGAGTTTGAATCTGAAATTGATTTAGCCATAACTTTTTCGATTTTGATCGAAATTCGACTTTTTTTGAAGTTCTGGAATGCTTGAAAAGAATGTGACAAATTTCATATTGATCATTTTCGAAATTTTTTGGCATAGAAGGTCGAAAAAACCAATAAAAACTAGCTGCTCTATCACTGTAAAATTGTGACTTTCTGTGCTAAGTATTGTTGGTAATTTAAGCATATCCTTTTCGTTTGATGTCCGAATTTGATGATTCTTGATGTTCCTGAAAGCTTAGATTATATGCTATAATTTTTATGTTTTGATTTTTGTCAAATTTTGATATTTACATGGTCCAAAGTTCATTCTAGTATAGCTGTCCCGAAACTAAAACGACAGCTGTAGTAAACTTCATATCCGAAATTTGTTTTAGCCATATCTTTCACATTTCTTATCCAAATTTAATAATTTAAGATGTTCCGGAAAGCTTAGACTTTGTGCTAGGAATTTCATGTTATGCGTTCTATAAAATTTCGAAGGTAGCTTGGTCAAGATTGTAGTTGTTTGTTGCTATCTCGAGAGCAAAACGACAACAATAACAATCATTGAACTGAGAATTTGTATTGGCTTATTTTTGCTATCATTCTTGTTCGATTTTGATGTTATTTTTTTAGATGTTTTGAGAGCTATGATGCCTATCAATAGGCTAGCTATATTTAGATAATTTGAAACCCAAATTTAAATAGAATTTTAATTGACTTTGGGTTAAATTTGAATTGAATTCGTATTGAATTCAAGTTATCGGTCTTGAGTAATCTTTCTTGTTTTTCATTATTTTCGAGCACGATTTTCAACAAACCATTTTGAAGTGATTTTTGAAATAAACGAAAATTTCAAATTATTATTACATAGTATTTTAAAATTATTTTTCTAATATAAAATCTATTTATTTCCTATAATAAAGGAATTTTAAATATTGGTTTTATTAATCTTTTCGAGAAAGAGTTTTAAAAGCTTGTTTTCTCTAGTAAACTATTTTAAGAATAAAACACACACTTTTGCACTATTCGAAGGTATGAGAAAGGAAATTAAACGATTTAGTAAAATACGTGGTATGGGACATGTGCGTTTACTATTTCGGTTAATTCCGGACATGTACGATCGAAACTATTTCGGTTATTGATTTCTGAGTTATTTTGCCAGTTTATGGCGGGATTTTGAGAATATAATTCCTATCTTTAGGAATTATATAGGAAGGCCAATATTTGGCGAGTTTAATGGTTTGCGATTTCTGCTTTGAGATTTATGGTTTATGGGAAACCATCACGATGTTTTCACTTGTCGATGAGATGAGACAACTTACGATGCCATTTAATACTTATTGATGAGATGAGATGAGTGTGGCGTCTCTTTATCACTCGCCAATGAGACGAGGCGAGATATGATTTTATGAGTTTTATGATGTTCCTAGTGTGGCATCGACTAGCGGCTAGTAAACCGCTAAGTGAGAAAGTGTGGTATGGGACACACGTTAACACTTTTTGGGTTCCTATCCGTGAGTTTGTGACACATCCATAATGTTTACCTAACGAACTGCTTTGGAAGGTGTTAGCAACCTAGTCATGAGGACGAACTGCTTTGGGAGGTGTTAGCGACCTTGTTAGGGCTGACAAAATAGCTTGAAGAGGTGTCAGCGACCTAGTCATGAGGACGAACTGCTTTGGGAGGTGTTAGCGACCTTGTTAGGGCTGACAAAATAGCTTGGAGAGGTGTCAGCGACCTTGTCATGAGGATGAACCGCTTTGAGAGGTGTTAGCGACCTTGTCACAGGCTTCGGCCGTTTGAGTTTAGCACGTGCAGCATTGCTTCGGCATTGCAATCGGGGATTTGGCCAATCCGGGTTTTCTAAGTTTTCTGTTTTATTGTGATTTCACCATTTTAAGATGTTTTACTACATCAACAGCCTAGTGCTATATAAGATGTTATATATATGGTGATTTCATTTATGATGTTTTGAACTATTATTGAGTTCCTTGAGCCATGAGTTTGGATGATTTTATATATTCTGGGTTTTTTTCCATTTTGGCGAGTTGAGATTGAGAATTATATACATTTATACCAATGAGATGAGGTATAATTGAATTTGGAGATTCCTCTATATTTGATTTTTGGATCATCCTATTTGAGAATGTTTTATATTTTCCATTTTGGCGAGAGTTTGTATTGATGTTTCTCCTTTTGAGGAGATATGGTTCTTGGAAACCATGTAGACATTTTGGGATGTCGCTGATGATATGAGGCGAATGTTTATATTATTTGAGTATTGTTATTGAATTTTCCTCTTTTGAGGTCTTTGTATACTTAAGTGACATTAGTTCACTTAAGTCATGGGTTGTATTCTTTCTGTTGCTTTTTTTTCATTCGAAAAGAATAATCACCATGTGTCTTATGCTTTATATTATCGTCTATCCTCATCAACTGATTTTTTTAGCTAGACTGACCCGTGTATTTTGTACTCGGGTCAGACCGAGTTGTTTCAGGTTAGCTATCAGTTATGGGACTTAGCTTTGATGCATCTGCTTGGATATAAGCCTAGCACTGTTGTACAGTTTATAATTTTTTTTCCGCTTGACTCTGATATGTATTTGATTAGATGTATATAGTGTGGTGTAAAGACCCGTAAATCCGTACTCCTTGAATAGACACTAATCTCCTTTGTTTAATTCAAGATGAACGAAAATACGAACCCTTAGGGGTTTTAAGAAAAAGAAAAGAAGAAGAAAGAAAATTTAGAGAGGGAAAGGAAGATAGAAAATTTTAAAAATAGAAGGAAAAGAGAATAGAGAACATTTTGAAAACATAGAAGAAAAGAGAATAGAACGGAACAGAAAACAACAGAACTACAACTGAACAACATCAGAATCTCACAATTCGCAACGGAACAACATATAATAATAAATGAATAATCTTTAAACAAAGAACTATATCAGTTATTACATTACATCACATTTCATTACATCATATCATCATCATAGTGTACAACAATATACAACAACAAACAGCGGAAAAAGAAATACTATATACTAGTAATACGCCATGCCATCCAGCTTGCCTCCAGCAACTCCAGAATATCCAGAATATCCTGATAAACCTTACTCTTGACTGCCCGTGTGGAAATTGGTGGGCACCCAGAGTTTAGGAAGGAAAACAATAAACTCCAAGTCAGTCATGTGACTGGTGTGAGAACTCAAAACTGTTTATTTATCTTTAAAATCAAAATAGAGGAATATTTTTAATCAATTCGCAATGCTTTTAAAAATGAGACTACCATAAGGCCTCCCGCACACACACACAATGCAAACGCGGAATCGGAGGAGATTTCTCCTTATGATAGTCAAAGATGCTTGATACGCATTTAAAAGAACATTTCATATTATTATTAGTGCATAGTGTAGGAAAAATTTATTTCGAAAGTAGAATATAAATCTTAGCCAGCATAGACATTCCGAACTATGCCTACTATAGCTAACTATGTTCAATAGCAGGTTACCGCCACATTCCATAGCAGGTTATACAACTAAAACCGTACAAGTCACGTATTGTTTCTTTGGATTCCCAACAAATGGTCAGGCCAAGGAACTTCCCATTGCCACATGAGAATGCCTCTGGAAAGACATCCCCGAGAACCAAACCGGAACTCTGCCAACACAAGGCCGAGTTACCCCTAACTGGGTAACTACTGACACGAGCACGCCATTCCCCGATCGTAAACGACCTTTCTCACGGGATCCCGATAACCAACAACCACAAAGTAATAAATTCGTAGTAACCACATAGGTTAAATATCTGGGCTCCATACCATGATACCACCTCTATCCAGAAGGAAATGTACATACCCTAAAAGGTGCTACCCCTCATAACCTTGCCGCATCTTTCCTGTTTTGACCATTTCCGGGGTGTGAGGCTCGACGAAGTCACGTCCATAAAAACATACTTTATACAAAAGCCATGCTTTGGGTCAACAAATGATCAACACAATGATCACAAGGATAGACGATCAAATAAAACGATCCTATCACAAATAATCAACACAATGATCATTTCAGCATCACTCAGCATGTCACATTACCAAATTGGGAATATATCGCTGATAACTTCAACTATATAACCTCTGAGCTCGTACGTCTCAGAGAAGGGTGTTAAGCTAAAAGAATAAATTCTCCGCCACGAACAGAAATATATTTGAAAGAAATCGGCTTTATATCTCAACTTGTAATGTCAGACACACAATCCATACAAGTTTGTTCCGGGATCGAACAAAACCGAAGGCGCTTACAAAGAAGTCCTTGCAATCCGGATATTCACAATCCTGATCGGATTCACCATCACATATGGAGAACTCTATACCGGAGCAACTCGGTGCAGAGTAAATCGACAGGTCATCCTATCGCTCTCGCAAATACCGAGTCTTCAACACCGATCTTCAATGCAATTATAACGACGTATCACATATTCGGAATGGGTTATACGACCCCATGGTCCTTTCCCGGTTAACCCGAATAGTGAGCGCTTATTCAAAAATAAGTGTAGCATTCACATTCAAACAAATCACATCAATTACCCATTCAAAGGGAAATATTGATAGTCGATTATTGAACTATCAATGGATATGCACAACATCACCAGATTCCAAATAATTTTCCAAATTATTTATTTTCCAAAATATCTTTACAAGATATATTATTTCACATTTCAAAAATAAATCAATATTTATTTTTATACAAATTTCCACTTTCTTTTATAAATTCAATAGTGAATTCATATTCCAAAATATTCATGCATATACGATTTCAATTATCCATTTTCAATTTATCTTCCAAAAGATAAATTCTAAATATTCACTTCATATTGGAAAACATTTCCGTACTTATTTATCAAGTAATTCACAAATTTTATTTATTTTCAACACTTGGAAAATATTCAATATACTTCAATCGAAATTAAGTATATATTTCATTCTATTAAGGAAATCATTCTCTTAAACATATTTATTTGGGCCAAAACGAATGTTGCGTAAAACATCGTTACGACAACCCAAAATCACTAGTATAGGGATTCGAAATTAAAATAGATATATAAATCCCAATACTATACAAAACATTTCCTTTCGAAAATCATCTATTATAACAACAGTGTTATAATCTATCATTTCCTTCTATTTCTTTAAAACATCTATTTCAACAATAAATGTTGAAATCTATGTTTTCGAATCTCAACACCTTTTAAAACATCGTTAGGTCATTTTAATTCTATTTAAAACATTCAAATCTAAACCATTTTCTTTAACGTGTTATTCACTATTCAAAAATGTGAATATAACTCCATTAAATAAGTTATGACAATTAACTTATCAAAATAAGTTGTTTGCGGATTTATAAAACAACGTTTATAAATTCCATTTCTATTTATTTATAAAAACTTCCTTTTTATAAATTCCTTTATTAACCTATTCCAGTTTATAACTAAATTATAAACTAAACGTTCATATTATAAGTTAATTACTTATAAAACGATTATTTTACAAAATCGTTCCTTTAGAGACTTTCCAATTTATAAATCTTATAACTTATAAGATCCATTTATCTAACCAATCTATTCTTCAAATAATCTCACCAAATTTATAAATCTTACTATTTATAAATTTCATTTATAACTTCACAGTTTATAATTCTATAAATTTCATTTATATATGAAATTCATTTTCACTTCTTTCAAACACTTATAAAAACTCGTTTTATAATGTCAATATTTCAATTTATAAATATCCATTTATAAATCTCTTAATATAAATCAAATTTATATTACTTTTTTAAAACGACTTTAGTTCCCTTTATAATTTCATCATTCTCTTGATTTATAAAATAATCAAATTTTATAAATCCTATATTTAAACTCTTTATAATAAATTCCAAAATCTCTATTTAAACTATTTTATAAAATCATTAATTCATATTTCTCAAAAATCAGCTTTTAACTATATTTCACAAAAACCATAATTTTATAACTTTAAAAATTATATCGTTCATTTATTTATAATGGATCAAATTCTAAAAATATAGTATATTTTCAAAAATCACTTTAAAAATCATTTTAAAACTCCAAAATTTGATCCAATGATGCCACACACCAAATAGGCAATCACGACAACAACGATATCATATATCGATATGATAATCAATCAAATATCAAAATATCTGAAATTAAATAAAAACTGTTGAGGAATCTAGTTGGATCCCTCCAACCTGTTTTCCTACATTCACAAACATTAGCACAATACCAATTTCGCTCCAGTACGAAATTATCGCGGTATATGTTCTTATTAAATATTATCCGCTTAATAACGGCGCAATAGGGTCTCATCCGCTAAAAAATACGGAAAATCAACAACTCCAATATATACATATGCCAATATATATATTGCTATTATATATAATACCAATTTCACTGTTTATGAAATATTCGCGGTATATGTTTTTATTAAATAACATCTGCTTACTAACGGCGCATAATGTCTATTTTAACAATCAATAGATATCAATCAACATTCAAACATGCATTCAAATATTTTAAATCTAACTATTTAAAATAAAATCGAGACTGATTCGATTGAGTGAGAAGTTCTCACCTTGATTTTAAATTCCGTTTTAGCGATTTATTTCGAATAAAATTAAACGCACGTTTAATTTTACCCAAAATTCTCACTAACTCCAAATGACTCCAAACCAACTCCATCGCGTAGTGCTCGTCTATACGATTCCAACGCAACTGAGTTTGCATTTTTTCGACCTCGTATGAAAAAGATATGATTTTTCAAAGTTTATACGAGTTTTATACTTAAAATTACAACATAACATATTATTTTTCAACCTAATCAAGCCATAGCCGTAGGATATGCATCTAAGGCCTCACGTTGTTCTTCTCCCCTCTCGTTTGCATCTCCAGGAACGCGTATCATAGCCGAACCCAAATCTTAGAATTAGGGTTAATTTTAGCTTCCTCCTCGGTGAACTTGAACTCGATCGAGACGCGCCATGTCGAAGAGCATGCCAAGACCTATACTCGGCTGAAGCACCATAGGGCTCGGCCCCCTAGATTGCACGCAACACGAGGCCGTGCGGCCCACAAACGCACCCCCCGGCTCCCTCCTCGTCGTGCCATACCCCATCATATCCGTATGGATTTGAAGAACACACTCCCCTCTACAACTTTCATGTTGACAACTTCCTCCAATTGTTGACGGATCGTGAGTGATTGAGGGAGGAAGGTGGGAAAAATCTGGTCTTTGTTTATGGGGGTGGCGGCTAGGGTTTGTTATTTCTTTTTTTTTATATAAATGAAGGGTTAGGGTGTATATTTATAGGAAAATCAAGCGTAAACACTATTCATTTCGGAAATTCCGAACTCCGATTTACGCGCCGAAACTAACGTTCCTAGGGTTTATCCCACATTCCGGACACAATGGAACAGGTTTCGGAAGCTAATTCGGAAGTATGTGCGAGTTATGGCTATAAACGCTCAATTTAAATTAAACCGATTTAAATCGATTTCTAGGCGTTTTAATTTGTACCGGACAAACGGTAAATCCAATTGACTTGAAATTTGAAACCTTACAATAATATCACATTACGGATCCGATGAAACTGGTTTCGTCGAAATCCGAGACTTTTTGAAAAATGGCTATTTTAACTCGCCAAATTAAAATTAAAAATAAATCGATGCGTTTCGAGCTGCCACACTCAAACGATAACTCCGATTGACACGAAAATTGAAATCCGCTAATAACTAACTATTATGGATCCAATGGAACTGGTTTCGTTCAATTCTGAGACTGTTCAAAAATTGGCTATTTTCACTAGTCGATTTAAATATTAAAATATTCAATTTTCACAAATTAACTTTTAAATCGATTTTAAAAGTTCTAAAATATCATTCTAACTTCCATATGATAAAATAAAATTTTACAAATCATTTTCAATCATATTTAACTCAATTTTCAATTATTTCCATAATTTAACGTATTAAATCATCGATTTAATTATCCAATTAAATTCAATAATTCAAATAAAAATTTATCCGACTTATAAATTCACTTATTAATATTTAAAATTAATTAAATATTCAAATTTTAATTTCTAAAAATTCTGGGTCGTTACATGTGGTCTCTGTACCACTTTTGTGTATCAGTTTGTATCATACTGGGATGTATCTGTGTATATGTATTTATATATATGATGATTACTGTTCTGTGATGTGATATGCATTCTGTTATTGTATTTTGTTCTGATAGATCCATTAGCCATCTATAGTTTTGTATTAAGCATTTATTGGATATGTCGATTCACTTGAAGTAGAAAAAAAAATATAGCATTTATCGACGTATGAAATAGATGTTTAAAACAAGATTACAAATGGTCGCTCCTAACCGGCCCTATTCTCCACATTAGCAGACAAAATTACCCGGTTATTCTCTTTGTTAATGTGGGTCTCAGGGTGGGGCGTCACATTTCTAATGTTATTTTTACTTCTCATACTCTATTTCTTTTAAGATACTAATTTTATATCTTTAAGAAATTAATAGAATGAATTTAGAATGTTAGAATAAGGTTCTATTTATATATTTCTTCAATTAATAAGATTGCACCACATCACATGACCGGAATTTTAGATAGCATTTCTAAAATGCTTATTTTCTTCTGTAATGTTTTGTAAGTACTGCAAATTCGTTTTTATAGCATTTCTGTGCTTTGAAACACTGTGGAGTTTCAAAAACTTTACAAAGCATTTGGTAAAAGCTACAGTTTTAGTTTTATAAAGTTTCGAATAATTTTTATTGCAATAACTTTTTATAGCATTTTGTAAATGCTGTCTTTTCTGTTTGAGACTTTAGATTATGTAAAAATAATATTTAAATTAATTATTTTTCTCTACTCTTTTTAGAAATTATTTTCTAACTTATATTTAAGATTTTAATTTCATGTTTAAATTTTTTAGTAATTGATTAAATTTTTTAAAGTAAGAGGCCTTAATATAATACATGTTTATTTTAGTTTTTCAATCTTTATTATTTTATTTCATTATGATTTTTTGTAAATTTAAAAGATGTTTAAACATGTTTCTAAATATTTGAACCAATAATAATTTATTTATTTTAAAAAAAGAATCAAATAAGGAGGATATTAATCTTTATAAAAACCGTATTTGATCATATATAGTATAAGTCCTTATTCCTTAGAATTTGATTTTAATATTAAGTTTGATTACTACCTTTCACTATTATGTTATAGTTTTAATATCATTTATTACCTTCAAACTCTTACTTTACAACTCTTTCAGTCTCATTTATTAGTTTTCTTAACTTAAGTCTAGTAATTGGTGTGTTTTACCTTTGTATGGTTGAAGTATAATAAATAGTTTGATATATGTATACATACATATATAGACACACACACAAATGTATATATATGCTTGCCAATTAGATATTACTTATCACTCATGTTTATCTTATAGTCTGAATATCTCTTACCATAGTATATATATCATCATATCATTCTGCAAATTATTTTACTTTATTGTCATTTTCGTTACATATCATTATGCATCCTATTTCATATCACATTTCATTGCATATTACATCATAAATTACAATGCATATCATAATCATTTGCATCACAAGTTGCACTTTATTTTGCATATTATCTCATGCTACATTACATATGTCATACATTTCATACTACATTACATAAGTGTATTTTATTTAGGAGGAGTTTGTAGTATTGTCATATAATATAGGATTATTAGTTTTTGATTTGTTTGGTATGTTTTGATTGACTTGTTTGATTTGATTGACTTGATTAACTTGTTTGACTTGATTGACCTGTTTGATTTGATTGACTTGATTGACTTGTTTGACTTGATTGATTTGTTTGACTTGTCTGATATGATTGGTTTTGATGAATGTGTTGAAATATACTTAATAAATAATTTATGTTCTTATATTTGATTCCTAACTATTATAAGTATTATCATAGATTCTTAGTTAGGATAGTTAGTAATTTGGAGTTAAGTTAGAGTTAGTAATTTGGAGTTAGGATTAAGTTTTAGTTTTTAGAGGTAAGTGTTGATTATTTATGATAACACTGTCATTATAATCACATGTCATATCGTATTAGATTAAGGGGGAGTTATATAGTTTGGAGTTAGTTTTTGTTGATGACAAAAGGAGGGACATATAAAATAGGGTAGTTAGGCATAGATTAAGGGGGAGTTATTAGTTTTAAGGGGAGTTATTAGGATAGAAGTAATATTTTACAAACAAAGGTTGTCATCATCAAAAAGGGGGAGATTGTTAGTCCGTGAGATGATGCTTTTGATGACAACAACCGTAGAATAGATTATAAAATATAAGTACTAACATTATAAGTTTGGACAAATATGTATATGCAAGATTTAACCATGCAGGTACCAAGAATGAAGACGGCACAGTCTAGAGATTCAAGATATCAAGATTGAAGACTCATTAGTATCAAGATTATCAAGAGTTCAAGAATTGAAGTAATTTATTCTTTAATTAGAAATTTTGTTAAAACTCATACAAAAGCACTGGCATCTTAAAATCCAATTTATTCGTGGAATGGAATCCACTTTGAGCCTATTAAAGAGATGGAACCCTAAGTAGGATGGAACCTACGAAAAATCTAGTGGAACATTGTTTTGTATCCGCTAACTTTTTATTCAAAATGATTTTTCAAAATTATATTCTGTTTTCAAAATGTTTTCAAAACCTTTCTTTTAAAAGCATCAAAAGCCTCTATCCTGATTTTAAATAATTTTAGCCTCAAAATTATCTTTAATTTCAAAGTCAAATTACTCTTGATTTTAAACTATCTTTTAAAATAATATATTTAACTTTTAAATATTTATACTTAAGATTTAAATATAAAATTATAGTTAAATTATATATATATATATATATATTATTCTCTATATTTACTTACGTATTTTAACTATAGTCAAGTATATTAGAAAAGTTTAAAATAGTTTTAATATAAGATAAAGGTTATTTTCAAAGAAAACCAAATCATCAAAAATTGCTTTGGGATGTCGACATGCCTATGGTGACCATGTCGACATGGTGTCAGTTGAGTTCAAGTTTTAAATTTCAAAAGAAGTGTCTTATAACTCTTCACGAATGGACATGGTTGTTGTTCTTCTATAAATAGGGGTTAGTTTCAACGAATTTTATATCAGATTTTCTGGTTTTTCACTCCTCTTCTTCTTCCACATTTCTTAATACATACTCTTACTATTACTCTACCGAAATCAATATTGAATCATACTCGATTACTTCTAGTTTGATTCTCTATCACTATCTCAATAAGGTTCTCAGTACTATTCAGAGTTATAGACTTCTTTGTAATCTATTAAGCGAGAAATGGTGTGATTGTGGCCTTGAAAATCAATCAAGCGAGAAAAGGTGTGATTGTAGCCTTGGTAAATCAATTAGGTAAACTTGTGGCCTAGAAATCAAGTATCTCTACCTAGAGGATTGAAATTCTGGAGGGTGTACCTCATAGCCTTGAAATCGAGGGTGTAATTGTACAATTGCTTTTGAAAGGAAATCCGTACTTGTGTTGCGGGACTGGATGTAGGGTAACTACTAACTAGCATAAAATCTGGTGTGTTCTTTCCTTTACTGCTTTTATTTTATTTCTGCATCTGTGTTTGTTTCTATGATTATCCCTGTATCTGTAGATTTCATACATTTGTGTCTAAATTAACATAAACTCAAAAAGATTTAGTAATTCTTTATAAACACTATTCACCCCCTTCAAGTGTTAATCCTAGCCTTAAGATCCGTAATCCTCATTTCTTTCACCTTAAACTTCCTTGCATACTCCAAAACTGACATTTCCCCCTGCTCTAATTCAGAAAACTTCCGGATCAGAGGTGATTGTGCCATTGTTGAAATTAACCTCTCTTGGAACCTTCCCTTGAAATCTTCCCAGGTCATAGTTTCCTCATCCACCCCCGCAGTCACACTATTCCACCAGAATAGAGCTGCGCCCTGAAGCTGCCTAGATGCCAACCTCCTCTTATGCTCATCATTGAGCCCTAGATCCGCGAAAATCCATTCGCAGTGCAACAACCAATTCTCTACCTCAATGGCATCTTCCGTTCCAACAAACGACTTCCTTCCAAGCTTGGTGTAATCTCCACTCATCTTTGCATCGTGATTGACTACCGAAACTTCTGAAATCCCTTCTCCTGCAGCATCTCCTCTTAATACTCCGGCTGCAACTCCCGACTGCAACTCCCGACTGCACCATATTCCTGAAAAACAAATATATAGCCTCCATTCTAACTTGTGGGACTACGACACCCACTTTCTATGCTTGTGCCTGACCTTGACCTCTCCTCACATTAGGCCTGGCATTCCTTTTGGTGCCCTCCCCTCCTTGGTTAACTCTTCCTCTTCTTCCTTCCATAACTGTATTCAAACCTTATGAGATACAGAAAAATAACCTAACAAGGATGAGAGACTAGAGATAAAGCATATACTTATATATAGCAAATACAAGTATGTTACTATAGCGTCATCCCATACTCAATCTTACTCTAATTCCTGAGGATTATGCTTTAAAATAATTATTAGTTTAAAGTTTTTCATAAACCATGCTCTAATACCAAGTTGGAACAACTCATATCTGGATGCTAAAGGCTAAGCGCTACAGATGCTGTAGTCATCAATAGTGTTAACTTCTGGTGACAAAATACAGTAATGATAATGGTATCCATAATATTGAAGCACATGAATATGAACAAAATCAAAGATTTAAAAAAAAGCAACATCTTCCCGATTACATTTCAAAACAACAATTCATATCTATGTTACATAATCACTTAAAGTTTCCTAGGCAATAATTAAATATATCATTTCAAACATATGCTAAGAGCAACATATGACAATGCCCCTTGGTTGATCAAAGCAATATAGTCATTTCTAACTTATATTTATAGTGGAATCAAAACAAAATGAAATGGAAAATCCTAATTAGCTATCCGTCAACCACCTGCTCGTCTTTAGATGCTTTATTCGGCAAAAGACAAAAACTTGAAAACCTTAACGCTCGGCCTACTCAAATCAATATTTGAGTACACGTGAGTTTAAGGGGAAACAAAAACTTCGAGTCATACATAAAGCCTGGTGTGAATTACTCTTTTACATCTTGGTTTATAGATATTAAGTGAGACTATGCCACTTAGCAGAATGGGTTTGTAACGACCCACTATTTTGGGCCATTCAAATCGACAATAAATCCACACATGCCTGACTTGAAAAATTAAAACAGAAGATTGTAATATAATGTGGAGCAAATAAAACCAATCAAAAAATCACAGACATAGATAAAAATCAGAATAACTCGCAGCGGAAATAGAAAGTAACCATAGTGGTTCATGAAGCCACTACAAAATCAACTCAAACAGGAACCAAAATACATAGTCTGAAATCAAATAAAGTTCTGAAAACAAATATAGTAGGAAATCCCAAATACATATGTATCTAATACGTGAGCTGAAATGGAAATACTAAAACTAAATAGACAACAACTTGATAAGCAGATAACTCCAGAAATCTCTAGCTTCCAGATGATGGATTCAAGCTAAGCTGTAACACTCAGGCTGAGTCGAGCGTAAGAAAAAAACACAAACACTCAAGTCAGGACATACATACTTATACAGTGCAAACCAACTTAAGTAAAATGTAATATAAAGGCAAGTAACTTGAAGGATGCTTGGGACCGCCCATCCTCTAAGGATCCGTTAAACTATTTACTATGTAGTAATATTTCGCTATTATAATAATGTCTATAATAAAATAAACTTACTTTAAAATAGCGTTAAGGAGTGAACCAATATTCCCCTTAACATGTAATAGTCCCAATAGTCCATCCTGTAGCATAGTCCCTCCTGATCGGAAAGCCACCAAAGGATACTCCACGGGAAATGGGAGAAAACCAAACTCGTACAAGGCGCGCTAGGGTAGGTGACACGACACAACTAGGCAATGCCAAGGTCGATATACCAATTACTATCCGGCCTGGTGGTGACGCATAGCTGCTACTACCGCCTACCTCGAGCCACATTCCCAATTTCAAAGGTGCGCACCCAAAACAATCACAAAGTAATAGAATGGCATATGAAGAAGTGTGTCCGCTAAGAGGGGCTACCTCAATGGCCCGGAATCGCTCCTGTTTTAGCCACCTTATGCCAACTCACGGGAGTCGGGTCCATGTACATACCTCAACAGAACGTCGCCACCAACCTACTTCATTCTGGAATCTCCACCACGTACATGGTTGTTAAAGTGGTCTTCGGTATCGATAGAGAGTATGCCCATATCTGATCTCGGTCTCTTTAACAACCAACGTTATTATAACCCGTGGCTATAAATTTCAATAATAGTTTATATTTCAAATCAAAATACTTCAATTTAAACTATTTAAAAGTGAAGTTATTACACTTACTAATCAAATATTCGAATCCCAAAAGTTTACCCCTTTCTGAGTTCATTTATTCAGTTAAAAACTACAAAACATTGAAATTTCAGCTTTCCATAGCACTTAGAAAATGATGCGGTAAGTTATATTTGAAAACAATTCATTTCAGCAATGACAACATTTAAAAACTGCTGTAATAGTTCAGTTTTAGTTGAAAAGTAGTTCAATTCAGTAAAGACAGCATTTACAAAACTGCTGTAGTAGTTCAATTATATTCAAAATCTCATTTCAGCCAACTGCAATATTTAACAAGTGCAACTGTAGCCCTTTTATTTATTTCAGGTTTTAGTTTTAGTTCTGCAACCACAACACTTACCATGTGTTGCAATAGCCCTTAGATAATTTTAGCTTTTAGTTCATTTGCATCAACTACAGCACTTACAAAGTGTTGTAATATCCTTTACAACATATTTTAAGTTAACTTCAGAAATGATAGCATTTCTGAGTGCTATTAATTAAATTTTCAGACTTCAATACAATTTCAGCAACAATTAAACTTCAATTTAAACCCAATTTAACTTATAAAAATCATATTTTTCCACTCAAAAATGTTCATTTAAATACCCTTTAACATTTGATTTTTACAAAGTAAATTTCACCAATAAATATCAAATTTCTCAATGCTTCGTTTATTAAAGTCAATGTACAATTTCCTATTCTTTTGCATTTACTTTACACTTTAATTTAATTTACCATTTCATAAATTAAAGTACATTTCCATTTTATTTTCTTAACTTTACTTTTATTTTTAAACCAAATTTCACATTTCCAAGTCAAGTTATATTTCAAATTACACTTTTAAGCATTCATGTATCTAACCATTTTAATTCATAGAAAACTCAATAACACTTTATTAATTCACTTTTAAACTCAAATTCAAATCAAATTATCATACTTTATTTACTTAACTTAAACTCCATTTTTAAACAAAATCACAAATTTCAACATAAATTTATACTTCAAATTTCAACTTAACCATTCGTTTATTAACATATTTAACTTGTAGAAAATCACTAACACTTTATAAAAATCATTTTTAATTCAATCTAAATCAAAATATTATAATATACAATTTTAAAAATACTTAAAATTTCCAAAAAATACATATATACAATAACTATGGGTCTGTATAATATTTTCTAACCTAGGTCAAGTGATACGGATAATATATCATTTCAATCCATAATTTACAAAGAAAAATCCGGGTTCTATCATTTCATTTCAAATCCGCAATCCCAAGTTAAATAAAATAAATAAAAATCGGCCAGGCCTATCATTTCAGCCCAGAAAGATTTTTCCTTATTCTAAAGTCCATTCGGGTATGTATCATTTCAACCCATAGTGATTCTATTCTACAGGGAACTTGCAGTGTGATAAACAGAAATGAATAAACAGTATGACAGCATTTAACATAGCAGATGATGTGACAAGTTTATAACAGGGTTTAACATCATATAATTCATATCACAGGCAGGTATAACATGATATAACAATTCTACAAATTCACTTGCTATCAATTCACAATTCTATAAGTATGAATGTCAAGCGTGAATACTCATCTTTTCAACGCTAGAGATTGATTCAAAATAAAAATACCCACACACCACAAAGCATGGGGAGGCACGATAAGATTTGAGATGAGGTAACAACCAGATTTAGATGTTGTAATTAAAATAAATAAAGCAATATAAATACATACTGAACAAAAATTAGATTGAAACAAATAGGAAATTAAGATAAATAAATAACAAGATAGCTTGACCACGCTTTAACTACTCAAGTGCTCGGCCTACAGGAATCATATGCTCGGTCATGGTGGTGTTAAAGGCTCGGGTATGGGTCCATATAGCACGACTAGCTAGGAATTGGAAGGGGTAGGAGTTACAACATGAAGAATACAAAGGGGCAAGGCCACTAGGTGGAGTTTTGGTGCATGCAGGCTCGGCCTACACTATATTGGGCTCGGCCATGATCAGGTCAGAGGTGTAGGGTGATGGATAGGTGGTGTGGTCAAAGGAAAGGGTGGTGGTGAGGTGATAGGGCAAGCAAACATGAAGGGGTTTTGGCGAATGGATGGTTTTGTCATGGTTAACTTGCTTTGGATGTGGAGTTTTAGCCTAGGTGCTCACCGCCTGGCTTTGGGAGGAGGATGTGGTGATGTAGGCCATGGATGGGAAGGTGGAGGAAGAAGGTGGCGGCTAGAGGAGGGGTGAGGCTGAACTATGCAAGGCAAAACCAAAAAAAAAAAAGAGAAAATGAAAAAGAGGGGAAGAAAGAAGGAAGCCATGAGTCACCAAAATTTTTAGGGGATGAGAAATGAAGACTTGAGATGATTTTTTTCTTTCACATGAATGATAAGAGGCGGCTAGGTTTTTTTTAGATACATGGCTACAATTTAGGAATAGAACGGTAGGAAATCAAAAGGGTGGAAAATATAAAGGCAAGAAATCAAATGAAACGTATGCCTATATTTAAAACAAGTAACATATCTTAATTGATTTGTTACTTATCCATTTAATAAAATATATGCCAAAGAAGCAATTCAATAAGTAACATACCGTTTATATAAACACCATAGAAAATAAACAGGAAAACGGATATAGAAACATATAAAATAAAACGTATAAATTAATTGCTTTTGATATAGAAACATATAAAACAAAATGAATAAATTAATTGCTTTTGATATAGAAACATATAAAAAAACATATAAATTAATTGCTTTAGATATAGAAACATATAAAACAAAACGTATAAATTAATTGCTTTTGATATAGAAACATATAAAACAAAACGTATAAATTAATTCCTTTTTTTACAACGTTGTATATTACTTAATTTACAAAGTATATATTCAAATTATATGAAACAAAAGCAGAATGGATTTTAAATATATACAGTTTTAAATAAAATATTAGAAGTTAAAATTTAAATTTTAAAATTTCAATTAAAGTAAAGTTTGACCCAAAATCTAAAATTCCAAAAATTGTTTATATTTTATATAATTGGGCAAATAATTTACAACCAATTCCAACATCATTCAGGAAAAATTTCCAAAATTCAATTTTTAAATAATTAAACACCAAAGTTTTAAATAAAATGAATTAAAATACTTACAAAAAATTTTGGGTTGTTACAGGGTTTCCCCTCACTAATATCCTTTTCAAATGATATATATGTTTTGCAATCCTTTCCTACTACCAAACTTGTTAATCAAACTTACTATGTTAAAAGAGCAATATACTTTATGCTAATAAATGGACTATCTGTCTGTAGAACAAGTACCATGTGAACAATCTGCCCACGTATAATAGCAAGGTCACTTATGCTACAAATGGACTATCTGTCCGTACAACTGAGCCGACTGCCCGCAAACTAGACTAACTGTTCGAAATCTAGGCTGACTGCCTGAAAAATGGACAAACTGTTTGAATTGTTTTCTTAGGGTTAACTACCTTTTAAATTTTCCTTGAAAACCTTTTCAAAATGATTTAGTCCTTCAAATCAAACACACACACACACACACTTTATTCTAAGCCATTTTTCCATGTTACGTATACTTTACTCAAAATAATTTTGACGAGATTTCATAAGGATTAACTATCCTTCTAAAACAAGTCAAAACCCTTTTTAACTTGAAAATACTCAGGCTATGTTGCCTATTTGTTAGATTCGAAACCTTTGTTTAAAACAGTTAAACAACCCTTTTGAAACCATTAAAGGTAACCCCTTCGAAAACCATTAAATATTGCCTTTCAAAAACATTGGAAAATCCTTTCCTTTCTTTTCTCCAAAAGATTCAAAATAACAAACATCCCCCTTTAAAACTTTTTAAATATTGCCTTCGAAAAACATATGAAAAAACCTTCCTGTCAATCCTTTCGAAACCCTGGGGAACCACCCCTTTCGAAACCATCCATTAAACCTTTTGAAACAGTCAAACTCAATCCTCTCCAAAGCACTTCGAGTTCAATTTAAAACATGTGGAAATCTTTCGAAACCATTAAAGCGTCTCGGTCGAAACCATTTGGATTTTTCCTTCAAGTAGAGAAAAAGGATCATAAACCGATTAAAGTCGAAAGCATAAGTTTCGAAACATTTTAAAGCTATCTCTTTCAAAACCATTTGGGATTTACATTATTTATAGAAAAAGGGTCTTAAAAATATTCAGGTCAAAAGCAACCGCTTTGAAACCATTTCCTAATGAAGTAATGGTGTTGAAACCATCACTTCGTAAGCATTGGAGTGATGGCCTAGTTTTAGAAGAATAAAATGACCCTTTCGAAACCATCTGGGTCGAAAGGTAGAAACGTGGCAGCAAAAAGGTCTTGACTTACTTGAAAGCAACCATTTAAAAAAAGAGGTGCAACCCAGTCAAAACCATATTCTTTGAATCATTTGACTTGGTCCAAAGCTACTTAGTCGAAAGCCATTTAGTTGAAAGCAACCAGGTATATTTCTTTAATTTAACAACAAAGGATTGCCTCCATCCATTTAAAACCCATGGTTTCGACTTCCTACCTTCCGCTAGCATCCAATTCATTATGTACTAGTTTCCTGATACCATATGTATTGGTTTCGACTATGTCGGAGGCGACAGTAATGAGGCGGAACTAGTGTCGAAAGAGACGAAACAGTAAAAAGTTTGTAGCAAATAGTTTTTTCATCTAACCTGCCATACATGTCTAATTATGATTGGTTGCCTCTTTCTTTACTAATAAAATGTAATGCACTTTGTCAAAAGTGCTACCGTCTTTTCCAGATTTTATAATTTAAATCTTTTACAAAAATCACCTTCTCCTCTTTTACTTACATAAAATCATTAAGTCTCATACCTTCAATAATTTTATATAACCATTAATACACTTAGGACAAATCTATAAAAAATTCCAGAAAATCACATTATTTATGTTTTCCAACACATAAAAATTTAATACCAAAATAATTAGTTTATCCGTACTTAATTTATAACCCAAAATACCATTTATCCATACTTATTTATCTTTACACGACTAAGGTAGGATATGAGAATGTCCTCTTTCCTATTTTGCCCCTCCTCTATTTCATTTTAACTCTTCTTTAGTTTATTGTTAAATGGCACGACTGCCCTTAATTAAAAATCAAATCTCAATCCCCTAATAAATACATTATTTTATTTAATTTGATTAATTAAATATCCTAAATAATATTACCATAAAAATATGGGGTGTTGCGTCTTTGAAGTCATTGCTCTCAGTTCCTTCTCTTAGCTTCCTGATCCATTCGGCTAACACCGGATCCTCCATCTGTTTAGAAGAAATATTTTCAATCAACACTGGTCGACCTTCCGAACAAGATAATATAACCGTATCTCCACTAGACCCAGCCTCGGATCTCCACTACACTCTGCAATCAACTAAAGCTTCCAAATCTTTTCACTCAGCAATCATCGCCAAAACAACATTCTAATGTTTTTCGCTAAGTGTATCTACAACCTTGTTTCCTTTCCATGGTGTGTACTTAATCCCAAAGTTGTAAGCAGCTATAAAATCTAACCACCTCTTCTGTCTCAGCTAAACTCCTTTTGAGTAAACAAATACTTCAGGGACATATGATCTGCACATAGCTCAAACCTTTCTCCTAAAAGGTAATATCTCCACACCTTCAAAGCAAAAATAACTGCAGCCAATTCTAAATCATGCGTCGGATATCCGACCTTATGCGGTCTAAGCTGTCTAGAAGCATAGGCAATAATTTATCTTTCTGCTACAGCACAACTTCGAATCTTGTTCCACATGCATCAGTATAAACCACCAAATCCCAATTCCCTTCTTGAACAACAAGCATAGGCGCATGGGTTAATAAGTGTTTCAAAACCTGGAATGCTTCCTTATACTTATTGGTCCATACAAACTTCATATCCTTTCTTGTTACTTGGTCATCGGTACCACTATTCGTGAAAAATCCTTAATGAATCCCTGATAATAACCAGCCAACCCATGGAAACTCCTTATCTCGGTTACTATCTCATGTCACTTCCAACTATTTATTGCCTCAATCTTAGTCGGATCTACTGACAACCTTCCTTTGAGACTACATGACCAAGAAACTTCACTTCTTTCTTCCAGAAGTGACACTTCGAAAACTTCGCTTTTAGCTGATGATGCCTCATCATCTCAAGCACCACTCTAAGACGAACTTCCTGCTCTCTTTCATCCTTAGGTTATATCAAGGTATCATCTATGAAAACAAAAACGAACCTATGCAAGTACTCTTGGAAAACTCGGTTCATCAAATCCACAAAGAAAGCTAGCGCATTAGTCAGTCCGAACGGCATAACTAATCATTCGTATGATCCATACCAAGTCCTAAACACCGTCGAAGGTATACTATCCTCTGTTACTCTAAGCTAATGGAAACATGTTGCCAAATAAAACTAAGAAAATACCTTGGCTCCATTCAACTCGTCAAACAAATCGTCAATCCTAGGCAGCGGATATCGATTCTTTATCGTCTTCTCATTCAACTTACGATAACCGATATAAAGCCTCAATAATCCATCCGGCTTCTTAGCAAACACTGTAGCTACTCCCCAAGGCCCACTACTTGGCCTGATAAAACTATTGCTTTCTAAATCCACCAACTGCACCTTAAACTCCCTCAACTCTGAAGGGGTCATCTTGCTTGGCGGTCTGCTCACTGGTTCCGCCCTTGGAATCAAATCTATCCAAAACTCAATGGCCCGTTTTGGAGGTAATCTAACTACAGGCTCATACAAATCTGTGTATTCTCTAACCACGAAAACTCGACCAAACTTATCTTCCAATTCCATAGCACCCAAAAAAGCATACATCTCACCGCAAGAACCTTCTACGGTATAAAAATACTGTCACTGCACTCTGGTTGCCTAAGAGATATCTTCCTATCATGGAAAAATATCCTAGCACCGTACTCACTCAACCAATCCATACCAAGAATGATTCCGACCCCACAAAATCAAACACAAGCAAACTGCAAACAAAAGCATGACCTAACAGGTCAAACTCTAACTGGTCACACCTCAACCCTAGAGTTGCATACCCTCCTATTGGATTTGCAACCTACATGGAAGTAACTAAATATTTGTGTTCAAGGTTAAGCTTATCTATCAAACATCTAGATATAAAAGAATGCGATGCACCAGTATCAAATAAAACGCCAACAGGCACACCATGAACCTGAAGCATACCTCCCAAAATTGCCTTTCCTTTTTCCCGAGCTATCAGGTTAGAACAACAGGCTCCAATGCATAAACTTGCCCTTTCCATCCTTAGCAGGCTCCTTGCACTAGTTCTTATAGTGGCCAACATGACCACTGTTAAAGCACCTGATGTTCTTCTTCCCGACCACTTCATTAGCCTTTCCAAAATGACACTCATTGGCGCAATGCCCCTTCTAGTCGCACTTAAAGCATACAATCTAAGATTCCCTCCTCTTGGCTGCTCCACTTTTCTGAGCAACCTTCTTATGGAAAAACTTCCGCTTTTGACCCTGCAAAACTAGGACTTCTTTAGCCTTACTCTTCTCTAGAGAATAAAGAATCTCCTCATTCCTCATGGTCGTCTCCACAACTACATCACCAGAATCTCTGATATGCAGTAAAGTAGCCCTAGCCAACTCAGGCTTCAATCCCCTGATGAACTTCTCATTCCTCTTCATCACAATGTCAACATCAGCATAACCATACTGAGCCTACTCCTCAAATCTTCTATCATACTCAACCACTGACATCTCTCCCTGCTTTAACTCAGCAAACATTCTGATCAGAGCTGACTATGCCATGGCGGACATAAATCTCTCCTGGAACCTCCTCTTGAACTCAACCCATGTTATCTCTTCCTCATCTACTGCCACTGTTATAGTGTTCCACAAGAACAAAGCAGCTCCCCGAAGCTGTCGAGATGCCAACCTCCTCTTCTACTCATCATTGAGCCCTAAATCTGTAAAAAAATCATTTTGCAATGTAATAATCAATTCTCTACCTCAATGGCATCCTCCATTTCAACAAACGGCTTCCCTCCAAGCTTAATGTAATATCCACTTAGCTTAGTATAATCCTAGACAACTGGAACCTCTGGAACTCCTCCTCCTACTACTCCAGCAGCAACACCTTCTTGCACCAAATTCAGAAAGAACTGATGCATATTTTCCTTTCTGACCTATGGGACCCCAGCATCCACATTTTCTGCTTGTGATTGACCCTGGTTTCTCCTGGCATTAGGTCTGGCATTCCCTTCCATGCTTCCCCTTCCTGGATTAACTCTTCCTCTTCTTCCTTCCGTATCTGTATTCAAACCTCATGAGATATAGAAAATAACCTAACAAAGATAGGAGACTAGAGATAAAGCGTATACGTATGTATATCAAATACAAGTATGTTACTATAGCATTATCCCCTACCCCAAGCTTACTCTACTTCTTTTAGGATTATGTTTTAAAAAGCATTTTTATTTAAATATTTTCATAAATCTATGCTCTGATACCAAGTTGTAACATCTTGTATCTAGAGGCCAAAAGCTAAGTGCTACAGATGCCGCAGTCATCTATAATATTAACTTCTAGTGATAAAATATGGCAATGCCAATGGTATCCATAATATCAGAAGCACTTGAATATGAACAAAATCACATATTTTCAAAAGCAACTTTTAGCTGATTACATTTCAAAATGACATCATATCCAAGTTACATAATCCCTTAACTGTTTCCCAGTTATTGATCAAATACAATTTGCAATAATACACCAAGAGCGACATATGATGATGCCCCTTTGGATGATCAGAGAAATATAGTCATAACTGACTTAATATACATGACAAAATCAAAACAAGTAAAATTAAAGCTATCCAACAGCCACCTGCTCTTCTCTAGAAGCTTTTTATTCCCCAAAAGACAGAAACCTGAAAACCTGAACCGTCAGCTTACTCAAATCAATTTTGAGCACACGAAAGGTTAAGGGAAAACAAAACTTCGAGTCTAACATAAAGACTTGTGTGAATAATACTGTTCGGCTCTGTTAATTTATGTTAAGTGAGACTACATTACTTAGCGGAATTGGTTTCACCTCACTAACATTTCTTTAAAATATATCTTTTGCAATTCTTTTTCTGCAACCAAAACTGGTTAAAGTATCTATAAAGCATCGTTATGTAAACATACATAAATATATCAGGTAATAACATGAACTATCTGTTCATAAACAAAGTTTTGTTTGGCTAACTTTTAATCTTTGGCTAACTCGGGCCCACCAGATGATATCAAAATTTATCTAACATCTGTTAGAGACTACTCTTCTTCTGGATGATTTGTCCTTAACTATCTACTAAATACTTCTCTTTTGGATGGTCTGTCCTTAACTCATCAACTTCCAGGATCACCTGATCCAAATGGTTTTTTGGTCTCACTAATAATCTATCTATATACAAAAATATATCCCTTTCTATGTGTCTCAATAATTTTAGTCTTACTTGTGACAAAGCCCTACATGTTGGAATTTTGGACTAAATTACCTAGGGTAAATAGCTAATGTATAGGGCGTGATCCTATACCAGTCCCATGTGGTATTATAATATCCGAGTCATTTTACTTAGGGATATCTTCCTAAAATTTTCCTTGAAAACCTTTTCAAAATGATTTAAGATCTTTAAATCTAACTCAAACAAGGAAAATACATAATCTCTTATGCATTATTCAAAACCACCTTGCCATGTTACATATATATACTTTACTCAAATCTTAGTTGATGAAAACATTTAACAGTTGAAAGTCCCCCTTCCAAAACCATTAAAAGTACCTCTTTCGAAACCATTGAAAGTACCCCTTTCGAAACCATGTAAAACCCACTCTTTTTTCTAGGCCGAAAGGCCAAAACCTTCCTTTCGAAATCATTCTGAAATCCCTTTTGAGACCTTTAGAAATCACCCTTTCGAAAGCTTTAAAAACCTTAGACATCATTCTCTTAAAAACCATTATAACATTACCTTTCAAAACCATTGGAAAACCATTCCTTTCGAAACCATCATAAAATAACACCTTATGACTCCTTCGAAACCTCAGGGGAACCACCTCTTTGAAACCTCTTTTTAAAGCCTTTTGAAAGAATTAAACCTAAACCTTTCGAAAGCATTTGGGTTCAATTTAAAATGTGTGGAAATCTTTCGAAACTATTCATAGTTAACTGTTTCGAAACCCTTTGAAAACATCTCAATCAAAACCATTGGATTATGCCTTCAAGTAGAGAAAAAAGACATCAAACCATTAATGTCAAAAACACTTCCTTTTGAAATCATTCGAATCATCTCTTTCGAAACCAATTTGGGTTCAATTTAACAAAAGGGTCATAAAAACCTTTTAAGTCGAAAGCCACACTTTTGGAAGCATTTCCCAAGTAAAAAGTGATAGTGTCGGAACCACACTTTCGAAAGCATTGGAGAAATAAGAGGATTTTCTAAAACCAAACAACCCCGTCGAAACCTACTAGGTCGAAAGGCAAAAAGGTAGCAGCTAGGTGTTTCGACTTAGTCCGAAGAATTCATTTAAAACAAAGATGCAACCCAGTCGAAACCATTTCCTTTTTAAACCATTTGACCTAGTCAAAACCCAAACAAGTCGAAAGCATCTTAGTCGAAATCAAGCAGATGCATTTTTCTTTAAAACCAAAGCAAAGCTTCAACCCTTTCGGAACCCTATGGTTTTGACCTTATACCTTTCGCCCACATCCAATTCATTGCGTACCAGTTGTATGATACCATATGCATTGGTTTCGGTTTTTTTGGAGGAGATAGCATGGAGGCGGAACTTGGTGCCGAAGGAGACGAAACAGTGAAAAACATATTTATTTGTACTTTTAAACTATTTCTTTTATACCTAACCTGCTTTGTTTGTCTAAATTTGATTGGTTTCCATATTACATTTTCAAAAGTGTTTCCATTTTCCAGAATTAACAAATTAAAATTAATTACACAAAGCTGATCTTTTCTGTTATTATTGTAATTTTTACCTTTGTGGTTTACAGCAAAATTGGCAAAAAGATCTGATTCATGTGGTTTCTTTATATCAATTCTTGCCTCATGTGATAGTAGAATAGAGTGCACATCATCTATTGATGGTAGATTTCATTGGGATGTTATAACTGCCACTACTGCTTCATATTCATCACTTAATCCATTCAGAATGGTCATAATCTGTTCTGCATCTAACACCTTCTGATTAACTGCCTCAAGTGTGTCACATATAGACTTAATCTTGAACAAATACTCTCTCATAATATGATTATCTTTCTTGGTGTTGTGAAGTTGTCTTTTATGAAATAAAACCTTTGTTGTAGATTGCTGATTAAAAACTTTTTCAATAGTTGTCAAGATCTCACTGGCAGTTTTACACCCAATAACATGTGTTAACAGATTTGCATTTATAGATGATAGCAGCAATAAGCATGTGAGTCTATCTTGTCTGTGATGCTGAACATATTCTTCATTACTGACTATCTTGTGTTCTGGATCAGTGATACACTTTAGGGGAATTGAGAGAGTTCCTTCTATGAATCCTTCAAGACCATATCCTTGAAGGGATGTCTCAACTTGCATTTTCCACAAGAGATAATTATCTTCATTTTGATGAACTGTAACCAGTTGACTTTGAGGACTGATTACAGTTCTTACTAATTTTTCAACATTTGAAGTAGTGCTTTGAGATGCATTGCCACTTATGGGTGTTTCAGAATGAACTTCTTTAGACATGATGATAACTGTAAACACCAAAGACAGAGAGAAGAGGAAAATAGTAGTTTCTTAAAAAAAGCCGAGTCAAGAAATGGAGTTTTGATCACAAACAGGTTAGGTGCAACCGGGGAACTCAAGTGATGAAACCTTTTCTGATGTGTTCTGCTTGTAATGGCACTTTCATTGAATTTGTGTAGATGAATTCTTTTTTCTTGACAATGCTTTCTTTCTTTGAAATTTGCTGTTTCAAATTCTGATTCAATATGGAATATTACTGCAGTCAGATAATCGACACTTGCAAGGCAGTGATATTTGATGGTTGAATTTCCTTCTCAAATGATGATATTACAATCTGATGAGAAGGAAAGATTGACTCAAATGATGATTTCTTGTCCCCTCTTTTCCGATGAGTTGAATTTTCTTGATGCCGTTAGGTGGAAGGCTCTGATACCATATTCAGAATTGTAAAAGATATATGAATTGGATTCTACGAAATTGAATGAATGAAGTTTATTTCAAATGTGATACAGTTTTGAATCTGAAAGAATAAAATGTTTACAGAGAGAAAAAAAAAGATGTCTTTACAATACACAATGGTTAGTATTTGTACAGAATTTTTGTTAGTATGGGCCGAGTGTTATACGCTCAGATCTAACGCTTTCTCTCTGAATATTATCGGCATTGAGTATAGTCGTTGATATCTTAGTCTATGGCTGAGACATAAGCTTGAATGATATTATACATCAAAGTAACACGCAGTCTCTTCATTCAGTATTATTTCCAAAAAAATGGTTTGGTACCAAACCGAATAGAGTTGGTATCGAACCTTATCCAGCTATTGTTAACTCTACATGCTTTGACTCTCTTATTCATTTTAAACATGTTACTAATGATGTAGAAAAGGACTATTGTGAGAATTCCAAATGCCAACCATGCTAGGGAATGGAAGTCAATTTGACATAGAGAGGAATGAAAGGGATGATTTCCTCGAAGAGAAAGACCTAAAAACCATTCCTATCGGTAATCCCCTAAACCAAAAGATTGGATGGCCAATATGATCATGGAATACATTGGAAGGGAAAAAGTAGAGCTTTGAGTCGGAGCTAGAATAAGCAATCTATTCACTTTCAAGATAGAGACTACTAGAAACCCAAAGGACTTCTGAATGTTGACTATGGAGCATTATAAAGGATTATCTGCCCATATAACACATCTGTAGTGTTATACTTATCACATGCGGATTAGTGGAGCAATAGAAGAAGTTTTATGCAGTTGCTTTCCTTTATTCTTAGGGGATCTAGCAACTATGTGGATTTGCTGTTTACCGCCAAGGTCGATAAGTTTATGGGCGATGCTAAAGGAGAAGTTCATTAGTTGATCTCATATGCACATGGAGTAGCCAAATGATGCATATTCACTATCAGATGTTGAAAAAAAGGAGTGATGAGCCTCAATTCCTGTATTTGACTCAGTTTAATGTTGGAGCGGCTGGTGTCCAGAATACAAATGAGAAACTAATTTTAATGGCATTATGTGTGTTGTGCATCTTGATATGAAGTTTGCATGAAAGATGACAAAGGATAAATCAACCACCCTTTGAGATTTTTACTAGAAGTAGCCAAGTACATGAGAATGGAGGATTCTACTTTTGAAAGGCAATTTGGAAGATCAACCTGAGTTGGATAGTTATGTAGTGTATATGCAACAATGAAGGCAGATAGAAACAATTTTTCTCAGAATAAGAAGGACAACCAGAGCTGACCTTGTAGGAAGAAGGTAGAACAAAAGAGATGGCGGTTGCGACCTAGATTTGATGCTTATACGAATCAGAATGATACCACCAAAAACATCCATTTCCCACTCGGGTGGAGCTGAAATACAAAGGATCCCGGCCTAAGAAAGAACCAAAAGTTGACATGAACTCTGGGAAGTACCGTCGTTTCCACAAAATGTGTGGACACCATATGAATGAATGTCATCACTTCCATCACATCATTGAGGATTACATCAGAAAGAAGAATTGCAAACATATGTCAAGGATACCAATGGTGCATGGTCCCTATATGTCAACCACCGGGGAACCGCCGCATGGTATCGGCGAGGAAGGTGCCAGTACTACTTCAGGAAATAATGGAAGGATTATGGTTAGAACTACTACTGAAGGACTGTATATAACTAAAAAAAGTTAGGCCGAAATAGAGAGGTGTGTAAATTCATTGAAGAATGATGAAGAATTTGTGTACATTATGGATGAGGAGCATAATGCTAAAGCTCCCTATCGGGATGATACTAAGATTACGTTTAATGATCGAGACTTGCATGGAAAGCAATATCACCACATTGATCTTATTATAATCACAGCAATGCTCGGTCTAGTAGAAATGCACCATGTTTGGGTAGATAATTGAAGTTTTGTTAACATCCTATTCAAAAGGGCTTTTGATAGGATGAGATTTTCCATGAACGATGTTACTCCTTGTAACAAGTCATTAGGCCGATTTCTTGGAGTAGGAAAGATGATGTTCGGGCGGCTTGATTTATTTATTGAGCTAGGGAACCATCCTGGATCAGCCATATGAAAGCAAACTTTTGTTCTGGTGCATTGTTTCTCGACGTGCAACGCTTTCCTAAGGCGACCTACTCTTTTCGATTTTAGGGCAGTGCCTACTCAATGGTGCTTGAAAATGAAGTTCTCAACACAAAATTAAGTAGGAATTATAGGGCATCAGGATGTTGCAATAGAACAATATTGGTTGAACTTAAAAAACATATTGAAAAAGGAAAATATGTAAAGAGGGCTCTATATATTAAGAACTCAAACGCATAGCAATTACAAAAAGGGCCTGCTTGAATATATGAGTAAACCTCGTAGAGATCAAAAATCAGGAGATAAAGAAGAGGAATCAAAGGGTCTGATAAAGACCATGGAATTCGTGATAGTGTACGAAAGTTGTAACAACCCGCACCCTAATGGGGTTGAATTTTCACTATATTGAAAACCCAAGTCCACTAAAGTACGAACATTGATTTTTATCCTGCAAATAGAACAAAAGAATACATATTAGAGCATTAACGAAATAGCTTATTACAGAATAATTTTTAAATATAACATATCACATAAGTGCTAACAAAGTTTGACACTTTTAAAATCAAGTATCCTTTTCAGCATCGAACACCAAGCACCAATATCCACCCTTCTAACCATCTAGTGGGTTGTAACGAGAAGGGGGTCTAAACAACGTTTTGGTGATTGGAAAATTAGACATCTTATACATAACGCTAACTTAAGTCGACTGTTCATTATTTCATGTTATTTCTGATTATATTAGTATCATTTCAGCTCCATCTCTGAATACGAACCATTCCCATCTACATCCCATAGACCTATACATACATACATACATACATACATACATACATATATATATGTATGTATGTATGTATGTATGTATGTATATGTATATGGTCCCTTAATGGACCAAGATACTATCCCCACTAGTACCATCTCGTTCAGTGCCTCGTCAGGATCCACCGCCTCACTTTATCATGATCACCATATAACTCAAGAAAATCCTATAATGCTTTTGATGACGTCTACTCCATTAGGCTGTGTTCTCTTTAGGGATTTTCTACATTGTCTACTTCCTGTAATGAGGACTCGACTCCACTAACTACCTCATCCATGTTATGAAGGAATTTCGCTATGGATTATCAAATCTTTCCCTAAAAACTAAATTAGTTAATCATTGTGGCGGTGCATTACCCAATTGATTAGTCCTGGTAAGCGGCGATGATCGGTTAGGTGTAACGCTATCCTTCCCATTGACTACAAGGGACCGATGACGGACCTTAGACCTATGTAACCCTGCCTCTTTAAAAAAACTAGTACCATACATGTTGCATAGTGCATGATCCAACCATCATCTGTTTAGATTGCCTAATGCAATCAAGGCAATAGCCTCCTATAATTTTTTTTTGAAGCAGACCGACTTTGACTATACGAGTCCAACCTTGACATCCGCTTGACGGACTTCCCAATTGCTATGTTTAAGGAGGTTCTATTTCAACCACAGTCCTAACCTAAGGGTGTCCCTTCTCTTTAAGCAAGCATATACTCTCCATGGGTCCTACGGTTAGATATGTTTTCACATTCCAACCGACTCTAGTAACCTTATGTCATTTACTTTTTTATTTATATCTATTAAATTATAACTATCCACACCCATCTTAAAAACATATCCAAGGCTACATATATACATATTTAATATTCATGCGTATTCATTCTACTTACTCTTTCTTCATTGCCTCTACATCTTTTATATCCGACCGTAGATCTTTATTTTATTATGTGTTTAACCTTTTCTTTATCAAATTAATTATAGCTTCTTATTTTTAGCTATCAATATCATTGCTACTACATCCATTATTTTCAACTTTAATTCATATTCCATTTTATTTTCTATTCATTTATGTTCTTACTAATAGCTTCACATTACCTATTTCATTACTTTCCATTTCATTGGTATTTTTATTCCATTCTTATCTTAATGTCCAATTCTTATATTTTACTATATTTTAATATATTGGAACTAAACTTATGTTCAATGTATATTAATGCTATAAATTTCCAAATCTTATCAAAAGAGGAGATCTTTGTAAACATCTCTTGACGACTAAGCAAATTTAATATCTGATACTAAACGTTAACACATTTTTATATATTACCAGATTGTATCATTGCAGACCTATTCCTATATGCCTAAGAATCAAATTTAAGTTACAAATGAATTCATGAATATGAAATGTTGAAGTTAAACTTGCCTATGAAATTTATATTGATAATTGCAAAAGCATAATGATTAGATTTAATTCTATAATTACGTAATGATTAGATTTAATTCTGTAAAATGCCAATGATTAAAATTAGTATTTTTAATGACCAATGAACTACATGAATTCTTAATGAATGTGTAAATTAGGATATTGTTTTTATTTGATGATATGAATAAAATTGAAATAAAGATTGTTTAAATCTTTTTGGGTTTTTGTGATATTTAATGCATTAAAACTTGAAATGTTGCAAGTAGATTTCTGCATGTTATCAAGTTTAAAATAAAGAAATGTATGATGTTGGAATAACAAGGAATGCATAAATTAAAATAAAAAGGAAAAGATGTTCAAAACAAGGGAAATACCGTGTTTTGTGTTGAATATTTCAAGAGAAAATTAAAAAGGAAATTCATTGTAATTTCAAAACCGCACAAACATATCCTCTTTTAATAAGATATGGAAATTTATCGCGTTATTGTATGTTTAATAGAAATTTAGCTCTTGAAAGAATGTATGGATCATATAGGTATATCTAACATGCAAGTGTAGTAAAATACTAACTTATGAATAATGGAGTAAAGTAAATAATAGTAAAGAAACAATCACACCAGAGTTTTTATACTGGTTTGGGCTTCCCATCCTACGTCCAGTCTCGAAACTCCTCTTCGGTTTTAACTAATAAACAACCCTCGCTTTACCTAGAGAAATAGGCTCAATACAACAGTTCTTTCTAAGAAAAGTATGTGTTCTGAAAAACATTGTTTTTGACTGCATAGAATCTTCCTATAATCTCCTCTAAGTAGTATGTGTATGCGAAGCTTTGAATTTAGGAAGTAATAAAGGCCAAAATTGTTTGCTTTTAGAAATCAATATATGAAAAGAATGTAGATAGTAGGTTCAGAAAATTCAAGAACTTTAAATCTTAAAAACTTCGCATATATAAAGATGATGAAGAGATTTTGTGAAAAGTAATATCTCTTATAGATTTATGGTTCAATCTAAAGGTTGCCACTATTGAGAAGGAAGAGATGCGGTGAAGATTTGTGGAAGCAGCAATTAGATTGAAGCAAATGTCTTTCCAACGCATAAGGCCGGTGTTCAGGACAGGCGTCTGACCATAAGTTTAGACGTTTGAGCATGTATATATTTTTTAGGCAGAGACCAGAAACAGACGTCTGAAAGTTCTAACAGACGTCTGGTGTTAGTAGGAATTTTAAAAATAGAAGCTTAAGTCAGACGTCTGATATGTAATGTCAGATGGTGACTTGTTGTTTGCTTTTCTTCAGCCTTTTGTTATAAGGAGTTTGAAAAGAATTTTTTTGTGTGCAATGTTTAAGTTTAAAAGCAACTACTAAAGGAGATTTTATAATTTATATCTATGACAATAATAACACTATATTAACTTTTCTAATAATGATGATTTTCTCCTTTGTTAGTTGTTTTTAATTTGAACTCTAAAAGCTTGTTCCTTCAAGTAGATAGAATATGCAGTGTATGCATATGATTATGTAGTTGTTATCATTGAAACTATGGAATAGTAGTTTTAACAGTTCTAATATATAAAAATATTGTAAATCACAAGAGTTGGACATTAAGGTAAGAATGAAACAAAAATACTAATTAAATAGAAAGTAATGAAACAGGTAATGTGGAGCTATTGGCAAGAACATAAAGGAATAGAAAATACAATGGAATAGGAATTAAAGTTGAAACTAACGGATGTAATAGCAACGATGTTGATAACCGAAAATAAGAAGCTGTAAATGAATTTGATAAAGAAAAAGTTAAACCTATAATAAAATAAAAATCTAGGATCAGATATAAAAGATGTAAAGGCAATGAAGAAAGTGTAAGCAGAATGAATATGCATGAATATTAAAATTGTATATAACATTGGATATGCAGGTGTGGATCGTTATAATTTAATGGATATAAATTATAAGAAGTAAATGACACAAGGTGATTAGAGTCAATTGGAATGTGAAAATATATCCAATCATAGGACCCTTGGAGATTATACACTTGCGTATAGAGAATTGATACCCTCAAGTTAGGACTGTGCTTGAAACAGAAGCTCCGTAAACGTAGGCAATTGGGCGGTCCGTTCGGAGGATGTTGAGGTTGGACTCCCACACTCAAAGTAGGTATACTTCAAAATATGTTTAGAGGAGGGTATTGCCTTAATTGCACTGGGCTATCTAAATGGATGATGGTTGGATCAGATATTTTGCAAGATGTGTGATACCAGTTTTTATTAAAGAGGTAGGGTTGCATAGGTCTCGGGTCCATCATCGGTCCCTTACTGTCAATGAGAAGGATAGTGTAACAACCCAGTGTCAGTGGGTCCGGATTTTTCGAAAAAATGCTAAAATCCAAGGCCACTAAAGCATGAGTTGGGTATCTGGTTTCCTACAAATAGGCAAAGATAAACATATTAGAGATCAAATAAATATCTCACATCAGAATTGACTAAAATATAATCGTAAACACTCACCATGGTAATAACACTTTCTAAACAAGTGTCACAAAGCTGGATAATCTCTGCCTTCTATCTAACCCACGGGATGTTATGAGGAGGGGGTTAGAACTAAAGTTTTGGTGAATGGACAAATTATACACTTCTAAGCATAATTCTACATATACCGTTCTATTTTCATTTTCTGTTATAATAGGTTTATTGGGTTTATAATACTCTCGCCTCTGTGCGTGAAACGTACTGATCAACTCCCTAGTAGATTAAGACCTAATAACCAATATATATATGTAGATACATGCCCAATGACCATATCAGTCCTGGGTACTACCCATGGTACCTTCCTTATCCTCCTCGAAAAGGACTCCATCATCTTACTCCTAGAGCGTTCTGTAACTACATCTGTAAAGGACAGCTTCGTGAGGCTTACAACACAGATGTTCTATCGTCTACTATGAAAACGTAAACTGCGTCCGCAGTAGTCTATACTAATGCTCGGACATCCACAATGTACCACCCAGTTCATACCTTGAGGACTATACGTAATTGTTCTATCTACTCCCTGGATTCCACCAACAAGGTCTACCTTGTATGGAATTCAATGGGGAATTTTTTATATATACAAAGGACAGCTTCGTTAGGCTTACCATGTAGATATTCTACTTGGTTTGCCTCTTTTCTCATCATGGCTATAGCCCTATTCAGCCACCCCTCAACTAATCGAAAGACCTCTGAAAAGCTAAGCGATAGCGCCCTACTCCAAATAATCTAAACATCCAATTGGCTGCGCTCCTCATCCAATGTCTCGATAGGGAAAGAATCTTTGGCCTGTTGTTTTAACTCCAGTCTTTTCCGAACTCATTCTTGGTTGATGATGGCTTGATCTTCGCATGCGACTATCCTTTTGGGTCCTGCCCACTAAAACTACTCGCAAGTCAGAGTATGGTGTCATACGAATATCTTACTCCATTCATCAACCTTTTGAGTGCCCACAAAGGTCCTCTTCATTAGGCACTTAGGCCTGCAACACAAAAGCAGTCAAAGCATACTTTCTTGATGGAACACCTACAGACCTGCCTCTAGGGATGCAGCTTCGTTAGACCTACCCCAGAGGGCCACCTAGAGTACCCTTACGTCCAGTTGAAGTCTCGGACTACCTTCTAGCCCAAATTTACAAAGTTGGACATGCTATTTCTGCGCTAAAAATTTGTGATGAACTGCTTCGTTAGGCTCTTCATCCTTTGGGCTGCTCCAAATGCATCTTACCATTTTATTAAACCTTACGTCTAATCTTTTATTATGTGTTTAGTTTACTTTTCTAATTTCGTCGGCTATTTATTCAACCTAATAAGCATAAGCATGTCCCAGCCTCACCTAACTATTGTGAGACCATCAGTTCCTGATTGAAAGGGAATGCTGTTGGTATGGGCCTTTCTTTTATGTTTGCTTATTAAATTAGTGTAAGTTTTAAAACAAGCCTTTTCTATTATCTGTAATTATAACCTATGTTATAATTATACTTGCAATTGTTACTTCTATATTCTTTTATAATCTACATGTTATAAATATAATTGCAAATGTATCTCTTCTATTCTAGTCTGTCTTGTTTGTTATGATATTGAATTTTCTTTAGTTCTCTTATATTATACGACAATCTTGGCTTGGGACTACATCTGACTGTCACAAATTTACTTATCATAATAACTGCTTTGCTTTTATTCTACTATCTGCGCAATAAATGTAGATCTAGGCACATTTCTGTTCATTGTTTCTAGTCTTGTCAAATAATTAACTAGATTTCTTCTTTAATTTCTTTAACTCTTCACTTTATTTTCTTTTATTCGAGGAAGTAGTTCTATTCTATTTGGTTGGTTACAAAAACTGTGCTAAAAATCCATTTTCATATTTTAATACTAAATAATGCGATAAACAATAACTCGTAATTACACGATATTTCTTTTATTCTCTTTAATTATTGGATAATGCAAAATACAGAAATGTCTCAATTTTACACTAATTCCCTTTTTCTTTCTTTTATTCTTGCAATTACATTTATCGTTATTCTTACAATATTAAACTATGGAAATGTATTCTATTTTCTAAACCAACCAACTAATCTATCACTAACTTCCAAATCAAGTTATTAAATTCTCCCCCTTTTAATTTATTTCTCCCATTTTAGCATAATTTACTGTAAATTTCTTACTTTTAGGATTATGCCTTTCTCTATAACTGTTAAACATAGTATTATTCATATGTAATTGGATTCCTATCTTTCTTTTCCACACAAATAATAATTAAATATAAGATCTCGTATAGAATTTACAATTTCAACATAACTAATAAGCAGAACTAATTACTGAATAAATGCTGAAATAAAATATTTAGCAAGAATCTAAGATAATATATCATAAACGTAAAAGATATATATTTTAAATCCACTCACATGTCGTCCTTAGTTTTGCTCCATGGTCTTAGTTTTGCTTCATGGCCTTCTTGGATCCCCTTCTTAGGTGTCTAATATTTTTATTAAGAAGATCTTCTCCCTATAAAATATTTTCCATTTAGGGTCCAGACTTAGGCAATGAACCCAATTAGGAGAAAATCTGGTTGTGAGAAAATAGCTGGGCCTAGGGTCCTATTTATAGTGTAGCTTGGGAATCTCAGACCGTCGGTTTTTTTGGATTGAATCTGGAGTCACCACGTCACAGGCTTGCTGCGAATCGTTGGATCCAAAAAAATGCTCGAGATTGCCCGAAAATCAAATTATTAAACGTTAACTTTTAACCGTTGCCTATTCATTCTAATTAATTTCCATCAATTGCAAATTTAATTCCCTTTATAACACATGATTATTTTGAAATTCAAATGTTGCAAATTCATGTAAATTAATTTCCTTTAACTACTGATTTGATTAACATTGCCTACTAATGTTAATTAATTACCTCTAATTACTGACGTCAATTAATTTCCTTTATGACGCGTGTCTCTTTAGAAATTCAAACGCACGTTATTTCTGGAATTTATTTGCGCATATATTTATAAGCAAATATATTCATGCACATTTACACATATAATTATTTTTCGATACGGAACTTCGAACGTCAATAACTTTTTCATACGAAATCCATTCGAGGCATATTATATATGTAAAATTAATTAGTAAATCGCCATAAACATAATGGTATAAGTTTCGAGACCATATTCTGACAATTTCAAAAACTCTCATTTTCACTGTTTATAATTATTTTGGTTATTTAACTATCTAAAAATGCGGGGCATTACATTCTACCATCCTTTAGGTAATTTTGTCCCTGAAATTCGTCAAGGGTAAAACTATGTAATTCTCTGCATCAATCGCATCCATTTTGTGTAAATCCAATTTTTGCGACCATCCATGTCTTTGTGCAAATTATCATTCAACATAAAATATATGCATGTACATGAATTTCTAAGCGGTACCTCCTATATGAATGTTTTTCTACTTTAAAATCTCCTTTTAAAACTATGATGCACACGTGCTAAATATACTTGCAATTTTTATATAAATGCAATTTTTTGAAAATTCATAACGTTTTGCATCCAATTTTCCCCGCACTCCTACTGAATAGGGGAGTAGTTCAACGAATTTTACATCCAAATCCTACCACACAACTTTTAATATTCGAATTTCGGAAAAATCTAATTTTTTTCCAAACTCGATTTCTTATGTTAGAAAGAAGGTAGAAAAGAAAACCTCACAATTACCATTTTACTTTAGCGCACCTCTTTCTCCGTACTTGGAAACTATGCTGCTATTCTATAAATATCTCTAATTGATTTCCCAAGCACAGTTCACATAAGAAAAATTTTCTTTTCAATTTTTTTTGCTATTGACATTTCTGTCGCTTTCTTTAAATTTGTTGTTTTCATTTTAGTTACTCTTTTTGGCTTTTACTTTTCTTTTATTACTTACATCCAATGTTTTAATTCTCTTCTTGTGAACGTCACAGAAAAAGAGCATCATACTAATCATCACCGATTTACTATAATAGGAACCAAATGCTTATGTAGGAGTTCAATCTCCCAACTAAAAGAGAAAGCATGTCCTACTACAAAGCGATACTAAATAGGTAAATATAGCAGCTAAACACAGCTATCATCTAGGGCTAGAAGGCCTAGGATTATGTCCACTCTGACATAGAAAGGTCTTAATCTAGGAATCCGAGTAACTCATATGCTCCTTCTGTCACCTATTACTCAATACTAACTTACGCAATGTTACGATGAATAGGATCTATTCATCTCTTCCATTCCATACTCAGAAAGGAATAACCAAGTCTTATTTATTGCAACAGATAAGGAATTCAATCTATGCAGTCTCTATTTAAAAAGGCAACTAAGCTTGGAGAAATTTTCTCTTTACCTTTCATTTTACCCCAACCAAGGTCTGCCTATCCCAACCAAGTGTGTGTTACTATCTTACTAATATCACTTCACTATTCTTTTATAGTCTACACACATGAAGCAACATTTCTAGGTTCTCACTAATGCCTATACACTTTACAAGAACTTTTATTATTACTACTAAAAGCAATCACTGTTATAGCCTTACACTTTTCCATCACACCTAGGAAATGATTCCTATCTACTCCTTATTTAAAAGTTTGGTTTAGTATTTATTATTTCATTTCAAAAACTAAAGCTTCTAATTTTTTTTGAAACATCAAATCTCAAAATTCTTGCTTTTAAAAGTGTTACTTTGAAATTTCTATTAAATTCAAAGGTACTTGGTTACTTAACATTTTATCCTTCCAGACTTGCATCTTTACAGCTCTATGCATTTAAATTATTCCATAAACCTAGAGGGGAAAACTTACAAATTCTAAGTTCAAAACTTATTCCTCTTTTCATTTTAAAGACCTCAACAGCTTTTCATAAAAAACTTGGATTTTATATTTAACTGTTTACTAAGTTTTTCTCTTCGAAAAAATTATTTACTTTTTCGGCCAACCATTTTTCTTTAAAATATGTGTTGCTTATCTTTAAAACAATTTTCTTTTCTTGACTTCCAAAAATGTCCTCACATGTTTTCAAAACATCTTCATTTCATAGATTTTCAAATTTACAAAAATTTGAGTAGATAAGAACAATTATTTCATCAAAAATCCCTTAACCTTCTTACTCTTCCAATTACCTAACCTTGGAGGAGTTTCTAACTTACTACAAAAGGAGACTTTCTACAAAAGCCACCAACCAATGTGCATAATCAATGGAAAAATATAAAATTTCCATTGCTTAGCTTTGCTACTAAGGCTCTCTATAATATCCCTCCTAACTAATACTCTCTCTAATTATTACACTTCTTATTACACCTAATGGGTTTATTCCTTAATGTATTGGAACTAATTTCTCTTATGAGAAGCCATTAACGCTAAAACCTTCTATGAATCCTTCAAAAGGGGATTTTATGTCTATATGAAATTACAAGGAACTTATTTTATATTTTATCGAAATAGGTTATACAAAATATGTTGTTTTTCATACCTTGTACATTTCTTTCACGTATTCCTTGTAACTTGCACAAAACATCTTTATTTGTGATTTGGTTTCATAGAAAGTTGTATCATTATTCATTTCATTCCAATGGATTAAAGTATGTTTAATCTATATTCACTTACAATAGATATTTCCTATGTAACTTATTAATTTCCTAATATGCGACTTACATATTTTTCATAAGAATTCATTTTCAAAACTGTTTTAACATTTTCATAAGTAGAAAAAACATTTCCATATACTTATATAAATAATAAGTGTGCTTACAAACAACTTTATTTCTATACTTAGAAATTATCTTCAAAACACAATTTTGTTTGTGTTAAAACAGATGTTGCGTAAAACATCCACTACAACCCAAAAATACTAGAATATGGATTCAGTTAAAATAAATATTAATAAATCCCATATGTTATGTAAAACATGTCCTCGAAGTCTCCTACTATAACAATAGTGTCATAGTCTATGCTTCCTTTATTTTTCACGAAAACATCTGTTACAACAATAAATGTTTTAACCTACGTTTTCGATACTTAACACACTCTAGCTTTTTATATTTTAAAATCTTTGTTTACCTATAAGGAAACTAGCAAGTTATATATGCTCTATAATTCTTCGAAAAGAATTTCACTTTTAGCAAAATTTACATCATATAAAAACCAATTTAAATTTCAAACCACTTTTTTTTGAAACCCCAATATTGACTTCCTCAAATATATCAACAATTTTATTTTTAATTTTTATATTCCAAAAGTTTCATTTTATGGGGTTAGACATAAAGTGGATTCTCTTTTTCTACCTTAGGAATACCATTCCTAAACCTTGGAAATCTCATTTCCTTACAAAAATCTCTTATTCCTATTAAAATATAATACTCTCCCTATTATCCCTAGGGAACTTTCCCACTTCTTGTAACATATGGATGCCAATCTTCTCTCAAAGCATAGCTTATTGCACACTAAAAATTGGTAATAACATAGGGCTCAACATCCTTGGATCATCCCAAACCTAACTGGCAAACTATATACAAATATACTTCTAAAAACTTTCCATATATTTGGGGTATTTGGATTTTAGTACATAATATTATTATATTTTATTCGAAAATACAAATAAGTTCACTCACTATTTAACTAGGAACCCTAAACTTAGACTCAGATACCAAATGTAACAACCCGAGTTCTAGCGGGTCTGGATTTTTAGCAAAAATTCTAAAATCCAAGCCCACTGAAGCTTGTTGGGTATCTGGTATTCTACAATTAGGCGAAGATAAACATATTAGAGCTCAAATAAATATCTCATAGTAGAACTGACTAAAATATAATGTAAGTAAATACTCACCAAGGTAATAACACTTTCTAAACAAGTGTCACAAAGGTGGATAATCTCTGCCTTTTATCTATCCTGTGGGATGTTATGAGGAGGGGTTCAAAACTAAAGTTCCGGTGAATGAACAAATTATACACTTCTAAGCATAATTCTACATATACCGTTCTATTTCCATTTTCTATTATATTTGGTTTATTTGGTTTATAATACTCTCCTCTATGCGTGAATCGTACTCATCTACTCCCTAGTATATTAAGACCTAATAATCAATATATATATATATGTATGTATGTATGTATGTATGTATGTATGTAGCTACATGGCCACTGACCGTTTCGGTCCTAAGTACTACCCATGGTACCTTCCGTATCCTCCTCGAAAAGGACTCCGTCGTCTTGGTCCTAGAGCGTTCTGTAACTACATCTGTAAAGGATAGCTTCGTGAGGCCTACAACACAAATTTTACATCGTCTACTATGAAAACGTAAACTACGCTGCACTAGCCGATACTAATGCTCCGATATCCACAATGTACCACCTAGTGCGTACCTTGAGGAATATACGTAATCGTTTTGTCTACTCCTTAAATCCCGACAACAAGGTCTACCTTGTACGGAACTAAATAGGAGATTTTATATATCTGTAAAGGAAAGCTTCGTTAAGCCTACAATATAGATATTTTTCTTGGTCTCCCCTTTTTCTCATCATGGTTATGGCCCCACGCAGCCACCCTTCAACTAATTGAAAGGCCACTAAAGAGCTAAGTGGTTGTGCTCTACTGCAAACAATCTAAACATCCAATTGGAAGCGCCCCTCATCCAATATCTTGATAGTGAAAGAATCATTGGCCTGTTGGTTTAACTCTAGTCTTTCCCAAATTCGTTCTTGGTTGATGATGACTTGATCTCCACATGCGATTATCCTTTTGGGTCCTACCCACTAAAACCTACTTGTAGGTCAGAGTACAGTTTCATACGAATATCCTACTCCATTCATCAACCTTTTGACTGCCCACAAAGGTCCGCTTCATTAGGCATGTAATGCAAAAGTAGTCAAAGCATACCCTCTTTATGGAATACATACAAATCTGCCTCCGGGAGTGCAGCTTCATTAGGCCTACCCGAGAGGGCCATCCTAGAGTACCCTCACATCCCATTGAAGTATGTACTTCCTTCTATCCCAAGTTAAATAACTTAAACGTGCTATTTCTATGCTAAAAATTTGTGATGAACCACTTCGTTGGGCTCTTCATCCTTTAGGCTGCTCCAAACGCATCTTACCATTTTATTAGACCTTACGTCTAATCTTTTATTATGCGTTTAGTTTACTTTTCTAACTCTGTTAGCTATTTATTTACCCTAATCAGCATAAGCATGTCCCAGCCTCACCTAACTATTATGAGACCATCAGTTCCTGACTGAAAGGGAATGCTGTTGGTATGGAGCTTTCATCCATGTTTTCTTATTAACTCAGTGTAAGTTTTAAAACAAGTCTTTTCTGTTATCTCTAATTATAACCTACTTTATAATTGTACTTGCAATTGTTACTTCATTCTTTTATAATCTACAGGTTATAAATATAACTGCAAATGTCTCTTTTCTATTCTAGACCACCTTCCTTTATTATGATATTGAATTTTCTTTAGTTCCCTTATATTATATGACAATCTTGGCTTGGGACTACATCCGACTTCGCAAATTTACTTATCATAATAACTGCTTTGCTTTTATTCTACTGTCTGCGCAGTAAATGCTGATCTAGGCACATTTCTATTTATTTTTTCTAGTCTTGTCAAATAATTAACTTGATTTCTTCTTTAATTTCTTTAACTCTTCACTTTATTTTCCTTTATTCTAGGAAGTACTTCTATTCTATTTGGTTGGTTACAAAAACTGTGCTAAAAATCCATTTCCATATTTTAATACTAAATAATGCGATAAACAATAAATCGTAATTGCAAGATATTTCTTTTATTGTCCTTTTAACCATTGGATAATGCAAAATACATAAATGTCTCTATTTTACACTAATTCTCTTTTTTCTTTCTTTTATTCTTGCGATTACATTTATCATTATTCTTAAAATATTAAACTATGGAAATGTATTCTCTTTTCTAAACCAACCAACTAATCTATCACTAACTTCCAAATCAATTTATTAAATTTTCCCTTTTTCTTAATTTATTTCTCCCATTTTAGCATAGTTTACTGTAAATTTCTTACTTTTAAGCTTATGGCTTTCTCTATACTGTTAAATCCAATATTATTCATATCTAATTGGATACCTATATTTCTTTTCCATATAAATAATAATTAAATATTAGCTCTCTTATTGAATTTACAGTTTTAACAAAATTGATTAGCAGAACTAATTGCTTAATAAATGCTGAAATATAATATTTAACAGGAATCTAACGATAATATATCATAAACGTAAAAGATATATAATTTAAATCCACTCACATGTCGTCGTTAACTTTGCTCCATGGTCTTAGCTCTACCCCATAGCCTTCCTGGATCCCTTTCTAAGGTGTCTAATATTTTTACTAAGAAGATATTCTCCCTAAAAATATTTTTTATTTAGGGTCTAGCCTCAAGCATTGAACCCAATTGGGAGAAAATCTGATTGTGAGAAAATAGCTAGGCCTAGGCTCCTATTTATAGTATAGCTTGGGGATTTCAGACTGTCGGATTTTTGGATAGAATCTGGAGTCACCATGTCACAGGCTTACTGCAAATCGTTGGATCTAGAAAACAACACTTGAGATTGCGTGAAAATCAAATTATTAAGCGTTAACTTTTAACCGTTGCCTATTCATTCTAATTAATTTCCATCAATTGCAAATTTAATTCCCTTCATAACACATGTTTATTTTGAAATTTAAACGTTGCTAATTAATGTAAATTAATTTCCTTTAATTGCTGATTTGAATAACATTGCCTACTAATGTTAATTAATTACCTCTAATTGCTGATGTCAATTAATTTCCTTTATGATGCGTGTCTATTTTAAAATTCAAACGCGTGTTATTCCTAGAATTTATACGCACATATATTTATAAACAAATATATTCACACACATTTACGTGTATAATTATTTTTTGACACGGAACTTCGAACGTCAACAACTTTTTTGTATGAAGTCCGTTCAAAGCATATTATATATGTACAAAACAACGGTATAATTTCGAGGCCATATTCTAACAATTCCTAAAATGTTCATTTTCACTGTTTATATTTATTTTGGTTATTTATTTATTTAAAAATGCAGGGTGTTACAGATAAGGTTACACCTAATCGATCTTTGCCTCTTACCAGGGTTGATCAGTTGGGTAATGCACAACTATAATTATTTTATAATTTAGTTGATAGGGCAAAAGCCAGATAACCTATAGCGGGATTCCTTTAAAACATGGACAGGGAAGTTAGTGGAGCCGAGTCGATTTTATAGGAAGCAAACAAAGTAGAAAATCCCCAAAGGGAACATTGCCTAATGGAGCAGAGGGTGATGGTGCGTATTTTAGAATTTCATCAAGTTATACGGTGATAGTGACAAAGCGAGGCGATGAATCCCGAAGAGGCACTGAACGAGATGGCACTAGTAGGGATAATATCTTGATCCATAGGGACCAAGGGACACACACACACACACACATATATATTTATATATGGATGTAAATAGGAACGGTTCGAATATAGAGTTGGAGTCAAAATAATTAATAATATAACCAGACATAACATAAAATAGTGAACAATCCTCATAAGTAGTGTTATGTATAAGATGTATAATTTTCCAATCACCAAAACATTTATTCTGACCTCTTCCTCATTAGAACCCATAGGATTGGTAGAAAGGCAAGTATTGGTGCTCACTATTTGATACTGACAAGGACACTTGATGTAACAACCTAAATTTTTTAATAAGTATTTTAATTCATTTTATTTAAAACTTTGGTGTTTAATTATTTAAAATTTGAATTTAGGAAATTTTTCCCGAATGACATTGGAATTGGTTATAAATTATTTGCCTAAATATGATAAATATAAACAATTTTTGGAATTTTAGATTTTGGGTCAAACTTTGACTTTAATTGAAATTTTTAAAATTTAAAATTTTAATTTTTAATCTTTTATTTAAAACTGTATATATTTATAACATTTATTCTGCTTTTTATTTCATTTAATTCTGATCTATACTTTGGAAATTGAGTAACATACAACGTTTTAAAAAGCAATAGATTTCTACGTTTTATTTTACATATTTCTATATCCATCTTCTTATTTATTCCCTATGGTGTTTATATAAACTTTGTTTTTATTTAGTGAATGTTTCTTTTGTATATATCTTTATTTAATGAATTGGAAACAAATCGATTAAGATACGTTACTTGTTTTAAATTTGGACATACGTTTCATTTTTATTTCCTGCCTTTATATTGCCCACCATTTTGATCTCCTACCATAGACGTTCCTTGATTGTACCTGTGTACTCTAAACCCTAGCCGCCTCCAACACTATCATTCACGTGAGAAAAAAAACATCTCATCTTCATTTGTCTCCATAGAGAAACACCGTAAGTCCATGGCTTCTTTCTTTTATTTTTCTTGTGTTTTCTTAATGGAATTCTCGGCCTCCACCCCTATTCCGACCACCATATCCTCTCCTCCTGCACCATGACCTACCATCACTTCTCTACTCACGGCCACGAAACCCTAGACCCCAATATCCATCACCAAGTCAAGTTAAAACCCTAGCCGAGCCCAAAATTCCTCAAAATTGCTTGCCTTGTTCATTTCCATGTGCAGCCTTCCCTTTTCCACCTTCCTCAAGCCATGAACATGAGTACTTGACCCATACCTGAGCCTACATAACTCAAACCCACCATAGCCGAGCCTATGGGTGATGAAGCCGAGCCTATAAGGGTGGTAGCCAAGCCCACTTGATGATTTATTCCAATTGTTTCACTTTAAATGCATTTTTATCCTTTGATTAATAAAAAAAATTGTGTTGAATTTTGTTCTCACGGTTTAATCCATATTGGTTTTTGGAAAATCATATATTTATAATTGTTTATTTATTTAAATTACAAGATCTGAATTTGGTTGTTACCCCTTCCCAAATCTTGTCGTGCCTTCTCGTGCTTTTCGGTGTGTGGATCTTTCTGTTTTAATTGATGTCTAGCGTTTATAAGGTGAGTTATTCACTCTAGGACAAGTGAATCTGTATAAACTGATATATTATTCATATATATGCCTATGATGTGATGTTATGATGTTTAATCCTGTTTATAAAATTGTTGTATCATCTAATATGAGAAATTATATTTAACTGTACAATTTATTTCTGCAACAAACACTGCAACTTCCCTTATCACTATGGGTTGAAATGATACATACCCAACGGACTTTAGAATAAGGAAAAAATTATTATAGGCTGAAATGATAGGCTCGAGTTTTTATTTGTATTTATTTTTTTGGGATTGCGAGATTGAAATTATAGAACTCGGATTTTTCTTTTTAAATTACGGATTGAAATGATATATTATCTGTATCACTTGACCTATGTTAGAAATATTATAAAGACCCGTGGTTATTTTTAAAGTATTATTTCGAGGTGTTAAGTATTTTGAAATATTAAATATGAAACTTTAGTAAAAATTGGATTAAATGATTTAAAGAAATTGTATAGTTATTTTCTATAAGTTAAGCGTGTAAATAAATAATGGAAAAAGTGTATTTTGAATATGCCTTAATTTAGAATTTGGAAATTTGGTTTAAATGGAAATTTAAGTTAAATAAATGGAAATTAAATATATTTAAGTGATAGGTATGTTAAATAAAATATTAAGTTATTGGTCGATATAAATGTTAAGAAACTTTTAAAGTATTTATTAATATTCTAAATTGGATATTTATTAATAAAATGTTATTTTATTTAAATTGGATATTTATTAATAAAATGTTATTTTATTTAAAATTTATAAGTTAAATAATATCCAAATAAAAATTTGTGAAAAGTGGAATAAGTTGGATAAGTAAAAAAATGAGAATATTGTTTTAAAAAGGGTATAACAAAAATCATAGCAGTTCAGAAATGCTATAGAGATATGAACTATGGCTGAAAATACACTAAAAAGCCCTATAACAGCATTTCTGAAGTGCTGTAAATTCTGTAAATTTGAACTATGGATGAAAATACACTAAAAAGCCCTATAACAACATTTCTGAAGTGATGTAAATTCTACAAATTTGAACTATGCCTGAAAATACACTAAAAAGACCTATAACAGCATTTCTTAAGTGATGTAAATTCTGAAAACTTAAACTATGGCTGAAAATACACTAAAGGACCTATAACAGCATTTATGAAGTGATGTATATTATGGAAATTTAAACTATGGCTGAAAATACACTAAAGGACCTATATCAGCATTTTTAAAGTGCTGTAAATTCTGGAAATTTAACCTATGGCTGAAAATACACTAAAAGACCCATAACAGCATTTCTGAAATGCTGTAGTTTTTGAATTTGAACTATATACTAAAGATACCTACCCTAGCACTTTATAAATGCTGCAGTTTTGAAATTTACAATGTTTAAAATGTTGAAATTGAACAAATGAACCTAGAAATTGCTAAAATTCTGGAATTTGAATATTTGATTTGAAAGGACAACTACTTCATACATAAATGGTTTAAATGAATTTTTTGATTTGGAATATAAACCATTTTTTAAATTTATAACCATGGGTAATAATAACGTTGTTTCTTAAAGAGACTGGGATCAGATATGGGCATACATTGTGTCGATCCCGAAAACCACCTTAACAACCGTGTACGCGGTGGAGATTCCAGAGTGAAGTAGGATGGTGGCGACATTTTGTTAAGGTATGTATGTGGACAGGAGCGATTTCGGGCTAGTGAGGTAGCTCCTCTTATCGGACACACTTCATCGTATGCCATTCTATGACTTTGTGAATGTTTGGTGCACACGTTTGATTTTAGGAGTGTGGCTCGATGTGGGCGGTATGGATGCTACACGTCGCCACCTGTCGGGATGGTAATTTGTTTATCTACCCTGGCATTGCCTTGTGTTCCGTGTCACCTATCCTAGCATGCCTTGTACGAGTTTGGATTTCTCTCGTAGCCCGTAGAGTATTTAGGGTAGTCTTCTGATCTGGAGATGCACTGATACTGGATGGACTAATGGGACTACTACGTGTTAAGGTGGAAAATGGAAAGCCTTAACGCTATTTAAAAGTAAGTTAATTTTACTATTAGACATTATTATAATAGCATAATATTACTACATAGTAAATAGTTTAACGGATCCTTAGAGGATGGGCGGTCCCAAGCACCCTTTAAGTTACTTGCCTTTATATTACAGTTCACTTGAGTTGGTTTACACTGTATAAGCATGTATGTCCTGACTCGAGTGTTTGCGTTTATTTCCTGCGCTCGGGTCAGCCTGAGTGTTACAGCTTGGATCTATCTTCTGGAAGCTAGAGATCTCTGGAGCTTATCTGCTTATCCAGCTTTATCTATTTCTGTTCAGTCTTTTTATTTCAGCTGTGTATTAGAGACTTACGTATTTGGGATTTTCTACTATATTTGTTTCAGAACTGTATTTGATTTTCAAATTATGTATTTTGGTACATGTTTTGAGACTGAGTTGTAGTGGCTTCATGAACCACTATAGTTATTTTATTTCCGCTACGAGTTATTCTGGTTTTATCTGTGTCTGTGATTCTGTGATTGGTTTTATTTGCTCCAAATTATATTACAATCCACTATTTTGAAGTATTCAAGTCAGACATGTATGGATCTATTGTCGATTCGAATGGTCCAAAACAGTGGGTCGTCACATTTGGTATTAGAGCTTTGCTTTTAGGAAAACCTTAGCCCGAGGAGCAAAACTCATTAGAAATAGGGTAGTCATACCCTAAAATGAGTGGAATCAATTTTAGAATCCTTTCATTGTGAGAGAACATATTTTAATATAAAATGATTTTTTTAAAATGGTTTTTCAAAAAATTTTAAAGAGTATTTTGATATAAAAAGTTTCTTGTTTTGCAAATTTTTCTATCCTTTTCTTATCCACCTTATTGGAAATTTCATTATTCGGGATATTTAATTCCCACTGAATCTTATCTGGTTTATCTAATCTTGTCTTTGTTTCTCAATTACCTCTGTCCTAAAAAAATTCATTCTTGATCTTTCAGGATGGATTGTAGGAATGCAAGAGGTAGGGTACGTGAGGCTGCCCCGTTAGGTTCACTAAGCTTTGCAAAGAATACACCGAGCTTGGTGGCACCAAGTTCACAGGATCTGAGAGCATTATTGAAGCTCAACAGTGGTTGAGGGATTTGGAGAGAATCTACTCTGGTCTAGAGATCACTAATGCCCAGCAGCGTCAGTTGGTAGCTTGGCAATTGAAAGGAGCTATTTTGGATTGGTGGCAGTTTGTCACAGCTCTCACCGCTGAGGTTGACATTTCTTGGGAACAATTTAGGTATCCTCTTCTGTTTGTCTTGAATTTGGTCCAGCTTCTCCTTTTGAAATCTGCCTTATATCTCTTATCGTTCTTTAGGGATGCTTTTCTAGTGAAGTGGATGCCCGAGGCAGGGAAATCTCAGCTGTATCGGGAATTCATGGATCTGAAGCAAGGTGATATGTCTTTTGCTGAATATAAGAGGAAGTTCAATGAGCTATCAAAGTTTGGCCTTAATCTGATTGACACTCCTCTCAAGAAGAATGAGAAGTTCATTGCTGGCGCACACCCGGAGTACTATGATCGACTCATAGCCCATGTACATTGTCCTTTCACCACTCTAATGGATATGGCCATCAGATATGAGAATCCCACTTCTAAGGATCCTCAAGCTACCCATTCTGCTCCATCTCAGTCTTCTTCTGGTAGTTCCTAGAAGAGGAAGCCCCATGTCCACCATCAGAGGAGCTAGAACAAGACTCCAGGGTTGGGATCATCTTCTTCATCGCAGAGGCAGTCGATTGACCTATCTGCCATTACTTGCTACAGATGTGATCAGAAGGGACATTATGCTAATAATTGTTCTACTTTTGGTGCTGCTATTCCTCCAGCTCAATTGACCAGGCGTGACCTCTGCCACATTTGTCTGCAGCCTGGACATTTCAATAAGGACTGCCCTACCTAGAAGAAGGGCAAGTCATCAGGTATTTTTGTTGTGACTTCTGCATCTTCTCTGGCTCCACCTCCTATTCCTGCCCCTGCTCCTAGTGACAACCAAGTTATACTTCAGGGTACTTTTACTTTGTTTAAATCTCCGGTTAGTGTTTTATTCGATACCGAAGCTTCCCATTGCTTTATTTCTTTGGATCTCTGTAATAAATTCGAGCATCGTCTTTTGCCCGAATTTGCTTATGTGCCTTTATATGTTTCAAATCCTATTGGGGGTCCTGCAAATCTTAGTAGGATTTGTAAGCGAGTGAAGCTTCTCTATTTTGAGCACTGTTTCACTGGTGATTTTTATGTTCTGGATTTTGATGCTTTTGATCTTTTGCTTGGGGGTGATTGGTTAAATAGGCATGATGCCCATATCTCTTGTAGTTCCCAAATTATTTCTCTTGAGGATGACTTTGGTCATTCTTTGGATATTCAGTGTAGCTTGCCCTAGAATTTTGCTGGCAGCTTTATTTATTCCCTTGATTCATCTCCTGGTGATCTTGACTCGACTCATGCGGTCGGGTTGTATCCCGATGTATTTGGTGAAGTCACCTCTTTACCTCCTAAGTGGAAAATTGATTTCCGTATTGATCTTATTCCTGGAGCTCGACCTGTAGTTCTTTCACCTAGAAGAATGGCACTCCGTGAGAAGATTGAGTTAAAGAAGCAAATTCAGGACTTGTTCTCCAAGAGTCTGATCAAACCAAGCTATTCTGAATGGGGAGCAGCAGTGGTTTTCGTCACTAAGTCTGATGGTTCTTTGAGGATGTGTGTTGATTATAGGGAGCTGAATAATCTCACTATGAAGAATAGATATCATATGCCTCGCATTAATGATACATTTGATCAGCTCTATGTAGCTACTATTTTCACTCAGCTTGATCTTGCCACAGGTTTCCACCGGCTCAGAGTTACGGAGGGAAGCATTCCTAAGAATGCTTTCCATACTGAGAATGGCTTTTATGAATAGGTAGTCATGCCTTTCGGTTTGACTAATGCTCCTGCTTTCTTTGTTGATTTGATGAATCGTGTTTTTCGTGATGTGCTTAACAAATTTGTTCCAGTCTTTGTTAATGATATCCTTGCCTTCACCAAGTCAAAGGAAGAGCATGAGTCACATTTGAAATATGTTATGGAGACTCTTCGAAATCATCAATTGAAGGCTAAATTCATGAAATGCCATTTCTGGAAAGACGAAGTCCGATTTCTTGGGCATAATGTTTCTAGTGATGGAGTTTCTGTTGATGCAGTCATGATCGCTACGATCAATGTAAGTCCTTCCTTTCTTCTCTCTCTTTTGTGATCATTCTATCTCTTCTGTGGTCCTTATTTCTCCCTATTATGTTACAGGATTGGGAAACCCCTAGGACTCCAACTGATATTCATAGTTTTCTGGGCCTTGTCGGTTACTATCAGAGATTCATTGAGAACTTTGCTTGGATTTCGACACCTCTCACTGCTTTGACTCGCAAGAATTCTAAGTTTATTTGGGATGATAAGTGTAAAGATGCATTCAATGAGTTAAAGAGTAAGCTTACTTCCACACCAGTGCTTACCGTTCTGAATGGAAATGAGGGATTAACGGTATATACCGATGCTTGTCGTGAGGGTTTGGGAGTTGTTCTAATGTAAGATGGAAAGGTAATTGCCTATGCTAGTCACCAGCTGAAGACCCATGAGGCTAACTATGCAGGTCATGATCTTGAATTGCTTCCTATTGTCTTTTGTTTGAAGCTTTGGAGGCATCATCTCTCGGGTGCTAAGTTTGAACTCTTCATTGATCATCAGTCTTATAAGTATATCTTCACCCAAAAGGATTTGAATCAGCGGCAAGTTAGGTGGCTTAAGTTTCTTGCTTCTTATGATCTAGACATTAGCTATACTTCCGATAAGGTTAATGTTGTGGCCAATGCTTTGAGTCGGAAGAAGGCTATGCTGTGTTAGCTTGTTGTTTCTTCTTCTCCTCTTTTGGATCGTGTCATGGATAAGTAGGATGAAGAGAGGATCATCAGATTAATTAAGGAGAATTTTCATAGCAAGGTCGGTGGTGGGAGTTCTGATGGTAGTGGAGCTCAGACCGATGATAGAGGGATTTTGAGGATTAAGTATAGGATTTGTGTCCCAAATGTTGATGGTTTGAGACAAGAGTTGCTTCGGAAGCATCATTGATCCAGACTTTCTATTCATCCTGATGTGACGAAGATGTATCAAGACATGAAGAAGCTGTATTGGTGGAGAGGTATGAAGCAGGATATCTCTATCTTTGTTAGTAGGTGTGCGACTTGTCAGCAAGTCAAGGCAGATCATCAGAGGACCCCTGGTTTGTTGCAGCCCCTTGAGATTCCCAATTGGAAATGGGAACAGGTTTCCATGGATTTCATTGATGGATTGCCAAGGTCTAGGAAAGGGAATGAGGTTATCTAGGTTATTGTGGATAGATTGACCAAGTCCACTCATTTTATTCCAGTCAAATCTACCATTCTACTTCTAGTCTGGCTGAGATTTATATAATGGAGATTGTCCGTCTCCATGGTGTTCCTATCAGCATTGTTTGTGATCGAGACACTATCTTTACCAGTCAGTTTTGGAAAGCCTTTCAGGAATCTTTAGGCACTAGTGTGAATCTGAGCACTGCTTACCATCCACAGACCGACGGTCAAACGGAAAGAGTGAATCAGATTCTAGAGGATCTCCTTCGTGCTTGTGTTTTGGATTATGGAGGATCTTGGGAAGATCATCTCCATCTTGTTGAATTTACCTATAACAATAGTTATCAGGCTAGTATTGAGATGTCTCCTTTTGCTTCTCTTTATGGAAGACCTTATAGATCTCCATCTTGGTGGATTGAATCTGATAATCATTTGGTTCTTGGTCCCGATATGATTCTGGAAGCTTCAGAGAAGGTTGAGGAGATTAAGAGGAAGTTGAGGATTGTCCAGGGTAGGCAGAAGAAGTATGTTGATCGGCGTAGGAGGAGTTTGGAATTTGCTGTTGATGATTTGGTTTTCCTTAAGGTCTCTCCTTTAAGGAATGTGGTTCGTTTTGGTCGTAGAGGGAAACTTGCTCCTAGGTTCATCGGTCGTTTTCGTATCTTGGAAAGGATTGGTTCTCTTGCTTATCGTCAGGATTTGCCTGAGAAATTTTTTGGAGTACACAATGTATTCCACGTATCGCACCTTCGTTGCTATCTACATGATCCATCTCTCATTATCCAGCCTTTTGCTATTGATAGTTTGGATATTGAGCCTAATCTGACTGTTGAGAGGAAGCCACTTCGTATCGTCGATCGAGGTACGAAGCAGCTAAGAAGGAAATCTGTCAACCTGGTCAAAGAGCAGTGAAGCACCGATGAACGTGATTATACTTGGGAGACGGAGGAGAGCATACGTGCTTTGAATCCGGAATTGTTTATGTCAGGTATTTTTGATTTGCTATCTTATCTTCCTTTATTTTCCCTCTTTTGTTCCTTTTCGAGGACGAAATTTTTTGAGTGGGGGAGAGTGTAACAACCCAAAATTTTTAATAAGTATTTTAATTCATTTTATTTAAAACTTTGGTATTTAATTATTTAATTATTTAAAATTTGAATTTTGGAAAATTTTCCGGAATGATGTTGGAATTGGTTATAAATTATTTGCCCAAATATAATAAATATAAACAATTTCTGGAATTTTAGATTTTGGGTCAAACTTTGACTTTAATTGAAACTTTTAAAATTTAAATTTCTAATATTTTATTTAGAAATGTATATATTTATAAAATTTGTTCTGCTTTTTGTTTCATTTAATTCTAATCTATACTTTGTAAATTGAGTAACATACAACGTTTTAAAAAGCAATAGATTTCTACGTTTTATTTTATATGTTTCTATATCCATCTTCTTATTTATTTCCTATGGTGTTTATATAAACTTTATTTTTATTTAGTGAATGTTTCTTTTGTATATATCTTTATTTAATGGATAGGAAACAAATCAATTAAGATACGTTACTTGTTTTAAATTTGGGCATACGTTTCATTTTTATTTCCTGCCTTTATATTGCCCACCCTTTTGATCTCCTACCGTAGACGTTCCTTGATTGTTGCCGTGTACTGTAAACCCTAGCCACCTCCAACACTATCATTCACGTGAGAGAAAAAACATCTCATCTTCAGTTGTCTCCAGGGAGAAACACTGTAAGTCCATGGCTTCTTTCTTTTACTTTTTCTTTTATTTTTCTTGTGTTTTCTTTATGGAATTCCCGGCCTCCACCCTATTCCGACCACCATCTCCTCTCATCCTCCACTATGACCTACCATCAATTCTCCACTCACGGCCATGAAAACCTAGACCCCAATATCCATTAGCAAGTCAAGTTAAAACCCTAGCCGAGCCCAAAACTCCTTAAAATTGCTTTCCTTGTTCATTTCCATGTGTAGCCTTCCCTTTTCCACCTTCCTCAAGCCACGACCGTGAGTACTTGACCCATACCCGAGCCTACATGACTCAAACCCACCATGGCCAAGCCTATAGGTGATGAGGCCAAGCCTATAAGGGTGGTAGCCAAGCCCACTTGATGATTTATTCCATTTGTTTAACTTTAATGCATTTTTATCCTTTGATTTAATAAAAAAATTTGTGTTGAATTTTATTCTCATGGTTTAATCCATATTGGTTTGTGGAAAATCATATATTTATAATTGTTTATTTATTTGAATTACAAGATCTGAATTTGGTTGTTACCCCTTCCTAAATCTAGTCATGCCTTCTTGTGCTTTTCGGTGTGTGGATCTTTCTATTTTAATTGATCTCTAGCGTCTATATGGTGAGTTATTCACTCTAGACAGTATATGCTTATATTATTGTGAAATAATAACAAGTGAATCTGTATAAAATGATATATTATTCATATATATGCCTGTAATGTTATTTTATGATGTTTAATCCTATTTATAAAATTGTTGTATCATCTAATATGAGAAGTTATATTTAACTGTTCATTTTATTTCTGCATCTCACACTGCAAGTTCCCTTGTCACTATGGGTTGAAATGATACATACCCGAACGGACTTTAGAATAAGAAAAAATCATAATGGGCTGAAATGATAGGCTCGAATGATTTTTATTTGTATTTATTTTCTTGGGATTGCGGGTTTGAAATGATAAACCCGGATTTTTCTTTTTAAATTACGGATTGAAATGATATATTATTCGTATCACATGACCTAGGTTAGAAAATATTATACAGACCCGCGGTTATTTTTGAAGTATTATTTCGAGGTATTAAGTATTTTGAAATATTAAATATGAAACTTTAGTTAAAATTGGATTAAATGATTTAAAGAAATTGTATAGTTATTTTCTATAAGTTAAGTGTGTAAGTAAATAATGGAAAAAGTGTATTTTGAATATGCCATAATTTGGAATTTGGAAATTTGGTTTAAATGGAAATTTAAGTCAGACAAATAAATGGAAATTAAATTTATTTAGGAGATAGGTATGTTAAATAAAATATAAGTTATAGGTTGATATAAAAGTTAAGAAATTTATAAAGTATTGACTCAACAAATGGATTTTATTCTAAATTGGATATTTATTAATAAAATGTTATTTTATTTAAAATTTATAAGTTAAATAATATCCAAATAAAAATATATGAAAAGTGGAATAAGTCGGATAAGTAAAATAAAACGAGAATATTGTTTTAAAAAGGGTATAACAGAAATCATAGCGGTTCAGAAATGCTATAGAAATATGAATTATAGCTGAAAATACACTAAAAAGCCCTATAACAACATTTTTGAAGTGCTATAAGTTCTGTAAATTTGAACTATAGGTGAAAATACACTAAAAAGCCCTATAACAGTATTTCTGAAGTGCTATAAATTCTGAAAATTTGAACTATGGCTGAAAATACACTAAAAAGACCTATAACAGCATTTCTGAAGTGCTGTAAATTCTGGAAATTTAAACTATGGCTGAAAATACACTAAAGGACCTATAACATCATTTCTGAAATGTTGTAAATTCTGAAAATTTAAACTATGGCAGAAAATACACTAAAGGACCTATAACATCATTTCTGAAGTGTTGTAAATTATGAAAATTTAAATTATGGCGAAAATACACTAAAAGACCTATAACTGCATTCTGAAATGCTGTAGTTTCTGAATTTGAACTATGTTTGATATAAACTAAATATACCTACCGCAGCACTTTATAAATGCTGCAGTTTTGAAATTTACAATGTTTAAAATGTTGAAATTGAACAAATAAACCTAGAAATTGGTGAAATTATGGAATTTGGATATTTGATTTGGAAGGACAATTACTTCATATGTAAATGGTTTAAATGAATTTTTTGATTTGGAATATAAACCATTTTTTTAATTTACAACCATGGTTAATAATAACGTTGGTTGTTAAAGAGATCGGGATCGGATATGTGCATACTCTCTATCGATACTGAAAATGACTTTAAGAACCGTATACGCAGTGGAGATTCTAGAATGAAGTAGGATGGTGGCGACGTTCTATTGAGGTATGTACATGGACCCGACTCTCGCGAGTTGTCATAAGGTGGCTAAAAAAGGAGCGATTCCGGGCCACTGAGGTAGCTCCTCTTATCGGACACACTCATCGTATGCCATTCTATGACTTTGTGATTGTTTGGTGCTCACCTTTGATTTTGGGAGTGTGGCTTGAGGTAGGCGGTAGTGGCTGCTACGCATCACCACCAGTCTGGATAGTAATTGGTATATCTACCGTGGCGTTGCCTTGTGTGCCGTGTCACCTACCCTAGTGCGCCTTATGCGAGTTTGGATTTCTCCCGTAGCCCATGGAATATATAGGGTAGTCTCCCGATCTGGAGATGCGCTGATACTGGATAGACTGCCGGGACTATTACGTGTTAAGGTAGAAAATGTAAAGCCTTAACACTATTTAAAAGTAAGTTTATTTTACTATTAGACATTATTATAATAGTGAAATATTACTACATAGTAAATAGTTTAACGGATCCTTAGAGGATGGGCGGTCCCAACCATCTTTTAAGTTACTTGCCTTTATATTACAGTTCACTTGAGTTGGTTTACACTGTATAAGTATGTATGTCCTGACTCGAGTGTTTGTGCTTATTTCTTACGCTCGGGTCAGCCTGAGTGTTACAGCTTGGATCTAACTTCTGGAAGCTAGAGATCTCTGGAGCTTATCTGCTTATCCAACTTTATCTATTTCAGTTCACCCGTTTTATTTCAGCTATGTATTAGAGACTTACGTATTTGGGATTTTCTACTATATTTGTTTCAGAACTGTATTTGATTTTCAGATTATGTATTTTGGTACTTATTTTGAGATTATGTTGTAGTTGCTTCATGAACCACTATAGTTATTTTATTTCCGCTGCGAGTTATTTTGATTTTATCCGTGTCTGCGATTCTGTAATTGGCTTTGTTTGCTCCAAATTATATTGCAATCTACTGTTTTGAAGTATTCAAGTCCAACATGTGTGGATTTATTGTCTATTTGAATGGTCCAAAGTAATGGGTCGTTACATTTGATTTTTGAAAGTGTCAAACCTTAGTCACTACTTACCTGATCTGTTTTATTTAAAATTATCCCACTGCAAGTTATGTCATTAGAGCTCTGATATGCATTCTTTTGTTTTATTTGCAGGATACCAAACCAACGATCTGTACTTTAGCGGAATTTAGTTTTTGATTTAGGGAAAATTCAAACTCATTGGGGTGTGGGTTGTAGTATCGGATCTTAGATTAGTTGATCATAAAAACTAGGAAACATAGAGTGGGTGTATTTGTATTTTTTTATAAATATAAATATGTTATACGTTAAATCCTAATAATTCTAACTATAGAATAGTTACATACAAAAAATCCCTAAGTTGAATGGTACATGACTCCCTAGTCAGGCCTGGTAGCCTCATAATTGTATAGTCATGTATAACTGCTAATTGATGATGTACAATAAGTCTAGATAAGGGAAAAATAAGAATCCATATGTTATAAAAATCGACTTTTAGTTCAACCCAACAAAAAATAGTTATAAAAGTTGTGAAAAATATATGTTTGAAAAAGTGAAGAAAAAATATTGGATTTTGGAAAAATATTTACATAATAAAAGTTTCTTTAGAAGTTAAACTGAAAAGTTTCCATAAAATGATTTTATAAAAGCAATTTGTTTGAGAGAAATACATGATAGATTGGATATAGCTCCCTAGTTTCTTTTAAAGAAAGCAAAAGTGTGAATATGAAGTTCTAGTAGAAAAGAAGATTTGTAGAAATCTAAAAATTGCAGTAATGGAAGTTTTGTAGTAGTTTATTTTCTTTTGAGAAGAAACGGTTGAGCAACATAGCTTGTGAATTTTTCGATGTAATGAAAACTTTTAAGTTGTAAAATTTTATGGATGGACAATAGGAAGTGGTATAAGTTTATAATATTGGTAAACAAGATAGAAAAAGGGTTTGGAACCCTAAACAAAGCTGTAGGTGAACATATTATAATGGTTTAAGTGAGAAGACAACAAATTAAGAAAAAAGCAATTGAAATTAGTGGAATTTTGGTAAAAGAGTTGAATAGGAGAAAATTTATGAATTTGTTAATAATAAAAATTAGTTATGAAATATATAAAGAAATAAGATTTTATTTATTGTAATTAGGGTAGCATTTGACATATTTTAATTCATTGGAATGAAAAGAGATAACAAACTAAGTTTCTATGAATCAATCAAGTTACAAATAAAGGTGTATTGTTTGACATTATAAGGAATTAAATGTTAAGGAAGAGATGTACAAAAAATGGAAAATCTCATATTTGTATTGTCTATTTCAATAATGAAGTGCAGTATAATTCCTCGTAATTTCACACAAAACACAAAATTCTTTTAATTGACTCATAGAGAATTATTACGTTAACAATTTATCTTGAAGGGGAAGAGTAGTTCCAATGCATTAAACTATAAGATTCTTAAAAATAATAAATAGTGTAGTTATTAGATATCATGTAGGAGATCATGAAATGAAATTTTGCTAGTAATCTAATTAGAAGCAGCATAAGAGATTAAAGGCAGAATAAAGGAAAATAACATTTTCCACTACTGCGTGCATTTATTATAAGTATCTTTTAAAGGTCCTACTTTCATGACATTGGAGACTACACTAAAGGTTGGAAGTGGAGATACGAAGAATGGTAGAATGAGAATTATTCTCTTTACTTCCATTTTATTATTTAAAAGTTTATAAAAGATGTTTTGGAAAGCTGCAAAGTACATTTTTAGAAAAGAACGTTTTGGTGTAATAAAATAATTTTTTGGAAGAAAAACTTAATAAATAGCTTGATTAAAATCCCAATTTTGAAGAAGTAAAAGTTAAAATATCTTTTAAAAGAAAAGGTTATTTGAAAAAAAGATGAAGAAACTTTTGGTTATGTTTTGTTAACATCTCTCTTAGGTTTAATGATTAAATTCAAAAAATCGTAAATTAAAGTTTTTAAAATAGTTAAAACACCAAGTATTTTTAAATTTAATAGTGGGTTTTAAGTTGTACTTTTAAAGACAACGGTTTTGGGATTATGCGTTACAAAATTTTTGAAGCTTCTAATTTTTAGAAAGAAAATATGTAATGACCAATATTTTAAATATGGAGTAGATAAGAATTAATGCCTAGGGAAGATGGGGTAAAGGGTAAGGCTAGAAGAGGATAGCAATGATTACTCATGGAATAGTAATAAGGAACCCCATAGACTGTAAAGGATAATGGCAAGAATCTAGGAATACATTCATAGACATAAGTGCAAGGTATGCGAACACCATCAAGGAATATGGATTAAAAGAAGATGGTAGCAAAGGATTATAAGGTGGGAAACACTCATGGAGACAAAATCTAGTAGACCTGCCCCTATTTTGACCTATCAAGACCCGTCCCATTAGGTCATCGAAGCAGGTAGACCCATGACTCGCTCATGAAAGCTTTGGGTCTCGAGTCAGGTTAAGGCTTGGCAAGCCAACCCCACCCCGACCCGTACTATTGAAGCTCATAATATCAACTAATTATGATTCATTGATTAATTTAACAAAAATTTCTATAATGAAGATATCTTAATTTTTATTCAATAAGTTATATTATTTTGAAATTCTAAATTGAATTGTTGCTAATTGAATAAATATAAATGCATATTATTTGAATTATAATTAAACACCATATGTTTTTCTTTTAATTTTATAGTCATTATTATTTATAATGATTATGTTTTTTTAATATCTATATTTTTAACAAATAAAAGAATTACTGTATGCAAATTAGAATCAACTTTTGAGAGAACCAACAAAGATGCACCTGGTTTCGAGGCAGGTCGGGTCTTACCCTAACTTTTATGGGTCTCGGGTTGGAGCAAAAATATAAAACCACATTGGGTCTATGGGGCGGGTCTGGGGTGAGGTTTAAAAAACATGGGTCGGTTATGGGGCATGAAAAACCCACCCCAACCTGTCCATTGCAATCCTACTCATGGAGTATTTTGGAAAACTATAAGTTAAGTTATTGAAGATTATTATAGGATTCCTTGTTAGGAAGGTCCATTCTAGTCAGTGTGGTGGTAATTAATAGTATTGTGTTTCCTTCCGTTATGTTTTCTTTTTGTGGGTTGTAAGAATTAGTTGATACTATGAAAACTGCAACGTTTAAGGAAATGTTAATTTTTATGTATTTTCTATGTGGACCGCTATGATTTGAGAAGACAATAAAAATATGGAAATTTTGGAAAGTCACTTAACTAATGCGAGAGAATAGAAAATAGTAGAGATTGGATGTTAATAAATAAATCAAGAAAATTTATTTAAATGCCACTAAAATGGAAATGGAATAAGATTGATAAATTTCAACAAGCGGAGGACATGGGAGGAATGTTTAGTAGCCAAGGGTCAATGTCTATGTTCCTCAAAGGTTGAAATTTATAATTGAACTTAGTTTCCAGTAGCAGTTATAAATGAAATAAAAGTTTTTGGAACTTAAAATTTACCACATAAATTAAGAGAAGACCACTATGGACATTGGATTTTTGACTAAACCCCAATTTCTTGAGATGTGGAAAAAAAAGTTGTTTTGAAAAACCTATACATACGTATGCTTTTGGAAAATAAAAGATTTTTGCAAATTTTTGTGGAAGATTTTTAAGTTTAAATTTTTACAAAAATTTTAATATAAAAATATTTTTGAATTAAAAAGAATTTGTTAACTTTGGAAATGCCATTTTGGGGAATAGTTAACAAGTTGGTTAGTATGGATTTTACTGTGCAGCAGAAGTAGCAGTAAAATGAAATATAATTAGTAAAAGGGAGAAAGCTGCTATAGTTAGGGAATCAATTTCTCCATATCTTGTTAGTAAACAAAAATTTGATTTTTGAAATAAACCCTGTTTTAAAAACTTAAAAGGGAATTGACTTGTGCAAACTGTACTTGGAAGTTGGAAAAGGAATGGAGGCAAAAGATAAGATTCCAAGATACAAGGAAAAATGGTATATAAGAAAAGGATGGAAATATTGAATTTTCCATCTAGACCTTTTCTAGCATAAGAAAATATGTTTAGAAAACTAGATTTTTCTAAAACATGGACATTAGCAATAGTGTGCTATGATTTTGGACGGTAGGGATTGGATGAAAAACTAGTTGAACTATACTTTTATTTGTAGAAGAGTGGAAAAACATGGATGAAAATGCAAGTTTTTGGTTTTTAAGGACTGTATACATGTTGAACTGCTAGCATATTTAGGATGTTTGCATCATTTTTTCAAAAATTTATTTAAAAGAAAGCATTGATATAGGAGGCGCCAATTTAGAATTGCGCAATTTGCATATTGTATATGTTGAGAAATACCGTGCACCATACACGACTTGTTGCAAAATTGATTGCACACTAATTGACTATTAGTATAGAATGGATGTGTGATAGGTTTACATGAAAGAGGTAAATGACATATTGTCATTAGAGTCGATTGGAATGTGAAAACATATCCAACCATAGGACTCGTGGGAAGCATACACTTGCGTATAAATAAGAGATACCCTTAGGTTAGGACTATGCTTAAAAAAAAAGTTCCGTAAATATAGGCAATTGGGCGGTCCATTAGGCAGATGTCGAGGCTGGACTCGCATAGTCAAAGTAAGTATGCTTCAAAATTTGTTTAAAGGAGGGTTTTATCTTGATTTCACTAGGCAATCTAAATGGATTATGGTTGGATCAAACACTATGCAATATATGTGATACTAGTTTTTTTAAGGGTAGGGTTGCATATGTCTCGGGTCCATCATCAGTCCCTTGCGGTCAACTGGATGAACAAGATTACATCTAACTGATCTTCGCTACCTACCAGGGTTGATCAATTGGGTAATGCACCGCCATAGATGTTTGCTAATTTGGTTGATAGGGCAACGCTAGATAACCCATAGCGAGATTACTTCAAAACATGGATGGGGTGGATAAAGAAGCCAAGTCCATATTATAGGAAGTACACAAAGTAGAAAATCCCCAAAGAGAACATGGCCTGATGGAGTAGAGGTCGTCAGTGCGCACTATAGGATTTCCTTAAGTTATACGATGATCGTGATATAGCAAGGCGATGGATCCTGACGAGTCGCTAAACGAGATGGTACTAGTGTGAACAGTAGCTAGGCCCGTCAGGGGACCACACGATATACATACATATAGAAATAGATCTACGGGATGTAGATAGGAATGGTTTGTACATAGAGATAGTGTCAAAACGACTAATAATATAATCAGACATAACATGATACAGTGAACAATCAACATAACTGTTATGTATAAGATGTGTAATTTTCCAATCACCCGAACATTATTCTTACCCCCTCCTCATTACAACCCATAGGATTGTTAAAAGGGTAGGTAATGGTGCCTTGTGTTTGGTGCTCATAAGGGCACTTGATTTTGGAAGCGTCAAACCTTGGTCTGTATTTATATGATCTATTATATTTAAAAATTATTCCACTGCAAGTTATTTTGTTAGAGCTCTGATATGTATTCTAACCAATGATCCATACTTTAGTGGACTTGGGTTTTCCTTTTAGCATCAGGCACATTAGCTGTGGGTTGTTACAAAAGTGATTTGACTAAGGTAATAAAGATCAGATCCCAACCGGAACGGGATTTGAGAGCATATTTAGTGGGGTTCTTAAGGAATAACCAAGATGCATCTTGGTCTCATGCCAACATGTGTGAGATCTCCACTAATGTTGTATGTCATGCATTGAACATCAATCATGTCGAGTAAAAAAAGAGGAATATGGTTCCATGGATCGGTCAATGATCATGAATGAAGGAATAATTTTTTTACTAGTTAATGGTTTTATAAGAAATTATCAATACCTAGATTGGATAGCTAACCCAATTTTGGTCAAGAAACTGAATGGGAAATAAAGGTTATGCATCGATTTCTTCGACTTAAATGATTCTTGTCCTGAGGATTGTTTCCCACTTGCAAGAACTAATAAGCTGATGGATGGGACAATGGGGGCACAAGCTGCTCTCTCTTACGGACGCTAACTCGACTAATATGATAATAATGTATATCCCCCCAAGACCATACAAACCTTATCATTGATTTGGAATTACATTATTACAAGGTGATGACTTTTGGTTTGAATAATTTTTGAGCCATATATCATTGATTGGTTAATAAAATATACACTAACCAAATTGGATGAACCATGAAAGTATACATGGATGATATGCTTATAAAATATCAGATGGGGAGGGATCGCATTAATCATTTAAATGAAATGTTTCAAGTACTATGCAAAATATGGTATGATGTTAAACCCTTTGAAACGCTCATTTAGGGTATCTTCTAGAATATTCCTTAGATTTACCGTATATGTAAGAGGAATAGAGGTGAATTTGAATCAAGTGCAAGCTTTGAAGGATATAAAGATTTCAAAAACTTGGAAAGAGATGCAAAGAGTGAATGGAAAAGTAGCTTCGGTAAGAGGTTCATTTCAAATGCAATGGATAAATGCATTCAATTCTTTAACTCTCAAGAAGGAGAAAAGGAAAGTTCAGGTGGACCGACGAGTGCCAAGTTTCCCTCTTATAACTCATGGAGAATTCAAAAAAAATTCTGGTCATATTTACTTCCACAAAAGGAGAGAATGTGTACTTGTATTTGGCAGCATTCTCATGCCTTGAGTGCGACTTTAATGTGGGAAGAAGCTAGGGTGCAAAGACAAGTGTACTATATCAACAATCGTTTCATTCTGTCCGTGTTTAGATACTCTAATTTAGAGAAATTGGCTTATTGTTTATTGGTTGCTTCGAGTATATCAAGGCATTATTATCCATCTCTTTCTTAGGGTGTTGCCAATTAGCCACTTAGGCATGTCCTTCATTGCTTACACACTTCGAGCAGACTACTAAAATGGAGCATTGAGTTGAGCCAACATGATATCACATTTCATCCTCGACCAATGATCAAGGACGTGGCTTGATAGACTTCATTGCAGAATACAACACTAAAGATGATAAAGTAGAGACTAATAAGGCCAAGGCACTTAAATGCTGAATGTCTAAGGATGGAACATCAAATGAGGATGATTCAGGAACTGGAGTTATTTTGATCACACTTGGAGTGCCAAAATATGCTATGAACTTAGATTGGGATTTGGGGTCATAAATAATGCGGTCGGGTACAAGACATTAATATTGGGTTGGAAATCATGAAGGGATTGAGAAACATATTGTTTCCTGGAGGTTTGACCAGGCAACTAGGTACTCGGCATTAGCATACTGTTCGGCTATTTATGGATCGTTCGGCATCTATATACTGTTCGGCATTTTGAACGCTCGGCGTAAATGGTTCATTTGGCATTCACGTTCGAATAACATTCGTGAGTACTCGGCATTGTGAAGTGTTCGGCGGTCAGGGTCGTTCGGCATTTGGGAGCGCTCGGCGTCCAGGAGCGCTCGGCATCTAGGGAGTGTCCGGCATTGGGTAACGATCAGCGTTCAGGATGTTCGACGTCTCTTTGTTCGGCAGGATTCCCTATTGTTCGGCAGTCTAGGTATTCGGCACCACTTTGTTTGGCATGTGAATACCGTTCGGCACGCAAGAGCATTCGGTATCAAATGACGTTCGGCACCTCTAGACGTTCGGCATGGCAGACTCGTTCGGCATTTGGGAATGCTCGGCATTAAGGAACATTCGGTGTTCGAAGATTGTTTGGCATCCAGAGGTGTTCGGCATCCCGAGGTCGTTCGGCAGTCAGAAGTGTTCGGCATTCAACATGTCTCAATCAACTTCAATCATTGCTCGGCATACACTCGCCACTCAGCATCTCACTTCGTTCGGCATGAAGATGGTGGTTCGGCATTTAGTCGTTCGGCACAACACACTGATTCGGCTTCCGGTATCATTCGGCATCATTCTGTTAGGCAAGAGAAGATTGTTCGGCATTCATGCTTTGTTCGACATTTGTCCGTTCGGCATATTTGGTTCGGCGCATAGAGTTACTTCATTTGGGTCGAGGTATTCAGCTACCAGGCCCACTAGGGAAGTCCAACCCATCTTCGTCTATAAATAGAGAGGTAGGGGCACAGTGAAAGAGATGAGTTTTTTCGAGAACACTGGGAAAACTCTACCGCATTCAACACTCACTCAAGACTTAATCTTTTACTTTGAAATTGTATTCAAGTAATTGGAAACAGATTGTATCTGTAATCAACTATCAAGGAAAACAATAGAAATCAACTTCAAAATGGACATAGGCTATCACGCCGAACCACTATAAATTTGGTGTTCTTGTTCTCTGCATTTAAATTTACGTACTGTCTTCTGTTTTAATTTACTATCTTCATTAATCTCTCTACACAATCTTTCTCAAGGGTGTTAGTGGCCAATTTTGGTGCTAACATTTTGGTGCTTTCACTGAGAATCGAATTCTCAGGCTGTTAGGATCTGCTTTGTAGCTACTGGATTGCATAAATCCCCCATAGGAGATCCAAGATCATTCACAAGGCATCTGTTGATTCTATTCAGAGTTACAACCAACAACTCTACCATGGGGAGACCACGAACTAGATCGGCCTCTCACAACGCAGATGTCCACGAGACTGCTAGCGTGCCACAAGTTGGATCTAGAAATCCGCAAGCAACTCGAGGTGCAAGGCCCTCTACCCAAAACCAAGCGGAAGTTGTTTCCCGAATAGAGTTCAACGACTTGATAAGAGAACTCAAGGAAAGTAGGAGGCAACTTGCTGAGCAGATACAAGCCAACACTAACCTCATGACGCAGCTCACTCAGCAGCAGCGTCGGAATGCTGGAGGTAACCCTGCCCCTTATTCTAAATCTGATAGTTCAACCTCAGCTGATGAACCTCCTGGGCATAGATTCCGTAAGGATGAAGGTGCACAGGCTGGTGTCACAGATCAATCGACTAGGGATCAAGCCCGTGAGGAGACCGGACGCCCGAATCTTCAAGACCCAAATCAGGCGGGACATCAACCCGCACGGTCCCATGGAACGGAACCCAACCTTCCATCTTCCATACAAACTCCGAACTTAACAGCTATGTTCAGGCAGTTGATGAGAGAGTACTAAGGCTTGACCAATGAAGATTGGGGAGTTTCTAGAAGTCATACACCCTTTGTAGATGATATCCTAAAGGCTGAGTATCCCAAGAAGTTCAATATGCCAACTATCCCAGCCTACGAAGGGGAGACTGATCCCATGCAATATGTGATGAGGTACGGATGGATGATGGATTCTGCAAGAGATAATGAAGCGACCAAGTGTAGGTGCTTCCCAATCACTCTATCCGAAATTTCCACCATGTGGTTTACTCGACTTCCCCCACGATCTATATCCAGCTTAGACGAATTGGCAATGAAATTCATAGAACAATTCAGGATACACACCACTTGCCTAAAGGATGTGATGTCCTTATCGAGCGTAATCCAAGCTCCAGGAGAGTCATTGAAAGCATACATGCAGAGATTTCATGTTGCTGCAACTGAAGTGAGCAATCCTAACGACCATGCAATTTTGATGGTAGTAATGCGTGGAGTGGATCCAGATTCTTAATTTGGAGATTGGTTGGCGGGAAAGCCCCCAGCCACGCTGAAGTGTTTTTACTCGAAGCTCATCAGTTCATAAGAAGGGAAGAAGCCCGATGGATAAGACGAGACAAGGCACCAGGGCCTGCTCAGGAGACTGCGAAAAGTAATGTCACATGAAGCAAACCGGCGATAATTCGGGAAACGCTCAAGTCAACGTCCAAAACAAGCCTGGGTAGTCTAAAGGATCCGGAGGTGGAAATCCTGGAAAGAAAAGAGAGACGAGGAAATGGAAGTCAAGGACCCCGACCTACAATGAACACACCCCGCCAAACACATCTCTTGAGAACATCTATTTTTCAACTTGCAACACTTTTCAATATAGAAAACCACGCCCAAATGAATCAACAGAGGAACAGAAGGGGACTGGGAAGTATTGCCGCTTTCATGAGTCTTATGGGCACAACACAGAGGAGTGTAGACACCTCCATGATGCTATAGAAAAGTTGATTAGAAAGAAGAAGCTGCAGGAGTTTGTCAAAGATCCACAAGATGGAAAACAAGAGACATCGGACCCCGGACGCGGGCCAGCTCCACGCCAACCAAAACAACCTGCTCGAACTGTGGGCAGATTGGTTATTAACACGATTGCTGGTGGACCTCATCCTGCGGATAAGAATAGGCAGGAGATGGAGCGATATGCTAACTCTTTAAGACATGCGGAGTATGAGTGTTATTCGAATGTAGAGGATGGGACTCCTACAAAGCAGTAGCGCACGATGAATGATGATATTGTATTCAAGAGCATAGATGCAGATAAGGTTGAGGCTCCTACCATCGACCCGATGGTCATATCTGCGACGATCGAGCCGGATTTCGTGAAGAGAATTCTAATTCATTGCAGAAGTTCCGTTAACATCATCTTCAAGAAGGCATACGACCAAATGAAGCTAGAGACTAAGGATTTGAAACCATCTAAAGCCAGAATCCATGGCTTTAATGGCGCAGCAACGGATGCAGTGGGATATGTGGAGTTACCAGTTGAACTTGGGCAAGGCAAGCGTAGGAGGGTGCAAATCCTACTGTTCATAGTGTTGGATGTTGACTCTCCATATAACTTATTTTTAGGACGTCCAGCCCTGGCAAAATTTAGGGCAGTATTGGCCCCTTGGTGTCTGACGTTAAAATTTCCAACAGACAGAGGTGTTGGAGTGGTACACGGCGATCAGGCGACCGATCATGCATGCTATGTGGCGGAGATGAGAGAGGCTCGGCGTAGAGAGAAAGGAAATGTTGCGGACAGCTCCGTCCACATCCAAAATTCTGATGATTGACAAGTAGCGCTCGAGCCCTGGCTCGGGCAACTTTCTTGGATCTATAGAGACATAGATCCGAGAGATGATGGGGGACCCAGGGATACAAATGCAGCACCGGCTAAACTAACAATTGACATCCCAGTCAGCCGGGATGACCCGTCACGAATTCTTAAAATTGGATCACAACTCGACCGCGTGGTGGCCGAGAACCTCACTGACTTCCTCCGAGTGAATCTTGATGTTTTCGCTTGGACACACTCTGATATGTGCGGGATTTCTCCAACAATTGCGAGTCATATGTTGAACATAGACCCAAAGTACGTTCCCGTAAAACAGAAAAGGAGAGGTATGGACCCGAAGAGGTTTGCGGCTCTCAAAGAGGAGATGGACAAACTCAAAGCAAATGGGTTCGTCCATGACGCCCTCTATCCTGAATGGGTATCTAATCCAGTGCTAGCGAAGAAAGCAAATGGAAAGTGGAGAACTTGTGTTGATTACTCCAATCCGAATAAAGCGTGCCCAAAGGATAGTTTCCCTTTACTTAGAATCGACTAGCTCGTCGACTCTACCACCGGACACGAATTATTGTCATTCATGGATGCGTATTCAGGATACAATGAGATCCCGATGCATATTCCAAATCAAGAGCACACCAGTTTTGCCACGAATATGGGGCTATATTGCTATGTAGTAATGCCTTTTGGATTGGAAAATGCATGAGCAACTTATCAGCATTTGGTGAATCGAGTGTTTAAAAACCAGATCGGTAAGACGATGGAAGTCTATGTGGATGACATGCTCGTGAAGTCACGGCAGTCAAATGACCACATTCGAGACTTAGCAGAAATGTTTGATATACTCAGACATTATGGTACGAAGATCAACGCCTTGAAGTGCTCTTTTGGTGTGGCGTCGGGAAATTTCTTGGATTTTATTGTGAATGCACGTGGAATTGAAGCTAACCCGGAAAAGATTCAAGCTATTTGAGACATACAAGTGCCCAGAACTATAAAGCAAGTACAAAGCTTGAACAGAAAGGTAGCAGCGCTGAGCCGATTCATATCCAGAGCCATGGACAAATGCACTCCCTTCTTTGACGTGATCAAGAAGGGAAAAAGGAATTTTGAGTGGACATCCGACTGTGAGGAGGCATTTCGAGCTCTAGTAAAGCATTTGGAGAGCCCCCCGGTGCTATCGAAACCAATCGACCATGAAATGTTGTATGTATACTTGGCAGTATCCCAACATGCTATTAGTACGGCTCTGTTTCTCGAGGAGGACCGAGTTCAAAAGCCAGTATATTATGTCAGTAAACGCTTGACGGGGACAGAAAGATATTATCCAAAGATTGAAAAACTGGCCTATTGCTTGGTGATTGCATCATGCAAGCTTCGTCTGTATTTTCAGGCACACTCAATCAGTGTTTATACTGATCAACCTTTGAGGCAGGTACTCCAACGACCGAAAACAACCGAAAGGATGTTAAAATGGAATATTGAGTTAATTCAGTTCGATATTACCTACCTACCATGAAGGGCCATACAAGGACAAGCACTAGCTGACTTCATTGCTGAATTTACTATGCCAGACGAATCAAATGACCATAATGTCATACCTCCCGTTCGATGGAAGATGTACACCGATGGGGCATCTAACGACCGTTGTTCGGGGGTTGGTATAGTTCTTGTAACTCCTAAGAACAGATTAGTCTACTATGCTTTGAAGCTCGAATTCACGGCAACGAATAACGAAGCCGAATATGAAACATTGATTGCCGGCTTAAGAATTATCAAAGAACTGGGAGTAAAATCGGTTGAAATCTTTAGCGACTCGCAGCTGGTGGTGTACCAAGTACGAGGAGACTACCAAGCAAGGGGGCAGAGACTTGCCCCATATTTGGTCCGAGTTCAGGAGCTTCTAGCGAATCTCGAGTATTATGATATTTCACATGTCCCGCGTGAGCAAAACAGAGCAGCCGATTCATTGGCAAAATTCACAATCACTGGCGATGCACAACAAATGGGATTATTTCCTGTTGTGACCTTCCATGCTCCGAGTATAGATATGATGGAGATAGATTTCGCGTTCAAAACCGAAATCGAGAAGGAATCGTGGATGACCCCAATCAGGTAGTACTTGCTATTCGAGATCTTACCCGAAAAAAGGAGCGAAAGATGACAAGTCCTTCGTAAGGCTTTATGATATATAATGCAAGATGGGGTAATGTATCGGAGGGGATTCTCGACCCCCTTACTCCGATGCATGGCCCACGATGAGATAAAACGAATATTAGAGGAAGTCCATGAGGGAGAGTGCGGTGACCATACTGCGGGGCAGACATTAGCAAAGAAAGTCCTCCGTTATGGATTCTACTGGCCGACTGTGAATCGGGATGCTGCAGACTATGTGAGAAGATGTGACAAATGCCAGATATACGCAAAAATCCCAAGAGCTCCACTGACGGAACTTACGCAAATGGTTAGTCCCTGGCCATTTGCAATGTGGGGGATCGACCTAGTTGGTTCTTTACCCAAAGCCAAAGGTGGAGCGAAATATGCAATAGTTGCGGTCGACTACTTTACCAAATGGGCAAAAGCAGAGCCTCTTGCCACAATAACCACCAAGAAGGTTATTAATTTCGTCGTACGAAATATCAAATGCCGTTTTGGCCTTCCACGGACCATCATTACAGACAATGGGACTCAATTCGAAAGCAAGGAGTTCAAAGAATTTTGTCAGAAATATGGCATTGAGAAGAAGTTTGCAGCAGTTGCTCACCCGAAAGCCAACGGACAAGTGGAAGCCGTAAACAAGATAATCAAGTCCATATTGAAAAAGCGTATGGAAAAGGCTAGAGGCAAGTGGGTGGATGAACTTCCAATCGCACTTTAGGCCTATAGGACCACCCACAAGACCGCGACTAGTCACACTCCATTCGTATTGGCATATGGCATGGAAGTTGTCATACCCATGGAACTTGAAGTTCCATCACATCGGGTAACTTATTACGACCCCGCGTCGAACCAGCACCTTTTATTGGAATCGTTGGACTTCATTAACGAAAAATGCGAAGAAGCCAATTTGAGAGCGGCCGCATACAGACATAGAGTCGCTAAATATTATAACGAAAAGGTTCGACCGAGAATTTTTGGTGTGGGAGACCTCGTTTTGAAATGATTTTTTCCGAACCCATCTCATATGAACCCCGCATGGGAAGGTCCATACATCATCGAACAGAAGCTTGGAGAAGGAACTTTCAAGCTAGCGACTGTCGATGGTGCGACACTCCCCCGAGCATGGAACATCGAGCACTTGCGGCATTATTATACTTAGTCTATTTCTTTCATGTATTAGTTGCATTTATTTCCAGTACACTTTTATTTCTAGTTCTTGGCATGTAGTAAGACAATTTAGCTTGTTTTCATTAATAAAGGCTTGAAGCCATCTTTTCCATGAATTACTAATGTTTCTGCATATGATGATCCTGTGACAGGAAAATGAAATTATCTTATTCTAGCTGACGTATGAACACGTACAGACAATCAAATCTCCAAGTCCCCAGAGTGCAGACTGGAGTACTCTAAGTCCCTGGAGTGCGGACTCGAGTATAAATGACCCAAATCTCCAAGTCCCCAGAGTGCGGACAGGAGTACTCTATGTAAGTCCTCGGAGTGCGGACTCGAGTATAAATGATTCAAAAACTCCAAGTCCCCAGAGTGCGGACTGGAGTACTCTAAGTCCCCGAAGTGCGGACTCGAGTATAAACGATTCAAAAACTCCAGATCCCCAGAGTGCGGACTGGAGTACTCTAAGTCCTCGGAGTGTGGACTCGAGTATAAACGATTTAAAACTCCAAATCCCCAGAGTGCGGACTGGAGTACACTAAGTCCCCGGAGTGCGGACTCGAGTATAAACGATTCAAAAACTCCAGTCCCCAGAGTGCGGACTGGAGTACTTTAAGTCCCCGGAGTGCGGACTCGAGTATAAACGATTCAAAAACTCCAGATCCCCAGAGTGCGGACTGGAGTACTCTAAGTCCCGGAGGGTGGACTCGAGTATAAACGATTCAAAAACTCCAAGTCCCCAGAGTGCGGACTGGAGTACTCTAAGTCCCCGGAGTGCGGACTCGAGTATAAACTATTCAAAAACTCCAAGTCCCCAGAGTGCGGACTGGAGTACTCTAAGTCCCCGTAGTGCGGAATCGAGTATAAACGATTCAAAAACTCCAGATCCCAAGAGTGCAGATTGGAGTACTCTAAGTCCCCGAAGTGCGGACTCGAGTATAAACGATTCAAAAACTCCAAGTCCCCAGAGTGCGGACTGGAGTACTCTAAGTCGCTGGAGTGCGGACTCGAGTATATACGATTTAAAACTCCAGATCCCCAAAGTGCGGACTGGAGTACTCTAAGTCCCCAAAGTGCGGACTAGAGTATAAAGGACTCAAAATCTCCAAGTTCCCGAAGTGCGGACTGGAGTACTCTGAGTCCCCAAAGTGCGGACCAGAGTATAAATGACTTAAAAATCTCCAAATCCCCGGAGTGCGGACTTGAGTACTCTGAGTCCCCAGAGCGCAGACCAAAGTATAAACAATTCAAAATTTCCAAGTCCCCAGAGCGTGGACTGGAGTACTCTAGGTCCCCGATGTGCGAACTAAAAAACATTCTAAGTACTTGAAGCATGGAAGGAAAAATGAAAAACTCTCAAAGAATCTCCGAGCTATATGAAGGTAAACCGAGAAGTCCATGTTATTAACAACAGCTTGGATTTAAATCACAATAACACAAAAATTGAACGACAAGAGCTTTTTGAAAGACAGAAAAACTATGTTTTGTTCACCAAAAATAAGTTTCTACTACAACTCCACCGAAGCTCGGAGTCAAAAGTTTATTTACATAAACTACGAAAACAAAAATAACTGCATAATCTACACTAGCTCTTGTCGAACAGGAGCAAAAACTACTTCTTTGACCTTTTGCCCGATGACTCCTCCCCGGTACGTTTACCCCCAATAGCCTTCTTTGACGGGGGAGTGACAGCCGAAGAAGCATGAGGAACATCCATGAGTTTGGACCTGCCAGGGAGAATGACCTTCAACGGCTTATTCAAGGGATCGTCTGGGTCCACAGCTGAGGTTCGTCCTTGATCTTGATCGTCTCTTCTTTCTCTTTCTCAAGCCGCTCCTTCATGCTCAGCTCGGATGTGTGCTCGGAGACGCTTGTAATCTCAACTTCATAGCTCCCATTAATGAGAGAGGAAGTCTCAGATTTTTCTTCATCAAGCGCTCCGATCACTTGGGCATCTGGACCGGAAGCCTCTCTTGGATGAGTGGCTTCTCTCGTTTTTTCCCTCACCTCCTTGGCGACATCGCTCCTCAGAGTAGGCTCAAGATCAGAACGGCCTGCGCAAAATTACGAAAAACAAGTATTAGAATACAATAGCTTCTAGTGGAAAACGAAAGCTCTCGGAATGTTAAAGAAAATGAGTTGCCTACCAGGTTCCGGCAGGCTCTTTGCCGTCAATGGGGTCTCACCCTCTGGAATAGGGGACAAAACATGAACACCAAGACCGGGGTCCACTGGGTCATAGCCAATGTGCTGTTAAAAAGGGTCGAGTATCAGCCGACTGGTCGGCTAGGTAGGTACACGAGCAGGAGACTCAATCCCGGATGGACCGGCGGTAACTTCTTTCCCTTTTTTTGAAGGGGAGCCTTTGCAATAAATAACTTTAGCCGTTGATAGGTCTGAAGGATCATTTCCCTTGAGGAATTCTTTTATCAAGGCCTCCTCATCGACCTCCTCGATACCATGTTCGGCCTTTTTGATTTCAATTAAAGTCTCCCACGCCTCCGCCAAAGATTCAAGATAGCCCTCGCCCAGAAAAGTCAAGTCTCGATGCATGAGAACGCGGGCGTTGAATTCAGCGATTAGCAGGTCGAATATGCTTTTGACCTCCTCCATACCTTCTTCTCTAGCCGGCACAAGATGGGAGTCGATATCAATGGACGCTATCTTCTTGCCCTCTTCACGGGCTTCGCTCTTTAACGTCTCGACTTTGGAAGGCTTGCCCTCAAGTTTCTCCTTTAAGAGTCGAGTAGCGACGATCTCATCACAGTATCATTGTGACTCTTCTTAAGCAGCCGTTTTCTCCTCTTTCTCTTTACGAAGCTGCTCCTCAAGTTCTTTAACCCGGAGACAGAATGCATCCCTCTCTTTTTGTACCGAATCTTTTTCCAAAGCCAAAGCCCCACAGCGTTGTACCGCCTCATCGGGTTCTTTTTTGTGAGTCGATTCCAGACGAGTTACGGCTTCGACGGTATCCTTGGCGCTCTACTAGGTGGCCTCAAGTTTAGACTTGCAAGTTGCAATCTCTTCGTCCTGAGCTTTAATGATATCTTTGTTGTGTATAGCCTCAAGCTTCAGGCGATCAATCTCATGTTGGCTCTCTATGGAGACTTCAGATAGTTTTTCAGCCAAATGAACAAACGCGTCATGTTGAACATAGACGTCGATGGTACATGCGATGGCGCTCTGCTTGACATGTCCGGGAATAGGATGAATCGCCGGGAGGAATTTCAGGCCATTAAAGCAGATTCTTGGAAATTTATCTTTAAGCTCGGCCAGCCTCTCCGATATCATTGGATCTGTTGCGGGAGCAGGGGGAGACGGCTTTGAAAGTTCAGCTCTCCTGTGAGGATCTCGGGACTGTCAGGTGGAAGAGGAGTCGGAGTGTTGATCCCGGGGGACATCGAATTGTGATCCCTTGTGGTCACGCTTATCTTTGTTTTTCTCCGGGTGGGAAGAGGTGTCCTGGTGGTATTTTGGCTGGTAGTAAGTTCTCTTCCGAGATGACGAGTCCCGGGAATGATAATCTCTATCACCATCACCATCTCTGTCCCGACGTCTTCCGGAACCCGAGTCCTGTCTAGGTTGATAAAAGACAGACGAACTGCGAAGGCAATCAATGTCGTGTGTACGTCCCATGTCACCTGTACGAAATTTGAGAAACGATGAGTTAGCAATAAGAAGAGTGACAACGAGAATTTAAGTGCAAAGTGAAGTGCAAGTGCATGTGCGTGTCCTAGTGTTCCCCCCTGACGGACCAGTTGCTTTACTAATGGGAGTTTTTTCTCCTTTACTTTGGGCTAGCACGCCCGCATCACCTCTGATGGACGTGTGAAGTTTAAATGCCTCCGGATCGTCAAAGTCATAATTGAGCAGATCATCGGGAATGGAGAGGTTCGATAGGCCCTTTAAAGAACTTTCTATGTGCTGTGAAGAAGCCTCCTTCTCTGTCGGAATGAGCATAACTTTGGAAGTCCCGCAAACTCTCTCCTTCCTTATCTTATACGTCGATTTCCTCTTTCCCTTCAAAGGGGAAGATGACGTTTCGATGTCATGCACTTTGACTGTCGGATCCAAAGAAGGACCCACGTTCTCACCCTGTGCTTCGGGTGTTTCATTCTCGTTAAGTGCCCCCTCTTCCGGTGCGTCAGGGGCGTGACGTGATGACTTAGCTAATTTTTTCCCTTTGCCAGAGGCAGGCCTGGGTATGGTAGCACCTTGAGGAAGGCTTATCTGACGGCCTACTGCTAACAGCCCAAACCTTGTAAGCGACTCATTCGAAATGAGAGTCTGGATGTCTCATTCTTCGGCAGGAAGGGCTTGAATAGCCTTGACGACCTCAGAGTATCCACGACCATCAGGACGTGGGTTGATACCTGAAAAGATGAAACAAGAGTTAGAAAAGGCATAGCCCCGACCAAGCACAAACATCGATCCAGAGAAAAGACTTACTTCCTTCAACCCATCTCCTCGCGAAACCAGGAGGGCAACGCACATAGAACCATTCCTGTTTGTACAGGGCAAATTTGCTCCACGCCCCGGTTAAAATCCGGCATTTGTGGTGCGGCTCGAGGAACACAAAATATGGGCTATCTCTCCGCTTCTTGATCATATATATATATCTGATGTCGTCCGGAGTTAGGGGCCTAGAGAGGACGGTCATGAAGAGGATGTAGGTATCGTAGATAAATGTGTGGCCGTTAGGTGCAGTTGCAACGGGGCAATGTCAACGCATTGCAGCACATCCCGAAGAAATAAATTGCACGGTGGCACGCTGCCAACCTAGCACATGAATTTATTACATGCCGTATCCAACTGGGGGCAAGTGTGGATGATCGTGCTCCGATGGAACCAACACGTCATCGTAAGGGATTTCGTGGATAGAGCATATTCGCCGGAGCGCAACTTCATTGACCTTCGAAGCTTGAGAATCAATAGGGTTATCCAAGAGAATTGCTGCTTCCAGAGCGTCGGGAGCCAAGTTATGGGCAGGGGAGGTTGACAGATTTGAAATATTCACGACTTCTTATTTTGAAGATGGCCCAGGTCTATCTGAGATCGTGGCGGAGCTAGTCTTCTTAGACATCTTCGATAAATATTGAATTTAGCAAAGCACCTTTTTGAACTATACTCGAAAAATAATCGGCGTTAGACTTAACAACATAAATCCCCCTCCCCCCCGGTGCAGTATGTGATCTAGTGCAATCATTCAAATATAAACGCTGAGAAATTATAGGTCACATAGTTGATGGTCTAAAGTTGAACCTTGGACTGTCATTCTCGAAGACCGTCATCGCTGACCGTCTCCGAAAGCCAGCCTGGCAATGTTTTCAATTTTGGACTAGGACATTGACATTGTATGTCAAAAGCTTTTATCTGTTTTTATCAACTTCAGTTCAGGCTTATGAATAATAGGGACTAGGAAGTTATCAGTTCAGGTCAGTTCGATATGCCAGTTTGCTTTGGTCCATGTCTTTGTTTTTGTCTTATGATTAGGTAAGGTGAGAATGTTGGTTGGCCTATGTGTCGTTCGGTCAGAAAGTTGTTCGGCCTAGGTACCGTTCGGCCAAGAAATTGTTCGGCCTAGGCACCGTTCGGCCAAGACATTGTTCGGCCTAGGCACCATTCGGCCAAGACATTGTTCGGCCTAGGTGTCGTTTGATCAAAGTATCATCCGGCCTAAGTTCTTCTCAAACGAAACAACGTTCGGCATCCCATCTTATTTGTACAAGCTTCCAATCCTTCCATCCCACTGCTCGTCATGTGGCAAATCATGCCAAACCAAAGTTACGTCGAGCCCCATGCTCTGCACTCCATCCTTAACAACGATCCTGTTTTCCTTTTCTTCCTCCACCCATACCGAACAACGAGGCTAAATCGATCGGCGGGTGATGCCGAACCATGCTGTTCGGCATTCTAGCCGATTCCTGCTCCTCCATTGTTTTTTTCCTCCCATCTCGTTCGGCACAAGAGAACCATGTCGAACCACAGTAAATTTCCCAACAACTCCCTCATGTGCTCATCTCTGGCCACCTTTCCGTTCCTCTACATCATTTAGCCCTAAAAATATCCTAATCGAAGTTCGATTCCGCAACCCCTATCGGCTTTGGTTCTAATGTTCTAATTACAAACTTGAGCCTCTTGTTAAAACTTTTTAATCAGGGAAAGGAGTTAAATAGGGGGATCGATACCTAGTTAGTAAATCGAGACTTAAGGGAATGCGGAATAGATTGGGAAGGATTGTTAATCTTTAGTGTCTATTAACAAGCGTGGTTCGCGAGTACGAAATAGCAGAGGTGGAAGTGAAAAAGAGAAGAAGATGGAGAAGGCCGGGCTTTATAGGGAAGAAGAGGAAGTCGAAGAGGCCATGACCGTTAGAACCGACCAAAACAAAGTCCTTCGGCACACATGGAGCGTTCGGCCTCAGCTATTCTGTTCAGCATTCGCATAATGTTAGGCACACATCACCTCACCTGGTGTTCACAAGAAAACAACCTCCGAGAGAAATGGGCCAAGGTTCGAAGCGAAGCATAGAGGACGCGTAATTCAAAGTGCATCACGTTCGGTCACGCGATGCACTTTGGGAGGCAAGTGTTTCTTGGAGATTTGACCAGGCAACTAGGTACTCGGCATTAGCACACTGTTCGGCAATTTATGGATCGTTCGGCATCTACATAACGTTCGGCATTCTGAACGCTCGACGCAAATGGTTCGTCTAGCATTCACGTTCGAATAACATTCGTGAGTACTCGGCATTGGGAAGTGTTCGGCGGTCAAGGTCGTTCGGCATTTGGGAGCGCTCGGCATCTAGGGAGCGTCCGGCATTGCATAATGCTCGGTGTTCAGGATGTTCGACGTCGCTTTGTTAGGCAGGATTCCCTATTGTTCGACACTCTAGGTATTCGGCACCACTTCATTCGGCATGAGAATACCGTTCGGCACGCAAGAGCATTCAGTATCAAATGACGTTTGGCACCTCTGGACGTTCGGCATGGCAGACTCGTTCGGCATTTGGGAATGTTCGGCATTAAGGAACGTTCGACATTCAAAGAATGTTCAACATCCAGAGGTATTCGGCATCCCGAGGTCGTTCGGCAGTCAGAAGTGTTCGGTATTCAACCAGTCTCAATCAACTTCAATCGTTGCTCGGCATACACTCGCCACTCGGCATCTCACTTCGTTCGGCATGAAGATGGTGGTTCGGCATTTAGTCGTTCGGCACAACACACTGGTTCGACTTCCGGTGTCGTTCGGCATCATTCTGTTAGGCAAGAGGAGATCGTTCGGCATTCATGTCCTGTTCGGCATTTGGCCGTTAGGCATATTTGGTTAGGCACATAGAGTTACTCCATTTGGGCCAAGGTATTCAGCTACCAGGCCCACCAGGGAAGTCCAACCCATCTTCGGCTATAAATAGAGATGCAGGGGCAAAGTGAAAGAGATGGGATTTTTCGAGAACACCGGGGAAACTCTGCCGCATTCAACACTCACTCAAGTCTTAATCTTTTACTTTGCAATTGTATTCAAGTAATTGGAAACAGATTGTATCAGTAATCAACTATCAAGGAAAGCAATAGAAATCAACTTCAGAGTGGACATAGGCAATCACGCCGAACCACTATAAATTTGGTGTTCTTATTCTCTGGATTTAAATTTACATACTTTCTTCTGTTTTAATTTACTATCTTCATTCATCTCTCTACACAATCTTTCTCAAGGGTGTTAGTGGCCAATTTTGGTGCTAACATATGTCATTATGCATTCATGACAAATCTCGCTTAGTTGTGAATTGGGTACTTGGTTTTAGGTTAAAGGAGAATGATTGGCATTATATTTTAAGAGAGCTAAGACTTTTCTTAATGAAAATGGAGTATTTTATGGTGAAACACAATCTACAAGAAGAAAATCAAGATGCTAATGACTTGGATAAATTGGTTAGTTTAGGAAATGGATCTCTCCTCGGGTTTGTTTTGGCGATGACATTACCAAACATAAATTTCGAGGAGGTGGGTATTATGGCAATAATTGATTGATGAAAGACCTGGATGACACCAATCCTTGAGTACGTAACCAACGGGGTTATACCCAAGAATCGGAATGAAGCATGTAAGTTATTGCTAAAAAACACCATTGTTTGATATGTATGATGGCATTTTGTATGGGAGAGGATTCTTGAATCCTTTATTAAGATGTGTAGTGGGAAAGAAAATAAAGGAGGTACTGATAATGTACATCAAGGTAGCTGTGGGTATCATACTGGGGAGCAGACCCTAGCTATGAAAATCTTATGGTGCACACACTTTTAGCCAACACTTAACAACATGCAATAGACTATGTAAAGAACAGTCATAAGTGCATAGGTTTGCAAATGCCCCAAAGATACTACTTGCTAAATTAACCCATATAGTCAATCCATGGCCAATTTCTACATGGGGTGTCGATCTGATCGGAAAGCTACCCATGGTCAAGAAAGGAGCCAAATATGCAATAGTAGTATACTGTTTCATTAAGTGGGTAGAAGCAGAACAACTCGCCAAAGTGTATTCTTGTAAGGTGATAAATTTCCAAACAAGGAACATTATTTATAGGTACGGAATCCGATTACAAATCATATTGGACAATGGACTATAGTTCAATAATGAGGAGCTCGCTGAGTTCTGCCACTAAGATAGGATATGGAAGCATTTCTCAACTATGGAAGATCCACAAACCAATGAACATGTCAAAACATTGAATAAAGTACTTAAAACACTCATTAAAAAGCAATTGGAAAAGGCTAAAGAAGTATTGGTCAATGGATTTCCTCTATGTGACACCCTCCACATTTGATACTCAAATAACTAATATTTGGTATCAAAGTAGTGCGCTACATTAGTGCCTGGTCGACAGAAAGAAGCGTTCAAAGATAAAGTATGATAAATCAATCACAGAACCTATAAAATATCTTATGGCACAAAATAAAAATATACAACAACATAGAAGTAAAATGGGTGAGATATTAATATAAGTAAATGAACCAGAATAAAACACCATATCGGAGTTCTAGTTTATTAGATTAAATAAAATAGAGTAATAATAGGCTTTATACATCGAAGTCTGATAAACTTCAAATAACTCTATTTGATAATAAATAAGTTTTTATAGCTCCACAATCCTACACAATGCAATATAAGTGATGGTAGCTCCATATATGTGTGTGTATGTGTGTATATATATAAGAAAATGTCGGCCTTGTGCCTGTCCTTCGCACAAATCCATGTGCTATCTCATATATGTCTCTTAGTCTACTCATTTGAAAGTACTCAAGATGATAAAATGCAATGTAGATAACTTAGGATCAGGCAAAAGTTTGGTATGAGCGATCTATGATCTCAAAATAGATATAAAAATTGATCTGTCATAAGTAGGAACATGGAGTATGAAGAATCATACATGACCTATCTTTGCATCCAATTGTTAGCACATAAACATGGATATATTAATCTATCATCATACGGGTGTACTACACTATGTATAATATTGGGTGTTGGGTACCTAACTTACAAGTACCTACATCACTTGACATCTACAGCAACGTAGCACACACGATCTCGCATCACTCAGTGAAGTGTCGCCGGATATATGATAACACGTATGACCATCATGAAGGTCATTGCGTCCCAACATCGCGATCATATTCGTGCTCGAATAAGTACCATTACTAAGGTTTTTTCCATTATTAATGGGAGCTAAACTATCGCTAAGGTCCAGAGTACATAAATGGGCACCCTTAATACCCTTGATTTACAAGAATATATCACAAGCTTAGAGTTATCCAATGATCACTTTGGCACACATCTTGATAGTAGATTCCACTATTTCTGCTCCAAAATTTATCACCACTCTATTCTTGTATGCTCGGACGATCAGTGGATGTCATAGTCGCTTCTGACCTAAAGTACTCGATATATGTTGATCAAATCTTTAAGTCATCGAAGTTTCACCATTTCCTTAGTTTCTCTTAAATTTTCCAAAATAGCCCCATGCTTGCCTCATAGTTGACTCATGCATGCTTCACGGTTACATCGCATCAATCCCATGTAGCATCAATCGATGGTAAGATATATTTCAAAAACCATCAACCTCCAACACTTGCAATCGATTACGGCACACCCCAAAGCTTCCCCGATGTTTCTGTACAAAAAATTTGGATCAGTGCAAATCCATATGAATCGGTACTGATCCATCTTGCACACGACTTAGTTAATTTTTGGCCAACTCAAACTATCTCTACGATGATTGGTCGTGCACCATGTCTTCCTCGAAGTCAGGTCTATGTTTTTCTTCCTGTGTCCTGAAGAAAGCCTCTGCATTCCAATACTTAACCGATTTGAACAACTCCTTACCAATCAATCTACACTATGGTTTTCTTGTGTATTTTCCGTCAAATCTCGGAGTCAGCGTTTTGACCTTATTCTTCCATTGCATAACTTGTTTTGGTTCAAAATATGCAGACGAACTAAGAAAATGGATCGGTATTGATCCATATGGATTGGCAATGATCCATCAAGACTTAGCCAAAATTTGGCTAAGTCATTTCGGCATTTTCCTTGCTAGCTGTATTGGAAATGTCAAAGTCGTTGGAGGTTAAGAAATCTAACCATCTTTGTTGCCATATGTTAATGTTCTTCTATGAGAAAAGGTATTTCAACGATTTATGGTCAATGAATAACTCGAACCTTTCTCCTAAAAAGTGATGCCTCTATGCCTTTAATGCAAAAACAATAGCTACTCGCTCTAAATCGTGGGTCGAGTATTTCCTCTCATGCAGTTTCAGCTGCCTACTTGCATAAGCCACAACTTTACATCTCTACATCAATGCCGCCCCAAATCTGGTACCATATGCATTTGTGTATATTATCGACTCTGCATTCCAATATAGAATGGCTAACACTGGCGCACTTATTAACATCTTTTTTAAACCAATGAACGCATGATTACACCTCTCATCCTAACTAAAAGTCAGATTCTTCTCCATCAAATGAGTCATCTATGCTGCAATTTTAGAGAAGTCCTTTATGAGTTGTTTATAGTAACTCACAAATCTAAGGAAGCATCTCAGATCCGTAGTACTGTTATGTCTTTCCAAATCTTGGACCACTGCTACTTTGATAGGATTAGCAACAAGCTTTGCTCTGAGATAAAATGAACTAAGAACCTCACTTCTCTCCTCCAAAAGTGGAATTTCAAAAAATTTTCCTTCAAATGATGATTTCTCAACGTCTCAAGCACCACTCTCAAGTATGTCTGCTGTTCTTCTGTCCGTAAATAGACAAGAATATCATTGACGACCATAGGCACAAACTTATTTAATTAATATCCGAACACGATTCATTAGATCGATAATGCATGTCATTGCCTTTGTTAACCTGAATGACATAACCAACCACTCAAAAAATACCGATAGCCTATGGAATGCAGTAGTCGAAACACCATCCTTCGTCGCTGGTTGTTGGTTGAAACCCATCGCTAAATTCAACTAAGAAAACACCTTCGTGCCTTGGATCTGTTTGAAAAAGCAATCTATCACCTAAAGAGGATATTTGTTCTTTATCGTCTCCTTATTCACTTCACGATAATCTACACAAAGCATCAATGAGACATCCGCCTAAATGTTCCCCAATACTCCCTGAATGAATGCTTTCCTCAATAGGTCATTTAATTGCACCTCTGATTCTCGTTTCTCTTTGGGTGACATACATCTTAAAGGAAATACAATAAGTTTTGCATCCTTCATAAATCGATATGGAACTCAATCTCTTTATGTAGTGGTATTCATGTAACCTCCTTAAATATATTAGGAAACTATATAGCAATGGGTACCGATGACAACTCATCACGTAGGATCTCGAGAGAATGCACAAAGCTACCACCACCTCTTGGGTATGTGGCTTAATTCTATCCCGCGCTCCTTATTTGTCCCAATCATCACCAATAACTTCTCATAATCAACCACAATTTCTTATCTCTAAAGCCAGTCCATTTCCAAGGCAATACCAAAACCCTACAAAAGCTAAAACAAACAAATAAAAACAAACATACACCCATGACTCAATAACAAAATGTCACGACAATCCATACATAAGGTTGTCGAACCGTCCATAGGGTTCATCAATACTAAAGATCTGTCTACCAGGTCAGCTCTCAATCCTAACCTATCTACCATGTCATTGGATATAAATGAATGTAATGCCCTGATATCAAACAAAATATGAACAACTATATCATAAAGAAAAATCATACCATGATTCATGATGTCCTTTCCCTTCTTCTTCGCTGATGGAGCACTCGAAGAAGTCAGAACGACATCCAGAGCATAACTTCAGCACTTTATAAACTCTAGATAGCTCTGAGGAATTATTCTTCATGTGCCCTATTTTATCACAGTTGAAGCATCTTCTTCCTCAACTCTTTCAGTTTTTGCAATTCTTACCGAGTTGACTTTATCACTACGGTTAAAGAAAATCTGCTCCTATTTTCCCTTATGCCGAACGTCCTTATTTTGTAATTGCTTCTTGACATTGTTTTTCCACCTTCATTTGCCACCTCTACTCACTTGCGGTTTAGTATCTTTTTTAGGAAAAATAATTGAAAGACTCTCATATCACAAAGCCTTCTTTAATATTTTCTCAAAGCTGTCATCGATGTGGCTCACCATCCTCTCACTATGACAATCATTTTAGCCAATGATGAACTTCTCATTATTCCTTAGTGGATTATCGATGAACGACTTCCTTTATTTCGCTAGCATGTTGAAATCAGTAACATATTCTAAAATAAACATCTCACCTTACTTCAGATTAGCAAACTTCATGAATAAAACCAACTTCATAGAGTTGGGATAAATTTCTCTTTGTAATAAACTTTGAACTATTCCTAAGTGAACTGGTCATAGGGAGTAGCAACTTTAATGGCATTCCACCATTCTATAGCCCTTCCTTGCAATTACCTTAAAGCCAACTTCCTCTTTTGAGCGTCTTCTAACTCAAAATCATCTAAGATACGCTTGCAAGTATCAAACCAGTTTTACACTTCCATTGTAAACTATGTTCCCATAAACAGCTTGCCTCCAAGATTAGTGAAATCTTTATTGAGCTTAGCAATGTCACCTCTCCATTGTTACACTGAAGCACCCCACTTACTTGACTAGGAGTTTCTCCTTGGACATTCTATATCATATTTTTCATCATAGTAATAAATATAGTCAGCATATCGGTGTTAGCTGCTACCTCTGTACCCGCTCCTTTCGTAATTCTATATACATAGTTTCCAGCTATTTTCCTCGACCGTTCGCTCATCCTTATAAGCTGAATAAGAATGAATGGTCTATCATAATGAAATAATGCATAAGTGGCACTTATGTATGCAATGTGGTTCATTACACACACACGCATATACTATGTATAATTTTGAAACCAAAATATATAACAAGTACGATCTCTCGTGGATCACTAGATCCATTATTAGGTGATAGCTTCGACATTGTCTCTAATGGATCCTAATATCAACTTAGGCTAGCCATTCAACTTGAGCTATGATACTAAATGTGATGACCTCCCTCCACCTCCAATACCTAAATAAACAATAACTGATATGAAAGCAACGTGTGACATTAATGCCAGCTCGATGGAGGGAAGCCTTCAAAGATAAATTACAATAAATTAACCACATAACCTATAGAACATCTCATTCTTGCGTTGAAGCTGGCCTTGCATTTACCCTGCATGAGCCCCATGTAGCATCGACTATTGGTAAGTTTTATCTCACAAACCATCAACCTCCAACACTTATGATTGATCATGGCAAGCCCCTAAATCTTCCCTGATGTTTCTATACAAAAACTTTGGTCAATACTAATCCATATAGATTTGTACCAAACCATCATGCATATGGATGATTAAATTTTAGCTATGAATTACTATACTCCAAGACGATCGATCGTGCGGCATGCCTTCCTAGAAGATTGGTCTGTGTTTTTCTACATGAGTCCCAAAGCAAGTATCTACACTCCAATGCTTAACTGATTTGAACATCACATCTCCCTACCATCGATCTACACCACGTTTCCCTTGTGTATTTACTGTAAAATCTTAGAGTTAGCCTTGCGTTGGTCCCACGCATCCACCGCTCCATTTTCTTTGAATCAAAATGTGCATATAAACCAAGAAAATGGTTCGGTAATGATCCATATGGATCAATATTGATCCATCTACTTAGCCAATATTTGGCTAAGCCGTCTCCTGACCCTTCTGCATCAATCCAAGTTCGATTGGCTTCTTCGATCTTCGTTCAATCTCCTTTGCATGGATCCAACTCCAAATAGTTTATAATCAATCAATTGAAGTTGTTCTATCGTTACAGGTCTTTGATCACCTGTGTAATAAAATCAGAGAGTGCATCACTAAACCTCTCCATCTACACTAAGATCATTGCCTATAAAATGGTCAAGTCCACAAATTCGCTATCGGTGAGCGTTTCATTCAATTCAAACATGAAAAACATACATACAAACAAGAAAAATAAACATCATATCATATTAAACAATCAACATAGCATCTATATTGTATTGTTGTATTCTCGTAATCCAGCATGATATGAAAATACATGTTAAAATCATTTTAAATTCGTATGTAATTCATGTATGAATTCAGGTCAATTCAAAAACATATTTTTAAGTTTAAAAGTGGATCCAATACATGTTTTTAACATACATAAAATTTTATAAAGGTTGTGAGATTGTACATCACCCATTAGTCGATGTAAAATGAATGGAAATTTCTAATATAACCCTAGATCCGAGATAAACAATAATGAGTATGAATCACAAAGCCTGAAATTCACAATTCGAAGGTATTTTTTAATATGCTTTCTAATCTACCCTTAATTATTAGATATGACTATAATTAGTAAGCATTAGAGATAGTTTCGATAGAAGGTAGTTTTATAAAGGACTAAATATGCTTTTAGGAAGTGGGAAAGTAATTTGGGAATGTCCTCTAAGTTATAGTTAGCATAATTCCCAAAATCTCTAAGTGGGTCGAACTAAAGGCTTAGGCTTATTACCACTAAAATTGGCCTACAAGCTATCTAACTTAAAACTTTCATATCTCCTAAACATCTTGGTCAAAAATCTATTATACTCACTCTATAAAATGAGATACCATTATATCTTTCTTTGGGAAAAGGTTTCGAGACCTAATCGGCTTCTATCAAAAGTTATAATCGTTATAAATTTTTAAGGTCAAAACTGTTTAGAATTAATTCTAAGGGTCACAATACTACTCAAAGTTTTATCCAATATATAGTCATTAAATTATGAAATTATATATCTACGTACCGTTAATACAAAGAAATGTGTAAAGAATGTAGGTCATTACTCACTAGCACTATGGCTTACCACATCACCTATAAGACTGCAATGGAACATACTCATTTTGTCGTGGCTTATGGCTTGTAGACTATAATCCCCTTAGAAAATGAATTCTTATCTCATAGGAGTATCGACTGCAATACTAATAAAAATGAGGATTTACCTAACACGTCACTGGACATGAATAAAGAGAGATGGGACGAAGCTGCCTTGAAAGTTGATGATCATAGGAAAAAGGTAGCAAAGCAATACAACGTAATGGTAAAGGTGCACTGTAACACCCAAAAAATTAATGATAATTAACAAATAATTAACAAGGCTCAAAAATGGTATTTATGCAAACTTCATAATTTCATCATGAAACTTGCATCGTTCCGTCCATGGTAGTTTTATAAGCAGCTTTCATATTTCGAGTTTTTCAATCAGAGTTTAAATGAAGAAGTTATCAGCGTTTAATGTTTTCAGAATGAAATAATTAAAAAGGAACCTCATCGGTCGGCCACCTTACTTGGGTCGGTCGTCCGCTAAAGATCATTGTTTATAGAGGGCAGTCGATCGGTCGTAAAGGTGACAGCTAGTATTGAACCTTGGCCGAATAGCCCGGATTTTATCATCTTAATCCAATGGTTATGATTGATTCGAGCGCCTATAAATATAGACCTAACCTCTAACTTCTCTTCTCATATTTTATGATCAAAGCGGAAAAGCTCTTCCATTTTCACTTCTCTACTATGTCTATTAATTATAAAATATTATATAATAAGTATATATAATCGAAGAAGGAAGGAAAATAAAAGAGAAGAGAAAATCGATACTGCGGAAAAAAGATAAATTTCATAATTATAAATATATATTTCCCTTAACCCTAAATCTCTTCTCAGATCTGTTGTTCTAATGGTATATGTATATATGTTGTTATACATACTTTTTTGGATTATAATGGAAAAGGAGTCAAATCAAAGGGATGAATCCGAATTTGGGAAATTTAGAAAGCTAAAGGTGAGTGGGAATTATATTATTTATGTTAACATTGAAATTTACATCGTTGAATTTTATTTAATTATTATGCCTATTAAGGTCTGATGAGTTATAGGCTTAAAATGAACGCATAAGAATCACCTACATATTCTGTAAGATAGGTAATTGGAATATGACTGGTATTTTCACACTAATTTGGAAATTTAAAAATCAGTTCCTAAATTTGTTAAAGTTGATTGTTTATAAAGTTGTAAAGTTTATTCTAGATTTATAATTGAATTGTAAAATGTTAGTATTAGTTTAAATTGCCCTTATCTAACATAGAATTTGAATTCTTATGTTTTAATTTATTGGGAGTGGGGTACAATTTAGTGGTATATATTTCCATGTAATTTTCATAAATTATCTAATTCCTCAAATGCATGAAATATGCGTCGTTTGAAACAATAAGGAATATACCAAAAATGAAAGAGATGTGTAAAGTAAAGATGTTCTTCCCCGTAGTATGAACTATCTATTTCTATAAGAAAAAAGATAATTCCTTGTAGGTTTAAATAAAGCCAAGGTCTCACTTTCGACGAAACGTTATAACGGTAATCCTTTTTAGAAGGATTGCTCTGATAAATTAAAACGTGGAAAGAAATGTTCTGGTTTAGGAATTAATGGTTATAAATAGGAATATAATATATATATATAATCACACTTACCGATTAAAAATAAAAATATATTTATATTTCATAATATACATCGATATTCACATTAGTTATAATTAGGATGTCTAGTTATAAATAGCACGGTAAATTATAGGATTAGGTCGTGTAGATAGAAAAGAGATGGTAACTTAAAAATTTTGTAGGGCAATAAATGTGCAGTTCGTAAGGAGTTACAAGAATTAAATGGGGACATAAATGTGTTTAATGGGATAGGTTCAAGGATTTAATATGACATTTATAGAAAAATGAAATAGGCATAATAGGTTGAATTAGAATGAATAAATAAATGTTATTAGAGATTCTCCGATTAAAGCAATAATGATCGTTTATTATGGACAATTGACATTAAGGATATAGTAAACAGGCATAAAAGATGGGAATTAAATGTTGAAAGGCAATATAATTTTCCTAGCGGGAAATTATACGGCCTTAATTATATGTTTAGAACACGCGGGCCTAGCCAACATTTAAGCTTAGAATGGTCGGTTTGGTTTCATGGGGTGGGATGCGAGGTCAATAGAGTTACACCAGAAGTCTGCCCTTAGCCTAGAGGCTACCGACAATTGTGTTTACTTATTACTTATGTGGGGCAACTCTAACTGTAGAACCCGTAAGAAAAGGATATGCGGTTGCGTATAGGTAGGGGAAAATATATCAAGTGTTCTTTCGGATTTGAATTATTAAATGGCCTAGTACTTTTTAGGGAAATGAGGTCTGCTTCATTTTGATAAGAGGTATTCAGTAATTTAATAGAATTTTCCTTGACTTACATTATGTTAGTCTAAATGGAGTTTCGGTTGTGAGAGGTCGGCGGGCTATTGCAGTATTATTATTGAACCAGTATTTAGTAGCTGGGCTGGCATATAGGCTATGACCACCAACAGCCCCGAGCAGTCGGTAGCTAAGACTCAAGTCATGCCCTGATGGATTTCACTTCCTATTAGTGTGGAATTCTATATGGGATACGCACAGACCTCAATGTTTAATTAGGTGGTTATTTGTTTATCGAAGGTAGGCTAGTTATCCTTAAATGAGTCCTTGAGATGCGTCAGTAATATGGTAATTAAATTATTAAGTTGTATCTATGGGTCGTCTGTCTTTGTAGCTAGAACGAATTGACTGGCAGTTATATAATGGAGAGTCCGCTTTAGGGTTGAGGTACTAAGTGGTTGTTAGGTCTGCCTCCGCCCTATTTAAGAAGTATTAAGTTGTCGAGATTTTTGGGTAGTACAATGTTTAGACATATATGCATATATATATATATATATATATATATATATATATATATTCATGTGTGTGTGTCTAGTTATACCCTGAAGAAAGTTAAAACATATCGTAATTCATATAGGATTGAACGGATTAGCCACGAACAACAGACATAACACTTAAATGGAAATCAATCGGCATAAATTATTGTAATTGATAAAGTATGCAATTTTTCAGTCACCAGAACGTTGTTCCGACCCCCTTCCTCATTACAACCCACATGATTAATTGAGAGAGACATGCTACTGGTGCAAGATGGGAACTACAAATTATGAAGTCTTCTCATTCATGCTCGACGTTGACAAGGTAATTAAGAGTTAAAGGAATAATATTGATTTCAAGGTAGTAGCCTTGGTCAGCATATATGTTTTCTTACATTTTTCCATTCCGCCGTGAGTTTATGTAGATAGCTCTTTGATATACTTATGTTTATTACAAGTTAGCAAAACAAACGATCCATACCTTAATGGACATGGTTTTGATTTAGTCAAAAATCGAGCCCATTAAGGTGCGAGTTGTTGCATGCACTCCCTCGGAGAACAATATCTGGTTTTGAAGTGGATTTTCCCTCAGTCGGGGGCACTTGAAACAATTTGGGAAGGACCATATCTCAATGATAAGGCCTTAAGGTATGGAGCTTATTGTAACATCCTTTATTCTGAGATCATAAAATAAAATTAATGATGTCAGAGTCATCTGTAGTATTATTTTCCACTAACGAGAATGAGATTAGTTAGTTTATCATTAACATCAAGAGCACAAGAATATAGAATTTTCAGAAAATAATTTTATTCATTCCTTTCAAATTCATTACAATCCAATTACACAGACCTATGATTACATCATTCAGATAAAATATAATAATACAAACATAATTCTAAGAGAAACATATAAAAATGCCCACTGGGCGATCAGAGCAATAACAATTGACAGTACAATGCTCGTCTTTACATACAATCAATAAAAGCAGTTTTACCGCATAATGGAAAATAAAATAAACTAGTAAGAGCTTTCCTCCTACATGTCTTCGAAAGCTTTATTTATCTTAACTTGAAGAACCTTACTCTTGACCTACTCAAATGAGTATCTAAGAGTTTAGTGGGAAATCAAAAACTTTAGGTTAGATAAAAAGTCTAGTGTAAACAATATAGGTCCATCTCAATCATAGATATATACACAGTGAGACCACGTCATTGATTAGAACATGTTTCCCCTCACTATTATCTTTCAATCGATGCAAAACATAAGATTTTCCTACAACCACAATGATTAGAACAAATATAAATATCATAAAAAATGCGTCAAATATAAATATTCATGCATTTTATATAGCTAGGGGTTACACATTCTCATATATAATCGTCTCGTTAATTGTCCACACATCAGCATAATTCTCCCGAGGTTGCTATGAATCTATTAGTTTTTATAGGACAACTAAAAAACTAATGGGCTGATTTGGGTCAGAAATGTAATCAAATAATCCAACGGTATTTTGTTCCCATAAGCACAAAAACCTACCTCCACGATAAAAGATAAACTATTATAATGATCTTCCATTCCCTTAAGGATACCATGATATCCCCATGACAAAAAATGAAAAATAATGGCAAGTGTGTTGTTATAAGTTCCCAGATATATACACAAAATATTAGCCTCAATATCATCAAAGCTTTACGCATTGGAATCGCACTCCAAATGGCCAATGGCTTGAAAGGCTAAAGTATAAGGTGCGACCTCAACACCAGTCTTCACCAATAAATCTGGTTTTATAAACATCGAATGAGTCTCTTCTCTTGATCAGTTATGTGAATCCTAACAGAATTTGATCCTTTCGATACCTTGGATGCAATGCTACTCACTTAGAAGTTTAGTTTGACCATACCTGCTACTAGAATAACCCTAATTGGTCATTAGTTCCTAGCCCCCAAGGTTACAAATGGTGGGTGATATCATATAAGCGAGCATCTCAACAATTTTTATAACTAATAACATAATTGATCAATGTACATAAGCGAACAATAAATATATCAACCATCATACTAACATGTTCTCATGATAGCCATTTAAACACAAATCAGATAATAACATGCATGCGGTTTATTCTGTATAAACTTAGTAAAATTTGGGCTAGAAATCTGCTTCTCCTCATCTAAAATCTTTTTACTCAAATTTATTATTAAACAAAATCCATATTTAATTACCTAGGAAAGCATGGCCCAATATTATTTATATGCTATCGTACGTATGAAAACAAGGCTATCGTAAGTATAAGAATTTGTATTATCGCTTCTTTAATACCATAGTGCAATCATACTTTTATAACTATCGCAAATCAATAATATCCATACATATCATATCAAAGGAAATATCTACCACAAATCTCAAAAAATAGCTATAAAAAAATACATAGCTATCATAAATCATAAAACCACTTGCTATCGCACCTTTAAAACAACTATCGTAAAATAAGGAATGCATAAATTTCTATAAAATCTCAAAATAAAAGCTGCCATAAACAAATAACACATATCTAACGTGAATCGTAGAACCATGTGCTATCTTATCTTTAAAAAAACTATTGTTAAACGAGGAATGGATAGCTACCATAAAACAAATAAAATAACTATCGTATATCAGAAAAAATAGCTATCAAAAACTCAAAATATAGCTATCCTAAATCTCAAATAATAAATATCATAAATAAAGAGCAATAGCTATCGTAAGTTTAAAAATATAGTGCCATCGCAATTATAATTTTAGAGGCTATCGTAAGTATAAAATTGAACTATCGTATATCAATATGATGATTATTGTAAATTAATAAAGTGGGTGCTATCATAAATCAAGATGGAAGTTCTATAAATATCAATAAAATTGGTTTATTTCCTTTAAAGTAATAAATTTTCACCAAACCGTATGATATCTCTTAGTTAAAAAGTTCTTTATAAAAGATACTTCAGAAAAATCAAAGATACAATTTCTCTTGCACCTCGAGACATTAAATAATACCCTAATTAATTAATTAACTAAATGCCCCTTGTAATTAAACTTTTCCTTCATCAAATAATCCATATCAATTAGAAAATGCAAATAAAAACTGAATATTTTCCATATTTTTCACATGTAAATGTTTCAAGTCAAAATTATTATATTTCATATTTTAAATAATTAAAACCTCAAAAGTGTTTTCGAAACTTAGAAAATTCATAGAAAATTCATAGGAAATTCATATAAAATCGGGAAAATTACGAAATTCAAAACCTGTAACACCCCAAAAATTGAATGATATTTAAATTAAAAAGAAATTAATAAAAAATTATTAGAATCAGAAATGGAATTTTTACAAACGCCATAATTTTGCGACGAAACTTGAATCTTTATTTGTGATAATTTTCATATCAATTTTCATATATAAATTTTATGATTGGAGTTCAAATATAAAAGCTATCAAAGTTTGAAGATTCATGATCAGAAATAATCCTATATGTAATTAAAGAAGTAAATATAATTAATTAACATTGGTTAAGGCTAACGTTTACTTAATGTTTAGGAAGAAATAATGGTTAAATCAGATCGAACAAATCATTTTAGTTAGGGAATAAAACAGATAAAAATCAACGGTTAACATAAACGGGAAACCGATTGATCCTATATTGGAACCAACCGGTGGCAGTATAATGGTTGACCCATCTGGTGGTAGTATAACGGTCGACCAATGATAGGCTAGTTTCTGTCTGTTGAACCTAGGCCAAACAGCTTGGATTTAATATAATCAGATCTAACGGTTGGCATTGATTCGAACTCTTATAAATATAGGCCTAGCCCTCATTTTTCTTCTCATATTTTCTAAAGCAAAAACGAAGCTCTTCCATTTTCTTTTCTCTACAAATTCTAAAATCTATATAAATTATAATCTGTGTGTGTGTGTGCATGTGTGTATAAGTGTAAAGAATAGGGTCAAATCGAATCCCCAAAGCCAAGGTAAATTGTAAATTTAAATCCTAATCTAAATTAAATTCAAATCCCTTGTCGGATCTAAATATCTAATAAATATGTATATGCTTTTAGTACATATTTCGATAGAAGATATGGAGGCAAACAGGGATAACAAGATTTCGATCTGAAGATTTGGAAGCTTAGAGGCGAGTAGGAATTATATATTTTTATATAATATTGGATTTATACCATTATAAATCTGTTCAATGTATTCCTAAATGTAAATTTTGGATTTGTAGGCTTAATATACATATGTAATGAATTTGAGAATCATGCCACATATTCTATGAATTGTTAACTTTGATTAAAAATTTCATATACTTGACTCTAGAAAGTAAGGGTGAAAGTAGTCCCTAAATTTATGAAATAATTTTTTAATGAGGTTGTATAATAACTCCTTGTTTGTTAGTCCAATGGTATATACTAGTAAGCATGAATTGGAAGTTGTTGTAAGTTGGATTGATAGTTAAGTAGTATTTTAATTCATTGGAACAAAGTAAAATGCAATGTAAAATTCTATAAATTATCCAGTTTTATAATTATGAATAAAAGTGTACCGTTTAAAATAACATGAAACATGCTTAAAAGAAAGAGATGTACAAAATGAGGATATTTACTGTATTTTTTATTGTCTATTTCAATAACATCAAAAAAAAATTCCTTGTAATTCCAAACATAACATAAGTCATCTTTTAGATAAGTTACGGAAAATTACAGTTTCGACATTCCTTTTGGGAAGATGTAATTTCAGAGCATTAAAATGCAAAAATCCCTCAGTATAAACCTAAGTTTAGCAAGTACAGATAAAAAAATGATTTAATTGTAAATCTAATATATGCGATTTAGGACAAGTTAGAAAATAAGCAATAAGCAATGAAGTGTAAGTAAAGCAACAAAATGGGTAATTAAGAAGTTATAATAAACAAAGAAAGATAGTTAATAGATGAAAAGGAATAATAAGCAATATCTAATTATGTTAAGTGGAAGTTAAGCAGTAAAATTTATTTAATATATTAAATTAGAGTTAACAGTAAATGACATTAAACAAAGTAATGAAACAAGAAGTTCTGTAAGAAAATTTTGAATATTAACAGTTGGAACATAGAAGACGTAGTAATTAAAAAAAAATTATATAGCCTCAAGTATGCGTTTATGACGAGTGTGAATTATTGAATCTAGTTCTAAATTAATTAAAAATGATGTAGTCATTATTATGGGCTAGGATGTGAGGTCTAATGTTGCACAATAGAAGTCTGCCTTCCTAAAGGGGCTACCGATGTAACGACCCAGAATTTTAGCCATTTGAAATTCGTATATTTAATTTATTTTAAATATTTGCAAGTTAATTTTATAAGTTGAATAACGTATATTTCGAATATCTTGATTTAATTGGATATAAGTTGACGAGCACTACATTTTAGAGCTGGTTTGGAGTTAATTGGAGCTAGTTTAAATTTTGGGTAAAATTAAACGACTGTTTAATTTTATTCGAAATAAAACACTACAATTGCTATAGGAAGCAATGTGAGCACAGATTAATCTTTATGACTTACTGATATTTTTATATAAGTGAGAAATAAATTTATTTATGCTGATTAATTATTGTTTGGATGATATATAATATATTCTATATATATTGGTTGGTATTGAGATATATTCCTGCCTATTGGAGCAGATGAGACCCTATATGTTTCCGTGTATGAGCGGATGACCCTTTGTATATGCATCTGCCTTGAAGCGGACACTGTACATATATTCTAATACAGGTAAATAGGCACAAGGATGAAGTTGCAAAAAAATTTAGTCTCAGGGACAACAAGTTTGCTTTTTAGTTTTAAGGACACTTTTTAGTGTAAACTGAAAATGATAGTTACAACTATCATTCTGTGAATTACACTAAAAAGTGTCCTTCAGCCTAAAAGAGAAATTTGTTGTCCCTGAAACTAAATTTTTCTCTAACTTTTTCCTTGATCCTAAAAACCCCTATTCTAATATGTATATTTATTGCAGGTAATAGGTTGGAGGGATTCAACTAGATTCTTCATCAGTATTGGTTTATTTATAGATATTGTGATATATGCTGTTATCATACGATATATGATGTTTTGATGATGTGATTGATGTATTTTGTGTTGTTGCAGCATTGGGCCTATTTTTGGACCTTTAAAAATATTAAAGTGATGATTTCAAATTAAAATGGAGTTTCAAGTGATTTTGAAAATAAACGTTTGGTTAATTTTTGAATGGTTAAGGAAATGAATTTATTTTCAATACATAAAAGTTATAATTTTTATGTTATAAAAATTATAATTTTTTGGAAATATAATTGAAATATGATTTTTGAAATATGAAGTTGATTTATTCGTAAAATAATTTAAAGTGGAATTTCGTATTTATTATAAATGGTATATATATAAGATTTGTAAAATTGATATTTTATAGATCAAATTGATGAAACTGTAAAGGAGTTTTATAAGTGTTTAAAATGAAGTTATAATTGAATCTTATAAGTAAATAAGATTTATAGATTTATAATTTGTGAAGTTATAAAAAGAATGATTTTAGAAATAAAGAGATTTATAAGGAATTAACATATAATTTAGATTTTGGCATGTAAATGGATATAAATGGAATTGGTTAATAAAAAGTATTTTAGAAATGGAAGTTTTTTTAAAATATATATGAATTTATAAACATTGTTTTATAAATTCGAAATCAACTAATTTTGACAAGTTAAATATAAAAGCTTATTAAAGGAATTATATCTACGATTTTGGATAGTGGACAATCCTTTAATAAACATGTAGAAGTAATGAATTTGATAAAGGAGATATATTCATGATTTGGACAGTGGATTATCCTTTAATAAATGTTAGAAATGTTGGATTCGGTAAATGGACTATATTCACGATTTTGGACAGTGAATAATATATTAAATAAAATGGATATGGTTTGGAAAGTGATCTTTTAAATTTAAAAATAGGTTTTGAAAAGTGATATTTTAGATGGATAATATGATTTGAAGATGTTTTAAAATGTGTTGAGTATCAAAACCTTAGATTTCAACATTCATTGTTGAAATAGACGTTTTCGAGAAATAAGGAAAGGATGGACTATAACACTTTTGGTATAGTAAATGATTTCGAAAGGAGTGTTTTGTATAGTATATGGGATTTATATCTCTATCTTATTTTCGAATCCCTATACTAATGATTTTGGGTTGTCGTAATAATGTTTTATGCAACATTCATTTTGACACAAATAAATGTGTTTAAAGAGAATGTTTTCCTTACAGAATAAAATATATACTTAATCCTGATTTAAGTATATTAATATTTTCTAAATGTTGAAAATAAAGAGATTTATGAATTACTTATTATCAAATAAGTATATGGAAATGTTTTCCAATATTAAAGTTGAAATGGTTTTGAGATTATATCTTTTTAAAGATAATTTGAAGTGAATATTTGCAAATGATTTAATTAATAAAAGATTAATTAATAGGGTCTACGGAATGTATACAGTGCTAGATATTTGTTTATTTGCTTTGACAGTTAAATAACCGACAATCAAATTTGGCCAAATTTTAGTTCCTCGACTTGATGTGGGAACCATTTAGTCATACACTTAGTATGTAGTCTTCTGTGTAGGCTTGATTATCGTTTTTATTGAGGATAATGAATCGTATAATGCAGAGTATTACTCCAATCTATCGAGCTTCCTTCTTGGCCCAAAGGATAGTAAGTTGAAAGTTGGAGACGTGATAAGTCTATGAGACTTCGTTTCTCTGTGAGGTTGAGAAACGCTTTTGCGTTGTTGGTGCGAACAGATCGGGATCGATTTATCCGAAAACCACTTCGGACCAACATATATGTGTTCGATTTTTGCAAATTTTGATGATATTGATATATAGGATTTTCATAGTGGGGTATTGCTTGTTGATCGTTTGGGGTTAAAATCCCAATATACATATAGTAGCAGTGTTCTCTTCATTATGAAATATCTAATGCAAGGGCTATTCGCTACTAATCCTTAGGATTTCCAAACAGGATGTGGTAGGAAAGTACCTTCGGTTTGTCCTATTCCAGGACAACTTGTATGGATGTTTGTCTGACATTGCATTTCTTAAGATTACGTACATTAGTTTTTACAAACGTACATCAGTGGTGGCGGAGAAGGCAACCTCTCTTGGCTTAACACACTCCTTGAGACGTATGAGCTTAAGGGTTGTATTTTTGTAGAAGGCAATAAGTGATCAAATAGAAATGGTCATGTGGCATTCAAAGTGATGTGATTTTTGATTTTGAAAGGTAATCGTTACCTCAGGCCTCATCAACCGAAAATGACCGAAACAGGGTTAGTGCGGCAAGGCTAAGTGGGTCGCTCCCAAATAGGGTATGATCATCCTCTTCTAGAGATATCTTTACATGCTATGACGTCGTGTATCTGATTACTGTGGTTTGTATGCTATGAGGGCCCTCAGTAAAGGTCGGTAAGGACCGGAGGATGATATATTCGGTAGCATCTAGTTATAGAGGTGGGCCAGTCTTGTGTTGATAGAGGATCCTTTGTGATGGTCCTTGGTACATTCTTCTAGAGATGTACTGCCGAAAGGTAGTCCCTTCACCTGGTCATTTGATTGTAAATCCAAACTTCACTACGTGCCTACCATTTTTACTGTATTACCCATTTTAGGCCATATGCTGAAATTTAATAAATGTAACAATTTCAGCTATGATTAATATTATTTATGCACTAGACACTATTATAATATAAGAGGATTGAATATGAAATGTTTTAGTTATCGTAAGGTAAAAACATTTCCGTGTTTATGTGTGGACTTGCTTACGAGATACTTTTGTTTGGACAAAGGAAAAGTTTGGTAATTTAATAAATTAAGTTGAATGTGTTTCTTACGCTGGTTTACCAGACTGATCCGGGCGTTCTTCCCTTTCAATGCTCGGGTCAGACCGAGTATATTTACAGGTTTAGATTTGATGCTTTTGGAGATTCAATAGGAGAGCTGGAGATCTTCATTTCGTATACACGTATCTGTTTTGATTATTGATTATCCGCTGTGCTTAGTTGTTGTTTATTATCGGCAATTGTAAGGATAGGTTATTATAACTGTTCAAGCTGATAACCAATGATTGATTGTTGAACTCTAATTGATGTATGTATATACGGTTTCTATTTTATAAAGATCATTGATATGATACTATATGTTTCCCGATGTGATGTGAGATTCTGTATCATTTTGTTTGGTTCTATCTTCTCTCTTTCTTCTCTTCTCTTCTTCTCTCTTCTTTTATTTCTCTTGACTTTCTGTCGGTTTATGCTTTTTGGGTTGGACATGTGAGGTTTATTGTCGATTCAAAGGGTATGGATTTGCGGGTCGTCACAGCTGGTATCAGAGCTTTGATTTTGTATATTCCTAAGCTTTGATGTGTACTTAGTATAGATAGGGACAATGGCACCCTAGATTGAGTTTGAGTGCATTATATATAAGCACATATTTGTTAATGATTATAAATTTTTTTAATATTTTGTCTTCTTGTCCATTGAGCTGTTTGTGAATTCTGGTCGGTATGTGGGACGCCATGTTATCGATAGGGATTTCTAAACACTTAAACGAGACAAGTCGACACAGTATTATTTTAAATGGGGTAAATGAAATAATTTTACCTCGATTATATTTTATATGTAAAGGAAACAATTTTTCAGGAATTATTAAAGTGTATATAAATTGATTGTTTGGTTGTTTTAAAATGTGAATATGTATGTATGTATTTATGTATGGAATTATAATTATATGATTTACAATTGTGAAATAATATTGTATATAAGAAATGAAACAACATGAGTATATTTATAAATATGAGTTATAAATAAAAATGGATTTTAAACTAAGATTTGAAAATTTGAATCCGGTTGATTTTGAAAGTTGTTTTTCAAAGTTTAAAGAGATTACATTATTATAAATCTAAATAAGATAATTAATTTGGAATGAGTCTTATATAAGTGAAGTAAAATAGTGAAATTATATAAGAAAGATTTGTAAATGTGATTTATAAATAAAAGGAATTTTTAAAAGAATATGAAGCACTGAATTCACTATTGTTGCTGAGAAATAATAAAGGTGATGACTGCAACATCATCAGTATTATTTTCGAGTTTCTATAGTGATTGATATGCTACCAATAGTAAATTGAAAATTGAAGTTTTGTTGTGATAAAAAAATTTGATTTAAAATCCAAGTTGAAATTGATAAATATAAGTGAAATGAGTTTTGGATTTATAACATGAAATAAAATTTTAGCTTTGGTAAAGTTAAATAATTTAAGTAGCATAATAAATATATGATTTGAAATTTAGCTGAAGAAATGTTAAATAAAGTGAATTGGATTTGAACCAGATTAGATAAATTATCGAAATGGAAATTAAACTTAAATGGTAAGTGATTATATAACATGAATTTGAAAGTTTTAATAAACAAGTTGTATAACTTATAAAATGAGAAAAGGTAAGTAAAGCTAATTGTTAAAATGGTTAATCAATTTTATTAAGCAAAACAAAATTTGAATTTGAATAAGTGATATGAATATGAATTAAGTAAAAGTTAAGTAAATTGACTTTAAAATTGGAATCTGAATTGGATTTATAAGTTAAAATTTGAGTTAAGTTAAACAAATGATGTTTAAAAAGGAATTTAACTTAAGTAATGTTGAGTAAAGTTGAATTTGATATCAAAGTGAATTAAAAAAGTGAGTTAATGAACTGAAGTAGTTAAATGAATATGAATTTGAGTTATGTAATGAAATTCAACTTTAGTGGTAAAATGAATTAGCATTAAAAATGTTGTTGTTTAGAAGTTGTGAATTAATGATAATATGGAAAGTGTTGTATAGATATGTGATTATAGTGAATACTAGAATTCAATCTAAACTGAATATTAAACCAATTGAAATTAAATGTGTTAAACCAAATTGAATGTAAATGAAGTAAAGTAAATTAAATAAATTTGGTTATGCTAGTTATGCATTGGTTGTTTGATGAATGTTAGTGATTGAATAGAAAATTCATATGGAGTTGAATTAATAAAATTAAAAGCTAAATAATTGAATTTAAATTGGAAGTTAAGTGAATCTAAATGGAACTGAATTTGATTTAAAAGTGAACTAACTTGATATAAATTAGTGAATGTAAACTAATTGAATTTGAATAGATGAATGTTAGTAAAATCAACTGTAAATGAATCCAATGTGAATAAATTGGAAAATCAATTCAATGACTATTAATGAAAAATGAATGTATATTGATTTGTTTATGCATTGATTGGATAGATGTTGGTTTGTTGGATGTTAGTTGGATGATAGTTGTTTGATGATTGGATTTGTTGCTTTTGATTGCATTTCTATATTGGCATATATAGTTGTTATATTGGTATATGTTGTATATTGATATTACTTTCATATATACATGTTTCTCAATTTTTTGTTGAGTATTTAGTAGGTGTGGATGGCGTATGCTTTGCATTTGGAGCTCGCTTTCACACTATATTAGCCGTATATGCTCGCTAATAATATATAAGGTACATATCTCGGATTACATAACGTACTTTTATACTTTTTTTCCCTATGGGATGCCTCATCCTCGAAGATGAGATGTATATTTGTGATATATATATATATAAATATATATATATATATATATATATATTGTGATCCTACTACGATTGAAACGCGCAAAGGAGGCTTTGGCAAAAAAAATTGAAAATTTAAGGCATTGGAATTTTTTTGAGAAAATTGGAAAAATTGGTGAAAACTAAAATTATGATTTTGAGTTAAAGTTAAACGATATTAGTTGATTTTGAAAAGATAACTAAGAAAGGATTTGAAAACTCAGAAAAGTTTTTATAAGAAGTTTAAGTACTGGATTTTGGAAAAGTTAAAAGTTTAAATGGATTTGAAATCTAGTTCGAATGAATTATTTTGAAAATTTAATGGATTTTTTAATGTTTTCTTACTTGGTAATTTCGATGACGAAATTCTTTTAATTATGGGAGAATGTAACGACCTAGAATTTTGGCCATTTGAAATTCGTATATTTAATTTATTTTAAATATTCACAAGTCAATTTTATAAGATGAATAATGTATATTTCGAATATCTTGGTTTAATTGGATAATTAAATCATTAATTTAATATTTGAAGATTTGGAAATAATTGATATTTGAATTTAATGTGAATGAAAATGATTTATAAAGATGAATTAAATTCTATTTGAATTAAAATAATGTTAGATAACTTTTGAAATTGAATTAAAAGTTAAATCACAGAAATTGAATATTTTAATATTTAATTAACGTGTAAAAATAGCCATTTTTCAAACAGTCTCAGATTTCAATGAAATTAGTTTGATTGGATCCGTAATGTTATATTATTGTGGGATTTCAAATTTCGTGCCAATCGGATTTAAGGTTTGTCCAAGACAAGCTAAAATGCTTAGAAATTCGTTTAAGTGAATTTTAAATTTAAATAATTCGATTCGAAAACCTATCTTCCAAATACGATCGAATTGGCTTCCGATATATATACCATTGCATTCAGAATATGGGTAAAACATTATAAAAGCCAGGCAGCATGCTTCGTTTGGAGTTTGAAAATTTTTCGGGTGAATAGTGTCATGAAATTTTCTATAAAAGGACCTAACTTTTTCTAAATTGCCAAAAACTCTAGTCAAGTTAGGGCTAGCCGCCGACTTTGATTTAATGGCCGAAAATTTCAATCCTTTCTCCCTTAATCTCTCTCAATCCATCAACAATTAGAAAAAACATTCGCCTACAAAAGTGAAGAGCGTATCTAGACCTTCGAATCCATAGGGCGATGATGGGGTTTTGAGCTATGGATCGACGATAATATGCTAGCGTTCATTCGACCTTTGCATGCGATTTTCGAAGTAGATCTGCAATCGAGCTCTGTAACATCCCACCTTTATAGATATTTTAAGCAGACACACATGCCAACCCAAACCATACAGAAGGGCAGACTGTTATTAGGGTAAATAATAAAAAGCAGAGAGAAAAAAAACAAAACAGAATCTTGCAACGGAATGACAAAATATAATAATCAAATTACAGTTCATGAAGCTGTTTACAAAACATTTGATTATACTTATACTACACAGAATCAGTGTTACACACATCTGAGATAAATAAATAATAATGTCGCGGAACAGTGTGATGCAGTGGAATAATATAGAAATAATAATAATACAGTCTTCGACTTCATCCTCTAGAAATAAGGTCTTCAAATCCTGAAATGCTCAGGCTTACCCGAGCGTGTCTAACGTGAGTGTGGTAACTTAAGAGATGCTCGGGATTCACACCTCCTAAGGATCCGTTAAACTATCTACTATGTAGTAATATATGCTATTATAATAATGTCTATAGTAAAGTAAAGTATTAAAATAGCGTTAAGGCGTTACTCATATCCCCTTTAACACATTCTATATATTCCCATAGTCTATAAAGTACTGTAATCTCGCCCGTACTGGATGTCGTCAGAGGGCACTCCATAGGTATGGTACAAAACAAATTCGTAAAAGGCATGCTAGGATAGGTGAATGGCACAACTAGGCAATGCTAGGGTAGATATACCAATTACACTTCCAGACTGGTGGTAATGCATAACAGTTACTAATGCCTACCTTGGAATACACTCTCGAATAAAAATTGCGGGTGGCCACCAAATAAATCACAAAGTCAGAATATAGATCGATAGAGTGTTCCCGATCGGAGGAATGAACTCACTTGGTCCATCAACTGCTCCTGTTTTAGCCACCTTATGCCAACTCATGGGAGTAGAGTCCACGTATACACCTCATATAGGATCGTCGCCAACCATCCTACTTCATTCTGGAATCTCCATCGCATACACAGTTGTCAAAATGGTTTTTGGTATTTGTAGAGAGTATGAAAACATCCAATCCCGGTCTTTTTAACAACCAATCGCTTATTACACACCGAATGGTTCTTTCACATTTCCAAAATCATTTCATAATTGATATCAAAATATCATATTCAATTCAAACCATATCGCTTTCGAAATCATTACTTACTTTCGAAATCATATTCACCTTTGAAATCATATCACATTTTGAAATCATAATTTTGAAATTATATTTCCTTTCAAAGTCAATTCACAATTTATACCAAAATATCATATTCTTAAAACCCATTCTTGAAATTATATCGTTTCCAAAATCGCAATTTCTTTCAAAAGCGAATTTCTAAATTAAGTTAAATCCTAACTTCGAAACCTTCATATTCAACTAATTATAACATTTAGATACCAACTTAGGTTATAACATCATTTAACCTTATTCTTTTTTCAAACCTATTGAATTGAAGATAAACTCTTCCACGTCACTTAGTCTGGAAATTTAGAAATTATTTCAAATAGTTATAAATAGTTAAAATGCTCTAAAATAGTTTAATTACAGGTAAAATAATTTTAGATTGATTTAAGATAGTTAAATAGATTTAAATTAGATTAAATATAATTAAAAAAGATTAAATAGCTTTAAAATAGGTAAATTATATACAATATATATTAGAATGGTTTACTTAGTTTAAAATAAATTAAATTGGTTTTAAATAGATCAAAATAATTTATATAGTTAATATTGGTAAAATAGTTTAATAAATTTGAAAATTTTAATAATTATAAATTTTAAAATAATATATTTTAAAGCGTTTTACTATTAAAATATGAATTTGTAATTTATATCAAATTAAATTATTCATTTCATTTCAATACATTTGGACCATTTCAAACCTCCCAACTCAGCAAACCTATTTCAACCCGTTCAATTTAAAAGTTTCAATAAAACATTGAATTTCATATCGTTTCAATCCATATTCAAATATCAATTCAGATTATTCCAATTTCAAAATATTTAAAAGTTATTTTCAAACAAATTCAATAACTCAATTTCGATAGAATTTCATTTATACTTAAAAGCTTAACTTTAAACTTCCAATTTAATTTCTTAAAGCAAATTCCTTTAAACCAATTCACATTTCAACGATAAACTTGATTTTCCAATAATACTTTAATTTATAAAATCAAATTTTCATTTCAAAATATCATTTAATAAAATCCAAAAACTTAAGGATTTAAAAATCATTTAATATAACCAATCCGGTGTCCATATATAATTCTCTACCCTAGAATCAAGTGATACAGATATTAATCATTTCAATCCGCAGTTTAATAACTTATAGTTATATATTATTTCAAACCGCAATCTCTAATTAATAATAAAATCCATAAAATAGCTCGAGTCTATCATTTCAACCTATAACGTTTTTTCCTTAATCTATAGATCATTCGGGTATGTATCATTTCAACCCATAGTGAACTTGCAGTTTATAACGATATAAAATACAACATCCATTCATCAAAATCAACGATCAACATCCAACACAACCATCATCCAAATCAATCAATGAATATCAATAAATAACAGACTAACATTAATAGGAAATTAAATTGAAATTTTAATTCAAAAATAAATTAAATAACGATTTAATTCAAATAAATTCAAATTAATTGAGATGACGATTTAAAATATACCAAACAGCCCCAAATAAATTTCTAATCACATCATAAATTAAATTTAACAAACATAAGAAATTTTAGAAGTTGTGAGTGGGTTAAAACACTCACCTTTGAATTTAAATTGAATTTAAATTCAATTTAGGGCCTAAATTCAAACGATCTCCGAATTCGTCCAAACTGGCGTCAAAGTGTTCGAAATTTTGATATGGTCCCAATGTAAGAAACCGCAAGTAAAACGGACCTCGTATGCAAAAGTTACGTATATTAGAACATTCAAAATTTAAATTAAAATAAAAATAAAAAAAATAAAAAACCGGAACACGCCACGTTACCCCCTTCTATCTCACGCGTTCGAACCTAGATAATCGACCAAAACCCTATCAGCCGCCACTCTTCTCGTGCCTGCTGCGCCACCACCTTGCCGATCCACGACCCCCGACCACGTCCCCGACCACGCTGGCCTGGGCCGCCCCGTCCGGCCCAGACACGGCAACTCAGGTGCTTCAGCCACCGACGATCGAAAAAGGCCAAACAGAGGTGAATTCATACACCTATAGACCAGATGAGCAACAAGGATCGACTCACCTCCTCCTCCTCCACGTACTGCAAACTCCTGATCGTCCTATCGACGAGAATCCACCATTGAACGAGAAGCTATCCAATGAAAGACCATGATAAATTCATTAATTCCTGGACCAACAATAATATGATTTGAGAAAAGAGTTGTAAATCTGGGTTACGCTTATCGAGAGCTTCAGATTGATATATAATTTGATGTTATTTGAGGAGTTTGAATTTGATTTGACATTGCAATTGGGAATTAGGATTTGTCCGCCATTGGGAAAAGGAGAAGCAAATGGAATTGTACGTACTGGAATCAAAAATAAGAAATGACCTAGGGTTTAAAACTATATATATATATATAGACAGAACAAAATTGAAATGGATGAGCTCGATTGGTTTGGAAAGTTGAACGATAAACGACCTATAAAGCCCGTTTCGACTCCGGAACAAAGATGTGTAACAACCCTAGAATTTTTTAAATTTGACTTTATTTTATTTTGAAAATATTTTAAATTTATTTTTATTTCAAGATTTCATTTTTAAATATTTTTAAAGTGATGTTAAAAATTTTCCAAAGCTAATTGTATTTATTTACAATTTTTAAAAAAACCTAGTTTCTATTTTTAAGCTATTTTCTTAATTAATTTATATTTATCTAAAATTTATTTATTTATTTTTATTCATTCTTTATTTTGTTTTGTTTTTATTTTATTTATTTACATTTTTTATGTGTTTAAAAATGTAAAAAGAAAAAGGAAATTTGAAGAGTTTTATAACCTTTCACATGCCTTAAACTTTTCACCTTCTTTTTACGTTTTCATTTTCAAATCAACACATGCATTGATGAGGCCGACTACTTCCTCTCTTCAGCCGCATATCATTTTCATTTCTCACACAAAACATTTTACTTCTCACCAAAAAACTTTCGGCCATCACTTCTGAGAAAAAAATTGGTAATGATTTTTCTATTTTTCTTACTCATTTTCTACTTTTTTTAGTGATATTTTGCCTTGCTTTCACCTATATATTGTTCAGCCTCAAGCTCCTCCTTCACCACCACCTTGTTCGACTACAAACCCCCTCCATCTCCACTGACTTGTCAGGTCGTGACCCCTAGGACGCATGCTCCACCAAAAAAATTAGCAAACACCACTTGAAACTACCATAGCCAAACTCCTATTGCCTTCACCACTTCACCACCCCTCTCGTCCACCACTTGCACCACCTCCACTAGCCTATACTTGAACCTAAGCCACTGCCACACCATCCTCTAACCTCCACCAGTCATAGCCGTGCCACCAAAGGACATGGCCGAGACTTATATTTTCACATAAATTGCCTTTGTTGCCTTGGCTTGTGATGTTCTTGCATAAACAACTTCCATATCTTCATACCCTAGCTTGACCGATCATTTTGGACCCATACTTGACCAAATACACCACCATGGCCGTGCCTTATCACCATATGGCCAAGCATAGTATTTATGAAAGCAAGTGCAAGTTGTTTAATTATTTGTTGTTCCTTATTTTCTAGTGTTCAATGTTATATTTGGTGTTGAAATTCTTTATATTGTTTTGTTTCATATGCACAAGACAACTATTTTGGCTCTTCCCTCACTTGAATCGTAGTCGTGCTTTCGTGCTTTCCGGATCTTTGGTTTTGTGTCCGAGTTTGTAATCTCCAGCTTGTAGAGGTGAGTATTTCTCACCACACATTTTAACTTATATAATTAGTAAATTGACACCACTTGAATCTGTAAATTATATTATCATGTTATAACTGCCTATGCTATGATCATATGATTTTCACCCCTGTTTATACACCTATCATATCATCTGTTACTGTTATATAGTGTTATTGTGTTTATTTATATCGGTTTATCACACTGCAAGTTCCTTGTAGATTAGAATCACTATGGGTTGAAATGATCATACCTGAACGGACTTTAGAATAGGGAAAAATCATTATGGGCTGAAATGATAAGCCTGAGCGATTTTTATTTATTTCATTTTACTTGGGACTGCGGGTTTGAAATGATAGAACCCGGGTTTTCTTTGTAAATTATGGATAGATATGATAAATATCCGTATCACTTTACCTAGTATAGAAAATTTGTATACAGACCCGTGGTTAATATGTTTTTCTGGATTTTTTTTAAGTATTTTAAAAAGTAAATATTATAATATTTGATTTAAATTTGAATTTAAAAAATGATTTTTATAAAGCGATATTGATTTTCTATAAATTAAAATAGTTAAGTAAATAAATGTTAAAAATTGGAATTTGAAATATAACTTAACTTAGAAAATGTGAAATGGGTTTTTAAATTAATAGCTAAGTTAAGAAAAAATGAAAATGGAATTTAAATTTAATTTATGAAATGGTAAATTAAATTATGTTAAAATGTAAAATAAATGAAATGTTATAAAATTTTACATTTATTTTATAAGTGAATTATTAAAATTTTGATAATTATTGTGAAAATTTCACTTCATAAAATCATAAATTAAAAGGTATTTAATGATCATTTTAAAGTGTAAAAATATGATTTTTATAAGTTAAAAATGGTTTAGATTAAAATTTAATTGTTTATTAAATTTTATTGAAAACTTGGAATTTAATTAACAGTATTTTTGAAATGTTATCATTTCTTTAGTAAAGGATATTACAGCATTTCTAAGTGCTGTAGTTGATACAAATGAACTATATAGCTAAAAATGAACTAAGGGCTATTACAGCACTTTGTAAGTACTGTAGTTGCTGAATTTAACTAAAGTTTATTTGAAGCTAAATTAAACCTATTACAGCATTTTAAATGCTGTCTTTTCTAAATTGAATTGTTTTAAAACATAACTTTCCGAAGCATTTTCTAAGCGCTGCAAAAGTTGAAAATTTCACTGTTTTAATAAATTTAAGTGAATAAATGAACTTTGAAAGCGTAAAATTTTGGAAATTAAATATTTAATTATTAAATATAATGACTTCATTTTTAAATAGTTTAAATGAAGTAATTTGAGTTGAAATATAAACCATTTTGAAACGTGATTTGGAATGATATTTAAATTAAATGAAATGAATGTGGTTTGGAAAAAATATGATATTTTGATATTTTGAAATGGATTTGAAATGATATTGAATTTTTAAATGATATTTCATTTTCGAAGTATAAATACCATTTTAAATTATAACCACGAGTTATAATAATGATTGGTTGTTAAAGAGATCGGGATCGGATATGGACATACTCTCTATCGATACCGAAAACCACTTTAACAACTGTGTACGCGGTGGAGATTCTAGAACGATGTATGATGGCGGCGACGATCCTATTGTGGTATGAACGTGGACCCGACTCTCGTGAGTTGGCTTAAGGTGGCTAAAACAGGAGCATTCAACGGCCAAGTGAGGTAGCTCCACCGATCGGACACACTTCTTCAATAAAATTCTATTACTTTTGTGATTGATTGGGTGCACCCCTTTGATTTTTGGGATTGTGGCTCGAGGTGGGCGGTAGTGGCTGGTATGCGTTACCACCATCCCGGAAGCATAATTGGTATATCTACCCTGGCATTGCCTCGTGTGCCTTGTCACCTACCATAGCGAGCTTTACTACGAGTTTGTTTTTCTCCCGTAGCCCATGGAGTATATAGGGTAGTGTCCCGATTTGGAGATACGCTAATACTGGATGGACTACTGGGACTATTACATGTTGGGGGCTATATGGCTAACCCTTCAACGCTATTTTAAAGTAAGTTTATTTTACTGTAGACATTATTATAATAGCGCAATATTACTACATAGTAAATAGTTTAACGGATCCTTAGAGGATGGGCGGTTCCAAGCATCCTTTAAGTTACTTGAACTTTATTACAGTTTACTTGAGTTGGCTTACATTATAGTATATATGTCCTGACGTGAGTGTTTTATGTTTCGCTTTACGCTCGGGTCAGCCTGAGTATTCAAAACTTTGGATTCTCTTTCTGGAGCTGGTCTTTGCTGGACATTCTGCCTATCTATTTATATATCTATTTCAGTTTTAGCCGTTCTAGTTATCTCATGTATTAGTGATATATGTGTTTGGGATTCCTATTATGTTGTTTTCAGACTGATATTATGTATTGTTTTGAGACTTTGTTATAGTAGGTTCATGAACTATTATGGTATTTTAAATTCCGCTATGAGTTATTCTGATTGTGCTATGTCTGTGATTCTGTGTAATTGATTTCATTTGCTCCAAATTTATTTACAATCTGTTATTTTACATCATTCAAGTCTGATATATGTGGATTATAGTCGATTTGAATGGTGCAAAATAGTGGGTCGTCACATTTGGTATCGGAGCTTTGGTTTTTAGGCAAACCATAGCCTGCGGTGCAAAAACTCATTAGAGATAGGGTAGAAATACCCTAGAATTAGTGAAAACAATCTCAGAATCATATCTTTGTGAGAGAACATATTTTCAAAGTATAAAATGATTTTCAAAATAATTTTTCAAAGGATTTTCAAAGAATTATTTTGATATAAAAAAAATTCTTGTTTTAAAAGGATTTTTCGAATGTTTTCCAAATTTCCTTCCTTTCGTATCTACTTTGTTATTATTTTCTTTCATTAGGATATTCATTCAAGTGAATTTATCTTGTCTTATCTTTGTCATCTCTATATCTTGTCCTAAATTCATTCTTGATTTTTCAGGATGAATCGAGGAAATTCCAAAGGTAGGGGTCGTGGTATTGCTCCAGCTCCTCAGCCTGTTGCTCCTGTTAGATTCACTGTTCTCTGTAAGGAATTCACTCAACTTAGTGGAACTCCATTCACCGGTTCAGAGAGTATCATTGAGGCTCAGCAGTGGTTGCGGAGTCTAGAGAGGATATTTACTGGTCTTGATATTACTGATGCCCAGAAGCGTCAGTTAGCAGCTTGGCAGTTGCACGAGGCTACTCTAGATTGGTGGGAGTCTGTTACGGCTAACACCGTTGAAGCTGATATTACTTGGGAGTAGTTTGGGTATCCTTTGTGTTATCTTGAATTTTGTTCCTATTTTTCCTTTTATTTTGAATTTATCTTAAGTTTGTTCTGTATCTCTTTTCCAGGGAGGCTTTTGTGGCAAAGTGGATGCCCGAAGCCGGGAAATCTCAGCTTTATCATGAATTTATGGATCTCAAACAGGGTAGCATGTCTTTTGCTGAGTATAAGAGGAAGTTCAATGAACTTTCTAAGTTCGGTCCTAGCTTGATTGACACTCCTCTCAAGAAGAATGAGAAGTTCATTGCTGGTGCTCGTCCTGAGTACTATAGTCGTCTCATTTCTCATGTTCATGGCACTTTCACTCGGCTCATGGATATGGCTATTCATTATGAGAACCCTACTTCTAAGGATCCTGTTGCCACTGGTGCTCCCTCATCTCAATCTTCCTCTGCTAATTCTAGGAAGAGAAAGCCAAATTATCACCAGTAGAAGAAGAATTGGCACAAGCATCTTGGTTTGGAATCTACATCATCTGCTCCTTCTCAGAGGCAACCCGTTGATCTTTCCTTTATCACCTGCTTTAGATGTGATCAAAAGGGACACTATGCCAATAGCTGTCCTACTTTATATGTTGCTGCTATTCCTCCACCTGTTCGGTTGGCTAGGCGTGATCTCTGCCATATCTGTCTCCAGCCTGGTCATTTTAGGAAGGATTGCCCTACCAGCAGAAGGGTAAGCCTTTTGGCATATTTGTTGTCTCCTCTGCATCATCTCCAGTCCTTCCACCTGCTCCTACTCCTAGTGATGGCCAAGGTACTCTTCGGGGTACATTTACTTTATTTCATCATCTAGTTCGAGTTTTATTTGATATTGGAGCTTTCCACAGTTTTATTTCTGTTGATTTGTGTGATAAGTTTGAACATCTCCTTTCTCCTGGGTATGCTTTGGTTCCTTTATGTATTTCTAATCCTATCAGAGGTCCCGCAAACCTTAATAGGATTTGTAGAGGAGTGAAACTCTTCCATTCTGGTTATCGTTTTTCTGGTGTTTTCTATGTTCTTGGTTTCGATGCTTTTTATTTATTGCTTGGTCAAGATTGGTTGAGGAATCATGATGCCCGTATCTCTTGCAAATCCAGAATTTTCACTCTTGTCGGAATAAGGGCGATTCTTTGATTATTCAGTGTCGCATGCCTCAGGATTTTGCTGGTAGTTTTATTTATTCTTTGGATTCTTCCCCCGTTAATCTTGATTCAACTCCTATGGTCAGACTATATCCCGATGTATTTGGTGAACTCACTTCTTTACCACATAAGCGGGAAATTAATTTTCGGATTGATCTTATTCCTGGTGCTCGACCTGTTATTCTTCCTCCTAGAAGAATGGCACCCCATGAGAAGGTTGAGTTAAGGAAACGAATTGAGGACTTAGCTTCCAAAGGTCTGATTAGGCCTAGCTTTTCTGAATGGGGAGCAGCGGTAGTTTTTGTCACCAAGTCCGATGGTTCTCTGAGGATGTGTGTTGATTATAGGGAGCTGAACAAGCTCACTATGAAAAACAGATACCCAATGCCTCGTATCAATGATATGTTTGATTAGCTTTATGGTGCCACTGTTTTCTCTCAGCTCTATCTTGCCACAGGTTTTCATCAGCTCAGGGTTGCTGAGGACAGCATTCCCAAGACTGCTTTCTCATTGAGAATGAGTTTTATGAATGGTTAGTCATGCCTTTTGGTTTGACTAATGCTCCTGCTTTCTGTGTTGATTTGATGAATCGTGTTTTTCATGATGTGCTTAATAAATTTGTTCTACTCTTTGTTGATGATATCCTTGTCTTCTCTAAGACCAAGGAAGAGCATGAGTCGCATTTGAAATCTGTTTTGGAGACTCTAAATAATCATCAATTGAAGGCTAAATATTCTAAATGCCATTTCTGGAAGAACGAAGTCCGATTTCTCGGGCATATTGTTTCTGGTAATGGAGTTTTGGTTGATCCAGTCAAGATCGCTGCGATCAATGTAAGCTTTCTTTTCTTTCTCTTTTCTTTTATCATTTAATTATCCTATCTTTTCGAGTGTCCTTACTTTCTCCTAATTCTGTTACAGGATTGGGAAACTCCAAAGACTCCATCTAATATTCGTAGTTTTCTGGGCCTTGCCGGTTAATACCGAAGATTCATCGAGAATTTCGCTCGGATTGTGAACCTCTCACGGCTTTAACTCGTAAGAATGCTAGGTTCATCTGGGATAAGAAGTGTGAAGCTGCATTCAATGAGTTAAAGAGCAAGCTAACTTCCACACCAGTTCTTACCGTTTCGAATGGAAGTGAGGGATTGACGATATATATTGATACTAGTCGTGAGGGTTTGGGTGTTGTTCTCATGCAGGATGGTAAGGTCATTGCCAATGCTAGCCGTCAGTTGAAAAACCACGAGGCAAATTATCTGCTCATGATTTAGAGTTGCTTGTTGTTATCTTTGCTTTGAAGCATTGAAAGCATCATCTTTTGGGAACCAAGTTTGAGCTTTTCACCGATCATCGATCTCTAAGATATATCTTCTCTCAGAAGGATTTGAATCAGAGGCAAGTTCGTTGGCTTGAGTTTCTGGCTTCTTACGACCTCGATATTAGCTATACTCCCAGTAAAGCTAATGTTGTGGCCGATGCTTTGAGTCAGAAGTAGGCTTTGTTGTGTCAACTTGTTGTTTCTTCTTCTCCTTTTCTGGATCGTATCATGGCTAAGCAGGATGAGGATGAGACGCTTAGATTGATGAAGGAGAGTGTTCATAGCAGGGTTGGTGGTGGTAGTAGTAGTGGTAGTAGAGCTCAGATTGATGATAGAGGGATTTTGAGGATTAATGGCAGGATTCGTGTCCCGAGTGTTGATGGATTGAGGCAGGAATGCTTTGGGAGAATCATCGATCCAGATTTTCTATTCATCCTAGTGTGTCGAAGATGTATCAGGATATGAAGAAGCTTTATTGGTAGAAGGGGATGAAGAGGGATATCTCTATCTTTATTAGTTGATGTGCGACTTGTCAGCAAGTAAAACCCGATCACCAGAAGACCCCTGGTTTGTTGCAGCCCCTTGAGATTCCCAATTGGAAGTGGGAACAGGTTTCCATGGATTTCATCGATGGTTTACCGAAGACTCGGAGGGGTAATGAGAGTATCTGGGTTATTGTGGATAGACTAACCAATTCCGCTCATTTCATTCCGGTCAAGTTTACTCGTTCTGCTTCTAGCTTGTCTGAGATCTACATGAGAGAGATCGTTCGTCTCCATCGTGTTCCTCTCAGTATTGTCTGTGATCATGATCCTATCTTTACCAGTCATTTTGGGAAAGCTTTTCAAAAATCTCTGGGTACTCATCTGAATCTGAGCACTGCTTACCATCCACAGACCGACGGTCAAACGGAAAGAGTGAATCAGATTCTCGAGGATCTTCTTCGTGCTTGTGTGCTTGATTATGGAGGATCTTGGGAAGTTCATCTCCATCTTGTCGAATTCACCTACAATAATAGCTATCAGGTATAATCTTATCTTCTATTTCAAGCTTATCTTAATTTCTTTATCTATCTCATTCCATCTTTGCATTCAGGCCAGCATCAAAATGTCTCCGTTTACTGCTCTATACGGACGACCTTGTAGATCTCCATCTTGCTGAATTGAATCTGGTAATCATTTGGTTCTTGGTCCTGATGTGATTTTGGAAGCTTTTGAGAGAGTTGAGGAGATTAAGAGGAGGTTGAGAGCTGCTCAAGATAGGCAGAAGAAGTATGCTGATAGGCATAGGTAGAGTTTGGAATTTGCTGTTGGTGATCAGGTTTTCCCTAAGGTCTGTCACTTAAGGAATGTCATTCACTTTGGTCGTAGAGGGAAGCTTTCTCCTAGGTTCATTGGTCATTTCCGCATTGTGGAAAGATTTGGTTCTTTGGCTTATCGTTTGGATTTTCCCGAGAAGCTTTCTAGAGTGCATGATGTATTCCATGTCTCGCATCTTCGTCGATATCATTATGATCCATCTCTTATTGTTCCGCCTTCTGCTCTCGATAGTTTAGATATTGACCCTAATCTGACTGTCAAGAGGAAGCCACTTCATACTGTCGACAGAGGTATGAAGCAACTCAGAAGGAAATCTATTAGTCTTGTCTAAATACAGTGGAGTACTGATGATCGAGATTGTACCTGGGAGACGGAGGAGAGCATTCATGCTTCAAATCCGAAATTGTTTGTTTCAGGTACTATTTTGTTTTTCTGTCTTGTTTCTCTTTATTTTCCTTGTCCGTTCTTTTCGAGGACGAAAAGATTTGAGTGGGGGAGAGTGTAACAACCCTAGATTTTTGAAATATTTTTAAATTTTACTTTATTTCATTTTGAAAATATTTTAAATATATTTTTATTTCAAGATTTCATTTTTAAATATTTTTAAAGTGATGTTAAAAATTTTCCAAAGCTAATTGTATTTATTTACAATTTTTTAAAACCTAGTTTCTATTTTTAAGCTATTTTCTTAATTAATTTATATTTATCTAAAATTTATTTATTTATTTTTATTCATACTTTCTTTTTCTTTTTTTTGATTTATTTTCATTTTTCATGTGTTTAAAAATGTAAAAAGAAAAAGGAAATTTGAAGAGTTTTATAACCATTCACATGCCTTACACTTTTCACCTTCTTTTTACCTTTTCATTTTCAAATCAACACAAGCATTGATGAGGCCGACAACTTCCTCTCTTCAGCCGCATATCATTTTCATTTCTCATGCAAAACATTTTACTTCTCATCAAAAAAACTTTCGGCCATCACTTCTGAGAAAAGAATTGGTAATGATTTCTCTATTTTTCTTACTCATTTTCTACTTGTTTTAGTGATATTTTGCCTTGCTTTCACCTATATATTTTTCAGCCTCAAGCTCCTCCTTACCCACCACCTTGTTCGATTGCAAACCCCCTCCATCTCCACAGACTGTCAGGCCGTGACCCCTAAGATGCATGCTCCACCAAAAAAATTAGCAAACACCACTTGAAACTACCATAGCCGAACTCCTATTTCCTTCACCACTTCACCACCCCTCTCGGCCACCACTTGTACCACCTCCACCAGCCTATACCGGACCCTAAGGCACTGCCACACCATCCCCTATCCTCCACCAGTCATAGCCGTGCTACAAAAGGCCATTGCCGAGACTTATATTTGCACACAAATTGCCTTTGTTGCCTTGGCTTGTGACGTTCTTGCATAAACAACTTCCATACGTTCATACCCTAGCTTGACCGATCATTTTGGACCCATACTTGACCAATTACACCACCATGGCCGTGCCTTATCACCATATGGCCAAGCATAGTATTTGTGAAAGCAAGTGAAAGTTGTTTAATTATTTGTTGTTCCTTATTTTCTAGTGTTCAATGTTATATTTGGTGTTGAAATTCATGTCCTTTATATTGTTTTGTTTCGTATGCACAAGACAACTATTTTGGCTCTTCCCTCATTTGAATCGTAGTCGTGCTTTCGTTCTTTACGAATATTTGGTTGTATGTCTGAATTTGTTATCTCCAGCTTGTAGAGGTGAGTATTTCTCACCAGACATTTTATACTTATATAATTAGTAAATTGACACCACTTGAATCTGTAAATTATATTATCATGTTATAACTGCCTTTGCTATGATCATACGATGTTCACCCCTATTTATACACCTTTCATATCATCTGTTACTGTTATATAATGCTATTCTGTTTATTTATATCAGTTTATCATACTGCAAGTTCCCTGTAGATTAGAATCACTATGGGTTGAAATGATACATACCCGTACGGACTTTAGAATAGGGAAAAATCGTTATGGGCTGAAATGATAGGCCTGAGCGATTTTTATTTATTTCATTTTACTTGGGACTGCGGGTTTGAAATGATAGAACCTGGGTTTTCTTTGTAAATTACGGATTGAAATGATAAATATCCGTATCACTTAACCTAGGATAGAAAATTTTATATAGACCCGTGGTTAATATAGTTTTCTGGAATTTTTTTTAAGTATTTTAAAAAGTAAATATTATAATATTTGGTTTAAATTTGAATTTAAAAAATGATTTTTATAAAGTGATGTTGATTTTCTATAAATTAAAATGGTTAAGTAAATAAATGTTAAAAATTGGAATTTGAAATATAACTTAACATAGAAAATGTGAAATGTGTTATTAAATTAAAAGCTAAGTTAAGGAAAAAATAAAAATGGAATTTAAATTTAATCTATGAGATGGTAAATTAAATTAAAATGTAAAATAAATGAAATGTTATAAAATTTTACATTTATTTTATAAGTGAATTATTAAAATTTTGATAATTATTGTGAAAATTTCACTTTAAAGAATCATAAATTAAAAGGTATTTAAATGATCATTTTAAAGTGTGAAAATATGATTTTTATAAGTTAAAAATGGTTTAGATTAAAATTTAATTGTTTATGCAATTTTATTGAAAACTTGGAATTTAATTAACAGCATTTTTGAAATGCTATCATTTCTTAAGTAAAGGATATTACATCATTTCTAAGTGATGTAGTTGATACAAATGAACTATATAGCTAAAAATGAACTAAGGGCGATTACAACACTTTGTAAGTGCTGTATTTAACTAAATTTTTATTTGAAACTAAATTAAACCTATCACAGCATTTTAAATGCTATCTTTGCTAAATTGAATTGTTTTAAAACATAACTTTCCGAAGCATTTTCTAAGTGCTGCGAAAGTTGAAAATTTCACTGTTTTAATAAATTTAAGTGAACAAATAAACTTTGAAAGTGTAAAATTTTGGAAATTAAATATTTAATTATCTAATATAATGACTTCATTTTTAAATGGTTTAAATGAAGTAATTTGAGTTAAAATATAAACCATTTTGAAATGTGATTTGGAATGATATTTAAATTAAATAAAATGAATGTGGTTTGGAAAAAAATATGATATTTTGAAATGGATTTGAAATGATATTGAATTTTTAAATGATATTTGATTTTCAATGTATAATTGCCATTTTAAATTATAACCACGGGTTATAATAACGATTAGTTGTTAAAGAGACCCGGATCGGATATGGACATACTCTCTATCGATACCGAAATCCACTTTAACAACTGTGTACGTGGTGGAGAATCCAGAACGAAGTAGGATGGTGGCAACGATCCTATTATGGTATGAACGTGGACCCGACTCCCGTGAGTTGGCTTAAAGTGGCTAAAATAGGAGCGATCGATGGGCCAAGTGAGGTAGCTCTTACGATCGGACACACTTCGTCGATACCATTCTATTACGTTTGATATTGATTGGGTGCACCCCTTTGATTTTTGGGAGTGTGGCTCGAGGTGGACGGTAGTGGCTGATATGTGTTACCACCAGCTCGGAAGCGTAATTGGTATATATACCCTGGCATTGCCTCGTATGCCTTGTCACCTACCATAGCGAGCTTTACTACGGGTTTGTTTTTCTCCCGTAGCCCATGGAGTATTTGGGGTAGTTTCCTGATCTGGAGACACGCTGATACTGGATGGACTACTGGGACTATTACGTGTTGGGGGCTATATGGATAACCCTTCGACGCTATTTTAAAGTAAGTTTATTTTATTGCAGACATTATTATAATAGGATAATATTACTACATAGTAAATAGTTTAACGGATCCTTATAGGATGGGTGGTCCCAAGCATCCTTTAAGTTACTTGTACTTTATTACAGTTCACTTGAGTTGGTTTACATTATATAAGTATATATGTCCTGACTCGAGTGTTTTGTGTTTTGCTTTACGCTCGGGTCAGCTTGAGTATTTACAGCTTTGGATTCTCTTTCTAGAGATGGTCTTTGCTGAAGATTCTGCCTATATATTTATATATCTATTTCAGTTTCATCTGTTCTAGTTATCTCATGTATTAGTGAACTTCTATGTATTTGGGATTCTTATTATGTTGTTTTCAGACTGATATTATGTACTGTTTTGAAACTTTGTTATAGTAGCTTCATTAAGTACTATGTTATTTTTAATCCGCTGCAAGTTATTCTGATTGTGTTGTGTATGTGATTCTATGTAATTGATTTCATTTGCTCCAAATTTATTTACAATCTGTTATTTTACATCATTCAAGTCTGACATGTGTGAGTTATTGTCGATTTGAATGGTACAAAATAGTGGGTCGTCACAAAATGGGTCAACCCATATATCAAAATGGATGTTTTCAATAATTTCAAAATCAATGGAACAGGTTTCAAGTCCTAATTCCATCGTATGAAGAAGTTATGTTCAAATCATCTTATCTCAAATTGATTTCAATTAAATTGATTTCTAGGCGTTCCGAGCCCGTACGATTAAACGACAAATATGATCGATGCGAAACTTGAAACCTTACAATAATTCACTATTACAGATCCAATGAAACTGGTTTCGTCGAAATCCGAGTCAGTGGCCGGAATGGATATTTTTCAATCAATTAAATAAATTAATTAAATCACTTTTTCAATTCAAATTTAATTATTTACCATTTCTATCATTTTAGATTTACTTAGTAATTTTTTTAATCCTTTAAAACAAATTTCCATGTTAATTTATTATTGAATATTCAACTAATTTCAATGTTAAATTTCAATTTCAATAAATTCAGTAATTGTAAATTAGATTTCCAATAATTCCATTTAATTGAACTTTCATCCTCTTATTCAATACATTATTATTAAATGGATGAAATTAACATTGATTCATGATCTATTACACTTAAATTTATTTTTCAACCATTTATATTTACTTACATAATACTGAATTCATTCAATTACCCTTAATTATATACTAATTCATTTATTTATACAACACTTGCATTTATTTACTTATATTCAATTTTAAACCAAATAATACATTTACATTTCAATTGATTGGAGTGTCATTAAAGTTATTAATAATTAACTTACATTAACATCGTTACATTTCATATTTGTATACATTTCATTATTAAATCGCAAATTTTTATTTCTTTCAATATTATATTACCAAAATATCATTAAATTAAGTATTTTAAATTATTGAAATTTATGGGTCGTTACAAGCTCGGCCGTTCTCTGGGCGATGGTGCTAGATGGTGGTAGCTTCGACGTAGGGTCCTCCGATCATCATAGAGTGTGGTGTAGTAGGCATGATAATTCATTGAAAAGCGACGGCGCTGGGTTCTTTGTCAATTCGAAAATCATGAAGGAGAAGAAGAACAAATACACAGCCAGATGTGTAGGGTTTGTAATCGAACAGATCAGATCATTTCTAGGTCAAAATAAAAAAAAGATTTGTAATTCATATATTTAAATTCGTTTAAACATCTAAAATGTATAACCTCTTCATACGAGGTCCGTTTTTGAAGAAACAAGTTGCGTTGGGTTCGTATTGACAAGCACTATATTTTAGAGCTGGTTTGGAGTTGATTGGAGCTAGTGTAAATTTTTGATAAAATTAAATGGTTGTTTAATTTTTTTCGAATAAAACACTACAACTACTATTGGAAGCAATATGAGTACAGCTCACTCTTTCTGACTCACTGGTATTTTTATATAAGTGAGAAATAAATTTATTTATGCTGATTGATGATTGCTTGAATGATATATGATATATTGTATACATATTGATTGGTATTTGGATATATTCCTACCTATTGGAGCAGATGAGACCCTATATGTTCTCGTGTGTAAGCGGATGAACCTTTGTACACACGTCTGCCTCAAAGCGGACATTGTACACATACTCTAATATGTACCTTTGTTGCAGGTGACAGGTTGGAGGGATCCAATTGGATTCCCCACCAGCATTGGTTTATTTACAGATATTGTGATATATGCTATTATCATATGATATATGATGTTTTGGATGATGTGATTGATGTATTTGGTGCTGTTGCGGCATTGGGCCTATTTTTGGAAATTTAAAATTATTCAAGTGATGATTTCAAATTAAAAAGGATTTTCAAGTGATTTTGAAAATAAACGTTTGGTTAATTTTTGAATGGTTAAGGAAATGAATTTATTTTAAATAAATAAAAGTTATAATTTTTATGTTATAAAAATTATAACTTCTGGGAAATATAATTGAAATATAATTTTTGAAATATGAAGTTTATCATTTGTAAAATAGTTTAAAGTGGAATTTTGTACTTATTATAAATGGCTTATATATGAGATTTATAAAATTGATATTTTATAAATCAAATTGACGAAATTGTAAAGGAGTTTTATAAGTGTTTAAAATGAAGTTATAATTAAATCTTATAAGTAAATAAGATTTATAGATTTATAATTTGTGAAGTTATAAAAAGAATGATTATGGAAATAAAGAGATTTATAAGTAAGTAGCTTATAATTTGGATTTTGGCATGTAAAGGGGTATAAATGGAATTGGTTAATAAAAAGGATTTTAGAAATGGAAGTTTTTATAAAATATATATGGAATTTATAAACATTATTTTATAAATCCGAAATTGACTTATTTTGATAAGTTAAATATAAAAGCTTATTAATGGAATTATATCCACGATTTTGGATAGTAGATAATTCTTTAATAAAACATGTAGAAGTAATGAATTTGGTAAAGGAGATATATTCACGATTTGGACAGTGGATTATCCTTTAATAAATGTGTAGAAATGTTGGATTTGGTAAATGGACTATATTCATGATTTTGGATAGTGAATAATATATTAAATAAAATGGATATCTTTTGGAAAGTGATCTTTTAAATTTAAATACCGATTTTGAAAAGTGATATTTTAAATGGGTGATATGATTTGAAGATGTTTTAAAATGTGTTGAGTATCGAAACCTTAGATTTCAACATTCATTGTTGAAATAGACGTTTTCGAGAAATAAGGAAAGGATGGACCATAACACTGTTGTTATAGTAAATGATTTTCGAAAGGAGATGTTTTGTATAGTATATGGAATTTATATATCTATCTTATTTTCGAATACCTATATTAATGATTTTGGTTGTCGTAGCGATGTTTTACAGAACATTAGTTTTGGCCCAAATATATGTGTTTAAAGAGAATGCTTTCCTTATAGAATAAAATATATACTTAATCCTGACTTAAGTATATGTAATATTTTCTAAATGTTAAAAATGAAGAGATTTATGAATTACTTATTATTAAATCAGTATATGGAAATGTTTATCAATATAGAAGTTGAAATGGCTTTGAGATTATATGTTTTTAAAGATAATTTGAAGTGAATATTTGGCAAATGATTTAATTAATAAAAAATTAATTAAAAGGGTCTAGTGATTGTATATGGTGCTAGATATTTGTTTGTTTGCTTTGATAGTTAAATAATTGACAATCATATTTGGCCAAATTTTAATTCCTCGACTTGATGTGGGAACTATTTAGTCATACACTTAGTATGTGGCCTTCTATATAGGCTAGATTATCGTTTGTGTTAATTATGATGATTCGTATAGTAAGGAGTATTACTCCAATCTATCAAGCTTCCTTCTTGGCCCGAAGGATAACAAGTTGAAAGTTGGAGACGTGATAAGTCTATGAGACTTGGCTTCTCTGTGAGGTTGAGAAACACTTTTGCATTGTTGGTGCGAAGAGACCAGGATCGGTTTATCCGTAAACCACTTTTGACCAACCACTTTCCTACCCCATCCTGTGCGGGACTGCTTGTTGATCGTATGGGTTAAAATCCCAATATACATATAGTAGCAGTGGTCTCTTCATTATGAAATATCCAATGCAAGGACTATTTTCTACTAATCCTAGGGATTTCCCCACAGGATGGGGTAGGAAAGTACCTTCGGTTTGTCGTGTTCCTGGACAACTTGTATGGATATCTGTCTGACAATGCATTTCTTAAGATTGTGTACATTGGTTTTTACAAATGTATATCAGTGGTGGCGAGGAAGGAAACTTCTCTTAGCATAACTCCCTCCTTGAGATGTATGATCTTAAGGGTTGTATTTTTATGGAAGATAATTAGTAGTCAAACAGAAATGGCCTTGTGGAATTCAAAGTGATGTGATTTGTGATTGTGAAAGGTAATCGTTACCTTAGGCCTCATCAACCGAAAATTACCGAAATAGGGTTAGATGCGGCAAGGCTACGTGGGTTGCTCCTAAGTAGGGTATGATCATCCTCGTCTAGATATATCTTTACATGCTATGACGTCAGTATCTGATTATTGTGGTTATATGCTATGAGGCCCTCGGTAAAGGTCGGTAATGGCCGGAGGATGATATATTTGGTATCATCTAGTTATAGAGGTGGGCCGGTCTTGTGTTGATAGAGGATCCTTTGTGATGGTCCTCGGTAAATTCTTCTAAAGATGTACTATGGGAAGGTAGTCCCTTCACCTGGTCATTGGTATGGAAATCCAAACTCCATTATGTACCCGCCATTTTGATTGTACTACCCATTTTGGGCTATATGCTGGAATTTAATCAACGTAACAATTTTGGCTATGATTAATATTATTTGTACAATAGACCCTATTATAATATAAAAGGATTGGATATGAAATGTTTTAGTTATCATAAGGTAAAAACATGTCCATATTTATGTGTAGGCGTGTCTTACGAGATACTTTTGTTTTGATAAAGGAAAAGTTTGGTAATTTAATAAATTCATTTGAGTGTGTTTCTCATGTTGGTTTACCAAACTGATCTGAGCATTCTTCCCTTTAAATACTCGGGTCAGACCGAGTATATTTACAGTTTCAAATGTGGTGCTTTTGGAGCTTCAGCAGGCAAGCTGGAGATCATCATTTCGTATACACATATCTGTTTTGATTATTTATTATCCGTTGTGCTTAGTTGTTGCCTATTATCGACAATTGTAAGGATAGGTTATTATAACTGTTCAAGCTGATAACTAGTGATTGATTGTTGAACTCTGATTGATGTATGTATATATAGTTTCTATTTTGTAAAGATCATTGATATGATATTATATGTTTTCCGCTGCGATGTGAGATTCTGTATTATTTTGTTTGGTTCTATCTTCTCTTCTCTTCATCTCTCTTCTTTTCTTTCTATTGACTTTCCATCGGTCTGTGCTTTTTGGTTCGGACATGTATGGTTTATTATTAATACAAAGGGTATGGATTTGTGGCTCGTCCCAACTAGTAGTTGTGTATACATTGTATTGATGTGAGACATCTCCAACTTTAGGGCCCGTGGGATTAACCATTCGCGTATAGGTGGAGGGAATATACCGAAGCGGGTTCGCTTACGTTTGAATTGTAAAAGGGCCAAGTTGGGTATGCTTCAATCCTTGTAGGGGATATTATGTAATAAGTGGGTATTTCTTTGATTACATTAGACAATCTAAATGGGACGATAAGCGTGGAATTAGCGCTTTTTCAACAATTTGGGTACCATATATGTGAGGAGTAGGGATGTACATATAGGTCGAGCGCGTCATTGGTCCTGGAGTAGTCATTAGGATGACTGGTTACGCCTAAACGGAATACACCTCCTACTAGTGTAGGTTTCGAAAGGGACACGCACAACCTCATAGTTAGTTGTTTTGTTTATAATTAGGAGGCAAGGCTAGATAACCCTTAGACGAGTCTTCAAGGCGAGTAGAATAGAAATAATAGTTGTAATGTCGTTACTAGGGATTGATAGGACGATCCTCGTTGTATGTAACGATCTGTAATTTTATCACTTTGATTTAGAATATTTAATTGATTGTAAAAATTCAAATATAGGTTTATTAAACATAAATAATCATGTTTTATGTGAATAATAATAATGGTGATCTTGTTTTGAAAAAACGTTTACAAAAATATATTTTTTAGAAAAATATCGATAAAATGACAGAACATCGTTTCATTGATGAACCGCTTTTTAACCATCAAAAGTCGCACATAATTTTTTTTACATGCACTTATTTCTCCATTTAAGCAAGAATATGAAACAAAAATTATATATTTTATTTTCGAAAATAAAAATTATTTATGACATCATCAGGGATATCGTCACTTTTATATATTTTATGGAATTTTAATTTAAGTTTAAATAATCAAATAATGGTTGTAAAATGATAATAATTAACTTTAAGAGGTTATTTTAAACCATTTATAATAGTTTTATAAAAATATATTCTTATTTTATTAATATGAGGAAATTCCCAATGTTTTGTCGATAAGACATCACTTTTTGTAAACACTTGTTTAATGTTGATTTATATGGTTTTATAATTCAAATGTGATTGTAACGACCGTGATTTTATTGTCGTCGTAGTAAATAATTTAAAAATATGTAACGAACGTGATTTTTGAATTAATTTCGGAATAAATAATTTAAGTAGAAATTTTAAATAATTTAAATTCAAAAAAAAATAGTGATGCAAAAATCTGTTGCCAAGTCAGTATCTTCTTGCTAACGGTTGCACGTTGATAGGTAAAGCACCTTTTGCCTTCATGTGAAAAATTAATGCAAGTAGGAACAATTTTGCTCGGCTGCAACAGAAATTTGATAAAGCAAATAATGTGGACACTTTACATTATTTCATCCTTCATATATTTGCATTGCTGTCACAGTTCATAAAGAAAGTGTGAATAATGAGTGTAGCCGTGTACTATATTTGCAAGTGCACGTCTCATTAAATGCAAGAGTAGACTAGCACGTTGTCTAGTTAATGCATTTGTACCCCCGAGTTGCCAGATTTCATATTTTTGAGAAAAGAAAAATAGCTACAACTTTATTTCATTTTGTTTTAAAAGCTTCAGTTGCAGTGAAAATTGCATTAATGGCTGTCATTCTTGCCACTTGAATCTCTGGTGCTTATTGCTTTGAACGAGTTAAGGTGAGTTTAAATACTCACGTTTCTATTTTATTGACTATTTTTGCGTACAAAATGTGTCTGTGCCAGACCCTCTTCATTTGCAAGCATTTATGTCAATTGTTTAGCACTTCATGTTGAAGTCTGTTGCACGCGTGACCATCTTCTAGTACTCTGGTCCTTTGATTCATTGAACTTGCAGTGGCAATCCTTCTTCACATAAAGCATTGTATCATTTTGGAAACATTTATTGCGTGTCTGCACACAAGTAGCCAGGCCATATCTAATTTTTTTCATGTAATACAGTGTAGCATACAAGAAAGAGTTCCAAGTCAAAAAAAAAATTGTGTTAATTTTATCATTTGCGCGTGTTAATACTTGTACACGAAAATAATTCATAAGTGTTTTACAAATTTGGAATGTGCATATTTCATTTTGTAGTGTGCGTGAGTGTAAGTTGGTGTAGTACATTTTACAAGTTGCATTACCTCAGGCCGTGCATGCATGAATATAACCTTCTCAAAAAATTTCTTACGTGCATCTTTTTTTTATACATTTATTATTTGCATGTAATATCTTATAAGTTCCAGATCATTGTTTTTGTGATTATTTAGTGAGTGATATAGTGCATGTACCAAAGTGAACCAAATCTAACTCAAGCATTCTTTTATAAATTGTGACGTGTCAGCATGCGGAGGGGAATACAATTGTTTTGTCCTTGCGTGCATAGTGTTATGGAGCACAGACACTATATGTATTTCGAGCATATTAGTTGTACAGTCCAGCGAATTGTTTACAAAGAACCGGTGTTTGATTTTAAAATGAATTTTATTACCGTTATTTTTATAACGGATTTTTACGCCGGTGATATGTTTTTGAAACGTGTTGTTTTGATGAGATTTTTGACGAATAATAATTACTGTTGTTTTAACTTCAGTAACCATCAATTTAAAAGTCAATTTTTAAGCGGCTATCCCGCAACGCTGATTTTGATATCCATTTTTACGGTGTTTTGTGAAACATAATTTCCTCGTTGAAAGTGCTATAGTTGTTGCTGTTTTAACCACGTGTTTTAAAAATCGTTTTCAAATGAAATTGTTTCCAAAAATTTTACAGTTTGCGCTTTCAAAAGAATGAGGAAGCGATTTAAATGCTTCATCAAAATTGAGGACTATGAACCCTTACTTTTACTGATTCGCTTAATTCCGGACTTGTCCGTTTGAGAACGTAAAATGTTATTTACTTAAAATACACAATTTTGCACTTTTAAGGAAACGATGAAGAGATTTAAACGATTTAGCAAAAGTGCGGAGTATGGAACCATACCTTTACTATTTCGGTTAATTCCGGACTTGTTAATTGAAATATTTGTTGTTTGATGATTTTGTTGGGCTTTCGAGCCACTATGATGGCCCTTCAGGTCAATTACCAGTACTAGACCTTCGGGTCATATGTTGGACCTTCGGGTAATTTGTTGGGCACCAAAATTATGATGACAGTACTTGGTAGGCTTCCGCCATATGTTGATGCACGTGCGGCGTAGCTTAGACTCGCCATATGATGGGATCGATCCACTTTTATGTTGATTTTCTAGTTATCTATTTTTGATTTCTAGATTTTGTGAATTGCTGTTTTGAATTCAATTGCGAGTTTGAAAGTTGATTTTGATGGAGTTTGATGTGATTTCTTCATTTAAACTATGTTGATTTCTTATGTTGAATAGCCTCATTCGAGATTATTATTATTTCGCTTGATGTTATTTATGATGCATTCACTTCTAAGAATAATTTAGACTGATCCGTTTATTATTTTCTTTTAAATAATACTCGGGCCAGACCGAGTTATTTCAAGGTAATCTCTATCTCTGATTCAGTAGCAGCTTCAGCTTTTAGGATTTCACATCATCTTTTGTCTAGCCATCGAGGAGTTCTTTTGGTTATTTGACTCCCATCTCATGTATGTTGATGTATATGTATATGTACATTTGGTTCATGTGAACTATCGATTGTTGTAGCATGTATTCCAGACTTGTCTTCCGCTATATATATCTGATATTTCTGTTCTGATGTGATTGTACTATCAGTGTTGTTGTTATTATGAGTTGTTCTGGATTTTTCTTTAGCCACTATAGTTTCGTTTTAGATTTGGATTGAATTTATATCTTTGGGAGTAATTTATAAAACTCCTATCGATGTAATCAATACTCGTCTAAGGCATAACTTACGGATGGTCGCTTCTAACAAGCCTTATTCTTCGCAATAGCAGACGTTATTCCTTATAATAACCTTTGTTATTGTGAGCATAGGGGTGGGGCATCACAGTGATCATTTTAATTAATTACTAATGATAAGAAATTAGTTTTCAAATTTTATTTACATTTATACGTAATCTAAGTGAAAATGTGACCCGAAATCGGCTTTCAGATTTTCAACAATTTAACGAACAAAACTTATTTAAAGTCATTACAATATTGTTTATATGTCTTGTGCACATACATAACATAATACATACATGCACTAACGTATACATATACACATATATAAAATACACATACATACATATATATATATATATATATATATATTCATATGCACTTAATAAAGAAAATATCTAAGATATTTGCATTTTTACATCCTTAAGCATTCTAAAAGCAAACTAACCATCACCTCCTTACACACCATCATGACTTAAGTACATTGAGAGAAGGACAAGGGGGAGTGGCCATGCATATGGGGGGTGTGGGTTAGGGGTAGGATGGTAATTTCATATTTAGATAATTGTTCACTTACTTTTCCTATAAATACCACCCTCCATTCTCTCATTTCTTCACATCATCTTCTTCTCTCTTCTTCCTAAGCTTTCTAGTGGCCTCTCTAGTGGATTCTCTAGTGTAATCCATCATATCAGATCTCTGCTAAAATAAAAACTACCATATATGAAGAAATACTGCCTTATAGTCGAGATACGAGTCCGTACTCCACCTCTTCTGCTCTTATCCATTCGATCACCCTTGCTTCCCCACCTAAGGCCAAGCTTCACACTCCCAATGTCATAACCAAGCACCAACAAGTCAAGGCCGAACCCACTAGGAGGCAAGGAGCAAGTTCGAGGAGTTTCGGGGCAAAGTAAAGGGAAGGAAGTGCTACTGGAGTGCCGTCGGTTTAATTTGAAGAAGCTTCGAAAAAGTTTAGTGGAGTGGAAATCAATAGTGAGTACTCGACATTCGTCATTATTAAATAACATCTATAATTATTTCAAGTATGATAATACGACCATTTAATATCTTGGATGATTTATATAGATGTTTGAAAATTGGTTCGTTTTATGGTTGATAACTTGGTTGTCATAAATATAATAAATAATGGGAAAATCATAATTGTCCAAAATAGAAATGGTTACTTAGTAACCATAGTTAATTCATTGAAAAATAAAACCCTATTAATATGTATATGTGGGTTAATAAGCCTCCTTATGGTTTTGAATATATAGGGTTGAAAAGTTAGTATTATTAATATATAATATTATAATATGGAATAAAGTGGAAAAGGTATTTTTAATGTAGTAAAAATAGTTTGAATTATTATGGAAAAATTGAAGATATCTAAGATGGAATATATATTTAAGCTGCGAAGCTCTAAAAACACTATTTACAGTGGTTTTTACGACGGTTTTAGGTAACTTTTGCAAATCATGGTTTTAACTTAATTATTGTTCCCCAACCTTTTTAGTGATCTTTTCAAATGAATAATTGAATATTTTAAACATGATTTGGAATTTTTATGAGTATTTTAAAGGAGTTTAAAATAAATGGTTGAAGGAAATTTTTTTAAACAATATTTGGAATAGTGTTAAGTAAATGAAAATAATCTTAAAGGGATCATATAAAGGATTTAGAGTTGATCAAATAAGTTGACTGCCTAATGGGTGATCGAGAGATAGTCTCTAGACCTAGCTTGGACAAAATGTTTCGGTTCTGCTTTAGCTATCCAGACTACCCCAATGGAGGGGATAGTTAATTTGATTTTCTCGGACCGCATTTTATTAAGTTAAAAGAAAAGAGATTTAGAGTTTTCAAAAGTTAAATAAGATTTTAAACTATGATTTTGTTGGTATAGATAATACCTTAGTTAAACTCTATATTAAATTCTAAGGAGGAAACTCGTACTATCCATGTAAATTTAAAAGGTGAGTTCACCATTATTCGATGAATAGTACAGGTTGAATACATAAATTGGTATTGAGTATAAGTAGTCTAATCCCTATGGATCTTTTCTACTCAATACTAACTAACTTGGATTTACAGTAAATGATGTCTTAAAAAACATATTTTTGACCAATTTAAAAGTTATGATTTGAAATAAGAAATCTTTCTTAATATTTGAATAAATAATTTTAAAATGTTTTCCTAAGTAAAAGGTGAAATGATTTAGAACTAATCCAAGATTAAATAGGTTTAATCAACCAGAAATTTGATAAACGAGGCTAAATGATCCATATACTCTCAAAAGATAAAGGAATAGTTTAAAAGAATATATCTCTGAAAGATATTTGATTTGATGAAAAGATATATAGATTACATGTTGTTTGATAATCACATATGTACTTAACATCTTTTTATTGACGACTAGTTTGGGGAAATCGAGGGCTGATTTGGGTAATTCTTACCCGAAAACCGCTTCGAACCAATATATGTCTTCGAAAGTGAAGACATACTAAAGAAAATGATATGAAGATGGAGATCTTCATGATGTATGGCTGCTTGCCACTAACCTCTGGGTCAATCCCCATATCATTTAGATATATATATATATGTATGTATATATATATATATGTATACACATATATGGTGGCACTAGTGCCTTCATTCTAAAAAATCTTCGATTTGCAAGGACTACTCGCTACTAAACCTAGGGGCGATTCTCAAACAGGAAGTAGCACGAGGAGTACCTTCGGTTTGTCCTTCACCTAGACTACTTGTGTGGATGAGTGTCTGACATTACCTTTCTAAAACCATGTACATTGATCTCTACAAACATACATCTGTTTAGTGGTGTAGAAGGTAACCCCTCTTATGCTTAACATCCTTTTTTGAGACATATGACCTCAAAGGTTGTACTTTTTTGAAAATCAATAGTGTACTGCTGGAAATGGCAATGTGGAACTCTAAGTGGAATTTTATTTGTGAAAATAAAAGTGTGGCTTTATGGAAAGAAAAGCTTAGCATCACGAGCCTCACATTCCAAGAATGATATGGGACACTATATGGTATGCAGGACATGTATTTTAGTGAATCAGTTTTATTGATGATGGTAGAGTCTAGTAGTGACCCCCCACCTCTATACTCACACTAGCCAAGGACACTACAGGGTAATGACATCGACTAGTATGAAGAATAAGGCTGTTGAAGAGCGATAATCTATGTAATTGCTTTATGCGAGTACCAATATGCCAGATAGAAGGTCACACATTTCATGTAAAGAGGAAATCCGACATATCAAGTACAAACTCAAAGCTACTACAAAGTGGCTATGTCATCTTTGGAAACAAATATAAAATAAGCATAATATAAATCAGTCACAGATATTCATGTCACTAAGGCGGAAACAGGTATGAATATATCACATAAAAGTGTACATCACAGTAGTGGTCATGTAAGATATACTATATCACAAAAGAATAGGTACAAGAGCTAGACAAAAGAATATGTATACATCAAGGAGTCTCTATTTCGAATGTATAAAAGCAAAAACTACTAAGCTAAGTAGTTAGCCAAAGGTCAAAAGCTAGTCCCAGCTAAGAATTCAAGTGGAAGCACCTGAAACACCTCGATCTGACCTGAGTATTATTTAAGAAGAAAATAATAAACGGATCAATCTAGCTATAAATATCATATAAAATGAGATAGGATAATATGAAAAAAAAAACACATGATAACAATAATGCCATACTGTGACAAGTATACATTAGATAACAATAAAAATCATAAAATACCTTGAATATTCTCAAACACAAAAAAGAATGTCATATTCTTTAGCATATTCACCAAACCACAAATATTAATAAAACTTATCAATGTAAATCACAAAAATTGGTGAAACATAAATTCTAGAAATCATCAATTAGAAATCCAAAAATCACAAAGGGGGAGGCCTATCACAAAAGGGAGCATGAAAACTCACTAACACGTGTATCACAAACAGGTCGCTATCCCATGGTCGCTAACCATCGAGCCGATGCAACGACATAGTACAATAACGGTATGCTCAAGGGACCTAAAACTCGAATAATTCAGAACATCGACGTAGTGCAATAACGGTACGCCCGATGGACCTTGAAACTCCAATAATTCGAAACAACGATGTAGTACTATAACGGTACGCCTGATGAACCTGATAAGACGGAACAACGATGTAGTACAATAACGGTACGTCCGACGAACCTAATAAGTTAGAAAAACAACGTAGTACAACAATGGTACGTCCGATGAGCTGAAATCCATAAAAGAATATGGGTCGCTAGCCCGTAAAAGAAATGAGATGAAGCTCAATCAAATGAGGTACAGTCCTCCACGTGGACAAAGAGACATCGCATATCGCTAGTCTATACCATAAAATGATAATCATTGATCAATAAGAAGTGTGAATTACGCTAAGCTAGTAAATAAATGGGTTTATCTTCATGTCCTATAACCACTGGCTTAACTTAAGTATTTACGAACAAATTGTAGATTTCCGCTCGAAAATTGTCACAAGGTTTCAGTCGAACAAGTCTAAGAATTAACCGACGAAGTAAACACTAGTGTTTCATACCACTTGTTTTGCTAAGTCGTTTAATTTGATTTCTCGAACGAATGAGGTAAAGGTTTGTATATACTAATAGATTAGAAAACGGATTTGAAAATGAGTTCTGTATTAAAAGTAACGTTGAAATCATTTTTTTGTGAAAGAGTTTGAATATTTACTAGTAGTATAGAAACCTTTGTATTTTAAAGTGTCAAATCACAGAAAACGATTGTAAAACAATCGATCACCAAAAATTCACATTCGAAGACGTGAATCAAATCCAAAAAATTGATACCAAATCCAACAAAATGGATTTTCCTAAAAATCCAGAAGAAGAAGTCATCAAAGTCGATAAAAGTGATAACAACTAATCAGATCAATATAAATTGATAAACATTGGAAATTTACTCAAAAAATAGGAAAATAGGAAAAACTAAACAGTTCCAGATGTCTGGCGGTTAATCTAGACGTTTGGATTTGGGTTCTAGAAATAATTTAGAAAACCCCTGGACGTTTAAAATTACAAAGCAGACGTCTGAACCAATAAATCAGACGTTTGGAATTTGTCTTTGCCTTTTTTATTTTCTAACGGGACCATAACCAGACGTCTGGAGTTGATCAACCAGACATCTGGTTGCCTAATCTGGGCAACATTTTGCCTAGACCAATGATGGTCAAATTGATTCGGAAGCAATCAGACGAGCGATGTAGGCTAGGGATTTATGCCAAGCGACAACCCAGTCATATAGGCACTTCGATACACCCTAAATAACATGTCCAAATGTAACGACCCGTAAATTTTCGATAATTTAATTTGGTAATTTAATAAGATTTTGTAATTTAATAATGAAGAGAATAAAAATTAGTGAATTGTTAGTGGGAATAAGGACTAGAAAGAATTGTAACAATACTAATGTAAGTTAACTATTAACAATTCATATGAAATCCCAATTAATTGAAATAGTGTAAAGGTTATAACTTGGTTATAAATTGAATGTAAGTAAATAAATGTAAGTGTGTATAAACTAATGAACTAGTACATAATTAGTGGTAATTTAATAAAATTTGTGTTATAGAGGTAAGTTGTAACATTTGTTTACGATAATAAACTTAAAGGTGTTATAAATGTGATTTAAGGTAAATGGTGACTAATATTATTATAGGTTACACATTATTTAATATATTAAAAATTAATTGGGAATCAATCGCAATCAATTCGCTTAATTATTGCGGTAATTGTAGATTAGATGTGCAAGCGAAGATATTAATTCAATAAGATGTAACCAAAGTAAAGTCTATTGATAATATGATAATAAGTTGAATAAAAGGAATGGAAAATCAAGATTTATTAATTTATTGAGATTTAAATTTAATAATTGGATTAATTGTAACTAAATGGAATTAAATATTTAAACATTACGTAAATATTAATTTAGATGAAATTTAAAAATATTTATGTGATAAAGTATGAACCAATGTTAATTTTATCTATTTGATGATAATGGATTGAATAACAAGAATTAGAATCAAATAAATGTATTTATTTGGAATTTCAATTGATGAATAATGAATTTATAAAAATTGAAATTAAATATGGAAATTGGTAATTAATTAACTTTGAATTGATATCTAAATGGTTTAAAGTATTGCAATTGTTTAAGAAATCAAAAATGATAAGATTTGTTATTTATGGAATTGAAATTGAAAAAGTGATTTAATTAATTAATTATTAATTTATTTAATTAACTAGAAAATAGCCATTATGGTCAATGACTCGGATTTCGACGAAACTAGTTTCATCGGAACCGTAACGGTGGATTATTGTAGGATTTCAAGTTTCATAACGATCGGACTTGTCATTTGATCGTACGGACTCGAAATGCCCAAAAATATATTAAATTGAAATCAATTGAAATTAATTTGAAATAACTTGATTTTAGCATAATTTCTTCATACATGGGATTTGGACCTGAAACCTGTTCCATTGATTATTAAGTATTTTAAAACATCTATTTTGATATATGGGTTGACCAAATTTCATTCCGGAGTCAGAACGGGCTTTTCGGGCCATTTTATCGTTCAACACGTATATCAGTCATGTCCATCCATTCTAATTTCAGCCTTGCATATATATACCTCGTTATAAACCCTAGCCTATTCTTTATGTTCATTGTTCTGTATGTACAATTCAGCCGTCTCTCCTCCTCAATGGCAGACAATCAAATTCTAGGTCCAATTGTAATTCAAAATCAAATCAAAATTTCAAACATCATAAATGTAACGTTTGGCGATTTTTCGTTGCCGAAAAACCGAATCGTTATGGTTTAAGAAAAGAAAAAGATAGAAGAAGAGAGAAAAGAAGCAACAGAAGCGGAAAGAAATAACAGAACAACATCAGAATCTCACAATTCGCAGCGGAACAACATATAATAGATAAATGAATAATCTTTAAACAAAGAACTATATCAGTTATTACATTACATCATATTACATTACATTATGTCATCAGAGTGTACAACAACAACATGCAGCCGAAAAGAAATATAATATGCTAGTAATACGCCATGCCATCCAGCTTGCTTCCAGCAACTCCTAAATTCCAGAATATCCTGATAAACCTAACTCTTGACTGCCCGTGTGGAAATTGGTGGGCACCCAGAGTTTAGGAAGGAAAACAATAAACTTTGAGTCAATCAGGTGACTGGTGTGGGAACTAAAACAGTTTATTTTTCTTTAAAATCCAAATAGAGGAATATTTTTAAAGTCAATTCGCAATGCTTTTAAAAATGAGACTACCATAAGGCCTCCCGCATACACACACAATGCAAACGCAGAATCGGAGGAGATTTCTCCTTATGATAGTCAAAGATGCTTGATACGCATTAAAAAGAAACATTGGATATTATTACTAGTGCATAGTGTAGGAAAAATTCTTTTCGAAAGTAAAGATATAAATCTTAGCCAGCATAGACATTTCGCACTTATGCCTATTATAACTACCATGTTCAATAGCAGGTTACCGCCACATTCCATGGCAGGTTATACAACTAAAACCGTACAAGATCGTATTGTTTCTTTGGATTTCCAACAAATGGTCAGGCCAAGGAACTTCCCATTGCCACATGGAAACGCCTCTGGAATGACGTCCCGAGAACCAAACCAGATCTCTGCCAACACAAGGCCGGGTTACCCCTAACTGGGTAACTACTGACACGAATATGTCATCCCCCGATCGTAACCGATCTATCCGAGGATCCTCGATTTCCAACAACCACAAATTTACAGCAACAACATAGGTTAAATATCTGGGCTCCATACCATGATACCACCTCTATCCAGAAGGAATGACATACACTAAAGGGGTGCTACCCCCTAATAACCTTGCCGCATCCTTCCTGTTTTGACCATTTCCGGGGTGTGAGGTCCGACGAAGTCTCGTCCACAAAGCCACGCTTTATACAAAAGCCGTGCTTTGGGTCAACAAATGATCATAGAAATGATCACTAAGATAAATGATCAAATAAATGATCCTATCACAAATGATCAAACAATGATCATTTCACAACAACACTCAGCAAGCCACACTACCAAATTGGGAGTATATCACTAATAACCTTCAACTATATAACCTCTGAGCTCGTACGTCTCAGAGAAGGGTGTTAAGCTAAGAGAATAAATTCTCCGCCACCGACAGAAATATATTTGAAAGAAATCGGTTTTATATCTCAATTTGTAATGTCAGACATACAATCCATACAAGTCTGTTCCGGGCTCGAACAGAACCGAAGGCACTTCCAAAGAAGTCCTTGCAATTCGGATATTCACTAATCACGACCGGACTTCCCGTCACTAAGGGTGATAAAACCTCTATATCGGAGATCAGCCGATGTAGAGTAACTCGACGGTAATCCTTCCGTTTTCACAAATATCCGGTCTTCAACACCGGTCATCGAATGCAATCCATTACGACGTATCACATATTCAGAATGGGTTATACGACCCTAAGGTCCTTTCCCGGCTAACCCGAATAGTGAGCGCTTATTCAAAAATAAGTGTGGCATTCAAATTCAAACAATCACAACAAATACCTATTTAAAGGTAAATATTGATAGTCGGATTATTTAACTATCAATAGGCATGCTCAACATCACCAAATTCCAAATAATTTCCCAAATTATTTACTTTCCAAAATATCTTTACTAGATATATCTTTCCGCACTTCAACCATTGAAAACAAATTTTCAAACCACTTTTCACCTTTATCACTTTTGAAAACAAATTTCAATCATTTTCCTTACTTGGAAATACTTTCATTTCGACTTGGTTCATTTAAACCAATTAAATAAATCCTTAACGATTTACTTTATATTTACGTTCCAAATCCGTAAATTAATTCCCACACTTCAAAAATAAATCAACGTTTATTTTTAAGCAAATTTCCTTTCTTTTATAAATTTCATAGTGAATTTACATTCTAAAATATTTATGAATATATGATTCCCAGATCGATTTCTAATATTCATTTTCAATTTGTCTTCAAAAAGATAAATTCTCAAAACGTTTATTTCACATTGGAAAAATATTTCCATACTTATTAAATAATAAGTACATCACAAATCTATTTATTTTCAACATTTGAAAATATTCGATGTACTTAAATCAAAATTTAGTATATATTTCATTCCTTAAGGAAATCATTCTCTTAACACATTTATTTGGGCCAAAACGAATGTTGCGCAAAACATCGTTACGACAACCCAAAATCACTTGTATAGGGATTCAAAGTTTAAATAGATATATAAATCCCAATACTATATAAAACATTTCCTTTCGGAAATCATTTACTATAACAATAGTGTTATAGTCCACTATTTCCTTCTTTCTCGAAAACGTCTATTTCAACAATAAATGTTGAAATCTATGGTTTCGATTCATAATACATTTTAAAACATCTTTAAAATAATTAACTTCATTCTATAATATTCCTTTTGCCAAACATGACTATTTCATTCAATAATGTATTCGCTGTCCAAAATCGTGAATATATTTCCTTTAATAAACTTCACTATTCAATTTGTCAAATTAAATTGATTTCGAATTTATAAACAATGTTTATAAATTTCATTTATATTTATAAGCTTCGATTTATAAATCTCATTATTAACAAATTCCATTTATATCTCATTTAAATGCCAAAATCCGATTTATAAGATAATTACTTATAATTCTTCTATTTTACAAAATCTATTTATTTTTATAACTTCACAATTTATAAATCTATAAATTCCGTTCACTTATGAAATCCATCTTTATTTCACCTTTAACACTTATAACAGCTCGTTTTATAATTCCAATATTTTTAACTTATAAAAATAAATTTAAAAATCTTTTATAATGATTCAAAATTACAAATTAAACCATTTTATAAATTATTCACTATTTATTTCGAAAATCTCAAATTTGGTTATATTTTACAAAAACAGTAATTTTTATAACATAAAAATTTATAACGTTTTAATTATTTAAAATGAATCAACTCAAAATTTTATAAAAACATATACTTTGAAAAATCACTTTAAAATCCTTTTAAAACCAAAAATCATTATTTTAAAACTTCAGAAATGGATCCGATGATGCGGCAGCACCAAATAGTCAATCACGACATCCAAATATCATATATCGATATGTTAATCAACAAATATCAAAATATCTGTAAATAAATCAATACAGTTGAGGAATCCAGTTGGATCCCTCCAACCTGTTTCCCTGCATCCAAAGATGTTAGCACAATACCAATTCCGCTCCAGTACGGAATTATCGCGGTATATGGGATTTATAAAATATTATCCGCTTAATAGGCGGCGCAATAGGGACTCATCCGCTATACAATGCGGGAAATCAATTCCAAGTACATAAATAATACCGATTTCACTGTTTATGAAATATTCGCGGTATATGTTTTTAATAAATAACATCCGCTTACTAACGGCGCATAATGTCTATTTTAACAATCAATAGATAACAATCATCATTCAATCATGCATTCAAGAATTTTAAATATAACTATTTAAAATTAAAATCGAAACCGATTCGATTGAGTGAGAAGTTCTCACCTTGATTTAAATTCCGTTTTCCAGCTTTTTTATCGAATAAAATTAAACGCGCGTTTAATTTTATCCAAAATTTTCACTAGCTCCAAACGACTCCAATCCAATTGCATCGCGTAGTGCTCGACCACACGATTCCAACGCTTCCTGTTTCGTCGAATTCCGACCTCGTATGAAAAAGATATCGCGTTACAAAGATTACACGAATTTTCAATATAAAATTTACAACTTTTATTTTATATTTTCTAACCCTAACTCATTCTGGCCGTTGGATCCTGCACCTACAAATCACGGCCGTGCACTATTTCTTCTCCATCTCCAGGAGACGCACGCGCACTAAACCCATCGGCCGCCTTCAATTCGTGAATTAACGCGCACACTTCGGCCACTTCAACGACGATCAGAGACTTCCATCCACACGCCCTCGACAAGAGCTACCCACGGTTGTGATTATGGTGAACTCGGTCACCATCTTGCATCAGAAAACATGCCCAAACGAGAGGCAAACGCAGCCTAATAACTTCCTCCTCGTCGCGAATTAGACGATCACCACCGTTGATCTTCAAGAGCTCGACTAACTCTACAGCTTCCATGTTGAAGGTTTCGGCTAATTATCTATGGATTTGAAGAAAAGAGAGGGAGAAGATGAGTGCATTTCGGCCAATAGGTTTATATGGAGGCAGCCTGTAACCCTAGGGTTTAATTTTTGTGAAAATAATGAATATTTAGGGGCTTATATAGAAAATTCGCGCGACACTATTCATCCCAGATTTTCCGAAGTCCAAACGAAGCGTGCCGGTTGGTGTTTCTAAGATTTACACCGTGTTCCGAACACAATGGAACGTGTTTCGGAAGCTAATTCGATCATCTGTGCGAGTTATGGCAATAAACGTTCGATTTAAAATTAAATCGGTAAATCAAATTTCTAGGCGTTTTAGTTTGCCCCGGGCAAACGGTAAATCCGATTGACACGAAATTTGAAACCTTACAATAATATCACATTACGGATCCGATGAAACTAGTTTCGTCGAAATCCGAGACTTTTGGAAAAATGACTATTTTAACTCGCCAAATTAATATTAAAACAATTTCGATGCGTTTCGAGCTGCCACAGTCAAACGACAACTCCGTTTGCTATGAAATTTGAAATCCGATAATAATTAACTATTACGGATCCAATGGAAGTAATCTCGTTCAATTCTGAGACTGTTCGAAAATTGGCTATTTTTCAGTTGATAATTAAATATTAAAATATTCAATTTTCACAGATTAACTCCAAATTCAATTTTAAAAGTTATATAATATCGTTCTAACTCCAACATGACAAAATAAAATTTTACAAATCAATTTTAATCATATTTAACCCTATTTTCAATTATTTCTGTAATTTCAACTATTAAATTATCGGTTTAATTGTCAAATTAAATTTAATATTCGAAAAATAAATTATTCGACTTATAAATTCCACTTATTAATATTTAAAATTAATTAAATATTCAAATTTTAATTAATAAAAATTCTGGGTCGTTACAATAAAATATATCATATTTTATATCATCGGAAAGTTCTAGAAGAGCGCATCTCAATTCTGTGATTCGTTTTTCAATTCGATGCATTGTTTATCCATAAATTGATGAACAATTTGTAGTCGTTCATTACGTGATGATCAAGTTCGATGGATCGCCAAATCGAGGGTGTTGCGTTGTAGAGGGCACGGACCGATGTTCATCAGTATAGGTTGTTCGTCGAGTTGACCGCTAGATTGAGGGGATTAATTTGATAAGGGTTGAAACCCTAGGGGCGGCTGTTGATTTTAGCATCGGTCGAAGCCACGTAAGGGGAGTTCGCCAAGGGGTCGTGGCCTTGCTGTGTGCCGGCGGCGAGAAAGGCGTGGCCTCGATGGCCGGCGGCGGCCTTGGGAACACGGCGTTTGGGCGGCGGCGCTTCGTGTTCGAGCATTGAAGCGCTGAGCGTGGGTTACGGTAGCCGCCTGTAGCATACTGAGAGATGATGTGGTATAATCTATTCTTTTTTTTCATTTTATTTTAATTACATTATTAATTTTTTTCTTTTTTCAAGTGTTCTAATCGTCATATCTTTTACGTACGAGGTCTAATTCACGTGCGGTTTTCTCCCTAGGTTCGTATTGAAATTCCGGACATTTTGATGCTAGTTTGGACGAATTTTGAGACTGTTCAAAAAGGTGAGTGTTTTAACCCACTTACAACTTCTAAAATTTCTTATCTTTGTTAAATTGATTTATGATGTGATTAGAAATTTATTTATGACTGTTTGGCATATTTTGAATCATCATCCCAGTTTATTTGAATTTATTTGGATAAATTGTTATTTAAATTATTATTGCATATACACTGCCAGTTAAATTGTTATTTAATTCATTACTGAATGTAAACTACCAGTAAATACCTATTATTTATTGTTTGTTCTATACTGATGTTATTATTTGAATTGGATGATGACTGTGATAAATGGTTGATGATTGATATTAGATGAAGGGACGTTGTATTTTATATTGTTATAAACTGCAAGTTGTTATGCATTTTATTTCATTCGGGATTGCGGTTTGAAATGATATGTAACCGTATTTTTATTTTCAATTACGGATTGAAATGATAAATATCTGTATCACATGAGCATAGGGTAGAAAATTATATATAGACACCGCGATCTATATATATATAATATTTTTGAAATGATTTCTATGGTTTTTTAAAAGAAATATATGGTTTTAGATAAATATTGATTTTAGATGATGTATAAATATATTTTATTCTTGATTTTGAGCCTTGTATATAATTTGTTTTAATGTCGAATAAGCTTAATAATAAGTTGACTTTATTGAAGATAATATGGTCAAGTATTTAAATTATATTCTAATATAGAGTTTAAAAGGATTTAAATCAAGTTAAGGTTGGAAGATAAATTGGGGATTTACTTGAAATTGAATTTATTTAAGAATTAAAATCAAATAAGCTTGATGTGAAATTCATTAAATTTGAAGTTTTAAAGGGTATGATTTTTATAACTTGATTTTGAGTTTAAGGTGAATTAAGTGAATATTTCAAGTATAAATAAATTGAAGGAAATATTTAGTTATTTGAATTTGAGCTTTATAAATTGGTAAGGGATTTATTATGTAATATACTTCAAAATTAAATAACAGAAAATTGAATTGTTGAATCACATTTACCAAACCTAGTCTTGAAATTATTGAATACTTAAAGTTTGAAATATATTGAATTTGAAATGGGTTATTCTGTGGATCTAATCTGTTTTGAAATTGATAAATTTGGAATAGTTTATTTGGAAACTGAATTGAATTGAAATTATGATTTGGAATTTGGTTAAATATAAAATTTAGAAATTCGAGTTGTTTGGAATTGATTTGTGAATTTGAAGAAGCTAGTTTATTTTATAAAGTTTTTTAATATTTAAACCATTTAAGTGGTGGAAGTTACATTTCAAAGTATTATAATTTGAAAGTGTTATATTCAAGTGTTTGATTTCGAAATATTATTACTTTGAAAGTGTTATGATTTTAGAAAAGGATATATTTGAAATGAAAATGATATCGTATTGATTTGGTTTTGAAAGTGCAATGATATTTCGGGTTTTTAAAGTATAAAATATTTTGAAATGACCGCGGGGTTATAATAACGATTGGTTGTTAAAGTGACCAGGATCGAAAGTTGTCATACTCTCTGCCAACTCCGAAAACCACTTTAACGACCATGTATGCGGTGGAGATTCTAGAATGAAGTAGGATGGTGGCAGCGTTTCCTTTGAGGTATATACGTGGACCCGACTCACGGGAGCGATTCCGGGCCGGTAAGGTAGCCCCTCTTATCGGACACACTCCTTCGATACCATTCCATTATACATTGACTATGAGATTTATTTGGTGGCCACTTTTGATTTTTGATTTGGAGGTGTGGCTCAAGGTGGGTGGTAGTAGTAGCTACGCGTCACCACCAGTCCGGATAACAATTGGTATATCTACCCTGGCATTGCCTAGTTGTGTCGTGTCACCTACCCTATCGCGCCTTGTACGAGTTTGGTTTTCTCCCGTAGCCCGTACGGTATCCTCTGCTGGCTTCCCGATCAGGAGGGACTATGATACTGGATGGACTATTACATGTTAAGGGGAATATTAGGTCACTCCTTAACGCTATTTAAAAGTAAGTTTATTTTATTAATAGACATTATTAAAATAGTGAAATATTACTAAATAGTAAATATTTTATCGGATCTTTAGGAGATGTGAATCCCGAACATCTCTTAAGTTACTGTACTCAAGTTAGACACTGGATAGGAGATGTCAAATCCCGTAAACATCTCCGATGCCGTTCCACTCATATTTTACAGTTAATTTAACTTACATATGATCTTATAGTTCTGACTCGAGTGTTTTGTCTTTTCAATTCGTTTGGGTCAGCCTGAGCATTTCAGGATTTGAAGGCCTTATTTCTTGAGGACGAAGACAAAGATTTTTTGTAGTACTATTTATTATTATAATTCACTACATCATGTATTCCGCTGCATTGTTATTTATTATTCTCTGGTATGTGTAACTCTAATTTGTATTGTATAAGTATTTTCGAATATTTTGTAAAACAGCTTCATGAACTGTTTATTTGATTATTATATTTTATCGTTCCGTTGCAAGATTCTATTTTGTTTTTTCTCTGCTTTTTTTCTTATTTACCCCATAACAATCCGCCCTTCTGTATGGTTTAAGTCTGACGTGTGTAGTTAATTATCGATTTTAAGCGTACAAAAAGGCGTGATATTACACCAAATATCCAAGATATGATCTTTAAAGATTTTAACTTCAAAATACAAAAAATTGGAAAATTCACCAAATCAATTCAAATCAAAAGGAAATGAACATGAATAGATGTTAGGAATTCATACCTAACAATAATGAAAGTTATAGACGTAGATGTGAGTTTAAAAACTCACCTTTAAACTCAAAAACAACAAATGAGAAGCTTTAAGACCAGGCAAGATCAACCATTCTTCAACTTCAACTCAAGAAGCTTCAATATAAGCTCATAAGGAAATATTTCATAACTTAGGGTTTAGGAATTTCTGAAAATTAAAGGGAGACTGAGATGGAGAAGATGAAGAGGATGCTTACTTAAGCTTCTCCTTGATTTTGGAGCTAGAACTTGAATTTCCTAAGAGAACTAGCGCTTAGGAATTTGTTTTCTTTTCTCCTTCCCCATTTTTACTTTAGCTTGAAATTGTTAGGAAATGAAAATCAATGAAGAAGGGAGGGGGTGGAGTTAGTGTATTATATTGGGTTAATGGGCTGAAACCCAAACCCAAAGCCCAATAGAGAAATAGCGAAGTTCTACTCAACTCCAAACATATCGATGTTTATACTCAAAAAGGTCGCAAATGCCATTTTGGACTCAACAGTAGAGGTCTTGATTCCTAATTCGACTATTTGCAAAAAGTAGCGTTTCGGACTTTAATCCGACTAACGATGCCATATTTAAATAAAACATTTAAATATACAATCGTAAAATATGCAGGTTGTTACAGACTCCTCTCCTTAAAGAAATTGCGTCCTCGCAATTCTTAAGAAGAAAACAAAGAGTAACAACCATAAAAGAATATCAACATAAAAGAAAATTTGAAATAAGAAGTTCACCTTAAAGAGAACGAGAGAGTAAGTCTCGATGTGTTCACTCGATGAATTCTCTGGATTCCTAAGAGCGGTCCTTAGGATTTGAAGACCATGGAACCTTCAAAAGAGGAACATCTTTATTTCAAAGGCATCTAACTTCCGTAGCAATGATATGAATAGGATGTTGCTCATAAGTCAAATTAGGTGAAACTTTAATTTCTTCAATAACACCAGGCTCAAGAATAGAATCAGAATCCCTAAGGCATTTCCATAGTTGAGAGACGTGGAAAACATCATGAATAGCAGAAAATTGAGCTAGTAATAAAAGGCGATAAGCCATGGAACCAATGCATTTGGTGATGGGAAATGGACCAATATATCAAGGTGCTAATTTTCTCGATCGACTGAAACGCACAACACGCTTCATAGGTGAAACATGAATAAACATCAAATCTCCCACAGAAAATTCCAAATTCCTTCTTCATTTATCGGCATAAGATTTTTGTCTACTTTGAACTTCTTTCATCCTATGACAAATAAGATCGATCTTTTCTATGGAATCACGAATAAAATCTGGACCTAAACCAGCTTCTCACCGGCCATAAGCCAACAAGAAGGAGATCGACATGGCCTTCCATGGAGTGCTTCGAAAGGTGCCATACTAGATTGGAAGCTATTATTATAGGAAAACTCAACAAGAGAAATATGATCTTCCCAGCTTCCCCCAAAATCAAGAACAATGCACGAAGAAGATCTTCAAGAATTTGATTCACATGCTCGGTTTGTCTATCAGACCGAGGATGATAAGCGGTGCTAAAATTAAGCTTCGTTCCCAAAGATTTTTGAAGACTCTTTCAAAATTCACTAAAAAATAATGGATCATGATCACTAACAATAGAAGTAGGAACTCCATGCAATTTAACAATTTCTCTAACATAGAGTTTGGCCAAGAGAGATACGGTTCGATTAGACCGAACGGGAATAAAATGGGCAGATTTTGTAAGTCTATCAACAATCACCCATAAACTGTCATGACCCGAACGAGAACGGGGAAGACCGTCGATAAAGTCCATGGAGACTTGATCCCACTTCCATATAGGAATATCCAAAGGATGCAACAACCCACCGGGCCTTTGATGCTCGGCCTTAATGAGCTGGCAAGTCATGCAACGCTTAATATTGGTAGCAATATCAGATTTCATTCCATCCCAATAATAAAGTCGCTTCATATCCACATACATTTTACTAATTTCGGGATGAATGGTAAACTTAGAACGATGAGAATATTCTAAAATATCTTTGCAAAGATCACTAATATTTGGCATGATAATTCTACCAAATTTTCGAATGCTGCCACGAGCATCAATTTCAAAGTCTTTCAATCTATCAATATTACTATCTCGACAACTTTGGCTAAGATGAGCCAATTCGGGATCATGCTTTTGAGCATCAAGAATAAGGCCTAAAAGAGATGGATGAGCCTCAAGGCTACATAGAACAAGAGATGAACATGAATTGAATTCACGATCTCGAATCTAATAAGTAGACAAAGTCTTGAGATCATTCCATTTGATTATCATCATAGAAACAATCGCTTATTGCTTATGAATAAGTGCATCGACAACATGATTCCCCTTTCTGAGAGTATAGAGAATATCAAGATCATAAGATGCAAGGAATTCGAGCCAACGTTGTTGACACAAATTAAGTTCCTTTTGAAATAATAAATACTTCAAAGATTTATGATTGGTGTAGAGAACAAATTTCTCTCCCAAAAGATAATGACGCCAAATTCTAAGGGCGAAAACAATAACCGCAATCTTTAAATTATGAGTGGCATATCTAGTCTCGACAGGATTTAATTGCCAAGAAGCATAAGCAATAGCACGTTCCCTTTGCATGAGACCGGCTCCCAAACCAACATGACTAGCATCGGTATAAACAATAAAATCTTTGTTCCACTCGCGAATCATAAGAATAGAATCATCGGAGTGGAGTTCTTCTAATTTTTGAAAAGAAGCTTCACATTTGTTTGACTAAATATACTTAACTCCCTTCTTTGTTAAACTAGTAAGAGGCATGAAAATTTTAGAAAAGCCTTTTATGAACCGATAGTAATAGCCCACCAACCCAAGAAAACTACGGATTTTCGTAACACTGTCCGGTCTCTTCCAATTTTGAATCACTTCAACCTTTGAAGGATCTATGAAAATTCCGGATTCAGAAATAATATGCCCAAGAAATTTCACACGAGATTGCCAAAAGTGGCACTAAGAAAAATTTTCTTTCAATTGATTGCTCCTAAGAGTTTCCAACACTATCTGAAGATGTTTTTCATGCTCCTCCTCGGTTTTAGAATAAACAAGAATATCATCTATAAAGATGAGAACGAACCGATCGAGAGAGCCTTCGAAAATTCGATTCATAAGGTCAATGAAATAAGCTGGAGCATTCGTTAAACCAAATGGCATAACAAGCCATTCATAAGATCCATAAGGAGTATGGAACGATGTCAAAGGAATGCTATCCTTAGCAATACGAAGCTGATGAAAATCGGTTGCTAAGTCTAACTGTGAAAAGACTCTAGCACTACTAAGTTGATCAAATAAATCATCAATCCGAGGTAAGGGATATTTATTCTTAATGGTGAGATGATTAAGCTTGCGGAAGTCAATGCAAAGCCTAGGTGTACCATCGGATTTCTTCACAAAAATAGCTGAAGCTCCTAAGGAGAGGAACTAGAATAAATAAATTGCGTCGCTTCCAATTCAGATAATTGTTTACGCATCTCCTCATTTTCCTTATTAGACATACGATAAGGAGGACGAGTGGTAGGTAGAGCTTAGGGATTAAATTAATTCTGAACTCAATTGCTCGCTTAGGGGGTAATCCTAAAACGGGCTCAAATATGTCAGAAAATTCACGAACAACGTGAATGAGGGAAATGACATCTTTCTTATCATCATTATCGTCATCATGAGGGTTTATAGAATATAAGGATGCCACCGAACTAGAATTCGAATCTTTAAGAACAATAGAAATCTGCTTAATAGATCAAGGATGTCGAAGATGAATAGTCCTCTCAGGACATAGGATATGAGCTTCATATCGGTTAAGCCAATCTGTTCCCAAAATCATTCCAAAACCTAAGTAACGCATAACATGAAAATCGGCTCAAAAAGCATTATCACATAAAATAATATCGACATCTTTACAAAGCAAACTGAGTGTTGCGGATCCACCAACCGAATTCGCAATTCTCAGTGAAGTCATCAAGCACATAACATTTAAAGAAAAGGTATGAACAAGTTCTTTTGATATAAAAGAGTGGGATGCACCCATATCAAAAAGAACTCGAATAGGATGATCATGAAACATAATAATGCCATCAAGGATGGAATGAGGAATACCTTGGGCAGGAGAAGTGTTACTAGGAGCTTGTACAACATTTAGCTTTCCCTCTTTCTTGCTTGGAAGTTTGGGACATGAAGATAAAAGATGACCTGAACTTTTGCAATAACGACAAAAAAGGGTTTTCGAACAGCCATTAGCATAACGGTCCTTAGAACCACAATTGTAGCATTGTCCACGACTAGAGGTAGGAGTCTTTTCTATCGAAGTTGTTTGTTTCCCTTTCTTGTTGAGATTAGGGTTGAACTTAATAGGCCTCTTCTTGTTGATGTTGAAGTTCTGTTTGGCACGCACAAATTCAACATCCCTTCTTTATCGGTCTGTTCAAGTCGAAGAGCGATATCAACAAGCTGATCAAAAGAAACTTCCAGTTTCAAGAGTAGAGGCTTTTTGAGGTTCTTATTCAACCCATAAACAAACCTCTGATTTTTCTTCAATGGGGTATTAATATACTCGACCCTATATTTAGAGAGAGATTCAAAAGATGCGACGTAATCCGTCACAGAAGATTCACCTTGAACAAGGTCAATAAAGCATCGAGCTAAAGTTACCTTCTCAGCCTCCGGCACAAACATTAATTCGAATCTTTCTCGGAATTGCTCTCAAGTAAGATCCGCTTCGATAATCTTTGAAATCAAAAGCACATACCTATCTAATGCTCTTTCCTAGAGCATGCTAGAAACCACTTGGACTCGATGGAGATCAACAAGATTTATGCGAGAAAAGATTCGGTCGCATGATCTAAGCCAAGCTTGGATTTCTATAACACTTTCAGATCCCTTGAATGGCCTTCCACCCAAATCGGTATAATCTCTGCACAAGCGTGCAAACCCATATATAGGATGAGTAGGCTCTGGAATGGGTCCGACAACTTGAGCATTCTTTACAAGATCTAAAAGATGCTGGGCAGACATAAATACTCCATCTTGAGGAGTAGCACTAAATTGACCTGCACTGGGACGACCAGGTCTAACCATTTATCTTCTTTAAGAAAGAAAGAAAGAAGAAGAAAAAGGTTATTCTCGGAATGAATATCAAACAAACTTGATTGATAAAACAAGGCATCATAAAAGAAAGTAGGATAGAATGGGTCCAATGACTTGAATTAAATCCTAAGGCACGATTCCTCAGAGAGACTTAGGACAATGATCCTTGCTATAATATTCTATATTGTTCCGAATTTTGGCTCTGATACAAAGCTGTGATGCCCCACCTCTATACTCACACTAGCCAAGGACACTATGGGATAATGCCATCAACTAGTACGAAGAATAAGGCTGTTGAGGAGCGACATCTGTGTAATTGCTTTGTGTGAGTACCGATATGCCAGATAGAAGGTCACACATTTCATTTAGAGACGAAATCCGACATATCAAGTACAAACTTAAAGCTACTACACAGTGGCTATGTGGTCTTCGAAAACAAATATAAAATAAGCATAACATAAATTAGTCACAGATATTCCTATCACTAAGGCGGAAACAGATATGAATATATCACATAAAAGTGTACACCAAAGTAGTGGTCATGTAAGATCCACTACATCATATAAGAATAGGTACAAGAGCTAGCTAGAAAAAAGAATATGTATGCATCAAGGAAACTCTATCTCGAATGTATAAAAGCAAAAAATACTAAGCTAAGTAGTTAGCCAAAAGTCAAAAGCTAGCCCCAGCTAAGAAGTCAAGTGGAAGCACCTGAAATACCTTGGCCTGACCTGAGTATTATTTAAGAAGAAAATAATAAACGGATTAGTCTAGCTATAAATATCATATAAAATGAGATATGATTAGAGATATGACAAAAACGCATGATAATAATAATGCTATACCGTGACAAGTATACATTAGATAACAACAAAAATCATACAATATCTCGAATATTCTCAAACACCAAAAAGAATGTCATATTCTTTAACATACTTACCAAACTACAAATATTGATGAAACTTATCAATGTAAACCTTAAAAATTGGTGAAACACAAATTTTAGAAATCACCAATTAGAACCAAGAAATCATAAAGGGGGAGGCTATCACAAATGGAAGCATGAAAACTCACCAACATGTGTGTCACAAACGGGTCGCTATCCCATGGTCACTAACCATAAAGCCGATGCAATGACGTAGTACAATAACGGTATGCTCGAGGAACCTAAAACTTGAATAACTCAAAACATCGACGTAGTGCAATAACGGAACGCCCGATGGACCTGAAACTCCAATAATTCGGAACAACGACGTAGTACAATAACGGTATGCCCGATGAACCTGACAAGTCGGAATAACTATGTAGTACAATAACGATACTCCGATGAACCTGATAAGTTGGAACAACGATGTAGTACAACAATGGTACGTCCGATGAGCCGAACTCCATAAAAGAACATAGGTCACTAGCCCATAAAAGAAATGATATGAAGCTCAATCAAATGAGGTACAGTCCCCCTCGTGGAAGTAAACGCAAGTGTTTCATACCACTTGTTTTGCTATTTTGTTTAATTTGATTTCTCGAACAAATGACGTAAAGGTTTGTATATACTAATAGATTAGAAAATGGATTTTAAAACGAGTTCTGTATTAAAAGTAACATTGAAATCATTTTTTGTGAAAGAGTTTGAATATTTACTACTAGTATAGAAACCTTTGTATTTTAAAGCGACAAATTACAGAAAACGATTGTAAAAACAATCGATCACCAAAATTCACCTTCGAAGACGTAAATCAAATCCAAAGAAATCGATATCAAATCCATCAAAATGGATATTCCCATAAATCCAGAAAAAGAAGTCATCAAAGTCGATAAAAGTGATAATAACGAATTGGATCAACAAAAATCGATAAACTTTGAAAATTTACTCAGAAAATAGGCAAATAGGCAAAACTGAACAGTTTCAAACATCCGTGAATTAATACAAACGTCTGGAATTGGGTTTTGGAAATAATTCAGAAAACCCTTAGACGTTTGAAATTAAAAACAGACGTCTGAGCCCTAATCAGATGTCTGAACCAATAAATCAGACATTTGGAATTTGTCTCTGCCGTTTTTATTTTCCCTCAGGACCATAACCAGACGTCTATACTTGATCAACCAGACGTCTGGTTGCATGATCTGGGCAACATTTTTCCTTGGTTATTGATGGCTAAATTGATTCGGAAGCGATCGGATGAGCGACGGAGGCTAGGTATTTATGCCAAGCGATAACTCAGTCTGTAGGCTCTTCGATACACCCCATATAACATGTCCAAATATCCAAGATAGGATCTTTAAAGAATTTAACTTCAAAACGCCAAAATTTGAAAAATTCACCAAATCAAATCAAATCGAAAGCAAATGAACACGAATAGATGTTAGGAATTCATACCTAACAACAATGGAAGTTATAGACATAGATGTGAGTTCAAAAACTCACCTTTAAACTTAAAACAACAAATGAGAAGCTTTATGACAAGGCAAGATCAACCACTCTTCAAATTCAACTCAAGAAGCTTCAATCTAAGCTCATAATGAAATATTTCCTAAGTTAGGGTTTAGGAATTTCTGAAAATTGAAAGGAGATTGAGATAGAGAAGATGAAGAGGATGCTTACCTAAGCTTCTCCTTGATTTTGGAGCTAGAACTTGAATTTCTTAAGAGAACTAGGGCTTAGGAATTTTGTTTTCTTTTATCCTCCCCCATTTTTACTTTAGCTTGAAAGTGTTAGGAAATGAAAATGAATGAAAAGGAGAAGGGTGGAGTTAGTATATTATATTGGGTTAATGAACGAAACCTAAACCCAAAGCCCAATAGAGAAATAGCGAAATTCTACTCAACTCTAAACATATCGATGTTTATACTCAAAAAGGTTGCAAACATCATTTTAGACTCAATGGAAGTGGTCTCGAGTCCTAATTCGAATGTTTGCAAAAAGTAGCATTTTGGACTTTAATCCGATTGACAATGCTATATTTAAATATACAATTGTAAAATATGTGGGTTGTTACACCAGTAGTGTCTGGACCCTCAATGGTTTAAATGGGCAGGTAATGGAGGCTTAACTGAGAAAGACCAAAGCCTTCGAAATGTGCTGTTCCATATTAGTGTAACAATGTAGTATGGATTCTTGCTTGAGAAAAGTGAATTATCACCATAGACTATAAAGTTATGCGTGGATTTCACATCAGAGGAAATGACCACTACTTCCCTATCATATTGGAAATCCAATTCCAATACGAGCTTTACAAATTTGGTTATATTCCCAAAATAGTTGTAACGCTTTGAAATCATTTCAACTACCGATTTGGTATCATATACACAATTTGACATTGTTCGGTTATTGGTACCATTTTTTATATATTTATTTGAAATTTTTTTCTAACCAATGTCATTAATTATAATATCAAATTTGTTTTGGTATAAAGTATTTTGGTTATCGTAACATAAAAACTCATCCGTATTTATGTGCGGCATGATCTTACGAGATACCCTTCTTTTCAAAGGTTTTGATTGGCATCAATCTGATCTTTGACACTGTCATATACAATTATAATTCGAGTTTTCTTACACTGGTTTATCAAGCCTGATATGGGTATTTTTAATACTCGACTTAATTTCAAGTTTAGCTAAAGACGCTTGGAGTTTCCAAAGGAGAGTTGGAGATCTTCATCAACGTAAGGACGTGTTCAAAATTTCCACTTCATTTGTTTGTTGGTTTTCAACATTTGTAAGGACGAAGGACATATAACTGTCCAGGCAAAATATAGGTTAGACTTTGATATTGTATTCAAAATTTCCGCTGTAAAAGATTTTGTGGTTAATAATATGTAATTTCCATTCGTGTGAGATTCTATTTTCTATTATTTCTGTCTTTATTTTCTTTTTACCCTTAGCTATCTACTTTTTCATTCAATTTGGTATCAAAGATTAGGTTGAGCAAACACGTAGGCTTTGGTAGGGTAAAACTCATTATAGAAAATGTTAGTAATACCCTAAAATGAGTTACTCATTAGAGATAGAATAGTAACATCCTAGAATGAGTTTTAAGTGTATAATATATGAGCATGTATTTGTTATTGGATGTAAAAAATGTCTTTTTGTTAATTAATATGTTAGGTGGTTTAGAATTTTGATCGGTTCATGAAGAGCTCCATGTAATTGATGAAGATTCCTAAATACTTAAACAGGGCAGATCGACACACTGTTTTCAAGATTATATTTTATATACAAAAAATAATATAGATATTTATGTGGTTTGGGAAATTTATAAGATGTATTCCCTTTGGAAATTTCAATGAATAAGGTCTTGATCTGTTTGGTGATGATTGGAACAATCTTCTAAGTATCGATTAGATTTTGGCTTGAATGCATGGTATCGTATACTTAGTAAATTATTCTCCTTATCATTGAAGGATCAAGGCAAGTTCTAATCCGAACAAGTCCGAGTCAAGTTATTTGGATAATTAAGTTTCTGAAGTTAAGAAATAAATGTTATGAAAGTTTTGATGATATTTTGGTATATCACCTAGGGGCATAATGGCTTTTTGTATGCCGAGTGATGAGTTATGAATGAATCCAAAACAAGCACGAAGAGTACGTGTAGAAAGAAAAGCAAAAGAAAATTTAAGACCAAGATCTTATGATAGTATCTGTTGTTGCAGATGCAGTAAGGAAGGGCATTATGCAATTCACTGTAAGGATAGGATAATAAAGGAAAAGAAGAATAGGAAAATGAAGGGAAAGAAGAAAGAAGAATATTTTAGGGATGATACGTTCTGTTTCAACTATAAATGGCAAGGACATTTTCTACATGAGTGCCCTAAAACAAAAAAGAAACCCAAAATTCGATCAGGAAGGGCAAAGAGTTGCTACCGTTGCAAAGGACTAAGACGTATAGCCAACGAGTGTCCCAAACAAACTTGCAGTTGGTCCTATGAATGGAGACATTTAATGAAGGACTGTTCAAGGAAAAGGTGGATTGACTTAGCTACCATGGATAAAGCACCATTTACCTCAGAAGGGTCTAAGAATAGTGTGTATAGTAGTTCAAGTATCTATATATATGATGGTGGTGTATGATAGACTGTATTCCCTAGGAATTATCCCCAAAAACTAGTAATACAAGTTAAGGTTAGGAGTAGGTCTATAAATACGATGTTAATTAATAAACCTCTATTTGGAATATTCTCTCTGTGCATTTCTTCAATCTTATATCAGATCAATTTAATAAGATATTTAGAAAAAAAGTTTAAGTGGATGTTATAAAGAAATGGCTTTATAAAAAGTGTTGAAATTAAGAAAATTATTTAACAATATATTTTATAAAATTATATTTTATAACATAAATTTTAATTTACAAAAATAAAATGATTTTGTAAAATATGGGTTTGAAATATGTGTTTAATAAAAAAGAGGGATTTTGGGAACTCATATCTTAATGTTTTGAAAAAGTTTAAAAGTGATAAATGGGAAGTTATTTAATATAAAGTAATTTTGGAATTAAATTTATAGGGAATTTAATAACAAAGAAATTTCAAAAGGATTTTCGAAGAAATTATAATAGTATTATTCAAAGTAAATAATAATTGATTGCTTCTGAAAAAGAGATAGAAATATTTTGGGTGAATATTTTGAAATGATTTTCAAAGAGTTAGAATGAAAGTTAAAATTTAATGAACTGTTTTCACTAATTTTTTGGGAATGTTAATAAGTCTGTATGTTATACATAGATCATTTTGTCACATGATTCTGATATAAGATTCAAGTATAGAACTTTGTATGTTTACATCAGTCCGAAAATGATTTATCACTCGATTCTTGATGACAAACATTGATGAGGGTTTGTGGTTTAGTACTTGCATTTTCTATCATAGTTGAGAGCTATGCAGGAAAACTAAAGTTCTGATTGGAAAGCCTGATTAGAGTCTGCACTAGAGAATCAAGGGATCGATACTAGTTTGTAAGTAAAATTGTGTATTTGAATATGAGATCGAATCAAATATTCCATAAGGATTATCTGTGCATATAATGTGGAATTGAGCTTAAAATATATGCTTTGGGTATTGAGTTGTAATTTCAGGAATGAAATTCTTTTAAGGAGGAAGAATGCAACGACCCATAATTTTATCACTTTGACTTGGAATATTTAATTAATTTTAAATATTAAAATATAGATGTAATTTATTAGAAATAAATAATCATGTTTAATGTGATAAGTAAGAATGGTGATCTTGTTTTGGAAAAATGTTTACAAAAATATATTCTATGAAAATTTATCGATAAAATAACCGAAAATCGTTTTATCGATAAACCGCTTTTAACCATCAAAAGTCGTGTACAAATTCTTTTGCATACATTTATTTCTCCATTTAAGCAACAATATGTAAAAAAATTATTTATTTTATTTCTGAAAATAAAATATATTTATGACATCATCAGGGATATCATCACTTTATATATTTTCTGGAATTCTAAATTAAGTTTAAATAATCAAATATTCGTTTTTAAAATGATAACAATCCATTTTAATAAGTTATATAGTGATAATAAATCATTTATAATATTTTTATAGAAATATATACCTATTTTAAAAATATAAGAAAATTCCTAACATTTTGTTGATACAACCGCACTTTTTGCAAACACTTGTTTAATATTGATTTATATGGTTTTATAATTCATATGTGATCATTTCAATTAATTATAATGTTAGTTAGTTTTTAAATTTTGTTAACATTTATATGTAATCTAATTAATAAGTGAAAATGTGATCGGATATCAGCATTTAAATTTTCAACGGTTTAACGAACGGAAGTTGTTTAAAGTCATTGAAACATTGTTTATATGAATTGTGCACATATATAACATACACATACATGCACTACCATATACATATACACATATATAACATGCACATACATACATACCTGATACACACAGACATACATACATATATATAAACACACACACATATGCACTTAATAAAGAAAATATCTAAGATATTTCCATTTTCTTCTTAAGCATCCTTAAAGCAAACTAACCATCAACCATCACCTCCTTGCACACCATCACACTCAAGCACATGGACAGGAGGGCGGGGGAGTGGTCGTGCATAGAGGTGGTGTGGGTTAAGGGTAGTCTGATAATTTCACATTAAGATATTAGTTCACTTATTTTTCCTATGAATACCACCCTCAATTCTCTCATTTCTTCAAACCATATTATTCTCTCTTCTCCTTAGGCTTCCTAATGGCCTTCCTGATGGCTTCTCTAGTCTCTTTCACCATCTACGAAGAAATATCGCCTTAACGTCAAGATATGAGTCTGTATTCCACCTCTTTTCCTCCTATCCATTCGACCACCCTTGCTTCCCCATATAAGGCCAACTTCCACCATCCCGAGGTCATGGTTGAGCACAACAAGTCAAGGCCGAACCCATTAGGAGGAAAAGAGAAAGATCAAGGAGCTTCGGGGCAAGAAAATGGAAGGAAGTGCTGTTAGAGTGCCGCTGGTTTAATTTGAAGAAGTTTCAGAAAATTTTGGTGGAGTGGAAATTGATAGTGAGTACTCGACATTCATAATTATTAAATAACATATATAATTATTTCTAATAATATAACTATTTAGTATCTTGGATGGTTTATATAGATGTTTGAAAATTGGTTAATTATATGGTTGATAACTTGGTTGTGATAAATATAACCAATAATGGGAAAATTATAATTATCCAAAATAGAAATGGTAAATTAATTAATCAAGTTAATTCATGGAAAAATAAATCCTTATTCATATGTGTGTGTGAGTTAGTATGCCTCTTTATGGGTTTGAAGACAAAAGAATTGAAAAAGAATATTATAAATATATGATATTATAATATGTAATAAAGTGGAAAAGTAGTTTTTAATGCAGAATAAAAAAGTTTGAAATGATTTTAAATGGTTTATTATGGTATTTTGAAGATTTTAACAAGTTTCGGCAAAGTTTAATGAATGTTGAAAAATAAAGCCAAATCGAGCTCCACGTGTTGCGGTAGTTCGTTATTTTTCGACCTGAAAAATTAAATCAATGTGTAGGATTCAATACAAGTTGGAATTCTTTGATAAGAATTTTTCGGACCCATGTGGATATAGTTTTTAAAAAAAATAAGAAAGTCAAGGTTTTAATTAGTAGAGTTTGAAATGTGTCCAAATCAAGTTTTCAAAAAAACATCGCGTTTTGGCAGTTCGGAAATCAAAGGGGTAAATTCTTAAAAATGAATATTTTTAAATCTTTAAAAATATAAAATAAATTTCTTAAATATGATTAAATATTTCAAAATAGTTTTGAATAAAAAAATTGGACATATCTGAGGTGGAATACATATTTGGAGCTAAGAATCTTTAAAAACAGTATTCATAGTGGTTTTTGTAACGGTTTTCGGTAATTTTGCAAATCATTAAATATTCTTCCCCAATCTTTTTAGTAATATTTCAAATGAATAATTAAGTATTTTGAAGATGATTTGGAATTTTTATGCGTATATTAAAGGATTTTGAAATAAATGGTTGAAGTAAAATTGTTTTAAATAATATTTGGAACAGTGTTAAGTAAATGAAAATCATCTCTAAATATCATACAAAAGATTTAGAGTTGATCAAATAACTTGGCAACCATATGGGTGATAGAGAGATAGTCTCAAGATCCGAGCTTGGATCACCAGTGTTTGGGTTCCGCTCTAGCTATCGAGACTGGCTCGACGGAGGGGATAGCTAATTTGATTTGCTCGGACTGCATTATCTTAAGTTAAAAGAAAAGATATTCGTAGTTTTTCAAAAATTAAACAACGTTCTAAAACATGATTTTGGTGGTACAAAGAATACCCTAGTTAAACTCTATATTAAATTCTGAGGAGGGAACTCGTACTATCCACATGAATTTAAAAGGTGATTTCACCGCTATTTGATGAATAGTACATTTGAATATAGAAATTGGTATTGAGTATAAATAGTTTAATCTCTTGGATCTTTTCTAGTCAATAGTAGTTGATTTAGGTTTATAGTAAATGATGTCTTAAACAACATTATTTTTGACCCATTTTAAAGTTATGATTTGAAAATAAGAAATCTTTGTTAAGATTTAAATAAGTGATTTGCAAATGTTTTCCTAAGTAATAGGTGAAATGATTTAGAATTAGTCCAAGATTAAAGAGGTCTAATCAACCAGAGAATTTGATAAATGAGGCTTAATGCTCCATATACTCTTAAAAGATAAAGGAATTGTTTAAATGAATATATCTTTAAAAGATATTTGATTTGATAAAAAAATAAATTGATTGGATATTATTTGAGAATCACCTATATACTTGACATCTTTTTATCGATGATTGGTTTAGAGAAACTGGGGTTGGATTTTGGTAATACCAATCTGTAAACCACTTCGAACCAATATACATTTCGACAGTGAAGACATATTGAAGATAATTATTTAAATACAAAGATCTTCATGATGTAGGGCTGCTTCCACTAAACTCTCTAGGTTATTCCCCATATCATATATATATGTTGGCAGTAGTGTCTTCATTCTAAAAAATCTTCTATTTGCAAGGACTACTCGCTACTAATCCTAAAAGTGATTCGCAAATAGGAAATAGTAGGAGGAGCGCCTTCGGTTTGTCCTTCGCCTGGACAACTTGTATGGATAAGTGTCTACCATTGCATTGCTAAAACCACGTATATTGATCTCTGCAAACGTACATCTGTTTGGTGGTGTAGGAGGTAACCCCTCATATGCTTAACACCCTTCTTTGAGACGTATGTGTTGTTAGAAATGAAAATATGTCATTCTAAGTGGAATTTTCTTTATGAAAACAAAGCATGGCATTGTGAAAAGAAAAGTGTGGCTCTGTGGATAGAAGAGCATAGCTTCACGAGCCTTACATCCCTGGAATGATATGGAAAACTATGTGGTTTGCAGGATATATAATTTAGGCTATCGGTTTTACTGATGATGGAGGAGTCTAGTAGTGTCTAGACCTTCAATGCTTTAAATGGGAAGGCATTAGAGGCCCGACAGAGAAGAGAAAAGCCACTGAAATTCTTTGCTCCATAGTAATTTAACAATGCAGTAGGAGGCTTGCTTGAGAAAAGTGAATAGTCATCCGAGATTAGGATGTTATGCGTGTATTTCACATCGGAGGAAATGGCCCTAGTTATGAGAAATGCGGATTAAGGATCTTAAGGCTAGAATAAACACTAGAGGGGGGTGAATGGTGTTTAGAGAATTGTTAAATCCTTTTGAGTTTTTGTTAATTTAAACACAAATGTATGCAATATTCAGACACAGATATGATCGCAGAATCAAACACAGATGCAAATATAAAGTAAAAACAGTAAAGCAAAGAATACACCGGATTTTATACTGGTTCGGAGTTACCCTATCCAGTCCCGCACACAAGTACAAATTTCCTTTCAAAAACAATCTTTACAATTACACCCTTGATTTCAAGGCAACGAGGTACACCCTTCAGATTCACAATCCTCTGGGTAGAGATGCTTGATTTCTCGGGCAACAAGTCCACCCAATTGATTTCCAAGGCTACAATCACAGCTTATCTCGCTTGATTGATTTCCAAGGCCACAATCACACCTTTTCTCACTAAGTTGATTACAAAAGCCTATAACTCTGAATAGCACTGAGGATCTTATTGAGACAGTGATAAGGAATCAAACCAGAGATAATCTAATAAGATTCAATGTTGATTTTGGCAGAGTAATGGTAGGAATATGTATAAAGAAATGTGGAAGAAGAAGAGGAGTGAAAAACCAGAAAATCTGTGTTGAAATTCGTTGAAAACATCCCCTATTTATAGAAGAACAATAGCCATGTCCATTCGTGAAGAGATATGACGAATAGACACTTCTTTTGAAATTTAAATTTTGAAACCAACTAACACTATGTCGACATGGGTAGATTGGGCATGTCGACATCCCAAAGGAATATTTGGTTTTTCATTTTTCTTTGAAAATAACTTCTATCTTATATTAAAACTATTTTAAACTTTATAAATATACTTGCCTACAGTTAAAATACATAAGTAAATATATAGAATAATATATAAAAAAAATTACTATAATTTTATATTTAAGTCTAAGTATAAATATTTAAATATTATTATTAAAGATAGTTAAAACCATGGATAATTTGATTTTGAAATTAAAGATTATTTTGAGGCTAAAAGTATTTGAAATAAAGATAGATGTTTTTGATGCTTTTAAAAGAAAGGTTTTGAAAACATATTGAAAATAAGATATAATTTTGTAAAAATCATTTTGAATAAAAATTAGCAGATACAAAACAATGTTCCACTAGATTTTTTGTAGGTTCCATCCTACTTAGGGTTCCATCCCTTTAACAGGCTCGAAGTGGATTCCATTCCACGAATAAATTGGATTTTAAGATGCCAGTGCTTTTCTAATAGTTTTACCAAAATTTCTAATTAAAAGGTAAATTACTTGAACTCTTGAACTCTTAATGATCTTGATACTCATGAGTCTTTAATCTTGATATCTTGAATTTCTATACTGTACAGTCTTCATTCTTGGTACCTGCATGGTTAAATTCTGCATACACATATATTTCTAAACTATAATGTTAGTATTTATATTTTATAATCTATTCTAAGGTTGTTGTCATCAAAACCATCATCTCAAGGACTAAAAATCTCCACCTTTTTGATGATGACAACCTTTGTTTATAAAATATTACTTCTATCCTAATAACTCCCCCTTAATCTATGCCTAACTACTCTATTTTATATTTCTCCCCCTTTGTCATCAACAAAAAAACTATCTCCAAATATATAAACAAAAACTATATCACTCCCCCTAAATCTAATACCCTATTTTGAATCCTTTTTGTAAAGTTCTTAAAACATTCAAAAGTATCACTTTTATGTTTCAAAAATATTGTCCATGTAAATCTAGAATAATCATCTACAATTACAAAAACATATTTACTATGATTTATTAACAGAATTTGAGATGGACCAAATAAATCAAGCTAAAGTAATTCAAGAGGTTTTGAAGTTGAAATTATATCTTTTAATTTAAAAGAACTTTTTCTAAGTTTTCCTAATTGACATGCATCACATAAACTATCTACTTTAAAATTCATTTTAGGGAGACCTCTTACTAGATCATGTTTTGATAGTCTAGATAAGAGTTTGAAATTAAAATGCCCAAATCTCTTATGCCAAATCCAAGGGTCATTTGTATTTGCCCAAAGACACAAGTTATCATTTGAAACTTTCATACTAAGAATATAAATATTCTTTTTCCTGATTCGCTCAAATATTATGGTTGAATTATTATCTTCAATGTGACACTTATCTTTTTCAAATTTAATTTTATATCCTTTATCGCAGAGTTGACTTATACTTAGCAGATTATTTTTCGGATTCTTAACTAGCAAAACATTAGTAATAATAGGAGTTTCAGAGTTACCGACTTTGCCGATGCCAATCACATATCCTTTTGAATTATCTCCAAAGTTAACCAGTCCTCCGTCTTTTTGATCTGAACAATTTGTCCATTGTGGATTGATTCCTCAATTCCCATAAAGCATGTTTCCTACACATCAAACAATTTTGGTAGACGACATGAATTTGAACATTGATTATATGCAGACTCATGAGACAACGATGATCTGAATATTTCTAAACTAGTATTAACAAACATAGCCATTTTGGATTAATGATCTTAAGTCTAGGATAAACACTAAAAGGGGATGAATAGTGTTTTAAAAAATTGTTAAATCTTTTTGAGTTTTTGTTAATTTAAACAGAAATGTATGCAAATTCAGACATAGATATGATCCTAGAATCAAACACAAATGCAAATATAAAGTAAAAACAGTGAAGGAAAGAACACACTGGATTTTATACTGGTTCGGAGTTATCCTACATCCAGTCCCGCACACAAGTACGGATTTCCTTTTCAAAATAATCTTTACAATTACACCCTCGATTTCAAGGCAACGAGATACACCCTCAAGATTCATAATCCTCTTGGTAGATATACTTGATTTCCCGGGCAACAAGTTCACCCAATTGATTTCCAAGGCTATAATCACACCTTATCTCGCATGATTGATTTCCAAGGCTACAATCGCATCTTTTCTCGCTAAGTTGATTACAAAAAGCCTATAACTCTGAATAGCATTGCGGATCTTGTTGAGATAGTGATAGAGAATCAAACCAGAGATAATCTAGGTAGATTCAATGTTGATTTTGGCAGAGTAATGGTAGAAATATGTATAAAGAAACGTGGAAGAAGAAGAGGAGTGAAAAACCATAAAATATGTGTTGAAATTCGTTGAAAACATCCCCTGTTTATAGAAGAACAACAGCCATGTCCATTCGTGAAGAGATATGACGAATAGGCACTTCTTTTGAAATTTAAATTTTGAAACCAACTAACACTATGTCGACATGGGTCGATTGGGCATGTCGACATCCCAAACGAATTTTTGATTATTCATTTTTCTTTGAAAATAACTTCTATCTTATATTAAAACTATTTTAAACTTTATAGATATACATGTCTATTGTTAAAATACATAAGCAAATATATAGAATAATATATACAAATTTTACCATGATTATATATTTAAATCTAAGTATAAATATTTAAATATTATTATTAAAGATAGTTAAAACCATGGATAATTTGATTTTGAAATTAAAGATCATTTTGAGGCTAAAAATATTTGAAATCAGGATAGATGTTTTGATGCTTTTAAAAGGAAGGTTTCGAAAACATTTTGAAAACAAGATTGTAAAAATCATTTTAAATAAAAATTAACGGATACAAAACAATGTTCCACGAGATTTTTCGTAAGTTTCATCCTACTTAGGGTTCCATCCCTTTAACAGGCTCGAAGTGGATTCCATTCCACGAATAATTGGATTTTTAGATTCCAGTGATTTTCTAGGAGTTTTAACAAAATTTCTAATTAAAAGATAAATTACTTGAACTCTTGAACTCTTGATAATCTTGATACTCATGAGTCATCAATCTTGATATCTTGAATCTCTATACTGTACAGTCTTCATTTCTTGTACCTGCATGGTTAAATCCTGCATATACATATATTTCTAAACTATAATGTTAGTATTTATATTTATATTCTATTCTAATGTTGTTGTCATCAAAACCATCATCTCAAGGACTAACATTAGTTCCTTATCATGTTAGAAATCTAATTCCAATAGGAGCTTTACAGTTTTGGTTGTATTCCCAAAATAGTTGTAATGCTTCGCAAACATTTCAACTACCCCTTTGGCAACATATACACTATTTGACATTTTCTGGGTATTGCTTCCTTCTTTATATATTTATTTGAAAACTATTTTCAAACCAATGTCATTAATGATAATATCAAATTTGTTTTGTATAAAGTATTTTGGTTATCATATAGTAAAAACATGTCCATGTTTATGTACGATGTGGTCTTATGAGATACTCTTCTTTTCAAAGATTTTTTATTGGCATCAATCTGATCTTTGAAACTGTGTTATACATTTATAATTCTATTTTTCTCATGCCGGTAAGCCTAATCTGGGTATTTTTAATACTCGGATCATATCAAAATAGTTTTCGGTTTATCTAAAGACGCTTGGAGTTTCTAGAGGAGAACTGTAGATTTTTATCAACGTTTGGATGTGTTCTATTTTTCCGCTGCATTTATTTTAATGTTTTTCAGCTTTTGTAAGGACGGTAGATTTATGGCTATCTGGATTGAATCTAGGTTAGACTCTTATATTGTACTAAAAAATACCATGGTAAAAGATTTTGTAGTTAATAGTATACGATTATTCCATTCATGTGAGATTCTATTTTACACTCTACTCTATCTTTATTTTCTTTTTACCCCTTAACTATCCATCTTTTCGTTGAATTTGAATTAGATAATTGTGATTTACTGTCAACTTAAATTGTACGAAAAAGTAGTTGTCATAATGTACGTGGACAATTCGGTTTAGACAAAGAGGGTGGATACCTAGCATAGGTGTAGAGTTAGGGATACTAACGAGGAATTTATCTTGGTCCCTGAGGGAACTATGGTACTTATATATTTATATATGCATATATACGTATATAGTTATTGCATACCTCAAGTATGTGGGGGCGTGTTGTACGCGTACATGAAGTCAAGACGACTAAGTTTTGAATGGTATGGACAGAACATGCAATAGAAGACAATCGACATAAACTAGTGTTATATATAAACTATGTAATTTAGCAGTCACCAGAACGTTATTACAACCCCCTTCTTATTGCAACCTACACGATAGATTTATAGGGACATATACTGGTATAAGGTGGGAATGGTGGAAGAATAGATTTCCTTATGCGTGTCGACATTGACAAGGTTACTAGAAAATAGTGATATTTGCCTTGGTCGGTAATTATATATTTTATTATACTTTACTTCCGTTGTGAGTTTTTATCGACAGTGCTTTGATATACTTTTATTTATTTTCGGGATGCCAACACCAATGATCCTACCTTAGTGGACTTGGATTTTTGATTTAGGAAAAATTATGACCCATTAAGGTCCGGGTTGTTGCATTTGGTAAATTGATCGTAGAAATTAAAATATGCAGAGTGAACATGTAACGTCCCGCCTTTTTGTACGGTTTAAATCGACGAAAAACCACACACGTCAGACTTAAACCATACAGAAAGGCGGATTGTTATGGTGTAAATAAGAAACAGCAGAGAAAGAAAAAACAAAATAGAATCTTGCAGCGGAACGATAAAATATAGTAATCAAATATACAGTTCATGAAGTTGTTTACAAAATATTTGATTATACTTATACAATGTATATCAGAGTTACACATACCAGAGAATATTAATAATGCAGCGGAATACAATGGTGTAGTGGAATAATATAATATATAATAGTAATACAATCTTCGTCTTCATCCTCCATAAATAAGGCCTTCAATTCCTGAAATACTCAGGCCGACCCGAGCGAATTGAAAATACAAAACACTCGAGTCAGAACTAAAAGATCTTATGTATGTTAAATCAACTGTAAATAAATATGAGTGCAGTAACTTAAAAGATGCTCGGGATTCACATCTCCTAAGTATCCATTAAACTATTTACTATGAGTAGTATTTGCTATTATAATAATGTCTATAGTAAAATAAACTTACTTTTAAATAGCATTAAGGTTTTACATTTTCCACCTTAACACGTAATAGTCCCAGTAGTCCATCCAATATCATGGTCCCTCCTGATCGGGAAGCCACCAGAGGATACCACACGGGCTACGGGAGAAAACCAAACTCGTACAAGGCGCGCTAGGGTAGGTGACATGGCACAACAAGGCAATGCCAGGATAGATATACCAATTGCTATCCGGGCTGGTGGTTACGCGTAGCCCCAGCTACCGCCCACCTCGAGCCACACCCCAAATAAAAAAAATCAAAAGTGGCCACCGAATCAATCCAAAAGTCAAAGTATAATATCGAAGGGATGTGTCCGATCAAAGGTGCTACCTCATTGGCCCGAGAATCGCTCCTGTTTTAGCCACCTTATGCCAACTCATGGGAGTCGGGTCCACGTATTTACCTCAAAGGAAATGCCGCCACCATCCTACTTCATTATGGAATCTCCACCGCGTACACGGTTGTTAAAGTGGTTTTCAGAGTTGGCAGAGAGTATGACAACTTCCAATCCCGGTCTCTTCAACAACCAAACGTTATTATAACACCGCGGTCATTTTAAAATAATTATACTTCAAAATAGAATAAATATTCATTTCAAAACCATATAATTACGATATCATTTTCGTTTAAAAACCAAATCAATATGATATCATTTATAAACCCAAATCAATGTAATATCATTTTTATTTCAAATATGTCCTCTTCCCAAAATCATAGCATTTTCAAAGTTATAAAATTTCGAAACCAAAGATTTTAAACTATAACACTTCCAAAACGTAATACTTTGAAATTAATAACTTTGAAACATAACTTCCACCCTTACATGGATCAAATATTAGATATTTATAAAACAAACTAGCTTCTTAAATTTCACAAATCAAATCCCAAAAACAACCCGAATTTCTAAATTTTAATCTTTAATAAATTTCAAAGCTTAAATATTCAATATTTCAAAACTAATTTTTTATAATTTATATATATACCCATTTCACTTTTACTATTATTTAGTTTTGAAATATTTGCTTACTAAATCCAATATCCTTTAAATAAAACCTAAAATTCAATAACTGAATATTCCTCAATCTATTCGCTTAAATCACCTTGAACCCGAATTAAGTTATAAAACCATATTCTTTAAAATCTCAATTTCAATAAGTTCTAAATGGATACTTATTAAGTATAACTCTAAATTAAATAAAATCTCAAATCAATTTCAAACTATCATCTCACCCGTGATTTATAAAGTCAATATAAACTCTATATTAAAGTATAATTTAAGTAAATACTTATCCATATTATATTTTAATAAAATCAAACTTTATTATTAAATTTATTTTATACTCTAAACAATGTTGTACATAGTTTAACCAAGAATTTAACCATATATAAAATAACCTTTATCAAATATCCCAATCAATATCTCATAAAACCATATTTATTTCTTTACAAAACCATAGAAATCCTTTTTAAAATATTTATATAAAGACCACGGTGTCTGTATATAATTTTCTACCCTATGGTCAAGTGATATGGATATTTATCATTTCAATCTTAATTTAAAAATAAAAGTGCGGTTGTATATCATTTCAAACCGCAATCCCGAATCAAAAGTAACAAACCAATAAAGAACTTGCAGATTATAATGATATAAAATAAACATTCATTCATCCATCAACAGATCACACATCCATCACAATCAACATCCAAACAATCAATAAATATCAATATATAACTGATAATATATAACAGGTAATTAATTGGCAGTTATATTCAAAAATATTTTAAATAACGATTAAATTTAAATAATTGCAATTAACTGAGATGATGAGTAAAGCTATATAAAACGGTCATAAATAATTTCAAAATCACAACATAAATTAAATTTAACAAACATAAGAAATTTTAGAAGTTGTGAGTGGGTTAAAACACTCACCTTTTGAATTTAAATTGAATTTAAATCCAATTTAAACCCAAAAATTAAACAGTCTCAGAATCCGTCCAAACCAGCGCCAAAATGTCCGGAATCCCAATATGAACCTAGCGGAGAAAACCGCGCGTGAAACGGATCACGTATGTAAAAGATATTCGAGTTATAAGCTTTGAAATGAATTTTTAACAAATAAAAAAAAGAAGAGTACCAAATAGCTTCAAGCCACGTCATCATCACCTAACTCACGCAACCCTAACAGCTCCTTTCGATAATGCAAACGAAGGCCGACCACCACCCTTATCTACGCACTTCGCCACCGCCAGAGGAACCGAACCCAAATCTAACGCCCCCCTCGACCACGTCTCGCCGCCACGCTCTCCGGCGCCCCGCCTCGAAACTCGCGATGCCGCCTACAGCTCATAGGCTGAGGCAAAATCTGGCCATTCCTCACCATTTTGCGGCCAATCCAATGACTGTCTCGATACCATAACCGTACTTATGCATGCTGCTTGGCGCCCCCTTCGCAACAACACTTCCCGATCGAGCCATCGCTGAAGATCTATCGCTGATCGAGCAAATGGCCTATGGACGGCCGAGGTTCACCTCGAATTTCTGGACAAACGATGATTCGAAACCAAAAACGAACTGCAGATCTGAAATGCGTACATCGAGAGCTTCGATATATATTTTTTCGAATTTTTTTGAGGAGTTTGAAATTTCAATTTGATTTTTTATTTGCAATTGATATTAGGTATTTGTCTGCCATTGAAATGAGGAGTTGAAAGAAATTGTACGCTTAGAAAAATGAGAAATAGAGGTAGGCTAGGGTTTATAACAGAGTATTTATAGGTAGGGTTGAAATAGAATGGATTGGATCGATTGCATGTACGGGCTGGACGATATATGGCCCGAAAAGCCCGTTTCGACTCCGGAATGAAATTGGGTCAACCCATATATCAAAATAGATGTTTTAAAATATTTTAAACGCAATGGAAAAGGTTTCAAGTTCAAATTCCATCGTATGAAGAAGTTATTCTAAAATCAATATTTTTCAAATTGATTTCAATTCAATTTATTTCAAGGCATTTCAAGTCCGTACGATCAAACGACATGCCCGATCGCTACGAAACTTGAAATCCTACAATAATTCACCGTTACGGATCCGATGGAACTGGTTTCATCGAAATCTGAGTCAGTGGCCAAAATGGCTATTTTCCAGTTAATTAAATAAATTAAATCAAGTTTCAGGTCAATTTTAATAAATCACAATCTCTCCATTCAAATTACTTAGACATTTGCCACAAATAAAAACAATTTTTTTTTTGGCATCAGTTCATAGTTACTAGTTTTACCAATTACAGTGTTTAACTTAAATTTCCATAAATTCGGTAATTATACATTAAATTTCAAATAATCCATATTCTTAACCTATCTAGTTATTCAACTGATTTCATTTTACGATATAATTATCATGGTTTATACCATAGTGCATCAATATCCCTATTTTATCTTAATTTCAAAAAATGTTGTGATTAATTTCATTCACAATAAACTCAATTAATTATAATTTATTCCAATAATTAACTTGATTTAACTTCAATCCTTTTTATCTAATTAATTATTATTCAATAAACAAAAATAACCTTTGTTTTACCCTTTATTACATTAGTAAGTTCAAATTTCCATCTTTCCTTTGTATTAACTACCTTATTTCCATTTTATTACATTTCTACCAATATGCACGCTAATTGCGATTAACATTCTAATTAAATTCATTTACTTGGGTTCATTCTTTCCATTATATAGATTAATACATTATGAATGAATTTACAATTCCAATTATTTCATTATTACATTCACACCTTCCATTACTGCATAAATTTTCATTAAAACATTAAAGATTTCCTATTTTGATTTAGAAGGCCAATCAAATATAACAATCGTTACCATTAACTTTATAATACATTTAAGTTTATTAATTCCAACTAATTATTATGATTACTTGTGTAACAGTGAATTCATCCAATTACCATTTATTATACTAATTCATTTATTTATACAACACTTCCCATTATTTACTTTCACCCTATTATGCAATTCATTGTTGTCAAATGGATGCATTTAACATTGGATTCATGATCTATTACCTTAATATACCCAATTTAACAACTCCTAAACATTGAATTACATTTCACATTAATGTAACATTTGTTTACATTTATTAAAAATTTATTTCCAATTTCAATTAACAATCTAAATAAATAGGTAACATACAATAATCATTACCGTTACCCTTTTAGTCACATAAACAAGCTTTTATTACTTTCAAATCAATGTTTCCATTTATTATCATACTACTAATTTCTTTCACATATGTTCAATTTGTAACCAAATGTAACATTTAAATTATTTTATATAATTGGAATTCCATTCAAGTTCATTAATTATTAACTTTAATTATTGCAATTCATTATCAAATATTAATTTTGAATGTATTTCCAAATTTACTAATTACAATTAATTAAAACCTTACAATTGTTTACAATTAATTGGTATTGCATTGAAATTTTTATTTATTAGCTTACATTAACATTATTACCTTTACCAATTTTATTCAACGGCTTAAATAACTAACATATATAATTCAATACCTACATATGTTTACCTACATTTTATTTATGACAAGTTATATTATTCCCACTATTTCAATAAATTTGAATTCCATTCTAGTACCAATTTATTACTTTATACATACATTACGTTTCTATGAAATTTATACTTTCACACTAATCCTATTCAATTTATACAAATTCAGCTTATATTAACTTCGTTGTTACATTTCACCCTAGTTACTATTTCATTATTTATTTACAAATTTTATTTGTTTCAATAATTAATATCAAGATTCGTTTATTAACAATTTTTTTCATTCTTTCAGTATTAAATAACCAAAACTTTATCCAATTATCAAATTTAAATCATTGAAATTTACGGGTCGTTACAGAACATATTTGTATTTTTTCTTATAAATATACATATTATACGCGGAACTTTGCAAATTATGACTATAGAATTAGTTGCAACCATATTATAAAAAGATGGATAAATCGACTATGAGTTGGAAAAATAGATATAGTTAAAAAATACACCTATCCCGATCACCCAATGGAAGATAGGTCGCATCGAAAGGCATTGACTTAAGAGGAGCGTAAATGCAATATATAGAAGAGTCCCTGAAGCTGGATAGTCCTTGACTCCCTTATTAAGCCTAGATTGCCCTATGGTTGTAGATCCCCACATGATTGTCGATTGATGGTTTATGTTAGGCTCTGTTAATAGGAAAGTAATTATCTATATGCCGCATATCCAGAAGTAAGAATTTAATAATTTCCCCAAGGAAGCTGTGTAGAAATCACTTCAAGATGATAACTGGACTTTTAATGCCCTATGAGAAGATAAGTCAGAAAATAAGCAGGAAAGAAGAAAAATTCCAAAAGAAGGGACAATTAAAATCCTCTCTGAATCCGATCTCATATTAAATAATTTAATAAATGATTTAAAATAAAATATATTCAAAATGATTTTAAAATGATTTGTTTAAAGTAAAAACCCTATTTTTGAAAATCAAGTAAATAATCAATTTTTCAAAAAATGAAATATCCCTTTTATACATTAAAAAAAATTGTAATAGAAACTAAAAATTTGCTTAGACCGAAAGTTTAAGTTAAAATGGGTTTTAATAACAGGTATTTCTTCTGAAAAAAATAGAGCGTATATCTATAGTTCATTGTTTTTTCAGAGATGAAATAAATTTAAGTCTTAAAATTCTTTTTAGGAGTGGACAGTTGGAACTGGTACAAGTTTTAAATGGGATAAAAAAGGGAAAGAATATAAGAACCAAAAATCAAAGCTGTAGGCGAGTGCACCACTATGGGCAAATAGGAATTTATCAAAGTAGTTAGGATGGAGATGAAGAAGACCAAAGAAGAACGAAACTATGTTAGTTAAAATTAAAAGTAATGATTCTACTCGATCCGAAAAGGGTCCAAGTTCAGCTGTGCTAAACAGGCTAGGAGCGGTCGACCCCCTTTGGTTGACCTATCGTTCGGTATCGGTTGACCACCTTAGGATAAGCGGTCAACCGGTTACAGGGAGCATGACCCAAACCTTGAACACGAAAAAAATTCGCATCCAAGTCAAGCCACCCCTTCATTATCTTGCTTTACCTCCCTTTTCCATTGCGACACTTCCTTCGTCCTTCTAAAAAATAGCAGCCCCACTTCACACCACTCTGGCGATGATGGCAAAGGTCCAACAACCTCCCACGACTCCAAAAACGAGCGATACTGCATTCAATTCAGCTCCCAGACCAGGATCTACAATCCAACTACAACAAATCATGGCCCATCTACGAAGCAGCATCTCCTCTCGCCACCCATATCTAGCCTCACAAGAGATTGCATGGCTCCAGAATGATGAAGAAAAAGCAAAAGGCTATGAAGTGCGGGCGAATTTCACTATCTATAAGGGCGACCGATGAAGTTTGAAGACTTAATAACTTATCATTTGGAGGGTTTATTTGAGGATAAAGGATTATTGCCAATCCTTAGCCATGATATGTTTGAGAGAGAATGTTATCTTGTGATGCATGCATCTATTGACGCTAATATGGAGTATTCTTTTGATGAAGATGGAAACAACTTCACATCTGAAGTGAATGGAGTAGAGATTCGGATGATTGATGAGCAGTTTTAGGTATTCTACAAATCTCTACAGCAGTAGAGGATTTAGAGGATATTGAGCCTCCGATCCAGCTATTCTTCACCAGAGCTTCCATAGGGGAGTTTGGAGGACATACAATATATGGGACCAAGTCCGTCTGGTCACCCGCATCATTTAGCATAACATCATCCCCAAGGTAAGGGGTTTTGACCTGATCTACCCCTTGGTGCATAGGGCCACCTACTCCATTATAGGTGGTATTCAGGTGCGATCATGTGCCATTATGTAGGCCTAGGAGTTAGGACGTAGAGGGGCTATATTCCATACTATAATGACCCGAAATTTCAGATATTTCATATTTAAATATCTAAGTTATTTAAATATTTGAATCTTGTATTAAATGTTATTAAAATGATTTAATAAGCTTGTTAACCCCCTTTTAAATCATAAGTAATGATAGTAAAATTGTTTTGGAACAACGTCTATAAAATATATTCTTCGAAGAAAAAATATAACATGACAAAAAATCGGTTTATCGTTAAAAAGATTTCCAATCAATATAAGTTCATCGAACTCTTTTGCACTTGTTTAATAATCAAATGAACATATTATAACCTAATTAACACACATCTCTTCATAAAGCATGGAAGGTTATAGAATGTTCTAATGAATAAGAGGTATTGTCATGAGAAGGGTATAAGAGTAATTGGCATAAAGGAGAAGTAACTTAAAGGAGAATTCACTCATGTCGCTTGAAAAGAATTCTGGCGATGACTTCAACATCATTGGCATTCATTTTCGGGTTTGTAATTGTTGTATGCTACAAAGTTGTTTTGGTAAGATATATTTTGATTTAAAGCCCAAAGTATGATATTATATACAAAAGATATATTTATACATATATAATTTCAAGTGATTTGAAATGAAAACTAGTGTTTAGTTCTATAGTTTTCTTGTTAAGTCATACTCATAGATATATGTAGCTTATGCATTAGGACAGTATGGATGTGCATCATGATTTGGTATGTTGTTTGGTTGTTTTCATTTATTAAAATGAAATTGGATTTTCAGTAATTTTGGATAGTCGGAAACTTACGAATCATTACGGTACTCGTAGTTAAGTGTTTTATAAAATATAAACTTGAGTTTATATAACACTTAAATTGGAAAAAGGTAGTAAGTTAAACCAAGTCTAAATTGTTGATCATCCTTGATAAGTAAGATGAATTTGATAATTTATATATTGAGATAATGGAATATTATACGAGTAGGAACTTAAGTTGTATAATGTTTACAAATTTGAAGTTAGGTTTTAATAAAATGATTCATAAATGTTTTTAGTATTAAATGACGTACTATTTGGATAAATGAATGTGATTAAAAAGGAATTAGTACAATTAAGAAAACAATAGGATAAATATGTAAGTTGTGCATAAATTATTTTATTTGCATGACTATTCTTGATCCAGCATTCGAGTACATATTTTCAAGGTGGTTTACACCTGTCCGGTCAATGATTTTTCTCTAAATTTTTGATGGTGAACACTTGATATGGATATTTGATTAGATCCCAAAGTTTTCTATCATAGTATATGGCTATGTAAGTAGAACAAAGGTCTCTAATCAAGGAACCAGAACGGAGTCTGCACTAGAGAGGTCAAGTGATCTATATTAGTTTGGAAGTGAAATCCATGTGATCAAGCAAGTGATCAGATTGATATTGCGTGCGGATGACATATGTACACCATACGGGCTTTGGTATAATTACATACTATATTTTGTGTTAGTCCTTGAGAAGGATGGTTTTGATGACAACAACCTTAGGACTTATGTAACGATCCTGATTTTTGAGTAAAATATAAATTGATAATTTATATAAATTTTTGGATTTAACTGGTGAATTTATTTAAAATTACAAAATAAAATAAGATATTTGTTTGTTATTTAAATATATATATATATAAATTGAGTTTAAATAGAATTTTGATTTGATATTCAAAATAAATATATATTTGGAAAATAAATTGGATTTTAAAATTTAAATTTAAATTTAAAATTTGAATTTAAATTTGGAATTTGAATGGGCCTATATCTTGAAAATATTTTGGATACAAAATATATGAATAAAGTTTTTATTTAAAATAGATTTGTTTTCCTTAAAAAGAATTTATTTATATAAATTAAGACAGTGTTTATTAAATTGTAAAACAAATACAAAAGTTTTATATTAACATTTTAAAATGAATTTAATATATTATATATGATTTTATTTAAATTATAATTGGTTTATATTCTACTTTCTTTAAAGGTTTTATTTATATAAAATTAAAAAAGCATTTATTAATTTACAAATGTATTTATTAATTAGGAAATTAATATAAAAGCTTTTAAAATCTTTTAAAAATGAATAAAAATGAAATAATTACAAGTGTAGCCTTTAAAACCATATTAAATACATATGTAGTTTAATTAAAAAGTGGTAATGACAAGTGTAAACATTTGAGCAAGTGTCATTCCTCTTATTTTTATTTTTCTTTAATTTTATTAAATTCTAATAAACATTATTCAAACTCTCACCTCTTCTCATTTATTTCTTTTCTTATCTCCTCACTTTCAAAGAAACTTAACCATGAAAAAAATTTATTCTTCAAACCTGAAAACTTCCTCAAACTAAAAATCAGTAAAAATTCCTCAAACCAAAAATCAAAACCTGTAATCACTTCCTCAAACTTAAATCAAAACATTCCTCAGATCAAATTAAAACCCTATTTGTCTTCATCCTGTAACTCAATCAATATTCAAAAAGCTTCAACCCAAAAACAAATGTAACTCAAGCCTGTAACCATTTTCAAATATGAGATTTGCAAAGCAATTTTAAACAAAACCAAAACCTGAGAATAAAAGATCAAAGAAAATTCAAGATTTTCAAGCCAATAGTAATTTAAACCAGATTCAAGAGGCAGAGTAGATCATCTAAATTAATTAAGCCTAGATCACTTCCAGTTTTTTCAACTTGGAAACAGTTCAACCTGATCAAGCTTTTGAATCTGGAAACCAAGCATTCAAGTTTTAGTTTTTCAAAAGCAAGAAAAGGTTCCAGATCATTATAAGCATTTCCAGAAAAAAAGAAAAAAAATACTGTCTCTGTTCAATCAAGTTCCAGGCCCAAAATTTGTTCTTTGCTTCTCCTCTGCTCAAAACAATGGTGAGCAAACACACTTTGAGCTGTCTCTATGTTTTGCTGTTGTGGTTGATGTTGTACATGCTATGAAAGTGTTGTCTAGTATGCTTACATGTTACATATGTATATAGTGGTGTACATATCTGTGTGCTTCTATTTATAGGTAACAGTTTTTTTTTAATTAAAAAAACTTGTTTTGAAAAAAAGAATTCAAAATCTCACCTTTCAAACCCTTTTTAAGCTATGACTTCAAAAGAAGAAATAAATGTAATAATGTAATACCAAGTTTAAAAATGGTTTTAGATATTTATATTAAGCAATTATCTCTGAAAATAAAAATTTTAACCAAATTTATGTCAAAAAATCAATACTCATAATTCCAGACTTTGATTATCCAAATGGATTGTATTATAAAATGATGATATTTTAAAATCAATATCATAATTTTTAGTTTTGATTTGTAACAGAATTTTCAAGATGAACATAAAACGCATTTTCGTCACTATCCATTGAACAATGACGTGTGGTGGGACGAGATTGCTGTTGAGGGAAGCTTGAGTGCTGAAAATCACCAGAAAAATAGCAGTAACATTTATTAATGATCAAGGAGATTGTACGACATGATTCTAGGTTTTTGACCAGATTTGTTTCAATGACATAGATGCGACGATTTCGTCGTCGCTTCTGCGTCGAGTTGCACCATATCGCGGGGAGGAGTAGCGTGGGTCGATAAAGTTTCTCTGGTAAGAGTCTCGTGGTCTCTATTAGCTTATCGTGGAGGTGCATGGTGATTTTCTGGTGATATGTGGGTTCTAGGTTGAAGCTGATGGTTCGATTTTGATTTGCGGGTGAGTTTCGATGATCTGGGTTGCTATTTGGGATGAGGAGATCATCGTCGACTTGATGGCATCCTCGATGATGATCGGAGCAATTTCGATCATCTGTGCACAAACACAGGGGAGTTGGATTGTGTCAAGGAGTTTGAGGAAGATGATGAAGATTTAAATCGAAGTCGCACTCGTGGAAACGTGGTGATAGCTCGAAGGAAACATCGAGTTGGTGTGTATGTTGGCCACAGTTTTAAAATTAAAAATAAAATAAAGTGGCAGGAGTTCTGCTCGAAGATGGACCCGAAGATTGTGGTGTTTGGCTCGGGTTGCACTCAAGTCATCTCGGGTTTGAAGATTTTACAGTTTAAAATTTAAAATAAAACAAGTTTTTATTCAAATTTTAATTAAATCAAGTTGAAAACCTTTTCCGATTCATTCTTGAAGAATAATAAATGTTTTAATTTAGTTTTGGGATTAGGATTAAAGTAAACTATTTTAAAGTTAATTGAGTTTAAGTTTAATTAAGAAATTAATTAATTTAAGGAAGAATAAAAGAATGATGTTATGAAATTGTTATTTGACTTTTAAGTCCCAAGTTAATTTATGAATTAAAAATAACTTTATTTCAAAGATTAAAGGTTTAAGGATTGAATGTTTTAAAGTTAATTGATTCAAAAAGATAATCACTTTGTGTAATTAAATTAAAGCTAATTACTTTGTGAAATTGATTTAAAGGATAATTACTTTGTGTAATTCCTTAATTGATGTTAAAAAATTAATAAGATTAACTAATTTGTGATTAAATTAAAGAATAATTAATTAATTCCTTAATTGATGTTTAAAAATAATAATTAATTACTTAAAGATAATTACTTAATAAAAGTAATTAGGATAATTAATTAATGATTTATGATTGATAAATTAAGTGATTAAAGTATAATTACTTAATGTAACCAATTAGTAATTATAAAATATAAGTGACTAGGGATAATCGTTTATTGTAATTAATTAAATATAATTAATTAAATGGCAATTAATTAAGAGTTAATTATTTAATGTAATTAATCGAGGATAATGTAATTAATTTATGGTTTAGTTAATTAATGAAAGTGATTAAAGGATGATTTATTAATTAAGGATTAATTAATTATTGTAATTAATTAAGGGTAATTAATTGAAGAATAATTAAATAATTAAAGGTTAATTATTTAATGATTAAAGGTTAAATAATTTAATTAATAAATGATTAAAGGACAATTAATAAAATAATTTGTAATTAATTAATGTTAATTAACCTAGATTAGTGATTAATCTGGTTTCAATTAATCAGATCTAACGACCCTGACTCGACCTTCGAAAATCGGCACCGAATACGACACTCGTATTCAAATGCCGCAGATCCAAACGTCGAACTTGGTTCGCCAGAGCTTATAACACAATAAGTACAACACAGCGGAAGAAATATGCATGATACATTTGATATACAACATTTAATACAATATCTGATACAACAGAATAAAATAGAATGATACAATGGATAACAATACTATCAGAGATACAAGGAAATAGCAGCGGAAAGATAATGTCTTCAATGCCAAACTCCAAGAACTCCATCTCCATTCCAAAGCTAGCGAGAACTCTAGATCACGTTGCACCAAGCTAAGAAAGGTCAGTCGTCCAAGACTGGAGAAGATCCCAAAGACTGAAAGCTACCAATCCAAAGACTTCGAAGGCTAATGAATCTACACCTATTACTGGATTATCTGAAAACCCAACTTTAGACTGCCCGTGTGGAAAAATAGTGGGCACCCAGAGTTTAGGAAAGGAACAATAAACTCTAGGTCAGTCATGGGAGTGGTATGAGCAAACAAAACAATTTTATCTTTTAAAACAAACAAGAAAGCTTTTAAAGTTTAAATCCGCAATGCTTTTGGAAAATAAAACTACCATAAGGCCTCCCGGCACACACACAATGCAAACGCACACATGGGGGAGATTTCTCCTTATGATAGTCAAACATGCTTACTACGCAAAAATTCTTTTTGATATTATTATTAGTGCATAGTGGAAAACACTTCGAAAGTATAATATAAATCCTAGCCAGCATAGGTACCATTATACTATGCCTACTATAGCTGCCATGTTAAATGGCAGGTTCTACAACTAAAACCGTACAAGGCGCGTATTGGATGAATGGATTTCCAACAAATGGTCAGGCTAAGGAACTTCCTATTGCCACATGGGAACGCCTCTGGCGGGACGCCCCGAGAACCTACCCGGCTCTCTGCCAAACAAGACCGGCTACCCCATTCCCGGGGAATAAAACCTGAGATATGCCACCCCCGGTCCTTTGGGACCTTTATCCGAGGGCCCTCCAACAACAACATCACACAGTAATAAATATACTAGTGTCCACATGAGTAAGTATCTGGGCACCATACCATGATACCACCCTTTTCCAGAAGGAATGGTCATACCCTAGGGGAGCTACGCCTGAAACCTTGCCGCATCTTTCCTGTTTCGACCATTACCGGTTTGTGAGGCTTGATGAGGTATCGACCACAAAGCTACGCTTTTTCACAAAGCCATGCTTTGATCAACAAATGATCATCAACATACAGCAGCACTTAGCGTGCCACACTACCAAATTGGGAGTATATCGCTGATAACCTTCAACTACATAACCTCTGAGCTCGTACGTCTCAGAGAAGGGTGTTAAGCTAAGAGAATAAATTCTCCGCCACCAACAGATATGCATTTGAAAGAAATCGGCTTCACATCTCAAAGCGTAGTGTTAGACACACAACCATACAAGTCTGTTCCGGGCTCGAACAGAACCGAAGGCACTTCCGAAGAAGCCCTTGCAAATCCGGGTATTCACAATCCCGATCGGACTTCCCATCACTTAGGAAATCTCTATACCGTAGCTACTCAGTGCAGAGATAATCGATAGGTCGTCCTATCATTCTCGCAAATACCCGGTCTTCACCACCGGTCTTCAAATGCTATCCATAACGACGTATCATTATTCGGAATGGGTTATATGACACAAGGTCCTCTCCCGGCTAAACCGAATAACGAGCGCAATATTTAAAAACATATGGATATGGGATTTTCAGTTAAGTCTTCAAAACTTTCATTTAAATGGTTTAAACCAAATTACCATTTCAAATCTTTAAACAAAAGATTTATTTCACAAAGTTTAACCAGTTTCACAAAGATCCATTTACGGTTTCCAAAACAGTATCCATTTTAATTGGATTAATTCATTTAATCTTTAAATCCAAGGTTTTACTCATAGCTTCCAAACCCGTTTTCAGTTATTCATTCACAACTTGGAAAACCATTTCAATTCAAACTTGAAATTCCTTTTATACAAATTGGAAATTCATTTCTTATATGAAAGTCTTTATCATTTGAAAACAAACAGTTTTCATTTTGGAAAAATCCGATTTCATTTATAGAAGTTAAAATCTTTGGGTTAAATTTAATTCCCAAAACAACACTTTAAAAATGGTTTGAAACCCATATAAGCTTCTATAACCTTTTTACATTTTAAATTCTCAAAATTGAATTTAATTTCAAACCTTGAATTCAAATTTAAATCAGATTTCAAAACTAAATTAAGTTATTCAAAAATAACTTTTATCTTTGAAATTCTTTTTCAAAGCTTTTCACTTTAAACCCCATCCATTTCAAAAACCATTTGAATTTAAAAATTCAAATTTAAATATTTTCAAAAGTCTATGACTTAACCAATTTCCACGTGCAATCCATATTTGTGTGTGTATAGTGTAGTACAGGGGTATTACACGATAGTGCATAACATCAATCATCACAGATATATCGATAAGCGGTATAACCCATAACGCTTATCTTCATCAACAGATTCATAGATAAAGTAAATTTATCAATCACAAAGATTCACTGATATGATTCGATGTGGGTTTCGGATAACCAACTGGAATTCGACTCCCTGTTGCATCGAAGTTTAAATGTCGTTTCATGGGCAAAAGGGGTTTCACACACATATAGGAACAAATCACAAATCACAAATCACAGTCCATCACAAAGCAATCACAACATCACAACAAAAATATCAATCCAATACAAAACAATTGATGATAGTTAATCATCTCTAATTAGGGTAAATATGATTAAGTGTGTTAACCACACAATTTATTTTATAAAATTTAAATCAACGATTAATTATTCTTAACTATAAATTGGTTCAATCCTAATTAACTTTATCAAATAGCTTTTCTTAATTTAATTACCTTAATTCATAAAATCCTTAATTTATAATTAAGTAAATCTTAATTACTTTCACCCTTTAATTAAATCAACTTTTAATTATAAAGTAATTACAAATTTTAATGGTTTAAATTTTTTATTTAATCATTATAAAGAATTTTGTCTTTAAGTTAAAAATTAAGTATTTGATTTACTCCTAAGTATTTTATCAAGTTAAACTTTTAAACAATTTTATTTTTTAAAATCTAAGTTTTAAAATACTTCATTTATATAAATCAATTTGGGTTTTTAAATTAACATTTAAACATTTATTTTACTTTTAAAAATTTTGTTAAGTTAAACTTTAAAACAACTTTTATTTTAAAGAAAATTTAAAATTTAAAATATTCTTGGACTCCATGAATCTCAAATAATTGTCTCCATACCATTTACCTAAATTCCATTTGTAACTATCATTAATTTATAAAGAGTAGATTTGGAAAAAAAAAAAATTTAACTTGTATTTTAAAATTTAATAAAAACTGGATTTTCTGGTTTCACTGACCATCCCGAGGCTTGCTTCGGGTCGTCCCCGAGGAAAACTTCCCCCCACTTCGAGTTTTAGCCAAATCTACCCGAGTGAAAAATTTTCACAAAAAATTTGTTTGAGTCCCAAGTCAACACGATACAACACCGAAACCACTCGAGTTTCTCTTCGAGTTCCCATGCGATTTCCCCTTACTGCTCTTCGAGTTACTCCTCGGTCCCTTCCAACCCATCACACTAACACACCGCATAGCCACGTGCACATGCACGGCTGGTTTCGCCGCCGCTGGTCGAAGCTGCGGCCACCAATGCGTCATCGAGCATCCCCCAGAACGATACGACCACCCAGATTTGGAAAAAAAAATTTGAAACGTGAATCGCGACCTTCCAACCCAAAACCATCAGGGAACGTCATCAGAAAATCGCCTCGCGCTGCCTCCCCAGCCCATTATTGGCCAAGCGATATTTGACCCTAGCTTCGTCATCACGTCACGCTTCTAATGGCTCCGGTGTTGTGAAGTCCGGTCGCCTATCGATGGCGCAGCTCTGTCATTTCGTACGCGAACCCAAATGGGTTCTTAAACCCTAAATTAAGCTCGAATTCAAAATCTAAACTTTTAAAAATTCAACTTGCATTTTTCTGGTGATCACAAACACCAAATCATGCGGCGACCACGAATTCGAGGCTTATAACTACATAGATCACCAGTATTGCTCAAAAATTCATTTTCCAATCAACTCTCATTTTCCTGAGCAATATGCAATGAAAAAATTGGATTTTTGTTTCTAAAATCGTTATTTTTACAAGGGTTTCACATAGTGTTATTAAAGTTAGGATTCGGGAAGTTTGAAATTCTTGAGAAGCTTGAAATGTGACAGTACTTCACTGTTTCTAGGAAGAAAGAATATGCATGTTGTTTTTAATACATCACTGATATCAGATACAGGTTCAAAAACAAAATTCCAACTTGTTTTCAATTTATTTTAGAAAGAATAAGGGAAGAGAAGATTGGGATTTAACCATAGTTTTTTTCTTTTACTGTAAATAGGAAAGCTAAGAAAACAGGGAAGAGCAATGTCATTTCCAAGCATGCATTCTTGGGTTTGATTCATACAAAAATATTTTTTTAAAAAAAATTCGATTAGATGCATCTGAACCATTTACATTTTAACACTTTAATCTATCCACAGTTAGAAACAAAAAAAAAATTTGGGGTCTGACAGGGTTTTTTTATAACCTGAAGCTAAACAGGGATTTGCATCCCTGCACAATCAACATGCACATGCCAAAAATTTACTACATCATTCAATTTCAATAGCAATAGAAGAAGGGGTTTTAAATTTAGTTTGGTTTACACTGTAAACCAAAGTGTTACAGGAATCAAAAAAAAAGAAGAAGGAAGAAATCACATTCCAGGCAAAGAAAAACTCAAGCACAACAATCAATTCACAAGCCAAACAACTCACATTCATGCAGGCATTTAAACACAAAAAAAATTGGATAAAGCGTGGGGTTTACTCACAAATTTTTTCAAGAGAGTTTCCTGATGCTCTTTCAAAATAGAAATGGAGCCTGGCAACAATGCCTTACTTTTCCTACTTTTTAGTTTCTTTTAAGTTTAGATCTACAAATTTTAAACACAGATCTGTGATTATTCTTGTTATATTCATTCACTTATTTCATTAATAACAGTAGTTTTCATTTTACTTACAGTTGGGATTTATAACAGAAGCTTTTTTTTTTCTTCTGAGGCTACAAAACTGGAAATAGATTTGAGTCTTTGATCTTATACTTTCCTGCAAATAAATTGATTGATTCAATTGGTTAAATTCCTGTTTCATTCATGTTTAACAAATTTAACTTAAAACCTTCAAAAAAAAAGTAAATCCACTTGCCTTGAATTTATTTTAGAAATCACTGCACTATTTTCTGTCTAGCCAAACTTGAAGCATTTCTAACCTGCAGTGAAATCCATTTATATTAAAACTTGATTTCCAAATCATAATTTCATTAAATAATAAAGTTTTAAACTACCTAAGAGATGGAATTATAGCTTTAACTAGTTTATATGGTTTCAGATTTTCAAACTTTGGAATGAAGAAGAAGAGGGCAATTTTTTTTCCTGTTTTGATGGTTTCTTTTGAATTGAATGATGATGTTTAGATTTGAAAAATCTTTGTGGTTGTATTTCAAAAGCTAGAGGCTTATAATTTCGAAATTTCTTTGGAAACTGAAAAGTTTCTTTAATTTTTTATGTGAATATTTTATCTTTTTATAAGACAATTCATGCCATTTGTAAAAAGCAATGATAAGAGCAAGATTTTGTTCATCCCCCTACTCTACCTCTCATGTATATGTATTTATATGTATTTACATTTGTATATATATTTTCTTCCAGGTCAAAAAGATATTATTATTATTTTGTTTTTATTTTTATTATATTTTTACATATACATTTTATAAATAAATACATCCTTTATCTATTTATTCCCATATATGGTTTATATATGTGAAAGGTTAAAAGAAAAGTTTAACCTAATTTACATTACATATGTTACATCTTAATGATTTTACATGCTACTAATTTCCATTTCAAACTTGAAATATAAACTTTCATATCCATTTATACATTCACACTTTATTTTGAACAAATTTGAATTAATTTTAATATGCATTCAATTTACTCATATTTGTAATATACATATATATATATATACACACACATATATATACATATATATATATATAAGATTTTAAATTTAAATGACTTTTATAACATTTATTATTTCAATATTTAATCTCAAGATAAAATTAGGATTTATTTCATATAATATTATCACTTATTTTCATTTGTTTTTAGTTTTTTTTTCTTCCAATTTATTCTCAAATTAAATCCCAAGAGTTTTAAATATTTTTTTTTTTTAAATTGAAAATTTTGGGATGTTACTTTTTATCTATAAGATTTTAAATATAGAAATTCAAAACCTCAATTAAATTTTAAAATCAATACTCAAATAAACAAATATCCCATTTACTTTGAAAAAATTCAAATTAATTTACAATTTTATCCAAAAATTATTTTCATCATCAATTTTAAATTTAATTAAAAATTAGGATCGTTACAGATTTCCCCCCTTAAAGAAAAATTTCGTCCTCGAAATTTGCTAGGAAGACGACAAAGAAAAGATGAAAGATAGAAAAATATCTTTCCAAATTAAACTGGATAACAATTCTGTATTTGGCTTAACAAATCAGAATATCAACAATATGAGAATAAACTCATACAATTATTTGACAACTCGGGTTATCCGGTCTACGAATATGCAAAGGCATTGATTAGTTCGAAGGGATAACTAATCGTTCATAGAATATATCGGATCCCAGAGAATAGATAGATGGATTCAATTTTCTACAATTTCTCAAACACTAGATATTGATTCCAACTTAGGTCGGAGTATCCCAAAGTATACATCAACTTGTTCCTCTTCGGACTTCAATCAACACAACGAATTACAATTGAATTTCAAATTTGGTTTTAATCGAAATCATTTTATCGACACAAATTATTTAACTTTATATTTTAGATACCAATTTATCAAATTTAAATTTTGCTAAGGTTAAGAACGAGAAGCTGATAGAAATTTAACCAAGAGAATACGAAATCGAGACTTATCTACGATTCGTAGGGTCACCATCATACTGAAGCTTCTTTCTTGAGATGCTATAAAGAAATCAAAAGAATTGGAAAGACGAATCAAAGGAGATTGATAAATAAAGTTATTCCCATTGTTGCAAGGCATTGACCACTTGTACTGGTATTTCCCTGTCCCCTATCTCGTTCTCTTCTTGCACTCATACTCACTATCAATGAATAGTAAGAGAATTTACTGAGGCATTCGATCAGATATCTTAGGGATTACTCATTCTAGAGTATACTTCACCCTATCTCTAATGAGTTACTTAATGTGTTATACTCCTGAGCTAAAGTTTTAACCCTCGGCTCTGATACCAAATCTAACGGCACGAGGCAATGGCGACTGGTAGGCTTTGCAACCATCCCAGACCCACCGTGGCATAACAATGGTACCCCAGACCTTGCTTTTACGGCCAGCCTTTCGACTGTCTCGGCTTACGCCTAACCAACCCCTATTCACTAAGAGAGGACATGTAGGGGTAAGAGTCTCCCGTTCGCCACCAAACCGCGAAGCGAGAACCCCCTATCACATTCACTAAGAGAGCAAGACTGGTGTGGATCCCAAAGACTGAAAGCTACCAATCCAAAGACTTCGAAGGCTAATGAATCTATACCTATTACTGGATTATCTGAAAACCCAACTCTAGACTGCCCGTGTGGAAAAATAGTGGGCACCCAGAGTTTAGGAAAGGAACAATAAACTCTAGGTCAGTCATGGGACTGGTATGAGCAAACAAAACAATTTTACCTTTTAAAACAAACAACAAAGCTTTTAAAGTTTAAATCCGCAATGCTTTTGGAAAATGAAACTACCATAAGGCCTCCCGGCACACACACAATGCAAACGCACACATGGGGGAGATTTCTCCTTTTGATAGTCAAACATGCTTACTACGCAAAAATTCTTTTTGATATTATTATTAGTGCATAGTGGAAAACACTTCGAAAGTATAATATAAATCCTAGCCAGCATAGGTACCATTATACTATGCCTACTATAGCTGCCATGTTAAATGTCAGGTTCTACAACTAAAACCATACAAGGCGCGTATTGGATGAATGGATTTCCAACAAATGGTCAGGCTAAGGAACTTCCTATTGCCACATGGGAACGCCTCTGGCGGGACGCCCCGAGAACCTACCCGGCTCTCTACGAAACAAGACCGGCTACCCCCTTCTTGGGGAATAAAACCTGAGATATGCCACCCCCGGTCCTTTGGGACCTTTATCCGAGGGCCCTCCAACAACAACATCACACAGTAATAAATATACTAGTGTCCACATGAGTAAGTATCTGGGCTTCATACCATGATACCACCCTTTTTCAGAAGGAATGGTCATACCCTAGGGGAGCTACCCCTGAAACCTTGCCGCATCTTTCCTGTTTCGACCATTACCGGTTTGTGAGGCTTGATGAGGTCTCGACCACAAAGCTACGCTTTTTCACAAAGCCATGCTTTGATCAACAAATGATCAACAAATGATCATCAACATACAGCAGCACTTAGCATGCCACACTACCAAATTGGGAGCATATCGCTGATAACCTTCAACTACATAACCTCTGAGCTCGTACGTCTCAGAGAAGGGTGTTAAGCTAAGAGAATAAATTCTCCGCCACCAACAGATATGTATTTGAAAGAAATCGGCTTTACATCTCAAAGTGTACTGTCAGACACACAACCATACAAGTCTTTTCCGGGCTCGAACAGAACCGATTGCACTTCCGAAGAAGCCCTTGCAAATCCGGGTATTCACAATCCCGATCGGACTTCCCATCACTTAGGAAATCTCTATACCGTAGCTACTCAGTGCAGAGATAATCGATAGGTCGTCCTATCATTCTCGCAAATACCCGGTCTTCACCACCGGTCTTCAAATGCTATCCATAACGACGTATCATTATTCGGAATGGGTTATATGACACAAGGTCCTCTCCCGGCTAAACCGAATAACGAGCGCAATATTTAAAAACATATGGATATGGGATTTTCAGTTAAGTCAGAACTTATTATTCAAAACTTTCATTTAAATGGTTTAAACCAAATTACCATTTCAAATCTTTAAACAAAAGATTTATTTCACAAAGTTTAACCAGTTTCACAAAGATCCATTTACGGTTTCCAAAACAGTATCCATTTTAATTGGATTAATTCATTTAATCTTTAAATCCAAGGTTTTACTCATAGCTTCCAAACCCGTTTTCAGTTATTCATTCATAACTTGGAAAACCATTTCAATTCAAACTTGAAATTCCTTTTATACAAATTGGAAATTCATTTCTTATATGAAAGTCTTTATCATTTGAAAACAAACAGTTTTCATTTTGGAAAAATCCGATTTCATTTATAGAAGTTAAAATCTTTGGGTTAAATTTAATTCCCAAAACAGCACTTTAAAAATGGTTTGAAACCCATATAAGCTTCTATAACCTTTTTACATTTTAAATTCTCAAAATTGAATTTATTTTCAAACCTTGAATTCAAATTTAAATCAGATTTCAAAACTAAATTAAGTTATTCAAAAATAACTTTTATCTTTGAAATTCTTTTTCAAAGCTTTTTACTTTAAACCCCATCCATTTCAAAAACCATTTGAATTGAAAAATTCAAATTTAAATATTTTCAAAAGTCTATGACTTAACCAATTTCCACGTGCAATCCATATTTGTGTGTGTATAGTGTAGTCCGGGGGTATTATACGATAGTGCACAACATCAATCATCACAGATATATCGATAAGCGGTATAACCCATAACGCTTATCTTCATCAACAGATTCATAGGTAAAGTAAATTTATCAATCACAAAGATTCACTGATATGATTCGATGTGGGTTTCTGATAACCAACTGGAATCCGACTCCCTGTTGCATCGAAGTTTAAATGCCGTTTCATGGGCAAAAGGGGTTTCACACACATATAGGAAAAAATCACAAATCACAAATCACAGTCCATCACAAAGCAATCACAACATCACAACAAAAATATCAATCCAATACAGAACAATTGATGATAGTTAATCATCTCTAATTAGGGTAAATATGATTAAGTGTGTTAACCACACAATTTATTTTATAAAATTTAAATCAACGATTAATTATTCTTAACTATAAATTGGTTCAATCCTAATTAACTTTATCAACTAGCTTTTCTTAATTTAATTACCTTAATTCATAAAATCCTTAATTTATAATTAAGTAAATCTTAATTACTTTCACCCTTTAATTAAATCAACTTTTAATTATAAAGTAATTACAAATTTTAATGGTTTAAAATTTTTATTTAATCATTATAAAGAATTTTTTCTTTAAGTTAAAAATTAAGTATTTGATTTACTCCTAAGTATTTTATCAAGTTAAATTTTTAAACAATTTTATTTTTTAAAATCTAAGTTTTAAAATACTTCATTTATATAAATCAATTTGGGTTTTTAAATTAACATTTAAACATTTATTTTACTTTTAAAAATTTTGTTAAGTTAAACTTTAAAACAACTTTTATTTTAAAGAAAATATAAATTTTAAAATATTCTTGGACTCCATGAATCTCAAATAATTGTCTCCATACCATTTACCTAAATTCAATTTGTAACTATCATTAATTTATAAAGAGTGGATTTGGAAAAAAAAAAAAATTTAACTTGTATTTTAAAATTTAATAAAAACTGGATTTTCTGGTTTCACTGACCATCCCGAGGCTTGCTTCGGGTCGTCCCCGAGGAAAACTTCCCCCCACTTCGAGTTTTACCCAAATCTACCCGAGTGACAAATTTTCACAAAAAATTTGTTTAAGTCCCAAGTCAACACGATGCAACACCGAAACCACTTGAGTTTCTCTTCGAGTTCCCATGCGATTTCCCCTTGCTGCTCTTCGAGTTACTCCTCGGTCGCTTCCAACCCATCACACTGACACACCCCATAGCCACGTGCACGTGCACGGCTGGTTTCGAAGCCGCTGGTCGAAGTTGCGGCCACCAATACGTCATCGAGCATCCCCCAGAACGATACGACCACCCAGATTTGGAAAAAAAAAATTTGAAACGTGAATCGCGACCTTCCAACCCAAAACCATCAGGGAACGTCATCAGAAAATCGCGTCGCGCCGCCTCCCCAGCCCGTTATCGGCCACGCGATTTTTGACCCTAGCTTCGTCATCACGTCACGCTTCTAATGGCTCCGGTGTTGTGAAGTCCGATCGCCTATCGATGGCGTAGCTCCGTCGTTTCGTACTCGAACCCAAATGGGTTCTTAAACCCTAAATTAAGCTCGAATTCAAAATCTAAACTTTTAAAAATTCAACTTGCATTTTTCTGGTGATCATGAACACCAAATCATGCGGCGACCACGAATTCGAGGCTTATAACTACATAGATCACCAGTATTGCTCAAAAATTCATTTTCCAATCAACTCTCATTTTCCTGAGCAATATGCAATGAAAAAATTGGATTTTTGTTTCTAAAATCGTTATTTTTACAAGGGATTTACATAGTGTTATTAAAGTTAGGATTCGGGAAGTTTGAAATTCTTGAAAAGCTTGAAGTGTGACAGTACTTCACTGTTTCCAGGAAGAAAGAATATGCATGTTGTTTTTAATACATCACTGATATCAGATACAGGTTCAGAAACAAAATTCCAACTTGTTTTCAATTTATTTCAGAAAGAATAAGGGAAGAGAAGATTGGGATTTAACCATAGTTTTTTTCTTTTACTGTAAATCGGAAGGCTAAGAAAACAGGGAAGAGCAATGTCATTTCCAAGCATGCATTCTTGGGTTTGATTCATACAAAAGTATTTTTTTTTAAAAAAATTCAATTAGATGCATCTGAACCATTTACATTTTAACACTTTAATCTATCCACAGTTATAAACAAAAAAAAAAATTGGGGTCTGAGAGGGTTTTTTATAACCTGAAGCTAAACAGGGATTTGCATCCCTGTACAATCAACATGCACAGGCCAAAAATTTCCTACATCATTCAATTTCAATAGCAATATAAGAAGGGGTTTTAAATTTAGTATGGTTTACACTGTAAACCAAAGTGTTACAGGAAACGAAAAAAAAAGAAGAAGGAAGAAATCACATTCCAGGCAAAGAAAAACTCAAGCACAGCAATCAATTCACAAGCCAAACAACTCACATTCATGCAGACATTTAAACACAAAAAAAATTGGATAAAGCATGGGGTTTACTCACATTTTTTTTCAAGAGAGTTTCCTGATGCTCTTTCAAAACAGAAATGGAGCCTGGCAACAATGCCTTACTTTTCCTACTTTTTAGTTTCTTTTAAGTTTAGATCTGCAAATTTTAAACACAGATCTGTGATTCTTCTTGTTATATTCATTCACTTATTTCATTAATAACAATAGTTTTCATTTTGCTTACAGTAGGGATTTATAACAGAAGCTTTTTTCTTTCTTTTGAGGCTACAAAACTGGAAATAGTTTTGAGTCTTTGATCTTATACTTTTCTACAAATAAATTGATTGATTCAATTGGTTAAATTCCTGTTTCATTCATGTTTAACAAATTTAACTTAAAACCTTTAAAAAAAAAGTAAATCCACTTGCCTTGAATTTATTTTAGAAATCACTGCACTGTTTTCTGTCTAGCCAAACTTGAAGCATTTCTAACCTGCAGTGAAATCCATTTTATATTAAAACTTGATTTCCAAATCATAATTTCATTAAACAATAAAGTTTTAAACTACCTGAGAGATGGAATTATAGCTTTAACTAGTTTATATGGTTTCAGATCTTCAAACTTTGGAATGAAGAAGAAGAGGGCAATTTTTTTTTCCTGTTTTGATGGTTTCTTTTGAATTGAATGATGATGTTTAGATTTGAAAATCTTTGTGGTTGTATTTCAAAAGCTAGAGGCTTATAATTTTGAAATTTCTTTGGAAAACTGAAAAGTTTCTTTAATTTTTTATGTGAATATTTTATCTTTGTATAAGACAATTCATGCCATTTGTAAAAAGCAATGATGAGAGCAAGATTTTGTTCATCCCCCTACTCCACCTCTCATGTATATGTATTTATATGTATTTACATTTGTATATATATTTTCTTCCAGGTCAAAAAGATATTATTATTATTTTTTATTATTTTTATTATATTTTTACATATACATTTTATAAATAAATACATCCTTTATCTATTTATTCCCATATATGGTTTATATATGTGAAAGGTTAAAAGAAAAGTTTAACCAAATTTACATTACATATGTTACATCTTAATGATTTTACATGCTATTAATTTTTTTAAAACATTTATTTTAAATTTAAATTCAATTTTCCATTTCAAACTTGAAATATAAACTTTCATATCCATTTATACATTCACACTTTATTTTGAACAAATTTAAATTAATTTTAATATGCATTCAATTTACTCATATTTGTAATATACATATACATATATATATACATATATATATATAAGATTTTAAATTTAAATGACTTTTATAACATTTATTATTTCAATATTTTAATCTCAAGATAAAATTGGGATTTATTTCATATAATATTATCACTTATTTTCATTTGTTTTTAGTTTTTTTTTCTTCCAATTTATTCTCAAATTAAATCCCAAGAGCTTTAAGTATATTTTTTTTAAATTGAAAATTTTGGGATGTTACTTTTTATCTATAAGATTTTAAATATAGAAATTCAAACGTCAATTAAATTTTAAAATCAATACTCAAATAAACAAATATCCCATTTACTTTGAAAAAATTCAAATTAATTTACAATTTTATCCAAAAATTATATTCATCATCAATTTTAAATTTAATTAAAAATTGGGATCGTTACATCAGATGATCAATTAACCTTACTTATGGATGTTTGAATTGCATGGAATGCTTTTTATTGTTTGATATCCCTGATATATTATACTTTATGCTATGAATTGTTTTGGTATGATCTGTGATGAATGCGATTTATTTATCTATGAATCTGTGAATGAAGATAAGCGTTATAGATTGTACCGCTTATCGATATTGATGTGTTTGAATCTGTGATGGTTGATGATGTTGTACTATGGTGTAAAACACCTGGACTACGCCATACACACACAAATATGGATTGCACGAGGAAATCGGTTAAATCACAGATATTTTGAAATTAAAAATTATTTGTTTTATAGTTGTATTTTTGAATTCAAATAGTTTTGGAAATGGAATTGGGTTAAATATAAAAGCCTTTTGAAAAGGAGTTTTAAAGATAAAGTTATTTTGAATAACTTGATAAAGTTTTGAAATTTAAAATTTGATTAGAAATTGAATTCAAGATTTGAAATTGAATTTTATGTTTGGAAATTATGGTTTAAAAAGGATATATAAGTTATATAATATGGATTTTAAACCAATTTAAAAAAATTATTTTGAAAATTTGAATTTAACCCAAGTTTTAGACTTAAAGGGCTTTAACTCGTGCAAATGTAATCAGATTTTTCCAAAACGAAAACTATTTGTTTTCAAATAATAATAGCTTTCATATAAAGAAAGGATTTCCAATTTGTGTTGAAAGGATTTCAAGATTGGAACCGTAAATAGTTTGGAAAGCTGTGAATTAATCTTTGTGGAAGATGGTTTAACCTTATTTCAAAATTAAAGAGGATTTTAAATGGTGTACCTTTTATATGAAAGATTTGAAATAGGAATTATTTTTGAAAGCTATGAATTGAATCTTTGATTTAAAGATTGGATGACTTAATCCAATTTGAAAGGGAAAGTGTTTTGAAAGTTGTGAATGAATCTTTGTGAAAGATTGGTGAACTTTTTGAAGTGAATCTTTTTGTGTAAAGATTTGAAATGGTAATTTGTTTAAACCATTTGAAAGAAAAATTTTGGGCTTTAAGTTGTGACTAACTGAGATCCCATTATCCATATGGTTTTAAAATATTGCGCTCACTATTCGGTTTAGCCAGGAGAGGACTTTGTGTCATATAACCCATTCTGAATAGTGATATGACGTTATGGATCGCATTTGAAGACCGGTGGTGAAGACCAGATATTTTTGAAAGCGAAAGGATAACTCGTCGAATGTCTCTGCACCGGCTGATCCCTGGTATAGAGATTTGATCATCCTTTGTGATGGGGAGTCCGGACGTGATTATCCGGATTTGCAAGGCCCTCTTTGGGAGTGCCTTCGGTTCTGTTCGAACCTGGAATAGACTTGTATGGATGTGTGTCTGACATTACACTTTGAGATGTAAAACCAGTTTCTATCAAATACATTTCTTTTTAGTGGCGGAGAATTTATTCTCTTAGCTTAACACCCTTCTTTGAGACATACGAACTCAGAGGTTATGTAGTTGATGGTCACTAGTGATACATTCCCAATTTAGTAATGTGGCATACGAAGTGCTGCTGATCATTTGTTGATCGAAGCATGGCTTTTGTGTAAAGCGTAGCTTTGTGGACGAGACTTCGTCGAGCCTCACCACCCGGTAATGGTCGAAACAGGAATCGTTGCAGCAAGGTTATTTGGGAGTAGCGCCTCTTGAGGATATGTCCATTTCCTTATGGATTATAAGTGGTATGATGGTATGGAGCCCAGACACTTAACTTTGTGGTTGCTACAAAACTTATTGTTTTGTGGTTGTTGGTTGATAGGCGCCTTGGATAAAGGCTGATAACGACCAGGGGGTGGCATACTCGTGTCTGTAGTTACCTAGTTAAAGAGGTAACTCGGCCTTGTGTAGTAGAGATCCGGTTAGGTTCTCGGGAACGTCCCTCCAGAGGCGTTCCATTCGGTGTGGGAAGTTTCTTTGCCTAAGAATTTACTGGAAATCCAATCATTCAATACGCCCCTTGCACGATTTTAGTTGTATAACCTGCCATTTACTTATGGTGGTCACCGCTGTTTAGATGGTAGTTATAGTAGGCATAATTCGAAATGTCTATGCTAGCTAAGATTAATATTATACTTTGAAAGGTTTTCTGCACTATGCACTAATAATAATATCAAAATAATTTCGCGTAGTAAGCATGTCTGACTATCATAAGGAGAAATCTCTCCAATTTTGCGTTTGCATTGTGTGTGTGGCGGGAGGCCTTATGGTAGTTTCATTTTCCAAAAAGTATTACGGATTTCTTTTTTAACCTCTTTTGTTGTTGTTTAAAAGATGAAAATGTTTTGTTTGCTCATACCAGTCGCATGACTGACCTGAAGTTTATTGTTCCCTTCCTAAACTATGAGTGCCTACAATTTTCCACATGGGTAGTCTAGAGTTGGGTTTTTTCAGATAATCAAATAGTAGGTGTAGATACGATATTCTTTGAAGTCTTTGGTTTGGAAATCGATGTTTGGGTCGCATTTGCTACAAGTTCAGCAATGATGGTGGTTCGAGTTTGGAGCATTGGAGCTTTGGTATTGAAGACTCAATTTGTTGGATTCTCGCTTTCTCACTTGAAAGACTCTATTGTTGGTCATCTTTCCGCTGTCGATGGCCGCAAAGTCTAGACCATCCTTGTGTTGTTATCCTATTCCGCTGTTGTATATTTACCTCTGATATTGTTGGAACTCATATTGTATCGGATATTGTATTTATTGTTGTATCAATGATATATTCATTGTTTTCTTCCACTGTGTTGTTGTACTTAATGTGTTATAAGCTTCGGCACAAGCCGGATTTCAATGGTTGAATCAGTGGCATTCGAGTACAAGTGAAGTACGGGTGTCGATTTTCAAATGCTCAAATTTTGACCGTGACAATTTATTATAAAATATAAATACTAACATTATAGTTTAGATATATATGTATATGCAGGATATAAACATGTAGGTACCAAGAATGAAGATAGTGCAGTATAGAGATACTAGACTAATGAATTTAAAGATCAAAGATATCATGACTGAAAACTCATGAGTAACAAGACATCAAGAGTTCAAGATTTCAAAGTACAACATAAGTATTGAGTCTAGAATTATGTTAAAATTTCTTGAAAGCACTTAAATCTTTATTCAAAATTTATTCGTGGAATGGAATACACTTCGAGCCTATTAAAGGGATGGAACCCTAGTGGGATGGAACCTATGACAATATCTAGTGGAACATATAGTGGTCCTATTTTGATATCCGTTAATTTTATAAAAATGATTTTCAAAAATATATCTCATGTTTTTAAAAAATGTTTTCTAAACTTTCTTTTCAAAAAGACATCTCTCTTGGTTTTAAATACATTGGCCTCAAAATTATCTTTATCATTTTTAACATTTTGATTTCAAAATTGTCCTTGATTTTAAATTATCTCTTGTTTTAATATTGAGCTTTTAAATATTTATGTACTCAGATTTTAAATCATTAAGATTATATATTCAAAATTATTTTCTAAACTCTTTTATATTTTTAAACTATATTCAAGTATATTTATAACAGTTTAGAAATTGTTTTGAAAAATTATAGAAACCAATTTTAATAAGAAAATCAAAATCACCATTTTGCATGGAGCATGTCGACATACTTCTACCTCCTATGTGGACATGGTTCCCATTAATCTCCAAATTAAAATTTTCAAAAGAATGTCTATTCCTCGTATCCTTTCATGAATAGATATGGCTATTGATCTCTATAAATACCAAAATGTTCTAAACGAATTTTTACCCGAATAGATATGGCTGATTATCTCTTGTGTGATTCTCTGCCACTCTCTGTAATAAGATATCAGTGCTATTCAGAGTTATATTATTATTTGTAAATCAAACTATTGAGTAAAAGGTGCGGTTAAGCCTTGAAGTCAATTGGGTGTGACTGTTGCCCCAAAAATCAATTAGGTATCTTGTGGTCTGGTAAATCAGGAGAGTTTGCCCCCGAGTCGTATACAGGAGGGTGTACCTCATGGCCTTGAAATCGAAGGTGTAATCTGAGAGATTATTTTGAAAAAGAAATTTGTATAATTGTGCAAGACTGCATGTAAGGTAACTCCGAACCAGTATAAAATCCTAGTGTGTTTTTTCCTTTACTGCTTTTATTTAGTTTTTGCATTTGTGTCTGATTCTATGATTATATTTGTATCTGTGAATTGCATTTGTTGGTGATTAAATTGCATATGGTTCAAAAAGATTTAGAAAATCCATAAAACACTATTCACCCTCCCTCTAGTGTTACTCCAGCCTTAAGATCCGTAATCTGCATTTCTAACATTTGGTATCGGAGCAAGGTTTTCAAAGTTTTCATAATCTGAATTTTGAAAAGATTTTTTTAAATGGCGACCAACATTGGTTTTGTTAACACTATCACTAATTCATTTGTAGAGGGTAAGTCTACTGCCAGACCACCACTTTTTAATGGCAGTAACTATGCATATTGTTACAGTCAATAGGTTTAGACACTTGGAACATCACACAAACTTTATATTCTGAACCCACAACTAATTTTGCACAATGGAATGCTGAGCAAAATACTATTGCACAAAATAATGCCAAACCCATGAATATTTTATTTTGTTCACTTGATAGGAATGAATTCGATTGAGTATCTTTTTATAGGTCTGCTTATGATATCAAGAAAACTTTGCAAGTTACTCATGAAGGAACAAGCAAAGTCAAACAGACCAAAATATCCATACTCACGAATCAGTTTCAATTATTCAAAATGAATTCAAATGAGTCCATTTCAAATATGTATAGTAAATTTCAAGATATTGTGCATTCTCTAATATCACTGGGAAAAAGTTTCTCTGAAGAAGAACAAGTCAAAAAAATTCTAAATTCTTTTACTCTAGAATGGGATCAGAAACTCTTGCAATAGAAGAAGCAAATGATATTAGTACTTTAAAGATTGAAGAATTGATTGGAAATCTAATGTCATTCAAAGTTCAAATTCAAGGGAGATGAGATAGCAAGGCATTCGAAAAGAAGTCATTTGCGTTCAATGCATTAAGAGATGAATCAGAATTGGGTAGTGATGTTGATGAAGAAATAGCCTTCATGACAAGGAATTTTCGAAAGTTTCTAAAATACAGAAAGATGAACAACCTCAAAAATAATGATCATAGGAATTCTGGAAGTCATAATGTAGCACAAAATCATGTCAATTGTTTCAACTATAACAAACCAGGTCATCTCAGAAGAGACTGTCCGCTTCTTGATAAGCAATAGTTTCCTGCAAGCAATGATTATACAAAGAAAAGGAAAAGAGCATATATCGCTACTCTAGATGATTCAGACTCAGACTCATTCTCAAGCGATGATGATTAGAAAATATAAAATTCAAATTTGTGCTTTATGGCTATTCAAGATTTCGATGATCTCAGAGATACGAATCTAAAAACGTTTACAATATTTTGGTTGAAATTGTTTGCTTAAAATTGATTGATTGTTTGATTGCTCTTGAAATTATACGTTATTTGAATTTTAAATTATTATTATTATATTTTTATTTTTAAAAAATTTATAATATTTTTTGTTAAAAAAGTATTAATATATTTAATAATTACTTCAAAAAAAAATATAGACATTAAAAATAATAATATATTTATAAAGTATTTAAGAATAGACAGGTCACATGAATTCTCTGACCCATGTCGACATGGTCCTACCCATGATGTCGACATGCCTGTCATAAAGTTGAAATTCAAATTTGAATTCAAATCTTTGAACTTCCCTCAACCTTTTCACCAACTCCAATGTCCTTAAAAGGTAACTCTAGACCAGCATGCTTATTAAATATCTATTTATCTCCTTTATCCTATCATATCTTTTCACTTTCATTTTCAAAACTCAAACTCTCTTTTACTCTTCCAAACTCTCTACTCTCTTCAAAAATGGCTTCTTCAAGCACCCCATCCACAATAAGATTGTCAAAAATCTTTAAAGAGTATCTCTATAATGATCCAGAAGCAATCAAGGCTTATATGAGCTATGCTAACTATGAAAAGTTCATATGAGAAAGTTCACTATCTTTAGCGATTTCTCTACATATGAAATCAATACTCTTCTTGAAGAGAACCACATTCTTAGTCTTTTTGATAATTCTGAAAATGATTTTGTTTATTATCCAAATTTTGTTAAAATGTTTTATGCAAATTTGAATCGGGGTTTTCATGAAGGAATTGAAAATGAAATTTGGAGTAGTGTTAAAGGCACTAAAATTGTTTTAAATTGTGAAATTTTGGGCAACATTCTCAATTGCAAGAATTCGGGAATGGATCTTTCTACTTCTAATATTGATGAACATGATCGTTAGACATTTCATCGCATTTTCGAAGGAGATGACAACTTTGAATTTAAAATTCGTAACTTTCGTCTGAAAGCACGTATTGTTAATCTTCTTTTGCAACATACTATCACTCCTAGATCGGGAAATTTCAATCACCCAACTTTGAAAGTTTGTAAAGCTCTTTTTGCTATTTTTGGTCATTATGACATTAATTGGGCCCAAGTGATTATGGATGAATTTCGTCCTAAGAATTTGGAAATTGATGAGAATACTTTGTATCATGGTATCTATCTCGCTCGGGATTTAATTATTTTGGCGTTGATTATAAACGGGAAGAATTTCTTTCAAGAAAAGTGTTTAACATGCCAATATTTCTCTTATGAAAATTCCTTTCATATTTCAACAATACGAATCTCTTGCCAGAAAGGATGAAAGGTTGGCATATGAAGAGATGGAAGAAGAAAACGAGGAAGAAGAAGAAGGGGAGGAAATGGAAATTGAAGAAGACAATGAAGACACCTCCTTGGAAAGTATTGAATATCCTAACAATCCTTCCAACAAAACTCTACTCAAAAATCAAAAGATCAAAGTGGAAAATCAACGGATTCTCAAAAGATTTGTTAGTAAGAAATTGGATAAAATGACCACTAATATGAACAATTTCTTTGCTAAAGATGGTCGGAAACATGGCCTATCATCATCCTCCTCATCCTCTAGCACATTCTAAAAACTAGGATGTGATGTACTAGTTTATTTTGTATGAACTTGTATTATTAACATATTATGAAGTATCTCATGTATTAGCTCATCTACCTATGAATTTTTAGCTTATGCCTTTCTATCTTATCGTACCTCTGGAATGAATGATAGTATAATATATAAGTTTATATATATACATACTTATGCATAAAACAAAGAAGACACATAAATCAACACACCCATGTCGACATACCCTAGTACCCCATGTCTATATATAACTGTCTGATTTAGTTATTTTTAAAATTTTGAATTTAAAATAACTAACTTGTGTCTATTCATTTTAAACGAATTACTGCCTATTTAAATACCTGTTTCTTCCATAAATTTATAAACTCTTTATTTCTATTCATCTTTATTTGCGTCTTTCAACTATCTATCAAAACTGACATCCTCTTCTCAAACTCAAAGTGAAAATCTTAAAGAAACTCTCAAGTTATTCTAGAATAAACTTACTTTTATTCTCTGCAATCAAAGGCACTTAGAACCAAGTCAAATGCAGATGATAAAAGAACAAGAAAAGCATTTCGATGCTCTCCGTTGGATGATTTCTGCCCTAAACAAAGATGATTTCAATGCAAATCCTAAAGGAACTTTGATTAAATATAATGAAGATTGGGAAGATATTAAAAAGGACCCTTTTTTAGAGAAGAAGGGTGGGTTGAAGTTCCTAAAAATATTTGATATCCTTATAGAATGAATTGCTTGTTTTGGAATTATTTGATTTGAATTGTTTGATTTGAATTGCTTGATTTGATTTGCTTTGATTAGAATTAATTTGGTTTGAATAGAAAGTATAAAATTATATGAAACATAATATATGGTTATTGGACTTAAACTATCATTTTTGTTATGTTTTCATTAAGTAACTCATGTTATTATATATATATATATTCCATCTTAATTTGTCACAGGTACTCCAGTATTAGATTACGGGGAAGTCATATATTTAGTATAGGATTGGTTTTTGTTGATGACAAAGGGGGAGAATTATAAAATAGAGTAGTTAGGCTTAGATTAAAGGAGAGTTATTAGTTTTAGGGGGAGTTATTAGGTTTAGGTGGAGTTATACTAAAGGTGAAGTGTATTTTATAAAACATAGGTCGTCATCATCAAAAATGGGGAGGTTATTAGTCCTTGAGAAGGACGGTTTTGATGACAACAACCTTAAGACTTATTATAAAATATAAATACTAACTTTATAGCTTAGATATATATGTATATGCAGGATATAAACATACAGGTACCAAGAAGAAAGATTATACAGTATAGAGATAGAAGACCAATGAATTTAAAGATCGAATATATTAAGATTGAAGATTCATAAGTATCAAGACTTCAAGAGTTCAAGATTTCAAAGTACAAGATAAGTATTGAGTCTAGAATTATTTTAAACCTTCTTGAAAGCACTTAAATCTTCATTCGAAATTTACTCGTGGAATGGAATCCACTTCGAGCATGTTAAAGGGATGGAACCCTAGTGGGATGGAACATACGACAATATCTAGTGGAACATATAGTGGTCCTATTTTGATATCCACTAATTTTATAAAAATGTTTTTCAAAAATATATCTCTTGTTTTTAAAAAAAAAAATCAAAACTTTCTTTTCAAAAAGACTTCTCTCTTGGTTTTAAATACTTTAGCCTCAAAATTATCTTTATCATTTTTAACATTTTGATTTCAAAATTTTCCTTGAATTTAAACTATCTCTTGTTTTAATATTTAGCTTTTAAATATCTATATACTCAGATTTTAAATCATTAAGATTATATATTAAAAATTACTTTCTAAATTCTTTTATATGTTTAAACTATATTCAAGTATATTTATAAAAGTTTAGAAATCGTTTTGAAAAATTATAGGAACCAATTTTAAGAAGAAAATCAAATTCACCATTTTTTCCTAGTGCGTGTCGACATACTCCTACCCCCATGTCGACATGGTGCCCGTTAATTTTCAAATTTTCAAAAGAAGTGACTATTCGTCGTGTCCTTTCACGAATAGATATGGCTGTTGATCTCTATAAATACCAGTAAGTTCTAAACGAAGTTTTACCAGATTTTCATTCATTTTCTCTCCTCTTCATCTTCCACATTTATTGTAAAGAATCCCAAACCATACTCTACTGAAATACCAAGTGAATCGAACTCGATTATCTCTTGTTTGATTCTCATCCATTCTCTCCAATAAGATCTCAGTGCTATTCAGAGTTATAGGATATTTTTAAATCAAACTATTGAGTAAAAGGTGCGGTTGAGCCTTGAAATCAATTGGGTGTGATTGTTGCCCCGAAAATCAATTTAGTGATCTTGTGGCCCGGTAAATCAAGGGAGTTTGCCCCGAACTCGAATACAGGAGGATGTACTTCGTGGCCTTGAAATCGAGGGTGTAATCTGGGAGATTATTTTAAAAAAAAATCTGTACAATTGTGCGGGACTGGTTGTAGGTTAACTCCAAACCAGTATAAAAGCCTGGTGTGTTCTTTCCTTTACTGCTTTTATTTAGCTTTTGCATCTATGTCTGATTCTATGATTATATCTCTGTCTGTAGATTGCATCCGTTAGTGACTAGATTACACAAGTTTTAACAAGATTTAGAAAAACCATAAAATACTATTCACCCCCCCTTCTAGTGTTACTCCAGCCTTAAGATCCATAATCTGCATTTCTAACATTTTGTTGATTTATGGAGAGTTTAGGTGATGACTCTTCGATTTATTGTGCGGTAGAATGAATAATCGTCTAAGTAATAACCTGAGGCTATTGAGCATGGGGCACTCTTAGTTGATTAATTATCATCCTTATGCAACGAGAGGGTTTGGGCTTGAGCAAATCATGATCTTTATTTGCTAGTGATTCTGACACTGATAAGTATCGATATGTGGTATTTTCTTTAGTTGTTCGTATTAGAGTTATGGGGATGAAATATTCTAAATGGGGGAGAATGCAACGACTCGAAATTTCGAACACTTCGTACTTAAATATCTAACTTATTTAAATATTTGAATCTTAGGTTAAATGTTGTTAAAATGATTTAATAAGCTTGTTAACCCCCTTTTAAATCATAAGTAATGATGGTAAACTTGTTTTGGAAAAATGTTTACAAAAATATATTCTTCTAAGAAAAATCGAAACTGGTTAGGGGCGATCGAATGTGAATATATCTTTATACTAACACTAACATGTCATATTTACCTTTTTGAGGATCTGAATTGAAAGTTTGATGTGTGTAGTATTAATACAAAGTAATAAGCACATCGATTAAATTATTCAGAATAGTATATAATATAGATAAATCAAAATCAGAGTCATAGATTGCAGCGTACTAATATACAACATATTTCATACATTATATCATGTATAAAATTACCATTGAATAATATACAAGACATAACTACAAAATTTCAACATACATAACGATGAAGTAATCTAAAACTATCAAAATGGTTTACTCCAAAGCTAACCCAAAATCCAAGAGTCAATGAGTCTCTTTATCTGTAAAGTCTCGGCCTGATCGAGTATTAAAATAATAAACAGGTCATACTATATCTAAATAAAAAGGTGAGATACTAATATCATGACTTTATGACTTAAAATAATAAGCCACATAAAATATGCTGAACAAACAAATCATAATAAGGCATATTAATTAAATTCATTACTTTTTATAGATCCATAAATGAGTTAACTCTAAAATAAGTCATCTGAAAATATGCCTTAAACCCAAAAGTCTATAAAAGGCATAGCAAACCAATAAATACAGATCTCACAATTTTGACTTAACAATGACCAAATAAGTCACAAATAAAATATGCCCAAAACAAATACTCAAATAAGGCATATCTAACAAATCACCATTTCATAAATACATATCAAGTCTCAATAGATATCATCTCAAAGTATGGTGATAACCAATTCAAAATTCCTTAGAGCCTTAAAGGATATAGAATATCTATGCTAAAAATCTCTAAAGAAATAATTATCAATAATGAAATAATAATGGAAGTCAACTATCAGTATGACACAGTGCGACGTGGGGCCAAACTAAAATAAATGAACCCTACCACATAGCGCAATAGTCTAACAAAAAGAAATAGACTATCAGGTAAAAATCCAGACTTCTAACGATAAGAAATAGGCAGTCGACAAAACTATGTGAATTTACCTAATGAATATAAATAGGTAAACACTGTCCAGCTGTGAAATAAACTGATAGGGATGCAATATAACATCAGTCTAAACAACAAAAAGGATAGCTATGTTACACCAGAATAGACCTAACGCTAAGAAAGAGCTCTTCCTACCAAATCTAATAATGAATCGACTCTCAGGTGGTTGAAAATTGAGTCATAGTCTCTTGGGGATCTATCAGTCTCAAATAAAATCCTAACACCCCAAGATAATAAAACTGTGAAGTGTTAATTACTACCATGCCAGTAATCACAAGAATTTAACTAACTGTTCCATACAAGGTAGATCAAGTATTTACTAAAAGTTAGTAATTTTCACTCAAACTCTAATTAACAAATTATAATGATAATCGAAAGAATTGTACGAAAAGTCTTATACCAATCCGATAATTCAATCGTTTATTAAAATTCTTTGTTTCACAGAAAAGAATGAAATTCAATTCAAATGGAAATTATTCAATTTTCCAATTTAAAATCAAATTAGAATTATTAATCCATTTTTAATTTAAGTACGGATTTTGTAAAATTTACTTCGATTTTAAATTAACAAAATATCTCTTTTAAAATATAAATAATTATATATTATTTATAATTTTATCAAAACCTTTGAATTCATTATAAATCCTTTTTACTATTTATAAACAGATAAAAATTCGTAATTTTCTAATAAAAGAAAATCATTTCTTTTCAAACAAATTCATGATATATGTATATATATATATATATATGTATTAAATCTTTGCGTTTCTAATATTTTTATATCTAATAGTATTTTCTAACAATAATAATTTAAATTTTTGAATATGATCATCAGTACAATTTATATACTTGAAAAACGGTTTAAAACTATATATCTTATAAAAAATGATTTTCTAAAACTATTCTACAAAACTTCTTTAATTTAGTTTCTATATAAAAGTATATTATTACTAAAAAAATTCTCAATTATAGATAGAAGTTCTGCCTTAAAATTAAAGAAGCCAGTGCAACAAAGAATCAGAAAATTCAAAATGCATCTTCTAGAGCCAACATCGCTCTATATAAAAGATTATTCCAATTGTGGAATTATTTTGCGATTCGAGTTGTTTTCCAACAAATACAGCCATAGAAACAACGTATGTCTTTTTATATAAGTTAATAAAATTCAATTTGCAATAGAACAGAATTCTGTTTGCAAATTGACTTCTTTCAGTCTACGTAACAATCCATATATCACCAACAATAAATTTCCAATATTTCAAACCGACAATTCATTCAAACAATCCAATTAATTCAACCAACCAAGGCAATTAATTATAGGGATAATTATACATATAACGAACCATAGAATAGATATAGATGTGTGAGTTAAAATAGATTAACTCACCACGATCATTGCTTACACACATTAATACGCATGATGAACTACTATCAAGATTGCATCATCATCAACGATCAACCTTAGCCTTAGTTGCTGCCACCGCGTCATCTCCTCACGAACAACAGCTTGGAAGCTCGCTGCCAAACCCTTCCATGACCACCTAGCTCCAGCCAAACCACCCTAAAGTCACCTAGGTCCCAGCCTCCTTCGCTCAAATGGCACACATCCTCACCGTAGTCTCGCTCGACATCATGCTCTTCGCCTGCCTCCTTCAGGCATACACACACCTCGATGCCCCTTAACAAGTATACAGCACAGTCGCCCTTCGTTCATCGTCGCCTTTGCCAAGAACGAGTGCCTTAGTGTTTACGTCTTTTTTTCTTCCTCTTTTTCTTCAATCGATCATGTGAATCAGGGTTTTTGGGATTAGGGCATAGGGGAAAGTCGGGTCGTTCATTTTTTAACCAGGCTAGCACTTAGGAATGAAAGAAGATTGAGCCTGTCAATGGGCTTGGGCTCTAAAATTAGATAAGGGTGTTTGTTTATTTTTGGTTTCTTTTTTTAGATAACTCTATTTATTTATTTATTTGAAAATATATTAGATCAAATTTCAAATTGATTTGCACTTCATTCTTGTCTACTAATTAATTTTATTGAATATTAAATAATACTTCTTTTTATTTCAAGTATACGAACTTATTTATACTTTTAAAATATTTTATATTTAATAATAACATTTTTTCAGTTTAGTATATCTTTTAAAATTTATTTTATTAAATAATTTAATTTGTTAAAACCAATTTATTATTAAATGGACTTCAATTAAATAAAAATATTATTTCCAAAATACTAATTATAAAAATCGAATTCGAATAATTTTACTATAATTAAATTTGTCCAATATCATGGCTTTGAAAATACGGTTGTTACATGTGACAAGACCTTGGAACAAAGAACATATGTTATAGGTGGACTTTGGATTAGATTGGACTCGGATTTGAAGTGCACTTATAGCGATAGTCGTTATAGGTACAATTTGGAATTACTTAGTTTTCGACGATTTCTATGGAACTTTATAGAGCAATACCTAGGGAATTCTTTCCACGTTTATATTGTTTTTATGTATGTTTATTGTTGTTAAAAGCTTATATAGTAAAAAGTTAAGTAACATCTCGAAAAGTGGCCAAAACTTTACTTATGCAAAACTGCCCCATTTAGACTTGATTTTTGGACTTCAAAGGTTTGAAAAATTATTTAAATTTAATTATTTTGTTTCATTATTTTACGAATGTTTAGTAACTACTATTCGAGTATTTTAAAAATAGTTGAGATATTTATGAATTTTTAAGAATTAGTCGTGAATTTTTAAAGAAGAAATATTTTGTTGAAGTATCTAAAAAACATTTTTTTAAGTTTTTAAGGATTATATAAACTTGTTACTTTCAAGGAATATTTTAGTAAATGTTTAAAACCTATTATAGGTATTTCTAAAGTATTTAAGTGCATATAGTTCTTAAAAAACGTGTTGACTGCTTTATATCTTATATAATAAATATCTTCTAAAATGGTTTATTTAATATCTAGTTTTGTAAACAAATTACTATACTTGTATATATCATTTCCAATAGGGTTTTAAAAGTGTAAACCAAGGGTTTTGAAGGGGGTTAACGAACTCTTAGTGGCTAAATAGATAATTGTTTTTGAAAAGTAACTATGCTAAACAGTAAAAACCGACGGAGTATGCCTATCTATTTATAAGTGTTAAGATTGATGTTCGAGTAGGGATACGAGCAATAGAGCTCTAACCTACAGGGTTTCCTCTTTGCCGAGGAATGGTTAAGTCGGGAAATGTTGAAAATATGTTAATCATGTTGATTTATAATTTTTTCATAGAGATCATTAATACTACACTTAATACTAAATGCCAACGAGGTAGACTTTTCTATTTATGAGATTCAAGAATGAAGTGTCTAGGTGTAACATCCACTATTTGGAGGCCCGAAGCTAAGCGCAATAGATGTTGTAGTCATCCATAGTATTAACTTCTGATGACCAAATACGGTAATGCTAATGGTATCCATAATTTCAGAAGCACATGAATATGAAACAAAATCACAGATTTCAAAAAAACTTTTCTGATTACATTTCACAAAACAAGTTTCATATTCCATTATATAATCCCATAACCGTTTCATGGTAAAAATAAAATACAATTAATACAAAGTATTCGAAGAACAACATATGATGATGCCCATTTGGTTGAGCAGAGTACTATATAGTCAAAACGAACTTATTACATACAGCGGAATCAAGCAAAATAGAACAACAACTCCTAAATAGCTATCCGTCAGCCACCTACTCATCTCCTGAAGCTTTTTCTGCCAACCTACTAATAGCCTTTAAACCTCAAACCCTCAGCCTACTCAAATTAATTTTGAGCACCCGAGAGTTTAGGGGAAAAATATAAACTTCAAGTCAGACATTAAGCCTGGTGTGAATAATACTATACATCTCGGTTACTTGATATTAAGTGAGACCACACCGCTTAGCGGAACAGGTTTTTCCCTCACTAATATCCTTTTAAAACATATCTTTTTCAAACCTTTTTCTACAACCCAAAATGGGCTAAAAATGTAAAGCATTATCATGTAAACATACATATTAGGTAATAAATGAAATATCTGTCCGAACATCATAGTTTTGTTTGGCTAACTACTAACCTTTGGCTGACTCAGACCCAACAGACAATGTAAACAAAATAATCTAACATGTTAGACACTCCTCTTCTTGATGGTTTCTCCTTAACTATCTGTTAAATACTCCTCTTCTAGACGGTCTGTCCCTAACTTAACATCTCCCAGGGTCACCTGATTCTAATGGTTTTACGGGCTCACCAATAACCTATCTGTATACAATTACATTCCTTTCTGTGTTCAATCATAATTTTAGTCTTACCTGTGATAAAGCCCTACACATTGGAATTTTGGACTAAGTTTGTAACGACCCAAAATTTTCGACCCCGAAAATTCGATACTAATACGTTCACTATAGAAGTGCCGAGCTTTCGAATGTCGGAAATTCCAAATTGTTAGGGCAAAGAAGAAAGAGCTAGAAGAAAAAACAGAAAACAAAACACAGAATCTCACATTTCGCAACGAATCAAAATATAACATCACATAATAGCATTTATACAAGAAAGCTGTAATTGTACATTTGTAACAATACATCAGAGTTACATACAATTTATCAAAGTTTACAACCATTTACAAATAGACTAGACAGTTGTATCAACATGTCCCAGACTATTATCAATACAACTCTATTACATAGCGGAAAACTCCATACATTCCTACCATCCAGCTCGCCTCTTGAGCTCCAGAATGTCCTAACCTAAAAATCTGTAATACTCGGTCTGACCCGGGCATTACATCAAAGTAACACCTAGATTAGGCTGGAAACCAACGTGATTAAACCCATATAATAATAAATACTAAGATAAAAAACTAATTTGAAACCCGGGGTAACTCATACTCCACTACGAGCTCTTAACTTGTTATAACCAACATTAATTTCACAAACAATCCCTAAGTACCCTTACTTAGTTTCAATGGTCCAGTTTACTTAAATTATTCCATTCTAGCCTATTGATTGCACATATCGAATCTATAAAGAATCATGGTAGATTTCAAATCGAAATGGTTTCGGGTATTTACTGATACCTGACATCGATCTCTTCGAATCCAATGTTACGATTAATCCAAGTTATTTAAGTGAAAACAATTCAATTCATATTCAGAGTAACATTTCACATAGCGATTCCATTACAGATAGATAATCTATATTCCAAACATCATATCACATAGCATCACAATGACATACCAGGGATAACAAATAATCCAAGGCATTTAATATCATTCAATCATCCATAAGCAAGATTAATTAGTCACACCATTTCTAATTAACTTAAATAAATTAAATTAATAACTTCAATCATATTTAGATCCTTCTCACTAAACATTAATTAATTACAAACCAATTAAGTAATCATCCTTTAATTATCATCTTTAATTACTCTCATTAATTAATTAGCAATAATTAATTACATTGGTCCTTATTTAATTACTCTAATTAATTATTCTACAATTGCTTACATTGATTAATTATAATCGCATTCATTAATTAGCTAACCTTTTAATTAATTTCCTTAATTAATCAATCCTTTAATTAATTACACTAATTAATTAATCCTTAATTACTCCGACTAAGTAATTTCCCTTTAACTACTTACATTAAATAACTATTAATTATGTAATTAATCTCTAATTACCTACATTAATTAATCTCTAATCACCAACTAATTAATAATTTTCAATTATTAATTAATTAATCATTAATTAATTAATTTCTCTTTAATTACTTCATTAATTAATTAATCTTAAATCATCAAAAACTTAATTAACTTTTAAGGTAAACCATTTATCTTATTTATTACATAATTATCATTATCATATAAATCTAAACATTTTATCTTTTACTATTTAATTAAACCATTTAATTAAAAAAAAAATTAAGAATTTAACTTAATAAATTTAAGATAAACAAAACATTCCACTTTTCTTAAAACCAAATGTTTAGAACATTATTATATTATTGTTTTAAGAAATAGATTTAAACTTGATTTATTTTAAGTTTTTAAAAAACTTGCTTTTATTTTAATTTTAAAATTGTTATAATACACTCGAATCCTCCCCGGTATCCAACCCAAGTCCCACCCGAGAAAATCTCTTTTTTTGTTTTGTTTAAATTTAAAAACTAGTAGCAGTTTACTTACAATTTTTAAAACACTGTTATCTTATAAACAACCTAAGCCCATGCCAAAGCCCCCGAACACTCACTCGAGCCAAAACCCTATGGACTCGCGCACGAACCCTAGCATCTTGCTTCTTCTTCCCTACCTCAACACCACATGGAAAACACAGATACAACAAAATCTCGTGCACGTGCACACATCACCGCCGATCCTTCGACCAATGCTTCGACCACCCTCAAGTCGCGGTCCCTCTCCTCAGTTGCCATGAACTACCAGATCGACGATCATCACGACCAAACGAAATCGAACCCATTCGAGCACCTACAACCTAAAGCAGATTGGAGAAAAATGCCTAGCGCCGCTGGCTTAGTCTACCAGGAACTTCACCATCGCACCCAAACCTTCGCCGTAACATCACGCATTGATCCCCCCACTACCGATCACCTTCGTACGTCATACGAGCTCGAGAACCACGACGACCCAAAACTGCATGCTAAACCCTACTTCGTCGCTGACCAACCCCACCTATGACCTAAAAATACTCTGATCACTTTCTTGATGATCTCCATTACCTCAGCTTCCTACATCATCAAACACGACACCTCAGTCGCCGTTAATCGCCGTAAATCGACGAAAGATCATCAACCGATCAACTCACAAATATGCGATAACCTCAAAACTAAAAACCTTAAATTCTATATCAAAAATTACCATTTTCTAGTTCGAATTAGTTTCTAAAATCCAAAACTGAAATTATCATAATCGATTTTTGACTTGAAACGATTTTGTTTACTGTTAATTTTCATTTCGAAATAATTACTAAATATAAATGCTAGAAATAATTTTCAAAATTGATGTTTCAGTTATACAAACGTTTTTCATTTAGGGATTATAAGCAGAAATAGATTGGAGAAAGATCATTAGATTTTTGGAATCGAATTTGATCTGTAAAATCAAACAGGGCTTGAATATACTTAAATCCACACATGTACAGGTATATCACCTATTTGTATACATACAACTTCATAATTTATCCATGCAAAACAGTTCACAATATTATCACATGCATCAGGATTAAAACAAGTTTAAGCTCTAAAAGCAAATGTTTACTCACATAGAACAGAGAACACAGTTTGCTTGATGAACTGCACTTGATCTTTTCTCTGATCTGCAACTAGATTTATGGTTATGAACTGAAGCTTTTGATTTAAGATGATCTCTGAATTACTGCTTACTAATGTTTGAGATGCATTTGAATTTTGCACTATGCTTTTTGTTTTGATCTTTGAACTGTTTCCAGGTTTTCACTTTGATTCTTTTTTTTTAACTGATTGCCTGCTACATCTGTTTGCTTCAGGTTGAGGAATTTGATATGTTGCTTGATTTAAGTTTTTTTTTTGATTTGCTGAAGAAAAAAATTCCGGTTTGCAGGTTTGTTTTACTTGTTTCTTTGATAAAAGAGAAATGAGAAAGGAGTAGAGATGTATATATCCTTTCTTTTATCTTTTATTCATTATTTAAAATAAAAAGAAAATAACGACACTTGTTAAATTTGCTTACAAATGTCGTTTGCATATGTTAATATCTCAACATTTGTATAATGCATGTGTTTATATACTTTTAAATGTTTTCATGAAACTTTTATATTTAATTTTCTATTTAGTAAATACATTTCTTAATTTATATAACTAAAATCCTTTAAAGAAAATAATATAAAACAAATTATATACTAACAAAATCATATATATTTTATTTCTAAATCTAATTTATTTAAGATATTTATCTAATAAAATTTCAAATTCAAATTCAAAATCAAAATCAACTCACATATATACATATATATACAACACATAAATTATTTGTTTGAAAATAATTATTCTATTTAAATCTTACTTATATATACATATACACATAAACAACCCTTTATGATTATTTTTTTAAAAGAATAATTAATAATTTGCCAATTTTAAATAATTCACAAAAGAAGATTATCGCATTTTATTTGTTTGAAATTCCGAGATATCACATTCCTCCCCCTTTAAATCTTTTCGTCCTCGAAAAGGAACGACGCCAGAGATTTAATTATACTGCCATTTTCAGTTAAATTATTCTTTGGTCATTTTCAACTATAAAATCTTTTATTAAGAATTTTTAGAACACTTTAAAATCTATATAATATTACCAAAATAGTTTTATAAAAATACTTTTTATAACTCGATGCCTCAACAAGTCCATCCTTGTTCTCATAGAAATTCGATCATACGTTGATCAGGCGTAGGACTAAAAATCTATAAATACTTAGCAGACCCGTTTTCAAAACCCAGTGAAAATACTTGGGAAAACATTTTGTTAAAAATATAGAAAACATTTTTGAAAATAGAGGAAACATCTTTGGTGAGAATGCTCTAGAAATCATCATCCCTTCCACGGTCGCAGTTAGCCCAATGGTTACGTTGCCATCCCGGCAAAATCCATAGATAACTGTAGGCACTCCGCGCCCCTCGATTATGCCATGGAATCTGCTACAAATCGCAGCTACATCCAAGGTTATGTCGCCATCACGGCGAAGATCCATGTAACTGTAGGCATCAGCGCCCTCAAATTTCGCTGCCAAATGAAACTTCACCACTCCTACATAGGTCGCTGACTACATCAGTCGAGTCCCAATGTAGCCTTAGGCTCCCAAGGCCTCTCGACTTTTGCTATGTCTACATAGATCACAATCTACCGATGTTACGTTGCCATCACAGCAAATTCAAACGTAGACCATTGGCTCTCACGGCACACATGACTTTCGCTATGGTCCACAGTAGATTGCATTGACATCGAGTTACACGGTTGTCACAACATAACCCAAATGTCTCTGTAGGCATCAGCGCCCTGGACTTTCGCTACCCACAACAAAAAATCCTCAGGAACTTCAGTTTGTCCCGACTACCTCCCAGGATTCAATTTAGAGCCTCCCCTTTTGGGCTTAAGGCAGAACCACCCCGTAGATCTCCTATGAAGTTCATTTCAATGGAAGCGCCTTTTTCTCCAGAGCCAATCTCAAAACACTTTATACTATACACTTATAGTATCTGTAACGCCCCACCCCGAGACCCACGTTAGTAAAGGGAATTAACGAGTAATTCTGTCTACTAACGCAGAGAATAAGGCTGAATAGGAGCGACCAACATAGTATACAATAGCTATGAACTAAACATGTCAAGTATGTGTCAAAATTTTTTTTCATAACCTCATGTGTGGTTGACACGTCTAGTGCATAACTATTGCACACTACGGTGGCTATATAGCATTTCAGAAACAATGTAATATAATGTGCGGAATAATCAAAGTCACAGAAAAGCAAACCCAGATCAGTTATATACATACATAACCGTCACCATACATATCCATATAATACATCATACAAGAGTAACTACTAGGTAGCTAAGTGTCAAAATATACATCCCAAAAATATACAAATGATCATAAAGGAGTAGTCCCAAAAGACGAAGACTAGCTAGCCAAAATATACATATATGCGTCCCACAAAAAGTATCAAGCTGAACTGGAGGCAAAAGAAATCCAAGCTAACCTGCAACTCGGTCTGACCCGAGTGAATAAAACACACGGGTCAGGCAACTAAACTCATCAGTAGATAAGGAACTCTAGGATAATAAGTAAAGGGAAGCATTCATTCTGTTGTACCCAACAGAATAAATGAAAGGTTCAATGATAATCAAGGGAGGTGTCAAGCTAATATTCTAATGTCATGCGTAAGGGGAAATGTGATTAAGTTAAGTAAATTATTAATAACATCCATGAAATCATAAAATCTCATAAATCTCCAACAAGTCATGAAACGATATAAATAATCATGGACCACAAAATAATATCGCCTTATTCATATATAAGGCTATAGAAATCATCAAATTCCGATAAATCATAAAGCATCAAAAGATAATTTTGCACGTGCTTTTGAATCTCCACTAGTACTATACTTTGGTACCAACAATCGTGATGATCGGGATCATGTCATCTAGATAAATCTTGACAATCTTGACGACTACGTAGCCTATAATTTAATCAATCCCAATCGGTGACGTCAAAGACCCGAGTAATAGTAAATTCATGATTTGGGGCATAATTTCAAATCTTGATTCCCCAATAAACTCGTGGTCTCATAGTACTAGTCCAATCTTGAATGTGTATCAACATCGAGACTAGGAACCCATAAGGGTATAACCCACGTCCCATACCATGAGTTATCACCTAATGGTTTACTAATCACTTGTTGGTTCCACATTAGGAAAAATCATAAATCAATACAATCACAATGCCTCATTTCATCGGCGAATGTAAATAATCAAGTCGTAGCAATTCCGCTACGATAAACCAAAAATAAATTCAAACTTGTCTCATTTCATCGACAAGTGAAAACCTCATCAAAATTATAAAATCATAATCAACCATAATTGGTTTTGCCTCATTTCATCGGCGGGAGCACTACAATCTTGATAGTCCATAATTAATATACTCCAATCGGGAGTTCTCGGACTACTTCCACATATTAGCTAATCTTGTTAATACGGGACAAATGCTCTAAATAAATCTCAAGGTACCACATAGTGGTTAACAATCTTGGAGGATCTCAAAAGATTCCTCGAATTCATTTCGATCGTACAAGTTTGTATTTAAACGATAAAGCAATTACGCACGAGTCCCATACCTCGCGGTTTTTACTAAATCGTTTAATATACTTTCTCATACGTCCGAACATTCACGAAAAATGATTAAAATAACTAAAATTATACATAAAAGATTTTAGAAGAGAAAACGGGATTAAAATATATAAAATATAGGTTAAATATAAAATAATTGTAGTATAATACTTTTAAAATGTTTAAAATGAAATGTTTAACATCATATTAATGAGATACAAATTGCATACACATGTTCATAGATGCAAACCACTTTTAATAGTTTAAAATCAACACTAGTCCATGCAACCAAAGCACAGGACAGCGAGAAACATTTGCAATTTTAGCATAGCAAACGTCAAAATCACAGAAAACACAACAAATGAAAGTTGTATCCACTGAAACAAAATTTCCAAAACATCCAAAATTATCAAATTCCGATTAAAAACGAAAAAGTTATGGAAGATTTCATTTCTGCATCAACAACAGAGCAGGTTTGATTTTTGCTCTCGGGTTAATAGTAGAAAGGTTCAATTTTGACACAGATAACCTCAAAATTGCAGAAAGCTCAACAAACAAAAGTTGTAGCCACTGAAACAAGCTTTCCAAAACATCCAAAATTATCAAATTCCGATTAAAAACGAAAAAGTTATGGAAGATTTCATTTCTGCATCAACAACAGAGCAGGTTTGATTTTTGCTCTCGGGTTAGCAGTAGAAAGGTTCAATTTTGACACAGATAACCTCAAAATTGCAGAAAACTCAACAAACAAAAGTTGTAGCCAATGAAATAGGCTTTCCGAAACATCAAAAATTGTCCGATTCTGATTTGAAACACAAAAGTTATGCCAAAATTACTATTCAGCGAAATATATTTTCTGTGCAAAACCCTCTCGGGTTTGCAACTTTCACAGCAAATACAGAGGTCCAAACAAACTCAAAAATGGATGAAATTTGACATGAACAAACTAGATCAAGTGCAGTACAATCTGAAAAAAGAATGGCATCAATCCGACACCGGATGAGCCAGATATGATCAAAAGAACAATGGACAGTTTCAGCAAAATATAGCTTTTCAAATCAAAATTTTTATGTCTAAAACATCAAACTAAGCATCAAAATGTTTTCAAGCATCGCAATTCCTTTTGCTTATAGTTGCTGTAAGTGTTTTACTTACCTTTACAGCGAAGGAGGAGATTGATTGGGGCTTCAAGATGGAGTATTTCAGCTGGTAGTGGCCTCTAAACTACCTGTAGGAGCTGAAAAAAAAACATGCAGAATGGAATAAAACAAGTTACAGCAAATTCACACCTAAATCAAAACTTTTGATGAAATTTATTGAGTATTGGATTTGATTACCTTTTTCTATTCTTATTTTGGTGAATTAGCTTCTTGAATTAGCAGCAAATTGAATAAAGATTGATTTTAATTGAAGGAGGCCATTGATTTTTTTTCCTCTTGTTTTCAATGTACTGTAACTTTCTGTTTTGAGAAAGAAAGAGATGAAGAGTACGTACAACTCTTTCTCTCCAACCAGAAGTCTCTAGATTAGGTAAATGGATCTCATTTCTTACCCAAAAAGCCCAATAGAAAATACTTAGTGAAAAATGCAAGGCTATGTATACATTTTATCTTATTTTAACACCATATACATACAATACTACATTTTTAATGCCAAATAAAATACATCAATTTATTTTGGAATAAAATAGTTATTCCAATAAAATAAAACTTATTTTAACAATAAAAAGATAATTTTTACAATACAACCCCATTTTAACAAAATTTTACAATTTACACAAATTTTAGGGTAAAAACACCATTTTTAACATAACAAACTAAATGAAAATTTCTTCTTCTTTTTTTTTCCATTTTATTTTCAATATTAAATCATAACTAACGTTATAATTTAATATCATTGGTAATCACCAATACCAGGGTTGTTACAAACTTCCCCCCTTATAAAAATTGCGTCCTCGCAATTTCTAGAGGAAATCTGTATTGAACACAATTCATTTCATCAAACAAAAGAAACTTGATAACTTGAAGTGGAAAATTCTTACCTTTGGAGTGGGAAGATAAGAAATCAGGATACGATCGCTCAATGAATTCTCTGGTTTCCCAAGTGCAGTCATTGGGATTATCGGACCATTGAATCTTCACGAGCGGAACACTCTTGTTTCGAAGACGTCTAGTCTCTGAAGCAAGAAATCTCACAGGATGCTGCACATAAGATAGATCTGGAGAAACCTCCAACTTTTCTAAAGCACGAGAATTAAGCACAGAATCTGGATCTCGTAGACACTTCCTCAACTGAGAGACGTGAAATACGTCGTGAACTCCAGAAAACTGATCGGGAAGTGCTACACGATAAGCAACAGGACCGATACGCTCAATAATCGGAAATGGTCCTATAAAGCGAGGAGCCAATTTCCCCGTAGAGCTAAAGCGCATCACTCCCTTCATCGGAGAAACATGGATAAAGACATGATCACCAATAGTGAACTCAAGAGGCCTCCTACGGTTGTCCGCGTAGGATTTCTGACGGCTCTGAGCCTCTTTCATTCTCTGTCTAATAAGGAAAATCTTCTCCGAGGAATCACGAATCGAATCCGGTCCAAAAATAAACTTCTCGCCAGATTCTAGCCAACAAGATGGAGAACGGCACGGTCTGCCATAAAGAGCCTCAAACGGCGCCATGCCAATACTAGATTGAAAGCTGTTATTATAAGAGAATTCTACCAATGGAATGTGGTCCTCCCATGAACCACCAAAATCAAGAATACAAGCTCGAAGGAGATCCTCAAGAATACGATTCACCCTCTCCGTCTGACCGTCAGACTGAGGATGATAAGCAGTCGAAAGATTAAGTTTTGTACCCAAAGCTTGCTGAAAACTCGTCCAGAAATGACTAGTGAATAATGGATCTCGGTCACAAACAATCGAAGAAGGAATACCATGTAACCGTACAATTTCCTTTATGTAAAGCTTTGCCAAGATAGGGGCATTCCTATTAGATTTAATAGGAATAAAATGAGCAGACTTCGTAAGACGATCAACAACGACCCAGATACTAGAATGACCCGACCTCGAACGAGGTAGGCCATCGACAAAATCCATCGAAACTTGGTCCCACTTCCACAGTGGAACTTCAAGAGGCTGAAGAAGACCAGATGGCCGCTGATGCTCGGCCTTAACAAGCTGACAGGTTGGGCACTTGCTCACATAACTCGCAATATCACGCTTCATGCCCTCCCAATAGTAAAGACGACGCATATCCGAATACATCTTACTACTACCCGGATGAATGGTATACTTAGAGCGATGACAATCATCAAGTATGTCACGCCTAAGTGCTGAATCAGAAGGCACAACAATACGGTTCCTCAACCGAAGGCAACCGTAAGAATCAATCGAATAATCCCGCAATTCCTCATCACGGGACTCAGATGAGCAAGACCGAATGAGACGCATACAACTATCATCATGCCTCTGAGCCTCTGAAATACAATCTAAAAGAGATGGACGAGCGTCCAGACTAAACAATAAAGCAGGAGAATCAGACGATGGAGCTCGATCACGAATATCACAAGAAGATAGGGTCAATAGAACATCCCATTCAGCTAACATCATAGAAACCACAGCCGAATGCTTGCGACTAAGCGCATCTGCAACTCGATTACCCTTACCAGGGGTATACTCAATATCAAAATCATATGAGGCGAGAAACTCTAACCATCGCTGTTGCCTCATATTCAAATCCTTCTGTGAAAAGAGATACTTAAGAGATTTGTGATCGGTGTAAAGGACGAAGTGCTCTCCCAAAAGATAATGACGCCAAATCTTCAAAGCGAAGACAATGGCAGCAAGCTCAAGGTCGTGGGTAGCATACCGAACCTCGTTCGGACGTAACTGTCTCGAAGCATAAGCAACCACCCGATCTTTCTGCATCAGAACTGCGCCAAGGCCACTAAGGCAGGCATCGGTATAAACGATAAGATCTTGGTTCCCATGAGGAACCACAAGAACAGGAGCATTAGTGAGAAGCTCTTTCAATCGTTGAAAAGAAGCCTCACACTTATCAGACCAAATAAATCGATCTCCTTTTCTCGTAAGGCTAGTCAATGGAAGCACAATACGGGAAAAGTCTTTGATAAAGCGGCGGTAATAACCTGCTAAACCCAGAAAAGAACGAATCTCGTGAACATTCTCAGGCCTTTTCCAATTCTGAATAGCCTCTATCTTAGAGGGATCAACTGATATACCCTCCGAAGATACAACATGACCTAAGAACTTCACTTGCTTCTCCCAAAAGTGACATTTAGAAAGTTTTGCTTTGAGTTGATGTTGTCGAAGAGTACTCAAAACAATTCTAAGATGTCGAGCATGGTCCGCTTCGGATTTTGAATATACAAGAATATCATCAATGAAAACAAGCACGAACTTATCGAGATATTCCCGGAATACTCGATTCATAAGATCGACAAAGTAGGCAGGTGCGTTCGTCAATCCGAACGGCATGACGAGCCACTCATAAGAACCATAGCGAGTGCGGAATGCGGTGAGAGGAACACTATCTTCCGCGACTCGGAGCTGATGAAAACCAGTGGCAAGGTCTAATTGTGAAAAGACCTTAGCACCACTTAATTGATCGAACATGTCATCAATTCAAGGCAAGGGATAACGATTCTTGATGGTTAATTCGTTAAGCTTGCGATAGTCAACGCAAAGCCTAAGAGTCCCATCGGACTTCCTCACGAATACAACTGCAGCACCCCACGGTGAAGAACTAGAACGAATGAAATGCTTAGCTTCAAGCTCAAGGAGTTGCTTTTTGAGTTCCTCATTTTCCCGTGCAGACATCCTTGTAGGAGGACGACTAACAGGCTGAGCACCTGGAATAAGATCAATACGAAACTCGATAGATCGCTTAGGAGGCAAACCAGAAGTAGGCTCAAATAAATCAGCAAAGTCGCAAACAACTGGAATAAGAGATATATCGCCATCAATGTCATGAGAACCGAGAGCAAATAAGGAAGCCACAGAGTCACAATCAGAATCACGAAGCGAGAGAGATAGCTGATCGGGACAATCAGGATGTCGAAGATAAAGAACTCGCTCCATGCAAAGAATCCTGGCATCGTATCGAACTAGCCAGTCCATACCGAGAATCATATCGAAACCAAGGAAAGGAATCACGTGTAGATTCGCATGGAAGGAATAACCACATATCAAAATCTCAACATCATCACAATATAAGCTAAAAGTAGCGGATCCTCCAATAGGATTAGCAATCCGCAATGAAGTAAGCAAGCAAGACACATCCAACTGTAAAGCATCAACGAGTTCCTTCGATACGAATGAGTGGGACGCACCCGTATCGAAGAGCACTCTAATATAATGATCATGAAATAAAATAGAACCTTCCAAAATAGACGAGGATGTACCTTTAGGCTGAGAAGAACCACCAGAAGCAGATGCAACATTAAGCTGACCCTGACGAGGTCCTTTCCCCTTCTTGGGGCAAGAAGCAACTAAATGTCCCTCTTTCTTGCAATAGAGGCACCTTTTGGGTTTGGGACAGTCTCTGACATGATGATCAGGGGAGCCACAATTGAAAAAAGCAAATGGTTTAGCTGAAAGAGCTGGCTGAGACTGAGAAGAGGAACCACTAAACTTCTTCTTCTTCTTAGAAGGAAAAGACTTAGGCTTGCCAAAGAACTTCTTCTTGTTCGGGTTGGCCCGAACACTAGTATCATCATCACTATCTTTTTCCTTCTCGACCACTTCAAGACGAAGGGCCGTATCAACAAGCTTCTCGAAAGAAAGCTCAAGACGAAGCATAAGGGCCTTCTTCAAATACTTCTTGAGCCCGGAAACGAACATAAGATTCTTCTTGTAAGGAGTGGAAATGTGCTCAAGACCATACTTTGAAAGACTTTCGAAAGAGGCAACATACTCGGAAACAGATAGCTTTCCTTGCTTAAGCTCAAGGAAACGTCGAGCTAGAGTAGCTCTCTCAGAATCAGGGATAAACTTGAGCTCGAACCGCTCACGGAATTGATCCCACTCAAGTGAGGACTCATCAACCTCAGAAATCAAAAGATCATACCAATGAAGGGCTCGTTCTTGTAACATACTAGATGCTACAAGAACCCGATGGCGGCTAGAAATCTCCATACGGGTAAAGATACGCTCACAAGAACTGAGCCAAGCCTCGACCTCAATAACAGACTCGGTGCCTTTGAAGGGCTTGCCACCGAGATGAGTAAAGTCACTGCACATACGTGCGAAGGCAGACTTCTGCGGAGCAGAATAAGAACCAGAAGTGGGAGGCTGAATGCTTCGCATAAGCTCTAGAATCTGGTCGGTAGACATGTATACGCCTTCAGGACGGGAACCACTGGACGGTTCCGCCGCTGAAGAACGTCCTCTACCACGTCCAGACATAGCTGAAAGAAAAGATAAGGTTGGATTATTCACAGGGTAAATATATATTCATAAGAAATTCGAATGCGAAAATTAAGGAATACTACGGAATAAAATATACATTCCTAGACGTATTCCTTTCTATTTACCCCAAAGGAATCGAAAAGGGACACACTTGAATCATGGGTAAAGACAAAGATAAGTAAAGGTGAAACGGGTTGTGATTTATGGGATGACACATGTAGATGTATAATACTAAATGTATGGTATCTCGTGTGCTGTTCTGTGTATATTACATTATTTTCTGAAATAATGCTCTGATACCAAGCTGTAACGCCCCACCCCGAGACCCACGTTAGTAAAGGGAATTAACGAGTAATTCTGTCTACTAACGCAGAGAATAAGGCTGAATAGGAGCGACCAACATAGTATACAATAGCTATGAACTAAACATGTCAAGTATGTGTCAAAATTTTTTTTCATAACCTCATGTGTGGTTGACACGTCTAGTGCATAACTATTGCACACTACGGTGGCTATATAGCATTTCAGAAACAATGTAATATAATGTGTGGAATAATCAAAGTCACAGAAAAGCAAACCCAGATCAGTTATATACATACATAACCGTCACCATACATATCCATATAATACATCATACAAGAGTAACTACTAGGTAGCTAAGTGTCAAAATATACATCCCAAAAATATACAAATGATCATAAAGGAGTAGTCCCAAAAGACGAAGACTAGCTAGCCAAAATATACATATATGCGTCCCACAAAAAGTATCAAGCTGAACTGGAGGCAAAAGAAATCCAAGCTAACCTGCAACTCGGTCTGACCCGAGTGAATAAAACACACGGGTCAGGCAACTAAACTCATCAGTAGATAAGGAACTCTAGGATAATAAGTAAAGGGAAGCATTCATTCTGTTGTACCCAACAGAATAAATGAAAGGTTCAATGATAATCAAGGGAGGTGTCAAGCTAATATTCTAATGTCATGCGTAAGGGGAAATGTGATTAAGTTAAGTAAATTATTAATAACATCCATGAAATCATAAAATCTCATAAATCTCCAACAAGTCATGAAACGATATAAATAATCATGGACCACAAAATAATATCGCCTTATTCATATATAAGGCTATAGAAATCATCAAATTCCGATAAATCATAAAGCATCAAAAGATAATTTTGCACGTGCTTTTGAATCTCCACTAGTACTATACTTTGGTACCAACAATCGTGATGATCGGGATCATGTCATCTAGATAAATCTTGACAATCTTGACGACTACGTAGCCTATAATTTAATCAATCCCAATCGGTGACGTCAAAGACCCGAGTAATAGTAAATTCATGATTTGGGGCATAATTTCAAATCTTGATTCCCCAATAAACTCGTGGTCTCATAGTACTAGTCCAATCTTGAATGTGTATCAACATCGAGACTAGGAACCCATAAGGGTATAACCCACGTCCCATACCATGAGTTATCACCTAATGGTTTACTAATCACTTGTTGGTTCCACATTAGGAAAAATCATAAATCAATACAATCACAATGCCTCATTTCATCGGCGAATGTAAATAATCAAGTCGTAGCAATTCCGCTACGATAAACCAAAAATAAATTCAAACTTGTCTCATTTCATCGACAAGTGAAAACCTCATCAAAATTATAAAATCATAATCAACCATAATTGGTTTTGCCTCATTTCATCGGCGGGAGCACTACAATCTTGATAGTCCATAATTAATATACTCCAATCGGGAGTTCTCGGACTACTTCCACATATTAGCTAATCTTGTTAATACGGGACAAATGCTCTAAATAAATCTCAAGGTACCACATAGTGGTTAACAATCTTGGAGGATCTCAAAAGATTCCTCGAATTCATTTCGATCGTACAAGTTTGTATTTAAACGATAAAGCAATTACGCACGAGTCCCATACCTCGCGGTTTTTACTAAATCGTTTAATATACTTTCTCATACGTCCGAACATTCACGAAAAATGATTAAAATAACTAAAATTATACATAAAAGATTTTAGAAGAGAAAACGGGATTAAAATATATAAAATATAGGTTAAATATAAAATAATTGTAGTATAATACTTTTAAAATGTTTAAAATGAAATGTTTAACATCATATTAATGAGATACAAATTGCATACACATGTTCATAGATGCAAACCACTTTTAATAGTTTAAAATCAACACTAGTCCATGCAACCAAAGCACAGGACAGCGAGAAACATTTGCAATTTTAGCATAGCAAACGTCAAAATCACAGAAAACACAACAAATGAAAGTTGTATCCACTGAAACAAACTTTCCAAAACATCCAAAATTATCAAATTCCGATTAAAAACGAAAAAGTTATGGAAGATTTCATTTCTGCATCAACAACAGAGCAGGTTTGATTTTTGCTCTCGGGTTAATAGTAGAAAGGTTCAATTTTGACACAGATAACCTCAAAATTGCAGAAAGCTCAACAAACAAAAGTTGTAGCCACTGAAACAAGCTTTCCAAAACATCCAAAATTATCAAATTCCGATTAAAAACGAAAAAGTATGGAAGATTTCATTTCTGCATCAACAACAGAGCAGGTTTGATTTTTGCTCTCGGGTTAGCAGTAGAAAGGTTCAATTTTGACACAGATAACCTCAAAATTGCAGAAAACTCAACAAACAAAAATTGTAGCCAATGAAATAGGCTTTCCGAAACATCAAAAATTGTCCGATTCCGATTTGAAACACAAAAGTTATGCCAAAATTACTATTCAGCGAAATATATTTTCTGTGCAAAACCCTCTCGGGTTTGCAACTTTCACAGCAAATACAGAGGTCCAAACAAACTCAAAAATGGATGAAATTTGACATGAACAAACTAGATCAAGTGCAGTACAATCTGAAAAAAGAATGGCATCAATCCGACACCGGATGAGCCAGATATGATCAAAAGAACAATGGACAGTTTCAGCAAAATATAGCTTTTCAAATCAAAATTTTTATGTCTAAAACATCAAACTAAGCATCAAAATGTTTTCAAGCATCGCAATTCCTTTTGCTTATAGTTGCTGTAAGTGTTTTACTTACCTTTACAGCGAAGGAGGAGATTGATTGGGGCTTCAAGATGGAGTATTTCAGCTGGTAGTGGCCTCTAAACTACCTGTAGGAGCTGAAAAAAAAACATGCAGAATGGAATAAAATAAGTTACAGCAAATTCACACCTAAATCAAAACTTTTGATGAAATTTATTGAGTATTGGATTTGATTACCTTTTTCTATTCTTATTTTGGTGAATTAGCTTCTTGAATTAGCAGCAAATTGAATAAAGATTGATTTTAATTGAAGGAGGCCATTGATTTTTTTTCCTCTTGTTTTCAATGTACTGTAACTTTCTGTTTTGAGAAAGAAAGAGATGAAGAGTACGTACAACTCTTTCTCTCCAACCAGAAGTCTCTAGATTAGGTAAATGGATCTCATTTCTTACCCAAAAAGCCCAATAGAAAATACTTAGTGAAAAATGCAAGGCTATGTATACATTTTATCTTATTTTAACACCATATACATACAATACTACATTTTTAATGCCAAATAAAATACATCAATTTATTTTGGAATAAAATAGTTATTCCAATAAAATAAAACTTATTTTAACAATAAAAAGATAATTTTTACAATACAACCCCATTTTAACAAAATTTTACAATTTACACAAATTTTAGGGTAAAAACACCATTTTTAACATAACAAACTAAATGAAAATTTCTTCTTCTTTTTTTTTTTCCATTTTATTTTCAATATTAAATCATAACTAACGTTATAATTTAATATCATTGGTAATCACCAATACCAGGGTTGCTACAGTATCTTTCAAATCATACTCTATATGGTTCACATAAATCTCCTTTACACAAAACTGATATCTCAAATCGATAGTTCCAAACTTGGCTTTCCAAACTCCCAGAGTTTGATTTTCCCAAAAATCAAAAGCCTTTTCCAAATCCATAGGTTTCGAAACCTTTTTCCCAAAATCATTCTCATAAAACCATTTATATAAATATATATATACACAACTTATCCTTTCAAACTTGAAAATAGTCTTTGGATCACTTATATAGATTCCCCTTTTATATTTCAAATATTTTCAAAAACCCTTTCTTCTGGTTCTAGATTCAACATAGGGGGAGATGATCATATAATATATATATATGTATATATATATATATATATAACTTTACTATGCTAATCAACATTCAATTTTGATTTTCTTTTATAAAGTTACTTACCATATCACTTACTTTTCATAAAGTGAATTTCAAAAGATATCCAACTTCCGCCTTTATTCATATATATATATTTCTCAAAATATATTTTAAAAATCATTTTCATATCTTTTAAAATTTCAATATCCATTTCATTTAAGCACATACGATGTATATATAGCATCCGTACGCAATATCAAATTTGATCGCTCACTCGATTACACAATTTCACTTCCGAACTAGTATCGTCTACCCGACTTCCTAGTACGGACTCAGATCTAATTTCTTGATCAGAAACCGTCATTCTCCTTGTATAGCCTAACTATGATAGATAATTTCCAGAATCATTCAAAAATCCATGCCCAAGGTACGCCGTCAAAATTCGAGTGAAAAATCCTAACTTGGATCGATATACTATCTCGAAATTCTATGCTCGAATCTGGATCAAATCATTATACGAATAGAATAATATACTTACATCCTACGTATTTATCTTCATTGAACATTAGCTAAATCAATTCTCTTTTCTATTCACTTCAATTTGATTCTATTCACTCAGCCACAATTGCTCCCAATTTCCATTTGGGTTAACACTTCAATTCTTATCTCAAATTCAATTATAGACAATTTGCACTCTGACCAACTTGTATTAAGAAATTAGCTTGAATTTTTATAAAATAGTTAAGTAGTTGTAAAATAGTTATTAATTGCTAAATAGTTGAAAAATAGTTAAGTAATTATAAAATGGTCATAAAATAATTAAATAGTTGTAGAATAGTCAGATAGTTGCAAAAGTAGTTATAAAACATATGTAAAATAGTAATTAGTTTCAAAATAGTTGTAAAATAAGTATAATATAGTTTATGTTTCAAAAGGAAAGGATGTATAGTAAATAACTAGGAAAAAGACTTAAAACAGTTGTATTAAAATAATTTTTTTTGAAAATAATTCAGAGCCAAACTGATTCAATTTCCCAATCTTCCACTTTTACTCAATTTCTCATCCCATTAAATTGATTTAATTCCAATTCAATTTGGACTAATGCTGATTTCTATCCTAAATTCAAATCAATTCCGATTTTGAATTTTTAAACTTATTTAACTTCAATCTCATTTCCACTGAATACAAACCAAATTCAATTTGAGCTAATTCAATTCAAATCTCAACTTTAAACTATCTCGAATTATGTAAATTCGAGTTACATTTTTAAATGTTGATTTAGTCCCTTAAATCAAATTAACCTTTATTTTTAATTTAACAGCCTAAATCTTTTAAACCATTTAATTTTGAGTCCCAATTACAAAATTCCATTTTAAATTACCTTTACTTAACTTATTTCAAAGTTCAAATAAGAATTCAAAACTTTTTAAATGATTTAATCTTCAGAATCCAATTTATTACCCAATCTTAACTTCAAAGCCTATTCTTAACAAATTTTCAGCAGCTCATTTCTAACATTTAAATCTTTAAGTTCAAAGTAGTTTCCCTTTCATAACTTCAATCTTATTTTTATTTTATTTCAGTAATGGATGTATATTACCTCAATCCATTTCTTAATTTATTTAAAATAATCCAATTCTCGGTTTCATAGATTATTAATAACAACAGGATGATATCAGAATAAGCCAAGGTAAATAAACATCCAACTTACTTAAAACATTCATCAATAGCATTCATTTCCAATTTCCATATCTCAAACCCATTTTGAGATCACACATACCCCCCTTCAATTCAACCCATTGAACTTCCCTAAGTTAAATTCAATTTATTTAATCCAATCAACCTTACTAAATTTGAATTTTCCATTTCAAATTTTAAACTTCTTATTAATAATCTTCCCACTTAAGTTTAAAAACTTATTTCACTTTGGGTTTCCACGTCACATTCCATGGAAAAATTCAAAACTCAACCTTAGGGTTTATTTCAAATCATTTTTAATATTGTGTATATCCCACACATATATATATGTATTTATATTTCCTTTGCACACCAAGTTATACTTTAAATTTCACACCACCTTTGGTTTTAATTTAAAACAAACTCCGTTAAAAATTTCAAATTTTCAGGATTTATATTTCAAAGCTTCACAATTTTTACCCCTTTCAGTTTATAAGTCATATTCACCTAAATGTTTTCTTCCCTAAAACATTTTATTTTGCTTAATCATTAACAAACATTTCATTATTAAACACAACAAACAATTATGATAATAACCAAGATTATCATATCTAGAAATCAATTCACTATATATTATCTTATAATTTATTGGAAAAATAAAATCAGGGTCACTTAATTCAACCTTCTGAAAACACTCTTACAAATTTTAGGATTTTATTCTCTAGTTTGAATCCATTTCTAGCTTATCTTATTTATATAGTTCATATTGTCCAATTCCTCATTGGTTGTATTTCTGTTATCACTTTATTCTTATTATTACTTTTAATTCAAATAATACAACAACCAATTACCTTATATGTTAGAAAAACTATTGTTATATATCAAAATATAAACTTATATAAAAATAATTTTAAAATCTTTTTATTAGAAAATAACAAATACGCCCTCATATATATTACACTCAACTCATTCTAGGATACCATTGATCATATCCTTAATGAGTAAACCCAACAGAGCCAAGGTTCTCGCTTAACCTTTAGCTCCGATACCAAAATGTAACGGTGCGAAATTTTCGACCTCGAAAATTCAACACTAATACGTTCACTGTAGAAGTGCCGAGCTTTCAAACGTCGGAAATTCCAGATTGTCAGGGTAAAGAAGAAAAAGGTAGAAGAAGAAACAGAAAACAAAACACAAAATCTCACATTTCGCAATGGATCAAAATAAAATATCACATAATAGCATTTATAAAAGAAAGTTGTAATTGTAAATTTATAACAATACATCAGAGTTACATACAATTTATCAGAGTTTACAACATTTACAAATAGACTAGACAGTTGATCAACATGTCCCAGACTATTATCAATACAACTCTATTACACAATGGAAAACTCCATACCTTCCTGCCATCCAGCTCGTCTTTTGAGCTCTAGAACATCCTAACATGAAAATCTGTAACACTCGGTCTCACCAGAGCATTACATCAAAGTAACACCCGGGTCAGGTAGGAAACTAGCGTAAGTAAACCCATATAACTAGAAATACTAAGATATAAAACTAATTTGAAACTCGAGGTAACTCGTACTCCATTACGAGTTCTTAACTTGTTATAGCCAACACTAATTTCACAAACAATCCCTAAGTACCCTTACTTAGTTTTAATGGTCCAGTTTACTTAAATTATTCCATTCCTTCCTATTGATTGCACATATCAAATCTATAAAGGATCATTGTAGACTTAAATCGAAGTGGTTTCGGGTATTTACTGATACCCGACCCCGGTCTCTTCGAATCCAATGTTAATATTAATCCAAGTTGTTTAAGTGAAAACAATTCAATTCATATTAAGAGTAACATATTCACATAGCGATTCCATTACAGATAGATAATCCACATTCCAAACATCATATCACATAGCATCAAAATCACATACTAGGGATAACAAATAATCCAAGGCATTCAATATCATTCAATCATCCGTAAGCAAGATTAATTAGTCACACCATTTATAATTAACTTAAATTAATTAAATTAATTACTTCAATCGTCTTTAAATGCTGCTCAGTCAACATTAATTAATTACAAACCAATTAATTAATCATCCTTTAATTATCATCTTAATTAATCATCCTTAATTAATTATACTTTAATTACATTAAGTAATTAGCCACAAATTAATTATCCTTTAACCATTCAGATTAATTAACCTTTAATTACTCTCATTAATTAAATAATTAATTACATTGATCCTTATTTAATTAATCTATTTAAGTATTCTATAATCACTTGCATTGATTAATTATAATCACATTCATTAATTAACTAACCCTTTAATTAATTTCCTTAATTAATCAATCCTTTAATTAATTACACTAAGCAGTTAATCCTTAATTACTCCCATTAAGTAATTTCCCTTTAATAACTTACATTAAATAATAATTATTTAAGTAATTGATATCCAATTACTTACATTAATTAATCTCTAATCACCAATTAATTAATAATTCTCAATTACTAATTAATTAATCCTTAATCATTAATCAATTTCTCTTTAATTACTTCATTAATTAATTAATCTTAAATCATCAAAACCATAATTAACTTTTAAGGTAAACCATTTATCTTATTTATTACTTAATTATCATTATCATATAAATCTAAACATTTTATCTTTTAATATTTAATTAAACCATTTAATTTAAAAAATAACTTAAGAATTTAACTTAATAAATTTAAGTTAAACAAAAAATTCCACTTTTCTTAAAACCAAATGTTTAGAACATTATTATATTATTGTTTTAAGAAATAGATTTAAACTTGATTTATTTTAAGATTTCAAAAACTTGCTTTTATTTAAATTTTAAAATTGATACAACACACTCGAGTCTTCCCCAGTATCCAACCCAAGTCCCACCCAAGAAAATGTCCTTTTTTGTTTAGTTTAAATTTAAAAACTAGTAACAGTTTACTTACAATTTTTAAAAACCTGTTATCTTTTAAACAACCCAAGCCCATGCCAAAGCCCCCGAACACTCACTCGAGCCAAAACCCTATGGACTCGTGCATGAACCCAAGCACCCTGCTTCTTCTTCCCTAGCTCAACACCACACAGGAAACACAAATACAACAAAATTTCATACACATGCACACATCACCGCCGACCCTCCGACCAATGCTCCGACCACCATCAAGTCATCATCCCTCTCCTCAATCGCCATGAACTCCCAGATCAACGAACGTCACGGCCAAATGAAATCGAACCCACTCGAGTACCTTCAACCCAAAGAAGATTGGAGAAAAACGCCTAGTGCCCCCAGCTTCGTCTACCAGGAGCTTCGCCATCGCACCCAAACCTCCGCCGCAGCCTCACGCATTGATCGCCCCACTATCGATCACCTCTGGATCGCTCACGACGTCACACGAGCTCGAGAACTACGAAGACGCAAAACTGCACGCTAAACCCTACTTTGTCACTGACCAACCCCACCTATGACTTAAAATACTCCGATCACTTTCCCGATGATCTCCATTACCTCAGCTTCCTATATCATCAAACACGACACCTCACTCGTCGTTAATCATCGCAAATCGACGAAAGATCGTCACTCGATCAACTCACAAATACGCGATAACCTTAACACTAAAAATATTAAATTCTATATAAAAAATTACCATTTTCTAGTTCGAATCAGTTCCAAAAATCTAAAATTGAAATTAGCATAATCGATTTTTGACTTGAAACGATTTTGTTTACTGTTAATTTTCATTTCGAAATAATTACTAAATATAAATGCTAGAAATAATTTTTAAAATTGATGGTCCAGTTATACAAACTTTTTCATTTAGGGATTATAACCAGAAATAGATTGGAGAAAGAGCATTGGATTTTTGTAACCGGATTTGATCTGTAAAATCAAACAAGGCTTGAATATACTTATATCCAGACATACACAGGTTTATCTCCTATTTGTATACATACAACTTCTTAATTCATCCATGCAAAACAGTTCACAATATTATCACATGCATCAGGATTAAAACAATTTTAAGCTCTAAAAGCAAATGTTTACTCACATAGAATAGAGAACACAGTTTGCTTGATGAACCGCACTTGATTTTTGCTCTGATCTACAACTAAATTTATGGTTATGAACTGAAGCTTTTGATTTGAGATTGTAACGACCCAACTTCCAAACTCCAGGAAATTGCATCGCTAAGAAGAAAGAAAGGGATAGAAGAAGAAAAGAAAGAGAAAGAAGAACACAAACAACATCAGAATCTCACAGCGGAACGAATCAAATATAATATATCACATAAATACTTTACATAGTATCATATACATCAGAGTTTTACAGCCAATACAACACATACTAGACAGTTATAAACACCTGTCTAGTTATACATCTCTAAACAGTACAAGATACAACTCAGAGAGATGACTCAGAGATACCAACACAGCGGAAAATAGATAACTACAACGCAGAAGCCTCCTGCTCCATTTGCTCCTCCATAACTCGTCAAAGCAATCCTGAATCACTTGACTACTCATACATAATATGAGTACCCAAGAGTTTAATAAAACAGAAAATAAACACTCGGGTCAGACGGGGGTCTGGTGTGAGTAAATAGTTTAAAAGTTGCTTAACTTTAGAAAATCCTTTGAAAACAAAAGGTATCACGTAAGACTTCCCACACATAAACATGGAAAAGTTTTTACCTTACGCTAACCAAAACATTTGATAGGAAATCCAGTGATATTATAATAGTGTCTAGGGTTTTCAAATAAATAAGAAATAGCCGAAATTGTTACATGATTAAATTCCAGCTACTAGCCACAAAAGTGGGTAATACAAACAAAACCGTAGGGTCTCGTAGGGAAAATGGGTTTCCATCAATGGCAGGGCTACTGGGGTACCGCCCATCACAGTACGTGGCCTAGATCACAGTACCGAGGATTACTCCCTTCATCCCCTGCAACACAAGGCCGGACCCATTCCTTACTGAATAGTTCCGAACAAGACCACCCCGACGGTTGGAGCTCAAAAACCGTCCACACAGCCGAAATATAAAGGGACCTCTAGACAGGGGTAAATCTCGCTCTCCAGTGGGCGCGACCCACGAAGCCTTGCTGCACCTCCCCTGTTTTAGCCATTCCCGGTTGATGAGGCTTGAGGCTGCGATTACCTTTATAGGACACATCTATCTTAGAATGCTCATCGTCCACCTGACGATGTTCTGAAAGCATTCAATCCATACAAGTTCGTTCCGGGTTCGAACGAAACCGAAGGCATTATTTCGTTACACTCGTATTGGAATCACCCTCAGAGTTAACGACAATAACCCTTGCACTCTAAACCACCATCTCGAACCTATAAGTACTATTCCGTCAAACTCATTACGGAATCACCCACAGAGTTATACTGACGTATAGCCCTTACACCTCGAGTCTTCACTTGCTCCACTTGGATTAACGACCTAACGTTTAATTGGAATCGATGTGGTTTTCGGATATCCAAATATGGAAACCCGATCCCGGTCTCACCGAAACCAAACGCCATTTTAATGTCCAAGTTATACTTAAGGGTTTTAAACAATTAACTCATTTAATTTTTATCTATTTCACTCAGATAGATAAACTACATATTCACATCATAATAGATAACTCATAACATTATCACAACAGATAATCATCACAACAGTCAAACATCACAACAACAATCATCACAACCAAATAATCCATCATACTATAATTAAGCATCCATATCCTATAGATACTACTCATCTCATTTCTGAGATCACAACCATCCAAAGGTATATCAATATCATCCATAAGCAATGATATATTATCCATCATTTATAATTAATTTAAAATGAATTAAATTAATTACAACTAACCTTAATTAATTTAAAATAAATTAAATTAATTACTCACCTATAAATCCTGCTTATAAATATATTGATTAATCAACCTAGTTAATTAATCATTAAGTATTAAACTTGATTAAACATCTCTGATTGATCATTCACTAATTACAATAAGTAATTAGTCTTAAATTAACTCCATAAAATTAATTAACCTTATCATAAGTAATTAACATTTAATTACTTAATTTATTAATTAACTATAATTAATTACATTCACCCTTAATTAATTACAATTAATTAATCACTTAATTAATTAATTAATATTTAATTAAACAATTCTTAATTACATCATTAATTATAATAATTTATGATCTCTAATTAATATTTAAATTAATTACTCAATTAAAAATTAATTACATTTAGTAATTAATCTAGTCATTAATCACCTTGATTAATATTTAAATCCAGTAATTAACTTCCTTAATTACTTCCTTAATAAATTAATTATCCAATAATTAATTATCTATATTAATTAATCCTTGATTAATTACAAAAGTAATTATCCAAATTACTTTCTTAAAATAAATCAACTTTCCTTAATTACATTCCAGTAATTATCAATTACAACTTCTCTAAGTAATCTGCTCCATAAATTACATTAAGTAATTATTATCATTAAATTATTAAATTATTTCTTAAATTAATTAAACTAAATTAATTAATTTAACAAAGCACATTATTAGAATTAATTACAAAAAGTAATTAACCTTAATTACTTTTATAAAGAATTAATACTTAACAAATTATAATTGATTATCTTCAATTAATTAATCTAATTAATCCATAAAAATTAATTACATTAATTAATTATTAATTAATTATCCTTAGATAATTAACTGCATTTCATTTAATTCCTTACTTAAGAATAATTACCTTAAATTAATTATTCATTAATCATCTTTAATTATAAATTAATTCAAGTTATTATTTAAAATCAAATAAATAAGTAAATTCTTAATTATTTCCAAAATAATTCATTTACTTATTTATAACTTAATTAATATTCAAAATGTATTAAAATAATACATTCCTAAAATTTACTTCAACTTTCAATTCAAAGTTAACATATCATAATTTTATTTAATACTTAAAAGAAAGAATTCTTTTAAATTTAAACCTTCATTTAAAATCAGATTCATATTTGAATTCTGCTTAATAACATTTCTGTCAAATATTTAAAACTTTCAACTTGATTTGAATTCAAACAGGTTTTAAAATAAAAACTGGAATCATATTTAATTTGATTTCAAAACCAAATTCAAATCTTACTTAAAATTTAAATGTTTCAATTTTAAACTTGAATTCAAACTTAAATTCAATTCAAACCTAAATTTGAATCTTGTTTTAAATATTGAATCCACTTTTAAATTTTAAAAAGAACAAACTTTTTAAATTTAAAATCTGTATTCAAAAACCTGAACTACATTCACACTGCTTCAAGATTTAAATTTAAATCTTTCTTAAATTTAAATTCATCATTTAAAATTTCTAAATTCAAAACTTACTTGAATTCAATTCAAACTATACTTGAATTTAACTCATAGCTTTTAAACATTGAAATTTTTTTTTCAGATTTTTAAAAAACACAACTTCAGGTTATCTCTGCACAACTAACCCGAGGCCATCAATATTTACTTCGGGTTAAAACGCTACTTACTTCGGGTTATAACACCAACTGCACGGGTTCTACTCCGAGTCACCCAATGCCTGCACATCACAACTTCACCAGAGTTAACCAAACCTGTCAACTCTCACTTCATCCTACTCCGGCCATTTCACGACCTCATCTCCATCCAATGCTCCACCTATACACCCACTGCAATACCCCAAATCCTCAGTCCACTCGAACCACCACATAATTCAGACAGATCATGACCCTTGCTACTTTAAACAGGGGATTCAAACCTGAAAAAAAACCCATTGTCAACACCTTCATCTGATCACCTTTCCTCTATTTCTCCCACTCTCTCCAGTCAACTTCCCACCTTCAGGCAGCAACAACAAATCCAAGTTCAAAAACCCATTTCATGAATTGATATTCCCAGTATATCAAAATTTCTGCACAGACTAAGTTTACTAACCCCTCAGACTTTTTAAGACCTGAAGCATGTTTTAAATAATCATGCTTTTAAACATGCATTAAAGTTTTTAAACTTATTTGAATAATTTAAAGATGTTTGCTAAATTTTTACTTTGAAAACCAATGTCTGTTGTGACTGTTTTCACAAGTAACAGGTTTTAATATTTCTAAATTAAATTTACAACCTAATCTATGCAGGGCAAACACCATACTTCCTAACTAAGATTCAGTCAATATAAGTGGATTTGTGTTTAAATCCAAGAATATAACAGCAGCATGTTTGAAGAAACTCACATCACCCCTCTCTGCATTTTCCAGATTTATGTATGCAGGCATACAACAGTCAAACATAATACAACAGTCATAAATTAAAAACTCATGCACATATATAATTTTAAACAATCCATAAATTTGGGATTACTTACTAAGAGAAAGAACAAAACAGTTTAATTGCTATTGTTTAATTTGCTTATTTAAAAGGCATTTGAATTAAACTTTAGTTTCTGCAAAAATCTTGATAGCTTGGACTTTAAAAAGTAGTAACTGTTTTTAAAACATTGATTTACTCACTTAAATTTGAAAAGGCAGAGAGCAATCCATGTTCAATCTCATCCCTGCAGCCTGAATTCCTTGCATGGATTGAATCAGAGCTTGCTCCACTTGAAGATGGTATTTGCTTGATGCTTGCAGGCCTTTTGAATTTGCATTTGATGATGCCATGATGCTTCAGGCTTTGGAACTGCATGCTTCCCATTTCAACTTGCTTGCATTGATTTATTACAGATTGGAGAAGTTTGGTTTGTTGCAGATATTTGAACATGGTTTGCAGGTTAAACAGAAGATGCAGATTTGGGAATTTTGATTTGCAGGTTAAAAGAATTTGCAGATGAAAATTCATTTGCAGGGTATAAAGCTTTTGATTGCAAATTAAAAGAGTTTTGCAGATTTCAAACTTGATTGCAGATCTAAGGAATTTGCAGATCTAATCAATTTGCAAATGTGATTTCTAGAGTGAAATGGATTTTAGTTTTCTCAGATCTGAATTTTCATTTAGTATAGAAGATAATGGTGTTTGAACAAAAGATATGTTAAAGTTTTATTCAAAATAAATAAATTCAAATATGATTTGTATTGCCACTTGTTGTTTAAGTATGAAAATAAATTACAAGTGTCTACTTTAAAACATGAATGTTAAACACATGTAAGATTAAAGATATAAATAAATTTCTTTGTTTACTAATGTTTTAATTAAAGATAAAATCATTTCTAATTTAAACTTAAGATGTTTTGATATGTTTATTTATATTTAGTCTCTAAATAATTGCTAATGAAGTATCTTTAACTAATTAAATATTTGCTTGAATATTTTTAAAAAAAAAATCAATTTCAAAAGAGAAACTTTTTAAAAGAAAAGAACAAAGTTGAATTTATTTTATTCAAAAGTTTCAAATTAACATATTATACTTAAATATAAATAATCTAAATTTATTTCAAAACAATTTTAAAATAAAATAAACTTTATTATAAAAATACAATTCTTAACTATATATATGTATAACAAAATATTTACTATAATTACTTTCTAAAAATATAAGATAGATTTATAAATTGACTTATGAAAAGTTTTAATACTATTTCCAATTTAATTTAATCAATTCATAAATTATATACCTATATATATTATAAATTTGAAAAGATCTTTTATTAAATTTAAAATTAAAAATCAAAACTCCTATTTACAATGTATACACATATATACATTATAAATAAAATATTTTTAAATCAATTCAGAAAGGAAATTTTATCATTTAAAATATTTTCAACATTTTAAAACAATAAGCTTCTCAAATTAAATCATTATTATAAATTTTCAAAAGAATATCATTTATTAACAAAATAATTATAAATTTTCAAAAGAAAATTATGTTTGAATTGGATTATTAAACCAGTATTTCACATTTTAAAATAAATTATAAATGAAATTATTAAATAAATATTCCCCAAATTTCCGGGACATCACATTCCTTCCCCCTTAAAAGAATTTCGTCCCCGAAATTTAAAAGCAAAGGTAATTTAATAATCTCTTTAAAGATTTATTTAAAACACAAGCATATATCAAACATATGCTAACAATCAAAACAACCAATTCAACCAATCAAACAAACCTAATTATCCAGACAAATTCTGAATAAAATTCTATCGAGTTTCCCCGAATATATATATATACCGGAATACTCGCTCTAGAGAATCCAAACAATCAATACTAAGAAGCTCCAAAACTTTTATACAACTATATCTATAACACTAGACAAGATATCAGACTACAAACGAGTCTGACTCAACAACCAAAACTCCAGAACTGCTGGTTCCACAACCAGAGATAGATCATACACGTATTCCCTCAGAGATACGTGAAACTCATCGCATCCCAGTTATCCAAACTGGCAATCCAATCCTGTAGATCAATCACTTAACCTTTGAGAAAAACAGAAAGGTCCAATCTCTTATCCACAAATCTTTCCTGTCGATCTTGGGCTGCCTCCAACTTCTAGATCAATCCAATCCATCACACAAACTCTGCTACAAATATCAGAAGACTTCAGACAAACTACACTTATTCGGAAAACAGAACAGATGCACAAGACATCCAAGTCTCCAGATTAAAGTGAATTTCCCATAGAAATCCTCTGATCCAAGACAAAACACAAACCCCCAAATGAATCGGGTGCTCCTATTCTGGAATAGCTTCCACCATGCTTCCACCGCGCAACTCTGATTTGAGAATGCTGTTGATGAACATAGTACAAACTTGATCAACTTATCCCTAAAACATTGTTCATCAATTTCCATAAAACCTCCAAAAACCAAGTCGAAACAGAACTCAATCTCCTGATGCGGATGCAAAACTTAACTCCTTTGAAGACATCTAGAAGATATCAAACCACTTCGATAACTCAAACATCTTCTAGAGATGCTTCGATCCAAACAAAGGTTACTCAGAAACTCCGGATCATCGCAAGTCACTTTTGCGATTCTACTCAGTTCAGATTGTTCTCTTTTCAACAATCAGAACAACCAAAGCCTTCAAATCAAAAGGGAAACTAGTGGTCCACCTTCAACCACAAACATCACACCCAGCTGAGCTTCCAGAAGAAATGGACAAGCTTCACCATCTGCCCGGCCTACAGACAAAAGAATCACAGAGACTTCAGAACCATCGAAGAAACAGGCCACTCACTGCTGCTACTGCTGCCAACAACTTTCTTACCAAAAACTCATCGAATCTCAAAGCTACACCTGCCACTTCCACAAAAGAGCCTTCAAAAGACAGATATCCCTCAGGAAACTCGCCTCCAAACCAAGCACAAAACATTCTGTCAGACTGAGTCTCAAACTCAAATACAGACAGAACTCCTTCCTAAGGTTGCCAAAATTCCAATGCTGGCTTCAGTACTCCAAACTGATCCAGACTCAAGAAAAATCCACTCACACGAGTGAGATCAAGCTTAAAAATCCAAAGATACACTCCGAATCTTGAAAAGATTCTCCTTCAGAGATCAGAAAAATCCTTCACATCAAACTGCCAAACTACTCAAGATGCCCAATACTGCCCTAGCAGATCACTTCCAAGCTCAAACACTCGGAACTTCACCATTGGTAGTTGTGTTACACACACCACTACCCCATCTACCTTTATTACTTATATTGGAAAACCTGAACAAGTAACCCAACAGATAGGTAGAATTAAATATATTTATATTTAAAATTACAAGTACGCTCTCTCAAGAAAGATACCACTACAGAGCCTAGGTATTCACTCAACCTACTGCTCTGATACCACGTTGTAACGACCCAACTTCCAAACTCCAGGAAATTGCATCGCTAAGAAGAAAGAAAGGGATAGAAGAAGAAAAGAAAGAGAAAGAAGAACACAAACAACATCAGAATCTCACAGCGGAACGAATCAAATATAATATATCACATAAATACTTTACATAGTATCATATACATCAGAGTTTTACAGCCAATACAACACATACTAGACAGTTATAAACACCTGTCTAGTTATACATCTCTAAACAGTACAAGATACAACTCAGAGAGATGACTCAGAGATACCAACACAGCGGAAAATAGATAACTACAACGCAGAAGCCTCCTGCTCCATTTGCTCCTCCATAACTCGTCAAAGCAATCCTGAATCACTTGACTACTCATACATAATATGAGTACCCAAGAGTTTAATAAAACAGAAAATAAACACTCGGGTCAGACGGGGGTCTGGTGTGAGTAAATAGTTTAAAAGTTGCTTAACTTTAGAAAATCCTTTGAAAACAAAAGGTATCACGTAAGACTTCCCACACATAAACATGGAAAAGTTTTTACCTTACGCTAACCAAAACATTTGATAGGAAATCCAGTGATATTATAATAGTGTCTAGGGTTTTCAAATAAATAAGAAATAGCCGAAATTGTTACATGATTAAATTCCAGCTACTAGCCACAAAAGTGGGTAATACAAACAAAACCGTAGGGTCTCGTAGGGAAAATGGGTTTCCATCAATGGCAGGGCTACTGGGGTACCGCCCATCACAGTACGTGGCCTAGATCACAGTACCGAGGATTACTCCCTTCATCCCCTGCAACACAAGGCCGGACCCATTCCTTACTGAATAGTTCCGAACAAGACCACCCCGACGGTTGGAGCTCAAAAACCGTCCACACAGCCGAAATATAAAGGGACCTCTAGACAGGGGTAAATCTCGCTCTCCAGTGGGCGCGACCCACGAAGCCTTGCTGCACCTCCCCTGTTTTAGCCATTCCCGGTTGATGAGGCTTGAGGCTGCGATTACCTTTATAGGACACATCTATCTTAGAATGCTCATCGTCCACCTGACGATGTTCTGAAAGCATTCAATCCATACAAGTTCGTTCCGGGTTCGAACGAAACCGAAGGCATTATTTCGTTACACTCGTATTGGAATCACCCTCAGAGTTAACGACAATAACCCTTGCACTCTAAACCACCATCTCGAACCTATAAGTACTATTCCGTCAAACTCATTACGGAATCACCCACAGAGTTATACTGACGTATAGCCCTTACACCTCGAGTCTTCACTTGCTCCACTTGGATTAACGACCTAACGTTTAATTGGAATCGATGTGGTTTTCGGATATCCAAATATGGAAACCCGATCCCGGTCTCACCGAAACCAAACGCCATTTTAATGTCCAAGTTATACTTAAGGGTTTTAAACAATTAACTCATTTAATTTTTATCTATTTCACTCAGATAGATAAACTACATATTCACATCATAATAGATAACTCATAACATTATCACAACAGATAATCATCACAACAGTCAAACATCACAACAACAATCATCACAACCAAATAATCCATCATACTATAATTAAGCATCCATATCCTATAGATACTACTCATCTCATTTCTGAGATCACAACCATCCAAAGGTATATCAATATCATCCATAAGCAATGATATATTATCCATCATTTATAATTAATTTAAAATGAATTAAATTAATTACAACTAACCTTAATTAATTTAAAATAAATTAAATTAATTACTCACCTATAAATCCTGCTTATAAATATATTGATTAATCAACCTAGTTAATTAATCATTAAGTATTAAACTTGATTAAACATCTCTGATTGATCATTCACTAATTACAATAAGTAATTAGTCTTAAATTAACTCCATAAAATTAATTAACCTTATCATAAGTAATTAACATTTAATTACTTAATTTATTAATTAACTATAATTAATTACATTCACCCTTAATTAATTACAATTAATTAATCACTTAATTAATTAATTAATATTTAATTAAACAATTCTTAATTACATCATTAATTATAATAATTTATGATCTCTAATTAATATTTAAATTAATTACTCAATTAAAAATTAATTACATTTAGTAATTAATCTAGTCATTAATCACCTTGATTAATATTTAAATCCAGTAATTAACTTCCTTAATTACTTCCTTAATAAATTAATTATCCAATAATTAATTATCTATATTAATTAATCCTTGATTAATTACAAAAGTAATTATCCAAATTACTTTCTTAAAATAAATCAACTTTCCTTAATTACATTCCAGTAATTATCAATTACAACTTCTCTAAGTAATCTGCTCCATAAATTACATTAAGTAATTATTATCATTAAATTATTAAATTATTTCTTAAATTAATTAAACTAAATTAATTAATTTAACAAAGCACATTATTAGAATTAATTACAAAAAGTAATTAACCTTAATTACTTTTATAAAGAATTAATACTTAACAAATTATAATTGATTATCTTCAATTAATTAATCTAATTAATCCATAAAAATTAATTACATTAATTAATTATTAATTAATTATCCTTAGATAATTAACTGCATTTCATTTAATTCCTTACTTAAGAATAATTACCTTAAATTAATTATTCATTAATCATCTTTAATTATAAATTAATTCAAGTTATTATTTAAAATCAAATAAATAAGTAAATTCTTAATTATTTCCAAAATAATTCATTTACTTATTTATAACTTAATTAATATTCAAAATGTATTAAAATAATACATTCCTAAAATTTACTTCAACTTTCAATTCAAAGTTAACATATCATAATTTTATTTAATACTTAAAAGAAAGAATTCTTTTAAATTTAAACCTTCATTTAAAATCAGATTCATATTTGAATTCTGCTTAATAACATTTCTGTCAAATATTTAAAACTTTCAACTTGATTTGAATTCAAACAGGTTTTAAAATAAAAACTGGAATCATATTTAATTTGATTTCAAAACCAAATTCAAATCTTACTTAAAATTTAAATGTTTCAATTTTAAACTTGAATTCAAACTTAAATTCAATTCAAACCTAAATTTGAATCTTGTTTTAAATATTGAATCCACTTTTAAATTTTAAAAAGAACAAACTTTTTAAATTTAAAATCTGTATTCAAAAACCTGAACTACATTCACACTGCTTCAAGATTTAAATTTAAATCTTTCTTAAATTTAAATTCATCATTTAAAATTTCTAAATTCAAAACTGACTTGAATTCAATTCAAACTATACTTGAATTTAACTCATAGCTTTTAAACATTGAAATTTTTTTTTCAGATTTTTAAAAAACACAACTTCAGGTTATCTCTGCACAACTAACCCGAGGCCATCAATATTTACTTCGGGTTAAAACGCTACTTACTTCGGGTTATAACACCAACTGCACGGGTTCTACTCCGAGTCACCCAATGCCTGCACATCACAACTTCACCAGAGTTAACCAAACCTGTCAACTCTCACTTCATCCTACTCCGGCCATTTCACGACCTCATCTCCATCCAATGCTCCACCTATACACCCACTGCAATACCCCAAATCCTCAGTCCACTCGAACCACCACATAATTCAGACAGATCATGACCCTTGCTACTTTAAACAGGGGATTCAAACCTGAAAAAAAACCCATTGTCAACACCTTCATCTGATCACCTTTCCTCTATTTCTCCCACTCTCTCCAGTCAACTTCCCACCTTCAGGCAGCAACAACAAATCCAAGTTCAAAAACCCATTTCATGAATTGATATTCCCAGTATATCAAAATTTCTGCACAGACTAAGTTTACTAACCCCTCAGACTTTTTAAGACCTGAAGCATGTTTTAAATAATCATGCTTTTAAACATGCATTAAAGTTTTTAAACTTATTTGAATAATTTAAAGATGTTTGCTAAATTTTTACTTTGAAAACCAATGTCTGTTGTGACTGTTTTCACAAGTAACAGGTTTTAATATTTCTAAATTAAATTTACAACCTAATCTATGCAGGGCAAACACCATACTTCCTAACTAAGATTCAGTCAATATAAGTGGATTTGTGTTTAAATCCAAGAATATAACAGCAGCATGTTTGAAGAAACTCACATCACCCCTCTCTGCATTTTCCAGATTTATGTATGCAGGCATACAACAGTCAAACATAATACAACAGTCATAAATTAAAAACTCATGCACATATATAATTTTAAACAATCCATAAATTTGGGATTACTTACTAAGAGAAAGAACAAAACAGTTTAATTGCTATTGTTTAATTTGCTTATTTAAAAGGCATTTGAATTAAACTTTAGTTTCTGCAAAAATCTTGATAGCTTGGACTTTAAAAAGTAGTAACTGTTTTTAAAACATTGATTTACTCACTTAAATTTGAAAAGGCAGAGAGCAATCCATGTTCAATCTCATCCCTGCAGCCTGAATTCCTTGCATGGATTGAATCAGAGCTTGCTCCACTTGAAGATGGTATTTGCTTGATGCTTGCAGGCCTTTTGAATTTGCATTTGATGATGCCATGATGCTTCAGGCTTTGGAACTGCATGCTTCCCATTTCAACTTGCTTGCATTGATTTATTACAGATTGGAGAAGTTTGGTTTGTTGCAGATATTTGAACATGGTTTGCAGGTTAAACAGAAGATGCAGATTTGGGAATTTTGATTTGCAGGTTAAAAGAATTTGCAGATGAAAATTCATTTGCAGGGTATAAAGCTTTTGATTGCAAATTAAAAGAGTTTTGCAGATTTCAAACTTGATTGCAGATCTAAGGAATTTGCAGATCTAATCAATTTGCAAATGTGATTTCTAGAGTGAAATGGATTTTAGTTTTCTCAGATCTGAATTTTCATTTAGTATAGAAGATAATGGTGTTTGAACAAAAGATATGTTAAAGTTTTATTCAAAATAAATAAATTCAAATATGATTTGTATTGCCACTTGTTGTTTAAGTATGAAAATAAATTACAAGTGTCTACTTTAAAACATGAATGTTAAACACATGTAAGATTAAAGATATAAATAAATTTCTTTGTTTACTAATGTTTTAATTAAAGATAAAATCATTTCTAATTTAAACTTAAGATGTTTTGATATGTTTATTTATATTTAGTCTCTAAATAATTGCTAATGAAGTATCTTTAACTAATTAAATATTTGCTTGAATATTTTTAAAAAAAAAATCAATTTCAAAAGAGAAACTTTTTAAAAGAAAAGAACAAAGTTGAATTTATTTTATTCAAAAGTTTCAAATTAACATATTATACTTAAATATAAATAATCTAAATTTATTTCAAAACAATTTTAAAATAAAATAAACTTTATTATAAAAATACAATTCTTAACTATATATATGTATAACAAAATATTTACTATAATTACTTTCTAAAAATATAAGATAGATTTATAAATTGACTTATGAAAAGTTTTAATACTATTTCCAATTTAATTTAATCAATTCATAAATTATATACCTATATATATTATAAATTTGAAAAGATCTTTTATTAAATTTAAAATTAAAAATCAAAACTCCTATTTACAATGTATACACATATATACATTATAAATAAAATATTTTTAAATCAATTCAGAAAGGAAATTTTATCATTTAAAATATTTTCAACATTTTAAAACAATAAGCTTCTCAAATTAAATCATTATTATAAATTTTCAAAAGAATATCATTTATTAACAAAATAATTATAAATTTTCAAAAGAAAATTATGTTTGAATTGGATTATTAAACCAGTATTTCACATTTTAAAATAAATTATAAATGAAATTATTAAATAAATATTCCCCAAATTTCCGGGACATCACAGAGATGATCTCCGAATTACTACTTACTAATGTTTGAGATGCATTTGAATTTTGCACTATGCTTTTTGTTTTGATCTGTGAACTGTTTCTAGGTTTTGACTTTGATTCTCTCTTTTCTTTTTTTTAACTGATTTGCTTGCTAGATCTGTTTGCTTCAGGTTGAGGAATTTGATCTGTTACTTGATTTAAGTTTGTTTTGATATGTTGAAAAAAAAATTCTGGTTTACAAGTTTGTTTTACTTGTTTCATTGATAAAAGAGAAATGAAAAAGGAGTAGAGATGTATATATCATTTCTTTTATCTTTTATTTATTATTTAAAATAAAAAGAAAATAATGACACTTGTTAAATTTTCTTACAAATGTCATTTGCATATGTTAATATCTCAACATTTGTATAATGCATGTGTTTATATATTTTTAAATGTTTTCATAAAACTATTACATTTAATTTTCTATTTAGTAAATACATTTTTTAATTATATAAATAAAATCCTTTAAAGAAAATAATATAAAACAAGTTACATACTAATAAAATCATATATATTTTATTTCTAAATCTAATTTATTTTAAGTCATTTATCTAATTGCATTTCAAATTCAAATTCAAATTTAAAATCAACTCACATATATACATATATATACAACACATAATTTATTTGTTTGAAAATAGTTATTCTATTTAAAATCTTACTTATATATACATATACACATAAACAACCCTTTATTATATTTTTTTTAAAGAATAATCAATAATTTGCCAATTTTAAATAATTTATAAAAGAAGATTATCACATTTTATTTGCTTGAAAATTCAGGACATCACAAAGTTAGTTGGGGCTAATAGCTAATGTACAGGGCGCGACCCTATACCAGTCCCATCTGGTATTCTAATTCTGAGTCATTTTACTTAGGGTAATCTTCCCTTAAATTTTCCTTGAAAACCTTTTCTTCTTAAACCAATTTAAAACTTTTAAATCAAACTTAAATAAGGAAAATACATATACTTCATGCTTTACTCAAAATCACATTGCCATGTTATATATATACTTTACCCAAATCTTTGGTGATGAAAACATTTAAAGCTTTGAAAGTACCCCTTTCGAATCCGTTGAAAGTCCCCCTTTCGAAACCAATTAAAAATCCCTAATAATCTAGGCCAAAAGGCCAAAACAATCCTTTTGAAACCATCCCTAATCTTCCTATCGAAACCCTTGAAAGATATTCCCTTCGAAAGCTTTAAAACCTTATACATCTTTCTTTTAAAACGCTTTAAAACTGCCTTTTGAAAACATTGAAAAAACCTTTCCTCTTAGACATTTCGAAACCATTGGAAACCTTCCTTCAAATTTCAAAATCATTGGGCAGCCATCCCCTCGAAACCTTCATTTAAAACCCTTTCAAAATCATTAAAACATTAGACCTTTCGAAAGCCTTTGGGTTCAATTAAAACATGTGAAAACTTTTTGAAACCATTCAAAATTTACTCCTTCGAAACCTTTGAAAATCGTTTCTTTCTAAACCGCTTGGGTTATACCTTCAAGTAGAGCAAAAGGGTCAAAAACTCATTTAAGTCGAAATCATTCCTTTTGAAAGCTATTCCTAAGTAATGAAGTGATGGTGTCGAAACCATCCTTCCGAAAGCATTGGAGAAGTGGCCATGTTTTTTTCTAAACAAAGTATGCCTTCTGAAACCATTGACTTCAAAAGGTAAGAAAAGCGACAGCTAAGGGTTTCGACCTCTTCGAAGCATTTACTTAAAATAAAAAGCGCAACCCATTCGTAACCATTTCTTTGAAACAATTTGACCGAGTCGAAAGCCAACCAAGTCAAAAGAAAACTCTTCAAAAGCAAAGTAGGTGTGTTTTCCTTTAAAAACAACGATATGCTTCGACCTATCGGAACCAATGGTTTCGACCCAGTTGCTTCCGCCTTTGTCCAATTCACTATGTACCAAGTTATTGATACTATGTGCATTAGTTTTGATAGCATGGTGGCTGTAGTACTTGGTCGGAACCCCTGTGCCGAAAGAGGCGAAACATGCCAAAAGCTTGTAAAATTTGTTTTCAACTCAAAAATGAATTACTTTTCAACTGACCTACTATATTTGTCAAATCATTATTACTTGCTAGTTTTCTTTTCTAAAAGTGCTGCCGAAATTTCAGAAATAAACAATTTATTTAATTTACAAAATACCCCTTCTTCTTTTATAAATGTATAAAACATTTAAGTCTCATACCTTAAATAATTTTATATATCTATAAAAACACGTAGGAAAATTCTACAAAAATTCTAGTAAATCAAATTTAATATGTTTTCTAACGTATATTTGTTTCAGACCCAAAATATTAATTCTTTACCGTAAATAATTTATAACCCAAATAATCATTTTCTCCACTAGAAGATTTATATAAAATCCACATTAATTCAAAAAATTATAAAGATTGAAACCCATCTCTAAAATATCATTTCTGATCTAAATCTAAAATCGCAAGGCATTTGGATGTCGTTTAATAAGGTTTTTACATCAAAACTTATCATAAAATCTATATGAACAAGCATAAATCATCAATAAGCATATATAAACATTTAATCATTCAAAAACATAGCATAATCTTGCAAAACACTTCGGATTCATCTTAAAACGAAAACAATTAGAAAAATGAGATGTAGTCATTATTCACCTTAGCTTTGTAATTGAAGATGTGTGATTTGATTCTTCCTCTTGAATTCTTCTTCTTTGCTCTTCTTAATGGAGGTCGACATTATCTCTATATTTTTAATTTGTAGAAATGAAGTGAATGTGAGTGTTTAGGGGTTAAGGGTTTAGGGTACAAGGATTTGCCTTGTTTCTATTTTTCCCTTGCCTATTTCCTAACCCTTTTATTCTCTTTTGTTTACTTTTTTTTCATGTTATCTCATTTTGATTTACTCATAACACGGAACGGCTACCTCTTATTTAATCACAAGTCTCAATCCATCAATTATCTTACATTATTTTATTTAACTTAACTAATTAAATATCCGAAATAATATTACTAAAAATATGGGGTGTTACAGACTCCCTTCCTTAATGAATTTCATCCTCAAAATTACGGTAAGGTACACATCTAAACAATCAAAGTTAAAACATACCATCAAACAAATCAGGATAAGTATCTCTCATCATGTTCTCAGTCTCCTAAGTACAGTCTCTCTCAGCTTTGCTCCACTGGACTTTCACTAACCCGAATGTCTTGTTCCTTAGCCTCTTCTCATCTCTCGCAACTATATAAATCGGTTTTCTAACTATATTCAAATCCGACTCTACTACTAAACCTTCTCACATAGTCGGTGCTATAGTAGTCTCCGAGTCTTTGACACACTTTATTAGATGAGAAACATGGAAAATATCATGGACTCCTGCCAAGCTGTTCGGAAACTCTACTCTATATGCAATTTTCCCGATCCCCTCTATAATAAGAGATGGTTCTATGAATCTTGGTGCCAACTTCCCTGATTTTCCAAATCGACTCACTCCCTTCATCGGTGACATCTTAATAAAAATATGCTCTCCGACAGAAAAGTCCTTCCATCTTTTATCCACCTATCTCTTTTGCCTAGATTGACCTTCCTTCATTCTAACTCGAATTAACTCAACCTTTTCTGCAGCTTCTCTAACCAAATCCGGACCAAGAACCAACCTATGCCCGATCTCTAACCAACAAACTAGGGATTTTCATGGCCTTCCATACAATGCTTCAAAGGGTGACATTCCTACGTTAACCTAATAATTGGTGTTATACGAAAATTCGGATGGTCTTTCCATGATTCCCTAACATCATGCACAAAAGCTCGTAACAAATCCTCCAAAACTTTGTTAACTCTTTCCGTTTGCCCATCGGTCTATGAATGGTAAGTAGTACTCATCTTGAGCTTGGTTCCTAAAATCTCCTGTAAACATTTTCCGAACTCACTAGTGAACAAGGAATCTCTATAACTAACAATACCAATAGAAATTCCATAAAGACTAACTATATTCTTTAAAAACAACTTAGCTAAAACAAGTGTTGTCCAAGTTGACTTAACTAGAATGAAATGGGAACCCTTAGTTAATCTATCCACTATGACCCATATACTTTCATTTCTTCTACTAGATCTAGGCAATCCGTCTATGAAATCCATAGAAATAGAATCCCATTTTCCACACCAGAATATCTAATGGCTGAAGCAACCCACCTTTCTTCTGATGCTTGGCCTTTACTTGTTGATAGTTGAAACACTGCTTCACCCATAAGCCAGCATCCCTCTTCATGCCTTTCTAGAAGAAACTTCTCTTCATGTCCTGATACATCTTTGTTCCTCTTGGATGAATAGTGAACTTCGAACGATGACATTCCTTCAAAACTTCCTTCCTTATGTCTCCTACATTCGGAAAACATAACCTACCTTTCTTTCTCAACCACACACTCTGGACAAGAATGAAATCTCTTAAGTCATCGCTCTCGGTTCCATCCCTTAACTTCCTGACGCGATCAAGTAATACTGGATCCTCCCCCTGTTTAGAAGCAATCTTTTTGATCAACACTGGTCAAACCTCTAAACAAGACAACACAACAGATCCTCCACTAGACCCAACTTCAGATCTCCATTGCACTCTGCAAGTCGGCAACGCTTCCAAATCTTTCCACTCGACTATCACTGCCAACACATCATTCTGATGCTTTCTATTAAGCGTATCTGAAACATTATTACCTTTGCTTGATGTGTACTCAATCCTAAAATCATAAGTAGCAATAAACTCTAACCATATCTGCGGTCCTATGTTCAGCTCCTTTTGAGAGATCAAGTACTTCAATGACCTGTGATCCGTATAAAGCTCGAACCTCTCTCCCAAAAGGTAATGTCTCCACACCTTCAATGCAAATATCACTACAGCTAGCTCCTAATCATGCGTTGGATACCTAACCTCATGTGGTCTAAGCTGTCTAGAAGCATAGGCAATCATTTTTCCTTTCCGCATTAATACAGCTCCAAATTCAGTTCCATACGCATCTATATAAACTACTAAGTCCTGATTCCCCTCCGGGACAACTAACACAAGTGCAAGGGTCAATAAGTGTTTCAAGCTCTGGAATGCTTCCTTACACTTATCGGTCTACACAAAATTCACATCCTTACACGTTAGCTTGGTCATTGGTACTGTTATCCTCAAGAAATCCTTAACAAATCTTCGGTAATATCCAACCAATGCAAGAAAACTCTTTATCTCAGTAACTGTCTCGGGTCTCCTCCAATTATTCATCGCTTCAATCTTATTGGATCTATAGATAACCCTTTCTTTGAGACTACATGACCAAGAAACTTCACTCCCCTTTTCAAGAAATGACACTTCAAAAACTTCGCCATTAGCTGATTCTGTCTTAATGTCTCAAGCACAACTCTAAGATGAACTTCATGCTCTTTCTCATCTTTAGAGTATATCAATATGTCATCTATGAAAACCAATACGGACCTATCCAAATGCTCTCAGAAAATTCAGTTCATCAAATCCACAAAGAATGCCAGTGCAATAGTTAGTCCTAACGGCTTAACTAACCATTCGTATGATCCATATCTAGTTCTAAACGCCTCTAAAGGGATACCATCCTCTACTACTCTAAGCTGATGGAAACCTACTGCTAAATTTAACTGAGAAAATACCTTGGCTCCACTCAACTGATCGAACAAATCGTCAATTCTAAACAACAGATATCGATTCTTTGTTGTCTTCTCATTCAACTTACGATAATCGATACATATCCTCAACGATCTGTCTGGCTTCTTGACAAACACTATGGCTGCTCCCTAAGGTGAACTACTCGATCTAGTAAAACTCTTGTCTTCCAAATCCACCAACTGCACCTTCAACTCCCACATCTCGGTAGGTGTCATCCTACTTGGCGGTCTACTAACAGGTTCGTCTCCAGGCACCAAGTCTATTCGAAACTCGGTGGCTTATTTTGGTGGCAATCCTACCACCGGCTTGAAAACATTTACTAATTCTCTAACCATGAAAATGCGATTCAAATCATCCTATAACCCTACAACACCCAACAAAGATTTCACCTCACAGCTAGGGTTTTCTATGGAATAAACTATCCAATCACTACAGTTTGGGTGTCTAAGTAATATTTTACTATCATGGAAAAATATCCAAGCATCATACTTACTTAACCAATTCATACCCAAAATAACTTTGAACCCTAAAAAGTCAAACACATGCAAATTGCAAACAAAGTATCACTTAATAAATCAAACTCTAAGTGGTCACACTTCATTTCAAGTGTCGCATATCCTCCTGTTGGATTTGTAAACCTTAAGGAAATAACTAAATATGAGGGTTTTCGGTTAAGCTTATCCACCAAACATCGAGATATAAAAGAACATGATGCACCGATATCAAACAGAATGCTAACAGACATACCATGGATCTGAAGCCTACCTCCCAACGCTGCCTTTACCTTCTCCTGCGCTATTGGCTTGAAGTAACAGGCCCCAATGCAAATACTTTTCCCCTTCCATCCTTAGTAGGTTCTTTGCACTAGTTCTTATAGTGACCAATCTGATCACAGTTGTAGCACCTGATGTTCTTCTTCCCGATCACTTGCTTCACCTTTCTAATATGATACTCATTAGCAAAATGCCCCTTCTTATTGCACTTAAAGCAAACCGCCACAGACTTTCCTTTCTTCACTGATCCACCCTTTTGAGCACCCTTCTTATGAAAGAACTTCCTCTTTTGTCTCTGCCCCACCTAGACCTCCTTAGCCTTATTCTTCTCCAGAGAAGCAAGCATATCCTCTTGTCTTAAAGCCATTTCAATTACAACATTACAAGGATCCCTAATATGATGCAATGTTGCCCTTGCCAACTCAGGTTTCAACCCCCTTATGCACTTCTCATTTCTCTTCATCATTATGTCCCTAGTGGCATGCCTATACCTTGCTAACTCTTCAAACCTAGTAGCATACTACAAAATTGACATCTCTCCTTGCTCTAGCTCAGCAAACTTTCTAATCAAAACAGACCGCGCCATCACAGACATAAATCTTTCCTGGAATTTTCTCTTAAACTCTGCCCATGTCATCATTTCCTCATCCACTCCAACCGTCACATTATTCCACCAGAATAAAGCTGCTTCCTACAACTATCTCGAAGCAAGCCTCCTCTCCTGCTCATCATTGAACCCAAGTCAAAAAATATCCTTTCACGGTGCTGCAACCAGTTCTCCATCTCAATGTCATCTTCAATCCCAATAAATGGCTTCTCTCCAATCCTAGCATAATCTCTACTCAAATTAGCATAATGGTTGACCACCGGAGCTTCCTGAACTCCTATTATAGCATTTCCTCCAATGCTCCTACCGCAATTCCAGCTTGCATCATGTTTACAAAAAAGGAGATAAATAGCTCCCATATCCACTTGTGGGACTCCAGCACCAACATTTACAGCTTGAGCCTGGCCTTGGTTCCTTCTCATATTTGGTCATGCGTTTCCATTTGTGGTAGTGATGTCCCCTCCTGGGTTTACTCTTCCTCTTCTAGCTTCCATATCTATATTTAAGCCTCGTGAGATACAGAAGAATAGCCTAAGAGAGATAGGAAACTAAAAATATAACGTATACTTATATATAGTAAATACAAGTATGTTACAATAGCGTTATCCCATACCTTGATCTTACTCTATATCCCTAGGATTATGTTTTCAAAATTTATTTTAGTTAAAGTTTTTCATAAACCTTTGCTCTAATACCAAGTTGAAACATCCCTTGTTTGGAGGCCAGAAGCTAAGCGCTACTGATGCTACAGTCATCCATAGCATTATCTTCCGATGATAAAATACGGTAATGTTAACGGTATCCATAATAACAGAAGCACATGAATAAGAACCAACATCATAGATTTGAAAACAACTTTTTTGATTTCATTTCACGAAACAAGTTTCATATTCCATTACACAATCCCATAACCGTTTCCCAAGTGAAGATCAAATATAATTATTACAAAGTACGCCAATAACGACATATGATGATGCCCCATTGGTTCACCAGAGTGCTATATAGTCAAAACTGAATTATTACACACGGCGTAATCGAACAAAATAGAACAACAACTCCTAAATAGCTATTCGTCAGCCACCTGCTCGTCTTCGAAAGCTTTGTTCGCCAACCTACTGATAACTTGTAAACCTCAACCCTCAGCCTACTCAATTTAATTTTGAGCACTGAAGAGTTTAAGAGGAAAAACATAAACTTCAAGTTAGACATTAAGCATGGTATGAATAATACTACACATCTCGGTCACTTAATATTAAGTGAGACCTCGCCGCTTAGCAGAACAATTATTCCCCTCACTAATATCCTTTTAAAACAGTTTCCTACAACCCAAAACTAGTTAAAATTGTAAAGCATTATCATACAAGCATACATATCAGGTAATAAATGAACGATCTGTCAGAATGTTATAGTTTTGTTTGGCTAAATACAAAGCTTTAGCTGACTCGGGCCCACCAGATAATATAAACAAAATAATCTACCATCTGTTAGACACTCCTCTTCTGGACGATCTGTCCTTAACTACCTGTTAAATACTCCTCTTCTGGACAATCTATCCCTAACTTAACATCTCCCAGGGTCACCTGATCCTAATGGTTTTGCGGGCTCACCAATAACCTATCTATCTACAATTATATTCCCATCTGTGTGCAATCATAATTTTAGTCTTACCTTTGATAAAGCCCTACACACTGGAATTTTGGACTAAATTAGCTGAGGCTAATACCTAATGTATAGGTCGTGACCCTATACCAATCTCGTCCGGTATTCTAATAACTGAGTCATTTTACTTAGGGTAATCTTCCCTTAAATTTTCCTTGAAAACCTTATCTTCTTAAAATGGTTTAAAACCATTAATTCACGCATAAACAAGGAAAATACATATACTTTATGCTTTACTAAAAATCACCTTGCCATGTTATATATACTTTACCTAAATCTTTATTGATGAAAACATTTGAACTTTTGAAAGTACCCCTTTCGAATCCATAGAAAGCAACCCTTTCGAAACCAACTAAAAACCCTTAATAACCTAGGCCAAAAGGCAAAAACATTCCTTTCGAAACCATCCCTGATATTCCTTTCGAAACCCTTGAAAAACGTTCCCTTCAAAAGCCTTAAAACCATAGACATCTTTCTTTTAAAACACTTTAAAATTGAAAACAATGGAAAAACCTTTCTTCCTAGACCTTTCGAATCCATTGGATATCTTCCTTCAAAAACATTCGAAATCATTGGGGAACCACCCCTTCGAAACCTTCATTTAAAACCTGTTCAAAAGCATTAAAACATTAAAACTTTCAAAAGCCTTTTCATTCAATTAAAACACGTGGAAACCTTTCAAAACCATTCAAAATTTACTCCTTTGAAACCTTTGAAAACAGTTTCTTTCTAATCGATTTGGGTTATACCTTCAAATAGAGTAAAAGGGTCAAAAATCCAAATAAGTCGAAAGCATTCCTTTCAAAAGCTATTTCTAAGTAAAGAAGTGATGGTGTCGAAACCATCCTTCTAAAAGCATTGGAAAGTGACCAATTTTTTTTAAAACAAAGTATGCCTTTCGAAACCATTGACTTTGACAGGTAAGAAAAGTAGCAGCTAGGGGTTTCGACCCCTTCGAAGCATTAACTTGAAACAAAAAGTGCAACCCATTCGAAACTATTTCTTTAAAACAATTCGACCAGGTCGAATGCCAACCAAGTCGAAAGCAAACCTTTCGAAAGCAAAGCAGGCGCGTTTTCCTTTAAAAACAAAGACATGCTTCGACCCTATCGAAACCTATGGTTTCGACCTAGTTACTTCCGCCTTTTTCTAATTCATCATGTACCAAGTTACTGATACTATGTGCATTGTCTTCGATAGCCTGGTGGCAACAGTACTTGGTCGGAACCCTTGTGCCGAAAGAGGGGAAACAGGCCAAAAACATGTAAAATCCGTTTTTAACTCAAAAGAGAATTACTTTTCAACTGACCTGCTATGTTTGTCAAATTATTATTGGTTGCTAGTTTTCTTTTCTAAAAGTGCTTCCAAGATTTCAGAAATAAACAATTTATTAAAAATACCCTTCTCCTTTATAAATATATAAAACATTAAAGTCCCATACCTTAAATAATTTTATATATCTTAAAACACTTAGGAAAATTCAAGAATAATTCCAGTAAATCAAATTTCATATGTTTGTTAACATATATTAATTCGTACCCAAAATATTAATTATTTATCCATAAATAATTTATGAACCAAATAATCATTTTTTCCCTAGAAAATTTATATAAAATCCACATTAATTCAGAAAATTATAAAAATTGAAACCCACTACTACAATATCATTTCTGATCTAAATACAAAATTTTAAGGCATTTGGATGTCACATAATAGGGTTTTGACATCAAAACTTATCATAAAATCTGTATGAATAAGCATAAATCATCAACAAGCGTATATAAACATTTAATCATTCAAAAACGTGGCATAATTTTGCAAAACACTTTGGATTCATCTTAAAATGGAAAACAATTAGAAAATTGAGATGTAGTCATTATTCACCTTATCTTTGTGAATGAAGATGTGAGATTTGATCTTGATTAAGCTATTTGATTCTTCCTCTTGAATTCTTCTTCTTTTCTCTTCCTAATGGTGGCCGACATTAGCTCTATATTTTGAATTTGTGATAAATGAAGTGAATGTGAGTGTTAATGGGTAAATGGTTTAGGGTATAAGGATTTTCCTTGTTCTTATTTTCCCCCTGCCTATTTCCTAACCCTTTTCATTCCCTTTTTTCTATTTTAGTTCATGTTATCTCATTTTGATTTACTCATTAACATGGCATGACTTCCTCTTATTTAACCACAAATCTCAATCCATCAATCATCTTACATTATTTTATTTAACTTGACTAATAAATATCCTTAATAATGCTACTAAAAATATGAAGGGTTACACTAGGCAGGATTTTAATGCAACTAGTTGTTTAACTTACCCGCTTCACTCTTGAACAAGGAGAAGTTAAGTTGGAATGTCAGAAACGAGTTAAGTGTACGAATCATGCTTTCTATAAGCAATATTTTTTAGAATTTAGATGGTTAGCTAGTCAAATACTAAATCTGTCCAAAATTGAACTTTAATCTTTAAAAGAAATGTTTTAAAAGAAAGAGACAAGTATAAGAATGATTTTGGGTTTGTTGTGACAATGTACATAAGTAGAGAGAAGTATAAGAATGATTTTAGGTTTGTTATGACAATGTGTTAATAACATTCGTCTTTAATCCTTTTTTATTATACTTAGGGATGTAAATTGGCCTTTACAATGTTTTAAATATAACCATAAGTGAAATGATTTTGGGTTTGTAGTGATAATTTTTTGAGAGACATTAGGCTTAAACCTATTGGATGGATATGTAAAAGTATTTAGATCCTTAAAATGGATATTTTGATGAAAATTATAAGTATGGAATCTTTTGGAAAATATAGAAAAGGTAGAATTTTATTAGATAAAATAATTTTACTAATAAAGGAGTTTTAGTTAATAAAACAATTAATTAAATAGAAGGAATTAAATAGCTTAACCAAACTTTGTATGGCTTGATCGTGTTTTGTATAACTTGATAGTGTTTTGTACATTCATTTATTTATTGAAAGTATACTAGACTTAGTTTCCATTGACAAACATCTATGTTGTACTAGTAGTCAACTAGTCGATATTGATATTGAAATTGACCAAATATAGCTCTTATGTATTGTCTGTTTATTTCCAAAAGAACTAGAGTCGAGTTTACTAAAATTCATCGATTGGTTTTAGGTGTACAGTGAGTGGAAAGAATGTACTTATATGAGATGACTCGAACATGTAACATGTGATGACCCGCCTTTATAACTCCAGAAAGACGTATCATCATTAAGAAAGAAAGGGAAAGAAATAGAAAAGCATAGAAAGAATGAATAACAACATCAGAATCTCACAGCGGAATGGAATAAAATATAATATATCACATAGCTATTACATAGTCATATATACATCAGAGTTATATAATATCATACAACAGAACTGTCATATACATATCTGTCAATACATACATCTCAACATACATCATACACTAACTAACACAGTGGAACTATAAAGATAGATACATACATGTGGTCTTCTGCTCCAACTCCTCCAGAAAACTCTATACTTCGAAACCTATCACTTGGCTACTCATAAAAATTTAAGTACCGAAGAGTTTATGAAAAACAAAATATAAACTCCGGGTCAGACATGGGTCAGGTATGAGTAAACGGTTAAAATTGTTTAACTTTGAAAATCATTTGAAAATGAAGGTATCACGTAGGACTCCCCACACATAAATACGGGTAAGTTTTTACCTTACGCTAACCAAAACATTTTATAGAAAATTCAGTGATACTATAATAGTGTCAAGGGTTTTCAAGTAAAATACAGAAATAGCTGAAATGCTTACATCTCACAATTCAACAAAGTTGGGCACAATCAAAAGGTACGGCTCTTATTGGAAATTGGAACCCATACAATGGCAGGGCTACTAGGGTACCGCCCGTTATAGTACGTGGCCTAGATCCCCGTACCGAGGACCCACCCTAACTCCCCTGCAACACAAGGCCGGAACCATTCCTTACTGAACAGTCCCGAACAAGATAACCCCACAGTTGGCTGCCGACCAACGGCCCACACAGCCCAAAAAAAGAGACATCCAGACAGGGGTATACCTCGTCCTGCTTGGACATGACCCACCTAACCTTGCTGTACATCCCCTGTGTTAGCCATTCCTGGTTGGTGAGGCTTGAGGCTGCGTTTACCTTTATAGAATATATCTCTTAGAATGCTCATCGTCCGCTTGACGATGTGTTGAAAGCATTCAATCCATACAAGTTCGTTCCGGATTTGAACGAAACCGAAGGCATTATCTCGTTACACTCATTTTGGAATCACCTTCAGAGTTAACGACGATAACCCTTGCATTCTGAAAACACCATCTCGATCTTCACTTGAGATGTCATGACCTAACGTTTAATTTGGATCGATGTGGTTTTCGGAATATAAAATTGACACCCGATCTCATCGAAATCCAAACGCCATTTTAAAGGCCAAGTTGTTTAAATTAATTTTAAATAGTTTAATTCAACAATTGAATTCACATAGCATTTATCATAGATAAATCATACACAGTCATCACAGATATATCCAGAATATCACAGAACATCACAAGATATAAATATATATCAGAGCCAATCAAACAGAATCAACGATTCATATCAAAATTGTTTGATTAATTTAAACTTAATTATTTGCTTAAGTATAAATCATTTTATTCTTACTTAATTAATTACTAATTAACTAACTTATTAAATTTATTAATTACTTCTTAATTACTCATTTAATTAATTAATTAATTCTAAATTATTAAATAATAACCTTAATTATTGGTTTATAAAACTCAATTACTCATTTAATTATTACTAATTACTTAATTAAACATTAATTACTAATTAAATTAATCATTTATCCTTAATTATTTATTTAATCAGTTAACTACTATTATTGTTAATTAATTAATTTTTAACGGTTAATTAAATTCTTAATTACAAATTGATTTACACAAGATTATTATTAAATATCTTTAATTACAAATTTAATTAAACCGTAAATTATTTATTTAATCATCGTTATAAATTAATTACTAATCTTAATTAACTTTCAAATCAAATGAATTAATCCTCTTACGTTTTGCAAAACTTCCTTAATAAATTTTAAGTAAAATCTTAGCTTAAAAATTTGTCAACACTAATATCTTGATTAATATACAACTGTTTTACCCCATTATCTTAAGGTTTTATGTGGCTAACCCCTGGAAGATTTAAACCCGAAGTAAACATCGTGCAATGCTCGAGTCAACCCTGTGACTTCCCAGAAATTTCACGCGTCACTCCTGCATCCCTCTTCTTCTTCCACTGTTCTTTTTTTTAAGTCAAGTTTAATTGTGAACTGCTGAAACCACTAACACACGCTCGCACTCATACTACGACTCAGAGAAAACCTAAAGCAAGCTCCCCAAAATCTCGAGCAAAACACGCGTCGACCCAAACGTTCGAAACAGAAGATACCCCCACGCCACCGTGCACGTGCACGGTGGTTCGCCAACGCTCCGGCGACCATCGACACTGCCATCAAAATCATGTATCGTCCCCTAGTTCGAAATCAAAGCTCAAATCGACGCAGTACACACGAGAACAAAATAAGCATGTTCGTATGAACTGCGGCTCAGTCTCGACCACACAAAAAAAGTCACGTCACACAACCTCGTCCACCGGAGGCCAAGCAATTACGGTCGTACCTCCCCATCTACTTCCTTTACCACTACCCAAAATCTCAAGGAGCTCGGCTGAACCACGATGACACAAACGTCGAAAAAGCAGAGCCTAAAACCGTCGAACCAAAACCCTATTTTTGATTCGACTGAATAATTTTTGCATTAGAAAATTTTTCTATTATTTTTCCTATAACCATGCATCGATAAACTTGCTCCATAACAAATTTCAACATCAATTAGTGATTAAATCGACAGGAATCAAAGAAAATTCATTTTCGGTTCTTTACTGAACTGCTCTCTGGATGGTTAGCTAGAAATCATAATTTTTTTAAAAAAAAATCTTACCTTTTTATGTTTATTCAAGATATAAATTCAAACTTACAATTTAAGTTATTCGGATTTTAACCATTTATTCACTTTTTTTACTATAAATTTGAATTCACAGTGATTATATTTGACAGCAACCTTTAAACAATTTCCAAGATTTGATCTTTAGTTTAAACAAATTTAGTTGGTTAAATTTCTAAGTAAAAATGTTTATATGAAGGGTATAATTCATTCTCTGTTTTTCTTTGCCTCAGCAAATTTGAAATTTAAAGAACATACACATGCAAAGCTTCTAGAAATTAACAAAACATCCCAAAATAATATACATCAAACATAATATTTCTTCATGAATCAATTATTAAAAATTAAATTTCAAAAAGTAAGTTTACTCACCAAATAAACTGTTGAAACAGAGGGGAAATTTTTGATGAAGGAAGACTGTAGTTTGAAATATTGAGTTCCTGTAACTTCCCTTTTTCCTTGAATTTGATTGAGTTTGAAAATATAATGCTTATTTATATTTTCTTTCAGAGTTTCCTCTTAAGTCTTATGACCGAACTAAATATTAAGAACAAGTAGAATGATGTGGTATTTATAGATAAGAATAGTTTTTGTACAGTGGTCACAGCTTCTAGTATAAGCCTTCCCTGGTTATGATAATCTTTTGCTTTATGTACTAAAAAATCTAAGATGATATAGGTATTTCGGCTGTATGATTTTTATAAATCTGAAATGATAATTTGTGGTGCTAATTTAATGCTTGTGTCTTTATATTTGTTTACAACTAATTAATATTGGCTGACATTAAAATTTGGCACAAAGATATGTGTTTTATTTGATGTGAATACTTGTTTTCTTATGCATACAAAATTTTACAGCAACTATTATAATCTTTGTTAAAGCATTTGCATTGTACAAATAAATGTTACAGGTTATTCTTTTGTTTTTATTACCTTTCTAGCTTGAATAACAATATATATTTACTGATCTTTATATTTGTACAAAGATGTTTTATTTACAAATTTTTGTACAAAGATTTTATTTTATTATCTTCAAGCTTGAACAACAATCTACACATTTGTGCTTGTCTGGTTTCAGGTTACAAGGTTACAAAACTAACAATTTATTTTATATGCGTACTTCTATTCTAAACTTAACTATCAATTCTTTATTGACTTGTATTATTTTTATACTTATCTTGATATTACTGTTTTCTTATGTCTGCATACTTATGTTTATATCCATATTTTTATGTTATACTTATGCTAAATATTTATAAGCTTTATTTTTATTTTAATTATAAGAGTTGTTGTTAGAATCACTTCTTAATCTTATTTTTATTTAAAGTTAAATCTTCCAAATATTTGATTTGTAACTTATATTTGCATTAGTATACTTTATATTTATATTTTATATGAATAGAATTGTGCTATTTTAATTATTATTATTATCAACTACATTTATATATCTGAAATTAAATGTCATTAATACATAGCTTTTAATTTAACTGAATAAAACAGATTTTATTTCATATATTGTTAAAAGAGTCTATTTTAAATTTTGAAATTAAAATTTCCTTTATAACACATATACAACTGATAATACCCAAAATCTTATTTATTTATAAATGAAAAAACTTGTATTTTATTTAAATTAGATTAAAAACATATTATAATAATATGGTCAAAATTGCGAGATTTTACATTCCTCCCCCCTTAAAAGAATTTCATCCCCGAAATTTAAAAAAAAATTAATTCAAAAGCTTTATATTAACAATCCAAACATACATATCATCTATACAAAACAAACAATCAAACAGTCAATCCTAACAAACATCACTAGTTATCCGGACATAAATCCGGATAGGCTTTCCTAAAACTATCTAGAGTTTCCCAGGTACAATCTCTGGGATCCTCACTCCCTACACCTTGACGATTTTCATCACTTTGTTCCTGAGCTGCTTCTCGTCTTGATCCACAATCCGAATGGGATTTCTGACCATAGTCAAGTTGGGTTCTACTTCTAAATCTTCCTGAACTACTGGTTCTGCAACCAGTGATGGGTCATGAACAAATTTACTTAAATGAGAGACATGAAATACACCGTGAATCCTAGACATCCTCTCTGGCAATTCAATCCTGTAGGCTACCGCTCCAATTCTTTCCAGCGCTCGGAATTGTCCAATATATCTTGGAGCAAGTTTTCCCGTCTTTTCGAATCTTATAGCACCTTTAATTGGGGAAACTTTGACAAAAACCAAGTCTCCGATCTCAAATTCCAATGGTCTTCGTCTTCTATCAGCATATTTCTTCTGACGATTCTGAGCAGCTTTCATTCTTTTCTTGATAAGCTCAACTTTCGCAGAGGCTTCACGAATTAGATCGGGTCCGAGCACAAGACGATCTTTCGATTCAATCCAACAGGATGGAGATCTACAAGGTCTTCCATACAGAACTTCATACGAGGCCATCTTAATACTCGCCTGGGAACCGTTATTATAAGAAAATTCTACTAGATGAAGATGGTCTTCCCACGATCCTCCAAAATCCAATACACAAGCACACAACATATCTTCCAAAATACGATTAAGCCTCTCCGTTTGTCCGTCCGTCTGAGGATGATAGGCTGTACTCAATCTCAAACTTGTTCCCATAGCTGATTGCAGTGCTTCCCAGAATTTGCTGGTGAAAATAGGATCACAGTCACTTACTATACCGAGGGGAACACCATGCAATCTAACTATCTCCTTCAAGAAAATTTCTGCCAGAGAAGCTGCAGTATGAGTTGCCTTAACGAGCATGAAATGGGCACTTTTCATTAAACGATCCATAATAATCCATATTCCTTCATTTCCTTTCCTGGTTTTAGGCAAACCGTCGATGAAATCCATCGAAATCATCTCCCACTTCCAATCTGGAATTTTCAAAGGCTGCAATAATCATGCTGACTTTTGTTGATATCCCTTAACTTGTTGGCAGATGGCACAACTATTCACGAAAGCAGCTACATCTCTCTTCATATTCGGCCACCAGAAAACTCTCCTCATATCTTTATACATCTTTGAAATTCCTGGGTGAATATTCAATTTAGAGCGATGACACTCAGCTAAAACTTCTTGTCTCAATCCATCTATATTAGGCACACACAAACAACCATTAATCCTTAAAGCACCTTGATCGTCCACCTTGAAATCCGAATATCGACCATCCTTAGTTCCAAGAATTATTTCCTCAAAAGATTTATCCTCCATTTGCTTACTAATGATTCTTTCTTGGAGAGATGGAACGACTTCCAAAAGAGATAAGACCGCATTTCTACTAAGAGCATCAGCTACAACATTCGCTTTCCCCGGAGTATACAGAATATACAAATAATAGGATGCCAGAAATTCGACCCACCGCTGCTGTCTCAAATTAAGATCTTTTTGAGAGAAAAAATATTTCAACGGTATGTGATCCGTGAATAACTCAAACTTATCTCCTAAAAGATAATGTCTCCAGATCTTCAAAGCAAAAATAATGGCTAACAGTTCTAAATCATGCGTAGCATAGTTCTTCTCATGTGGCTTCAATTGCCGACTAACATACACAATTACCCTTCCATTCTGCATCAGAACTGCTCCCAGTCCAACTAGACAAGCATCCGTATACACTTCAAATTTGCTTTTCCCATCCGGAATAGCAAGCACTGGTGCACTGGTTAGCCTCATCTTCAATTCCAGAAAAGCTTCTTCACATTGAGGTGTCCATTTGAATTTAGTTCCTTTCCTAGTTAGCTTAGTCAGATGTGAAGAAATCTTGGAATAATCCTTGATAAATTTTTTGTAGTTGCCAGCCAAACCCCGAAAACTGCGAACTTCCATCGGTATCTCCGGCTGCTTCCATTCCAAATTAGTTTCAACCTTCGTGGGTCTACAAAGATGCCTTCACCGGAAAAAAAGCGCCCTAAAAATTAAACTTATGATTTCCAGAAATGGCACTTCGAAAACTTCGCCTTCAGCACATGCTTCCTCAGAGTCTCCAATACAATTCTCAAATGATGCATGTGCTCCTCTTCAGATTTGGAGTAGACTAAGATATCATCAATGAATACCAGCACGAACTTATTCAATACATCCCTAAAGACTTGGTTCATCAAGTCAACAAAGTAGGCAGGAGCGTTGGTTAACCGGAAAGGCATAACCAACCACTCATAGAAACAATTCGGTCCCCTAAATGCAGTCAAGGGAATACTGTCTTCAGCTACCCTCAATTGATGGAAACCTGAAGCTAAGTCCAATTGAGAAAAGATAGAAGCTCCATGCAACTGGTCAAAGAGATCATCGATATGAGGAAAAGATATTTATTTCGAATGGTCACTTTGTTCAATTCTCTATAATCAACACAGAACCTTAGCGAACCATCCGATTCGGTGACAAACACCGCAGCAGTGCCCCAACAAGAAAAACTGGGTCTAATCAAACCCTTCTCCAAAAGATCCTGTGTCTGCTTAATTAACTCTTCTCTCTCTAGGAGGCATTCTTCTACTGGGCTGAATCACCGGCACTGCTCCTGGGATCAAATCAATACGAAACTCAATCTCTCGATGTGGAGGCAGACACTTAACTTCTTCAAAAACATCAGGAAAATCTTGAACCACATCGATTTCTTCAATCTTCTCTTAAGAAGTCTCAACTCCTTGCAAAAGACTACCTAAGTGAAATCCAGAATTATCACACGACACTTTGGCAATCCTACCCAAATCAGTCTCCAGCGAAACTGTCCTCTCATCACAATTCAGAATTGCTTTATACTTATTGAGCCAATCCATTCCCAATATAAGATTAAATCCCTTAAAATTTAACACATAAGGGTCACAAGAAAACTACAGGACAGATAAGAAATCTTCAAGTCCTTACAGATCTATCTAGTTTGGTCGTTCCACCTATAGGATTAGATACAAAAATGGGACGATCCACAATACTAGGGTTGAGAAAGAACTTTTCTACTGATTCTAGAGAAATGAAACACCAAATCAAACAAAACTTTAATATATTTGCCATCTAAGAGTAAGGTACATTCCAATACCCCTTTGCCTTGAGAAGAAGAAGATGGACCAGCTTCCAGAGCAAAAACTTTATTCTGAGGCGCCCTCTGCAAAAGTGTACAATTCATGATCATGTGAACGGGCTGGTGACAATTAAAACACAACGATCTCTGAACCATTGCTTATCCTGGACTACTCTAACGTTGCTGTTGCTTAGATCCCCCCTGAGGACACTGATTTGCCAAATGTCCAATTTGCCGACAATTATAACACTTGCGGGGACTATTGTTGCTTCCTCCCGGTTTCTTCCCCTTGGCTTGCCTTTTCCAAAGTGGATTAAACTTCCTATTATTTGGGTCAACGAAATTCCCTCTCAAAACTGCTGATGTTGCCTCTGATTTCTTGCTCATCAAATTCTCATATCTTAAAGCCATATCAATCAAATCAACAAAAGATCTTTTCAAAAGCACCGTCGTCTTATCGTGAAATTATGATCTCAATCCTTGCACAAACTTTTCATTCTTCTTGAGGGGAGTATCAATGAGTCCTGGTCCATAGCATGAAAGTTCGTTGAATTTGATCTCATACTCAGAAATAGTCATGCTTCCCTGCTTTAAATTCAGAAAATTCTGGTACAATAGAGTTTTTCCCTGCTGTTGGCATAAACTTCTCCTCAAATAACTCCTTAAATCTTTCCCATGAAATATCTTCCTCGGGAAAATTTGCAATTGTTGCATCTCACCATGCTGCTGCGCCTCCCTGCAATTGGCACGATGCCATTTCTCTTTTCCGATCATCTAATAACCTCATACTCTTAAAAATGCGCTCGCAAGATCGTAGCCAAGCTTGAACTTCAATTATCGATTCTGAACCTTTAAATGGTTGGCCTCCAAGATTGATGAAGTCTTTGCATAAAGCTGCAAAACTAACTTGAGGCGGTACTGGATTTACAGCCTCACTAGCAATTTGACTTCGACCATTATCAATCGAAGTACTGCCCTAACTCTACCTCTTCTTCCAGAACTCATGTTGGCCACCTGGAAAGGTAACTCAACAAATTTAGATAGGTATTTAATTATATGATAATACAAATACGCACTCTCAAGATAAATATTATTCAAGGGCCTAGGTACTCGCTCAACCTAGTGCTCTAATACCAACTTTGACGACCCGCCTTTCTAACTCTAGAAAGACGTATCATCATTAAGAAAGAAAGGGATAGAAATAGAAAAGAATAGAAAGAAAGAATAATAACATCAGAATCTCACAGCGAAATGGAACAAAATATAATATATCACATAGCTATTACATAGTCATATATACATCAGAGTTATATAATATCATACAACAGAACTGTCGTATACATATCTGTCAATACATACATCTCAAAATACATCATACACTAACTAACACAGCGGAACTATAAAGATAGATACATACGTCCGGTCTTCTGCTCCAACTCCTCCAGAAAACTCTATACTTCAAAACCTATCACTTGGCTACTCATAAAAATTTGAGTACCCAAGAATTTATGAAAAACAAAATATAAAGTTCGGGTCAGACATGGGTCTGGTATGAGTAAACAGTTAAAATTGTTTAACTTTGAAATTCATTTGAAAATAAAGGTATCACGTAAGACTCCCCGCACATAAATACGGGTAAGTTTTTACCTTACGCTAACCAAAACATTTTATAGGAAATTCAGTGACATTATAATAGTGTCTAGGGTTTTCAAGTAAAATACAGAAATGCTTACATCTCACATTTCAACATAGTTAGGCACAATCAAAACGTACGGCTCTTATTGGAAATTGGATCCCATACAATGGCAGGGCTACTGGGGTACCGCCCGTCATAGTACGTGGCCTAGATCACCATACCCAGGAGCCACCCTAACTCCCCTGCAACACAAGGCCGGAACCATTCCTTACTGAACAGTCCCGAACAAGATAACCCCACAGTTTGCTGCAGACCAACCGCCCACACAACCGAAAAAAAGGGACATCTATTCAGGGGTATACCTCGTCCTGCTTGGGAATGACCCACCTAACCTTGTTGCACATCCCCTGTTTTAGCCATTCCCGGTTGGTGAGGCTTGAGGCTGCGTTTACCTTTATAGAATATATCTCTTAGAATGCTCATCGTCCGCCTGACGATGTGTTGAAAGCATTCAATCCATACAAGTTCGTTCCGGGTTCGAACGAAACCGAAGGCATTATCTCGTTACCCTCATTTTAGAATCACCCTCAGAGTTAACGACGATAACCCTTGCATTCTGAAAACACCATCTCGATCTTCACTTGAGATGTCATGACCTAAGGTTTAATTTGGATCGATGTGGTTTTCGGAATATCAAATTGACACCCGATCCCGGTCTCATCGAAATCCAAACGCCATTTTAAAGGCCAAGTTGTTTAAATTAATTTTAAACAGTTTAATTCAACAATTGAATTCACATAGCATTTATCGCAGATAAATCATACACAGTCATCATAGATATATCCAGAATATCACAGAACATCACAGGATATAAATATATATATATATCAGAGTCAATCAAACAGAATCATCGATTCATATCAAAATTGTTTGATTAATTTAAACTTAATTATTTTCTTAAGTATAAATCATTTTATTCTTACTTAGTTAATTACTAATTAATTAACTTATTAAATTTATTAATTACTTCTTAATTACTCATTTAATTAATTGATTAATTCTTAATTATTAATTAATAACCTTAATTATTGGTTTATAAAACTCAATTACTCATTTAATTATTACTAATTACTTAATTAAACATTAATTAGTAATTAAATTAATCATTTATCCTTAATTAATTATTTAATCAGTTAACTACTATTATTGTTAAATAATTAATTTTTAGCGGTTAATTAAATTCTTAATTACAAATTGATTTACATAAGATTATTATTAAATATCTTTAATTACAAATTTAATTAAACCGTAAATTATTTATTTAATCATCGTTATAAATTAATTACTAATCTTAATTAACTTTCAAATCAAATGAATTAATCCTCTTACGTTTTGTAAAACTTCCTTAATAAATTTTAAGTAAAATCTTAGCTTAAAAATTTGTCAACACTAATATCTTGATTAATATACAACTGGTTTACCCCTTTATCTTAAGGTTTTATATGGCTAACCCCTGGAAGATTTAAACCCGAAGTAAACATCGTGCAATGCTCCAGTCAACCCCGTGACTTCCCAGAAATTTCACGCGTCACTCCTGCGTCCCTCTTCTTCTTCCACTGTTCTTTTTTTTTAAGTTCAAGTTTAATTGTAAACTGCTGAAACCACTAACACATGCTCGCACTCATACTACGACCCAGAGAAAACCCGAAGCAAGCTCCCCAAAATCTCGAGCAAAACACGCGTCGACCCAAACGTTCGAAACAGAAGATACCCCCACGCCACCGTGCACGTGCACGGTGGTTCGCCAACGCTCCGGTGACCATAGACACTGCCAGCAAATCATGTATCGTCCCTTAGTTCGAAATCAAAGCTCAAATCGACGCAGTACACACGAGAACAAAATAAGCATGTTCGTATGAACAGCGGCTCAGTCTCGACCACAAAAAAAGCCACGTCACACAACCTCGTCCACCGGAGGCCAAGCAATTACGGCCGTAGCTCACCCTCTACTTCCTCTACCACCACCCAAAATCTCAAGGAGCTCGACTGAACCACGGCGACACAAACATCGAAAAAGCAGAGCCTAAAACTGTCGAACCAAAACCCTATTTTTGATTCAGCTTGTTACCACCAAAATTGGTCACTAACACCCTTGAGTAGAGTTGTGTAGAGAGATTAATGAAGAGAGTAAATTAGGACTGAAAAATAGTGTAATTCAATGAAAAAGAATAACAAAAACGAGAACACCAGATTTAGAGTGGTTCGGCGTAACTGCCTACATCCACTTTGGGTTTAATCTTTTATTGCTTTCTCAATTACTCGAATATAGATACAATCCGTAAATCAATCACTTGGATACAAGTTTGAATTAAAAAGAGGAGAGTATAAGAAATGGAAGAGTCTCTCCAGTGTTCCCGGAAAAAAGGGTCCCTTTCACTGTGCCCATGCCCCTCTATTTATAGACGAAGGTGGGTTGGACTTCCCTGGTGGGCCTGTTAATCTGAATAACTCGGTCCAAATGGAGTAAGCCCTATGTGCCGACCCAAATAGGTCGAACGACCAAATGCCGAACCTTCATCTTTATGCCGAATGAAGTGAGGCCGGACGCTCTGTGTGCCAAGTGAAACAGGCGAGCGGTCGGCATGCCGTGCCTTCCTTTCTAGGTCGATGGGTCTCTCTGTTGAATGGAGGAAGCGGGCCGAACGATGTTGGGATGCCGAGTGGAAGGATACGCCTTTGCCATGTAAGAATGCCGAGTGGAAGATATGCCGAGTAAAGAGCAGGCCGAGTACAACCCTTTGACAGCCGAACGTTCAAACGTGCCGAGTGCTCATTTGTGCCGAGTACAACCCTGCATGCCGAACGTTCTAGTTGCCGAACGTGCTTTAGGTGTCGAACGATATTCAATACCGAACGTCGCTTTATGCCGAACATCTTTCTAATGGGCCTGACAACTTGCTAACACCTCCAGTCTCTTCGAGGTCAAAATCTTGTCTAATAATAATGTCTTCGACTGTCGTTTTGTAACCAGGACAAAATGCCGGTTAACATTTGCCCCCCAAAGTGTGTCGTGTGAAGCAACATAACACGCTTTGAATCAGCGAGTATTCCTTGTCTTCAGAAAGAAATCCATCATGTTTCTTGAACAGTCATTATCCTTCGATTTTCTCCTCTAAAGCTGTCATATCCTTCCTTGTTCGTCTTGACGCTTGGTTGTGGCTAAAAGTTCTTCATCTGCCCATTTGGTGAAGTAATCAACTGCTATGATGGTGTATATCGCACCACCTTTAGGATCGGCAAGAAGATGATTTCAGTGCCCCCAAGCGGCAAATGGCTATGGACTAGCCATTTGAATAATTTCCATCGGTGGGGTTCTCGGCTTTTTTGCAAACATCTTGCACTCGTCGCATTGTCTAGCATGATCAACCGCATCTGGGTTGAAAGTTGGCTAGTAATACCTATAGCGGAGTATTTCTTTATCATGGTTTTCCCCCTGATGTTATTACCGCATTCTTCTTCATAGACTTTGCTCAAGATATCATCATGGGCGATACGCCGAAGCATGGGGATGGATAAACTCCTTTTGACACAAGACCTATTCTTGGATGATTTGTCGTGAAGCCTTGAGGAGGATCTGTCGTTTTCCATTCCTCTGGTTAGTAAGAATTCCCCATTGTAGATAGTCTTTGATAGGAGTCAACCATGACACCTTTTCATTTTGTTCGCTGAGTACGTGTGTAATGGTGTAATACGTGAAGTCGGTTAGTAGCTCTTGGACCTGGCCGAGATGAGGTGCACGACAATGCCCCTTAGCAAGATTAACTTCCTTAAATTTGTATACAACCAATCAAGAATCACAAAAGATATGTAAAGTTTTCACTTCAAATCCTCTAGCAAGCTTGAGGCTGGCAGTCAAGGCTTCATACTAAGCAGCGTTGTTTGTTATAAGTAAATCGAGTTTCAGGACGTAGCAGATTGATCGTTCCTCAAGAGTCATTATCATGACTCGAGTCATTATCATGACTCCTATGCCATAATACTGATAATTAGATGCTCCATCCGCGTACATTTTCCATCTTATGGTTGGTTCTCTACTACTTTTCAAGTAGTCATCTGAGGTAGTGAATTTGGGTGTGAGGTCTGCTAATTTCCGTCCTTGGATAGCCCTTCGAGAGAAATAAGTGATATCGAATTAGCTTAGTTCAATATTCTATTTAAGTAGTCTTTCAGACGTCTCAGGTCATTGTATGCCCTGTCGCAACGGCTGGTAAGCATAGATGCTGATGGAGTGAGCCTAAAAGTAAGAGTGGATCCGATATTCAATATTTTATCATCACTACACTGTGTTGTGATCCGATATTCAGCACCCGGAAAGGGTCGCCATGGCTGAGTGTAATGTCGACCGTCACCTTAGCAGGTGCCATTCCAGATTCTTTGAGTATAGATGTAATTATTTTGCATAACATTCAATGTGAAATATGGTTGGGACGACCAATAATTATGGTTTCTCTAGTCGAACCCTAGAGTCTTGTCATGAGTTTTTAAATCTAATAGCGAAGGACTCTGAATGCTCTAATAGATTATCAACAAATGGCCAAAGATCAGGCTTAAAAGCGCATTGAAGGAAATGTCGAGTGGGGGTCAGCCTCGAGTGGCGTGCAACTGTATAGCTGGATCTTGCTATGAGTTTGAATTTGCTTGTGTATTCGAGTAACGCACTTTCTATTCAATGCATTCATGATCCTTTACCCGTCCTTCGGGATGAAGTGAAAGTCAATTGCTCATGAGCTAAGGTGTCAATTCAATGATTCAATCTCTGGCATCCTTTCGGTCGTCTCCTTGAGCAACTGTAAGCACTATATATAAGTTTTAATACTGAGCTATCGTAGCCAGTTTTAGGATGACCATGCGTCTTCTCCCAGTCTCGGGATGATAAATGTACTGCATGGACGGTTAAGTCTCATCCTAGCTATGTTTATGTTTTCACCTAAGTTCCAAAGACATAGAGGTGATCGGTGAATAGTCGGTTAACATTCATCTTGCTCCTCGCTCGTGCCCCAGGTCTGGGGCATATACCGATAAGTAAGAAGGCCAGCCACGCCCACTTTAGCTTTACTCTCTTTCCCGTTGAATCGTGGGATCATGTCAATCGATGGGAGATTAGGTCTCACCTATCTCGGATTTTATCATGGTTTTTCATTCCAAGAGGAATACTTCGATGCCACGTCAGTTTCAGGGCATAATTTGGACAGTGGATGGTCATCTACGTCCATTTGGTTCATGCTCTGTAATCAGTTCTCGGGGTAAAGTTGGCTACAAATGCAGTCGGGTTATGCTCATCCAGTTTCATACTCCTCCTGACGAATCGAATGAGGATGCTGGAGAATTTTTGACCAAGTATTCATGGTTTACCCTCCTTTCCACACTCTGGAGGTCATAGTTTTTCAAGAAACATCCGAGTCACATTCGTATGTGCTTGGTGCGTATCGGTATTGACCCTCGATCTGAGGTATGATATAGCCGATTGCTCGTAGCTTTGGATGCCATTTCGATTGGTTTTGTATTGAGGCTTCCCTGCAGTCGTTGCTTCAAGTTATAAAGAACGCCACGCTAGAGCTATAGTAAGCTGTCGTATTCAGCTTTTTAGTGATTTGTACCCATGCTCCCAGCATTGATTTGGCCAGGCCTCTAGTTGGATGGTCAAACTCCATCCTTAGCGGGTTAATAATCCTTCGGTCGATTCCATGCTGAAGTTTGCGTAATAGAGAATGGTCGGAATCCACTCGTCTATTTATCGATGTTTATACACCACTCTGCATTCTGGTGACTTAGTGTTATTCTCCCCCCGGTTGATTCGCACCCCATTTGTACTCATGCTTCGGTCCATGCTTCGGGGACTTAGAGATTTGTCGAACGGTTTATGCTTTAGTCCACAGTTCGAGACGCATGGCTTTTTGTCAACTCGTTTATACTCCAGTCCGCATTCTGGGATTTTAGAGTAATCTAGTCCGCTTCTGGGATTTGGAGATTCTTCTCAAGTCTTCTATAATCTAGTCCGTGCTCTGGGGACTGAGAGTACCGTAGTCCGTACTCTGGGGATGTAGAGGTTTTTTAAGCCGTTTATACTCTAGTCCGCACTCAGGGGACTTAGAGCACTCTAGTCCGCACTCCGGGGGTGTAGAGGTTCTTAGGTCGTTTATACTCGAGTCCGCACTCTGGGGACTTAGAGTACTCCCGTCCGTGCTCCGGGGATGTAGAGGTTCTTAGGTCATTTATACTCTAGTCCGCACTCAGGGGACTTAGAGTACTCCCGTCCGTGCTCCGGGGATTGGAGCACTTGATGAAGACAAGTCCGGAACCTTCTCCTATACCGACGGGGGTTATGAAGTAGAAATTACAGGCGCCTCTAATCACACATCCAAATTGAGCATGAAGGAGCGGCTCGAGAAAGAGAAGGTCAGGGTCAAGGTCGAGCCCCGAGTTGTGGACTTGGACGATCCTTTGAACAAGCCGTTGATGGTCATCCTTCCTGGCGGGTCCAAGCCTATGGAAGTTCTCCGTACTTCTTCAGTTGCTACCCCTCTATCAAAGAAGAGTACCAAGGGTAAATGCTATGGAGAGGAGCCGTCCGGAAAGGAGTTGAAGAAGTACAAGAAGTGATTACTATCCTCGTTCAACGAGAGTTAGTTTAAGTCATGTAATTATTTTCATCTATTTCCTTAGTCCTTGTAAATAGAATGTCGACTCCGAACTTTGGAGGGGTTGTAATAGGAACTCATTTCTCATTAAAGTTTAGTTCATTTTTCCATCTTACAAAAGACTCTTATTGTTCAGTTTTCTTTGTGATTGTGATGTTGATCCAAGAAGTTGTGAGTAACATAGACTTCTCGGTCCATCTTCATATAATTCGGAAACACTTCGGGAGTTGTTGAACTTCCATTCTGTGCTTCGAGCACTTAGAATACATTCTAACCCGTATGTCAGGGATTTGACAAATTCAAGTCATCTGTGTTATAGTTCATATTAAGGGAACTAGGAGATCCGAATTGCTTATATTCGAGTCCGCACTCTGGGGACTTAGAGTACTCCAGTCCGCACTCTGGGGGACTTGGAGGTTCAAGTCATTCATACTCTAGTCCGCGCTCTGGGGACTTAGAGTACTCCAGTCCGCGCTCTGGGGACTTGGAGGTTTAAGTCATTTATATTCTAATTCGCACTCTGGGGACTTGGAGATTTGAGTCGTTTATACTCTAGTCCGCGCTCTGGGGACTTAGAGTACTCCAGTCCGCACTCTGTGGACTTGGAGGTTTAAGTCATTTATACTCTAGTCCGCGCTCTGGGGACTTAGAGTACTCCAGTCCGCGCTCTGAGGACTTGGAGGTTTAAGTCATTTATACTCTAGTCCGCGCTCTGGGGACTTAGAGTACTCCAGTCGCGCTCTGGAGAGTTGGAGGTTTAAGTCGTTTATACTCTAGTCCGCGCTCTGGCGACTTAGAGTACTCCAGTCCACGCTCTGGGGAGTTGGAGGTTTAAGTCGTTTGTACTCTAGTCCGCGCTCTGGGGACTTAGAGTACTCCAGTCCACACTCTGGGGACTTGGAGGTTTAAGTCGTTTCTACTCTAGTCTGCGCTCTGGGGACTTAGAGTACTCAAGTCCGCGCTCTGGGGACTTGGAGGTTTAAGTCATTTATACTCTAGTCCGCGCTCTGGGGACTTAGAGTACTCCAGTCCGCGCTCTGGGGACTTGGAGGTTTAAGTCGTTTATACTCTAGTCCGCGCTCTGGGGACTTAGAGTACTTCAGTCCGCGCTCTGGGGACTTGGAGGGGACTTAGAGTACTCCAGTCCGCGCTCTGGGGACTTGGAGGTTTAAGACATTTATACTCTAGTCTGCGCTCTGGGGACTTAGAGTACTCCAGTCCGCGCTCTGGGGACTTGGAGGTTTAAGTCGTTTATACTCTAGTCCGCGCTCTGGGGACTTAGAGTACTCCAGTCCACGCTTTGTGGAGTTGGAGGTTTAAGTCGTTTATACTCTAGTCCGCGCTCTGGGGAATTAGAGTACTCCAGTTCACACTCTGGGGAATTGGAGGTTTAAGTCGTTTATACTCTAGTCCGTGCTATGTGGACTTAGAGTACTCCAGTCCACGCTCTCGGGAGTTGGAGGTTTAAGTCGTTTATACTCTAGTCCGCGCTCTGGGGACTTAGAGTACTCCAGTCCGCGCTCCGAGGACTTGGAGGTTTAAGTTGTTTATACTCTAGTCCGCACTCTGGGGACTTAGAGTACTCCAGTCCGCGCTCCGGGGACTTGGAGGTTTAAGTTGTTTATACTCTAGTCCGCGCTCTGGGGACTTAGAGTACTCCAGTCCACACTCTGGGGACTTGGAGGTTTAAGTCGTTTATACTAGTCCGCGCTCTGGGGACTTAGAGTACTCCAGTCCACACTCTGGGGACTTGGAGGTTTAAGTCGTTTATACTCTAGTCCGCGCTCTGGTGACTTAGAGTACTCCAGTCCGCACTGTGGGGACTTGGAGGTTTAAGTCGTTTATACTCTAGTCCGCGCTCTGGGGACTTAGAGTACTCCAGTCCGCGCTCTGGGGACTTGGAGGTTTGAGTCGTTTATACTCTAGTCCGCGCTCTGGGGACTTAAAGTACTCCAGTACACGCTCTGGGGAGTTAGAGGTTTAAGTCGTTTATACTCTAGTCCGCGCTCTGGGGACTTAGAGTACTCCAGTCCACACTCTGGGGACTTGGAGGTTTAAGTCGTTTATACTCCAGTCCGCGCTCTGGGGACTTAGAGTACTCCAGTCCGCGCTCTGGGGACTTGGAGGTTTAAGTCATTTATACTCTAGTCCGCGCTCTGGGGACTTAGAGTACTCCAGTCCGCGCTCTGAGGACTTGGAGGTTTAAGTCTTTATACTCTAGTCCGCGCTCTGGGGACTTAGAGTACTCCAGTCCGCGCTCTGGGGACTTGGAGGTTTAAGTCGTTTATACTCTAGTCCGCGCTCTGGGGACTTAGAGTACTCCAGTCCACGCTCTGGGAAGTTGGAGGTTTAAGTCGTTTATACTCTAGTCCGCGCTCTGGGGACTTAGAGTACTCCAGTCCACACTCTGGGGACTTGGAGGTTTAAGTCGTTTATACTCTAGTCCGCGCTCTGGGGACTTAGAGTACTCCAGTCCGCGCTCTGGGGACTTGGAGGTTTAAGTCATTTATACTCTACTCCGCGCTCTGGGGACTTAGAGTACTCCAGTCCGCGCTCTGGGGACTTGGAGGTTTAAGTCGTTTATACTCTAGTCCGCGCTCTGGGGACTTAGAGTACTCCAGTCCGCGCTCTGGGGAGTTGGAGGTTTAAGTCGTTTATACTCTAGTCCGCGCTCTGGGGACTTAGAGTACTCCAGTCCACACTCTGGGGACTTGGAGGTTTAAGTTGATAGTAGCCGTATTTCCACTCTTTAATTTGTATTCATCTACCGTATCGAGACTAATGTTGTCGAATGAACAGTCGAACCACGTTTGCTCATGTAATGGGATCTTGCCCCCAGCTCAAGGGAAGAAATTTGAAAAATGGACGATCGATTCTTGTCCGCTTGGTAATTATAGTTCTTCCAATCGAGTCAAGGAAGGAGGTATATGACAGATGGTTGGATCACATTCGTGTTGGGTTAGATAGCAGAATCTCTTACAATTTGCTCCGTATCTCGTTCTTTTGTGTTGAAGGCAGGATTTGATGTGTAGATGATCAAATCACGTCCACTCTAGACAGATCTTGGCATCACTGAGCTTCAGAAGAGGCCTCTGTATTTTGTCTAACTTTGTTCTATGACTTGATTTGAGTGGGCGATTAGGCCATACTAATTCCAAGCCTTGTTCAGGTCTCCGAATCAAACGTGGAGGTCAGTGAATAGATGGTCAGTTGTGTCGACTTTATATTTGGGCTCTAATCGTAATGAGCTTTTCAATCTCTAGTTCTTGGCCCTAAATTAAAGGCACATGATTGATGATGAGCGACTAAATCATTCTCGTCTAGATGTAACTCCACACGTCCGATCATGGTCTGTGTGGATTGGTTGGTGACCAAATCTGAGTATCCAGTCTCCTGCATCGTTTTGAAAGTAGTTTAGTTCAAGTTAGTCGTAGTTCATAGAACAATTAAAATAGAAATGGAAATAATTGAAAGAAGATTATGATAAATCTCATTGATAAGTGAAGCAGCATCTTGCGCTCGCTATTCGACTTTTGCCCCTGGCTCCTTTCAAAGGGATGTCGGCCGTCAGCAGCCCAACTGATAATCATAGCCCTTTATTAATAGGCATCGGATATTCGCTTCCCGCCATTCTGCAGGAAATGTACATACCATTGAAGCTTTACTTTCTAGATCAGCTTTTCGATCACACCTCGGAGGTGTTTGTAATCGCCCGTGTTAGGATCAGTGAGCATTTGGGAATATACAACATTCTCCTGATTTTCTTTAGACTTTGGTGTACTCTCTCGAGGTTGGTTTCCTATACCACTTCGAGTCGTGAGTCTTCAAGTAGAGGTTGTCAATTGAATCTTTCAAAGAGCATATGAGCCGAATTTTAAGGTCTTGTTTCGGCTACTAGGATCAACATCCTTAGCCAACAGGCCTTCATTGTTATTTTTCTTAGTCTGTTCCGCTCCTCCACACTTTGGTTTAGATTCATTTTTATCATAGAAACGATCCATGGTTGTAGGAGGCTCTCCAGGTAGCTGGCTTCCAAAATATATATGGAGGTCGATTCTCCTCAAGGGTGATCAGTATGGTATCCCTTTGAGTGTATCGTTTGAGTAGCGGTAGTTTTTCCGTTCCCTTGTTGTCGTTTAGAAGCTGTAGCTAGATCCTCTATGCCCTGGCCGACCAGGGGATGTAAGGGAAGTAGATAGGATGTCCTTTATTAAGTTGAGTTTTGAATTCAATATTTGGATGTTCCAATATTTTTTTTTTGAAATAGGGGTCATTCGGCATTAGAGAGCGCTCGGCATTTAGAGAGCGCTCGGCCTTAGAGAGCGCTCGGCATCTAGGAACGTTCGGTATCCGAGAGCGTTCGGCATTCAGGAGCGTTCGGCATTAGAGAGCGCTCGACATTCAGGAGTGTTCGGCATTGGTTCTGTTCGGCCTAAATTTCTATTCGGCCTTCTTTCTGTTCGGCCAAATTTCTACTCGGCCAAATTTCTGCTCGGCCTAATTTCTACTCGGCCAAATTTCTGTTCGGCCAAATTTATGTTCGGCCAAATTTCTGTTCGGCCTTATTTCTGTTCGGCCAAATTTCTGCTCGGCCAAATTTCTGTTCGGCCTTCTTTCTGCTCGGCCAAATTTCTGTTCGGCCTTCTTTCTGTTCGGCCTGGAGGTATGTTCGGCATTCAGATGTATGAATCGGCCTGGAGTGTTCGGCATACGCCTTTTCTAGGGCGATCGGCATACGCCTTTTTTGGAGTGTTCGGCATACGCCTTTTCTTGAGCGATCGGCATACGCCTTTTTTGGAGTGTTCGGCTGAATTGCCTTTGGAGGAGGGTCGGCCTTTATTCAACTTGAGTGCAAACTTCAACGTCCAATCCTTAGATCTTGCGTACATCAGTGAATCCAATCTTTTCACATGAACACGAACACTTGACTAACTTACGGCTGTCAGCTTCCTTTAGATTTCTTTCAAATCTGAGTAGAATAGGAAGTTTTCTAGTAAACAACTGGATCTATCTCGCGAATATGGAAATCCACTAGTAGATGATGAGATCCAATCAAGCTGAGAAATTCAATTCTCAGTGAAAGCACCAAAATGTTAGCACCAAAATTGGTCACTAACATCCTTGAGTAGGGTTGTGTAGAGAGATTAATGAAGAGAGTAAATTAGGACTGAAAAATAGTGTAATTCAATGAAAAAGAATAACAAAAACGAGAACACCAGATTTATAGTGGTTCGGCGTATTTGCCTACATCCCCTTTGGGTTTAATCTTTTATTGGTTTCTCAATTACTCGAATACAGATACAATCCGTAAATCAATCACTTGGGTACAAGTTTGAATTAAAAAGAGGAGAGTATAAGAAATGGCAGAGTCTCCCCAGTGTTCCCGGAAAAAAGGGTCCCTTTCACTGTGCCCATGCCCCTCTATTTATAGACGAAGGTGGGTTGGACTTCCCTGGTGGGTATTCGAGTAATTGAGAAAGCAATAAAAGATTAAACCCAAAGTGGATGTAGGCAGTTACGCCGAACCACTATAAATCTGGTGTTCTCGTTTTTATTATTCTTTTTCATTGAATTACACTATTTTTCAGTCCTAATTTACTCTCTTCATTAATCTCTCTACACAACTCTACTCAAGGGTGTTAGTGACCAATTTTGGTGCTAACACAACTGAAAAAATTTTGCATTAGAAAATTTTTCTATTACTTTTCCTGTAACCATGCATCAATAAAATTTCTCCAAAACAAATTTCAACATCAATTAGTGATTAAATCGACAGGAATCAAAGAAAATCCATTTTCGGTTCTTTATTGAACTGCTCTCTGGATGGTTAGCTAGAAATCATAATTTTTGTTTCAAAAATCTTACCTTTTTATGTTTATTCAAGATATAAATTCAAACTTACAATTTAAGTTATTCGGATTTTAACCATTTATTCACTTTTTTTACTGTAAATTTGAATTCACAGTGATTATATTTGACAACAACCTTTAAACAATTTCCAAACTTTGATCTTTAGTTTAAACAAATTTATTTGGTTAAATTTCTAAGTAAAATTGTTTACATGAAGGGTATAATTCATTCTCTGTTTTTCTTTGCCTCGGCAAATTTGAAATTTGAAGAACGTACATATGTAGAGCTTCCAGAAATTAACAAAACATCCCAGAATAATATACGTCAAACATAATATTTCTTCATGAATAAATTATTAAAAATTAAATTTGAAAAGTAAGTTAACTCACCAAATAAACTGTTGAAACAGAGGGGAAATTGTTGATGAAGGAAGACTGCAGTTTGAAATGTTGAATTCCTGTAACTTCCCTTCTTCCTTGATTGGGATTGAAAATATGATGCTTATTTATATTTTCTTTCAGATTTTCCTCTTAAGTCTTATGACCGAACTAAATATTAAGAACAAGTAGAATGATGTGGTATTTATAGATAAGAACAGTTTTTGTACAGTGATCACAGCTTCTAGTATAAGCCTTCCTTGGTTATGATAATCTTTTGCTTTATGTACTAAAAAATCTAAGATGATATAGGTATTTCGGCTGTAAGATTTTTATAAATCTGAAATGACAATTTGTGGTGCTAATTTAATGCTTATGTCTTTATATTTGTTTACAACTAATTAATATTGGCTGACACTAAAATTTGGTACAAAGATATGTGTTTTATTTCATGTGAATACTTGTTTTCTTATGCATACAAAATTTTACAGCAACTATTATAATCTTTGTTAAAGCATTTGCATTGTACAAATAAATGTTACAGGTTATTCTTTTGTTTTTATTACCTTTCTAGCTTGAATAACAATATATATTTACTGATCTTTGTATTTGTACAAAGATGTTTTATTTACAGATTTTTGTACAAAGATTTTGTTTTATTATCTTCAAGCTTGAACAACAAACTACACATTTGTGCTTGTCTGGTTTCAGGTTACAAGGTTACAAAACTAACAATTTATTTTATATGCATACTTCTATTCTAAACTTAACTATCAAGTCTTTATTGACTTGTATTATTTTTATACTTATCTTGATATTACTGTTTTCTTATGTCTGCATACTTATGTTTATATCCATATTTTTATGTTATACTACTTATGTTTATATCCATATTTTTATGTTATACTTATACTAAATATTTGTAAGCTTTATTTTTATTTTAATTATAAGAGTTGTTGTTAGAATCACTTCTTAATCTTATTTTTATTTAAAGTTAAATCTTCCAAATATTTGATTTGTAACTTATATTTGCCTTAGTATACTTTATATTTATATTTAATATGAATAGAATTGTGCTATTGTAAATATTATTATTATCAACTACATTTATATATCTGAAATTAAATGTCATTAATACATAGCTTTTATTTAATTGAATAAAACAGATTTTATTTTAAATATTGTTAAAAGAGTCTATTTTAAATTTTGAAATTAAAATTTCCTTTATAACACATATATAACTGATAATACCCAAAATCTTATTTATTTATAAATGAAAAAACTTGTATTTTATTTAAATTAGATTAGAAACTTATTATAATAATATGGTCAAAATTTTGGGATGTTACATAACCACTTCAAAACCTATACTCGATCTATGTTTTGGAAGCGATTGCGAAGAAAAATGTTATAGAGTTAAAATAGTTTATCCCTAGGTTAAGTCCAAGGGAGAGTTCAAAGTTAACATTTCAAAAGATGATATCGTGGAGTTGTCTATCTTGGGGAGTATTCTAATAGAGGGGACAATGTTAGCATTCGTCAGAGGATTTATGCGGGGAACCTATGTGGAGTTTCAAGATTTGTTTGAGATGCTCGAATCCATGTAGTGATTTGTGATCTGTTCGAGATAATGGAATCCAATTTAGTGATGTTCAAGTGAAGAAGACTCGTGTGAAAGATGTCAAACCTAGCCTCGACATTGGAAATGACTAAAACCAGAGTAGGATGCAAAATCTCTGGTTTAGCTTTCCCATAAGGGTATGTCAAATTGATATTTAGAGAATGCTTATTGATATGTTCCGCGTGGGAGTTGTTGATACTTGGTGCCATGCAGTTAATCATTTGGCCAGTTGTGTGTGATACTCGTTAACATGGCATGACTTCCTCTTATTTAACCACAAATCTCAATCCATCAATCATCTTACATTATTTTATTTAACTTGACTAATAAATATCCTTAATAATGCTACTAAAAATATGAAGGGTTACACTAGGCAGGATTTTAATGCAACCAGTAGTTTAACTTACCTGCTTCACTCTTGAACAAGGAGAAGTTAAGTTGGAATGTTAGAAACGAGTTAAGTGTACGAATCATGCTTTCTATAAGCAATATTTTTTTAGAATTTAGATGGTTAGCTAGTCAAATACTAAATCTGTCCAAAATTGAACTTTAATCTTTAAAAGAAATGTTTTAAAAGAAAGAGACAAGTATAAGAATGATTTTGGGTTTGTTGTGACAATGTACATAAGTAGAGAGAAGTATAAGAATGATTTTAGGTTTGTTATGACAATGTGTTAATAACATTCGTCTTTAATCCTTTTTTATTATACTTAGGGATGTAAATTGGCCTTTACAATGTTTTAAATATAACCATAAGCGAAATGATTTTGGGTTTGTAGTGATACTTTTTTGAGAGACATTAGCCTTAAACCTATTGGATGGATATGTAAAAGTATTTAGATCCTTAAAATGGATATTTTGATGAAAATTATAAGTATGGAATCTTTTGGAAAAGAAAGAAAAGGTAGAATTTTATTAGATAAAATAATTTTACTAATAAAGGAGTTTTAGTTAATAAAACAATTAATTAAATAGAAGGAATTAAATAGCTTAACCAAACTTTGTATGGCTTGATCGTGTTTTGTATAACTTGATAGTGTTTTGTACGTTCATTTATTTATTGAAAGTATACTAGACTTAGTTTCCATTGACAAACATCTATGTTGTACTAGTAGTCAACTAGTCGATATTAATATTGAAATTGACCAAATATAGCTCTTATGTATTGTCTGTTTATTTCCAAAAGAACTAGAGTCGAGTTTACTAAAATTCATCGATTGGTTTTAGGTGTACAGTGAGTGGAAAGAATGTACTTATATGAGATGACTCGAACATGTAACATGTGACGACCCGCCTTTATAACTCCAGAAAGACGTATCATCATTAAGAAAGAAAGGGAAAGAAATAGAAAAGCATAGAAAGAATGAATAACAACATCAGAATCTCACAGCGGAATGGAACAAAATATAATATATCACATAGCTATTACATAGTCATATATACATCAGAGTTATATAATATCATACAACAGAACTTTCATATACATATCTGTCAATACATACATCTCAACATACATCATACACTAACTAACACAGCGGAACTATAAAGATAGATACATACGTCTGGTCTTCTCCTCCAACTCCTCCAGAAAACTCTATACTTCGAAACCTATCACTTGGCTACTCATAAAAATTTAAGTACCGAACAGTTTATGAAAAACAAAATATAAACTCCGGGTCAGACATGGGTCTGGAATGAGTAAACGGTTAAAATTGTTTAACTTTGAAAATCATTTGAAAATAAAGGTATCACGTAGGACTCCCCACACATAAATACAGGTAAGTTTTTACCTTACGCTAACCAAAACATTTTATAGAAAATTCAGTGATACTATAATAGTGTCAAGGGTTTTCAAGTAAAATACAGAAATAGCTGAAATGCTTACATCTCACATTTCAACATAGTTGGGCACAATCAAAACGTACGGCTCTTATTGGAAATTGGAACCCATACAATAGCAGGGCTACTGGGGTACCGCCCGTCATAATACGTGGCCTGGATCACCGTACCGAGGACCCACCCTAACTCCCCTGCAACACAAGGCCGGAACCATTCCTTACTGAACAGTCCCGAACAAGATAACCCCGTAGTTGGCTGCCAACCAACCGCCCACACAGCCGAAAAAAAGAGACATCCAGACAGGGGTATACCTCGTCCTGCTTGGGCATGGCCCACCTAACCTTACTGCACATCCCCTGTTTTAGCCATTCCTGGTTGGTGAGGCTTGAGGCTGCGTTTACCTTTATAGAATATATCTCTTAGAATGCTCATCGTCCGCCTGACGATGTGTTGAAAGCATTCAATCCATACAAGTTCGTTCCGGGTTTGAACGAAACCGAAGGCATTATCTCGTTACACTAATTTTGGAATCACCTTCAGAGTTAACGACGATAACCCTTGCGTTCTGAAAACACCATCTCGATCTTCACTTGAGATGTCATGACCTAACGTTTAATTTGGATCGATGTGGTTTTCGAAATATAAAATTGACACCCGATCTCATCGAAATCCAAACGCCATTTTAAAGGCCAAGTTGTTTAAATTAATTTTAAACAGTTTAATTCAACAATTGAATTCACATAGCATTTATCATAGATAAATCATACACAGTCATCACAGATATATCCAGAACATCACAGAACATCACAGGATATAAATATATATCAGAGCCAATCAAACAGAATCATCGATTCATATCAAAATTGTTTGATTAATTTAAACTTAATTATTTGCTTAAGTATAAATCATTTTATTCTTACTTAGTTAATTACTAATTAACTAACTTATTAAATTTATTAATTACTTCTTAATTACTCATTTAATTAATTAATTAATTCTTAATTATTAATTAATAACCTTAATTATTGGTTTATAAAACTCAATTACTCATTTAATTATTACTAATTATTTAATTAAACATTAATTACTAATTAAATTAATCATTTATCCTTAATTATTTATTTAATCAGTTAACTACTATTATTGTTAATTAATTAATTTTTAACGGTTAATTAAATTCTTAATTACAAATTGATTTACACAAGATTATTATTAAATATCTTTAATTACAAATTTAATTAAACCGTAAATTATTTATTTAATCATCATTATAAATTAATTACTAATCTTAATTAACTTTCAAATCAAATGAATTAATCCTCTTACGTTTTGCAAAACTTCCTTAATAAATTTTAAGTAAAATCTTAGCTTAAAAATTTGTCAACACTAATATCTTGATTAATATACAACTGTTATACCCCTTTATCTTAAGGTTTTATGTGGCTAACCCCTGGAAGATTTAAACCCGAAGTAAACATCGTGCAATGCTCGAGTCAACCCCGTGACTTCCCAGAAATTTCACGCGTCACTCCTGCATCCCTATTCTTCTTCCACTGTCTTTTTTTTAAGTCAAGTTTAATTGTAAACTGCTGAAACCACTAACACACGCTCGCACTCATACTACGACTCAGAGAAAACCTGAAGCAAGCTCCCCAAAATCTCGAGCAAAACACGCGTCGACCCAAACGTTCAAAACAGAAGATACCCCCACGCCACCGTGCACGTGCACGGTGGTTCACCAGCGCTCCGGCGACCAACGACACTGCCATCAAAATCATGTATCGTCCCCTAGTTCGAAATCAAAGCTCAAATCGACGCAGTACACACGAAAACAAAATAAGCATGTTCGTATGAACTGCGGCTCAGTCTCGACCACAAAAAAAAGTCACGTCACACAACCTCGTCCACCGGAGGCCAAGCAATTACGGTCGTACCTCCCCATCTACATCCTTTACCACTACCCAAAATCTCAAGGAGCTCGGCTGAACCACGATGACACAAACGTCGAAATAGCAGAGCCTAAAACTGTCGAACCAAAACCCTATTTTTGATTCGACTGAATAATTTTTGCATTAGAAAATTTTACTATTATTTTTCCTATAACCATGCATCGATAAACTTGCTCCATAAGAAATTTCAACATCAATTAGTAATTAAATCGACAGGAATCAAAGAAAATCCATTTTCGGTTCTTTATTGAACTGCTCTCTGGATGGTTAGCTAGAAATCATAATTTTTGTTTCAAAAATCTTACCTTTTTATGTTTATTCAAGATATAAATTTAAACTTACAATTTAAGTTATTCGGATTTTAACCATTTATTCACTTTTTTTACTGTAAATTTGAATTCACAGTGATTATATTTGACAGCAACCTTTAAACAATTTCCAAGCTTTGATCTTTAGTTTAAACAAATTTAGTTGGTTAAATTTCTAAGTAAAAATGTTTATATGAAGGGTATAATTCATTCTCTGTTTTTCTTTGCCTCAGCAAATTTGAAATTTAAAGAACATACATATGCAAAGCTTCCAAAAATTAATAAAACATCCCAGAATAATATACATCAAACATAATATTTCTTCATGAATCAATTATTAAAAATTAAATTTCAAAAAGTAAGTTTACTCACCAAATAAACTGTTGAAACAGAGGGGAAATTGTTGATGAAGGAAGACTGTAGTTTGACATATTGAGTTCCTGTAACTTCCCTTTTTCCTTGAATTTGATTGAGTTTGAAAATACAATGCTTATTTATATTTTCTTTCAGATTTTCCTCTTAAGTCTTATGACCGAACTAAATATTAAGAACAAGTAGAATGATGTGGTATTTATAGATAAGAATAGTTTTTGTACAGTGGTCACAGCTTCTAGTATAAGCCTTCCCTGGTTATGATAATCTTTTGCTTTATGTACTAAAAAATCTAAGATGATATAGGTATTTCGGCTGTATGATTTTTATAAATCTGAAATGATAATTTGTGGTGCTAATTTAATGCTTGTGTCTTTATATTTGTTTACAACTAATTAATATTGGCTGACATTAAAATTTGGTACAAAGATATGTGTTTTATTTGATGTGAATACTTGTTTTCTTATGCATACAAAATTTTACAGCAACTATTATAATCTTTGTTAAAGCATTTGCATTGTACAAATAAATGTTACAGGTTATTCTTTTGTTTTTATTACCTTTCTAGCTTGAATAACAATATATATTTACTGATCTTTGTATTTGTACAAAGATGTTTTGTTTACAAATTTTTGTACAAAGATTTTGTTTTTATTATCTTCAAGCTTGAACAACAATCTACACATTTGTGCTTGTCCGGTTTCAGGTGACAAGGTTACAAAAATAACAATTTATTTTATATGCATACTTCTATTCTAAACTTAACTATCAATTCTTTATTGACTTGTATTATTTTTATACTTATCTTGATATTACTGTTTTCTTATGTCTGCATACTTATGTTTATATCCATATTTTTATGTTATACTTATGCTAAATATTTATAAGCTTTATTTTTATTTTAATTATAAGAGTTGTTGTGAGAATCACTTCTTAATCTTATTTTTATTTAAAGTTAAATCTTCCAAATATTTGATTTGTAACTTATATTTGCATTAGTATACTTTATATTTATATTTTATATGAATAGAATTGTGCTATTTTAAATATTATTATTATCAAATACATTTATATATGTGAAATTAAATGTCATTAATACATAGCTTTTAATTTAATTGAATAAAACAGATTTTATTTTATATATTGTTAAAAGAGTCTATTTTAAATTTTGAAATTAAAATTTCCTTATAACACATATACAACTGATAATACCCAAAATCTTATTTATTTATAAATGAAAAAACTTGTATTTTATTTAAATTAGATTAAAAACATATTATAATAATATGCTCAAAATTGCGAGATTTTACATTCCTCCCCCCTTAAAAGAATTTCGTCCCCGAAATTTAAAGAAAATTAATTCAAAAGCTTTATATTAACAATCCAAACATACATTTCATCTATACAAAACAAACAATCAAACTGTCAATCCTAACAAACATCACTAGTTATCCGGACATAAATCCGGATAGGCTTTCCTAAAACTATCTAGAGTTTCCCAGGTACAATCTCTGGGATCCTCACTCCACTACACCTTGACGATTTTCATCACTTTGTTCCTGAGCTGCTTCTCGTCTTATTCCACAATCCGAGCGGGATTTCTGACCATAGTCAAGTTGGGTTCTACTTCTAAATCTTCCTGAACTACTGGTTCTGCAACCAGTGATGGGTCATGAACAAATTTACTTAAATGAGAGACATGAAATACACCGTGAATCCTAGACATCCGCTCTGGCAATTCAATCCTGTAGGCTACCGCTCCAATTCTTTCCAGCGCTCGGAATGGTTCAATATATCTTAGAGCAAGTTTTCCCGTCTTTTGGAATCTTATAGCACCTTTAATTGGGGAAACTTTGACAAAAACCAAGTCTCCGATCTCAAATTTCAATGGTCTTCGTCTTCTATCAGCATATTTCTTCTGACGATTCTGAGCAGCTTTCATTCTTTTCTTGATAAGCTCAACTTTCGCAGAGGCTTCACGAATTAGATCGGGTCCGAGCACAAGACGATCTTTCGATTCAATCCAACAGGATGGAGATCTACAAGGTCTTCCATACAGAGCTTCATACGAGGCCATCTTAATACTCGCCTGGTAACCGTTATTATAAGAAAATTCTACTAGATGAAGATGGTCTTCCCACGATCCTCCAAAATCCAATACACAAGCACACAACATATCTTCCAAAATACGATTAAGCCTCTCCGTTTGTCCGTCCGTCTGAGGATGATAGGCTGTACTCAATCTCGAACTTGTTCCCATAGCTGATTGCAGTGCTTCCCAGAATTTGCTGGTGAAAATAGGATCACAGTCACTTACTATACTGAGGGGAACACCATGCAATCTAACTATCTCCTTCAAGAAAATTTCTGCCAGAGAAGCTGCAGTACGAGTTGCCTTAACCAGCATGAAATGGGCACTTTTCGTTAAACGATCCACAATAATCCATATTCCTTCATTTCCTTTCCTGGTTTTAGGCAAACCGTCGATGAAATCCATCGAAATCATCTCCCACTTCCAATCTGGAATTTTCAAAGGCTGCAATAATCATGCTGACTTTTGTTGATATCCCTTAACTTGTTGGCAGATGGCACAACTATTCACGAAAGCAGCTACATCTCTCTTCATATTCGGCCACCATAAAACTCTCCTCATATCTTTATACATCTTTGAAATTCCCGGGTGAATATTCAATTTAGAGCGATGACACTCAGCTAAAACTTCTTGTCTCAATCCATCTATATTAGGCACACACAAACGACCATTAATCCTTAAAGCACCTTGATCGTCCACCTTGAAATCCGAATATCGACCATCCTTAGTTCCAAGAATTATTTCCTCAAAAGATTTATCCTCCATTTGCTTACTAATGATTCTTTCTTGGAGAGATGGAACGACTTCCAAAAGACATAAGACCGCACTTCTACTAAGAGCATCAGCTACAACATTCGCTTTCCCCGGAGTATACAGAATATACAAATAATAGGATGCCAGAAATTCGACCCACCGCTGCTGTCTCAAATTAAGATCTTTTTGAGAGAGAAAATATTTCAACGGTATGTGATCCGTGAATAACTCAAACTTATCTCCTAAAAGATAATGTCTCCAGATCTTCAAAGCAAAAATAATGGCTAACAGTTCTAAATCATGCGTAGCATAGTTCTTCTCATGTGGCTTCAATTGCTGACTAACATACACAATTACCCTTCCATTCTGCATCAGAACTGCTCCCAGTCCAACTAGACAAGCATCCGTATACACTTCAAATTTGCTTTTCCCATCCGGAATAGCAAGCACTGGTGCACTGGTTAGCCTCATCTTCAATTCCAGAAAAGCTTCTTCACATTGAGGTGTCCATTTGAATTTAGTTCCTTTCCTAGTTAGCTTAGTCAGATGTGAAGAAATCTTGGAATAATCCTTGATAAATTTTCTGTAGTAGCCAGCCAAACCCCGAAAACTGCGAACTTCCGTCGGTGTCTCCGGCTGCTTCCATTCCAAATTAGTTTCAACCTTCGTGGGTCTACAAAGATGCCTTCACCGGAATAAAAGCGCCCTAAAAATTTAACTTATGATTTCCAGAAATGGCACTTCGAAAACTTCGCCTTCAACACATGCTTCCTCAGAGTCTCCAATACAATTCTCAAATGATGCCTATGCTCCTCTTCAGATTTGGAGTAGACTAAGATATCATCAATGAATACCAGCACGAACTTATTCAATACATCCCTAAAGACTTGGTTCATCAAGTCAACAAAGTAGGCAGGAGCGTTAGTTAACCGGAAAGGCATAACCAACCACTCATAGAAACAATTCGGTCCCCTAAATGCAGTCAAGGGAATACTGTCTTCAGCTACCCTCAATTGATGGAAACCTGAAGCTAAGTCCAGTTGAGAAAAGATAGAAGCTCCATGCAACTGGTCAAAGAGATCATCGATACGAGGAAAAGATATTTATTTCGAATGGTCACTTTGTTCAATTCTCTATAATCAACACAGAACCTTAGCGAACCATCCGATTTGGTGACAAACACCGCAGCAGTGCCCCAACAAGAAAAACTGGGTCTAATCAAACCCTTCGCCAAAAGATCCTGTGTCTGCTTAATTAACTCTTCTCTCTCTAGGAGGCATTCTCCTACTGGGCTGAATCACCGGCACTGCTCCTGGGATCAAATCAATACGAAACTCAATCTCTCGATGTGGAGGCAGACACTTAACTTCTTCAAAAACATCAGGAAAATCTTGAACCACATCGATTTCTTCAATCTTCTCTTGAGAAGTCTCAACTCCTTGCAAAAGACTACCTAAGTGAAATCCAGAATTATCACACGACACTTTGGCAATCCTACCCAAATCAGTCTCCAGCGAAACTGTCCTCTCATCACAATTCAGAATTGCTTTATACTTATCGAGCCAATCCATTCCCAATATAAGATTAAATCCCTTAAAATTTAACACATAAGGGTCACAAGAAAACTATGGGACAGATAAGAAATCTTCAAGTCCTTACAGATCGTATCTAGTTTGGTCGTTCCACCTATAGGATTAGATACAAAAATGGGACGATCCACAGTACTAGGGTTGAGAAAGAACTTTTCTACTGGTTCTAGAGAAATGAAACACCGAATCAAACAAAACTTTAATATATTTGCCATCTAAGAGTAAGGTACCTTCCAATTCCCCTTTGCCTTGAGAAGAAGAAGATGGACCGGCTTCCAGAGCAAAAACTTTATTCTAAGGCGCCCTCTGCAAAAGTGTACAATTCATGATCATGTGAACGGGCTGGTGACAATTAAAACACAACGATCTCTGAACCATTGCTGATCCTGGACTACTATGACGTTGTTGTTGCTTAGATCCCCCCTGAGGACACTGATTTGCCAAATGTCCAATTTGCCGACAATTATAACACTTGCGGGGTCTATTGTTGCTTTCTCCCGGTTTCTTCCCCTTGGCTTGCCTTTTCCAAAGTGGATTAAACTTTCTTTTATTTGGGTCAACGAAATTCCCTCTCAAAACTGCTGCTGTTGCCTCTGATTTCTTACTCATCAAATTCTCATATCTTAAAGCCATATCAATCAAATCAACAAAAGATCCTTTCAAAAGCACCGTCGTCTTATCGTGAAATTATGATCTCAATCCTTGCACAAACTTTTCATTCTTCTTGAGGGGAGTATCAATGAGTCCTGGTCCATAGCATGAAAGTTCGTTGAATTTGATCTCATACTCAGAAATAGTCATGCTTCCCTACTTTAAATTCAGAAAATTCTGGTACAATAGAGTTTTTCCCTGCTGTTGGCATAAACTTCTCCTCAAATAACTCCTTAAATCTTTCCCATGAAATATCTTCCTCGGGAAAATTTGCAATTGTTGCATCCCACCATGCTGCTGCGCCTCCCTGCAATTGGCACGATGCCATTTCTCTTTTCCGATCATCTAATAACCTCATACTCTTAAAAATGCGCTCGCAAGATCGTAGCCAAGCTTGAACTTCAATTATCGATTCTGAACCTTTAAATGGTTGGCCTCCAAGATTGATGAAGTCTTTGCATAAAGCTGCAAAACTAACTTGAGGCGGTACTGGATTTACAGCCTCACTAGCAATTTGACTTCGACCATTATCAATCGAAGTACTGCCCTAACTCTACCTCTTCTTCCAGAACTCATGTTGGCCACCTGGAAAGGTAACTCAACAAATTTAGATAGGTATTTAATTATATGATAATACAAATACGCACTCTCAAGATAAATATTATTCAAGAGCCTAGGTACTCGCTCAACCTAGTGCTCTGATACCAGCTGTGACGACCCGCCTTTCTAACTCCAGAAAGACGTATCATCATTAAGAAAGAAAGGGATAGAAATAGAAAAGAATAGAAAGAAAGAAATACCATCAGAATCTCACAGCGGAATGGAACAAAATATAATATATCACATAGCTATTACATAGTCATATATACATCAGAGTTATATAATATCATACAACAGAACTGTCGTATACATATCTGTCAATACATACATCTCAAAATACATCATACACTAACTAACACAGCGGAACTATAAAGATAGACACATACGTCTGGTCTTCTGCTCCAACTCCTCCAGAAAACTCTATACTTCGAAACCTATCACTTGGCTACTCATAAAAATTTGAGTACCCAAGAGTTTATGAAAAACAAAATATAAAGTTCGGGTCAGACATGGGTCTGGTATGAGTAAACAGTTAAAATTGTTTAACTTTGAAAATCATTTGAAAATAAAGGTATCACGTAAGACTCCCCGTACATAAATACGGGTAAGTTTTTACCTTACGCTAACCAAAACATTTTATAGGAAATTCAGTGATATTATAATAGTGTCTAGGGTTTTCAAGTAAAATACAGAAATGCTTACATCTCACATTTCAACATAGTTGGGCACAAACAAAACGTACGGTTCTTATTGGAAATTGGATCCCATACAATGGCAGGGGTACTGGGGCACCGCCCGTCATAGTACGTGGCCTAGATCACCGTACCGAGGAGCCACCCTAACTCCACTGCAACACAAGGCCGGAACCATTCCTTACTGAACAGTCCCGAACAAGATAACCCCACAGTTTGCTGCAGACCAACCGCCCACACAGCCGAAAAAAAGGGACATCTATTCAGGGGTATACCTCGTCCTGCTTGGGCATGACCCACCTAACCTTGCTGCACATCCCCTGTTTTAGCCATTCCCGGTTGGTGAGGCTTGAGGCTGCGTTTACCTTTATAGAATATATCTCTTAGAATGCTCATCGTCCGCCTGACGATGTGTTGAAAGCATTCAATCCATACAAGTTCGTTCCGGGTTCGAACGAAACCGAAGGCATTATCTCGTTACACTCATTTTAGAATCACCCTCAGAGTTAACGACGATAACCCTTGCATTCTGAAAACACCATCTCGATCTTCACTTGAGATGTCATGACCTAACATTTAATTTGGATCGATGTGGTTTTCGGAATATCAAATTGACACCCGATCCCGGTCTCATCGAAATCCAAACGCCATTTTAAAGGCCAAGTTGTTTAAATTAATTTTAAACAGTTTAATTCAACAATTGAATTCACATAGCATTTATCGCAGATAAATCATACACAGTCATCATAGATATATCCAGAATATCACAGAACATCACAGGATATAAATATATATATATATCAGAGTCAATCAAACAGAATCAACGATTCATATCAAAATTGTTTGATTAATTTAAACTTAATTATTTTCTTAAGTATAAATCATTTTATTCTTACTTAGTTAATTACTAATTAACTAACTTATTAAATTTATTAATTACTTCTTAATTACTCATTTAATTAATTAATTAATTCTTAATTATTAATTAATAACCTTAATTATTAGTTTATAAAACTCAATTACTCATTTAATTATTACTAATTACTTAATTAAACATTAATTAGTAATTAAATTAATCATTTATCCTTAATTATTTATTTAATCAGTTAACTACTATTATTGTTAAATAATTAAATTTAGCGGTTAATTAAATTCTTAATTACAAATTGATTTACACAAGATTATTATTAATTATCTTTAATTACAAATTTAATTAAACCGTAAATTATTTATTTAATCATCGTTATAAATTAATTACCAATCTTAATTAACTTTCAAATCAAATGAATTAATCCTCTTACGTTTTGTAAAACTTCCTTAATAAATTTTAAGTAAAATCTTAGCTTAAAAATTTGTCAACACTAATATCTTGATTAATATACAACTGGTTTACCCCTTTATCTTAAGGTTTTATACGGCTAACCCCTGGAAGATTTAAACCCGAAGTAAACATCGTGCAATGCTCGAGTCAACCCCGTGACTTCCCAGAAATTTCACGCGTCACTCCTGCGTCCCTCTTCTTCTTCCACTGTTTTTTTTTAAGTTCAAGTTTAACTGTAAACTGCAGAAACCACTTACACATGCTCGCACTCATACTACGACCCAGAGAAAACCCAAAGCAAGCTCCCCAAAATCTCGAGCAAAACACGCGTCGACCCAAACTTTCGAAACAGAAGATACCCCCACGCCACCGTGCACGTGCACGGTGGTTCGCCAACGCTCCGGTGACCAACGACACTGCCAGCAAATCATGTATCGTCCCTTAGTTCGAAATCAAAGCTCAAATCGACGCAGTACACACGAGAACAAAATAAGCATGTTCGTATGAACAGCGGCTCAGTCTCGACCACAAAAAAAGCCACGTCACACAACCTCGTCCACCGGAGGCCAAGCAATTACGGCCGTACCTCACCCTCTACTTCCTCTACCACCACCCAAAATCTCAAGGAGCTAGGCTGAACCACGGCGACACAAACATCGAAAAAGCAGAGCCTAAAACTGTCGAACCAAAACCCTATTTTTGATTCAACTTGTTAGCACCAAAATTGGTCACTAACACCCTTAAGTAGAGTTGTGTAGAGAGATTAATGAAGAGAGTAAATTAGGACTGAAAAATAGTGTAATTCAATGAAAAAGAATAACAAAAACGAGAACACCAGATTTACTGGTCCGGGGTAACTGCCTACATCCACTTTGGGTTTAATCTTTTATTGCTTTCTCAATTACTCAAATACAGATACAATCCGTAAATCAATCACTTGGATACAAGTTTGAATTAAAAAGAGGAGAGTATAAGAAATGGCAGAGTCTCCCCAGTGTTCCCGGAAAAAAGGGTCCCTTTCACTGTGCCCATGCCCCTCTATTTATAGACGAAGGTGGGTTGGACTTCCCTGGTGGGCCTGTTAATCTGAATAACTCGGTCCAAATGGAGTAAGCCCTATGTGCCGACCCAAATAGGCCGAACGACCAAATGCCGAACCTTCATCTTTATGCCGAATGAAGTGAGGCCGGACGCTCTGCGTGCCAAGTGAAACAGGCCGAGCGGTCGGCATGCCGTGCCTTCCTTTCCAGGTCGATGGGTCTCTCTGTTGAATGGAGGAAGCGGGCCGAACGATGTTGGGATGCCGAGTGGAAGGATGCGCCTTTGCCATGTAAGAATGCCGAGTGGAAGATATGCTGAGTAAAGAGCAGGCCGAGTACAACCCTTTGACAGCCGAACGTTCAAACGTGCCGAGTGCTCATTTGTGCCGAGTACCACCCTGCATGCCGAACGTTCTATTTGCTGAACGTGCTTTAGGTGTCGAACGATATTCAATACCGAACGTCGCTGTATGCCGAACGTCTTTCTAATGGGCCTGACAACTTGCTAACACCTCCAGGCTCTTCGAGGTCAAAATCTTGTCTAATAATAATGTCTTCGACTGTCGTTTTGTAACCGGGACAAAATGCCGGTTAACATTTGCCCCCCCCCCAAAGTGTGTCGTGTGAAGCAACACAACACGCTTTGAATCAGCGAGTATTCCTTGTCTTCAGAAAGAAATCCATCATGTTTCTTGAACAGTCATTATCCTTCGATTTTCTCCTCTAAAGCTGTCATATCCTTCCTTGTTCGTCTTGACGCTTGGTTGTGGCTAAAAGTTCTTCATCTGCCCATTTGGTGAAGTAATCAACTGCTATGATGGTGTATATCGCACCACCTTTAGGATCGGCGAGAAGATGATTTCAGTGCCCCCAAGCGGCAAACGGCTATGGACTAGCCATTTGAATAATTTCCATCGGTGGGGTTCTCGGCTTTTTTGCAAACATCTTGCACTCGTCGCATTGTCTAGCATGATCAACCACATCTGGGTTGAAAGTTGGCCAGTAATACCTATAGCGGAGTATTTCTTTATCATGGTTTTCCCCCTGATGTTATTACCGCATTCTTCTTCATAGACTTTGCTCAAGATATCATCATGGGCGATACGCCGAAGCATGGGGATGGATAAACTCCTTTTGACGCACGACCTATTCTTGGATGATTTGTCGTGAAGCCTTGAGGAGGATCTGTCGTTTTCCATTCCTCTGGTTAGTAAGAATTCCCCATTGTAGATAGTCTTTGATAGGAGTCAACCATGACACCTTTTCATTTTGTTCGCTGAGTACGTGTGTAATGGTGTAATACGTGAAGTCGGTTAGTAGCTCTTGGACCTGGCCGAGATGAGGTGCACGACAATGCCCCCTAGCAAGATGAACTTCCTTAAATTTGTATACAACCAATCAAGAATCACAAAAGATATGTAAAGTTTTCACTTCAAATCCTCTAGCAAGCTTGAGGCTGGCAGTCAAGGCTTCATACTAAGCAGCGTTGTTTGTTATAAGTAAATCGAGTTTCAGGACGTAGCAGATTGATCGCTCCTCAAGAGTCATTATCATGGCTCGAGTCATTGTCATGACTCCTATGCCATAATACGGATAATTAGATGCTCCATCCGCGTACATTTTCCATCTTATGGTTGGTTCTCTACTACTCTTCAAGTAGTCATCTGAGGTAGTGAATTTGGGTGTGAGGTCTGCTAATTTCCGTCCTTGGATAGCCCTTCGAGGGAAATAAGTGATATCGAATTAGCTTAGTTCAATATTCTATTTAAGTAGTCTTTCAGACGTCTCAGGTCATTGTATGCCCTGTCGCAACGGCCGCTAAGCATAGATGCTGATGGAGTGAGCCTAAAAGTAAGAGTGGAACTTTCATGATGAAATCAATAGATATTGAACTAAACATAAGATGGAAAATGTTAACCGGCATTTTGGCCCGGTTACAAAATGACAGTCGAAGACATTATACTCTAGTCCGCGCTCTGGGGACTTGGAGGTTTAAGTCGTTTATACTCAAGTCCGCGCTCTGGGGACTTAGAGTACTCCAGTCCGCGCTCTGGGGACTTGGAGGTTTAAGTCGTTTATACTCTAGTCCGTACTCTGGGGACTTAGAGTACTCCAGTCCACGCTCTAGGGAGTTGGAGGTCTAAGTCGTTTATACTCTAGTCCGCGCTCTGGGGACTTAGAGTACTCCAGTCCACACTCTGGGGACTTGGAGGTTTAAGTCGTTTATACTCTAGTCCGCGCTCTGGGGACTTAGAGTACTCCAGTCCGCGCTCTGGGGACTTGGAGGTTTAAGTCGTTTATACTCTAGTCCGCGTTCTGGGGACTTAGAGTACTCCAGTCCGCGCTCTGGGGACTTGGAGGTTTAAGTCGTTTATACTCTAGTCCGCGCTCTGGGGACTTAGAGTACTCCAGTCCGCGCTCTGGGGACTTGGAGCTTTAAGTCATTTATACTCTAGTCCGCGCTCTGGGGACTTAGAGTACTCCAGTACGTGCTTTGGGAACTTGGAGGTTTAAGTCGTTTATACTTTAGTCCGCGCTCTGGGGACTTAGAGTACTGCAATCCACGCTCTGGGGAGTTGGAGGTTTAAGTCGTTTATACTCTAGTCCGTGCTCTGAGGACTTAGAGTACTCCAGTCCACACTCTGGGGACTTGGAGGTTTAAGTCGTTTATACTCTAGTCCGTCACTTATACTCTAGTCCGCGCTCTGGGGACTTAGAGTACTCCAGTCCACGCTCTGGGGAGTTGGAGGTTTAAGTCGTTTATACTCTAGTCCACGCTCTGGGGACTTAGAGTACTCCAGTCCACACTCTGGGGACTTGGAGGTTTAAGTCATGTATACTCTAGTCCGCGCTCTGGGGACTTAGAGTACTCCAGTCCGCGCTCCAAGGACTTGGAGGTTTAAGTTGTTTATACTCTAGTCCGTACTCTGGGGACTTAGAGTACTCCAGTCCGCGCTTCGGGGACTTGGAGGTTTAAGTTGTTTATACTCTAGTCCGCGCTCTGGGGACTTAGAGTACTCCAGTCCACACTCTGCGGACTTGGAGGTTTTAGTCGTTTATACTCTAGTCCGCGCTCTGGGGACTTAGAGTACTCCAGTCCACACTCTGGGGACTTGAAGGTTTAAGTCGTTTATACTCTAGTCCGCGCTCTGGGGACTTAGAGTACTCCAGTCCGCACTCTGGGGACTTGGAGGTTTAAGTCATTTATACTCTAGTCCGCGCTCTGTGGACATAGAGTACTACAGTCCGCGCTCTGGGGACTTGGAGGTTTAAGTCATTTATACTCTAGTCCGCGCTTTGGGGACTTGGAGGTTTAAATCATTTATACTATAGTCCGCGCTCTGGGGACTTAGAGTACTCCAGTCCGCGCTCTGGGGACTTGGAGGTTTAAGTCGTTTATACTCTAGTCCGCGCTCTGGGGACTTAGAGTACTCCAGTCCACACTCTGGAGACTTGGAGGTTTAAGTCGTTTATACTCTAATCCGCGCTCTGGGGACTTAGAGTACTCCAGTCCGCGCTCTGGGGACTTGGAGGTTTAAGTCATTTATACTCTAGTCCGCGCTCTGGGGACTTGGAGGTTTAAGTCATTTATACTCTAATCCACGCTCTGGGGACTTAGAGTACTCCAGTCCGCGCTCTGGGGACTTGGAGGTTTAAGTCGTTTATACTCTAGTCCGCGCTCTGGGGACTTAGAGTACTAAAGTCCACGCTCTGGGAAGTTGGAGGTTTAAGTCGTTTATACTCTAGTCCGCGCTCTGGGGACTTAGAGTACTCCAGTCCACACTCTGGAGACTTGGAGGTTTAAGTCGTTTATACTCTAGTCCGCGCTCTGGGGACTTAGAGTACTCCAGTCCGCGCTCTGGGGACTTGGAGGTTTAAGTCATTTATACTCTAGACCGCGCTCTGGGGACTTTGAAGTTTAAGTCATTTATACTCTAGTCCGCGCTCTGGGGACTTAGAGTACTCCAGTCCGCGCTCTGGGGACTTGGAGGTTTAAGTCGTTTATACTCTAGTCCGCGCTCTGGGGACTTAGAGTACTCCAGTCCGCGCTCTGGGGAGTTAGAGGTTTAAGTCGTTTATACTCTAGTCCGCGCTCTGGGGACTTAGAGTACTCCAGTCCACACTCTGGGGACTTGGAGGTTTAAGTTGATAGTAGCCGTTTTTTCACTCTTTAATTTGTATTCATCTACCGTATCGAGGCTAATGTTGTCGAATGAACAGTCGAACCACGTTTGCTCATAGAATGGGATCTTGCCCCCAGCTCAAGGGATGAAATTTGAAAAATGGACGATCGATTCTTGTCCGCTTGGTAATTATAGCTCTTCCAATCGAGTCAAGGAAGGAGGTATATGACAGATGGTTGGATCACATCCGTGTTGGGTTAGATAGCAGAATCTCTTACAATTTGCTCCGTATCTCCTTCTTTTGTGTTGAAGGCAGGATTTGATGTGTAGATGATCAAATCACGTCCACTCTAGACAGATCTTGGTGTCACTGAGCTTCAGAAGAGGCCTCTGTATTTTGTCAAACTTATTTCTATGACTTGATTTGAGTGGGCGATCAGGCCATACTAATTCCAAGCCTTGTTCAGGTCTCCGAGTCAAACGTGGAGGTCAGTGAATAGATGGTCAGTCGTGTCGACTTTATATTTGGGCTCTAATCGTAATGAGCTTTTCAATCTCTAGTTCTTGGCCCTAAATTAAAGGCACATGATTGATGATGAGCGATTGAATCATTCTCGTCTAGATGTAACTCCACACGTCCGATCATGGTCTGTATGGATTGGTTGGTGACCAAATCTGAGTATCCAATCTCCTGCATCATTTTGAAAGTAGTTTAGTTCAAGTTAGTCGTAGTTCATAGAACAATTAAAATAGAAATGGAAATAATTGAAAGAAGATTATGATAAATCTCATTGATAAGTGAAGCAGCATCGTGCGCTCGCTATTCGACTTTTGCCCCTGGCTCCTTTCAAAGGGATGTCAGCCGTCAGCAGCCCAACTGATAATCATAGCCTTTTATTAATAGGCATCGGATATTCGCTGCCCGCCATTCTGCAGGAAATGTACATACCATTGAAGCTTTACTTTCTAGATCAGCTTTTCGATCACACATTGGAGGTGTTTGTAATCGCCCGTGTTAGGATCAGTGAGCATTTGGGAATATACAACATTCCCCTGAGTTTCTTTAGACTTTGGTGTACTCTCTCGAGGTTGGTTTCCAGTACCACTTCGAGTCATGAGTCTTCAAGTAGAGGTTGTCAATTGAATCTTTCAAAGAGCATATGAGCCAATTTTAAGGTCTTGTTTCGGCTACTAGGGTCTACATCCTTAGCCAACGGGCCTTCATTGTTATTTTTCTTAGTCTGTTCCGCTCCTCCACACTTTGGTTTAGATTCATTTTTATCATAGAAACGATCCATGGTTATAGGAGGCTCTCCAGGTAGCTGGCTTCCAAAATATATATGGAGGTCGATTCTCCTCAAGGGTGATCGGTATGGTATCCCTTTGAGTGTATCGTTTGAGTAGCGGTAGTTTGTCCGTTCCCTTGTTGTCGTTTAGAAGCTGTCGCTAGATCCTCTATGCCTTGGCCGACCAGGGGATGTAAGGGAAGTAGATAGGATGTTCCTTTATTAAGTTGAGTTTTGAATTCAATATTTGGATGTTCCAATATTTTTTTTTTTTGAAAATAGGGGTCATTCGGCATTAGAGAGCGCTCGGCATTTAGAGAGCGTTCGGCCTTAGAGAGCGCTCGACATTTAGAGAGCGTTCGGCATTTAGGAGAGTTCGGCATAGGTTCTGTTCGGCCTAAATTTCTATTCGGCCTTCTTTCTGTTCGGCCAAATTTCTACTCGGCCAAATTTCTTCTCGGCCTAATTTCTACTCGGCCAAATTTCTGTTCGGCCAAATTTTTGTTCGGCCAAATTTATGTTCGGCCAAATTTATGTTCGGCCTTATTTCTGTTCGGCCAAATTTCTGCTCGGCCAAATTTTTGTTCGGCCTTCTTTCTGCTCAGCCAAATTTCTGTTCGGCCTTCTTTCTGTTCGGCCTGGAGGTATGTTCGGCATTCAGATGTATGGATCGGCCTGGAGTGTTCGGCATACGCCTTTTCTGGGGCGATCGGCATACGCCTTTTTTGGAGTGTTCGGCATACGCCTTTTCTTGAGCGATCGACATACGCCTTTTTTGGAGTGTTCGGCTGAATTGCCTTTGGAGGGGGTCGGCCTTTATTCAACTTGAGTGCAAACTTCAACGTCCAATCCTTAGATCTTGCGTACATCAGTGAATCCAATCCTTTCACATGAACACGAACACTTGACTAACTTACGGCTGTCAGCTTCCTTTAGATTTCTTTCAAATCTGAGTAGAATAGGAAGTTTTCTAGTAAACAACTGGATCTATCTCGCGAATATGGAAATCCACTGGTAGATGATGAGATCCAATCAAGCTGAGAAATTCAATTCTCAGTGAAAGCACCAAAATGTTAGCACCAAAATTGGTCACTAACACCCTTGAGTAGAGTTGTGTAGAGAGATTAATGAAGAGAGTAAATTAGGACTGAAAAATAGTGTAATTCAATGAAAAAGAACAACAAAAACGAGAACACCAGATTTATAGTGGTTCGGCGTAACTGCCTACATCCACTTTGGGTTTAATCTTTTATTGCTTTCTCAATTACTCGAATACAGATACAATCCGTAAATCAATCACTTGGATACAAGTTTGAATTAAAAAGAGGAGAGTATAAGAAATGGCAGAGTCTCCCCAGTGTTCCCGGAAAAAAGGGTCCCTTTCACTGTGCCCATGCCCCTCTATTTATAGACGAAGGTGGGTTGGACTTCCCTGGTGGGCCTGTTAATCTGAATAACTCGTTCCAAATGGAGTAAGCCCTATGTGCCGACCCAAATAGGCCGAACGACCAAATGCCGAACCTTCATCTTTATGCCGAACGAAGTGAGGCCGAACGCTCTGCGTGCCGAGTGAAACAGGCCGAGCGGTCGGCATGCCGTGCCTTCCTTTCCAGGTCGATGGGTCTCTCTATTGAATGGAGGAAGCGGGCCGAACGATTTTGGGATGCCGAGTGGAAGGATACGCCTTTGCCATGTAAGAATGCCGAGTGGAAGATATGTCGAGTAAAGAGCAGGCCGAGTACAACCCTTTGACAGCCGAACGTTCAAACGTGCCGAGTGCTCATTTGTGCCGAGTACAACCCTACATGCCGAACGTTCTAGTTGCCGAACGTGCTTTAGGTGTCGAACGATATTCAATATCGAACGTCGCTTTATGCCGAACGTCTTTCTAATGGGCCTGACAACTTGCTAACACCTCCAGGCTCTTCGAGGTCAAAATCTTGTCTAGCGCTAATAATAATGTCTTTGACTGTCATTTTGTAATCGGGCCAAAATGCCGGTTAACATTTTCCATCTTATGTTTAGTTCAATATCTATTGATTTCATCATGAAAGTTCCACTCTTACTTTTAGGCTCACTCCATCAGCATCTATGCTTACCAACCATTGCGACAGGGCATACAATGACCTGGGACGTCTGAAAGACTACTTAAATAGAATATTGAACTAAGCTAATTCGATATCACTTATTTCCCTCGAAGGGCTATCCAAGGACGGAAATTAGCAGACCTCACACCCAAATTCACTACCTCAGATGGCTACTTGAAGAGTAGTAGAGAACCAACCATAAGATGGAAAATGTATGCGGATGGAGCATCTAATTATCAGTATTATGGCATAGGAGTCATGATAATGACTCGAGCCATGATAATGACTCTTGAGGAACGATCAATCTGCTACGTCCTGAAACTCGATTTACTTATAACAAACAACGCTGCTTAGTATGAAGCCTTGACTGCCAGCCTCAAGCTTGCTAGAGGATTTGAAGTGAAAACTTTACATATCTTTTGAGATTCTTGATTGGTTGTATACAAATTTAAGGAAGTTGATCTTGCTAGGGGGCATTGTCGTGCACCTCATCTCGGCCAGGTCCAAGAGCTACTAACCGACTTCACGTATTACACCATTACACACGTACTCAGCGAACAAAATGAAAAGGTGTCATGGTTGACTCCTATCAAAGACTATCTACAATGGGGAATTCTTACTAACCATAGGAATGGAAAACGACAGATCCTCCTCAAGGCTTCACGACAAATCATCCAAGAATAGGTCGTGTGTCAAAAGGAGTTTATCCATCCCCATGCTTCGGCGTATCACCCATGATGATATCTTGAGCAAAGTCTATGAAGAAGAATGCGGTAATAACATCAGGGGGAAAACCATGATAAAGAAATACTCCGCTATAGGTATTACTGGCCAACTTTCAACCCAGATGCGGTTGATCATGCTAGACAATGCGACGAGTGCAAGATGTTTGCAAAAAAGCCGAGAACCCTACCGATGGAAATTATTCAAATGGCTAGTCCATAGCCGTTTGCCGCTTGGGGCCACTGAAATCATCTTCTTGCCGATCCTAAAGGTGGTGCGATATACAACATCATAGCAGTTGATTACTTCACCAAATGGGCAAATGAAGAACTTTTAGCCACAACCAAGATTCAAGACGACCAAGGAAGGATATGACAGCTTTAGAGGAGAAAATCGAAGGATAATGACTGTTCAAGAAACATGATCGATTTCTTTCTGAAGACAAGGAATACTCGCTGATTCAAAGCGTGTTGTGTTGCTTCACACGACACACTTTGGGGGGCAAATGTTAACCGGCATTTTTGTCGGGTTATAAAACGACAGTCGAAGACATTATTATTAGCGCTAGACAAGATTTTAACCTCGAAGAGCCTGGAGGCGTTAGCAAGTTGTCAGGCCCATTAGAAAGACGTTCGGCATAAAGCGACGTTCGGTATTGAATATCGTTCGACACCTAAAGCACGTTCGGCAACTAGAACGTTCGGTATGCAGGGTTGTACTCGGCACAAATGAGCACTCGGCACGTTTGAACGTTCGGCTGTCAAAGGGTTGTACTCGGCCTGCTCTTTACTCGGCATATCTTCCACTCGGCATTCTTACATGGCAAAGGCGTATCCTTCCACTCGGCATCCCAACATCGTTCGGCCCCGCTTCCTCCATTTAATAGAGAGACCCATCGACCTGGAAAGGAAGGAACGGCATGCCGACCGCTCGGCCTGTTTCACTCGGCACGCAGAGCGTCCGGCCTCACTTCGTTCGGCATAAAGATGAAGGTTCGGCATTTGGTCGTTCGGCCTATTTGGGTCGGCACATAGGGCTTACTCCATTTGGACCGAGTTATTCAGATTAACATGCCCACCAGGGAAGTCCAACCCACCTTCGTCTATAAATAGTGGGGCATGGGCACAGTGAAAGGGACCCTTTTTTCCAGGAACACTGGGGAGACTCTGCCATTTCTTATACTCTCCTCTTTTTAATTCAAACTTGTATCCAAGTGATTGATTTACGGATTGTATCTGTATTCGAGTAATTGAGAAAGCAATAAAAGATTAAACCCAAAGTGGATGTAGGCAGTTACGCCGAACCACTATAAATCTGGTGTTCTCGTTTTTGTTATTCTTTTTCATTGAATTACACTATTTTTCAGTCCTAATTTACTCTCTTCATTAATCTCTCTACACAACTCTACTCAAGGGTGTTAGTGACCAATTTTGGTGCTAACACAACTGAATAATTTTTGCATTAGAAAATTTTTCTATTATTTTTCCTGTAACCATGTATCAATAAACTTGCTCCATAACAAATTTCAACATCAATTAGTGATTAAATCGACAGGAATCAAAGAAAATCCATTTTCGGTTCTTTATTGAACTGCTCTCTAGATGGTTAGCTAGAAATCATAATTTTTCTTTCAAAAATCTTACCTTTTTATGTTTATTCAAGATATAAATTCAAACTTACAATTTAAGTTATTCGGATTTTAACCATTTATTCACTTTTTTTTACTGTAAATTTGAATTCACAGTGATTATATTTGACAACAACCTTTAAACAATTTCCAAACTTTGTTCTTTAGTTTAAAAAAATTTATTTGGTTAAATTTCTAAGTAAAATTGTTTATATGAAGGGTATAATTCATTCTCTGTTTTTCTTTGCCTCAGCAAATTTGAAATTTGAAGAACGTACATATGTAGAGCTTCCAGAAATTAACAAAACATCCCAGAATAATATACATCAAACATAATATTTCTTCATGAATCAATTATTAAAAATTAAATTTGGAAAAGTAAGTTTACTCACCAAATAAACTGTTGAAACAGAGGGGAAATTGTTGATGAAGGAAGACTGCAGTTTGAAATATTGAATTCCTGTAACTTCCCTTCTTCCTTGATTGAGATTGAAAATATGATGCTTATTTATATTTTCTTTCAGATTTTCCTCTTAAGTCTTATGACCGAACTATATATTAAGAACAAGTAGAATGATGTGGTATTTATAGATAAGAACAGTTTTTGTACAGTGATCACAACTTCTAGTATAAGCCTTCCTTGGTTATGATAATCTTTTGCTTTATGTATTAAAAAATCTAAGATGATATAGGTATTTCGGCTGTAAGATTTTTATAAATCTGAAATGACAATTTGTGGTGCTAATTTAATGCTTATGTCTTTATATTTGTTTACAACTAATTATTATTGGCTGACACTAAAATTTGGTACAAAGATATGTGTTTTATTTGATGTGAATACTTGTTTTCTTATGCATACAAAATTTTACAGCAACTATTATAATCTTTGTTAAAGCATTTGCATTGTACAAATAAATGTTACAGGTTATTCTTTTGTTTTTATTACCTTTCTAGCTTGAATAACAATATATATTTACTGATCTTTGTATTTGTACAAAGATGTTTTATTTACAGATTTTTGTACAAAGATTTTGTTTTATTATCTTCAAGCTTGAACAACAATCTACACATTTGTGCTTGTCTGGTTTCAGGTTAAAAGGTTACAAAACTAACAATTTATTTTATATGCATACTTCTATTCTAAACTTAACTATCAAGTCTTTATTGACTTGTATTATTTTTATACTTATCTTGATATTACTGTTTTCTTATGTCTGCATACTTATGTTTATATCCATATTTTTATGCTATACTTATGCTAAATATTTATAAGCTTTATTTTTATTTTAATTATAAGAGTTGTTGTTAGAATCACTTCTTAATCTTATTTTTATTTAAAGTTAAATCTTCCAAATATTTGATTTGTAACTTATATTTGCCTTAGTATACTTTATATTTATATTTAATATGAATAGAATTGTGCTATTGTAAATATTATTATTATCAACTACATTTATATATCTGAAATTAAATGTCATTAATACATAGCTTTTATTTAATTGAATAAAACAGATTTTATTTTAAATATTGTTAAAAGAGTCTATTTTAAATTTTGAAATTAAAATTTCCTTTATAACACATATATAACTGATAATACCCAAAATCTTATTTATTTATAAATGAAAAAACTTGTATTTTATTTAAATTAGATTAAAAACTTATTATAATAATATGGTCAAAATTTTGGGATGTTACATAACCACTTCAAAACCTATACTCGATCTATGTTTTGGAAGCGATTGCGAAGCAAAATGTTATAGAGTTAAAATAGTTTATCCCTAGGTTAAGTCCAAGGGAGAGTTCAAAGTTAACATTTCAAAAGATGATATCGTGGAGTTGTCTATCTTGGGGAGTATTCTAATAGAGGGGACAATGTTAGCATTCGTCAGAGGATTTATGTGGGGAACCTATGTGGAGTTTCAAGATTTGTTTGAGATGCTCGAATCCATGTAGTGATTTGTGATCTGTTCGAGATAATGGAATCCAATTTGGTGATGTTCAAGTGAAGAAGACTCATGTGAAAGATGTCAAACCTAGCCTCGACATTGGAAATGACTAAAACCAGAGTAGGATGCAGAATCTCTGGTTTAGCTTTCCCATAAGGGTATATCAAATCGATATTTAGAGAATGCATATTGATATGTTCCGCGTGGGAGTTGTTGATACTTGGTGCCATGCAGTTAATCATTTGGCCAGTTGTGTGTGCCATAGAGTTTATCCTATCTAGAGATATACAATGCTTGGAAGGAAGTTTCTAAACCTTGTCACTGAGATCCACTTTAGTTTAATAGTGGTGTCTTTATGGAAAAACAATCCATATACGAACGCGCCTTAGCAGTATTCATTGTATACCTAGTAGTGTTGTAGCATTCATAGAACAGCTATTTGACATGGTTTATGTACTACACTCTACACATTATCTATTAGATCACTATATGTTAAACTTAAATGGATGGTTGGTCTCATTTGAGGGAAAAACTGTTATGGTAATCAATATGGTCTTAAAAAGGTGCTATTATATGTCATTCTTATTTCTTGAGATTCTCAAGTTGGTTTACTAGATTGATCTGGTGTTATTTTCTTAAAATGCTTGGATCATCCATGTGTATATTTTCAGATTTAGCAATGGATGCTTTGGAGCTTATGGAGCTGAGTTGATTATTGCCCACCGTAGTATTTATTTCCATTGCATTACTATTATATCATCAGCATTTGTTAGGACAGGATTTTATAACCATCCAAGCTGATCACTATAATTTTGAAATACTTTGTATCTTAGAATAAGAATTTATACTTTCTTTTGATATTATATGCTACCATTTCGTTTGTGAGATCCTGATGTTGTGTTCTCCTCTTCCTTATTATATTTCTTTTCCTTTATTTCACCCTAACAATTTATCTTTCCAACGCTTAACTATTAGGCACATGAATACCGTGGATGTGTTAGTATCGGCGTTTGGGGGTCGAAAAGACGAGTCATTATAGCTAGCATCAGAGCTAAAGGTTAAGCGGGAACCTTAGCTTTAATTGGGTATGACTCATTAAGAGATGGGGCAATGGAATGCCCTAGCATGAGTTGAGTATATTATACACATTAGAGCGTACTTTTTAGTGCTATAAAAATGTTTTATGTTGTGTTAATTGGTCTGTTGAGTGGTTTATGAATATTGGTCGATGATCAACGTTATCGACAGCGGTTTCTAAACACTTAAACAATGCAAATCAGCATAGTATCATTTTGAAAAGGGTAAATGAAATAATTTTACCTGGGATTATATTTTATATATAAAAAGGAAAAATTTCAAAAAATTGATATAGCTGTTTATGATATGTATGTTTGTTAGGAAATGATAATATTTAGTTATTACTATCATTTATTGTTTGATTAGTTATGCTCGACCAGTTTATGAGCATTTACAATAGTGCATTGATTAGTTATGCTCAACCAGTTTATGAGCATTTACAATAGTGCATTGATTTTCGATTTTCTAAGTGTGAGATGCTACAAAGTTATTTTGGTAAAATAGATTTTGATTTAAACCCAAAAGTATGATTTGATATACAAAATTTGTATGTATACTATTATCCCTATAATTTTCAAAGGATATAAACCATGGAATCAATGTCTACTAAGAGCTTGAGTCAAAATTTAAAGCCCCAGACGATAAGATAGTGTTAATGATGAATATCGACATCAAAGTCCTCATCGGCGTCACGGGCCACAAGATCATGTTGAATAAATAGCGTTGCTCCTTAACTGTTATGAGTATTCTTCTATCTCCCACATCATCTATGACGTCAACGTTATCACCCAAGCATCACAAGCCATTAATGAGTATCAGTACAGCCTATGGCGCACTTCATTTATGCTGAATCTTATTGATGTTGCTATTCGTCTATTGAAGCAAGCTCGTCTTTAACAACCTCGAATGTAGTCAACAAAAGTGGCACCGCACTTCACAAGAACTTCGAAGACATTGTTCTATCATGGCACCAAGGGTCATCGACACCAAAATGATATAAAGTAGCAGTGGTCTTCATTATACTCAACGCTACACTTTTTCTCTCATTTAGCTTGCTTCGTGAACATTGGGAGGATTCCGCTATTCATCTGCATCACCATTACTTAACTACTATCATAGAAAGTCACCAAAGTCATCGACTTTGATGCATATTATACGAAGACGTCGATTCATGACAACAATCAATGATGCGGAACTCGTGGTTTCCGAAGCAACTTTAAATAAAGCCAAATCCAATCAATGTCAACAATTCCACATTTCATCAGCTACATGATGTCGACATTGAGGGTCATCAGTGTCATTGCTATTTTGTACCCACATCCTTCTTCAATATCAGATGATGCCACCAACCCTCAATCAAAAAGATCTCAAGACACGGAGTCATTGTCGCCCACAGATATTAGCTATAGTCATTGATGTATCTGAAAGGGTTGTCGATGTCACTACTTGATAACATCGCCTTCCATCAATGTTCTTATATGGGTGTAGTGCAAGTCAATCAATAGAGAGGGAACTAACAACGCCAAGCTTAATGATGCCAAATATTAGCTCCATTGCGCTAGTATCAAAGTCCCGCTATATGAATGCAAAAGTACCAACCTTGATACTCGACGATGCTACTAATGTCAAAGCCAATAAAGTACCAACCTTGATGTCGATGATGCGATGAATGTCAAAGCCAATGAATGTCGAAGCATGCCACTTGCCAAACCCTATAAATATAGACCTAGGGGCTTCATGAAAGGGACCGAATTCTCTTTTCTCACTTCTTACATGTTTTCAATTTTGTAAACCCTAAATCAAATTAAGGGTTTTTTCTGTTGTTACACTTGAACAATTGTACATATAAGGATTTGGAAGTTAAACAATGACATAGCCTTTTGACTCAAGTTGAACTATGACTTGCATATTCATTTGGCTTTGCACATTGATTTAGTTAAACTTGTGGCTTGCATAACATACCTGACTTTGACTTTGGCTTTGAGCTGGCATTAGCATATTTTATTCAAATTGCATATCGACTTACTTGCATATTGCCTTCGACCGCATACTATATTCCACATGACTTCGACTTTGATAACCAAAAAAGAATTTTGATAACTTAGAACCATGCACATCTTAATCTATAACTTAGACCATCTTTGAAGAGTCTACTCTTTGGTTTACCCATCTTTTATTCACTTTTTGGGTGTTGACGAATTTATTCGTTAATATTTTAGCCTAGAAGGAGGGCTCAAACCTCTGATTCCTTATACTTCTCTTAAATTAATCATATAAAATTCTTTTGTTTTGGATAATATGGTGAGAGATAGGAAAATAACAACATCCCAAACTTTAATTTAGAGAATATGGAGATTGAGAAACCTTCAACTGTAATAGGGCTTGCAAGCAATGAGACCAGAATTCAAGATTTAACATGGCAATTAATATTTATACCAGAACTCCTTAAGAAAGCCCCATCTCAAAGACCTTCTAATATGGTATAGTTTATGGAAGAAGAAGATGAAGTGGAATGTCCAAGAAAAATCCAAGATGAAGTGCAATTACAAAAGTCACAAAAAAAAGAAAGCAGTACAGCTAAGATGGGTCAACAGAACGAGAATCTAGAAGGCGAAGGAGGATGGTCACTTGAACAATTAGATAGCCCAAACTCATGTAAAGGGCATATGCCCTATGAAAGAAATTACAATGATGATGAAACTAACCAAAAGGACATTTTTAACCAAATAACGAAGGGTGTGCTTAAGAAGGAGAGAATCCTTGACCTAGAGGAAAATAGTAACTTTCGGAGAACTCCTTTTTAGAATAAATAATGGTTGTTAGTGTTCCATCTCACGTCAAGATTTCCCCACTAATGTATGATGGAATTACCTATCGAAATGATCACCTTATAGCTTTTGAAAGCCAAATGAATTTGTATAACGCTTCAGGTGAAATTCATTACAAGCTCTTTCCAATAACTTTTTATAGAGTGGCTATCAAATGGTATAAAGACTACCAAGGAGAGATCATCCATTCTTAGGAGTAATTTTCCTATGAATTTTTGACACAATTTTACATGTACAAAGACCAAACTATGGATTCCAACATGTTAGCCAATATTAAGCAAAGGCCAGAAGAATTTCTTGGCAAATACCTGAAGAAATTTAATACAGAAACACTAAAAGTAGAAGATGTGACCGATAGAGAAAAGCTGATGGCAGTTCATTTAGGGTTAATCGAGCAAATACCTTTTTGGGAAGAACTTTATATTCATGGATGTAAGGTCTATGGCACTTCTACTTTTAGACCAAAAAGTTTATTCAAATGGATAAGATGAGCAGTGCCATGAAGAAATCTTAACAAAACAAAAGGAGGGAAGGTTCAACTCCGAACATCCTAATAAAAGGCCAAAAGGGAACAAGAGTGGAAGAAGGAGTTGAAGGGAGGCTTTCGAATCCAATCATGTAGCTTTAAACCAACCCCTTCCCTACATTTTCACCATGACAAACGATGATGAAAATTTCTCCACCTCCTACAAAACATTGAGCCACCTTATTATCATTATCATAAAGTAAACGGGCATAAAACTGGAAAATGTCACACATTGAAAAGAATAATTCAATATATGACCAAGTCAGGATTCCTAAAAGAGTTCATTAAGGAAACTTAGAAGATCTCCTATATAAAAGAGAATGATCCAAATACCTAAAATCTAATAAGAGAAGCAACTTTGCAACTTCAAATTCAGATACTAGTCAAATTGTGACGTTTTGTGGTAGATGCCCACCACAAATTATCCTTACACATAAAATTTCTAAATTTGACTTGTACTTGAAATCAATCATGTATTAACATGAAATTCGAGTGTCTTTACAAGTTAAAACAAAATCAATACACTTCATGTAGAAGGATCTGAGTCCCCCTATCAAAGCTAACCAATCTCCCGGCTTCTTTAAAGGAAGAATAGACTAAATAACAAGGGTGAAACGGTCTCTTTCTCAAAGCTTGAATCAATGCATTACCGTCAGTCTTCCATTATATGCCAGTTTCAGAGGAAAGGTAAATATCTGAAATCTTCACAAAAGAAAGGGTTCTTAGAATGAGCATTCTCTAGTTCGTAAAAGTCTATTAGTTCATGAATCATGACTTTTCAGACTTACAAACATGTCATTTCTTTTTGCTAAGAAAAACCTGAAGATGTATAATTATATATATAAAGATGTAAGTAAATACACCAACCATATTTTCAACAAGTCACTTTATTACTGAAAAAGAGTTTTCTGAACATGTCTTTAACAAAAATTAGTTTCAAAAATCAAGAAGGATTATTACCCTATAGATCAGTAAGATAAATGTTTAACTATTTCAAGAAAGATATATAAAATCTTCTAGAAAATATTACTTAGCATTAGTAAATGCACATAAAAGATTTGGGTTGAACATGTCTTGATAAAAGAATTTTCTAAGCTTTTTGAAATTTATAGGAAAATAAAGACCTACACATACTTTTCAAAGAAAAGTTTTTAGAACCACTAAGACTCGTTAGCACTGCAAAAACTCTAATCAGAACAGTCTATTCTCGATTAAAGGACTATTGGTTCAGAATCATGACCACTTAGTCTCTTATTTGAGATTCTTGTTTCTATTATGAGTATGTTTTAATCAAAGAGTACAAATATCCAAAATCTTTTCAGATAAATAATTCCTCGATTTGTAAGAGGTCCATTTACAGAAAAATTCTTTCTTCCAAAAAGAAGTTTCACGATAGAAAAGTTGATGTTTAAAAGGGATTTCACAAATATTTCAATTGGCCAACAATCATTTTCGCAAATAAATTTTCCAAAAGAAAAACTAATTTAAAGCTTCCAATGTCGACTTTGGAGCATCAAAAAGCCTTCAATGTCCATTCTGGAGCACCAAAAAGCGTCTGATTTCCACCCCAAAGCACTAAAAGCCTTCGATGCTCACTCTGAAGAACCAAAAACCTCTGATGTCCACTCTGGAGCACCTCCTAGAGGAAGGGACAAAAGCCTTCGGCCAGTCCGAAGTGCCTTCTGGAGGGAAGAGGGTCCAACACCCACCAAAGCCTCTGATGAATTCCTAGAGCACTTTCAAAACCAAAACGGATGAAGAATTCCATAGCTCGAATCAAAGGAATGGCCCAAGAAGGTTCCAAACAAATAAAAAGACGAAGATGTCCATAGCCTGAATCAACGGCAAGGCCCAGGAAGGGGCACAAATAACTAAATAGATAAAGATGCCTATAGTTCAATGCAGAGGTAAGGTCCATGAAGGGCTACAAGTAAATAAAAAGGATGAGGAAGTCCGAATCTGTAACAGCCCGCATATTTTACGATTGAATATTTAAATATTTTGTTTAAATATTTATCATAGTCGGATTTTAGTCCGAAAAGTTACTTTTTGCATACGGTCGAATTAGGACTCGGAACCACTTCCATTGGGTCCAAAACACTGTTTGCGATCTTTTTGAGTATAAACTTTGATGTGTTTGGAGTTAGTGGAATTTTGCCACTTTTTCACTTTGGACTTTAGGTTTGGTTTAGCCCATTAGCCTAAACTATTAATTCTAACTCAACCCCCACTTCCCTTCATAACTTCACTTTCATCTCCTAACACTCAAGCTTCATCAAAAATGGGGGAAGGAATTGCACCATCCCTCGGCCTGCACCGTATAAGCCCCTCGGCCTGCAGCAAGCTCGCACACTCCATAGGTCGCGCCAACTTAGGTCGCTCGGCCTTAGGTCGTTCGGCCTTAGGTCATAACCATAGGTCGCTAGGTCGCTCGGCCTCCTTTACTTCCTTAAATCGCTCGGCATTTGTTAGGTCGCGTGCACTTAGGTCGCTCCCCTATAGGTCGCGCCGTGCTTAGGTCGTTGCTTTACATCACGCAACTCCTTAGGTCGTGACAAATTAAGTCGTTTCGTCCCTAGGTCGTTCGGCTTGCACCATCCCTCAGCCTGCAGTTAGGTCGCTCGTGTTAGGTCGCTCGTGTTAGGTCGCTCGGCCATTAGGTCGCGCATGCATATTGGTCGCACCATCCCTAGGCCGCTCACCTCCTTAAGCCGCTTACAACACTTAGGTCGCTCGACTAGGTCGCACATACTTTGGGTCGCGCCATTCCTTAGGACGTTGCAGTTAGGTCGTGCCACCCTTTAAGTCACCCCTGCTTTAAGCCATGTGCTATTTCTTGAGCCGTTGATTCCTTGTGATGACTTATGGATAAGTCGTAAGTCGTGGCTGTCAAGTCGCAAGGGTATTTCCACTTTGATGAATTTTAGAATCGAATTCTTTGGATTTTATTCACGTCTTAAAATGTGAATTTTTGTGATTTATTGTTTCTACAATCATTTTTGTGATTTGTCACTTTATCTCACTCGTACGAGAAATCTAATTAAACGGCGTAGTAAAACAAATGGTATGAAACGCTTGCATTTACTTCGCTGGTTAATTCTTGGACTTGTTCGATTGAATCTCTTGTGATAATTTTCTAGTGGAAATCTACAATTTGTTCGTAAATATTTAAGTTAAGCTAGTGGTTATGGGACATGAAGCTAAGCTTTTATATTTACTGGCTTACTATAATTGACACTTCTTGATGATCGTTGATGATCATTTTTGTGATTTAGACTAGCAAATGTGCGATATCTCTTTGTCTACGAGGGAGACTAAGCCCTGTTTCTGTGGAGCTTCGGCTCAATTTGGTAGGGTAGCGACCCATGGCTTCGGGCCGTTTTGTGGAGCTTCGGCTCAAATTAATGGTTAACAACCATGGAATAACGTACCATTTTTTGATACACGTGTAGGTGAGTTTTCATGCTCCCGTTTTGTGATAGGCCTCCCCACTTTTGTGATTTCTGGATTTTCATTGATGATTTCTAGAATGTGTTTCACCGATTTTCGTGATTTACATTGATATGTGTTATCAATATTTGTGCATTGGTGAATTTGTGTGTCATTAACTTTTGTGATTGGCATTGATATTATTGTCAATATTCATGGTTTTGGTGAATGAAAATATAGAGTATGACATTCCATTTGATCTTTGAGAAGATTCTTGTGATATTGATTAATCCCTAGTTGATTTTCAATTGCATACTTTTCACAGTATGGCTTTGTGGTTATCATATGCTTTTGTCATATCTCTTATTCTATATCATTTCATCTGATATTTATAGCTAGACTGATCCATTTATTATTTTCTTATTAAATAATACTCGGGCCAGACCGAGATGTTATAGGTGCTTCTGCTTGACTTCACATCTGGGATTATCACCTTGACTTTTGGCTAACTACTTAGGTTAGTAGTTTTTGTTGTATACATTTGAGATATAGACTCATTGTTGTATCCATATTCTTTTGTCTAGCGCTTGTAGCTATTCTTTTGTGATATTGTGGGTCTTGTTTGACCACTACTCTGATGTACACTTTCATGTGTTATATTCATATCTTTTTCCGCCTTTGTGATATGGATATCTGTGACTGATTTGTGTCACGTTTATTTTCTATATTTGTTTCCGAAGAATATATATAGCCACTATGTAGTAGTTTTGAGTTTGTATCGATGTGTCGGATTTCCTCCTGAAACCAAATGCATGTTGTACTATCTAACATATTGATGCTCGCACAAAGCAATTACACGGACGGTCGCTCCTCAACAGCCTTATTCTCCGTGCTAGTTGACGGCATTACACCGTAGCGTCCTTGGCTAGCATGGGTATAGAGGTGGGGCATCACAGCTTGGTATCAGAGCGATTCTTCGGCACAATGTAGAATAATCTAGCAAGGATCATCGCTCTAAGTCCATCTTAGGAATCGTGCTTTAGGATTTAATTCGAGTCTTCGTACCGATTCATCCTATTTTCTTTATGATTCCTTGTTTATCTATCAAGAATACTTGATATTCATTTGGTGAATAACCTTATCCTTCTTCTTTCTTTCTTTCAAAAGGAAGAGAAATAGTTAGACCTGGTCGTCCCAGCGCCGATCAATCTCGTGCTACTCCCCAAGATGGAGTATTTATGTCTGCCCAGCAGCTTCTTGATCTTGTAAGGAATGCTCAGGCAGCTGTATCTAATCCGGAGTCTACTCACCCTAAGTCTGGATTTGCACGTTTGTGCAACGATTATACCAATTTGGGTGGAAATCATTCAAAGTTTATGAAACTATTATTGAAGTCCAGGCTTGGCTGAGAACGTGCGATCGAATCTTTTCTCGCATGAATCTTGTTGATCTTCACAGTGTTCAGGTGGCCTCTAGCATGCTCCAAGAAAGAGCATTAGATTGGTATGAGCTTCTTATTTCTGAAATAGTTGAAGCGGATCTAACCTGGGAGAAATTCCGGGAACGCTTCGAATTAAAATTTGTGCCAGAAGCTGAGAAGGTGACTTTGGCTTGCCGTTTTATAGACCGTGTTTAAGGTGAATCTTCTGTGGCAGACTATGTCGCATCATTCGAGTCACTTTATAAATACAGGGCCGAATACATAAACACCCCATTGAAGAAGAACCAAAGATTAGTCTATGGCATGAATAAAAATCTCAAGAAGCCATTACTTCTAAAATTAGAAGTTTCTTTTGATCAACTCATTGATATCGCTCTTCGACTTGAAGAGGCAGATAGAGAGAGTGATGTTGAGGTTATGGGTGCCAAACCAAACTTCAACAACAAGAAAAGGCCTAATAAGTTCAAAGGTCCTTATCCCAATAAGAAAGGGAAGCAATCAACTTCGATGCGAAAGACTTCTACCTCTAGTAGTGGGCAATGCTACAACTATGGTTCTAAGGACCATTATGCGAACAAGTGTTCAAAGCCTCGTGCTTGTCGCTATTGCAAAAGCCCCGATCATTATTTATCTTCTTGTCCCAAACTTCAAGGAGGGAATGAGGGAAAGCTTAATGTTGCTCAAGCCCCTGGAAACACATCTCGTGGTAAAGGTATTTCTCATTCTATCCTTGATGGCATTATTTTATTTCGTGATCATCCTATTCGAGTTCTTTTTGATACGGATGCATCCCATTCTTTTATTTCAAAAGAACTTGTTGATATTTTTTCTTTGGATGTTATGTGTTTGATGAATTCTTTGAGAATTGCGAATCCGGTTGGTGGATCCGCAACAATCAGTTTATTGTGTAAAGATGTCGAGATTATTTTGTGTGATTTTTCTTTCCAAGCCGATTTGCATGTCATGCTCTACTTAGGCTTTGGAATGATTTTGGAAATGGATAGGCTTAACCACTATGAAGCCCAAATCCTATGTCCTGAGCAGACTATTCATCTTCGACATCCTCAATCTGTTAAGCAGATTTCTATTAACCTTAAAGATTCGGATTCTAGCTTGGTTGCATCTTTATATTCTTTAAATCCTCATGATGACGATAATGATGATGAGGAAGATATTATTTCTCTTATTCACGTTGTTCGTGAATTTTCCGACATATTTGAGCCCGTTTTAGGATTACCACCTAAGCGAGCAATTGAGTTCAGAATTAATCTCATTCCTGGAGCTCAACCTATCACTCGTCCTCCTTATCGTATGTCTAATACAGAAAATGAGGAGATGCGCAAACAATTATCCGAATTGGAGACGAAGCAATTTATTCGCTCTAGTTCCTCGCCTTGGGGAGCTTCGGCTATTTTTGTGAAGAAATCCGACGGTACACTTAGGCTTTGCATTGACTACCGCAAGCTTAATGATCTTACTATCAAAAATAAATATCCTTTACCTCGGATTGATGATCTATTTGATCAACTCAGTGGTGCTAGAGTCTTTTCACAATTAGACTTAGCTACTGGTTTTCATCAGCTTCGTATTGCATAGGATAACATTCCTTTGACATCGTTCCGTACTCGTTATGGATCTTATGAATGGCTTGTTATGCCATTTGGTTTAACGAATGCTCCGGCTTATTTCGTTGACCTTATGAATAGAGTTTTCAAAGACTTCCTCGATCGATTTGTTCTCATCTTTATTGATGATATTCTTGTGTATTCTAAAACCGAGGAGGAGCATGAAAAACATCTTCGGATTGTGTTGGAAACTCTTAGAAGCAATCAATTAAAAGCAAAATTTTCTAAATGCCACTTTTGGCAATCTCGTGTGAAGTTTATTGGTCATATTATTTCCGAATCCGGAATTTTCGTGGATCTTTCAAAGATTGAAGCCATTCAAAATTGGAAGAGACCGGAGAGTGTGACGGAGATCCGTAGTTTTCTTGGGTTGGCAGGTTATTACCGCTGGTTCATAAAGGACTTTTCCAAAATTTCCGTTCTTCTTACTAGTTTGACAAAGAAAGGTGTTACATACTTTTGGTCGGACAAATGTGAAGCTTCTTTTCAGAAATTAGAAGAACTCCTTTCCGATGCTCCTATTCTTATGATTCCCGAAGGAAACCAAAATTTTATTGTTTATACCGATGCTAGTCGCGTTGGTTTGGGTGTCGTTCTTATGCAAAGAGAACGTGTTATTGCTTATGCTTCTAGGCAATTGAAGCCCGTCGAGTCTAGATATGCCACTCATGATTTAGAACTCGCGGCTATTGTTTTTGCCCTTCGTATTTGGCGTCATTATCTTTTGGGAGAGAAATTTATTCTTTACACCGATCATAAATCTTTGAAATATCTATTTTCTCAAAAGGAACTTAATTTGCGTTAATAACGTTGGCTCGAGTTCCTTGCATCTTATGATCTTGATATTCTTTATACTCCCAGAAAAGGAAATCGTGTTGCCGATGCCCTTAGTCGCAAGCAATAACCGATTGTCTCTATGATGATATCCGAATTGAATGAGCTCGAGATTTTACCCACTTGTGAGATTCGAGATCGTGTTTCCGAGTTGTGTTCATCTCTTGTTTTATGTAGCCTTGAGGCTCATCCTTCTCTTTTAGACCGCATTCTTGAAGCTCAAAAGCTAGATCCCGAATTGGCTCTTCTTGGCCAAAATTTTAGGGATAAAATTGATATTGAAGGTTTGAAAGACTTTGATATTGATTCTCGTGGCGGTATTCAAAAATTTGGTAGACTTATCGTGCCAAATATTAGTGATCTTCGTAAAGATATTTTAGAAGATTCTCATCGTTCTAAATTTACCATTCATCTTGGTAGTAGTAAAATGTACGCGGAAATGAAGTGTACGCGGATATGAAGCGACTTTATTATTGGGAGGGAATGAAATCTGATATTGCTAACTTTGTAAAGTGTTGCATGACTTGACAACTTGTTAAGGCCGAACACCAAAAGCCTGGTGGGTTATTGCAACCTTTAGAAATTCCAATTTGGAAGTGGGATCAAATTTCCATGGATTTTATAGACGGCCTTCCCCGTTCTCGTTCGGGTCATGATAGATTATGGGTGATAGTTGATAGACTTACTAAATCCGCCCATTTTATTCTCGTTCGGTCCAATCGAAACGTTCCTCTCTTGGCCAAACTCTTTATTAAAGAAATTGTAAAATTGCATGGAGTTCCTTCTTCTATTGTTAGTGATCGAGATCCATTGTTTACTAGTGGATTTTGGAAGACTCTTCAAAAAGCTTTGAGAACGAAGCTTAATTTTAGCACCGCTTATCATCCCCAGTCCAATGGACAGACTGAGCATATGAATAAAACTCTTGAAGATCTTCTTTGTGCATGTGTTCTTGATTTTGGTGGAAGTTGGGAAGATCATATCTCTCTTGTTGAGTTTTCCTATAATAATATCTTCCAATCTAGTATTGGTATGGCACCTTTCGAGGCACTCTACGGAAGTCCATGCCAATCTCCTTCTTGTTGGCTTGAGGCCGGTGAGAAGCTGATTTTAGGTCCAGATTTTATTCGTGATTCCACAGAAAAGATTGATCTTAATCGTCGTAGGATGAAAGAAGCCCAAAGTAGGCAAAAATCCTATGCCGATAACCGGAGAAGGGAATTAGAATTTTCTATGGGAGATTTTGTGTTTATATGTGTTTCACCTATGAAGGGTGTTGTACGTTTCAGTCGATTGAGAAAATTTGCGCCTCGATATCGGGCCATTTCCTATCACCGAACGTATTGGTTCCGTGGCTTATCGCCTATTATTACCAACATAGTTTTCTGCTCTTCATGACGTGTTTCACGTTTCTCAATTACGGAAATGCCTTCGAGATTCCGATTCTATTCTTGAGCCCGATATTGTCGAAGAAATTGAAGTTTCGCCTAATTTAACTTATGAGCAACATCCTATTCGTATTATTACTTCGGAGGTCAAACGCCTTCGAAATAAAGATGTTCCGCTTGTTAAAGTTCAATGGTCCTCAAATCCTAAGGATTGCTCTTGGAAATCTAGAGAGTTCATCAAGCGAATACATCCGGACTTACTTTCCCGTGCTCTTTGAGATGAATTTCTTATTTCAATTTTCTTTGTGTTGATATGCTTTCATGGTTGTTACCTCGTATTTTATTCTTAAATATTGCAAGGACGCAATTTCTTTAAGGAGGGGAGTCTGTAACAACCCGCATATTTTACGATTGAATATTTAAATATTTTGTTTAAATATTTTATCATAATCGGATTTTAGTCCGAAAAGTTACTTTTTGCATACGGTAGAATTAGGACTCGGAACCACTTCCATTGGGTCCAAAACACTGTTTCCGATCTTTTTGAATATAAACTTTGATGTGTTTGGAGTTAGTGGAATTTTGCCACTTTTTCACTTTGGACTTTTGGTTTGGTTTAGCCCATTAGCCTAAACTATTAATTCTAACTCAACCCCCCTTCCCTTCATAACTTCACTTTCATCTCCTAACAATCAAACTTCGTCAAAAATGGGGGAAGGAATGGGAAATTAAAACTCCAAGTTCAAGTTCATTTGCAAATCCAACATCTAACTCCAAATTCAAAGAGAAGCCATTGATTCTTCCTTGCTTTCAAGCTTCTTCTTCATTGATCTTGTGTAAAGGTAAAATTTTGTCTCACATCTTTGTCTATAACTATCTTTGATTGTTAGGTATGAATTCCTAACACTTATTCATGTGCATTTGCTTGTGGTTTGGATTGAATTGGTGAAAATCCCATTTTTTAGTGTTTTGGGTTCAAATCTTTAAAAAAAAATCCAATCTTTGATGTTTGAACATGTTTTTGGTGATGAATCGAGGAGCCAATAGGACCGGGTAGCCGATAGGCGTAATCCCCTAGCGTTCATGCTCGATCGGTTGCAAATTGAGTGAGTTTTGAGCTTCAAACCCCTTAGGTCGCTCGGCCTGCACCGTATAAGCCCCTCGGCCTACAGCTAGCTCGTACACTCCACAGGTCGTGCCAACTTAGGTCGCTCGGCCTTAGGTCGTAACCATAGGTCGCTAGGTCGCTCGGCCTCCTTTACTTCCTTAAATCGCTCGGCATTGGTTAGGTCGCGTGCACTTAGGTCGCTCCCCTATAGGTCGCGCCATGCTTAGGTCGTTGCTTTACATCACGCAACTCCTTAGGTCGCGACGAATTAAGTCGTTTCGTCCCTAGGTCGTTCGGCTTGCACCATCCCTCGGCCTGTAGTTAGGTCGCTCGTGTTAGGTCGCTCGGCCATTAGGTCGCGCGTGCATATTGGTCGCACCATCCCTAGGTCGCTCACCTCCTTAAGCCGCTTGCAACACTTAGGTCGCTCGGCTAGGTCGCACATACTTTGGATCGTGCCATTCCTTAGGACGTTGCAGTTAGGTCATGCCACCCTTTAAGTCGCCCCTGCTTTAAGCCCTGTGCTATTTCTTGAGCCGTTGATTCCTTGTGATGACTTATGGTTAAGTCGTAAGTCGTGATTGTCAAGTCGCAAGGGTATTTCCACTTTGATGAATTTTGGAATCGAATTCTTTGGATTTTATTCACGTCTTCGAATGTGATTTTTTGTGATTTATTGTTTCTACAATCATTTTTGTGATTTGTCACATTATCTCACTCGTACGAGAAATCAAATTAAACGGCTTAGTAAAACAAATGGTATGAAACGCTTGCATTTACTTCGCTGGTTAATTCTTGGACTTGTTCGATTGAATCTCTTGTGACAATTTTCTAGTGGAAATCTACAATTTATTCGTAAATATTTAAGTTAAGCTAGTGGTTATGGGACATGAAGCTAGGCTTTTATATTTACTGGCTTACTGTAATTGACACTTCTTGATGATCGTTGATGATCATTTTTGTGATTTAGACTAGAAAATGTGCGATGTCTCTTTGTCTACGAGGGAGACTAAACCCCGCTTCTGTGGAGCTTCGGCTCAATTTGGTGGGGTAGCGACCCATGGTCTTTGGGCCGTTTTGTGGAGCTTCGGCTCAAATTAATGGTTAGCAACCATGGAATAGCGTTCCATTTTGTGATATACATGTAGGTGAGTTTTCATGCTCCCATTTTGTGATAGGCCTCCCTCCTTTTGTAATTTTTGGATTTTCATTGATGATTTCTAGAATTTGTGTTTCACCGATTTTTGTGATTTACGTTGATATGTGTTATGAATATTTGTGCATTGGTGAATTTGTGTGTCATTAACTTTGTGATTGGCATTGATATTATTGTCAATATTCATGGTTTTGGTGAATGAAAATATAGAGTATTACATTCCTTTTGATCTTTGAGAAGATTCTTGTGATATTGATTAATCCCTAGTTGATTTTCAATTGCATACTTTTCACAGTATGGCTTTATGGTTGTCATAAGCTTTTGTCATATCTCTTATTCTATATCATTTCATCTGATATTTATAGCTAGACAGATCCGTTTATTATTTTCTTATTAAATAATACTCAGGTGAGACCGAGATGTTATAGGTGCTTCTGCTTGACTTCACATCTGGGATTATCACCTTGACTTTTGGCTAACTACTTAGATTAGTAGTTTTTGTTGTATACATTTGAGATATAGACTCATTGATGTATCCATATTATTTTGTCTAACACTTGTAGCTATTCTTTGGTGATATTGTGGGTCTTATTTGACCACTACTTTGATGTACACTTTCATTTGTTATATTCATATTTTTTCCGCCTTTGTGATATATATCTGTGACTGATTTGTGTCACGTTTATTTCTATATTTGTTTCCAAAGAATATATATAGCAACTGTGTAGTAGCTTTGAGTTTGTATCGATGTGTCGGGTTTCCTCCTGAAACCAAATGCATGTTGTACTATCTGACATATCGATGCTCGCACAAAGCAATTACATGGATGGTCGCTCCTCAACAGCCTTATTCTCCGTGCTAGTTGACGACATTGCACCATAGTGTCCTTGGCTAGCGTGGGTATAGAGGTGGGGTGTCACAGAATCTCAAAGCGGAGACAAAGCCCAAGAAAAGGGCAAAGAGAAAATGGATGAATATGTCCAAAACCATTACCAAGTGAAGGACAAAGATGTCACAGTTCAAAACAAAGGCAAAGCCCAAAAAGGGTAAAAAGGGAATGACAAAGATGTCCAAAGTCTAAAACAAAGACAAAGTGCAAAAGGCAAAGAATAGAAGATACAAAGGAATCCGAAGGCCAGAGAAGAGGCGAAGGGAATTAAGCAAGGAGAAAATCTTTATTAGAAGAACAAAGAATAGCTTCATTCAAGGTTCAGATCAAAGTAGATTTCTAGTAAGATCGGAGGTGCGACCTCACTTTGCCCCGTATGTCTCCTATTTTAGCCACATCTAAGAAGACTCACCTGGGTCAAGGTCACGTAAATACCTCATACAGAATCGTTCACCAAACCATCCTACTTTATTTCTGGAATCTCCACCACGTACACAGTTGTTAAAGTAGTTTTCGGTATTGGTGGAGAGTATGACAATATCTTATCCCGGTCTTTTTAACAACCAAATGCTTATTTCACGCCGGATGGATCTTTTACATTTCAAAAATTAATTCACAATTGATATCAAAATATCATATTCTAAAAACCATATCATTTTCAAAATCACATTTACTTTCGAAATTATATCACATTTGAAATCGTATCACTTTCGAATTCATATTTCCAAAAATAGATTAAATCCTCATTTAAAATCATCATATTCCTTATTTATGTCATTTAAATGCGTACTTATGTTGTAACATCATTAAACCTTATTCGCTTAAAAATCAAGGCTTTAATTAAAAACATTTCCACTTTGCACCCTTTGAAATTTAGAAAATAGTTTAGATAGTTATAAATAGTTTAATTAGTTTACATAGTTTAAATGGAGATAATTTAGGTTGAATAGGTTTAAAATAGATTAAAAAAATTTAAATAGATTAAAACACTTTAATTAGATTTAAAATAGTTTAAATGATTTAAGATAGATTAAATAGGTTTATTATGGATTAATTAAATTTAAAATAAATTAAACGAATTTGAAAATATTATTAAATAGAATTAAAATAGATTAAATAATTTAAAATTAATTAAAATAGTTTTAAATAGATTAAAATAGTTTAATATAGTTTAAATGATTTAAAATAGATTAAAATAGATTAAGATAGGTTAAATAGGTTAATTAGTCTAAAATAGGTTAAAATAAATTAAAATAAATTAAATAGTTTAAATTGATTAAGTTGGTTTAAAATAGATTAACTTATTTTAATAGTTGAAAATCTTAAAATTAGAATTGAAAAGAATATTTACCGTTTATATTGAGATAATAAATTTTGAAATTAACATCATATTTAACCATTTCTTCCATTCCAACATTTCAATAACTTAATTTCGATAAATGTCGTTTATACTTCAATTACTTTCAATTTAAACCAATTCCAATTTCAACATTTAAAATTTGGGTTTCTGAAATAATTCAGTTTATATAAATCAAGTTTTCTTCAAAATATCATTTAAATAAATTCAAAACTTAAGGATTTGAAATCGTTTAATTTAACCAATCCGATGTCCGTATATAAATCTCTACACTGTGGTCAAGTGATACGGATATTTATCATTTCAATCTGCAATTTAAAGTTTTATGGGTATATATCATTTCAACCTGAAATCCCAAAATTTAATTTCAGTACATGAAATTGCTCAAGTCTATATTTCAACCCATAACCATTTCTCCCTAATCTGTCAGATCGTTCGAGTATGTATCATTTCAACTCATAAGGAACTTGCAGTGTTACAACAATATACAATATAACATACAGTCATCCAATATCAACAATTAAACATCCATCGAAATCTCCAAATCAATCAATAAACATCAATAGACTGATTATCAATAACAAGTATAAACTGACAAATTAAAATTTTATATTAAATTAAATGACGATTAAATGCAATAAAAGTCGTATTTCACTGGAATGACAAATTTAAATATACCAAACATCAATCAATCAATTTTTATTCACATCATAAATTTAATTTAACCAACAAAAGATAATTTAGTGGTTGTGAATTGGTTAAAACACTCGCTTTTAATTTTAGCCCATAAAAATCAAACAAAAGCGTAAAAACACAACAGTCTCCAAATTCAACTAAATCTATAACGACCCGCTTTTTTGGACGTTTTAAGCAGGCACACCGTCATACTCAAACCATTCAAAAGGGCAGATTGTTATGTGGTAAACAAGAAAAAGAGAAAGAAATAAAAACATACAGAATCTCACAGAGGAATGACAAAATATAATAATCAAATAACAGTTCATGAAGCTGTTTAATAAATATATTTGATTATTCTTTTACAACACAACATCATAGTTATATAAACAGGAATAAATAAGTAAATGCAGTGGAACAACATGATGCAGTGAAATGAATATAATAAATAGTAATAGTACAGATCTTCATCTTCGTCCTCCAGAAATAAGGTCTTCAACCCTGAAATGCTCAGGCTGACCCAAACGAATTGAAAAGACAAAACATTCGAGTCAGAACTAAAAGATCTTATGTAAGTTAAATCAATAGTAAATATAAGTGCGACGGCGTCAGAGATGTTTACGGGGTTTGACATCTCCTAACCAGTGTCTAATGTGGGTGCAGTAACTTAAGAGATGTTCAGGATTCACATCTCCTAAGGATCCGTTAAACTATCTACTATGTAGTACAATACTCTATTATAATATGTCTACAGTAAACTAAAAGTATTAAAAAAGCGTTAAGGCGTTACCTATATCCCCCTTAATACATTTTATAAATTCCCATAGTCTTTACAGTACCGTAACTCCCACCGTAAACTGGAGGGCTGTCAAAGGGCACTCCATAGGTATGATACAAAACAAACTCGTAGAAGGCGTGCTAAGGCATGTGAACACGGCACTCGAGGCAATGTCAGGTAGATATACCAATTGCACTCCCAAACTGGTGGTAACGCATAACAGCTACTACCGCCCACCTCGGACACACTCCTATATCAAAATCGAGGGGTGGCTAACAAATCAATCACAAAGTCAAAGTATAGTATCGAAGAAATGTGCCCGATAGGAGGAATGACCTCACTTGGCCCGGTATAGCTCTTGTTTTAGTCACATCTAAGCTGACTCACGGGAGTCAGGGTCACGTCATACCTCATACAAAAATCGCAAACCATCCTACTTCATATCTGGAATCTCCACCAGGTACACAGTTGTTAAATTGGTTTTCGGTATTGGCAGAGAGTATACAATATCCGATCTCGATCTCTTTAACAACCAAATGCTTGTTACACATCGGATGGTTCCAAAATCAATTCATAATTGATATCAAAATATCATATTCGATCCAAACTATATCACTTTCGAAATTATATTCACTTTCAAAAATCATATTTCCAAAATAGTTTAAAACCGTCATTTCAAAACTTCATACTCAAATTAAATATGTAATTTAAATCCCAACTTATGTTATAATATCAGGTAACCATATTCACTTTAAAATCAAGGATTTAACATATAAACACATCTACTGTATTTAATTTGAAATTTAGAAAGATAGTTTAGATAGTTGTAAATAGTTATAAATAGTTATAAATAGTTAACATACTCTAGAATAATTTAAAAAAGGTTAAAAATAGTTTTAACTTGTTTTAAGATAGTTGAATAGATTTAAAATAGCTTGTATAAGATTAAAATAGATTAAACAGCTTTAAAATAGATTAATTAGATTTAAACTAAATTAAATAGTTAAATTTGTTTCAAAATAAATTGAATTGGTTTAAAATAGGTTAAATAATTTATATAGTTAATAAAGTTTAAAATATTTTTAAAAATTTGAAATCTTAATAATTAAAATTTTTAAAATGATATATTTTTAAAACAGTTTATATTAAATACGAATTTGGAACTTATATAAATTTAACTATTTATTTTATTTTAACATATCTGTACCATTTCACAGTTCCAAATCACAAACCCAATTTCAATTCAAACTCTCAATAAAATTATTAAATCTTTATATTGATTTCAATCCATGTTTGAAATATCAATTTAAGTTATTCTAATTTCAATACATTACAAATTTATATTTCAAACAATTCAAATAACTCAATTCTGACAAATTTTACATATATTCCAAATTAAACTTTGAAATTTTCAATTAAATTCTTTTAAAACCAATTCCAATTTTAACATAAAACTTGAATTTCGATAATAATTCTATTTACATAAATAAAATTTTATTTCAAAATACCATTTAACAGGATTCCAAAAATTATGGATTTAAAATCATTGAATTTAACCAATCTGATGTCCGTATATAATTATCTGGCATAGGGTCAAGTGATACAGATATTTATCATTTCAATCCGTAATTCAAAATTTTACGGTTATATATCATTTCAAACAGCAATGCTGAATTCAATATTAAAATCCGTAAAATCAATCGATATATCATTTCAACCCATAATGATTTTTCCTTAATCTATAGATCGTTCGGGTGTATATCATTTCAACCCATAATGATTTTCCCAATAATAACTAAGGGAACTTGCAAAGTGATGGAATTTCATAAATCAAATATAGCATCCAATCATCCAATATTAAATTCAAACCTCCATCACAATCATCATCCAATTCAACCAATAAATATCAACAAATCACAGATTATCATATACAGGGAATTAATTGGCAATTAAATTTAATAATAAATTAAATGACAATTTAATTCAAAATAAATTCAAATTAATAGAAATGCAATTTAAATATACCAAACAGTCATAAATAAATTCCAAATCACATCATAAATTTAATTTAACTAATATAAGAAATTTTAAAAGTTGTATGTGGGTTAAAACGCTCAACTTTGATTTTAAATCGAGTTGAAATCCAAAATAAGCCCCAGAATTTTATAATCTCAGAATTCGACCAAACCAATGTAATAATGTCCAGAATTTGAATACGATTCTAGAGGAAGAAACCGCGCATGAATCGGAACTCGTATGTAAAAGTTATACGAGTTAGAACATTAAATTTTTAAATTTAAAGAAAAAAAGAAAGGAATTATCAATCATCCACGACCACGTCACCAAGCCTATTCTCCTTTAAACCTTAGCCTGTAATCATGCAATCGACTCAGAAACCTGCCGCCGCCACTTAACTTCCTACCACCGATGATCCCCGACCTTACGATATGATCAAGCTTCACCATCGCAAAGGCCATCACCGGCCGCCCTATCCCCCGCCTCGCGGCAAGACGGACGCCCCCTCCTTCGAACGCCGCTGCCCAAGTTAAGCACGTCGTTCAAGCCACTTTAACCACCCATGACACCAAGTAGCCACATTGATCGAAAGACCTAGTCGACCTCACACAGCAGCACCTCTCGATCGAACTATCGACGAAGATCCAACGTTGAACGAGAAGCCTTACAATGAACAGCCGAAACTAAAACGTCAATTTTTGGAATAACGATAAACCCGATCGAAAAAAGAATTACACCAGTTAATTATGCTTATTGAGAGCTTCAAATTGATATATAATTCGATATATTTTGAAGAGTTAGATTTTTCAATTTGATATTTGATTTGAAATTGAATTGGGGATTTGTTTGGTTTGTCTACCATTGAGAAGAAGAAGCCAGAGAGAATTGTACGTACAGACAAATGAAAATAAGTAGGAGCTAGGATTTATAATGGACTATTTATAGGTACGTTAGAAATAGAGATGAATGGACACGATTGGTTTGAAGGTTGAACGATAAACGACCCGAAAAGCCCATTCTGTCTCCGAAACAAAAATGGGTCATCCCATATGTCAAAATAGATGTTTTCGATAGTTTTAAAATCAATGGAATAGGTTTCAAGTCCCAATTCCATCGTACGAAAAAGTTATGTTAAAATCAGCTTATTTCAAATTAATTTCAATTAAATTGATTTCTAGGCATTTCGAGCTCTTATGATCAAACGACAAGTTTGATCGTTGCGAAACTTGAAATCCTATAATAATTCACCGTTGCGGATCCGATAAGACAGGTTTCTTCGAAAACCGAGGCGTGGCCAAAATGGCTATTTTCACGTTAATTAAATAAATTAATATTAAATTAATTAAATCACTTTTTAATTTCAAAATTACTAACTAACAAATTACATCACTTTTGATTTCATAGACATTTATAATAATTTAAAACAAATTTACAAATTAATTCAATGTCAATTATTTACTAATTACAGTGTTTAATTTCAATTTCAGTAAATTCGGTAACTATAAATTAAATTCCCAATAAATCCAATTATTATAATTTAAATTCCAAAAGTTGATTAATTTTGATTTTCAATTATTTTTGTTCAATCAATTATCATATTATGAAATATAATTTAAATTGGTTACATCTTATTGAATTAACATTCTTTAATTATTAGTTTAATCTACATTAACTGCACCAATTAAGCTAATTAATTGCAATTGATTTCAAATTAAATTTAATAAACAAATTAAATAGATAACTTATAATAATTGTTACCATAAACCTTTAATCACATTTATAGGTTATTTATTTATAAACAAATGTTACAATTACTTATATAATACTTATTTTATTCAATTACTACTTATTAAATTATTTCATTAGTTCGTTCAATATTTACGTTTGTTTTCCTATATTCACTTTACAACTAAGTATAACCTTTACATTATTTCAATTGACTGGAATTTCATTCAAGTTGCCAATAATTAACTTAAATTAACATTATTACATAACTTTGGTTATTATTTCCCTTAATAGTTCACAAATTTTTATTTCTTCCAATATTAAATAACAGAATCTAATTAAATTAACTATTTTTAATTATTGAAAATTTACGGGTCGTTACACTCTCCTCCACTCAAAACTTTTCGTCCTTGAAAAGGAAAAGAAGGAAAAAAAAGGAATTAAGAAATTAATATATCTTATTCAAAATATTAAATTTATAAACAATTAGTTTACAAAATTAAATAATTTAAATAAAATATATCAATTTATAAACAATTAAATCCTTTCATATTCAAGTTAAAAAAGTTTAGAAAACATTTCATAAAAATTTTCTAAGTCCAAAATTCATGAAAAATTTCGGTAGAGTCTCCTTTGTACGGTGAGGTCTGGGAGAAATAGCAATATCAATGAATGACAATATATATCACATATCAAAATAATATATCCCAACACGAAAAAATAATATAATATCGCTATAAAACCGTAATCTGAGAACGTACCTATTTGTCGGGCAAACAACGCTTAAATTATGAAACCAAAAGCAGTAACAATTGCTTCCATAACTTGTACTGCTCTTATGTAATCCAAAGAAGTTAATAATTATATAAGGGAGAGATTTATATTGCTTCAATTTATAACAAACAAATCATAGCAATATTCACTCGCAAACAACATGCAACCAACACTTGCAACCAAGAGCATAAAGCCATCACATGCAATCAAAGTAATCAACCATCCATCCATATCAAGCAAAACAAATGGTTTGTTAGGATTTTGACACTTTTAATCGTATAGAATGAAAAATAAACTACTACGTATACCATCTACTCAACAGATTATTCATACATCCAAACAATTAGAAGTATCCATTCCCAAACAACCCAAAAGCCAAAACAAACAACACATTCCAAATATTGTTTAAGTTTATTCTTATTAATTTCTTTTCTCAATGATCATTTCTTTAGTTTACATTTATTTCTTACAATATTCAGTTTCCATTCATTCATTCATTACTTAATTACATTTGTTTACATTCATTTACTTACATATGTTATTTACATTTTCTTACCTATGTTACTCATATATAATTATTTAAATATATGCAAACCAATTCTTAAAGTATTATATAGGTTTCAATGTAAATAAATTCACATTCATTCATTCAGTACTTATTTCCATTTATTTTCATTTATTACTTACGAAATTCATTTCCATTCATTCAGATAATGTCAATTTCTTTTTCATTTCTTTACATTAATTTCTTACATTGGTTATTTCCATTCAGTTGTTTATAATAAACTGTGATTTGCTTATTTAAGTGTTATATACAATTTATTACAGTTTAGTTCACATTTGTAAATTTATATACTTGATTTTCATTAATATTCACTAGTGCATAGGTTCATACTTAAGTTACTTACATTTTAATTTACATTCATTTCCTTATATAGTGTCATTGAATATTAAATATATTTTCTAAATCATTTCACTTTCTGAATTTATAGTCATTTAATTTAATATAGTATTAATTTTAATTATTCACTTTAATTATCAATAGCTTAAAACACTAACTTAAGCTTATAATAATTTACTTATAGCACTTACTTTCTATTTCATTTTATTTAGTAGTATTTCAGTTATAACCTAAGTTTATAACAACTATAATATCAAAGTTTTTATTTATAAAAGTAATTCCATTGAACACTTCCATTACTTAAGTTTTACTTGTATAATATTCTATTACGGGTCCTTATTAAAAATTTCAACTTTTAATATTTGGTAAGTTATGTATGTGTTTTAGAATGCAATAAAAGGTTGCATCGGTTTTTATATTTATTTTAAACCAAATTGTTCAATGGTTACATTTATTATTTTCATTTCCTTTTTATTTATAGTTTCAAATTTTCAGTTTCTTATCTATTTCATTAATCATTTTAACATCACATTTCTTATTTTATTTTAGAAGTTTTCAATTATTAATATAGTCAAGGTTCTATTCGTTACAATAATTTAAATTTCTAATTTATAGAAACTTAAGAACTAAACAACCGAGTTTCATTTTAATTATTTAAAATGATATATAATCATATCTTACATACATACATACATACATACATACATATATATATATATATATCAAGTCAAACTTCAGAATTTTAAAATTAAGATTGGCTTATCAAAAGGATGTGTAGTATAACTACTACAGTAGTCTTCCCACTTCAAAATTCGAAAATGAATGTCGATGATGCATTCACTCATCACTGAAATTATTTTCCAGCGACAGAGAGGGGAGTACATAACTTATTTCTTTCCCAAATTCCTTTAAAACATTTCTTTCAAATTATATTGAAATACTTATATTAGAAAATACTTCCAAATACTACCAATATTATATTCAAAAAACCTTCTAAAAGAAAATTGAAAAAAAATCGAAAATTAAATTATAAATTTCCAATTTATATTTGCTTTACTTATAAATCCTATCTTTAATCAATATTTATAAAATTTCACTACCTAACAAAAAAATATATTACAACCAACTATATCATTTATAAAATCTATTATTTTATATACAAAATATATAATATGCAAAATTATCTCATTTACTTAAATTTCAAAATACATATTGTGTCGGTCTATCCTATAAAGTGTTTAGAAATCCCTATCGATGACATAGCGCCTATGCATCGACTAGAATATATAAATACAAAGCGGGACAAATTTACACAATACAAAACCCCTTTATTGTGACGACCCGGCTTTCTATGCCCAGAAAGTCGTGTCATCAATAAGAAAGAAAGGGATAGAAATAGAAAAGAAAAGAAAGAAAGAACAACAACATCAGAATCTCACAGCGGAACGGAATAAAATATAATATATCAACATAAATATTACATAGTTATATACATCAGAGTTATCCAATATCATACAACATGACTATCATATACATATCTGTCAGAACATACGTCTCAAATATCATAAACTAACACAGCGGAACTATATAGATATATATGTCTACAACGCTAAAGCCTCCTGCTCCATTGCTCCTCCAGAAGTCGTCAAAGCTAACCTGAATCCCTTGGCTACCCGTAAAAATTTGGGTACCCGAAAGTTTATGAAAAACATAATAAACTTCGGGTCAGACATGGGTCTGGTATGAGTAAACGGGTTAAAGTTGCTTAACTTTGAAAATCTTTTAAAAGAAAGGTATCACGTAAGACTCCCCACAAATAAATACGGGTAAGTTTTTACCTTACGCTAACCAAAACATTTTATAGGAAATCCAGTGATATTATAATAGTGTCTAGGGTTTTCAAGTAAAATACAGAAATGCTGAAATGCTTACATCTCACATTTCAACATAGTTGGGCACAATCAAAACGTACGGCGCTTATTGGAAATTGGATCCCATACAATGGCAGGGCTACTGGGGTACCGCCCGTCACAGTACGTGGTCTAGATCACAGTACCGAGGAGCCACCCTAACTCCCTACAACATAAGGCCAGAACCATTCCTTACTGAACAGTCCCGAACAAGATAACCTCGCAGTTGGTGTACATCCAACCGCCCACACAGCCGAATAAAGGGACATCTAGACAGGGGTATATCTCGTCCTGCTTGGGCATGACCCACCTAACCTTGCTGCACCTCCCCTGTTTTAGCCATTCCCGGTTGATGAGGCTTGAGACTGCGATTACCTTTTTATAACATATCACTTAGAATGCTCATCGTCCGCCTGACGATGTGCTGAAAGCATTCAATCCATACAAGTTCGTTCCAGGTTCGAACGAAACCGAAGGCATTATCTCGTTACACTCATTTCGGAATCACCCTCAGAGTTAACGACGATAACCCTTGCATTCTTAAAACACCATCTCGATCTTCACTTGAGAATTCACGACCTAACGTTTAATTTGGATCGATGTGGTTTTTGGAATATCAATTGGATACCCGATCCCGGTCTCATCGAAATCCAAACGCCATTTTAAAGTCCAAGTTGTCTAATTAACTTAACAGTTTAAATTTAACAATTGAATTCATATAGCAATTTAACACAGATAAATAACATCAGAGAAACCATATAACAATTTAACACAGATAAATCATATACAATTATCACAGATATCTCACAGAACATCACAGGAAATAATAAACATCAGTTCAATCAAATAGAACCATCGATTTATATCAACAAGTTTGATTTGTTTAAACTCAATTGCATATTTAAGAGTGAATTATATTTTATTCTTGCTTAATTAATTATTAATTAATTAACTTATTTCAATTCATTAATTATTTATTAATTAATTCACTTAATTAATGAATTAATTCTTAATTACTAATCAATAACCTTAATATTGATTTATAAAATTCAATTACACATTTAATTATTATTAATTGCTTAATTAATCATTAATTAACAATTAACTTATTCGTTCCATCATTAATTATTTATTTAATCAGTTATCTATTATTTGTTAATTAATCAACTTCAAATGATTAATTAAATCTTGATTACAAATGGTTTACACAAGATTATTATTAAAATCTTTAATTATTAATTTGAATTAAGTTTGAAATTACTTTTTAAATTACAATTATAAATTTTATTACCTACATAATTAACTTCCATTTTAAATTAACTACTCCATTTTGTTTCAGCAAAACATTCAAGATTATCAAAGTTTAATCACAAATTGTTTCATACTTAATAACATAGTTTATACTCAATAACTTCTACCTTCATCTTTCAGTTAGCACAATTCTGCAATTCTTAAAACCCGAAGACAACATCGTGCTCGCCTCGGGTAGGACTCGAATCCACCCAAAAATTTTCACGCGATCCTCCCCTGCCTCTCTTCTTCTCCCCTGTTTCTTAATTTAGCTGTTTCTTCTTCTTATAAAAAAAACTTAAAGTTTTTATGTTGCTGAAACATATTAACACACACGCCTACTAACAAAAACTACTCAGGGAAAACCCGAAGAAACTAGCTCACTATCTCGAGTTACACTCGAGTCGACAGCCACATGCATCTCTCCGCCGCCGTGCACGTGCACAGCGGTCCACCACCGTGCCTACGCTTTGCGACGCCACCAACAAGTCGCAAAACCTCCCCTCTCTCGACTACATAACCCAGATTAACCCCAACGTCATGCAATCAAAATTCGACCTAAAAGTCGAACTGGAACTTGAACACAGTAGACAATTTCGCCTCGTCTACACGATTGCGATCACCTGAGACACCAAGCTTTCGGCCATGGATAGCCAACACCACTACCTAACTCCTCCCAAAACTGCTCGTCACTCGGTGAAGTCACGATGTCGCGTGAATCACTCAACCGAACCCAATATTTTCAGAACCAAAAACCCTACTTTTGATCATCTCCAAAAATCCATGCATTAGAAAATTCTTTTAGCATTTTTCTATTAATCACTCATCAATACCCTAGCTTCGTGTAGAATTTCATCATCAATCATTGAATAAATCACTTGATATTCATGAAATAGTACCTATAGTTCAATAATGTACTGCTCCCTAAATAGTTAATTAGAAAATTTAATTCTTGTCTTAAAAATCATATTACAGTATGTTGAATCAATATATAAACTCAAATTGTCAATTTAAGATATTTGAATTTTGAGTATAATTTTGCTTTATACTGTAATTGTGAGTTTACAGTTCTATATTTTTTTTATTTTTTTTTTCACAGCCTTCTTAAAATAATCTAATTCTTTAAACTTAAGCAAATTTATTTAGTTAAAAAAAATAATCATATATAAAAAGTATGACTAATTCTCTTACTCCTTTATCTCAGCAACAAAATTGGAAGAGCACATATAAGTAGAACAGGCAGTAACCAAACATTACAGAACAGATTTTAATCAGCATAATCTTTATTCATAACCAAATTATTAGCAGTTAAATTTCCAGAATTAAGTTTACTCACCAGATTGTAGTAGGAATTTGAAACAGAGGATGGTAAGAAGACTGCAGTTGCAAAATTTTGAATTCCAGCAACCTCTTTTGTAACAGCCCTAGTTTTTAGCTATTTATTTCTTTTAATTTTTTTTTGTTTTTAGGAATATAATTTATATAAATTGTGTTTACCAATATTGTTTAAATATTTAATTTAGAGAATTAAACTCGTTAATTTAATATGATTTTTGTAACTAAATTTAAGAAGAAGAAAAAAAAAAGGAAATTTTTATAATGTCTAATGAAGTGTGTGGTAACTAAATGTTTTGGATATTATCATAATATCTGTTGTTATACCCATTCCCTAAAAATAATGAAAAGGAGAAAATTTGTAACATATTAAAGTAGTTAATTAATTATGTTAATTTGGTAGGTTATGACATGCAAATCATGTTGGTGGAATATTCTCAATTTTGACATATTAATTATGTTAGCAGTGAACATTGTTAAGCAATTTAAAACAATGAAACTTACAATCAATTTATTTGATAAATCTACCTTATTCCTAGTTAGCAATTCAAAACTTGAATAAAGGCACATATGGATATTTTAAAATGGAGTTAATGACAATTAATAGATATTTCAAAAAGAAATTTATGACAATTAATAGAGAAATTAATTGTAAAATTTCAGTAGTTGACCAGAATTAATTTATTGAATAATTAATGCAAATTAATAAAATTGATGAAAGATAAATAAGTTAATTCTTTTGGTTAATGGCATGAGGACACGAGGTTAATCCCCATTTTGTAGGAGAAATCTGCCCGTGTAACCAGTCCGGCTACCAGTGCCTACAAAGCGGACGGATTAATGTGAGACGTCGCAGGATTGATAATTAACAAAAAGGGTTAATTAACTAATTAAGTTAGTAACCAAATTTGAGTATGTAATTAAAGGAGGATAATTAATTGGTAATATGGTAATTAATTGAAATCAATTAAGGAGGGTAATTAAAAGGGATAAGGTAATCAATTGAAATCAATTAAAGGCAATTAAAGGGGAATTAATTGATTAGAAGAATATGGAAATCAAATTTGCCTTCCTTTGCGCGTGACACAAAATTTTATTCTTTTAACATTTTGACATTTGCCTCTTACCATTTGTTTCTTGAGCATGTCACTGTATTCATTTATTCACGCAGCCTTATCCACAAAAATATCAACTCTTCCAATTGCCATTTTTCCTCTCACCTAAATTAAATGCATTCAAAATTTAATCTTGCCTATCTTTGCAAATTTTCGCATACCCATTATATCTCTCTGTTTCCACTGCGTTTGTTTTGCAATAAATAAATTTTTCGAACCATTGATCAAGTAAATATTTATGTAAGCATTTATTACTTTTGCCTTTTCAGTTAAAAGCTTTTTCATTGCTTACCATAAATCACGCAAGAGCTCAAGTTTTGCTTCCTCAATCAAATCTGTTCAAATTTGCAGTAACGCATGCTTTAAATTTAGATTATAACTGGTATAAATCACGCAAGCTATCTAAAAAAAAAAATCCAAAAGAGTGATATCGTTCAAACATAAAACTGGAAAGAGAAATCAACGCATGCATTTATCACAATTTTCGTGTAGCGTTCAAAAAAGAAGAACTGGAAATAAATCTCTTGCCTAAACGCATGCACTCAAAAAAATCAACGCTTGCATTTATTTCTTACGTTTTCAAACCTGCCTATTTATCTCCCCTTTTTATTTCGCAAGTTTATCTATAAATACTTTGCCTCATTCACATAAGTTTTCATATCTCCTTGTTTGTCCCTCTCTGGTACAAGCTTCTATCAGGTAAATAATTTGCATTGTTTATTTCTTTGCTTCTTCCAATTTTCCTTCCTCCTTCTTGTGTTCTCTGATTTCCTTGCTCGGCTACTTCCCCATCATGCCGTGCCATTTATAAATACATATAGAACTTTGTTAGTAGTAGGCTGGAAGAAATGATATAAATTGATTGTAGGAAGCTAGACTATGGAATTAGTGTAGTTATGATGTAGTTAGTGGTATTGTGGATTTGGATAAGTGCAGTTTGAAGAGGAAGGCATAGAAAGAAAAAAAAAAAAAGAATTACAATTTAATAATGGAGAAGATAAATTGATAAGGAGAAAATGATATGAAATGTTGTTTAATTCAAATAAACAATATTGTATGAATAAATCTTGGGTGAATATAATAAAATGACATTTATTTCAAAATTTTACTGGTTGAAATAAATTTAAGATGGTTAAAAAATAAATTTAACTACTTATTTGAGAATTTGGGTGGATAAATATCAATGGATTGTATTTATTATGGTTAATAAAAGGATATTGGTGATGTATACCAATAATCACCTTTTAATGTTTAATAATAAAAGTAAAAGAAGAAATAATTTGCCTAAACATGATGAACATGTATGTGAAATAAAGTATTATTTAATGAATTCGAATGTAGTTAGTGGCTACATTTGATTAAATCGAATAATTTGAACAGTATTGTGTTTGTTGCCAATATTGTCATTTTATTTAAATAAATATATATGAGAATGAAAATAATTGATCATGATAAATATGATTAAAAATGTGAGAAATAATTTAATAATGTCTAAACATGTATTTGTTTTGTTTGGGTGCATAACATCTTTTTATTCAATCAATTGTATTAAATTTGCAATTTATTTTGCAATTTATTCAATTTATTTTATGCATGCGTACGGTTGAAGTATGGGCCTAGGATATGTTGAGACGGTTAGCGGGTTGTAGTAGTCGAGCAAGTTGAACTAAATTTCTTTTATTCTATTCGTTCCAGTTGTTCTGAAATTTTGCTTTGACCGTAATTTTTAAATTCGCATACTTGGTATTTGGATCTTATAGATTTAAGTCAAGGCTTTGCATCCGCCGAAGTTTGATCGTGCTTTCCGTTTTTTTTTTTCCGAAGTAGATACCGTGTTTGATTTAGATCCACTGCAGCGTTTAAGGTGAGTATTTCTCACCAGACATATGTACATATATTTTGTGAATTATCGCAAGTGTATGTGTAAAAATTTTATTTAAATATTATCTGTCTGTAGTATAACGTAGAATGATGAATCCCATTTAAATTGACACCTCATCAGTTATTATCTGTTGTATTATTTCTGCAGTTATATTATATTATTGTTTATTTACTGCTTAAATCACCACTGCAAGTTCCCTGTTAAATTTAGATTGTTGTGGGCTGAAATGATAGGCCTAAATGATGATTACTGTGCTATTATTATGTTAACTGTTTAACTGTTAACTTGGGATTGCGGGTTTGAAATGATAGAACCCGGGGTTTGTAAATTACGGATTGAAATGATATAAATCCGTATCACTTGACCTAGGCTAGAAAACTATATACAGGCCCGTGGTCCTTATAATATTTTCTGAAATATTTAAAATTATTTTGGAAGTTAAATATTTGATTTAATATCTTTAAAGGATTTTATATTGATTTTGAATGAGTTATAAATGTTAATAAATAAATAAATAAATATTTGAATAAAATTTTGGAATATAACTTATTTTGGAAATTCTGGATTTTTGAAAGGATAAGATTTCGGTTAAGAAATATATATATAAGTTATATTTGGAAATATTTATTAAGTTAAACAATCTACTAAAGCATTTAAATGCTGTCTTTTGAAATTGGACTAGTTTTACCCGTAACTTTAGGTAGCATTTCCTAAGTGCTATAGAATCTGGAATTTGATTGTTTTGAAATTTAAGGAATTTGATAAATTATATTTATGTTTAAGTTTTGGAGACCTTTAAGATATGAGATTTATAACTGGATTTTTCTTAATAAATTTAAGATGAACATTCTAGTGTTAAGTAAATTTTGAAATTATTTAATGGCATAATTTTGGAGTTTTATCTATGGAATTTATGGGAATATTCAAGACGAAATAATAAACACTAATTTGTTGAAAGAAAAAATATCCAACCTTAGTTTTGAATATTAATACTCCAATTGGATATATATATAGGAATTGAGATGGTCTTGGGAACATGAAGTGATATTTAAATTATGGTTTAAAATAAAGAAATATATTTGTAAAGCTATGTAAATTATCTTCTTTACAAAGTAACCATAAAGTTAAACCATTTATATCCAAACCATTTGTGTTTTGGGAGTTATGTTTTTTTAAAGAAAAATTTCCAATATATTATGGTTTAAAGGTATAATTCAAATATTTGGTTTCCAGATATTATAAATTTTAAGCAGTATGGTTTTGGAAAAGAATTATATTTGAATATAACGATATCATGTTGTTTTGGGTTTTAAATGATATCGTATTTATAGTTTTGAAATGGAAATGTTTATACTGGTTTTAAAGTATAAATTGTTTTTAAATGACCACGGGTTATAATAACGATGGGTTGGCAAAGAGACCGGGATCGGATATGGACATACTCTCTGTCGATACCGAAAACCACTTTGACCAACCGTGTACGCGGTGGAGATTCCAGAATGAAGTAGGTCGGTGGTGGCGTTTCCTGTAAGGTAAATACGTGGACCCGACTCCCGTGAGTTGGCATAAGGTGGCTAAAACAGGAGCAATTCCAGGCCAATGAGGTCATTCCTCTGATCGGACGCTCCTCTTCGATATTATACTATGATCTTGGATTGATTCAGTGGCCACTTCTATATTTTGATTTTGGGGGAGTTAGTTCGAGGTGGGCGGCAGCTGCGCGCTGCGCGTTACCATCAGCCTGGATAGCAATTGGTATATCTACCCTGGCATTGCCTAGTTGTGCCGTGTCACCTACCCTATCGCGCCTTGTACGAGTTTGGTTTTCTCCCGTAGTCCGTGTGGTATCCTCTAGTGGCTTCCCGATCAGGAGGGACTATGATATTGGATGGACTACTGGGACTATTACGTGTTAAGGGCTATATGGGTAACCCCTTAACGCTATTAAAAAGTAAGTTTATTTTATAAATAGACACTAGTATAATAGCGCAATATACTACATAGTAAATAGTTTGACGGATCCTTAGAGGATGGGCGGTCCCAAGCATCCTTTAAGTTACTTGCTCTATATTACAGTACACTTGAATTAGCTTACATTATATAAGTATGTATGTCCTGACTCGAGTGTTATGTTTTATTTTTACGCTCGGGTCAGCCTGAGTTGCAGCTTCAATTTCTTCTCCGTAGCTAGGACACTCAGTAGATCATTCGCGCTGCTGGAAGTTGTTTCAGCCTTTATCTTTTCTGGAATTCAAGACTTTGAAGACTCTATCTCTATTTATGTCTTAAAATTTGTATTGAGGATTATAGACAATGTAAGTTCTGTTTTGTTGAAGTTATATCAGTGGCTTCATGAACCACTAAATTTTTAATTTCCGCTGCGAGATTCTGATATCTGTGTATGTGATTCTGTGATCTATTTATTGTATATTCTGAGTTTTGCCAAATTTATTCTACAACGCAGTATTTTGAACAATTCAAGTCCGACAATGTGCGGATGCGAAGGGTTGAAAATACTGGGTCGTTACATTTGGTATCAGAGCTTTGGTTCTAGGCAAAACTTAGAATGTATGGTAAATTTGATTTACAGAATCACGTTCATTCGAGATTGAACCACTCTCTTTTCGAATTTTGGAACATTCCCTACGGTTCCAAAGCTCATTCGTATCCCTCACTTTTTCATCTGCTTTAGATTCTGGAGTATCTCATAACTCCACTTCGGATGATCTTTATTGTAAATTGGCGGTCTCGCCATTATTCTAATAAAGGGGTGAAACTCCTTTACCATTAGCATTGATTCACCGGAGATTTATATTTATCCTCGGTTTATATGCTAGTATCTTTGGTTATTCCAAATTCTATCTCTTCGGATCAAATGTAGATTTACCCCAACCACATCGATATGGCTCTTTAAGTCACGGATGACTAGGACAAGGTTGTCCGCGACTTATATAGACTTACCCAGTTTCCTTATTCTGATCTTCTGATTTCAATTTATCTTGAATTCTATTTGATTTGAGTTCATCAAATTTGAGTCTCTATCCTGGTTTGAGAAGTTTATTCCTATATTTGAAATTAAAATCTAATATTATATATATGAGTATAATTTTCAAAATTTTATAATTAATTTAACTAGTTGTCAAGAGATAATAGTTTTGATTTTATTTATGGTGTTGTAAGCCATGTGTTTGTCTAATAAATAAGCGAATATAAAACAATGGTTATAAATTAATTTGGAAACAGAAATGAATTTAAAACTAAAACTTGAGAATTAAATTTCTGATGATTTCAAACCTTGTGTTTAAATTTTAAAAGGATGTAATAAGTATTTTTGTATAGAAATTTGTTTCCAAAGAAATTTTAAAATTAGTGCTTTTCTCTTTGTCGCTGGAAAATAATTTCGGTGATGACTGCAGCATCATCGACATTCATTTTCGAGTTTCGAAGTGAAAAGACCATTCTGTAGTCTGGCTACAGTGTTTCCTTGAGATTTTAATTGATTTGAATTTCTAAAGTATGACTTAATATATATAGATATATAATTTAAATTTGATTTGACATATTAGGTATATATATTTAGTTATCTCTAAATGGTTTGAAGGGAATCAGGAATTTAATTCTTAAAGTTATCTTGAGGAAGGAAAATAAATATAATAACAAAAATTTGAATAAAAAGGTTCCAATTGGAGATAATTAAATTGAAAGTTTTATTTGTATAACACCCAATTTCATTTAATATAACTTACCTTGATTTTCAAAAGTTAACATGTAATTGGATAATATACAATATAAAAGGATTTTATGAATAAAATTTGAGTGGTTATAATAAATATTATACACTTAAATTTTAGTTATAAAAGATTAATGGGGATAAATAAGGAAAAGGAATTTAAGGAATTTTATTCAAATGTCTTAATAATCAAATTAATTTAATATGGAGCCGTAAATCTAACCAAGAGATTTTAATAAAAGGTTATTTCCTGAAATGAACATGTTTGTGTAATAAACAAGGTATCTTTGAATAAGGAAAATATATTTGAAAGGGATATTTTTGGAGTAAGGATTATATATCTTCAAATCATAGTTTAATTGATGTCTAAATAAATAGTTAAGACGTATTCTAATATCACTAAATTTTGATAATTGAGAATTGGTTTTCAAATGGAAATTCAAGGGTAACTTATTGAAGGAATATCTTATTTATAAGATAAGTATTTTTAATAAAGTGTTAGGTTATTTGTTAAAATTCAGAGTTAAGTACATAATAAACTGATTAGGAATACTATTATATCTACTATAGCATATTATGAGTGCTGCTGTTTCTAAAAATAAAATGTTTTGGAATTTTTTTTTTTATAAATGAACTTAGGAATATTTCAACCTTGAAATGAATATTGTTTGGCATTGAATTTAAAAGGTATAAATGAAGATTATTTTAAAGGTATTATGATTTTAGTAGCATGATTTCCAAATGATAATATTTATAAATTTAATGATTTCAAAGCATTATGATTGCAAATTTATTATCTTATTTGTTTTCAAACTATCTTTAAGTGTCCTTGGTTTCCCTATCTGCTATAGAATGAGGAGGCTATTGCTTATACCAGTCTATTTAGAAATCTTTTCTATAATCTTTAAAAATCTTTGTTACTCATCGGGGCCTGAGCACCGCTTACCACCCATAGACCGACGGTCGAACTGAAAAGAGTAAAACCGATTCTAGAAGATCTTCTTCGTGCTTCAAATCCGGAACTATTCGTTTAAAGTTCTTGTTTATCTAGCTTATCTTCCTTTGTTTCTTTTCTTTTGTTCCTTTTCGAGGACGAAAAGTTCTTAAGTGGGGGAGAGTGTAACAGCCCTAGTTTTTAGCTATTTATTTCTTTTAATTTTTTTTTGTTTTTAGGAATATAATTTATATAAATTGTGTTTACCAATATTGTTTAAATATTTAATTTAGAGAATTAAACTCGTTAATTTAATATGATTTTTGTAACTAAATTTAAGAAGAAGAAAAAAAAAAGGAAATTTTTATAATGTCTAATGAAGTGTGTGGTAACTAAATGTTTTGGATATTATCATAATATCTGTTGTTATACCCATTCCCTAAAAATAATGAAAAGGAGAAAATTTGTAACATATTAAAGTAGTTAATTAATTATGTTAATTTGGTAGGTTATGACATGCAAATCATGTTGGTGGAATATTCTCAATTTTGACATATTAATTATGTTAGCAGTGAACATTGTTAAGCAATTTAAAACAATGAAACTTACAATCAATTTATTTGATAAATCTACCTTATTCCTAGTTAGCAATTCAAAACTTGAATAAAGGCACATACGGATATTTTAAAATGGAGTTAATGACAATTAATAGATATTTCAAAAAGAAATTTATGACAATTAATAGAGAAATTAATTGTAAAATTTCAGTAGTTGACCAGAATTAATTTATTGAATAATTAATGCAAATTAATAAAATTGATGAAAGATAAATAAGTTAATTCTTTTGGTTAATGGCATGAGGACACGAGGTTAATCCCCATTTTGTAGGAGAAATCTGCCCGTGTAACCAGTCCGGCTACCAGTGCCTACAAAGCGGACGGATTAATGTGAGACGTCGCAGGATTGATAATTAACAAAAAGGGTTAATTAACTAATTAAGTTAGTAACCAAATTTGAGTATGTAATTAAAGGAGGATAATTAATTGGTAATATGGTAATTAATTGAAATCAATTAAGGAGGGTAATTAAAAGGGATAAGGTAATCAATTGAAATCAATTAAAGGCAATTAAAGGGGAATTAATTGATTAGAAGAATATGGAAATCAAATTTGCCTTCCTTTGCGCGTGACACAAAATTTTATTCTTTTAACATTTTGACATTTGCCTCTTACCATTTGTTTCTTGAGCATGTCACTGTATTCATTTATTCACGCAGCCTTATCCACAAAAATATCAACTCTTCCAATTGCCATTTTTCCTCTCACCTAAATTAAATGCATTCAAAATTTAATCTTGCCTATCTTTGCAAATTTTCGCATACCCATTATATCTCTCTGTTTCCACTGCGTTTGTTTTGCAATAAATAAATTTTTCGAACCATTGATCAAGTAAATATTTATGTAAGCATTTATTACTTTTGCCTTTTCAGTTAAAAGCTTTTTCATTGCTTACCATAAATCACGCAAGAGCTCAAGTTTTGCTTCCTCAATCAAATCTGTTCAAATTTGCAGTAACGCATGCTTTAAATTTAGATTATAACTGGTATAAATCACGCAAGCTATCTAAAAAAAAAATCCAAAAGAGTGATATCGTTCAAACATAAAACTGGAAAGAGAAATCAACGCATGCATTTATCACAATTTTCGTGTAGCGTTCAAAAAAGAAGAACTGGAAATAAATCTCTTGCCTAAACGCATGCACTCAAAAAAATCAACGCTTGCATTTATTTCTTACGTTTTCAAACCTGCCTATTTATCTCCCCTTTTTATTTCGCAAGTTTATCTATAAATACTTTGCCTCATTCACATAAGTTTTCATATCTCCTTGTTTGTCCCTCTCTGGTACAAGCTTCTATGAGGTAAATAATTTGCATTGTTTATTTCTTTGCTTCTTCCAATTTTCCTTCCTCCTTCTTGTGTTCTCTGATTTCCTTGCTCGGCTACTTCCCCATCATGCCGTGCCATTTATAAATACATATAGAACTTTGTTAGTAGTAGGCTGGAAGAAATGATATAAATTGATTGTAGGAAGCTAGACTATGGAATTAGTGTAGTTATGATGTAGTTAGTGGTATTGTGGATTTGGATAAGTGCAGTTTGAAGAGGAAGGCATAGAAAGAAAAAAAAAAAAAGAATTACAATTTAATAATGGAGAAGATAAATTGATAAGGAGAAAATGATATGAAATGTTGTTTAATTCAAATAAACAATATTGTATGAATAAATCTTGGGTGAATATAATAAAATGACATTTATTTCAAAATTTTACTGGTTGAAATAAATTTAAGATGGTTAAAAAATAAATTTAACTACTTATTTGAGAATTTGGGTGGATAAATATCAATGGATTGTATTTATTATGGTTAATAAAAGGATATTGGTGATGTATACCAATAATCACCTTTTAATGTTTAATAATAAAAGTAAAAGAAGAAATAATTTGCCTAAACATGATGAACATGTATGTGAAATAAAGTATTATTTAATGAATTCGAATGTAGTTAGTGGCTACATTTGATTAAATCGAATAATTTGAACAGTATTGTGTTTGTTGCCAATATTGTCATTTTATTTAAATAAATATATATGAGAATGAAAATAATTGATCATGATAAATATGATTAAAAATGTGAGAAATAATTTAATAATGTCTAAACATGTATTTGTTTTGTTTGGGTGCATAACATCTTTTTATTCAATCAATTGTATTAAATTTGCAATTTATTTTGCAATTTATTCAATTTATTTTATGCATGCGTACGGTTGAAGTATGGGCCTAGGATATGTTGAGACGGTTAGCGGGTTGTAGTAGTCGAGCAAGTTGAACTAAATTTCTTTTATTCTATTCGTTCCAGTTGTTCTGAAATTTTGCTTTGACCGTAATTTTTAAATTCGCATACTTGGTATTTGGATCTTATAGATTTAAGTCAAGGCTTTGCATCCGCCGAAGTTTGATCGTGCTTTCCGTTTTTTTTTTTCCGAAGTAGATACCGTGTTTGATTTAGATCCACTGCAGCGTTTAAGGTGAGTATTTCTCACCAGACATATGTACATATATTTTGTGAATTATCGCAAGTGTATGTGTAAAATTTTTATTTAAATATTATCTGTCTGTAGTATAACGTAGAATGATGAATCCCATTTAAATTGACACCTCATCAGTTATTATCTGTTGTATTATTTCTGCAGTTATATTATATTATTGTTTATTTACTGCTTAAATCACCACTGCAAGTTCCCTGTTAAATTTAGATTGTTGTGGGCTGAAATGATAGGCCTAAATGATGATTACTGTGCTATTATTATGTTAACTGTTTAACTGTTAACTTGGGATTGCGGGTTTGAAATGATAGAACCCGGGGTTTGTAAATTACGGATTGAAATGATATAAATCCGTATCACTTGACCTAGGCTAGAAAACTATATACAGGCCCGTGGTCCTTATAATATTTTCTGAAATATTTAAAATTATTTTGGAAGTTAAATATTTGATTTAATATCTTTAAAGGATTTTATATTGATTTTGAATGAGTTATAAATGTTAATAAATAAATAAATAAATATTTGAATAAAATTTTGGAATATAACTTATTTTGGAAATTCTGGATTTTTGAAAGGATAAGATTTCGGTTAAGAAATATATATATAAGTTATATTTGGAAATATTTATTAAGTTAAACAATCTACTAAAGCATTTAAATGCTGTCTTTTGAAATTGGACTAGTTTTACCCGTAACTTTAGGTAGCATTTCCTAAGTGCTATAGAATCTGGAATTTGATTGTTTTGAAATTTAAGGAATTTGATAAATTATATTTATGTTTAAGTTTTGGAGACCTTTAAGATATGAGATTTATAACTGGATTTTTCTTAATAAATTTAAGATGAACATTCTAGTGTTAAGTAAATTTTGAAATTATTTAATGGCATAATTTTGGAGTTTTATCTATGGAATTTATGGGAATATTCAAGACGAAATAATAAACACTAATTTGTTGAAAGAAAAAATATCCAACCTTAGTTTTGAATATTAATACTCCAATTGGATATATATATAGGAATTGAGATGGTCTTGGGAACATGAAGTGATATTTAAATTATGGTTTAAAATAAAGAAATATATTTGTAAAGCTATGTAAATTATCTTCTTTACAAAGTAACCATAAAGTTAAACCATTTATATCCAAACCATTTGTGTTTTGGGAGTTATGTTTTTTTAAAGAAAAATTTCCAATATATTATGGTTTAAAGGTATAATTCAAATATTTGGTTTCCAGATATTATAAATTTTAAGCAGTATGGTTTTGGAAAAGAATTATATTTGAATATAACGATATCATGTTGTTTTGGATTTTAAATGATATTGTATTTATAGTTTTGAAATGGAAATGTTTATACTGGTTTTAAAGTATAAATTGTTTTTAAATGACCACGGGTTATAATAACGATGGGTTGGCAAAGAGACCGGGATCGGATATGGACATACTCTCTGTCGATACCGAAAACCACTTTGACCAACCGTGTACGCGGTGGAGATTCCAGAATGAAGTAGGTCGGTGGTGGCGTTTCCTGTAAGGTAAATACGTGGACCCGACTCCCGTGAGTTGGCATAAGGTGGCTAAAACAGGAGCAATTCCAGGCCAATGAGGTCATTCCTCTGATCGGACGCTCCTCTTCGATATTATACTATGATCTTGGATTGATTCAGTGGCCACTTCTATATTTTGATTTTGGGGGAGTTAGTTCGAGGTGGGCGGCAGCTGCGCGCTGCGCGTTACCATCAGCCTGGATAGCAATTGGTATATCTACCCTGGCATTGCCTAGTTGTGCCGTGTCACCTACCCTATCGCGCCTTGTACGAGTTTGGTTTTCTCCCGTAGCCCGTGTGGTATCCTCTAGTGGCTTCCCGATCAGGAGGGACTATGATATTGGATGGACTACTGGGACTATTACGTGTTAAGGGCTATATGGGTAACCCCTTAACGCTATTAAAAAGTAAGTTTATTTTATAAATAGACACTAGTATAATAGCGCAATATACTACATAGTAAATAGTTTGACGGATCCTTAGAGGATGGGCGGTCCCAAGCATCCTTTAAGTTACTTGCTCTATATTACAGTACACTTGAATTAGCTTACATTATATAAGTATGTATGTCCTGACTCGAGTGTTATGTTTTATTTTTACGCTCGGGTCAGCCTGAGTTGCAGCTTCAATTTCTTCTCCGTAGCTAGGACACTCAGTAGATCATTCGCGCTGCTGGAAGTTGTTTCAGCCTTTATCTTTTCTGGAATTCAAGACTTTGAAGACTCTATCTCTATTTATGTCTTAAAATTTGTATTGAGGATTATAGACAATGTAAGTTCTGTTTTGTTGAAGTTATATCAGTGGCTTCATGAACCACTAAATTTTTAATTTCCGCTGCGAGATTCTGATATCTGTGTATGTGATTCTGTGATCTATTTATTGTATATTCTGAGTTTTGCCAAATTTATTCTACAACGCAGTATTTTGAACAATTCAAGTCCGACAATGTGCGGATGCGAAGGGTTGAAAATACTGGGTCGTTACATCTTTGCTTCCTGAACTTCATTTTGACTTGAAATTTGTTTATTCTTCTTTGCTTGAATTTGTATTTGAACTAGAAATATTAAGTTTTGTTTATACTTTGCTTCTTCTCAGTTTTGTTTCATGAGTTCATGACTGAACTTAATGCAATAAGGAACGATAAATACATTTATTTATAACTTGAACAATGGAGTCTTCTTGCACAAGCTTCACTTGATAAAATATCTTACTCTATTTTATATTTTTATATATTTGTTTTGTACTAAAATCTGAGATGTGTTAAAAATTTCGGCTAGGAGATATTTTTTTTTCTCTTTGCAGTACATAAAAGTAGGCTAATTAAATGGTTGTGTTATCATTTTAGTTAACACACAATTAAATGCTAGCTGACACAAACCCAAGGAGCAAAGATATTTGCAGATTGTGTTTTATTTGAACAAACTTATGTGAACATTTAACAAAAATGTGAGCTGTAGGTTTTTAATTTGTGTTTGTACTAATGTTTTCATTTATGCTAACATCTTATTAATGTGTGCAGATTTGTCTTGTACTACCGTTTTGCTGGCACTTATTTTACTTTTTATAAAGATATTTTGCAGAACCTATGTTGGAACTAAGATGTGAATATTTGGCTTACATATGCATGTAAAGTCTACTTGCATGCTTCATTTTGTCTTCATATCTATTTTAACATATAAATGATGTTTGTAGGTTTTATATGTTGTTCATGTTGACTTAAGTATATAACTATTTTATGTAATACTTATCTTAAATATTAATAAGCTTATTGTAAATATTATTGTAAATATTATTCTTAAACATACAATATGGTTAACTACTTAAACCATATTTTTATTTAAAGTTTAATCTTTCAATATTTGATTTGTAATGTATACTTTATATTTATATTTAATATGGGTTGAATTGTATTATTGTACTTGTTACTATTCTTAACTGCATACATATACATTTGATAATAATTATCATTCATACTTAACTTTTATTTTAAATAAATAAAACAGATTTAATTTTTGAATATTGTTAAAAGAGTCTACTTTATATTTTGAAGTTATATTCCTTTATAACCAATATAAAACTAATAATATCCAAATTCTTATTTATTTATAAATGAAAATCTTATATTTTATTTAAATTAGATTAAAAACTTATTATAATAATAGGGTCAAAATTCCGGGATGTCATATTTATAACAATAACAAATACCCTCTCTCATATATATACACTCAGCGACTCATTCTAGGGTATTTCTACCCTATTCAATATGAGTCAGACCCCATAAAGCAAAGGTTATCACTAAACCAAAGCTCTGATACCAACTGTAATGACCCGCCTTTTTGGACGTTTTAAGCAGGAACATCTCCTAAGAATCCGTTAAACTATCTACTATGTAGTACAATACGTTATTACAATATGTCTATAGTAAAGTAAAAGTATTAAAATAGCGTCAAGGCGTTAGCCATATCCCCTTTAACACATTTTATATATTTGCATAGTCTATACAGTACCGTAACGCCCCTCATAAACTGAAGGGCTATCAGAGGGCACTCCATAGGTATGGTACAAAACAAAATCGTAGAAGGTGCGCTAGAGCATGTGAACATGGCACTCAAGGCAAGGCCAAGGTAGATAAACCAATTGCACTCCCGATGTAACGCCCTACCCCAAGACCCACCTTAGTAAAGAGAATTAACGAGTGATTCCGTCTACTAAAGCGGAGAATAGGGCTGGTTAAGGGCGACCATCTATAACTTTGTCTTAAACATCTACTGAATACGTCGATAAATGCATTATGATTTTTCTTATTTATCTCAATGGATCGAAATACATAGTAAATGCTTAATCCAAAATTATAGGTGGCTAATGGATCTATCAGAACAAAATATAATAACTATATGTAAAGCACGTCACAGAACAGTAATAAACATCATATATATACATATACACTGATACATGTTTAGTACAATACAATATGAATACAATAAAGGTGGTATTCGACCACACTATATACATCGAATCAAATATAAATACATCAGAGTCAAGCGGAAAGAAATATAAACTAAACAAAAGTGCTACGCTGATATCCAAGCAGATGCATCAAAGCAAAGTCCCATAACTGATAGCTAACCTGAAACAACTCGGTCTGACCCGAGTGATAAACACACGGGTCAGGCAATTGAATCTTATCGTTAGAAAGGAATACGATAAGGTAAAGAGAAGAGCTTCGCAACGGGATAACATAAGTAGGTATGAACATCTAGGGTTGATATCAAGTAACTTCACTATGTCTCTATGGTGGTTTGCATATACATATACTTGGGTTAATCTGAAGGAATTCATGTATATGGTATAAAGGAAAACATTCAACATTATCCATGAATAAATAAATCTCTCAAGTCGTATATAAATCCCAAGTATAAATCCATAAAATTTGAAATCACCAAAATCCTCAAAGAAATGCCTTATTTACATCTATAAGGCTAGGTAAACACATCAAAAATGGTGAAATCGAAATCTTCATAACTCATAAAAGAAATCTCATATTGGCCAATCATTACATGCAAAAGCATGTTGCACGTGCTATTTACCAGTACTGTTCACCATCATGGTACCATATCCATCTCTCGACCGGAATCCTCATCTCGAATTAATTCGGTCTATGACGTCATCTATATTCTCCCCGAACACCCGCCATCAAAAGTGATTGGAGCACCTCACTCCAATCGGTGTCCGCTGAGTCCCCGCCATCAAAAGTGATCGAGTCAAGTATTACTTAACCCGATCAGGACTCTAAGTACTGGTAGTTCTCGCAGAATGTGTCAACAACTCTCGGATATTAACCCGGAAAGTGGTAACGTATGTCCCATACCATACGCTCTCACTTAGCGGTTTTCTAGCCGCTAGTTCGTGCCACACTAAGAAATCATCAACATCATCAAAAGAATCGCCTCATGTCATCGGCATATGGTATAAGATGCTAGACCCGTCTCATCTCATCGACGAGTAGAAACTTCATAAAAACATCAAACTCATCAAATTCCATCAAAATCTTGCCTCATATCATTGGCAAGTATATCTCCATCAATATAGTCCTAATCTCGTATATACTCCCGAATAGGAGATCTCGGACCATACGTATTAGCCAAATGGACTAATATAATCTCAAACTCATACCACAATGTGGTTAACATCAAGGAGGAAATCAAATGATTCCTCAAAATCTTTTCGGTAGTACAAGTCCGAAATTAACCGATAAAGTAAATACTCAAGTCCCATACCTCGCGGATTTACTAAATCGTTTAATTTATTTCCTTATACGTCCGAAAAAGCATCAAAGTAATTAAAGTAAATTAATTATAATATATTTTACTAGAGAAAACGGGATTTTAAACCAATTTATAGAAATTTATCTAAAGGATTTTGAGTGAAAACCCATCATTTAAAGAATTTTAATGATTTTTGAAAGCCTAGAAAATAAAGAATAATTGTTTAAACACCTTTAAAAATGTATAGAAACATTTATTGCTCAAAACCATGATTTTAGAAGATTTTATGCAATTTATTCGGATTTTTAAAACTCAGAAAAACATCAATTTGCAATTTAATCGACAAAAACCGATATTCAAATTTTAAATCGAATTTAAAACCAATTTAAATTCACGTCACATTCTAAATTTACTAGTCCATTTCTGGACAAAAGAATCAAATGTTAGCATCAAATTTCGTAGTAAAATTCTTGCAAATGAAATCATCAAAGTCGAACAATTACATCAATATTGGGGTAGTTCATAACAGACCAACATTGCAAAACATCAATTTTCCACCATGCAAACTTCGAAATTCTACAAAACACAAAATACAAAAATTGTAGCCAACAGCCTCAGGTTTCCAAAACTTAATAAATTTTGATATTCCAATCTGTAACGAAGAAGTTATGACAGAAATACTACTAAGAAATAAATTATTTGCGCTGCCTGTCAACACAGGACAGCGATGAAAATGCCAATTTTCCACTATGTATACTTCTAAATCAGTCAAAACAGAAAACATAAAAGTTTTGGCATATTTCACAAGTATTTCAGATCATCCAAGAAATCAAAATTCCGATAAGTAACACAAAAGTTATGGTGAAAAAACTAACCAGCCACTAGAATATTCTGGGCTTAATCCCTCTCGGATTTTCATTTTTGACAGCAACTAAGAAGGTCCAAACGGACTCAAAACACAATGAAAGTTAGCATGCACAAACTATAATCAGTCCTCTACAATATGAAAAAAGAGTGGCATCAATCCGACACCGGACGAGCCAGATATGAGCAAAACAATACAGGGCATTTTCAGCATCAATCAATATAGAACAGAGGTAAAATTCAACATATTTAACCAAATATTTCAAGCAAGAGATTATTTGCTGCTGAAATTTGTTCACTTACAGTTGCTATAAGCCTTAGCTTACCTATTAGCAGCAAAAAGATGATGATTTAGGCTTGAAGATGGAAGTTTTCAACTCGAATTCGCCTTTGCCGTACCTATGATTGCTGAAAATAGGCATGCAAGAGAAGATAAATTACAAAACAAGAATTACAATAAACAAATATGGATTTCTCCTCAAATTCAAGATAGAGAAGGATGGAGATTACCTTCTTGTTGAATTAGACCCGAATTTTCATTGATTTAGCAAAGAATTTTATTAATTGTGGCTAGGGTTTGAGAATGCAGCCATTGTTTCTAATTTCTTGAACTTCTACCGTTCCTTTTCTCAAATGAGCTGAAGGAGGAAGAAGTGTACGTACTTCTTTCCTGGCTCCAGAAGTTTCTCTAGTGGATATTGGGTTTGAGCTTAACCCAATGACCCATATTAATTTTACTTAGGCAAAAATTTGTTTAAGTTTATTTACGCTTATACAATGCTTAAATCTTCATAACTTCTACATTTTTAATCCGTGGTTAATGATTTTGGATGCGTTGGATTCGTTATGTCATCTTGTTTTTAATAAAATTATCAAAACATAAGTTTTAACAATTTTGTTATTAAATTTTCATTTATTACTCAATTTATCCAATTTTCCCATAATTGCAAAATAAATTGCAAATTTAATACAATTGGTTAAATAAAAAGATGTTATGTACCCGAAACAAAACAAATACAGGTTTAGACATTGTTAAATTATTTCTCACATTTTTAATCATAGTTATCATGATTAATTATTTTATTAACTCATTCTTATATATATATTTAATTAATAAAATGACAATATTGGCAAACAAGCACAATATTGTACAAATTATCAATTTAATCAAATGTAGTCAATTAACTACATTCAAATTCATGAAATAAAGTAGAAACTTTATTTTACTCATGTCCATCATTTTTTATACTCAAAGAAGATTATTTTTTCTTCTTATTCCCTACATTTTATTTTACAATAAAATGTATTATTGGTTTTAAAATTACCAATATGATTTCCCCAACCCAAACAAAATTCCATTAATTATTCCAAACCACTCCAACCATCGAAATGGAGTGATTAATTTACTTTGTTACAATTCATTAGCCCAAAAATTCAAATTCATTATGCATATGATGATTAAACAATTATTTAACAATTTTCTTTGTATTTAACAAAGAAAAGATGCAATTTGACAATAAATTACATTATCGCCAAATCGTACATGTTAATTGAATATAGTTGCATCTCTATATTCAAAATTCATGAAATAAAGGAACAACTTTATCTCACACATATGTTTATTACTATTAATACAATAAAATCTTTCTACTTTTATTTTCCCTTTTATTTTACAATAAAAGGAGAATATTGGAATAAATTGCCAATATTCCTTTAATGCTCCTACTAAATTCCATCAATGACAATTTCCAACTCAAAGATCACAATTAAGTTGTTTACTTAATCTTTCCTTCATCTTAAATTTTCTTCAATCATTTAATTTTAAATAAACCTTATTTTATATTGTTCTTCCAAAATTTATTCATATTATATTGTTTATTCCAAATAAACAATATAATTCATCATTTTCTTCCAATTAATTCAATTAATTCCAATATTAAATTATAATATTCATTATAATTTAATATTTACGGTAATCTCCAACCAGGATTGTTACAGACTCCCACTCTTATAAAAATTGCGTCCTCGCAATTTCTAGAGGAAATCTGTATTCAACACAATTTATTCAATCGATAAAGGATAAAAGAGAAGCTCGAAACTCAAACCATTCATATTCTCAACATAGAATGGTAGAGAGAAACAAGGAAAAACTTCCTTGGTTAATCCAATGGCCCATCAAATGCTTATATAGCGATTAGCAAACCATCGAATTTTCCAAGTAACTTGAAAGAATTTCGAAGATATCCCATCTTCGAATAAAAACTCAATAAGATGCTCAACAATTAATCAATCGAAAATGATTGATTTCACAAAACTCTACGAATAGAGTCGGGACCAAACTCACTTAAACCCAAACTCTAAGCAATAAAGAATATCATCAATAAGATTTTCTACATAATAATGCGGAAAGAACATCCTCACAACAAGATAAATGCAATAGACAAGATGAATAAATCACGTAATGACTTCTTGCAAGGCCACCAAACTCGAACGACCGTGATAAGGCATGTCGTTGATATTAACTCAATGATAGAATATACTCAAGAAATAAGGATATAAGCTCAAATTACTTTTTAATCCAAGATATCCAGAATTTTTAAATCCCAACATCTTTTAAATTTTAAATCTCAATTTTTAACATTTGAAAATTTTCAAACTCTTTACTATAATACTTAGTAAGTAATTTAAACTCAAATTAAAAGTCCAAATTTCTTCTCTTACTTCAAAATTAATTTCCAAAGAGATTTGTAAACCCATAATAATAACCCTCAAAATAAATTAAGGGTTTAAATTCTCTTTACTCTTTTTATTAAACCACTTAAATATATTAAAATCAGTCTTCAAATACTCTTGTAACTCTTCTCTTAAAACATCCAATGTATCTAATATAGGTTCAAAAATCTCAAAATATACTTCCAATAAAGTATAACTTAAGAATATTCTCATATATTCTCATCTTTACAACTTCAAAATAAATAAATAAATAAATAAATGGCGTTGCCTTTCCATTTAATCTCTAATAATAGATATATCCATTGGCCACAGAGTCGATCGAACGATCAAAACTGCCTCGCCACTCTGTTACTCGTCTCTAAAATCATTGGCTGCAATTACCATTCAAAAATAAATTTAATATATAATCTCAAAATATTATTTTCAAAATCTCAATTTTTAAAACACAAACCATTGTGTCTGATTGCCTCATCATAGCATTTAGGAGATTCCTATCGATAACGTTGATCAGGCGTATCGACTAGAACTCTTAACTACTCAATGGATAACCCAACACTCTAAAATTATTTCTATGAAAGAATACTACTCATATAAATATATTCTCAAAACATTCTTTGATTTTTAAAATATCTCAAAACTCCAATTTCTCTTTTTAAAACTCATATATATAGCTTTAAAAAAAAATCAAACCAAAGAACATTAAGAGAATGCATCGAGATTTTCCCAGAATGCTCGATTCTCAAAATCATCAAAAGGAGATAGAGTGTTCGTTAATCTTACAATTTCACAAGCCACACAAAAAAAAATCAGCAAGATATAGGATAAGCAAGATATTCTTCTCGAAGGAGAAAAAGCACACAATCCACGAATCACTACTTCAAATGGAGTAATGCTAAAGGATAACATTGATTGACTATCTGAAAAGAACACTCAAACAAAGTAGAATGATAAACTCAATCAAACTCGAATAATCTAGAAACTCTCCTCATTCCTTAGTGGATATCCTTGTGGAAGGATAATCGAAGAACTAAGAGCTAGGAATAAGGTTACCTCAACACTCGATTTCTCGATTGGATGTCAAATCCAAACGGACTTACAAAACTCAACAAATTCACCTTGATTGGAATTTGAAATACATCATCAACATCTCAATATTCATGAGCGAATACAGAAACTTCGAAATCATCATTAACATTTCAAAGTGATAGAAATAATAACCCAATAAAATTAGGATGCCTAAATAAATACAGGATCCTATAACAACAAAAGGATCGGGCTTAACATCAAATAAGTTAGTCCATCTCAAATCAGATACATCTCAAGATTGTGAGTAACAAACAAATACTCACAAAAGCAACATCAAACAAAAATCTCAGAATGCCCATAATGAGCTAATCATTGTGGATCCGTTCAATAGGATTCACAACTCTCAAATGAATGCAACAAGAATGCTCAAAGAAATCGATCAACTCCATCGATACGAACTCAATCGTATCGACAAAAAAGAAAAGAAAAAAAAGAATAGAATAATCCCAAATAAGATTATTCATAAGATAAGATAACATCAAACTCAATTATGGAATACTACGGAATACAATTTATATTCCTAGACATATTCCATCTCAACATATCCCAAAACTCGAAAAAGAATCAAAGCATGATTCGAAAACAAGCTCGAATAAAGGACAATGATTCACTCGTATTGTACTTCGACGTATTATGATTTACGTACTGTTCTGTGTTTATTCTACTTTGTTCTGACCACGGCTCTGATACCAAGCTGTAACGCCCTACCCCAAGGCCCACCTTAGTAAAGAGAATTAACGAGTGATTCCGTCAACTAAAGCGGAGAATATGGCTGGTTAAGGGCGACCATCTATAACTTTGTCTTAAACATCTACTGAATACGTCGATAAATGCATTATGATTTTTCTTTTTTATCTCAATGGATCGACATACATAGTAAATGCTTAATCCAAAATTATAGGTGGATAATGAATCTATCAGAACAAAATATAATAACTATATGTAAAGCACATCATAGAACAGTAATAAACATCATATATATACATATACACTGATACATGTTTAGTACAATACAATATGAATACAATAAAGGTGGTATTCGACCACACTATATACATCGAATCAAATATAAATACATCAGAGTCAAGCGGAAAGAAATATAAACTAAACAAAAGTGCTACGCTGATATCCAAGCAGATGCATCAAAGCAAAGTCCCATAACTGATAGCTAACCTGAAACAACTCGGTCTGACCCGAGTGATAAACACACAGGTCAGGCAACTGAATCTTATCGTTAGAAAGGAATACGATAAGGTAAAGAGAAGAGCTTCGCAATGGGATAACATAAGTAGGTATGAACATCTAGTGTTGATATCAAGTAACTTCACTATGTCTCTATGGTGGTTTGCATATACATATACTTGGGTTAATCTGAAGGAATTCATGTATATGGTATAAAGGAAAACATTCAACATTATCCATGAATAAATAAATCTCTCAAGTCGTATATAAATCCCAAGTATAAATCCATAAAATTTGAAATCACCAAAATCCTCAAAGAAATCATATTTGCCTTATTTACATCTATAAGGCTAGGTAAACACATCAAAAATGGTGAAATCGAAATCATCATAACTCATAAAAGAAATCTCATATTGGCCAATTATTACATGCAAAAGCATGTTGCACGTGCTATTTACCAGTACTGTTCACCATCATGGTACCATATCCATCTCTCGACCGGAATCCTCATCTCGAATTAATTCGGTCTATGACGTCATCTATATTCTCCCTGAACACCCGCCATCAAAAGTGATTGGAGCACCTCACTCCAATCGGTGTCCGCTGAGTCCCCGCCATCAAAAGTGATCGAGTCAAGTATTACTTAACCCGATCGGGACTCTAAGTACTGGTAGTTCTCCCAGAATGTGTCAACAACTCTCGGATAGTAACCCGGAAAGTGGTAAGGTATGTCTCAAACCATACGCTCTCAGTTAGCGGTTTTCTAGCCGCTAGTTCGTGCCACACTAAGAAATCATCAACATCATCAAAAGAATCGCCTCATGTCATCGGCATATGGTATAAGATGCTAGACCCGTCTCATCTCATCGACGAGTAGAAACTCCATAAAAACATCAAACTCATCAAATTCCATCAAAATCTTGCCTCATATCATTGGCAAGTATATCTCCATCAATATAGTCCTAATCTCGTATATACTCCCGAATAGGAGATCCCGGACCATACGTATTAGCCAAATGGACTAATATAATCTCAAACTCATACCACAATGTGGTTAACATCAAGGAGGAAATCAAATGATTCCTCAAAATCTTTTCGGTAGTACAAGTCCGAAATTAACCGATAAAGTAAATACTCAAGTCCCATACCTCGCGGATTTACTAAATCGTTTAATTTATTTCCTTATACGTCCGAAAAAGCATCAAAGTAATTAAAGTAAATAAATTAATTATAATATATTTTACTAGAGAAAACGGGATTTTAAACCAATTTATAGAAATTTATCTAAAGGATTTTGAGTGAAAACCCATCATTTAAAGAATTTTAATGATTTTTGAAAGCCTAGAAAATAAAGAATAATTGTTTAAACACCTTTAAAAATGTATAGAAACATTTATTGCTCAAAACCATGATTTTAGAAGATTTTATGCAATTTATTCGGATTTTTAAAACTCAGAAAAACATCAATTTGCAATTTAATCGGCAAAAACCGATATTCAAATTTTAAATCGAATTTAAAACCAATTTAAATTCACGTCACATTCTAAATTTACTAGTCCATTTCTGGACAAAAGAATCAAATGTTAGCATCAAATTTCGTAGTAAAATTCTTGCAAATGAAATCATCAAAGTCGAACAATTACATCAATATTGGGGCAGTTCATAACAGACCAACATTGCAAAACATCAATTTTCCACCATGCAAACTTTGAAATTCTACAAAACACAAAATACAAAAATTGTAGCCAACAGCCTCAGGTTTCCAAAACTTAATAAATTTTGATATTCCGATCTGTAGCGAAGAAGTTATGATAGAAATACTACTAAGAAAGAAATTATTTGCGCTGCCTGTCAACACAGGACAGCGATGAAAATGCCAATTTTCCACTATGTAGACTTCTAAATCAGTCAAAACAGAAAACATAAAAGTTTTGGCATATTTCACAAGGATTTCAGATCATCCAAGAAATCAAAATTCCGATAAGTAACACAAAAGTGATGGTGAAAAAAGTAACCAGCCACTAGAATATTCTGGGCTTAATCCCTCTCGGATTTTCATTTTTGACAGCAACTAAGAAGGTCCAAACGGACTCAAAACACAATGAAAGTTAACATGCACAAACTATAATCAGTCCTCTACAATATGAAAAAAGAGTGGCATCAATCCGACACCGGACGAGCCAGATATGAGCAAAACAAGACAGGGCATTTTCAGCATCAATCAATATAGAACAGAGGTAAAATTCAACATATTTAACCAAATATTTCAAGCAAGAGATTATTTGCTGCTGAAATTTGTTCACTTACAGTTGCTATAAGCCTTAGCTTACCTATTAGCAGCAAAAAGATGATGATTTAGGCTTGACGATGGAAGTTTTCAACTCGAATTCGCCTTTGCCGTACCTATGATTGCTGAAAATAGGCATGCAAGAGAAGATAAATTACAAAACAAGAATTACAATAAACAAATATGGATTTCTCCTCAAATTCAAGATAGAGAAGGATGGAGATTACCTTCTTGTTGAATTAGACCCGAATTTCTGTTGATTTAGCAAAGAATTTTATTAATTATGGCTAGGGTTTGAGAATGCAGCCATTGTTTCTAATTTTTTGAACTTCTACCGTTCATTTTCTCAAATGAGCTGAAGGAGGAAGAAGTGTACGTACTGCTTTCCTGGCTCCAGAAGTTTCTCTAGTGGATATTGGGTTTGGGCTTAACCCAATGACCCATATTAATTTTACTTAGGCAAAAATTTGTTTAAGTTTATTTACGCTTATACAATGCTTAAATCTTCATAACTTCTACATTTTTAATCCGTGGTTAATGATTTGGACGTTGGATTCGTTATGTCATCTAGTTTTTAATAAAATTATCAAAACATAAGTTTTAACAATTTTGTTATTAAATTTTCATTTATTACTCAATTTATCCAATTTTCCCATAATTGCAAAATAAATTGCAAATTTAATACAATTGGTTAAATAAAAAGATGTTATGTACCCAAAACAAAACAAATACAGGTTTAGACATTATTAAATTATTTCTCACATTTTTAATCATAGTTATCATGATTAATTATTTTATTAACTCATTCTTATATATATATTTAATTAATAAAATGACAATATTGGCAAACAAGCACAATATTGTACAAATTATGAATTTAATCAAATGTAGTCAATTAACTACATTCAAATTCATGAAATAAAGTAGAAACTTTATTTTACTCATGTCCATCATTTTTTATACTCAAAGAAGATTATTTTTTCTTCTTATTCCCTACATTTTATTTTACAATGAAATGTATTATTGGTTTTAAAATTACCAATATGATTTCCCCAACCCAAACAAAATTCCATTAATTATTCCAAACCACTCCAACTATCGAAATGGAGTGATTAATTTATTTTGTTACAATTCATTAGCCCAAAAATTCAAATTCATTATGCATATGATGATTAAACAATTATTTAACAATTTTCTTTGTATTTAACAAAGAAAAGATGCAATTTGACAATAAATTACATTATCGCCAAATCGTACATGTTAATTGAAAATAGTTGCATCTCTATATTCAAAATTCATGAAATAAAGGAACAACTTTATCTCACACATATGTTTATTACTATTAATACAATAAAATCTTTCTACTTTTATTTTTCCTTTTATTTTATAATAAAAGGAGAATATTGGAATAAATTGCCAATATTCCTTTAATGCTCCTACTAAATTCCATCAATGACAATTTCCAACTTAAAGATCATAATTAAGTTGTTTACTTCATCTTTCCTTCATCTTAAATTTTCTTCAATCATTTAATTTTAAATAAACCTTATTTTATATTGTTCTCCCAAAATTTATTCATATTATATTGTTTATTCCAAATAAACAATATAATTCATCATTTTCTTCCAATTAATTCAATTAATTCCAATATTAAATTATAATATTCATTATAATTTAATATTTACGGTAATCTCCAACCAGGGTTGTTACACCCGGGCTGGTGGTAATGCATAGCAGCTACTACCGTCCAACTCGGATGTAACGTCCAGCCTTTTTGTACGCTTTAAATCGACGATAAACCACATACATGTCGGACTTAAACCATACAGAAGGCGGATTGTTATAGGGTAAATAAGCAAAAGCAGAGAAGAAGAAAAAACAAAATAGAATCTCGCAGCGGAACGATAAAATATAATCATCAAATAAACAGTTCAGGAAGCTGTTTACAAAACATTTGATTATGCATACAATACGCATCAGAGTTACACATAACAAAGAATATTAATAATGCAGTAGAATATAATGGTGTAGTGGAATAATATAATAGATAATAGTAATAATAATAATTCTTCTTCGTCCTCCAAAATTAAGGCCTTCAAATCCTGAAATGCTCAGGCTGACCCGAGCGAATTGAAAAGACAAAACACTCGAGTCAGAACTAAAAGATCTTATGTAAGTTAAATCAACAGAAATAAATATGAGTGGAGCGGTGTCAGAGATGTTTATGTGATTTGACATCTCCTATCCAGTGTCTAACGTGAGTGCAGTAACTCAAAAGATGCTCGGGATTCACATCTCCTAAGGATCCGTTAAGCTATTTACTATGTAGTAATATTTCGCTATTATAATAGTGTCTAATAGTAAAATAAACTTACTTTTAAATAGCGTTAAAGGGTTACCCATGTAGCCCTTAACACGTAATAGTGCCAATAGTCTATACAGTATCGTAATACCTCCTGATCGGGAGGCTACTAGAGGATACTCCATAGGTACGACACAAATCAAACTCGCACAAGGCGCGCTAGGGTAGGTGACACGGCACACAAGGCAATGCCAGGTTAGATATACCAATTACGCATCCGGGCTGGTTGTAATGCGCAGCGCGCAGCTATCGCCCACCTCGAGCCACACCTTCAAATCGATAATTATGCGGGTTGTTACAGACTCCCCTCTTTAAAGAAATTGCGTCCTCGCAATACTTAAGAAGAAAATAAGAAGTAACAACCATAGAAGCATATCAACACAAAAGAAAATTGAAATAAGAAGTTCACCATAAAGAGCACGAAAGAGTTAGCACGAACGAGATCGTTCGATGAATTCTCTAGATTCCCAAGAGTAATCCCTAAGATTTGAGAACCACTGAACTCTCATAAGAAGGATATCTTTATTCCGAAGGCGCTCAACCTCCGAAGCAATGATGCGAATAAAATGTTGCTCATAAGTCAAATCTGGTGAAACTTCAATTTCTACAATATCACCAGGCTCAAGAATAAAAACCGGAATCCCTAAGGCATTTCCGTAGATAAAAGACGTGAGAAAACGTCATGAATATCAGAAAATTGAGCTGGTGCAACGACGTAGTATAAAAACAGTACGCCCGAGAAACTAAAAACTCGACTAATTTGGAACACCGACGTAGTACAAAAACAGTACGTCCAATGAACCGATAAACCGGAACAACGATGTAGTATAATAATAGTACATCCGATGAACCGAACACCATAAAAGAACATCGGACGCTAGTCCATAAAAAAAAAGAGATAAAGCTCAATAAAACGAAGTATATCAAAACGTTCGATGAACTTGATAAAAAGATAATTACATTCAGACATCATCAAAGAATCAACACCTTGTTGCCTACGACAAAACGTATTGGCAACATGATTTCCCTTCGGGAACAAAAGAATATCAAGATCATAAGATGTTAGGAACTCGAGTCAATCATGAAGTTCCCTATGAGAAAATAAATATTCCAAAGATTTATGATCGAGGTGGAGAACAAATTTATTCCCCAAAAATGATGATGCCAAACTCTAAAAGCGAAAACAATAGCCGCGAGCACTAGATCATGAGTGGCATACCTAGTCTCAATCGGCTTTTAATGATTTAGAAGCACAAGTGATAGCACGTTATCTTATGTAAGAGAACGGCATCCAAACCAATACGATAAGCATTGGTACAAAAGATAAAGTCTTGGTTCCCCCTCGGGAATCACAAGAACAAGAGTATCGAAAAGAAAGAATTTCTTTTAAATAATCTTCTTTCCCGAAAAGCTAAGACTTTCAAAATTACATTTATCTTTATGTAATAATCTTTCTAGAAAAATTTACATTTTTACAAGTCAATATATCGTGTCTGACTGTCTCATCTAAGCGTTTAGGAAATTCTTATCGATAACGTTGATCAAGCGCATCGACCAAAATTCTTAAAACACTAAATGGGCAATACAATCACAAAATCGTATTCTATAGGATAAGTAAGTTTCTCAAAAACTTCTAAGAATATTCTTTGTTCGTTTTAAGAACAAAAATCCGGTTATACATCTAAATAAATCTTATGAAAAAGATTTGCAAAATTTTAAATTTCTATTTTCATCCAAAATCAATAAATTCAAGAATGGTCTCACCAAAATATTCGTAGAATACTCGATATATAAAATGGATGAAATAAGCTGAACAAATTGAATGACAAAATAAGTCATTCATAAGAATCGTAACGAATGTGGAATGCGGTAGGTGGAATGCTAATTCCCGCAACTCGTAGCCAAATGAAAATCGGTGGCAAGGTCGAACTAGAAAGACCTTAACACCACACAAAAGATTTATTAGGTGACAATCCTAAGACAAACTCAAAAATACCAGAAAAGTTTTACAAATTATTTAGATAAGAGAAATAACACTTTTCTCATCTTGAGGGCTTAAAGAATAAAATGATGCCTTCAAAAATTTGAAATCGGAATCACAAGAAAAAATAGAAATCTACTTAACAGATAGAAAATGTCGGGGATGAATAGTCCACACGGAAAAATAGGATATCGGCCTCACAACGATTAAGCCAATCCTTACAAAAATCAATTCCGAAGCCTAAGTAAAAAAATATCGGCTCGGACAGAAAAATCACACAAAATAATTTCGACATCAATAAAGACAAATTGAGTGTTGCAGATCCACCATCCGGATTCGCAACTCTCAAAGAAGTCATCAAGCCCAAAATATTTAAAGAAAAAGAATCAACAAGTTCTTTTTGATATAAAATAGTGAGATGGAACCCATATCAAAAAGAACACGAACAAGATAATCACAAAGCAAATGTCATCAAGGATTGAATGAGAAATACCTTGACCACGAGAAGTGTTGCTAGGGACTTGCAGCTTTCCTTCTCTCTTGCTTTGACGCTTGGGACACGAAGATGTATAATGATCCGCACTTTTGCAATAGCGGCAAGAAATAGGCCTTGGACACCTATTTATATAGTGGTCCCTAGAGCCATAATTGTAGCATTCTCCACGATTAGGAATAGGAGTATTTGCTATAGAAGTCTCTTGCTTCGCCCTCTTGTTAGGATTAGGACTTTCGAACCTAATAAAGGGATGCCTCTTCTTGTTGTTGTTGGAGTTCGGTTTGGCACTTCCAACCTCGACATCACTTTCTCTATCGGCCTCTTCAAGATGAAGAGCGATATCAATAAGCTGATCAAATGAAACTTCAAGTTTCAGGAGTAATGGCTTCTTAAGATTCTTATTCAAGCCATAGAAAATTCTTTGATTTTTCTTCATTGGGGTGTTAATGTATTCAACCCCGTATTTGGAAAGAGATTCGAAAGATGCGACATAGTCTGTCACAGAAGATTCACCTTGAACAAGGTCAATAAAACGTCGGGCCAAAGTTACTTTTTCGGCCTCCGGCACAAATTTCAATTCGAACCTTTCTCGGAATTGCTCCCAAATGAGATCCACTTCAATGATTTCAGAAATTAAAAGCTCATACCAATCTAATGCTCTTTCTTGGAGCATGTTAGAAGCCACTTGGACTCGATGAAGGTCAATAAGGTTCATGCGAGAAAAGATGCGATCGCATGATTTGAGCCAAGCTTGAATTTCAATAACACTCTCGGATCCCTTGAATGGCCTTCCACCCAAATCGGTGTAGTCTCTGCAAAAGCGTGCAAAACTGGATCTAGGATGAGTAGGCTCTAGATTGGGTCCAGCTGCTTGAGCGTTCTTAACAAGATCTAAAAGCTGCTGGGCAGACATAAATACTCCATCCAGGGGAGTAGCACTAGATTGACCGACGCTGAGACGGCCTGGTCTAACCATTTCTCTTCCTTTAGAAAAGAAAGAAGGAGAAAAAGGTTATTCACCAAATGAATATTAAGCAATCTTGATAGATAAAACAAAGAATCATAAGGAAAATAGGATGAATCGGTACGAAGACTCGAATTAAATCCTAAAGCACGACTCCTAAGATGGACTTAGGACGATGATCCTTGTTATAATATTCCATATTGTTCCGAAGTTTGGCTCTGATACCAAGCTGTGACGCCCCACCTCTATACCCACGCTAGCCAAGAACACTACGGTGTAATGCTGTCAACTAGCACGGAGAATAAGGCTGTTGAGGAGCGACCATCTGCATAATTGCTTTGTGCGAGTGTCGATATGCCAGATAAAAATACAACTTTTCATCTCAAGAGGAAATCCGACATACCGACACAAACTCAAAGCTACTACACAGTGGCTATATGTAATCTTCGGAAACAAATATAGAAATAAACATAACACAAATCAGTCACAGATAATTCATATCACAAGGGCGGAAATAAATATGAATATATATAACACATAAAAGTGTTCATCAGAGTAGTGGTCTAACAAGATCCACAATATCAAAAAAGGATAGTTACACGAACTACACAAAAGAATAAGTATACATCATAGAGTCTGTATCTCAAATGTATACAACAAAAACTACTAATCTAAGTAGGTAGCCAAAAGTCAGATTAATGATCCAGGATGAGAAGTCAAGCAGAAGCACCTGTAACATCTCGGTCTGACCCGAGTATTATTTAATAAGAAAATAATAAACGGATCAGTCTAGCTATAAATATCAGATGAAATGATATAGAATAAGAAATATGACTAAACGTATAATAATCACAATGCTAAGCTGTGATAAATAAGTAATTGAAAAATCAATAAGAGATTAATCAATATCTCAAAGATCTACTCAAGATAAAAGGAATGTCATACTCCTAATTTCATTCACCAAGCCACAATAATTGATAAATCAAATCAATAGAAATCACGAAAATAGGTGAAGCATAAATTCCAGAATTCAACAGACGAAATCCAGAAATCACAAGAAAAAGGATGGCCAATCCCAGAAAAATGAGCCGGAGCTCCTCCAGACAGGGTATAGTCCCCCATTGCGGACTTTGAGCCGAAGCTCCTCCTGGTGAGTCAAAAACTCCTCCTGACAGGGTATAGTCCCCCATTGCGGACTTTGAGCCGAAGCTCCTCCTGGTGAGTCAAAACTCCTCCTGACAGGGTATAGTCCCCCATTGCGGACTTTGATCCGAAGCTCCTCCTGGTGAACCGAAGTTCCTCATGACAGGGTATAGTCCCCCATTGCGGACATTGAGCCGAAGCTCCTCTTGGTGAGCCGAAGCTCAATAAAAACGACGTACAGTCCTCCACGTGGACAAAGAGACATCGCACAATGCTAGTCTAAATCTTAAAATGATAGTCATGATCACCGAGAAGTGTCAATTACAGTAAGCTAGTAAATATATGAGCTTAGCTTCATGTCCCATAACCACTAGCTTAACTTAAATATTTACAAACAAATTGTAGATCTCCACTAGAAAATTGTCACAAGAGTTTTCAATCGAACAAGTCCAAGAATTAACCGACGAAGTAAACGCAAGCGTTTCATACCACTCGTTTTACTAAGTCGTTTAATTAGATTTCTCATACGAGTGAGGTAAAGGCTTGTATATACTAATAGATTGGAAAACGGTTTAAGAAAACGAGCTTTGTAATAAAATAGTGGTGAAATCATTTGAAGAAAGAGTTTTGATATTTACTACCAGTATAGAAAACCTTTATATTTTTAAAGTGACAAATCACAAAGAAGATTGTAGGAACAATCAATCACTAGGATTCACATTCGAAAACGTGAATAAAATCCAAAGAAATCGATACCGAATCCATCGAAATGGATATTCCAAGAATTCCCGAAGAAAATACGTCATCAAAGTCAATAACAAATGATAACAACAAATAGGGAAATAACACAAATTGATTAGAGTTGGAAATTCAGACAACTAGGCAAAATATGCATAGTTGGCAAATAGCAGCAGGTTGGTCGACCGGACTCCCTGAGTCGGTTGACCGAACCAAAAACAGAAGTGCACGGGGTAGCAGGTCGGTCGACCGGACCCTGAGCTCGGTCGACCGAGCCCTGTAGCCTGCACTTCCAAATAGAGGCAGGAAGTGCCCGTTCTACAGGTCGGTCGGCCGGCCCAGGGGCTCGGTCGACCGAACCTGTTGCTAGCACTCCCATGCCCTATTTCAAATGAGGTGCAAATCTCGATCAATTTGCAATCGCACGAGCAACGGCGCTAAGGGTTTATGCCAATCGACTACCCGGCCCTATATGCTCCTCGATGCATCACCAAAAACATGTTCAAACATCAAAGTTAGGATTTTTAACGAATTGAACTCAAAACACTAAAAATTGGAATATTCACCAAATCAATCCAAACCAAAAGCAAATGCACACGAATAAGTGTTAGGAATTCATACCTAACAATCGAAGATAATTCATAGACTTAGATGTGAGATTAAAAATCTCACCTATGAACCCAAAAAAATGAAGAAGAAGCTTTAAAAACAAGCTAAGATCAATTCCTCTTCAATAACAACTCAAGAAGCTTCAATCTAAGCTTAAAAGAGAAACATTTCCTAAATTAGGTTTAGAAATTTCTGAAATCAAAGAGAGAATGAGTTGGAGAAGAATAAGGAGATGCTTACTAGTGGGTTCTCTTTGATTTTGGAGCAAGAACATGAGCTAGCAAGAGGAACTAGGGCTTGAAGTTTCTAATTCCCACTCTCTTCCACCATTTTTGCTTAAGCTTGAGTGTTAGGAATATGAAATGAAGTAATGAAGAGTTGGAGTGGGTTGGGACTGAGTTAGTAAGTGGCTAATGGGTTCTGCCCAAACCAAAGCCCTAAGTGAAAAAGGTCAAAATTCTACTATCTCCAAACATATCGAAGTTTATACTCAAAAAGGTTGCAAACGTCATTTTGAACTCAATGGGGGTGGTCTCGAGTCCCAATTCGACTGTTTACAAAAAGTATCTTTTCGAACCAAAATCCGACGAACGATAAAATATTTAAATAAAATATTTAAATATAAAATCGATAAATATGCGGGTTGTTACAGTCTATCATTAGAAAATCCAACATCCACCAATTCATCAATTCCTCTTGTTTCGTATCCCATCGAATGTAACCAAATTAATCACCATTTCTCTTATTTAAAATATATTCCACTATTTCAAAAAAAATTCCATCTCCCGATATAAGTTCGCACCATCAACTTATATTTTCCACATATCCACTGATATTATTTTACCTTATTTTTAAACCCCGTTTATAAATTTATAAACTCCTTTGAGTTTTCCATTTATTTATAAAAGCAGTTCAATTTATAATTCCATTTAGTAATCTTCTCTTAACAAGCTCCCATTTTATTTCAAATCTATTTCTAATTACCGATCTAAATTCTCTTCAAGCCCTTAATACATTTTAATTTCAAATCTTTACTTAAACTAATTTACAATGATTGTGTATAACCTAAGTCGGTTAATATATTTTTTCCTACTAAATTTCCTTTAGAATAAATCCAAAATTCAATGTAAATAATTTCTTTCAAATTTCCTTTTAAATTTGTTCACTTTAATCATTTACGGTATTTTAAAAATACTGAAATTCAATTCCCGAGCTATTTAACATTTAACAATTTAATTCACACATTCCATATCAATTTATCCATCATAAAATATATTAATATATATATATATAAACAATAAATATTTTAAAGAATCCAGTTGCATCCCTCCAACCTGTTATTCCCTACATCCACAGATGTTAGTCAACAAATAAAAATACCAATCCCACTTCGAGGGGAATATCGCGGTATATAGGGTCATCCGCTATTATGCGGGAAGCATAGGGTCTCATCCGCTATATAATGCGGGAATATCAATCACTCCAATATATATATATACACACACTATATACATAATATCATCCAGCAGATAATTATTTAGTTCATCCAAGTACATCCAATAATTTAAATTTAACATTTAATTTTGAATAGGTAACCCAAAAGAGTAAGAAGATCTCACCTTTATTTTTTTTTGTTTTGCAACCAACTTCCAATCCAACTTATTTCATGATTTTTCGACCTTGTAAAAACATTAGATGATTTTATTAATATTTGAAATAATCTGACAAATAATTTCCATTTAATATATTTAATTAACTTTTCATTTTTAAACTAATTTTCATTTAACAAATAAATTTTTAGTAACTAAAAGAAATTAAATAGGTCAATTTAACAAATAAACCACTATAATACATATTTTTAAAAACAAAGTAGCAAATTAAAACATGTAAATGTATACTTATTTTATTTTATACATATATACTTATAAGAAACAAACCATAGGTTTCAAAAAATTCGACTTTTATATAAACTTCCAAATATTTTAAAATTCCTATTTTCTTTCCAAAATCTTATCTATATAAAATTTTCCATTTATCTAAGTATATTAAACATGTAAGTATATTTATATATTTATTCATACTTGTATTTCTTTTTTGTAAATAGCAAAAAATGAGATTTACTTTACTGTACAAATTTCCTTCTTTAATATATATATATATATAAATCTGATTTTTAAAACTTTTCCTCGCTGTAAATTATTTCTCTAACCTATATATATATTTATCTATTAACAGATGTATTTTATACCTTTATTGTATTATTATTTTCTGCATATATACACATGTAAAAAGAAAATAACTCTTCTTTGTACCTTAATGTAATTCTAAATCCTAATATATATGCATTTATTCAAATTAAATTAAAAGTAATTGCTAGTCCTCACTGCAATTACGAGAACAGCAATGCTCAAGCAAGAATCAGACCTCGCCCGCAACCAACGCTCGCCGCCTCACTACTTCTCACCTCGACCCACCCCACTTCGAACATCGTGAAATCCTCCTTTTAACAACTGCCATGACCTCCCAACGCGCGCACGCCACCACGAAGCCTCGCGAATCCCCTCCCCTTCACGATTTCAAGCCTCTCGACCTTAATCGAATAAGATCCGATTTTGTTCGATTTTTAAGAGTCAGCCTTTTTTTTAAACATGGATTCGACTTTCGATTCAAATAGAAGGGAGAAAAAAGTAAAAGGGTACGCGGTTGTTAACCTGAGAAGGAAACAGAGATTTGCAATCTTTTTTTCCTCAAAGTCGAACTGAGTCGTTCACTGATGTATATAATTTTATAAAGACCGATTTGATTTCGAAGAAACAGACGCCACCATTATTATATTTTTTTGATTTTGATTTTGTTTGGAGAAGAAGGGAGATCCACGCGATTATAATAGGGAGGAAGGCGGCTACGACTTGATTTTTCACTGAGGGAAGAAGATGGACGTGATTTCCTCCGTATTGAATGCCTGCAACAGAGAAGGCAAAAAGCGCCGATGGAGAAAGAAAAAAGGGTGGTGGGAAGGGAATCTCAGCTGATGGAAAAAGTTGACGTGAAGGGAATTTGACTGGTCAAAATATATTATATTTGAATTTAAATTTAAATAGTCTCGTTTTACGTATCTTAAAATCTCAACCTCCAATCAATGTACGCCGCTAGGCATTTATAATGTTATATCCATATTCCGAACGCAATGGAAAAGATTTCGAGTCCTAATTCGATCGTACGAAGAATCTAGCTTTTTGGACCCAGTTATTATATTAAATTTTCGATATAAATTTCAGCAATTTACATCTCGTACAGCCACATGATAAATCCAAACACTCTGAAGTTTGAAATCTGATAATAGTACAATATTACGGATCTAATGGAACTAGTTTCATCGAATTCTAAGACTGTGCCTCGGAAGGCTATTTTTAAACGTTGATTTAACGATATATTTTTAAAACTGAATAGATCATTTCCAAATTTGATTTTAAAAGTTACATTGTCTTCATTACTATTAATATATTTTAAAAACCTTTAAATTATTTTTAACAAGCTTAAAACTCCAGATTCAATATTTTAACTTATTCTTCGTTATTAAATTCAATTATCCAGTAACCCGCTATATATAAATTCATCATTTATTTTATAAATGAAAACCAAACTTTTTATATTAAAAATCAATTTATAATTCAAATTCAATATTTAAAACCATATAAATATTCCAATTAACGACAGAAAAACCCGAGTCGTCACATTCCTTCCCCCTTAAAGAATTTCGTCCCTAAAATTGCTAAGGCAGAAGAATGCACTAAACCCATTAACTTACTTAACCACTTAATGAAAACATGATATTCACTCTTTTTTTTATCCTTTAACTTCCACCCAAAATAATTTGTTTTCATTTTCTAGTTCAAACCCTACATTTTCATTACAATTTGGAAATCGACTTTTCATTAACAAAAAATTTTCCAAAAATTTTCTAACTCCCAAAATCTTTGGAAAATTTTGGCAGAGTCTCCTTTGTACGGAGGAGCTTTTGCAATTTGACAAGAGAGATAAATATATAAACATTGACCCACAAGGCCGCAAAAACAAAAAAAACAATATTTCCTATTTCTTATCTTTTATTGCGTAGGCGTACCTCTATTTAGCTTTTTTAAACGAGCGGCTTATTTGTTTAGCAATTAGCGCGACCAAAATCTAGCCAAACGGCCTCCCGGTACCTGTACTTACTCAATTTAAACTTGTACGCATCAATATATGTAACTTAATATCATTTTTACATATGTAACCAGCAAAACACATGAATTTTATAAGCAATGCATACCAAATAAATTTTTTATAAGCAATTACAATGTTCCAACATTAATTTTTAATTGCTTTCAACCAATCTCATATCATTTCATTCAATTTAGATGGTGTACAACTCAATTTCTTACGTTCAATTCATTTTTAATTCCAAACAAACTCGTATTCATATTAATTGATTCCAAAATCAATATTATTCACTTCTATTTATTCATAGAATTTTATTTACTTTCGTTTATGTTGAATGACAATTTATTCTCATGCAAATTCGACGACACATATTAAATGGAACACCCATTTAGTTCATAACCATTTTTAAATTGATTCCAACTCAATTTATATTAATTTCATTCCATTTCTAATTTATTTACAATCCATTCGTTTGCATTTCATTCCATATTCACATTCATTTCTTTTGAAACCGGTTTATTTAGCTTGAAAACATCATGTTATTTTATTCAATAACCACACATCTATTTGAGTTCAGCCTTAATTCAAACATTTACTTAAGTTAACACTTAAGTTCATTTCCATTTTTAAATAAATCATATTCCCGCTTTTGTCAAATCCATTTCGTTTTGCATGAATTTCATTCACTCAATCCAGTTTAATTTTTAATTCACATTCACAGTTCATTTTTGAATTTATTTTATTAATAAGAAGGCTATTTCACTTTATTTCTACTCACTTGGATTTTATTTGCAACTCAAACCATTACTATTATAATCCAATTTTTTTTCAATTCACTAACATTTCCAAGTTGAATTTTTGTTTATAACTCAAGTTCAACTTCAAAAATCCATTTTTAACTAACGATCCAATTTCATAAACTAAGTTGACTTCCATTAGCATATTCAATTAACTAATTTATTCCAAATTCGTTCACTTCCAACTTATAATTTAATATTTGATTTTTATCTTCAAAAACTTCTTTGATTAATTTACTTGAGTTAAACTTTATTTTATAATTCAATCTTTGGATTTTTATTTCATTTACCAAAATATCCAACAGTTTTATTTTGGCTTTTATTCTCACTTTTCAATTTCTTATAAGTCACACACTTATATTTTTTCGCATTTCCACCCATTTATACTCAAATATATTCACCTTTTATTTTTAACTCAAGATTTAGTGCTCATTTGTAGCCCCAACATATTTATTCCGTGGATTTTTAATTCTTTTATAAGCTATTCCAATTCATTTTTTCCAATCCAATTCTTATCCAACTTACTTTTTTTTATTTAATAAGGATCTAATTCCATTCAATATATTTATAACTCAACTGAATTTTATTCCAAATCAATTCTATTTCAACTCGGCTTTATTTAATTCAATTCGATCCAATTTTCTTTCTCAATCTAAGTTAATTTCATTTTTAACTCTTTCACTTTAAATTTTAAGTCCAAACTTCAAATCTCATAGTTTACCTTCTTATATTAAAAAACATTTCAATTTATAAGCTTCTAACTTATCTTCTAATAATTTTTTAAATCATTTAAATAAGGGTTCCAGAATTTTATTTTATTTCCCAACTTCTCAGAATTTAAACTTCCAGCTTCGGTTTAAATTCAACTTTAATTATAATCCATTTGTACAATTTATACTTATACAAATTCTCATATTAGTGATGTAAACTATTTTAAATTTTATAATCTTGTTGACTATAACATTATCATCCAAACACTTTAATTATATGTAATAATTTTAGAAAATTATTTCTTTCTATATCGAAATATATTTTTGGGTAAAATTATTTCATTCACCTACTTTTGAAAAGAATATTTTGTCGGTTTGCCTAGTTTAAGAGTTTTGAAATCCTTATCGATACAGGGATCCAGACTGTACCAACCAGAATTTATAAACACCTAACCAATAAGTCAACACAATATAAAAAAAATTTATATTCACAAACACATACGCGCTCATATCTATTAATACGCTCAAACTCATTTTAGAGTACTACTGACGCTATCTCTAATGAGTAAGCCCCACCAGAGCCAAGGTTCTCACTTAACCTTCAGCTCTGATACCAAGTGTAGCGACCCGCGGTACCGTAGCCCTTGACTTGATAATAATTCTTCCTCGTTTAACTCAAAGTGTACGAAAGAGCGAATAACTAGGGGTAAAAGAAGAAGAAAGATGTAGAAAAGAAGATAAAACAACATCAGAGTCTCATAATTGCAGCGGAACAAAATACAATATATGATAACAGCTTTAAAATACAAAGAAATCTGTACTGTTATATATACATACCACTATCAGAGTACAAAAATCATTCATCACTTTGGACTGCTTATTATCTGTACTTACACAGCGGAAATAATAATTTAAGTACGGAGATACTTCTCATCACCCAGCTCATCTCCTGAGCTCCATAGCATCCTATTCTATGTCTGTAATACTTGGTCTGACCCAAGCATCATAATTAAACAACACCCGAGTCAGTCTGGAAAACCAGCGTGAGAAAACCACACTCAATTGGATTATTATATTTTTGAAAATCCTTTGAAAACAAAGGTATCTCGTAAGGCCATGCCACGAATAAATATGTCGGGATTTTACCTTACGATATCCTAAAACATTTTGATCAAATCCATCTGATATTATAATAGTGTCTATACAAAGTAAAATAGGATCTAGCTGAATTGCTTGCATCTCACGTTCCAACATAGTTGGGCACAATCCAAACCATACAAGCACTTATTGGAGATTGGATTCTATACAATGGCAGGGCTACTATGGTACCACCCATCACAAAAGATGGTCTAGATCAGAGTACCGAGGATCATTACCGACCCCCTGTAACACAAGACCGGAACCATCCTTACTGGATAGTTCGAATAAGATCACCATGCGGTTGGGATCAACAATCGCCCACTAAGCCGAATAAAAGGGACATCTAAACAGGGAAAATCTTACTCTAATTTATTGGTAGGAACTTAGCCTTGCTGCACCTCCCCTGTTTTATCCATTCTCGGTTGATGAAGCTTGAGGCTATGCGTTACCTTTTTAAAACACATTTCACTTAGAATGCTCATCGTCCTCCTGACGATGTTCTGATAGCATTCGTCCATACAAGTTACCCTGGGTTTGGACATACTGAATCTCCATCTTCATCATCTTCAGGTCTTCATTCGTAAATATTCAAACCGGATCGAAGTGGTTTTCGGATAATTATATCCGATCCCGGTCTCTTCGAAACGATCAGTGCATTGGCTAATATTGATAGTCGGTTATCTAACTATCAAATAACATTCACAAACAATCATCAGATTTAAAATAACTTCACAAATTATTTATTTCAAAATACCTTCACAAGATATTATTTTCATACTTCACACTTTGAAAATAGTTTCAAATTTATTTTATTCTTACGGAACAAATTCTTAACTTTTGCCCAATACTTAGAATATTTTTCCCACTTCATTCTATATACAATACTTAGAAAATATTTCTCTTATTTCCTTTTCTCTAAGATACATTTACAATTTCATTTGTAAATTTCCAACCCATTTCACTTGAATTCTATAACTTCCAGAATTTCTTAGTCGATTTCCTTTAACATTTCGAAAGCCATTTACGCTTATTTAGAATTCCAGTTTCACTTCTACTTCTTTTGTGAATTTTATTTCACCTTTCAGAGTTTACTTCTCTAATGCTTTAGAATTTTATTTAAGTTTTCCATAATCCCACTATAAGATTTTCCCTCTAAAATCTTATCCGTTTTAATAAGCTTCGCTTCTCATCTCAAGAGGATTTAACAACACTTAAAAAAAAATATACTCATAAATAAGAAATATGGTTTTATTTTCAAGATATGGTTCAAGATAAAACTAACTTCGAAATAATCTAAATCCAATAATAGCTATTTATTGTAACGGCCCATAATTTTCGTTAATTAAATTTGTCATTTTAATAAGATTTATGTAAATTTAATTTAGAAGAAATAAAGATTTTATAATTAATAATGAAGCAAATGCTGAAAATGAAATGAAACCATGAGAATTTAAGGCTAAGTATTTACAGTTGAAACAAAATGACGAATAAATTGAAGTGATGTAAATTGTTATACTAGGCTAAAAATTGCATATAAGAGAGCAAAGGTCAGTAGTGAATTTAGTTAATGCATTAATAATATTAAATAGTAAATGCAATTAAATCAATGTCCGGTAGAAATTGAAATATTATTTGGAATGAAAGCTTATAAAGGTAAGCATTTAATTTACAAATGAAATTATGTAAATGTAAGTTAATGAAAATTTAATTTGCGCAAACCCAATTAATTAAAATAAAGAAAAGGATTTAATTGGTTAACGCGATAACCACTGTAACGGTATTTGATCGAAAATTTAGGTAATCAGTAGTACGGTATTTGGAAATAAATTTAAGAGTAGAATCGCGACTATTTTTAAATTACCTAATTAAATAGTAACTATATGTTTCCTATTGAGGTAGATTGCTAATTTAAAATTAGAAAATCAGTTACAATAATTTTTATTTTTTTATTACGTTAACAAAAATTAATAGAATAACAAAAAGAGTAAATGTATTTATTTAGAGTATTAATTGCAATTGGATAGAGTTTTAAAGTAACAATGTTAATGCAAGGTAAGTAATGCTAAATTGAATTGAATAAATGAATAGTAAAGATGTAATCTGAGGCTTCGATAGACTGAATGGTAAAAATTTGTAATAAATCTAAATTTAACGTTTGTGGGTGTAAATTTAAGTAATAATTGGAAATCAATGTTAATTATACCCGTGAAGGGTCAATTCATTTAAACAACAAGATTTTAAATAAATAAACGTTTTATTTTGGTTTCAATTTGATAATTTATGTAGTTTAATGGGAAATCAATTGCAATTCATTGCCTAATTTGTGCAGTTAGGGTAGATTTGATTGGTCATTTAAGATGGTAAATTCTATAAGATGTAATAAATGTTAGTTTTATTTATAATATGAGGACTGGTTGATTTAAAAAGTGAAAACCAAGATTTATTAATTTGAAATCTAATAAGTGGATTTATTGCAATTAAGTGGAATATAATATTTAAATATTACATATTTGAGGATTTAGATGAAAATTGAGAATGTTAAAATAATGGATTTTGATTCCAATATTTATTTCATCTGTTTGTAATAATGAGTTTGAATAATATGAATGAAAATCTAATTCAAAGGAATTATTGAAATTTTAATTTATAATTTCTAAATTTAACGAAATTGGAATTTAACGCTAAAATTGATGATTGAATCAACATTTAGGCGACATATAAATTTGTTTAAAGCATTGTAAATGTTTGGGAAATATAAAGGTAGTAATATTGGTAAATTTTAGAATTGAAACCAAGAATTGGATTTTATTTATTTAATTATTAAATTATTTAATTAATAGGAAATAGCCATTTTGGCCACTGACTCGGATTTCGACGAAACAAGTTTTATCGAATCCGTAACAGTGAACTATTGTAGGGTTTCAAGTTTCGTAGCGATCGGACTTGTCGCTTGATCGTACGGGCTCGAAACGCCTTGAAATCAATAAATTGAAATCAATTTGAAATCAATTTGAGAATATTGATTTCAGCATAACTTCTCTACACGATGGAATTTGGACGTGAAACCTATTCCATTGCGTTTAAAATATTTTAAAACACCTATTTTGATATATGGATTTAACCAATTTCGTTCCGGGGTCAGAATGGGCTTTTTGGGTCACGTTAGCGGTAGCATTTATATCTATCAACCCGATCCATCTATTTTTCAACTTTATCTATAGATACCTTACTAAACCTTAGCCTCCGCCTATTCTCATTTGTCTATGCATAAATTTCATCAGCTCCTCCTCTTCTTCCAATGGCTGCAAACTCTAGATCCAATTTCAATTTCAAAAATAAAATCAAAAGCTAAAAAAAATCAAAGTCCTCAGAAAAATTCCAAAAAATTATATGTTGAAGCTCTCAACTAGCATAATTCACTGGTGGTGTTCGTTTTTCGAGTGGGTTTGTGGTTTGACCAGAAATAGGGGTTTTCTTCCGACCGTTTGTACTAGGGTTTCCTATTTAATGGCGGATCGAACACCATTCGTCGATCAGGTCATATGAGTGCGTAGAGGAGATCGAGACTTGACGATCCAACAGTTTAGTTAGCGTTGAAGTGAGTCAAATTCGCCATGATTTGCAGGGGAAACGCCGACAGCGCTGCATTTTTTTGGAAGCCATTCATGGTCGCGGCTATGCAGTTGGGGTCGGATCTGAGTGGTGGAGTAGTGGCGGTGACCGATGGTCATGGAAGAATTTGTAGCAGCGGCAAAAATTTGAAGACAAGTGGCAGCTGATTTAGGGTTTTCGAATGGGGGCAGAACGAATGCGATAAATTCACGTGTTGAAGGAGCGTGACGTGGACGGTAAGTAGGGTTTGTTTATTTATTATATTTTATTCTGGAATTTAAATGTCAAATCAATATAACTTCCACATACGATATCAGAATTTCACACGGCTTCTTGCGTTAGGATCGTAATTAAATTCCGGAGACTTTGACGCAGGTTTGGACAGATTCTGAGGTGTTGAATTTTTGGGTTTAAATTGGATTTAAATTCAATTTGAATTCAAAATGGTGAGTGTTTTAACCCACTCACAATTTCTAAAAGTTCTTATGTTTGTTAAATAGATTTATGATATGTTTAAAATTTTATTTATAGCTGTTTGGCATATATTTCATCATTCTCTCAGTTAAATTGCAATCATTTAATTTACGCGTTATTTAATTTATTATTGCATTTAAAACTGCCAGTTAATTGTTAATTAATTTATTCATTGCATTTAAAACTGCCAGTTAATTGTTAATTAATTTATTCATTGCATTTAAAACTGCCAGTTAAAATTTTAGTTAAATTTATTATTGCATATAAACTGCTAGTTAAATTTATTTACTATTGCATATAAACTACAGTTAAATAGTTATTTAATTCATTATTGAAAAATTAACGGTCAGTAATTAATTAATATTTATTTGTGTGATTGTTTGAGTTGGACGATAAATTGATGAATGTTTGATGATTGATATGATGGATGAATGGATATTGTATTTATGTTGTATAAACTGCAAGTTATTATGCATTTTCATTTTATTCGGGATTGCGGTTTGAAATGATATACAGCCGCATTTTTATTTTTAAATTGTAGATTAAAATGATAAATATCTGTATCACTTGACCATAGGACAGAAAATTATATACAGGCACCGCGGTATATATATATATATATATATATAATTATTTTTGAAATGATTTTCTATGGTTTTAGAAAGAATACGGTTTAATAAATATTAAATTTTTGATATATATATATATATATATATATATATATATATATAGTAAAATTCTTGAATTTAGCTATGTAAAAATTTGTTTTGAACTTTAAAATAAGCTAAATAATGAAGTTGATTTCGTTTATATAATATGGTTAAGAATATATTTGAAATTTTATTGTATATAGAGTTTATAATAACTCAAATAAAAGTAAGGTTGAAGATAAATGTGAATATGTTTTGAATTAAGGTATTTAAAAATTTTCCTCGAAAAATTTGTTTTGAAATGTAAATAAATTAAGATTTAAAGGGTATGACCTTATAACTTGATTTTTGATTAGGGGATTTAAACGGATATCAAATTTATGTAAAAAATATTTTCAAGATAATTTAATTAAAAGAATATCCTTTTATTGAAGTTTATGGTTTTACTTAAACAATATTGATTTATTAAGTAAATATTTCAAATCGAAATAATAGGAATTTGATTTGACATATATTAAATTATCAAAGAATCCATTTTTTTTGAAATAGTGGAATATTTAAAGATTGAAATATATGAATTGTAAAGTTTTGAAATACATAATATTTAAGCCTTGAAATATATGGGAATTAAAATGGTTTATTTGGAGGTTCAAATGGGTATTGGGAATTTATTGTGAAATTTAAAGAAGCTGTTTTATTTTATAAAGTAATATAGTATTTGAACCGTTAAGTATTAAAAGTTATGTTCAAGCTATGGTTTCAAGGCATATATATTTGAAATTATTATGATTTTGGGAAAGGCATATTTATTAAGTAAAAATAATATCATATTGATTTGAGCTTTTAAAAATAAAAATGATATCGTATTTATAGTTTTGAAATGGATATTATATTCTGGTTTTAAAGTACAAATTATTTTGAAATAACCGCGGTGTTATAATAACGTTGGGTTGTTGAAGAGACCGGGATCGGAAGTTGTCATACTCTCTGCCAACTCCAAAAGGCACTTTAACAACCGTGTACGCGGTGGAGATTCCAGAATCAAGTAGGATGGCGGGGGCGTTTCCTCTAAGGTAAATAGTGGACCCAACTCCCGTGAGTTGGCATAAGGTGGCTAAAACAGGAGCGATCGACGGGTTAATAAGGTAGCACCTTTGATCAGACACTTCCCTTCGATACTATACTCTGACTTTGGATTGATTCGGCGGCCACCTTCACTTTTGATTTCTTTGATTTGGGGAGTTTGTTCGAGGTGGGCGGTAGCTGCGCGCTGCGCGTTACCACCGACCCGGAAGCGTAATTGGTATATCTACCCTGTCATTGCCTAGTTGTGCCGTATCACCTACCATACCGAGCCTTTACTATGAGTTTCTATTTGTTTTGTACCTATGGAGTCTCTTCTCGTAGTCTCCCGATCAGGAGATATGCATGCATTGTATAACTATTGGCACTATTACGTGTTAAGGTGGAAAATATAAAGCCTCGCTATTTTAAAGTAAGTTTATTTTACTAATAGACACTATTATAATAGCGAAATATACTACATAGTAAATAGTTTAACAGATCCTTAAGAGATGTGAATGTTAGGAAATCTATTCTACGGTTTCGATGATAACAACTATACAATGGAAATCGTATGTATGTATATATCTATATTTACAGGTAGTTGATGAAGTAGCATCACCAAAAGAGATAGAAACAAGAATCAAAAGGCAAACAAATCAATAGAAGTTGAAATGGAAATGCACAGACACAAAGAAAGCAAGAATACACACTTTCAGACGTCTGGGTGCACTTACCAGACGTCTGGATTATTCCTCTGTATTGCAAATCAATATAAAACAGACGTCTGATAAAAATACCAAACGTCTGATGATATTCTCTGGTTCTATATTTCAGTAGGAATCAGATGTCTGGTATTAAACTCAGACATCTGAAAAACAACCATACACAAAAATATATATGAAGGGCAGACGTATGAAACATGCTCTTAGACGTCTGATTTTGAATTCGACATAGCAATTTCAAACTCCAACTGTCGCACTCGAAGGGACACGTCTGCTTCTTCTTACCACAACTCTTCATCATCATCAGAAGCGACTTTAGGGAGATTACAACGGATACAACTATACAAGATAACCCTTCATCAGTATAAATAGCATCAGCAATGCAAAGAAAATAATATACTCACTTATGCTATTGATTTCTATACTCTGACTTACATCTGTTCTCAAAGCAATCAACTACTTACATTTCCATATATTCTGAATTACGCACTCAACACTTTCTAGATAAATATATTGGAAGCACTTGTATTCAACAGTCAACATCAGTGTTATAAGAACACATCTTTGACAAAGAAACTCTGCTATTGTAAACCTGTTCCTCCGGGTCAAGTGAGGGTTAGTTAGTGAAAGGAAATTCCGAAGAGGAGCTTCGGGACTGGAGGTAGGATTGGAGATCCGAACCAGTATAAAATCCTGGTGTGATTAGTTTAATTTACTTTACTACTATTATCTATCTAGTTTTACTGTTGATTACTTATACTTGCACATATTTATCATACGATCCACTCATATAGACTTTCAATTGGTATCAGAGCAAGGTTTGATCAAAGAACAGTAACACGTTTTTGAATCTCTTTAAATATGGCAAGTATTTTTCAAGAAGGACAATCCACAGCACGACCCCCACTTTTTAATGGCTCTAACTATGCATATTGGTCAACACGTATGAGAATTTTTGTGAAAGCTAAAGGTCTAGAAATTTGGACAGCCACTTAAGATAAATATGAAGTACCCACTACTGCTATGAACACTTGGACCGATGCACAAAAAACCTTAGCATCAAACAATGCTAAAGCTATGAATGTTTTATTTTGTTCTTTTAACAAAAATGAATTTTCACGTGTAATTCTATGCACCACTGCATTTGATATTTGGCGTACCTTACAAATTACACACGAAGGTACAACAAAGGTCAAACAAACTAAAATTTCAATTTTGCAAAACCAATTCTCATCTTTCAAAATGAAACAAAATGAAACTATAGTAGACATGTATTCTAGATTCCAAACTATTCAACATGATCTTATGGCATTAGGAGTTAAGTTTACTGATTTTGATTTAGTTTCTCGAATACTCAACTCTTTAACACCTGACTAGGAAAGAAAGGTATTGGCTATAGAAGAGGCTAGTGATCTTTTGTAACGACCCCAATTTTGAATTAATATTTAATGTAAAAATTTGAACAAATTTTGGAATAAATTTTGAATTGATTTAAATTTGACCTTATAATATTGAATTTGTATTTAATAAATAAATGACTTACAAAAAGATGATAGTTAAAACTTTAAAACAAAATATCGTTATACAAGATAATTTTTGTTAATAGTATTTTCTTTTAAAAATAATAAGTATATGATAATAATAAGAAAAGATAAAATATAAATATCATTGGCTTACAAAATAAATAAAGTAGAAATAAAACCAATTCATAAATATTACTATATTTAATATAGGACTTTATTCATATCACAAGAAACAAAATACATTTGAAAATGTATAATGTGAAACATAACAAAGAAACAAACTAATTACATAGTATAATAAAAAGACTAAAACAAACAAAAACTTCTCAGCACCAAAAGGAAATCATCTCAGTACATATACAAATGCAGCCGAGTAAAGTAACATGCAGGCAAGTAGAAGGATAAACAAAGTACATAAAGTAAAAAGAAAATATAAAAAAAAAGAAAAAGAAAGAGAGGATAGGTATGTAGCCTGTATAAGGTTGTAAACAATAAGGACATGCATTTAATACCCATCTTCTCTTTGCACAAACAAATCATCTCAGCCATACTGAAGTGAAACTATCAACCATACCTATTATATATATATACTGTAAGCTTTCTTTTATATCTATTAACATCTTCATCTCAGTTTTTATCATTCGAAACTGAGTAGTCTCTAAAGTAAACTTCATTTTAAAACTTAAAACAAAATCTCAACTTCAACAAATATCAAAGCAAATCAAATTGTAAGCCTGTAGATCTGTTTTCAAAGGCCTGATGCAAAGTAGCTGATACAAATTCAAGAAGCAAGATACAAGCCAGTTTCAAATTGAAGCAACTCTATTTCTTTTATCTGGAAAACATGTGAGTAACTTATTTCTTAAAATTTAAAGTATGAATTGGTTGTTCTGTGAGTAATTCAACCCAATTTTCTATGTTATTTAAAATGCCTGTGAGTAACATATGTGTTTTATTTATTTATTTAAAAGTTGAATTTGTTACATATATATGTCTGTTTCTACATACATATAAACCCTTTGAATACATTTGAAACTGGAAGTACCAGTTATTGTTATACAGGGTTTCTGTTCTAAGATTGTATGATACCAGATTTTGATTTAAAATTAATTTTCACCTAATCTACTTGATGCTTGGATTTAGTGTTAATACAAGAATTGATTGTTATAGTGTATATTCAAGATTTAAATTTTATCTAAGTTGAATCAACTTAGGATTTTCTCTGGGAAGCAGGAAATTCGAATACAAATTCCAATAAGTGAAAATTTAAACTTTTTAAATTTCGAATTCAGGTATGCAGTCTGAATTCATACGCTATAATATGATTTTCAAAGCAAAAATTATAATTTTTCGATCAAAGGTTTAAGAGCAGTTCGGGGTTAGAAGAATTTCTTTGTTTTCATGATTCCTGATGATCCTCTGAGTTGTAGAGGTCGAGATCGTGCGTGGAGGTGAAGGAGTCTACGACGCTGCTAGGAAAAATAGGGAGACGGTCGGTAGGTGGTCGTGGCGGCAACGGCAGACGTTTAAAATTTCTAAACCTAGTTTAGCAAAGGGTTCGAATTTCTGATTCGTTCGTCCTCTACGATGGACCGAGTGCGACTGGATTTTGGAGGATGGTAGCGGGGGGGATAGACGATGTCGTGGCCGTAATTTCGTGACCTCCAGTGGCAGAGGCGGCGAGAATGGATTGGTGACAGGGTTGGGAGGCAATGGGTTCGAATGTTTCCAGGTATCAATTTTTACTCGATTTTGATTTTGAGATTGTTTTGGGATTTTGGGGGTTGAAATTGAAAGTGGGGATGGTCAGAGACTTGGCGGTGGTTGGAGACTCGACAGGAGGTGGCGGAGGTTCGCGTGCATGTGCACGTGTCAGGGTATCAGTGAGTTGCAGATGGGAAGCCTCGAGTTGAACTCGAGAAATGCAAGATTGACTTCGTGGAGGAACTCGCATTCTCGAGTGTACTTCCTGTAGTTTAGAAAAAAAAACTGAAGTAAATTTAAACTCTAAACTGAAAAAAAAAAAAGATGAAAGAGCAGGTTGGAGTAGAAAAAAAAGAAAGAGAAGAGGAAGTGTACAGGAGGGGCTCGGGTAATTTTAGTGGATAACTCGAAGCACTTGTCGAGCAAATCGTGATGGGGCTCGGGTATAACGTGGTACAGGTTTCACAACCTGTTTCTGTTTAAACTTTGAAAAAAAAAAATGTTTTGGAAAAAATGATTGAGTTTAAAACTCCTTTGAATTTCTTTCAGATGATTAATATTACTTTAACATGAAATCTTAAAAGTAAATTTAAAATGAATGTTTTCAAACTTAAGAAAGTAATAAATAAAATCATTAATAGGAATAAATTATCTTTATAGTTAAAAAAACATATTGAATTGTAATTCGTAAATGATTAAGTTAATTTGAATGATTAATTATGAAATTGGTTTAAAGGTTAATTATTTAATAATTAACGGTTGATAATAATAATTAAAGGTTAATTAATTTATTATTAATGGTTAATTAATGAACTATTAAAGAATAATTAACCAAAATAATTTGTAATTTATTTATGTTAATTAATCAGGATTAGTAATTCCTAAGCAATTTATCTGATTTGAATTAATTAGATCATTAACTGATCCCAGTTATGAATATTTGGATTCTATTGGATGACTTGATTGTTTGATATCCTTAATATATGATACTTTGTGATACATCCTGATTTATGTGGTGATCTGTAATTTACTATCTGTGATATGTATATCTGTGAATCTGTGAATAGACGATAAGCGTTATAGTTTATATCGCTTATCAACTATATTTCTGTGTTTTAATCTGTGGTGATTGAATGATATTGCACTATTGTGTAAAACCCCTGGACCACACTATACACACACAAATATGGATTTCACGAGGAAATCGGTTAAGTCACAGATTTTTAAATAAGTTTGAATTTGAATTTTTAATTCAAATATTTTTGGAAATAAATTAAGTTTTAATGTGGAAAAGCTTTTGAAAAGCTGTTTTAAGAATAAAAGTTATTTTTGAATAACTAATAAAGATTTGGAATTTAAATAATCGGATTTAGATTGAAATTCAAAAGAAATCTGAAATTGAATTCTATATTCAGTATTTATGATTTAGAAAGGATTTTTACAAGTTATACGGGTTTAAACCATTTTTAAGCGTTGATTTGGAAATTTGAATTAACTCAAAGATTTTTAACTTGTATAAATAGAATCGGGGTTTTTCCAAAATAAAAACTATTGTTTTTAAGTGATAAAAAGCTTTCATATGAGTAATGAACTTCCAATTAATATTAAAGAGATTTCAAGTTTGAATCGAAAATGACTTTCCAAGTTATGAATGAATCTTCGGAAATAAGTTTTGAAAGCTATGAGATAAATCTTTGATTTAAAGATTTAAATGAGTTAATCCAATTGAAACGGAAATTGTTTTGAAATCCGTAAATGAATCTTTGTGAAACTGAGTGAACTTTGTGAAATAAATCTTTTTGTTTAAAAGATTTGAAATGATAATTGGTTTAAACCATTTGAAAGAAACTTTGGAATTATTAAGTTGTGACTTAATTGAAATTCCTTATCCATATGTTTTAAATGTTGCGCTTACTATTCGGGTTAGCCGGGAAAGGACCTTTGGGTCGTATAACCCATTCCGAATATGTGATTCGACGTTATGGATAGCATTTGAAGACCGGTGGTGAAGACCGGGTATTTGCAAGAACGATAGTATGACCTATCGATTGTCTCTGCATTGAGTTGCAACGGTGTAGAGACTCCCTAAGTGATGGGAAATCCGATCAGGATTGTGAATATCCGGATTGCAAGGACTTCTTTGGAAGTGCCTTCGGTTCTGTTCGAACCCAGAACAGACTTGTATGGATTGTTATGTCTGACATTACAATTTGAGATATAAAGCAGATTTCTTTCAAACATATTTCTGTTGGTGGCGGAGAATTTATTCTCTTAGCTTAACACCCTTCTCTGAGACGTACGAGCTCAGAGGTTATGTAGTTGAAGGTTATCAGCGATATATTCCCAATTTGGTAATGTGACATGCTGAGTGTTGCTGTGAAATGATCATTGTGTTGATCATTTGTGATAAGATCATTTGTTTGATCGTTTATCTTTGTGATCATTTCTATGATCATTTGTTGACCCAAAGCACGGCTTTTGTATAAAGTTTGTTTTTGTGGACGAGACTTCGTCGAGCCTCACAACCCGGAGAATGGTCGAAACAGGAAAAGATGCGGCAAAGTTTTCAGGGATCGCGTCCCTAGGATATGTCCATTTCTTCTGGATAGGGGTAGTATCATGGTATGGAGCCCAGATACTTACTCATGTGATACACTATATCTATTACTGTGTGGTGTTGTTGGTACCGAGCGCTCGGATAAAGGTTGGTTACGACCGGGGATGGAATATCTGAGGTTGATACTCCCGGGCAGGGAGTGCACCGGCTTTGTGTTGGCAGAGATCCATTGGGATGCTCAGGGATGTCCTTCCAGAGGCATTCCATTTCGGGGTTTGGGAAGTTCCTTTGCCCGACCATTTGTTGGAAATCCATTCTTCAAATACGTACCTTGTACGGTTTTAGTTGTATAACCTGCCATGGAATGTAGCGATAACCTGCTATTGAACATGGTAGCTATAGTAGGCATACGATAATGGTCGTATGTTGGCTAAGATTTATATCTTTACTTTCGAAATGATTTATACTACACTATGCACTAGTAATAATACCAAATGTTTCTTTTTAATGCGTATCAAGCATCTTTGACTATCATAAGGAGAAATCTCCTCCGATTCTGCGTTTGCATTGTGTGTGTGTGCGGGAGGCCTTATGGTAGTCTCATTTCTAAAAAGCATTGCGAATTGATTTTAAAATATTTCATTGTTTGTTTTTAAAGATAAACTGTTTTTGTTGCTCACACCAGTCCCACGACTGATCCGGAGTTTATTGTTTCTTTCCTAAACTCTGGGTGCTCATTATTTTCTACACGAGCAGTCTAGAGTTGGGTTTTTTTTCAGATAGTCAGGTTTAGTAGATTATCTGGAGCTAGTTCAGCCTTTGGATACGGACTGCACTTGCTTATCTTTTGGGTGTTCTCGCTATTTTGGATTGATTCCTTGGGGTACTCTTTTGAAGACTATTTTAGAATTATTTGTTCCGCTGCTAGATGTTGTCTATTTTTCTTTTCCGTTGCTGTTTTATTGTATCATGTCTCTGATGTATATTGATATCTATTGGATTATCTGTTGTAACAGATATTGTATCAAAGCTGTATATTAATGTATTATTTTTTTTTATTCTGTTGTGTTATTTACTTAATATTGTTATAAGCTCCGGCGAATCGGACTTGAACGGTCGAATCTATGGTATTCGAATACGATATGAAGTATGGATGTCGATTTTCGAGCGCGAAAAATCCAGTTCGTTACATCTTTCTACCCTCAAAGTTGAAGAGTTGATAGGAAATTTGATGTCCTATGAAGCAAATTTGCAGGCACGAAAAGAACTAAATTTAGAAAAGAAGAACATAGCATTTCAGGTAACAAAGAATGATGACTCGGATTTAGATGAAGATGAGATAGTATTCATTGCCAAAAACTATAATATATTCAAGAAATTTAGAAAGATGACAAAATTTCAAAAAGAAGGAAAGTCCAACTCGACAAATCAATCTCAAATCAAATGCTATGAATGTGATCAATACGGACACATGAAGAAAGATTGCCCAAAACTCAACAATGATAAAAAGAAGAATAAATTTGAAAAATTCAAGAAGAAGAAAGCTTTCAAAGTAACATGGGATGATTCAGATTCTTCATCATCAGAAAGTGATAGCGATAGTGACGAAGAACAAGCAAATGTGTGTTTTATGGCACAAAACGATGAGGTATGTCCGGAACTTAGCTATGACGAATTATTTGAACTAATCATGGAATTGGATGATAAATTTAGACAGGTTAAAAAATTGAATAAAGAATATATAGTTAAAATAAATAGATTAGAAATTGAAGTAGGTATGTTAAAAGATGAAAAAATCATTCTAGAAGAAGAACTTGAATTATCTCAATAAAAATACAAAAGTAATTTGATAATAAATGAGGCTACCACTATAGAACTTGAAAGCACAAAAAAAGCAAACGATAATTTTTTGAAAGAAAATACCAACCTTAAAAATAATATTGAATTGTTTAAAATTGAGAATATAGAACTAAAAGAAAAGCTAGATAAGATTACAAAGAATGTGTCAAAATTTAATAAAGGAAAACAAGATTTGGAAAACCTTATAAAAATATCAAAACCATCAAGCAACAAAAATGGAATAGGTTGTAAAAATTCCTCTAAACAAAAAGAAAATTGCAAAAAATCTTAGTTATAAAAAAAACTAAAATTTTACCTAAGTCTACATTTAATACCAAAACTATAAAAATTTGGATTCCTAAAACAAATAATTATTTAATTAGACAAAAGTATATCAATAATTATATAGAGAATGTGGTCTATAATAAAAATTATCTTTATAAAGGTACCAAACCATCTTGGGTATGGCTACCTTCTCCTAACAAATAGGACCCTAATAATATATGGGTACCAATTGAAACATCTTTTATTTTGCAGTTACCCAAAATAAAAAATAAAGAGAAATGGATACTAGAAAGTGGCTGCTCTAAACATATGACCGGAAATTCAAAGATGTTATCAAATATATCATACCTTGATGGTGGAACGGTAACATTTGGAGACAATTCAAAAGGATATTTCGTGGGCATTGGAGAAGTCATCTACTCTGGTATATCAAATTCTCCTATTATTACAAATGTTTTATTAGTAAAAAAATCTAAAACACAACTTACTAAGCATTAGTCAATTATGCGATAAAGGTTTTCAAATAAATTTTGAAAAAGATAAATGTAATATTTTAGATAATAAGAAACAACTCATTTTTGAAGGATTTAGAAACAAAAATATTTATGTATTAAACATGAATATAAATAAAAATTCAAACTTATGCTTAACCGCCAAACATGATGATCCATGGTTATGGCATAAACGGTTTTGTCATATCAACTTTAAAAGTATTAATAAATTAGCAAAATATGAACTAGTAAGGGGATTACCTAGAATAAATTTCAAAGTAGAAAATTTATGTGATGATTGTCAAATTGGAAAACTAAAGAAAAGCTCGTTTAAATCTAAGAATAATATTTCTACAAAACAACCATTAGAACTGTTACACTTAGATTTATTTGGCCCTACACAAATTCGGTCTATAAATCACAACAAATATGTCTTTGTAATAGTTGATGATTTTTCAAGATATACATGGACATTGTTTTTAAAACATAAAAGTGATACTATTGGAATGTTTAAAATTTTTGCTAAAAGAATTAAAATACAAATGAACTTAAAAATTAAAAATATCCGAAGTGATCATGGAGGAGAATTCAAAAATGATCTTTTTACAAATTTTTGTAATAAAAAAGGAATAACTCACAATTTTTCTTTTCCTCGAACACCGCAACAAAATGGTGTCGTAGAAAGAAAAAATCGTACATTACAAGAATGCGCACGAACATTACTAAACAGTAGTGGTTTACCAAAATACTTTTGGACTGAAGCTATTGCGACATCTTGTTATGTATTAAATCATGTAACAATACGTCCTATGACTAAACAAACGTGTTTTGAAATATTTTTTGGTAAAAAACCTAAGGTATCATACTTTAAAACTTTCGGGTCAAAATGTTGTATTTTAAATACAAAAGATAACTTAGGTAAATTTGATCCAAAAGCTGATGAAGGTATCTTTATTGGATATTCGGATCGGAGTAAAGCATATAGAATTTTTAATAAAAGAAATAATACCGTTGAAGAAAGTTTACATGTTTCGTACGATGAAAATCTTTGTAATCTTAAAACTAACGATGAAGAAGAAAATATTCCACTAATAAATCCAACAAATACCGTTAATAATGACATAAATATTGAAAATAACACTATGGTATCACCTCCTATAATTCTTAAAAATCATCCAATAGATAATATTATTGGAGACCTTAATACAAGAGTAACTAGAAATCATCTCAATCATATAAGACATATAGCATTTGTGTCAAACTTTGAACCAAAAAATTATAAAGAAGCACCAAATGATAATTTTTGGATAATAGCTATGCAAGAAGAATTAAATCAATTCGAACGTAATAACGTATGGGAATTAGTACCACGACCTAAAGATCAATCAGTAATAGGAACAAAATGGATATTTAAGAACAAATCAGATGAAAACGGAGATATTATTAGAAATAAAGCACGATTAGTTGCTCAAGGCTACAATCAAGAAGAAGGAATAGATTACGATGAAACCTTTGCTCCTGTAACAAGATTGGAGGCCATTCGTACATTACTCGCTTTTGCAACATATAATAATTTTAAACTATTTCAAATGGATGTCAAAAGTGCTTTTTTAAAATGGGTTTATCAAAGAAAATGTATATGTAGAACAACCACCACTATTTGTTCATGAAAAATATCCTGATCACGTATTTAAATTACACAAAGCTTTATATGGATTAAAACAAGCCCTACAAGCTTGGTATGAACGTCTTAAAAATCATTTAATTACATCAGGTTTTCAAATAGGCAAAATTGATACAACTTTGTTTATTAAAAGAGAAAATAATGATATTTTAGTAGTGCAAATCTATGTCGACGACATCATTTTGGCTCAACTAATGAAAATTTATGCAACCAATTTTCAAATATTATGAAAAGTGAATTTGAAATGTCCCACATGGGAGAATTAAATTTTTTCTTAGGTTTACAAATAAAACAACTTGATAATGTAATTTTTATTCATCAAGAAAAATATTGTAATAATTTATTAAATCGTTTTGAAATGAATAAAACCTCAAGTAAACCAACTCCAATGAGTACCACTGTTCACTTAGAAAACGATGAAAACGGAAAAGATTTTGATGAAAAGAAATATCGTAGCATGATTGGTTCTCTTCTCTATTTAACGGCTAGTCGACCTAATATTATGATGAGTGTATGTCTTTGTGCTCGATTTCAAGCCAAACCAAAAGAGTCACAACTAAGAGCAGTTAAGCGAATTTTACGTTATCTTTCTAGTACTAAAGATTATGGGTTGTTTTACCCTAAAGGATCCTCATTTGAACTTATCTCATATACTGATGCGGATTTCGGAGGATGTAAAACAGATCGTAAAAGTACAAGTGGAACTTGTCATTTTATCGGACAATCATTAGTTTCTTGGTTTAGCAAAAAACAAAATTGCGTTTCCTTATCCACTTGTGAAGCCGAATACATCTCCGCAGCACTAGCATGTGCTCAAGTAATATACATGCAACAAACACTAACAGATTTCGGTAAAACTATCATCAAGTCTCCAATTTATTGTGATAACACAAGTGTAATTAATTTGTCCAAAAACTCAATTAATCACTCAAAAACCAAACATATACATATACGACATCATTTTCTAAGAGACAATGTTGAAAAAGGAACCATTTCATTAGAATACGTTAGTACCGAAAATCAAGTAGCCGACATTTTTACTAAACCATTAAATGAAAAAACCTTTTCTAAGCTTCGACGAAGTTTAGGAATTTGCTCATTAAATGATCTTTTTCCTTAATACATTACATATAAAAATTTAAAGCTACATTTAGTTACCAAATACTGACCACAAGATATAATATTGATTTCTGCACTTCTAAGGTTTTCAGAAAAATAATAACCACAAGTTAGGTTATTTATTTCTGCACCTTTAAATTTTTTTTTAATTTGTCTATATTTACATACTTTCCAAATTATAAATATAGCCAGATAGAAAAACTTTATTCAACCAATTAATTTTTTAAATATATATAACAATTTCTTCACCAGATTCCTATATATCCATCTCTGTATCAACACCCTCGACGGATAGCGCGGTTGACACACCACAACAACTCCCAACGCCTACCCCAAAGCAAGAACCAACTCATAGGTGGTCTTCGTATCGCACAGGTTTTACACCAGATAATAAGAAAGCTAAAAAATCTTTGTTTACGTCTCCTAACACAAAGGAGAAAATCAATTAAATCCATCATTACCAAAAACAACAGATCGATCTTCAACGGGAACTTTATTTCGAACAAAAAGTTACGGCACGGAGGTTAAGCTTTCTCGAGCAAGTTGCAATAAAGTTTTGTTCGTCGCGCAAGAAAGATGTTCATGAGCCACTTCCAAAACCTTGTAGTTCATTGGATCCATCTTCTTCGTATCGTACTCCTTCAGACCCTTCACCTAGACGATATTCTGGCACTCCACGAACACACGAACGTGGAAATATATGGTCTCCACTTCGACCATGGAATGATGATGAGTCAAGAAATCCTAAAACTCTGTCTCCATCTAAATAAATTATTTATATTAATTGGTGTATGTAGCTATAAGTATACGTGGTTTATAACAATAAGGAAATTTATTATTTAATAAATAAAATTTCTATCATTTTTTTTGACAATCTACAAACTTCAGACGTCTGTCAACAGATACCAGACGTCTGATACTCTGATATTATACTAAAACTGTTGATATATGCATATATCAGACGTCTGAAATAATGCCAGACGTCTGAAATATACCTCTGCCCTCTCAAAAATAAAATTATAGACATTTTAGATGTCTGGAATGATAACCAGACGTCTGTATAAGTTCTCTGTTTCAATCTCAAACCAAACCAGACGTCTGCTTTAAATTCCAGACGTCTGAAATTTTTCTCTGAACTAAAATATTACAAGTAAACTAAAACCAGACGTCTTAATCAAGATCTCAGACATCTGTTTTTTTAACTATTGGACAAAAATTAGGGCAAACCAGACGTCTTATTCCTTTTTCAGACGCCTGATTCCCAATCTACCATATAAATCAGATAACGACATTTTTATCCATTTCAAAAACATTTTTTTTCCTTCCCGACAATCTTCTCAACTAGAATTTTTTCGTCCAAATCATACAGCATTTTTTAACAACAATGTCGCTTCGTACTAAAAATCCTACTAAAAAGAGAAAGCAAGATCAACCAACGACATCTTCACATCCGCAAGTTTGTTCGGATGATCAAATCGAACGTTGGATGAATAGAGCTCCTCATTCTCTAAAAAGGTATGAAGATATTCAAAAAAAGAAACTTCACACAGGTCCCTTCTACAATTTATTAAAATTTCCTATGTATGACCTAGACGAATTATGTGAAACGGGCGGTTTAGAAACCCTGATTTCTTTTCAAACAAACGATATTCAAATTGGCCAATTAGCCATCTTCCTATTCTACACAAATTTAGATAGCACCGCAGTTTGGAATACTGAGAATGAAGAAAATTGGCTTTGGTCCAGTGTCTATGGAAACACAATTCGAATAACCCCTGGCTTAATAGGTCGAACCCTTAGTTGCTCTGACACCGGGGAAGACCTGTATAACATTCCCGATACGAGATTTAAGCCTAGGGACAGTGTTACACATCAAATTTGGGAAGATAATATGCCAAAATTTGCTTCCAAGTATTTACGCCCGAAGGCTCGACTACTAACAAGGATGATAATAAACACCATTATTCCATGATTAGGTAGTCACGAGAAAATCACAGAAATGGAGCATAAAGCATTGTATGCTATATTTAGTTGGACAAGAGTGAATTGGGCAAAATTTATTTTTGATGAGCTTAAGCAATTTTGGAATCGCTCTCGACCTTCCATTATTTACCCGACTTATATTATGCGACTTCTTCGGGCTAATAACATTCAATCGTATTTATCAACATTCGAAGAAATTTCACCCAAATATTCTTCAACAAAATTTTTCTCCTTGATGCACTTGCCCGAAATTCCCCCGGAAATCATGACATTTGAGGATTAGACGCGCAATCGACAATCTCGACGTGTTGAGCCTCCTCCTCAACCACCCATGATTCCTTCTCAAGGAGAAGAACAAAACGAAGCAACTCCTCCTCCTCCTCAACCTTTTGATTACCCGGGACAAGAGGATATTATGGAGACTCGACTAGAAACAGAATCAAATGAACGTATTCGAGATCTCACTCTTCGAAATCAACACATACTGTCCCAAAATCAAAGGCACTTGGCTAAGCGAATTGACAACCTTGAAGTATCATTTGCTGCTCGCCTAGCCACAGTTGAAGATTCCCTTTCAACCGCTTTGTCAGTGCTGAAAGAAGTATTACAACGGGTCCGTGGTCCAACTCCACCCTCTGAGGATTGGCCAACTCCCGTTCCTTCCCCTCCTACAAAGCACTCTAAATTATTTGAGGATGAACCTCCAAAGGAAGCTATGATATCTCCTTCAAAAACTAGTACTTCTACAAAAGAAGATCAAAACGAGGATGATACAAAACAAGCTTCGCCAAAGGAAGGTGATCCAAAACTAGCTTCACCAAAACAAGATGACCCAAATCAATCCTCTCCGAAATAAATTTAAGTTTACTTTTGTAGCTTTTGTGTACTTCTGTAATAGAACAATGCATGTAAACTTTTTCTTATTAATGAATATTTTTCTGACATATTGACTTAATTGTTATAAATTCTTTTTGATAATGTCAAAGGGGGAGAAATATTAATATTCTCATAAAACAATATGAATAAGCACATATTCAGGGGGAGATTTCAAATCTATATATAAGTGCATTGAATAAGTTGTCATCATCAAAAAGGGGGAGATTGTTAGGAAATCTATTCTACGGTTTCGATGATAACAACTATACAATGGAAATCGTATGTATGTATATATCTATATTTATAGGTAGTTGATGAAGTAGCATCACCAAAAGAGATAGAAACAAGAATCAAAAGGCAAACAAATCAATAGAAGTTGAAATGGAAATGCACAGACACAAAGAAAGCAAGAATACACACTTTCAGACGTCTGGGTGCACTTACCAGACGTCTGGATTATTCCCCTGTATTGCAAATCAGTATAAAACAGACGTCTGATAAAAATACCAGACGTCTGATGATATTCTCTGGTTCTATATTTCAGAAGGAATCAGACGTCTGGTATTAAACTCAGAAGTCTGAAAAACAACCATACACAAAAATATAAATGAAGGGCAGACGTCTGAAACATGCTCTCAGACGTCTGATTTTGAATTCGACATAGCAATTTCAAACTCCAGCTGTCACACTCGAAGGGACACGTCTGCTTCTTCTTACCGCAACTCTTCATCATCATCAGAAGCGACTTTAGGGAGATTACAACGGATACAACTATACAAGATAACCCTTCATCAGTATAAATAGCATCAGCAATGCAAAGAAAATAACATACTTACTTATGCTATTGATTTCTATACTCTGACTTACATCTGTTCTCAAAGCAATCAACTACTTACACTTCCATATATTCTGAATTACGCATTCAACACTTTCTAGATAAATATATTGGAAGCACTTGTATTCAACAGTCAACATCAGTGTTATGAGAACACATCTTTGACAAAGAAACTCTGCTATTGTAAACCTGTTCCTCCGGGTCAAGTGAGGGTTAGTTAGTGAAAGGAAATTCCGAAGAGGGGCTTGGGGACTGGACGTAGGACGGGAGATCCGAACCAGTATAAAATCCTAGTGTGATTAGTTTAATTTACTTTACTACTATTATCTATCTAGTTTTACTGTTGATTACTTATACTTGCACATATATATTATACGATCCACTCATATAGACTTTCAGTGAATCCCGAGCATCTTTTAAGTTACTGCACTCATATTTATTTCAGTTGATTTAACTTACATAAGATTTTTTAGTTCTGACTCGAGTTTTTTATCTTTTCAATTCGCTCGGGTTAGTCCGAGCGTTTCAGGATCGAAGACTTTAGCTCTGGAGGACGAAGACGGAGATTTCTATTATTATTATTTATTATATTCCACTACACTCATATTGTTCCGCTGCATTGTTATATGGTGTGTGTAATTATGATATATGTTTTATAAGTATAATCGAATATTTTAAAACAGCTTTATAAACTATATATTTGATTATTATATTTTATCCTTCCGCTATGAGATTCTGTTTTGTTTTATTTCTTTCTCATTTTTTTATTTACCTATAACAATCCGCCCTACCATATGGTTTGAATTGGCACCTATGTCAATTTAAAGCATGGGGAAAGGCGGGATGTTACATTTATAAACGTTATTATTGTATAGTAGATTTAAAAACTCACTTTAAAAAGAACAATTTTACTTTAGTCGACAAAAAGTCTATCTTTAGAAAATTCAATATCCACCAATGCAATTCATAAATTCCTCTTATTTCGTATCCCATTGAATATAACCAAATTAATCACAACTTCGCTTATCTGAAATATATTCCACTCCTTCAAAATAATTTCCATCTCCCGATATAAGTTTGCACCATCATATCCGCTAATATCATTTTATCTTATTTATGAACCCCGTTTATAAATTTATAAACTCCTTTGAGTTTTCCATTTATTTATAAAAGCAATTTTATTTATAATTCCATTTAATAATCTTCTATTAATAAATTCCCATTTTTATTTCAAATCTATTTTTAATTACCGATCTCAATTCTCTTCAAGCCCTTAATATATTTTAATTTCAAATCTTTATTTAAACCAATTTACAACGATTACGTATAACCCAAGTTAGTTAATATATTTTATCATACTAAATTTCCTTCAGAATAAATCCAAATTTCAATGTAAATAATTTCTTTCGAAATTCCTTTTAAATTCCTTCACTTTAATCATTTGCGGTATTTTTAAAAATACTGAAATTCAATTTCCAAGCCATTTAACAATTTAATTCACACATTCCATATCTATTTATCCATCATAACATATATCAATATATATATATAAACAATTAATATTTTTAAGGAATCCAGTTGGATCCCTCCAACCTGTTATTCCCTGCATCCGCAGATGTTAGTCAACAAATAAAAATACCAATCCCACTTCGAGGGGGGTATCGTGGTATATAGGGCCATTCGCTATTATGTGGGGCGCATAGGGTCTCATCCGCTATATAATGCGGGAATATCAATCACTCCAATATATATATAGACACACACACACACACACACACACACACTATATACATAATATCATCCAGCAGATAATTATTTAATTCATCCAAGCACATCCAATAATTTAAATTTAACATTTAATTTTGAATAGGTAATCCAAATGAGTGAGAAGATCTCACCTTTATTTTTTGTTTTTCAACCCACATTCAATCGTGCTTGTTTCACGAATTTTTCGGTCTTGTATAAACATTAGATGATTTTATTAATATTTGAAATAATTAGACAAATAATTTCAATTTAATAGATTTATTTAACTTTTGGTTTTTAAACTAATTTTCCTTTAACAAATGAACTCCTAGTAACTAAAATAAATTAAATAGGTCAATTTAACAAATAAACCACTATTATACATATACTTTCAAATAAACCACTAGCAAATTAAAACATGTAAATGTATATATATTTTATTATATATACATATACTTATAAGAAACAAACCATAGGTTTTGAAAAAAAATCTACTTTTATATAAGCTTTCAAATATTTTAAAATTCCTATTTTCTTTCCAAAATCTTATCTATATAAAATTTCCATTTATCTAAGTATATTAAACATGTAAGTGTATTTATATATTTATTCATAGTTGTATTTCTTTTTTGTAAACAGCAAAAAATGAGATTTACTTTACTGTACAAATTTCCTTCTTTAATATGTATAAAAAAATGTGATTTTTAAAACCTTTCCTCACTGTTAATTAATTCTCTAACCTATGTATATTTATCTATTAACAGAAATATTTTATACCTTTACCATAATTATTTTTTCTGCATATATACACATATATAAACAAAATAACTCTGCTTTGTACCTTACTTTAATTCTAAATCCTAATATACGTGCATATATATATATGCATTTATTCAAATTAAATTAAAAATAATACCTCACAGCAATTTCAAGAATAGCAATGCTCAAGCAAGAATCAGACCTTGCTCGCGACCACCACTTGCCGCCTCACTGCTTCTCGCCTCAACCCTCCCCACTTCGAACATCGCGAAACCCTCCTTCCAGCAACTACCGTGACCTCCCAACGCGCGCATGCCACCAACAAGCCTCGCGAATCCCCTTCCCTTCGCGATTTAAAGCCTCTTGACCTTAATTGAATACGATTCGATTTTGTTCTATTTTTAAGAGTCGGCCCTTTTTTTCAAACATGGATTCGATTTTCGATTCGAATAGAAGGGAGAAAAAAAGTAAAGGGGCATGCGGATGTTAACCTGAGGAGGAAACAGTGATTTGCGATCTTTTTTTTTCTCGAAGTCGAACTGAGTCATTCCCTGATGTATATAATTTTATGAAGATCGATCTGATTTCGAAGAAAAAAGACACGGCCATTATTGTATTTTTTCGATTTCGATTTTGTCTGGAGAAGAAGGGAGATCCACGTGATTATAATAGGAAGGAAGGCAGTTTCGGTTTGATTTTGCACCGAGGGAAGAAGATGGACGTGATTTCCTCTGAGTTGAATGCCTACTACAGAGAAGGCAAAAAGCATTGATGGAGAAAGAAAACAGGCTGGTCGGAATGGAATCTCAGCTGATGGAAAAAGTTGATGTGAGAGGGATTTTAACTGGTCAAAATATATTATATTTGAATTTAAATTTAAATCGTCTCGTTTTACGTATCTTAAAATCTCGACATCCTATCGACGCATGCTGCTAGACGTTTATAATGTTATATCCCAATTCCGAACGCAATGGAAATGTTTCCGGTCCTAATTCGATCGTACAGAGAATATATCTTTTTGGACCCAGTTATTATATTGCATTTCTGATATAAATTTCAGCGCCGTTACATCTCGTGCGGCCACACGATAACTCCAAACACTCTAAAATTTGAAATCCTATAATAGTACAATATTATGGAACTAATGGAATTGGTTTCGTCGAATTCTGAGATTGTGCATCGAAAGGCTATTTTTAAACGTCGATTTAAACAATATATTTTTAAAAATGTACAGATCTTTTCCAAATTCGATTTTAAAAGTTACGTTGTCTTCAGTACTATTAATATAAATTTTACAAGCGTTTAAAATATTTTTAACAAGCTTAAACTCCAGATTCAATATTTTAACTAATTCCCCGTTATTAAATTCAATTATCCAGCAACCCGCTATATCTAAATTCTACGTTTATTTTATAAATGAAAACCAAACTTTTTATATTAAAAGTCAATTTATAATTCAAATTATATATTTAAACCATTTAAATATTCCAATTAATGATAGAAAAACCCGAATCGTCGCATTCCTTCCCCCTTAAAAGAATTTCGTCCCCGAAATCGCTAAGGCAGAAGAATGCTCTAAACCCATTAACTTACTAAACCCACTTAGTAAAAGCATGATAATCACTCTTTTTTTTATCCTTTCACTTCCACCCAGACCAATTTGTTTTCATTTTCTAATTCAAACCCCACATTTTCATTACAATTTTGAAATCGACTTTTCACTAAAAAAAAAATTTCCAAATATTTTCTAACTCCCAATTTTTTTTTAAATTTTTTGGCAGAGTCTCCTTTGTACGGAGAAGCTTTTACAATTTGACAAGAGAGATAAATATATATACATCGATCCACAAGGTCAGAGAAACAAAACCAAAACAATATTTCATATTTCCTATCTTTTATTGGGTAGGCGTACCTCTATTTAGCATTTTTAAGCGAGCAGCTTATTTATATAGCAATTAGCGCGATTAAAATCTAGCCAAACACCCTCCCGATACATGTACTTACTCAATTTAAACATGCAAAGACCAATATATGTAACTTAGTATCATTTTTACATATGTAACTAGCAAAGCACATGAATTTTTATAAGCAATGCATACCAAATAATTTTTTTATAAGCAATTACAATGTTCCAACATTAATTTTTAATTGCTTTCAACCAATCTCATATCATTTCATTCAATTTAGATGGTTTACAACTCAATTGCTTGTGTTCAATTCATTTTTAATTCCAAACAAACTCATATTCAAATCAGTTGATTCCAAAATCAATATTATTCACTTTTATTTATTCATAGAATTTTATTTACTTCCGTTTATGTCAAACGACAATTTATTCTCATGCAAATTCGACGATACATATTAAATGGAACACTGATTTAGTTCATAACCATTTTTAAATTGGTTCCAACTCAATTTATATTAATTTCATTCCATTTCTAATTTATTCACAATCCGTTCGTTTGCATTTCATTCCGTATTCAAATTCATTACTTTTGAAACTAGTTTATTGAGCTTGAAAACATTACATGCTATTTTATTCAATAACCACACTTCTATTTTAGTTTAGCTTTCATTCAAACATTTACTTAAGTTAACAATTAAGTTCATTTCCATTTTTAAAGAAATCCTATTCCTGCTTTTGTCAAATCCATTTCATTTTGCATCTATTTCATTCACTCAATCCATTTTAACTTTTAATTCACATTCACAATTCATTTCTGAATTTATTTTATTAATAAGAAGGCCATTTCACTTTATTTCTACTCACTTGGATTTTATTTGCAACTCAAACCATTACTATTATAATCCAATTTTTTTTTCAATTCACTAACACTTCCAAGTTGAATTTTTATTTATAACTCAAGTTCAACTTCAAAAATCCATTTTTAACTAACCATCCAATTTTATTTAACTAAGTTGACTTTCATAAGCACATTCAATTAACTGATTTATCCCAAATTAGTTCGCTTCTAACTAATAATTTAATATTTGATTTTTATCTTCAAATATCTCTTCAATTAGCTTACTTGAGTTAAATTTTATTTTATAATTCAAGCTTTGGATTTTTATTTCATTTACCAAAATATCCAACAGTTTTATTTTGGTTTTTATTCTCACTTTACAATTTCTTATAAGTGGAACACTTATAATTTTTTTGCACTTCCATCCATTTATACTCGAATATATTCATCTTTTATTTTTAACTCAAGATTTACGCTTATTTATATCCCCAGCATATTTATTCCATGGATTTTTAATTCTTTTATAAGCTATTCCAATTCATTTTTTCCAATCTAATTCTTATCCAACTTACTTTTATTTATTTAAGCAAGGATCTAATTCCATTCAATATTATTTATAAGCCAACTGAATTTTATTCCAATTCAATTCTATCAACTTAGCTTTACTTAATTCAATTCGATTCAATTTTCTTTCTCAATCTAAGTTAATTTCATTTTTAACTCTTCCACTCTAAATTTTAATTCCAAACTTCAAATCTCAACCTTCTTATTTTAAAAAACATTTCAATTTATAAGCTTATAACTTATCTTCTAATGATTTTTTAAATCATTTAAATAAGGGTTCCAGAATTTTATTTTATTTCCCAACTTCCCAGAATTTAAACTTCCAGCTTTCGGTTTAAATTCAACCTTAATTATAATCCGTTTGTACAATTTATAATTATGCAAATTCTCATATTAGTGATGTAAACTATTTTAAATTTTTTAATCTTTTTTGACTATAATATTATCATCCAAACACTTCAATTTTATATAATAATTATACAAAATTATTTCTTTTTGTATCAAAATTTGAATTTGGTTTATAATTATTTCATTTACCCACTTTTGAAAACAATATTGACTTAGTTTGCCAAGTTTAAGAGTTTAGAAATCCTTATTGATACAGGGATCCAGACTGTACCGACCAGAATTTATTAACACCCAACCAATAAGTCAACACAATATAAAACAATTTATATTCACTAACAAATACGCGCTCATATCTATTAATACGCTCAAACTCATTTTAGAGTACTGTTGACTCTATCTCTAATGAGTCATCCCCACCAGAGCTAAGGTTCTCACTTAAGCTTCAGCTCTGATACCAAGTGTAGTGACCCGCAGTTCCTTACCCCTTGAGTTGATAATAATTCTTCCTCGTTCAACTCAAAGTGTACGAAAGAGCGAATAACTAGGGGTAAAAGAAGAAGAAAGGGGTAGAAAAGAGGATAAAGCAACGTCAAAGTCTCACAATCGCGGCGGAACAAAATACAATATATGATAACAGCTTTAAAATACAAAGAAATCTATATTGTTATATATACATACCATTATCGGAGTACAACAATCATTCATCACTTTGGACAGCTTATTATCTGTCCTTACATAGTGGAAACGATAATTCAAGTACGGAGATATGTCTCGTCACCCAGCTCGTCTTCTAAGCTCCATAGCATCCTATCCTGTATCTGTAAGACTCGGTCTGACCCGACCGTCATAATTAAACTACACCCGAGTCAGTTTGGAAAACGCGTGAGAAAACCACACTCAATTGGATTATTATATTTTTGAAAATCCTTTGAAAACAAAGGTATCTTGTAAGGCTACGCCATGAATAAATATGTTGGGTTTTCACCTTACGATAACCTAAAACATTTTTATCAAATCCGTCTGATATTATAACAGTGTCTATAGAAAGTAAAATAGAATCTAGCTTAAATGCTTGCATATCATGTTCCAGCATAGTTGGGCACAATCAAAACCGTACAGGCACTTATTGGAGATTGGATTCCATACAATGGCAGGGCTACTGAGGTACCGCCCATCACAGTACCTGATCTAGATCAGAGTACTGAGGATCACTCCAGACCCCATACAACACAAGACGGAGCTACCCCTTACTGGATAGTCCGAATAAGATCACCCTGCGGTTGGGATCAGCGACCGCCCACTAAGCCGAATAAAAGGGACATCTAGACAGGGGAAATCTTACCCTAATTGGTTGATAGCCACTTAGCCTTGCTGCACCTTCCCTGTTTTAGCCATTCCCGGTTGATGAGGCTTGAGGCTATGTGCTACCTTTTTAGAACAGATTTCACTTAGAATGCTCATCGCCCTCCTGACGATGTTCTAATAGCATTCATCCATACAAGTTGCCTTGAGTCTGGACAAACCGAATCGTCGTCTTCATCATCTTCACGATCTTCATTCGCAAACGTTCAAAGCGGATCGAAGTGGTTTTCGGATAATTAAATCTGATCCCGGTTTCTTCGAAATGATCAACGCATTGGCCAATATTGATATTTGGTTATTTAACTATAAGATAACATTCACAAGCAACCATCAGATTTTAAATAACTTCACAAATTATTTATTTCAAAATACCCGCACAAGATATTATTTTCATACTTCACACTTTGAAAATAGTTTCAAATTTATTTTATTCTTACGTAACAAATTCTTAACTTTTGCCTAATACTTAGAATATTTTTCCCACTTCATTTTATATTCAATACTTAGAAAATATTTCTCTTATTTCCATTTTTTGTCAAATCCATTTACAATTTCATTTGTAAATTTCCAACCCGTTTCACTTGAATTCTATAACTTCCAGAATTTCTTAGTCAATTTCTTTTAACATTTCCAAAGCCATTTACGCTTATTTAGAATTCCAGTTTCACTTCTACTTCTTTTGAGAATTTTATTTCACCTTTCACAGTTCACTTCTCTTATGCTTTAGAATTTTATTTAAGTTTTCCATAATCCCACTATAAGATTTTCCCTCGAAAATCTTATCTATTTTAATAAACTTCGCTTCCATCTCAAGAGGATTTAATAAAACTTAAAAACGTATATACTTATAAATAAGAAATATGGTTTTATTTACAAGAAATGGTTTAAGATAAAACTAACTTCGAAATAATCTAAATCCAATAATATTTTATAAAAGTTATATAGTATAGTAGATTTAAAAACTCACTTTAAAAAGAACAATTTTACTTTACTCGACAAAAAAGTCCATCTTTAGAAAATCCAATATCCACCAATTGAATTCATAAATTCCTCTTGTTTCGTATCCCATCGAATATAACCAAATTAATCACCATTTATCTTATTTGAAATATATTCCACTATTTCAAAACAATTTCCATCTTCCGATATTAGTTCGTGCCATCAACTTATATTTTCCACATATTCACTGATATCATTTTATCTTATTTATAAATCCCGTTTATAAATTTATAAACTCCTTTGAGTATTCCATTTATTTATAAAAGTAATTCTGTTTATAATTCCATTAAATAATCTTCTCTTAATAAACTCCCATTTTTATTTCAAATCTATTTTTAATTATAGATCTCAATTCTCTTCAAGCCCTTAATATATTTTAATTTCAAATCTTTACTTAAACTAATTTACAACGATTACGTATAACCCAAGTCAGTTAATATATTTTATCATACTAAATTTCCTTTAGAATAAATCCAAATTTAAATGTAAATAATTTCTTTCAAATTTCCTTTTAAATTCCTTCACTTTAGTCATTTACGGTATTTTAAAAACACTAAAATTCAATTCCCAAGCTATTTAACATTTAACAATTTATTTCACACATTCCATATCAATTTATCCATCATAACATATATCAATATATATATATATATATATATATAAATATATAAATATAAGCAATAAATATTTTTTAAGAATCCAATTGGATCCCTCTAACCAGTTCTTCCCTGCATCCACAGATGTTAGTCAACAAATAAAAATACCAATCCCACTTCGAGGGGGATATTGCGGTATATAGTGTCATCCGCTATTATGCGGGACGCATAGGGTCTCATCCGTTATATAATGCGGGAATATAAATCATTCCACTATATATATAGACACACGCACGCACACACTACACTATATACAAAATGTCATCTAGCAGATAATTATTTAATTTATCCAAGCACATCCAATAATTAAAATTTAACATTTAATTTTAAATAGGTAATCTAAATGGGTGAGAAGACCTCATCTTTATTTTTTTGTTTTGCAACCCACTTCCAATCCGGCTTGTTTCACAATTTTTTGACCTTGTACGAACATTAGATGATTTTTTAATATTTGAAATAATCGGACAAATAATTTCCATTTTATAAATTTGATTAACATTTAATTTTTAAACTAATATTCCTTTAACAAATAAATTCTTAGTAACTAAAATAAATTAAATAGGTCAATTTAACAAATTAACCACTATAATACATATTTTTAAAAACAAACTAGCAAATTAAAATATGTAAATGTATATTTATTATATATATATATATATACACTTATAAGAAATGAGCCATAGGTTTCAAAAAATTCCACTTTTATATAAACTTCCGAATATTTTAAAATTCCTATTTTCTTTCCAAAATCTTATCTATATAAAATTTTCCATTTATCTAAGTAACACGTAAATGTATTTATATATTTATTCATACTTGTATTTCTTTTCTATAAACAACAAAAAATGAGATTTACTTTACTGTACAAATTTCCTTCTTTAATATATACAAAAATCTGATTTTTAAAACCTTTCCTCGCTGTAAATTATTTCTTTAACCTATATATATGTTTGTCTATTAACAGAAATATTTTATAACTTTGCTGTAATTATCTTTTTCTGCATATACACATATATAAAGAAAATAACTCTGCTTTGTACCTTACTATAATTCTAAATCCTAATATATATGCATATATACGCATTAATTCAAATTAAATTAAAAATAATCGCTATACCTCACAGCAATTTCGAGAACAACAATGCTCAAGCAAGAATCGGACCTTGCTTGCGACCAACGCTCGCCGTCTAACTGCTTCTCGCCTCGACCCACCCCACTTTGAACATCGCGAAGCCCTCCTTCCAGCAACGACCGTGACCTCCCAACGCGCGCACGCCACCACCAAGCCTCACGAATCCCCTTCCCTTCACGATTTCAAGCCTCCCGACCTTAATCGAATACGATTCAATTTTGTTCGATTTTTAAGAGTCGGCCATTTTTTTAAAGCATGGATTCGATTTTCGATTCGAATAGGAGGGAAAAAAAGTAAAGGGGTATGCGGTTGTTAATCTGAGGAGGAACAGAGATTCGCGATCTGTTTTTTCTCGAAGTCGAACTGAGTCGTTCACTGACGTATATAATTTTATAAAGATCGATTTGATTTTGAAGAAAAAGACGCGGCCATTATTATATATTTTTTTCGATTTTGATTTTGTCTAGAGAAGAAGGGAGATCCATGCGGTTATAATAGGGAGGAAGGTGGTTTCGATTTGATTTTGCACTAAGGGAAGAAGATGGACGTGATTCCCACTGTATTGAATGCCTGCTACAGAGAAGGAAAAAAGCGTTGATGGAGAAAAAAACAAGCTGGTGGGAAGGGAATCTCAGCTGATGGAAAAAGTCGATGTGAAGGGAATATGACTGGTCAAAATATATTATATTTGAATTTAAATTTAAATCGTCTCGTTTTACGTATCTTAAAATCTCGACCTCCAATCGATGTGCGCCGCTAGGCGTTTATAATGTTATATCCCTATTCCGAACGCAATGGAAAAGGTTTCGAGTCCTAATTCGATCATACAGAGAATATAGCTTTTTTGGCCCAATTATTATATTGAATTTCCGATATAAAATTCAGTGTGTTTGCATCTCGAACGGCCACATGATAACTCCAAACGCTTCGAAATTTGATATCCGATAATAGTACAATATTACGGATCTAATGAAACTGGTTACGTTGAAATCTGAGACTGTGCTCAGAAGGCTATTTTCAAACGTCGATTTAAACGATATATTTTTAAAAACTAAACACATCATTTCCACATTCGATTTTAAAAGTTACATTGTCTTTAATACTATTAATATAAATTTTATAAGACTTTAAATTATTTTTAACAAGCTTAAAACTCTTGATTCAATATTTTAACTAATTCACCATTATTAAATCCAATAATCCAGTAACCCGTTATATCTAAATTCTTCATTTACTTGATAAATGAAAACCAAACTTTTTATATTAAAAATCAATTTATAATTCAAATTCAATATTTAAAACCATTTAAATACTCCATTTAATGATAGAAAAACCCGAGTGGTCACGTGTCAATCGGCTGATGGGAGGGTGATTCCTCGGTTGTTAGGATGGGCGAATGAAGAGAAGGAGGAGGTGGTTTGGGATGGAAGGTCGGCTAGACTTGGGGTTGCATCATTGGTCAGTGGGGCAGAGCCAAAGTGGCAGGAGATGGGGTAAGCGGAGGTTGTAGGTTTGCCTGCATGCGTAGGGCAGTGGGACGGGTATTGGTGGAGTTCGAGAGAAAGCAGACAAGGGGAAAAAACAGTGGAAGAGAGGGTGCTGACAACATATTATATTTTCTTTTTTCCTTTCAAAGCACAAACGAATGGCAAGAAATGGAACCAATTGATATTTGAAATAATGTGAAATAGCGACGACCCGTCCTTTTCGACCCTTGAAAATCGACACAAAATATGCTACAATATAATATTTCGACGATCGGGTGCTGGAAAAGACAGATTGTTGAGGAAAAAGAAAGAACATACAAGAAAGAAGGAACTAAACAATAACAAAATCTCGCAATCGTAGTGGAACAAAATATAATAGTCAATAACAGATCTTTACACAAAATGAAAACTACATCTGTTTTGTATAGTACATCATCAGAGTATCACAAACAAACAACAATTACCAACCTGACAATTTCAAACAATCACAACAGCTGATATAAACAAATACGGTAATACGTCTCGGACTCTAGCTCCTCTCCTGAGCTTCACGGCATCCTTTCTTGTAATCTATAATACTCGGTCTGACTCAAGCATTATAATAAAATAACACCCGAGTCAGTTTGGAATATCAGCGTGAGAAATCATACTCAAATTGATTATCAAAGTTTCAAAATCCTTTGAAAACAAAAGCATCTCGTAAGACCACGCCACAAATAAACATGTCGGATTTTTACCTTACGATAGCTAAAACATTTCTTATAAAATCCTCTGATATTATAATAGGGTCAATATAGAAATGTTCATTAAAATAGCTGAAATTGTTACATGATTAAATTCCAGCTACTAGCCTCAAAGTTGGTTATACAAACAAAAATCGTAAAAGGCTCGTAGGAAGAATGGATTTCCAACTAATGACTAGGCACTGGGTTCCACCTGTCACAGTACATGGCCTAGATCACCGTACCAAGGATTACTCCCAATCCCCTGCAACACAAGACCGGGACTACCCTTTACTAGATAATCACGAGTAAGATCACCCCACGGTTGGGATCAGCAACCGTACCACTAAGCCGAAATAAAAAGGGACATCTAGACAGGGATGACCTCACCCTAATGGGTGCTACCCACATGGCCTTGCTGCATAGCCCTTGATTTTCAGTCATTCCCGGTTGATGAGGCTCGAGGCTAAGCATTACCTTTTTAGAACATTTCACTTAGAATGCCCATCGTCCACCTGATGATGTTCCGAAAGCATTCATCCATACAAGTCCGTCCCAGGTTCGAATGAAACCGAAGGCACTACTCCTACTACATTCATTTTGGAAACATCCTCAGGATTAGCAGCGACTAGCCCTTGCACTTCACTGCTCCACCTTCGACTCCGAACTCGTTTTTCCCACGAAAACATACAAACCGAATCGAAGTGGTTTTCAAGAAATTAATCCCGATCTCGGTCTCTTCGAAATGATCAACGCATTGGCCAATATTGATAGTCGGTGATTTAACTATCAATTAATATTCACAAACAACCATCAAACAATAAATAATTTCTCGAATTATTTATTAACCTCAAAATATCTTCACAAGATATATTTCCACTTCCAATCTTTTTGGAAACAGTTTTCAAATCCACTCTCTTCTCATGGAATGAATTCCCAAATATTTATTTCCATTGAAATCACCAAGTACGGATACTTTAGATTTTAAAACGATTAAATCACTTTATTCTAAAATATACCTTAAATATTTAAATTAGACTACTTAAACATTTTATTCAAAAATATATCGTAAAATATTTAAAGAAAAACTATTTTATAAGATATAAACTAATTTTATAACAAAGGTTAAGTTAACTAAATTTTAAAAGCGAAGATACAAAATTCTATACTAGTTTCGAATAACTTTAACCAAACTATCTTTAAAATAAATCCATTTTATAAAATATAAATATTAAAAATATTTTTTCCAAAACATAATACTAATTAACCCTTTAAAAATAATTACTACTATAACTAATTTGATAAATATTCACTTTTAAAAATTTTACAACTTAAATAATAGTTTCTTGAAACCATTCCTTTAAAACAACTTCAAAACTTCAAACTTTTACTCAAAATCTGCTTTAAAACGTACTTGGCTTTTTAGGGAAATACGCTTCCATTTTAGAATAACCCAAAGAATTCTTTTTATAAATCCCGCTGGATTTATCTCAATTCAAATTTACGTTTTAATCACGTAGATTTCTCCCAACACTTTAAAAATAAACCCTTTATATTTTTAAACACATTTTCCATTTCCTGGAAATCATTTCCAAAATATACTTAAAATATGATTGCTAAATTCTTTATTCAAATTGTACCTTTGAAAAATCTATAAAAGTTTCTTAAGTAACTTAAATCAAAATTTTCCTTTTTATATGAAGTTATTATATCAAATACTTATAAAAAGATTTCCTTTAGAAGACATAATTCTAATTTACCTTTAAAATAATTAAATACCATAATTAGTTAATTGAATATTTACTTTCACTTAAAAGTAGTTAAAAATAGTATTTTCTTCCAAAATATTCTAAAAACACATTTTAAACTTCTAGTTTATACTTTGAAAGCTTTTTTTTGAAAACATACTTAGTTTTCCAGGAAAATACACGTTCCAACTTTTAAAAATAATCGCACTATTACTTTTAAAACAATTTGCACCTTCTTATAGAAGTTCCCACCGGAAATCTATGCTTTCAAATTTATCACTCGATAAATATTACATTTCATGTATAAAACCAATTTATAAATTTACATTCCTCATTTCCTTTAAATCACAATTTCAAAAACACTTCAAATTCCAAACCAATTTCTTGAATTTAATTCCTTAAATTCATTACTTAAAAATCCCTTTTCAATTCCCTTTTTATTCCCAATTTATTTTATTTTCATTTATATTTTAAAATGCCAGATTATACTTATTCAATCATAACACGCACAACTTAATTGCCAAATAAATCTATCACAGTATATAAATGAAATATATCATGGATTATGAATAAAATTTCTACTTTGTGAGGAATCCAATTGGATCCCTCCAACATGTTTCCCTACATCCACAGATGTTAGCACAACAAATAAATATCAATCCAGACTGATATTAATATTCATATTCTACCAATCACTCAATTATTTAAATATTAACTATTTAAATTAAATGATATCCAGATGTGAGTGAGATTAACTCACCATGAGTTTCGACGAGCGTCTTAAATTTTAAATTAAATCAAATGGCATTTGATTTAATTCAAAATTTTTGCTTGCTCCAAACGTCTCTGGATCAGCTGCAGCGCGTAGACCACGTTGCTGCGATTCCGATGCTTCTTCAAATTCTGATAATGCATGTAAAATTTATGGTTTTAAGAAGTTTGTATGTATAATTGAAAACAAAAATCTTTTTTTTTTTACCTAACAAAAATCGAGCCGCACATTTTGAAAACCAAAATCAAGGCCGCAGAAAACAATACCTTCTTCCATGCGACATTTCCAGGTTCAGACGAAACCCAATACGCATGTCAACTAGGCTTTCAAACCGCTCCCACGTCGCTCACCGATAGGTTGATCCAAGGCCACCACCTCGAACCCCATCGCCGACTCGACCTCCACCCAGAACGTGCTCAAACTCGATCGCCTCCATCACTAGAAAACCACGTGGGAACGGCCAGCGAACGCAGCCTCATAACACCTCCAATGGACGATGATTCTCCAGATCCGCCGTTGGATAGGTAGATGTCGAAGTGTTCTCCAACTTCCCAGTTAAAAGATTTTTGTAAAAGCGAGTGGATTTCGAGAAAATTGGAAAGAACGAAGTGTATATCGGCCATTGGTTATAGATGTGGCGGCCAAGAGGAAGAACGAGGGTTTCGGCCAAATAAACATGAACATATATGCATTTATATAATATTATTTTATAAATATATCTTCTCCCAATTAATGAGATTTCAAACGAACTCCAAATTGAACATGCCGCTAGGCGATTATAAGGTTTTACCCGTATTCCGAACACAATGGAACGTGTTTCGGAGGCTAATTCGATCATATGCGCGAGTTACGGAAATAAACGATCAATTTTAAATTAAATTGATTAAAATAGTTTCTATGCGTTTTGAGCTGCCAGGGTCAAACGACAACTACGATTGCTACGAAAATTGAAATCCGATAATAATACATTATTACGGATCCAATAGAATTGGTTTCGCCAAATTCCGAGACTATGCCCCGGAAGGCTATTTTAACTCCTCGATTAATTCGAGCGATTTTCAAAACCGTCAAAATCACTTAAAATTTCACTTTTAAAATTTTACTAACTTAATTGTAAACCGTATAGAATTTACATTCCCATTTCAAATCATTTTGATTCATTTCGAATCAAATCTGATTATTTGCATTATTATATTATTAAATTCCATTATTAAATTAATATAAAAATTCCAAATTTTAAATTATCGCCTTTGATCTCATCCAAAAGTCAAATACTAAAATTCAAATCAAATTAGACTTAAAATAAATCTTAGAAACCATTTCGTATCTATTTACATCCAGATTTACAAATTATCATAATCCCAAATATTTAATTATTATTATTCAAATCCAATTGAATTGCCATGTTTGAAATTTTAATTAATTTCATTAATTTAACCAAAATCTTCTTACTTCAAAATCAATTGAAAATCCACATTTAACATTTAAAATGAATTAAAATCTAATGACCAAAATTCTGGGTCGTTACATTCCTCCTCCCTTATAAAAATTTCATCACCGAAATTTGCTAAGGTAGGAAAATACTTCCAAACTCATTTACTTGCCCCAAAATTCACTTAATTAAAATTCACATTCACTTCTCAAAACCATTTAGCTCAATCCAAAACCATTCGCTTTATTTTTAACTCAAAAGCTTGTTTTCAACCTAATTCAAAAATCACTTTTCTAGTTAACCGAAAATTTCCAAAAATTTCAAAAATTTCTAACTCCTAAAATTTTTAAAAAAAATTGACAGCGTCTCCTTTGTACGAAGAGCATTTTACAATATCACAGTAGACACAAATATATATACATCGACCCACATGGTCGAAAAATAAAATGTATCACAATATATATATATATATATATATCATTTCCCAATTTTATTGCGTAGGCGTACCTTTTGATTAGCATTTTAAAAGCAAGCGGCTAATTATATTACATATACGCGCTCCAACTCTATCGATTGCCTCCCGTACCTGTACTTACTTAAACAAACACATCAGTATTCAATAATATCAGAATTTAATAACATTCCATTCATTAATCTTAGCCAATTATAACAATTACATACCTAACCAACTAGTTTCCATAAATCCTACATGTAAACCATATTTTATAAGAAATTACAAGGTTTCAACACCATTAAATTTCCCTAATAAATCCAAATTTCATTTTACTTTACTCAAAAAGGATTTACAACTAAGTTTGCTACATTCAATACATATTTATAACGACCAACTCAAAATCACTACAATATGATCAACATATGCCTACATTATATAAATTTACTTTTAAGCAGCTCCAAATTGATCCATAACCAATTTTATCTCCAATTATATTTATTTGCATCATATTCATAATTCACTTCATTTATATGCAAATCCACTAAATTAAATTCCGACCCATTCTAATTTATACAAAAACCACTTATTTACTTACTTTAAACAATTTACTTCCGTTTACAACAAAACGGCAAATTTTCTACGCAAATTTAAATGTTATTCATGCAATAACCATTACTTAAGCTTATAGCTAGTTTAAATTAATTTTACCTCAATTTATATCAATTTTATTCAATTATGCATTGTTCACAATCCAAACATTCTTATTTCATTGCAATTATTAAATTAAATCCTTACCCTTACATTTCCATTTCATTAACCAATTCAAGTTTATATTAATATCATTCCATTCTGGATTATTTACAACCCATACATCCTTATTTTATCACAATAATTAATTAAAATCATTTCACTTGCATTGTAACTTTATTATCTAACCAAATTTTATTCAAGACCACTTATAAAGCTCGACCACAATCATTTTCCAATTTGCTTAAGTTATTTCAATAACAAAATAACTCCATTTCTTCTTACATCAGTTTTATTTCCATTTTAAATTGATTTTTATTCAATCAAATTCCAATTCATTACAAATTTTAATTCAATTTTTTACTTACTCAATCCATTTTAAATTTATTCACCTTTTTAATTCACTTCTGAATTTATTTTATTAATAACATAACCATTCCAATTATTCTAAACCAAAACTGGGTTTAATTTTACTTTTCAAATTTTACAACCTACCATTATCCATTCCAATACAAATTCTATTTAATTTAGCTTACGCTAAATTCATTTCTAAACAAGTTTTTTTGAATTTAGTTGAGTGGGAATTCAATTCATTCAATATCATTCTTACGTAATTTAAATTCCATTTAATTCAATTCTTTTCCAAATTTAATTCAAGTTTAACTAAATTTTATTTAGTCAACTTAAATTCATTTCACTTCCTTTACTACTCAAATAAGAATTGAATTTCATTCAATATTATTTATAACACAACTGAATTTTGATTTCAACTCCATCCAAATTTAACTCAATTTCATTAATTTCAGTGAAATCCAATTCGAACCAATTTTATTTCTCCATATATAAGTTCAGGCCTTATTTACTGACTTAAGTCCATTCACCTTTTATATTTCACTTGCCTTATCTCAATTTACATTTCATTTAGAATTCAGTTCTTAAACTTTCCATTCTTTTTGTCATAACATTCAACCATTTCTATTTAGGTTTTACAATTCATCTCCTATTCAGAAGTTCACCAACTTATTTATTTAAAATCTTATATTGCTCATTTGAGTCATTTTCACCTTATAATCACAATTCCAAATTATATATATATAAATATCACTAAATTCTTAAGGATATAAATTTTCATTACACAGATTTTAATCCACAATTTCAGATTATAAGTATAACACTTAATAGCTTATGGGTACAAATTCATTACGCAATTATAACTCACAATTACAAAGTCATTTTACATTTCAACATTATCCACTTTAATTCAATTCCAATTCTCAATTTTATTTTATATTTAACTTATCCGGAGTTAAATGCAAATATATTTTATTCACTTTCATTTACTCAAGTTAAATTTTAATTCCAGGATTAAAATTTCTCTTTTTCCTTTATTATTTAAATCAACTTCACTTCATAAGTTCAATAGTTGCTTTACCTTAACTTTTCACATTATTTAAATAGAGTTCCTAGAATTCAATTGCCCGGTTTTATTTCAAAACAATCTTGAAATCATAAATAACACATATCCACTTGGTATATCAAATCTAACTTCCGGATTCCAAAATAACTTGTTTTTACCAAACAAATTTCCCTTTTCGAAATTTCTAAAACCACTTGTATACCCAACAAGTCCAAACAAATATCGTAACCAATCACCATGGTAGCAATCCATCACTTTAGAAACTTGAAAATGAATTCTAATGATGTGGCCATCATCATTAGAATTATTTTCCAATGAGTGAAGTGAGTTCAGTGCTTCCTTACTACCTCAAATTCCTTTTCAAAAACAATTTCCATTCAAAGATATTTCCCAAAATAATACTCCATTATTTCCTTCAAATACTTTGGAAAACATTTCAAACATTTCCAAGATTTTAAATTCCCAAACTTTTTGTTTAAATTCATTTAAAACACCTTCCAAAACTTTCGGATTTAAATTCTGGTTTAATTCAAATTTTAGTTATACTTATAGGATTCTATTTGGTTATAAACCATTTTAAATTTTAGATTCTTATTTGATCATAGTATTAACACCCAAACATCCAAATGTATATAATTCAGAAAATTATTTCCTTTATATCAAAATATAATTTTGGGTAAAATTATTTCATTTACCCACTTTAAAAACAATACCATGTTGGTTTATCTTATTTAAGAGTTTAGAAACTCCTATCGATATGATTGTACTTCCCGTACCAACCAGAATTCATAAACACGCAACCGATAAGTCAACACATTATAAAAACAATTTTTATATTCACTAACAAGTACTCTCCCATAGCTGTTAATACGCTGAACTCATTCTAGAGTACTATGGACTCTATATCTAATGAGTAATTTTCCCCACCAAAGCCTAGGTTGTCGCCAACCTAAGCTCCGACATCACATGTGACGATCCGTCCTTCTCGACCCTCGAAAATCGACACAAAATATGCTACAATATAATATGCCGATGATCGGGTGCCGGAAAAGACAGATTGTTGAGGAAAAAGAAAGAAGATAGAAGAAAGAAGGAACTAAACAATAACAGAATCTCACAATCGTAGCGGAACAAAATATAATAGTCAATAACAGATCTTTACACAAAATGAAAACTATATCTGTTTTATATATTACATCATCAGAGTATCACAAACAAACAACAATTACCAGCTTGAAAATTTCAAAAATCACAGCAGCGGATATAAACAAATACGGTAATACATCTCGGACTCCAGCTCCTCTCCTGAGCTCCACGGCATCCTTTCCTATAATCTATAATACTCGGTCTGACCCGAGCTGTATAATAAAATAACACCTGAGTCTGTCTGGAATATCAGCGTGAGAAATCACACTCGAATTGATTATTAAAGTTTCAAAATCCTTTGAATACAAAAGCATCTCGTAAAACCATGCCACAAATAAACATATCGGGTTTTTACCTTACGATAGCTAAAAAATTTCTTATAAAATCCTCTGATATTGTAATATGGTCTATATACAAATACTTAGTAAAATAGCCAAAATTATTACATGATTAAATTCCAGCTACTAGCCACAAAGTGGGTTGTAACGACCCGTAATTTCGCTACTTCAAAAATGAGAGATTTCGTTCGTTTTAAATTTAAAAAGGAGTTTAAATCTTAAATAAAAATGTTATATATAATAAGGAAATTATTTATTCTTATAGATAATAAATTAAAAAGTATAAATTTGGATTTTTGAATAAATCGACAAAAGATAAGTTTTGTTAATAATAAATAAAGGCTTAAATAAATGAATTTAAATATTTATTTAAAAAGGTAAATCTTATTTAAAACTTCTAATATAGATAATAAAAGTAAATTTATATATTTAAAAGTATGTTAATAACCGTTTTACAAAAATAACCAAAATTTGTCGCATTTTGTCAGTTTTACATACACTGTAAAATTAGAGATTTTGATATTAATTAAAGATAGTTTTAAAATATAAAGAAACTTGTTTTAATTTATTTAAAGAAGTAAAAAGTTCATTTTAAAGTTTGGTTTACTTCAGAGCTTAGATTTTGTATATTCCTAAGCTTTGATGTGTACTCAGTATAGATAGGGACAGTAGCACCCTAGATTGAGTTTGAGTGTATTATATATATGAGCGCGTATTTGTTAGTGAATATAAAATGTTTTATATTGTATTTACTTATCCGTTGAGCTGTTTGTGAATTCTGGTCGTGATGTGGGACGCCACATTACCAATAGGGATTTCCAAATGCTTAAACAAGGCAAGTCGACATAGTATTATTTTAAATTGGGTAAATGAAATAATTTTACCTCGATTATATTTTATATATAAAGGAATAATTTTTTCAAGAATTATTAAAGTGTATATAAATTGATTTTTTGGTTGTTTGAAAATGTGAATATATATAAGTTAATAAAAGCTGTTTGAATAATCTAAATAAAAACAACAATTGTAAAAGAACAAATTGAATAAGAAAATAAATTATAAAGAAGGAATTATAATTAAAATGATTTACAATTGTGAAATAATATTATATATAAGAAGTGAAACTATAAGAATATATTTATAAATGTGATTTATAAATAAAAGAATTTTTGAAAGAATAAAAAGCACTGAATTCACTACTGTTGCTAGAAAATAATAAGGGTGATGACTGCAGCATCGTTTGTATCATTTTCGAGTTTCTATGTGATTGATTTGCTACCAATAGTAAATTGAAATTTAAGTTTTCTTATGACAAACAAATTTTATTAAAAATCTAAATTGAAATTGATAAATATAAGTGAAATGAGTTTTGGACTTATAATACGAAATAATAAAGATTTTACTTTAGTAAAGTTAAAATAAATTTGAGTTAGCATAATAAATATATGATTTGAAATTTAACTAAGGAAGGTTAAATTGAATTGAATTTTAATTGGATTAGATAAGTAATTATATAATATCAATTTGGAAGTTTAGATAATTAAGTTGTATAACTAATAAAATGAGAAAAGGTAAGTAAAACAAATTATTAAAAGAGTAAAACTATTTTGTTAAGCAAACAAAGATCTGGATTTGAATAGTGATATGAATTTGACTTAAGTAAAGTTAAATAAAATAGAATTTGAAGTAAATTTGTAGTGAACTTAAGTTTTATAGTGAAAGTGAATGTAAATGAAGTTGAAATGAAAGATAACTTAAGTGATGTTAAATGAAGTTGATTTTGAGCATCGAAGTAAATTAATAAAGTGAATTAATGAGATAAAAGTAGTTAGATGAATGTGAATTTGAGTTATATGAAGAAATTCAACTTTAATTGTAAAAGTGAATTAGGGAATAAACATGGATTAGAAAATGTTGTTGTTAGGAATTGAATAAAACTTAAGTTAAGAAGTTGTCGATTAAATAATTGAAGGAAAGTCAATTGAATGTTAAACCAAATTGAATGTAAGCAAAGTAAATAAATTTGGTAATGTTGGTTATGCATTGTTTGTTAAATGGAAGTTAATTGATTGTATAGAAAATCCATATGAAATTGAACTAATGAAATGGAAAGCTAAGTAATTGAATTCAAATTGGAAGTAAGTAAATTTGAATAGAATTGAATTTGATGTAATTTGGAAGTGAACCAACTTGAATGTAAATTAGTGAATATAAACTAATTGAATATGAATGAATGAATGTTAGTAAAATCCAATGTTAATGAATCAAATGTGATTTAAATTGAAAATCAATTTAATGAATACTAATGAGAAGTGAATCTATATTGATTTGGCTATGGATGTTAGTTGGATGATAGTTGGTTGATGGTTGGATTTGTTGTTTATTGATGGCATTTGCTATATTGGCATATATAGTTGTTGATATATGTTGTATATTGAAATTACTTTCATATATGTGTTTCTCATTGGTTTGTTGAGTGTTTAGTAGGTGAGGATGGCGCTTGCTTCGCTTTTGCAGTTCGCTTTCATGCTATATTAGCAATATATGCTTGCAATAATATATAAGGTACATATCTTGGATTACATATCGTACTTTTACAATTTTTTCCCTTCGAAATGCCTCATCCTCGATGATGAGATGTATAATTGTGATATATATATATATATTGTTATTTTTTTCGGATCGAACCGCGCAAAGGATACTATGGCGAATTTTTTTGAAATTGGATTTGAAAACTTAATAAAGTTTTTATAAGACGTTTAACTATTGGATTTTGGTAAAGTTAAACATTTAAATAATTTTGGTAAATCTAATTTGAACGAATTGTTTCGAAAAGTTAATGGATATTGTGACTTTTTCTTACTTTGTAATTTTGAGGATGAAATTCTTTTAAGTAGGGGAGAATGTAACGACTCAGAATTTCAGTCATTTGAAATTCGTATATTTAATTGATTTTAAATGTTTAAAAGTTAAGTTTATAAGCTGAATAAATAATATTTCGAATATAGTGATTTAATTGGATAATTAAATTGTTGATTTAATATTTGAAATTATAGAAATAATTGATATTTAGATTTAATGTGAATAAAAATGTTGTATAAAGTTGAATTAAATCTTATTTGAAGTAGTATGATGTTAGAGAACTGTTAAAATTGAACTAAAAGTAAATTCATAGAAATTGAATATTTTAATATTTAATTGACGAGTAAAAAGAGTCGTTTTTCAAACAGTCTCGGATTTTGACAAAACCAGTTTCATTGGATCTGTAATGTTAAATTATTGTAAGATTTCAAATTTCGTGTCAATCGGAGTTATGGTTTGTCCAGGGCAAGACGCGTAGGAATCGGTTTAAGTGAATTTTAAATTTAAAATAATTCGATTCGAAAACCTATCTTTCAAATACAATCGAATTGGCTCCCGATATATTCCATTGCATTTGGAATAGGGGTAAAATATTATAAACGCCCGGCGGCATGCTTCATTTCGAGTTCAGAAATTTTTCGAATGAATAGTGTTTTGCAATTTTCTATAAAAGGACTTCATAACTTACTTTTTGCACTAAACTCTAACAACCCTAGGGCTAGCCGCCACCCACATTTTAATGGCTAGAATTGGTCGATCTTCTCCCCTCAAAGTCTCTAAATCTATAAACAATTAGCGAAAGTCTTCAACTACAACTTTGTAGAGCTCGTCGAGAGCTTCGTTTTCAACGGTCATGATCGCAATTAGAGCAACGGATCAACGGCAAACAACTCGCCTTCATCGTACGTTCAAGCACGAAATCCTAGGCGACGGCACAACCGAGTGGGGCCGGATTTGGGGCGTTGGCATAGGGGAGCTAGGCATATCTTGTATAGGTCGTTGATCGTGTCCTCGGCCTTCGTAGTGATGGCGATAATTAGGGTTTCGAACGTGACAATGGGTAATTTGCATGCGTTATTTTCATGTTGGGAAAGAAGATGGCTTGCACGGCCTGGATCTAGCAAAAGAAAATCAACGGCCAGATGAGATGTACGGTAAAAAAATAAAAAAATAAAATTTAAATTATTATATTTAAAATTTGTATAATCTTTAAAACTGCGTAACTTTTTTATACGTGGTCTGTTTTACATGAAACGAATTGCGTTGGTTCGTATTGACTAGCACTACGCGATGTAGCCGGTTCGGAGTTGATTGGAGCTAATGTTAATTTTGGGTAAAATTAAACGATCGTTTATTTTATTCGCAATAAATCGCTAACGTGACGACTACAAGCAATGTGAGTACAACTCACTCTTTCTGCCTCACTGATATTTTTATGTTAGTGAGAAATAATATCATTTATGTTGATTGATGATCGTTTGGATAATATATGATATATTGATTGGTATTTGAATATATACCTGCCCAGTGAAGCAGTTGACCCTATACGTTCCCGTGCATGAGCGGATGATCCATTGTACGCGCGTCTGCCTTGAAGCGGACATTGTACACATATTCTAATATGTATATTTGTTGCAGGTGAAAGGTTGGAGGGATCCAACTGGATTCCTCAACAGTATTGATTTATTTACAGATATTGTTATATATTCTGTTATCATATGATATATGTAGTTTTGGATGCCGTGATTGATGTATTTTGTGCTGTTTCAGCATTAGGCCTATTTTGAAATTTTAAAAATATATAAGTGATGATTTCGAATTTAAAAAGAATTTTAAAGTGATTTTGAAAATATACGTTTATTGAATTTTGAATTGTTAAGGAAACGGATTGATTTTGAATAAATAAATATTACAATTTTTATCGTTATAAAAGTTATGATTTTTGAAAAATAATACTTAAGTATGATTTTGGAGTTATATAAGCTCTAATAACGATTTGTAAATTTATTAAAAGAATTGGTTTATTTAAATTGAGATTTTTGATTTATTTTAAATGGTTTACATATAAGATTTATAAATTGGATTTTTATAAATCGAAATGATGAAATTGTAAAGGATATTTGTAAATGTTAAAATGAAGTTATAAATGGGTTTTATTAGTAAATAAGATTTGCAGATTTATAATTGAAGAAGTCATAAAATGAATGATTTTGTAAAATAAATGAGTTATAAGTTATTAACTTATAATTTGGCTTTTTGGTATATAATTGAGTTATAAATGGAACTGGTTCGTAAAGAATTTTGTATGTTGAAGTTTTTACAAAATATAAATGGAATTTATAAACATTGTTTTATAAATCCAAATCGATTGATTTTGATAAGTTAGAAGTTTATTTGAAGGAATTTTATTCACGGTTTTTGACAGTGAATTATCCTTTAAATCAAACATTGTAATAATAGAGAATTTGGTTGGGAATTATACCCACGATTTTGTACAGTGGATTATCCTTTAATAAATGTGTAGAAACATTGGATTGGATTAAATGAACTATATTCACGATTTTGGGCAGTGAATAATATACTGAATAAAATGGATATGCTTTGGAAAGTGAATAACCCTTTGAATTAAAGAAATGTTTTGGAAAGTGATATTTTAAATTAAGTAAAATGATTTAAAGATGTTTTAAAATGTGTTGAATATCGAAACCAAAGATTTCAACATTCATTGTTGAAATAGACGTTTTCGAGATGTAAGGAAATGATGGACTATAACACTGATGTTATAGTAGATGATTTTCGAAAGGAGATGTTTTTGTATAGTATTGGGATTTATATATCTACCTTATTTTCGAATCCCTATGCTATTGATTTTGGGTTGTGGTAACGATGTTTTACGCAACATTCATTTTGACCCAAATAAATGTGTTTAAGAGAATGTTTTCCTTATATAATAAAATATATACTTAATCGTGTTTTAAGTATATTGAATATTTTCTAAGTGTTGAAAATAAATAGATTTGTGAATTACTTATTATTAAATAAGTATGGAAATGTTTTCCAATATGAAGTGAAATGTTTTGAGATTATATCTTTAAAGATAAGTTGAAGTGAATATTTGGCATGTGATTTAATTAATGAAAGATTAATTAAAGGGCCCAATGATTGTTATGGTGTTGAATATTTTTTTGTTTGTTTTGATAGTTAAATAATCGACTATCAGACTTGGCCAAAATTTTAGTTCCTCGACTTGATGTGGGAACTATTTAGTCATATACTTAGTACGTAGCCTTCTATGTAGGCTTGATAATCCTTTGTGTTGAGGATGTTGATTCGTGTAGTATGGAGTATTACTCCAATCTATCGAGCTTCCTTCTTGGCCCGAAGGATAGCAAGTTGAAAGTTGGACACGTGATAAGTCTATGAGACTTAGTTGCTGTGTGAGGTTGAGAAACGCTTTTGCGTTCTTGGTGCAAAGAGACCGGGATCAGATTTATCTGAAAACCACTTCGGACCAACGTATATGCGACGATTGTGCAGGTTGTTTGTGATGATATTGATATTCCGGATTTTCATAGTGGGGGACTGCTTGTTGATCGTTTGGGGTTACAATCCCAATATACATACAGTAGCAGTGGTCTCTTCATTTATGAAATATCTAATGCAAGGACTATTCGCTACTAATTCTAGGGATTTCCCGACAGGATGTGGTAGGAAAGTACCTTCTGTTTGTCCTGTTCTTGGACAACTTGTATGGATGTTTGTCTGACATTGCATTTCTATAGATTACGTACATTGGTTTTTACAAACGTACATCGGCGGTGGCGAAGAAGGCAACTTCTCTTAGCTTAACACCCTTCTTGAGACGTATGAGCTTAAGGGTTGTATTTTTGTGGTAGGCAATTAGTAGTCAACGGAAATGGCCGTGTGGTATTCTGAGTGATGTGATTGTGCTTTGTGAAAGGTAATCGTTACCTCTAGCTTCATCAATCGAAAATGACCAAAACAGGGTTAGATGCAGTAGGTGTAACATTCCTCAAAATTTATCAAGTTTAAATTGGCGATTAAATTTATTTTTGGAAATAAATTGTGAATTTATTAGAAAATTTTCTAGGATAAATAAATAATTTTGATTTTAAATAGTAATTTATATTAAGAAATTTAAGGATAAGTGATTTATAAAATAAATATTGAATTTCAAAATATAATGTATTAAAAATAAAAATAGAATTTAAAATCTTGAGATTAATAAAATGATAGTGATAGTTGTTTTCTAAAATATTAATTTTATTTGGAAGATATAATAAATTTCAGAAAAGGATTTATTTTTAGGATTTAATTCTCTTATCTAAACAAATGTGACCTTTGTTAATATGAAATCAAAAATTTTACATTCTTTTTTTTTTTTAAAGGTTGTACAAAATAAATAAATAAATAAATGTATGAATGAAAATTGTAAAAATATATGAGTATATGAACATTATGAAAAAAAAAAATTAAGTATAAGCAATAATTGAAATAAAATTTTGTTTTGAAAATATAAATATAAAAATTAAAAAAAATCTTTTGTCTTTGAAAATTTTAAATGTGAATATATACATAAGGAAGTATACATGCACATGAGAGATGGAGTGTAAGAGTTAACAAAATCAAAAGGTTATAATGATTTTATACAAATGGCATTCACCATATCTAATAAAATATAATAATAAGATTAAAAAATTACAAAACTCTTCATTTTCCTATGCACAATCATAAAATAACTCAGCAAATCTGAAAAGTTTAGTAATAAAAAATCTCAAACTACAACAATACAAATGTAGGAGAAAGATAGAAACTGAAAACCAGGAAAATGAAGATCAAGCTTAAAAGAAAAAAAAAACAAAGCCTTGAAACAAATTCTGGGAAATCAACTAGGAATTCAACTCAAACAACAATCAAGCAAGGATCAATTCAAATATAAAGCATGCAAGTTCAGGCAAGGTCGGATCTGAAACAAAGTTTAAAACAAATTCAAACTGAAATACAAAAGATCAAATCTGGGAATCAAATGCAGTTCTCTGGGAATAATAAAAGGCAAGTGAATTTCATTCTGTTTAAAATTTGAATTTGAGATTAGTAATCAGTATTAAAACAAAGTTTTAAACAAAATTTGTTTAACAAGTTGCAGGGAAAACAAACTAGAGAGGAATTAAAATCTGGAAATTAAAACCAGGGAAGTCAGAGCAAAAGAAAACAAGTGCAGTTTCTATGGAATTAAATAAAAGTAAGTAAATTTTCTTAAAAAAGATTCAAATTTGATGTTGTTAATCAGTGATAAAACAATTGAAAACAAAATCAAAAGCAGATTAACAAGTAAAGCAAAGGGCCAGTTTCCAGTGGAAAGCAAATCAAAATCAGAATATGGAAAAAAAAAATCAAAAGCCTGTAATTCAAACTGCTCTCTGTTCTTGTCTCTGCTGCAACTCCAATGTGAGCAACCTAGCCCTAAATTTATATGTGTTTTATTTCCTGCATGAATGTGAGTAACATTTAAAACTTGAACTATATTAGGTTGCTTGATTTAAATGTTTGAGATGAAATTATGTTTGTGTGCTATGAAATGTCTGTGGTAATTATGATTGTTATGCATGTTGATTATGTTGGGTAATGTTCCCAGAGTCACACACTGTTTAGAAAATCTTTACAAATTGATTTAATTTGAGATTTATATTTGTGTGTTAGAATAAATAAAAGAAGATTGTATATCAGAGATTAGAATTCAGTTTATTAATAATGTGTTTTAACTTCTTAAGTTAAGACTTAAAAAAAAAAATTTCTAGGTGAGTTAATACAGTGTGACATTTCTGTAACACAAGAAATGTCATTATGCATGTTCAATTTTAATCAACCAAATCTAATTAATAAAATAATTCAGTGATACAAATCAAAAACATAAGCTATAACTTGATTTTTAAATCAAGTATTGGTATTTTAAAGAGTATGTTCATTTACAGTTTGGTCTGGAAAATAAAAGTATGGATTTGTGCAATACTTGCAAATTGTGATTTAAGTAGATTTAGAATCTTTCTGGATTATAAAATAAGAATCATTGATCCTCAGAAAAATCTGAAATGATTTTAAAATTTGATTAGAGTAAGTGCAGTTGGAATTCTTCAGTTAAACCTAGTTTTGAAATGGGTTTGAACATTGGATCAGTGAGAAGGGTAGGATGGATCGAGTTCAAAGATGTTTGGGGTATTGATGGATGGCGAAGTGATGAAGCTAGTGCCGGAGTTTGGACGATGATGATGGTCGGAGTTGTGAAATATCGATGTTGACAGATTTTAGGAAGGTGGGGTATAGGCTGTTACAGTTTTTTAGCTTTAAAACTTGATTTCAAATTCAAGTTGATCTCAGGGAGATCTGGGGTTTTGATGATGAAGTGTGGTCTCTGATAGATAGGGGATGGTCGTAGATGTAGTTTAGAGGTGGCTGGAGGTGGTTTACAAATACACAGGGGTGTGTGCATGTTTGTGATGGTGGTGGGTTGATGTTTCTGGGTTGTAGAGTTTGTGCCTCGGGTTGGTCTCGGGGAAAAGTGGGGAAAACTCGAAGTAGAAGGGATATTAACTCGAAGTAAAATAGGGGAGTGCAGGGTGTATGTGTTCAGGTTTTTACAACAGAACCGTTCTGTTTATTTTAAAAATTTTGAAAAAATAAAGTTAAATTAAATCTGGCAATTTGAACTCAAGATTTAACTTGAATCTAAGGATGAATTCAAATAGTTTGAATTCTTATTTTGAAATAATGTAAATGCAGAATTCAAATTTGGTTTAAAAAAAAATATAAAAAAAAGAAGGGAAACAGGAAACTGTTTCCAGATTTTTAAAGTTTGAAATAAAATGCAAACTAAAGTTTAACTTAGGTTGTTAAAACTGAATTCAAATATGAATTTAAATAAGTTTAAATTCTGGTCTTTTGAAATAGTTTAAATTCAGGGAATTTCGAAGTTTGATTTTTTTTTAAAATAAGCAGAAAACTGTTTCTGTTTTAAATGTAAAAGGTGAATTTAAATTTTAGGTGGAGATTTAAAACTGGGTTTAAGTTTGAGTTTAAAAGTTTTAAAATATTTAACAGTAAGGTTTCTAAAATTTAAACAAAGATAATGTGATTTGTAAATGGTTAAAGTTTTAAACAAAAGTTAAATAAGTTTATATATAAAACTAGATTTGTTTCAAAATTATGTTTAAATAAGTTTTATATATAATAAATATGAAAGCTTTAAAATAAAAGAAGTGGATTTTGAAACTAAGTTTGTACTTAATTTTTTTAAAAGAACTTTAGAAAGGTTTAAAAGATTTAAAAGTTCAATTTAAAATGTGTTTAATTACAATTGATTTATGAATGTTATATTTTATTTCAAATAAAGTTTAATGATTTAAATTTGGGTAATCAATTATAATAAAGATTATCTTGAGTAATTTAGAATTTGATTTAATTAAAGACAAATAAATTTGTGAAGATAATTAAATCATTTTTAATTATCAAGAGTTATGGGTTAATAAATGATTTAATTAAGATAGTGTTTTTCTTAATTAAGAATCTTTTAATATAATAAGTTAAGAATCATTTAATTAATTTTAAATGATTAAGTTAAATAGTTAATTAAGTAATTAAATTATGATTAATTAAGATAATCACTTTGGATTAATCTAAATATAATTACTTAGGGAAGTAATTAAGTAATTAAGTGATTAATTGCTAAAGGTAATTAAGTAAAGGATAAATACTTTATTAAAAGTAATTAAGTAATGTGATTAAGAGCTAATCATTTGAGTTATTAATTGAAGAATTAATTAATAATTAGTTAAAGGTTTAAATTATTTGATTAATGATTAATGAATAAAATAGTTAAGAATAATTAATTAAGTGATTAATTACATGTTAAAGTAATTAAGTATGGATAGTTAATGATTAAAGATTTATTAATCAAATGTTTGAAGGTTAATTAATTTAAAGAAAAATTAATTAATTAATTAATGAAGGTGATTAAGACTTAATCAATTGTAATTAATGATAATTAATCATTGATCAAAGATTTCTAATGAAAGTGATTATGTGGTTGATAAATTTAAAACCACACAAATTTATTCATCTTAACTGAAGATGTTTGATTATTATGGAATGCTTTGTGATGGATTGATATATTTGGTATGTGATGTGATGTTATGTGATGTTTTGTGCTGAGCTGCTATATTTGTGATGAATATACTGTCGTATGAATATGAAGACCCTTTGACCCATAAAACGACATTTGGATTTCGATGCGACAGGGAGTCGGATTCCATTTGGTTATCCGAAACCCACATCGAATCCTAATAATTGAATCTGTGTTGATTGATGATGTGGCACTCTCATTGTGTAAAACCCTTGGACCACACTATACACACACAAATATGGATTGCACGTGGAAATGGGTTAAGTCACAGATTTTGAAATTGTTTTAAAATTTAATTTTTAAATCCAAAATAGTTTTGGAATTAGAATTGAAGCTTTTGAAAAAAATGAATTTCAAAAATAAAAGTTATTTGAATAACTTGATTGAATCTTGAAATTTAAATGAATTGATTTAAATTTGAATTCAATATTTGAAAATTGAATTCTATAATTTGGAAACTATGGTTTAAAAAGGTTATTCAACTTATAAATGGGTTTATATGTGTTTTTAAAATCATTTTAAAAGTGATGTTTTGGAATTTAAATTTAACCCAAAGATCTTAATTTGTATAAATAATCGGATTTTTCCAAAAAAGAAAACTATTTGTTTTCAAACGATTGAAGCTTTCACATAAGAATGAATTTCCAATTTGTGTTAAAGGATTTCAAGTCTAAAAATGAAAATAGTTTTCCAAGTTATAGATAAATCTTTGGAAATGGGTTTGAAAGCTATAAATCTTTAATTTTAAAAGATTTAATTTGGTTAATCCAAATCAAATGGGAATTGTTTTGGAAATCTATGAATGGATCTTTGTGAACTTTGTGAAATTAATCTTTTTTAAATATTTAAAATGGTAATTTGTTTAACCATTTGGAAGAAAGTTTTGGATTTTATAAGTTGTGACTTAACTGAAATCCCATATCCATATATTTTTAAATATTGCGCTCATTATTCGGTTTAGCCAGGAGAAGACCTTGTGTCATATAACCCATTCCGAATAGTGATACGACATTATGGATAACATTTGAAAGCCGGTGGTGAAGACCGGGTATTTGTGAGAACGATAGGATAACCTATCGATTGACTCCGCACCGAGTTGCTCCGGTATAGAGTTCTCCCTAAGTGACGGGAAGTCCGATCGGGATTGTGGATACCCGGATTTACAAGGGCTTCTTCGGAAGTGCCTTCGGTTCTGTTCGAACCCAGAACAGACTTGTATGGTTGTATGTCCGACATTACACTTTGAGATGTTAACTGATCTCTATCAAATACATTTCTGCTTGGTGGCGGAGAATTTATTCTCTTAGCTTAACACCCTTCTCTGAGACGTACGAGCTCAGAGGTTATGTAGTCGATATTTATCAGTGATATTCCCAATTTGGTAATGTGGCATGCTGAGTGCTGCTGTGTGATGATCATTGGTTGATCATTGTGATATGATCATTTGTTTGATCATTTATCTTTGTGATCATTGCTTTGGTCATCTGTTGACCCAAAGCATGGCTTTGTGCCAAAGCGTAGCTTTATGGACGAGACTGCATCAGGACCTCACTCCCCGGAAATGGTCGAAACAGGAAAGATGCGGCAAGGTTATGAGGGTCGCCCTTTAGGGTGTGTCATTCCCTTCTGGTAAAGGGTGGTATCATGGTATGGAGCCCAGATACTTACTCATGTGGATACTGCAGATCTATTACTTTGTGATACTTTGTGGTTATTGGTGCGAGCGCTCGGATAAAGGTCCCAAAGGACCGGGGGATGGCATATTCGTGTAGTAGTTACCTAGTTACAGAGGTAACCCGGCCTTGTGTTGGCAGAGATCTAACCGTAACGTTATTTCTCGGGACGTCCCGCCAGAGGCGATCCCATTGACAGTAGGAAGTTCCTTAGCCTGACCATTTGTTGGAAATTCATTCATCCAATATGTGCCTTGTACGGTTTTAGTTGTAGAACCTGCCATTTACTTATGGTGGTCACCACTGTTTAGATGGTAGCTATAGTAGGCATAGTTCGGAATGTCTATGCTGGCTAGGATTTATATTCTACTTTCGAAATGATTTTTCTACACTTTGCACTTATTATAATAATATCAAAGAATTTTCTCGTATCAAGCATATTTGACTATCATAAGGAGAAATCTCCTCCAATTCTGCGTTTGCATTGTGTGTGTGGCGGGAGGCCTTATGGTAGTTTCATTTTTCAAAAAGCATTGCGAATTTCAAATTTAAATTCTCTTGTTGTTTGTTTTAAAGACCAATTGCTTTTGTTTGCTCATACCAGTCCCATGACTGACCTGGAGTTTATTGTTCCTTTCCTAAACTCTGGGTGCCCACTATTTTCCCACACGGGCAGTCTAGAGTTGGGTTTTTCAGATAGTCAGGTTTAGAAGATTATCTGGAGCTAGTTCAGTCTTTGGATCTGAACTGCACTTGCTTACCTTTGTGCATCGTGATTTGGAGTTCGAGCTATTGCTGGATTGGTGCTTTGGAGATGGAGATTACCGATACTGGAGTTCTTCCTTGAAGACTATATTGGAGATTTTGTTCCGTTGTGGTGTTATCTTTTATTCCCGCTGCTATTATCTTGTATCATTACTCTGATGTATAATGATTTTCATTGTACCATTCATGTTGTATCTGTTATTGAATCAAATGTTGTATATCGATATCTGTTATTATTCATTCTTCCGCTGTGTTATTTACTTAATATGTTATAAGCTCCGGCACGACTCGAATTTCGACGTTTGAATCTGCGGCATTCAAGTACAGTGGAGTACGGATGTCGATTTTCAAACGCTGGAATTTGGATCGTGACATTTTGGTATCAGAGCTGATGGTTAAAACCTTAGCTCAGGAGTATAACACATTAAGTAACTCATTTGAGATGGGGTGAAGTATACCCTAGAATGAGTATATCCATAAGATATCCGTTCGAATACCTCAGTAAATTCTCTCACTATCCACTGATAGTAAGTATGAGTGCGAGAAGTTAACGAGATAGGGACAGGGAATACCACTACTAATGGTCAATACCCTGCAATTGCGGAAACAACTTTCTCTATCAATCTCCTTTGATTCGATTTCGTATTCTTTTGATTGATTCGTAGTTGCTCTAGAAAGAAGTTTCGGTGTGATGGTGACCCTACGAATCATTGTAGAAAATTCTTACCTCGTATCTTCATCAAGTTCTTATCAGCCTTTCGATCTAAACTCTAATGAATTTGAAATTTATAATATTAAATAAAGTGGAAATTTTAAATTAAGTAAATTGGTTAACTAATATGAAGATTTGATCCATCTATCTATTCCCGGGGATCCGATATATTCTACGAACGATTAGTTATCCCTTCGAACTAACCAATGCTCTTGCATATTCGTAGACCGGTGAGGCCAAATATCTTGTGTAATATTATATGAGATTGTTCTCATATCTATTGTTGATATTCTTATTTGATAAGCCAAATACAGACTTGATATCCGGTTTGATTCGGAAAGATATCTCTATATCTTCTATCCTTTCTTTGTTGTCTTCTTTGCAATTTCGAGGACGAAATTCTTTTAAGGGGGGAAATCTGTAACATTCCTCAAAATTTATCAAGTTTAAATTGGCGATTAAATTTATTTTTGGAAATAAATTGTGAATTTATTAGAAAATTTTCTTGGATAAATAAATAATTTTGATTTTAAATAGTAATTTATATTAAGAAATTTAAGGATAAGTGATTTATAAAATAAATATTGAATTTCAAAATATAATGTATTAAAAATAAAAATAGAATTTAAAATCTTGAGATTAATAAAATGATAGTGATAGTTGTTTTCTAAAATATTAATTTTATTTGGAAGATATAATAAATTTCAGAAAAGGATTTATTTTTAGGATTTAATTCTCTTATCTAAACAAATGTGACCTTTGTTAATATGAAATCAAAAATTTTACATTCTTTTTTTTTAAAGGTTGTACAAAATAAATAAATAAATAAATGTATGAATGAAAATTGTAAAAATATATGAGTATATGAACATTATGAAAAAAAAAATTAAGTATAAGCAATAATTGAAATAAAATTTTGTTTTGAAAATATAAATATAAAAATAAATATAAAAAAATCTTTTGTCTTTGAAAATTTTAAATGTGAATATATACATAAGGAAGTATACATGCACATGAGAGATGGAGTGTAAGAGTTAACAAAATCAAAAGGTTATAATGATTTTATACAAATGGCATTCACCATATCTAATAAAATATAATAATAAGATTAAAAAATTACAAAACTCTTCATTTTCCTATGCACAATCATAAAATAACTCAGCAAATCTGAAAAGTTTAGTAATCAAAAATCTCAAACTACAACAATACAAATGTAGGAGAAAGATAGAAACTGAAAACCAGGAAAATGAAGATCAAGCTTAAAAGGAAGAAGAAAAAAAAGAACAAAGCCTTGAAACAAATTCTGGGAAATCAACTAGGAATTCAACTCAAACAACAATCAAGCAAGGATCAATTCAAATATAAAGCATGCAAGTTCAGGCAAGGTCGGATCTGAAACAAAGTTTAAAACAAATTCAAACTGAAATACAAAAGATCAAATCTGGGAATCAAATGCAGTTCTCTGGGAATAATAAAAGGCAAGTGAATTTCATTCTGTTTAAAATTTGAATTTGAGATTAGTAATCAGTATTAAAACAAAGTTTTAAACAAAATTTGTTTAACAAGTTGCAGGGAAAACAAACTAGAGAGGAATTAAAATCTGGAAATTAAAACCAGGGAAGTCAGAGCAAAAGAAAACAAGTGCAGTTTCTATGGAATTAAATAAAAGTAAGTAAATTTTCTTAAAAAAGATTCAAATTTGATGTTGTTAATCAGTGATAAAACAATTGAAAACAAAATCAAAAGCAGATTAACAAGTAAAGCAAAGGGCCAGTTTCCAGTGGAAAGCAAATCAAAATCAGAATATGGAAAAAAAAAAAATCAAAAGCCTGTAATTCAAACTGCTCTCTGTTCTTGTCTCTGCTGCAACTCCAATGTGAGCAACCTAGCCCTAAATTTATATGTGTTTTATTTCCTGCATGAATGTGAGTAACATTTAAAACTTGAACTATATTAGGTTGCTTGATTTAAATGTTTGAGATGAAATTATGTTTGTGTGCTATGAAATGTCTGTGGTAATTATGATTGTTATGCATGTTGATTATGTTGGGTAATGTTCCCAGAGTCACACACTGTTTAGAAAATCTTTACAAATTGATTTAATTTGAGATTTATATTTGTGTGTTAGAATAAATAAAAGAAGATTGTATATCAGAGATTAGAATTCAGTTTATTAATAATGTGTTTTAACTTCTTAAGTTAAGACTTAAAAAAAAAATTTCTAGGTGAGTTAATACAGTGTGACATTTCTGTAACACAAGAAATGTCATTATGCATGTTCAATTTTAATCAAACCAAATCTAATTAATAAAATAATTCAGTGATACAAATCAAAAACATAAGCTGTAACTTGATTTTTAAATCAAGTATTGGTATTTTAAAGAGTATGTTCATTTACAGTTTGGTCTGGAAAATAAAAGTATGGATTTGTGCAATACTTGCAAATTGTGATTTAAGTAGATTTAGAATCTTTCTGGATTATAAAATAAGAATCATTGATCCTCAGAAAAATCTGAAATGATTTTAAAATTTGATTAGAGTAAGTGCAGTTGGAATTCTTCAGTTAAACCTAGTTTTGAAATGGGTTTGAACATTGGATCAGTGAGAAGGGTAGGATGGATCGAGTTCAAAGATGTTTGGGGTATTGATGGATGGCGAAGTGATGAAGCTAGTGCCGGAGTTTGGACGATGATGATGGTCGGAGTTGTGAAATATCGGCGTTGACAGATTTTAGGAAGGTGGGGTATAGGCTGTTACAGTTTTTTAGCTTTAAAACTTGATTTCAAATTCAAGTTGATCTCAGGGAGATCTGGGGTTTTGATGATGAAGTGTGGTCTCTGATAGATAGGGGATGGTCGTAGATGTAGTTTAGAGGTGGCTGGAGGTGGTTTACAAATACACAGGGGTGTGTGCATGTTTGTGATGGTGGTGGGTTGATGTTTCTGGGTTGCAGAGTTTGTGCCTCGGGTTGGTCTCGGGGAAAAGTGGGGAAAACTCGAAGTAGAAGGGATATTAACTCGAAGTAAAATAGGGGAGTGCAGGGTGTATGTGTTCAGGTTTTTACAACAGAACCTATTCTGTTTATTTTAAAAATTTTAAAAAAATAAAGTTAAATTAAATCTGGCAATTTGAACTTAAGATTTAACTTGAATCTAAGGATGAATTCAAATAGTTTGAATTCTTATTTTGAAATAATGTAAATGCAGAATTCAAATTTGGTTTAAAAAAAAAATATAAAAAAAAAGAAGGGAAACAGGAAACTGTTTCCAGATTTTTAAAGTTTGAAATAAAATGCAAACTAAAGTTTAACTTAGGATGTTAAAACTGAATTCAAATATGAATTTAAATAAGTTTAAATTCTGGTCTTTTGAAATAGTTTAAATTCAGGGAATTTCAAAGTTTGATTTTTTTTTTAAATAAGCAGAAAACTGTTTCTGTTTTAAATGTAAAAGGTGAATTTAAATTTTAGGTGGAGATTTAAAACTGGGTTTAAGTTTGAGTTTAAAAGTTTTAAAATATTTAACAGTAAGGTTTCTAAAATTTAAACAAAGATAATATGATTTGTAAATGATTAAAGTTTTAAACAAAAGTTAAATAAGTTTATATATAAAACTAGATTTGTTTCAACATTATGTTTAAATAAGTTTTATATATAATAAATATGAAAGCTTTAAAATAAAAGAAGTGGATTTTGAAACTAAGTTTGTACTTAATTTTTTTAAAAGAACTTTAGAAAGGTTTAAAAGATTTAAAAGTTCAATTTAAAATGTGTTTAATTACAATTGATTTATGAATGTTATATTTTATTTCAAATAAAGTTTAATGATTTAAATTTGGGTAATCAATTATAATAAAGATTATCTTGAGTAATTTAGAATTTGATTTAATTAAAGACAAATAAATTTGTGAAGATAATTAAATCATTTTTAATTATCAAGAGTTATGGGTTAATAAATGATTTAATTAAGATAGTGTTTTTCTTAATTAAGAATCTTTTAATATAATAAGTTAAGAATCATTTAATTAATTTTAAATGATTAAGTTAAATAGTTAATTAAGTAATTAAATTATGATTAATTAAGATAATCACTTTGGATTAATCTAAATATAATTACTTAGGGAAGTAATTAAGTAATTAAGTGATTAATTGCTAAAGGTAATTAAGTAAAGGATAAATACTTTATTAAAAGTAATTAAGTAATGTGATTAAGAGCTAATCATTTGAGTTATTAATTGAAGAATTAATTAATAATTAGTTAAAGGTTTAAATTATTTGATTAATGATTAATGAATAAAATAGTTAAGAATAATTAATTAAGTGATTAATTACATGTTAAAGTAATTAAGTATGGATAGTTAATGATTAAAGATTTATTAATCAAATGTTTGAAGGTTAATTAATTTAAAGAAAAATTAATTAATTAATTAACGAAGGTGATTAAGACTTAATCAATTGTAATTAATGATAATTAACCATTGATCAAAGATTTCTAATGAAAGTGATTATGTGGTTGATAAATTTAAAACCACACAAATTTATTCATCTTAACTGAAGATGTTTGATTATTATGGAATGCTTTGTGATGGATTGATATATTTGGTATGTGATGTGATGTTATGTGATGCTTTGTGCTGAGCTGCTATATTTGTGATGAATATACTGTCGTATGAATATGAAGACCCTTTGACCCATAAAACGACATTTGGATTTCGATGCGACAGGGAGTCGGATTCCATTTGGTTATCCGAAACCCACATCGAATCCTAATAATTGAATCTGTGTTGATTGATGATGTGGCACTCTCATTGTGTAAAACCCTTGGACCATACTATACACACACAAATATGGATTGCACGTGGAAATGGGTTAAGTCACAGATTTTGAAATTGTTTTAAAATTTAATTTTTAAATCCAAAATAGTTTTGGAATTAGAATTGAAGCTTTTGAAAAAAATGAATTTCAAAAATAAAAGTTATTTGAATAACTTGATTGAATCTTGAAATTTAAATGAATTGATTTAAATTTGAATTCAATATTTGAAAATTGAATTCTATAATTTGGAAACTATGGTTTAAAAAGGTTATTCAACTTATAAATGGGTTTATATGTGTTTTTAAAATCATTTTAAAAGTGATGTTTTGGAATTTAAATTTAACCCAAAGATCTTAATTTGTATAAATAATCGGATTTTTCCAAAAAAGAAAACTATTTGTTTTCAAACGATTGAAGCTTTCACATAAGAATGAATTTCCAATTTGTGTTAAAGGATTTCAAGTCTAAAAATGAAAATAGTTTTCCAAGTTATAGATAAATCTTTGGAAATGGGTTTGAAAGCTATAAATCTTTAATTTTAAAAGATTTAATTTGGTTAATCCAAATCAAATGGGAATTGTTTTGGAAATCTATGAATGGATCTTTGTGAACTTTGTGAAATTAATCTTTTTTAAAGATTTAAAATGGTAATTTGTTTAACCATTTGGAAGAAAGTTTTGGATTTTATAAGTTGTGACTTAACTGAAATCCCATATCCATATGTTTTTAAATATTGCGCTCATTATTCGGTTTAGCCGGGAGAAGACCTTGTGTCATATAACCCATTCCGAATAGTGATACGACATTATGGATAACATTTGAAGACCGGTGGTGAAGACCGGGTATTTGTGAGAACGATAGGATAACCTATCGATTGACTCCGCACCGAGTTGCTCCGGTATAGAGTTCTCCCTAAGTGACGGGAAGTCCGATCGGGATTGTGGATACCCGGATTTACAAGGGCTTCTTCGGAAGTGCCTTCGGTTCTGTTCGAACCCGGAACAGACTTGTATGGTTGTATGTCCGACATTACACTTTGAGATGTTAACTGATCTCTATCAAATACATTTCTGCTTGGTGGCGGAGAATTTATTCTCTTAGCTTAACACCCTTCTCTGAGACGTACGAGCTCAGAGGTTATGTAGTCGATATTTATCAGTGATATTCCCAATTTGGTAATGTGGCATGCTGAGTGCTGCTGTGTGATGATCATTGGTTGATCATTGTGATATGATCATTTGTTTGATCATTTATCTTTGTGATCATTGCTTTGGTCATCTGTTGACCCAAAGCATGGCTTTGTGCCAAAGCGTAGCTTTGTGGACGAGACTGCATTAGGACCTCACTCCCCGGAAATGGTCGAAACAGGAAAGATGCGGCAAGGTTATGAGGGTCGCGCCCTTTAGGGTGTGTCATTCCCTTCTGGTAAAGGGTGGTATCATGGTATGGAGCCCAGATACTTACTCATGTGGATACTGCAGATCTATTACTTTGTGATACTTTGTGGTTATTGGTGCGAGCGCTCGGATAAAGGTCCCAAAGGACCGGGGGATGGCATATTCGTGTAGTAGTTACCTAGTTACAGAGGTAACCCGGCCTTGTGTTGGCAGAGATCTAACCGTAACGTTATTTCTCGGGACGTCCCGCCAGAGGCGATCCCATTGACAGTAGGAAGTTCCTTAGCCTGACCATTTGTTGGAAATCCATTCATCCAATACGTGCCTTGTACGGTTTTAGTTGTAGAACCTGCCATTTACTTATGGTGGTCACCACTGTTTAGATGGTAGCTATAGTAGGCATAGTTCGGAATGTCTATGCTGGCTAGGATTTATATTCTACTTTCGAAATGATTTTTCTACACTTTGCACTTATTATAATAATATCAAAGAATTTTCTCGTATCAAGCATATTTGACTATCATAAGGAGAAATCTCCTCCAATTCTGCGTTTGCATTGTGTGTGTGGCGGGAGGCCTTATGGTAGTTTCATTTTTCAAAAAGCATTGCGAATTTCAAATTTAAATTCTCTTGTTGTTTGTTTTAAAGACCAATTGCTTTTGTTTGCTCATACCAGTCCCATGACTGACCTGGAGTTTATTGTTCCTTTCCTAAACTCTGGGTGCCCACTATTTTCCCACACGGGCAGTCTAGAGTTGGGTTTTTCAGATAGTCAGGTTTAGAAGATTATCTGGAGCTAGTTCAGTCTTTGGATCTGAACTGCACTTGCTTACCTTTGTGCATCGTGATTTGGAGTTCGAGCTATTGCTGGATTGGTGCTTTGGAGATGGAGATTACCGATACTGGAGTTCTTCCTTGAAGACTATATTGGAGATTTTGTTCCGCTGTGGTGTTATTTTTTATTCCCGCTGCTATTATCTTGTATCATTACTCTGATGTATAATGATTTTCATTGTACCATTCATGTTGTGTCTGTTATTGAATCAAATGTTGTATATCGATATCTGTTATTATTCATTCTTCCGCTGTGTTATTTACTTAATATGTTATAAGCTCCGGCACGACTCAAATTTCGACGTTTGAATCTGCGGCATTCAAGTACAGTGGAGTACGGATGTCGATTTTCAAATGCTGGAATTTGGATCGTGACAGTAGGGCTAAGTGGGTCATTCCCAAGTAGGATATGATCATCCTCTTCTAGATATATTTTTGCAAGCTATGACGTCGTGTATCTGATTATTGTGGTTTGTATACTAGAGGGCCCTCGGTAAAGGTCGGTAACGACCGAAGGATGACATATTCGGTACCATCTAGTTATAGAGGTGTGCCGGTCTTGTGTTGGAAGAGAAGCTTTGTGATGGTTTCTCGGTACATTATTCTAGAGATGTACTGCCGGAAGGTAGTCCCTTCACCTGGTCATTTGTATGGAAATTCAAACTCCACTACATGTTTGCCATTTTGATTCTATTACCCAATTGGGCTATATGCTTGGAAGCCATTAAAGAGAAGAGGAAGAAGATGAAGAATCTTGAGAAAAGAAGAAGAAAAAATGTCAAAATATTTATAAAATATTCAAAAGAAATCAATGCCCATTCTCTTCAAATCAAACTCCTCTTTTCTCCATATTTTACCTCTTCTTCTCTCGGTCATAATTTCTTCATAACAGAACCGAAATACAAAATTATTTTTTACAAATCATTTATTTTTCCAGCGTCTACAAATTTCGTGTTGACCACTTTGTCCTATTCTAAAGGTAATTATGTCAAAATTCCACTTCTTTCCAGTTCAATTTCTGGCCCAGTTTTTAAGCCAGAGAACAAGCCAATTTGTTTTGATCATAACTTGATCATAACAGATCCAAATTAAGAAAATCAACTATTTAACCATATAAAATTTTAGCGGCTATAACTTTTATGTTAATCAATTTTTCCAGTTTTGAGATTTGCTATACCTAAAACTCAATTCGTTGAAATGCATTTTCGGGCTTCATTTTTGTTAATCCGACAATACCTCCTCTTAATTTTATCATATCTCCCTCAAAACTACTTGGATTCAAAAGGTTATTATTTTTTTAAATTCAAGAGAAAAGAATTTTCAACAACTTTACTATTAACAAGTTTTTCAAATTTGGAGAGTTAAAGAGTCAAAAACAAGAGAGAATATGACCCATTTTTGCGGTCTAATTTTGAGAATTCAAGTTCAAAGCTCCACCACTTCTTCTTTATACTTTCCGCCAACTTCCATCTCAAGCCTTGGCCAAGCATTAGGAAGGAGGCATTCGAGCTTATATTCATTTGGTTCCAAAGCATGGTAGGAAGTATGCGTTGGATCTTAAGTTCTTTGCCTTAAAGTTTGACGGAGTGGAATACAAAGTAAGTTATTTCTTATTTTATGTTCATTAAAACCATTGCTATGTTGAGAGAACTTTAATTGTTAAGTTGTTTGAAAACCCTTGTTAAATGCTTGTTTACTTTGTTTCCTAGAACAATGGTTTGATTTCCTTGCTTGATATTATGTTTGGATGATTAATTAAGTTAATTTGAAATTTAGACGCTTTGATTAGGTTAAAAGTCAAAGTAAAATTTAGGAATAAAAGATATAAGAAAAATCATCCTAATATAAAAACTTTGAATTAGTGATACATTTAGGGTAACATTTGTAATTCAAAATGAAGTAAGATTAGAATTGGATATTTTTGAATAATATGGTTAGTAGTTTGATTGTTGGATGAAAATGTTTAAGTAACAAATACCATGTGAATTAAGTTTCACAATTTGACAATAAAGTATTTGATGGATTTAAGGATAAGAAATTTGATTTAGAAAATGGATAGGTAAATAAGTTAAGTAGTTAATCATAGAATCATTGAAAAAAAGGTGTACACTTAGTAAAGTTGTCATATTAATATATGGATTGGATATATAATATTAGCTAAATAGAAACCTTAGGTAAACAAAGCTAAGGATTGAGTTTTATAACTTATTAATTTGAGATAACAGTAGAGTTCAAATTTGTTAAACACCTTAGTTGAAGTAATGATGGTTTGATGTTTAAGGATATGTATATGTACTCTTAGGAAGTAAAGGTATATTATACAAGTTTAAATCTATTTGTATGCTTAAGTAATAATATATTTAGGAGAAAGCAATGGTTATGAAATAAACTTGGATAAATAGAAGTTTTAAAAAATGTGTTAGCTAAAGATGAATGTGAATAAGTATATAAGTTAAATGTAGATCGTTTTGGCACATAAATTTTGATCTAAGTTTTGACTACAGAACTTTAAGGTATTCACACCAATCCAAAAAATCATTTATCACTCGATTCTTGACGGCAAACATTAATGAGAGTTTATGATTATGTACATGATTTTTCTATCATAGTTGAGAGCTATGCAAGGAAAGCAAGGGTTTGTGATCAAGAAGTCTGATCAAAGTACGCAGTAGAAAATCGAAGGATCGATACTAGTTCGGAGGTAAAGTTGTGGATTTGAATAATAGATTGAATCAAAGATCACATATAGTATGATGTTTTGGGTCTGTCTACTTAGTAGTTGGATAGTTATCTTTAAAAATAGGCACTAAGATATAGTGGTTGGACTTATGTTTGATATGTGTGACGCCCCACCTCTATACCCACGCTAGCAAAGAGTATTAATTGATAATACCGTCTGCTAACACGGAGAATAAGGCTGTTTAGGAGCGACCATCTATAGCCTTGCTTTAATTATCTATTGAATACATCGACAATTTCCTTACCAAGCAGATCGACATGTCCAATGAATACTTAAAACAAAACCATAGGTGGCTAGAGGATCTATCAGAACAGAATATAACAACTCAAATGCAATATACATCACAGAACAGTAAACCATCATATACACATATACTGATACATAGCAGAGTATACAAAATAATACATGTCAAGTGGTATAGAAAACCATAATATACAAACGAGTTCACAAGAATACATATCAGAGTTACAACAAAATAGGACTACACAAAAAGCTATGACAAAAAGAAGCTAGCAGAGTAGTCCATGCGGAAGCAAAATAGGCTAAGTCCAAAGGCACCTAACCTGAAACATCTCGGTCTGACCCGAGTAATTAATACACGGGTCAGTCTAGCTAAACAAATCAGTTAGATAAACTGAACAACAATAAACCTGCAAGGTTACAAAGTATAACAAATATCTCTAAAGGAGATAACACAATCATCTAACAAAAGATGAATCATATCGAACAAGCCTCATATCATCAGCAACATATAGAAACAAAGGATACAAATATCCCAAATCAAGCCAAAAAGTCAAATAACAAATATCAATAAGGTATACAAGTTCCGCAAGGTAAGCGCTACGCATCATGCGGCTCATAATGACCAACATCGAAGGGCGATACCTAGGGAATATACATATGAATGAAACATCAGAAAATTGCTCGAGCTCAGTACTGTATAAACAAGGATCCATGAGCCCGAAGACTCTAAACCCAATATCACTCGAGCGGTGACGAATGACCAACTCCGAAAGCGATACAATAGGGCAACAAACCCGAAGGCGACAAACCCAAGTATCTCTCGAGCGGTGACGATGGACCAACTCCAAAAGAGATACTAAAGGGGAAACCCACCCGAAGGCAACAAACCTGAAGGAGACAGTCCGAAGACACTATCCTAAAGGCAACAAACCATAGTGGTGAAGGTTAATGATCCCGTACTGGACACCACTAACTGGCAGAATGTGTCACAACTCTCGGAAAGGAATCCGAAAAGTGGTAACGTGAGTCCCATAACCACTCGTTCGCACTAAACGATTTACTATCCGTCAGTCACTTTCACACTCAAAGCAGTATAAAGTTTACCTCATGTCATCGATAAACCAAACCTGAAGGTTAAAACGATCAATCGAATAGGTCGGGGATTTTTCAGAAAGACAAACCATGGATTCATGGTCCGTGTTTTATCTAACCATTTAATCTCCTTTCCACTCCGCTCGAAGTGCGAAATTGTGTGTGCATTATAAATAGAATTTAAGAATTGGAGAAGGAAACTTTTAATATGATTTAGAGGGATTATTTATGAAAACCCGTAAACGAAGTCAAAAATAAGTTATCAAAGCCAAAGATGCAATGAAAACCACTAAAAAGCAACTTGAATCGATAAAATTTGGAAAACAAATCAAAATATGCAAAAATAGGCAAAACAGCAAAATAGAAGCAGGTCGGTCGACCGGTTGCAGGGCTCGGTCGGCTGGCCAGATGCAGGAAATAAAATATGGCTCAGGGTAGCAGGTCGGTCGACCGGCTACAGGGCTCGGTCGGCCGAACCTGATGAATTTGCAGTTCCTTCCCTTTTTCAATGAAATGCAAGTTCTTCCAAAACGCGATCGCTCGAGCAATGGACCTAAGGAGCCTTAGCCAATAGATACCCCAGCTACATTAGCTCTCCGATTCGCCATCAAAACATGTTCAAACATCAAAGTTAGGATCTTTGAAGAATTGAACCCAAACACTAAAAATTTGGATATTCACCAATTCAATCCAAACCAAAAGCAAGTGCATATGAACAAGTGTTAGGAATTCATACCCAACATCAATGAAATCAAGAGAAGTAGATGTGAGTTCAAAACTCACCTTTAACCCAAAAAAAAGAAGATGAAGCTCAATAACAAGGAGAAGACCAACCAAACACTACTTCAACTCAACAAGCTTCAATCTAAGAATAAAACACATATTTTCCAATTTTAGGTTTAGGAAATTTCGGAGATTGAAGAGAGAAGGAGATAGAGAAGATGAAGAGGAGCTTACCAATGGCTTCTCTATGATTTTGAAGCAAGAAATAAAGTTTGCAAAGAAGAAACTAGGGCTTGCAATTTCTATTTTCCTTTCCCTTCCACCATTTTCAGTTGGAGCTTGAGTTTGGGAAGTAAGAATGAGAGAATGGAGAGGAGAGGGCTGAGTTAGAGGGTTTAGTTAGCTAGTGGGCTGAACCCAAACCCAACTAGAAAAAGTAGCCAATTTCAACTTACTCCAAACATATCGAAGCTTATACTCAAAAAGATCGCAAACGACGTTTTGAACACAATGGAAGTGGTCTTGAGACCCAATTCGACCGTTTGCAGAAAGTAACTTTTCGGACCATAATCCGACAAACGACGTTATATTTAAATAAAATATTTAAATATACGACCGATAAATATGCGGGTTGTTATAGACTCCCCTCCTTAAAGAAATCGCGTCCTCGCAATTCTTAAGAAGAAAATAAAGAGTAACAACCCAAAAACATATTAACAAATAAGGACAACTGAATAAGAAGTTCACCATAAAGTGCACGAAAGGATAAGCCCCAACTTATTTGCTCAGAGAATTCTAAGGATTTCTAAGCTCAAACTAATTCAGAACACCGACGTGGTGCAACAATACGTCAAATGAACCAAATCTCAACAAAATGAAGTACAACAAAACGTCCAATGAACTTGGTAAAAAGATCATTCCATACGGACATCAACAAGAAACAATCACTTGTTGCTTACAACAAAATGCATTGGCAACACGATCCCCCTTTCGGGAGTAAAAGAAATAGAGTATCGAAAAAGACTTCTTTTAAATAACCTACTTTTCCGAAAAGCTAATACTTTCAAAATCACAATTATCTTCATAAAATCATATTTCCAGAAAAATTTCTTATTTCAAGTCAATTCACTGTGTCTGATTGTCTCATCAAAGCGTTTAGGAGATTCCTATCGATAACGTTGATCAAGCGCATCGACCAGAATTCTTAAAGCACTTAATGGGCAATAAAATCACAAAACAATCTTCTATATGAGAAAAAACTTTTGAAAATTCTCTTTGTTTGTTTTAAGAACAATATCCCATTTATACTTATAAATAAATCTTATGAAAAAGATTTGCAAAAATTTTAAATTGCTAACTTCCAACCAAAATCAATAAATACAAAAATGGAATCGTCGAGATATTCATAGAATACTCGATTCATAAATGGATGAAATGAGTTGGACAAACTGAATGACACAATAAATCATTCATAAGAATCACAATGAGTGCGGAATGCGGTAAATGAAGTGCTAACTTCCGCAACTCGCAACCAAATCAAAACCGGTGGCAAGGTCGAGCTGAAAAGACCTTAACACTACTCAAAAGATTTTCTTAGGTGATAATCCTAAGACAAGCTCAAAAATACCAAAAAATTCTCAAACTACAAGAATGAGGGAAACAACACTTTCCTCATCATGAGGGCTTAAAGAAATAAAATGATGCCATCAAATTGGAAATCGAATAAAAGAAAAGTAGAAACCTACCAAAATAGATGGAGACATACCTTAACCCCGAGAAGGGCCTCTAGAAGCACCTGTTACATTTAGCTTGCCAGATTGAGAATTGTTCGAAGCAATAGGACAAGTGGAAAGACGATGGCCTTCCTTCTTGCAATAGCAGCAGAAGAGAGGCTTAGGACAAGCTCGAATCATATGATTAGGAGAATCACAATTGAAACACTTCCGAATGGAAAGTGTTCCAGTAGGCTGAGGCTGAGAATCTTCAACGGGCTTTTTCTTCTTGGAAGGGAAAATTTCCCGCTCATCCAATGGAGACTGCTTTTTGTTGGGGTTCTTGTGAACCTCAACATCATCACCACTATCACATTCCTTCTCTACTGTTTCAAGATGAAGTGCAGAATCTACCAACTCCTTAAAAGAAAGCTTAAGCTGGAGCAACAAAGACTTCTTAAGATATTTCTTAAGACCAGAGACAAACTTCAGATTCTTCTTATATGAAGTGCTAATGAATTCAAGACCATACTTAGATAAAGCCTCGAATGATGCAACATACTCAAAAACAGAAGATTTCCCTTGCTTCAACTCAAGGAAGCGACGGGTCAATAAAACTTTTTCAGATTCAGGAACGAACTTGAGTTCGAATCGTCTCCGAAACTGAGTCCAAGAAAGAGTAGACTCATCGATTTCGGCTACAAGAAGCTCATACCAATCAAGGGCGCGCTCTTGTAATAAGCTAGAAGTTACAAGAACTCTATCATGGTCAGAAAGATCCATGCGAGAGAAAATACGCTCGCACGTGCGAAGCCAAGCTTGGACTTCAAGAACGGATTCGGAGCTCTTAAACGGCTTTCCTCCAAGATGAGAAAAATCACTGCACTGGCGTGCAAAGGCAGACATGCGAGGCGGAGATACACGAGTAGGAGCTGGAGGCTGAGTGCTCCTAAACAACTCCATAAACTGATCAGCTGACATATAAACGCCGTCCGGATGTAAGCCACTGGATTGCCCAACACCCGAGCGTCGTCCCCTGCCTCTTCCAGCCATACGCTGAAAGTAAGATAAGAACAAGATAAATCACAAGGTAGGTACTTCAACACGGAATACTACGGAAACACATGCATTCCTAGACGTATTCCCCAAGTTCTATCTAACCTTTGATGGTAGAAGGAATAGAAAGGCACGATGATTCGAAGACTTGTGTCACTCATTACACTCTGATATATCGTAATATGTGTCTCTATTCTGTATTTATCATATTTTGTCCTGAACTCAGCGCTCTGATACCACGCTGTGACGCCCCACATCTATACCCACGCTAGCAAAGAGTATCAATAAATAATACCGTCTGCTAATATGGAGAATAAGGCTGTTTAGGAGCGACCACCTATAGCCTTGCTTTAATTATCTATTGAATACATCGACAATTGCCTTACCAAGCAGATCGACATGTCCAATTAATACTTAAAACAAAACCATAGGTGGCTAGAGGATCTATCAGAACAGAATATAACAACTCAAATGCAATATACATCACAGAACAGTAAACCATCATATACACATATACTGATACATAGCAGAGTATACAAAATAATACATGTCAAGTGGTATAGAAAACTACAATATACAAACGAGTTCACAAGAATACATATCAGAGTTACAACAAAATAGGACTACACAAAAAGCTATGACAAAAAGAAGCTAGCAGAGTAGTCCATGCGGAAGCAAAATAGGCTAAGTCCAAAGGCACCTAACCTGAAACATCTCGGTCTGACCCGAGTAATTAATACACGGGTCAGTCTAGCTAAACAAATCAGTTAGATAAACTGAACAATAATAAACCTGCAAGGTTACAAAGTATAACAAATATCTCTAAAGGAGATAACACAATCATCTAACAAAAGATGAATCATATCGAACAAGCCTCATATCATCGGCAACATATAGAAACAAAGATACAAATATCCCAAATCAAGCCAAAAAGGCAAATAACAAATACCAATAAGGTATACAAGTTCCGCAAGGTAAGCGCTACGCATCATGCGGCTTATAATGACCAACATCGGAGGGCGATACCTAGGGAATATACATATGAATGAAACATCAGAAAATTGCTCGAGCTTGGTACTGTATAAACAAGGATCCATGAGGCCGAAGACTCCAAACCCAATATCACTCGAGCGGTGACGAATGACCAACTTCGAAAGCGATACAATAGGGCAACAAACCCGAAGGCGAAAAACCCAAGTATCTCTCGAGCGGTGACGATGGACCAACTCCAAAAGCGATACTAAAGGGGAAACCCACCCGAAGGCAACAAACCTGAAGGAGACAGTCCGAAGACACTATCCTAAAGGCAACAAACCGTAGTGGTGAAGATCAAAGACCCCGTACTGGAAACCACTAACTGGCAGAATGTGTCACAACTCTCGAAAAGGAATCCGAAAAGTGGTAACGTGAGTCCCATAACCACTCGTTCGCACTAAACGATTTACTATCCGTCGGTCACTTTCACACTCAAAGCAGTACAAAGTTTACCTCATGTCATCGATGAACCAAACCCGAAGGTTAAAACGATCAATCGAATAGGTCGGGGATTAATCGAAAAGACAAACCATGGATTCATGGTCCGTGTTTTATCTAACCATTTAATCTCCTTTCCACTCCGCTCAAAGTGCGAAATTGTGTGTGCATTATAAATAGAATTTAAGAATTGGGGAAGAAAACTTTTAATACGATTTAGAGGGATTATTTATGAAAACCTATAAATGAAGTCAAAAATAAGTTATCAAAGACAAAGATGCAATGACAACCACTAAAAAGCAACTTGAATCGATAAAATTTGGAAAACAAATCAAAGTGTGCAAAAATAGGCAAAACAGCAAAATAGGAGCAGGTCGGTCGGCCGGTTGCAGGGCTCGGTCGGCTGGCCAGATGTAGGAAATAAAATATGGCTCGGGGTAGTAGGTCGGTCGACCGGCTACAGGGCTCGGTCGGCCGAACCTGATGAATTTGCAATTCCTGCCCTTTTTTCAATGAAATGCAAATTCTTCCAAAACGCGATCGTTCGAGCAATGGACCTAAGGAGCCTTAGCCAATAGATACCCTAGCTCCATTAGCTCTCCGATTCGCCATCAAAACATGTTTAAACATCAAAGTTAGGATCTTTGAAGAATTGAACCCAAACACTAAAAATTTGGATATTCACCAATTCAATCCAAACCAAAAGAAAGTGCATATGAACAAGTGTTAGGAATTCACACCCAACATCAATGAAATCAAGAGAAGTAGATGTGAGTTCAGAACTCACCTTTAACCCAAAACAAAGAAGATGAAGCTCAATAACAAGGAGAAGACCAACCAAACACTACTTCAACTCAACAAGCTTCAATCTAAGAATAAAACACATATTTCCCAATTTTAGGTTTAGGAAATTTCTGAGATTGAAGAGAGAATGAGATAGAGAAGATGAAGAGGAGCTTACCAATGGCTTCTCTATGATTTTGGAGCAAGAAATCAAGTTTGCAAAGAAGAAACTAGGGCTTGCAATTTCTATTTCCCTTTCCCTTCCACCATTTTCAGTTGGAGCTTGAGTTTGGGAAGTAAGAATGAGAGAATGGAGAGGAGAGGGCTGAGTTAGAGGGTTTAGTTAGCTAGTGGGCTGAACCCAAACCCAAAACCCAACTAGAAAAAGTAGCCAATTTCAACTTACTCCAAACATATCGAAGCTTATACTCAAAAAGATCACAAACGACGTTTTGAACACAATGGAAGTAGTCTTGAGACCCAATTCGACCGTTTGCAGAAAGTAACTTTTCGGACCATAATCCGACAAACGACGTTATATTTAAATAAAATAATTAAATATACGACCGATAAATATGCGGGTTGTTACAATATGTGTAAATTTATATAGACCTCAGGTATAGTACATGCTCAAGACAGAGGATGAGTTATGTGGATGTATTCATTTATGTTGATATGGTATCAGTGGGGTTGTTTTTGGATGTATAGTCTTGTTTGGTTTTTGTATATTCTATCTTAAGTGTGCATTATGCACTAGGATGAGTAGGATAAAAGTTTGACTTGATGTATATATAACCCTAAGTACGTGATAGATACTCAGGTTAATGTGGGGAATCTTTGTATGCATGTTTGGCATCATTTGTTTTAGTGTTATTATGATATCGACCTTCTTCTTTTCTATCATCAATAGAAATAAGTCAAATTATTTAAGGATATGAGTATGAGATAGATTCCTTTATCTAACTTTTATTTCGATGACGAAATGCTTTTAAATAAGGGAGAATGTAACGACCCGTAATTTCGCTACTTCGAAAATGAGAGATTTCATTCATTTTAAATTTAAAAAGGAGTTTAAATCTTAAATAAAAATGTTATATATAATAAAGAAATTATTTATTCTTATAGATAATAAATTAAAAAGTATAAATTTGGATTTTTGAACAAATCGACAAAAGTTAAGTTTTGTTAATAATAAATAAAGGCTTAAATAAATGAATTTAAATATTTATTTAAAAAGGTAAATCTTATTTAAAACATATAATAAAGATAATAAAAGTAAATTTATATATTTAAAAGTATGTTAATAATCGTTTTACAAAAATAATCAAAATTTGTCACATTTTGTCAGTTTTACATACACTGTAAAATTAGAGATTTTGATATTAATTAAAGATAATTTTAAAATATAAAGAAGCTTGTTTTAATTTATTTAAAGAAGTAAAAAGTTTATTTTAAAGTTTGGTTTACTTCAATATATAGCTTAATAAAAACGTCAAATTTTGACTGTAAAATTTGTCGTCAAAAACGCCGTTTTTAACCAAAACAAGTTGTCGACAAGTTGTTGCAACTTGATACATTTTCTAACTTATAAATACAAGTTTACAAACTATTTAAACACTTTACATTTAGCACTAAAAGACAAAAGGAGTTTACTTTTGAAAAGTTTAAATAAATGTATAAAAAGTGAAAAGTATGATTTGACATATTTAAAAATAATTAAAGCTTTTATAAAACATCATTACCTTACTTCTCATCTCATTAATGAGATGTTATGCTTATGCATAGAAAAGGAGCAAATGGAAAAGTGAAAAGAAAGCCAACTTAAGGAATTAATGACACATACATCCATGCATTTAATGCAAATCAAATCAATAAAAAGTCTTCTCTTTAAAATGCAAAATTTAAGAAAGTGATCATTTCCATCTTTAACATCACCATTAATGCTTAAGTCACATCACTATGGAAAAGGAGCAAATGTTATTTTAACATTTTAAAGTGTAAGAAAAAGAGGTAAACATCATTTCTTAAACAAATTCAAATCAAATCATTTCTTCTCCATTAAGCAAAGGTCAAATCAAGGGTAGAAACGTAAATTAAAAAGTCAAAAAGTAGAGAAGGGTATTTTAGTCATTTTCCATCCAAAGCTCAAGTATAAATATGCATCCATACCTTTCATTTTTCACACTTCATTTTCTACCTTCTTTTTCATTTTCTCCTTCCTCTTCACCTCCATTTCCATGGCTTCCCACCTCCATTTTCCTTCTACCTCTAAGCCATTCACCTTCTACCACTTATACTCCTCATCCAAAATACTAAAACCCTCTCCACCCTCGGCCAAAATCACCCTACACACCAAAATCGAGCCTAGCTTCCATCTACCCACCCCCTACGCCCCAAGGCGGAGCCCACACACCGCAAACCCGAGCCACCCTAGCCAAGCCGAGCCCCTACACTCCAAACCCGAGCACCACACACTTAAAACCCGACCCATACACTCCTACACCTCCTACATGCCATACCCAAGGCCACACTCTCCTCCACACCAAGGTCGTACTCCCTCTCTTCCATATAAAAAAACAAAAGAAAAGAAAAAGAAAAGAGAAGAAAGGGAAAAGAAAAGGAAAACAAAACCGTTCGGAAAGGAAACGACAAAAGGCGAGACGTTGGAAATATCACGTTAGTGAGAGACGAAAATCTTACGTTAAGGGTTGATGGAGTGGATATGAAGGTGAGAAATTCTCACCGCTTTTTGAATTATATTGATTATCATGCTTAATTGTTATGTTAGATAATCACTATTGATGATATGGATGTTTGATTGATTGTTTGAATATGTTGGATAATCCGTAGTAATGTTATGACATTTACCGTATTGAATATGTTAGTGTTATATGATTGTTGTATGGTTGTGATGATAATTTGGACATCAAATTTCTATTAATTAAGTAATCCTTTTGTTTAATTAGACCTATTTTAGTAATATGAGATATTGTGGAAAAATAAGTTTTTTTTTCATTTAGAAGTGAAATTAAAGTTAAAATGAAAGAGAATTTGAAATTTGAAGTAAAACGGAGTTGAAAAGAGTAGTTAATTAGGAATTGAAATTGAGATGAATAGTGAAATTGAAATTGAAATGGATTTTGAAAAAGTAAAGTTTAGTTTGAGATTGAATTGAAGTTTAAATTGAAATTAGATTTGAAATCTAAGTTTTTAATGTGTTTAGTTCAAGATTAGAATTGAAATTGGAATTTAAAAATTAATATTAAAATAATGGGAATATAATAATATTATAATATGGTAATAGTGAAAATATATTTTAAATACTTTAAAAAGTAAAAATATTGATTTAAAATGATTTGTAATGATTTTATAACTGTTGAAATCCAATTTGAATAAATTATTTCAAGTATTGAAAAATAAGTCAAAACTAGACGCGTCGTGCAACGGTAGTTCGCGATTTCGTGCCGAAAAGTTCAAATGAATGTGAAGAGTGGAATATGGCTCGGAATTCTTTGAGATAAGAAAATTCCGGACTATTATATCCATATCTTCTAAACTAAGAAAGAAAATTGAAGTTTCGATTAGTAGATTTTGAATTAAGACCAAATCAATTTTCTAGAAAAATCGCGCTAGTGTAATTTAGTGACCATAACAAGAAATTTGTTTAAATGAACGATTTTAATTACGGAAAAATATGGAATAAATTTGATAAATCTACTTAAATAATTTAAAGAGATTTGGATCGAAAAATATGAATTTTCAAATATTTAAAAGTTGTTTAAATTCAAATAAGCTTATATGGCACTTTCCGTAGCACTTATCTGCTGCGAATTCTATCACTTTTGGAATATGAGTAAATGTAACGACGTTTCCCAGAATAAATTGTGAATGTTTTAAAAAGGATAATTAAGCGTTTTGAAAGATAATTTGAGATATTTATATGCAATTTCGAAATAAAGTTAAAAATCTGAGTATGCGGAAACGACTAGTACATTTGTCCCGCCTGTGAGATCTGGGAAGATTAAACAAGGTATTTAACTAAGGTTAGGGATGGAGAAACCAGTGCCCTGAACTTATCTGGCCTATGTTTTCGTTTCTTAGGCGAGGGGTGGAACAGATCGAAAGGAAAGCCCGGATGCTCTTAAATAAAAAGACTGTATTAAGTTTTTAAATTAAAAGAAAATTGGTATTATCCAAATGCTAAGCAATCTCCTAAATGAATGATTTCTATGATCCTATTTACTCACAAATATTTTTGTTAAGACTGATTTAGGGTTTATCGTAAATGATGTCTTAAATAACATTGTTTTTGACCCGCCTATAAGTAAAGAAATTTGGATCAAGAATTAAGTAAGAAAATCTGAGATATTTTCCAAAGTAAAAGAATGAACTACTTATAATTATCCTAAGTTAAAAGAAAGAGATTTCAAAATCATCCGAAAAGAATTAAAGTGAAAAGAGACTAAATAAATCCTATATACTCATATTCACTTTTTATCGATAATTGGATTTCGAAGGAACAGGGGTCGGATTTGGGTAAATCTCATTCGAAAACCACTTCGAACCAATCTATACATTCGAACGTGAAGACATGTTGAAGATGATGATTAATGAAGACTGTGGATCTTTATAGCGTGAGGACTTCTTGTTGACTTGCTCTGGGTAGCTCCCGAGTTATATATAGCAGTGGTCTCCTCGTTGTGGAGATTTTTCGGATCGCAAGGACTACTCGCTACTACTAGTAGTAGGAGAGTGCCTTTGGTTTGTCCTGTTCCTGGATAACTTGTATGGATGTTTGTCTGACATTGCATTTCTAACGATTACACACATTGGTTTCTACAAACGTACAATGGTGGTGGCGGAGAAGGCAACTTCTCTTAGCTTAACACCCTCCTTGAGACGTACGAGCTCAAGGGTTGTATTTTTGTGGAAGGCAATTAGTAGTTAAACGGAAATGGCAATGTGGCATTCAAAGATGTGATATGTGCTATGTGAAAAGGTAATCGTTGCCTCAAGCCTCATCAAACCGGAAATGACCGAAACAGGATTAGATGCGGCAAGGCTAAGTGGGTCATTCCCAATTAGGGTATGATCATCCCCTTCTAGATATATTTCTTCCCGCTATGACGTTCGGGATGTTAATTTATGTGGTGTATGGAAAGACAGCTCTCGAATAAAGGTCGGTAACGACCGGGGGATGACATATTCGGTATTATCTAGTTATAGAGGTAGGACTGTCTTGTGTTGGTAGAGGGCAGATGTTCTGTGCCTCGGGACATCCATCTAGAGGTGTACCCATTTCGGAAGGTAGATCGTGCGCCTGGTCATTTGTATGGAAATCCATTCTCCAATAAGAACCTACGGACTTGATTGTAAACCTATTATGCTGGAGTTTAATCAATGTAACAATTTCGGCTAAGATTAATAAGTTTATTTGCAAATGTTTTCAAAGAGATGGAAATAATATCAAATGTTTTGATTAAAAGTGTTTTAGTTATCATAAGGTAAAAACCCGTCCGTGTTTATGTGTGGGCGTGGTTTTATGAGATGCTCTTTATTTCAAAGGATTTTATCCAAAAGATGATATATGACACTGTCATTTATTATTGAGTTTTTCTCACGCTGGTTTATCAAGCCTGATCCAAGTATTTTCAATACTCGGGTCAGATCCGAGTAGTTTCAGGATAGTCGAAGATGGTTGGAGCTTCCAGGGAAGAGCTGGAGATATTCATCGACGTATGAGCATATTCTATTATCCGCTGCACTTATTGTATTTTTTTATGTTTGTAAGTAATTGTAAGGGCAGATTTTATAATTGTCCAAGCTGAATTTAGGTTAGACTCTGATATATGTATTTGAACGTTTTCCGATGTAAAAATATTTGTTCAATATTATATGTTATTCCATTCGTGTGAGATTATGTTATGTCTACTTTTCTTTATCACCCTTAAAGATCCGTCTTTTCGTGCAATTTGAGTTAGACATGTGTGGTTTATTGTCGATTCAAAGGGTACGGGAAAACGGGTCTTTACATGGGTTATACAAACAAAAATCGTAATAGGCTCGTAGGGAGAATGGATTTCCAACTAATGACTAGGCACTAGGGTACCATCTGTCACAGTACGTGGCCTAGATCACCGTACCGAGGATTACTCCCAATCCCCTGCAAAACAAGACCAGGACTACCCCTTACTAGATAATCCCGAGTAAGATCACCCCACGGTTGGGATCAGCAACCGCACCACTAAGCCAAAATAAAAAGGGACATCTAGACAGGGATGACCTTACCCTAATGGATGCCACATAGCCTTGCTGCATAACCCCTGATTTTCAGTCATTCCCGATTGATGAGGCTCGAGGCTAAGCGTTACCTTTTTAGAACGTTTCACTTAGAATGCCCATCATCCACCTGACAATGTTTCGAAAGCATTCATCCATACAAGTCCGTCCCGGGTTTGAATGGAACCGAAGGCACTACTCCTACTACATCCATTTTGGAAACATCCTCAGGATTAGTAGCGACTAGCCCTTGCACTTCACTGCTCCATCTTTGAATCCGAACTCATTTTTCCCACGAAAACGTACAAACCGGATCGAAGTGGTTTTCGAGAAATTAATCTCGATTCTGGTCTTTTCGAAACGATCAACGCATTGGCCAATATTGATACTCGGTGATTAACTATCAATTAACATTCACAAATAACCTTCAAACAATAAATAATTTCCCAAATTATTTATTAACCTCAAAATATCTTCACAAGATATATTTCCACTTCAAATCTTTTTGGAAACAGTTTTCAAATCCACTCTCTTCTCATGGAATGAATTCCCAAATATTTATTTCCACTGAAACCACCAAGTACAGATACTTAGATTTTAAAACGATTAAATCACTTTATTCTAAAATATACCTTAAATATTTAAATTAGACTACTTAAACATTTTATTCAAAAATATATTTTAAAAATATTTAAAGCAAAACTATTTTATAAGATATAAACTAATTTTATAATAAAGGTTAAGTTACACTAAATTTTAAAAGAGGAGTACAAAATTCTATACTAGTTTCGAATAACTTTAACCAAACTATCTTTAAAATAAATTCATTTTATAAAATATAAATATTAAAAATATTTTTTCCAAAACATAATACTAATAAACCCTTTAAAAATAATTACTACTATAACTAATTTGATAAATATTCACTTTTAAAATTTTTACAACTTAGATAATAATTTCTTGAAACCATTCCTTTAAAACATCTTCAAAACTTCTAACTTTTACTCAAAATCTGCTTTAAAACGTACTTGGCTTTTCAGGGAAATACACTTCCATTTTAGAAAACTCAAAGAATTCTTTTTATAAATCCCACTAGATTTATCTCAATTCAAATTTACGTTTTAATCCCGTAGATTTCTCCCAACACTTTAAAAATAAACCCTTTTTATTTTTAAACACATTTTCCATTTCTTGGAAATCACTTCCAAAATATACTTAAAATATGATTACTAAATTCTTATTCAAATTGTACCTTTGATAATCTATAAAAGTTTCTAAAGTAACTTAAATCAAAATTTTCTTTTTATATAAAGTTATTATATCAAATACTTATAATAAGATTTCCTTTAGAAAACATAATTCTAATTTACCTTTAAAATAATTAAATACCATAATTAGTTAATTGAATATTTGCTTTCACTTAAAAGTAATTAAAAATAGTATTTTCTTCTAAAACATTCTAAAAACACATTTTAAACTTCTAGTTTATACTTTGAAAGCTTTTCTTTGAAAACATACTTAGTTTTCCAGGAAAATACACTTTCCAACTTTTAAAAATAATCACACTATTACTTTTAAATGAATTTGCACCTCCTTATAGAAGTTCCCACCGGAAACCTATGCTTTCAAATTTATCCCTCGATAAATATTCCATTTCATTTATAAACCCAATTTATAAATTTACATTCCTCATTTCCTTTAAATCACAACTTCAAAAACACTTCAAATTCCAAACCAATTTCCTGAATTTAATTCCTTAAATTCATTACTTAAAAATCCCTTTTCATTTCCCTTTCTAATCCCAATTTATTTTATTTTCATTTATATTTTAAAATGCCAGATTATACTTATTCAATCATAACACAGTACAACTTAATTGCCAAATAAATCTATCACAGTATACAAATGAAATATATCATGGGTTACAAATAAAAATTCTATATTGTGAGGAATCTAATTGGATCCCTCCAACCTATTTCCATGCATCCACAGATGTTAGCACAACAAATAAATATCAGTCCAGGCTGACATTAATATTCATATTTAACCAATCACACAATTATTTAAATATTAACTATTTAAATTAAATGGTGTCCAGATGTGAGTGAGATTAACTCACCTTGAGTTTCGACGAGCGTTTTAAATTTTAAATTAAATCGAACGGCATTCGATTTAATTCAAAATTTTCGCTTGCTACAAACGTCTCCGGATCTGCTGCAGCGCGTAGACCACGCCGCTGCGATTCCGGTGCTTCTTGTTTCATCAAATTCTGATAACGCATGTAAAAGCTATGGGTTTAAGAAGTTTGTATGTATAATTGAAAACAAAAATCTTTTTTTTTATTACTTAACAAAAATCGAGCCGCACATTTTGAAAACCAAAATCAAGGCCGTAGAAAACAATACCTTCTACCACGCGACATTTCCAGGTTCAGACAAAACCCAATACGCACGCCAACTAGGGTTTCAAACCGCTCCCACGTCGCTCACCGATAGGTTAATCCAAGGCCACCACCTCGAACCCCATCGCCGACTCGACCTCCACCCAGAACGCGCGCGAACTCGATCGTCTCCATCACTAGAAAACCACGCACGAACGACCAGCGAACGCAGCCTCATATCATCTCCAATCGACAACGATTCTCCAGATCCACCGTTGGATAGGTAGATGTCGAAGTGTTCTCCAACTTCCCAGTTAAAAGATTTTTGTAAAAGCGAGTGGATTTCGAGAAAATTAGGGAAGAACGAAGTGTATATCGGTCATTGGTTATAGATGTGGCGGCCAAGAGGAAAAACGAGGGTTTCGGCCAAATAAACGTGAACATATATGCATTTATTTAATATTATTTTATTAATATCTTTTCCCAATTTACGAGATTTCAAACGAACTCCAAATTGAACATTCCGCTAGGCGATTATAAGATTATACCCGCATTCTGAACACAATGGAATGTATTTCGAAGTCTAATTCGATCATATGCGCGATTTGCGGAAATAAACGATCAATTTTAAATTAAATCAATTGAAATAGTTTCTATGCGTTTTGAGCTGCCAGGGTCAAACGACAACTCCGATTGCTACGAAAATTGAAACCCGATAATAATACATTATTACGAATCCAATGGAACTAGTTTCTTCAAATTCCGAGACTATGCCCCGGAAGGCTATTTGAACTCGTCGATTAATTCAAGCGATTTTCAAAACCGTCGAAATCACTTAAAATTTCACTTTTAAATATTACTAACTTAATTATAAACCATATAGAATTTACATTCCCATTAAAAATCATTCTGATTCATTTCGAATCAAATCTGATTATTTGCATTATTATATTATTAAATTCCATTATTAAATTAATATGAAAATTCCAAATTTTAACTTATCGCCTTTTGATCTCATCCAAAAGTCAAATGCTAAAATTCAAATCAAATTAGACTTAAAATAAATCTTAGAAACCATTTTCATATCTATTTACACCCAGATTCACAAATATCCTAATCCCAAATATTTAATTATTATTATTCAAATCCAATTGAATTGCCATATTTGAACTTTAACTAATTTCATTAATTTAACCAAAATCTTCTTACTTCAAAATCAATTCAAAATCCACATTTAACATTTAAAATGAATTAAATGTTCAAAATCAAACGACCAAAATTCTGGGTCGTTACAGAAACAAAATGTTAGGTACGCTCTGAATTCTGGGAATATTAACAACAAGTGTCTATTTGCTTTCCGATGGGTAACGAATAGACATGAGAAGTCCAAAAGATTCGGTTGTGGAACTGATATGCTAAGTGTTTCGCAAATTGCACCGCACACCGAATTTTGAAATACACAATTGGATATACCGTAGAAATCAGCATGACGAGAGGATCAAAACGGTATACAGATGATAGTGGTACGACTACCCTATCAAAAGTCGATAATCGGTACCATAAATGCTGCGAAAACGTGAGAATTAAGATAGACGGAGCAAAAGCAGTCTAAATTTGATGAAACGAAATATGACGCTTCACTCGGAATGTGATTTACAAATTTATTATATAAAAATATTCAGGTTTTGAAAACATTTTATTATCACCAAATATTAACTGATTTAAATTGAAATAAAATTACACGATAAAGTTAACTTGCATATTATCTGATGAAAATTTACTATTTGGTATGTTTAGTTAGACATATTCCAAATATTAAATTTTTATTTCCAAATTCAAATATTTAGAATTTCAATAAAATTTAATTAATTACGTTATTAAAATCACCAAAATTTATGGATCGTTACAATTAACATTCTTCAATTATCAATTTAATCTACATTAACTGCAAATTAAGTGAATTAATTGAAACTGATTTTAAATTAAATTTAATAGACAAATTAAAAAGGTAACTCATAATAATTGTTTCCATAAACCTTTAATCACACTTGTAGATTATTTCGTTACAAACAAATGTGACAATTACTTATATAATGCTGATTTTATTCAATTACTATTTATTATACTATTTCATTAGTTCATTCAATATTTACATTTTTTTCCTATATTCACTTTACAACCAAGTATAAACTTTACATTATTTCACTTGATTGGAATTTCATTCAAGTTGCTAATAATTAACTTAAATTAATATTATTACATAATTGTGGTTATTATTTCCCTTAATAAATCATAAATTTTTATTTCTCCCAATATTAAATCATAGAATCTAATTATATTAACTATTTTTAATTATTGAAAATTTACGGGTTGTTACAAAATCAATTTCATGTTGTCCGAAATTTGAATATGAATCCAACAGAAGAAATCGCATGTGAATCAAAGTTTATACGCAAAAGATATTCATGTTATAAGAAATATTATTAAATTAATAATTAGTACACATAAAAAAATAAACAAATTTTAATATTTACGTTTCTCTCAAGATGAGGCTTAAGGAAAAGATTGAAGAACAACTAAGATGTGGACAGAACATGTACGGAAAAATGAAAAAAAAATATCATATTTCATAAAAGAAAGCTTTTGGATTTGCAAGAATAAGAGCTTTTGAATAGGAGCTATCAGGAGTAACAAAACGCAAATGAAGAAATAAGCTGCAGGTTATTTATAATTAGGAAATAAAGGTGGAGAGATAAAATAAATGTCATGTTTTATATTGAAAGCTTCAGGCATTTATAATGCATAAGAAAATGTACGTAGGAATGGAAAAGTTTGCAAACCAATAAAAGCAATACTTTGCATACGTGAAAATGAGGTGACAAGAATTAAATACAACCTAAAAGTCTAGGCTCGGATATTAAATAGAAGGAGAAATGAGCGGATCAAGTATTAATAATAAGGTAACCTTTTTAAAATGTTCGTGCAATAATTAATAACAAAAGAAATGAAGGGACCATGTACATCACACAACCCTTTGAAATTCAATTTTTTTGAAACGTAACCAAATTAACTTCATTAACTCAAATAATATTCAAATTTGTAGGCATTTTGGTTTTCATCTACGGATAATAAAAATTTTATACTTACCTTAAAAATGAAAACGTTCAATTTGGTTTACCCAAATTGATCTTTTATTTCCATTAAAAAACCCTTTTTGTTTAACACAAAACGTGTGTTTCTTTCATTAAATCTATTAGTTGCAATCAACGTTTTCTTTTCTTTTAATATTTGAATTACATTAATTGCAATTACTAACAAAGTGAAATTTCAAAACAGACAACTAAAATGGAAGAAAAATAGAACAATTGTTTATTTAAACACGTTTATAAATTTGTTGTTTATACACAAGAGTAATAAATAACTTTGAAATGGATTATTTTCCTATTCTTGTAATCAATCTATAAGCTAAAACACAGTAAAAATAGACATATATTTCATCTTTTAAAACCAATCATTCTATTCTTTATTCTAGTGAAATTAAATCTACATTCATTTTATTTTATGTAAGTGTTCTTTCCATTAAATCAAACATTCTTTATATTTTCACAAAACATAAGCTACTTTTAATTACACTTATTAATTTACAATCTAGCATTCTCTCTCCTATTAATTAAAATTTTCAATTATATTAATTTTAATTGATTAAGTTTCAAAATGGACTAAATGAATGTAAGAACGATTATTTCCTATCTAATAGTAATTTGAACATATTTATATACTATTGGATACAAACAGTAATTACACATTTCTTACTAAATAATAGGTTTTCATCTCTACAATCAATCTTTCAGTTACCAAATATTTCAAATAAATAAACATATGTTTACTCCCTTACTATACTTATTCGTTTTTATTCTTTTATTTTGATTTAAACTCCTACTATTAAATCAACCAATACCTTATGAAATTGTTAACATAGGGTTCTTTCTTGTTATCTTTATTTTCTACAATTGACGCCATTTCTTACATTAACCAGTAGATTTAGTTACATTAAATTCCAATTAATTGTATTCTAATTCCAATAAATTTATTTAATTACATTTCAATATTTTATTCAATCAATCATTACTCTATAGACATAGTTGACATTTGTTAATATTTTATTACATTAATTTTCTCCAATTTCATCTTAATTTCCATTAAAGCAATATTTAATTACATTTATTGCAATTTATTTCCAATTTGATTTCAACAAGTTAAAAAAATAGGTAACAAATAATAATTGTCACCTTTAGCTTAATTTAATCACATTTATAAGTTGAGTTTTTACAAAAAATGTTATAATTATTTGCACAATGCTAATTTTATTAAATTATAATTTATTACATACTATTTCATTTGTTAATACAACATTTAGATTATGAATTACTCTTTTAATCCAATCACCAATTAATACACACATTATTACAGTTAATTTACAATCTATAACCAAACGTAATTTTTTAATCATTTTAATTAATTAGAAGTACATTTAAAGCAGTTATCAGTTACACTAAATTAATACTATTATATTTCATTCCAGTTATATTCTTACTGTTAAATCACAAATTTTTTCTTCTTTCAACGTTAAAGCACAAAACCTTATTAAATTAACTAATTTTAATTATCCCAAATTACGGATCGTTACACTCTCCACCACTCAAAACTTTTCATCCTCGAAAAGAAAAAGAAGCAATTAAGATATTAATATATCTTATTTAAAATATTAAATTTATAAACAATCAATTTACATAATTAAATAATTTAAATAAAATATATTAATTTAAATAATTAAATCCTTTTATATTCAAGTTAACAAAAGTTTCGAAAACATTTCACAAAATTTTATCGATCTAAAATCCATAGAAAATTTCGGTAGAGTCTCCTTTGTACAGAGAGGTCTGGGAGAAATAATCATATCAATAATAACAATACATATCATATTTTTCAAAATAAAATATCCTAAACCATGGAAAAAACAATATAATATCGCTAGAAAACCATAATCCGAAAACATACCTATTTGTTGAGCAAACAACGCTTAATTTTTGAAACCAAAAGCTATAGCTAATGCTTCCATAAACCTGTATTTCACCTGTATAATCCAAATAGGTTAATAATTATATAACAGTGATATACTTAAGTATTCTTAATTAATAATATAACAAACCAATATTACATAACAACAATCACTTCCAACAAAAAGCATACAATCATCACATAAAATCAATGCAATCAATCATACATCCGTAGCAACCAAAACAAATGATTTTTTCGCGTTTAGAACTTTTAATCATATAGAATGATAAATAAACTACTATTTATACTATACACTCAACAGTCTTAGATGACTTAATAGATTATTTATACATCTTAAACAATTTAAAGTATCACTTCCCAACGTCCCATAAGCCAATACAAACAAAGAATTCACACATATTTTAAGTTTATTCTATTAATATTTTTTTCACATCATTTATTGTTCATTTTTTCTTTTTCCTTTTTTTCATACGATGATTTTTCTTTAGTTCACGTTCATTACTTACTAAATTTTAATTCTCATTCACTCATATAAGGCTTATTTCATTAATTTACATTCCTAACTTACATAAGTTATATCCATGTCAATTATTTAGATCATAAATGAATTAATTATTGAAGTATTGTATATATTTTATTTCAATTTACTTCACATTTACTATTTAGTTTGATTTCCCATTTTATATAAATATTCCTTTATGAAACAACTCAAACTAAGATTTTCACCTTTCACTTTTATTTCTTTCACATATAGCATCCACTTTTACTATTTACTCTAATTATAATTGGCTTCAAACATTACCTAAGTTTATAATCATTTAACTAAAGTATTCACTTTTCTATTAATTATAATTACTAGCATTTCAAATTATTAACTTAAGTTTATAATAATTGATAACATTAGAATCCTTGTTTACAGAAAAATTATATTGAACCCTTTCATTATACTTTAGCTTTACTTGTATAATATTATTTTACATATTTCTATTAACATTTCAACTTTTAATATTTTGATAAGTTATATATTGTTCTAAGAATGCAACTGAATGTTACACAAGTTTATCTTACTCACTTTAGTAAACAAAATGTTTAATAATTACATTTTCTAAAATTTTATCATTCTTAAACATGTAAGTTACAGATTTCCAATTTCTTATCTATTTCATTAATCATTTTATCATCAAATTTCTTATTTTCATTTTAGAACTTTCCAATTATTAATGTAGTCAAGATTCTATTCTTTACAATAATTTCAATTTCTAATTTACAGAAACTTAAGAGCTAACAACCGGGTTCCATTTCAATCCCTTTTAAAATAATATATATATATATATATATATATATATATATATATATAAACTCATAACTTATATATATATCCAATCAACCTTCAGAAATTAAAATTAAAATCCATTATCAAAACGGATGCGTGGTAAACTACTACAACAGTCTTCCCACTTTTAAACTCGAAAATGAACGTCGATGATGCGTGCACTCATCACCGAAATTAATTTCCAACGACGGAGAGGGGAGTACATAACTTATTTTGTAACGACACGTAAAATTTTAACCGTTTTAATAATGTGATTTATTGAATTTTCGTCAAATTTTAAAATAAAATTTTGAAATAAAAATTTAATATTTGAAATACCTCTAATTAAAAATAGCAACTGGTAAATTTTCATCCGAAAATATGAAAGTTTATTTCATGTTCAATTTTATTTCAGTTTAATTAGTTAAGAATTGTTGAAAATAAAATGATTTCGAAACCTAAATATTTTCACATAGAAAAATTCTAAATCATCTTCTGAGCAAGACGTCATTTTTCGTTTTTTCAAATTCGGATTTCTTTAGCTTCGTCGATCTTATTTTTCTACGTTTTTGCTGCATTTTCCGCTAGTTGAAAATTTCGGATTTTTAAAATTCAATCGTATCACTGATATCTGTATACCATTTTGATCGTCTCGTCATGCTGATCTCTATGGTACATTCAATTGTCAATTTCAGTGTCTGGTGCGCTGTGAAACCGCAATACGGTTAGCCGTATCGGATCCGTATTTTTGGTCTTTTAGGTTTTGTGTCTTTTCAATTGTCTATGGTAAGGAATCTAACAGCCATTGCATTTAATATTTTTCTGAAATTCAACGTAGTTTGTTTTGGTATCTCACTTTATTAAATATTGCGTTGGTTCTTTTTTTTTCTTCTATCCCAAGAGAATTCTTATTCGTACATATTTTTTCTTCTTCTCATCTCCTTGCCATATTTTTCCTCTCTCTTCTACTTTATTTGAATCCAACCCTCTACTTTTTCCCATTTTCTCTCTTATCTTCCCGAGCTATGCTCGCGTGTTTTCCCTAGGCCGAGCAACTTCATGCACAGCCACTGGACCCGCCTTCATCGCCATGACCAACATCAGCCACCCACGCATCACCCAATATTGTCCTCCGCTGAACTCTCCTACGGCAGCCACAAATTCCTCTGCCTTGGCCGGCCACCGCAACTCCTCTCCAACCTGTCTGTCACCCCTCCACGTCTTCGCCTCACATCTCCTTCGGGCTTCCACCCCTTCGCAACAAGCACTATCGACCCGACCTGAGTGCAGCAACCAAAGCATCGTGGCTACCAAGCAAGTGACTGACAGAAGCCCGCAATCCCTCGGCCTCCTTCCCACTGCCTCCACGTGAAACTCACGTGCCGCCTCCACCTCAAACCGAAGCAACCACCACGTCACTTCCTTATCTCTCAACAGATCTTCCCTCACCGCAGGAGCTCGCGACTAAGCCTCCTTCTTCTGTGCCGAACCCCTTCATTATCCTTCGCTCTTTGTCTGCCGAATGCATGTTGTATAGGTGAGTTTGAATATATGGTGGAGTAGCCTACATATGATTATAGTAGGATGTAAATGGTTACAAAGTAAAAATGAATTTGTGTAGTCTTTAGTTGTTACTGTTTATATAAGTTATATTATATTATATAAGTGTTGTATATATATATATATATATATATATATATATGTTTGAGTATTATAGTAGTTTTTCTGCAACTTCATTTATATTTGTGTGAGTTCCGTAGTTGTGTATGTGTAATTTCAATATATATTTACATATAATTTTTATGTGAGTTTTCAAAATATGTTGATTAATTATATCTTAATAAAGTGAGTACGTGTTTTGGTTTAAAACATAACAAATATTTGATCTGCTATATATATGTAAACTTATATAGGTCCATGTTTATATATATATATATATATATATTATAATTAAGTGGATTAGATTGTTTTTATGCATGTTGACCAGACTGATGTTTGCTTCAGTTAGTTGTACAGGTTCGAAATTTGTTGTATTATATATATGTGGTATGTGCTATTTGGAAAATTGCGTTTAAGGTATATTTAGTCTATGTTAGTACTTTGAAGTAATCTATAATCTGGTCTGTTAGTACTTTAAAATGTAAGTATATACTTATATGAAATCTTATGTCGATTTTGTAAGCATATTTGTTCTAAAATTTGTTTTTAAATGTAATATATATATATATATATATATATATATATATATATGTATGTATGTATATGTATGTATGTATGTATGTATGTGTTTTGATTTTTAAATTTTAGGTGTCTTGAATTAAGGAATGATTTTTGGAAAAATAATATATGGATTTTATGTTATATGTTTTAATATTGATTTCATGTATATTTGGATATTGATTTTGGTTTTATGAACATGAAGATTTGTAATGTGTAAATATTTTGCAAAGTAAGTTATATTAATTTTATTTTAAACATTGATTTTTTAATTTTAATTATAGGGGTTTCGTTGGACATTAATTAAGAAAATCAATAATATAATATATTTACATTTTGTTTATGTTATATCAAACTAATTTTTGATTCCCTATCCATCAGCTTTGTCCGTCGTGTCTGTTCTTCATCGAATCATATCCATCTAGCGTTGCTTTGGAATCTGTAGCTCATTCTTTGTTAAATCTCTCTAGCCTCGAAAGGTGAGTAACCACTTACGATTAATGTCCTTTTATTTATTAAATTTGATTTCAATTGTAATGACAATTGAAATATGCTGCTGTTAGTTATTTACACTGTTATATATGTTATTACCTGTAACAACCCGAAATTTTCTAAGCCGAAAATTCCAGATAGTTATGAAAAGAAGAAAGAGATAGAAGAAGAAGAATAGAAACACCAACAACTCACATTCGTAGCGAATAAAATATAATAATATATAATAACAATCTACAAAAGAATATTATATCTGTCGATTACATTTTAATACATCAGAGTTTCACATATACACTGTTACTGAATATACACAATTATCATATCACAGATTTACAATAATATAACACAGCGAAAATACTCTATACGTTCTTGCCATCCAGCTCGCCACCTGAACTCTAGAACGACCTTACCTGAAAATCCGTAATACTCGGTCTGACCTGAGCATTACATCAAAGCAACACCCGGGTCAGGCTGGAAACCAGCGTGAGTAAACCCATCCAACATGGAATACAAAGCATACAACTTATATAAAAACCCGGGGTAACTCGAAGCAATTCATAAGCCATAAATTTTTTCTGTAAACATCACTGATTTCACCCATCAATTTTAAATTACCGAATTTAGATTAAATAGTCCAATTCACTTAAATCATTTCATTCCAGCCAATAGATTTTATATATCAATCTATAAACATTTGAAGTGGTTTCGGGTATTTTCTAATACCCGACACCGGCCTCTTCGAGTTTCATGTCATTCTAACCCAATTTATCCAAATGAATACACAACATTTTATATCAAAGATATCAACTCATTCATAGCATCCAATACCAATCAATCATTCATAAGCAAATTTTAATTCAATTGATTCTAATTGAATTTCTAACCTCAAATCACTTAGATTCTTTACATGTCAATTACTTAATTCAAATCAAATAATTCAATCATCCCTTCAATATTCATCTTAATTAATCAAACCGAATTAATTATCCTTCAATTTCATTCAAGCATCTATCTTTAATTAACTTCACAATATTAATTATATTTAACCAAAATCAATAAGTAATCTTAATTTCTTCATGAATTAATTAACCATATTAATTGCATTAATTCTTAAGTACTTATATTAATTAATTCTTCATACATCACTTGTTATGGATTAATCAATTCCAATTAATCAATCTTTAATTACAACATAAATTATATAAGCTTATGATTTCCAATTATATTTCGATTTATCCTCAGCTAAATTAATTATATCAAATAATTAATCATTAATTGAATCGCAAACATTAATTATTCTTGATTTATCTCAACCTGTGATTATCTACCCATTCATTTACTTCATTAAATGAATTAATTCTCCTTGATTTAATTATCAAAATTTATCTCTTGTTTTATTACACCAGTAATTTTGTTTTATTAATTACATTAAGTAATTACTTATTAAACCATCCAATGATCATTCAAAATTAATATAAACTTAATTAATTAACCCAAATCATTAATTTATTTAATTAATTAATTATCCATTTAAATTATCCTACCTATTAATGAATCACCAATCATTAAACCCTTATTAACTTTAAAATGAACCATTTTCTTACTTATAGGTTTAAAAAAATTTAAACCTAAATGCTTCGAGTCAAACAACAATTAACTCGAGAACCAACCAAAACCAAAGTCACCAGATCATCAGTACACATTCAATCACTTCAATCATTCAACCAATTATTTAAATTTAACCACTTAAATTTTGATATAATTCCAACGGAGTGAGATTTACTCACCTTTGAGTTTGCAATCCAAATCCGATCTCGATTTATTTCCTTCAGATTTAAACCTTGTATAAATAATTATACGATCTTATTAATATTCGAACAAGTTCAATTTCTATCTAATAAATTTCATTTTTACCTAATAAGTTAATTTCAAACTAATCTTCTGTTTATAAAATATGTTCTAGTTATCAAATAATTATATAAGTTAACTAAATAAACTGATTTCCATTTTGTAAATTTAATTAAATTGAATCTTTATTTAAACAAATAAATAAATTTTCCTAAACAACTTTTCCTTTTTTTTTTGCTTGCTACACATCTCAAACTGATTACAAACCGAAATAATTATTTAATTTAGAAACTTAGATCCATAGATAAATAGGGTTCAATCTCACCTCGAAATGTTGTTGCCGCCGCAGCCCCTTCTAGTCACGATCGAAATGCTAACCAAGCACTGCCTCGATTCCAATCACGTGCTCGAGCATACGCCGTAACTTCCCCATTGCGATGACACGAGCTGCCCTCACCAGCCACCTCCTCTGTCACGATCCACGCGTGAAACTCCAAGTGGCATCGCGACCCCCACCCCAACAGCGCCTCACGAAATCACCAAGCTTAACACTAATTTGACGTTGATCCTTCCTCACGCACGAGAGCGCGCGCTTCACAGCCTCAAGCCGCACAATTCGCCCCAAATTCGACTCCATCTCCGCTTCGCCATCATCGCGAGCCATTCGCGACTTGCCCCAGAGCAATACTCCACCTCCTCCCTATCTTGATCGAACGATCTAGTCGTTCATTAATTTATTTAATTTGTTTTCTCGAAGGCTTCGGCCATTAGTTCTCTTTTTTTTGATTGGGTTTTGTTTTGCTGGAAGAATATAGAAGGGATGGAGATAATTATAGATGTAGAGAAGCTTCTTGAGTACGCGTTGATTATTATATAATGAACTATTGCAAATATCTTGTGTTGCATAACGCGAAACCCCGAACCCCAAATCAGACATGTCGGCAGGCATTCATAAGGTTTTACTCGCGTTTCGAGCACAATGGAATGTATTTCGGAAGCTAATTCGATCATATGCGCGAGTTACGGAAGAAAATTATCAAATTTAAATTAAATCAATTAAAATAGTTTTAAACGTTTTGAGCTGCCATGGTCAAATGACAACTCCGATTGCTACAAAAATTGAAGTCCGATAATAACTAACTATGACAGATCCAATGGAACTTGTTTCGTTGAATTCCGAGACTGTGCCTCGGAAGGCTATTTTTAAATATCGATTTAAACGATATATTATCAAAATTGAACAAACCACCTTTAAATTAAATTTCAACCATTCTATTATCTTCAGTATCATCATTATAAATTTTATAAGCCCTTCAAATATTTTAAATAGGCTAAAAACTGAAAATTCAATAGTTTACCCAATTTCATTTTATTAAATCTAATAACTTAATTGCTATTAATAAAAATATTTGAACTCAAGCTAAAAATTAACATTTTAAATATTTACAATCAATTAAATATTCCAATTTAAATTGTTAAAAATTCCGGGTCGTCACACTCCTCCCCTCTTAAAAGAATTTCGTCCCCGAAATTACTATTTAGAGAGAATGGTCCAATGCCCGTTTACCTTTTTCTCAAAACCCACAATTCAACATCCTATCAACAATCTTTTATTAAAGACCCACTATCACCTCAACTAATTTCCCAAACCTTCTATGGTTTTCAAACAATACCATTTTGCTCAATCATTTAAATTTCAATTTAAACCAATTTTGAATTATCAAAATTTTCTCAAAATTTTTCTAACTCTCTAAATTTTCGAAATTTTTTGCCAGTGTCTCCTTTGCGTGGCTAGCTCGGTATAACTACAAAAGGCCTCTACGGGCTTCCAAATTCCAAAAGAAAACAAAATGCCAAGTGGCTTGATCAAAACCCAATCCAATTTCATATAGAAATTTAAATATATACCTTTTTGTTGGGAAATTCACATTATCTCTTGAAATCAAATCCAATTTTCTTTTCCCTTATAGTCCCTGCATACCTTACTTAACAATAATATCCAATCGTAACATTTCCAATCATTTTATACATTTTCTTACACAGGTTTCACATTTACTTCTATGCAAATTTAGTTTTCTCCGTTTTCGTACGAATTCAATTTATTTTCAATTCTGAATATTAAATCTTATCTTCCGTTTATAACTGATTCATATCGTTATCTTAAATTAGTTTTATTCACTAATTTATTTTGGTTTCAAATTTGAAAACGTTTTATTGCTTAATGAAAATTTTCAAAATTTTTCTAACTCTCAAAATTTTCGAAAATTTTTGGCAGAGTCTCCTTTGTACGGAGGAGCTTTTGCAATTTGACAAGATATATAAATATGTATACATCGACCCACACGGTCAGAAAAAGCAAAAACAGTTCATATTTCCTATTTTTATTGCGTAGGCGTACCTTATTAAGCATTTTAAGCATGCGGCTTATTTATTTTAGCAATTAGTGCATCCAAATCCAGCCAAACGGCCTTCAAGTACCTGTATTTACTCAATTCAAATATGTAAGTGTCATATATAGAAAATCTATTAGCATTTCACTTAATTTCAATAGCTAAACACATGTATTTCATTAGAAACAAGGAACATAACGCTTCCATAAGCGATTTATATAACTTTTAAAGACAATTCAATTGCTTTCAGCCAATTCATGGGCCATTTCATTCAATTTTAATGGTTTGCAACTCAATTTCTTACATTCAATTGATTTTTAATACAAACAAGCTCATATTCACTTCAAATGATTCAAAATCAATATTATTTAACTGCTCTCAACCCATATAATTTTAATTACTTTTGTTTGCGCCAAACGACAATTATTTTTATGCAATTTCGACGATATTCGCTTAATAGAGTACTTATTTTAGTTTATAAATACTTTAAATTAATCTTCTACTCATTCTGTATTTAATTCCATTTTATCTCCAATTTATTCACCTACCATACATTACATTTCATTTATCTCTGCATTGGTTACATTTTAAAACTATTTCATTGAGCTTGACAACATTCAATGCTTAAACTAATATCCATTCCCCTAAAAATAAATTTAACCCAAACCTTTTATTTAATAACCTTTCATTCTAATAACCCAATACCAATCTAAAATTTTGATTTAATTTTTATTCAAGTAGACTTCATCCATTTATTATTTAATTTGATTAACCCATTTATCCACCCCATATTTAAATTTTTAACTCGCTTACTTAATTCATTTGCGAATTTATTTTATTTACACAAAGCCATTCTCAATTTATTTCTACTCATCTGAGTTTTGATTGCACTTAAACCATGTCTATCATAATTCAATTCCATTTTATTTTAACAATACCTCCATTTATTTTAATTCGTCATCAAATCCAAGTCGAATTCCATTTACAATTCGAATTCATTTCCAAACTCCATTTTTAACTTACAATCCATTTTATTTAACCGAGTTAAATGTTATTAATATATTCTATCAAATAATTTATTTAGCTGATTAGCTTATTTCAATTTTTATATCAATATTCGATTTTATTACAAAAATTACTTCATTAAATTTTCCTGAGCTCTAATTTTATTTTATAATTCCAGTTTGGATTTCCTTTCATTTCCCCAAAATTCCAACACCTTTTTATTTTAAATTTTTTAAAATGCTTTTAAATTCACATAATAATATTAAAATAGCTCTTTATAAAATACTTCTTATAACTCGATGTCTCAACCAGTCCATCCTTGTTCTCATAGAAATTCAGTCATACGTTGATCAGGCGTAGGACTGAAAATCTATAAGTACTTAGCAGACCCAATTTCAACATCCAGTGAAAATACTTGAAAAAAATAATTTTACTGAAAATATCGAAAATAGTTTTTGAAAATAGAGGAAATATCTTTGGTGAGAAGGCTCTGAGAATCATCACCCCCATCCATGGTCGCAGTTAACCCGATGGTTACGTTGCCATCCCGACAAAATCCATAGATAACTGTAGGCCTCCGCACCCCTCGATTACACCATGGAACCCGCTACAGATCGCAGCTACAACTGGGGTTACGTAGCTATCACAGCAAAAACCCATATAACTGTAGGCATCAGCGCCCTCGAATTTCACTGCCAAAAGAATGAAACTTCTCCACTCCACTCGACCATAGATCGCAGTCTACCGATGTTGCGTTGCCTTCCCAGCAAAATCAAGTGTAGACTGTTGGCACTCATCCTCCACACGATTTTCTCTATGTTCCCCACAGTAGATCGCAGTGACATCGAGTTACACTGTCGTCACAGCATAACCCAAATGCCCCTGTAGGCATCAGCGCCCTCGACTTTCGCTACCCAATAATCCTCAGGAACTAGTTTGTTCGGACTCCTCACAGGATCAACTTTAGAACCCCCCCTTGGGGCTCAAGGTAGCACCACCCGATGGCACTCCTGAGAAGTTCATTTCAAGGGAGCGCCTTTTTCCCCAGAGCCAACATCAAAACACTTTATACTATACATATAGTATCTTTCAAATCATACACCTAGTATGATCTCATACAAGGCTCCTTTACATAAAACGATTATCCCAAAATCGATAATTCTCAAATTAGGCTTTCCAAATTTTAATATTGATTTTACTCAAAAATCAAAAGCCTTTCCAAATCCAAAGGTTTCCAAAACCCTTTTCCAAAATCCTCATAAGATCCTTTATATATATATATATATATATATATATATATATATATTCAAATATATATAATTCTTAAAAACTTTGGATCCTTTCAAACTCGTATAAAACTCCCTTTATACTTCAAACACCTTCAAAAATCCTTTTCTTCTGGCAATAGATTTAACAAGGGGAGATTTATGTTATATGACAAAGATATATAACTTTGTTTATTCAAAATCAAATATAAAAATTTGACTACTCTTTTCAATATCAACTTCATTCAAATCCGTACGATGTACACATATCATCCGTACGCTATACCAATCTGATCGCCCACTCGATCACACAATTTCACTTTCGAACTAGTATCGTCCACCCAACTTCCTAGTGCGGACTCAGATCTGGTTTCTTGATCAAAAACCGTCATTCTCCTTGCATAGCTCTAACTATGATAGAGAATATCCAGAACCAATCAACAATCCATATCCAGGTTCGCCGTCGAAAATCGAGTGAAAAATCCCAACTCGGATCGATAAACTATCTCAAAATTTTGTGCTTGAATCTGGATAAAATCATTATGCGAATAGAATAATATACGTACGTCCTACGTATTTAATTTTATTGATTTTTAGCCAATTCAATTTCCTTTCTATTCACATTCCTTTAATTCTTATTCACTTATTTACAATTGCCTTAATTCTCATTTGGATCGTATCTTCAATCCTTATCTCAGTTGGGTATTTAATCAATAACAGTTTGAACTCCGACCAGTTTATATTTAGAAAATAGCTTGAAAATTTTAAAAATAGATAAGTAGTTGAAAAATAATTATTAGTTTGCAAAATAGATGTAAAATAGTTGACTAATTATAAAATAGTTGAAAAATAGTTAAATAGTTATAAAATAGTTAGATAATCACAAAATAGTTTAAAATAGTAATCAGTTATAAAATAGTTGAAAAATAGTAATTAGTTTATAAAACAGTTACAAAATAGTTAAATAACTCCAAAAGTAGTTATAAAATAAGTATAGGGTTTAATAAGAAAGGTTGTATAAATTAAATAGCTTGGAAGAATAAATTTATATTTAAAACAATTTATATTGAAAATAGTCCAGAGTCAAACTGTTCACTTTCCCAACAATTCAATTTAAACTTCCACTTCCATTCAAATCCAATTAATTCAAATCAGATTCAATTTGAACTAATTCAATTTCAATCTCAATTCTAAACCATTTCGAATTATATAAATTCAAGTTAAATTCTCAAAGATTGGTTTAGCTTTTTAAACCAAATTAACTTTTATTCAAAGTTTTTAATCAATTTAATTTCTGAGTCCAATTCTCAAAATTCCATTTTAAATTATCTTAACTTATGTATTTCAAGGTTCAAATAAGAGTTCAGTACAATTTTATTTTAAAATTTTAATTTATTATTAAATTTTATCTTCCAGCTTGAAGCCAGTTCTTAAACAATTTTAATTTACAAACTTAATTATTCAAATTTTCAGTTTAAAGTGATTCCATATCCTTAATTTCAAATTAAAGTTAGATTTCCCTTTTATCTCAATAATGTATATATTACCATACTTCATTTCTCATTCATTTAAACAAATCCAATTCGCAATTTAAGGATTTTTAATAACAATAGGATGATATTATCCAATTTATTTTAAAACGTCCATCCCTTTCCAATTTCCAGATCCCAAACCCATTTTGAGATCACACAAACTACCAATTCAAATTAACCATTTAACTTTCCAAGTTAAATTCCAATTTCATCTTAAAATCTCTAATTCAAGTTGTTCATTCAAACTTATTTAACTTTTCCCAAGTTAAATTCGATTTACTTAATCCAATCAACCTCATTCAATCCTTAAACTTCACAATAATAATCTTCCCACTTAAAAACTTATCACTTGGGTATCACATCCCATTTCGAATTTCAAACTCAACATTTAGAGTTTATTCAAACTATTTTTGATTTATGTATATTCCTTATTCATACATATTATTTCCTTTACACACGAGGTCATCCTTAAATTTTAGACCACTTTTGGTCTTTAATTCAAATCAAATTTTTAAACAACCCATTGTTTGCAACAAGTCTCGGTTATTCAAAGAATACTTATTTATTATTTCCCATTACTTTGAAACAAAATTTTCAAATTCTGGGCCCAGATTTTAGAGTTTCATTTTCAAACAATTAAATTTTGATTTGGTTGTATTTCCGTTTTTAATTAATTTAATTCCAATTCAAGATTTCAATTTGGTTGTATTATATTACTTCTTAATTTAGTTTCAACAATTTAACAACCAATCGCCTTAATATTTATTAAAATGAAATATTGCTTTATATATCAAAATATACTTTATATAAAATCATTTAAAACCTTTATATAAGAAAATAACAAGTACGCGCTCACATATATGTATATATACACTCAACCCATACTAGAGTAATATGGACTCTACTTAATGAATAACTCCCACCAGAGCCAAGGTTCTCGCTTAACCTTTCAGCTCTGACACCAAATGTAACAACCCGAAATTTTCTAAGCCGAAAATTCCAGATAGTTATGAAAAGAAGAAAGAGATGGAAGAAGAAGAAGAACAGAAACATCAACAACTCACATTCGCAGCAGATAAAATATAATAATATATAATAACAGTCTACAAAAGAATATTATATCTGTCGATTACATTTCAATACATCAGAGCTTCACATATACACTGTCAATGAATATACACAATTATAATATTACAGATTTACAATAATATAACGCAGCGGAAATACTCTATATGTTCCTGTCATCCAGCTTGCCACGTGAGCTCCAGAACGACCTTACCTGAAAATCCGTAATACTCTGTCTGACCCGAGCATTACATCAAAGTAACACCCGAGTCAGGCTGGAAACCAGCGTGAATAAACCCATCCAACATGGAATACAAAGCATACAACTTATATAAAAACCCGGGGTAACTCGAAGCAATTCATAATCAACAAATTTTTTTCTATAAACATCACCGATTTCACCCATCAATTTCTAATTACTGAATTTAGATTAAATAGTCCAATTCACTTAAATCATTTCATTCCAGCTGATAGATTTTATATATCAATCTATAAACATTTGAAGTGGTTTCGGGTATTTTCTAATACCCGACACCGGCCTCTTCGAGTTTCATGTCATTCTAACCCAATTTATCCAAATGAAATACACAACATTTCATATCAGAGATATCAACTCATTCAAAGCATCCAATACCAATCAATCATTCATAAGCAAATTTTATCGCTTCCGAAATTAATTCAATTGATTCTAATTGAATTTCTAACCTCAAATCACTTAGATTCTTTACTTGTCAATTACTTAATTCAAATCAAATAATTCAATCATCCCTTCAATATTCATCTTAATTAATCAAACCGAATTAATTATCCTTCAATTTCATTCAAGCATCTATCTTTAATTAACTTCACAATATTAATTATATTTAACCAAAATCAATAAGTAATCTTAATTTCTTCATGAATTAATTAACTATATTAATTGCATTAATTCTTAAGTACTTATATTAATTAATTCTTTATACATCACTTGTTATGGATTAATCAATTCCAATTAATCAATCTTTAAATACAACATAAATTATATAAACTTATGATTTCCAATTATATTTTGATTTATCCTTAGCTAAATTAATTATATCAAATAATTAATCATTAATTGAACAGCAAACATTAATTATTCTTGATTTATCTCAACCTGTGATTATCTACCCTTTCATTTACTTCATTAAATGAATTAATTCTCCTTAATTTAATTATCTTAATTTATCTCTTGTTTTGTTACACCAGCAATTTTATTTTATTAATTACATTAAGTAATTACTTATTAAACCATCCAATGATCATTCCAAATTAATATAAACTAATTAATTAACCTAAATCATTAATTAATTTAATTAATTAACTATCCATTTAAATTATCCCACCTATTAATGAATCACCAATCATTAAACCCTTATTAACTTTAAAATGAACCATTTTCTTACATATAGGTTTAAAACAATTTAAACCCAAATGCTTCGAGTCAAACAACAATTAACTCGAGAACCAACCAAAACCGATGTCACCAGATCATCAGTACACATTCAATCACTTCAATCATTCAACGAATTATTTAAATTTAACCACTTAAATTTTGATATAATTCCAACAGAGTGAGATTTACTCACCTTTGAGTTTGCAATCCAAATCCGATCTCGATTTATTTCCTTCAGATTTAAACCTTGTATAAACAGTTATAAAATCTTATTAATATTCGAACAAGTTCAATTTCTATCTAATAAATTTCATTTTTACCTAATAAGTTAATTTCAAACTAATCTTATGTTTATAAAATATGTTCTAGTTATCAAATAATTATATAAGTTAACTAAATAAATTGATTTCCATTTTGTAAATTTAATTTAACTAAATCTTTATTTAAACAAATAAATAAATTTTCCTAAACAAATTTTTCTTTTTTTTCTTTTTTTTGCTTGCTACACATCTCAAACTGATTACAAACCAAAATAATTATTTAATTCAGAAACTTAGATCCATAGATAAATAGGGTTTAATCTCACCTCGAAATGTTGTTGCCGCCGCAGCCCCTTCTAGTTGTGATCGAAACCCTAACCAAGCACTGCCTCGATTCCAATCATGCGCTCGAGCATACGCCGTAACTTCCCCATCACGATGACGCGAGCTGCCCTCACCAACCTCCTCGTCTGTCGCGATCCACGCGAGAAACTCCAAGTCGCATCGCGACCCCTACCCCAATAGCGCCTCGCGAAATCACCAAGCTTAATAGTAATTTGACGTCGATCCTTCCTCGCGCATGAGAGCGCGCGCTTCATAGCCTTGAGCTGCACAACTCGCCTCAAATTCGAATCCATCTCCGCTTCGCCATCATCTTGAGCCATTCGCGACTTGCCCCAGAGCAATACTCCACCTCCTCCCTATCTCGATCGAACGATCTAGTAGTTCATTAATTTATTTAATTTGTTTTTTCGAAGGCTTCGGCCATTAGTTCTCTTTTTTTTCGATTGGGTTTTGTTTTGCTAGAAGAATATAGAGGGGACGGAGATAATTATAGATGTAGAGAAGTTTCTTGAGTATGCGTTGATTATTATATAATGAACTATTGCAAATATCTCGTGTTGCATAACGCAAAACCCCAAACCCCAAATCAGACATGTCGGCAGGCGTTTAAAAGGTTTTACTCGCGTTTCGAGCACAATGGAATGTGTTTCGTAAGCTAATTCGATCATATGCGCGAGTTACAAAAGAAAACTATCAAATTTAAATTAAATCGATTAAAATAGTTCTAAGCGTTTTGAGCTCCCATGGTCAAACGACAACTCTGATTGCTACGAAAATTAGAATCCGATAATAACTAACTATTACGGATCCAATGGAACTTGTTTCGTTGAATTCCGAGACTGTGCCTCGGAAGGCTATTTTTAAATTTCGATTTAAACGATATATTATCAAAATTGAACAAAGCACCTTTAAATTAAATTTCAACCATTCTATTATCTTCAGTATCATCATTATAAATTTTATATGCCCTTCAAAATATTTTAAACAGGCTTAAAACTGAAGATTCAATAGTTTACCCGATTTCATTTTATTAAATCTAATAACTTAATTGCTATTAATAAAAATATTTGAATTCAAGTTAAAAATTAACTTTTTAAATATTTACAATCAATTAAATATTCCAATTTAAATTTTAAAAATTCCGGGTCGTCACATTACCTGTATCAGTTCACCCGGAACACCTGACACCATTGTCTGTTATTTACACAATGATAATCCAGTTTGGTTGTTAAATGGTTGGTTGTTTGATGGTTACATTGGACGTTAAATTGTTGATGTTGTAAGTGGTAAATAATTGAAAATTGAAATTGACGTAGGATAGTTAGATTTGATATATGTGTTAAATTTGATTAGATGACATTTGCATAATATGACCCCTTTAAATGTATAAATAAATTGACATATAGAAATAGTGTTAACTACACCTTGAACCATCGAACGTATATGGTATAAATTGATGTAGTATAAATTGAATTATGAATATCAAGTGCGGAACCGTATAAATATTTGTGTAATAATCTGTAATCTACATGAAATGATAGTCTAGATTCTAGAAATAATTATATTAATTTGCATTAACAACAAATGTAAATTAATACGATTGTTTCGGGATTATTTGAATTAATTATTGGATTGTTATTGATGGTTGCTATTGCTTGTTTATTTACTCTGGCACCATCCCAGTTATCACATTGCAAGTTTCCTTTGCTTTGCTTTGCTTTGACTTTTGAATTGAAATGGAATCGGGTTGAAATGATAAACACCCAAATGGACTTGACTTAGGATAGAGAATTAAATAAAAAACTGATTGGTCAATAATTTGATTTAAAATAAAAATAAAGATTTTATTTGAATAAAATAACAAGGGTTTTAAATGAAGTTGAAATTTGAATCCTAGTGAAATTTAAATGTTAATATTTAATAATCTAGAACAAAATATTAACAAAGTACTTGATGAAAGAACGTTGTTTAATTTAAGAAATGATTGAATTAGTTTTGCGATTATTTAATAATTAAGTTTGGAAATTATTCGATAATTAAGTTTTGAAATTATTTAATAATTTAATGAGATTAAATTATTTAATAATTAAATAAAATTGAATTATTTGATAATTGAAATTGGACTTCTTTAATAAGTGAAATTGAATTCTGTAATAATTAAACTTTGGAAATTTGTTTAAATTAAATAAGTAAATAAGTGAAATCGGATTTCTTCAACAAGATATAAGATGTGATTTATTGAAATTAATATAAGACTTGAAATTTAAAGATTTGATTTGACGAATTTAATGTAATTAAATTTGGAAGTTTGATATGATATAAGAAACTTAAATTGCTTTATTGAATTGAAAATTTAATAGAAATTGTTTTGAATGATAAATTAACTTAACGATTATTGAATGAAATCGATCAAATGAATTTAAATTGATTTGAAGGTTAAATTAATTTAAATGATTACGGAATGAAATTTATAAGCTTGAATCAATATTTGAATTGTTTAAATAAAAGTTGAAGTTGAATTATAAGATTTTGAAATTGTAATTTGGAAGTTCTGAAAAGTAAATTATGGAAATTGATATAGAAAGACTAATGGAATGTTGTTTTACAAATTCTAATTGAAATTGATTTGGTTTTGAAATATATTAAAAGACCAATCGGTGTAATAATTACGGAAGTTATTAAAGAGACCATAATCGGTTATGGACATACTCTCTGTCTAAACCGAAAACCACTTTAATAACTATACACGGAGTGTGATCCAGAATGAAGTGGTTGGAATGATGTACGTGATGACTGAAGAAAGAGAACGATAATGGATAGGCTTGACACTTGTGTCCAATTGGAAATGACTAAAACAGGAGTCGTACCGGGCCAAATGGGGTTAGCGACCTCGAGCGAACACACTTCTTCGTAAACTACTCATTACTTGTTATTGATTGGTGTGCACCCTCGAATTTTGGGAGTGTTGTTTCGCGGTGTTACGATCGTTGCGGCGATGCGTTCTCACCAGTCCGGATCAGGCAAACGGTAGTTTCACTACCTTGGGTATAGCCTCATGTGCCTTGTCATACTTGTATCCCTATATACGCGACCACTACGAATTTGTTTTGTGTTATACCTATGGAGTACTCCCTGATAGCCCACTAGTTTACGGTGGACTTTACAGTGCTGCATAGACTATGACGCTTATATAAAATGTGTTAAGGGGGATAATAGTAACCCCTTAACGCTATTTTGATACTTTATATTACTGATAGACATTATCTAGTTAGCGTACACTACTACATAGTAGATAGTTTAACGGATCCTTAGAGGATGGTTATTCCAACGTCCTTTGAGTTACTTGTATTTCAGTTGCTATTTCACTTGAGTTGGATTTATTGATATAAGAATGTTAATCCTGACTCGAGTGTTTCGTGTTTTGCTTTACGCTCGGGTCAGACTGAGTGTACCAGTATTCGAGACTCACCATTGGAGTTGGAGCTTTGCTTGGAGATCCAGCTATCTATCCAGCTTTCAGATATTCAGTTGATTCTAGAGATGTATTCTGATATTGTATTCGACTATTGTGTTCGAGACTTCTGTTGTAACATATTTAACTCTGTTATATATATAGTAGCTTCATGAACTACTATCTTTTATTTCCGCTGCATTTATTACCCTGTGATCTGTGATTATTTATTTACAGTATATGTTCAGTTTTGCAAAATTTAAATTAACAATCTGGTAATTTGAATTATTCAAGTCCGACATATGCGGATGCGAATAGTCCAAAATAGCGGGTCGTTACAGTTGGTATCAGAGCTTTGGCTCTAGGTAAAACTTAGCATATATAGTAATTTATTTACAGAATCATATTCGTTCGTGCTTGAATCTTTCATCTTTGATTTAAATTTCCTTTGAATTTTCGGAACGTTCCCTCTGTTCCGAAATTCATTCTTGTCCCTCACTATTCGTATTCTTATGAATTCTTGAGCATCCCGTAGCTCCACGATATGATTTGTAAAGAGGTGAAACTCCTTTACAATAGACATCGATTTACCAAAAATTTCTGTATCCTCGGTTTACGATGCTATCTATCTCCTGCTATGCCTGAGTACTATCTCTTGCGATCGAATGTCGATTTGCCTTGGAATTCTACATCGATCTTATTCTTTAAGTCACGGTCGACCCGGTTAAGGTTGCCCGCGATTAAATAAACTTATTCATCTTCCTATTTTGATTATTTAAATCATCTTTTCTTTGATTCGAACCTATCTTCGAATCAAAATTCTCTTTGATTTGATTTCCATCAAACTTGAGTCTCTATACTTGTTTTGAAATTCGTTCTTGTATCGTCGAGCGAGAAAGTGTATTTGTAAACTAATATTTAAAATGTTTTAATATATATTGTGTTATTTGAGTTGTTGAGGTTGATTTGGGTTTTCGATCGATTCATCTAATCAACGCTATCGATAGGATTTCCAAAACACTTGAACAGAGCAAACTGACACAATATAATTTTCAAATTTAGTAAATGAAATAAATTTTGTATAATTATATTATATATATAAGCATAATTTTCTGAAACTGAATTGTTAACTGAATTGGTTGTTAAAATGATAATATTTGATTTTCATTTATTGTTTTGTAAACTACTGTCTTTTCCAACATATAAATAGAGGCAAGTTATAAAATATGGTTTATAAATTGATTTAGAGTTTGAAATGAATTTAAATAAAGAATTTGAGAATTAAATTTTCGGTGTTTTCAAACTTTGGGTTTAAATTTTAAATGCATATTACATAAAGTAGTTTCGAATAGAAATCATTTCCAAAGAATTTTAAATGATTAAATCAGTGCTCTCCTCTTTTGTCGCTGGAGAATAATTTCGGTAATGGCGGCCGCATCATCGACATTCATTTTCAAGTTTCGAAGTGGAGAGACAATTCTGTAGCGTCGCTACCCTTTTGTTTTGGAAAATTAAATTGATTTAAATTTCTAAAGTATGGCTTGATTTATAATATATATATATATATATATATATATATATATATATTGGCATATGATTATTTTGATATATGTAAAATATATAAACATATTTATCTCTAAATTGTTTGAAGATAATCGGAAATTTAATTCTTAAATTTATGTTAAAAGATGTTTTCAATTATAAAATGTAGTCAAAAATTTGAATAAATATTTAAAGTTGAAATAATTGAATTAGAAAATTTTACTTGTATAATACCAGTTACATTCCAATATAACTTACCTAAATCATTCAGAAGTTGAAAATGTAATTGAATAATTTACAATGTAGAATGATGATTAATAATTTTGTAAAATAAAAAAATTTGAGTGGTTGTAATAATTGTTATACACTTAGTTTAATTATAAAGGATGTTAATGGAGATAAATAGAAAAATAAGTTGATTGAATAGTAAACGAGACAAAATAAATAAAATTTTGTTTGAAAAAATCTTTTGTATCAAATATAAATAAATTGAAATAAAATCAACTTAATGAATTATCTTGAATTTAAAGTCAAAATTTTAAAATAAAATTAATTTAAATTGAAATTTCTAGGGTTTAAATTAATTGTTTATTTTATAATTCAAGTCATTTCTTCTGGCTGTTTCTATTCTCATACCTCCTTCCTTTTTGTGGACGAAAAGTTTTGAGTGGGAGAGAGTGTAACGACCCATAAAATTTTAACCGTTTTAATAATATGATTTATTGAATTTTCATGAAATTTTAAAATAAAATTTTGAAACAAAAATTTAATATTTGAAATGCGTCTAATTAAACATAGCAACTGGTAAATTTTCATCCGAAAATATGAAAGTTTATTTCGTGTGTAATTTTATTTCAATTTAATCAGTTAAGAATTGTTGAAAATAAAATGTTTTCGATAAATATTTTTACATAGAAAAATTCTAAATCATCTTCTGAGCAAGATGTCATTTTTTGTTTTTCCAAATTCGGACTTCTTTAGCTCCATCGATCTTATTTTTCTACGTTTTTGCCGCATTTTCCGCTAGTTGAAAATTTGGATTTTTAAAATTCAATCGTATCACTGATATCTGTATACCATTTTGATCGTCTCGTCATGCTGATCTCTATGGTACATTCAATTGTCAATTTCAGAGTTCGGTGCGCTGTGAAACCGCAATACGGTTAGCCGTATCGGATCCGTATTTTTGGTCTTTTAGGTTTTATGTCTTTTCAATTGTCTATGGTAAGGAACCTAATAGCCATTGCATTTAATATTTTTCTAAAATTCAACGTAGTTTGTTTTGGAATTCTCACTTTATTAAATATTGCGTTGGTTTATTTTTTTTCTTCTGTCCCAAGAGAATTCTTATTCGTACATATATTTTCTTCTTCTCATCTCCTTGCCATATTTTTCCTCTCTGTTCCACTTTATTTGAACCTAACCCTCTACTTTTTCCCATTTTCTCTCTTATCTTCCCGAGCTATGCTCGCGTGTTTTCCCTAGGCCGAGCAACTTCATGCACAGCCACTGGACCCGCCTTCATCGCCATGACCAACGTCAGCCACCCACGCGTCACCTAATATTGTCCTCCGTTGAACTCTCCTACGGCAGCCACAAATTCCTCTGCCTTGGCCGGCCACCGCAACTCCTCTCCACCTTGTCTATCACCCCTCTACGTATTCGCCTCACGTGTCCGCCGAGCTTCCACCCACCAGCTCCACCCATTCACAACAAGCACTGTCGACCCGACCTGAGTGCAGCAACCAAAGCACCGTGGCTACCAAGCAAGTGACTGGCCGAAGCCCGCAATCCCTCGGCTTCCTTCCCACTACCTCCACGTGCAACCGGCGTGCCGCCTCCACCTCAAACCGAAGCAACCACCATGTCAATTCCTTGTCTCTCAACAGATCTTCCCTCACCACTGGAGCGCGCGACTAAGCCTCCTTCTTCTGTGCCGAACCCCTTCATTATCCTTCCCTCTTTGTCTACCAAATGCATGTTGTATAGGTGAGTTTGAATATATGGTGGAGTAGCCTACATATGATTATAGTAGGATGTAAATGGTTACAAAGTAAAAATGAATTTGTGTAGTCTTTAGTTGTTACTGTTTATATAGGTTATATTATATTATATAAGTGTTGTGTGTGTGTGTGTGTGTGTGTGTGTGTGTGTGTGTATATATATATGTTTGAGTATTATAGTAGTTTTTCTACAACTTTATTTATATTTGTGTGAGTTCCGTCGTTGTGTATGTGTAATTTCAATATATATTTACATATAAGTTTTATATGAGTTTTCAAAATATGTTGATTAATTATATCTTAATAAAGTGAGTATGTATTTTGATTTAAAACATAACAAATATTTGATCTGCTGTATATATATAAACTTATATAGGTCTATGTTTGATTATATATATATATATATATATATTATAATTAAGTGGATTAGATTGTTTTTTATGCATGTTGACCACACTGATGTTTGCTTCAGTTAGTTGTGCAGGTTCGAAATTTGTTGTATTATATATATGTGGTACGTGCTATTTGGAAAATTGCGTTTAAGGTATATTTAGTCTATGTTAGTACTTTGAAGTAATATATAAGCTGGTCTGTTAGTATTTTTAAAATGTAAGTATATACTTGTATGAAATCTTATGTCGATTTTGTAAGCATATTTGTTCTAAAATTTGTTTTTAAATGTAATATATATATATATATATATATATATATATATGTATGTATGTATGTATGTATGTTTTTTTATTATTAAATTTTAGATGTCTTAATTAAGGAATGATTTTTGGAAAAATAATATATGGATATTATGTTATATGTTTTAATATTGATTTCATGTATATTTGGATATTGATTTGGGTTTTATGTACATGTAGATTTGTAATGTGTAAATATTTTGCAAAGTAATTTATATTAGTTTTATTTTAAACATTGATTTTTGAATTTTAAATATAGGGGTTCCGTTGGATATTAATTAAGAAAATCGATAATATAATATATTTACATTTTGTTTCTGTTATATCAAACTGATTTTTGATTCCCTATCTATCAGCTTTGTCCGTCGTGTCTGTTCTTCATCGAATTGTATCCATCTAGCGTTGCTTTGGAAACCGTAGCTCATTCTTTGTTAAATCTCTCTAGCCTTGAAAGGTGAGTAATCACTCACGATTAATGTTCTTTTATTTATTAAATTGATTTCGATTGAAACGACAATTGAAATATGTTGCTGTTAGTTATTTACACTGTTATATATGTTATTACCCGTATCAGTTCACCCGAGACACCTGACACCATGATCTGTTATTTACACAATGATAATCCAGTTTGGTTGTTAAATGGTTGGTTGTTTGATGGTTACATTGGACGTTAAATTGTTGATGTTGTAAGTGGTAAATAATTGGAAATTGAAATTGACGTAGGATAGTTAGATTTGATATATGCGTTAAATTTGATTAGATGACATTTGCATAATATAACCCCTTTAAATGTTTAAATAAATTGACATGTAGAAATAGTGTTAACTACACCTTGAACCATCGAATGTATATGGTATAAATTAATGTAGTATAAATTGAATTATGAATATCAAGTGAGGAACCGTATAAATATTTGTGTAATAATCTTTAATCTACATGAAATGATAGTGTAGATTCTAGAAATAATTATATTAATTTGCATTAACAACAAATGTAAATTAATATGGTTGTTTCGGGATTATTTGAATTAATTATTGGATTGTTATTGATGGTTGCTATTGCTTGTTTATTTACTTTGACACCATCCCAGTTATCACATTGCAAGTTCCCTTTGCTTTGCTTTGATTTTCGAATTGAAATGGAATCGGGTTGAAATGATAAATACCCAAATGAACTTGACTTAGGATAGAGAATTAAATAAAAACCCGATTGCTCAATAATTTGATTTAAAATAAAAATAAAGATTTTATTTGAATAAAATAACAAGGGTTTTAAATGAAGTTGAAATTTGAATTCTACTGAAATTTAAATGTTAATATTTAATAATCTGGAACAAAATATTAACAAAGTAATTGATGAAAGAACATTGTTTAATTTAAGAAATGATTGAATTAGTTTTGCAATTATTTAATAATTAAGTTTAGAAATTATTCGATAATTAAATTTTGAAATTATTTAATAATTTAATGAGATTGAATTATTTAATAATTAAATAAAATTGAATTATTTGATAATTGAAATTGGACTTCTTTAATAAGTGAAATTGAATTCTGTAATAATTAAACTTTGGAAATTTGTTTAAATTAAATAAGTAAATAAGTGAAATCGGATTTCTTCAACAAGAAATAAGATGTGATTTATTGAAATTAATATAAGACTTGAAATTTAAAGATTTGATTTGACGAATTTAATGTAATTAAATTTGGAAGTTTGATATGATATAAGAAACTTAAATTGCTTTATTGAATTGAAAATTTAATAGAAATTGTTTTGAATGATAAATTAACTTAACGATTATTGAATGAAATCGATCAAATGAATTTAAATTGATTTGAAGGTTAAATTAATTTAAATGATTACGGAATGAAATTTATAAGCTTGAATCAATATTTGAATTGTTTAAATAAAAGTTGAAGTTGAATTATAAGATTTTGAAATTGTAATTTGGAAGTTTTGAAAAGTAAATTATGGAAATTGATATAGAAAGACTAATGGAATGTTGGTTTACAAATTCTAATTGAAATTTAAATTGATTTGGTTTTGATATATATTAACGACCAATCGGTGTAATAATTACGGAAGTTATTAAAGAGATCGAAATCAGTTATGGACATACTCTCTGTCTAAACTGAAAACCACTTTAATAACTATACGCGGAGTATGATCCAGAATGAAGTGGTTGGAATGATGTACATGATGACTAAAGAAAGTGAACGATAATGGATAGCCTTGACACTTGTGTCCAATTGAAAATGACTAAAATAGGAGCCGTGCCGGGCCAAATGGGGTTAGCCACCTCGAGCGAACACACTTCTCCGTAAACTACTCATTACTTGTTATTGATTGGTGTGCACCCTTGAATTTTGGGAGTTTTGTTTCACAGTGTTGCGATCGTTGCGGCAATGCGTTCTCACCAATCCGGATCAGGCAACGGTAGTTTCACTACCTTGGGTATAGCCTCATGTGCCTTGTCATACTTGTATCCCTATATACGTGACCACTACGAATTTGTTTTGTGCTATACCTATGGAGTACTCCCTAATAGCCCACTAGTTTACGGTGGAGTTTACAGTGCTGCATAGACTATGACACTTATATAAAATGTGTTTAAGGGGGATAATGGTAACCCTTTAACGCTATTTTGATACTTTATATTACTGATAGACATTATCCACTTAGCGTACACTACTACATAGTAGATAGTTTAACGGATCCTTAGAGGATGGTTATTCCAACGTCCTTTGAGTTACTTGTATTTCAGTTTCTATTTCACTTGAGTTGGATTTATTGATATAAGAATGTTAATCCCGACTCGAGTGTTTCGTGTTCTGCTTTACGCTCGGGTCAGACTGAGTGTACCAGTATTTGAGACTCACCTTTGGAGTTGGAGCTTCACTTGGAGATCCAGCCATCTATCCAGCTTGCGGATATTCAGTTGATTCTAGGATGTATTCTGATATTGTATTTTACTATTGTATTCGAGACTTCTATTGTAACATATTTAACTCTGTTATATATACAGTAGCTTCATGAACTACTATCTTTTGTTTCCGCTGCATTCATTACTCTATGTCTATGATATGTGATTATTTATTTAATGTATATGTTTAGTTTTGCCAAATTTAAATTAACAATTCGGTATTTTGAATTATTCAAGTCCGACATGTGCGGATGCGAATAGTCCAAAATAGTGGGTCGTAACATATTTCCTTTTAAAAAGTCTGCAAGTAGTGGCGTAGTGGTAAGATACTTGCTTCCCGGTAAGCAGGTTGCAGGTTTGATTCCCGTCTGCCCTACTCTCAATTTCAAGGCGCGGAGGTGGGTCCCCATAAATCCTACCAAAATCGGTTGGGGGCATCAAATCTCTGTGCTGGGCTGGCTTAAATCCCAACTGTCTGTGGTCGGACCAGGCAGGAGGGGGCTCCTCCTATCCCTTCGATTTCATCAGGGTTCTGGGTTGAGTTTTTAAAAAAATATTATATTCTAAAATCTTTTGAAAGAAATTTTAAAAAATTCCAGAATTTTAGTTCTAAACGTTCAACTTTTGTTTACTTTATTTGTAAATCCTATTTTTCAATCAATATTTATAAAATTCCTCTACCTAACGAACAACATATTACATCCAACTATATCATTTATAAAATTTATTATTTTATATACAAAAATATATAATTGGAAAAATTATTTCATTTACCTATATTTCAAAACAAGTATTGTGTCGGTCTGCCCTATTAAGTGTTTAGAAATCCCTATCGATGTTATAGCATCCTATGTACCGACCGAAATTTATAAATACCAAACAGAACAAATTAACACAATATAAAAACCTTTTATAACACTAACAAATACTATATATATACATACACTTAATGACTTATTCTAGGGTATTACTACCCTATTTAATATGACTTTGACCCACAAAGCTAAGGTTATTGCTAAACCAAAGCTCTGATACCAAATGTAATGACTAGCCTTTTTTGGATGGTTTAAATCGACAACAAACCACACATGACATACTTAAACCATTCAAAAGGGAGGATGGTTATGGGTTAAATAAGAACAACCAAAGAAAGAAAGAAAAACAAACACATAATCTCGTAGTGGACTAACCAAATATAATAATCAAATAAACAGTTTATGAAGCTGTTTATAAATAACATTTGATTATACTTTTAAAATATAGATCAAAGTTACACACAACGGGAATAAATAAATAAATGCAGTGGAACAACATGATGCAGCGGAATAAATATAGTAAATAATAATAGTATGAAATCATCGTCTTCATCCTCCAAAAGCAGTTTTCGATAAACTGAAAGCTCAAACTGACCCAAGCAAATTGAAAATACAAAACACTCGAGTCAGAACTAAAAGAACTTATGTAAGTTAAATCAACAGTAAATAAATATGAGTGTAACGGCATTAGAGATATTTATGGGGTTTGACATCTTCTATCGAGTGTCTAACGTGAGTGCAATAACTTAAGAGATGTTTGGGATTCCCATCTCCTAAGAATCCGTTAAACTATCTACTATGTATTAAAATACACTGTTATAATAGTGTCTACAGTAAAGTAAAGCATTAAAATAGCGTTAAGGTGTTACACATATTCTCCTTAACACATTTATATAATGTCGTAGTGTATACAGATACTGTAAACTTCACCCCTAGGTGGGCTATCAGGGAGCACTCCATAGGTACGACCCAAAACTTGTAGAAGGCACGATAGGGCATGTGAACACAACACTCGAGGTAATGCCAGGGTAGATATGCCAATTGCGGATCCAAACTGATGGTAACGCATTGCAGCTACTACACTCCACCTTGGAACACACTCCCATAATCAAAATCGAGGGGTGGCCACCAAATCATCACAAAGTCATAGTATGGTGTCGAAGAAATGTGTCCAATAGGAGGTGCGATCTCACTTGGACCAACATGGCTCCTATTTTAGTCACATCTAAGCTGACTCAGGGTCATGTAAATACCTCATACAGAATCGTTCGCCAAACCATCCTACTTCATTTCTGGAATCTCCACCACATACACTGTTTTTAAAGTGGTTTTCGGTATTGGCAAAGAGTATGACAATATCTGATCCCGGTCTCTTTAACAACCAAACGTTTATTTCAAACTGTTTGCACAAAAAATGGGCAAACACCTCCAAGTCGTATGATTTAGTTGATTATAGGTTGTTCTTAATGATTTGGGTGATTTATGCAAATATATGAAATAGATGGACTAAGCTGTAAAAGACACACAGATTTATAGTGGTTCGGCCAGAACGTCCCTACATCCACTTTATATGTTATTGTCCTTTTCTATTCAGATTACAAGTACAGAGCTTTGATTACAGGTAACTGAAAGTTGTTTGAAAGTTCTATCCGTGCTTGAGCTCTCAAACTTGTCTGCCATTGTTGTACCCCTGCCCCTCTATTTATAGAGTGAGGATGGGGGCAGGGGTCTTGGATGTATATGGCTGCTGGTGGGCCTGGGCTGGTGCAATCTGGCCTGGAAGAGTTGGTCTGGCACGCCCTGGTCCGGTGGAACTTGGTTCGACAATGGGTGGAGTAGGTTGGTTCGGTAGGAGGTGGTATGTTGTTTGGACCGGTAGTAGGTGGAGTGAGGGTTGGTCCGGTCGTAGGTTGGGGATGAGCTGGTTCGGTTGTCGTGGGATGTTGATTCGGTGGAACCGGTCCGGTGAGATGTTGGACCGGTGGGACTTGGTGGAGAAGTGGTCCGGTAGGAGCTAGGGAGTGGTTGGTTCGGTATGAGCTTGGAGGTGGGTTTGGACCGGCAGGTATTGGAGAAGCGTTGGTTTGGTGGTGTCCCCTTGCTCGTTGGTTCGGTGGTGGAAATGCACACAACACTTGCCCCCCAAAGTAGGGCATATGTTTAACATATGACATGCTTTGTTTCAGTTTGACATCCATATTCGGCCTGAGAACCGAACCGGCCGGTCCGGTTATACACCCTTCCCCTATAAGTAGAAACCACAGGCCTTCGTCTTTCCCTACTGATTGAGATAGCCAAGCCATCTTCTGAACTGCCGAATCAACACGTGCCGAATCAATCTTAGCTGCCGGACGAGGCAAGTTTTCCCCTGCCGAATGACTCCTAAATGTTCTTTGTTTTACCGAACGAGTTAAATACCGAATGGTCATGATACCGAATGAACTTGATCCCGAATGAACACGAGAAACTTTCTTGCTTCATATCTCTTCATCCTTCGTCCTAACAACGTGCTTTTGCTTTTGTGTTCGCAGATAAATGTCTCACAAAGTTGAAACTCGTTCAGAAAAGAGAAAATCTACGGACCGAGGTGAGCCTCCCGTTGTGCCCCCTGCCCAGCCAGGACCAGCGCGATAGGGACCTGCCCCGAGGTTATTAGTGGACGGATATGTCCCTCAAGAGCTTCTGGACTCTCCTCCCGATTGCTTTCCGAGCTCCCTCAAAGAGGGACAACTTGATGTCATCGCTCGCTCTTTTGGAATTGACAGAGCGAGTATGCTGTTGCCGGGAGATGGTGTAATGCCGTATGATCCTCCTGAAGGATATTTCGCCTATAGCCGATACCATTGCATGTGCGGGGCCATTCCTCCGACCAATGCCTGGATAGTCAGCTTCCTCACTTACTTGAAGGTGGTTCCATTCCAGCTTCAGCCCAACTCCTATGCTATCCTGGTGTGTTTGTTCATCATTTTCCAGAGGAAGTACGGGCGCCCCCTTCCAACCGGGAGATTCGGTACCTATATAATTTGAGAGGTTACAAGAAGGGGTCCCCATACATCAGTTTGGAATCGGCTGCGTCCTTCAAGCCAGTCATGGACTTATACTCGAAGTTCACCATGTTTAAGAAGGAATGGTTCTTCGTCAAGGACGACTCTGTTTCTTTTCGCCTTTTCACTTCTGGCTGTAAGTTGAATTTCATTTGTAATTTCTCTGTCCCGACCGCAATGCTTCTTCTTATATGCTTCTGTTTCTTGCTAGCGACAGGCGGCTTTGCGGTCGTGGAGAATGATCGCCTGGTACAGATGGCTGCGGAGATAGAGGCCATCTCAGGAAGGGATAGGTCAGCTTCTTACCTGATCAGGAATGCCACTCTCCTGGGGCACAACTTGATTTTGCCACGTCAATCCGTGGTTAAGCAGAGAGATACAGCCGAGGAGAGGGCTGCCAAAGCTAAAGGCGGGGCCATGACGAAGAGCAGCAAGAGGAGACCCTTCTCGATACCTCCAGTCGTCGGGGGCAAGAATCTTAGGAAATCTGATGGACCCTCTCCCAGCACATGCCCAGATGTTCGGGAGGAGGAAAGTGGAGAGGAGGAAAGAGGCGAGGAGGAGAGCGGAGGTGATGGAGAAGGTGACGGTGGTAACGGTGGCGAAGGGCAGAGTGGTAGTGGCGCTGGTGCCTTGACTTCTGGTCAAGCGGGTGAGATTCAAGAGTGGACGGATGATGCCTTCCGTCAAGCCTTTGAGGGGTTGGAGGAAGGGCCGGCCTTGATGGAGAAATCGAAGAAGTCTGATAAGGCCGGGACTGGTGCCAGTCTATCTTCTGAGAGTATTTCAGCTAAGGCAACTCCGGCGGTTCAAGGTGAATTCTTAACTCCTTTTTTAACTTCATATGTTTCTTGAATTATAGTCTCATGCATGCTTGTAACACTTGGTTTTTATTCCAGGATCGGTTGATGCGGCCAAGACATCAGACATTCGGCACCGCCTTGAGCAATTCAAACTCTTCAAGGCTTCTGCTAAACTGAAGCCCTCGACTGACCGTTCCGGGAGCGTAGTCAGTTACCGTCCTCTTCTCGGAGTTATCAAAGAGGATATTCAAAAGAGAAAGAGGAGCCGTTCCATGTTCGAACCTTCACTTGGACCTCAGCCCCCAACCCAGCCTATTCATGACATCACGGAGGAAGATACTGAGTCCATACCATCTCTGCATCCATCAGAGAATCCTTCCGTTACTCACATTGATCGTCCCGGTTTGGCTCGTAACCCATTTGCGGGTCATCCAGATCTGGACCCGAGTTCTCATGATATTTCCTTCGATGAGGTTACCAGTGAGCACCTCCTACCCCGCAATCCTATGGTAAGGGTACTTGATGAGGCTAAGAATTTGGATCTCGACTTGTTGACTACTCGGATTGTGACTATGGGGGATGAGGCCATAGCAAACATCGATCGGGTGGCTGAAGAGACCAAGAAGTTAATGGAGCATCACGCCCGACTGGTCAAGGCTGGAGAGCAAATCGGAAGTGCTAACATTCGGCTGCGGCTAATGGTTTTCGATCAGGCCAAACAGCTTGCCCATCAGGCCATTCGGATCTCCCAGCATGAGGTGGCCTCCAAACGGCTAAAGAAAACTATGGAGGAGGCTAGTAGAGCCGAGCTGCAAAAAATGGAGGCCACCTGCAAGGGACGAATTGATATGGCCATTGCCACCGTGGATGAGGTTCGGAGAGCGGATCTTGAGCAGATAGACGAGTTATCTGGGAAGCTTGAGGCCGTAGAGTTGCTCAAGCTAAGCTGAAGGAGGAGATGGAGGCGATGCGGAAATCCCTTCAGGCTGACTGCTTGGGATACCGATTGGAGAGAGACGCTGTCGTTGCAAGGCTGTCGGCTTCCGAGGCCCGGATGAGGGAGTTTGAGGAGAACGAGGGGATGATGGATGAGATGCTCCAGGACATGTACTTCCGTACTTGGAAGCAGGGCAACCTGTCCTGGATGGACGATTATCCCCGGGTTATGGCTAGGATATATCTCCGGGCTTTGGAGGAAGCCAAGGCTGAAGCGGATAAAGAAGGTGGCGCGGCCTTCAGAATGGATGTGGTTACCGCACAATTCACCAAGGAGGAGAGGGTGGTGGTGAAGGAGGGCATGCGGTTTCTCACCGCCGAGGAAGTGGGTGTGCAATTGGAGGATGATGATCAGGGAGCAGACGCTGGTAAGTCTTCCTTTTTTAATCTTTTCTCAACTTGATTGCTTATCATTTGTCTAATAGATTCTTCTCCTGAATTGGACAGGTGGGACCTCCCGTCAGCATGATGGGAGTTCTGTTCATGCGGTCAAGTGGATCTTGGGGAGTTGGAAGGATAGAGATGAAGTTCTGATGCTGCCGACTATTTTGACTTGATCCAGGCATTTTTGGTTTTACTTGACATTCCTTTATACACTAGTTCTAAAACATTAATGTATTTTCAGGTTGTAATTATGTCATTGCAACGAACGACTTTATGTAATTTTATAACATAAACCGATTCTACTATATTTGAATGCTTTTGTTATTCTGATGTGTTGCATAAGAAATATAGCTGTGTACGTGCTTCAATCGTGTTTGATGTTATACTCTTGCTTAAAATGTAATTTCATATCTTGCAATGTTTGTGGGATGTGCGAATAAATTATGGTTACATATTTGTGTATAAGAGAAGAAAGTACCGCCCTTCAAGTTTTAGTTGTAGACGGTAGCTTGGAATGTCTTGTGTAACTGAGTATGGAATGCAGCTGAGTGTCTTGTCATCCAGTTTGCGAGTCTCCTATTTGGTGTCCTGTACTTTAGGGACCGTTATATAGGATAGGAGAAAAGTTTTTAAATGAAATGGAAATATAAGAAACAGTAAAACTTCCAATCACGGAAGGCCGTCGATATGCCTAAGTTCGTGGTAAACGGTTTTGTAATCACTTTTCCTAGCTGTGGGTCTTGGAGACATTTGTCACCCATCTTACGCCTCCGCGGGGAGTTTATCTTTTTTACCACAACCGCACTTAAGACAAATCGGAGCCGAGATCGCGCACAGTAACTAACCGAGCCATTATGGCCCGTAATCGTGGGTATTATTCGATTTACTACGGCCGGCTATCGTGGGTGCCGATCGTCAACCGTGAACTACCCTTGGCTGGCCACACCTTATGTTGGGGCTTAAAGTAGGTTCACAGTTGCCGGCGAGCCGAACGCCGTAATGAGCTTCCATCGGCTATAGTCGGCCTTCTTGATGGCTTATAATCGGCTCATTACAGTTGGCTTTGAGGGCAGTCGCGAGCAATGAGTTAACCCGCAGCAGAGAGATGCTGGAGCAAAAGTGTCTCATTGGCGAGTGCATAGATTCGCATAGTACCTGTTGAGTCTTGTCCAGGTGAGGTTGTGCCGTGAAGTGTCCAGAATGGAAATGTTGTTATACAGGATTTTGTTCAACAGAAAAGGATAAAGCTTAACAAGCAGCCAAGATATATAAAGGAACAAGTTAAAAAGAGACAAGATTTTTAAAGTGGTTAGGCACGAAAATGTCTACGTCCACTGATTCTCTTTGTTAATTCACTTCATATGGGCAGTACAAGTTAAGAAAAGTATCGATGGAGGTGTTGGATGTTCCATGCCCTCTGGAACACCTCTCCGTCCATTGTTAACAAAATATAAGCTCCGTTGTGGAGATCTTTATGAATTACATAGGGTCCGTCCCAGATTGGATCTAGCGCTCCGGGGCGTGGAAAGATCCGCTTGAGGACAAGATCTCCTTCTTGTAAGCTGCGGTGCTTGAATTTGGAGTTGTATTGTGCTGCCACTTTTTGCCTGTGAGCTGCTGCTTTGAGTGCTGCATCGTTTCTTCTCTCCTCAATTAGATCCAAAGACATGTGGAGGAGTTCTTCGTTCTCTTCTGGGTTGTAGTTGATCCTACGGTGGGAAGGCACTACAATTTCAACTGGGAGCATGGCCTCCGATCCGTATGCCAAAGAGAAAGAAGTATGCCCTGTTGATGTTCTGTAAGATGTGCGGTAGGCCCAAAGTGCCGTAGGAAGTTCATCCACCCAAGCGTCTTTTGACTTTTCAAGTTTCTTCTTGATTAGAGTTTTGAGGATTTTGTTGACAGCTTCGACTTGTCCGTTTGCCTGGGGATAAGCCACAGATGAGAAGCTTTTGTGAATTCTGTGCTCTTAGCACCAGTCGGTGAATTCCTTGCTGTCAAATTGAAGTCCATTGTCCGATATGATTTTGAGTGGAACCCCGTACCTGCATAAAACATTTTTGATCAAGAAGTTAATAACTTTTGCCGAAGATATTTTATTTAGAGGCTCCGCTTCCACCCATTTGGTGAAATAGTCAACTGCCACTATGGCATATTTGGCTCCGCCTCGGCCCACTGGCAGTTCGCCAATCAAGTCAATTCCCCATATTGCAAAGGGCCAAGGGCTGGTCATTTGAGTAATCTCATTTGTGGGTAGTCGAGGAATCTTAGCAAATTTCTGACATCTGTCGCATTTTTTGACGAAGTTCAAGGCATCTTTGTTTAAGGTGGGCTAGTAATACCCGTATCGGAGTATTTTCTTTGCTAGAGTCTGCCCTCCGGTGTGATCTCCGCAACTCCCTTGATGGATGTTGGACAAGACTTCCCTGGATTCCCTTCTAGCGATACACCTTAATAAGGGATTAAAGAAGCCGCGCCGATAGAGGATGCCTTCTTGTAATGTGTAGCGGGAAGCTTTCCTTAAGATTTTCTTGGCTTCGTTACGCCCGTCGGGCAGTGTGCCACTTTGTAAGTACTTTCGGATGGGAGTCATCCAAGTTTCCTCTTCGATTGCAGCTATCATATTCATTGGCTCGTAACTTGGGGCTAGTTGCTTTGAGATGGTTATTGTTCGGGAAGCGGTGTCGTCCTTCATGCTAGCTTGCTTTGCCAGTTCGTCGACCTCCTGATTCTCTTCTCGAGGAATGTGTTTGATTAAATAGTGATCCAATTGATTGAGCGGCAGCTTGGTCTTCTTTAGATATGATGTGAGTCGTTCTCCTCGAGTCTGGAATTCTCCCAGTATTTGATTTACAATAAGTTGAGAATCACTATGGAGACATAAAGAACCGACTCCAATCTCCGGGGCAAGTTCTAATCCGGCTATCACTGCTTCGTATTCTGCGTCATTGTTGGTGGCAGTGAATTCAAACCTTAGGGCGTAGTGCAGCTTCCTTCCCCTGGGGGTGATTATCACAACACCTGCCCCCGAGCCTTGTTCATTTGATGCTCCATCTATGAAGAGATTCCACTTGATATCTTCTGTTATTTCAGATTGCTCCTTACCTTCGTTAGTAGTGAATTCGGTAATGAAATCAGCTATGGCTTTCCCCTTGATAGCGGTGCGAGGATGGTAGGTGATATCATATTGACTCAGTTCAATGCACCACTTAAGTAGTCGCCCAGAAGTGTCGGGGCGATGGAGTACCCGCCTTAGCGGTTGATCGGTTAAAGCTCTGATGGAATGAGATTGGAAATAGTGTCGCAGTTTTCGTGACGTGATTAGCAAACAGTATGCTAGCTTTTCAAGTTTAGGGTATCTGGCTTCTGCCCCTGTAAATCTCTTGCTTACAAAGTATACGGGCCACTGCGCGCGGTTGTCTTCTCTCACCAAAGCGGCCTTAAAGCATGGGACGATACAGCAAGGTATAGGTATAGTTCCTTGCCTTCATTTGGAGTTGAGAGTACTGGTGGTCTCTGGAGGTGTTCGATTAAGTTAAGGAAGGCTGTCGAGCATTCGTCAGTCCATTCGAACTTTCCTTTGTCTTTCTTTAGAGCTTCAAAGAAAGGGATGCATTTGTCGGTTGCTTTAGAGATGAACCTGCTTAGGGCGGCCACTTTCCCGTTTAGGCTTTGCATCTCTGTTCGAGTGGATGGTATCTTGATATCTTGCAAAGCCCGAACTTGTTCGGGGTTTGCTTCAATCCCCCTGGCATGGACGATGAATCCCAAGAACTTTCCCGACGATACTCCGAAGGAGCACTTTAGAGGGTTCAGCTTCATTCCATATTGGCGAAGTACTTGAAACATCTCGTCCAGGTGGTTTGTATGATTGTTGGGTTTCCTTGATTTTACCAGCATGTCATCCACATAAACTTCCATAGTTCGTCCTATTAGTTCCGCAAACATCTTGTTGACGAGGTGCTGATAAGTAGCTCCGGCGTTTTTAAGTCCAAAAGGCATTACTCTATAGCAGTCAATCCCCGGTCAGTGATGAAAATAGTGTGGTCTTGATCGGGGGCGTGCATAGGGATCTGGTTATATCCTGAGTATGCGTCCATAAAGGGTAAGAGTTCGTGTCCGGCTGTGCTGTCCACGAGCTGATCGATTCGGGGGAGTGGGAAGCAGTCCTTCGGACAAGCGTCATTTAAGTTGGAGAAGTCGATGCATGTTCGCCACTTCCCATTAGCCTTTTTTACTAGTACCGGGTTGGCGATCCATTTTGGGTAGATGGCTTCTCGTATGAAGTTATTGGCAAGTAGGTTCTTTACTTCTTCCTCGAGGGTTGCTGATCGTTCTGCACCCATGCTTCTCTTTTTCTGCTTTACCGGCACCTTAGTGGGATCGATGTTCAGCACGTGGCATGCTACGTCTGGGGAGATTCCTATCATGTCAGCGTGCGTCCATGCAAATACATCCATGTTATGGCGAAGAAAATCAATGAGTTGATCCTTTAATTCTTCTTTTAGTTGAGATCCGATTTTCAATAGTCTACTTGAGTCATGTTTGTCTACAGCTACGAATTCCATAGCCTCTGCAGGCTCGGCGGTGGCCTCCTCCTCTTTGTCCCTGGGGTCTAATTCATTGAAAGGATCACTAGTATATCGAAGAGGAGGGGCTTTCTTTAGTTGCTATGCTTCCAAGCTTTTCATGCAGAGAGTAGTCTCTGCATTTTTCCCTTTATCTTTTCTGCGGTTATTGCGAAGTTCAGTTACATAGCAGTCTCGAGCAGCGTCTTGATCTCCCTCTATTTCTCCTATTCCGTTATCTATTGGAAATTTCATCTTCAGGTACCATGGGGCTAGGACAATTTGGAAGTCAGACAAGGCTGGTCTTCCCAAAAAGGCGTTGTAGGCCGAGTGGTTCTCTATTAGTATAAATGTTTGTTTTCACACAACGGAGCGGGGATGACTTCCTATTTCAACAAAGAGGTCCAGTTGCCCGAGGGGCATCTTCGCATCTCCAGTGAAACCATGTAGTGGTTTGTTGCAAGGAGACACATCCTTCATTGACAGCTTCATTTTGTCGAAAGCATGCTTGAATAGGATATTTACTGAGCTTCCAGTGTCTACTAAAATTCGGAAAACTTTGGCTGGGCCGAACCAGGCAGAGATGACCATAGGATCCATGTGTGGGTACTGCCTTCCCTCTAGATCACGCCTATTGAATGTGATGTCGTCATTCTCTTTCCGTTTCGGGTGGCGTTCTTCCATAACAGAATTAACGTAGCCTTCATCGTTTCTAAGTGACTTACCGTATCTTTCCATATCTGCCCAGCTTCCGTCGGCGATGTGTGGCCCCCCTGATATGGTATGGACCACTATCTTCTCTTGACTAGAGCCGCTGGTGTTGCGATTTCCTCCGCCTACTTCTAGGAGGGATAGCCCTGGGTTTTTATTGGCGAGAGCTGGAGTCCTGTTCTGGCTTTCTACATAGCGTTCCAGTCTCTTCCTTCTGATGTGTTCTTCAATCAAGTCCCGGAGATGGTGGCATTCATTGGTGTCATGTCCATGGGATTCGTGGAAGCGGCAGAACTTTCCAGACTTGAGTGCGTTATCTGACTCCTTCTTGTGAGGGGGGCGCTTGTATCTAACTTCATCTTGGGTGGCTAGGAAGATGTTTTCGATTGTTTCATTCAAAGGAGTGTAAGAGTCAAATCTTGGTCCAGGTCGATATAAGCGCTTTTCTCCATTCTTGCCCCCAGCATTGTCTCTAAATTCATTTCTTCGAACATCCTTCGCTGCAGCGGGAACCCTGTCTGGATCTGTCTTAGCATGTTTCCCTGACTGCCTCTTAGTGGCAGCATCTTCAAGTCTCATATACTTTCCAGCTTCATGGAAGAAATCAGGTAAAGTAGCTGGTTTTTCCTTGGTTAGTCTTCTAGCAAATTTAGTATCCAGATGTACACCACTGCAGAGGGCCATTAGGATAAATTTCTCGTCGTCATCTTGGACTGCGGCCGCTGCGGCGTTGAATCGGGTTAGATATTGTTGCACTTTCTCTCCGGGTTTCTGTTTGATATTAGATAAGGAATAAGCGTCCTTGGGTTGTTCCACATGAATGCGGAACTGGCTGATGAACTTTTCTTTCAACATTTCTCATGAGCTGATGGACCCTTAGGGTAGGTGGCAGAACCAGGAGGTAGCTAGATCTGCCAAGAATAGTGGGAAGTATTTACACAACACTCCCTCCGTTGCTCCGCTCATGAGCATATGCTGGGTGTATCTCTGTAAGTGTACGATGGGGTCAGAGGTTCCCTTGTAAGGTTCCATTGTTGGCATTTTCCATTCCCGGGGGGTGATGGAAGTTTCGATATTGCGGGTGAAGGGGCCGGTTACCCTAGCGCCTATCCCCCGATCCCTTTGGTCCCGTTGGACGCATTCTTTGAAAAATCGCGCCATCCTTTCATCAGAATTTAGGGCGGATAGAAATGAGTTTGGTTCTTCCCTGTGGGATTGATTCCGTCCAGACGACTTGTAGGGATGGTATCGTCTGTCACTCCTAACATTCTCCAATGGCTGCCTCTGGTCTTCTGGGGGCATGCTGGGGTCAGCCACAGTTGGCCCTTGCCTTGACCTTCCCCTGCTGGGTTCTGTTCTCAGCACTTCCTTGGGTCCAACTTCGGGCTGGACTCCAGCTCGGCCCCGTTTACTGGTGTTTCCATGGTTAGGTAGCATGACAGGCTCAGCTACATCCGACCCCTGCCTGGCACCTCCCCCGTTGGGTTCGGTTCCAAGTGTTTCCTTGGGTCGGAATTCGGGATGAGTCCAGGCTCGGCTCCTACCATTGCTATTTCTGTTGTTAACCTCTTCGAAGAAGAAAGACCATTGTCGTCTCCCAGATCCTCCAGACTGGGACTCACCCCATGATTCAGTGTTGCGGTTGGATTCTTCAGCATCACTTAAGCGTGACATGAGTTGGTCCACCAAGGCTTCTTGTTGAGATGCGAAGTGGTTAGTTACTTCAGCCACAACCCTGTTCAGATCCGTCCTTGTAATTGGTTGTTCCGTAGCAGGGGCTGTTGGATCTACCTGATTTCCATTTGCCGTTGGAACCGGACGATTGTCTTGATTTTTGATTACTGGATCTGGGATACTGCTAGTTGCAATGTTCTTTCCTTTGTTAGCATCTTTCTTCCATCCAGGAGGCATGTTTTCCAAGCAATGAACGATGTTGATAGGAAAAGGGTTGAGCGGGAGAAGCTAAAGCTTTGAGCTCCTGGCTCTCAGTGAAAGCACCAAAAATGTTTGCACAAAAAATGGGCAAACACCTCCAAGTCGTATGATTTAGTTGATTATAGGTTGTTCTTAATGATTTGGGTGATTTGTGCAAATATATGAAATAGATGGACTAAGCTGTAAAAGACACACGGATTTATAGTGGTTCGGCCAGAACGTGCCTACGTCCACTTTATATGTTATTGTCCTTTTCTCTTCAGATTACAAGTACAGAGCTTTGATTACAAGTAACTGAAAGGTTTTTGAAAGTTCTATCCGTGCTTGAGCTCTCAAACTTGTCTACCATTGTTGTACCCCTGCCCCTCTATTTATAGAGTGAGGCTGAGGGCAGGGGTCTTGGATGTATATGGCTGCTGGTGGGCCTGGGCTGGTGCAATCTGGCCTGGAAGAGTTGGTCCGACACGCCCTGGTTTGGTGGAACTTGGTTCGACAATGGGTGGAGTAGGTTGGTTCGGTAGGAGGTGGTATGTTGTTTGGACCGGTAGTAGGTGGAGTGAGGGTTGGTCCAGTCGTAGGTTGGGGATGAGCTGGTTCGGTTGTCGTGGGATGTTGATTCGGTGGAACCGGTCCGTTGAGATGTTGGACCGGTGGGACTTGGTGGAGAAGTGGTCCGTTAGGAGCTAGGGAGTGGTTGGTTCGGTATGAGCTTGGAGGTGGGTTTGGACCGGCAGGTATTAGAGAAGCGTTGGTTCGGTTGTGTCCCCTTGCTCGTTGGTTCGGTGGTGGAAATGCACACAACACAAACCGGATGGTTCATTTACACTTCAAAAGTCAATTCACAATTGATATCAAAATATCGTATTCTCAAAAGCATACCATTTTCGAAACCACATTTACATCCGAAATTATATCATACTTGAAATCATATCACTTTCGAATTCATATTTCCAAAAATAGATTAAATCCTCACTTAAAATCATCATATTCCTCAAATATGTCATTTAAATCCCTACTTATGTTATAACATCATTAAACCTTATTCGCTTAAAAATCAAGGTTTAATTAGAAACATTTCCACTTTACACCATTTGGAATTTAGAAAATAATTAGATAGTTGTAAATAGTTTAGTTAGTTTACATAGTTTTAAATGGAGATAAATTAGGTTGAATAGGTTTAAAATAGATTAAATAAATTTTAAATAGAGTAAAATAGATTAAAATACTTTAATAAGATTTAAAATAGTTTAAATGGTTTAAGATAGATTAAATAGGTTTATTATGGATTAATTAAATTTAAAATAGTTTAAATGAATTTAAAAATAGATTCAATAGAATTAAAACAGATTAAATAGCTTAAAATAAATTAAAATAGTTTTAAATGGATTAAAATAGTTTAATATAGTTTAAATGATTTAAAATAGATTAATATATATATTAAAATAGATTAAATAAATTAAAATAGATTAAGATAGGTTAATTAGTTTAAAACAGGTTAAATTGGATTAAAAGAAATTAAATAGTTTAAATTGATTAAGTTGGTTTAAAATAGATTAACTTATTTTAATAGTTGTAAATCTTAAAACTAGAGTTTAAAAGAACATTTACAGTTTATATTACGATAAGAAATTTTGAAATTAACATCATATTTAACCATTTCTTCCATTCCAAATTTTCAATAACTTAATTTTGATAATGTCGTTTATACTTCAGTTACAACTTCAACATTTCAATTTAAACCAATTTCTATTTCAACATTTAAAACTCAGATTTCCGAAATAATTCAGTTTATATAAATCAAGTTTTCTTCAAAATATCATTTAACTAAATTCAAAATTTGAGGATTTAAAATCGTTTAATTTCACCAATCCGGTGTCCATATATAATTCTCTACCCTATGGTCAAGTGATATGGACATTTATCATTTCAATCCGCAATTTAAAATTTTATGGATATATATAATTTCAACCCAAAATCCCAAAATTTAGTTTCAATACATGAAATCGCTCGAGTCTATCATTTCAACCCATAAAGATTTCTTCCTAATCTATCAGATCGTTTGGATATGTATCAATTCAAGCTATAAGGAACTTGCAGTGTTACAACAATATAAAATATACATCTAGTCATCCAATATCAACAATCAAACATCCATCAAAATCTCCAAATCAATCAGTAAACACCAATAGCTAACTGATTATCAATAACAAGTATAAACTGACAAATTAAAATTTAATATTAAATTAAATAGCGATTAAATGCAATAAAAATTCATTTATTGCAATTTATTTCCAATTTCATCTTAATTTCCAGTAACGCAATATTTAATTACATTTAATGCAATTTATTTTTGATTTGATTTCAATAAGTTAAACAAATAGGTAACAAATAACAATTGTCACCTATAGCTCAATTTAATCACATTTATAAGTTGATTGTTTACAACAAATGTTATAATTATTTACACAACTTTAATTTTATTCAATTACAATTTATTACATGCTATTTCATTTTTTAATATAACATTTAGATTATCAATTACTCTTTTAATCCAATTACCAATTAATACACACATTATTACAATTAATTTACAATCTAACCAATTATAACTTTTTAATCATTTTAATTAATTGGAATTACATTTAAAGAAGTTATCAATTAACTTAAATTAATACTTTTACATTTAATTCCAGGTATATTCTTACTATTAAATCATAAATTTTCTTCTTCCAACATTAAAACACAAAACCTTAATAATTAACTAATTTTAATTATCGAAAATTACGGGTCGTTATAGGAACCACCCGTTGAATGGCCAATCAATTGAACGGAACTTCCTATTGATATGCTGAAAAGCTGAACGGCTGAACGAAACTACTTGATGAATGATTGGATGGTCGAACGAAACTACTTGCTGAACGACTGGATAATTGAATAGAATGACTTTTGTCTAATATAATAATAGTAATAACAATCATAAATCACAAATACTTTAACAACTACATGTCTCTTAACAAAAGGCATTTCTTTAAATAACGAGAATTTCTGTTGCTATTCAAAACAGTAGTCCACAGTAATAGTTTCAGATATAGCATTCAAGATAGGTCTACGCAATTAGCATCGGATGAAATTGCGAATCTATTGCTCAAGTTCACTTGAGTTACCATTAGTAGACGATTTTTTGACGAGTTTCTGAATTTCTTATTATCAATAAAATTCTGACAAGCTTTTGGTTGAGCTTCTCGATTAAATTTTTGATTTCATAATGATTGAATTCTTGGTTTTCTTGGTGGCTTTCTTAATGATTTTTCTATTTCCTATTGAATTTCGGGTTTTCTTGTGGAAATCAAGTTTTCATGTTATTATTGGATTGGATTTCTGGCTTTCTGTTAAAGGATTTTTAGTTTTCTATTCGGATTCTGGTCTTCTTCTATTATTATTATTATTATTACTAGATTTAGATTTCTTCTCTTCTTCTATTATTATTACCAGATTTGCATTTCTAGTCTTCTTACGTTATTGCCAGATATGGATTTCTAGTCTTCCATTATTATTACTAGACGTGAATTTTTGGACTTTTATTATTGCCTGGTTTGTATTTCTAGTTTTCTATTATCATTAGATGAGGATTTATGATCTCTTATTACCAGATTGATTTCTAGTCTTCCTATTATCGAAGGAGATTTTGGATTTCTTATTAAGATGATATGAGTGATTTCTAGCTTCATTATTATTAGAAGGTTTTTTAACCTTTTTCTTCAAAATTAACACCCGGTTTTGAGATAGAAATTACCATAAGGAGAAAAAAACCAAAAGTTGAACAACAAAGGATTCTGATCTAATATTTTACAAGCAATTCAATATAGAAAGCCAATATGTGACAACCAAAGAAGAATTAGCTTGGGAAGAAAAGCTTCGAAGCTCATATTGCCCTCTTGAAGCATTTCTTGCTTAGCTCTTCATCCGTTTACAGGTGATATTATTCTAAATTTGAATACTCACTCTATAGAGCATGTAGGAAAATTTATGTGATGTCTAAACAAAAAAATTTAAAGACCAAAATAAACTTTACAATAAGTAATGACTATTGAATAACTAATAGACTCCGTAATAAAAACTTAAACTTTTTTGTTGGCTAGAAGAACACAAGTAAATGCTAAATCTATGTTAAGAAGATAGGTCCATGAATATGAACCGAAAACTTTAATAATAATTAACATATAACTTCCTAAATGTGATGCTATATTAATGAAACTATGATACCAAAAATATGTTAGTAATAAATCATGTATTGGTATTAACCCGGATACATGAAACTTAAGATTTTAAATGATCTCGATAATTTAAAACCTTCTTTTGGTAAAGTTAAATTGCAGGAGAAATAAGAACACCATCAGATTGAATGGATTTAGAAGGCTAACCAAAGGAAGAAAAAATCATGATTTATCCCAAAGAATAATAAGCGTCTTTTTTATAAGGAGGGCCCAAATTTTGTCCCTATAATTTCCAAAGGATATAAACCAAGGAATCAATGTCAAGAGTAAGAGCTTGAGCCAAAGTTTAAAGCCCCCGATGATAAGATAGTGTTGATGATGAATGTCAACGTCAAAGTACGCATGAACATCGTAGGCCATAAGATCATGTTGAAGAAAAAATGTTTCTCCTTAACTATTGTCGGTATTCTTCTATGTCACACGTCAAGTATGATGTCGATGTCATCACCTAAGCATCATAAGCCATCAATGAGTGTCAATATAGCCTATGGCACACTTTATGCTGAATCTCGTCAGAGTTACTGTTCTTCTATTGGAGCTAGCTCGTCGTTAACAACCTCAAAGGTAATCAATAAAAGTGGCACCGCACTTCACAAGCACTTCAAAGACACTGTTCTACGATGGCGCCAAGGGTCGTTGACACCAAAAGAATGTAAAGTAGCACTGATCTTCATTATACTCAACGCTGCACTTCGTCTCTCATTTAGCATGCTTCATCAACAATAGAAGGATGATGTTATTCCTCTACATTGCCACTACTCAATTATTATCATAGAAAGTCACCATAGTCAATGACTTCGATGCAATATCATATATAGCATTCTTTCATGACAACATTCAGTGACGACGAGACTCATGATTTCCTATGCAACGTTAAATAAAGCCATTTGTGGTCAACGTCAAACAATGGTGCATTTCATAGCTATAGAATATCAAAATCGAGGGTACCGGTGTCGCAACTATACTATGTACACAATATTCTTCAGTATCGGATGATGTCGTCAACCCTCAATCAGAAAGATCTCAAGAAATGGAGTTGTCATCACTGTTGTCGACACACAATAGCTATAGTCATTGATGTATCTAAAAGGATTGTCGAAATATCTACTTGATAATGTTTCCTTTCATCAATGCTATTATGGGTGTAGTGAAAGTCGATTAATGGAGAGGGAATTATAATTGTCGAGCTTAATGATGATGAATATTAGCACTAGTTCACTGTAATGGCCCATTTTTTAACCATTTTAAATTATTGAATTTAATATGATTAATAAATAAAAATGGTTAGGAATAAGAAATTAATGTTTTATTTATGTAACTTATTTAATATGAACTTGAAAAAAAATTAAAATAACAATTTCGATAAGATTTAAAAAAAAAATTTGTATTAGAATGAAGTTCAATATATTTAACATGTTGTAATCAATATCAAGAATTGAATAATAAATGTTGAATTACTGTAGAATAGAAGTAGTTGTTTTATTATTTGAATTCGTTTTAGAAGTTAAATTTTATAAGTTAAATAACTTGTATTTCAAATATACTAATTTATTGAATAATTAAAATTGTTTAAATTTAATATTGGAATTATTTAAATAATTGAATCCTAAATTTAATGTAAATGAAAATATTTCAAAAGTTGATTTAAATTTTACTTAAACAAGAATAAAGATAGTTAATTTTTTAAATTGAATTTAAAGTGAAAAAATATATTTTGGAAAATAGCATATTTAATTAACGTATGTCTTTTTGGACACTGTCTCGTATTTCGACGAAATCGATTTCATTGGATCCGTAACTGTGATAACCCAGATTTTTGGGCATCGGGTAATTGGATAATTATATAATTTAACTATTGAAAATACTGATTTATAAGTTGAATAAATAAATCTGGAAATAAATATTTATATCGGGATAAATATTTATTTGATAACCTCCTAATATAATTATTTAAAATTGGAAAATTATTCTTTTAAAACAAACAATAATGTATTGTTATATGTATATATATACATATGAGTAGATTTTAAATAGAATTGGATTGGAAATTCAAGAATAAATATATACGATTATTAGTGTATAATTAAGATTTTAAAATCATTCACTTTTAAAAGTTATATATGTATAAATACTAGAAAATGTATGAATATAAATATAAACCATAATTAAAAAAGAAATGTATTTATCCAAAATGGAAAATATAAAATAAAAGACAAGGATAAATAAAAAGCTTTAATAAGATTTGAGAAAAGGTTTAATACATTTAAAAAAAAATTAACATGAGATAAAATTTAATTTGCGTATATATACAACATTTAAAACATGATACATGAAATTAATAAATACATAATACAAATATGAATTAGTATGGAAACATTAATATAAATACAAAAATACAAGTGTAAGTAATTAATACATACAAAAATACAAGTGTAAGAAAACTACAACATGAATTAACGTGTAATCATCTTTGCATGCAAATTACAAGTGTTGTGTTCTTTATTATAAAAAGAAATAAAAATAGGGAAACAAGATTATAAATACACTACTTTCCCTTCTCTTCACATTTTCTTCAAAATTTATATACTCACAAATGTAGAAACCTGGAAAACTAAAAAAAATATACAAGCCAGAGATTAAAAAAAAGAAAACAAAAGCAAAATAAAAATCAAGTTCGATTCATCTCAACAAACAAGATTTCAAATCAGACAACTTCCAGTTTTCATAAAGAAACAATTTTTTTTTAATTCAAAAACAGGGGAGCTAAAGCAAAGATCAGATCAGAAGCTTGCTATTTTCAAGCTTAGATCGAAACATTTTCTAGTTCAAAGATCAAAGTTTTCAAAAACCAATTCCAGTTCCTCTGTTCAAACATTATAAGGTGAGTAAGCTACATCTTTTAGATCAAAAATCTTTTATCAAATCTGTAGATAAGTAAAAAAATTATAAAAGTAACAAAACATATTATAGTGTTGCCAGGAAATGAAAGTACTTTTATAGTGTTGTCATCTCTTCTTTGTTCAATTTGTACAGTGAGTAAACTGCAACCTTATAGGGTAAATCACCTTATGCATATAAAGAGTCATGGTAGGAATGAATATGGTCTTACATGGATGTAAGAATGGGTTTGTTTGATATCTATATTTTGAATTGCCACAAATATATATATATTTGTATGTCTATTTGGCCTCTGTCTTTTTAATAGATCCTAAATTTTATTCAAAAATTTATATCTCTTCACTCGATCACCTTTCGGTTATGATCATTAAAATAAATTGTTTTGTAAATAATAAATCTCATACATAAAAATGTTTTATGTGAAGATTAGTAAGTACTGCACAGAAAGGAAGGAAATTGCTGTGAAAATGAATTGTCACTAAAAATCAATCATTTAAATTTTCTGATTCACTTATATACATTAATTCATTTTTGAAATTGTTGATTTTTGAGAGAAGTTTTGAAATTTTTAAATTTCAGTGTGGAGAGACATTAAGGGACGATCAGAATTTGGTCAAGGGTCAAATTCCGGCGAACCTTGTGATTTGGTGGTTTTTCGTTAGGCGCGTAGGAGGGTAGGAAGATGGCGTATCTAAGAAAAATGGTAAGAAAATTTTCGAACGGAGGGATGTAGTGCGACAAGGTCATTTAGGATTTAAGGAGTGTTTTCGTGGGTTTCTGTTCATGGACGAACTGTGGCAAGGGAAGTGAGGGAAGGGCGTGCGGTCCGGGCGGAAATGAAAGAGGATGGGATGGCGCTCTTACTGGTGAAGTTTGGGCAGTGATCAGCATTGGGATGGTGGCGAACGAGGGGATTTGGGTGAATGAAGTTTTTCTTCTGGGCAATGGGAGTTCGAAATTTCGTTTTGGGTGTTTTAGCGACGTTTCGGGTGGTGAAGCATAGAAGGATGGTTGGCAGCGACTCGACGACATCATTGGAGTTGGTCGGCGTTGTTCCGACGCCGTGTGCACGTACACTTGTGCACTTGTATTTGAGTGATGTGAGGCATAGGAGAAGACAATGTTTTTCTCAAGTCTGGCTCGAGTATGTTTGAATGTTGCCTCGAAGTAGTGAGTTGACATGCGCGACTTGGGAAATTTATGGGTGGAACTCGGGGAAAACAGGTGTGGGCTCGGGTTGCTTGTTGTTAGTTAACCAAGTTTTAAATTTAAAGACAATGTACCAGGTTATAATGTAATCCTTAATCAAGTTTAATTTTAAAGAATGCATAGTTAGGTCTAAAGTATATTGAAATATATACGTTTCAAAGGATTGTAAACCAAGTTTCAAAAGTAATTTATTAAAATAATATTTCAAACAATGTTTTGAATTTAAATTGGTTTGTTTTGGAATAATTAAATATTAGTTAATTAATTTAGATATGTAATTTCAAGTATTTAATGTAATAAGATTCAAATATATAAATTAAGTAATTAATTTAGATATAGAGGTTTATCTTCAATTAATTTAGATGGATAATTAAAAGATTAATTAATAGATTAATTAATAAAGGAAAGTAATTAAAAAATAATTACTTAATTAAAGGATGGTTAATTATTTAAGTAAGGATTAATTACTTAGTGTTTGTAATTTAGGGTTATTTAATTAATGATTAAAGGTGAATTAATTAATGATTAAAGGATTATTAATGATAAAAAGATAATTACTGAATGTAATTAATTAAGGGTTAATTAATTATGTAATTAACTTAAAGCCGATTCATGTGATTAAATATGGATGATTAATTAAGGTTGATAAATTAATTAATTGATTTGCAATTAATTAATGTTAAGTAAGTGGGATTAAAAGTGATTGAAGTAATAAATTAAATTTATTTAAATTAATTAGAAATGGTGTGACTAATTAATCTTGCTTATGGATGATTGAATGATATTGAATGCCTTGGATTATTTGATATGTTTGATATGTGATTTTGATGCTATGTGAGATGATATGTTTGGGTTGAACTGTGATAATATGGATTATCTATCTGTAATGGAATCATTGTGTGAATATGTTACTCTGAATATAAATTGAATTACATTTACTTAAACAACTTGGATTAAAGATTGTATTTGGATTCGAGGAGACCGGGGTCGGATATCAGCAAATACCCGAAACCACTTCGATTTGTAATCTACAATGATTCTTTATAGATTTGATATGTGAAATCAAATAGGCTGGAATGGAATAATATGGACCATTGAAACTAAGTAAAGGTACTTATGGATTGATTTGTGAAATAATTGTTGACTATAACATGTTATGAACTCATAGTGAGGTACGAGTTACCCAGGTTTCCCAATTAAGTTTTATAACTTAGTATTTCAAATTTTATGGGTTTACTCACGCTGGTTTCTAGCCTGACCCGGGTGTTACTTGATGTAATGCTCGGGTCAGACCGAGTATTACAGATTTTCAGGTTAGGACGTTCTGGAACTCAGGAAGCAAGCTGGATGGTAGGATCGTATGGAGTTTTCCGTTGTGTAATAGAGTTGTATTGATAGTAGTCTGGGACAAGTTGTTCAGCTGTCAAGTTTATGTATAAATGTTTGTACTCTGATGTATGGTTATAGAATTGACAATTACAGTTTTCTTTGTATAAATGCTATTATTTGATATTATATTTTGATCCGCTGCGAATGTGAGATTCTATGATTTGTTTTTTTTCTTCTACCTTCTTCTTCTTTCTCTAACAATCTGAAATTTTCAGCATTCGATTTCTCGGCATTACTACCTTGAACGTACTAATGTCGAATTTTCGAGGTTGTAAATTTCGGGTAGTTAAGTAATATTGAGTTATTATAGGATTTCTAGTTTCATAGCTATCGGGTTTATCGTTTGACCGTGCGAGCTTGAAACGCATAGAATTTAATTAAAGCAATTTAAGTTAAAATAATTTAATTTGAAAAGCTATCTTCTGAATATGATGGAATTAGCTCTCGATATATATTCCATTATGTTTGGAATAGGGGTATAACATATAGAATGTCAGGCGGCACGCTTCGTTTGGAGTTCAAAATTTATAAGGATGAATATTGCCATGAAAATTTTCTATAAATAGCCTTAACTTATCCTCATTTGGAGACGTGAACCCTAACTGCCATTATAAATAACCCTCAATCCAATGGTTCATATCGTCCACGTTGATCGAGGCCGTTTTAGGCAAACTCTCCAACATGGAAGTTGTGTGCGCAGACTAGTGGAACACATCGGTGGTGGTAGATCGTCAAACGAAGCAGTAAGGCAACCAGAAATCAACCACAACCGTTGGATCTAGGTTGGTGAAGTTTGTCATCATTGTTATTCGATGGTCGACGACAAAAAAACGAAAGTTGGAGAGGAAGTGGAGAGCTATCATCGATTGGAGTTGGTGTGTTATTGTTGAGTGTGGCGGCGGTGATTACAAGATGTGCGGCGCTGTCTTTTTCATTCGTGTTCGATTTTGGGGTTATTGTTGGAGTCAAGGCTAGCAGCGTGAGGTAGAGGAAGGCCGAGGATTGATGCAGAGGTGGAGTGATGACGGTCCATTCGAGCTAGGTAGTAGGGATTAATAGTGGTGCGGCGGCGTGTCAAAGTCGAGTTCCTCGACCGGGAAGTGAGCGTGAGTGAAAACAGGAATTAGGAGGGAAGATGAATAATTTTTTTTTAATTTAAGTTAATTAAGTGTAATGGCCCGTATTTTTAACGCTTTTAAAATACTAAATTAAATAAAATTTCACAACGAAAATTCAATATTTGAAACGCGTCCAGTTAAACATAGCAACTGGTAAATTTTTCCCCGAAAATATGAAAGTTTATTTCGCGCGTAAATTTAGTTCAATTTAATCAGCTAAAAAGCGATGAAAATAAAACGTTTTCAAAACCAAAATATTTTTATATAGAAAATTCTAAACCATCTTCTGAGCAAGATTTCAGTTTGTCGTTTTTTCAAATTCGGACATCTTTAGCTCCGTCGATCTTATTTTTCTACGTTTTTCATGCATTTTCCGCTATTATAAAATTCGAATTTTTATAATTCAATCATACTACTGACATATGTATACCGTTTTGATCGTCTCAATGTGCTGGTTCCTAAGGTATATTCAATTTTGTGTTTTGAAGTTTAGTTCGAAACGGAATACGTGTAAATGGTAACCGTATAGGTAACCGGTTTGTGCCTTTCATTTTTCTTGAGCCATTTCACATAAATCTAATAGCCGTTACTTTAATATTTCTAGGATTTATGTTAAGTGGCGTTCATGGTTCCCTATGCATTAGCTATCTGTTCATTTTGTACCTTTTCATGTAGTTGTTGTTACTTTCAAAATGTTATGCCATACCAAAAGTCATACTGAGCCGTATAACTCATCTTCCTCTCATTTTTCAAGTATTGTCCTACATCCTCTTTTCTCAAAAGCCATGACCTCAACAAAAAAAAAGAGAGAGACAAACACGTCGGCCAACAAAAGCAAGCCACCCTCCGCAATATTTTTTTTCCTCCTCCTCTTGAGTCGGCCACCTCCACAACCTTACCCGCCTTCATTCCACCTAACCGCCGCCACAGCCCGTTCGACTACACCCGCCCGCCATCGCCTCCTCCCCTCGGTCAAAGACGTGCGTTCCTTAGGCCGAGATTGGCGAGCTGCTACACCTTTCTCCCCGTGTATTTGTGTACGTATTAATATATATATTTATGCGCTGCTGTCCATGATGTTATATATTCCAAATTTATGAAAGTTATATAAAATTTTGTGTGTGCTTACAAATATAGTTTTTTGGTGCTCATCCTTTCATTTATATAAGTTTATATATTTGGTTTATAAAGGTAGTTATATATGTAAAGTCTCTGCCTATAACCCATATGTAGGTTTCAAATTGTAAGTTTGTATAATCATGTTAAGTTTTAAAGTTAGTTATATAATACAAAGTTGATGTTGTAGTTCTCAAATAAAGTGTTTAAACTTGCATATCACTGTAAGTATATTTCATATATTGGCTGTACTAAATTTTTAGTATATATTAATTTAATATGTTAAGTTGCATAATTTTATATATGGGTTTTTATACTTTTTAATTTGGGTGTACATACACATTATATAGCTAAAAAGTTGTGCATTGGTTAGAATGTTTACTGTATATTATGGTATAAAGGTTACAGCATATTTATGTTTTGTACAAACCTAAGTTATATAAATATATTGAGTATCCAGGTTTATACCTATACACCATTATTGCATATAAAATTGTTATAGCTGTATTTCCTATATTTGGTTATAACTATTGTCTGCACTGTTTAACACATATATTTATAGGTTTGCACTTCTGTCAATTCTTTCCTATTCTCAAGTTTGAGTTATGTTTTTTTATATGTATGTTGTTTTACATTTTGAAATTAAAATATGATATTTATAATGAAAATAGTTATATATATATACATGTTCACTTATACCAATTACCTTCGTCAATCCAGTTCATCGTGCCTTACTCTTGTCTCGCCAATGTCCAATTTGGTCGCAGCACCTTTTGATTTGCTCGTGTCCGTATCAGTGGGCATATCCGTGTCATCTTCTTATTTCTCTAGCCTCGAAAGGTGAGCAATCACTCACGATTAATATTCTTTTATTTATTAAATTTGATTTCAATTGGAATGACAATTGAAATATACTGTTGTTATTTATTGCACTGTTATTTATGTATCAGTTCACCTTTGACATCTGACACTGTTATATGTTTTGTATGCAATAATAATCCAGTTTGATTGATAATTGATTGATTGTTGTTGTTTATATTGGATGTAAATTGTAATGTATAAAGTGATAAATATTATGCAATTGAATTTGACGTAGGGTAGTTAAAATTTGAATCGACATATGTGTTGAACTTGATTAGTTAAACGTGAAAATATGACCCCTTAAATGTTTAGTTATTTGAAACGTAGAAATAGTAAATTACCCTTAAACCATTTGAATTTATGTTGTATTGATTAATGAAGTATGATATTGAATAATCGATGTGAAGTGTAGAACCGCATAAATAATAGTGTAATAATCTTTAATCTACATGAAATGATAGTGTAGATTCTAGAGATAATTATATTAGTTCGCACAAACAACAATGCAAATTAATACGATTATTGCAGGATTATTTGAATTAATGATTGGATTTTTATTGAATATTGTTATTGCTTGTTTATTTACTTTGACACCATCCATGTTATCACACTGCAAGTTCCCTTTGCTATGCTTTGATTTTGAATTGAATTGGAATCGGGTTGAAATGATAAATACCCAAATGAACTTGACTTAGGATAGAGAATTAAATAAAAATACGATTGGTCAATAATTTGATTTAAAAATAAAATAATGATTTTATTCGAATAAAGAATAAGTTTTGAAATAAGGTTAGAATTTGAATCTTTATGAAAGGAAAATGTAAATATTGAAATCTGAAACAAATACTAACGTAGTAATTGATGAAAGAACGTTATTTGAAATTTAATTAATTAATAATTAAATTTGGAATTATTAGTAAATAATTCGGAATTAGTAATAATTGAGTTTTGAAATTATTAAGTTTGAAATCATTTAATAATTAAATTTGAAATTATAATTAAGTTTGGAATTATAATTAAGTTTGAAATTATTAAGTTGAATTTATAATTAAGTTGAAATGATTTGATAATTAAGTTCGAATTCATAATTAAGTGGAAATGATTTAATAATTATGTTTAAATTTATAACCAAGTTTGTAATTATTAAATTTTGAAATTATTAATAATTAAGATTGAAATTATTTAATAATTGTATAATATTTAGTTATTTGATAATTGAATAAAATTGAATTCTTTGATAAGAGAAATTGAACTTTTGAATAAGTGGATTTGAACTTCGTTAATAAATGAAATTGAGTTGCTTTATTTATTAATTAAGCTTTGGAAAATTTAAGTAGGTTAATAAGTGAAATTAAACTTTTTGAATATATGAAATTTAGTTTTTATTTAATTGAGTTTCAAAATTTGTAACTAAGTAAAAATAAGTGAAATTGAATTTCTTTAACAAGATATAAAATGAAATTTATTGAAATTAATGTAAGACTTGTAATTTAAGAATTTGATTTGATGAATCTAATTAAATTCAAATTTGAATTTTGGATATAATGAAGTTAAACTTAAGTAATTGATTTAATGAATTGAAAATTTAATAGAAATTGTTTTGAATGATGAATTAACTTAACGAGTATTGAATGAAATCGATTAATGAATTTAACTATTTTGAAGGTTAAATTAAATTAATCTAAATGATTACGGAATGAAACTTATATACGAGCCTGGATCAATATTTGAATTGTTTAAATAAAGATTGAAATTGAAATATAAGATTTTGGAATAGTAATTTGGAAGTTTGAATGCAAATATGGAATATTGTTTTAGAAAGACTAACGAAATGTTGATTTACGAATTCTGATTTAAATTGAATTTGATTTGGTTTGAAATTTGTTAAACAACCAATCGGTGTAATAATTACGAAAGTTATTAAAGAAACCGGAATCGATTATGTATATACTCTCTATCTAAGCCGAAAACCACTTTAATAACTATACGCGGAGAGATGATCCAGAATGAAGTGGTTGGATTGATGTACGTGATGACTGAAGAAAGAGAACGATAATGGATAGCCTTTACACTTGTGTCAAATTGGAAATGACTAAAATCAGGAGCCGTGCCGGGCCAAATGGGGTTAGCCACCTCGAGCGAACACACTTCTTCGTAACTACTACTCATTACTTGTGATTGATTGGTGCACCCTCGGAAATTCAGGAGTGTTGTTTCGCGGTGTTGCGATCGCTGCGGCGATGCGTTCTCACCAGTCCGGATCAGGCGAACGGTAGTTTCACTACCTTGGGTATTGCCTCATGTGCCTTGTCATACTTGTATCCCTATATACGCGACCACTACGAATTTGTTTTGTGTTATACCTATGGAGTACTCCCTGATAGCCCACCAGTTTACGGTGGAGTTTACAGTGCTGTATAGACTATAACGCTTATATAAAATGTGTTAAGGGGGATAATGGTAATATTTATATTACTGATAGACATTATCTATTTAGCGTACACTACTATATAGTAGATAGTTTAACGGATCCTTAAAGGATGGTTATTCCAACGTCCTTTGAGTTATTGTATTTCAATTGTTATTTCACTTGAGTTGGATTTATTGATATAAGAATGTTAATCCTGACTCGAGTGTTTTGTGTTTTGCTTTACGCTCGGGTCAGACTGAGAGTACCAGCTTTCGAGACTCATCTTTGGTGTTGGAGCTTTGCTTGAAGATCCAGCCATCTATTCTGCTTTCAGTATTCGATGATTTCAGTGATGTATTCTGATTTGTACTTGATGTATCGTATTTCTCTTCTGTTGTAAACTCTGATGTATCTTATATGTTTATATAGTAGCTTCATGAACTACTATCTCTTTTACTTCCGCTGCATATTATTACTCTGTGTCTGTGTTTCTGTGATTATTTCTTTACTGTATATCTGAGTTTTGCCAATTTTAAATTAACAATTCGATATTCTGAATTATTCAAGTCCGACATGTGTGGATACGAATGGTCCAAAATAGCAGATCGTTACATTAAGTAGTTAATTATTTTAATTATATTCAAATGTTTGAAGATCCGTAACTTTTCTTACGAGGTCCGCTTTGAGCGAAACAAGTCACGTTGCGATCGTATCGATGAAGGCTATGACATGAAGTTGGATTGGAATTTATTTAAATCTAAAAAAATTTCAAGTTCAAGTAAAGGCGAGTAATTAAACTCGCTCACAAATACTAAAATATTTTTGATGTTAGTTAAATTAAAATCATGAAGTGATTTGATTTTATTGATTGTTGTTTGGTGATTTAACTGATATGGAAATTGACATAGGGATTGACATGTAAGAAATTTTGAATTAACAGTTAAATTGAAATTGGAAACTAAATGCTAGTTAAACTCACAATTATTGATAACCAGTTAAATTTTGTGATTTATTGGTTGTTTTGGATGTTGATGGTGATGGATGGTTATTGATTGATATTTGGATGATTTGATGTTTATTTATTTCATATATCTCTGTTATCACCCTGTACGTTACTCACACTATATAAAACTGTTATCTAAATATATTCTAATTAATAATAAAATAGGTTGAAATGATATATATACCTATGACATTTATTTTAGATTGAAATGATATATATCCATCCTTGCAATTAAAATTGAAATAAACGATTACTTGGCCAGAGGATAGAAAATAATATATGGACACCAGAATAGTTAAATTAAACGGTGTTAAAATTCTTGAATTTTAACTTGTTTAAATGAAATTGTTTTAAAGAAGTAAAATCGTATTTATCTGAATTGGATTATTTTCCGATTTGAGTCTTGAAACATTGGAATAGCAGTTTGTTAACAGAAATTGTTTAAAGAATTTAATTTGGAACTTTGAGGTTTTAACTGAAATATGATTTGAATTATGGAATTAATTTGTTGTAAAAGATTTGAACTTCTATTCAAACTTTGAAATATATCTAAGTAAAATTTATATAAATGGATATTTTTAATTTGAGCTCGGAATTGAATTATTTTGAAGATTTGAACATTAAATTGAACGTTGAAATTAAATTTGATTTACATAATTTAAATCGGTAAATTGAAGTTGAACTTGAAATTTATACAAATTGAAATGGTTTAAAAATATGAATTGAATTGAAATTTGAACCATTGAGTTGAATCGTTGAGTCGAATTTGAAGTTAAAATGAACGTTTCGAAATTAAAGTTAATTCGAATTGAAATCGAAACTGAAATCGAAATTGATTCAAATTTAAATTGAAATTGAGTCGATTGAATTGAAAGATTTTAAATTGAATTTGTTTGATTTGAAATTTGGACCCGAGTCCAGATTTATTGGAAATGGAAAGAAATAGTTTTAAATTTGAAATTATTTTCACTATAAACTGTTTTAACTATTTTAGCTATTTTAACTATTCAAATTATTTTAAATATTTAAAATTTTCAAATTATTTTCAAAAATTCAAACCGTTCAAGTTGGGAACTGTTTATATTTAAACCGTTGATTTAAATATGAATGTGGTTAAAAATGAAGTTATAACCTAAGTCGAAATTCAAAATGATTTTTCAAATAAAATTGATTTCGAAGTGACATGATAATTTTCAAACGAATGATATTTTGAAGTGAATAAGTTATTATGATATCAAGTACAAATAGTTTTTGAAATGTAAAAGAACCAACAGGTGCGTAAAACGGCATTTGGTGGTTAAAGAGACCGGGGCCGATTATTGGCATACTTTTGTCAATGTCGGAACCAATTAAACAACTGTGTATGCAGAGGGGATTCCAAAATGAAGTGGTTGGATTTTGTCTACGTTGCTGGATTTGAAGAAAGAAACGGTGATGGATAGTCTTGATACTTATGTTAATTTAAATTACAAAAACAGGACGACTTAACAAGGCCAATAAGGGTAGCTACCTCTAGTGTACATCTATTCTTCGATTTTCTTTTCGGACTTGGTCCACACTATTACCCTTGATGTTGGTTTCGATTGGTGCACCTTGATTTGGGATGACCTCTGTTTTACTCGATATGGAATGGAGGGACGTGGTAGGCGTTCTTTATATGCCTTGTCATACTTTTATCCTTATACGAGATCACTACGAGTTTGGTTTAGTACTGTCGTATCATGGTGCATGCCTATCCCTCGACGTGCTACTGGAGCGTTATATGCAAACTGCACGATAATGCTTAAAAACGCGTTAAATGGGATTGATGTAAAGCCTTAACGCTAGGAAAAATATTTATTTTATTGATTAGACATTACATGTATAGCATACTATACTGTATATAGATATTTTGACGAACCCTTAAGAGATGAAAAATCCTATAACATCTTTTGAGTTATTGCATGCACGTTATATACTGGATAGGAGATGGAAAACCCCATAAACATTTCTGACGCTATCATACTCATGTTATATGTGATATTTATTTGACTCATATAAGAATATTTTAGTTCTAACTCGAGCGTGTTGTTTTACTTTATGCTCGGGTCAGCCCCGAGTTTTCAGTGCATTGAAGATCATTTATTCCGGAGGACAAAGACAAAGATTTGGTATATTATTACTAATATTATTTCCTTGTATCATGTTGTTCTACTGCATTATTCTATTATTCTATTGTATATATAACTTTGATAGATGTTGTAAATTATAATCAAATGTATAGTATAAACAGCTTCATGAATTGTTTATTTGATCATTATATTTTATCATTTCGCTGCGAGATTATGTGTTTGTTTCCTTCTTTTCTTATTCTTCTTAATAAAACCCCATTGATAATCTGTGTTTCAGATTATTTTGAGTTGGACATGGGTGGTTTATTGTCGACTTAAACCTTCAAAAAAATGGGTCGTCACAATTTGTATCAAAGCTTTGGTTTAGCGATAAACTTAGCTACGGTGGGGTTAGACTCATCAGAGATAGGGTAGTAATACCCAAGAGTTATAAATTGTTTTATATTGTGTTTATTTATCTCCTGAGTTGTTTATGAATTCCGATCAGTACATGAGGCACCATGTTATCGATAGATATTTCTAAACACTTAAACAAGGCAAGTTGACATAACATTATTTTAAATTCGGGTAAACGAAATAATTTTACCTAAATTATATTTTATATATAAAACGATAACTTTCAGAAATTGGTATGATTATTAAATAATGTTGTTTGTTAGGAGATGATGATATTTAGTCATCATTGGTTATTGGTTGAATTAAACTAAATATGAATACTTTATGGACTCTACTTCACAAAGCTTTCAATAATTAGATTAAAATCTAATTAGAATAAGAATTGTTTGCAATAACAAAGATGTAAATTAATGAAATATTTTCATAATAAGGAAACAGAATTGTATGAGTCTATTTGTACTATAGCTTATAAGTAGAAAGGATTTAAAAGCTGAAAGGTTTAGAATTTAAAATGCCATTGATTTTCAAAAAAAATTCAAGATTTGCAGAAATAATAATATTTTCTTGGAGGTATTTTAACTAGAAATGTATATTTTTTAAAAGAATTTTGAAAGAACTAAAAGCATTGAACTCACTTTAGTTGTTGGGAAATAATTCTAAGGATGAATACATCATCATCAGTATTCATTTTCGAGTTTCCAGGTAAGAATTTCTACAAGAAGAAATTTATTTCTCGTTAACACAAGTTTTTATATTTCAAAGGTATAGTTTGATATATAAAGTAAATATGTATGATATTATTTCAAAATGATTTGAAATGTAAAATTTGGTGTTTAAATTTTGAGATTTCTAGCTAAGCAAGATTATAATGTGATTATGTGAATTTTAAAGGTATTTGAACTTGTTTGGTAAAGTTTTAAAGTTGTTTGAACTTGGCTATAATAGTTTGGAATATAAATTAAAATAAACGCATCGCGTTTTCGCAATTCGCGATTTCGCAGCCTGAAACTTTAAACGGACATGCAATATTCAATATAAGTTGGAATTCATTGAAACAAGAATTTTTTGGACCATTATAATCATATTTTTCATATGAAAGTGAAAATCCAAGATTTCGTTAATAAAACTCAAGTTATGTCCAAATCAAATTTCCAAATCTGTCATGTTTTGGTAGTTCATAAATTATATTATTTTCGAACTATTAAAATAGTGAATAAATAGGGTTTAGAAGTTTATCTAATAAATTAGGATATGTAAAATAAATCTGAATTGGTATATATACTCTTTTTGATATGAGAGTATTATACTAATTTGAATTTGAATCAAGGAATTTTTATTCACTTAAATAAAAAGTGGTAAGAAATAAATTTAAAAGTTCAAAATTATGAAATGAATGGATTTATAAAGTAAATTGAATATGAATTGAGTAAGTTATAAATTCAAGTTTGAAAATATTAACTTAACAATTTGTGTTTATGGATATTAATGAACTTAAGTAACGAACTTAAGTAACGAACGTAAGTAAAATCTAATTTTAGTTTAAGTTAAAGAATGAATTTAAACTGAGAATTTAAGAACTTAAATCTTGAAGCTTTTGAAATTGTTTTCTAAGATTTTGAAAATATTATTATTAGTATTATTTAAAATATCTACGAATAGAAGTTGTTTTCAAAAATGGATTTTAAAAGGAAGTAAGTCATATACTTCTCTCTTCTGTCGTTGGAAAATAATTTCGGTAATGACGGCTGCATCCTTGACATTCATTTTCGAGTCTCAAAGTGGGGGAGGCCACTTAGTAGCTTTGTTACACATTTGGTTCTATAAATAGACTTTTGATTTAAAATTTTCAAATATGGTTTGATATATATTAAAGATATGAGTATGTATTATTTCAAAATGGTTTGGAAAGAAACCCAGTGTTTAGTTCTTACGTTCGCTGTAAATTAACAATTTTCACTTATTGAAATGAAATGAATTAATAAAATGATTTTATAAAATGGTCCATGAATGATTTGATACGAAATATGTTAAACATAAAGTGAATAATTGAAATTTGAATAATTGAATGTAAATGAAATAGATGTGAATAAACTGGAAGTAAACAAATTGGATGCTAACAAGAAATATAAGTGTACAAATTTATTTGTTGACACTGGATGATGTAAATTGATGTGGTTATGAATTTCTTGGATGAATATTGACTGTTGGATGGTTTCTTTTGTTGTAGGTCATTATAATTACTACATTTGATTACATATGATTGTTATGTTGTGTATTAGTTCTTGTGCTTATGATTTAGATTCAGAATTTAAGTCATATAGTTCTATTAAACTCAAACATGTCTCCATATCTTTTTATAAGCAACTATTATTTCAAAATTGAGTTGAGATAGGTACATATGAAGACCATTTGGACGTATATGCGATTCGACATGCTTTTGCTTGCTTTAATATGAACGAACTCACTCGCATTGATAATAATGAGGTACATATCTCGAATTACGTAATGTACTTTTATATTTTTCCTTATAGAATGCCTAATCATTGAGATGAGATGTATATTTATATTATATACCCATATTGTATATTTTTACGATCGAGACACACAAAGGAGACGCTGCCGAAGATTTTCGTTAATTCGGGTGTTAGAGAAATTTTAACGCTTTAAAAATTTATAACTTGTTTTACAAATAAGCCGATATCAGAATGGCGTAGAGGAAGCGTAGTAAAGTTTTTGCAAAATAGATTTTTATGTTTTGTATGTTGATTATTTTGAGTAAAATATATCGAATGTTAGATCACTTACTTAACCCATTTTTGAGGACAAAAAGTTTTGAGTGGGGAAGATTGTAACGACCCGTATTTTTAACAATTTAAATTATTGAATTTAATATGATTATTGAACAAAAATGGTTAGGAATAAAAATTTAATGTTTTATTTATGCAATTTATCTAATATGAACTTAAAAAAATAATTGAAATAAGAATTTTGATAAGTTTTAAGGAAATTATTTGTATTAGAATGAAGTTCAATATATTTAACGTGTTGTAACCAATAGCAAGAATTTAATAATAAATGTTGAATTATTATAAAATGAAAGTAGTTGTTTTATTATTTGAATTCATTTAAAATTTAAATTTTAAAAGTTAAATAACTTGTATTTCAATATAGTGATTTATTGAATAAATAAAATTGTTTAAATTTAATATTGGAATTATTTAAATAATTGAATCCTGAATTTAATGTAAATGAAAATGATTTCAAAAGTTGATTTAAATTTTATTTAAACAAGAATGAAGACCGTTAAATTTTAAAATTGAATTTAAAGTGAACAAATTTATTTAGGAAAATAGCTTGTTTTAATTAACGTGAAGCACTAGCTTATTCTCATAGGACAATAATATAGATATTAGATATAACAAGAAAGTAGAAACAGAAAAGAGACATGTTCGGCTGTTAACGAAGTCTACGTCCACTTAATAGTTTTTATTATAAAATGATAGCTGTTACAAGATGTATTTGATTACAAAGCTCTTAAATATCCCTAGCTAGACTGAATCTCCAAGGTTGGGATCCACTGAAGAATTACAATGAACCCCTTTGAAGATTGTTGCGAGGGAGATGAAGAGTGAAGAAAGGTTTTGGCAGAGTTCAGCTATCAGTCTAAAGGTTCCAAGCTATGTTGTAGATTGGAGAGTGATTATAGAGATTGGAGAGCTTTTGTGCCAGGCCTGTTCGCCAACTACTCACAGATGATCGCAGGAAGGTCCACTGGAACTTTGCCTTGCAAACCGAGCCAAAACCTTAGTTTTGTGCCCTTTGCTTCGTTTTGTATGAAACACAATGACCCTTTGTTGATTTATTGATCATTGGAGATCCATAATGTATGGATCACTGGTGATCCATATACTTAGCCTATTTTTGGACTTTGGTGTCTGGAGTGTCTTTATTCTCTTATATTGATGTGGTTCAAGTAGTCTTGTTGCACGCTGCCTTATTTTGATGACGGTTTACTTGCTAGTTGTATTTTACTGATGATTGAACTAGACAAATGCTTGTCTCTTGATCTAACCAACTCGGAATCTCGTCAAACCCAATCATTGTTTCTCGAATAAATGTTTGGATCGTGATGCAAGAGACTTAGTGAACTCACGGGTTAATCCCATGGATCGCTGGCGATCCATATCCTCAGTGGATTTTCCCATATATTTTCCCCGACTTCCTTTGGCTTGTTACTCTAGTTCTTATGGTTCACTTTTGTTCTATTCTAACTCAACCAAATTGCTCTGACTCCTCTTGGAGCCGAATGGGCTAAAAAACCAAATAACATTTGCCCTACAGAGTACGTCTTCGTCGAAAACAAGGCGTGCTCTAGAAGTGATCGCTTTTTAGTCTGGGCTTGTAGATTCAAGTAGTCGTGTTAGAGTTGCACAAATTTTAATTAGACTAGACTATCGCTTGCTAAGTTTTCCCCTGGGCTGCCATTGCTTGCCAAAAAAGACTAAATTTTGCACTAGAGCTTTCTGGAGTGCCTCGAAATAGTGGGTAGACATCGCCAGGCAAATTTGAGGTCACAGGCACGCAACCCTATGGATCGTTGGCGATCTATAGCCAATGGATCGCTGGCGACCTTACTACTTAGCATTTTTTCTACGTGTTTCCCTTTCCTATTTAATCTCTCGATCCGACCTCCTCCATGCCTATTTCACGACCCAGCTTGCCAACTCCTCCAGCTATTCGAGCTTTTTTCCACGGCCTAATCCATCTTCCTCAGCGACCTGATCCAATCTCGTGCACGTTTTCATCGCGATTTCCTCGACACCATTGAAATTTCTTTGCCACCGACTGAACTCCGACCATCTCCAAAAATTTTGCCATGCTAAAACCTTTCCCTTTCATTTGCTTTGTAGGGTCGTCGCTGATCCACCTTATTTGACTCGCTGATCTTGAAGCATCGGCCATCTTCATGTTTAGATCATTAATTCCAGGTGGGTTCGTTGATTATAACATTGGTTTGTCATTTTGGCAGTGAAGCCGTATTCGCAGCGTCGGTCGTGAAGAGTTCGAGTCGATTACAGCTTAATGGAGGAAGATAGTAAATCAAGTCTTGAGTTCTTCATGGAACTACATTCGGGCCTTGCCCTGATGCTTAACATGTTTTGTTGTCTTCGTCCATTAAGCCAAAATTGACTTATGCTAGGTCCCATAGTCGGTACCGGATGACACATCGTGAATTGGTTTCATTCTTCTGGAGGATTCGGATTGATTTTGCTTTCTTTTACACGCATGGTGTACCTGTATTGGAATGGACTTTCTGCATGTTCCAAACAATGGATCTGTTATCTATCGTCGATTGATAATGGGTAAGTGTAGGAGAAGTAATTTCCAAAAGAAAGTGATACGGGATCTTGGCTGCAAGCATACTATCTACAGGGGGTAGAGCATTTGTAGTGTTTTGGGCACCGAGCCCACCACCGATAGATAACACATCGCACTTCCCTCGGTACACACTTGAAGCCCGACACATCAGTACAAGCCGACATTTCTTCGGAATTCAAGTGTAGTACAGGTAGTTCTTATTTTAGAGTTGAATTACCTGATCGTTTCAAATATAAGTTTGGTTGTTTAGAATGAAGTACCCATCCTCTCGTCGGAAGCCTAGCGGAGAAAGTCCTGTGCTTTCGAAGGCCGGGTCATCGCCCATCGCCCCTCCTTATTCTGCTTCACAGGTTCAGTATGGCCAGCTAGTTTTGGTTGGTCTGGTCATAGACCAAACTCCTCCTAATTTCAGAGTTCTTCTAAACCCGCCGGAGAGAGCTTCTTCCGTAATCTCTGCCAAAGTCTTGCATAATATCTGCCAGCAACATGGCATCCCGAAGGAAGATGTGCGCCTCCCAGAGAAGGATGAGTTCGCTAATATGCCACCCTCGGGATATACCACTTGTCATCGGTATTTGTGCTTGAATGGAGCCGTGCCCCCTTCTAACAATTTATTGAGAAAGACCCTCTCGAACTTAGGAATTGCTCCATACTAGATTCACCCCAACGGCTATGCCATCTGAACTTGTCTCCACGTATTTTTCCTACGAACATTCAACCGTTCCCTAAACATTGACGAGCTGAGATAATTTCATTCAAAAGAAGAGATGAGTTTACTTCCTTCGTTGTAATCGAGGCCTAGAGGAATAGTAAAATTGTATTGCAACTGTAGAGAAACTTTTCCCAATTCAAGAACTAATACTTCTTTGTCAGATGTCCTGAGGGGTTCAAGCATCTTCGGACAATGGGGGAGAAGTTCCCTTTCTTACTCATTGATCTTCAATGTGTTATTACGAAGTTTCTAACAAGTTGAATAATTCTTATAGTCATTCCGAGGATGAACAGGGACTTGTCTCTCGATGGAACTTTTCGAATCCTGAAGGCTATCGATGCTGGAGAAAGATCTATTAAAGTCTTGCTGACTGACGAAAACTTGCTTCGATATGGACTGCTGCATCTGGGGAGATCTACAGTTCTAGTTGAGGTCCTATCCCCTTCTCGATCCAGGGTACGTACGCGATCCACCTCTTCATCTTATGGTTCCAAAGAGGGCGCTTTTCAAGAACAGGAAGGTCCGTCCGATGATTCGGCTGAAGAGACTCATGAGGGAAAAGACGTCATGACCGAGGCTAGTTACCCGGCTAAAATGCTCCCAATTCCAAAAGAGGAATTTAATCAAAAGGAAGGCAAGGCCACGATGGACATAGAAAAAGAGGAGGGACGGATTTGGAGTAGTAGTGATGAGTCCACTTCTAGTGATGATTTCTATGTAGAATCCGATGATGGGGATACTAGATCGTGCGATGAGACTCCGAGGATGAACCCCGTAGCCCCGAATTCTCCTCCCCTAAAGATAATTGAAAAAGGTAATGCTCCAGAAGCTGGAAGATGTTGGGATTCACTGATCAAAGAAACCAGCGTAGATTTTGGAGATCTGGGCAATGCATATGTCGATTTTGATGGGCTCACGGGGGAAGACTTCAAACTCGAAGGGATGTCTCCTCATCCAAGCCATATTGCACCCAAAATTAGCCCAATTCCTTCCAAGGCAGCTACCTGCTCCGGTTTGTGACGTTGCTTTAGGCCTTCCCCCAAAACACGTTACATGTTTCACTAGGGTTATACTCACTTACACATATATTTTTCATGCCTATTCTCCGTTTCTATGACTTTTCATATATCTTCCATGCCAAGTACCATGAGAGGACGTGGTATCTATGATGATTTCGAAGAATTCACCGACTCTCAGCGCTTGTCAAATCGGTCTTCCAACCACAACCATCTCCGTGAAATGGAGGAGGAATATTGGAAAAGGAAAGATTTAGAGCCTGAGGCTCACCCGTCGAGACGAGAGGAAACAGGGCTGAGCATACAAAGGTGGGTACAAAAAAGGAAGACTTTCGATGAGTGAAAGGAGCCATCGAAAAAGTCGAAATTTGATCGCGGTTCCCATTCTTGAGAATAACAGGCCTTCGTTCCATCTTCCGCCTCGATTAGTTCTGAAATCCCAGTTTCTTTTATATACATCCCATCTTCAACTCAAGTTCCAACATCTTATGTGGCTCTCTCCCTTGGCTCTTCACGCCCCCACCGGAGATCTACCTATATCCTTCCATTTGGTCCTCCCAGGCTTGAGGCAGCTCTCCACGGGTTGTTTTTAAGGGTGTTAAATTTGATCGCTGTCTTCATTCGGTTCATAGAGACACATAATTGCCATATTTAAGGCTATTCAGAATGATTTAAAGCAAGCCGAAGAGTGGGAGAAATTATGTAAACTACCAATGGACACAAATCGCAATAACTATCAAGAAATCCTCTCTTTGGAATTAGAGAAGGATGATTTCGAAAGATCATTAGCATAACACAATACCATAATCAAACAGCTAGAAGAAGAAAAGGATGCGACGCTTTAAGAAAGCAAGAATAACATCGATCTGGTAAAGGTGCTAAAAGAGGCGCATGCGAAGATCGAGATTGTCCTGAGCGACGAAATCAAAAAAGCATATGTTGAAGAAGTTAACAACTAGCGGAACTTGAAGCTCACAGCATGACCATTGAAGCCCAGAGGAAAACTATTTCCAACCACGACAAGATCGTAGAAAACCACAATAAGATGATCATTGAATATGAAGACATCGTGAAATTGCACGATAAGATAATCTCCGACCAGGCTAAGAAGATTGCTATGCTCCAGGATATAGTCGTGCAGCTTAGCACCAATAAAACTCATGTTGAAGTTGAGAAGGACGCCATTACAGCGAATTATTTAGAGCTTCAGAATGAGAAGATGGATGAGACCATCTTGAATTTCTTTGTAAACTACCTATTGCACCAGGGGAGTCTCAGCTACTTAGGCCCTAAATTCCCATGCACTCTCGCTGTGGTGTGGGAGGAGATCTTGACCTGCTTATGTGATGGCGGGAATGTTTGTACCAAGCAAGAGTTAGAGAACACCTAGGGATGGGAGATTTTACGGATTGATAAAGAAAGGGAGGCTATCGATGCTATCACGACAGTAACAGCCGAAGCGCTTCCGGAACCTTTTATTTCCAGTGCCGGCAAACCATCGTGGCTGCTCCATGATCCGTCAGCAAGTTCTAGGCTTGAAGCTTCCCCTTGAATCGTGGAGCCATCAAGGGAGGGTGAAGGAGATGAATACGAGGTTGACATTCTCGGTCAATCTTCGGGTGCAGGTAATTTACTTGCTTCTCCCAAATTTTAAAAATTTCCTTCTCATGCCGCAAGACTAAGACGAATTTAATGCTTTAGTTTTTAATCTTATAGGTTCATCCTCCTTGTCTATCAATCCATTGGCTTCCTTGATGCCTAGACCTATTGCTATCTCTACTGCTTTCGTTCTCGTTTCTATAACTATTTCGGTCGCCGTGTCCTTGTCTGGTTCATAGCCGGGACCAGAATCCGAGAAAATCACCGCACTGCATGGTTTGTATGACCCATCTGCATCTTTGGATGGTGATTTCATGGCGGCCGAAGCTCGGGAGCAAGAAATTCATATTGAGTAGTCGTGCATATCTCAAGAACAGCTGGTTGCCTTAAAAAAAGAAGGTTGAAGCAATCAAGGCCTCTAAGAGCACCCACGTATCTCGAAAGCATAAACGAAAGGCGAGTCTTTTGAAAAAGTCACACAGCAGGAAAAGGACATCAGCACTGAGGAGATCGTCGCATCTCTTGCTGCGACACCACCCCCGAGGCGAAGCAAAAAATTCAAACAAAAGGCGAGAAGGGGAGTAGTGGAAAGAAGCGCTGAGAAGCTTAGGTGGCTGCTAATCTGGTTTTGGCATCGTTTTTCTCAAGTGTAGAGTCAGCACTTACTATTTTTGTTGTTCTTGGATGGTGTTCTATTTTTCCTTTTGTTGGCCGGTATTGTGTGAGTCTGCCTCCACATTTTGACCTTGAGCAGAAAAAAGTTATAAGTTATACATTGTTGATATTTTGATTGTACCTTTACTTATCTACTCATATGTGTTCTGTGCACTTATGTTTATTCTATTTACTTCCATTTTGCTTTATCTAGCCCTATGACTACTGCCAGAATTCGTTGTTTGGAGTAACAGAACTTATGAAATTTTTTTTTAGACATTTTTATTTGAGTACCGGTGTATGCCCCCTAATTTATTTAAACAGTTCGCATACCAAAACTTGGAATTTGGATAAGTCATAATTCGATTTTTTCCTATTTTGCGAGTTTTTATGTGATTTTAAAAGTTACAAGATTAACTAGACAAATAATCTTTGCGAATTTTTAAAAGTTAAACCACTTATCACTTCTCAGAAATGTGAGTTGATGCTTATGAGTATCATTTCTTTGGATTTTTATAATCGTAAAATATGCACTTCGTTGCTTGGGGTATGCACATCATACGAGTTAATTCTAGATAGTCGAATTTTATTCATGTTAAATGTTTCGTATGCCATAGGGTGTCAGCAATTAGAGTTTTTTGCTAGTTCGTAGCACTCCGATTTTGTTGGAGTCGTGCCCGTTACTCTAGATAATGGGAGTGGGTTGATATTTGCAATTCCTGTGATAGATGAGTTTTCCAGTATTGCCGGGGCAAATTCTGTTACTTAAAATACTTCTTAATGTTTCCTATCTTTGGGCAATGTGAGGAGTTTATGCTTTAAGAGTTGGTGCACGGATTTGTTATTTGATCCTTCCCGACGCTGCCAGGCAACACCGGTGCTTAGAAGGTGGGGACCGGGTTCCGTCGATCCAACAGTTTGAGTCGATTATCTTCTATCGACCCGATGGTTAAGTGGAGCATACTTGGGCATGATTCCACTTTCTCAAGTAGTAAATATATAGTTTTGAGTTGATTTGACCCCGTCGACTAAGTAGGTTACTATTAAGAACACAATTTCCTTAGTTCAAATGGTGAATCAATTTTATTAATAGAAGTTAGGCATTTTTGCCTATTTACAATGCCTCTGGCATCCCAGGACGGCTTATTTGCTGAAAAATAGTAAGTACATAAGGTAGTTTTCAGGTGAAGTAGCGGCGTAGTGATTCGATGTTAAATGCTCTTGGAATTTGGACTCCGTCGACGGTTGTCAATTGAAAGTTCCATCACTTAGCTTTTGACTGATCACATATGGCCATTCCCAGTTTGGTTCAAAGGTTTCCAGCATGGGATAGATCTGTTGGTTGTGAACCTTTGAGTTGAAGTATCGTGCAATCCTTTTTTGGTGGGCGACGGTCCTTAACTCGGCTTATTTCCTCCTTTCGTCAATCATATCTAGTGATTCGAGTAGGAGCTGGTCATTTTGCTTTGGATAAAGTTTTTCCTTCAGTGAGAAGGGACTTCTAGTTTGACAAGAATCATTGCTTCTGAGCCATATAGCAAGGCGAATGGAGTGTGTCCACCTGCCGCTTTGTGAGTTGTTCTGTAAGCCCATAGTGCGAGTGGAAGTTCATCAACCTAGTTTTCTTTTTCTTTAGTTAGTTGATTTTTTATAGTGGCTTGATGATTTTTTTTATTGCTTCCACTTGCCTATTTGCTTGTGGATGAGCAACTATGGAGAAGCTCTTCTCAATTCGGAAGCGTTTGCAAAAGTCTTTGAACTCAGCACTTTTGCATGGGTCCCATTATTGGTTATGATTTTTTATGGCACATCAAACCTACAAATAATGTTTTAGTAACAAAATTAATGACTTTCTTTGTAGTAGTGGTGGCCAGCGGTTCTGCTTCGGCCCATTTCGTGAAATAGTCAACAGCAACTATAGCGTATTTGGCTCCTTCTTTAGCTATTGATAATACGCCAATCAATTCGATTCCCCATATTACGAATAGCCACGGGCTGACCATCTGTGTTAATTCTGTTGAGGCAGTTCTTTTAATTTTGCCGAATCTTTGGCAATAATCACATTGCCTAGCGTAGTCTGCTGGGTCGTGGTTTATTGTCGGCTAGAAATATCTATACCGGAGAACTTTCTTTGCAAGGGTTTGACCCCCAGTATGGTCCCCGCATTCACCTTCGTGCAGTTCCTTAGGATCTATCAAGCTTCATCGTCGATCAAACATCTAAGAAGGGGGGTTGAGAATCCTTTTTGGTAAACTATCCCATCCTGTATTACGAATCGCGAAGCTTTCCGGAGAAGCTTTTTCCGTTGATTCCATTCAGTTGGAAGGGTCCCTGTAAGTAAATAATTCCTGATTGGCATCATCCATGTTTCCATTTCAATGGTGGTCTCGAGAATCCAGTCGATGTCCATTTCGTCTATGCTCGGAGCAGTCAGAGTCTCAATCGGAACTAGTCCTAATGATTGAGCTTCTCCGGAGCTTGCCAGTTTATCTAAGTAGTCAGCCTTGGTGTTCTGTTCCTAAGAAATATGAGTTATGGTATAATGTTTGATGCCGCTCAACAACTCTTGTACTTTATACAGATACGATGCAAGGTTTTCCCCTCAAGCCCGGTACTCTCCTTTTATTTGGCAGACGACTAGTTGGGAGTCACTGTAGATGTGGATGGATTTTATTTCGAGTTCCTTCACAACTTTCAACCCTGCTATTAATGTTTCGTATTCTACTTCATTATTTTTTGCATGAAATTCCAAGCATAAGGCATAGAAAATGACTCGTTCTTCAGGGGTTTCAAGCACTACTCTCGTCCTCAAATAGAGGTTGTTAGATGTGCCATCAACAAAGAGTTTCCATTGCATCTCCACTTATGATTGTGTTTCTTCTTCATAATCCCATGTGGTAAACTCGGTGATGAAATCTGCCAGTGCTTTCCCACTAATAGCATATCTTGGATGGTAGAAAAATATCATATTGGCTCAGTTCGATGTTCCACTTGAGAAGTCTTCCAAAAGTTTCAGGTCGGCACAGTACTTGTTTCAAAGGCTGATCAGTCAGTAATTGATTGGATGCGCTCGGAAATACAATTGTATCTTCCTAAATGCGATCAGGAGGCAATATGCTAACTTTTCCAACTTTGGATAATTTTTCTCGGCTCTGGTAAACCGCTTGCTAATGTAGTGTACGGGTCATTGAATTTTCTCTTCTTCACGCATAAGGGTAGCGCTTAAAGCATGAGGTGAGACTACTAGGTAAATGAATAGGTCCTCTCCGTCCACTAGCTTTGAAAGGTTTGGCGGGGCTTCTATGTGTTGTAGAAATTCTTCAAATGCAGTTTGACATGTCACATTCCATTCGAAGTTTTTCTTTCCTTTCTTTAACGCATCAAAAATGGTATGCACTTGTCGGTGGCTTTCAAGATAAATCGGGTTAAAGCTGTGACCTTCCCATTCAAGCATTGCAGTTCTCCCCTATTCTTCAGGACTTGGACTTCTCGCAGCGTTGTTATTACTTTAGATTTGCTTCAATGCCCTTGGCACTTATGATGAATCCTAAGAACTTTCTGAAGGCTACTCTAAAGTGACATTTAAGTGGATTGAGTATCATTCCATATTTTCGATGTATTTCGAACATTTTAGCAAGATTATCCAGTTGGGTGGCAAATTCTTGCGATTTGACCAACATGTCATCCACATAAACCTTCGTAATTTTCTTGATTTGGCGCTTGAACATGGTATTCACCAACCTTTGATAAGTTGCTACGGTATTCTTTAAACGGAATGGCATTACCTTACAGCAGTATATTCCTAGAACGGGGATGAAGTTGGTTTTTTTTATCATCATCAGGTTCATGCATTAGGATTCGGTTCTACACAAAGTATGCATCCATGAATGATAGTAGTTCATCTTTTGTCGTTCCGTCCACAAGCTGGTCTATTCTGGGCAGAGGGAAGCTGTCTTTCGAGCAAGCTTTGTTTAAGTCCGAGTAATCGATACAGGTTCGCCAATTCCCATTCAACTTTTTGACTAGGACCGAGTTAGATACCCATTTAGGATAAGTTGCATCATGAATAAAGCTGTTGGCCATTAACTTGTCCCCTTCTTCTCTTAATGCCTTGGACCATTCAGGACCCTGGCTGTGCCTCTTTTGCTTTAATAGTGTGAACTTGAGGCCAATGTTGAGTGCATGGCATGTAATTTCGGGTGACACCCCACACATATCGGAATGCGTCCATGCGAACACATCCAAGTTGGCATGAAGAAATTTAGTAAGTTCCAACCGCATCTTGTTTCCAAGGTGTGATCCAATTTTCAAGACTCTTGTTGGGTCGTCCATATCGATTGGGACAGTCACCATCAATTCTACCAATGCTGCCAGATCCTCCCTTGAACTCTTCTTTCTAGGTTCCAAAGCCGTATCGAATCGGCTATGGTCCCCAAGCTAAGGAGGCTCTGTAGATTCTATTCAGAAAGTTCATGAATATGTAGAGTTCTTCCCACATCCTTCCCCTTTTCTCTTCTTCTGGATTCATGTAACTCTGCAATGTAACATTCTTGGGTGGTGCATTGATCTCCTTTGACCACCCTAATTCCATTTGCAGTCGAGAACTTCATTTAAGGCACCATTGGGCCAAAGCGACTCCAAAATCAACTAAGGAAGGTCATCCCAAAAAGGCGTTATATGCAAAAGTTTCGTCCACAATTACAAAGGTCTGAACGTGGGTAACTCTCCGATCACCATCTCCAAGCTCCACTGGAAAGTGAGTTGCCCCTACGGGTTGTTTGGGTTCGCCAGTAAACCCTTGAATTTTGTTTGGCATGCAGACATGCTTTTCATGCCGATCTTTATTTGGTCAAAGGTGCGTTTGAAAAGTACATTGACAGAACTGCCGCTATCGACTAATACTCGTCGGACCACAATGGGTCCAATTTCTATCGTCACCACCATCGGGTCGAGAGTTGGAGCTTCGATCCCTTCAATATCTTGGTTTTTGAATACAATATCATCATTTAAAGTTTTCTGCTACTTGGTTGGAGCACATTCTTCTATTGTGAGACATGATTCCTTCGGAGTGTGCTTTAATGAACTTGCATACTGCTTCATCTCTCCCCAACTTCTCTATATAGGATGTGGGCCTCTAGATATCGTTCCAATAATGAGTCTCTGGTTAGTTCGCTTTGATCCCTCTTCATTGGTTCCGGCGTGGTTTCTTCGATTTCTAGGGGCCTGAGGAGCCGCGGGCTGGTCAGGATTATGTGGTTTTCTCAAGTATTATTGAAACCTGATCTCTCGAATCAGCTCTTCAATCAAGTTCTTAAGTGATGGCATTTGTTTGTGTTGTAACCATGCATCTCGTGGACGTGGAAGAACTTCCCCGAGTGCTTATATTGCTTGGTTGCTTCCTTCTTAGGGTTTTTCTAAATTCCTCAGTTCCTTGTGTCGCAAGGTAAATATTTTTTGGTGTTTCATCGAGAGGGGTGTAATCTTCAGGCGTGAAGCCATTAAGGCATTTACTGTTTCCATTTTGCTTATTGTAATTTTGATTTTTCCTTTTTTGATTTCCATCTTTCCCCACGATTCCTTTGGCAGTTCCACAAGTGTTCGTATTCTGATTCATTGCCACGTCACCCTGTCCGACATTCAACGATTGCATGCTAGTTGACTTCCTTTCTAGATCGTATGCCTCCTCCAATCTCAAGTATTGACTTGCTTTGTGATTGAAATCCTTCATTGTAGTGGGTTACTTCATCTTGATCGACTTTTTGAACTCAGTTTCAGAATGAATGGCTCGGAACAAAGCCATGAAAACCATGTCCTTATTTGGATTATTGACCTCTGTTACTGTGGTATTGGAACGGTTCATGAAAGACTTCAGCAATTCATTTCGTCCCTGGAATAATCCTGACAGGGACAATCACATCTTTTGGTTGCACGGTATGAGGCCTAAATTGATCGAGGAATCTTGTGGCTAGTTGATCGAAAGTAGAGATGGACTTCGATGGAAGCCAGGTGAACCACATGGAAGCGATTCCTTCCAAGAAAATAGAAAACTTCTACACCGAACAACTTCTAAAGAGGTTGCTCTGTCCATGTACCAACTATACTTGTACAAATATGGTTTTGGGTCCTATGTGCCGTCATTAGATGGGAAAGTTGGCATCGTGAATTTTTTCAAATATCGTTTATTCTCATCAGTGAAGGGAGCCCGACTTGGTGTCGATCCCTACTCATCATCCCTTCTGTTTTTTTCATCCATTAATCGCTTAACTATATCCATGATAAATGCCTTTGATGTCCGATAATCCTAGGGATAGTTGTCAGTCACTGCACCAAATGTTTGACTTTGGAAACGTTCTTGGCGAGTGAGATGAAACATAGGCTCTCTTGTCTTTGGGAGAAGCACTCCCTCGGGGTCCCGTTGGCTTACGGTTGTTCTGACTAGGGCGGTTTTGACATTTTCAGCATTGTCGAACACATTAGCATTCTCTTCCAACTTATCATCGTTAAATTGTTCCCGTTTCTATGAATCGGAGAGGTCCATGGCAATATCCTTTCATGGGGTTTTCACCCCTTGGTTCTAGTTCAAAGTTGGTTGCCGTACGGTGAGTGGAGTAATTGTATTCCCTTCTGCATTGAATCCCATAGTTCCTGCTATCACCATTTTCTGTGGCCGCTTCCTGTTTCTCCTGTTTAATATAGAAATAGAAGAATTTTCTTACTCTATGGAAGCCGTGGGTTCAACCATAGTTCTTGCAGCAGGGTTTGACAGTAAGGTTAAGAGAGCATTGAGATTATCCATCAAGGAATGTTTATTCTTTTAAATAAAAAGTGGTAAGAAATAAATTTAAACTTTAAGTTCAAAATTATGAAATGAATGGATTTATAAAATAAATTAAATATAAAGTAAGTAGGCTATAAAACCAAGTTTGAAAATATTAACTTTACAAAATTATGTTTATGGATATTTATGAACTTAAGTAACGAACTTAAGTAAAATCTGATTTTAGTTAAGTTAAAGAATGAATTTAAACTGAGAATTTGAGGACTTAAATCCCAATGCTTTTGAAATCGTGTTCTAAGATTTTGAAAATAATATTAGTATTGTTTAAAATATCAATGAATAGAAGTTGTTTTCAAATGGATTTTAAAAGGAAGTAGTCCTATGCTCTCTCCTTTGCGCTGGAAAATAATTTCGATAATGGCGGTTGCATCCTCGACATTCATTTTCGAGTCTCAAAGTGAAGGAGGCCACTTAGTAGCATTGTTATGCATTTGGTTCGATAAATAGGTTTTTGATTTAAAATTTCCAAATATGATTTGATATATATAAAAGATATGAGTATATATGTTATTTGACTACAAAACTCTTAAATATCCTTAGCTAGAATGAATCTCCAAAGTTGGGATCCATTGAAGAATCACAATGAACCCCCTTGAAGATTGTTGTGAGGGAGATGAAGAGTGAAGAAAGCTTCCAGCAGAGTTTCAGCTATCAATCTGGAGAGATCCAGTTTATGTTGCAGATAGGAGAGTATTTATAGAGATTAGAGAGCATCCAGGCCAAGCCTATTCACTAACTACTCATTGATGATCATAGAAAGGTCCACTGGAGCTTTACCTCGCGACCCAAGCCAAACCATAGTTTTTGCCCTTTGCTTCATTTTGTATGAATCTTAGGGACCCAATGTTGATATATGGATCGTTGGCAATTCATAATGTATGGACTGCTAGCGATCCATACATTTAGCCTATTTTTGTACTTTGGTGTTTGGCGTGTCTTTGTTGTCTTGTGTCGATATGGATCATGTAGTCTTGTTACACACTGCCTTATTTTGATGACAGTTTACTTGCTATTTGTATTTAGCTGCTGATTAGACTAGACAAACGCTTGTCCCTTGATCTAACCAACTCGTAATCTCGTCAACCCCATCATTGTTTCTCGAATATGTGTTTGGATCGTGATGCAAGAGACTCTGGGAACTCATGGGTTAGTCCTATGGATCGCCAGCGACCCATAGGCTAGGATCGCTAATGATCCTTGTCCTTAGTGGATTTTCTCGTTTTGTTTTTATGGCTTCCTTTAGCTTATTACTCTATCTCTTGTGGTTCACTTCTAGGCTACTCTAACTCGACCAAGTTACTCCGACCCCTCTTGGATCTGATTAGGTTGAAAACCTAGATAACACATGTAAAAATAGTCTTGTTGTGCACTGTCTCGGATTTCGATGAAACAAGTTTCATCGGATTTGTAATAGTGAATTATTATAGGATTTTAAGTTTTATAGCGATCGGACTTTTCTTTTGGCCGTGCGAGCTTGAAACGCATAGAATTTAATTAAAGGAATTTAAGTTAAAATAATTTGATTTCAAAAGTTATCTTCTGAATATGATGGAATTGGCTCTCAATACATATTCCATTATGTTCGGAATAAAAGCATAACATTTAGAACGCCAAGCGGCACGCTTTGTTTGGAGTTTGAATTTTCACGGATGAATAGAGCCATGAAACTTTTCTATAAATAGCCTCAACCTATCCTCATTTGGAAACCTGAACCCTAGCCGCCATTAAAAATAACGCTCAATCCAATGACCCATATCGTCCACGTTGATCGAGGTCGTTTTAGGTAAACTCTCTAACATGGAAGTTGTGCATGCTGACTAATGGAACACGTCGGTGGTGATAGATCGTCAAACAGAGCAGCGAGGCGAACAGAAATCGACCGCAACCATTGGATATAGGTTGGTGAAATTCATCATCGTTGTTGTTCGATAGTCGACGATACCAAAAGGAAAGTTGGACAGGAAGTGGATAGCTATCGTCGGCTAGAGTTTGGTGTGCTATTGTTGCATGTGCTGGCAGTGGTTGTCTAATTTGCGGCGCTCGTCTTTTCCCATTCGTGTTCGATTTTAGAGTCGTTGTTGGATTCGAAGCCGACAGCGTGAGGAAGAGGAAGGTCCGGGCTTGGTGCAGAGGTGGATCGACGATGGTCCGGTCGAGCTAGGTAATAAAGAACAATGGTGGTGGGGCGGCGTGGCAAAGTCGAGTTTCTCGACCTGGAAGTGAGCGTGAGCGAGAAAGGGAAATGGGAGGGAACGTGAATAATTTTTTAAAATTTAAGTTATATAAGTTTGTTAATTACAATTTAATTATAGTCAAAAAATCTGCAACTTTTTCTTGCGAGGTCCGTTTTGAGTGAAATGAGTCGCGTTGCGATCGTATCGACGAAGGCCACGAGATGGAGCTAGATTGGAATTTATTTGAACTGAAAATTTTCAGGTTCAAATAAAGGTAAGTAAATAAACCCACTCATGAATACTAAAATATTTTTGATATTCGTTAAATTAAAATTATGAAGTGATTTAATTTATTGATTATTGTTTGGTGGTGATTTAACTGATATGGAAATGACATAGGAATTGACATGTTGGACATTTTGAATTAGCAGTTAGATTGAAATTGGAACTAAACTTCTGTGATTTACTGGTTGTTTTGGATGTTGATGGTGATGAATGGTTATTGATTGATATTTTAGATGATTGGATGTTTATTTATTTATATACCCTGTTATCACCCTATATGTTGTTGGTAGTATTAAAAATGTTGTTCCAATATATTCGAATAAATAATGAAATAGGTTAAAATGATATATACCTATGACATTTACTTTGGATTGAAATGATATTTATTCGTCCTGCAATTAAAGTTGAAATAAATGATCACTTAGCCGTAGGATAGAAAATTATATATGGACACCGGATTGGATAAATTAAATAGTTTTAAAATTCTTGAATTTAAATTATTTAAATGAGAATGTTTTAAAGAAATAAAATAGTATTTATCTGAATTGGAGTAATTTTTGATTTGAGTCTTGAAATGTTGGAATAGAAATTTGTTAACAGAAATTATTTGAAGAATTGAATTTGGAAGTTTGAGGTTATAATTGAAATATGATTTGAATTATGGAAATTGGTTTGTTTTAAAAGATTTGAACTTTTATTCAAACTTTGAAATATATCTAAGTAAAAGTGATATAAATGGATATTTCTAATTTGATCTTGGAATTGAATCATTTTGAAGATCGGAAGCTTAAATTGAACATTAAAATTAAATTTGGTTTAAGTAATTTAAATCGGTAATTTGAAATTAAACTTGGAATTTATATAAATTGAAATGATTTAAAAATTAGAACTGAATTTCAAACCATTGAATGAAATCATTGAATCGAATTTGAAGTTAAAATCAGAGTTTCAAAATTGAAGTTAATTCGAATTAAATTCAAAATTGAAGTTTATTTGAATTTAAATCGAAATTGAGTCTGTTGAATTGAAAGATTTGAAATTGAATTTGTTTGGTTTGAAATTTGGACCTGAGTCCGGATTTATGGGAAATGATAAAAAATAGTTTTAAATTTGAAACTATTTTCACTACAAACTATTTTAACAATTTTAACTGCTCAAATTATTTTAACGATTTAACCTATATTAACTATTTAAAATTTTCAAAAATTCAAAATTTTCAACTTGGGAGCTGATTATATTTAAATCCTTGATTTAAATAAGAATATGGTTAAAAATGAAGTTATAACCTAAGTCGAAATTCGAATGATTTTTGAAATGAAATTGATTTCAAAGTAAATATGATAATTTTGAAATAAATGATAATTGAAGTGAATGTGATATTTTGATATCAAGTATGAATCGTTTTCGAAATGTAAATGAACCAACCAATGTGTAAAACGATGTTTGATTGTTAAAAAGACTGGGGCCGATTACTGGCATACTCTCTGTCAATGTCAAAACCACTTTTAACTATGTACGCAGAGGAGACTCTAGAATGAAGTGGTTGGATTTGGTGTACATTGCTGGATTTGAAGAAAGAGAATGACGATGGATAGACCTGACACTTGTGTCAATTTGAAATGACTAAAACATGACGGCTTGATAGGGCCAATGAGGGTAGCTACCTCTAGCGAACATCTTGTTCTTTGTTGGACTCGGTCCATATTATTAGCCTTGATGCTGGTTTCGGTTGGTGCACCTTGATTTGGGATGACCTCTCTCTGATTCGATATGGGATGGATGGATGCGGTAGGCGGTCGTGGCTATGATGCGTTACCACCAGCCCTATGACAATGAAATGGTAGTATCCTACCTTAGGCATTGCCTCATATGACTTGTCATACTTTTATCCTTATATGAGACCACTATGAGTTTGGTTTGGTGTTGTCATATCATGGCGCATCCCTATCCCTAGACGTGCTACTAGGGCGTTATATGCCAACTATACCACATTGCTTCAAAAAGCATTAAGATGGATTCATGTAAAGCCTTAATGCTATGAATTTTTTTATTTTATTGATTAGACATTACATATATAGAATATTCGACTATATATAGATATTTTGACGGATCCTTAAGAGATGGAAAATCGCATAGCATCTCTTAAGTTATTGCACTCTTGTTATACACTAGATAGGAGATGTAACACCCTATATGTAACCACTTGGTATTTCGAACCGTTCAAACAGACAAATATCCACTTATGTCAGACTTAAATTGCTCAAAACAATAGATTGTTAATTTATATTTAGCAATACTTAGCATATGCAGTAAATAAAATCAATCATAGAATCACAGACACAGAGGAATAATGATATGTAGCGGAATAGATAAATAGTAGTCCATGAAGCTACTATAGAACATCTGAGTTTAAAACAAAATACAACAAAAATCTCAAATACCGAGTAGTCTCATATATAAAAGTAACTGACAAGACTGAATAGAAATAACTGGAAGTAACTAAAATAACCGAATAGATGAATATATAAAAGACAGATCTTCAAGCAAAGCTCCAAGCTCTAAAGATGAGTCAAATGTTATGACACTCAGTCTTATCCGAGCATAAGGCAAAACACAAAACACTCGAGCCAGGATTAACATTCTTATACTAGTAAATAAACTTAAGTGAAATGTCAACTAAAATACAATATAACTTAAAGGATGTTTAGGATATCCATCCTCTAAAAATTCGTTAAACTATCTACATACATAGTACAATACGCTACCTAGAAAATGTCTATAGTAAAGTAAACTATTAAAATAACATTAAGGCGTTAACCATATCCCCCTTAACACATTTTTATATATTTTCATAGTCTATACAGTACCATAATTCCTCCATAAACTAGAGGGCTATCAGAAGGCACTCCATAGTTATGGTACAAACTAAACTTGTAGAGGGCGCGATAAGGCATGTTACAAGGCATGCGAGGTAATTTCCAGGGTAGAATTCTACAGTTTTACGGATCGGGATTGGCCATAACGCATAGCAGCTACTACCGCCTACCTCGAGACACTCTCTTAAATCAAAGGTGCACCAAATCAAATCACAAAGCAAAAGAATGGTATCGAAGAAATGTTCCCGATCGGAGGTGCGACCTCACTTGGCCTGGCATGACTCCTATTTTAGCCACATCAAGCTGACTCGCAGGAGTCAGAGCTGCGTTAATACCTTATACAGAATCATCGCCAAACCATCCTACTTCGTTATGGAATCTCCACCACGTACACAGTTGTTAAAGTGGCTTTCGGTATTGGCACAGAGTATGAAAATATCTGATCCCGGTCTCTTTAACAACCAAACACTAATTTCACACCGTGATCATTTATATTTTAAACAGTTCATAATTCATATCAAAATACCATATTCGTTTCAAAATCATATCGCTATCAAAATCTTGTTCACTTTCGAAATTGTATCACTTTAAATCATATCCACAAAATAGTATAAACCATCGTATCAAAATATTTGCATTTAAATCCATTGAATCTAAATTATAGCAATTCCAACTTAAACAGTTTATATATTGAAAATAGTTTATATATATATATATATATATATATTGAAATAGTTATAAACTTTAAAATATTTTATATATTTAAAATAGGTTATAGATTAAAATAGTTTATATATTTAAAATAGGTATAGATTAAAATAGTTTATACATTAAAAATGGTATACATATTAAAAGAGTTTATATCAAAAATAGTTTCAACTTAGAATTGTTTCTTACACTTCCACAAATCAATTCAAATCAACTTTAGTTCCAAACTTCAATTTAAATCAACCTCTGTTCATCAATTACAATTCAATTCAAATCCCAATAAATACAATTTTAATTTACATCGATTTCAAATTAAACTACTTCCCATTCAATAGGTTTCAAAGTTTAAAAAAATTCAAACATTTATAATAACTCAATTTGATAAAATTCATTTATTTTAAAAATCCAACTTTAATTTTGTTTGAATTTGAAAATATTAACTTAACCATTTAAATAACCATTTAAATAAAATCTTAAGTTGCAAATTTAAATCAGTATTAAATATTCAAATTCAATTATATTTAATTTGAAATTATTCACTTAATCACCTTTTATAAATATTTAAATAAAATCTCACATTACAAATTTAAATCGAAATTAAATATTCAATTACAAATTCATTTAAATTTGAAATATTTATTAAATTACCCTTATCAAAATCAAGTTGTTAAGTTATAAAATCATATCTTTGAAATCTTAAAATCAATAAGTTTCAAATCAATACTTATTTAAATTCAATTCTAAAACCAGTTAAATTACAAATAAATTTTATTTATCTTTCCAACCTTAATTCATTAAGTTATTACAAATATCTATTTTAAAATAATAGTATAAATTCAAATAAATATAACATATTATATATTAGTTAAATTAAATTTTATTATCTTGATTATTAGTAAATTAAATCTTATTATTATTTAATCTAATTTAAATCTCATTTATATATTTAAAAATAATAAAGTTATATGAATTTTTTTATAATTTTGATTTTAAACTTAACTTAAAGTTTACTAAATTTATACACATGTACTAAAATTAAAATATCATTACATTATTATGAACAAAATCATTACATATATATTTCTCCTTTTTAAAAATTTGGAAATCATTTTAAAATAGACCAATAGTGTCCGTATATAGTTTTCTATCCTATGCTCAAGTGACATAGATATTTATCATTTCAATTTGCAATAATTTAATATTTACTGGTATATATCATTTCAACCCACAATCCTAAAATTTCCACATCGATAAAATCGCTTGGGTTTATTATTTCAACCATAACGATTTTCCCAAATCTATAATATCATTTGGGTATATATCATTTCAACCCATAAGGATTTCTAAACAAACAGGGAACTTGCAGTGTGAGAACAATTTAATAATAGTGTAAATGACATGGCATATCAATGGCGTCTTACATTATTGTGCACGATTGTATTTTCATATCTATCATTTGCACTTGTACGCGACTAGGATATTGTGTGACGTCGTACCTCAAAAAAATTTAATATTAAAACCTAAGCAAATATCTTTCTCTATTTGTACACATACTTGCGCCTTGTCCTTTCACTTGAATTTTGGTTTCGTTTGCATCTAAGTTATTGAATTTTTCTTGCAATTAAGTGTTATCCTTTGTTTGCTTAACCTTTAAGGATATTAGCCTATAAACATGCACATATTCACGCAGAGAGGAGGGGGCACATTTTCTACACATAGTAAACAAAAATGTATGCATTCACTTTTTCATATTCTTCCATGCATATGAAATGGAATACACCCATTTTCATCTAACTAATCAAATAACTTCCACTACACTCACTATTATCAAAAACATCCAACACGAAAGTTGTGGACGATCGAATAGGATACGCTTTTGGTTTATGTCACATTCAATATGGTGGCTTGTGGAGGTCACAACGGTTAGTGGATAATGATGGCAGTTCAAATTGAAAGTATCGAATGATGCATCTCCCTACATTGAGTTCAATGGCAAAGATAGCATGTCATTTCATGGCCGGAGGAGGAAGAACGAGGTGAATGAAGTTGTATTGTTACATGCGTGCGTAGTTCCAGATGTTCAAAGGTAAAAAAAGGAAGGTGTAGGCTCATACCCATGGGTTGCATTAGTGGGCCTTGCATGGAATGCATGCGCAATAAGGGAAGCAATTTCACTTTTTTTTTCTTTCCACAACAAAGTACTCAGCAGGCATTCACGCGCATAAGGCAGAAAGTAGGTGCTTAGGTTCTCACATGCACGAAGAAGGCAGAGCTCATAGTGGTGGTGGCAGAAGGCTACAAGGTAGTGAGCACGTGGATGTCAGTGGTTGTAGGGAAGAGTGGCAACGACCATAGGAGTAAGAGTATGCATCAAATAAGAAAATAAGAAGGGGAGATAGTATTGTAGAAATAAAGGAAATTTTCACTTAAGTCCAGTACAATGTGGACAATTGCGCATGGTATGTGGGAATTTGATTTGCATGGTGGTCGGGTTAGGTATGGTATTGGGCATGGGCCTTGGGGTGAGAAGATTTAAACAATTTAATTATTTAGTTTAATAAATTCAGTTAATTAATTTGCATAATTACATATAGTAGCTTTGAAAATCAATAACTACCTAACACGGGATCTATTTAACCCACAGATTTGGATACTAGATTCGTATTAATGAATAGAACATATTAGAATAATTGTTTAACACTTTTTGTGGAGCATAAATTACTGATACATTGTTAGTGATTGAATTTAATTACATTTTACATAATTAAATAACTATAATTCATTAGTGAAAATTAACTGCCATAACAAATCATCATTTTACTATTATAAATTGAATAGATTAATTTGGACATTTATTTACATACTAGTTAATTTTGATTATATGTTATTATTCAATTTTTTGAATTAATAACAATAATGTGTTGTTATCGTCGTTGTTTGGTTGTTGATTTTGCTCGACCAGTTTATAAGCTATTACCCTTTTTTGGTACTAGTTGGGTAAAAAACAATAGTAGGCTAACAGCTTGTAATTTATTTCACGAATTGACTATAAGGTGTTTAGCAATAATTTTGTTACTTCAATCTAAAGTAAATTGTTTTGAAAGATATTTTTCATAAAAGAATATGAAATGAAATGTTTCATTTTAAAGAAAAAGGTGATATTTGGAAATAAATATTTCTAAAGTGATTTATTTAAAGGTATTATAAAATGTGTTTTGTAAATAAAGAGAATTTCGTAAACTTATATCCCGGTGGTTTGAAATTGATTTTGAAAAGATTTTGAGGAAATAAAAAATACCATGGTTGAAAGTATTTGTGATTATTAGTGCAAAACGATCTGTTACTTCAGGAAATGAAATGATTTGTTATGTTATCGATGATTCAGGTAACCCATAACTAAAAAGTATGCAATAGGGTTCGTGTAACCCTGGTAAGTCCGCTCTTTGATAAAGGGATATACTTTGTTTATTTATTTTGGAGAGGCTGAGACCCAGTTGCCTTGTTATTAGGAGAAACCTCCCGATCTGGTTGCGTGTTTTGATATGCTTTTATAGTAGTATATTGAGATTTTCAATTAAATATTTCAATAGTGATTTGTTTTAAGATCCCAAAAGAGAGTATGATTTGATATAAAGGATATAAGTTATTATTTCAAAAGGATTTGAGATGACACCGAGAATTTAGTTCAAAGAGATTATTTTCGAAGATGATTATATTCTGAATATAATAGACTTAATTAAATATGAAGAATCAAAACAAGAAGATTAAGCCTAATTATGTAATTAGGGAATTGCATATTTGTTTATTGCATCATAGGCTCCATGAGTCCTTTTTGTGGTAGGAGAACACGTTGGTTTGATCTTGTATCTAGTTGGGTACCCAATTAGATAGGGGCACATAGACAGTCACAAGTGGTAGTGATGCAGCCTCAATAATTATATAACCCTTTCCTATTTATTTGTTTATTGGTTGCTATTTGTCTTGTGTTGTAACTTTCCTATGAGGACCCGTTTCTTCGACTCTCTGAAATCGCCACTAATATATCCTCGGTATTCACATACCACAAATCCAAGTGCCGGAGAAGTGGATTCCCAAAGGTAAGAAAATAAATAAAGATATAATAGAATCTCACATATATTATTTTAACATCATTTTTATAGTGGAAAATACATTTATCAGATTTAAACATGGACAGTTATAAATATTTGTCCCTATAAGGCGGAATACAATACTACTCAAGTGTGGTGGAAATAATCTTCAGAAAAATCTTCTAACTCCCTACTTCCAGCTCCATCAAGATTCCTTTAAAACTAAACCTAAGTACTAGGCTGCTTGGGAAAAGTAGGGCATCCTATAACGATTTTGAAAGTTACCGTTCTTTTGAAAGAAATTTTATTATATTTGATCTTGGTTTAAGTTGAAAATTTAAGATTTAATTAAAAATTAATGTTGCGTACGATTGATTGAATAAAAATATAGAACATAAATTTTAAGCAATTTGAAATTTAACGTAGAAATCGGTCGTTAATAAAACAGTGAAATTTTTATTTCAAAAATTTAAATATTTTACATAAAAATATTTTGGGAAGATTTATAATAAAAACATTGACATTCGTTTCGTCGAATTCCGATTTCGCTAGCTCCGATTAAATCGATTTATACGATCATTTATGGTGGCGACAACCGACATTGCAAAAATAACGAATTTTCACCCGAGCGTTAAATGACTAGTTTTCTGTTTGTTAACGCATTCCACACTCTGAGCACAATGGTATTTCATTTTGCGTGTTTAGACACTCGGTTTGTAGGGTGCGTTGTTTTTAAACCGAGTTAATGGTGGCTACTTCTTTATATCTAGAGATATGTATATTGTATATTATCCTACTGAAATTTTAATATAAATTTACGAAAAAATAGCCTTTTTAAAAATATATAAAAAGGGGATAAGTATATAAAATAATGCACGTTAGAGATTTTGAATTGGTGCATGTTCAAATATTTGAACCGGTATTGATAAGTAGCGTAATCGGTCCAATTTCCCCCTATGCGCGTGACACATCTCCCACTTCTCTCTTTTATTTACTTCTGCTATAATATATTTTCGAATGAAGTATAGTAACAGAGAAAAATTATATATCGCCTTCTCCTTCCATTTCTGATCTTCCCTATCGCCAACTCCTCCCTCCCCACTTCTTACCACCGCCGAGACTTCTGCTCTACCCTCCTGACCACGCGCCTAGCCTCCAACTATCTTCTCCAATCGCCACTACCTCCGTATTATTATAATGATAAAAACGCATGCAAAACCTAATTCGCCACTATTGTAGACAAGATGACCACCCTCAGCTTCCATCGCTAGCCTGCACCGCCGCCAACACCTACACCCGCCTTCACCCCTATTGCTGCCGCTTCACATCTCCGGCCAGAGCCCTCCCTCCCCCCAGTTGAAAAAAAAACTCCAAAGTTGTTGATCTCCTCCCTCCACCACAATTCTCAACTGCCTGCACAACCAACCGATTACCATCAGTCATCTCAAAGTGTTGATGCACCATCCTTGCCTGACTTTGCCGAACCCGACTTGCTCCCATTCTTTTTTTCCAATCGCTTATATATTTCTAAAAAAAATATTACTATTTAAAGAAGAAGAAGTGTGTTGTCCCATATTATCACGTGCGTGTACAAGCTTGGTCGTGCGCTTTTGATTTGGATCATGTCGCGAACATAAGCCATAACATGGATTATCACATGTCATAGTCATTGAGGTGAGTGTTTATACAGTCACACCTAACTATTATCAAGATGCTAGTCAATAAATCTGAAATTTTCACTATTCTATGTTTATGGTTGAACTTGATTGATATATAGTTGTTGGATGAATTATTGAATGATATGTTCACATATTGACATGAAATACACGTCATACGTATGTACACAAGTGTAGAAAATTTAATTTGCACATGTCACATTTCATCTTGTTATTGATATTCATTATCTTATGATTCATTGAAATTTCTCCATCGATATTTGAATATGACAGTATGTTGAAATTATGATTTTGGAAAAGGTTGAAATGATATATACCCATATTTAAAATTTAATTATTCCACTTGGCCTAGGTAGAAAATTAAATTTAAAACACCGTCTGGTCGAATAAAATATTTTTATAAACGGAGATCGTTGGGAAATTTATATATATAAATGATTTGAAATTTTAAATTATGTTTTAAATTGGTATTTATTATTTTAATAAAGTTTAGGCGAAGTAAATGATTTTATTAGTAGGTGGTAATTTAGAGATAAATGTTTGAAATGTTTTATTTAAAGAAATTTGATTTTTGGATTTAATTCCATAAAAATTTGATTTAAATTATAATTGTATAATTTATTAAGATATTAAAGTTAAGAATTTAAGTTAAATTTTGAGTTAGATTTAAACTTAAATCAGTAACTTGTTTGATTATTTTAAATTTGTGTAAATTAAATCTATTTGGAGTTAAATATATATTAATCAAAAAGGGAATTTAAACTGGTTAATAAATTTTTGGGAATTATTGGAAAAATTGATTGGTTGAATTATAATGGAGACTTAAATCTTTTAATAAATTCTTAGGAATTTATTGGGAAATTGATTTGTTAAATTATAATGGATTTAAATTGTTTAATAAATTTTCGGAATTCATTAGAAAATTAGTTGGTTAAATTGTAATGGAAATTAAGATTTAACTTGAAATAAGATTGATTTTAGTAATCTGATTTATTTATTTTAAATGGACTTTAAAAATTACAGGGTTTTAAAGGAAATTGGGTTTTAAAATCGGAATGTTTAAAGTAGGAATTTGGGATGTGGAATTGGATTTGGGGAACTTGGAAAACAAAATAAAAAATCCCGTTCACTTTTATATGAATCGTTTTAGAACCATAATTGACCAAATGTTGTAAAAAATATACGTTGTGTTGTCAAAGAGACCAGGGCCGGATATTGACGTTCTCTCTATTAATCTCGGAACCACTTTGATAACCGTATACCCGGTGGATAATATCCAAAATGTAGTGGTTGAGATGGCAATGTTTACTGGAATGAAATAAGAGAACGATGACGGACATCTTTGACATTCATGTCATAATTAAAATGGCTAAAACTGGAGCCTATGTCTGGCCAATGAGGTTAGCTGCCTCTAGCGACGTTCATCTTTCATATTTTACTATCGTGATTTGAACCCGATGGATGCACCCTTCTATGTGGATTAATAGTCGCGGTCGGCCATGGATGGGTTACGACTAGCCAGAAAGGATAAACTGGTATAATCCTACCTTGAGCATTGCCTCACGTGTCGTGTCATATTTTTCCCTATGTGAGCCCATTACGATTTTGGTTTAAAACTGTATAAATATGATAAGGTGGATCAATGTAAATACTTAACGCTATTTTAATATTTAGTTTACTGACAGACATTATCTATTGTAGCATACGCTAATATATATAGATAATTTAACGGACCCTTAGGAGATGGAAAAACCCGTAACATCTCTTAAGTTATTTTGTATTGATTTATTGACTTACATGAGGATATTAGTTCTGACTTGAGTATTGTGTTTTTCCATTATGCTCTGGTCAGCCTGAGTATTTCCAATTGGAGAGCTTGTTGTGGAGACGAAGGCATCGCTGGAGATTCTGTTCTATTTCTGTTATTTCATCAGTCTAGTTCGTTATGTTAGTTAGGCTCATTTCATTTCCAGTTATTTAATGTGACAATAATGTAACTTATTTGGAGTTTTCATGACTTATTTATGTACTTATTATTTTCCGCTGTGAGATTTTGAGTTATATTGATTTATGTGCCTGTGTTCTGTGATTGATTCTATTTTACCCTAAATAACTATCTATCAATTAAGCAAATGTTCTTGTCTAAATGGTGGGTCCTTACAGTTGGCATCGGAGCTTATGGTTGAAGAATACCTAAGCCTGTGGGGTAAACTCTATATAGATAGGGTAATTAATTACCCTAAAATAAGTAGAATCTTTCTAAAGAGAGCGTGTTTCAAATTTAAGTAAGAAAATGGTTTAAAATCTTAAATGAGTTTAAAAATTTTTTAGATGCCCTTCCTTAGTAAAAAATTCTTTTGACTATGTTCTTTCAATTGATTCAGCTCCTAATTAATTTTCTTGCCCATCCCTCCTTTATAGGATGAGTTTTCATAACACCAGAGGCAAAGGTAGGGGAATGTCCCCAATGAAGCTATTGCACCGGTAATAGTTATCGAAGTGAGATTTACCACTTTTAGTAAAGAGTACACCCATCTTAAGGGAAAGAAGTTCATAGGTACGGAGGGCATTGTAGGAGCACAGCAATGGCATAAGAATGCCGAAAGGATTTTTGTTGGACTTGGCATCACTGACGCTCAGAAGCGTCTATTAGCAGCTTGGCAGCTTCAGGAAGCCATCCTTGATTGGTGAGATTCTTTTACGGCCCATACCACAGAGAAAGATATTTCTTGGGCCCAGTTTAGGTGAGATCTATCTAAATGATAATTTTACAATCTTATGATTATCTCATGGAAGTTTAGCTTAGCCTTGTATTCTCCAAATTTACGGGGAAGCTTTTATTACCCAGTGGATGCCAGAAGCTGGGAGGACAGATTTGTATAATCAGTTTATGGAACTTAAGCAAGGTAAGATGATTGTCGCTGAGTATGAAAGGAAATTCAATGAGCTACCAAAGTTTGAACCTCATCTGATTGAGATTCCACTTAAAAAGAATAAGAAATTCATTGCTAGCCTGCGTGGGGATTATAGAGAGCACCTGACTGGTCATATCCATAGGCCATTTTCTGATATCATTGATTTGGCGATCCGTTTTGAGAATTTGAAGCTGAATAGGATTTCAGAAGTTTTAGACAGCCCAGCCCAATCCAGCTCTAGTAGCCTTGGCAAGAGAAAGTCAAATTTTAGTAGCCAGAATAAGAAGTGGCAAAGCCATTAAGGAGTTGGATTTCCTTAGAATAAGACTAAGGACTTGACGGACGTCACTTGCTTCAAATGCGATAAAAAGGGACATTATACCAGAGATTTTCCACCAGCATCCTTAGCAGTCGTTCCTCCAGTCCAAATGACTAGGCGTGACTTATGCCATATCTGCTTACAGCTGGGCCATTTCAAAAAGGATTGTCCTACTCAGAAGAAAGGCAAACCATCCAGCATCTTTGCTGTCACTACTTCCACCCCTCTAGTTGAGGAGACCGATCTCGTACTTTATGGTATACTTTCCTTTCATGATATACCTATTCGTGTTCAATTCGATACTGGAGCATCTCATAGTTTTATATATATTAATTTATGTGAGAAATTTGGACATGATCTGTAACTCGAACCTACTTATAAATCCTTGTGTGTCTCTAATCTGATTAGTGGCCCTGCAAACTTAGGAATGATTTGTAAGGGCGTTTGTCTTTTTAAAGATGAACACTGTTTCACCGAAGACTTTTATATTTTGGGCTTTAGTGGATTCGATTTATTGTTAGGCATGGATTGGCTATCCAAGTTCAAAGCTGTTATTTCTAGTAATGATCGGACAATTTCCTCGGTTGATGATAAAGGTTCTCAGCTTGTTATTGAATGCAAGATGCCTTTTGATCTTGTTAAGAGCTTTGTTTTCTCCCTTGATTAGCATTCTAGTGACCTCAACACTATTCTGGTCGTTTTGCTTTTCCCTAACGTTTTTGGTGAGGTTACTTGTTTGCCACCTCATCGAGAAATTGAATTTTGAATTGATCTTATTCCCGAAGAGACATATCGTACTTCCCCCTCGAAGGATGTCGCCTAAGGAAAGATTGGAGTTGAAAACACAATTTGATGATCTATTGCCTAAAGACTTGATTAGGAGAAGTTATTCAGAATGGGGTGCAGCCATAGTTTTTGTCACTAAATCTGACAGTTCCTGGAGAATGTGTATGGATTATAGAGAGTTGAATAAGCTCACACATAAGAACCGATATCCTATGCCTCATATTAATGATATGTTAGATCAACTTTATGGAGCACAGGGGTTTTCTCAGCTTGACCACGCTACAGGTTTCCATCAGTTGAGGATTTCTGAGGATAGCATTCATAAGACTGCTTTCCGTACGGAGGATGGTTTTTATGAATGGCTTGTTATGCCTTTCGAGTTAACGAATGCCCCGGCTTATTTTCTAGATCTCATGAACAGAGTATTCAGGGATTTTCTTAACAAATTCGTGCTTGTTTTTATTGATGATATTTTAGTCTTCTCTAAAACAAAAGAAGAGCATGAGAAGTATTTGAAGTTTGTGCTTGAAACTTTGAGAAGCCGCCAGTTGAAGGAAAAATTTTTCAAATGCCAATTCTGGCAGGAGGAAGTTCGATTTCTTGGCCATGTGGTTTCGAAAAATAGTGTTTCGATGGACCCCGCCAAGATCACTGTAACTAATGTAAATTCTTATCTTTTACTTTTGATTTGATTATTGAAATATTCGATTTTTGATTCATGCCTTATCTCTAATTCCAGGAATGGGAAATTCCAACGACACCCATGGATGTTAGGAGTTTCTTAGGCCTTGCTGGTTATTGTAGGAGGTTCATTGAGCATTTCTCTCGCATTGCTTCTCCTCTTACAACTTTAGTTTGAAAGAATGCCAAGTTCAATTGGGATGAAAGGTGTCAAAAAGCATTTGATGAATTGAAATAGAAGTTGACCTCCGCTCTTGTTCTTACTGTTCTAGATGGTAATAAAGGCCTTACAGTTTATATCGATGCTTATAGAAGTGGGCTTGGTGCTGCTTTAATGCAGCATGGAAAAGTTATTGCGCATGCTAGTAGACAGTTGCGACCTCATGAAGTTAAGTACGCAACACATGATTTGGAGTTGTTGGCTATGGTTTTCGCTTTGAAGTTGTGGCGGCATCATCTCTTGGGTAACAAATTTAAGCTTTTTACCAATCACAATTCCTTGAAATATATTTTCTCTTAGAAGGATTTGAATCTATGGCAAGCGAGATAGCTTGAGTTCTTGGCTGCATATGACCTTGACATCAACTATACCACAGGAAAAGCAAATGTGGTGGTCAATGCCTTGAGTAGGAAAAAGGCTATGCTTTGTCAGCTTATTTTTCATCTGCTCTTATGGATCGTATAGTTGCTAAGCAATGTAAAGACCCAAGTTGGAGGGCCATTCGAGAGGAAGTTTAAAGAGAGATAAAGACTCGAGGAGATGGTATGATGTAGTAGTTGATGAGGATGGTAGAGAATAAATGGTAGGGTTTGTGTTCCAAATGTGGATGGACTAAGGGAGGAAGTGCTTAGAGAGAATCACAAATCCAAATTTTCTATTCTTCTCAAAGTGACAAAGATGTTTCAGAATATGAAGAGACTTTATTGGCGGGAAGGAATGAAGAGGGACATTTCGATGTATGTGAGTAGAGGTAGTACTTGTCAACAGATTAAGGCTGATCTTTAGAAATTGGCAGATTTGTTACAACCACTTGAGATTCCGAAAGGGAATTGGGATCAGATTTCTATGGATTTTATGGACGGTTTACCAAGGACGAGAAGGGGTAATGAGAGCATTTAGGTCATTGTTGACCATTTGACAATGATAGCTCATTTTTTTCCTATGAAGTTAACTCGAACTTCCCCGAGTTTAGCTGAAATCTATTTGAAGGAGATTGTACGACTCTACAGAATTCCTTCCAGCATCGTTTGTGATAGTGACCCTATTTTCACGAATAACTTTTGGAGAGCTCTTCAGGATTCATTAGGTACATAGCTGAATCTGAGTACGGCCTATCACCCACAGACGAATGGCCAAACTGAACAGATCAATCAAATTTTGGAAGTCCTTCTCTGTGCTTGTATTCTGGATTTTAGTGGTTCTTGGGAAGATCAACTTCATCTTGTCGAATTCACATATAATAATTGCTATCAGGTAGAACTTCGTTAAATAAATTTGAATTAAATATATATGTAAAATAAACCTTTCCGTAATTCAAATCTTTAATTCAGGCTAGTATCGACATGGCACCGTTCGAAGCCCTTTACGAACGTCCATGTAAATCTCCATCTTGTTGGATTGAAATTGGAGATAGACTTGTTCTTGGGCCTCAGTTTATTTTGGAGGCTTTTTAGAAGGTTGAAGGGATTAAGTGAAAGATGAAAACTGCATTGGATAGGCAGAGGAAATATGCTGATAGAAGACAAAAGGATTTGGAATTCGCAGTTGGAGTTCTTGTGTATCTCAAGATTTCGCCATTGAGAAATGTAATTTGGTTTGGGAAGAAAGGAAAGTTGGCCCTAAGGTTTATTGGTCCTTTCCATATATCCAAAAGTATTGGTACCCTTGCTTATAGAGTTGAGTTTCCTGAAAAACTATCGGGTGTTCATGATGTATTTCATGTCTCCAACCTTCGTAAGTATATCCATGTCCTATCAGTGATAGTTCAATCCATGCAGCACGAGGAATTAAAGATTTAACCTGATCTTACTGTTGAGAGGAAGCCCATTAGTATTCTGGATAAGAGTATAAGGAAGTTGAGGAGTAAATCTGTCAATCTCGTCAAAGTTCAGTAAAGCGATGATGATCGAGATCGCACTTGGGAAACCGAGGAGAGTATCCATGCTTCCAATCCTAAAATATTTGATTTGGGTATGCTTTCTAATCTTATCCTATCTCTTAATTTTTGTTATATCACTGCATTTCGCTCTTTTCGAGGATGAAAAGTTTAGATTGGAGGCGAATGTAACGATTTCAATATTTATCGTTCTTTTGAAAGAAATTTGATTAGATTTTATTTTAGTTTAAGTTGAAAATTTAAGAGTTAATTTGAAATTAATGTTGCATACGATTGATTGAATGAACGAAATCTGAAACAAAAATATAAAACGGAAACTTTAAGCAATTTGAAATTTAATGTAGCAATCAGTCATTAATAAAACAATGAAATTTTTGGTTTCAGAAATTTAAATATTTTACGTGAAAATATTTTGGGAAGATGTATAATAAAAACATTGACGTTTATTTCATCGAATTCCGATTTTGCTAGCTCCGATTAAATCGATTTATACAATCGATTTATGGTAGCGACAACCGACATTGCGAAAATAATGAATTTTCACCTGAGCGTTTAATGACTAGTTTTTTGTGTGCTAATGCGTTTGACACTCTTAGCACAACAGTGTTTCGTTTCGCATGTTTGGACTCTCCATTTGTTTGGTGCGTTGTTTTTAATCCGAGTTAGCGGTATATTTAGAGATATGTATATTGTATATTATGCCACTATAACGACCTAGGATTTTTGACATCCTGAGTTGCGAAAATTAATTTATAATATTCAATAATATTGTATTTTAATATACAATATTCCCATTAATCATTGATTAATAATTATATACAATTTTTCAAAACCAGCATAAATTGAATTTTCAAATTTATATTAAATTACAGATTTGATTTAAATGAAATTTCTTATATGTATATTTTGTTTTAAAAATTAAATATGTATATATTGTATTAGACTAAATATATATATTTTTTTTAAGGGTAAATATGTATATTTTATTCTAAAGGCGAAATATAATGGAAAATTTAATTTATTGAAAAATTCATATACATATATTTTACATATAAGGAGAATAAAATTGGTATATAAAATTTGGATAGAAATTTATGGCAATAAATAGATAATAAAGTAAAAGGATAATTTTGGTTTTTGAATATAAACAATGTTGTTTATATAAAATAAAAAGAGTTTAAGTTGAAAACTTCTAAAATAATAATATATATACACATTGAGTTAGAAAAGTTGTATATATGTAATGATAAGTTAATAGGAAATTCATAATATTTAATAGATAGAAAATGTTATGAATAAAATGATGTGCAAGCACATAAATATTTATAAGAGAAGCTATATATGTACATAGATAACAAATGAATTGATTTATTTGGAAACAATATATTTTATATTATCATTAAAAATTGTATACAGGGTTACATATATACATAAAGGCTTAAAATAGTTTAATATCACTTTGTAATCCTTGTTTTAAAGTAACATATGTATATTGGGTAATTAACATAGAATGTTATTTCATTTTGTTTAAAATACATATATATTTATATAAAACAATTTAACCAAGAGTGTTATTATCTGGTTTCTCACTTTTATTTTAAAGTATATGAGAAACAAATGCAAATACAACTTAGTCAAAAGCAAAGATAACTTTAAGCTACTTTGTGGTCTTTGTTTAAGTAACATATTTGAATAGGTATATATATATATATATATATATATATATCAAAAAGTATTATTTTAATCTAGCTTCTTATTTTTGTTTTAAAATACATAAAATATGTTAAAACAAATGCAACGCTAACTTTGTCGAAAGACAAATATGGCTGCCTAACTTCTCAAATATCATTGCATATACTTTTAATATTGCATGGTTTATATAAATATATATTATGATAGAAGGTTGTAAATCATTAGCTGTTAATAAAAACAGGTTAACTAGAAACAGTTTTAACAAAATGTAAAACAATGGGTAGAAGGTAATTAATTTTTATCAGTAAACAAACTAACATTTGGTAGTAAAACATCTGAACATGTTGTGATAATTATTTTCTTTCTTTTCAAAATTTTCACTCAGCAAAAAGAAAATATCTTTTCAACCACCAAGTAGTCATCTTTGTCCCTCAGCTGTGTTGCAAAGTTGTACATATATATGTGAGCGCTTGAGATCAGTGTGATGGTTTTAAAGATTAAAAAACCTATAACTTAAAGAAAATTTGCCTCTATTCAAATAGTTAGCAACAGAAAACAAAATTTAAAAAGAAAAGCAAGCACTCTGTACTTGTCTGGATCATCTATGCTTATCATTCAAACCATCGAGAGTTTTTTTTACAAGCAAGATTCAATTTTCAATTTTAAAGAGTTCAACTTTTCGAATCAAAAGACTTCAACTTCAGATTTTAAAACTTCTAGAACCAAGATGTGGAAGGTGAGAAACCTTAGTTTTTAACCTGGAAATAAATTTGTTCTGTTATATGTTAAACTGTGAAAATTTTGTTCATTGGAATATTCAAAATTCTTTATCTCTTTATCTACTTTATGTTTGTGGATGATATAAACTAGGAAAGTGTTAAATTTTATGTGTAGTTCATGTTAAAAATAGTTTCAGAGCATTATGTAGTGTAGTTCGATAGGGTTCCAATTTATAGTAAAACAATCCAATTTTCGTAAAAATAAATGTTTTTAATCCTAGGATTCATACATGCAGCTTTGATTCTTTGATGAAAACATAAATTTTAGAGTAGAATTATAATTTGTAGTATTGTTCATTTTGAGATATTGTTGGAGGAACGATTTTTTCTTAAAAATTAATTTTCCTCGATCTCGTCGATGAGAGATGACGCGGCTTTGACTGGTGGGAGCAGGTGGTCATAGGGGAAGCGTCGACCGTGGTGGATTATTGAATTTGGGCTTGGTTTGGGGTAGTCGATCGATTTTAGGGTTTTTGGGTTTTCGAAATTTCCTCTGGTACGTGACGATCTGGGTGATGTTTGGAGCAACCGGAATTCGTAGGGCTTGGCACGAAGATAGCTGCATGGGTGAGCTTTTGATCGGGGTAAGTGGCATGTGAAGAAGTGACTGATCAACGATGAGGTAAGTCGATTTGTGGTGGTATGTTGGATCTTCTGGTTCAGGGAATTTAAGATGTCAATCGAATTTTCGATCGGAGGGTTGTGGGTCTTCGTCGTTGTGGCATTTTGAGTCAAGGGTGGTTGAGCGACTAGGGGCGGAGTCGCGACAGTGAGATGATCAGAGGGGAGGACGTGCACGTGCACAGTGTGCACGAGGGGATGTCAGAGCTGGGTGAATCGAGTGTAAGGTAGGATTCGCGAGGTATGGGTTCGATCCGGCTGTGTCATGTTCGAATGCTAGTTGATGTTCGCATGATAATATCTGAGATGATCAAGGTCGATCTTTCGGGTTCGAGGTATCGGAGTTCTTTGTTTTCGGGTGATCTGGTAGTGGTAGATAAGGTTGAAGAAGGAAGGCTTCGTTTGGTTTTCTTCGATTTGGGCTTCGGCCCGATTGCCTTGCAATAAATAGGGTTTGGGTTTGCACTTTTTTTAGATTGGGCTTCGGCCGATGGTCTTGGCCTATTAAAAAGGGAAGAAATTAATAATCAAGGAAATAGTTAATGTAAAGGTAAATGTTTTGAATCAATCTTCTTGTATATTAAATGTTTACTTAAGTTTTAATATAGACAAGAATTTTTAAAGAAATAAATTTGCTTACTTTAAGTCCATTTAATTAAGATCATTTACAAATTATTTTATCATAAGATTTGTCAAGCTTTTTAAAAAAATTAGTATTAATTTTTGGAGTTTTATCTGAATAATTTAAGAGTAGTTAAGCAAATGATTTGGGAAATAAAATGTTAAACCTTTGAATTAATCTAAAATCATAAATAATTGTATATAAGATAATTATTTTATTCCAAATGTTAAATATGTGTTATTGTGAAATGGTTCGTATCGACGAAGTTACACCGTCGTACGATCTGTTGTGAAGTTAAATAAGAAAATTTTATAAGGTTGTGCAGATATAATGTAATTACCAAATTAGAAATGAATGCCATTGTACAATTTTGCGGCCTATCTGTTAAGACGTTCCCAAACTGAAGAGTTGTGTTTATTGTAGATTATTCAGGTTTTTGACATCTAGTCAGCGGAAACAGACACCATTCCGCTAAATAGTTAATCTACCTTCTGTAGGTAGTTTAAGCCATCGATCTGATATTTTGTGCAATTGTTTACTAGCAATGATAATCTCTGATCTGTTATTCATGCATATATCTGTTATTTGTCTGTTAATTTTATTTGAGAATATAATGTGAATCGATCTATGGAAGCTCATTGATTTGAATATCTATGTGACTGTGAATTTGTGAATTGTGAATTGATAAGTACCGTTGAGACTGATAAGCCTTATTCTGTTTGGATTGATTTTGAAACTAGTTTTGTTTTAAGAATAAATTTTATTTTTAGAAATGTTTTAAAAGAATTGATAAATATTTTGGAAATATCAAAAGTAGTTATTTATTATCATTTCTGGGAATCTTATAAGGTGAAATTTTTATAAGTAGATATTATTTAAACTATTACGAGTATTAAACTATTTTGTAATGATCCTTTAAAGATTAATTTTTATTAAATTAGTATTTAAGTATATTTTCTTAAATATAAATCTATTTAATAAATGTTGTTTTTAAACAATATTTTATAATAACTTTTATAAAGAGTATTTTATTTAATAAATTTGAAAATAATATTTGGAAATTTCATAAGTATGATTTGGAAAGAAATGGTTATATATATATATATATATATATATATATATTTGTCAAATGAAATAAGCTTACTTAGTAAATGTTAATCCGTTTGGATTTTAAATGTGAACGAGGCTTAATGTTGCAATGGGAAATGACTTGGTTGTATTGATTGATTGTTTGATAGTTAAATAACTGACTATTGAAATTGGACAAAAACCTAACTTTGGAAATATCTAGAGGAGACTCGAGAATTATTTGGTAAGGTTACCGTTCGAGGTGCTATACCATACATATGAACTCGATTTTTCTCTAGGATGAATTTTAAGGAGACCCGTCCACTAATGGTTAGGAGATGAACTCCGATCTTGTATTTCGTCGGTGTATTTCCTAAAGAACCGGGGTTGAGTTTACTGGAAAATAGCGAACGTCATTGTTTCGACGAGTATGTTTTCGTGTTGAAGACAAGAGCTTGGAGTGGAAGATGGAGCAGTGAAGTGCAAGGGCTACTCGCTACTAATCCTGAGAGTGTATCCAAAATGGATGTAGTAGGAATAGTGCCTTCGGCTCCGTTCGAACCCGGAATAGACTTGTATGGATAAATGCTTTAAGAACATCGTCAGGTGGACGGTGAGCATTCTAAGTGATATGTTCTAAAAAGGTAACGCTTAGTCTCGAGCCTCATTGTAACGATCCATAAAATTTTATTAATTTTTAATTAGTTTTATAACGTATCTAATTTGGATTTTGAGACATTTTAATAATAATATTTTGAAATAAATTTTTAATATTTGGTTTACGTATAATTAAATATAGCATATGGTAAATTTTCAATTAATTATATGAAGGTTGGTTTATTATATAATTCTATTAAATTCAAATCAGTTAATAATTGGTGAAAATAAATTTATTTTCAAGACCTGAATATTTTTACATAGAAAAATTCTAAATCATTTTCTGACTGAGACGTCATTTTTAGTTTTCCCAAATTTGGGCTTCTATAGCTCCGTCGATCTTATTTTCTGCGTTTTTACTGCATTTTTTCTGCTAGTGAAAATTCAAATTTTTATAATTCAATCATACCACCAATATATGTATACCGTTTTGATCGTCTCGTTGTACTGATCACTACGGTATATTTATTTCTGTATTTTGAGATCCGATACGTGACGAAAACAATAAAAACGTGCGTCACCGGTGTTGAAATTTGTGACTTGGATTTATCAATTTTTCAAATTTGAAACCGTACAACTCATACCATATTAAATTTCTTTTAAAGATTTTAGCTAAATCTATGGGTGAGCGTTGCCATACCTTTCCACCTTACATTTAATTCTCTGTCGCTTCAATTTGCATTCTATCCGTTCACATTTCATTTCATCCTTTTCTACCATATATTCCATTATCTCTTTCTGCTATTTGCTAATTGCTATTTGCTCATTCAGGCGATCATTTAATTGAAATCAAAATTTCAAACCTTACTTCTCTTTTCTTTTCAAATTTGAAACGTACTATTAAATCAAGCCATTAATTGCTTTTATTTTTTTCCCTTAAATCAACGTACAGCTCACACAATTATAAATTGCATTAAATTTTCTGATGAACCACGCCATGACCGTTTATATTACATTCATTTGGAATATATTCATTTGTTTGAAATCTTTCCCTTTCTCTCTCATCTCGGTTGGGAATAAATATATTTCAACGGAAACCACGTTTCAATGCTTTTAACTCTTTATTACTTTTGATAAAATTTTCTGTCCTTTTTGAAACTAAAACGTATAGGGATATATGTTTCTCATTTATTAATTTCTAAATCGTCCTGTTGTCCTTTTCATATATGTTATATTTATTTATACTTTAACATTTTCTATTTATTTCACTCATCTCCCTACACGTTTCTATTTATTTGCTGATTTGTTGCATAAGTTTCGTTTTGGAAAAATGCGGTTCATTCCTATTTATTTCATTTCTCACATTTATTTCATCTTTTACTGAAATTTGACCGCTGCCACGTCATACCATTTTGGAAGTATGAATGTACAAAACATGCATACGTTTTATATTCATTTAATTGGAACAGTCACTTTAATTTTTGCCTTTAAAATTCCATTTTCTTCACTACAGCTGGAAAGTTATAAAACATTCAAAAAAAATTGAAAGCTCACCTTAAATTGTGCAAAGCGATTTCCTCTGCCTTTATAACTTTGGGTTATGCCAGCTGTTACTTTTTTTCCATCAATTCAAAATTATTATTTGTCATTCCATTTTTGGGTCTCTTCATTCTCCTTTATCAACTTCCATATATTTATTTCCCTAGTCACTTTAAAACGTTTTATAATAATAATTAATATATAGCCGTTTCATTTTAAAGCTTTTCATACGTTTTATATATGTCAAAAAGAGATGTGAATGGATATTTACCTGAGGCCCACACCGTTTTGAATTATACGTTTTTTTTTGTATTCATTAATTCTTTTACAGCTCATTTTTTTCACCTTTATAAGCTTTTTTTTTGATAAAGCAAGGATCTATTGTCACTTTCTTCTCCTCAATTTTTCTTTCTCCACCCTCTCTCTTCTTTCACACTCTTACACGCAGCCGCATCTCACCTTGTCACCCATTTTGCCTTGCAGAAAACTTTTAACATATATATGATATCTTGAAAGGTAATACAACTTGTGCGTTTGTCTCATTAAGTATTGTGTTTTTTTGTGTGCGTAAGTTATTGTTTTATTTTATTTTATATATATAAGCCTAAGTATTGTTTCTAAAAACTTTAGATATTTTCATGGGTACATATTTTCATATTGGGTTGGTTGTATAGATATACTAGTATACATTTTAGAGCTTTATATGTTTGCATTAGTTATTATATATATATATATATATATATATATATTATTTTTATTTTACCTTCATCTACTGTCAGGTGTTGTTTAAAATATAATATGTATACAAGTTAGGTATAACGGCTGCTGTGAATATGTGTAACAATATATGTATAACATTTTTTAAACATGTATATAGCATCCCATATAAAGGTTTGTTTGTACACACTTTATTGAACGTATAAAATGTAGGTTTGCACGTCAATATTGTTAAGCAAAAGCATCATTTCTCCATTTTTCTACTAGCATTGTGTTAGCATATTTTTATTTTTGGTAAAATAAAAAAAAAAAAATCATGATGATGATGATGATGATGATGATTACAGTATATTATTTGTAAAGGAAGTCTACATTTGATTAAACTATTAGATTTCTTTAAACTTACATTATTTACTGTTATGTATATCTTTGGATGTTAATTTGGTTATGTACATTTAGTTTCAGATATTGATGTTTCAAATATAACGTATATACTATAAGATATAGTGAATTTGGTTTTGATTTTTTTTATATATTTGATTTAAATAAATATATTTAAGTTAAGACTTATATAAAATGTATATATACTTTAATTTGAATTTTGGGTTTAAGGAGGATAATAATATAAAAATACATCTCGCCTAAATTTTTATCGATCTAATTTGACCTGTTCCCATCGATTTCTTTTACCAGCTTTGATCGTCGATTCGTGCCGATCTTACTTTGCTTTAAGATTTGTGCTTGGGTTTCGTAACTCAACTTCATTTTCTATCTCTCTAACCTCGAAAGGTGAGCAATCACTCACGATTAACGTTATTTTATTTATTAAATTTGATTTCAATTGAAACAACAATTGAAATATGAGGCTGTAGTTATTTAAATTGTTATATATGCTATTATCTATAACTGTTCACTTATGGGATATGACACCATAATATTTATTTTGATGATATATGCCTGTTGTTATTATTATTTTCATATCTGTTATCACTCTGCAAGTTCCTTGTTAGTACAGAAATCATTATGGGTTGAAATGATACATACCCGAATGGACTTTAGAATAGGAGAAAATCGTTATGGGTTGAAATGATAAACCCAAGCGATTTTCATTTAATTGAATTTGGGATTACGGGTTGAAATGATATCCACCCGTATATATTTAGTGTACGGGTTGAAATGATAAATATCCATAGCACTTGACTATATGACAAGAAATATATACAGACACCGTTGGTCCATATAAATATTTTGAAAATAAATTTCTACAGTTGAAAAGAAATATATGGGATTTAATAAATATGGGTTCTTAAAATATTATATATACAAATGGAAATTATATATATAGATTTAATAATATTATTATTAAGATTGACTTAATCCATATAATATGTTTGAGTATTATTTAATATTTATGTTTCAAAATTTACCGTTGTAAAAAGTTGAATAATTAAGATTGGGAGATAAACTTTGGTTTATTAAAAATGGTATTTAAATAAGGATTTATTTAATTAAATCGATTTGAAATTATTGAATGGAAAATTTAAAGATATGATTTTGTAACTGGATTTTTGATTTAAGTGATTTAATGAATATTTCACGTTTAATCAAATTAAAGAAAATATTGAGTAAAATGTAATTTAAGGTTACTTAAATGATATTGAATCTAATAAGGGAGTATTTCAAGACTAAATAATAATGAGGTTAAATCGAGATCTATATGAAACTGTTATATAAAACATTTAAATATTAAAGCCTTGAACTATATTGGAATTTAAATGATTTATGTTGAGAATCAGATCTGTATTTGAAATCAACGTAGTTGAATTTGTTATTTAGCAACTAAATTGAATTAAAGTGAAATATAGGTTGAACCAAATTTGAATTTATTATTTAGAAAACTAAATTGAATAGAAGTTTAGTTGAAACGTTGAATACTTAAAGTTTTGAAATATTTTGAAATATAAAGGGGTATATTTGTGATTACAAATCCGAATTTGAGATCGATAAATTGAAGTGTTTCTTTTAGGAATTGAGTTGAATTTAAATTGATAAATTGAGATTGAATTTAATTTAAATGGGAAGGTCGGGTTGATGTTGAAACGATTTGTTAAGTTGAGGGATTTAAAATACTTTATTGTATAAATTATTTAATATATATAAATACTATTTTGGGAAATATAGAGATATTTGAAGTGAAATGATATTTGGTTTTGAAGTATAAATTAAGTTGAAATGACCACGGTGTTATAGTGTATATTTAGATAGTTCCATGGACCCTTAGAGGATGGTTATCCCAAACATCCTTTAAGTTATTTGTATTTCAGTTGATATTTCACTTGAGTTGGATTTATTGATATAAGAATGTTAATCCTGACTCGAGTGTTTTGTGTTCTGCTTTACGCTCGGGTCAGACTGAGTGATACAGCATTAGAGACTCACCTTTGGAGTTCGGAGTTTCATTTGGAGATCAAACTATCGATTCAGATTCCAGCCTTTCCAGTTGATTGGTTCAGAGAAGTCATCTGTTGCATTGGAGACTTCACTGCATTTGAACTATTCGGTTGTATTTTATTTCTAACTCTGATGTATACAGTAGCTTCATGAACTACTATTCTTTATCTATTCCGCTGCATTATATTACTCTGTGATCTGTGATTGATTTATTTATTGTTATTTTAAGTTTTTGCCAAATTTTAATTAACAATTCGGTATTTTGAATTATTCAAGTCGGATATGTATGGTTTTTTTGTCGATTTGAATGGTCCAAAATAGCGGGTCATTACAGTTGGTATCAGAGCTTTGGCTCTAGGCAAAACTTAGCATATATGGTAAATTTATTTACAGAATCACTTTCGTTCGAGTTGAATCTCTTCCTTTCTAACTCGATTTCCTTTGAATTTTGGAATGTCCCTCGGTTCCGAAATTCATTCTTGTCTCTTTCGATTTATATTCGTTTGATTCTGGAGTATCCCATAACTCCACTGAATGTTTTGTAAAGGGGGTGAAAACTCCTTTACAATCGGCATTGATTCACCGAAGAATTCTGTATCCCCGGTTTACGATGCTGCTATATCTTGATTTGCTGAATTCTATCTCTGGCGATCGAATGTCGATTTGTTTTGGAATTCCGCATCGATTATATTCCTAAGGTCACGGTTGACCTGATTAAGGTCGCCGCGATTTGTAGAAGTATATCCATCTTCTATTTTGTAATTTAATTATCTCATCTTCGATCGAGTCTATCTTCGAATCAGGATTCTATTGATTGGAGTTCCTCTAATTTAAATCTCTATCTTTGTTTTGAAATCCATTCTTGAATCACCCTTTGAAAAATCGGGTATGTTGTATTTTTGAAATTGTTTACACCGAAATTATTATTTTGATAACTATGATTTTATTCTATATATAAAAGTAAAAATGTTTTCGATAAGGATTATATACCTATATATAAAAAAAATAAGAAATATTATTCTACATATAAAAGTTTTGAAAGGATTTAAAATTTTGGAAATTTATAAGAAATTGATTTATATAAAAATGATTTATAACTGAAGGGTTAAATTTGAAATTCGAGAATTGAATTCCGGTATTTTGAAATTGGTTTTAAGATTTTGGAAAATATATAAAAATAATACGATTTAAAAGTATTTTTCGAATAAGAAATGTTTCAAATGAGTTCAAATGAATTCCAATAATTTTGAAGAAATTTCAAAGAAGTTTTCAAGAAAATAGAAGTCCAGAACTCACTTATGTCGCTGGAAAATAATTTCCGTGATGAGTGCACGCATCATCGACATTGATTTTCGAGTTTCAGAGTGGGGGAGAGGCCTCTTTAATAGCTTCGCTATGCGAGTGATTTTGTAAAACCGTTTTGATTTCAAATTCCGAAGTATAATTTGATATTTTCGAAAGATATATGTATATATTTGAAACAATTTAAAGTGAGACCGGTGTTCAGTCCTCGAGTTTCGAATTTGATTTAGTATAATCCTATCTATTGAAATTGATTTATTGATTTATGTTCATTTTTAACTCTTGAATTTGGAAATTTGATTTCCCTAACTATTTTGAATGTTCGAACACTTCCAAATCGAGATTAAATTTTCAAAGCTAAGAAATTTCGAAGAGTATAAAATGTTTGATAAAGAATATAAATTTAGTTTTGAAATGTTTTGAAAAAAAAATTAGTTTTGAATAATGGTTTTCAGAAAGGTAAATTGGATATTTCAAATAGAAATAGATAGTTTAAAAGTTTTAAAGGGATAATTATAAATTTGGAAACCATTTTGAGTATAATTGATTTTGAGAAAATATTTGATTTTGAAATTAAATTGAAATTAAAAACCAGTACTTATATGGTGATTTTGGAAATGAATTTGTTTGACTTGAATTATTTTAATTTGGAAACTGGGATAATTTTCTAAACCTATTATTTTGGGAACTTTGAAATTTAGATATTTAATTTGGAAGAAAATTTGGTGAAATCATATATGATTTTGAAACTGAATTGATATTGAAATGATTTGAAATTAAGAACCTTATATTATTAAGCACTTGATTTGGGAGTGGTCGAAATTATATAAAATGGATTTGTATAAGTGTGAAGTTGATTTGAAATCTATTGATTTGAAAGGTACTCAATTTGGAAGGAGAATTTTATATAATTGAAGTCTATATAAGTATGATTTGATATACTATTGATTTGGAGAGTATTCGATTTGAAAAAAAGAATCCTATATATAATGGACTTTATATAAGTATGATATTTTAAGGTATTTGAAAAGGTACTATATGATATATATTTTCGAAGCAATGATATGGAAAGTGCCTTCTGCTTGATATCCGCTTTGTGGCCACATTGTGGATTCATTCTATCGATATTATTCTCTGTGATTTTTGGTTTTCCGGATGTGATACTCGAGTGTTCCCACCGTGGCGTAACCCATGGTTTTTTTTTCCCCTCACGACTACATAGCGAAATTGCCTGGCTGAGTCTAGCCTAGGGGTACGGATTGTTTCCTGAAGGATCCAGGCGTAACCATTATGTATCCTACAATCTGTGTAGGTCGCGATTAGTAGCGAAACTGCCTAGCTGAGACGGCCTAGGGGTACAGATTGTTTCCTGGGGGATCCAGGCGTAACCATTGTGTATCTTGCACTCTACTAGTCATCATGGCGTAACACGCAGGGCTGAGAAAGCTTACGGATACGGATTGTTTCCTGGGGGATCCAAGCATAACCATTGTGTATCTGTGAACCATGGTTGGACAAAGGTTTTGGTTTGGTTGTTTTGTTTGGATTGTACTTTCCATACCTGTTTTAAAGGTTTTTCAAGTATTTTCACTGGGTGTTGAAACAAGTCTACTAAGTACTTGAAGAATTCTAGCTTTGCGCCTGATCAACGCGTGGCCAGAGTCTGCAAGAACGAGGATAAACTTGTTGAAACATCGAGTTATAAAAATATTTCTGAAAGAAAGATTTATTTCGATATAAAGGTATTTTACTATAAAGGTATTTTTCAACAAAGAAATTTTGTGTTAATATTTGAAATTGAAACTCTTATGGTTTGAAATTTACGATTCGTGCCCAATTCTATTCTTTAAATCTACCTTATCTTCTCAGCTTTAGTTTTCACCTTGATTCTGTTTTTTCGAATCTACCTTCTTTCCTTTTTGAATATAATCTTTTAAATATTGCTTATTTGTATACGACATTGTTTAATAGAAAATTTTAGTGTTATAAATATTTTTGACGTTATTAATTAAATAAAACATATTTAAAGTGAATGATTTGTTAATAATGTTTAAAAAGTATCTAAAGACAAATTTATAAATTTATGAATTATGAATTTAATGTTTTCAATAGCTTCTTTGTAAATATAACTAATGATGCAAATAATTGTTTTCAAATAGCTTTCATATATGTACAAAGGTGTTAGTTAAACATATCAAATTCCAATGAGTTTTGAAAATTTTAAAGTATTAAAGATAATTGAATCGCAAATGAAGTTTTCAAATGAATATTTCAAGTAAAATTTATATAGTTTTAAATTAACTATTTACCCTTGACTTTCAATCTACCTTTATTTCTGGTTGTTCTATTCCCCTACCTCCATTCTTTTCGGGGACGAAAAGTTTTGAGTGGGGGAGAGTGTAACGACCCATAAAATTTTATTAATTTTTAATTGGTTTTATAACGTATTTAATTTGGATTTTGAGAAATTTTAATAACAATATTTTGAAATAAAGTTTTAATATTTGGTTTACGTATAATTAAATATAGCAAATGGTAAATTTTCAATTAATTATATGAAGGTTTATTTATTATATAATTCTATTAAATTCAAATCAGTTAATAATTGGTGAAAGTAAATTTATTTTCAAGACCTGAATATTTTTACATAGAAAAATTCTAAATCATCTTCTGACTGAGACGTCATTTTTCGTTTTTTCAAATTTGGACTTCTATAGCTCCGTCGATCTTATTTTCTGCGTTTTTACTGCATTTTTTCTGCTAGTGAAAATTCGAGTTTTTATAACTCAATTGTACCACCGATATCTATATACCATTTTGATCGTCTCGTTGTACTGATCACTACGGTATATTTATTTCTGTATTTTGAGATCCGATACGCGACGGAAACAATAAAAACGTGCGTCATCGGTGTTGAAATTTGTGACTTGGATTTATCTACTTTTCAAATTTGAAACCGTACAACTCATACCATATTAAATTTCTTTTAAAGGTTTTAGCTAAATCTATGGGTGAGCGTTCCATACCTTTCCACCTTATATTTAATTCTCTGCCGTTTTAATTTGCATTCTATCCGTTCACGTTTCATTTATTCCTTTTCTACCATATATTCCATTATCTCTTTCTGCTATTTGCTAATTTCTATTTGCTCATTCACGCGATCATTTAATTGAAATCAAAATGTCAACCCTTACTTTTCTTTTCTTTTGAAATTTGAAACGTACTATTAAATCAAGCCATTAATTGCTTTTATTTTTTTCCTTAAATCAACGTACAGCTCACACAATTATAAATTGCATTAAATTTTCTGATGAACCACGCCATGACCGTTTATATTACATTCATTTGGAATATATTCATTTGTTTGAAATCTTTCCCTTTCTCTCTCATCTCGGTTGGGAATAAATATATTTCAACGGAAACCACGTTTCAATGCTTTTAACTCTTTATTACTTTTGATAAAATTTTCTGTCCTTTTTGAAACTAAAACGTATAGGGATATATGTTTCTCATTTATTAATTTCTAAATCGTCCTGTTGTCCTTTTCATATATGTTATATTTATTTATACTTTAACATTTTCTATTTATTTCACTCATCTCCCTACACGTTTCTATTTATTTGCTGATTTGTTGCATAAGTTTCGTTTTGGAAAAATGCGGTTCATTCCTATTTATTTCATTTCTCACATTTATTTCATCTTTTACTGAAATTTGACCGCTGCCACGTCATACCATTTTGGAAGTATGAATGTACAAAACATGCATACGTTTTATATTCATTTAATTGGAACAGTCACTTTAATTTTTGCCTTTAAAATTCCATTTTCTTCACTACAGCTGGAAAGTTATAAAACATTCAAAAAAATTTGAAAGCTCACCTTAAATTGTGCAAAGCGATTTCCTCTGCCTTTATGACTTTGGGTAATGCCAGCTGTTACTTTTTTCCATCAATTCAAAATTATTATTTGTCATTCCATTTTTGGGTCTCTTCATTCTCCTTTATCAGCTTCCATATATTTATTTCCCTAGTCACTTTAAAACATTTTATAATAATAATTAATATATAGCCGTTTCATTTTATAGCTTTTCATACGTTTTATATATGTCAAAAAGAGATGTGAATGGATATTTACCTGAGGCCCACACCGTTTTGAATTATACGTTTTTTTTGTATTCATTAATTCTTTTACGGCTCGTTTTATTTCACCTTTATAAGCTTTTTTGGGTAAAGCAAGGATCAATTGTCATTATCTTCTCCTCAATTTTTCTTTCTCCACCCTCTCTCTTCTTTCACACTCTTACACGCAGCTGTATCTTACCTTGTCACCCATTTTTCCTTGCAGAAAACTTTTAACATATATATGATATCTTGAAAGGTAATACAACTTGTGCGTTTGTCTCATTAAGTATTGTGGTTTTTTTGTGTGCGTAAGTTATTGTTTTATTTTATTTTATATATATAAGCCTAAGTATTGTTTCTAAAAACTTTAGATATTTGCATGAGTACATATTTTCATATTGGGTTGGTTGTATAGATATAATAGTATACATTTCAGAGCTTTATAGGTTTGCATTAGTTATAATATATACATATATATATATATATATATATATTATTTTTATTTTACCTTCATCTATTGTCAGGTGTTGTTTAAAATATAATATGTATACAAGTTAGGTATAACGGCTGCTGTGATATGTGTAACAATATATGTATAACATTTTTTAAACATGTATATAGCAGCCCATATAAAGGTTTGTTTGTACACACTTTATTATACATATAAAATATAGGTTTGCATGTCAATATTGGTAAGCATAAGAATCCTTTCTCCATTTTTCTACTAGCATTGTGTTAGCATATTTTTATTTTTGGTAAAAAAAATAATAATGATGATGATGATGATTACAGTATATTATTTGTAAAGGAAGTCTGCATTTGGTTAAACTATTAGATTTCTTTAAACTTACATTATTTATTGTTATGTATATCTTTGGATGTTAATTTTCTTATGTACATTTAGTTTCAGATATTGATGTTTCAAATATAACGTATATACTATAAGATAGAGTGAATTTGGTTTTGATTTTTTTTATATGTTTGATTTCAATAAATATATTTAATTTAAGACTTATATAAAATGTATATATACTTTAATTTGAATTTTAGGTTTAAGGAGGATAATAATATTAAAATACATCTCGCTTAATTTTTTATCGAGCTAATTTGACCCGTTCCCATCTATTTCTTTTACTAGCTTTGATCGTCAATTCGTGCCGATCTTACTTTGCTTTGAGATTCGTGCTTGGGTTTCGTAACTCAACTTCATTGTCTAACTCTCTAACCTCGAAAGGTGAGCAATCACTCACGATTAACGTTCTTTTATTTATTAAATTTGATTTCAATTGAAACGATAATTGAAATATGAGGCTGTAGTTATTTAAATTGTTATATATGCTATTACCTATAACTGTTCACTTATGCGATATGACACCATATCCTATTGTTTATATTTATTTTGATGATATATGTCTGCTGTTATTATTATTTTCATATCTGTTATCACTCTGCAAGTTCCCTGTTAGTATAGAAATCATTATGGGTTGAAATGATACATACCCGAACGGACTTTAGAATAGGAGAAAATCGTTATGGGTTGAAATGATAGACCCAAGCGATTTTCATTTAATTGAATTTGGGATTACGGGTTGAAATGATATCCACCTGTATATATTTAATGTACAGGTTGAAATGATAAATATCCGTAGCACTCGACTATATGATAGGAAATATATACAGACACCGTTGGTCCATATAAATATTTTGAAAATAAATTTATACAGTTGAAAAGAAATATATAGGATTTAATAAATATGGGTTCTTAAAATATTATATATATAAATGGAAATTTTATATATAGATTTAATAATAATATTATTGAGATTGATTTAATCCATATAATATGTTTGAGTATTATTTAAGATTTATATTTCAAAATTTACCGTTGTAAAAAGTTGAATAGTTAAGATTGGGAGATAAATTTGGGTTTATTAAAAATGGTATTTAAATAAGGACTTATTTAACTAAATCGATTTGAAATTATTGAATGGAAAATTTAAAGGTATGATTTTGTAACTGGATTTTTGATTTAAGTGATTTAATGAATATTTCACGTTTAATAAAATTAAAGAAAATATTGAGTAAAATGTAATTTAAGGTTACTTAAATGATATTGAATCTAATAAGGGAGTATTTCAAAACTAAATAATAATGAGGTTAAATCGAGATCTATATGAAACTGTTATATAGAACATTTAAATATTAAAGCCTTGAACTATATTGGAATTTAAATGGTTTATGTTGAGATTCGGATCTGTATTTGAAATCAACGTAGTTGAATTTGTTATTTAGCAACTAAATTGAGTTAAAGTGAAATTTAGGTTGAACCAAATTTGAATTTATTATTTAGAAAACTAAATTGAATAAAAATTTAGTTGAAACGTTGAATATTTAAAGTTTTGAAATATATTGAAATATAAAGGGGTATTTTTGTGATTACAAATCCGAATTTGAGATCGATAAATTGAAGTGTTTATTTTAGGAATTAAGTTGAATTTAAATTGATAAATTGAGATTGAATTTAATTTAAATGGGAATGTCGGGTTGATGTTGAAATGATTTGTTAAGTTGAGGGATTTAAAATACTTTATTGTATAAATTATTTAATATATATAAATACTATTTTGGGAAATATAGAGATATTTGAAGTGAAATGATATTTGGTTTTGAAGTATAAATTAAGCTGAAACGACCATGGTGTCATAGTGTATATTTCTACCTTGTATATAGTTCCATATACCCTTAGAGGATGGTTATCCCAAACATCCTTTAAGTTATTTGTATTTCAGTTGATATTTCACTTGAGTTGGATTTATTGATATAAGAATGTTAGTCCTGACTCGAGTGTTTTGTGTTTTGCTTTACGCTCGGCTCAGACTGAGTGATACAGCATTAGAGACTCACCTTTGGAGTTCGAAGTTTCATTTGGAGATCCAACTATTGATTCAGATTCTAGCCTTTCCAGTTGATTGGTTCAGAGAAGTCATCTATTGCATTGGAGACTTCACTGCATTTGAACTATTCGGTTGTATTTAATTTCTAACTCTGATGTATATAGTAGCTTCATGAACTACTATTCTTTATCTATTCCGCTGCATTATATTACTCTGTGATCTGTAATTGATTTATTTATTGTATATTTAAGTTTTTGCCAAATTTTAATTAACAATTTGGTATTTTGAATTATTCAAGTCGGATATGTATGGTTTTATTGTCGATTTGAATGGTCCAAAATAGCGGGTCGTTACACTCATCAACCGGGAATGACTGAAAATCAGGGAATATGCAGCAAGGCTAAGTGGGTAGCACCAAAGTAGGGTATGGTCATCCCTTTCTAGAAGTCCCCCTCTATTTCGGCTGTGTGGGCAGTTGTTGATCCCAACCGCATGGTGATCTTACTCGGTCTATCAAGTAAGGGGTGGTCCGGTCTAGTGTTGCAGGGGAACGGAGGGGTCCTCGGTACACTGATCTGGACCAGGTATTGTGACAGGTGGTACCCTAGTGCCTAGTCATTCGTTGGAAATCCATTCTTCCTACGTGCCCTTTACGGTTTTGATTGTAGAACCCACTTTGTGGCTAGTATGCTAGAAATTAATAATGTAACAATTTCAGCTATTTGAATAAGTATTTGTATATAGACCCTATTTTAATATCAAAGGATTTTATAAGAAATGTTTTGATTATCATAAGGTAAAAACCCAGCATGTTTATTTGTGGCGTGGTCTTACGAGATACCTTTGATTTCAAAGGATTTTTAAAACATTAATTAATCAAGTTGAGTGTGTTTCTCACGCTATTTTACCAGACTGACCCGGGCTTGGTGTTTCCCTATATGCTTGGGTCAAACCGAACATATTTATAGGTTTAGCTAAAAGAGTGGAAGCTTCAGGAGAGGAGCTGGAATCAGGAGACGTATTGACGTAGATGCTTATTTTCGGTCTGTATTTGGTTGTGTGGTCAACTAGTTGTAAGGGCAGGATTGTTATAATATGTCCGAGTTGTGTGGTTGTAACTATGATGTAAGGTCCATACATGTTATATAAAGCAACAGTTTGGTTTTGTGTAAAGATTTGATTATATTATAATTTATTTGTTCCGTTGTGAGATTCCGATTGTTCTCTTTTCTTCTATCTTCTTTCTATTTATACCTTCTTTCTTTTTTCACTATCCGTCTTCCCGTGCAATTTGATTGACAAATGTGGTTTGAAGTCAGTTTCGGTAGGGGAAAAATGGGTTGTGACATTGTGGTATCAACGCCTAGGTTGAGTGAATACTTAGGTTCGGGTGGGTTGCTCATTAGGAATAGAGTCTGTAGCAACCTGTTTCAGTCTGAGTGTATATACATACATACATATATATATTCAAGAGTGCATATTTGTTAGTTATATAAAAATGGTTTTATATTGTGTTAATTGATCGGTTAAGTGGCATATGGATTTTGGTCAATACGAGTAGCTAACGTTATTGATAGGGATCTTTAAACACTTGTGCCAAGCCAACGGATACAATATTGTTTTAAAGGGGTAGATGAAATAATTTTACCCAAAATATATTTTCTATATAAAAAGATATGATTTTTAAATAAGCAGTATCTAAAATGATTGGTTGAGATGATAGTAATTTATCATCTGGGTTTTGAGTGGTCTTAGCCGTCAACCTTGTGTATTTTCATTGGTTGTCCTTTTTGACTTGATTATATCCTTAGAAAACTGAACCCTTTAGAATTTGAATCTTTGAAAAATGGATTTTTATTGAGTTTTATTAACCAAAGGAATTTAGAAAACTTTTAAACAAGTATTTTGGGAAAATTTTCCACCATTGATAGTAATCTTAGAATAATTGGTTTCTAAAAAAGGAATATTTGAGAATTTAAAACCGTATAACAATTTATTTGTTATATGTATATATGGATTTATAAATTGAAGAAATGTGTTGTTTATGAACTTACTGTACATATATGTATATATATTTTTCTACCTATAATCACTTTTCAAATATATACTTAAACTATTTTTGGAAATATGATTTTATAAAAAATTTAAGGAGGAATAAATTTTGAAATGTAGACTTTGATGTACTCCTTAGCCTATAGAAGTCTAACCTTAGGATCTCACCTTTGGGTTTTCGTTTTGATTATAGAGAACCTATAGCATCAGTCATGGTGGAGCTTTGGCAAAAGCTAGGAGAGATGGTGATTTGGATCGGGTCAGAAGAATTCGGGCGAATCTTAAAGAACCGTCCTTATATGAAGAAGAGCCATAAATACCGATAGAACCTGTTGAGTAGACTCAGCCTCAGCCTCAATAAGAAGATCCCATGGAGGATTTCGACAGTGAAGAGGAATTCGAAGTCGAAGGCGAAGATGAGGAGTTCGACGACGAAGAAGAGTTCGAAGTGGAGGAGGATCCCGAATCGGAAAATGACGATGCAGTCATTTGGGAGATTGGGGAGGTTGTTGAGGAGCCAGTTGCTGGAGTAGATTTCCTTCCTAGAGAGCCTAGTCTAGAGGTTGTTTGGGTCCCGGACAGTGATGAAGAGTCCAGGAAATTGTCAGGACCCGAGGAGGAGGACTTTGGTAGTAAGAGTCCATAGTTGGTTTGTGTTGCTTTCTCTTGGTAGTGTATGTTCCTTTTTGTATGTGTTTTTGACCCATGGACGTCATGGATGTTAGATGTTTGGTAGGGTAATATGTATGTATGTATGTATGTATGTATGTATGTACGTATGTATGTATGTACGTATGTATGTATGTACGTATGTATGTATGTACGTATGTATGTATGTATGTACGTACGTATGTATGTATGTATGTATGTATATGTATGGTTAAATGGATGATGATAACATCTATAGGAATATTCTGGATGGTACTTAATGTAATGTATATTTTGATATACAGTACAAATCTATGTGTTTACTGGTATAGTTTGAATTGTTATTGGTCAGTTCTAATATGTGCAGATAGTTTTTCTAACTTTGCTATGGAATTTAGGGGACGAAATTCTTTTTAAGGGGAAGGAATGTAACGACCCGGGATTTTTGACATCCCGAGTTGTGAATATTAATTTATAATATTCAATAATATTGTATTTTAACATGCAATATTCCTATTAATCAATGATTAATAATAATATACAATTTTTCAAAACCAGTATAACTTGCATTTTCAAAATTATATTAAATTACAGATTTGATTTAAATGGAATTTCTTATATGTATATTTTGTTTTAAAAAGTAAAATATGTATATATTGTATTAGACTTAATATATATTTTTTGTTTTAAAGATAAATATGTATATTTTATTCTAAAGGTGAAATATAATGGAAAATTTTATTTATTGAAAAATTCATATAAATATATTTTACATATAAGGAGAATAAAATTGATATATAAAATTTGGATAGAAATTTATGGCACTAAATAGATAATAAAGTAAAAGGATATTTTTGGTTTTTGAATATAAACAATGTTCTTTATATAAAATAAAAAGAGTTTAAGTTGAAAACTTCTAAAATAATAATATATATACACATTGAGTTAGAAAAGTTGTATATATGTAATGATAAGTTAATAGGAAATTCATATTATTTAATAGATAGAAAATGTTATGAATAAAATGATGTGCAAGCACATAAATATTTATAAGCGAAGCTATATTTGTACATAGATAACAAATGAATTGATTTATTTGGAAACAATATATTTTATATTATCATTAAAAATTGTATATAGGGTTACATATATACATAAAGGCTTAAAATAGTTTAATATCACTTTGTAATCCTTGTTTTAAAGTAACATATGTATATTGGGTAATTAACATAGAATGTTATTTCATTTTGTTTAAAATACGTATATATTTATATAAAACAATTTCACCAAGAGTGTTATTATCTGGTTTCTCTCTTTTATTTTAAAGTATATGAGAAACAAATGCAAATACAACTTAGTTAAAAGCAAAGATAACTTTAAGCTACTTTGTGGTCTCTGTTTAAGTAACATATTTGTATAGGAGTATATATATAAATATATAAATATATATATATATATATATTAAAAAGTATTATTTTAATCTAGCTTCTTATTTTTGTTTTAAAATATATAAAATGTGTTAAAACAAATGCAACACTAATATTGTCAAAAGAAAAATATAGCAGCCTCTTCTCAAATATAATTGCATATACTTTTAATATTGTATGGTTTATATAAATATATATAATAATAGAAGGTTGTAAATCATTAGCTACCATTAAAAACAGGTTAACCAGAAACAGATTTAACAAAATATAAAACAATGGGTAGAAGGTAATTAATTTTATCAGTAAACAAACTTACATTTGGCAGTAAAACATTTAAACAAGCTGTGATAATTTTTTTCTTTCTTTTCAAAATTTTCACTCAGCAAAAAGAAAATATCTTTTCAGCCACCAAGTAGTCATCATTGTCCCTCACCTATGTTGCAAAGTTGTACATATATATGTGAGCATTTGAGAATAATGTAATGGTTTTAAACATTAAAAAACCTATATATTAAAGAAAGTTTGCCTCTGCTCAAATTGTTAGCAACAGAAAACAAAATTTAAAAAGAAAAGCAAGCACTCTGTACTTGTCTGGATCACCTCTGTTCCTAGCATTCAAACCATGAAGAGTTTTTTTTAAAAGCAAGATTCAAGTTTTAATTTTAAAGATTTCAACTTTTCGAATCAAAAGACTTCAACTTCAGATTTTAAAACTTTTGGAACCAAGATGTGGAAGGTGAGAAACCTTAGTTTTTAAATTGGAAATAAATTTGTTCTGTTATCTATTAAACTGTGAAAATTTTGTTCATTCCAGTATTCAAAATTCTTTATCTCTCTATCTAGTTTATGTTTGTGGATGCTATAAACTAGGAAAGTGTTAAATTTTGTGTGTAGTTCATGTTAAAAATAGATTGAGAGCACATTATGTTGTGTAGTTCTATAGGGTTCCAATTTATAGTAAAACAATCCAATTTTAGTAAACATAAATGTTTTTAATCCTAGGATTCATACATGCAGCTTTGATTCTTGGATGAAAACATAAATTTTAGAGGTAGAATTATAATTTTTAGTATTTTTCTTTTTGAGATATTGTTGGAGGAACGATTTTTGCTCAAAAATTAATTTTCGTTGATCTCGTCGACGAGAGATGACGCTGCTTTGACTGGTGGGAGTAGGTGGTCATAGGGGAAGCGTCGACCGTGGCGGATTGTTGAATTTGGGCTTGGTTTGGGATAGTCGATCGATTTTAGAGTTTGGGATTTTCAAAATTTCCTCTAGTACGTGACGATCTGGGTGGTGTTTGGAGCAATCGGAATTCGTAGGGCTTGGCACGAAGCTGCATGGGTAAACTTTCGATTGGGGTAAGTGGCGTATGAAAAAGTGATTGATCGACGGTGAGGTACGCCGATTTGTTGTGGTATGTTGGATCTTCTGGTTCGGGGAATTCGAGCTATCGATCGAATTTTCGATCGGAGGGTTGTGGATTTTCGTCGTTGTGGCATTTTGAGTCTGGGGTGGTTGACTGACTGGGAGGCGGAGTCGTGACAGTGAGATGATCAGAGGGGAGGACGTGCACGTGCACAGTGTGCATAAGGGATGTCAGAGCTGGATGAATCGAGTGTGAGGTATGGATTCGCGGGGTATGGGTTCGATCTGGCTGTGTCGTGTTCGAATGCAAGTTAATGTTCGCATGTTAATATCTGAGATGATCAGAGTCGATCTTTCGGGTTCGACGTATCAGAGTTCTTTGTTTTCTGGTGATCTGGTAGTGGTAGATAAGGTTGAAGAAGGAAGGTTTCGTTTTGTTTTTTTCGATTTGGGCTTCGGCCCGATTGCCTTGCGATAAATAGCGTTCGGTTTTGTATTTTTTTAGATTGGGCTTCGGCCGAAGGTCTTGGCCTATTAAAAAGGGAAGAAATTAATAATCAAGGAAATAGTTAATGTAAAGGTAAATGTTTTGAATCAATCTTCTTGTATATTAAATGTTTACTTAAATTTAATATGGACAAGGATTTTTAAAGAAATAAATTTGCTTACTTTAAGTCTATTTAGTTAAGATCATTTACAAATTATTTATCATAAGATTTGTCAAGCTTTTTCATAAAATAAATTACTATTAATTTTTGGAGTTTTATCTGAATAATTTAAGATTTGTTAAGCAAATGATTTGGGAAATAAAATGTTAAACCTTTGGATTAATCTAAGATCTTAAATAATTGTATATAAGATAATTATTTTATTCCAAATGTTAAATAGGTGTTATTGGGAAATGGTTTATATCGATAGAAGTTACGCCGTCGTACGATCCGTTGTGAAGTTAAATAAGAAAATTTTATATGCTTGTGCAGATATAATTTAACTACCAAATTGGAAATGAATGCAACTGTATAATTTTGCGGCCTATCTGTTAAGACGTTCCCAAACTGAAGAGTTGTGTTTATTGTAGATTATTCAAGTTTTTGACATCTGGTCAACGGAAACAGACACCATTCCGCTAAATAGTTAATCTACCTTATGTAGGTAGTTTAAGCCATCGATATGATATTCTGTGTAATTGTTTACTAGCAATGATAGTCTCTGATCCATTATTCATGCATATATCTGTTATTTGTCTGTTAATTTTATTTGAGAATATAATGTGAATCGATCTATGGAAGCTGATTGATTTGAATATCTGTGTGACTATGAATTTGTGAACTGTGAATTGATAAGTACCGTTGAGACTGATAAGCCTTATTCTATTTGGATTGATTTTGAAACTATTTTTATTTTAAAAATAAATATTATTTTTAGAAATGTTTTAAAAGAATTGATAAATATTTTGGAAATATCAAAAGTAGTTATTTATTATCATTTATGGGAATCTTATAAATGTGAAATTTTTATAAGTATATATTATTTAAACTATTCCAAGTATTAAACTATTTTGTAATGATCCTTTAAAGATTAATTTTTATTAAATTAGTATATAATTATATTTTCTTAAATATAAATCTATTTAATAAATGTTGTTTTTAAACAATATTTTATAATAACTTTTATAAAGAGTATTTTATTTAATAAACTTAAAAATAATATTTGGAAATTTCATAAGTATGATTTAGAAAGAAATAGTTATATATATATATATATATATATCTTTGTCAAATGAAATAAGCTTACTTAGTAAATTTTAATCCGTTTGGATTTTAAATGTGAACAAGGCTTAATAGTTGCAATGGGAAATGACTTGGTTGTATTGCTTGATTGTTTGATAGTTAAATAACCGACTATCAAAATTGGACAAAAACCTAACTTTGGAAATATCTAGAGGAGACTCGAGAATTATATGGGACGGTTGTCGTTCGAGGTGCAATACCATACGTATAAACTCGATTGTTCTCTAGGATGAATTATAAGGAGACCCGTCCACTAACGGTTAGCAGATGAACTTCAATCTTATATTTCATCGGTGTATTTCCTAAAGAACTGCGGTTGAGTTTACCGGGAAAAGCGAACGTTGTTTCGAAGAGACCGGGATCGGATTTATAATTCGAAAACCACTTCGATCCAACGAGTACGTTTTCTTGATGAAGACAAGAGTTTGGAGTCGAAGATGGAGCAGCGAATGCAAGGGCTACTCGTTACTAATCTTGAGGGTGATTCCAAAATGGATGTAGTAGGAATAGTGCCTTCGGTTCCGTTCAAACCTGGAACGGACTTGTATGGATGAATGCTTTTAGAGCATCGTCAGGTAGACGGTGAGCATTCTAAGTGATATGTTCTAAAAAGGTAACGCTTAGCCTCGAGTCTCATCAATCGGGAATGACTGAAAATCAGGGGATATGCGGCAAGGCTAAGAAGGTAGCACCCAAGTAGGGTAAGGTCATCCTTGTCTAGAAGTCCCTTTCTATTTCGGCTGTGTGGGCGGTTGCTGATCCCAACCACGGGGTGATGTTACTCAGGCTATCCAGTAAGGGGTAGTCCGGTCTTGTGTTGGAGGGGAACGGAGGGGTCCTCGGTACGCTGATCTAGACCAGGTGCTATGATAGGTGGTACCCCAATGCCTAATCATTCGTTGGAAATCCATTCTCCCTACGTGCCCTTTACGGTTTTGAATGTAGAACCCACTTTATAGCTAGTATGCTGGAATTTAATAATGTAACAATTTCAGCTGTTTGAATAAGTATTTGTATATAGACTCTATTATAATATTAGAGGATTTTATAAGAAATATTTTGGTTATCGTAAGGTAAAAAGCCAGCATGTTTATTTATGGCATGGTCTCACGAGATACCTTTGATTTCAAAGGATTTTTAAACTTTAATTAATCAAATTGAGTGTATTTCTCATGCTGGTTTACCAGACTGACCCGGGCTTGGTGTTTTCCAATTTGCTCGGGTCAGACTGAGCATATTTCCAGGCTTAGCTGAAAGAGTGGAAGCTTTAAGAGAGGAGCTGGAATCAGGAGATGTATTGACGTAGATGCTTATTTTCATTCTGTATTTGGTTGTGTGTTCAACTAGTTGTAAGGGCAGGATTGTTATAATCTGTCCGAGTTGTGTGGCTGTAACTCTGATGTAAAGTCTGTATATGTTATATAAAGCAAAAGTTTTGGTTTTGTGTAAAGATTTGATTGTATTATAATTCATTTGTTTCGCTGTGAGATTTTGATTATTCTCTTTTCTTCTATCTTCTTTCTATTTCTACCTTCTTTCTTCTTTCATTATCCGTCTTCCCGTGCAATTTGACTGACAAATGTTGTTTGAAGTCAGTTTAAATCGGTATGGAAAAATGGGTTGTGACAGCTACTGAAATTTTAATATAAATTTATAAAAGAACAGCCGTTTTAAAAATATATAAACGAAGGGATAAATATATAAAATAATGCACATTAGAGATTTGAATTGGTGCACATTCAAATATTTGAACTAGTATTGATAAGCACTGTAATCGGTCCAATTTCCCCCTTATATGTGTGACACGTCTCCCTCTCCTCTCTTTTATTTACATCTGCTATAATATATTTTCGAATGAAGCACAGTAATGGAGAAAAACTATATATCGCCTGCTTCTTCCATCTCCGATCTTCCCCATCGCCGACTCTTCCCTCCCCACCTCTTACCACCGCCGAGAATTCTGCTCTCCCTTCCTGACCACATGCCTAGCCTCCGACCATCTCCTCCGGTCGCCACTACCTCCGTATTATTATATATATAAAAAGTATGCAAAACATAGTTCACCGCTGCTGCAGCTAAGATGACCATCCTCACCTTCCACCGCTAGTCAGCATCGGCGCCAATGCCTAGCCCCGCCTTCACCCCTACCACCGCTGTACATCTCTGACCGGATCCCTCCCTCCTTCCAATCAAAAAAAACTCTGCAGTTGCCGACCTCCTCCCACCATCACCATTCTCAACCGGTTGCGCCACCAGCCGATCACCGTTAGTCACCTTGAAGTGTTGCGCACCAGCCTTGCCTGACTTTCCCGAACCCAACTTGCTCCCCTTCTTTTTTCAATCATCTATATATTTCTAAAAAAAGTATTTCTATTGAAAGAAGAAGAAATGTGATGTCCTGTATTATCACATGCGTGTACAAGCTTTGTCGTGCGCTGTTGATTCGAATCGTGTCGTGAGCGTAAGCCGTGGCATGGATTATCTCGGGTCGTCTCGTTGAGGTGAGTGTTTATACATTCACACCTAACTAATATCAAGATGCTAGTTAATAAATCTGAAATTTTCACTATTCTATGTTTGTGGTTGAATTGGATTGATATATAGTTGTTGGATGAATTATTGAATGATATGTGCACATGTTGACACGATATACACGTCATATTTATGTAAACAAGTGTAGAAAATTTAATTTGGACATGTCACATTTCACCCTGTTATTGATATTCACTATCTTATTTCGTTGAAATTTCCCTGTCGATATTTGGATACAACAGTATGTTAAAATTATTATTTTGGTAAGGGTTAAAATAATATATACCCATATTTAAAATTTGATTATTCCACTTGGCCTAGGTAGAAAATTAAATTTAAAAAACCGTTTGGTCAAATAAAATATTTTTATAAACGGAGATTATTTGGAAATTCATATATATAAATGATATGAAATTTTTAATTATGTTTTAAATTGGTATTTGTTATTTAAATAAAATTTAGGTGAAATAAATGATTTTATTACTAGGTGGTAACTTTAGAGATAAATGTTTGAAATGTTTTACTTAAAGAAATTTGATTTTTGGATTCAATTCCATAAAAAATTGATTTAATTATAATTGTATAATTTTGTAAATTTGAAGGTACTAAAGTTAAGTATTTTAATTAATTTTTGAGTTAGATTTAAACATAAATCAGTAACTTGTTTGCTTATTTTAAATTTTTGTAAATTAAATCTATTTGGAGTTAAATATATATATTAACCAAAAAGGGAATTTAAATTGGTTAATAAATTTTTGGGAATTATTGCAAAACTTGATTGGTTAAATTATAATGGAGATTTAAATTGTTTAATAAATTTTTTGTTAAATTATAATGGAGACTTAAATTGTTTAATAAATTTTTTGAATTGATTGGAAAATTAGTTGTTTAAATTCTAATTGAAATTAAGATTTAACTTGAAATAAGTTTGATTTAAGTGATCTGATTTATTTGTTTTAAATAGACATTAAAAATTAAAGGGTTTTAAAGGAAATTGAGTTTTAAAAATCAAAATGTTTAAAATGGGAATTTGGAATATGGAATTGGATTTGAAGAACTTGAAAAAAAATCCCGTTCACTTTTATATGAATCATTTTTTAACCATAATTAACCAAATGGTTGGAAAATCATACGTTGGGTTGTCAAAGAGATCGGAGCCAGATATTGACATACTCACTGTCAATCCCGGAACCACTTTGATAGCTGTATATGTGGTGGATGAAATCCAAAATGTAGTGGTTGAGTTGGCGCGTTTACTGGAATAAAGTAAGAGAATGATGATTGATAGCTTTGACATTCGTGTCATAATTAAAATGACTAAAACATGAGCCTCTGTCTGCCCAATGAGGTTAGCTACCTCTAGCGATATTGATCTTTCGTATTTTACTATCGCGATTTGAACTCGATTGGTACACCCGTTTGTGTCGATTGATAGTCGCGGTTGGCCACGGATGGGTTATGACCAGCCAGAAAGGGTAAACTGGTAGAATCCTACTTTGGACATTACCTCATGTGCCTTGTCATATTTATCCTATACGAGCCCGTTATGATTTTGGTTTAAAACTATATAAATATGTTAAGGTGGATCAATGTAAAGCTTTAATGCTATTGTGATATTTATTTTAATGATAGACATTATCTATTGTAATGTACACTATTCTATGTAGATAGCTTAACAGATCCTCAAGAGATGGAAAAACCCATAACATCACTTAAGTTACTTTGCATTGATTTATTGACTTACATAAGGATGTATTGTGTTTTTCCACTATGCTTGGGTCAACCTGAGTATTTTCAGTTGGCGAGCTTGTTGTGGAGACGAAGGCATTGCTGGAGATTCTGTTCTATTTCTGTTATTTCATCAGTTTAGTTTGTTATGCCAGTTAGACTCATTTCATTTCCAGTTATTTCTTTCCAGTTATTTAGTGTGAGAATAATGTAACTTATTCGGAGTTTTCATAACTTATTTATGTACTTATTTATTTTATGCTATGAGATTCTGAGTTGTATTGAATTTTGTGCCTGCATTCTATGATTGATTCTATTTTACCCTAAATAACTATCTATCATTTAAGCAAATGTCCTTGTTTAAATGGTGGGTCATTACATGCCCAGAGTTTAAGGAAAAGGAAAATAAACCGCGGATCAATCATGGGACTAAAGTGAGAACTCAAAAATATGCATTTTGAAAAAAACAAGTATCTCATAAGACCACGCCGCACATAAACATGAAACAGGTTTTTACCTTATGATGACCAAATCTTTATATGAGTAATATTATTTTTAGTTGCATTTCTTTGAAAACATTTGTAAGTAAGCTTATTAATCTTAGCTGAAATTGTTGCATTGATTAAATTCCAGCATATTAGACATAAAGTGGGTTCTACAAACAAAATGGCAAGTACTTATTTGAGAATGGATTTCCTATAAATGAATGGATGAAGGGACTACTCTCCGGTAGTACATCTCTAGAGGAATGCACTAAGGCCCAACTAAACATAAGGTCTGCCTACCTCTTCCTGGATAGTACCATATATGTCATCACCTCGAATGTTACCAATCTATTCAAGCGCTCGTTTACCATACACCACATTAATTTAAACCCAAACATCATAGCGGGTAGAAATATATATAGGAGAGGATTATCATATTCTAATGGTTGCAAACCACATAGTCTTACTGCATCTACCATGTCTCGGCCATTTCCGGGTGCGAGCCTAAGGTAAAGATTACCTTTCATATAGCACATTACATTTCCTCTTTGAATGCCATATTGTCATTCCATCATCACACAACTGATTTCTATAAACGTTTAATTCCTGAGCTCATACATCTCAGGAAAGGGTGTTAAGTTAAGAGAAGTTGTCTTCTCTACCACTAAACAAATGATACATTCGTAGAGATCACTTATGTAACTAGAAATGCAGTGTCAGACATTCATCCACACAAGTTTTCCAAGAAAAGGACAAACCAAAGGCACTCTCCTACCACATTCTGTAGGGAGTTACTCCTTGGATTAGTAGTGGGAAGTCCTTGCAACTCCAAGAGTTTCAAAAATGAACGGACCGCTGCTATTTAGTATTTGGGAGCTAACCAAAATTATCAACAAGCAGTCCTTTCACCCCAAAGATCTTCGGTTTTCACCCTTCATTTTCATTATCATTTCTTCATTTTTTGAATGTGTACATTGGTTTTGAAGTTCTTTTCAGATAAGAATCACTCAAATCCGATCCCGATTCCTTTAAACCAATTATCGATAAAAGAGGTCAAGTAATAGGTGAATAATATTTGATTAATTCATTCCTTTTGCCAAAAAATTCTTTTAGAGATATATAACTTTAAAACACTTCTTTCTTGTATATACTGAATCTTAAACCTCTATGATCAAATCCTTTGGTTACTCAAAATCTTTTTAAATATTTGAATAATTCTAAATTATTTCATTTTTCACTTAGGAAAACATTTCGAAATAATTTAATTCAAATCTTAACAAAGATTTCCTAATTCAAAACTCACAATTTTGATTGAGTTAAAACCATGTGATCTAAGATGTAAATCCAAAATTGGTAAATATTAAATGAGCAGAATCTATAGAAATCATCTAATTCTACTCAATATCAATTCTCGCATTCAACAAATACTATGGCGGAATAATGGAAAAATCACCTTTTAAATTTCACTAATAGTACGAGTTCCCTCTTGGGAAAATTTAATCTTTTTAAACTTAACCCATTTCCGACATTTTGACCTTATTTATCCCTCGCCTAAGGAAGAGGCCAAGCAAGGCAGGGCACTGATTGCTCCTGAACATCTCCTTAGTTTAAGCACCTTACATGCGGATCTCATGAATAGAAAAATCCAGTCTACTCATCGGCTTTTAGAGCTAAAATTAAATCACTTAATTTATAACAGCTTTTCTTCAAATCATCTATTTAAAATCTTTTAAATAAAATATAAACCTTGAAATCATCATTAAAAAAATTAATTATCCATTTGAAAACATTATAAAAGATTTGAAAAATAATTGTTAAGTTTAAAGCTATATTTCAAAGGTTATAAAAAAGTGCTGGAGAAAGTGCTTTTTAAGCTATATTGATCAAAACAACTTTTTATCAATTGAAAATTAATTTTTATAACTCAAATCAATTTTAAAACATTTTAAATACTTTTATAATTTATTTAATATTTTTAAACAATTATAAACTATCAATTTCAAAGAAATCCTATTATAGATTCCGAACTGCAAAACCGTGATTTTTCAAAAAGCTTGTTTTACTTATATTTCAAAATCTGCTTATCAAAATCTCGATTTTCTTCCCTTGTTTGAAAACTATGTATATAATAGTTTGGAAAATTCTCACCTTGGAGAATTCCGAGCTATATTCCATTCTATATACTCGTTTGACTTTTATGGCGCGAAGTTGCGAACCACCGTTATGCGACGCGTCTATTTTTGACTAAGTTCTCAATTACCTTTCAAACTTCACCAAAACACTTTCATATGTTTATGAAACATTTCAAGTCATTTTTAAAACTTTTAAAAGAGGTTTAACATTCCATATACACCGATTCATTAAATAAAATAAAGTGATTTCCTTTGTGCTTATTTCTATGACTTGCATATATATTCAACCTTCATAGTAAACAACCAAACTTGATGATCAAAGCATATTAGAAATCCATTGCAAACATCATATCATCATCCAATAATATAATGTAAGTAAGAATTTCTCACCTTCATTTTTCCAAACGACTAGTCTAAGTCGGCTATAGCTTCGTTGCCATTGCACCGGAGCTTATGGAATTGAGTCAAAGAGCTCGGCCAAGGTGGTGATGGTGGATGGCTGTGAGTTTAGGAAGAGCAATGGAGGAGATTCGAACTGGTTTTGGAGTGGATTGATAATTTATATGTATTATATGATTTTAAATTTCTTTTTCTAAATATTTCAACATAATTTTGTTAAGCATAGAAGCCTTGAAAAGAAGCCTTGAAAAGAAGCTTGAAGTGGAGAAGACGAAGATATGAATATGGTGAAAAATATGAGAAAGTGATGGGTATTTTTAGGAGAAAATTTGGAATAAAATATCTATTAGTGTATTGCCCTTGGCCCACATCCCTTATAGCCCTCCCCTATTGCACGACTCCCCACCAGGACATGTGAGGTGTTGATGTGATGATGGTGTGGTATGGTGAGTTGATGCTTGCATTTTTGGTTGCTTAAATGTTAAGTCTTAGGAAATATTTAATTATTTGTAATATATGTATATTTAAATGTTCATATACATGCATAGATACGTTATTAGGCGCATGCGATATGTATATAAATGTACATGTATATGCATAAGTGGACAAAAGCATTTTAAAAGACTTTGAACGACTTTTGTTTGTTGAATCGTTGAAAAGCGGGAAACCGGTTATCAATCACATTTTCACTTATATATTAACGTACATATATTTGTGAACAAAATTTGAAAATAAATTTCTTACCATTTTTAACTAAATAAAATGATCACATTTCATTTATAAAATCATATAAATTAATATTAATAATTATTTTCGAAAATTGCTATTATGCCGATAAAGGGATATTGGTTTTTCTTTTATTTTCAATCCATTATTTGTCTTTATAAAATTATCATAAATGTTTTCTAAACACTTTATAACTACTTAAAATGAAATTAAAGAATAATTGTTTGAATAATTATAATAATTACTTGAATCGTTAAATCAGAATTAAATTAAATGTGATAAACCAAATTTTTATGCATCTGTTAATTGATAATTAACTAGGTTAATTATAGAAATACTGATTTTATTGGGATTAATGAATGAAATTATGATAATTAGAATATATCTGATATGTATATAGATTATATCTAGATAAATATTCATTTGACAAAATTTGTTTAATGATCGTCTTTTAATATCCATTTGGAAAATTCATCTTTTCAAAACTAAAATAAAATTTTATACATATATATATATATATATGTAGAATCAACTTTAAATAAATCTTTGGAAATTTTATATACATGTAAGGTTTGATTCGTAAATTTGTAAGGTAAGATTTTATATAAAAATTTAAAAAAATATATATATACTTTTTCTTTTTAATACTTGGAAATAAATTTAATTGGTATTTATGTAAAATACAAGGAATATGTATAGATATAAAGTAAAGTAATTTTTAAAATAATAAGGTTTAGAAACATAATTTATAAATAAATTTAACAAATGGGTTTAGGCATAAAAATACCTATTAGTGACAAGTGTTAGCCCTGAATTTTCTTAATAACACGTGTAAATGAATTAAGTATAGTTAAAGACAAGTGTTGGATCTTTTAACAAATGACATTTTATTTTATTTTCTTTTATAATAAAAACTAAAGTTTATCTATATAAACATATGTCTATTTTCTTTACTTCTTTTCCCTATCTTCATTCTAAAATCAAAGAGAAGAAAGATCTGTAAAGAACAAACCTGAGCAGATCCAAAACAGAACAATTCAAAGCTATGTAAAACTGGAAAACTCAAGGCAAGCAAAAGCTTCAAACAATCACAAATGGAAGAAGATAAGCTTGCAACAACATTAACTGCTATTACAACCTGATCTGAAAACAAGTTAACAAGAAGAATCAACTCATCAATAACATCAACTCATTTGCAATCAAACAGCAAACTTTGAAGTAGTTCAAGCGTCAAATTCAAAAGCTTTGTTTACTGTTCAACTCAAAGACAAGTGAGTAAATTTTCATTGAAACAGTTTAATAAATGATTTCTGGAATGCATGTGATAAATTGTAAAGGAAGTTGTAATTTGGTTTGCATGTTTGTGATTATCTGGTTCTATGCATGAATTTCTCTGTTTAGATGTGTATTTATATCTGTATATATGTATACAGACTATCTCTGTATATATTGCAGGTTCAAACAACTTTAATAAAAATCTAAATCCTCTCATGCAATCAGTATTGGGCCTTGATTCTTGAAAGGAACGTGATTATAACAACATAATATAACTTCTAAAAATAGTTTTCAAAGATTTTAATGTTGTAATTAATCAAAATTATGAAAATACAACGGTAACCTGGAATGGGTTAAAAATAAACCATTATAATTTTAAGTTTGGATTTTATAATTTGATTTGTAAGTGTAAATGATGAATTTAGGTATTAAAAATATGATTTTTAATCTTTGGTGTGCTCAGAATTTTGGGTGCGAACGGATTTGACATTTTCGTCAAATTCTGGTGATTGACGATGATTTGGGTGTCGTGGTTGATACTGGAGCAAGATCGTGGGACGGTGGTCATGGAAAAATTAATGACTTGATTTTCCTGTTGCTGTGTTGGTCGTGCGAGTTAATTGTAGGGTTTGGTTTGCGTTTTGGGGAGGGTCTGTTCCATGGGTGATTCCGAAGTCGTGCTGGTATCGAGATGGACAAATGGTGGGGGGAAAAGATGACGAAGGTCGAGCGAGTGTACTAGCTTAAGGAAGGCATTCCTGGTGGTCGGAGATAGTGATGAAGGGTGAACTTAGGCGATAGGGTCTGGAGCCTATTGTGGTTGGTTTGTTCAAATTTGTATTCTCGTGATGATTCGGTGATCTGTGTTGGGAGGCGACACAGTGGGAGATTGTCGACATGTCAATGGTCAGAACTGGGTTCGACGTTGTCCAGATGTTATGTGCATGTGCACCATGTCACGCGTGCAGGTGGAAGATAGAATCAGGAAGGAGAAGAAGAAGTGGAAATTTGAGGAAGTTTTGCTCGAGATTTTTTCTTGGTGTTTCTGTTGATTTGTACGAAAGGAACTTCGAGTTTTTTTGTGCGAGTGCTATTCCAGGATTTAGGTATGGCGGTTTAAATTTAAACTATAACCAAATTTTTTTATAAAAAAAAAGAGGATAGATGTGGAAGAAGAAACTCAAAGCCACTTACGAGTTGAATCCCGGGTCTAACCCGAAGCAGGAGTGAAGTTGAAAGTAATTATGATTTTAAGCATGTTTTCAAAATTAAAAAAAAATTTTTATAGAAAAACAATGTTTTGAAGGAAAAATGGAATGATTATTGTTTTAAAACTTTTCTTAAATAATTTCTTCCTATTATTAATGTTTCATTAACCTTTAATTAAGAAAAGGGAATGATTATTTGACTTATGTTGTTGAGTTAAACTTTGAGACAATTTAAAACTTAATTTTTATAAATAAAATTAAGAGTTAATTTAAGAATAAATGTTTAATTTATGGATTAGAAAATTAATAAAGATAATGATTTACCTTAAAGGTAATTAAGATTTGATAATCAAACGAAGGAATAAAAATATGATTTATTATATCAATTATTGATTGAGTGATTAATAAATTAATAATGAAGAATTTTAAATTACTTAAGAGGTTAATTAGTTTGTAATTAAGAATTTTAATTAGATAATTAAAGAAAATTAATAATTAGTGGTTACTTAATTTAGTAATTAATTAATAATTAGTGATTAATTAATTAAGTAATTAAGTTGTAATTAGTGATTAATTAATTAAAGTAATTAAGGATTAAATTACTTAGCATAATTAATTGATTGACTAAGGGAATTGATCAATTAATTAAGAGAAAGTTGATCAATGAAGTGATTATAAGATAATCAATTTAAGGATCAATTGTGTAATTAATTAAGAGATAATTACTACTGTAATAAAAGGATAATTAATAAAAAGGTGATTAAGTAAGATGGACTGGCTTCCATGGCGTGCTCCTGTACGATTTCATTTTTGAATCTCGTTTCCAGATCGTTGTATTTCTCCCCTCCCTTCCGCGTTCATGCCGAGCTCTCCCTCTCATCTTCCGATCCTTCCTGCTGCTCCATCTTCTACCCCCTCTTCTACTCGTTCTGGTAGAGTTTATAAGGTTCCCCAGGTTTCGATCTTATCTATGCTGCCCTTTCTTTCTGATTCGGAGTTCCCTCCTCTCCCTACAGCTAAGGCGTGCCCAGCTGTTGTGTGCCCTTGTATTAGAGACATGTGTCTTGAGTGTGCTTTAGAAGGTGATGTCTGTCTTAATAACAATGGTTCTTTGCATTCTCTTGTGAATGCAGTTGATGTCCCTGGTGCTATTGGTGAGGCCAGTGGTGTGATTGGAAGTGTGCTGTGTTCGACTGATGCAAATATTTCGATTTTAACTCGATGCACGCCAAGTATTTGTCTTAAATCTGTTGTGAAGGAAGTCTCTAATTGCAGTGTTTTGAGAACTGGAGGATCGTTACTTGCGGCCTCCCCCTGTTGAGCTTGCGTCTTCAGTTGGTGGTCTATTTGTGGTTGTCGTTCAACCTGCAGCTCCTCCTCCTGGATCCAAAGCTTGGTCATCGCTTTTTACTTCTATGCCCCGTAACGTGGGGGTTTATGAACCGATGGATTTTGATATCGTTGAGGAGAATGTGTGATGATCCCACCTCTAAATGTCGTGCAAGCTGGCTTAGACTACTGGTCAGAATATTTAGTTGGCTTCTTTTTGGATCCTAATCATCGCCTTTATGACGTGTCTTCTGTTTGTCGTAAGGCTTGGAGGCTACGAGGTAATCTTCGTGTTAAGCTTGTTGACTCTATGTATTTCCTTTTGTTCTCCTCCTCTGAGGATCGACGTCGTGTTCTTGAGGCGGGGCCATCTTTTTTTGATGGGAAACCATTTATTATTACTGCCTGGTCCCCTACGGTTGCTAGTGCTCGTGAACAAGTTTTATCTATCCCTGTTTGGGTTTATTTTTCTCAAATTCCTTCATCTCTTCAACCTTTGCTGGGTTTGAATTGGCTTGCTTGCAATGTTGGTAGGCTTAAATGTTTTGATGCTAATACGGTTGTGCGTGAAAAGCTGGTGTACGCTAAGGCCTTGATTGAGATTAACCCCCTTAAGCCTCTCCCTACCTCTATTCCTGTTCAGCTAGTTGTTGGCCATGTAGTTGATGTACGTGTTCGTTATGGTTGGATCCCCGACATTTGTACCTCCTGTCACTCCTTTGGCCACTTAGTTTCTGCCTGCACCCATTCTTCTGCTTCCGCTTCTGCGCCTAAGATACCTCTACCGCGGCCTCCGCTCAGGAAATGGATTCCCAAGGTCTCTCAGGTTCCTCCACCTGCTATTCCTGTCCCTGGATCGCCGATTTCCTCTGCTCGGCCTGCATCCCCTATTGCTTCTATTGATACTGGTATTGTTCTTGTGGATTCCATTGCTGTTCCGAATCTTGTTCCGCCTCAGTTGCCTATTGTTTGGGTTGAGTCCGAGAGATGTTGGGTTGATCGATGTTCTGATTTGCGTTACAACCCAGTGGATGGTTCCTTCATTATATTTGTTTCTAACGATCTTACGGACCCATGATGCCTTTATTACAGACCGTCTGGTGATTCCTTGGTTCTTGATTTGGATGGTTCGTATGCTGATTTAAATTCTGCCACGCTTGCTGATTCATCTTGGGATCGATCTTTTCTTTACTCATCTGAAGTTGAGATCTATGATCCTTCACTTGCTTTCCTATTTCACCCCTATTTTGGTCTTCTTGGGAATGTGTCTTTGGAATCTACCCGGGTGGAAGATGATGTTGATGGTACTACCCCTTTGGAGGAGACATAGTCTAGTTTGTTATATTTTGTAGCTGTGACATGTCTGTCACACTCCTGTGTTGTATTTTTATTCTCTTTCTAGTAGTTAAGGTGTCTCTACCTTACTCCTGTACTTCATGTTTTTATTACGTTCGTAATAAAAGTGGACGGTCCACTATAAAACCGGCTGGCCTTGCCAAAAAAAAAGGTGATTAATTAATTGATTTATAATTAATCAATGTTCAATAAAGATTTAAGTGATTAAAGATTACTAATTAATTTAATTAGTGATAAATAAAATTAATATTGGAAATGATCCATTTTTTTATTTGAGTGATTGAATAATGATTAAATACCTTAAATTGATCGATATCTCTGATATGAAATGTTTTGTGATATGATATGATTGTATTGAACAGTGATAACGTGGTTACCTATTGATGATGAATTGATATATAAAAAGTGACATCCTATATTTAAAATTTTAATTACATTTCATTTGAAAACTTGGGATAAGATGACATTATATTCGAAGAGACCGGAGTCGGGTATTAGTTAATACCCGAAACCACTTTGATTCTTTATAAATTGATATATGAAATCAATAAGCTGGTATGGGATGATTTAGATGAATTGGACTATTTAATCTAAATTTTGGTGCTTAGAATTTTGTGAGTGAAATAAGTAATGTCCATAACAATTTGTGAATTTTGTATTTGATACAAGTTTACCTGGGTTATATATATATATATATATATATATATATATATATATATATGTTGTATGCTTTGGTCACTCGTGTTAGATGGATTTACTCACGCTGGTTTCTAGCCTGACCCGGGTGTTACTTTGATGTAATGCTCGGCTCAGACCGAGTATTACATATTTTCAGGTAAGTACGTTCTGGAGCATAGGAGGCGAGCTGGATGGCAGGAACGTATGGGGTATTTCCACTGTGATATGTTATATTTATTTGGGACAGGTTCTTTTAAACTGTCCAGTGTTGTGTAATGGTTGTAACTTTGATGTTTAAAAATATAAGAGTAAAGATACAATTCTTCTTTGTAAAACTATTATTTATGCGATATTATATTTTATCCGCTGCGAATGTGAGATACTGAGTTTGAGTTTTCTGTTTCTTCTTCTTTCTCTTTCTTCTTTTGACTAACTATCTGGAATTTTCGGGATCGAAATTTTCGGGTCGTTACATTTGGTATCAGAGCTGAAGGTTAAGCGAGAGCCTTGGCTCTGGTGGGATATTCATTAAGGAAAGGGTCAATGGTACCCTAGGATGAGTTGAGTGTATATTTATGAGAGCGTACTTGTTATTTTCTTATATAAAGATTTTAAATGATTTTATATAAGAATATATTTTGATATATAAAGCAATATTTCTTTCTAATAAATATTAAGGTAATTGGTTGTTAAATTTTTGGAATTAAATTAAGTAGTAGTAGAAAACAACCAAATTCAAATTAAATTAAAGATAAGTTTGAAATGGATTCAAACTGAAATTAAATCTTGAAGTTGGGGAAGAATTTCAAAATAAGATGAATTAGAATTGGTATCAAATCGGAGAAATAGGATGATAATTGTGTTTAATAATGGGATGATTGTTTTCCAATTAACAAAAAAAATGTTTTAAGGAAGTAACCATTTAAAGAGAATAACTTGTAAATTTTGAAAGGAAGTGAATTAAAGTGGGTTTCAAATTGTGAAGTTCTGAATTCTAAATTTAAACATTTGAAATTGTTTACAAAATGCTAAGGGAAATAATATTAGTCAAACTATTTTGAATGTAATCTTATTTTTGAATAAGAAGTCGTTTGTAGACTTTAAAGGAATTTGTTTGAATTAAAACCAAGGGTGGTTTAAATTTTAAATTTGGCCTGGTGGGACAAGAAGTAAATATGTGTATATATGTGTGGATATACATGATATGAAGGATAATTTGAAATAAACTGTAAATATTGAGTTTTAAATTCGGAATGAGATATGATACCCAAAGTGATAAGTTTTTTATGAACTTAATAAGTGGGGAGATTATTTATGAAAAGTTCAAAATTTAAGATGGGAGTTCAAACTGGGTAAGGTTGACTGGATTAAGTGAATTAAGTTTAACTTGGGGAAAAGTTAAATAAGTTGGAATAGTCAACCTGATTTGGAAATTTCAAGATGAAATTGAGATTTAACTTGGAAAGTTAAATGGTTGATTTGAATTAGGAAGTTTGGGTGATCTCAAAATGGGATTGAGATCCGAAAATTGGAAATGGATGGATGTTTTAAAATAATTTGAATGATACCATCTCGTTGTTATTAATAATATTTAAGCTGAAATTGGATTTGTTTAAATAAATGAGAAATGAAGTGTGGTAATATATGCATTATTGGGATAAAAGGAAAATCACACTTTAATTTGAAACTAAGGATAAGGAATTACTTTGAACTGAAAATTTGAATAATTACACTTGTAAATTAAAATTATTTAAGGAACTAGTTTTAAAGTGGAAGGTAAAATTGAGTAATAAATTAAATTTTTTAGGTAAATTGTTTTGAACTCTTATTTGAACTTTGGAAAAAGTTAAGCGAAGATAATTTAAAATGGAATTTTGAGAATTTGACTCAAAATTAAATTGTTTAAAGTTTGGGTTATTGATGTAAAAATAAAGGTTAATTTGATGTGTGGTATAATATGTTAGGTCTGAACTGTAAATTGAATTGTTTAAAAACTTTAAAGGTAAATTGATTTAAAGGAATTAAATCAACATTTGAAGTATTAACTCGAATTTACGTAATTCATGATGGTTCATAGTGAACTAGAATTTGAAGATGGTTCAAATTGAAATTTGATTTGAATATTTAAAAATTATGATTAAAAGTTGAATAGTTTTAAATTCAAACGGAATTTGAATTGAATTTGGAAAAAAATTGAGGTTAGTTCAACTTGAATTGGGATTAAATCAATTTCAATGGAAATTGAAGTTATTTAAATTGGAATTATGTCAATTTAAATGGAAGTGGAAATTTAAATTGAATTGATGAGAATGGAAATTGGGAAGTGAGCAGTTTTGACTCTGGACTATTTTTAATATAAATTGTTTTAGTATAAACCTATTTTTCCAAGCTATTCATTATATATACAACCTTTCTTTTTAAAAGCCAAACTATCTTATACTTTTTTTACAATTATTTTTGAAACTGTTTAACGATTTTCCAACTGTTTTATAAACTAATTACTATATTCCAACTATTTTACAAAACTAATTATTATCTTACCATATTTTGCAATTATCTAGAATTTCTATAATTACTTTAACTATTTTATAACTATTTTACACCTATTTTACAAACTAGTAATTGTTTTCCAACTATTTATCTATTTTTAAATTTTTCAAGCTATTTTCCAAATAAACTGGTCGGAGTTTAAACTGTTTATGATTAAATATCCATTTAAGGAAAGAATTGAGGTGATAATCCAAATGGGATTGAAGCAATTGTGATTAGGTGGATAGAAATTAAAGGAAATGTGAATAGAAAGAGAAATTGATTTAGTTGATAATCAATGAAGATAAATACGTAGGATGTACGTATGTTATTCTATTCGCATAATGATTTGATCCAGATTCGAGCGTAGAATTTCGAGATAGTATGTCGATCCGAGTTGGGATTTTTCACTCGGTTTTCGACGGCGAACCTCGATATGGATTATTGATTAGTTTTGGATATTCTCTATCGTAGTTATAACTATGCAAGGGGAATGATGGTTTCTGATCAAGAAACCATATCTGCGTCTGCACTAGGAAGTCGGGTGGACGATACTAATTCGAAAGTGTGTGGTCGAGTGAGCGATCAGATTGGTATAGCGTACGGATGATATGTGTACATCGTACGGATTTGAATGAAAATGATATTGAAAGGAGTAATCAAATTTGGATATTTGATTTTGAGTAAACAAAGTTGAATATCTTTATTTTATAAAATGAAACTCCCCTTGTTGAATCTTTTGCCAGAAGAAAAGGGTTTTTGAAAATGTTTGAAGTATAAAAGGAGTTATATAGAAGTTTGAAATGATCCAAAGTTTTAAAAATTATATATGTCTATATATATATATATATATAAAGGATCTTATGAGGATTTTTGAAAAGGTTTTGGGAACCTTTGGATTTGGAAAGGCTTTTGATTTTTGGGTAAAATCAATATTGGAATTTGGAAAGCCTAGTTTGAGAATTATCGATTTTGGGATAATCGATTTTGTGTAAAGGGGCTTTTTATAAGATTCATACTAGGTGTATGATTTGGAAGATACTATATGTGTATAGTATAAAATGTTTTGATGATGACTCTGGGGAAAAAGGCGTTCCCTTGAAATGAACTTCTTAGGAGTGCCACCGGGTGGTGCTGCCTTGAGCCCCCGGAGGGGTTCTAAAGTTGATCCCGTGAGGAGTCCGGACAAAACTAGTTCCTCGGGATTATGAGTAGTGTGTACCATAGTGAAATTCGTGTGTGCCATTGAGAGCCAACAGTCTGCGTTTGATTTTATATCGGAAGACTGCGACCTATGGTAACATAGCGAAAGTCGTGTATGCCGCTGAGAGCCAACAGTCTGCGTTTGATTTTATATCGGTAGACTGCGACCTATGTAGGAGTGGAGAAGTTTCATTTCGACAGCGAAAATCAGAGGCCGCAAAGAGCCTGCAGTTACATGGACTTTTGCTATGATGGCAACGTAGCCGTGGAATGTAACTACGATCTGTCGTGGATTCCATGGCGTAATCGAGAGGCCGCGGAGAGCCTATAGTTACATGGACTTTTGCTGCGATGGCAACGTAACCCTGGAATGTAACTACGACCATGGATGGAGGTGATGATTTCCAGAGCATTCTCACCAAATATATTTCCTCTATTTTCAAAATAAATGGTTTTTATATTTTCAATAAAATTATTTTCAAAGTATTTTCACTGGATGTTGAAAACGGGTCTGCCAAGCACTTGTAGATTTTCAGTCATACGCCTGATCAACGTATGACCGAATTTCTAGGAGAACAAGGATAGACTGGTTGAGACATCGAGTTATAAAAAATATTTTTATAAAACTATTTTGGCAGTATTACAGATTTTAAAAGTGTTTTAAAATGATCAAAGAATATTTTAACTGGTTTTAAAATATTTAACAAATTTTGGCTTCATTCCTTTTCGAGGATGAAAAGATTCAAAGGGGGGAGGAATGTGATAACCCGAATTTTTAAGCATCTGTTAATTGATAATTAACTAGGTTAATTATAGAAATACTGATTTTATTTGGATTAATAAATGAAATTTTGATAATAAGAACACATCTGATATGTATATAGATTATATCCAGATAAATATTCATTTGACAATATTTGTTTAATGATCCTCTTTTATTAATATATATTTGGAAAATTCATCTTTTCAAAACTAAAATAAAATTTTATACATATATATATATAGAATCGACTTTAAATAAATCTTTGGAAATTTTATATATATGTAAGGTTTGATTCGTAAATTTGTAAGGTAGGATTTTATTTAAAAATTTAAAAAAATATATATATAAATACTTTTTCTTTTTAATACTTGGAAATAGGTTTAGTTGGTATTTATGTAAAATACAAGGAATATATGTAGATATAAAGTTAAGTAATTTATAAAATAATAAGGTTTAGAAACATAACTTATAAATAAATTTAACAAATGGGTTTAGGCATTAAAATACCTATTAGTGACAAGTGTTAGCCCATGAATTTTCTTAATAACATGTGTAAATGTATTAGGTATAGTTAAAGACAAGTGTTGGATCTTTTAACAAATGACATTTTATTTTATTTTATTTTACAATAAAAACTAAAGTTTATCTATATAAACATATGTCTATTTTCTTTACTTCTTTTCCCTATCTTCATTCTAAAATCAAAGAGAAGAAAGATCTGTAAAGAACAAACCTGAGCAGATCCAAAACAGAACAATTCAAAGCTATGTAAAACTGAAAAACTCAAGGAAAGAAAAAGCTTCAAACAATCACAAATGGAAGAAGATAAGCTTGCAACAACATTAACTGCTATTACAACCTGATCTGAAAACAAGTTAACAAGAAGAATCAACTCATCAATAACATCAACTCATTTGCAATCAAACAGCAAACTTTGAAGCAATTCAAGCATCAAATTCAAAAGCTTTGTTTACTGTTCAACACAAAGACAGGTGAGTAAATTTTCCTTGAAATAGTTTGATAAATGATTTCCGGAATGCATGTGATAAATTGTAAAGGAAGTTGTAATTTGGTTTTCATGTTTGTGATTATCTGGTTCTATGCTTGAATTTCTCTGTTTAGACGTGTATTTATATCTGTATATATGTATACAGACTATCTCTGTATATATTGCAGGTTCAAACAACTTTAAAAAAATCTAAATCCTCTCATGCAATCAGTATTGGGCCTTGATTCTTGAAAGGACAATGATTATAACAACATAATATAACTTCTAAATATTGTTTTCAAAGATTTTAATGCTGTAATTAATCAAAATTAAGAAAATTCAGTGGTAAGCTGGAATGGGTTAAAAATAAACCATTATAATTTTAAGTTTGGATTTTATAATTTGATTTGTAAGTGTAAATGATGAATTTAGGTATTAAAAATATGATTTTTAATCTTTGGTGTGCTGAGAATTTTGGGTGTGAACGGATTTGACATTTTCGTCAAATTCCGGTGATTGACGATGATTTGGGTGCCGTGGTTGATACTGGAGCAAGATCGTGGGACGGTGGTCATGGAAAAATTAACGACTTGATTTTCCTGTTGCCGTGTTGGTCGAGCGAGTTAATTGTAGGGTTTGGTTTGCGTTTTGGGGAGGGTCTATTACATGGATGATTCCGAAGTCGTGCTAGTATCGAGATGGACAAATGGTGGGGGGAAAAGATGACGGAGGTCGGGTGAGGGTACTAGCTTAAGGAAGGCATTCCTAGTGGTTGGAGATAGTGACGAAGGGTGTACTTAGGCGATAGGGTCTGAAGCCTATTGTGGTTGGTTTGTTCAAATTTGTATTCTCGTGATGATTCGGTGATCTGTGTTGGGAGGCGACACAGTGGGAGATTGTTGACATGTCAATTGTCAGAACTGGGTTCGACGCTGTCAAGATGTTATGTGCATGTGCACCATGTCGCGCGTGCAGGTGGCGGATAGAATCGGGAAGGAGAAGAATAAGTGGGAATTTGAGGAAGTTTTGCTCGAGATTTTTTCTCGGTGTTTCTGTTGATTTGTACGAGAGGAACTTCGGTTTTTTCGTGCGAGTGCTATTCCAGGATTTAGGTATGGCAGTTTAAATTTAAACTATAACCAAATATTCTTTAAAAAAAAAAGAGGATAGATGTGGAAGAAGAAACTCGAAGCCAGTTACGAGTTGAATCCCAGGTCTAACCCAAAGCAGGAGTAAAGCTGATAGTAATTATGATTTTAAGCATGTTTTCAAAATAAAAAAAAAGTTTTATAGAAAAACAATGTTTTGAAGGAAAAATGGAATGATTATTGTTTTAAAACTTTTCTTAAATAATTTCTTCCTATTATCAATGTTTCGTTAACCTTTAATTAAGAAAAAGGAATGATTGTTTAACTTACGTTGTAGAGTTAAACTTTGAGACAATTTAAAACTTAATTTTTATAAATAAAATTAAGAGTTAATTTAAGAATAAATGTTTAATTTATGGATTAGAAAATTAATAAAGATAAATATTTACCTTAAAGGTAATTAAGATTTGATAATCAAACGAAGGAATAAAAATGTGATTTATTATATCAATTATTGATTGAGTGATTAATAAATTAATAATGAAGAATTTTAAATTAATTAAGAGGTTAATTAGTTTGTAATTAAGAATTTTAATTAGATAATTAAAGTAAATTAATAATTAGCGGTTACTTAATTTAGTAATTAATTAATAATTAGTGATTAATTAATTAAGTAATTAAGTTGTAATTAGTGATTAATTAATCAAAGTAATTAAGGATTAAATTACTTAGCATAATTAATTGATTGACTAAGGGAATTGATCAATTAATTAAGAGAAAGTTGATCAATGAAGTGATTATAAGATAATCAATTTGTGGATCAATTGTGTAATTAATTAAGAGATAATTACTTATTGTAATAAAAGGATAATTAATAAAAAGGTGATTAAATAAGATGGATAATTAAAGGGTGATTAATTAATTGATTTATAATTAATCAATGTTAAATAAAGATTTAAGTGATTAAATATTAGTAATTAATTTAATTAGTGATAAATAAAATTAATATTGGAAATGATCCTTTTTTTATATGAGTGATTGAATAATGATTAAATACCTTAAATTGATCGATATCTCTGAAATGTTTTGTGATATGATATGATTGTATTGAACAGTGATAACGTGGTTACCTATTGATGACGAATTGTTATATAAAAAGTGACATCCTATATTTAAAATTTGAATTACATTTCATTTGAAAACTTGGGATAAGATGACATTGGATTCGAAGAGACCGGAGTCGGGTATTAGTTAATACCCGAAACCACTACGATTCTTTATAAATTGATATGTTAAATCAATAAGCTGGTATGGGATGATTTAGATGAATTGGACTATTTAATCTAAGTTTTGGTGCTTAGAATTTTGTGAGTGAAATAAGTAATGTCCATAACAATTTGTGAATTTTGTATTTGATACAAGTTTACCCGGGTTATATATATATGTTGTATGCTTTGGTCATTTATGTTAGATGGATTTACTCACGCTGGTTTCCAGCCTGACCCGGGTGTTACTTTGATGTAATGCTTGGGTCAGACCGAGTATTACATGTTTTCAGGTAAGTACGTTCTGAAGCACAGGAGGCGAGCTGGATGGCAGGAACGTATGGGTTATTTCCGCTGCAATATGTTAAATTTTATTTGGGACAGGTTCTTTTAAACTGTCCAGTGTTGTGTAATGGTTGTAACTCTGCTGTATGAAAATATAAGAGTAAAGATATAATTCTTCTTTGTAAAACTATTATTTATGTGATATTATATTTTATCCGCTGCGAATGTGAGATACTGAGTTTGAGTTTTCTGTTTCTTCTTCTTTCTCTTTCTTCTTTTGACTAACTATTTGGAATTTTCGGGATCGAAATTTCCGGGTCCTTACATTAGATAAATAAATTATTATATTTTAAGGGTATTACTAAATACATTTAAATTTCAATAATACAATAAATTATTTTATTTCATATTATTATTCAATTACAAAATAATTTTATGTATCCAACTCTATATGCGACGTTTTATGATTATAGAGTTGTTTATCGATAAAACATTTTCCGGTCATTTTACTGATTTAAATTTGGAGGAAAATATTTTTGTAAATATTTATTCAAAATGAGATTACTATTACTTACGTAGCACTAAAAAAAATATTATTTTTATAATCAACCTTTTATTTGAAAACCTTTTAAAATAATTAAAATTTATCAAAGTGATAAAATTATAGGTCGTTACAGACTTCCTCCCTTAAGAAAATGTCGTCCCAAAAATTACCCAAAGAAAACTCAAAGGTTTGCCCAAAATATTTTATTTTTAAACCTACATCCATATGATATATATAGATCACCCGTACATAATATCTAATTTAAATTTTCTATTCAAATTCACAACTTTACTTCTGAACTAGCATTGATCCCCTGATCCTTTTATTGCAGACTCTTACCCAGATTTCTGATCAGAACTTTAGTTTTCCATGCATAGCTCTCAATTATGATAGAAAACTCAAGTATCCAACCACATACCCTCATCAGTGTTTGTCATCAAGAATCGAGTGATAAATCCTTTTTCGAACTGGTGTAAACACCTCAAAGTTCTATACTCGAATCATAGATTATATCATGCAACGAAATATACTTCATATGAATTTAATAATCTTTACAAAATTCTTATTTAGAAGAATTTTACTAATGTGAAGTTAAAACAAACATCATCTTGTAGATTTTCATATGTTTACATCATTCAAATTTAAGCTTGGGTCCAAAAAAGAATCCCCAACCCATACACTAATACGATTCAAAATACTAAATCAAACAACATCACAGTCGAACTTATACATACATGCTAGAAATACTCTTAACTCCCAAATGCCACTTTTACTCCTCTGAGTCTGAACATGATGGTGGACTCTAATTACCAAGGTCTATCATAACGTCTCCGTCCCCTTCTTCATCACTACCTAACCCTTTGTCGGCCTCATTGCCATCCTCTTCTGGTATTTCTCCCACTACCTGGGGTAGCCATGGTTGGTTCCATGGGACATGGCCCATGCCCACCGGTATTCCAGGAATTACCCCTCCCTCTTCTAGCGCTTCGAGGCCTTGCACATTCTCTTCCCAAGGATTTTCGAATTCTTCGACTCCTTCTTCCTCTTCTTCTTCTATTTCTTCGTCATTGCTTACCACTTCGTTCCAGCTTATGTATGCACTAGATGATCCTCGCTGCCACACAACATGCTCTTCTTCCATATCCCATGTCACATTACTAGACTCACTAGACATAATAGCATTTGGGTGTTCCATTGGTTCCAATTCTTCCTTCATGGACTCCACTTCCTCTGTAGGTTCCAATGCAGAGCTAGTAGGATCTGTCATTCAATTGCTCTATGAAGCCTATCCAGGTTCATCACCACAAGAAATTGTAATTATCTCTTGGGCCATGGGTGGTACAACCATTGCGACTATTGGATATCCGTCTTTATCCCTTCAAGTGTATGGGGCATACCTTTCCTCAATAGGGGACCCACCATTGCTAGGTGGATACTTTGGTTGCTCCTCTTCGTCACTGGAGAGAGTATTGAGGTTGTCCTTCTCGCCCCAGCTTGCTCTGGAAGACTCTCCTTTGAAGTAATTTCCTCCATACAGTCTCTACAAGGTAAACAACATTTCCTTAGACATAAGAATTAGGTTATAATATTAATCTAATGTATTCTTAGAAAGGTTTGCTAGTTGCTTGGTATTACTTTTCTCAATCCAAGGTTTGGTCAATAAAATGACTCGAGATCCATTTCTAAAGATAGCTTCTAAAATTCTTTATATGATAAAAATGTTTTATCTTTCCAAAAATTCTTTGAATTTTTTTTATCGCTTGTAAAGATTTTTTTCTTAAAAATATTTTTTTTTTTAGGTAAAATGATTATAAATTTCCAAAACCAAAATCATTTGTATATAATATTAGCAAAAACGCACTCATATAAAATATTCTCAAACTAGTTCTAGGGTGCTACTAACCCTATTTGTAATAAGTTACTCATCCTAGAGTATTACTAACCCTATCTCTGATGAGATTTTACCCCTACCAAAGCCAAGATGTTCGCTCTACCTAAGTTCTAATATCAAATGTGAGGACTCGTTTCTTCGACTCCCAGAAGTCAATACCAATACATCCTCGGTATTCACGTGCCGCAAATCCATGTGCCGGAGAAATGGATTCTCAAGGGTAAGAAAGAAAAAAAAGATAGAACAGAATCTCAGATATATTATTTCAACATCGTCTTTACAGTGGAAAATACATTTATTAGAGTTAAACATGGACAATTAATAATATCTATCCTTACGAAGGCAAAATACAATACTACTCAAGTATGGTGGAAACAATCTTTAGAAAAATCTTCTAACTCCCTTCTTCGAGCTCCATCCAAATTTTTTTCTAAACTAAATCTGACTACTAGACTGCTCGAAAAAATTAGGGCACCTGAAGATAAGGAAAAGGAAAATAAACTCTGGATCAATCATGATACTAGTGTTAGAACTCAAAAATACACATTTGAAAACAAAAGGTATCTCGTAAGACCATGCCACAAATAAACACGGAACGGATTTTTACCATATGATAACCAAATCTTTATTACGTAAAAATAAGGGATATTATTTTTAATGACATTTCTTTGAAACATTTGTAAGTAAATTTATTAATCTTCGCTGAAATTGTTACATTGATTAAATCCAACATATTAGCCACAAAGTGGGTTCTAGAAACAAAATGGCAAGCACTTATTGGAGAATGGATTTCCATACAAATGACCAAGTGAAATTACTACCCTCCGGAAGTACATCTCTAGAGGAATGTATCGAGGCCCAACTGATGGTCCTCTACCAACACAAGACCGACCTACCTCTTCCTAGATAGTGCCGAATATGTCACCACGGCGGTTATTACCAACCTATCCGAGGGCCCCCATTAGATACATCCACAATAATTTAAAACCTGAACATCTTAGTGGTAATAAATATATCTAGAAGGGGATGATCATATCCTAATGGTTGTGAACCACATAGCCTTGCTGCATGTATCATGTTTCAGGCCATTTCAGGGTGTGAGGCCTAAGGTAATGATTACCTTTCACATAGCACATCATCTTTTCTCTTTGAATGCCACATTGTCATTCCATCATCACACAACTAATTTCTATAAATGTATAACTCCTGAGCTCATACGTCTTAGGAAAGGGTGTTAAGCTAAGAGAATTTGCCTTCTCCGCCACCAAACAGATGATATGTTCATAGAGATCACCTATTGAATTAGAAATGTAGCGTCAAAAATTTGTCCATACAAGTTATCCAGGAGCAGGAAAAACTGAAGGCACTCACACATCCTATCTAGAGTTACCTATAGGATTAGTAGCGAGAAGTCCTTGCAACCCGAAGAGTTTTAGAAATGAAGGGACCACTGCTATTTTAATATTTGGGAGCTAACCAGAGTTATCAACAAGTAGTCCTTTCATCCCAAAGACCTTCGGTCATTATCCATCATTTTCTTTATCAGTTCTTCAATTTTCAAATGCGTACATTGGATCAAAGTGGATTTCGGATAAGAATCGCTCAAGTTTGATCCTGATTCCTTCGAACTAATCATCGATAAAAGAGGTCAAGTAATAGGTGAATAATACTTGATTGATTCATTCCTTTGATCAAAATATCTTTTGGAGATATATAACTTTGAAACGCTCTTTTTGGTATATACAGAATAATTAAACATCTCTTATCAAATCCTTTCACTACATAAAATCCTCCTAATTCATGGAATAATTTTAAATCGTTTCATTTTTCACTTAGGAAAACATTTCCAAATCATTTCATTTAAATCTAAACAAATATTTTTTAATTCAAAACTCACAATTTTGATTGAATTAAAATCATGTTATCTTGGATGTAAATCTAAATGGGTAAATATTAAATGAGCAGAATCTATAAAAATCATCTAATTCAACGCAACATCAATTCTCGTAGTCAACAAATACTATGGGCGAATTAACAGCGAAATCGCCTTTTAAATTCCACATATAGTATGAGTTCCCCCTTCGGGCTTCAACGCATAGTATAAGAAGATTATCTCTATACAATCAAAGTTGTATTCAAATTTGGAAATTTTAATCCTTTTATACTTAACTCGTTTTTCAATATTTCAACCGTATCTATCCCTCGCCCAGGGAAGAGGCCAGGTGAGCCAGGGCATTGGTTGCTCCTGAACATCTCCTTAGTTTAAGCACCTCTCGTCCGGATCTCACGTATAGAAAAATGCAGTCCACTCATCGGCTTTTAGAACCAAGATTAAATCACTTTATTTATAATAGCTTTTCTTCAAATCAACTATTTAAACTCTTTTAAGTAAACTATAAACCTAGAAATCATTATTAAAACACTAATTATCCATTTGAAAAATTTTATCAAATTTTTGGAAAACAATTGTTAAGTTTGAAGCTATATTTGAAGGTTATACAAAAGTTCTGCGGAAAGCGCTTTTTTAAGCTATATTGATCAGAACGACTTTTTATCATTTGAGAATTCATTTTTATAACTCAAATTATTTTTGAAACATTTTAAAAGATTTTTAGAATTTATTTCATATTTTTAAACAATTTCAAAATATCTACTTCAAAGAAATCCTGTTATTGATTCCGAACAGCAAAACCGCGATTTTTCAAAAAGCTTGTTTTACTCATATTTCAAAATCTACTTATCGAAATCCCAATTTTATTAATCTCGATTTTTTTCCTTTGTTTGAAATCTAGGGATATATTTGTTTGGAAAACACTTATCTCAAATAATTCTGAGCTATATTACAATCTATATACTCGTTTGACATTTACGGCGCGAAATCGCGAATTGCCATTAAGCAAAAGCCCAATTTTAGACTAAATTTTCAATTACCTTTCAAACTTCACCGAAAAACTTTTATATGTTTATGAAGCATTTCAAACTCATTTTTAAACCTTTTTCAAGAGGTTTAACATTCCATATATGCAAATACATTAAATGAAGGAAAGTGATAATCTTTGTGCATAACGACGGTTGCATATATGTTCAACCTTCTATAGGATCATTTTCACTCTAGAGAGGGGGTGAATAGAAAAGATCACACACGGTTTTAGTAAGCTTCGGCAAATACTGCCAACGTGCTGCCCTTAAGGTTTCTACTAGAAATTAGGCAATCAGGCGCTTACAAAAACACGAAAACTCGTGACACATGTTTACTCGATTAACCTAACTCTAAGCTCAAAACCCTGCCACAACTCAGCCACCGAGTTGCGAATTCTCAAACTACTCCTCGTAGTTTGTACCTAGTTACACAACTAGAAATTTACACATTTTTAAAATTGAAGGTTACAAATAAAAATAAACAACTAAACAAAACCCTATTTCAAAAGAAGCACAATAGAAATATAGACTGCCCGAATTAAAAAAGAAAAGTCCGTCTCCCTTTTGACATTCGTCTGCTTCAGCCATTCCTTTTGTTTGCTCTCAAAAATCAGGGTTTTGTTCGATTTGATTGAGGCCGCCGCTTGGAGTTCAAATCCATTGCCTTTCGTTCCTCAATTAACTATAATTTGCCTTGTCAATCAATTCTCTGGCTTTGATAGATTGCGGCTGCTTCAATTGTGTCAAGCTCGAATGATAAAAAATGGTAAGCGAATTTTACCTTTTTCGATTTTGATTATTCACGACTTCGATGATTCGAGCTTTGGATTTTTTTTTTGTTCCAAGTATGCTCTCTGTTTTGCTTGATCTCGAACTCGATTCCTGTCAGTGATGAATTGGGTTGAAATTATAGAGATAGAAAACCTAGTAATTCGTTTGTATATTTTTGGTTTGAAGTTTTCATGATTTTATCACTTGCGTTGATTTGTAATCGAACGATCTCTGATGCATTCTGGCTTGTTCACTGGTTGACTATATTCGAATATGCTTAAACATAGTTGAGTCAGTTCCATTCTTTTCTGCCATGACTTGAATTTGAGAAGTGTTGACTTTATCATTAGTTGACTTCATCATCCTTCGATTGTATATGTTTAAATACATTTGAATTTTTCTCGTTTTACTACCAACGAGTTGTTCAATATTCACTGTGACCATTCGCTGCTCTGGTTCCATTCTTTGCTAGAAATTTTCGATTTTTCTGAACAAATGATGTTTTTCGTTTGACTTGTTCACTGGTTTGCTGTTCCATTTTCTGAAGTACGATTCGTTATGATCTTTGAACAAACTCATTTGACTTTGTTCCAACTGTTGAATCCTCTGTTACTTCAAGTGCTTTCTTTCATATATGTTTATGTGTGTGATTCTTTGGCCATAAATTCTAGTCAGAGTTTGGTTTGATGTGTGTCACCATGATTCTGCACTTGGTTGTTGTTTCTTTGTACATTGCTTTGTTGAAACAGAAGTTGATTGTTGTTTAGTCAAGTGTTCATACCTGAATGTAGTGACCATTGCATTGAACATGTATTCTCTGTGGTTTTGTGGCATTGTAGTAATTTTTATGTTGAGTTATTGAATTTGTGAGCATGTCATGTTGTTTTCAAATCTGCATTATTCTGGTCTAGTTTGGTCTGGTTGTATGGTTGCACATGTTGGTTGAACTTGAGCTGTGTGGTTCCATTTGAAGTCTAGTTGCATTCATGTTCATATGAGTATGTCTAAGGTTTTGTTACCATGGTCTCATTCCATCTGAATGAAGTATGTATGTTGATGGCTTTGTTCTTGTAGTCTTCTATGTTGCATATGTATAAAACTGGTGTCTGTATTTGCTTCAAGTTAAATTTCATTGCTTCAAGTCATTTCATTGACCTGGTCTGTTAAACTTGGTGCCTTTGTATTATTCCATGGTTTGCCTAGGCTATATGTACTTGTGCCATCCTTTTACTTATGCCTGAATGCCTGCATGTAGAGGTAGCCTTGTTCTACTGCTCCATTGTTGTCTTTGCTTGTGCGATTTTCTATATGCACCACTTTGTACATATGAGCGGCCCTGAAGTCTGGTTGCCTTTGAACACCTGCTTGCATGTTGTTTTCATATGCTCACATGTGCATGTTTGAAGTGTTGTATGTTGTTTTTGGTCTGTGTTGCATTCTATGGTGGTCTGGTTAAGCTTTTTGGTTTTGTTCCAATGTTGCTTTTGAACCTGGTTCCATTTCACTTTGCACTTGAAGTCTGATTGGGTAGCCTCTGAACCTGCACTAGCTCATTGATTTTGAAAATCATGCATAAATTCATGTATATACATGCATACATATGCATGTAAATAAGTGAAATTGTATAATACATGTCCCGTATCCATTTATATTCGATTTGTACACATGTGCATTTGTACTAGTCTGTGAGGTGGAATTGGGAAACGACCTTGTGATATTCACAGTGACACATTGTGAATATTACAAGTTGTTCTTGCACATATATTTGGTCCTTGTCAAAAAATATGAAGAGAAACAACCCATATACCTAAGGCAAAAATAAATTTTAAATTCAATTTTATTTTTGCAATTTAAATTTGTTTCTTTTTCTAGTTTATTGTATTATTTATTTAACAGGTATAACAGTTGGTTGGACGCAAGCTGGAGCAAGTCAAGGTCAAGTGTATGAGTGTTGAGTGAGTTATGTAGTGAGTTGAAACATGTATGAAAAATTGTATAGTGAAAATTGTCTTGTAATTTAAACTTATATAGTGAGAGCTTAAATTTGTACTATCGAATTTGTAATAAAATATTTATTCGAATAAAATATTTATTTAAATATGAATTCTGAGTTATTTATTTTATTCAACAAATATTTATTTATTTATATGGAAAGATAAAATAGTACAATAACAAATACATTTAAATGAATATATATATATATATATATGTGTGTGTGTGTGTTTATTATCATCAAACAAAAATCATAGGCTATTGTATACTACAATCTCCTCTTTTTGATGATAACAAACATATATTAAGATTTTGACTCTATTAAATGTATCTGGCTTTGATGAATTCCATGAGCTTGCCCTATTTGAATACTCCCTCTACAATAAAGCTCCCCCTGCACATATGCATGAAAATAAAAAATGCAATGAAACTAGATGGGAATATGCAAATAAAAAATTTGAACTTATCTGTCGAAATCTTAACTTCTCTCCCCCTTTTGTTATCAACAAAAGAGTAATAGTGTTAGATAAGAGTGATAAAGTGATAAACATTAATACAACGTTATAACTAATTGAGTATAAATATTAAATTTCAATAAAAAAAATCAAAAAAGGTTCATAAATATTCTGTTTGGTGAATATTCCATTTTAGAGTGATAGGGGCGACGTCGGCATAGAAAAACATATAGTCGTGTCTATTTATGGTATATTTATGACAGAAATTTGAATACTTACAAACCATGCATAACCACTAGGACTTTTAAATGAGATTAGTAGTATTCCCAATTTTTATTAAAAAATGAATTCCAAGCATCTTCTAGTCACGCATAACCGTGAGGACTTTTAAATGGTGTTAGAATCAACTCGCCTATTTCAACCAATTTTGATATGTGTTTCATACATGCATAACCGTAAGGACTTTTAAATGAGCATGAAAGAACATAATCAAAGATTCCAAGTCGTTCACCCATGCATAACTGTGAGGACTTCTAAATGAGAGTGAGTACTTTTGGATGATTTTATTACTAATTAAAAAAATGAATAATTTCTTGTTTAAATACCACATTTTGACATACTATATTGGATTTTGATGAGTGATTGTCATAGAAATATGATAGGAATAGAGATATGGAATTTTTACCAACTAAAGTTTTTACAAATTTTGTTTAAATTTTTAAAGAAATTTACTAAATATACCGTCTCAAGTCTAATGTATGATTAATATCAACACTCATCACTTTCTTAAGTCATTATTTATCTTTTCGATAATCAATAAGGAATCAGATTAGTTAACATAGGCATTTAGATCAAACTAAAAAATACAAAATCAAATTTCTTAAATGCCTAAACTGAGATGAAGTCGACAAAAAATATTTTCTAGAAGGGGTTTTGTGAAAATGTCTGCTAATTGAAAATCAATTGAAATGAAATTTATGCAGATATTTCCTTTGGAAATGTGATGTAACTAACGAATGACCCAACATAAAACACGTTCCACTAATACTTTTTCTATCAACTAGACTACCGGTATAATCTACATCTGAATACCCCTCTAACTCAAAGTTATCATTAGTTAGATACCATAGACCAACGCATAAGGTGTGCAACAGATACCTTATAATCCTTTTTATAGCTTTTAAATGAGATTCATTTAGATTTGACTAAAATCATGTACATAAACAAATAGAGAATATAATGTCTGGTCTACAAGTAGTAAGATAAAGAAGTATACCCATGCGTATCTAGATTATCATCAATCAATACAAAACAATATCTCTTGCCATCTAAGTTTGCAATATCGTTGGGTCCAAATAGATCCATATGAAGTAGTTCGAGGACTCTAGAAGTGCTTACATTGTTCTTGACATGAAAAGATGATTTATTTTTTAAATTTTCCCAGTTGATCACTGGCTGATTAAAATTAGATTATGGTGCAGATTTTTAATATATAATACATCGTTGCTGCCCATTATGACTCTGCCACCTTTATATTTCTCTAGGCTAAGTAACTTTGATTTGTCGCCTCTCATGTGCCTGGAACAGCCAGAATCTAGATACCACTCTCGTTGTTCCTCTACCTACCAATACGCCTACACGAGAAAAGATTTTGTGACCTATTTGTTTTCATAGGTCCATGATTGTTAGTGACAGAAAATTTTGAAAAACAAGTTTGCGTAGAACCAAAATTGTTTATCTTTGTTCCTTTCGGCACCCAGATTTGTTTGATTTCACGGGATTTTACATTCATGCCTTCAGGAACCCAAATTGATAATGTTTTCATGTGTTTGAGTCTATACCGGGAATTGTTGTGGTTGTGTCCAATTTTTCCACAAATCATGCACTTGGAATTGACATAATTAGTTGTACTTCTACCTTTTTTAGATTGAGTATACCCAAGTTCTTGTCTAGTATTAATAATTTGTTTTCCTAATAGCATATTTAGTAATTTTTCTCCTTTGGATAATTTTCCTAAAGTTGTAGACAATTGTTGGACTTGTGACTTAAGAGATTCATTTTCATTCAATAACAAAGTGCACTTTTTAATGGAATTTTCTCTCCTAGTTTTTTCACTTTCTTTCAAAATCAGAATTTCATTTTCAAGAGATTTAATTCTAGTTTTTTATTTTTTATTTCCTCTTCTAATGATGGACACTTATTACCCTTAGGGCTCTTATTTCCATAATTTTGAACCATTTGATTAATCCGCTTATTCAATTCTATCAAACTATCTCTTTGTGATTCAATTTTAGCATACTTTTCCCTAAGTCTTTCAAAAGAGCCATTTACTTTGTGAAAAATATAAGTAATTACGAGTGAGTAAGTTTTGATACCTCGCTTGGCTCGTTATCATCGCTGTCACTTGATTCTCCTAAAAGACACTAATTTGCTCTTTCTCTCTCACTACCAGTGCTTTTATCATCTTCATTACTTTCATCGCAAGTAGCAGCAAAACTTCTCCATTTCGGTTTCTTTCCTTTGTTGAATTGATTTTGAGGACAATTTGACTTGATATTACCAAGTTTATTACACTTGTGACAAATGATCTCCTACTCTTCTAAGTTGTCTAGAAATTTGATGGTTCTGCTCTTCAGTTGTTGATTTTGGTTTTGTTCTAATGTTGTTTTTGAAACTGGTTCCATTTTACTTTACACTTGAAGTTTGATTGGGTTGCCTCTGACCCTGCATTAGCTCGTTGATTTTGAAACTCATGCATATATTCATGTATATATGCGCATACATATGCATGCACATATGTGTAATTGTATAATACATGTCCCTTATCCATTTATATTCGATTTGTACATGTGTGCATTTGCACTAATTTGTGAGATGGAATTGGGAAACGGCCTTGTGATATTCACAGTGGTACGTTGTGAATATTACAAGATGTTCATGCATATATATTTGATCTATGTCAGAAAATATGAAAAGAAACAACCCAAATACTTAAGGAAAAAATAAATTTTAAATTCAATTTTACTTTTGCCATTTAAATTTGTTTCTTTTTCAACTTTGCTATGTTATTTATCTAAATGTATAAAGATGACCAGACACAAGCTGGAGCAACTCAAGATCAAGTGTATGAGTATTGAGTGAATTATGTAGTCCGGTGAAACATGTATGAAAAAATGTATAGCGAATAATATGTTGTAATTTAAACTTGTATAGTGAGAGCTTAAATTTGTACTATCCGAATTTTTAATAAAATACTTGTTTGAATAATATATTTGTTTAAATATGAATTTTGAGTTATTTATTTTATTCAACAAATATTTATTTAATTATGTGGAAAAATAAAGTAGTATAATAACAAATACATTTAAATGAATATATATATATATATATATATATATAAATATATATGTTTATCATCATCAAACATAAATCATAGGATATTGTATTCTACACCTTCATATTAAACAACCAAACTTGATGATCAATGCATATTAAACATCTGTTGCAAACATCATATCATCATCCAAGAATATAATATAAGTAAGAGTTCTCACCTTTATTTTCCAATGGCTAGTCTAAATCTGCTATAGCTTCGCTACCATCACATCGGGGCTTATAGAATCTAGTCAAAGACTTTAGGAAGGCCATGGGCCAAGCTAGAAATGTGGAAGAGCTTAGCCAAGGTGGTGAAGGTGGATGGCTGTTAGTTTAGGAAGAGGAATGGAGGAGATTCGAACTAGTTTTAGAGTAGATCGATAATTTATATGTATTATATGATTTTAAATTTCTTTTCCTAAATATTTTGCCATAATTTTTTTAAGCATAAAATCCATGAAAAGAAGATTAAAGTGAAGAAGAATATGATAAGAATATGGTGGAAAATATGAGAAAGTGGATGTGTATTTATAGGAGAAAATTTGGAACAAAATATCTAATGGTGTAATTACCATTTTGCCCTTCGCCCGCACCCCTCCAAGCCTCCCACTAGTGCATGACTCTCTCTTAGGACATGGGATAGTGATGTTGAGGTGATGGTGTGATGATGGTGTGGTACGGTGAGATGATGTTTGCTTTTTTGGTTGCTTAAATGTTAAGTCTTAGGAAATATTTAATTATTTTGTAATATGTATATATTGAAATGTTCGTGTACATATATATGTTATTAGGTGCACGTGAAATTTATACGAATATATATGTATGTGCATAAGAGGAAAACAACATTTTAAATGTCTTCGATAACTTTTGTTTGTTGAATCATTGAAAACTGGGAAACCGATTATCGGCTACATTTTCACTTATTAATTAACATACATATATTTGTAAACAAAATTTGAAAATAAATTTCGTATCATTTCTAACTAATTAAAATTATCACGGTTCATTTATAAAATCATATAAATTAATATCAGTAATATTTTTCAAAAATGCTATTATGCCAATAAAGCGATATTGGTTTTTCTTATATTTTTGAATCCATTATTTGTCTTTATAAAATTTAAATGTTTTCTTAACTCTTTATAACTATTTAAAATGAATTTCTATCATTTAGGAATAATTATTTGAATAATTATAATAATTAATTAAATCATTAAATCCTAATTAAATTAAATAAGTCAATTATTATATTTTAATGGCATTACTAAATACATCTAAATTTTAAAGATACAATAAATTATTTTATTTCATATTCTTATTTGATTATAAAATGATTGTATATATCCAGCTTTGCATGCAATGTTTTATGATTATAAAGCTGTTTATCTATAAAACAGTTTTTGATCATTTTATCGATTTAAATTTCGAGGATAGTATTTTTGTAAATATTATTCAAAATAAGATTACTATTACTTATTTATCACTCAAAATAATATTATTTTTATTATCAACCTTTTATTTGAGAAACTTTAAAAATAAATAAAATTTATCAAAGTGATAAATTTGCGAGTCGTTACATCTCCTGCTTACTATTTTATTCCGCATTTGACATGTTATTGAGTTTACAGGAATGACTATTGCTATCTCTCTCATTAGAGTTGTATAGCGTTAATTTGTATTTGGTATTTATTAAAGCACACCTAGTAGATTAAATTGATTATTCTGATATCTTGTACAATTGAAAACATATTCGATACATTTAATAGTGTTGAATGTTTATCAAATATTATATATTAAGTTGGTAGTTTTCATTTGTAGTTTCAGAACAGATAGGTTTTTGGTTATTTTGATTGGTCCGAAAATACAGATCGTCGCAGGCACCTATTTCTTCATAGTCAGCCAACTAAGCTCTCGATAGTCAATGCATACCCTTAAAGATTTGTCCGCCTTAGTGGCGAAGAAAATTGGCACTCCCCACTCTGAAGTGCTTGATGAATAAACCACGTCTATAATAGCTTCGAAATATGCTTATCCATTTCTTGCCTTTCTTTGGGGGGGGTCATATGCCTTAATAGTAGCACAACAGGTCTAGCGTCCTATAAATCAATCCTAAACTCAATCCCCCTTCGGAGTAGGTGACTGAAGACCTCTTTAAAAACATCGAGAAAGTGTCGAACTATGGGCAAAAATGAGAGCTCATTTTATGGTAGGCTAAGAGAATACAAATAGCTTAACTTAACTGAGCTTTGGGGCATGCAACGAAGGCCTATATTTCGCCCTTATAGCTTTTCAACCACACAATCCTCTTATTACAATCTAGGACAGTACCGTAGTAAGGCAACCAATCCATCCTTAAGATAAGCAAATACCTCTAAATAACCAGAGCATATGCATTACATAGAAAATCAACATTACATATATCCACTACTAGGTCTTTGCAAATCACACAAAAGGTGTGTTGACCCCCTGAAATGATTTGACATAGCTATTGGGTTAGTGACACATTGGGTCTGTACTCCTAAAGAATTAACTACATTATTGGCTATGAATGAATGCGATGCTCTAGAATCAAATAAGGTACGAAAATTATTTTCAAAAATAATAGCTGTACCTTCCATCCCAGCTTTCCCTTTGTCTCTGGGAGGAAGTCTACTTGAGATAGGTGTAGCCTCGATAACATATGCTTGCCCACTTTACTCCTCCTTTGCTAGCTTTGGGCATCGATTCTTACAGTGTCCTTCTTCATGGCAGTGATAGTACCTCCCCTTAAACACTTCTCTCATCAAATTCACTTTGCAGTCCTTAGCAATGTGTCCCGTCTTCTTGCATCTATGACTAATCATACCCCCTTTCTTACTCTTTTCCTTGGATTTTTACCAATTCAGAATCCTCCTTTCTTTGCTCCGCCTTGATTTTACTCTTGCCCTACCTTCTCCTTTTCTTCTAAGCCAATGGTATGAAGCATGGCAAGTTCACTTGTCATATTATAGGTGGCGCTTACGAGAATTTGAGTTATAAGTAGTTTCCTAAGTGAATAATTTAGGCCTTGTACAAACCATATCACTTTCTTTGTAGGGGTGTCAAGCTTCTTATCCCGAACATAGCTAATTCTGTGAACTTATTGATATACTCCTTCATTGTAGAGTCTTCCTACCTTAGTTCGATAAGCTTCTCCAATCGTAGACTACTTAAGCTTTTTCTATGAATCTTAACTCGAATCGGGCCCTGAATTCAACCTAAGTAATTACTTCCTCTTCATTGTCTTTAACAACTTTGGTCATCTAATCTAACGCCTCTCCCTTTAGGTGCTAGGTGACTATCCTCCACTTAATCCAATCTTCCTATCCCAGCTATCGAAATATACGATCACAATCATTAATCCATGCCTTGGTTGCTATAAAATCTTCAGCCCCTAAAAATGTGCATCCTCTCATATTCTAAAAAAAATTACACAATTTTCAAAAGTCTAGTGGGCGGGGTGCTGGTTCAACGTCCAGTGCAACTGGTATCGCTGATATGCTTGTCGAGGAATAAAAACTTTCCCCGCTAATCTTAGATTATTATCAGAACCATGATCGCATACCCGAGATGATGTGCATCTCTTGGGTAGGGTGGTTTTCGATTCAAAGTTGTTATCCTTAGCCATTATTAACTATCTATAGGTTCAAAATTTTGGTTTAATCCTGAATTCCTATGATAGTACTACATGTTGAATGAAAAGTTTGCCTAGGGTGTTCGCACATGTTCATATATGTATATATATAGTAGGATTTTGAAAATATTACAAAATAACAAATATACATTCTCATGTATACGTATTCCCATTGATTAGGCAACCTAAGATCTGATACCAAATGTAACAACTCTTCCCATAACAGACCTAATTTTCAAGCCAATAAAAAACCATTTGAACCTTAAGTCCACTCTAGAGCTGGGTGTTGGTTGGTAAAATAAACAATATATAGAGCTATCTATCTATACTTTTAGAATCTCATAATGGAAGTGATAAAATATAATAACAAAAATAAGTACCCTTTTCACAAAAAACCAAATCTCGAAAATACATCATCCCAAATATCCATAATACAATGTCTCAAAATAAACCAACATCATGTCTATAAATCTAGGTACATTCGAATACATTAAAAACATAGATAAATAACTAAACTGCCATAAGTCTTCATCCCCGCCTTCATCTTCTTCATCAGCATTGTTCCCTCTAAACCTATGGGTTGTAATAAGGAGGGAGTCAAAACAACAATGTCTAGCAAATGAAAATCTCAAGTCTTACAATAGTAGTATTTTGGTAGTCTCATTTAGATGAGCATTATGTCTTACGCATCCTACACTTTATCCTATTGAGTATACCTCCAACTATAAGCCAAAGGCTCTTCCACTCTAGCTTCATAGCGCATCTCCAACTGTAGGCCAAAGGCTCTTTCTAGTTTAATTTTGTAACTATAACGCAAGTGTAATGCAACTATGGAATGTATTTGGCCCAACGACCCATCTCCATCAATCATATCCTAATGTTGTAAGAGAAAGCACTTGAGCCACTTAATACCTCTTTAATGGGAAATATGCATACTTTGGCCATTTAATACATATACCCTAGGTAGAACCCATCATACAATACCTATACCCAAAGCGGATCCCTCTATGGTACTTCCTTGCTGACGTCATAAGAAATCCCATAAGGCCACTTAATACTTCTTTGATGGGAAAAAGGCAGACTCTCCAATAGCCATTTAATAACTCAATCACAAAGTGGACCCCCTCCAGAGATTTCTACCGCACTTAAAAGATTATCTCGACCATTCAATACTTTTTTAGTAGGAAAGAGGAAGACCATACAACAGCCATTTAATACGTCCGACCCAGAAGCAGGCCTATACTGGGATATCCGTTCTATGACCCATAACCCAACCCATAACATCTCATATTAGACAAACTATTCACAGGTATTGGTAGCCAGATTAGCTACGCAGACTTACCCTACATATATAGGACTAACCTTGCTCCGCCTTGGATACTTATTAAAAAAATGATGTCTCGCATCAGTCCCAAAGTCACAACACAATTACCCAGATTAGCTAGGTAACCTTCTGTATAGTTTTGACTGACCTCTCATCTCTATAACTTAGTCATATTTCTGCTATCTGACATAACAAAATATCATATGGTGTGTGTGTGTGTATGACACTATATATAGAATATACATCACCCGCATTTACGCATTAAGGCCATATAAGGGAAACTCCTTATTTCACCCTTAATTATGGAATAATTACCATAATTATCCTTAACTTCCTTCCTATAGGGATTAGCGTTATATATTACATATTTATTTCATACGTTTATGACATATATGTTACAAATATATCTATACCTAACATAAAATATTATGCTAGCTAGTTTTTGTTAACTATTCCTAAGTTTTTGTTAAATATTCCTGGGTATGCATAAAATTATTTCTATACTAAGGTTTTCGATTTCTATATGAGTTGTTAAAGTTTCAAAACATCTATATTCATATAAGTCTCGGTCTCATACAAATAATTTACAAAATAGCTAATATCCTTAGCTAAACAAAATAGATTTGCATATATATTCAAAAATGAAATAAAAATACCAAATTTGTTTTCGATTAACATAATAAAATCAATGCTTTTATTTTAAGGTAACAAAACTGTAAGGACACATTTCTTCGAATCTTGGAAATCAACAGTAATACATCCCCAGTATTCACGTGCCAAAATCCAAGTGCTGGAGAAGTGGATTCTCAAGGGTAAGAAAAAAATAAAGACAGAACAGAATCTCACATATATTATTTCAACATAAACTTTACAAGGAAATTAAAATACATTTATCAGAGTTAAACATGGACAATAAAAAAAATTTCCTTATAAATGGGAATACTATAGCACAAGAGTGTGGTGGAAATAGATAAAAAAATTTCAAACTCCATGCTTCGAGCTCCATCCAAATTTCTTCTAAACTAAACCTGACTACTAAGTTGCTTAGGAAAATTAGGGCACCTAGAGTTTAAGGAAAAGGAAAATAAACTCCGAACTAGTCATGGGACTGGTGTGAGAACTCAAAATACAAAATTTGAAAACAAAAAGGAATCTCATAAGACCACACCGCACATAAACACAGAATGGGTTTTACCTTATGATAACCAAATCTTTATTACGTAAAAATAAGGGATATTATTTTTAATGACATTTCTTTGAAAATATTTACAAGTAAACTTATTAATCTTAGCTGAAATTATTACAATGATTAAATTCTAGCATTTTAGTTACAAAATGGGTTCTACAAACAAAATGAAAAGCATTTATTAAAGAATGGATTTAATGAAAATGACCAGGTGAAGGGACTTGTTAACCCAAAAAATGGATCAACTATAGCACCCCACATTTTTAGATAATTAAATAACCAAATAACGATGAACAATGAAAATAAACATTTTTGGAATTGTCAGAATATGGCCTTGAAACTTATACCATTATGTTTATGGTGATTTTCTGATCAATTTCCATATATAACTTACCGAAATCCGAGTTAATATGAAGAAGCTGCGAGAGAAACGAAAATCGGGAAAAAGAAAAAAAATAGCATGGGTCGCCTTCAAAGCACACAGGTCGACCTGTAGGTCATCCCGCATTATGTCTTGGATGATAATTTGTCTAAGTACATGCCAAACTCTTCAAATTTGATTTTTGCACGATCTGGAGCGTCATTTTCCAAATCAAACGTCTCGCAGCCAGCCTGTGACGTGGTGACTCCAGATTCAATCCATAAATCTGACGGTCCAAGATCCCCATACTACACTTTAAATAGGCCCCTAGGCCTAGCTATTTTTCACAATCACATTTTCTCCCAATTAGGTTGGATCCTAAATAGAATTATTTCTAGGGAGAAGATCGTCTTAATAAAAATATTAGATACCTTAGAAGGGAATCCAGGAAGGCCATGGAGTAGAACTAAGACCATGGAGCAAAGCTAAGGATGACATATGAGTGGATTTAAATTATATATCTTTTATGTTTATGATATAGTATCGTTAGATTCCCGTTAAATATTTTAATTTAGCATTTATCTCAATAATTAGTTCAACTAATTAGTTATGTTAAAACTGTAAATTCTATAAGAGAGCTTATATTTAATTATTATTTATATGGAAAAGAAAGACAGAAATCTAATTAAATATGAATAATGTTAGGCTTAACGGTTATAGAGAAAGGCTTAAGCCTAAAAGCAAGAAATTTATAGTAAAATATGCTAAAATGGGAGAAATAAATTAAAAAGAAAAAATCTAATAAGATGATTTGGAAGTTAGTGATATATTAGTTGGTTGGTTTAGAAAATAGAATACCTTTCCATAGTTTAATATTGCAAAAATAACAATATACGTTATTGCAAGAATAACAGAAAGAAAAAGGGAATTAGTGTAAAATAAAGACATTTCTGTATTTTGAAATACCCAATAGTTAAAGAAACAATAAAAGATATATCTTGCAATTTCGAGTTATTGTTTATATCATTATTTAGTATTAAAATATGGAAGTGGATTTTTAACATAGTTTTTGTAACTAACCAAACAGAATAGAACTACTTCCTAGAATAAAAGAGAATAAAGTGAAGAGTTAAAGAAATTAAAGAAGAAATCAAGTTAATTATTTGATAAGACTTGAAACAACAAACATAAATATGCTAGATCTCCATTTACTGCGCGGATAGTAGAATAAAAGGAAAGCAGTTCTTATGATAAGTAAATTTGTGACAGTCGAACGTAGTCCCAAGCCAAGATTGTCGAATAATATAAGAGAACTAATGAGAATTAGATATCATAATAAAAGAAGATGGACTAGAATAGAAAAGAGACACTAGCAGTTATATTTATAACATGTAGATTATAAAAGAATATAGAAGTAACAATTGCAGGTATAATTATAACATAGGTTATGAATAGAGATAAAAGAAAAGGCTTATTTTAAAACTTATACTAAGTTAATAAGCAAACATAGAAGAAAAGCCCATACCAACAGCATTCCCTTTCAGTCAGGAACTGATGGTCTCACAATAGTACCCTAAAAGTTACATATTGAGCCAAATCAATTTGATGGATCGCTAGCGATCCATAGCTTTTGGGTTATTGACGATCCAGTTGCTTGTGATTCTTTCCTTTATCTTATTCTTTAAACTCCATGGCAATTTGGCACAATTATATGGATCGCTAGCGATCCATAGTGCATGGATCGCTAGCGATCCATGCACTTAGAGTATTTTTAAACTTCGCCCTATGGATTACATTTATTGTCTCATGTTGGTGTTCTCTATGTAATTTCATGGCTTGTTTCCTTGCTTTGATGTCGATCCACACACTGGTTACATTGGACTGCTGATTGAATTAGACTAATGCTCATTTCTCGACCTAACTAGCATGGAATTCCATCAAACTTAGCCATCATTCATAGAATGCCCATTGGATCGTGATGCAAGAGGGTTGATGGACCAATGAGCGAACATCATGGATCACTAGCGATCCATAGGAGATGGATCGTTAGTGATCCATAACCTTGGCGTGTTTTTTCTTTCTTTTTCTTTGATCCTTCTTGGTTGGCTCTTCTAGTCCTTTTAGTTGGCACTTGAGCTATTCTGACTCAACAAAACTGTTCTACCTTCCTTTTGATTCAGCTAGGTTAAAAACCCAAATAACATTTGCCCCCTAGAGTATGCTTTCAACAGAAACAAGGCGTGCTTTGGAAGTAACTACCTTTGAGTTCCTTCTTGGTGAGGTTCAAGTGATCATGTTAAGGCTATTACGCGAATTTGGCTTTGGTTGTTCAGTTGTTCATTGAGTTTTGATGTGGATTGTTGTTTCTTGTTAACATAAACCAATTTTGATCCCATAATTTTAAGGTGCTTGCTAATAACACGTGGATCATTCTTGGCGAATTTGGGGGAGATCGGATGCAATCTTATAGATTGCTAGCGATCCATAGTCCATGGATCGCTAGCGATCCAAAGACTTAGTACTTTTTTAAGGCCAAACTCCTATTTAACTTAATTGATCCAACATACCCTATACTCTTACCATCCTCTTGCAGCCCAAGCTAACTCCTTGCGACTCGATCCAAACTCGATCAGACCTTAAGTCCATCTATTCAATCGCCGTCACCGACCATTTACCACCGAAGCCTCTCACCATTGACAACTCTGAAATTTTTCGTCGCTTTGACTACAACCCTAGCTCCTGAAACCTTATCTTCTGGATCGCCGCTGATCACACCCATTTTGATTGTTGTCGGCCTACCTTTGGATCGCTACTAAACTTTCCTTAGATCGATGTTGAACCTTCTCACCATAGGCTGCCAATCGTTGCAAGTCCATTCATATCTTCTTTTTCATTCTTGATTATAGGATAGTGTTGATTTTGGCATTCGTTTGGAAATTCGACGTTGGGGTTATATTGGAAATGATTGTTGGGAAATCTGAGTTGCTCATGATTTTGTGGAAGAAGCAGGAAAATAGACACAAGGAAGAAGTTGCAAAAAAATTTAGTCTCAAAGACAAAAAGTTTGCATTTTAGTTTGATGGACACTTTTTAGTGTAAACCGAAAATGATAGTTACAACCATCATTCTGTGATTTACACTAAAAAGTGTCTTTCAGCCTAGAAAACAAACTTCTTGTCCCTGAAACTAATTTTTTCTCCAACTTTTTCCTTGAGCTTAAAAACCCCTGGAAGAAGATAGTAAATCAAGTCTTGAGTTCTTTATGGAATGACACTTGGGCCTTGCCCCGGTGCTTGACATATTTTGTTGTATTCATCCACAGAATCAAAATTGACTTGTATTAAGTTACTTTGTTGATACAACATAACGTATCGCGAATTGGTTTGAATCCTTCTGGAGGAGAGTAACGGCTTAGGATAACGTCTTGCATGCAGCTTATGTTGTTAGTGCCTTCCGAAGAGTTTAGATTGGTCTCGTTTTTACATATTCGGTGTACTTGAACTGAGAAGAGCTTTTTGTGTCACTTCATACAACGGATCCATTATCGATCATTGATGGGTAAGTATAGAAGAAATAATTTCAAAAAATACAAAAAACCCTTTCTATTCTTTACTATGAGCGAACTATCTACACGAGATAGAGAGTTTGTAGTTTTCAGGACACCAAACTCACCCCCCATGGATAACACACTGCACTTGCCCCGGTATATATTTGAAATCCGATGCGTCGATGTAAATCGATGTTCCTTTAGAATTCAAGTATTGTTGGGGAATCTTTAGTCAGATAGAATTACCCGACCACGTTAGACACATGTTCTGTTGTATAGAATGAAGTATTTATTTTCTCGCCGTAAGTCCGTGGAGGAATTTCAGCACTTTCAGAAGTTGAATCGCCGTCCGTCGCCCCTACCTCTTCTACATCGCGAGCTGAGTGCGATCAATTAGTCCCAATTGGCTCGGTTGTGGACCAGACTCCTCCAAATTTCAAAGTTCTCCTTAATCCATAAAAAATAGCTTCCTCTGTAATTTCCATTAAGGTTCTGCATAACATTTGCTTGCAACACGCCATTTAAGAGGACGATGCGCCTTTTGGATAAGAATGAGTTTGCCCATACGTCGCCTCTGGGATACACTAATTGCTACCGGTACATGTGCCTTAATAGAGCAGTGCCTCCCTTCAATGACTTCTTGACATAAACTTTTTCGAACTTGGGAATTGCCCCGTTCCAAATTCAACCCAATAGATATGCAATCTTGACTTTCCTGCACGTTCTGTTTATGCGGACATTTAATCGTGCCCCAATTTTTGACGAATTGAGATATTTTCTCATGTTTAAGTGGAGATACGAGTGTCTATTCCTTTTCATCATCGAGGCCCAGAGGAATTGCAAGATCGTGCTGCAGCTTCAAAGCAATCTATCTCAATTCAAGACTTGGTACTTCTTCGTTATATGTCCCAAAGGGTTTAACCTTCTTTGGACAACGCGGGGTAAGTTCTCTTTTTTACTTATTGAGTTTTGATATGTCACTATGGGATTTCTGATAGGTCAAATACTTCCTTTAGTTATTCCAAGTCTAAATAAAGACCTGTCGCTTGAGAAGATTTTCCATATCGTAAAGGCTATAGACGCCGGGGAGAGATCTGTTAAATCTTTGCAAACGGGTGAAAATTTACTCCGGTATAGACTATTGTATCCTAGGAGATCCATCGTGGCGGTTGAAGTCCCATCTCCTTATCATTCCAGAATATGAACATTCTCCACTTCTTCGTTACATGGCTCTAAAGAGGGTGTTCTTTAAGGAAAGGAAGGTTTGCCTGGCGATTCTGCTGAAAAAACTCATAAGGGAAGGGATGTCACGACTAAAGCCAGTTGTGCGGCCAGAATGCCCCCAATTCCTAATGAAGGGGAAGAAGAGTTCAAATTGCGAAAGGGCAAGGTTGTAGTGGTAATAGAAAAGAGGAGGGTGAAGTCAAGCGTAGCAGTAGACATGATTCCGCCAATAGTGATGATGATTTTGATGTAGGTTCTGGTGACGGAGACTCTGAATCGTGTGATGAGACTCCGAGAATGATTCCCATTCTTGAGGATTCGCCTTCCCAAGAGATCCGCGATAAAGTTGCCAGTAGCCAATTGACGTCAAGACTCCCTGATTAAAGATATCATAGACTTTGGGGATTTGAGCAACGTTTATGTGGATATCGACGAATTTATAGGGGAAGATTTTGGATTCGAAGGGATGTGTCCTCGCCCGAGTCACATTGCACCCGGATTTAGCTCGATTTCTACCACAATGGTCTCCTAATCCGATTTATGATGTCTTTTTAGGCCCTACCAAGACACATAACACATTTCACTACGGTCACATTCACTTACTCACGCATTATTTAGGCCTATTTCTTGTTGTTAAAGTTCTTTATTTATTCTTCATTTCGAATACCATGAAAGTTCATGGGCTTTACAACGATCTTGAACAATTCATTGATTTGCAATGTTACAAGCCGCCATCAGCCCCGTAAGACCGAGTAGGAATGGAGAAGGCAGAAAGACTTGGAGGCCGAAGCTCGTCGCCATGATAACAAGGAACGGGGTCGGACGTATAAAAGTGGTAAAGAGAAGAGAAAAACCATGATGACCGAGACAAATCGTCCAAGAAGTCAAAGCTTGATCTTGGTTCTCATCCTTCTAAGCATCAGGCCTTTGCCCCGGCCCCAGTTTTTGTCAGTCTTCAAATTCCAATTTCTTCCGTTCAGGCTCCGTCTTCATCTCAAGTCCCATCGATACACGTGGTTCCCACTTCTAGTCCCTTGCGCCCTCACAGGAGGCTGGCTTACATTCTTCCATCCGGCCTCCTTAGACTTGAAGCTGCGCTCCCTGGGTGGTTCTCAAAGGTAGTTAAGTTTCACCGTGACCTTCGCCCAGTCCCCAAAGATTCCTATATGCCCCCACATTCAAGCGAATCAAAGCAATTTAGAGCAAGCTGAGGGATGGGAAAAGTTATGCAAGCAGCTATCCGACACGAACCGTAACAATTATCAAGTGATCCTCTCCTTTGAGTCAGAGGAAAATGACTTCGAGAGGGCATTATTGGAATGTGATGCCAGAATTAAGCGACAAATACAAGAGAGGGACGCGGCGCTCCAAGAGAGTAAGAATAACGTAGGGTTACTGAAGGAGTTAAAAGAGGCCCATGTTAAAATAGAGATTGTATTTCGAGATGAAATTAGGAAGTCTTATGTGGATGAAGTTAAGTTGGAAGAGGAGCTCGAAGCTCGTAACACGAATATTAAAGCCTAGAAGAAGACTATCGCTGATCATGATAAGATTGTTGAAGGGCACAACAAAAAAATTGTGGAATATGAGGAGATCGTGAAGTCCGGTGATAAGACCATTTTCGATCAAGCCCAGACGATCACCTAACTCCAAGAAAGAGCTGCGCAGCTTAGCAACAACAAAACTCGTGTTGAAGTTGAGAAGGCCGCCGTTACAGCATATTATTTGGATCTACAGGAAGAAGATGGACGATACCATCTTAAATTTCTATGCCAACCCTGTTGCATCAGGTGAGTCTCGGCTATTTGAACCCCAAGTTCCCACGCACTCTTGTCGTGGTTTGGGAAGAAATTCTGGCCCGGTTTTGAGAGAACGAGGGACATCTGTACTGAAAGAGAGTTGGAGGATGCCTACCTTAATGAGGAATCGAAGAGAGCACTAATAGAGGGTCGAGAGGTCCTACGAATTGAGAAGGAACAGGAGGCTACCGATGCTGCTATGACTTCAACTGCTAAAACGTTGTAGGAGCCCTTGATTCTGGGACTAGCGAATCCTCAAGATAGCTTCGCAATCAATTGGTGAGTTTTGGGCCTAAAACTTCTCCAAAGATTATGCAGCCATCAAAAGAAGGCGAAGGCAAGGAATATGAGATCAACATTCTCAACCATTCCTCTGATGCAGGTAACCCTCTTGTTTCCCCTGAGTTTGAGAATTTTCAACTCGGGCCGTAAGAAAAAGACGAACTTAATGCTTTCATTTTTGATCTTATAGGTCCGTCTTCTTTACCTGTTGATCAGTTGGTTTCCTCCATGCTCGGGTCCACTACTATTTCAACCGCCTCGATGCTTGTCTCCGCAGCCGCTCTGATTACTGTGTTTGTGTCTGTTTCGTAGTCGGGGCCGGAATTTGAGAAGATCGTTGCATTGCATGGTCTAGAGAGCCTTCCACATCTTTGGAGGGCGAATTCATGGCAGCCAAAGCTCGAGAGCAGAAGGACCAAATTGAACAGCCGCATAAATTTGAACAACAACTGGTTTCCATTAAGAAGGAAAAAGTTGAAGCGATAAAATATTCGAGGAGCCCTCATAAATCCTGGAAGCGCAAGATGAAAGGGGAGTCTTCCGAGAAGGTAGGAGAGTAGGGAGGAGATGCTGGCACCGAGGATATAATTGATATCACAGACAACGACACTACCCCTTGCTGGGATTCAGGGAGGCAGAAACTTACAACTAAAGGTGGGAAGGGGAGCGGTGGAAAGAGGCATTGACAGGTCCGAATAGCAACGGAGCAAGTTTTTTGAGATATTTTGTTTTGTTTGATATGTGTTTTGTTCAAGTGCAGAGTCTGCGCTTACTGCTTTGATTATTGTAGTGTCTATATTTTTCCTTTTTTTTTGGCCGATATTGTGTGGGTACGGCCCCTATATTTTGACATTGTACAGAAAACGTTGTAAGTAATATAATGTTAACATTTTGATTGTAACTTTACCTGTCTACTAATCTATGTTTTATGCACTTATGTTAATTTCAATTGCTGCTATTTTATTTTACCTAGTCCTATGATTACTGCCAAAATTCTTTGTTTGGAGTAACAGAACTGTGAAGTGTTTTTGTTTTTGAGTATTTTTATTTGAGTATTGGTGTGTGCCCCCTAGTTCATGGGCTGTATATTTCGAACACCCTACAAATGACCGGTTGATCCAAGTGATTTTCGAATGTCTGTAATCGGATCTATTTTGTGGTTCCTATCTTCATGAACTTATGATTTGTACGCCTTGATTTTAGATTTATTGTTGGTCAACAATTGGAATTTTCTGTTCGCTCATAGTAGTTTGACATTGTTGGATTCATACTCATTTCTCCCGATAGCGGGAGTAGGTTGATTCTTGTTATTCCTGCAATGGATGAGTTTCCCAGTAATACCGATACTTAAGAGTATGTGTGGCTTATGAATTGAGCAGCTTTTGGGATCGATATGACCCATCGACCCAGAACAGTTTAGAACTTCTCGACGTTACCAATCTTCGGGCAACATGAGGAATTTATGCTTCGAGAGTGTGATTCCTTGGTGTAAGAAGTGATGCGTAGAGGAGTGCATAGTTTACGGGATGCGTGACAATGGTTTGGGCATTCCCAATGCTGGAGGAGCGATACCAATTTTTAGAAGTAAGGATCCAGTCTTCCCATCAATCCGACGATTTGATTTCACTAAAACACGGTTTCATCAGTTCTAAGAGATAATTGGCTTATTGATCAAGTAACCATGGCTTGGGCAATCCTTCTATATCTCGAGAAGATGTGCACGGCCAAACTAATAAGGTTTCCATAGTGGAGAGATCTACAGCCGACAGCATGGAGATGATTATGAAGGAAGAACTTATGGGAGTTTGGGAGACTCTTGGTTTCTGGCCCAAACTGCCTTTATAGAATTGGTCTTCAACTGGCATACAGTCTAAGAGGAAAAGGAACTGGTCACCAAGGGTGGTAAAGGAGGAGTAGGGAAGAAGTGAGTAAGTATTATGCTTCTATTTCGTTTGTTGCGCTAGCTAGGTCATCAAGTCCGTAGTTGTCAGAATGCTAGAATTTTTGATCGGGCATAATAGAACTATGGTATGATTAGTCTCAACCTTCCTTATGACTATTCAAGTGTGTGCGGTGTCCCCCATGCCACTGGGCTATTGGTGCACTTGAACTATACCCAGGGTCTCTCCACAACTCGTCTGGTTGCCCATAGTCTAGTGGGCATGGTTCTCCTAAGTTCTATGTCTTGGCTTCATTCGAGTCGGCCTCTGATTAACCACAAGTCAATTCAGTTTTGGCTTAGTTCCTTTGAGCGACTTTTAAGCTCTGGAGTTCAGCATTGTTTGTTTCATCGGTCATTGGAAGTGATTTCGTTAATTATGCGGATTGACTGATATGATTGATGATTTGTGGCCCCAGAGCATAGCTTCGTTGACTTTAAGGGGCACTGGATCAGATGACTGCTGATCATCCAGCTCACCTTCGCGGATATCAGTCATACATAAACTTTGTTTGATCTATCGGTTCGCCTTCACAATGCTTTAGTTTGTGAAATACCTTCTCATTCGCGAAGAGTTTTTTGGATCAAATGACGCTGATCTACCGGTTTACCTTCACGATGCTTTAGTTCATGAAAGACCTTCATGTTCACAAAGGTTTTTTTGGATCAGATAACTGTTGATCTACGGTTCGCCTTCATGACGCTTTAGTTCATAAAGACCTTTACGTTCATGAAGGGTCTTCTTAGATCAGATGCCATTGATATACCAGTTCGCCTTTACGACGCTTTAGTTCGTAAAGTAGTTTTTGTGGTCAGATGTCCAACTATCAGATGGCCTTTGAATGACGATTTATCGATTTTGAGAGAAATTTTGGCCAGATGTCTGATGACCAAATGGCCTTGAAGCGATAATTCATCGACTCAAAGAAGAGTTTTGGGTCGTATGTCCAGCGGCCTGGTGGTCTTAAAGCAATACTTCATCGACTTCAAGTGGAATTTTTCGGATTCAGCTCGTGGGAACACAGTTTTATCTTTTCTTGGAGACTAAGGAGTTGGATCTGTTTGTTCGACGATCCTTTGGACAAGATATCTCGACTCTACCAATGCAACACCGTTTCTTAGAAGGGGGATCGACATTACTCGTCAAGGGCATAAAAGCATTTCTTTTGTTGTGTTGTTTGTAATGCCTCCAATGCCTCGGTGTGGCTCATTTAGAAAAGGAAAGTATACAAGGATGGATGAGAAGGCGTCGCTTTAGGTTGCTACACCATTGCTTAGTTGCTAGCAAGTTAAAGTGTTATTTGATAATCATCATTTCGTTTGATCTCATCGATTAGCTGGGGCGCTTTTATACTGGGTCTTAGTAGCCTTGCTTGGGCAGAAGGTCCCTGAGGTCTTATAGGTCCTTCACTATTTCATATGTTCTTTGGCAAATTACTGGGTTTGCCTTCTGCCAATTGCACTACCTATAGGCTTTAGAACTAGTTTACCTTCCTACAAAATTCTTCTAGGGTAGTAGGTTGTTTCATCCTTTAATGATTCCTTAGGGCCTTGCAGTAGACTGCATCTATCGCCCTCACTTTGTCCATATGCCAGTCATACCTGTAAAAAAGAAATTTCAAATCAGTTATATAGTTGTAAAAATGTATAGTTGGCATGATAAACCTCTTTGGATATTCAGCATGTTGAAAGGCTTTGGTGAATGGGTTTTGATTGGGGAAGATGCTTTAATTATTGTCAGAGTAGTCCATTCTCAAGTTACGACTGTTTATAATGCTTGAGAATGATATTGGCATGATTGTCCTATGCTTGAATGATTGGAAATGCCAATTGAATGACAAATCACTCATGATGGGGTCACAGATCAGTGGCGATCCCTAAAAATTTTCAAACTATATAAGATCGATCTGGGGTAACAAAGAAGGCTATATAAGGTCCCTTCCAAATTTCAAGGCATTTGGGGTTCGCATGTTCGAGTTATGGCTAAAAGAAGATGGATCAGCATTGATGGATCAGTGGTGGTATTTTACTTAGAGTCCGACCCAAGAAAATATGCCATTCACTTGGAGTCAGCACATAGTTCGCTTGGAGTCATAGAATTTGAAGTGCTGGGTTGGTGATAAACATTGCTTAGAGCCATTTGCATGTTTGCTTGAAGAAAATCTTGGTTATAACCGACTGTGATTTCAGGCCAGAATTTTCTAGGTTTACTTTGAGTCAAATGGGTGATCACCCGACTTTGACTTCGAGTGAGGACTTCCAGAATCTGCTTCGAGTCAAATAAGCGATTATCCAAGTATGACTTCGAATCAACCCTGAAGTGAGTTTTTCAACGACCATTTTGACAATTTTTGATGATTTTCGACGACCATTCGTAATTCAACGATGGGAGCTCCATGATGGGATTGGAAGCCGATCTCTTAGGAATTGTCACAATATACCATGGGAGCTTGGCCATGTAATCGATCTCGGTTCGTACCATATCTTTTTGGTTCTCCTGCCTCTAGAAGTACTATTTGAGTACGAGTTCCTCGTCCACGCTTAGCATTATGCTGCGACATGGATTTTAGAGCTTCTTCTAGCATTTTTCACATTGGAATTTTCATCCAATTTGTCTTCCTCAAATTTTTTATCGTCTTCAAAGCTGGAGAGAGCCATCATTACATCTTTCTATGGGGTTTTCACTCCTAAGTTCGGGTTTGTAGCAGGTGCTTTTGTAGTATGTATAGTGTTAGCATTTTCTTTCGTCATGATTCTTGGAGCTCCGCCCGTTGCTTCCTTTTGCTTTTGCCTTCTGAATCTTCCATTCAAGCCAGAAATAGAAGAATGCTATTGCTCCATAGCAGCCACGGCTTCAGGCACCATTCTAGGAGTAGTTAGTGAATGGAGCACTAAGAGAGCATCTATCTTTTCCATAAGAGCATTTCAATTGTTTGCCATTTTATGTTTAACTTCATCAACCACCTTGTTCAATTCTTCATTAGTTACAACTTCATGCTATGTGGAGGATCCTTGAACCTTATCTCCAGAGTTGGCTCCTAACAGCAGGCTGTTAGGTCTGTTGACTTCAATTTGCTAAGGGTTTGTTTCTTCTCCAGCAATGGTAGCTCCTATGGATCTTTCGGAGGTAGTTCTCTTTCTTCCTAGTGTCATTCATTCTTATCAGCAAATCTTCTAAGCAAAGATTAAGGATATAACTTCTAAAACTATCTGATCTAAAGTGATAGCTAGATCTAAGCCTAAGTTGGGTTCTCAGTGAAAGCACCAAAATATTAACCCAAAAAATGGATCAACACCCTGGATTGAGTGTGAAAGCACCTGCCCTATTCTTACAGAGCGATGATATAGAGAATAACTGTAAAAAGAGATGAAATAATAAAAGACAAGAAGAATTTTATAGTGATTCGGCTGTTAATGAAGTCTACGTCCACTTTATAACTTTCTATTAATTGATTGTTGTTATAAGTTGAATCGGATTACAATATGATTGAATATTTTAAGTTAGATCAAGTCACAAGTACAAGAGTTCATTTTAGAATCACAGTGAACCCCTAGATGACTATTGTGTGCAAGGAGAAAAGTGAAGAATAATCTCTATAGAGTTCCAGCAGCTAGTCCAGAAGATCCTGTCTATGTTGCAGGTATGATTATATTTATAAGGATTAGAAAGCTATTGGGCTAGGCTGACTTGCCAGATGCTTGCAAATGAACATACGAAGGTGCCTTGAAAGTTTCACAGCGAGCCGAATCAATTTGATGGATCATTAGCGATCGATAGGCTATGGATCACTAGCGATCCATACTTTTGGGTCACTGACGATCTAATTGCTTGTGATGCTTTCCTTCATCATCTTCTTTAAACTCTATGGCAATCTAGCACAATTGTATGGATCTCTAGCGATCCATAGTGCATGGATCACTAGCAATCCATGTAATTAGAGTATTTTTGGACTTTTCCCTCTAGATTACATTTGTTATCTCTTCTCTATGTAATTTCGTGGCTTGTTGCCTTGTTTTGATGATGATCCACACACTGGTTGCAATGGACCGCCGATTGAATTAGACAAATGCTCACTTCTCGATCTAACTAGCTTGGAATTCCATCAAACTTAGCCATCATTCCTAGAATGACCATTGGATCATGATGTAAGAGGATTGATGGACCCATGAGAAAACATCATGGATCGCTAGCGATCCATGATTTTGGTATGTTTTTGCTTTCTTTTTCTTTGATCCTTCTTGGTTGGTTCTTCTGATCCTTTTGGTTGGCTCTTAAGCTGTTCTGACTCGACAAAGCTATTCCACCTTCTTTTGGATTCTGCTGGGTTAAAAACTCGGATAACATGACTATCTTTCGGCAGTACATCTCTAGAGGAATGTACCGATGCTACATAATATATGCACCTCCACCAACACAAGATCAACCTAACTCTCACTAGGTAGTACAAAATATGTCGTCACCCTGGTCGTTACCGATCTATCCGAGCTCTCATTTACCACACCACATTAATTTAAACTCAAATGACATAGCAAGTAGAAGTTTATCTAGAAGTGGATGATCATACCCTAATGGTTGCAAACCACGTAGCCTTGCTGCATCTATCCTATTTCATCCATTTCATCCATTTCAACGTGTGAGGCTTTAGGTAACGATTACCTTTCACATTGCACATTTCACTTTGAATGCCACACTGCTATTCCGTGGTCACACAACTGATTTCTACAAACGTATAACTCTTGAGCTCGTACGTCTTAGGAAAGGGTGTTAAGCTAAGAGAAGTTGTCATCTCCACTACCAAACAGATCATACGTTCATAGAGATAAACTTATGTAACTAGAAATTCAATGTCAGACATTTGTCCATACAAATTGTCTAGGCATAGGAAAAACCGAAGGCACGGCCCTAACATATCCTGTCAGAAATTACCCTTAGGATTAGTAGCGAGAAGTCCTTGCAACTCAAAAAGTTTCAGAAATGAAGGGACCACTACTACTTTACTATTTGGGAGCTAACCCGAATTAACAACAAGTAGTCCTTCCACCCCGAAGATCTTTGGTCTTCATCCTTTATTTTCTTTATCAGGTCTTCATTTTTCAAACATGTACATTGGTTTGAAGTGGCGGATAAGAATCACTCAAATTCGATTCCGGTTTCTTCGAACCAATCATTGATAAAAGAGGTCAAGTAAATAGGTGAATGATATTTGATTTATTCATTTCTTTTATCGAAAATATCTTTTTGAGATATATAGCTTTAAAAATATTTCTTTCTGGTATATACGGAATCACTAAACCTCTCTTATCAAATCTTTTGGCTTCTTCTGAACCTTTTAAACTGGGAAAGATTCGAAATCATTTCATTTTTCACTTAGGAAAATATTTCCAAATCATTTCATTTAAATATTAACAAAAATTTCTTAATTCAAAACTCAAAATATTGATTGAGTTAAAACCATGTTATCTAGAATGTTAAGCCAAAGCCAGTAAATATTAAGTGAGCAGAATCTATAGAAATCATCAAATTCTATTCAATATCAATTACCGTATTCAACAAGTACTATGGATGGAATAATGGAGAAATCACCTTTTAAATTCCACGAATAGTGCGAGTTCCCACTTCGGGCTTTAACACCGAGTATAAGAAGATCATCTCTATAAATCAAAGTTGTATTTAATTTAAATTTGGAAAATTTAATCTTTTTATAATTAACTCATTTTCGACATTTCAACCTTATTTATCCCTCGTCCAGGGAATAGGCCAAGTGAACCTAGGCAGTGGTTGCTCCTGAACATCTCCTTAGTTTAACACCTCACATTCGGATCTCATGAATAGGAAAATCCAGTCTACTCGTTGGCTTTTAGAGCCAAGATTAAACCACTTTATTTATAATAGCTTTTCTTCAAATCAATTATTTAAACTCTTTTAAGTAAGTTATAAAACCCTCTAAATAAATATTAAAAAACTTAAATATCCATTTGAAAACATTATAAAATATATGGAAAAGAGTTGTTAGGTTTAAAGCTATATTTCAAAGTTTATAGAAAAGTGTTGCGGAAAGTGCTTTTTAAGCTATATTGATCAGAACGACTTTTCTATCATTTGGATATTCATTTTTATAACTCGAATCACTTGTAAAACAATTTACAATATGTTTAGAATTTATTTCATATTTTTAAACAATTTTAAAATATCATTTTCAAAGAAATCCTCTTATGGATTTCGAATTGCAAAACCACGATTTTTCAAAAAGCCTGTTTTACTCATACTTTAAAATCTACTTATCGATCTCGATTTTATTTCTTTGTTTGAAAAATATGGATATAGTAGTTCGGAAAATTCTTATCTCAAAGAATTCTGAGCTAAATTCCATTCTATGTACTCGTTTGACTTTTGTGGCGCAAAATCGTGAACTACTGTTACGCGACACGCCTATTTTTGACTAAATTTTCAATTATCATTCAAATTTCTCCAAAACACTTTCATATGTTTAAAAAACATTCCATATTCATTTTTAAACCTTTTTAAAAAGGTTTAACATTCCATATACGCCAATTCATTAAAATAGAGGAAAGTGATTTCCTTTGTGCTTATCGACATGTATTTCCATGACTTGCATATATATTCAACATTCATATTAAAAAGTCATCATTAACAATCATAATCAAACATATATAACATCCAATAGCATATAATATTATAGTTTAGGAGTTTCTCACCTTCATTTTTCCAACCGGCTAGTCTAAAATTGGCTATAGCTTCGTTACCATCGCACCGAAGCTTATGGAATCAAGTCAAAGACCTTAGGAAGACCATGGCACAAGCTAGAAAAGGTGGAAGAACTCGACTATGTTGGTGATAGGGGATGGCTGTGAGTTTAGAAGGAGGAATGGAGGAGATTCGAACTAGTTTTGAAGTGGATCGATAATTTATATGTATTATACCATTGTAAATTTCTTTTGCTTGATAATTTTTCATTATTTTGTTAAGCATAAAATCCATGAAAAGAGCTTGAAGTGGAGAAGAAGATGATAAGAATATGGTGAAAAATATGAGAAAGTGGATGGATATTTATAGGAGAAAATTTAGAATAAATATCTAATGGTGAAATTACCATTTTTCCCTTGACCCACACCCCTTCCATCCCCCCTAGCATATGGCTCCCCCCTTGACATATGATGGTGATGTTAAGGTGACAGTGTGATGATGGTGTTGTACGGTGAGTTGATGTTTTCATTTTGGTTGCTTAAATGTTTAGTCTTAGGTAATTATTTAATTATTTTGTAAAATGTATATATTTAAGTGTTCATGTACATATATATGTGTGTGTGTGTGTGTGTGTGTGTTATTATGTGCATGTGACATGTATACGCATGTACATGCATGTGCATAAGAGGATAACAACATTTCAAATGACTTCGAACAACTTCTGCTTGTTAAATTATTGGAAACCGAAAACTGATTATCGATCATATTTTCACTTATTAATTATATATATATTTGTAAAAAAAAATTGGAAAAAAAATTCTTATCATTTTTAACTAATTAAAATAATCATATTTTATTTATAAAACCATATAAATTAATATTAACAATTATTTACATTACTTGCTATTATACCGATAAAGCAATATCGATTTTTTCCTTATATTTCACTCAATTATTTGTCATTATAAAATTATCATAAATTTTTATTAACACTTTATAACTATTTAAATGAATTACTATCATTTAAAAACAATTATTTAAATAAGAGGTAGTCGACTGGCCCAGTGATGGTAGTCAACCAACCTTATTCTACTGGCTAAAATTTATTTGTTACCTCTTAATTTTGGCATTATTTTTTATTTTCAGTAGTTAATCCCAAACGTTAGCGTTTACTTATACGTTAAGCTTGTCTTTTATTACCTTTTTTATTTACAAATGTTAACGTTATTAAATTTTTAAATTTAAATTCGTTTGCATTATTTTCAATTCGAAAACTTCAAACGTCCATAACTTCTCCATTTGAACTCTGATCGCGAAACTTTACATATGAAAGTTGCTTAGAAAATCACCACGAACGCAATAGTGATGTTTGTGAAATTCTCAATTTAACCTTCTTACAAATTAACAAAAATTCTTAATTAAATTTCCTATTTATTTTATGAGGTTTTATAGTAAGCAATAAATTTGGTCAAACTGTTACCCTACTAGCTAAGGTGCACGTGGACGTTAATATTTGAATTGTTTGGTATTAATCACAAGCTTAATTGCACCTTTGAGTCGCATGACCAAAATGTTGAATGCTTCAAAATATCACATGATTCAATTAAATTATTATTATTATGGTAAGTGAAATACCCACACTACTAAATATACCTAAAAGGACACATTAAAAAGGGGTGGTGCATTGTAGGTATAACTAAAGCTAATGAAGACTAAGATTCACAAGACAAAAATATATAAAAACAGCGGAAGCTTAAATTAATAACTTAATTAAAACAAAAATTCATAATTGCTTCATAAATAAGTCAAATACCAAATACATGCGTAAAAATCCAACATGTCTCATGAAAAAAACTCATAGTCTCAAAAATCAAAGTATATAATATCGCTCATAATAAACCAGTATATAGAAAGAACAAAAACTGAAAATAAAAGAAATACATAGTAGAGAACTCCTCCAAGAAACTGCCAAGCAACTGCAATCTACCATCCTCTCCCTTAATTGCCTATGGGGGAAAAAGGAAAAAATAGAGGAGCGGGTCAGACTAAAAGTCTGGTGAATGATAGCAATTACTAGAGTCTTTAAGCAAGATAAAAGTAATAGACTCTACAACAGTTCTAGCATAAATAAGAATAACGAAAGAAATAAGAAAGGCATAAACTGAATATAAGTATGACTAAATATTGCTCAATTATAAGATAGGTTAACTTTGATTGTTTCCACTCGTCCTTGATTTCTACTTTGATTAGGCTGAATTCCTAATCCTATAATTAGGATGTAACCCTAATTCTACCCTTTTTGATCGACCTGCTACTCCATAGACCTTACTGCAGACCGGACGCTATATAACTCCCTGCATAGCAGCCAATGGTATCTACGAAAGATGCGTAGAGCAACCATTATGGATCCGGATGACATATATAGCTCCCTAACAGAAGGCAATGGTGTCTACGAAAGACACAGACACTAAGCGCTTGGAACTCATAGCGATTACTGAGCACCCGAATGGAAATCGCACGCGTAACTGCCACCATGCCCATGCTACATTTTGCTCTACCTATTGGGTCTTCTTATTACCTCAAACTCTAGCATAAGCATGCCCCTCATCCCACTTTAGGCTAACATAAGGTCACCATGTGTCCATAGAAAATAGGGGAAATGTTGTTGGTACTTGTTCGTCATCCAAACAATAACTAGTTGTGCCCCTTATCCAAATCCCCTGTGGTTTGGACTTCTAATTGACCAATTACTACCATTTTTAGCATAAGCATGCCCTGGTCTCACTTCAAGCCAATGTGGGACCACCGTTTTGTCTAATAGGGAATGCTATTTGGTACAGGTGATACTTCTATCCTTGCTTTTTAACTTAGATAAATTGTTTTAAATAAGCCTTTACAATATATCCCTACTATCTTTGCTTATTAATTCATCCTAACTCTTGATATAAGCCTTATTCTGCTCTCTTTTTTTATTACAACCTACGTTATAATCATGCTTATTACTTAACCCAAGGTGTAAGTGTGAAAATAAGCTTCTTTTATCTTTTACTCTTTTAGTTATAATTCTAAGTTATAACTAGGCCAGTCTTTTTAATTCAGTCAAATTAACGTCATAATTAGGCGTAATTTCAATCCATTTCCATTATATTTTAAATTTACATCTTATATTCCATTATTTTAGTTTTCTTACAATTTAATACATATTCGCATTAACCCTATTCTAATCCATACGAAGAGGAAGGAGGAATAAAAGAAAACTAAAAATAGAAGAAAATCCAAAGCGTAGAAAGAAGATGTAAATAACGTATAAATAGCAGTAAATAAACTAAAATACTGTAAATAAACTGTAAATAAGTGGAAAACTATAATTAAGAAAAATAAACTAAAATTACTGAAAAGAATAGCTGAAAGGAAACAGATTGAAAATAATTTTAAAAACTATAAATAAACTACTGAAAAGGCTATTTCAAAAATCATAGTAAAATTACAACTATTGGAAACCCTATTATTTTAAATTACTTAAAGAAATCTTAACATAATTACAACCACTCACCGACGTTCCTAAGCTCTTCCTTTGGTCTTCCCGTATCCACTTGGAGTTGTAAAATAATTTAATTTGTAATGATTTTCTCCTTTGGTAAAATTATTCCATTTAGGGTCCTTCCTAGAAAGGTGAACCCCATTGGAGAAAACCTAGAATGAAAAAAAGTGTTAGGTTTAGGGGTCTATGTATAGGGGTAGAAGTAGACCTTGGACCGTTGGATTTGAGGATTAAATAGGATGCAATCACGTTATAGGCTGAATAAAAGTTATCGGATGCAAAAATAGATGGACCGGATTGGTCAAAAGAATGCGAAACACGTCACCAATAGGCTCTGGAACGTTCGAATGAAAAAACATTCGATCATTCATAAATAACAGAGGTGGATCGACCAGGCGGTCGACCGCCTTGGTGCCTAGGTCGATCGACCGGTCGACCTGGTCTTATATATATATATATATATATATATATATATATATATATTCTCTTTATTTTTTATTTTATAACTTGGTCATATTTGCTCGGTTTCTGACGTTCTATATATGGATATTGACTAGAAAATTACCACGGACGCAATGGTGCAATTCTCGTAGCTCAATTCTGATAATTTCCAAGATTTATTTTATTATTTATTCAATTAACGAATAAATTATTATGGGTTAAATTTTGAGTTGTTACATTCTCTCCTCCTTAAGGAATTTCGTCCTCGAAATCTCTATGGATAAAAGAATGTACTAAATGTTTTCATCCAATTCTACAATCAACTACTCAATCATCAACCATTCATCCATTGTTCTTAAGTTTTTCTAGTGCAATTTTATGACACTTATGCAATTATTGTAGTGTTAATGTCCCTAACTAATGCAAAAGATTAGGCGGTCCACTAATTCAGTTGACCTCCTTTTTTGCAGTCATGTCTGTGCCATGTATCTAAATGAATGCAAAAATTTCCTAGTGGTAACTTATAATTTTATATGCGTGCTTCAAACATCATCCAAATGCAATAATCATGTGATAAACAACCATTTATAGAAACCACATAAATAAAATAAAAATGCACACACATCCATATGCATATGATTTAGTGTCCTAGTTAGGCCGATCCCTAAAGAATTATAGTGCCTAGTGCACCTATATGCATCCATTAGCATCCACTATCTAACACTTGCAACCACTAGCATGCATCATTCATAACATGTTCTATTAACATGTTTACACGAAATCCTACTATCCATAGGTTAAATCCTAAGTTTTACCCTCCCAAAGGATAATAAAGGAAGGAACCTATTCAAATCTAAAGATGGAAAAAGGAATTTTAAAACTTACTATCAAAAAGATAGGGATAGGAAGTACGAATCTTATCTTCTGCTTCCCAAGTGGTGTCTGCAACATCATCTCCCCGTTGCACCTTCACCAGTGGGACCTCCTTATTCCTTGTCGCTTGGTGTCTCTTCCAACTTTCTTCGTGGGGATACACCGAATAGAAGCTTCCCTTTCTACCTCCACCTCCTCTAATTGACTAGGCTCTACAACCACTGTCGAGTCGTGTAAGCACTTTCACAAGTGCAAAACATAGAAAACATCGTGCACTCCTGCGAGCCTATCAGGTTGCCTTACTCGGTAGACCATCTTCCCAACTCTTTATATGATAGCAAATGGTCCAATAAATCTAGGGGCTAACTTTCCATTTGATCCGAACCTTACTCTAAGTCTCTCCTCCGCTTGTCCGCATACAACTTCTGTCTGTCTTGAGCCGTCTTCATCCTTTGTCGAATCAAATCCACCCCCTCAGAGGTCTCCCTAACCATATCAGGTCCTAGTAATAACTTCTCCATAGATTCTACCTAACATGATGGGGACTTGCAAGATCCCCCATATAAAGCCTCAAATGGTGCCATTCCTATACTTGTTTCGTAACTATTATTGTACACAAACTCAACCAATGGAAGATGCTCCTCCCAATTTCCTCCAAAGTCCAAAATGCACATCCGCAGAAAATCCTTAAGCACCCTATTTACCCTCTCCGTTTGGCCATCTGTTTGAGGGTGATAGGTCGTACTCAACCTAAGTTGTGTCCATAGAGCCTCCTGCAAGCTTCTCCAAAACTCACTAGTGAAAATTGGATCTCTATCACTAACAACGCTAGAAGGAACTCTGTGTACACGGACTATCTCTAGAATATATAAGGATGCTAAATATGAAGCTGTACGCTTACTCTTAACTGGGATGAAGTGGGCACTCTTGGTCAATCTATCAACAATCACCCAAATGCTAGTGTTCCCCTTCCTAGAACGGGATAAACAATCAATGAAATCCATAGAAATACAGTCCCACTTCCACTTCGGCACATTTAAGGGCTGAAGTAATCCACCAGGCTTCTACTGCTCTACTTTTACCCTTTGGCATATGAGACACTTAGCTACGAATTCCGCCATGTCCTTCTTCATGCTGCCCTAATAGAACATCCTCTTCATATCGATACATTTTGTCACCACCTGAATGAATAGTCGTACAGGAATGGTGCGCCTCCTCCAAAACTGCTCTCAACAAGCCACTTGCACATGCAACATAAAGCCTCTCATTTCTCTTAAGCCACCCTCTACTAGTAATGGAATAACATTGGAGATGTCTCGAGACCTCTCCTCAGCTAATCCTCTCCATAATGTCCATGAGCTCCGAATCCTCTCGCTGCCTCGTGCCAATCTGATCCATAAGGGTAGGCCTCAAATGTTGCCAACAATCCGAGAGTAATGTCCGTAGAGGGCTTAAAATCAAAAGTAGAAATAAACTCCAAGCTCCTCCACTTTAAGAACAAAGGACTAAGGGTAGCTTTCTTTCTACTCAATGCATCCGCAACCACATTACCCTTCCCATGGGTATAAGCTATCTCAAAATCATATGAGGCTAAAAACTCCATCCACCTTTATTGCCTCAAGTTTAACTCCTACTGTAAGAATAGGTACTTTAATGACTTGTGGTCAGTAAAATGCTCAAACCTCTCTCCAAGCAAGTAGTGCCTCCAAAACTTAAGTGAAAAAACTTTGGCAGCCAACTCCAAATCATGGGTAGGGTAGTTCTTCTCATGCATTCTCAACTGCCTACTACCATGACACACTACCCTCCCTTCTTGCATCAATAGCGCTCCTAGACTCGTTCCGCATGCATCAGTGTATATGGTGAAAGGCTTAGCTCCGTCGGGTAAAACTAACACTGCTGCATTAGTAAAGGCTCTCTTAAGCTTTGTGAAGGAATCCTCCCAATCTACGTCCCACACAAAATCTTTATTCTTCTTAGTAAGGCACGTGAGTGGTGCTGAAATCTTGGTAAAGTCTCTATTGAACTTCCTATAGTAGCTAGCCAATCCTAGGAAGCTCCTAACCTCGATAACGTTTTTGGGGGCCTTCCAATCTTGCGCTGCAATAACCTTGGCAGGGTCAACAGCCAAACCTTCCTTCAAGACTACGTGCCCCAAGAAACAAACTTCCTCTCTCCAAAAATGACACTTCGAAAACTTAGCTTTCAAATGATAACTAAGAAGTGTGTAAAGAACTTCTTCCAAATGAACATCATACTCCTCCGTATTCTTGAAAAATACCAAGACATCATCTACGAATGCCACCATAAACTTATTTAGGATGTCCCAAAAGACGTGGCTCATCAAATCAACGAAATAGGCTAGAGCATTGGTTAGCCCAAAAGGCATAACCAACCACTCAAACAATCTGTCTGGTGTCCTAAAGGTCGGCTTATCTATGCTGTCATCAACGACTCTAAGCTAATGGAATCCCACGACTAAATCAAGTTGAGAGAAAACCGAAGAACCTACCAACTGGTCAAAAAGATCATCAATCCTAGAGAGTGGATATCGGCTCTTCTCAATGAGCTTATTTAGTTCTCTATAATCCACGCAAAGTCGGAGAGAACCATCCGCCTTAGTGGTGAAGATGACTAGCGCCACCCACTTCGATATGCTCCTTCTTATGAATCCCTTCTCCAAAAGCTCACGAATATGCTTGCTCAATTATTTCCTCTCCCTAGTTGCCATGTGTCTCACAGGTAATGCTACTAGCTTGGCATTCTCGATCAAATAAATCCTAAAGTCAATCTCTCTCTTAGGGGGCGATCCCCTAACCTCCTCAAAGACGTCTGCAAATCTTTGACGATAAGAACCGAATGCAACTCTAATGATGATGAATTGAGGGAATAGAGAAAACTCAACATGACTGACCCTTGCGGGTCGTAATATACCTCTAGAGTCCTACCACTGCAAGTCTCAAATCTAACAACTCTCCTCCCGCAGTCTAAGATAGCTCCTTATATGGATAGCCAATCCATCCCTAAGATCATCCCATACCCTGAGAATCCCAAAATATAGATGTCGTAGTCAAATTCTATGCTTAGGATAAAGATTTTCAAACCCCTACAAACCATAGATAAGTGTACCGATCCTATTATGGGGTTTGAAACAATAATGGGGTCTACTACTAATGATAGATCCAAGTGCAAACAATCTATTGGAGAGCTAGAGATAAAAGAGTGTGATGCTCCAGAATCAAATAAAGTCTGAATGGGAAAATCAGATATAGAAATCAAACCTTCAACAGTGATTTTCCTACCTTTATCTGGACTGCTACTGGAAGGTGCTGTGTCTATGTTTGAATCTGCGTAACTGGTGCACTTGTTTCCTGGGGACAGCTCCTACTCATATGACCGGGCTGCCCATAAGTATAGCACTTGCCCTTCCTCTTCTCCTCCAGCAATCCTTGGCCATATGTCCAACCTTCCCACAACTATGGCACTTTATTCCTTTCTTAATTTGCTTCTGAGGACCGTCACCTTTCTTCTTCTTCTTATTCTTTTCCCACCACTTCTTCGAACTTTCTAACTTAACATCCTCTTTAGACTCTTCCTCCTTGACTGTATCCGACATAAGCGCCATTTCGACCAAAGACTCATAATTAACTCCCATTAGTACATGAGTCAGCAATAGTCCCTCAAGGGGTTGATTCAATCCCTTAGCAAACTTCTTTATTATGTTGTGTGTTCACCAAATCCATACCAAACCGTGGCAGCTCATTGAATTGATTGATGTATTCCTTAACAATTAGACTCCCTTGCTTCAAATTGATAAACCTCTTCAACTGAACACTCTCTTCCGCCTGAGACAGAAACTTCCTATCGAATCGCTCTCGGAATCCATCCCAAGTAACATTACTACCCTCCAACTCTATCACCTCCCACCAATAAGATGCATCCTCCTTCAGCTGCTAAGTGGCTAGTCAAACTTGCTGCTGACCATCCAATCCCAAAAGACCAAAAATCCTCTCTGTGTCCCTAAGCCATGCTCTCACCTCCAAAAAAGTCTCCTTGCCAGAAAAAGTCTTCCCACCCAAACTCGCAAAATCTTTACAAAACGTAGAGAAATTGATGGCGGCAGTTGGGTTGATGGAATTCCCACCCGCTGGTGCAGGATTGGGCGTAGACCCATGCACCTCTGGAGTTGTGGCTTATAAGTACCTATGAAACCAGGCGGGACTGGAATGCCCTTGGGAAGGTTCGAGACATCAGTCATTCTACGAAAAGAAAAAGATAGTTTAGGAAAGAATCAAAGGGAGATTGAACTGGACTTATGAGGGGATTTTTATATAAATTCTTTTATACTTAAAATCTTTCGTAAAATTTCTTTTTGAAAAATACCTTTAAAACAAGTTATTTTGAAAAATGCTATTTTTTTATAGGAATATTGTAACTTTAGGCTCTGGTACCAAATGAAACACTCCAAACCCTTTAATATACCCAAAAGGACACATTAAAAGGCATGATGTGTTGTAGGTATAATAAAAGCTAACAGAGACTAAGATTCACAAGACAAAAATATATAAAAACAGCGGAAACTTAAAATAATAACTTAATGAAAATAAAACTTCATAATTGCTTTATAAATAAGTCAAATACCAAATACCACATACATGTCTAAAAATCCAACATGTCTCATGAAATAAAAACTCATAGTCTCAAAAATCAGAGTACATAATATCCCTCATAATAAGTAAGTACATAGAAAGAACAAAAGCTGAAAATAAAAGAAATACATAATAGAGAACTCCACCAAGAAACCGCCAAGCAACTGCAATCTACTGCCCTCTCCCTTGATTGCCTGTGGGGGAAAAGGGAGAAAATAGAGGAGTGGGTCAGACAAAAAGTCTGGTGAATGATAGTAATTACTAGAGTCTTTAAGTAAGATAAAAGTAATAGACTCTACAACAGTTCTACCATAAATAAGAATAACGAAGGAAATAGGAAAGGAATAAACTGAAAATAAGTACGATTAAATATTGCTCAATTTATAAGGTAGGTTAACTTTGATTGCTTGCACTTGTCCTTGATTGCTTTGATTAGGCTGAATTCCTAATCCTGTAATTAGGATGTAACCCTAATTCTACCCTTTTTGATCGGCCTGCTACTCCAGCGACCTTACTGCGGACTGGATGCTATATAACTCCCTACACAGTAGCCAATGGTATCTATGAAAGATGCGTAGAGCAAACAATGTGGATCTGGACGACATATTTAGCTCCCTACACAGAACGCAAATGGTGTTTATGAAAGACACTCATACTAAGCGCTTGGAACTCGTAGCGATTGCTAAGCACCCAAATGGAAGTCGTACGTGTAACTGCCACCATGCCTATGCTACCTTTTTCTCTACCTATTGGATCTTTTTATTACCTCAAACTCCAACATAAATATGCCCCTCATCCCACTTCAGACTAACGTGAGATCATCGTGTGTCCATAGAAAATAGGGGAAATGCTGTTGGTATTAGCCCGTCATTCAAACAATATCTAGTTGTGCCCCTTATTCAAATCACCCGTGATTTTGACTTCTAATTGACCAATTACTAATATTTTTAGCATAAGCGTGCCCTCATCTCACTTCAGGCTAATGAGGGACCACCATTTTGTCTAATAAGGAATGATATTTGGTACAGGTCCTACTTTCATCTTTGCTTATTAACTTAGATAAATTATTTTAAATAAGCCTTTACAATTTATCCCTACTATCTTTGCTTATTAATTTATCCTAAGTCTTGAAATAAGGCGTATTCTGCTCTTTTTTCTTATTATAACCTACATAATAATCATGTTTATTACTTAACCCAAGGTCTAAGTGTGAAAATTAGCTTCTTTCATCTTTTTAGTTATAATTCTAAGTTATAACTGTGCCGATCTTTTTAATTCAGTCCAATTAACGTCATAAATAGGCGTAATTTCAGTGCAGTTCCATTTATATTACAATCTTTGAAATTTACATCTTATATTCCATTATTTTAGTTTTCTTAAAATTTAATCTATATTCGGGTTAATTATATTCTAATCCATACACGAAGAGGAAGGAGGTACAAAAGAAAACCGAAAATAGAAGAAAATCCGAAGTGTAGAAAGAAGATGTAAATAACATATAAATAGCAGTAAATAAACTAAAATACTGTAAATAAACTGAAAATAAGTGGAAAAGCTATAATTAACAGAAATAAACTAAAATTATTAAAAAGAATAGCTAAAAGGAAATAGACTGAAAATATTCTAAAACTGTAAATATACTACTGAAAAGGCCATTCAAAAAATTGTAGTAAAACTACAACTATTGGAAACACTATTATTTTAAATTACTTAAAGAAATCTTAAAATAATTACAATCACCCACCTTCGTTCCTAAACTCTTCCTTTGGTCTTCCCGGATCCACCTGGAGTTGCAAAATAATTTAATTTATAACGATTTTCTCCTTTGGAAAAATTATTCTATTTAGGGTCCACCATAGAAAGGTGAACCTAATTGGAGAAAACCTAGAATCAGAAGAAGTGTTAGATCTAGGGGTCTACATATAGGGGTAGAAGTGGATCTCAAACCATTGGGTTTGGGGATTGAATAGGATGCAACCATGTCACAGGTTGAATATGAGCTATTGGTTGCAAAAATAGATGGACCGGATTAGTCAGAAGAATGCGAAACAGTCACCAATATGCTCTGGAACGTTCGAACGAATGATAAATAACAGAGGCGGGTCGACCGGGCAGTCGACCGCCTTAGTGCAAAGGTCGATCGAGTGGTCGACCGCCTTGGTGCCCAGGTCGACCGACCCGTCGAGCTGCTTATATATATATATATATTGTTTATTTTATAACTTGGTCATATTAGCTCGGATTCTGATGTTATATATATGAAAATTAACCAGAAAATTACCATGGACACAATGGTGCAATTCCCGTGGCTCAATTTTGATAATTTTCCAAAGTTATTTTATTATTTAGTCAATTAACGAATTAATTATTATAGGTTAAATTTCAGGTTGTTACAGTAAGTTAATTAAATATATTAATATTTACGAAATATTAATTGTTAATTTTTTATTTGATTTATTTTAATATCATTAATAATTGATAAATGCGCATATAAAAGTTATATATGTTATATCGATATGTGATATCGATAAATATTTAAATTGGATTTAAATTAATTAACCATTAATTGGGTTTGGATTATGTAGGCCCATCTAGCCCTTACTATGGTCGTCCATAAGGAGAATGATTTTTAGATGCTTAGATTTGGATTTGAATTGGAAAAAGAAGAAAGAGTAAACAAAAGAGATTTGGATCTCCTCTTTTTACTCAATTCACATCTCAAGTTTCATTTTTTTCCTCCTCTTCACCCTATCGTGGCCTGAAGTACCAAGGGTCTAACCCTTTATTTTCAAGTCAAATTCAATTTATATTACAAGTGGTATTATCTCTAGATTGTTGCAACTTCTAGAAGCGTCTTAATCAGATCAAAATGAGTTTCATTAATCAATCAAGGTGCACTTCATAGGCTACAGTATTTAGGTAATGATTTTAGTTTCACTATTATTTTATAATCATATATGTTGTCCATTTATGTTGCTTATATGTTGATTACTACAATGAATACATATACATATACATACATACATATATACATATACATATGTATATATATATATATATATATATAATTTTTGCCCAATATTACGCACCTATATATACTTCTAAATTGTTAAAAAACTTATACACATCTATAATTCATATATTCACTTCGGCCGTAATTAAAAAAACATATTTTAGAAATTTAAAATGGATATTAGCTATTTTAAAGTTAAAATATGAACTATGAAATTAAAAATATACATAAAATATATTAAAACTAATATATCAGAATATATATATATATTCAAACTACCATAGTAACAATAACTTATATATTTATTTCTGAAACATAATCAATAATATATATTTTTATTTAAATCCTTTATATAATTACTATACGTATCATTTAAATAAAATTTAATGCCAAATCGGTACTGATTTGACATTGATGAAAAAATTAGCTAAAATTATTTAGCTAAAAGTAAAAAAACAATTTTTCTATATGTAATTATATTTATTAATTAATAATTTATGAATAAACATTTTAAACTAAAATACAAAACTTTTAAATATTTATTTCAAAATTTGGTGTGTATATATAATTTTAAATACATCTATAATATTTGAAATTTAAATTTAAAATAAATATTTATCTATATCTAAATCTATTTTTAAATCTTAAATTGTCGTAAGATATTTTAGATATTAATTCAAACTATTGTGAATTGGTCAAAATATTTAAGTTAAATACAACTATTATATATATATATATATATATATATACATACATAAATTTTATACTAAATCATGGACAACAAATATATATAGAAAGGGATAAATTTTATACTAGGCATTAATTTAATCGAATAACAATAACCAATCCATCAGTTCAATGAATTTACCTTAAATAGTTTACAGACATCCTATCTTCTTCATCTCTTCCGTTTTAAGATGAATGTTAAACCACATAATTGTAAAAATTCCAATTTATCAAAGACAATAAAACCATATTTGATTTAAAGGATATGGTGTTAACTAATTAGAATTCTCAAATATTTTATGGTCAATTTTTTCCCAATGTGTTTCTCGCTATAGCTTGCAAAAACCACCGCTGAAGCTTTAATCAAACAAACAAATTAATTATACAAAAATTAGCAAAATCATTAATCGCGTTATTAAGCTATTCAGAAATTATAACTCATTAGATCTTCCTAAAAATCATCATTACACTTTCTTGATTTTGACTTCTACCTCATCAAAATCAAAATGGGTGTCCAAATCTTCTCCGTTTTTAGTATTGGATTTGACCGTGTCGGTTGTAATTCATATATGTCAATATAGGGTTTCAACCAAAATTTGAAAAGAAGAGAAAGATAGTAGAAAGCTTTAGTTTGCAAAAGTATTAAAGAACACGCCGTAGTAAAGGTTTAAAGCCATTGAGGAGATTTTTCAAGAAAAAAGTCTAAGAAAACATGTATAGTTTACAATGTAGGGCCATGGAGTTGTGAATATTGTTTTGAGTTATGGCTAGATTCAACTTCATAAATGTAAGAAGAACCTGGGAAATAAATCAATGTAATTAGGCTTGATTTACCCTTGCATCTGTCAGGAGTAACATGGTAACTTCAAAAGCTTCAAAGTGAAGTATTCTTATTACATATAAATGTTTTTTCAAGTATCATTAATTAAATTTATTATTTAGCATGCGGTATCATTTTTACTTTTCCATTTTTCGTATTGTAATTTTGTTTTCTTATAACTTGTATAACGTTATAGTAAAGTAGTTTTTTCATCTACTACTAGGCTTTTTTATTCTTAGGGTTTTTAGTTGATGTACATACCTTTTGCCATACTATTACCGGTTGCATTTTATACTTACTGTTTTTTTTACATTTTTTTTCTTCGAATAATGATAGGGTATAATATCATTTTGTACATATTATTACATTTTGTTGTGAATAATTATAGGTTGAATAATAGTGTCATGGTGGGGTAATGAAAAGAGATTACGTAGTAGACGCCGATATGCTGCAACATGGTTAGATTTGCAAGGTTTTAGGATTTTAAGGTTCTAGGGTTGAAGTATTGACTAGAGGCAATGACTAGAGAGGTGGTGGGATTGGTGCGGGGGATTGGAGGACGGTTGTAAGGAAGTGGCAGTGGAAAAGCGACAACCGAGGAGTAGAGAGTAGTGGCGAAGGAGGAGGGGTCGACCAAGAAGAGTGATTTGAAGTGAGGTTAGGTGGATAGAGATTACGATCTGATATACTCGTATTTGTAGCTAATTTCAATAGATGGTGGTTGAAAAACAAAGATAAACATAAGTTGCCCTTTAAACTAATTCCTAAGAATATCATGCAATGATATAGACCAATCGTTTTTAAGGAAAAAGAATGGTTTAATCCATCCATGTTTTGTAAAAGAGAGAAAAGATAACAAATTTATTAGTTATTCTATCACCGTTAAATTATTAAAAGGTTTTGTATCGACTTATATTAAAAAATAAACCATGGATTGATCAACTAATTTTGCGAATACAAATAAAAGTTTTCATGCATATATAAATACAGTAAAATAGTTACAAATCCATGTTTCTTGTGTTGAGAAAAATAACCTTGGTAATAAACACGTAAATTAGGTCTTTATTTCTGAAAAATGGAAAATGTAAGATGACTTGCACTTTTTTGATATAAAATAGAGTTGATTTGCATTTTTCGAAAATTTTATTAAAAAGCATAAAATTCCACGGTGGTGAAAAATTATAGTTATTTTATAAAATATACTTGAATAACAAACATAACTATGAACAAAGAATTTGATCTTCTAAAACTTTTTTTCTTTTCAAAAAACAAAAGTTAACCTGCATTTACTATCAATAATATAAAACTATTTTTAACTTGCATTTACCATCAATAATGTAAAACTATTTTACCCTTTATATTATAGAAAATAGGAATGTGATTTACATGTTCATTAGCACATGAGCATTTCATTAGGATCAAATGTTCAAAAAACTCTTCTTATTATAGCTTCATTGTTATTAAATTATTAAAAAGTTGGTGTATGAATTTATATAAAATAAAAATAAAAATTGTGGATTAATCAATTAATTATGCGGATACAAATACAAGTTTCCATATGTATTTCTATATGAACTCGGGTATAGCTTTAATTATCCTCCACCGTATATAAACAACTCGCCTCTCCAATGCGTATCAAAAGACAACACTCAACTGCCGGTCATTTTTCCGTTGTCCACGCATTCTTTATCTTTCCCACTCAAAATCCACAAATTCATAACTCAAACTCAGAAAATATTCATCCATCACTATTCGCAATTTCATCAATTCTGAAACTTGTCATCCTTTTGGTCCGTTGAAATTCATTCTTCTCAAATTGCAAAATGGAACTGACTTTGTCAACCAAGACAATACCTCTTCCTTTTGAATTCTCAAAACCAATCAAAATCCATAAAAAAGTTCAGATTTTGAGCAGCGTCTCTAGTTCTAGAAGAAATTTTGCACTTAGAGTACTCACGCAGAAGTCAAGCAGCGCCATGGAGCAGCTGGACTTTGAGCGTGGAGTTTGCGTTCCATTCAGAAAATATACTCCAGAAACAGTACGCACATCACAAATTTACCATTGTGCTTTTTTTGTCTAAATATCGAATTATTTGTGTGTGCGCGCGCGCAGGTGAGGAATAAGGTTCTGGAATCACAAGGGGCAATTTTGTCGTTAATTGGCAGAGGAATTGAGATAGTTTGGAGCTTAGGGTTTTATTGGTCTACCCTTGTTTATGATTTTTGGGTTGGCAGAGATGAAGAAGTCGTTCCTTTTCGTGCACGCCAGCTTAGAAATCTTTTAGTTGATTTAGGGCCTTCTTTTATCAAAGCTGGGCAGGTTTGAGCGCTCTCCTTTTGCTTTGATTGTTTAGTTTGAAGTATAATTGCAATGGTTACTCAAGTAATAATTTCATGTTTATTAGAGGGTCTTTGTTTTAGTTTAGCACAAAAGATCATCATTCAGTTAAGCATAAGTGGTGCACATGTACTTGATTTTGCACTCGAAAGTGTTGAAATATATATTAAAAAAAAAAGGTTGGAGACTTGAGAGAAGAAACTTGTTCTCACAAATAATGCTTTAATAATATTTTTCCTTTCCTAGATTGCTTGATTACAAATGAGGGGAGAGCTCCTCTATTTATAGTCTCTAATACATCATTTTAGAATTACTTTTGCTTGATTACAAAGAAAACATAATTCTAGAAATAATTTTACTTGGTTACAAAGAAAACATAATTCTAGAAACATTTTTACTTGATTACAAAGAAAACATAATTTTAGAACTCTCACCCCCCTTTAAACATAATACATAAATTCTCTAGAAACCAATAAATCAAGTTTATATTCCAACACCCCCTTTAAACTTGATTTGCCCCTCTTTGAGCTAAACTTTTACGCATACCAAGTTTCCTCTTTAACTCCTTGAAAATCTCCAACTTCAAAGGCTTCGTTAAAATATCGGCAATTTGATCTTGCGTCTTGCAATGCTTGACAACTACTTCTCCTTTCCCAACCAAGTTTCGAATGAAATGATACTTGATTCTTATATGCTTGCTCCTCCCATGAAAAACTGGATTTTCGGTAAGTGCTATAGCAGAATTGCTATCACAATATATAAGTGGACTTTCTTTTGGAGTATAAACTTTTTTGTAATCAACACCATACTTTTGCTTGTAGCCTTTCACAACTAATCGTGTTTTATGTTTTTCAACTTCACCTTGTGCATTCAACTTTGTCTTGTAAATCCATTTGACCCCAATGGGTTTCTTCCCTTCAGGTAGTTCAACCAACTCCCATGTTTGGTTCTTTTCAATTGCATCAATTTCTTGATCCATAGTTTGTCTCCATTTGTCTTCCTTGGTGGCTTCTTCAAAATCAACTGGATCCGCAGTTGCATATAAAGCAAAATCAATAAATTCATCTTTTAAAATTCTTCTTGTTTCTCCATAAATCTCTGCAAGATGTCTTGTCCTTCTAGGTGTTGATTCTGAACTTGAAGATAATGAGATTGGAGGAGAATTAGATGGTGGAGTAGGTGGAGTCGATCCTTCTTCTTCAATTGGCTCAAATGCATCATTATCAAGCAAAATACTTGTACTCTTTTTCTAATTTTTCCATTCACATGCTTCTTCCTCATTGAAAATTACATCACGACTAATAATAGTCTTCTTTGTGATGGGGTTATATAATTTAAATGCCTTGGATCTTTCACTATAGCCAACAAAGATGCACTTTTCAGATTTTTCATCAAGTTTTCCTCTCTTTTCATCCGGCACATGAGAGTAACAAATGCTTCCAAAAATTTGGAAGTGGGAGACACATGGCTTGTGACCGATCCATGCTTCTTGTGGAGTCTTTCCTTGAACACTCTTAGTTGCCGCACGGTTGAGAACATAGCATGCACATGCTACAGCTTCGGCCCAAAATATTTTTGGCAATCCTTTTGTCTTCAACATACTTCGAACAAGTTCCATGATGATACGGTTCTTTCTTTCGGCCATGCCATTTTTTTGAGGGGTTGAGCAGACCGTTAGTTGATGATGAATGCCATGATCCTTTAAGAAATTTTCGAATTCTTTTGCCATATATTCTCCACCACGATCGGATCGGAGTGTCTTTAGAGAAAAACCACTTTGCTTCTCCACAAGTGCTTTAAAATTCTTGAATACTTCAAATATTTGAGATTTTTCTTTGAGAAAGTAAATCCACATCTTGCGAATATAGTCATCAATAAAAGTGAGAAAATACCGATTACCTCCAAGAGAGTTTGTGCGCATAGGTCCACATAAATCCAAATGCACTAGCTCCAAAGGATTCTTTGCTCGCCATGCCTTTTCTTTTAGAAATGGATCTTGATGGTGCTTGCTAAAAACACAACTTTCACATACTTGATCTTGTTTGCTAATATTTGGGATGCCTCTCACCATATGATCTTTGCAAATCTTGGATAGAGTGCTAAAACTCAAGTGATTATAATGAAGATGCCAAAACCATGACTTGTCATTAACAATATTAGCAAAACATGGAAATGCTTCATTTTTAATTTTCAATGGAAACATTTTTGTTGGTGTCAGCTTCACTTTTGCAATAAGAACACCAGTTTTGTCTTTGATTTCACATAAATCATTTTTGAAATTCACATTATGTCCTTTCTTTAAAAGTTGCCCAACACTCAAAAGATTGTATTTAAGATCGGGAATATAATAAACATTAAAAATATAATTTGTACCTTGCTTTGTCCGTATCGGAATATCGTCACTGCCTTCGACAATGAGCCTTTTGTTATCACCTGTCTTGACTTCTCGTTGGACACTTTCATCAAAATTCACAAATCAACTTTTATTTCCGGTCATGTGGTTACTACAACCACTATCAATATACCATATATCATCAAAAGAAGCTTCTTGAACATTACAAGCAAGAAGCATACTTTCATCTTGTGTCTTCAAATTCTCATGTAGAAAATTAGAATTATCTTTTTCATCATTAATTCTTTTAAAACAATCCTTTTTCATATGCCCATATTTATGACAATAATGACATTGAATATTATAAGAGTTACCTCTTCCTCTTCCACTGTATCCTCCACGACCTCTTCCTCTTCCTCCTTGAGATGGGCTTGAATTTTCGCTTTGAATTTGGCCTCTTCCTTGTCCTCTACCACGGGCTGATCTTTCACCTCTTCCTCTAAATCCACCACGGTTGGTGTCTCGAATTTGAAAAGCTTGCTCGGAAGGAGAGAAATCAAATTGTTTGATGCGAAGCTCATGAGATTGTAGTGAGCCCAACAATTCTTCAAGAGAGAAAGTATTCAAATTTTTTGATTCTTCAATAGCAACAATAACATGCTCAAATTTCCTTGTCATACTTTGAAGAATTTTTTCAATAATTCTTTTATCCGAAATTTCTTCACCATTGATTCGAAGTTGATTAGCAATAGAAATAGTTCTATTATAAAATTCCTCCACCGATTCACTTTCTTTCATTTTGAGTAAAGCAAACTCACCTCTTAAAGCTTGAAGTCTTACCATCTTTACCTTTTCTTCACATTTGTACGCCTTGTTGAGGATGTCCCATGCCTCCTTTGATGTTGATGCCGAAGAGATCCTTTCAAAAATTGCTTCATCCACCGCTTGATAGATAAAATAAAGGACCTTCTTTCGAATCTCTTTCAAAGTATTCAATTGTTGTGTTGAAAGTGTTGTTTGATTCTCCGGTTCTTCATATTCATTTTCAACAATCTCCCATAGATCTTGAGAGCCATACAAGACCTTCATTTGAATGCTCCATTGATTGTAATTCTTTCCCGTCAAACGAGGAAGTTGAGGTTGCAACATATTGTTGGAAGTCATCCCTAAGCTCTGATACCACTTTGATGAAATATATATTAAAAAAAAGGTTGGAGACTTGAGAGAAGAAACTTGTTCTCATAAATAATACTTTAATATTATTTTTCCTTTGATAGATTGCTTGATTACAAATGAGGGGAGAGCTCCTATATTTATAGTCCATAATAGATCATTCTAGAATTACTTTTGCTTGATTACAAAGAAAACATAATTTTAGAAATACTTTTACTTGGTTGCAAAGAAAACATAATTGTAGAAACACTTTTACTTGATTACAAAGAAAACATAATTGTAGAACTCTCACCCTCCTTTGAACATAATACAAGAATTCTCTAAAAACCAATAAATCAAGTTTATATTCCAGCAGAAAGTAGCCAAGTAGGTGATGGATAGAGTTTGGCCAGGCTAAAAAATTGGAACCCAGGTTAGGTTGCTATAATCATAACCCGAGCTCGATGGGTAATTCAAATCCATTATCTCTGATTCTCTGTACATAAGTAGAGTCCACAAACAAACATTACGGTATATACATAAAGTAGACAAACATTAACTTGTACTCTTCATGACTAATTACCATTAATAACAAGATTCGAATCCAAACCGGATAGCATAATGAAGCCAATCCTAGTAATAACCAGGTCAAGTCTGTGTTTGGGTTTGGGCAGTCAAAGCTATTCTCATATTTGAATTTAGTTTTTAGACGACAGATTCAAATCTCGAAATCTGATATGCTTACTTGCAAGCGACTACACTTGTTAATTTATTAAAGCATTTCTAAATAACTATGTTCCAATCTTAAACATATTTTTAGCACTGTACTTGTATTTTTTTAGAAGCGAAAACTTTGTCTTCCAAAAAAAAAATGTGAAGAATAAAGTAAAATATATTACATTTAAGAAATAAATTAATATATGAAGATCAAAATCTGAAATTCATTAATTTCAGAACAGTAGAATTTTAGAAAAACAGTTACAGAAAATTAAAACTGTGTATATAGGATATAAATATAATTAAAATCAACCCCATCTGATAGTCCAATTGGCTTGTAGCATAATGGTTCTATGGGATTTCAACACACACTATTTTGTTCTAAACCATTGGATCCTATTGTGTTCGCTTTTGGGGTTGAAATCTATTGTGTCACCAACTTCTATTCCAATAGAATTTCTCATATACGAAACTAGTAGGTAACCCATGCGTTGCACGCGGTAATATTGTAAAATATAATTTTTTTTATTTTTAGTATTAAAATTAGAACTTTGTTGTGCAACATGCGATAAATTCAGTAAAATATATGAACTGTAAGTTAAAACTATTGATATTGTTTATGTATAATTTATGTTATGTAGCTTATATGTCTTTGTATTTAAGTAAAAAATAATTTTATCATTTTTGTTAGTATGAATATGGTATGTTGAAACAAGTATATTTTAATGATGTATTAGATTAACAAATATTATTTGATTGATTTTTCTAAACATGCTAAATTAAAATTACATAATTAGTTTAGATATATGGACTTAAGTCTAAATAGTAGGAGAGACCATAGAATGATTTTGTAAAAAACCGTGGAAATTCTACCGTGGAGTTATTTAAAGTTAAAAAGGGAATTTTGTAACGCGGTCTATATGAATTTTTGAGATAAATGATTATAATTGTTTTACAAATCAACTTTGTTATTATTATTTTTGTACCTAATTTAATGTATGTGATATGCATATTTTTACAGTTGAATGGAAAAATACAATTTTGGTTAATAGGAATATATATATATAATAATTTTTAATAATAGTTGCAATATCTTTGGTGTCACACTTTTTTGGTACCAACTTGAACTACCAGAAATGTCACTCTATCTTAATATCACTTAAAAATTGGATCCAACTTCTTTTACAGATTTAAAATTTACTTCTACAAATATTACCAAATCTTAATATAACTTAAATATTTAAACGAGCGTTACGGCACGCGTTTCGCGCGTGAGTTGTTTTTCTACGAATTGCATATGTTTTAGTACATTTAAAAAAGCACAAATATTTAATCATATTTTGCATTGAAGTCATGTGTAATTTTTGAAACTTAACGGTCGGACCAAAAAATTGCGCTTCTATTTCAGTTATTAAAAGAATTATATCTAACAATTATATTTGTGTATGTGTGTGTATGCCTGTTAGTATATATATTTTCGCACGTGCAGGTGCATATAAGCTCTTTATTAAATTTGAAAGTTCTATGTAGTTTGATAAAAATAAACTGAAAAACATATAGAAAAATGTAATTTTTTTGTTGAAATAGGGTTTGAGCTTGTAACATTGTTTATGTTTAAAATTCCCATTTGAAAATAGATGTCAATACTTGTTCACAGTGAGATTCGAATTCATAACATCTTGTTTGCATGGAAGGACATTTTTGAAATTTCACGGTCGGACCAAAAAATTGTGTTTTTATTTCAACTATTAATAAAGATTTATAGATTGGTTGATTTATTTAAGAAGATCTTACATTACCTATTCAGATGCAGCCATATATATTTGACTCGTTCTCTGAAGTTTAATTAAAATTACATTTGAATACGTCTAAAGTAATTGTCAGAAGATTTTATCTCCTAGTTTATTGGGAAGATCATATGCAATAACAATTTAATATTTAAAAACGTATACATAGGGGTATTTTAGGAAGTTTACGGTCGGACCAAAACATTTCGCTTCCAAGACAACTATTAATAGAGATATAGGATCTAACCAATAAATCTCCACAAAAATTATCAAATCTTGCTGTCGCTTAAATATACGATCCAACAACTAAATTTCCTCTACAAATTCAAAAATTCCCTCTATAAATTTTACCAAATCTTAATACCACTTCAAAATAAGATCTAAAACTAATAGAAGCAAAAATTCAAACTAACAATAAACTAGATGCTAGAGCTAAGAACTGAAAATTCAAACTAGCTACACATGATTTCAACATAAATATATGACTTAACATTTATGCAAATCATTTCTCTTGAATATGTTACACATATTCAATTTATGGAAAATCAATTTACGCGTAAAACACATACCATAATCACGCGCGAAGTGCGTGCCGTAATGCTCGTGTGTGTGTAGACATGTTTATTTTGCATTTATTAAAATAATAGAATACCTATTTACTAAGATTTTTTCAATTGTTTAAATTTGAGATTACGTAAGTAGTTTAAATACATGGATTTAATATAAAATATCAGAAAATAATCGAAGGGGAATTGTAATTAATTTTAGATTAAAATATAGGTATTTGTAGCTAAAAACATAGTTTTTCAATGCAGTGTATGATATTTATTAAGATACGACAACAGAGCCATTATTCCCAAACAAGTTGGGGTTGTCTAGAGATGGAACCCGAAACTAAATGACAAAAGTAATTTAAAGGTTATAATAATAACAATAACAATAATAAAATTAAGTCAAATAGGTAAATTAATAATAATAGTAACCAAGTAAAATAAAGATAGAAATATATATGTAAAAATAAAAATAAAAATAATAAAATAAAAATATTAATATTAAAAAATATATAAATAAATAAATAAATAATGATGATAACGGTACAAATAGTAATAATAGTGCTGGTAGTAACATTGATCAAAGACCAAACGCTACGTCTTAAACTCTTTTTCGCTTAATCCTATAATCTAAAACTTAGAAGACTTATAGCTCATGGTTCTGGTACGTGGATCGCTAACTTCCACGCGCTCCTATCCGTTACCAGCTCTTCGGCTATATTCCAACCTTTCAAGTCCCTTTTAACAACTTACTTCCATGTCAATTTTGGTCGACCTCTACCTCTCTTTGAGCCAACGACACGGCCTATAATTCCAACGCACACAGGTGCCTCGGATGGCCTTCGTTGGAGATGTCCAAACCATCTTAAGCGATGTTGAATTAGTTTCTCCTCAATTGGTGCTACTTCAAGTTTTTCACGTATATCATCATTTCTAATTCGGTCTTTTCTTGTATGACCGCCACTCCATCGCAGCATACGCATTTCTGTTATGCTTATCTTCTAGACGTGTTGGTTTTTAGTAGACTAACATTCTGCACCGTACAACATCGCAGGCCTAATTGTCATTCTATAGAACTTTCATTTAAGCTTCTGTGGGACTTTTTTGTCACAGAGAATGCTACATGCTTGTCGCCACTTCACCCATCCCGCTCGCATTCAAAAAATAACATTTTCATCAATCTCATCATTACACTGCAACATTGAACCTAAATATCGAAATAATTCCTTTTAGGAACTATTTGTCCGACCAGAATAACATCTCCATCTTCTGACCTGACATCGCTGAACTCGCACTTCATATATTCTGTTTTAGTTCTACTAAGCCTAAATCCCTTAGATTCTAAAGTCAGTCTCCACAGCTCGAGTTGTCTATCAACCCCAATTCTACTATCATCAATTAGCACAACATCATCAGAAAATAGCATACACCAAGGAATCACTCCTTGTATACTCTTCGTAACCTCATCCATCACTATGGCAAAAATGTATGGGTTAAAAGTTGACCATTGATGTAATCCTATGTTAATGAGGAAGTCACTGGTTACACCATCGCATGCTCTGACACTAGTCACAACATTATCGTACATATTCTTGATAAGGGTAATGTACTTTGTTGGGACTCTCTTCTTTTCCAGAGCCCACCACATCATCTTTCATAGTATTTTGTCATAAGCTTTCTCCAAATCGATAAAAACCATGTGTAAATCATTCTTTTGCTCCTTAAACCTCTCCATAAGTTGTCTTATCAAGAAAATAGCCTCCGTGGTCGACCTTCCAGGCATAAAAAAATAATTAATTTTGTTACTATTGATTATGTATATTATTTATGTTATTTGATTTATATATTTGTATTTGAATGGAAAAACAATTTTATCACTTTTGTTGATATGAATATGATATACATATTGAAATCGTCATATTTTAAGATTTATTAAATGAATTAACTAATATTTATTAATTGAGTATATTCGAATAGTTTAAATTTAAGATTACATAATTAATTAAAATATATTGATTTAAATATACAATATTATGTGATACTGTGAAGGATTTTGTAAATAATTGTAGAAATTCCAAGAAGCAGGTAATCGACGTTAAGTTTTTTTATACAATGCAATGCATGGTAAGTAAATATATTGATATAAATGAATTATAAATTAAATTTATAATTATTATTTATTTATATAATTTATGTTGTGTGATATATATATATATGAATTTTTTAATACCATTTTTATTAATATGAATATGGTGTAAATATTAAAAAATTTCAATTTTTTTGATTTATTGGACAAATCAACAAATAATAGTTTACTGTAATTGGTTAAATAGTTTTAAGATTACATAAGTAATTCTAACATACACAAATGTAAAATGCCCGAAGAGAACTAACGGGGTGTTGTGAATGGTTATAATTTTTTAAAAACGAAGGTATCTGAAGTGAGAAAAACATAATTTTGTAATGCACTATATGATGAATTTAAATAAATGAATTATAAATTGAATTTGTTACTATTGTTTATGCATATACTTTATCTTATATGACTATGTATCTTTACTTTATTGAAAATATAATTTTACTATTTTTGTTAATACGAGTATGGTGTGTGTACATACTAAAATTTTCATATTCTTTTAATTTAGCAGGCGAATATTAGTTAATTGAATTTATATAATTAGTTTAAATTTAATATTGCATCATTAATTAACTATATAGATTGAAACGTAAGATACTGGGACAAAAGTATAGTGTGTTTTGTGAATAACTGTGATCATTTTAAATGTAGCTATTTAAAGTTAGAAGTATAATTTTACAATGCAATTTGTGATAAATTTATTAAAATAAATTAATTACAATTTTTTTATTGTTTTATTTTATTTATATATATTAGAGTTGAATAAAAAATAATTTTACCATTTCGGTTGGTATAATAGTGGTATATATGTTGAAATTGTTGTTCTTTATTATTTATTAGTTAATTGAATTTATATGAGTGGTTTAAATTTGAATTATGTAATTAACCTAATATATGGGTTTAAATTTAAAATGTTATGAGCAAGGTTCGAGGTATCGGACGGTACCCCCGAAATTTTGGTAGTACCGTATCGGTGCCGTAAGGAAGCGAACCGAAACCGGTCGATAATATCGGTTTCGCTTAGGGTTTCCAAAAAAAAATCGCGAAAAAATTCAACGAAATTAAAGCTTCAATCAACAAAAAATCAAATGTAAGCAAAGGGAAAAATTCAAAACAAATGGAATATCGTTTCAAATCACCATCATCATTTAAAAAACGCGATTACAGTGAATTAGCACTGAAGTCATTCGATTTTTACAGCTATAAACACAATTGAAACAAATAGAACGACGGGTACCCGAGTTATTCGACCTGACTTGCTTCGTCTTCTTCAGAGAAACCTTGACTTGCCTTTCGCCTTCTCTTCAGATCGACCTTGCAGTGAAGTTTTTTTTTTTCATTCGTCCTCGTCTTCAATGCAAGTCGACTTAAATTTGAGAAACATCGTCGATTTGTTTTTGCTTGTGTGCCCTAGAATAATTTGATTTTGTACTGTGTGTGGGGCTGGTTTGGTGTTGGCTGAAATATGAGGCTTTAATATTTAGTCTGTGTTGGGCTGAAGCACTTAATCAAACTTAAACTGTGTTGGGCTAGTTTAATCAGTATATAGTTTACTGTGTTGGGCTAGTTTAATCAGTATATAGTTTACCGTTTTGGGCTCATTTGTATTGTATATTATTTAATGTGTCTGCTTGCCCTAGTTTAATTAGTATTTAGTTTTAACTAATTTTATTTACAAAGATCATTGGAACCGAAACCGAAATAAAAACCGAAACTTCCGAAATCTTCGAAATCGTCCGAAACTAACCAAATTTCAAATGACCGAAACCGAGTTTTCAAACCTTGGTTATGAGGTAATTGATGAATTGTTTCTAAATAATTGTATATACTTTTAAGTGTATGTACCGGAATGTAAAATGTTTAAAGAAAATTAGTAAAATAAGTGTAAAATTAAAAAGGTTTGAAAATAAAATATCAAAAAATAATTAAGGAGAAAAGCGAAAACTCCTAAAATCAATAGGAGAACTAGAAATTCTTCCGCTTTACTATTATTTAGTAGATAAAGTAAACTAAGCAAGTTTCAAAATTGTTGAATTTAGAATAAGAGATAATATCAAAACAAATGTTATGTTCGAAAGCCCTTTTAAAAGTAAAAACCTAACCAATGCACCAAATTTTAGAACAAGACCTGTAAAATTATCTTAAAACTATGAAAAAATCAAGGTAATAAAGTAAATTATTAAGCCCATTTTTTGGACAATCAAAGATTCAAATATAAGAAAAGATTTTATTTTATATTATTTAAAGTTAATTTAGTTCCGATAGTACGTTAGACAATATAGTCGAATGCATCATTTATAATGTACTCATAAATTATGAGAAGAATAATCAACATAATTTATAAATACATTTATAATTAAGAGTGCATTTGTTTGCATCTATGTTTTATCTTCATAGACTCACTTCTTCATTCAACCACTTTAAATATTAAAATATTTCTCTAAACCCACTTCACCCCCTATATTTTTTATGTGAAAAAATGCGATTGTCACTCATAAGTCAAATTTCACATTTTTAAACTTAAATCAGAGCGCAAAGAAAATTGGGCTTCGATTCCAACCTTCACCATTGATCGTAATTCTACTTGAATATGTTAGGTATGATTATCTAAACTATTTCTTCTGATTTCCATAAATGATTATTTCAATTTTTAATGATAAATCGAATCAAAAGCATTTTAAATTTAGCATGACTAAAACATAGTATATGTCATGTTTTTTTAAAAAAAAAAAAAAACTTGAGAAATTAATACAATAAGAATACAAGATCAAATTATTAACGAAGAGGATATCTTTGATATCCTTGTTCAATAATATAAGATGATAGAGAGACGGAAAGAGATATAACAGACAGAATTAATGCAAGATGGATAGAACAGAGATAAGCTAGTCTTACTTATTTTATGTGATAGAGGAGTACCAGATTTTTTTTGGGTATTATTATCAAACGGTGATTAAACCTATAGTATTTTATGAAGTAGAATATTGACCTTTATAAACGAAATAACAAAATAACTTAGTTGTAGGGAAAAAATGTGAAAGCTAAGAGGAATAAATTGGAATTACAAGAAAAGTCAAAATTGAGAGAGTGAGGGAGAAATAGAACTGACACATGTAAGAAAATTATGGAAAGTAACAACACTTGTAACTAATTGACACTTAATAAGCGATCTCTTCTAGTAAAAAATAAAAGCGATATCTCTTATCTCCACTAGTGATGAAGGGAAATTGATTGTATACGATTCATTTGTATTTCACCCGTTATCAAAGTTACATAAAAGCCCTATTAAATTTTCATAGTCCAGTGTATTTCCACCAAGGTTCGAGAACTCGATTTCGGTCTCGGTTTCGGTCATCTGAAATTTTATTGGTTTTGGCCAATTTCGAAAATTTCGGATGTTTCGATTTTTGTTCCGGTTTCGGTGCAGTTGTCAGATTTTTATATTTTTAACATAAAAATACATACGTTACTAATAAGGTAGGGTTTGATATTTTTAATATACGGCTATATTACTAATTTAGATCTATACATTATCTCAGTCCATATATTTTAATCACAGCCAGCTGGTATGTTTAATTAAAATTTCAGCCCATATAAAATCTCAGCCCAACACATTCCATACATTATCCAAAACCCCACCCATTCTTTTTACCTTTTATCATTCCTTACCCTAATCTAACCGCCACGTTTCAGAACAAATGAAAAAAAAACTCACCTCTACGATGCTGGAAAAACATCGCTATTCAAATTGCTTCCGTCGAAGATCGAATCGCCCCTCCCGCAGCTCGAATTGCTCCTCCTCCTTAATTCCGATGCTCGAGATGGGTGAATTTCTATGCTCGACTTCGATGGTGAGTTATGCTTTCAAATTCATGAATTTATAAAGAAGTTTGATTCGTTTTTTTACTGTGCATTCAATTCGATTTGTTTTCATCTGTCTTTTACCTTTCTTTTTCACTCATTTCAATTTTTTTTCTCATTTCTTTTACTGTAAGTTGTCGAGATGGGATTTTAACCTAATTCCGTCTCGCCTCCGGCCGGAACCGAACCGAGATGGTCGGAATCTCGGGGTTTCGGCCGGAACCTTACACCGTGATTTCTACATTAGATGCATGTGTGTACACATCATGTGTGTCCTGTAAGCGATAACAAACCACCTCTAAGTTGGATTTGGTATTTCACTAATTTGTCTTTTAAACCAAATAAACAATGCAAGGCCTTGAAGTGAAAATTTCCACTTTTTCAAATAACGTCATTATAAGAGGATTTATTGTCATTATCTTGATTTAAACCACCTCTATGGTTTTTTATTCTTCCGTTTTATCTAAACTCATATAGATGAACATGCATGATTACATACATATTGAAAGTCTTATAGTGTTTAATATTCCATTAATTTGTATTTTGTGGATAATGGATTTTTGAAAAAGTGGCAACTACAACTATTGCAATTCTTAGCTGTGGAGTTTAGCCAAGTACTGTTAGGATGTATTTGAAAAAGAAAAGGAAAAGGAAATAGTTGGTCTGGTTGGACATCTTTAAAACATTAAAACTAAAATAATTATTCAAAGACAAAATTCAGATCAAAGTGAACCAATATTTTCAAACCGAAATCGACAAAACCAATGTTAATGTTAGATTTGATACCTTGATTTCCATTGCTGAAACCCTAGATTAGAGGAAGATGCAAAATCAAAGCATGAAGAAGAAGGGTCTTCAAACCCTAAGTAACGTTGTGGAAGGAGCTGAAAGTGAGCTTGGCCGAACTAGATTTCTTATTTGGTGAAGGAGAAGTCGTTCGGTGATATGAAGGAGAAGTCGTTCGGTATTTGGTAAAGGAGTTTCGTTTGGTGCTGTAAATTTGAAGCGGTGTTGAAGCAGCTGATCTCGTTCGGTAAAGAAGAGGAAAAGTGCAAGTGCCGGACGAAAAATCTCGTCCGGTGTTACTAGGTTTTGCCGCTCCATATTTATGGAGCGGTGATGTTTCGTTCGGCATTGAGTTGATGCCGAACCAAGTAGTGCCGGTCTAGATTTGAGACGCTGAAGGCCGAACCAAATATTTGGTTCGGTGTTAGAGCATACCGGTTCAAATCATACCGAACCAAACCGTGTGTGCTGTTTGCCGGACCAAAACATGTCAAACCAGAACTGTCGAACCAAACCTCATGGCTGTTATATAGTAGCTACCCCTCTTTATATTTTCACTTTAAAAGCCATTCTAAAGAGCTGAGGCTCTGCAGAATTTTGTCTGTATTGTTAATTCTTCTTATGTATAGCCTTCAAAAGTAAATCCATCTTGTAACTCTAATCTAATATTTCAGTGATTAATAAAACCTTCTCTCCCCAAGTGGATGTACACTGGCTCGCGGTAGTGGAACCACTATAAATACTGGTGTCATTTATTTTTCTGCATTGCATAGATATGTGATTGTCTGTTTTGGTGTTTATTTCTGTTTGTTTCGTCTCACTACAATCACGATCCAGTTGTTTTCCGCTACGTTGGTTTTTTTTTTATTCCTTTAGACTGATCATCTGAAGGGATTTTCCCCAACGATTAATCGGTGTAGTTTGATTCTTAGTTGGTCTTTACACAAGCTATATCACCTATTTTCTTATGAGATTGAAACAATTGGTCTGAGTCCATATTTATGTGAAGGTTTGATACTCTGATGATGGTATAATTTCTAAGAACAAACTTTTCTATATATAAACATTAAATAAAACTGAAAGAATGATAGTGGCATTGATGATTATGTTTGTTTAAAATAATTTAAGTTTATATTTAGTTTGATCGGTTGGTTCGGTTTTAAAATATTGATAACCACCAACCAAAAAGCTAATAAATACGAAATAGAAACCGAATTCAATCAACTTGCTGACAAAAAGGAACAAAATCAACTAAACTTGTTTGAACCAATAGAGGCTCAGCCCTAGATGAAGCCCTTTTTTTTTTTCCTTTTACCCTTACCACGCACACTTTTTTCTTGTACTTTTTTTTTTCAGTTCAAAGACAAGACTGAAAAAGGAGTTTAAGCAGTAAAACGGACCATGTCCATCACTTCAAAGTACTCTATCCAGATATTAGGATTTAACTGTGGCAACTAAATAAAAGTTGCGATGAGTGCAAACATAAAAACAAGGCAACTAGAACTTCCCTTTTTCGAAGATATGATTAGTCATAATCCCGAACTCTTGTCCATTTTCTCCCTTTAGAATATGGCATTTTATCTGAAATTCCCCTTTTTCGAAGATATGATTAGTCATAATCCCAAACTCTTGTCCATATTCTCCCTTTAGAATATGGCATTTTATCTGAAATTCCATGAGGTCTTACATTGTTTCTATATTGCCATTTATAATTCCATTATCCATGTTTATTCTACAATTAAAATTGCTTGAAAATTCTTGATGCTATAGTTCAGTCTTTGTAGGTTCTAGCAAACAGACCTGATATTATCAGAGAAGATTACATGAATGAGCTCTGTATTCTGCAAGATGATGTTCCGCCTTTTTCTAATCAGGTATACATTGAGTATCAATAATTGCAACTGCAAAATCTATACTCTAGTACATTGAGTGAATAAACTTTGTCCTTTCATGTGTAGGTAGCATTTGCTATCATGGAAGAAGAACTCGGACAGCCACTCGAAACTGTTTTTAGTAAAATTTCATCGCAGACAGTTGCAGCAGCGAGTTTGGGCCAAGTTTACCGTGCTACTCTGAGGGACACAGGAGAAGATGTTGCTATCAAGGTTGGTACATGTCAATCATATTTCTAAGGGAATTATTACTTAATTTTATACATTGATTTTTGATAGCTCACATAATTTATTATCAAATGGCCTTTCATAACTCTTTCTTGCAGAAAAAATGGTAACAAGCATTTTTTGGACATAAAACTCACCAGTATGTCTATTGTTATCAATAAAATTATTTTGCAACTAGTTACTATTTTCAGAAAAATAAAAGATTATGGGAACTTGAGTTCAACATATCAAATTTACCGGTCCTATTGATATTAAGTTTAGTTTAGTTTCACATAAATTTCTATGCTGACATTATGTTTTTATATACAGGTGCAAAGGCCAGGGATAGAACCTATAATTTACCGCGATCTTTTCCTTTTCAGAACACTTGCTTCTTTTTTGAATGGTATCAGTCTGCAGAAATTGGGTTGCAATGCAGAGCTTATTGTTGATGAATTCGGTGAAAAATTGTTGGAAGAACTGGATTATACTCTTGTATGTCAACTCCTGCTTCTGTTCTTAACATGAATGATTTGATTATTTTTGTCCATATAATATTATTTCTCTCTTTCTAGGAGGCTAGAAACATAGAAGATTTCATAGAAAATTTTAAGAATGATCCAACTGTGAAAATACCTCAAGTTTACAAGCGCCTTTCTGGTCCACGTGTTCTGGTTATGGAGTGGATAGATGGTATTCGCTGCACCGATCCTCAGGTTAGGGCGTTCTTCTATTTTCTTACATCTCTATAGGATTGTTTTTTCATTTTGAGCAACCATGCAAAGTTGAGAACAAAAACAAACTTAGTTGAAAAAAATGCAGAAACCATGTTATTTGGAGCCGAAAATGGTTAAAACGAACATGTAACATTTCAAACAGCATGACACATAAAATATCAATTCGTTGATGCGATTTTTGATAGCATCGATGACTTATTTTGTTTTAGTCTAGTTAGCAAAACGTGACACGCTTTTATATATAAACTAGTCTGTTAGTAATCAATGCTATGAAGAGGTCCAATATGATAACATATTATCTTGTTTGTAAGCAAACACCATGCTGGGATATCCAAGTAATTTTTACCTAGGTTCTATCCGTAGTGTGATTGTTGAATTTTGTTATGAATCACAGAAAACTTCAGACTTCATTTTTCCCCTTTTGTGTTTCATATAAATGCATGGAAGAATCTAACTTATGCACTGGAATACTTGACATCGACCATACACTGGTTAAAACCTTGTTAGTTTTTTCCTTCAAGAACCTGTTATGTTAAGAGCAATTATGATTTTGTATTTTTTTTGTTTTTTTTGTTTGAGTAGTAAATATGAACACACGTGTTATTTGCCTCAGGCTATCAGGGAAGCAGGAATTGATGTAGATGGATTTTTGACTATCGGGGTCAGTGCTGCATTAAGGCAGTTGCTAGAATTTGGATTGTTTCATGGAGATCCACACCCTGGAAACGTTTTTGCAATGCGTGATGGCCGAATTGCTTATGTTGACTTTGGCAACGTTGCTGTACTTAGCCAGGTTGGTTAGCCTCGAAAGGAAAAAAAGGTATCAAAAAAAAGGTTACAAATTACTTGATTTTAATTGCCTTTTTTTATTTTTTCTTTCAGCAAAATAAACAAATATTAATAGATGCGGTTGTGCATGCGGTGAATGAGGATTATGTGGAGATGGCTAATGATTTTACAAGGCTTGGTTTTCTAGCAAGTGGAACTGACGTTTCTCCCATTGTTCCTGCTCTCGAATCCATATGGCAAAATTCTGTTGGTAAAGGACTTGCTGACTTTAATTTCAGAAGTGTTACAGGTGAGCTTTTCTTCTTATTATATATATGCACGCAGGTCAGGTTCTGAATTTGAACTTCCTACATTTGTTTTCTTTGCACTTTTGGTCAATTTGTAATGTTAATAAGTGAAAACAATAGAACAGGGGATACATTCAAAAGAATAACAAAAAATACAATGGAGTGATTTAAAACGGTGGCTGTGATCCAGCTGACAGAGATTGTCATGGTTCTGCATATAGTTTTATTAGGTGGTCCAAATTAGTAAAAATTGTAAATTCTGCTGTGCTCCTTTCTTGTTTAAGCGGATTAATCTTGCACCCTAATTTACCTATCCATGCATGCACAAATCTCAAACACATGCAAATCCTTCTTAGAACAACAATATTATCTCTCTCAAGGAATACTGAATATCATTTCATGGGCAAACAATAAGTTATATAATACTTGAAATAAAATCATTAAAAGGGAAAAAACCGTGTTATAGTGATTTTTGCACCAAAATTTGACTCTAATGTCTCCAACTTTCTAATACTGATTTTATCATGTCCACGCCTATAGTATCTACATAGCCAATTGTATCCTATTCATTTTCAGGGAAGTTCAATCAGCTTGTTTACCAATACCCGATTCGAATTCCAGAAAGGTTTTCTCTTGTTATTCGTTCTTTGTTGACTCAAGAGGGTATCTGTTTCACACTTGAACCAGATTTCAAATTCCTCGAGGTCCGAATCATAAATCAGCATTATCTTTCTTTTATTTACAATTTGCATGGCTGTGATGTGTCGTCTATATATATTAGTTTTTATTTTCCTTGCAAAAGTATACTACTTATCGTAAAGATTTACGAGTAATTGTACTCTTTGCAGGTTGCATATCCATACGTAGCCAAACGTCTTCTGACGGATCCTAATCCTGCTCTTCGTGAACGCCTTATTCAGGTCACCTCTAATTCCTTTAATGCATATTGAGCAATCATTTAAAAGATATTCAGTTGAGAACATTTACGCTAAACTATAGTATATTCATATTATGTTTGACAGGTTCTATTCAAAGATGGGCAGTTCCAGTGGAAAAGACTCGAAAACCTTATTGTTCTTGCAAAGCAAAACGTGGCTAACATGAATGTCAACCCTGCATTGCAAGTTTCAAACAACACGTAATGTGCTTAGACATCTTATTTCTCTATTCTACTCGGTCTAAGTTATACAATATTAGCATGAAATTAAAATTTGATTTATTCATCAGGCAACTATCAATAAACCGACAAGCAAAATTGGACCTAACAGAAACAATAAAGGATGGGGCAAGGCTATTCTTAGTTGATGCTGGCATCAGGCGACAGCTTATAATGGCATTAACCGAAGATTCTAAGCTTCATATTGAAGAGGTATGTGGCATTAACTAAGGATTCTAAGTATCATGAAAGAATACATTTTTGTCCAGTAAAATCTTATTGAGCTTTGAAGTACTTGCCGTCTATATGTATGTTTTTCATACATAACCACTTTTCTGATTTGATTTTTTGTTCAATCTTTTTTGTAGCTTGTAGATGTGTACAGATTGGTGGAAGACCAAATCGATATTCCTTCAGTAGCCGTGGAGGTTGTAAAAGGTAAATACAAAGTATACCATAACCTGAAAAATATATTTCAAAAGGCTTTCTCAATATTCTTGCAGTGAAATGATATAATGTCTTAACATTTTATTAGTATAGTGTGTACATTATGAATGATATAGAATTTCATATCTTACAGACATACCCAACGCTGCGCGAGATTTTATCCTCTCCTGGAGTGATTCGGTTCTATCTGATCGCTGAATGTTACACTGATAATTACAATGGCATACATATACATAAAGTCAAATATAGCATTTCAATGAAATCTGTAAATTTTGTAGTTGAAATTCATTCATGTGACTACACTAATACAATTTTCATTGTATAGCTTTAAGAATATATGTATTAATGCTACTGTAATAGTTTTTCTTCTAGGTTTTTGGTTGTGACCACTGCTGATTTTCAGAGACTGTAAATGAATGGCCTGTGTATAGCAAAAGGATTATAGTTGAATATAGCATGGTTAAATAGCTATAAATCTTAATTTTGAAATTTGAAGGTTGTCCTATTTATCAGTTATCGTTATCACTGTAACATGACCTAGTATGTTTATGTGATCATGGTTCATTGTTGCAACAGCATAATGGAATATAGCAGTCCTTTACGGTGTAGAAGATTCAAGTTTACCAATTAATTATTCAATCAATCTCAGAAACAACTTCATTTTTTTACTCTTGTTTTATGTGGCTGTACTCCTACTTGATACATACAGTGCTCTTATGGTTACCGTTTCGGAAATAACGTTACCGTTGGTATCTTTTTTACAGGCAAGTTAAAATTGTTTAATATTACCGTTATCGATAGGCTGGTATATCGATAATTTAATAACCGTGATATTGGTAATCGTAACCGTGTGTCTAAAAAAGATCGGTAACTTGATTTTTATATTCACACCATAACGTTCATTATACACGTTATAATGTTACTTAATAAAAGACATAAATTAATAAAAGACATAAATGATAAAGAAGTAAAGTGTATTTAAAATTATTTCATCCGAACCAAATTTAACTAGTGTTTGATTCGAAATGCCTATAATAAAGTATATCATATAATATGCATATGCTATAAATTAGTTAGTAAAATTACTGTTACCATTGATATTGAAGAAATGTTGTCGATGATTTAGTGTAGAAAATGATAATTTACCTTTATAGATTAAACATGTGTGACAATTGTACTCAAAAATGGTAACCGATTAATTGATAATGGTACGATAATGAGAAATTAACCATTATCATAACGGCTTAGATGCATATGTCCTCTCGAAAGCAATATGATTGTGTTTACAAGGGTCATATGTTAGATGATATAAAGATCAACTGACGTTATACTGGTTTTCTTATTGATTTTATTGTGTTTAAAATACAATTCCTGATAGAGCGACGCACTAAACAAACACAAGCTCAGAAGTACAGTCGCAACTAAATACACGGAAAACCCCAAAGTTAATGGGCTGTTTTAATTTCATAATTTATGTTTTACGATATGAAAGTGCACTTCAAAAGACGTGAGAGAGAAAGCACATAAAATCTTGATGATTACAACAACGAGATAAAGTGACAAAAAGAAAATAGTTTTTGATAGTTCACAAAAAGCAAAGATAAACAAAAAAAAAAAAAAAATAGAATTAATTTTTTATTTATTTAACGAAGATCAAAGTTTATAGCGATTTGCAACTAACTGTCAATCAAGTTCTGGGTAACTACCAAACTACAAACTTAAGATTAGCTTTTATATCCAAATCTGTCAAGATTTTAGAATCGAAAGTACAGCAAAAGACAAAAATGCTCGAGCGGATGCATCAGCCAAGTTGGTAGCACCAGAAATGCCTAAGAAGTCAAATTCATACCATTTGAACATTTTGAAAAACCAAGTATTAAGATGCTTGAAAGGTACATGCAATAACCTGATCAAAACTTAATATTCCTTTAAGGTGGCTCTTCGCTTTCATTCTACTTTACACAGAGAGCGGAGTGAGTGCAAAGACCCAGCCGGCCAGGCCAGGTCTTCACCCTCACTCTTTATCCTCTATGAAAAAGAAGAGATTTTTTTACCCCAGCCCCACTAAGGCTCGATGTTATTGAGATCGGGCCACTTCGCCATAGCAGGCGATTTATCCCTTGTTTCCGTGGGACGCGTCTTGTTGGTCCTGTTCCCCACTCCGTTGGACGAATGTTGAAGGAAGGTACGTTGGCGTCGGTCGCGTCCCACAATTTAACAATTTTAATAATGTTAATTAATAAAATTAATTTTTTATGAATTTCTAAAATTAATAATTTGTGCAAATGAAACCTATTTGATATACGATTTTTTGCGTTGCAATCATATCATAGTGTTCTACGTTATAGAGTTGGTTTGAACTGAATCCGAGCAATTTATAATTTTACAATTTATTTATTTATTTTTGCAAATTATTGATACATATTATGCATTAAAAATAATAATAAATTATTTAAATATAAATCAATTTTATTTTAATTTTATCTTTGTATTTTTAAGGTATTATAATTTTACAATGATATTGATACATATTTTATTGTTGTATTTTTAAGGTATTTTAATCAATTTGCATGTATTGCGATTTTTGTACTGTTATTTCATTTTAATTAAATGCTTCTTACACAACAAAACATATAATTAATTACCTATAAATCAATTAAATTAAAAGTCATAACTTAAATACTCCGTTCGTAGCGTCAAATGCATTTCCCGTTCACTCAACTTTTCCGCTCAAATGTCCGTCCCAGATTCTCCGTTTTCATTTGTTGTAAACGCATCCTAAAAGCGTCTTGGTGTCAGCGCTAGATGATAGCTATACATGGATAACTTCTTACATCCAATATTTAACCAGAAAAATTTATTACTTCCGATCTTGGTGAAACCTGCCAGGTTAAGTATAGTGCTCATAATTTTACTATATTGAATGGAGTTCCTCATAAATGTGGATATTCAATGTCACATTGATGTTACATACAAAAAACAGACATGAATTTCTTCGAGAAGCTAATAAAGGCATTTGGGGGAACTGTTGTGGTCAACCTAACCCGCAAGAAAGTTCTTGTGCAAGGATAGTATTGCTCGACCATGAACCGAGATGCTTAAATAAAAAACATTTTGAAATATTGTTAAAACTTAGCCAATGTACAACCATGTGCTAAGATGCAATCGGTGCTAGAAGTTTTCCAAAATATGGAGAGCTTCACCAAGTGAACTTGAACTTATGATGGACCTCTAGCCCTTCGATATTTGGAGAATCGATCTTGCTAGACCCTTACCTATGAGTAAAGGCAATGCTAGGTTTGCTACTATTGTCACTAAATATTTGAAAAAATGAGTTAAAAGCTGAACTGTTATCTACTACTAGTTTATACAAGGTGTTAAGCTTATCATCATAAATATTGCTACTTGGTTCGGTCTACCTTACAAAATCATAATAGATAATGAAACTTATTCAAAAGCTAAGAATTCATTGACTACCGCCAAAAGAATGACATCACAAAACGTTTCTCCTCTGTTGTGCATCCATAGGCAATTGAAGCCTTAGAAGCTGTAAGCAAAACTATTAAAAGTTACCACTGAATAAAACCAAAGAGAAATGAATAGAAGAGTTATCATATGTACTATGGGCATACAGGACAAACACTCATACTCCAATTGGACATGGTCCTTATTTGCTCGCTCAAGTGTGTGAATTTATGCTTCCTATGGAAGTTGATATACCATTGCATCGATGGACGTTCTATAACAACGAGCAAAAAATAGCTTTGAGAAGAAGCTTTAGACTTTTTACTTGAACTTTGAGATCAACATCAACTATCCATAATACTGAATGTTGAAGATGAGAATAGATTTTGAATACTTTATTATCCCTTGATAATGTTATACAATTTGTAACCAACTATAGCATCATTGCTTAGAGTATAAGTAATTGTATAATAGGAAAATTATTGTAATAAGGAAAAACTTAGATATTGAAATATCTTTGGTTTATTTTTTAACATGCAAAACATATATCTTAACATCCCCCTCAAACTCATGATGCGGCGATCATAAGCATCGAGAGTTTGCCAGCTAAAAATAAAAAACGCGAAACTGAATGGGACTTGGTAAAGAATCTACAATTTGCATGGAAAAAGGAACAAAAGACAGAGCAATAATGTCTTTCTCAAGATAATGACGTGTGACGTGACAATTGATCTCAATATGTTTGGTCCACTCATGAAAAACCAAGTTGCAAGAAATTTGAACAACACTCTTATTATCACAAAACATAGAAGTAGGTTCAAAAAGAGGCACCCCATATCTACAAGTAACCTACGCTATCAAACGATCTCTTTATGTCATAGCATGATACTCTACTTCAGTTGAAGAGTGAGAAAAAATGGATTGCTTCTTACTATTCCAAGATATAAGAGAATCACCAAAAAAGATACAAAGTCATTAATTGACTTGTGATCTGTGGAATCACTACCATAATCAGCATCATGGTAGGCATGCAATGCCAAAGACGAGGTAGATGAAAATAGAAGTCTATGGAAAATAGTAACTTAAAGATACCTTAAAATACGAAGGACGGCTGCCCAATGAACTGTAGTAGGGGAAGCTACAAACAGAATAACAACTTGAACAACATATGATATATCTAGACGAGTGTGTTAAGATAAACCAAGCTTCCAATAATGGTACGATATAAAGAAGGATCTGATAGTGGTATACCATCCGAAGGAGAGTATTATACATTAACTTCAACAGGTGTACCAACAACCTTATTATCAATCTAGTTTTCACAAGAATATCTATGGTATATTTTGACTGAGAAAGAAGATAACCTTTTGGTGAGTATGCCACCTCAATTCCTAAGAATATTTTAGTGGATGCAACTCTTTCATTTCAATTTTTTTAGCTAGCTCCTTTTTTAAGGAAGAAATACCATGCATATCATCTCCTGTCATAATCATATCATCAACATATAATGATAGTATGATACGCCCTTCATTGGTATTTTAACAAAAAAGGCATTATCATGAAAGTTAGAGACGAAACCAAAAGATTTAATCATAATAGAAAATTTCTCAAACCAAGCATGAGGTGCTTGCTTAAGTCCATACAATGCTTTTTAAGCTTGCAAACATATCCAAATTCAAGTGGAACACCTGGAGGTGGTTCCATATAAACTTCTTGAAGATTGCCATTCAAGAATGCATTTTTAACGTCAAGTTATGAAATGAATCATTTTCAAATGGAAACTACAACAATGAGAGTACGAATGGTAGTCATTTTGCAATCGAAGCAAATGTCTTCTCATAATTCATGCCGTTGAGAGTAACATTTTTCAACCAATCTAGCTTTATATCTTTCAATTAATCCATCAGATTTGGTTTTGATTTTATGTACCCAATGACAACCAACAACGCTCCTACCATAAGGTAGAGGAACCAAATCCCAAGCACATGTCCTTTGTAAGGAAGAAAGTTCTTCGTCCATACCCTCTCACCAAAAAGGATTAAGAACTACCTTTATAAGAAGTTGGCTCAAAAAGTTTATGAACGGAGGTTAAGAACGAAGAAAAAGACGAAGAGTAACAAGAATAAATAAAATCGGGTAATTTTGTTGACTTATGAAAGCATGTGGAATGACGAAGAGGTGGCTCTACATGCTCAGTTAGAGATTGAGGAGCCATGGAGGGGGATGATGCAACTTTAGGTGTTCCAGTTTGTTCCAGTTTATGTAGGGCTGCTAGTATTATTATTATCCTTAGAAAAGAAAGCAATATGAATTAGATCAAATCTAGTTAAACTATGAGTGTTGGATGGAATAGAGTAAAATGGTACATGTTCAAGAAAAATAATCATTTCTAGACAAATAAAGTTTTCTAACCGGTTGGATCAAAACATCTATAACCATTTTCACCCTCACCATAGCCAAGAAAAACACAAATAGCAGATCGAGAAGATTATTTGTTATGTTCTACATGAGGAAAAATAACAAAACAAGTACACCCAAAAACTTTAAAAATAATACAATCAGCCATGTCCATACAATTTTTCAAAAGGTGAAATACATGAAATGTGAGAAGAAGGAATGATATTATTAGTCGAACAGTTCAACCCAAAATTTCCTAGGAACAGAAGCATAAAGTAACATAAATGGAGCAATTTCAAGAATATGTCTGTTTTCTTTCTACAACTCCATTTTTCAAGGAGTATCAGCAGATGAGGTTTGTTGAATAGTTTCATCCAAAGAAAGTAATTCACAAAATTTATTAGAGGTGTATTCTCCACCTAAATCACACCTAATTTTTTTTTATAGCAGATGAATGTTATGTCTTAACAAGTGCTCTAAATTTTTTGTATATTTCAAAAAGGTCAGAACGATGTTTCATTAAATAGACCCAACAGTAGCATATATAGTCATCAATAAAGGACACATAATACAGAGACCCTCATTTAATAAGAACTGGAGATGATCCACACACATTTGAATGAATCAAGTCTAATGGAGTAGAAGAAGTAGAGATGATACCATTAAAGGGTAAAGTGTGCTAGTTTACATTCACCACAATCAGAAACATCGTGAGTTTGCAAATTTCCTGAAGCACATGTGGATGCTAAAAATCTCAAATGAGAAGAACAAACATGACCCAAACAAGAATCCCATAAATAAAAATTAGAGGAAGAAGGACACAAATGAAAAAAAAGATAAATCAATACTAGTAGCAGCAATAACTGCAATTTTTAATTCATTCAAAACATATTGTCCCACTGCCCTATAGCTTGTCAAATCGGTTCTTGAGACTGTAGATCCTGCAAAAAAACAAGAATCCGAAGTAAATGTTACTATATTATCAAGGTCACATAACTAACCAACAGATGCAAGGTTTAATGTGAGATTCATGGTATGATAGACATTGAAAAGAGACAAGTTGGGAGTAACATAAGAAACAACTCTAACTAAAAGTATTGGAGTGTCATCAGTAGTCATAACAGGAAAAGAGAATAATGAGGGCAAAGTAAAAAAAGATGAAGAGTCTTGAGATAAATAGCGGGAAGCATCAAAATCCAAGACCCATAAAAATGACTTACTTGAGGAGTTATTACATATTTGACCGGGAAATGAAGAGGCGGACATAACCGGTGGCCGTAGAGAATGATAATTCTGAAGAGACTTATAGCTAGTGGAATGAACAGTTGCACTTGAGGAATTAAGAGATAATTGAAACTCCTTTTCAAATATTAGATTATGACATATCTGATGACATTTTTCTACTGAAATACTTCCAATAACAAGCTTCTAATGGTCAACTATTATGGATAAACAACATTCTTAAATGCATTCTTTGATTCTATGAACGTAGTCAGTGAAGGATATAAATATTTATCAACACCTGGTTCACATTTAAGAGTTTGTTTGGGTTATAATTCGGCACTCCAAAATTCCATTATTCTTTTCTTCTCTTTTTTCTTCTTTTTTTCCTTCTATTTTTATTTTTTTCCTCTTTTTTTCAAAAAATAAAATAAAATAATAATATAACACCCTCTTCCTTTTTATTCATCCCAAAACAAAATAACTTAGATTAGCAAACACGGCCCGGAACAAAGATGGACTGTGGAAATCACATAGGTAGGCGTCGAGTAGTAGATGTAGAGCCAGTTTGCGAACATCCATTTTGATATGCTGTCTGAAATGGATTTGGATTTGGTATCTAGGTCAAGTTACAGGTTTTAGACTGTGTATTTGGTTGGAATTCTTTGGTGTAGATGTCAGATTTGATTGCAATGGGTTGTTGATAGCGGATATGGGTGGAGGTAGAACCAAAGTGGTGGTTTGGTAATGTAATTTAGGAGTGGTGGAGTTTTAATGTTTGTGGAGTTTGGTGATGGTGGAAGTAAACAAGGAGAAGAGAGAAAGAAAGCGAAACAAAATTATAATAGAAAAAAATGAGATTAACATCTCAAATTAGAATTTTGCTCTGATACCATGTTGAAGAGGAGAATAAATTTATTGAAAAGAGGAATACTTTATTCCACTTGATAATGTTATACAATTCATAACCAACTATTTATACCTAATTGCTTAAAGCCTAAATAATTGTACAATAGAAAAACTATTGGAATAAGAAGAAGCCTAGATATTGAATTATCATTGATTTATTTCTTAACATATAATACATATCTCTTAAGACTGAATACATACAGAAGATGACTTGCTATTATAATCAATGTTTCAAACATCGAAATTTTGGAAATGGAAACTTAGTTTATCGAAAGATTATGCCAAACACTAAGGTTCCCATAGATGGACCACTTTATCCAAACTGATAAGGACCTGTGATTGTCCGTGAATTAATTCCTCCTAAAACTTATGGACCTAAAAGATCCGGTGAGAATCTCATACTTCAAACTTAGAAATATACCTAAGGTACTATTTGGTTTGAAAATTAAATTTTGGGTTTTTCGTTTTCAGCATGTTCTTTAAAATACATGAATGAGTGGAAGTTGATGGAAAACGATCAATTTGAAAAATAATTTTAACATATAAAATTGAAAATGACTTTTTCGTTTTTCCACCTTTTGGAAAATATCAAAATTTATCCTTTTCCATCTTTTCTGTCCATTGTCAGATCGAATAAGATGTTTCAACTCCTTCACTCCCGCATATACAAGTATTGATAACATAAAACTTGTTTTAAAACCAAACACTACCTTAGATGTTGATGCAACGGAGGAAGTAGCATCAATGACAAGAGGAGTAGCATGGCCAGTGAGAAACAATAGCTAGATTTTCAATACGGGGCAATCAGTTTGAGCGGTTGTTTAAGCATGCTCTTGAGTAGTTCAAGCATCAAAATAGAATCTATCTACATTGTCATCATCGAATGTTGATGTGGAAACAATTTTAGGAACCCAAACCCAACTAGATATTACACAAGATTGATTTTGAGTGTACCCAAATACCTTACATGCCCCCACAAAGAGGGGTTTTATACTTATAGAACATCGGAATGGGACATGTGATACCATTAAAATGGTTAATTTTTACTGCTTGGAAAAAAGTAACACCTCATAAAATGAACCATACATAAATAAATAAAGTAAAGTAAATTAAATATGATAAGGGTTGGGTATGAGAATTTTATACAAGTTGGAATTTGACCACGAAAGTTATTCCATTGCGTTCGTGGTGAAATTATGATCTATTTCCATATACAATATGCTGAAAATGGAGCCCAAACAAAGAAGTTATGAGCATTTGAAGTTCTCAGATTTAAATTAATTTAGTTTGAATTCAAATTCAAATGAGAAATCAAATTTAGGATTTAAATTTCTAAAATTAGCTTAAGGGCTAAGTAAACAGTTAACTAAAGCTTAACGTGTGATATTCCGGAAATTTTGACAATAACAATTTAATAATTTATGTCAAAATTTAATTGAATGGACCATATTGTTAATAATAAATTTGAAATAAATTTAATGATCTTCTTTAAAATAATTATTTAAACTGATAATCTATTTTAAAGGCAAATAAATTGTTTTATATTTGTAATGTATACATATCTGTATATATTATGAATAGATAAATCTTTGTTTTAAATTTAATATATATAGGCCTGTTTTCTTATTCTAACATTTTTGATAAATTAAAAATCGGATTTAATTTGATATAAGCTGTTGAATAAATAATCATATGATTTTAATACCCAAACTAAAAACTTAATTATTTAAAATTGATTTTAGTTTAAGTTTAAATTTAAATAAAAAGATTTGTTTGTTTTTAATGTAGCTAATAAAATAAGTAATGTATTGAATAAGAAGACAAATTCATTTGTGAATTATTTTAATTTAATCATGAGTTATATTTAACAATATTAATGATGTAATCTTCTTACAAAATGGATTTTAATATAGATAGAAATGACTATTTCAAAATTTATTTGAATACATTAACATGGGAAGTAATGATTGGTAAATTTGAAATAGCATCTTTCAAACATGTTTTAAAATAAAACAAGTCTTAAAATATATGAAACACAAACATAAATTAAATGTATGGTATTAAAATGAGTATAAATACATAAACATCTATGATATTAGCATAAGTATGAAAATAAATTAATAATCACCAAATTAAGTAATTGATAGTCAAAGTTTAAAAATAGAAGAGAAAATAAAATAAGCATAGAACTTAATACATAAGTTAACATTCATAACTAATAATCAAAACAACTTCACGTTTTGTACCTAAAGTATAAAACAAGTCAAACAAAATATGTATATAACCTGTAGAATAAGCAAGCAAAAGAAAATCTATCAACATCAAAATACATATCTACATACCAGACAAAAATATATAGATAAGTACAAATAAAAAGATATAAAACAGGCTTTTCCATATTTGATGCCTGCAAAATGATGATCTGCAAGAACAAAGTGTAAAAAATTTCAAAGTGTACAAAAAGAACAAAGTGACGGGCCTATAAACAAGATAAGGAATTAGGTAAGCAAAGTTAGAAGACAAGACAAAGAGGAAATATCTTAATACATACACTAAAATAGGATAAGTAAGAAAACAGGTAAGAATCTTATATTGGAAGCTTAGATTATCTGCATAATTAGATAAGGTAAGCTAGAGTAAACAAAAAGTAAAAAGGGCATTTAATACTTTCATTTCAGCATACAAATAGGTCAATTCGAAATCTAATAAGCATTTCAACCTACTTTTGAAGAACATCTGCCTGATAAAAACAAAACAAAATTTTGAACAAAGATTATATGTTCCAGTAAAAAATTTACCCAGTAAACACCTTCCTCTGAGATCTTTCTTTATAAATACATGTCTTCCATTTCTTTTTGTTTATAAAACATAAGCAGAATCTGAAAGTATAAGTAAGTTTTTTTTTACAAACCTAAACTGCCTCAAAACCAAAGAACAGATAATTGAAGGAAGAAGCAAACCAGTTCAAACTATTTTCAATACCAAGCTATGCTCTGTTCATTCTCTCAAAACCAGGTGAGTAACATCACATTTATAAATATGTAAGTATAATTATTCTGCTATATGTTCTCTCTGAAGCTTAATTATTTGTGAGTATATTTTGCAAATACATCTCTGTGTTAAGGTGTGGATATGTGATAATGTATTACTGTGTATCTTTCTCTGTTTTGATTTCAGGTTTAAGTTCACATAAGAAAATTTCTTTTATTCTTAACTTAAGCTTTAACAAGTCATAAGTTTTGAACATATAATGTTGTTATAACATAGACTTGAGTCTGAAATTGGTTTAAAAGAAAACAGTTTGTAATAGTTCTGGAAATATAGATTAACAGTGGAAAGTTAAAATAAGTTAAAACCCAATTCTTTTAAATCATAGTTTCAGGCATATGAATCAAATGCTAGGACAAAAATTTGATTTTTAAAACCAGAATGACTATTTTTAGTTAAGTATTTAAGGTTTAGCTCGGGGTTGTATATGATATGTGAATCTGTGATTTTGGGGTGATCTATGTGAATTTGGGATTCGGGTTTCTTTCTGGAAGAAGAAGTATGAATGGAGTTTTGTGTAAAAATGGTGGATGTTGATAAAATTCACCAGGGAATTCACGGTAGGGGATTTTCTTTTAGAACCCTAATTTTTGCTGCGCGTAAAGAATCGATCACCACAGCCTCTATAGTGGATCGAGTGTTGCGTGCTCTTGAGGGGAGGTAGAGGAGGCATAGACGTGGAGATGGCCGGAATTGTAGCGTCTCTGGTGAACGAGGTGGGGTTGACGGCGAACTTCCAGGTTTGGATTTGGGTTGTCTGTGTTTTCAGGTGGGAGTGCGAACCTCTTTTTTTGATTTCGAGTTTTGAAAGATGATATGAGGGTCGTGGGTGAGGGAGAAGGAGGTTGCCGATGTGAAGCAACTATCGGAGATGGTCGGAGGTGGATGATGTTACTGTGCACGTGCACGGTGAGTTGGTTCTGGTGAAGGTGGTTGGGTCTGTGCAAGCTGGTGTGGTCTCGAGTGTTTACTCGAGTTATTGGGGGTTTTTCTCGGGGAAAGTAGCATGCGGACTCGAAGCGTGCTCGTTGTTGTCTCGGAGTAGTGGGAAGGGGGAACCTGGGTAAGTTGTAACAGGTTTTTTTTAAAAGCTGTAAAGGTTAAAATTGTTTAAACTGGGTTTTAAAAATGAGATATGAAGGTTTAACATGGTTATTTAAATAAAAGAAAAGTTTGGATTCAAAAGAAATTTGAATTTCAGTTTAAAATAAAATAAAGTTTTAAAATTTTAAATTATTCATAACCACTTTAAAAAGGGGAAATGTTGATCGAGTTTCACTCGAGTGATTCGAGTGTCGGACTCGAAGAAATTTAGGGTTTTGCTCGTAGAAATATTTGTTTGACTCGGGTATTTTTAGCTACAGGTTTTAAACATGTAAGTTTTATAAAATTTTTAAAACCGGGCTTTTAAATGAAAATATACGTATTTTAAACAAAGTTTAAAACAAGATAAGTTTGGATTCAAAGCGTAGTTTGAATCTCAGTCTTTAAATAAATAAAGATTTTTAAGTTTAAAATTTGTTTTAGACAAATTTGAATGATAAAGAGAATTTTTAAATTTGATTTGAATTCAAAATAAAATCGTGTTTTAAATTCTTTAATCTTCTGTTTTAAGATAAATATTCTTTAAGTTGTAAACTAAAAGGAGTTTGGAATTATTAAGATTAATTTGATTTCATCTTAAATTTAAAATGAATTTAAATATAAATTTAAATTAAATTGATTAAATAGCTTATTAATGATAAATTGATCATTAAATAGAAGAAGGGTTTCTAAAGACTTAAGGATTTGTAGTTATTAAATTAACTAAGTGGATAATGAATGACTAGAATTAATTAACTCAGAAATTAAGAGTTAAATTTATTTAAATAAGATATAAGTTAAAGGTAAATTAATTGGAAATTAGGAAATCATTGATTTAATATTAAATTAATGATTAGTAATAAATTAATGAATTAATAAAGAATTAATTAATGAGTTATTAAGACTTACTTAAAATGTAATTGATAATAAATCGTAGTTAATTACTTTAGGAAAGTAATTAAAGAATTTTAATTAGTTAATCAAGGTCATTAACTAAAATTAAGAAATAATAAATTAATGGGATTATTTTTAATAATTAATTAAATTATTTATTTAAGATAAGCAATTGTGAATTGTTAAGTATAATTACTTAACGAAAGTAATTAAGGAATTAATTACTCGTTGTAATTAATTCTATGAATTGTTTAAGTTAATTAATTAAGTTTAATTAATTTAGACAACCATTTTGATGATGTGATAAGTATAATTACTTAGGGAAGTAATTGAAGATAATTACTGTATGTGATTAACTGAGGGTGATTTAATAATGAAAGTAATTGGAATATAATTACTTCGTATAATTAATCCGGGGATTAATTAGAGAAATTAATTAAGGAGTAATTAATTTATTTGATGAATAATTAAAGATAGTTAATTTCTGAATGGTATTAATCAGAGGTGATTAATAAATGTAGTTTAATTGAAGATTAATTACTTAAGTTAATTAATTTAAAACAAGGAATTAATTAAAATGTAATTAGAAATCACTAATTGATATAATTAATGATGGAATGATAATTAATCAATAATAAGAAATTAAAGAGTAATTAATTAGTGTAATTAAGAAGTAATGTAATGTTTGTAAATTTAAGGTTAATTTCTATATTTAGATAAGATAATTGATTTGTGAAAATAATTTAAGAATGATTATTTGTATATAATTAAATGTTAATTAATCAAGTATGATTAATTGAAACAAATAATTAGTGAATGATTTATTAATTGATTGGAAATTGATGAATAATTGCGTAAGCAAGTTTTAAATGGTGAAGTAATTAATTTAATTTACTTTAAATTAATTAGAGATGATATAATTAATTTAATTCATTTTAAATTAATTATAGCTTATATGATTGTTTATATATGGATGGATGAAATTGTTTACTTTGAATGATTTAAGATCTCAGATATGAGAATTGATGTTATGTGATTTTTATGCTATATGATATGGATGCTTGATTTAAGTATGAATTATCTGTTATGATGATATGCATTATCTGTTTGTAGTGATAATAATGATTATCTGTTTATGTTAATGTTGACTATCTATTATGATATTGTGAGTTATCTATCTGTGTGTGTATTGAATTATTTGAATTAAACTGTTAAGACTAAATAGACAACTTGGCCTTAAAAGACACGTTTTGGACTTCGATGAGACCGGGATCGGGTTTTCCACATTTGGAACATCCGAAAACCACATCGATTCCAAATTAACGTTAGGTCGTGAATCTGGAGTGAAGATGAAGATTCAGAATGCAAGGGTTATCGTCGTTAACTCTGAGGGTGATTCCAAAATGAGTGTAACGAGATAATGCCTTCGGTTTCGTTCGAACCCGGAACGAACTTGTATGGATTGAATGCTTACAAACCATCGTCAGGCGGACGATGAGCGTTCTAAGAAAATGTGTTCTCTAAAGGTAATCGTAGCCTCAAGCCTCATCAACCGGGAATCGCTAAAACATGGGCGGTGCAGCAAGGTTAGGTGGGTCATGCCCAAGCAGGACAAGATTTTCCCCTGTCTAGATGTCCCTTTTTATTCGGTTCTTTATGGGGTAAAAGAGCGGGTCGTCACATAACGTTAAAAAGTTGATTAGGGAATAAAATAATTTGGAAACAGAAACAAAAATAAATACCTTGAATGAAAGAGTGGTCGACCTGTCGTCCAAGGATGGTTGACCGCTTGGAAACTATAGTTGCCAGTGGCAGCTAGTGTTTTATGTTATGTTCTATTCGGTTGGGTACTCCAGAATTACCCATTTCCTACCTACTTCTATCCTACAGTTCTGGTGCATTTCAACTCCGATAAATAGGACATTATCCTCTCCACTTTCGTTCATATTATTTTGGGGAATACGATGAAACTCTACCGTTACTATCTCTCTAATATAATTCAGAAACTCTGTAGAAAATTCAGGTAAGGATTCAACTTATTTCCTATTTCCTCCAATCTATTCTTATCCTATTCTTCTCCAATTATTCTGAGTCTAATGAATATATATACCTCTTTCCTATTGTGTGTATGTGTATGTATATCAAAAGGGAGAGAGAGTATGGAAGAGATAGGAAGGGAGAAAACATAGCATGTCGCAACAAAAGCGTCGATCGGTATAGGGCTGCAAATCCATCTGAGTAAAGCTAAGGCTAATCTATGAGTGAAAACCCTAGTATTTCTTTTTTGCAATTATTTAGTATATTTCTTTTGGATTTGAATACGCCTTATGGATTTTGGGATTTCGAAAATATGATAGATAAAATCCCCTAATGTTCTTTTTTAATTAGAAGTGTCAATTCTATGTTGAGATTCTTAATTATTTACATTAGTTTGATGGGATTTGTTTTGTTTATGCAATTTTTGATAATTTCATAATCTATTCTACTTCGAACTTCTTTGTGTCAAATTATGATCCTTCAATAAAATAAGGGGTTTAGATTACGAATTCTATTCATAGTTTACACCACTTATTCTTATCTATTTAATTGTAAAAGAGGAGTTGAATAGAATATGGGGTCTGGATTGCAATTCTTATTGTTTAAGATATTCCATTGAATTGGTTTATTAAATTGAGTTTCTATTTTATTTACAAGTCTATTATTATAGTTTTGATTATGAATATTTATTCCATGTTTTTGACATTAGAATTCCATGAAATATTGGGATTGAAGAAAAAGGACTTGTAATAATAATTGGTTTGGAAATTGACATTTAAGGCTAGTTAAAGGCATAAAATCCATGCGTTTAGAACTTACTAAGTGCGAATATTTATTTATTTTTATTTATGTAGTTAACATATAACTATTACGTATATAGCATAGTTAATAAGGCATTTATTTACATTTATTTTCCCCTATTAGGAATGTAATCGATTTTGAGATGAAAATAAGAGAAAATATTATAACGCCTAGTTATTATTTTAAGTTGTAATAAGGAAGATTCCTTATAAGGCCTTGTTTATGAAATGGTGAGAAGAGTGTGTGTGTGTGTATATATATATAGTAATTAATTTATGGCTAAATCATAGGGATGCGAGATCTATAGAGTTACATGATGGAAGTCTGCCCTTCACTTTGAGGCTACTAGTAGTTATGTACACTTCTATTGATGTGAGATATCCTTATGATAAATATTTGTAATGATGCGAGATTAGTTTCAAATTCTATAGGAGAAATCTTCCCAGCTATTCTGGCTACTAGTTCCTATGAACTGAGGGCTAATGTGAGATGTCATTATGGGTATAGGCCATAAGACGAAGGTCTTGCTTCGATGTCAGATGTATTAGGGGTTTGGACCCGCCTTTTTCTCCCGATGAAGTATTAAATGGCCGAGGGGTTATGTTAGGTGGTATGTCTACAGGGGCTTGCTTCTGGAATCAGGCCTTAAATGACAGGGTCTACTGATTTTCCACTTGGAAATACTAAGTGTCCTAAGAGATTCCATATATTGTTAGCTAGATAGTACCATTGAGGAGCATGCTTCTGGAATTAGGCCTTAAATGATGATGTCTGCCAAATTTCCACTAGGAAGTATTAAGTGGATTGGGAATCGTCTCTTACATTATTAGTTATTTATGACGTATGATTGGGATACGAGATTTAAATTTGGAATGGAAGGTATTAAGTGGTTAGAATCACCTCCTTTCCTTATAAAGAAGTATCAAATGATTTTAGTGATTTTATGTTCGTAGACATATTCTTTTTTTGAAATATACTGCCTAGGTACTGAAAAGATAAGACTCGAGGTTTTATTCACCAGACACTAGTTGTTCTTGTTAGTCCGTGAGATGATGGTTTTGATGACAACAACCTTAGAATAGATTATAAATATAAATACTAACATTATAAGTTTAGATATATATGTATATGCAGGATTTAACCATGCAGGTACCAAGAATGAAGACTGTACAGTATAGAGATTCAAGATATCAAGTTTGAAGACTCATGAGTATAAAGATTATCAAGAGTTCAAGACTTCAAGAATAAGTATTTTAATTAGGAATTTTGTTAAAACTCCTAGAAAAGCACTTGCATCTTAAAATCCAATTTATTCGTGGAATGGAATCCACTTCGAGCCCGTTAAAGAGATGGAACCCTAAGTAGGATGGAACCTACGAAAAATCTAGTGGAACATTGTTTTATATCCGCTAATTTTTATTCAAATGATTTTACAAAAATTATCTTGTTTTCAAAATGATTTCAAAACTTTTCTTTTAAAAGATTCAAAAACCTCTATCCTGATTTTAATAATTTTAGCCTCAAAATCATCTTTAATTTCAAAGTCAAATTACTTCTGATTTTAAACTATCTTTTAATATAATATATTTAACTTTTAAATATTTATACTTAGATTTAAATATAAAATTATAGTTAAATTCTATATATATTATTCTCTATATTTACTTATGAATTTTAACTATAGTCAAGTATATTTATAAAGTTTAAAATAGTTTTAATATAAGATAAAGGTTATTTTCAAAGAAAATCAAATCATCAAAAATTGCCTTGGGATGTCGACATACTCATGGATACCATGTTGACATAATGTCAGTTAAGTTCAAAATTTAAATTTCAAAAGAAGTGTCTATTCGCCATACCTCTTGACGAATGGACATGGCTGCTTTTCTTCTATAAATAGGGGTTAGTTTCAACGAATTTTATGTTAGATTTTGTGGTTTTTTACTCCTCTTTTTCTTCCACATTTCTTAATAAATATTCTTACCATTACTCTGTCGAAATCAACATTGAATCAAACTCGATTACTTCTAGTTTGATTCTCTATCACTATCTCAACAAGGTTCTCAGTGCTATTCAGAGTTATAGACTTCTTTGTAATCTATTAAGCGAGAAAAGGTGTGATTGTGGCCTTGAAAATCAATCAAGCGAGATAAGGTGTGATTGTAGCCTTGGGAAATCAATTGGGTGAACTTGTTGCCCATAAAATAAAGTGGGTGAACTTGTTTCCCGAAAAATCAAGTATCTCTACCCAGAGGATTGTGATTCTAGAGGGTGTACCTCGTAGCCTTGAAATCGAGGGTGTAATTGTAAAGATTGCTTTTGAAAGGAAATCCGTACTTGTGTTGTGGGACTGGATGTAGGGCAACTCCGAACCAGTATAAAATCTGGTGTGTTCTTTCCTTTACTGCTTTTTATTTTATTTCTGCATCTGTGTCTGTTTCTGTGATCATATCTGTGTTTGTATATTTCACACATCTATGTCTAAATCAACATAAACTCAAAAAGATTTAGTAATTCTTTATAAACACTATTCACCCCCCTCTAATGTTAATCCTAGCCTTAAGATCCATAATCCGCATTTCTCACAATTGGTATCAGAGCAAGGTTTTCAAAGTTTCATAATCTGATTTTTGAAAAAGTTTTCAAAATGGCTATCAACACTGGTACTGTTACGAACACTAGTATCCCTATCACTAGTTCCTTTTGTAGAAGGTCAGTCTACTGTCAGACCACCACTTTTTAATGGCAGTAACTATGCATATTGGGCATGTAGATGAAAATATATTTACAATCTATAGGATTAGACACTTGGAATATTACACAAACTGAATATTCTGAACCCACAACTGATTTTGCACAGTGGACGGCTGAGCAAAAGACTGTTGCACAAAATAATTCTAAGGCAACGAATATTTTGTTTTGTTCACTAGATAGAAATGAATTCAATAGAGTGTCAGTTTGTAAGTCTGCATATGAAATTTGGAAAACTTTGCAAGTTACTCACGAAGGAACAAACAAAGTTAAACAGACCAAAATTTCCATGCTCACAAATTAGTTTCAATTATTTAAAATGAATTCTAATGAGTCTATTTCAGATATGTATAGTAGATTTCAGGATATTGTGCATTCTCTAATATCTTTGGGAAAGGAATTTTCTGAAGAAGATCAAGTCATAAAGATTTTAAATTCTCTTACTCCAGAATGGGATCAAAAGACACTTGCTATCGAAGAGGCAAATGACATCAGTACTTTAAAGATAGAAGAATTAATTGGAAATCTAATGTCGTATGAAGTTCAAATGAACGATAGAAGAGAAAGCAAAGCATTTGAAAAGAAATCAATGGCATTCAATGCATTGACTGATGGATCAGATTCAAACAGCGATAATGATGAAGAGATAGCCTTAATGACCAAAATTTTTAGGAAATTCTTGAAATACAGAAAGATGAATAATCTCAAGAGAAACAACTATAAGAACTCTGGAAATCAGAATATAGTGCCAAATAATGTCAAATGATACAAATGTGATGAAACAGGCCATATCAAAAGAGACTGTCCGTATCCAGATAGGCAAAATCCTCCTATGAATAATGATCCAGCAAAGAAACAGAAGCGTGCATTTACTGCTACTCTAGATGAATCAGACTCGACCTCAAGTGACGATGATCAAAAGACAAATAATTCGAATTTGTGTTTCACAGCAATTCACAACTCCGACGAATTTAGAGAAACAGACTCAGAAAAAGGTACACGTTTACAATATAATTGGTTGAAATTGCTTGCTTTGAATTAGATGCTTGATTGCTTGATTGATTGATTTTGAATTGGTGTGTTGTTTGAATTTTAAAATTTATTTTCTATTTTTTTATTATTTTTAATAGTATAATTTTCTAAAATATACTATAAATCTAACAATATTTCAGACATATATATAGACATTAAAAATAATAAGTATTTTTATGTATATACATTTTAGAGAACTTAGGAAAAATAAATTATCAAAATTCACTGGCACATATCGACATGGTCCCTACCATGATGTCGACATGGGTACCAGAATTTGAATTTCAAAATTTGAATTCAAATGTTTGAATTTCCCTCCATCTTTTTACTTCATTCAATTCTCTGAAAAGCTACCTTTTGACCAGAGAATATGTCCTTTGAGAATCTATTTATTCTCTATCTTTTATCATATCTTTTCACTCTCATTTTCAAATTCAAACTCTTTCTTCAAAACTTCAAGCTCTCTACTCTCTACTTTAATGGATTCTTCAAGCAACCCCTCCATCATGAGAATTTCCAGAAAAATAAAAGAGCAACTCTTCAATGATCCGGTGGCAATAAAAGCATACATCAATTATGCTAATTATACCAAAGTCCATCCCGGAAAGTTTTCTATTTTTCAAGATTTCTCTTCTTATGAACTTGATTCTCTTTTTGCAAACAATGGATTTCTTAGTCTTATTGATGCTTCTCAAAATGATTTTGTTTGCTATCCAAATCTTGTCAAAATTTTCTATGCTAATTTAAACCGTGGATTTTATAATGGAAATGAGGATGAAATATGGAGTAGTGTCAAAGGCACTAGAATTTTTTTGAATTTTGATCTTCTGGGTACCATTCTCAATTGCAAGAGTACGGGAATGGATCTTTATAATTTTAAAATCGATGAAAATGATCGTGAGACATTTCATCACATTTTCGAAGGAAATGATAATTTTGAATTTAAAAACCAAAATTTTCGACCAAAGGCAAGAATTGTCAATCTTCTTTTGCTGCATACTTTGACCCCAAGATCGAGGAATTTTAACAATCCTACTTCAAAAGTTTGCAAAGCACTTTTTGCTATTTTTGAAAATTATGACATAAATTGGACGCAAGTTATTTTGGATGAACTTCGTCCAAAAAATCTTGAAATGGGTGAGAATACTTTGTATCGTGGAATTTACCTCACTTGGATTTTTAACTATTTTGGAGTGGATTTCAAAGGCGAAGAATTTGTTTCTAGAAAAGTTTTCAATCATTCCAACATTTCGCTTATGAAAATTCTATTTGTTTTTCAACCTTAAGAGACTCTTACCGAAAAGGAAGAGCGTTTGGCTCATGAGGAGATGAAAAAAGAGGAAGAGGAAGAAGAAGAAGAAGAAGGGGATGATATGGAAATTGAAGAAGAGGAAGAAGGTGAAACCTCTTTGGAAAGCATCGACTATCCTCCTAATCCATCCAACAAAACCCTTCTCAAAAACCAAAAGACGATTGTTGAGAATCAACGGATTCTTAAACGATCTGTTAGTAAGAAGTTGGACAAAATTTCATCCAAGATGAACAAGTTCATTTCCAAAGTCATTAAGAAACTTGGAATTTCTTCATCATCATCATCCTCTAACTAGTTCTACCTTATCGTATCTCGTTGTATTAGTTTTAGTTTATTTTGATTTGAATGTTCATGTAGTTCTTTATGATTAATCGTTATGTCGTCTTAGTATGAAATGAAATGGAATTTCTTTCTGTTATCTAGCTTATCTTATCTCCAGAATAAATGTTAGTATATTATATAAATATATATATATATACACACACACACACACAATTATTCACAAAATCAAAATATCATCAAATTTCACAACACCATGTCGACATACCCCCTATGACCATGTCGACATGTACTGGTCAGAAATGACAATTCATTTTGAATTTGAAATTTGAATATTTACTATATGTCTATTCATTTCAAACGAATTTCTACACCTATAAATACATATTTCTTCCTGAATTCATCACTGAAAACTATTTCTTATCTACTCTATCTCTCATTCTTCTCACAAATCCGAATATGGCTAATCCAATTCATAAATTATCAGAAAATCTTGATGAAACTCTTAATTCGTTCAAGAATATTCTCTCATTCATTCTTCTTACCCAGCGACACTTAGAATTGAGTCAAATGCAGATGATCAAGGAGCAAGAAAGGCATTTCGATGCAATACGATGGATGATTTCCTCCCTACACAAGGATGATAACGAAGCACATCCTCTAGTCTCTCTCACCAACGACAATGATAATTGGGATGCTATTAAAGCATACCCTATCTTTGGAGAAGAAGAATGGGTGGATGTTCCACGTAACATTTAATTTTATTTGGTGGCTTTGTTTGAATTATTTACTTTGATTGATTTGATTTTATTTGCTTTGGCTTGGTTTGAATGTGATTTAGTAATGGATTGATGTTGTTGTACAAAACATGTATAATTATACATTAATATGTATATAATCTTTGATTCATTATTGTGACTATCAATATAATTATTTCTTAATTCTATATTCCATTGTATAAGTTTATTAATGCAGGTATTTTAGTCCAAGAATGAGGGGGAGTTATATAGTTTGGAGTTAGTTTTTTTTTGTTGATGACAAAGGGGGAGAAGTATAAAATAGGGTAGTTAGGCATAGATTAATGGGGAGTTATTAGGTTAGAAGTAATATTTTATAAACAAAGGTTGTCATCATAAAAAAGGGGGAGATTGTTAGTCCGTGAGATGATGGTTTTGATGACAACAACCTTAGAATAGAATATAAAATATAAATACTAACATTATAAGTTTAGATATATATGTATATGCAGGATTTAACCATGCAGGTATCAAGTATGAAGACTGTACAGTATAGAGATTCAAGATATCAAGATTGAAGACTCATGAGTATCAAGATTATCAAGAGTTCAAGACTTTAAGAATAAGTATTTTAATTAGGAATTTTGTTAAAACTCCTAGAAAAGCACTGACATCTTAAAATCCAATTTATTCGTGGAATGGAATCCACTTCGAGCCCGTTAAAGGGATGGAACCCTAAGTAGGATGGAATCTACGGAAAATTTAGTGGAACATTGTTTTTTATCCGCTAATTTTTATTCAAATGATTTTACAAAAATTATCTTGTTTTCAAAATGATTTCAAAACTTTCCTTCTAAAAGATTCAAAAACCTCTATCCTGATTTTAAATAATTTTAGCCTCAAAATCATCTTTAATTTCAAAGTCAAATTACTCCTGATTTTAAACTATCTTTTAATATAATATATTTAACTTTTAAATATTTATACTTAGATTTAAATATAAAATTATAGTTAAATTATATATATATATTATTCTCTATATTTACTTATGAATTTTAACTATAGTCAAGTATATTTATAAAGTTTAAAATAGTTTTAATATAAGATAAAAGTTATTTTCAAAGAAAATCAAATCATCAAAAATTGCCTTGGGATATCGACATACTCGTGGTGACCATGTCGACATAGTGTCAGTTAAGTTCAAAATTTAAATTTCAAAAGAAGTGTCTATTCGTCATACCTCTTGACGAATGGACATGGCTGTTGTTCTTCTATAAATAAGGGTTAGTTTCAACGAATTTTATGTTAGATTTTCTGTTTTTTTACTCCTCTTCTTCTTCCACATTTCTTAATACATATTCTTACCATTACTCTGCTGAAATCAACATTGAATCAAACTCGATTACTTCTAGTTTAATTCTCTATCACTATCTCAACAAGGTTCTCAGTGCTATTCAGAGTTATAGACTTCTTTGTAATCTATTAAGCGAGAAAAGGTGTGATTGTGGCCTTGAAAATCAATCAAGCGAGATAAGGTGTGATTGTAGCCTTGGGAAATCAATTGGGTGAACTTGTTGCCCGTAAAATCAAGTGGGTGAACTTGTTGCCCGGAAAATTCAAGTATCTCTACCCAGAGGATTGTGATTCTGGAGGGTTTACCTCGTAGCCTTGAAATCGAGGGTGTAATTGTAAAGATTGCTTTTGAAAGGAAATCCGTACTTGTGTTGCAGGACTGGATGTCGGGTAACTCCGAACCAGTATAAAGTTCGGTGTGTTCTTTCCTTTACTGCTTTTTATTTTATTTCTACATCTGTGTTTGTTTCTGTGATCATATCTGTGTCTGTATATTGCACACATCTGTGTCTAAATTAACATAAACTCCAAAAGATTTAGTAATTCTTTATAAACACTATTCACCCCCGTCTAGTGTTAATCCTAGCCTTAAGATCCGCAATCCGCATTTCCCACAGTTCTAACTCCCTTCTCATTACAACACAGGTTAAGGACAGAGTGATGGCAGTGATGACGCTTAAAGGTGAAGAAGCTTGGCAAGTGGCAGTATTTATTATTATTTTCCTTCATGTGTAACCATGGATTCAAACAATTATTGTAAAAAATATTATATTACGGTGTTTATGAGATTTTGTGTTATGACATTTTTATTGTTTTGAAATAAATTAGTACACTTTACTATTATATTTTGTTCCATCCCTGTGAGTTCTAAAAGTTTAGTTATGGATCTGTAATGTTATTTCTTTTTACTACCAACAACTTGCCTTAAAATGGATCTAATTTTCGACGGGCCTTTTCTAGGGTGAAATTTAGGTCTATTCCATGGTGGGTTGTTACATTTGGTATCAGAGCTCTAGGTTACCCGATCATGGGGGAAAAACTATATGTATGAGAAATGTATTTATTATTTCAAAAAAGGTTTTTCAAAAGAATTCTTACTGTATATATATACCTATTCCCCCTCTTCTTGAACATATGCACATATACTAGGTAAACTTTTCTTTTCTTTCAGCATGTAAATACTATCTTAGGAAATCGTCACTAAAGGTTTAACCTACAAATAGTTGATTTGGTTGATAATCAATCTACTTCCAAACAAGGGTACCCTACTCGCGGAAGACCACCTATTCGTGGAATCCCCGAATGGTTTAAATAGTATCTTAGGACCGTTAGGCAGATTCCTATTCCTCCAACTGCACCAGTAGCACCCACTGCCCCGGCCGCTGATGCAGCACCCATCCTGTCGACTTTCCTAAGCTTTGTACTTTCTCAATATGGAACGGTTAACATACTCTAGAGATGAATGATATTCAGAAGCTAAAGCATGGACTGGTAATTGTGAGAAGATATTTAGAGAGCTTGGTTGGGATGATCGGTTAAGAAGAAGAATGCAGCTTTGCACCTCAGGAAAGGAGAAAATTAGTAGAACTTTGTGACTAATGAGCACCCAGGCAAGATATTCTCTTGGGATGAATTCAAGGACCGATTCGAGATGAGATTCATGTCTAGAGCACATGTTAGCTTACAATTAGAAAATTCGTTCAGTTGAGACAAGGAGATTCTACCCTTAAGGAGTACATAGCTAAGTTTACTGAATTGGCTAAATTCGAGATGAACCCAATAGACACACCTATGAAAAAGGCCATGAAGTTCGTGAAAGGCTTAAATTCCCCGCTAAGAGAAATGTTATTGACCCAAGTTCCTATGGGGGCCACATATGAGATGTTGGTAGAAACAGCGATGCTGTACGTGGCCAATGAGGAAGATAAAAGAGAGAAAGAGATGTATGCATAGACCCCAAAGTAAGGAGGGCCGAAGAAGTGGAGTTTTTGCACCAATAAGAAGTCGAAGGGGAAGTTTAAGAGGTAATTAAAGGTGTGTAACAGATGCCAAAAAGGGGTCACGAATCCAAAGATTGTAGGGTGGGTCTGATGAAGGAAGCCTTTAAAGGAAATTGCTTTAACTACCACGAGGAAGGGCATCACAAGAATCAATGTCCCAAGATGGCTAAGGAAGGACCAAGTAGGCATGCTTATGCTATTAAATCTATCCCTATTGCTAGTAAACGACCAACGGACCAAGGAAAAGCAGCTCAAGAAGGTATAACTCTTATTTTTGGAGTTACTATTCGTACCCTATTTGGCTCGGGAGCACACATTTCTTTATAGCTAGGAATGTAGTAAATTCCTTAAACCATAAAAACTAGATGGTCAACGACCTAATAGAGGTTTCCAATCCCATTGGGGGTTCGACCTATCTTTCTCTTATTTGCAAAGACCTAGTGTTAGACATATGCGACGTTAGTTTCATATGTACCATGTATATTTTAAATTTCGAGGGGGTATGGACTTATCTTGAGTATAGATCGGTTATCATATTATGGAGCCATTCTTGACTATGACAAAAGGATAGTACGATTTAGGAGTCATCAAGGTTGGGACCTAGAAGTTCTTTTTAAACCCAAAGGTTTAGTTGAGTTAAGCCATTTATACTCACTATATCTATCTATTGATCGAGGACCACTATCTATACCCATAGTTTATGAATTTCTTGATGTCTTTAAGGGGATCTCAGGTCTCCCACCCTATAGAGAGATTGAGTTTCGAATCGACTTGGAGAAGAACGCATGACCTGTCACTCTGCCTTTGAGACATATGGCCTCCAAAGAAAGAAGGGAATTAGATAAGCAAATCTTAGAGCTATTGAATAAAGGATTCATCTGTAGGAGTACTTTTGAGTGGAGAACCCCTGTCATTTTTGCTGCTAAGGCAGATGGTTATTTAAAACTGCATCGATTGTAGGGATCTAAAGAAGCTAACAAGGATAAATAGGTACCCTCTACCTAGAATAAATGACTTGTTCGACCAACTTGTAGGAGCTAAAGTCTTTTCCCAGTTAGGCTTAGTAACGGGATTCCATTAGTTAAGGATTGCAGAGGAAAGCAAACCGAAGACCGCTTTTTTGTACGCCAGATGGACTCTATGAGTGGGAAGTAATTCCTTTTGGACTAAGGGATGCCCTAGCATATTTCATAGATTTAACGAGTAGAATATTTAGAGGGCATCTTAATAAATTTGTCATGGTGTTTGTTGATGATATCTTGGTTTTCTCCAAAGGCAAGAAGGAGCATGAGGACCACCTTAGGAGGTATTGGAGACTTCGAGTCGAAACCAACTCAAAGACAAGTTTTCTAAATGCCACTTTTGGAAAAATGAAGTTAGGTTCCTTGGGCACATTGTTTCGAAGAAAGGATTGATGGTGGACCTTACTAAAGTGGAAGATGTCCAAGGATGTAAGGTTTCTAGTAATGCATCAGAGGTTAGAAGTTTTCTTGGGTTGATAGGCTACTATAGGAAGTTCATCAAGAGCTTTGCACAAATAGCAACCCCTTTAAACCGATTGACTAAGAAGAATCTAGTCTTTGTTTGGGATGATAAGTGCACCAAGGCAATTGAGAAGCTTAAGGAGTCATTGACTGCACATCCGTGCTTACTGTTGCGGATGGAAGCAAGCCGTTTATGGTTTTTACGACTGCATATGGCACTTGACTAGAAGCATTTCATATGCAAGGAAGAAAGGTAGTTGCCTATGCTAGTAGACGACTAAAAGATCATGAGAATAGGTGTCCAGTGCATGATTTAGAATTGGCAACTATTGTTTTTGCCTTGAAAAAGTGGAGACATTATCTCATGGGGAAATGTTTGAACTATTCACTGATCATAAATCACTCAATTACTTATTTTTCCAAAAATATTCGAATCTTAGGCAGAAGATATGGATGGAGGACATATCATCCTTTGACTTTGGTTTTCAATATACCCCCGAAAAAGGGAACGTAGTTACCATTGCCTTTTGTAGGAGACACGCTGCCATAGGTGCTATATATGAATGGAGACAATTAGAGTGTCTCTCGAATTTTAACCTCCAACTGTCAGTAGAACCCATCCAAGCTTTTCTATCAGTTATGGTGGTTAGACCAGCCTTGATGGATCGTATAGGGCAAGGTAAGTAAAAGACGAGGAGTTAGTAGAGATTTTTGAAAAATGAAGGAAAGGAGAGAATTTTACCCATGCTAGGAGATACTTAACTGATGAGAAGGGATATTTGAGAAAAGATGGAGGACTTTGCATCCCAATGATTGATGACCTGATGAGAGATGTGCTTATAGAGTAGCACCCCTCAAGGATGACCATTCATCCTGGAAGAGATAGGATGGACATGAAGAGAATTTTCTTTGGAATGGAATGAAGAGGAGAGTAGCTGAGTTTGTTGCTAGGTATTTGACATGTCAAAAGATTATAGCTGAGCAAGGAAAGCCTAGTGGATCATTATTACATTTGGAAATTCCAACTTGGAAGTGGGAGCATATTTCAATGGATTTTGAGGAAGGATTGCCTAAAAGTCAGAAGGGCAATGAGGCTATTTGGGTTGTTGTAGATAGACTTACGAGCGCTCAATTTGTTCCAATTAGGAGAAATAGGACTAGTGCCTATCTCACCTAGATTTTTATTAAAGAGGTAGTTTGTCTACAAGGAATTCCTGTAACATAGTTAGTGATAGGGACCCCTTCTCCACTAGCGAGTTTTGACGGAGCCTATAAACAGCTTTGGAAACTTCTTTGATTCTTAGCATGGCATATCACCCACAAACTGATAGATAAACAGAAAGGGTGAATCTAATCTTGGAAGGCTTATTGAGAGCTTGTGTCTTGGATTTTGAAGGACATTGGGAGCAGCATCTATCTTTGGTTGAGTTTGCATATAATAATAGCTATCAAAGTACAATTGGTATGGCCCCTTTTGAAGCACTTTATGGTCGGCCATGCAAATCGCCTAGTTGTTGGTGGGAAACCACCGACAAAGTGTTGCTCAAACCCGATTTGATCCTCGGTACTACGGAAGAAGCATAGTTGATCAAGCAGAGGATGAAGGTAGCACAAGACCATTAGAAATCTTATGCGGATAAAGAAGAAAAGTGCTTGAATTTGAGGTTGGAGATATGGTATTTGTTAAAATATCCCCTCTTAGGAATATTGTTCAATATGGAAAGTCTGGAAAATTGGCACTTAAATTTATTGAGCCATTCAGAATTTTGGAAAGAATAAAAAAATTGGCATATCATGTGGAGCTTCCTGACAATTTGGTAGGAGTCCACAATGTTTTCCACATTTCTCACCCTAGGAAATACCTTCATGACACCGCTAGTAGAGTAGAGCCTGATCGGTTCGGGGATTTTGAGATAGAGCCAACGGTGCCTCGTACCACCGTACGTATTATGGAACATGGTACTAGGAGACTCGGCATTAAAATAATTAAGTTGGTCCGGGTACAATGTGGGGACAATCCGGCAGAAAGCACATGGGAGACTGAGGAGAAAATGAATAACACTCACCCAGAGCTTTTCACTGGTAATTTTTCTCTCCAAAATTAGGATTTTTGTTTCATAGCGGTTGCAAGATTAGATGGTAAGAGATGGTTGTTACACTTTTTCACAATCACTTTACACTCATATAGAAATTTTTATGCATGTTTTGGATATTTGCATACATACTTACTTGATACGATTGCACAATGATGCTTTCATTTTAGCATGTCTGTAGTGCATAATCACATCACACTAATGGTTGAGTATATGGTTGGGTAGATAACTTAGTTTTATAATATGGATGTATTTCGAGTTACGCTGTTTTCCCCTTGGAAGATTTTAGAACGAAATCCCTTTTAGGTAGGAAGAAAGTAACACCCCGTACAATGAACCATAAATAAATAAAGTTAATTAATTTAAATATGATAAGGGTTGTATATGGGATTTTATAAGGTTGGAATTTTACCATGAAAGTTGTTTTGTTGCGTTCGTGGTAAAGGTCATTGCTGTCTCTCCAATAAGATTCAGAAACTCCGTAGAAAATTCAAGTAAAGATTCAAATTATTTCCTATTTCCTCCAATCTATTCTTATCATATTCTTCTCCAATTATTATGAATCTAATGAATATATATACCTCTTTCCTATTGTGTGTGTGTATGTCAATAAAGAGATATTCTAAAAGAGATTGAATGGCTACAAATCCATATAATTAAAGCTAAGGTTAATCTACAAGTGGAAACCTTAGTATCTCTTTTTAGCAATTATTTAGTGTATTTCTTTTGGATTTGAATATGCTTTAGAGATTTTGGTAATTTGAAAATATGATAGGTAAAATCCTCTAAAATTCCTTTTTATTTCAAAGTGTCAATTCTATGGTGAGATTCTCGACTATTTATGTTAATTTGACGGGATTTGTTTCATTTATGCAATTTTTGATAATCCCATAGTCTTTTCCACTTCTCCTTCTTCTTTGGGTCAAATTGTGATCCTTCAATAAAATAAGAGGTTTAGATTATGAATTCTATTCATAATGTACACCACTTGTTCTTACCTATTTCTTCGTAAAAGAGGAGTTGAATAGAATATGTGGTTTAGATTGCAATTCTTATTGTTTAAAATATTGCTTGAATTGGTGTATTAAATTGAGTTTCTATTTTATTTACAAGTATGCTATTGCACTTATGATTATGAATATGTATTTCCTGTTTTGGACATTAGAATTCCATTAAATCTTGGGAAATTGAAGAAAAAGGACTTGTAATAATAATTGGTTAGGAAATTGACATTTAACGCTAGTTTAGGGCATAAAATCCATGCGTTTAGAACTTATTAAGCGCGAATATTAATTTTTATTATTTATATAGTTAACGTATAACTTTTGCGGTATATGGCGTAGATAATTAGGTATTTATTTACATTTATTTTTCTCCATTAGGAAGGTAATTAATTTTGGTGAAAATAAGAGAAACTATTATATAGCCTAGTTATTCTTTTAAGTCGTAATAAGGAAGATACATTAGAAGGCCTTATTTATGAAACTGTGAGATAAGTGAGTGTGTATGTATATATTTATAGTAACTAATTTATGGCTAAGTCATAGGGACGCAAGGTCGATAGAGTTACATGATGGAAGTCTGTCATTCACTTTGAGGCTAATGACAGTTGTGTTTACTTTTACCGATGTGAGATATCCTTAAGAGAAATATTCATTACGACGTGAGGTTAGATCCGAATTCTAAAGGAGAAATTTGCCGAGCTAATCTGACTACCAGTTTCTGCGAATAAAGTATTAATATGAGACATCATTATGCGTACAGCCATAAGACGAAGGGCCTGCTTCGGGGTTCGATGCTTTAAGTGGTTAGACCTGCCTTTTTTCCCCAAATGAAGTATTAAATAGCCGAGGGGGTTACATTAGGTGGAATCTCTACAGGGGTCCGCTTCTGGAGTTAGGTCTTAAATGAGGGGTTCTTCCTATTTTCCACTTTGAAATATTAAGTGGCCTAAGAGATTTCATATGATGTCAGCTAGATAGTACCATTGAGGAGCACGCTTGTAGACTTAGGCCTTAAATGACAAAGTCTGCCTATTTTCCACTGGGAGTATTAAGTGGCTTGGGTACCATCTCTAACATTATTAGCTATTTATAACGCATGATTGAGATACGGGATATATTTCTGGAATGGTAGGTATTAAGTGGTTGGACACGCCTCCTATCCTTATAAAGAAGTATTAAATGATTTTAATGATTTTATGTTCATAGACATATTCTTATTCTGAAATATGCTGTCCAAATACGGAAAAGGTAAGACTTGAGGTTTTAATTCCATAGACACTTGTTGTTCTGGCTCCTTCCTCTTACAACACAGATCAAGGATGGAGTGATGGCGATGACGATATTTAAATAATTATTGTAACAGATATTATATTATGGTTTTTAAGGGATTTTGTGTTATGACATTTTTATGGTTTTGAAATAAATGGGTACACTTTACTATTATATTTTGTTCCAACCGCTATGAGTTATGAAAGTTTAGTAATGGCTCTGTAATATTATTTCTTTTTACTACGAACAACTTGCCTTAGAATTGATCTATAACACCCTTAATTTTTGATAACATTATTCAGGAGATTTAATTATAAATTAAATAGAACAATGAAAAGATTAATTGGTTAAGGGAATTGAGGTTTGTATAATAAGAGTGTAGCCATGCCTAATTGAATTAATGAACTAAGCAAAAGCAAAATGAACTAGATAAGGGTAAAATAGGAATTATCCATGTTCATGTAACCTAAGCCTTCATACCATTTCATTTTACATGTTCATTTCACAAATTAAAAACAAAGCTAGAGGCCGGCTACCATTAAGAAGAAGTAAGGGGGGATTAGCTAAATCAAGAGGAAGAATCTAAATCAACTTAATCCAAGATCAAATCCCAACTCCTTAACATCAAAGCAAAGGTGAATAATGGGTTAAATCTCATGTTTTTTTGTTTATTAGATTGAGATCCAAAATTGTTTTGCAAATGTTTTGCCATGTTTTGATTGATTACAATGGATATATATACTATTGATGATTTTGGAGATTTCATATGGATTTTATGATAAGAATTGATTTCGAAAATCTATTAGTTGGCATCCAATAGACTTGCAATTTTAATCTAAGGTCAGAAATATTATTTAGAAATGGATTTCAAGTTTCATAATTTTCTAAATTATCGTGGAATTAATATTAATTTTCTAGTTAAGAAAAAGGTTATTTGGGTTTAAAGTTAATTCTGGCAATTATGTAGTATTTTGGGTCCAAAATTTAAATATGTTGGAAAACATATTAAAGTAGATTTATGTGAATTTTTTTTGAACTTTCCTAATTGTTTTAAATATATAAAATTATTTAAGGTATGAGGCTTAAATGTTTTATATATTTATAAAAGGTGAAGGGACATTTTGTAAATAATTTAATTAGTTTAATTCTGAAATTTCAGTAGTACTTTTGGAAAAGAAAATTAACAACCAATATTATTTTGACAAACAAGGCAGGTTAGTTGAAAAGATTTCTTAAAAAGGTTAAAAATCAGTTTAAACATGCTTTTTACATGTTTCACCACTTTCGACACCTAGCTTTTGTTTATGTTCCTCTTCCACCATCACCATTCAAAACCAATGTGCAAGGCATCGAAGACTTGGTGCGCATCGAATTGGATATAGGTGGAAGGTATGCAGTCGAAATAAGGGTTTCCGATGTGGTCGAAGCGCTGCTTTGCTTTTAAATGAAAATGCACCTACTTAGCTTTCGATAGTAATGCTTTCGACCTGGTTGGCTTTCGACTAGGTCAAATTGTTTTAGAGGAATTGTTTCAAAAGAGGTTGCGCCTTTTGTTTAAGTAAATGTTTTCGAAGGGACCGAAACCCCTTATTGCCGTCTTTTTACCTTTCAACCCAAATCTGTTTCAAAAGGGTTACCTTGTTTTTAAGACTCAACTACTACTCCAATGCTTTCGAAGGGATAGGTTTCGACACCGTCCACTTCTTTTACTTAGGAATTGCTTTCAAAAGAGTTGCTTTCGACTTGGTTGTTCATGACCCTTTTTGATATTTGAAAGTTAAACCCAAAGGTTTTGAAAGGAATGGTTTTCAAAGGTTTCGAAAGGTTTTCCACTAGCTTTTACTTGAACCCAATGCTTTCGAAAAGTTTGTTTTAAGTAGTATGCGTTAATGCTTTCGAAAGGTAACCGATATAGGTTTAAAGGGAAGGTTCTCCAGTATTTTCGAAAGGTTTAAACTATGGTTCAAAAGGGGTAGTTCCCCAATGGTTTCGAAAGGTACTTAAAGTATTTTGAATGGAAGGTTTTCGACTTCAGGCATGTTTGATGTTATAAAAAGCGGATGTCTAAGGTTTATAAAGCTTCCTAAGAATGATTTTTTTCAATGGTTTCAAAAGGTATGTTTGGCCTTTAGGTCTAAGGTTATAAAGTGAAGAAGTTTACTTATATCGAAAGGGGTACTTTCAATGTTTCGAAAGTGGCACTGTCAATGGTCACGAAATTGATACTTTCAATAGTTTCGAATGGGTTGTTTAAAGATTTTAAACAAAGGTTTCGAATTATCTACCTTGGAAATATAGCTTGAGTGTTTTAAGTTAAAAAAGGGTTTTAACTTATTTTGAAGGGATAGGTAATCCTCATTATATTACATCAACATTATTTTGGGTAAAGCGCGCGCGCGTGTGTGTATATATATGTATATAAATAACATGGCAAATAGCAAGAGTATAGCGAAGAATGTATTTTTCTTGTGTAAATGTGATTTAAAGGTCTAAAATTTGAAAAGGTTTTCAAGGAAAATTTTAAAGGGTTGTTAACCCTAAGAAAACGAATCAGATTAGAAGACCGGATGAGACTGGTGTAGGGTCACACCTTACTCATTAGCTATTAGCCCATAGCTAATTTAGTCCAAAATTACAGTATGTAGCGCTTAGTCACAGGTAGACTTAAATGATGGTTACACATAGAAATGAATATATGTACAGAAAAAAGACAGGTTATTGGTGAGCCCGCAAAACCATTAGGATCAGGAGACCCCTAGAAAAGTAAGTTAGGGACAGGCTGTCTAGAAGAATTATCTAACCATTGTTAGATCATATTTATTATTTTGTCTGATAGGCCCGAGTCAGCCAAAAGTTAGTAGTTAGCCAAACAAAACTGCATTTATTTTGGACAGCTGGTCCAGTAAATATCCATTTTTAGCATATATGATATTGCTATTATTGATATAACCAGCTTGATTAACCAGTTTGTGTAACAACCCGATATTTTCAGCCATTCGCATCCACATATATCGGACTTAGATTGCTCAAAATACCACTTGTAATAAAATTTGGAGCAAATAAAATCAATCATACAGAATCACAGACACAGAAGTATCAGAATAACTCGCAGCGGAAATAAAATATACCATAGTAGTTCATGAAGCTACTATAATAAAATCTCAAAACAAAATACATAATATCAGTCTGAAATATATACAATAGAAATCCCAAATACATAGAAGTTTATAAATACAGGAGCTGATATAAACAACTGAAACTGAAAGGCATAGATAACTAGATAAGCAAAATCTCCAGTGATTCCTAGCTCTAGAAAGAGAAATCCAAAGTTAAGCTGTGAATACTCAAGCTGACCCGAGCGTAAAGTAAAAACAAAAACACTCGAGTCAGGATATACATACTTATATAATGTAAACCAACTCAAGTGAACTGCAGTAGTAATGCACAATAACTTAAAGGATGTTTGGGATCGCCCATCCTCTAAGGATCAGTTAAACCATCAATTTAACGTTACAATAGAAATTTCCATACTAAAGTAAACTATGCAAATAATAGGGCTAATGTGGCTAGGGTAGCGCAGAGCTGCAGCAATCGTTCACCTCTAGTCACACTCTCAAATTGAAGGTGTACATCTAAAATCACAACGCATACAAAGAAGTGTACCCGTAGTTAAAATTCAAAAATGGTATTTTATACTTCGAAAGTCAAATATCATTTCAAAATTCAATATTATTTCAAATTCATTTTAAAATATCAAAATATCATATCTTTCCAAAACCTCATTCATTTTTATTTAATTAAATACCATTCCAAATCACATTTCAAAATGATTTATATTTCAAATCAAATATTCCATTTAAACCAATTAAAATGAAGTTATTATACTTTAAAAAAATCAAATATTCAATTACCAAAAATTTAGTCTTTTTAGACTTCATTTATTCACTTAAATTTACTAAAACGGTGAAATTTCACTTTCGCAGCATTTAGAAAATGCTACGGTAAGTTACATTTGAAAACAATTCAATTAGGCAAAGACAACATTTAAAACCGCTGTTGTAGTATTCAAGTTTAGTTTCTAAAACTACAACACTTACAAAGTGCCGTAATAACCCTTAGTTCATTTTAGCCTTTTACTTCATTTGTATCAACTACAGCACCTAGAAATGCCGTAATATCCTTTACTTCAGAAATGATGGCATTTCTGAAATGCTGTTAATTAAATTCCAAATTTTCAATACAATTTCATACACAAATAAATTTTAATTTAAACCGTTTTTAACTTGTAAAAATTATATTTTCACACTTTAAAAATGATCATTTAAATACCCTTTAATTTATGATTTTATAATGTAACATTTTATACACAAAAAATCAAATTCTATTAATTATTCACTTATTAAATTCAAGCATACAAATTTCCATTCTTTGTATTTTAAAATTTTACTTAACAATTAAGTTTTAATTACCATTTCAAAATATAAACTAAATTTCCATTTTTATTTATTTAACTTAACTTTTATATTTAAACCAAATCTCAAATTTAAATATTTAAGTTATATTCAAATTTCACTTTTAAACATTCATTTATTTTACCATTTTAATTCATAAAAAAATCAATAACACCTTATTAAATCATTTTAAATCCAATTTAAATCAAATTATCATATTTTATTTACTTAACTTAAACTCCATTTTTAAACAAAATCTGAAATTTCAATAATAAAGTTATATTTCAAGTTTCAACTTAAACATTCATTATTTCATATTTTAACTTGTAGAAAAATCATTAATACCTTATAAAATCATTTTTAATTCAATCTAAATTAAAATATCATAAATTTACATTTTTAAAATATTTTAAAAATTTTTCCAGAAAAATATATATAACATGACCACAGGTCTGCATAATATTTTCTAACCTAGGTCAAGTGATACGGATAATATATCATTTCAATACGTTCAGAAAGAAAAATCCGGGTTCTATCACTTCAAACATGCAATCCCAAGTAAAATAAAATAAATAAAAATCTCTCAGGCCTATCATTTTAGCCCATAACGATTTTTTCTTATTCCAAAGTCCGTTCGGGTATGTATCATTTCAACCGATAGTGATTCTGTTCTACATGGAACTCGCAGTGTGATAAACAGATGTAAATAACAGCATAGTAACATATGGCAGTAACAATTAATATGACAAGCTAATAAACAGGATGATCATCATATAAATCATATCACAGGCAAGTATAACATGATGTAGCAGTTTACAAATTCACTTGGTGTCACTTTACAGTTTATATAAGTAAATATATCCAAGTGTGATTACTCACTTGTTTCAAGATGGAGATAGCAAGACAAAGCACACAACAAATTCCAGAAAGCATGGTGACACGACTTAAGACTTGAGTGGGAAGAGAACTAAGCTAGTGATCTTGTACACAACCAATAGAACAAGACAATATAAATATTATTTCAACCCAAATATACTTATGGAAACAATTTAAAATAAAAGCGAAAAATCACAAAATGATTTGACCATTGCCTCAACCATCATATGCTCGGCCTAGGGGGCTAATGTGCCCGGCCATAGTGGTGATTTGGGTCGGGTGTAGGTTCATATAGGCACGGCTAGCAAGTAGTTGAAGTGGTGGAAGTTACAACATGAAAGAAGATCAATGGGTAGGCAAAAGAAGTGGGTTTTTTTGCAAACTTTGGTTCGACCTGAGGGAATGTGGGCTCGGCCATTCAAGGTGAAGGTCAAGTGGTGTCTGGAGTTGCGGCCAGAGGTGGTGGAGGAGCTGGCGACGGCGGCTATGGAGGTGGCCAAGGTGAAAAATGAAGAGGTGGTGACAACATAAGGCTCGGCTAGGCAATATTGTTGTGTTTGTGGAGTTTTAATGGTGCAACCATCATAAGTAATGTCACGGCCATGACTGGACAGAGGGGGAGGAGGGTAGGTGGCCGTGGATGATGGTGGAGTTGGTCGGAGGAAGTCTTGGAGGCTATGGCCGAACATATACAAGAAAAGGCAAGGCAATTTCAATAGAAAAATCAATAAAAATAAAAAGTAGAAAAAGAAGAAGACATTACCAAAGTTTTTTTTCTGAAATCTGAACTTTCATGAATGAGGAAATGAGAAGAGGTGGTTTTACGTGAATTACAAAAAGAAACTCATGGCTATAGGCTTTGGGAAAGGTCGGCCCAAAATGAAAAGGTGTGTAGATGAAAAGTCAAAAGAAATGAAGAGTTTAGTCCTTTGGAATTTCCCTCTTCTTTATTCAAATAAACTAAAATAAAAACTATGTAAATAAAATTCAAATCTGAAAACAAAATAAAGTGAAAAAGAAAATAAATAATTATTTTAAGGAAAAATAGAAAATAAATAAAGAAAATAGCTTAAATTGAAACTAGAATTTAAAAAATTGAAAATAATATATAATAAACATTTAAAATTTATAATTATACTTTAAAAATGTTTTAAAAATAAAATCTATACATAACATGTCTTATAACACATATTAGAACATGATATGACAAATAAAATATTATTTATATGAATTAAAACAAACAGTTTTATTGAATAAATCAATTTACATACAATATTGTAAAAAACATAACTTTCACAATATAAATCGGATTTCAATGAAACAAAAAGCAGTATTCTTGAAATTAATTTATTTTCATAATAAAAGATAAAATTCAAAAATTTAAATTTTAAATTTAAAAGTCAAAGTTTGACCACTTTGACCAAAATTCACATTTTTGGAAAAATATTCTATTATTCAGGTTCGGAATTATAGTTCACACAAAAATCAAAATTTTATATTTAAAATAAAAAAATTTACCCATAAAAAAATAAATTTTTTAAATCAGAAATTCAAATAAAATAATCAAAATAAACAATTAAAATAAATCACAAAATTCAGGGTTGTTACACTCTCCCCACTCAAAACTTTTCGTCCCTGAAAAGGAATAAGTAAGGAAAATAAGGAAAAGCAAGATAGAAAAACAAATAGTACCTGAAAAAACAATTCTGGATTCGAAGCACGAATGCTTTCCTCCGTCTTCCAGATACAATCTCTATCATCAATACTTCACTGTACTTTTACCAGACTAACAGATTTCCTTCTTAGCTGCTTCGTACCTCTATCGGCAATACGAAGTGGCTTACTCTCGACAGATAGATTAGGCTCAATATCCAAACTATCAAGAGCAGAAGGCTGAACAAAAAGAGTTGGGTCATGAAGATACTAGCGAAGATGTGAGACGTGGAATACATCATGCACTCCCGAAAGTTTTTCGGGTAAATCCAAACAATAAACCAAAGAACCAACTCTTTCCATAATGCGGAAAGGACCCTCGAAGAGGAAGAAGGTAGAAATAGCTAGAAAGGAAAATAAGTTGAAAGACAAGGATGAACCATATTTTTAAAACTATATAAATTTCAATTAAATTTTTTTAATAACATTTTAAACATTTTATAATATGATGAATAGTCATTTGATTCAAATTTGTTAGTTCGAAGTAAACAATATTTAAAACATTTTTAAATTATTTAGACAAGTAAAATAAATGATCAAAATATCCTTTATATAATACTTTATCAAAATACTTTTATAACTTGATGTCTTAACAAGTTTACTCTCGTTCCTGCAGACTCTGGCCATGCGTTGATCTTGCGCAAAGCTAGAATTCTCCAGGTGCTTGGTAGACTTATTTCAATACCCAGTGAAAATACTGGAAAACTTTTAAAAACAGATATGGAAAATACAATCCAAACAAATCAACCAAACCAAAACATTTGTCTAACCATTTATCGTAGATACACAATGGTTACGCTTGGATCCCCCAGAAAACATCCGTATCCGTAAGCTATCTTAGCCATGCGAATTACGCCACGATGACTAGTAGACCGCAGATACACAATAGTTACGCCTGGATCCCTCAGGAAACATCCGTACCCTTAAGCTATCTCAGCCAGCGGATTTCGCTACTAATACGACCTACGTAGATCGCAGGATACACAATGGTTGCACCTGGATCCCACAAGAAACATCCATACCCCTAGACCGTCTCAGCCAGGCGAATTACGCTATGCTGTCGTGCTCATTTGACCATGGAGATCGCCATGGAATTCGATGGACACTCGAGTATCATATCCGGAACACTCAAATCAGAGAGAATAATATCGATAGAATGAATCTACAATGTGGCCACAAAGCAGATATCAAGCAGAAGGCAGTTTCCATATCTTTACTTCGAAAATATGTATCATATAGTACCTTTCAAATCACTTTCAATAATCATACTTATAAAAAGTCCATCATATATAAGATTCCATTTTCAAATCGAATACTTTCCAAAATTAATATCACACTTATATAGACTTTGATTATATAAGATTTCACTTTACAAATTGAGTACCTTACCAAATCAGTAGTTTCAAATCAACTTCATACTTATACAAATCAATTTTATATAAGTTCGATAACTCCCAAATCAAGTATTTAATAAAATAAGGTTCTCAATTTCAATTCCTTTCAGTAACGTTTCAATTTCAAAATCATATATGATTTCGTCAAACCATTTCTTCTAAATTACATGTATTCAGTTTCAAAGTTTCTTAAAACAATAGGTTTAGAAAATAGTCCAAATTTCCAAATCAACAAAATTTATATCAAACAAATCCATTTCTAAAGTCATCATGTAAATACAGGATTTAAATTTCAATCTATTTTTGAAACCAAATATTTTCCTCAAGAATCACTTATCTCCAAAATGATTACCAATTCTATAACCCTTCCTTTAAATCCTTTTTATTATATATATATATAGTTTTATAAAAGATGTTATTACGTTAAAACATTTAAACTAAATTTTATTTAAAATATTTTGAAAACTAAATTTTTATTCAAAATGTTTCAAAACTAAATTTCATATTGGTGTAATTCAAAATAGTTTTATTCATTAACTTAACAAAACAGTTTCAAACTTATTTAAATTATATTAAAACATACAAAACTAAACTTATATACTTATCAAACTTACATACAAAACTAAATTAAATTAACCTTTATTTGGAAGTGCTTGAACTTTAAAAATAGTCGAAGAAACCAAATTTTCAAATCCAAGAGTTGGAAATCAGTAACAAATCTGTAAATCAATTCCAATAGATAAGGTTATACCAAAGCAAATCCGAAACTCGAGGACCGAACACCGGCTTACTTTGAATCATTTTAAACATACATACATACATACATACATACATACATACATACATACATACATACATACATACATACATACATACATACATACATACATATATCTTTCAAAAATCAAATCATCCTTCGAAATGTGAAATCAAAATTTGTTTCACAAAATTACTCGCATAACAAAGCTACTAGAGTGGCCTCCCCCACTCTAAAACTCATAAATCAATGTCGATGATGCATGCACTCATCACCGAAATTATTTTCCAGCGACACAAGTGAGTTCTGGACTTCTATTTTCTTGAAACTTCTTTGAAATCTCTTCGAAATCATTGGAATTCATTCGAATACAATTGAAATATTTCTTATTTGAAAAATATCTTAAATCGTATTATTATTATATATTTTCCAATATTTTCAAATCGATTTCAAAACACTGGAGTTCGATTCCTTGAAATTCATATTCTTATAAATCATTTTTAGATAAAGCAAATTTCTTCTAAATTTTTCGAAATTTCAAATCCTTTCAAAGCTTCAGATTTTCATTTTTAAAAAAGTATATAATCCTTATCCAAAACATTTCACTTTTATGTATAAAATGTGGTCATCCTTATCAAAATAATAATTTCGATGTATGCACAATTTCAAAATACACCCAAACGCAAATTTTCCAAGGGACGATTCGAGGATGGATTTTAAACAAACAAAGATTTAAATTTATAGGAACTCTAATCAAATAGAATTCTGGTTCGAAGATAAGCCCGAATGAAGATGGGATAATTTGATTACCAAATAGAAGATGGATAAGCCTATATAAATCGCGAGCGACTTTAATCGGTCAACCATGACTTCAGGAATATAATCAGTGTGGAAATCTAAGGCAAATCGACATTCGATTGCCAGAGATAGAATCCCGGTAGAGCAAGAGATAGATAGCATCGACATCCGAGGATACAGAAATCTCCGATGAATCAATGCCAATTGTAAGGGGGTTTCACCCCTTTACAAATCATTCAAAGATCTGCGGAATCGCTGTAATACCCCAAAATTTTGTGAAAAATTATTTTAATGAAATAATTCAGTTTTGAAATATTTAGATTACATTATGATGGGATTTCTGGATTGAATGATGTGCAAGAGTATGTGTGCACATGCACACTGGAAATGGCACAAGAAAGAATCCAAAATTCTTAAAAAAAATAAACAAAGAAAGAAAGCATTTCAAATGTGATTTTGAAACGTGGATTAATAACCAAATTAAATATATTTTTCTGTACATATTGAAATTAAATATTTTCTGTAAAATTGAATATGTATACATATTGAAATTAAATATGTATATAATATGAACATATACTTTTCTGTAAAGCAAGGAAAATTAAATAAATACATATATAACTATACACATGTATATTTTCTATGAGTATAAATATGTTGGAACTAAGCAAGAAAAATAGCATCAAAATGACATGAGATACAATGTAAGTAAGTATGTATGTGCAGGTAAAAATAGCAAAGAGGATTTACAGGAAATGAACAAAAGTATAAAATACGACCAAGTCAAATTTTTATCATGACTTGAGTAAGTGTGAGGTAATCAAAAATTTCCATTTTTCTGAAAAGTAAAAAGAGGGAAGTACTGCCCATAACTAACAAATGCAGCCGGGGTATTAAGGATGAAAATGTGAAAATACAAAATGCATGATGTTAGCCAGGACAAAAATGGAATTTTGTCTTGATAAAAATCCTAGTGAAAATATGCATATAAATAAGTAGTTATAGCAAGAAAAAAAAATCATTTTACCCGAGATACTTAAAATAAGAACGGAAGAAAATATTTTAAAGGATGGAAAAAACATTCAGGGATTTTCTGAATCAATTAGAAGGAAATACTTAGGTAAGTAATCTCACTATATTCATGGCAGTAAGTCCTGATATGAGGCAGCCAATCTTTTATATTTTTATTTGCATATTTCTGGTTTTTTTGAAAACAGTTTTATTAAATATCTTATGGGAGTTTTTGAATGGTTTTTGATCTGATATGAAGATTGTTATAGGTGTGCATGCTACTATTTCATTATATTTTGAAAAGCTAAGGCTATAAACCTTGAAATCATGGAAGAATACTTACAACTAATATGGAATTATGGCACGAAAATTTCAATAGAGAAAATGATGTAAGCTGCATTATACATAGCGTAAGTGCTGAGGCTTAAGAAAAAGGTATTAGGGATGCAATAGAGATTTCTATGTGCTGAGTCCCTAATCAAATAGCAGAAACTCACAAGTCAAAAATTGTGATTCAGCTAGATCTTGAATCTGGTTCAATCATAGTTACATGCAAATCATAATAACTTAACATGCCATGTCTTTATTCTCAGTTGTAGATATTCTTATATTTAATTTAAAGAAAAGATATATGTTAGCAATATTGTTGAAAATAATTATCTGTTTGCCTTTGAAAAATATGCTTGCAAGATGTATGGGGTGTTTTCAGGAATACAGTGACATGTTCACTTAGCTTTCTGAAGATAGGATTAAAAAGATACCATTAGTAAATGAACTAGAAATGGTGAGCCAAGAAGGCTGCTGGAATGCTTGTCATATTTGAAGTATGCAAGTTGGCACATGGTTTGTTTAAGCCCTGAGATCTTTGTGCAATGAAGTGAATTAATTCATTGCAATGTGTCCCAGTGATTCCTTGATAGCAGACGAGGCCAGAATATAAATTGATATATATAGGCAACTCATAATTCATGAAATAGGAATATGAATATTTCCTAGATTTGTTGGAGTGGAACCATGGTTGTTCTAGTGCATTAATGTGCTACTGATTAATGTGAATTCTTTGCATAATTATGTATGTGTTAATGGTTGATTTATGAAGTTATTATACGTGCATAACAATTCATCTGAAACATAGTAATATAGTTAATTTTAAGAAATTGCTGAAGCAATAGGCCAGCACTCATGTATCACTTATTTGCTAACGTCATGAATATATTAATATTGCTCATACCAGATCATAGATCTGACCCTTGTTTGCTCATGGCATATGGGGGTGTCTCATTTTAAAATGAGGCAGCCACTAATGCTCTTTCAGGGAATGAAGAACCTAAGTAGAAGAAAAGTATGGCTAATGAGAAAGAATGAATGAGCATGCTTGCTAGTTTTAATAAGAGCATAGAATGACCTTTCTGCATGTATTCATGAGAGTTGTGTTCTTAAATTTTCCTAATATGTATGAACTTGTTATTTTGATTGAACTAGTTGTGTTCTGTTGAGTTTTGTTATGTGTTAAGAATTGAAAACTGAAGGATAATCTGAGTGGTGATCAAGAAAATGAGTCCAAAGTATTATCTATGAAAATCAGGAAAAGAATTATATTCATATAAGAGCAGATTTCATACAAAACTTATATTATGTACTGGTCAGGCTTGACTCATTTAAAAGCAGTAAGTTTTGAAGTAAAATTTAGTTTTTAACTTGGAGTATTCTTTGAGTATTTTGTTACTCTTTCTAGATATTTTGTAAAAGAATTCAAGTCCACTTGTGAGTTGCTTTGAGAAGTGTATGTATCTTAAAAAGACTTCAAATACGTTGCAAATGAATGGCATTTTAAATTGACCTGGTTGAGTATCTGGTTGACACAGTCACAAGGATTAACCAGCTTCAAAAGAATGGAGTCTTGGTTGATCATATTGGTCTGTAATTTGGAAGTAAAATGCTTTTCAAAAATTCTTTGTCTATATAGCAAATGTTTCACCAAAACTCTTTTTCAAAAACTTTTGTCAACTGTGCATTTTAACTGGTTAATATTACCAATCCAGGAAGCATTTTACATTCAAGACCTGGTTCACCCTAAAACATAGTGATTGCACACTTTTATAACATTTTCAAGTCTAGTACTCGAATCATAGAAAACCCAAAAAATGAGTGATCAAATGATCAACACATGGTAGGTCATATTGATTGAGTCAAGAACAGGAGAGACTCAAAGAAAACCATGAAGTGAAAATGAAAAATAAAGATATCATTTTCTGACCTTAATCAAGTATCAAGTATTTTTAACTAAACTATGAAAAGGCCATATATTATGAGATTGTTTTGTCAAAATAAATCACTAGTAAATCATAGTTAATATGATCAAAGTAATTATGAATAAATATGAGTAGGATCTACTCATATATTACAAATATCAAAAGAAAAAAATATATGGAAATTAACTATGGGAAGATTGATTCAAATTCAAGCCAAACAGAATAAGCTCTTATTTATACTAACTCTGATTTAAACAAGGGAGACACATGCATCCTCATATGTATCTGCATATCTTATGAATACACTGATATATTTATATTGGTAAAAATTTGGATCTTGGATATTGAAAAAAAAATCCTTTGAAAATTAAAGTAAAATGGTGAGGGTCATTTCATTTGGTATCAGAGCAAATGGTTGAATTGATTGTTGAGTACTATAGAAATATATTATGTCTATTTGGTTTGGATGAAATAATTTAGATAGGAAAATATTAATTATAGAAAATAATCACAATATGCTAATCCCATCTTCCCATAACTTAGTTATCAGACCATGGTAGGAAGGGGATCTCATCACAATGCAGGAACAAGTATACCACAGATGCTTGATATGCAGGAGTTTGTGAGGGATTTAAAGGATGGAATTGGGCATAGGCCTGAGAATCCACATGAGTAACTTTCAAAACTATTAAAGGCTTATATAAATTTGGGAGGCAAGAGTTTTGAAGGGACTGAGAATGTGATGGAAATTCAAGCATGGTTGAGAACACTGGATAGGATTTTCAATGACATGCAGCTTGATGATCAAAGGAAGAGGCAAGTGGCTTCAAGACAGCTGAAAGGAGTAGCTTTAACCTGGTGGGAGGTGATTGTAGCTGGGAGAATTGAAAATGAAATCACTTGGAATCAATTCAAAGAGATGTTGGAGGCAAGGTTTGTACCAGCATCAGCTAAGACCACATTACTTGAAGAGTTTATTAGACTCAGACAAGGAACTTTAAATGTCACCGAGTATACTCACAAATTTAAGGGATTATCCAAATATGGAGAGATGATAGTGGCTGATGAAGCATCCAAAAATGATAGATATTTAAAGGTTTGAACCCAGGACTTAGCAGGGTCATGTTACCTTATGCTGATAGGACTTTTGATCAAGTAATAGATCTGGCTTTGAAATTTGAGCAGCATGACAAGGAAAGAGAGAAGTATAGAAATTTTAAGAACAACAATAACAAGAAGAATAAGGGAAGATACCACCCTTATGACAAGAAGAAGGAGGAAACAGATAACAAAAAGGCCAGTGACACTAAGGCCAATGATGCTAAAAAGAAATTTGTTTGCCATACCGTGGAAAGGAGGGACACATCAAACCAAGGTGCCCAAAATTAAAAGGAGGAGCCTTCAAGTGCTACCTATGTGGGAAAGAGGGGCATATGAAGAGAAATTGTCTGGAGTACAAACAGTAAGGAAAATTGGCAAATCTAGAAGGCAAAAGCAGATCCACAGTGGAGACTAGTGCTGAAAATCATGGTCAAGTGGAAGGCACATTACTTATTTGCACCATACCCATAGCAGTAATATATGATACTGGGGCAACTCATTCTCTAATTTCCTATGAAATAGTTAAGATTCTAAAACTGAACAGCATATTAGTTGAAACCCCATTGCTAGTACAAAGTCCACTAGGGAGTTCTAGTGTTTTAAACATGATTTGTGTGGATGTTGAATTAAACATAGGAGGAAACATTTTTATTTCCAATTTATATGTTTTAAACTACCCAAATATAGGTGTTATATTGGGGGTAGACTGGTTAAGGCAATTTAAAGCCATAATTAATTTAGACTCATCCACCATATCATTGCAAAATCTTAAAGGCCAGAGAATCACAGTTTTATGTGAAGTAGCTAAAGAAAGAAAATTGTATCATTTAATTGACTTGGAAAAGAATTTCAGTGAACCTTCCATTGAAGAAATTCCCATAGTCAATGAATATTTGGATTTGTTTGGGGAAGTTAAGGGTGTTCCACACCGTAGACTAGTGGAGTTTCAAATCAACCTAATTCCAGGAGCAAGCCCAATAATTAAGAAACCCACCAGAATGGGGCCAAGTGAACTGAAAGAGTTGACAAACCAGCTAGAGGAATTAGAAAGTAAAGGGTTTATAAGGCCAAGCAACTCATGCTGGGGTGCTCCTGTAGTGTTTGTAAGGAAGCATGATGGTACTTTGAGGATGTGCATAGATTATAGGGAGTTAAATAAGGTCACCATCAAGAATAAATACCTATTGCCTAGGATTGATGATCTTTTTTATCAACTCAGTGGTGCTAAAATATTCTCTAGATTAGACTTAGCATCTGGGTTTTATCAGATGAAAGTTGAGGACTCAAGTGTTGAGTACACTGCATTCAACACTAGATATGGTCTATATGAGTTTATGGTTATGCCATTTGGGTTGACAAATGCCCCTCATATTTTGTAGATTTGATGAATAGAATATTTAGAGATTATCTGGATAAATTTGTGCTAATTTTTATTGATGATATTTTGATTTATTCCAAAATAGTAGAAGAGCATGAAAATCATTTGCATCTGGTTTTATCTAGATTGAGGGAAAAAGATTTAAAGGCAAAATTTTCAAAATGTGCATTTTGGAAAGAGGAAGTACATTTTCTTGGTCATGCCATTTCTGCTAAAGGAATTTCTATGAACCCCAATAAAGTTGTAGCTATTCAAGCATGGAAGAGACCAAGCACTGTGAGTGAAGTTAGATCATTCATGGGGATGGCAGGATATTATAGGAGATTCATAAATGATTTTTCCAAAATGTCATCACCACTCACTAATCTAACCAGAAAGAATCAAACATTTGTATGGACCGAAAAATGTGAACAAGCTTTTATCAAGATAAAAGAAGCATTGGTTAATGCACCAGTACTAAGAGTACCTGAAGGAAATGAGAATTTAATTGTGTACACTGATGCAAGTAGTTCTGGGCAAGGAGCTGTGTTGATGCAACAAGATCAAGTAATAGCCTATGCATCCAGACAATTAAAACCACATGAAACCAGATATGCAACCCATGATATTGAACTAGCAGCAGTGGTGTATGCATTGAAGCTTTGGAGACACTACTTATTAGGTGCCAAATTTAATTTGTACACAGATCATAAGGTACTGAAATATCTTTTCTCACAAAAAGATTTGAACATGAGGCAACATAGATGGGTAGAGTTTCTAGCTGCTTATGACCTAGACATACTTTATAAACCAGGTAAAGCAAACAAAGTTGCAGATGCCTTGAGTAGACAACATGCTAAAGTAGCTATGTTGACGATGGAAGAATTTAAGAATTTATCTATACTTACTGATTTAGAAATTGAAGCAAGCAGTGAGATCCATATGGTGACAAATGAAGAAGATGAGAATAAAGGGAGACTGAGTTTAATAACCTTACAATCAGATTTAATTCTGAAGATAGGAAAAATGCAAGAACAAGACCCAGACTTATTGGAGAAGAAAATGCTCATATCAAAAGGGGAAGAAGGGATAAATTACCATGTTGATAAAAATCAAAAATTGAATATGTGTTCTAGAAAACATGGAGTTGAAGGAGGAAATATTAAGTGAATACCATAGGAGTAAGTACTCCATACACCCAGGCAGTACAAAGATGTATCAAAATCTAAAAAGAAATTATTGGTGGAAGGGAATGAAGTCAGATGTAGCTAAACATGTTGCAAAGTGTATGACTTGCCAACAAGTCAAGGCAGAGACACAAAAACCATCAGGATTATTACAACCTCTTAGCATACCACAGTGGAAATGGGAGGATATATCTATGGATTTCATAGATGGTCTTCCTAGATCCAAAGGAGGAAACACAAGTATATGGGTAATAATAGATAGGTTAACTAAAGTGGCACACTTTATCCCAGTGAAATCAAAAAGGAATGCACCAAAATTGGCTCAAGTGTTCATGAAGGAAGTGGTAAGATTGCATGGCATTCCCAAAACTATTGTGAGTGATAGGGATACCATCTTCACATCAAGATTTTGGAAAAGTTTTCAAGAGGCCATGGGAAGTGAATTATGCTTAAGAACTGCATACCATCCACAATCAGATGGACAAACTGAGGTGGTGAACAAAATTTTAGAAGACTTATTGAGGGCATGTGCACTGGATTTTGGAGGCAACTGGGAGGACCATCTCCATTTAGCCGAGTTTACATATAATAATAGTTATCAAAGCAGTATAGGGATGGCACCATTTGAAGCCTTATATGGCAAGCCATGCTTATCACCTATATGTTAGGTGGAGACAGGAGAGAGAGCTGTCTTAGGACCTGAGTATATAAAAGAAACTACAGAGAAAATTGAGCTAGTAAGGAAGAGAATGGCAGCAGCTCAAGAAGGGCAGAAGAAGTTTGCAGACATGAAAAGAAAACAGGTGGAATATAAAGTGGGTGACTTTGTTTTCATCAAGGTTTCACCTATGAAAAAGGTCTTGAGATTTGGCAAGCAAGGAAAGCTCACACCAAGGTATGTAGGACCCTATAAAATTCTGGAAAGAGTAGGCTCATTAGCATACAAATTGGAACCGCCAGAAGAAATGAAAGCAATGCACAATGTATTCCATGTGTCACAACTTAGAAGATGGGTACATGATAAGGAAGAAATTCTGGAAAAGCCTACCCAAGTACAGATCGACCCTAACTTGGTTTATGGGAAAGAACCAGTAGGGATTTTGGCTAAAGAAGAAAAGAAATTGAGAAGCAAAACTTTGAAGCTGGTAAAGATCCAGTGGAGTCTTGATCCTAATAATTGTACATGGGAGTTAGAGGACAAGATTATGATGGAATATCCCAAGATTTTTGCAAATTAAAGGTAATTTTTTTTTAAAAAAAATGTTCTGGAAAATTTAATATGTATGGTTGCTATGGCTGAATTTATTTGCTTATGCATGTGTTTGATAAATTTCCTAGAATCAGTGAATGCCTATTAGAGGTAATAGAAAATTGTGAGGACCCAATTCCTAAAAGGAGGGGTGAATGTAATACCCCAAAATTTTGTGAAAAATTATTTTAACGAAATAATTCAGTTTGGAAATATTTAGATTACATTATGATAGGATTTCTGGATTGAATGATGTGCAAGAGTATGTGTGCACATGCACACTGGAAATGGCACAAGAAAGAATCCAAAATTCTTAAAAAAAATAAACAATGAAAGAAAGCATTTCAAATGTGATTTTGAAATGTGAATTAATAACCAAATAAAATATATTTTTCTGTACATATTGAAATTAAATATTTTCTGTAAAATCGAATATGTATACATATTGAAATTAAATATGCATATTGAAATTAAATATGAAATATAGGTATATGAACATATACTTTTCTGTGAAGCAAGGAAAATTAAATAAATACATATATAACTATACACATGTATATTTTCTATGAGTAGAAATATGTTGGAACTAAGCAAGAAAAATAACATCAAAATGACATAAGATACAATGTAAGTTAGTATGTATGTGTAGGTAAAAATAGCAAAGAGGATTTACAGAAATGAACAAAAGTACAAAGTATGACCAAGTCACATTTTTATCATGACTTGAGTAAGTGTGAGGTAATCAAAAATAGCCATTTTTCTGGAAATTAAAAAGAAGGAAGTACTGCCCATAACTAACAAATGCAGCCGGGGTATTAAGGATGAAAATGTGAAAATTCAAAATGCAAAATGCATGATGTTAGCCAGGACAAAAATGGAATTTTGTCTTGATAAAAAACCTAGTGAAAATATGCATATAAATAAGTAGTTATAGCAAGAAAAAAAATCATTTTACCTGAGATACTTAAAATAAGAAAGGAAGAAAATATTTTAAAGGAAGGGAAAAACATTCAGAGATTTTCTGGATCAATTAGAAGGAAATACTTAGGTGAGTAATCTCACTATATTCATGGCAGTAAGTCCTGATATGAGGCAGCCAATCTTTTATATTTTTATTTGCATATTTCTGGTTTTGTCGAAAACAGTTTTATTAAATATCTTATGGGAGTTTTTGAATGGTTTTTGATCTGATATGAAGATTGTTATGGGTGTGCATGCTACTGTTTCATTATATTTTGAAAAGCTAAGGCATCAAACCTTGAAATCATAGAAGAATACTTACAACTAATATGGAATTATGGCATGAAAATTTCAATAAAGAAAATGATCTACGCTGCATTATACATAGTATAAGTGCTGAGGCTTAAGAAAAAAGTATTAGGGATGCAATAGAGATTTCTATGTGCTGAGTCCCTAATCATATAGCAGAAACTCACAACTAAAAAATTGTGATTCAGCTAGATCTTGAATCTGGTTCAATCATAGTTACTTGCAAATCATAATAACTTAACATGCCATGTCTCTATTCTCAGTTGTAGATATTCTTATATTTAATTTAAAGACAAGATATCTGTTAGCAATATGGTTGAAAATAATTATCTGTTTGCCTTTGAAAAATATGCTTGCAAGATGTATGGGGTGTTTTCAGGAATACAGTGACATGTTCACTTAGCTATCTGAAGATAGGATTAAAAAGATACCATTAGTAAATGAACTAGAAATGGTGAGCCAAGAAGGCTGCTGGAATGCTTGTCATATTTGAAGTATGCAAATTGGCACATGGTTTGTTTAAGCCCTGAGATCTTTGTGCAATGATGTGAATTAATTCATTGCAATGTGTCCCAGTGATTCCTTGATAGCAGATGAGGCCAGAATATAAATTGATATATATAGGCAACCCGTAAATCATGAAATAGGAATATGAATACTTCCTAGATTAGTTGGAGTGGAACCATGGTTGTTCTAGTGCATCTATGTGCTACTGATTAATGTGAATGCTTTGCATAATTATGTATGTGTTAATGGTTGATTTACGAAGTTATTATACTTGCATAACAATTCATTTGAAACATAGTAATATAGTTAATTTTAAGAAATTGCTGAAGCAACAGGCCATCACTCATGTATCACTTATTTGCTAATGTCATGAATATATTAATATTGCTCATACTAGATCATAGATCTGACCCTTGTTTGCTCATGGCATATGGGGGTGTCTCATTTTAAAATGAGGCAGCCACTAATGCTCTTTCAGGGAATGAAGAACCTAAGTAAGAAGAAAAGTATGGCTAATGAGAAAGAATGAATGAGCATGCTTTCTAGTTTTAATAAGAGCATAGAATGACCTATCTGCATGTATTCATGAGAGTTGTGTTCTTAAATTTTCCTAATATGTATGAACTTGTTATGTTTGATTGAACTAGTTGTATTCTGTTGAGTTTTGTTATGTGTTAAGAATTGAAAACTGAAGGATAATCTAAGTAGTGATCAAGAAAATGAGTCCAAAGTATTATCTATGAAAATCTGGAAAGAATTATATTCATATAAGAGCAGATTTCATACAAAACTTATATTATGTACTGGACAGGCTTGACTCATTTAAAAGCAGTAAGTTTTGAAGTAAAATTTAGTTTTTAACTTGGAGTATTCTTTTAGTATTTAATTACTCTTTCTGGATATTTTGTAAAAGAATTCAAGTCCACTTGTGAGTTGCTTTGAGAAGTGTATGTATCTTAAGAAGACTTCATATACATTGCAAATGAATGGCATTTTAAATTGACCCGGTTGAGTGTCTGGTTGACACAGTCACAAGGATTAACCAGCTTCAAAATAATGGAGTCTTGGTTGATCATGTTGGTCTGTAATTTGGAAGTAAAATGCATTTCAAAAATTCTTTGTCTAATTAGCAAATGTTTCACCAAAACTCTCTTTCAAAAATTTTTGTCAACCGTGCATTTTAACTGGTTAATATTACCAATCCAGGAAGCATTTTGCATTCAAGACCTGGTTCACCCTAAAACATAGTGATTGCACACTTTTAACATTTTCAAGTCTAGTACTCTAATCATAGAAAACCCAGAAAATGAGTGATCAAATGATCAACACATGGTAGGTCATATTGATTGAGTCAAGAATAGGAGAGACTCAAAGAAAACCATGAATTGAAAATGAAAATAAAGATATCATTTTCTGACCTTAATCAAGTATCAAGTATTTTTAACTAAACTATGAAAAGGCCATATATTCTGAGATTGTTTTGTCAAAATAAATCAATAGTAAATCATAGTTAATATGATCAAAGTTACTATGAATAAATATGAGTAGGATCTACTCATATATTACAAATATCAAAAGAAAAAAAAATGGCAATTAACTATGGGAAGATTGATTCAAATTCAAGCCAAATAGAATAAGATCTTATTTATACTAACTCTGATTTAAACAAGAGAGACACATGCATCCTCATATGTATGTGCATATCTTATGAATACACCGATATATTTATATTGGTAAAAATTTGGATCCTGGATATTGAAAAAAAAATCCTTTGAAAATTAAAGTAAAATGGTGAGGGTTATTTCAATCACCGATCTTTATAGAGGTCATTCCAAAGTGGAGTTATGGAATGCTCCAAAATCAAAAGGACAAAAATAGGGAAGACAAGTCTGGATTTCTAAACAAGTGGAAGCGTTCCAAAGTTCATGGAATCCTAATCGATAAGAATCCTAACCAAGAAATTACTAACAAGGTGGATATAGAAGGGATGAAGTTTAGAAAGTCTTGATTTCAAAATTAAAAAAACATTTATATCAATATAATCTTTGAAAATCCTTTAAAATCATTCGAAAATCATTTTATACTTCGAAAATACGTTCTCCGATAAAGAAATGATTCTGAGATTTATTTCACTCATTCTAGCGTATTTCTACCCTATCTCTAATGAGTTTTTGCTCCGCAGGCAAAGGTTTGCCTAAAACCAAAGCTCTGACACCAACTGTAACAACCCGATATTTTCAGCCATTCGCATCTACACATATCGGACATGAATTGCTCAAAATACCGCATTGTAATAGAATGTGGAGCAAATAAAATCAATCATACAGAATCACAGACACAGAAGTATCAGAATAACTTGCAGCGGAAATAAAATATACCATAGTAGTTCATGAATCTACTATAACAAAATCTCAAAACAAAATACATAATATCAGTCTGAAACATATACAATAGAAATCCCAAATACATAGAAGTTTATAAATACAAGAGCTGATATAGACAACTGAAACTGAAAGGGATAGATAACTAGATAAGCAAAATCTCCAGCGATTCCTAGCTCCAGAAAGAGAAATCCAAAGCTAAGCTATGAATATTCAGGCTGACCCGAGCGTAAAGTAAAACACAAAACATTCGAGTCAGGACATACATACCTATATAATGTGAACCAACTCAAGTGAACTGTAGTAGTAATGCACAATAACTTAAAGGATGCTTGGGATCGCCCATCCTCTAAGGATAAATTAAACCATCAATTTAACGTTATCATAGAAATGTCCGTATTAAAGTAAACTATGTAAATAATAGGGCTAATGTGGCAAGGGTAGCGCAGAGCTGCAGCAATCGCTCACCTCTAGTCACACTCTCAAATTGAAGGTGTACATCCAAAATCACAAGGCATACAGAGAAGTGTACCCGTGGTTAAAATTCAAAAATGGTATTTTATACTTCGAAAATCAAATATCATTTCAAAATTCAGTATTATTTCAAATTCATTTTAAAATATCAAAATATCATATCCTTCAAAATCCTCATTCATTTTTATTTAATTTAAATACCATTCCAAATCACATTTTAAAATGGTTTATATTTCAAATCAAATATTCCATTTAAACCAATTAAAATGAAGTTATTATACTTTAAAAAATTAAATATTCAATTACCAAAAATTTAGTCTTTTCAAACTTCATTTATTCACTTAAATTTATTAAAACGGTGAAATTTCAACTTTCGCAGCATTTAGAAAATGGTACGGTAAGTTACATTTGAAAACAATTCAATTAAGTAAAGATAGCATTTAAAACTGTTGTAATAGTGTTCAAGTTTTGTTTCTACAACTACAACACTTACAAAGTGCTATAATAGCCCTTAGTTCATTTTAGCCTTTTAGTTCATTTGTATCAAATACAGCACTTAGAAATGCTGTAATATCCTTTACTTCAGAAATGATAGCATTTCTGAAATGCTGTTAATTAAATTCCAAATTTTCAATACAATTTCATACACAAACAAATTTTAATTTTAACCATTTTTAACTTATATAAAATATATCTTCTTACTTAAAAAATGATCATTTAAATACCTTTAATTTATGATTTTATAAAGCAACATTTTATACCCAAAAATTAAATTCTATTAATTATTCACTTATTAAATTCAAGCATGCAAATTTCCATTCTTTGTATTTTTAAAATTTTACTTAACAATTAAGTTTTAATTACCATTTCAAAATATAAACTTAATTTCCATTTTTATTTATTTAACTTAACTTTTATATTTAAAACAAATCTCAAATTTAAATACTTAAATTATATTCAAATTTCACTTTTAAACATTGATTTATTTAACCATTTTAATTCATAAAAAAATCAATAACACCTTATTAAATTATTTTAAATTCAGTTTAAATCAAATTATCATATTTTATTTACTTAACTTAAACTCCATTTTTAAACAAAATCTCGAATTTCAATAATAAAGTTATATTTCAAATTTCAACTTAAACATTCATTATTTCATATTTTAACTTGTAGAAAAATCATTAATACCTTATAAAATCATTTTTAATTCAATTTAAATTAAAATATCATAAATTTACATTTTTAAAATACTTTAAAAAATTTCCAGAAAAATATATATAACATAACCACAGGTCTGCATAATATTTTCAACCTAGGTCAAGTGATACGGATAATATATCATTTCAATCCGTAATTTATAAAGAAAAATCCGGGTTCTATCACTTTAAGCCTGCAATCCCAAGTAAAATAAAATAATTAAAAATCGCTCAGGCCTATCATTTCAGCCCATAATGATTTTTCCTTATTCTAAAGTCCGTTCGGGTATGTATCATTTCAACCCATAGTGATTCTATTCTACAGGGAACTTGCAGTGTGATAAACTGATATAAATAACAGCGTAGCAACATATGGCAGTAACAGATAATATGACAGGTTAATAAACAGGATGCCCATCATATAAATCATATCACATGCAAGTATAACATGATGTAGCAGTTTACAAATTCACTTGATGTCACTTCACAGTTTATATTAGTAAATATGTGAAGCGTGATTACTCACTTGTTTCAAGCTGGAGATAGCAAGACAAAACACACAATGAATTCCAGAAAGCACGATGACATGACTTAAGACTCGAGTGGGAAGAGAACCAATCTAGTGATCTTGTACATAACCAATAGAACAAGGCAATATAAATATTATTTCAACCCAAATATACTTATGGGAACAATTTAAAATAAAAGCGAAAAATCATAAAATGATTTGACCATTGCCTCAACCATCACATGCTCGGCCTAAGGGGCTAGTGTGTTCAGCCATAGTGGTGATTTGGGTCGGGTATAGGTTCATATAGGCATGGCTAGAAAGTAGTTGAAGTGGTGGAAGTTGCAACATGAAAGAAGATCAAGAGGTAGGCAAAAGAAGTGGGTTTTTGTGCAAACTTTGGTTCGGCCTGAGGGAATGTGGGCTCGGCCATGCAAGGTAAAGGTCAGGTGGTGTCTGGAGTTGCGGCTAGAGGTGGTGGAGGAGCAGGTGGTGGCGGCTATGGAGGTGGCCAAGGTGAAAAATGAAGAGGCGGTGACAACATAAGGCTCGGCTAGGCGATATTGTTGTGTTTGTGGAGTTTTTATGGTGCAACCATTATAAGAAAGGTCATGGCCTTGAATGGATAGAGGGGGAGGAGGGTGAGGTGGCCATGGATGATGGTAGAGTTGGTCGGAGGAGGTGGTGGAGGCTATGGACGAACACATACAAGAAAAGGCAAGGCAATTTCAATAGAAAAATCAATAAAAATGAAAAGAAAAGGTAGAAAAAGAAGAAGACATTACCAAAGATTTTTTCTCAGATCTCAACTTGCGTGAATGATGAAATGAGAAGAGGTGTTTTTACGTGAATAACAAAAAGAAACTCACGGCTATAGGCTTTGGGAAAGGTCGGCCCAAAATGAAAAGGTGTGTAGATGAAAAGTCAAAAGAAATGAAGAGTTTAGTCCTTTAGAATTTCCCTCTTCTTTATTCAAATAAACTAAAATAAAAACTATGTAAATAAAATTCAAATCTGAAAACAAAATAAAGTGAAAAGAAAATAAATAATTATTTTAAGGAAAAATAGAAATAAATAAAGAAAATAGCTTAAATTGAAACTAGAATTTAAAAAATTGAAAACAATATATAATAAACATTTAAAATTTATAACTATACTTTAAAAATGTTTTAAAAATAAAATATATACATAACAAGTCATATAACACATATAAGAATATGATATGACAAATAAAATGTTATTTATATAAATTAAAACAAACAATTTTATTAAATAAATCAATTTACATACAATATTGTAAAAAACATAACTTTCACAATATAAATCGAATTTCAATGAAACGAAAAGCTGCATTATTGAAATTTAATTTATTTTCATAATAAAAGATAAAATTAAAAAATTAAAAAATTCAAATATTTAAATTTTAAATTTTAAATTTAAAAGTCAAAGTTTGACCACTTTGACCAAAATTCACATTTTTGGAAAATATTCTATTTATTCAGGTTCGGAATTATAATTCACATAAAAATCAAAATTTTATATTTATAATAACAAAATTTATCCATAAAAATAATAAAGTTTTTAAATCAGAAATTCAAATAAAATAGTCAAAATAAACAATTAAAATAAATCACAAAATTTAGCGTTGTTACAGTTTGGTTGCAGGATTATGATTTGCAAAAAGATATGTTTTAAAAGAGATATTAGTGAGAAAAAACCTCTTTCGCTAAGCGGTGTGGTCTCACTTATTATCAATAATGAAGATGTATAGTATTATTCACACCATGCTTTATGTTTGACTCGAAGTTTATTTTTTTCCCTTAAACTTTCAGGTGCTCAAATTGATTTGAGTAGACCGAGGGTTAAGAATTTATAGGTTTTAGTAGGTTGACGAATAAAGCTTTCGGAGACGAGCAGGTGGCTGACAGATAGCTATTTAGGAGTTGCTATTTTATTTTGTTTAATTTCGCTGTGTTGTATTATGTCGGTTGTGACTATATAGTACTCTGGTCAACATGGGGCATCGTCATATGTCTCTCTTGGCATATTTTGTAATAATTATATTTGATCCGAACCTGGGAAACGTTTGGGTTTATGTAATTTGAATATGAAATGTTATTTTGAAATGTAATCAGAATTATTTTTAATCTGTGATGTTTTTATTTCATATTCAAGTGCTTTTGATATTATGGATACCATTAACGTTACCTTTTTGGTCACCGAAAGTTAATACTAAGGATGACTGCAACATCTGTAGCGCTTAGCTTTGGGTCACCAGATAGGAAATGTTACAACTTGGTATCGGAGCGTAGGTTTATGAAAAACTTTAAACTAAAGTGATTTTTTAAAACATAATCCTATGAAATTAAAGTAAGATCGGGGTATGGGATAACGCTACAGTAATGTACTAATATTTGCTATATATAAGTGTACGCTATATTTGCAGTTTCTTATATCTCTTTGGCTATTCTTCTTTATCTCATGAGGCTTGAATACATATATGGTTGCTAGAAGTGGAAGAGTGAATCTTGGGGGAAGCACCATAACAAATGGAAATGCCAAACTGGATACAAGAAGGAACCAAAGTCAGGTACAAGCTGGAAATGTTGGTGTTGGAGTCTCGCAAGTTGACATGGGAGCGATGTATCGGTTCTTTGTCAATATGATGCAAGCGGGAATTGATGTTGGAGTAGTTGGAGGTAACGCTAGAGGAAGAAACCAGGAAGCTCTAGTGGTGAATAAATATGCCATTCTAAGTAGAGATTATGCCTGGTTGGGAGAAAAGCCGTTCAGCGGTACTGAGGACGTAATCGAAGCGGAGAATTGGCTGCTTCATTAAGAAAGGATATTTGCTAATTTAGGGCTTAATGATGAACAGAAGAGGAGGCTTACATATCGAGATAGCTTCAAGGAGCAGCTTTATTTCGGTGGAATAGTGTGATAGTTAGAGTGAATGAAGAGGATATGACTTGGGCTGAGTTCAAGAGAAGGTTCGAAGAGAGATTCTCTGTGATGGTGAAGTCTGTTTTGCTCAGGAGGTTTGCTGAATTGGAGAAGGGAGACATGACGGTATTAGAGTATGCTAGAACATTTGAGGAGTTGGCTAGGTATGGATATGCCACCGTGGATACTATGATTAAGAGGAATGAAAAGTTCATCAGAGGGTTGAAGCCTGAGTTGGCCAGCGCTACATTACCTCATATCAGAGATCCCTACGATTTTGTAGTTGAAATGGCTTTGAGGTAAGAAGAAATGCTTGCTTCTCTTTAGAAGAATAAGGTCAAGGAAGTCCAGCCGGGGCAGGGTCAGAAGCGAAAAAATTTCCATAAGAAAGGGGCTCAGAAGGGAGGAGCCACAAAGAAGGGGAAGGCATAAGTTGTCTGCTATAAGTGTGATAAGAAGGGGCATTATTTCCGTGAGTGCCGGACAGGCAAGGGAAAGAAGGCTGTTGAGAAGAATGGAGTTAGATGTTTTTACTACAATCAGATTAGTTACTATAAGAGCCAGTGCAAGGTGCCAACAAAGAATGGGAAAGGAAAAATATTTGCATTGGAACCGGCTATCTCAAGACCAACTGCACAGGAGGAAGGAAAAGCTGTGTTGAGAGGTATGCTTTCGATTCATGGTATGTCAGTTAGCGTTCTGTTTAATACCGGTGCATCGCATTCTTTTATATCTCGTTGCTGTAGATAAGCTTAACCTAGAACCCTCATATTTAGTTATTTTCTTAAGTGTTGCAAATCTAATAGGAGGGTATGCGACACTTGGGATGAAATGTGGCCACCCAGCGTTTGATTTGTTAGGCCATACCTTTATTTCCAGATCGCATGTGTTTGACTTTGTAGGATTCGGATTATCTTGGATATGGATTGGTTAAGTAAGTACGATGCTAGGATATTTTGCCATGATAGGAAAATATCACTTAGACACCCTGACTATAGTGATAAGATTGTATATATCGTAGAAAACTCTAGTTATGAGGTGAAAGCTTTGTTGGGTGTTATGGAGTTAGAGGATGAGTTGAATCGAGTTTTCTTGGTTAGAGAATTCGCATATGTCTTTGAGCCAGTAGTAGGATTGCCACCGAAATGAGCCATTGAGTTTCGATTGATTTGGTGCCTGGAGAAAAACCAATGAGTATGTCGCCAAGCAGGATGACACCTACCGAGATGAGGCAGTAGAAGGCACAGTTGGTGGACTGGAAGGCAAGAATTTTATCAGACCTAGTAGTTCACCTTGGGGAGCAGCTATAGTGTTTGCTAAGAAGCTGGTTGGATGGTTGATGTCATGTATCGACAATCGTAAGTTGAATGAGAAGACGATAAAGAATTGATATTTGTTGCCTAAAATTGACGATTTGTTCGACCAGTTGAGTGGTGCCAAGATATTTTCTTAGTTGGATTAGCGACAGGGTTCCGTTATCTTAGAATAGCAGAGGATAGTATTCCTTTGACGGAGTTTAGAACTAGATATGGATCGTATGAATGGTTAGTGATGCCATTCGGACTAAGTAATGCGCCATCATTCTTTGTGGATTTGATGAACCGAGTTTTCCAAGAGCACTTGGATAGGTTCGTGTTGGTATTCATAGATGATATCTTGATATACTCTTGAGATGAAAGGAAGCATGAAGTTCATCTTAGAATCGTGCTTAAGACGCTGAGGCAGAATCAACTGAACATGAAGTTTTCGAAAAGTCATTTCTGAAAGAAGGTAGTGAAGTTTATTGATCATGTAGTCTCAGAGAAAGGGTTTTCTGTAGATCCGACTAAGATTGAAGCGGTGAATAATTGAAAGGGACCCGAGATAGTGACCGAGATAAAGAGTGTTCTAGGATTGGCTGGATACTATAGGAGGTTCATAAAGAATTTTTTGTGGATAGCATCACCGATGACCAAGCCAACGCGAAAGGATGTGAAGTTTGTATGGACCGATAAGTGTGAGGAATCATTCCAGAGCTTGAAACACTTATTGATCCATGCATCTGTGTTGGTTATTTCGAAATGGAATCGAGATTTGGTAGTTTATACAGATGCGTGTGGAACTGGATTAGGAGCTGTGTTGATGCAAAGAAGTAAATTAAATGCCTATGCTTCTCGATAGCTTTGACTGCATGAGGTTAGATATCCAACGCATGATTTGGAGTTAACTGCAGTGATTTTTACTTTGAAGGTGTGGAACATTACCTTTTGGGAGAGAGGTTTGAGTTATATATAGATCATAAGCTGTTGAAGTATTTTTTTCTCTCAGAAGGAGTTGAAGATGAGACAACAAAGATGGTTAGAGTTTATTGCTGCTTATGATTTTGGAATTGAATACACACCAGGGAAAGGTAATAAGGTTGCAGATGCACTTAACAGGAAGCATTAGAATGTAATGTTGGCGATGATAACCGAGTGGAAGGATTTGGAAGCGTTGTCAACTTGTAGAGTTCAGTGGAGATCTAAGGCCGGATCTAGTGAATAAACTACCGCGTTATCTTGTTTAGAAGTTTGACTAGTAATGATTGAAAATATTGCTTCTAAATAGGAGAAGGATCCAATGTTAGCTGAACGGATCAGGAAGTTAAGGGATGGAACCAGGGGCGATGACCTAAAGGATTTCAGTCTTTACCAAAATGGTAGTTGAGAAAGAAAGGAAGATTATGTGTTCCACATGTGGGAGACATAATGAAGGAAGTTTTGGAGGAACGCCATCGTCCGAAGTTCACTATTCATCCGTGAGGAACTAAGATGTATCAAGAGATGAAGAGAAGCTTCTTCTAGGAAGGTATGAAGAGGGATGTAGACTTTTGGGTGAAGCGGTGTTTGAACTGTCAATAGGTAAAAGCCGAACATCAAGCCATTAGATATTCCCGTATGAAAACAAGATTTTATTTCCATGGATTTTATAGATGGATTACCAAGATCTAACAGGGGAATGACGTATATGGGTCATAGTGGACAGGTTGACCAAGAGTGCCCATTTCATTCCTGTTAAGTCAACTTAAATAAAACTTGTTTTAGCTAAGTTGTTTATGAAGAATATAGTTAGACTGCATGGAATTCCTAGTAGCATAGTAAGCGATAGAGATCCCTCGTTCACTAGCGAGTTCTGGAAAAGTCTACAGGAGACTTTGGGTACCAAGCTCAAGATGAGTACCTCTTACCATCCATAGACAGATGTGCAAATGGAAAGAGTTAACACAGAATCTTGGAAGATTTGTTACGAGCTTGCGTATTAGACTTTGGGGATGATGGGAAAACCATTTATATTTAGTCGAGTTTCGTATAACAACGATTATCAGACTAGTATAGGGGTGGCACCATTATAAGATTTGCACGGAAGGCCATGCAAATCTCCCATTTGTTGGTCAAAGACCGAGGATAGGCTAGTTCTTGGTCTGGATTTACTTAGAGAAGCGGAGAAAAGATTGAGTTGATTCGAGTTAGAATGAAAGAAGCTCAATCTAGGTAGAAGAGTTATGCAGATAGAAGACAGAAAGACTTAGAGTTCTCTGTTGGAGATCATGTTTTTATTAAGGTGTCACCGATGAAAGGTGTAATTCGATTTGGAAATTCAGGGAAGTTGGCATCGAAATTCGTAGGGCCATTTCCTGTTGTAGAGAGGATCAGGAAACTCGCATATAGAATAGAGTTACCGAATAGTTTGGCAGGAGTCCATGATGTTTTTCATGTATCTCATCTAAGGAAGTGTGTTAAAGACCCGGAGAGTGCTATTGCACTGACTGTGTTAGATGATTTAGTAGTAGAGCCGGACTTGACTATAGTTAGAAGCCAATTCGTATAGTCGCGACAGGTGGGAAGAGTCTAAGGAATTAGATTGTTAAATTAGTCAAAGTCGAGTGGAGCGACAATGAGAGAGACTGAGAGCAGGAATAGAGACACTTATTTTTATTTGTTTGATGGTATGTTTTACTTTTTTGATTGATTTTGATGAGTGCCTTATCTTAATTTTGAGGGCGAAATTCTTTAAGGATGGGAGATTGTAACACCCCTAATATTTGATAACATTATTCTGGATATTTAATTAGCTAAATTAAATAGAATAATGAAAAGATTAATTGGTTAAGGGAATTGAGGTTTGTATCATAAGGGTGTAGTCGCGCCTAATTGAATTAATAAACTAAGGAAAAATGAAATGAATTGGATAAGGGTAAAATAGGAATGAGCCATATTCATATACTTTAAGCCTTCATAGCATTTCATTTTACATGTTCATTTCACAACGTAAAAACAAAGCTAGAGGCCGACCACCATTAAGAAGAAGTAAGGGGAAGATTAGCTAAATCAAGAGGTAGAATCCATATCAATTACTTAATCCAAGATCAAATCTCGACTCCTTAACATCAAATCAAAGATGAATAATTGGTTGCATCACATGTTTTTGTTTTCGATTATTAGATTGAGATCCGAAATTGTTTTTGCAAATGTTTTGCTATGTTTTGATTGATTAAAATGGATATATATACTTGTTGATGATTTTGGCTATTTCATATGGATTTTATGATAAGAATGGATTTAGTAAATCTATTAATTGACATGCAATAGACTTGCGATTTTAATCTAAGGTCAAAATTATTATTTTGGAAATGGGTTTCAAGTTTCATAATTTTCTTAATTATTATGGAATTAATATTAAATTTCAAGTGAAGAAAAAGGTTATTTGGGTTTAAAATTAATTTCAACAATTATGTAGGTGTTTTGGGTCTGAAACCAAAATATGTTAGAAAACATATTAAAAGAGATTTATGTGAATCTTTATAGAATTTTCCTAAGTGTTTTGATAAATATATAAAATTATTTAAGGTATGAGACTTAAATTTTTCATATATTTATAAAAGGAGAAGGGTCATTTTGTGAATAATTTAATTAGTTTAATTCTGAAATTTCAGTAGTACTTCTAGAAAAGAAAATTAGCAACCAATAATATTTTGACAAATAAGGCAGGTTAGTTGAAAAGATTTCTTAAAAAGGTTAAAAATCAGTTTAAACATGCATTTTACATGTTTCACCACTTTCGGCACCTAGCTTTCGACCGTGTTCCTCTGCCACCATCACCATTGAAACCAATGTACAAGGCATCAAAGACTTGATGCACAGCGAATTGGATATATGCGGAAGGTATGCAGTCGAAACAAGGGGTTCCGATGGGGTTGAAGCACTGCTTTGATTTTAAATGAAAATGCATATTCTTTACTTTTGATAGTAATGCTTTCGACGAGGTTGGCTTCTGACTGGGTCAAATTGTTTTAAAGGAATGGTTTCGAAAGAGGTTGTGCCTTTTGTTTAAGTAAATGCTTTTGGAAGGGCCGAAATCTCTAGCTACCGCCTTTTTACCTTTTTGACCCAAATCGGCTTCGAAAGGGTTACCTTGTTTTTAAGACTTTACCGCTTCTCCAATGCTTTCGAAGGGATAGGTTTCGAAACCATCCACTTCATTTACTTAGGAGTTGCTTTCAAAAGAGTTGCTTTCGACTTGGTTCTTTATGACCCTTTTTGATATTTGAAAGTTAAACGTAAAGGTTTTTAAATGAATGGTTTCTAAAGGTTTCGAAAGGTTTTCCACTAGCTTTTACTTGAACCCAATGCTTTTGAAAAGTTTGTTTTAAGTAGTATACTTTAATGCTTTTGAAAGGTAACTGATATAGGTTTAGAAGGGGAGGTTCTCCAGTATTTTCAAAAGTTTTAAACTATGGTTTCAAAAGGGGAGACTTCCTAATGGTTTCGAAAGGCACTTAAAGCATTTTAAATGGAAGGTTTCCGACTGCTTTCGAAAGGCAAGTTTGATGTTTTGAAAAGAGGATGTCTAGGGTTTATAAAGCTTTCGAAGAAGATGTTTTCAATGGTTTCGAAATGTATGTTTGGCCTTTCGGCCTAAGGTTATAAAGTGAAGAAGTTTATTTATATTGAAAGGGGTACTTCTAATAGTTTCGAAAGTGGTATTTCAATGGTTACGAAAGGGATACTTTCAATGTTTTCGAATGGATTGTTTAAAGATTTTAAACAAAGATTTCAAATGATCTACCTTGGCAATATAGCCTAAGTGTTTTAAGTTAAAAAGGGTTTTAACTTATTTTGGAGGGATAGGTAATCATCATTATATTACATCAACATTATTTTGGGTAAAGTATACATATAACATGGCAAATAGCTTAGAGTAAAGCAAAGAATGTATTTTCGTTGTATAAGTATGATGTAAAAGTTTAAATCATTTTGAAAAGGTTTTCAAGGAAAATTTTAAAGGGCAGTTCACCCTAAGAAAATGACTCAGATTAGAAGGCCAAATGGGATTGGTGTAGGGTCGTGCCCTACTCATTATCTATTAGCCCCTAGCTAATTTAGTTAAAATTCCAGTGTGTAGGGCTTAGTCACATGTAGACTTAAATGATGATTGCACATAGAAAGGAATATATATATATATATATATATATATATATATAGAAATGGAAGGTTATTGGTGAGCCTTCAAAACCATTAGGATCAAGAGATCCTTGGAAAAGTAAGTTGGAGGCAGACTATCTAGAAGACTTATTTAAAAGTTGTTAGATCATATTTATTATTTTGTCTGGTAGGCCTGAGTCAGCCAAAGGTTAGTAGTTAGCCAAACAAAAATACATTTGTTTTGGGCAGCTGGTCCAGTAAATACCCATTTTTAGCATATATGATATGATATAACCAGTTTGGTCATAGGATTATGATTTGCAAAAAGATATGTTTTACAAGAGATACTAGTGAGGGGAAACCCATTTCGCTAAGCAACGTGGTCTCACTTAATATCAAATAGCCGAGATGTACAGTATTATTCATACCAGGCTTTATGTCTGAATCAAAGTTTATGTTTTTCCCCTTAACTCTCGGGTGCTCAAAATTGATTTGAGTAGACTGAGGTTTAAGGATTTATATGTTTTAGTAGGTTGGCGAATAAAGCTTCCGGAGACGAGCAGGTGGCTGACAGATAGCTATTTAGGAGTTGTTGTTTTATTTTTTTAATTCTATTGTGTTGTATTATGTCAGTTATGACTATATAGTACTCTAGTGTACCACGGGGGAATCTTCATATGTCGCTCTTGGCATACTTTTTAATAATTATATTTGATCTAAACCTGGAAAACGTTTGGGATTATGTAATTTGAATATGAAATGTAATCAGAAAAATGGTTTTAATCTATGATGTTTTTATTTCGTATTCAAGTGCTTTTGATATTATGGATACCATTAAAATTATCATGTTTGGTTATCGAAATTAATACTATGATTGACTGCAGCATCTGTAGCGCTTAGCTTTGGGCCTCCAGATAGAGGATGTTACATGATCTAAGTTTCGATGAGCCTTTTTTGAATCAAAATTTAGGCATGTTCTGAGGTTGGTTGTTATAGAAAATGAGGCGATCGCGCTCATATCCACTAGAATGTATGCAAAGCCTGATTTGGAGGTATTTTAGGTCGGCTCAATTAACTCATGATCGCACTTATAACGTCATCCTTCTAAAATTCTGGTTCAAGGTCAATCCACATGAGAGTGGTTCGTTCATGGAACAAATTTCCATCTTCAACTTTTGCATAATATATAAATGAGAATCAAATAAATATGGGTTGCTTAATAGGGTTTTCTCGGTCACTACCTCTCGAAATTCACAAAATTGTGACTATTTTTCCTCGAGGACAATTAGAACTTCCTTATCATATTCCAAACTCTTTTTATATAGGCGCATAAGTGAATATAGCATGGTTGGCTTTGACCACATATATAACTACTATGTTTCCCTATCTTTTAAATGCCTTTTGCATCATGCTTTTAGTAATAAATGCTCGAGTATTGACAATAACCATACACAAAGCTATAAAACCAAGACGAAGTTTTTCACTTGCCAACGAACAAGTGTTGAGATTCAAAAGAGCGTCTTTCCATTTCTTGTCGCCCACTGAATAAGAAATAGGTCTGGAACCACTACCATGACAATCACGATCTATTAATTATTCATTAAGCTAGTATCATTCCTCATAATGAAAAAGATGGTAGAGTCAAGGTTGTTCCCAAAGGGAAATCATGCAATTTATTATGTGACTTAATTCTTATAAAAGAATCTTATTTGATAGGATGCATACATCTGATTTGCTTTCCTTTTATGTATGTTGTTTTATATTGATCTGAATAAGGAATTAAATACATTAAACATGTGTAAGTACAAATTCTTAGGAGAAATATTTTATCGATTGTAGTTATGAATGTGTTCGTAACCACGAGTATTGAATCGATATATATATATATATATATATATAACACTTATTAAATGTTTCTAGCCAAGATGTGTAGAGAAAAGGATATCGATACATCTATTAAGACTTGTGTACGTATGCTCTCCATATGATGGACGGTGATTACTCATGACGTTGGGAATACGAGTGAGTTATGTACTTATGGTTGTTTGGAACAATCACATAACTACTCACCGAGAGTCTTCTACATGTCAATATAAATAATTCAAAATAGAAGATCTCAGGGTAACTACGTAAAATAGTCCTTAGACTTGAGGTGGTTAAATACCTGGAATGTCGACTTTGTTATGACCATAGTTGGGTATATATTGAACTAATTGAATTGAAATACTACCCAAGAGAGGATTCATCTTCTTCATTCTAGAAGATTAGTACCAATATAATTGGTAGTTAATTCAAAATCAAAATCTCTGTGCATAGTAATTCGATTAATCGATATATTATCAGATTCAACAAATGACTTTAAAAGTTATTTATGCAAGTAAATATGAATATCAACAGATTTTTTGAACATAGACCAAACTCCAGATATCCATGTCATACAGTGATGACAAAAAGAATACTTATACAAAATGTCATCACTAGGTGAGCTTATTTTTGATCAAAAACAAGATTTTTTCCTAAATGGTCTATAAGCGTTAAATGTGGCCCGACGCTATGCCTTAACAAAGTTCGTCAAGGCTTTAGTATTTAAATTGTTGAAGTATTGAATGAAGACAAAGTTCACACCAGAAAGTCAACACAACTACATTATTAATTTTTTTCAAATTTGACCGATAGTAGAATTTATTTATAAATGTTATGAATTAAAAATAAATTAATACAAATATTGTAATAATATTATATTGCATTTTTAACTATTTATTTAAAGCTTAAAATTAGGCAGAATATGTATAAAAGTGGTTGTCAGTTTGGTCTGATAAGGAGGCTAAAATTATATAATTAAATAATAATACAAATAAGAGTCAATGGGGCTTTTGGTCTTGTTTGGTCAAACTTGAGGCTGGCTATATAATTTCAAATAGAAGAGCATGCACGTTCTTTTGGGTCATAGGAAAAAGAGGAGGTACAATGTAAATATCTGGCTATAAATAGTGTAGCCTCCATACCATTTTAAATACATTTTTCTTAACTCTTTAATTCCCATTTCTACCATAAGTGTAGCCATGCTTTTAGCCTTGCAAACTTAGGTCAGAGAAAAAAATGTCAATCCAAAAGGACATCTTAGCAGACAACATTAGGCCTCTCGGCAAAACATTAACAGTGAATGTTATCTATTCAAACTCATACATATACATATACATACACAAAACACACACACACACATATATTATATACACATGTTTAAATCTAATGTATGTATATTTATGTAGATAATTATACTTATTAGATATAAGTTATAATATATTATATAAATATACGTATATACATATATACATACATACATATTTTTATATATATGATTCGATTTTAATATTTTACTAAAAAATTAATTCTATTTTATGTTTTGGATTCGTAAGAAAATTATTTTCATGTATATATGTATATATACACAAAAAATTTACATATTGTTTTCTTGCGAAAATCAATTTAAAAATAAAATTATATTTTTATGGTCTGGAGCAAAAAAATTAATACATATTATTCAAATATTTGTCATGTTCAAAATTCAAGTTTGAATTTTCCAAACACAATAAAGTCGATAGAGATGAAAAATATCTTTTACCTATTCTTTGCTGGTCGAATAGTAAAAGAATCATATTAGTTAATTATATATATATGTATATATATACACATATATATGTGTGTGTGTGTGTGTGTGTGTGTGTATTAGATTTTTTACTTTGAATAAATTTTATGTATCTTTAAAGATGAAAAGGTAAATTTTTTATTTTACACTCTAATTTAGAAAAATGGACGTATAAACATTAACCGTATACATAATTTTTGATTTAATTATTTATAATAGTTTATTATGTGTTATTTACATATATATATATATTTATATATATATACACACACACATACACATACACTTATATCATTTTATACATTAAATATTAATTTAAATGGCCAAAATTATACTAATACTTATTTTTATAACTATAAAAAAATCATGACATACAAGTTATCCTCAAAGACATTATATAGAAATATTCATCACATTTACATTTTATTGATCATAGAACATAAATGCTAATTTCCCCTATTATAACCCTAAGATAATGTGTGTGTGTGTTTTTATTGTTGTGATGTTCGTATTGTGAATATGAAAAAAAATCAAAATATCAAATCAAAATAAATTAATAAATTAGTGTTAAATTGAATTATTAATAAATAGTATTTTAAACATTAACAAACAAATAAATATTTTAAATAAATGATATAAATTAAAATATTAGTCAAATATTTTTATGAATTAAATACCAAATTTGATTTAGTATAAATAAACGTTATTCACATAAACATAAAATAAGACTGTATACAATTTAATAAAAGGAATTTTTTGAAATTCGTATTTTACCCTAGTGCCAATGCATCTGGTCCAACAATGGTATCATAGCATGCAGTGTATTTATGTGAATAATTATCTAATATGTGGCGCACTACTCTTTTAAAAATCAAATTAGATAGGAGTATTACGAAAATGTGTTTAAACGAAGAATAAGGTTAGTCGAATTAAGGACCACTTATGAGTGGAAAAATTCCCACCACTCGGCCTTTGCCCGGCTTGTTGAAATGGTCTATTTCTAGGGTATGTCATTTTGGAAAACTCAGAAGTTTTTTTAAGTCTTAATTTAATTCACATAAGTGTATTTCAATATCATAAAATTAATCTAAAATTGTTTTATATTAAATAACTACATAATTTTTATTAAGATTTATTGTCATGACCCGAAATCCAGCATTCGAAAATCGACATCCAATACCTCATTTGTATTCGAATGCGGAGATTCAAACGCCAGTTCAGTGGAGCTTATAACAACATTAGATGATACAACACGGCGGAAACAAAATGAATAACTTCATTGATCACAACACTTATACAACATGGATACAACATCATTATAATAATTGAACACCATCATCAGAGTAGAATGTATATGATACAACAACAAAATATAACGCCACAACGGAAAGACAACAAAATAACTAAATAACACCAACAGAGCTTCCAAAGAGAGAGAGAGAGCAAGAAAGAATCCAACATAAGCACCTTCAATCCAAACTTCAAAGCTCCAAAAGACTTCCAACCCAAAAGCTTCAAAAATCCAATAGCTTCCGAACCAAAGACTCCAAAAGACTTCTAGATTCAAATTTAAACTAGCTCCAGAACACGGATAACCTTACTCTAGGCTGCCCATGTTGAAAACTTATGGGCACCTAGAGTTTAGGATGGGAACAATAAACTCCGAGTCAGTCATGGGACTGGTATGAGTAAAAAAATAGTTGTTTGTATGAAAACAATTTAGAAAAAGAAATCCGTTATGCTTTTGGAAACTGAAACTACCATAAGGCCTCCCGCCATACACACAATGCAATCGCGCACTTGGAGAAGATTTCTCCTTATGATAATCAAACATGCTTGATACGCGAAAATCCTTTGATATTATTATTAGTGCATAGTGAGAAAATCATTTCGAAAGTATAATATTAATCTTAGCCAGCATACGTACCATTATAGTATGCCTACTATAACTACCATGTTAAATGGCAGGTTCTACAATTAAAACCGTACAGGGCTCGTATTGGGTGATTGGATTTCCAACAAATGGCCAAGACTAAGAAACATCCTTTATCCGAAAGGGTACGTCTCTGGAGGGATGCCTCGAGAACTTAACCAGCTCTCTACCAACACAAGACCGGGTTACCTCTGTAACTAGGTAACTAGCTGTCACGAGTATGCCATCCTCCAGTCATAACCGACCTTTATCGATGGCCCTCAACACCAACAACCACATAAGCAAATTATTTGGGCTCCATACCAGAATACCACTTTTTATCTAGAAGGAAATGCACATACCCTTAGGGGCGCGACCCCACAACCTTGCCGCATCCTTCCTGTTTCGACCATTTCCGGCGTGTGTGGTTCGATTAAGTCTCGTCCCACAAAGCTACGCTTTTCACAAAAGCCGTGCTTCGATCAACAAATGATCAACACTTAGCATGCCATACTGCCAAATTGGAAGTATATCACTAATAACCGTCAACTACATAACCTCTGAGCTCGTACGTCTCAAAGAAGGGTGTTAAGCTAAGAGAATAAATTCTCTGCCACCAAGCAAAAATGTATTTAATAGAAATCAGCTTTACATCTCAAAGTGTAATGTCATACATACATCCAAACAAGTCCATGCTGGGTCTGAATGGAACCGAAGGCACTTCGTCCAATAAACGAAGAAGCAATTGCAAATCCGGGTATCCACAATCCCAACCGGACTCCCCATCACATATGGAGATATATAAACCAGAGCAACTCAGTGCAGAGATAATCGACAAGTAATCCTTTTGTTCTCGAAAATACCCGGTCTTCAACCATCGTCTTCAAATGCACTCCCATTTCGTCGTATCATTATTTGGAATGGGTTTTATGACACAATGTCCTCTTCCGGCTTAACCGAATAAGAAGTGCTTATTTTAAGACATATGGATATATAAGTCACAAAAGATTCACCATTAAGATTCGATGTGGGTTTCAGATAACCTGTAACGACCCGAAATTTTCGACCTCGAAAATTCGGCACTAATACGTTTACTGTAGATATTCCGAGCAATCGAACGCCGAAAATCCCAGGTTGTTATGGAAAAGAAAAAAGAGGTAGAAGAAGTACAGAAAACAAAGCACATAATCTCACATTTGAAGCGGATCAAAATATAATATCAAATAATAGCATTTAAACAAAGAAAGCTATATCTGTTAATATACATCCAATACATCAAAGTTACAACCAATCATATAAATGGACAGTTAAGATTAACTTGTCCCAGAATACAGGCAATATGACTACTATACATAGCGGAATATACTCATACGATCCTGCCATCTAGCTCGCCTCCTGAGCTCCAGAACGTCCTAACTTGAAAATCTGTAATACTCGGTCTGACTCGAGCATTATAACAAAGTAACACCCGGGTCAGGTTGGAAAACAGCATGAGTAAACTCAAATAATTTGAAATGCTAAGCTACTCAACTTAGGAATACCAAGGTAACTCATACTTATCTACAAGTTCTTAACTTGTTATAGTCAATCACTCATCTTACAAAACAATATCCAAGTACCGTCCGGTTTACTCAGTTTATTACATTCCATCCTGTTTGATTCTAAAAAGAATTTAGATTACTCATCGAAGTGGTTTTAGGTATTTACTAATACCCAACCTGGTCTCTTCGAATTCAATGTCATCTTTAATCCAAGTTGTTTTTAAGTTTAAACAATTTAATTCAATTCAGAACATTGTATTCACATAGCAACTACATCACAGATAAATAACTTATATTTATACAGCTATACCCAAAGTATTGCATATCATAGTTCATCACAGATTAACATAATATTAATCAATCCAAACATTCTAATTAATTCATCATCCCTAAGCAGGATTAATTAATCACACAATTACAATTAATTTAATTTAACCAATTAAACTAATTACTTATGAGCTAATTAGTTAACCCAGCTTAATTAAACTTAATTAATTACACTGATTAATTTACCTTAATTAATTATCCATTAATTAATCACATAAAATAATTATTCTTTAGTTATTAATTTAACAAACCTTTAATTATTAAATAATCATTAATAATTAATCTTTAATTACTCAAGACCTTAAGTTTAATTAATGATAAAACATTTTATTTCCTTAATAACTTCTTAATTACATTATTAATTAAGTTTTAAAACAACTTAAGAATTAAATTAATTAAAGTTAAAATAAATTACACAACTTTAAATTAACTAAACAATTTATTATTTAGAAGAAATAGTTAAGAAAATTGTTAAACTTGATTTTTGTTTTAACCATAAAACTTGTTAATCTCTAACATTTTACCCGAGTAAAACCCGAGCAATCCCACACTCGAACCTGAGTTCTTCTTCATCTTCTTTATTAATTTTTTAAAACCTTTATTTAAATTTTAAAAACTTTTAAAAGTATAATCACTCACGTATACTCGGAACCGAACCTGAGACGATCCTTCTTTTACCCGAGATCGACCCCGAGGCACTCCCCTTCTTCTCCAGTACTAAACACGTGCACAGAAAACTCCTCGTGCACATGCACCGATCAACAACGAAACTCCGGCCTCCAAGGCCACCTCCGACAAGTCATCACTGGCTCCCACTTCGATCTCGACCACCCATACTTCCAAATCGATCGTGAAATCCAAATTAACTCGATCAAACCACTGGAACGAAACTGGTCATCCACAAATCCACCTCGACCCACCGCCTCAGAGCACCGAAGTTCTCGCCACCACATTCACAGCCTCGCTGATGACCCACGCTTCACTTCCTCCATGACCGATCAACTCCGATGCCTTGTTGTCGATGCAGTAGCCCAAATTCCAACCTCGACCAAAACATAGGCTAAAACCCTACTTCGATGCCACGCCGCCGCCATGGTGAACTAAAAATTCACCTACCATTTTTGCCGAACTCATCAACCTCCCCGCTACGTCCAGTAGTGATCCCGACCACCCAGATTTCTCCGATCACCCGAAAATGCCCAAAACCTAAACTCCTATCAACACGTGATTTCCCTCTTGAAACACAACTAAAAATCATGATCTTATTTTTAAAATTCATTGTTTTCGAAGATAAATCCGATTATATACATAAAATATTAAATCATTGAAGTTGAATTTTTGATATGCTTGAGATTTTACTATCATTTTCCTTTCAGTTAAAAACTACATACAAATCTTATTTGAAATTATTTTTGAATCAAATATCTTGCTATTACAAACAATTTTTGTATACATATCAAATCCTAAAGAAGATAAGGGAAAGAGTAATTTGATTTTGGACTTATTTGAAGCCCGTAAATGAAGAACAGAGCAGATGTACTGACGTACAGACATGCACACAAATATCTATATACATATATTCATGCATTCATCTTAAAATAATCATGCAAACACTTATCACCAGCGTAACGACCCGCAGTTCCGTACCCCTGAGTCAACGCTATTCTACATTAATCAACTCAAGTAGAATAGAAATGCGAACCATTTTTGATTAAAGAAGAAGAGGTAGAAGACGAGTAAACAGAAAAAAGCATCAGAATCTAACCATCGCGGCGTAATAAAATATAATAGATATTAACATATCTTTACACAAAATCAAATATATCTGTTTATATATTATATCATCAGAGTACATCAATCATAGCTCAACATCAATAACATACAACTGAATACACAACTAAACAACACAACAGAACATATGTATAAACAAGTACGGGAGTACATATCGTCATCCATCTTGTCTCCTGAGCTCCACAACATCCATTCCTGTATCCTATAATACTCGGTCTGACTCGAGCATTACAGTTAAATAACACCCGAGTCAGTCTGGAATACCAGTGTGAGAAAATCACACCCAATTGATTATCAAAGTTTCAAAAATCCTTTGAAATAAAAGCATCTCATAAGACCACGCCACAAATAAACATGTCAGGTTTTTACCTTACGATAGCTAAAACATTTTATAGAAACCCTCTGATAGTATAATAGGGTCTATATACAAATACTTATAAAATAGCCGAAATTGTTACATTATTAAATTCTAGCTACTAGCCACAGAGTGGGTAATACAAACAAAACTCGTACAAGGCTCGTAGGGAGAATGGATTTCCAACCAATGACTAGGCACTGGGGTACCACCTGTCACAGTACATGGCCTAGATCACAGTACCGAGGAGTACGCCCGCTCCCCTGCAACACAAGACCGGGACTACCCCTTACTGGATAATCCCTAGTGATATCACCCCGCGGTTGGGATCAGCAACCGCCCACTATGCCGAAATAAAAGGGACATCTAGACAGGAATGACCTCACCCTGCTTGGGTGCTACCCACCTAGCCTTGCTGCATAACCCCTGATTTTCAGTCATTCCCATTTGATGAGGCTTGAGGCTAAGCGTTACCTTTTAAGAACATATCCCTTAGAATGCCCATCGTCCACCTGACCATGTTTCGCAAGCATTCATCCATACAAGTCCGTCCCGGGTTCGAACGGAACCGAAGGCACTACTCCTACTACATCAATTTTGGAAATATCCTCAGGATTAGTAGCGACTAGCCCTTGCACTTCACTGCTTTATCTTCGAATCCAAACTCGTTTCCACGAAACGTACAAACCGGATCGAAGTGGTTTTCGAGAAATTAATCTCGATCCCGGTCTCTTCGAAATGATCAACGCATTTGGCCAATATTGATAGTCGGTGATTTAACTATCAATTAATATTCACAAACAACCATCAAACAATAAATAATTTTCCAAATTATTTATTAACCTCAAAAATATCTTCACAAGATATATTTCTATTCTCAAAACCCTTTGAAAACAGTTTCAAAACATCTTTCTTTCCTAGAATAAGCTTTCCCGAATATTTTCTATCTCCACTGAAATCACCAAGCACAAAACTAGATTTTTTTCTGAAATAATTTAAAACACTTTACCTTTAAAATATACTTTAAAACATTTATGTTAAAACTACTTCAATAATTTGTTAAAAATACATACTATATGAATACTTGAAAATAAGGTTACTTAATAAAATATAAAACTAGGTTTTTACTTTTTAAAACAAAATACTACGTCACCTTTAAATAATTATTACAATAACAGATTTGAAAAATATTTACTTTAGAATTTTAAACATTCAGAAATAATAAATCTTCTAAAACATGTTTTTTTTTAAAACAACATTAAACTTTTATCTTATATTTTAAAATTTACCTTGAAAACGTACTTGGCTATCTAGGGAAATATACTTCTCTTCACAAACTTTTTAAAAAAAATCACTATTTGTTTTTAAACAATTTTTCTCATTTCTTTAATAAATTCCCACCTTGAATTTATTCTTCCAAATATTCAATTTCAAACACTTAAATCAATTTCCAAATTGATTTCCAATTTACTTCATTTATTCCAAAATCCTTTAATTTCAGATTTCATTCCTTAATTATAATTTAAAATACTTTTAATTGAAATACCAATTTAGATTTCTCAATTTACTTCTTATTCCTTTAAATAAATTTAAGACTTTAAGTTTTAAAATAATTCTTTATTCATTTAAATTAGTATCACAAAATTTTACAATTCATTAATTACTGTTTATTCAAACACTTTTCTTTTCAAACTCGAAGTTATTTATTAGTATTTAACATACTTCCATTCCTTTTTCAATTCATTCTTAATTTATTAAATTTTCTAAGTTCGTTTATAAATTTACTTCCTTTATTTTCTTTCCAAAACCCAATTTATATATTTTTGGTAATTCATTATACCCAAATATATCCAATCAAATCATAACATTCAATATTCCAATATATTCATCATAGAATATCAAGTAATCACAACAGAGAATATTAAATAATAAATGTTAAGTAGTCCAATTGGATCCCTCCAACCTGTTTTCCCTGCATCCACAGATGTTAGCACAATAATATGCCAATTCCAGAATATACCATACTATAGCACATCAATCAATTCAACCATTCAAACAATTATTTAAATTTAATCATTTAAATTTAAATTTAAATTAACTGAGTGAGATTAACTCACCTTTTGCCCCTTAAATTTGCAATCCACTTTATTCTCGATTTGATTCCACGTTTTCAGACCTTGTAAAACATTTATATAATTTATTAATATTTGAATTAATCAAACATTTAATTCCCATAGATTTAATTAATTCATTTAATTTAAAACTAAATTCCCTTGAATAAATTAATTAGTTAACAATTCAATTCTAACTAAATAGTTATCTCTTTATTTTATTTTTCTTTCAGATCTTCAATAAATTAAATAAGTTAATAATCTGGCAAACCACCAAATACATTATTTTTAAAATAACTAGTAAATTTAAAATGTATAGAAGTATATTTATTCCCTTTTTGAAACATCCTATATATGCTTAAAAATAATTTGTAGTTCTTAATTTTTTTTTAACTTTTATGTATATATATATATTAACTCTTGCATAAATAAATAATCTAAATTTAAATTAAGCCTTTCTGTTAATTTAAAATCCTCTAACCTGCATGCCTAAAATTTCCCTTCTCTGTTTTATTTATTATGTATATATATATATAAAAGACATGAATTACATTTTAATAAAAATAAACGTAACTCTTACCTCGATCACAACCTACCCATTCCACCTCGACAGCAACAACGACCACGTTCACTTGAAACCGTGAGCTCTGATGCAACTCCAAGCCACCACTCGAGTACGATGCCTACCTTGTGACATCGATCGCAACTCTTCCTTAACTGAACCTACGCGAGCCCAGAAAATTTCGCATCTGCCACGAGGAAGCTCACGCCTCCAATTAAGTTGCCACGCTCGAGCTACCCTAGTTGAGAACCCCTCCTCGATGCCTCGCCCCCCTTCGAGCGATCGAAAACTTCCAAGCGACCAAACCCTAAGCTCGAGCCTGACAAAGGAATCGCAAGAGAGAGAGGTGCGAATGCCATTTTTTAACGAACGAATTTGTTCGTTACTGGGAATTCGATTTTCAATTTTTTTTATTTTACTGCAATCGATTTAATTTGGGGAAAGGGAAATAGAAGAGGAGGGAGACGACACGTTTTCGATCAGTAGATTTGCTCGGCCATTAAATAAAATTCGAATTCGAACAAGAACAAGGGGTTTCGATTTCTTTTAAACAGAAAGGCTGCGGCCATTTTTCTCGTTTGATTTTTGATTTGAACTGAAAAGTGGTAAAGGAAAATGAAATTCGATTGGTAAATGAAGAAGAGGAACGAGATATTTAACAAAGGAACGATGTGATTTGTAAAAGCAAACGTAATTTCGAAAAGAAAGTTGCGTCCCGATAGAAAAAGGGACATGATGGTCGGCTTCAACAGAGATATGTTGGCTAAAGGAATTACAGGATAGCAGCTGATTTAAAATTTATATTTTTATATTCAAAAATATCTTGTTTAGGTACCCAATTATTAAATTGGATTCGATATAGATTTCAGCGCGTTTATATTACGTACGCTCACACAACAACTCTGATCGCTACGAAATTTGAAATCCAATAATAATTTAATATTACGGACCCAATAGAACTGGTTTCGTCGAATTCCGAGACTGCGCCTCGAAAGACTATTTGTAAATTCAATTTAAACGATAAAATTTTAAAATTGAACAAACCACTGTTAATTTCAATTTTACAACTTCTATTATCTTCAGTATTATCAATATAAATTTTACAAGCCTTCAATTTTTTTTAATAGGTTTAGAATTCCAGATTCAATGTTTATCCAACTTAAAATTATTTAATTCAATAATTTAATTATCAAATAAATGGTGATATTTGAATTCAAGTTAAAAATTTACTTTTAAATATTTCAAATCAATTAAATATTCCAATTTAAATTGCTTAAAAATTCCGGGTCGTCACATTCCTCCTCCCTTAAAAGAATTTCGTCCCCGAAATTACTAGTTAGGAAGAATGGTCCAATACCCATTTACTTTTCCCAAAACCAATCAGTTCAACATCTAACGAACTATCCTTTGTAAAGACCCATTACCACTTTTACTAACTTCCCCAACTTTCCCATAATTTCAAACAATATTACTTACTCAATCATTCAAATTTAAATTCTAAATCAAATTTAAAATTATCAGAATTTTCTCAAAATTTTCTAACTCTCTAAATTTTCGAAAAATTTCGCCAGCGTCTCCTTTGCGCGGCTAGCTCGGTACAACTACAAAATGGCTCTACGGCCTCCCAAATCCAAAAAGAAAACAAAACGCCAAGTGGCTAGATCCAAAAAACCAATCAAATTCCATAAAGAAATTTAAACACATACCTTCTTGTCGAGCAATTCTAATTTGTTATCTGAAATCAAAACCAATTTTCCTTTCCCTTATTCATACCTGCATATCCTGTTTGGCAATAATATATAACCACAACATTCAAAATCATTTATTTGACTTCTTTCCAAAATTTCAATGTTCATTTCATTTAAGCCCGTACGATGTACCTATATCATTCGTTTGCAATAACAAATCCGATCGCTCACTCGATCACACAATTTCACTTCCGAACTAGTATCGTCCCCCCGACTTCCTAGTGCGGACTCAGATCTAGTTTCCTGATTAGAAACCGTCATTCTCCTTACGTAGCTGTAAACTATGATAGAGAATTTCCAAAATCAATCAAAATTCCATATCAAGGTTCGCCGTCGAACATCGAGTGAAAAATCCTAACTCGGATCGATATAACTATCTCGAAATTCTATGCCCGAATCTGGATCAAATAGCCATGCGATTAAAATAATATACGTATATCCCACGTATTTGCTCCAACTGATTATCGATTATATCAATTTCCTTTTCATTCACATTTATTTTGATTGTTATTCACTTATTCACACTTTCCCTTGTCACATCTTCCATTTTTTATTTAATCATTTTGGATTCCAATTCCAAATAAATTCAATTTGCTTCAATTTGCGAATTAATTTCAAACCTCAATACTTTTATTCTCATCCATTATCCAAATTTCATTTTCAATTTTTCTTGAGTTTAATTCACTTTCCAATTCAAAATATCGAGTTCAATTCATCTCATTTCAAACAATATTTGATTAATCATTCCTTAAATTAATTTCACTTACTAATTTGTTTTTATATCTCAAATAAATGTTTGTCTGCAAACTTTTTCTATCTTTAATTCCTTTGAACAATATCTTCAGTTCATCTTACTTTACTTATACAATTTAAATTAGATTTCAACATTTAGTTATAATTCTATTGCTTACAAATTTTAATTCATTTGTCGTTAGTGAAAATTTCCAAAACATTCAAAAAATTTCTAACTCCCAAAATTTTCGAATTTTTTTGGCAGAGTCTGCTTTGTACGGAGGAGCTTTTGCAATTTGACAAGAGATATAAATATATATACATCGACCCACACGGTCGGAAAACAGAAAAACAGTTCATATTTCCTATTTGTATTACGTAGGCGTACCTTATTTAGCATTTTAAGCAAGCAGCTTATTTGTTTTAGCATTTTGCGCGGACAAAACCAGTCAACGACTTCCAAAAACCTGTACATACTCAATTTAAACATGTAAGTGACAAATATACAAAGTTTATTAACATTTCACTTAATTACAATAGCTAAACACATGTATAACATAAGCAAAATACCCGAATAACATTTCATAAGCAATTTATATGGTTTCAACACCTATTTCTATTGTATATTTGCATAATTTCATTAGAAACCATCTTATTAAGGTCGGCTACCTTTCTTGCTTGCATATTAATAACCCTTTCCTTAGTAATTGAACTCAAACTTTTATTTAATGGATTTCATTTACATCCGAAGCCAAGCTTCTATAAATTCAAACTTAAATTAATTTACTTCAAATCATTTAAATTTCATAACTTAAGTTCATTTCCATTTTATTTGATTCTCATCAAATTCCATCTAATTCGTTTTGTTCATTCTCTTTATCCATTTTAAATTTTAATTTACCTTTTCCATTTATTTCTAAACTTATTCACTAATAACAAGACTAATTCAAATTTTATTAATACAAGGCCATTTCCAATTTATTTCTACTCATTTTAGTTTTATTTGCACTTCACACCATTACTATTATTATTTAATCTTATTTTATCTCTTAGGTTTGGATTTTTATTTTAATTCCAAAATACCCAACAAATTTACTCAGGCTTAATACTTTTCTTGCAGATTTTATAAGTCATACACTTATTACTTTTTCCCACTCCCATTCAAGTTATGATTCTATAACTCATCTCATCAGAATTTTTCAATTCCATCCTGAATTTTAATATTTTTTCTTTTTCTCTCTCAATTGTTTTATTCAAAATCATTTCATAAAACTCGACACAACCATTTCACAATTTTGCTTAAATCAAGCTTTTATTCAAATATTACTTAAGTTATTTTATTTTTCGTCAAGTAATTTCAACTTTAAAACTCAAGTTATATATATTTTATAAGCACTTTCCAATTTTAAATCCTTAATTTGATTTCAATTACCAACCGATTTCATCTGCCAACTAATTTAAATTGGTTTATTCAGTCAACCATTTTGAATTTCACACTTCCAATTATATCCAATTCACCGACAATCCAAGATGAATTCATTTACACTTCAATTTTTTTTATCCAAACAAGCTCATGTTTATTACAATTGATTCAAAAACCAATTTTATTGGCTTCTGTTAACCCATAGAATTTATATAATCTCGTTTACGTCAAACGACAATTATTTTTATGCAAATTCAATGATATTTACTTAAAAGAATATTCATTCCAGGTTATAACTATTTTAAATTAATACCAATTCAACCTATACTTAATTTCATTTCATTTTAATTGATTCCGTTCAATTTATTTCGCATTCCATATCCTCATTCAATTTATTTAAATCCATTTATTAATCTTGGAACATTTCATATTAGTTACATCAAATACTCATTTCATAATTTATTTGCAAACTAAACATTTGCCACATTAAATTAGTATTCGACTTTCATTTAACCAATTCAAGTTCCATCTCCATATTTCATTACCAATTAATTATTAGTTTGTTTATTCAAAGTTTTTTCCCAATATTTTTTTTATCTCGAAACCACTTTAACTATTTTACTAGAGGTCAATTTATTTTATAATTTAAGTTTTGAATTTTTCATTCACTTCCCAATATTCAAATCAATTTTATTTTAGCTTATTTATTTCACTTCTAAATTTTATAAGTCACAAACTTATTTATTTTCATATTTCATCCATTTACAATCAATCTCATTCACGTTTTACTTTTAATCCGGGATTATACATTTTATTTAGCCAAGTATATATTTTTATTATTCCATAAACATTTAAAATAAGATTCCAGAGTTCAAACAATTTCCCAAAATCTCAAAATCACTTTTGAAATCAACTACATCCAAAATCCCTTGGCAAATTCAATTATCCCTTTGAATTACAAAACCAAACCCAGTTCGCAAACAAATTCCAATTTAAAATATTCAGGTAGCAATTCCTCTCTTGGAAACTCGAAAATGAACACCGATGATGTCGCGATCATCATCGGAATTATTTTCCAGCGACCGAAAGAGTTTAGTGCATTTATCTCTTTAACAACATTTCAATTATTTTTAATTTCCATATCTCACAAGATTTTAAATACAACTCAAAAATATTTCCAGAATATCAATATTATTCCTCCAACCTTTTTTTGAAAACCGTTTTCAAAACCAAAGGAATTTAAAATTTTCCCAAAAATTAAAAATTGCAATTCCTTTAAATCTATATTCAAACATTCTCTGGAATTTTATCTCATTTGAATTTCAAATGGTTCTCTGGAATTCTATTTCAAAATTATAACCACCATTACAGTTTACATTAACAAAACTCATTTGTATATGAAGTTCATTTCAATTTACAAATTACATTTATAATCCATATTTTAAATTCCATTTTGTTATATGAATTTATTCTTCAACTTTGGTTATAAGTTTTCAACTTCTTATTCAATTTCTACACAATAGTGTTAATAATTTAATATTATCCTTCCTTAAAAATCAAGCATCCAAATACTATAATACTTCACAAAAATTATATCATTTTTATATACAAAAATGATTTGTGTAAAATTATTTCATTTACCCTACTTTAAAACAATACTGTGTCGAATTATTCTATTCAAGTGTTTAGAGATCCCTGTCAATAACGTTAATTACTCGTATTGACCATAATCCATAAACTACTCAATAAACCAATCAACACAATATAAAATCATTTTATATTCACTAACAAATACGCGCTCACATCTATTAATACGCTCAAACTCAGTCTAGAGTACTATTGACTCTATTTCAATGAGTAATTCCCACCAGAGCCAAGGTTATCACCAACCTAAGCTCTGATACCAACTGTAACGACCCGCAATTCCGTACCCCTGAGTCAACGCTATTCTACATCAATCAACTCAAGTAGAACAGAAATGCGAACCATTTTTATTAAAGAAGAAGAGGTAGAAGAAGAGAAAACAGAAAACAACATTAGAATCTAACCATCGCAGCGGAATAAAATATAATAGATATTAACATATCTTTACACAAAATCAAATATATCTGTTTATATATTATTTCATCAGAGTACATCAATCATAGCTCAACATCAATAACATACAACTGAATACACAACTAAACAACACAACAGAACATATATATAAACAAGTACGGGAGTACGTATCATCATCCAGCTCGTCTCCTGAGCTCCACAACATCAATTCCTGTATCCTATAATACTCGGTCTGACCCAAGCATTACAGCTAAATAATACCCGAGTCAGTCTGGAATACCAGTGTGAGAAAATCACACCCAATTGATTATTAAAGTTACAAAAATCCTTTGAAAACAAAAGCATCTCGTAAGACCACGCCACAAATAAACATGTCGGGTTATTACCTTACGATAGCTAAAACATTTTTATAGAAATCCTCTGATATTATAATAGGGTCTATATACAAATACTTATAAAATAGCCGAAATTGTTACATTATTAAATTCCAGACACTAGCCACAGAGTGGGTAATACAAACAAAACTCGTACAAGGATCGTAGGGAGAATTGATTTCCAACTAATGACTAGGAACTGGGGTACCACCTGTCACAGTACATGGCCTAGATCACAGTACCGAGGAGCACGCCTGCTCCCTTGCAACACAAGACCGGGACTACCCTTTACTGGATAATCCCGAGTGAGATCACCCCGCGGTTGGGATCAGCAACCGCCCACTAAGCCGAAAAAAAAGGGACATCTGGACAGGAATGACCTCACCCTGCTTGGGTGCTACCCACCTAACCTTGCTGCATAACCCCTGATTTTCAGTCATTCCCATTTGATGAGGCTTGAGGCTAAGCGTTACCTTTTAAGAACATATCCCTTAGAATGCCCATCGTCCACCTGACGATGTTTCGCAAGCATTCATCCATACAAGTCCGTCCCGGGTTCGAACGGAACCGAAGACACTACTCCTACCACATCCATTTTGGAAATATCCTCAGGATTAGTAGCGACTAGACCTTGCACTTCACTGCTCCATCTTCGAATCCAATCTGGTTTCCACAAAACGTACAAACCGGATCGAAGTGGTTTTCGAGAAATTAATCTCGATCCCAGTCTCTTCGAAACGATCAACGCCTTTGGCCAATATTGATAGTCGGTGATTTAACTATCAATTAATATTCACAAACAACCATCAAACAATAAATAATTTTCCAAATTATTTATTAACCTCAAAAATATCTTCACAATATATATTTCTATTCTCAAAACCCTTTGAAAATAGTTTCAAAACATCCTGCTTTCCCAGAATAAGCTTTCCCAAATATTTTCTATCTCCACTGAAATCACCAAGCACAAACTAGATTTTTTTTCTGAAATAATTTAAAACACTTTACCTTTAAAATATACTTTAAAACATTTATGTTAAAACTACTTCAATAATTTGTTAAAAATACATACTATATGATACTTGAAAATAAGGTTACTTAATAAATTATAAAACTAGGTTTTTACTTTTTAAAACAAAATACAAAGTCACCTTTAAATAATTATTACAATAATAAATTTGAAAAATATTTACTTTAGAATTTTAAACATTCAGAAATAATAAATCTTCTAAAACATGTTTTTTTTAAAACAACATTAAACTTTTATCTTATATTTTAAAATTTACCTTGAAAATGTACTTGGCTATCCAAGGAAATATACTTCTCTTCACAAACCTTTTTAAAATAAATCACTATTTATTTTTAAACAATTTTTCTCATTCCTTTAATAAATTACCACCTTGAATTTATTCTTCCAAATATTCAATTTCAAACACTTAAATCAATTTCCGAATTGATTACCAATTTACTTCATTTATTCCAAAATCCTTTAATTTCAGATTTTATTCCTTAATTATGATTTAAAATACTTTTAATTGAAATACCAATTTAGATTTCTCAATTTACTTCTTATTCCTTTAAATAAATTTAAACTTTAAGTCTTAAAATAATTCTTTATTCATTTAAATTAGTATCACAAAATTTTACAATTCATTAATTACCGCTTATTCAAATACTTTTCTTTTCAAACTCGAAGTTATTTATTAGTATTTAACATACTTCCATTCCTTTTTCAATTCATTCTTAACTTATTAAATTTTCTAAGATTATTTAATTTACAAATTTACTTCCTTTAATTTCTTTCCAAAACCCAATTTATATACTTTTGGGTAATTCATTATACCCAAATATATCTAAACAAATCATAACATTCAATATTCCAATATATTCATCATAGAATATCAAGTAATCATAACAGATAATATTAAATAATAAATGTTGAGGGGTCCAGTTGGATCCCTCCAATCTGTTTTCCCTGCATCCACAGATGTTAGCACAATAATATGTCGATTCCAAAATATACCATACTATAGCACATCAATCAATTCAACCATTCAAACAATTATTTAAATTTAATCATTTAAATTTAAATTTAAATTAACTGAGTGAGATTAACTCATCTTTTGCCCCTTAAATTTGCAATCCACTTCATTCTCGATTTGATTCCACGTTTTCAGACCTTGTAAAACATTTATATAATTTATTAATATTTGAATTAATCAAACATTTAATTCCCATAGATTTAATTAATTCATTTAATTTAAAACTAAATTTCCTTGAATATATTAATTAGTTAACAATTCAATTCTAACTAAATAGTTATCTCTTTATTTTCTTTTTCTTTCAGATCTTCAATAAATTAAATAAGTTAATAATCTGGTAAACCACCAAATACATTATTTTTAAAATAACTAGTAAATTTAAAATGTATATAAGTATATTTATTCCCTTTTTGAAACATCCTATATATACTTAAAAATAACTGATAGATCTTAATATTTTTTAAATTATATATATATATATATATATATATATATATTAACTCTTGCATAAATAAATAATCTAAATTTAAATTAAGCCTTTCTATTAATTTAAAATCCTCTAACCTGCATGCCTAAAATTTCCCTTCTCTGTTTTATATATTACATATATATATATACATACACACACACACACACACATATATATAAAAGAAATGAATTACATTTTAATAAAAATAAACGTAACTCTTACCTCGATCACAACCTACCCATTCCATCTCGACAGTAACAACGACCACGTTCACCTGAAACCGTGAGCTCCGATGCAACTCCAAGCTACCACTCGAATACGATGCCTACCTTGTGACATCGATCGTAACTCTTCCCTAACCGAACCTACGTGAGCCCAGAAAATTTCGCCTCCGCCACGAGGAAGCTCGCGCCTCCAATTAAGTTGCCACGCTCGAGCTACCCTAGTTGAGAACCCCTCCTCGATGCCTCGCCCCCCTTCGAGCGATCGAAAACTTCCAAGCGACCAAACCCTAAGCTCGAGCCTGACAAAGGAATCGCGAGAGAGAGAGGTGCGAACACAATCTTATTTAACGAACAAATTTGTTCGTTACTGGGAATTCGATTTTCAATTTTTTTTATTTTACTGCAATCGATTTAATTTGGGGAAAGGAAAATAGAAGAGGAGGGAGACGGCACGTTTTCGATCAGTAGATTTGCTCGGCCATTAAATAAAATTCGAATTCGAACAAGAAAAAGGGGTTTCGATTTCTTTTAAACAGAAAGGCTGCGGCCATTTTTCTCGTTTGATTTTTGATTTGAACTGAAAAGTGGTAAAGGAAAATGAAATTCAATTGGTAAATGAAGAAGGGGAACAAGATATTTAACAAAGGAACGATGTGATTTGTAAAAGCAAACGTAATTTCGAAAAGAAAGTTGCGTCCCGATAGAAAAAGGGACATGATGGTCGGCTTCAACAGAGATATGTTGGCTAAAGGAATTACAGGGTAGCAGCTGATTTAAAATTTATATTTTTATATTCAAAAATATCTTGTTTAGGTACCCAGTTATTAAATTGGATTCGATATAGATTTCAGCGGTTTATATAACGTACGCTCACACAACAACTCTGATCGCTACAAAATTTGAAATCCGGTAATAATTTAATATTACGGACCCAATGGAACTGGTTTCGCCGAATTCCGAGACTGCGCCTCGGAAGACTATTTGTAAATTCAATTTAAACGATAAAATTTTAAAACTGAACAAACCACTGTTAATTTCAATTTTACAACTTCTATTATCTTTAGTATTATCAATATAAATTTTACAAGCCTTTAAATTATTTTTTTAATAGGTTTATAATTCCAGATTCAATATTTTGTCCAGCTTAAAATTATTTAATTCAATAATTTAATTATCAAATAAATGGTGATATTTGAATTCAAGTTAAAATTTAACTTTTAAATATTTCAAATCAATTAAATATTCCAATTTAAATTGCTTAAAAATTCCGGGTTGTCACAACCAGTTTACTTCAAGTTTTACTACATGCAATAAGATTTTAAAACAGATTAAAAGATTTTTTTACTCACAGTGAAAATCTGAACAGAGAAAGCCTAGAAGTTTTGAAATCTGTAATTTGTACTAGCTTTGATTTTTGAAACTGTGCTTGAATCTTGAATTGAATTTGTTTTAAAACTGAGTTGAAACTTGCCTTAGCTTGAAGCAGTTTGATTGTTATTTCTTTTTCTTCCTCTGGTTTTAGTATATAGGTTTTTGTTTCTTAGATTTGATTTGAAAATGAACTGATAAAAGAACAAAAGAAGTTGAGTAGAGATGATATATATAGCTGTGACGCCCCACCTCTATACCCACGCTAGCCAAGAACACTCCGGAGAAGTGCTGTCAACTAGCACGGAGAATAAGGCTGTTGAGGAGCGACCATCCATGTAATTGCTTATCACACGGTGGCTATAAATAATCTTCGGAAACAAACATAGAAATAATCATATCACAAATCAGTCACAGATATCCATATCACAAAGGCGGAAGAAGATATGAATATATAACTAACACATGAAAGTGTACATCAGAGTAGTGGTCAATAAGATCCACGATAATACAAAAGAATAGCAACACGTGCTATACAAAAGAATACAACTATGAGTCTATATCTCAAGTGTATACAACAAAAACTGCTAATCTAAACAGTTAGCCAAAAGTCAGAGTGATGAATCCCTGGGAAGAAGTCAAGCAGAAGCACCTGTAACATCTCGGTCTGATCCGAGTATTATTTAAGAAAATAATAAACGGATCAGTCTAGCTATAAATATCAGATGACATGATATAACATAAAAGATATGGCATAAACATAAACATCCATAACGACATACCACTATAAGTATGTAAATAATGATCAACAGAAGATCAATCAATAAGAGATAATCAATATCACAAGAATCTTCTCAAAGATTCGAAGGGGGCATCATACCCTAAACTTGTACTCATAACAAGTCAATGACATAAATTCCAGAAATCAACACGAGAAATCCAGAAATCATAAAAAGGGAAAGAGGCCTATCACATGACGGTCCGAAGACCATGGGGAGCTACCCCACATGTGTGAGTGGAATCACACAGAATGAGGTCAAGACTAACCAAAAAGCAGAAAGGTATGTGTGAATGGAATCACACAAGTGGTGTCTAGTCTAACCTTGCAATGAAAGAGACATCGCGCAATTGCTAGTCTAATTCATAAAGCGATCATCAAGATCAACGAGAAGTGTCAATTACACTAAGCTAGTAAATATAGAAGTTTAGCTTCATGTCCCATAACCACTTGCTTAACTTAAATATTTACGAACAAACTGTAAATCTTCACTAATAAAATTGTCACAAGAGGTTCAATCGAACAAGTCCAAGAATTAACCGACGAAGTGAACGCAAGCGTTTCATACCACTTGTTTTACTAAGTCGTTTAATTAGATTTCTCATCCGAGTGAGGTAAAGGCTTGTATATACTAATAGATTGGAAAACGGTTTAAGAAAAGAGCTTTGTTATTAAAAATAGAGTTGAAATTGTTTGTTAAAAGAGTTTTGATATTTACTACTAGTATTGAAACCTTTATATTATAAAGTGACAAAACACATAAGCAAGTGTAGAAACAATCAGTCACAAAGATCGCATACGGAGATGCGAATAAAATCCAAGGAAATCAGCTCAATATTTTTCAGATAAGATCCCCTACGGAGGGGGGGTCCGGGGGGGTGGCAACCCCCCAAGGTGGGGGTGCGGGGGCAACGCCACCGCTTACGGGGTTCGACCTGTCCGGTCAGGTCGCGGGGGTCCAGGGGGCAGCGCCCCCGGCGGGGTGCGGGGCAGCGCCCCCGGCGGGGTGCGGGGCAGCGCCCCGACCAAAACGGTACGACCTAGTGAAGACAAAATGAGGTCTAACGACCTAAGGGGAATAGGGTCGAGCGACCTAACTGAAATGGCCAAGCGACCTAACAATAGCACAGGTCAAGCGACCTAACGTTTTAAGGCCGAGCGACCTAATTAAACTCATGACTTAATGGTGTGAAAGGCGTGCGACCTAATGTGTTACGACCTAAGGGTCGAGCGACTTAGTGGAACAAGGTCATACGACCTAATACTTGTAGTAGGGTTGGGCGACCTAATGGAGTAAACGGTCGAGCGACCTAACAGGTTATAGGTCATGCGACCTAGTGGGTTAACGGCCTAACGACCTAACGACCTAAAAACCCGCGACCTAAGGGTCGAACGACCTAAATGGTCCAGCGACCTAGCACTAAACAAGGCCGAGCGACCTAATGGTACCCGCGACCTAGAGGTCAAGCGACCAAGGGATGAAATGGCCAGAGGATATAGGCGAGCGACCTACGACCCACCTACCCACGACCTACGATCTAAGCTCAAACGCGAGCTGCGAGCTACGAGCTAGCGACCTAGCGAAGTGAGAGAGACCGAGCGACCTACGACCTAAGGTCCATACGACCTATGGCCTAACACCGAACAAGCATTTAGATGGCCCAGCGACCTATGGTACTAACTCGCGAGCGACCTAAGTCCTAGGTCGTGAGCGACCTAACTGCGAGTGAGCAAAAATGGCCAGAGCCAAAGCAGAGCGACCTAACGGCCATACGACCTATGACCTAAGGTCCTGAGCGACCTAACTCCGAAAACACGAAAATGGCCAGAACGACCTAGGGGTTAACTCGTACGCGACCTACGACCTAAGGTCCACACGACCTAACTCCGAGCGAGCTAAAAACGGCCAGAACGACCTAAATGCAGAAATTTCTCCCAAACACCAAAAATCGGAGTTTTTCGCCAATCCAATCCAAACCAAAAGCAAATATGCATGCTAAAGTGATAGGGAATCATTCCCAACAGTCCAATATAGTTATAGACTAGAATTGTGAGATAAAAATCTCACCTTTGCACTAAAATTTATGAAGATGAAGCTTGAAAGCAAGGAGAAGCAATCCAAAGTTTGAATCCAATATCTTCTACTTGAATTTGGAGTTGAATGATGGAGTTGCAATTGAATTTGAGCTTGGAGTTTTAATTTCCCATTCTCTTCACCATTAATGCTAAAGCTTGAGTTAGTTAGGAAATTTATGAAGAGTGAGGAGAAGAGGGTTGGAACTTGGGCTTAATAGGCTAAACTAACCCAAAGTCCAAAGCGGGAAAAGTTAGTAAAATTTCACTAACTCCAAACCTATCGATGTTTATACTTAAAAAGTTATAAACGACATTTCGAACTCAATGGAAGTGGTCTCGAGTCCTAATTTGACCGTTTGCAAAAAGTAGTTTTTCGGACCAAAATCCGATTAACGATTTAATATTTAAATAAAAATATTTAAATGTAAACTCGATAAATATGCGGGTTGTTACAGACTCCCCTCCTTAAAGAAATTGCGTCCTCGCAATATATATATAAGGTGGAAATAAAAAGTAACAACCATAAAAGCATATTAACACAAGAGAAATTTGAAATAAGAAGTTCACCTCAAAGTACAGGAGTAAGCAAGTCCGGATGTGTACGCTCGATGAATTCTCTGGATTCCCAAGAACAATCCTTAGGATTTGAGGACCATTGAACCTTTACAAGTGGAACATCTTTATTTCGAAGTCGTTTAACCTCAGAAGCTATAATTCGAATAGGATGCTGCTCATAAGTTAAATTCGACGAAACTTCAATTTCTTCCACAACAGCAGGCTCAAGAATAGAATCGGAATCCCGAAGGCATTTCCGTAATTGAGAAACGTGAAATACATCATGTATAGCAGAAAACTGAGCCGGCAATGCAAGGCGATAAGCCATGGAACCAATACGTTCAGTGATAGGAAATAGCCCAATATATCGAGGCGCTAACTTCCCCGATCGACTGAAACGTACAACACCTTCATAGGTGAAACACGAATAAAAACAGGATCCCCAACAGAAAATTCTAATTTCCTTCTTCGATTATCGGCATAGGATTTTTGTCTACTCTGGGCTTCTTTCATCCTATGTCGAATAAGTTCAATCTTTTCCGTGGAATCACGAATAAAGTCTGGACCTAAAACCAGCTTCTCACCGGCCTCAAGCCAACAAGAAGGAGATCGGCATGGCCTTCCGTAGAGTGCCTCGAAAGGTGCCATACCAATACTAGATTGGAAGCTATTATTATAGGAAAATTCAACAAGTGAAATATGATCTTCCCAACTTCCACCAAAATCAAGCACAAAAGCACGAAGAAGATCTTCAAGAGTTTGATTCACACGCTCGGTTTGTCCATCGGACTGGGGGTGATAAGCGGTGCTAAAATTAAGCTTCGTTCCTAAAGCTTTTTGAAGACTCTTCCAAAATCCACTAGTAAACAATGGATCACGATCGCTAACAATAGAAGTAGGAACTCCATGCAATTTTACAATTTCCTTGACAAATAGTTTGGCCAAAAGAGGAACGGTTCGGTTAGACCGAACCGGAATAAAATGGGCGGATTTAGTAAGTCTATCAACAATCACCCATAAGCTATCATGACCCGAACGAGAACGGGGAAGGCCATCTATAAAGTCCATGGAAATTTGATCCCACTTCCAAATTGGAATTTCTAAAGGTTGCAATAACCCACCAGGCCTTTGATGTTCGGCCTTGACAAGTTGGCAAGTCATGCAACACTTAACAAAGTTAGCAATATCAGATTTCATTCCCTCCCAATAATAAAGTCGCTTCATATCAGCGTACATTTTACTACTACCGGGATGAATGGTGAATTTAGAACAATGGGAATCTTCTAAAATATCTTTACGAAGATCTCCAATATTTGGTACGATAAGTCTACCAAATTTTCGAATGCCGCCACGAGAATCAATATCATAGTCTTTCAAACCTTCAATATCAATTTTATCCTTAACATTTTTGCCAAGAAGAGCCAATTCAGAATCTAGCCCTTGAGCTTCAAGAATGCGGTCTAAAAGAGAAGGATGAGCCTCAAGGCTACATAAAACAAGCGATGAGCATAAATCGGATACGCGCTCTCGAATCTCACAAGTGGATAAGATCTCGAGATCGTTCCATTCGGATATCATCATAGAAACAACTGCTTGTTGCTTATGGCTAAGAGCATCGGCGACACGATTACCCTTACCGGGGGTATAAAGAATATCAAGATCATAAGGTGCAAGGAACTCGAGCCAACGCTGTTGACGTAAATTAAGTTCTTTTTGAGAAAATAAATATTTCAAAGACTTATGATCCGTGTAAAGAATAAATTTCTCTCCCAATAGATAATGACGCCACATTCGAAGGGCGAAAACAATAGCCGCGAGCTCTAGATCATGTGTGGCATATCTAGTCTCGGCCGGCTTCAATTGCCTAGAAGCATAAGCAACAACACGTTCTTTTTGCATAAGAACGGCACCCAAACCAACGTGACTAGCATCGGTATAAACAACAAAATCTTGATTCCCCTCGGGAATAACAAGAATAGGAGCATCGGAAAGGAGTTCTTTCAATTTCTGAAAAGAGGCTTCACATTTGTCCGACCAAATGTATTTAACTCCCTTCTTAGTCAAGCCAGTAAGAGGCACGGCAATCTTAGAAAAGTCTTTAATAAAACGACGGTAATAGCCCGCCAATCCGAGAAAACTACGAATCTCTGTCACACTCTCCGGTCTCTTCCAATCTTGAATCGCTTCAATCTTTGAAGGATCCACAGATATCCCGGATTCGGAAATAATATGACCGAGAAACTTCACACGAGATTGCCAAAAGTGGCATTTAGAAAATTTCGCCTTTAATTGATTACTCCTAAGTGTTTCCAATACAATCCGAAGATGTTTCTCATGTTCCTCCTCGATTTTTGAATACACAAGAATATCATCAATGAATATGAGAACAAACCGATCGAGGAAATCTTTGAAAACTCGATTCATGAGGTCAACGAAATAAGCTGGAGCATTCGTTAACCCAAATGGCATAACAAGCTATTCATAAGATCCATATCGAGTACGGAATGATGTCAACGGAATGCTATCCTCAGCGATACGAAGTTGATGGAAACCGGTAGCCAAGTCCAATTGTGAAAAGACCTTAGCACCACTAAGCTGATCGAATAGATCATCAATCCGAGGTAAAGGATATTTATTTTTAATAGTAAGATCGTTAAGCTTGCGATAATCAACGCAGAGCCTCAGAGTACCATCGGATTTCTTTACGAAAATAGCCAAAGCTCCCCAAGGCGAGGAACTAGAGCGAATAAATTGCCTCGTCTCCAACTCAGATAATTGTTTACGCATCTCCTCATTTTTCTTATTGGACATGCGATAAGGAGGACGAGTAATAGGTTGAGCTCCAGAAACAAGATTAATTTTGAACTCAATTGCTCGTTTAGGTGGTAAACCTAAAACGGGCTCGAATATGTCGGAAAATTCACGAACAACATGAATACAAGAAATAATATCATCTTCATCATCATCATCGTTATCACGAGGATTTAAAGAATATAAAGATGCCACCAAACATGATTCTGAATCTTTAAGATTAACAGAAATATGTTTAACAGATTGTGGATGTCGGAGATGAATAGTCCGCTCAGGACATAGGATATGGGCTTGATAACGGTTAAGCCAATCCATTCCCAAAATTATTCCAAAGCCTAAGTAACGCATGACATGCAAATCGGTTAGGAAAGAAAAATCACATAAAATAATCTCCACATCTTTACAAAGCAAACTAAGAGTTGCGGATCCACCAACAGGATTCGCAATTTTTAAAGAAGTCATCAATGTAGTAACACTTAAGGAAAAAGTGTCTACCAGTTCCTTTGATATAAAGGAATGGGATGCACCCGTATCAAAGAGAACTCTAATAGGTTGATCATGAAATAAAATAATACCATCAAGAATGGAATGAGAAATACCTTGGCCACGAGATGTGTTGCCAGGGGCTTGAGCCACATTTAACTTTCCCTCATTCCTGCTTTTACGTTTGAGGCATTGATGTATAAAGTGATCTGGGCTCTTACAATAGCGACAAGATTTGGGCTTAGAGCACTTATTCGCATAATGATCCCCAGACCCACAGTTGAAGCAACTCGCACCACTAGGAGAAGGATACTTTGCCACAGGGGTTGCCTGCTTACCCTTTTTGTTGGGATAAGGACCCTTGAATTTGTTTGGCCTCTTCTTGTTGTTGAAGTTTGGTTTAGCGCCTTCCACTTCAACATCACTCTCTCTATCAGCCTCTTCAAGACGAAGAGCGATATCGACGAGTTGATCAAATGCGACTTCTAGTTTCAGGAGCAGTGGCTTCTTAAGACTCTTATTTAAGCCATAAACGAACCTCTGGTTCTTCTTCAATGGGGTGTTGATGTATTCAACCCCATATTTGGAAAGCGACTCGAAGGCTGCGACGTAATCAGTCACAGAGGATTGACCTTGAACAAGGTCTATAAAACGTCGAGCCAAGCTTACTTTCCCAGCTTCTGGTACAAACTTTAACTCGAAGCGTCCCTGAAATTGCTCCCAGGTGAGATCCGCTTCATTAATTTCTGAAATAAGGAGTTCGTACCAGTCCAATGCTCTCTCTTGGAGCATGCTGGAAGCCACCTGAACGCGGTGGAGATCGATAAGATTCATGCGAGAAAAGATTCGATCGCATGATTTTAACCAAGCTTGGACCTTGATGATATTTTCCGAACCTTTGAAGGGCTTCCCACCCAAGTTGGTGTAATCGCTGCACAAACGTGCAAATCCCGACTTTGGGTGAGTAGGTTCCGGGTTAGCTCCAGCTGCTTGAGCATTAGTTACTAAATCAAGAAGCTGTTGAGCAGTCATAAAAACTCCATCCGGGGGAGCAGCTCCAGATGATCCAGTTCTGGGACGGCCTGGTCTAGACATTCTCTTCCTTTAAGAAAGAAAGAAGAGAAAGAAGAAGGTTATTCACCAATGAACATCAAGCAATCTTGATAGATAAAATAAGAAATCATAAAGGAAATAGGATGAATCGGTACGAAGACTCGAATTAATCCTATGGTATGACTCCTAAGATAGACTTAGGACGATGATCCTTGTTAAGTTATTCTACATTGTTCCGAAGTTTGGCTCTGATACCAAGCTGTGACGCCCCACCTCTATACCCACGCTAGCCAAGAACACTCCGGAGAAGTGCTGTCAACTAGCACGGAGAATAAGGCTGTTGAGGAGCGACCATCCATGTAATTGCTTATCACACGGTGGCTATAAATAATCTTCGGAAACAAACATAGAAATAATCATATCACAAATCAGTCACAGATATCCATATCACAAAGGCGGAAGAAGATATGAATATATAACTAACACATGAAAGTGTACATCAGAGTAGTGGTCAATAAGATCCACGATAATACAAAAGAATAGCAACACGTGCTATACAAAAGAATACAACTATGAGTCTATATCTCAAGTGTATACAACAAAAACTGCTAATCTAAACAGTTAGCCAAAAGTCAGAGTGATGAATCCCTGGGAAGAAGTCAAGCAGAAGCACCTGTAACATCTCGGTCTGATCCGAGTATTATTTAAGAAAATAATAAACGGATCAGTCTAGCTATAAATATCAGATGACATGATATAACATAAAAGATATGGCATAAACATAAACATCCATAACGACATACCACTATAAGTATGTAAATAATGATCAACAGAAGATCAATCAATAAGAGATAATCAATATCACAAGAATCTTCTCAAAGATTCGAAGGGGGCATCATACCCTAAACTTGTACTCATAACAAGTCAATGACATAAATTCCAGAAATCAACACGAGAAATCCAGAAATCATAAAAAGGGAAAGAGGCCTATCACATGACGGTCCGAAGACCATGGGGAGCTACCCCACATGTGTGAGTGGAATCACACAGAATGAGGTCAAGACTAACTAAAAAGCAGAAAGGTATGTGTGAATGGAATCACACAAGTGGTGTCTAGTCTAATCTTGGAATGAAAGAGACATCGCGCAATTGCTAGTCTAATTCATAAAGCGATCATCAAGATCAACGAGAAGTGTCAATTACACTAAGCTAGTAAATATAGAAGTTTAGCTTCATGTCCCATAACCACTTGCTTAACTTAAATATTTACGAACAAACTGTAAATCTTCACTAATAAAATTGTCACAAGAGGTTCAATCGAACAAGTCCAAGAATTAACCGACGAAGTGAACGCAAGCGTTTCATACCACTTGTTTTACTAAGTCGTTTACTTAGATTTCTCATCCGAGTGAGGTAAAGGCTTGTATATACTAATAGATTGGAAAACGGTTTAAGAAAAGAGCTTTGTTATTAAAAGTAGAGTTGAAATTGTTTGTTAAAAGAGTTTTGATATTTACTACTAGTATTGAAACCTTTATATTATAAAGTGACAAAACACATAAGCAAGTGTAGAAACAATCAGTCACAAAGATCGCATACGGAGATGCGAATAAAATCCAAGGAAATCAGCTCAATATTTTTCAGATAAGATCCCCTACGGAGGGGGGGTCCAGGGGGGTGGCAACCCCCCAAGGTGGGGGTGTGGGGGCAACGCCACCGCTTACGGGGTTCGACCTGCCCGGTCAGGTCGCGGGGGTCCAGGGGGCAGCGCCCCCGGCGGGGTGCGGGGCAGCGCCCCGACCAAAACGGTACGACCTAGTGAAGACAAAATGAGGTCTAACGACCTAAGGGGAATAGGGTTGAGCGACCTAACTGAAATGGCCAAGCGACCTAACAATAGCACAGGTCAAGCGACCTAACGTTTTAAGGCCGAGCGACCTAATTAAACTCACGACTTAATGGTGTGAAAGGCGTGCGACCTAATGTGTTACGACCTAAGGGTCGAGCGACTTAGTGGAACAAGGTCATACGACCTAATACTTGTAGTAGGGTTGGGCGACCTAATGGAGTAAACGGTCGAGCGACCTAACAGGTTATAGGTCATGCGACCTAGTGGGTTAACGGCCTAACGACCTAACGACCTAAAAACCCGCGACCTAAGGGTCGAACGACCTAAATGGTCCAGCGACCTAGCACTAAACAAGGCCGAGCGACCTAATGGTACCCGCGACCTAGAGGTCAAGCGACCAAGGGATGAAATGGCCAGAGGATATAGGCGAGCGACCTACGACCCACCTACCCACGACCTACGACCTAAGCTCAAACGCGAGCTGCGAGCTACGAGCTAGCGACCTAGCGAAGTGAGAGAGACCGAGCGACCTACGACCTAAGGTCCATACGACCTATGGCCTAACACCGAACAAGCATTTAGATGGCCCAGCGACCTATGGTACTAACTCGCGAGCGACCTAAGTCCTAGGTCGTGAGCGACCTAACTGCGAGTGAGCAAAAATGGCCAGAGCCAAAGCAGAGCGACCTAACGGCCATACGACCTACGACCTAAGGTCCTGAGCGACCTAACTCCGAAAACACGAAAATGGCCAGAACGACCTAGGGGTTAACTCGTACGCGACCTACGACCTAAGGTCCACACGACCTTACTCCGAGCGAGCTAAAAACGGCTAGAACGACCTAAATGCAGAAATTTCTCCCAAACACCAAAAATCGGAGTTTTTCGCCAATCCAATCCAAACCAAAAGCAAATATGCATGCTAAAGTGATAGGGAATCATTCCCAACAGTCCAATATAGTTATAGACTAGAATTGTGAGATAAAAATCTCACCTTTGCACTAAAATTTATGAAGATGAAGCTTGAAAGCAAGGAGAAGCAATCCAAAGCTTGAATCCAATATCTTCTACTTGAATTTGGAGTTGAATGATGGAGTTGCAATTGAATTTGAGCTTGGAGTTTTAATTTCCCATTCTCTTCACCATTAATGCTAAAGCTTGAGTTAGTTAGGAAATTTATGAAGAGTGAGGAGAAGAGGGTTGGAACTTGGGCTTAATAGGCTAAACTAACCCAAAGTCCAAAGCGGGAAAAGTTAGTGAAATTTCACTAACTCCAAACCTATCGATGTTTATACTTAAAAAGTTGTAAACGACATTTCGAACTCAATGGAAGTGGTCTCGAGTCCTAATTTGACCGTTTGCAAAAAGTAGTTTTTCGGACCAAAATCCGATTAACGATTTAATATTTAAATAAAAATATTTAAATGTAAACTCGATAAATATGCGGGTTGTTACAATAGCCTTCTATATTATTGTTTGTTTTTTTTAAAATAATTGACACTTGTTATTTTTCATGCTTACTTAGTTTACACTTGTTAGTTTATCTCTTTATAAGGCTACACTTATTTAACCTTGTTAAAATGATTACATCTGTAATTTTTCATGTATTTATCATCTTATATTATATTTTTCAATTTAGTTTTATTACATTTTTTTATTAACATAGGTTATATATATATATAAACAATTTTAAAAGAACGTATACTAAACCTTTTCAACAAAACTATTATTCCTTTAAATAATATACATTTTCCTTTATATATATTTATATATAAGTTTATAAAATATAGAATTTAGCTTCAAATGTCTTTTGAAAATTATTATATTTAATTCAAAATATAACTTCCAAATTTAAATATATACATATATTTTATATATACACACACACTTATATACTTGTATACATATAATCCAACTTTATAGAGTTTGCATATATCTATTTATAATATACATCCAGATATCAGTATTAATTTGTTCAACTAAATAAAATCAGTATCTTAATAGTAAAAATCAGTTATTACCAATTAATCAGATATCAAAAATCTAGGTTATCACATAACCATTTGGAATCCGACTCCCTGTCGCATTGAAATTCAAATGCCGTTTAAAGGCCAATAATTTTACTTCAATTCAGAAGTTCACAATCACATAGCAATATATCACAGGTGTCACAGCTCAAAACAAAGCAATTCATATCACAAAGTATCACAATCACATATCAGAGATATCAACCAATCCAAGGAATTCAATAATAATCAATCATTTATAAGCAAGATTAATTAATTGTGTGATTATAATTAATTAATCACATAATTACTTTCATTAATTATCCTTAATTAATGATTAATTATACTTAATTATCAATTAATTAATCCTTAATATTTAATTAATTAATCTTAATTATTTATTAATTAATCTTTAATTATTAGTTCATCAACCTTTAAATCAATAATTAATTAAACCTTAATTATTCTTTAATTACTTATATTAAGTAATTATTCTTTAAGTAATCAACCTTTAATTACTTTCATTAATTTAATCAATATTTAATTACTTAAAAACTTAATTAATTAAAAGATAAATCATTTATCCTAATTAATTACTAAATTAACATTAAAAATCTTTAAATTAATAAACCTTGAAATTAATTAACACTAGCACATAAATTAACTTAAGATATTTAAGTTAATTAATAATTGAAAAAACAAAAACATTTCTTCTTAATTAACTTTTTAATCGCACTATTAAATTTATTTTAATTAATCTAAAGAAATAATTTATAAATAATGTCGCATAATTAAATAAATTAAACTTAACTACTTTAAAATAATTTACTTTTAAACCTTAAACTAATCCCACACTTAAAACAAAACAATTATTTAAAAGAATGAGTTAAACATGTTTAAATTTGAATTTTTTTTAAAATTTTTATAACTGTTTTATACCAACCCGAGACGTCCCCGAGTTCACCCCCGAGCCTTGACAAAATTTCTTCGAGTCCAACCCGAGCCACCCTATATTTTTCTTTGTTTTTGTTTTAAGTTTTTAAACCTGATACGAACTCGCAAACATCCGATCCAAGACTCAAGCCAGCACCTAATCTTCCCGCGATCAACTACGAGATCACTTCCATCTCTCCAAACTCAACCTTACTGACATCACCATGACACCGTGCACATGCACAAGTGCTTCGACCATCTCCAGTCGATGCTACGACTATCGACAAGTCGAGGACAACCTTCCCTAACCACCAGACCACCCAGAACCCTGTGGCGATCACCAAAATTGAAATCAAGCATATCGGTTCTACTGGAACAAAAATAGGATCATCTAAAACCGCCTCGTACTGCCACCTCTGGCCATTAGAGATCATGCAATCAGTCAAAAGCTTCGTCGACGATTAATGCTTCGACTCCCCTCGCACCGAACAACCTCGATGCATTGACGTTGCCGCAGTGACTTGAATTCCGACCGTAACAAAAACTTAGGTTTAAACCCTAAATCGAAGTCGTATCGCCACCGAGCATTTTTCTGATGATCCCCGACCACCAAGTATGCTCCGGCTTGGATCACGAGATCTATCACTACTCCGATCACCAGAATTTGCCAATAAACCCAAAACCGTTCAACTCGCAAGTTCTCCACGAATATGTGCTTAAAAATCATGATTCCACCTTTAACAATCATTATTTTTTAAAATGTTTTAGATGATATAATAGAAATCAGAAAATATGATTCTCGAATTTTTGATATGTTCCGTGTTCATCTGTATTTCCAGAAAATACTTGAACTAATTATGCTTAAAATATTTTAAGACGTGGCTCTTGATAATACAAACAAGTTTTGTTTAGATCTTAAAGCCTAAAAAGGATTTAAGGAAGAGCTTTTAATTTTTGAAAACAGGTTTTGAAACCTGTAAACCTAGAACAGAGGTAAACGCCTGTTCCCAGACATGCACAACCATATCTATATACATATATACACATATTTGTATACATGCAAACAATTTACAACTTTACTTCAAGCATGATTACAAACAACAAGTTATAATTCCAGATTTAAAGGAGTTTACTCACCAGATATCTGAAAACAGAGTGCCTGGGAAATGTTTTTGAAGTTGAAAACTGGTTTGTTCTTTCTTTTATGATTTTCTTGCTGATTTGGGATGATCAACTGAGTTGAACTTGATTTTTTTGATCTACTCTTTGCTTTGAAATCTTGTTTGATGATCTGAGTTGAATCTTAGCTGAGTTGAATTTTTTTTTTACAGGCTTGAGCTTTGAATCTTTATTTCCTTTGATTGCTTTAGGTTTTTTGTTTTTGTTTATGAAAGAGATTGTTGCTTTTTCTTTTGTATTGATTTTTTTCTTTGGTTTTTAATGTTTTGAACAGATAAAAGAAATAAGAAGGGAAGAGGTAGAGATATATATAGCTTTGTTTATATTTTTATTAATAATTAAAAACAGAAAGAAAATAAGTGACATTTGTTCAATTTAATGGTAAAATTATTACATTTGTTAATTCTTATGTTAAATTGATTATACTTATTAATTTATGTGTTAAAAATTTAATACTTGTCTTTTTGCATTTTTTAATTTGATTTTAAATTACATTTATCTATTTTTTCTTTTATAAATACATTTCCTTTGTTATATATATGTATAATTTAAAAGAAAATGATTTAAAACTAATCTATACATTAATAAAAATCACATAATTTTTTTTAAATCTAAATATTTTTAATATATTTATATTTTGAATTTCAAATTCAAATTCAAATTACAGTCTATTCATATCTTATATATATATATATATATATATATATAAAACAACACATTGTTTTTGAAAATTCAAATTAATTCACAATTACAGTCTAAAAATTTATATTAATTACCAGATTAAATTTAATTTAAAAACAGGATCGTTACAGATTTTCCCCTTAAGAAAATTTCATCCTCGAAATTTAAAAGAGGGAGAGACAAACAAAGAATATAAGAACACATAAAAAGATAGAGAAATGACTTACCGGATTAAGCCGAAATATCCGCTCTACACTTGGGATAGGATTTTTGCATGCTATCCTCTGTTTCCCAAGTACAAGCATTAGGATCACCACTCCACCGAACTTTTACCAATTTCACTACTTTATTTTTCAGCTGCTTTTCATCTCGGTCAATTATCTTGAATGATTCTCTTTTCACCGCCAAATTTGGTGTGATCTCTAAATCCTGCTGAGCGGCCTCCTCAATGATACAGTCTGGATCATGCACATACTTCCAAAGATGTGAAACATGAAACACATTATGTACACTAGGTAATCAGTTAGGTAACTGCACTCGATAAGCCAAAGGACCAATCCTCTCAAGTATAGGAAAAGGACATATATATCGCGGTGCCAGCTTACCCGTTTTTCTAAACCTTAAAACTCCCTACATTGGAGAAACTTTAAGAAAGCGGAATCTCCAACTTTAAACTCTAGAGTTCTCCTCCTACGATCGGCATAACTTTTCTATCCACTTTAAGTAGTTTCCAATTCTTTCGAATAAAATCAACTTTTTCAGTAGCTTCCTTTGTCATATCCGGACCAAGAACATGCCTATCACCCAACTCAATCCAACACGCAGGTGGTCTACAAGGATGACCACACAATGCTTTAAAAGGAGCCATTCTAATACTGGCCTGATAGCTATTATTATATGAAATTTCAACCAGATGCAAATGGTTCCTCCCTTAAACCACCAAAATCAAGAATACAAGCACACAAAAGATCTTCAAAGATTCAATTTATCCTCTCGGTTTGCCCATCAGACTACGGGTGGTAAGCAATAGTGAAGTTCAACTTGGTTCCTAGTGTGGCTTGAAATGCCTCCTAAAATCTGCAAGTGAAGATCGGGTCATGATCACTCACTATACTACTTGGTATTCCATGGAGATGAACAATCTCCTTCACATACAACTTTGCAAAACTTGCTGCCATTCAGTTGGATTTTACTGGGATAAAGTGGGCAGTCTTGGTCAGACGATCCATAATAACCCAAATCGCCACATTACCCTTCTAAGTTCTTGGCAAACCATCTATGAAATCCATAGACACTTGATCCCATTTCCATTTATGCACTTCCAATGGTTGAAGTAAACCCGCCATCTTCATTTGATCACTCTTTATTTGTTGACAAGTTGCACATCGACTAACATAAATAGATATATCTTTCTTCATCGTTTTCCACCAGAAAGTCCTTTTAATATCTCGATACATTTTATTATTCCCCTGGATGGACACTAAGCTTGGACTTGTGACATTCGTCCAAAACTTCACGTTTTAGTTCTGGAATGTCTAGGACACACATCCTGCCTTTCAATCTTATAATCCCACAATTATCGATTCTAAAGCTGGAATCTTCACCTCGACGAATTCTTCCATAAATTTCATGAAGAAACTTGTCTTCCTTCTGCTTACTAGCAACCTTCTCAAGAAGAGTAGGAGTGACAACAAGACAAGCGAGAACAATATGTCTTCTACTCAAAGCATCATCTACCACGTTGGCTTTTCCTGGCATATACAGAATATCCATGTCATATGATGCTAGGAATTCCAACCAACGTTGCTGCCTCGGATTCAAATCCTTCTGGGTAAAGAGATAGTTCAGAGATTTATGGTCGGTGAACAATTCGAAATTTTCACCCAGAAGATAATGATGCCGGATTTTTAAAGCAAAAATAACACTCAAGAGCTCAAGATCGTGGGTTGGGTAGTTTTTTTTCATGTGGTCGCAATTGTCTACTCGCGTAGGCAATCACTCTACCCTCTTGCATTAAAATAGCACCCACACCTTCACCACATGCATATGTGTAAATAGATAGACCTTGATTCCCGTTAATATTAGCAAGAATGGGAGCAGTGGTCAACCTTCTCTTCAATTCCTAGAACGCTTCCTCGCACTTCGGAGACCAATCAAATTTGACATTCTTCATAGTCAGCTTAGTCAATGGACTGGCTAACTTGGAGAAATCTTGGACAAATTTCCGGTAATACCCGGCTAATCCCAAAAAACTTCTGACTTCCTTTGGAGTTGTTGGTTGCTTCCAGTCTAGGATAGCAGAAACCTTGCCCGGGTCTACATAAATTCCCTCTTCTGTGACAATATATCATAGATATCTAACTTCTTTGACCCAAAAATGACATTTAGTAAATTTGGCAAATAGAATGTTCTTTCTCAATATTTCCAAAACAATTCTCAAGTGTTCGGCATGCTCTTCTTTAGTTTTGGAGTAGATTATAATATCATCAATAAAAACGAGAACGAATTTATTCAACACCTCTCGGAATACTCGGATCATTAAGTCTACGAAATACAAGGGGCATTGGTTAGTCCTAAAGGCATAACTAACCATTCATAGAATGTATCAGGACCATTGAAAGCAGTTAAATAAATATTATCTTCAGCAATTCACAGTTGATGGAATCCTTGGATGGATCCATCTTAGAAAAGAATCGAGCACTATGCAACTGATCGAATAGGTCGTAGATTTTGGGCAAAGGAATTTTATTTTTGTGAGTTAATTTATTGAGATTGCGGTAGTCTACGCATAATCTCAAGGATCCATCGGACTTGGCTACGAACACCGCAGCTGAACCTCAACAGGGACGTATTAATCCTTTCTCCAGCAAATCTCGGTTTTGCTTGACTAGCTCTATTCTTTCCCTTGGTGCCATCCTGCGCTTGCATGAACAACAGGAACCAAATCAATTCTGAATTCAATTTCCCTATGTGGAGGTAAAGATTTAACCTCTTCGAACACGTCTGGAAATTCCCGAACAATAGGTATGGATTCCAAACTTGGGTCGGGATACCCTAAAGTATACATTAGCTTATCCCTTTTCGGACTTGGGTCCTCACAAGAAATCACAATGAAATTCCCAAATTTGGTTCTAACCGAAATCATTCGATTGTTACAATCTAATTTAGCTTCGTATTTGGTTAACCAATTCACTCCAAGTAAGATTTCAAATTCATTAAATTCGAGAACAAAAAGGCTAATAGGAAATCGATGATGAGAATACGAGATAGGAACTTTTCTACAACATATACAAAGATTCGCAAGGCCACCAACCGGATTCTTCACACAAATGGGTTCGTCTACAAATTCGGATTCAAATTTTAATTTGTTTATGTTTTGTTGGGAGATAAAGCTATGTGTGGCTCCAGTGTCGAACAAAACCCTAACAACTTTATCATAAATAAGAAGGTTACCTTCTAAAACTCCTTTTCCTTTGTCTGCTCCTGAAGTTGAAGGTTTGTCCTTGATCGCATACATCTTTGCTACTTGAGCCTGCTTTATGGTCGGGCAATCTTGAACTACGTGTCTTGGCTTATGACAATAATAGCATTCCCTAGCTCCCTGACTTGTCTTCATCAGTTGATCCTTCTTTCCTTATTTCTTTGGCTTCTTGCATCTACTTGAGTAATGTCTCTTCTCCAAATAGTTGAATCAATTAACATCCTTCGCCTGGTCTCCTGATTATTCTTCTTTTCTTTGCCTTGCCATGGTTTCTTTCCCCCGATCTTCCTTTTCTTCCAATTCGGATTGCTTCCACTTCCTTTCTCCTCTGGAACTTCCTACTTATCCAAGGTAGCATATATATAACCCATATCTATCAAATCAGAAAAAGATTCCTTCACGTGGGCTGTCATCCTCTCATGAAATTTCTTATTCATCCCTCGAATAAATCTTTCATTCTTCTTCAGAGGGGTGTTCACTGGCTCCGGACCAAATCGGGATAGCTCGTTAAACTTGATCAAGTATTCCTCAAAAGATAAGCTCCCTTGCTTCAAGTCTGCAAACTCCTGGTACATCCTGGAGATACTTGCAGACGACATATAACGCTGCTCAAACAATTTCTTGAATCGATCCCAAGTAAATTGATCCTCCGGTTCAGCCAATGTAATAGTCTCCCACCATGCTAAAGCCTGTTCCTGGAGCTGCCAAGAAGTTATCAACCTCATCTGGTCATCCTCCAACTTCAGTCCTCTGAAAATCCTTTTGCACGATCGAATCCAGGCTTGTGCTTCGATAATAGTTTCCTTCCAGTGAATGGCTTTCCCCCCAGTCTTGCAAAACTTTGATATAAATCACCCAGATTCGACTGAGGTTGAATAGGAAGAGATGCTTCCGTTGTTGCAGGGTCTGTACCAGTTGTAGTGGTACTTCCCCATCCCCTACCTCGTCCTCTTCTCACTCTCATTCTCACTATCTGTAAACAGTAAGAAAACTTGATTTAGGCATACGGACGAGATATCTTAGGGATATACTCATTCTAGGGTATTTCTAACCTTATCTCTAATGAGTCACATAATGTGTTATAATCCAAAGCTAAAGTTCTTACTCAATCTTTAGCTCTGATACCAATTGTCACGACCCGAAATCCAGCGACCGAAAATCGACATCCAATAACCTACTTGTATTCGAATGCCAGAGATTCAAACGTCAGACTCCAGTTCGCTGGAGCTTATAACAACATTAGATGATACAACATAGCGGAAACAAAATGAATAACTTCATTGATCACAACACTTATACAACATGGATACAACATCATTACAACAATTTAACACCATCATTAGAGTAGAATGTATATGATGCAATAACAAAATATAACGCCACAGCGGAAAGACAACATAACAACTGAATAACACCAACAGAGCTTCCAAAGAGAGAGAGCGAGAGCGAGAATCCAACATAAGCACCTTCAATCCAAACTTCAAAGCTCCAAATGACTTCCAACCTAAAAGCTTCAAAAATCCAATAGCTTCCAAACCAAAGACTCCAAAAGACTTCTACATCCAAATCTGAACTAGCTCCAGAACACGGATAACCTGACTCTAGGCTGACCGTGTAGAAAAATTATGGGCATCCAGAGTTTAGGAAGGGAACAATAAACTCCGAGTCCGTCATGGGACTGGTATGAGTAAACAAAAACAGTTGTTTGTACAAAAACAATTTATAAAAAGAAATCCGTTATGCTTTTGGAAAATGAAACTACCATAAGGCCTCCCAACACACACACAATGCAATCACACACTTAGGGGAGATTTCTCCTTATGATAGTCAAACATGCTTGATATGCAAAAATCCTTTGATATTATTATTAGTGCATAGTGTGAAAATCATTTTGAAAGTATAATATTAATCTTAACCAGCATATGTACCATTATAGTATGCCTAATATAGCTACCATGTTAAATGGCAGGTTCTACAACTAAACCGTACATGGCTCGTATTGGGTGATTGGATTTCTAACAAATGGCCAAGGCTAAGGAACTTCCTTTATCCAAAAGGGTACGCCTCTGGAGGGACGTTCCGAGAACTTAACCAGCTCTCTGCCAACACAAGGCCGGGTACCTCTGTAACTAGGTAACTAATTGTCACGAGTATGCCATCCCCCGGTCGTAACCGACCTTTATCGAGGTCCCTCAACACCAAAAACCACATAAGAAAATTATCTGTGCCCCATACCAGAATACCACTTTTTATTCAAAAGGAAATGCATATACCCTGAGGGGCGCGACCCCCATAACCTTGCCACATCCTTCCTGTTTCGACCATTTTCGGGATGTGAGGTTCATTGAAGTCTCGTCCCACAAAGCTACGCTTTTCACAAAAGCCATGCTTTGATCAACAAACGATAGCACTTAGGATGCCACATTACCAAATTAGGAATATATCATTAATAACCATCAACTACATAACCTCTGAGCTCGTACGTCTCAGAGAAGGGTGTTAAACTAAGCGAATAAATTCTCCTCCACCAAGCAGAAATGTATTTGATAGAAATAAGCTTTACATCTCAAAGTGTAATGTCAGATATACATCCATACAATTCCATCATGGGTCTGAATGGAACCGAAGGAACTTCATCCAATAAAGAAAGAAGCCCTTGCAAATCTGGGCATCCACAATCCCGACCGGTCTCCCCATCACATATGGAGATCTCTATACCGAAGCAACTCAGTGCAGAGACGATTGACAAGTAATCCTTTCATTCTCGAAAATACCCGATCTTCAACCACCGTCTTCAAATGCAGTCCTATTTCGTCGTATCATTATTCAGAATGGGTTTTATGACACAATGTCTTCTCCCAGCTTAATCGAATAAGAAGCGCTTATTTTAAAACACGTGGATATATAAGTCATAAAAGATTCACCATTATGATTCGATGTGGGTTTCGGATAACCATTTGGAATCCGACTCCCGGTCGCATTGAAATTCAAATGCCGTTTAAAGGCCAACAATTTTACTTTAATTCAAAAGTTCACAATCACACAGCAATATATCACTGATGTCACAGATCAAAACAAAGAAATTCATATCACAAAGTATCACAATCACATATCAGAGATATTAACCAATCCAAGGAATTCAATAATAATCAATCATCTATAAGCAAGATTAATTAATCATGTGATTATAATTAATTAATCATATAATTACTATCATTAATTATCCTTAATTAATGACTAACTATCCTTAAATATAAATTAATTAATCCTTAATTTTTAACTAATTAATCTTAATTATGTATTAATTGATCTTTAATTATTAATTAATTAACCTTTAAATCAATAATTAATTAACCCTCAATTATTCTTTAATTACTTATATTAAGTAATTATTCTTTAAGTAATCAACCTTTAATTACTTTCATTAATTTAATCAATCTTTAATCACTTAAAAAATTAATTAATTAAAAGATAAATCATTTATCTTAATTAACTACTAAATTATCATTAAAAATCTTCAAATTCATTAACCTTGGAATTAATTAACACTAACACATAAATTAACTTAAGATATTTAAGTTAAGTAATAATTGAAAAAAAAACATTTCTTCTTAATTAACTTTTTAGTCACACTATTAAATTTATTTTAATTAATCTTAAGAATTAATTTATAAATAATATCACATAATAAAAAATATTAAACTTAACTACTATAAAATAATTTACTTTTAAACTTTAACTAATCCCACACTTAAAACAAAACAATTATTTAAAAGAATGAGTTAAACATGTTTAAATTTGATTTTGTTTTAAAATTTTGGAAACTGTTTTATACCAACCCGAGACATCCTCGAGTTCACCCCCGAGCCATGATCAAATTTCTTTGATTCTAACCTGAGCCGCCCTATATTTTTCTTTGTTTTTGTTTTAAGTTTTTAAACCCGATATGAACTGGCAAACACCCGATCCAAGACTCGAGACAGTACCCAGTATCCTCGAGATTGACTTCGAGATCACTTCCATCTTCCCAAAACTCAACCTTACTGGCACCACCATGACACCGTGCACATGTACAGGTGCTTTGACCATCTTTGATCGATGCTACAACTATCAACAAGTCGATGACAACCTTCCCTAACCACCAGACCACCCTGAACCCCATGACTATCACCAAAATTGAAATCGAGCATATGGGTTCAACTGGAACAAAAACTGGGTTGTCTAAAACCACCTCATACTGCGACCTCCGGCCATCAGAGATCATGCAATCATGTCAAAAACTTTGTCGATGACTAACGCTTCGACTTCCCTCACACTGATCAACCCCGATGCATTGACATTGCCGCGGTGACTCGAATTCCGACCGTAACTAAAACTTAGGTTTAAACCCTAAATCAAAGTCGCACCGCCGCCTCGGTGAATTATTAATTCACCGAGCATTTTTTTGATGATCCCCGACCACAAAGTATGCTCCAGCTTCGATCACGAGATCTATCATTACTTCGATCACCAAAATTCGCCAATAAACCCAAAACCGTTCAACTCGCAAGTTTTCCTTGAATACATGCTTAAAAATCATGATTCCGCCTTTAAAAATCATCATTTTTGTTTTAGATGATATAATTGAAATCAGAAAACATGATTCTCGAATTTTTGATATGTTCTGTGTTCATCTGTATTTCTTGATTTTTCCAAAAAATACTTGAATTAAGTATGCTTAAAATATTTTTAAGACTTGGCTCTTGATAATATAAACAAGTTTTGTTTTGATCTTAAAGCTTAAAAAGGATTTGAGGAAGAGCTTTTAATTTTTGAAAACAGGTTTTGAAACATGTAAACCTGAAACAGAGGTAAATGCCTGTTCCACACATGTACAACCATATCCACATACGTATATACATATATTTGTATACATGCAAACAATTTACAACTTTACTTCAAGCATGATTACAAACAACAAGTTATAATTCCAGATTTAAAGGAGGTTGCTCACCAGATATCTGAAAACAGAGAGCCTGGGAAATGTTTTTGAATTTGAAAACTGGGTTGTTCTTGCTTTTATGATTTTTTTGCTGATCTGGGATGATTAAATGAGTTGAACTTGATTTGTTTGGATCTTCTCTTTGGTTTGAAATCTTATTTGATGATCCGAGTTGAATCTTAGCTGAGTTGAAATTTGTTTTATAGGCTTGAGCTTTGAATCATTGTTTCCTTCGATTGCTTCAGGTTTTTTGTTTTTGTTTATGAAAGAGATTGTTGCGTTTTCTTTTGTTTTGATTTTTTCTCTGGTTTTTAAAGTTTTGAACAGATAAAAGAAATGAGAAGGGAAGAGGTAGATATATATATATATAGCTTTGTTTATATTTTTGTTAATAATTAAAAATAGAAAGAAAATAAGTGACACTTGTTCAATCTAATGGTAAAATTATTACACTTGTTAATTTTTATGTTAAATTGATTACATTTGTTAATTTATGTGTTAAAAATTTAACATTTGTCTTTTTGCATTTTTTATATGATTTTAAATTACATTTTCTATTTTTTCTTTTATAAATACATTTCCTTTGTTATATATATGTATAATTTAAAAGAAAATGATTTAAAACTAATTTATACATTAAAAAATCACATAAATATATATGTTTTTAAATCCAACTGTTTTTAAGATATTTATATTTTGAATTTCAAATTCGAATTCAAATTACAATCTATTCATATCTTATATATATAAATAAAATAATGCATATCTTATTTGTTTTTGAAAATTCAAATTAATTCACAATTAGATTCTAAAAATTTATATTAATTACCAGATTAAATTTAATTTAAAAAGGGGATCGTTATAGCTGTAAAATGAAAAATTTAATATTGTTTTATATTTGAAATAAATATGAATGTTATATTTGTAAATTAATCAAATTGTTTAATTAATAAAAGAACACATATGGATATTTGTTACTCCAAAAATCACCTTTCAACTTAGTCGGAACCATTCCAAACAGAGAACACAAGAAAGCAAGAAAGAAAAACACCAGCTAGACCTTTCGAAGGAGTTGATAAGATGCTATCGTTAAAGTCTGGAAGCTTCAGGACCTTTCAAATGTGTCAAAAGATTTATCTAATCAATATCCCGAAGCTTCTTACCTATCGAAGGAGATGAAGGAGTCGAAAGCACCATTCCGCCTTAATTAACAACCTTTCGACAAGATGAAGACCTTTTGAGTAAGATGAAGCTATACCTTAAGAAGACAATGAAGAATGGCTCTTTGAACATGCGCCAAACCGTTCGAAACCAATGGTTTCACTTTCATTTAAACTGCTATGAAGCAAGTATTATTTGAGCAACTCCTTCGGAAGCCATCGTAAGCCTTTCAAATCAATCGAAACCAATGTGGTCCAGGAGGGTTCCGCATCAACTCAGAAGCAAGGGCACAGCCACACCTCAACATCGTCGAAACTAATGAACAAGGGCTATCGACAGAGTTGGAAGCACTTACAAGGAAAATCAAAGAAGAGGAGCGTAACCATACCTTTCGACAAAGGTGGCAACAATCTAGAGTTTTTCAGCAGCCACCTTCGAAAGCATCAGGGTCGAAAGGTGCTGAGCCACATCTGTAAATAAGATCCAAGAGGTCAGGTTTTGGGGATTCAGTTTTTTTCATTCTACACTTGTATACTTCCATGAAAAATATTGTAAACCCTAATCACAAAATTGATTTAGGAATTTAGAGAAATAAAGTTTTCTTAACTAGATAAAGAGAAGTCTTGAATACCGTAATCTACTTTACTGTTTCCTTAGAGCTTTTGTTGGGTTCGCTTTTATGTTTCAGGTTTCGCCTGCATCGAAATGCCACTGTCGACATAGTCGAAACCCTGCAAATTCTAACAACTTCAGTGATTGATTCCAAGCTATCTTCCCTTGATCCATAGCCTTCGACAAGGTCAAAACCAAGTCACTAAAAACTTAAATCCTCAACCAACACAAGAAGCCTAAGGATTCGGTTTTCAACAAGATCGAGACCCTCACTTTAACCCTTTACCTAAGTCCAATCTATTCAACAGCCTAAAGCTCATGACAAGGACAAAACCCAAACTCCGCTTCCTGGTTCAAACTTTACCATCAAGATCACCTCGCTTCCGACATAGTCGGAACCTCTATACCAGAATCCTTAGCATAAGTCTTATCAACACAACCCTCAAGGCCTTCGACAAGGTCAAAACTTTCTACGATACCTCTATTAATTTAAAAAGGAAGGCCTTCAAAAGAAGGAAATCCATCCCAACAAAGTTGAAAGGTCATTAAGCATGGAATCTATAGCCATCGATACAGTCACAAGGTTAGTCTGAGTAATTCCTATCAATTAAAGCTTAGTCGAAAGGAAATTTAAGAAGGATACAAACCTTCATCTCTCTTCTGCTTGCTAAAAGGAAAATCTTCATTCTTTAACACATCTTTGGGGTGCTGACAAGAAATCTTGCTAACAATGTTTATATATATAACTTAGTAAATTATAAATTTAATAATAATTAAATATGTGTGTGTATGCATGTATCTATGTATATGTTATATGTATAAAGAAAAGAGAGAAAGTTATCAATAAATAAAACACATAAGACTTAAGGGAGTATACATTAATGTATATAAACGGTATGCGATATCTATTAATACCCTAAGTATTGATTTTGACAACCATATAAATATTACTACTAAAATATCTCCAAGTTGTGCAGTATTTTTAAATATATTATGGTGACATTTTTCAGATAAAAACAAGAAATCAGTGAAAGAAAATGAATTATATATATGAAGACTAATTAGAGCAAATGGAAGAGCAAAACTGATTGAAGAAGAATGAAACGCAAATGCTGTAACGACAAATATATTTAAAATGATGAGTAGTTGTTTGAATCTTAGAATCTTTATTAAAGACCCCATGGCAATTACATTTAAAGATCATCAAACATTAATCTAAATCAAATCATAAAATATCCACAAATATGAAGAACTTTGAAATCTAAAAAAAATCGCACATGTATGTCGACATATCCTACCTAAGTATGTTGGCATATACATAAGTATGCCGACAGATCCTACCTAAGTACGTTGGCATATCACCCATTTTTCTGTTTTTGAAAATTCAAATAAAGGGATTTTCCCTCCATCCTTACACCAATGGTCAAGTCTCTTCAAGCACTGCTTTGAAAAAAATTAACACACAATATTCTAATTCTCTCTTATCTTTTGTTTTCGTAATTTTGTGAAAAAGATCAATTACATATTTTTTCACTCTCTTTGCAAATCCATACTCTTTCACTCCACTTTTTCAAGGATTTGCAAACCACACAAAATTAGAAAATTTGTAATTGAATTCATACAATTCTCTCTCTGATTTCATTTTATCCTATTCCTCAAAGATTTTAAAGATATACTGCTATGGAGGTCTATAGGATCATTATACTGAATCTGTAGGAATCTGTTTTGAATATACAACTAGTTACCATACTTTGTCGTTGATTATAAAAAGAAGAAGTTGTTCTTATAGCAAGTGAAATCTAGAGGGTGACCTTGTAGCCTTTGAAATCAAGATTGTAAAGTTGTTCTTGCCACCCGTGTAAAGCAAGTGGTGATAGTGAAATTCTACCCGATGCAGTGCAAAACTGGATGTAGGATTGGCCAATTCGAACCAGCATAAAAATTTCTAGTGTTATTTAGTTTAGTTTTTACCCGGTATCCTGACCTGGATATATTAGACCAATTATGCAAGACAGATTCGATTGCCACCAAGAAGGACGACCATGAAGCAATGACTATAAGACCCAAAAATAGAGTTCAAATGGTTGTACGAACCTCAGATTGGATGGAGTTGATAGATAGATGATGAAGGATGATAAAAGTATGGAAAATAGCTTGGATTGGCAAGGAATCGGCATAGCAAGGTAGAGCACTAGAGATTGACATAATCATTTAGATGGATAGTCAACACGGATGAAGTATTAGAGGGATCGGCATATGTGATGATGCCTGGTTCAACATGACTTGTTAATACTTGAGGGATCGGCATAGCATTCAAGATGAGGAGGGATTGGCATAATTTTCTAGAGCAAGAGGGATCGACATAGTTTAATAGAGCAGGCGCAACGACAATGCACTATGGAACCATAGGGATCAACATTATGTAACTCAAGGGATAAGTGTGTAATAGGGTTCAACATGTGAAGTTTGAAGCTAAATGGAAGGGTTCAGCGGGAATGGTTTCAAAGTGGATCTCAATCCAACATTGATTAAAAGCACGAACTCTATATATCCAATCGGCATGAAATTTGGAGAGCCATCATATCTAAGCATGAAGAAGCGACCATTGGGATCGCTGCCCTAAAATCAACCGATAGAGGGATCGGTATTGATCACTATCCATTGGGATTTGGCTTAGCGCCCCAGCCTGTATGGGTAAGGTGGTCCTATTGCCGAAGTTCCAAATAGATTGGTGGTCACCTTCACATATAAACACTAGCCTAGGGGGCCAATCTGAGGATCTTTATGCTGCTGGTTACACAGCTCTTTTTATTGCAATATACTCTCTTCAATACTCCATTATTTCTCACCGTTTGCTACTGTAATCAAGATTATAGTGAATCGGTAAAGAGAATATTCAAAGTGGATGTAGGCAATCAACGCCGAACCACTATAAATCTTGATGTTCTTGATTTATGTTTTGATTTTCTTATTATTTTGTTATTTTCTCTATTTTAATTTAGTTTTATTCATTTACTTCTTTATGAAAACTTATTCTTGGATGTTTGTGGCCAATTTGGTTGCAAACATTTTGGTGCTTTCACCGAGAGCCTGATTCTTAGCGCTTTAGTATCCCTTTTTTTGCTACTGGATTGAGCTAATACCCGAAAGGAGATCCATAGCCATCTTTAAAAACTTGTAGATACTACTCAGACTTACTGGAATCTAAGTAAGGAAATTGATAATGGTGAGGCATACCAGATTAACTTCTCATAATGTGGATGGGAATGAAACTGCCATCATTCAACAAGGAGCCCCAAGAAACCAACCTGTAAATTTGAACGTGGTGCCTGCTGAAATCCAAAACCCTACTGATTCTATAACTAAAGCTGAACTCAATAACTTGATGAGGGAGTTGATGTAAAGCAGTAGACCGCCAAATGACCAAATTCAAACTAATGCTAGCCTAATGAACCAGGTTGCTCAACAACAATGTGCGAATGCCAAAAGGGATCCCACTTCTTACTCAACGTCAGAGAGTTCCGGCTCATCAGATGAATACCATAGGCATAGGCATCATAGGGTTGAAGGAAATCCAGCAGAAATATCGAAGCATCACTTGGCAGACCAACATGATCTACCAAGATGGATCGGTGCTGATCCCTCCTCCAAAGGAGGGATTTCCCAAATGCACATAGGGAATCGAGCTGGAGCTTTTTTGCAAGCTTAGATGCTGGAGTTTGTTTAAATGCTAGCCAAGTACCCCACCGGAATGACGATGAGTTGAATGCCCAAGATGCATGTCAAGAGGATGGTGGACCTAGAAGGCGTGAAATGGCCTGTAGACATCGACCGGACCATTCACATGAGGTGGAGCATGACCATTGCTTGGCATCATTTATCCAAACACCAGATTTATCGGCAATGGTCAGATAGTTGGTGAGAGAGAACCAGGGTTTAATGAATGACAACTGAGGAATTTCAAGGAGCCATACCCCATTTACTGGCAATGTATTGCATGCGGAATAATTTAGAAGGTTCAACATGCCTTCGATGCCTGCATATGAGGGAAAGACCGACCCCAGGCAACACATTATGAGGTACGAATGGTTAATGGATTCAGCAAGAGCCAATGACGTGACCTAATGTAGATTCTTTCCTATAACATTCTCTAGATGATGTGGTTTACAAGACTTCACCCATGATCGATTTCAAGGTTCGATGAACTGGTAACTAAGTTTGTGGAGTAGTTCCAAATCCATGCTACTCGTCCTAGAGTGATGTCACTTTCCACTATAATCCAGCGTTCGTGGGAATCGTTGAAGGACTATCTGCAAAGATTTCATATCATCACTACAGAAGTTAGTAACGCAAATGATCATGCTATACTTATGTCCATGACGAGAGGGATTGACCTAGAATCTAAGTTGGGTGATTGGCTGGCTAGAAACCGCGGCCACATTGGAGCACTTCTATTCAAAGGCAACTTAGTTTTTGAGGAAGGAGGAAGCCAGGTCCTCCAGGAAAAATAATGTCGTGGGACCGAGAGGAGAAGCAGTACAAAGCAACATTGCAATAAAGCAGTCTGATGAGAGTTCTGGAAAAGTTCAGGTTAATGTTCAGGACAAGCCGGATCCATAAAAGAGAAATGGAGACAGGAATTGAGACCAAAAGAGAGAGTCTAGTGACCAAGGCCTAGGATTCCTATGTATGACAATTACACACCTCTAAATGCATCCCTGGAGAATATTTAGTTATCCACTTGTAATATTGTTCAATATAAGAAGTCGCGTTCGAAGGAGTCGACAAAAACCCCGAAACAGACTAGAAAGTATACCGATTGCACGAGTGTTACGGGAATAATATGAATGAGTGTAGGCATCTCTATGATGCTATCGAGAAGTTGATCCAGGAAAAGAAATTGCAATAGTTTGTGAGAACTCCACTGTATAACGGACAAGGACATCCGAACCCAATCGAGGACAAGCTCCATATAAGGTTAAGGAGCCTATGCGGATCGGTGGGGGACTAGTGATAAACACAATAGTTGGAGGACCACATCCTACTGATAGGAGTTGGTAAGAAATGGAGCAGTGTGCAAGCACAATAAGGCATGTAGACTTTGGGTATTGTTCAAACACGAAGAACGAAGCTCCGGCTAAGCAGCAACGCAGATGACTGATGATATAGTGTTCAGAAGCAAAGATGCAGGTAAAGTCGAGGCACCAACAATTGACTCGATGGTCATTTCTTCCATGATTAGCCTTGCTTTGGTGAGAATGATTTAGTTGATTGTGGAAGTTCGATAAACATTATTTTGCAAAAGGAGTGTGACCAGATAAGAATGGAGGCTGAAGACTTGAGACCAACAAAAACTCATATACATGGTTTCAATGGTGTGGCGACTATGGCTGTGGGTTATGTGGAGTTGTCTACTTAATTGGGGGAAGGTGAACATAGGAGAGTGAAGATCCTACCGTTCATTTTTTGAATGTTGACTCACCGTAGAACGTTTTTATGGGCCGACCGACCCTGGCTAAATTTTGGGTAGCTCTTGCCATATGGTGCTTAGCTTTAAAGTTCCAACTGATAATGGTGTAGGAGTGGGTCATGGTGATCAGGCAACTGGATGGCCTCTTATGTAGCTGAATTTAGAGAAGCTCAACGTAAGGAGAAGGGAAAGGGTGTGGACAAATTTTTCCGCCTCTAAGTTACTGAAGATTGACAAATGGGGCCTGAGCCTTGGCTTGGGCTCCATAGTCGGTTATATAGGATATAGATCTGATGGATGACGAAGAGGAGCCTAAGCCCAAGGCTACGCCGGTTGAGCTGACGATTGATATAACATTTAGCCACGATGACCCATCATGAGTCTTGAAGATTGGATCGCAGCTTAGCCCCTCAATGATCAGAGAACTTGCTGATTTTCTCTAAGCGGATCTAGATGTGTTTGCTTGGACTCATTCTGACATGTATGGGATCTCGCCTGCCATTGCGAGCCATGCATTAAACATTGATCTGTAGTATGTTCTAATGAAACAAAAAAGGCGAGGCATGGATCCAGAGAGATCCATTGCTCTTAAAGAGGAGATGGATAAACTGAAAGTCAACGAGTTTATCCATAACGCTCTCTATCCTGAATCGATATCCTATCCTATACCGGTGAAGAAGGAAAATGTGAAATGGAGAACATGCATAGACTATTTAGATTTGAACAAGGTGTGCTAAGGATAGTTTTCCCCTTCCAAGGATAGATCAGATAGTTGATTCGACCATAGGACATGAATTGTTGCCTTTTATGGTTGCGTACTCGGGGTATAACCAAATCCAGATGAATGTACCCGATCAGGAACACACCAGCTTTGTTAAGTAGTGATGCCATTTGGATTGAAGAACGTTGGAGAAACCTATCAAGGCTTGGTTAATTAGATGTTTAAAGATCAGATTGGGGGAACAATGGAAGTCTATGTAGATGATATGCTAGTGATGTCGCGACGAACAAGCAACCACATTCGAGACTTGGCAGAGATGTTCGACATCCTTTGATATTACAACATTAAAATCAGTCCTTTGAAACGTTCATTTGGTGTTGCATCAGGAAAGTTCTTGGGCTTAATTGTCAATGCTCGAGGAATTGAGCCTAATCCCGAGAAGATTCAAGCTATTCGAGACATTTAAGCGCCAAGAACCATTAAACAAGTGCAAAGTATCAATGGGAACGTTATTCCTTTAAGTCGATTTATCTCCAGAGCAACTGACAAATGCATTCCTTTCTTTGATTTTATTAGGAAAGGAAAGAAAAATTTCAAATGGATGTGGGATTGCGAAGACGCATTTCGAGCTCTAGTGAATCATTTAGAGAGACCCCCTTTCTTATCAAAGCTGGTGGATCATGAGGAGCTGTAAATTTATTTGGTTATATCAGCAGATGCTATAAGAGCCACCTTGATTCGTGAGGAGAACAAGAATTAGTGGCCGTTGTATTATGTCAGAAAGTGATTAGCAGGAACATAAAGGAATTATCCTAAGATAGAAAAATTGGCATACTGCTTTCTAATCACATCATGGAAGCTTCATCTGTATTTCCAAGCCCATCCGATCAACATTTACGCCGACCAGCCATTACGATAGGTCCTACAACGACCCAAGACATCTAGAAGATTGTTTAATTGGAACATTGAGCTCGGTCAGTTTGACATTACGTATCTTCCTCGAAGAGCTATCCAGGGTCAAGCGTTGGCGGACTTTATAATGGAATTTACCATGAAAGTTGATCATCCAAAAGGTGGCAAAACCCTTACCATGCGATGGAAATTGTATACTGATGGAGCATATAATGATTACTGTTTTGGAGCTAGGATTGTGCTTTTGACCCCTGAAAATTGGTTGATTTGTTAACATTGAAGCTTGATTTTTCCTGCTACAAACAATGAGGATGAGTATGAAGCATTGATTGATGGACTTAAACTTGCTAAAGAACTTGGAGTTTAGTCTCTTAAATCTTTTACGATTCACAATTGGTGGTGTATCAAGTCAGAGGAGACTATCAGGCTAAGGGACAACAACTTGCCCCGTATCTTACCCGAGTTCAGGAGTTTTTTGCAGAATTTGAATACTATGACATTTCATATATCCCATGTGAGAAAAACGGAGAGGCTGATTCATTGGCAAAGTTCGCTATTACAGGCGATGCGCAACAGATTGGCTTGGTTTCGATTGAGATATTACATACCCCAAGTATAAATATGATGGAAATCGATCAAGTACTGGAAGTAGAATCCAAGAGGGAATCATGGATGACTCTCTTTAAAGATTACATGTTGCATAGAATCTTGCCTGGAAGAAGAAATAAAAAGCGACAAGTCCTTCGTAAAGCTTTGTTGTACATTATGTAAGAAGGAACTATGTATAGGAAAGGTTTTTAAGTTCCCCTACTCTAGTGTAACGCTTATGACGAGATAAAGCGTGTTTTAAAAGAAATTCATGGGGGAGAATGCGGGTGATCATACCAGGGGGCAAACTCTGGCAAAGAAGATACTCCGTTATGGATACTATTGGCCAATTGTAAGCTGGACGCTGCTAATTATGTAAGACGATGTGAAAAATGCTAGATATACGTCTAAATCCTAAGAGCACTGCCAACAGATATCACGCAAATGGTCAGCCTATGGCCATTCTCTATGTGGGGTATTGACATCATCGGCTTTCTAACAATCTCTAAAGCTGGTGTGAAGTACGCTATTATCGTCATTGATTACTTCACCAAATGGGCCGAGGCGGAACCGTTAGCTATGATCACAACCAATAAAGTAATCAATTTTGTTGTTCAGAACATCATATGTTGCTTCGGTCTTCCACGGACTATTGTAACAGATAATGGGACTCAGTTTGATAGTGTTGAATTTAAAGAATTTTGTCGGAGATATCGTATCGAAAAGTTGTTTACAACGGTCGCTCACCCTCAGGTGAATAGACAAGTTGAAGTTGTAAATAAAATTATTTAGTCCATTCTGAAGAAGCGTCTGGAAAAGGCTAGAGGCAAGTGGGTGGATGAACTTCCTACGGCAGTTTGGCCTAAAAAACCGCTCATAAGTCCGCACTTGGCCATACTCCATTCACTCTTATTTACGAATCCAAAGACATTATTCTGGTAGAACTTGCAGTCCCTTCTCATCGAGTAACTTACTACAACCCCAAAACGAACAAAGATGTTCTCTTAGAATCCTTGAACTTTATAGATGAGAAGCGCAATGAAGTCGATTTGAGAGTAGCTACATAGTGACATCGAGTCGCCCGATATTACAACACTAAAGTGCGATCAAGAACCTTTGAAGTTGGCGATCTCGTCCTGAAATGGGTATTTTCGACCCTATCACACATGAATCCAATGTTGGAAGAACCGTATATCATTGAATAGAGGCTTAGAGAATGCACTTTCAAGCTTGCGCCTATCGATGGAATTACACCTCCAAGAGTGTGGAATAGCGAACATTTACGATGGTATTTCACTTAGAATTTCCTTTACATTTCAGTTCTATTTACTTTCAGTATTTGCTTTAGCATATGATTTTTTTGATTATGTAATAAGACAGATTAGTCTGTTCCTTTCCATTTGGTGAATAAAGTCTCAAACTTCCTTTGCATAGATGATTGTTATTCCATTATGTGCTAAGTACATAACGAAACTGATTGATATCAATATTTGCAAACAGATTCCTAGAGTTTGAAATCGATCAGTCGTACTAATCCCAGATGGGATCAAATAAGATGAGCTCCATTAATTTGCTTGATCAACTATTCCTGTAAATGATTCAAAGGATGGGACATGCAATAGGGAAAAAATATCGTCGGCAATCAGAAGGTTGGAAAGTTTTCTGCTCGGACCGTGGGACTGAAATGAAATCGAGGCGACCACAGAAGTATGAACACCAAATCAGGTGTGACTAACCATCTATCGACTAACTCTGGTCCCTAGAGGGTGGACTGGAGTATAAACATCAAACCGGTGCGACTGACCACCCATCGACCAACTCTATGTCTTCTGAGTGCGGACTGGAGTATAAACACGATTCGTGTGTGAACCGACCACCTATGAGAAAACTCTAAGTCCCCAGATTGCGAATTGGAGTATAAATGTGATTTAGGCGTGAACCGACTGCCCATGAGACAACTCTAAGTCCCCAGAGTGCGGACTGGAGTATAAACATGATTCGGGCATAAACCGCCTGCCCACAAGATAACTCTAAGTCCCCAAAGTGCGGATTGGAGTATAAACATGAATTGTGTGTGGACCGACTGCCCACGAGATGAATCTAAGTCCCCAGAGTGTGGAATGGAGTATAAACATAAATCGGATGTGAACCGAGCACTCGCAAAATAATTCTAAGTTCTCAGAGTATGGACTGGACTATGAACATAAATCGAGCATGAATCGACCGCTTGCAAAATAACTCTAAGTCCCTAGAGTGCGGACTGGAGTGTAAATGCAAATGAATAGATGAATGAATTTTGACCGTTCTTTATTCCACAAACTCCAACCTGAAATTGGCAGGAGGAATACAAGCTACTAAAAGCTAAGTACAATAGCTCACCACTGCTCCGGCTCAATGTTCTTTATGACTTAAGGCAACGATCACAAGGAGGCCTTGAGATGAAGATAGTGAATTATTAACAGAATTTGCAACCAACGAATTACAAGTACACTAAAAGGAAAGTAATTGTTCAACTATCAAAATAACGATTCACATGATGTTTAATCGAAAGCAAAAACTTTAATTCAAACGTTCCAACATTCCAATAAAAGTTATTTCAAAAAACCGGATACCCATACACCTATGACTAGGGAAAGAAATGATTATGCAAACTATATACAATGATATAAAGTAATGACTACTTCTTCAACTTTCTCTCCCTTTTTGATTTTTCAGAAGTGGAGCCAGTCGAACTTATTTTCCGAGACCCTTTGTCGCCCTTAGTTGGAGTGTTTATAGAAGAAGGAGGAATTTCACAAGGAATCGACCCGCTCGTTGGAATAACTTGCAATGATACAAGATCAGGATCGTCGACTTCCACCTCGGCAGGTTCAACTTTAACATTTTTCTTCAACTTCTCCTTCTCCTCTTTAATCCTCTCCTTTATGTTGGCTTTAGTGGTATGCTTTGAAGCATTAGTGATCATTATTTTATTTGAGTCATCAACAGGGAGCGGATCTTTAGGTTTGTCTTCATCAAGAGCATCGATGACTTGGGCATCGGGCCTCGGAATATCAACAGTGGTCGGGTCTTTGGCCGTCTTCTCTTGCTGCTCCATGGTGGCATCACTCTCAGGAGTCTAATCAGGGCCTGGAAGACCTGCAAAATTTGTTAGAACACGGACATTAGCTAATATCCATTGTGAATTATGAACAATAACTTTTCAAATACGGAGAAGTTTAGTGTGATACTAGCATCCAATTGACTTTCCATGGTCGGCGAAGTGCTTCCTTCAAAGATGGGAGATAACATTTATGGTCCAAATTCAGGCTTTTCAGGAACATAGCCGAGATTCTGCTCCATTTCATGAGAAGTTGATGGCCAGGCTACTTGGGTTGGAAAGGATTCCCTAGGATATGTTCTAGAAAACTCAACGATGTCCTCTCCGTCTTTAGTAGGTGCGGGAGCCTTGAAAAATTGAAGTTAAGCAGTAGCCAGATATGACGGCTCGTTTGCTCAAAGAACTTCTCTCACTAGTTCTCCTTCATTGAATTCAGCTTCTCCCAACTCTTCTTTCTTTATCTTAAGTATATGTTCCCAAACTTCGGCAAGTGATTAAAGGTAACCCACGCCAAGAAAACATAAGTCACGGTGGAGCAGGACCTTCACATTATATTCGATAATCAATGGTTCAAATAAGTCCTTAATTTCGTTCCTACCAGACTACATGGCGGCCTCCACCTAGGAGTTGGCTTGTCCAACATCTCTTTTCTGGCTACTTATCGGGCTTCTTCCTTCAAAGCTTCAATTTTTGCAAACTGTCCATCGAGTTTTGTTTTCAAGTTCCTTGCCTCGACAACTTATTCGCAGTATTTATGCGACTCCTCTTGGGCCTCAATATTATCCTCCCTCTCCTTTTTTAACAATTCTTCAACTCCTCAACGCGGTGAGCTAAGGCATATTTCTCCTTTTACAGGAAGTCCTTTTCTAAGGCAAGTGCTCCATTGCGTTGAAGTGCTGCGTCGAGTTCTTTTTTATGAAGTTTCCAAACGGCTCACCGCCTCTGCCGTCTCCTTGGTGTTCTTTTTAGACTCAGCAATTTGGGTTTTGAATTCAAGAAACTCAGCATCCTAGCGCTTGATTGTATCTTTGTCGTGAATAGCCTCCAACTTGAGACGATCTATTTTATGTTGACGCTCTATGGAAACTTCAAAAACATTCTCTACCAAATGAATGATTCATGTTGAACTAATGCGTCATTCACACATGCTAAAGGTATTTCCTTGGCATGCCTAGGATAATATGAATAGAAGGGAGGAATTTGAGACCGTTGAAGGAAAATTTCGGGAAAGTGGCTTTAAGTTCAGCCAACTTTTCTGCTGTAGAAGAGTCAGGAGTAGTAGCCGACGGGAGTGGATTAGAAGTGATAAGTGGATGTTTGCTAGGTCAGTGCTCATGAGAATGCCTTGAACTTAAAGATCCAGAATGTTGCTCCTGAGGTGCAGCGACGTTAGGGCCGCAATAATAAGATTTTTCTCCACTCTGAACCGGAAGATTAGAATGTTCGCCTTGACGGGACACGTGAGATTGAGACTTTTGCTTAGAAGAGGAAGAAGACCTCCTCGAATGATAATCTTTGGTTCGTCCTTCATCCCTTTCTCTATGTTGAGTGAACTCAGAGTCCCGGCTTAGGCGATGATAGGAAGAAGAACTTCGATGACAATCGAAGGCTCGTGATTGAGACAGTCATCTGAAAAGACCAGATAAGAGCGTATTAGAAGTTTTCGTGTGAGAGATCAATAACAAATGTATAGTGGAGTGCAATTGATTGTGAGTTTCCTAGTGGTCCCCCCAATGGACCAGTAATGGGAGCTTTGCTCATCGGTGTGCTCTTCCCTCTATTAGAAGGTTGGGTGCCTTCACTACTTCTTGTAGGAAAGTTAAGTCCTTCAAAGTTTATATTTGAAAAGTCATAGGACATAATGTCATATGGAATTTGAAGATTGGAGAGTCCTTTTAATAAGCTTTCCAAATGCTGAGAAGATGATTCCTCTTCAAAAGGAGTAATAACGAACTCTGGGTCTATTGCACTCTTTCATCTATGTAGCTGATAAACCAACTTCTTTTTTCTCTTTGGAGGTGTTTACGATTGCCCAACTTGCGATGGTCCAACCAAGGCGCTTCTCCAAGGCTCGAATCTTCATCTCCTGGTTTATCAACTTCGAAATCTTTGATTTCCTCCTCTTCAGTATCCTCTCGAGTCCCCTTAGCAGAGGGCACGATGGGATTGATTGTTTCCTCTCTTCGTTCCAAAACAATCTTTGGAACTGCCTTGCTTCTGGTAAGTCCAATTATATAGCCGTCTTCCAAGAGTCCAAACCAAGACAGTAGTTCGTCAGTTACGAGGAGTTATGTAACGACCCGCGTTTTGGACAGTTTAAACCGACGATCAAATACACATGTCGATTCCAAACCATTCAAAAGGGCAGATAGTTATTGGGGTAAATAAGAAAAGAAAAGAAATAAAGGAAATGAAACAACACAGAATCTCGCAGCGGAACGATAAAATATAATAGTCAAATAAACAGTTCATGAAGCTGTCTACTATACTTTGACAATTATTTATACAACATTTATCAGAGTTTATACATATACAACAGAACAGTTAAATAATATAGCAGATAACATGATGCAAGGGTAATAATAGTAATAGTATACCAAATCTTCGTCTTCGTCCCCCAGAATAGATCTTCAAAAATCTGAAAACTCAGGACTGACCCGAGCGTAATGAAAAGACAAAACACTCGAGTCAGGACTAAAATATCCTTATGAAAGTGAAATCAATCGTAAAAAAATATGAGTGTAACGGCGTCAGAGATGTTTACGGGGTTTGACATCTCCTATCCAGTGTCAACGTGCGTGCAATAACTCAAGAGATGTTACGGGATTTTCCATCTCTCAAGGATCCATGAAACTATCTACTGTATAGTAATGTACGCTAAGTAGATAATGTCTATCAGTAATATAAAGTATCAAAATAGCGTTAAGGCGTTACCGTAATCCCCCTTAACACATTTTATATTCCCAAAAGCATATATAAGACCGTAGTTTCCCCAAAACCGGAAGTCACCAGAGGGCAATCCATATACTCAAGGTACAAATCAAAAACGTAGTGGTCGCGAATAGGATAATCAGTATGACAAGGTACATGAGGCGATACCAACTAGGATACTAGTAGTTGCGTGATCCGGACTGATGTTGAGCATAGCCAGCAGCTACCCCAACACCGCGAAACAACACTCCGAAATCAAGGGGTGCACCCAAATCGCATCACAAATGTAATAGATATGGTATCGAAGAAGTGTGTCCGCTAGATGTGGCGAATCTCAATGGCCCGGCGCGGCTCCTATTTTAGTCATGTCAGGGGTCATCCAATAATCGTTCTCTTTCTTCAGTCAACGCGTTCACCAAACCATCCACTTCATTCTGGATCATCACTCCGCGTATAATAGTTATTAAAGTGGTTTTCGGTATCGACAGAGAGTATGTCCATATCCGATCCCGGTCTCTTTAATAACTACGTATTATTACACCTTTGGCTCTTTATATTTCAAATCGATTCATAATTGATATCAAAATATCATATTCGCTTCAAAAATCAAATCCATTTCAAATATCATCGTATTTATTCAAATGTAAGATTCCGTTGCAAAAATCATTTTCGCATCAATATCCCATTTCGTTTTCAAAATCATTTCGAATTTCAAATTTAGGTTGCAACTTCATTTAACTCAATTTGTATTTAGATTCAAGATTTTAAATATAAACATTCACCTTATTGACCAGTTTGGAATTTTAGAAAATAGTTTTAAGTAGTTTAAAGTATTTTTTAAATAATTAAAATAGTTAAAAATACTTAAAATCTTAAAATGGATTTCAAATAGATAAATTAGTTTAAAATAATTTAAATCGGGTTAAGTAGATTTAAAATAGATTAAAAATAGTTTAAGTATTCAAAAATGGTTTATATAACCGAGAAATTTGGAAAACAAAATAAAACAGCTTCAAAACCAAACCATTTCAATTGTAACTTCCCAATTCAAATCAATTTCAATTTCCATTCTACCGATTCAATTTCGATTTCAATTCAAAAAATGTCAACTTTGACTTCAAATCAATTCAATTCTACATTCACCTTTAATTAATTCAATTTCAATTTATATCGATTTGGAGCTTGATTTCTCAAAAATATCGATTTATAACACTTGACAAAATTTTCCAACAATATTCAAGTTTTAAATCCAAATTTCAAATACGATTCAATTCCAAGCTCGATTTCAAAATATCATTTCCATATCACTTTTACTTAGTAATATTCAAAGCCCGTATTAAGGTTAAACCTTCAAACAATTAATTTTTGAAATCCAATCATATCCAATTTCAAACCTCAAAGTCTCAACTTAAATTATTTAACAAAATCCCTTTAACCAAAATTTATTTTAACATTCCAACTCACATTTTCGATATATTCGATTTTTATAAATTCGATTTCTATTTATAACTTTCACATCAAACATTTAAATAAATTTCAAATCGACGATTTAAAAAATTATTATATGTTATTAATTTTAGCCAATTCGGCGTCCGTATAAAATTTTCTATCCTATGGCCAAGTAATTATTTATTTCAATTAAATGTCAGGGATGAATATATATCGCTTAAATTAAATCACAGAATCATATGTATGCATAACAGGATATATATATATATAAGCAAATAAACATCCAAACATTCAAATATCAACCAATAGCATCCATCGAAATACATCATCCAATAGGCAATACAATTCATGGCAATTTCATAGTTATCGAGGTTAGGTAATTAAATCGCAATTCAATTTCAATTTCAATTTAACTGTCAATTTAATTTTTCAACGGTTAATTCAAATAACAAACTATATGACAATTAAATTTATATCAAACAACGACAAATAAAATTCATATCACTTCATAATGTTAATTTAACTAGCATAAAGATATTTAGTACAGTGTGAGCGTTATAAAACACTCACCTTGATTTCAATGTAGTTCCAGCGCTTTATTTCGAATAAAATTAAACGAACGTTTAATTTTTCCCGAAATTTTCACTATCTCCAAATGATTCCAATCGAGCTCCATTGCGTAGTGCTCGACAAAACGATTCCAACGCAAAAAGTCTCGTCCAAAACGGACCTCGTATGAAAAAGTTATACACGTTTAAAGTTTGTAAAATTTTAATATAATCAATTTTACAATTTCTTTTATATTATTTACCCAACTCAATCGGAGCCGTTGATTCCACTTTGTTCCCATCAGGCCCGTACGTGCCTTCTTCTCCTTCACGTTTCACACCTCCAGGTTATTCACGTTAACAAGAACCCATGATAGCCGCACTTAGGTTTGATTTTTCGACCTCCACGACGAACATGAACACGATCAGGTTACACCACTTCGAAGCCACCGCCTTACTCCACCATCACCATCAATAGCCTGAAGCTCGGCCACCCCCTCTGCCTCGAATTGCGTGAAAAACGCAGCAGGTCCAATCTCGATTTGTCGTCGATCCGTGGCTCCGTTTCCGATCTGCACCGTTGGATAACTAGATCTTGATGTCCTCTACAACTTTGTAGTTGAGAGTTTTTGCTAATTGTTGATGGATTGAGAGGAAAATGAGGAAGAAGTTTCGAAATTTTCTGGCCATTAAAATGAAAGTGGCGGCTAAGGGCTGAAACCCTAGTGTTTTTGCAAAACAAAGAAAGTGGGGGTCCTTTTATAGAAAATGGCCAAAACACTATTCATCGAAAATTTTCCGAACTCCAAATGAAGCGTGCCGACTGGCATTTCTAGGGTTTACCCCACGTTCCGGACACAATGGAATAGGTTTCGGAGGCTAATTCGATCGTATGTGAGAGTTACGGAAATAAACGATCAATTTTACATTAAACCGATTAAACGAATTTCTATGCGTTTTGGCTTGCCCCGGACAAACGGTAAATCCGTTTGACTTGAAATTTGAAAACTTACAATAATATCACATTACGGATCCAATGAAACTTGTTTCGTCGATATTCGAGACCGTTTGAAAAATGACTATTTTAACTCGCCAAATTAATATTAAAACAATTTCAACGCGTTTCGAGCTGCCACGGTCAAACGACAACTCCGATTCCTACGAAAATGGAAATCCGATAATAACTAACTATTACGGATCCAATGGAACTAGTTTCGTCAAATTCTGAGACTGTTCAAAAATTTGGCTATTTTCCAATCGATAATTAAATATTAAATATTCAATTTTCACAAATTTACTTTTAATTCGATTTTAAAAGTTCTACAACATCATTCTAACTTAAGTATGATAAAATAAAATTTTACAAATCCTTTTATATTATATTAAACCCGTTATTCAATAAATTCCAAATATTAAATTTTAACAATTTAATTGTTTAATATTTGACGGATTTCAATATTGGAATTTTAAATAAAATTTCATTATCAGTCGGTTTACTATATTACTTCGAATCAATTACCTTTGACTACATATTATTTCAATTGATTTGGGATTTCATTCAATTCATAAATAATTAACTAGATAAATTTGTTGCATTTCATTCTAGTTATTATTATTCCAAACGACTTACAAATTTTTTTCTAACACCAAATCACGAAATCTTATTAAATTAGCTACTTTAATTATCGAAAATTTATGGGTCGTTACACTCTCCCCCACTCAAAACTTTTCGTCCCCGAAAAGGAAAAAAGAAGGGAAAATAACTAAGTAAAGAATTCAACATTTGATATATTTTATTCAAATTTATCCACTTATAAAAAAATGACTTTCCATTTATAAATCGTTACCACACTTCCACTAATCTACTCCGAACGGCTTCTAAATTTAAAAGTTAGTTATCAAAACAAGTTATAAAATTTTAAAACTTGAAATTTTTTCTAACACTTGGATTTACGGAAAATTTCGGCAGAGTCTCCTTTGCGCGGCTCGATCAGAAAAATTTTACAATTCAATATATAACACAAATATAACCAATATATAACAAATATACATCTCATCTCAATGATGAGGCATCCCAATCATGGGGAAACAATATATAATATCAAATACGATATGTAATACGGGTATGTACCTTTTATTTGTTATTAGCAAGCATATTTTAGCAATTTAGCATGAAACGAGCTCCATACGTGCCGCACGCCATCAATACCTACTAAATACTCAATAAATAGATGAGAACATGTATATAAGAAGAAATATCAATATGAGACATCACAATCATAGCTTAAGAAGACAGCAACCTAAAATTTCACATTTTATAAATTCAGACCTGCTGCAAAGACTCAGGTTTTTGACACATTAAATTCCGAAATCTGGGAATACTTATAATAGAAAAGTTGTTCCGCTCGTTCTAAGCTTTCCAGCGATATAAAGATCGTCAAAATCGGACTTACGGTTTGAAAGTTATGCTCAGTTTACTTTCAGCTTTCAACTTAGAAAATTTAGATAGGACAGGGAATGTCCATCCAGTTCAGACTCAGTTTAGGCTAATCAAATTACAAAATATGTCAAAGTGATCCAAATAAGACTTTTAGATTACTGAAAGAACTTTCATTTGCAAAAAATTTGGACTCAATCGGATTAATAAATCTCAAGTTATCGTTGTTCTAGTACAGCACTTATGTGCAAATTTTTCCCAACCAAAACTAGTGTAACGATTTTGATCTAGAAATTTGGTAACATAGATTTTCAAGTGGTTTTGATTAATTAAAGTTTATATATAACTTTATTCATATCAAATTTCACATTTTTACCTTCATTTAACGCTGGATCTATTGGTAGAACATTTCTAAACTATTTTTCAAGTATACAATTATTTCATAGACATATCCATTTTATTTATACATTCTTTTAAGTATCCATTTTGTTTTAAAAAAAATCAATTCACACTCCAACCTTAAACAAATTTAAATATCAAACATTCCATTATTTTAGTTTCAACTTGTATAACATTCTATTACATATATACATCAACATTTCAACTTTTTTAAAAAAAGGCAAGTTATATACGTTTATATAAATGAAATTTTGAGTATTATACAAATCAATCTTATTAAATTTTGTTAACAAGAATGTTTAATATTTAAACTTATTTGATTCCTTTATATTCAATTTAAGAAGTTTAGGTTACTTTCCATATTTCACTTAACCATTTAGTTTCACCTTAAATTTCCATTTTGATCGTTTCATATTGAATTGATTTTTCATCCAATTCTCATTTACCTTTCTATTCAAATTCATTACAAAGATATAATTGATTCACTATTTGTTTACTTCATTAGATTTGAATATACTTACACAAATATCTTATTCGATTAAGAATTTACAGTTTCTAGTTTGTTTCAAATTTTACTACATTCCAATTCTAAGAGTTTTAACTTTTACTTTATACTCATTTTATATTAATAACTTTTTATTACAGTAAACCTCATTTCAATTTTTGTCCATATCTCAATTTATTTAATCTTTTTTTATGTTAAATATTCTTATCATTTTCATTCCATAAATTTAAATTCATTTTTAGCTTATTAATTCTCAATTAATTTAACACTTATTAAGTTAATCAATAATCATCCATCTAACAACCAATGCATATCAACATTAACATCCCTCCAAGATCTACACTAAATCGATTATACATTTCCAAGTCAAATTTTTTTAATTTCATACACTTCCAAGTTTATTGACATTTAGTTATATTCAAATTTAATTAATTTCCATTTACAAGTTTTATTTTTCATTAATTTTAAATTTTATTCATTCATTTGTATATATCCTTCATTTTACAGCTTAAATTCCTTTTATTATTTACAACTATCAATAGATCTTCACATTTTATTATTCATTCTTACACTTGGTATATTATTCCTCTACTTATCCTTATTAGCATTTTAAACTTTTTAAGTATTTGGTAAGTTATATCTATGCTATAGAATGAAATTTAATACTATGCGAGTTTTACAGTTTCAATTTTTATTTTAAGTTCATAATTTCCTAATTCTAAGGATTTCTACTTCAATTGATATTTTCACTTAGCTCTTAGGTTCATTTCTCATTTCACAATTCAGAAGTTCCTTAATGATTCAAGTCTAAATTCATTTCAATCATTAAAAAATCATTAATTTTTAAAGGACTTAAGAATTCCGATCCCGGTTTCATTTCAAATCAAGTTTTGAAATAATATATACTTATATAATTTATAGATTAAATCATACTATAGAGAATACAAAATAAAATAAAAGTTGAATTAAAACAAGGTTTAGACAAGCTATTAAGTGGTCTTCCCCACTCGGACTCTCGAAAATAAACGCCGATGATGCGTGCACTCATCACCGAAATCATTTTCTAGCGTCAAGAGAAGGGAATATAACACTTATCATAAAAAAAAACCTCGAAAACAATTTCAACTCAATTATACTATCATATAATACCCATATTATATTTTTTCAAATTCTTGTAAGTCAATTTCAAACACCGGAATTTAAATTCCCAAATCCAAGTTAAAATTCATTTATATTCATTATCAATTATGTTTACAAGATTTCATTTTCCTAAATCCATTGCTATTTAATCAATTGTCGTAAATATTGACTGATCAAACAATAACGATAATAATCTAATATTATCATCTCCTAAAAATCAATTCAATCAAAATGAATAAATATTCAAATAATTCCTTTATATAAAATATATTACAAAACGATATTGTGTTGGTTTGTCCTATTCGAGTGTTTCGAAATTCCTATCGACGCCTTGGCGTCCCAAGTATCGACCAGAATTCATAAATACTCAACGGAACAAAGTTAACACAATATAAAACCATTTTATATCAAATAGCAAGTACGCTCTCTTATATACACTCAATTCATTCATATAGTTTACCTCTATTTCAATGAGTTATTCCCCACTAGAGCCAAGGTTTATCGCTAAACCAAAGCTCTGATACCAACTTTAACGGACCGCGTCAGTGGGGTAACGCCCACCGTAGCATACAGCTGTACCTGTGTTCTGCCTTTACGGCCAGCCTCTCGACTGCACCAACCCCGCGGGACATGTAGGAGTAAGAGTCATCCGCTCGCTACCAAACCAAATGCGAGAACCCCCTATCATGCTGCACCCTCCAAGTGCATAGGCAAAACACATGTCGATTCCAAACCATTCAAAAGGGCAGATAGTTATTGGGGTAAATAAGAAAAGAAAAGAAATAAAGGAAATGAAACAACACAGAATCTCGCAGCGGAACGATAAAATATAATAGTCAAATAAACAGTTCATGAAGCTGTCTACTATACTTTGACAATTATTTATACAACATTTATCAGAGTTTATACATATACAATAGAACAGTTAAATAATACAGCAGATAACATGATGCAAGGGTAATAATAGTAATAGTATACCAAATCTTCGTCTTCGTCCTCCAGAATAGATCTTCAAAAATCTGAAAACTCAGGACTGACCCGAGCGTAATGAAAAGACAAAACACTCGAGTCAGGACTAAAATATCCTTATGAAAGTGAAATCAATCGTAAGTAAATATGAGTGTAACGGCGTCAGAGATGTTTACGGGGTTTGACATCTCCTATCCAGTGTCAATGTGCGTGCAATAACTCAAGAGATGTTACGGGATTTTCCATCTCTCAAGGATCCATGAAACTATCTACTATATAGTAATGTACGCTAAGTAGATAATGTCTATCAGTAATATAAAGTATCAAAATAGCGTTAAGGCGTTACCATAATCCCCCTTAACACATTTTATATTCCCAAAAGCATATACAAGACCGTAGTTTCCCCAAAACCGGAAGTCACCAGAGGGCAATCCATATACTCAAGGTACAAATCAAAAACGTAGTGGTCGCGAATAGGATAATCAGTATGACAAGGTACATGAGGCGATACCAACTAGGATACTAGTAGTTGCGTGATCCGGACTGATGTTGAGCATAGCCAGCAGCTACCCCAACACCGCGAAACAACACTCCGAAATCAAGGGGTGCACCCAAATTGCATCACAAATGTAATAGATATGGTATCGAAGAAGTGTGTCCGCTAGAGGTGGCGAATCTCAATGGCCCGGCGCGGCTCCTGTTTTAGTCATGTCAGGGGTCATCCAATAATCGTTCTCTTTCTTCGGTCAACGCGTTCACCAAACCATCCACTTCATTCTGGATCATCACTCCGCGTATAATAGTTATTAAAGTGGTTTTCGGTATCGACAGAGAGTATGTCCATATCCGATCCCGGTCTCTTTAATAACTAAGTATTATTACACCTTTGGCTCTTTATATTTCAGATCGATTCATAATTGATATCAAAATATCATATTCGCTTCAAAAATCAAATCCATTTCAAATATCATCGTATCTATTCAAATGTAAGATTCCGTTGCAAAAATCATTTTCGCATCAATATCCCATTTCGTTTTCAAAATCATTTCGAATTTCGAATTTCAAATTTAGGTTGCAACTTCATTTAACTCAATTCGTATTTAGATTCAAGATTTTAAATATAAACATTCACTTTATTGACCAGTTTGGAATTTTAGAAAATAGTTTTAAGTAGTTTAAAGTATTTTTTAAATAATTTAAATAGTTAAAAATACTTAAAATCTTAAAATGGATTTCAAATAGATAAATTAGTTTAAAATAATTTAAATCGGGTTAAGTAGATTTAAAATAGATTAAAAATAGTTTAAGTATTCAAAAATGGTTTATATAACCGAGAAATTTGGAAAACAAAATAAAACAGCTTTAAAACCAAACCATTTCAATTATAACTTCCAAATTCAAATCAATTTCAATTTCCATTCTACCGATTCAATTTCGATTTCAATTCAAAAAATGTCAACTTTGACTTCAAATCAATTCAATTCTACATTCACCTTTAATTAATTCAATTTCAATTTATATCGATTTGGAGCTTGATTTCTCAAAAATATCGATTTATAACACTTGACAAAATTTTCCAACAATATTCAAGTTTTAAATCCAAATTTCAAATACGATTCAATTCCAAGCTCGATTTCAAAATATCATTTTCAAATCACTTTTACTTAGTAATATTCAAAGCCCGTATTAAGGTTAAACCTTCAAACAATTAATTTTTGAAATCCAATCATATCCAATTTCAAACCTCAAAGTCTCAACTTAAATTATTTAACAAAATCCCTTTAACAAAAATTTATTTTAACATTCCAACTCACATTTTCGATAAATTCGATTTTTATAAATTCGATTTCTATTTATAACTTTCACATCAAACATTTAAATAAATTTCAAATCGACGATTTAAAAAATTATTATATGTTATTAATTTTAGCCAATTCGGTGTCCGTATAAAATTTTCTATCCTATGGCCAAGTAATTATTTATTTCAATTAAATGTCAGGGATGAATATATATCACTTAAATTAAATCACAGTATCATATGTATGCATAACAGGATATATATATAAGCAAATAAACATCCAAACATTCAAATATCAACCAATAGCATCCATCGAAATACATCATCCAATAGGCAATACAATTCATGGCAATTTCATAGTTATCGAGGTCAGGTAATTAAATCGCAATTCAATTTCAATTTCAATTTAACTGTCAATTTAATTTTTCAACGGCTAATTCAAATAACAAACTATATGACAATTAAATTTATATCAAACAACGACAAATAAAATTCATATCACTTCATAATGTCAATTTAACTAGCATAAAGATATTTAGTACGGTGTGAGCGTTATAAAACACTCACCTTGATTTCAATGTAGTTCCAGCGCTTTATTTCGAATAAAATTAAACGAACGTTTAATTTTTCCCGAAATTTTCACTATCTCCAAATGATTCCAATCCAGCTCCATTGCATAGTGCTCGACAAAACGATTCCAACGCAAAAAGTCTCGTCCAAAATGGACCTCGTATGAAAAAGTTATACACGTTTAAAGTTTGTAAAATTTTAATATAATCAATTTTACAATTTCTTTTATATTATTTACCCAACTCAATCGGAGCTGTTGATTCCACTTTGCTCCCATCAGGCCCGTACGTGCCTTCTTCTCCTTCACGTTTCACACCTCCAGGTTATTCACGTTAACAAGAACCCATGATAGCCGCACTTAGGGTTTGATTTTTCGACCTCCACGACGAACATGAACACGATCAGGTTACACCACTTCGAAGCCACCGCCTTACTCCACCTTCACCATCAATAGCCTGAAGCTCGGCCACCCCCTCTGCCTCGAATTGCGTGAAAAACGCAGCAGGTCCAATCTCGATTTGCCGTCGATCCGTGGCTCCGTTTCCGATCTCCACCGTTGGATAGCTAGATCTTGATGTCCTCTACAACTTTGTAGTTGAGAGTTTTTGCTAATTATTGATGGATTGAGAGGAAAATGAGGAAGAAGTTTCAAAATTTTTCTGGCCATTGAAATGAAAGTGGCGGCTAAGGGCTGAAACCCTAGTGTTTTTGCAAAACAAAGAAAGTGGGGGTCCTTTTATAGAAAATGGCCAAAACACTATTCATCGAAAATTTTCCAAACTCCAAACGAAGCGTGCCGACTGGCGTTTCTAGGATTTACCCCGCGTTCCGGACACAATGGAATAGGTTTCGGAGGCTAATTCGATATGTGAGAGTTACGGAAATAAACGATCAATTTTACATTAAACCGATTAAACGAATTTCTATGCGTTTTGGCTTGCCCCGGACAAACGGTAAATCCGTTTAACTTGAAATTTGAAACCCTACAATAATATCACATTACGGATCCAATGAAACTTGTTTCGTCGAAATCCGAGACCATTTGAAAAATGACTATTTTAACTCGCCAAATTAATATTAAAACAATTTCAACGCGTTTCGAGCTGCCACGGTCAAACGACAACTCCGATTGCTACGAAAATGGAAATCCGATAATAACTAACTATTATGGATCCAATGGAACTAGTTTCGTCAAATTCTGAGACTGTTCAAAAATTTGGCTATTTTCCAGTCGATAATTAAATATTAAATATTCAATTTTCACAAATTTACTTTTAATTCGATTTTAAAAGTTCTACAACATCATTCTAACTTAAGTATGATAAAATAAAATTTTACAAATCCTTTTATATCATATTAAACCCGTTATTCAATAAATTCCAAATATTAAATTTTAACAATTTAATTGTTTAATATTTGACGGATTTCAATATTGGAATTTTAAATAAAATTTCATTATCAGTCGGTTTACTATATTACTTCGAATCAATTACCTTTGACTACATATTATTTCAATTGATTTGGGATTTCATTCAATTCATAAATAATTAACTAGATAAATTTGTTGCATTTCATTCTAGTTATTATTATTCCAAACGACTTACAAATTTTTTTCTAACACCAAATCACGAAATCTTATTAAATTAGCTACTTTAATTATCGAAAATTTACGGGTCGTTACAAGTTAATATCCCGATCCTCAATAGGGGTAGCAAAGATGGCGATGATGGCTCTAGAGAACTCGTTGCCTTCTGGACATGGATGAACACATGAAAGAACTCCGGATGTTAATAAATTCAAAGAAAAAAGTTATGACTTGATTCAGTTAACTTAAGAGAAAAGTGAAATCACTTGCGTCCTTCTAACCATCTTCTTACGAATTCGGGTGGGAATCACACGTAGAACCATCCTTGTTTGAATAATGGAAGCTTGTTTTAGGCACCCGTCATGACTTGACGATTCGATGAAGGTCCAAGGAAGACATAAGAAGGGCTTCTCGATTGTCTTTTGAAGTTATAAATAAATCTGATGTCTTCCAGAGTAGGCGGATGGAACAGAATATTCATGAATAGCAGGAGAGTCCCACGAATCAAGGCATAACTATTAGGATGCAATTGTGTAGGGGCGATCCCAAGATATCTCAATATCTCCCGGATAAAGGAGTTAAAAGGTGGAATGCATCCAACCTAGCACATGAATTCGTTGCATGTTGTATGTCCGGATGGGGACAAGTGAGGTCTATCTTACCTGTAGGAACTAAGACATCCTCAAATGGAATCTAGTAGATTGGGCACAATCGACGAAGAGTGGCTTCGCCAATTCGAAAAGCTTGTGAATCGATAGGGTTATCGACGAGGATGGCATCCTCAATCGCATTAATAGCAGGGCTGATGATTTATGTCGGAAAGAATGGAATATCGAAGGAGAGATCGATTTGTGGATAAGAAGCTTCTGGTTGTTCTACATGATAGCTTGGAGAAGACCTTCTAAATATAGTGGCAGAACTTGATTTCGTTTCAGAACCAATGTGTCTCGCTGCTGAATCGAAAGACATGTTTATTGAACGTTTCATGCGTCTGGAATCTATATCTGTTTAGATAATCGAGATTAGAAATAATAACCTGTTCCCCCATGTAAATTGTAAACTAGTGCAGTGCAGTGTGAAACAGACATAAACAGTTTGAAATTAGAAAAGAAAAAAATAAAAAGACGGGACATGGAGTTTTGTCTAGAGAGACCGCCATCGCTGACCGTCTCAATTGACAAGAAAGTTGATCGACGACGAAAGCTTTAGGATCGACTATCGGCATATTGATTTATGAAGTCTGTTATCTAAGTTCATTAACAAATTTATTACTTGGTCCATATTGAGAAGTTTGGAAGTTTGGTCGTTCAATCTTAAGTTCAATAGTCCAAGTATGCAAGTCATGTTGTCCATTGTCTTCTTATATTCGAGTTCAGCAAGGCAAGCTATTGATTGTTCGAATAAGTTAACTTGGATTAGTTTATAAAACATACTCCAATCCCTAGCATTTAGACGCCGATCCCTTCTCCAAGAATCCCTATGCCAAACCCTCTCAAACTAGTTCAAAACTTTTCCTATCTGAACCTTTTCCTACTGATCCCTCACTAAAACCATTCCTAAAAATATCATGCCGATCCCTCATCTACATTATTTCCTAACGATCCGTACACTAAAGCAAACAACGCCTATCCCTCATCAACGCTACAACCTATCGATCCTTTCCTTAACCTATACTACATCGATCCCTTTCTTTAAATCCCATACCGATCCCTCTCTAACCAATTTCAGACTCCTATTTTCCTTCATCCCATCAACTAAAAAACATCACTTCCACCGACCCTACCTCTCTTCCTTCCTTACTTCTTCCTCACTTAGAGTCTTTAGTCGAACCCTTCTTCTTCTTCTCTCCCTTATATGTTGATGTAACCCATCAAGCCATTTACCTAAAAGATGCTCGAACTCACCACCTTACGCTCACGTTTATTCACAAATTAATTGCATGATTAAAAGAGATTTTGTACCTATGTATACCGAGTTAAATTAAAGGCGAGTGTTCGAGATTTGTTGGATTGAGGAAGAAGGAAAATTGACTTTGGAAGACTGCTTGATATTCATGTTTGGATTTAAGGCCTAATGTAGAAGAGCTATCGCTCGTCCAAGGAGTTTAGTGATATCCTCGGTTCGGTAGAAATGAGTATGCAAAGGCAAGTGAAGTAAAATTGGGGAAGTAAAAAAGTGAAGGAAAGAAAGGAGGAAGGTTCGTATGCATATTGATGTAATGGAGGAGGAATCGGTCATAAAGGGTTGAGCAAGTCAAAGATGAAGAGGGGTCGACATTGGGACCTACCGATCCCTATTTGCATGGCCCTAGCAAGGGATCAACACGTCAAATGCCGATCCCTCCACAATAATAAAGAAAAAGAGAAAGAAAAAAGGAAAAAAGGAAATGAAAAAAAGAAGTGATGGACGAGTGCAAAGTAGATCGTTATCATGAAGGCTTGACTACAAACGCGAACATACAAAATATTATAAAAATTGGCAATGACCTGTAAACGTTCAAACACGTCTGAGTGCCAACAATAGAAACGTGTATATGAATATGCATGGGAATAGTTTAAAAGTTCATCCATTTGAAATCGATAGAAATTGCAGTCAAACCTGAAACTTTCAAGTTCAAAGCTAGATCAAATAATTAAAGGCCTACAAGTCCCGCATGACCAGATTTGTATATGCTAACGAAATACGGTATCAGAATTATATTATTGAAAGTCATAAAGGAATGGCAATCAAATAGGAAGCTGGATAGACTTCTTTCTGGCAATTCAGACTTTTTTCGATTCAAAGCACGTCATGTTACTCACAAGACGTACTTTGGGGGGGGGGGGGGGGAAGTGTTACCCGGTATCCTGACCCGGCTATATTAGACTAATTATGCAAGATAGATTCGACTGTCGTCAAGAAGGATGACAATGAAGTAATGGTTATAAGACCCGAAAGTAGAGTTTAGATGGTTATACGAAGCCTGGATTGGACGGAGTTGATAGATAGACGATGCAAGATGCTAAAAGTATGGAAAATAGCTTGGATTAGCAAGGGATCAACATAGCAAGGTAGAGCACTAGGGATCAACATAATCATTTAGATGGATGGTCAACATGGATGAAGTATTAGAGGGATCGACATAGGTGATAACGCCTAGTTCAACATGACTTGTTAATACTCAAGGGATCGGCAAAACATTTGGGATGCGGATGGATCAGCATAATTTTCTAGAGCAAGAGGGATCTGCATAGTCTAATAGAGCAGGAGGGATCGTCAATGCACTATGGAACCATAGGGATCGACATTATGTAACACAAGGGATAAGCGTGTATTAGGTTTTGGCAAGTGAAGTTTGAAGCTAATGAAAAGGTTCGGCGGGAATATTTTCAAAGTGGATCTGAATCCATGATCGATCAAAAGCACGAGCTCCATATATCCAATCGACATGAAATTTGAAGAGCCATCATATCTAAGCGTGAAGAAGCTACCATAGAGATCGTTGCCCCAAAATTAACCAATGGAGGGATTGGTACCGATCCCTTTCCATTCGAATTTGGGCCTAGCGCCCCCTAGGTAGGCCTGTATGGGTAAGGAGGTCCAGTTGCCAAAGTTCCAAATAGATTGGTGGTCCCCTTCACCTATAAACACTGGCCTAAGGGGTCATTCCGAAGATCTTTACGCTACATGTTACATAGCTCTTTTTATTGTAATCAAATCTCTTCAATACTCCATCATTTCTCGCTGTTTGCTACCATAATCAAGATTATAGTGAATCAATAAAGAGAATACTCAAAGTGGACATAGGCAATCAACATCGAACCACTATAAATCCTACTGTTCTTGATTTTTGTTTTGATTTTCTTATTATTTTGCTATATTCCTCTGTTTTAATTTAGTTTTCTTCATTTACTTCTCTACACAAACTTATTCTTGGGTGTTTATGACCAATTTGGTGGCAAACATTAGTTCATCTTACATTACTACTTACTTATTCTATGAGTATTTATTTCTATTTGCAATTTGAGTGGATAAAGTTTTAAATTCATAAGTAAGTTTTAAATAGTTGAAATACACACTTCACCCCCCTTTAGTGTATAAATAGCCTTAAGGTCATTCTGCGTTGTGTTATAAACAATCCATCAAGTTTTTAAAAATTCATAAATTAATTTTTTAAAAAGTATAAATGGCTAATAATACTAGTAACATTTTCTTTAACACCTTTGTAGAAGAAAAATCTACTGCTCGATCCCCACTATTTCTTAGTAGTAATTATGTTTATTGGCCTTGTAGGAATAAAAATTATTTGCAGTCTAATGGCATAGATATTTAGAACATTACCTAAACCGAGTATACTAAGGCATAAATGAATTATGCACTATGGACCAATGATCAAAAGACACAAACGCTCAACAATTCAAAGGCTATGAACATTTTTTCTACACCTTGGATAAATGAGTTTAACAAAATGTCTATTAGTAAAAGTGCATATGAAATTATGAGAACACAGCAAGTCACACATGAAGGCACTAGCAAAGTTGAAAAAACAAAGATATTCATGTTTACTAATCAATTTCAACTATGTAGAATGAAAAAAATGATTCCATTGTTGATATGTATTCTAGATTTTAGGATATATTACGTGCATTAATATCATTAGGAAAGAATGTTACTAAAGAGGACCAAGTCAGAAAGATCTTGAATTCGCTTTTTAGTGAATTGGATCAGATGACTATGGCAATCAAAGAAACTAATGCCAATAATGCTATGAAAATAGAAGATTTAATTAGTAATTGTAACAACCCATACCTTAGTGAGCCTAAATTTTGTCAAAAATCGAAACCCAAGTCCATCAAAGCACAGATTGCTGGATTTGGTACCTGCAAATAAGCATGAGCAATATCAAAGATCATTAGAAATCTAAACTCACAATTTGGAAATGGTAATAAGATGATAATACCGACTATGACTATTACCTTGGAATTTATGGTATTCCATGGATAATGGATTGTCATATCCATGTCGAGCATGAGAGAAAAGAAGAATTCTCCAACAACAAAGCACATCCAGCTCCAATGACCTATTCCTCTAAATCTATCCCATTGGTTGTAATGAGGAAGGAGTCAGAGCAACATTTCGGTGACTGGAAAATTTATATATTGTCCATAACATAAATATATACCGATCTGTTTCCATTTAATTGTCATGTCCATTAAGGTTAGCAATTCTAATTTAACCTTGCATCGCACATGCGATTACTTACTTACCCCTTACCAACATACAAAATACCGATGAAGCCTCATCAACCACCCAATACTTTCAAACTCATTTGCCACTTAATACCTCTAAGTATGAAGTAGGCTGCTATACTCATCATAAAATATTTTTAAAAGAGAAATAGAAAAACTCTGCCATTTAAGACCTTAATCAAGGTAGACCCCATCATTTATTACCTATCCTAAGGTGGTTTTCTAACAATGTTGTCAATGGTCGTTGGATCCTAGCTGCAAAGACCTCTAACCACTATTTAAGGCTTCCAACATTTAATGTCCAACCAGTACCGTGTCTATCGCCAATAAAATCTTAGCCATGTAAGAGACAATACCCAAGCCACTTAATACCTTCAAAAAGGACTAAGCGAACTTCTGACCATTTAATACCTATATTCTAGGCAGGTTCTATATCACTTTGTACCTATCCCATGCGGACTCCTCACTGGTACTATCATTATTACGGCCTTAGCAATGTGATACACTGCACCCAAGCCACTTAGTACCTCATTAATAAGGACTAGGAAGACGCCTGACCATTTAACACCTACTTATAGGTAGGCCTTTGTCATTTAATACATAACCCCAAGGTAGACTCCTCACTGATACGATCTAGCTGACATTGCTTGGAATCTCACTAGGTTACGTAGTACTTTTTTAGGAGTGAGGAGATCAGTCACTTAATATCTCAAACCTAAAGCGAAACCTTCCTGAGATATCCACTATCACTCTTAATTATAAATATGGAATCCCATTAGGTTATTTCTTTCGGTAGGGAGGTGTGCCCTACAGCCACTTAATACCTCAACATAGAAGTAAATATGTTTAGAGACAACCTTATTTATTTGGAATCTCTGTAGATTACTTAATACTTCCTTTTAGGAGAGAGACAGATCTTACAACCACTTAATACCTCAAATCAGAAGCGAACCCCTTTGAAGACATCCCTCACCGCTCCTAATTCCAAATTTGGACCATTTAATACTTTTCAATTAAGAAAGCAGGCCCAGTCTCTCATGCCATCATGGGCCCTAGGATTAGTGATATCTCACATCAGTAGTAAGTGTACTTGACTGCTGGTAGACTCAAAGGGAAGGGCAGTCTTTCGTCGAGTGACTCTACTGACCTCACATCACTAACCTACTAAGTTCAATTAACCATCCGAAGTCTTTACTTATATTATCTTAGGTAGAAATTGGACTTAGCTTACGAATTCCCTTTTTATTTAAGGCAATAAGATTTACCTTAAATACTTATCTACCCATAAAAACCCCTTTAATGCTCATAAATGTAAAATAAGTAACCTTTTTAACTATTCCATAGTTATTAATTCAACTTCTTTATTTATCAGTCTCATTAATCCATTTACCCTACCAATTTATTGCAACTCGGATATTTATTACCATTTATTGGAGTTACACCCTCCTAAATGCCAATATTATGAGTAAACAACATTATTAGCTTTTTATTTAATTATTATAAGTGCAGAGAATTACGTACATGTATTGACTTTTATCAAATATATTCTAGTTATATATCTTCACTAGAATATTCTATTCCATGTTCAATTGTTGGAATCATATTGTAACGACCCATAAAATTTCAATTTTATATAATGTATTTATTTGAAATTTTGTGAAATTTTAAATAATAAATTTTGAAATATAAATTTGATATTTGAAATACGTCTATTTAAACATAACATCGGCCTTCCACCACCATCGGCCTACAGCTGGCAAAGATCTTCCTCACTCACATCCATGTTTTCCCAATCCACCGAGCATCGCGCCTCCACCGTTTCCACCACTTGTTCCATGCCAACCTCTCATCACTGCCTTCATCTTCCTTACGGCCTCTTTTTGCTACCCGACTCTGCCTTGCCAAGCACCCCACGTCATAGCACCTTACCTTCCACCCTCTGACTCGTGAAGCCTATCTCGTCGGCAACTCAGCTCAATCGACCAAACAGCTCTCCCTTAGCCCACACAGTCAGCGTGACCCGCACCCCTTCACCACCCATCCAATCCCCTCCTCTTCTTAAAAAAAGCTAGTTTATGATTTCTTCATATATATATATATATATTATGTTAGTTAAATGTTATATATATTGGTTAGTTTTAAGGTGGCATTCGCTGTTATTTATATATGTATGTATGGATTGTGAAAGTGTATATATATAATATAAGTATTTATAAAAAGGGGCACATGTATAATATGATTAGAACAATATATAACTTTTTAAAGACATGTATATAAGTATTGTTTTGATATATATAGATGTATATATAGATTTATGTATATATATATATATATCGGTTATATTATATATTTGGGTTTTTTTTTGTTTGTCTCGTGATAGCTTTATATGGTTAAAATCAGCCACTGTAGCTACTTTATGAAAACTAATATATAAAGATATTTCTATAACTTGATTTGTTTATATTTCATGTATTACGTTATATTTCATTATATATATGTTGTGTAGTGTGCAAATGCGTGTGTATCTATATTTTATATATTTAAGATTGTCTTGGTGCTATAGTGTATAAATATATGTACGTAAGAATGTGGAGTTGTGCAAGTGTTGTCTTATATTATTATATACATTTATATTTTTCAAACCATATTGTAGTATTGATTTTATACGTTGTGTAAACTGATTATATATTAATATATATGTTATGTTTATATAGATTTTACAAGCTATAATATTAGTTCTATTAGTTTTGACTTAAATTATGATAGGTAAGATCCGCTTACAATAGTTATTTTACAAGTTGCTGCATATATGCGTAGTATAGGCTAGAATATGAAAGTTATTTAGAGTCCATATGTATATATGTTTTAAGTGTGATTTAAGGTCTGCATTTAATTTTTGTAGTCTGCATGTTTGTAATGTATAAAGATAATGTATATAAATTCATGCCTGCAATGCCGTACATTTTGAAAGAACATATATGATATTAAATGAACATTGATTTTTATATTATATATATAAAAGGTTACTTTTATAAAGATTTAAATTTTAGATGGTGTTTGGATATTGGTTTGAAATATGGGTAATATAGTATACAAGTATTTCAATCTTATGTACATATGATGATTAATTTTATTTGTTTGTTTTAAACTAAATATTGATTTCATATATATTTAGTTCAATTTATATCAACTGATTCAATCGTTCTCTTCGATTTTCCATTGTCAGTCTTGTCCATCGTGCCTATTTTGTACATCAAATCTTGTCCATCCAGCATTGCTTTGGATTTCGTAGTTCACTTCATTGTCTATCTCTCTAACCTCGAAAGGTGAGCAATCACTCATGATTAATGTTCTTATATTTATTAAATATGATTTCAATTGAAATGACAATTGAAATATGTTGTTGTAGTTATTTAAATTTTTATATATGCTATTATCTGTAACTGTTCACTTGTGGGATATGACACCGTATACTGTTTTTAATATTACATTGTTATCGATGATATATGTCTATTGTTATATTTTTTATTACCTTCTACCACTCTGCAAGTTCCCTATTAGTATAGAATTCACTATGGTTTGAAATGATACATACCCGAACGGACTTTAGAATAGGAGAAGATCGTTATGGGTTGAAATGATAAACCTCAGCGATTTCATTTGAATTGAATTGGGATTACGGATCGAAGTGATATCTACCCGTATATATTTAAATTACGGATTGAAATGATAAATATCCATATCCCTTAACCATATGATAGAATTATATACAGACACCGTTGGTCCATATATAAATATTTTGAAAATAAATTCTTTGGTTTTGGAAAGAAATATATTGTTTTAATAAATGATGATTCTTAAATTTTTATATATAAATAGTAATGATATATATAGATTTAGTAATAATATTTAATTTAATTAAGATTGATTTAATACGTATAATATGTTTAAGTGTTTAAATTTATATTTTAAAATAAATTTCGATAATAATTTGAATAGGTTAAGGTTGGGAAGATAATATGAATTTAGTTGAAATTATATTCAATAAAGAATTTTATTTAATTAAACCGGTTTGAAAGTTGTTGAAACTGAGATTTAAGATATGATTTATAACTTGTTTTTTGATTTAAGTAATTTAATGAATATTTCTCGTTCAAATGAATTTAAGGAAATATTTAGTAAAAAAAATGTAATTTAAGGCTAGTTAAATGATATTGAATATTCCCTGACTAAATAAAAATGAAGTTAAATCAAGATCTATATGAAACTGTTAAATTTAACTTTGAAAATGTTGAATATTAAAGCTTTGAAATATACTGGAATTTAAATGGTTTATTTTTTGATTCAGATCTGTATTTGAAATCAATATAATTTGAATTTGTTATTTAGAAACTGAATTGGATTAAAATGGAAAATTTAGATTGAATTTAATTTGAATGGGAAAGTCGAGTTGATTTGAAGGAGATTTGTGAAGTTTGAGGAAATTGCGAATACTTTACTTTATAAATTATTTAATATATATAAATACTATTTTGGGGAAAATAGATATATTGAAGTGAAAATGATATTTTGGTTTTGAAGTATAAATTAATTTGAAATGACCACGGTGTTATAGTGTATATTTCCTTGTAGATAGTTCCACGGATCCTTAGAGAATGGTTATCCCAACATCCCTATAAGTTACTTGTATTTCAGTTGATATTTCACTTAAGTTGGATTTATTGATATAAGAATGTTAATCCCGACTCGAGTGTTTTGTGTCTTGCTTTACGCTCGGGTCCGACTGAGTGATACGGTATTTGAGACTCACCTGTGGAGTTTGGAGCTTCGTTGGAGATCCAACTATCGATTCAGCTTTCATCTTTTCCAGTTGATTGGTTCAAAGAAGTCATCTGTTCGTACTGAAGACTTCGCTGTATTTGAGATATTGTGTTGTATTCTATTTCTAACTTTGATATTTGTATAGTAGGTTCAAGAACAACTATTTATTTATTCTGCTGCGTATTATTATATTACTCTGTGTCTGTGATACTATGATTGATTTATTTACTGTGTATGCTGAGTTTGCCAAATTTAAATTAACAATCTAATATTTTGAGCAATTCAAGTCTGGCATGTGCGGATGCGAATGGTTGAAAATATCGGGCCGTTACAGTTGGTATCAGAGCTTTGACTCTAGGCAAACTTAGCATATATGGTAAATTTATTTATAGAATCACTTTCGTTCGAGCTTGAATCTCTTCCTATTTGATTCGGTTTCTTTTGAATTTTGGAACATTCCCCTCGGTTCCAAATCCATTATTGTCTTTCCCTATTCATGTTTTCTAAATTCTGGAGTATCCTATAGCCCCGCTGAATGATTTGTAAAGGGGTGAAACTCCTTTACAATAGCGTCGATTCACCGAAGATTTATATATCCTTTACAATAGCATCGATCATATTCTTGAAGTCACAGTTGACTCGGTTAAGGTCGCCCGCAATTAATATCCATCTTCTATTTCGAAATTTAATTATCTCATCTTCGTTTGAGCCTAGCTTCGAATCAGAATTCTATTTGATTAGAGTTCCTCTAATTTGAATCTCTGTCTTGGTTTTGAAATCCATTCTGGAATCATCCTTTGAAAAATCGGGTTTGATTGCATTTTAGAAATGGTTTTATATACTGAAATTATTATTTTGATAAATATGATTTTATTCTATATATAAAAGTTTCGAAAGGATTTGAAATTTTGAAGATTATATGAGAAATGGATTTATATAAAAATAATTCATAACTGAAGCGTTTTAATTTGAAATTTGAGAGATTGAACTCCGGTGTTTTGAAATTGGTGTTAAGATTTTGGAAAATATATAATAATAGGATTTAAAAGTATTCTTCAAATAAGAAATGTTTCAAATGAATTCAAATGAATTCCAATGAATGTCGTAGAAATCTCAAAGAAGTTTTCAGGAAAATAGAAGTCCAAAACTCACTTGTGTCGTTGGAAAATAATTTCGATGATTAGTGCACGCATTGTCGACATTGATTTTCGAGTTTCAAAGTGGAGGAGAGGCCACTTTAATAGCTTCGCTATGCAAGTGATTTTGTGAAACCAATTTTGACAAGCATAATTTGATATTTTCGAAAGATATATGTATATATTTGAAATAATATAAAGTGAGCCCGGTGTTCAGTCCTTGAGTTTCAGATTTGATTTGGTATAACCCTGTTTATTGAAATTGATTTACTGATTGGTTGTTGATTTCAAACTCTTGGATTTGAAATTTGATTTCACCGACTATTTTGAAGGTTCAAACACTTCCAAATCGAGGTTTAATTTTCAAAGCTAAGGAATTTCGAAGAATATAAAATATTTGATAAAGTATATAAGTTTAGTTTTGTATGTTTAAGTTTGAAACCTTTTGTTAGGTAAATGAATAGGATTATTTTGAATTATACTAATATAGAATTTAGTTTTGGAATGTTTTGAATAAAATTTAGTTTTAAGTAATTTTCAAAAGGAAAATTTGATCTTTCGAATAGAAATAAATTGTTTAAAGGTTTTAAAAGGATAACTATAAATTTGGATACCATTTTGAGTATAATTGATTTTGAGAAATATTTGGTTTTGAAAATAGATTGGAATGTAAAACCCAGTATTTATATGATGGTTTTGGAAATGAATTTGTTTGACCAAAATTTTGTCGATTTGGAAACCATGATTATTTTCTAAACCTATTATTTTGAGAAACTTTGAAACTGAATATATGTAATTTGGAAGAAATGATTTGATGAAATCACATATGATTTTGAAACTAAAACGTTATTAAAATGATTTGAAATTGGGAATGTAACGACCCAGAATTTTTAATAATTTAAATTTGAATATTTAATTAATTTTAAATATTTATAAGTGAATTTATAAGTCAAATAAATTTTATTTTGAATTTTTGAATTTAATTGGATAATTAAATTAATAATTTAATATGTTAAATTATAGAAATAATTAAAAATATAATTAAATATAATTGAAAATGATTTGTAAAATTTTATTTTATCATGTTGGAGTTAGAATGATATTTTAGAACTTTTAAAATCGAATTAAAAGTTAATTTGTGAAAATTGAATATTTTAATATTTAATTATCGACTGTAAAATAGCCAATTTTTAAACAGTCTCAGAATTGAACGAAACCAGTTCCATTGGATCCGTAATAGTTAGTTATTACCGGATTTCAATTTTCGTGTCAATCGGAGCTATCGTTTGATCGTGGCAGCTCGAAACGCATCGAATTATTTTTAATTTAAATTTGGCGAGTCAAAATAGCCATTTTTCAAAAAGTCTCGGATTTCGACGAAACCAGTTTCATCGGATCCGTAATGTGATATTATTGTAAAGTTTCAAATTTCAAGCCAATTGGATTTACCGTTTGTCCGGTACGAATTAAAACGCCTAGAAATCGATTTAAATCGGTTTAATTCAAAATGAGCGTTTACAGCCATAACTCGCACATACTTCCGAATTAGCTTCCGAAACCTGTTCCATTGTGTCCGGAACGCGGGATAAACCCTAGGTACGCTGGTTACGGCGTCTAAATCGGAGTTCGGAATTTCCGGGATGAATAGTGTTTACGCTAGCTTTTCCTATAAATAGCCACCATTCTAAATAAAAAAAAAATTTATATCAAAACCCTAATCTATTTCTACAGCCGCCAGTTAATATTGGATGGCCGAAAATGCTCTTCCTTCCTCCCTCAAAATCTCTCAATCCATGCATCTTCAAGCCTCGACTCCTAAATGAAACTTGTAGAGCTTCGCAAGATCTTGAAATCCATACGGATTTGATGGAGTTTGGAGCAACAGGGAGTGAGCAAAACGTGGCCGTTCGTGGGCTGTTCATCACCGTGCGCACGCATGTAGAGGTGGCCGAGCTCGAAGTTGTTCAGGGCGTGGATGGTGTTCGAGGTAGCGAGTCGCGTGGCGTTCCCTGATCGAGTTTATATCGAGTATTGGAGACGAATAATTTAACCCTAGAAATCAAAATTGGGTTCGGCTGTATAACTCGCGTGCGTGAAAAAGAAGATGAGGGGGGGGGGGGGGGGTTGCGTGGGACGGCAGGGATCTGTTGGCCTTGGATCCAATGGCCACGATTTGCTAGGGCAATAAATATAGAAAGAAAATGTTGTTTTAATTATATTTAAGTCGTGTACAAACTTGTAAATTACATAACTTTTTCATACGAGGTCGAAAAAATGCAAACTCAGTTGCGTTGGAATCGTATGGACGAGCACTACGCGATGGAGTTGGTTTGGAGTCGTTTGGAGTTAGTGAGAATTTCGGGTAAAATTAAACGCGCGTTTAATTTTATTCGAAATAAAAGCTGAAACGGAATTTAAAATCAAGGTGAGAACTTCTCACTCAATCGAATCAGTTTCGATTTTATTTTAAATAATTAGATTTAAAATATTTGAATGCATGTTTGAATGATGACTGTAAATTATTGATTGTTAAAATAGACATTATACGCCGTTAGTAAGCGGATGTTATTTAATATAAACATATACCGCGAATATTTCATAAACAGTGAAATTGGTATTATATATAATATCAATATATATATATTGGCATATGTATATATTGCAGTTGTTGATTTCCCGCATTTTTTGTTTAGCGGATGAGACCCTATTACGCCGTTATTAAGCGGATAATATTTAATAAGAACATATACCGCGATAATTTCGTACTGGAGCGAAATTGGTATTGTGCTAATGTTTTTGGATGCAGGAAAACAGGTTGGAGGGATCCAACTGGATTCCTCAACAGTTTTATTTTATTTCAGATATTTTGATATTTGATAGATTATCATATTGATATATGATATCGTTGTAGTCGTGATTGACTATTTGGTGTGTAGCATCATTGGACCCAGATTTTGGGGATTTTAAAATGGTTTTAAAGTGATTTTTGAAAATATACTATATTTTTAGAATTAATCCATTTTAAATAAATAAACGTTATAATTTTTAATGTTATAAAAATTATGATTTTTGTGAAATACGGTTAAAAGCTGATTTTTGAGAAATAGGAATTAATGACTTTATAAAATAGTTTAAACTGGATTTTTGAATTTATTATGAAAAGTTTAAATATAGGATTTATTAAATTTGATTATTTTATAAATCAAAATGGTGAAATTATAAAGGAAATTAAAGACGTTTCAGAATAATAATATAAATTAATTTATATTAAGAGATTTATAAATGGATATTTATAAATTGAAATATGGACATTATAAAACGAGTTTTTATAAGTGTTTGAATGTAGTGGAAATGAATTTCCTAAATGAATGAAATTTATAGAATTATAAACTGTGAAGTTATAAATGAAATTTTATAAGCAGTAGGTTTATAAAATTTATAAAGTTATTGAAAGAATAAATTTTGGGTAAATAAACAATCTTATAAGTTAAGATTAGTAATTTGGGAAGTTAAATGAACGATTTTGTAAAATAATCGTTTTATAAGTATTTAACTTATAATATGAACGTTTAGTTTATAATTTAGTTATAAACTGGAATATGTTAATAAAGGAATTTATAAAAAAGAAGTTTTTATAAATAAATAGAAATGGAATTTATAAACGTTGTTTTATGAATTCGCAAACAACTTATTTTGATAAGTTAATTGTTATAACTTATAAATGGAGTTATATTCACGTTTTAGACTGTGAATAATCCTTTAAGTTAAAAAGTATAAAAAGGATGAAATTTGTAAACATAGTATATTCACGTTTTTAAATAGTGAATAACATGTTAAAAAAATTGTTTTGAATGAGATGTTTAAATTGAATTAAAACGATCTAACGATGTTTTAAAGGTGTTGAGATTCGAAACCATAGATTTCAACATTTATTGTTGAAATAGATGTTTCGAGAAATAAAAGGAAATGGTAGACTATAACACTGTAGTTATAGTAAATGATTTCCGAAAGGAAATGTTTTGAATAGTATTGGGATTTATATATCTATTTTAATTTAGAATCCCTATACTAGTGATTTTGGGTTGTTGTAACGATGTTTTACGCAACATTCGTTTTGACCCAAGTAAATATGTTTAAGAGAATGATTTCCTTAAAGAATGAAATATATACTTAATTTGATTTAAGTATATTGAATATTTTCCAAGTGTTGAAAATAAATAGAATTTGTGAATTACTTATGAATAAATAAGTATGGAATTGTTTTCCAATATAAAGTGAATAATTAGGATTTATCTTTTTGAAGATAAATTGAAAATGAATATTATAAATCGAATTGAAGTCGTATATTCATTAATACTTTGGAATGTAAATTCACCAGTGAATTTATAAAAGAAGGTGGAATTTGTTAAAAATAAATATTGATTTATTTTTGAAGTTGAAATTATATATCTTGTAAAGATATTTTGGAAAATAAATAATTTGGGAAAATTATTTGGAATCTGGTGATGTATGCATATCCATTGATAGTTCAATAGCCGACTATCAGTATTTCCCTTTGAATGGGTATTTGATGTGAATCGTTGAATTTGAATGCACACTTATTTTTGAATAAGCGCTCACTATTCGGGTTAACCGGGAAAGGACCATGGGGTCGTATAACCCATTCCGAATATGTGATACGTTGTTATGAATTGCATTTGAAGATCGGTGTTGAAGACCGAGTATTTGTGAAAGCGATAGGATGACCTATCGATTGTCTCTGCACTGGGTAGCTCCTGGTATAGAGATCTCCTAAGTGATGGGAAATTCGATCGGGATTGTGAATACCCGTATTGCAAGGGCTTCGTAAGAAGTGCCTTCGGTTTTGTTCGAGCCCGGAACAGACTTGTATGGATTGTATGTCTGACATTACAAGTTGAGATATAAAGCCGATTTCTTTCAAATATATTTCTGTTGGTGGCGGAGAATTTATTCTTTTAGCTTAACACCCTTCTCTGAGACGTATGAGCTCAGAGGTTATTTAGTTGAATGTTATCAGCGATATATTCCCAATTTGGTAATGTGACATGCTGAGTGATGCTGAAATGATCATTGTGTTGATTATTTGTGATAGGATCGTTTATTTGATCGTCTATCCTTGTGATCATTGTGTTGATCATTTGTTGACCCAAAGCATGGCTTTTGTATAAAGTATGTTTTTGTGGACGTGACTTCGTCGAGCCTCACACCCCGTGAATGGTCAAAACAGGAAAGAAGCAACAAGGTTATGAGGGGTAGCACCCTTTAGGATGTGTCCATTTCCTTCTGGAAAAGGGTGGTGTCATGGTATGGAGCCCAGATACTTACTCATGTTGAAAACACTTTGTTATGATTGTGTGAATTGATTACGAGCGCTCGGTTGATAAAGGTCCCAAAGGACCGGGGGATGGCATATTCGGTCAGTTGTTACTCAGTTAGGAGTAACCCGGCCTTGTGTTGGTAGAGATCCGGTTTGGTTCTCGGGGATGTCCATCCAGAGGCATTCTCATGTGGCAATGGGAAGTTCCTTGGCCTGACCATTTGTTGGAAATCCAATTCCCAATACGAAACTTGTACGGTATTAGTTGTAGAACCTGCTATTCACTTATGGTGGTCACCACTGTTTGGATAGTAGCTATAGTAGGCATACGATAATGGTCGTATGTTGGCTAAGATTTATATTCTACTTTCGAAATGATTTGTTATTACACTATGCACTAGTAATAATATCAAATGTTATTTTAAATGCGTATCAAGCATCTTTGGCTATCATAAGGAGAAATCTCCTCCGATTCTGCGTTTGCATGTGTGTGTGTGCGGGAGGCCTTATGGTAGTCTCATTTTTAAAAGCATTACGAATTGAGTTTAAAAATATTCCTCTATTTGATTTTAAAGTTAAATAAACTGTTTTGAGTTCTCACACCAGTCACATGACTGACTCGGAGTTTATTGTTTTCCTTCCTAAACTCTGGGTGCCCACCAATTTCCACACGGGCAGTTAAGAGTTAGGTTTATCAAGATATTCTGGATATTCTGGAGTTGCTGGAGGCAAGCTGGATGGCATGGCGTATTACTAGTTTATAGTATTTCTTTTTCCGCTGCATTGTTGTTTGATGTTGTATACTCTGATGATATGATGTAATGAAATGTAATGTAATAACTGATATAGTTCTTTGTTTAAAGATTATTCATTTATTATTATATGTTTTTCCGCTGCGAATTGTGAGATTCTGATGTTGTTCTGTTGTTTCCCTTCTGTCTATTTCTATTTTTCAAATTCTCTATCTTCTGTCTGTTTTTCTAATTCTCTATTTTCTAAAAAAAATTGTCTATCTTCTTTTCCCTCTATTTTTCTTTTTCTTTCTTCTTTTTCTCTCTTCTTTCTTTTCTTTTCTTTTTAAAACCCATAACATCTCGGTTTTCGGCCTTCGATTTCTCGGCAGTCGATAAAGGGAGTGTCGATGTCGGTTTTTCGGCGTCGAAAATCCGCGTACGTTACATTTGGTATCAGAGCTGATGGTTAAGCGACAACCATGGTTCTGTTGGGTATTACTCATTAGAGATGGAGTCAGTAGTACTCTAGAATGAGTTAAGTGTAATAATGGCTATGAGAGCGTATTTGTTAGTGAATATGAAATTGTTTTATATTGTGATGATTGGTTTATTGAGTGGCATATGAACTTTCGTCAGCGTGGTCCGCAAGACTATGCCGAAGGGGTTTCTAAACACTTGAATAGAACAATTCGACATAATATTGTTTTAATTGGGTAAATGAAATAATTTTGCCTTGATTATATTTTATATATAAAGAAATAATTTTTCAAAATTATTAAATTGTATGTAAGTTGATTGTTAGGTTGTTTGAATAATCCAAATAAAAGAATAATTGTATAAGCAAAAGAATTATAAGTATGAATTATAATTAAGGTGATTTACAATTGTGAAATAAACTTATATATATAAAAAGTGAAACTATATGAATATAACTTAAGATATGTTGAATGAAGTTGATTTTGGTATCAAACTAAATTAATAAGGTTAGTGATAGATGTGAACTTAAGATTATATAAATGAAATTCAACTTTGTAATTGAATTGAATGAATGGCTTGAATGTTTAATCAATTGAATGTAATTTAAGTTGATAAGGAATAATTAATGAAAGTGTTAATTCATTGAAATCTAATGCTATTGGAAGTTGTATAATTGAATAAAAATCAATTTAATTAAACCAATTGGAAAAGTGATGGTGTTAAACCAAATTGAATGAATATAAGCAAAGGAATTTGGTTATAATTAATATACTTTGGTTGCTATATGGATGTTGATTGATTGTATAAAATTCATTAAGTGTTAATGAAATCGAAAGCTATGAAATTGAATTCAAATTAGAAGTAAATAAATTTGAATAGAATTGAACGTGAATTGAATATAAATTAGTGAATATAAACTAATTGAAAATGAATGTTAGTAAGAACATCCACTGTTAATGAATCAAATGTGATTAAACTGAGAAAACCCAATTCATTGGATATTAATAAGAATATAAATGAATATTTATTAGTTATGGATGATAGTTGGTTGATGGTTGAATATATGTTGTTTTACTACATGTGCTATGTTGACATATAAGTTGTTATGTTGCTATATGTTGTATATTGAGATTATTGTCTATATGCATGATTCTCATGTTGTTTGTTGAGTGTTTAGTAGGTGCGGATCGCGTTTGCTTCGCATTTGGAGTTCGCTTTAGCGCTATATTAGCCGTATATGCTTGCTAATAAAATAATAAGGTACATATCTCGGATTAAATATCGCACTTTTACACTTTTTTCCCTTCGGGATGCCTCATTACTTGATGAGATGTATATTTGTGATATATATACTGTCATTTTTTTTTCGGATCGAGCCGCGCAAAGGAGACTATGGCGAATTTTTCCGGAAATTTAAGGCGTTAGAAAAAATTTGAGAAAATGGGAAAATTTTGAAAATTTTAAACTTTGATTTTGGAATTGAAAGTTAAACATAGTAGTTGTTTTTGAAAAGATAACTAAGTATGATTTGAAAACTTAGTAAAGATTTGAAAGAAGTTTAATTATGAATTTTGGAAAATTAATAAATTCTGTAACTTTTCTTACTTGATAATTTCGAGGACGAAATTCTTTTAAGTGGGGAAGATTGTAACGACCCAGAATTTTTAATAATTTAAATTTGAATATTTAATTAATTTTAAATATTTATAAGTGAATTTATAAGTCAAATAAATTTTATTTTGAATTTTTGAATTTAATTGGATAATTAAATTAATAATTTAATATGTTAAATTATAGAAATAATTAAAAATATAGTTAAATATAATTGAAAATGATTTGTAAAATTTTATTTTATCATGTTGGAGTTAGAATGATATTTTAGAACTTTTAAAATCGAATTAAAAGTTAATTTGTGAAAATTGAATATTTTAATATTTAATTATCGACTGTAAAATAGCCAATTTTTAAACAGTCTCAGAATTGAACGAAACCAGTTCCATTGGATCCGTAATAGTTAGTTATTACCGGATTTCAATTTTCGTGTCAATCGGAGCTATCGTTTGATCGTGGCAGCTCGAAACGCATCGAATTATTTTTAATTTAAATTTGGCGAGTCAAAATAGCCATTTTTCAAAAAGTCTCGGATTTCGACGAAACCAGTTTCATCGGATCCGTAATGTGATATTATTGTAAAGTTTCAAATTTCAAGCCAATTGGATTTACCGTTTGTCCGGTACGAATTAAAACGCCTAGAAATCGATTTAAATCGGTTTAATTCAAAATGAGCGTTTACAGCCATAACTCGCACATACTTCCGAATTAGCTTCCGAAACCTGTTCCATTGTGTCCGGAACGCGGGATAAACCCTAGGTACGCTGGTTACGGCGTCTAAATCGGAGTTCGGAATTTCCGGGATGAATAGTGTTTACGCTAGCTTTTCTTATAAATAGCCACCATTCTAAATAAAAAAAAAATTTATATCAAAACCCTAATCTATTTCTACAGCCGCCAGTTAATATTGGATGGCCGAAAATGCTCTTCCTTCCTCCCTCAAAATCTCTCAATCCATGCATCTTCAAGCCTCGACTCCTAAATGAAACTTGTAGAGCTTCGCAAGATCTTGAAATCCATACGGATTTGATGGAGTTTGGAGCAACAGGGAGTGAGCAAAACGTGGCCGTTCGTGGGCTGTTCATCACCGTGCGCACGCACGTAGAGGTGGCCGAGCTCGAAGTTGTTCAGGGCGTGGATGGTGTTCGAGGTGGCGAGTCGCGTGGCGTTCCCTGATCGAGTTTATATCGAGTATTGGAGACGAATAATTTAACCCTAGAAATCAAAATTGGGTTCGGCTGTATAACTCGCGTGCGTGAAAAAGAAGATGAGGGGGGGGGGGGGGGTTGCGTGGGACGGCAGGGATCTGTTGGCCTTGGATCCAATGGCCACGATTTGCTAGGGTAATAAATATAGAAAGAAAATGTTGTTTTAATTATATTTAAGTCGTGTGCAAACTTGTAAATTACATAACTTTTTCATACGAGGTCGAAAAAATGCAAACTCAGTTGCGTTGGAATCGTATGGACGAGCACTACGCGATGGAGTTGGTTTGGAGTCGTTTGGAGTTAGTGAGAATTTCGGGTAAAATTAAACGCGCGTTTAATTTTATTCGAAATAAAAGCTGAAACGGAATTTAAAATCAAGGTGAGAACTTCTCACTCAATCGAATCAGTTTCGATTTTATTTTAAATAGTTAGATTTAAAATATTTGAATGCATGTTTGAATGATGACTGTAAATTATTGATTGTTAAAATAGACATTATACGCCGTTAGTAAGCGGATGTTATTTAATATAAACATATACCGCGAATATTTCATAAACAGTGAAATTGGTATTATATATAATATCAATATATATATATTGGCATATGTATATATTGCAGTTGTTGATTTCCCGCATTTTTTGTTTAGCGGATGAGACCCTATTACGCCGTTATTAAGCGGATAATATTTAATAAGAACATATACCGCGATAATTTCGTACTGGAGCGAAATTGGTATTGTGCTAATGTTTTTGGATGCAGGAAAACAGGTTGGAGGGATCCAACTGGATTCCTCAACAGTTTTATTTTATTTCAGATATTTTGATATTTGATGGATTATCATATTGATATATGATATCGTTGTAGTCGTGATTGACTATTTGGTGTGTAGCATCATTGGACCCAGATTTTGGGAATTTTAAAATGGTTTTAAAGTGATTTTTGAAAACATACTATATTTTTAGAATTAATCCATTTTAAATAAATAAACGTTATAATTTTTAATGTTATAAAAATTATGATTTTTGTGAAATACGGTTAAAAGCTGATTTTTGAGAAATAGGAATTAATGACTTTATAAAATAGTTTAAACTGGATTTTTGAATTTATTATGAAAAGTTTAAATATAGGATTTATTAAATTTGATTATTTTATAAATCAAAATGGTGAAATTATAAAGGAAATTAAAGACGTTTCAGAATAATAATATAAATTAATTTATATTAAGAGATTTATAAATGGATATTTATAAATTGAAATATGGACATTATAAAACGAGTTTTTATAAGTGTTTGAATGTAGTGGAAATGAATTTCCTAAATGAATGAAATTTATAGAATTATAAACTGTGAAGTTATAAATGAAATTTTATAAGCAGTAGGTTTATAAAATTTATAAAGTTATTGAAAGAATAAATTTTGGGTAAATAAACAATCTTATAAATTAAGATTAGTAATTTGGGAAGTTAAATGAACGATTTTGTAAAATAATCGTTTTATAAGTATTTAACTTATAATATGAACGTTTAGTTTATAATTTAGTTATAAACTGGAATATGTTAATAAAGGAATTTATAAAAAAGAAGTTTTTATAAATAAATAGAAATGGAATTTATAAACGTTGTTTTATGAATTCGCAAACGACTTATTTTGATAAGTTAATTGTTATAACTTATAAATGGAGTTATATTCACGTTTTAGACTGTGAATAATCCTTTAAGTTAAAAAGTATAAAAAGGATGAAATTTGTAAACATAGTATATTCACGTTTTTAAATAGTGAATAACATGTTAAAGAAATTGTTTTGAATGAGATGTTTAAATTGAATTAAAACGATCTAACGATGTTTTAAAGGTGTTGAGATTCGAAACCATAGATTTCAACATTTATTGTTGAAATAGATGTTTCGAGAAATAAAAGGAAATGGTAGACTATAACACTGTAGTTATAGTAAATGATTTCCGAAAGGAAATGTTTTGAATAGTATTGGGATTTATATATCTATTTTAATTTAGAATCCCTATACTAGTGATTTTGGGTTGTTGTAACGATGTTTTACGCAACATTCGTTTTGACCCAAGTAAATATGTTTAAGAGAATGATTTCCTTAAAGAATGAAATATATACTTAATTTGATTTAAGTATATTGAATATTTTCCAAGTGTTGAAAATAAATAGAATTTGTGAATTACTTATGAATAAATAAGTATGGAATTGTTTTCCAATATAAAGTGAATAATTAAGATTTATCTTTTTGAAGATAAATTGAAAATGAATATTATAAATCGAATTGAAGTCGTATATTCATTAATACTTTGGAATGTAAATTCACCAGTGAATTTATAAAAGAAGGTGGAATTTGTTAAAAATAAATATTGATTTATTTTTGAAGTTGAAATTATATATCTTGTAAAGATATTTTGGAAAATAAATAATTTGGGAAAATTATTTGGAATCTGGTGATGTATGCATATCCATTGATAGTTCAATAGCCGACTATCAGTATTTCCCTTTGAATGGGTATTTGATGTGAATCGTTGAATTTGAATGCACACTTATTTTTGAATAAGCGCTCACTATTCGGGTTAACCGGGAAAGGACCATGGGGTCGTATAACCCATTCCGAATATGTGATACGTCGTTATGAATTGCATTTGAAGATCGGTGTTGAAGACCGAGTATTTGTGAAAGCGATAGGATGACCTATCGATTGTCTCTGCACTGGGTAGCTCCTGGTATAGAGATCTCCTAAGTGATGGGAAATTCGATCGGGATTGTGAATACCCGTATTGCAAGGGCTTCGTAAGAAGTGCCTTCGGTTTTGTTCGAGCCCGGAACAGACTTGTATGGATTGTATGTCTGACATTACAAGTTGAGATATAAAGCCGATTTCTTTCAAATATATTTCTGTTGGTGGCGGAGAATTTATTCTTTTAGCTTAACACCCTTCTCTGAGACGTATGAGCTCAGAGGTTATGTAGTTGAATGTTATCAGCGATATATTCCCAATTTGGTAATGTGACATGCTGAGTGATGCTGAAATGATCATTGTGTTGATTATTTGTGATAGGATCGTTTATTTGATCGTCTATCCTTGTGATCATTGTGTTGATCATTTGTTGACCCAAAGCATGGCTTTTGTATAAAGTATGTTTTTGTGGACGTGACTTCGTCGAGCCTCACACCCCGTGAATGGTCAAAACAGGAAAGAAGCAGCAAGGTTATGAGGGGTAGCACCCTTTAGGATGTGTCCATTTCCTTCTGGAAAAGGGTGGTGTCATGGTATGGAGCCCAGATACTTACTCATGTTGAAAACACTTTGTTATGATTGTGTGAATTGATTACGAGCGCTCGGTTGATAAAGGTCCCAAAGGACCGGGGGATGGCATATTCGGTCAGTTGTTACTCAGTTAGGAGTAACCCGGCCTTGTGTTGGTAGAGATCCGGTTTGGTTCTCGGGGATGTCCATCCAGAGGCATTCTCATGTGGCAATGGGAAGTTCCTTGGCCTGACCATTTGTTGGAAATCCAATTCCCAATACGAAACTTGTACGGTATTAGTTGTAGAACCTGCTATTCACTTATGGTGGTCACCACTGTTTGGATAGTAGCTATAGTAGGCATACGATAATGGTCGTATGTTGGCTAAGATTTATATTCTACTTTCGAAATGATTTGTTATTACACTATGCACTAGTAATAATATCAAATGTTATTTTAAATGCGTATCAAGCATCTTTGGCTATCATAAGGAGAAATCTCCTCCGATTCTGCGTTTGCATGTGTGTGTGTGCGGGAGGCCTTATGGTAGTCTCATTTTTAAAAGCATTGCGAATTGAGTTTAAAAATATTCCTCTATTTGATTTTAAAGTTAAATAAACTGTTTTGAGTTCTCACACCAGTCACATGACTGACTCGGAGTTTATTGTTTTCCTTCCTAAACTCTGGGTGCCCACCAATTTCCACACGGGCAGTTAAGAGTTAGGTTTATCAGGATATTCTGGATATTCTGGAGTTGCTGGAGGCAAGCTGGATGGCATGGCGTATTACTAGTTTATAGTATTTCTTTTTCCGCTGCATTGTTGTTTGATGTTGTATACTCTGATGATATGATGTAATGAAATGTAATGTAATAACTGATATAGTTCTTTGTTTAAAGATTATTCATTTATTATTATATGTTGTTCCGCTGCGAATTGTGAGATTCTGATGTTGTTCTGTTGTTTCCCTTCTGTCTATTTCTATTTTTCAAATTCTCTATCTTCTGTCTGTTTTTCTAATTCTCTATTTTCTAAAAAAAATTGTCTATCTTCTTTTCCCTCTATTTTTCTTTTTCTTTCTTCTTTTTCTCTCTTCTTTCTTTTCTTTTCTTTTTAAAACCCATAACATCTCGGTTTTCGGCCTTCGATTTCTCGGCAGTCGATAAAGGGAGTGTCGATGTCGGTTTTTCGGCGTCGAAAATCCGCGTACGTTACAGGGAACCTTGTATTATTAAGTGCTTGATTTGGGAGTTGTCAAACTTATATAAAATGGATTTGTATAAGTATGAAGTTGATTTGAAAACTACTGATTTGGAAAGTATTTGATTAGAAAATGAAATCTTATAAATGGACTTTATATAAGTACGATATTTGAAATGGATTTGAAAAGTACTATATGATATATATTTTCGAAGTAATGATATGGAAAGTGCCTTCTGCTTGATATGCGCTTTATGGCCACATTGTGGATTCATTCTATCGATATTATTCTCTCTGATTTTTGTTTCGGATGTGATACTCGAGTGTCCTACCATGGCGTAACATGTGGTCGTTTTTTTGGTAGCGTAATCCGCAAGGCAGAGATTGCTTAAAGTGTATGGATGTTTCCTGGGGGATCTAGGCGTAACCATTGTTATGTATCCTGTGTCTACAGTTTTGTTGTAGTGGCGTAATCCACAAGGCAGAGGTTTCTTAAAGGATATGGATGTTTCCTGGAGGACCCAGGCGTAACCATTATTATGTATCCCGCGGTCCACAGTTTTGGTTATCACGGCGAAATTAGCAAGGTTGCGACTGCTTAAAGGGTATGGATGTTTCCTGGGGGACTCAGGCGTAACCATTGTTATGTATCCTGCGATCCAGGTGATTTGTTTGGATTGTACTTTCCATATCGGTTTCGAAGGTTTTTAAAGTATTTTCATTGGGTGTTGAAACAGGTCTACTAAGTACTTGAAGAATTCTAGCTTTGCGTTTGATCAACGCGTGGCCAGAGTCTGCAAGAATGAAGATAAACTTGTCGAAACATCGAGTTATAAAAGTATTTTCGATAGAAAATTTTGTTTCGATATAAAAGTATTATAAAGGTATTTTATGACAAAGGTATTTTTCAGCAAAGGAATCTGTATTAATATTTTAAATTGAAATTCTTATGGTTTGAATCAACTATTCATGCCCGATACTATTCTTTTGAATCTGCCTTATCTGCTTAGCTTTATTTATTCACCTATATTATGTTTTTCCGAATCTACCTCTTTTTCCTTTTGAATATATCCTCTTTGAAATACTGTTTATTTATATACTACATGGTTTAATAGAAATTTTTAGTGTTATAATTTTTTTAGATGTTATTAATTAAAATAGAACATATTTAAAGAGAATGATTATTAATTTATTAATAATGTTGAAAGTATCTTGAGATAAATTAATAAATTTATGAATTATGGATTTAATGTTTCAATAACATATAAATGGAAATATTTTGATTTGCAAAGTTTATAAATGATTATTTGTGGACATAATAAACAGGTTTAACGAAATTATTGAATATTAGTTAACTTAAAGTGAAATTTATATAGTTTTAAAAATTATTGTCTATCCTTGTCTATCAATCTATTTTTATTTTTGGTTTTTCTATTCTCCTACCTCCTTCGTTTTCGGGGACGAAAAGTTTTGAGCGAGGGAGAGTGTAGCGACACGTAAAATTTCATTAATTTTTATTTATTTTATATAACGTATTTAATTGAAATTTTGGAAATTTTAAATAAGAAAATTTTGAAATATAAATTTGATATTTGAAATACGTCTATTTAAACATAGCAAGTGGTAAATTTTCATCAGATAATATGGAAGTTTAACTTATTGTGTAATTTTAGTTAAATTTATACCAGTCAATATTTGACGATAATAATTAATTTCCAAACCGAAATATTTTTCTATAGAAAATTTCTAAATCTTCTTCTGAGGGAGACGTCATCTTTCATTTTTCAAAAATTGGACTTTTTTAGCTCCACCGATCTTATTTTTCTGCGTTTTTGCTACATTTTCCGCTAGCAGAAATTCGAAATTTTAATATTTATTCCATCGATTACTGAACTTTGCTGTTGCCATCCCATGCCATTTCAAAAGTTTAAAACGTATAAAATTCTATACGTTATTTCGCATTCATTTATTTTAATTTTATTTTCTTTACGTTTTCATTCCAATTTGCATTAATGAGGCGGCTGAAATTTTGAGGGACCGTTGCTATTACATCAAACACCTATATAATTCAAAGCCTATTCCTATTCTACTTCTACTATTATAAAGGTTTGAATTATAAAAGGGCATTGTGTCAGAGGAGCACGTCCTTCCACCTTTTGCTATGCCATTCACTGCTTCACATACATATTTCACTTGTTGTAGCATATTATGTTTTTTCGAACCTTCATATTTCAAATTCTTAAAAGCTTTCTTGCCTCTCCCCCTCAGCTGAACCTCTCCCTTTATCAAACGTAAACCTCTGTGTCACACCACCCTCTCTCCTTGCCATAACCGCCACCACCGCCTTCGCCTGACCGGCCATGCCTTCCACCACCATCGGCCTACATCTGGCAAAGATCTTCCTCACTGACGTCCTTGTTTTCCAGATCCACCGAGTACCGCGCCTCCACCGTTTCCACCACCTGATCCATGCAAACCTCTCGTCTCTGCCTTCTTCTTCCTCACAGCCTTTTTCTCCTACCCGACCCCGCCTCGCCAAGCACCCCACGTCATAGCACCTTGCCTTCCACCCTCTAACTCGTGAAGCCCATCTCCTCGACAACTTAGCTCCACCGATCAAAAAGCTCTCACCTAGCCCACACAGTCAGTGTGACCCGCACCCCTTCACCACCCATCGATCCGATCCCCTCCTCTTCTTAAAAAAAGCAAGTTTATGATTTCTTCACATATATATTATGTTAGTTAAATATTATATATATTGGTTAGTTTTAAGGTGGCATTCGCTGTTATTCATATATGTACGTATGGATTGTGAAAGTGTATATATATATAATATAAGTATTTTATGAAAAGGGGCACATGTATAATATGATTAGGACAACGTATAACTTTTTAAAGACATGTATATAAGTATTGTTTTGATATATATAGATCTATATATAGATTTGTGCATATATATATATATATATCGGTTATATTATATATTTGGGTTTTGTTTTGTTTGTCTCGTGATAGCTTTATATGGTTAAAACCAGCCACTACAGCTACTTTATGAAAACTATTATATAAAGATATTTCTACAACTTGATTTGTTTATATTTCATGTATTACGTTATATTTCATCATATATGTGTTGTGTAGTGTGCATATGCATGTGTATCTATATTTTATATATTTAAGATTGTCATGGTGCTATAGTGTATAAATATACATACGTAAGAATGTAGAGTTGTGCAAGTGTTGCCTTATATTATTATATATATTTATATTTTTCAAACCAATTGTAGTATTGATTTTATACGTTGTGTAAACTGATTATATTTTAATATATATGTTATGTTTATATAGATTTTACAAGTTATAATATTAGTTCTATTAGTTTTGACTTAAATTATAATAGGTAAGATCTGCATATAATATTTATTTTACAAGTTGCTGCATATATGCGTAGTATAGGCTAGAATATGAAAGTTATTTAGAGTCCATATGTACATATGTTTTAAGTGTGATTTAAGGTCTGCATTTAATTTTTGTAGTCTGCATGTTTGTAATGTATAAAGATAATGTATATAAATTCATGCCTGCGTTGCCGTACATTTTGAAAAAATATATATGATATTAAATGAAAATTGATTTTTATATTATATATATAAAAGGTTACTTTTATAAAGATTTAAATTTTAGATGGTGTTTGGATATTGGTTTGAAATATGGGTAATATAGTATACAAGTATTTATTTCAATCTTATGTATATATAATGATTAATTTTATTTATTTGTTTTAAACTAAATATTGATTTCATATATATTTATTTCAATTTATATCAACTGATTCAATCGTTCTCTTCGATTTTCCATTACCAGCCTTGTCCGTCATGCCTATTTTCTACATCAAATCTTGTCCATCCAGCGTTGCTTTGGATTTCGTAGTTCACTTCATTGTCTATCTCTTTAACCTCGAAAGGTGAGCAATCACTCACGATTAATGTTCTTATATTTATTAAATTTGATTTCAATTGTAATGACCATTGAAATATGCTGTTGTAGTTATTTAAAGTTTTATACGCTATTATCTGTAACTGTTCACCTGCGGGATATGACACCATCTCCCGTTTTTTAAATTACATTTATTGATGATATATGTCTGTTGTTATATTTTTTATTATCTGCTACCACTCTGCAAGTTCCCTGTTAGTATAGAATTCACTATGGTTGAAATGATACATACCCGAATGGACATTAGAATGTGAGAAAATCATTATGGGTTGAAATGATAAACCCAAGCGATTCCATTTGAATTGACTTGGGATTACGGGTCAAAGTGATATATACCCGTATATATTTAAATTATGGATTGAAATGATAAATATCCGTATCCCTTAACCATATGATAGAATTATATACAGACACCGTTGGTCCATATATAAATATTTTGAAAATAAATTCTTTGATTTTAGAAAGAAATATATTGTTTTAATAAATGCTGATTCTTAAATTTTTATATATAAATGGTAATGATATATATAGATATAAAAATAATATTTAATTTAATTAAGATTGATTTAATACATATAATATGTTTTAGTGTTTAAATTTATATTTTAAAATAGATTTTGGTAATAATTTGAATAGGTTAAGGTTGGGAGGATAATATGAATTTAGTTGAAATTGTATTCAATAAAGAATTTTATTTAATTAAACCGATGAAACTTGTTGAAACTGAGATTTAAGATATGATTTATAACTTGGTTTTTTATTTAAGTAATTTAATGAATATTTCTCGTTCAAATAAATTTAAGGAAATATTTAGTAAAAAATGTAATTTAAGGCTAGTTAAATGATATTGAATATTCCCTGACTAAATAAAAATGAAGTTAAATCAAGATCTATATGAAACTGTTAAATTTAACTTTGAAAATGTTAAATATTAAAGTTTTGAAATATAATGGAATTTAAATGGTTTATTTTGTGATTTAGATCTGTATTTGAAATCAATATAATTTGAATTTCTTATTTAGAAACTGAATTGGATTAAAATGGAAAATTTAGATTGAATTTAATTTGAATGGAAAAGTCGAGTTGATTTGGAGGAGATTTGTGAAGTTTGAGGAAATTGCAAATACTTTACTTTATAAATTATTTAATATATATAAATACTATTTTGGGGAAAATAGATATATTTGAAGTGAAAATGATATTTTGGTTTTGAAGTATAAATTAATTTGAAATAACCACGGTGTTATAGTGTATATTTCCTTGTAGATAGTTCCACGGATCCTTAGAGAATGGTTATCACAACATCCCTTTAAGTTACTTGTATTTCAGTTGATATTTCACTTGAGTTGGATTTATTGATATAAGAATGTTAATCCTGACTCGAGTGTTTTGTGTCTTGCTTTACGCTCGGGTCAGACTGAGTGATACAGCATTTGAGACTCACCTGTGGAGTTTGGAGCTTCATTGGAGAACAATCGATTCAGCTTTCAGCTTTTTCAGTTGATTTGTTCAAAGAAGTCATCTGTTCGTACTGAGGACTTCACTGTATTTGAGATATTCTGTTGTATTCTATCTCTAACTCTGATATTTGTATAGTAGCTTCATGAACTACTATTTATTTATTCTGCTGCGTATTATTATATTACTCTGTGTCTGTGATTCTACGATTGATTTATTTACTGTATATGCTGAGTTTGCCAAATTTAAATTAACAATATGATATTTTGAGCAATTCAAGTCTGGCATGTGCGGATGCGAATGGTTGAAAATATCGGGCCGTTACACATATCTCAAAGACTATCTGCTATAATTTCTATATATTAGTCCAGAATAAAAGATATAACATTAAAATATAAATCATTTAAAATTACAAGTAATAATAATTTCTTTTTATTACTGAAATAGAGAGTGTAAACTGCAATGAATTAATACTTTGCACATCTCTTTCTCTTTTTACTTGCATCTATTCCTTGCTTGATCAAACACTGTATTTTTTCAAAAAGGGAAAGAAATCAAACTAATTTACAAATATTAAACGGGTCTAAATTTCAACAATTTCAAACATAGAAAAGTTTAAATTCCAACAATATTAGGGTAATTATTCAAATTCATAACATTATTATACAACCTATTTTAGATTTGAAATAAATTTCACTCAATCAATAACCTAAATTCATACTTTTGGGATTAATTTCCAGATCAGGTTGTAAAAAATTCTAAATCAATTCATAAACAAGAACATATAGGCCATATTTATTATATTCAATTTATTGCCTACAACTCATATACAATTATCCGATTAGGCATAAAAGTCAAATAAACGCCAACGGGATAATTTTCATATTATAACAATCTATAAATTTTCCCACTCACCTTTTAAAAGTGATCCAAATCTCCAAATATGAAGTAGAACATTTGATTCATCTCCAAATCCTTTTTACTCCAAGAAATAAGTATAAAATGGTATGTACATACATTAGATTTACAGATCTAAGAACAGATTTGGGAATGGGGAAAATAGATACAAACATACATAAATTACCCTAAATACGCATATAGTTGATTCTCTTCTACTTTTTATTAGATTTCTATTCTTCTCTAATTTGTATGAATATAGATATAAATATCTTATTTTATAACTTAGAAAGAAAGCGAAGAATAAGAAATGGCAGAGCTTCGCTACTGCTTTAGTAAAATGAGAAGAAAGGAAGAGTTAAACCTGAATTTATAGGCACTAGAATCAACCAGAATCGTTAGATCGAAATATATTAAATCCGGATCGTACATGGCCTAGGGTTACTGTAGCTGCCACACATGAAGCGGTTAACCACCTCCTTCCTAAGGGTCGACTGACCCTGGTCAACCACTCCAACATGCTGGTCGACCTGTAGGCCCTAGATTATTAATTAATAACGTTAATTTTTCTTCATTGTATATTTTTGTTTCGAATTCATTTTTCATCTGTAACTTCTTCATTTGGACTTCGATCGCAAAATTCCAAATATAAAAGTTGCTCAGAATTTCGCCATGAACACAATTGTGCAAGTTTCACAGTCAAATTCCTTCGTTTGCTCAAATTCTATTTTTAGAGCTTAATTAATGAACTAATTAATTAAATAACTAATGCCAAATTATAGGGTGTTGTAGTAACCTAATGTCCTATGAAGTACAGTTGCAGATTAGAAAAGAGAATCAAGCAATTAAGAAGAAATAACTGGCACTCAACCCTACAAACGACAATCATGAACCAGATAATGATGATGAGGAGAAGGAAATTGATTTCATGACCAGGAATTTCAAGCAATTCTTGGAATATAAGAAAATATACAAACTTTGGAAAACCAACAACTATACTTTCGAAAATGCAAATGTTGTTAGGTGTTTCGAATATAATAAAACCGATCATTTGAAAAGAGATTGTCCAACCTAAAGAAATCAAAATAATCTTCAAATACTTTCAATATGAAAAGAAAACGGGCTTTCAATGCAAAATGGGATGGTGTAGATACATCATTAAGTGATCATGATTCAAAAACTGAAAATGCCAACATGTGCTTCATGGCAAACGATGACCATTTATGGAGTTCTAATGAATAGATTATGAATATTTTAATAATATGCTTAAGGTATATAAAATGCTTGGAAAAGAGTAAAAGATTAGTTTAGTAGACATAAATAAATTAAAAATGTTTAACGAAATATTAACCAAAGAAAAATAATGTCTAGAAGATGAAATTTAGATATTTAATAAACTTAATGATGAAAGGATTTAAGGCGGGAAAATTTTGAAAAACTAAAAAGTGAAAATGAATCCTTAAGGTCAGAAAATCTTTCATTGAAGGCAGAGATCACTAATCTAAATGATGAAATAACATCTCTGGCAATATTTGTAACAACCCGCATATTTTACGATTGTATATTTAAATATTTTATTTAAATATAGCATCGTTAGTCGGATTTAAGTCCGAAAAGCTACTTTTTGCAAACAGCTGAATTAGGACTCGAGACCACTTCAATTGAGTCTAAAATGGCGTTTGCAACCTTTTTGAGTATAAACTTTTATATGTTTGGAGCTAGCTAAAAATTTGACCTTTGCACTATGGACTTTGGGTTTGGGTTAGCCTAAACTATTAACTCTAGCTCAAGCCCCACTTCTCTTCATTCACTTTCATTTCCTAATACCTTCAAGCTTTCATAAAAATGGGGGAAGAGAAAAAGAATTAGAATTCCTAAGCCCTAGATCCATTGCAAATCCAAGTTCTAACTCCAAATTCAAAGAGAAGCTATTGGTAAGCATCCTCTTCTTCTTCTCCAACTCATTCTACCTTCAATTTTAGAAATTATTAAACCTTAACATAGGAAATGTTTTTCTTTTAAGCTTAGATTCAAGCTTCTTGGGTTGGAATTGAAGAGTGGTTGTTCTTGCCTTGCTCTATAGCTTCTTCTTCCTTGTTTTTGTGCAAAAGGTGAGATTTTTATCTCACATCTATGTCTATAACTATCTTTGATTGTTGGGTATGAATTCCTAACACTTAGTCATGTACATTTGCTTTTGGTTTGGATTGAATTGGTGAATATTCCAATTTTTGGTGTTTTGAAGTCAAATCTTCAAAAATCCTAACTTTGATGTTTAAACATGTTTTTGGTGATGCATTGAAGAGCCTATAGGGTCGGGTTGTCGATTGGCATAAACCCCTAGCGCCATTGCTCATCCGGTTGTGAATCGGTTAAGTTTGCTCTTCATTTGTATAGACAAGAAATACTGGGAAACAGGCACCAGTCCACTAACCCTCTAAGTTCAGTCGACTGACCTGGAACTCGAGAGTTTTCCAGGAAATTGACCAGTCAACTGTTCTCAGAGAGTTAGTCGACTGACCTGCTTGCTTTTGCCTATTTAGCCTATTTTGTTTGAAATTCCAATTTCTTTCGATTCGTGGTTTTCCGAATTGTTGTTATCATTTATTATCGACCTTGATGACTTCTATTTTGGAATTTTTGGGCATATCCATTTTGATGGATTTGGAATCGATTTCTTTGGGTTTAATTCACGTCTTTGAATGTGAAATTTTGGTGATTGATTGTTTCTACAATCATTTTTGTGCTTTGTCACTTTAAAACGCAAAGGTTTCTATACTAGTAGTAAATATTCAAACTCTTTCACAAAGATGATTTCAACTCTATTTTCAATATCAAACTCGTTTATAAAACTGTTTTCCAACCTATTAGTATATACAAAACTTTACCTCACTCGTATGAGAAATCTAATTAAATGGCTTAGTAAAACAAGTGGTATGAAACGCTTACGTTTACTTCGTCGTTAATTCTTGGACTTGTTCGATTGAATCTCTTGTGATAATTTTCGAGTGGAGACTTACAGTTTGTTCGTAAATATTTAAGTTAAGCCAGTGGTTATGGGACATGAAGCTAAACTCATCTATTTACTAGCTTAGTGTAATTGACACTTCTTGATGATCGATGATGGTCATTTTGTGATTTAGACTAGCAATGTGCAATGTCTCTTTGTCTGCGAGGGAGACTAAACCCCGTTTCTATGGAGCTTCGGCTCAAAAATCGGTGGGGTAGCGACCCATGGTCTTCAGACCGTTTTGTGGAGCTTCGGCTCAAAATAAATGGTTATCAACCATGGAATAGCGTTCCATTTTGTGATACACGTGTTGGTGAGTTTTCATGCTCTCGTTTTGTGATAGGCCTCCCCCTTTTTGTTATTTTTGGATTTCTATTGATGATTTCTAGAATTTGTGTTTCACCAATTTTTATGATTACATTGATAAGTTCTATCAATATTTGTGCATTGGTGAATTTGAGATTCAACAACCTTTACGATTGGCATTGAGAGGTTTGCCAATATTTGTGATTTGGCGAATAAAAATAAAGAGTATGACATTCTTTTTGATCTTTGAGAAGGTTCTTGTGATATTGATTAATTTCTGGTTTGTTTTCAATTACAAACTTATCACGGTATGACGTTTTTGTCATATCTCTTATTCTATCTCATTTTATCTGATATTTATAGCTAGACTGATCCGTTTATTATTTTCTTATTAAATAATGGTCGGGTCAGGCCGAGATGTTATAGGTGCTCCAGCTTGACTCCTTATCAGGGATCATCATCTGACTTTTGTCTTACTACATTAGATTGGTAGTTTTTGTTGTTATACATTTGAGATAGAGACTCCTTAATGTATACATATTCTTTTGTCTAGCACTTGTATCCATTCTTTTGTGTTATTGTGGATCTTTTTGACCACTACTCTGATGTACACTTTTAAGTGTTATATATTCATATCTATTTCCGCCTTTGAGATATGGATATCTGTGACTGATTTATGTTATGCTTATTTCTATATTTGTTTCCGAAGATTATCTAGCCACTATGTAGTAACTTTGAGTTTGTATCGGTATGTCGGATTCCCTCTTGAAATGAAATGCATGTTATTCTATTTGACATATCGGTGCTCGCACAAAGTACTTACATGGATGGTTGCTCCTAAACAGCCTTATTCTTCATGCTAGTTGACGGCATTCCTCCGTAGTGTCCTTGGCTAGCGTGAGTATAGAGGTGGGGCGTCACAATATTATTCTTAACTGTAATAAGGATATCGATAAAATGAAAACTGATATTAATAAATTTAACAAAGGGAAGGATAATCTAGAAGATTTATTATCTAAACCCATTATCAATAAACATGGTCATGGATACACCCCTAAGCCCAAATAAAAGAAAAAAAGTACTCAAAGTACTAAATTTGTTAAAGGGTACCAAGTTCAAACCAAAACCTAGAAAATTAAATTTAAAACCCCCAAACAAGTTCATTAATTTATGGATTCCAAGAAGGTTTGGAGAAAAAAGAATATATTGATAATTTATTAATAAAGTTCATTTATCTGATGCGTCTATTTTAACAGGGCATTCATACTCTTCATGGGTTTAGCATCCCTAAACTTAACCCCATGGACCCTAAAATAAAATATGATACCAGTATGCACATTTAATATTTTTCAGGCTTCAAGCAATGGATATCGGACATCGGATGTTCATAGCATATCACATGAAGTCCAAAGATACCGAGCGACATTATATACATAGATGCTTTAAATCTTAAAATCTTTACTAAAGATGCCATGGAAATTGTACTTGAAGATCATTAACTATTCACCTTAGTCGAATCATAAAATATCCATAAATATGAAGAACTTTGAAATATGAAAATCTCACATGTATGTTGACATATCCTTCCTATGTACGCCGATATAAGCCTAAGTAAGTCGACATATCCTACCTAAGTATGTCGACATATCAATCATTTTTTTAATTTTTAAAATTCAAATGAAGGGATTTTCCATCCATCGTTTCACCAATGGACATGTCTCTTCAGCCATTATAAAATGGCTTCGGAAAATGAATTTTAACACATAATATTCTTGTTCTCGCTTACTCTTTCATTTCCATACTTTTCTGAGAAAGAACATTACATGTTCTTCCATTCTCTTTTCAAATTAATGCGCTTTTACTCCAATTCTTCAAGGATTTGTAAACCACAAAAGATCTGAGAATTTGTACTTGAATTCATATAATTCTATGACGCCCCACCTCTGTACTCACACTAGCCAAGGACACTACGGAGAAATGCCGTCAACTAGCATGAAGAATAAGGCTGCTGAGGAGCGACCATCCGTGTAATTACTATGTGCGATTACCGATATGCCAGATAGAAGATCACATATTTCATTTAAAGAGGAATCCAACAAAACAAGTACAAACTCAAAGCTACTACACAGTGGCTATGAGGTCTTCAGAAGCAAATATAAAATAAGTGTAACACAACTCAGTCATAGATATTCATATCACAAAGGCGGAAACAAATATGAATATAACACATAAAAGTGTACATCAAAGCAGTGGTCATGTAAGATCCACTACATCATAAAAGAATAGGTACAAGTGCTAGACAAAAGAATTTGTATACATCAAGGAGTCTCTATCTCGAATGTATAAAAGAAAGAACTACTAAGCTAAAGTAGTTAGCCAAAAGTCAGATGACGGACTCTGATAAGAGGTCAAGTAGAAGCACCTTAAATACCTCGGTCTGACCCGAGTATTATTTAAGCAGAAAATAATAAACGGATCAATCTAGCTACTAATATCAGATAAAATGAGATAGGATAAGAGATATGCCAAAAATATATGATAACAATAATGTCATACTGTGTCAAGAATGCATTTAACAACAAACAAAAAAAATCATACCATATCTCAAGAATCTCATACACCAAAAAGAATGTCATATTCTTTAGCATATTCACTAAACCACAGATATTGATAAAACTGATCAATGCATATCATCAAAATTGGTGAAACACAAATTCTAGAAATCATCAACTAAAAATCTAGAAATCACAAAACAGGGGGAGGCCTATCACAAATGAGAGCACGAAAACTCACCAACACGTTTATCACAAATGGGTCGCTATCCCATGGCCGCTAACCATAGAGCCGGTGCAACAACGTTGTAACGACGCGGATTTTTCTGCTCTTTTTTTTCCTTTTCCAGACAAGTTTTAAGTTTACTAAAAAAAACATCAGGAAATCACCCCCCACACTCAAGCACTAACCCGAAGTAATCACCCTCCCTTCTCGAATATTACTCACGTCGCTTCCCACCATCAACCTGACACCAACCATAACGTGCTCGTGCACGTGCACAGGTGATCGAATCACCTCTGATCAACTACGACGCCTTCCTCAAGTCAGCCATCACTCTCGAAACCCATTTCGATCATCAAATCGACGATGCAATCTCGAAAATCAAATTTGAGTCTTTAAACTCAAACCTGGAACGAAGAACACAACTGGAACCAACGACTCATCACCTAAACTTCCTCGTCCAGGCACTCTCGATCACCATCTCCCTCAAAACTCTGGCCACATCACTGCAACCTTCCCACGCAGCCATCCCCCTCGGTGCGATCGCCCAAATTACCGTGATGAAGACGCGATTTGCTCGTGAACAACAACAAACCAAAATGAACCCAAAACCCTAGTTGCGCCTCGTTCTAATATCTCACGCAATAGAAAAATCATATGATAATTTTCGCAAATTCATCGATGACCAAGTTTGCTTCGAGCAAAATTTCAATACCCAAAATTAATTCAATCGCCAGTAATCGATTCAAAAGTATATTCTATTCAAATATGAACTGCACATAAAATACTTGATTAAAAATCATCGTATTGATTTTAAAAATCATAACTTTGTATGTTTATACAAGTTATATAAACAAATCCAAAATTTACTACATTCCAAATTTTCATGTGTTCATACTTTTACTATAAACTTGATTTACAGAACCCATACTTCAATATCAAGCTTAATATAAATCCTAAGCCATGATTTAGGTTTAAACAATTTGTTTAAATTTAAAATTCTAAGCTTAAAATGTGGTATGAAGTTATATAAATTTTTTCCCTCTACTTTACTTCACTCTGTAGCCCAAAACCAGAAGAAGAACAACATCTTCCATTTACACAGGAAAATCACAATCTTGTACATAGAGCTACAACTTGAACACTTATACACAAAACCCAATATATTATGCACAGATTTTACAATACTTAAGTATTGGAAGGGTTTGTTTACTCACCTGTCATGAAGAAATAAACAGAGGAGAGGTTTTGCTTGGGCCTGGAAAATATTTTGAATCCAGAAGATCTGGATTTGTATTATTGTTTTAAGGTTGAACTTGTTTAAGTTTAAAATGATGTTTCACATTCTTTTTTTTTGTTTCTCAGTTTGAAATGGGAGATTTATGTATATAAATGAGTTACAGGTGATGTATGGTTTGAACAATACAAAGCATGGCTGAAGTATGCTTGCACTTATGGCCATTGTACTTGAGTGTATACATTTTCTTCTTATTTTACTTTGTTTATTACTTTACCTTTACTTTGCTGACCATACTTTGTACATATTACTTTTTCTATTCTCTTGTTCCTTGCCTTGCACTTCTTTACTCGGCTGGGATATTTTTTTTTCTTTGCTTGTATGGTGGCTGATGTATCTAGCTTGGTAGCAAATGAACACATATTGTGTACTAAAGAAGATCTTGCATTAATTACATTGCCTTACTTCCCATTTTATTTGAGTTAATTTTATATATACTTTGTTATATGTACAGTTTACAGCCTGTTTTCTTATGTGTACTTTGTTTGAGTTAATTATATGTTTAATAGATATTTATTTTACTTTATGTATATATTATATTGCCTACATACTTATTCTTTTTAGTTTTGTTTTATATATCAATGTTCTTATTTTTATTCATATCTTAAGTATGAATTATTTTACTTTGTTTATATATCTTACTTTGTTTTGTTTCTTATTTATGCATTTGTTTATTTATGTAAAAATATATACTTTTATTTTGCTTACTTAAATGTATTTGCTTTATTCTTGCATTTTAAATTTACTTCTATTTTTAGTTTAAATAATTATCATAAATTTTACTTTAAAATTATTGTTTTATATTTCTCTTTGTACACATATATTTTATATAACTCAAATTATCATCATTTATAAATTTTTAAATCAATTTATTTATTTATTTCTATACTTGTGTCTAAAGTATATTATTTATTTTTCGAAAATCATTTATTTAAGAATTTATTTAAAATCCAATACATACATATATATTCACATATATACAAATTTTCAAATTCATACGACTTAATGTAATTTCTATTTGATTCGGGGAAACTCGCTTCCCTTTATATTTAATTTTACAATTTTTTTTATTCAAAAATTCATTTAAATTATCAATTTAAATTCATAAAAATCCGTGGTCGTTACAGACTTCCTCCCTTAAAAGGATTTCGTCCTCGAAATTCGCAGGCACGAAAACAACACAGAGATAGCTAGATAGAGAAATATCTCAAAATATATACCAATTTGTCCCTCTTCGGACTTCGACTAACCCAAGGAATTACAACAGAATTTCAAAATTTGGTTATAAACGAATCGTTTTATCGATACTATTCAATTTATCCTTCATATTCCATTAATCAATTTTAACTCAATTTTTAAAATTTCTAATTCATTTAAAATTCCCAATTTCAATTTTCAAATTCATATTCATTAAAGTTTTAATCAAAGAAATGATAAGAAATCGATGAAGATACAAAGTAAGGATTTTCTACAACGATTCGTAGAGCATCACCACACCGAAACTTCTTCTGGAGCTGCCACGAAGCAATTCAAAAGAATTTAGAACGAATCAAAGAAAATTGATAAGAAAGTTGTTTCCACTATCACAGGGTATTGACCATTTATAGTCGTATTTCCCTGTCCCCTATCTCGTTCTCTTCTTGCACTCATACTTACTATCAGTAGATAGTAAGAGAATTTACTGAGGCGTTAAAACGGATATCTTAAGGATTACTCATTCTAGGATTTACTTCACCCTATCTCTAATGAGTTACTTAATGTGTTACACTCCTGAGCTAAAGTTTCAACCCTTAGCTCTGATACCAAATGTAACGACGCAGATTTTTCTGCTCTTTTTTTTTTTCCTTTTCCAGACAAGTTTTAAGTTTACTAAAAAAAACATCAGGAAATCACCCCCCACACTCGAGCACTAACCCGAAGTAATCACCCTCCCTTCTCGAATATTACTCACGTCGCTTCCCACCATCAACCTGACACCAACCATAACGTGCTCGTGCACGTGCACAGGTGATCGAATCACCTCTGATCATCTACGACGCCTTCCTCAAGTCAGCCATCACTCTCGAAACCCATTTCGATCATCAAATCGACGATGCAATCTCGAAAATCAAATTTGAGTCTTTAAACTCAAACCTGGAACGAAGAACACAACTGGAACCAACGACTCATCACCTAAACTTCCTCGTCCAGGCACTCTCGATCACCATCTCCCTCAAAACTCTGGCCACATCACTGCAACCTTCCCACGCAGCCATCCCCCTCGGTGCGGTCGCCCAAATTACCGTGATGAAGACGCGATTTGCTCGTGAACAACAGCAAACCAAAATGAACCCAAAACCCTAGTTGCGCCTCGTTCTAATATCTCACGCAATAGAAAAATCATATGATAGTTTTCGCAAATTCATCGATGACCAAGTTTGCTTCGAGCAAAATTTCAATACCCAAAATTAATTCAATCGCCAGTAATCGATTCAAAAGTATATTCTATTCAAATATGAACTGCACATAAAATACTTGATTAAAAATCATCGTATTGATTTTAAAAATCATAACTTTGTATGTTTATACAAGTTATATAAACAAATCCAAAATTTACTACATTCCAAATTTTCATGTGTTCATACTTTTACTGTAAACTTGATTTACAGAACCCATACTTCAATATCAAGCTTAATATAAATCCTAAGCCATGATTTAGGTTTAAACAATTTGTTTAAATTTAAAATTCTAAGCTTAAAAATGTGGTATGAAGTTATATAAATTTTTTTCCTCTACTTTACTTTACTCTGTAGCCCAAAACCAGAAGAAGAACAACATCTTCCATTTACACAGGAAAATCACAATCTTGTACATAGAGCTACAACTTGAACACTTATACACAAAACCCAATATATTATGCACAGATTTTACGATACTTAAGTATTGGAAGGGTTTGTTTACTCACCTGTCATGAAGAAATAAACAGAGGAGAGGTTTTGCTTGGGCCTGGAAAATATTTTGAATCCAGAAGATCTGGATTTGTATTATTGTTTTAAGGTTGAACTTGTTTAAGTTTGAAATGATGTTTCACATTCTTTTTTTTTGTTTCTCAGTTTGAAATGGGAGATTTATGTATATAAATGAGTTACAGGTGATGTATGGTTTGAACAATACAAAGCATGGCTGAAGTATGCTTGCACTTATGGCCATTGTACTTGAGTGTATACATTTTCTTCTTATTTTACTTTGTTTATTACTTTACCTTTACTTTGCTGACCATACTTTGTACATATTACTTTTTCTATTCTCTTGTTCCTTGCCTTGCACTTCTTTACTCGGCTGGGATATTTTTTTTTCTTTGCTTGTATGGTGGCTGATGTATCTAGCTTGGTAGCAAATGAACACATATTGTGTACTAAAGAAGATCTTGCATTAATTACATTGCCTTACTTCCCATTTTATTTGAGTTAATTTTATATGTACTTTGTTATATGTACAGTTTACAGCCTGTTTTCTTATGTGTACTTTGTTTGAGTTAATTATATGTTTAATAGATATTTATTTTACTTTATGTATATATTATATTGCCTACATACTTATTCTTTTTAGTTTTGTTTTATATATCAATGTTCTTATTTTTATTCATATCTTAAGTATGAATTATTTTACTTTGTTTATATATCTTACTTTATTTTGTTTCTTATTTATGCATTTGTTTATTTATGTAAAAATATATACTTTTATTTTTCTTACTTAAATGTACTTGCTTTATTCTTGCATTTTAAATTTACTTCTATTTTTAGTTTAAATAATTATCATAAATTTTACTTTAAAAATTATTGTTTTATATTTCTCTTTGTACACATATATTTTATATAACTCAAATTATCATCATTTATAAATTTTTAAATCAATTTATTTATTTATTTCTATACTTGTGTCTAAAGTATATTATTTATTTTTCAAAAATCATTTATTTAAGAATTTATTTAAAATCCAATACATACATATATATTCACATATATACAAATTTTCAAATTCATACGACTTAATATAATTTCTATTTGATTCGGGGAAACTCGCTTCCCTTTATATTTAATTTTACAATTTTTTTTATTCAAAAATTCATTTAAATTATCAATTTAAATTCATAAAAATCCGGGGTCGTTACAGACTTCCCCCCTTAAAAGGATTTCGTCCTCGAAATTCGCAGACACGAAAACAACACAGAGATAGCTAGATAGAGAAATATCTCAAAATATATACCAATTTGTCCCTCTTCGGACTTCGACTAACCCAAGGAATTACAACAGAATTTCAAAATTTGGTTATAAACGAATCGTTTTATCGATACTATTCAATTTATCCTTCATATTCCATTAATCAATTTTAACTCAATTTTTAAAATTTCTAATTCATTTAAAATTCCCAATTTCAATTGTCAAATTCATATTCATTAAAGTTTTAATCAAAGAAATGATAAGAAATCGATGAAGATACAAAGTAAGGATTTTCTACAACGATTCGTAGAGCATCACCACACCGAAACTTCTTCTGGAGCTGCCACGAAGCAATTCAAAAGAATTTAGAACGAATCAAAGAAAATTGATAAGAAAGTTGTTTCCACTGTCACAGGGTATTGACCATTTATAGTCGTATTTCCCTATCCCCTATCTCGTTCTCTTCTTGCACTCATACTTACTATCAGTAGATAGTAAGAGAATTTACTGAGGCGTTAAAACAGATATCTTAAGGATTACTCATTCTAGGATTTACTTCACCCTATCTCTAATGAGTTACTTAATGTGTTACACTCCTGAGCTAAAGTTTCAACCCTTAGCTCTGATACCAAATGTAACGACGCAGATTTTTCTGCTCTTTTTTTTTCCTTTTCCAGACAAGTTTTAAGTTTACTAAAAAAACATCAGGAAATCACCCCCCACACTCGAGCACTAACCCGAAGTAATCACCCTCCCTTCTCGAATATTACTCACGTCGCTTCCCACCATCAACCTGACACCAACCATAACGTGCTCGTGCACGTGCACAGGTGATCGAATCACCTCTGATCAACTACGACGCCTTCCTCAAGTCAGCCATCACTCTCGAAACCCATTTCGATCATCAAATCGACGATGCAATCTCGAAAATCAAATTTGAGTCTTTAAACTCAAACCTGGAACGAAGAACACAACTGGAACCAACGACTCATCACCTAAACTTCCTCGTCCAGGCACTCTCGATCACCATCTCCCTCAAAACTCTGGCCACATCACTGCAACCTTCCCACGCAGCCATCCCCCTCGGTGCGATCGCCCAAATTACCGTGATGAAGACGCGATTTGCTCGTGAACAACAGCAAACCAAAATGAACCCAAAACCCTAGTTGCGCCTCGTTCTAATATCTCACGCAATAGAAAAATCATATGATAATTTTCGCAAATTCATCGATGACCAAGTTTGCTTCGAGCAAAATTTCAATACCCAAAATTAATTCAATCGCCAGTAATCGATTCAAAAGTATATTCTATTCAAATATGAACTGCACATAAAATACTTGATTAAAAATCATCGTATTGATTTTAAAAATCATAACTTTGTATGTTTATACAAGTTATATAAACAAATCCAAAATTTACTACATTCCAAATTTTCATGTGTTCATACTTTTACTGTAAACTTGATTTACAGAACCCATACTTCAATATCAAGCTTAATATAAATCCTAAGCCATGATTTAGGTTTAAACAATTTGTTTAAATTTAAAATTCTAAGCTTAAAAATGTGGTATGAAGTTATATAAATTTTTTTCCTCTACTTTACTTTACTCTGTAGCCCAAAACCAGAAGAAGAACAACATCTTCCATTTACACAGGAAAATCACAATCTTGTACATAGAGCTACAACTTGAACACTTATACACAAAACCCAATATATTATGCACAGATTTTACGATACTTAAGTATTGGAAGGGTTTGTTTACTCACCTGTCATGAAGAAATAAACAGAGGAGAGGTTTTGCTTGGGCCTGGAAAATATTTTGAATCCAGAAGATCTGGATTTGTATTATTGTTTTAAGGTTGAACTTGTTTAAGTTTGAAATGATGTTTCACATTCTTTTTTTTTGTTTCTCAGTTTGAAATGGGAGATTTATGTATATAAATGAGTTACAGGTGATGTATGGTTTGAACAATACAAAGCATGGCTGAAGTATGCTTGCACTTATGGCCATTGTACTTGAGTGTATACATTTTCTTCTTATTTTACTTTGTTTATTACTTTACCTTTACTTTGCTGACCATACTTTGTACATATTACTTTTTCTATTCTCTTGTTCCTTGCCTTGCACTTCTTTACTCGGCTGGGATATTTTTTTTCTTTGCTTGTATGGTGGCTGATGTATCTAGCTTGGTAGCAAATGAACACATATTGTGTACTAAAGAAGATCTTGCATTAATTACATTGCCTTACTTCCCATTTTATTTGAGTTAATTTTATATGTACTTTGTTATATGTACAGTTTACAGCCTATTTTCTTATGTGTACTTTGTTTGAGTTAATTATATGTTTAATAGATATTTATTTTACTTTATGTATATATTATATTGCCTACATACTTATTCTTTTTAGTTTTGTTTTATATATCAATGTTCTTATTTTTATTCATATCTTAAGTATGAATTATTTTACTTTGTTTATATATCTTACTTTGTTTTGTTTCTTATTTATGCATTTGTTTATTTATGTAAAAATATATACTTTTATTTTTCTTACTTAAATGTATTTGCTTTATTCTTGCATTTTAAATTTACTTCTATTTTTAGTTTAAATAATTATCATAAATTTTACTTTAAAAATTATTGTTTTATATTTCTCTTTGTACACATATATTTTATATAACTCAAATTATCATCATTTATAAATTTTTAAATCAATTTATTTATTTATTTCTATACTTGTGTCTAAAGTATATTATTTATTTTTCAAAAATCATTTATTTAAGAATTTATTTAAAATCCAATACATACATATATATTCACATATATACAAATTTTCAAATTCATACGACTTAATATAATTTCTTTTTGATTCGGGGAAACTCGCTTCCCTTTATGTTTAATTTTACAATTTTTTTTTATTCAAAAATTCATTTAAATTATCAATTTAAATTCATAAAAATCCGGGGTCGTTACAGACGTAGTACAGTAATGGTATGCGCGAGGAACCTAAAACTCCAATAATTCGAAAAAACGACACGGTACAATAATGGTACGTCCGATTAACCCGAAACTCAAATAATTCGAAACAACAACGCAGTACAATAACGGTACGTCCGATGAACCCTAAAATCAAATAATTCGGAACAACGATGCAATACAATAACGGTACGTCCAATGAACCAAAACTCTATAAATTCAAAGATCACTAGCCTATAAAAATGAGACGAAGCACCACAAAACGAGGAACAGTTTCCCACGCGGACAAAGAGACATCGCATATTGCTAGTCTAAACCATAAAATGATCACCATTGATCGAAAGGAAGTATGAATTACACTAAGCTAGTAATTAAATGAGTTTAGCTTCATGTTCCATAACCACTGGCTTAACTTAAGTATTTATGAACAAATTGTAGATATCCACTCGAAAATTGTCACAAGAGTTCAATCGAACAAGTGCAAGAATTAACCGACAAAGAAAACGCAAGCATTTCATACCACTTGTTTTGCTAAGTCGTTTAATTAGATTTCTCATACGAATGAGGTAAAGGTTTGCATACACTAATAGATTGGAAAACGGTTTTAAATACAAGCTTGTATCAAAAATAACGTTGAAATCGTTTTTTCTGAAAGAGTTTGAGTATTTACTACTAGTATAGAAACCTTTGTATTTAAAAGTGACAAATTACAGAAATGATTGTAAAAACAATCTGTTACCAAAAATTCGCATTCAAAGACGTGAATCAAATCCATAGAAGTCGATACCAAATCCATCAAAATGGATATTCCAAAAAATCCATAAAAAGAAGTCATCAAAGTCGATAAAAGTGATAACAACTAATCAGATCAACAATAATCGATAAACATTGGAAATTCCCTCAGAAAATAGGCAAATACGCAAAACTGCACAGTTTCACACATATGAAATTACCAACCAGACGTATGAACCCAAATCCAGACATCTGGTGGGATTTCCAGACGTCTGGACTTTGCCTATGCCTTTTTTATTTTTCCAGGGACCAATTCCATACGTATGAAATTTCCTGCTAGGCAAAAATCAGCCTAGCCCAAAACGGCAAAAATCCAAACCGGAAGCGATCGAATGAGCGATGGATGCTAGGGATTTATGCCAATCGACAACCCTGCCCTATAGGCTCTTCGATACGCCAAAAATAACGTGTTCAAACATCCAAGATATAATATGTAAAAATTTAACTTCAAAACACCAAAATTGGAAAAATTCACCAAATCAATTTAAACCAAAAGCAAATGAACATGAATAGATGTTAGTAATTCATACCTAACAACAATGAAAGTTTTAGATGTAGATGTGGGTTAAAAACTCACCTTTAAACCCAAATACAACAAATGAGAAGCTTTACGCAAAGGAAAAATAAACCACTCTTTAACTTCAACTCTAGAAGCTCCAATCTAAGCTTCTTTTGATTTTAGAGCAAGAACTTGAATTTCCTAGCAAAATTAAGGTTTAGGAATTCTAATTTTCTATCTCTTCCCGCAATTTTCTTTTAAGCTTGAGTGTTAGGAAATAATAGAATGAGTGAAGAGGAGTTGGATGAAGAGTTAGGGTATTAGATGAGTTTAAGGGCAGAAACCCAAACCCAAAGCCCAATAGAAAAATAGCAAAATTCAACCCAACTCCAAACATATCGATGTTCATACTCAAAAAGGTCGCAAATGCCATTTTGGACTCAATGGAGTGGCCTTGAGTTCTAATTCGTCTGTTTTCAAAAATTTGCATTTCGGACTTTAGTTCGACTAATGTTGCTATATTTAAATAAAATATTTAAATATATAATCATATGCGGGTTGTTACAGACTCCCCTCCTTAAAAAAATTGCATCCTTGTAATACATAAGAAGAAAACAAAGAGTAACAACCATGAAAGCATATAAACACAAAAGAAAATTTGAAATAAGAAATTCACCTGAAAGGGCACGAGAGAGTAAGTCAGGGTGTGTTCGCTCGATGAATTCTCTGGATTCCCAAGAGAAATCCTTAGGATTTGAGGACCATTGAACTTTCACAAGCGGAACATCTTTATTTTGAAGGTGTTTAATCTCCATAACAATGATACGAATAGGATGTTGCTCATAAGTCAAATTAGGTGAAACTTTGATTTCTTCAATAACACCGGCTAATAGAATCGGAATCCCTAAGGCATTTCCGTAGTTTAGAGACGTGGAAAATGTCATGAATAGCAGAAAATTGAGCCCGTAATAAAAGGCGATAAGCCATGAAACCAATGCGTTTGGTGATGGGAAATGGACCAATATATCGAGATGCTAATTTTCCCCATCGACCGAAACGCACAACACCCTTCATAGGTAAAACACGAATAGACACCAAATCTCCCACAGAAAATTCTAAATTCCTTCTTCGGTTATCGACATAGGTTTTTGGTCTACTTTGAGCTTCTTTCATCTTATGACGAATAAGGTCAATTTTTCTGTGGAATTACGAAAAAAATCTGGACCTAAAACCAGCTTCTCACCGGCCTCAAGCCAACAAGAAGTAGATCGGCATGGCCTTCAATAGAGTGCCTCAAAAGGTGCCATACCAATATTTTATTGGAAGCTATTATTATCGAAAAACTCAACAAGAGAAATATGATCTTTCCAACTTCCCCCAAAATTAAGAACACATGCACGAAGAAGATCTTCAAGAGTTTGATTCACATGCTCAGTTTGTCCATCGGACTGAGGATGATAAGCGGTGCTAAAATTAAACTTCGTTCCCAAAGCTTTTTGAAGATTCTTCCAAAATCCACTAGTAAACAATGGATCACGATCACTAACACTAGAAGTAGGAACTCCATGCAATTTAACAATTTCTTTAACATAAAGTTTGGCCAAAATAGGTACGGTCCGATTGGACCGAACGGGAATAAAATGGACGGATTTTGTTAGTCTATCTACAATCACCCAAAAACTGTCATGACCCGAACAAAATCAAGAAAGACCGTCAATAAAGTCCGTGGAGACCATATCCCACTTCCAAATGGGAATGTCCAAAGGTTGCAACAACCCACCGGGCCTTTGATGCTCGGCCTTTATGAGTTAGCAAGTCATGCAACGCTTTATAAAATTAGAAATATCAAATTTCATTCCATCCCAATAATAAAGGTGCTTCATATCCGAATACATTTTACTACCACCGAGATGAATGGTAAATTTAGAACGATGAGAATCTTCTAAAATGTCTTTACGAAGATCACTGATATTTGGCACGATAAGTCTACCAAATTTTCGAATACCGCCACGAGCATCGATTTCAAAGTCTTTCAAACCATCAATATTACTATCCCAACAACTTCGGCTAAGATGAGCCAATTCGGGATCATGCATTTGAGCATCAAGAATGCGGTCTAAAAGAGACGGATGAGCCTCAAGGCTACATAAAACAAGAGATGAATAAGAATCAAATTCCAGATCCCGAGTCTCAAAATTGGATAAAGTCTCGAAATCATTCCATTCGGATACTATCATAGAAACTGATGCTTTCGGCTAAGGTCATCGGCAACACGATTTCTTTTTCTGGGAGTATAAAGAATATAAAGATCATAAGATGCAAGGAACTCGAGCCAACGTTGTTGATGCAAATTAAGTTCCTTTTGAGAAAATAAATACTTCAAAGATTTATGATCTGTGTAGAGAACAAATTTCTCTCCCAAAAGATAATGACGCCAAATTCTAAAGGCAAAAACAATAGCCGTGAGCTCTAAATCATGAGTGGCATATCTAGTCTCGGCATGCTCTAATTGCCTAGAAGCATAAGCGATAACACATTCCCCGTGCATGAGAACGACTCCCAAACCAATACGGCTAGCATCGGTATAAACAATAAGTCTTGGTTCCCTTCGAGAATCACAAGAATAGGAGCATCGGAAAGGAGTTCTTTTAATTTTGAAAAGAAGCTTCACATTTGTTTGACCTAATGTACTTAACTCCCTTCTTTGTCAAACTAATAAGAGGCATAGAAATTTTAGAAAAGCATTTTATGAACCGACGGTAATCTGCCAATCCAAGGAAACTACGAATTTCCGTAAGACTCTCCTGTCTCTTCCAATTTTGAATCGTTTTAATCTTTGAAGGACCCATGAAAATTTCGGATTTAGAAATAATATGCCTGAGAAATTTCACACGAGATTGCCAAAAGTGGCACTTAAATTTTTTTCCTTTCAATTGATTGCTCCTAAGAGTTTCCAACTCAATCCGAAGATGTTTTTCATGCTCTTCCTCAGTTTTAGAATAAACAAGAATATCATCTATAAAGATGAGAACAAATCAAATGAGGATGTCTTTGAAAACTCGATTCATAAGGTCAACGAAATAAGCTGGAGCATTCGTTAACCCAAATGGCATAACAAGCTATTCATAAGATTCATAACGAGTATGGAACTATGTCAAAGGAATGCCATCCTCCACAATACGTAGCTGATGAAAATCGATTGCTAAGTTTAACTGTGAAAAGACCCTAGCACCACTAAGTTGATCAAATAAATCATCAATACGAGGTAAGGGATATTTATTCTTGATGGTGAGATCATTAAGCTTGCGGTAGTCAACGCAAAGCCTAAGTGTACCATCGGATTTCTTCACAAAAATAGCTGAAGCTCCCCATGGAGAGGAACTAGAATGAATAAATTGCTTCACTTCCAATTCGGATAACTGTTTACGCATCTCCTCGTTTTCCTTATTTGACATAAGATAAGGAGGACGAGTGATATGTAGAGCTTCAAGGATTAAATTAATTCTAAACTCGATTGCTCGCTTTGGTGGTAATCCTAAATGGGATCAAATATGTGGAAAAATTCACAAACAACGTGAATGAGGGAAATGACATCTTCCTTATCATCATTATCGTCATCATGTGGATTTAGAGAATACAAGGATGCCACCAAATTGGAATCCGAATCTTTAAGAAAATTAGAAATCTTCTTAACAGATTGAGGACGTCGAAGATATATAGTCCTCTCGGGACATAGGATGTGGGCGTCATAATGGTTAAGCCAATCCATTCCCAAAATCATTCCAAAGAATAATCACATAAAATAATCTCGACATCTTTACAAAGCAAACTAAGTGTTGCGGATTCGCCAAAGAAGTTACCAAGCATATAACATTTAAAGACAAAGTACCAACAAGTTCTTTTGAAAAGAGTGGGATGCACTCATATCAAAAAGAACTCGAATAGAATGATCACGAAACATAATAATGCCATTAAGGATAGAATGAAAATACCTTGACCAAGAGAAGTGTTACTATGAGCTTGCACAACATTTAGATTTCCCTCTTTCTTGCTTGGAAGTTTGGGACATGAAGATAGAAGATGGCCCGAACTTTTGCAATAACGACAAAAGAGGAGTTTCAGACACCCATTAGCATAATGGTCCTTAGAACCACAATTGTAGCATTGTCCATGACTAGAGGTAGGAGTCTTTACTACCGAAGTTGCTTGTTTCCCTTTCTTGTTGGGGTTAGGCATGAACTTAATAGGCCTCTTCTTGTTGATGTTGAAATTCTGTTGGGCACCCACAAATTCAACATTGCCTTCTTTATCGGCCTCTTCAAGTCGAAGAGCGATATCAACAAGCTGATCAAAAGAAACTTCCAATTTCAGGAGTAGAGGATTTTTGAGGTTCTTATTCAACCCATAAACAAACCTCTGATTTTTCTTCAATGGTGTATTAATATACCCGACCCCACATTCAGAGAGAGATTCAAAAGATGCAATGTAATCCGTCATAGAAGATTCACCTTGAACAAGGTCAATAAAGCGTCGGGCTAAAGTTAACTTCTCAACCTCCGGCACAAACTTTAAATCGAATCTTTCTCGGAATTGCTCCCAAGTAGGATCCGCTTTGATAATCTCCAAAATCAAAGGCTCATACAAATCTAATTCTCTTTCTTGGAGCATGCTAAAAGCCACTTGGACTGAAGGGAGGTCAACAAGATTCATGCGAGAAAAGATGTGGTCGCATGATCTAAGCCCAACTTGGATTTCTATAACACTTTTGGATCCCTTGGATGACCTTCCACCCAAATCGGTATAATCTCTACATAAGTGTGCAAATCCAGATCTAGGATGAATAGGCTCTAAAATGGGTCCGATAGCTTGAGCATTCTTTACAAGATCTAAAAGATGCTGGGCAGACATGAATACTCCATCCTGAGGAGTAGCATTGGATTGACCGACGCTGGGAAGGCCTGGTCTAACCATTTCTCTTCTTTAAGAAAGAAATAAGAAGAAAAAGGTTATTCTCAAAATGAATATCAAACAATCATGATTGATAAAACAAGGCATCATAAAAGAAAATAGGATAGAACGGGTCCAATGACTCAAATAAATCCTAAGGCACGATTCCTAAGAAAGACTTAGGACAATGATCCTTGCAAGATTATTCTATATTATTCCAAAGTTTGGCTTTGATACCATGCTATGATGCCCCACCTCTATACTCACACTAGCGAAGAACACTACGGAGTAGTGCCGTCAACTAGCATGAAGAATATGGCTGTTGAGGAGCGACCATACATAATTGCTATGTGCGAGTATCGATATGCCGGATATAAAATCATGTATTTCATTTAAAGAGGAAATCCGACATATCAAGTACAAAATGAAAGCTACTACACAGTGGCTATGAGGTCTTCAGAAACAAATATAAAATAAGCATAACATAAATCAGTCACAGATATTCTTATCACAAAGGCGTAAACAGATATGAATATAACACATAAAAATGTACATCAAAGTAGTGGTCATGTAAGATCCACTACATCACAAAAGAATAGGTACAAGTGCTAGACAAAAGAATATGGATACATCAAGCAGTCTCTATCTCGAATGTATAAAAGCAAAAACTACAAAGCTAAAGGAGTTTTCCAAAAGTCAGATGACGGACTCTAATAAGAGGTCAAGTAGAAGCACCTGAAATACCACGGTCTAAATCGAGTATTATTTAAGAAGAAAATAATAAACGGATCAATCTAGCTATAGATATTAGATAAAATGAGATAGGATAAGAGATATGCCAAAAATTTATGATAACAATAATTCCATACTATGTCAAGAATGCATTTAACAACAAACAAAAAATCATACCGTATCTCAAGAATCTCATACACCAAAAAGAATGTCATATTCTTTAGCATATTCACCAAACCACAATATTGATAAAACTTAGCAATGCATATCATCAAAATTGGTGAAACAAAAATTCTAGAAATCATCAACTAAAAATCTAGAAATCACAAAACGAGGGGAGGCCTATCACAAACGAGAGCACGAAAACTCACCAACACGTGTATCACAAACGGGTCGCTATCCCGTGGTCGCTAACCATAGAGCCGGTGCAATGACATAGTACAGTAATGGTACGCCTGAGGAACCTAAAACTCCAATAATTCGAAACAACGACGCAGTACAATAACTATACGTTCGATGAACCCGAAACTCAAATAATTTGGAACAATGACGCAGTACAATAATGGTACGTTCGATGAACACGAAACACAAATAATTTGGAATAATGACGCAATACAAAAACGGTACGTCCGATGAACCAAAACTCCATAAAACCCATAGGTCGCTAGCCTATAAAAATGAGATGAAGCTCCATAAAACGAGGTACAGTCCCCCACGCGGACAAAGAGACATCGCATATCGCTAGTCTAAACCATAAAATGATCATACCACTTATTTTGCTAAGTCATTTAATTAGATTTCTCATACAAATGAGGTAAAGGTTTGTATATACTAATAGATTGGAAAACGGTTTTAAAAACAAGCTTTGTATTAAAATAACATTGAAATCAGTTTTGTGAAAGAGTTTGAGTATTTACTATTAGTATATAAACCTTTGTATTTAAAAATGACAAATCATGGAAATGATTGTAAAAAAATATCAATCACCAAAAATTCACATTTGAAAACATGAATCAAATCCATAGAAATCTATACCAAATCCATCAAAATGGATATTCCCAAAAATCCAAAAAAAGAAGTCATCAAAGTCGATAAAAGTTAACAACTAATCGGATCAACAAAAATCAATAAACATTGGAAATTCACTCAAAAATTAGGCAAATAGGCAAAACTGCATAGTTTCAGACATTTGAAATTATCAATCTGACATGTGAACCAAAATCCAGACGTTTAGTTGGAGTTCCAGACGTTTGGATTTTGCCTCTGCCTTTTTTCTTTTTCCAAGGACCAATTCTAGACATCTAGATTTTTCAACCGGACGTCTGAATTTGAAACCAGACGTTTGGATTTTCTTCCAAACGTTTGAGATTTCCTGCTAGGCAAAAATCAGTCTAGCCAAAAAGGGGCAAAAATCCAAACCGGAAGCGATCGAATAAGCGATGGATCCAAGGGATTTGTACCAATCGACAACCCAGCCTTATAGGCTCTTCAATACGCCAAAAATAATATGATCAAACACCCAAGATATGATCTTTAAAGATTTTGACTTCAAAACACCAAAATTGGAAAATTCAACAAAAAATTCAAATCAAAAGCAAATGAACATGAATAGATGTTTGGAATTCATACCTAACAACAATGAAAGTTATAGACATAGATATGAGTTCAAAAACTCACCTTTAAACCCAAACACAACAAATGAGAAGCTTTAAAAAAGGAAAGATCAACCACTCTTCAACTTCAAATCTAGAAGATCCAATCTAAGATTCTCTTTGATTTTAGGGAAAGATCTTGAATTTCCTAGCAAAATTAGGGTTTAGGAATTCTAATTTCCTATCTCTTCCCCCATTTTTCTTTTTAGCTTGGGTGTTAGGAAATAATAGAATGAGTGAAGAGGAGTTGGATGAAGAGTTAGGGTATTATATGAGTTTAAGGGATGAAACCCAAACAAAAAGCCTAATAGAAAAATAACAAAATTCAACCCTACTCCAAACATATCGATGTTTATACTCAAAAAGGTCACAAATGCCATTTTGGACTCAATGGAAGTGGTCTCGAGTCCTAATTCGACCATTTACAAAAAGTATCATTTTGGACTTTAATCCAACTAATGATGCTATATTTAAATATATAATCGTAAAATATGTGGGTTGTTACAAATTCTCTTTCTGATTTCATCCTATTCCTCAAAGAGTTCAAAGATATATTGCTATTGGAGGTCTATAGGAGCATTGTACTGAATTAGTAAGAATCTATATTGAAGATACAACTACTTGCCATACTCTACCGTTGATTGTAAATAGAAGAAGGTGCTCTTGTAGCCTATGAAATCAAGAGGATAATCTTGTGGCCTGTAACAACCCAGCTTTTTATGTTGTAGAAATAAATAAATTTATTAAAATAGAAGTGTTTGAATTTGATTTGTGATAATTAAAAATTTGAAAATAAATTTTAAGTTATTTAATTCTATTCAATAAAAGATTTTGTTGTAATAAATTGAATTGAATTAATAAATTCTTTTTGAATAGTTTATCAAATTGAATAAATTGTTTTTATTAGATATGGAATATTTTGAAGTGTAAATAATTTTAAATATGTTTGAAATAGTTGAAAAAATAAATAAACTTTTTATGTAATAGATGATGAACGATGAAATAAAAATAAACAAGCATCAAATTGAATAAAATTATCCAATTATCAAGATATAATTTGTTGAATGTGATAAGAATCAATTTATACTAGACTGTAATTAATTTCATTGATTAATATTCAAATTTAGATGCAACATAAATTAACTAAAAATTAAATTGACTTAAATCGAGGCTTAAGACTATATTAACCCAAGGCCCATTCCTTTCCCTCTATTCTTCTAGAACACACTTCTCCATCTAGCCCAAATCTGAACCACCCCTTTTTATCATATTTTAGCCCTAAATCCAAAATTAAAAATTGATAAATTTATCTTAAAAAATATATATGCACGAGCGCAGCTGCACTTGTGCTTAGAGTCAGCATCGATCATCGCGAGAGTGGGAGAGGCACGACGATAAGGCATATGTGATTTGGTGACTGAGATGTTGAGAGGCGATGGTGATTTGATGTCATGAGGGGGAGTACAGTCGCGATCAACTTGGAAGCAACAAAGTAAAGGAAGGTGTTGATGGCTGGAGGGATGCTAGGGAGGTGCATTCATGTGATTGCGTCAGGAGGCAAGTGGTTGTAGCTACCTTGCGATCAGACGGTGATAGCCTATGACTTGGGGGAGATTCGTGAACTTTGGATGAGGTTATTGGCGACTTCAACATGGTAGAGATCAGGTATGATAGTAGATGAAGGAGGCATCATGATGGTGGGTTGATGAGGCCCGTAGCTCACGTGTCGATGACAATCATTAATTAGATAGTTCAAGCATCATTTTAGTAAGTAATCTCACTCACATATATGTTTATATTATATTATTTAATGTGTATTCCTCATATACTTGCTTGATTTTCTTGGTAGAATATATTGTTGGTTTATTGGATATAATTGATGGTTTGTTGATGATTGATAATTGATATGGCTCTGAAGTAAGAATTGACATGGCTTGTATTATTGGTATTGATGATGAATGTTAAACCTCTCTGTGGCCCTGAAGTAAGAATTGAGTTGTTTAGTTAGGGAATTGTAAAAGACCCTGATTCGAAGCTTGAATTGAATACTTCATGATTTTAAATTCCGATGATGCGATGAGTAAAAAGATCAAGTAGTGATCAGAGTTGCACAATGAAAGTATATAGATTGCTTGCCACTAAAGATCGAGATCGTTGGAATTCTGATTGGACGATTGATTTTGGATGTTTTTGTGTGATTATATTAATTTAGTGATGCTTTGTTTGTGGATTTTGTAACAACCCGAAATTTAACCCATAATAATTAATTCGTTAATTAATGAAATAACTTTGTGAAATTATCAGAATTGAGCCACTAGAGTTGCACCATTGTGTCCATGGTAATTTTCTGGTCAATTTCCATATATAGAACGTTAGAATTCGAGTTAATATGAGCAAGTTATGAATTAAACAAAGGTAAAGAAGAATAAGAAAAATAATAATAATATGGGCTAGGTCGACCGTCCGGTCAACCGCCCGGTCGACTCGCCTTAGCTTTTGAACGAAGAAAGTTTATTTCGTTCGCTCGAACGTTGTACACGTCATTTGCATGCTTTTAACCAATCCAGTCCATCCGTTCTTACATCCAATGGCTCCTATTCAGCCTATGACGTAGTTGCGTCCTATTCAATCCTCAAATCCAACGGTCCGAGATCAACTTCTACACCTATAAATAGATTCTAGGCCTAACACCTTTTCTCATTCTAGACTTTCTCCGCTTGGGTTCACCTTTTAGGAATAACACTAAAAGGAATAATTTTTCAAGAGAATCTTTTTAATAAAATATTTTAATACCCTCAAAAGGAACCGGGAAAACCGAAAGGAAAGAGCTTAGGACCACAGGTGAGTGATTGTAATTATTTTATATTTCTTTAAGTAATTTAAAACAATAAGGCTTCCAATAGTTGTGGTTTTTACTACAATTTCGGAAATACCTTTTTATAATTTATTTGTAGTTTTTAGAATTATTTTCAGTCTATTTCTTTTTAGCTATTCTTTTCAGTTAATTGTAGTTAATTTACGTTAATTATAGTTTTTTCGTTTAATTATAGTTATTTACAGTGTTTTTTAATTATTTACTGCTAATTGCTATTTATTTACATATTTTTCCATGTTTAGGATTTTCTTTTGTAACTGTTTTTTTTTCTATTTCTTCTTTTTCCTCGCAAATGGATTAGAATAGATTTAATGCGAATATGGATTAGACAACAAGAAAACTGAAATTATGTAAAATAAGATGTAAATTGAAACGACTGTAATAAAATGGAATTAAGAACGAAATTGAGCCTAATTATGATATTAAGGCAAGAATTGGACTAATAAAGATAATTGGCCTAGTTATAACTTATAATTATAAGTAAAAAGAGTATAAGATGAAAGAAGCTTATTTTTGTGTTTAAATCTTCGGTTAAGTAATAAGCATGATTATAACGTAGATTATGATAAGAAAAAGAATAGAATGAAGCTTATTTTAAGACTTAGGATAAGTTAATAAGCACAGATAGCAAAAAAAAGAGTAAAAAGCTTATTTAAATAATTTATCTAAATTAAATAAGCAAGGATTAAACTAGGACTTGTACCAAATAGAATTCCCCTATTATTTCTATGGTCACGGTGTTTCACAGAATCCTAAAGCGAGATGAGGGGCATGCTTATACTAATAATGGTAGTAATTGGTCAATAAGTAGAAGTCCGAATCATGGGGATTAGGGCAAGGGGCTCAACTAGATATTGTTTGGATGACGGGCCAGTACCAACAACATTTCCTCTGTAGATTCTATGGACACACGGTGATCTCACGTTAGCCTGAAGTGGGATGAGAGGCACGCTTATTATGGAACTTGAGGCAATAAGAAGATCCAATAGGTGGAACAACATATAACATGAGCATGGTGGCGGTTATGCGTGCGACTTCTATTCAGGAGCTCAATAATCGTTATGAGTTCCAAGCGCTTAGTATGTGTTCCTTTCGTAGGCACCATTGCTTCTATGTAGGGAGCTATATAACATCTAGTCCACAGTAGATACTGTTAGTCCCTGAGAAGATGGTTTTGATGACAACAACCTTAGAATAAGATTATAAAATGTAAATACTAACATTATAGTTTAGATATATATCTATATGTAGGATTTAACCATGTAAGTACCAAGAATGAAGACTGTACAATATAGAGATTCAAGACTGAAGATATCAAGATTGAAGACTCATGAGTATCAAGATTATCAAGAGTTCAAGATTTCAATATAAGTAATTTAATTAGGAATTTTGTTAAAAATCCTAGAAAAACACTGGCATCTTAAAATCCATTTTATTCGTGGAATGGAATCCATTTCGAGCTCGTAAAAGGGATGGAACCCTAAGTAGGATGGAACCAACGAAAAATCTAGTGGAACATTGTTTTATATCCACTAAATTTTATTCAAATGTTTCACAAAATTATATATTATTTTCAAAATGATATCAAAATTTTCCTTTTTAAAAAAGATCAAAAACATATATCCTGGTTTTAAAATACTTTTAGCCTCAAAATAATCTTTATTTTCAAAATCAAATTATCCTTGGTTTTAAACTATCTTTTAATATATTTAACTTTTAATATTTATACTTAGATTTAAATATAAAATTATAGTAAAATTTGATATATACCAAAATATTATTCTCTATACTTATTTATGTATTTTAACTATAGTTAAGTATATTTATAAAGTTTAAAATAGTTTAATACAAGATAGAAGTTATTTTCAAAGAAAAATAAATTACCAAAAATTACTTAGGCCTGTCGAATCCCCTAGGGACCCTTGTCGACAAGGTGGCAATTTATTTCAAAATTTTGAATTTCAAAGGAAGTGTCTATTCATCATATCCTTTCACGAATGGACACGGCTGTTGTTCTACTATAAATAGGGGCAGTTTAAACGAGTTTGTATTCATATTTTTCTCTGATTTCACTCCTCCTCTTCTTCCACATTTCTTTATATATATTTGTACCATTACTCTGCCAAAATCAACATTGAATCTAATTAGATCATTTCTTATTTGATTCTCTATCACTATCTCAACAAGATCCCAGTGCTATTCAGAGTTATAGGCTTCTCTGTAATTAATAAAGTGAGAAAAGGTTTGATTGGTAGCTTGTAAAATCAATCTAGCGAGAAAAGGTGCGATTGTAGCCTGTGAAATCAATTGGGTGAACTTGTTACTCGTAAAATCAAGTATCTCTACCCAGAGGATTATGAATCTGGAGTGGTGTACCTCGTGGCCTTGAAATCAAGGGTGTAACTGTAAGAATTGATTTTGAAAGGAAATTCGTACTTGTGTGCGGGACTGGATGTAGGGTAACTCCGAACCAGTATAAAATCCAATGTATTCTTTTCTTTATTGCTTTTTTACTTTATTTCAGCATTTGTGTTTGATTCTATGATCATATCTGTGTCTGAATCTTGCATACATTTGTGTTCAAATTAATATAAACTCAAAAAGATTTAGTAATTCCTTAAAACACTATTCACCCCCTCTCCTCTAGTGTTAAGTCTAGCCTTAATATCTGTAATCCGCATTTCTCACATTTGGTATCAGAGCGAGGCTTTCAAAGTTTCATTATCTGAATTTTGAAAACTTTCAAAATGGATACCAACACTGGTACTGTTAATACTACCAACACTGGTTCTATTATCCCTAACACTGGTTCATTTGTAGAAGGTCAGTCTACTGTCAGACCACCACTTTTTAGTGGCAGTAACTATGCATATTGGGCATGTAGGATGAAAATATATTTATAATATGTAGGACTAGACACTTGGAATACCACACAGACTAAATATTTTGAACCCACAACTGATTTTGCACAGTGGACTGCTGAGCAAAAGACCGTTTCACAAAACAACTCTAAAGCTATGAATATTTTGTTTTGTTCACTTGATAGGAATGAATTTAATAGTGTGTCAGTTTGTAAGTCTGCATATGAAATCTGGAAAACTTTGCAAGTTACTCACGAAGGAATAAGAAAAGTTAAACAGACCAAAATTTCCATGCTCACAAATCAGTTTCAATTATTTAAAATGAATTCTAATGAGTTTATTTCAGATATGTATAGTAGATTTCAGAATATTGTGCATTCTCTAATATCCCTGGGAAAGGAATTTTCGAAAGAAGATCAAGTTAGAAAAATCTTAAATTCTCTTACTCAAGAATGGGATCAAAAGACACTTGCGATCGAAGAGGCAAATGACATCAATACCTTAAAGATAGAAGAATTAATTGGAAATCTAATGTCGTTTGAAGTCCAAATGATTGAGAGAAGAGAAAACAAAGCATCTGAAAAGAAATCAATGGCATTCAATGCACTGACCGATGGATCAGACTCAAACCACGATAATGATGAAGAGATAGCCTTTATGACCAAGAATTTTCGAAAATTCCTGAAATACAGAAATATGAATAATCTTAAGAGAAACAACTATAAGAACTCTGGAAATCAGAATGTAGTGCCAAACTATATCAAATGTTTCAACTGTGACGAACCAGGCCATATCACAAAAGATTGTCCGCATCCAGATAGGTAAAATCTTCCTATAAACAATGATTCCACAAAGAAACATAAATGTGCATTTATTGCTACTCTAGATGACTCAGACTCGTCCTCAAGCGATGATGATTAGAAGACAGATAATTCAAATATGTGTTTAATGGCGGTTCATGACTTCGAAGAATTCAGAGAAACGGACTCAGAAAAAGGTACACGTTTACAATACATTGGTTGAAATTGCATGGTTAGAATTGGATTCTTGATTGGTTGATTTTGAACTGGTGTGTTGTTTGAATTTTAAAATTTTTATTTTTATTATTTTTTTACTATTTTATTATTATTATTATTATTATTATTTAATAGTATTATAATATTTAATGGAATATACTCTAATTCTAGTAATGTTCCAGATATATATAGACACTAAAAATAATAAATATGTGTGTGTGTGTGTGTGTGTGTGTGTGTGTGTGTGTGTGTGTGTGTGTGTGTGTATATTAGAATACTTAAGAGAAATAAATCATGAAAATTCAAAGACACCTGTCGATAAGGGCCCTTCCACGTTGTCGACAAGGGTACAAAAATTTTGAATTCAAAATTTGAATTCAAATTTTGAATTTCCCTCCATCTTTTCACTTCATCCAAGACTCTGAAAAGTCACCTTTTGACCAGAGAACATGTCCTTTGAGAATCTATTTATTTACTATCTCTTATCACAACTTTTCACTTTCATTTTCAAATTCAAACTCTTATTTCAAATTATGAAGCTCTCTACTCTAATGGCTTCTTCAACCAACCCTTCCACAATGAGAATTTCTAGAAAGATAAAAGAGCAACTTTTCAATGATCCGGAGGCTATAAAAGCATATATCATGTAACGACCCAGGATTTTTAGTTATTAAAATTTGAATATTTAATTAATTTTAAATATTAATAAGTGAATTTATAAGTCAAATAAATTTTAATTTGAATTATTGAATTTAATTGAATAATTAAATCGATAATTTAATATGTTAAATTATGGAAATAATTGAAAATTGGGTTAAATATGATTGAAAATGATTTGTAAAATTTTATTTTATCATATTGAAGTTAGAACGATATTTTAGAACTTTTAGAATCGAATTAAGAGTTAAATTGTGAAAATTGAATATTTTAATATTTAAATCGACTAGTGAAAATAGTCAATTTTTGAACAGTCTCAGAATTGAACGAAACTAGTTCCATTGGATCCGTAATAGTTGGTTATTACCGGATTTCAAATTTCGTGTCAATCGGAGCTATCGTTTGATCGTGGCAGCTCGAAACGCATCGAATTATTTTTAGTTTTAATTTGGCGAGTTAAAATAGCCATTTTTCAAAAAGTCTCGGATTTCGACGAAACCAGTTTCATCGGATCCGTAATGTGATATTATTGTAAGGTTTCAAATTTCGTGTCAATTGGATTTACCGTTTGTCCGGTACAAATTAAAACGCCTAGAAAATCGCTTAAATCGGTTTAATTTAAATTGAACGTTTATTGCCATAACTCGCACAGATGTCCGAATTAGCTTTCGAAACATGTTCCATTGTGTCTGGAACGCGGGGTAAACCTTAGAAACGCTGGTTACGGCGCGTAAATCGGAGTTCGGAATTTCCGGGATGAATAGTGTTTCGTCGGTTCCTTATAAATAGCCCTTCACTCTAAAAAAATAAATAAAACCCTAATTCAATACCCTAGCCGCCACAATTGGTTTCAAAGGCCAGACATCTCCCACGTTTTTCCCCTCTGATCTCTCAATCCATCAACTATTGGCTAAAACGTTCAACTACAAAAGTGAAGAGGGCGACGAGCTCTATAATCTCAACGGTGGAGATTGGATTTGAAGCATCGAGGTGATCGCTAGGGGGGTGCGTTCGTGCTCCATTCAAACACGGAAATCGAGATATGGTGACCACCGAGTTCGACCGCGTTTTGCACGATGATGGAGTTGGCGAAGCACTTCTGGATAGAGGTGGTTGATCGGAGTGAATGTCGACGAGGAGGTCGAAAAAAATCAAACCCTAGGGCGGCTATGGGTTCGTGACTTTCACGTTACCTATAGAGGAAAGAGGAGAGAAGGGGGGGGGGCGGTCCAGATGAGGGGTTTGCAGATCTCACGGCCTAAAATTGTTGTAGGGTTTTAATTATAAATTAATGTTGTAATTATAGTTATTAAAATCGTGTAAACTTGTAAAATCAATATCTTTTTCATACGAGGTCGAAAACGCGCGAAACCAGTTGCGTTGGAATCGTATGGACGAGCACTACGCGATGAAATTGGATTGGAGTCGTTTGGAGTTAGTGAGAATTTTGGGTAAAATTAAACGTCTGTTTAATTTTATTCGAAATAAATCGCTAAAAAGAAATTGAAATCAAGGTGAGAACTTCTCACTCAATCGAATCAGTTTCGATTTTATTTTAAATAGTTAGATTTAAAATATTTGAATGCATGTTTGAATGTTGATTAATATCTATTGATTGTTGAAATAGACATTATACGCCGTTAGTAAGCGGATGTTATTTATTAAAAACATATACCGCGAATATTTCATAAACAGTGAAATTGGTATTATATATAATAGCAATATATATATATTGGCATATGTATATATTGGAGTTATTGATTTCCTGCATTTTTTGTTTAGCGGATGAGACCCTATTGCGCCGTTGTTAAGCGGATAATATTTAAATCTCATATACCGCGATAATTTCGTACTGGAGCGAAATTGGTATTGTGCTAATGTTTGTGGATGCAGGAAAAACAGGTTGGAGGGATCCAACTGGATTCCTCAACAGTTTTTTATTTGATTTCAGATATTTTGATATTTGATGGATTATCATATCGATATATGATATCGTTGTTGTCGTGATTGACTATATGGTATGTAGCATCATTGGACCAAATTTGGAATTTTAAAAATGTTTTTAAAGTGATTTTTGAAAAGTATACGATTATAAAATATTTTTGGAAATTGATTTATTTTAAATAAATAAACGTATAATTTTAATGTTATAAAGAATTATGATTTTGAGAAATACGGTTAAAGATTGATTTTTTAGAAATATAGTTAAAAACTGATTTTTGAAAATATGGGTTAAAATTTTTATAAAATAGTTTAATCGGGATTTTAGAATTTATTGTGAAAAGTTTAAATATAGGATTTATAAAATCTAATTATTTTATGAATCAAAATGGTGAAATAATAAAGGAGATTAAAGACGTTTTAAAGAATAATATAAATTGATTTATATTAAGAGATTTATAAATGGATATTTATAAATTGAAATATTGAAATTATAAAACGAGTTTTTATAAGTGTTTGAATGAAGTGAAAATTGATTTTGTAAATAAATGGAATTTATAAAATTATAAATGGTGAAGTTATAAATGAAATTTATAAATAGTAAGATTTATAAATTTTGTGAAATTATTAAAGAATATATTTGGATGAATAATTGAATCTTATAAGTTATAAGATTTATAATTATGAAGTAAAGAAACGATTTTTGTAAAATAATCGTTTTATGAGCATTTAACTTATAATATGAATCTTTGGTTTATAATTGAGTTATAAAGTGAATAGGTTAATAAAGGAATTTATAAATGGAAGTTGTTATAAAATAAATAGAAATGAAATTTATAAACGCTGTTTTATAAATTCACAAACGACTTATGTTGATAAGTAAATTGTTATAATTTATTTATGGAGTTATATTCACGTTGTAGACAGTGAATAATCCTTTAAAATAAAATGAATGGAAATGATGAAATGTGTTAACGTAGTATATTCACGTTTTTGAATAGTGAATAACACGTTAAAGAAAATGTTTAGATGTGATGTTTTAAATAGAATTAAAACGATCTAACGATGTTTTAAATGCATTGAGATTCGAAACCATAGATTTCAACATTCATTGTTGAAATAGACGTTTTCGAGAAATAAAAGGAAATGTGGACTATAACACTGTTGTTATAGTAAATGATTTCCGAGAGGAAATGTTTTGTATAGTATTGAGATTTATATATCTATTTTAATTTCGAATCCCTATACTAGTGATTTTGGGTTGTCGTAACGATGTTTTACGCAACATTCGTTTTGGCCCAAATAAATATGTTTAAGAGAATGATTTCCTTAAAGAATGAAATATATACTTAATCTCGATTTAAGTATATTGAATATTTTCTAAGTGTTGAAGATAAATAAAATTTGTGAATTACTTATGAATAAATAAGTATGGAAATGTTTTTCCAATATAAAGTGAATATTAGAGAATTTATCTTTTTGAAGATAAATTAAAAAGATAAATTGAAACGAATAATTGAAATCGTATATTCATAGATATTTTGAAATATAAATTCACTATGGAATTTATAAAAGAAAGGGGAACTTGTTTAAAAATAAATGTTGATTTATTTTTGAAGTGTGAAAATTATATATCTTGTAAAGATATTTTTGGAAAATAAATAATTTGGAAAATTATTTGGAATCTGGTGATGTGTGCATATCAATTGATAGTTCAATTACCGACTATCAATATTTCCCTTTGAATGGGTAATTGATGTGAACTGTTTAAATTTGAATGCCACACTTATTTTTGAATAAGCGCTCACTATTCGGGTTAACCGGGAAAAGACCATGGGGTCGTATAACCCATTCCGAATATGTGATACGTCATTGTGAATTGCATTGAAGATCGGTGTTGAAGACCGAGTATTTGTGAAAGCGATAGGATGACCTATCGATTGTCTCTGCACTGGGTAGCTCCTGGTATAGAGATTCCTTAAGTGATGGGAAATTCGATCGGGATTGTGAATATTCGGATTGCAAGGACTTCGTGAGAAGTGCCTTCGGTTTTGTTCGAGCCCGGAACAGACTTGTATGGATTGTGTGTCTGACATTACAAATTGAGATATAAAGCAGATTTCATTCAAATATATTTCTGTTGGTGGCGGAGAATTTATTCTTTTAGCTTAACACCCTTCTCTGAGACGTACGAGCTCAGAGGTTATGTAGTTGAAGGTTATCAGCGATATATTCCCAATTTGGTAATGTGACATGCTGAGTGTTGCTGTGAAATGATCATTGTGTTGATTATTTGTGATAGGATCGTTTATTTGATCGTCTATCCTGGTGATCATTTCTATGATCATTTGTTGACCCAAAGCATGGCTTTTGTATAAAGTATGTTTTTGTGGACGTGACTTCGTCGAACCTCACACCCCGTGAATGGTCAAAACAGGAAAGAAGCAGCAAGGTTATGAGGGGTAGCGCCCTTTAGGATGTGTGCATTTCCTTATGGAAAAGGGTGGTATCATGGTATGGAGCCCAGATACTTACTCATGTTGAAAACACTTTGTTATGATTGTGTGAATTGATTACGAGCGCTCGGTGAAAGGTCCCAAAGGACCGGGGGATGGCATATTCGGTCAGTTGTTACTCAGTTAGGGGTAACCCGGCCTTGTGTTGGTAGAGATCCGGTTTGGTTCTCGGGGATGTCCATCCAGAGGCATTCTCATGTGGCAATGGGAAGTTCCTTGGCCTGATCATTCGTTGGAAATCCAAAGAAACAATACGAGACTTGTACGGTATTAGTTGTAGAACCTATCATTCACTTATGGTGGCGCCCCACTGTTTGGATGGTAGCTATAGTAGGCATAGTTCGAAATGTCTATGCTGGCTAAGATTTATATTCTACTTTTGAAATGATTTTCTCTACACTATGCACTAGTAATAATATCAAATGTTTCCTTTTAATGCGTATCAAGCATCTTTGACTATCATAAGGAGAAATCTCCTCCAAGTCTGCGTTTGCATTGTGTGTGTGGTGGGAGGTCTTATGGTAGTCTCATTTTTAAAAGCATTGCGAATTGACTTTAAAAATATTCATCTATTTTGTTTTCAAAGATAAATAAACTGTTTTGGGTTCTCACACCAGTCACATGACTGACTCGGAGTTTATTGTTTTCCTTCCTAAACTCTGGGTGCCCACCAATTTCCACACGGGCAGTCAAGAGTTAAGGTTTATCAGGATATTTCTGGAATTGCTGGAAGCGAGCTGGATGGCATGGCGTATTACTAGTATATAGTATTTCTTTTTCCGCTGCACTGTTTGTTGTTGTTGTTGTACACTCTGATGATATGATGTAATGAAATGTAATGTATAAAAATGTAATAACTGATATAGTTCTTTGTTTAAAGATTATTCATTTATTTATTATATGTTGTTGCGCTGCGAATTGTGAGATTCTGATGTTGTTTAGTTGTTTTCTATTCCGTTCTATTTTTTCTATTTTCTATCTTCTTTTCTCTCTATTTTCTCTCTTCTTCTTTCTTTTTCTTTTCTTAAATTCTTTTTAAAACCCTAACTATTCGGTTTTTCGGCAACGAAAAATCGGGTACGTTACATTTGGTATCAGAGCATATGGTTAAGCGACAACCATGGTTCTGTTGGGTATTACTCATTAGAGATAGAGTCAGTAGTACTCTAGAATGAGTTTGAGTGTAATAATAGCTATGAGAGCGTATTTGTTAGTGAATATATAAAATTGTTTTATATTGTGATGATTGGTTTGTTGAGTGGCATATGAACCTTCGTCAGCGTGGTCTCGACAACTATGCCGAAGGGGTTTCTAAACATTTAAATAGAACAATTCGACACAGTATTGTTTTAAATTGGGTAAATGAAATAATTTTGCCTTGATTATATTTTTATATATATAAAGGAATATTTTTTCAGAATTATTAAAGTGTATATAAGTAGATTGTTGATTGTTTAGTTGTTTGAATAATCTAAATAAAAGAATAATTGTATAAGAAAAGAATTATAAGGATTGAATTATAATTAAAGTGATTTACAATTGAGAAATAAACTTATATATATAAGAAATGAAACTAATGAATATATTTATGAATATGAGTTGTAAAATAAAAATGAATTTAAAGTTAAATGGAATATAACTTAAGTGTTGTTGAATGGAATTGATTTTGGTATCGAAGTAAATAATCAAATGGATTAAATAAATATGAACTTGAGTTATGAAATGAAATTCAACTATTGTAAATGAATGGATTGAATGTTAATCAATTAAATGTGAATAATTGATATGAAATAATGAATGTAAGTGTTAATTCATTAAAATCTAATGTTATTAGAAGTTGAAAGATTGAATGAAAATCAATTTAATTAAACCAATTGAAAGCAAAGGAATTTGGTTGAGATTAATATACATTGGTTGTTATATGATTGTTAGTTAGTTGATTGTATATAATTCATTAAGTGTTAATGAAAATGAAAGTTAAATTAATTGAAATTCAATTGGAAGTTAAGTGAATCTTAAATAGAATTGAATTTGATTTGGAAGTGAACCAACTTGAATATGAATTAGTGAATATAAACTAATTGAAAATGAATGTTAGTGAACATCCACTGTTAATGAATCAAATGTGATTAAATTGAAAACCCAATTCATTGAATATTAATGAGAATATAAATGAATATTTATTGGTTATGGATGTTAGATGAATAATAGTTGGTTGATGTTTGCATTTGTTGTTTGTTTACATTTGCTAAGTTGACATATATAGTTATTATGTTGCTATATGTTGTGTATTGATACTATTTTCATATATACATGTTCTCATGTTATTTGTTGAGTGTTTAGTAGGTGCGGATCGCGTTTGCTTCGCATTTGGAGCTCGCTTTCGCGCTATATTAGCCATATATGCTCGCTAATAAAATATAAGGTACATATCTCGGATTAAATATCGTACTTTTATACTTTTTCCCTGCGGGATGCCTCATTACTTGATGAGATGTATATTTGTGATATATATACTGTCATTTTTTTTCGGATCGAGCCGCGCAAAGGAGACTATGGCGAATTTTTCCGAAAATTTAAGGCGTTAGAAAAAATTTGAGAAAATTGGAAAGTTTTGAAAATTTTAACTTTGATTAGGAATTGAAAGTTAAACAATAGTAGTTGTTTTTGAAAAGATAACTAAGTATGATTTGAAAACTTAGTAAGTTATTATAAGAAGTTTAACTATGAAATTTTGGGAAAATTAATAAATTCTGTAACTTTACTTACTTGATAATTTCGAGGACGAAATTCTTTTAAGGGGGGAAGATTGTAACGACCCAGGATTTTTAGTTATTGAAATTTGAATATTTAATTAATTTTAAATATTAATAAGTGAATTTATAAGTCAAATAAATTTTAATTTGAATTATTGAATTTAATTGAATAATTAAATCGATAATTTAATATGTTAAATTATGGAAATAATTGAAAATTGGGTTAAATATGATTGAAAATGATTTGTAAAATTTTATTTTATTATATTGAAGTTAGAACGATATTTTAGAACTTTTAAAATCGAATTAAGAGTTAAATTGTGAAAATTGAATATTTTAATATTTAAATCGACTAGTGAAAATAGTCAATTTTTGAACAGTCTCAGAATTGAACGAAACCAGTTCCATTGGATCCGTAATAGTTAGTTATTACCGGATTTCAAATTTCGTGTCAATCGGAGCTATCGTTTGATCGTGGCAGCTCGAAACGCATCGAATTATTTTTAATTTTAATTTGGCGAGTTAAAATAGCCATTTTTCAAAAAGTCTCGGATTTCGACGAAACCAGTTTCATCGGATCCGTAATGTGATATTATTGTAAGGTTTCAAATTTCGTGTCAATTGGATTTACCGTTTGTCCGGTACAAATTAAAACGCCTAGAAAATCGCTTAAATCGGTTTAATTTAAATTGAACGTTTATTGCCATAACTCGCACAGATGTCCGAATTAGCTTTCGAAACCTGTTCCATTGTGTCCGGAACGCGGGGTAAACCCTAGAAACGCTGGTTACGGCGCGTAAATCGGAGTTCGGAATTTCCGGGATGAATAGTGTTTCGTCGGTTCCTTATAAATAGCCCTTCACTCTAAAAAAATAAATAAAACCCTAATTCAATACCCTAGCCGCCACAATTGGTTTCAAAGGCCAGAAATCTCCCACGTTTTTCCCCTCTGATCTCTCAATCCATCAACTATTGGCTAAAACGTTCAACTACAAAAGTGAAGAGGGCGACGAGCTCTATAATCTCAACGGTGGAGATTGGATTTGAAGCATCGAGGTGATCGCTAGGGGGGTGCGTTCGTGCTCCATTCAAACACGGAAATCGAGATATGGTGACCACCGAGTTCGACCGCGTTTTGCACGATGATGGAGTTGGCGAAGCACTTCTGGATAGAGGTGGTTGATCGGAGTGAATGTCGACGAGGAGGTCGAAAAAAATCAAACCCTAGGGCGGCTATGGGTTCGTGACTTTCACGTTACCTGTAGAGGAAAGAGGAGAGAAGGGGGGGGGACGGTCCAGATGAGGGGTTTGCAGATCTCACGGCCTAAAATTGTTGTAGGGTTTTAATTATAAATTAATGTTGTAATTATAGTTATTAAAATCGTGTAAACTTGTAAAATCAATATCTTTTTCATACGAGGTCGAAAACGCGCGAAACCAGTTGCGTTGGAATCGTATGGACGAGCACTACGCGATGAAATTGGATTGGAGTCGTTTGGAGTTATTGAGAATTTTGGGTAAAATTAAACGTCCGTTTAATTTTATTCGAAATAAATCGCTAAAAAGAAATTGAAATCAAGGTGAGAACTTCTCACTCAATCGAATCAGTTTCGATTTTATTTTAAATAGTTAGATTTAAAATATTTGAATGCATGTTTGAATGTTGATTAATATCTATTGATTGTTAAAATAGACATTATACGCCGTTAGTAAGCGGATGTTATTTATTAAAAACATATACCGCGAATATTTCATAAACAGTGAAATTGGTATTATATATAATAGCAATATATATATATTGGCATATGTATATATTGGAGTTATTGATTTCCCACATTTTTTGTTTAGCGGATGAGACCCTATTGCGCCGTTGTTAAGCGGATAATATTTAAATCCCATATACCGCGATAATTTCGTACTGGAGCGAAATTGGTATTGTGCTAATGTTTGTGGATGCAGGAAAAACAGGTTGGAGGGATCCAACTGGATTCCTCAACAGTTTTTATTTGATTTCAGATATTTTGATATTTGATGGATTATCATATCGATATATGATATCGTTGTTGTCGTGATTGACTATTTGGTATGTAGCATCATTGGACCAAATTTGGAATTTTAAAAATGTTTTGAAAGTGATTTTTGAAAAGTATACGATTATAAAATATTTTTGGAAATTGATTTATTTTAAATAAATAAACGTATAATTTTAATGTTATAAAGAATTATGATTCTGAGAAATACGGTTAAAGATTGATTTTTTAGAAATATAGTTAAAAACTGATTTTTGAAAATATGGGTTAATAATTTTATAAAAAAGTTTAATCGGGATTTTAGAATTTATTGTGAAAAGTTTAAATATAGGATTTATAAAATCTAATTATTTTATGAATCAAAATGGTGAAATAATAAAGGAGATTAAAGACGTTTTAAAGAATAATATAAATTGATTTATATTAAGAGATTTATAAATGGATATTTATAAATTGAAATATTGACATTATAAAACGAGTTTTTATAAGTGTTTGAATGAAGTGAAATTGATTTTGTAAATAAATGGAATTTATAAAATTATAAATGGTGAAGTTATAAATGAAATTTATAAATAGTAAGATTTATAAATTTTGTGAAATTATTAAAGAATATATTTGGATGAATAATTGAATCTTATAAGTTATAAGATTTATAATTATGAAGTAAAGAAACGATTTTTGTAAAATAATTGTTTTATGAGCATTTAACTTATAATATGAATCTTTGGTTTATAATTGAGTTATAAAGTGAATAGGTTAATAAAGGAATTTATAAATGGAAGTTGTTATAAAATAAATAGAAATGAAATTTATAAACGCTGTTTTATAAATTCACAAACGACTTATGTTGATAAGTAAATTGTTATAATTTATTTATGGAGTTATATTCACGTTGTAGACAGTGAATAATCCTTTAAAATAAAATGAATGGAAATGATGAAATGTGTTAACGTAGTATATTCACGTTTTTGAATAGTGAATAACACGTTAAAGAAAATGTTTAGATGTGATGTTTTAAATAGAATTAAAACGATCTAACGATGTTTTAAATGCATTGAGATTCGAAACCATAGATTTCAACGTTCATTGTTGAAATAGACGTTTTCGAGAAATAAAGGAAATGTGGACTATAACACTGTTGTTATAGTAAATGATTTCCGAGAGGAAATGTTTTGTATAGTATTGAGATTTATATATCTATTTTAATTTCGAATCCCTATACTAGTGATTTTGGGTTGTCGTAACGATGTTTTACGCAACATTCGTTTTGGCCCAAATAAATATGTTTAAGAGAATGATTTCCTTAAAGAATGAAATATATACTTAATCTCGATTTAAGTATATTGAATATTTTCTAAGTGTTGAAGATAAATAAAATTTGTGAATTACTTATGAATAAATAAGTATGGATATGTTTTTCCAATATAAAGTGAATATTAGAGAATTTATCTTTTTGAAGATAAATTGAAAAGATAAATTGAAACGAATAATTGAAATCGTATATTCATAGATATTTTGAAATATAAATTCACTATGGAATTTATAAAAGAAAGGGGAACTTGTTTAAAAATAAATGTTGATTTATTTTTGAAGTGTGAAAATTATATATCTTGTAAAGATATTTTTGGAAATAAATAATTTGGAAAATTATTTGGAATCTGGTGATGTGTGCATATCAATTGATAGTTCAATTACCGACTATCAATATTTCCCTTTGAATGGGTAATTGATGTGAATTGTTTAAATTTGAATGCCACACTTATTTTTGAATAAGCACTCACTATTCGGGTTAACCGGGAAAAGACCATGGGGTCGTATAACCCATTCCGAATATGTGATACGTCATTGTGAATTGCATTGAAGATCGGTGTTGAAGACCGAGTATTTGTGAAAGCGATAGGATGACCTATCGATTGTCTCTGCACTGGGTAGCTCCTGGTATAGAGATTCCTTAAGTGATGGGAAATTCGATCGGGATTGTGAATATTCGGATTGCAAGGACTTCGTGAGAAGTGCCTTCGGTTTTGTTCGAGCCCGGAACAGACTTGTATGGATTGTGTGTCTGACATTACAAATTGAGATATAAAGCAGATTTCATTCAAATATATTTCTGTTGGTGGCGGAGAATTTATTCTTTTAGCTTAACACCCTTCTCTGAGACGTACGAGCTCAGAGGTTATGTAGTTGAAGGTTATCAGCGATATATTCCCAATTTGGTAATGTGACATGCTGAGTGTTGCTGTGAAATGATCATTGTGTTGATTATTTGTGATAGGATCGTTTATTTGATCGTCTATCCTGGTGATCATTTCTATGATCATTTGTTGACCCAAAGCATGGCTTTTGTATAAAGTATGTTTTTGTGGACGTGACTTCGTCGAACCTCACACCCCGTGAATGGTCAAAACAGGAAAGAAGCAGCAAGGTTATGAGGGGTAGCGCCCTTTAGGATGTGTGCATTTCCTTATGGAAAAGGGTGGTATCATGGTATGGAGCCCAGATACTTACTCATGTTGAAAACACTTTGTTATGATTGTGTGAATTGATTACGAGCGCTCGGTGAAAGGTCCCAAAGGACCGGGGGATGGCATATTCGGTCAGTTGTTACTCAGTTAGGGGTAACCCGGCCTTGTGTTGGTAGAGATCCGGTTTGGTTCTCGGGGATGTCCATCCAGAGGCATTCTCATGTGGCAATGGGAAGTTCCTTGGCCTGATCATTCGTTGGAAATCCAAAGAAACAATACGAGACTTGTACGGTATTAGTTGTAGAACCTATCATTCACTTATGGTGGCACCCCACTGTTTGGATGGTAGCTATAGTAGGCATAGTTCGAAATGTCTATGCTGGCTAAGATTTATATTCTACTTTTGAAATGATTTTCTCTACACTATGCACTAGTAATAATATCAAATGTTTCCTTTTAATGCGTATCAAGCATCTTTGACTATCATAAGGAGAAATCTCCTCCAAGTCTGCGTTTGCATTGTGTGTGTGGCGGAAGGTCTTATGGTAGTCTCATTTTTAAAAGCATTGCGAATTGACTTTAAAAATATTCATCTATTTTGTTTTCAAAGATAAATAAACTGTTTTGGGTTCTCACACCAGTCACATGACTGACTCGGAGTTTATTGTTTTCCTTCCTAAACTCTGGGTGCCCACCAATTTCCACACGGGCAGTCAAGAGTTAAGGTTTATCAGGATATTTCTGGAATTGCTGGAAGCGAGCTGGATGGCATGGCGTATTACTAGTATATAATATTTCTTTTTCCGCGGCACTGTTTGTTGTTGTTGTTGTACACTCTGATGATATGATGTAATGAAATGTAATGTATAAAATGTAATAACTGATATAGTTCTTCGTTTAAAGATTATTCATTTATTTATTATATGTTGTTGCGCTGCGAATTGTGAGATTCTGATGTTGTTCAGTTGTTTTCTGTTCTGTTCCGTTCTATTCTCTTTTTCTTCTATTTTAAAAATTTTCTATTTCCTTTTCCCTCTATCTTCTTCTTTCTTCTTTTTCTTTTCTTTTTCTTAAACCCATAACTATTCGGTTTTTCGGCAACGAAAAATCGAAAACGTTACATATCAACTATGCTAACTATGGAAAAGTCCATCTCGAGAAGTTTGCTTTATTTCAAGATTTCTCTACTTATGAAATTGATTCTCTTTTTGCAAACAACCAAGTTCTTAGTCTTGTTGATGCTTCACACAATGATTTTGTATGTTATCCAAATCTTGTAAAAAACGTCTATGCAAATCTCAACTGTGGATTTTATAATGGAAATGATGATGAAATTTGGAGTAGGGTCAAAGGCACTAGAATTATTTTAAATTGTGATCTTTTGGGTACCATTCTCAATTGCAAGAGCACGGGAATGGATCTTTCTAGTTTCAATATCGATGAAAATGATCTTGAGACATTTCATCACATTTTCGAAGGAGATAACATTGAATACATAAATCGAAACTTTCGACAAAAAGCTAGAATTGTTAATACTCTTTTACATCATACTTTGACCCCAAGATCGGGGAGTTTTAAGAATCTAACTTCAAAAGTTTGCAAAGCACTTTTTGCTATTTTTGGAAATTATGATATTAATTGGGCGCAAGTTATTTTGGATGAATTTCGTCCCAAAAATCTTGAAATGGGTGAAAACACTTTGTATCATGGAATCTATCTCACTTGAATTTTTAATTATTTTGGAGTAGATTTCAAAGGAGAAGAATTTGTTTCAAGAAAATTTTTAATCACTCAAATATTTCTCTTATGAAAATTCCATATGTTTTTCAACCATATGAAACTCTTGCCGAAAAGGAAGAGCGTTTGGCTCATGAGGAGATGGAAGAGGAAGAAGAAGAAGAAGAAGAAGGGGATGAAATGGAAATAGAAGAATAAGAAGAAAGTGAAACATCCTTGGAAAGTATTGACTATCCCTCTAATCCAACCAATAAAACCTTACTAAAAAATCAAAAGATCATTGTTGAGAATCAACAGACACTTAAACAATCTGTTACTAAGAAATTGGATAAAATGTCATCCAAGATGAACAAGTTTTTCTCCAAAGTCAGCAAGAAGCTTAGATTATCCTCATCTTCGTCATCCTCTAACTAGTTCTACCTTTTCATGTCATGATTAGTTTTAGTTTGTTTTGATTTGAATGTTCGTGTAGTTCTTAATGTTTAATCATTGTATCGTTCTATTATGAAATGAAATTGAATTACTTTTTTTTTATCTAGCTTATCCTATCTCCAAAGTAAATGTTAGTATATTATATAAATATATTTATACACACGATTATTCACAAAATCAAAACGAGTCATCAAAATTAACCTACCCCTGTCGACAACCCCCTAGACCCTGTCAACAAGTACTGGTCAGAAAAGACTTTTCATTTTGAAATTTGAATAACTACCTTGTGTCTATTCATTTTAAACGAATTTCTACACCTATAAATACATATTTCTTCCAGAATCCATCACTCGAAATCATTTCTTATCTACTTTATCTATATTTCTTCTCACAAACTCAAATATGGCCAATCCATTTCATAGTTTGACCGAGAATCTTGAAGAAACCCTTAACTCTTTCAAAAATATTCTCTTTTTCATTCTTCGTAATAAAGCGACACTTAGAGTTGAGTCAAATACAGATGATCAAGGAGCAACAAAATCATTTTGATACGCTGCATAAAGATGATAATGAAGCACGTCCTCCAATCTCTCTCACCAATGAAAACGAAAATTGGGATGCCATTAAAGCAGACCCTATATTTAGAGAAGAAGGATGGGTGGATGTTCCTCATATTGTTTGATTTTATTGCCTTGTTTGATTTAAATTGATTGCTTGGACTGATTTGATTTGGTTTGGTATGGATTGATAATTGGTGTGCAAAACATAATATGTATAAATACACATTAGTTTCTTTTCTCTCTTCCTTATCGTTATATGATCTTACATATGTATTCTATGCAAACGTAAATATAACAATATATAATTAATAAATGATTTGTGTACTTATACTTGAATTCTCATATTATCACTATTATAAGTATTATCATATATGGATTCTTAGTGAGGATAGTTAGTAATTAAGGACTAAGTTTTAGTTTTAGAATTAAGTGATGATTATTTATGATAAAACTATTATTTTAATCACATGTCATATAATTAGATTAAGGGGGAGTTATATAGTTTGGAGTCAGTTTTTGTTGATGACAAAAGGGGAGAAGTATAAAATAAAATAGTTAGGCATAGATTATAGGGGAGTTATTAGTTTTAGGGGGAGTTATTAGGATAGAAGTAATATTTTATAAACAAATGTTATCATCATCAAAAAGGGGGAGATTGTTTGTCCTTTAGAAGATGGTTTTGATGACAACTACCCTAGAATAAGATTATAAAATATAAATACTAACATTATAGTTTAGATATATATGTATATGTAGGATTCAGCCATGCAGGTACCAAGAATGAAGACTGTACAATATAGAGATTCAAGACCGAAGATATCAAGATTGAAGACTCATGAGTATCAAGATTATCAAGAGTTCAAGATTTCAATATAAGTAATTTAATTAGGAATTTTGTTAAAACTCCTAGAAAAGCACTGGCATCTTAAAATCCATTTTATTTGTGGAATGGAATCCACTTCGAGCTTGTTAAAGGGATGGAACCCTAAGTAGGATGGAACCTAGGAAAAATCTAGTGGAACCTTGTTTTGTACCCATCAACTTTTATTCAAATGTTTTACAAAATTATATCTTGTTTTCAAAACGATTTCAAAATCTTCCTTTTTTAAAAAGATCAAAAACATCTATCCTGGTTTTAAAATACTTTTAGCCTCAAAATAATCTTTATTTTCAAAGTCAAATTATCCTTGGTTTTAAACTATCTTTTAATATATTTAACTTTTAATATTTATACTTAGATTTAAATATAAAATTATAGTAAAAATTTTTATATACCAAATATTATTCTCTATACTTATTTATGTATTTTAACTATAGTTAAGTATATTTATAAAGTTTAAAATAGTTTTAATACAAGATAGAAGTTATTTTCAAAGAAAAAAATTTGCTAAAAATTACTTAGGTCCATCGACAACCCCTTGGGCCCCTTGTCGATAAGGTGGCAGTTTATTTCAAAAATTTGAATTTCAAAGGAAGTGTCTAGTTGTCACATCCTTTCACGAATGGACATGGATGTTGTTCTACTATAAACAGGGGCAGTTTTAAACGAATTTATATTCATATTTTCATCTGATTTCACTCCGCTTCTTCTTCCACATTTCTTTATATATATTTTTACTATTACTCTGTCGAAATCAACATTGAATCTAACTAGATCATTTCTAGTTTGATTCTCTATCACTATCTCAACAAGATCCCAGTGCTATTCAGATTTATAGGTTTAATTAATTGAGTGAGAAAAGGTGTGATTGTAGCCTGCAAAATCGATCAAGCGAGAAAAGGTGTGAATGTAGCCTGTGAAATCAATTGGGTGAACTTTTTGCCCGTAAAATCAGGTATCTCTACCCAAAGGATTGTAAATCTGGAGTGGTGTACCTCGTGGCGTTGAAATCGAGGGTGTGATTGTAAGAATTGATTTTGAAAGGAAATCCATACTTTTGTGCGGAACTGGATCTATGGTAACTCCGAACAAGTATAAAATCCGGTATTTTCTTTCCTTTATTGCTTTTACTTTATTTCTGCATCTGTGTTTGATTCTGTGATCATATCTGTGTCTGAATATTGCATACATTTGTGCTCAAATTAAAACTCAAAAAGATTTTGTAATTCCTTAAAACACTATTCACCCCCCTCTAGTGTTAATTCTAGCCTTAAGATCCATAGTCCGCATTTCCTACAGATACTTTGTGTGTCATTAGTATACACCATTTCTATAGGTTGTTATATAGCGTCTAGTCTGCAGTAAAGTCTATGGAGTAGCAGGCCGATCAAAGGTTAGAATTAGAATTTCAGCCTAATTATACGATTAGGAGTTCAGCCTAATCAAAGGAGCTATCGAACAGAAGTGCAAACAATCAAATTTAATCAATTATACTTATTAAGTTAATTCGTATTCCTTCTCTCTATTTCCTTTGTTTCCTTATATATACTAGAATTGTTGTAAAGTCTATTACTTTTACTTTGCTTAAAGATTCTAGTAATTACTATCATTTACCAGACTTTTAGTCTGACCCACTCCTTCATTTTCCATTTTTACCCTCATAGGCAATCAAGGAAGAGGATAGTAGGTTACAGTTGCTTGGAAATTTCTTTGAAGGAGATTCCACTATGTACTTCCACTTCTTTTATTTCAGCGTTTTGTTCTTTATTTGTACTAGCATATGTTAGGGAATAGTTGTACTCTGATTTTTGAGTCTACGGTTTTCTTTGATTTCAGAAGACATATATGTATGGTATTTTGACACATGATGCATTTTGGTATTTGGCGACTTATCTGGTTTTTAAAGCAATTATGAAGTGCTATTCTAAATAAGTTATTATTTAAATTGTTTCTGCTGTATTTACCTATTTCTGTCTTGTGAATCTTAGTCTCTGCTGGTTTTAGTTTATACCTACAACATACCACGCCTTCTAGTGTGTCCTTTTGGGTATACTAAGGGTTACGGAGTGTTTCATTTGTATCAAAGCCTAAGGTTACAGGACTTCTAACAATTTGATTTAAAAGTAAAGTATTTTTCAAAATAACTAGTTTAAAAGATATTTTTAGAAATAAACTCTTATAAAAGAAGTAGTTCTTAAGTATGGAAGAGTTTTTATAAAAAAATCCCCTCAAAGGTCCAGTTCAACCTTCTTTTGGTTCTTTCAAGCCTATGTTTTTCTTTTCTTTACATAGTATGACTGTCTGGTTCCGTAGAGCTATGACACTAGAGGTACAAGGGCCAGTGCCCAGTACAACACCGGTAGGTGGAAATCCCATTAACCCACCTACATCGGCCATCTTTTCTAAGGTATGCAAGGACTTCGCTAGTATTGGAGGTGGAACTTTTTCTGGCATGGAGAATTCAGAGAGATGTAGCTAGGTTCGCGAATATGGTGCAAAGGTTTAGTCGTTTAGGTTTGGAGGACCGACAGAGTGATCAACCTACATCTTGATAGCTGAAAGGAGAGCTTGAGAAGGTTCCTACAAGCTTTAAGAAGCAGTGAGGGAAGGACAAGAAGGATAAGGATAAGGACAAGAGGAAGGAGGGAGGATCTCAGAAGCGAATCAAGAAAAGTGGGAGATGTAAGCATTGTAGAATGGCTGATCATTACGCAAAAGACTGCAAGGGAGAGAAGGCGAAGAAGTGTTACAGCTGTGGACAACCCGGTCATCTTAGTAAGTTTTTTCCTCAGAAGACGGGGAAGGGAGTGAGTGCACCTGCAGCGTAGATTCAAATTTTTGATACAGCACCTTCCAGCAGCAGAACAAATTGAGGTAGGAAAATCTCTTTAGAAGGATTAATCTCTCTTTATGATTTTCCTATTCAGACTCTTTTTGATTTTGAAGCACCACACCCTTTCATTACGAGTTCTTTGGTAGATTGTTTGCACTTAGACATCCCTTTAGTAGTATACCCTATTGTTGTTTCAAACCCCATATGAGGATCGACAAACTTGTCTATGGTTTGTTGGAGTTTGAATTTTTTTAATCCTTGGCGTAGAGTTTGATTGTGATGCCTATGTTTATTAGGATTTTTATGGTATGGGATGATTTTGGGGATGGATTGGTTATCCACTTATTGAGGTATATTAGTTTGCAAGAGGAGATTCGTTAGACTAGAGACATGCGGCCGTAGGACTCTCAAGGTTTCTTGCGACCCGTAAGGGTTGGTTATGTTGAGCTCTCTTTATTCCCTTGATTCATCATCACCAGAGTTAGATTAGGCTCCTATCATCAGAGATTTTCCAGATGTCTTTGATGAGGTTAGGGGATTACTCCCTAAGAGAGAGATTAACTTTAGGATTTATTTGGTTGATAATGCTAAGCCAGTAGCATTACCCGTGAGGCACATGGAACCTAAGGAGCGGAAGGAATTAGGTAAGCAGATCTGTGAGCTTTTAGAGAAAGGTTTCATAAGAAGGAGCATATCGGAGTGGGAAGCGCCAGTTATCTTCGCTACTAAGGTGGATGGTTCCCTTTGACTTTTCGTAGACTATAGAGAATTAAATAAGCTCACGAAGAAGAATCGTTATCCACTTCCTAGGATAGATGATCTTTTTGACCAATTGGTTAGCTCTTCGGTATTCTCTTAGCTTGATTTAGCCATTGGATTTCATCAGCTTAGGGTCGCTGATGATAGCATTGATAAGAACGCATTTAGGACACTCGATGGATTTTATGAATGGTTAGTTATGCCTTTTGTGCTAACCAATGCCCCGGCCTACTTTGTAGATTTGATGAGCCGCATCTTTAGGGAAGTTCTAAATAAGTTTATGGTTGTATTCGTGGACGACATTTTTGTGTTTTCCAACAGTGAGGAGGAGCATGCTATTCATCTAGAGGGGGTTCTTCATACACTTTGCATTCTTCAGTTGAAAGCAAAGTTCTTGAAGTATCCCTTTCGGCATAAGAAAGTGTGTTTCTTGGGGCATAGAGAAGGTCAATGCATGGAAAGAGTTTGATAAACAATTTTGTAAATCTAGTTTTGGATTGTGGAAACCCAAAGAGTTGTAGGCAATGATCAAAGATGTACAATAAATGTAGTTAATAAGAAAAGAAGAAAGCCCTTGTATAGATAATTTATGAAATTATAATTGCTCCAGAAAAGTGGATTTAACAGTAATGCCATAAGATAAATATAGGCATACAAGAGGAACAAGAATATAAGACTTTAGTAAGGAAATGAGATTACCTAAATTTAGGAAGGGGACTACTAGGGTAGTAAGAAGATAATCCACCTTATGATTAGCTCAGTAGAATATAATCGTTAGATATGAAAATTTTCATTGTTAATATTTTCTTTTAGGAAATAAATATTAGGTTTTTGAAAAATGGTATGAAATTTAAATTGGTTTTTATATGATATAATTTTTTTTAAAGTAATATTATTTTTGAAGAATTATAGCTCGCTAGTTTCTTTGTAGATAAACAAAGATTTTAAAATATAAGGAGCTAAAGTTTATTAATATCGAAAACATAGGTTACAACATTTATTTTTGTAATAGATGTTTTTGTGGAAAATAAAGGGTGCATAAACTATAACACTATTGTTATAGTAGGTGACTCCCAAAGAACATTTCATAATATATGAGATTTACTAGTATTTATTTAAATCTATACACTAGTATTTTTGGGTTGTAGTAATAGTGTTTTACACAACATCTATTTTAACCCAAATAAAAATGTATTTAAAAAAAAAAGATAATTTCTAAGAATAGAAATAAAGTGATTCATAAAGTACACTTAGTATTTTAAATAAGTGTAGGAAAATGTCTTCTAACTATGGGTACTAAAACAGTTTTAAAAAATGAGATTTTCTAAAAAGAAAAGAGTAAGTTAGATATTAGAAGATGTATATCATAATAAAATATAAATTAAACAAAATTTAATCTATTAGAATGAAAAGGGTAATGCTATAATTTTCTATGAAACCAATAAAAATGTTTATTTAAGTTACAAGGAATGCGTGAAAGAGATATACAAGGTATGGGAGCATCATATTTTGTATAGCCTATTTCAAAAAATAAAAATAAAATAAGTCCCTTGTAATTTCACATAAACATGAAGTCCTCTTTTAAAAGGTTCATAGAAGATTTTAGCGTTAATAATTTCTCATAAGAGAAAGTAGTTCCAATACATTAAGGTATGAGGCCGTTAGGTGTAATAAAAAGATGTTTTGAAAACACATAAAGATATCTTAAAGATGTTCTAAAGGAAAATAGTTTGATGAGAAAACAAATAAGTGTTTGGATAACTTAATAAAAGTAAAATTTGAAAATTCAATTTTTTATAGAAAACCAAAAAGGTCTTCAAAAGAAAACGAGGAATAAGTTTTTGGACATAGAATTTAAAAGTTTTTCCCTCTAGTTTTGGGAAATAATGTAAATTCAAAAAGCTGTGAAGATGCAAATCAAGATAGATAAGACTCTAAGTAAACTATATTTTTGAATTTAATAGAAACTTAAAAATAACATTTTAAAGACTAAGGTTTTGAAATTCGATGTTTTAAAAGTTTAGAAACCTTAATTTTTAAAATGGAACTATACCAAACTCCTAAATGTGAAGCACATAGGAATCATTTCCTAGGTATAAAATGTAAGGCTATAAACGAGACAATAGGGATTACTTTTAGAAGTAATAGTGGAAGTTCATGTAAAGTGTATAGGGAACTAGTGAGAACCTAGGAATGTTGATTCATATGAGCATGCTAAAGAAGAATAGTAAAGTGAAATTAGTAAGATTGTAAGGCACACATGGTTGAGGCTGTGTGGGTGTGCATTTTTGATTTTGAAGAAACTTAGGGAAAGCATCTTCCTTTAGAAGAATTCTCACATGATAGTAGCATTAAAAGTGGAACCTTTCGAAGCTCTTTATAAAAGATCGCGCAAGTCGCCTTTATGTTGGACAGAGTCTACAGAGGGGTTGCCTTGGTTCCGACATGGTTAAGGAGACTTTGGAGAAGATTGGTTTGATTAGGAGAAAATTCGTATCCCATATCTGCATTTCTTTGATATAATTTTTCAAATTTCCTATTTCTATCTTTAATTTTGAATAGATTCTTTCTTTATTATCCTTTGGGAGGGTAGAACTTAGGATTTAACCTACGGATGGTAGGATTTGATGTAAACATGTTAATAGGACATGTTATGAATGATGTATGCATGTGGTTGCAAGTGTTTGCTAGTGGATTCTATGGATGCATATACTTACACTAGGCATTATTATCTCTTAGGGATTGGCCTAACTAGGGCACTAGAGCATATGCATATGGATGTGTGTGCATTTTATTTCATTTTCCGTTTTCGCTATAAATGGATTTTGTCACATGGTTGTTGCATTTGGATGATGCTTATAGCACACATATAGAACTATCAGTATCCATTAGGGATTTTGCATTCCTTTGGATACATAGCACGGACATGATTGCATGCAAGGAGGTCAAATGAATCAGTGGACCGTCTAATCTTTTGCATTACTTAGGGGAATAGACATTACTCTAATCACATAAGTATCATAAATTGCATTATAAAAAATTAAAGGCAATGGATGAATGGATGATGGTTGAGTAGTTGGTTATAGAACTTGGATGGAAACATTAGTTCATTCTTTTATCTTTAGAGATTTCGGGGATGAAATCCCTCAAGGAGGGGAGAATGTAACAACCCGAAATTTAACCCATAATAATTAATTCATTAATTAATGAAATAATAAAATAACTTTATGAAATTTTCAGAATTGAACTACTGGAGTTGCACCATTATATCCATAGTAACTTTCAGGTCAATTTTCACATATAAAACGTCAAAATCTGAGCTAATATGAGCAAGTTATGAATTAAACAAAGATAAAGAAGAGTCAAAATAATAATAATATGGGCTAGGTCGACCAGCCGGTCGACCTAAGCACTAGGGCGGTCGACCGCCCGGTCGATCCGCCTCACCTTTTGAACGAACGAAAGTTTGTTTCATTCGTTCGAATGTTGTACGCATCATTTGCATTCTTTTAACCAATATAGTCCTTCTGTTCTTGCATCAAATGGCTCCTATTCAGCCTATGACGTGGTTGCATCTTGTTCGATCCGAAAATTTAATGGTCCGAGATCCACTTCTACACTTATAAATAGAACCTTAGGCCTAACACTTTTTCTCATTCTAGATTTTCTCCGCTTGGGTTCACCTTTTCCCGAAGGACCCTAAAAGGAATAATTTTTCAACGAGAGAATCTTTTTAATAAAAATATTTTAACACCCTCAAGTGGATCCAAAAAGACCAAAAGGAAAGAGCTTAGGACCATGGGTGAGTGATTGTAATTATTTTAGATTTCTTTAAGTAATTTAAAATAATAGGGCTTCCAATAGTTGTGGTTTTTACTATGATTTTTGGAATAATCTTTTCGTAATTTATTTACAGTTTTTACAATTATTTTTAATCTATTGCTTTTTAGCTATTCTTTTCAATTAATTGTAGTTAATTTATGTTAATTATAGCTTTTCCATTTAATTATAGTTATTTACAGTATTTTTTAATTATTTACTTTTAATTGCTATTTATTTAAATATTTTTCCACATTTTGGATTTTCTTTTATAACTATCAGTTTTCTTCTATTTATCCTTTTTCTTCGCAAATGGATTAGAATAGATTTAACGCAAATATGAATTAGACAACAAGAAAACTGAAAGTACGTAAAGTGAGATGTAAATTGAAACGACTGTAATAAAATGTAATTAAGACTGAAATTGAGCCTAATTATGATATTAAGGCTAGAATTCGACTAATTAAAGATAATTGGCGTAGTTATAACTTAGAATTATAACTAAAAAGAGTATAAGATGAAAGAAGCTTATTTTTATACTTAGACCTTGGGTTAAGTAATAAGCATGATTATAACGTAGGTTATAATAAGAAAAAGAACAGAATGAAGCTTATTCTAAGACTTAGGATAAATTAATAAGCATAGATAACAAGAGCAAAAGTAAGGCTTATTTAAAAAAATTATCTAAGTTAACAAGCAAGGATTAAAGTAGGACCTGTACCAAATAGCATTCTCCTATTATTTCTATGGACACGGTGTTTCACATAATCCTAAAGTGAGACGAGGGGCACGTTATGCTAATAATGATAGTAATTGGCCAATAAGTAGAAGTCCAAATCATGGGGATTTGGGTAAGAGGTGTAACTAGATGTTGTTTGGATGACGGGCCAGTATCTACAACATTTCCCCTATTTTCTATGGACACGGTGATCTTCCATTAGCCTGAAGTGGGATGAGGGGAACGCTTATGCCGGAACATGAGGTAATAAGAAGATCCAATTGGTGGAACAATAGGTAACATGAGCATGATGGCAGTTACGCATGCGACTTCCATTCGGGTGCTCAGTAATCGTTATGAGTTCCACGCGCTTAGTATGTGTGCCTTTCATAGACATTATTTCCATCTGTGTAGGGAGCTATATAATGTCTAGTCCATAGTAGATAATTAGCATGTCATTCGTAGACACCATTACTATATAGGAAGTTCTATTGCGTCTATCATTTAGTAAGGTCTATGGAGTAGTAGGCCGATCAAAGGGTAGAATTAGGATTCCAACATAATTATAGGATTGGGAATTCAGCCTACTCAAAGCAGCTATCAAAGACAAGTGCAAACAATCAAAATTGATCAATTATATTTATTTGGTTAATTCATATTCCTTCTCTCTATTTCCTTTGTTTTCTTTTACTATCATTCACTAGACTTTTAGTTGACCCACTCCTCCATTTTCCCCTTTCCCTTCCATAGGCAATCAAGGAAGAGGACAGTAGGTTGCAGTTACTTGGAGATTTCTTTGAAGGAGATTTCACTATGTACTTCCACTTATTTTATTTCAGCATTTTGTTCTTTTATTTGTACTAACACATGTTGGGGAATAGTTGTACTTTGATTTTTGAGACTATGTTTTTCTTTGATTTCATAAGATATATATGTATTGTATGTGATGTATTTGGTATTAGGTGACTTATCTGGTTTTTTAAGCAATTATGAAGTGTTGTTCTAAATAAGTTATTTAATTTGTTTCCACTGTTTTTACCTATTTCTGTCTTATGAATCTTAGTCTGTGCTAGTTTTAGTTTATATCTACAATGCACCACGCCTTCTAATGTGTCCTTTTGGCTATACTAAGGGGTGTGAGATGTTTCAGATTTGTCTTGAGTATGGTATTCAACAGGAACTATCACTCAAGTTTGTACCAATATGAGTTTGGATGATTTAAATCCAGTGGTATCTTCGGTTGTGAAACTACCGCAAGTGACAGTGAGAATTATTTTCATATAAAATAAAATAATATATTTTAGTTAAAATTAAAATGGAATTAAAATGAAAATGAAGTTGAAAGCATGCTTGTTTATTTTTATGGATAGCGATTATTGATGTTTAAAATTTTGAAGTGGAGTATTTTTTGTTGAACTTCCATAGGTTATTTATGTATGTTTTATTCCATGCAAGCATATTTATTGACTAAAAATCCATTTCACTATAATGTGAATATATACAGTTTAGAAAGGAGTTTTTATAGTGGATTACGCTGTTCAAAGTAAATATTTAAAGAAATTTTTAAAGCTGATTTCATATTAATTTGTACATTGAGTGCTTAAGAATTCTAGTCGATGCGTCTGGCCAACATTATCAATAGGGATTCCTAAACACTAAACGAGATATATGGACACAAGATTTTGAAGAGTGAAGAATTATTTTGAAGAGAATAACATTTTTGAAATGAATATTGTAACAACCCTAGATTTTTCATATATTTTAATATTTGACTTTATTTTATTTTGAAATTAATTTTAAACTTGTTTTATTTCAAACGTTTCACATTTTTAAATATAAGTGTTGATTATTATGTGAATTATAATTTCAAACAGGTATAAATTGGATATTTTACTGAAAGATGAATTTCTGTTCAAGCTGGTCAAACTTTGACTTTTAAATTTCAAATTTAAATATTTAAACTCCTAAATTTTATCTTTTATTATGGAAATAGATTTAACAACTTGAATACTGCTTTTTGTTTCGTTGAAAACGGACTTAAACTGTGAAAGTTATGCACATTTCAATTTTGAATATAATTTGTTTTATTTTGCAATTTTGTCCATTTTAGATTATATAAATCATATTTTCTTTGTTATATTTATTTTAATATGTTTAAATATGTTATTTTATGTATATTTTTGTCTTTTAATATTTTTAAAGTGATAATATAATTTTTCCAAAATTTATTGCATATATTTTCTATTTTTAAAGGCTAGTTTCCATTTTTTGCTATTTTCTTCATTTAAATTATATTTAATTAAAATTTATTTATTTATTTTATACATGCATTTTATTTTTGTGTCTTTGTCTTCATTTATAAATATTTTTCAAGTAGACAAAAATTTTCCAAAGTTCATTTCATTTATTTTCAAATTTTCTAGCCTAGTTTACATTTTCTTTGCTATTTTCTTAATTTAATTATATATAATTAATATTTATTTATTTTTGTTTATTTACTAAATTTTCATGTTTTTGTCTGAATTTATACTTATTTTTAAGTTATTTAAAATTGCAAAAGAAATGGTGGAAATTTGAAGAGTTTTGCGACCCTTGATTTGCTTAAGGCTTTTTGTCTTCTTGTCTTTTCACATTTCAACCATCACCTTTTCATTATTTGCTGCCATAACTCCTTCCCTTCAGCCGACCACTTCTCCACTTCATTTTTCAGGAATTTTTTTCTTCTCAAACTCTAAAAAAATTAGTCCATCTCCTTTGTGAAAAGCTTTGGTAAATTTTCAATTCTTTTTCTCTTTTTCTTCTTGTTTCTTATGATTTTATGCAATTGCCTTCACCTTTGTAGCTCAGCCCTAGCTCCTCCATCACCTTGGCCTCCTCCACCTTCACCACATCAGGTTGCCACCACTTCCATCCCTCTTCCCAAGACTGGCCATGCACCAATAGTTGATCAAACTCCACCAAAACTTGCACAAACTCCACTTGAATTGCCATAGCCAATCACCTATGCTATCACCACCTCTCTCTTCCACCTAGGCCGACCAAACACCACCTCCACCAGCCAAATTCCGACCTGGAACACCTCTGCACACCACTACCTAACCCACCTGAAATACCCATGCCCCCTTGGCCTTGGTCGAGCCATAAGATGCTTTGAAATCTATGCTTTTGCCTTTTGAACATTAGATCTTGCTTCACAAATATTTGCACCAATTTCTCTAGGTTAGGCCGACCCCTATAGGTCCATAACCAGACCCTAGAACATGCCATAGTTGTGTATTTTCCAGCCATAGCTGAGTCTATGCGAGATGGAGGCAAGTGCAATTGGTTTGGATTTGATTTGTTCTTGTATATATAAGTTATTTAAATATATGTGAAGTGTTTATTCATGTATATTGTATTGTTTTGTTTGAATGTTTCAAGGGGTATAGCCTTGGCTCTCCCACTCTCAGATCATTGTAGCATTGTCGTGCCTTCGTAGTGTCAGTATTGTTGTTTTGGTAGCGATCTACAGCTTTGAACAGGTGAGTAAATCTCACCAGACTAATATGTACTTATATAGTGATAAACTGACATCACCTGAATCTGTAAATGCATATCATCCTGTTATAACTGCTATATTATATTCATATGAAGTTCAAACCTATATTTACACTTGTTATACCATATGTTACTGTTATTTCATGCTATTCTGTTATTTTCATCAGTTTATCACACTGCAAGTTCCCTGTAGACGAGAATAACTATGGGTTGAAATGATACATACCCGAACGGACTTTAGAATAGGAGAAAATCGTTATGGGTTGAAATGATAGGCCTGAATGATTTTCAATTATTTTCTTTTACTTGGAATTGCGGGTTTGAAATGTTCAAACCCGGGTTTTCTTTGTAAATTATGGGTTGAAATGATATATTACCCGTATCACTTCATCTAGGCTAGAAAATGAAATACAGACCCGTTGTTAAAATATGTTTTTCTAAAATTTTTAAATTATTTTAGAAATGTAAATATTATAATATTTTGATTTAAATTTGATTAAAAATGATTTTTGTAAAGCATTATTGGTTTTTTGAAAATTTATAAGTGAAATAAATAAACGGTAAAGTTAGAAAATCTGAAATGTAAGTTATTTTGGAAATTAGAATTTGGTGATAAATGGAATTTAAATTAAATATGAAAATATGACAAATTTATGATATTTTGAATTAAATGAATTTAAAATGATTTTATAATATATTAATGATTTTTGAATAAAGTTAAAATGTGAAATGAATGAATATTTAGGTTGAAATTTGGCAATATAACTAAAATTGGAAATTTATGAATTTGGCTTAAAAGTGAATTTTAAGTTAAGTAAATAAAAATGAAATTAAGTTATATTTGAAAATTTTAAACTTAAATGTTATGTTAAATTTAATTTAATGAATTTAAAATTTAATGTTGGAATTTAATAAGTGAATTATTATTAAATTTTGATTTTTGAATGGAGATTTAACTTTATAAAATCATGAATATAAGGGTATTTGAATGACTGTTTTAAAAGTGAAATTATATGATTTTATAAGCTAAAAATGATTTAAATAAAAATATAATTGTTTGTGAAATTATATTGAATACTTGAAGTTAATTAACTGCATTTCTGAAATGCTATTAATTCTAATGTAAATGATAATACAGCATTTGTAAATGCTGTAGTTGATAATAATGAACCAAATGGCTAAGTTTAATTAAAGGTTATTATAGCATCTTTGTAAATGCTATTATTGTTGAATTTAACTAAGTTTTATTTGAAACTAATGTAACCCTATTACAGCATTTTTAAATGCTATCTTTTGTTAAATTGAACTGTTTTGAATGTAACTTTCCGTAGCAATTTCTAAATGCTGCGAAAGTTGAATTTTCATCTGTTTTAATAAATTAAGTGAATAAATGAATTTTGAAAGACTAAAATTTTGGAAATTTAATAATTTAATTATTAAATATAATAACTTCATTTTATGATTTAAAATGAAGTAATTTGTTTCGAAATATAAACTATTTTGAAATGTGTTTTGTAATGGTATTTAAATTAAATAAAAATGAATGTGGTTTGGAAGATATGATATTTTGAATGATATCGAATTTTTAAATTATATTTGATTTTGAAGTATAAAATACCATTTTGAAATTTTAACCACAGGATGTAATTAATTTATAGTTTAACTGATTCTTAAAGGATGGGCGATCCCAAGCATCCTTTAAGTTATTGTGCATTTCTACTACAGTTCACTTAAGTTGGTTTACATTATATAAGTATACATTGTCCTGACTCGAGTGTTTTGTGTTTTACTTTACGCTTGGGTCAGCCTGAGTATTTACAGCTTAGCTTTGGATTTCTTTTCTGGAGCTAGGAATTGTTGGAGATTCTGCTTGTCTAGTTATCTATCCCTTCAGTTTCAGTTGTTCTATTTCCGCTTTGGTATTGAGAAACTGCTATGTAATTGAGATTTCTATTATATATGTTTTTCAGACTGATATTATGTATTATGTTTTGAGAGTTTGTTATAGTAGTTTCATGAACTACTATGGTATTTTAATTTCCGCTGCGAGTTATTCTGATATTTCTGTGTCTGTGATTTTGTGATTGTATTTCATTTGCTCCAAAATTATTTACAATGCGATATTTTGAGCAATTCAAGTCTGGCATGTGTGGATGCGAATGGCTGAAAATATCGGGTTGTTACAAACATGATGTTTTAATGAATGAAGAATTATTAATTTGAAGGAAGCATGTAATTTGAGGTAGAATATAAACAATATTTTTGAGAAAAATGTTTTGAAAGGAAAATGAAATGTTAAAGTAAATATTTTGAGCCATATTTCAAAAAAATTGGTAAAAGAAATATTATTTCAAAATTATGATATAGTGTAAAGTATGTAATATAAAAATTTATAACATTCTGAAAGTATTAGAAATTTTTTTGACTTGAATATAACATAACGATTTGATTTTTGAAATCATATGATGGTCTTTGTTCGCTTTTATGATGTGAATAAATAATTAAAACTTGATGAGGTGGTTGAATGAATCCATTTGTAGCTTAATATGATTTTTTACTTCAAGACCATAATGCTAATATTAGAAACCATTTTGCAAAATTGTGTAATGGATTTGATTTTGATGGAGATAGAGGTAATATTGGTTTTGATTTTTGAGTTTAAATTTGGAAAAATAATCAATTTTACATAAGTAATTATCCAGATAAAACATGTATTTAATGATATATGCAAAGAAGTATATAAATGTGATATGTAAACAAGCAAGTTCCAAGAAGAGGAGTGTTTGATAATTCGAAAAGAAAGAAAAGAGATTATAGTCCTTACTAATATAATCATAACTTGTAATGGAACGATTCGATTTGGTTAATTCCTCTTTTGTTGGTAAGGCAATTGCATATGTGACAACGTAAATGACAATCTTGCTGTCAATCACTTTCTAAAATTTTGAGTTCGTGATGGTTTGAATATGAGTTAATAACGGTATTTGTCGTTGTCCCTAAATGCAAAATTGCATAAAAATAGAGCTAAACTCGTTTGTGCAAAACATTTGAAGGGTTTATTCATTTTTGATGATTTTGCCCTAAAATGACTAAAACATGAGAAACAACTTTTTTTGAAGTGTTTAGCAAAATTTTGATGTTTTCCTGGCTAAAAACGCATGTTTAGGTGGTGAATCCGCATTTATAATCTCATTTCAGAATTAAATGGTTTAGGGAACCCATAACATGAGTTTTAATCCGTATTTTTACAATCCGAAAGTTGTTTTGAAAAGTTAATACGTTCTGTAACAGCCTGATATTTTCAACCATTCGTATCCACACATGCTGGATTTGAATTGCTCAAAATACCAGATTGTTAATTTATATTTGGAAAAACTCAGCATATACAGTAAATAAATCATAGAATCATAGACACAGAGTAATATACAATATGCAGCAGAAACAAAATGAATAGTTGTTCATGAAGGTACTATTTATATAATAGAGTTAAATAAGATACAAAAGAAGTCTAAAGTACAATAGTCAAATATAATATCATAATACATCACTGGAATCAACTGAATAACTACAAGTTGAAAGGATGTAGATGGATCTCCAAATGAAGCTCCAAATCCAAAGGTGAGTCTCAAAAGCTGGTACACCAGTTTGACCCGAGCGTAAAGCAAAACACAAAAGACTCGAGTCCGGATTAACATTCTTTTATCAATAAATCCAACTCAAGTGAAATATCAACTGAAATACAAGTAACTTAAAGGATGTTGGGATAACCACCCTCTAAGAATCCGTTAAACTATATACTATGCAGTAATATACACTATTATAATAATATCTAAACTAAAGTAAACTATTAAAATAGCATTAAGGCATTACCCATGTCCCCTTTAGCATATTTTATAGTGCCAATAGTCTATGTAGTACCGTAATACCTCTAGATCGGGAGGCTACCAGAGGATACTACATAGGTACGACACAAATAAAACTCGTATAAGGCGCGCTGAGGTAGGTGACATGACACTACTAGGCAATACCAGGATAGATATACCAATTGCACTTCCGGGTTGGTGGTAAGGCATAGCGGCCACTACCGCCTACCTCGAGCCACACTCCCAAATAATAAAAAATCAAAAGTGGCCACCAAATCAATCACAAAGTCAAAATATAGTATCGAAGGAGTGTGTCCGATCGGAGGAGCTGCCTCACTTAACCCATCGATTGCTCCTGTTTTTGCCACCTTATGCCAATTCAAGGGAGCCGGGTCTATGTATATACCTCACTAGGACGTCCCACCATCCTACTTCATTCTGGAATCTCCACCACGTGCACAGTTGTTAAAGTAGTTTTCAGAGTTGGCAGAGAGTATGAAAACTTCCGATCCCGGTCTCTTTAATAACCAATCGTTATTACAACATCGCGGTCATTTCAAAATAGTTTATACTTCAGAACCAAAATATCATTGTCATTTCAAAATTATATCAATTCGATATCATTTCCGTTTCAAAACCAAATACGATATCATTTCCATTTCAAATATATCCTTTTCCAAAATCATAGCACTTTCAAAGTTGTAACACTTTCGAAACCAAACACCTGAAATTATAACACTTTCAAAGCATAATACTTTGAAATTCATAACTTTGAAAATATAACTCCACCATTTAAACAGTTTAGATATTGAAATAGTATATATAATAAAATAGTTTATAAAGTAAAATAGTTTATATAAAAGAGTTATAACTTAAAATAGTTTATATTAAAATAGTTAGTTTATTAAAATGGTATATATTAAAATAGTTCATATTAAAAATGATTTATATTAAAATATTTTATATTAAAATAATTTATAAAGTAAAATATAAAATAGTTTAAACATAATTTAAAAATACTTTATATAATAAAATAGTTTCCTCAAATTTCACAAATCAATTCCAAGTCAATTCGAATTCCAAAATTCAAATTTAAATCAAGTCTCTAATCATCAATTTCAATTCAATTCAGTTCCTAATTAACCTATTCCAAACTATGTCGATTTCAAAACAGATTTTGAACCTCAAAATAAACCATTTCAATAAATTTCAAAGCTTTAGTTATTCAAACATTTAAAAATCAATTTTGATAACATCATTTATATCTCAAATTCACTTTACTATTATTCAGCATTGAAATAACCACTTAATAAAAATCAACATCATTAAATAAAAACCCAAATTACAAATAAACTAAATATTTCCTTTATTTTATGAATCACTTTAAATCAAAATCAAGTTATAAAATCATATCCTTTAAAAATATCAAATACAATAAGTTTCAAATCGATTTAATTAAATAAAATAATTAAAAATTTTAACTTCAAAACCAACTTATAATTTTAAGATTTTCAAAACATATAAATTTAAATTCAAGAATTTAAACTTTATAAAATACATTTATATATAACATCTTGAAATCAATATTTATTAAACCATATATTTCTTTCCAAACCTATAAAGTCATTTCAAAATATTTATATATAGACCAACTGTAACAGCCCGCAAATCCGCACCCCTTGAGTCAACACTATTCTACAACAAACAACTCAAGTTGTACAGAAATACGAACCATTTGGGTTTAAGAAGAAGAGGTAGAAGAAGAGAAAACAAAATCAATATCAGAATCTAACCATCGCAGCGGAATAAAATATAATAGGTAATAAATAATCTTTACTCAAAATCAAATATATCTGTTTACATACATCACATCATCAGAGTACATCAGTCACAGCTCACATCAATACAATACAATGGATACACATCAACTCAAAGTACACAACAACTCAAACAGCGGAATATATATATAACAAGTACGACTATACGTATCGTCATCCAGCTCGTCTCCTGAGCTCCACAGCATCATATCCTGTATCCTATAATACTCGGTCTGACCCGAGCATTACAGTTAAATAATACCCGAGTCAGTCTGGAATACCAGAGTGAGAAAATCACACCCAATTGATTATTAAAGTTTCAAAAATCCTTTGAAAACCAAAAGCATCTCGTAAGACCACGCCACAAATAAACATGTCGGGTTTTTACCTTACGATAGCTAAAACAATTTTTATTGAAATCCTCTGATATTATAATAGGGTCTATTTACAAATACTTATAAAATAGCCGAAATTGTTACATTCATTAAATTCCAGCTACTAGCCACAAAAGTGGGTAATACAAACAAAACTCGTACAAGGCTCGTAGGGAGAATGGATTTCCAACAATGACTAGGCACTGGGGTACCACCTGTCACAGTACGGGGCCTAGATCACCGTACCGAGGACTACTCCCTTCATCCCCTGCAACACAAGGCTGGAACCATTCCTTACTGAACAGTCCCGAACAAGATAAACCCCGTGGTTGGCGCGACCAACCACCCACTAAGCCGAAATATACATAAGGGACATCTAGACAGGGGAATTATCTTGTCCTGCTTGGGCATGACCCACCTAACCTTGCTGCATATCCCCTGATTTTCAGTCATTCCCATTTGATGAGGCTTGAGGCTAAGCGTTACCTTTAGAACGTATTTACTTAGAATGCCCATCGTCCACCTGACGATGTTTCGCAAGCATTCATCCATACAAGTCCGTCCCGGGTTCGAACGGAACCGAAGGCACTACTCCTACTACATCCATTTTGGAAATATCCTCAGGATTAGTAGCGACTAGTCCTTGCACTTTACTGCTCCATCTTCGACTCCGAACACGTTTTTCGCACGAAACGTACAAACCGGATCGAAGTGGTTTTCGAGAAATAAATCTCGATCCCGGTCTCTTCGAAACGATCAACGCAGTTGGTCAAATATTGATAGTCGGTTATTTAACTATCAATTAATATTCACAAACAACCATCAACCAATAAATAAATTTTCTTTTTCAAATTATTTATTAATCTCCAAAAATATCTTCACAAGATATATTTCTATTTCCAATCCTTTGAAAACAGTTTCAAAACCATCTTCCTTTCAGAATAAACTTTCCCAAATATTTTCTATCTCCTCTGAAATTTACCAAACACAAACTAGATTTTTAAAAAATAATAATTTAAAACACTTTACTTTTAAAATATATACTTTTAAACATTTAAGTTAAATTGCTTCTATATTTTGTAAAATACATACTATATGAGTATTTGAAAATAAAGTTACTTAATAGAATATAAAACTAGATTTTCACTTTTGAAAACAAAATACTAGGTCACTTTTTAAGTAATTACTACTATAATAGATTTAGGAAAATACTTACTATTGAATTTAAATATTTGAAATAATAAATTTTCTAAAACTTGCTTTTTACAACAATTTTAAAACCTTTAAATTTATTTAAGAATTTACTTTAAACATGTACTTGGTTATCCAGAGAAAAATCCCAGCTTCAATCACTTAAATCAATTTCCCAAATTGATTTCCAATTTATTCCCTTTAAATTCAGAATCTATTAATTTCAGATCTCATTTCTTGATTCCAATTTTTTTTAGATTTCTCAATTACTTCTTCGTTCCTTTAAATAAATTTAAACTTTAACTTTTAAATAATTCTTTATTTCTTTAATTGATATAACTTAAGTTTACACTTCATCGATTTCATTTTATTCAAAATTCCATTTCTCTTCATACTCGAAGTTATTTAGTATTATTTTCATATTACTTCTATTTCCTTTCAATTCCTTCTTAGTTTATTCAAACTTTCTATAATTATTTCGCTTACAAATTACTTCCTTTTAATTTCTTTTCAACAATCCAATTCATATATTTTGGTAATTCATCATACCCAAATATCCAATCAAACCATAACATTCAATATTCCAATATAGCTCATCATAGGATATCAAATAATCAAAACAGAGAATATTGAATAACTTAAATAAATGTGAGGGGTCCAGTTGGATCCCTCCAACCTGTTTTCCCTGCATCCACAAATGTTAGCACCATATAATATGCCAATTCCAAAATATCATACTATACCACATCCATCAATTCATCCATTCAAACAATTATTTAAATTGAATCATTTAAATTTAAATTTAAACTGAGTGAGATTAACTCACCTTATTCCGTTTTGCGGTCCATTTCAATATTCCCTTGGATTCCCTGATGTTTGACCTTAAATAAACAAGTTATATAATTTATTAATATTCGAAATAATTGAACCGTAAATTTTCATTTTAATAGATTTAAATTAACTGTTAATTTAAATCTAAACAAATTTTCTTTTAATAAATTATCCTTGGCAACTAAAATAATTTAGATTTAATTAAACAAATAAATCTTCACTATGGTAAATGAAATATGAATAGGTATATTTACTTTATTTTACGTTCTCAAACTGTTTTCAAAAATAATCAAAATCCCTTTTAAATAAAAAAATTCTTGTTTATGTTTTTAAATGAAAACATATATATATATATATATATATATATATATATATATCTATTTTATCTGCATATATATATAAACTGCATATTTTTCTTTGACTACAAAAATTACTGCCTTAACCCATACTGTTTATTTTAACGTCTTCAAGTATATACTCCCCTTAACTATATACACACACATATATATATATAATATATTTATATTTATACTTCCCTTTGTAGATAAACAAAACATGATATTTTTCTGCACCGGGTATATACATATATATATAAATTAATTTTGATTAAAACAAAAATTTAAATAATACCTTACTGTTAGGATTCGAGCCATCCCCCACTGTCTCGGCGAAACCGCTTTCACATCCCCCAATCACCCAGCGCGTCTCAAACTCGTGGCCCAAGACCTAACCACCGCTCCTTCTGCTCCTCACGCACCACTCGACGTTGACTTCGCTGCTCGATCTACACTCTCGCGCTCGAGCTTCCACCTATCAGCCATCACGAATCGATACACAGCCTCGCGACGCCACGAATTTCCCCCTTTTTTTTATAAATGAACGAATTCGTTCAGCCATTTTCGTTCGTTCCTTATGTGGGTCGAATTCCAGGAGGGACATGATTCAATTTGAAAGGGGAAAGATTAGAGCTGGGACGAGTTTTAGAGCTGAGGAGATGTAAGGAACGTAATCCCTTTTCTTATTCGGCCATTTGATTTTATCTTGAACAAGATTTCCTTTTATTACTCTCTGAGGCTATTTGCATTTTAAAGACGAATGACGAAACAGGAGTTGACATTTTGCGTACTGAGGGAAGGATATAAAATGGCGTATTTCAGAAGCTAAGTTACAGTGACTTCGAAAAGTTGTGATGTGAAATAATTACGGCTGAAAGTTTGATTAGCATCAATATTTAATTTTAAATTCAATTTGTCTCAACATAAATTTCAACATGTTTATACATCGTACGCTCACACAACAACTCCAATCACTACGAAATTGAAATCCGGTAATAGCTCAATATTACGGATCCAATGGAACCAGTTTCGTCGAAATCCGAGACTGTGCCTCGGAAGACTATTTGTAAATTCAATTTAAACAAATAAATTTCAAAACTTAACAAGCCACTTTTAAATTTGATTTCATCACTTCTATACTCTTTAGTATTATCAATATGAATTTTATGAGCCTTCAAATTATATTTTTAGCAGGCTTAAAATCTCGGGTTTCATATTTTATCCAATTCAAATTATTTAATTCAACAATCTAATTGTCAAATAAATTTTGATATTCGTAATTTAAGTTGATAATTAACCTTTAAATACTTAAAATCAATTAAATATTTCGATTTTAAATTCTCAAAAATTTCGGGTCGTCACACCAACGGTGTCTGTATCTATCTTATAGTCAAGTGATACGGATATTTATCATTTCAATCCGCAATCTAATTTTATACGGGTATATATAATTTTTACCCGCAATCCTAAATTCAATTCAAATGAAAATCGCTTCGGTTTATCATTTCAACACATAACGATTTTCTCCTATTCTATAAGATCGTTCGGGTATGTGTCATCTCAACCCATAGTGAATTCTATACTAACAGGGAACTTGTAGAGTGATAACAGATATGATAATAATATAACATGCATATATCATCAATTTAAATAACAGATATGATAATAATATAACATGCATATATCATCAATTTAAATAACAGATAATGGTGTCAAGTGTCATAGTTGAACAGATAGCATATACATAGCAATGTAAATAACTACAGTGACATATTTCAATTGTCGTTTCAATTGAAATCAAATTTAATAAATATAAGAACATTAATCCTGAGTGATTGCTCCCCTTTTGAGGCTAGAGATGAACGAGAATGGGTTAATTACGAATCCAAGCATGAATTTCGAAGCAAAGCACGATGGAAACAAGTTCGATGGACAAGCTGATAAATTGAAATCAAGGAAAACAAGTCAAATCAACCTGGTATAAACTGAAACTAATATGTATATTATCTACATATATTTAAAAAATCAAATTTTTTTGGAAATATATACTTAAAATAAAATCTATATATACATAAAATCTATATATACAGACCATATGTACTTTAAGATAAAATATAATATATATGACTTATGACTTATATATTCATGTATATAAAATCAAACATTTATATAATTAAGATATAAGCTGACATAAACTTTACAACAAAATATAATATAGCATCAGAACATATTATAATGTACTCTATATAACATGTATATATTCTATTTAAGTCAATGTTGATTATAAACAGCATACGCTACAACACATATTTTTTTTATAAATATATATAAACGAAATCAAACAATTATGTTCATAAGCAGCTAATATTTTTGCTGTAAACAAAATGCAACGTTGTTAATACCTCATCTATAATATAAAATATGCTATAACTCATATACTTTACAATATAAACTGTATAAGCTATAAATCTATATAAACTGTAAGTATCAACAGCTTGATATAAAAAAACTACAGATATATATACTTCTATACATATAATATGCATATGCATATTTTTAGCTTGAAGCAATGTACAACTTTCATACATTAAAATTTGAAACAATATACATACCAGGAAAGTAAATGTTAGCATACTTTATGAACTATGTATATATATACTTACTAATATGTAACCCAGCTAAAAATAGTATGTAAACTATGTATACATAACTATAGATATATGCATACAGTAGCCTATAAGCTAAAATATATTATGTGAAACCCGAACCTTATTATGCTAATACATATAGACAATTAAAATCCAAAACTGAAAACCGTAGATTTTACACACAACACACACGTACACAGAAGGAACATATATATATATATATATATATATATATATAAATACTTTTGTAAACTATAGATTATATATATTTTAAACTAACATAACATATAAAATTGGGCACACATATAATTGAATGCAAGTCTTTGTATGAACTCACATATAGATGCGCATGCTATATACGCAGGTATAAGCAAATATATGCATGTGAACTAATATCAAAACAAATCCTTATAAACCAAAATTTTGAAATAGATGATAAAACATATAAACATAAATTCTCTATATATTGTGCTACAAAAGCATTCAAACATATACATTTTTAAATCAAGCTAGTATATAGATTGCAAGTAAAACACTGTAACCCAAATATGTAATACCGTACTATAAATATAAATCATCAAATCGCATAAATGACTAACATGCTATATATATAGACTGGTATATATACAAAAATAGGTTATATGATTATATAAACATGCATATATATATATATATATATATATATATATATATATATTATAACCAAATATATTAAAATAAAATGAAACCCATACATATATAATAACAACTATACAGACCAAAAATATAAATGAAACCAAACATATATAATTAATACCTATATTGTATTACAGGCGCCTTATATATATAGTTTCTTAAAACATAAATAAACAAATGCAATCACATATCAATATATATCGTTTCACATAACAACAGGGAAAAAGCTTGAAGCGATGAGTCAGCGAGCTCTGACGAGGACAGAAGGAAGGAGATAGTGGTGCTGCACATGATGCTTGCACGGCTTCAAAGTGTTAGCATCGGTGGAGGGTTTAAGTGGCGGGGCGCTTGGAGCTGCTTGGGTTAATGGAGATTGTGTGGGATGCTGACATGGGAGGGTGGTCGGGTTTGGAAGAGAAAAGGGGCCGAGCAAGGAGGGATGCGGAAAAAGGGAAGCGTCGGAGATGTTGATGAGCACAGAGTGGTGTGGCATGGAGGAGATAGAGAGGCGTTGATAGCTGCTCGGTCGAGACCGAGAGAGAGGATGAACACAAGAATGGTATAGGGAATGAAGATTTTTATTTTTTATTTTTTTACAAATGAAGGAGGAAGAAAGAATCAATGTCGGGAAAAGAAAAATGAAAAGTAAAATTACAAAAGAAGTATCAAAATCAAACTAATGAATAGCAAAGGGTAGGTGTCTGAATTCAAGAAAAATAAATGCTAAAGGCTATAGGAATTTACACGGTGGAATAGGAAAGAGTGTGAGAAGCTAAAAGGACAAATTGCAGAACCGATGTGGCAGTCATTTTCGTAGATTTCGCAGTCTTCCGAACTTCGAAACACATAATCAAATATGCTACGGAGATAAGCACAGCGTGACGATCTGAACGGCACACAGATCTCAGTGATAAGACCATCATATCAAAAGTCGTTAATCGGTACTAAATATGCTGCAAATTTGTCGAAAATAAGATATACGGAGCGAAAGCAGTCCAAATTTGATGAAACAAAACATGACATCTCACTCAGAAGATGATTAAATTTATTGTGTAAAAATATTCAGGTTTGGAAAACATTTTATTATCATCAAATTTATTTGATTTAAATTGAAATAGAATTGCACAAATAAAATAAACTTCCATATTAGTTGATGAAAATTTACCATATACTATATTTAACTAGACGTATTCCAAATATTAAATTTTTATTTCAAATTTTATTATTCAAAATTTCATAAAAATTAAATTAATTAAATAAATAAAACCATTACCCCACTCAAAACTTTTCGTCCCCAAGAAGAATGGAGATAGGAGAATAGAAACAACCAGAAAGAAAATCGATTGAAAAACGAGATAAAGCAATTAGTTTAAAATTAAATTTCAATCTAAATTAATTTATGTTCAACAACTGATTTTAAAGTCAAGGTATTTCATTAAGTTGATTTAATCTCAATTTATTAAAATTTGATACAAAAGGTTTCTTTCAGAATAAAATTTATTTAATTTGTCTCATTTACTATTTAATCAACTTATTATTCTATTTATCTCTATTAAATTTGTAATTAAAAGTCAAGTATATAACGTTTATTATAACTTCTCAAATTTTACTTATATATTCCTTTAACATCATTTTACATTGTAAATTATTCAACTACATATTCAACTTCTAAATGATTTAGGTAAGTTATATTGGAAATGTAATTGGGTATTATATAGGTAAATTTTCTAATTCAATTATTACAATTTTAAATATTTATTCAAAATTTTGGTTTCATTTTATAATTATAATCATCTATTAATCATAAATTTATGAATTAAATTTTCGATTAACTTGAAACAATTTAGAGATAAATATATTTATATATACATCTATCAAATCAGGTCAAAAATCATATACCAATATTTTATAAATCAAGTCATACTCTAGAAATTCAAATCAATTTATTTTTCCAAATCAAAAGTGTAGCAAAGCTATAGAATGGCCTCTCCACTCTGAAACTCGAAAATGAATGTCGATGATGCTGCAGTCATCACCGAAACTATTTTCCAACGACAATGGAGGAGAGTACCGATTTAAACATTTTAAGAATTCTTTGGAAACGATTTCTATTCGAAAATAATTTACTTTCTATAACTTTAAAACCAGAGTTTGAAATCACCAAAAATTAAATTCTCAAATTCTAATTTAAATGCATTTAAATTCCAAATCAAATTATAAACCATATTTTATAAATTCATTTACTTGTATGTTGGTAAAATCAATGGTTTACAAATAAATAAAATCAAATCTTATCATTTTAAACAACCAATTCAATTAACTTTTTATTTTAGAAAATTTACTTATATATAATATAATCATACAAAATTATTTCATTTACCAATTTGAAAATAATATTTTGTCAGTTTGCTCTGTTAAAGTGTTTTGGAAATCCTATCGATAGCGTTGATCAGACGAATCGATCGAAAACCCAAATCAACATCAACAACTCAAACAACACAATATAAAACATTTATATTAATTTACAAATACACTCTCTCACTCGATAACACGGAATGGATTTCAAGGCAAAGATAAGGATTCAAATTTGAGGAACCCGATCAAAAGAATCCTAGCTAGGAAGATAGGGTGAATGGGATATAAGATAATTAAATTTCAAAATAAGAAGATGGATATACTGATATTAATCGCGGGCAACCTTAACTGGGTCAACCGTGAGTGCAAGAATAAGATCGATGCAGAATCCAAAGGTAAACCGACATTTGATCTCAAGAGATAGAATTCGAGCATCGCATAAGATAGCAACATCGTAAAACGAGGATACAGAATTCTTCGGTGGACCGAAGCTTATTGTAAAGAAGTTTCACCCCTTTACAATTATTCAGTGGAGCTATGTGATACTCCAGAATTAAGGGAGTATGAATAGGGAGAGACGCGAGTGGATTGTGGAACCGAGGGGAACATTCCAAAAACCAAAGGAAACCAAATCAAAAGGAAAGAATTTGGGCTCGAACGAAAATAATTTTGTAATCAAATTTACCCTATATGCTAAGTTTTGCCTAAAACCAAAGCTCTGATACCAACTGTAACAGCCCACCTATCAGTGGGGTAACACCTACTGTAACATACATTGGTACTTGTGTTCTGCCTTTACGGCCAGCCTCTCGACTGCAACCAACCCCGCACAGACATGTAGGAGTAAGAATCATCTGCTCGCTACCAAACCAAATGTGAGAACCCTCTATCATGCTGCACCTGCCAAGTGCATAGGTAGACACACATGTCGGATTTGAATTGCTCAAAATACTAGATTGTTAAATTATATTTGGCAAAACTCAGCGTATACAGTAAATAAATCACAGAATCACAAACATAGAGTAATATATAATATGCAGCGAAAACAAAATGAATAGTAGTTCATGAAGCTACTATTTATATAATAGAGTTAAATAAGATACAACAAAAGTCTAAAATACAATAGTCAAATACAAGATCATAATACATCACTGGTATCAACTGAATAACTGCAAGCTGAAAGGATGTAGATTGATCTCCAAACGAAGCTCCAACTCCAAAGGTGAGTCTCAAAAGCTGGTACACTCAGTCTGACCCGAGCGTAAAGCAAAACATAAAACACTCGAGCCAGGATTAACATTCTTATATCAATAAATCCAACTCAAGTGAATATCAACTGAAATACAAGTAACTTAAAGGATGTTGGGATAACCATTGTCTAAGAATCCGTTAAACTATCTACTATGTTGTAATGTACTCTATTATAATAATGTCTAAAGTAAAGTAAATTATTAAAATAGCATTAAGGCGTTACCCATTTCCCCTTAACACATTTTATAGTGCCAATAGTCTATATAGTACCATAATACCTCCAGATCGGGAGGCTACCAGAGGATAATCCATAGGTATGACACAAATCAAACTCGTATAAGAAGCGCTAGGGTAAGTGACAAGGAACAACTAGGCAATGCCAGGGTAGATATACCAGTTGCACTTCCGGGCTGGTGGTAACGCATAGCAGCCACTAACGCCCACCTCGAGCCACACTCCCAAATAAAAAAAATCAAAAGTGGCCACCAAATCAATCACAAAGTCAGAATATAGTATCGAAGGAGTGTGTCCGATCGGAGGAGCTACCTCCCTTGGCCCATCGATTGCTCATGATTTAGCCACCTAATGCCAACTCACGGGAGTCGGGTCCATGTATATACCTCAATAGGACGTCGCCACCATCCTACTTTATTCTAGAATCTCCACCACATACATAGTTGTTAACGTGGTTTTCGAGAGGCAGAGAATCTGACAACTTCCGATCCCGATCTCTTTAACAACCAATCGTTATTATAACACCGCAGTCATTTCAAAATAGTTTATACTTCAAAACCAAAATATCATTGCCATTTCAAAACCTTATCAACACGATATCATTTCTGTTTCAAAACCAAATACGATATCATTTCCATTTCAAATATATCCTTTTCCAAAATCATAGCACTTTCAAAATTATAACACTTTCGAAACCAAACACTTGAAATTATAACATTTTCAAAACATAATAATTTGAAATTCATAACTTTAAAAACATAACTTCCACCACTTAAACAGTTTAGATATTGAAATAATATATATAATAAAATAGTTTATAAAGTAAAATAGTTTATATAAAAGAGTTATAAGTCAAAATAGTTTATATTAAAATAGTTAGTATATTAAAATGGTTTATATTCAAATATTTCATATTAAAAATGATTTATATTAAAATAGTTTATATTAAAATAACTTATAAAGTAAAATATAAAATAGTTTTAAACATAATTTAAAAATACTTTATATAATAAAATAGTTTCCTCAAATTTCACAAATCAATTCCAAGTCAATTCGAATTCCAAAATTCAAATTTAAATCAAGTTTCAAATCATTAATTTCAAATCAATTCTGTTTCTAAATAAACTATTCCAAACTATATCGATTTCAAAACAGATTTTGAACCCCAAAATAAACCATTTCAATAAATTTCAAAGCTATAAATATTCAGATATTTCAAAATTAAATTTGATAACATCATTTATGTCTCAAATTCACTTTACTATTATTTAGCTTTGAAATATCCACTTAATAAAAATCCAATATCATTAAATAAAAACCCAAATTACAAATAAACTAAATATTTCCTTTAATTTATGAATCACTTTAAACCAAAATCAAGTTATAAAATCATGTCCTTTAAAAATATCAAATTCAATAAGTTTCAAATCGATATAATTAAATAAAATTCTTAAAATTTATAATTTCAAAACGACCTTATAACTTTAACATTTTCAAAACATATAAATTTAAATTCAAGAATTTAAACTTTACAAAATACATTTATATATAATATCTTGAAATCAATATTTTTTAAACTATATATTTCTTTCCAAAATCATAAAATCATTTCAAAATATTTTTATATAGACCAAAAGTGTCTGTATATAATTTTCTATCCTATGGTCAAGTGATACGGATATTTATCATTTCAATCCGCAATTTAAATTTATACAGGATATATCATTCAACCTGCAATCCCAAATTCAATTCAAATGAAAATCGCTTAGGTTTATCATTTCAACCCATAACGATTTTCTCCTATTCTGCAAGATCGTTCGGGTATGTATCATTTCAACCCATAGTGAATTCTATACTAATAGGGAACTTGTAGAGTGATAACAGATGATAATAATATAACAGGCACATATCATTAATATAAATAATAAATAATGGTGTCAGGTGTCACAGGTGAACAAATAGCGTATATATAGCAATGTAAATAACTACATCAACATATTTCAAATGTCGTTTCAATTAAAATCAAATTTAATAAATATAAGAACGTTAATCGTGAGTGATTGCTCACCTTTCGAGGCTAGAGATGAATGAGAATGGGTGAGTTATGAATCCAAGCATGAATTTCGAAGTAAAGCATGATGGAAACAAGTACGATGGACAAGCTAATAAATTGAAATCAATGAAAACAAGTCAAATGAACCCGGTATAAACTGAAACTAATATATATATTATCTACATATATTTCAAAATCAATTTTTTTTGGAAATATACACTTAAAATAAAATCTATATATATAGACCATATGTACTTTAAGATAAAAAAATAATATATATGACTTATATAAATTCATGTATATAAAATCAAACATTCATAAAATTAAGATATAAGCTGACATAAACTTTACAACAAAATATAATATAGCATCAGAAATATTACAAAGTACCCTATATAACATGTATATATTATATTTAAGTCAATTTGAATATAAAACAGCACACATTACAACACATATTTTATTTATAAATATATATAAACAAAATCAAACAACTGTGTTCATAAGCAGCTAATATTTTTGCTGTAAAGAAAATGCAACATTGTTAATACCTCATCTATAGTATAAAATATGCTATAACTCATATACTTTAAAATATAAACTGTATAAGCTATAAATCGATATAAACTGTAAGTATCAACAGCTTGATATAAAAAAACTATAGATATATATACTTCTATACATATAATATATATATATATATATGCATATTTTTAGCTTGAATCAATGTACAGCTTTCATACATTAAAATTTGAAACAATACATATACCAGAAAAGTAAATGTTAGCATACTTTATAAACTATATGTACATATATACTTACTGAGATGTAACCCAGGTAAAAATAGTATGTGAACTATGTATATATAACTACAGATATATGCATACAGTAGCCTATAAGCTAAAATATATTATCTGAAACCCGAACCTTAGTATGCTAATACATATAGACAAGTAAAATCCAAAACTGAAAACCGTAGATTATATATATACACACGTACACGTACCGAACATATATATATAAGTACTTTTGTAAACTATAGATTATATATATTTTAAACTAACATAACATGTAAAATTGAGCACACACGTAATGGAATGCAAGTCACTGTATGAATCCACATATAGATGCGCACGCTATATACACATGTATAAGCATATGTATGCTTGTGAACTAATATCAAAACGAATCCTTATAAACCAAAATTGTGAAATAGATGATAAAACATATAAACATAAAGTCTATATATATTGTGTTACAAAACCAATCAAAAACATACATTTTTAAATCAAGCCAGTATATAGATTACAAGTAAAACACTGTAACCCAAATATATAACACTGTACTATAAATATTAATCATCAAATCGCATAAATTACTAACATGCTATATATATGGACTTGTATATATACAAAATAGGTTACGTAATTATATATATATATTATAACCAAATATATTAAAATAAAATGAAACTCTTACATATATAATAACAGCTATGCAGACCAAAACTATAAATGAAACCAACAATATATAAATAATACCTATATTATATTATAGACACCTTATATATATAGTTTCCCAAAACATAAGTACACAAATGCTAACACATATCAATATATACTGTTTCACATAACAGCAGGAAAAGGCTTGAAGCGATAAGTCGGCGAGCACTGACGAGGACAGAAGGAAGGAGATGGTGTGCTACGCATGAGGCTCGCACGGCTTCAAAGTGTTAGCATCGACGGAGGGTTTAAGTAGCGGGGCGCTTGGAGCTGCTTACGGTTGTTGGAGATTGTGTGAGTTGCTGACGTGGGAGGTGGTGGGGTTTGGAAGAGAAAAGGGGCCGAGCATGGTAAAAGGGGAGCATTAGAGATGTTGATGAGCACATGGTGGTTCGACATGGAGGAGATGGAGAAGCGTTGATAGCTGCTCGGTCGAGATCGAGAGAGAGGATGAACACAAGAATGCTATAGGGAATGAAGACAATTTTTTTTATAAATGAAGTAGGAAGAAAGAATCAACAATGGGAAAATAAAAATGAAAAGTAAAACGACATGGAGAAATATGTAAATCAAACTAATGAATAGAAAAGGGCAAGTATATGAATTCATGAAAAATAAATGCTAAAGACTATTGGAATTTACACGATGGAATAGGGAAGAGTGTGGGAAGCTAAAAGGTCAAATTGCAGAACCGATATGGTAGTCGTTTTTGTAGATTTCGCAGTCTTCCGGACTCCGAAACACACAATCAAATATGCTGCGGAGATCAGCACAACGAAGCGATCGGAACGGCACATAGATCTCATTGATTGGACCATCCTATCAAAAGTCGATAATCGATAGTGAAAATGCTGCAAATTTGTCAAAAATAAGATAAAGGAGCAAAAGCAATCCAAATTTGTCAAAATATGATTTACAAATTTATTGTGTAAAAATATTCAGGTTTGGAAAACATTTTATTATCATCAGATTTATTTGATTTAAATTGAAATAGAATTACACAAATAAAATTGACTTCCATATTAGCTGATGAAAATTTACCATATGCTATGTTTAATTAGATGTATTCCAAATATTAAATTTTTATTTTTAAATTTTATTGTTTAAAATTTCATTAAAATTCAATTAATTAAATAAATAAAACCATTAAAATTTACAGGTCATTACACATTATGCAGCGATTTACTCTTTATATTTATGATTTTGTCTATTAAAAGTTTGCCGGGATATGGCAAAAACTGGAATACTAGGTTGTTTTGAAGTTAAATGAATACATACCTATTATACCTCTTCTTATGAAGCTAATGTTTAAAAGTTGAGTGAAGATAGTGTAACGACCCATACATTTATCACTTTGATAAATTATATTTAGTTTTAAATTATTCAAATATAAGGCTTTAACATAGATTATGATATCTTGAATAATAAATAATAATGGTAATTTTATTTTGAATAAGTATTTAAGAAAATATATACTCTAGAAAATATCGATAAAATAATTGAAAACCGTTTTATTGATAAACAACTTTATAATTATCAGAAGTCGTGCACGGAGCTGGATACATACATTTATTTATCCATTTAAACAAGAATAAGAAATAAAATTATTTATTTTATTTTTTGTAATAAAATGTATTTATGACATTATCAATAATGGCATCATATTAATTTACAAATTTAAATTAAGATTTAATGATCTAATAGTTGTCATAATTATTCAATTTTTTTTTTAAATATTAGTTCATTTTAATCAGTAATAAATCATATATAATAGTTTTATGAAGATATATACTTGATTTGAAAATATAACGAAATTTGATATCGCTTTATCGATATAATAACATGTTTTGTAAACAATTATTTAATATGGGTTTTTATGGTTTTTTAATTCAAACGCGATCATTTTGATTCATTTATAATGATGAGAAATTAGTTTTAAAATTTTGTTTGCAAATATATATGTGTAACTAATAAGTAAAAATATGACCAGAGATCAGAATCAGAATTCATAACGATTTAATGAATAGAAGTTGTTTTAAGTCGTTGCTACCTTATAAGATAAATATGCACACATATATACATATATATGCATGTCATACATGTACATACACATATAAATAAACATACTTACATACATGTATACAAATAAAACAAATATAATGATATTTCGCTTAATACTTCACCTTTAACCATAAAAAAGTCAATGCACATGCTATGATATGATGGCGATGATGGAAGGGGGGTAGCACATCAAGGATGATGGGGTGGAATTCACTGCTAGAGATGTGGTGAAATGGTGATACAAGCATGCTTAGGTAAGGAAAAAATATCATGATATTTTTGGTGCAAAAATTTCTTATAAATTCTCACCTTCATTCACACATTCATTCACACCATTCTTTTCTTCTTCCTCCTTCTTCTTAAAGCTCTAAGAGCCCTTCTTTAATGGCTTCCAAGCCTTGGAAAAATGTAGCAAAGCTATGATAAAATAGTCTAAAATAAAGTAAAATATATACATATGTTTATACCATGTCAATCCATTTCTACCCAAGGCAAATCACCTCCTTTCCTCACTCAAACCCCACGACCACCACCTCTTACGACCAAGGCTAAGCACTCCACCTCTTTCCAAACTAGGCCAATCCCATTCAGGGGTCCAAGTCTCGATTCCGCAGGTTTTAATTCGATCGTATCAAAGCTATAGCGAATTTTCAAGAAGTTAGAAATCATTGAAGGTAAGATACAATATATATATATATATATATATATATATATATATATATATATAAGATAATTTGATATGATTGCCATAAATGTTTACTATGCTTTGATAATCAAGTTTGGATGTTGATTATATGTTTATTTTGATGTGTAAACAGTTCAAATTTAATATACGTCGAATGACATAATAGAAATCACTTTCCTTTTCATGAAATGGTGTATATGAGATTGTCAAACCTCTTTAAAATGGTTTATAAATGTTTTAAAAACATTAAAATCCAGTTTGGTGAAGTTTTGACAAGTTATGAAAATTGAGTCAAAAACAAGCGCGTCGTGTAATAACAGTTTGCAATTTTGCGTCGTGGAAAGTTATATACATTTATATGATGGATTCAAAGTCGGAATTATTGTAAAAAGAATTTTCTGAATTCTTGTAATCATAATTTTCAAACAAAAGAAAAGGATCGAGATTTTATTTAGTAAATTTTTAAATATGAGCAAAACAAGTTTTCAAAATAGTCGCATTTTGCTAGTTCGAAAACCAAAGCGATAAAATCATTAAAATACATTTAATTCTTTAAAAGTATAGGATAGCATTCTATAAACCTTTTAAAATGTTTTAAAAGAAATTCGAGTTATAAAAATTGATTTTGAAATGATAGAAAAATTGTTTCGATCAAATAAGCCTTAAAAGCACTATTCGCAGTATTTTTTGCAGCACTTTTAATAACTTTTGGAGTATAATTTTAAACTTAAGTATTCTTTCTCAAATCTTTTATAAATGTTTTTAAATAAATAATTAAGTACTTTAAAGATGATTTAAAGATTTTATACGTTATAGAAAGAGTTTAAATAAATGATTGAAAGAAAAGCGGTTATAATTAAATAATTTAATCTTGTTTCTAAAAGCCTATAAGTAGATTGGATTTTCTATTCATGGGATCAAAATGTAAGGTGCTTAGACTAATGAGATGTTTAGGAGAAACCAGTGCCCTGGCTCACCTGGCTTTTATTCCTAGGCGAGGACTAGGTAAGATCGAAATGTCGGAAATGAGGCAAGTATAAAAGTTTTAATTTTTTTAAGTTTAATACAACTTGGATCGTATAGAAATAATCTTCTTATACTTGGTATTAAATTATGAGGAGGGAACCCGTACTATCCGTGTGAACTTAAATGGTGATTTCACTGCTATTTAACATACAATAAAGGTTGAATACAGAAATTGATGTTGAGTAAAATTAGTATAATTTCTGTGAATCCGTTTTACTCGAATACTAACTAATTTGGATTTACCATCTTAGATAACATGGTTTCAACCTATTAAAATGATATGTATTGTAAATAAGAAATATTTTGTCAAGATTAAAATAAATGATTTGGAATTAATTTAATTCCTATACTTAAAATTAATTGTTTTGGGTTTACATTAAACGATGTCTTAAGTAACATTGTTTTTGACCCGTTTAAAAGTTATGATTTAGAAATAGGAAATATTTGTGAAGATTTAAATAAATGATTTGGAAATATTTTTCTAAGAAAAGAATGAAATGATTTGGAATTATTTTAAGATATAAAAAAGGTTCTAATTAAACAAAGGTTTGGAACAGAGGTTTGATGATCCCGTATAAACTGAAAAGAATGTTTTTAAAGATATATACCTCTAGAAGATATTTTTGATAAAGAGAAAAGTAATAAATCAATTGATAATCACCTATTTTCTTAACATCTTTTAATCGATGATCGGTTCAAAGGAACCAAGGTCAGATTTAGGTAATTCTTATCTGAAAACCACTTTGAAGCAATATACCAGTTTGAAAGTGAAGACATGCTAAAGACAATGAAGTTGAAGGCGGGGATCTTCCTAACCGAAGGACTAGTTGTTGATAACTTTGAAAGCTCCCAAAGTAGATGAATAGAAGTGGTCCCTTCGTTCTAGGGTCTTCATATGCAAGAATACTCGCTACTAATCCTAGGGGTAATTTCCAATGGGATGTGGTAGGAGAGTGCCTTTGGTTTGTCCTGTTCCGGGACAACTTTTATGGATGAATGTTTGACATTGCTTTTCTAAGGTCATAACACAATGATCTCTGCAACCTTACATCTGGTTAGTGATGCAGGAGGTAGCCCCTCTTATACTTAACACCCTTCTTTGACACGTACGAGTTCAAAGGTTGTACTTTTGTGGAAATTAATAGTGTGTTGTTGGAAATGGCAATGTGGCATTTTAAGTGAAAATGTTCTAAGAAAGGTGAAAGTTTCCTCAAGCCTTACACACGGGGAATTGTGAAATAGGAGTTGTTTTAAGGCTAAGGGGTTCGCTACCATTAGGGTATGATATCACCTTTCTTGATTTATTTTGCACCCGCTATGACGTTGGCTAAAAAAATGCGGTTATGGTAGGAGAGCTCTCGGATAGGTCGGGAACAGCTGGGGTGATATCATATTATGTTCTATCCGCCACTAGAAGGGTCTACGGGCAGGCCGGTCTTAATTTGCAGAGGTTTTGAAGATGTCGATCCTTGGTACATTCCTCTAGAATTGTACTATATAGGAAGCAGTCCCTTACCTCGCTACTCATTGGAAATCGAAATCTCCAATAAGTGCCTTCGGTTTTAGTTATAAGCCTATTATGTTGGAATTTAATAATGTAACAATTTCGGCTATTTGAATATGTTTACTTAAAAAGTTTTCAAAGAATGTTATTAAAATTAATATCATTGAATTTTACGTAGGAATGATTAGGTTATCATAAGGTAAAAACTCGTTCTGTGTTTATGTGCAACATGGTCTTGTGAGATACCCTTTGTTTTCAAATACTTGTATTTTGTGTTTCTCACACCAGTTCCATGGCTGACCTGGAGTTTATTTTCTTTCCCATGAACTTGGGTACCCTATTTTTTCAATAAACCTAGTAGGCAGGTTTTGTTTAGAGCATTTTGAAAGAGCTCGGAGCTAAAAGATTCTTCTGAAGATTGTTATCCATTTCCACCACACTCATATACTATTACATTCCGCATTTTAAGGACAGATAGTTATAACTATCCATGTTGATGTTAAGTTAAACTCTGATAGATGTATTTAAAATTTTCCGCTGTAATGATTGTATGTTGAAATAATATATGTTATTCTATTCATGTAAGATTCTATTCTATCTTTATTTTCTTTTTATCCTTAACGAACGAGGTTTTCGACACTTGAATTTGCGCACGTAAATATCGAGGATGTATTATTGTTGATTTATGAGGATCGAAAATTCGAGTCATCATAGATAGATACACATGAAGCACATTTGGACTTATTAGCGATGTTGGATCCCTTTTGCTTACTAAATAACAAGTTAACTTACTTAAAAATGCTAAATAAAGGTATGTTTTTATGGTATACCAATATATGTAGTGATATTATATTATTTCCCTACATTTCGGGATGCCCCGTATTGGGATGTATAATATTTTGGGGATTATATTTTGTTTTGATCTTTCGAAACGCTCTTCGTACAAATAAGTGCCAAAAAATTTCGGAAAATCCAATGCTTAGAAAATTTTCACCAGATTTATCGTATACGATGATTAAAAATTCATTACTTGAATCTAATTAAAATCATAACATATGATCAGATGGGTTGGAGTGTAAGACCCATATAAAGGATTGAGTATTTGAGTTGGATAGATGAGAGTTGATTATGTAGTAAGTTCCGGGTATGAGCTATATATGATGTATCCCATAAGAAATCGCGAGGATGCGATTTTCTTAAGAAGGGAAGTTTGTAAAAGGCCAGTTATCTACGTTGTAGAAATAAATAAATTTATTAAAATAAACGTGTTTGAATTCGATTTTTGATCATTAATAATTTGAAAACAAATATTGAGTTAGTTAAATTCTACACAATAATTTTTTTTGTAATAAATTGAATTGAGTTGATAAATTCTTTTCGAATAGTTTTTTAAATTCAATAAATTATTTTTATTAAATATGAAATATTTTAAAGTGCAAATAATTTAAATATGTTTGGAATATTTGAAAAAATAAATTAATTTATTATATAACTGAACAATTAACGATTAAATAAAAATAAGAAAGTGTCGAATTAAATAAAATTGTCCAATTATCAAGATGTAATTTGTTTAATGAGACATGAATGAATTTATATTAGACTAAAATTTATTTCGTGGATTCAAATTCAACTTTAAATGCATTGGAAAATTAACTAAAAATTGAATTGAATTAAATCGAGGCTTAAAACAATATCCGTCCAAATCCCATTCCTTTCTCTCCATCCTTCGGGAAGACTCTTCTGCATTATAGCCTAAACCTAAACCAATATATTTTTATAATATTCTAGCCCCTAATCCAAAATGGGCGAATTGTCTTAAAAAAAAATTACATGAAAATAGCCATAATCGAGCTTGGATTCCACATCAATCATCGAGAGAAGGGGAGAGGCACTGTGATGAGGCGTAGGTGATTTAGAGCCCAAGATGTGGAGGGGCGACGACGACTTGATGTCGTGAAGGGGCACAACCGTGATCGACCTATAAGCGACGAAGTGGAGGTAGATGGCTATGGTTGGATGTAATGACATGGTATTTCGAACCATTCAAATCAACAACCATCCACACATATAGTAAATAAATAGATTGTTAATTTATATTTGGAAAAACTCAGCATATATAGTAAACAGATTAATCACAAAATCATAGGCACAAAGTAATATATCAATACGCAGCGGAATAGAAAAATAGTAGTTCATGAAGCTACTACATAAACAACAAAGTTTGAAATAAAATACAACAGAAATCTCAAATACAGAGTAGTCTCTAATACATAAACAAATGACAAGTCTAAACATCTACAACTAGAATAAACTGAAAGCAGAATAGATAAAGATAGATCTTCAAGTAAAGCTCCAAGCTCCCATAGGTGATTCTCAAATGCTGTGACACTCAGTCTGACCCGAGCATAAAGTAAAACACAAACACTCAAGGCAGGATTAACATTCTTATACTGGTAAATTAACAGAAGTGAAATGTCTAAGTGAAAAACAATATAACTTAAAGGGTGTTGGGATTTCCATCCTCTAAGGATTCGTGGAGCTATCTACTATGTAGTAATATACACTATACTTTTGTCAGTAAAGTAAAGCATTAAAATAGCTTTAAGGAATTACCCATATCCTGCTTAACACATTTTATATATTCTCGTAGTCCATACAATACTGTAAGCTCCGCCAAACCGGTGATTTACTCAGCGGGCACTCCATAGGTACGGTACAAAACAAACTCATAGCAGGCGCGATAAAGCATGTGATAAGGCATGCGAGGCAATGACTAGGGTAGGGTCCTACCGTTTTGCAGAACCGGGCTGGTGGTAATGCATAACAGCTACTACCACCTACCTCGAGACACACTACCAATTCAAAGGTGCACCCAATCAAATCACAAAGTAATAGAATGGTATCAAAGAAGCATGCTCGATCGGAGGTGCGACCTCACTTGGACCGGCATGACTCTTATTTTAGCCGCATCAAGCCGACTCACGGGTGTAAGGGATGCGTTAATACCTCATACAGAATCATCGCCAAACCACCCTACTTTGTTTCGGAGTCTCTACCACGTGCACAACCATTAAAGTGGTTTTTGGTATTACTAGAGAGTATGAAAAAATCTGATCCTGGTCTCTTTAACAACCAAACTCTTATTTCACACCGTGGTCATTTTATTTCAAAATGGTTCGTACTGTATATTAGAATATCATATTCAATCCAAACATCATATCACTTTCGGATCATATTTACTTTTCGAAAACATATCACTTCAAAATCATATGCACTTTCGAAGTCATTTCACTATTGAAATAATATTCACTTCCAAAAGCATAACCACAAAATAGTTTAAACCATCATATCAAAATATTCGCATTTAAGTCCATTAAATCTAAATCATAACAATTCCAACTTAAGCAATTTAAGTATTAGAAATAGTTTATATATATATTGAAATAATTAAATTTTTTAAAACAGTTTATATTTTAAAGTAGTTTATATATTAAAACGAGTTTATATCGAAAATAGTTTCACATTAGAATTGTTTCTTCTAATTTCACAAATCAACTAAATCAACCATAGTTCCAAAAATTCAATTTGAATCAATCTCAGTTCAAAATTTTCAATTAAAAAGTCGAAAGATTCAATTCAAATTCTCATTAAAACCCTTTTTATTTTTGTCGATTTCAGATCCAGGTTTGAATTACAAATTTAACCACTTCCAATTCAATAGGTTTTAAAATTTAAATATTCAAACAATTTACAATAACTTAGCTCGATAAATTTCATTTATATTTCAAAATCTAACTTTATTTAAATTTGAAAATACACACTTAATCATTTTAATAACCATTTAAATAAAATCCCAGATTGCAAATTTAAATCAAACATTAATAATGTTAAATATCTAACTTCAATTTATTTAATTCTGAAATATTTACTTAATCACCTATTATAAACATTTAAATAAAATCTCAAATTCAAATTTTAAATCAAAATTAAATATTCAATTTTAGATTTTATTTAAATTTGAAAATATTCATTTAATCACCTTGCTCAAAATAAAGTTATAAAGTCATAAAATTATATTCTTAAAATTTCAAAATCAATAATTCAAATCAATTCCTATTTAAATACAATTCTTATACAAATTAAATTTCAAATCAATTTCAATTTATTTTTCAACCTTAGTTTATTAGAGTTATTACAAAGTTTATTTTCAAAATACTAATATAAATTTTAAATAAATATTTTGAACATATTATATATACACTATTTAAATTAAATTTTAAAAAATTAAATGATATTAAATTTTATTAAATTAAATTTTATTATTAAATCATCTTGTTATATATATTTTAAAAATAATAAATTTATAAGTAAAATCTTAAAATTTATATTTTCAAACTAACTTATAAATTTAAAATCTAAATTTTACACATATATTAAAATTAAAATCTAAATTTTACACATATATTATAATTAAAATCTTTATATTATATTTAAAAATTAATATTTATTAAACCCATATATTTCTTTTCAAACTTTGGAAATCATTTCAAAAATAGACCAACGGTGTCCGTATATAGTTTTCTATCCTATGGTCAAGTAATACAGATATTTATCATTTCAATCCGCAATTATTTAAATTTATGGGTTTACATCATTTCAACCTGTAATCCAAAAATTTCAAAATCAATAAAAATCGTTTGCGTTTACTATTTCAACCCATAACGTTTTTTCCCTATTCTAAAATATCGCTCGGGTATATATCATTTCATCCCGTCGGGAAAACAATAAGATAATAGCATAAAATAACCTATTAATGGAAAATATGATCAAAATTATCAAATTAAATATGATATACACATACTAGCAGGTTATTGGTGTCAATAATGTCAATATAATAGGTGAAGAAATGCAATTAATAGAATGTCATATTTAACAATTAAATAACCAATAATTTAAACAACATATTTCAATCTTCATTTCATGTGAATTGAATTTACTAAATATAAGAATGTTAATCATGAGTGATTGCTCACCTTTTGAGGCTAGAGAAATTTAACAATGAAATGAGCTATGAATCCAAGCATGAATTCCAAAGCAAAGCACGATGGACTAGCGGTCGATGAAAAAAAAATTCAATTTGAAATACATATCATAATAAATTATATATATATATATATTTAAAATCAATATTTAATTTAAACACATATAAAAACAAAATCTTTATATATTATATTGCAAAAACATTATTAAATTTAAAATACCTATATTTCCATTCAAAAATTTCAAATAAATATACAAACATAATATATATTATTAAAAACTATTTCAAAATAAAACATAAACTTAAATAAATATTTTATCCATATTATATATATAACATTTTCTTCTTTGAAAACAAGATAACTTGCTATATATGTATAAACTTACTTTATTATTGTACATATATAAACAATCAGAAAATTCTACCAGGCAAACTTACTTGATATATAAATTGAAACAAAAATAATATATACAAATACCGTAAACATAAAAATTGAAATTCTTTAACTATATGTATATGTCAAAGAAGGTTAAAGGCCGACAAGATGGTGCTGCGTCTGCTACGGTGCTTGGCGCTGTAGCTACGAGTGAGAAGAAACGGCGAAAGGCAGATAATGGTAATGCACACTGGCGTTCGGCTCGGGAAGGTCTCCGTTAAAGAGGCGAACTGTGTGCAGGTTGTTAGTCCGTGAGATGATGGTTTTGATGACAACAACCTTAGAAAAAATTATAAAATATAAATACTAACATTATAATTTTAGATATATATGTATATGCAGGATTTAACCATGCAGGTAGTAAGAATGAAGACTGTACAGTACAGATATTCAAGATATCAAGATAAAATATCAAGATAGAAGAAGAGAAGCTTACCAATGGGTTCTCTTGAGTTTTGGAGCTAAAGCTTGGATTTTGCAAATGAACTAGGGCTTGGAGTTTTAATTTCCACTCTCCACCTCCATTTTCAGTTTTGCTAGAGAGTAAGGAGTTAGAATGAAGAAATGAAGAGGAGAGGGGGATTGGGACTGAGTTAGTAAGTGGTTAATTGGCTTAGCCCAAACCAAAGCCATAAATGAAAAAGTGGCAAAAATCAACTTTCTCCAAACATATCGAAGCTTATACTCAAAAAGTCGCAAACGACATTTTGAACTCAATGGAGGTGGTCTCGAGTCCTAATTCGACCGTATGCAAAAAGTAGATTCTCGGACTAAAATCCGACGAATGATAAAATATTTAAATATAAAATCGATAAATATGCGGGTTGTTACAGACTCCGCTCCTTAAAGAATTGCGTCCTCGCAATAATTAAGAAGGAAATATAAGAAGTAACAACCATAGAAGCATATTAACACAAAAGAAAATTTGAATCAAGAAGTTCACCATAAAGAGCACGAAGGAGTAAATCCGAAAGTTTTCGTTCGATGAATTCTCAAGATTTCACATGAGCAATCCTTAGGATTTGAGAACCATTGAACCTCTATCAAACAGAATATCTTTGTATCGAAGGCGCTCAACCTCCGAAGCAATGATGCGAATAGAATGGTGCTCAAAAGTCAAATTTGGTGAAACTTCAATCTCCACAATATCACCGGGCTCAAGAATGAAAACCGGAATCCCTAAGGCATTTCCGTAGGTAAAAGACGTGGGAAACGCCAAGAATAGCAGAAAGTTGAGCCGGTGCAACGACGTAGTACAATCACGGTACGCCCGAGAAACTAGAAACTCGAATAATTTGGAACACCGACGTAGTACAAAGACGGTACATCCAGTGAACCAAAAAGCCAAGTCATTGATGTAGTGCAAACGGTACATCCAATGAATCAAACAGCAAAGACATTGATGTAGTACAAACGGTACATCCAATGAATCAAAGACACTGATGTAGTACAAACGGTACATCCAATGTATCCAAAAAGAAAAGACATTGATGTAGTACAAACGGTACATCCAATGAATCAAAGACACTGATGTAGTACAAACGGTACATCCAATGAATCAAATAGCAAAGTCATTGATGTAGTACAAACGGTACATCCAATGAATCAAATAACAAAGACATCGATGTAGTACAAACGGTACATCCGATGAATCAAAAGCAAAGACATCGATGTAGTACAAACGGTACATCCGATGAATCAAAAGCAAAGACATCGATGTAGTACAAACGGTACATCCGATGAATCAAAAGCAAAGACATCGATGTAGTACAAACGGTACATCCGATGAATCAAAAGCAAAGACATCGATGTAGTACAAACGGTACATCCGATGAATCAATAAAGAAAAGACATTGATGTAGTACAAACGGTACATCCAATGAATCAAACTCAAATAATTCGGAACACCGACGCAGTACAAAAACGGTACGTCCAATGAACCGAAGCCCGAATGATTTCGGAACACCGACGTAGTACAAAAACGGTACGTCCAATGAACCGAACACAATAAAAGAACATCGGACGCAAGTTCATAAAAGCAATGAGATGAAACTCAATAAAACGAAGTACATCAAAACGCCCGATGAACTTGATAAAAAGATAATTTCATTTAGTCATCAACAAAGAAATAACCCCTTGTTGCTTACGACTAAACGCATTGGCAACACGATTTACCCTTCGGGAATAAAAAGAATATCAAGATCATAAGATGCTAGGAACTCGTGTCAACATGCAGTTCCTTAAGAGAACATAAATATTCCAAAGATTTATGATCGAGGTAGAGAACAAATTTCTCATCCAAATATGATGATGCCAAATTCCAAAAGCAAAAACATTAGCCGAGAGCACTAGATCATAAGTGGCTATCTAGTCTCGAGAAGCTATAATGATTTAGAAGCACAAGGGATAACACGTTCTCCTTTGCAAGAGAATGGCATTCCAAACCAATACGACTAGTATCGGTACAAATAGCAAAGTCTTGGTTCCCCTTTAGGAATCACAAGAATAAGAGTATCGAAAGGAAGGGTTCTTTTAAATAATCCTCTTTCCCGAAAAATTAAAACTTTCTAAATTAAATTTATTTCAATGTAAAAAAAATTATTTCTAGAAGAATTTACATTTTACAAGTTAATATATCGTGTCTGATTGTCACATCAAAGCGTTTAGGAAATTCCTATCGATAACGTTGATCAAGCGCATCGACCAAAATTCTTAAAGCACTCAACGGGCAATACAATCACAAAATCATCTTTTATAGGATAAATAAATCTCTTAAAAAGTTTTAAGAATATTATTTGTTCGTTTCAAGAACAAAAATCCAGTTTTACTTATAAATAAATCTTATGAAAAAGGTTTGCAAAATTTTAAATTACTATTTTCATCCAAAATCAATAAATACAAGAATGGTCTCATCGAAATATTCATAGAATATTTGATATATAAAATGGATGAAATAAGCTGGACAAATTGAATGACAAAATAAGTCATTCATAAGAATCATAACGAGTGCGGAATGCGGTAAGTGGAATGCTAACTTCCGCAACTTGTAGCAAACGAAAACCGGTGATAAAGTCAAACTGAAAAGGCCTTCGCACCACACAAAAGATATTGCTTAGGTGATGATCCTAAGACAAGCTCAAAAATACCAGAAATTTTTTCAAACGATATGATTGAGAGAAATAATACTTTCCTTATCATGCGGGTTTTAAGGAATAAAATGATGCCATCAAATTGGAATCAAAATCACAAAGGAAAAATAGAAATCTACTTAACAGATTGAAAATGTCGAAGATGAATAATCCACTCGGATAAATAGGATATGGGCTTCACAATTTAAGCCAATCCTTACAGAAAAAGTCAATTCCGAAGCCAAAGTAAATATCGGCTTGGAAAGAAAAGTCACATAAAACAATCTCGACATCTAAACAAAAGCAAATTGAGTGTTGCGGATCTACCATCCGGATTCGCAATTCTCAATGAAGTCAACAAGCCCAAAATATTCAAAGAAAAAGAATAGACAAGTTCTTTTGATATAAAAATAATGATACGAAACTTATATCAAAAAGAACTCGAATAAGAAGATCACGAAATGAAACAATGCCATCAAGGATTGAGTGAAAAAACCTTGACCAAGAGAAGAGTTGCTAGGGGCTTGCACAATATTTAGCTTTCTCATGTCCTTATTCAAAAGTTTGGGACATGCAGATAAAAGATGACCCGGTTTCTTGCAATAGCGACAAGAATGGGGTTTTGGACACATATTCGCATAGTGTTCCTTAGAATTACAATTGTAGTATCCTCCACGATTAGGGATTGGAGTCTTTGCTACAAAAGTAGTTTGATTCACTCTCTTATTGGGATTAAGGCTCTTGAACTTAATATGCCTCTTCTTAGAAATCCCAATATCACAAACACTTCCTTTACCAACCTCTCCATGAAGAAGAGTAACATCCACAAGCTGATTGAAAGAAACTTCAAGTTTCAAAGGTAGAACCATTTCGGGGTTCTTACTCAAAGCATAGATAAACTCTTGATTCTTTACAAGATCCAAAACTTGTTGAGCAGACATGAATACTCCATCCTGAGGAGTAGCACTAGATTGACCGGTGCTGGGGCGGCCTGGTCTAACCATTTCTCTTCTTTAAAAAAGAAATAAAGAAGAAGAAAAAGTTATTCTCAAGATAAGTATCAAGCAATCTTGATAGATAAAACAAGGAATCATAAAAGAAAATAGGATAGGACGGTACGAAGACCCGAATAAAATCCTAAAGCACGACTCCTAAGATGGACTTAGGACGATGATTCTTGTTAAATTATTCTACATTGTTCCGAAGTTTAGCTCTAATACCAAGCTGTGACGCCCCACCTCTATACCCACACTAGCCAAGAACACTACGGAGTAATGCTGTCGACTTAGCACGGAGAATAAGGCTGTTGAGGAACGACCATCTGTATAATTGCTTTGTGCGAGTACCGATATACTGGATAAAAATATAACTTTTCATCTCAAGAGGAAATCCGACATACCGACACAAACTCAAAGCTACTACACAGTGGCTATAATATCTTCGGAAACAAATATGGAAATAAACATAACATAAATCAGTCACAGACAATTCATATCACAAAGGCGGAAATAGTTATGAATATTACACATAAAAGTGTATATCAGAGTAGTGGTCAAACAAGATCCACAATATCCAAAAAGAATAGATACAAGTGCAAGACAAAAGAATAAGTATACATCATAGAGTCTGTGTCTCAAATGTATACAACAAAAACTACTAAACTAAAGTAGTTAGCCAAAAGTCAGAAGATGGTCCGATAAGGAGTCAAGCAGAAGCACCTGTAACATCTCGGTCTGACCCGAGTATTATTTAAGAAGAAAATAATAAACGGATCAGTCTAGCTATAAATATCAGAAGAAATGATATAGAATAGGAGATATGACATAAGCATATAATAATCACAATGCCAAGCTATGATAAATAAGTAATTGAAAATCAACAAGAGATTAATCAATATCACAATAATTTACTCAAGATAAAAAGGAATGTCATACTCCTAATTTCATTCACCAAGCCACAATAAATGACATATATATCAATGCCAATCGTAAAAGTTGGTGAAACATAAATTCCAGAATTCAACACACAAAATCCAGAAATCACAATCAAAGGGAACAACGACGTCGTATAGCGAGACATCCGATGAACCAAATCACAATCAAAGGGAACAACGACGTCGTACAGCGTGACATCCGATGAACCAAAATCTCTAAGACATTGCTCAATGCTAGTCTAAAACATAAAATGATCGTCATGATCAAAGAGAAGTGTCAATTACAGTAAGCTAGTAAATATATGAGCTTAGCTTCATGTCCCATAACCACTAGCTTAACTTAAATATTTACGAACAAATTGTAGATCTCCACTAGAAAATTGTCACAAGATATTCAATCGAACAAGTCCAAGAATTAACCGACAAAGTAAACGCAAGCGTTTCATACCACTTGTTTTACTAGGTCGTTTAATTAGATTTCTCATACGAGTGAGGTAAAGACTTGTGTATACTAATAGATTGGAAAACGGTTTAAGAACGAGCTTTGTAATAAAATAGTGTTGAAATCGTTTTGATGAAATAATTTTGATATTTACTACTAGTATAGAAAACCTTTATATTTTTAAAGTGACAAATCGCAAAGAAGATTGTAGGAACAATCAATCATAAAAATTCACATTCGAAGACGTGAATAAAATCCAAAGAAATCGATATCAAATCCATCAAAGTGGATATATCTAAAATTCCCAAAGAAAAGGTCATCAAAGTCATAATAGATGATAACAACAAATAGGAAACAACACGAAACGATTAAAGTTGGAAATTTACTCAAAAATAGCGAAAATAGGCAAAACTGCACATTTCCAGACGTCTGATTTGGAATCCAGACGTCTGGATTTGTTCTCTGGAAATAACCCAGAGAACACTCAGACGTCTGAAACCTCAAGTCAGACGTCTGAGACCTATCCAGACGTCTGGTTTGATGGTTCAGACGTCTGAAAATAGTCTCTGGCTTTTTTTTATAATATGCGTGCATACATATTTACCTTCCAGCTCCAAACCAGACGTCTGGGCTTGGTCACCAGACGTCTGGTCACCTGGTCTAGGCAACAATTTGCCTAGGCCAAAGTGGCCAAAACGTATCGGGAGCGATCGGATGAGCAACGACGACTAAGGATTTATGCCTAGCGACAACCCGGTCTTATAGGCTCTCCGAAACACCTCTTAAAGCATGATCAAACATCAAAGTTATGATTCTTAAAGATTTGGCTTCAAACACCAAAAATTGGAATATTTACAAATCTAATCCAAATCAAATCAAATGCACATGAATAAGTGTTAGGAATTCATACCTAACAATCAAAGATAATTATAAGCATAGATGTGAGATTAAAAATCTCACCTTTGAACCCAAACGAATGAAGAAGATGCTATGAAGCAATGGCAAGAACAAGCACTCTTTAATTCCAACTCTAGAAGCTTGAATCTAAGCTTAAAGGAGAAATATTTCCTAAATTAGGTTTAGGAAATTTCTGAAATTGATAAGAGTATGAGTTGGAGAAGAAGAAGAGAAGCTTACCAATGGGTTCTCTTGAGTTTTGGAGCTAAAGCTGGGATTTTGCAAATGAACTAGGGCTTGGAGTTTTAATTTCCACTCTCCACCTCCATTTTCAGTTTTGCTAGAGAGTAAGGAGTTGGAATGAAGAAATGAAGAGGAGAGGGGGATTGGGACTGAGTTAGTAAGTGGTTAATTGGCTCAGCCTAAACCAAAGCCATAAATGAAAAAGTGGCAAAAATCAACTTTCTCCAAACATATCGAAGCTTATACTCAAAAAGGTCGCAAATGGCATTTTGAACTCAATGGAGGTGGTCTCGAGTCCTAATTCGACCGTATGCAAAAAGTAGGTTCTCGGACTAAAATCTGACGAATGATAAAATATTTAAATATAAAATCGATAAATATGCGGGTTGTTACATCCGGTCTGTTCTTTCCTTTGCTGCTTTTATTTTATTTCTGCATATGTGATTGTTTCTGTGATCATATCTATGTCTGTATATTGCATACTTTTGTGTCAAAATTAACATAAATTAAAAAGATTTAATAATTCTTGATTAACACTATTCACCCCCCCTCTAGTGTTAATCTTAGCCTTAAGATCCGTAATCCGCATTTCTCACAATTGGTATCAAAGCAAGGTTTTCAAAATTTCATAATCTGATTTTTGAAAAGTTTTTAAAATGGCTATATTTGTTAATACTAATTTAGAAGTATTCAAATCATCGTTGTTCCATAAGTCTGCATATAATCAATATTCAAATTCAAGTTATCTACCAAAATTGTTTGATGTGCAGGAATCATGCTTTATGGGTGTTTGAGGAATCAATCCACAATGGACAAATTGTGCAGATCAGAAAAAACAAATGGATACTTGATAGTGGATGTTCTATACACATGACTGGCAATCCAGATATACTGAATGATATAATATACAAAGACAGAGGATTGGTTAACTTTGGAGACAATTCAAAAGGATATGTGGTTGGCATCGGCAAAATCGGTAATCCTAAAACTCCAACTATTACTAATATTTTGCTAGTTAAGAATCTGAAACATAATCTGCTAAGTATAAGTCAACTATGTGATAAAGGTTATAAAATTAAATTTGAAAAAGATAAATGTCACATTTAAGATAATAATTCAACCATTATATTTGAGGGAGTCAGGAAAAAGAATATATATATTCTTAGTATGAAAGTTTCAAATGATAACCTGTGTCTGTTGGCAAATACAAGTAACCCTTGGATTTGGCACAAGAGATTTGGGCATTTGAATTTCAAACTCCTATCTAGACTGTCAAAACATGATCTAGTAAAAGGTCTTCCTAAAATGAATTTTAAAGTAGATAGTTTATGTGATGTTTGTCAATTAGGAAAACTTAGAAAAAATTCTTTTAAGTTAAAAGATATGATTTCAACTTCAAAACCTCTTGAATTACTTCATCTTGATTTATTTGGTCCATCTCAAATTTTATCAATAAATCATAGTAGATATGTCTTTGTAATTGTAGATGATTATTCTATATTTACATGGACAATATTTTTGAAACATAAAAGTGATATTTTTGAATGTTTTAAGACATTCTCAAAAAGAATTCAAAATCAATTTTCTCTAAAAATTATAACAATTCGAAGTGATCACAGTGGTGAATTTGAAAATGAAAGGTTTGAGGAATTCTGCAATAAAAAGGGAATAACTCACAATTTTTCATTTCCAAGAACTCCACAACAAAACGGAGTAGTAGAACGTAAAAATAGGACGATTCAAGAGTGTGCGAGAACTATGCTTACAGATAGTAATTTACCAAATTTTTTTTGGGCAGAAGCAGTTGCTACCGCCTGTTATATTTTGAATAGAACTTTAATTAGACCTCTAACTGATAAGACATGTTATGAACTTCTTTATTCAAAGAAACCTAAGGTATCTTATTTCAGAATTTTTGGAAGTAAATGCTTTATTTTAAATACAAAAGATATTTTAGATAAATTTGATCCTAAATCCGACAAAGGTATCTTTATCGGATATTCTAATAGAAGTAAAGCGTACAGAGTGTTTAATTTAAAAACTAATACCATTGAAGAAACAATGCATGTTTCATTTGATGAAAATTTCAAAAATTTTGAAGATACAAATGATGAAGAGGATTTGATCACTTAAAATCAAGAACCTATTGAAACTAATAATGAAATTGATCATCCTAATAAAAGGACAAAACTTTTAAAAGATCACCCTATAGAAAATATACTGGGAGATATGCACTCTGTTGTTAAAACTAGAAATCAACTAAGTCAAATGAGTAATGTAGCTTTTATATCAACTATTGAACCCAAAAATCCAATAGAAGCATCAACTGATGATTCAAGGATTTTGGCTATGCAAGAAGAATTAAATCAATTTGCTAGAAATGACGTTTGGGAACTTGTTCCTAGGCCACAAAATAAAACTATAAATGGAGCTAAATGGGTTTACAAAAGTAAAATGAATGAACAAGGAGAGGTAGTTAGAAATAAAGCTCGTTTAGTCGCTCAAGGTTATTGTCAAGAAGGAATAGATTTTGATGAAACCTTTGCTCCCGTAGCAAGGTTAGAAGCCATTAGGATTCTACTTGCTTTCTCAAATCATAATAATTTCAAATGGATGTTAAAAGAGCCTTTTTAAATTGATTTGTAAAAGAAGAAGCATATGTCGAACAACCACTACTTTTTGAAAATGATAAATTACCAAATCATGTTTACAAACTTAAAAAAGCACTATATGGTCTAAAACAAGCTCCTAGAGCCTGGTATGATAGACTAAGATCTTATTTATTGCAATCTAATTTTGAAATTGGTAAAGTGGATAATACTCTTTTTATTAAAAGAAATAAAAGTGATATTCAACTAGTACAAGTTTACGTAGATGATATCATTTTTGGTTCAACTAATTTTGAAATGAATAATGTAACAACCCTGTATTTTGTGATTTATTTTAATAGTATATTTTAATTATTTTAATTGAATTTTGATTTAAAAACTTATTTTATTTATTTTGAATGATTAATTTTGTTCTTTTAAATATAAACTTTAGTTTTGACATGAATTATCATTCCAAAGCATGACTAAAAAGAATATTTTCCAAAAAGTGAATTTTTGGTCAAATAATCAAACTTTGACTTTTAATTTAAATTTTTAAAAGTTTGAAAATTTAAACTTTATCTTTTATTTTGAAAGTACATAAAATTTTAAGAACACTACTTTTTGTTTCGTTGAAAACGGATTTAATTTGTGAAAGTTATACTGTTTTCAATATTGTGTGTACATTGAATTATTTAACAATTTTCTTTATGTTAAATTTTATAAATTATATTTTTAATTGTCAAATCATGTTCTAATATGTGTTATATGACATGTTAGAGATATATATTTTTTCCTAAAACATTTTTTTTTGTGATGTTATAATTTTTCCAAAGTTTACCGTGTTGATTTTTTTTTTTTTTGCTGTTTTCTTATTTTCTGCTATTTTCTTCATTAAAATTTTATTTAAATTTATTTTATATATTTATTTTGTCTACTTATCTTTATTTATAAATATTTTTCAAGTATATAAAAATCTTCCAAAGTGCATTGAATTTATTTCTAATTTTAAAGTCTACTTCGCAATTTTAAACCATTTTCTTAATTTAAATTCTATTTAATTAAAATTTAATTATTTATTTTATTTTAGAAATTATACATAAATTGCTTTATTTCAAAAATTTTCTTTAGAATATTTTTAAAATGAAGTAGATATTTTTCCAAAGCCAATGATGTTTTAATTGTAATTTTTGAACCCTGTTTTCAATTTTTAAGCAATTTCCTTAATTCTTTTTATATTTTCTTTAAATTTAATTATATATTTTTATTTTATTTCACTTTGTTTCGGTTTTATATGTACTTTCTTAAGTTTATTTTGTTTTACTTGATTTAAAAGAAAAGGAAGTATGGAAGGTTTTAAAAGCTAAGAAACGTAAAGTCGTTTCACCGTTTCTTTTTCAATCAATGCATCAATTTATTGTAGTCGTTCCTTTTATTTTGCTTATTCACGTGAAAGTTTCTCATTCCATCAATAATACACATCCATTTCAGATCGAAGCAAAGAAAAATAAGCAATGGCCACTCTCCCTCCTCTCATTTTTCTACTTCTTCTTCTTTGTTTTGCTTGATTTTTGCCTTGCTTCTCTTGCTTTGTTTGGCCTAACACCTCCACCATCTCCTCCACCGACCACCACCACTTCCTTCCACACATCATACACGACAAAAACCCTTCCTCCACTAACCAGCAAGTGCCATGACCATCCCATGATGCAAAATCCATAAAAACTATGTTAAAACTCCTTAAAAAGCATGTCTAGCCAACTAGTCTTCGTCACCATCACCTTAGATGACCTTGGCCACCACCTATTGCTCCACCACCACCTTGAAACACCCCTAACCATCACCTTCATCCTCTGTCCAGATCTGAAACATGCCATAGCCGAGCCATAGATCCATGTAGCCTAGCCCAAAATGAACCAAAAACCCACTATTTGCATAAGCCTCTTCATATTCATGCATAGTAACTCCTCCACCACTTCAATACCTTGTAGAAATGCCTTATAGTACCCAAACCTGAACCAAAGTATGTCCAAACCTGATCCAAAACATTCCCTACGTCGTGCTAGCAAGTGTAGAAGGCAAGGCAAAAGACTGTGTATTCGTATCTCTTTTTATTTCAAAGTTATTCCTATTCAATGTTGTATTGAATTGTAATTTTATTTTGTTTTGTTTTGGGTTGTAACACAAGTTCTAATCTTAGATCTCTTCCCACTTGAGCCTATTGTTGTGTCATCGTGCCTTTTGGAATTCGTTGTGTCATTTGTATTGCAATCTCCAGCACAAAAAGGTGAGTAAAGCTCACACGACATTTATACTTATGAAGTTGTGCAACAACAACAACTTAATGTGCAGAATTAAATATGATGTTATAACTACCATCTGATTTTTTTATATATGATGTTAAACCTGTTAAATTTCATGTCGTATCATCTGTTATTTATATATTTTGTTAACTGTTCATTTATATCTGTTTATCACACTGCAAGTTCCCTGTAGATTAGAAATCACTATGGGTTGAAATGGTACATACCCGAACGGACTTTACAATATGGAAAAATCGTCATGGGATGAAATGTTAGGCTTGAACGGTTTTTTATTTAATTTATTTTAACTTGGGATTGCGGGTTTGAAATGATAAAACCCAGATTTTCTTTGTAATTACGGGTTGAAATGATATATTCTGTATCACTTTACCTAGCGTAGAAAATTATATACAGGCCCGTAGTTAAAATATGTTTTTCTAAAATTTTTAAAATATTTTAGAAATTTAATTATTATAATATTTGATTTGAAATTTAATAAAAATATAACTTTTGTAAGGTATTATTTATTTTCTGGAAATCTATAAGTTAAATAAATTATGGAAAAGTTAGAAAATATGAATGTAAGTTATTTTGGAAATTTTGATTTAATTTTTAATGGAATTTAAATGACTTTGAAAATATGAAAAATTTATGATATTTTGAATTTAAATTAATTTAAAGTGATTTTATATCATATTAATGATTTTTGATAAAGTTGAATGTGAAATGAATGAATATTTAAGTTGAAATTTTGAAATATAACTAAAATTGGAAATTTATGAAATTGACTTAAAAGTGAACTTTTAGTTAAGCAAATAAAAATAAAACTAAGTTATATTTGAGAATTTGAACTTAAGTGTTAAGTTGAAATTTAATTCAATGAATTTAAAATTGAACATTGCAATTTAATAAGTGAATTATTATTAAATCTTGATTTTTGAATGGAAATTTAACTTTATAAAATCATGAACTTGAGGAAAATTAAATGATGTTTATAAATGTGAAAATGTATGATTTTATGAGTTAAAAATGTTTTAAATAAAAAAATATAATTGGTTGAGAAATTATATTGAATATTTGAAGTTAATTGACTGCATTTTTGAAATGCTATTAATTACAATGTAAATGATATTACAGTATTTGTAAATGCTGTAGTTGATGATAATGAACTAAAAAGCTAAATTGAATTAAAAGCTATTATAGCAATTTTTGTAAGTGTTATAATTTTTGAATTTAACTAAGTTTATTTGAAATTTAAGTAAACCCTATGACAACATTTTAAAATGTTGTCTTTTGTTAAATTGAACTGTTTTGAATGTATCTTTCCGCAGCGTTTTCTAAATGCCACGAAAAGTGAATTTTCACTGTTTTGATAAACTTAAGTGAATAAATGAACTTTGGAAGTTGAAAATTTTGGAAATTTAATAATATAATTATTGAACATAATAACTTCTTTTTAATGATTAAAAATGATTTTTTTTTGAATATAAACTGTTTTGGAATGTGAATTGAAATGGTATTTTAAATTAAATAAAATGAATAATGATTTGAAATGTGGTCTCGAAAAGATATGATATTTTGATATATTAAAATGATTTGAAATGTGGTTTCGAAAAGATATGATATTTTGATATATTAAAATGATTTGAAACGAAGTTTTGAAAGATATGATATTTTGATATTAAATGATTTGAAAAATGAAGCTTTGAAAGGTTATGATATTTTTGATGTACTAAAATGATTTGAAAGGAAGTTTTTAAAGGATATGATAATTTAAAATATTGAAATGGTTAGAAATGACTTGATATTTATTTTGATAAATATTTGAATTAGAAGATATGGTATGATGATATATTGAAATGGTTTGTAAATGATTTAATCTTTATTTTGATAAAGGTTTGGGTTGAAATGACATTTTATTTTTGAAGTATAAAATATTGTTTTAAAGTTATAACTACGGGTTATAATAACGATTGGTCGTTAAAGAGACCGGGATCGGATATTGTCTTATAGCCGGCCAATACCGAAAACCACTTTAACAATTGTGTACGCGGTGGAAATTCCGGAATGAAGTAGGATGGTGGCGACGTTCTCGAGGTATATTACGTGGACCCAACTCCCGCGAGTTGGCATAAATGACTAAAACAGGAGCTATACCGGGCTACACAAAGGGTCGCACCCTTTCATCGAGCATGCTCCATCGGAAACCATTCTATTACTTTTGTGATTCGATATGTGGCGCCACTTTGATTCGGGGGTATTGTTCGAGGTGGGCGGAAGCTGCTGGCTTGCCGTCACCACCGGTCCGGGAGTGCAAACGGTGTATCCATCCTGGCATTGCCTCGCGTGCCGTATCATCTCCTTATAGCGAGCCCACTACGATTTTGGTTTTAAAGATCCGACCGCGTTAAGGTTCACCATCCCCTTAACGCTATTTTCTATATGATTATACTTTACTGATTCGACACTACTGTATATAGCGCAATATACTACATAGTAAATAGTTTAACGGATCCTTAGAGGATGGGAGGTCCCAAGCATCTTCTAAGTTACTTGTACCTTTACTACAGTTCACTTGAGTTGGTTTACATTGTATAAGTATGTATGTCCTGACTCGAGTGTTTGTACTTTTATTTACGCTCGGGTCAGCCTGAGTTATTCATAGATTTGGATTCCGCTTTCTGGAGATTGGAATCGTTGGAGATATCTGCTTATCTAGTTTTATCTATTCCAGTTCTATTGTTCTATTCAGCTTGTACTTGGTTGTCATCTTGAGACTTCTGTTGTACTTTATTTTCTTCTGTTGTATTTTATTTAACTCTGATATTTTTATATAGTGACTTCATGAACTACTATTTCTTCTACTTTCGCTGCATTTTAAATACTCTGTGATCTGTGATTTTATTTACTGTATATTCTGAGGTTTGCCAAATTTTTATTTACAACGCGGTATTTTGAGCAATTCAATTCTGGCACGAGTGTCTACCTATACACTTATAATGGATGCGAATGGTTGAAAATACCTGGTTGTCACAGTTGGTATCAGAGCTTTGGTAGCTCTAGGCAAAACTCAGCATATGGAGTGAATGTATTTACGGAATCACTTTCATTCGAGTTTGAATCTCTTCCTTTTTGACTCGATTCCTTTGAATTTTGGAACGTTCCCTACGGTTCCAAAATCCATTTGTATCCCTCACTATTCATCTTCTTTTGACTCTGGAGTATTCCATAACTCCGCTTCGAATTATCTTTCAAGTGAGTCGGCGGTCACACCAATTTCAAATTGAAATTGAAAAAGGGGGAAAACTCCTTTACAGTTAGCATCGATTTACTAGAGATTTATATCTATCCTTGGTTTAGATGCTAATATCTTTTGTTATTCCAAACTTTAACTCTTGAGATCGAATGTAGATTTACCCTAAAAATCCACATCGATCTTATTACTTATGTCACGGTTGACCCAGTTAAGGTTGCCCGTGATTTATTTAAGCTTATCCACCTCCCTACTCTGTTATTTAATCATCTTGTCTTTTGTTTCCAATCTATTCTTCCAAACATTTTAAATTGTACTTGTATATCTATGTTTTGTTTTATATATTGTGTTGTTTGAGTTGTTGATGTTGATTTGGGTTTCCGATCGATTTGTCTGATCAACGCTATCGATAGGATTTCTAAAACACTTTGACAGAACAAACTAACACGATATTATTTTAAAATTTGGTTAATGAAATAAATTTTGATATATAAGTAAATTTATGAAACTTAATAAATTGATTTAAAATTGATTATTTGAAATGATAATACTTAATTTATCATTTATTGTTCTATAAATGAATTTATAAATAGTTGTTTATAAATTGATTTGGGAACTAAAATGAAGTTAAAACAAGAAATTTGAGAATTTAATTTCCGATGGTTTCAAACCTTGTGTTTAAGTTTTAAAGTATATTATTTAAAGTATTTTCGAATAAGAATATGTTTCCAAAGGATTTTAAAGTTTAAAAATTAGTGTTCTTCTCTTTGTCGCTGGAAAATAACTACGGTGATGACTGCAGCATCATCGACATTCATTTTCGAGTTTCGAAGTGAAGTGACTCCTCTGCAGTCTTGCTACAGCTTTGTTTTGGAAATCAATTTGATTTGAATTTCTGAAATATGAATTGATCTATAATATATATAGACATATGATTTAAATTTTATTTGATAAATTATGTACATACATTTATTTATCTCTAAAGGGGTTGAAGAAATCGGAAATTTTATTCTTAAATTTTATTTTTAACAATAATTTCAATTATAAAAATAAAATAAAATTTTTGGATGAATATTCAAGAATGAAATGATTTAATTATATAATACAATTGCATTCAGTATAACTTACATTAATTTCAGAAGTTAACAATGCAATTGGATAATATACAATATAAAAAGATTTTATAAATAAAATTTGAATGGTTATAATAAATGTTATACACTTAAATTTTAGTTGAAAAAAAAAGAGATTAACAGAGGTAAATAGAAAAAATGGGTAATTGAATAATTTACAACATAAAATAATGTTAAAAAAAAGAACTAAGAATAAATCTAATTTTTAATTAGGAATAAAGAAGAATTAAATGTATTAAGTACATTATGAGTATAATAAATGATTATTTTTCAAACCCTTTGGTTGTAAAAATTGTTAATTTAAGATGATTGGATAATAAGATAATGGAATTTGAGATAGTTAAGATTTATTTAACTTGTGTACAGATTTATTCTCTATTTAAGTTGAAATTTCCGTGCTTTCAAATTTATTTCCTTATTTTGTTTTCCAAACTATCTTTTGTTTGTCCTTATCATCCTCATCTTTCTATAGACTGGTATAGGCATCTTTCTATAATCTTTCTGTTTAGAAATCTTCTATAGTCTTTGATAATCTTTGGTACTCATTTTGAATCCACATGTTCGTGCTTGTGTTCTTGATTCTGGAGGATCTTGGAAAGATCATCTCCACCTTGTAAAACTTACCTATAACAATAGCCATCATGTATAATTTCAGTCTCTTTGTCATCTTGTCTTAATCTTATTTCATTTCTAATTTTTTCTGTGCTTTCCCGTACCTCATTCCTTTTCGGGGACGAAAAGTTTTGAGTGGGGGAGAGTGTAACAACCCTGTATTTTGTGATTTATTTTAATAGTATATTTTAATTATTTTAATTGAATTTTGATTTAAAAACATATTTTATTTATTTTGAATGATTAATGTTGTTCTTTTAAATATAAACTTTAGTTTTAATATGAATTATCATTCCAAAGCATGACTAAAAAGAATATTTTCCAAAAAGTGAATTTTTGGTCAAATAATCAAACTTTGACTTTTAATTTAAATTTTTACAAGTTTGAAAATTTAAATTTTATCTTTTATTACGAAAGTACATAAAATTTTAAGAACACTGCTTTTTGTTTCGTTGAAAACGGATTTAATTTGTGAAAGTTATACTGTTTTCAATATTGTGTGTACATTGAATTATTTAACAATTTTCTTTATGTTAAATTTTATAAATTATATTTTTAATTGTCAAATCATGTTCTAATATGTGTTATATGACATGTTAGATATATATATTTTTTTAAAAACATTTTTTTTTGTGATGTTATAATTTTTCCAAAGTTTACCGTGTTGATTTCTTTTTTTTTGGCTGTTTTCTTATTTTCTGCTATTTTCTTCATTAAAATTTTATTTAAATTTATTTTTATATATTTATTTTGTCTACTTATCTTTATTTATAAATATTTTTCAAGTATATAAAATTTTTCCAAAATGCATTGAATTTATTTCTAATTTTAAAGTCTACTTCGCAATTTTAAGCCATTTTCTTAATTTAAATTCTATTTAATTAAAATTTAATTATTTATTTTATTTTAGAAATTATAAATAAATTATTTTATTTCAAAATTTTGCTTTAGAATATTTTTAAAATGAAGTAGATATTTTTCCAAAGCCATTGATGTTTTAATTGTAATTTTTGAACCCTGTTTTCAATTTTTAAGCAATTTCCGTAATTCTTTTTATATTTTCTTTAAATTTAATTATATATTTTTATTTTATTTCACTTTGTTTCGGTTTTAGATGTACTTTCTTAAGTTTATTTTTTTTTACTTGATTTAAAAGAAAAGGAAGTATGGAAGGTTTTAAAAGCTAAGAAACGTAAAGTCGTTTCACTGTTTCTTTTTCAATCAATGCATCAATTTATTGTGGCCGTTCCATTTATTTTGCTTATTCACGTGAAAGTTTCTCATTCCATCAATAATACACATCCATTTCAGATCGGAGCAAATAAAAATAAGCAATGGCCACTCTTCCTCCTCTCATTTTTCTACTTCTTCTTCTTTGTTCGGCTTGATTTTTGCCTTACTTCTCTTGCTTTGTTTGGCCTAACACCTCCACCGACCACCACCACTTCCTTCCACACATCATACACGACCAAAACCCTTCCTCCACTGACCAGCAAGTGCCATGACCATCCCATGATGCAAAATCCACAAAAACTATGTTAAAACTCCTTAAAAAGCATGTCTAGCCAACTAGTCTTCGTCACCATCACCTTAGATGACCTTGGCCACCTCCTATTGCTCCACCACCACCTTGAAACACCCCTAAACATCACCTTCATCCTCTGTCCAGATCTGAAACATGCCATAGCCGAGCCATAGATCCATGTAGCCTAGCCCAAAATGAACCAAAAACCCACTATTTGCATAAGCCTCTTCATATTCATGCATAGTAACTCCTCCACCACTTCAATACCTTGTAGCCATGCCTTATAGGACCCAAAACTGAACCAAAGTTGTCCAAACCTGATCCAAAACATTCCCTAAGCCGTGCAAGCAAGTGTAGAAGGCAAGGCAAAAGACTGTGTATTTGTATCTCTTTTTATTTCAAAGTTATTCCTATTCAATGTTGTATTGAATTGTAATTTTATTTTGTTTTGTTTTGGGTTGTAACATAAGTTCTAAGCTTAGATCTCTTCCCACTTGAGCCTATTGTTGTGTCATCGTGCCTTCTGAAATCCGTTGTGTCATTTGTATTGCAATCTCCAGCACACTCACACGACATTTATACTTATGCAGTTGTGAAACAACAACTGAATATGTAGAATTAAATATGATGTTATAACTACCATGTGATTTTTTTATATATGATGTTAAACCTGTTAAATTTCATGTCATATCATCTGTTATTTATATATTTTGTTAACTGTTCATTTATATCTGTTTATCACACTGCAAGTTCCCTGTAGATTAGAAATCACTATGGGTTGAAATGATACATACCCGAACGGACTTTAGAATAGGGAAAAATCGTTATGGACTGAAATGATAGGCTTGAACGGTTTTTTATTTAATTTATTTTAACTTGGGATTGCGAGTTTGAAATGATAAAACCCGGATTTTCTTTGTAATTACGGGTTGAAATGATATATTACCCGTATCACTTTACCTAGCGTAGAAAATTATATACAGGCCCGTAGTTAAAATATGTTTTTCTAAAATTTTTAAAATATTTTAGAAATTTAATTATTATAATATTTGATTTGAAATTTAATAAAAATATAACTTTTGTAAGGTATAATTTATTTTCTGGAAATCTATAAGTTAAATAAATTATGGATAAGTTAGAAAATATGAATGTAAGTTATTTTGGAAATTTTGATTTAATTTTTAATGGAATTTAAATTAACTTTGAAAATATGAAAAATTTATGATATTTTGAATTTAAATTAATTTAAAGTGATTTTATATCATATTAATTATTTTTGATAAAGTTGAATGTGAAATGAATGAATATTTAAGTTGAAATTTTGAAATATAACTAAAATTGGAAATTTATGAAATTGACTTAAAAGTGAACTTTTAGTTAAGCAAATAAAAATAAAACTAAGTTATATTTGAGAATTTGAACTTAAGTGTTAAGTTGAAATTTAATTCAATGAATTTAAAATTGAACATTGCAATTTAATAAGTGAATTATTATTAAATCTTGATTTTTGAATGGAAATTTAACTTTATAAAATCATGAACTTGAGGAAAATTAAATGATGTTTATAAATGTGAAAATGTATGATTTTATAAGTTAAAAATCTTTTAAATAAAAAAATATAATCGGTTGAGAAATTATATTGAATATTTGAAGTTAATTGACTGCATTTTTGAAATGCTATTAATTACAATGTAAATGATATTACAGTATTTGTAAATGCTGTAGTTGATGATAATGAACTAAAAAGCTAAATTGAATTAAAAGCTATTATAGCAATTTTTGTAAGTGCTATAATTTTTGAATTTAACTAAGTTTATTTGAAATTTAAGTAAACCCTATGACAACATTTTAAAATGTTGTCTTTTGTTAAATTGAACTGTTTTGAATGTATCTTTCCGTAGCATTTTCTAAATTCCACGAAAAGTGAATTTTCACTGTTTTGATAAACTTAAGTGAATAAATGAACTTTGGAAGTTGAAAATTTTGAAAATTTAATAATATAATTATTGAACATAATAACTTCGTTTTAATGATTAAAAATGATTTTTTTTGAATATAAACTGTTTTGAAATGTGAATTGAAATGGTATTTTAAATTGAATAAAATGAATAATGATTTGAAATGTGGTTTCGAAAAGATATGATATTATGATATATTAAAATGATTTGAAATGTGCTTTCCAAAAGATATGATATTTTGATATATTAAAATGATTTGAAATGTGATTTCGAAAAGATATGATATTTTGATATATAAAAATGATTTGAAACGAAGTTTTGAAAGATATGATATTTTGATATTAAATGATTTGAAAAATGAATCTTTGAAAGGTTATGATATTTTGATGTATTAAAATGATTTGAAAGGAAGTTTGTAAAGGATATGATAATTTAAAATATTGAAATGGTTAGAAATGACTTGATATTTATTTTGATAAATATTTGAATTAGAAGATATGGTATGATGATATATTGAAATGGTTTGGAAATGATTTAATCTTTATTTTGATAAATGTTTGGGTTGAAATGACATTTTATTTTTGAAGTATAAAATATTGTTTTAAAGTTATAACTACGGGCTATAATAACGATTGGTTGTTAAAGAGACCGGGATCAGATATTGTCTTATAGCCGGCCAATACCGAAAACCACTTTAACAATTGTGTACGCGGTGGAAATTCCAGAATGAAGTAGGATGGTGGCGACGTTCTCAAGGTATATTACGTGGACCTAACTCCCGTGAGTTGGCATAAATGACTAAAACAGGAGCTATACCGGGCTACACAAAGGGTCGCACCCTTTCATCGAGCATGCTCCATCGCAAACCATTCTATTACTTTGTGATTCGATATGTGGCGCCACTTTGATTCGGGGGTATTGTTCGAGGTGGGCGGAAGCTGCTGGCTTGCCGTCACCACCGGTCCGGGAGTGCAAACGGTGTATCCACCCTGGCATTGCCTCGCGTGCCGTATCATCTCCTTATAGCGAGCCCACTACGATTTTGGTTTTAAAGATCCGACCGCGTTAAGGTTCATCATCCCCTTAACGCTATTTTCTATATGATTATACTTTACTGATTAGACACTACTATATATAGCGCAATATACTACATAGTAAATAGTTTAACGGATCCTTAGAGGATGGGAGGTCCCAAGCATCTTCTAAGTTACTTGTACCTTTACTACAGTTCACTTGGGTTGGTTTACATTGTATAAGTATGTATGTCCTGACTCGAGTGTTTGTATTTTTATTTACGCTCGGGTCAGCCTGAGTTATTCACAGATTTGGATTTCGCTTTCTGGAGATTGGAATCGCTGGAGATATCTGCTTATCTACTTTTATCTATTCTAGTTCTATTGTTTTATTCAGCTTGTACTTTTGTCATCTTGAGACTTCTGTTGTACTTTATTTTCTTCTGTTGTATTTTATTTAACTCTGATATTTTTATATAGTAGCTTCATGAACTACTATTTCTTCTACTTCCGCTGCATTTTAAATACTCTGTGTCTGTGATCTGTGATTTTTATTTACTGTATATTCTGAGGTTTGCCAAATTTTTATTTACAACGCGGTATTTTGAGCAATTCAATTCTGGCACGAGTGTCTGCCTATACCCTTATAATGGATGCGAATGGTTGAAAATACCTGGTTGTCACAAATAAAGAATTTTCTAAAATAATGAAAAAAGAATTTGTGATGAGTCATATGGGTGAATTAAATTTCTTTTTAGGATTACAAATAAAACAATTAGATAATGGTATCTTTATTAGTCAAGAAAAATATGCTAAAGACCTAATTAGTAAATTTGGTTTGACCACTGCGAGTGGAAAACCCACTCCCATGGCAACCAATGAGTACCTTAGTAAAGAAGATCTCTCGAAAGATGTAGATCAAAATTATATAGAGGAATGATTGGCTCATTACTCTATATTACTGCTAGTAGACCTGATATCATGCATAGTGTCTGTCTCTGTGCCAGATATCAATCCCAACCTAAAGAGACTCACTTAAAAGCCATAAAAGGAATCATAAGATATGTTAAACATAGGTCTGATTATGGTTTATTCTACCCTAAAAATGATTCTTTGGACTTAATATCTTACTGTGATGCTGACTATGCCGGTTGTAAATCAGAATGAAAAAGTACAAGTGGGACTTGTCACTTTTTAGGGCATTCTCTGATATCTTGGTTTAGTAAAAAGAAAAACACAGTTTCTTTATCAACAACTGAAGCAGAGTATATTTCTGCTGCTTTGGCTCGTTCTCAAGTAGTATATATGCAACAAATCTTAAAAAAATTTGGTTTAAATTTCTCAAAATCTCCAATTTATTATGACAATACGAGTGCGATAAATTTATCCAAAAATGCTACTCAACATGCTCGAACTAAACATATTGATATCAGACATCATTTTCTCAGAGATAATATAAGCAAGGAAGTAGTTACTCTCGATTATATCAATTCTGAAAATCAAAATGCTGATATCTTAACTAAACCTTTAAATGAATCAATATTTACTAAATTAAGAAGAGAATTAGGAATTTGTTCTATAACTGAAATATAAAATATAAATAACAAATATAATTAACAATTGGTATCAAAATAAATCAAAGAGTTAAATTTTAAAAAGACCATGTTGACGTCCCCTAGGTATACATGTTGACATATAACGTTTTTGATTTTTTTTATAAATTTTCCCACCAAAATTCATAAATTTAGTTATATATTCTTCTCAATTTCGACTTTTCATTCATTCTCTCTGTTTTCTCTTCATTCTCTCTTCTGAAATAAATAAAATCATGGCTTCATCCTCAAAATCAAACATAAAATCAACTTTCTCATTTCCCTCTCCTACTTCTGGTCCATTCCATGCACTACTCTTGCTCGTGTAACGAAAACAGAGGAGTCTATGATTGATGTACTTCAGATGTTAACTGAAATTCAAGTAATTCAACTTCGTATGGCAAAAGAACGGGAAAGACAAGGCAAGATTCTTAGGAATTTGCAAAAATTCCTAATCAACAACTAGGCCAACCCTATCTTGATCGATGAAGACTCTTCACTCAATCAAGAACAAGAGGCCAGCGATGAAGAAGAAGAAGAAGAACCCATGGAAGAAGCACATGAGGAGGATGATGACCAAGTAGTGTGTGTTGGGGAAGTGTGTTTCGACAAAAATGGGAATCTTGTCGAACAACGTGGAAATTTCTGTTTCCACTATCCAAACTGTTCGATTCAAAGATCTCCTATGTTCAGAAACACACATTAGTTTCTTCTCTTTCCTTCCGTTGTTGTTTGTGTTTTTATGTTTTCCAAACGCAAATGAAATAAAACCATATACGTAATAAATAACTCATGTTCTTATATGTGTTTATATTATAAGTATTATTGTGAATTCTTAGTTAGGATAGTTAACAGTTTAGGACTATGTTTTAGTATTAGACTTAAGTGTTGATTATTTATGATAACACTATCATTATAATAACATGTCACAGAGTAATAGTTTTAGGGGGAGTTATATAGTTTGGAGTTATCTAGTTTAGATAAAGTTTTTGTTGATGACAAAGGGGGAGAAATATAAAATAGGAAAGTTAGGTATAGATAAAGGGAGAGTTGTTAGTTTTAGGGGGAGTTATTAGGATAGAAATAATATTTTATAAACAAAGGTTTTCATCATCAAAAAGGGGGAGATTGTTAGTCCGTGAGATGATGGTTTTGATGACAACAACCTTAGAATAGATTATAAAATATAAATAGTAACATTATAAATTTAGATATACATGTATATGCAGGATTTAACCATGCAGGTACTAAGAATGAAGACTGTACAATATAGAGATTCAAGATATCAAGATAAAATATCAAGATAGAAGACTCATGAGTATCGAGACTATCAAGAGTTCAAGATTTCAATGATAAGTATTTATTATTATTATTAGGAATTTTTGTTAAAACTCGTAGAAAAGCACTGGCATCTTAAAATCCAATTCATTCGTGGAATGGAATCCACTTCGAGCCCGTTAAAGGGATGGAACCCTAAGTAGGATGGAACCTACGAAAAACCTAGTGGAACATTGTTTTGTATCTGCTAAATTTTATTCAAAATGATTTTTCAAAATTATATCCTGTTTTCAAAATGTTTTCAAAACTTTCCTTTTAAAAGATTCAAAACCTTCGATCCTGATTTTAAATAATTTTAGCCTAAAAAACATCTTTATTTTCAAAGTCAAATTACTCCTGATTTTAAACTATCTTTTAAATAATATATTTAACTTTTAAATATTTATACATATATTTTAATATAAAATTATAGTTAAAATCTATATATATTATTCTTTATATTTACTTATGAATTTTAACTATAGTCAAGTATATTTATAAAGTTCAAAATAGTTTTTATATAAGATAAAGGTTATATTCAATGAAAATCAAAAAGACCAAAATATCCTTTGGGATGTCGACATGCCTAGCATGAACATGTCGACATGGTGACAGTTTGATTCAAAAATTCAAATTTCAAAAGAAGTGTCTATTCGCCATAACTCTTCATGAATGGTCATGGCTGTTGTTCTTCTATAAATAGGGGTCATTTTCAACGAATTTTAAATCATAATTTTCTGGTTTTCACTCCTCTTCTTCTTCCTCATTTCTTAATGCATATATTTATCATTACTCTGTCGAAATCAACATTGAATTGTACTCGATTACTTCTAGTTTGATTCTCTATCACTATCTCTACAAGATTCTTAGTGTTATTCAGAGTTATAGACTTCTTTGTAATCAATTAAGCGAGAAAAGGTGTGATTGTAGCCTTGGAAATCAATCAAAAGGGCAAAAGTGTGATTGTAGCCTTGGTAAATCAATTGGGTAAACTTGTGGCCCGGAAATCAAGTATCTCTACCCAGAGGATCGAAATTCTGGAGGGTGTACCTCGTAGCCTTGAAACCGAGGGTGTAATTGTACAATTGCTTTTGAAAGGAAATCCGTACTTGTGTTGCAGGACTGGATGTAGGGTAACTCTGAACCAGTATAAAATCCGGTGTGTTCTTTCTTTTACTGCTTTTATTTTATTTATGCATCTGTGATTGTTTCTGTGATCATATCTGTGTCTGTATATTGCATACTTTTGTGTCTAAATTAACATAAATTAAAAAGATTTAGTAATTCTTTATTAACACTATTCACCCCCCTCCCCCCCTCTAGTGTCAATCTTAGCCTTAAGATCCGTAATACACATTCTCACACAGGTGCGGCCAAGCGAGGCTATGGGGTGTTTGGCTTCGGTCAGTGGGTAGGCCGCCGTGATATGGAGGAGTGGCAAGGGATGTTCGCTAGAAGGTTTACATGGATCTGAGGCGGAGGTTTGGAGGGAAGAATGCGGTGATGGGTTGTTTGGTTTTGGCATGGAAATGGTTGCGTCTGGGTTGAAGGCTGGCTAAGGCAATGGTTAGGCGATAGAAAAAATAGGCCGAGAGGACTAGGGTGATGGGTCGGAAAGCATGATGGCTGACATGATGGTGGTTGAGGAGCTGTTCACGTGGAGAAGGCTATTTGTTTCATAGAGCTTGGAGAGGAAGGTGAAGAAGCGGATGGCTGGGTGGCGGAGAAGCGTATGGCTGGGTGGTAGAGAAAGGTGGTCAGAGGACAAGGTCGCAAGCAGCAGGGAGCGTGATGAGTCGACATTGAATGTGTGTGGGTGGCTAAGGTGGTTCGGTCGGCTTTGGAAAAGGAAGGGAAGTAGACACAAAAAGGAAGGGAGATAAAGCAGGTTCAGTATGTAAAGCAACATACTTTATATTTTTTATATTTTGTTTCAAACGACAAAACGGAAATGAAGAAGAATTGAAAGGGACTCAAAGTGAATAATTGAACCAGTAGTTATAAAACAAACAGGTGGGAATAGTAAAAGCCAATAATAAATTTTGGGAAGTATAAAGGTTAGCGACCACATGTTTTCTCGTAGGAACAAACGAATGGACACAAGGATAGCAAATCTCACAATGGGCACCAATACGGCTAACCGTTTCACAGATTATGCCACGTGCTAGATATTTAAATACACAAATGAATACATTATAGAGATCAGCATGACGAGACGAATAGAATGGTACACAGATATCAAGAATACAATCATTCTATCAAAAGTTTATATTTTTCTACCAAAAATGTTATAACGTTAGAAATAAGAAAACGGAGCTATAACAGTCCAAATTTGCCAGAACGAAATATAACGTCTCTCTCAGAAAATGATTTACATTTTTATTATGTAAAAATATGTAGATTTCAAAAATAGTTAATTTTCATCAATTTAACCGAATTTAAATTGAAATTGAAAATTACACAATAGAACTAACTTTCATATTTACGAATGAAAATTTTCCATTTGCTATGTTTAAATAGACGTATAAAAAATATCAATTTTTCATTGCTAAATTTAATTGTTAAATTTTCAAGAAAAATTTCAGTTAATTACGTTATAAAATCGTTAAAATTTCCAGGCTGTTACAATCTTCCCCCCTCAAAACTTTTTATCATCGAAAAGGAAATGTTAGCACCAGAATTGGTCACTAACACGCTTAAGAAAGATTGTGTAGGGAGATTAATAAAGAAAGTAAATTTAAACAGAGAACAATATGCCAGATTAAATGCAGAGACAAGAACACAGATTTATAGTGGTTCGGCCTATCTGCCTACGTCCACTTTGAAGTTAATCTTTATTGCTTTACTAGACAATTGATTATAGATACAATTTGTACACCAACTATTTGAATACAATTGCTAAATAAAAAGTACGAGTCTTGAATGCGACAGAGTCTCCCAGTGTTCTTGAAAAAAGGTACATTTCACTGTGCCTCTACCGCTCTATTTATAGACGAAGATGGGTTGGACTTCCCAAATGGGCCTAGGAGCAAGATACCACGGCCCATGGTGATATGGTTTTAGGAATGAACACGTTTAGGATATGAGGGAGTAAGGAGTAGTAAAGTCTGGTGATATAAATCGAGCGTGGCGTAAGATTCGGAAAAGAGATGGCCATGGCTCGGCATTACTCTTGCGTGCCGAGCAACGAAGAGAAATTGGAGAAGGGTAGTGAGTTATGCCAAGCGAGGTAAGAGGGAGAACGGAGAAGAAGAAAGAGTTGAGTTTGGATGCCGAGCGATGCGGCTCGGTATGCTCTTGGCTTGGCACGATTCTTTTATGTCGAACGAGGCAGGAAGGAGTGTTGAAGAAAAGTAAGAGCTAGGCAAAATGCCAAGCGAAGCAGCTCGGTGTGACTGCGGTCCGGTACGACTGGACGAATGCCGAACGACGAATTGGATAGGTAGAAGAGTGTTAGTATTGAGTGTGAAGTGCCGAGAGAGGCGGCTCAACATGCTTATGGTTCGGCACAACTAGCCGAATGTCGAACGGTGGGGAGGATAAGTGGGAGAGTTATACACAACCGTAACACTGGTTGAACATAATGCATAGCTGACTCAACACATCTCATGCCTGAATATATGATAACGAACAATGACGTACTTACGCAACTAAGCATATCGGACAGTCCGGACTGATAACTCCCGTGTTTAGACCACTGTAAACTTGAACTTAACTTGCTTAATAGTTAATAACCTTTCATATGCAGTGTCGATGCCGAGTTCAAAACATAAACTATCTTACGATAAGCTCTCGTAGACGGTCAGTGATGACGGTCTTCGAAGATGATAGTTCGAAGTTTAACTTTATTTCACCAATCTAGTCACTTTTAATTTCTTGGCACTTACATTCGAATGATTGCACTAGTTCACACACCACATGGGGGAATATTTATGTTGTTAAGTCTAATGTCGATTGTTTTTCAAGTATAGTTCAAACAGGTGTTTCGTTAGATTCAATCTTCATTAGAGATGTCTAGGAAATATAGCTCTGCTACGATCTCGGACAGACCCGAGCCATCCTCTCGACAAGAAGTAGTAGGAACTTCAAATCTGTCAACTACTCGCACACAAGACTTGCCAAGCCCTGTGACCACATCTGCCGACTTGGCTCCCGACGACCTGGAGGCAACGATCTTCTTAGAAGATCCAGTCAATTCCCAAGCATTAAAGATTAACGATAGTACGCTCCACCGGATATGCTCAATCCATGGGATCCCTTTCGACGATGTGCTAGTTCCATCAGGGTGTGATCGTCCTCACTTGCCCCCAGTAGGATATACAGCCAGTAACAGATTCATGTGCTGGGTTGGCAGCGTGCCGCCATTCAGCTCCTTTTTCAAGACGTGTTGCAGTATATCGAGATTACCCTATTGCAACTGCATCTGAACAGTCACACATTCATATATGGCACTTGCATTGTCTTCATGAGTGTCCACTTCAGGCTTCCGACCCCGGGCGATATCCGCTATATTTATCGCTTCAAGAGACGGTCAGATATCCCATTTTTTATATTCCTCTAGCCACATAATAAATGCCAAATCCTGACTGGGGCATGGAGCAAATTTTCCCAGCACAAGCAAGAGTTGTTCTACACGCGTTATCCCCCGAGTTTTGCCAGGAGATGGGTAGAAGGAAGTAAGTTCCTTTTCTGAATCAATACTTGAATTTGGGAAAATTTTCACCTTTTCTGACTCTCCATCTACTTCCACAGGTATCAACCCACGTCCTGAGGGCCCCAGATATTCTGAAGTTGTCGAAGCCATCCGAGCTCTCCCCACAGAAGTCCGGGACATCAGATCTCTCATTAAAAATGAGTCGCTCATGAAATTTGGACTGCTGGCGGAAGGTCGCCGAATAAGCCTCCCCTAAGGTGTTACTATAACCAGGCCTGCTTCGGGCAAAGGAAAAAAGCAGGCCGAGTCTTCATCATGCAACGCCCCTGACACACTAGAGGAGGGGGAGATTAAAGAAGCCGAAACGCCCGAAGCATAGGGTGAAAATGTTAGTCCATCTCGGGACCGGACAGTCGAAGTTCATGACATTGAAATGACGCCATCCCCTTTGAAGGGGAAGAAGAAACTGACATACAAGCCGAGGAAGAAAATAGTGGGTAGAACTTCTAAACTTACCCTTGTTCTAGTAGAGAAAGAAGCTTCTTCGCAGCACTTGAAAAGTTCTCTAAAAGGTCTGTCGAACCTTACCATACCTGATGATCTGCTCAACTATGGTTTCGACGATCCAGAGGCCCTTAAGCTTCATTTGCCAACGATAGGCGATACAATCACTCAAGCCCAAAACCAGGGAGAAAAAACTCCTATTAGTAAAGAAACTGGTCCGTCGGGGGAAACACTAGGACACACACAAATACATGCACTTCACCTAGCACTTAAATGTCTATCACCACTCTACTCTTCGCTAACTCGTCGTTATTTAAACTCTGTGTAGGTGACATTGGGCGTACACATGGACTTGACCGCCTTCGCGGTTCATCGACTTTTCACCAATCTAGCCGGGATTCGGGCTCCGGCAGGCGTCGAGATAGAGATGACTCCGGCGACCGAGACTACTATCGCCGAGAATCATCATACCGACGAAAAACTTATTGTCGGCCCTCATATCCTCATGATCCTCCTTCTCAACCGGAACACAGTAAAGAGAAACTTGCATATAAGGGGTCCTGGCCTGAGGCCCATCGGGATCAACACTCCGGTTCATCAAGTACCAGGCAATCTCGAGATCCCCACAGAACACCTGCAGTCTCCAAGCAGACTCCTCTCGTTCCTGCATATGATCCATCGGTAGCAGAACGACTTGCTGAGCTTAAAGCCTCGTTTCCAAAGATATGCTTCGATGGCTTAAAATTTCTTCTGGCGATTCACCAGATTCCAGTACATGTCAAGCAAAGCTCTATTGCTTGCACTAATGACGTTTATGTCTAGCACGATGCATTCGTGCACTTAGCCGAAAAAGTTTCAGAAGTCTCCATTGAGCGTCAGCATGAAATTGATCGCCTAAAGCTCGAGGCTATCCACGATAAAGATATTATTAAAGCTCAGGACGAAGAGCTTGCTTCTTACAAGTCTCGGCTTGAAGCCATCCAACAAAGCACTAGAGATACGACGGAAGCCAGCAATCGCCTAGAGAGAACTCATAAAAAAGAAATGACGAGGCGGTCAAATGCTGTGGGGCCCTGGCCATAGAGAAGGACTTAGTGCAGAAGGAAAGAGATGCATTTGCTCTCCGAGTCAAAGAGCTTGAGGATCAACTCCGTAAAGATAGAGAAGAGAAAACTGCTGCCCAAGAAGAGTCGCAATGATATTGCGACGAGATCGTTTCCGCACGACTTCTAAAGGCGAAACTCGACGATGAGCTTTCTAATATCGAGATGTTGAAAGATGAAGCTCGTGAAGAGGGAAAGAAAATATCATCTGCGGAGATTGACTCTCGCCTTGAGGCGGCTAAAGAGGCTGGTAGGGAGGAGGTCAAATGCATGTTCGACCCACTGATTGCTGAATTCAATGCCCGTGTCCTCATGCATCGGGACTTAACTTTTCAAGGCGAGGGCTACCTCGAATCCCTAGCTGAGGCATGAGAGACTTTAATAAAAATCAGGAAGGTCGAACTTGGCATCGATAGGGTTGATGAAGATGCTTTAATAAATAATTTCTTAAGGTGAACGAGCCTTCGAACTGTCTGCAGCGAAGGCTCTCTACTGCAAAGGTTCCTCCTCATCGAAAGGGAAAGATGTTATTGCCGGTCCATCTGGAACCGAGTCTTCGGCTCATGCTCCTACTCAGTCGGCTGATCGGCCGGTACTTGATCCATTTTAGCATCATGTTGGTTACGATCCGGAGGACCCTGGCCTCAGCATTCACGCTCTGTCTCCCATTCCAGAGGGCGAGACCCCTCGGACGGCTGAGAGTCAGCCAGAAGCCGGTATACAACTCTTTATTTTGAAATTCCAAGAGTCATCGTTTTTGACGAGAGGCCATTGCATTCTAATGCTCGTTTTCCATGATTTTACGCAGGCCATTCTGATCCTGAACCCACTCCATGGAGCAATGATGCTAAGGAGGTGAAGGGAAAAGCAAGTGAAGCTGCTCACGCGGTAGAGACTCCTGGTCCAGATGCTCAAGTGATCAGGACGCTTGATAAGGATAAGTCCGAGCTTCATCTCCCATCGAGGGAAGTTATGAAATCGAGATCACAAGCGCCTCTGAACATACTTCTAAAATGAGCATGAAGGAGCAGCTCGAGGAGGAAAAGAAAACGACGGCCGAAATCAAAGTCGAGCCTCAAGACGTGGACCTAGATGATCCTCTGGACAAGCCGTTGAATATTATCCTCCCTGATGGGTCCAGGCCACTAGAGGTCCCTCACTCTTCCTTAATTGTCACCTCCCCATCAAAGAAAATTTCCAAGGGAAAACGCATGGGAGAGGAGTCTTCTGAAAAGACGAAGAAGGGAAAAAATCAAAGAAATCCAAGAAGTAATTGTTACTCTCGTTCAACGAGAGTTAGTTTAGATTATGTAATTGTTTTTATCTATTTTCGTAGTAAATGTAAATAGACATTCAACTCCGAGCTTTGGAGGAGTTGTATGAATAAATAAAGCTTAGTTCCTTTGTCTTTCAAAAGACTTTCATCGTTCAGCTTTCTATATGATTGTGGTCGAAACCCTAGCTATTGTGAGTTTCATAAACTTCTTAATTTGTCTTGATATAAGTCGAAACTCTTTGAAATTGTACATCCTTCATTCCACGCTTCAGGTACTTAGAATAATTTTCAGTCCGTATGCCAGGGACTTGATGACTTCAAGTCATTTGTGTCCTTGTTCACACTCGGGGACTTAGAGAATTTTAAACCGTTTATACTCCAATCCACACTCTGGGGATTCAGACCGCTCCAGCCCATACTTTGGGGACTTAGAACTTTTTAAGTCGTTTATACTCTGGTCTGCACTTAGGGGACTCAGAGTACTCCAGTTCGCACTCAGGGACTTGGAGATTTCGAGTCGATTACACTCTGGTCCACACTCAGGGGACTCAGAGTACTCCAGTCCGCACTCAAGGGACTTGGAGATTTCAAGTCTTTGTACTCTGGTCCGCACTCAGGGGACTCATAGTACTCCAGTCCGCACTCAGGGGACTTGGAGATTTTGAGTCAATTACACTCTGGTCCGCACTCAGGGGACTCAGACTACTCCAGTCCACACTTAGGGGACTTGGAGATTTCAAGTCGTTTATACTCAGGTCCGCACTCAGGGGACTCAGAGTACTCCAATCCGCACTCAGGGGACTTGGAGATTTTGACTCGATTACACTCTGGTCCACACTCAGGGGACTCAAAGCACTCCGGTCCGCACTCAAGGGACTTGGAGATTTCAAGTCATTTATACTCTAGTCCGCACTTAGAGGACTCAGAGTACTCTAGTCCACACTCAGGGGACTTGGAGATTTTGAGTCGTTCATACTCTGGTCCGCACTCTAGGGACTCATAGTACTCCAGTCCGCACTCAAGGGACTTGGAGGTTTTGAGTCGTTCATACTCTGGTCCACACTCCGGGGACTCAGAGTACTCCAGTCCGCACTCAGGGGACTTGGAGATTTTGAGTCGTTTATACTCTAGTCTGCACTCACGGGACTCAGAGTGCTCCAGTCCGCACTCAGGGGACTTGGATATTTTGAGTCGTTTATACTCTGGTCCACACTCAGGGGACTCAGAGTACTCTAGTCCGCACTTAGGGACTTGGAGATTTTGAGTTGTTCATACTCTGGTCCGCACTCAAGGGACTCGGAGTACTCCAGTCCGCACTTAGAGGACTTAGAGATTTTGAGTCATTCATACTCTGGTCCGTACTTAGGGGACTTGGAGATTTTGAGTCGTTTATACTCTGGTCCGCACTTAGGGGACTTGGAGTACTCCAGTCCGCACTCAAGGGACATGGAGATTTTGAGTCGTTTATACTCTGGTCCGCACTCAGGGGACTCAGAGTACTCCAGTCCGCACTCAAGGGACTTAGAGATTTTGAGGTGTTCGTGCGCGTTCGTACGTCAGATAGAATAATGTAACTTCAGTGGTTTGTCATAGAATTATCACATACAGAAACATCAATAATCAAGGAAAAGATGGCTTCAAGCCTTTATTATTGAAAATAAGCTAAATTGTCTTATTACATGTTGTAACTAAGAATAAAAACATGCTGGAAATAAGTGCAACTAACATACAAAAGAAATGGACTAAGTATAATAATGCCGCAAATGCTCGCTATTCCATGCTCGGGGGAGTGTCGTACCATCAATGGTAGCTAGCTTGAAAGTTCTCTCTCCAAGCTTCCGTTCAATGACGTATGGACCTTCCCCTGCGGGATTCATATGCGATGGGACCGAGAAAACTTGTTTCAAAATGAGTTCACCCACATCAAAGATTCTCGGCCGGACCTTTTCATTATAATATCGAGCGACTCGGTGTCTGTATGTAGTCGCTCTTAGATCAGCTTTTTCACGTTTTTCATTAATGAAGCAAAGTGATTCCAACAAAAGATCCTGATTCGACCCAGGGTCGTAGTAAGTTAGCCGATGTGATGGAACTTCAAGTTCTACGAGAATAATAGCTTCCATGCCATATGCCAACGCGAATGGAGTGTGGCCAATCGCAGACTTATGGGTGGTTTTATAAGCCTAGAGCGCTGTCAGAAGTTCATCCACCCACTTGCCTCTAGCCTTTTCCAAATGCTTTTTTAATATGGACTTGATTATTTTGTTCACGGCTTCAACTTATTCATTATCTTTTGGATGAGCAACTACTGCAAACTATTTCTCAATACCATATTTTTGGCAAAACTCTTTGAACTCCTGGCTTTCGAATTGAGTTCCATTATCTATAATGATAGTTCGTAGAAGGCCAAAATGGCATATAATATTTCGTACAATAAAATTGATGACCTTTTTTGTGGTGACAGTGGCTAAAGGCTCTGCTTCTACCCACTTGGTAAAGTAATCGAACGCAACTATTGCGTATATCGCACCACCTTTGGATGGGTAAAGAACCGACTCGATCCCCTACATTGCGAACGGCCAGGGACTAACCATTTGTGTGAGTTCCGTCAGCGGAGCTCTCGGGATCTTTGCATATTTCTGACATTTGTCACATCTTCTTACATTGTCGGCGGCATCCCGGTTCACAATCGGCCAATAGTATCCATAATGGAGGTTTTTCTTTACTAATGTCTGCCCCCCAGTATGGTCGTCGCACTCTCCTTCATGGACTTCCTTCAGGACTCGTTTTATCTCATCGTGGGCTATGAACCGGAGTAAGGGGGTAGAGAATCCCCTCCGCTACATTATCCCATCCTGCATTACATATCGTGAAGCCTTACGAATGACTTGTTGTCTTTTGATCCTTCTTTCGGGTACGACCTCGTATAGAAAGTATTGCTTGAATGGGTTCATCCATCATTCCTTCTCGATTTCTATTTCTAACATGAAATCTACCTCCATCATATTTATACTCGAAGCATGTATGGTTTCAACGGGAACCAACCTCATTTGCTGTGCATTGCCAGTGCTTGCAAATTTTGCCAATGAATCGGCTGCCCTGTTTTGTTCATGCGGGACATGCGAGATATCATAATATTCTAGATTTGCTAGCAGTTCGTAAACCCGTGCAAGGTATGGGGCAAGTCTCTGACCCTTCGCCTGATAGTCTCCCCGCATTTGGTACACTACCAGTTGTGAGTCACAAAAGGTTTCAACTGATCGTACCCCCAATTCTCTGATAAGTCTCAAGCCAGCAATCAATGCTTCATACTCGACTTCATTATTGGTTGCTAGGAATTCGAGCTTCAAAGCGTAACAAACTGATCGGTTTTCCGGAGTCACAAGAACTATGCCAGCCCCCAAACAACGGTCGTTAGATGCCCCATCGATGTACATCTTCCATCGAACGGGAGGTACGACATTGTGACCGTTTGACTTGTTGGATACGGTGAATTCAGCAATGAAGTCTGCTAACGCATGCCCTTGTATGGCCCTTCATGGTAGGTAGGTAATATCGAACTGACTCAACTCGATATTCCATTTTAACATCCTTCCAGAGGTTTTTTAGTCGTTGGAGTACCTGTCGCAAGGGTTGATCAGTGTAAACACCGATTGAATGTGCCTGAAAGTGTGGACGAAGCTTGCATGATGCAATCACCAAGCAGTAATGTGACAACCTGCATATTTATCAATTGTATATTTAAATATTTTATTTAAATATTTTATCGTTCGTCGGATTTTGGTCCGAAAAGCTACTTTTTGCATACGGTCGAATTAGGACTCGGGACCCCTCCCATTGAGTTTAAAATACCGTTTGCGACCTTTTTGAGTATAAGCTTCGATATGTTTGGAGATAGTAGAATTTTGCTACTTTTCACTTAGGGCTTTGGGTTTAGGTTGGGTTCAGCCCTATGTTCTAACTTAATACCCCAAACTGAAACCCCCCTCTTCATTCACTCCCTCTTCCTCTAATTTCAGTTCTAAAGAGATTAATGGTGGAAGAGAATGGGAAATAGAAATCCAAAACCCTAGTTTCCATTTGCAAATCAATTTCTAGCTCCAAACTCAAGAGAACCCATTGGTAAGCTTTCTCTTCATCTTCTCCAACTCATTCTCTCTTTGATTTCAGAAATTTCCTAAACCTAACTTAGGGAATGTTCTTCTTTTAAGCTTAGATTCAAGCTTCTAGTGTTGAGATTGAAGTGTGGTTGATCTTCCCTTGTCTTCAAGCTTCTCATTCATTGTTTTTGGGTTCAAAGGTGAGATTTTTAATCTCACGTCTAGATCTATGATTATCTTTGATTTTTAGGTATGAATTCCTAATACTTATTCATGTGTATTTGATTTTGATTTGGATAGGTTTTGTGCACATTCCAAATTTTAGTATTTTGAGTTCAAATCTTCAAAAATCATAGCTTTGTCGTTTGAACTTGTTTTGGTGATGCATCGAAGAGCTTATAGGGCCGGGTAGTCGATTTGCATAAACCCCTAGTGACCGTGCTCGCTCGATTGCATTTTGATGAAGATTTCATCTTCATTTTATAGGCTGGAAAGCAGCCTTGATGCCAGTCAGTCGACTGGACCTTTGGGTCAGTCGACTGGCTGTAGCACAAAGGCATTCCGAAGGCAACTAACAGAGGCTCGGGTCCTCTGTTTTCCCTGCATTCAGTCGACTGAATTTTTAGGTCAGTCAACTGACTGCAGGAAATTATTTTTCATGGCTCTGGTCCAGTTGACTGGACCTTTTAGTCAGTCGACTGACCTGCACCTATTTGCCTAATTGTGCATATTTGTGCATATTTTTGCTTGGTTTCCAGATTCCATCGATTCGTGTTATTTCCCACTTATTGTTGCTACGACTTTAATGACTTCTATTCTTGGAATTTTTGGGAATACCCATTTTGATGGATTCGGATTGATTTCTTTGGATTTTTATTTACGTCTTTGAATGTGAATTTTGGTGGTTGATTGTTCTACAATCATTTTCGTGTTTTGTCACTTTAAAAATATAAAGGTTTCAATACTAGTAGTAAATATCAAAACTCTTTCCTCAAACGATTTCAATTCTATTTTAATACCAAATTCGTTTATAAAACCGTTTTCCAATCTATTAGTATATACAAACCTTTACCTCACTCGTATGAGAAATCTAATTAAACGGCTTAGTAAAACAAGTGGTATGAAACGCTTGTGTTTACTCCACCGGTTAATTCTTGGACTTGTTCGATTGAATCTCTTGTGACAATTTTCTAGTGGAGATATACAATTTTTCGTAAATATTTAAGTTAAGCTAGTGGTTATGGGACATGAAGTTAAGCTCATATATTTACTAGCTTACTGTAATTGACACTTCTCGGTGATCAGGACGATCATTTTATGGTTTAGACAAGCAATGTGCGATGTCTCTTTGTCTATGTGGAGGACTGTTCCTCATTTTATTGAGCTTTGTCTCATTTCTTTCATGGGTCGTACCTATCTAGGTGCGTCGATGTTTGTTTACACATGGGTCGTACCTTTCTAGGTGCGTCGATGTTTATTTATGCATGGGATGTATCTTTCTAGGTGCATCGATGTTTATTTGTGCATGGGGCGTATCTTTCTAGGTGCGTCGATGCTAGAGCATGGGGCGTATCTTTCTAGGTGCGTCGATGTTCGACTTTGCATAGGGTGTATCTTTCTAGGTGCATCGATGTTAGACATTACATGGGGTGTACCTATCTAGGTGCATCGATATTTATTTATGCATAGGACGTATCTTTCTAGGTGCGTCGATGTTTATTTATGCATGGGATGTATCTTTCTAGGTGCATCGATGTTTATTTGTGCATGGGGCGTATCTTTCTAGGTGCGTCGATGCTAGAGCATGGGGTGTATCTTTCTAGGTGCGTCGATGTTTGAGTTTGCATGGGGTGATCTTTCTAGGTGCATCGATGTTAGACATTACATGGGGTGTACCTATCTAGGTGCATCGATGTTTATTTATGCATGGGACGTATCTTTCTAGGTGCATCGATGTTTATTTGTGCATGGGGCGTGTCTTTCTAGGTGCGTCGATGCCCAGTTTGTGGGATTGGCCATCCTTTTATTGTGATTTCTGGATTTCTAATTGATGAATTCTGGAATTTGTGTTTCACCAATTTTCGGGATTTCCATTGATAAGTTTTATCAATATTTGTGTATTGGTGAATTTGTGTGTCATTGACTTTTGTGATTGACATTGATATAATCGTCAATATTTATGGTTTGGTGAACGGAATTAGGAGTATGACATTTCCTTTGATTCTTGTGTAGATTTTGTGATATTGATTAATCTCTTGTTGATTTTCAATTACTTATATGTATCACAGCTTGGCACTGTGATTATTATGCGTTTAGTCATATCTCTTATTCTATATCGTTTCATCTGATATTTATAGTTAGACTGATCCGTTTATTATTTTCTTATTAAATAATACTCGGGTCAGACCGAGATGTTACAGGTGCTTCTGCTTGACTTCTCCCCTGGAATTCATTACTCTGACTTTTGGCAAACTACTTAGATTTGTAGTTTATTTTGTTGTATACACTTGAGATATAGACTCATAGTTGTATTCTTTTGTATAGCACGTGTTGCTATTCTTTGTATTATTATTATGGATCTTTTTTACCACTACTCTGATATACACTTCCATGTGTTAATTATATATTCATATCTTCTTCCGCCTTTGTGATATGAATTATCTGTGACTGATTTATGTTATGTTTATTTCTGTATTTGTTTCCGAAGATATTATAGCCACTGTGTAGTAGCTTTGAGTTTGTGTCGGTATGTCGAATTTCCTCTTGATAAAGTATTGCATGTTATACTATCTGACATATTGATGCTCGCACAAAGCAATTACACGGATGGTCGCTCCTCAACAGCCTTATTCTCCGTGCTAGTTGACAGCATTCATCGTAATGTTCTTGGCTTGCGTGGGTATAGAGGTGGGGCGTAACAGCTTGGTATCAGAGCCAAACTTCGAAACAATATGGAATCTTATAACAAGGATCATCGTCCTAAGTCTTTCTTAGGAGTCGTGCTTTAGGATTTTATTCGAGTCTTCGTACCGATTCATCGTATTTTCCTTTATGATTCCTTGTTTTATCTATCAAGAATTGCTTGATATTTATCTTGAGAAAAACTTTTTCTTCTTCTTTATTTCTTTCTTAAGGAAGAGAAATGGTTAGACCTGGCCGTTCCAGCGCCGGTCCATCTAGTGCTACTCCTCAGGATGGTGTATTCATGTCTGCTCAGCAGCTTTTAGATCTCGTGAAGAATGCTCAAGCTGCAAGATCCAATCCTGAGCCTACTCATCCTAGATCCGGTTTTGCACGCTTGTGCAGAGACTATACCGATTTGGGTGGAAGGCCATTCAAAGGATCCGAGAGTGTTATTGAAATTCAAGCTTGGCTCAAATCATGCGATCGCATCTTTTCTCGCATGAACCTTATTGATCTACATCGAGTCCAAGTGGCTTCTAGCATGCTCCAAGAAAGAGCGTTAGATTGGTTTGAGCTCTTGACTTCGGAGATTATCGAAGCCTATCTTACTTGGGAGCAATTCCGGGAACGATTCAAATTAAAGTTTGTGCCGGAGGCTGAGAAAGTAACGTTAGCCCGGCGTTTCATAGACCTTGTTCAAGGTGAATCTTCTGTGGCAGACTATGTCGCATCTTTCGAATCTCTGTCCAAATACAGGGTTGAATACATCAACACCCCATTGAAGAAAAATCAGAGATTTGTCTATGGCTTGAATAAGAATCTTAAGAAGCCATTACTCCTGGAACTTGAGGTTTCATTTGATGAGCTTGTTGATATCGCTCTTCGTCTTGAAGAGGCCGATAATGAATGTGATGTTGAAGTTGTACATGCCCAACAAAACTTCAACAACAACATGAAGAGGCCTATTAAATTCAGAGGCCCCATTCCCAACAAGAAAGGGAGGAAAGAAACCCCGGTAGCAAAAGCACCTACCTCTAGTCATGGACGATGCTACAATTGTTGTTTCACAGACCACTATGCAAGGGAGTGTCCGAAATCCCTCTTTTGTCGATATTGCAAAAATTCGGGTCATCATATTACTGCATGTCCCATACTTCAAAGTAAGAAGGAGGGAAAGCTCAATGCAGTGCAAGCCCCTAGCAACTCTTCTCTTGGTCAAGGTATTTTACATTCAATCCTTGATGCTATTGGTTTATTTCGTGATCTTCTTATTCGAATTCTTTTTGATATGGGTTTCATCTCATTATTTTTATATCAAAAGAACTTGTTGATTCTTTTTCTTTGAATATTTTGGGCTTGATGACTTCTTTGAGGATTGTGAATCCGGATGGTAGATCCGCAACACTCAATTTGCTTTTTATTGATGTCGAAATTATTTTATGAAATTTTTCTTTCCGAGCCGATATTTTTACTTAGGCTTCGGAATTGATTTTTTGAAAGGATCGGCTTAATCATTGTGAAGCCCATATCCTATTTTTCGAGTGGACTATTCATCTTCAACATTTTCTATCTGTTAAACAGCTTTCTATTTTTCTTTGTGATTCCGATTTCAAATTTTTGGTGAAATCATTTTATTCCTTAAGCCCACTTATAAGGAAAGTGTTGTTTCTCTCATTCATGTAGTTTGAGGAATTTTACGGTATTTTTGAATTTGTCTTAGGACTGTCGCCTAAGCAATCTTTTGAGTAGTGTTAAGGTCTTTTCAGCTCGACCTTGCACCCGGTTTTCAGTTGCTACGAGTTGCGGAAGTTAGCATTCCACTTACCGCATTCCGCACTCGTTATGATTCTTATGAATGACTTATTTTGTCATTCAGTTTGTCCAGCTTATTTCATCCATTTTATAGATCAAATATTCTATGAATATCTCGATGACTCCATTCTTGTATTTATTGATTTTGGATGAAAATAGCAATTTAAAATTTTGCAAATCTTTTTCATAAGATTTATTTATAAGTATAATTGGATTTTTGTTCTTAAAACGAACAAAGAATATTCTTAAAAGTTTTTGAGAGACATTTTTGTCATATAGAAGATGATTTTGTGATTGTATTGCCCATTTAGTGTTTTAAGAATTTTGGTCGATGCGCTTGATCAACGTTATCGATAGGAATTTCCTAAACGCTTTGATGAGACAGTCAGACACGATATATTGACTTGTAAAAATATAAATTTTTCTAGAAAGATTATTACATAAAGATAAATGTAATTTTGAAAGTTTTAACTTTTCGAGAAAGAAGATTATTTAAAAGAACTCTTTCTTTCGATACTCTTATTCTTTCTTGTGATTCTTGAAGGGGAACCAAGACTTTGCTATTTGTACCGATACTAGTCGTATTGGTTTGGATGCCGTTCTCTTGCAAAAGATAACATGCTATCACTTGTGCTTCTAAATCATTATAGATTATCGAGACTAGATATGCCACTCATGATCTAGTGCTCGCGGCTATTGTTTGTACTTTTGGAATTTGGCATCATCATATTTGGATGAGAAATTTGTTCTCTACCTCGATCATAAATCTTGGAATATTTATTTTCTCATAGGGAACTTCATGTCGACTCGAGTTCCTGGCATCTTATGATCTTGATATTCTGGAAATCGTGTTGCCAACGCGCTTTGTCGTAGGCAACAAGGTGTTGATTCTTTGATGATGTCTGAATGGAATTATCTTTTTATCAAGTTCATCAAACGTTTTGATGTACTTCGTTTTATTGAGTTTCATCTCGTTTCTTTTATGGACTCGCGTCTGATGTTCTTTTATGTTGTTCGGTTCATCGGATGTACTGTTATTATACTACATCGATGTTCCATCTTATCTGGATCAATGGATGTACCATTATTATACTACATCATTGTTTCGGTTTATCGGTTCATTGGACGTACCGTTTTTATACTACGTCGGAGTTCCGAAATTATTCGGGCTTTGGTTCATTGGGCGTACCGTTTTTATACTACGCTGATGTTCCAAATTATTTGAGTTTCTGGTTCCTCGGGCGTACTGTTATTATACTACGACGTTGCACCAGCTCAATTTTCTGCTATTCTTGACGTTTTCTCACGTCTTTTATCTACGGAAATGCCTTAGGGATTCCGGTTTTTATTCTTGAGCCCGGTGATATTGTAGAAATTGAAGTTTCACCAGTTTCGACTTATGAGCAACATTCCATTCGCATCATTACTTCGGAGGGTGAGCACCTTCGGAATAAAGATGTTCTTCTTGTGAGAGTTCAATGGTTCTCAAATCCTAAGGATTGCTCTTGGGGATCCAAAGAATTCATCGAGCGATCCCGTTCAGGCTTACTCTTTCATGCTCCTTATGGTGAACTTCCTATTTCAAATTTTCTTTTGTGTTGATATGCTTTTATGATTGTTACTCTTTATTTTCTTCTTAAGTATTGCGAGGACGCAATTTCTTTAAGGAGGGGAGTCTGTAACAACCCGCATATTTATCAATTGTATATTTAAATATTTTATTTAAATATTTTATCGTTCGTCGGATTTTGGTCCGAAAAGCTGCTTTTTGCATACGGTCGAATTAGGACTCGGGACCCCTCCCATTGAGTTTAAAATACCGTTTGCGACCTTTTTGAGTATAAACTTCGATATGTTTGGAGATAGTAGAATTTTGCTACTTTTCACTTAGGGCTTTGGGTTTAGGTTGGGTTCAGCCCTATGTTCTAACTTAATACCCCAAACAGAAACCCTCCTCTTCATTCACTCCCTCTTCCTCTAATTTCAGTTCTAAAAGATTAATGGTGGAAGAGAATGGGAAATAGAAATCCAAAACCCTAGTTTCCATTTGCAAATCAATTTCTAGCTCCAAACTCAAGAGAACCCATTGGTAAGCTTTCTCTTCATCTTCTCCAACTCATTCTCTCTTTGATTTCAGAAATTTCCTAAACCTAACTTAGGGAATGTTCTTCTTTTAAGCTTAGATTCAAGCTTCTAGTGTTGAGATTGAAGTGTGGTTGATCTTCCCTTGTCTTCAAGCTTCTCATTCATTGTTTTTGGGTTCAAAGGTGAGTTTTTTAATCTCACATCTAGATCTATGATTATCTTTGATTTTTAGGTATGAATTCCTAATACTTATTCATGTGTATTTGATTTTGATTTGGATAGGTTTTGTGAACATTCCAAATTTTAGTATTTTGAGTTCAAATCTTCAAAAATCATAGCTTTGTCGTTTGAACTTGTTTTGGTGATGCATCGAAGAGCTTATAGGGCCGGGTAGTCGATTTGCATAAACCCCTAGTGACCGTGCTCGCTCGATTGCATTTTGATGAAGATTTCATCTTCATTTTATAGGCTGGAAAGCAGCCTTGATGCCAGTCAGTCGACTGGACCTTTGGGTCAGTCGACTGGCTGTAGCACAAAGGCATTCCGAAGGCAACTAATAGAGGCTCGGGTCCTCTGTTTTCCCTGCATTCAGTCGACTGAATTTTTAGGTCAGTCGACTGACTGCAGGAAATTATTTTGCATGCCTCTGGTCCAGTCGACTGGACCTTTTAGTCAGTCGACTGACCTGCACCTATTTGCCTAATTGTGCATATTTGTGCATATTTTTGCTTGGTTTCGAGATTCCGTCGATTCGTGTTATTTCCCACTTGTTGTTGCTACGACTTTAATGACTTCTTTTCTTGGAATTTTTCGGAATACCCATTTTGATGGATTCAGATCGATTTCTTTGGTTTTTTATTCACGTCTTTGAATGTGAATTTTGGTAGTTGATTGTTCTACAATCATTTTCGTGTTTTGTCACTTTAAAAATATAAAGGTTTCAATACTAGTAGTAAATATCAAAACTCTTTCCTCAAACGATTTCAATTCTATTTTAATACCAAATTCGTTTATAAAACCGTTTTCCAATCTATTAGTATATACAAACCTTTACCTCACTCGTATGAGAAATCTAATTAAATGGCTTAGTAAACAAGTGGTATGAAACGCTTGCGTTTACTTCGCCGGTTAATTCTTGGACTTGTTCGATTGAATCTCTTGTGACAATTTTCTAGTGGAGATATACAATTTGTTCGTAAATATTTAAGTTAAGCTAGTGGTTATGGGATATGAAGCTAAGCTCATATATTTACTAGCTTACTGTAATTGACACTTCTCAGAGATCATGACGATCATTTTATGGTTTAGACTAGCAATGTGCGATGTCTCTTTGTCTATGTGGAGGACTGTTCCTCATTTTATTGAGCTTCGTCTCATTTCTTTCATGGGTCGTACCTATCTAGGTGCGTCGATGTTTGTTTACACATGGGTCATACCTTTCTAGGTGCGTCGATGTTTATTTATGCATGGGATGTATCTTTCTAGGTACATCAATGTTTATTTGTGCATGGGGCGTATCTTTCTAGGTGCGTCGATGCTAGAGCATGGGGCGTATCTTTCTAAGTGCGTCGATGTTCGACTTTGCATGGGGTGTATCTTTCTAGGTGCATCGATGTTAGACATTACATGGGGTGTACCTATCTAGGTGCATCGATGTTTATTTAATGCATGAGACGTATCTTTCTAGGTGCATCGATGTTTATTTATGCATGGGATGTATCTTTCTAGGTGCATCGATGTTTATTTGTGCATGGGGCGTATCTTTCTAGGTGCGTCGATGCTAGAGCATGGGGCGTATCTTTCTAGGTGCGTTGATGTTCGACTTTGCATGGGGTGTATCTTTCTAGGTGCATCGATGTTAGACATTACATGGGGTGTACCTATCTAGGTGCATCGATATTTATTTATGCATGGGACGTATATTTCTATGTGCATCGATGTTTATTTGTGCATGGGGCGTGTCATTCTAGGTGCGTCGATGCCCAGTTTGTGGGATTGGCCATCCTTTTATTGTGATTTCTGGATTTCTAATTGATGAATTCTGGAATTTGTGTTTCACCAATTTTCGGGATTTCCATTGATAAGTTTTATCAATATTTGTGTATTGGTGAATTTGTGTGTCATTGACTTTTTTGATTGACATTGATATAATCGTCAATATTTATGTTTTGGTGAACGGAATTAGGAGTATGACATTTCCTTTGATTCTTGTGTAGATTTTGTGATATTGATTAATCTCTTGTTGATTTTCAATTACTTATATGTATCACAGCTTGGCACTGTGATTATTATGCGTTTAGTCATATCTCTTATTCTATATCGTTTCATCTGATATTTATAGTTAGACTGATCCGTTTATTATTTTCTTATTAAATAATACTCGGGTCAGACCGAGATGTTACAGGTGCTTCTGCTTGACTTCTCCCCTGGAATTCATTACTCTGACTTTTGGCAAACTACTTAGATTTGTAGTTTATTTTGTTGTATACACTTGAGATATAGACTCATAGTTGTATTCTTTTGTATAGCACGTGTTGCTATTCTTTTGTATTATTATTATGGATCTTTTTGACCACTACTCTGATATACACTTCCATGTGTTAATTATATATTCATATCTTCTTCCGCCTTTGTGATATGAATTATCTGTGACTGATTTATGTTATGTTTATTTCTGTATTTGTTTCCGAAGATATTATAGCCACTGTGTAATAGCTTTGAGTTTGTGTCGGTATGTCGAATTTCCTCTTGATAAAGTATTGCATATTATACTATCTGACATATTGATGCTCGCACAAAGCAATTACACGGATGGTCGCTCCTCAACAGCCTTATTCTCCGTGCTAGTTGACAGCATTCACCGTAATGTTCTTGGCTTGCGTGGGTATAGAAGTGGGGCGTCACAAGTAAGCTAGTTTCTCAATCTTAGGATAATTTCTTCCTGCCCCCGTCAATCGTTTACTAACATAATATATCGGCTGTTCAACATGGACCTCCTTGCGAACCAAAGCCGTACTGATAGCATGTTAGGATACAACAAGGTACACATATAACATTTAGTGGTCAATTGGTTTTGATAGCACTAGGGGACTCTCTAAATGCATGACCAGAACTCGGAATGCTTCCTCACAATCGGATGTACACTAGAAATTTCTCTTTCCTTTCTTTATCATGTCGAAGAAGGGATGCACTTATCCGTAGCTTTGGATATGAATCGACTTAGTGCGGCCACCTTTCCGTTCAAGCTTTGTACTTGCTTTATAGTTCTGGGCACTTGTATGTCCCAAATAGCTTGAATCTTCTCCGGGTTAGCTTCGATTCCCTGCGTATTCACAATGAAACCCAAAAACTTCCCTGACACAGTGCCAAAGGAACACTTCAAAGGATTGATTTTCATCCCATAACGACTGAGTATATCAAACATCTCTGCTAAGTCTCGTATGTGGTCGTTTGACTGTCGTGACTTCACGAGCATGTCATCCACATAGACTTCCATCGTTCTACCAATTCGATCTTTAAACATTCGGCTCACCAAACGTTGATAAGTTGCTCCTACATTTTTCAATCCAAATGGCATCACTACATAACAATATAACCCGATGTCTGTGACAAAACTGGTGTGTTCTTGATCTGGAATGTGCATCGGGATTTGATTGTATCCCGAGTACGCATCCATAAATGACAGTAACTCGTGTCCGGCCGTTGAATCAACCAACTGGTCGATTATAGGTAAAGGGAAACTATCTTTCGAGCACACTTTGTTAAATCAGAATAATCTACGCAAGTTCTCTACTTTCCATTCGCTTTCCTCACTAGCACGGGGTTAGATGCCCATTCAGGGTAGAAGGCATCACGGACGAACCCATTGGCCTTGAGTTTGTCCACCTCCTCTCTAAGAGCAACGGACCTTTCCGGATCCATGCCTCTCCGTTTCTGTTTTACTGGGACGCACTTTGGGTCTATGTTCAACATATGACTCGTAATAGCGGAAGAAATCCCGCACATATCAGAATGTTTCCAAGCGAAAACGTCTAGGTTCGCTCGGAGGAAATCAGCAAGATCCTCGGCCATTGAAGGGTCGAGTTGCGATCCAATCTTAAGAACTCATGACGGGTCATCCCGGCTGACTGGAATGTCAATCGTCAGCTCAACCGATGCTGCATTCGCTTCCCTGGGTCCTCCATCATCATCTCTTAGATCTATGTCTCTATAGATCCGAGAATGTCGCCCGAGCCAAGGCTTGGGTACTACTTGTCAATCGTCGGTATTTCAGATGCGGAAAGAGTTTCCCGCAACCTTTCCTTTCTCTCTCCGCTGAGCCTCTCTTAGCTCAGCCACATAACACGCACGACCAGTCGCCTGATCGCCATGCACTATATCGACTCCTTTGTCTATCATAAATTTTAACGTCAAACACCATGGGCCAAAGCTGCCCTAAACTCCGCCAGGGCCGGACGACCCAGAAATACATTATATGGAGAATCAACATCCAACACTATGAACGTTAGGATTCGCACCCTCCTACGCTCACCTTCTCCTAGTGCAACTGGCAACTCAACGTACCCCATCGCGTCAGTCGTCGCACCATTGAAGCCATGGATAAAGGCTTTCGACGACTTTAGATCTTTCGCCTCCATCTTCATTTGGTCATATGCCTTTTTGAAGATGATGTTAACGGTGCTTCCACAATCAATTAAATTCTTTTGATGTATGCTGGCCCGATCGTCGTAGATATGACCATTGGGTCGACGGTAGGAGCCTCCACCTTGTCCGCATCTCCGCTCCTAAACACTATATCGTCTGTAATAATGCGATGTTGTTTTGCGTGGGTTCCATCTTCCACATTCGAACAACACTCATAATCTGCATGCCTTAATGAGGTAGCATATCGTTCCATCTCCTGCAAATTCTTGTCTGCAGGGTAAGATCCACCGACTATCGTGTTTATGACCAACCTACCCACGGTTTGGGCAGGTTACGCTAGTTGGCGTGGAGTCGGCCCGCGTCCGGGGTCTGATGTTCCTTGCCTACCCTCTGTGGGTTCTTGACAAATTCATGCAACCTTTTTGGTCTGATCAACTTTTCTATGGCATCGTGGAGGTGTCTCCACTCCTCTGTATTATGCCCATACATTTCATGGAAGCGACGGTACTTCCCCATCTGCTTCTATTTCTCTGTGGACTCCTTTGGGCATGGCTTTCTGTATTGAAAAGTGTTCCAAGTTGACAGATAAATATTTTCAAGAGACGCGTTCAGGGGGGTGTATTCGTTATAGGTTGGAATTCTTGGCTTCTATTTCCCTGCTTCTCTTTTCATCCCAGGATTTCCTCCTCCGGACCCTTTAGACTGTCCAGGCTTGTTCTGGACGTTGACTTGAACCTTTCCCAAATTATCGCCGGATTGTTTTATGGCGATGTTGCTTTTCACAGTCTCCTGAACAGGCCCTGATGCCTTATCTCGTCTAGTCCATCTAGCTTCCTCTCTTTTTATGAATTGATGAGCCTTTATGTAGAAACGCTCCAGTGTCGTTGGAGGCTTTCCCGCCAACCAATCTCCAAATTCTACATCCGGATCCACACCTCGCATCACCGCCATCAGAATTGCGTGGTCGTTAGGGTTGTTAACTTCCGTAGCCGCAACATGAAATCTTTGCAAATATTCTTTCAACGACTCCCCCAAAGCCTGGATTACACTAGATAAGGACATTGCATCCTTGGGGCGAGCAGCATGTATCCTGAATTGTTCTACAAATTTCATTGCCAATCCGTCAAAGTTAGATATAGATCATGGGGGAAGTCGAGTGAACCACATGGTGGCGATTCCGGATAAAGTGATCGGGAAGCATCTGCACTTGGTTGCATCATTCGCTCTAGCCGAATCCATCATCCACTCATACCTCATCACGTGCTGTCTGGGATTGGACTTTCCTTCGTAGGCTGGGATAGTTGGCATGCTGAACTTCCTGGGATGCTCGGCCTGTAGAATGGTATCGGTGAATGGAGTATGACTTCTGGATACCCTACAATCTTCATTGGTTAGGCCTTGATTCTCCCTCATCAACTGCCTGACCATAACTGATAAGTCCGGAGTTTGTATGGAGGATGGAAGGTTGGGTTCTGTTCTACAGGTCCGCTCAGGTTGATGTCCCCTCTGTTGGCGATCGGCCTAACGTGTATCTTGAAGGCCAGCTTCATTAGGATCTTGGTGGGTCGGGCGTCTGGTCTCCACACACGCTTTCGCTCTTAAGTTTCCTGTTCCGACTTGGGCGTGGTCTCCAAGATGTGACTGATCCCTAGTTGTTAGATCAGTAGCACCTGCTTGCACAGTTTCAATTTTACGGCGTCTACGCCTAGGAGGTTCATCAGATGAAGTCGAGCTATCAGATGAAGAATAAGGAGCAGGGCTACCTCCAGCATTCTGAGGCTGTTGTTGAGCAAGCTGAGTCATCAGGTTAGCGTTAGCTTGAATCTGCTTAGCGAGTTGTCTTCTACTTTCCATGAGTTCTCTCATTAAGTCGTTGAATTCTGTCCTTGTAACGACTTCCGCTTGATTTTGGGTAGTAGTCCCTGCACCTAGGATGCTTGTTGGTTGCTTGGTCCTATCTGTTCTACGCTAGCAGTCTTGTTGACGTCCGCATTATGAGAGGATGATCGGGTACGTGGTCTTCCCATAGTAGAGTTATTAATAAGAACTCTGAGTAGAATCAACGGACTTCCTGTGAATAACTTGGACCTCCTTTGGGGGATTTATTCAATCCAGTAGCTGCACGGCAAGTCCCAACGGCCTGGGAATTAGATTCTCAATGAAAGCACCAAAATGTTAGCACCAGAATTGGTCACTAACACCCTTAAGAAAGTTTGTGTAGAGAGATTACTGAAGAAAGTAAATTTAAACAGAGAACAGTATGCATGATTAAATGCAGAGACAAGAACACCAGATTTATAGTGGTTTGTCGTATCTGCCTACGTCCACTTTGAAGTTAATCTTTATTGCTTTACTAGACAATTGATTACAGATACAATACATACACCAACTATTTGAATACAATTGCTAAGTAAAAGGAAAGAGTCTTGAATGCAACAGAGTCTTCCCAGTGTTCTCGAAAAAAGGTCTATTTCACTGTACCCCTTCCCCTCTATTTGTAGACGAAGATGGGTTGGACTTCCCTAATGGGCCTAGGAGCAAGATACCTTGGCCCGTGGTGAATGACTTCTGTTTCCTAAGCCATATTTGCCGATCGGGAAATGCCGAGCCATATCTTCAAGCCGAACGAGGCAGTGTGTTGAGTGAAGTGTGTAGGCCAAACGAGATCTGAAGCCGGTCGAGGGGAAATGCCGAACGACATACTTATGCCGAGCGAGGCTGTGTGCCGAGCAAGGCCGGAATGCCAAACGAGACCGGAATGCCGAACGAGGCTGGAATGCCAAACGAGGCTGGAATGCCGAACGAGGCTCATGCTGAACGATTCTGCTATGCCAAACGACCTTGCTATGCCGAACGAGGTTCACGCCAAACGACCTTCAATGCCGAATGAGCCTTCTACACTAAGCCTCTTATCACTCGGTCAAACCACCAGGTAACAGGAATGAGATAGGAGAATAGAGCAACATATAGAGAGATAGATTTGAAATACATACTACCAGGTACAACAATAAATTTTAAAACCCTATAAATTTCATTTTTTGTGGACATCTTATTATTATATTTTATATCGTATACTATTCAATTACATGTTTAGATTACATTCAAACTTTTTTAGGTAAGTTTTATGAATGTTTCTGAATGTAACTGAGCACTATACAAATTTACCTTTTATTTACAACATTCTTATTAAGCAAAAAAATTGGTTTGAACATTTTATTACTTAAAATTTTCTTATAAAGTTTCAATTACATATTCTCACTAACATTTCATATTTTTAAATATTTTAGGTAAGTTATATATGTTTTAAAATGCAATTGAGTATTATACAAATCAATTTTATCCTAGTTTAACTGTTTCAAGTTGTTTTAATTTCATTTCTCATTTCTAGACACACCAATTATTCAAAAAATTTCTTTATTTAAATAATTGAAAACCATCACTTAATATGAACAAAAGAGTAAATTTTCGGTTTCACTTTCAACCATTTGGAAGTAAATACATACATACATACATACATACATACATATATATATATATATATATATTGTACATCGATTCAATCTAAAGAAATTCAAATCAAATCCATTTTCCGAAACAAAAGTGCAGCAAAGCTACTAAGTGATCTCCCCCCACTCTGAGACTTGAAAATGAATATCGATGATGTTGCAGTCATCATCGAAATTATTTTCTAGCTACATAAGATGTGAGTACTGACTTACTTCTTTTAAAATTCTTTGAAAAATTTCCATTTGAAAATAATTTCAAATATTATATATTCTTTTCAAACTTTAAAAACTTAATTTTTGAAAAGCACTGGAAATTAAATTCTCAAATCCTTGTTTTAAATTCATTTCATTTGCAATCAAATTTATATAACATGTTTCAAAATTCATCACCTTATAATATATAATAATAGTTAATGTGAAGGAATGTTGGCAAAACAATAAATGATAATATAGCATTATCAATTCTAACACCCAATTCATTAACCATCTAGTTTCACAAAAATCTTACTTTTATATATAAAATATAATCATACATAAAATTACTCCATTTACCAATTTTGGAAATAATATTGTGTCAGTTTTCCCTATTCGAGTGTTTTGAAATTCCTATCGATAGCATTAGCCAGATGAATCGATCGAAACTCAAAATCAAATTTAACAACTAAAACAACACAATATAATTTTTTACATCAATTACTAATACGCTCCCTTACAGGATGATTCAAGAATGGATTTTGGAACAAAGGTAAAGATTCAAATTTAGAGGAACCCTAATCAAAGAGTATTCTGCTAAGATGATAAGCTTGAAAGGAAGATAAGATAGTTATATTACAAAAGAGGAAGATGGATAGACTTATATAAATCACGGCGACATTAACTAGGTCAACCGAGACTTCAAAAAATGAGAATATTATCAACTAAACCAAGACAAACTTGTTGAGAGCATCGTGGAAAACGCAATTAATGAGATCAACGAAGAAGGTAGGAGTATTGGTTAATCCAAAGGCATGACTGACAATTAATAGAAACCATTCTCTGTTCGAAAAGCTATACAGAGAATGCCCTCCTCAGCTACACGAAGCTGGTGGATGCCAGTAGCAAGATCAAGTTCCAGGAATAAGAACGATTCAGAATTCAATTTCCCACTTAGGAGGAAGAGAAATGACTTCACCACAGACATCCGAAAATAGTTGGACAACAGGGGTGGAGTCAAGATCACTAGGCTAAGAATCAAGCGAAAAGATAAAACTGCCTGCATATTCTTGAGGCAATCGACATTCGATCACAAGAGAATTACCCCGGTCGTCTACTAAAGAAATGGTTCGGACTTTGCAAGAAATAACAGCATCAAAACAAAGAACATAGAAATCTCCAGCAAATCGATGTCTGTTGTAAAGGAGTTTCACCCCTTTACAAATCATACTAAGGTTGGCGGAACCACCAATGGAATCAGTCACAAATAACGATGAAGTTGCCAAAGTAAGGTGGCGAGATGTGCAAATTTGTTATTGAGATCAACAGAAATAGAGCTATGGGATGCTCTAGTATCAAGAAGAACACGAATAGGAAAGAACAAGAATAGATTTTAGAACAAAGAGGAAGTTCCAAAATTCAAAAGAAATCCAAATCGAAATGGATCCTGGCTAAGAATTTCAAGCTCGAACGAAGATGATTCTTTAATGAATTTTACTCATTCTAGAGTATTACTATGCTATCTCTAATGATTTTTTTACTCCATATGCTAAGTTTTGCCTAAACCAAAGCTCTGGTACTATATGGAACGACCTGGTATTTCGAACCATTCAAATCGAAAATCATCCACACATGTCGAACTTGACTTTCTCAAATCAACATATTGTTAATTTAGAATTTGGCAAAACTCAACATATACAGTAGATAAATCAATCATGGAATCACAAACACGGAGTAATATAGCAATAAGCAGTGGAATAGATAAACAGTAGTTCATGAAGCTACTACCTAATAAACAGATTTCGAAATAAAATACAACATAAATCTCAAATACAAAGTAGTCTCTAACATATGAACAAATGACAAAAATCTACAACTGGAATAAACTAAAAACAGAATAGAAAAAGACAGACCTTCAAGCAAAGCTCTAAGCTCCAAAAGGTGAGTCTCAAATGCTATGACACTCTATCTGACCCGAGCGTAAAGAAAAATACAAAACACTCGAGTCAGGATTAACATTATTATACTAGTATATCAACTCAAGTGAAATGTCCAAGTGAAATACAATATAACTCAAAGGATGTTTGGGATTTCCATCTTCTAAGGATCCGTGGAACTATCTACTATGTAGAATATACGCTATTATAATGTGTCTATCAGTAAAGTAATAAAATAGCATTAAGACGTTACCTATGTCCCTCTTAACACATTTTATAGTCTATACAGTACCGTAAGTTCCACCAAACCGGTGGTTACGGTACAAAAAAAAACTTGTAGTGGGCGCGATAAGGCATGTGACAAGGCATGCGAGGCAATACCTAGGGTAGGATTCTACCATTTTACAGAACCTGGCTCATGATAACACATAGCAACTACTACCGCCCACCTCGAGACACACTACGAAATCAAAGGTGCACCCAATCAAACCATAAAGTAATATAATGGTATCGAAGAAGCTTGCTCGATCGAAGATGCGACCTTACTTGGCCGGGCATGGCCCCTATTTTAGCTACATCAAGCTAACTCGAGGGAGTCAGGGCTAGCTTTAATACCTCATGCAGAATCATCCCCAAACCATCCTACTTCGTTTTGGAATCTCCATAACATGCACCGTTGTTAAAGTGGTTTTCGGTGGTAGAGAGTACGATAATATCCGATCTCGGTCTCTTTAACAACCAAACACTTATTTCACACCATGGTCATTTTATTTAAAAAAAGATCGTACTTCATATCAAAATATCATATTCATTCCAAAAATCATATCACTTTAGGAATCATATTCACTTTTCGAAAACGTATCAGTTCAAAATCATATTCACTTTCGAAATCATACTCACTTCCAAAATCATAACCACAAAATAGTTAAACCATCATATCAAAATATTTGCATTTAAATCCATTAAATCTAAATCATAACAGTTCCAATTTAAACAATTTAAATATTGGAAATGTTTATATATATATATATTGAAATAATTATAACTTTTAAATTAGTCTATATACTAAAATAGTTTATATATTAAAATATTTTATATATTAAAAAGAGTTTATATCGAAAATAGTTTCACATTAGAATTGTTTCTTCCAATTTCGCAAATCAATTCAAATCAACCTTAGTTCCAAAATTTCAATTTGAATCAATCTCAGTTCAATAGTTTTAATTAAAAAGGTTAAAGCTTCAATTCAAATTCTCATTAAAACCCTTTTTATGTATATCGATTTCAAATCCAGGTTTGAATTACAAATTTAACCACTTCCAATTCAATAGGTTTCAAAGTTTAAATATTCAAACAATTTACAATAACTCAACTTGATAAATTTCATTTATATTTCAAAATCAAACTTTATTTAAATTTGAAAATATTCATTTAATCACCATACTCAAAATAAAGTTATAATGTCATAAAATTATATTCTTAAAATTTCAAAATCAACAAGTTCTAATCAATTCCAAGTTAAATACATTTCTTAAACAAATTAAATTTCAAATCAATTTCAATTTTTTTGCATCCTTAATTTATTAAAGTTATTACAAAGTTTATTTTCAAAATACCAATATAAATTTTAAATAAATATTTTAAACATATTATATATACACACTAATTAAATTAAATTTTAATAAATTAAATGGTAATAAATTTTATTAAATTAAATCTTATTATTAAATCTATTTTAAACCTTATTTTATATTTTTTAAAAATAATAAAAAAATAAGTAAAATCTTCAAATTTATATTTTCAAACTAACTTATAAATTTAAAATTTCCAAATATATAATTTTTAAAATCTAAATTTTACACATATATTAAAATAAAAATCTTTATATTATATTTAAAAATCAATATTTATTGAACCCATATATTTCTTTTCAAACTTTTGAATCATTTTAAAAATAGTCCAATGGTGTCCGTATATAGTTTTCTATCATATAGTCAAGTGATATAGATATTGATCATTTTAATCCGCAATTATTTAAATTTACGGGTTTATATCATTTTAACCCGCAATCCCAAAATTTCAAAATTAATAAAAATTGTTTGGGTTTATCATTTCAACATATAACGATTTTTCCCTATTCTAAAATATCATTCGGGTATAAATCATTTCAACCTGTAGGAAGAACAATAAAATAACAGCATAAAATAACATATAATGGCAAATATGATCAAAATTGTCAAACTAAATATGATATACACATACAAACAGGTTATTGGTGTCAATAATGTCAATTATAATAGGTGAACAAAGGCAATTAATAACAGATCATATTTAACAATTAAATAACTAACAATTTAAACAACATATTTCAATCTTCATTTCATGTGAATTGAATTTACTAAATATAAGAATGTTAATCGTGAGTGATTACTCAACTTTTGAGGATAGAGAAAATTGATAATTATATGAGCTACGAATCCAAGGACGAATTCCCAAGCAAAGCACGATGGACTAGAAGTTGATGGAAACAAAATATTCAATTTGAAATACATAACAAAACAAATTCTTTATGTATATATTTAAAATCAGTATTCAATTCAAACACATATAAAAATTAAATCTTTATATATTATATTGAAAAATCATTATTTAATTTAAAACACCTATATTTCCTTTCAAAAGTTTCAAATAAATATACAAACGTTATATATGTTATTAAAAAAACGTTTCAAAATGTAACATAAACCTAAATAAATAATTTTAAACATATTATATATATATATATATATATCTTTTCCTTCTTTGAAAACAAGATAACTTACTATATATTTATTAACTTACTTTATTATATATATATATATATATAAACAATCAACAATTGCTACCAGGCTAACTTACTTGATATATAAATTGAAATAATATATATAAATACCTTAGACAAACAAATTGAAATTCTTTAAATATATACATTTGTTGAAGAAGGTTGAAGGCTTACAAGGTGGCGATGCGGCTGCTAGCGTGCTTGGCGCTGCAGCTACTAGTGTGAAGCAAGGACGAAAAGCTGATGATGGTGTTACACACTGGCATTCAACTCGGGAAAGTCTCGGCTAGAGGGGTGAACTATGTGCAGATGTGGCAAGGCGAGGCTATGAGGTGTTTGGCTTCGGTCGGTGAGCAGGCTACCGCCATATGTAGGAGTGGCAAGGGATGTTCGCTGGCGGGTTTGCATGGATCTGAGGCGGAGGTTCGGAGGGAAGAATGCAGTGATGGGTTGTTTGGTTTTGGCGTGGCAGTGGGTTGTGTTTGGGTTGAAGGCTAGCAGAGGCAAGGGTTAGGCGATGGAAAAAATAGGCCGAGGGAACTAGGATGATGGGCTGTAGAGCTTGATGGTTGATATGGCGGTGGTTGAGGAGCTTTTCACGTGGAGAAGGCTATTTTTTCGACAGAGCTTGGAGAGGAAGGCGGAGAAGCGGATGGTTGGGAGGCAGAGAAAGGTGGTTGGAGGACAGAGTCGTAGGCGGCAGGGAGAGTGACAAGTTGGCATGGAGTGTGTGGGTGGCTATATTGGTTCGGTTGGCTTTGGAAAAGGAAGGGAAGGTGATGCAAATAGGAAGGGAGATAAAGCAGGTTACAGTATATAAATTAACATACTTTATATTATATTTTTGTTTCAAATGATAGAAACGAAGAAGAATTGAAAGAGACTCAAAGTTGATAAACGTACCAGTAATTATAAAACAAACAGGTAGGAATAATAAAAGACAATAATAAATTCTAGGAATTATAAAGGTTAGTGACCATAGGTTTTCTCACGGAAACAAACGAATGGACACAAGGAAAGCAAATCTCAAAACGGGTACCAATACGGCTAACCGTTTCGCAAAAATGAATATACCACGGAGATCAGCACGACGAGACAAACAGAACAGTACACAGTGTAACAACCCAAAATTTAAGCTATAATAATTAGTTAACAAATTAATTAAATGATAAAATAACTTTGTGAAATTATCAGAATTGAGCCATGCGAGTTGCACCATTGTTTCTATGGTAATTTTCTAGTCAATTTCCATATATAGAACGTGAAAATCAAAGCAAGTATGATGAAGATATGAATTAAAGAAGAAACGAGAAAAAGGAAAGAATGTGTGTGTGAGGAGGGGGACGGGGGAGGGCTAGGTCGACCCTCATAATGGCAAGGTCGATATTTGCATCGAAATTGGTCACAAACACCCAATTGTTGATAACAGCACCAGTTCACAATAACAGATAACAAGTATGTAGAGAAGTATAAATGAAGAATACTTTGAAAATTCAGAAGAAAGCAGTAAAAACACAGATTTTATAGTTGTTCATACCAAAAATGGGCACAATACTCTTCAGAAGTATTTGAAGAGATAAAAGTGAAGAATAAAAATGTAAAATGAGGATTATCTAACAAATGCTCCAAAAAAAGATATGAAAATGCATAGAAACACGACAATTTAGAGTGGTTCGGCATATTGCCTACGTCCACTACGAAGTTTGATGACTTTATTGATGTTCACTTGATGATTACAACTGATTACAATGGATTACAGCGAATTACAGCTCTGAAATTCAAGTATAACAGTAGCTATGGAGTGCAATGTTGGATTTGGCAGAGTTTGGACGTCGGAGAGCAAAAAGATCCCTCTTTTATAAGCCCTGGGGCTCTATTTATAGGCTAGGAGGCAGATACTTTGCTCAAACCTCGGGGGAATCCTTCAGGCATGTGAGTGGGCCCACGCGATCGATCTTACATAATTTCGACTCGATCTGTGATTGATACGAACGAATTTCATATCGATCAAGATTTGATCAAATCAAGTCGAAATTTGGCAGGAATATTCTTCACATTGCACGTAAGCTCTTGTGAAAATTTCATAGCATTTAGACTTGTAGACTGTGGGTTATGATTGATGCAAGTTTGGCTTCTTCAGTGGCCGTTCAGTTTGTATCGATCATTCTTTATCGCTCATTTCGTATCGATCAAACACATGCTCGCTAGTTGACGTGGTGCTTGCTCCATGGATCGATCCACGTTTAGTACCAAGTTGACTGCTTCCATCTTCGTATCTATTGAGTGATGTGTCCTATGGATCGATGCTTGGCGCTTCCTTTCGTATCGATTGCCTACGCTCTCCTTCGTATCGATCATCAACACTCCATTTCGTATCGATGCCCTATGTCTTGTATAGACCTATTCTCGAAGGGTACGAAGTACGTTTAAGGCTTGATCGATATGAAATGGACGTATGTGGATGGATACGAAGTGAGTGGATTTGGATGGATACGAAGAGAGGCCTGCTCACCGATGGACACGAGATGGACCAATACGAAATGAGCTACTTGGACCGATATGACCACGATGGATATGAAAAGGGCCATCGTTGATCGATACAAACTTAAGGGATACAAAGTGTGCAGTGTTTGATTGGTGAAAGAAGAATCGATATGAAGAGAGCGATGGGTTGGATACAAACGAATCGATTTCCTTAGCTTGCATCGATCATATCATGAGCATACAGACTTGGATTGACTCGAAATTTGGAACGCTGGTTTCTACGGCTTTGCTCGTCCTGTCATGCCCATTGTAGCTTGATCCGTGCTTGGACAAAATTCATCAATATCCATAGCGAGCCTGCGTACAACCAATCTTTGGGACGAACTATCTTTGGTTTTCAGTTGATCAATTGGTATCACGGCCTTGCGAAAAGGCAGGGTAACGCTTGCCCTCTAAAACATGCCTTGTGATAGGAAGTTGTGTTTTGTAATGTCATAAGTTGGATGTTCATTTCCTAGTGATGACCTGTGAAAGAGGTTGATAGTCTTACCTGATTGCGAATGACGATCGTTCGGGATCGTATGTCATTCGAGGTAGTATGTGACCATTCACGGTTGGATGCCATTCGCGGCGAATGTTGATCATTCATGGTTGCGGTGCTATTTGAGGCGAATTATGACCGTTCGCAGTCAGGTGCCATTCGAGGTGAGTTGTGACCGTTCGAGGTCGGGTGCCGTTTGTGGTGAATTGTGTGTGCCTGGGGGGACTTAGTATCGTTAATGTCAGGTTTCACGTTCGAGTGAGTTTCTGAACTGTTTGTTATGGTGGTTTATCGCCATCTCAGAGCATGCCTGGGGACTGTTCGCGATCCCATACATTTGTAAGTGAATTGGCCGTTTCAGAATTATTAAAACCAAATATCCATTCAACTGAGTTTTTCAACAGAAATGTTCAACAAAATCAAGTTCCAACACGAAAAATAGAACAATAAAGCAAAATAGAGACGTCAAAGTGCAAAAACCTACATCGACGTGATTGGTAGTCATATCAGAGCACGCATGAGGATCGTTCGTGGTCCTGTACATGTGTAAATGACTTAATCGCGTTGGTGTGGAGTTTACCACTTATTCGTCATTATTTCCATCAATTTATGACAAGCCGACGCCCCGATCCGGAGCCGTTCCCAGCTGATGCAGGTGGTGGCCATTCTCGTTCCACCGTGGTTGTTCACCTTCTCATACTGCGATAGCAGACCATTTTGGATATGTCCTTCAACCTCATCCTTCAAGTGTCTGCAATCATTCGTACTATGACCATTCAGCTCGTGGAATAAGCAATTTTTGTCTGAACTCCTCTCGTTGCTTTCAGATCTCTCCGCATCGGATTTCAATAAGGAACCTGCCCCCCGGTGTCTTGGTAGATCCATTCCAAAGACTCGTTTAGCTCCGTATATGAGGTGAATCTTGGTTCCTTTCATGGTCACGTTGATCCATCACCGTTATCCTTGGCCTTCCATTTCCCCTTATCAATTCCTGAATCGTTTTCCGGATGATTTCCGCCCTTGACTGCATAAACATCGATTCTTTCTCCTTCCTCTCCTTCAGCAATTGCATCCTCTAATCGCAAAATTCCTTCGGCCTCATGATAAAATTCTCCCTGATCCAAAGGGGTATCTCTCATCAACGAATCATTGAATTTTGTGCCTTCAGCTATGCCCATCAAAATCATGGATAGATCTGGCAGACCCACCGATGCTACCGCTGCATTGAATCGCGTCAGAAAGCTCCTCAAAGATTCCTCGGTTCTCTGCTTTAGTACTTCCAAACTCACCACATTCTTGGGTCTCGAAATGTGAACCCTAAATTGCCTCATAAACCTTTCAGTCAAATCGGTCCATGTTCTAATGGAGCCACTCTCCAGTTGTCTAAACCATAGCGCTGCAATGTCTGCCAGGTACAATGGGAAGCACCCGGCTATGACCTCCTTTGATGCCCCCATCACCTCCATATGCCTCATATACTTTGTCAGATGAACCACAGGATCCGTCCTCCCATTATACATTCCAGTGCTGGTAACTTGAATTTTGGTGGATTCCTGGCTTGCCTGATCGTAGGAGCAAAGAGACTCCTATTCACATCCTCCATATCTCTATTCACTAGTCCGCCTCTTATGGCTAGTCTGACCAACTCTTCCAATCTATCACTGTCGTCAAGCTATAGCCCTTGTATGTTGCTTCTACTTTGCCCCCTCCCCAAGTTCATGAGGAATCCTTGGGATCTGCCCTCCTGAATGAGCATTCATTCCTCTGTCAATGCCATCTTGCGCAGCTCCTCCTATTATTCTACCTGGGATTTGGTCTACATGTTTCGGGTAAGTGCCCCTAGTTCTAGGGCTATGCCAGATGGTCCTGTCCCATTCTAAATTCTGGATGCTTCATGCTACTGATCCCTGTCTCCAGCATCTCCTTTGGTTGCGTTAACTTGATTCTGCACCCTGGTTTGTCTAGTTCCTCGAAGTAAATTCTGTATCATCTCTTCCTTTCTCTTCAGAAGCTCTTTATGCATAGCTCCCATCAACATCTCCATCTCATCTCATGTGATGAAGACCGAGGCTTGGTTCGCTCCTGAGGAAGCCTCTTGACTGCCCTCATGCTGACTCCTTTCTACTCTTGGGCTTCTACTTGATTGCCTTGTCATAGCTCTTTAGATCTGAATCCTTAAGCCTTCAAATTCAACTTTCAAGCGATAGAATCCCTAAATTAGCCCTCTTATTGAAAGAACCAAAATGTTTGCGTCGAAATTGGTCACAAACACAAATTGGTCACAAACACCCAATTGTCGATAATAGCACTAGTTCACAATCACAGATAATAAGTATGTAGAGAAGCATAAATGAAGAATACTTAGAAAATTCAGAAGAAAGCAGTAAAAAACATAGATTTTATAGTTGTTTATACCAAAAATGGGCACAATACTCTTCGGAAGTATTTGAAAAGATAAAAGTGAAGAACAAAAATGTAAAATGAGGATTATCTAACAAACACTCCAAAACAGATATGAAAATGCATAGAAACACAACAATTTAGAGTGGTTTGGCATATTGCCTACGTCCACTATGAAATTTGATGACTATTGATGTTCACTTGATGATTATAGCTGATTACAATGGATTACAGAAATTACAGCTCTGAAATTCGAGTACAACAATAGCTATGTAGTGCAAAGTTGGATTCGGCAGAGTCTGAACGTCGGAGACCAAAAAGATCCCTCTTCTATAGGCTCTGGGTATCTATTTATAGGCGTAGGAGGCAGATACTTCGCTCAAACCTCGAGAGACTTCTTTTGGCATGTGAGTGGGCCCACATGATCGATCCCACGTAATTTCGACTCGATCCGTGATCGATATGAACGAATTTCGTATCGATCAAAATTTGATCCAATCGAGTCGAAATTTGGCAGGATCTTCATGTTGCACGTAAGCTCCTGCGAAAATTTCATAACATTTGGACTTGTAGATTGTGAGTTATGATCAATGCAAGTTTGGCTTCTTCGATGGTCGTTCAGTTCGTATCGATCATTCTTCGCATCTCTCTTTTCATATCGATCGAGCGCGTGCCTGCTAGTTGACATGGTGCTTGCTCCTTGGATCGATCCACTTTTAGTGCCAAGTTGACTACTCCCATCTTCGTATCCATCGAGTGATATGTCCTCTGGATCGATGCTTGGCGCTTCCTTTCGTATCGATCGTCTGCGCTCTCCTTCGTATCGATCATCAACACTCCATTTCGTATCGATGCCCTGTACTTCATTTCATATCGATGAGGAGGTCTCATATAGAACTGTTGTCGACAGGTACGAAGTACGTTTAAGGCTTGATCGATACGAAATGGACGTATGTGGATGGATACGAAGTGAGTGGATCTGGATGGGTATGAAGAGAGGCCTGCTCATCGATGGACACGAGATGGAACGATACGAAATGAGCTACTCGGATCGATACGACCACGATGGATACGAAAAGGGCCACTGTTGATCAATACGAACTTGAAGGATATGAATTGTGCAGAGTCTGATTGGTGAAAGAAGAACGGATACGAAGAGAGGGATGGGATGGATACGGACGAATCGATTTCCTTAGCTTACATCGATCACATCATGAGCATGCAGACTCGGATTGACTCAAAATTCTGAACGCTGGTTTCTACGGCTTTGCTCGTCGTGTCATGCCAATTGTATCTTGATCTGGGCTTGGAAAAAATTCATCGATATTCATAGCGAGCCTGCGTACAACCAATCTTTGGGACGAACTGTCTTTGGTTTTCATTTGATCATTGGTATCACGGCCTTGCTAAAAGGCAGGATAATAGTCGACCTATAGGTCAACCCTTGCTAGTGAAGGTCGATAGGTTGGTCGACCCGCCTACCTAATGAATGCATTCTTTTACATTGCTTCATCCAGAATGATTTTAACACGTCATTTTGCAACTTTTGTCCAATCTTGTGCGTCCGTGCTTCCAACTGACGGTTCTTATCGAGCCTATGATATGGTTGCACTAGATTTAATCTCCAAATCCAACGCTTGAGATCCATAAGTGACACGATAAATAAGACTCTAGGCCCAGCTATTTTTCTTATTCAGATTTTCTCCATCTGGGTTCATTACTTGAGGTTGGACCCTAAAAGGAATATTTTTCCAAGGAGAAGATCATTTTAATTAAAATATTTTATACCCATCAACTAGATACGGGAAAGCCAAAGGAAAGAGCTAAGGACCACAGGTGAGTGTTTTGTAATTATTTTAAATTCTTAAGTAATTTTAAAAAATAGAGTTTCCAATAGTTGTAGTTTTTCTATAATTTTGGGATAACCTTTATACAAGTTTATTTACAGTTTAAGTTAAGTAAGTTTTAGACTTTTTTTTCAGCCTATTTTCTTTTAGCGATTCTATTTCAGTCATTTGCAATTATTTATTGTTAATTATAGATTTATCAATTATTTATAGTTATTTACTGTATTTACATTTATTTACTGTTATTTACGCTTTATTTGCATCAATTCTACATTGGGATTTCATTTGTAATTGTCAGTTTCTTTTTAATTTCCTTTTTACGTGAATGAAATAAATAGAACAGAATAAATCGCGAGTGTGAACTAAATCATAAGAACATCGAATTTGCAGAAAATTTGATGTAAAATAATAAGAACTGTAATAAACTGGACTTAGACTAAAATAGGAAAATTTAAGATATTTGCAAGCTTAGTTATAACATATAATTATAACTAAAAAGAGAAAATAGAAGTAGCTTATTCTTAAACTTAGACCTTGGGTTAAGTAAACTATCAAAGTTATAACACATTGGTTATAATTAGAGACAGAACAGAAAAGGCTTATCTTTAAGACTTAGAATAAGTTAATAAGCAAAGATAAAAGTAGGACCCGTACCAACATCATTCCCTTTTTCAGTTAGTTTTCACAATAGACTAGTGAACTAGGGCATGTTTATGCTGGAGTAGTGGTAAATAAGAGGTCAATAAATAGAAGTTCAAATCATGGGGATTTGGACAAGGGGCACAACTAGATTTTGTTTGTTAGATAAGACCCGTACCAATACTATTCCCTTTTAGTCGGACACAGGTGGTCTTACAATAGCATAGGTGAGGCAAGGGCACGTTTATGCTAGAGAAGTGGTAAATAAGATATCAATAGGAGGGAGCAACAGATAGCATGAGCCTAATGTTGGTCAAGCATATGGCCTTAGCACTGGTTGATACGTCGTTATTGAGTTTCGTGCGTTAGTAGGTGTCTTATACTTAAGGACCAGCGGGGTCTAGTACGTATTAGGCGTAGGCATATTTTGCATTGGGACCAATGGCTCTAGTCCGCATCTTTTGCGTTGGGGCCAATTAGTTCTAGCCCGCATCTTTTGCGTAGTGACCGATTGGTCTAGTCCGCGTCTTGCGTAGGGGCCAACAGGGTCTAGTCCACATCTTTTGCGTAGGGACCAATGGGGCTAGTCCACAATAGGCACAGTAGAGATATAAGGTCGATAAAAGGGTAGAATTAGGAATTCAACGTAATTAAAGTAGGATTGGGAATTCAGCAGAATCAAAGCAGTTATCTAAGACAAGTGCAAACAATCTAATCGAACTATCTAAGAAAAGTAAGCAAATTAAACCGTATTTTATTCCAGCTTTATCTTTTCCTTTATTTCCTTATATACTAGAACTATTGCAAAGTCTGTTACCATTATCTTGCTTAAGATAACTAGTAATTACTTTCATTCACTAGACTTTTAGTCTGACCCACTCCTTTATTTCCCTTTTCCCCTCATAGGCCATTGGAGGCAAGGACAGTAGACCTCTGATTTCTTTGGAGGTTCAGCTATGGAGACTATCTTCATGTATTCTACTTCTTCTTTCTCAGTTTCTATTTCATTTGATGTACTGGTACTTTTCTTTGAGAAGGATGTTTATTTCATGTACATTGATGTTATGACCGAGATAATGCTTTTCACTAGACATGGATATTTGGCATTTTGAGACATATTGGTTTTATGAAGCATTTATGAAGTTAGATTTTAAATAAGTTATAGTTTTAATTGTTTCCACTGTTTTATTTATTTTTTCTTGTGAATACTAGTCTCTGTAAGTTTTTAGCAGTACCTATAATGCGCCACGTCTTTTAGTGTGCCCTTTTTGGGTATGCTAAGGGGCGTATGGTGTTACATTTGGTATCAGAGTGAGGTTAAAGGATTCCGAATTTTTTTTTAAAAGTAAAGTATTTTAAAAATAACCTGTTTTAAAATCATTTTTCAGAAAGAAACTCTTAGAAATAGTTTTCAAGTACAAAAGATTTTTATAAAAATCCCCTCAAAGTCCAATTCAATCTTCCTTCGATTCCTTCGAACCTAAGTTCTCTTTTCTTTGCATAGTATGGCTAACCGGTTTCGTGGAGCGATGGTACTAGAGGTGCAAGGGTAAGCGCCCAATACAGCACCAGTAGGTGGAAATCCCTTTAATCCACATACAGCAGCCAATTTTTCTAAGCTATGCAAGGACTTCACTAGTATGGGAGGCAGAACGTTTTCAGGCAGAGAGAAGTTAGAGGAGACACGAGCTAGGCAGCTAAAAGAAGAGCTTAAAGAGGTTCCTAGATTAGAAAGCTCAAAGAATCCATGGTGGAAAAACAAGGAGGATAAGGACAAGAGGATAGAAGTAGGACCTCAGAAGCAGATCAAGATAAGCAGGAAATGCAATAGCTGTGGACTGGTTGATCATTACGCAAGGGACTGTAAGAATAAGATGATGAAGGAAAGGTATTATAGTTGTGGGCAGCCAGGCCACCTTAGTAGAGGTTGTCCTCAGAGAACGGGGCAGAGAACAGGTGCACCTACAACGCAAGTACTGGCTTTGGATGTAGTATCTTCTAGTAGTAGGTTGGATCGAGGTAGGAAAATCTCTGTAGAAGATTTGATTTCAATTTTGGAATTATCCTATTCGGACTCTTTTTGACAATGGATATCAACTCTTTCCTAATTCCTGTTTGATTATTTGTACTTAGATATCTCTTTAGTATTAGACCCCGTAGTTGTTTCAAACCCTGTAGGAGGATCGGTATATTTATCCATGATTTGTAGTGGTTAGAATTTTTTTACAGGCATGGAGTTTGACTGTGATGCCTATGTATTGGGATTTTTGGGGTATGGGATGATTTTGGGAATGGATTGGGTATCCACTTATGGAACGATATTAGACTGTGAGAGGAGAGTCGTTGGACTAGAGACATGCAACGGTAGGACTCTCGAGGTTTCTTGCGCCTACAGGGATCAGTCATGTTGAGCTTCCTTTATTCCCTCAATTCATCATTATTAGAGTTAGATTCGGTTCTGGTCGTTTAGAGCTTTTCCAGACGTCTTTGAGGAGGTTAGTGGACTACCCCCTAAGAGAGAGATCGACTTTAGCATCTATCTTAAAGACAATGCTAAGCCAGTGGCATTGCCCGTAAGACATATGGCACCTAAGGAGAGGAAGGGGTTAAGTAAGCAAATTGGTGAGCTATTGGAGAAAGGCTTCATCAGACAGAGCATATCTAAGGGGGAACGCCGGTCGTCTTTGCTACAAAGGCTGATGGTTCCCTACGATTTTATGTAGACCATAGAGAGTTGAATCAGCTCATGAAGAAGAACCGTTATCCACTTCCTAGGATAGATGATCTTTTCGATCGGTTAGTTGTCTCTTCATTATCTTCTCAGCTAGATTTAGCCACTAGATTTCATCTGCTTAGAGTCGCTGATGATATCATTGATAAGACAATATTTTGGACACCGGACGGATTCTTTGGGTGGTTAGTTATGCCTTTTTAGGCTAGCCAGTGCCCCATCATATTTTGTAGATTTGATGGGCCATATTTTTTAGGATGTTCTAAATAAGTTCGTAGTAGTATTCATGGATGACATTTTGTGTGTTTTCAAAGAATATGGAAGAGCATGTTATTCATCTAGAGGAGGTTTTTCGTGTACTTCGCGTTCATTAGTTGAAGGCAAAATTCTTGAAGTTGCACTTTTAGCATAAGGAAGTGCGTTTCTTGAGGCATAGAGAAGATCTACACATGGTACGAGTTTATGAAACGATTTTGTTCATTTAGGTTCGTATTATGGAAATCCAAAGAGAGGTTGGAAAAGATTGGAGATGTACAATAAATTCAGTTAATAAGAAAAGAAGAAAGCCCATGTATTGATAATAGAAAAATTATAATTGTTTCATATAAGAGAATTTAAGGGTAGTGCCTTGAAATAAATATAAGCATAAGAAAGGAATAGGAATAAAAAACTTCAGTAATGGGATTACCAAAGTTTAGGAAGGGTACTCTTAAGGTAGCAAGAAGAAAATCCACATTATGTTTAGCCGATAAAATGAAATTGTTAGGTTTGAAAAATTGAGAAAAAATCATTGTTAAAATTTTTGAGAAAGAAAATAATCGGTATGAAATTTAAATTTTTAAAAGTGAAATTCTTTTTGAAGAATTATAGAGTATATATAGCTCGCTAATTGCTTTATAGATAAACAAAGATTTTAAATATAAAAACCTAGAGTGTATTAAATATCCGAAACATATATTACAAAATTTATTGTTGTAATATATGTTTTCGTGGAAAATAAAGGGTGCATAGACTATAAAACTGTTGTTATAGTAGGTGATTCCCAAATGAAATGTTTTTACATAGTATATGAGATTTATTGGTATTTATTTTTGAATCCATACACTAGTATTTTTGGGTTGTAGTAATGGTGTTTTACACAATATCTATTTTGACCTAAATAAAAATGTATTTTGAAGATAATTTCCAAGTATAGAAATAAAGTAGTTTGTAAGTACACTTAATATTATAAGTATGAGGAAATGTTTTATAGTTATGGATATGTTAAAATAGTTTTGAAAATGAGTTTTTCTTAAAAGAAAAGTGTAAGTTAAATATTAGGAAATTAATAATTTCAAAGAAAATGTCCATCATAAGAGAATATGCTTTAATCTTTAGGAATGAAATGAATAATGGTATAATTTTCTATGAAACCGAATCCTAAATAAAGATGTTTTGTGCAAGTGAATACGTGAAAGAGATATACAAGGTATGGGAGGCATCATATTTTCTATAGCCTATTTCAAAAAATATAGAATAAGTTCCTTGTAATTTCACATAAACATGAAATCATCTTTTAAAATATTCATAGAAGGTTTTAGCATTAATAATTTCTTATAAGAGAAAGTAGTTCCAATACGTTCAGGTATATATCCATTAGGTGCAATAAGAAGATGTTTTGGAAACATGTTAGGACACTTTAAAGCTATTTTAAAGAAAAATGGTTTGTCGAAAAGTAAGTAAGTTTTTGGAAGTGAAAAACTTAATAACAGTTAATTTAAAACTCCCAATTTTTGTAGAAAGCTATAAAGATCTTTAATAGAGAAAGAGTAATAAGTTTTGAACTTAGAATTTGTAAGTTTTCCCCTCTAGGTTTGGGGAATAATATAAATTCAAAAAGTTGTAAGGATGCAAGTCTGGAAAGATAAAATGTCAGGTAACCAAGCACCTTTGAGTTTAATACAAACTTGAAAATAACACTTTCAAAGACAAAAGATTTTGGGATTTCATTTAGAACCGTTGTTTTTGAAATAAATAATAAATACCAAACCAAACTCTTAAATGTGGAGTAGATAGGAATCCTTTCTTAGGTGTGACGAAAAAAGGGGTAAGACTATATAAGAGATAGCAGTGATCACTTTTAGAAGTAGTAATGGGAGTTTTTGTACAGTGTATAAGACACTAATGAGAACCTACGAGGGTTGCTTCATGTGTGTAAACTATAGAATAATAGTAAGATAATATTAGCAAGATAATGAGACACACGTGGTTGAGGATGTGTGTTCTTGATTTTGTAGGAACTTGGAAGGAGCATCTTCCTTTAATAGAATTCACGTATAATAATAGTTTTGAAGCTAGCATTGGAATGGCACCTTTCGAAGCTCCCTATGGAAGACTATGCAAGTCGGCTTCGTGTGGGTTAGAGTCTACAGAGAGATTGCTATTTGGTCCCGCCATGGTTAGAGAGACTTCGCAGAAGATTAATTTGATTAGGAGAAAATGCATACCTCTTATCCACATCTCTTTGATAGTAAAATTTTGAATATCCTATTTCCATCTTTAGTGTTGAATAGGTTCTTTCCTTTATTATCCTTTAGCAAGGTAGAATATATGATTTAACTTATGGATGGCAGAATTTGATGTAAACATGTTATTAGGACATGTTATGTATGAAGGATGCTAGGGGTTGCAAATGGTTGCTAGTGGACGCATATACTTACACTATGCACTATTATCTCTTCGGGATAGGCCTAACTAGGACATTAAAGCATATACATATGGATGTGTGCGCATTTGCATTTTTATTTTATTTTCCATGGTTGCTATAAATGGATGATTATCACATGATTTTTGCATTTGGATGATGATTGTAGCACACATATAGAATTATCGGTTATCATTAGGGAATTTGCATTCATTTGGATACAAGGCACGGACATGATTGCATAAAAAGGGTCGACTGAATCAATAATACCGCCTAATCTTTTGCATTAGTTAGGGATATTGACACTACACAAATTGCATATGTATTATTAATTGCATTAGAAAACTTAAGGACAATGAATGTAATGGATGATGGTTGAGTAATTGGTCGTAGAACTTGGATGAAAATATCTATTTCATTCTTTTATCGTTAGAGATTTCGAGGACGAAATCCCTTAAGGAGGGAGAATGTAACAACCAAAAAATTAAGCTATAGTGATTAATTGATGAATTAATTAAATGATAAAATAAATTTGTGAAATTGTCAAAATTGAGCCACGGGAGTTGCACCATTATCTTGTGGTAATTTTCTGATCAACTTCCATATATAGAACGTCAAAATCCGAGCTAGAATAAAGAAGGTATGAATTAAAGAAGAAACGAGATAAAGGAAAGAAATATATATGTGTGTGTGTATGGGGCTAGGTCGACCCTCACAATGGAAAGGTCGACCCTTGCTAGCGAAGGTCAACAAGTAGATCTACCTGCCTGCCTACCTACCCAAGAATGCATTCTTTTACATTGCTTTGTCCAGAATGATTTTAACACGTCATCTTGCAACTTTTGACCAATCCTGTGCTTCCATCCGACGGTTCCTATCGAGCATATGACGTGGTTGCACCAGATTTAATCTCTAAATCCAATGGTTTGACATCTACAAGTGAAACTATAACTAAGACCTTAGGCCTAGCTATTTTTCTTATTCAGATTTTCTCCATTTAGGTTCATTGCCTGAGGCTGGACCCTAAAACGAATATTTTTTCGAGGAGAAGATTTATTTAATTAAAATATTTTATACCCTTCAAGTGGATCCGAGAAGGCCCAAGGAAAGAGCTAAGAACCACAGGTGAGAATTTAGTAATTATTTTAGACTTTTAAGTAATTTAAAATAATAGGGTTTCCAATAGCTGTAGTTTTTCTACAATTTTGGGATAATCTTTATACAATTTTATTTACAGTTTAATTTAAGTAAGTTTTAGATTTTTTCAGTCTATTTTCTTTTATCTATTCTATTTCAGTCATTTGCAATTATTTATCGTTAATTATAGCTTTTCCAATTATTTACAACTATTTACAGCATTTATAGTTATTTACTGTTATTTACGTTTTATTTACATCTATTCTACGTTGGGATTTCTTCTGTAATTGTCGGTTTCTTTTTAATTTCCTTTTTAGACGAATGGAATAAATAGAATAGAATAACTCATGAGTATGAACTAAATCATAAGAACACCGAAGTTATAGAAACGTGATGTAAAATAAGAAGAACTGTAATAAACTGGACTTAGACTGAAATAGAAAATTGAAGATATTTGCAAGCTTCGTTATAACATATAATTATAACTAAAAGGAGAAAATAGAAGAAATAGTAGAAGTAGCTTATTCTTAAACTTAGACCTTGGGTTAAGTAAATAAGAAAAGTTATAATACACTGGTTATAATTAGAGACAGAACAGAAAAGGCTTATCTTTAAGACTTAGAATAAGTTAATAAGCAAAGATAAAAATAGGACCCGTGCCAACATTATTCCCTTTTTTAGTTAGGTCTCACAATAGATTAGGTGAACTTGGGCATGTTCATGCTGGAGTAGTGGTAATAAGAGGTCAATAAATAGAAGTTCAAATCATGTGGATTTGGACAAGGAGCGCAACTAGATTTTGTTTGTTAGATAAGACCCGTACCAACAATATTCCCTTTTAGTCAGACACGGGTGGTCTCACCATAGCACAGGTGAGGCAAGGGCATGCTTATGCTGGAGCAGTGGTAAATAAGAGATCAATAAGAGGGAGCAACAGATAGCGCAAGCCTAATGTTGGTCGAGCACACAGCCTTAGCGCTGGTTGATACAACATTATTGAGTTTTGTGCGCTTAGTAGGTGTCTTCTACGTAGGGACCACTAGGGTCTAGTACGCAGTAGGCGTAAGCATATTTTGCATTTGGACCAATGGCTCTAGTCCGCGTCTTTTGCATTGGGGCCAACTGGGTCTAGTCCGCATCTTTTATGTAAGGACCAATGGGTCTAGTCCACGTCTTGTGTAAGGGCCAACAGGGTCTAATCCGCAACTTTTGCATAGGGACCAATGGGTCTAGTCCGCAATAGGCACAATAGAGATGCAAGGCCGATAAAAGGGTAGAATTAGGAATTCAGCCTAATTAAAGTAGGATTGGGAATTCAGCCTAATCAGAGCAGTTATCTAAGACAAGTGCAAACAATCTAATCGAACTATCTAAGCAAAGTAAGCAAGTTAAACTGTATTTTATTCCAGCTTTATATTTTCCTTTATTTCCATATATGCTAGAACTATTGCAAAGTCTATTACCGTTATCTTCCTTAAGATAACTAGTAATTACTTTCATTCACAAGACTTTTAGTCTAACCCACTCCTCTATTTCCCCTTTCCCCCCATAGGCCACCAGAGGCAGCGGTAGTAGACCTCGGATTTCTGTGGAGGTTCAGCTACGAAGGCTTTCTACATGTATTCTACTTCTTCTTTTTCAGTTTCTATTTCATTGATGTACCGGCACTTTTCTTTGAGAGGGATGTTTATTTTATGTACTCTGATTTTATGACTGAGATAATATTTTTCACTAGACATGGATATTTGGAATTTTGAGACATATTTGGTTTTATGAAGTATTTATGAAGTTTGATTTTAAATAAGTTATTGTTCTAATTGTTTCCACTATTTTATTTATTTTGTCTCGTGAATCTTAGTCTCTGTAAGTTTTCAGCTATACTTATAACACACCACGTCTTTTAGTGTGACCTTTTTGGGTATACAAAGGGGTGTAGGGTGTTACATATAGATATCAGTAATACGATTATCTTATCAAAAGTCGATATTTCGCTACCAAAAATGCTATTATAATGCCAGAAATAAGATAAACGGAGCTATAGTAGTCCAAATTTGCCGAAACAAAATATGACGCCTCTCTCAGAAAATGATTTACATTTTTATTATGTAAATATATTTAGATTTCATAAATATTTAATTTTCATCAATTTAATTGATTTTAAATTGAAATCGAAAATTGCACAACATAACTAACTTTCGTATTTACCAATGAAAATTTGCTATTTTCTATGTTTAAATAGATGTATAACATATATCAAATTTTCATTGCTAAATTTAATTGTTAAATTTTCAAGAATTTTTTTAGTTAATTACATTATAAAATCGTTAAAATTTCCGGGTTGCTACAATGGAGCGATGCCCAAGAGGTTCATTTGTGCGATTACTTAACAAGGCAAGTGGCCGTAGCAACCTTGCAACATAATGGTTGTGATGACCGAGAAAATTTTAACATTTGAAATGGAATATTTAATTAATTTTAAATATTTGGAGGTTAGTTTAACTTGAATTTCGAATATAAATATGAATTTGGCAACTAAATTTTTGAATTTAATCTATTAATGATGGGTAAAAATTTGAATCTTCAGTTTTAAGCTGATTAAAAATATTTTCAAGGCTTAGAAAATCTATATTGATAATACTGAAGATAATGGAAGCTTCGAAATTTAATTTGAAAACGTTTTATTCAGTTTTGAAATTTTATCGTTAAATCGATATTTAAAAAATTGCCTTCTGAGGCGCAGTCTCGGATTTCGACGAAACCAGTTCCATTAGATCCATGATATTGTATTATTAGCGGATTTCAATTTTCGTAGTGTTTGGAGTGATCGTTTAGCCGTACGATAAGCAAACGCGTTGAAAATTAAATCGAAATTTAATTTAATAGCCGGGTTCAAAAAGCTATCTTCTCCATACGATCGAATTAGGGCACGAAACCTTTTCCATTGCGTTTGGAATAGGGATATAATATTATAAACGTTAAGCGGCACGCCTCGACAAGGGTTCGAACAAAATATCTGTATATTTGAAATTTTAATTGTCATTTCCATTCACATCAACAGTCAAAAACACTTCCCATCAGCCGCACCCTAGTTTTATTAAGCCCACACCTACCTACCTATAACATTCCTGCCTTCTTCCTTTTAAACTCCTTCCTGTTTAATAAATTGAAAGTGAGAAGAAAAAAATCGAAATTAAATCTCGACTTCGTATAAACAAAAAAAAGGAGGAAGGGGAAAATCGATCGCGAGTTTGGTCTAGGGGTTCGCGAATTGAAGTTGGACAGCATGCGTGTGGAAGCTGGAGGCGTGGCTTCTTTGGCGAGTCGTGTGAGTCGAGCAACTTGGAAAACTAGGGTTTCGAAGTCGCGAGTTCTTCGGTAGGATATTGTGTGGGGTACGGCATCGCGAGGTGGCGATTGCATCGTATTCGAGTGAGGCAGCGCGAGGTTGGGTAATGGACGATCTAGGGTTGCAAACTCGTGCATTAGGGTTGCGATTTGGGGCGAGTTACATCAGCAAGGTCGTGCGCCGAGGGGAAGAGGTTGTTAGCATGGAGGAGATGAATGTAAGGTGGTGGTCAGCAGGCAGAGCATGAAGTCAAGTTGCGTGATGATTGAGAATGGAGCAGTTGTTGCAGGCGACGAAGTTGATTCGAGATTGTAAGGTATAAGGCAGTTATGGTTTAACTTTGTGATTTATTTAATTACTAAATTTGGATTGTTAAAAGAAAATTATTTTACAGTAAGGTTTATGATACAATTTTGTTTAAAATTTATATACGTAAGGTTAGATTTTTAAATCCGCAGTATGATATAAAATTGTTATTTTCAATTCAAGTATATATATAGGTAGTTTCAAATGGGAAAATTATTTTCTTAAAACCAAATTATTAGTTAAAATTAAAACCATTAGTAAATTAAATTATTTTTAGTATATGGGTTTCAAAAGGAAAGGAAATATTATTCGATGATTAAAATTACCAAACGAGAATTGATTATTCGATTATTTCGAACATTAATAAATTATATAAATGTTTATACAAGGTTTAAAATGGTGAAACAGGCCGAAATGGAAATGAGTTGGAATGGATTGCAAACCAAAGGTGAGATCTTCTCTCTCAATTAAAATTTCCAGTTAATTTTAAATAGTTAAATTTAAAAATTGATTGACTGCGTGCTTGGATGATTGATTTATGATAATTATTCACTGGATGATATTATATATAGTAGTATATAGTGTACATTGGAGTTGTTGATTTCCCGCATTATATAGCGGAGAGAACCTATGCGCCGCATAATAGCGGGTGATATTATATAAAATCCCATATACCGCGATATTCCACCTTGAAGTGGAATTGGTATTTAATTGTTGTGCTAGCGTCTGTGGATGCAGGGAAACATGTTGGAGGGATCCAACTCGATTCCTCAAATATTGAATTTGTTTCATATGTTATGTGTTGATAATCTTTGTGTGATTATATTGTAACTGAAATTATTGTAGGCTAAAATTTCACCGAATAATATTTTTAGTATCATAAGATACCAGAAATAAATAAAATTTGATTTTTTAAATTTATGTAGAAAATATATAGCGAAATCCTATTGAATAAATTCCAAAATATGGAAAGGATTTAATAATGGAATTCTTAGTAATATTGTTTAAAGTCGAAGGATTTATTTAAAAATCGATTTTTTTAAATAGTTTTGAAAGAGATAAAGGAATTTATTTTCAAAGGAAATAAATTTGTAAATCAAATTAAAAGAATTGATTTGGTGTTTAAAATAAATCTTTAGGAAATCAATTTGGAATTTGATTTGGTGTTTAAAAATAAAAATTGGAAAATCAAATTGAAAATTGATTTGGTGTTGTATATGATTCTTGAAATCGATTTAAAAAATCGTATATCCGTGGATATTTGAAAATTTAAATTCACAATGGGAATTTTATAAAAGAAAGGGAAATTTGTTTTAAAAATAAATATGGTTTTATTTTTAAAGGCGTGGAAAGGAATTTACGTATTTAGAACGTAAATTTAAAGTAAATCCTGAAGGATTTATAAATTGGTTTGAATGAACCGTTTTAGAATGGAAGGTGTACTTTCCCTGGAAAGCCGAGTATGTTTTCAATATAGTCTATAAATATGTAATTGAAGTTGTGAAGATGGTTTTAAGGAAAGATTATTTTGGAGAAATTATTTATTTGGGTTATTTTGAAAATCTTTAAAGTAAAGATTTATTTTAATTTATTATAGAAGTAATTATTTAAAGATTAAATTGAAATTTGTTTTAGAAGAATGGATATTTAAATAATTATATCCTATCTACTAATTTTATTTTAAAATTAGTTTGGCCTTGAATTTTTATACGAATTTTTTTTATAGTATTTTCATAACTAATATTTAAGTAAGTGTTTTAAAACAGTTTTATTTTAAATATTTCCAAGTATATATGTTTGGATAGGTAATATAAATTATTTTAACTCCGCAGACCTTCAATGGAAACAAATAATATCGGGAATCGTATTCCAAGAGTGAAAAATAATTTGAAATTTGTTTTCAAATGGTTGAAGTGTGAAATATATCTTGCAAAGATATATTGAAAATAAATAATTGGGAAGACTACTTAAATCTTGGTGTTTGTTGTGAATATTTATTGATGGTTAAATAACCGACTATCAATATTGGCCTTTTTGTAAATGGAATTTGAATTTCGATGCGACCGGGGGTCGGATTCCAAGTGGATATCCAAAAACCACATCGAACCTTTGTATTGTGATGGATCTTTTATTTAAAAGATCAAATGGAAAATTGTTGAAATCTGAATGTAACATCTATTTTAAAAAAATAGCGCTCATTATTCGGATTAGCCGGGAGAGGACCTTGTGTCATAAAACTCATTCCGAATAACGATACGACGAAATGGGATTGTATTTGAAGACGGTATTGAAGACTGGGTATTTTCGAAAACGAAAGGATTACCTATTGAATGTCTCTGCACCGGGTTGCTCCGGTATAGAGATTTTATCACCCTTTGTGATGGGGATTCCGGACGTGATTAGTGAATATCCAGATTGCAAGGGCTTCTTTGGAAGTGCCTTCGGTTCCGTTCGATCTCGGAACGGACTTGTATGGATGTGTGGCTGACGTTACACTTTGAGATGTAAAGCTGGTTTCTATCAAATACATTTCTGTTGGTGGCGGAGAATTTATTATCTTAGCTTAACACCCTTCTCTGAGACGTACGAGCTCGGAGGTTATGTAATTGATGGTTACCAGTGATACATTCCTAATTTGGTAATGTGGCACACGAAGTGCTATTGATCATTTGTTGATCAAAGCATGACTTTGTGAAAAGTTTAGCTTTGTGGACGAGACCTCATCGGACCTCACACCCCAGGAATGGTAGAAACAGGAAAGATGTGGCAAGGTTATGAGGGTCGCGCCTTTTAGGGTATGTCATTTCCTTCTGGAAAAGGGTGGTGTCAGGTATGGAGCCCTGATATTTAACCTTTGTGGTTATTGCAAATACTTTTCTTTGTGGTTGTTGCTTTGTGGTTGAGGATCCTCGGATAAAGGTTCCAAAGGACCGAGGGATGGCATACTCGTGTAGTAGTTACCTAGTTACAGAAGTAACTCGGCCTTGTGTTGGTAGAGAGCTGGTTAAGTTCTCGGGATGTCCCTCCAGAGGCATACCCACGTGGCAGTAGGAAGTTCTTTAGCCTGACCATTTGTTGGAAATCCAAAGAAACAATACGCGCCCTGTACGGTTTTAGTTGTATAACCTGCCATGGAATGTGGCAGTAACCTGCTATTGAACATGGTAGCTATAGTAGGCATACAATAATGGTTGTATGCTGGCTAAGATTAATATTATACTTTAGAAATGTTTTATGCACTATGCACTAATAATAATATCGAAAAGATTTTTCGTAATGAGCATGTTTGACTATCATAAGGAGAAATCTCCTCCAATTCTGCGTTTGCACTGTGTGTGTGGCGGGAGGCCTTATGGTAGTTTCATTTTCCAAAAGCATAGCGGATTTCTTTTTATTTTCTTTGTGAAAGTAATTGTTTTTAAGATCTCACACCAGTCCCATGACTGACCTGGAGTTTATTGTTCCCTTTCTAAACTCTGGGTTCCCACAATTTTGCACACGGGCAGCCTAGAGTTAGGTTATCAGTTATTCGGGAACAAAGTCGGAAGAAGTTGCTGTGGAAATCAGGAATTGGAGCTGGATGGCGAGGCACATCACTTATATATGTAATATTTATTTCCGCTATTTATTGTTGTACACTCTGATAATGTAATGTGGTGTAATGTAATAACTGATATAGTGATTCTGTTTAAAGATATTATTTATCTGTTATATGTCCGCTGTGAAATGTGAGATTCTGTGATTGTTTATGTTTCTTCTTCTACCACTTTCTTCTTTAAACCCTAACGGTTCGGTTTTTCGGCATTCGACTGTTCGGCATTCGATACAGTGGACGTATTGATGTTGACTTTTCGAACGTCGAGAAATCAGGTCGTTACAATGGTGATAGCGTGCGACCTGGAGGGAGATTCCCGAACTTTGGATGTGCTTTTCGACGAATTCAACGTGGTGGAGCTCGCGTCTGATATTTGATGAAGGAGGCATCATGATGGTGGGCTAAGTGAGGGCTGAAGCTCGCGTGTCGATCACTAATTAGATAGTTCGAACATTATTTTGGGGAGTAATCACACTCATATCTATGTCCATTTCAAAATATTTGATGCGTATTCCTCCATATATTTGCTTGATTTTCTTGGTTGAATGGATTATTGGTTTATTGGATTAAATTGATGGTTTTTGATGATTAATGATTGACATTGTATGAAGTGGTTGGATTTGCGTTGCGAACAATGAATTACGTGTTGTTGTGATAATTAATGTTAGATTTTTGATTTGCAATGTTTGTTTATTAATTAGATGTTTGTAGATAATTTTATGGAATTTGAAATTGTTTGTAAAAGTGGTAAATGAATTAAAAGATGTAAATTAGAAATAAATAAATTATTTTGGAAATAAATAGTGAATTCTAGAAAGATGTTTTATTCAACATTGAAATTAGTTAGGATTAATGAAATTCTTTAAGGAATGATGATTTTGATAAAAAAAATAAGTGGAATAATTATGAAGATTTTGCGAATTAAAAATTATTTGGTAAATGATGTGTTTTGAAATTGTATTGATAAGTGACTTTTCAAAGAGTTAAGTTTTTATTTGTTTATCGTCGATTGTAAGAATGTTTAAAGGATATTTATGAAATGGTATTTGAAGTTATATTTTTAAAAGTGACGAGTAATTTGAATTTAATAGATGGTAAGCTTATAAAATAATATTTTGATGTAATTGCAAGTTGAATGCAATTTATTTTATTTATTGAATGAGAATTATCATTTATGAGGTTTGAAATATATATTGTGAAGTGAATTTTTGGAAGTAAAATATATTTTTGTTGATTATTAGAGTATTTTCGGAATACATTATATGAGTTAAAATTTGAGTTTGGGGGGCTACTTCTCAATAAAAATGGTTTAAAAGAGATTTGGAAAATAAATGAGGATTTTAAATAATGATTTTAAAGTTGTACATTTGGGTGTGCAAATATTTTTGGATTAAGAATAATTTTTGGATTAAAATTTTTAAAGGTATTTGGAAAATATAAATTTCTATGTGGTATTTCCATATTATTAAAGTGGAAATTTGAAGAGAAAGTATTTTTGATTTTTAAAATTTAATAACAAGTTTGAAAATAAGGTTTCTTTGAAACAAAATAAGTTGCTGAAATATATATTTTGAAATGAGATTAGATAATCAATAATTATTATTTTAAAGGAGAAGGAAAAAAATAAAAGAGATGTTTGGTGTTAAATTAAATTAAAGTGTTTTTATAAAAGGAGGAAAAATAAAGTGAAATATGTTTAAACAAAACCGTTCATCTCGTTAATCAACAATTGAATAATATATCTATTTATGTATGGATGATTGTTGAAAAGTTTGCCATGAGCGAGATGAAGTCCAATTACTCGTTGTGTTGAAGTATAAAATAAAGAATAATGAATTGTAGTAAAAAGTAAGCGACGAGTGATTACATAAGCGAAGCAAGAATTTGTTTAATTTTGATTAATTGAGGGTGTTGTGTATATAATTTTATTTCACCGAGCGCTATGGGACATCCCTATGGGGTTTATTTATTTACTGAACGTAAGTATAATAATTCATTTGGGCTTGAGTATTAGATATTTGGATACCAGTGAATTATTCTATATTATACATGAATATTAATCGATATTACTTGGATTTATGACTTGATGTGTGAGGTAAATTACATTATCACTTATTTTATTTTTAAGCAGGAATATGATCATCTTCGCTTTTGAGTGGATCAAGGTGTACGAAGTCCCTTACATAGATGTGATGGTCAGAAGTTTTTGCTAGACCCATCCTAGCTTGACCTACGATGGGGTAGCTCCCCGATGGTTGCAGCTGTTGGAACCGGGCCAGGCCACATTGAAGAAATGTGTGAAACTCAAAATTTTTACCAATTTGGATCAATTGGACCTAGGAAGTCTAAAGGTGTAACGACCCGTAATTTGATCGCTTTAAATAAATATATTTAAATATTCAAATATAGATTATTTTTCAAAAAATAATCAAGTTTTAAGTAAGGAATAATACAAATGAACTTATTTTGGAAAAATATTCACAAATTATATACTTTGGAAAAATTGCAATAAAATGACCGAAAACTATTTTGTCGATAAACTACTCTATAATCGTAAACATCGCGCACGGAGTTGGATACATACACTTATTTTTATAATTAAACAAGAATATGAAATAAAATTATTTATTTTACTTTTGGGAAAAACAAAGGTATTTATGACATCATCAGTAGTGCCCTTGTTTTTAAATATTGATTTATGAATTTAAATTGAGATTTAATGATTTAATAATTATTATAATTATCCAAACATTTGTTTTTAAATGATAACAATTCATTTCAAGTAGTTATAAAGTAATAATAAATAATTTATAATAGTGTTATTATAACGAACCCCTTTTCAACCCTTAAATGTCGACACTAATACATCCATGGTATTCACGTGTCGAGCACCTACGTGTCGAAAAGACAGAATGTTAGGGTAAAAAAAAAAGAACAAGAAAGAAGAGAACAATAACATCATAATCTCAGAACGGAACGATGACATATAATATCAAAATGATACTTTTACACAGGCAAACTGTATAGATACAATAATCAAAGTAAACTAACATATATTAGTCTGGACGGTTATAACGACCTATCCTCACCATTGCTGATATAAAAGTAAACAAAGTAATGCATTGGAAATAAAACTATGGTAGGTAAACATCCAGCTCCTCTCCTAGAGATCCAAATGAATCATCAATGATATCTGGAAAACGTACACGGAGCTCACCCGAGCATTATAAAAAGAATAACACCCGGATCAGTCTGGTAAACCAGCGTGAAAAAACTCAAGTAATTTGAATTACTATATTTGTAAAACCATTTAAAAAATAAATGTATCTCATAAGACCATGTCGTTAATAAACATGGATAGGGTTTTACCCTACGATTACCAAAAAATTTATATATAAAATTCTATGATATTATAATAATGTGTAGGGTGTTCAATATAAATCATAGCTGAAAAGGTTAAATTGGTTACATTTGACAGCAAATTTAAGTATGCAAACAAAACTGCTAAGGTACGTTCGTATAAAAGGATTTTCCACTGAGACCTCCATATTATACTTGTAAGCCATACTAAGACCGATCACCTATGACAAGGATCAGAAACTACCTTTCGAGCGTTGTATATCTCTAAATAAAATATACCATAAGGTAAACACAACCAGGCCATGCCCTAAAAGGTGAACCGAGTATCATCAACTCCCCGTCCGCAACATATTGATAAGCATACTCTAGTTAATGGATTTGATGTAACCCCTATTTAGGTTAGCTGAACCCGGGATCATGCATCATACTCTGTGTTTAGTCATTTCCCATTGTCGAGGCTACGTTCGACATCTTCACACGTGTTTTCAACAAAACTCGATCAAATAATGAATCCCACATGGATCTCATCATCTCAACAGATTTCGAAACCAAATATGGTTTCCATCATTCCACTTCCAAATCATAGAACTCATATAATAGTTTTGGTGTGGTATTCGGTAAGTAAAACACTTACTAATCTCGGACTCTTCAAAACCAATCGATGAATTTCTAGTTAACTCAATTCCTGTTCTTTTAGAAGTAATTGAAAGCTAGAGACATTTCATAACAATACTCCTCCCTGGGGGTTATTATTGGTATAAATTCTCGAAGCATTTTGTATACTTCTTGATTTAAATTTGTTCAAGCTCGGTAGTCGACTAATCGACTATCGAGTCTTAAACGCTTACTTATGGGAATCAAGGTTCCACACTTTACACGTTTCCGACCTTTCTGCTTAACTATTCCTTGGCCTAAAAGAAAGTCGATAGGTTAGAGCTCTACTTCTTCGTCTCTACCTAAACATCATTCTTGACTCTCACAAATAGAGAAGCTTACTTGTTCGGCTTTTAATGTTAAGCATATTAGTACTAACATCCCATAAACAATCAAACTAAGGTCATTACATAGTTGTTACTTATCATCCAAGTGTAGTCAAGTCACATAACAACTTTAATCCCTTTATAATTTATTTATTAATTAAAACCCTTTTTATTAGCACAACATCTTTTTATCTAATAAAACTTCTTTTATAAATCAAGACTTCCTTTATTAATTAATATTCTTTTATTAATTAATACTTCCTTTATATACTTGCATAAATATATTGGATTTCTCCTTATAAAAGATATATACTTGTCTTTATAAATTTAACTATTCATTTATTCTTTTAATCCTTAAAAAGTATTCACATACTTATTCCAATGTTGTAAGTATATTCACAAATTACTTAACATGTTTTACTTTTTGAAATATAATCAAGGAGATTAAAAAAATTACTACCAAAACATTGTTATAATAAACTCCTTTTCTTTTATAAATAAAACTTACAACATTTTCCATCTCTTTATAAAATATTTCCATACTTGTTATTATCTTTAAAATTCCATTGTTAAAGATTTATAATATTTCTTTCAAAATATAATTCAAGTGTTTAAAAACAAATGTTGTTAAAACATTGTTTACTACAAACCCAAAACTATTCCATTTAATTATTATCTTTAAAACTCTCCTTTTAAAGGTTTTAATTACATTTAAGGGTTAAAGAAAAGTGTTGCTAAAACAATTGTTACAACAAACCCAAACATTTTATACTTTGGAAACATTCATCTTTAAAACTCCCTTCTTAAAGATTTATTTATATTTAAGGGTTAAAGACAAGTGTTTCTCAAAACATTTGTCACAACAAACCCAATACCATTTACCTGTATTATTCTACTAAATATCCATTAGTAAATATCTAATTATATTTCCAAGTAAAATTAATAATAAGGGTTGAAAACAAGTGTTGCTAAAAACAGTGTTTACAACAACCCAAAACTATTTACTTATCCATTAATAACTTTAAACATTTATTTTAAAGATCAAAGCATATTCATCCTTATTAATTAAGACAATACACTTTTAGGTAATTCCTCAAAACCATTTACTTTATCTCGAGTATTAAAATCCAAACATCCTTTATTATATTTGTAAATTATTTAATTTTATATTTAAAACTTATATATATATATATATATCTTTGAAATACTTATTAATATGTTAAAATACTTTTAAAACTAACTAAAATACAATAATTATTTATATAGACTATTATGTAAAAATAAGAAATTTTGAAATAAAAAGAAAAATAAGTTTTAATTTTAAAAGTTACTTAGTTTAGAAATTTATAGTTAATTGTTAAAATATATTTAAACTTGAAACCGATTTTAAAACACTCTATTATAAGTTAGAAAATAACACTAAAAAGAGTAGAGAAAAATACATAATTTAAATACCATTTTTAAACAAATTATAGTTTCAATAGCAAAGATAGCATTCTGCAAATGCTGTAAAATAATTCACAAAAGCTCAAACTTGTTCCATAAGCAAAGATAACACTACAGAAGTACTACCAAAACTCCTGAGCTGTCATTTAAGGTGAATTTGCGACAACTTTGCGCCTAGATTTCAACGTCTTACCAAATGATTTTTAACCCATTCCTTTTATAATACTTAGTATACATCGGGTACTTGAAAAGCATGAAGAAAAATCTCAAAGAATATCTTTTAATTATTTTAGACAATTCCCGAAAATAGGGTATTTTAAAGAACTAGATTTATAGCGACTATTTCGCCATAATTTTTTACACTAGTTCAACTAGCTATCAAATGAATTTGGCTTCAGATCCATCCCAATAGGAATTATATATTATTTACCTGATTAATTGGTAAATAAATCTCTAACAAATTTTCCACAAAATGTGTGTTATTCTAAAAGATGGACTATTTTTTTAAAAGTGTCACTACAGCGAGCATTTTACTTCAATCTTTTGTTACTTTTATTTACTTCTTATATAAATTTCCAAAACATATTCTTTGCTTTTCTAAACACTTATAGAAGTGTAAATAATAACCAAACAAGTTATTATTAAAATATGTTATTAAATCACCATTTTCACAAGTTATAGTTCTAGGGATCCAAAGTGCGCTTATAGCGACCATCGCTATACGGACCCTTCCATATTTAATTCCAATATTTAGTGTTATCCACTTTTAAACATTATATCATTCCAAGTTCAAACAATATCATTTATAACACATATCAACATATGTATTTAAACCACTTGTCCATTTTAAATATCCATATTAACTAATCATAATTCAATGGTTTAGTAAACAACTATTTTATAATTTATATATCTAATAAAATATATATTCAAGGGTATAACTTTAAGTAATTAGTGGCTATTATTATTTATATATATTAAGTGTAACGAAACGGGTTTTGCCCGCTCGAAAATCGACATCCATACTTCATTCGTACTCGAATGTCGTGGATTCGATCGTTCAAATCCGATTCGCCGGAGCTTATAACACAATTAAGTAAACATCATAGCGGAAAAAAAGAATAATACATTGATATACAACACTGATACAACAGAGTGATACAATGAATATCAATATACATCAGAGATACAATAAAATAGCAGCGGAAAGAAAATAGATAACACTAGCAGCGGAATAAATAACTCTAAGATAGCCTTCAACGAAGAACACCAAATCTGAACTCCATCTCCAAGAACCAATCCAGCAATAGCTCGAACTCTCCATAACAATGCACCAAGCTAGGCAAGACTGGTGCGAACCAAGGACTGAACTAACTCCAGATAATCCACTATATCTAATTATCTGAAAAACCCAACTCTAGACTGCTCGTGTGGAAAATGATGAGCATCCAGAGTTTAGGAAAGGAACAATAAACTCTGGATCAGTCATGGGACTGGTGTGAGCAACAAAAACAGTTTATCTTTTAAAACAATCAACAAGAGAATTTTAAAATAAATTCTCAATGCTTTTTGAAAATGAAACTACCATAAGACCTCCCACCACACACACAATGCAAACGCAGACTTGGAGGAGATTTCTTCTTATGATAGTCAAACATGCTTAATACGCAGAAAATTTCTTTGATATTATTATTATAAGTGCACGGTGCAGAAAACAATTTCGAAAGTAGAATATAAATCTTAGCCAGCATAGGCATTCCGCACTTATGCCTACTATAGCTGCTATGTTCAATAGCAGGTTACCGCCACATTCCATAGCAGGTAATACAACTAAAACCGTACAAGGATCGTATTATTTCTTTGGATTTCCAACAAATGGTCAGGCCAAGGAACTTCCCATTGCCACATGAGAACGCCTCTGGAAGGACGTCCCCGAGAACCTAACCGGATCTCTGCCAACACAAGGCCGGGTTACCCCTAACTGGGTAACAACTGACACGAGTATGCCATCCCCCGGTCCTTTAGGACCTTTATCCGAGCGCTCGATAACCAACATCACACCATAATAAATAGAGTGTTTTCCACATGAGTAAGTATCTGGGCTCCATACCATGATACCACCCTTTTCTAGAAGGAAATGAACATACCCTAAAGGGGCGCTACCCCCTAATAACCTTGCTGCATCTTTCCTGTTTTGACCATTCCGGGGTGTGAGGCTCGACGAAGTCTCGTCCACAAAGCCACGCTTTGGTACAAAGCCATGCTTTGGGTCAACAAATGATCAAAGTAATGATCACAAAGATAAATGATCAAACAAATGATCATATCACAAATGATCAAACAATGATCATTTCACAACAACACTTAGCATGTCACATTACCAAATTGGGAATATATCGCTGATAACCTTCAACTACATAACCTCTGAGCTCGTACGTCTCAGAGAAGGGTGTTAAGCTAAGAGAATAAATTCTCTGCCACCAACAGAAATGTATTTGAAAGGAATCTGCTTTATATCTCAAAGTGTAATGTCGGACACATAATCCATACAAGTCTGTTCCGGGCTCGAACAGAACCGAAGGCACTTCCAAAGAAGTCCTTGCAATCCGGGTATTCACAATCCCGATCGGATTTCCCATCACTTAGGGAATCTCTATACCGGGAGCTACCCAGTGCAGAGACAATCGATAGGTCATCCTATCGCTCTCGCAAATACCCGGTCTTCAACACCGGTCTTCAAATGCTATCCATAACGACGAATCACATATTCGGAATGGGTTACTTGACACAAAGGTCCTTTTCCGGCTAAACCGAATAGTGAGCGAAATATTTAAAACATATGGATATAGGATTTCAATTAAGTCACAACTTAATAATTCAAAACTTTCTTTTCAAATGGTTTAATCCAATTACCATTTTAAATCTTTTAAACAAAAGATTTATTTCATAATGTTCACCTACTTTCATAAATATTCATTCTCGGATTTCAAAACAATTTCGTTTCAAAAAGCTTAATTCATCCAATCTTTAAATTCAAAGATTTGTCTTATAGTTTTCAAATTGTTCCCAAATATTCATTTTCAAAATTCATTTCCAAATATTTGTTTATAACTTGGAAAACTATTTTATTTTAAACATGAAATCCCTTAAATAAAACTTCAAACGAAAACTTTTTATCTTTTAGAGACAACGGTTTTATTTTGGAAAATCCCGATTTCATTTATGCAAGTTACAAACTTTGACTTAATTCAAATTCCCAAAAACAATACTTTAAATATGGTTTCAAACTAACTTAACATCTTTAATTCCTAATTTCAAATCATAGAATTCAATTCCTAATTTTGAATTCAAATTTAAATCATATTGTTTAAATTTCAAAACTTAATTAAAAATGAATTTTAACTTGAAATTCCATTTCAAAAGCTTTTCACATTTATTCTGATTCCATTACCAAAACATTTGAATTTAAAAATTCAAATTCAACACTATTTCAAAAATCTGTGACTTAACCGATTTCCTCGTGAAATCCATATTGGTGTGTGTACAAGTGTGGTCCAGGGGTTTAACACAATAGTGCACAACCATTCAATCACCACAGATCAAATACGACAATATATTCGATAAGCGATATAAACTATAATGCTTATCGTCCATTCACAGATTCACAGATAATACACAAATGTACATAAATAAATGAGTAAATTTCACGTATCTCAATTCACAGAACAAGATATTACAGATCAGATAGGACAATCAATTCAAGGCATCACATATAATACGATCATTCATAAGTAAGGTCAAGCATTCAATAACATTTATAAGTAGGATTAATTAATTGTTTAATCCTAATCAATTCAATTCATTTCCAATTTAATTAATTACTTATGAATTTATTATCCAATTCTGATTTATTAGTTCCGAATCATTTGATATAAATTAATTTATCAAACACTTTAATTAATTAAATTATTCTTAATCAATCATATTAATTAAATTGACTTTTGAACCAATTATATAATTAATTAACTTTTTAATTAATTATTTTAAGAAATTTACTCTTTAATTACTTATCAATAAGTAATTATCTCATAATAACAAATCATTAATTACCAATTTATCTTTATCATTAATTAAATCAAAATATTCAAATTTAATTACAATTAGTAATTAACCCCTTAATTGCTTTCATTAAGTAATTAACAATTTACAATTGATTTAATAAATTAATCTAATTTATTATCAAGTCTATCACATTACTTTTGTTATAAAGAAATTTAAAAGAGTTTTGAAATCAAATTCCTCCTAAGTTCATATATCAAAGTATACTTACACATTCTAGACTTATTAACATTTAAATTTATAAAACTCATTTTATTTTTAAAATCTTAACTTCTGATTTAAACTCAAGTTCAGGTTTAAAATGTTAATTTTAAACTTTGTTTTAGAACATCCTTTACCATTTCAAATACCATTTTCTAAATTCAATTTCCCCTTTGAATACACTTCATTGTTTAACCACTTTTAATTAATACTACAATTTGAAAATAAATAAAGTTTCTAAACTAATCTGGGTTTATATTTAAACTTCTGTTTTTTTTTTTAAACTTGCTTAAGCTTGTTTTAAAATTTGATTTTTAAAATCCAGAAAACAGAACAAGTCTGTTATAAAACCTGGACTAACATGTTTCTGTTATAGTTTGAAAACCTGGAGTATTTGTTTTAAGTTTAAACCTGTTGTTGTTTTAAAACTGGGTGCATACTAAACAAAACCGAGTGCATTACCTTCTTCCCCAAACTCCTCACTGATACACGTTGATACGTGTGCATATGCACTAGCGTTCGCCACCTCTCCGACCATCACAGTTGCCACTCACAAGTTTTCGCCGACCACCTCAACCAAATCGACCACCCAGAGACTACATCGAACCCCAAAATCAAAAATGAGCATCCAGAGTTTAACCTGGAACAAAAGACATCACCAACTCCAAAACCTAACCTGGCGTCGTTCTCGCCACCACGATCACCAGAATTCATACGACACGGGCCATGTCCTCGTCGACATCTCCTCCACCATCTCCCAAAGCCGCATAACACTCGATCATCCCTAGACGATAAACGAAGCGAAAACCCAACCTTCAGTAAAATTAGGTTTAAAATTTTTAAAGCTCCGCCGCCGCCGTGGTTGTTGCCACCTCCGGACATTTTTTCCAGACCCCACGATCACCCCCGCATCTCCAGCCCAAGTCCTGACCTCTCCCATCATCGCGACCGACCATGGCGAAATTTAAGAGATGAGAAATCTATAGTTTACAAGCGATTCTACTGGGATAGTAGCGGAACCGCCATACACAAATTGGAACGAGTCCAGAAAAGTATCTTACTACTAAAGCTTTATTCAAATCAACTTAAACAACAATTTAACTTATGTCAAACATGGAGATTAAAAGAAGATTTTTTTTTTAACATACATTCTCTAGCTCTTGATCTAGTCGTAAATCTGATTTAAGTTACAAACAAAAATTTGTTTCCTTGATCGTAGAGTAGGATTTAAAATTTTATGCAATTGATTTTGAATTGTAGATGTATGATGCACATGTTAGTCCTCTGACCTATGCTGTATAAACATCTTGTAGCCTTCTTTAACATGTTTCTATTATTTACTTTGGCCATAAACGCAACGTTTTAACGTTTGGCAAATTACATCTGTTCTTTTGAAAGTATGCCTGGGTTATAAAACCTGATTGCAAGCATATGTTCCATGCGCATATTGTGTAAATACAGAGTATACAGACCTCCTACATTTATTATTTCATAGATTTTATTACTGGATAAAATTGTACAAAACATAATTGAGTAATAGTTAAGCTTCTTACCTCTTATTTCACAGTGGAACTGATAAGCAGTATGAACTTTCGAAAAATGTTAAAGTAATGACAGTTCTTTGGAAGTTGTTGAATTTGTTACTCTGGCTTGCTCTTTTAACTTGACAAAGTTGCTTAAGAGGTAAAGCACTTGTGCTTACTTACTGAGTTCATACTTATTGTATGTTGCCCCTGTTCCATACGAACCTATTTCACATGAGTAACCTGCACTTAAACACATTTTTTTTAAAAACCCACTTGTATCTTAATCTCTATGAAATGATTACTTAAGTTTGAAAAAAAAAATGTGAATGCATGTTTGAACAACAGAACACCTACTTGTTAACTATTTGTTGTTGCCACCTCTGTTTGCATTTTTATTATGTTTTGGGTTCCGTCATGTATATTGGATCTGGTACATGTGCATTCCTACTGCTACTATGCACATGCTTCACTGTGCTTTGCAAATTGAAGCTATATTATAGTTGTTATTCGTACTTCGTGCACTGTGATGTACTGGGCTTTGGACTTTGACAAAAAAATTGAGCTTGATTCTTTTGAACTGTATATTTGTGGTGGCTGCAAATTTTTTTGTTGCAGTTTGCCCTTGATTATTGCCGTTGCGTTGAGTCACTAACTTGACCTCTGCAGCTTCGATAGCAGTCAGTATTTACTGTTGTGATGATATCACATGCTGTTGTGGCGAGGCCGTACACGCGTGCGTGTACTGCAGCCACACAACATTGATTTTTAATTGATATTTCATTTACTTTTGATTCATTGATCTTCTGCGTTTTTTTGTATGACGTATTGGCGAGGCAGTACACGCGTGCGTGTACTGCAGCCAATCGATATTGATGTTTTAAATGATATTTCAATTATTTAAATTGATTTGATTTAAATTGATGATTTTGGTTTAAACTGCCGTTTAGGCAAATTTTGATGCTTTTCTAAATTATCTTTTAAAAGAAAAAAAAAATCTTTTCATCTATCTTCATTGATAATTTCAATCTGCTGATTTGTTGTTTTAACACTGTTAAGTGTTATCATTTACCGTTATCCGATTTCTTTGTTAAAAGGATCGGATAGGTAAATTTATATTTGATTGTCGTCTAATTTCTGTTTTATTATTATTGCTTCTATGCACTAATAACTGAGTTTGAATTAGACTGACCTGTGTATTATTTTCTTTTGAATGTAATACTCGGGTCAGACCGAGTATTTTTACAGCTTGAAGATTTTCAGGCAGCGAAGTTAGAGAGAGGGGGATTACCGCATCACTAAAGTTTTTCAAGAGATTTTTCTTGTACTTAATAAAAGATATATGTATATTCCGCTGTATTAAAATGTAATTCATTGTATAACTCTGATATTTGTATATAAAGCTAGGTAGAGTAGGACTCTGGTATCCAAACTCAAGACTAGATTCTACTTTCCTTAGACAATCCTAAGGTAAAGACGTTTATTAGTTGGCCTAATAACATCGAGTGCCCTATTTAACAAAGATGCTAAACAACTTTTTAAACTTTTTTTTAATTTACTAGCTTTTTAAATTATTATTTATAAAAGTTTTAACTTTTATACCTTCATAATAGTACTTTGCTTTAATTATATTAGTACGAAAGTTTTCGACTTTCCAAAATTATTGAAAATTCTATTTTTTTAGATAATTAAAAACTAACAAATAATATGTCGTAATAAGATGCACAACCAAACTATCCTAATGCAAAGGATACATGCAACCATATATATCTTTATTGAAAATCTAAGAATTTAAACTCCGGGTTTTATTTCAAGTCATTTAAATATACATATATATATATATATATATATATATCTTTTAGATATCAAATCATACTTTTTGGGAATAAAACAAAATCATTTTCTAAACCAAATATCTAATTTTTTTTAAATCCCTAGAAAATATTCATATCATCAAGTAATAACAAAATGATATAAGGAACTGTGTTGTATCGGATACTATCGTATATCCCCTTTCTAAGAAGGGTAATACTCAAGAGAAGTGCTTTCCAACAGAGCACATCTCCTACCAATTTTTAGTCACTTTCGAGCCACTCGAACTAGCAAATATAAAAATACTTTGTTTCCTGAATCGACTTGTTTATTCTGAAAGTAACCTCGAACTCGAACAAACCTTAATGTTCTTCTAATAACATTAGTCCTTTAGAATAGTTTCAAATCATACTATTATTTTTTTCTTAAATACCCTTAAAAACCATTTCCAAAAACACTGGGATTTAAGTTCATAAATTCACAATTTAAATCCTTCATAACTATATTTATACATACCCAATTGATATAAGTCATATTTATATAAACCATATTTATATAAGTTTACTTTCTTATGTTAAATCGTTTCATAAGTATTTAGCTTTTAAATATTTTACCTTTCCCCTTAAAGCTATATTAACAACTTTCTATTTAAGTAAACTTTCTAACCCAACACTATCATCGAATGTCATATAGTAAATTATGAAACTTAATTCATAAGAAGTTCGTTTCAATGTTTCCAAAAATTACTATGTAATTAGCCCATGTTATAAAGGTAAATTCAATAAACATTAGCCAATGTCCATAAACTTGCCGAGTATGACTAATCGAGCAATAAATGATAATAATTTAGTATTATCATTTCCTAACAAACAAATACATTATAAATAACTATGTTAGTTATTTGAAAATTATTATTTTTATATGAAATATAATCCTAGGTAAAAAAATTCATTTACCAATTTTGAAAATAATACTGTATCGGTTGTTCTATTTAAGTGTTTAGGAATCCTTATTGATAACGCTGATCAGACGCATCGACTAGAATCCATAAGCACTCAGCAGACCAATCTACACAATACAAAATATTATTATAACACTAAAAAATACGTACTCTCATATGTACAATACGCTCAAACCCATAATAAGGCATTCCATTACCCTATAAGTTAATGAGTTATACCCAACCAAAGCCAAGGTTCTCGCTTAACCTTGCGCTCTGATACCACGATGTAACGAATGCTTTTTCGACCCTCAAATGCCTACACTAATGCATTCACGGTATTCATGTACCAAGCACCCAAGTGCCGGAAAGAAAGGACGTAAGGGTAAAATAAAAAGAAGAGAAGAAAAGAACAAGAAAGATGAGAACAATAACATCAGAATATCATAATGGAATGTTGACATATAATATCAAAATGATACTTTTACAAAGGAAAACTATATAGATACAATAATCAGAGTAAACTAACCTCTCATCGGCTTGGATAGTTAACAACCTGTCCTCACAATTGCTGATATGAAAATAAACAAAGCAATGCAACGGAAATAAAATCTATGGCAAGTAATCATCTAGCTCCTCTCCTAGTGCTCCAATGAATCAGCAACGATATCTTGAAATATACACGAGGCTGACTCAATTAGTATAAGAAGAATAACTCATGTATTAGTCTGGTAAACCAACGTAAGAAAAACTCAAGTAATTTGAATTACTACATTTGTAAAACCCTTTAAAGAATAAAAGTATTTTGTATGACCATGCCGCAAATAAACACGAATGGGTTTTTACCTTACGATAATTAAAACATTTATAAATAAAATCCTATGATATTATAATAATGTCTAGGGTGTTCAATATAAATATAAATCATAATTGAAATGGTTACATTTGTTAAATTTGATAACATATTTCGGTATACAAACTAAACGGCTAAGTTACTTTCGTATAAATGGATTTCCATAAAGACCTACCTAGTATACTCGTAAGCCATATTAAGACCGATCACTCTGACAAGGGTCAGAAACTACCTTCCAAGCGTCGTATATCTCTAGATAAAATATACCATGAGGTAAACAAACAGCCTACGCCCTAACACCTGAACTGAGTATCATCAACTCCATGTGTGCAATATATCGATAAGCATACTCTAGATAATGGAGTTGATGTACCCCCTATTTGGGTTAGCTGAACACGAGATCATACATCCTACTTTCTCTTTAGTCATTTCTCAATGTCTAGACTACATTTGGCCTTTTCACACGAGTTTTCAACAAAACTTGATCAAATAATGAATCCCACATGGATCTCATCATCTCAATTGATTTCGGAACCACACATGGTTTCCATCATTCCACTTCCAAATCATAGAACCCGTATAATAGTTTTCGAGTTGTATTCAGTAAGCAAAACACTTACTGATCCTAGACTCTTCAAAACCAATTTATGAATTTCTAGTTAACTCAATTCTGGTTCTTTTAGAAGTAATCGAAAGCTAGAGACATTTCATACTAATACTCCTCCTTAGGGGTTCTTATTGGTATAAATCCACGAAGCATTATTTATACTTCCAAAGTTAAGTTTGGTGAAGATCCGTAGCCAACTAATCGACTATCGAGTCTTGGACGCTTGCTTATAGGAATCAAGGTTCCACACTTTACACGTTTCCAACCTTCCTGCTTAACTATTCCTCAGCCTAGAAAATGCCGATAGGTTAGAGCTCGATTGCTCCATCCCCACTTAAAATTAGTCTTGACTCTTACAAATAGAGAAGCTTACTCATTCGACTTTTAATGTTAATCATATTTGTAATAACATCCCATAAACAATTAAACTAAGGTCATTACATAGTTGTTACATATCATCCAAGTATAATCAAGTCACATAAACGACTTTTAGTCCCTTTGTAATTAATTTATTAATTAAAACCCTTTTTATTAGCAAACCATCTTTCTATCTAATAAAACTTCTTTTGAAAATCAAGACTTACTTTATTAATTAATACTCTTTTGTTAATTAAAACATCATTTATATGCTTGTATAAATATATTGATTTCTCTTTATAAAAGATATATACTTATCTTTACAAATTTAACTATTCAATTATTCTGTTAATACTTAAAAAGTATTCATATACTTATTCCAATGGTGTAAGTATATTCATAAATTACTTAACAAGTTTTACTTGCTTGAAATATAATCAAAGAGGTTAAAACAATTATTACCAAAACATTGTAATAATAAACTCCTTTTCTTTTATAAATTAAACATAAAACATTTTCTGTCTCTTTATAAAAGATTTCAATACTATTTATTATCTTTAAAATTCCACTATTAAAGATTTATAATATTTCTTCCAAAATATAATTCAAGTGTTTAAAAACAAATTTTGCTAAAACATTGTTTACTACATACCCAAAAACTATTCCGTAAACATTATCTTTAAAACTCTCTTTTAAAGGTTTTAGTTATATTTAAGGGTTAAAGACAAGTGTTGCTAAAAAAATTGTTACAACAAACCCAAAAATTTTATACTTTGAAAATTTTCCTCTTTAAAACTCCTTTCTTAAAGATTTATTTATATTTAAGGGTTAAAGACAAGTGTTGCTCAAAACATTTGTCACAACAAACCCAAGATAATTTGCTTGTATTTTTCTACTAAATATCTACTAGTAGATATCTAATTATATTACCAAGTATAACTAATAATAAGGGTAAAAATAAGTGTTGCTAAAAACACTGTTTACAACAACCCAAAACTATTTACTTACCTTTAATAACTTTAAAAAAAATATTTTAAAGATAAAACATAACCACGCTTATTTATTAAGGCAATACACTTTTAGGTAATTCCTTAAAACCATTTATTTTGTCTCAAGTATTAAAATCCAAACTTTCTTTATTATATTTATAAAATACTTAATTTTATATTTAAAACTTATATATATATATATATATATATATATAGATATAGAAATATCTTTAATATACTTATTAATATGTTAAACTACTTTTAAAACCCCTTAAAAAATATAATAATTATATGTATAGAATAATATGTAAAAGTAAGAAATTTTGAAATAAATTAAAAATAAGTTTTAATTCTGAAAGTTACTTAGTCTAGAAATTCATAGTTAATTGTTAAAAATATATTTAAACTTGAAACCAATTTTAAAACACTCTATTATAAGTTAGAAACAATAACAAAAAGATTAGGAATAAATACATAATTTAAATTGCATTTTTAAACAAATTATAGTTTCAAACAACAAAGATAGCATTTCTGCTAATGCAACAGAATAATTCGCAACAGCTTAAAAGTGTTTCAAAAGAAAAGAGGTACTACAAAAGTGCCACCAAAAGTTTTTGGCTGCCGTTTAAGGTGAATTTACTACAATTTTGCAGCCTAGATTTCGATGTCTTAACAAATGATTTTTAATAAGGTACTTGAAAAATTAGCAGAAAAATCTCAAAGAATATCTTTTAATTATTTTTAAGAATTTCCAAAAAACTGGGTATTTTACCGAACTGTACTTATAAGGACTACTTCGCTCTAAAATTTTCCACTTCGTTCAACTAGCTGTCAAATGAATTTGGTTTCAATAGTTCTCAATAAGAATAATATATTATTTACTTGATTAATTGCTAAAGAAATCCCTAAGAAAGTTTCTACAAAAATGCACGTTATTTTAAAAGACGGACTATTTTTAAAAGTTTCATTATAGCGACCTTTTTACTTCAATCTTTTGTTACTTTGATTTTCTTGTTATATAACTTTCCAAAATATATTCTTTGCTTTTCTAAACACTTATAGAACTGTAAATAATAACCATACAAGTTATTATTAAGATATGTTATTAAATCACGATATTCACAAGTTATAGTCCAAGGGATTCAATGTGCGCTTATAACGACAATCGCTATACAGAACATTCTGTATTTAATTCAAATATTTAGTGTTATACACTTTTATACACATATATAATTCCAAGTTTTAACCTTATCGTTTATAACATATATCAACATATGTATCAAACCATTTGTCCATTTTAAATGTCCATATTAACTTATCGTGATTCAATGGTTTAATAAACAACTATTTTATCCATTTACATATCTAATAAAACACATATTCAAGGGTGTAACTTTATGTAACATCTGCCTTTTCGCACGATTTAAACAGACACACGTGCCGATTCAAACCATACGGAAGGGCGGATTGTTATGGGGTAAATAAGAAAAACAGCAAGAAATGAAAGAAAACAGAATCTCGCAGCGGAAGGATAAAATATAATAATAAAATATATAGTTTATAAATCTGTTTACAAAACATTTATATACTACATATCAGAGTTACACATACCAATAACAATGCAGCGGAACAGTGTGTAGTGTACAAGTATAAATAATAATAATATACATCTTCGTCTTCGTCCTCCAGAGCTAAATCTTCAAATCCTGAAATGCTCGGACTGACCCGAGCGAATTTGAAAAGACAAAAACACTCGAGTCAGAACTAAAAGATCTTATGTAAGTTAAATTTACAAAAATAAATATGAGTGCAGTAACTCAAAAGATGCTCGGGATTTACATCTCCTAAGGATCCGTTAAACTATTTACTATATAGTATATTGCGCTATTATAATAGTGTCTATTCATAAAATAAACATACTTTTAAATAGCGTTAAGGAGTGACCCAATATTCCCCTTAACACGTAATAGTCCCAGTAGTCCATCCAATATCATAGTCCCTCCTGATCGGGAAGCCACCGGAGGATACCACACGGGCTACGGGAGAAATCCAAACTCGTACAAGGCTCGGTATGGTAGGTGACATGGCACAACTAGGCAATGCCAGGGTAGATATACCAATTACGCATCCGGGCCGATGGTAACGCGCAGCTGCCGCCCACCTCGGACAAACTCCCCAAAATCAAAGTAAAAGTGGCCACTAAATCAATCCAAAGTCAAAGTATAATATCGAAGAGGAGTGTTCGATCAGAGGAATGACCTCATTAACCCGTCAATCGCTCCTGTTTTAGCCACCTTATGCCAACTCACGGGAGTCGGGTCCACGTATTTACCTTATAGGAAACGTCGCCACCAACCTACTTCATTCTGGAATCTCCACCGCGTACACGGTTAGTCAAAGTGGTTTTCGGTATCGACAGAGAGTATGTCCATATCCGATCCCGGTCTCTTTGCCAACCCATCGTTATTATAACACCGCGATCATTTAAAAATAGTTTATACTTTAAAATTAGAATAAAAATTTCCATTTCAAACTATGAATACGATATCAAATTAAAACCCAAAATAATATGATATCATTTTATCTCAAATATAATCCTTTTCCAAAATCATACTGGTTTAAACTTTAAAATATCTGGAAACCAAACATTTGAATTATACTTTCAAAACATAGTATTTCGAAATTCATACTTTTAAAACCATAACTTCTAAAACTTGAATGATTTGGATATTCAACGGTATATAAAATAAATGGTTTAACTTTAAGGTAACTTTGTAAAGAAAAATAATTTCCATGGCTTTACAAATATGTTTCTTTATTTAAAGTCTAAACCAAAATTTAAATATCACTTTCATGTTCCAAAACTACTTCAATTTCTATATATATATATATCCATTTGGAGTATTAATATTTCAAAACTAAAGTTGAAATTTTTTTTTCTTCCAGCAAATTAAACGTACTATTATTTAGTCTTGAATATTTACATAAAATCCATAAATAAAACTCCAACTTCTAACAATTAAATATTTTCTTCAATTTAATTTATACTAACATATTCATTTTTAATTATCTTGGAAAAGTCCAGTTATAAATATCATATCTTAAAATTCCAAACTTAAACATTAAACATATGATATAATTATCAAACTCCATTTTTCTCAATTTTTCCATTTTTATTTAAGAGATTTACACACAGCTTAAATTCAAAATCTCTAACTTCATATATATATATATATAGAAGAAAATATCAAAATTAAAATTATAAACCGTATTCCATACAAACCATAGAAATCACTTTAAAATATTTTATATATAGACCACGGTGCCTGTATATAATTTTCTATCCTATGGTCAAGTGATACGGATATTTATCATTTCAATCCGCAATTTAAAAATAAAATTTTGCGGTTGTATATCATTTCAAACCACAATCCCGAATGAAATGAAAAATGTATGATAACTTGCAATTTAATGATATAAAATAAACATACATTCATCAACATCATCCATCATCCAAATCACAATCATCATCCAATAATAAATCAATATCAATATATATATATATCAGGTAATGTATAAAAGGTAATAACTGGCAGTTATGTTCATAATAATTTAACAACTATTAAACTAACAGTTTATATTCAGTAATAAATTTTATAACTGTTAACTGGCAGTTTATAGGCGAATAAATAAATTCTAACTGTCAATTAATATGCAATAAATAAACTAAATTAACAGTTAAATTAAATATATGCGAATTAACAGATATGCTGAATAAAACATGCCAAACATTCATAAATAAATTTCTACTCATATCTAAAATAAATTTAACAAACATAAAAACTTTTAGAAGTTGTGAGTGGGTTAAAACACTCACCATTTGAATTTAAATTGGATTTAAATCCAATTTAAACCCAAAAATTCGAAGGTCTCCAAATCTGTCCAAACCAGCGTCAAAAAATCTGGAATCTAATTTCGATCCTAACAAAAAAAAATCGCATGTGAATACGAAGTCGTATGAAAAAGTTATAGCGAAAATTTCGATTGGAAACAAAAATAAAATTAAAATAAACTTAACAAATATGATAGCCACGTCATTGCCCTCATCTCTTCCTCCCAGAGAAACGCACGCACGAAAACGCAGCAAGGAACCCATCCACTAGCCGTTGACCGAGACTTTGACCACCAACGTCGCGCACCTCAGGCCACCGTGACGCCCCGGACCACCTCCATCACCTCCAGCTCGCCGAGCCGCACCCCCTATTCAGGTCCGGTCGCCCCTAATGGCTCCGCCGCCGCCGTTAATCCCTAGGGCCGAAACCCTAATTCAATTTTTGCCGCAAATCCCACCGTTGATTCGACCCAAAAACTATACTGATGCAAACCCCTCGGTTATCTCCACAATACCCAGAAACAGTTTTCCGATCGGGCGAGTTTTGTTACGAGGATGATGAGTGGCCGAAAATGGTTTGAATTTTACTGGACGAACGAACAACTGAATCGAGAAACGAATCACGGATCTGTGACGTATACATCGACAGCTACAACATATATTTTTCTGAGAATTTTCTGGAGAGTTTGAATTTTCACTTTTGATTTTGAACTGTAGATAGATCTAGTTTTTGCAATCATTGAGGAAGAGAAAGAGATGAAGAAAATAAACGTATAGACAAACGATAGAAGATGGAGGCTAGGGTTTAAAATCGTCTATTTATAAGTAGGGTTGGATTGGAGTAGATAGACCAGATAGATGAACGTACGGAACAAACTATGGCCCAAAAAGCCCGTTCTACCACGGAACGAAATTTATTAAACCCATATATCCAAATAGGTATTTTAAAACATTCTGAACGCGATGGAAAAAGTTTCACGTCCAAATTTGATTGTGTGAAGAAGTTATGCTGAAAACATAATTTCCAAATTGATTTTAATTAAATCGATGTCAAGGTGTTTCGCGTCCGTACGATCAAACGACAGGTCCGATCGATACGAAACTTGAAACCCTACAATAATTCACTGATACGGATTCGATGAAACTGGTTTCGTCGAAATCCGAGTCCGTGGCCAAAATGGCTATTTTATAGTAACTAAATAAATAAGTAAATAAATTGATTAAATCAAATTTTATATATTTAAATTCAAAAATTGAAAATTTTATCATCTTTATATTACTCAAGCATTTACAATTATTTTTAACGAATTTTATATGTTAATATAGAGAAGATAAATTATTTATCACTTCAAATGTTAATCTCACCTTTAATAGTTAATTTTTATTGAATCCACCAAATTATAAATAGAATCCTCAAATTTTCCATTTAGTTAAATAAATAAATTATTACTCCATTCATTCCAGTCAAATAGATGGATTACATATTGGTTTCAAAAATTATTACAATATTTCATCTATCATCTTTTCTTTCAACTAACGTATTATTAAATGTTGAATTTCAGTTATTTGACATTAAATCTTTACGTTAACCAATTTTTAAATTAACATCAGTTAAAATCTTACATTAGTTCCATAAATTTATACGCACTACATCAGTTACTGCATTTATCGAATTCCAACTCCGCAATCACTTCCAATTCGTAAATTTGTATTGCATTGTCATTTAGACTTATTAGCTTGCACCAATACTATTATCGTTAATTGAAAAAAATGGATTACAAATTTGAATTGATTTCTATTTATTATTATTGCTTAATGATAAATTCAATATTTGCATTGGTTTTGCTTACATAAAATAAATTACCCATCTTAATTAAGGTTTCAAAACAATTAATACGTTCCCTTCAAATAAATTCATCATTCTATTAATACTTACATTTACTCCTTATCATAAATTTAATATACCAATCCTAACAACTTTTAACCCTTTTCTTTACGTTTCACACACTTGAAATTTTTAATTGCATTTATTACCATTCAATGTTGGCATTTATCCCTATAATTTACTAAACGTTTACTGCCCTTAGTACAATTTCATTCATTTATGGTTATGACTTTACTATTCACATTTACCTTTGTATACTCCTTCCCTATTTAAACCAAATATAACCAATTCTAATTAACTCCAATTATTACCTTTAAATAAGTCATAACATTCAAATGTCTCTACTAAATTGGAATGTTTCATTTTAGTTTATAAATGATCCGCTTGCATAATTCTTTAAATTTATTGAATCTTATGCAAGTTTACCATAAATAAGTTTTAAATTACCATTAACTGTACATTCAATTTACTATTCAATGCATATTTATCATCAATCAAATTTGATATTTACTTTTCTTTCCTACTATTCGACAAATAACCTAGTATACCTTTACATACGGTCATTTCATCCCATTCATTTATGGGTATTGCATTGAAATCAAATTTATTAACTTATATCACAATATTACCATTTATCACAATTGGCTTACAAATTTTTATTCAATATCCTAAATAAATAACATATTATTAAATACTTACTCTCGTTTTCTCATATTCCATTAAAAATCAAATCACAACTTTTTACATTATTTTATGGAATTGGAATTCCATTTTTATATTGTTAACCTTTAATTACAACTTATTTATTTAACCAAATTAAACATACGAAATTTACGGTTCGTTACACTCTCCCCCACTCAAAACTTTTCGTCCCCGAAAAGGAAAAAGAAAGGAGAAGAAAGAGTTAAGTAACAATACATCTTATTCAAAATATTTAACCTATAAACAATAATTTACTAAATTTATTACCTTAAATAAAATATACCCGTTTTATAATCATTATATCCTTTTATACTTAAATAATTAAAGTTTGGAAACATTTTCAACATAATTCTAAGTCCAAAATTTACAGAAAATTTTGGCAGAGACTCCTTTGTACGGAGAGATTCGGAAGAAAATATAATATTACATATAACAAAATATCATATATAATATTCAAAATAATATATCCCAACATGGGAAAAATATACAAAATAACGCTAAAAATGTAATCCGAAAACGTACCTATTTGTCGGGAAATATTACGCTTATTATTATGGAACCAAAAGCAGTAGCAATTGCTTCCATACCTGCATTTCACTTATATCATCTAGAAGGTTAACTATTTATATTAAAGTGAAATATTTTCATGATTTCAGCTACTAACAACAATCAATACCCAATCATCAATTTCAACAACTAGCATACACAAAATGCAAAACAACCATTCAATCAAACAAGCAAATAGTTGTTCGGGTTCAAAACTTAAAATGGTACGGAATGAAAAATAACTATCCAGTGCATCATTTGCTCAACAGTCTTAGATGAGACGGAATAGATTATTTATTCATCCAACCACTTCAAATTTCCTTACCCGACCAAACCATAAACCAAACAATAACAATTCAACCAACCAATCAATTAACTCATTATAAATTTTTATTTCATACATTAGCTGTTTGATCTTTTCATTCATATAACAGTTTATCTTTTATTTTCTTAAACCCTTTTTCTTAAGTTTACAATTCATACCACATAAATTATCCTTTTATAATTTACATTTATATCTAACAACTTCAAATTTTTATTTCTCATTCAATGGTTGTTTCCTTATTTCTACTTATTACTTACCATTATTCATTTTTATTTATTCAGGTTATGTAAGTCTCTTTTATTGGTATTACATTTAATGTACTTCTTCAAATTCAATCATTTATTAAATTCTTTCATTCTATTATATTTAATTACAGTAACCCTTTTTCTTCACACTTAAATTCTTAACCTTATAACCTCCATTCTTATAAATAAAGGATTTTATAAATTTATTACCTAGGGTTTACAGTCATTTATTTATTTTACCTACTTTCCATTTTATTCAACTAGTAGCACTTAAATCATACTAAATTTTATAACCACACACATCAATCCTTATTTATTAAAGAATTTCGTTTTATTTACTTAAGTTTAAAATCACCTATTTATAATACTTACCTTTAATTATGGTAAAATTTCAATTATAACTTAAGTTTATACCATTAAATTCTTATTTATAAAAGCATTTCATTGAGTACTTCATTATTTCCAAAATTTCTACTTGTATAATATTTTATTCAAATTTCTTATTTAACATTTCAACTTTTCATATTTGGTAAGTTATTTATGTTAAAGAAAATGCAATTGAACTTATACAAGTTATGTCAATTCTTTAATTCATTCATTTTTCAATAGATCTTTACCATTTTCTTATAAGTTAAAATTTTAACTTCCTTCATAACTTAGCATTTAAGTCTCTTATTTTATTTAGGGTTTCAATTATTAATTAAATTCTGTTTCACTACTATAATTGAAACAATTAATTAATGGAAATTAAGAATTAAATACCGGGTTAAATTTTAATAGATAAATATATTCTTATAACTCATATACCTCTGGTTTTATTTAAAACAATTAAAAATTTAGATATTTTCAAAATAAAGCTGCAGTAGAATTACTACAGTGGCCTTTCCCCTTCGAAACTCGAAAATAGAAGTCGATGATGCGGCCGCCATCACTGAAATTATTTTCCAGCGACAGAGAGGAAAGTACGAAACTTATTTTCTCCAAAATCTTTTTTTTAAAACAATTCTTCCAAATTATACTAAATATTTATATAAGAAAATACTTATAAACAAAATTATTATAATTCATAAATCCTTTGAAAGCAAATTTCAAAAATCCCGGACTTAAGTTCTAAAATTTCCAATTTCATTGATTTTAATTTCAATCTCATTTTACCTATTATTTAAATTTTTATTCCTAACAACCATTCTATTGCAACAAACAATATATATATATATAATACCTTAATAAAATATTTTATATATAGAAAATATAATAGGCGAAGTTATTTCATTCACCTATATTAAAAACAAATATTATGTCGGTCTGTCCTATTAGGTGTTTAGAAATCCTTATTGATGTCACAGCGTCCCATGCACTAACCAGAATTTTTAAATACAAAACGGAACAAACTAACACAATATTAAAACCTTTTTATAGCACTAAAAAATAGGCTCTCTCATATATACACTCAGTGACTCCCATAGGGTATTACTACCCTATTAATAAAGAGTTAAACCCCACAAAGCTAAGGTTTATCGCTAAACCAAAGCTCTGATAACAACTGTAACATCCGCCTTTTCGTACGATTTAAACAGACACACGTGCCGATTCAAACCATATGGAAGGGCGGATTGTTATGGGGTAAATAAGAAAAACAGCAAGAAATAAAAGAAAATAGAATCTCGCAGCGGAAGGAGAAAATATAATAATAAAATATATAGTTTATAAATCTGTTTACAAAACATTTATATACTACATATCAGAGTTACATGTACCAATAACAATGCAGCGGAACAGTGTGTAGTGTACAAGTATAAATAATAATAATATACATCTTCGTCTTCGTCCTCCAGGGCTAAATCTTCAAATCCTGAAATGCTCGGACTGACCCGAGCGAATTTGAAAAGACAAAAACACTCGAGTCAGAACTAAAAGATCTTATGTAAGTTAAATTTACAGAAATAAATATGAGTGCAGTAACTCAAAAGATGTTCGGGATTTACATCTCCTAAGGATCCGTTAAACTATTTACTATATAGTATATTGCGCTATTATAATAGTGTCTATTCATAAAATAAACATACTTTTAAATAGCATTAAGGAGTGACCCAATATTCCCCTTAACACGTAATAGTCCCAGTAGTCCATCCAATATCATAGTCCCCCCTGATCGGGAAGCCACCAGAGGATACCACACGGGCTACGGGAGAAATCCAAACTCGTACAAGGCTCGGTATGGTAGGTGACATGGCACAACTAGGCAATGCCAGGGTAGATATACCAATTACGCATCGGGCCGATGGTAACGCGCAGCGCGCAGCTGCCGCCCGCCTTGGACAAACTCCCAAAAATCAAAGTAAAAGTGGCCACTAAATCAATCCAAAGTCAAAGTATAATATCGAAGAGGAGTGTTCGATTAGAGGAATGACCTCATTAACCCGTCAATCGCTCCTGTTTTAGCCACCTTATGCCAACTCACGGGAGTCGGTTCCACGTATTTACCTTACAGGAAACGTCGCCACCAACCTACTTCATTCTGGAATCTCCATCGCGTACACGGTTAGTCAAAGTGGTTTTCGATATCGACAGAGAGTATGTCCATATCCGATCCCGGTCTCTTTGCCAACCCATCGTTATTATAAGACCGCGGTCGTTTAAAAATAGTTTATACTTTAAAATCAGAATAAAAATTTCCATTTCAAACTATGAATACGATATCAAATTAAAACCCAAAATAATATGATATCATTTTATCTCAAATATAATCCTTTTCCAAAATCATACTGGTTTAAACTTTAAAATATCTGGAAACCAAACATTTGAATTATACTTTCAAAACATAGTATTTCGGAATTCATACTTTTAAAACCATAACTTCTAAAACTTGAATGATTTGGATATTCAACGGCATATAAAATAAATGGTTTAACTTTAAGGTAACTTTGTAAAGAAAAATAATTTCCATGGCTTTACAAATATGTTTCTTTATTTAAAGTCTAAACCAAAATTTAAATATCACTTTCAAGTTCCAAAACTACTTCAATTTCTATATATATATATATATATATATATATCCATTTGGAGTATTAATATTTCAAAACTAAAGTTGAATTTTTTTTTTCTTCCAACAAATTAAACGTACTATTATTTAGTCTTGAATATTTACATAAAATCCATAAATAAAACTCCAATTTCTAACAATTAAATATTTTCTTCAATTTAATTTATACTAACATATTCATTTTTAATTATCTTGGAAAAGTCAAGTTATAAATATCATATCTTAAAATTCCAAACTTAAACATTAAACATATGATATAATTATCAAACTCCATTTTTCTCAATTTTTCCATTTTTATTTAAGAGATTTATACACAGCTTAAATTCAAAATCTCTAACTTCATATATATATATAGAAGAAAATATCAAAACTAAAATTATAAACCGTATTCCATACAAACCATAGAAATCACTTTAAAATATTTTATATATAGACCACGGTGCCTGTATATAATTTTCTATCCTATGGTCAAGTAATACAGATATTTATCATTTCAATCCGCAATTTAAAAATAAAATTTTGCGGTTGTATATCATTTCAAACCACAATCCTGAATGAAATGAAAAATGTACGATAACTTGCAATTTAATGATATAAAATAAACATCATCCATCAACATCATCCATCATCCAAATCACAATCATCATCCAATAATAAATCAATATCAATATATATATCAGATAATGTATAACAGGTAATAACTGGCAGTTATGTTCAAAATAATTTAACAACTATTAAACTAACAGTTTATATTCAGTAATAAATTTTATAACTGTTAACTAGCAGTTTATAGGCGAATAAATAAATTCTAACTGTCATATGCAATAAATAAACTAAATTAACAGTTAAATTAAATAAATGTGAATTAACAGACATGCTGAATAAAACATGCCAAACATTCATAAATAAATTTCTACTCATATCTAAAATAAATTTAACAAACATAAAAACTTTTAGAAGTTGTGAGTGGGTTAAAACACTCACCATTTGAATTTAAATTGGATTTAAATCCAATTTAAACCCAAAAATTCACGGTCTTCAAATCTGTCCAAACCAGCGTCAAAAAATCTGGAATCTAATTTCGGTCCTAACAAAAAAAATCGCGTGTGGATACGAAGTCGTATGAAAAAGTTATAGCGAAAATTTTGATTGGAAACAAAAATAAAATTAAAATAAACTTAACAAATATGATAGCCACGTCATTGCCCTCATCTCTTCCACCCAGAGAAACGCACGCACGAAAACGCAGCAAGGAACCCATCCACTAGCCGTTTGACCGAGACTTTGACCACCAACCTCGTGTACCTCAGGCCACCGTGACGCCCCGGACCACCTCCATCACCTCCAGCTCGCCGAGCCGCACCCCCTATTCAGGTCCGGTCGCCCCTAATGGCTCCGCCGCCGCCGTTCATCCCTAGGGCCGAAACCCTATTTCAATTTTTGCCTCAAATCCAACCGTTGATTCGACCCAAAAACTATACTGATGAAAACCCCTCGGTTATCTCCACAATACCCAGAACAGTTTTCCGATCGGGCGAGTTTTGTTGCGACGATGATGAGTGGCCGAAAATGGTTTGAATTTTACTGGACGAACGAACAACTGAATCGAGAAACGAATCACGGATCTGTGACGTATACATCGACAGCTATAACATATATTTTTCTGAGAATTTTCTGGAGAGTTTGAATTTTCACTTTTGATTTTGAACCGTAGATAGATCTAGGTTTTGCAATCATTGAGGAAGAGATAGAGATGAAGAAAATAAACATATAGACAAACGATAGAAGACGGAGGATAGGATTTAAAATCGTCTATTTATAAGTAGGGTTGGATTGGAGTAGATAGACCAGATAGATGAACGTACGGAACAAACTATGGCCCAAAAAGCCCGTTCTACCCCGGAACGAAATTTATTAAACCCATATATCCAAATAGGTATTTTAAAACATTCTGAACGCGATGGAAAAAGTTTCACGTCCAAATTTGATTGTATGAAGAAGTTATGCTGAAAACAAAATTTCCAAATTGATTTCAAATTGATTTTAATTAAATCGATTTCAAGGCGTTTCGCGTCCGTACGATCAAACGACAGGTCCGATCGATACGAAACTTGAAACCCTACAATAATTCACCGATACGGATCCGATGAAACTGGTTTCGTCGAAATCCGAGTCCGTGGCCAAAATGGCTATTTTATAGTAACTAAATAAATAAGTAAATAAATTGATTAAATCAAATTTTATATATTTAAATTCAAAAATTGAAAATTTTATCATCTTTATATTACTCAAGCATTTACAATTATTTTTAACGAATTTTATATGTTAATATAGAGAAGATAAATTATTTATCACTTCAAATGTTAATCTCACCTTTAATAGTTAATTTTTATTGAATCCACCAAATTATAAATAGAATCCTCAAAATTTCCATTTAGTTAAATCAATTAATTATTACTCCATTCATTCTAGTCAAATAGATGGATTACATATTGGTTTCAAAAATTATTACAATATTTCATCTATCATCTTTTCTTTCAACTAACGTATTATTAAATGTTGAATTTCAGTTATTTGACATTAAATCTTTACGTTAACCAATTTTTAAATTACCATCAGTTAAAATCTTACATTAGTTCCATAAATTTATACGCACTACATCAGTTACTGCATTTATCGAATTCCAACTCCGCAATCACTTCCAATTCGTAAATTTGTATTGCATTGTCATTTAGACTTATTAGCTTGCACCAATACTATTATCGTTAATTGAAAAAAATGGATTACAAATTTGAATTGATTTCTATTTATTATTATTGCTTAATGATAAATTCAATATTTGCATTGGTTTTGCTTACATAAAATAAATTACCCATCTTAATTAAGGTTTCAAAACTATTAATACGTTCCCTTCAAATAAATTCATCATTCTATTAATACTTACATTTACTCCTTATCATAAATTTAATATACCAATCCTAACAACTTTTAACCCTTTTCTTTACGTTTCACACACTTGAAATTTTTAATTGCATTTATTACCATTCAATGTTGGCATTTATCCCTATAATTTATTAAAAGTTTACTGCCCTTAGTACAATTTCTTTCATTTATGGTTATGACTTTACTATTCATAGTTACCTTTGTATACTCCTTCCCTATTTAAACCAAATATAACCAATTCTAATTAACTCCAATTATTACCTTTAAATAAGTCATAACATTCAAATGTCTCTACTAAATTGGAATGTTTCATTTTAGTTTATAAATGATCCGCTTGCATAATTCTTTAAATTTATTGAATCTTATGCAATTTTACCATAAATAAGTTTTAAATTACCATTAACTGTACATTCAATTTACTATTCAATCCATATTTATCATCAATCAAATTTGATATTTACTTTTCTTTCCTACTATTCGACAAATAACCTAGTATACCTTTACATACGGTCATTTCATCCCATTCATTTATGGGTATTGCATTGAAATCAAATTTATTAACTTATATCACAATATTACCATTTATCACAATTGGCTTACAAATTTTTATTCAATATCCTAAATAAATAACATATTATTAAATACTTTGTGACGCCCCACCTCTATACCCACGCTAGCCAAGAACACTACGGTGTAGTGCTGTCAACTAGCGCGGAGAATAAGGCTGTTGAGGAGCGACCATCCGTGTAATTTCTTATCACACGGTGGCTATAAAATGATCTTCGGAAACAAATATAGAAGTAAGCATAACATGCGAATCAATCACAGATATCCATATCACAAAAGCGGAAAGAGATATGAATTATATATCACATAAAAGTGTACATCAGAGTAGTGGTCTAAAAAGATCCACGATAATACAAAAGAATAGCAACGCGTGCTATACAAAAGAATACAACTATGAGTCTATATCTCAAGTGTAAACAATCAAAAGCTGCTAATCTAAACAAGTAGCCAAAAGTCTAAGTAGTGAATCACTGGGGGAGGAGTCAAGCAGTAGCACCTGTAACATCTCGGCCTGACCCGAGTATTATTTATAAGAAAATAATAAACGGATCAGTCTAGCTATAAATATCAGATGACATGATATAAAATAAAAGATATGGCATAAACATAAAATATCCATACTGACATACTACTATAAGTATGCAATTAATGATCAACAGGAGATCAACCGATAAGAGATAAATCAATATCACAAGAATCTTCTCAAAGATCCAAAGAGGGCATCATACCCTAAACTTGTACTCATGACAAGTCAAAGAGATAAATTCCAGAAATCAACACAAGAAATCCAGAAATCATAAAAAGGGAAAGAGGCCTATCACATGACGGTCCGAAGACCATGGGGAGCTACCCCACATGTGTGAATGGAATCACACAGATTGAGGTCAAGACTAACCAAAAAGCAGAAAGGTATGTGTGAATGGAATCACACAAGTGGTGTCTAGTCTAACCTTGCAATGAAAGAGACATCGCGCAATTGCTAGTCTAATTCATAAAGCGATCATCAAGATCAACGAGAAGTGTCAATTACACTAAGCTAGTAAATATAGAAGTTTAGCTTCATGTCCCATAACCACTTGCTTAACTTAAATATTTACGAACAAACTGTAAATCTTCACTAATAAAATTGTCACAAGAGGTTCAATCGAACAAGTCCAAGAATTAACCGACGAAGTGAACGCAAGCGTTTCATACCACTTGTTTTACTAAGTCGTTTAATTAGATTTCTCATCCGAGTGAGGTAAAGGCTTGTATATACTAATAGATTGGAAAACGGTTTAAGAAAAGAGCTTTGTTATTAAAAATAGAGTTGAAATTGTTTGTTAAAAGAGTTTTGATATTTACTACTAGTATTGAAACCTTTATATTATAAAGTGACAAAACACATAAGCAAGTGTAGAAACAATCAGTCACAAAGATCGCATACGGAGATGCGAATAAAATCCAAGGAAATCAGCTCAATGTTTTTCAGATAAGATCCCCTACGGAGGGGGGGTCCAGGGGGGGTGGCAACCCCCCAAGGTGGGGGTGCGGGGGCAACGCCACCGCATACGGGGTTCGACCTGCCCGGTCAGGTCGCGGGGGTCCAGGGGGCAGCGCCCCCGGCGGGGTGCGGGGCAGCGCCCCGACAAAACGGTACGACCTAAGTGAAGGCAAGAGGCCTACGACCTAAAGCAAAATGAGGTCTAACGACCTAAGGGTTCACGCGACCTAACACAATAGCTGAGCGATCTAACTAAGTGCGCGACCTAGTGGGTAAGGAGGTCGAGCGACCTAAGGAGAAAGGAGGCAACGACTTAAGAGTGCAAGATAGGTCGAACGACCTAACGATGCTGAGTCATACGACCTAACTGGGGTAGAGGGGACACGCGACCTAAAGGTACGCGGCCTAAGAAAGCACGCGACCTATCGGCAACAAGGATCGAGCGACCTAACGGCAACATGGGTCGAGCGACCTAACTTTGCCGCGACCTATAAATGTCACGACCTAAGGCCATAACGACCTAAGAAACAAAGGGGAGCGACCCAAAAGAGGAAGGGTTTAACGACCTAAGCAGTGAAGGGGCCAAGCGACCTAGCGTGGTCAACGACCTAAAAGGGTTCGCGACCTAAGAAAGTGCGCGACCTAAAGCACACGCGACTTACGACCTAAGGAAAGTAGGCGATCTAACTCCACACACAAGGCCTAACGACCTAAGAGTTAAACGACCTACGACCTACGCCACCAACTCACGAGCGACCTAAGTACTAGGTCGTGAACGACCTAACTCCGAACACACGAAAAGTGGCCAGAACGATCTAGGAGCTATCTCGTACGCGACCTACGACCTAAGATCCACACGACCTAACTCCGAACGACCTAAAATGGCCAGAACGACCTAAATGCAGAAATTTCGCCAAAACGCCAAAAATCGGAGTTTTTCGCCAATCCAATCCAAACCAAAAGCAAATATGCATGCTAAAGTGATAGGGAATCATTCCCAACAACCCAAGATAGTTATAGACTAGAATTGTGAGATAAAAATCTCACCTTTGCTCCAAAACCCAATGAAAATGAAGAACAAAGCTTGAAGGCAAATGGAGAAGCAACCACAAGCTTGAATCCGATGCCTTCTTCTTGAATTTGGAGTTGAATGTTGGAGTTGCAATAAAACAAAGACTTTGGAGTTTTAATTTCTCATTCCATTCACCATTTTTGTTGAAGCTTTAGTGTTAGGAAATGAAATGAAGCAATGAAGAAGAAGGGGGTGGAACTTGAGCCTAATGGGCTAAAAGTCCAAACCAAAGGCTCGAGTGAAAAAGTGGTGAAATTCCACTAACCCCAAACATATCAATGTTTATACTTAGAAGATTGCAAACGACGTTTCGAACTCAATGGAAGTGGTCTCGAGTCCTAATTTGACCGTTTGCAAAAAGTAGCTTCGGACCAAAATCCGATTAACGATAAAATATTTAAATAAAATATTTAAATATAAAAATTGATAAATATGCGGGTTGTTACATACTTACTCTTGTTTTCTCATATTCCATTAAAAATCAAATCACAACTTTTTACATTATTTTATTGAATTGGAATTCCATTTTTATATTGTTAACCTTTAATTACAACTTATTCATTTAACCAAATTAAACATACGAAATTTACGGGTCTTTACACTTTAAGTAGTTAGTGTCTATGATTTTTTATATATAGTAACCATATTAACATATGATTTTACAACAATTATCAAGAGATGAAGCAAGCAATTATCAAGTAAATAACTTGATTCAAAATGAGATTAGCTCGCTTTTATTTCAACCAAATTCTTCCTACCAGCATTCATTATAGCAACACTTCACTACCATTTCCAACTTCATCTAACTCATCACCTAAACCCATTCTTTTCTCCTCAAAACCACACGCAATTACTTCCTCCCTCTCCTTGAACTCGTGGCCATTCTTTCCCCGTCACCCTAGCTCACCGTCCTTCACCTTTTCCTTCACTTCACCCACAGCCTAAGGCCATCATTACCCTATTTCTTTACTCATGGCCATAGCCACTATTCCCCCATAAAAGCACGTGGCCAAAGGCCATTAAGAAGAAGGCATTTAGAAGAGAAGAGCAAGAAGTGAAGATATTGATCTGTGTAGAAATAAAGTGCATATGCATGGGTATTTATAATGTTAGGAAATGGATGGATAAGTGATAATATACCCCTTCTTAGCCATGAAGTTAAGCATTTAAGGCCATGCTCTTACACAACATACTTCCTTAAATCAAGCCTTGATTTAGGGGTCCTTTTGTACTAAATGTCCATGTTTATGTTTTCTAATTAACTCTTTAGTTTAATTAATATTTAGTTAGTAAAGAGATGTGTTTTAATTTTCGTCATATGTTTTCATATGATTACTATTCAAGTTGCAACATATTTACACAACTTGTGTTGAATGAAAAATTGATTTTTAACAAAACGTTTTCTAGTCACGGTTATAATATTTATCCAAAGTTTATATTTTTGTAAACACGTTTCAAAAATAATTTTTCTAACGTTAGTTATTGATTAAAAAGTGTCTAATAAGGTTATATAATCATATTTAATCACATTAAATCTTGGATTCAAATATTTAAATAAATTAGATATTAAATACGAAGTATTTGAAATTCCAGGTCGTTACATTAATAAAGATATATAATCAGTTTGAAAATATAAGGAAAATTGATATAACTTTATCGGTATAATAGCAATTTTTGTAAATAATTGTTAATGTTGATTTATATGATTTTATAATTCAAATGAGATCATTTTTATTAATTAAAAATAATTAGAAAGTTATTTCCAAATGTTCTTTACATATATATGTAATTTAAATTACATGTAAAAACATGACTAGTAATCGGTTTCCCGATTTTCAATGGTTTAACGAATGAAAATTGTTCAAAGGTTATTGGAACCTTATTTATATGTCATAAACACATATATAACATTCGTATGTACACATTAACTTGCACATAAACATATATACACACATTTACATTTACATATATAAGGAAAAATCTAAGATATTTTTCATTTACTTAATATTTAAGCATACATAAATCAACACATATGGCTTGGAAGTGAAATGAGGTGATGGAGCATATGGGGGGAGGGCTAACATGTAGAATAAGGGGATGGGAGGGGAATGGGTAAGGGGTGGGATGGTAATATCTGGGATGGTAATATCACATTAGATATTTTTACAAAAATTTTCCTACAAATACCCACCCCATTCTCTTACAAATACACACAACCATTCTCTTCTCCATTCTAAAGCTTGAGATGAAGTAGGAGGGTTAAAAATGATGGAAGTGCTTAAACATTAATCCACTAATTACTCTCTAACTTTTTCAAAAGCTAATCAAATCTTCTTCTCTTCTTCTCACTCCTTTCTTCTCTTATTAATGGCCTTAGGCTGGGTGTGGAGCCCCACCTCTATACCCACGCTAGCGAAGGACACTACGAGGTAATGCCGTCAACTAGTGCGGAGAATAAGGCTGTTGAGGAGCGACCATTGATTAATTCAAGATTTTGTGAAATATATTTTAAAGTGATTTTTGAGAAATGTGAATTAATGATTTTTATAAAATACTGTAAAGACCCGTAAGTCCGTACTCCTTGAATAGACACTAATCTCCATCGATTAATTCAAGATGAACGAAAATACGAACCCTTAGGGGTTTAAGAAAAATTTAGGAAAAGAAAAAGTCAGAAGAAGAGAGAAAAATAGATAGGGAAAAGAAAACTAGAAAAAGATAGAGAATTTTTAAAATAGAAGAAAAAGAGAAGAAAGATAGAATATAGAAAAATGGAGAATAGAACGGAACAGAAAACAACAGAACAACATCAGAATCTCACAATTCGCAGCGGAACAACATATAATAATAAATGAATAATCTTTAAACAAAGAACTATATCAGTTATTACATTACATTACATTTCATTACATCATATCATCAGAGTGTACAACTTCATACAACAACAAACAGTGCAGCGGAAAAAAGAAATACTATATAAACTAGTAATACGCCATGCCATCCATCTTGCCTCCAGCAACTCCAGAATATCCAGAATATCCTGATAAACCTTAACTCTTGACTGCCCGTGTGGAAAATTGGTGGGCACCCAGAGTTTAGGAAGGAAAACAATAAACTCCAAGTCAGTCATGTGACTGGTGTGAGAACTCAAAACAGTTTATTTATCTTTAAAATCAAAATAGAGGAATATTTTTAAACTCAATTCGCAATGCTTTTAAAAATGAGACTACCATAAGGCCTCCCGCACACACGCACAATGCAAACGCAGAATCGGAGGAGATTTCTCCTTATGATAGTCAAAGATGCTTGATACGCATTAAAAAGAACATTTGATATTATTATTAGTGCATAGTGTAGAAAAAAATTCATTTCGAAAGTAAAATATAAATCTTAGCCAACATAGACATTTCGAACTATGTCTACTATAGCTACCATCCAAACAGTGGTGACCACCATAAGTGAATGGCAGGTTCTACAACTAATACCGTACAAGTTTCATATTGGGAATTGGATTTCCAACGAATGATCAGGCCAAGGAACTTCCCATTGCCACATGAGAATGCCTCTGGATGGACATCCCCGAGAACCAAACCGGATCTCTACCAACACAAGCCCGGGTTACCCCTAACTGAGTAACAACTGACCGAATATGCCATCCCCCGGTCCTTTGGGACCTTTATCACCGAGCGCTTGTAATCAATTCACACAATCATAACAAAGTGTTTTCAACATGAGTAAGTATCTGGGCTCCATACCATGATACCACCCTTTTCCAGAAGGAAATGGACACATCCTAAAGGGCGCTACCCCTCATAACCTTGCCGCATCTTTCCTGTTTTGACCATTCACGGGGTGTGAGGCTCGACGAAGTCACGTCCACAAAAACATACTTTATACAAAAGCCATGCCTTGGGTCAACAAATGATCAACACAATGATCACAAGGATAGACGATCAAATAAACGATCCTATCACAAATAATCAACACAATGATCATTTCAGCATCACTCAGCATGTCACATTACCAAATTGGGAATATATCGCTGATAACATTCAACTACATAACCTCTAAGCACGTACGTCTCAGAGAAGGGTGTTAAGCTAAAAGAATAAATTCTCCGCCACCAACAGAAATATATTTGAAAGAAATCGGCTTTACATCTCAATTTGTAATGTCAGACGTACAATCAATACAAGTCTGTTCCGGGCTCGAACAAAACCGAAGGCACTTCTTACGAAGCCCTTGCAATCCGGGTATTCACAATCCCGATCGAATTTCCCATCACTTAAGGAATCTCTATACCAGGAGCTACCCAGTGCAGAGACAATCGATAGGTCATCCTATCGCTTTCGCAAAAACTCGGTCTTCAACACCGATCTTCAAATGCAATTTACAACGACGTATCACATATTCGGAATGGGTTATACGACCCCATGGTCCTTTCCCGGTTAACCCGAATAGTGAGCGATTATTCAAAAATAAGTGTGGCATTCAAATTCAAACAAATCACATCAATTACCCATTCAAAGGGAAATATTGATAGTCGACTATTGAACTATCACTGGATATGCACACATCACCAGTTTCCAAATAATTTTCCAAATTATTTATTTTCCAAAATATCTTCACTAGATATATAATTTTCAACACTTCAAAAATAAATCAATATTTATTTTTAAACCAATTTCACTTTCTTTTATAAATTCCTTAGTGAATTTACATTTCACAATATCTATTGATATACGTTTTCAATTATCCATTTTCAATTTATCTTCAAAAAGATGAATTCTAAATATCACTTCATATTGGAAAACACTTCCATACTTATTTATTCATAAGTAATTCACAAATCTTTTTATTTTCAACCTTGGAAAATATTTAATATACTTAAATCGAATTAAGTATATATTTCATTCTTTAAGGAAATCATTCTCTTAAACATATTTATTTGGGCCAAAACGAATGTTGCGTAAAACATCGTTACGACAACCCAAAATCACTAGTATAGAGATTCGAAATTAAAATAGATATATAAATCCCAATACTATACAAAACATTTCCTTTCGGAAATCATTTACTATAACAACAGTGTTATAGTCCACCATTTCCTTTTATTTCTCGAAAACGTCTATTTCAACAATAAATGTTGAAATCTATGGTTTCGAATCTCAACACATTTTAAAACATCGTTAGATCGTTTTAATTCTATTTAAAACATCCAAATCCAAAACATTTTCTTTAACGTGTTATTCACTATTCAAAAATGTGAATAAACTTCGTTAACAAATCTCATCCTTTTATTCATTTTAATTCAAAGGATTATTCACTATTCAAAAATGTGAATATAACTCCATTAAATAAGTTATGACAATTAACTTATCAAAATAAGTTGTTTGCGTATTTATAAAACAACGTTTATAAATTCCATTTCTATTTATTTATAAAAACTTCCTTTTTATAAATTCCTTTATTAACCTATTCCAGTTTATAACTAAATTATAAACTAAACGTTCATATTATAAGTTAATTACTTATAAAACGATTATTTTACAAAATCGTTCCTTTAGAGACTTTCCAATTTATAAATCTTATAACTTATAAGATCCATTTATCTAACCAATCTATTCTTCAAATAATTTCACCAAATTTATAAATCTTACTATTTATAAATTTTCTTTTATAACTTCACAGTTTATAATTCTATAAATTTCATTCATTTATGAATTTCATTTTCACTTCATTCAAACACTTATAAAAACTCGTTTTATAAGTCAATATTTCAATATATAAATATCCGTTTATAAATCTCTTAATATAAATCAATTTATATTATTCTTTTAAACGTCTTTAATTTCCTTTATAGTTTCACCATTTTGATTTATAAAATAATCAAATTTTATAAATCCTATTTTTAAACTTTTATAATATATTCAAAAATCCAATTTAAACTATTTTATAAAATCATAAATCCCCTATTTCTCAAAAATCAACTTTTAACTATATTTCACAAAATCATAATTTTTATAACTTTAACTATTATAACGTTTATTTATTTAAAATGGATCAATTCCAAAAATATTTTATATTTTCAAAGATCACTTTAAAAATCATTTTAAAATCCCAAAATTTGGGTCCAATGATGCTACACACCAAATAGTCAATCACGACTACAACGATATCACATATCGTATATGATAATCAACGAATATCAAAATATCTGAAATCAAATAAAAACTGTTGAGGAATCCAGTTGGATCCCTCCAACCTGTTTTCCTGCATCCAAAAACATTAGCACAATACCAATTTCGCTCCAGTACGAAATTATCGCGGTATATGTTCTTATTAAATATTATCCGCTTAATAACGGCGCAATAGGGTCTCATCCGCTAAAAAATACGGGAAATCAATCAACTGCAATATATACATATGCCAATATATATATATATTGATATTATATATAATACCAATTTCACTGTTTATGAAATATTCGCGGTATATGTTTTTATTAAATAACATCCGCTTAATAACGGCGTATAATGTCTATTTTAACAATCAATAGATATCAATCATGATTCAAACATGCATTCAAATATTTTAAATCTAACTATTTAAAATAAAATCGAAACTGATTCGATTGAGTGAGAAGTTCTCACCTTGGTTTCAATTTCCGTTTTAGCGATTTATTTCGAATAAAATTAAACGGACGTTTAATTTTACCCAAAATTCTCACTAACTCCAAACGAATCCAAACCAACTCCATCGCGTAGTGCTCGTCCATACGATTCCAACGCAACTGGGTTTGCATTTTTTCGACCTCGTATGAAAAAGTTATGAATTTATGAAGTTACACGATTTTTTTATATACACAAATTTACTTATACTTTTATAATTTATAACCTAAATAGTTTCTGGCCATAGGATCTCTTCCCAGCAAATCCAAGCCGTGCCCCCTCTCCTTCCTCCTCACATTCCAACTACAGATACAAAGCCGTAACATGAACCCATCCAACTTGAACTAGGGTTTGATTTTGTGATCGCTACGCTCGACGATACTTCATCAAACCACTTCCATGTTGAAGACCATTGCAAGAGCTACCTCCACCACCCCCATCATGAAGCTCGGCCTGCTCTACAGCCCACAAATGCGTGCGTGACCTACTATGAACAGCCCACCATAGCTCCTCCTACGTTGCACCATTTCCGATCATCACCGTATGGAATTGAAGCTCTCGTCGAGCTCTTCGACTTTGTAGTTGAGCACTTCGCGTAATTCCTTACGGATTGAGAGAGATTAATGAATGAATTTTGACAAATTCTGGCCCTTGGTTGTATAAGTGGCGGCTAGGGTTAAAAAATTAGGGTTTTGATATTTTTTTTTTTAATTTATGAAGGGTGTGGGTGTGTATTTATAGAGTTTCGTTCGACACTATTCATCCGGAAATTCCGAACTCCGATTTACGCGCCGAAACTGACGTACCTAGGGTTTATCCCGCGTTCCGGACACAATGGAACAGGTTTCGAAAGCTAATTCAGACATCTGTGCGAGTTATGGCTGTAAACGTTCAATTTAAATTAAACCGATTTAAATCGATTTCTAGGCGTTTTAATTTGTACCGGACAAACGGTAAATCCAATTGACTTGAAATTTGAAACCTTACAATAATATTACATTACGGATCCGATGAAACTGGTTTCGTCGAAATCCGAGACTTTTTGAAAAATGGCTATTTTGACTCGCCAAATTAAAATTAAAAATAATTCGATGCGTTTCGAGCTGCCACGCTCAAACGATAGCTCCGATTGACACGAAAATTGAAATCCGGTAATAACTAACTATTACGGATCCAATGGAACTAGTTTCGTTCAATTCTGAGACTGTTCAAAAATTGACTATTTTACAGTCGATTATTAAATATTAAAATATTCAATTTTCACAAATTAACTTTTAATTCGATTTTAAAAGTTCTAAAATATCATTCTAACTCCCATATGATAAAATAAAATTTTACAAATCATTTTCAATCATATTTAACCCAATTTTTAATTATTTCCATAATTTAACCTATTAAATTATCGATTTAATAATACAATTAAATCCAAAAATTCAAATAAAATTTATACGACTTATAAATTCACTTATTAATATTTAAAATTAATTAAATGTTCAAATTTTAATAAATAAAAATTCTGGGTCGTTACAATCTTCCCCCCTTAAAAGAATTTCGTCCTCGAAATTATCAGTAAGAAAAGTTATAGAATTTATTAACTTTCCCAAAATCCATAGTTAAACTTTTTACAATACTTTACTAAGTTTTCAAATCATACTTAGTTATCCTTTCAAAACCAAACTATATCATTTAACTTTCAATTCCAAAATCAAAGTTATAGTTTTCAAAATTTTCCAATTTTCTCAAATTTTTCTAACGCCTTAAATTTTCGAAAAAATTCGCCATAGTCTCCTTTGCGCGGCTCGATCCGAAAAAAAAAATGACAGTATATATATCAAAAATATACATCTCATCAAGTAATGAGGCATCCCGCAGGGAAAAAAGTGTAAAAGTACTGTATTTAATCCGAGATATGTACCTTATATTTTATTAGCGAGCATATATGGCTAATATAGCGCGAAAGCGAGCTCCAAATGCGAAGCAAACGCGATTCGCACCTACTAATCACTCAACAAACAACATGAGAACATGTATATATGACAATAGTATCGATATACAACATATAGTAACATAATAACTATATATGCCAACATAGCAAATGAAGTAAAAGCAACAAATGCAATATATTCAACCATCAACCAATTAACACCCAAATAATAAATATTCATTCATATTCTCATTAATATTTAATGAAATGGTTTTCAATTTAATCACATTTGATTTATTAACATTGGATTTTATCAACATTCATTCTTATTCAATTTTAATTAGTTTGCATTCACTAATTAAATCCAATTCACGTTCAATTCTATTCAAATTTATTTACTTCTAATTTGAATTTAATTACATAGCTTTAAATTTCACTAATTCACTTCCATTAATACTTAATGAATTATATACAATCAATCAACTAACAACCATATAACAACCAATGTATATTAATTACAACCAAATTGCTTTGCTTACAATTGGTTTAATTTAATTGATTTTTATTCAACTTTCTAATAACATTAGATTTTAATGAATTAACACTTACATTCATTATTCCATATCAACTAAATTTACATTCAATTGATTAACATTCAATCCATTCATTCAATTCAATTCAATTTCTAAAGTTGAATTTCATTCATATAACTTAAGTTCATATCTATCACTTAACTTTATTAATTTACTTCGATACCAATATCAACTTTATTCAACATCTTCTAAGTTATATTCCATTTAACTTTAAAAATTCATTTTTATTTACAACTCATATTCATAAATATATTCATATAGTTTCACTTCTTATATATATAAGTTTATTTCACAATTGTAAATCACATTAATTATAATTCAATTCTTATAATTCTTTTACTTATACAATTATTCTTTTATTTAGATTATTCAAACAACTTGTTCAACAACCAAACAATCTACTTATATACACTTTAATAATTCTGAAAAATTATTCCTTTATATACAAAATATAATCAAGGTAAAATTATTCCATTTACCCAATTTAAAACAATATTATGTCGAATTGTTCTATTCAAGTGTTTAGAAACCCCTTCGGCATAGTTGTCGAGACCACGCTGAGGAAGGTTCATATGCCACTCAATAAACCAATCATCACAATATAAAACAATTTTATATTCACTAACAAATACGCTCTCATAGCTATTATTACACTCAAACTCATTCTAGAGTACTGCTGACTCTATCTCTAATGAGTAATACCCAACAGAACCATGGTTGTCGCTTAACCATATGCTCTGATACCAACTGTAAAGACCCGTAAGTCCGTACTCCTTGAATAGACACTAATCTCCATTGATTAATTCAAGATGAACGAAAATACGAACCCTTAGGGGTTTAAGAAAAATTTAGGAAAAGAAAAAGTCAGAAGAAGAGAGAAAAATAGATAGGGAAAAGAAAACTAGAAAAAGATAGAGAATTTTTAAAATAGAAGAAAAAGAGAAGAAAGATAGAATATAGAAAAATGGAGAATAGAACGGAACAGAAAACAACAGAACAACATCAGAATCTCACAATTCGCAGCGGAACAACATATAATAATAAATGAATAATCTTTAAACAAAGAACTATATCAGTTATTACATTACATCACATTTCATTACATCATATCATCAGAGTGTACAACTTCATACAACAACAAACAGTGCAGCGGAAAAAAGAAATACTATATAAACTAGTAATACGCCATGCCATCCATCTTGCCTCCAGCAACTCCAGAATATCCAGAATATCCTGATAAACCTTAACTCTTGACTGCCCGTGTGGAAAATTGGTGGGCACCCAGAGTTTAGGAAGGAAAACAATAAACTCCAAGTCAGTCATGTGACTGGTGTGAGAACTCAAAACAGTTTACTTATCTTTAAAATCAAAATAGAGAAATATTTTTAAACTCAATTCGCAATGCTTTTAAAAATGAGACTACCATAAGGCCTCCCGCACACACACACAATGCAAACGCAGAATCGGAGGAGATTTCTCCTTATGATAGTCAAAGATGCTTGATACGCATTAAAAAGAACATTTGATATTATTATTAGTGCATAGTGTAGAAAAAAATTCATTTCGAAAGTAAAATATAAATCTTAGCCAACATAGACATTTCGAACTATGTCTACTATAGCTACCATCCAAACAGTGGTGACCACCATAAGTGAATGGCAGGTTCTACAACTAATACCGTACAAGTTTCGTATTGGGAATTGGATTTCCAACGAATGATCAGGCCAAGGAACTTCCCATTGCCACATGAGAATGCCTCTGGATGGACATCCCCGAGAACCAAACCGGATCTCTACCAACACAAGGCCGGGTTACCCCTAACTGAGTAACAACTGACCGAATATGCCATCCCCCGGTCCTTTGGGACCTTTATCACCGAGCGCTCGTAATCAATTCACACAATCATAACAAAATGTTTTCAACATGAGTAAGTATCTGGGCTCCATACCATGATACCACCCTTTTCCAGAAGGAAATGGACACATCCTAAAGGGCGCTACCCCTCATAACCTTGCCGCATCTTTCCTGTTTTGACCATTCACGGGGTGTGAGGCTCGACGAAGTCACGTCCACAAAAACATACTTTATACAAAAGCCATGCCTTGGGTCAACAAATGATCAACACAATGATCACAAGGATAGACGATCAAATAAACGATCCTATCACAAATAATCAACACAATGATCATTTCAGCATCACTCAGCATGTCACATTACCAAATTGGGAATATATCGCTGATAACATTCAACTACATAACCTCTAAGCACGTACGTCTCAGAGAAGGGTGTTAAGCTAAAAGAATAAATTCTCCGCCACCAACAGAAATATATTTGAAAGAAATCGGCTTTACATCTCAATTTGTAATGTCAGACGTACAATCCATACAAGTCTGTTCCGGGCTCGGACAAAACCGAAGGCACTTCTTACGAAGCCCTTGTAATCCGGGTATTCACAATCCCGATCGAATTTCCCATCACTTAAGGAATCGCTATACCAGGAGCTACCCAGTGCAGAGACAATCGATAGGTCATCCTATCGCTTTCGCAAAAACTCGGTCTTCAACACCGATCTTCAAATGCAATTTACAACGACGTATCACATATTCGGAATGGGTTATACGACCCCATGGTCCTTTCCCGGTTAACCCGAATAGTGAGCGATTATTCAAAAATAAGTGTGGCATTCAAATTCAAACAAATCACATCAATTACCCATTCAAAGGGAAATATTGATAGTCGACTATTGAACTATCATTGGATATGCACACATCACCAGTTTCCAAATAATTTTCCAAATTATTTATTTTCCAAAATATCTTCACTGGATATATAATTTTCAACACTTCAAAAATAAATCAATATTTATTTTTAAACCAATTTCACTTTCTTTTATAAATTCCTTAGTGAATTTACATTTCACAATATCTATTGATATACGTTTTCAATTATCCATTTTCAATTTATCTTCAAAAAGATGAATTCTAAATATCACTTCATATTGGAAAACACTTCCATACTTATTTATTCATAAGTAATTCACAAATCTTTATATTTTCAACCTTGGAAAATATTTAATATACTTAAATCGAATTAAGTATATATTTCATTCTTTAAGGAAATCATTCTCTTAAACATATTTATTTGGGCCAAAACGAATGTTGCGTAAAACATCGTTACGACAACCCAAAATCACTAGTATAGGGATTCGAAATTAAAATAGATATACAAATCCCAATACTATACAAAACATTTCCTTTCGGAAATCATTTACTATAACAACAGTGTTATAGTCCACCATTTCCTTTTATTTCTCGAAAACGTCTATTTCAACAATAAATGTTGAAATCTATGGTTTCGAATCTCAACACATTTTAAAACATCGTTAGATCGTTTTAATTCTATTTAAAACATCCAAATCCAAAACATTTTCTTTAACGTGTTATTCACTATTCAAAAATGTGAATAAACTTCGTTAACAAATCTCATCCTTTTATTCATTTTAATTCAAAGGATTATTCACTATTCAAAAATGTGAATATAACTCCATTAAATAAGTTATGACAATTAACTTATCAAAATAAGTTGTTTGCGTATTTATAAAACAACGTTTATAAATTCCATTTCTATTTATTTATAAAAACTTCCTTTTTATAAATTCCTTTATTAACCTATTCCAGTTTATAACTAAATTATAAACTAAACGTTCATATTATAAGTTAATTACTTATAAAACGATTATTTTACAAAATCGTTCCTTTAGAGACTTTCCAATTTATAAATCTTATAACTTATAAGATCCATTTATCTAACCAATCTATTCTTCAAATAATTTCACCAAATTTATAAATCTTACTATTTATAAATTTTCTTTTATAACTTCACAGTTTATAATTCTATAAATTTCATTCATTTATGAATTTCATTTTCACTTCATTCAAACACTTATAAAAACTCGTTTTATAAGTCAATATTTCAATTTATAAATATCCGTTTATAAATCTCTTAATATAAATCAATTTATATTATTCTTTTAAACGTCTTTAATTTCCTTTATAGTTTCACCATTTTGATTTATAAAATAATCAAATTTTATAAATCCTATTTTTAAACTTTTATAATATATTCAAAAATCCAATTTAAACTATTTTATAAAATCATAAATCCCCTATTTCTCAAAAATCAACTTTTAACTATATTTCACAAAATCATAATTTTTATAACTTTAACTATTATAACGTTTATTTATTTAAAATGGATCAATTCCAAAAATATTTTATATTTTCAAAGATCACTTTAAAAATCATTTTAAAATCCCAAAATTTGGGTCCAATGATGCTACACACCAAATAGTCAATCACGACTACAACGATATCACATATCGTATATGATAATCAACGAATATCAAAATATCTGAAATCAAATAAAAACTGTTGAGGAATCCAGTTGGATCCCTCCAACCTGTTTTCCTGCATCCAAAAACATTAGCACAATACCAATTTCGCTCCAGTACGAAATTATCGCGGTATATGTTCTTATTAAATATTATCCGCTTAATAACGGCGCAATAGGGTCTCATCCGCTAAAAAATACGGGAAATCAATCAACTGCAATATATACATATGCCAATATATATATATATTGATATTATATATAATACCAATTTCACTGTTTATGAAATATTCGCGGTATATGTTTTTATTAAATAACATCCGCTTAATAACGGCGTATAATGTCTATTTTAACAATCAATAGATATCAATCATGATTCAAACATGCATTCAAATATTTTAAATCTAACTATTTAAAATAAAATCGAAACTGATTCGATTGAGTGAGAAGTTCTCACCTTGGTTTTAATTTCCGTTTTAGCGATTTATTTCGAATAAAATTAAACGGACGTTTAATTTTACCCAAAATTCTCACTAACTCCAAACTAATCCAAACGAACTCCATCGCGTAGTGCTCGTCCATACGATTCCAACGCAACTGGGTTTGCATTTTTTCGACCTCGTATGAAAAAGTTATGAATTTATGAAGTTACACGATTTTTTTATATACACAAATTTACTTATACTTTTATAATTTATAACCTAAACAGTTTCTGGCCATAGGATCTCTTCCCAGCAAATCCAAGCCGTGCCCCCTCTCCTTCCTCCTCACGTTCCAACTACAGATACAAAGCCGTAACATGAACCCATCCAACTTGAACTAGGGTTTGATTTTGTGATCGCTACGCTCGACGATACTTCATCAAACCACTTCCATGTTGAAGACCATTGCAAGAGCTACCTCCACCACCCCCATCATGAAGCTTGGCCTGCTCTACAGCCCACAAATGTGTGCGTGACCGGCTATGAACGGCCCACCATAGCTCCTCCTACGTTGCACCATTTCCGATCATCACCGTATGGAATCGAAGCTCTCGTCGAGCTCTTCGACTTTGTAGTTGAGCACTTCGCGTAATTCCTTACGGATTGAGAGAGATTAATGAATGAATTTTGACAAATTCTGGCCCTTGGTTGTATAAGTGGCAGCTAGGGTTAAAAAATTAGGGTTTTGATATTTTTTTTTAATTTATGAAGGGTGTGGGTGTGTATTTATAGAGTTTCGTTCGACACTATTCATCCGGAAATTCCGAACTCCGATTTACACGCCGAAACTGACGTACCTAGGGTTTATCCCGCGTTCCGGACACAATGGAACAGGTTTCGAAAGCTAATTCGGACATCTGTGCGAGTTATGGCTGTAAACGTTCAATTTAAATTAAACCGATTTAAATCGATTTCTAGGCGTTTTAATTTGTACCGGACAAACGGTAAATCCAATTGACTTGAAATTTGAAACCTTACAATAATATTACATTACAGATCCGATGAAACTGGTTTCGTCGAAATCCGAGACTTTTTGAAAAATGGCTATTTTGACTCGCCAAATTAAAATTAAAAATAATTCGATGCGTTTCGAGCTGCCACGCTCAAACGATAGCTCCGATTGACACGAAAATTGAAATCCGGTAATAACTAACTATTACGGATCCAATGGAACTAGTTTCGTTCAATTCTGAGACTGTTCAAAAATTGACTATTTTACAGTTGATTATTAAATATTAAAATATTCAATTTTCACAAATTAACTTTTAATTCGATTTTAAAAGTTCTAAAATATCATTCTAACTCCCATATGATAAAATAAAATTTTACAAATCATTTTCAATCATATTTAACCCAATTTTTAATTATTTCCATAATTTAACCTATTAAATTATCGATTTAATAATACAATTAAATCCAAAAATTCAAATAAAATTTATACGACTTATAAATTCACTTATTAATATTTAAAATTAATTAAATGTTCAAATTTTAATAAATAAAAATTCTGGGTCGTTACAGACCATCCGTGTAATTACCTTGTGCGAGTACCGATATGCCAGATAAAAATATAGAATCCGACATACCGATGCAAACTCAAAGCTACTACACAGTGGATATAATATCTTCGAAAACAAATATAGAAATAAGCATAACATAAATCAGCCACGGAAGTTCATATCTCAAAGGTGGAAACAGATATGAATATTACACATGAAAGTGTATATCAGAGTAGTGGTCAAACAAGACCCATAATATCACAAAAGAATAGTTACAAGTGCTACACAAAAGAATAAGTATACATCAATGAGTCTATATCTCAAATGTATACAACCAAAAACTACTAATCTAAGTAGTTAGCCAAAAGTCAGGATAATAATCCCAGATGAGAAGTCAAGCAGAAGCACCTGTAACATCTCGGTCTGACCCGAGTATTATTTAATAAGAAAATAATAAACGGATCAGTCTAACTATAAATATCAAATAAAATGATATAGAATAAGAGATATGACAAAAACGTAAGATGACCATAAAGCCATACTATGATAAGTATGCAATTGAAAATCAACCAGAGATTTATCAATAACAAGAATCTTTTCAAAGATCAAAAGAATGTCATACTCTTTAGTTTTATTCACCAAGTCACAAATATTGACATCATATCGATGCCAATCATAAAAGCAGGTGGATCACGAACTCTAGAAATCATCAATTGAAATCCAAAAATCACAAAAAAAAGGGTAGCCTATCACATAACGGGAGCATGAAAACTCACCAACACGTGTATCACAAACGGGACGCTATCACATGGTCGCTAACCATAGAGCCGGTTCAACGACGTAGTACAATATCGGTACGCCCGAGGAACCTGAAACTCAAATAATTCGGAACAACGACGTAGTACAAAGGTATGCCCGATGATCCAGATAAGTTGGTACAACAACGTAGTACAAAGGTACGTCCGATGGACCGAACTCCATAAAAGAACATGGGTCGCTAGCCCACAAAAATTGAGTCGAAACTCCAAATAATACATAGGTTGTTAGCCTATAAAAGAAATGAGACGAAACTCAATAAAACGAGGTACCGTCCCCTACGTGGACAAAGAAACATAGCATAATGCTAGTCTAAATCACAAAATGATCATCATCGATCATCAAGAAGTGTCAATTACACTAAGCTAGTAAATATATGAGCTTAGCTTCATGTCCCATAACCACTAGCTTAACTTAAATATTTACGAACAAACTGTAAGTCTCCACTCGAAAATTGTCTCAAGAAATTCAATCGAACAAGTCCAAGAATTAACCGACGAAGTAAATGCAAGCGTTTCATACCACTTGTTTTGCTAAGTCGTTTAATTAGATTTCTCATACGAGTGAGGTAAAGGTTTGTATATACTAATAGATTGGAAAACGGTTTAAGAAACGAGCTTTGTAATAAAATAGTGTTGAAATCGTTTTAATGGAAGAGTTTTGATATTTACTAGTGGAAGAGTTTTGATATTTACTACTAGTATAGAAAACCTTTATATTTTTAAAGTGACAAATCACAAAAATGATTGTAGAAACAATCAATCACTAAAATTCACATACTAAGACGTGAATTAATTCCAAAGAAATCGATATCAAATCCATCAAAATGGATATTTCCAAAAATCCCAAAGAAAATGTCATCAAAGTCGATAATAGATGATAACAACAAAAGGGAATCACCACGAATCGACAAAAATTGGAATTCTTAAACAAAATAGGCAAGCAGGCAAAACACAGCAGATTCAAACGTCTGAAATAGGTGGTTCAGACGTCTGAATCTAGAAAATTAGAAATTTTCCAGAACGTAATTCAGACGTCTGAACCAAATGTTTCAGACGTCTGAAATAGGTGTTTTTAGCCTATTTCCTTTCTGTTTGAAATCGAGCCAATTCAGAAGTCTGAAATTCCAGATTCAAACATCTGAAACTGGAATTCAGAGCATTTCCTGAACCTCGACCAAAAATGGCCAAATGAATATCGGAAGCGATAGGATGAGCAAATGACGACTAAGGATTTACGCCACGGGACATCCCAGCCTTAACGGCTCTTCGATACGCCTCAAATATCAATGTCCAAATATCCATAATAGGATTTTCATAGATTTTAATTTCAAAACACCAAAAATTGGAATATACACCAAATCAATCCAAACCAAAATCAATTGCATAAGAATAAGTGTTAGGAATTCATACCTAACAATCGAAGATAATTATAGACTAAGATGTGAGATAAAAATCTCACCTTTAAACCCAAAACTACGAAGAAGAAGCTATAGAGCAATGGCAAGGACAATCACTCTTCAATTCCAACCCAAAGAACATGAATCTAGCTTAAAAGAGAAACACCTCCTAAATTAGGTTTAGGAATTTCTAAAATTGGTAAGAGAATGAGTTGGAGAAGAAGAAGAGGAGGCTTACCAAAGCTGCTTCTATAAATTTGGAGCTAGAACTTGATTTGCAAATGGAAACTAGGGCTTGGAGTTCTAATTTCCCATTCCTCTCTCCATTGTTGCTAAAGCTTGAGTATTAGGAAATAGAAATGAAGTAATGAAGAGAAAAGGGGTGAAGCTTGGGTCTAATGGGCTGAAACAAAACCAAAGCCCTAAGTGAAAAAGTAGAAAAATTCCACTAACTCCAAACATATCAAAGTTTATACTCAAAAAGGTCGCAGACGTCATTTTGAACTCAATGGGGGTGGTCTCGAGTCCAAATTCGACTGTTTGCAAAAAGCAGCTTTTCGGACAAAAATCCGACTAACGATGAAATATTTAAATAAAATATTTAAATACTCAATCGTAAAATATGCGGGTTGTTACAGACTCCCCTCCTTAAAGAAATTGCGTCCTCGCAATATTTAAGAAGAAAATATAAAGTAACAACCATAAAATAATATTCAACGCAAAAGAAATTTGAAATAAAAAGTTCACCTCAAAGAGCACGAGAAAGTAAGTCCGGATGTGTTCACTCGATAAATTCTCTAGATTCCCAAGAGCAATCCTTAGGATTTGAGGACCATTGAACTTTCACAAGCGGGACATCTTCATTTCGAAGACGTTTGACTTCCGAAGCAATAATTCGAATAGGATGTTGCTCATAAGTTAAATTAGGCGAAACTTCAATTTCTTCCATAACACCAGGCTCAAGAATAGAATCGGAATCTCGAAGGCATTTCCGTAATTGAGAAACGTGAAACACGTCATGAATAGCAGAAAATTGAGCTGGTAATAAGAGGCGATAAGCCATGGAACCAATACGTTCGATGATGGGAAATGGACCAATATATCGAGGTGCTAACTTTCCCGATCGACTGAAACGTACAACACCCTTCATAGGTGAAACACGAATAAACAAGATCTCCCATAGAAAATTCTAATTTTCTTCTTCGGTTATCAGCATAAGATTTTTGTCTACTTTGGGCTTCTTTCATCCTATGACGAATGAGATCAATCTTTTCTGTGGAATCACGAATAAAGTCTGGACCTAAAACCAGCTTCTCACCAGCCTCAAGCCAATAAAAAGGAGAACGGCATGGCCTTCCATAGAGTGCCTCAAAAGGTGCCATACCAATACTAGATTGGAAGCTATTATTATAGGAATACTCAACGAGAGCAATATGATCTTCCCAACTTCCACCAAAATCAAGAACACAAGCACGAAGAAGATCTTCAAGAGTTTGATTCACACGCTCGGTTTGTCCATTGGACTGAGGATGATAAGCGGTGCTAAAATTAAGCTTCGTTCCCAAAGCTTTTTGAAGACTCTTCCAAAATCCACTAGTAAACAATGGATCACGATCACTAACAATAGAAGTAGGAACTCCATGTAATTTAACAATCTCTTTAATAAAGAGTTTGGCCAAAAGAGGAGCGGTCCGGTTTGACCGAACGGGAATAAAATAGGCAGATTTAGTAAGTCTATCAACTATCACCCATAAGCTATCATGACCCAAACGAGAACGGGGAAGGCCGTCAATAAAATCCATGGAAATTTGATCCCACTTCCAAATTGGAATTTCTAAAGGTTGCATAACCCACCGGGCCTTTGATGCTCAGCCTTGACAAGTTGGCGAGTCATGCAACGCTTAACAAAGTTAGCAATATCAGATTTCATTCCATCCCAATAATAAAGTCGCTTCATGTCCGCATACATTGTACTATTACTGGTATGAACGGTAAATTTAGAACGATTAGAATCTTCTAGAATATCTTTACGAAGATCACTAATATTTGGTACGATAAGTCTACCAAATTTTCGAACACTGCCACGAGAATTAATATCAAAGTCTTTCAAACTTTCAATACCAATTTTATCCCTACAACTTTGGCTAAGAAGAGCCAATTCGGGATCTAGCTTTTGAGCTTCAAGAATGCGGTCTAAAAGAGAACGATAAGCCTCAAGGCTACATAAAGCCAAAGATGAACATAAATCAGACTCACGATCTTGAATCTCACAAGTGGATAAAATTCCGAGATCATTCCATTCGGATATCATCATAGAAACAACCGCTTGTTGCTTACGACTAAGTGCATCGGCAACACGATTTCCCTTTTCGGGGGTATAAAGAATATTAAGATCATAAGATGCAAGAAATTCAAGCCAATGTTGCTGACGCAAATTAAGTTCCTTTTGAGAAAATAAATACTTCAAAGATTTATGATCGGTGTAGAGAATAAATTTTCTCCCAAAAGATAATGACGCCAAATTCGAAGGGCGAAAACAATAGCCGCGAGCTCTAAATCATGAGTGGCATATCTAGTCTCGGCTGGATTCAATTGTCTAGAAGCATAAGCAATAACACGTTCTCTTTGCATAAGAACGGCTCCCAAACCAACGCGACTAGCATCAGTATAAACAATAAAATCTTGATTCCCCTCGGAAATAACAAGAATAGGAGCTTCAGAAAGGAGTTCTTTTAATTTCTGAAAAGAAGCTTCATATTTATCCGACCAAAAGTATTTAACTCCCTTCTTTGCCAAACTAGTAAGAGGCACGGAAATTTTGAAAAAGTCTTTTATGAAACGGCGGTAATAACCTACCAATCCAAGAAAACTACGGATCTCCGTCACACTCTCCGGTCTCTTCCAATTTTGAATCGCTTCAATCTTTGAAGGATCCATGGAAATTCCAGATTCGAAAATAATATGACCAAGAAACTTCACACGAGATTGCCAAAAGTGGCATTTAGAAAATTTTGCTTTCAATTGATTGCTCCTAAGAGTTTCCAACACAATCTGAAGATGCTTTTCATGCTCCTCCTCGGTTTTAGAATACACAAGAATATCATCAATAAAGATGAGAACAAATCAATCGAGGAAGTCTTTGAAAACTCTATTCATAAGTTCAACGAAATAAGCTGAAGCATTCGTCAAACCAAATGGCATAACAAGCTATTCATAAGATCCATAACGAGTACGAAGTGATGTCAAAGGAATGCTATCCTCTGCAATACGAAGCTGATGAAAACCGGTTGCCAAGTCCAATTGTGAAAAGAATTTAGCACCACTAAGTTGATCGAATAGATCATCAATCCGAGGTAAAGGATATTTATTTTTGATAGTTAGATCATTAAGCTTGCGGTAGTCAACGCAAAGTCTAAGTGTACCATCGAATTTCTTCACGAAAATAGCCGAAGCTCCCCAAGGAGAGAAACTAGAGAGAATAATTTGCTTCGTCTCCAATTCGGATAATTGCTTGCGCATCTCCTCATTTTCCTTATTGGACATGCGATAAGGAGGACGAGTGATAGGTTGAGCTCCAGGTATGAGATTAATTCTGAACTCAATTGCTCGCTTAGGTGCCGATCCTAAAATGGGCTCAAATATGTCGGAAAATTCACGAACAACGTGAATAAGAGAAATGACATCTTCCTCATCATCATTATCGTCATCACGAGGATTTAAAGAATATAAAGATGCAACCAAGTTGGAATCTGAATCTTTAAGATCAATAGAAATATGCTTAACAGATTGAGGATGTCGAAGATGAATAGTCCGCCCAGGACATAGGATTTGAGCTTTATAGCGGTTAAGCCAATCCATTCCCAAAATCATTCCAAAGCCTAAATAACGCATGACATGCAAATAAGCTCGGAAAGAAAAATCACACAAGATAATCTCGACATCTTTACAAAGTAAACTAATTATTTCGGATCCACCAACCGGATTCGCAATTCTCAAAGAAGTCATTAAAGCAACAACCCTTAAAGAAAAAGTATCAACAAGTGCCTTTGATATAAAAGAATGGGAAACACCCGTATTAAAAAGAACTCGAATAGGTTGATCACGAAATAAAATAATGCCATCAAGGATAAAATGAGAAATACCTTGACCACGAGAAGTGTTGCTAGGGGCTTGTGCAACATTTTACTTTCCCTCCTTCTTGCCTTGAAGTTTGGGACATGAAGATAAAAGATGACCCGAACTTTTGCAATAGCGACAAAAGAGAGGTTTCGGACATCTATTGGCATAATGGTCTTTAGAACCACAATTGTAGCATTGCCCACTACTAGGGGCAGAAGTCTTTGCCACCGGAGTTGCTTGCTTCCCTTTCTTATCGGGATAAGGACCTTTGAATTTAATAGGCCTTTTCTTATTATTGTTGAATTTTGGTTTGGCACCCATAACTTCAACATCACTTTCTTTATCTGCCTCTTCAAATCGAAGAGCGATATCAACAAGTTGATCAAAAGAAACTTCTAACTTTAGAAGTAATGGCTTCTTGAGATTTTTGTTCAAGCCGTAGACAAATTTTTGGTTCTTCTTCAATGGGGTGTTTATATATTCGACCCCGTATTTAGAAAGTGACTCGAATGATGCGACATAGTCTGCCACAGAGTATTCACCTTGAACAAGGTCAATGAAACGATGGGCCAATGTCACCTTCTCAGCTTTTGGCACAAATTTCAATTCGAATCGTTCCCGGAATTTCTCCCAAGTAAGATCCGCTTCAATAATTTCAGAAATAAGAAGCTCATACCAATCTAATGCCCTTTCTTGGAGCATACTTGAAGCCACATGGACACGGTGAAGATCAATTAGATTCATGCGAGTAAAAATGCGATCGCATGTTTTGAGCCAAGCTTGGACTTGAATGACGCTTTTGGAACCCATAAATGGCTTCCCACCTAAGTTGGTATAGTCACTGCACAAAAGTGCAAATCCGGACTTAGGGTGAGTAGGCCCTGGATTGGGTCCGGCAGCCTGAGCATTCTTCACGAGATCTAAAAGCAGCTGGGCAGACATAAATACTCCATCCTGGGGAGTAGCACTAGATTGACCGGCGCTGGGACGGCTAAGTCTAACCATTTCTCTTCTTTAAGAAAGAAAGAAAGAAAGAAGAAAAAGGTTATTCACAAAATAATTATCAAACAATCATGATTGATAAAACAAGGCGTCACAAAGAAAATAGGATAGAGCGGGTCCAATGACACAAATAAAATCCTAAGGCACGACTCCTAAGATGGGCTTAGGACGATGATCTTTGTTAAATTATTCTACATTGTTCCAAAGTTTGGCTCTGATACCAAGCTGTGGAGCCCCACCTCTATACCCACGCTAGCCAAGGACACTACGGGGTAATGCCGTCAACTAACGCGAAGAATAAGGCTGTTGAGGAGCGACCATCCGTGTAATTGCTTTGTGCGAGTACCGATATGCCAGATAAAAATATAGAATCCGACATACCGATGCAAACTCAAAGCTACTACACAGTGGATATAATATCTACAGAAACAAATATAGAAATAAGCATAACATAAATAAGTCACAGAAGTTCATATCTCAAAGGCGGAAATAGATATGAATATTACACATGAAAGCATATATCAGAGTAGTGGCCAAACAAGACCCACAATATCACAAAAGAATAGTTACAAGTGCTACACAAAAGAATAAGTATACATCAATAAGTCTATATCTCAAATGTATACAACCAAAAACTACTAATCTAAGTAGTTAGCCAAAAGTCAGGATAATAATCCCAGATGAGAAGTCAAGCAGAAGCTCCTGTAAAATCTCGGTCTAACCCGAGTATTATTTAATAAGAAAATAATAAACGGACCAGTCTAACTATAAATATCAAATAAATGATATAGAATAAGAGATATGGCAAAAACGTAAGATGACCATAAAGCCATACTATGATAAGTATGCAATTGAAAATCAACCAGAGATTTATCAATATCACAAGAATCTTCTCAAAGATCAAAAGAATGTCATACTCTTTAGTTTTATTCACCAAGTCACAAATATCGACATCATATGGATGCCAATCATAAAAGCTGGTGGATCACGAACTCTAGAAATCATCAATAGAAATCCAAAAATCACAAAAAAAAGGGAGGCCTGTCACAAAACGGGAGCATGAAAACTCACCAACACATGTATCACAAATGGGACGCTATCCCATGGTCGCTAACCATAGAGCCGGTTCAACGACGTAGTACAATATTGGTATGCCTGAGGAACCTGAAACTCGAATAATTCGAAACAAAAACGTAGTACAACGGTACGCCCGATGATCCAGATAAGTTGGTACAACAACGTAGTACAAAGGTACGTCCGACGGACTGAACTCCATAAAAGAACATGGGTCGCTAGCCCACAAAAATTGAGTCGAAACTCCAAATAATACATAGGTCGTAAGCCTATAAAAGAAATGAGACGAAACTCAATAAAACGAGGTACCATCTCCTATGTGGACAAAGAAACATAGCATAATGCTAGTCTAAATCATAAAATGATCATCATCGATCATCAAGAAGTGTCAATTACACCAAGCTAGTAAATATATGAGCTTAGCTTCATGTCCCATAACCACTAGCTTAACTTAAATATTTACGAACAAACTGTAAGTCTCTACTCAAAAATTGTCACAAGAAATTCAATCGAACAAGTCCAAGAGTTAACCGACGAAGTAAATGCAAGCGTTTCATACCACTTGTTTTGCTATGCCGTTTAATTAGATTTCTCATATGAGTGAGATAAAGGTTTGTATATACTAATAGATTGGAAAACGGTTTAAGAAACGAGCTTTGTAATAAAATAGTGTTGAAATCGTTTTAATGGAAGAGTTTTGATATTTGCTAATGGAAGAGTTTTGATATTTACTACTAGTATAGAAAACCTTTATATTTTTAAAGTGACAAATCACAAAAATGATTGTAGAAACAATCAATCACTAAAATTCACATGCGAAGACATGAATTAATTCTAAATAAATCGATATCAAATCCATCAAAATGGATATTTCCAAAAATCCCAAAGAAAATGTCATCAAAGTAGATAATAGATGAAAACAACAAAAGGGAGTCAACACAGATCAATAAAAATTGAAATTCTTAAACAAAATAGGCAAGCAGGCAAAACACAGCAGATTCAGACGTATGAAGTAGGTGGTTCAGACGTCTGAATCTGGAAAATTAGAAATTTTCCAGAACGTAATTCAGACGTCTGAACCAAATGTTTCAGACATCTGAAATAGGTGTTTTTAGCATATTTCCTTTCTGTTTGAAATCGAGCAAATTCAGACGACTGAAATTCCAGATTCAGACATCTAAAACTGGAATTCAGAGCATTTCCTGAACCTCGACCAAAAATGACCAAATGAATATCGGAAGCGATCAGACGAGCAAATGATGACTAAAGATTTACGCCACGCGACAACCCAGCCTTAACGACTCTTCGATACGCCTCAAATATCAATGTCCAAATATCCATAATAGGATTTTCATAGATTTTGATTTCAAAACACCAAAAATTGGAATATACACCAAATCAATCCAAACCATAATCAATTGCACAAGAATAAGTGTTAGGAATTCATACCTAACAATCGAAGATAATTATAGACTAAGATGTGAGATAAAAATCTCACCTTTAAACCCAAAACTATGAAGAAGTAGCTATAGAGAAATGACAAGGACGATCACTCTTCAATTCCAACCCAAAGAGCTTGAATCTAAGCTTAAAAGAGAAACACCTCCTAAATTAGGTTTAGGAATTTCTGAAATTGGTAAGAGAATGAGTTGGAGAAGAAGAAGAGGAGGCCTACCAAAGCTTCGTCTATAAATTTGGAGCTAGAACTTGATTTGCAAATGGAAACTAGGGCTTGGAGTTTTAATTTCCCATTCCTCTCTCCATTGTTGCTAAAGCTTGAGTATTAGGAAATAGAAATGAAGTAATGAAGAGAAGAGGGGTGAAGCTTGGGTATAATGGGCTGAAACAAAACCAAAGCCCTAAGTGAAAAAGTAGCAAAATTCCACTAACTCCAAACATATCAAAGTTTATACTCAAGAAGGTCGCAAATGTCATTTTGAACTCAATGGGGGTGGTCTCGAGTCCAAATTCGAATGTTTGCAAAAAGTAGCTTTTCGGACAAAAATCCGACTAACGATGAAATATTTAAATAAAATATTTAAATACTCAATCGTAAAATATGCGGGTTGTTACACTGGGAGTTTTGTAGGGTGAAGAGTGGCTATAGTCATGGACTCTAGGAAGGACGGGAAGGTGATATCCTGTGCTAAGGAGGCTATGGCTGAGAGCAAAGTGGAATGGTGGTGATAGCCGAGCACTTGGAAAGGTGGAGGAGTTATTTTGGTGATGGTATTAGCGTAGTATTGATTGTTTGAATGTTGGTAGGAAGTTTTTATTTGGGAAATGGTATGTAGTCAATCTTAGTTTTATTTAAATAAAACTTAAAATGATAATATACATGTTAAATTAGAGATTAATATGTTGAATATGGGTTGATATTGGATGGTAACTTGGTTGATATTATGATTGGTTATATGGTTGTGATATGGTTGACAACTTGGTTTGATAAATGATAAGAGAAATGGTTAGTAATTAACCATAGTTAATTAATAGAAATTTACTCCATAAATAATATGTCTACGGAGTTGTTCAGCCTCTTAATGGTTTTAAATATCTAAAAAGAGTTAAAATAAATATTATAATAATAGTGTATTACAATATGAAATGAAATGGAAAATGAGTTTGAAATATGAAAAGTATTTGTTCAAAAGATTTTAAGATGATTTATAATTTTTTTATACATTCAAGTGCGTTTCCATGAAGTTTGAAAAGAAATTGAAAAACAAGACAAAACAAGGAGCGTCGCGTAACGGTAGTTCATAATTTTGCGCTATAAAAGTCAAACGAGTATATAGAATGGAATATAGCTCGGAATTCTTCGGGATAAGAATTTTATAAACTATTATATCCTTTCAAATAAAGAAAGAAAATTAAAATTTCATCTTGTGTATTTTTAAATAAGTCAAAAACAAATTTTCAAAATAATCGCAGTTTTGCAGTTCGGAATCCATAAAGGGAATCCTTTAAAATGATATTTTTAAATTCTTTTAAAATATGGAATAAATTCTATAAATCTTTTAAAATGTTTTAAAAGATATTTGAGTTATATAATAAATTTTCAAAAGATAGAAAAGTCATTTTGATCAATATAGCTTTAAAAAACACTATTTGCAGCACTTTTTCACAACACTTTTTAATAACTTTTGCAAACAATGGTTCTAACTTAATTATTCTTCCCCGAAACTTTTGTATTCCTTTTCAAATAAATAGGTAAGTAATCTAAATATGATTAAGAGGTTTAAAAATGAGTAAGCGGAAACGACTAATACATTTGTTCCATTTGTGAGTGTCATAGAAAATCCGACTGAGGAATAGAACAGATCGAAGGAAAAGCTCGAATGCTCTAAAAAAATTAAAAGTTAATTAGGCATGTTAAAAGATTAAGAGTATACCAAATAACTTGACCAGCTTATGGGTGACAAAGAGGTAGTCTCTAGACTTGGGTTTGGAAAATCAGTTGTCTGCCTTCCCTAGCTACCCGGACAGTCCCTACGGAGTGGATAGTAAATTCGATTTACTTGGATCAAAATTTCCCAAAGTATAAAGGTAATAATTTTACAAATATAAATAACTTGTGTTTCATAGAAACGATCTACTTATATTTGGTATTAAATTCTGAGGAGGGAATCCGTATTATCCATGTGAATTTAAAAGGCGATTTCATCGTTGTTCGATGGATAGTAAAGGTTGAATACAGAAATTGATATTCAGTAGAATTGGTATAATTTCCATAATCCTTTTTACTCGGTAATTTTTTCCAATATGAGATATAAATAAATGATTTGGAAATGTTTTTCTAAATAAAAGGTGAAATGATTTGGAATTATTTGGTGATTCAAAAAGGTTTGATTAACCAAAAGGATTTATAAATGAGTCTTAATGATTCCATATACTGTTAAAAAGATAAATGGAATCTTTAATATAATATGTCTCTCTGAGATATTTATGATTGAATAAAAAGATGAATTAAATTGAATAATGATTGATGATAATTTAACATCTTTTTAATCGATGATTGGTTCGAGGAGCTGGAATCAGATTTGGATAAATCTTTTCCGAAAACCACTTTGAACTAATGTATAAGTTCGGAAGCGAAGGCCTAATGAAGACGATGATTTGAAGATAGGGATCTTCATGATGAAGGGCTGCTATCCATTAGTTCCTCGGGGTGAAATTTACCATATCATATATTTATGGTGGTAGTAGTGCTCTGTTATGAAAATCTTCGATCACAAGGACTAAACACTACTAATCCTAGGGGTAATTCCTGATAGGATGTAGTAGGAGGAGAACCTTCATTTTGGTTCAGTGCCAGAACAAACTTGTATGGATAAATGTCTGACATTGCATTTTCGAACTCATAACATTGACTTTTACAAACATACATCTTTTTGGTGGCGGAGAAGGAAACTTCTCTTAGCTTAACACCCTTATCTGAGACGTATGAGCTCAGAGGATGTATGTTCGTGAAAGTCAATGATGATCAAAGGATGGCAATGTGGCATTCAAAGTGAAACTTGATATGAACAAAATGTGGCTTGGCGAGAATCCAAACATGGCTTTGTTGAGCGTAACCTCAGGAGCCTCTCATCCTAGGAATGATATAGGGTATTATGTGGTTAGTTGCATATATTTCAGGGCAGTATGGAGGAGTCCAGTGGATTCTGGATCCTCAACCTTATGGGCAAATACAGCGGCGTCTGAGTCTTGGATGAGTAGCCGTTGAGTATTTTGTTCCATCGGAGTGGAAATTGTATAGCGAAATTTGATTTTTGGATGAGTGAACGTTGGATACTATTATTGTTCCACTAAAGGAAAGCCACTAGTTCTATATCATGTTGCAAATTCAATTCCAATACGAACCTTTATGATTTTGTTTGTAGAACCTAGTATGCCATAAAATTTAATTATAGGTAACAATTTCGGCTGTTTTTATGATATGTGAAACGTGATTTCAAAGGAATGTCATTAAAGATAATGTTAAATTATTTTGGTATAGAAGTGACTCATTTATCATAAGGTAAAAACCCGTTTGTATTTATGTGTGGACGTGGTCTTATGAGATACCCTTCTTTTCAACAGCTTTGATTGACATCAACATGATCTATACATTAAATTCGAGTACCTTACGTTGGTTTATCAAGCCTGATCCTGGTATACTTAATACTCTGGTCAGATCTGAATAGTTTTAGGTTTGGTTGAAGACGTTTGGAGTTTCTAGAGGAGAGCTGGAGATCTTAATCAATGTATGGACGTATTCTATTATCCACTGCATCTATTGCATTTGTTTTCATTTTTCAGCATTTGTAAGGACAGAGGGTTTATAACCGTCCAGGCTGAATCTAGGTTAGACTCTGATATTGTATTCAAATATTTCCACTGTAAATGTTATTATTGAAATAATATATGTTATTCCATTCGTGTGAAATTTGTTTTATCTTTATTTTCTTTTCCTCTAACAATCGTTTTTTCCGACACTTGAATTTGCACACGTAAATACCAAGATGTATTATTGTCGATTTTCAAGGGTCGAAAATCCCGTTCAGTACATAAGGTATATTAGATCCAATCTAAAAAAACGTTAAATAAAATATTATTTTATTTAAATTTGGTTAAAAGGAAGTTTAAAAATAATTTAATTTAAATGTATAGTGTATCAAATACACCCAACAATTATTTATATGAGTTAATTTAGGGAAGTAAACCTTTCATTTCTTTCCCTAAAACAGTTAATTAATTGAGAGCTTAATTTTCATTATATGGAGAGAGAAACCTTTCATTCTCCCTCTAATTAAATTGATTGATACATTAAACGTCATTAACTAGCTATTTATTCATGGCATGAAATGCAACTATGTCTAAATTTATTCTACTATAAATTTTGTAGGTGCAACATATTAGATTGAGTACAAAGATGGTGTTTCCTTCATATATCTCTTTATTGTCCAAAGTATTATTTAAAATACATATATACACACACAATAGGATTATACATATAAATGTGTTAAAATTAAGTTTCACTATTTTATAAGTTTAAAATTAAAGACGATAATTTTGAACCTAGATTCAGAAATAAAAGGGTATAAGATTAAAAAATAATGATTTTACATAAAAGTCCATCTTATAAATGTTAAGTCAAATTAACATGCACGCACAAATATATATGTATGTATGTATGTAAATGTATGTATATACACATCATTGTAATAATGTTTTAAACTTAATAAAAATCTTTATGTTAAAATTTATAACTAAGCATATGCTTTAATAAAAAAATAAGAAATTAATATGTAATTTTAATTTAAAAGGAAATCCAACGGTCTGTGATATTTTGCAATGGAGTCCAGTTATGTTTATAAAGAAAACCTTTTTTTAACTTTAAACAGAAGTATGCAAAAACCAAAAGATTGGATTTAAAATAATGAACACAGAACATACATACGAAAATTAATAAACTATATATGTTTTCTATTTGAATCAATAATAGAAAAATTACATTAACTAAGACTTAGATTTCAATCAAAAATGGTTTTTCCTTTTAAATAACAAATTTGAAACAACAAAAAAATAGATAGGCAAATCAGACACATATGTATATGCTGCAAAGGTTTTAGATCTAAACTATATATGCAATATGACAATTAATTAAATATGGAATCATATGATGTAGATCTATTAATAACAATTTGAATAGGTAAGCAATCAAAATGTATCTTAAAATGGATCCAGATCAACTTAACATGGTGAACGTATATAATTAATTAATATGGAGGAAAAGGATATCTAATCTATATGATCAAATAAACAAATTCTCAGATGAGATGAAATATGTGAAGGATCCACATTATATAAATAAGGTGAATGATGAATAAATAAAATTATAATTATTACCTTGCGAGGCAGCCGAGAGAATGCACCTCGAATGATAATAACTCCTCAGATCTACAAGATTTTCATCCTACCTTTCAAGAGATGGATGAATCGCCTTTTTTATTTAATATTTTATTTGGAGTTGAAAGATTTTTTTGGAAATTTGATTTCTATTTTCTTCCATAAAATGTTATGAGGAGAGAACGATAAAGAAATGAATAAGATAGAATGAATTGTGCATATAGAATGAATTAGAGAATATGTTTTATTTGAAAGAACGAAACTGTTTCCATTCTTAATTAAAACTTCTACAATTAATTCCCTTGATTGTTTCTCTCTCTGCAATCCTTTCTTTTCACAGATATGTCATGAAATGACATAAAATTTTCACAAATCATGTCATCAAATGACGTAACATTTTCATAAATCATGTCATCAAATGATATAAAATTTTCATAAATCATTTTATGCAATTATCTTTAGATTACATCGATATCATGTATCAATGCGTGCAAATATACGTTTTATAAACACATTAAAATAATTATAAAAAATTCTAAACATCAAATAAATAATAATTAATATTTCTTAAATATCAATTAATTTAATCAATTTACAACATTTTATAAATTAATTAAATCATGCTTTTTTTAGAGAATTCATCATTATGGTTGTGTGACTCAAAGGTGTAAATTCATTTTGCGATTACTATCAAACTATTCAAATATTAACGTTCATACATCACATAGTAGGTGGTGTCACATTTTGGCTGAATTTATAGCTTACACACCTTTTGGTAAAATCCAATTTTACTTATTATAAGCGGCACCCTATAGTGACAATTATTTACACTAATTCTCTTCGTCGAAATAATATCATTTTGGATTTATGGAATTTGGTAATGGTCAAAATTCCAATACAATCCAAATTCAACTTTCTAGTCCAAACACAAAGTTCTTGGTTCAATAATAACAATTATTATTAACCGAAATGCTCTGCCCAAAGACTTTGACTTTGAGTTGACTTCGATTGACCGTGATACTAACCTTATATAATCGAGGAGACGAATCCTCTCTTAAATACTGTTTCACTTCCAATGCTTCCGCTCGATCCAACTATAGTCATTTGGTGGATGTCGTACCATGATTTAACTATAATCAAAGTGGAGCTTCCACACTAAAGGTCAATTGTATTCTCAAGTTGAGAGAACTGTGTAAATTAGTCACAACGATATTCTCTACTTGATCTTAGTTATAGTAACAAACAAAAACTATCGAATGAGTTATTTCATAAATATCCAATAACTTTCAGTACCTAACCCCTTGTGCCCCCAGCAGTCATGAGTAATACACTGCCCAACATTTGGAGAGCGTTACTTACTCTAGTCTCAATGGATATATCGATATCCAGTCTTAATGCATCTTAAATAGAAATATCTAAAATAGTACAGTTGTTTCATTCTGATAAATTACTCACAGTTACAACACTTTGTAACTACAATCACAAAACATACCATTTATGGATTTTCTATTAATATTCTTTTATTTAAATTGATTAATTAATATAACCACATTGTATCAAGTATATAATAGAAAGAAAATACCTTATTTTGAACAAGATTGGTCAACGAGTTAGATATATGTAACAAATTACACTTGCCCCTAGGGCATACCCCTAACTCTATCAATCTTCCACTTGCAGTTGGGGTCAATCATGGAATCCAATTTCTTCAATTGGTTTTCTCAAAACCAGTTGGGTCGTTCCCTTTGTGAATAGGTATGCTATTATGTTTTAATTATCGATTGTGTCAATCAACTCCCTTCGACGTTGATAAACTGCTTTATCATGTAGAACAATTCAGATTATGTCTCTCGACTTCTAGTGAACTATAAGTTTTGTTACAAACTATGTCGCGACATTGTTATCATATAAAAATGTTATGAGGTTCTCAACATTTGGAACCGGCTCGCTTATAAATTTGCGCACTTATATTTTTATATATATTATTTTTATTGTGGCGCTATTCAAGGCGATGTACTTAGCATTTCTTCATTTAATCAGCCACGGTCTTTCATATAGAACATTGACAACTTAAAAATTCTTAACTTGAATTTATTACAGACATACTATGCTCCATATCACTTATGATGTTTGAGTATGAACACTCCTTTATAAGGAGTTTTTATTTCTATAAACAATTCTCTAGTATTTCATAAATACACGAGAAAAATTCAAACAACCATTGGTATCGATCGAACCAGTGGTAATTTGCTTGGAGTCGAACCTGGTTAAATTTTCTATTTGCTTGGAGTCGGTGCATGGTTCACTTAAAATCGTAGAAATTTGAAGTGTTGGAATGTGGATAGTGTCGGATACATGTTTGCTTGGAGTCTGCTTGGAAAAAAACGATCGGCACCGATCGTTTTTCATGGTTGGAGTTAGAATCACGTTTGCTTTGAGAAAATTTTGATTTTACTCGAGTCTAACTCTGGACCAAAATCTTTAGCATCTTCTTCGAGTCAGAAAGATAATTACTTAGGTCTCGCTTCGAGTTAACCTTAAAGTGGCTTTTTTGACGACCATTTTGGCGATTTTCGACGATAATTGATCTATGACTCAAAATCTACAAAGATAATCGACATAAAATTTGGTGAACAGCTACACTACACCATGAGAGACATACACCATCGATCATTGGGCCCCACAATGAAGTTGGATTGATCAGTCATGATTCATACGGATCGATTCATTAAACGATCGATCTCAATGATGATTGGTCAATAGCTCACAAACGAAGAATCGAAATGACATGAAACTTTATGAATAGTTAAATATTATATAAAAGAACCTATCATATCAATCACATATCATTTGGAGAAACCTGAACGATCGGCCAACATCGTTCTTGAACGATCGGCCAACATCGCTTTTGAACAATCTTATCGTTTCAGCCAGAACGATCCCAACTCCACGGGTAACGCAATATCTCACAAATGGTAAGTCGGAATTGCATGAAATTTGGATAGCAAGTAGCTAACATCATTTAGGACCCACAAAAATGATTGCACCTCCAAAGGATAAAATATGGAATGATTTTCCATATTTCCATTTTTCAACTTGACTCCGTGAAAAAGGGGATATCTCAGAAAAGGTAAGTCGGAATCGGACATAATTTGGAGTGCAAGTAGCTAACATTATGGAGGACCCACAAAAATGATCGTACCCCCATTGGAGCTAATATGAATGATCAACACCGATCATTTAAATGGTGTGTGATTGATCTGAAAATTGGTGGATAGGGTCATACCGCTTTAGAGGTTCTTCTGGTGAAATTTCAGCTTGATCCATTCGCGTCTTCACCTATAAATACAGCGGACATGGCTCAATATAAGGATCTTCTTCTTCTTCCAATTGGATCTTCTTTTGGCTCTCCTTCAATATTTCTTCTCTCTTCCTCCGTTAATTTTCTAAGGTAAAAAACAACTGTATTTGTAATCATACAGTTTAAACAAAAGACTATTGGAGTTGACGTTGGCCGGAGTTTGCCGAACCATTGTAAAACCTATGTGTTCATTTACTTTTCTGCAATCTATTATGGGATATGTGAATCTATACTTCTCTGTTTGGATCTAAATATTGGATATTGGTGCTTTCACTTATAACAAAATGTTTGTGCTAGAACGACCAGCATTGATCGATCAGGACTTTGGGTATAATGGCCCTTTTTTCCATACCCTTTGAATCGATAATAAACCACACATGTCCAACTCAAATTGCACGAAGAGACGGATCATTAAAGGTAGAAAGAAAAATAAAGACAGAACGTAATCTCACATTAATGGAATAACATACATTATTTCAATAATATTTTTACAGCGGAAAATTTTAAAATACAATATCAGAGTCTAACCTAGATTCGGCCTGGACAGTTATAACACCTGCCCTTACAAATGCTGACAAACAAAAAAACAAAAACAATGGATGTAGCGTCTAATAGAATACGTCCATACGTTGATGTAAATCTCCAGCACTCATTTGGAAACCCCAACCGTCTTAAACTAAACCTGAAACCACTTGGATCTGACCCAAGTGTTAAAAATACTTGGATCAGACTTGATAAACCAGGGTGAGATACTCGTAATTTAAAATGACTATATTATCAAAACCTTTGAAAAGGAGGGTATCTCGTAAGACCAGACTCACACATAAACACGGACCGGTTTTTACCTTATGATAACCGAAACACTTTATACCATAATACACTATATATTATTTTTAATGACATTCTTTTAAAAACACTTTTCAAATAAAACTTATTCAAATAAGGTAACAATACCCGGACTAAGTCTAAGGGAATATATCAGGATTAGGTCAACGGAATATGCCGAATAGAATATATGATATGAAATGGGGGTAGATGACATGTTTGTAAGTCATTACAGCTATTTTGGGAATATAATCAAAATCGTAAATCTCATAGGGATTGGATTTCCAACATTATAGGGAACTAGTGACCTTTTCTCCGATCCACGCATAACAAACATAGTTCCTACGGTGCCTTAATCGCTTTTCTCAAACTAGTCACTTGAAACTATACTTGCTATACTACCACTGATAACCAGTAGTTCCCTTCTTTTCTCAAGCTAACCAATTTAACAAATGGGACAATAAATGCCTTGAGCGACGTATCCCCCAAAGGGCAAAACGTATTTGACACCACCATACATACTCACTTATTTTGAATTTCCATTTGTTAGACCACATAGTATCCCTTCATAACCGGGGTGTGAGGCTCGCGAAGCTACGATCAATTTCTTCAAAGTCATGTTTTTCACATAAAATCACGCTTTGATCATAATAGGTTCCACTTTGAATGCCACACTACCATTCCTTTGATCACTATTTGACTCCTACAAGCATACAACCTCTGAGTTCGTATGTCTCGGAGAAGGGTGTTAACCTAAGAGAAGTTTCCTTCTCCACCACCAAGCAGATGTACATTTGTAAAAGTCAAACGTTGTGTCTCAGAAATGCAATGTCAGACATTCATCCATACAAGTTTGTTCTAGGACTGAATGAAACCGAAGGCACTCTCCTACTACCACTAGTAGGAGTAGTCCTTGCAATTCGAAAAATCTCTGCAATGGGGAGACCACTGCTATAAATAACTCTATAATGGGAGACACTAGAGCATGTTCAACAAGCAGTCCTCATGTTATAAAGATCCATGTTATTCAATAATCATCATCTTCAACATGTCTTCACTTTCGAACGTATACATTGTTTCGAAGTGATTTTCGGATAGGAGTCACCCAAATCCGACTGGGGTTCCTCGAAGCCAATCATCGCTTAAAAAGATGTTAAGTTCGTAAGTGGATATCAATCATCAATCAATTATTTCATCTTTTATTTAAATCAAATATCTTTCTTAGATATATTATTTATTTTCAAGAGTGTATGGAATCATTAAGCCTCATTCATCAAATCATTTGGTTTATTTAAACCTTTCTTAAAACCTGGAATAATTTCAAATCATTTTCTCTTTTACTTAGGAAAACCTTTCCAAACCATTCATTAAATCTTAATCAAATATTTCTAATATTCAAGTTATAACTTTTAACTTAGAGAAAATGTTTCCAAATCAATTCATTAAATATTAATCAAAGATTTCCTTCATAACTTCGAATCATATTCTTGCAAATCAAAGATTTTTATAAATAGAACTACTGCCACCTTAAATATGGTAAATTTCACCTCCAGGAACTAGTTGCAAGTAATCCAACATCATGAATATCTTTGTCTTCAACAATCTTTGTGAACAATATATTTTATTTCGAAATTAGTTTGAAGGGTTTTTTGGATAGGAATCACCCAAATCTGATCCCGGTTTTTCGGATAGGAATCACCCAAATCCGATCCCAGTTCCTTAGTGCTAATCATTGATAAAAAGATGGTAATTTCTTATGGGATTTTGAAAATTAGTTTGAAGTGATTTTCGGATAGGAATCACCCAAATCTGATCCCGGTTCTTCAGATAGGAATCAACCTAATCTGATCTCGGTTCCTTCGTACTAATCATCGATAAAAGATGTTAAGTGGCTAGTTAACATTCAAATAATTTATTTCTTTTCTCTTATCTTGGAAAAACTTAAATATGATCTTTTAGAGCATCTGGGCTTTGCTTACGATCTAGTCCACCCCTCGCCTAAGAAGAAAAACATAGACAATGTAAGTTCAGGGCAATGGTTGCTCCATCCCTAACCTTAGCTAAACACCTTGTTTTATCTTTCCAGAACTCCCAGGCGATATAATTGTACTAGTCGTTTCCGCATACTTCAAAATCATCTTTACATTACTTAATTACTCCTTTAAATTCATTCATAAAAAATTTAGGATAGAATTGTTAAGTTTAAAACTCATATTAAAAAGGCTATAGAATTCGCAGCATAAAAGTGCTGTGGAAAATGCTATATAAGATTATTTGATTTAAACAACTTTTTAATATTTGAAAATTCATATTTTCCATTCAAAATATCTTTTAAACCATTTTAATATATTTATCAAATTTATTTCATATTTTTAATCATTTAAAAATATCATTTATAGAGAAATCCTTTTTCGGATTCCGAACTGCAAAACCGCGATGTTTTTAGAAAATTATTTTGAACATATTTCAAAATATACTTGATTAAATCTGGATTTTCTTTCTTCGTTTGGATACTACGGATATAAAAGACCAAAATATTCTTATCTCGAAGAATTCTGAGCTATATTTCACTTTGTGCACACATTTAACTTTTATGGTGCGAAATCGCGAACCACCGTTACGCAACGCACGTAGTTTTGACTTGTTTTTCAATTTATCTTCAAACTTCTTGAAAACACTTTTAAATGTTTAAAAAATATTTCTAAATCATTTTAAACTCATTTTAAACTCATTCTAAATAATATTACAATATTTCGAACTCATATTCCATTTCATTTCACTTTATAATATTATATCATCATAATATTATTTCTAACCTTTTTAGATCATTTAAAATCATTAAAAAGCTAAATAATTTCCATACACACATTTATATGGATTTAATTCTTACTTAATTAACTATGCTTACTAACCATTTCTCTTATCATTTATCAAACCACGTTATCATCCATATCACAAACATATAATCAACCATAATATGAACCAAGTTATCATCCATTAATCATCCAACATATATTAAACTTCTAAATCATCACACTTGAAATAATTTATGTATTAATTAGTAAATATGAGTACTCACCTTTTAACTTAACCAATTCTTCCAACCAACATTCATATGCAACAACACTTCACTTAAACTTCGACTAATCAACTTCTACTTCATTTCTTTTGCTTAATGCTATTGACCTCTTTTTCCAAACTCTCGAAAATCGGGCAGAGCTATCATAGCACCTTGAATTTTATCCTGGCTCCTTGGTATGAAATCGACGGCACTTCCTTCTCATTTTGTTGCTCCAGAGCTTCACGACTTGCTCCATTTTCTTACAGAGGTATGGTCACACCCTATTGTATTTCTTCCTCCATTATTTCTTCACTTCTTAGATGCTAAACCATGTTTTAATGGTATCCGAAGGTCTTTGGAAAAATTTGGTGGTGTTTGAAGTTGATTTGATATGACTTTGCAAAAGTTAGTAAGAAAATAGAAGAGAAGAAGAAGCCATTAAAGAGATTTTCAAGGAGGAAGAAGACGAATGTAGAAATAGTGTGAAAAAATGTGAGAAAGTGGTTGGTATTTATAGAAAAAGAAATGAAGTGGTAAGTTACCAAAATATCCCTTTACCAAATTATCAAAATAACCTTACTTGCTTCTTAAGTAACCTTATTTTTTTCAACACTTAACATGTAACATCCAGATTTTTCGACGCCCGAAAGTCGACATCAATACATCCACTGTATCGAATGCCGCACAGTCGAATGCCAAAAACCGAACCGTTAGGGTTTAAAGAAGAAGAAGATAGAAGAAGAACAAAAACAATAAACAGAATCTCACATTTTCCAGCGGAACAATATACAATAGATAAATAAATATTTTTATAATCAAGAACTATATCAGTTATTACATTATATCATATTACATTATCAGCGTGTTACAACAACAAATAACGGAAAAGAATATAACACATACTAGTGATACGCTTCGCCATCCAACTTCCTCCCGATATCCACAGCATCTCTTTTCTGACTTCGCTCCAGAATAACGATAACCTGAATTTAGGCTGTCCGTGTGGAAAATTATGGGGTCTTAGAGTTTAGAAAGGGAACAATAAACTCCAGGTTAGCCGTGGGACTGGTGTGAGATCTCAAAAACAATTTTTTTCACAAAAAAAAGAGAAAAAAAGAAATCCGCTATGCTTTTTGGAAAATGAAACTACCATAAGGCCTCCCGCCACACACACAATGCAAACGCAGAATTGAAGGAGATTTCACCTTATGATAGTCAAACATGCTTAATATGCAAAAATCTTTTTTTTTTAATATTATCATTAGTGCATAGTGTAGAAAACATTTCGAAAGTATAATATTAATCTTAGCCAGCATACAACAATTATTGTATGCCTACTATAGCTACCATGTTCAATAGCAGGTTACCACCACATTCCATGGCAGGTTATACAACTAAAACCATACAGGGCACGTATTGTTTTATTGGATTTCCAACAAATGGTCAGGCTAAGGAACTTCCTACCGCCACATGGGTACGCCTCTGGAGGGACGTCCCGAAAACCTACCTGGATCTCTGCCAACACAAGGCCAGTGTCCTTCCTTCCCGGAAGTAACCCCTAAGATATGCCACCCCCAGTCGTTTGCGACCTTTATCCGAGGATCCTCTACACCAACAACTAAAAAGAAAAGTGTTTGCAGTAACCACATATGTTAAATATCAGGGCTCCATACCGGACACCACCCTTTTCCAGAAGGAATGGACATACCCTAGGGCAGCTACCCCTGAAACCTTGCTGCATCTTTCCTGTTTCGACCATTACCGGTTTGTGAGGCTCGATGAGGGCTCATCCACAAAGCTATGCTTTTCACAAAGTCATGCTTTGATCAACAAATGATCAGCAGCACTTCGTATGCCACATTACCAAATTGGGAATGTATCACTAGTAACCATCAACAACATAACCTCTGAGCTCGTACGTCTCAGAGAAGGGTGTTAAGATAAGAGAATAAATCTCCGCCACCAAGCATAAATGTATTTGATAGAAACCAGCTTTACAACTCAAATTGTAATGTCAGACACACATCCATACAAGTCTGTTCCGGGTTCGAACAGAACCGAAGGCACTTCCGAAGAAGCCCTTGCAAATCCCCGTATCCACAATCTCGATCGGACTTCCCATCACTTAGGAAATCTCTATATTGTAGCTACTCAGTGCAGAGACAATCGATAGGTTATCCTATCGTTCTTACAAATAGTCGGTCTTCACTATCGGTCTTCAAATGCTACCCATAACGTCGTATCATTATTCGGAATGGGTTATATGACACAAGGTCCTCTCCCAGCTAAACTGAATAATGAGCGCAATATTTAAAAAAAAAAGTGTTATATTCAGATTTTAACAAATCACAACAATTTTCACTTTGATCTTTTAAATAAAAGATCTATCACAATCACAAAGGTTCGATGTGGTTTCTGGATATCCATTTGGAATCCGACCACCGGTCGCATCGAAATTCAAATGCCATTAAAGGTCAGTATTGATAGTTGGTTATTTAACTATCAATCATCATTTACAACAATCACCAAGATTTAAACAATTTTTCCCACCAATTATTATTTTCGAAATATTTTCACAAGATATATTTCACACTTCAACCATTTGAAAACAAATTTCAAATCACTTTTCACCTTTCAATCCTTTGAAAACGAATTTTCAAAATCACTTCCCTCACATGGAATAAATTTCCAAATATTTATTTAATTCTACCGAAAATCTACCGAGTTCAAATATTTTAAAATACTTATTTTAAATATTAGCCATGAAAACTTTATACCAATATCTCATATAAAACTTCAATTCCAAACTAATTTTTAAACAAAGTCGGTAGATACAGTATAACTACTTAAATATCCACTTTCTTTTTCCTTTAATCCCAATTTATTTATTTATATTTTTAAAATACCAAATTATATTTATCCAACCATAAAATAGCATAACAAGGTCCAAATCAATTTATCACAGGATATCAATGAGATATATCACAGAATATAAATAAATTTCCTATTTGTGAGAAATCCAATTGGATCCCTCCAACATGCTTCCCTACATCCACAAATATTAGCACAACTAATAAATATCGATTCAATCTGATAATAATTATCATATTCAGCTAAACAACCAATCAAACATTTAAATATTAGCTATTTAAATTAACTGGTATCCAGATGTGAGTGAGATTAACTCACCTTGAGTTTCCAACGAGCGTCCAAATTTAAATTAAATCAAACGGCGTTCGATTTAACCTAAATTTTTACTTGCTCCGAATGATCCTAGAATTGCTCCACTGCGTAGTACTCGTCGCTGTGTTTCCGACGTTGCCAGTTTCGTCGAATTCTGATAAGTATGCAAAAGATATGGCTTATAACCATTTGAAAATAATTGATATAAACAATTTTCTTTTTATTTTAATTTATTTTTACCAAAACAAAATCAAGCCGCACGATCCACTATCCAAAATCAATGCCGCTCCTACCCCTTCTACCTCATGCGAATACCCAGCTAAAACAACCCATCTCGACTGGAAAAAACAAACCAAGATTGCCTCCTCCATGAAACCCTAGCCGATGATTAAAGACCACCGTCGCGTGCCCCCACGCGAGTATTAAGAACGCTCCATGCCTCGAGACGCTCGGCAGCTTCCTTGCCTCAAAATACGTGCACGAGCATAAGACTTTGAGCGCAAATCGCTGTCGGATCTTCTCACCGTACGCCATCAACCCCGTGTAGATTTAAAGCCATTGACGAGCTCGACATCTTCTTAGTTGGAAGCTTCGGCTGAAATTTCATGGATTTCGAGAAAATTTAAGGGAAAGAGAATAGATTATCGGCCATAGAAACTAACGTATGCGGCGGCTGTGAAAGGAAACGATGGTTTCGGTTCGATGCGTGTATATATATACATATAACCCAACTATTTTATTATTAAATTCACCATTAGACAACTTTCTCAAAGGATCTCCAAACAACGCGTGCCGACAAGCGATTATAAGGTTTTACCTACGTTCCGAACACAATGAAACGTGTTTCGGAGGCTAATTCGATCATATGCGCGAGTTACGGAAATAAACGATCAATTCTTAATTAAATGGTTTAAAATAGTTTCTATGCGTTTTGAGCTGCCAGTGTCAAACGACAACTCCGATTGCTACGAAAATTGAAACCGATAATAACTAACTATTACGGATCCAGTGGAACTAGTTTCGTCGAATTCCGAGACTGTGCCCCGGAAGGCTACTTTAACTCGTCGATAAATTCGAGCGATTTCCGAAATTGTCAAAATCACTTAAAATTTCACTTTTAAAATTTTACTAACTTTATTATAAATCATATAGACTTTATAATTACATTAGAAACTATTCTGATTCACTTCGAACCACTGATTATTTGCACCATTATATTATTAAATTCCATTATTAAATTAATATAAAATTCCAAATCTTAAACCTATCGACTTTTGATTGCATCCAAAAGTCCAACATCGCTATTTAAATTCAAATAGACTTAAAATAAATTTTATAAGCCATTTCATAACCGTTTATATCCAGATTCACCAATTATCACAACTCCAAATATTTAATTATTATTATGCAAATCAAATTAAATTACCGCATTTGAAATTTAACTAATTCTATTAATTTGACCAAAATCTTTTTACTTCAAAATCAATTCAAAATCCATCTTTAACATTTAAAATGAATTAAATTTTCAAAATCTAACGACTAGAAATTCTGGGTCGTTACATCCTTCCCCCCTTAAAAGAATTTCGTCCCCGAAATTACTAGTTAAGAAGAATGATCCTTAACCCATTTATCATTTTCCCAAAACCAAACAATTTCAACTTTCCAAAATAAATCTTTCTATTAGAGACCCATTATCATTTCAACTAACTTTCTAAAATCTTTCATGGTTCCCAAACAACACGATCGCTTCCCGTACCTGTACTTACTTAAACAAACACATCAGTTTTCAATAATATGAGAATTTATTAACTTCTATTCATTAAACTAGCCAAACACATCAATTACATAGTTTAAACAAATAAACCTCATAACTTAACATGTTAGCCATATTTTAACAGCAATCCAAAGATTTCAATCACTATTTTAATTTCCTGACAAATCCAAACTTCATTTTATTCCACTCGAATGATTTACATTCAAGTTTTCTACATACAATTTATATTTACTTCAATTCAATTCCAAATTAATTTACAATCAAATCTTTATTTCAAATTTGATACATTTGCATCTCTTTATGATTCACTTGCATTTATATACAAATCCACTTATTAAAATTTCAGTCCATTCCAATTGATTTAAAAACCAATTTTATTCTCTTTTTCAAATCAATTTACTTCCATTTACGACAAAACGACTATTTTCTTGTGCAAATTCTAATGTTGTTTATACAAACAACAATTACATAAGCTTATACCAATTTCAATTAATTCATCTCAATCTAATATATTCAAAACTAACTTCATTTACTTGCCTTAATTTAGTAGCTTTGTTTAGCACAAAACGACTAATCTCAATGCAAATTTGATGTCATTCAAGCAAACAACAATTACTGAAGTTTATAACCATTTTAATTAATTCCAACTCAAACTATATTAATTTTACTCCTTTCGAAATTATTTACAACCCAGACATCCTCATTATTATTCCAATATCAAATTAAATTCTTATTCTTACACTTCCAATTCATTATCCATATAGGTTTATATTAATATCATTCAATTCTGGGTTATATACAACTCATACATTCTTATTTCATCACAATAAGAAATTAAAATTCTTTTTCTTGCATTAAAATTTTATTATCTAAATAAATTTCATTCAAGACCATTTCATAAGTTTGGCAACAAACATTCCACAATTTCCTTACGTTATTTCAATTCCAAAATATCTCAATTTCTTCTTGCATCATATTTATTTTTATTTTAAATTTGATTCTTATCAAATCAAATTCCAATCCATTACAAATTTTAATTCGATTTGTTTACTTACTCAATCCATTTTAAATTTATTCACCTTCTTGATTCACTTCTGAATTTATTTATAACATAACCATTCCAATTATTCTAAACCAAAACTGGGTTTTATTTTACTTTTTAAATTTTACAAACTACCATTATCCATTTCAATACAAATTCCTTTCAATTTAGCTCACGCTAGATTCATCTTCAAACTTCTCTTTTGAATTTAGTTGGGTCAGAATTTTATTCAATATTATTTCTATTAAATTAAAATTTCCTTCAACTCAATTTCTTTTCCAATTTTAATTCAAGTTTAACTAAATTTTATTTAGCCAACTTAAATTCATTCCACTTCATTTACTACTTAAATAAGAATTGAATTTCATTCAATATTATTTATAACACCACTGAATTTTGATTTCAATTCAATCCAAATTTAAATTAATTTCTTTTTAACTTAAATTAAATCCAATTCGGTCCAATTTTATTTCTCTATTCAATTTAAAATTTTACTTTCTAATATATAAGTTTAAAACTTATTTACTAACTTAAGTCCATTCATATCTTATATTTTTCCTTTGTCTTATCTTACTTTACCTTTCATTTAAGATTAAGTTTGAATTCGCCATACCATTCAACTATTTTCCATTTGTGATTATAATTCCATTTTCTATTTATAAGTTCACCAACTTATCTACTTAAAAGCTTACATTGCTCATTTGAGTTATTTTCATCTTCTAATCACAATTCCAAATTATCTATATAACACTTAATAGCTTAAGCATATAAATTTTCATTACTCAATTATAGTCATTTTACATTTTAACTTTATATCCAATTTAATTCAATTTCAAATTTCAATTTTTATTTAACTTATCTTAAGTTAAATTCAAATATATTTCATTCACCACCATATATTCAAATTATATTTTTACTTCTAGGAGTAAAATTTTCATTTTTTTTCTTCCTTATTCAAATCAAGTTCACTTTATAAGTTCAATAGTTGATTTATCTTAACTTTTCACATTATTAAATAGAGTATCCATAATTCAATTGCCCGGTTTTATTTCAAAACCATTTTGAAATAGTAATCAACACATACCCACTTGGTATATCAATTCAAATCTCCAGATTCCAAAACAATCTGTTTTTTTACCAAAACAAATTTCCCTTTTGAAATTCCTAAAACCACTTTTATACCAACAATTCCAAACAAATATCATAACCAATCACCACAGAAGCAATCCATCACTTAAGAAACTCGAAAATGAATTCTGATGATGTGGCCATCATCATCAGGATTATTTTTCAACGACTGAAGTGAGTTCAGTGCTTCCTCGCTTCCACAAATTCCTTTCAAAACAATTTCCATTTAGAAATATTTTCCAAAATAATACTCTATTATTTCCTTCAAACACTTTGGAAAATATTTCAAACATTCCCAAGATTTTAAATTTCCAAACTTTTTGTTTAAGCTCATTTTAAACACTTTTCAAAATTCCCAGGATCTAAATTCTGGTTTAAATCAAATTTTACTCCTTTTTTATTTAAACCAAACTTAGATAATTATGTTTGGTTATAAACCATTTCAAACTTTAGATTCTTATATTTGATTATAATATTAACAACCAAACATCCAAATATATATAATAAATTCAGAAAAATTATTCCTTTTATACCAAAATATTCATTTACCCCACTTTAAAACAATACCATGTCAGTTTATCTTGTTTAAGAGTTTAGAAACCCCTATCGATACGGTTGTACTTCCCGTACCGACCAGAATTCATAAACACTCAACCGATAAGTCAACACGGTATAAAAACAATTTTATATTCACTAACAAATACGCGCTCATATCTATTATTACACTCAAACTCATTCTAGAGTACTACTGACTCTATCTCTAATGAGTAACACCCAACAGATCCAAGGTTGTCGTTAAACTAAATGCTCTGATACCTCAATTGTAACGTCTTGATTTTTCGACGCCCGAAAGTCGACATCAATACGTCCACTGTATCGAATGTCGCACAGTCGAATGCCGAAAAACCGAACCTTTAGGGTTTAAAGAAGAAGAAGATAGAAGAAGAACAGAAGCAATAAACAGAATCTCACATTTCGCAGTGGAACAATATACAACAGATAAATAAATATCTTTAAAACCAAGAACTATATCAGTTATTACATTATATCACATTACATTATCAGAGTGTTACAATAACAAATAATGGAAAAGAATATAGCATATACTAGTGATACGCTTCGCCATCCAACTTTCTCCCGATCTCCACAGCATCTTTTATCTGACTTCGCTCCAGAATAACGATAACTGACTCTAGGCTGCCCGTGTGGAAAATTATGGGCACCCAAAATTTAGAAAGGGAACAATAAACTCCAGATCAGTCGTGGGACTGGTGTGAGATCTCAAAAATAATTTTTTTCACAAAGAAAAGAAAATAAATCCGCTATGCTTTTTGGAAAATGAAACTACCATAAGGCCTCCTGCCACACACACAATGCAAACACAGAATTGGAGAAGATTTCACCTTATGACAGTCAAACATGCTTAATATGCAAAATCTTTTTTTTTAATATTATCATTAGTGCATAGTGCAGAAAACATTTCGAAAGTATAATATTAATCTTAGCCACCATACAACAATTATTGTATGCCTACTATAGCTACCATGTTCAATAGCAGGTTACCACCACATTCCATGGCAGGTTATACAACTAAAACCATACAGAGCACGTATTATTTTATTGGATTTCCAACAAATGGTCGGGCTAAGGAACTTCCTACCGCCACATGGGTACGCCTCTGGAGTGACGTCCCGAGAACCTACCCGGCTCTCTACCAACACAAGGCCAGTGTCCTTCCTTCCCGGGAGTAACACCTAAGATATGCCACCCCCGGTCGTTTGCGACCTTTATCCGAGGATCATCTACACCAACAACCATAAAGAAAAGTGTTTGCAGTAACCACATATGTTAAATATCAGGGCTCCATACCTGACACCACCCTTTTCCAGAAGGAATGGACATACCCTAGGGCAGCTACCCCTGAAACCTTGCTGCATCTTTCCTGTTTCGACCATTACCGGTTTGTGAGGCTCGATGAGGGCTCATCCACAAAGCTACGCTTTTCACAAAGCCTTGCTTTGATCAACAAATGATCAGCAGCACTTCGTATGCCACATTACCAGATTGGGAATGTATCACTAGTAACCCTCAACTGCATAATCTCTGAGCTCTTACATCTCAGAGAAGGGGGTTAAGCTAAGAGAATAAATCTCCGCCACCAAGCAGAAATGTATTTGATAGAAACCAGCTTTACATCTCAAAGTGTAATGTCAGACACACATCCATACAAATCTGTTACGAGTTCGAACAGAACCGAAGGCACTTCCTAAGAAGCCCTTGCAAATCCCGGTATCCACAATCCCGATCGGACTTCCCATCACTTAGGAAATCTCTATACCGTAGCTACTCAGCGCAGATACAATCGATAGGTTATCCTATTGTTCTTGCAAATAGTCGGTCTTCACCACCGGTCTTCAAATGCTATCCATAACATCGTATTATTATTCAGAATGGGTTAAATGGCACAAGGTCCTCTCCTGGCTAAACCGAATAATGAGCGCAATATTCAAAAAAAATAAGTGTTATATTCTGATTTCAACAAATCACAAAAATTTTCACTTTGATCTTTTAAATAAAAGATCTATCACAATCACAAAGGTTCGATGTGGTTTCCAGATATCCACTTGGAATCCGACCCCCGGTCGCATCGAAATTCAAATGCCATTAAAGATCAATATTAATAGTTGGTTATTTAGCTATCAATCATCATTTACAACAATCACCAAGATTTTAAAAAAAAATCCCACCAATTATTATTTTCAAAATATTTTCGCAAGATATATTTCACACTTCAACCATTTGAAAACAAATTTCAAATCACTTTTCACCTTTCAATCCTTTGAAAACGAATTTCAAATCACTTCCCTCACATGGAATAAATTTCCAAATATTTATTTGATTCTACTGAAAATCTACCGAGTTCAAATATTTTAAAATACTTATTTTAAATATTAGCCATGAAAACTTTAATCTCGTATAAAACTTCAATTCCAAACTAATTTTTAAACAGAATTAGTAGATAGAGTATAACTACTTAAATATCCACTTTCTTTTTCCTTTAATCCCAATTTATTTATTGATATTTTTAAAAATACCAAATTATATTTATCCTACCATAAAATAGCATAACAAGATCCAAATCAATTTATCACAGGATATCAATAAGATATATCACAGAGTATAAATAAATTTCCTATTTGTGTGGAATTCAGTTGGATCCCTCCAACCTGTTTCCCTGCATCCACAAATATTAGCACAACCAATAAATATCGATTCAATCTGATAATAATTATCAAATTCAGCTAAACAACCAATAAAACATTTAAATATTAGCAATTTAAAATAACTGGTATCCAGATGTGAGTGAGATTAACTCACCTTGAGTTTTCGACGAGCGTTCAAATTTAAATTAAATCGAATGGCATTCGATTTAACCTAAATTTTTACTTACTCCGAATGATCCCAGAATTGCCCCACTGCTTAGTACTCGTCGCTGTGATTCCGGCGTCGCCAGTTTTGTCGAATTCTGAATATGTATGCAAAAGGTATGGCTTATAACCGTTTGAAAATAATTGGTATAAACAATTTTCTTTTTATTTTAATTTATTTTTACCAAAACAAAATCAAGCCGCACGATCGACTATCCAAAATCACTGCCGCTCCTACCCCTTCTTCCTCACGCGAATACCTAGCTAAAACAACCCATTTCGACCGGAAAAAAACAAACCAAGATCGCCTCTTCCATGAAACCCTAGCCGATGATCAAAGACCACTGTCGCATGCCCCCACGCGAGTACTACGAACGCTCCAAGCCTCGAGACGCTCGGCAGCTCCCTTGCCTCAAAATACGTGTGTGAACACAAGACTTTGAGTGCAAATCGTCGCCGCATCTTCTCACCGTACGCCATTAACCCCGTATAGATTTAAAGCAATCGACGAGCTCGACATCTTCTTAGTTGGAAGCTTGGCTGAAATTGCATGGATTTCGAGAAAATTTAGGGGAAAGAGAATAGATTATAGGCTATAGAAACTAACGTATGTGGCGGCTGTGAAAGGAAACGAGGGTTTCGGCCCGATGCGCGTATATATATACATATAACCTAATTATTTTATTATTAAATTCACCATTAAACAACTTTCTCAAACGATCTCCAAACAACGCGTGCCGACAGGCGATTATAAGGTTTTACCTACGTTCCGAACATAATGGAATATGTTTCGGAGGCTAATTCGATCATATGCGCGAGTTACGGAAATAAAGGATCAATTCTTCATTAAATCGATTAAAATAGTTTCTATGCGTTTTGAGCTGCCAGGGTCAAACGACAACTCCGATTGCTACGAAAATTGAAATCCATAATAACTAACTATTACGGATCCAAGGAAACTAGTTTCGTTGACTTCCGAGACTGTGCCCCGGAAGGCTACTTTAACTCGTCGATAAATTCGAGCGATTTCCGAAATTGTCAAAATCACTTAAAATTTCACTTTTAAAATTTTACTAACTTTATTATAAATCATATAGACTTTATAATTACATTAGAAACTATTCTGATTCACTTCGAACCAAAATCTGATTATTTGCATTATTATATTATTAAATTCCATTATTAAATTAATATAAAATTCCAAGTCTTAAACCTATCGACTTTTGATTCCATCTAAAAGTCCAACACCGCTATTTAAATTCAAATAGACTTGAAATAAATTTTAGAAACCATTTCATAACCGTTTATATCCAGATTCACCAATTATCACAATTCCAAATATTTAATTATTATTTGTAACAACCCGCATATTTATCGATTATATATTTAAATATTTTATCGTTAGTCGGATTTTGGTCCGAAAAGCTACCTTTTGCATGTGGTCGAATTAGGACTCGGGACCACTCCCATTGAGTTTAAAATGCGGTTTGCGACCTTTTTGAGTATAATCTTCGATATGTTTGGAGAAAGTTGATTTTTGCTACTTTTCACTTTGGGTTTGGTTTTGGGCTCAGCCCTATGTTTTAACATATGCTCAAATCTGAGCCACTCTTCCCCATTCACCCTCATTCTCTTCTCTTTTCAGTTTTCTTAGCATTAATGGTGGGAGAGATTGGAAATTAAAACTCTAAAACCCTAGTTCCTCTTGCAACTTCAAATTCCTAACTCCAAATTCAAGAGAACCCATTGGTAAGCTTCTTCTTCTTCTCCAACTTATTCTCTTACCAATTTCAGAAATTCCTAAACCTAATTTTGGGAATGTTCTTGTTGTTGAGCATAGATTCAAGCTCATTTGGTGTAACGACCCAGAATTTTTAGAAATTAAAATTTGAATATTTAATTAATTTTAAATATTAATAAGTGAATTTATAAGTCAAATAAATTTTTATTTGAATTATTGGATTTAATTGAATAATTAAATCGATAATTTAATATGTTAAATTATGGAAATAATTAAAAATATAGTTAAATATGATTGAAAATGATTTGTAAAATTTTATTATATCATATTGAAGTTAGAATGATATTTTAGAACTTTTAAAATCGAATTAAAAGTAAATTTGTGAAAATTGAATATTTTAATATTTAAAATCGACTAGTGAAAATAGTCAATTTTTGAACAGTCTCAGAATTGAATGAAACTAGTTCCATTGGATCCGTAATAGTTAGTTATTACCGGATTTCAAATTTCGTGTCAATCGGAGTTATCGTTTGATCGTGGCAACTCGAAACGCATCGATTTATTTTTAATTTAAATTTGGCGAGCTAAAATAGCCATTTTTCAAAAAGTCTCGGATTTCGACGAAACAGTTTCATCGAATCCGTAATGTGATATTATTGTAAGGTTTCAAATTTCAAGTCAATTGGATTTACCGTTTGTCCGGTACAAATTAAAACGCCTAGAAATCGACTTAAATTGGTTTAATTTAAATTGAGCGTTTACAGCCATAACTTGCACAGATGTCCGAATTAGCTTCCGAAACCTATTCCATTGTGTCCGGAACGTGGGGTAAACCCTAGAAACGCTGGTTACGGCGCGTAAATCGGAGTTAGGAATTTCCGGGATGAATAGTGTTTCGACGGTTTCCTATAAATACACCCTCACTCTAAAAAAATAAAAATAAAAACACTAAAACCCTAATTATAAAACCCTAGCCGCCACTTTTAGGTTGAATGGCCAGAATTGTCTCTCACTTCTCCCTCAATCTCTCTCAATCTACAAAGATTTAGCTAAGGTGTTCAACATGAAACTTGTAGAGCTCGACGAGAGCTTTAATTTCATACGGAGATGATCGGAAACGGAGCAACGTGGGAGGAGCTACAGGGGGCCGTTCATGGCCAGTCACGCACGCGTTTCTAGGTGGAAGGGGGGGCCGAGCCTTGAGCCATTCAGGCCGAGCATGGTGCTGGAGTTGGGCTACGACATGAAGCTCCCTGATCGAGTTGCAAGTGAACGTGGAGGAAGAATTAATTAACCCTAATTCTTGGATATGGGTTCAAGCTTGCGTGTGAATGTCTGGAGATAGGAATGAGAGGGGGAAGATGCTATGCATGGCCAGATTTGTATGGGTGATGGATCTTGTGGCTAAGAATGGTTGAGGGTTTAAATTATTAAAGTTAGTTATAAATTTGTGTATATAAATCGTGTACAAACTTCAAAAATTCATATCTTTTTCATACGAGGTCGAAAACGCGCGAAACCAGTTGCGTTGGAATCGTATGGACGAGCACTACGCGATGGAGATGGTTTGGAGTCGTTTGGAGTTAGTGAGAATTTTGGGTAAAATTAAACGTCCGTTTAATTTTATTCGAAATAAATCGCTAAAACGGAAATAAAATCAAGGTGAGAACTTCTCACTCAATCGAATCAGTTTCGATTTTATTTTAAATAGTTAGATTTAAAATATTTGAATGCATGTTTGAATGTTGATTAATATCTATTGATTGTTAAAATAGACATTATGCGCCGTTAGTAAGCGGATGTTATTTATTAAAAACATATACCGCGAATATTTCATAAACAGTGAAATTGGTATTATATATAATAGCAATATATATATATATATTGGCATATGTATATATTGGAGTTGTTGATTCCCCGCATTTTTTTAGCGGATGAGACCCTATTACGCCGTTATTAAGCGGATAATATTTAAATCCCATATACCGCGATAATTTCGTACTGGAACGAAATTAGTATTGTGCTAATGTTTTTGGATGCAGGAAAACAGGTTGGAGGGATCCAACTGGATTCCTCAACAGTTTTTATTTGATTTCAGATATTTTGATATTTGATGGATTATCATATTGATATATGATATCGTTGTTGTCGTGATTGACTATTTGGTGTGTAGCATCATTGGACCCAAATTTTAGGATTTTAAAATGATTATAAAGTGATTTTTTGAAAATATACTATATTTTTAGAATTGAACCATTTTAAATAAATAAACGTTATAATTTTTAAAGTTATAAAAATTATGATTTTTGAGAAATATAGTTAAAAACTGATTTTTGAGAATATGATGCTATTGAGTTTATAAAATAGTTAAATCGAGATATTTTAGAATTATTGTGAAAAGTTTAAATATAGGATTTATGAAATTTAATTATTTTATGAATCAAAATGGTGAAATAATAAAGGAGATTCAAGACGTTTTAAAAGAATAATATAAATTGAATTATATTTAGAGATTTATAAATGGATATTTATAAATTGAAATATGGACATTTTAAAACAAGTTTTTATAAGTGTTTGAATAAAGTGAAGATGAATTTAGTAAATGAATGAAATTTACAGGATTATAAACAGTGAAGTTATAAATGGAATTTTATAAACAGTAGGTTTATAAAATTTATAAAGTTATTGAAAGAATGAATTTTGGATAAATAATTGAATCTTATAAGTTATAAGATTTATAACTATGAAGTTTAAAAGAACGATTTTGTAAAATAATCGTTTTATAAGTATTTAACTTATAATATGAACTTTTAGTTTATAATTGAGTTATAAACGGGAATAGGTTAATAAAGGAATTTATAAAAAAGGAAGTTTTTATAAATAAATAGAAATGGAATTTATAAACGTTGTTTATAAATTCGCAATGACTTATTTTGATAAGTAAATTGTTGTAACCTATTAATGGAGTTATATTCACGATTTTGACTGTGAATAATCCCTTGAAATAAAATGTATAAAAGAATGAAATTTATTAACGAAGTATATTCACGTTTTTGAATAGTGAATAATTCTTTTAAATAAAATGTATGAAAGGATGAAATGTGTTAACGTAGTATATTCACGTTTTTGAATAGTGAATAAGATGTTAAAGAAATTGTTTTGAATGTGATATTTGAAATAGAATTAAAATGATCGAACAATGTTTTAAAATGTGTTGAGATTCGAAACCATAGATTTCAACATGCATTGTTGAAATAAACGTTTTCGAGAAATAAAAGGAAATGATGGACTATAACACTGTTGTTATAGTAAATGATTTCCGAAAGGAAATGTTTCGTATAGTATTGGGATTTATATATCTATTTTAATTTCGAATCCCTATACTAGTGATTTTGGGACGTCGTAACGATGTTCTACGCAACATTCGTTTTGGCCCAAATAAATATGATTAAGTGAAGGATTTCCTTAAAGAATGAAATATATACTTAATTTCGATTAGAGTATATTAAATATTTTCTAAGTATTGAAAATAAATAAAATTCGTGAATTACTTATTTAATAAGTATGGAAATGTTTTCCAATATAAAGTGAATACTTTGAGAATTTATCTTTTTGAAGATAAATTGAAAAGGAATATTGAAATGAATAATTGAAATCGAATATTCATAGATATTTTGGATTGTAAATTCTCTATTGAATTTATAAATGAAATTGGAAAATGGGTTTAAAAATAAATGTTGATTTATTTTTGAAGTATTGAAATTATATATCTAGTGAAGATATTTTTGGAAAATAAATAATTTGGAAAATTATTTGGAATCTGGTGAAGTGTGCATATCCAGTGATAGTTCAATAACCGACTATCAATATTTCCCTTTGAATGGGTAATTGATATGAATTGTTTGAATGTGAATGCTACACTTATTTTTGAATAAGCGCTCACTATTCGGGTTAACCGGGAAAGGACCATGGGGTCGTATAACCCATTCCGAATATGTGATACGTCGTTGTGAATTGCATTTGAAGATCGGTGTTGAAGACCCGGTATTTGCGAGAGCGATAGGATGACCTGTCGATTTACTCTGCACCGAGTAGCTACGGTATTGAGTTCTCCATATGTGATGGTGAATCCGATCAGGATTGTGAATATCCGGATTGTAAGGGCTTCGTAAGAAGTGCCTTCGGTTTTGTTCGAGCCCGGAACAGACTTGTATGGATTGTATGTCTGACATTACAAGTTGAGATATAAAGCCGATTTCTTTCAAATATATTTCTGTTGGTGGCAAAGAATTTATTCTTTTAGCTTAACACCCTTCTCTGAGACGTACGAGCTTAGAGGTTATATAGTTGAAGTTATCAGCGATATATTCCCAATTTGGTAATGTGACATGCTGAGTGTTGCTGAAATGATCATTGTGTCGATTATTGTGATAGGATCATTTATTTGATCGTCTATCTTAGTGATCATTGTGTTGATCATTTGTTGACCCAAAGCATGGCTTTTGTATAAAGTATGTTTTTGTGGACGTGACTTCGTCGAGCCTCACACCCCGGAAATGGTCAAAACAGGAAAGATGCGGCAAGGTTATGAGGGGTAGCACCCTTTAGGGTATGTACATTTCCTTCTGGATAGAGGTGGTATCATGGTATGGAGCCCAGATATTTAACCTATGTGGTTACTACGAATTTATTACTTTGTGGTTGTTGGTTTTCGGGATCCCGTGAGAAAGGTCGTTTACGATCGGGGAATGGCGTGCTCGTGTCAGTAGTTACCCAGTTAGGGGTAACCCGGCCTTGTGTTGGCAGAGTTCCGGTTTGGTTCTCGGGGATGTCTTTCCAGAGGCATTCTCATGTGGTAATGGGAAGTTCCTTGGCCTGACCATTTGTTGGAAATCCAAAGAAACAATACGAAACTTGTACGGTTTTAGTTGTAGAACCTATCATTCACTTATGGTGTCGCAACACTGTTTGGATGGTAGCTATAGTAGGCATACGATAATGGTCGTATGTTGGCTAAGATTTATATTCTACTTTCGAAATGAATTTTTCCTACACTATGCACTAGTAATAATATCAAATGTTATTTTAAATGCGTATCAAGCATCTTTGACTATCATAAGGAGAAATCTCCTCCGATTCTGCGTTTGCATGTGTGTGTGTGCGGGAGGCCTTATGGTAGTCTCATTTTTAAAAGCATTGCGAATTGAATTAAAAATATTCCTCTATTTGATTTTAAAGATAAATAAACTGTTTTGAGTTCTCACACCAGTCACATGACTGACTTGGAGTTTATTGTTTTCCTTCCTAAACTCTGGGTGCCCACCAATTTCTACACGGGCAGTTAAGAGTTAAGGTTTATCAGGATATTCTGGATACTCAGGAATTGCTGGAGACAAGCTGGATGGCATGGCATATTACTTATATAGTATTTCTTTTTCCGCTGCACTATTTGTTGTTGTTGTTGTACACTCTGATGATATGATGTAATGTAATGTATAAAATGTAATAACTGATAGTTCTTTGTTTAAAGATTATTCATTTATTATTATATGTTGATCCGCTGCGAATTGTGAGATTCTGATGTTGTTCTGTTGTTTCTGTTCCGTCCTATTTTCTTCTGTTTTTCTGTTTCCTTTCTCTTCTCTTTTCTTTCTATTTTAATATTTTCTATTTCCTTTTCCCTCTATCTTCTTTTTACCTTCTTTTCTACCTTTTCTTTTCTTAAAATTCTTTTTAAAAACCCTCAGTGTTCGGTTTTCCGTCGTTCGATTCCTCGGCAGTCGATAAAGTGAGTGTCGATGTCGAATTTTTGGAAGACGAAGAATCGGGTCCTGACAATGTGGTATCAGAGCTTATGGTTAAGCGACAACCAGGGTTCTGTTGGGTATTATTCATTAGAGATAGAGTCAGCAGTACTCTAGAATGAGTTTGAGTGTAATAATAGCTATGAGAGCGTATTTGTTAGTGAATAAAAAAATTGTTTTATATTGTGTTGACTTATCGGTTGATTGTTTATGGATTCTGGTCGATGTAGTCTTGCTAACTATCGTAGATAGGAGTTTCTAAACTCTTAAACAAGATAAACCGACATAATATTGTTTTAAATGGGGTAAATGAAATAATTTTACCTTGATTATATTTTATATATATGAAGAAATAATTTTTCAGAATTATTAAAGAAGTATATAAGTTGATTGTTTAGTTGTTTGAATAACCTAAATAAAAGAATAATTGTATAAGTAAAGAATTATAAGAATTGAATTATAATTAAAGTGATTTACAATTGTGAAATAAACATATATATATAAAAAGTGAAACTATATGAATATATATATGAATATGAGTTGTAAATGAAAGTGAATTCAAAGATAAATGAAATTCAACTTTGAAATTGAATTGAATGAATGGATTGAAAGTTAATCAATTAAATGTAAATTTAAGTTGATATGAAATAATGAATATAAGTGTTAATTCATTAAAATCTAATGTTATTGGAAGTTGAAAAATTGAATGAAAATCAATTAAATTAAACCAATTGTAAGCAAAGGAATTTGGTTGTAATAAATATACATTGGTTGTTATATGATTGTTGGTTGATTGTATAAAATTCATTAAGTGTTAATGAAATTGAAAGCTAAAGTAATTGAAATTCAATTGGAAGTTAAGTGAAACTTAAATAGAATTGAATTTAAATTGGAAGTGAACCAACTTGAATATGAATTAGTAAACATAAACTAATTGAGAATGAATGTTGATAACATCCAATGTTAATGAATCTAATGTGATTTAAATTGAAAACCCAATTCATTGAATATTAATGAGAATATGAATGAATATTTATTGGTTATGGATGTTAGTTGGATGATAGTTGGTTGATGTTTGCATTTGTTGCTTTTGTTTCATTTGCTATGTTGGCATATATAGTAATTATGTTGCTATATGTTGTATATTGATACTATTGTCATATATGCATGTTCTCATGTTGTTTGTTGAGTGATTAGTAGGTGCGGATCGCGTTTGCTTCGCATTTGGAGCTCGCTTTTGCGCTATATTAGCCGTATATGCTTGCTAATAAAATATAAGGTACATATCTCGGATTAAATATCGTACTTTTACACTTTTTTCCCTTCGGGATGCCTCATTACTTGATGAGATGTATATTTGTGATATATATACTGTCATTTTTTTTTCGGATCGAGCCGCGCAAAGGAGACTATGGCGAATTTTTCCGGAAATTTAAGGCGTTAGAAAAAATTTGAGAAAATTGGAAATTTTTGAAAACTTAAACTTTGATTTTAGAATTGAAAGTTAAACAATAGTAATTGCTTTTGAAAAAGATAACTAAGTATGATTTGAAAACTTAGTAAAGTTATTGTAAGAAGTTTAAATTTGTTTTGGGAAAATTAATAGATTATATAACTTTTCTTACTTGATAATTTCGAGGACGAAATTCTTTTAAGTGGGGAAGATTGTAACGACCCAGAATTTTTAGAAATTAAAATTTGAATATTTAATTAATTTTAAATATTAATAAGTGAATTTATAAGTCAAATAAATTTTTATTTGAATTATTGGATTTAATTGAATAATTAAATCGATAATTTAATACGTTAAATTATGGAAATAATTAAAAATATAGTTAAATATGATTGAAAATGATTTGTAAAATTTTATTATATCATATTGAAGTTAGAATGATATTTTAGAACTTTTAAAATCGAATTAAAAGTAAATTTGTGAAAATTGAATATTTTAATATTTAAAATCGACTTGCGAAAATAGTCAATTTTTGAACAGTCTCAGAATTGAACGAAACCAGTTCCATTGGATCCGTAATAGTTAGTTATTACCGAATTTCAAATTTCGTGTCAATCGGAGTTATCGTTTGATCGTGGCAACTCGAAACGCATCGATTTATTTTTAATTTAAATTTGGCGAGCTAAAATAGCCATTTTTCAAAAAGTCTCGGATTTCGACGAAACCAGTTTCATCGGATCCGTAATGTGATATTATTGTAAGGTTTCAAATTTCAAGTCAATTGGATTTACCGTTTGTCCGGTATAAATTAAAACGCCTAGAAATCGACTTAAATCGGTTTAATTTAAATTGAGCGTTTACAGCCATAACTCGCACAGATGTCCGAATTAGCTTCCGAAACCTATTTCATTGTGTCCGGAACGCGGGGTAAACCCTAGAAACGCTGGTTACGGCGCGTAAATCGGAGTTAGGAATTTTCGGGATGAATAGTGTTTCGACGGTTTCCTATAAATACACCCTCACTCTAAAAAAATAAAAATAAAAACACTAAAACCCTAATTATAAAACCCTAGCCGCCACTTTTAGGTTGAATGGCCAGAATTGTCTCTCACTTCTCCCTCAATCTCTCTCAATCTACAAAGATTTAGCTAAGGTGTTCAACATGAAACTTGTAGAGCTCGACGAGAGCTTTAATTTCATACGGAGATGATCGGAAACGGAGCAACGTGGGAGGAGCTACAGGGGGGCGTTCATGGCCAGTCACGCACGCGTTTCTAGGTGGAAGGGGGGGCCGAGCCTTGAGCCATTCAGGCCGAGCATGGTGCTGGAGTTGGGCTACGACATGAAGCTCCCTGATTGAGTTGCAAGTGAACGTGGAGGAAGAATTAATTAACCCTAATTCTTGGATATGGGTTCAAGCTTGCGTGTGAATGTCTGGAGATAGGAACGAGAGGGCGAAGATGCTATGCACGGCCAGATTTGCATGGGTGATGGATCTTGTGGCTAAGAATGGTTGAGGGTTTAAATTATTAAAGTTAGTTATAAATTTGTGTATATAAATCGTATACAAACTTCAAAAATTCATATCTTTTTCATACGAGGTCGAAAACGCGCGAAACCAGTTGCGTTGGAATCGTATGGATGAGCACTACGCGATGGAGTTGGTTTAGAGTCGTTTGGAGTTAGTTAGAATTTTGGGTAAAATTAAACGTCCGTTTAATTTTATTCGAAATAAATCGCTAAAACGGAAATAAAATCAATGTGAGAACTTCTCACTCAATCGAATCAGTTTCGATTTTATTTTAAATAGTTAGATTTAAAATATTTGAATGCATGTTTGAATGTTGATTAATATCTATTGATTGTTAAAATAGACATTATGCGCCGTTAGTAAGCGGATGTTATTTATTAAAAACATATACCGCGAATATTTCATAAACAGTGAAATTGGTATTATATATAATAGCTATATATATATATTGGCATATGTATATATTGGAGTTGTTGATTCCCCGCATTTTTTTAGCGGATGAGACCCTATTACGCCGTTATTAAGCGGATAATATTTAAATCCCATATACCGCGATAATTTCGTACTGGAACGAAATTGGTATTGTGCTAATGTTTTTGGATGCGGGAAAACAGGTTGGAGGGATCCAACTGGATTCCTCAACAGTTTTTATTTGATTTCAGATATTTTGATATTTGATGGATTATCATATTGATATATGATATCGTTGTTGTCGTGATTGACTATTTGGTGTGTAGTATCATTGGACCCAAATTTTGGGATTTTAAAATGATTATAAAGTGATTTTTTGAAAATATACTATAGAATTGATCCATTTTAAATAAATAAACGTTATAATTTTTAAAGTTATAAAAATTATGATTTTTGAGAAATATAGTTAAAAACTGATTTTTGAGAATATGATGCTATTGAGTTTATAAAATAGTTAAATCGAGATATTTTAGAATTATTGTGAAAAGTTTAAATATAGGATTTATGAAATTTAAGTATTTTATGAATCAAAATGGTGAAATAATAAAGGAGATTCAAGACGTTTTAAAAGAATAATATAAATTGAATTATATTTAGAGATTTATAAATGGATATTTATAAATTGAAATATGGACATTTTAAAACAAGTTTTTATAAGTGTTTGAATAAAGTGAAGATGAATTTAGTAAATGAATGAAATTTACAGGATTATAAACAGTGAAGTTATAAATGGAATTTTATAAACAGTAGGTTTATAAAATTTATAAAGTTATTGAAAGAATGAATTTTGGATAAATAATTGAATCTTATAAGTTATAAGATTTATAACTATGAAGTTTAAAAGAACGATTTTGTAAAATAATCGTTTTATAAGTATTTAACTTATAATATGAACTTTTAGTTTATAATTGAGTTATAAACGGGAATAGGTTAATAAAGGAATTTATAAAAAAGGAAGTTTTTATAAATAAATAGAAATGGAATTTATAAACGTTGTTTATAAATTCGCAATGACTTATTTTGATAAGTAAATTGTTGTAACCTATTAATGGAGTTATATTCACGATTTTGACTGTGAATAATCCCTTGAAATAAAATGTATAAAAGAATGAAATTTATTAACGTAGTATATTCACGTTTTTGAATAGTGAATAATTCTTTTAAATAAAATGTATAAAAGGATGAAATGTGTTAACGTAGTATATTCACGTTTTTGAATAGTGAATAAGATGTTAAAGAAATTGTTTTGAATGTGATATTTGAAATAGAATTAAAATGATCGTACAATGTTTTAAAATGTGTTGAGATTCGAAACCATAGATTTCAACATGTATTGTTGAAATAAACGTTTTCGAGAAATAAAAGGAAATGATGGACTATAACACTGTTGTTATAGTAAATGATTTCTGAAAGGAAATGTTTCGTATAATATTGGGATTTATATATCTATTTTAATTTCGAATCCCTATACTAGTGATTTTGGGACGTCGTAACGATGTTCTACGCAACATTCGTTTTGGCCCAAATAAATATGATTAAGTGAAGGATTTCCTTAAAGAATGATGTAACGATCCTGAATTTTGAACAATTTAAAAATGAAGATATTTAATTAATTTTAAATATTGGAGATAATTTTAAATTGAATTCCAATAAAACTATGAAATTTGGCGATTAAAATTTTGAATTTAATCTATTTTTAAAGTTGAATAGAAATTTGAATTTTTACTTTGAAGTTTGAAATTGAATATTGAAATTGTATTTTTAATCCAAACAAATGACTTAGAAGAAAAATAAATTTAGATACAAGGATTATTATTTATATTTATAAATTTGTGGTTAGTTTAATAACATTTTCTTAAATAAAAGAATCAAATTTTAATCAATATAAAATAAAATGAGAAACACGTTAATATAAATTTGTGTTGATAGTTGAACTTCAAAACGTTCTAAGTTTATTAAAGAAAACAATTTACAAAAACAAAATTTAATTCAAAATAAAAAAAAAATATAAATATAAATATATATATATATATAATAAAATAAAATAAGAAAAGATAAAAAAAAAATAAAAAAAAAAATAAATATAAAATAAGAAGTAGACATTACCTTACTTTCATCATGCCGACACCATTCCTCCATACCCTAAATCCACGCCACTTCACACGCCATAACTCACGCAAAATTCACGTTCTTTTCTATTTTTATAACCCTACCCCTCTCCACTTTCTTCATTCAGACGAAAGAAAAATAAAAAGAAAAAAATGGCGGCCGTGTAAATCTTCTTCGTTCGCCTTCAGAAAATTGGGGCTTTGCAAAATTTGGGCTTAAATTCGAGTTCGACTTGTTTATTCGTCTTCGTGTTGCCGGCTTCGACTTCAAATCGAAGGCCTCGACTTCGAATCTCTTGCGTGCCCCGATTCGTGATAAAGGTGAGTCTTTTGGCTCACGATTATCTTAATGCAAGTATTTAGATTTGGTTGCATTGAATTTTGGGTGGCATGCTACTGTTTTGGGGGGTTGTTGGTTATCAAATTACTCGGTTAATTTGCATGCTTTGTTTTGATGATTTGTGGGTTTCAGTTGCTCGGTTACTTGAATCTGAACCATTTGGGGGTAATTGCAGTCACTTGCTCGATTTCTTGAACTGTAACTGATAAGAACAGATACGTGCTTGATTTGCATGCTATGAATTGGTGTTGTTTTGCTTCCATCTGCTCGGTTAATTTGCAAGTATGGGTGTTTGGGGTATTTATTATCATTTGCTCGGCTACTTTGAATTCTAAACTGATAGGAACAGATAACACACTGTATGTTGGTTGTTGGTTGTTCTTTTGCTATGAATTGCTCTGTTAATTTGTTATTTAAACTGTTAGGAGCAGATGCTATTGAATTAGGTCTTAAACTGTTAAGAACCGAAGCTAATTTATTGTTTTAAATTGATAAGAACTGATACTATGTGTGATTTGTTTTTAATTTTAAATTGATAAGAACAGAAACTATAATTGGTTTTATTTTTATTTTTTTTAAATTTGACAAGAACTGATGCTACTTAACTTTTATGTTTAAATTGATGAAACAGATACTATGTGTTTTTGTTAAAAAAAATTTTTTTTAAAAAAAAAAAAAAAACTGATAAGAATAGATGCTGCTTTGATAATTTGTTTTAAATTTAAATTGATAAGAATTTAAACTGTTGAGAACAGATACTAAAATTTTTGTTGTAAAATTTATAAGAACAGATGCTACTGAAATTTTTGTTTTAAAATTTATAAGAACCAAAGTGAGCAACTATTTCTTTTCAACTTTTAACATGCTTCAATATTCTGATGCTTGTAAGTAGTCTTGAAATCTGATGAGAAGTTTGCTGATATGTGTTGTATGAAATAATTGATGTGCTCTGTGCCCTGTTCATTTTTCTGAAAACCAAAGTGAGCAACTTTCCACCCATGATCTACTTCTATATCTCAATATGGTGGTTGATACTTGAATGCATTATGCAATGTTGTTAGCTGTTAAAATATCTGTATGTTTAGATATATATATGTAGATATGGAGTGCATGTTGTAACATAGTTCTGTTTACAGGCAACAGGTTTCAATCATGTTTTACATGTATGCTCTGTGTGTTAGTAACAGGTTCAATTTTCAAAAACAAATTAAATAACTTAATGTTAAATTCGAATTGGGGAATTTTGATTTGTTGAGATTTTTGTTGTAAGCAGAGTAATTTTTGATCTCTCAACAAAATTTGCCATCAACAATAAATGGTTGTCAGACAATCCTACTTGTTGAACCTGCTTTCGACACAGTTATTTCTTTCCTTTTCTTAGTCCATTTTCTGCTCCTCTTCCATGCTTTTTAAAATACATACTGGAAATGCAAATGGGTTCCAAGAATTTAAAACAATATTCCCAAAAGGGTCTGTGCTAGCATGCACGAAGTAATTTTATGTTTCTACAGGCAAATCATTATTGCCTCATTTTATAGACTTAGCTAATAACTGAAAGATGTCACACAATTTTGGTCAAAACCAACAGTTGCAGGAAACTGCTGCCTTGCCATATTTTTATATATGTTCATCTCCAATGATTTCATTTTGTGATTTAAGTGGCATTCTATCTGCTAATATTTGATGTTTCATGACACTGTCAACTCAGCAGTGAAAATTTCCAGTTTTAATGCACGTAGTTGCATTTTTCTTTATTTACAGTAAAAGCTGTAAATATTTGTTTTGTGGATATTTGCATTTATTTGCACCAAAAACTGCATATTTTCCGAAAATACTTCTATATGTGTTTCTAGAAGCCATTTGTTGCCTCTGTTACCTCTGTGGCCTCTGTTGCCTGTGTTACTTCTGTGTTACCCCTATGTTGTCTCGGGGTTGCCTCTGTGTTGCCTCGATATTGCCTTCGTGCTACTGTACATTTTTGCTGCTGCATAGTGCCTTGCCTTGTTTGTTTTGGAGTTATGCTTGTACACTTGCAGTGATTTGTCTGACTCGTGCACGCGTGTCGGCGAGGCAGTGCACATGTGTGCAAAGTACACGTGTGTACTGCAGCCACACGAGATTGACAGAGTTTAAAAGTTAAAGTTGTTAATATGAAAATCCATAATAGATTTTGAATTGATTCATGTGATCCATTTATTCAGTTCATTGCAAATTTATTTACTTGAGTTAAGATTAATCCTGACTCGAGTGTTTTTGTGTTTTGCAATTAACGCTCGGGTCAGACCGAGTATTTTTACAGCTTGAAGATTTTCAGGCCGCGAAGTTAGAGAGAGGGGGATTAAAGCACTCTACTAAAGTTTTCAGTAAAATTTTTCTTTGTACTCTAAAAAGATATATTCCGCTGTATATAAAAATTTATGCATTGTACAAACTCTGATACATGTATGTAAGAAAAATTCATTTATGAATAATATTATGATTATTCTGTGATTCTGTGGCTGATTCTGTTTAAACTTTATAAACTGACTAACAATTCGTCATTTTGAACGTTTCTAGTTGGTTTAATTACCGACTAGAGACGGTCAGAGCGGCGGGTCGTTACAAAAGTGGTATCAGAGCTTTGGTTTACTCAAAGCTCAGTTTATGATGTTTAATACGAATAGTTACTAGAACCACTATAAATAAAGTGTTTTCAAATTTAAAGAAGTATAAGAATTGTTTTCTTTAAAATAAAAGGTATTTTGGAAATTAAAATTATTTTGAAATTCCCCTCTCTAAATATGAGTTTGCGATAGTTCTCTTCGGTGAGGTCTCGTTAGATTTGAGTTTCGATCGTTCAGAAACTCATTATCGAATTATTGAGATTATGAAAAATGAAATATGAGTAAAGTGAACTAATAAATTAGTGAATTGGTTTAAATCAAATAACTTGAATATTTCGAGTAATAATTGTGAAATAAAATAACATGTTAATTTAGTTATGATCAAACAGATTATTGAATTATAATTTGGGAATTTGATTCTGAATTCTTTTGAGAAATTGTTTTCAAATGTAAAGAACGAATTGGTAAATAAATGGATTATAAGTATTTAACTTATAATATAAACTTTTGGGTATATAACTGAGTTATATAAATGGAATTGGATTGAATCAATAAAAAGATTTATAAATTGAAGTTTTATAAATAGAAAAGGAATTTATGAAGATTGTTTATGAATTCGAAATCAGTTGAAATTGATAAGTAAATTTGTTATAGCTTATTAAAGGAGATATATCCACGATTTTGGACAGTGGGTAATCCTTTAAAAATAAAAATAAGTTGTAGAGATGATGAAATTGGTTGACAAAGTATATTCACGATTTTGGACAGTGAATATATTAGTAAATAAAACAGATATGTTTTAGGGAGAATGATTGAATAATCCAACCTCTGCTAATAAAAGAATTGCGAATATTGATAGGAAACTTCGAAAACATCTTGTTAATTATAATGGCGAAAACCGAAGCACAAAAAGCAGCACGCCGTGAACGAAGAGCAATCGCTCGTAGAGAAGCAGAAGCGACCCGTGCGGAAATTGAAAGGAGATTCACTGAAAGGCAAGCACCTGGTCCATATGATGAGGTTATTTGCTATCGATGTCATAAAAAGGGACATTATGCCCGTCAGTGTCGAGAGAGAAGAAAGAAAAGGAATGTGGATGACCGATTCGCTCGTCAGGAGATTGTGTGTTTTAAATGTCAAGAGAGAGGGCATTTTCTTAGTCATTGTCCTAAAGTGAAAAGGAAAAAGTGCGTACTCAATTTAACCGTCGATAGATTGACAATCTGCTACCATTGTCGGCAGACTGGACATATAGCCAGAAACTGCACCGAAAGACAACGGGGAGAGCAAGCTATAGCCCGACCAGCTAGAGCGAAAAGTGTTATGGTGATAGATAAAGATGGAAACATCTCATATTATTGCAATAACTGTAAGGAATGGGGACATGTGGATTTTCAATGTGTTAATCCTCCTTTAACACAATATGAAGTAGTGTCATCCGAAGATGAAAGTTTGGCAAAGATGCCTACTATCGGACAAGAAGTCGTTAGTCCTTAATTATTCTGAATCTTAAACCAATCGATATATTTTGTAATACTATCTTTTGTAATCCACAATCTTCTATGTACGTCTTTTAAAAGTATTAAGCTATGTAAAATTTCGTATGGAGAAAATATTTTAATCGAATAGCATTTTGGGAAGTAATATTATGAAATGAAGTTTAATTGTTGATTTAACTGTAGAAATCAAACTATTTCGATGTGAAGTTTATATTTCAAGTTTAGACTATTGTCTAAAATGGTTAATGTGGAAATATGAATTTAATGGAGCTAAATTGATGAACAATTTACTAAAGAACTAGTTGACTATTTTTGAAATAGAAAGTAAATGAAAAGTTCAAATAGAATTTAATTTCAAATTTGAAGTTGTCAACATGATAATCCATTATAGGTTTAAATAAATTCAGTGATGAATTTGAATTTAAACGTGTGGAGAATTAAATTAAGTGAAAAACTTAATATTGAAAAGTTTGAAATCAGTTTAAACCTGATATTGTGAAAAGTATGAAGAATTCAAACTATGAATTAAGTGAAGTTGAAAAAGTTAATAGTTTTAAAAGAGTTTTAAAATGAATTAACTATCGAATACATAGATTTCAACACTCATTGTTGAAATAGACGTTTTTCGAGAAATTAAGGAAATGGTGGACTATAACTCTATTGTTATAGCAAATGGTTTCCGGAAGGAAATGTTGTTTATAGTATTGGGATTTATATATCTATCTTAAATCCGAATCCCTATACTAGTGATTTTGAGTTGTCGTAACGATGTTTTACGTAACATTCGTTTTAACTCAAATAAATGTGATTAAAAGAATGATTTCCTTAAAGAATGGAATATATACTTAATTTTGATTCAAGTATATTGAATATTTTCAAAGTGTTGAAAATGAAAGAATTTGTGAATTACTTATTATTGAATAAGTATGGAAATATTTTCCAATGTGAAATGAAAGGTTTGAAATTTTATCTTTTAAAGATAAATTGAGAAATGAATATTTGAAATTTGTTTCAAATAGCTAAGTGTGAAAATTAGATATCTTGTAAAGATATTATTTTGAGAAATGTGAACAATTAGTTCAACTTGGAAATTTTTCAAAGGATTGAATCTAGAGTTAAAATTGAGTTTAACTTTGACACCAAAAACAATATAAGTTCAGCTTTGAATTTTGGATAGTCGATTGGGATTGTATGTCTAATGTTGTGAATTGATGACATATCATTTGATCTCTATTAAATATATATCTGTGGTGGCGGAGAATTTATTCTTTTAGCTTAACACCCTTCTCTGAGACGTACGAGCTTAGAGGTTATATATCGATAGACATCAATTATATGTTGAGAATTGACGATGTAACGTGAAATCCAAATCGAATGTGAAATCGATAATGAATTGGATTGTGAATGTGAATTAGGTTAGAGATAACCTTAAATTTTCAAATCGATTGAGAGGAAAATTTTAAACGTGATAGAAAATTTTGAATCCTCTATTTGTTGTGAATGTGAAATGAGTTTTCGTAACTTATATATGTGAATATAATCGAAAACTAATCAGTTTAGAAAAGTCATCCTGTGTAGGTTTACATAGATATGATAAGTACGAAATGTGAATGAAGTACTATATGTATATGACATATGTTTTCTAAAAACTGAGGATATGGAAATGTACCTTCCAATTTATTATGTGTGAAGGTGATTGGAACTCGGTGGAGTGTCCAGTGTAAATCGTAGCTACGTAGAATTCCCTTAGTGGAATGTCCAATGGGACTGATTTGATATCCCATTGTGTTGGGATTATCCCATTGTGTTGGGATTATGTGATTGATGCTGGCGTAATTCGAGGGGTGTGATACCTAAAGTTACAAGCGATTCCATTGAGATAGTGGCGCAACCGCCGAGTAAACTGCGATCTGGGAACCGAAGCGTAATTCGAGGGGCGTGATGCCTAAGGCTACGAGCGATTCTACTGAGATAGTAGCGTAACCGCCGTGTGGACCGCGATCTAAGGCGACAACCATGGCGAAATTCAGGAGTGATGAGAAATCTAAGTTACAAGCGATTCTACTGAGATAGTAGCGGAACCGCCGGGTGACTGTGATCCATGGGGGAACGGACTTTCCATATCCATTTTTAAAAGATTTTTAAGTATTTTCACTAGGAGTTGAAGCAAGTATGTTTAGTACTTGAAGATTTTTAGTCTTGCGCCTGGCCAGCGTATGCCTAAAGTCTGTGAGAACGACGATAGACTTGTTAAACTTTGAGTTATCAAGTATTTTCAAAACTTTGAATAGAAAATCAATAATTTGAAATTAGAATTACATAATTCTAACTTAATGAATTAAGGAAGAAGATCTTTTTGAATATCTTGAAAGTCCACAGTTTTGGATAAAGTATATTATGCAAATATTTAGCATGAAAGATTTCAAGTTTAAAAATCTGAGTTTTGTAAATCAAAAAAAATTGATAAAAAAAAAAGACTTTTGTGTCTTGATTATTGAAATCGATGAACAAAACTAGTGAAATGAAATAAATGGAATGAATTCTATATTTATTTATGAGTTTGAAACTTGGTGAAATTATGTAGGATATAAAATATCGGTGAGATTTTAGCAATCGTTTTTCCTAACTTATAATTTCGGGACGAAATTCTTTTAAGTAGGGGAGATTGTAACGATCCTGAATTTTGAACAATTTAAAAATGAAGATATTTAATTAATTTTAAATATTGGAGATAATTTTAAATTGAATTCCAATAAAACTATGAAATTTGGCGATTAAAATTTTGAATTTAATCTATTTTTAAAGTTGAATAGAAATTTGAATTTTTACTTTGAAGTTTGAAATTGAATATTGAAATTGTATTTTTAATCCAAACAAATGACTTAGAAGAAAAATAAATTTAGATACAAGGATTATTATTTATATTTATAAATTTGTGGTTAGTTTAATAACATTTTCTTAAATAAAAGAATCAAATTTTAATCAATATAAAATAAAATGAGAAACACGTTAATATAAATTTGTGTTGATAGTTGAACTTCAAAACGTTCTAAGTTTATTAAAGAAAACAATTTACAAAAACAAAATTTAATTCAAAAAAAAAAAATATAAATATAAATATATATATATATATATAATAAAATAAAATAAGAAAAGATAAAAAAAATAAAAATAAAAATAAAAAAAATAAATATAAAATAAGAAGTAGACATTACCTTACTTTCATCATGCCGACACCATTCCTCCATACCCTAAATCCACGCCACTTCACACGCCATAACTCACGCAAAATTCACGTTCTTTTCTATTTTTATAACCCTACCCCTCTCCACTTTCTTCATTCAGACGAAAGAAAAATAAAAAGAAAAAAATGGCGGCCGTGTAAATCTTCTTCGTTCGCCTTCAGAAAATTGGGGCTTTGCAAAATTTGGGCTTAAATTCGAGTTCGACTTGTTTATTCGTCTTCGTGTTGCCGGCTTCGACTTCAAATCGAAGGCCTCGACTTCGAATCTCTTGCGTGCCCCGATTCGTGATAAAGGTGAGTCTTTTGGCTCACGATTATCTTAATGCAAGTATTTAGATTTGGTTGCATTGAATTTTGGGTGGCATGCTACTGTTTTGGGGGGTTGTTGGTTATCAAATTACTCGGTTAATTTGCATGCTTTGTTTTGATGATTTGTGGGTTTCAGTTGCTCGGTTACTTGAATCTGAACCATTTGGGGGTAATTGCAGTCACTTGCTCGATTTCTTGAACTGTAACTGATAAGAACAGATACGTGCTTGATTTGCATGCTATGAATTGGTGTTGTTTTGCTTCCATCTGCTCGGTTAATTTGCAAGTATGGGTGTTTGGGGTATTTATTATCATTTGCTCGGCTACTTTGAATTCTAAACTGATAGGAACAGATAACACACTGTATGTTGGTTGTTGGTTGTTCTTTTGCTATGAATTGCTCTGTTAATTTGTTATTTAAACTGTTAGGAGCAGATGCTATTGAATTAGGTCTTAAACTGTTAAGAACCGAAGCTAATTTATTGTTTTAAATTGATAAGAACTGATACTATGTGTGATTTGTTTTTAATTTTAAATTGATAAGAACAGAAACTATAATTGGTTTTATTTTTATTTTTTTTAAATTTGACAAGAACTGATGCTACTTAACTTTTATGTTTAAATTGATGAAACAGATACTATGTGTTTTTGTTAAAAATTTTTTTTTTAAAAAAAAAAAAAAAAAACTGATAAGAATAGATGCTGCTTTGATAATTTGTTTTAAATTTAAATTGATAAGAATTTAAACTGTTGAGAACAGATACTAAAATTTTTGTTGTAAAATTTATAAGAACAGATGCTACTGAAATTTTTGTTTTAAAATTTATAAGAACCAAAGTGAGCAACTATTTCTTTTCAACTTTTAACATGCTTCAATATTCTGATGCTTGTAAGTAGTCTTGAAATCTGATGAGAAGTTTGCTGATATGTGTTGTATGAAATAATTGATGTGCTCTGTGCCCTGTTCATTTTTCTGAAAACCAAAGTGAGCAACTTTCCACCCATGATCTACTTCTATATCTCAATATGGTGGTTGATACTTGAATGCATTATGCAATGTTGTTAGCTGTTAAAATATCTGTATGTTTAGATATATATATGTAGATATGGAGTGCATGTTGTAACATAGTTCTGTTTACAGGCAACAGGTTTCAATCATGTTTTACATGTATGCTCTGTGTGTTAGTAACAGGTTCAATTTTCAAAAACAAATTAAATAACTTAATGTTAAATTCGAATTGGGGAATTTTGATTTGTTGAGATTTTTGTTGTAAGCAGAGTAATTTTTGATCTCTCAACAAAATTTGCCATCAACAATAAATGGTTGTCAGACAATCCTACTTGTTGAACCTGCTTTCGACACAGTTATTTCTTTCCTTTTCTTAGTCCATTTTCTGCTCCTCTTCCATGCTTTTTAAAATACATACTGGAAATGCAAATGGGTTCCAAGAATTTAAAACAATATTCCCAAAAGGGTCTGTGCTAGCATGCACGAAGTAATTTTATGTTTCTACAGGCAAATCATTATTGCCTCATTTTATAGACTTAGCTAATAACTGAAAGATGTCACACAATTTTGGTCAAAACCAACAGTTGCAGGAAACTGCTGCCTTGCCATATTTTTATATATGTTCATCTCCAATGATTTCATTTTGTGATTTAAGTGGCATTCTATCTGCTAATATTTGATGTTTCATGACACTGTCAACTCAGCAGTGAAAATTTCCAGTTTTAATGCACGTAGTTGCATTTTTCTTTATTTACAGTAAAAGCTGTAAATATTTGTTTTGTGGATATTTGCATTTATTTGCACCAAAAACTGCATATTTTCCGAAAATACTTCTATATGTGTTTCTAGAAGCCATTTGTTGCCTCTGTTACCTCTGTGGCCTCTGTTGCCTGTGTTACTTCTGTGTTACCCCTATGTTGTCTCGGGGTTGCCTCTGTGTTGCCTCGATATTGCCTTCGTGCTACTGTACATTTTTGCTGCTGCATAGTGCCTTGCCTTGTTTGTTTTGGAGTTATGCTTGTACACTTGCAGTGATTTGTCTGACTCGTGCACGCGTGTCGGCGAGGCAGTGCACATGTGTGCAAAGTACACGTGTGTACTGCAGCCACACGAGATTGACAGATTTTAAAAGTTAAAGTTGTTAATATGAAAATCCATAATAGATTTTGAATTGATTCATGTGATCCATTTATTCAGTTCATTGCAAATTTATTTACTTGAGTTAAGATTAATCCTGACTCGAGTGTTTTTGTGTTTTGCAATTAACGCTCGGGTCAGACCGAGTATTTTTACAGCTTGAAGATTTTCAGGCCGCGAAGTTAGAGAGAGGGGGATTAAAGCACTCTACTAAAGTTTTCAGTAAAATTTTTCTTTGTACTCTAAAAAGATATATTCCGCTGTATATAAAAATTTATGCATTGTACAAACTCTGATACATGTATGTAAGAAAAATTCATTTATGAATAATATTATGATTATTCTGTGATTCTGTGGCTGATTCTGTTTAAACTTTATAAACTGACTAACAATTCGTCATTTTGAACGTTTCTAGTTGGTTTAATTACCGACTAGAGACGGTCAGAGCGGCGGGTCGTTACAAATGAAATATATACTTAATTTCGATTAGAGTATATTAAATATTTTCTAAGTATTGAAAATAAATAAAATTCGTGAATTACTTATTTAATAAGTATGGAAATGTTTTCCAATATAAAGTGAATACTTTGAGAATTTATCTTTTTGAAGATAAATTGAAAAGGAATATTGAAATGAATAATTGAAATCGAATATTCATAGATATTTTGGATTGTAAATTCTCTATTGAATTTATAAATGAAATTGGAAAATGGGTTTAAAAATAAATGTTGATTTATTTTTGAAGTATTGAAATTATATATCTAGTGAAGATATTTTTGGAAAATAAATAATTTGGAAAATTATTTGGAATCTGGTGATGTGTGCATATCCAGTGATAGTTCAATAACCGACTATCAATATTTCCCTTTGAATGGGTAATTGATATGAATTGTTTGAATGTGAATGCTACACTTATTTTTGAATAAGCGCTCACTATTCGGGTTAACCGGGAAAGGACCATGGGGTCGTATAACCCATTCTGAATATGTGATACGTCGTTGTGAATTGCATTTGAAGATCGGTGTTGAAGACCCGGTATTTGCGAGAGCGATAGGATGACCTGTCGATTTACTCTGCACCGAGTAGCTACGGTATTGAGTTCTCCATATGTGATGGTGAATCCGATCAGGATTGTGAATATCCGGATTGCAAGGGCTTCGTAAGAAGTGCCTTCGGTTTTGTTCGAGCCCGGAACAGACTTGTATGGATTGTATGTCTGACATTACAAGTTGAGATATAAAGCCGATTTCTTTCAAATATATTTCTGTTGGTGGCGAAGAATTTATTCTTTTAGCTTAACACCCTTCTCTGAGACGTACGAGCTTAGAGGTTATATAGTTGAAGTTATCAGCGATATATTCCCAATTTGGTAATGTGACATGCTGAGTGTTGCTGAAATGATCATTGTGTCGATTATTGTGATAGGATCATTTATTTGATCGTCTATCTTAGTGATCATTGTGTTGATCATTTGTTGACCCAAAGCATGGCTTTTGTATAAAGTATGTTTTTGTGGACGTGACTTCGTCGAGCCTCACACCCCGGAAATGGTCAAAACAGGAAAGATGCGGCAAGGTTATGAGGGGTAGCACCCTTTAGGGTATGTACATTTCCTTCTGGATAGAGGTGGTATCATGGTATGGAGCCCAGATATTTAACCTATGTGGTTACTACGAATTTATTACTTTGTGGTTGTTGGTTTTCGGGATCCCGTGAGAAAGGTCGTTTACGATCGGGGAATGGCGTGCTCGTGTCAGTAGTTACCCAGTTAGGGGTAACCCGGCCTTGTGTTGGCAGAGTTCCGGTTTGGTTCTCGGGGATGTCTTTCCAGAGGCATTCTCATGTGGCAATGGGAAGTTCCTTGGCCTGACCATTTGTTGGAAATCCAAAGAAACAATACGAAACTTGTACGGTTTTAGTTGTAGAACCTATCATTCACTTATGGTGTCGCAACACTGTTTGGATGGTAGCTATAGTAGGCATACGATAATGGTCGTATGTTGGCTAAGATTTATATTCTACTTTCGAAATGAATTTTTCCTACACTATGCACTAGTAATAATATCAAATGTTATTTTAAATGCGTATCAAGCATCTTTGACTATCATAAGGAGAAATCTCCTCCGATTCTGCGTTTGCATGTGTGTGTGTGCGGGAGGCCTTATGGTAGTCTCATTTTTAAAAGCATTGCGAATTGAATTAAAAATATTCCTCTATTTGATTTTAAAGATAAATAAACTGTTTTGAGTTCTCACACCAGTCACATGACTGACTTGGAGTTTATTGTTTTCCTTCCTAAACTCTGGGTGCCCACCAATTTCTACACGGGCAGTTAAGAGTTAAGGTTTATCAGGATATTCTGGATATTCAGGAATTGCTGGAGGCAAGCTGGATGGCATGGCGTATTACTTATATAGTATTTCTTTTTCCGCTGCACTATTTGTTGTTGTTGTTGTACACTCTGATGATATGATGTAATGTAATGTATAAAATGTAATAACTGATAGTTCTTTGTTTAAAGATTATTCATTTATTATTATATGTTGATCCGCTGCGAATTGTGAGATTCTGATGTTGTTCTGTTGTTTCTGTTCCGTCCTATTTTCTTTTGTTTTTCTGTTTCCTTTCTCTTCTCTTTTCTTTCTATTTTAATATTTTCTATTTCCTTTTCCCTCTATCTTCTTTTTACCTTCTTTTCTACCTTTTCTTTTCTTAAAATTCTTTTTTAAAAACCCTCAGTGTTCGGTTTTCCGTCGTTCGATTCCTCGGCAGTCGATAAAGTGAGTGTCGATGTCGAATTTTCGGAAGACGAAGAATCGGGTCCTGACATTTGGGTTGTGTTGAAGAGAGGTTGATTCTCCATTTGCTTTCAAGCTTCTTCTTGGTTTATTTTGTTTAAAGGTGAGATTTTTATCTCACATCTATGACTATAAGTATCTTTGGTTGTTAGGTATGAATTCCTAACAATTATTCATGTGCAATTGCATTTGATTTGGATTAGATTTGTAAATATTCTAATTTTTGGTGTTTGAAGCCAAATCTTTAAGAGGAGAGCCTATAAGGCAGGGTTGTCGCTTGGCATTAATCCCTTGTCTTCGTCGCTTGTCCGATCGCTTCCGTTTGGATTTTCGCCCATTTTTGGGCAAGGCTGATTTTTTCCTACAGGGGGATTTCAGACGTCTGAACCCAATTTCAGACGTCTGGTTTCAAATTCAGACGTCTGGTTTGGAAATTCAGACGTCTGGAATTGGTCCCTGGAAAACGCGAAAAGGCAGAGAAGAATTTCAGACGTCTGGAAATCCATTCAGACGTCTGGTTAGTGGTTCAGACGTCTGGAAGGTAATTTCAGACGTCTGAAATGTGCAATTTTGCCTATTTTCGCTGTTTTTGAGTATATGTCCAACTTTAATCGATTCGTGTTGATTCCCTTTTTGTTGTTATCATTTATTATGGACTTTGATGACATTTTCATCGTGGTTTTTGGGAATATCCATTTTGATGGATTCGGTATCGATTTCTTTGGATTTTATTCACGTCTTCGAATGTGAATTTCGGTGATTGATTGTTCTACAATCATTTTTGTGATTCGTCACCTTAAAAATATAAAGGTTTCAATACTAGTAGTAAATATCAAAACTCTTTCAACAAAATGATTTCAACTCTATTTTCAATAACAAAGCTCGTTTCTTAAACCATTTTCCAATCTATTAGTATATACAAACCTTTACCTCACTCGTATGAGAAATCTAATTAAACGGCTTAGTAAAACAAGTGGTATGAAACGCTTGCGTTTACTTGTTCGGTTAATTCTTGGACTTATTCGATTGAATCTCTTGTGATAATTTTCTAGTGGAAACTTACAATTTGTTCGTAAATATTTAAGTTAAGCTAGTGGTTATGGGACATGATGCTAAACTCATATATTTACTAGCTTAGTGTAATTGACACTTCTTGATGATCATGACGATCATCTTTGTGATTTAGACTAGCAATGTGCAATGTCTCTTTGTCTGTGAGGGAGACTAAACCCCGTTTTGTGGAGTTTCGACTCAATTTGGTGGGGTAGAAACCCATGGTCTTTGGGCCGTTTGTGGAGCTTCAGCTCAATTTGTGATGGTTAGCAACCATGGAATTAGCATTCCGTTTGTGATACACGTGTTGGTGGGCTTTATGCTCCCGTTTGTGATAGGCCTCCGCCCCCCCCCCCCCCCTTTGTGATTTCTGGATTTCTTGAGATGATTTCTAGAATTTGTGTTTCACCAATTTTCGTGATTTCCATTGATAAGTTTTATCAATATTTGTGCATTGGTGAATTTGTGTGTCATTGACTTTTGTGATTGACATTGATATTATTGTCAATATTTGTACATTGGTGAATTTGTGTGTCATTGACTTTTGTGATTGACGTTGATATTATCGCCAATATTCGTGGTTTGGTGAACGAAATAAGGAGTATGAAATTTCTTTGATTCTTGTGTAGATTTGGTGATATTGATAATCTCTTGTTGATTTTCAATTACTTATATATATATCACAGCTTGGCATAGTGATTATTATGTGTTTAGCCATATCTCTTATTCTATATCGTTTCACCTGATATTTATAGCTAGACTGATCCGTTTATTATTTTCTTATTAAATAATACTCGGGTCAGACCGAGATGTTACAGGTGCTTCTGCTTGACTTCTCTCTTGGGATTGATTCCTCTGACTTTTGGTTAACTACTTAGATTAGTAGTTTTTGTTGTATACATTTGAGATATAGACTCCATAATGTATACTTATTCTTTTGTGTAGTTCATGTAACTATTCTTTTGTGATATTGTGGATCTTTTTAGACCACTACTCTGATATACACTTTCATGTGTAATATTCATATCTATTTCCGCCTTTGTGATATGAATTGTCTGTGACTGATTTGTGTTATGTTTATTTCTATATTTATTACCGAAGACCTTTATAGCCACTGTGTAGTAGCTTTGAGTTTGTGTCGGTATGTCGGATTTCCTCTTGAGATGAAAAGTTATATTTTTATCCGGTATATCGGTACTCGCACAAAGCAATTATACAGATGGTCGCTCCTCAACAGCCTTATTCTCCGTGCTAGTTGACAGCATTCACAGTAATGTTCTTGGCTAGCGTGGGTATAGAGGTGGGGCATCACATTATTATTCAAATCCAATTAAATTACCGTATTTGAAATTTAACTAATTTTATTAATTTGACCAAAATCTTTTTACTTCAAAATAAATTCAAAATCCACATTTAACATTTAAAATGAATTAAATGTTCAAAATCTAACGACTAGAAATTCTGGGTCGTTACATAACATCACATTTCAAATCATTATGTTATGTCGTTTTCACTTAGATATTAAGTAAAGAAAGTAATAATTATGTTTTTTTGATTTGATGTCTACTTTATGCTTTGAAATGACATTTTGTCTTTCTATGCTTACTTTTTCTTAATTATATTCTAGAATTTCCTAAGTATGTTTAGTAAAAGTAAACTTGATTAGTAAATTAATTAATACTTATACTATTTGAATATATGTTCCTATATAAGAAAATAAATGTGCGACGACGTTGCTACAACTGTTAATCGACAAAATGTTGTTTTTCGACGAAATGTTTTAAGGTCGCCTTTTGACCTTTTAGTTAAACTATTTATTTATGTAAACCAAATTTAAAAATAAATTTGTGTAATGCTATTTGAAAATATAAAAACTCATAAATAAATTAAAATAATTTATTTAACCATTGAAACTTATTTTTTTGAAATCAGCATTTTGTCAATTTTGTCGTTATACGCAAATGTTACTATTTTTATGTATACTTGTCTTTCCAAATCCTATCTAATATTATTTGAATCATATAATCTTACATGTTTTATATTTAAAATCACTTTAAATAGTATATTTTAAAGTGGTCAAATTCTGGGTCGTTAGATAGGGCATGCCCTCGGGTCCTACTGGATCGATCCCAAGTGGGGTGACGAACGGTACTGCACAGTTTGGTACTGATCGGACTATGGATTTACGTCACGAGGAGTATGTTCAAGAATTTCCTAATGGACTTGGGGGCAGTTTCCAAATGACAACAGGAGATTACCCATAGATGAGAACGAAAGGATGGCTGAGCTTATACGACGGATAATATGAGGTGGAATTCCCAATAGGAGCTTGGATGGCGTCAATCGGAGTCCGCTCACTCCGAATATCAAGAATGCAAGGATTCCACTGAAATTCAAACTTCCAACATTGGAAGTATATGATGGAAAGTCAGACCCAACTATGCATATGATAAGGTATATTCGGCATATGGAGGTGCCGAGGGCATTGAAAGAAGTCATTGCAAGGTGTTTCCCACTGTATTTGACGCATTTAGCTGTGCTCTAGTTCAATCAGCTTGAAAATGGATCAATTAGAACTTTGGAAGAATTAGTAGATAGGTTCATGGGATGGTTCAGGGTTCACATCTTGAGACAAAAAAATGCGATGGCTCTGGCGACACTAAAACAAAAGGCCGGAGAGTCCCTGAGGAGTTTTCTAACACGATTCAATGCCTGGCAGCATCGATGGATTGACCAAATCCATCTATGGTTTTGATGGCGGTAGTATCTGGAATTATTGACATCACATAATTCAAGGATTCACTGGCACTGAATCCACTAATGAATCTCGGGGAATTTTACCATGGAGCAGAAAGGTTTTAGCAACAAGAGGACGGACAAGCCGACAAGCAAGAAGTTAATGTTGTTTGGGATAAAGGACCATTTGGAGAAGGGTCCAAGATAGAAAAAGGAAAGAGAAAGGCTAACAATAACTTTGATGGATTAAAGCAACTAAGGAGGGAACCGTGATTCACCTCTTACACGGAAATGGCTGAAACAATAGAACAGATATATCTAGATATTTAGGGCAGATCCCTTATTGGAGGCTAATCAAGAGAGAGCCTATGGACAATGAAAGGAAATCAAGAAAATATTGCATGTTGCATGAGTTGAATGGGCATGAAACAAATGATTGCAGGCACTTAAAGGATGTGATAGAGGGGCACGTCAGTAACGGGAGATCGCCGCAGTACGTGCGGGCATAGAAAATGTAGGTGGAACAAGAGCAGCCACCGTCTGCATCAAATGTAAATAGGAATGGCCTTGGATTAGGGTCACGGCTTGTCATCAACTGATCGTGATGGCAAGGGCCGAGTTCAAGACTTATACTCTGATCGTAATTATTATTTTGCAATTTCTTTCCTCGTAATAAAATGGCTAAGTCACTATACATGTACGGGATCATGAATGGTCCAAGGCATTCTCTGAGATGACAGTGAACCGTTACGCACAGAGAGACACACATCGCATTGTTTTAGTTTTTGGTTTTTCTTTTTTTGCATTTGAATTTTATTTTATTAGTTAAGTTATTTGATTGCAAAACTCACTCGAACGTGAAATTTGACATTAATAATTCTAAACCTAATCCGAAAAGGTAAGACAGGAAGGCAAAAACAAGCCCCGTCGTTGAAATGTGAGCGGATTGGGCTTGCCTAATGCTTCAAATGGCATACAATCTCGAACGATCACATTTCACCTCGAACAACACTGGGTCTCGATCGATCACATTTCTCCCTACATGGCACTCGATCTTGAACAATCATATTTCACCCTGAATGGCATTCGATCTCAAACATTCATATTTTGCATCAAATGAAATCTGATCTTAAACAATCAATATTCGCCTCGAATGGCATTAGTTGCTTACAATCATCTTCTATCTTGAATGAAAAACGGTCACGAACGACCGTCATCTAGCATGAATGGTGATCGGTCACGAACAACCATCACACACCTTGAATGGCAACATCAATCTTGAATAAATGCCCGCCTCGAACGGCTACATATCCGAGTAACGCTCTCTAAAGACCATGACTAATGATCCAGAGAGATTGAGAAATTGGATTGGCAATAGATTGGATTATGGACTGGGTAATATTGCTATCGACAGATTTTTTCTTTGGATTTGGGATTTACAGTAATTCAAAACATGCCTTCCTATCGCAAGGCATGTTCTAGAGGTCAAATGTTATCTCGCCTTCTGCTTAGATCGGTATACATGAATTCAACTAAAATGGATGGATTGAAAATCGATTACAGTAGAAACTATTGATGATAACTAAATAGATTTGGATGGACAACACTCAAAAAATGGCTGAGTATAGAATTGGTACTTCACCTAGGCAACTGATCGGATCGGATCCCCAATTTTTGACATAAACAATGTGTGATTAGTGTGGAGTGAAAAGGAAGGCCACATAAGGCTACATTCCAGTTAAAATCGATTGGAGTTCATATGCTCGAGTTATGGACAACAGAAGATGGATCGGTATTGATCGGATCAGTTGTAATTTGCTTAGAGTCGGACCTGGAAAAATTTGTTATTTGCTTGAAGTTAACGCATGGCTCGCTTGGAGTCGTAGAAGTTTGAAGTGCTGGATCGTGATTGGTGTCGAATACATGTTTGCTTGGAGTATGCTTGGAGAAAAACGATCGGCACCGATCGTTTTTCATGCTTGGAGTTAGAATCACGTTTGCTTGGAGTAATTTTCGATATTCCCGAGTCTAACTCCAGGCCAGAATCTTCAGCATCTACTTTGAGTCAGAAAGGTAATTACTTGGGTCCGCTTCGAGTCAACCATGAAGTGGGTTTTTCGACGACCGTTTTTGTAATTTTCGACGATGATCGATCTATAACTCAAATCTATAAAGGAAGTCGATATGAAATTTGAAGAACAGCTACACTACCCCATGAGGGACTCACATCATTGGTCACTAGGCCTCACGATGAAGTTGGATTGATCGGTCATGATCCATATGGATCGATCCATAAAACGATCCAACTCAATGATGATCGATCAATTCCTCGCGAACACAAAGTCGGAATGAAATGAAACTTTAGAAATAGTAAAATATTATATAAAGAAACCTACCATATCAATCGCACATCATTTTGAGAAACTTGAACAATTGGCCTATATCATTTTTGAACGATCGTATCATTTCAGCCAAAATGATCCCAACTACAAGGAAAATGCGAATACCTCACAAACGGTAAGTTGGAATTGCATGAAATTTTGAGAGCAAGTAACTAACATCATGAAGGACCCACAAAAACGACCGCGTCCCTATTGGAGCTAATGTGAACGATCGACACCAATCATTCCAATCGTGTGTGATCGTTCTGAAATTGGTGGATCGGGTCATACGGCTTTGAAGGTTCTTCAGGCAAAATTTCAACTCGATCCATGCACGTCTTCACCTATAAATACAACAGACTTGGCTCATTACAAGGGATCTTCTTCTTCTTCCAATTGAGTCTTCTTTAGCTCTCCTTCATCACTTCTTATCTCTTTCTCTATTAATTTTACAGGTCAAAAAAATATTGTATTTGTAATCTTACAATATAAATAAAAGATTATTGTAGTAGATGTAGGCTGGAATTTATCGAACCACTATAAAACTTGCATGTTCGTTTACTTTTCTGCAATCTATTCCATGATCTGTGAATCTATACTTCTCTGTTTGGATCTAAATGTTGGATATTAGTGCTTTCACTTATAATAGGGTATTTGTGCTCATTTTTGGCGCAAACAGTGATATCAATATGGATTTGATATTTGCTCTATGTATCAAATACATAGACAAATCATGATGTCCTAGACAACATAATATGTATGATAATTTCTCTTCCCAATGCATAAGGAACTAATCTCACATTTTCCATATTAAACAATTTAATGAGATGTCTTTGCATAGTAATTTGAGATATTCTCGGTATCCTTTATACTAAATATAAAATACATCATTTACAATCCAGAGTGAGTATTATAACAACTAAGGTAGATTTTAGCACAAGTACATCATTAAAATCAATGCGTGCTGTTTACTTATAGGTTAGAAATATCAATGTACTTTTTAACGTTCTTTCGTATGAACACACGTTTCCTATGCATTTTGATCGATAATCAAACGATTTGATATTTCTATCAAAATATTTTTTCAATTTTGATGCTTATAAAGTGATACTTTCTATCATTTCTTGGATCATATTCAAAGACTCACAATCTTAATATTGCTCTCATCGACTTCGAGAGATTTTTTATTATTATGTGTAAACGGTTTACTTCAATCATTATTTAAAATTTTCTGTTTTAGTATATATATATATATACACCAAACATAAAGTCACACTAAGTGGTAACTTTGTGAGTAAATCAGAATTAACTTAAGCATGCTCAATACTGAATCTATTTCGCTGATTTCAATAATTGAAATTTGTGATATTATTTTTATCAACATTGCTTATTTAATTCCAACTGCATTGGCTTGCTCATAAAGACACAACCGCGGCCGATGGATCACATCCCTTCGGTTACGACTACCAAATCTTATTTTGATGTCATAATTGGAATTCTTTTAGATTTGCGCATCATACCATATCATAGAGTCAACACTCTTAATGGTTCAATTAAAAACCAAGGATTATATTTTCGACATTGATAAGAAACTCATAGTTTCTCCTCAATGTGCGAGAATACTTATTAGATGCTCTAATGCATTGCATTCATTTAGGTTGGTTAATTTCATTTCATCTCATATAATCATTTCTATCTATGGATCGTATCCAATTCCATTTTACTGCCAATAATTTCTCAAAGAAATTTCTTCACAATGATGTTGATATTTCTTGAAACAATAATTGTTTCTCAATGCAACAGAATATGTATTCATAAACGTTTTATGAATTTCTTTATTTATAAAACTAATTTAGTTTTAGTTTACAAAACTTATGTTCAAAACTTAAATATGTCATCCAATGACAGTCTTTCAAAAATTCTTTTGGGGAGATTCATACAAGATCCCTTACGAACAATTATTACGTGTAATCTTTTGACTCGCACAATTTGCCAACTTTTTGGCCTCTGATGTGTTATGGTTTCTTATAACCCTCATCTTATGTGATTTTATAAACTTTTATTTTAATGAAATAATGTTAACCTTGTGCACTACTCTTGAGTACATGATCTTATAGAAAGAAACTAACTCAACTTCATTCACGATTAATCGTATCTTATCCATCAAAGTTTGATTACTCCTTATCGATGCATCATTATGTATCATATGGAGGAGTTACTTCTGAGATTGAATCTTTATTCATTTTTAGGTATGTTCAGAACTTTTTCCAATATACCCACTCATTCGATCTAATCGAATCATTTCTATCGCATGTTATATTACTTATTTCTGTTTTATACTCAATGAGTTTACAACAGACATATTACATGTGTATCGAATGTACATGTCCATGTTGGTGATGACTTATCGGTGAATATGATGAAGTATTTAGAACCGATTTGGTACTAATAGACTTGTGATTGCATACATCAATATGTGTTAATCCGAAGAGTTCATTAACTCACATGATACTCCTACTAAATGGGTGCATAGCTTCAATTGTTTGAGACATAAGAAACTAGTGTCATATGATTCATAGTCATACAACAGTACTATCTCTCAAATCTATGGCTTAGTCTATAAATCCAAAAAAAATTGTATATAATATTAGATACTTCTGCATTTACTAATGTATCACTTTTGTGATGATAGAAAAGTACCATATTATAGTTTTATTCCATAGAAAATATTCATGTTGAAATATAGTTATGTCTATTATACAGTCGATACTGAAAAATAGTCATTATTTTACAAACAATATATGGTATGTTTTAAGAAAACAATTTTTGTACTTTGACGCAATTAATAAGTGCTACATAGCATGCTCCCACTATTTCCGCCATTTCTGTAATAGTGTACTTAATTTAGTGGTTTGTCATTCACTTAATATAGAGTATTTACTTCAGATACGGTAATTAGTTTACATGTTCTTTGATCAACTATCTTGAACCCATAGAACAAACCTTATAGAAAACAATTTTCTATATAAAAATACTTTTTGGAATAGAAATCATATTTCTTATTCCAATATTAAGTATCTTTTTATTATTATTATTATTACAATTCTTGTCTCTAATGTTTCTTTATGAAGCAAAAGTGACCATTCACTTTCTTCGTCCCAACTATACCGTAAATCACATGTAGCATCTCATAAAATAAACTGTAAATAAATGAAGTTAATTAAACTAAATGTGATAAGGTAGAAAATGAAAATTTTATAAAATTTGGAATTTGATCATGAAAGTTCAACCATTGCGTTCGTGGTGAAATTGTGATTAATTTCCATATAAAATATGATGAAAACAGAGCCCAAACGAAGAAGTTATGAGCGTTTGAACTTTTTAGATTTAAAGTAATTTGAATAGGATTCAAATAAATAATTACTTCCCTGAATTTAAATTTTAAATTAATTGTGATTAGATTTGGAGGTTAGGTAACGTAAAAATTAGCGATTAATGTTAAAAGTTTATTAGGGTATGAAATCAATAAATATAAAGCAACTGTAAAATAAAATAAATACCTACCCAAAATAAGGGAAGAAGTCGACCTAGCACCTCAAGGGGTCGACCACTTGGATCATGGGGGTAGACCACTTCTTTGTTGTGGAGCCTATTTTGATGAGTAGTACGTTCTGGATTTATCCATTTTTAATATATTCTCATTCAATGGTTTTGGTGCATTTCCAACAACTGGAAACTAGAGCTTAGACCTTTTACTTTTATCCACTGATATTTTGAGAACAATAGCAAAACTCTACCATTATTATCTCTCCAAATTAGATTTAGAAACTCCATAGAGAATTCAGGTAAGAATCCAATCTATTTTCTATTTGTTTCTTCTTCCTCCAACCTACTATTATTCTATTCTCCTTCAACTATTTTGTATCTAATAAATATATGTATCTCTTCCCTATTATGTGTACACATACAAAAAAGAGAGATTCTGGAAGAGATTTTGAGGCATGCAAATCGAAGAAAGGCGAAGCTAAGGCTATTTTGTGAGTGAAAACCTTAGTATTTCTTCTCAGCAATTATTTAGTGTATTTCTTTTTAGATTTGAATATTCCTTAGGGATTTCGAGATTTCGAAAATATGATAGAAAAAATCCCTAAAATTCCTTTTTATTCCGATATGTCAATTCGATGCTGAGATTTCCAATTATTTACATAAATTTGAAGGATTTTGTTTCGTTTATGCAATTTTTGATAATTCCATAGTCTATTCCACTTCTACGTCTTCATTGGGTCAAATTGTGATTCTTCAGTAAATAAGGGGTTTAGTTACGAATTCTATTCGTATTTTACACCACTTATTCCTATCTATTTCTTTGAAAAAGAGGAGATAAATAGAATATGGGGTTTAGAATGTATAATGACCCACCTTTTGGACGGTTTAAATTGATAATAAACCATACATGTCAGACTCAAACCATTCAAAAGGGAGGATTGCTAATGGGGTAAATAAAAAATAAACAAAATAAAACAAAACACAAAATCTTACAGGGAAACGACAAAATATAATAATCAAATAAATAGTTCGTAAAGCTGTTTTACAAATAACATTTGATTACACTTTTACAATCAAATTAGAGTTATACATACATCAAAATAAACAAATAATACAGAAGAACACAAAATGCAGTGGAATAATATGAAGCAAAATAATTAATCTTCATCTTCGTCCTCTAGAAAATAGTCTCCAATACACTGAGAAAGCTCAGACTGACCCGAATGTAATCAAAATACAAAACACTCGAGTCTAGATGAAAAGATCTTTTGTCAGTCAGATCAAAATAAGTAAAATAGAAATATTAGTGTAATAGTTTCATAGATATTACGGGATTTTCATCTTGTATCAAGTTACAACATGAATATAATTATTTGAAGGGTTTTAAATAATTCGAAATATCAATATTAATCATCTAATTAAAAAAAATCCAAAGTTCGAATTAACTTAAACCCTTCAAATAATTCAATTCTAAATAAAATCCAACTTCAAGAAATTATATCGGTATATGTCATTTCAACCAGTATCAAGAATCAACATTTCTGAATCAATGATAACCGCTCAGGTTTATCATTTCAACCCATAACGATTTTCCCCTAATTTATAAGATCATTTGGATATGTATCATTTCAAACCATAGGGATAACAGAGATATAGACATAAATAACATCCAATCATCTAAAGTGTCGACTAATAACATCCATCCAATCATCCAAATAGTAACAATTGAACATACAGCACAATCATCATTGAAATCAACTAATAACTACCAACAATTTACTGGTTATCATTAACATGTATTTAACTAAAAATTTAAATTTCAATATTAAATTAAATGGAAATCAAATTCAATAAAAGTCAGATTTAACTGGAATGACAATTTAAAATATACTAAACAGCAACCAAATCACATCATAAATTCAATTTAACCAACATAAGAAAATCTGGTAGTTGTCAGTGCTTGTTTACCTTTCGTGGCTACGAAGGTGATGATAAAAATGGAGCAATATGGAGATTCCTAGCAAAGATCCAAATGCAAAGAAAATTCGACAAAGCTTAGACACGAACACGAATCAGTAAACATGTTTCAACTACTTCTGACTTCCAAACAACCCAAGATCCAAACTATGGACAAACCTGAAACTAGGTCATCTTTAAGAAAATATTTGGAGTAGATTATTGTTGGATCTGTAAAAGTGACTAACTAGAAGGTTGTTAGATGATTGACAACAAAAGTATTTACTTAAATTTTATACTGTAATGTTACTCACAAACGTACTAATCAACACTTGATTAATCATTCTTTAATTACATTCAAGTAATTAATTCCATAAATTAATTATTTTTAATCAAATACAGTAATTAACCTTTAATTACTTCATTAATTAATTAATTAATTCTTTTCTCTCCACTTTAAAAAAAGAATCACTCAAAAGCTTCTGTCTTGAGGAAGTTATGGTCAAAACAAACAGAGGTGTTTTCTAAGTTGAAAATCTGAGTTCAAAAATATTTCGAAAAGATTTGAGCTTTTGGCATAGCAAATTAAGGAATTTGAAGAACCTATCTAAAAGAAAGTTGAAGCCATTGGAAAATAAATGATTTTAAGAAAAGAATCACATAATTTGGTTCATTCCTGAAGGAGGTATGATTGATACAATATGACTAAAAATGGACCCAAGTAAGGACTTGAAAATGGAGTTTTTGATATAGAAATATTTGGAATGGGAAGAAGGATTCGATAACATAGTTGTTGCCTTTGAAATTATACACAGTTTCAAAAAAAGTTATTTTACTTGGAGCATTTTAGTGGAATATAGAAGCCATGGAAATAAGAGGAAGAAAGAGGGAAAATAGGGAAGGGGAAAAGAAGGGAGAAAGGAGAAAGAAGAGGAGAGGTAAAGTGGAAGGAGATGGCCTTGGAGATGGTGGAGAGGCGGCGGCTATAAGGGAGGACGAAGGGTTGAAGGAGAGGAGGTTTTTGGAGTTTTGATTTGTGACATTTTTGGAGTTTTAGATCTGGAGTTTTCTGTAGATTTTGAGGAGAAACAGGAAGTGTGCAGAGAAAGTTTCTTAAGAGAAAAATTATGTATGTAGATGTTATTAGATAAGAAACATAAGGTCATTGGCAAATGAATGATCATATGATTGTCTAGAGTCTCTTGGTTAACCAAGGCCCATTAAACTAAACAAACTCAATATGCCTTAGCCAAATAAAACACAACTAAACATTACCAATTCATGTTAATTTTGAACAGTAATTAAATTTTTTAAAGTTATAGGAATTTGATTCTGGTGGAAATAAAAGTGGAAGAAAGATAATTCAGTCTAGTATCATATAAAAAGAATACAATTTTAAAATTCAAATTTGAATTTTTCAACCAAAAGTCAATCTTTGACTAAGTTTGACCAAAATTTGAAATTTCACAAAAAAAGTTCTATTAAATTTGGTTAATTAAAACACTCAACGTCACAAATTAAATTTATTTTATTTAATTTTTATTTAAATTCGAAATACTACCATTTTAAAGTTGTTAAAAGTTACGGTTCGTTACACTTTATCTTAATTAAAAAATGTAATATGAGTTAATGCAATATTAATTTGTTTTCTCTTATCATATTTAAAAGGTTAATTGCCATTAACTACGCATCCAATTCTCATCCAGTTACATTCAAACCTATGTTATCATCCTTATTATTCAATCAACGATACCCTTTGGATTATATTAACATAATTTTACGCTTTATAACTTTCATTATTTTACCTTAACATCTTTTACCATATTAACTGCAATAATTAATTACATGAATTTTCATTGATTTCTAAATTAATTCCAAACATATTACACAATGAAATGATAAATGAACAATTGTTACCTTTAAGTAATTTAATCTTATTTATAAGTTTATTATCTATAACAAATGTTATGACCACTTACACATTACTGATTATATTCAGTTTCAATTAACAACATATAATTCCGACATTCATGTAACATCCCACGTTAAATTAGAATTATATATGCAAATAATTTGATTAAGTTATATACATTTGAAATTTTAAAACAAAGAAATGTTTGTAAATGGGGAAACTAATTAATATTATTTGGAATACATACATATTTGTGTAACAAATAAATTAGAGAGAGAAATTATATAAAATCAATTAATAGGGAAGATTAATTGACGGTTTTTGTTTATAAAGGAAATTAATATTCAATTAATTAGTAGAGGCGATTAGGTGACAAGAACTGACAAGAAAGGGAACATATATTGTAGCAACTAATTAATATAATTACAAATATATATGTTAGTGCAAGAGAATAAAACGAAGAAAGAGTAATTTATCCAAGTAATCAATTGTCAATTAATAAACATGGAGACTTATGGTAACATATATAATTAAGATTGTCATTCAAAATCCAATTGTAGAATATATGCATATATGTGACGAATTAATATGGTGTTGATTGGCATAGTAATTTGGTAACAAACCATAGTGCAGGTAGGGATTTGTTGAATAGTAAATTAATTCTACGTGTATATGAAATCTATTAATTGGGTGATTAAGATGGGAATCTTATTTAAAAGAAACGTCGCATTTAAAAAAAATATGTTTCCATAGATTGCAATAGAGAAGTGGAAAGTGATTAATGAAAAGATTGTTGGAGAATCAATTTGACATAAAAACAAACATAGAAGAAAACATATTAATTTAATGTCCATAGACCGAGTGTATGCTTTAGATTTTAGGGTTTTATATCTAATGGTTAGCATAGATTTGAACCAATAAAAAAAATAGTTGCAGAGCCTCAATTTTATTCTCATTATTTTTCTCTTGCCTACAGAAGCCGTGCCATTTTTCTATCTAATAACAAAATTTTAGATCTAACTCACACAAATTTAGTTCTAAATAGAAAGAGAATAGACTTAATTAGGTAATAAAAAATTAGTTCAAATCAAATGGCTATGTCAAAGGTAAAACCCTAAATCTGAGTTTTATTTGCTATTTCTAATCCAAATCTCTTCTTTTTCTCTTTCAAATATTATAGATTTGTAAATATATCATTTGTAATTCCAAATAGGGATTACAAGGGTGGTGAATATAGATGTTAGGGACAAATCTGAAATAAAAATAGGGAGATTTGGGAAGCTAGCAAGGTGGGTGGATTTATTTATATATCTTTTAAGTTTAAGATATATTATCGTTAAATTCCCGTTTAGATAATTTTATTCAATAATTAATCCTATTAATTAAATTACACTGAACTATAAGGAATTTACAGTTTATTTACAGTACTAGTATTTTTTTACATCTGTTTCTACGTTTTGGATTTCTATGCAAGCGTTATTCTTCTTCTATTTGCTCCTCTTTTTTCATGTATGGATTAGAATAGATTAAAAGTGAATATGGATTAAATAATTAAGAATACTAAAATGAAGGAAATAAGATGTAAATTAATAAAAGTTTAAGGAATGGAATTACTGTAATAAATTACGTTAAAATGAAAAAAGTTAATTAATTTAATAACTGAATTTGGGAGTAACTAAAAGGTTAATTGATTGGTTTAGAAAATAGGATACATTTCTATAATTTAATATTTAAAAGACAACAATGAACGTAATTGCTAGAATAAAAGAAAGAAAAAGAGAATTAGTGTAAAATAGAGAAACCACTATATTTTACACCGTTCCATAATAGTAAAAGAAATATCAAGAAGTTATGGATTATTGTTTACAGTATTATTTAATACTAAAATGGAAATAGATTTTTATATATAGTTTTCACAACCAACCAAATAAAATAGAATTACTTCCTAGAATAGAAGATAATAAAGCAAAGTATGACATGAATCAAGTAAACTATTAGATAAGAACTTGAAGATATAAACGATAATGAACCTAGATCTGCATTTACTACGTAGACTATTTAAGAATATAATTATTATGATAAGTGAATTATATAATATAAGAGAATAAAAGAATATTCTATATCACAATAAAAGAAGGCAGATCGGAACAGAATAGAAATGTTGGAATTATGTACGGACTATAAAAGAAGAGAAAATAACAATTACAGCTAGAATTATAACATAGGTTATAATTAAGTAATAAGAACATAAAAGCTTATTTTGAGACTTTTAATAAGCAAATAAATACAACAGTGATAACCATTTCGTAAAAAAGGACCATCGTCTGCTGCTGCAGTGGTAACCATCGATTCAATGATTTACGCAATGGATGCACTTCCTTCTTGGAAGATCCATAAACAACAGATCATAGGATTGAGAGTGCCTCCATTGGGTAAACTAAAGAACCATCTACCCTGGAAAAAAAATCGAGGAACTCATGAGTTTAAGTTTAGACAAGCATATCGGTTCGAATCCACTTTTGAATTCACCCAAGTATATTAGGGTTGTCGGTCGAATTCATTCCTAGATTCCCCCAAGTCCATCCAGGTCGAAGCATATCATACTATACTTCTTCGCGGAGGGTATTTCCCTATTCCTTTTACTTCAAAATAATAACATACCATTTATGGTACTCTTTCAAAATCATAACTTCAACTATCACACTTATATAAATTCCATTATATATAAGGTTTCATATGTAGATAGAGTACTTTCCAAAGTCAATAGTCTCGAATATATCATATCATTTTTATATAAATTCTGTTATATATAAGATTTTCTCTTTATATCGAATACCCTCCAAAATCAATAGTCTTCTAAGCCATCATATACTTATATAAAGTCCATCTTTTATAAGAATCAAATTTTCCCAAAATCAATTTTGTTGTATGACGAGCCATATGGGATTGAACATCTTTGCTTTATAAAAGATTTTGAATTTAGAATATTTTTGTACATATAGAATAGTTTGTGAAATAGTTTGCATATAAAATAGTTTGAAAACTAGTTTGTAAATAAAATATTTTGTATATAAAATAGAATAAAGTAGTTTGTATAAGAAAAATAAAAGAAAATAGATTTACAAAATGGTTTTAAATTAATAGTAGTTTTGCATAAAAGAAAAGTTTCAATTTAAATTACAAAGAATATCCAACCCAACAACTTTCAATTTCAACATCAAAGCATATCAATAATATTAGAACGTAAGATGTACATAGGTCATTATTTCGCAAAATCACATTCGATCGCTCGCTCAATCACACAAGTTCACTTTCGAACTAGTATTGTTTGTTCGACTTCCGTAATGCAGACTTCGATAAGGTTTCTTGACTATAAACCATCATTCTCCTTGCATAGCCATAATCAACATATCAAATATTCGCCATCAAGAATCGAATGAAAAAACCTAATACGAAATGGGGTAATTCACCTCGAACTAGTGTATTCAAATCCAGAACAAATTAATTATGCGAATAAAATAATATATGTATAACTTATGTACTTATTCCAATTTGTTTCATCACCATTACATTTTAATTTAAATTCATTATTAATTTCATTGATTAACACAAATATCACTTCATACTTTAATATTTGTTTCATAGAATTTCTCCATTTAATATAAATTATTAATATATTCATTCTTGTAACATTTCTTATATTTCTCTTCATTTTTAAATTAAATTCAATTTCACATGTAATATTTCTCATTTAATACTACATGTATTGCAACGTCCATTTATTTCATAAACAATTTACTAGTCATGAATTTATTTAAAATCATTTCACTTTTAGTTCATATTCGTTTATCCAATTAGTTTTCACTTTACAAATTTATTTATGCCACATTTCATAAATTTAATTAAGTTTATAACACTTTTTTTTTCAAATCTCATTTACAGCTTTTCCTTAATCACGATTTTGATTTAAACATGCCAAGGCTTAAAGTTCACACTTGTATATTATTATATTACATGCCAATAATCTATACAATAATCATATTCATTTACTAACATAAATATAACAAATTTAACCTTGTTTCACTTGCTTTCAATTTAAGGTTACCAAATTCAACTGCATAATTCAACAGAATTTCTACATTTCAACTCATATATTAAATCAGAAGTTTCAAGTATCCAAAATATCCAGATATTCCATTTTATTTCAATAGTTGAAACTACCAATCAATAAACAACAATATTGACAACTAAACATTTCAATTTGATAACTATATATCCTAATTATTCATTTTATTCTCTTTAATACACCATTACTAAACTAGTGTTTAGTCTATAAATTAAATCAACAATAATTAACCAATGATTATAAACTGATTAAATACAACAAGTCAACAATAAACGACAATAATTAAATATTACCATTTCACAAATCAAACACATTACAAATAACTATAATAGTTATAAAAATTTTATTCCTTTATATATGACATATTATATTAGGAAAAATTATTTCATTTCGAAACTTATATAAACATATTATAATACTAACAAATAAGCGCTCTCGTTTATATACACAGACAACTCATTCTAGGATAATACTACCCTATCTCTAATGATTTAACCCCAACAGGCTAAGGTATGTCTAAATCTTGCTTTGATACCAACTGTAACGACCTACCTTTTTGGACGATTCAAATCGACAATAAACCACAGATGTCAAACTCAAACCATTCAAAAGGGAGGATTGCTAATGGGGTAAATAAGAAAATAAAAAAAGGAAAACAAAACGAAGAATCTCGCAACGGAAGGACAAAATATAATAATTAAATAAACAGTTCATGAAGTTGTTTTACAAATAATATTTGATTACACTTTTACAATTCAAATCGGAGTTATACGTACATCAGAAATAAACAAATAACGCATTGGAACATAGAATGCAGTAGAATAATAAATAGCAATAATATATTAAATCTTTGTCCTCTAGAAAATAGCCTTCAATACACTGAAAATGCTCGGACTGAGCTGAGGGTAATGAAAAGACAAAACATTCGAGTCAAAACTAAAAGATCTTATGTAAGTCGGATCAAAATAAGTAAAATAGAAATATTAGTGCAATGGTTTCATAGATGTTACGGGATTTTTATCTCCTATCAAGTGTACCATATGAATATAATTATTTAAAGGGTTTCAAATAATTCGGAATATCAATCTTAATCATCTAATTAAAAAAATCGAAAGTTTGAATTAACATAAACCCTTCAAATAATTCAATTCTAAATAAAATCCAATTTCAAGAAATTATATGGGTATATGTCATTTCAACTAGTACAAAAATCAACATTTCCAAATCAATGAAAACTACTCGGGTTTATCATTTCAACCCATAATGATTTTTCCCTAATCTATAAGATCGTTCGAGTATGTATCATTTCAACCCATAGGGAGAACAGAGATATAGACATAAATAACGTCCAATCATCCAAAATGTCACCCAATAACATCCATTCAATCACCTAAATATTAACGATTGAACATAAAGAACAATCATCATTGAAATTAACTAATAACTACCAACAATATATTGGTTATCATTAACAGGTAATTAAATCGCAATTTAAATTTCAGCATTAAATCAAATGGTAATTAAATTCAATAAAAGTTATATTTAACTGGAATCAAAATTTAAAATATACTAAACAGCAACCAATCAATTTCTACTCACATTACAAATTCAATTTAACTAACATTAGAAAATCTAATAGTTGTGAGTGTTTGATCACCTTTCGTGGCTACGAAGGTGATGATAAAAATGGAGAAATATGGAGATTCCTAGAAAAGATCTAAATGCAAAGAAAATCCAACAAAGCTTAAACATGAACACGAATCAATAAACAAGTTTCAACTACTTCCAACTTCCAAAAAACCCAAGATCCAAACCATGGAAAAACCTAAAACTAGTCATCTTTAAGAAAATGTTTGAACTAGAATATTACTGAATCTGTAAAAGTGACTAACTAGAAAGCTGTTATAAATTCTTTTCTCTCCACAAATAAAAAAATAATCACTCAAAAAGTTCTGTCTTGAGAAAGTTAAGGTTAAAACAAACAGAGGTGTTTTCTTTGTTGAAAATCTGAGTTCGAAAATACTTCGAAAAGATTTTAGTTTTTGGCATAGAAAATTAAGAAATTAGAAGAACTGATCTAAAACAAAGTAGAAGCCATTGGAAAAATAAAGGTTTGGAAAAAAGAATCGCATAATTTGGTTCATTCTTGGAGGAGATATGATTGATATAATATGGCATATTTTCGCCCAAAATTGGACCCGAGAAAGGACTTGAAACATGGAGTTTTTGATATAGCATATTCGGAATGGAAGAAGAGTTCAACAACAAAGTTGTTGCAATTGAAATTATACACGTTTTCAAAAAAAAATTAATTGATTTGGAGTAGTTTGGTGGAATATAGTATTCATGGAAATAAGGGGAAGAAAGAGGGATAATAGGGAAGGGGGAAAGAAGTGGAAAGGAGAAAGAAGAGGAGAGAGAAGGTAGAAGGGAGATGGCCTTGGAAATGGTGGAGAGGGTGGCGGCTATAGGGAAGAAGGAAAGGCGGAAGAAGAGGAGGAAAGGTGTTTTGATTTGTGAGGTTTTTGGAGTTTTAGATCTAGAGTTCTTTGTAGATTTTGAGGAGAAAGAAGAACTGTGCAGAGAAAATTTCTTGGGGGAAAAATTATGTACGTAGATGTTATCAGATAAGAGACATAAGGTCGTAGGAAAAGGAACGGTCACATGACTGACTAGAGTTCTTGGTTAACCAAGACCCATTAGACCAAACAAACCCAATATGCTTAGCCAAATAAAATACAACTAAACACTACCTATTCAAGTTAATTTTTCACGGTAATTCAAATTTTTAGAGAAATAGGAATTTTATTTTGATGAAACGAAAAGTAGAGGGAAGATCAAAATTCAGACTAGTATCATATAAAAAGAATAAAATTTTATAATTCAAATTTGAATTTTTCAACCAAAAGTCAATCTTTGAATAAGTTTGACCAAAATTTAAAATTTCAAAAAAATTATTCTATTAAATTTGGTCAAATAAAACACTCAACGTCACAAATTCAAATTTTTTTATTTAATTTTTATTTAAATTCAAAATATTGCCATTTTGTAACATCCCGCCTTTTGGTACGCTTCAAATCGACGCACGTGCTGATTCAAAGCATACGGAAGGGCGGATTGTTATGGGGTAAATAAGAAAACAGAGAAGAAAAAAACAAAACAGAATCTCACAGCGAAAGGATAAAATATTGTAATCAATATACAGTTCAAAAACAGATTACAAAACATTTGATTCTTCTTTATACAATAAATATCAGAGTTCGTATACCAATAAATATCAATGCAGCGGAATACGGTGTGTAGTGGAACCATATAGTATATAATACTAATAATAATGAAATCTTCATCTTCTTCCACCAGAAATAAAGTCTTCAAATCCTGAAAATCTCGGACTGACCCGAGCGAATTGAAAAGACAAAACACTCGAGTCAGAACTAAAAGATCTTATGTAAGTAAAATCAATAGAAATAAATATGAGTGCAGTAACTCAAGAGATGCTTGGGATTTACATCTCTTAAGGATCTGTTAAACTATTTACTATGTAGTATATTTCGCTATTATAATAGTGTCTAATTGTAAAAGAAACTTACTTTTTTCTTAGCATTAAGGGGTTAGCCATATAGCCCTTAACAAGTAATGGTCCCAGTAGTCCATCTAGTATCAGCGCATCTCCAGATCGGGAGACTACCCTAAATACTCCACGGGCTACGGGAGAAAACCAAACTCGTACAAGGCGTGATAGGGTAGGTGACATGGCACAACTAGGCAATGCCAGGGTAGACATACCAATTACGCATCCGGGCTGGTGGTAACGCGTAGCCGCAGCTACCACCCACCTCGAGCCACACCCCTAAAAAGAAAATCAAAAGTGGCCACCGAATCAATCCAAAGTCAAAGTATAAAATCGAAGGGATGTGTCCAATCAAAGGTGCTACCTCAATTGGCCCGAGAATCGCTCCTGTTTTAGCCACCTTATGCCAACTCATGGGAGTTGAGTCCACGTATTTACCTCAAAGGAAACACCGCCACCATCCTACTTAATTCTAGAATCTCCACCGCGTACACGGTTGCTAAAGTGGTTTTCGGGGTTGGCAGAGAATATGACAACTTCCGATCCCGGTCTCTTTAACAACCAAACATTATTATAACACCACGGTCTTTTCAAAATAGTTTATACTTTAAAACCAGAATAAAATATCCATTTCAAAACCGTATAAATATGATATCATTTCTATTTTAAAAACCCAAATCAATATGATATCATTTTTATTTCAAATATATCCTTTCAAAAATAGTAATACTTTCAAAATATACATACTTTAAACCCATAGCTTCGAAACATAATTTTCAATACTTAAATGGTTTAATAATAAGTTACTTTATAAAGTAAATTAGCTTTTTAATTTCTTAAATCAATTCCAAATACAGATTTGAATTTCCAAATAAACCATTTAAATTTCCATATATTTCAAAGTTTCAAATATTCCACAATTTCAAAAATAAATTTTCAATTCATATATATATATATATATATATATATGTCAAATTCCTTTTACTATTATTTAGTTTTGAAATACTTGCTTAATAAATCCAGTATCCTTTAAATAAAACTTCCAAATTCAATAATTGAATATTCCTCAGTTTATTTTGACTAGATATATTCACTTAAATCATCTTAAACCCGAATTTAGTTATAACACCATATTCTTTTTAAATCTGAATTTCAATAAGATTTTAACTAAATGAAATCTCAAATCAATTTCAAACTATCTCCTCAACTTTGATTTATGAAAATCAATATAAACTCTATATTAGAATATAAGTTTAGTAAATACTTATGCATAATATATTTTAATAAAATCCACTTTATTATTAAACTTACTACATACTTTAAACAATTTTATACATAGTTTAAAACTAAGAATTTAACCATATATAAAATAACCTTTATCAAATATCCGTCATCATTATTTCATAAAACCGTATATATTTCTTTACAAAACCATAGAAAAATTATTTCAAAAATTATTTTATAAATATATATATATATATATATATACCGCGGTGCCTGTATATAATTTTCTATCCTATGGTCAAGTGATGCGGATATTTATCATTTCCATCCGCAATTTAAAAATAAAAATGCGATTGTATATCATTTCAAACCGCAATCCCGAATGAGATGAAAATGCATAATAACTTGCAGTTAATAACAATATACAATACAGCATCCATTCATCCAATATCATCCATCAACCATTTATCAGAATCATCATCAAATTCAAACAATACATCAATATATACCAGGTAATAAATAACATGCATTTACTGGCAGTTTATTATGCAAAATAAATTTACTGATAATTTAACTGGTAGTTTATATGCATAATAAATTAACTAATAATTCAACTATCAGTTTATATGCAATATTAAATTTAACTAGAAATTTAACTGGCAGTTTATATGCAAAATGAGTTAAATAACAAGTAAATTAAATGAATGCAATTTAACTGAGATAATGATGAAATATATGCCAAATAGCTACAAATAAATTTTTAAACACATCATAAATCAATTTAACAAACATAAGAAATTTTAGAAGTTGTGAGTGGGTTAAACACTCACCTTTTGAATTTAAATTGAATTTAAATCCAATTTAAACCCAAAATTTTACCAGTCTCAGAATCTATCCAAACCAACGCCAAAACGGCCGTAATTCTAATACGATCCCAGCAAAATAAACTGCGCATGCATCCGAGCTCGTTTGAAAAAGTTAGGAAAATTAGAAGATTGGAAAATTCTGGTCCTGAGTCGACTTCGGGTTCAACTTCGGTCAACCACCTCAATTCCCTGGTGCTTGCTTGGAGTTTTTTCCAAAACGACCCGGATCGACCCGAGTAATTTTCTACCTAACCCGAAGTAGATGCAGCGTTTTTGCCTCTGAAACTCAAAGCGCGACCAGAAGTTGATGCAGATCCGCAATTTTTTTTTTGGAATTGAAATTGGATTGGGAAGATTAGGGTTTGCAGCCATTGGAATGAGGAAGAGCATACATACAGAATGAGGAATAAGAAATGACCTAGGGTTTATAACAACATATATATAGGCAAAACAAAATAGAAAGAATGGGCTAGGTTGGATTTGGGTTTTGAACGATAATTGACCCGAAAAGCCCGTTTCGATTCCAGAACGGAAAAGGGTCAACCCATATATCAAAATATATGTTTTAAATGATTTTAAAATCGATGGAACAAGTTTCAAGTCCAAATTCCATCGTATGATGAAGTTATACAAAATTCAGTTTATTTCAAATTGATTTCACTTAATTTCAATTTCATTTATTTCTAGGCGTTTCAAGCCCGTACGATCAAACGACAAACCTGATCGTTATGAAACTTGAAATCCTACAATAATTCACCGATACGGATCCGATGAAACTGGTTTCGTCGGAATCCGAATCAGTTGTCAAAATGGCTATTTTCCATTAATTAAATAAATTAAAATAAATTAATTAAATCAAATTTCAAATTTATTCTAAAATTTGACAATACTTATCATTTCTATATTTCTAAATTATTCACACTATTTTAACAAACTTAAATGTCCATTTAAAGTAAATTAATTTACAAATTTCAATCTTATCCTCACTTTATTTATTTTAGCATTTATAAATAAAATTCCCAAGAATTTCATTTAGTTTAAATCAATTAATAAATAACTCATTTCTTATTGTCAAATAGATGGCATTTATATTGGACTCAAAATCTGTTCCATTAAATATTTTCACATTCCATCTTAAATTTCAAATAACGTAGTAATTAATTTCATTCACAATAAGCTCAATTAATAAAAATTTATCCAAATAAATTAAATTGATTTACTTCAATCCTTTTTATCTAACCAATTATTATTCGATCAATTTCATCCTATGGTATAATTACATTTGATTCATAACTATTATCCTTAATGTTTCCCAAATTCCTCTTAGTTCTAATCGTCGTAGTATTAAATTCCATTTTCTACGAAAAGTCCATTTATTATATGTATTAAATTTTAAATAAATTGGTATGTTTCCATTCCAATCCCTTTTATTAAGTTCATTACTACTCTATAACCAAATTAACCTTATCACATAAATTTTCATTCAACTACTATTCAATATATTTTATTTCATAAATTAATTCAAATTTTACGCTCGTTTTCTTCCATTTGATTTATAGCCTAATATAACATTTACATTAACCCATTTCATTCAATTTATACAAATTCAACTTTGACTAACTTTATTGCCTAAATTTACATGCAGTTACTATTTGATAAATGTGACGCCCCACCTCTATACCCACGCTAGACAAGAACATTACGGTGAATGCTGTCAACTAGCACGGAGAATAAGGCTGTTGAGGAGCGACCATCCGTGTAATTGCTTTGCGCGAGCATCGATATGTTAGATAGTATAACATGCATTTGTTTATCAAGAGAGAAATCTGACATACCGACACAAACTCAAAGCTACTACGCAGTGGCTGTAATATCTTCAGAAACAAATATAGAAATAAACATAACATAAATCAGTCACAGATAATTCATATCACAAAGGCGGAAGAAGATATGAATACATAATTAACACATGGAAGTGTATATCAGAGTAGTGGCCAAAAAGATCCACAATAATACAAAAGAATAGCAACACGTGCTATACAAAGAATACAACTATGAGTCTATATCTCAAGTGTATACAACAAAATAAACTACTAATCTAAGTAGTTTGCCAAAAGTCAGAGTAATGAATCCCAGGGGAGAAGTCAAGCAGAAGCACCTGTAACATCTCGGTCTGACCCGAGTATTATTTAATAAGAAAATAATAAACGGATTAGTCTAACTATAAATATCAGATGAAACGATATAGAATAAGAGATATGACTAAACGTATAATAATCACAATGCCAAGCTGTGATAAATAACTAATTGAAAAATCAACAAGAGATTAATCAATATCACAAAATCTTCTCAAAGATAAAAAGGAATGTCATACTCCTAATTTCATTCACCAAGCCACAATAAATGACATATATATCAATGCCAATCGTAAAAGTTGGTGAAACATAAATTCCAGAATTCAACACACGAAATCCAGAAATCACAAGAAAAGGATGGCCAATCCCACAAACTGGACATCGACGCACCTAGAAAGACACGCCCCATGCATAAATAAACATCGATGCACCTAAATAGATACGTCCCATGCATAAATAAACACACCTAAAAAGATACACCCCATGTACAGTCGAACATCGACGCACCTAGAAAGATACGCCCCATGCTCTAGCATCGGCGCACCTAGAAAGATACGCCTCATGCATAATAAACATCGATGCACCTAAATAGATACATCCCATGCATAAATAAACATCGATGCACCTAAAAAGATACACCCCATGTAATGTCTAACATCGATGCAACTAAAAGATACACCACATGCATAGACGAACATTGACGCAACTAGAAAGCTACGCCCCATGTCCCAACTTATTGAGTCGATTGCTCCACAAAGTAAACAAACATCGATGCACCTAAAAAGATACACCTCATGCATAAATAAACATCGACGCAACTAGAAAGCTACGCCCTATGTCCCAACTTATTGAGCCGATTGCTCCACGAAGTAAACAAACATCGATGCACCTAAAAAGATACACCCCATGCATAAATAAACATCGACGCACCTAAAAAGGTACGACCCATGTGTAAACAAACATCGACGCACCTAGATAGGTACGACCCATGATAGACATGAGACGAAGCTCAATAAAATGAGGAACAGTCCTCCACATAGACAAAGAGACATTGCACAATGCTAGTCTAAACCACAAAGATGATCGTCATGATCAAAGAGAAGTGTCAATTACACTAAGCTAGTAATTATAAAAGTTTAGCTTCATGTCCCATAACCACTTGCTTAACTTAAATATTTACGAACAAACTGTAAATCTTCACTAGAAAATTGTCACAAGAGGTTCAATCGAACAAGTCCAAGAATTAACCGACGAAGCAAACGCAAGCGTTTCATACCACTTGTTTTACTAAGTCGTTTAATTAGATTTCTCATACGAGTGAGGTAAAGGCTTGTATATACTAATAGATTGGAAAACGGTTTAAGAAACGAGCTTTGTAATAAAATAGTGTTGAAATCGTTTTGATGAAAGAATTTTGTCATTTACTACTCAATAGAAAACCTTTATATTTTTAAAGTGACAAATCACAAAGAAGATTGTAGGAACAATCAATTAGTAAAATTCATATTCGAAGACGTGAATAAAATCCAAAGAAACCGATAAGGAATCCATCGAAATGGATATTCAAAAATCCCTAAAAAGGAGTCATCAAAGTCATAATAAATGATAACAACAAATAGGATCATCACGAATCGATTTAAATTGGAATTCTCAAGCAAATAGGCAAATAGGCAAAATTGTGCTGATTCAGACGTCTGAAATCAAGGATTCAGACGTCTGAATCTGGAAAATAAATATTTTCCAAAGACAGAATTCAGACGTCTGAATACTTGAATCCAGACGTCTGAAATAGGCACTTTTTAGCCTATTTCCTTTCTGGTTCCAAATGAACCAATTCAGACGTCTGAAACCATATATTCAGACGTCTGAATCTGGGAGTAGAAATCTTCCCATAACAATATTCAGACGTCTGAATATTACATTTCAGACGTCTGAACCTGGGGTTCAGGGCATTCCCTGAACCTAGGCCAAAAATGGCCAAACGATTATCGGAAACGATCGAACGAGCAAATGGCGATAACTAAGGAATTACGTCGAACGACAACCCAGCCTAAACGGCTCTTTGATACGCCTCAAATATCAATGTCCAAATATCGATAATAGGATTTTCATAAATTAGACCAAAACACCAAAAATTAGAATTTACACAAAATCAATCCAAACCAAAATCAATTGCATAAGAATAAATGTTAGGAATTCATACCTAACAATCGAAGATAATTATAGTAAAAGATGTGAGATAAAAATCTCACCTTTTTACAAAATCAAACAAGAAGAAGCTTGAAAGCAAATGGAGAATCAAGCTCTCTTCAACACAACCCAAATGAGCTTGAATCTATGCTCAAAACAAGAACATTCCCAAAATTAGGTTTAGAAATTTCTGAAATTGGTAAGAGAATAAGTTGGAGAAGAAGAAGAGAATGCTTACCAATGGGTTCTCTTGAATTTGGAGCTAGGAATTTGAGGTTGCAAGAGGAACTAGGGTTTTGGAGTTTTAATTTCCAATCTCTCCCACCATTATTGCCTTAGAACTGAAATGAGGAAGAAGTGAGGGTGAATGGGGAAGAGTGGTTCAGTTTTGAGTATAAGTTGGCTAGTGGGCTGAACCCAAACTCAAACCCAAAATGAAAAAGGTCAAATTTTTGACTAACTCCAAATATATCAAAGTTTATACTCAAAAAGGTCGCAAACGGCATTTTGAACTCAATGGAGGTGGTCTCAAGTCCAAATTCGACTGTTTGCAAAAAGTAGCTTTTCGGACCAAAATCCGACAAACGATAAAATATTTAAATATAAAATCGCTAAATATGCGGGTTGTTACAGACTCCCCTCCTTAAAGAAATTGCGTCCTCGCAATACTTAAGAAGAAAATAAGAAGTAACGACCATAAAAGCATATTAACACAAAGAAAATTTGAAATAGGAAGTTCACCATAAAGAGCATGAAAGAGTAAGCCTGAACGGGATCGCTCGATGAATTCTCTGGATTCCCAAGAGCAATCCTTAGGATTTGAGAACCAATGAACTTTCACAAGAAGAACACCTTTATTCTGAAGGCGCTCAACCTCCGAAGCAATGATACGAATGGAATGTTGCTCATAAGTCAAATCTGGTGAAACTTCAATTTCCTCAATATCACCGGGCTCAAGAATAAAATAGGAAACCTAAAAGCATTTCCATAGTTACAAGACGCAGAAGACGTCAAGAATAGCAGAAAATTGAGCCAGTGTAACGGCGTAGTACAGAAACGGTACGCCCGAGAAACTAGAAACTCAAATAATTTGGAATATCAGCGTAGTACAAAAACGGTACGCCCAATGAACCGATAAACCGAAACAACGATGTAGTATAATAATGGTACATCCATTGATCCAGATAAGACGAAACATCGATGTAGTATAATAACAATACATCCGATGAACCGAACACCATAAAAGAACATCGGATGCTAGTCCATAAAAAAGATGAGATGAAACTCAATAAAACGAAGTACATCAAAACGCCCGATGAACTTGATAAAAAGAAAATTTCATTCCGACAACATCAAAGAATCAACAACTTGTTGCCTACGACAAAACGCGTTGGCAACACGATTTCCCTTTCGGGAATAAAAGAATATCAAAATCATAGGATGCTAGGAACTCGAGTCAACATGAAGTTCCTTACGAGAAAATAAATATTCCAAGGATTTATGATCGAGGCGGAGAACAAATTTCTCATCCAAAAATGGTGATGCCAAATTTTAAAAGTAAAAACAATAGCCGCGAGCACTAGATCAAGAGTGGCGTATCTAGTCTCGATAAGCTATAATGATTTAGAAGCACAAGTGATAGCACGTTCTCCTTTGCAAGAGAACGGCATCCAAACCAATACGACTAGTATCGGTACAAAAGATTAAGTCTTGGTTCCCCACGGGAATCATAAGAATAAGAGTATCGAAAAGAAAGAACTTCTTTTAAATAATTTTCTTTTCCGAAAAGCTAAAACTTTCAAAATCACAATTATCTCAATGTAAAAATATTTCTAGAAAAATTTACATTTTACAAGTCAATATATCGTGTCTGATTGTCTCATCAAAGCGTTTAGGAGATTCTTATCGATAACGTTGATCAAGCGCATCGACCAGGATTCTTAACACACTAAATGGGCAATACAATCACAAAATCATCTTCTAGATAATAAACATGTTTCTTAAAAACTTTTAAGAACATTCTTCATTCATTTCAAGAACAAAAATCCAATTTTTTTTCTCATAAATAAATCTTATGGAAAAGATTTGCAAAATTTTAAGTTACTATTTTCATCCAAAATAAATAAGTACAAGAATGGCCTCATCGAAATATTCATAGAATATTCGATTTATAAAATGGATGAAATAAGCTGGACAAACTAAATGATATAATAATTCATTCATAGGAATCATAACAAGTGCGGAATGCGGTAAGTGGAATGCCAACTTCCGCAACTCGTAGCAAATGAAAATTGGTGGTAAGGTCAAACTGAAAAGACCTTAGCACCACACAAAAGATTACTTAGGTGATAATCCTAAGACAAGCTCAAAGATTCCGGAAAATTTCTCTAACTACATGAATGAGAGAAATAACACTTTCCTTATAAGTGGGCTTAAGGAATAAAATGATGCCATCAAGTTGGAATCAAAATCATAAAGGAAAAATAGAAATCTGCTTAACAGATTGAAAATGTCAAAGATGAATAGTCCACTCGAGAAAATAGGATATAGGCTTCATTAATGATTAAGCCAATCCTATCGCACAAATCAATTCCGGAGCCTAAGTAAAAATATTGGCTCAGAAAGAAAAATCACATAAAATAATTTTCGACATCAAATAAAAGAAAATTGAGTGTTGCAGATCTACCATCTGGATTCGCAATCCTCAAAGAAGTCATCAAGCCTAAAATATTCAAAGAAAAAGAATCGACAAGTTCTTTTGATATAAAATAGTGAGATGAAACCCATATCAAAAAGAACTCAAATAAGGAGATCACAAAATAAATGTAATCAAGGATTAAATGAGAAATACCTTGACCATAAGAAGTGTTACCAGGAGCTTGCACTACATTGAGCTCTCCCTCCTTCTTACTTTGAAGTACGGGACATGCAGTAATATGGTGACCCGAATTTTTGCAATAGCGACAAAAGAGGGGTCTCGGACACTCCCTTGCATAGTGGTTCGAGGAACCACAATTGTAGCATTGTCCATGACTAGAGGTCGGTGCTTTTGCTACTGGGGTTTCTTGCCTCCCTTTCTTGTTGGGATTGGGGCCTTTGAATTTGATAGGCCTCTTCATGTTGTGTAACGACCCGTTAAATTTATGATATTTAATAAAATGAATTAATATAATTTCTAATTTGGTTAAGAATAAATGTAGAAATTTGGTATAGTGGTTGCAATTTAGTGTAACTATAAAATTTTATGATAATAGATGTGGATAATGTAAATTTTCACAACTTGATTTAAAGTAATTTTGAAGAAACAAATAAATGTTGAATTTGTGAATGTTAGTGTAAATATTAACTTAAATGGTGTTCATTAATACAAAGATGTAATTAGTGTAGATAGTAATAATTTATGCCTGTAGTGAAAGGAAAAGAAAACTAATAGAAACATAAAATTCATTTTATGTAAACAAAAGTATAGTTTTGAACAAACTTATGAAAATTGATAGAAACAGTGTTTGTAATCAGTTTGGTTATTTTATATTTGAAAGATAGAGATGTGTAAATACGTTAATGAATTTAAAATGGGAAGGAATGGTAGAATGAAAAGAATATATATAATAATAAGCATTTGATTCAATTAAGGGAATTAAATTATAATAAATGGTCATTTAATAAATGCAACGTTTGTGAGAAATCATAATAGTTGTGTAAAATGTGTACAAACTTGGATTTGGAAGTTTATTGGATTTATAACGGTTTTGTTATTAAGTGTATGAGTTTAAAAGTTATTCCCTTTTGTAAAGTAATAGAAGAATGCATAAAGATATAAACAGGGCTTAATAGAATTGACACTTAATGAATTGAAAATTACCCATTTATGTAGATATGTATAGTGGACTATAAATGGCCTAAGCAAATATAAAATGGAATAATCATTGAGATTTGTACTATGAAAATAAATAGTAACATTTATTTGCAAAGAATAAAAGCCTATTTAGGTGACTAGAATTTGGAGTAATGACTATTGTATGTTACCTACCCTTGTTTCTTGTTAATTTAGATTTTGGGAATCAAATTCAATTTATCCGCCAATTTACCGCAGTTAAAGTGAAATGAATTGGTGATTGAGAAATGTTAAATACAAATAAGATGTAAACCAAAGAAAATCCCATTTGTAATAAATTATGTAGAATAAAGTAAAGAAACTAGGAAATGAAAATGTGAAAATGTGGATGCAGTGAGATCTTAAGTGATAATAACCTTGTTAGGCAAATGATAACGGAATTTTGTGTATAACCAAATAAAAATCCAAATTTATTTGGAAATAAATTGCAATCAAATTGAATTTATTGCAATTTAATGGATTTAATATTTAATATTTTATGTAATTATTATTTGGAAGAAATTGGAGTTATTTGTAAAAAGATATGAACCTAATGTTAATTTTTCTATGGGATTGACAATTAATATGGAATGAAAAGAAAAAAATTTGGGTCAGTAAAATTTAGAATTTATGCATAATAAAATGGATTCTAACGTTAATTATGACGTTATTGAGTTTAGATTGGAATTGGTAAACATTTGAGTGAAATCTTAAACTAATGTTCATATTGACAACAATAACTTAGAAATATAGAAAGGAAGTAAATCTAATAAATTTATCAAATTTATAATGTTGAATTCATTTGGATGGGAATTAATAAACAGTTGAGAAAAAGGAAATGGAAATAAAAGTTTATTTATAATTTGGGATTTAATTTATGGTAAAAAGGTTAATTGCAATTAAAAATGAGTTGAAATGGAAATCAAGTTATTTATTTAATTAGATTTAAGATGAGAGTATAAAAGTATAAGATTAAATAATTGGGTTTTGAGAATAAAATTTATAATTCCCAAATAATAAGAAGTGCAGAGATTAACACTGCAAATTGATATACTTATAGTTTTTAATTCACATCCAAGCTTGCTAAATCATTTGGAATTGAATGGATTATATAAGTAATGAAATTTGGCCAATATTTAAAGTTGAAAGAAAATTTGGATTTTTATGATTTATTTTAATTTATTTAATAAATATTAAAAATAGCCATTTTGGGCACGGACTCGGATTTCGACGAAACTAGTTTCATCGGATCCGTATCGGTGAATTATTGTAGGATTTCAAATTTCGTGTCGATCGGACTTGTCGTTTGATCGTACGGACGCGAAACGCCTTGAAATCAATTTTATTAAAATCAATTTGAAATCAATTTGGAAATCTTGTTTTCAGCATAACTTCTTCATACGATCGAATTTGGTCGTGAAACTTTTTCCATCGCGTTCAAAATATTTTAAAATACCTATCTGGATATATAGATTTAACAAATTCGACTCCGGAGGCATAACGGGCTTTTTGGGCCATAGTTATTTCGTACGTTCGCGTATCCAGTCTAGCTACCCTACCTCTAGCCTATCTATAAATATACAGTTATAAACCCTAGCTTCATTCTATTGTCAATTGCTGTATATTCATTTCTTCATCTCCTCCTTCTCCTCAATGGTTGCAAAATCTAGATCTGCTTCAATCCAAAATTCAGTGAAAATTCAAACACCTCAGAAAATTCTCAAAAAAATATATGTTGAAGTATTCGATACGCGTAATATACTGGTGTAATTCGTTTTTCAATCGGAGCTATCATTCATCCAGAACAATTCAATTCATTTTCGGCCTCATATCATCGCCGCAACAAAGTTCGTCGGATCGACAAACCGTTTTTGGGTCTTGTAGTATGGACGATGGGGAGCGCATCTATGTAATTTGTTTCGAGTTTCAACGGTCAGATTTTCGTGTTTTTGCGACTAGGGTTTTCAAATCCAAGGCGGCGGCTGCGTTTTCGCATGCGTCAGGGGGCCGATGGGGGGGTGTTTGGCGACCAGGCGTAGAGGAGGCGTAGTCGTCGGCCGTGATAGTGGGGGTGCGAAGTGGCTTGGATCGCGATATGGCGGCGCGTTCAAATTTGCGTGCATAGGGTTTCCTGTAGCCGCGTATTCTCGGTAGCGCGTGAAGGTGGAGCTGGAGAAACATTTTTGGTGACGTCGATTTAATGTTAGGTGAATGTGTGTCATTTTTGGTTATATTTAATTTTGATTTCAATCTCCATTTTTCGCCATAACTTTCTCATACGAATTCGGATTCACACGAAATTTCTTTTGTTAGGATCGTAATTTAATTCCGGACTTGATGACGCTGGTTTGGACGAATTCTGACACGGGCGAATTTTTGGGTTTAAATCGAGTTTAAATTCGATTTAAATTCAAAAGGTGAGTGTTTTAACCCACTCACAACTACTAGAAGCTTTTATGTTTGTTAAATAAATTTTAGAAATGAATAGTAATTTATTTATGAGTTTTTGGCATGTTATTTCATTCATATCTGTTACATTTCATTTTATTGAATGTAACTGTAAATTTAATTGATTTATTGCGTATTAATTGACTGTTAGAAATTATTGTTTGCATATGAACTGCTAGTCAATAGTTATGTAAATTTTTACTAAATAATTTGTTGGATTAATAGTTGATAAATTTAATTTGAATAAACTGCCAGTTATCACCTGTTATATATGATCATATATATATATATATATATATATATATATATATATTATTATTGATTGATATTGGTTGATGGTTGCGATTGGATGATGGATGTTGTTGATGAATGAATGTTTATTGCATATCATTAAATTGCAAATTATCATGCATATTTCATTTCTTTCGGGATTGTGGTTTGGAATGATATATAACCGCAAATTTTTATTTTTAAATTGCGGATTGAAATGATAAATATCCGTATCACTTGACCATAGGATAGAAAACTATATACAGGCACCGCGGTCTATATATAACTATTTTAAATGAAATTTCTATGGTTTGGATGGAATACGGTTTATAATAATCTTAAATTTTATACTGTATAAATATTTTCTTCCATATTTATATACATATGAAGTTGAAAATTTTGAAATTAAGAGATGTTTAATTTCTTTATTACAAATGGAAAACAATTAAGAAAATGGAGTTGATAATTCACATCACATGTTTAAATGTTAAGTTTGGAACTTTAAGATATGATATTTATAATTGGACTTTCCCAAAATAAATTGAAATGAATATTCTAGTATAAATTGAAATGGGAAAAATATTCTGGTATAATTTGCGTTTGGAAAATATATATGTTTTATTTCTAAAAATTGGAGCTCATTTATTTTTGGGTTTATGGGTATATGCAAGGCTAATTAATAAAACATTTGATTTGTAGAAAAAAAAACCCAACTTTAGTTTTGAAATATAAATACTCCAAATGAATATAGGCATATATGTATATAAATTGAAATGATTCTGGAACTCAAGAGTGATATTTAAGTTATGGTTTAGACTTTAAAATAAAGAATCTTATTTATAAAACCGTAGAAATTATTTCTTTACAAAGTAAACTTTAAAAGTTAAACCATTTACTCTATATACCGTTGAATATCCAAACCATTTGAGTTTCAAAGGTTATGGTTTGAAATTATGGATTTCAAAATATTATGTTTGAAAATATTTGGGTTTCAGAAGTTATGAAGTTTAAAGCATTATGATTTTGGAAAACTATATTTGGGATAAACGATGTCATATTGGTTTGGGTTTTAAAAGAAGAAATGATATCGTAATATTATGGTTTGAAATGGATTATATTCTGGTTTTAAAGTATAAACTATTTTAAATGACCGCGGTGTTATAATAACGATGGGTTGGCAAAGAGACCGGGATCGGATATGGACATACTCTCTGTCGATACCGAAAACCACTTTGACTAACCGTGTACGCGGTGGAGATTCCAGAATGAAGTAGGTGGCGGCGACGTTTCCTGTAAGGTAAATACGTGGACCCGACTCCCGTGAGTTGGCATAAGGTGGCTAAAACAGGAGCGATTCTCAGGCCAATGAGGTCATTCCTCTGATCGGACGCTCCTCTTCGACATTATACTTTGACTTGGATTGATTCAGTGGCCACTTCTATATTTTGATTTTGGGGAGTTAGTCCGAGGTGGGCGGTAACTGCGGCTACGCGCTTCCACCAGCCTGGATAGCAATTGGTATATCTACCCTGGCATTGCCTAGTTGTGCCGTGTCACCTACCATACCGAGCCTTTACTACGAGTTTCTATTTATGTCGTACCTATGGAGTATCCTCTGATAGCCCCCCGATCAGGAGGTATTACGGTACTGTATAGACTATTGGCATTATTTGTGTTAAGGGCTATATGGGTAACCCCTTAACGCTATTAAAAAGTAAGTTTATTTTATAAATAGACACTATTATAATAGCGCAATATACTACATAGTAAATAGTTTAACGGATCCTTAGGAGATGTAAATCCCGAACATCTCTTGAGTTACTGTACTCATATTTATTTCTGTTTATTTAACTCACATAAGATATTCTAGTCTGACTCGGGTGTTTCTGTCTTTTCAAATTCCCTCGAGTCAGTCCGAGCGTTTCAGGATAGCAGATTTTAGCTTTGGAGGACGAAGACGAAGAATCAGTATTATTTTATATATAGTATTGCACCACACTCTTTCTATTCCGCTGCATTGCTTGTATTGGTATGTGTAACTCTGATATTTATTGTAAAAGAAGAATCAAGCTTTTGTAAACTGTTTATGAGCTGTATATTTATTATTATATTTTATCCTTCCGCTGTGAGATTCTATTTTGTTTTATTTCTTCTCTGTTTTTCTTATTTACCCCATAACAATCCGCCCTTCCGTATGTTTTGAATTGGCACGTGTGTCGGTTTAAAGTGTGCGAAAAGGCGGGACGTTACAGCTGGTATCAGAGCTTTGGTTTAGCGATAAACCTTGGCTTTGTGGGGTTTGACTCTTTGTTAATAGGGTAGAAATATCCTATGGGAGTCGCTGAGTGTATATATATGAGAGAGCGTATTTGTTAGTATTAATAAAAAGATTTTTATATTGTGTTAATCTGTTCCGCTTTGTATTTATAAATTCTGGTTGATGCATGGGACGCTATGTCATCAATAGGGATTTCTAAACACTTAATAGGACAGACCGACATAATATTTGTTTTAATATAGGTGAATGAAAGAATTTTGCCTATTATATTTTCTATATATAAAAATATTTTTATAAAGATATATATATATATATTTGGTTGCTATAGATTGGGTGTTAGGAAATAAATTATTTATAATAACTGAAGCTAAGTTGAAATTATAATAGACCAAATTTGGAGATTTTAGAACTTAAGTCCGGGGTTTTGAAAATTTGCTTCCAAAGAATTTGTGAAATTTATTGTTTTGGTTTATAAAATTTTCTTGCATAAATATTTAGTATAATTCGGAAGAAATGTTTTAAAAAGAAGATTTTGGAAAAATTTAAATTTTGTACTTTTCTCTCTGTCGCTGGAAAATAATTTCGGTGATGGCGGCCGCATCATCGACTTTCATTTTCGAGTTTCGAAGGGAAAAGGCCACAGTAGTAAATTCTACTGCAGATTTATTTTGAAATTTTCTAAATTTTTTTTTTCTTTTATTGTTCTAACTATAATTAGAGATATTGAGTTGTAAGAACTTATTTATCTATTATTTTGAAATAAATTGAAATCTGACCCGGAATCCAATTCTAAAATTCTCCATTAATTAATTAATTAATTGTTAAATTGTAGTGAAATAAAAGTTAAGTAATAAATGAATTGAAACCTCTAATTTAAATAAGAGAATAATTGCATAGTTATAAAGAGGAATTTGCATACATATGAGACAAAGAGAAATATGGATAAACATCAAATTTAATTTAGAGAATTGAGATTCAACTTGTATAAGTTCAATTGCACTTTCTTTGACATAAATAACTTACCCAAATATAAAGGTTGAAATGTTAAATAAGAATTTTAAATAGGATATTATACAAGTAGAATTTTGGAAAAATGAAGTATTCAATAAATTACCGTTGTAAATAAGAATTCAATGGTATAAACTTAGGTTATAATTGAAATTTTATTATTAATAGATGATATGAACCTAAGTATATAAAATGAAATTCAAAATAAGAATTTATTATATGATTATTCACTTAAGTATGTTTTAATCTCCCCTATTCTAATATAATGGAAAGTAGGAAGAATTTAAATGACTGTAATCCATAGTTAATGGATAAATAAAAAACTTCCACTTATAAGAATGAATGTTAGCAGATTAAGAATTTAAGGGAAATCTTACAAGTGAAGAGTAAGGAAAGGAAGATATTCAAAATATTTGTTGTTATTAATGAGAATTATTTTATAAACTTAAGTAATAAAAAGGAAATACAAATATAATAAATTTGGTGATAATTGGAAAATAAAACTTGTAAGAACAAAGAAATCCCTCATAAATGAAGGGAAGAAAATCAAACCACTGAAGTATGAAATAAATGTATAATAAGCTATTTTGGTGTTGATTTGAATTGTTTGGTTGATGTATGGTTGTTGGGTAAGAAATTTTGAAGTTGTTGGATGGAGAAATAATCTATCTTTGTTCCATCTAAGATTGTTGAGTAAAGGATGCACTTGATAGTTATTTTACATTTCGTACAATTTCGGAATTTGAACCTAACAACTAATTGTTTGTTTGATTGAATGATTTTGTTTGCGGTGTGTGCTGTTTGTTAAAATGTATGGTTGTTGCATTTGATTGGATATGAATGATTGAATCCACTAGAATAGTTCATTTTAAAATAAATATTTAACCTTTTAGGCTTATAAGAAAATACAGGTTATGGAAGCAACTGCTACTGCTTTTGGTTCCGTAATAATAAGCGTATTGCCCGACAAATAGGTACGTTTCCGGATTACGTATAAAGCGCTATTTTATATATTTTCCCATGTTGGGATATTTTATTTGGATAATATGTGTAATATATTTGTATATTTGGATATTATATTTTCTCCAGAGTCCCTCCGTACAAAGGAGACTTTACCAAAATTTTCAGGAAATTTTGGACTTAGAATTTTGTGAAAGTATTTTTCCAACTTTAATAATTCAAGTATTAAAGGATATAATGATTATGAAACAAGTATATTTCATTAAAGGAAATTAATCCAGTAAAATATTGTTTATAAGTTAGTATTTGAAATAAGATGCACTGTAAATCTTCCTCCTCCCTTCTTTTTCCTTTTCGGGGACGAAAAGTTTTGAGTGGGGGAGATTGTAACGACCCGTTAAATTTATGATATTTAATAAAATGAATTAATATAATTTCTAATTTGGTTAAGAATAAATGTAGAAATTTGGTATAGTGGTTGCAATTTAGTGTAACTATAAAATTTTATGATAATAGATGTGGATAATGTAAATTTTCACAACTTGATTTAAAGTAATTTTGAAGAAACAAATAAATGTTGAATTTGTGAATGTTAGTGTAAATATTAACTTAAATGGTGTTCATTAATACAAAGATGTAATTAGTGTAGATAGTAATAATTTATGCCTGTAGTGAAAGGAAAAGAAAACTAATAGAAACATAAAATTCATTTTATGTAAACAAAAGTATAGTTTTGAACAAACTTATGAAAATTGATAGAAACAGTGTTTGTAATCAGTTTGGTTATTTTATATTTGAAAGATAGAGATGTGTAAATACGTTAATGAATTTAAAATGGGAAGGAATGGTAGAATGAAAAGAATATATATAATAATAATAAGCATTTGATTCAATTAAGGGAATTAAATTATAATAAATGGTCATTTAATCAATGCAACGTTTGTGAGAAATCATAATAGTTGTGTAAAATGTGTACAAACTTGGATTTGGAAGTTTATTGGATTTATAACGGTTTTGTTATTAAGTGTATGAGTTTAAAAGTTATTCCCTTTTGTAAAGTAATAGAAGAATGCATAAAGATATAAACAGGGCTTAATAGAATTGACACTTAATGAATTGAAAATTACCCATTTATGTAGATATGTATAGTGGACTATAAATGGCCTAAGCAAATATAAAATGGAATAATCATTGAGATTTGTACTATGAAAATAAATAGTAACATTTATTTGCAAGGAATAAAAGCCTATTTAGGTGACTAGAATTTGGAGTAATGACTATTGTATGTTACCTACCCTTGTTTCTTGTTAATTTAGATTTTGGGAATCAAATTCAATTTATCCGCCAATTTACCGCAGTTAAAGTGAAATGAATTGGTGATTGAGAAATGTTAAATACAAATAAGGTGTAAACCAAAGAAAATCCCATTTGTAATAAATTATGTAGAATAAAGTAAAGAAACTAGGAAATGAAAATGTGAAAATGTGGATGCAGTGAGATCTTAAGTGATAATAACCTTGTTAGGCAAGTGATAACGGAATTTTGTGTATAACCAAATAAAAATCCAAATTTATTTGGAAATAAATTGCAATCAAATTGAATTTATTGCAATTTAATGGATTTAATATTTAATATTTTATGTAATTATTATTTGGAAGAAATTGGAGTTATTCGTAAAAAGGCATGAACCTAATGTTAATTTTTCTATGGGATTGACAATTAATATGGAATGAAAAGAAAAAAATTTGGGTCGGCAAAATTTAGAATTTATGCATAATAAAACGGATTCTAACGTTAATTATGACGTTATTGAGTTTAGATTGGAATTGGTAAACATTTGAGTGAAATCTTAAACTAATGTTCATATTGACAACAATAACTTAGAAATATAGAAAGGAAGTAAATCTAATAAATTTATCAAATTTATAATGTTGAATTCATTTGGATGGGAATTAATAAACAGTTGAGAAAAAGGAAATGGAAATAAAAGTTTATTTATAATTTGGGATTTAATTTATGGTAAAAAGGTTAATTGCAATTAAAAATGAGTTGAAATGGAAATCAAGTTATTTATTTAATTAGATTTAAGATGAGAGTATAAAAGTATAAGATTAAATAATTGGGTTTTGAGAATAAAATTTATAATTCCCAAATAATAAGAAGTGCAGAGATTAACACTGCAAATTGATATACTTATAGTTTTTAATTCACATCCAAGCTTGCTAAATCATTTGGAATTGAATGGATTATATAAGTAATGAAATTTGGCCAATATTTAAAGTTGAAAGAAAATTTGGATTTTTATGATTTATTTTAATTTATTTAATAAATATTAAAAATAGCCATTTTGGGCACGGACTCGGATTTCGACGAAACTAGTTTCATCGGATCCGTATCGGTGAATTATTATAGGATTTCAAATTTCGTATCGATCGGACTTGTCGTTTGATCGTACGGACGCGAAACGCCTTGAAATCAATTTTATTAAAATCAATTTGAAATCAATTTGGAAATCTTGTTTTCAGCATAACTTCTTCATACGATCGAATTTGGTCGTGAAACTTTTTCCATCGCGTTCAGAATATTTTAAAATACCTATCTGGATATATAGATTTAACAAATTCGACTCCGGAGGCATAACGGGCTTTTTGGGCCATAGTTATTCCGTACGTTCGCGTATCCAGTCTAGCTACCCTACCTCTAGCCTATCTATAAATATACAGTTATAAACCCTAGCTTCATTCTATTGTCAATTGCTGTATATTCATTTCTTCATCTCCTCCTTCTCCTCAATGGTTGCAAAATCTAGATCTGCTTCAATCCAAAATTCAGTGAAAATTCAAACACCTCAGAAAATTCTCAAAAAAATATATGTTGAAGTATTCGATACGCGTAATATACTGGTGTAATTCGTTTTTCAATCGGAGCTATCATTCATCCAGAACAATTCAATTCATTTTCGGCCTCATATCATCGCCGCAACAAAGTTCGTCGGATCGACAAACCGTTTCTGGGTTTTGTAGTATGGACGATGGGGAGCGCATCTATGTAATTTGTTTTGAGTTTCAACGGTCAGATTTTCGTGTTTTTGCGACTAGGGTTTTCAAATCCAAGGCGGCGGCTGCGTTTTCGCATGCGTCAGGGGGCCGATGGGGGGGGGGGGGTGTTTGGCGACCAGGCGTAGAGGAGGCGTAGTCGTCGGCCGTGATAGTGGGGGTGCGAAGTGGCTTGGATCGCGATATGGCGACGCGTTCAAATTTACGTGCATAGGGTTTCCTGTAGCCGCGTATTCTCGGTAGCGCGTGAAGGTGGAGCTGGTGAAACATTTTTGGTGACGTGGATTTAATGTTAGGTGAATGTGTGTCATTTTTGGTTATATTTAATTTTGATTTCAATCTCCATTTTTCGCCATAACTTTCTCATACAAATTCGGATTCACACGAAATTTCTTTTGTTAGGATCGTAATTTAATTCCGGACTTGATGACGCTGGTTTGGACGAATTCTGAGACGGGCGAATTTTTGGGTTTAAATCGGGTTTAAATTCGATTTAAATTCAAAAGGTGAGTGTTTTAACCCACTCACAACTACTAGAAGCTTTTATGTTTGTTAAATAAATTTTAGAAATGAATAGTAATTTATTTATGAGTTTTGGCATGTTATTTCATTCATATCTGTTACATTTCATTTTATTGAATTTAACTGTAAATTTAATTGATTTATTGCGTATTAATTGACTGTTAGAAATTATTGTTTGCATATGAACTGCTAGTCAATAGTTATGTAAATTTTTACTAAATAAACTGTTGGATTAATAGTTGATAAATTTAATTTGAATAAACTGCCAGTTATCACCTGTTATATATGATCATATATATATATATATATATATATATATATATATATATATATATATATATATATATATATTGTTATTGATTGATATTGGTTGATGGTTGCGATTGGATGATGGATGTTGTTGATGAATGAATGTTTATTGCATATCATTAAATTGCAAATTATCACGCATATTTCATTTCTTTCGGGATTGTGGTTTGAAATGATATATAACCGCAAATTTTTATTTTTAAATTGCGGATTGAAATGATAAATATCCGTATCACTTGGCCATAGGATAGAAAACTATATACAGGCACCGCGGTCTATATATAACTATTTTAAATGAAATTTCTATGGTTTGGATGGAATACGGTTTATAATAATCTTAAATTTTATACTGTATAAATATTTTCTTCAATATTTATATACATATGAAGTTGAAAATTTTGAAATTAAGAGATGTCTAATTTCTTTATTACAAATGGAAAACAATTAAGAAAATGGAGTTGATAATTCACATCACATGTTTAAATGTTAAGTTTGGAACTTTAAGATATGATATTTATAATTGGACTTTCCCAAAATAAATTGAAATGAATATTCTAGTATAAATTGAAATGGGAAAAATATTCTGGTATAATTTGCATTTGGAAAATATATATGTTTTATTTCTAAAAATTGGAGCTCATTTATTTATGGGTTTATGGGTATATGCAAGGCTAATTAATAAAACATTTGATTTGTAGAAAAAAAAACCCAACTTTAGTTTTGAAATATAAATACTCCAAATGAATATAGGCATATATGTATATAAATTGAAATGATTCTGGAACTCAAGAGTGATATTTAAGTTATGGTTTAGACTTTAAAATAAAGAATCTTATTTATAAAACCGTAGAAATTATTTCTTTACAAAGTAAACTTTAAAAGTTAAACCATTTACTCTATATACCGTTGAATATCCAAACCATTTGAGTTTCAAAGGTTATGGTTTGAAATTATGGATTTCAAAATATTATGTTTGAAAATATTTGGGTTTCAGAAGTTATGAAGTTTAAAGCATTATGATTTTGGAAAACTATATTTGGGATAAACGATGTCATATTGGTTTGGGTTTTAAAAGAAGAAATGATATCGTAATATTATGGTTTGAAATGGATTATATTCTGGTTTTAAAGTATAAACTATTTTAAATGACCGCGGTGTTATAATAACGATGGGTTGGCAAAGAGACCGGGATCGGATATGGACATACTCTCTGTCGATACCGAAAACCACTTTGACTAACCGTGTACGCGGTGGAGATTCCAGAATGAAGTAGGTGGTGGCAACGTTTCCTGTAAGGTAAATACGTGGACCCGACTCCCGTGAGTTGGCATAAGGTGGCTAAAACAGGAGCGATTCTCAGGCCAATGAGGTCATTCCTCTGATCGGACGCTCCTCTTCGACATTATACTTTGACTTGGATTGATTCAGTGGCCACTTCTATATTTTGATTTTGGGGAGTTAGTCCGAGGTGGACGGTAACTGCGGCTACGCGTTTCCACCAGCCTGGATAGCAATTGGTATATCTACCCTGGCATTGCCTAGTTGTGCCGTGTCACCTACCATACCGAGCCTTTACCACGAGTTTCTATTTGTGTCGTACCTATGGAGTATCCTCTGGTAGCCTCCCGATCAGGAGGTATTACGGTACTGTATAGACTATTGGCATTATTTGTGTTAAGGGCTATATGGGTAACCCCTTAACGCTATTAAAAAGTAAGTTTATTTTATAAATAGACACTATTATAATAGCGCAATATACTACATAGTAAATAGTTTAACGGATCCTTAGGAGATGTAAATCCCGAACATCTCTTGAGTTACTGTACTCATATTTATTTCTGTTTATTTAACTCACATAAGATATTCTAGTCTGACTCGGGTGTTTCTGTCTTTTCAAATTCGCTCGAGTCAGTCCGAGCGTTTCAGGATAGCAGATTTTAGCTTTGGAGGACGAAGACGAAGAATCAGTATTATTTTATATATAGTATTGCACCACACTCTTTCTATTCCGCTGCATTGCTTGTATTGGTATGTGTAACTCTGATATTTATTGTAAAAGAAGAATCAAACTTTTGTAAATTGTTTATGAACTGTATATTTATTATTATATTTTATCCTTCCGCTGTGAGATTCTATTTTGTTTTATTTCTTCTCTGTTTTTCTTATTTACCCCATAACAATCCGCCCTTCCGTATGGTTTGAATTGGCACGTGTGTCGGTTTAAAGTGTGCGAAAAGGCAGGACGTTACATGTTGTTGTTGAAGTTTTGTTGGGCACGTACAACTTCAACATCACCTTCTCTATCGGCCTCTTCAAGACGAAGAGCGATATCAATAAGCTGATTAAATGAAACCTCAAGTTTCAGGAGTAATGGCTTCTTAAGATTCTTATTCAAGCCATAGACAAACCTCTGATTTTTCTTCAGTGGGGTGTTGATGTATTCAACCCCGTATTTGGATAGAGATTCGAAAGATGCGACATAGTCTGTCACAGAAGATTCACCTTGAACAAGGTTAATGAAACGCCGGGCTAAAGTTACTTTCTCAACCTCCAGCACAAATTTCAATTCGAATCTTTCCCGGAATTGCTCCCAAGTGAGATCCGCTTCAATGATTTCAGAAATTAAAAGCTCATACCAATCCAATGCTCTTTCTTGGAGCATCTAGAAGCTACTTGAACTCGATGTAGATCAATAAGGTTCATGCGAGAAAAGATGCGATCGCATGATTTAAGCCAAGCTTGAATTTCTATAACACTCTCGGATCCCCTGAATGGCCTTCCACCCAAATCGGTATAGTCTCTGCACAAGCGTGCAGAACCGGATCTAGGATGAGTAGGCTCTGGAGTGGGACCGGCTGCTTGAGCGTTCTTAACAAGATCTAGAAGCTGCTGGGTAGACATAAATACTCCATCCTGGGGAGTAGCACTAGATTGACCGGCGCTGGGACGGCCAGGTCTAACCATTTCTCTTCTTTAAGAAAGAAAGAAAGAAGAGGAAAAAGTTATTCTCAAAATAAATTTCAATCAAACTTGATTGATAAAACAAGGAATCATAAAGAAAATGGGATGAATCGGTACGAAGACACGAATTAAATCCTAAGGCACGACTCCTAAGATGGACTTAGGACGATGATCCTTGTTAATTTATTCTACATTGTTCCGAAGTTTGTCTTTGATACCAAGATGTGACGCCCCACCTCTATACCCATGCTAGACAAGAACATTACGGTGAATGCTGTCAACTAGCACGAAGAATAAGGCTGTTGAGGAGCGACCATCCGTGTAATTGCTTTGCACGAGCATCGATATGTTAGATAGTATAATATGCATTTGTTTATCAAGAGAGAAATCCGACATACCGACACAAACTCAAAGCTACTACACAGTGGCTGTAATATCTTCAGAAAAAAAATATAGAAATAAACATAACATAAATCAGTCACAGATAATTCATATCACAAAGGCGGAAGAAGATATGAATACATAATTAACACATGGAAGTGTATATCAGAGTAGTGGTCAAAAAGATCCACAATAATACAAAAGAATAGCAACACGTGCTATACAAAGAATACAACTATGAGTCTATATCTCAAGTGTATAAAACAAAGTAAACTACTAATCTAAGTAGTTTGCCAAAAGTCAGAGTAATGAATCCCAGGGGAGAAGTCAAGCAGAAGCACCTGTAACATCTCGGTCTGACCCGAGTATTATTTAATAAGAAAATAATAAACGGATCAGTCTAACTATAAATATCAGATGAAACGATATAGAATAAGAGATATGACTAAACGTATAATAATCATAATGCCAAGCTGTGATAAATAAGTAATTTAAAAATCAACAAGAGATTAATCAATATCACAAAATCTTCTCAAAGATAAAAAGGAATGTCATACTCCTAATTTCATTCACCAAGCCACAATAAATGACATATATATCAATGCCAATCGTAAAAGTTGGTGAAACATAAATTCCAGAATTCAACACACGAAATCCAGAAATCACAAGAAAAGGATGGCCAATCCCACAAACTGGATATCGACGCACCTAGAAAGACACGCCCCATGCATAAATAAACATCGATGCACCTAAATAGATACATCCCATGCATAAATAAACATCGATGCACCTAAAAAGATACACCCCATGTACAGTCGAACATCGACGCACCTAGAAAGATACGCCCCATGCTCTAGCATCGGCGCACATAGAAAGATACGCCCCATGCATAAATAAACATCGATGCACCTAAATAGATACATCCCATGCATAAATAAACATCGATGCACCTAAAAAGATACACCCCATGTAATGTCTAACATCGATGCACCTAAAAGATACATCCCATGCATAGACGAACATCGACGCAACTAGAAAGCTACGCCCCATGTCCCAACTTATTGAGTCGATTGCTCCACGAAGTAAACAAACATCGATGCACCTAAAGAGATACACCCCATGCATAAATAAACATCGACGCAACTAGAAAGCTATGCCCCATGTCCCAACTTATTGAGCCGATTGCTCCACGAAGTAAACAAACATCGATGCACCTAAAAAGATACACCCCATGCATAAATAAACATCGACGCACCTAAAAAGGTACGACCCATGTGTAAACAAACATCGACGCACCTAGATAGGGACGACCCATGATAGACATGAGACGAAGCTCAATAAAATGAGGAACAGTCCTCCACATAGACAAAGAGACATCGCACAATGCTAGTCTAAACCACAAAGATGATCGTCATGATCAAAGAGAAGTGTCAATTACACTAAGCTAGTAATTATAAAAGTTTAGCTTCATGTCCCATAACCACTTGCTTAACTTAAATATTTATGAACAAACTGTAAATCTTCACTAGAAAATTGTCACAAGAGGTTCAATCGAACAAGTCCAAGAATTAACCGATGAAGCAAACGCAAGCGTTTCATACCACTTGTTTTACTAAGTCGTTTAATTAGATTTCTCATACGAGTGAGGTAAAGGCTTGTATATACTAATAGATTGGAAAACGGTTTAAGAAACGAGCTTTGTAATAAAATAGTGTTGAAATCGTTTTGATGAAAGAATTTTGTTATTTACTACTAGTATAGAAAACCTTTATATTTTTAAAGTGACAAATCACAAAGAAGATTGTAGGAACAATCAATCGGTAAAATTCACATTCGAAGACGTGAATAAAATCCAAAGAAACCGATAAAGAATCCATCGAAATGGATATTCAAAAATCCCTACAAAGGAATCATCAAAGTCATAATAAATGATAACAACAAATAGGATCATCACGAATCGATTTAAATTGGAATTCTCAAGCAAATAGGCAAATAGGCAAAATAGTGCTAATTCAGACGTCTAAAATCAAGGATTCAGACGTCTGAATCTGGAAAATAAATATTTTCCAAAGACAGAATCCAGACGTCTGAATAATTGAATCCAGATGTCTGAAATAGGCACTTTTTAGCCTATTTCCTTTCTGGTTCCAAATGAACCAATTCAGACGTCTGAAACCATATATTCAGACGTCTGAATCTGGGAGTAGAAATCTTCCCAGAACAATATTCAGACGTCTGAATATTACGTTTCAGACGTCTGAATCTGGGGTTCAGGGCATTCCCTGAACCTAGGCCAAAAATGGCCAAACGAATGTCGGAAACGATCAAACGAGCAAATGGCGATGACTAAGGAATTACGTCGAACGACAACCCAGCCTAAACGGCTCTTCGATACGCCTCAAATATCAATGTCCAAATATCCATAATAGGATTTTCATAAATTAGACCAAAACACCAAAAATTGGAATTTACACAAAATCAATCCAAACCAAAATCAATTGCACAAGAATAAATGTTAGGAATTCATACCTAACAATCGAAGATAATTATAGACAAAGATGTGAGATAAAAATCTCACCTTTTTACAAAATCAAACAAGAAGAAGCTTGAAAGCAAATGGAGAATCCACCTCTCTTCAACACAACCCAAATGAGCTTGAATCTATGCTCAAAACAAGACCATTCCCAAAATTAGGTTTAGGAATTTCTGAAATTGGTAAGAGAATAAATAGGAGAAGAAGAAGAGAATGCTTACCAGTGGGTTCTCTTGAATTTGGAGCTAGGAATTTGAGGTTGCAAGAGGAACTAGGGTTTTGGAGTTTTAATTTCCAATCTCTCCCACCATTATTGCCTTAGAACTGAAAAGAGGAAGAAGTGAGGGTGAATGGGGACGAGTGGTTCAGTTTTGAGTATAAGTTGGCTAGTGGGCTGAACCCAAACTCAAACCCAAAGTGAAAAAGGTCAAATTTTTGACTAACTCCAAATATATCAAAGTTTATACTTAAAAAGGTCGCAAACGGCATTTTGAACTCAATGGAGGTGGTCTCAAGTCCCAATTCGACTGTTTGCAAAAAGTAGCTTTTCGGACCAAAATCCGACGAACGATAAAATATTTAAATAAAATATTTAAATATAAAATCGATAAATATGCGGGTTGTTACAATAAATAAATTATTGCATTAGATAATTAAATGCTCACCTTAAATATATATATATATATATATATATATATATATATATATATTCCCAATTATAACAATTTCACTACTACCTTTATTAGGATTTTATTCCATATACTAATACTTAGTTTTTAATTACCCTTGCTATATTTCATTTCAGCATTCATTTCAATATTAACTTATAAAGTTTTTTTTTTCTTTTTTTTTCCCTTTTTTCTTTTTTTTACTTTTACTATACTCAAATTTTGCCAACTCTTAAACATCTTATTCCATTTTCTATTAGTGTAACATTCATTTATTTTATTACCATTTATTTCAAATTCTAATTCAAACAACAAATAAAACAGGTAATTTATAATATATGTTTACAAGCCAAATGTTACACCAATCGTCATATTCAGAAAGGAGTTAATATTACTTTCAAAAATTATCTAAATTTTACATTTAGATAATATTTAATTCCCTTTAATGAAGTTGAATTCCTAATTTATTTAATGCTATCAATTATGACCTTTACAACTTTAATACATTCATTGGTTCGTAGTTATTTCATAAATTTATACTAACATTGATTCCTATCAAATTGCACTTATTACGTATTATTCCATTTACATTCACCCTTTTTTTCTTAACTATTTTATTTCCACTTATTGTGTAATATCTACTATAATTCAATTACATTGAAATTTGCCAATTGCACCCCTTAATTTAGATTTTAAATCCAATAAATAAATGTACCTTGGCTCCATTCTTTATTACATCAATTGTTACTTTAATTTACGATTCTCACTCCCGTTATTTTATTAATTACCATTAAGGTAACATTCATTATCTACAACAGTCACTAAAATTACTTATCTACATTGATTGTATAAATTTTCCACAAATTATGTATTTCTTCATCGGTTACTATAATATTGGATTCATTAAATTATCACTAATTATATCATTGCATTAGTTAATACAATATTTCCATTTGTTTTCTTATATTAAATTTATTAGCCTAGAATAACAATTCCCATTACTTCAATGCATCGTAATTTCATTTTTATTTTTAATACTTAGCTTTGAATTTAAAATGTCGCATTTCATTTCTACATTTACTTCAATATGAATTATAAACATTTTAATTTCTTCCTAAATTTAATTACAAAATCCTATAAATTTAACTAATTTAGTTATCAAAATTTACGGGTCGTTACAATTTTAAAGTTGTTAAAAATTACGGATCATTGCACTTTATCTTAATTAAAAGATGTAATATCAATTAATGCAATATTAATTTGTTTCCCATTATCATATTTAACAAGTTAAATGCCATCAACTACGCATCCAATTCTCATCCAAATACATTCAAACCTATGTTATCATCTTTGTTATTCAATCAACAATACCTTATGAATTATATTAATATAATTTTACATTTTATAACATTTATTATTTTACCGTTAACATCATTTACCATACTAACTGCAACAATTAATTACATATATTTTCATTGATTTCCAAATTAATTCCAAACATATTAAATAATGAGATGATAAATGAACAATTGTTATGAAACACCCCACATCTCATAATATACCTAAAAGGACACATTAAAAGGTGTGGTGCGTTGTAGGTATAAACAAAACTAATAGAGACTAAGATTTACAAGACAAAAATAGATAAAAATAGCGGAAACTAAAATAATAATTTATTTAAAATAAAGGTTTCATAATTGCTTCATAAATATGTCAACTACCAAATACAATATCCATATCTTAAAATCCATCATGTCTTATGAAATAAAAATTCATAGTCTTAAAATCACAGTACATAATATCCCTCAAAATAAGCCAGTACACAGAAAGAACTAAAGCTGAAATAAAATAAATACATGGTAGAAAACTCCTCCAATAACATCTTCAAGCAACCGCAAGTCCACTAACCTCTCCCTTGATTGTCTATGAGGGGGCAAAGGGAAAAATTAGGGAGTGGATCAGAATAAAAGTCTAGTGAATGGTAGTAATTACCAGAGTCTTTAAGCAAGAAAAAAGTAATAGACTCTACAACAGTTCTATCATAAATAAGGATAAAATAGGAAAGAGATAAATTGAAAATAAATACGATTAATTATTGATCAATTTATAAGATGCGTTAACTTTGATTGCTTGCACTCGTCCTTGATTCCTGCTTTAATTGGGCTAAATTCCTATCCCTTTAATTAGGATGTGACCCTAAATCTACCCTTTTTGACCGACCTGCTACTCCATAGACCTTACTATGGACCAGCTGCTTTATGAGTCCCTACACATCAGCCAATGGTATCTACGAAAGATGCTCGGAGCAACTACTATAGATCCGGACGACATATATAGCTCCTTACACAGAAGGCAATGATGTCTACGAAAGACACTCATACCAAGTGCTTGGAACTCATAGCTATTACTGAGCACCCGAATGGAAGTCACACACGTAACTACCATCATGCCCATGCTACCTTTTGCTCCACCTATTGGGTCTTCTTATTACCTACAACTTCCAGCATAGCGTGCCCCTCATATCGCTTCAGGCTAGTGTGAGATCAACGTGTGTCCATAGAAAAAAGGGAAAATGCTGTTGGTACTGCCCTTTATCCAAACAATATCTAGTTAAGCCCCTTATCCAAATCCCTCATGATTTGGACTTCTATTTGACCAATTACTGCCATTCTTAGCATAAGTGTGCCCTCTTCTCACTTCATACTAATGTGAGACACCTTTTTGTCTAATGGGGATGCTATTTGGTACATGTCCTACTGTCATCTTTGTTTATTAACTTAGATAAATTATTTAAATAAGCCTTTATTATCATTTTTACTTTCTACGCTTATTAATTTATCCCAAGTCTTAAAATAAGCCCCATTATATTCTCATTATAACCTACGTTATAATCATGCTTATTATTTAACCTAAGGTCTAAGTGTGAAAATAAGATTCTTTCATCTTTTGCTCTATTTAGTTATAATTCTAAGTTATAACTATGCCAATTATATTCAATAGGTCCAATTCTAATTATAACTAGGCGTTATTTCAGTTCAATTCCATTTATATTATAGTCTTTATAATTTACATCTTATAATTATAAATAGGCAATCTCTTAAAGTCATTCCAATTAATATCATAATTAGGCATAATTTCAGTTTTAATTCCATTTATATTATAGTCTTTATAATTTACATCTTATCTTTTGTTATTTCAAAATTCTTATAATTTAATCCAATTTCGCATTAATTCTAATCTAATCCATATGCAAAGAAGGAGAAATAAAAGAAAACTGAAAATAGATGAAAATCCAAGACGTAGGAAGAAGATGTAAATAACGTATAAATAACAGTAAATAAACCAAAATACTATAAATAAGCTGTAAATAAATGGAAAATTGTAATTAGCATAAATAAACTAAAGTTACTGAAAAGAATAGATGGAAGGAAATATACTGAAAATAATTCTAAAAACTGTAAATAAAACTACTAAAAAGTTTATTCCAAAAATCGTAGTAAAACTACAACTATTGGAAACCCTATTATTTTAAATTACTTAAAGAAATCTTAAAATAATTACAATCATTTATCTTTAGTCCTTAGCTCTTACATTGGTCTTCCTAGATCCACTTGGAGTTGTAAAATAATTTAATTCGTAACGATTTTCTCCCTTGGAAAAATTATTCCGTTTAGGGTCCTCCCAAGAAAGGTGAACCCAATTGGAGAAAACCTAGAATAAGAAAAAGTGTTAGGTCTAGGGGTCTATTTATAGGGGTAGAAGTGATCCTGTACCATTAGATTTGGGATTGCATAGGGTGCAACCACATCATAGGTGGAATAGGACCCATTGGATGTAAAAATGGAAGGACTAGAATTCAATAAAGGATGTAAATGACATGCAAAAGGTTCGTTGAAACATAATGGAATGAAAGAACGATTCTTCGTTCCTTCACCTAAGCCGGGTCGATCGGGCGGTAGACCGCCCCCTTGCCCAGGTCAACCGACCGGTCGACCCGGCCATGTGTGTGTGTGTGTGTGTTTATATATATATATATTCGTTCTCTTTTTTGTCTCATATCTTGCTCATATTAGCTCGGTTTTTGACGTTCTATATATGGAAATTAACCAGAAAATTACCACGAACACAATGGTGCAACTTTTGTGGCTCAATTATGCTAATTAACAAAGTTATTTTATTATTTAGTTAATTAACGAATTAATTATTATGGGTTAAATTTCGGGTTGTTACATTCTCCCCTTCTTATGAGATTTCTTCCTCGAAATCTCTGAGGATAAAAGAATATACTAAATATTTTCATCCAATTCTACAACCAACTACTCAATCATCAATCATTCATCCATTGTCCTTAAGTTTTTCTAATGCAATTTATGGTACTTATGCAATTAGTGTAGTGTAAATGTCCCTAACTAATGCAAAAGATTAAGTGGACCACTGATTCGTTTGACCTCCTTTTATGCAATCATGTCTGTGTCATGTATCCAAATGAATGCAAAAATTCCTAATGATAACTAATAGTTCTATATGCTTGCTACTAACATCATCCAAATGCAACGAGCATGTGATAAACATCTCTTTAGAGCAACCATGGAAACAAAATAAAAATGCACACACATCCATATGCATATGCTTTAGTGTTCTAGTTCGACCGATCCCTAAAGAATAATAATGCCTAGTGTACGTATATGCATCTATTAGCATCCACTAGCAAGCCTTGCAATCACTAGCATTCATCATTCATACCATAAGGCCTCCCGCCGCACACACCATGCAAACACAGAATTGGAGGAGATTTCTCCTTATGATAGTAAAACATGTTTGATACGCAAAATTCTTTTTAATATTATCATTAGTCATAGTGTGGAAAACATTTCGAAAGTATAATATTAATCTTAGCCAGCATAGGCATTTCGCACTTATGCCTAATATAGCTACAGTGTTCAATAGCAGGTTACCGCCACATTCCATGGCAGATTATACAACTAAAACCGTACATGGCGCATATTGTTTCTTTGGATTTTCAATAAATGGTCAGGCTAAGGAACTTCCTACTGCCACATCGGTATGCCTTTGGAGGGATGTCCCGAGAACTTAACCAGCTCTCTGCCACCACAAGGCCGGGTTACCTCTATAACTAGGTAACTACTACACGAGTATGCCATCCCCCGGTCGTCTGCGACCTTTATTCGAGGATCCTCAACCACAAAGCAATAACCATAAAGTAATAAATTTGCAGTAACCACATAGGTTAAATATCAGGGCTCCATACCATGATACCACCCTCTTCCAAAAGGAAATGACATGCCCTAAAGGGCGCGACACTCACAACCTTGCTGCATCTTTCCTGTTTTGACCATTTCTGGAGTGTGAGGTCCTGATGCAGTCTCGTCCACAAAGCTACACTTTTCACAAAGCCATGCTTTGATCAACAAATGATCAGCAGCACTTCGTATGCCACATTACCAAATTGGGAATGTGTCACTAGTAACCGTTAACTACATAACCTCTAAGCTCGTATGTCTCAGAGAAGGGTGTTAAGCTAAGCGAATAAATCTCTGCCACCAAACATAAATGTACTTGATAGAGACCAGCTTTACATCTTAAAGTGTAACGTTTCCATACAAATCTGCTCCGAGATCGAACAGAACCGAAGGCACTTCAAAGGAAGCCCTTACAAATCCTGTTATTCACTAATCACGTCCGGACGCCCCATCACAATGGGTGATCAAATCTCTATACTGGGGACCAGTCGGTGCAGAGACATTCGACGGATTATCCTTTCGCTTTCAAAAATACCCAGTCTTCACCACCGGTTTTCAAATGCTATCCATAACGTCGTATCACTATTCAGAATGGGTTTTATGACACAAGGTCCTCTCCTGGCTAAATCGAATAATGAGGCAATTTTTAAAAACCATATGGATAATGGGATCTCAATTAAGTCACAACTTATTATCCAAAACCATTCTTTCAAATGGTTTAAATCAATTACCATTTTTAAATCTTTAAACAAAAAGATTTACTTCACAAAGTTCACCAATCTTTCATAAAGATTCATTTGTAGCCCTTCAAAACAATTTCATTTCAATCCCCAATCTTTTATACAAAAGATACCCTTTTCTAATTTCAAAACAAAGTTTAACAATTTTCCACAAAGATTCAATTATAGCCTTCAAAACAATTCACAATTCAAATCTTTTATACAAAGGATACATCCTTGAGATCCTCTTATTTTGGAAACAAAGTTCATAAATCTTTAACCCAGATTCATTAATAGCTTTCAAAACAATTAACAATTCAAACTTGAAATCTTTTCAACACAACTTGGAAATCTTTTCTTTATGTGAAAGCTATTATTATTTGAAAACAAATAGTTTTGATTTCGGAAAAATCCGATTTCATTTGCACGAGTTAAAGCCCTTCAAGTCTAAATTTGGGTTAAATTCAAATTTCCAAAACAATACTTTTTAAAATGGTTTAAAATCCATATAAACACATTTTTAACTTGTATAACCCCTTTTAAAACATCATTTCAAAACATAGAATTCAATCTCAAATCTTGAATTCAAATTCAAATTAAACTATTTAAATTTCAAAACTTAATCAAGTTATTCAAAATAACTTTTATCTTCAAAACACCTTTTCAAAAGCTTTTCCATTTCCAAAACCATTTAGATTCAAAATTCAACTTTAAAACCAATTCAAAAATCTGTGACTTAACTGATTTCCTCGTGAAATCCATATTTGTGTGTGTATGGTGTAGTCCAGGGGTTTCAAACAATAGTGTACAACATAAATCATCACAGATTCAATCATATCAATATCGATAAGCGGTATAATCTATAATGTTTATCATTATTCAGAGATTCATAGATAATATCAATTTATCACAGATAAATAAATAAATTACGTTCAACACAGATAAATAAATCACAGCTCAAATCAAAACACTTTGTATCATAAAGCATCACACATCAGGGATATCAAACAATTCAGCATCCAATAGAATCCAAACATCCATGAGTAAGGTTAATTAATCATCTGATTAATTGAAACCAGATTAATCACAAACCTAGGTTAATTAACATTAATTAATTGCAAATCATTTGATCAATTATCCTTTAATCATTTGTTAATTAATAAATTTATTAACCTTTAATCATTAAATAATTAACATTTAATTATTTAATTATTCTTTAATTAATTATCCTTGATTAATTAATTAGTTAATTAACCATTAATTAATCACCATTAAATTAATTATCCTTAATTTATTACAATAAGTGATTATCCCTAATTACTTAATCATAAATTAATTACACCGAGTAATTATCCTTGAATCACTTGATTAATCCACTTTAATTATTTATCAATTACTTTTAATTAAGTGATCATGTTTAAGTAATTAATTCCCTTTAGTTACTAATCATAAATTAATCAACCTTTAATAAATTAATAACATTAACAAATTGACCTCAAATTATATTAATTAATTAATCACATTAATTAATTATCCTTATAGGTAATTACCCAAAGTATTAACTTTACTTTAATTACACAAAGTAGTTATTCTTATTTAATCACTTAATTATATTTTAAAACCTTATTAAATAAAGTAAATCGTCGTTAACTAAAATTTAATTTTAAAACCTTTAAGTTAATTAATAATCAAAATATTATTAAGATAAACCATTTGTTTCTATTAATTACTTAATTTTAATCAGCATATACATTTAAAAACATTTTATCTTTTCATTTAACACTTAATTATATTTTCTAATTTAAGTTTCAAAGATAGCTTAAAAAGAATTTCAACTCAACAGATATAAAATTAAACATGTTACATAACTTCTGAAAACATTTATTTTATAAAGGGATAAACTCTAAGAAATAAATTTAAACTTAACTTATTTTAGATTTAAAAACTTGCTTTTCTTTTAACTTTCAACTTTTAAAACTGTTCATTTCCTTGCTTCGGGTTAAACCGTATCTCTCTCGATCCCTACTTTGAGTTTCCCCCCACCATTCTTTTCTTTGAGTCAAACCCATATATCACGAACAAAAACCCGAGAGCCACATCGTCTTCCCTAATCAACCGATACACACCAATATTCGTGTACGTGCACACGCAATCGAGTCAATTCTGACTATCACCCCAAACTCCGACAAGTTGCTGGCGAACCCCTCAAGCCTCACGGGTACCCAAATCGGCAATTTCCTTCAGAACTCAAAAAGCGAACCAAATCGATTTTCCTGGAACCCAAACCACCAACCTAAAATGCCCTCGCCCGATGAACTTGACTGCGATCGTCCATGCTACTTCCACCAGAGCCTCGCCACTCACCCATGACTCGATTCCATCACCCCTAAACAAGACCGATGCATCAATAGTGACAAAATCACCCGTTTTCTTTGTCGAACTAAAACTGAAGCTTAAACCTTATATCATCTAAGTTCTGCCATCCAGATAGCTAACAAATTAAACTTGCATTTTCCTAGGTTCCCTGATGTTCCAGCCATCATCACCAGAGATCACGACTCTCGAATCATAACAGTTCGTCGGAATTTGATAAAAATTCCAATTCTGTTCAACTTATAATTACTAACTCGATTCTAAACCAAAAATTATCATTTTATTTCTGAAATTCTTCACTTTTGTTGACGATTTTAATCATATGATCAATTCGTGAAAATCTGATGATTGAAATTTTTGACTTTGTTTTATTTTTACTGTAATTCTTTATTTTTGAATTTATTACTTAAGATAAACACCTGGAATTATTTTTAGAGAATAAATTACATTGTTTTAAGCTTTTTCTTTTTAAAGATCAGGATCTAAAACTTATTCTTTGAGATGATATGGATTTTTCTTTTTGTTCTTTGAACATGTGAATACACATAAATGAATATACATACACGTACTTGAACCCGTGAAAACTATTCCTATGTAACAGACATGCACAAATATATGTATACAACAGAAAACATTTTATCACAACTACATCGAGGTTTTAGATCAGATCAATAAAGTAAGTATGCTCACCTGGTCCAGTTTTGGAAGCAAAGGACAATGAACAGAAAGCCGGCTTTAAAACTTGAAACTATTTGAACTGGAAAATGATTTTGCCTCAGATCTGAAACTTTGCTTTAATTTGTATGATGTTGAATTTGCTTCAGTCTTCAATGTCTTGCTTGTTTTCATATTGAAGATACTTTTGTTTCTCGGGTTTCCCAAGCTTGAGAACTTTGGTTTTCCAAGCTTTTGAAAATCTCTTGAATTTAATTAGATCTACCTTGATCTTTGAATTGTTGATGATTTGTTTGAAGCCTTGAATTCCTTAAGTTTTTATTGTTGAAATGATTTCAGTTTCGACTTTCTTGCTTCCAGACTTTGTTTTTTTGGTTTCCAGGCTTTGTTTTTCTTTTGAACTTTCTGGTTTGTCTTAATTTGATTTTTCTTCTTTGATCAGGTTTGAGTTGGTCTTGATTCAGCTTGTTTTTTTTATTTGCTTGGAATTGAAACAGATTTTTTTCTTTTCCAGGCTGTTGTTTGCTTTCTTCATTTCTCAGGTTTTTGTTAGAGAAGAATGAAGATATTGAAAACCTGGATATTTCTTTTCTTGACTCATATTTTCATTTAATTTTAAATTAAAAGTAAAATTTGCTTGCCACATGTAATTTGTATACTAACACTTGTAATTCATATTAAAACATTTGTTAACTTTATGTTTAAAATAGTGACATTTGTAAATCCTTTGGTTAAAATGCTTACATATGTTTAAATGTATTTAAATAGATTACACTTGTTAAAATATTTAATTTATGTTTCCATCCTTTCTTTTAATTGTTTTACAAATTATGTTTAAACCCTTAATCTTTAAATTAGTTTATAAATTTTGTTTTAAACCTTTTTCTTTTTATAAATTACTACTTTCTTATATTCACATATGGTTATATTTTTAAATTCATAAATACACAAATTATATCTATTCATTTTGAAAGAAAGTGTATTTTAAATCTTATTTAAAACTTAAACTTAAGGTAACATTTCTTATTACATATGCAAACCATTTTCTTTATATAACCTTAAAAATGACTTTAAAACTAATTATTCATAATAAATAAACACACATATTATATATAAGTTTCTTTTAAAATATAGATTCTTAACTTTAAACAACTTTTGAAAATATATATATATATATATATATATATATTAAAATTAGAAAACAAATTCTTATAAAAAAATTAAATTATAGTTTTAAATCCAGTTTATTTTCTGTGATATTTATTCTTGAATTTCAAATTCAAATTTTAAATCACAATCTATTATATACATCTATATTAATAGACAAATAAATATCTATTAAATCTGGAAAATACCAAATTAATTCACAATTTAATTTCAAAAATTAAAGGACTTACTAATTTAAATTTGATTTAAAACGAGAATGTTACAGATTCCCCCTTAAGAAAATTTCGCCCTCGATATTTCCCAGGGAGACAACAGAGAATGGGTACACAAAGATAGAGGAACAGTTTTCCAGGTCAAACTGAATATCTATTCTGTATCTGCTTACCAAATCAAAATATCATCAAAAATTATGAGAAAGAACTCATTCGATACTATACGAAATACTCGGGTCATCCGGTCTACGAAATATGCAAGGGCATCGGTTAGTTTGAAGGGTTAACTAGTCGTTCATAGAATGTATCTGGATCCAAAAGAACAAACAATGGATATTCAATCCAGGTTGGAATATCCCAAAGTATATACAACTTGTCCCTCTTCAGACTTCGATTGCAAACAAAATTTCAAATTTGATTTTGATCGATTTTGTTTTATTGATACAACCAAATTCAGCTTTATATTCTTGTTTACCAATTTATTTCAAATAAATTTTCAAATTTATTAGAGTTAAAAACGAAAAGCTAATAGGTAACTGATGAAGAGAATACAAAATAGAAATGATTCGCAGGGCCACTTTCACACCAAAGCTTCTCCCTTGAGCTGCCACGAAGAAATCAAAGAATTGAAATCGGATGATGATCAAATAAATTTGATAGGAAAAGATTGTTTCCGTTGTCATTTCAAGGTATTGACCATTGTAGTGGTACTCCCATGTCCCCTACCTCGTCCTCTTCTTCAACTCATACTCACTACCAGTGAATTTTAAGATAATTTACTAAGGCACTCAGACGGATATCTTAGGGATATACTCATTCTAGGGTATACTTCACCCTATCTCTATGGAGTCACCTAATGTGTTATACTCCAAATGCTAAAGTTTCAACCTTTAGCTCTGATATCAAAATGAAACGATCCTGACTTGATCTTTGAAAATCGGTACTGAATACATCATCCATATTCGAATGTTGCAGATTCAAACGCCGAATCCGGTTCGCCGGAGCTTATAACACATTAAATATAACAACACAGCAGAAGAAAAAGAATAATATTATGGATATACAACATTTGTTACAAACTGAATATCAATACATATCAGAGCTAAAATATAACAGTGGAAGATAATCTTCGACAAAGGAACACCAATATTATTTTCAAAAGGAAGAAGGATAGAAATCCCAACAACTCCATCACAAAAGCCAAAGCTCCAGGGACTCCAAGCTCTAAATCGAAAGCTCGAACCATCATCAATGCTGAAGTGAACAAACTCCATCCCAATGCGATTGCCAAACCAAATACTTCGAAGGTTATCGAATCCACACCTACTATTTGCTTATCTGAAAAACCAAACTCCAGACTGCCCGTGTGGAAAGCTGTGATCACCCAAAGTTTAGGAAGGGAACAATAAACTCCAGGTCAGTCATGGGACTCGTATGAGAAAACGAAAATAGTTTTATCTTTTAAACAACAATCAACAAAAGAAAATAAAAAAAGAAATTTGCAATGCTTTTTGGAAAATGAAACTACCATAAGGCCTCCCGTCGCACACACCATGCAAACGCATAATTAGAGTAGATTTCTCCTTATGATAGTAAAATATGATTGATGCACAAAATTCTTTTTAATATTATCATTAGTGCATAGCGTGGAAAAATTTTCGAAAGTATAATATTAATCTTAGCCAGCATAGGCATTTCGCACTTATGCCGAATATAGCTACCATGTTCAATAGCAGGTTACCGCCACATTCTATGGCAGGTTATACAACTGAAACCGTACATGGCGCGTATTGTTTCTTTGGATTTCCAATAAATGGTTAGACTAAGGAACTTCCTACTACCACATGGGTATGCCTCTAGAGGGTCGTCCCGAGAACTTAACCAGCTCTCTGTCACCACAAGGCCGGGTTACCTCTATAACTAGGTAACTACTACACGAGTATGCCATTCCATGGTCGTTTGCGACCTTTATCCGAGGATCCTCAACCACAAACCAACAACCATAAAGTAATAAATTTGCAGTAACCACATATGTTAAATATCTGGGGTCCATACCATGATACTACCCTTTTCCAGAAGGAAATGACACACCCTAAAGGGTGCGACACTCATAACTATGTCGCATCTTTCCTGTTTTGACAATTTTTGGAGTGTGAGGTCCTGATGTAGTCTCGTCCACAAAGCTACACTTTTCATAAAGCCATGCTTTGATCAACAAATGATCAGCAGCACTTCATATGCCACATTACCAAATTGGGAATGTAACACTAGTAACCATCAACTACATAACCTCTGAGCTTGTATGTCTCAGAGAAGGGTGTTAAGCTAAGAGAATAAATCTCCGCCACCAAACAAAAATGTATTTGATAGAGACCAGCTTTACATCTCAAAGTGTAACGTCAGACACACATCCATACAAGTTTGCTCTAGGATCGAACAGAACCGAAGGCACTTCAAAGGAAGCCCTTGCAAATCTGGATATTCACTAATCACATCCGGACTCCCCATCTTAAAGGGTGATCAAATCTCTATACCAGGGACCAGTCGTTGCAGAGACATTCGACGGGTATCCTTTCGCTTTCGAAAATACCCGGTCTTCACCACCGGTCTTCAAATGCTATCCATAATGTCGTATCACTATTCGTAATGGGTTATATGACATAAGGTCCTCTCCCGGCTAAACCGAATAATGAGCACAATATTTAAAAACATATGGATAATGGGATCTCAATTAAGTCACAACTTATTATCCAAAACCTTTCTTCCAAATGGTTTAAATCAATTATCATTTTTAAATCTTTAAACAAAAAGATTTGCTTCACAAAGTTCGCCAATCTTTCACAAAGATTCATTTGTAGCCCTTCGAAACAATTCCACTTCAATACCAAATCTTTTATACCAAAGATACCCTTTTCTAATTTCAAAACAAAGTTTAACATTCTTCCACAAAGATTCAATTATAGCCTTCAAAGCAATTCATAATTCAAATCTTTTATAAAAAAGTTACATCCTTGAGATCCTCTTATTTTGGAAACAAAGTTCATAAATCTTTAACCTAGATTCATTAATAGCTTTCAAAACAATTAACAATTCAAACTTGAAATCTTCTCAACACAACTTGGAAATCCTTTCTTTATATGAAAGCTATTATTATTTGAAAACAAATAGTTTTTGTTTCGGAAAAATCCGATTTCATTTGCACGAGTTAAAGCCCTTCAAGTTTAAATTTGGTTTAAATTTAAATTTCCAAAACAATACTTTTTAAAATGGTTTAAAATCCATATAAACACATTTTTAACTTGTATAACCGCTTTTAAACCATCATTTCAAAACATAGAATTCAATCTCAAATCTTGAATTCAAATTCAAATCAAATTATTTAAATTTCAAAACTTAATCAAGTGTTGAATGGCTTTTATTTTCAAAACTCCTTTTCAAAAGCTTTCCATTTCTAAAACCATTTGGATTCAATATTCAACTTTAAAACCATTTCAAAAAATCTGTGACTTAACCGATTTCCTCGTGAAATCCATATTTATGTGTGTATGGTGTAGTCCAGGGGTTTCACACAATAATGCACAACATAAATCATCAAAGATTCAATCATATCAATATCGATAAGCGGTATAATCCATAATGCTTATCATCACTCATAGATTCATAGATAATATCAATTTATCACAGATAAATAAATAAATTACATTCATCACAAATAAACAAATCACAGCTCAAATCAAAACACTTTGTATCACAAAGCATCACACATCAGGGATATCAGACAATTCAACATCCAACAGAATCCAAACATACATGAGTAAGGTTAATTAATCATCTGATTAATCGAAACTAGATTAATCACTAACGTAGGTTAATTAACATTAATTAATTGCAAATCATTTGATTAGTTATCCTTTAATCATTTATTAATTAATAAAATTATTAACCTTTAATCATTAAATAATTAACATTTAATTATTCTTTAATTAATTATCCTTGATTAATTAATAAATAATTAACTAACCCCTAATTAATCACAATTAAATTAATTATCCTTAATTTATTACAATAAGTGATTATCCCAAATTACTTAATCATAAAGTAATTACACTGAGTAATTATCCTTGAATCACTTCATTAATCCACTTTAATTATTAATCAATTACTTTTAATAAAGTGATTATCTTTAAGTAATTAATTCCCTTTAATCACTTATCATAAATTAATCAACCTTTAGTAAATTAATAACATTAACTAATTGACCTCAAATTATATTAATTAATTAATCTCATTAATTAATTATCCTTATAGGTAATCACCCAAAGTATTAACTTTAATTTAATTACACAAAGTAATTATTCTTATTTAATCACTTACTTATATTTTAAAATCTTATTAAACAAAGTAAATCACCATTAACAAAAATTTAATTTTAAAACCTTTAAGTTAATTAATAATCAAAATATAATTGTGATAAACCATTTATTTCTATTAATTACTTAATTTTAATCAGCATATACATTTAAAAACATTTTATCTTTTCATTTAACAATTAATTATATTTTCTAAATTAAGTTTAAAAGATAGCTTAAAAAGAATTTCAACTCCACAGATTTAAAATTAAACGAGTTACATAACTTCTGAAAACATTTATTTTATAAAGGGATAAATTCTAAGAAATAGATTTATATTTTATATTTAAAAACTTGCTTTTCTTTTAACTTTCAACTTTTAAAACTATTCATTTCCTTGCTTCGGGTTCAACCCGTATCTCTCTCGATCCCTACTTCGAGTTTCCCCCCACCATTCTTTTCTTCGAGTCAAACACCATATATCACGAACAAAAACCCGAGAGCAACTTCGCCTTCCCCAATCAACCGATACACACCAATACTCATGTACATGCACACGCAATTGAGTCGATTCCGACCGTCATCATGAACTCCGACAAGTTGTTGGCGAACCCCTTAAGCCTCACGAGCACCCAAATCGGCGATTTCCTCCAGAACTCAAAAATTGAACCAAATAGATTTTCCTGGAACCCAAACCATCAACCTAAAATGCCCTCGCTTCGACGAACTTGACTGCGATCGTCTATGCTACTTCCACCAGAGCCTCGCCACTCACTCATGACTCGATTCCATCACCCCTAAACACGACCGATGCATCAATGGTGACAAAATCACCCGTTTTCTTTGTCGAAAAAAACTGAAGCTTAAACCTTATATCATCTAAGTTCTGCCATCCAGATAGCTAATAAATTAAACTTGCATTTTCCTAGGTTCCCTGATGTTCCATCCATCATCACCAGAGATCACGACTCTCAAATCATAACAGTTCGTCGGAATTTGATAAAAATTCCAATTATGTTCAATTAGAATTACTAACTCGATTCTAAACTAAAAAATATCATTTTATTTTTGAAATTCATCATTTTTGGTGACGATTCTGATCATATGATCAATTCATGAAAATCTGATGATCGAAAATTTTGACTTTTTTTTATTTTTACTGTAATTCTTTGTTTTTGAATTTATCACTTAAGATAAACACCTGGAATTATTTTTAGAGAATAAATTACATTGTTTTAAGCTTTTTCTTTTTAAAGATCAGGATCTAAAACTTTTTCTTTGAGATGATATGGATTTTTATTTTTGTTCTTTGAACCTGTGAATACTAAGAAATGAACATACATACACATATTTGAACCAGCGAAAACTATTCCTATGCAACAGATATGCACAAACATATGTATACAACAGAAAGCATTTTATCACAACTACATCGAGGTTTTAGATCACATCAATAAAGTAAGTTTGCTCACCTGGTCGACGATGAACAGAAAGCAGGCTTTAAAACTTGAAACTATTTGAACTGGAAAATGATTATGCCTTAGATCTGAAACTTTGCTTTAATTTGTATGATGTTGAATTTGCTTCAGGCTTGATTGTCTTGCTTGTTTTTAGATTGAAGATACTTTTGTTTCTCAAGTTTCCCAGGCTTGAGAACTTTGGTTTTCCAGGCTTTTGAAAATCTCTTGAATTTAATTAGATCTACCTTAATCTTTGAGTTGTTGATGTATTTGTTTGAAGCCTTGAATTCCTTAATTTTTTATTGTGAAATGATTTCAGTTTCGAGTTTCTTGCTTCCATACTTTGTTTTTCTGGTTTCCAGGCTTTGTTTTTCTTTTGAACTTTTTGATTTGTCTTAATTTGATTTTTCTTCTTTGATCAGGTTTGAGTTGGTTTTGATTCAGCTTGTTTTTTTGATTTGCTTGAAATTGAAATAGATTTTTTCTTTTCCAGGCTGTTGTTTGCTTTCTTCATTTCTCATGTTTTTGTTAGAGAAGATTGAAGAGATTGAAAACCTGGTTATTTCTTTTCTTTACTCATATTTTCATTTAATTTTAAATTAAAAGTAGAATTTGCTTGCCACTTGTAATTTGTATACTAACACTTGTAATTCATATTAAAACGTTTGTTAAATTTATGTTTGAAATAGTGACATTTGTAAATCCTTTGGTTAAAATGCTTACATATGTTTAATGTATTTAAATGGATTGCACTTGTTAAAATATTTAATTTATGTTTACATCCTTTCTTTTAATTTGTTTTACAAATTATGTTTAAACCCCTAATCTTTAAATTAGTTTATAAATTTTGTTTTAAACCTTTTTCTTTTTATAAATTACTACTTTCTTATATTCACATATGGTTATATTTTCAAATTTATAAATACACAAACTATATCTATTCATTTTGAAAGAAAGTGTATTTTAAATCTTATTTAAAATTTAAACTTAAGGTAAAATTTCTTATTACATATACAACACATTTTCTTTATATAACCTTAAAAATGACTTTAAAACTAATTATTCATAATAAATAAACACACATATTATATATATAAGTTTCTTTTAAAATGTTATTCTTAACTTTAAACAACTTTTGAATATATATATATATATATATATATATATATATTAAAATTAGAAATAAAATTCTTATAAAAAAATTTAAAACATAGTTTTAAATCCAGTTTATTTTCTAAGATATTTATTCTTGAATTTCAAATTCAAATTTTAAATCACAATCTATTTATATACATTTATATTAATAAACAAATAAATATATATTAAATTTGGAAAATACCAAATTAATTCAAAAATTAATTTCAAAAATTAAATTACGTACCAATTTAAATCTGATTTGAAAACGGGAATGTTACACATAGGTTCAATCTTAAGTTCTACCCTCCCAAAGGATAATAAAGGAAAGAACTTATTCAAAATTAAAGATGGAAAAAAGGAAATTCTAAAACCTATTATTTAAGAGACATGGATATGAGATACGAATTTTCTCCTAATCAAATTAGTCTTCTCTGGAATCTTTCTAATCATGCTGGAACCAAGAAGCAACCTTTCCGTAGACTCCAACCAACATGAAGGCATCTTACACGGCCTTCCCAAAAAGAGCTTCAAAAGGTGTCATTCTAATGCTAGCTTGAAAACTATAATCATATGAATCCCACTAAAGTAAGATGCTTTTCCCAAGTTCTTCCAGAATCAAGAATACTCACTCTCAACCATTCTTGTCTTACTATCCTACTAATTTCATCTTACCATTCTTCAGGAATCAACATTCCTAGGTTCTCACTAGTGTCCTATACACTTTACGCAAACTTCCATTATTACTTCTAAAAGTAATTACTGCCATCTCCTTACATCTTTTCCATTACTCCTAGGAAATGATTCTTATCTACCCCACATTTAAGATTTTGGTTTGGTATTTATCACCTTGTTTTAAAAACTAAGGTTTCTAAAAAAAAAAAAAACATCAAATCCAAAAATCTTTATCATTAAAAGTGTTATCTTTTCAGTTTCTATTCATTTCAAAAATACGTAGTCACTTAATATTATTTCCCAAAACTAGAGGGAAAAGCTACCAAATTTTTAAGCCTAAAACTTATATCTCTCTTTCTTTTCAAGACTTTTACAATTTTCTATAAAAAACTAAATTTTCAAATTTTACTTTTATTATGTTTTTCACTTCAAAAGGTTATTTACTTTTTCACCAAATCGTTTTCTTTTGAAATATCTTTAAAATATCCTTTATGTGTTTTCAAAACTACTTATTAAACCTAACAATCTCATATCTTAATGTATTGGGACAACTTTCTCTTATGAGAAGCTATTAATGCTAAAATCTTCTATGAACCTTGTAAAAGAGAATTCATATTTATGTGAAATTATAAGGAACTTATTTTATATTTTTCGAAATAGGCTATACAAAATATGGTGCTTTTCATATCTTTTATCTGTTTCATGTATTTCTTGTAACTTTCACAAAACATTTTTATCAGTTTCATGGAAAATCATACCATTATTCTTTTTATTCCATTAGATTAAAATATGTTTAAATTATATTCTTCTATGCTAAATATTTTCTAATATCTAACTTACACATTTTCCTTTCAGAAAAACTCATCTTCAAAATTGTTTTAGTATTTCCATAACTGTAAAAAAACTTTCTCATACTTATCAATTATAAGTGTACTTTACAAACCATTATGTTTCTATACTTAGAAATTGCCATTTTCAAAAATACATTTTTATTTGGGTTAAAACGGATGTTGCATAAAACAGCGTTACTACAACCCAAAAAAATACTAGAGTATGGATTCAATACCAATAAATCACATACACCTACGTAAAAATATTTCTATTGAGAGTCACTTACTATAAAAATAGTGTTATAGCCTATGCTCCACTTATTTTCCACGAAAACATTTATTACAACAATAAAAGTTGTAACATATATTTTCGATACACGATATACTCTAGCTTGTTATATTAAAAATCTTTGTTTACTTACAATGAAACTAGAGAGTTATATATATACACTCCATAATTCTTCAAAAAGAATTCTAATTTTTCATTATATAAAAACCAACTTAAATTTCATACCATTCTTCAAAAGCCCTATGTTTATTTTCTGAAAGAAAATATTAACAATGAAAATTTTCAATTCCAGCAATTACTATTTTTTTTCAACTTATTAAATCTAGAAAATTTCATTTTATTGGGCTTAGCATAGAGTGGGTCTTCCTACTTACTACCCTTAGAGTACTTTTCCTAAACTAAAGGCTTTTGCTCCTATTCCTCTTGTACACTCAAATTTATTCTAAGGCATCACCGTCAAATCCACTTGTTTGAGGCAATTATAATTTCTGAAATTACTTACACATGGACTTTCTTCTCTGCTCATCTACTGAATTTTTATTGTACATCTCTAATCTTTGCCCACCTCCCTTTGGATTTCCATAATCCCAATCCTAAATGTACAAAACATCTCTTAAATCTCTATCATGTGTAGACATTCTCTATGCCCCAATAAACGCACTTCATAAGTGATACTCCAAGAACTTTGCTCTCAACTGACGAACACGAAGCATACAAAGAACCTCCTTTAAATGAATAACATGATCATCCATACTTCTTAGAAAACACCAAAATGTCGACCATGAATACCACCATGAACTTTATTTTTAGGACATCTCTAAAAACATGGTTCATCATATCTATAGATTAGGCTAGGACATTAGTCAGCCCAAAATTCATGACTAACCACTCAAAGAATCCGTCTTGTGTCCTAAATGAGGTCTTGTTAATGTTATCATCAGCAACCCTAAGCTGATGAAATCCAGTGGCTAAATCAAGCTGGAAGAATACTCAAGAGCCAACTAACTAGTTGAAAAGATCATCTATCCTAGAGAGTAGATAATGGTTCTTCTTTGTGAGCTTATTCAATTTCTATAGTCAATGCAAAGTCGAAGAGAGCCACCTGCTTTGGTAGCAAAGATGACTAATGCTCCCTATTCCGATATGTTTCTTCTCGTGGAACCTTTCCCCAAATCTTACGAATCTACTTGCTCAATCCCTTTCTTTCCATAGGCACCATATGTAATGCTACTGGCTAGCCAAATAAATCTCGAAGTCAATCTCTCTCCAGGAGGTAATCCCCTAAACTTCTCAAAGATGTCTGGAAAAATCACTCACGACAGGAACCGAATCTAACTCTGATGGTGATGAATCGAGGGAATAAAGGAAGCTCAACATAACTAACCCTTGCGGGTCGCAAAAAATCTCGAGAGTCCTATTGATGCATGTCTCTAAGCTAACGACTCTCCTTTCGCAATCTAATATGGCTTCATATGTGGATACCTAATCTATTTCCAAAATCATCCCATATCCCGAATATCCCAAAATATAGGCGTCACAATCAAACTCTAGGCCTAGTACAAAAGTTTTCAAACCTCTATAAACCATAAATAAGAGTGTCGGTCCTTCCATGAGGTTTGAAACAACAATGGGGTCTACTACTAAAGAGATGTCCAAGTGCAAACAATCTACCAAAGAAGTAGAGATGAAAGAGTGTATTGCTCTATGATCGAAAAGAGTATGAATGGGAAAATCAGAAATAGAAACCAAATTTTCCTACCTCGATCTGGTCCGCGACTAGAAGATGTTGAATCCAAAGCCTAAATTTGTACTGTAGGTGCACTCGCCCCTACCTCATCTTCTAAGGACAAAACTTACTAAGATGACCAGGTTGTCTACAGCCGTAACACTTCTTCCCCTTCTCTCAATTGCAGTCTCTTGCGTAAGGACCAATCATTCTACAATGGTTACATCTCCCACTTTTCTTGATTCTCTTCTGAGGACCTTCACTTTTGCTCTTATCCTTCTTGCTCTTCCACCATGGCTTCTTAGAGCTTATAGGAACCCCTTTAAGTTCTCCCTTCAGCTTCCAATAAGTAGGTTGAATTCGCTGTCGGTCCTTCAAACCAAACCGCCTAAACTTTCGCTCCAATTCTTCTAACCTAGCTTGTGTCTCCTTTAAATCCTTCGTGCCAAAAAATGTTCCGTCCTCTATGCTACTGAAATCCTTGCACAACTTAGAAAAATCGACTGGTGTAGATGGATTAAAGGGATTTCCACCTAAAGGTATTGTATTGGGCGCTTGCCCTGGCACCTCTGATATCGTAACTTTACGGAACAAATCAGCCATACTATGCAAAGAAAAGAAAACTAATGCTTGAAAGAATCAAAAGATGGTTGAACTGGACTTTGAAGAGATTTTTATAAAAACTCTTTTATATTTAAAAACTATCTTCAAGAGTTCTTTTCTAAAAAAATACTTCTAAAACAAGTTATTTTGTAAAATACTTTACTTTTAAAATAAATTTTTAGAAATCCTGTAACCTTAGGCTCTAATACTAAGTGAAACACCCCACACCACTTAATATACCCAAAATGACACATTAGAAGGCGTGGTGCATTATAGGTATAAATAAAACTAACAAAGAGTAAGATTCACAAGATAAAAATAGATAAAAACAGTGGAAACTAAAATAATAACTTATTTAAAATATAACTTTCATAATTGCTTCATAAATTAGTCAACTACTAAATACAATATCCATATCTTAAAACCAATCAGAACTTATGAAATAAAAATTAATAGTCTCAAAATCATAGTATGTAATATCCCTCAAAATAAGCCAGTACACGGAAAGAACTAAAGCTGCAATACATGGTAGAAAACTCCTCTAAGTACATCTCCAAGCAATTGCAAGTCTACTGACTTCTCTCTTGATTGCCTATGGAGGGTAAAGGGGAATATAGAGGAGTGGGTCTTACTAGAAGTCTGGTGAATGATAGTAATTACTAGAGTCTTTAAGCAAGATAAAAGTAATAGACTCTACAATAGTTCAAGCATAAATAAGGATAAAATAGGAAAGAGATAAATTGAAAATAAGTACGATTAATTATTTCTCAATTTATAAGATAGGTTAACTTTGATTGCTTACACTTGTCCTTGATTTCTGCTTTAAATAGGCTGAATTCCTAACCCTGTAATTAGGATGTGACCCTAATTCTACCCTTTTTGATCGGCTGGCTAGTCCATAGACCTTACTGTGGACCAGCCACTATATAAGCCCCACACCGCAGCTAATAGTATCTACGAAAGATGCTTAAAGCAACTACTATGGATTCGGACGACATATATAGCTCCCTATATAGAAGGCAATGGTGTCTACAAAAGACACTCATACCAAGCGCTTGGAACTCAGAGCTATTACCGAGCACCCGAATGGAAGTCGCACGCGTAACTCCACCATGCCCACGTTACCTTTTGCTCCACCTATTGGGTCTTCGTATTACCTCCAACTTCTAGCATAATGTGCCCCTCATATCACTTCAGGCTAGTGTGAGATCACCGTATGTCCATAGAAAATAGGGAAATGCTATTGGTATTGGCCCTTCATCCAACAAATATCTAATTGCGCCCTTTATCCAAATCCCCCATGATTTAGACTTCTATTTGACCAATTACTACCATCCTTAGCATAAGCATGCCCTCATCTCACTTTAGACTAATGTGAGACACTGTTTTGTCTAATAAGGAATGTTATTTGGTACGTGTCCTACTTTCATCTTTGCTTATTGACTTAGATAAATTATTTAAATAATCCTTTGTTATCATTTTTACTTTCTACACTTATTAATTTATCCCAAGTCTTAAAATAAGTCCCACTCTATTCTTATTATAACCTACGTTATAATCATGCTTATTATTTAACCCAAGGTCTAAGTGTGAAAATGAGCTTCTTTCATCTTTTATTCTATTTAGTTATAATTCTAAGTTATAACTATGCCAATTATCTTTAATTAGTCCAATTCTAATTATAATTAGGCGTAATTTTAGTTCAATTTCATTTAAATTACAGTCTTTATAATTTACATCTCATAAAAATAAATAGGCCAATCTCTTTAATTCAGTAGAATTAATATCACGATTAGGCATAATTTCAATCATATACAGTCTTTATAATTTGCATCTTATCTTTCGTTATATTAGAATTCTTATAATTTAATCCAAATTTGCGTTAATTCTATTCTAATCCATATGTGAAGAAGGAGAAATAAAAGAAAACTGAAAATAGAAGAGAATCCAAGGCGTAGGAGGACGATGTAAATAATGTATAAATAACAGTACATAAACCAAAATACTGCAAATAAGCTGTAAATAAATGGAAAAGCTATAATTAACAGGAAAAATTAAAATTACTGAAAACAATAGCTGAAAGGAAATAGATTGAAAATAATTCTAAAACATTAAATAAAACTACTAAAATGGTCATTCCAAAAATCATAGTAAAACTACAACTATTGGAAACCCTATTTATTTTAAATCACTTAAAGGAATCTTAAAATAATTACAATGACTCACCTCTGGTCCTTAGCACTTCCTTTAGAGAATTGTAAAATAATTTAATTTATAACAGTTTTCTCCTTTGGAAAAAATATCCTGTTTGGAAATCCTTCCTAGAAAGGTGAACCCAATTGGAGAAACCTAGAATAAGAAAAAGTGTTAGGTCTAGAGGTTTATTTATAGGGATAGAAGTGGATCTTGGACTGTAACTTCCCGCCTTTTGTATGCTTTAAATCGACGATAAACCACACACGTCAGAGTTAAACCATACAGAAGGGCGGATTGTTATTGGGGTGAATAAGAAAAGCAGAGAAGAAAGAAAACAAAATAGAATCTTGCAGCGGAATGATAAAATATAATAATTAAATAACAGTTCATGAAGCTGTTTACAAAACATTTGATTATACTAATACAATATAGAATCAGAGTTACACATACCATTGAATAGTAATTAACAATGCAGTGGAACAGTACGAATGTGGTGGAATAATATAATAAGTAATAGTAATAAAACCTTCGTCTTCGTCCTCCAGAAATAAAGTCTTCAAATCCTGAAATGCTCAGGATGACCCGAGCAAATCGAAAAGACAAAACACTCGAGTCAGAACTAAAAGATCTTATGTAAGTTAAATCAACGGTAAATAATATGAGTGGAACGGCATCAGAGATGTTTACGGGATTTGGCACCTCCTACCCAGGGTCTAACGTGAGTCCAATAACTTAAGAGATGCTCAGGATTCACATCTCCTAAGGATTCGTTAAACTATTTACTATGTAGTAATATTCCGCTATTATAATAATGCCTATAGTAAAATAAACATACTTTTACATAGCGTTATGGCTTTACATTTTCCACCTTAACACATAATAGTCCCAGTAGTCCAACCAGTATCAACGCATCTCCAAATCGGGAGACTACCCTAAATACTCCACGGGCTACGGGAGAAATCCAAACTCGTATAAGGCGCGCTATGGTAGGTGACACGGCACACAAGGCAATGCCAGGGTAGATATACCAATTACGCACACGGGCTGGTATTGACGCATAGCCACCGCCCACCTCGAGCTACACCCACAAAAATCAAAAGTCAAAAGTGGCCACCAAATCAATCTCAAAGTCAGAATATAATATTGAAGGAGTGTGTCCGATAAGAGCGGCTACCTCACTAGCCCGAGATCGCTCCTGTTTTAGCCACCTTAAGCCAACTCACGAGAGTCAGGTCCACGTTCATACCTCAAAGGACATCGCCACCATCCTACTTCATTTTGTAATCTCCACCGCGTACACGGTTGTTAAAGTGGTTTTCGGAGTTGACAAAGAGTATGACAACTTTCGATCCCGGTATCTTTAACAACCAAACGTTATTATAACACCGCGGTCATTTTCAAAATAATTTATACTTTAAAACCAAATATCATTGCCTTTCAAAACAAAATCAATACGATATCATTTTCATTTCAAATATATCCTTTTTCTAAAATCATAACCCTCTCAAAATTATACATTTCGAAATTAAGACACTTGAAATATACACTTTCAAATCATAATACCTTGAACTCATAACTTCGAAACATGACTCCCACCACTTAAATGGTTTAAATATTTGAAATACTTTAGATAATAAAATAGCTTCTTCAATTTCACAAATCAAATCCAACACAACTCGAATTTCTACATTTTATATTTAACCAAACCCCAAATCATAAATTTCACTTCAATTTAGTTCCCAAATAAACTATTCCAAATTTATATATTTCAAAGCAGATTTGATCCACTAATTAAACCATTTCAAATTCAATATATTTCAAACTTTAAGTATTCAACAATTTCAAAACTAAGTTTGATAATTTCATATATATATATATATATATATATCAAATTCAATTTTCTATTATTTAGTTTCGAAATATTTACTTAATAAATCCATTATCATTTAAATAAAATCCAGATTACAAATAACTTAATGTTTCCTTCAATTTATTTATACTTGAAATATTTATTTAATTCACCTTAAACAAGATCAAGTTATAAATCATATCCTTTACAAATTTCAAATTCCATAAATTCCAAATTGGTTTCATTTAATAAATTTCTACATTAAATACAATTTCAAATCAATTTCGAATCAATCTTCTCAACCTTAATTTTATTAAAATCATTAGAAACTCTATATAAAATATAATCTAAATAAATACTTAACCATATTATATTTTTAATAAAATCAATCTTTATTATTAAACTATTTTTAGACCAAACAAATTTATACATAGCTAAAAATCAAGAATTCAATTATATATATAAGTAACATTTATAATATCTGAAATCGATATTTATATAAAACCATATATTTCTTTACAAACCATAGAAATCATTTCAAAATATTTTTTTATATAGTGGTGTCTGTATATAATTTTCTATCCTATGGTCAGGTGATACGGATAATTATAATTTCAATCCATAATTTAAAATATAAATACGGTTATATATCATTTCAAACCGCAATCCCGAATGAAATAAAAGTCCATAACAAATTGCAGTTTATAATAATATAAAATACAACATCCATTCATGCAATATCAATCATCAACCATTTATCACAATCATCATCCAATTCAATCGATAACATCAATATAGAAAATATAATAAATAACAGGTATATACTGGCAGTTTATTCTCAATAATAAATTAAATAACTATTTTATCCAAATCAATTCAAATAAACTGAGATGATGGTTCAAAATATGCCAAACTGTCATAAATAAATATCTTATCACATCATAAATCAATTTAACAAACATAAGAAATTTTAAAAGTTGTGAGTGGGTTAAAACACTCACCTTTTGAATTTAAATTGAATTTAAATCCAATTTAAATCCAAAATTTGAACAGTCTCAAAATCCATCCAAACAATCGTCAAAATGTTCGAAATTCCAATATGAACCTAGTGGAGAGAACTGCGCATGAATTGGACCTCGTACGCGAAAGTTATGTGGATTAGAACATTGAACAATTTATATTAAAACAAACAAACAAATAAAATAATAAAAAACCGACCAGTAGGAACTTGCCACGCTCTCTACTCTTCTACCAGAAACCCTACGCAACGCATGCCAGTACCTCGTTCGCTCCTAACCAAAACCCCGCCACATGCGAACTGAGGCGCGCCACCCCACCGCTGCTGTCATCGTAGCCACCAACCTTCGCCGCCGCTCGCTACGCAACTGCCCCTCGCGACTGGGTAGCGATATCCATCAGCGCTGCCAGCTATTGCGAGCCCTAAACGAATCGTTGACAATGATCTAACCATCATTCGACCTCGTGAACACCACTGACGCACTGCGTGCGTCACTATCTACCCAACGGTACCCGCGATTTATTGATCCATAAAAGTTCATCAACGATCAACAAACAGCCGTGACAAGTTCTTCAATTTTCGAAAAACTAGTGATTTGAATTGAAAAATGAATTATAGATCTGAGATGCGCTCGTCGAAAGCTTCAAATCGATATATAATTCGATATAGTTTGAGAAGTTTGAATTTTTAATTGGATTTGGAATTGCAATTGGATTTGGAATTGAGAATTTATCTGCCATTGAGTGAAAGGAGCAATAGAAAAAAAATTACGTACAGACAAATGAGAATAAGGAGTGGCTAGGGTTTATAACTGGATATTTATAGGTAGGCTAGAAAATAGAAATAACGGATCGGATTTGATTTGGGTTGGAACGATAAATGGCCCGAAAAGCCCGTTCTGCCTCCGGAACGAAAATGGGTCAACCCATATATCAAAATAGATGTTTTAAAATATTTTAAACTCAAAGGAACATGTTTCTAGTCCAAATTCCATCGTACGAAGAAGTTATATTAAATTCAGTTTATTTAAAATTGATTTCGATTTCATAAATTTCTAGGCGTTTCGAGCCTGTACGATCAGACAACAAGTCTGATCGCTAAGAAACGTGAAATCCTACAATAATTCACCGTTATGAGTCCGATGAAACTAGTTTCATCGGAACTGATTTAGTGGCCAAAATGGCTATTTTCCAATTAATTAAATAAATTAATATTAAATTAATTAAATCAAATTTTCAATTCCAATTCTATAATTAGCACTCTTTATCATTTTTGATTTCCTAAACATTCGTAAATAATTTAAACAAATTAAATGCCAATTCAAAGAAGATAAACTTACCAATTACAGTATTTAACTTAAATTTCAATAAAATCCAATTAATTGAAATTTAATTTCAATGAATCGTTTAAATTTGATTTCAACCTTCATACTCAACAAATTTTGAATCTGATAACATAATTAACATTTGTTTTACATTTCATTACATTAATATACCCAAATCTTCATCTTTATTTATGTTAACCAATTTATTTCCATTAATCCATCTAATTGAATTTCCATCCTATTATTCAATCCATTATTATCAAATGGATGAGATTTACGTTAGTTCATGGTCTATTACACTTAAGTTTATATTTTCAACCAATTATTATAATTTCTTACATAATATTGAATTCATTCAATTACCACAAATTTTATCATTTCATTTATTGTAATTTCATTCAAACTATCAATAATTAGCTTTAATTACCACTGCTATATTTCAAATTAACATTCACCTCACTATAACTATAAAGTTCTTATTTCTTTCTAAATTAATTACAAAAATCTTATTAAATTAAACCATTTAATTATCGAAATTTACGGGTCGTTACACTCTCCCCCACTCAAAACTTTTCGTCGCCAAAAAGGAAAAGAAGTGAAAACAAAGAATTGAGTAAACAATACATCTTATTCAAAAATATTAACTTTATAAACAATTAAATTTACAAAATTAATTAATTTGAATAAAATATACCAATTTATAAACATTAAATCTTTTTTCACTCAAACTAATAGAGTTTGGAGAACATTTTTCAAAAAAGTTTCTACGTCAAAAGTTTTCGGAAAATTTTTGGCAGAGTCTCCTTTGTACGGAGAGGCTCGGGAGAAAATATAATATCAAATACAACAGTATACAACATATATTTTCCAAAATAATATATATACCAACACAGGAAATATAATATAATAACGCTATAAATTGTAATCCGAAAACGTGCCTATTTGTCGGGTAAAAAACGCTTAATTATGAAACCAAAAGCAGTAGCAATTGCTTCCATAACCTGGATTTCACTTATATAATCTAAAACTAGTTAATAATTATATAGAATGAAATATTAATTTTGTTTGATCCATTAGAAAACAAATCAATGTCAAAAAACAACAATCACTCGCAACCACAGCATACAATCATCATACAGAATCAACACAATTCAATTATCCATCCATATCAAACAAAACAAATAGTTCAGGCTCAAAAGTTTTAAATTGTACAGAATGGCCAGTAAACTATTAGGTGCACCATTTACTCAACAGTCTTAGATGAAACTAAATAGATTATTTATACATCCAAACAAATTTAACATATCCTTTCCTAAACAACCATAAACTAAACAATAGATCAAGTTCATTCTTAATAATTTCATTTCATAATATTTGTTGTTTTATTTACTTTTCATTCATATAATGATTTATCTTTTTAATTTACATTTATTTATTGCAACTTTTCATTTACTTAAGTTTATAATCTTTTACTTACAATGATATCTTTTCTATCACATTTAATTACAATAACCTTCCAAATAACTACTTAAGTATATAATAATTATAACATCAATTCTTATTAGTAAAAGCAATTTATTGAACACTTTCATAACATAAATTTTGTAGCGATCCTGACTCGACCTTCGAAAATCAGCACCGAATACGACACTCATATTCAAAAGCCGCAGATCCAAACATCGAATCTGGTTCACCGGACCTTATATCACCATTAAGTATAACACAACGGAAAAAAAAGAAATGAATATCATATACAACATCGATACAATGATGATACAATGAATATCTATATACATCAGAGATATGATACAAGATAATAGCAGCGGAAAAGAAAAAGATAACACTAGCAGCGGAACAGATAACTTCAAGATGGTCTTCAAGAAAGAACTCCAAAACTGTAACTCCATCTCCAAGGCACCAATCCAGAAATAGCTCGAACTCCCAATAATGATGCACTAAGCTAAGCAAGTGCAGTCATAATCCAAAGACCGAACTAACGCCAGATAATCTACTAAACCTGACTATCTGAGAAACCCAACTCTAGACTGCCCGTGTGGAAAAATTGTGGGCACCCAGAGTTTAGGAAAGGAACAATAAACTCCGAGTCAGTCATGGGACTGGTGTGAATAACAAAAACAGTTTTTATCTTTAAAAACAATCAACAAAGGAATTTACTTTTGAAATTCGCAATGCTTTTTAGAAAATGAAACTACCATAAGGCCTCCCACCGCACACACCATGCAAATGCAGAATTGGAGGAGATTTCTCCTTATGATAGTCAAACACACTTAATACGCGAAAAACCTTTTGATATTATTATTATTATTATTAGTGCATAGTGGAAAACATTTCGAAAATATAATATTAACCTTAGCCAGCATAGACATTTCGTACTATGCCTACTATAGCTACCATCTAAACACTGGCGACCACCATAAGTAAATGGAAGGTTATACAACTAAAACCGTACAGGGCGAGTATTGTTTCTTTGGATTTCCAACAATGGTCGGGCAAAGGAACTTCCCAAATAAAATGGAACGTCTCTAGAGGGACCCCCCAAGAACTTAACCAGCTCTTTGCTACACAAGGCCGGGTTACCTCTGCCTGGAAGTAACTACTAACACGAGTATGCCATTCCTCAGTCGTTACCGACCTTTATCCGAGGGCCATCAATCCAACAACCACACAGTAAAGTATCTGGGCTCCATACCATGATACCAACTTTCATAAACAATCAACATAAGTAAATATCTGGGCTCCATACCATGATATCACTTTTTTAATCCAGAAGGAAATGGTCATACCCTAAGGAGGAGCTACCTCCAAATAACCTTGCCGCCACGATTCCTGTTTCGACCATTACCGGGCTGAGAGGCTCGACGAAGTCTCGTCCACAAAGCTACGCTTTTCCACCAAAGCCATGATTTGATCACAAATGATCATCAACACATAGCAGCACTTAGCATGCCACACTACCAAATTGGGAGTATATCACCGATAACCTTCAGTTACATAACCTCTGAGCTCGTAAGTCTCGGAGAAGGGTGTTAAGCTAAGAGAATAAATTCTCCGCCACCAACAGATATGTATTTGAAAGAAATCAGCTTTATATCTCAAAGTGTAGTGTCAGACATACAACCATACAAGTTTGTCCCGGGTTCGAACAGAACCGAAGGCGCTTCCGAAGAAGCCTTTGCAAAATCCGGATAATTCCTAATCACGTCCGGATATCCCATCACATATGGAGATCTTTATACCGGGGATCAGCTGGTGCAGAGACAATCGACGAGTTATCCTTTCGTTTTCGAAAACATCCGGTTTTCACCACCGGTCTTCAAATGCTATCCATATCGTCGTACCATTATTCGGAATGGGTTATATGACACAAAGGTCCTCTCTCAGCTAAACCGAATAATGAGCGCAATATTTAAAAACATGTGGATATGCGATTTCAGTTAAGTCACCACTTTTAACCAGCCAAAACATTTCTTCAAATGGTTTAAACAAATTACAAATTCAAATCTTTAAACAAAAGATTTATTTCACCAAGTTCACCCAGTTTCACCAAGATCCATTCAGGGATTTCAAAGTAATTTCCATTTCAATTAGAATTAACTCATCCAATCTTTTAAATCAAAGATTTAACTAAAAAATTTCAAGCCCGTTTACAAGGATTTATTCATAACTTGGAGGACCATTTTAATTTTAGACAAGAAATCCTTTCAACACAAATTTGAAGTTCATTGCTTATGTGAAAGCTTTTACTATTCGAAACAAATATTTTTCATTTCGGAAGAATCCGATTATATTCGCATGAGTTAAAGCCCTTGAATTAAATTCAAATTCCCAAATCAATACATTTGAAATGGTTTAACCTATATATAACCTGTATAACATCTTTAATCCCTAGTTTCAAATCATAGGATTCAGTTTCAAATTTTGAATTCAAATTTAAATCAAATTATTTAAATTTCAAAACTTTATCAAGTTATTCAAAAATAAATTTTTATCCTGAAATTTCATTTCAAAAGCTTTTCACATTTAACCCGATTCCATTTCCAAATCATTTTGAATTCAAATTGTCTGTTTAAAAAAAATCATTTCAAAATTCATGACTTAATCGATTTCCTCGTGAAATCCATATTTGTGTGTGTATGGTGTGGTCCAGGGGTTTAACACAATAGTGCAACAACATCATCATCAAAGATCAAAACACAAAAATATAGTTGATAAGCGGTATAAACTATAACGCTTATCTTTTATTCACGGATAATATACAAATGTATCACAAATAAATGAATAAAATGCACGGCTCAATCCACGGAACAAAATATCATAGATCAGATAGGACAATCAATTCAAGGCATCTCATCCAATACAATCATTCATAAGCAAGGTCAAGCATTCAATAAACATTTATAAGTAGGATTAATTAATTGTTTAATCCTAATTAGTTCAATTTATTTCCAATTAAATTAATTACTTATGAATTAATTATCCAATCCTGGTTTATTAGTTACAAATCATTTGATATAAATTAATTTATCAAACACCTTAATTAATTAAATTATTCTTAATTAATCATTAATTATCCATTTTAATTAATTTAATAATTACAAATCATAAATCTTCATTTACTTTAAAGATAAAAATATTTTTCTTATTAATGAATCAAGTTAACATTAACAAGTCACTTAAACAATTTACTTTTATATTTTACTTTTAAATTTTATCTTAAATTTTAAGATTTAAAATGAAAACAAATTAACTTTAACAAAGTTTAAACAATTTTCAAAACACTTTTTAATTCACAAGTTAAAGAATTATTTATCTTATAATAGAAGTTTAAAAGAGTTAAAACCCAATTTCATTTTAAATTCAAATCAATTTAAAAATTCAATTTATCATTCAAATTATTTAAAACAATTTAAATTTTGAGAAACTTCTTTTATTTAAGAACTAAGATTCAAATTATATTTGAATCCAGATTTAAACCCCTGATTTTAAACTTCACTTACATTTCAAACTTCACCTTAAAATTCAAACTACTTAAACCCTTTTAAAGTAGTTAAAACAGTTTAAAATTTTAAAATTTTATTTATTTTTAAAACTGAGATTCAAAACTAACTTGAATCAGATTTAAACTTGGATTTTGAACTCATTTTAAAGCTTTTCTTTTCATTTTACTAGCTTTTAAATTATATTTTAAAAATTTAAAAACCAGAACAACAGGTTTCAGTAAAACCTGTTACTAATGGTTTACTTGAGGCAACATACTTTTCCTTCGAGTTCAACAGCTAAAGACTTCGAGTAAAAACGCGAGTTGCTCAAGACAAACACCCGAGTTCACCCTGCACACAAACTAAATATCCAGATCAACAGAAATTGGTGCACGGTCGCCGTGCGACGCTCCGGCCAACCCTACATCATCGAGCAAGTCGACGTTCATCCACGCATCAACCCCCGACTATCAAAATCCCCATCATCTTCTCGAATTCGAAAACGAGAAAAAACCCAAACTTGGAAACACGAGCAACACCACCTCCAAACCTGGAAACACGTCGTACTCCAAATTCCGACCACCTGAGAGCCATCAACACCGGCCTTAACTTCGACTACCACTCCTCTTCCAATTCCTAAAGCACGTTGAACTCGGTCGATTAACGACGACAAACGAACCCAAATACAAGCACACGTAAAAACTACGTTTAGAAACAAATTCTATACACCGCTGTCACCATAGTGAACGTGAGCGTCTCCGAGTATTTTTCCCACCGTCGACGTAGGCTCCTCCAACTCTACGCGAAGCCTCAATCACCAACCACACTGCGATCAACCGCAATTGATCAAAACCTAATTTTTGAACAAATACGAACTACTCTCAAATCCTTGATCTAAAAATCATAAATTTTCACTTTAAAAATCATATTTTAGTATAGAAATTCAGTTTCTAACCCAGAATTCGAGAATTAATAAATCCGAAATTTGACTAATTTAAAGCTTTGCTCAGTTTCTTGCTTCCCAGGGTTATAAACAAGTTGATTTAACCTAAATTAATTTTAAATCTTGAACATATGCCATAACAAACAATTCTTGTTTTAACAACGAACCCAAACATCAAGTAGATCAGGTGAAAATGATTTTTGAATCAAAGTCTGGTATCCTAAAATGTTAGAACAGAAGCATGCATAACAATAACATGTACACAAAATACTTCCAGTTTCCAAATATATTCAGAGAATCCATATATATATAAACAGACATATATATATGCAGCAAACTCAAACTTTTAAATTTTAAAAACATATGTTACTCACCTTGTTTTCAAGAGAAAGAACAAAGCGTTCAATTTGAAACAGGTTTTGAAATTTGCTTGCTGAATCCAATTCTTTGCTTCTCTGGTTTTGTATGAATTTATATTGTTGTTAAGTGAATTTTTGTTTAAGGTTAAGATGATGGTTTACTTCAGATTTATTCAATTTTGATGAACAAATTATAATGCGAGAAGTTGATATACATAGAAGAAGTGTATAGGTTGATACAATTTTGTTTGAATAGGGTTATAATTTTGTTTGTACAGCATAAGCCAAATATTTTTTCCTTTTACTTTAAAATGGTGGCTGATATGTTGTTTTGGTGGCTAAAGATAAAATGGTGTGCTAAGATTTTTTTTTATGTCTTCTTATATAAGCCTTCATAGATATTTATATTCCTTCTTTTTGCAAGCCTACATACTTATACTTGAATATATGTTTATCCTTTCTTTTGTCTTTTTGTTTCATACTTGAATGTACTTGGCTGTCTTCTTTTGCAAGTTCATTTATATATATATTCTTGTTTCATATTTGAATGTATCTATTCCTTTTCTTCGTTTTGTCTTATTGCTTTGTCATATGAATACATTTCTATTTTAATATGTTGTTAGATTTTAGTTAATGTATTACTTTGTATTTTTTTTATAATTTATCTCATAAAAACCTGTTTCTATTTCTAGTATAAATACTTTATTTTTATATGTCTTTGTTTTAAAAATTAACTATCAAACATTTTCTAAGTCGTTTATTTAAATTTAAAAATTCAAATACAAACTCAATCTTCAAATTCAAAATTCTCAATTAATTCATGATCTAACTAGAATCTATATTAATTACCAATTAATTTCACAATTTTTATTCAAAAATTAAATTAATTAGCAATTTAAACTCAGTAAAAATCCGGGATCGTTACGGATTCCCCCCTTAAGAAATTTCGTCCTCGAAATTTGTAGGCACGAAAACAACAAAGATAGATACACGAAGATAGAGAGACAATTTTCCAGGTCAAACTGGATATCTATTTTGTATTTGGCTCACCAAATCAGAATATCACCAATATGAGAACAAACTCATTCAATACTACATAGGATACTCGGGTCATCGAATCTATGAAATATGCTGGGGCATTGGTTAGTTCGAAGGGATAACTAACCATTCGTAGAATATATCTGGACCCAAACAATAGATAATGGATTTCTACTTAAGTCGGAACAACCCAAATTATATACCAACTTGTCCCTCTTCGGACTTCGATCTACCCAAGAAATTACAATAGAATTTCCAATTTGTTTTTAGTCGATATCATTTTATCGATTCAATTCATATTTAGCCCTATATTTTATTAATCAATTTAACTCAGTTTAAAATTTCCAATTTATTTAAGAATTTCAATTCCAAATTTTAAATTCATTAAAGTTTAAATTGAAAAGCCGATAAGAAACCAATGAAAATACAAAGTAAGGACTTTCTACAACGATTCGTAGGGCTATCATTACACTGAAACTTCTCCTTGTAGCTGCTACGAAGAAAATCAAAAGAATTTGGAATCGAATCAAAAAAGATTGAGAAGAGAAAGATTGTTTCCGCTATCGCAGGGTATTGACCATTTATAGTGGTACTACCCTATCCCCTATCTCGTCCTCTTCTTGCACTCATACTCACTATCAGTGGATAGTAAGAGAATTTACTGAGGCAATCGAACGGATATCTTAGGGATACACTCATTCTAGGGTATACTTCACCCTATCTCTAATGATTTACTTAATGTGTTATACTCCAGAGCTAAACTTTTAACCCTCAGCTCTGATACCAAATGTAGCGATCCTGACTCGACCTTCGAAAATCGGCACCAAATACGACACTCATATTCAAATGCCATAGATCCATACGTCGAATCTGGTTCATCGGAGCTTATAACACCATTAAGTATAACACAACGGAAGAAAAAGAAATGAATATCATACACAACATCGATACAATGATGATACAATGAATATCTATATACATCAAAGATATGATACAAGATAATAGCAGCAGAAAAGAAAAAGATAACACTAACAGCGGAACAGATAACTTCAAGATGGTCTTCAAGAAAGAACTCCAAAACTGTAACTCCATCTCCAAGGAACCAATCCAGAAATAGCTCGAACTCTCAATAATGATGCACTAAGCTAAGCAAGTGCAGTCATGATCCAAAGACTGAATTAACGCCAGATAATCTACCAAACCTGACTATTTGAGAAGCCCAACTCTAGACTGCCCGTGTGGAAAAATTGTGGGCACCTAGAGTTTAGAAAAGGAACAATAAACTTCGAGTTAGTCATGGGACTGGTGTGAGTAACAAAAACAATTTTTATCTTTGAAAACAATTAACAAAGGAATTTACTTTTGAAATTCGCAATGCTTTTTAGAAAATGAAACTACCATAAGGCCTCCCACCGCACACACCATGCAAACGCAGAATTGGAGGAGATTTCTCCTTATGATAGTCAAACATGCTTAATACGCGAAAAACCATTTGATATTATTATTATTAGTGCATAGTGCAAAACATGTCGAAAGTATAATATTAATCTTAGCCAGCATAAATATTTCGTACTATGCCTAGTATAGCTACCATCTAAACAGTGGTGACCACCATAAGTAAATGGCAGGTTATACAACTAAAACCGTACAGGGCGCGTATTGTTTCTTTTAATTTCCAATAAATGGTAGGGCAAAGGAACTTCCCAAATAAAATGGAACGCCTCTGGAGGGACGCCCCCGAGAACATAACCATCCCTCTGCTACACAAGGCTGGGTTACCCCTACCAGGAAGTAACGACTGACATGAGTATGCCATTCCCCGGTCGTTACCGACCTTTATCCAAAGGCCCTCAATCCAACAACCACACAGTAAAGTATCTGGGCTCCATACCATGATACCAACTTTCATAAAAAATCAACATAGGTAAATATCTAGGCTCCATACCATGATATCACTTTTTTAATCCAGAAGGAAATGGTCATACCCTCAGGAGGAGCTACCTCCAAATAACCTTGCTGCCACGATTCTTGTTTCGACCATTACCGAGTTGTGAGGCTCGACCAAGTCTCATCCACAAAGCTATGCTTTTCCACAAAAGCCATGCTTTGATCACAAATGATCATCAACACACAGCAGCACTTAGCATGCCACACTACCAAATTAGGAGTATATCAATGATAACCTTCAATTACATAACCTCTGAACTCGTACGTCTCAGAGAAGGGTGTTAAGCTAAGAGAATAAATTCTCCGCCACCAACAGATATGTATTTGAAAGAAATCAGCTTTATATCTCAAAGTGTAGCGTCAGATATACAACCATACAAGTCTGTTCTGGGTTCGAACAGAACCGAAGGCACTTCCGAAGAAGCCCTTGCAAAATCCGGATAATTCCTAATCACGTCCGGATTTCCCATCACATATGGAGATCTCTATACCGGGGATCAGCCGCCGCAGAGACAATCGACGAGTTATCCTTTTGTTTTCAAAAACATCTGGTCTTCACCACCGGTCTTCAAATGCTATACATATCGTCGTCCCATTATTTGGAATGTGTTATATGACACAAAGGTCCTCTCTCGGCTAAACCGAATAATAAGCGTAATATTTAAAAACATATGGATATGAGATTTCAGTAAAGTCACCACTTTTAACCACCCAAAACATTTCTTCAAATGGTTTAAACAAATTACCATTTCAAATCTTTAAACAAAAGATTTATTTCACCAAGTTCACCCAGTTTCACTAAGATCCATTCACGGATTTCAAAGTAATTTCCATTCCAATTAGAATTAACTCATCCAATCTTTTAAATCAAAGATTTAACTTAAAACTTTCAAGCCCGTTTCCAAGGATTTATTCATAACTTGGAGGACCATTTTCATTTTAGACATTAAATCCTTTCAACACAAATTTGAAGTTCATTACTTATGTGAATGCTTTTATTATTTGAAACAAATAGTTTTCATTTCGGAAGAATCCAATTATATTTGCACAAGGTAAAGCCCTTGAATTAAATTCAAATTCCCAAATCAATACATTTGAAATGGTTTAACCTATATATAACTTGTATAACATCTTTAATCCCTAGTTTCAAATCATAGAATTTAGTTTCAAATTTTGAATTCAAATTTAAATCAAATTATTTAAATTTTCAAAATTTTATTAAGTTATTCAAAAATAAATTTTTATCTTGAAATTTCATTTCAAAAGCTTTTCACATTTAACCCGATTCCATTTCCAAACCATTTTGAATTCAAATTGTCTATTTGAAAAAACCATTTCAAAAATTAATGACTTAATCGATTTCCTCGTGAAATCCATATTTGTGTGTGTATGGTGTGGTCCAGGGGTTTAACACAATAGTGCAACAACATCATCATCATAGATCAAAACACAGAAATATAGTTGATAAGCGGTATAAACTATAACGCTTATCTTTTATTCATGGATAATATACAAATGTATCACAAATAAATGAATAAAATACACAGCTCAATCCACGGAACAAAATATCACAGATCAGATAGGACAATTGTTCGGACGGCTAAAATTCTATGAACTAGAAAATAGCCGAATGAATTTTATAATTAAAATTACCGCAAGCGCACGGTGTACGAATGTAGCACGTGGCGAATACGGGTCGATCCATAGGGAATTGTTGATTTAAATTTCCTACTCAATCAAATTATACTAAAGTCGAGAGTGTATTTAAGCTAGAAAATGAGAAAATGAACTAACTAACAATATGAGGGTTAAGTGATAATTTAGGAAATAAATCCACTCTCTAGATCATATAAATCAACAAAATGAAGTTATGATCTCTCTTTTCTTGTCATTAGTGAATTAGTTGATGTGCTTATCATAAGTATGATATATTTGTGCTATTAATTAGCTCAATATAAACCATCAAACTATAACACAATTACTAATACACTTTTAAATCTCATAAAATATGATAACAAAGTTGAAAGCAAAATCTATTTTAAGCATGGCCTATTAACTATTAATTAGAAATATAAGCCATCAAATTTTAATTTCAACAATCACTTCTTTGCCATAATCATATGTAGATGAAGAGGCAATTTCTGTTTTGTTTGTTTAAGCATAGCCTATTTGTTATGAACAACATAGACTATCAAATGCAAAGCTAAACAACATCATTAAACCACTTCAATCATTCTCATTAAGCACAAAAAGAGAGCATAAACATCAAATTAAGTTGAAGCTACATGATTAGAGAGCTTCATTACCCCTAAATTGAAGGGGTTTAGCCTCTCATATTTGTCATCATATGAACAAATGTAGCAAACAACATTGAATAAAAAGAAGAGGTAAAAGAGAGCAAAATGAAAGAAAAAATTATTCTACTTGCATAAAAGAGAAGAGATCTACACTACAACATGAAAGTAAATAAGCATGAAAAGAAAAAGAACATATATTGAAGTTGCATAAAAAAGATTACATAAAATAAAAATGGCTAAGTAGCCATGGAAAGAAAGAGAGCTTTGATTTATTTTCTAAACTAAAACTAACTAACTAAGAGGAGGATGGCTACATGAAACATAAAGGGTATTTATACAAGTTTTAAAACCCTAATTCACTTTTTGGGGAATGCCCAAAATGCCCCTTAGGAAGTGTGGAGGCCAAGTAATCATTAACATATCTTAATCCCCCATTAAGTGTACATGAAGCCATTAAGTCCAAAAGCATGTGCATTAGCCTTTAATTTGTACATTAAGGTAGGTGGGTAGGTGGGGTCCTCCATGATCTTCACTTTGAATTATTTCCATCTTCATTCCTTTATATCCATTTTGTGCATGCATGTTTCTTCATGAACCCACTAATATGAGAAGCTAAATTCCTACAAAATATTATAGAAATTTCCAATTAAATTCTTTCAAATTAATATACGCGCACAAATGGCCATTTTGCCCTTATATGAAGATGAATATGTGAAAATTTGGAATTAATATGAATTTTGGTGAAAACAAGTTAAAATACCCAATATGATCATTTATTTAATTTAAATAGAATAAATATGGTGGTAGAAATATGCATATTTACATGCACATCAAATACCCCCACACTTATCTTTTTATTCGTCCTCGAATAAACTAAAACTAAGATAAATCCGTTTTCGTAGGAAGCACGATTGCATTGAGCGTATGCAACAAGCCGTTAAACCTCTGGGTGTCCCCAGTAGGACGAGTGTTGTCTCGTGAGGGTTTTCAGCGGATCCTACCCACAAAATCCAAATGCAGGATGAAAATATTTACAAAATGCAAGATATATTTACAAAGAGATGAATGCAGATTTTTGAAAATATTTACAAATGAAGGATTTATTTTTAAATTGACACGAATAAGTTAAATATAGGTTTTGGTTATTATCTTGAAAATTTATGTCATTTACTCGTCCAAATTTCCAACAAAAATCAAGTTATCATATCAAATAGACTATAGTTTAACTCGTTGTTTTGGTTAATAACAAAGTGTAACTATGAAATGGATCCTTAGTTGATTATCAAAGTTTATCAAAGTGGTATTTTCATTTCTTTTCAATAACAAATCAAATCAACTAAGTAAAAATAGTGCTAGGATTTCAATTGCTTGCTCTCTCATTATTTGCAAGAAAAATTACTCACCTAGCTCAGATAAACTGAGGCCAGATATACCACCCATGCACTGCCTTTCGGGGTTTATGTGAGGGGAGTACATAGCATGGCGAGTGCACACACTTTCATGCATACACTATCGACCGTAGGTGGTTTTTATTAAGTCTTTTTTTTTACATGTGTTCCACACATCATAACCGTGAGGACTTTTAAATGAGTATGAAATCACATAATCAAAAATTCCAAGTAATCACCCATGCATAACCGTGAGGACTTTTAAATGAGAGTGAATACTTGGATGTTATTATTTTTTATTTTTATATTTTTTGAGAGGGAGTTTTGCAAAATCATCTTAGCACCATTTAACTTAGAAGACAAAAAAATGTTATATCCTTTACTTTAAATCAACCACTTTTTAAAACAAAGATTTTCAGTTAGGATGTACTTCATAATTAACACATATGAATCTTCTTAGATACTAGTTAAACCATTATTATTTGTAATCAAACTTCATTTTTATTTTTGTTAAGACCAATAAATTTTCAAAAAATTCAATTTAATAAACCAAAGCCATATATTTATCTTATAGTGTTTCTTTTAAAAATAAATCAAAAGAAAATTTGTTTTTGGGATTTTTTTTAATTTTTTTTTATTTTAAAGCAAAAATAAACCATGAAAAAAAAATGAAGATAAGTCCCCCCCACACTTGATTTTGAATGTGTCCCCACAGTCAACCCAAATGGAAGGAGAAAAATAAAATAAAAATCCTATATTTACATGAAAGATTACTATTTACAAGAGATGAGAAAATATATAGTCAAAAAGTAAATGAAACGGTCTTCCAAAGACCAATTCATTTGTCTCGTCAAATGCGTGAGACACGGCTTAAGCACGAAAAACCAAATCGTAAAAGGATTTGAAGTTGATTGTCGATTTGGAAAAACGAATGTCGTTTTATTAAAAATCGTACGAGTTGTTTTATTTTCGATGATTTTCAGGGTCGATAAAACAATTGATTGAAGTTCAAGTTTATTTTCACCAATTTGAAATTCAAGCTTATCATTGAAAACATTTTCACAATTATTGATTTCAAAATCAAAATGGTGATTTTCATCTTCCCCTTCGGAATTTAACAACTCATCATCCAAAAGTCCAAAAAATTCATGTTCATTAAACTCGTCTTCCTTTATTGGATTATCAACAACTTTATTACATGTTTCAAGTTCAAAATTCAAAGTTGGTGTATTCAAATTTTCAGAAAAAGGAAGATCGAAATTTAAATCGAGTTTCTCACCCTCAAAAAAATTGAAATCCAACACAATTACCGTATTTTCAACAACTTGATTAAGATCGTCATTATTAATTTCAAAAGTTGCTATTTGAAAATCATCGATTTGGGTAAAAGATGGATTATAGTTTGACTCATTACTCATTGAAATTTGATTTTGTTTCTCACGAAAATTTTCGAATGTTTTAATCAACAAATTCGTGTGATCATCGTAAATTTCATTCATTTGCTCAACAAAGTCAAATTTGTAATTATTAACTTGAAAATTTTTGATTTGGACTTGTTGAGAACAAGAATTGTCAAGTTCGATAAACGGTGGATTATTATTTGATTCTTCGCAAGTTGAGATTTGATTACGATTTTCACGAAAAGTTTTGTATTTTTCAAGTAATAAATCCCCGTTATCTTCTTCCATTTGGTTAAAAAATTCAAATTTATGATTATTAATTTGAAAACTTTCATTTCGAATTTGTTGATAACCAAAGTTTTCAATCGTATCATTATTGAAACTATTTCCATTGCCAAAATTATTTGAAAATTAGTTCACATTTTCGTCTTGATTTTGAAGTTCATCTTGAAACTCGAAATTGAATTGGCATGGTTTACACTCGAAATCATTTGAATTTTGAAGTGAATTCAAATTGAAAACCTTGATTCGAGTTATAGCACAAATATGAATTGTACAACTCATTTATCTCTTGATTTTGTTGCGTAGAGAGTTCAAGTAACGACGAAATGCTATTTTCAAGAGTTGAGGATTGACAATTATTTTGGAAATTTGGTGCTTCAAAATTCGAATTGTTTAAACAAAAGTTGTTGTTAAAATATCCGTACGAATTTGGAGTGAACTCATATGGATTATATTGATTTTCACAACTAAATTCAAGTGAGTAAGAAAAAGGAAACTCAGACATTTTCAAGAATTTTTTTTTGGTTTTTTTTTATAAAGAAAAATATTTACAAGTATTTGTTTTTTTTTTCAAATTTTTTTTCTTTGTTTTTGGAAAAGTTTTATATTTATTTTTTTGAATTTTGGTTTTTCTAGATTTTTTTGGATTTTTGAATTTTTTTTTTAAAATATGCATGAACTAATGCAACTAAATGAATGCAAGGGCCTAATTACGAATTATTTATCCTAAGTTAACCCAAAATTGTATAATCACAAACTGTCTTAAATAAAAAAGATAGTTCGCAGCCAGGTAACGGGCAGGATTTATCGGTGCACCACGAATCACCGTAGCAATGCAGCCGAAGGTTTAAGTACCTTCAGAGAAGCAATTCAGTATAATATTTACGAATCACCGTAATATTTATAACTGGTTATTGCTCTGCCGTAGCCTAGACACCAAGAAATTAAATTGTTCAAAGAAGACAAATTGTCAATATACAATTAAGTGTTATTGATTTCTAACCGTTATTATTAATCAAAATTCTAAGATGAAATGGAAGCAGAAATTAAACATGTATTAATAATGCAACCACAAATGGATTTTTTTTTTGAATTTTTTTTAATGCAAGTAAATAACAATGCAAGACAAACAAAAACAATAGATATATACAATGCAAGGCAAATAAAAAGAAAATTATAAATAAGCAAGCAGTTATATTTTTTTTGGCAAGCTCGGCAAAGCGAGCAATTATTTAACAAGCACTTCTGCTCTTTCTGTAATTCTGCTTTGGCAACCTGAAATAAAGCAAGATATATACAACTTTTTTTTGGAAAGGAAACTTAAAAGTAGGGTTTTACATAAAAAAAAATTAAATTTTTTTTTTTGGTAAAAATATGGTGGAACTTAAAACAAATTGAAACAAAACAAAAATGACTTTTTTTTGGAACTAGAAACAATTCGTTTTTTTTAAAAGACAACAAAACAAAACAAAACAAAACAAAACAATTTTTTGTTTCAAACCTTTTGGAAAAGAAAACAAAAGCAAATCAATTTACTCTTATTCAAAAAAAACTCAACACAATATCAAAGCAAAGCCCACAGGTCAAAGAAGGCCCAAACCCGCTTGTCAAAATACGAATGCCCAAATTATTCTTCTGTCAAAACCGATTAGAGCAAAACCAAAGTTCAAAAAATATTTTCTCAATTGAAAAGAAACGGAATTCAACTTGCAGTTCGCGATTTTGGTTTCTGTTACAAATGGAATCGAAGATTCGAAGGTCGATTGGGGCGGTGAGGTGGTCGCGAGTTGGGTTCGGGGCTACGATAAGAGGCGGTGGATTGGAGATGAAGGCGAGTGATTTTGGGCGGAGGTAAGGCGATTGCTTTTTGGGGTTGTCGATTTTCGGTTGCGAGGTGGTAATGGATGGTGGTTCGATTGTCGATGTATGGGAATGGTTTGCAGAGGTGTGACTGTACGAAGTTGAAGTCTGATGAAGACAGAAAATCAAAGTGGAGTTTGATGGTTTGGTCAGGTTTGATGGTTGAGTTTGTGGAGTTGCTGTGGGGTAGTTGATGGTCTGTTGTAACAAGGAGAGTGGGCGATTTGCGATGCAATGGTTGTCGAAGTGAAGTGGATAAAGTCAATTGGAGCGGTGATTGGATGGTCGAAGTCTTGGCAGAATGGATATGAACTTGTAGTGACAATGTATGTGGGAAAGTATGATGAATGTGGTGGCAGGCTGTAATGTACAATAGGCAGTGGTCGGTGGCTCAACAGATGCAGGGGGGAAGAAATATGTGTGTGGTAGATATGCAGTGTTGAACGGATATTGAGATGAAATTATATGGTAGAGATAGGATGGCTGTGGTAGTTGGAGATAGTTAGATGTTAAAGTTGCTGCTTTTTTGGGTTGCAGAATTATTGGATGGTCAGTGGTAGTTGGATGGTAGTTGGAGATAGTTAGATGGTCAGTGGAAGGGGTGTTGGATGCTGGAAATGTTTGATTGAAGGGATTCAGGATTTGTTGTGAATGAAGGGCGGTGATGGTCAGGTTGGTTTGATGTGAATGGTGAAGGGCAGTTAGGTTGGTTTGATGTGAATGGTGAAGGGCAGTGGGGATGATGTTGAGTGATGAAGCAGGGGATGATGATGATGTTCAGCAGTGAGGGCAGCAAGGCACAAGGCAGAGATGGTGTTGCCAAGTTGTTGCGGTAGGATGAATGGATAGTTGTGGTTATGTATGAGGCAGTTTGGTTGCTGTATGTAGCTAAAATGTTGTATGTAGAGGAGGAAGTTTTGGTGATGTTTGTAGTTATGGTGAAACAGAAGTCGATGGCTGCTGTGATTTGTATGCACCGTTGTTTGTGGAAGGTTGGATGATGGCACCGAATTGTATATTTGCAGTGGTTCAGAATGTTTTGATGATGATGGGAAATGAGGAGTTTATGAATGTAAATTGTGCAGTAGCAATTGGCAGATGGTGTGATGGTTTTATATGTGAGAGAAGCAAGGCAATGGGTAGTGGGGAGTATTGTGGATGAGAAGGAGAGTTGTTGGCAGTGGAAGTATTGAGTTGTGTCTGAATGGTTGTTTGTGCTTGAGTATGCTTTTTTTCTTTTTTCTTTTTCAATTTGATGTATATGGTAGCACGGTGAAGTGTAGTGGGATGTAAAGCAAGGTGAAGTGTTAGTTGTATTGGTATGGTAGTTGAGTGGTAGTGGAAGTATGGCAGCAAGCAATGAAGAGGTGGTGTTGAGGCAGAGTGAACAGTAGTGACTGTTGCTGCTGCTGTGCAACAGTGAATAGAAGGCAGTGCAGTTTTTTGGATTTTTGGTCAGGGAATGAATTGTAAACAGAGAGAGTGAGAGTGAGAAGCAGAGAGAGGAAAGAAAAATTGTAAACAAAATGAAATTTGTAAATGAAGAAGAAATAAAATGTTTGTGTGTTTTTTTTCTTCTAATTTTTGATGTTTTTTTTGAAAAAAATATATTCAAATGCAATGCAAACTAAAAGAAACAAACAACAAATCAAATGCAACAAAAATCACACACAAACACACTTTTTTATTTGCAAACAAACACAAAAAAAGCACACGAAAATCAAGAGAAAATAATTCGAAGAGTAGAAAGTCAAAATCAAAACAAATTCCCCGGCAACGGCGCCAAAAACTTGTTCGGACGGCTAAAATTCTATGAACTAGAAAATAGCCGAACGAATTTTATAATTAAAATTACCGCAAGCGCACGGTGTACGAATGTAGCACGTGGCGAACACAGGTCGATCCACAGGGAATTGTTGATTTAAATTTCCTACTCAATCAAATTATACCAAAGTCGAGAGTGTATTTAAGCTAGAAAATGAGAAAATGAACTAACTAACAAAAAGAAAAGAAATGCAAATATGAGGGTTAAGTGACAATTTAGGAAATAAATCCATTCTCTAGATCATATAAATCAACAAAATGAAGTTATGATCTCTCTTTTCTTGTCATTAGTGAATTAGTTGATGTGCTTATCATAAGTATGATATATTTGTGCTATTAATTAGCTCAATATAAACCATCAAACTATAACACAATTACTAATACACTTTTAAATCTCATAAAATATGACAACAAAGTTGAAAGCAAAATCTATTTTAAGCATGACCTATTAACTATTAATTAGAAATATAAGCCATCAAAATTTAATTTCAACAATCACTTCTTTGCCATAATCATATGTAGATGAAGAGGCAATTTGTGTTTTGTTTGTTTAAGCATAGCCTATTTGTTATGAACAATATAGACTACCAAATGCAAAGCTAAACAACATCATTAAACCACTTCAATCATTCTCATTAAGCACAAAAAGAGAGCATAAACATCAAATTAAGTTGAAGCTACATGATTAGAGAGCTTCATTACCCCTAAATTGAAGGGGTTTAGCCTCTCATATTTGTCATCATATGAACAAATGTAGCAAACAACATTGAATAAAAAGAAGAGGTAAAAGAGAGCAAAATGAAAGGAAAAATTATTCTACTTGCATAAAAGAGAAGAGATCTACACTACAACATGAAAGTAAATAAGCATGAAAAGAAAAAGAACATATATTGAAGTTGCATAAAAAAGATTACATAAAATAAAAATGGCTAAGTAGCCATGGAAAGAAAGAGAGCTTTGATTTATTTTCTAAACTAAAACTAACTAACTAAGAGGAGGATGGCTACATGAAACATAAGGGGTATTTATACAAGTTTTAAAACCCTAATTCACTTTTTGGGGAATGCCCAAAATGCCCCTTAGGAAGTGTGGAGGCCAAGTAATCATTAACATATCTTAATCCCCCATTAAGTGTACATGAAGCCATTAAGTCCAAAAGCATGTGCATTAGCCTTTAATTTGTACATTAAGGTAGGTGGGTAGGTGAGGTCCTCCATGATCTTCACTTTGAATTATTTCCATCTTCATTCCTTTATATCCATTTTGTGCATGCATGTTTCTTCATGAACCCACTAATATGAGAAGCTAAATTCCTACAAAATATTATAGAAATTTCCAATTAAATTCTTTCAAATTAATATACGCGCACAAATGGCCATTTTGCCCTTATATGAAGATGAATATGTGAAAATTTGGAATTAATATGAATTTTGGAGAAAACAACTTAAAATACCCAATATGATCATTTATTTAATTTAAATAGAATAAATATGGTGGTAAAAATATGCACATTTACGTGCACATCAACAATCAATTCAAGGCATCTCATCCAATACAATCATTCATAAGCAAGGTCAAGCATTCAGTAAACATTTATAAGCAAGATTAATTAATTTTTTGATCCTAATTAGTTCAATTTATTTCCAATTAAATTAATTACTTATGAATTAATTATCCAATCCTGGTTTATTAACTACAAATCATTTGATATAAATTAATTTATCAAACACCTTAATTAATTAAATTATTCTTAATTAATCATTAACTGTCCATTTTAATTAATTTAATAATTACAAATCATAAATCTTCATTTACTTTAAAGATAAAAACATTTTTCTTATTAATGAATCAAGTTATCATTAACAAGTCACTTAAACGATTTACTTTTATATTTTACTTTTAAATTTTATCTTAAATTTTAAGATTTAAAATGAAAACAAATTAACTTTAATAAAGTTTAAAACAATTTTCAAAACACTTTTTAATTCACAAGTTAAAGAATTATTTATCTTATAATAGAAGTTTAAAAGAGTTAAAAACCCAATTTCATTTTAAATTCAAATCAATTTAAAAATTCAATTTATCATTCAAGTTATTTAAAACAATTTAAATTTTGAAAAACTTCTTTTATTTAAGAACTAAGATTCAAATTATATTTGAATCCAGATTTAAACCCCTGATTTTAAACTTCACTTGCAATTCAAACTTCACCTTAAAATTCAAACTACTTAAACCCTTTTAAAGTAGTTAAAACAATTTAAAATTTTAAAACTTTATTTATTTTTAAAACTGAGATTCAAAACTAACTTGAATCAGATTTAAACTTGGATTTTAAACTCATTTTAAAGCTTTGCTTTTCATTTTACTAGCTTTTAAATTTTATTTTAAAAATGTATAAACTAGAGCAACATGTTTCAGTAAAACCTCTTACTAATGATTTACCCGAGGCAACATACTTTTCCTTCGAGTGCAACAGCTAAAGACTTCGAGTAAAAATGCGAGTTGCTCGAGACAAACACGCGAGTTCACCCTGCACATAAACTAAATACCCAAATCAACATAAACCGGTGCACGGTGCACGTGCACGGTTGCCGTGCGACGCTCCGGCCAACCCCACATCATCGAGCAAGTCGACGTTCATCCAAGCATCAATCCTTGACCATCAAAATCCCCATCATCTTCTCGAATTCGAAAAAGAGAAAAAACCCAAACCTGGAAACACGAGCAACACCACCTCCAAACCTGGAAACACGTCGTACTCCAAATTTTGACCACCTGAGAGCCATCACCACCGGCCATAACTTCGACTACCACTCCTCTTCCAATTCCCAAAAGCACGTTGAACTCGGTCGATCAACGACGACGAACGAACCCAAATACAAGCACACGTAAAAACTAGGTTTAGAAACAAATTCTATACACCGCTGCGCCACAGTGAACATTAGCGTCTCCGAGTATTTTTCCCACCGTCGACGTAGGCTCCTCCAACTCTACGCGAAGCCTCGATCACCAACCACACTTTGATCAATCGTAATTGATCAAAACCCAATTTTTTAACAAATATGAACTGCTCTCAAATCCTTGATCTAAAAATCATAATTTTTACTTTAAAAATCATATTTTAGTATAAGAATTTAGTTTATAACCCTGAATTCGAGAATTAAGAAATTCAAAATTCGACTAATTTAAAGCTTTGTTTCTTGCTTCCCAGGGTTATAAACAAGTTGATTTAACTTAAATAAATTTTAAATCTTGAATATATTCTATAACATACAATTCTTGTTTTAACAGCGAAGCCAAACATAAGATCAAGTGAAAAAGATTTTTGAATCAAAGTCTGGTATCTTAAAATGTTAGAGCAGAAACACGCATAACAATAACCTGTACACAAAATTCTTCCAGTTTCCAAATATATTCAGAGAATCCATATATATATATAAATAGACATATATATATGCAGCAAACTCAAACTTTCAAATTTTAAAAACATATGTTACTCAACTTGTTTTCAGGAGAAAGAACAAAGTCTTCAATTTGAAACAGGTTTTGAAATTTTCTTACTGAATCCAAATTTTTTGCTTCTCTGGTTTTGTATGAATTTATATTGTTGTTATGTGAATTTTTGTTTAAGGTTAAGATGATGGTTTACTTCAGATTTACTCAATTTTGATGAACGAATTATAATGAGAGAAGTTGATATATATAGAAGAAGTGTACAGGTTGATACAATTTTCTTTGAATAGGGTTATAATTTTGTTTGTACAGCATAAGCTAGAGATTTTTTTTCCTTTTTACTTCAAAATGGTCGCTGATATGTTGTTTTGGTGGCTGAAGATAAAATGGTGTGCTAAGATATTTTTTTTATGTCTTCTTATACAAGCCTTCATAGATATTTTATTCCTTCTTTTTGCAAGCCTACATACTTATACTTGAATATATGTTTATCCTTTCTTTTGTCTTTTTGTTTCATACTTGAATGTATTTGGCTGTCTTCTTTTGCAAGTTCATTTATATATATATATATTCTTGTTTCATATTTGAATGCATCTATTCCTTTTCTTTGTTTTGTCTTATTGCTTAGTCATATGAATACATTTCTATTTTAATATGTTGTTAGATTTTAGTTAATGTATTACTTTGTATTTTTTTATAATTTATCTCATAAAAACCTGTTTCTATTTCTAGTATAAATACTTTATTTTTATATGTCTTTGTTTTAAAATTTAACTATCAAACATTTTCTAAGTCATTTATTTAAATTTAAAAATTCAAATACAAACTAAATCTTCAAATTCAAAATTCTCAATTAATTCATGATTTAACTAGAATCTATATTAATTACCAATTAATTTCATAACTTTAATTCAAAAATTAAATTAAATAGCAATTTAAACTCAGTAAAAATCCAGGATCGTTACAAATTTACTCACACAGTTTCCATTACATTTTTTATTAGACATTTCAACTTTTAAATCTTTTGGTAAGTTATATATATGCTTTTCAAGAATGAAAATGAAATTTATACAGGTTTAACTCATTTCTTTTAAATTAATTTAAAGTTCAAAAATCATATCTTTTGTTTTTATAGGTTACAAATTTCAACTTTCTTGTTATTTCATTTATAACCTAGCATTTAATCTCTTATTTCATTTAGAGGTTCCAATTATTAATTAGTTACATTCCATTCCACGAAAACAATTCAAACTATTAATTAATGGAAGCTTAAGAACCAAATACCCGGTTAAGTTTCGAATCATTTTAAAATAATAGATAGATGTATACACTTACACTTTATATATCCAGTTACATTTAAAATAATTTGAAATTCATATTTGTTTATCAAAATAAATCTTGTAGTAAAACTAATATAGTGGCCTTTCCATTTAGAAACTCGAAAATGAATGTCGATGATGCGTGCACTCATCACCGAAATTATTTCCCAGCGATCGAGAGGGGAGTACAGAACTTATTTATTTTCAAAGTTTCTTTAAATCAATTCTTTCAAATCATATTGGAATATTTATATCAGAAAATACTTCTAAATAATATTACTATTATTTCAAAATCATTGAAGGTAATTTTCAAAACCCCGGAACTTAAGTTCTTGATTTCCATATTATTCTCATTTATTTTACTTTCAATTTATTTTCGACCAATATTTATAAACTTCACTACCTAACAACCAACATATTACAACCAAATATAATCTTTATAAAAAAATTATTTTATATATAGAAAATATAATAGGCAAAATTATTTCGTTCACCTATATTCAAAACAAATATTATGTCGGTGTGCCCTATTAAGTGTTTAGAAATCCATATTGATGTCATAGCGTCCTATGCACCAACCAGAATTTATAAACACAAAATGGAACAAATTAACACAATATCAAAACCCTTTTATAACACTAACAAATACGCTCTCTCATACATATACACTCGGCGACTCATCATAGGGTATTACTACCCTATAAATAAAGAGTCAGACCCCACAAAGCTAAGTATTATTGCTAAACCAAAGCTCTGATACCAAATGTAACATCCCGCCTTTTGTACGGTTTAAATCAACGATAAACCACACATGTCCGACTTAAATCCTACAGAAGGGCATATTGTTATTGGGGTAAATAAGAAAACCATGGAAGAAAAAACAAAACAGAATCTTGTAGCGGAATGACAAAATATAATAATCAAATAACAATTCATGAAGCTGTTTACAAAACATTTGATTATACTAATACAATATAGAATCAGAGTTACACATACCATTGAATAGTAATTAACAATGCAGTGGAACAATATGAACGTGGTCGAATAATATAATAAATAATAGTAATAAAATCTTCGTCTTCGCCCTCTAGAAATAAAGTCTTCAAATCCTGAAATGCTCAGGCTGACCCGAGCAAATCGAAAAGACAAAACACTCGAGTCAAAACTAAAAGATATTATGTAAGTTAAATCAACGGTAAATAATATGAGTGGAACGACATCAGAGATGTTTACGGGATTTGACACCTCCTATCCAGTGCCTAACGTGAGTACAATAACTTAAGAGATGCTCGGGATTCACATCTCCTAAGGATCCGTTAAACTATTTACTATGTAGTAATATTCCGCTATTATAATAATGTATATAGTAAAATAAACTTACTTTTAAATAGCGTTAAGGCTTTACATTTTCCACATTAACACGTAATAGTCCTTGTAGTCCAACCAGTATCAGCGCATCTCCAGATCAGGAGACTACCCCAAATACTCCACGGGCTATGGGAGAAATCCAAACTCATACAAGGCACGGTACGGTAGGTGACACGACACACAAGGCAATGCTAGGGTAGATATACCAATTACGTAGACGGGCTGGTGGTGACGCATAGCATGCAGCTACTGCCCACGTCGAGCCACACCCCCAAAAATCAAAAGTCAAAAGTGGCCACCAAATCAATCTCAAAGTCAGAATATAATACTGAAGGAGTGTGTCCGATAAGAGGGGCTACCTCACTGGCCCGAGATCGCTCCTGTTTTAGCCACCTTAAGCCAACTCATGGGAGTCGGGTCCACGTTCATACCTCAAAGGACGTCGCCGCCATCCTACTTCATTCTAGAATCTCCACCGCGTACACGGTTGTTAAAGTGGTTTTTGAAGTTAGTAGAGAGTATGACAACTTCTGATCTCGATCTCTTTAACAACCAAACATTATTATAACACCGCGGTCAATTTCAAAATAGTTTATACTTTAAAACCAAATATCATTGCCTTTCAAAACCAAATCAATACGACATCATTTTCATTTCAAATATATCCTTTTTCTAAAATCATAACCCTTTCAAAATTATACATTTCGAAATTAAGTCACTTGAAATATACACTTTCAAATCATAATATCTTGAACTCATAACTTTGAAACATGACTTCCACCACTTAAATGGTTTAAATATTTAAAACACTTTAGATAATAAAATAGCTTCTTCAATTTCACAAATCAAATCAAATCCAACACAACTCGAATTTCTACATTTTATATTTAACCAAATCCCAAATCATAAATTTCACTTCAATTCAGTTTCCAAATAAACTATTCCAAATTTATCGATTTCAAAGCAGATTTGATCCACTAAATAAACCATTTCAAATTCAATATATTTCAAACTTTAAGTATTCAACAATTTCAAAACTAAGTTTGATAATTTCATATATAAATATATATCAAATTCAATTTTCTATTATTTAGTTTTGAAATATTTACTTAATAAATCCATTATCATTTAAGTAAAACCCAGATTATAAATAACTAAGTGTTTCCTTCAATTTATTTATACTTGAAATATTTATTTCATTCACCTTAAACATGATCAAGTTATAAATCATATCCTTTACAAATCTCAAATTCCATAAGTTCCAAATCGGTTTCATTTAAAAATTTCTACATTAAACAATTTCAAATCAATTTCGAATCAATTTTCACAACCTTAATTTTATTAAAATCATTAGAAACTCTATATAAAATATAATCTATATAAATACTTAACCATATTGTATTTTTAATAAAATCGGTCTTTTTTATTAAACTTGTTTTATACCAAACAAATTTATACCTAGCTAAAAATTACAAATTCAATTATATATATAAGTAACATTTATAATATATGAAATCGATATTTATATAAAACCATATATTTCTTTACAAACCATAGAAATCATTTCAAAATATTTTTATATATAGACCACGGCGTTTGTATAGAATTTTCTATCCTATGGTCCGGTGATATGGATATTTATCATTTCAATCCGTAATTTAAATTATAAATACGGTTATATATCATTTTAAACCGCAATCTTGAATGAAAAAAAGTCCATAACAACTTGTAGTTTATAACAATATAAAATACAACATCCATTCATCCAATATCAATCATCAACCATTTATCACAATCATCGTTCACTTCAATCAATAACATCAATATAGAACAGATAATAAATAATAGGTATTTACTGGCAGTTTATATTCAATGATAAATTAAATAACTATTTTATCCAAATAAATTCAAATAAACTAAGATGATGATTCAAAATATACCAAACAGTCATAAATAAATTTCTAATCACATCATAAATCAATTTAACAAACATAAGATATTTTAGAAGTTGTGAGTGGGTTAAAACACTCACCTTTGGAATTTAAATTGAATTTTAATCCAATTTAAATCCAAAATTTGAATAGTGTCAGAATCCATCCAAACAAGCGTCAAAATGTTTGGAATTCCAATACGAACCTAGCGCGCATGAATTGGACTTCGTACGCGAAAGTTATGTGGATTAGAACATTGAACAATTTATATTAAAACAAACAAACAAATAAAATAATAAAAAATCCGACCAGTAGGAATCTGCCACGCACCCTGCTCTTCTACCAGAAACCCTACCCAATGCATGCCAGTACCTCGTTTGCTCCCAACCAAAACGCCGTCGCACGCGACCTGGGGCTCGCCACCCCGCCGCCGCTGTCATCGAGCCACAACCTTCGCCACCGCTCGCCGCGCAATCGCCCCTCGCGACAGGGTTGCGATATCCATCAGTGCCTCCGTCTATTGCAAGCCCCAAATGAATTCTTGACGACGACCTGACCATCATCCGACCTCGTAAACACCACCGATGCGCTGCATGCGTCATTCTCTATCCAACGGTACCCGCGATTTGTCGATCCATCAAAGTTCATCAACGATCAATGAACGACCGTGAACAGTTCGTCAATTTATGGACAACTAGTGATTCAAATTGAAAAACGAATTACAGATCTAAGATGCGCTCGTCAAGAGCTTCAGATCGATATATAATACGATATATTTGAGAAGTTTGAATTTTTGATTTGATTTGGAATTGCAATTGGATTTGGAATTGAGAATTTGTCTACCATTGAGAAAGAGGAACAACAAAAAGAATTGTATGTACAAACAAATGAGAATAAGGAGTGGCTAGGGTTTATAACTGGATATTTATAGGTAGGCTAGAAAATAGAAATAACGGATCGGATTTGATTTGGATTGGAATAATAAATGGCCCAAAAAGCCCATTCTGCCTCCGGAACGAAAATGGGTCAACCCATATATGAAAATAGATGTTTTAAAATATTGTAAACTTAATGGAATAGGTTTCAAGTCCAAATTCCATCGTATGAAGAAATTATGTTAAATTCAGTTTATTTCAAATTGATTTCAATTTCATAAATTTCTAGGCGTTTCGAGCCCGTACGATCAGATGACAAGTCCGGTCGTTGTGAAACTTGAAATCCTACAATAATTCACCATTATGGATCTGATGAAACTGGTTTCGTCGAAATCCGAGTCAGTGGCCAAAATGGCTATTTTCTAGTTAATTAAATAAATTAATATTAAATTAATTAAATCAAATTTTCAATTCCAATTCTATAATTAGCACTCTTTATCGTTTTTTATTTCCTAAACATTCACAAATAATTTAAACAAATTAAATGCCAATTTAAAGTAGATAAACTTACCAATTACAGTATTTAACTTAAATTTCAATAAAATCTAATTAATTGAAATTTAGTTTCAATAAATCGTTTAAATTTGATTTCAACTTTTATACTCAACAATTTTTAAATCTGATAACATAATTAACATTTGTTTTACTTTTCATTACATTAATATACCCAAATCTTCATCTTTATTTATGTTAACCAATTTATTTCCATTAATCCATTTAATTGAACTTCCATCCTATTATTCAATCCATTATTATCAAATGAATGAGATTTACATTAGTTCATGGTTTATTACACTTAAGTTTATATTTTCAACCAATTATTATAATTTCTTACATAATATTGAATTCATTCAATTACCACAAATTTTATCATTTCATTTATTGTAATTTCATTCAGACTATCAATAATTAGCTTTAATTACCATTGCTACATTTCAAATTAACATTCACCTCCCTATAACTATAAAGTTTTTATTTCTTTCTAAATTTAATTACGAAAATCTTATTAAATTAACCCATTTAATTATCGAAATTTACGTGTCGTTACATGGACTGTTGGATTTAGGGATTGAATAAGATGCAACCATGTCATAGGCTGAATAGGAGCCATCGGATGCAAAACTGGAAGGACCAAATCGAAATAAAGGATGCAAATGATGTGCAAAAGGTTCGTTGGAACATACCGGAATAAAGGAATGATTCTTCTTTCCTTCACCGAAGGAGGGTCGATCGGGCGGTTGACCTCCCCATGGCCCAATTTTGATAATTTCACAAAGTTATTTTATTATTTAGTTAACTAACGAATTAATTAATTATTACGGTTAAATTTTAGGTTGTTACATGTTACCTTTAAGTAATTTAATCATATTTGTAAGTTTGTTGTCTACAACAAATGTTATGCTACTTACACATCACTGATTATATTCAATTTCAATTAACAACATATAATTCCAATATTTAATTGCCTTAATTCCATTAATTATTATTTTCTCATTAATTTGTCCATTCGAATATTTAATTGCCTTAATTCCATTAATTACCCATTTAATATCCGAATGGACAAATTAATGAGAAAATAATTACAACCATCGTTTATAATAAGAGTTCATATCCGTTATCACAACTAAGGGTTATAACAAAATGATTTTACATTCTATATTAACCTATTCCATCAATTACATATAATCTCGTCATTAAATGCATCATTTAATTTATTTTATTTTTACAATTAAAAACAAATAACCTTACAATTATATCCTATGATGACCTACATTTTAGAAGGTTTAAATCGACAATAATCCACACATGTCCAACTCAAACCATTTGGAACGTAGATAATCAATGTGGTTAAAGAAGGAAAAAAAGAAAAAACACAGAATCTGACAGTGGAAATGATAAAATATAATAATCAAATAACAGTTTATGAAGATGTTTACTATATATTTGATAATAATCTAGACACATTTATCAGAGTTATATATATACATCAAGCATAAATAATCAATACAGTAGAATAACACGATGCAGCGAATAATAATAACAGTAATATACCAAAATCCTCGCCTTCGTCCTTTAGAGAAAACCTTCAATGCGCTAAAAAACTCAAGACTGACCAGAGCATAATTAAAAGACAAAACACTCGAATCAAGACTAAAATACTCTTATGTAAGTCAAATCAATATCACAAAATATGAGTGCAATAACTTAAGAGATGTTACAGGATTTTCCATCTCTTGAGGATTCGTCAAACTATCTATATGTAGTAGTGCACGCTATAATAGAGAATGTCTATCAGTAAAATAAATATCAAAATAGCGTTAAAGCTTTATGTGACGCCCCACCTCTATGCTCACAATAACAAAGAGTATTAAAGGAAATACTGTCTGTTATCACGAAGAATAAGGCTGGATAGGAGCGGCCATCCGTAGTTAGGCCTTACACTAGTATTGGTTATTTCGATAGGAGTGGTATATATTTTTATTTTTCATCTCTTATTTACTCCCATCGACATACCCAATTCCAGTATAAAACGAACTACGACGGTTCATAATAGCTTAGGACAATATATATACTAATAACACATATAAGTCAAATGCGGAACACAGATAATAAAAAGTCTCATATATATATATATATATATATGTATGTATATGTATATATATATAACTGAAGTCAGTTGATATACATGTGATACAATACATATAATACAACTACAACTGTCGACTCTGGAAGTTACATATACAAGTACATTATCGTAAATAATATACATGAATATACAACATCCTATACTATGACAACATCTACTCCAAATGATATAAAGAAACTTCATAGCTCTAGCAGCAACCCAGCAAGATATCTACAACCTGTAATAACTCGGTCTGACCCGAGTATTACATTCAAAAGAAAATAATACACGGGTCAGTCTAATTCAAACTCAGTTATTAATGCGCAGAAGCAATAATAATTAAATAATCAAATAGACGACAGTCCCAATAAATTTACCTATCCGATTCTTAAATAAAGAAATCAGATAACGATAAATATAACACATAACAGTGTTAAACAACAAATCAGCATAATCAAATCATCAACAAAGATAAGTGAAAAGAATTTCAATGAAGATAATTTAGAAAAACATCAGAATTGCCTAATCGGCAATTAACAACAAAATCTAATTATTAAATAAATAATTAGAAACTCATAATCGAATTATCAAATAGATAATTAGACAACAACAAAACGTTTAAATTAAACCAAATCAAAACACCATTCAAACCATTGAAATATCCATTTAAAATGCCAACTCGGGTAGGGCTGCAGTACACGCACGCGTGTACTGCCTCGCCACAACAGCATATGGAATACGCAAAAGATCAATAAATCAAAAGCAATTAGAATATCAATAAAAGCAATACCGTGTGGCTGCAGTACACGCTTGCGTGCACTGCCTTGCCACTACAGTGATGATGTACACAAACGGGCACAAGGTCAAACCCGAAATACCGGATTCAACACTGGTGTAATTCCAAAATCAATATGAAACTCAGGTGCAATCAAAATTGAATAGTGACATGCACAAACACAAGAACATGTCAGAGAAACAAGTCGTAACTACAAAGCTAAGTCACTTACGAAATGCAGAGGTCAAGTCGGTGACTCAACACAACTGCAACAACAACAAAAAAATGAAACTGCAGCCACCACATAAATAAAACAGTTCATGTTCCAAACTACAAAGTGATCAAGGCATGAACCAGACAAGTACTCAAGTGATGCAGCTCACAAGCAACTTAAACCATGTATGCAAAAAAACATGGTTCAGGTAAGCAACCAAAACAATACACACGTGGAAGCTGTGCATACAATATGCTTTTCTGACATAAACAAACAGGTACAACATATATACAACTACCATACTGGGTTAAGCAAGTGTAACACAGTGACAAGATCAACAAAATCAAGTGAGATAACCAATGCAACAAGACTCAGGTCAGTGACCACTTCAAATATTGCAGACCAGATCAGAGTGGCAACAGGGACAACACAACAAGATCAAGTGAAAATACTACTGCAATGAACTCGATCAGTTCAAAATGAAAGAGCAGAAATAATTCCAAGAAAAACAAAGCACATAGAGGCACCAGATCACCACAAAATGCAACTGAGATGAACAGAAGTGCCAAAGGGTCAGGGACAGTGCAAGTGCAGAGTCAATTGGCACAAGACGGATCCCAACATCAAATGAACAAGATGGGACTGCAATAAAATGAAACTGCAAAGCCAAACCATTAACGAAAATGCAAAGGTCAAGTCACTACTATCATGACTCAACACAGCTGCAAAACCAAACTTCAGTGACATTAAGATGGTTATAACAAAATACATGAAGACAATGCATAAACATGTATGCACATTGACTCCAGTACTGCAAGTGATACAAGTTAATGACTGCAACACTACAACAACTACAAGTGACAATATTAAATCGAGTTAAAACCGTGAGCAATTGAACAAGTCAGAAGAATGACATACACATAGTCAGATGACTAAAGACAAATGAAATCATCAACAACGACAAAGTCGAACAACATAAGCACACATATAAGTGCATTGGTGCTACAATTTAAAATCAACTAGCATACAATTGACCAAGTCTTAAAATATCAAGTTCAAATGCAGACACTTCAAAATCAAGTTTGGCATAGTCAAGGCCGAAGCCAACAAAATAAGGAAATCAAATCAAAAGCGATGTTGAACAAATCATAAGTCAGCACCGTGAGCAAATGAACAAGTCGAGGAATAGCATACACGAAGTCAGATGACCGAAGTCTTAAAAGAAATCAACAGCGTTCAACCAAAAGTCAAATATATCAGTTTACATTCGAAACCGTGGTAACATCCAACGACTTCAAAAGCAAGGATTATGATTTTATGCAAACGCAAACAAGAATTAGAAGATCTGAGTGAAATAAATCACTCACCTTTTCTGAAGCAAATTGATGGAGCCCTGAGTAAAAGAAGGAGACGCCGATCGACAGAGCAAGCACGAAATCATCCTCTACAAAAGTCGGCATCTTCGATTAGACCAAAACCCTAACTTTGAAGATGCGCAAACGAAGAAAATTTGAGGCCGCCATTTATTTCTCTCGTATGTTATTATGTAGGGTTTCCAAGTGAAGGGGGATCGGGTCGAATTGGAATAAGAAGGAAACGGCAATGATAAACATCTCGGCCTCAAACACGAATGAAAACGTGGGCTACAAATTACATTTTAAAGCCCATACAATACTCAACAATTTATTAAAAGAATTTCAACCAATTAAAACTTCCACAGCAATTAGCAAACCAATTAATCGTCTAGCAATGATAATTAATTAATGTGAAATCCTGGGTTGTTACACTTTACATTATCCCCCTTAACACATTCTTATAGGGTCAAAACCAAAGTCGTAATGGGCTCGTATAAGGGTAAATATGATAAGGCACGTGAGGCAATGCCCAAGGTAGGATTCTACCATTTTACCTTTTTTGGCTGGTCGTAACCCATCTTTGGCCGACCGCGACAATAAATCCAACCAACAAAAGGTGCACCCGTAGAATATGAGATCACAATAGTAATATGAGGGGTTAACATTGCTAGAGGTAGCTAACCTTAATGGCCAGACATAGGCTCCTTTTTTAGTCATTTTAATTATGACACGAATGTCAAGGCTATCCATCATTGTTCCCTTACTTCATTCCGGTAAATGTTCGCCAATTCAACCACTACATTCTGGATATCATCCACTGCGTACATGGTTGTCAAAGTGGTTCCAATATTGATATAGAGTATGCCAATAAGAGGCCCCGATCTCTTTGACAACCAAACGTTGTCATACACACCGATCTATACGTTTATATTCGAAAAATCTGATATCAAAATATCATACTCGCTTCGACATCAAATCCGTTCAAAATCATCATATTTACTCAAAAATCATATCCATTTCGAAATTATCATATTTGCTTCAAAAATCATATTTTACTTCAAAATGTCAATTCAATTCGATATATCGATTTCACTTCAACATTTGTTTCGAATTAAGCTTATAACTTCACTTTAACCCAATTCGCATGTAGATCCAAGATTTAAATATAAACATTCCACCCTTTGACCAGTTTGAAATTTTAGAAAATAGTTTAAATAGTTTTAAAATAGTTAAAATAGTTTAATATAAAATAATTTGAGTATTAAAAATGGTTTATGTAGAAAATAGTTTGGAAAATAAAAATAATTTGAATATTTAAGGAATACAGATTTTAAACCATTCATACTACTAAAATAATTCATTTAAAAAAGTTTCAAAATCAAACCAACTAACATTCCAAATTTTGTAATTCAAATTAGTTCCAATTTCAAATCCGATTCAATCGATTCAATTCCGATTTCAAGTCAAATTTTTACTTCGATTCCAAATTAATTTAAATTCCAAGTCCAAATTTATTCAATTCCAATTCTGAATTAATTCAAATTCCAAGCTGAATTTTTGAAATATCGTTTTATATTACTCTACTTAGCAATATTCAAAGTTCGAATTAAATTCCAAACTTTTAAGAAAAAATCAATTTTCGAATTTAACATCTTATTTCGATTATAACTTTAAAAATCTCAACTTTGATAATTTAAACAATTTCGTTTACCAATTTAAATTTCAGCATGTCGAGCTCCAGTTCGAAAATTATTCGATTTCCATAAATTTGATTTGTATTTCTTATAACCAAATCATTTAAATAATTTCAAATCAAAATTTTAAAATCATCTAATTTAACCAATCCGCTGTCCATATATAATTATCATCCTATGTCCAAGTGAATCAATCATTTTAATTTAATTCTAGCGATGCATATATACCATTTCAATCCAAAATAAGTGCCATAGGTACATATCATTTCAACATATTCCTTAATTAATTCAAAATAATTCAATTTATAGTTTTATATACTCCAACCGATAAAAGGTGCACCCATCGAATACGAAATCACAATAGTAATATAAGGGATCAATGTTGCTAGAGGTAACCAACCTCAATGGCCAGACATAGGCTCCTACTTTAATCATTTTAATTATGACATGAGTGTTAAGGCTATCCATCATCGTTCCCTTACTTCATTCCAGTAAACGTTTACCAATTCAACCATTATATTCTGGATATCATCCACCCGGTACATGGTTGTCAAAGCAGTTCCAATATTGACAGAGAGAATGCCAATAAAAGTCCTCGGTCTCTTTAACAACCAAATGTCATTTTACACACCGGTCAGAACTCCTATATTCGAAAACAATTCGTACTTGATATCAAAATATCATATTCTCTTCAAAATCAAGTCTATTTAGAAATCATCATATTTACTCAAAAATCATATCCATTTCGAAATTATCATATTTGCTTCAAAAATCATATTTTACTTCGAAATGTCAATTCAGTTCGATATATCGATTTCACTTCAACATTTTTTTCGAATTGCAATTTAGGTTTTAACTTCACTTTCACCCAATTCGCATTTAAATCCAATATTTAAATATAAGCATTCCACCCTTTGACCAGTTTGAAATTTTAGAAAATAGTTTAAATAGTTAAATAGTTTGATATAAAATAGTTTGATTATTAAAAATGGTTTATATAGCAAAATAGTTTGGAAAATCAAAATAATTTGAATATTTAAAGAATATCGATTTTAAATTATTTATACTTAAATAATTCATTTTAAAAAAATAGTTTCAAATTCAAACCGTTCACTTTCTAAATTTTTCGATTCAAATCAGTTCCAATTTCCATTCCGATTTAATCGATTCAATTCCGATTTCAAGTTGAATTTTTACTTTGATCCGAAATTAATTTAAATTCCCATTCCAAATTAATTCAATTCCAATTCTGAATTAATTCAAATTCCAAGCTCAATTTTTGAAATATTGTTTTATATTACTCTACTTAGCAATATTCAAAGTTCGAATAAAAGTCCAAACTTTTAAGAGCAAATAAATTTCTGAGTTTCACATCCTATTTCGATTTTAAAAATCTCAACTTTGATTATTTAAACAATTTCGTTTAGCCATTTAAATTTCAACATTTCAAGCTCCAGTTCGAAAATTATTCAATTTTCATAAATTCGATTTTTATTTCTTAAAACCAAATCATTTAAATAATTTCAAATCAAAATTTTAAAATCATCTAATTTGACCAATCTGGTGTCCGTATATAATTATCTATCCTATGACCAAGTGAATCAATTATTTCAATTTAATTCCAATGATGCATATATATCATTTCAATCCAAAATAAGTGCCATAAGTATATATCATTTCAACCTATTTCTTAATTTATTCAAAATAATTCAATTTATAGTTTTATACACTGTAAATTATATATGGTATGATAATAGGATATATTAAACATAAATAAATATCCAAACATCCAAAATAACATCAAATTTTCATCCATCACAACCAACATTCAAACAATAAAAAATCACAACAATTAACCTATTTTCGATAATGGGGAATTTTTACTAGTAGTAAAATCTTAATTCATTCTAATTATCGATTCAAATCATATCAATTAAATTCAGATGTCCATTTAAATGTCAATTAAATTTATCAAACAACTATCAATAAAATTTAAATCACTTCACGATATAATTTAACCAACATAAGAATTATTTCAGTCAATTGTGAGCATATAAACACTCATCTTTCAATTTGAAACTAAAAATAATTTTAGCTTCAACTAAATTCCAGTTCCACTTCAAGTCGAAAACGACTTCGATACAATCCCAACATAATTTTTCTTGCCCGAATTGGACCTTGTATGCAAACATTACACGATAATTAATATATAAAATTAATTAACTAAACTGGTTAAACTAATTAATTAAAATAATTAACTAACCTCTTCAAACTCAATTTCATACCCTCAACAATATGCTTTCAAGACAAGCCCTTATCACTTGGACCTGATCCACCCCAGAAGATCTTGGTGGAAATAACAAGATCGGATCTCTTCCAACCGAGTTCACAGATCGCCTTCCCCATGATTTCCTCAACACAGGCGTTCGCGTAAACCTCAACATTATCGAAGAAGTTGACTCCGTTATCAGGGCAACATTGCAATAGTGTTCCACATCCTATATGTCTAGATCTGAGATGTTTTTGTTTATCGCTGCAACCCAAATGGCATCATCGACCGCCACATATTCGAGCCCAACCTCCCACGACACAGCCGCCGCCTCTCCTTACCTCGAGTCGTGCTCAAAGAGCCACGAATGCTTCAGTTCGACTAACCCAACCACGAACGTTGCCTCCATCAACGTCAAAACACGCCTGCCATGCGCCCACGCAGCACGAATGCCTGCGTGATCTCCGCCCGTGATTTTATCTTTTTTAAACAATCGATCGTTGTTTCAATTTTATTTCGAGGAGATCTGTTTCTTTTTTTCTATATATAGATGGCTGCAATTCGAAAAGAGATGGGGAAGGGATAGGGCATGAGTCACGAATGGTCAAATTAGATATTATATATTATTTTTAATTTGAAAATATCTCGACTATAAGCGCCCGAAATTCTCGAGCTCTAAACGAAGCATGTCGCCTGGCGTTCGTAATGTTTTACATATATTCTGAACGCAATGGAATTAGTTTCGAGGCCTAATTCGATCGTTTGCAGAAGATAGCTTTTTGAAGTCAAATTATTTTAATTAAATTCCGAAATTAAATTCTACGCGTTTCAAGCTCGTACGGCCAAACGACAAGTTCGATCATTGCGAAACTTGAAATCCTAAAATAATTCACTGTTACGGATCCGATAAAACTGGTTTCGTCAAAATCCGAGATAGTGGTCAAAATGGCTATTTTACTTGTTAATTATAACTGTCAATTATAATATAAAATTTTCAATTTCTAGTTATTCATTTTCAATCCAAATTTAAATGTTAAAATTGTCATTCATATTTATATAAAATGTAAATCAATTTTCGGCATCATTTTCATTCATATTAAACTCAGAATTCAATTATTTACCAAGTTTCAATATGAAGTTTAAGCAATTTAATTATGCAATAAATTATATTAATAATCATTAAATTCTAAATGAATTTGGTTATCGATAATTATTTCCATCTAATTAATTAAACACTTATTATCCAATTCTAACAATTGATTATAATTCCATTCCAATATAAATAATTCCTAAATTTACGAAATTGTTTACATCAAGATTTTGTCCAAGTTCATATTCAATAACTATAATGATAAATTATTAAATTTTTATTTCTACCTTATTTATCCAATAATTATATCAAATCCTATAATTTAAAACAGTTAACAATATAGGTCATTACATATCCATTGATTGAAATTGGATTAAAATGGTTATCAATTACATTAAATCAACATTACTATATTACATTCTAATTGTTTTATCATTATAAATCATAAATTTTAATTTCTTATAATATTAATATTTCAAAATCTTATTAAATTTAATATTTTTATTACTGAAAAATATGGGCCATTAGAGATTGTAATTCTTGTTGCTTTGAGATATTCCATTGAATTGGGGTAATAAATTGACTTTTATTTTATTTACAAGTAAGTTATTGCAGTTTTGGTTATGAATATTTATTCCCTGCTTTGGATATTAGAATCCCATGAAATCTTGTAAATTCGAAGAAAAAGGACCATGATAATAATTGGTTAGGGAATTGACATTTAACGCTAGTTTAGGGCATAAAATCCATGCTTTTAAAACTTATTAGGCACGAATATTTATTTATCCCTACTTACATAATTAATGTATAATTATTACGTATATGGCATAGTTAATTAGACATTTATTTATATTTATTTCCCCCATTAGGAAGATAATTGATTGTGATGTGAAAATAAGAGGAAACCCTTATGTAGCCTAATTATTATTTTAAGGCGCCATAAGGAAGATTCTTTATAAGACCTTACTTATTAAATGATTAGATAAGTGTGTGTGTGTGTGTGTGTGTGTGTGTGTGTATGTGTGTATGGAGAGTAAGTTATTTTTGGCTAAGTCATAAGGATGCGAGGTCAATAGAGTTACATGACGGAAGTATGCCCTTCACTTTGAGGCTACCTGCAATTGTGTACACTTTTATTGATGTGTCCATATGATAAATATTTGTGATGACGCAAGGTTGGTCCCAAATTCTGTAGGGGAAATTTGACTCGCTAATCTAGCTACCAGTTCCTATGAATAGCGGACTAACGTGAGACATCATTATGAGTGTGGGCCATAAGACGACGGGCCTGGTTCGAGATTTTGAGGGTAGTAAGTGGTTGGACTGTGACATCCCGGAAATTGGGGCAATATCAATTTAATAATCTACATTAAAAAAATTAAATTGATTTGATAATATTTGTTAATAATATTTGAATTGATTTAATAATCTCCTTTTAAATAAATATTTAACTGATAATTTATCTTTTAAAAAGCTAATTTAAATTGTTTCTATTTATAATGTATATATGTATATAATTGTATATATTATAAATAGATAAGCTCTGTTTTAAATTAATAAATAAAGTTATGTATTCTAATTCTAATATTTTTGATAATTTGGAAATTTGATTTAATTGAATAAATAATAATATGATTTTAAAAATACTCAAGATAAATTTAATTTGTTTAAAAATAAATTCTAGCCTAGGTTTAAATTTAAATAAAAAGATTGTTTTGTTCTTTTTAATTTAGCTTTATAAAATAAGTAATTTATAATTTGAAGAGATTGTTTCTTTTATAAATTATTTTAATTTAATAATGAGTTTTATATAAACAATATTAATAATGTAATGCTTTTACAAATGAATTTTAATGGAAATTGTTATTTCAAATCTATTTATAAAGGGAAGCTATGATTTGAAATTTTAAAAAAAAATGAAGTCTTTCAAAATGTTTAAAATAAACTTTATAACTATTAAGCAAAAGTATAGATCAAATAATGGTTACAAACATAAGTAATAAATAAATAATAAGTAAATGGAGTACTTAATAGTTTAAGTTTAGAAATAAAAGAAAGGTAGAATTGTAAATTTGTTTAAGTATAAAAGTATGTATCTATACTTAGGTTAAAAATTTATAACATTGGCTAGAACAGCTTTGTATATGTACATAAGTTAGGCAGGCAAGTATATATAGGTATAAAGTACAAAACTTATGCAGGTAAGAGAAATGATAAAATTAGATAAGTAGGGAACAAAAGTACATTTTAAATGACTAAAACAATTTTTATAATATGTATGTAAAATATAAAGGCAGGTAATCATGTCTGTTGGCAAATAAACAAGGACTAAACAACTTTATATCTATGAAAGCAAACCAGGCTTTGAATAGTTGTAGGTTGACTCTAAAGCGAAGAAACAAAGCAAAGTAGAAATAAGACTCGGGCAAGAAAAGGAAATAAAATGCAAAGCAAAGTTAAGAAACAAAATAAAATAAAATTACATATGCAGGTTGCTTGTAAGAGAAGTGCAAAGCTAAATAAAAATATCTATACATAAGAATGAGTAGTAGGAAACATAAAGTACTCAAATAATAAATGCTTTCATCTCTTAGCAGCTAATAAAATCATTTCGAATTGTTTAACATCATTTCAGCCTCCTAATTAAAGATCTTGCCTGATAAAACAAGAGTAAACAGTGTACCAGGCAAGTATGCAAACCCAGATAACACCTACCCTATACAAACTTATCTTTCTATATATACACATATCAAACCAGAGGAAAATTAGATTGCAAGCTTCTTCATTTTTTTTATACAAACTCAAATATAAAACTGGAAACATTACTCAACAAAAACAAGGAGATTTGGAAGATTGAAAGCAAAACTGTTCCCAGTTTTAAAGATTAGGCTGTTTCAAAACAATGGTGCTCTGTTCCTTTTCTTTAATCAAGGTGAGTAACATCACAATTTAATAGTTTAAGTATATAATGGTTCTGTTGCAAGTTTTTTTTTCTGGAATCCAGTTTGTGTTAGATATATTTCTTTTGTATAACTCTGTGTAAAGAATGAGTATTATGATGAGCATCTCTGTATATTCTACCTGACTTTAGTTCCAGGTTTAAAATCCTCAACAAAATTTCATTTTGTTCTTAATTCAAGACTTAACAAGATATAAGTTTGACATAAAATGCTGGTATTAACAGAAACTTGAGTTTAAAAATTGTTTAAGGGAAAAACAGTGGTATTAGTTCTGGAAATATAAAACTACAGTAGAAAACTAAAATAAGTTAAACCTCAATGATTTTAATTCGTGAATTCAAGGTTATGAATCAAATACACATACCATAATATGATTTTTAAAATTAATATTATGATTTTCAGTCAAGTGATTTAGGTGCAGTTTGTCTTTGTTCAATTGTTGGTTTTTGGGGGATTTATGGTGTTATATGCGACTGGAGGTGGTCAGGTTGTGTGAGGAGGTGGAGGAGCTTACCAGGGTGTGGGGAAAAATGCCTGGTGATTGGTCAGAGCACGGTGGTGATGGTGGCAGTGGTTTGTAGTTTGCAACCCTAATTTTTATGGTAATTGAACTTTTGATCACCGCGACGTCCACCGTGAATCGAGTTGCATGCGGTCTCGGGAGTTGGTAGCTTGGTCGAAGATGAGTTCATGGCCGGGGCTGTTGACCATCAAGTGGTCGGGGTTGAGAGAATGCGGCGTTGACAGGTTCGAGAGGGGAAAAGCTGTTGTGTTCCAGGTTTTGGGTTTCGAACCCATTTTCGTTTTGAGTTGCCGAGATGATTTTTGAGTGGTCGCGATCATGTCTGGAGGCGGTCGGCGACATGTTGAAGTTCAGGAGGGTGGCCGGAGGTGGCTGGGGTCACGGTGCACATGCACCGTACCCATTGTAGTTCTGTGAAGTTTTGTGGGTGCAGGGTATTTTTGGGCTCGGGACGTACTCGAGTCACTCGAGCATGAGACTCGAAGCAGGGGAAGAATTGACCCGAAGCATTCTTGCTCTGGTCTCGGGTTGGGTAGTTTTGCTACAGGTTGTATAAAACTGCCTGTAGTTTTAAATTTAAACTAAATTTAAAAGCAAATTAAATTGTAAGCTAGTTATAACCAAAAGATAAAACTAGTGTGATGTTAGATTCAAATGAAAGTCAAATCCAGATTGAAGTTTGAATTCAAATTTTGTATTTCTGAATTCATATTTGAAATGAACTAAAAGTTAAAAGGTTTGAAGTTGGGTTTCAGGTTTAAAACCTGACAGAATTTAAAACCTGAAATATATGATTTAAATAATGATTTAAATCCTACAGTTAAGTTCAGTTTTGAATAACTATTGAATCTTAAGGTTTTAAAATAGATTTGGATTTGAAAAATCAAGTTTTTAATTCAAGTTGTTGAAGGGAAGTTTAAATCAAAGTTTTTGAATCAAAGGTAAATTGATGGATTCAAGTTGACTTCAAATTCAAATCTGCAGGTTTAAATTAGTTTTTTAAAATATGAATGTCTTTTGGAAATTGAAATTTAAATAAAGATTCAAACAGTTGAATTTAAAGGCCTTTCTTATATAAGTTTCATATGTACGTAATTAATGTTATTTACAAGATTATAAATTGAATTTAAATTTGATTAATGATTAAATAAATAATCCTTTTGAAACTTAAATTCAAAATGGAATTTGAATTTAAAATTTTGGAAGGTAAAGTTCTAACACACTTAAATATTAATGAAGTCATTAGTAAAGAAATAAATTATCTTAGGAATAACTAAGATATTAAAATGATTTAATGAATAAGTTAATTAATAAATGACTTATGTATTTAACTTATAAATTAATAATTTAGATTAATTTATAATTAGGAATTAATTAAGAAGTAAATTTAGAAATGTAATTATGATAATTAACTAAAGATTATTAATTAATTAATATATGTGATTAGTTTTGATAATTAATCAGATTAATTAGATAATCTATTATAAATTGTTAAATGTAATTACTTGATAAAAGTAATTAAGAGATTAATTACTTATTGTAATTAATTTGATAAAATGATTAATTTAAGTTAATTAATTTAGGTTAATTAATTTAAGAAAATCATTTGGTGAATTGATAAGCGTAATTACTTAGTGTATTCAATGGAGCATAATTACTTAAGGAAGTAATTAATGTTAATTACTGAATGTAATTAGTGAAAGATGATGTGTTAATGAAGTAATTTGGATAATTACTTTTGTAATTAATCAAAGGATTAATTAATGGAGATGATTAATTATGGAATAATTAATTTGTTAATAAGTAATTAAGGGTAGTTAATTACTGGGTTGTTATTAATCAAGGTGATTAATAATTGTGTTTAATTAAAGATTATTTATTTAGTGTAATTAATTTAAATAAAGTAATATAATTAGAGATCATTAATTAATATAATTAATAATGTAATTAGAAATTGTTTAATAAAGGAATAATCAATAATGTGGTGATTAATTTATGTAGTTAATTAGGATAAATGTAATTAATCATATGTAATTAATAAATGAAGTAATTAAATGTTAATTACTATAAATGATTTAGGATAATTAATTTGGGAAATTAAATAAAGACTAATTACTTATTGTAATTAGAAGGTGATTAATCAAGGGTGTTTAATCAAGATGAATATCTAGAGAATAATTAATTAACTTGATTTATAATTAATTTAATGATTGTATAAGCAGGATTTATAGATGAAGTAATTAATTTAATTTACTTTAAATCAAGTAGAGATAGGAGTAGTTAATTTAATTCATTTTAAATTAATTACAAATGGTATAATTGTAAATCATTGCTTATGGATGAATGATATTAATATTTCATTGATTGATTTTGATCTCACATATGATATGAGTAAAATCTATGTGATATGGATGCTTGGTTTAAGTATGATAATATTTAATTATCTGTTTTGATGATAATATGAATCATCTATGTATGATGATGTGATTATCTATTGTGATATTGTGGATTAACTATCTGTGTGTATATTGATGATATTGAATTAAACTGTTAAGACTAAATAGACAACTTGGCCTTAAAAGACACGTTTTGGATTTCGATGAGACCGGGATCGGTTTTCCACATTTGGAACATCCGAAAACCACATCGATTCCAATTTAACGATAGGTCGTGAATCTGAAGTGAGGATGAAGATTCAAAGTGCAAGGGTTATTGTCGTTAACTCTGAGGGTGATTCCAAAATGAGTGTAACGAGATAATGCCTTCGGTTTCGTTCGAACCCGGAACGAACTTGTATGGATTGAATGCTTTCAGAACATCGTCAGGTGGGCGATGAGCATTCTAAGAAATGTATTCTCTAAAGGTAATCGTAGCCTCAAGCCTCATCAACCGGGAATGGCTAAAACAGGGGAGGTGCAGCAAGGTTAGGTGGGTCATACCCAAGCAGGACAAGATATTCCCCTGTCTAGATGTCCCTTTATTTCGGCTTAGTGGGCAGTAGCGACGGCTATCTGCGGGGTTGTCTTGTTCGGGACTATTCGGTAAGGAATGGTTCCGGCCTTGTGTTGCGGGGGGTCGGGAGTGATCCTCGGTACGTTGATCTAGGCCACGTACTGTGACGGGCGGTACCCCAGTAGCCATGTCATTGTATGGAATCCACAATCCAATAAGTGCCAACGGTTTTGATTGTATTACCCACTTTTGTGGCTAGTAGCTGGAATTTAATCATGTAACAATTTCGGCTATTTTCTATTTACTTGAAAACCCTAGACCTATTATAATATCACAGAATTTCCTATCAAATGTTTTGGTTAGCGTAAGGTAAAAACTTACCCATGTTTATGTGTGGGGAGTCTTACGTGATACCTTTTATTTCAAAAGGATTTTCAAAATTAAGCAACTTTAACCTGTTACTCACACCAGACCCATGTCTGACCCGGAGTTTATTTTTGTTTTTCATAAACTCTCGGGTACCCAAATTTTTACGGGTAGCCAAGGGATTCAGGTTAGCTTTGACGAATTCTGGAGGAGCAATGGAGCAGGAGGCTTCAGCGTAGTAGACATACATATAGTTCCGTTGTGTTGATATCTCTGTGTTGTTTTGTGTATTGAGTTGTATAACTAGACAGGTGTTTATAACTGTCTAGTATGTGATGTATTATTTGTATAACTCTGATTGATGTTGTATATTATTTAAATACTTATGTGATTATTATAATTTTATTCGTTCCGCTGTGAGATTCTGATGTTGTTGTTCTTTCTTCTCTGTCTTTTCTATTTTCTCACCCCTTTCTTTCTTCAAGACGAAACGGATTTCTGGGCATAGAAAGCCGGGTCGTCACATGGACTCTCCTCTTTTCCCTAGATGAAGTATTTAGTGGCCAAGGAGACGCGTTAGGTGGTATCTCTATAGGATTTCGCTTCTAGAAATAGGTCTTAAACATTGGGGTCTACCTTAATTAAGGTCTTAAATGACCAAAGCCTGCCTATTTTCCACTTGGAAGTATTAAGTGGCCTATGAGATTCCATATCGTTTCTGCTAGACAGTACCATTGAGGAGCATGCCTTGGAAATAGGTTTTAAACGATGGGGTCTGTCTTAATTAAGGCCTTAAATGACTAAATCTTCCTATTCTCCAATAAAAGGTATTAAATGGGTTGGGTATCGTTTCTCACATTATTAGCTATCTATGACGTATGATTAGGATATGGGATTTTAAAAACCTGCTTTTGGAATGGAAGGTATTAACTGGTTGGACCCGGCTTTTTCCTTATAAAGAAGTATTAAATGGTTTTTATTGGTTTTATGTTCGTAGATATATTCTTATATTTGAAATATACTGCTTAGGTACCGATAAGGTAAGACTCGAGGATTTTATTCACGAAATACTTGTTGTTCTGACTCCCTTCTCATTACAACACAGGTTAAGGATGGAGTGATAGTGGTGACGATGCTTAGAGATAGAGAAGCTTGGCTTGTGGCAGTATTTGTTATTATTACTTGCTTTTATGTGTACCCATGTATTTAGACAATGTTGTAACGGATATTATATTATAGTTTTTATGGAATTTTGTATTATGACATTTTTATGGTTTAGAAATAAATGGGTATACTTTTCTATTATATTTGTTCCATCCGCCATGAGTTCTAAAAGCTTAGTTATGGATTTGTAATGTTATTTCTTAGTTCTACCAACATATTACCTTATAATGGATCTAAATTTCGATGCATCTTCTTTGGATCGAAATTTAGGCCTATTCCGGGGTGGGTTGTTACATTACATCAACTCTTCATTCGTTAATCTTTCTAAATGGTCAAACCATTCAAAAGAAAAACCCTTGCTACAATATTATAATGAACTCTTTACAAAAGCACATTTGATTATTTTTAATTTTTAAAGACATCATGTATGTTGCGCTTTGCATAAACTGATCAAACTGACATTTCAGTATTTGAGTTCTTAGATTTATATTGTAGTTTTTGTCTAGCATTACATTTAAGACGATACGTTCCTTTTGTAATCAATCAAATTGAATATTCTATCTCACACTAAGGTTTACTTGTTTTTTTAGATGAACTAATTTCATCAAAATATTATACATTACAAATTTCGACCATTCACCATATAAAATTTATGTGCGATTGTATATGGATCAAATATCAATACTCTTGTATTAATTTTAGAGTCAAAACTCATAGAATGCAATGCATGGTCTCAACCAAATAACCACGTATGCGATCAGATTAAAAAAGCATTAAGTAGTTGTAAAACTAAGCACTTGGAAGGGTATACAAAAGTTCACATGTAATAATCGTTTATTAATAAGTATATACCATATTTATGTTTGTCAATTTTCAATTCAGTTCATTCGTATATCTTAATTGATAAACGTTTTAACAATCATTTTTAAATGCACAAATTTATCATTGTAGATTATTATAACGTTATATAGCATATGTTCTTACAATATTAGAAAGATCAAATATTATCATTTCATTTTTTCTAATAAGGCCCCTACTTTGCTTTTATGTTTCACCAAACCCTAAGCGAAACATATAAGTCTTTCAACTCCAGTGGTCGATGTTAGGACTTGTATGCCTTGAGATTTTGACCTTAAGAAATGCTCGACAAAACATAGGCCCGCATACGATGGATAACTCTTTATCGGTTGTATCACATGCAACCCCCAACCTTGTAATGACCCAGAAATTTAGTCATTTGAAATCGGAATATTTAACTGATTTTAAATATTGAGAAGTTAAATAACTTAAATTTCAAGTATATCAATTTATCTGATAATTTAATTGTTAATTTTTTTTAAGAGAAATGTGTGATCCTCTAAATTACTAGAGAACAAATATGTGTGTGTATTACATAGAGAACAAAGGTGTTGCCAACATGCTTGGCAGGTAGCTAATCAAAATACAAAAATAATGCATATGATTCAGGTACAACTAGAATGAGCCCTAGCAAGGCCACCATCCATTACACCTCATTATCGAGCTCCAGCAAGCCCACCGCCCGTGATAAGGTGTTAGTAGTACCCAAAAACCACGAAGCAACTTAGAGTGGATGAAATCTAAAGACAACTCCAACTGTGAGAGAAAACGCCTCGATGTAAGCGTTGAAAATCCAGAATGATCACCTCTCTACAAATAGGAGTAATCCAGAGTGAAGGACGCCACTCTATCGATGTGGAAGAACTGGAAAGAACACCTCACTGCAAATGTGTATGATCTTGAATGAAGAGCGCCACACTGAATGAAGCCGAAGAACTCCAGAATGAATGTCTTGCTAAAATCCTATCAGCAGCAATACTGCGAACCTACAAATAGTAGTATAGCACCATTTTTGGCCTAAACATGTATATGTAAATGGAACTAAATAAAAATATAGGAGTAATACATATATATGTATATAAATGAAATATATATACATATATATGTACTAATGTAGTAAAAGAAGTACTACTATACCATATATATATTATAAGATGGAAAAGCAATAGAATAAGAAGCAAACTTAAAAGGTATCGAAACTCGTAATATATCATCTTAACCAACACTAAAAATATACAAAAGATTAATAAAATAAAAGGTTGGAATCCTACAAATTAAAGCAATTTAAGAATTAACCTTATGTTTCTTTAATCAAATGGACAATATTATAATTAGTAAAAACATCATTCCAATTAGAAAAAATGTTATTCTATTATTATTAATGTTAAAAATATTATTATTTTGAAAAATCTTAATACTATTACAACCTTACTAAGATATTCTTTGAAATGATTATTTTTAGCAATCTATAATTAGGATTTGAGATCCAATTAAAAAAAATGAAGATGTTATAAAAACCAATTTATTAAAATGACTATTATTATTATTACAAAGTCTCTGGTTTCTCTCAAACCAAATATACCAATAAATAATAATGAATAAACTATCAAGTAAAATTCTATTTCCCTTTTTAAACTTAAATCTTAAATTATTTCAATAATATTCGCAATCGGTAATTTTAGTAGTAAGATTAAAGTTATAGATTTTGAAAGTATTATTTAGAATGTAGTAAGTATCTTTGCAATCATAGTATACATGTTTAATATCTTCAAAATGCATATTACAAAAAGAACATTCATTATCAATTTTCATTTTTTCTCCTTTTAAAAATTCTATAGTATTTAGTTTTCCATGCATGATTAACCACATATGAATTATAGATTTAGGAGGAGCAATTGTTTTCCAAATAAATTAAAAGAGTTATTAACTGCACCCGAGAAATTAAGAAATTTATAAAAAGAATTAGAAGTAAATTTCTTACTCTTATCTCTTTCCTAGCTAATATTATCATTTTCATTATCAATATTAGATAGATCTAATCTAGCACAAAGAAAATAAAGTTGTTTAAGAGTTGTCCCTACTAAAATTCTATTAAAACTAAACTTCTAAGGAGGGTCATTTTCTTGGGTAAAAACATCTATAATAAAAGCATTCTTAATGTTACAAATTTCGTAAAGCTCTTTAAATTCTATCCTAAGAGGGATAACCAAAATTCAACGGTCATGCCACAAAAGAAGTATTATTTCCTGAATGGACTATTGTATTAGTATCAAGGTTAAAAATCTCGTGACACTGTAAAATTGATTTCCAAAAATTAGATAATTTATTTATAATTGTAGGTGTTATTTAATGTAAATTGTTACTACCATTATATTAATGTTTAGTAATAATTTATTTCCAAATAGAATTATCATTTATATCCATAAATTTCCATAACCACTTCCCCAGTAAAGATAAATTCATGTTACGCAAATTAATATCTCCTAAACCACCTTCCTTTTTCGATTTACAAACTATTTTCCAATTGAAACATTTAAGACTACTGTTGGAATTATCGCCACTCCATAAGAAGTCCCTTCTTATTTTATCAAATTTATCAATCATCCAATTTGAAAAAAGATGCATAGACATCCAATAGATCGGGAAAGCTAATAAAATAGAGTTGATAAGAATTAATTTACCCACTCTCAATAAAAACCTCCTGTTCTGATTAGAAATTCTATTTTTAATCTTATTTATTATAACTATCCAGTCATCATGTTTAAGTTTAGTTGGTCTAATCAAAAAACCAAGATAATCAAAAGGGAAAGTCATGGTTTTACAATTAAGCGTATTAGTAACTAAACTTTCAACCTTATCAATGTCATTTAATACTAAAACGAAACTTTTCTAAAAATTGATTTTTAGCCCTAAAATAAGTTCAAAACTGTATAATATAAATTTAAGAGTAATGACATGATTAGGCAATTGAGAGGTAAATAGTAAGGTATCATCTGCAATTTGAATAACAGAGATACCATTACGAGAGATTTCACTACCTACACTCCCCAAAGATCCATTACCGACCGCTTTTGTAATAATCATAGCAAAAACATCTATGGCTAGGTTAAACAAAAGAGACGATAAAGGATCACCCTGTCTTAATCCACGTTTAGATTGAATTTTATTTCCTAAAACACCGTTAACCATTATACTAGAGTTAATCGTTTCAAGCAAAGTCATAATCCAGCCTATCCACATGTGACTAAAACGTCTAGCACGTAACATATCAACTAGAAAATCCAAATCCATCGAATCAAAAGCTTTTGCAAAGTCCAGTTTTAGAATTGCACAAGTAATATTATTCTTACAATAGTGATTAATGCATTCTTGAACAATAGCCACACCATCAGTGATATTTCTCCCCTTAATGAAAGCATTTTGTGAACAATCAATTAAATCATTCATTCTTTTACTAAGTCTATTAGCTAAAACTTTTGAAATAATTTTAACGGAATAATTAATAAGGAAATAGGTCTAAAATCTTTTAAATTATTAGCTTTGATTTTTTTGTGCAATAAAATTACATTTGTAAAATTAATTCTACCTAATTGTAATTTTCCATTATAAAATTCATTAAGCATGCTAATTAAATCGAATCTTTAAAAAAAATCCTAAAATATTTTGGAAACTAAAATAAGGAATCCATTAGGACCCAGGGATTTATCATAGTCACGTCATTAATAACTTTCAAAATTTCCTCTTCAGAAAAAGGATTATCAAACTCAGAAAGGTTGATTCTAGAATTAAAAGGATAAAGATCATTCCATCTAGCATTAATTCTATGTTTATTTTTATTACCGAAAATGTCTCTGTAATAGTCGGTTAAAGCCTTATTAAGATCTCTGTGGTCGACCAATTCCACATTATTTACAAAAATAGAATTTATCCTATCACTATGTTTTCTACCATTAGCCATATTATGAAAAAACTTTGTATTATTATCACCTTCATTGATCCATTGAATTCAATATCTATGTTACCACATAACCTCCTCTTTTTCTAAAATTGAATTAAACTCTTCTTTTAGATTAGCAAGGACGTTACGCTTACCTAGATTTAATTGTCTAGTTTTTTCTATCTTGTTTATTATAAGTGTTTCAAAAAGAATGTTTTCTTTTTTAATTTAAATACTACCAAAAACATTCTTACTCTAATTTTTAAGAAAGTTCCTAATACCCCTAAGTTTTAAAACAATTTATTTTGCAAAATTATCCATATTTCTGATATTATAAAAGTTTGTTGAAGTCCATTATTTTTAGTTAAATTCGAAAAATTGGATTCTAATAACCACATTTTTTCTAATTTAAAAGATCTATTAACAATTATATGATGATCACACATACGATAGGACAATCATCATAATAAGTGTAAGGAAAACTAGAAACTCTACAAATAGGAAATTTATCCTCAATTCATCACTACGAAAACCTCTCAAGAAGAGCCGTAGTAGGGGACTCCCTAGCATTACTTCATGTAAATTCTCTATAGAAAGAGAATTTCAATCAAATTAGAATTAATAATAAATTGGACAAATTCCTCCATAGCAGATAAATAACCTTTCCATGGTAACGCTCCCCTCGAAAACGCGTAACATTGAAATCACCTCCCAAAATTCAAGAACCAGGAGCTAAAGATCTAAATTCTAGACATTTATTCCATAAAACCCGACGACCAATTTTTGAGTTTGGCCCATAAACATTAGAAAATTTTGAAATAAAATTTTCGCTAAGGTTAATGAGAATAATATGCAAAGAATGTTGCTTAGAAATACATTGAAGAAATTTAAAAGAATTATCCCTCCATCCAATAAGTAAACCCTTAGAAGAACCAACATAAGGTAAATAAGCTCATTTCCTAAATTAATAACCACCTAATCTTCTATAAAAACGAATATAAGGACATTTAATTTTAGTTTTCTGTAAAAGTGCAATGTCAATACAATAGTATATAAAAAAACTCTAATTTTATCACATCTATTTAAATCGTGCAAACCTCTGATATTCTAGCTAAATATCCTTATAAACCAATAGATCTAGCCCTCTCAAACTCCCTATTTTTAATGAACCAGTATCTAAATCAACATCAGTAAAAACTAAAAGCGGTATCTCTAGCAACTGACATAACTCAAAGGAAGACAAACTACTAAAAGTATAAGAAGAATACGCACTGCCTAAAATAGAAGCCGTTCCTGAACCTGTATTCGTAGTGCCACTAATGGCACTCGAAACAGGTAACTCACCAAAAAACGGAGAATGCCTAGCACTAATCCTGGCACTACGATGAATAGACCCACTTACAATAACTGATCTCTTACGTCTACCTCTCCTTGAAGAAGAAGAATTAAGAGATGCCTTCTTCTGAGAAAAACGCTCCTCATCATTTGCTAAAACATTACCTTGAAAATCAACTGCTTCATTATAATCATTCACAACCTCAGAAGAAATAACCAAATCAGAACGAACTACCCCTTTTCTGCAAATTGTAAATTATCAAAAGCATGTGAACGTTGATCGCTATGTGCACATGGAGACACACAACCATTATGAGAAATATAAATGCCATCACCCATCTCTGTACGATTATAAATACCATATTTATACTCTGTCATATCATCTTTATACTCTACCAAGTCACTCTTAGATGAAAACATGACTCTAGCATGTAAAATTGCAGCATCAACATATATATTACCATGCTTAACAGCAGCCATGTTATTAACAGCCCAAGACCATGTCTGCAATATAAACAGCTAAAAAAAAGAAAATTTTGAAATCTAGGGTTTCCTTTCAGCCATGGGGGAAAAATCATCTCCCTCATCTTTCTTCATCTAATCTCTCCCAATCTTCTCTAATCAGACCACCTGAGGCTTCTCACATCAGAAAACCATCAGGGGTTACCAATATTGATAATGATGGTTTTATTTTGGTCCAATCTATACAGCAAAAGAGAAAAGAGGCCAAAAAATCGCAGGAGTTGCTATCAGGTGTTTTTAGAGGCAGCAGAAAAGGCAGAGATGATCAGTTTTCTACAAAGAATGCTCAAATCCTGCCACCAATTAAAAAACCAATAGCCATCTCACTGAATAGAGATCAAGGCCGCAAATCTTGGGCTGATATTGTTGCTGATCAGCCTCAAGAACCCAATGATGAAGACTACAATCTAGAGCATATTGCACCGATCAAGATTAACAACAAAAAGTATGGTCTGGTAAAGGAAGAGATCTGTAAAAGGGCTACTGAATAATGGAATAATTCTATTCTTGTATATGTAGTGGGTACCAAACCATACTATGTATTTTTTAAATCTTATATTCAAAGAGTATGGAAGCCGATCGGCGACTTTGAAGTTTTCACAAGAGAGAACGGTTTCTTTCTTGTAAAATTCAAAGAGTCTCTAGATTGTGCTTCAGTATTGAAGAATGGACCATATTTCTATAATGGCAAACTCATCATAGTGGGAAAGTGGTCTGATTCTCTGAAAATGGACAGAGATTTGTTAACATCTATGCCCATTTGGGTAAGATTACCCTGCGTTAATCTAAAACTGTGGGACAGAGAAGCTTTTAGTGTCATGGCCAGTATTATAGGAAAACCCATTAAAATGGACGCAGCTACTACCTTAAAGACGAGATTGAATTACGCTCGCCTTCTTGTGGAAGTATCTGCGACTGATGAACTTCCAAAGGAAATCAATCTCACTCTATATAATGGTGAAAACATTCAGCAAAAGGTGGAATATGAATGGGTTCCACCAAAATGTAATGTTTGTAAATGTTTTGGTCACACCAGAGAGCAGTGCAATCCAATACAAAAGTGGATACCCAAAACCAGTAATGCAAAAAGCAACAACCTTCAAGAAGATAGCTCGGGTGTTACTCAAGAGCCAAATTTTCATAAAGATTATATAAATCAATCAAGAAATCAGAAAGAAAATGATTGGATCAATCAAGAATGTATCATTTCCGATCAAGAAAATAATACCGTGATGCTCACTGATCAAGAAGATCATATCACAACAATGGAAGTTCATCAGTATAAAGAATCCAGTTATAGCGCAAATGTTATGAACCAGTTTGCTATGGAAGGGAATGTTAATGTTAAGGTCTTTAGCTCTCAAACCCTTCCTATTTCAGAGCCATGTTTAGTTACAGAGATTGATGATACAAATATACATAAAATCTTGCATAAAGATAACAGCCAAATTAGAAGTAATTCAAAATTAGAGGAGTCTCCTTCGGTATTTGCTGTAGATATTGAGGACAGGGTAGAGGTCAACTCAACATTGCCTCGCAAGAAGGTCTCTCCTCCGAAGCAGGCTGCAATAGAAGAGCTCGCTGACTCTACATTGCCTCGCACAGATTTTGATATTTCTCGGATTAAGGTTCCTGCTACAGAGCATAAGGAAGATAATGAGTTAGATATGATAGAAGCTGCAGACCAGTTTGACATATCTAATTTACACATCCCGAAACCAAAGGCTACTGGTAAATCAAAGGGAAGCAAGAGAAGAAAGTCTTTAAACAAAAATACATCTCTATTAATCCAGAATGGGAAGAGATGTCAACCAGGTTAAAAGCCAAGAGTGCTGATAATAAGAGAAGAGGTAAGAGCTCCTCTGTGTCAGGTACCATCTGAACTTTCTCTTATTATTATTTTTATGTCTGTGTTTGTTTGGAATGTCAGGGGTATGAATTCCCCTGCTAAGCAATCTGATATTTTATATATGATTAATATTTACAAAACTACCATTATTGCTCTTCTTGAAAACAAAATGAATGATGAAAGTTATGAGAAATTTTGTTTAAAGTTATCTAGTAATTGGAAATCTACAAATAACAATGATTGTAACTGTAAAGGTAGAATCATTGTTATTTGGGATTCAAATATTTGGATAAACTTAAATATAAATAAGGACAAACAGTTCATAGATTGTCAATTTAAAAATATAGGTGGTTTCTTGATTCAAATTACTAGTGTTTATGGTAGTAACTTTGAAACTGAAAGAAATGATTTATGGCATCAATTGACTGTTATGAGCTCAAAATATAATTTCCCTTGGATTATTTTGGGAGATTTCAATACTGTGTTTCATGTTTCTGAGAAATTGGTGGAAAAAAAATTCCTCACAGCAAATTTGATAAAGTTAATAATTTTCTTTTAAACACTGGTCTTATGGAACTAAATACAAGTGGAAATAAGTTTACTTGGAAATCTGGTTTGGCTAAGAACATTCATAGTAAATTGGACAAAATTTTAATCAACAAGGAATTTTCAAATAATTTTTCTGATTTTATATGTTCAACTCTTGAGCAAAATTCTAGTGATCATACCCCTCTTATGATAAAATTTTCCAACAATGCTAATTTAAATAAGAAAGCCGCCCCATTTAGATTTAAAAATAGTTGGGTGCGGGAAGATAGTTTTAATAATTTGATGGAAAATAGTCTAAACTTTTCATGTAGTGGCACTAAACAATTTCAGTTTTGTATGCTTCTGAAAAATATTAAATCTAATATCAAAATCTAGAATAATAATAATAGTCTGAACTTGTTGAGAAAGGAGGGTAAAATTCTTCAGAGCCAAGTGGATAATAATCCAGGCAATCTGAATATTGTTAGCAGTTTTTTTAATAATCAGAAAAAGCTTTCTAATGAAATCTTTAAAAATACAGTTAATGCCAAACAAAAGGCCAAGGTAGATTGGTTAACTATTGGGGATGATTGTACAAAAAAAATTTATGCTAAAATGAGTAGTAGAAAGCATATTAACTATATTGGCAATATCATAGATTTTGCTGGTAATATTTCAAATGATTATTCCAAAATTGCTAATGAAGCTATTGAGTATTTTGAAAACCTTTACTTTAATGAGTCTGGTGCTAAAGAATTTCCTCATATTATTTGTAAAAATATTTTGAAAGACAATGCCTCAGATATTTTACTTGCTCCTGTTTCAATAGAGGAAATAAAACATATCATTTTCAAAGCAGGTGATAACAAAAGTCCAGGTCCTGATGGGTTTAATGATAAGTTTTATAAAAATCAATGGGTTAATATTAAAAATCAAAATTTTGAAGTCATTAATGAATTTATGGATAAAGACAAATTACTTAAAAGCATAAATCACACTTTCATTACTCTTATTCCTAAAAAGAAAAATCCATCTAATATTGGAGACTATAGACCAATTTCATGTTGCAACTTCATATACAAAATCATTTCTACTATATTAAGCAACAGAATTAAAAAAATTCAGCCTTTCATCATCTCTGAAAATCAGAGTGCATTTGTCCCTGGTTGGCTAATATCTGAAAATTCCATGTTAGCCCACGAGATGGTTAGGAATTTCAATACAAAAAAAGGTGACAATGTGTGTTTAAAGATTGATTTACAGAAAGCTTATGATAAAGTTAATAGGCAGTTTATTTTTCATATCATGAAGTGTATGGGCTTTCCTAGCAAATTCTGTGATCTAATTATGGAATGTATTGATACTCCTACTTTTTCTATTCTTATTCAAGGTAAACCAATAGGTTTTATCAAAAGCAATAGGGGTATTAGACAAGGTGACCCCCTGTCTCCCTACTTATTTACAATGGTGATGGAATACTTTTCTGTTTTAATTGAAATAGAAACTATCAAAGGGAATATTAATCCCATAAATAGGGTCCAACCTTGTATTAATCACCTTATATATGCTGATGATCTAATGGTCTTTATTAAGGCCAATAGGAATAATGCAATTTCTATTAAAAGTATTTTTGATCAACTGAATAAATATGTAGGTCTGCAAATAAACATAGATAAAAGTAAAGCATATTTCAGTAAATTTAGCAACTATAAAAATGATTTTCTTGATGTTCTAAAAATTTCTGAAGGTAATCTCCCTATTAAATATCTGGGTTTACCATTATCTGTTAATCAATTAAAGGATTCTGACTGTGCTATCTTATTGGATAAAATTCAAGATAAAATGGAAACTTGGTCTAGTAAACTCTTATCTATTGCAGGAAGAGTTGAACTTATCAAAACTGTAGTTTATGCTATTATTCTATACTGGTTACAAACTTTTCATATTCCAGCTGCTTCTATAAAAAAAACTAGATGGCAGATGTGCAAATTTTTTGTGGAGAGGTAAATACCACAAAATTAGTTGGGATACAGTTTGTAAACCTAAGGATGAAGGTGGGTTTGGCATTAGAAACATGAAGGATCTTAGTCTTACTTGTCATTTAAAATTGCTCTGGAGATTTCTGAGTGCAGATTCACTATTGGCAAATTGGATGAAGGCTAAATATCTCAGAAAAGGTAATTTCTGGAATGTTACTCCAAACAGTAAGCAGTCCAATACTTGGAAACATATCTTAAACTGCAGAGATATTGGTAAGTCTCTTTTGGATAAAAATTTTAAATCGGGTAATGAAACTAGTTTATGGTTTGATCCTTGGTTTCATAATGACTCGTTTGTCAATAAAATAGGTTGGAGTAATCTAGTTATTTTTGGAGACCCTAATGTTATAGTGTCTTCTATTATTATTGACAATCAATGACAACCTCAAATTCATCCAATTACTTATCCTCACAGTGATGAAATTTGTAAGTTTATTATCGATAATAATGCAGACTGTGATTACTGGACATGGAAAGCTGATAATAAAGGAAAATTCTCTTTCAAAAATACATGGAATGCCATTAGAAATAAAGTCACTAAAGGTTATTGTTATGATTGTATTTGGAATAGAGTGAACAACCCCAAGATGGCTTATTGTACTTTTTTTGCTTTACATAATAAATTGCCAACTTGGGACAGATTAAATAAATGGGGCAATACCTCAAGTTCACTCTGTTCCTTATGCAGTCTAGATAATGAAATTTCTATTTATCTATTTTTTTGTTGCAGTTATTCACAGTTTATATGGGGTCATATTAAAGCTAACCTGTATATTCATATCAACAACATTATAGAGCTCAAACATATTATTCAGCCGTTTAACAATAAGTTCAAAGGGAAATCTTACGAAAGAGATCGTGCTCACATATATATCACTACTGCAGTGTATCACATATGGAGAGAAAGAAATTCTCGTGTTCATAATAAAGCTAGCAGCAGTAAAGAGCAGTTATGGTTTAGAATTGAAACTGACTGTCAGATCTTGATTCGTAAATCTAAGAAAAAAATGAAAGATCAAACCAAATTCGCTATTTTAGCTGATGGTTGGAGTATCGAAGCTGGCGGTAAGCATCTGGAACAAATTCTTTCCCATCCAAAGTATTTTAGGACGGGCAATTTGTTTTCTGAAGAGCTTTCTCCATCTAGTGCCGACAACAGAGTCAACTCTGTCTCCAATCATGAAAATATTTCCTACAGTGCTCATAAGAATTCCAATCAAGCGCGCTATGCTTTTCAGAAGGATAAACCAACAGATCTGAGTCGCTATGACAACAGATCTGTTGATTTCACCAGAAATGAACTTCATCAGAGCTATACTTTCACTAACGAAGAGATTATTGGTATGAGAGGAACTTTTAACGAATGCCTCTCGTACTGGGAGAGAGGCGAAAGCAGTGGTGTGAAGTATGGTGGTGGAGATACCAGTGAAGCGAAGAATGGTGGCGGCGATGTATAATTATCGGTCGCCATTTTTTTTCTTTCTTTTTTTTTCTTTTCTAGAGTGTGTGTTATGTCGGCTAGGGTTTGTATTGTGTTTTTGTGAGAATGGTATCGGGTTTTCTACCCGTTTGCCTGTTTTGTATTTGGGCTGGACCCTTTTTTACTCTCTTTAAAATATATATATATATATAAACAGCTAAACTAAGATTGGAAACACAGCTGGCAATAGGCAGTGCAACTCCATCCCTATCTGAACAAACACCATCAATCAACAAATCACTTTTATCATCAACCAATATCACTTTATCACTATCCACCATTGTGTTTAAGTTTTTATGTATATCAACCACCCTATGACTGTTAAACTCATTTGAATTATTGTCCAAGTCTAGCATATGAACCATAAGGCATATATCCGAGCCATTATTGACAGCAACAGTATCATCATTGAGCAAAATAGCATCATCCTCATCTATACAAACATCATCAACTACCAAAACACTTCCCCTTCCAACCAAAAGTGATCGATCACTTATTCCAACAATAGATTCAAGACTATTTATGTTAACATCCTTTCCCTTATACATGTCATCAACCACTTCATTACACTAATTCTCAACCTCAGAAGAAATAACCAAATCAGACCGAACAACCCCTTTTACTGCATATTGAAAATTATCAGAAGCATGTGCACATTGATCACTATGTGCACACTGAGACGCACAACCATCATGAGAAATACAAATGCCATCACCCATCTCAATTCGAATATAAATATCATCTTTATACTCTGCCATATTATCTTTGTACTCTGTCATGTCGCTCACAATTGAATACATAACTCCAGCATCTTCATCAACAACCTAAATAATCCCATTCTTTATCCCTTCATCAACATACATTTTTTGATCAACACTGTTCTAGCATCACTGAATCTACTGTTGATGTATCATTATTAATATAATCAACCACTCCAGATTTCTTATCAGTAAACTCCAAAGAATTAAGATAGTCAAATCTATTTGAGGTGACTATCTTAAAGCTTTCCATTACAAAAGAACCTGATCTGGCTCTTTTACTATGAACTTGGACATAATCATTATTTAGACTACTCTTTAGAATTGAAGAAATAGAACCCTCGAATCTGATGTCATATACTAATTCCTTGATTTCAAGTGAAAATGCATTCAATTTACAGTGATAGGATCTAAAAACATTGGATCGGGAAAATCATCTCTACAAACATCTATAGAGGAACCAGATACAACCTCGAAATCATTAAAATTAAACAAATCACCATTATAATCATTGAATTCAGAAATCTTATTCACAGCTGAGACATCAGCAATCACTGAAGAAGCATAATCACCGAAATATTCTTTGGGATCATTAAATTTCAATGTAATTTCTGCCTATATTTACTTCGTAAATAACATCAAAATAATAGAAAAATTCCTCCAAGAAGCCGATTCCCTCCTTCCTCTGTACCCATAAATGATCTAACATAATTCTCTTCAGCTTCACACATTTCAATACAAATTGAAATCCATGATCAACAACTGAAAAGCCATGATTCCTGTTTGCAAGTTTTCTCGAACACTCAAATCTTTTATACCTGAAGAAGCTGCATTCAAAGCATCTAATGGGATCTCAATGTTCAAAAGCCATATGTGAAAAATCCCACAATGAAAGCAATGTTTTCCCTCTTTTCTTGAATCGATCCATTTCTTAACGTTATGAGATCTAGGAAAAACTGGAGCAGTAGAGACGTTCGAACCCTTAACAATTTGAGCATAAGTTCGCGATGGAAGAGGATCACGATCCTTAAAAGAAAACGAACGATCAAATTGAGATTGATTAAGAGAAAGTGAATGCAAGTTAAAACTTTGCGGATACGAAAGCGAAGCTGACCCCATTTTCTTTTTAATGGTTAAATTTAGCATTTGGAATTGTTTAAATAATTAAATCTTGAATTTAACGTGAATAAAAATGATTTTGAAAGTTTGATTTAAATTCTATTTAAATAAGAAGATGGGAAACTTTTAATATAGATTTTAAAGTAATTAATTTGGTTTTCATAATAATTCTTAATTCACATGTTAAAATAGCTTTTGGGACACACTTTCGAATTTCAATGAAACCAAGCTCATTGGATCCGTAATAATGAATTATCGTACATCGACGAATTTCATGATGATCAGACGTATCGTTTGGACGTGCGAGATCGAAACACGTAGAAGTTAATTTTAGAAACTTATAGAATAACTTGGTTTGAAAAGCTATCTTCTATATATTATCAAATTAGGTCTGAAGACTAGTTCCATTGAGTTCAAAATAGGGTATTATATATAGAACGCTAGGCGGCACGTCAGGATAGGAGTTCAGGATTTTCGAACGTTTAAAAGCTTGATATTTTTAAATTTAAATCACATATATTCGTCCATACTTAAGGCCATACCCACATATACAGTCTATGCAGGCACCATGCCTTTCACGTTGGCTATACCATCTTCTTCTTTATATATATGTGCGCTATATTAGAGAATTGTTTTAAAATTTCAAGTTCAAGTCATCCTTATCGAACAGCCCGTAATTCAATGGGACCACCAAAGGCAAAATCAGTTGAAGGCTTCAACTAAGAAATGTCGGCGACATCAAGGCATAGGCAATCAATGGTTGGATCGAGCTTAAACGAACCATGGTGGCGGCGATAGGAGTTCGAAGCAGTGGCAGTTTTTGGTGAAATTAAGACGATGGATTGCATTTTGGTTGATCGCACCAGTGGCGATGGTTGGAAGGAGGCTTGGCAAATCGACGCCGAACAACGGTGAGAGATGGTGGTGGCAATCGAAGAACCATGGTCCAGTTTTCACGGACTGCAAAACAAACGAGAGAGAGGGAAAGGGATTAGTTTAAGTGATGGTAATTAATTAATCTTAATTATGTAATTAATTTTACAGGAAATTATCGTCAAGGACAAAATTTCACAGTTTTTTAGCGTCAAGGACAGATCTTCAATATTTTATCCTCAAGGACAACTTTCTGTAGGTATCAGTTTTTAGTTATTGATAGCAGTTTTTAGATATCAGTTTGTAGTTATCGGTAGCAGTTTTTAGGTATCAGTTTTAGCTCGGTAGCGGTTTTGTTGTCCTTATGAATAATTTTGGAAAATGTTTGTCCTTATGAATAATTTTTAGAAAAATGTTTGTACTTATGGTAAAAATATTGAGGTCGTGTCCTTGAGGCAAAAAATATACAAATTTTTGTCCTTTAAATGAATTCCCTATTGATTTTATTACTTAAAATCGAACGTGTATAAATGAATAGCTTTATCATACGAGGTTGGATTTAAACGCGACGAGTTGCATCGTGATCGTATCAGCGAATTCTACGTAATGGAGTTGGATTAAATCGAATTGGAGTTTAGAGGAATTTCTATTAAAATTGATCGCCTGTTCAATTTTACTTCAAAATGGAACGCCTTGACGATAACTGGAATTTCAGTGAGTTAATTCACCTCTCTGGCCCTTATATTTTTATATAAATGTGGATAATTTTTTTGTTGATTATTTGTTGACTATTTAGATGAATCACTATTTTATTAGTTGGTTTGGAAATATTCCCGCCCCTAGAGCGGATGAGACCCTATTACGCTCCTGTATAAGAGCGAATGACCCTTTTGTATACGATCCTGCCTCGAAGCTATTGATTTATATTATTTGGTTATGTACTGTATGTGTTGCAGTGGAGATAGATTGGAGGGGTCCACACTATTGATTTTACTTCTCATATATATAGTGAGATATGATTTGTTGGATGTCATATTTGATGACATGTATATATTTAGTGCTTTAGTAGCACTGCGCCTTATTTTTGGTATTTTAAAATACTATAAAATAATGACATGATTTAAAAAGGGATTTTTAAAGTGATTTTGGAAATTATATATGTTTTAATAATTTTTCTTGAATCAATTAAAGAAGAAATTATTTTAAAATAAAATGTATGATTTTTAGATATTATAAATTAATAGGTTTATGAAATATTTTAAATAGTGATTTTGAAGTGTGATTAAATATTTTTAAAATCTTAAAAATAAGTTCGCATTTTATAACTAAAGATACGGTTTTAAAAAAGTAAAAGGAATATTTTGGTACAAATATTTATTACCCGTTTTATATAAAGTGATATATATGTATACACTCACATATATATATATATATATACATATATTAAGATTTATTTATAAATGTGATAGTGTATCAATGTGGCATTTTACAAACAAAGTGAAGATTTGTAAACTCGTATTTTATTAATAAAAGGATAGATTTACAAACGGTGTTTAAACAAAGGGAAACTTTTATCATTGGATAAATTGAAAATTAAATCAAATTAAGGATTTATGATGATATGTAGGATGTTGTTTTAGAAAATAGTTGATTCTATTTTGGAAAACCAAAGTGTGGGTATATTTGGATATGTTAAACGATATGTTACAAAATAGAAGGAGATTTATAAATATAGTTTTATAAATATGGAATGATTATGTTGAAATTTTAAGTATGGATTTTTATCAAGGAAATATATTTATGTTTTAAAATTAGTTTATTTATATTAATAATGTTTTAAAGTTGCTTATCAATATTTTAATAATTTGAAAAGTTAATTGTTAATATGATTAAAATGGTTTGAAATTAATTATAATTATTATTAATAAGGTTTAGGAAATAAATTAATATTATTTATAATAATGTTGAAGATAAATTATTATTTTTTAATTAAGAATGTTTTGAAATTATTAATTATTATTTTAAAAATGTTTTGAAATTATTTTTTACTTCTAATGTTTATTATCATTTAACCATGATTTAAAGTAAATGATTAGAATTTATTTATAATTTTTTTCAAGATTTATAAATAGAGTTTATAAACAGATGTGGTTTTTATAAGAGGAATCTTATAACATGATTTAAAAAACGTAAAGGAAGATTAGTTAAGGGGTAAAAGAGCTCTATAATTGGTTAGATATTTATAAAAGAATTTTAGAAATGAGTTTATAGATTCATAAAAGGAGTTTAAAAGGTTTTATGGACTTATAAAGGGGTCATAAATGATTTTTGGGATGTATAAAGGAGTTTTATAAATGGTTCCTAAGATTTATGAAATAGTTGATAAATGGTTGTAGAAATTTATAATGGAGTTTATAAATGATTTAGAATTTTATAAAAAGGAAATCTTCTCCAATGTTTGGTGAATACACTTATTCATTGAGATAAGTATATGAATATACTTCTAAGTATTGAAATATAGGATATATATATATATATATATATATATATATATCTTTGTAAAAGAACTTTATCTTTGTAAAAGAATTTTGCCACAATGTTTACATAATGAAATAAATAAATGAAAAGATTTATTAAAAGATGCGTGGTTACTTATGTGCTTAACCGATGTTGGTTTTCCCTATGGATTTAAATCCCTGATTGAATGTTTGTTATTCGACAGTTAAATAACCGACTCGAATTTAGACCCAAAACGTAACTATGAAAATATCTAGGAGAAACACGTGAGTTATATGGCACAGTCATCTCCGATGATTTTGTGCTGTGTGTATAAATCTCATAGGGGAATAATGATAAAGAAATCCGTCCACAAACGGTTAGGAGGTGATCTCCGCTCTTTTCTTTGATGGTTTATTTCCTAAAGGACTGGGGTTGAGTTTATCAGAAATTATCGAAAAGTTTTTTTCGAAGAGACCGTGATCTGATATGTTATCCAAAAACCACTTCGATCCAACAAATGCATTTCTAAGTGAAGATATCTTGAAGATAATGGAACTGAAGACGGAATCCTCAAGCATTTCATTCAGTCCTAGGACGAACTTATATGGATGAATTATGGCATTGCATTGCTTCCTAGAAGTCGGTATTAGCATTCCAAGTGGGAAGTGTTATATAAAAACGTAAAATGTAGCCTCAAGACTCGTCAACCGAAAATGACTAAAAATAGAGAGATGAAGCAGGGCTATGTGAGTCGCTCCCAAGTAGGGTATGATCATCCTTATCTAGAGTTGTTATTATCTCTCATTTGTATGCTTCAATGCCCACTAACAAAAGGGAGATCATATTTGGTAGTATTTAGTAAAGAGTAGGCCATTTCTGTGTTGGCAGGGGTCGATAGGTTCGACCTCAGTGTTATTTTATCTATAGATGCACCACAGGTGGTACCCCAGTAGCCAAATCATTGTATGGAATTCATTCTTTAATACGAGCCTTTACGGTTTTAGTTGTATACCTATTATGATGGAATTTAATTAATGTAGCAATTCCGGCAATGATTATAGAGTATTTGTATCTTAGATGCTATTATAATATCAGAGATTTTCATATGAAATGTCATGGTTATCATAAGGTAAAAATCCGTCTGTGTTTATGTGCGGCGTGATCTTATGAGATACCCTTATTTTGAATGGGTGTGTTTTCTCATGTTGGTTTACAAGACTGACCCGGGTGTTATTTTATTATAATGCTCGGGTCCGACCGAACGTATTTACAGATTGCTATTGATGCACTGGAGCTCAGGAGGCGAGTTGAGGGTCTTCAAGTCATATTCATGTATATGTTTATTTTTCGCTACTTTGTTGTTGAAATTACCAACATTTGTGAGGACATGTTGTTAACTGGTTATAACTGTCCAAGCCGATGACTGTGGTTTGTTGTTGTACTCTAATTGCGCGACGACTCGGAAATTTTGACATTTGAAATTAGAATATTTAATTGACTTTTAGTATTTAGAAGTTAGTTTAACTTGAATTTCAAATATCAGAGTGAATTTGGCAATTAAAATTATTGAATTTAATTTATTTAAGTTGGGTAAAATGTTGAATCTTGATTTTTAAGTTGACTAAAAATATTTCAAAGCCTTGAAAAATCTATAATGATAATACTGAAGATAATGGAAGCTTTATAATTTAATTTGAAAATGTTTTATCCAGTTTTGAAATTATATCGTTTAAATCGATATTTAAAAATAGCCTTCTGGGGCACAGTCTCGGAATTCGACGAAACAAGTTCCATTGGATCTGTAATATTGTATTATTATCGGATTTTAATTTTCGTAATGTTTGGAGTGATCGTTTGGCTGTACGATAAGCAAACACGCTGAAATTTATATCGAAATTTAATTTAATAACTAGGTTCAAAAAGCTATCTTCTCCATATGATCGAATTTGCACTCGGAACCTTTTCCATTACGTTCGAAATAGGGTTAAACATTATAAACACCTAGTGGCACGCCTCGATTGGAGATCGAGATTGTGAGTTTTATTTGTTGAGATGATTTAAATTTGAATTTGAAATTTAAATATAAATAATAATTGTGCAAGCCCTTATTCTGCTTCTCAACGCGTATATGCTTTTTCAAACACGTGTTTCTTTTACTCTTTTAAATTTAAACACGCGTTTCCTTCCTATTTTTAAAGTGCTCGATCGTTATATAAAAAAAAGAAGAAAGGGGAGTAGCCGAGAAAACAGAAATCGAAATCGCTAAAGAAAATCAAACTACCTCTTTTGTTTCTTCTTCATTTTTCTCTGTTAATCAAAAAATGATGAGCCCTTCTCCTCAATTATCATTTTCCACTTTTCTTTTGAATTATCCCTAAGTATAATCCATCGTTCGAGAAAAAATAAAATAAAATCGAATCGAGTTGCTCGATTCAAATTCAAACCAGGTTCGACTGACATTGTGTTTGCGACACACTCTCATTCGAGATAGCTGGGTGATGGCGGTGCGCTATCAGTCGGAATGGTTGGAGCATCGCACTGAGGCATACTCGAAGCAGCGGCACGGTCGATGTTGCGCACTCGCATAGAGGTCGCTATGGCGCTCGACATTTAGAAGCAACGTGGGCGAGGCACTGATGAGGTTGAGGCAGGGTTGTTCGCGTGGGTCGTAGCAGTGGATGTTGCAATGTCGTTCGATGGTGTGGCAGTTAGGTATTCTTATTTTACTTTGTTAATTTTATATATGTACAGATTAGGAGGAGAATTTTTTTTTACAGTAAAGAAATCCTGTGGATTTATATAAAAATGTGATTTTTAGAATCTATATATTATTTTATAAATGTACATATATATAGGTAGTTTCAAAAGGAAAAATTATTTGTTTAAAACCAAATTATTAATTTAAATTAAAACCATTAGTTAATTAATTTTTTTAGTTAATAAGAGATATTTTTAAAAGGAAAAAATGGTTTAAACTAAATTATTAGTTAATTTATTTATTAAAAAGGAAATTTAGTTTTAATTTAATTTTTAGTTAAATAAATTTATCAAAAGAAATTGGTTTGCAATAAAATCATTGGATAATTGAAATTACCAAAAAAAATGATTATTCGATTATTTCGAATACTAATGAATTGTATAAATGTCTATACAAGGTTTAAAATGAAGAAACAAGCTGGAATGGAAATAAGTTGAAATGGATTGCAAAATAAAAGCAAAGGTGAGGTCTTCTGACTCAAATTTAAATGATTGAAATTTCAGTTATTGATTGACTGTTTGGATGTGGTAGTATATGTATTAGCATATTTATATATATATATATATATATACATATATTTGGAGTGATTGATTTCCCATATTATATAGCGGATGAGACCCTACGTGCCGCATAATAGCGGATGATATTATTTAATCTCATATACCACGATGTTCCACCTCGAAGTGGAAGTGGTATTTAATTATTGTGCTAACATCTATGGATGCAGGGAAACAGGTCGGAGGAATCCAACTGGATTCCTTAAATATTTGAATTTATTTCAATGTTGTGTGCTGATTTGTTTATAATTTGTGTATGATTGTATTTGTGATTGAAATCGTTGAAGGCTATGGTTTAGCCGAATGTATTTTTGGTATCGTAGGATACCGATATAAAAATTGGACTTTTGGAAATTAAACTAGAAAAATTTAAGTAAATCCGTTTTAGAGAACTGGATGAATTTAAAAGAATAAATTTAAAAATATAAAAGTTGATATTTCAAATCTTATCGAATTAATTCCAAAATATATGGAAGGATTTTAATAAATGGATTTGAGTAATATTATCCAAAGTTAAAGAAATTATTTAAATTTTGGGTTTTAAATAGTTTGGGAAAAATAAACGGATTTAATTTAAAAGATAACAAATTTTAGAAATCAATTTGAAAACTGATTTGATGTTAAAAAAATAAATTTTTGAGAAATCAATTTGAACATAGATTACGTTTTAACAACCGATGCATTTGGTATGTGGAAAGCAATAGATAGTAAAAAAATATAATTTGCATCGGTTATCATCGACAACCGAAGAAAATATACCGATGCAAATAGTGTTAGTTGCATCAGTTTTATTTACAACTGGTGCAAAAATACTATTCCCACATTGAAGACCGTGATGAAAAGTTAGCGGTAAATGATTTCGTCTCCCTCTCATTTTCACCGCGAACCTCTTCTTTTTGTCCTTCACTCGAAAACCCTAAATCCCTCTCCCCTTTTTCATCTTTCCCTTTCAATCCATTCAAATATCACTTTTATTCTCTGATCCAAACATTAAGAATTATAACCCGGCCTTATACGCAAAAAGTCATCTTCTTTTTTAAAAAAAAGAGATCCACATAACCAAATCCCTTTTCAATCGACTAAACCAAATTTTACTTACCAAAATTCAAAATCGAAAACACTTTGGATTTCAGAATTTTGTGAAAGGGGAATTCGTAAAGGTGAATTGGAAATTGCAACGTGGTTGCGGTGTTGAGTTGTTGCAGTTTGGGTCGCAGTGATGTGTTCTCGAGTTCAGGTTAGTTCGGCGATTGAGGAGTGCTGTCGAGTGGTTTCAGTTCGAAGTGAACTAATGGAGTTGTAGCAATTCGAGGCGCAGTGGTTTGATGGTGGTGTTGCGAATGGTTCAGCAAGTTAGATTGTCGGTGATTGAATATACTATATGGTTTCGGTTATTTGGATAAAGTAGTGGAGAGTATTTTTCGGAGGCTAGGTTGTTTGCAGATAAGTAGATGGTCAAGAGGTGTGTTACGAAGGCTGGAAAGAGTTGCTGGTGATGATGCTATGTGGAGTTCGATTATGTAGAATGTTGCAGGTCGCGGATGGAGGACTGTGAAGTATGATAGCAGGCAGTAAGGAAACAACACCAAATATTGTTGTTTTATAGTGGAGGTCGCAGGAAGTTTTGTGGTGGATTGGTGGTCTACTGTGATCTGGGTTGTGTACTTTGGCCAATGGTCAGAAAGTAGGTGTCGTAGGTGAATTGTACTTTGGAAATGTTTTGGAGATGAAGCTTGTATGGTTGTATGCTAGTAGATTGAGTGTGTCAGTTGGGTGAAGGAGTTGATGTTGAGCAGTTGAACAAGAAGTGAGGTGTGGAACGAGTTGTTTGTATGTGTTGCTTTGTATAGTGGCAATTGTATACAGGCAGTAGTGATGGTGTGTTTGTGATTTGGTGGAGAAGGCGTGCAATTAAACTATGGGCTGGAGGAGGTGATATGGTGTTCAATGTGATGTTGTATGTTAGTGGTAGATGGGTACTATGTGCACTATTTTGGTAATATGCAGCGGATGGATGAGTGGGTGGTCAGGTAAGGGGATGTGAAGAAGCTGATGGGGGTAGTCGTGTTGCAGTTTTGACTGGAGTAGCGATTGTGTGGCTTTGGCAGGAGACTGTAATTGGTCTGTTTTTATAGAGGAGCAGTGTATGGCACTGGTGATGAGTTGATGTGGAGGCTGGTGAGATGATGCTGATGTATAAGGTGATTGGAATCAGGGACAACTGTCTTAATTGCAATACAGAAGATGCTACGCACAACGCTTTGCATCTGGTACATAACTGTCTTATATTACATGCTGATGTATAAATGTCGAGTAGTGCACAGAGTTAAGTGAAGAAGATGGTTATTTGTTGGTGAGAAATTAGAAGGTGGGTAGATGGCAGGTCGCTGTCGTTGAATAATGGTATATGTCGAGGCAATATGCAGCTGGAAGTGATGGTCGAGGAAGAGTTTGCTGTTAGTTGCTGTAGCAAGTAAGGAGGTAGTCTTGCAGCAGTTTCTTTGTGTGCAGGTCAGTGGTGTTAGATTTTGATAGATGACATGCACAATGGTGATCAAGTGGAAATGAAGTAATTGTAGTTGTCAGTTGTTTGGTTTGTGGGATGAAGGTATGGCCTGTTTGGACTGCAATAGTGGGCTGCGGTTTGAAGGGTAGTTTGGCACTACTGTTGCGTAGAGTGGTAGACGTTGTATTGGAGAGAGTGTTGCAGTTTATGATGGCGGCAGTTGCACAGCATAGTAGTTTAGATGTTGTATTGAAGATGTGAAAATTGAATGATGGAATTTTGTGGTTTGAGGGAGAAGTTGAATTAAGTATAGCAAGGATATGTACTGTTGATGCAGTGCAATGGAATAGTTGATATGCATTGTATTGAAAGGCACTAACATGCATGGAAGAAATGACGGTAAGTATGGTTTGCAGGTTGATGTGTTGGTGTGTACTGAAGTGGTTGATGTTAAGTATGGTTTGCAGTTGAATGAAGAAGATATGTTAAGTGTGGGTTATGTTTCAGGTCTGGTGTGTATTGAATGTTGACAATGGTCTCATAGCACTGTGGTTTGGGTGGCAATGCAGCAGGCTGTAGTGATGTGATCAGTGGAATTTTGGTCAGAAATGATTGTTTTTAGGGATTTTGCAGATAGCGGCAGAGTGGATGATGTGAAAATTCATTTAGAGGGTTGAATTGAGAATGTGACAGTAAGATTTGTTATCCCTGATTCCAATCACCTTATTATTTGATCTGATAATATTATGTCATGAAATTCTTACTTTGACTGATGTTTCTAGGCAATTAAAAGAGACTCCTCATTTCACAAAATCACATAGCTTACAGTTAAAATGAGTTAATAACATAAATGATAACACAACATTATAGATTCAGCACACAAGCCAAGATTCGCTGTAAGTACATGCAGGCACAACATAGTTAAGACCAACATCATTACCTTTCTTTCAAAATATAAAATGTTACCTTCATAATTATCTTAACCTCCCTTCTACTTACCACCTTATAGTTGATGAACGTATTTTTCTGCATTTTAAACCGTTTGTTTCATAGATTTTTATTTTAATAAAGCGGTATTATACGGGTATTTGTTGTGGTTTTGCAGATTATAGATTCCGAAGTGCAACGTTGAAATTAATTGGTTGTGGCGTCCTTAGGTTCAAAAGACAAGCGACATGAGTGCAACATTTTGAGCACCAAATAAATCAAAGCAATGTCACACTTCAATTTATGCGAAATGAGTTAGTTCATATTTTCACTTCAGCATATGGGTGCAAGCAACATGGGAAACAAATCATATCTATATCTCAAGTCACGTGCTCAAACTCAAAGCAAGGAACAAATTTAATTAATTCAAGCAAGTGGGGATCAACCAATGTTCAACATATATTTTCTTCAATCAATGACGTGGCAAAGCATGCACATACTTTGATTTAGTAAATATTGGCTGCATATTCTCAAGGTAGCAAACATCAGTTCAAAGCAATATGGACCAATTCAAGCAATAATGTGGACGTATATATGTTCTCTTTCACCAATTCAAGCAAAGGATCAGTTCCTCCTAAAAAGTAGCAGTTGATTTTCTGGGCTGGGAAAGGCTATATATACAGCAGCATACAACAACAAAAAAGATCATCTCTTATCTCCATCACTTTTTCTACTAAGTTTATTTTTATTTTTAAGCAATGTTTTTATATTCAGGCAAAGTGGATAGAACTGTTAATTAGTTTTAGCAGTTTATTTATTTTTGTTTTTATTTCTTTTCGATACTCATTTCAGTTAGTTAATAAATTTAGTTCTTCTCTATTTCAGTTGTTTACTCTGTCATTTCCTTTTTCACAATTTTAATTCCTGTTCTGATTTTTACAATTTTATATTTTGGTTGCAATTTCGATTAGATTCGGAATTGATTCGGAGTATATTATTGTTTTTATTTTTCTATTCAAATTCACCGTCGAATTCGTTTAACACGCCTAAGATTTAAATATGGGTTTCAATTATTTTAAAATACAATTCCCTGTGTTCGACATGCATACTATACGCCTGTGCGCTTGCAGAATTAATTAAAATTTGTGCTTTTCTAACCAATAGAAAAGTCGCAACAAGTTTTTGGCGCCGTTGCCGGGGAGTTGCTATTTTGAAATTTTTGATTTTTCGTTTTTAAGTCTATTCGTGTTAATTTATTTGTTTTTGTATTAGTTTTCGAAAAAAAACGTTTTTGTATTTGTATTGTTTTTGTATTAATTTTTTTTTTTTTGTATTTATTTTTCATATTTTCAAAATCACGTTTCACATAGCCACACTTTCGGTTTCTAATCATTCAAATTCTCTCACTGGTGCATTTTTTTTTCACGTTGCTTTGGTTTGTGACTCACATTGCTTCATTTTCAAATTTACACATTGCTTGCATTCGTCGCATTTTACATACGCATTTTCCTGTTAGTTTGCATGTAGTAGCTTGTTTTCACGTAACCATTTTACCATTTCAAGTTGCATGCAGTAGCTTAGTTTTCATACTTGCATTAGTTTGTTGCTTACATTAATTCAGTTGCATTAGTTTTCACGTTTCACGTTACCATCTTTTACCAGCAGCATGCATTTTATTTTATTTTTTTGCAGATAAGTTTCAGTTGTTTTCAACTGCACGTAAGTTTCATATTCCCATAAATCACGTAGCTTGTTTTTAGTTCACACGTAAGCTTCCTGTTTAGTTCAGTGCACTGGTTTCATGTTTAGTGATTTCTGATACTTTGTTTATTTATTTATTTATTATTATTATTAGTAGTAAAAAAAAAAGGGGTCAGTTGTTTCTGTGGTTCTCAATTTTTTTTTAAAAACTGCACTGCATTTCGTTTCTACTTTTGCATTCAACACATTTTATTGTAGCAGCTTAGTTTTTAGTGTGCCTTTCATTAGCCGCCACGTTCAAGTGTACATATAGCACGAAAAGAGCTGCACGGAGAAAACTTCAACTCAGATAGCAAACGTTAATTTCAACACAGATAGCTCAACTAAGTAAATTTCAGCCATTCAACAACAAGGATTTAGGGATCGAGCAATTACAAACGGTGGAGTTTGAATCACTAACACTACTCAGTTGCACTGGACGGATTGCTATACCCCTCTGTAAGTAATTTTCTACTCTACACGTGCCCAACTGAAAACTGTTTAAATTTACTTTGGGCTATTACACCTTGTTTTGTTTATGCGCGTTTGGGCAAGAAATAATTTTAATCGTTTAGAAAGCCAAAATATCTCATTAAACGAATCAACAGAAATTTCAAATCAAACAAATATGAGCAATCACGGTTCACAACACGGTTCACATCATAGTTCACCAAAATTGTCGCCTAAATCACATGTTGGAGATCATGAATTTCACGAGAACCGACCATTATCCCTTAGAGACCGATGCTATCCAACTAGGACCGTTCAACCTTCAATTATTTCATTTCCACCCGCCGAAGGAAATAATTTTGAGCTAAAACATTCTTTTATCCAAGGGGTACCAAAATTCACTGGGTCTGAAAATGCATATGAATTTCTTAGTGAATTTGAGTTATATGCTTCTACAACTAAAATGCAACAACTTTCTAATGAATCCATCAAGCTAAGGCTTATTCCATTCGCGCTTCTAGAAAGCGCGAAAAGATGGCTTAATTCTCTTCCTAAAAATTCAATTAAAAGTTGGGGCAATTTCGTTACTATATTTTTGAAAAAGTTTTTTCCTTTCCACAAAACTCTTAAAATTCGAACTGAAATCAATCAATTCTCTCAGAATGAAGGAGAAACTTTTTCAAAATACTTTGAAAGGTTCAATCAACTGTTATATAGTTTCCCACATCATGCAATCCCTAAGCACGTTTTGTACCAAATCGTTTATGAAGGGCTTAACTATCAAACAAGATCCCAACTTGAATCAATGTGCGGAGGAGAATTCATGGCAAAAACAGACGAGGAAGCTTGGGAATTTTTAGAAGAGTATTCGAAAAAGGATATGCAATAGGAAACAATTCGTGTTCCAATTCGTACTCCAAACAGAGGAGTACATGCCATTGACCCATCACATCTTCCTATAGATGCCCAAACTCCTCAAGAAGGAGAAGGACTACCCCACTACTACACACAAGACCAAATTAATGCTATAGCTCAAAACAGTCCATATTCATCCACATACAACCCTAACTGGAAGCATCATCCAAATTTTTCGTGGTCAAATCCTAACAATGTGGCTAATCCATCGCACATGTATCTGATGATACCAAATCCGAATTATCGAGCTCCAACATCTAATGCTCAAAATTCACAACCAACTCCTCAAACAAAACCTTCGAATCAACTATATAGGCATCCTAATTTTAATCCATCAACCCAACCTTCTCAGCCTTCACAAGAAATTGCTCGATTGGAAAAACAACTCACCAAACAAAATGAACAAATCACTAACCAAGATGCGAGAATTGGGCAAATCACTAAACAAAATGAACAAATGTTGATAATGATGAAGGATCTCATGAAAATCAATGAGAAAGGTAAATTGCCTAGTCAAACCGAAGTGAATCCAAAGTATAACTCTCGAGGAGTAAATTTTTGTGAGGACGAAAATGTAAATCCGGTTAATGCTGTCACCACATTAAGGTCCGGAAAGAAGGCAGACAACAACGTCGGCAACCCCGACATCCTTCTTAAATCTTCCCATGTTCCAAATTCTGAAACTCAGTCGACAACCACGATTATCAATCAAAACGATTCTAATTCTTCATCTAAGGTTGGCAATCCCGACCACTCTTCACCTTCTGATGTTGGCAACCCCAACATTCCAACTCCCTTATCTTCACCCTCTAATATAACACCTTCTTCTTCGAATAAAAAAACTTCTGAACGAGTCTATAAACCCATTGCTCCATTTCCCTATAGACTCAACAAAAAGAAGAAGCCCGCTAATTTTGACCAAATTCTTGAAATCTTCAAACAAGTTCGAGTCAATATTCCACTTCTTGATACCATCGAGCAAATTCCTCAATATGCCAAATGTCTGAAAGAGCTATGTACTCAAAAACGTGCCACTAACGTTCCTAAGACTGCATTTCTAACTGCAAACACTAGCTCTGTTCTTTCAAATCCCTCCCGAATCAAGTATAAGGACCCCGGTTGTCCTACAATCGGCTGTAAAATAGGTAACACTCACATTAGTCATGCCTTACTCGATCTTGGAGCGAGTGTGAATATTTTGCCTTATACTGTGTACTGTCAACTTGGACTAGGGGAATTAAAACCTACAAACATCACAATTCAACTAGCTGATCGATCTGTCAAAAAACCATTGGGCACGGTTGAAGATGTTTTGATACAAATCACGCAATTCTATTTCCCAGTCGATTTCATAGTCCTAGAGACTGCACCTGTCTCAAATCCCAATAGTCAGATTCCTTTGATATTAGGTCGTCCATTTTTAGCAACATCAAATGCTATCATAAATTGTAGTAATGGTCAACTCCGACTTTCCTTTGGGCACCTAACCATTGAACTAAATATCTTCAATCTTAACAGACAATCAAGGGATTTTGAAACATAAGAAGTTGACATGATCCAAACAATTGTAGAAAATGATTTAGTGATATTACGGAGTCTCTTAACATGTGCCTAGATCATTTTAATTTCAATTTAAATTAAGATGAGTACATTTATGAATTAAATGGTATGTTCGGCTCTTCTCACAATTCACTAGAATTCAATCAGTTAATGTCTATTGAAGCCTCAAAAGAAGTACGCCCTATATTAGACCTCAAACCTCTTCCAAACGATCTTAAGTACGCATACTTAGATTCTTCAGAAAATTTCCCTGTAATCTTGGCATCCGATCTCATTAAGGACCAAGAAGAACAACTTTTGAAAATTTTAAGGGAAAATAAAGAGGCAATAGGATGGGAAATCGCTGACATTAAGGGAATTAGTCCATCAATCATTGAACATCGAATACATTTAGTCGACGAGGCTAAACCAACTCGCGAAGCTCAAAGGCGATTAAACCCTAATATGAGAGAAGTGGTAAAGGAAGAAATTATCAAATGTTTAGGCAATAACATCATCTACCCTATCTCTGACAGTACATGGGTAAGTCCAGTACAAGTTGTACCAAAGAAGTCTGGAATCACTGTAACCACAAATGAGAATAACAAACTTGTTCCGACTAAAGTCAAAAGAAAATGGTGCGTTTGCATCGACTATCGAAAACTTAATGCAGCAACAAGAAAAGATCATTTTCCCTTACCTTTCATTGATCAAATGCTCGAACGCTTAGCTGGTCATGATTACTATTGTTTCCTTGATGGTTACTCCGGCTATAATCAAATTCCCATTGCGTTAAAGGACCAACACAAAACGACGTTCACATGTCCCTTCGGAACTTTCGCTTATCGTCGCATGCCCTTCGGTCTTTGTAATGCTCCCGCTACCTTTCAGAGATGTATGATGAGTATATTTTCTGATATGGTGGAGGATTTCTTAGAAATATTCATGGACGATTTTTCAATCTATGGGTCATCTTTTGATCAATGGGTTATCTTCTAGGCCTATTGTTCATGAGAACATCGATAACTCTCAAATCAATGATCATTTTCCCGATGAACAAATTCTTTCCATCTCCAGTGCACCATGGTACGCGGACATCGTAAATTATCTTGTCACAAATGAAACACCTTCCCATTGGTCAAAACAAGATAAACAAAAATTTCTCTCCAATGTTCGAAACTTTTACTGGGACGATCCTTATCTCTTCAAATATTGCACCGATTAAATCATACGTAGATATGTCCCGGAACATGAATTCCATAGCATCCTCTCCTTTTCACATAATCAAGCATGTGGAGGACATTTTGGAGCAAAGAAAACTGCTGCCAAGGTGTTACAGTGCGGTTTTTATTGGCCTTCTCTTTTTCGTGATGCCCACGAATTTTGCCCCAAATGCACTAGATGTCAACAAACAGGTCGTATTTCCAAACGTAACATGATGCCCTTAAACTCAATCCTTATCATCGAAATTTTTGATGTTTGGGGCATCGATTTCATGGGTCATTTTCCTAATTCTTTTGAAAATCTCTACATCCTACTTGCAGCAGATTACATGTCTAAATGGGTTGAGGCCATTCCCACCAGAACAAATGACAATAAAGTTGTTGTCAAATTTTTGAAAGAAAACATATTTTCCCGTTTTGGCACACCTCGAGCCATTATAAGTGATAACGGTTCTCATTTTTGTAATCGTGCTTTTGAATCTCTTCTTAAGAAATATTCTATCACTCATAAACTATCTACTCCATATCATCCACAGACTAACGGTGAAGTCGAGATTTCCAATAGACAAATTAAACAAATTCTTGAAAAGACGGTCAACTCCAACAGAAAAGAATAGTCATCTAAATTGATAGACGCCCTTTGGGCATTTCGCACAGCTTATAAAACCAATCTAGGAATGTCACCATACCGATTGGTCTTTGGAAAAGCATGCCATTTACCTGTTGAGCTCGAGCACCGCACACTTTGGGCAATCAAATACCTTAATTTTGACATAGAAAAAGCCAGATTGCATCGTAAATTACAATTGTCAGAATTAGAAGAACTAAGAAATGAAGCGTATGAAAATGCAAAGATTTATAAAGAGAAAACTAAAATCTATCATGATAAATCCATACTTCGTAAGACATTCGAAATAGGTCAGAAAGTTCTCTTATATAATTCCAGACTTCATTTATTTCCGGGCAAATTGAGATCTCGATGGACAGGTCTATATATTGTGAAAACAGTATACCCTTATGGTGCAGTTGAAATTAAAAATCCTAGGGACAGTTCCATTTCAAAGGTCAATGGACAGCGATTGAAGCCATTTCTAGAGTTTGAACAACACGAGGACGACAAGTTCGTGGATCTTCACGAACCTAGCTATATGGCATGAGCCACTCACTATCTTGTACATATCAGGTTGTATATTATTATTATTTTTTCTACTTTACATTTGCATTTGCATTCCATTTGACAGTTGGGACACTGTCTTATTCCAGTGTGGGGGGGGGGGGGGAAGGGGACGCATATCTCATTCTGTTTTGTTTGTTCATATTTCATAGTGTGGCATCATTTTCAAAAAAAAAAATCATCTCTTTATTTGTTGTCAATTTTCTTTCTCATTTCCCATTATTTTCAGGACTTCGATTTATTTTTAATTAGTCAAGACAAAGGTAAGCAGTTGAAGTCAATTGATGAAATTTTTTGTGAATCACTAATTTCAAATGTAAAATATAATGAAAAGTTGAATTACAAGCGATAATAGTGAGCTTAGTATATAGGGGAATTCGTAGGTGATGGTTATGAAATCCTTTCTAAACTGTAGTCTTTGTTTTTAAAAAAAATGGCAGATTTAAAGTACATGCGTTGACATTTCAAATCATTGAACTTAAGTGGTGCTAAGTTGATTTTCATAACTCTCTTTAGTTAATTTCAAAAAAAAAAAAATAAGAAGAAACACCTAGAGTAGATAGGTGTGCACACTTGTGAAAGTGTGTGCACTCGCCACGCTCTGTACTCTTCTCACGTAAGCCCGCAAGGCAGTGCATGGATAGTATATCTGGCCTCAGCATTCTGAGTTAGGTGTATAAATAATTAAATAAATAATCGCCTAAGGATTACCGGCCTTTTCTGACATAGTCAGCGTCAGTTTGCACAATCCGCCAAGCTCTGTCCCAACTCTCACGTAAGCCCGCGAGGCAGTGCATGGGTGGTATACCTTGGTCCAAAGGATAGGTGTAAAAAAAACAAAAAAAAAGAGAAGAAGAAGAAGAAAAAAATTAGTAAAGAGAGACTAAGCTTTGAAACCCAAACACTTCTTGACTTTGTTGATTTTGGCTTGTTATACAAATGGAAATGATAAATACCATTTTGGAAAAAAAACCGTGATCAACGGTGAAGAATTTATTTCATGGCTGCACTATGTTATCGACCGGAACAACTAGCCAAACTAGAATCTAATGTATGAAAACTTGAGTTATATTGAAATTTGTGATTAGTGAGGAACCAAAAATTTGAAGAAGTTGACTAAAACTGATATACATTATTTTGTTGCAACTATTTTGAAGTAAAACAAGTCTCCATTTGTTTAGAATTTTGCATTCATGTAGTACATTAGAATCATCACATACTGCATTTGGATTTTGTGGGTAGTATCCGCTGAAAACCCTCACGAGACACCACTCGTCCTACTAGGGACACCTAGAGGTTTAACGGCTTGTTGTACACGCTCAATGCAATCGTGTTTCCTACGAAAAAGGATTTAGTTAGTTTTTTTCTTCTTGTTTATTCGAGGACGAATAAAGTTCAAGTGTGGGGGTATTTGATGAACGTATTTTTCTGCATTTTAAACCGTTTGTTTCATATATTTTTATTTTAATAAAGCGGTATTATACGGGTATTTGTTGTGGTTTGCAGATTATTGATTCCGAAGTGCAACGTTGAAATTAATCGGTTGTGGCGTCCTTAGGTTCAAAAGACAAGCGGCATGACTGCAACATTTTGAGCACCAAATAAGTCAAAGCAATGTCATATTCAATTTATGCGAAATGAGTCAGTTCACATTTTCACTTCAGCATATGGGTGCAAGCAACATGGGAAACAAATCATATCTATATCTCAAGTCACGTGCTCAAACTCAAAGCAAGGAACAAATTTAATTAATTCAAGAAAGTGGGGAACAACTAATGTTCAACATATATTTTCTTCAATCAATGACGTGGCAAAGCATGCACATACTTTGATTTAGTAAATATTGGCTGCATATTCTCAAGGTAGCAAACATCAATTCAAAGCAATATGGACCAATTCAAGCAATGATGTGGACGTATATATGTTCTCTTTCACCAATTCAAGCAAAGGACCAGTTCCTCCTAAAAAGTAGCAGTTGATTTTCTGGGCTGGGAAAGGCTATATATACAGCAGCATACAACAACCAAAAAGATCATCTCTTATCTCCATCACTTTTTCTACTAAGTTTATTTTTATTTTTAAGCAATGTTTTTATATTCAGGAAAAGTGGATAGAACTGTTAATTAGTTTTAGCAGTTTATTTATTTTTTCTTTTATTTCTTTTCGATACTCATTTCAGTTAGTTAATAAATTTAGTTCTTCTCTATTTCAGTTGTTTACTCTGTCATTTCCTTTTCCGCAATTTTAATTCATGTTCTGATTTTTACAATTTTATATTTTGGTTGCAATTTCGATTAGATTCGGAATTGATTCGGAGTATATTATTGTTTTTATTTTTCTATTCAAATTCACCGTCGAATTCGTTTAACACGCCTAAGATTTAAATATGGGTTTCAATTGTTTTAAAATACAATTCCCTGTGTTCGACCTGCATACTACACGCCTGTGCACTTGCAGAATTAATTAAAATTTGTGCTTTTCTAACCAATAGAAAAGTCGCAACAATAGTTTTACAGAAAGCCTATCTATGAAGCAGGTTGCTGTTGATTGTGGTTTGACGAGATGATAGTGAAGGCAATTTAAGTTTGGATTTCGGCAGCTGCTGTATTTGGAGTATGCATGGGTAATGCAAGCAGTAAGACTTGAACCAGAGATAGGTAGTGTATCAGGCAATTGAGAAGCAGTGGTGAGGAGGGGTTTGATTGATTGACTGCGGCTGTTTGGTGAGTTGTTTTCTTTTTATGTGCAGTAGTTTATAGGAAATGTACACAAACTGCAGTAGTTGTTTCCATTTTTTTTTGAGTTATGTTGCTACTAAGGCAGGTAGAAGTGTGTTGGTTTGAATCTGATGTGGTTGCGATGGCTTGCTGGTGGAAGAGTGTAGTTGTAGGCAAATGTTGGTCAGTTTTGAAGAAAGGCGGTTTGGCAATGCAAGGAGGATGTAATGTGGAAGTTTTGTATTGTAGTGTGATAGTTGCTGGTGGTAGCTTGGTGGTCGAGGAAGGATTGCAAATAGTCTGTAATTTTGATGGTGATGTATGAGATTTGCGGCAAGTCTTTGTTTGCTTGGAGCAGTGACATTTATGGCACAGGACAGTTGTATATTAGGGTACTTAACAATCTAGACTATATTACTTGTACTAAAGATCTGAATTGTAGTACTAAAACGAATGTATGAATCACTATTTTATATGGATTATGAACACGATAATTGAAATATATTTATTTGGTATTACCATATTCAATATGTATTTTTCGTCCAATTTAATTTTAAATGACTAGAATATTGCATGCAATAATTGTTGACAGTAACAACCGATGCAAAAAATGTCTTGTTGCATCGGTTGTTACTGCCAACCGGTGCGATATAAGGGATTGGTTTTAAGCCAAAGATCTTATGTTGCATCATTTTTACTAACAACCGATGCAAAAGATAACTATTTGCGTCGGCTTTACAACCGGTGCAAAAAAATTTAGTTTATTGCATCGGTTGCATGTGCATCGGTTGTAGAACTGATGCAACAGGAAGGTGAACAACCGATGCAAATGACCTGTTTTGTAGTAGTGAATCTGATAAAAATAGTTATGGAATAAAATTTATTAAGGTGAAAAATAAATTGTGAATGAATAAATAAATTTACAATTGCAAGTAAATGAAAGTGAAATTGAATGTTGAAATTCATTTTGAATTTGTAAGTAAATAGATTTGGAATTAGAATTGAATTTGATTTGTGATAAACAAAGCGAAGTATTGAAATAGAATTAGTAAGTGGAACTAATTGAAGGAATGACAAAATAATTATGGTTTGAAATGAATTGAATTCAATAATTATAAATGAAAGGTAAATTGAATTCATATGGAATTGGAAATCCAGTTTAATTATAAGTAGATATAAACCAAATGGTGAATTGAGAATAAATTTAAGAAGTATATAAGATATTTACATTGAACTTAAGAAATAAATGATGAAATTCTTAAGTAAAATTTGGAATTGAGAAAATATTCTAAATTGATAAGTGAATGAAGGATAAATTGGAAAATTATGAAATGGTGATTGTGAATAAGGTAATGAAAAATCAATGTGAATAAAAGGAAAGAAAATTGATATATCTAATAATCAATTGGAATTAATACGTAAAATATACGTATATTATTTTCGCATAGCGATTTGATCCAGAATTTGAGCATAGAATTTCGAGATAATTATATCGATCCGAGTTAGGATTTTTCACTCGATTTTCGACGGCGAACCTGGATATGGATTTTTGATTGATTCTAGAAATTCTCTATCATAGTTTACGGCTATGCAAGGAGAATGACGTTTTCTGATCAAAAAACCAGATCTGAGTCCGCACTAGGAAGTCGGGTGGACGATACTAGCACGGAAGTGAAATTGTGTGATCGAGTGAGCGATCGAATTTGATATTGCGTACGAATGATATAAGTACATCGTACGGATTTGAATGAAATAAATATTCAAACTTTGGAATGGAATGTGCAAAATGATGAGCAGGATATACAGGTGTGTTAAAGGCAAAAGATAAATTGGGATTTGATTTCGAAGATAAATTTAAATTGCTCGAAAAAGGTATTTATTTAAATTTCAGTATGAAATTTGATGACTTTCTTGTCTAGCGGCTTGGCGTTTCATTTTATTTTTGAATCCGAGGACACGCTATGGCATTTTGTAGTTGTACCGAGCTAGCCGCGCAGAGGATACGTTGGCAAAAAATTTCAAAATTTTAGGGAGCTAGAAAATTTTTGAGAAAATTTTGAAAAATTTAAATTTAAAATTGAATTGTTAAGAAAACAACATTGTTTGGAAGTTATGAAAGATTTTGGAAAGTTGGTTGATGTAATAATGGGTCTTCAATAAAAGATTTGTTTTGGCAAGTTGATAAAACTTTATGGTTTCAGGAAAATGATAAACGGGTTAAGGATCATTCTTTTTAACTAGTAATTTCGGGACGAAATTCTTTTAAGGGGAAGAATGCGACGACCCGAAAATTTTAACATTTGAAATTAGAATATTTAATTGATTTTTAATATTTAGAAGTTAGTTTAACTTGAATTTCAAATATCAGAACGAATTTGGCAATTAAAATTGTTGAATTTAATTTATTTAAGTGGGTAAAATGTTGAATCTTGATTTTTAAGCTGATTAAAAATATTTCAAAGGCTTGAAAAATCAATAATGATAATACTGAAGATAATGGAAGCTTCAGAATTTAATTTGAAAATGTTTTATTCAGTTTTGAAATTATATCGTTTAAATCGATATTTAAAAATTGCCTTCTGGGGCATAGTCTTGAAATTCGACGAAACTAGTTCCATTGGATCTGTGATATTGTATTATTATCGTATTTCAATTTTCGTAGTGTTCGGAGTGATCGTTTGGTCGTACGATAAGCAAACGCACTGAAATTTATATCGAAATTTAATTTAATAACTATGTTCAAAAAGCCATCTTCTCCATACGATCGAATTTGGACTTGGAACCTTTTCCATTACATTCGGAATAGGGCTTTAACATTATAAACGCCTAGCGGCATGCCTCGATTGGAGATCGAGATTATGAGTTGTATTTGTTGAGATGATTTAAATTTGAATTTGAAATTTAAATATAAATAATAATTGTGCATGCCCTTATTCTGCTTCTCAACACGTATTTGCTTTTTCAAACACGTGTTTCTTTTACTTTGTTAAAGTTTAACACGTGTTTCCTTCTTATTTTTAAAGTTCCCGGTCGTTATATAGAAAAAAGAAGAAAGGGGCGTAGCCGAGAAAATAGAATTGAAATCGCTAAAAAAGTCAAATTGCCTCTTTTGTTTCTTCTTCTTTTTTTCTCTTTAATCGAAAAAATGGCGAGCCTTTCTCCTCAATTGCCGTTTTCCCCTTTTCTTTTGAATCAGCCCTAATTATATTCCATCGTTCGAGGAAAAAATATATAAAATCGAATCGAGTTGCTCGATTCAAATTCGAACTGGGTTTGATTGATATTCTATTTGCAATGCACTCTTGTTCGAGATAGCTGAGTGATGGCGACGCATTGTCATTCGAAATGGTTGGAGCATCGCACAGAGGCATACTCTAAGCTGCGGCGAGGCCGGTGTCATGCACTCGCGTAGAGGTCGCTGCGACGCTCGGCATTTGGAAGCAACGTGGGTGAGGCATTGACGGGGTGGTTTAAGGCTGGGTCGTTTGCGTGGGTTGCAACAGTGGAGGTTGCAATGTCGTTCGATGGTGTGGTAGTTAGGTATTCTTATTTTACTTTGTTAATTTTATATATGTACAGATTAGGAAGAGAAATTTTTTTTACAGTAAAGAAATCCTGTGGATTTATATAAAAATGTGATTTTTTAGAATCTATATATTATTTTATAAATGTACATACATATATATATATATATATATATATATATAGGTAGTTTCAAAAGGAAAAATTATTTGTTTAAAACCAAATTATTAGTTAAATTAAAACCATTGGTTAATTAAATTATTTTTAGTTACTAAAAGATATTTTTAAAAGGAAAAAAATAGGTTTAAACTAAATTATTAGTTGATTTATTTATTAAAAAAGAAATTTAGTTTTAATTTAATTTTTAGTTAAATAAATTTATTAAAAGAAATTGGTTTGCAATAAAATCGTTGGATAATTAAAATTACCAAACAAAAATTGATTATTCGATTATTTCGAATATTAATGAATTGTACAAATATTTATACAAGGTCTAAAATGAAGAAACAAGCTGGAATGGAAATAAGTTTAAATGGATTGCAAAATAAAAGCAAAGGTGAGATCTTCTCACTAAAATTTAAATGATTGAAATTTCAATTATTGATTGACTGTTTGGATATGGTAGTATATATATATGGAGTGATTGATTTCCTGCATTATACATCGAATGAGACCCTATGCGCCGCATAATAGCAGATGATATTATTTAATCTCATATACCGCGATATTCCTCCTCGAAGTGGAATTGGTATTTAATTATTGTGCTAACATCTGTGGATGTAAAGAAATAGGTTGGAGGAATCCAACTGGATTCCTTAAATATTTGAATTTGTTTCAATGTTGTGTGTTGATTTATTTATAATCTGTGTATGATTATATTTGTGGTTGAAATCGTTGAAGTCTATGATTTAGCCGAATATATTTTTGGTATCGTAGGATACCAGAAATATAAAAATTGGACTTTTGGAAATTAAAGTAGAAAACTTTAAGTAAATCCGTTTTAGAGAATTGGATGAATTTAAAAGAAGAAATTTTAAAAAATAAAAGTTGATTTTTGAAATCTTGTCGAATTAATTCCAAAATATGCGGAAGGATTTTAATAAATGGATTTGAGTAATATTATCCAAAAGTTAAAGAAATCATTTAAATTTCGGATTTTAAATAGTTTGGGAAAAATAAAGGGATTTAATTTAAAAGATAACAAATTTTAGAAATCAATTTGAAAATTTATTTGGTGTTTAAAAAAAATCTTCCAGAAATTAATTTGAAAATTGATTTGGTGTTTAAAAATAAATTTTTGACAAATCAATTTGAAAATTGATTTGGTGTTTGAAAATCAATTTTTGAAAAATCAATTTGAAAATTGATTTGTTGTTTGAATGAAAATTGATTTTGTGTTTGAAATAAATTTGAGAATCAATTTAAAATTTGATTTGGTATTTAAAAATAAATTTAGGGAAATCAATTCTGAAATCGATTTGGTGTTTGACATAAATGTTTGGAAAATCAATTTGGAATTTGATTTGGTGTTGAAATCAATTGGAAAATCAATTTGGAATTCGATTTGGCGTTTGAAAGTGAATATTTGAAAATCGATTTGAAAATCGTATATCCGTGGATATTTGGAAATTTAAATTCACAAATGGGAATTTATAAAGTAAAGGAAAATTTGTTTTAAAAATAAATATTGGTTTATTTGTAAAAGTGTGGAAAGAAATTTACGGATTTGGAATGTAAATTTAAAATAAATCTATAAGGATTTAATAATTGATTCAAATGGATCATTTTTAAAATGGAAAGTGTATTTTCCCTGGGAAGCCGAGTATACTTTCAAACTAGCTTTTAAGGTATAAATTTAAAATTCTAGAAATTGGTTTTGAAAGAATATTGTTGGAGAAATTATTTTCGAAAACTGTTTTCAAATCTTTAATGTAAATATTTATTTAATTAATTATAGAAGTGATTGTTTAAAGATTTAATTGATATTCGATTTAGAAAATGGTTATTTAAATAGTTATACTCTATCTAATAATTTTATTTTAAAATTATTTTGGGCTTGAGATTTATATGAGACATGGGTATAAAATTTCATAACTAATGTTTTAAACAAGGTGTTTAAAAATAGTTTTTATTTTAAATGCTTCCAAGTATATATTTTTGGATAAGTGATTTAAATTATTTTTAAAGTATTCAAGCTCGGCAAATTTTCAATGGAAATTTATTCCACGTGAGGAAAGTGATTTGAAATTTGTTTTCAAAGGATTGAAATGTGAAAAGTGAATTTAAATTTGTTTTCATAGTGTTGAAGTGTTAAAAAATATGTCTTGCGAAGATATTTTGAAAATAAATAATTTGGGAAAATTATTTATATCTTGGTTGTAACGACCCGTAATTTCGCTACTTCAAAAATGAGAGATTTTACTTATTTTTAAATTTAAAAGGAGTTTAAATATTAAATAAATATATTATATGTAGTAAATAAATTATTTATTCTTATAGTTAATAAATTAAAAAGTATAAATTTGGATTTTAGAACAAATCGACAAAAGTTAAGTTTTGTAAAAAAATAAATAAAGGCATAAATAAATGGATTTAAATATTTATTTAAAAAGATAAATCTTATTTAAAACATCTAATAAAGATAATAAAAGTATATTAAAAGATTAAAAGTATGTTAATAATCCCTTTACAAAAATTACCAAAATTTGTCGCATTTTGTCAAGTTTTACATACACTGTAAAATTAGATATTTTGATATTATTTAAATATGATTTTTAAATATAAAGAGACATGTTTTAATCTATTTAAAGAAGTAAAAAGTTCATTTTAAAGTTTGGTTTACTTCAATATATAGATTAATAAAAACGTCAAATTTTGACGGTAAAATTTGTCGACAAAGACAACGTTTTCAACCAAAACAAGTTGTCGACAGGTCGTTGCAACTTGATACGTTTTCTAACACATGAATACAAGTTTGAAAACTATTTAAACACTTAACATTTAGCACTAAAAGACAAAAAAAGTTTACTTTTGAAAAGTTAAGTTAAAATAAATAAATTTAAAAAGACATGATTTGACATAAAAACAATATTTTTACCTTACTTCTCGTCTCATTAATAAGATGTAGTACTTTTACATAGAAAAGAAGAAAAAATATATGATTTAATAACTACAAACCATAAGAAAGTGACACTACAAACCATAAGAAGGTGACACCTCTTTACCTTTTAACACACTTTTCCATAAACATCATTTCCACCATTAATGCAAATCAAATCAAGCCAAAGTCTTCTTTCTTTTTAACACAAAGTTTAAGAAAAAAAGAGTAATCATTTCACAAATTCAAATCACATTAATGAGATGTTACTAATTTACATGGAAAAGGAGAAAATGTTAATTTAACATTTTAAAGTTTAAGAAAAAGAGGCAAGCATCATTTCGTTAAGTACAAACTTACATCCTACCATCATTTCACCATCAATACACTTCTTATCATGTGAAGCAAAAGTCAAAAAGTAAGGCAAGGGTATTTAGGACATTAGTCACTCAAACTCCACTTATAAATACAAGGCTAAACCCTTCTTTCTTCACTACATTCTCATTCTACAAAAAATTTAAACTCCATTCTCTTCCTCTTCCATTACTTCCTCATTCTTCCTCCATTTCCATGGCTTTCTACCTCTCCATTTCCCTCTACCTTTAAGCTATCACCTCCATACTCCCTTACCATCACCTCATACGCCCTCCTCCTTACATACCCAAGCCGTGCCACCTCCTCCCCACCTACCTTCGGCCGTACCTCCTCCCTACTAGCCAAGCCGAGCCCCTACACCCCAAGGCCAGGCACCACACACTCCAAACCCGAGCCTACACCCTCCTCCACACCAAGGCCGTACTTCCTCTCCTCCATATGAAAAAACAAAAGAAAAAAAGAAAAAAAGAAAAGGGAAAGGAAAACAAAAGCGTTCGGAAAGGAAATGGCTAAAGGCGAGACGTTGGAAATAATACATTAACGAGAGACGAAAATCTTACGTTAAAGTTTGACGGAGTTGATATGAAGGTGAAATATTCTCACCGCTTTTTGAATTATATTGATTACCATGTTTAATTGTTATGTTAGATGATCACTATTTGATGATATAGATGTTTGATTGATTGTTTGAATATATTGGATAATCCATATTAATGTTATGACATTTACCGTATTGAATATGTTAGTTTTATATTATTGTTGTATGGTTGTGATGATAATTTGGACATCAAATTTCTATTAATTAAGTAATCCCTTTGTTTAATAAGACCACATTTTAGTAATATGAGATATCGTGAAAAAATAAGTCTCTTTTCATTTAGAAGTGAAATTAAGTTAAAATGAAAGAGAATTTGAAATTTGAAATGAAACGGATTTGAAAAGGATAGTTAATTAGAAATTAAAATTGAGATGAATAGTGAAATTGAAATTGAAATCGATTTTGAATAAGTGAAGCTTAGTTTGAGGTTGAATTGAAGTTTAAATTGAAATTGGATTTGAAATCTAAGCTTTAAATGAGTTTAACTTGAGATTAGAATTGAAATTGAGTTGAAATTGGAATTTAAAATTTAATATTAAAATAATGGGAATATAATAATATTATAATACGGTAATAGTGAAAATACATTTTAAAAGCTTTAAAAAGTGAAAATATTGATTTAAAATGATTTGTAATGATTTTATAAGTGTTGAAATCCAATTTGAATAGATTATTTTAAATATTGAAAAATAAGTTAAAACTAGGTGCGTCGCGCAACGGTAGTTCGCGAATTCGCGCCGAAAAGTTCAAATGAGTGTATAAAGTGGAATATAGCTCGGAATTCTTCAAGATAAGAAAATTACGGACTATTATATCCATATATTCTAAACGAAAAAAGAAAATCAAAGTTTCATTAAGTAGATTTTGAAATAAGTCCAAATCAATTTTCCAGAAAAATCGCGCTAGTGCAGTTAAGTGACATAACAGGACATCTGTTTAGATGGATGTTTTTAATTATGGAAAAATATGAAATAAATATAATAAATATATTTAAATGTTTTGAAAGAGATTTGGATTGGAAAATATGAATTATCGAATGTTTAAAAGTTTTTTAATTCAAATAAGCTTATTTAGCACTTTCCACAGCACTTTTCTACTGCGAATTCTATAATTTTTTGGAATATGAGTTTAAATGTAACGACGTTTCCTAGAATAAATTGTGAATGTTTTAAAAAGGATAATTAAGCGTTTTTGAAAGATAATTTGGAATATTTGTAAGAAATTCCAAAATAAAATTGAAAAATCTGAGTATGCGGAAACGATAGTACATTTGTCCCATCTGTGAGAACTGGAAAGATAAAACAAGATGTTTAACTAAGGTTAGGGATGGAGCAACCAGTGCCATGAACTTACATGGCCTATGTTTTCTTTTCTTAGGCGAGGGGTGGAACAGATCAAAAGGAAAGCCCGTATGTTCTTAAATAAAAAGATCGTATATAGTTTTCAAAATAATAGAAGATTGATATTATCCAAAAGTCAAGAAATCTCCAAAAATGAATGATTTTTATGATTCTATTTACTTCAAAATGTCTGTTAAGAATTGATTTAGGGTTTATAAATAACATTGTTTTTGACCCGCTTAAAAGTTAAGGAATTTGGATGAAGAAATAAGTATTGAAATTGAAATATTTTCCAAAGCAAAAGAATGAATTACATAGAAATTATCCTAAGTCAAAAGAAAGAGAATTTCAAAATCATCCGAAAAGAATTAAAGTGAAAAGAGACTTAATAAATCATGTATACTCATATTCACTTTCTATCGATATTGGATTTCGAAGGAACTGGGGTCGAATTTGGGTAAATCCCATCCGAAAATCACTTCAAACCAATGTATACGTACGAACGTGAAGACATGTTGAAGATGATGATTATTAAAGATCATGGATCTTTATAGCGTGAGGACTGCTTGTTAACTTGCTCTGGGTAGCTCCCGAGTTCTATATCGCAGTGGTCTTCTCGTTGTGGAGATTTTTCGGATTGTAAGAACTACTCGCTACTAGTGGTAGTAGGAGAGTACCTTCAGTTTGTCCTGTTACTAGACAACTTGTACGGACGTTTGTCTGACACTGCATTTCTAAAGATTACGTATATTGGTTTTAATAAATGTATATCAGTGGTGGCGGAGAAGGCAACTTCTCTTAGCTTAACACCCTCCTTGAGACATACGAGCTCAAGGGTTGTATTTTTATGGAAGGAAATTAGTAGTCAACAGAAATGGCAATGTGGCATTCAAAGATGTGATATGTGATTTGTGAAAAGGTAATCGTAGCCTCAAGCCTCATCAAACCGGAAATGACCGAAACAGGATTAGATTCGGCAAGGCTAAGTGGGTCATTCCCAATTAGGGTATGATCATCCCCTTCTCGATATATTTCTTCCCGCTATGACGTCGGGGTGTAAATTGATGTGGTGTATGCTATGAGGGCCCTCGGATAAAGGTCGATAACGACCGGGGGATGACATATTCGGTACCATCTAGTTAAAGAGGTGGGTCGGTCTTGTGTTGGTAGAGGATCCTTTGTGATGGTCCTTGGGACATCCATCTAGAGGTGTACCCCTTCGAAAGATAGATCCCGCGCGTGGTCATTTGTATGGAAATCCATTCTCCAATAAGAACCTACAGTTTTGTTTGTATTGATGTAATGAATAGCCTCGAAATGCTATATGGGTAACCATTTCGGATAAGATTAATAAGTTTATTTGCAAATGTTTTCAAAGAGATGTCATTAGAAATAATATCAAATGTTTTGATATAAAAGTGTTTTAGTTATCATAAGGTAAAAACCCGTCCGTGTTTATGTGTGGGCGTGGTCTTATGAGATACACTTTATTTTCAAAGGATTTATAAAAAGGCTGATATATGACACTGTCATCTATTATTGAGTTTTTCTCACGCTGGTTTACCAAGCCTGATCCGGGTATTTTCAATACTCGGGTCAGATCCGAGTTGTTTCAGGTTTAGTCGAAGATGATTGGAGTTTCCAAAGGAGAGCTGGAGATAATCACCGACGTATGGACATATTCTATTATCCGCTTTGCTTAGTGTATTTTGTTTGATGTTTGTCAGCAATTGTAAGGACAGATGTTTATAACTGTCCAAGCTGAATTTAGGTTAGACTCTGATATATGTATTTAAAAGTTTTCCGCTGCAAAAATATTTGTTCAATATTATATGTTATTCCATTCGAGTGAGATTCTGTTCTGTCTTCTTTTCTTTTTTACCCTTAAAGATCCGTCTTTTCGTAAAATTTGAGTTAGACATGTGCGGTTTATTGTCGATTTAGAGAGTACGGGAAAATGGGACTTTACATTTGGTATCAGGGCTTTTGGTTGAGCGAACACCGAAGCCTGATAGGGGTAAGTCTCATCAAAGATAGGATTAGTAATATCCTAGGATGAGTAACTCATTAGAGATAGGGTTAGTAACACCCTAAAATGAGTTATAAGAGTATTATATATATGAGAGCGTATTTGTTAATTTTATAAAAATGATTTTTTTTAAAGGAAATTGGTAAATGAAATAATTTTACCTTGGGTTTATATTATAAATATTAAAAGGGACATTATTATCTTTTGGGTTAGAAATTAAGGATTGATTGTAATTTTGCTTAGCAAAACCAAAATATGAATATCTTGTGATTAGAATTGCACGATTTGACTATAAGATATTCTATATAGAATTAATTAGTTGGAAGCTAGAATTAAGAACTTTAATCATAAACATTTGATTATTAAGAAATAATAATGATTAAGTGGTTATCATGATGGATGGATTTAAAAGCTAAGTACAAATATCTTGTGAAGTAAAATTCACAATTTGATTATAAGACATTTGATGATAATATTGAAGCTAGAAGTCGTAATAGGAGAAAGAAAAAAAGAAAATGCATACTTAGAAAAAAATTCTTATCAACAAGGTAGGAAAAGGATAAACCTAAGTTGAGACTTTTTACAAAATATAATATAAAAAGATAAGTTCTATAACTTATAAAGGAGATAAGGTGATTAGAAATTTAGACACTTTGACTAGGTTAAAATCAAAGTGAAATTTAGGAACAAAAGATATAAGAAATATCATCCTAATATAAAATTTTGAATTAGTGATACATTTAGGGTAACATTTGTAATTCAAAATGAAGTAAGAATAGAAGTGGATATTTTTGAATAATATGGTTAATAGGTTGATTGTTGGATGAAAATGTTTAAGTAATAAATACCATGTGAATTAAGTTTCATAATTTGATTATAAGGCATTTGATGGATTTAAGATTAATAAATTTGATTTAGAAAATGGATAGGTAAATAAGTTAAGTAGTTAATAATAGAATCAGTGAGAAAAAGGTGTACATTTAGTAAAGTTGTCTTATTAATATATGGATTGGATAAATAATATTAGCTAATAAAAACCTTAGATAAAGAAAACTAAGGGTTGAGTTTTATGACTTATTAATTTAAGATAATGGTAGAGTTCCATATTAGTTAAACACCTTAGTTGAAGTAATAACAATTAGAAGTTTGGGGATATGTATATATACTCTTAAGAAGTAAATGTATATTATACAAGTTTAAGTCGTATTTGTATGCTTAAGTAATGATGTATTTAGAAGAAAGTAAATGGTTGTGAAATAAACTTGGATTAATAGAAATTTTGAAGAAATGTATTAGGTAAAGATGAATGTGAATAAGTATATAAGTTAAACGTAGATCATTTTGGCACATAAATTTTGATCTAAGATTTGAGTACAGAACTTTGAGGTGTTTACACCAATCCGAGAAAGGATTTATCACTCGATTCTTGACGGCGAGCATTGATGGGAGTTTATGACTATGTACACGAGTTTTCTATCATAGTTGAGAGCTATGCAAGGAAAGCAAGGGTTTAAGATCAAGAAGTCTGATCAAAGTCCGCATTAGAAAATCGAAGGATCGATACTAGTTCAAAAGAAAAGTTGTGAATTCGAATAATAGATCGAATCAAATATCACATATAGTATGATGTGTTGGGTCTGTCTATTTAGTAGTTGGATAGTTATCTCAAATAGTAGGCACTAAGATATAGTGGTCGGACTGATGTTTTGGTATGCATATATATATAGACCACAGATATAGTACATGCTCAGGACAGGGAATGAGTTATGTAGTTGTATTCCTTTATCTTGATATAGTATTAGTGTGGTTGTTTTTGGATGTTTAGTCTTGTTCGGTTGTTATATATTCTCTTAAGTGTGTAGTATGCACTAGGATGTGTACGACAGAAGTTTGACTTGATGTATGTGTATATAATCGTAAGTACGTGATATGTACTCAAGTTAATGTAGGGAATCTTTATATGTATGTTTGACATCATTTTCTTTTAGTGTTGTTATGATATCGATCTTCTTCTTTTCTATCACCGGCAGAAATAAGTCAAATTATTTGAGCATATGAGTATAAGATAGATTCTTTTATCTAACTTTCATTTCGAGGACGAAATGCTCTTAAGTAGGGGGGAATGTAATGACCCGTAATTTCGCTACTTCGAAAATGAGAGATTTTACTTATTTTAAATTTAAAATGAGTTTAAATCTTAAATAAATATGTTATATATAGTAAATAAATTATGTATTCTTATAGTTAATAAATTAAAAGGTATAAATTTGGATTTTAGAACAAATCGATAAAAGTTAAGTTTTGTAAAAAAATAAATAAAGGCTTAAATAAATGGACTTAAATATTTATTTAAAAAGATTAATCTTATTTAAAACATCTAATAAAGATAATAAAAGTATACTAAAAGATTTAAAAGTATGTTAATAATCGTTCTACAAAAATAACCAAAATTTGTCGCATTTTGTCAAGTTTTATATACACTGTAAAATTAGAGATTTTGATATTATCTAAATATGGTTTTTAAATATAAGGAGACATGTTTTAATTTATTTAAAGAAGTAAAAAGTTCATTTTAAAGTTTGGTTTACTTCAATATATAGCTTAATAAAAAGTCAAATTTTAACGGTAAAATTTGTCGACAAAAATACCGTTTTCAACCAAAACAAGTTATCGACAAGTCATTGCGACTTGATACATTTTCTAACATATAAATACAAGTTTACAAACTATTTAAACACTTTACATTTAGCACTAAAAGACAAAAAGAATTTACTTTTGAAAAGTTAAGTTAAAATAAATAAATTTAAAAAGACACGATTTGACATAAAAACAACATCATTACCTTACTTCTCATCTCCTTAATAAGATATAATACTTTTACATAGAAAAGGAGCAAAACTATATGATTTAGTAACTACAAACCATAAGAAGGTGACACCTCTTTACCTCTTAACACACTTTTCCATAAACATCATTTCCACCATTAATGCAAATCAAATCAAGCAAAAGCCTTCTTTCTTTTTAACATAAAGTTTAAGAAAAAAAGAGAGTAACCATTTCACAAATTCAAATCACATTAATGATATGTTACTAATTTACATGGAAAAGAAGCAAATGTTATTTTAACATTGTAAAGTTTAAGAAAAAGAGGCAAATATCATTTCATTAAGTACAAACTTACATCCTACCATCATTTCACCATCAATACACTTCTTATCATGTTAAGGAAAAGTCAAAAAGTAAGGCAAGGGTATTTAGGACATTAGCCACTCAAACTCCACTTATAAATACAAGGCTAAACCCTTCTTTCTTCACTACATTCTCATCCTACAAAAAATTTAAATCCATTCTCTTCCTCCTCCATTACTTCCTCCTTCTTCCTCCATTTCCATGGCTTCCTACCTCTCCATTTCCCTTCTACCTTTAAGCTATCACCTCCATACTCCCTTACCATCACCTCGCACCCCCTCCTCCTCACATACCCAAGCCGTGCCACCTCCTCCCCACCTACCTTCGGCCGTACCTCCTCCCTACTAGCCAAGCCGAGCCCTTACATCCCAAGGCCAGGCACCACACACTCCAAACCCGAGCCTACACCCTCCTCCACACCAAGGCCGTACTCCCTCTCCTCCATATAAAAAAAGGAAAAAAGAGAAGAAAAGAAAAAGAAAAAGAAAACAAAAGCGTTCGGAAAGGAAACGGCTAAAGGCGAGACGTTGGAAATAGCACGTTAGCAAGAGACGGAATTCTTACGTTAAAGTTTGACGGTGTGGATATGAAGGTGAGAAATTCTCACCGCTTTTTTTAATTATATTGATTATCATGTTTAATTGTTATGTTAGATGATCACTATTTGATGATGTGGATGTTTGATTGATTGTTTGAATATGTTGGATAATCCATAGTAATGTTATGGCATTTACCGTATTGAATATGTTAGTGTTATACGATTATTGTATGGTTGTGATGATAATTTGGACATCAAATTTCTATTAATTAAGTAGTCCCATTGTTTAATAAGACCACATTTTAGTAATATGAGATATTATGGAAAAATAAGTCTTTTTTTCATTTAGAAGTGAAATTAAAGTTAAAATGAAAGAGAATTTGAAATTTGAAGTGAAACAGATTTGAAAAGGATAGTTAATTAGAAATTGAAATTGAGATGAATAGTAAAATTAAAATTGATTTTGAAAAAGTGAAGTTTAATTTGAGGTTGAATTGAAGTTTAAATTGAAATTGGATTTGAAATCTAAGTTTTAAATAGTTTAATTTGAGATTAGAATTGAAATTGAATTGAAATTGGAATTCAAAATTAATATTAAAATAATGGGAATATAATAATATTATAATATGGTAATAGTGAAAATACATTTTAAAAGCTTTAAAAAGTGAAAATATTGATTTAAAATGATTTGTAATGATTTTATAAGTGTTGAAATCCAATTTGAATAGATTATTTCAAATATTGGAAAATAAGTTAAAACTAGGTGCGTCGCGCAACGGTAGTTTGCGATTACGCGCCGAAAAGTTCAAATGAGTGTATAGAGTGGAATATAGCTCGGAATTCTTCGAGATAAGACAATTCTGCACTATTATATCCATATATTCTAAACGAAGAAAGAAAATCAAAGTTTCATCAAGTAGATTTTGAAATAAGTCCAAATCAATTTTCTAGAAAAATCGCGCTAGTGCAATTAAGTGACCATAATAGGAAATCTGTTTAAATGGATGTTTTTAATTATGGAAAAATATGAAATAAATATGATAAATCTATTTAAATGATTTGAAAGAGATTTGGATTGAAAAATATGAATTATCGAATGTTTAAAAGTTTTTTAATTCAAATAAGCTTATTTAGCACTTTCCGCAGCACTTTTCTGCTGCGAATTCTATAACCTTTTGGAATATGAGTTTAAATGTGACGACATTTCTCAGAATAAATTGTGAATGTTTTAAAAAGGATAATTAAGCGTTTTTGAAAGATAATTTAGAATATTTATAAGAAATTCCAAATAAAGTTGAAAAATCTGAGTATGTGGAAACGACTAGTACATTTGTCCCGCCTGTGAGAACTGGGAAGATAAAACAGGGTGTTTAACTAAGGTTAGGGATGGAGCAACCAGTACTTGAACTTACCTGGCCTATGTTTTCTTTTCTTAGGCAAGGGGTGGAACAGATCAAAAGGAAAGCGCGGATGCTCTTAAATAAAAAGATCGTATAAAGTTTTCAAAATAATAGAAGATTGGTATTATCCAAAAGTTAAGCAATCTCCAAAAATGAATGATTTCTATGATTCTATTTACTTCAAAATGTCTGTTAAGAATTGATTTAGGGTTTATCATAAACGATGTCTTAAATAACATTGTTTTTGACCCGCTTAAAAGTTTAGGAATTTGGACCAAGAAATAAGTATTGAAATTGAAATATTTTCCAAAGCAAAAGAATGGATTACTTTGAAATTATCCTAAGTCAAAAGAAAGAGAATTTCGAAATCATCCGAAAAGAACTAAAGTGAAAAGAGACTTAATAAATCCTGTATACTCATATTCACTTCCTATCGATACTGGATTTCGAAGGAACCGGGGTCGAATTTGGGTAAATCCCATTCGAACCAATGTATACGTTCGAACGTGAAGACATGTTGAAGATGATGATTATTGAAGACCATGGATCTTTATAGCGTGAGGACTGCTTGTTGACTTGCTCTGGGTAGCTCCCGAGTTCTATATCGCAATGGTCTCCTCGTTGTGGAGATTTTTCGAATTGCAAGGACTACTCACTACTAGTGGTAGTAGGAGAGTACCTTCGGTTTTTCCTATTCCTGGACAACTTGTATGGACGTTTGTCTGACATTGCATTTCTAAAGATTACGTACATTGATTTTTACAAATGTACATCAATGGTGGCGGAAAAAGCTTCTCTTAGCTTAATACCCTCCTTGAGACATACGATCTCAAGGGTTGAATTTTTGTGGAAGGTAATTAGTAGTCAACAGAAATGGTAATGTGGCATTCAAAGATGTGATATGTTCTTCGTAAAAAGGTAAACGTAGCCTCAAGCCTCGTCAAACTGGAAATGACCGAAACATGATTAGATGCGGCAAGGCTAAGTGGGTCATTCCCAATTAGGGTACGATCATCCCCTTCTAGATATATTTCTTTCCACTATGACGTGGGGTGTAAATTAATGTGGTGTATGCTATGAGGGACCTCGGATAAAGGTCGGTAACGAGCGGGGGATGACATATTCGGTACCATCTAGTTAAAGAGGTGGGCTGGTCTTGTGTTGGTAGAGGATCCTTTGTGATGGTCCTTGGGACATCCATCTAGAGGTGTACCCCTTCGGAAGGTAGATCCTGGGCCTGGTCATTTGTATGAAAATCCATTCTCCAATAAGAACCTACGGTTTTGTTTGTATTGGCGTAATGAATAGCCTCGAAATGCTATATGGGTAACCATTTCGGATAAGATTAATAAGTTTATTTGCAAATGTTTTCAAAGAGATGTCATTAGAAATAATATCAAATGTTTTGATATAAAAGTGTTTTAGTTATCATAAGGTAAAAACCCGTTCGTGTTTATGTATGGGCGTGGTCTTATGAGATACTCTTTATTTTTAAAGGATTAATAAAAAGGCTGATATATGACACTGTCATCTATTATTGATTTTTTCTCACGCTGGTTTACCAAGCCTGATCCGGGTATTTTCAATACTCGGATCAGATCCGAGTAGTTTCAGGTTTAGTCGAAGATGGTTGGAGTTTCCAGAGGAGAGCTGGAGATATTCATCGACGTATGGACATATTCTATTATCCGCTTTGCTTAGTGTATTTTGTTTGATGTTTGTCAGCAATTGTAAGGACATATGTTTATAACTGTCCAAGCTGAATTTAGGTTAGACTCTAATATATGTATTTAATAGTTTTCCGCTGTAAAAATATTTGTTCAATATTATATGTTATTCCATTCGAGCGAGATTCTTTTCTGTCTACTTTTCTTTTTTACCCTTAAAGATCCGTCTTTTCGTGCAATTTGAGTTAGACATGTGCAGTTTATTGTCGATTCAAAGAGTACAGGAAAATGGGACTTTACATTGGTGATTGTTGTGAATATTGTTTGATAGTTAAATAATCGATTATCAATATTGGCCTTTAAATGGCATTTTAATTTCGATGTGACCGGGGGTTGGATTCCAAATGGATATTCGAAAACTACATTGAATCTTTGTGATGGATCTTTTGTTTAAAAGATCAAAGTGGAAGTTTGTTGTGATTTATTCAAAATCTGAATGTAACACTTACTTTTAAAATAAGCACTCATTATTCGGATTAGCCGGGAGAGGACTTTGTGTCATAAAACCCATTCCGAATAATGATACGACGAAATGGGATTGCATTTGAAAATGGTGGTTGAAGACCGGGTATTTTCAAAAACGAAAGGATTACTTGTCGAATGTCTCTGCACCGAGTTGCTTCGGTATAGAGATTTTATCACCCTTTGTGATGGGGAGTCCGGACATGATTAGTGAATATCCTGATTTGCAAGGGCTTCTTTGAAGTGCCTTCGGTTCAGTTCGATCTCTGAATGGACTAGTATAGATGTGTGTCTGACGTTAAAATTTGAGATGTAAAGATGGTTTCTATCAAATACATTTCTGTTGGTGGAGGAGAATTTATTCTCTTAGCTCAACACCATTTTCTAAGACGTACGAGCTCAGAGGTTATGTAGTTGATATTTACTAGTGATACATTCCTAATTTGGTAATGTGGCATACGAAGTGCTGCTGATCATTTGTTGATCGAAGCATGGCTTTTGTGAAAAGCGTAGCTTTGTGGACGAGATTTCATCGGACCTCACACCGCGGGAATGGTCGAAACAGGAAGAATACAGCAAGGTTGTTGTTTTGAGGGTAGTGCCCTCATATTATGTCCATTTCCTTCTGGAAAAAGGTGGTATCATGGTATGGAGCCCAGATATTTAACCTTGTGGTTGCTGCAAATTTATTACTATGTGGTTGTTGCTTTGTGGTTGAGGATCGTCAAGTAAAGTTCGGTGACGACCGGGCGATGGCATACACGTGTATGAAGTTATCTATGTTAACGCTTCATTGCACCGGAAGCGTGAGGTAACTCGGCTTTGTGTTGGCAGAGAGCTAGTTAAGTTCTCGAGGCGTCCCTCAAGAGGCATACCTATGTGGCATAGGAAGTTCCTTAGCCTGACCATTTGTTGGAAATACAAAGAAAGAATACACGCCCTGTACGGTTTTATTTGTATAACCTGCCTTTTACTTATGGTGGTGACCTGCCGTTTAATTGGTAGCTATAATAGGCATAGTACGAAATGTCTATGCTGGCTAAGATTTATATTATACTTTCGAATTGTTTTCTGCACTATGCACTAATAATAATGTCAACGGATTTTGCATATCAAGCATGTTTGACTATCATAAGGAGAAATCTCCTCCAATTCTACGTTTGCATTGTGTGTGCGGCAAGAGGCCTTATGGTAGTTTCATTTTCCAAAAGCATAGCGAATTTCTTTTTATTTCCTTTGTGAAAATAACTGTTTTTAAGATCTCACACCAGTCACATGACTGACTTGGAGTTTATTGTTCCCTTTCTAAACTCTAGGTGCCTATAATTTTCGACACGAGCAACCTAGAGTCAGGTTATCATTATTCTGGAGTGAAGTCATAATATGCTGTGGAGATCTGAAGTTCAAGCTAGATGGCGAAGCGTATCACTTATTCTATGTATTATCCATTGCGTATGGATTGGAGCAAGTTCAATTCCATGTAGTCAAGATATGATAACTTCCCATGTTGTATTGTGTTGTTGTAAACTCTGATAATGTGATGTATAAAATGATATAGTGTTTTCGTTTTAAAGATTATTCATTTATCTATTATATTTGTTCCGCTGCGAATGTAAAATTCTGTTATTATTTCTGTTCCTTCTTCTATCTTCTTCTCCTTTAACCCTAACGGTTCGGTTTTTCGACATTCGACTGTGTGGCATTTGATATAGTGGACATATTGATGTCAACTTTCGGGCGTCGAAAAATTGGGTCGTTACAAATTGGATGTATGAATATAACAATTTCTCCTTTATAAAGATTATTGGTATTATATTTTATATTGTCCTGCTACGATTGTAAGATTCTGTGTTGTTTTCAGTTTCTTTTCTCTTCTTCTTCTCTTCTGTTCTTCTTTCTTTCCCCCTAATAACCGGTTTTATAGAATTTGATTGTTCGACGCAAAATATAGTGGACGTATTAGTGTCAATTTTCAAGGGTCGAAAATCCCAACTTCTTATATTGGTACCTTTTCCTAATTCTGTCTTTACCTTGAGGAAAGCTCAACAAATAAAGGACTATTCATGCAGACCTATCATTTCACGACGGCCTAAGTATATTGCATGTACATTGAGGGAAGCTTAACAAATAAGTGCATTTATCTTACCTCATCTATTCAATATATTAACTGTACTACACATAACATACATAACCTGAGGAAAGCTCAACAACAAAGGAATATGCATGCAATCTATTAACATATAAATGATAGAGGGCAACTTTATATTAAAGATTCAATATATTATATTGAGTGATATTGACTTATGGGATAATGTATTTCTTATGAAATACTCTCGTGATTCCAGTATTCGACACATCCGAAATCATGGTATATGTACATATACGTTTGTATTTAATGTCTATTTAGAGTTTCTTTAATATTCCACCATTTGTTTATACATTTGTATCACATAAGTTTTACTATTAAATATCTTTTATGTTTCATATTACTTATATAATACTCTTATGTATAATATTTTATTAATTAAATCTTATTTAATTAATTTTAATCGGTTAACCCTATTAACCCAATAAATGAATCAACACCCTGGTTTGAGTTAGAAAGAAATAGCCTTGTTCTGATAAGGCAATATCTTAGACTACAAATATAGAAAAAGAACAGTAAAAGAAAGAAGACAGAGAATTTTTATAGTGGTTCGGCTGTTAATAAAGCCTACGTCCACTTTCATAGTTTTGTTATAGACTGATTGCTGCTACAAGATGTGTTTGATTACAAGACTTTGATTATCTCTAAGTAGATTGAATCCCCAAAGTTGGAATCCACTGGAAAATCACGGTGAATCCCTTTAGAGATTGTTGTGAGGGAGGTAGAGAGTGAAAAATGTTTCCTGTAGAGCTTCATCCACTTGTACGGAGAAGATCTAGTTTATGTTGCAGGTATGATGGTATTTATAGAGATCGAAGGACTTCTGGGCCAAGCCACTTCTTCAACTGCTCGTAGGTAGGTATAGAACGACCCAGGGGATTTAACTCACGATCCAAGCCAAAACTATGGGTTGCTAGCGACCTATAGAGTTGGCCCATAAGCGAGCTAATTACTTGGCCATTGCATTGCTTAGCTGACTCATTGAAGACTCGTGGAGAAGCATGGTCGCTAGCGATCCATGGTGTATGGGTCGCTAGCGACCCACACATTTAGCATATATTTTTAACATCCTTCTTCCTCCCTTCTCTTCTTCCATGCAACAGAGTGACCCTTCATTTTGCATGGATCGCTAGCGATCCATAGGGTATGGGTCGCTGGCGAACCAAGCACCTAGGATATTTTTTGGAATTTGGAGTTTGGGATGTTTCCATGGTCTTGTGTCATCGTTGTTTGCATAGCCTCATCGCATGTTGTCCTGTTCCGATGATGATTTACAAGTTGTTTACGCTCAACTGCTGATTGGACTAGACGAATGCTGGTCTTTCGGTTTAGTCATACTAAGTCGTTGCTTTAGCCCTTTTTGGTTGAGTTATGAGCCATTCTGATTCCATCAAGTCTTTCCATATTCTCCGGGATCCTGATAGGTTAAAAACCCGAATAATATTTGCCCTCCAGGGTATGCCTTCGTTGAAAACAAGGCGTGCTCTGAAAGCAACTTCTTTGAGTCTTTATTTTGTGAAATCTAGTTGATCGTATCGAGGTTATGATGCAAATTTGGCTTTGACTGTTAAATTTTCGATGTGAATCATCATAATCCACCTCAAGATGTTGTTCTCAATTGGCTAATGTCTAGTAGCCGTTCATTTTTTGATTTCAATCTGAATTTCAATTCCTCGTATTGACGATGCAATCTTTGGTCCATATTTTACGCAAGGGTTTAGGTCGGCAAGTGGGTGCATGATGTAGGTTTGGAGTTGTCCTACATAGTTTTAATTCGATCAGCGGTGAAGCTATGCTTTATCTCGAACGATTGTACGACATTCTAGAGCAAAGTCTTGCTCTTGGTCTTTAACTTCTTCTTTTCAAGAATTTGGTTAAGTTCGCATTGATGTTTTGGAATTTCAATGCGACAATTAATTCTAAAATCGGATATAGTGGATGATTCAATCGTATCGCTCTTCCTATTTCTTTATTTTAGTGATCCTAAAAAGAAAAGCATCCCTCGTCGCTTCGGACAGCGGCTCCATTGTCGATCGTTGATCAATAATGGGTAAGTGTGGAAGAGATAATTTGAAAGAATGATATGGTTTGTTTTTCAATTGTAAGCAAGCTATCTACATTAGATTGTTTGTTTGCAGTATTCAGGATACTTGACTCTTCCCATGTAGATAACACACTACATATGCCTCAGTTAACACTCAGAACCCGACCGGTCAACATACGCTGACTTCCCTTGGATTCGGGGCGTGTTATGCAAGGATATTATCTAAAGTAAAACATACCTGATGGGGTTGGATGCCAAGTTTTGTCATTGAAAATGACTTTTGGTCATCCAATCTTTAATCTGGCAGAGGTACTCCCACTCCTCTAGAAGTTAGGTCCTTCACAACTTAGCATGGTTTTAAATCTCCTATATATCGCCTGAGATGTCCTCCGAGATCTCCTTTTCACACCTAAAATGAGAAAAGACATCAAATCTCCTCCATATCTCGCTCGACACTCATCTCGTCCCTGATATTCAAATCTCACCCGAAATATTGATTAAAAACTCAATCCGAGATCTCACCCGAAATTATACATTTTTCTTATTGTCCATAATATTTTTTATTTTCATATTAATTCAAAAGGAACTACTCAATCCAATTATAAATTACTACCTTCTTGAACATATTCTTTACAGTTTATCTTAATGAACCATAACGAAAGGTTTCACTTCTTTATTATGTTCAAATTAAGGGATATTATTCAATCATTACCAAATCAATTAAGCTAATCAAGCTGCTAGTCTTCTAAAAATATTCCTTTTTCCATGTAAATCAAGTATGTTACCATTTTTATTTTTACGAAGAAAGTTATAACCATTAAATAAATTTTTGACACATAAGTACATCCGAGATATTCTCGAGATGCATTATAAGACACGAGATGTCAATCCGTGATGTACACACGATATGTAGTCATCTCGTCCGAGATTTCCCCTGATACGAGATAACTTGTGTAAAAATTCCGAGACGAAACGTGACCGAAATCAGATATTTAAAACCTTGCAACTTAGGCTTCGCTTATTATCCCTATCATATTTGGATGATTGATTACAGTTAAATTACAAGGCACAGTTGCTCTTATAGAGTTATAGTTGACAATCGATCAGGCACAGCTTCAGTCTTCGAAAACTAGTGCATGTGTTATTCGATAGCGAATATCCTTCCTTTGTGGTTTTTGGAATTCGATCTGCACACAAGCTCTGTCTCATAGGATTATTGGCTTAAATCCTTAGCTCGAGAATTGTTTTTTATTAAACTATGAGGTAGCTTGGTCTAGCCAGTTCTATAGCTAATCCCTACTTATGCTCAATTGAGTTCATTTCAACAAAGTGTTGATGTAAATGCCTTAGTCTGTAAGGCTGATTACTTTGACTATCAAACCAACATGTTTTGGGAGACTGTAACAATCCCGATTTTTAAAGCCAAATTAATTTAATAATCAATTTGATTCTTGGGTTAAAATAAGAATTAGTTTGGTAATTAATATGAAATTTTGAATTAAATTGTGAATTTAATTATTAAATTGAAATTGTAGGAATACATATATAAGTTTTTCTTTTAAAATAAAGATATTTGTTTGTTAGTTAAATAAATGTATATAAATATGATTTTTGATAGAATTTCTAATTGGAAATTTGAAAATAAATATTTTTAAATAATATATTGATCTTGAATTTATTTGTGAATTTATCTGAGAAATAATTTGAATATTTGGAAATAAAAATAAAATATATTGTAAAACAGAATCTGGATTTGAAAATTCTATAAATTTATACTAAAAGGAATTTGTTTTCTAGTTATAAGAATTAGCAGAAGGTTTTAAATTTTACATATCTTTTAGAAATTAACAAGAAAGCATACATGTTTAAAATTGGTTTGTAATTTATAAAGTGAGATATAATTAAAGATTTAAAAATTTAAATAAGATTTGATAATAAGATTTAAAATACATTTTATTTTAAAATGAATAAATATAGTTTGTGTATTTATAAATTTAAAGATATAAACATATGTAAATGAAATAAAAAAAGAAGGGTTTAAACATAAAAGAATCGAGTGTTTTAACATTTGTAGGCAATGAGATTTGGAAATTAACAAGTGTAAAATTTTAAAAGTATGAATTTAACAAGTGGCAAATGCATGTGTTACTTTAAACTAAAATATAATTAACGTGTATTAAAAGAATTTTGTAAACTAGATTAAAACTTCTTAAACAAAATGAAGACCAGGATACTTTCTTTTCTCAAAATCTTCTCCTCTTCCAATTTTCAAATCTGAGAATAAAATCTCAAACAAATCAAACTAGATCAAATGGAAATATGAAATCAAAAGCCTATAAACCCAAAGTAAAGCAAAGATGAAAATCAAAACAAAAATCTGGAAGCTTTGAAACTGAAACAAAAGCAAATCAAATGAAAACGAGATTTCAACTCATATAGATTAAGCCTTGTGATCAAACCATCTTCAATTCTAAAACTACAAAACCTGAGAAAAGAAGATCAAGGCTGATCAAATTTAAAGGATTTTCAATTGACTGGAATTAAAGCCTGTAATCAAGGAGGATCAAGCAAGCAAATTAAAACAGCTACAACTTGGAAGCAGATCAAGTCCAAGATCAGATGCAGTTCCAGGCTTTGTTTTTCTGTTCAAAGTCAAGTGAGCAAACTTCAGATCAACCAATTTAAATTGAAATGAGGAATCAAAGCAAGATAATTCAACTGTTAAAAGATCAAACTTCAGTAAAATAAAATCTAGTTCTCTGCTTCCAAATTCAGGTAAGCAAATTACATCCCAAAACTTTAAATCTGGTACATCGGATTACATGTGATGATCTGTTAATATGTGATAAAATTTGTGCTTGCATGTTGAATATAGGTATATGTGTGTCTGTGAATAAGTGTGCATTCCTGTAAAAGTACATCTATATGGCTCTGTTAAGTAACAGTTTCTTGAAAAAATTCAAGAAAAAAAAATGTATAAGCATATTCATGTGGTAATTTTTAAAGGAAAATGTTTGTGTTATCTAAATCTTGATTTTAAAAATACTTATGAATAAAATCAGAAAAATATTTAACTGAAAAATGGGAATATACAGTGGAGAATCAATTCTAAGCAAAAATTTTAAGTATTTTAATTCCAAGATTGGGTTGTATATTTGTATTCGAATTTGGGAAATACGATTTTTGATGAAGGAAACATGATTTTTAATATAGTAGTTATTGAGATATGCCTAGCTGAACAGTTTTGGGTATGTTGTGGATTGTCGACGATCAATTACGAGTCGAAGCTCTGGATCGAAGTCACAGCTTGCCGATGAGACAAAGTTCACCAGAAAAATGACAATTAATTTTATTAACAACCAAAGTGATTGCACGACGTGATTCTAGGGTTTAAGAACCCAGTTTGATCAATGTGTTCGTCGACATCGTGTAGCGACGTAGGTTTATCGGAGTGAATCGCGATCGGAGGAAATGAAGAAGGGGGCTGCGGTGCAGCTCTAGGCGAGGCGACGTGTTGTCAGATGGTCGGAGGAGGATGAACGAGGTGTTTTTGGTGATCGTAGTTGGTTCCAGGTTTGGCTCAACATGCTCGATCTTGTTTGTGGGTTTGTGGTGGAGAATTGGTGATCGGGATCGATGGTTTAGGCGATGGCCGATGTGTCAGAGGTTGCAAGGATGATCGGAGTCGCCTCGCTCGACTGTGCAGGTGCACCATCTCGTGGGTGTATCAGTTTGTTTTGGTTTTCTGGGTATTGAAGAAACTCAGATCAAACTCAAAGTATTTTATTTATCGTCTCGGGGAACTTCAAAACTTGGCTCGAAGTAAAGTTTGGTGAGCTCGAGGTTTAGTTCAAATAGCTGTGGTTTTGCCTCAGGTATTTATAACAGTAGCAAATTTAATAAAGGCAAGATTTAAAAAATTTAAATGAATCTAGTTTAAATTATTTCTTAAATCTAATTCCTTATAAAATAAATGTTCTATCTTGATTTAAGAAATGGTAAAATTTGTTTAACTTAAATGTATAAAGTTAAATTCTTAAGTTATTTTAAATTTAATTTGAAATGTAATTAGGTGGTTAATTAAAAAGGTAAATGTTTAAATGTATATGTTAATTCATAATTAAGTAATGGTTTACCTTAAAAGTTAAATTATGGTTTGATGATTTAAAATTACTTAATATATGTAATTGAGGGTGAATAATTAATGGTTTTAAAGATTGATTAATCGAGTGTTTAAAGGTTAGTTAATTATGGAATAATTAATTAATGTGATAAATTAATTAAGGTAATTAATTTGAGAATAATTAGTTAATTAAAGGTTAATAAATTATTAATTTAAGAAGTAATTAATTAATTAAAGGTTAATTAAACTAATTTATAATTAAGGAATAATTTATGATTTATTAATAAAGGTAATTAAGAATTAATTAATTAATAATTAAGGATAAATAAATAATTAATTAAGGACTAATTAATTAAGGGTTAATTTAATTAATGTAATTAATTAAGGATAATTAATTAAGATAATTAAATAATCAGTGGTTAATTATTTAATGATTAAAGGTTGATTTATTGACTAATTAAGGATGAATAATTAATAATAAATGGTTAAAGGTTAATCAATTAAAATAATTTGTAATTAATTAATATTAATTAACCAGGATTATTAATTCATAAGTAATTAATCTGATTTAAATTAATCAGACAATTAATTGATCTTACTTATGAATGTTTGGATTGAATTAGATGCTTTGAATTGTGTGATATCCCAGATGTATGATGTTTTGTAATATGATTAAGCTGTGAAATGTAACTTATTATCTGTGATGAGTGTAATTAATTTATCTACGTGTACCTTTATTATTTATCTGTAATCTGTGAACAAAGATAAGCGTTATAGTTTATACCGCTTATCAAATATACTATTGTATTTGAATCTGTGCTGATTGATGATATTGCACTATTGTGTGTAAAACCCCTGGACCACACTATTCACACACAAATATGGATTGTACGAGGAAATTGGTTAGGTCACAGATTTCTAAAATGGTTTTAAAAAAATGAATTTTGAATGTAAATGGTTTTGGAAATTTAATTGGATTAAATTTGAAAAGCTTTTGTAAAGAAGTTTTGAATATGAAAGTTATTTTGAATAACTTAATAAAGTTTTGAAATTTAAATAATTTGATTTGAATTTGAATATAATATTTGAAATTGAATTCTATGATTTGGAAACTATGGTTTAAAAAGGTTATACAAGTTATAAATATGTTTATATGGGTTTTAAACCATTTAAAAAGTATTGTTTTGAAAATTTGAATTTAAACCCAGTTTATACTTGAATGGCTTTAACTTATGTAAATGTAATCAGTTTTTCCAAAACGAAAACTATTTGTTTTCAAATAATAAAAGCTTTCATATAAGGAATGGATTTCCAATTTGGGTTGAAAAGTTTCAAGTTTGAAAAGAAATTGTGAATTGTTTTGAAAGCTATGAATGAACCTTTGTGAAAGATTATTAAAAACCTTGTTTATAGAAGAGGATTTTAAATGGCGTATCATTTATATAAAAGATTTGAATTGGAAATGGCTTTGAAAGCGATAAATTAAATCTTTTATTTAAAGATTGGATGAGTTAACCCAATTTAAAATGGAATTGTTTTGGAAAAGCCGTAAATAAATATTTGTGAAAGATTGGTAAACTTTTGTGAAATAAATCTTTTTGTTTAAAAGATTGGAAATGGTAATTTGTTTAAACCATTTGAAAGAAAAGTTTTGGACAATATGTTGTGACTTATCTAAGATCCCATATCCATATGTGTTTAAATATTGCACTCATTATTCGGTTTAGACGGGAGAGGACCTTGTGTCATATAACCCATACCGAATAATGATACGTCGTATATGGATAACATTTGAAGACCGATGGTGAAGACCGGGTGTTTTCAAGAACGAAAGGATAACCCGTCGATTGTCTCTGCATCGAGTCACGCCGGTATAGAGATTCCCTAAGTGATGGGAAGTCCGATCGGGACTGTGAATACCCGGATTGCAAAGGCTTCTTTAGAAGTGCCTTCAGTTCTGTTCGAACCCGGAACAAACTTGTATGGATGTGTGTCTGACATTACACTTTGAGATGTAAAGCTGGTTTCTATCAAATACATTTCTGTTTGGTGGCGGAGATTTATTCTCTTAGCTTAACACCCTTCTCTGAGACATACGAGCTCAAAGGTTATGTAGTTGATGGTTACTAGTGATACATTCCCAATTTGGTAACGTGGCATACAAAGTGCCGTTGATCATTTGTTGATCGAAGCATGGCTTTGTGAGAAAAGCGTAGCTTTGTGGATGAGACTGCATCAGGACCTCACAAACCGGAAATGGTCGAAACAGGAAAGATGCAGCAAGGTTATGAGGGTCGCGCCCTTTAGGGTATGTCATTCCCTTCAGGAAAAAGGTGGTATCATGGTATGGAGCCCATATACTTAACCTATGTGGTTGCTGCAATCTCATTACTATGTGGTTGTTGCTTTGTGATTGAGGGCCCTCGGATAAAGGTCGCAAATGACCGGGGGGGGGGGGGGGGGTGGCATACTCGTGTAGTAGTTACCTAGTTACAGAGGTAACCCGGCCTTGTGTTGGCAGAGAGCTGGTTAAGTTCTCGGGATGTCCCTCCAGAGACGTACCCAGAGTAGAAAGTTCCTTAGCCTGACCATTTGTTGGAAATCCAATCACCAATATGCACCTTGTACGGTTTTAGTTGTAGAACCTGCCATTTACTTATGGTGGTCACTACTGTTTAGATGGTAGCTATAGTAGGCATAGTTCGAAATGTCTATGCTGGCTAAGATTAATATTATACTTTCGAAAGGTTTTCTACACTATGCACTAATAATAATATCAAATGACTTTTGCGTATCAAGCATGTTTGACTATCATAAGGAGAAATCTCCTCCAATTCTGCATTTGCATTGTGTGTGCGGCGAGAGGCCTTATGGTAGTTTCATTTTCCAAAAAGCATTGCGGATTTTAATTTTAAATTCTTTTGATGTTTGTTTTAAAGATAAACTGTTTTTTTTCTCATACCAGTCCCATGACTGACCTGTAGTTTATTGTTCCTTTTCTAAACTCTGGGTGCCCACAATTTTCCACACGGGCAGTCTAGAGTTGGGTTTTTCAGATAGTCGAATAGTAGGAATAGATTCTATAGCCCTCGAAGCCCTTTGGATTTGTGTATCGCATTTGCTACACTTCAGTACCCATGGCTGACCTTGCTTAGCTTAGTTCAACTTGATTAAGAGTTCGAGCTATTTCTGGATTGGCCCTTTGGAGTTGCAGTTGATGTTAGAGTTCCTTCTTTGGAGTTCAAGCTTATATTATCGCTTTCCGCTGCTATTTCACGTATCTCTGATGTATATTTATATTCAGTTGTATTTGATATTGTATCAATGATATGTATTATTCATTTCTTTTGTTGTGTTGTTGTACTTAATGTGTTATAAGCTCCTGCGAGCCAGATTCGACGTTTGAATCTGCGGCATTCGAGTACAAGTGAAGTACGGGTGCCGATTTTCGAAGGTCGAGTCAGGACCATTACATAGACTATGTCTCCTAAGTAATAAGTTTATTGCCCCAATTTGATTGACACGATAGCTCCTATCTTCGAGAATTAGGGATTTTGTTGCTTGATCCTGAGATCTAAGTTTTGTAATGATGTTGGCATGTATCAGAAAGATGCGTTTCTAGCATCTTTTGCTAAAGTAAATTCTTTCGAATTCGATAATCATGTTTTGGTTTCAATCTTCAGAAACCCATACACGGATGACTCAACTCTATGGATTTTTCCTTGATGTTGTTAATCTTAAAATACCATAAGATGCCAGAAGGTAGGGCGGAAGATTCAATCAAACTCTTGCTTCTATTTCTAAAAAATGATGTATCGATAGTTTCATTTTGGGCTTTCTTCGTAGCATCACCAAACTGCCAATTGGAACTAAATGATCTAGTCAGACCGTTAGTAGGTCATCGATCCTTCTCGTCATTGCCATACTATGAGCGATAGTTGAATTATGAAAGTTAAATCCTTCATTTCCTTTGTTAGCGATTTTGTTGCCAGAATGCTCAGTTTTGTGATACAAAACTATTATCTAACCAACCTCGCGGTTATTCGTGTTTGGACTTTTGAAACATTTCTTTTGATCAAGTGTCTGTGCTTCTATCCCTTCTTGAGGAACTACCTATTTCAAATGTCTTTATTTGGGTGATTGTGAAAGATGGGAATCTGTGTGGCGAATTGCTCAATTGCCCTAGTCTGGCTTTCAATCCCATTTTGGGATTGAGGAAGGTCGCGGATTTTATTTCCGACCGTCCATGAATGCTCTCGCTTGTCCTAGGCCATGCATGCTCCTCTTGGTTGCTGATTTTGTCACTGAAGTTTTGTTCATATGTCAACTCCTGTCTTTGAGAATTGATAATATCACTGCTTGGTTCCAAGCAACATTTCCTCAAGGCAGCCTATCTTTCGACTGTGTCTAAATTCTTTCTAAGTTGAATTTAGGAAATTCGGTTGTGCACCAGCTTTCATCCCTAGAAATTAGTACACGGGCAATTCAATCTTGGGATTTCCTTTCGAAGCTGCTTTATTCCTGTGTAGTGGCTGAATCCTGTGATGAAAGGTCGAACCATCCGACCGACCAATGAAAGGATATGTCTTTCGGTTATTGCCTATCATTGGGCAACAATGGTTTTCTAAAGAGAAGGTAGAAACTCAGCGGAGAACCAACTTCTATCTCTGAAAGCTAGTATGTCAATGGTTCACTATAATGAGTGTTTCTCATCAGCACTGTAGATTAAAGTTTTCCTGACACTGCCAGGCAATACCGGTACTTAGTGAGTGGAATGTTTCTCGGAGTTGCCAAGGCAACACCAGCACGTATGAAATAGAAAGTTTCCTAGCATTGCCAAGGCAACACTGGTACTTAGGAAATGGAAAATTTTACCGCCGTTACCAAGGCAACACCGGTATTTAAAAGATAAAGGAAGGCTTAGCATTGGCAGGCAGCACCGACACTCTAGAGGTTGGGATCGATTTTCCTGTCGATTCGACGGTGCTCTTAATCCAGTTTGGTACTAGTTTCGGCCTTCGAAAACTACTTCGATGTTGGATTATAGAAGTATTTTCTTAGTGCTTCTCTTCGGGCAGTGTTAAAGTCACATTGGTGAGGATTGAATCATTCATCCGATCCTGTAGAGTTGATATAGATTCCTTTTAATCCAATGTGGTTGTTTTCTCAATGTTGATTAAATCTGAGTGATGCCATATTCTGGAAGGGTGAGAGTCCGAGGCGTTTCTGCTGCCTAGCTTTGTATATAACCAACTATTACCCTTGGAGATGCAAGACTGTTGCTTAACCAATTCCACACTTATTCTTATTCACGAAAAATTGAACTTCCTCCCACCAGTTTTTGTTATGATCTGACAATTATCTGTGGAGCCCTTCATTTTTGGGAGGGACCCTTCATTTCTGGGCGGGACCCTTCAATTCTAGGTATTAAACTCAAGGTTCTTATAGAAAATCTAAAATTGTGGAGCAAGTCATCACATTGCCCCTGGTATGATCACATTCATTCCTATACTAATCATGGATCGGTAGGGTTCGATAGTGTTTGTCTTAAATCCGTGACACTCAACCTTGCTTGTTTCAGGCCATATTCATTATGCTGGACTAAATGCATTGTTGTGGATATCAACCTCATTCATTGGTTCCAATCTTCGAGAATCAGTGGTTTAGCTGCTCGATTTTGAGCGTTCTCTCCTTGCCATTTTTCGTCTTCGGATAATAGCTGGTTTTTTGCAAGTTAAGGTTTGATACCTCATTCGAGCACCTTCTTCTATTTTGGAAGTTGGCGTTGATGATTTGATTTTGGAAATGCCTTCCACTATCGTTTATCTCTTTATGATGGTAAGTTCCTTATTTTATTGCAAGTTGGAGTGATCTTTTATCCTGACCAAGTGTTAATGTGTTATGTGCCCCTCAGTCCATAGGGATAATTATTCTGAACAACCGATGTAAGACTTAATGTTCTGGGTAGCTCCTAGATGCCCCCAGTCAAAGAAACATCGCCGCTCCCATCTTTGGGAACTCGTGACTTGGGTATCTTGAATTTCAACATTTTACACATTACCTTTGGCCAAAGATCAAAATTCTTTTCCAATGTCTTGGTTTGTGAGTTTTGCGGAACTGCCGAAGCAATGTCAATTTTATAGACTAATTGCTACTACAAGATGTGTTTGATTACAAGACTTTGATTATCTCTAACTAGATTGAATCCCCAGAGTTGGAATCCGCTGGAGAATCACGGTGAACCCCTTTGTAGATTGTTGTAAGGGGGGTAAAGAATGAAAAATATTTCCAGTAGAGCTTCAGCCACTAGTTTGGAGGAGATCCAGTTTATGTTGTAGGTAGGATGGTGTTTATAGAGATCGGAGGACTTCTAGGCCAGGCCACTTCATTAATTGCTCATAGGTAGGTATAGAACGACCCAGTGGGTATTAGCTCGTGATCCGAGCCAAAAACCATGGGTCGCTAGCGACCCATAAAGCTGGCTCATACGCGAGCTAATAACTTGGCTATTGCATTGCTTAGCTGACTCATTGAAGACTCATGGAGAAGCATGGGTCGCTAGCGATCCCATACACTTAGCATATATTTTTAACATCCTTCTTCGTTCCTTCTCTTCTTCCATGCAACAAGGAGACCCTTCATTTTGCATGGATCGCTAGCGATCCATAGGGTATGGATCGCTGGCGATCCAAGCATTTAGGATATTTCTTGGAATTTAGAGTTTGGGATGTTTCCATGGCTTGTGTTGTCATTGTTTGTGTTGTCTCGTCGCACGTTGTCCCGTTGTAATGACAATTGCTAGCTATTTGCGCTTAGCTGCTGATTGGACCGGACGAACGTTGGTCTCTTAGTTTAGTCATACTCAGTCATTGCTTTATCCCTTTTTGGTTGAGTTCTGAGCCATTCCGATTCCATTAAGTCGTTCCATATTCTCTTGGATCCTGATGGGTTTAAAAATTAGATAACTCTTTAATTAATTTTAAATTAGTATTCCAATACAACTTTTATATTGGACATATCTGCTATTACCTTTGCAGTGTATACCATAACATTTATAGTATAACACATGTATCTTATATATGCATATTTTTTTATTTAATTAATTAACCTTCAATTAATTTATTTTAATAAACAATTTTAATTAAATTATATCGATTTCAAAGTTTATTTTACATATATGTATACCTATATTATCTAAAACACTTTAAAATAACATAACTTATATAAAAATATATAATACATGCATATAAATATTAATAAATTAACTCATATAATTAATTTATTTTGCTAATCTTATTAGTAAATTATAAATTTTGAAAATAATATCTGAACAGTTTCAAAGATTATGAAATTTTCATTACACTTTCAAACATTTTGAAAATTTATGTTATATTGTGACCTATTATAATAAACATGTTTGTATTTTAAATTTAACATTTAAATTTAAAATCTAGTCTTAATTTTCAAAACTATTTTGAAATTTAGCCCAAGATCTAATTCAAATTGGGTCTTTTCTATCAGGGGCAACCTTCAGGGTCACTTCACCTTTCAGACCAGACAGGCAACCAAGTTGGACAGGGTACTTAATTATCCAATTCCAATCCTAGAAATCACCTTTCTAGACAGTGTACTAAGCACATAAGCTTAGCTAGTTAGCCCTAATATGATTAGTTTAGACCGCATAGGCTATTGGGCTCTGATACCATCGTTGCTTTGGCCCAAACTCCTTTGGGTGACACAACTAGATACCTTACAAGCGAGTTTTACATGCAGCCTCTTGGCTAGCACAACCATCACAGAACATGCAAGGGAAGAGGCAATGCTTCGTCACAGATCACAAAGTGAGAACCCCTATCATGCTAGTTGTAGGGATCAAATCAAGGACATCCTATGTGCTAGGTGAACACCTCAACCAGTCTCGCTCTAATATCATTGTTGGAACTGGCTAGCCCGTAGCGAAAGAAATAGGTAAATTTCAAAAAAAATTACTAAATTGGATCAATTGGGCCTATAAAGTTTAAAGGTATATTAGATCCAATCTAATAAAACGTTAAATAAAATATTATTTTATTTAAAGTTTGTTAAAAGGAAGTTTAAAATTAATTTAATTTAAATGTATAGAGCATCAGATACACCCAACAATTATTTATAAGAGTTAATTTAGGGATGGAAACCATTCGTTTCTTTCCCAAAAACATGTAATTAATTGGAAGCTTAATATGCATTACATAGGGAGAGAAAACCTTTCATTCTCTCTCTAATTAAATTGATTGACTCATTAACTGTCATTAACTAGCTATTTATTCATGGCATGAAATGTAACTATGATCAAATGTGTTGTACTGTAAATTATATAGGTGCAACATATAAGATTGTGTACAAAGATGATGTTTCATTCATATGTGTCTTTATATATATATATATATATATATATATATCTGTGTGTTAAAGTTGAGTTTCACTATTTTATAAGTTTAAAATTAAAGACAACAATTTTGAACTTAGTTTCAAAAATAAATGGGTTTAAGATTAAAAAATTATGATTTTACATAAAGGTCCATCTTATACATATTAAGTCAAATTAACACACACACACATACATATATATATGTATGCATGTATGTTTGTATATACAAACACACACATACACACACACACACAAATCATTGTAAGTAATGTTTTAAACTTAACACAACATATTTATGTTAGAACTTATTACTATGTATATTCTTTAATATAGAGTAAAAAATTTAAGTCAGCTTTAATTTAAAAGGAAATCCAAGGGTTTGTGATATTTTGCAATAAAGTCCAATTATGTTTATAAAGAAAACCTTTTTTAACTTTAAACAGAAGTATGAAAAATCCAAAAGATTGGGTTTATAATAATGAACACAAAACATACATGCAAATATTAATAAACTACATATGTTTTCTATTTGAATCAAAAATAGAAATATTACATTAATTAAGACTTAGATTTCAATCCAAAAAGGTTTTTTCTTTTAAACAACAACAAATAGGTAGGAAAAATCGAACGCATATGTATATGTTGCAAAGGTTTCAAACCTGAACTATATAGGCAATACAAACAATTAATTATATATGGTATCATATGATGTAGATCTAATAATAACAATTTGAATAGGTAAGCAATCAAAATAACATAGTGAACATATATAATTAATCAAAATGGACCAAAAGATCTAATCCATGTGATCAAATAAAAAATATACTCAGATGAGATGAAATATGTGATGGATCAAAATTATTATATAAATAAGGTAAATGATGGATATATAAATTAGAGTTATTACCTTGAGATGTTGCCAAGAGAATGCTCCTTGAATGATGATATCTTCTCAGATCTACAAAATCCACATCCTGTCCTTCCAAGAGATGGATGAACCAACTTTTTCCTATTTGTAATTTTATTTGAAGCTGAAAGATATTTTGAAAATTTTATTTTTGTTTTTTGCCATAAAAAGTTAGGAGGAGAGAAAGAATGTATTGTGCGTACATAATGAATTAGAGAATATGTTTTATTTGAAAGAATGAAACTATTTTCATTTTTAATTAAAACTTCCATAATTAATTCCATATGAAGATTGATACGAACAAGAGAGTAGAGGATCGATACGAAATGCAGCACTTAGGATCGAAATGAAGAGGGCTGTAACAACCCGCATATTTAACGATTTTATATTTAAATGTTTTATTTAAATATAGCGTCGTTAGTCGGATTTTTGGGTCCGAAATGTTACTTTTTGCAAACGGCCGAATTGGAACTCGAAACTACCTCCATTGGTTCCAAAATGGCGTTTGCGATCTTTTTGAGTATAATATTTGATATGTTTGGAGTTTGTGAAATTTTGACCCTTTTTCTATTGGGTTTTGGGTTTGGGTTCAGCCCACTAGCTTAAATAATACCCTAACTCAACCCCTTCTCTTCATTCATCTTCATTTCATTTTCATTTCTTAAGCTAAAACTGAAAATGGTGGAAGGGAAATAGAAATTTGCAAGCCCTAGTTTCTTCTTGTAAACTTGATTCTTGCTCCAAAATCAAAGAGAAGCCATTGGTAAGCTCCTCTTCATCTTCTCCAACTCTTTCTTCTTCAATTTCAGAAAATTTCCTAAACCTAACTTAGGAAATATGTGTATTATTCTTAGATTGAAGCTTGTTGGGTTGAAGTAGTGTTTGGTTGGTCTTCTCCTTGTTATTGAGCTCTTTCTTCTTTGTTTTTGGAAAAAGGTGAGTTTTGAACTCACATCTACTTCTCCTGATTTCATGGGTGTTGGGTATGAATTCCTAACAAGTATGTATGTGTCATTGCTTTGGATTTTAAAAGGATTGACCTTCATTGAAAATAGGGCAGAAACTGCAGAAATTTGCAGTTCGGCCGACCGAGCCCGGTAGCCGGTCGACCGACCTGCTACCCCCAGCCATGTTTTATTTTCTACATCTGGCCAGCCGACCGAGCCCTGCAACCGGTCGACCGACCTGCTCCTGTTTTGCCTGTTTTGCCTGTTTTTGTACATTTTGATTAGTTTTCCAAATTTTATCGATTCAAGTTGCTTTTTAGTAGTTGTTATTGCATCTTTGACTTTGATAACTTATTTTTGACTTTATCCACGGGTTTAAAAATAATCTTTTAAATTGTATCAAAAGCTTGTTTCTCCGATTTATAAATTCTATTTAAAACGCACACATAATTTCGCACTTCGAGCGGAGTGGAAGGGAGATTAAATGGTTAGGTAAAACACGGACCATGAATCCATGCGTTTATCTTTCCGATTAGTCCTCGACCTATTCGATTGATTGTTTTGACCTTTGTGTCTGGTTTACTGATGAGATGAGGTGAACTTTGTACTGCTTTGAGCGTGAAATTAACTAACGGATAGTAAACCGTTTAGTGCGAACGAGTGGTTATGGGACTCACGTTACCACTTTTCGGATTCCTTTTTGAGAGTTATGACACATTCCGCCAGTTAGTGGTGTCCAGTACTGGGCCTCCGGACCTTCACCACTACGGTTTGTTGCCTTCGGGTATGTGCCTTCGGGTTTGTTGCCCTTTAGTATCGCTTCCGATGTTGGTCGTTATGAGCCGCATGGGTGATATTGGGTTGCCCTTTAGTATCGCTTTCTATGTTGGTCGTTATGAGCCGCATGGGTGATATTGGGTTTGGAGTCTTCGGGCTCATGGATCCTTGTTTATACAGTACTGAGCTCGAGCAATTTTCTGATGTTTTATTCATATGTATATTCCCTAGGTATCGCCCTTCGATGTTGGTCATTATGAGCCGCATGATGCGTAGCGTTTACCTTTCGGAACTTGTATACCTTATTGATATTTGTTATTTGCCTTTTTGGCTTGATTTGGGATATTTGTGTCCTTTGTTTCTATATGTTGGCGATGATGTGAGGCTTGTTATCATATGACTCATCTTTTGTTAGATGATCATGTTATCTCTTTTAGAGATATTTGTTGTACTTGGTAACCTTGCAGGTTTATTGTTGTTCAGTTTATCTAACTGATTTGTTTAGCTAGACTGACCCGTGTATTTTATACTCGGGTCAGACCGAGATGTTTCAGGTTAGGTGCTTTGGACTTAGCATATTTTGCTTCCGCATAGACTATTCAGCTTGCTCCTTTTTGTTAAAGCTTTTTGTGTAGTCCTTTTATTTGTAACTCTGACATATGTATTCTTTTGACTCGTCTGTATATTGTGGTTTGCTATACCACTTGACATGTATTATTTTGTAAACTCTGTTATGTATTTGTATATGTGTATATGATGATTTACTGTTCTGTGATGTATATCACATTTTAGTTGTTATATTCTTTTTTGATAGATCCTTCAACCACCTATGGTTTTGTTTTAAGTATTCATTGGTTATGTCGACCTGCTTGGTATGTTTATTGTCGATGTATTCAATAGATAGTTAGAGCAAGGCTATAGATGGTAGCTCCCAACCAGCCTTATTCTCCGTGTTAGCTGATGGCATTACCCTGTAGTGTCCTTGGCTAGTATGGGTATAGAGGTGGGGCGTCACAGCGTGGTATCAAAGCGAGGTTCAGGACAAAATATGATAAACACAGAATAGAAGCACATATTACGGTACATCAAAATGTATAAGTGATACAAATCTTTGAATCATCGTGTCTCTCTATTCCATCAAGGTTAGATAGAATTTGGGGAATACGTCTAGGAATGCATTATATTCCGTAGTATTCCATATTGAAGTATCTACCTTGTGATTAATCTTGTTCTTATCTTACTTTCAGCGTATGGCTGGAAGAGGCAGAGGACGACGTTCAGATGCTGGGCAATCCAGTGGCTCACATCCGGATGGCGTTTATATGTCTGCCGATCAATTTTTGGAGTTGTTTAGGAGCACTCAGCCTCCAGTTCCTCCTCGAGTGTCTCCACCTCGCAAGTCTGCCTTTGCACGTCAGTGCAGTGATTTTGCTCATCTTGGAGGAAAGCCGTTTAAAGGCTCCGAATCCGCTCTTGAAGTCCAAGCTTGGTTTCGCACGTGCGAGCGTATCTTCTCTCGCATGGATCTTTCTGACCATGATAGAGTTCTTGTAACTTCTAGCTTATTACAAGAGCGTGCCCTTGATTGGTATGAGCTTCTTATAGCCGAGCTTGATGAGTCTACTCTTTCTTGGACTCAGTTTCGGGAGCAATTTGAACTCAAGTTCGTTCCTGAATCTGAAAAAGTTTTATTGACCCGTCGCTTCCTTGAGTTGAAGCAAGGGAAATCTTCTGTTTCTGAGTATGTTGCATCATTCGAGGCTTTATCTAAGTATGGTCTTGAATTCATCAGCACTTCTTATAAGAAAATTTTGAAGTTTGTCTCTGGTCTTAAGAAATATCTTAAGAAGTCCTTGTTGCTCCAGCTTAAACTTTCTTTTGAGGAGTTGGTTGATTCGGCACTTCATCTCGAGACCGTCGAGAAGGAGTGTGATAGTGATGTTGATGTTGAGGTTTCCAAGAACCCCAACAAGAGGCCGTTTCCAGTTCAGAAGTCCAGGCCTTTTCCTTCTAAGAAGAAGAAGATTGGTGGTCCTAGCTCTCAGCCTCAGTCTTCCGGAACACCTTGCGTTCGAAAGTGTTTCAATTGCGGTTCTTCGGATCATATTATTCGAGCTTGTCCTAAGCCTCTCTTCTGCCGTTATTGCAAGAAGGAAGGTCATCATGTTTCAGCTTGCCCTACTGTCCCGGCTGGTGCCAAGTCTAGCAGGCTTTATGCTGCCAAGGCTTCTGAAGGTCCTTCTCAGCCCAAAGGTATATCTCCACCTATTTTGGAAGGTTCTATTTTATTTTATGATCATTGTATTCGAGTTCTTTTCGATACGGGTGCTTCACATTCTTTCGTATCGAAAAAGCTCGTTGATGATTTATCTTTGGATGTTTCTTGTTTGGTTACTTCATTGAGGATTACGAATCCTATTGGGGGATTTGCGACTCTTAGCTTGCTTTGTGATGATGTTGAGATTGTTTTATGTGATTTTTCTTTTCGTGCGAATCTGCACGTTATTTCTTGTCTGGGATTTGATATGATTTTGGGTATGGATTGGCTAGTGAGATATGATGCCAGGATTATTTGTTCGGAGAGAATTATATATCTTCGACATCCGGATTTGCCTACTCAGTTATCTCTTATTCTTCGGGATGTGGATAATTCCGAAATGGCTTTACATTCTCTTGATTCGCGAGATGGTGATGATGTATCTCGTGTTCCCGTTGCTTGTGACTTTTCTGATGTTTTTGAGCCTGTCTCGGGTTTAACACCTAAGCGGGCAATTGAGTTCCACATTCATCTCATTCAAGGCGCGCAGCCAGTTAGTCGTCCTCCCACGAGGATGTATACAAAGGAAAATGAGGAGCTCAAGAAGCAGCTTTTAGAGCTTGAGTCCAAGCAGTTGATTCAGTCCAGTTTTTCTCCGTGGGGATCCGCGGTCATCTTCGTGAAGAAGTCTGATGGAACTCTTAGGCTTTGCATTGACTATCGCAAGCTTAACGAGTTAACCATCAGGAATAGGTATCCATTGCCTAGGATCAATGATATGTTCGATCTATTGAGTGGTGCTAAGGTCTTTTCTCAACTTGACCTTGCCAGAGGTTTTCATCAATTACGAGTCGCGGAGGATAGCATACCTCTTACCGCTTTCCGCACTCGGTATGGTTCTTTTGAGTGGCTCATTATGCCGTTTGGTTTGACGAACGCTCCTGCTTTCTTTGTAGATCTAATGAATCGGGTATTCCGAGAATATCTCGATAAGTTCGTCCTTGTGTTCTTTGATGATATCCTTATTTATTCTAAGTCTGAAGCTGAGCATGCTAATCATTTAAGAATTGTCTTGAGTACTCTTCGTCATCATCAGCTTAGAGACAAATTCTTCAAGTGCCACTTTTGGGAGAATAAGGTTAAGTTCTTAGGCCATGTTGTATCTTCCAATGGCATTTCTGTCGATCCCTCAAAGGTCGAAGCCATCTAGAATTGGAAGAGGCCTAAGAATGTGCATGAGATTCGTAGTTTCCTTGGATTGACGGGTTATTACCGTCGGTTCATTAAGGATTTTTCCCGTGTTGTGCTTCCTCTCACTTGTCTTACTCGTAAAGGCATTCGTTTTATTTGGTCCGACAAGTGTGAAGCTTCCTTTCTGACATTGAAGGAACTTCTCACTAATGCTCCTATTCTTGTGGTTCCAGAGGGGAATCATGATCTTGTTGTCTACACTGATGCTTGTGGTAGTGGTCTCGGTGCTGTTCTTATGCAGAAGGATCGGGTAGTTTTCTTATGCTTCCAGGCAACTGCGTCCTAATGAAGTTCGCTATGCCACTCATGATCTTGAGTTAGCCGCCATTGTCTTTGCCTTGAAGATTTGGCGACACTAATTATTGGGCGAGCGCTTCATTCTCTATACCGATCATAAATCTTTGAAGTATTTGTTCACTCAGAAGGAACTCAATATGAGACAACAGCGTTGGCTCGAGTTTCTTGCCTCCTATGACTTTGATATCCAGTATACCCCTGGAAAGGGTAATCGTGTTGCTGATGCGCTTAGTCGCAAACATTCGGCTATTGTTTCTATGATCCTCGCCGAATGGAATATTCTTGAGACTCTATCTTTTTGTGAAATTCGGGATCGAGGTTCATCTTCTGATTCTCTTATTCTATTATTTAGTTTGGAAGCTCGACCTATTTTATTGGATCGTATTGCCGATGCTCAACGGCGTGATCCTGATTTGTTGCATCTTATTCAGCTTTGTGAGTCTGGATCCTGTGATGAGGCGTTGCGGAATTTCAGCATTGATTCTCATAGGTGTCTTCGTAAGAAGAACCGTCTTTTTGTGCCTTCTGATTTTGCACTTAGGCATGACATTCTTGATGATTGTCACCGTTCTAAGTATACCATTCATCTTGGTAGTAGTAAGATGTATGCCGATATGCGTCATCTTTATTATTGGGAAGGCATGAAGCGCGATGTGGCGAGTTATGTGAGTAATTGCATAACTTGTCAGCGTGTTAAGGCCGAACATCAGCGTCCTTCTGGTCTTCTTCATCCTCTAGAGATTCCATTTTGGAAATGGGATCAGATTTCTATGGATTTCATTGACGGCCTACCTCGTTCGAGATCAGGCCATTCTAGTATTTGGGTTATTGTTGATCGCCTCACTAAGTCCGCTCATTTTGTCCCTATTAAGTCTAATAGGACTGCTTCGCATTTAGCTAAGTTATATGTCAAGGAAATCGTGAGACTTCACGGTGTTCCTAGTTCTATTGTGAGTGATCGTGATCCTTTATTCACGAGTCATTTTTGGAAGAGTCTTCAGCAAGCTTTGGGAACAAAGCTTAATTTTAGCACAGCTTATCATCCGCAGTCTGACGGACAGACTGAACGGGTGAATCGTATCTTGGAAGATCTTCTCCGTATTTGTATTTTTGATTTTGGTGGAAGTTGGGAAGATCATCTACCTCTTGTAGAGTTCTCCTACAACAATAGTTTTCAGTCTAGTATCGGTATGGCTCCTTTCGAAGCCTTATACGGAAGGCCATGTCGATCACCTTCTTGTTGGTTGGAATCTGGGGAAAAGCTTATTCTTGGCCCAGATTTTGTTCGTGATTCTTCCGAGAAGATTGATCTTATCCGGTTGAGAATGAAAGAGGCACAGAGTCGCCAGAAATCCTACGCGGACAACCGTAGGAAGCCTCTCGAGTTCTCGATTGGTGATCTTGTTTTTATTTGTGTTTCTCCTTTGAAAGGGGTTATGCGTTTCAGTACGACTGGGAAATTGGCTCCTCGCTTTATAGGACCATTTTTTATTACTGAACATATTGGCCCTGTGGCTTATAGAGTTTCACTTCCAGCTCATTTATCTGGCATTCATGACGTGTTTCACGTCTCGCAGCTTCGGAAGTGTCTTCGGGAGTCGGATTCTGTTATTACTTCTCCTGATTTGCAAGAGCTTGAGGTCTCACCGGACTTATCTATTGTACAAAAACCTATTCGTGTACTTGACACGGAGGTGCGACACCTTCGGAACAAGGACGTGCCGCTCGTTAAGGTTCAATGGTCCGCTAATCCCAATGACTGTACTTGGGAAACCAGAGAGTTTATCGAGCGATCTTATTCGGGGTTTCTATCTTAGCTTGAGAACGGTGAGTATGTCCTTTCATCTCAAACTTATTTCCTTTTCTTTTGAATGTTGTATATATTTAGTTGTTACAAATATCGTCTCTAGGAATTGCGGGGACGCAATTTTGTAAGGAGGAGAGATCTGTAACAACCCGCATATTTAACGATTTTATATTTAAATGTTTTATTTAAATATAGCGTCGTTAGTTGGATTTTTGGGTCCGAAATGTTACTTTTTGCAAACGGCCGAATTGGAACTCGAAACTACCTCCATTGGTTCCAAAATGGCGTTTGCGATCTTTTTGAGTATAATCTTTGATATGTTTGGAGTTTGTGAAATTTTGACCCTTTTTCTATTAGGTTTTGGGTTTGGGTTCAGCCCACTAGCTTAACTAATACCCTAACTCAGCCCCTTCTCTTCATTCATCTTCATTTCATTTTCATTTCTTAAGCTAAAACTGAAAATGGTGGAAGGGAAAGGGAAATAGAAATTTGCAAGCCCTAGTTTCTTCTTGTAAACTTGATTCTTGCTCCAAAATCAAAGAGAAGCCATTGATAAGCTCCTCTTCATCTTCTCCAACTCTTTCTTCTTCAATTTCAGAAAATTTCCTAAACCTAACTTAGGAAATATGTGTTTTATTCTTAGATTGAAGCTTGTTGGGTTGAAGTAGTGTTTGGTTGGTCTTCTCCTTGTTATTGAGCTCTTTCTTCTTTGTTTTTGGAAAAAGGTGAGTTTTGAACTCACATCTACTTCTCTTGATTTCATGGGTGTTGGGTATGAATTCCTAACAAGTATGCATGTGTCATTGCTTTGGATTTTAAAAGGATTGACCTTCATTGAAAATAGGGTAGAAACTGCAGAAATTTGCAGTTCGGCCGACCGAGCCCTGTAGCCGGTCGACCGACCTGCTACCCCGAGCCATGTTTTATTTTTTGCATCTGGCCAGCCGACCGAGCCTTGCAACCGGTCGACCGACCTGCTCCTGTTTTGCCTGTTTTGCCTCTTTTTGTATATTTTGATTAGTTTTCCAAATTTTATCGATTCAAGTTGCTTTTTAGTAGTTGTTATTGCATCTTTGACTTTGATAACTTATTTTTGACTTTATCCACGGGTTTTAAAAATAATCTTTTAAATTGTATCAAAAGCTTGTTTCTCCGATTTATAAATTCTATTTAAAACGCACACATAATTTCGCACTTCGAGCGGAGTGGAAGGGAGATTAAATGGTTAGGTAAAACACGGACCATGAATCCATGCGTTTATCTTTCCGATTAGTCCTCGACCTATTCGATTGATTGTTTTGACCTTTGTGTCTGGTTTACCGATGAGATGAGGTGAACTTTGTACTGCTTTGAGTGTGAAATTAACTAACGGATAGTAAACCGTTTAGTGCGAACGAGTGGTTATGGGACTCACGTTACCACTTTTCGGATTCCTTTTTGAGAGTTATGACACATTCCGCCAGTTAGTGGTGTCCAGTACTGGGCCTCCGAACCTTCACCACTACGGTTTGTTGCCTTCGGGTATGTGCCTTCGGGTTTGTGCCTTGGGGTTTGTTGCCCTTTAGTATCGCTTCCGATGTTGGTCGTTATGAGCCACATGGGTGATATTGGGTTGCCCTTTAGTATCGCTTTCTATGTTGGTCGTTATGAGCCGCATGGGTGATATTGGGTTTGGAGTCTTCGGGTTCATGGATCCTTGTTTATACAGTACCGAGCTCGAGCAATTTTCTGATGTTTTATTCATATGTATATTCCCTAGGTATCGCCCTTCGATGTTGGTCATTATGAGCCGCATGATGCGTAGCGTTTACCTTTCGAAACTTGTATACCTTATTGGTATTTGTTATTTGCCTTTTTGGTTGATTTGGGATATTTGTATCCTTTGTTTCTATATGTTGCCGATGATATGAGGCTTGTTATCATATGACTCATCTTTTGTTAGATGATTATGTTACCTCTTTTAGAGATATTTGTTGTACTTGGTAACCTTGCAGGTTTATTGTTGTTCAGTTTATCTAACTGATTTGTTTAGCTAGACTGACCCGTGTATTTTATACTCGGGTCAGACCGAGATGTTTCAGGTTAGGTGCTTTGGACTTAGCCTATTTTGCTTCCGCATGGACTATTCAGCTTTCTCCTTTTTGTTAAAGCTTTTTATGTAGTCCTTTTATTTGTAACTCTGACATATGTATTCTTTTGACTCGTCTGTATATTGTGGTTTGCTATACCACTTGACATGTATTATTTTGTAAACTCTGTTATGTATCTGTATATGTGTATATGATGATTTACTGTTTTGTGATGTATATTACATTTGAGTTGTTATATTCTGTTCTGATAGATCCTTCAACCACCTATGGTTTTGTTTTAAGTATTCATTGGGTATGTCGACCTGCTTGGTATGTTTATTGTCGATGTATTCAATAGATAGTTAGAGCAAGGCTATAGATGGTCGCTCCCAACCAGCCTTATTCTCCGTGTTAGCTGACGGCATTACCCTGTAGTGTCCTTGGCTAGCATGGGTATAGAGGTGGAGCGTCACAAGGGCGGTCTTCATGGATACGAATAAGGTAACACAACTAAGAACATTTTGATGCTTTCATTGAGAAAGCTAGCACTCAGGGATTTGGGAACTTAGATTCTAGAAAGCAATGGCTAGATCACCGACAAGAAAGAAAGCAGTGGAAAGAAATCAGCAAGAGGGATCCAGGATGCTTCCTCTGGAGCTAATCAAGCCTCCGTCTACATCACTAGGGACGAGTTGCAGGTCATGATGAATTCCATGCAGGAGCAGATGATGAAACGGTAAGAGGAGATGATGCAGGCTCTTCTTAGGAAATTTGGACAATTGGGGACTCCAGGTGCTCAAGTTCTAGGAGCTAGATTAGAGGGACTCAATTAGCAGGCAGATTGAGTGATTCAGCAGGGGCAGCTCCCAATCAACAAACAACTATTAATCCGAATGGACCAAGACTTGGGGACACACTGTCGGATAATGTTGGACCAACCTATGGAGGGATATCAGGTGATGTTGTGCAACCCATCATCAACAGGAACATAAGAGTACGTGACAAGGAATACATGCCGAAATTTTCACATGGAGTTGGAGAGGGGATAGAAAATATGAAAGGGGGCAACCCTCGGTTGGAAATGCTGGATTAGCTGATATTATTAGGCGGACTATTCGCGGAGGTCTGACAAATAGAGATTTGCAGCGAGTAAACAAAAGTCCGTTTACCCGGAACATCAGGATAGCTAGGAATCCACCCGATTTCAAGCTATGCACTCTGGAAGTATACAATGGTAAGATGAATCCCACTGACCATTTAATAAGGTACACGAGGCATATGGAAGTGCTGGGGGCAACAGAGGAGGTCATGGATCGGTGTTTCCCCCTGTACTTGATCGATATAGCTGCTATGTGGTTCAGACAGCTAGAGGATGGATCTACTGGGATGTGGACAGAACTGGTGGATAAGTTCCTAAGACAATTTCGAGTTCACATAAAAAAGTAAAAAAATGTGATGACACTAACTTCAGTCAAGAAAAGGGCGGATGAATCGCTCAGGACTTTCTTAACCCGGTTTAATGCAGCAGTCGCTTTGGTGGATCGACCAGATCCATCAATGGTTTTGACGGCTGTAGTATCATGAGTCAAGGATAATTCGGATTTCAAAGTGTCATTGATACGGGCTCCACCACTGGATCTCGGGGAATTCTTTCATGAAGCTGAAAGATTTCTTCGACAAGAGGATGCATGCCTGGATATGAAATCAAAGGAAGTAAACATGGTTAAGGATGGAGGACCGACCGGTGAGAGCACGGGTAAAGACAAGGATAAAAGGAAAAGGAAGCGCCGGGGAGAACCAAAATTCTCCACTTACACAAAATTGAATGCAACACCAGAACGGATATTCTTGGATACTCGGGATCGCCTTTCTTATCGAAGGCCGGCAAGGAGGGATCCCTCAGAACGCAAAAGGGCATCAGGAAGGCACTGTCTCTTTCATTACTTGGACGGGAATGACACTAACAGCTGCAGGCATCTAATGGATATAATCGAGAAACATGTAAGGAATGGTCAGTTGCGGAAATATGTCAGAACTCGAAATGCAGCAGTGGAACAGGAGCAACCACCGCCTACCTTGAACGACAAAGGCATAAGGCCCAGGAATGGTGGTAGGTTGGTCATCAACTAATCGTGATGGTTTGGAATAAGTAACAAACTCCAGGAAAACAACTAAATCACTTACTCATGTACGGGGTTGGAGATAACCCTTAGGCATGCTCTGAGATGATGGTCACCGAGACGCTCGGGTTGGTGAAATTCGTTTTTTCCTTTTGACTTGGATATTTTCTTTTTCTGCTTTGGTTTTGGAGTTTGGATTGAACTCCCATTTTAACTGGTTTTTTGATTTGGATTTCAGTTTGGATGTTTGTTTTCTGATTTGGATTTTTATTTGGATTTTTGATATGGATTTCTGGTTTTCTAGTTGGATTTGGATTTGGATTTCGGATTGGATTTTGATCGCATTTTTCTGGATTTTGGCTAAATGGTTGTCGAGCATGGGCTATGCTCGACAAGGGTCTGGAGAGTCCAAGATTTGGCCTAGGACTTAGGCCCTATATTATCGGTTATTATTTCAAGTCGTCGAGTATGGACTATGCTCGGTAAGGGTCCGGAGCGACCGGGGTTTGGCTTAGGACTTAAGCCACGGCATTAACGGCGTTCAGAGACACTGGACCAGGAACACAATGGAATTACTTAACATAGGTCGTCAAGTGTAGACTGCGCTTGGCAAGAACCCGAAGAGGCTACAGATTTGGATATTGGCTATGAACATCTAAGGATTTAGGTAAGGACCCAAAACGGTCCCGGATTTGGACATCGACCCAAAGAGGTCATGGACGTGGTTATTGGTTGTTGGATATGGATGGATCAGAACTCGGTTGTCGAGTTCAGATGGATATGGATTTGGCTAAGGATTTGGTTACTGAATTCAGAACTGGATATCGACTTAGAGTAGTCGTAGATTCAGATAAGGATATGGCGATGGAACTTGGATAAAATGGATTGGATTATGAATCAGAAAGTATGGATATGGATAACATACATACTTCGGAAATCGGACTTGAGGCTATTCAAAAAACATCTTCCAATAGCAAGGCATGTTTTGGGGGAAAAATGTTAACCTGACTTTTGGCAAGGCCATGGATAGGCAGATTTAACTAAATTGACTTCTCGTTTATTAAGGCTGGAATATGATGGATTCGGTTAAAAGGATGAAGTTCACTTGGATATGTCGTTTGTTCAAGAAGTGGAGAAGTTACATGACTCGATCTGGAAGTTGTGGGTCGTTCGGCATGGACGGCTTGGTTTGGATGCTCTAGGTCGCTCGGCATTAAGGTTCGATCATGGTGGCTCGGCATTGAGTTAAGAATAGGGTGGCCAAGCATTAAGGTGAGAGCAGGGTGTCTCAGCATTGGCGGGATGGTTCGGCATTAGAGGTGTCTCGGTATGGTTTAGGTCGACAAGGCGACGTGGGTCAGCATCAGACCTCGCTCGGCATTGTACCTTGTTCAAAATTGGACGTCGCTTGGCAACGGACCTTTCTCGGCATTGGACATCGCTTGACATCGGACCTCGCTCAGAATTGGACATCACTCGACGTCGTGGTTTGGTCAGAGTCACTCGGCGTTGTGGTTCGGCCTTAATTGTCGTTTGGCATGTGTGGGTTGGCATGCACAAATCTCGGGGTCTGTTACAATGATAACTTTGGTTCTACTATGACCTTGGTGGGGCCGGGTCACTCAGAAAGCCCAACAACTCAAGATTTTCCTATAAATACAGCATGTGGGGGTTCAAAAAAGGGGATCTTCTTTTGGCTCTTTGGTTTTCTATTTTCGAAGGCTAAGGTTACTCTACCATTTTGTAACTGTAATCGATTATTGCAGCAATAAAAAAAAAACTCCTAGAGTGGATGTAGACCGGAGTTGGCCGAACCACCATAAAATCTATTGTTTTTTTACTGCTTTCAATTTAATTTTGACCGTTCTTCACATTATTACTCTCTACATATTTTCTCTTTGTGAGCTGTGACTGGTATTTGGAGCTTTCGCTCGGATTTGGGTGTTAGTGACCAATTTTGACGCTAACAGATTGTTTCTCTCCCCAATCCTTTCTTTTCATAGATATGTCATCAAATGACATAAAATTTCCATAAAACATTTTATGCAATTATCTTTAAATTATGTCAATATTGTATATCAATGCGTGCAAATATAACTTTAATAAATGCATGAAAATAATTACAAAAAAACTCCGAAACATCAAATAAATGATAATTAAGATTTCTCAAATATTAAGTAATTTAATCAATTTACGACATTTTATAAATTAATTAAATCATAGGGTTTTCTGGAGAATTCATCATTATAATTGTGCGATTCAAAGGTGTAAATTCAATCAACGATTACTGCCAAACTATTTGAATATTAATGTTCACACGTCAGTTAGCAGGTGGTGTGACATTCTGGTTGAATTTATTGCTTATACATCTTTTGGTAAAAATTCAAATTTACTTATTATAATTGGTACCCAATAGTGACAATTATTTACACTAATTTTCTCGTCAAAACTATATCACTTTGGATTTATGGAATTTGGTAATGGTCAAAATTCCAGTATCATCCACATTCAACTTTATAGTTCAAACACAAACTCCTGGGTTCAATAATAATAATTATTATTAACTGAAATGCTCTAGCCAAAGACTTTGACTTTGAGTTGACTTTAGTTGACCATGGTAGTAACCTCATATAATTAAGGAGATGAATCCTCTCTTGAATAGTGTTTCACTTCCAATGCTTCCATTCGAGTAAACTGTAGTCATTTAATGGACGTCGTGCCATGATTCAATTTTAATTAAAGTAGAGCTTCTACATTAAAGATCAACGGTATTCTCAAGTCAAGAGAATTGTGTAAATTATCCATGTCGATATTCTCTGTTTGACCTTAGTTATATGAACCAATAGAAAACTACTAAGTGAGTCATTCCATAGTTATCCAATAACTTTCAGTACGTAACCCCCTGGTGCCCGCGAGAAGTTATGAGTAATACACTTCCCAACATTTGGAAAGCATTATGCACTCTAGTCTTAATGGATACATCGATATCCAGTCTTGATGCATCTTGACGATGAACATTTAAAATGGTATATTTGTTTCATTGTGATATATTACTCGCGGTTACAACACTTTATACCTACGATCACTAAACATACCATTTATGGATTTTCTATTAAATATACTTTTAATTAAATTGATTAATTAATATAACCATATTATATCAGGTATAAAATAGAAAGTAAATAACTTTTTTCGAATAAGATCAGTCAACGAGATATATATGTATAACAAAATACATAATTTCCCTTAAGGTATACTCCTAACTCTATCAGCAGTGACATAGCCCCCTTGTTGCATGGTACATTCTGCTGCACAGGCCATCAGGATCAATACAAGATGAGACGAGGAGGTTGAGGATGGGAAGTGAGGTACGAGGAAGCAAAGCGATGTGCATTTATTATGCAGCTAAAGATCGGTGAGGACACTCACAAAATTTTACGACAAGGGTATCCCTTTGCATATGAGAAGTAGCGAGGCTCAGGTGTAGACTTGGCTTCAGGCATTAGCATTAACAATAACAGTAACTATAGCAGTAGCTGTAATGAAAATGAAACTATAGAATAGAATGAATATATCTAATACTGCTAAATAAATATTAATGGATTGATATATGGTGTGTGATTCATGTGATGTGTGTGATGTATGCTGTGTGCGATGTATGTGAGGTATGTGTTGTATGCGATGTGCGATGTGTGAGGTGTGTGATACGCTCGATGTGTGTGATTTATGATGTGTGCGATGTGTAGTGCGATGCATGTGATGCATGATATATGCAAATGCTTGATGTGTGTGGCAGACGATAGATGTGTGTTCGGTGATGTGTGTGATAGGGTAGGATGTCTTATGGATGTTTGGATGTTTGATGTATGCAATCATGTTTGTTATGTTGCGTATATTTTATTATTCCTTTGGTTGGATTCCTTTATTAAGCCATGTATAAGTTATTCCTTGAGATATCATTTATGTACTCACCATTGAAATTTGGACATACTCTGACCCATTTATTATTTATAAAATACTCGGGTCGGTTCAAGACATTTCAGGTTCAGAGGTGATGTGACCAGATTTGCTTATTGGGTTAGTTAGTGTGATAACTCGGATTTTCAAGCATCAGATAATTGGATAGTTATCTGATTTAACTTCTGAAAATACTGATTCATAAATTGAACAAATAAATGTGATAATCTCCTTTATAATTATTTAAAATTGATAAAATTAATTGTTTTCAAAACAATAATAATAATGTTTTATTTATATATATATAAATGGATTTTAAATAGAATTGAATTTGTGTTTGTTTAAATAAATATATATTTATATGAGTTGATTTTAATTTGAATTTGAAATTCAAAGAATAAATATCTTAAAATAAATTATAAAATATATATGAATATGATTTTATTAGTATATAATTTGATTTATATTATTTTCTTTAAAATATCATATTTATATAAATTAAGGAAAGTAATTACTAAATGGAAAATATTATAAATATATATATTTAAAACATTAATATACATACAAAATTCAAGTGTAAATTATTTATATACTAAATTACAAATGTAAATGTTTTGTTACATGCAATTTACAAGTGTACACAAATTAAACAAGTGTCACAAGCTATTTTACCTTATTTTTTAAAAAAAAGTCATTAAGTCAAGACTAAATACACTTATACTCTTTCATCTCAACCCTTTTCTATCTTCGTTATCAAAGAAAGTAGAAAATCTAAAAAACATACAAACTGAAACTAGCCTCAAAACAAATCAAACAACCTCTATTCAATCTTTAAAACAGAAATACAAAATCTAGGGGAAACAACTAACATCCAGTTCAAATTCAAGTTCAAAGCAAGATCAAGCAAGAAGCATTTCAAAATTAGAGGAGGGGAACGCCTGGAAGTAAGGGGTTCAACAGGCTATATGTGGCAGGTGAGTAAATTAAAGCATCCACTTTTTTAAAAAATTTGATAAAAATGATAAATGTTTGAAGTGAGATTGAGACGCCTGTTTGAAAATGTGTATGCATGTTTGTTTAGTCCTAAATACATGTCCATATGAATGAATGCTGTGAGAATGTCTCGATATACATAAGTGACCATCTCCGTTTTAAGTTTCAAAGATTAAACTTAGATTAAAAATCCCAATTCTTCTCACTCTAATATCTATTAGGCTTAGGTATTTAAACAAAGTATGTTTGTTTAATACTAAACTAAGATTTAAAATATTTTTAAGAATAACAAACAGAAATAATATTGGGAAAAAAAATAAAAAGAACAAAGGAACTTAAGTACATGTTAAAAATCAAATACAACGATTTGTTAATTCATATATATAATCTGAATTCCCTTTTCAAACTAACATTTTTAAAACCAAAATCTCGATTTTTGGTTTTGTATTGATGGAGCAGTTCGAAGATGAACAGAAAATGGATTTGACTATTTTCTGGAAATCGTCGAACATTTGATTCATCGGGTTTTTGTCAGAGCTTGCTTGGTGAATGGGAATGTCAGGAAAAATGGTGGAGGTGACGATCGTTCGTCATGTCATTGGCAATTGATGGAATTAGGATTTTTAAACACAAGTGGTCGAGCTCGGAAAATGTCATTGTCGTGGCTTCTCTGTAGCATCGAGTTGCACGGGACTGTAGGAAGTGGTGGCATGGAGGGTCAACAAGATGTAGCCGGAGTTGTAGGGATGCCGGTGGTCGGCATTAGGAGTTCGAGGCGATTTTCCTGGCGATGGTTGCTGTACAATTTGATCGAGGTTGCTCGATTTCATCTTCGAAGTTGTATTGCATTTCTGGGTGGTCAAGTGGCAAGTATGGGTAGAGGGCGATGTGTCGGAGGTGATCGTGGAGGCTGGATCGTCGTCGAGGGTGGTGCATGTGCACGAATTCATGTTCGTGTCAGTAATGGTTTTGGGTTTGGGAATATGAAAATTGAACAGGTCGAACTCGAGGGGTTTGGCGTGTTGAATTTGAAGTAGATGATTAGCTCGGGTAACTCGAGGTTCGTGTCACGGAGGGAACGAAGCAGGCTCGGGTTTTGTTCTGTGTGGTTAATTTTGATTTCCAGATTTGTTGGTTTTCAAATGTATTTTTTAACCTGGTTTTGAAAAAAAGGGGGGTTTATAAAAACAAAAATGTTTCAAACAAGTTTAAGGATTTAAAGTATATTTTAAAAATAAATAAGTTTTCAGAGAAAATGTTTTTAAACAAGTTTTCCCAAATTTAAATGATCAAGTAATGTTTATATTTGTGTTGATTTTAAAGTAATTAATTAATTGTGTAAGTAATTACCAATGATCTTTAATAAGTTAATGATGTAATTAAGAATTTATTTAGATAAGGAATTTATCTTAAATTAATTAAGGTAGTTAATTAGTGTAATTAATTAATGGATTAATTAATTAAGGAGATTAATTAAAAGCGAATTAATGTGAATGGTTAGGCTAATTTATATATGTGGTAATTTAACGTCAAGTTAATTAATGATCGAGGTTAATTAATTGAGGATAATTAACCAATGAGATAATTACTTGATGAAAGCAATTAAAGGTAAATTTCTTAAGTGAAGTAATTAAGGATTAATTACTTAGTGTAATTAATTAAACAATTGATTAATTTATGAAGGGTTAGTAAATCAATGAGTACGATTAATTAAAGGATAATTATAATTGTAAGTGATTATAAGGTAATTAATTTGTGAAATAAATTAATGATCAATGTAATTAATGTGAATGAATGAAGGTTAATTAATTTGTGTAATTAATTAAAGGTTAATTACTTATTGTAATTAAAGGATAATTAGTCAAGGGTGATTAATTAAGATGGATAATTAGAAGACAATTAATTAATTGGTTTGTAATTAATCAATGTTAAGTAAAAGTAATCTAAGTGATTAAAGATTAGTAATTTATTTAATTAGAGATAAATTGAATTAATGTTGGAGGTGATTAATCTTGCTTATGAATGATTGAATGATGTTAAATCCCTTGAATTGATTGATATCACTGATATGAAATGTTTTGTAACATGATATGATTGGGTTGAATAGTGATGATATGGTTATCTATCGGGATGAACCGTTGTATTTAAAATTGAATTGTATTTCACTTGAATATCTTGGGTAAGATAATATTGAATTCGAGGAGACCGGGGTCGGGTATCGGTAAATACCCGAACCCACTTCGATTTGTAACCTACAATGATTCATTATAGATTGATATGTGAAATCAATAGGCAGAAATGGAATAATTTAAATGGCTGGACCATTTAAAACTAAGTAAAGGTACTTAGGGATTGTTTAAGTATTGACTATAACAAGTTGAGAACTTGTAGTGATGAATGAGTTATCTCGGGTCTTAAATTAGTTTTATGCATTGGGATTTCATGATAGATGAGTTTACTCACGCTGGGTTCCAGCCTGACCCGGGTGTTACTTTGATGTAATGCTCGGGTCAGACGGAGTATTACAGATTTTCAGGAAAGGACGTTATAGAGCTCAAGAGGCGAGCTGGATGGCAGGTACATATAGAGTGTATTCCGCTAAGAGATATTATAGTTTATCTGGGACAAATTGATTTTATTTGTCCAGTGTTTGTGTAAATGTTGTAACTCTGATGTACTATATGTGTAAATTAACTGATACAGCTATTCTTTGTATAAAGAATATTATTTGATATTATATTTGATCCGCTGCGAATGTAAGATTCTGTGGTTGTTTCTTGTATCTTCTTCTACCTCTTTCCTTCTTTTCCTAACTATTTGGAATTTTCAAGGTTGAAAATTTCAGGTCGTTACATTAGGTATCAGAGCAGGAGGTTAAGCGAGAACCTTGGCTCTGGTGAGATTACTCATTAAGGATAGGGTAAGTGGAACCCTAGAATGAGTTGAGTGTGTGTGTGTGTGTGTGTATGAAAGCGTACTTGTTATTTTCTTATATAAAGATTTTAAATGGTTTTAAAAATAAATGATTTTTTTATGTAAGATTATATTTTGATATATAAAGCAATATACTTTCTAAATAAATATTAAGGTAATTGGTTGTTAAATCAAAGGAATTAAATATAAGTGGTAATACTAATACAACTAAATTTGAATTGAATAAAGATAAGTTTGAAATGGATTTAAACTGAAATTAAAATCTTAAATTTGGAGAAGAGTTTCAAAATTGGATAATAATGAATTAGTTTCTATATATGATAATCTTGGATATTATCATAAATAGTTATTGAGTTTAATAATGAAATATGTGTCAATGAGTAAGCAAAATGAAATGTTTTAAGGAAGTAAAACATTTAGGTAACTATGACTTATAAATTGGAATTGAAGATGATCTAAATTGTGAAGTTTTAAATCTGGGTCTAGAATTTGAAATTTTTTTCAAAGTGATAAAGAAATAATAAATAATGTTATTTAATGTATTTGAATGAAGGGACCTGTTCCAAACAAGAGTTGTTTGAAAATTTAAAGGAATTTGTTTTGAATTAAAAACCAAAGGTGGTTTAAAATTTAAAGATAACTTGGTGTGTAAAGGAAATAAATATGTATAAATGAGGGATATACATAATATCAAAGGAGATTCGAAATAAACTCTAAAGTGTTGAGTTTTGATTTTCCCTGAAGAGTGATAACCCAAAGTGATATAAGTTTTAAACTTATAAGTGGGAAAAAAATATTGATAAGGAGTTTTAAAAAAAATTGAAATTTGAAGTGGGAATTCAAAATTGGGTAAGGTTAACGGGATTAAATTGAATATAACTTAGAATAAATTAAATAAGTTTGGAATGAACAACCTAAATTTGAAATTTCAAGATGAAATTGAAATTTAACTTAGGGAAATTAAATGGGTTGCTTGGGAGGATTTATATAAGATCTCAATCGGGATTTTAGTTCTGGGAAATGTGTGAGGAATGTTATTGATGAATGTTTTATATAAATTGGATGTTTATTTATCTAAATATCATCCTGTTATTATCAATAATTTTGAAATCGTGAATTGTGTAGTTTAAAATGAATTACGAAATGGTTTGGAATAATATATATATCCATTGATAAATGAAATCAATGTGAACTTAAGATTTAAATGTTTAAAGGGTTCTGAACTTTTACTTGAAAACTTGAGATAAGTAAGTAAAAGTAATTTGAATAAATATTAAAATATTGGACTCACAATTTAAATTGTGTAAGGACTAGGTTTGTTAAATTAAAAGTAAAGGTTAATTTGATTTAAGGAAATTAAATCAACACTTGAAATTTAACATGAGCTTATATAACTCAAGATGGTTTATAGTGAAATGGAATTTGAAGTTAATTCAAATTGAAATTTGATTTAAATAATTTGGGATTGTGATTAAAGTTGAATAAGTAAATTCAAATGGAATTTGATTTTAATTTAGAAAGAAATTGACGTTAATTCAACTTGAATTGGAATTAAATCAATTTCAAGGGAAATTGAAGTTATTTAAATTGGAGTTGTGTCAATTTAAATGGAAGTGGAAATTTAAATTGAATTGATGGGAATGGAGATTGAGAATTGAACAGTTTGGCTCTAGACTATTTTCAAAATAATTAGTTTTAATATAAACCTAGTTTCCAAGCTATTTACTATATACAGCCTTTCTTTTGAAACCCCAAACTATTTTATACTTATTTTATAATTATTTTTGTAACTATTTAACTATTTTACAATTGTTTTATAAACTAATTACTATTTTTCAACCACTTTATAACTAATTACTATTTTACAGCTATTTTGCAAATATCAAATTATTTTACAACTATTTTACAAATAATAATTATTTTTCAACTACTTATCTATTTTTAACTTTTCAAGTTATTTTCTAAATTTAAGCTGGTCAGAGTGCAAACTGTTTATAGTTAAAAACCAACTGAGATAAAATTGAAGTGTTAACCCAACTAGAATTAGGAGCAATTGACGATAAGTGAATAGGAATCAAAAATGAATGTGAATGGAAATGGGATTGATTTAGCTAATGATCAATGAAGATAAATACGTAGGATGTACGTATATTATTCTATTCGCATAACGATTTGATCCAGATTTGAGCATAGAATTTCGAGATAGTATATCGATCGGAGTTAGGATTTTCCTACCCGATTTTCTACGGCGAACCTGGATATGGATTTTTGATTAGTTCTGGAAATTCTCTATCATAGTTGTGATTATGAAAGGAGAATGACGGTTTCTGATCAAAAAACTAGATCTGATCCGCACTAGGAAGTCGGGTGGATGATACTAGTTCGGAAGTGAAATTGTGTAATCGAGTGAGCAATCAGATTGATATTGCGTACGGATGATATGAGTACATCATATGGGTTTGAATGAAATTGATATTGAAAATTTGTGGATAAGTATTGTAAAATGCTTTTGAAATGAAAAGTATATTTTGTGAAATAAATGGTGAAGTAAAATGGAAATTGGGAATTTCTATGATTAAAGGTTCGCTTTATGAAGAAAAGTAATGAGAAATCAAATTTGAATATTTGATTTGGAATAAACAAAGTTATGTATCTTTGTTATGTATATGATAAAACTCCCTTTGTTGAATCTATAGCCAGAAGAAAAGAATTTTGAAAGTATTTGAAGTATAAAAAGAGAATTTATATAAGTTTGAAGTGATCTAAAAAAAATTTAAAAGTCATATATATATATATATATGTAAAGGATATTATGAGAATGATTTAGAGAAAAGGTTTTTGAAACCTTTGGATTTGGAAAGGCTTTTGATTTTTGAGAAAAATCAATATTGGAATTTGGAAGGCCTAGTTTGAGAATATCGATTTTGGAATAATCGATTATGAGAAAAGGAGATTTATATGGGATTTATACTAGGTGTATGATTTTGAAGATACTATATGTGTATAGTATAAAGTGTTTTGAAAATGGCTCCGGAGAAAAAGGCGCTCCCTTGAAATGAACTTCTCAGGAGTGCCACAGGGTGGTACTGCCTTTAGCCCTAAAGGGGGGGGGGTTCTAAAGTTGATCCTGTGAGGAGTCCGGACAAACTAGTTCCTGAGGATTATGTGTAGTGGGTAGCGAAAGTTGAGGGCGCTGATGCTTACAGAGACATTGGGTTATGTTGTGACGACAGTGTAGCTTGATGTCACTACGATCTACTGTGGACCATAGCGGAAGTCGTGTGTGCTGTTGAGCACCAACGGTCTACGTTTGATTTTGCCAGGATGGCAACGTAATATCGGTAGACTACGATCTATGAAGACATAGCGAAAGTCAAGAGGCCGTCAGGACCTAAGGCTACATTGGGACTTGACTGATGTAGTCTGCGACCTATGTGGGAGTGGAGAAGTTTCATTCTTTTGGCAGCGAAATTCAAGGGCGCTGATGCCTACAATTACATGGACTTTTGCTGTGATGGCAACATAACCCTGGATGTAACTACGATCTGTAGCGGGTTCCATGGCATATTCGAGGGGTGTGGAGGCCAACAGTTATCTATGGATTTTACCGGGATGGCAACATAACCATCGGGTTAACTGCAACTGTGGATGGGAGTGATGATTTCCAGAGCATTCTCACCAAAGATGTTTCCTCTAATTTTCAAAAATGTTTTCTTTATTTTTACCAAATTATTTTACAAGTATTTTCACTAGGTGTTGAAATGGGTTTACCAAGTACTTATAGATTTTCAGTTCCACGCCTGATCAACATATGACCGAATTTCTATGAGAACGAAGATAGACTAGTTGAAACATCGAGTTATATAAAGTATTTTTATAAAATCTATTTCATAATATTATGTAGATTTTAAAAGTTTTTTAAAAGCGATCAAAGAATATATTTTTTGATAATAAGCATTTAATAATTCTGGCTTTGTTCCTTTTCGAGGACGAAAAGATTCAAAGGGGGAGGAATGTGATAAGATGGATTTTCAGGCATCAGATAATTAGATAGTTATCTGATTTAACTTTTGAAAATACTGATTTATAGATTGAACAAATAAATGTGATAATCTCCTTTATAATTATTTAAAATTGATAAAATTAACCGTTTTCAAAACAATAATAATAATGTGATACATATATACATATAAATGGATTTTAAGTAGAATTGAATTTGCGTTTGTTTAAATAAATATATATTTATATGAGTTGATTTTAATTTGAATTTAAATTTGAAATTCAAAGAATAAATATCTTAAAATAAATTATAAAATATATATGAATATGATTTTATTAGTATATAATTTGATTTATATTATTTTTTTAAAAATATCATAATTATATAAATTAAGGAAAGTAATTACTAAATGGAAAATATATATATATATATATATATATATATATATGTATGTATTTAAAATATTAATATACATACAAAATTCAAGTGTAAATTATTTATATACTAAATTACAAATGTAAATGTCTTGTTACATGCAATTTACAAGTGTATACAAATTATACAAGTGTCACAAGCTATTTTACCTTTTTTTTTTAAAAAAAATCATTAAGTCAAGACTAAATACACTTATACTCTTTTATCTCAACCCTTTTCTATCTTCATTATCAAAGATAGTAGAAAATCTAAAAAAAACTGTAAACTGAAACCAGCCTCAAAACAAATCAAACAACCTCTATTCAATCTCAAAACTAGTAATACAAAATCTAGGGGAAACAGCTAACATCCAGTTCAAATTCAAGTACAAAGCAAGATCAAGTAAGAAGAATTTCAAAATTAAAAGAGGGGAATGCCTGGAAGAAGGGGGTTCAACAGGCTATATGTGGCAGGTGAGTAAACTAAAGCATAAACTTTTTTGTAAAAAAATTTGATAAAAATGATAAATGTTTGAAGTGAGATTGAGACGCCTGTTTGAAAATGTGTATGCATGTTTGTTTAGTCCTGAATACATGTCTACATGAATGAATGCTGTGTGAATGTCTGGATATACATAATTGACCATCTCTGTTTTAAGTTTCAGAGATTAAACTTAGATTAAAAATCCTAATTCTACTCACTCTAATCTCTATTAGGCTTAGGTATTTAAACAAAGCATGTTTGTTTAATACTAAACTAGGATTTAAAAATATTTTTAAGAATAATAAATAGAAATACTATCGGGAAAAAAATAAAAAGAACAGAGGAACTTAAGTATATCTTAAAAATCAAATACAATGATTTGTTAATTCATATATATAATCTGAATTCCCTTTTCAAACTAAGATTTTTAAAACCAAAATCTCGATTTTTAGTTTTGTATTGATGGAGCAGTTCAGAGATGAACAGAAAATGGATTTTGACTATTTTCTGGCGATCGTCGAACATTTGATTTATCAGGTTTTTGTCAGAGCTTGCTTGGTGATTGGGAATGTTAGGAAAAATGGCAGAGGTGACGATCGTTCGTTGTGGCATTGGCAATTGACGGAATTAGGGTTTTTAAACCCAAATGGTCGAGTTCGGAAAATGTCATTACCGTGGCTTCTCTGTAGCGTCGAGTTGCACGGGACTGTGGGAAGTGGCGGTGTGGAGGGTCAGCAAGATGTAGCCGGAGTTGTAGGGATGCCGGTGGTCAGCATTGGGAGTTCGAGGTGATTTTCCTGGCGATGGTTGTTGTACCAATTTTGATCGAGGTAGCTCGATTTCATCTTCGAAGTTGTATTGCATTTCTGGGTGGTCAGGTGGCAAGTATGGGTAGAGGGCGACGTGTCAAAGGTGATCTTGGATGCTGGATCGTCGTCGAGGACTAGTGCATGTGCACGAATTCATGTTCATGTCAGTAATGGTTTTGGGTTTCGGAAGATGAAGATTGCATGGGTCGAACTCGAGGGTTTTGGCGTGTTGAACTCGAAGTAGATGATTAGCTCAGGCAACTCGGGGTTCGTGTCGGGGAGGGAACGAAGCAGGCTCGGGTTTTGTTCTGTGTGGTTAATTTTGGTTTCAAGATTTGTTGGTTTTCAAATGTATTTTGTAATCTGGTTTTGAAAAAAAAGGAGGGTTTCATAAAAACAAAAATGTTTTAAACAAGTTTAAGGATTTAATGTATATTTTAAAAATAAATAAGTTTTCCAAGCAAATGTTTTTAAACAAGTTTTCCCAATATTTAAATGATTAAGTAATGTTTATATTTGTTTTGATTTTAAAGTAATTAATCAATTGTGTAATTAATTACCAATGATCTTTAATAAGTTAATGATCTAATTAAGAATTTATTTAAATAAAGACTTTATCTTAAATTAATTAAAACAGTTAATTAGTGTAATTAATTAATGGATTAATTAATTAAGGAGATTAATTAAAAGAAAATTAATGTGAATGGTTATGGCTAATTTATCAATGTGGTAATTTAAGGTCAAGTTAATTAATGATTAAAGTTAATTAATTGAGGATAATTAACCAATGAGATAATTACTTGATTAGTCAATGTTAAGTAAAAGTAATTAATCAATGTTAAGTAAAAGTAATCTAAGTGATTAAAGATTAGTAATTTATTTAATTAGAGATAAATTGAATTAATGTTGGAAGTGATCAATCTTGCTTGTGAATGATTGAATGATGTTAAATCCCTTGAATTGATTGATATTTCTGATATGAAATGTTTTGTGATATGGTATGATTGGGTTGAATAGTGATAATATGGTTATCTATCGAGATGAACCGCTGTATTTAAAATTGAATTGTATTTCACTTGAATATATTGGGTAAGATAATATTGAACTCGAGGAGACCGGGGTCGGGTATCAATAAATACCCGAACCCACTTCGATTTGTAACCTACAATGATTCTTCATAGATTAATATGTGAAATCAATAGGCAGAAATGGAATAGTTTAAATGACTGGACTATTTAAAACTAAGTAAAGGTACTTAGGGATTGTTTAAGTATTAACTATAAAAAGTTGAGAACTTGTAGTGATGAATGAGTTACCCCGGGTTTTAAATTAGTTCTATGTATTGGCATTTGATGATAGATGAGTTTACTCACGCTGGTTTCCAGCCTGACCTGGGTGTTACTTTGATGTAATCCCCGGGTCTGACCGAGTATTACAGATTTTCAGAAAAGGACGTTCTAGAGCTCAGGAGGTGAGCTGGATGGCAGGAACGTATGGAGTGTATTCCGCTGAGAGATATTATAGTTTATCTAGGACAAGTTGATTTTATTTGTCCAGTGTTTGTGTAAATGATGTAACTCTGAAGTATTATATGTGTAAATTAACTGATACAACTATTCTTTTTATAAAAAATATTATTTGATATTATATTCGATCCGCTACGAATGTAAGATTCCGTGATTGTTTCTTGTATCTTCTTCTACCTCTTTCCTTCTTTTCCTAACTATTTGGAATTTTCAAGATTGAAAATTTCAGGTCGTTACATTTAGAGGCTATAATACAAGATGTATTGTATATTCTGTATTTGGACTTATGTATGTATATGTAGTTGGATCATATGTATTGGATCTATCTCGTATATATTTGAGATTTGATGGGAATTTGACTTACTTTTATATACCACTCGGAGTTATGTGATGTATTATATTTTTATCACTATGTTAATGACTCTGTGTTCTCTATTCTTTTATATTATGTATTGTTCTATCCTTGGGAACCACATATGTCTATTGCTTTGTACCAAGACTATTTACGTCGAGATGAGTTGTTATTATATTATGAAACTTTTTCGGTGTTGGTCTAAGAGAATATTCACGTGTGTATCACCCACATCATCTCATTCTCCATGCTAGGTGACATTATTTCTCAGTAGTACTCTTGTAACAACCCGCCATTCATACCGCAAAATGACGCATCATTAGTAAAAAAGAAAGGGATAGAAAAGAGAAAGAAAGAGAAGAAAAAAGAAACAACATCAGAATCTCAAACAGCGGAATGGATAAATTATATTAATAACATAAGTATTACATGGTATACAATCATTATCAGTGTTATACAGATAATACAACACATACTAGACAAATATAAACACCTGTCTAGTTATTACAACTCAAATACAACGTCAACAAATAACTCAGAGATACCAAACACAACGGAACACTATACATATTTACAACGCTGAAGCCTCCTGCTCCATTGCTCCTTCATAATTCGTCAAAGCTAACCTGAATCCCTTGGCTACTCGTAAAATTTTTAGTACCCAAGAGTTTAAGAAAAATAGAAATAAACTCCGGGTCAGACATGGGTCTGGTGTGAGTAACAGTTTAAAGTTGCTTAACTTTGAAAAACCTTTGAAAAGAAAAGGTATCACGTAAGACTTCCCACACATAAACATGAAAAAGTTTTTACCTTACGCTAACCAAAACATTTGATAGGAAAACCGGTGATATTATAATAGGTCTAGGTGTAGGATCGATTTCATCCTAGAGGGGGGGCAAATAGGGTGATGGTATAAATTATAAAAATTAACTGCGGAAGCTTATAAAATATTTTCAACACAGATCACAGAACAATAGCAGCACAGATAATAGCAGAATAATAAATGCAGAAATAGAACGACACAGAATTTACCCAGCTTCGGCAAAACCCTGCCTACGTGCTGCTCCCAAGGTTTCTACTAGAAGTTAGATAGTAAGACGCTTACACACGTAAACTCACGACACCCGCTATCGACTAAACCTAAGTCTACGCTCAAAACCCTGCCACAACTCAGCCATTGAGTTGTGAATTCTCAAACTACGCCACGTAGTTTGTCCCCTAGTCACACGACTAGAAATTTAAACGGTTTAAGAAGAAATTACAAATTTAAAAACAATTTAAAAATAAAAAACCCTATTTTTAAACTCCTTATCCCTTTATGTCAAACAAGGCCAGCGCAATTGGTTGCTTTCCTTAACCCGTATCTTTTTATTATCTTCGACCGACTCCTTCTCTTCTCTGATAAAATCAATGGCTGCTGTGTAAATTGCTTTCGCGAGATTTGACTTAGGGCTTCGACTTTTCGTGAAATTGAATTAGGGCTTTGTTCCTTCATCGTTCCAATTTAGGGTTTTTTTGATTTAAAATTGAAGCACTGCTTCAAGATGTTCGATCGAAACAGATGATTATTTTCGATGCTTGCTTGTTCGATCAGATGTTCTTTGAATTGCAGACAGCTACTTCAATTCGATCAAGTTCGAATTATAATTGGTATGTTAATTTTTTCTTTTGCTTTTACTGGTTTTGACTTGCTTAACTTGATGGTTTTGCCGATGATGATCTTAGGGTTTTTATATGGGTTCGTAACCCTTGTTTAGCGTTCGTCTGATTTTTTCAACACTATGCTTTCGGCCATTCGATTTTGTTGAACGTTGATGATTTATTTGACTTAATAAAATTCGTATATTCTGACACTTGCGTCCCACGGCTTTGATTTTTAACTCGGTCAGTTGCCTATGCTATCACGGTTTCCAATTTGACTTGTTCTGTGGTGATTTTACTGTGACTTCGGTTTTGACTAACTTGATTTTTTACTTGATCAACCTTGATGTTGAACTCCGTCTTCACTGATCGTGTTTACTTCAGCTATTTGATTTCTTAAACTAAACTTTTGGATATTGATCGAAACTGTACACTTGCTTGCTTCGGCTACTTCGTTGTCATTGACTTGTTTACCTCGGCTTTGATTTTGTGGCTTGTACTTGTATACTGCTGTTATTGGCTTCACTTGCTTATGAAACTGGTTTTGACTTTGTACACTGACATTCATATACATATTACAAAAGTTCATGTATGGTTTCATTTTTGCTGTGTCATTTACTTGGCGAGTCTTCGAGCATTGTTGTGAGTAGTTGGCACTGCTTCATCATGTCACTTGATATCATGTCACTTGATCTGTTTCGTTTGAGTTGTAGCTTGAAGGCTTGGAGTCTGGATTCACTTGGTGCTGTGTTGGCTTGATGGTTTTCTTCTTTGGTTGTATATTTGGTCGTCTGCACTTTGATATTGTGTAGCCTGGTCTGGTTGTTATGCTTATGTATACTTCATGCTTGATTTGGGTTCATATGCACTTGATTCATATTATAGTCGTATCACCATATGTACACATGCATATACAGCTGGTCCTGGCATCATCCTTTGTAGTGTTGTATAAATCGCTGTCATGTTGGTGGTATTGTGCCTTAGCCTCTTGTGCATTGCCTAATACATATTGTCACTGTTTGATATAGTTTGGATTCAGGCTTTGACTTATGTCACTGATTTTTTGGTCGAGACTTGTTTTAGTTGTCGAGACCGTTTTTCCATACTTGCACATTTTTAAGTGCACCTGTGTTGAATCCAGTTTTATAACTCGGGTTTGACCTTGTGCCGATGTTGAGACTTTATTTATATTGCATCTGAGTTGAACCCATCTTTTTATTTTGGGTTTGACCTTGTGCTCACCTGTCCCTGTAACATTATTAAGTGTATATCGGTGTGCACGGCCTTGTGGCATGTACAGTGATACACTGTGCATGTCACATTGTTCGTGTGTGATGAATTGAAATGTAAATGATGATGAACAACCCAAATAACTGAGACAAACAATATTTTCAAAAACATATTTTATTTTATACTGCAAAAATATTTCTTTTCAATTTTACTGCGTTAGTGAATATTTTTGCAGATTGCTCAGATGCTGGATTCTAACTGGAATGAAGTTAAAGATGAATTATGAGTGTGAGCGATATGTAGTGAGGACAAACTGTAAATATAAAATTGTGATGTAATTGAACTTGTATCAAAGTTGTATAGTGAGTAGTGAGAGCTTGAATTCGTACTATTCGAAATTGTAATAAATATTTGTTTGAATAAAATTTTTGTTTGAATTCAAATTCTGTGTTATTTAATTTTATTCAGCAAATATTTATTTAACCTGTGAAAAATAAAATAGTACATTAACGAATATATATATATATATATATATATATGTTTATTATCATCAAACAAAAATCATATAAGCGCATATTCAACAATCTCCCCCTTTTGATGATAACAAACATATATTTAAGATTTTGAATATTTTAAATGTATTTGATCATAGATATGCTCTAATTGCTCCCCCTTTTCAAATGCTTCTTCTCTACACAAAGTTCCCCCTACATATATGCATACAAATAAGAATATGCAAATGAGCCTAGATGCAAATGGAAAATTATTTGACTTTTGCTTGATTTTATTTGACAAAATCTTAACTTTTGTCACCCCCTTTTGTTATCAGCAAAAGAATAATAGTGTTAGAGAAAATAGAGATAAAGTGATCGATATTAATTCAACATTGAAAACTCAATTGAATATAAATACTAAATTTCAATAAAAAATCAAACAAAAATCATAAATATTTTGTTAGGCGCATATTCCACTTTTAGAATGATGGGAATGATGTCATCATATAAAACCATACAGTTGTGTCTATTTGTGGTATATTTATATCAGGAATTTGAATATCTACTAACCATGCATAACCGTTAGGACTTTTAAATGAGATTAGTAGTATTCCAATTTTATTTAAAAAAAAAATTCAAGTATCTTCTAACCACGCATAACCATGAGGACTTTTAAATGGGATTAGAATCAACTTGTTTATTTTAAAAATCAACTTTTGATATGCGTTCCATACATGCATAACCGTGATGAATTTTAAATGAGCATGGAAGCACATAACAAATTCCAAGTAATTCACCCATGCATAACCGTGAGGACTTTTAAATGAGAGTGAATACTTTGGTATTTATTTATTTATTATTATTATTATTATTTTACCATATAAATTTTTTCTATTTTTTTTTAAAATATAAAAATGAAAAAACGAACGATTCCTTTTTAAAGTACCACATATAGACAAACTATATAGAATTTTGATGAGTGATGGTCGATAGAAATATGATAGAGATAGAGATGGTCATGGAATTTTTACCAACAAAAAGTTTTATAACTCTTGTTTAAATTTCTAAAGAAATTTACTAATTATACCATCTCGAGTCATAATATATGATCAATATTAGCACTCATCACTCTTTCAATCACTATTCATCTTTTCGATAATCATAGGGAGTCAGATTAGTCAAAATAGTCATTTAAAATCAAATTCGAAAATAATTATAAAATCAATTTTTCAAAAATGACTAATCTGAAAATATGGTCAAAAATGATTTTCTCGAAAGGGTTTTACAAGAAAATTTTCTTCTATTTGAAAATTATTTGAAATGAAAAATATGCAGATATTTTCTTTGAAAAACGATGCAGTTACTAAATGTCTCAACAAAAATCACGTTTCACTAGTAATTTTTCTGTCAACTAAATTACCAGTGTAATCTGCATCTGAATTTCTCTTTCACTCAAAATTATCATCAATTGAATTTGATAGACCAAAAACATGAAGTGTGCACCAAAAATTTCAAACTCAATTTTAACAGCAATTTAAATGACATTCTTTTGAATTTGAATTGAAGTCGTGTAAACAATCAATAACCGTGAATATAGAGTTAGCCGTATTATAACCAATTGTATTAACATCCAACAAAACACTATTTTTAATCCAAATTTATATATATGAAGTAATTCAAAGAACCTAGAGAATTTTATAGTGTTTTTGGCATAAGAATCTAATTGGCCAGCTATGTTGAATAAGTTAGAGTCAAATCATCATCTTTTCATCATCTCAATATTGGCTGATTTTAATTCAGAATATAGTGCAGATTATTACATTTAATATATCGTTCAAATAAATATACCTTTACGATACTTTTCATCGTTGTCCATTGTGATTCTGTCACCTTTATACTAGGCTAAGGAACTTTGCTTTGTTGCCCATTGTGTTTCTGGAATAGCCAAAATCTAGAGAACATTGTTGTTGTTCCTTAGCCTGCCACCACACCTACACGGGAAAAGATTTATGTGACCTATTTGTTTTTATAGGTCCATGGTTGTTAGTGGCAGAAAGTTTTAAAAAACAATTTTGTAAAGATCCAAAACTATTTATAATTGTTCCCTTCGGCACCCAAATTTGTTTAACTTTGAGAGATTTTATATTTGTGCCTTTTGGAACCCAAATTGGTATAGTTTTCACATGTTTGGGTCTATACCAACAATTATTGTGATTGTGTCCATATTTTCTACAAATCGTGCACATTGAATTTTCTTGATTAATCTTGTTTTCAACAATTTTAGATTGATTATATCCAAGTCCTTTTCTAATCGTATTAACAGTTTGCTTTTCTAATAGCATGTTCAACGATTTTTTACTGTTGGAAAATTTATCTAAAGTCGTTGACAAATGTTGGACTTGTGTTTTGAGAGATTCATTTTCGTTCAACAATTGAGTGCACTTTTTGATAGAATTCTCTCTCCTAGTATTTTCACTTTCTTTTAAAATCAGCATTTCATTTTCAAGTGATTTAATATTGATTTCTGATTTTTTAATTTCTTCTTCAAATGTTGGACACTTATCACACTTAGGGATCCTACATTGATAGGTTTTAACTAATTGGTCAAGTTGTTCATTTAATTCTATCAAAGTAACTTTTTGTGATTCAAATTTAGCATATTTCTCCCTAAGTCGTTCAAAACAGCCATTTACTTCGTGGAAATAAATAAGTAATTCAGAGTGAGTAAGTTTTGATACCTCGTTTGGCTCGTCATCGTCGCTATCAGTTATATTTCCTTGAAGGCACATATCTGCCTTCTCACTCTCACTGCTAGTACTTTTATTATTCTCATCCATTTCATCCCAAGTGGCGGCAAAACTTTTCTTTTTCTGTTTCTTTCCAAAGTCGCGTCGATTTCGAGGACAATTGGGCTTGATGTGTCCAGGTTGGTTGCACTTATGACAGATGATCTCCTATTCTTCAGAGTAGTCTAGTGCTTTGACTATTATTCTTTTCGCCTTTTGAATTCGAGCTGAATTTCCATATTTGTAATTCCACTTTTTGAATTTCTTTATTAATATCTCCAATTCTGCTGCTGCATCATCATCGTCATCGTCATCACTTTCAGTTGTTCCTTTGAGAGCTATTGATTTCTTTCGAGTATCTCCTCCTTCACGCTCTTCCTTGAATTTCATTTCTAGCTCATAAGTGGTGAGATTTCCGATGAGTTCTTCGACTTTCATTTGTTTCAAATCTTTTGATTCTTGAATGGCAGTCACTTTCGCTTCAAATTTTCGTGGAAGGACTTTGAGGATTTTTCGAACTATCTCAAACTCTGTGTATGATTTTCCAAGAGCTTTTGATTTATATACGATATTGGAAAGTCGTCCATGCATCTCTTTAACATTTTCTTCCTTCGCCATTGTGAAGTTCTCATATTCGCTGCTTAGCATGGCAAGGCGAGATTCTTTGACTTGAGATGTTCCTTCGTGAGCCACTTCTAGTGTGTGCCATATTTCCTGCGTAGTTAGACAATGTGAGACACGATTAAATTCAAATTGATCCAATGAACAGATAATAGAATTCATAGCTTTAGCATTAGTATTTTGTAATTTATTCTCTAGTTTTGTCCATTGTTCCTTTGGTTTATCTACTTCCTAATTATCTACAGTTATAGTCAGTGTTCTATAACCTATCTCAACAATATTCCAAGCGTCAATGGTTTTCAGAAAGATTTCCATCCTATTTTTCCAATAAACATATTCACCATTGAACATTTGTGGTCTAACTATGGATTGACCCTCGGCAAAAGCAGTATTAAAAGAAGCCATTTTAAAAATTCAAATTTTTAAAACAAAAATTGATTTTTGAAACACGAATTTTTAAAAACAAAAATTGACTTCTATTCCTAGCTCTGATACCACTTGTAGGATCGATTTCACACTAGAGGGGGGGTGAATAGGGTGATGGTATAAATTATAAAAATTAATTGTGGAAGCTTATAAAATATTTTCAACACATATCATAGAACAATAGCAGCACAGATAATAGCAGAATAATAAATGCAGAAATAGAATGACACAGAATTTACCCAGCTTCGGCAAAACCCTGCCTACGTGCTTCCCCCAAGGTTTCTACTAGAAGTTAGATAGTAAGATGCTTACACACGTAAACTCGCGACACCCGCTATCGACTAAACCTAACTCTACGCTCAAAACCCTGCCACAACTCAGCCACTGAGTTGCGAATTCTCAAACTACGCCACGTAGTTTGTCCCCTAGTCACACGACTAGAAATTTAAACGGTTTAAGAAGAAATTACAAATTTAAAAACAATTTAAAAACAAATTAAAAATAAAAAAACCCTATTTTTAAACTCCTTATCCCTTTATGTCAAACAAGGCCGGCGCAATTGGTTGCTTTCCTTAACCCGTATCTTTTTATTATCTTCGACCGACTCCTTCTCTTCTCTGATAAAATCAATGGCTGCTGTGTAAATTGCTTTCGCGAAATTTGACTTAGGGCTTCGGCTTTTCGTGAAATTGAATTAGGGCTTTGTTCCTTCTTCGTTCCAATTTAGGGTTTTTTGATTTAAAATTGAAGCGCTGCTTCAAGATGTTCGATCGAAACATATGATTATTTTCGATGCTTGCTTGTTCGATCAGATCTTACTTTGAATTGCAGACAGCTACTTCAAATCGATCAAGTTCGAATTATAATTGGTATGTTAATTTTGGCTTTTGCTTTTACTGGTTTTGACTTGCTTGAACTTGATCGTTATGCCGATGATGATCTTAGGGTTTTTATATGGGTTCGCAACCCTTGTTTTGCGTTCGTCTGATTTCTTCAACACTATGCTTTCGGCCATTCGATTTTGTTGAACGTTGATGATTTATTTGACTTAATAAAATTCGTATATTCTGACACTTGCGTCCCACGGCTTTGATTTTTAACTCGGTCAGTTGCCTATGCTATCACGGTTTCCAATTTGACTTGTTCTGTGGTGATTTTACTGTGACTTCGGTTTTGACTAACTTGATTTTTTACTTGATCAACCTTGATGTTGAACTTCGTCTTCACTGATCGTGTTTACTTCAGCCATTTGATTTCTTAAACTAAACTTCTGGATATTGATCGAAACTGTACACTTGCTTGCTTCGGCTGCTTCGTTGTCATTGACTTGTTTACCTCGGCTTTGATTTTGTGGCTTGTACTTGTATACTGTTGTTATTGGCTTCACTTGCTTATGAAACTGGTTTTGACTTTGTACACTGACATTCATATACATGTTACAAATGTTCATGTATGGTTTCATTTTTGCTGTGTCATTTACTTGGCGAGTCTTCGAGCATTGTTGTGAGTAGTTTGCGCTACTTCATCATGTCACTTGATATCATGTCACTTGATCTGTTTCATTTGAGTTGTAGTTTGAAGGCTCGGAGTCTGGTTTCACTTGGTGCTGTGTTGGCTTGATGGTTTTCTTCTTTGGTTGTATATTTGGTCATCTGCACTTTGATATTGTGTAGCCTGGTCTGGTTGTTATGCTTATGTATACTTCATGCTTGATTTGGGTTCATATGCACTTGATTCATATTATAACCGTATCACCATATGTACACATGCATATACAGCTGGTCCTGGCATCATCCTTTGTAATGTTGTATAAACTGCTGTCATGTTGGTGGTATTGTGCCTTAGCCTCTTGTGCATTGCCCAATACATATTGTCACTGTTTGATATAGTTTGGATTCAGGCTTTGACTTATGTCACTGATTTTTTGGTCGAGACTTGTTTTAGTTGTCGAGACCGTTTTTCCATACTTGCACAATTTTAAGTGCACCTGTGTTGAATCCAGTTTTAAAACTCGGGTTTGACCTTGTGCTGATGTCGAGACTTTATTTATATTGCACCTGAGTTGAACCCGTCTTTTTATTTTGGGTTTGACCTTGTGCTCACCTGTCCCTGTAACATTATCAAGTGTATATCGGTGTGCACGGCCTTGTGGCATGTACAGTGATACACTGTGCATGTCAAATTGTTCGTGTGTGATGAATTGAAATGTAAATGATGACGAACAACCCAAATAACTGAGGCAAACAATATTTTCAAAAACATATTTTATTTTATATTGCAAAAATATTTCTTTTTCAATTTTACTGCGTTAGTGAATATTTTTGCAGATTGCTCAGATGCTGGATTCTAACTGGAATGAAGTTAAAGATGAATTATGAGTGTGAGCGATATGTAGTGAGGACAAACTGTAAATATAAAATTGTGATGTAATTGAATTTGTATCAAAGTTGTATAGTGAATAGTGAGAGCTTGAATTTGTACTATTCGAAATTGTAATAAATATTTGTTTGAATAAAATTTTTGTTTGAATTCAAATTCTGTGTTATTTAATTTTATTCAGCAAATATTTATTTAACCTGTGAAAAATAAAATAGTACATTAACGAATATATATATATGTTTATTATCATCAAACAAAAATCATATAAGCGCATATTCAACACTAGGGTTTTCAAGTAAATAGAAAATAGCCAAAATTGTTACATCTATTAAATTCCAGCTACTAGCCACAAAAGTGGGTAATACAATCAAAACTGATTGCACTTATTGGATTTTGGATTCCATACAATGGCAGGGCTACTGGGGTACCGCCCGTCACAGTACGTGGCCTAGATCAACGTACCAAGGATCCACCCTAAATCCCCTGCAACACAAGGCCAGAACCATGTCTTACTGGATAGTCCCGAACAAGACAACCCCGCAGTTGGCGCACGTTCCAACTGCCCACACAGCTGAATAAAAAGGGACCTCTAGACAAGGGAAAATCTCGTCCTACTAGGGCATGGCCCACTTAGCCTTGCTGCACCTCCCCTGTTTTAGCCATTCTCGGTTGATGAGGCTTGAGGCTACGATTACCTTTAGAGAACACATCTCTTAGAATGCTCATCGTCCACCTGACGATGTTCCGAAAGCATTCAATCCATACAAGTTCGTTCCGGGTTCGAACGAAACCGAAGGCATTATCTCGTTACACTCATTTTGGAATCACCCTCAGAGTTAACGACGATAACTCTTGCACTCTGAATCTTCATCTCGAATCTGAAAGTACTACCCCGTTAAACTCGTATTGGAATCACCCTCAGAGTTTTTAACGACGAATAGTCCTTACACCTCGAGTCTTCACTCTTCATTTGAGATTCACGACCTATCGTTAATTTGGATCGATGTGGTTTTCTGATATCCAAATCTAGAAACCCGATCCCGATCTCATCGAAATCCAAAGCGTATCTTTTAAGGCCAAGTTGTTTTAAAGTTTAAAACAATTCAATTTCATTATCTATACACACACAGATAGATAATTCACATACCACAATAAATAATCATCATTATCATCACAACAGATAATCCATATTATCATTATCAAAAGATAATCCATATTATCATCAAAAATAGATAATCCGTATTATCATCATAATGCAACCAAAGCATCCATATCACACAGCATTACTTATCTCATATCTGAGATCTCAAACCATTCAAAGCAACCAATATCATCCATCCATACATAAGCAATGATCTATAATCACACCATCTATAATTAATTTAAAATGAATTAAATTAATTACTTCCATCTCTAATTAATTTAAAGTGAATTAAATTAATTACTTACATCAATATAAATCTTGCTTACTTAACCATTAATCAATTACAAATTAATTAATTAATTATTCTCTAATTAGTTACCTTAATTAATCACCCTTGATCAATTATCCTTTAATTACATTCAAGTAATTATCCTTTAGTTAATTTCACAAATTAATTATTCTTAACCACTTATAGTAATTAACCTTTAATTACTTCCTTAATTAATTAAATATAATTAATTTCATTAATCCTTAATTAATTACATTAATTAATTACCTTTTAATCACTTATCATTGATTAATTAATATTAATTAATCAATTCTTAATTACATCATTAATTATATTATTTAATGATCCTTAATTACATTTTAATTAATTATCCTATTTTAGTTAATTACATTAAGTAATTAATCTTAATTAAACTATAATTATTAATCACCTTTGATTAATCACATTCAGTAATTAACTACCCTTAATTGTTTCATCAAATAAATTAATTACTCCTTAATTAACTACCTTAATTAATCCCTTGATTAATTACAAGAAGTAATTATACTCAAATTACTTCCATTATTAAATCATCTTTCATTAATTACATCCAGTAATTATCAATTAATTATTTCACTAAGTAATTACACTATATTAATTTCATTAAGTAATTATTATCAAATCATCCAGTGTTTATCTTAAATTAATTAAACTTAATTAATTAACTTAAACTAATCACATTAAACTCAATTAATTACACTGAGTAATTAATTCCTTAATTACTTCATTAAGTAATTACACTTAAACAACTTCACAATTGATTATCTTTAAATTAATTAATCTAATTAATTATTAAAATTAATCATATTAATTAATTATTAAATAATTTTAGTTAATGGCCTTCATTAACTATTTACAATTCTTTAATTACTTTGTTAAGTAATTAATTTAGATTAACCATTATTAATTACAAATTAATTAATATTTAAATACCAATTAATTAATCTCTAATTATATAATTAATTAAGTGTTAACTGTGACTTAATTAATCCTTAATTACCAGAGTAATTAATCTTTAACCATTAATTAGAATTAATTACAAATTAATTATCCTTAATTAATTAATCTCAATCATTAGTTAATTAATTTAAACCTTTAATTACTTATTTAATCAATCCAAATCATTAATTAATTAAATAAGTTAATTATCCATTTTAATTAACTTAATAATCTAATGAATCATAAATCATTAAATTCTTATTAACATTAAGAAAAACATTATTCTTATTAATGATCAAATCATCATTAATAAATCATTTAAATACAATTTACTTTCAAATTTATTTCAAATTCCATTTAAAGTTTAAGATTTAAAATAAATACAAGTTAACTTAAAAAAGTTTAAAACAATTCAAAAACCTTTTGAAATCTCATGTTAAGGAAATACTCATTTTTATAAAAGAAATTTAAAAGAATTTAAAATCAAATTCATTTTAAATTCAAATCAATTTAACTTACACTTTAAACATACAAAGTTGTTTAAATCATTTTAAATTTAAAAACTTTCTTTAATTACAAACACGAATACAAACAAACCTTGATTCCAGATTTAACTTAGATTTAAAAACCCATTTACATTTTAAAACTTCATTTTTAAAATTCAAACTATTTAAAAATACACCTTAAACACTTTAAAGTTGTTAAATTTAAATTTTCAAAAAAAGTTAAATTATTTCAAAAGTAAGGCTCAAACTAAACTAGAATTCAGGTTTAAACTTAGATTTTAAACCTTATTTAAAACTTTGATTTACATTTTAAACTTCATTTTAATTTTTTTTAAAACAGAACAGGTTTTTCTTTTAAAACCTGTAACCAACATATTACCCGAGCCCATCCTTATTTGCTTCGAGCCAAAATCCAAATGCCTCAAGTAAATTATCAAATTACTTCAAGAAAAATCTCAAGTAACCAATCCCCTCAAACAAACTTCACCAGAAAACAAACAGGTCCATTGTGCACATGCACAACGACGCCGTCCATCTTCGCTCACCTCTGACGATCTCCTCAAATCGCCAATCACACTCTTGCCTAACCACGATTATCAGATCATCATTCCAAACTTGAAATTGAAATTGAGCTTCATATCCAAACCTGGAACAACAAACAGGAACCACCATCTCAACCTGGAACAATCAAAATCTCGATCCTCCGACCACCGTAGTGCCTATACTTCCGGCCACTACTTCGACAACCACCCCGCTTCCATATCCCAAAACCCAAAGCAACTCGATTCAACATAGAAGCCGTGACGATCAAACATACCCAACCTATCCAAACTAGGGCTACAGACTTCAATCCTCCATCGCGACTACTACGATGATATTTTTGCCTTTTTGACAATTTTGCCGAGCTCACACACCAACCCACTACATCCAGTGGAAACCCCATAATTCCCGATCAATTGGATCATCAGAACTTCCCCAAACCACCATCTCTATTCAAACTAGAAACCCACATTCATCCCTTAACTAAAAATTATAATTTCAGTGTTAAAAAATCATGTTTTGGTTCAAGGATTCAATTGATGTTCCTGGATTTATGAATTGAGAAGCTTGAATTTTTCACTTTATACTAATTTTGCTCTGTTATTTTATTTCCAAAGCCAATACAAAATTATTTAACTTATATAAAAAAATTTAAAATTTACTTTATCATGTAATAAACAAGTTTCATTTGAATACTAAGTCTTAACAGCAACCAGATCAAGAAAAAAAATTGATCAACTTAAGCTCGAACTGGAAACAGACAGTGACTTAGGTGAAGCAGACATGCATCTCATTCATACATATGTATATATACACATACTCAGCAATGTATTTATCAATATATATATACAATCCTACTTATTTCCATGGATAAATCAAACAAGCAGATTTATATACTTAAATTTTAAAATGTGAAGTTACTCACCTGTTAAAACCTGATGAACAGAGCACATTAAATTTGAAAAGCCTTTTGAATCTTTAAAACTGAATTGCCCCTTGCTTTAAAAACTTGAGTTGCTTAAGTAAAATGCTTTGATTAAAAGCTGCATGCTTGCTTTAGTTCTCAGGTTTGCATGCAGTAGCCAATTTCCAGATTGCATTTGTAAGCTTGGAAAATGATTACAAGCTTGCTTGCTTTGAAAACTCAGGTTGAATGATGAATGCAGGCTTGTTTTTGTTTTTGAAAATAAGTTTACATGTTGATAAAAAGCTTTGTAACTTGATTTGGAAAGTGATTTACAAGTTTTGTTTTATGAGGAGTGATTACTGATTTTTGTTTAGAAAATGGTTTGTAGATTTCTTTTCTCAGTTTTGATCTGAGATTTGCCTTACTTGGAAAAAGATGAGAAAAAGAAAAAGAGTGGAAGATGTATGTGTTTATATAACTAAGTTTATGATTTATTAAAAATCAAAGAAAAAAAAAAACATGACACTTGTCCTATATATTAACACTTGTTATAATGAGGCCTTAAAATAATAACACATGTCTTTTAATTAATTAGTATTTAGTTAAATGTTAATATAGGTTATGCTTAATTAATTAGTTTACAAATACTTATTTATGCGTATAGATAATTTTCAAGGAAATAAAACCAATTATATTTATAAAATAAAAGTTTATACAAATAATTTAAAATCCAAAACAACTAAAAATATTTATCCTTTTGAATTACAAACTTTAAATTCAAATCCAAATCATATCCTAAAGTCCAATTTAAAGATCGAGTTATATATATACTTATATAACTACATATTAAATTTTAAAAATAAATTTTTTTATTTATATTAAAATCATATATTTATATATATATATATATATATATATATATATATATATAAACGATACATTATTAATATTGGTTAAAGTAACAATTTATAAAAGAGATTATCTTATTATTAATGAATTACTTAAATGAATTAAAATATCATATTTATTAAGCAACATTAAAAATAAAATAAAACAAACCTTTTTATTAATCTAAATTAATGTTCAAACTTAAGTTAAAATATATTTTAAACACCTAACACTTACCTTAAGTATTCAAAACTATATAGTTATTTATTGAATAGCTTTGAAAAGCTTTATGTTAAATTTAAATAAAAATTTTCAAATTACCAAAACTAATATTAGATTTTGAAAACAAGATTTTATTTATTAAATTCAAACCAAGCTTTCTATTTACAATATATTCCATATATTTACATTATAATAGAAACCAATTCATTAGCTTTAAAAGATAAAATCTACTAATTAAATATTTATTTAATTGGATTATTAAATCAATTCAATTCTTATTAACAATAATTATCAAATCAATTTAATTTTTAACACAGATTATTAAATTGTTATTGCCAGAAAATTTCGGGATGTCACAACTCTTGGGTAATATGGGTATAGTGGTGGGTTTTACATAGCCAGTGAAATAAAGATTGTAAAGGTGTTCTTGCCATACATGCAAAATAAGTGGTGATAGAAAATTCTGTATAGTGCAGTTTAGGACTGGATGTAGGATTGGTTAGTCTGAACCAGTATAAAAGTTCCTAGTGTTATTAACTTTATACATCTTACTTCACTACATAATTGTACTGTAAATGTTTATTTCTATTTGCAATTTGAGTAGATAAAGTTTTAAATCCATAAGTAAGTTTTAAATAGTTTAAATACACATTTCACCCCCACTAGTATATAAATAGCCTTAAGACCCATTCTGCATTGCTTTATAGACAACCCATTTTTCTATAATATCATGACATATTCATTTATACTCATCTCCCTTAAATAATTGAAAACGCTCGATAAAGTTATTTTTAAATTAAGAATTTAAAATAATAATGTTCTTCATCATTTATGTAGTATAAATTGAGTACTTTACATACGTATGATTTTTGAGAAAACTCAAGCTATATAATATCATACGAAATGTTTATATTATATCCAGGTAAGTAAGAATGTTACGTAACTTTGGTAAGTATACTCAATGATTTCAATAACTCCTCTTAGGATATTGAAAAATGATGGGTTTAGTGTATGTAATGTACTTCATGATTTGTTTGTCAATCTCGCATCAATGAAGATGATTAGGAGCAAAGTCAAAAGTATGTAGGAGTTATGTATGATATATAATTATTAAGGTGTTACTTACCATTTTATGTGGACTATAACTTATTGAGCAAACTTAAGGTTGTAATAACATGATTAATGGATCATAACACCCACAAAAGGAATTTATGAAATTCTCCTATCCCTTTTAGGGTTTTCAAAGATGCAAAATTCAAGGGGAGCCTTATGAGATAAATATAATGTAACCACCCTACGTTTTGGATCATTGCGAGTTCAATTTTTGGATACTTTCGTAAATAATCTATTGAGTTAAAGACTAACTGATAAATGATTTTGTTTTAATAAATTGAATTAATTAATAAACTTCTTTTAGAAAATATATTGGATTTGAATATAATATTTACAATAGAAATAAAGTATTTATATAGTGTAAATAACTTTTGTATGACTAAAATAGATGAAATTAAATATTAATCAATAAATCAACAAAGATGAGCTACTATTGCATTAAATATTGTATAAAACTACCAAAACATACTTTGTAAAATATATATTGGATCAATTTAAATAGGATATTTATTTATAAATAAATGGTAAAAATTATTTATATGTAAATAAGTTCATTTTATTTTGTAATTAAAAGTGATAAATGAATTTTTTTTACTTAATGGGCTTTGTTGGAAAAAAAATAAGAAAAAAACACTTTTCTCGTTCATTGTTCGACTTATACCTATCTTATTATTTCTGAATCCACCCGTGCTCCCCAATTAATTCCCACGTCCTAACTCTCATGCAAAAAATCAAAATCACTTAAAAAAAGAAACAAACCAAAATTTGATGCGAGCATACAACATTGGCACTAGTAAGGCAACGAGCAAAGACGATAAGTGGTTGGAGGCACACGACCTTGGTTATTGAACTTGCAACGTAGGAGGAAACGATGGTAGGAGGCTTTGTCTTGCATGCGAACATGTGTGACTAGAAGAGATATCAAGTAAAGAGTTGTGCACGCGACGATGTTCGATGCAGGCGGAGACATAAAGGAAGTCGGAGCTTAGAATTGTTGGTGGTTATGCTAATTAGGGTTTGGGCAACTATAGCTTTAGGAATGTGGATGCATGGATGAGCTTATTTTTCCTTTTTGAGTGGTGAAAGTATCAATAAGGTGAGTAATCTCACTCATAACAATGTTCTAGTATAAATTTTAGTTTGCATGCCTTTCTTGGATTATGGGTGTGATGAATTTCGGTTGGTAATGATTGAGTTGGTTAACATGGAGTTACATGTCATTGTTTACTTGTTGTGATGAAATATTGGTTGATTTTAGAGTACACATATATTATATGTTGTTTGCATAATAAATAAATTCTTGTAAATAGATGGAAACAACACTTGGAACTGATAAGATGGGGATAAATAAGTTAAAATGTGAAGTTTTTGAAAGATATAAAATATGTTGGATTTAAATAGTGAATTTCAAAATGAGTTTTGTTGAATGTTGAGAAATAAAATTTATAAATATTAATAGGTTGATTGTGATTTATTGTATGGAAATTACTATTAATGAAAATTTATTATATATTTCGTTAACTATAATTTTAGAGCAATACATTTTGAATTTGACTATTTTTAAATAAAAGAATTTGATTGAAATGCCTTTTATACACACACACATACGTGCACATGCGCACACACATATGTACATATACATGAAAGTATTTAAATTGAATTATTTTGGAAAGGGGATATCAGAATTTTGCTACATAAGTAAATTATATAAATCGATATTTTTAGTGTTAACAATTTGTAAGATTTTATATAAAAGAGAACTTTAGTTTGACAAATTATTTTTCACTAGTAGTTTAAAATGGTTTGGAATTAAATATAGGTTTAAAATATTAGTTTTGGAATTGAATATTACAGCTTTGGGTAATATTTTTAAATTGAAAATATTTTTTGGGAAACATAGTATCATTTAAATCAGTTGTTTAAAGGAAATCTCAAGTTATAAAATTCCTTATTAGTGTTTTATATTATAAAGAGGAACTTCTAGTGGCATAAATTATTTTTTTAAAAGGGGTTTGGCAGTTTGAAATTAAAAGATAGTTTAATGTTGAATTCTTTGGAAAATTAAATAAGAGGTTTAAATAATGGAATTTTTGAAATAAATAAGATTTTCGAGAAGTAATGAAAATTTATAATTTAACCTCTTTAATTTAATATTGATATTTGAATTTTTATTAAAAATTCTAAAATGAGTATTGTGTAATAAAACCCTTTCTGAATCAATAATTGGTTGAATTGATTGAAATACATGTAAAATTCTGTATAATGAGAATATGGAATAAACTGAATTATATTCCAAGCACCATGGGACGTTCGGTAATATTTCTTTAGTTACTCAGTACTCATTATATTCAATACCATGTGATGTCGAGTGTAATTTATAGACATCTAGTAAATAAGTAAAGAGCACTAGGTGGTACCTAAGAGACTATTTGTTTGGTTATTTCTTAAATTTGAACATCACTCATTATGAGGATATATAGGATAGCGACTAGAGTTACGGCTTGCTACGAGCTTACCATGACTTGTTTTGTTCTCGTCAGTTGTGTGCGTTGTAATCAATGTGCATGTACATTGGTTGTGTATCATATTTGTTGTGTTCCATCACCATATCAGGCTAGAGCCTATCCTAGCAGTTGATTATGGGATCACACCCTGAATCATGACATCACCTTATTCTTGATGTATGCTTGATTACTTGTGTGCTCATATATCTATGTGCTAATATGCACATTGTAATGACCTACCCTTTCGATCCTCAAAAGTCGACACTAATACATCTATGGTATTCACATGCCAAACAACCAAGTGCCAGAAGGATAGGTTGTTAGGGGAAAGAAAGAAGAAAGAAGATAGGGAGAAAATAAACAACACAGAATCTCACAGCGGATGAATAATATATAATATAATCAGATCTTTACAAAGGTAAACAATTGTAATGTATATACACATCAATCAGAGTATACTGACCTATTTTAGCCTGGATAGTTATAATAGCATGTCCTTACAAATGCTGATAATTTTGAACATCTAATGCAGCGGAAAATAACATATAGGTGAATACGACTTGATGGCCTCTAGCTCGTCTCCTGAGCTCCAATGCAACCAAACTAAAATCTATAAATACACTCAGGCTAACCCGAGCATTATAAGAGAATAACGTCTGAATTAGTCTGGTAAACCAACGTGATAAAAATCTCATCAAATCAACCGATTTCTATATTTAGGAAAAACCTTTTTAAAATAAAAGTTATCTCATAAGACCACGCCACGCATAAACATGGGCAGGTTTCTACCTTACGATAATCAAAACATTTCAATAGAAACTCCTTTGATATTATAATGATGTTTATGGTTAAAAACAAATATTGAATATAGCCGAAATTCTTGCATCTCACATTCCAACATAGTTGGGCACAACTAAATCCGTAAGCTCGTTTTGGTAATATATTCCAACTATGAAAAGGTATGGGTCTACCCACCAAATCTGTACACCTCTAGGTAAAATGTACAGGCAGCTACAACACGTTGCACCTCTACTACTCAGGACTGGCACTACCCCCTTCTTGAGTAGCACTGAATATGATTATGCCTTGGTTGCTTTCAAAAAACCTTAATGGACCTCGAAGCATGAATAAACATCGATAGTAGATCGGGGATGATTATACCCTTATGGGAGCGACCCACATAGCCCTACGGCACGTGCCTGCTTTATTAATTTCCTAGGTATGAGGCTCGAAGAGGCTACACTCTTACCATTTCCTCCTAGAAATTCCCATTTGGAATGCTAACACTACCCTCCAAGCAGCAATGAAGTGCTAGCATTCATCTATACAAGTTTATTCTGGGTCTGAATTAAAGCAAAGGCACTATCTCCAATACATACATTTTTGAATCACCCTAAGGATTAGTAGTGTAACATACTGCCTTTTTGTACGCTTTAAATCGACGATAAACCACACACGTCAGACTCAAACCATACAGAAAGGCGGATTGTTATTGGGGTAAATAAGAAAAAGCAAAGAAGGAAGAAAACAAACCAGAATCTTGCAGCGGAACGACAAAATATAATAATCAAATAACAGTTCATGATGCTGTTTTACAAAACCTTTGATTATACTTATACAACACATAATCAGAGTTACACATACCAAAGAATAATAAATAACAATGCAGCGAAACAATGTGACGCAGTGGAACAATATAGTAAATAGTAATAATAAAATCTTCGCCTTCATCCTCCAGAAATAAGGTCTTCAAAATCTGAAATGCTCAGATTGACCCGAGAAAATTGAAAAGGCAAAACACTTGAGTCGGAACTAAAAGATCTTATGTGAGTTAAATAAACAGAAATAAATATGAGTGGAACGGCATCAGAGCTGTTTATGGGTTTTGACATCTCATATCCAGTGTCTAACGTATGTGCAGTAACTTAAGAGATGCTCGGGATTCACATCTCCTAAGGGTCCGTTAAACTATTTACTATGCAGTAATATTTCTCTATTATAATAATGTCTATAGTAAAATAAATTTACTTTTAAATAGCGTTAAGGAGTTACCCAATGTCCCCCCTTAACACAATAATAGTCCCAGTAGTCCATCCAGTATCAGCGCATCTTTAGATCGGGAGACTACCCTAAATACTCAATGGCCTACGGGAGAAAACCAAACTCGTATAAGACGCGCCAGGGTAGGAAACACGGCACATAAGGCAATACCAGGGTAGATATACCAATTACGCACACGGGCTTGTGGTAATGCGTAGCAGCTACTACCGCCCACCTCGAGCCACACCCCCAAATCAAAAATCAAAAGTGGCTACCAAATCAATCTCACAGTCAGTATATAATATCAAAGGAGTGTGTCCGATAAGAGGGGCTACCTCCTTGGCCCGAGATCGCTCCTGTTTTAGCCACCTTATGCCAACTTATGGGAGTCGGGTCCACGTATATACCTTAAAGGAACGCCGCCGCCATCCTACTTCATTCTGGAAACTCCACCGCGTACACAGTTGTTAAAGTGGATTTCAGAGTTGGCAGAGAGTATAACAACTTCTGATCCCGGTCTCTTTAACAACCAAACGTTATTATAACACCGTAGTCATTTCAAAATAATTATACTTCAAAACCAGAATATAATATCCATTTCAAAACCATATAAATACGATATCATTTCCGTTTCAAAAACCAAATCAATATGATATCATTTTTATAAAAACCCAATCAATATAATATCATTTTTATTTCAAATATATCCTTTTTCCAACATCATAGCACTTTCAAAGTTATAACGCGTCGAAATCAAAATGATTGAAATATAACACTTTCAATTCATAATACTTTGAAACTCATAACTTTGAAACATAACTTCCACCACTTAAATGGTTTAAAAATTTAAAATACTCTATGTAATACAATAGCTACTTCAATTTCACAAATCAATTCCAAAACAACTCGAATTTCTACATTTTATATTTAACCAAATCCCAAATCATAAATTTCAATTCGATTCAGTTTCCAAATAAACTATTCAAATTTTTATTGATTTAAAAACAGATTTGATCCACAAAATAAGCCAATTCAAATTCAACATATTTCAAACTTTAAGTATTTAACAATTTCAAAACTAAGTTTGGTAATTACGATTCAACTATTCAATTTTCTATTATTTAGTTTAGAAATATTTTACTTAATAAATCCATTATCATTAAAATAAAACTCCAATCACAAATATCTAAATATTTCCTTTAATTTATTTATACTTGAAATATTCATTTAATTCACCTTAAACAAAAATCAAGTTATAAAATCATACCTTCTAAAATTTCAAATAATAAAAAAAACTTCACATCAGGCTTATTTGAGTTTAATTCTTAAATAAACCCAATTTCAAATAAATATCAAATTTATCTTCCAACCTTAATTTTATTTAAATCATTATAAACTCTATATTAAAATAAAATTTAAATACTTAACCGTATTATCTTCAATAAAAATCAAACTTATTATTAAGTTTATTCTATATTAAAACCAATTATACATAGCTTAAAATCAAGGATAAAATAACATTTATACAATATCTAAATCTATGTTTATCTAAAACCATATATTTCTTTACAAAACCAAAGAAATCAATTTAATTTTTTTTTTATATAGACCATGGTGTCTATATATAATTTTCTATCCTATGGTCAAGTGATACAGATATTTATCATTTCAATCCGTAATTTACAATATAAATACGGATATATATCATTTCAAACCGCAATCCCGAGTGAAATAAAAATCCATAACCACTTGCAGTTTATAACAATATAAAATACAAATCCATTCATCCAATATCAAACATCAAGCATTTATCACAATCATCATCCAATTCAATCAATAACCTCAATATAGAACAGATAATAAATAACAGGTATTTACTGGCAGTTTATATTCAATAATAAATTAAATAACCATTTTATCCAAATAAATTCAAATGAACTAAGATGATGATTCAAAATATGCCAAACAGTCATAAATAAATTTATAATCACATCATAAATCAATTTAACAAATATAAGAAATTTTCGAAGTTGTAAGTGGGTTAAAACACTCATCTTTCGAATTTAAATAGAATTCAAATCCAATTTAAACCAAAAAATTGAACAGTCTCAGAATCCGTCCAAACCAGCATCATAATATCCGAAATTCCAATACGAAGCTAACGGAGGAAACCGCACGAGAATGGACCTTGTATGTGGAAATTATTCGAGTTAGAAGATTGAAAACAAAATTAAAAAACAATCAAACGAACCAGACCAACGTAGGCACGTCATCACGCGTCTTCACCCCGTACATAAGAACATAACAGCAGTTCGAAACCCAAACGAGGTCATTGACCATCGTACGCATGCCCTAAACCCCCAATTGATCGCCGATCAAAGCATGCCGTGGGCACGCTCTCCCTCCGACGCCCCTTGCATGAAGATGCGAGCCACTCCGGTTCCTTCTGCCAATTGCGCCGCCGTGAACTTTCTTGTCGCTTTCTGGCGAACTCTGACATCCAATAGGCGAGCGACTACATCCCCAAGCCCTCCTCGATGAGCCCTACAGTGCAGCGCTTTCCGATCGCAAAGATATCAAAGATCCACTGTTGAATGAGACGGTGGCCTATGGACGGCCGTGACTTCTCCAGAAATTTCTCGTCAAACGATAATTCGAGTTGAAAATCGAACCACCTAATTGACATGAGCTCTTTGAGAGCTCCAAATCGATATATAATTCGATATAGTTTGTAGAGTTTGATTTCTGAAGTTGTATTTTGAATTGAAATTGGATTGGGAAGATTAGGGTTTTCAGCCATTGAGGAAGAGGAGCAATAGAAGTTTCTACATGTACAGAAATGAGAAGTAGAAAGGCTACTAGGGTTTATAGCGGGATATATATAGGTAGAGCTGAAAGTAGAGGAACATATACGATTGGTTTGGATAGTTGAACGATACCGGCCCAAAAGCCCGTTTCGACTCCGGAACGAAAATGGATCAACCCATATATCAAAATAGATGTTTTAAAATATTTAAAAATCAATAGAACAGGTTTTAGGTCAAAATTCCATCGTATGAAGAAGTTATGCTAAAATCAAGTTATTTAAAATTGATTCCAATTGATTTCAATTGAATTGATTTCTAGACGTTTCGAGTCCGTACGATCAAACGACAAGCCCGATCGTTACGAAACTTGAAATCCTATAATAATTCACCGTTACGGATCTGAAGAAACTTGTTTCATCGAAATTCGAGTCAGTTGCCAAAATGGCTATTTTTCACATTATTAAATTAAATTAATATTTAATTAATTAAATCAATTTTTCGTTTCAAATTTAAAAATTCAAAATTTCCATTATTTTTGATTTCTTTGACAATTACAACAATTTAAAAAAACTTAGATATCAATTTCAAGTTAATAAATTTACCAAATACAGTATTTGAATTCAATTTCAGTAAATTCAAATATTATAAATTAAATTTCCAATAATTACATTTAATTTAACTTGCATCCTATTATCCAATCTATTATTATCAAATGGAGAAAATTAACATTGGTTTATGATTTATTACATTAATATCTTCAAATTTCAGCTAAATTTTCATTAACGTACTAGTTAAATATTTTAATTTCATTTAATTGCAATTAATCCAAATATTATATTTCAAATTCCATTAAATTAATAAATCTTGATTTCCATTCCTCTTATCCAACCAATTGTCATACTATGAATAAAGTTATTATTTCCACATATTAACTTAATTTACATTAACATAATATTTAATTTAGATTTATTGCGATTAGTTCCAATTAAATTTAATAGATTAAATATATATGTAACTTATAATAATTGTTGCCATTTACTCTCAATCACCCTTTATAAGTTTATCATTTCCAAACCAATAGTATAATTACTTACTAAACATTGATTTTATCCAATATTTTACATTAATTCATTAATTAATTCATTATTTACGTTTGTTCTCTTGTATTCAATTTATAGCCTAGTACAACATTTACACAAATTCCATTAATTGTAATTTCATTCAAATAGTTAATAAATAACTTAGGCTAGCCTTATTACATCTCATTTAAGTTATTATTTCATTAATGAATCATAAATTTCTGTTTTTCCAATATTAGATAACAATCATTTAATAAAATCAATAATTAAATTATCGAAAGTTTTACGGGTCGTTACACTCTCCCCTACTCAAAACTTTTCATCTCCGAAAAGGAAAAAGAAGGGAAAGGAAGAAATTAAATAGTCAATATATCTTATTCAAAATATTAAATACGTAAACAATGAATTTACAAAATAAAATAATGTAAATAGAATATATAGTATTTATAAACAATTAAATCTTTTATTTCAAATTAACAAAAGTTTGGAAAACATTTTCATAAAATTTTCTAAGTCCAAAATTTATGAAAAATTTCGACAGAGTCTCCTTTATACGGAGGGGATCGAGAGAAATTTTAATATCAAATATAACAATATATATCATAACATCTCAAAATAATATATCCCAACAACTTGAAAAACTATATAATAACGCTATAAAGCTGTAATCCGAGAACGTACCTATTTGTCGGGCAAATAACGCTTATATTATGAAACCAGAAGCAGTAGCAATTGCTTCCATAACATTTATTTCACTTATATAATCCAAAACGAGTTAATATATAAATGAAATACTTAAAGTTGTTTCAACCACTAATAAACAAATCAATAATAATCACTTGCAATCACAGCATACAACCATCATATGAGATCAACACAAATCAATTATCCATTCATATCAACAAAACAAATAATTATTCGGGTTCAAAAACTTTAAATTGTACAGAATGAAGAATAAACTACTAAGTGCACATTTACTCAACAGTCTTAGATGAAACTAAATAGAAAATTCATACGACGAAACAATTAGAAGTATCAATAACCAAATAATCCAAACAACATCATATTCTACATTATTCAAGTTTATTCTTACAAATTCTCTTTCACAACATTTGTTGTTCATTTTTCATTCATTCAGTGATTACTTAATTTATTTTCATTTATTACTTACAATATTCATTTTCATTTATTAATGTCATGTACGTTTCTTCTTTGTTGCATCCTATTCATTCATTCATTACATTCATTACTACTTAATTTCATTTATTTACTCTCTTTTACTTATAGTATTCATGTTCAATTCAAATTTCTTTGCCCATTAATTCATTTACTTAAGTTTATAATTACTTACTTATAATGCTTACCTTTCTATTATATTTAATTAGTAGCATTTCAATCATACTTAAGTTTATAATAACTACAACATCAAATTCTTATTTATATTGAATACTTTCATTACATAAATTTACCTGTACAACTTCCATTACATTTCCTCATTAAACATTACAACTTTTAATATTTGGTAAGTTATATATATGCTTTAAGAATGTAATTGAAAGTTATACAAGCTTTTCTCATTTCTTTTAATTAATTTAATGTTCAAAAATTATATCCTTTGCTTATGGGTTACAAATTTCAACTTTCTTGTAATTTCATTTATAACCTAGCATCTCTTATTTCATTTAGAGGTTCTAATTATTAATTAAGTACATTCCATTTCACTACAATAATTGAAACTATTAATTAACGGAAACTTAAGGACTAAATACCGAGTTAAACTTCAAATCATTTTAAAATAATAGATAGATGAATACACTTACAATTTATATATCCAATTATATTTAAAACAATTTGAAATTTATATTGGTTTATCAAAATAAATCTGTAGTAAAACTACTACAGTGGCCTTTCCACTTTGAAACTCAAAAATGAATGTCGATGATGCATGCACTCATCACTGAAATTATTTCCCAGCGATATAGAGGGAGTACAGAACTTATTTCTTTCCAAAATTTTCTTTAAAAATAATTCTTTCAAATCTTATTGGAATATTTATATCAGAAAATACATCTAAATAGTATTATTATATTCCAACTCATTCAAAAGAAATTTTCCGAAATCCTGGAACTTAAGTTCTAAGTTTCCAATCTTTCACTTATTTTATTACAAATCTTATTTTCAACTAATAGCTAAAAATTTCACTACCTAATAAACAAATATATTACAACCAAATGGAAATGCCACAAATGGAAATGTCTGACCAAATGCTAGAAAAAGTCAAGGTTAGGATCAGGCTGAAAATGTTGGTGTTGGGGTTCCCCAAGTGGACATGGGAGCCATGCATCGGTTTTTCGTAAACATGATGCAAGCTGGAATCGCAGCTAGAGTTGTTGGAGGAAATGCTGCTGGAGGAGGAATTCAAGAAGCTCCGATGGTCTATCAGTGTGCTACCTTGAGCAGAGACTATGCTAGGCTTGGGGAAAGTCGTTTATTGGAATTGATAATGCCATCGAAGTGGAAAATTGGTTGCTACATTGTGAAAGGATTTTTACCGACTTTAGGCTTAATGATAAATAGAAAAGGAGACTTGCTTCAAGACAACTTCAGGAAGCTACTTTGTTTTGGTGGAATACTGTAACTACTGGTGTAGATGAGGAGACAATGACGTGGGTAGAGTTTAGGAGGAGGTTTCAAGAAAGGTTCATGCCGGTAATGGCGCAGTTTGTGTTGGTTAGAAAGTTTGCTAAGCTTGAGCAAGGGAGATGTCAGTTCTGGAGTATGCTGGAAGGTTCGAAGAGTTAGCTCGATATGGGTATGGTACGGTTGACATGGTGTTGAATAGGAATGAAAAGTTTATTAGAGGTTTAAAGCCAGAGTTGGTTAGGACTACTTTATCGCACATCAGAGATCCCTGTGATGTAGTTATGGAAATGGCGTTGAGTCAAGAAGTGATGTTAGCTTGTCGGGAGAAGAAGAAGGAAAAGGAGGTCCAGGTTAGATAGGGCCAAAAGAGAAAGCTTTTCCACAAGAAGAATGCTCATACGGGAGGAGCAGTGAAGAAGGGAAAGTCTGAAGTAGTCTGTTATAAGTGTGACAAGAAAGGACACTATGCCCATGAGTGTCGTACTGGAAAGGGAAAAGGAAAGGAGGTGATTGGAAAGAAGAACATCAGATGTTTTAATTGTGATCAGATCGACCATTACAAGAATCAATGCAAGGAGCCCGCAAAGGATGGAAAGGGCCACGTGTATGCATTGGAGCCCATTGCTTCAAGGCTAATAGTGTAGGAAAAGGGAAAGGCTGTGTTAGAAGGTAAGTTTCAGATTCACTGTATGTCTGTTAGCGTTTTGTTTGATACTGGTGCATTACATTCTTTTATATCTCGATGTTTGGTAGAAAAATTAGCCTAGAACCCGCATATTTAGTTACTTCCTTAAGAGTATCAAATCCGATAGGTGGGTATGCGGCACTTGAGATAAAGTGTGACCACTTAGAGCTTGACTAACTAGGTTACACCTTTGTTTGCAGTTTGCATGTATTTTACTTTATAGTGTTTTGAATTATATTGGGAAGGGATTGGTTATGCAAATACGATGCTAGGATATTTTTTCTAGATAGAAAAATATCACTTAGACACCTGGATTGTAGGGATCAGATAGTTTATACCATAGAAAATCCTAGTTGTGAGGTGAATGCTTTATTGGGTGTTATGGAATTAGATGATGAGTTAAGTCAAGTTTTTATGGTTAAATAATTCACAGATGTGTTTGAAGCTGTAGTTGGATTGCCGCTGAAATGAGCCATTGAATTTTGAATAGATTTGGTGCCTGAAGCAGAACTGGTGAGTAGGCCTCCAAGCAGGATGACACCAATAGAGATGAAGGAGTTAAAGGCTCAGTTGGTAGACTTGGTGGGTAAGAGCTTTATTAGACCAAGTAGTTCGCCTTTGGGAACAGCAACGGTATTTGGTAAGAAGACGGATGGATCGTTAAGGCTATGCATCGATTATCATAAACTGAATGAGAAGACGATAAAGAATCGATATCCATTGTCGAGAATTGATGATTTGTTCGATCAACTGTGTGGAGCCAAGGTATTTTCTCGGTTGGATTTGGAGACAGGATTTCATCGCCTAAGAGTAGCGGAGGACAGTACACCTTTGACGGTGTTTAGGACCGGATATGGATCGTATGAATGGTTAGTTATGCCATTCGGACTAACTAATGCCTTGATGAATCGAATTTTCAGTGAGCGCCTGGGTATATTCGTTTTGGTGTTCATAGATGATTTTTGATATATTCTAAGGATGAGAAAGAGCATAAATTTCATCTTAGGGTGTTTCTTGAGGCTTTGAGAGACCATCAGCTAAAGGTGAAATTTATGAAGTGCCATTTTTGAAATAACGAGATGAAGTTCCTTGGTCATGTAGACTCAGAAGAAAGGTTGTCTGTAGATCCGAAAAAATTAAGACGGTAAAAAATTAGAAGACACCCAAGACAGTGACAGAGATAAAGAGTTTTCTATGATTGGCCTGATATTATCGAATGTTTATAAAGGATTTTTTGTGGATAGCTGCATCTATGACTAAGCTAACGTGAAAGAATGTGAAGTTTGTATGGACTGATAAGTGTGAGGAAGCATTACAGAGGTTGAAACACTTATTGACCCATACACCGGTTTTGGTGGTTCCGGAGGGGATCAAGATTTTGTTTTTTATACTGATGCATGTTGTAACGACCCATAATTTTCGATGTTTTAAATTTGTTAATTTAATAAGATTTTGGTAATTAAATTTGGGAGAGATAAAAATTTGTAAATTAATAATGAAATGAAGCAACAAATGATAATTAAAGCTAATAATTAACAATTTAAATGAAACTATAATTAATTGAAATAATGTAAATTGTTATACTTGGTTATAAGTTTAATATGAGAAAACAAATGTGAATATTGAATTAACTAATAAAACGATATAATTAGTGGTAACTGAATGAATTCAATATTATGTAAGAAATTATAATAATTGGTTGAAAATATAAACGTAAGTGTAATAGACCATGAACTAATGTAAATATCATCCATTTGATAATAATGGATTGAATAATAGGATGAAAGTTCAATTAAATGGATTAATGGAAATAAATTGGTTAACATAAATAAAGATGAAAATTTAGGTATACTGATGCAATGAAATGTAAAACAAATGTTAACTATGTCATCAGATTTAAAATTGGTTGAGTATAAAGGTTGAAATCAAATTAAAATGATTTATTGAAATTAAATTTTAATTAATTGGATTTTATTGAAATTTAAGTTAAATACTGTAATTGGTAAGTTTAACTACTTTAAATTGGAATTTAATTTGTTTAAATTATTTGTGAATGTTTAAGAATCAAAAATGATAAAGATTGTTAATTATGGAATTGGAATTTGAAATTTGTTATTTAAATGATTTAATATCAATTTATTTAATTAACTAGAAAATAGCCATTTTGGCCATTTACTCGGATTTCGACGAAACTAGTTTCATCGAATCCGTAATAGTGAATTATTGTATGGTTTCAAGTTTTGTAGCGATCGGACTTGTCGTTTGATCGTACAGGCTCGAAACGCCTAGAAATCAATGAAATTGAAATCAATTGAAATCAATTTGAATAAGCAGATTTTAACATAACTTCTACATATGATGGAATTAGAACCTGCAACCTGTTCGATTGAGTTTAAAATTATCAAAAAGGTCTATTTTGATATATGGGTTAACCCAATTTCGTTCCAGAGTCAGAACGGGCTTTTCGGGCCATTTATCATTCAACGGTCCAAACCAATCATATCCGTTCCTCTATTTCTCAGCTCTACCTATATATATCTGGTTATAAACCATAGCAGCCTTTCTATTTCTCATTTCTGTACATACAGAAATTTCTGTTGCTCCTCTTTCTCAATGGCAGACGATCCTAAGTTTCACCATCCAATTTTCAATTTCAAATTCAAATCAAGATTTCAAACACCTCAATACATATCAAATTATATATCGTTTTGAAGCTCTCGACAAGCGCAAGCCAATTCCGCAGTCCATTTTCCACTTGGATCATGGTTTCGCCAGAATTGTTTGAAATAGTTCCGGCCGTTCATTGAGGTCGGTGTGATTCGACGATGGATATAAGTCCTTGGGCTGATCGGGGGGCATGGTTGTGTTGATGGCATAGAGTAGTATGCATCTGAGTGATCACTCGTTTCTAGGTGGTCAAAGTTCGTCGGAAATCGTGAATATAGTTGGCGACGACGGCCGCCACCAGGCGGCGTGTTGCCGCGAGCAGGGGTATGGGTCGGCCCGGCCTAACGGCGTCAATGAAGGCTCTTGATCGTGTCATAGCACGGAGTAGCGACGGCAATACTAGAAAATGCGGTGGTGGTTTTCTCCTTTTTGGGCTAATTCTTGTAAAGCAGCAAATCCTTCTCGAAGTATGGAAGCAGTTAGTTAAGGCCTGCCATCCGATAGTTCTTTCGTTACGCCGACAAGCTAATAGCTCTTCCTTGTTTTAGTTACCTAAGTATCGAGTTAGGGATAGTAACGGGGGCTGCGTGAAGAAGCAGGGTGATGGTGACGTGTTATTCCTATTTATTATTTTATTTATTTTAATTTTTATCGTATAATCTTCTAATATCAATAACTTTTACATACGAGGTCTGTTTCACGCGCGGTTTTCTCTACTAGGATCGTATTGAAATTTTGAACATTTTAAAGCTATTTTAGACAAATTCTAAGACTGTTCAAATTTTGGGTTTAAATTGGATTTAAATTCAATTTAAATTCAAAGGTGAGTTCTTTAACCCACTCACAACTTCTAAAATTTCTTATGTTTGTTAAATTGATTTATGATGTGATTAGAAATTTATTTATTACTGTTTGGCATATTTTGAATCATCATCTTAGTTAATTTGAATTTATTAGGATTAAATAGTTATTTAATTTACTATTGAATATAAACTGCTAGTAAATGCCTATTGTAAATTATCGGTTCTATATTGATGTTATTGATTGAATTGGATGATGATGGTGATAAATGTTTGATTTTTGATATTGGATGAATGGATGTTGTATTTTATATTGTTATAAACTGCAAGTTTGTTATGGATTTTTATTTCATTTGGGATTGCGGTTTGAAATGACATACAACCGTAAAATATTAAATTGCAGATTGAAATGATAAATATCTGTATCACTTGGCCATAGGATAGAAAATTATACACACACACCGTGGTCTATATATAAAAATATTTTGAAAGGATTTCTATGGTTTTGGAAAGGAATATATGGTTTATATAAATATTGATTTTAGATAGTATATAAATGTTAATTTATTCTTGATTCTAACTATGCATAATTTTTTTTATTATAGAATAAGCTTAATAATAAGTTTGATTTTTATTGAAGATAATATAGTTAAGTGTTTAAATTATATTTTAATATAGAGTTTATAATGATTTAAATAAATTAAGGTTGGAAGATAAATTTGAGATTTATTTGAAATCGAATTTATTTAAGAATTAAACTCAAATTAGTTTGATGTGAAATTTATTAAATTTGAAATTTTAGAAGGTATGATTCTTATAACTTGATTTTGGTTTAAGGTAAATTAAATGAATATTTCAAGTATAAATAAATTAAAGGAAATATTTAGTTACTTGAAATTTGGGTTTTATTTAAATGGTAATGGATTTATTAAGTAAAAATATTTCAAAACTAAATTAGAGAAAATTGGATTTGACATGTATATATATATGAAATTACCAAACTTAGTTTTGAAATTGTTAAATACTTAAAGTTTGAAATATACTGAACTTGAAATGGCTTATTTTGTGGATCAAATCTATTTTGAAATCGATATAATTTGGAATAGTTTATTTGGAAATTGATTTGAATTGAAATTTATGATTTAAGATTTGGTTAAATATAAAATGTACAAATTCGAGTTGTTTTGGAATTGATTTGTGAAATTGAAGAAGCTATTTTATTATATAAAGTATTTTAAATTTTTAAACCATTTAAGTGGTGGAAGTTATGTTTCAAAGTATTATGATTTGAAAATGTTATATTTCAAGTGTTTTGATTTCGAAGTGTTATAACTTTGAAAGTGCCATGATTTTGGAAAAAGGATATATTTGAAATAAAAATGATATTATATGTATTTTTGTTTTTATAAAAATGATATCATATTGATTGGTTTTTGAAATGGAAATGATATCGTATTTATATGGTTTTTAAATGGATATTATATTCTGGTTTTGAAGTATAATTATTTTGAAATGACCGCAGTGTTATAATAACGTTTGGTTGTTAAAGAGATCGGGATCGGAAGTTGTCATACTCTCTACTAACTCTGAAAACCACTTTAACAACCGTGTATGCGGTGGAGATTCCAGAATGAAGTATGATGGCGGCGGCGTTCCTTTGAGGTATATACGTGGACCCGACTCCCGTGAGTTGGCATAAGGTGGCTAAAACAAGAGCGATTGACAGGCTAAGAAGGTAGCACCTTTTATCGGACACAATCCTTCGATATCGTTCTATTGCTTTGTGATTGATTGGGGCCCTTTGGTTTTGGGGTATGGCTCGAGGTAGGCGGTAGTTGCTGCTACGCATTACCACCAGTCCGGAAGCATAATTAGTATATCTGCCCTGGCATTGCCTAGTTGTGTCGTGTCACCTACCCTAGCGTGCCTTGTATGAGTTTGATTTGTGTCATACCTATGGAGTATCCTCTGGTAGCCTCCCGATCAGGAGGTATTATGGTACTGTATAGACTATTGGCACTATTACGTGTTAAGGGCTATATGAGTAACCCCTTAATGCTATTTTAAAGTAAGTTTATTTTACTAATAGACATTATTATAATAGCGTATGTTACTACATAATAGATAGTTTAATGGATACTTAGGAGATGTAAATCCCGAACATCTCTTAAGTTAGTGCACTCACGTTGACACTAGATAGGAGATGTCAAATCCCGTAAACATCTCTGATGCCGTTCCACTCATATTATTTATCGTTGATTTAACTTACATAAGATCTTTTAGTTTTGACTCGATTGTCTTGTCTTTTCAATTCACTCGGGTCAGCCTGAGCATTTCAGGATTTGAAGGCCTTATTTTCGGAGGACGAAGATGAAGATTGTATTACTATTATTTATTAGATTACTCCACTACATTCATACTGTTCTGCGACATAGTTATTTATTGCTCTCTGGTATGTGTAACTCTGATTCTATATTGTATTAGTATAATCAAATGTTTTGTAAACAGCTTCATGCACTGTCATTTGATTATTATATTTTGTCATTCCGCTGCAAGATTCTCTTTTGTTTTCTTTCTTCCTTTTTCTTATTCACCCCAATAACAATTCGCCCGTTTGTATAGTTTGAGTCGGACGTGTGTGGTTTATCATCGATTTAAAGCGTACAAAAGGGTGGTCCGTTACATTTGGTATCAGAGCTTTGGTTTAGCAAAAACCTTAGCTTTGTGGGGTCTGACTCCTTATCAATAGGGTAGTAATTCCCTGTGATGAGTCGCTGAGTGTGTGTGTGTATGAGAGCATACTTGTTAGTGTTATAAAAGGTTTGATATTGTGTTAATTTGTTCCGTTTTGTATTTATAAATTCTGGTTGGTGCATAGGATGCTATGACATCAATAAGGATTTCTAAACACTTAATAGGATAGACCGACACAACATTTGTTTTGAAATATAGGAAATGAAATAATTTTGCCTATTGTATACTTTTATATATAAAGTAATAATTGTATAAATGATATATTTGGTCATAATATATATTTGTTGGTAGGTGTGAAATTCATAAATATTGGTTGTAAAATAAAATTTACAAATAAAAATAAAGTAAAATTGGAAATTTAGAACTTATATTCCGGGGTTTTGAGACTTTCATTCGAATAATTTTGTGATATAACAATAATATTATTAGAAGTATTTTCCGATACAAATATTTCAGTATAATTTGAAAGAATTATTTTGAAGAAATTTGGGAAAGAAATAAGTTCCGTACTCCCCTCTCTGTCGTTGGAAAATAATTTTGGTGATGAGTGCACGCGTCATCGACATTCATTTTCAAGTTTCTAAGTGGGAAGGCCACTGTGGCAGTTTTACTACAGACCTATTTTGATAAACAAATATAAATTTTGAATTGTTTTAAATATAATTGGATATATATATAAGTTGTAAGTATATACATTTATCTATTATTTTAAATGATTTAAAACGGAGCCCGGTATTTAGTTCTTAAGTTTCTGTTAATCAATAGTTTCAATTATTGTAGTGAAATGGAATGTAACTAATTAATAATTGGAACCTCTAATTAAAATAAGAGATTAAATGCTAGGTTATAAATGAAATAACAAGAAAGTTGAAATTGTAACCTATAAAACAAAGGATATGATTATTTAACATTAAATTAGTTAAAAGAAATGAGAAAAACTTGTATGACTTTCAATTACATTCTTAAAGGCATATATATAACTTAATTAAAAGTTGAAATATTTAATAAGAAAATGTAATAGGATATTATACAAGTAAAACTTGAAATAATGAAAGTATTCAATGAAACTCTTTAATAAATAATTATTGATGTTATAGAGTTATAAACTTAAGTTACAATCAAAATGTTACTATAATAAAATATGATAGAAGGTAAATGTTGTAAGTAGATGATTTTAAACTTAAGTAAATGAAACCGATATGCCAAGTAACTGAATTGAACATGAATACTATGGATAAATGAAATTGAGAAATGAATGAATGTAATGCAATAAAAAGAAATTTATATGATATGAATAAACAAAAAAGGAACTTATGTGAGGATAAGTGCAAATAAGTGAAATAAACACTGAATCAATGGATGGAATGAAAATTTTCAAGAAATAAATGTAAATTAAAACGATAAACCATTATATGAATGAAAAGGAAATCAAACAACAAATATTATGAAATGAAATTAATAAGAATGAACTTGATCTATTGTTTGAAATTGTTATTTGTTTGGTTTATGGTTGTTTGGGATAGAATACTTCTAATCGATAAGATGTATGAATAATCTATCGGGTTGTACCTAAGGCTGTTGAGTAAATGGTGCACTTAGTAGTTTGTTCTTCATTCTATGCGATTAAAAGTTTCTGGACCAAAACAAACCATTTGTTTTGATTACTATGGATGAATGGTTGATTACTTTGATTCCTTGTGATGAATGCATGCTTATTTGCAAATAATGGTTGCTATGTTCCATTGGTTGGTTTGTTATTGATTGAAACAACTTTAAATATTTCATTCTGTATAATTATTAACCTTGTTTTGGATTATATAAGTGAAATACAGGTTATGGAAACAAGTGCCACTGCTTTTGGTTTCATAATTAAACGTGATTGCCCAACAAATAGGTACGTTCTCGGATTTCGGTTTTCTAGCATTATCATATTGTTTTTCCTGTTGTTGGGATATATTATTTTGAGATATTGTGATATATATTGTTACATTTGATATTATATTTTCTCGCGAGCCTCTCCGTACAACGGAGGCTCTACCGAAATTTTAGGACTTCGAAAAATTTTGAAAAATGTTTTTCAAATTTTATTAGTTTGAGTACAAAAGATCTAATGGTTATAAATGGGTATATCTTATTTAAATTATTTAATTTTATAAATTTAATTTTTCATACATTTAATATTTTTGAATAAGATATATTGTTTCCTTCTTTGTCTCCTTTTTCCTTTTCGGGGATGAAATGTTTTGAATGGGGAGAGTATAACGACCCATAATTTTCGATGTTTTAAATTTGTTAATTTAATAAGATTTTGTAATTAAATTTGGGAGAGATAAAAATATGTAAATTAATAATGAAATGAATACTAAAATGAAGCAACAAATGATAATTAAAGCTAATAATTAACAACTTAAATGAAATTACAATTAATTGAAATAATGTAAATTGTTATACTTGGTTATAAGTTTAATATAAGAAAACAAATGTGAATATTGAATTAACTAATGAAATGATATAATTAGTGGCAATTGAATGAATTCAATATTATGTAATAAATTATAATAATTGGTTGAAAATATAAACTTAAGTGTAATAGACCATGAACTAATGTAAATCTCATCCACTTGATAATAATGGATTGAATAATAGTATGAAATAACTATGTCATCAGATTTAAAATTGGTTGAGCATAAAGGTTGAAATCAAATTAAAACGATTTATTGAAAATAAATTTTAATTAATTGGATTTTATTGAAATTTAAGTTAAATACTATAATCGGTAAGTTTATCTACTTTAAATTGGCATTTAATTTTTATAAATTATTTATGAATGTTTAAGGAATTAAAAGTGATAAAGATTGTTAATTATGGAATTGCAATTTGAAAATTTTGATTTAATTGATTTAATATCAATTTATTTAATTAGCTAGAAAATAGCCATTTTGGCCACTGACTCGGATTTCGACGAAACCAGTTTCATCGGATTCGTAACAGTGAATTATTGTAGGATTTCAAGTTTCGTAGCAATCGGACATGTCGTTTGAACGTACGGGCTCGAAACGCCTAGAAATCAATGAAATTGAAATCAATTTGAAATAACCAGATTTTAACATAACTTCTTCACACGATGGAATTAGGACCTGAATCCTGTTCATTGAGTTTAAAATTATCAAAACCATCTATTTTGATATATGCGTTGACCCAATTTCGTTCCGGAGTCAGAACGGGCTTTTTGGGCCATTTGTCGCTCAACGGTCCAAGCCAATCGTATCCTTTCCTCTATTTCTCAGCTCTAACTATATATATCCAGTTATAAACCCTAGTTGCCTTTCTATTTCTCATTTCTAAATGTACAAAAATTTCTGTTGCTCCTATTTCTCAATGGCAGTCAACCCTAAATTTCACAATCCAATTTTCAATTTCAAATTCAAATCGAGATTTCAAACTCCTCAATACATATCGAATTATATATCATTTTGAAGCTGTCGACAAGCGCAAGCCAATTCTGCAGTCTATTTTTTGGCTTGGATCATGATTTGGCCAAAATAGTTTGAAATAGTTTCGACCATTTATTGAGGCCGGTGTGATTCAACGATGGATCTAAGTCCTTAGGCCGATTGGGGGGCATGGTTGTGTTGATGGCATCGATCAGTATGCATCCGGGTGATCGCTCATTCCTAGGTGGTCAAAGTTCATCGAAAATCATGAATATAGGTGGCGACGACGGCCACCACCAGGCGGCGCCGCTTGTTGCCGTGAACAGGGGTTGGGGTTGGCGCGGCCTAACGGCGTCGATGAAGGCTCCTGATCGTGTCATAGCACGGAGTAGCGACGACAATATTGGCAAATGCGGCAGCGGCTGAGTATAGAGTTAGGGTTAGCAACGGGGGCTACTTGAAGAAGCAAGGCATTGGTGACTTGTTATTCCTATTTATTATTTTATTTATTTAATTTTTATCGTATAATCTTCTAATATCAATTACTTTTACATACAAGGTCTGTTTCAGGCGCGGTTTTCTCCGCTAGGACCGTATTGAAATTTTGGACATTTTGAAGCTTGTTTGGATGGATTCTGAGACTTTTCCAATTTTGGGTTTAACCAGGATTTAAATTCAATTTAAATTCAATGTGAGTGTTTTAACCCACTCACAACTTCTAAAATTTCTTATATTTGTTAAATTGATTTATGATGTGATTAGAAATTTATTTATGATTGTTTGGCATTTTTTGAATCATCGTCTTAGTTAATTTTAATTTATTAGGATTAAATAGTTATTTAATTTACTATTGAATATAAACTGCCAGTAAATACCCATTGTTTATTATTCGTTCTATATTGATGTTATTGATTGAATTGGATGATGATTGTGATAAATATTTAATTTTTGATATTGGATGAATTGATGTTTTATTTTATATTATTATAAAGTGAAAGTTTGTTATGGATTTTTATTTCATTCGGAATTGCGATTTGAAATGATATACAACCGTAAAATATTAAATTGCAGATTGTAATGATAAATATCCATATCACTTGGCCATAGGATAAAAAATTATATGCAGATATCGCGGTCTATATATAAAAATATTTTGAAAGGATTTCTATGGTTTTGGAAAGGAATATATCATATATAAATAATGATTTTAGATAGTATATAAATGTTAATTTATTCTTGATTCTAACTATGCATAGTTTGTTTTATTATAGATAGCTTAATAATAAGTTTGATTTTTGTTGAAGATAATATGGTTAAGTATTTAAACTATATTTTAATATAGAGTTGATAATGATTTAAATAAATTAAGGTTAGTAGATAAATTTGAGATCTATTTGAAATTGAGTTTATTTAAGAATTAAACTCAAATAAGTTTGTTGCGAAATTTATTAAATTTGAAATTTTAGAAGGTATGTTTTTTATAACTTGATTTTGGTTTAAGGTGAATTAAATGAATATTTCAAGTATAAAAAAATTGAAGGAAATATTTAGTTACTTGAAATTTGGGTTTTATTTAAATGATAATGGATTTATTAAGTAAAATATTTCAAAACTAAAAAAGAGAAAATTGGATTTGATATATATATACCAATCTTAGTTTTGAAATTGTTGAATACTTAAAGTTTGAAATATACTGAAGTTGAAATGGCTAATTTTGTGGATCAAATCTGTTTTGAAATCGATATAATTTGGAATAGTTTATTTGGAAACTGAATTGAATTGAAATTTATGATTTGGAATTTGGTTAAATATAAAATGTAGAAATTCGAGTTGTTTTGGAATTAATTTGTGAAATTGTAGAAGCTATTTTATTATATAGTATTTTAAATTTTTATACCATTTATGTGGTGGAAGTTATGAGTTTCAAAGTATTACGATTTGAAAGTGTTATATTTCAAGTGTTTTGATTTCAAAGTGTTATAACTTTGAAAGTGCTATTATTTTGGAAAAATGACATATTTGAAATAAAAATGATATTATGTTGATTTGGGTTTTAAAAAAATGATATCATACTGATTTGATTTTTATAACGGAAATGATATCGTATTTATATGGTTTTGAAATGGATATTATATTCTGGTTTTGAAGTATAATTATTTCGAAATGGTCGCAGTGTTATAATAACGTTTGGTTGCTGAAGAGACAGGGATCGAAAGTTGACATACTCTCTGCCAACTCCGAAAACCACTTTAACAACCGTGTACGCGGTGGAGATTCCAGAATGAAGTAGGATGGCGGCAGCATTCCTTTGAGGTATATACGTAGACTCGACCCCCATGAGTTGGCATAAGGTGGCTAAAACAGGAGCGACTGACAGGCTAAGAAGGTAGCACCTTTTATCGGACACACTCCTTCGGTACCATTCTATTGCTTTGTGATTGATTGGGGCCCTTTTATTTTGGAGGTGTGGCTCGAGGTGAGCGGTAGAAGCTGCTATGCGTTACCACTGGTCCGGAAGTGTAATTGGTATATTTACCCTAACATTGCCTAGTTGTGCCGTGTCACCTACCCTAGCGCACCTTGTACGAGTTTGATTTGTGTCGTACCTACGGAGTATCCTCGGTAGCCTCCCGATCAGGAGGTACTACGGTACTGTATAGACTATCGGCACTACTACGTGTTAAGGGCTATATGGGTAACCCCTTAACGCTATTTTAAAGTAAGTTTATTTTACAAATAGACATTATTATAATAGTGTATATTACTACATAGTAGATAGTTTAACGGATCCTTAGGAGATATAAATCCCGAACATCTCTTAAGTTACTACACTTACGTTGACATTGGATAGGAGATGTCAAATCCCGTAGACATCTCTGATGCCGTTCCACTCATATTATTTACCATTGATTTAACTTACATAAGATCTTTTTGTTCTGACTCGAGTGCTTTGTCTTTTCAATTCGCTCGGGTCAGCCTGAGCATTTCAGGATTTGAAGACCTTATTTCCGAAGGACGAATATGAAAATTGTATTGCTATTATTTATTATATTACTCCACTACATTCATACCGTTCCACTGCATTGTTATTTATTGTTCTCTGGTATGTGTAACTCTGATTCTATATTGTATTAGTATAATCAAATGTTTTGTAAACAGCTTCATGAACTGTTATTTAATTATTATATCTTGTCATTCCGCTACAAGATTCTGTTTTGTTTTCATTCTTTCTTCCTTTTTCTTATTCACCCAATAACAGTTTGCCCGTTTGTATGGTTTGAATCTGACGTGTGTGGTTTATCGTCGATTTAAAACGTACAAAAAGGTGGGCCGTTACACGTGTGGTACTAGGTTGGGAGCTGTACTAATGCAGAAGGATACATGGATTACTTACTCTTCTAGACAGCTTAGACGGCATGAGCTTAGATAACCAAAGCATGATGTGAAGTTGGATGTAGTTATATTTTCCTTGAACGTGTGGAGGCACTACCTATTGGGAGAGAGGTTCGAGCTATATACAGATCGTAAGTCGTTGAAGTATTTATTCTCTCAAAAGGAGATGAACATGAGACAGCAAAGGTGGTTGAAGTTTATTGTTGCTTATGAGTTTAGAATTGAGTATATACCCGAAAAAGGAAATAAGGTGGCAGACACACTTAGCAGAAAACATCAGAATGTAGTATTAGCGATGATTGCTGAGTGGAAGGATTTAGAAACAATGTCATCTTGTAAAGTGCAACATAAATCTGAGGCTGAGTCTAAGAGAGAAGTACCAGTTGTCTTGTTTGGAAGTCCGACCAATAAAGATCGAGAAGATTACTTCTAAATAGGAAGAGGATCCAATGTTAGATGAATGGATCAAAAAGCTAAGGGATTGAACGAAGAGCGATAACTTAAAGGATTTTAGTTTTGACCAAAATGGGTGGTTGAGAAAGAAGGGTAGATTATGTTTTCCAAATGTGGGGGACATAAGGAAGGAAGTCTTGGAAGAATTCCATCGTTGAAGTTCACTATTCACCTAAGAGGAACGAAGATGTATCAGGATATTAAGAGAAATTTCTTCGAGGAAGGCATGAAGAGGGATGTTGGCTTATGGGTGAAACAGTGTTTGAACTTTCAGTAGGTAAAAGCCAAGCATCAAAAGCCAAGCGGATTACTTCAGCCATAGGATATTCCGGTGTGGAAGTGGGATTCTATTTCTATGGATTTGTTGATGGGTTACCAAGATCTAGTAGAGAAAGTGAAAGCATATAGGCCATAGCGGACAGATTGACCAAAGTTCTCATTTCATTCCAGTTAAGTCAACTAGGACGGCATCTATTTTGGTGAAGTTGTTCATGAAGAATGTGGTTAGACTGCATGGAATTCCTATTTGTATTTTTAGTGATAGAGATTCTCTGTTCGCTAGTGATTTCTGGAAGAGTCTACACGAAACCTTAGGAACCAAGCTCAAGATGAGTATCGTTTACCATTCACAAACTGGTGGGCAAACAGAAAGAGTTAACAAGATTTTGGAGGACTTGTTAAGGGCTTGTATATTGGATTTTGGAGGATCATGGAAAGACCATGAGACGACCCGACTTTCCACTCCCGGAAAATCGCATCATCTTTAAGAAAGAAAGGGATAGAAAAGAGAATAGAAAGAAGAGAAGGAAGAAACAACATCAGAATCTTACACAGCGGAACGAATAATTTATATTAATAACATAAATATTACATAGTTTACAACTATTATCAGAGTACACAGATATACAACACATACTAGACAGTTATAAACACCTGTCTAGTTATACAACTCAATACAAGAAACAACTCAGAGAACACACAGCGGAAAACTCTATATATATATCTACTCGCAGAAGCCTCCTGCTCCATTGCTCCTCCATAATTCGTCAAAGCTAACCTGAATTCCCTTGACTACTCATAAAAATTTGAGTACCCAAGAGTTTATGAAAAACAAAAATAAACTCCGGGTCAGACATGGGTCTGGTGTGAGTAACAGGTTAAAGTTGCTTAACTTTTAAAAACCTTTTGAAAAGAAAGGTATCACGTAAGACTTCCCACACATAAATATGGAAAAGTTTTTACCTTACGCTAACCAAAACATTTGATAGGAAATCCGATGATATTATAATAGTGTCTAGGGTTTTCAAATAAATATGAAATAGCCGAAATTGTTACATCTATTAAATTCCAGCTACTAGCCACAAAAGTGGGTAATACAATCAAAACCGTTGGCACTTATTGGATTTTGGACTCCATACAATGGCAGGGCTACTGGGGTACCGCCCGTCACAGTACGTGGCCTAGATCAACGTACCGAGGATCACTCCCGACCCCCTGCAACACAAAGCCGGACCCATTCCTTACTGAATAGTTCCGAACAAGACAACCCCGTGGTTGTAGCTAGCAACCACCCGCACAGCCGAATATAAAGGGACTTCTAGACAGGGATCAATCTTACTCTCCAGTGGGTGCGACCCACGAAGCTTTGCTGCACCTCCCCTGTTTTAGCCATTCCCGGTTGATGAGGCTTGAGGTTACGATTACCTTTATAGGACATATCACATAGAATGCTCATCGTCCACCTGACGATGTGCTGAAAGCATTCAATCCATACAAGTTCGTTCCAGGTTCGAACGAAACCGAAGGCATTATCTCGTTACACTCATTTTGGAATCACCCTCAGAGTTAACGACAATAACCCTTGCACTCTAATTCACATCTCGAATCTATAAGAACTAATTCCGTCAACTCATTACGGAATCACCCACAGAGTTATAATGACTCATAGTCCTTACACCTCGAGTCTTCACAAAGCTCCACTTTGATTCACGACCTAACGTTATTTGGAATCGATGTGGTTTTCGGATATCCAAATATGGAAACCCGATCCCGGTCTCATCGAAAACCAAAGCGTGTCTTTTAAGGTCCAAGTTGTTTTAAGGTTTTAAAACAATTTAATTCAACTATCTATATATACAAAGAATAGATAATTCACAAGTCACAATTGATAATCAACATTATCACATAACTGGTAATTCACATCACCAACATCACATAGATATTCCATATATAACCATCACAATAGATAACCTATGTTATCATCACAATACAATCAATCATCCATACCACACAAATATCATTTATCTCATTACTGAGATCACAAAGCATCCAAGACAATCTAGTTCAACCATTCATCCATAAGCAATGATTTACCCATCATCCTATAATTAATTTAAAATGAATTAAATTAATTATCTCTATCTCTAATTAATTTAAAATAAATTAAATTAATTACTTCATCTATATTTAATTTAAAATAAATTAAATTAATTACTTCATCAATACAAATCTTGCTTACTTGATCATTTAATAAATCATTCATTATTAATCACCTTAATTAATCACTCTTGATTAATTATTCTTAATTACATTCATGTAATTATCCTTAATTAATTTCACAATTAATACCTTGATTAATTACTAAATAATTAATCCAAATCACTCATTCTTAAACATCTCCTTAATTACAACCTGTAATTATTAAATAATTACTTAACTAAGTAATTTCCAAATCATTAATTTCATACAAGTAATTATTTATAAAACCCAAGTGTTTATAATTAATTAAACTTAATTAATTAAAAATAAACAATCATATTAAATTAAATTAATTACATTAAGTAATTAATTTCTTAATTACTTTATCAAGTAATTACTCCCTAACCCTTTATAATTGATTATTATTAAATTAATTAATCTAATTAATTATAAAAATTAACTACATTAATTAATTGTTAAATAATCATGGTTGATGACCTTCATTAACCATCCTCAAATTATTTTATAAGGTAATTAATTTAAATTAATTACCATTTAAATTATCTTTAATCATTCATTAATTAAATTAATTAACCTTAATTAAAAACTTAATTACACAATTAGTTATTCATTATCATTAATTAATAACTTAATTAATGATCTTATTTATAAATTGATTAATCATTAATCAATTATTAATTCCAAATTTAATTAATTAATTAAATTAATTAATCAATCTTAATTACCTTGTTAATTAATTCTAAAACTTAATTCTTAATTTAATTTTCAAAATAAATCATAACTTAATTATGTTTAAAACAATTTAATTCAACACAAAATACTTATGAAATCCTTCTAAATTTCATTTAAAATATAAGTTTAAATTAAAAGTAATTTAAACTTATCAAAGTTTGAAAATTTTAAAACTTATTTAAATTTCAAGACAAAACACAAGTTTGTCTTAGAAATCAAATCATAAGAATTTGAAGTCAAATTCATTTCAAAATTTAGAAGTTTCAATTCATTTTTAGTTTAAAACTTTCAAATTTAAATCTTCTTTTTAAATTTGAAACTGAAGTTCATTTTAAACTCAGATTTCCAGTTTTAAAATTTATCTTTAAATCTTGCTTCATATTTTAAAAACTTCATTATTTAAGATTTCAACTATTTACCAAACTGAAATAGTTAATTAAGTTAAAAATTTAAACTTTTATTTCAAAACCTGGGATTTAAATTTGAATCTAAAATTCAAACCTGCATTTGAATTTACTCTTAAATTTTAATCAAAACCTAAATCTGCAGATTTAAACAGTTCAAACCCAGATTTTGAAAAAAACAGAAAACAGGTTTAAAAACCTGGAATTTGAATTCAAATCAGTAATGCAAACTCGAATTTCAATTGAATTTAAACTTTGCTTTAAACATATATTACAGATTTCAATTTTAAAACCCAGATTTTAAAAAGAAAAACAGGTTTCTGTAACCTGTAAACTTACAGGTTCAACCCGAGAGAACCTAAACTTTACTTCGGGTTTTATGCTTCACCACTTCGAGTTAATCTCCCATCCACTTCGAGTAAACAGAACCCTCCCCTGAAACACCCCCAAACCAAAACAGCTCACCAGTAAACATGTTGCCGTGCATATGCACGGTGACCACCACCTCTGGCGACCTCCAGTGATGATCCAACAACTACCATAAACCCAAGTATACCCACATAAGCCTTCAGTTCGAACAAAAGCACAAGAATTCAAAAATTTCCCCTAATTTCCAAAACCTGTAAACAGAAAACAGGTTTTATTGTCAACGGCCATATCCCTCACCTCCGACCACTTGCAGACCGACCCCTCCGGCCTTGAACTCAACTACAGCCAAACTATAAATCCTCAAAACATCTTGACACTCGATCCAATGTATGAATCGAAATGACCAAATTCTTAAACCAAATAAAACTAATAGTAATTATAATACTCATTTCAGATTTTTCTATGGATCTATGTTCCTTTTACTACAACACAGAAGAATTTCATGATTTCTCATGTATCAGATTACAAGTATTGCTCAAATTCATATTTTTTGTTTAAGAACAATCTGTTACTCTATCAAACACCTAAGAATATTAATATTTGATTTAAAAATCAAGTTACAGTTTAGATATTTGATTTATACTACTAAATTACCATATCCATTTGATTGAGTTTTGTTAAAAATGAGCATGCCTGATCCCTTTTCCCTGTTTCCAGAGTCAACTTATAATTTTAACTTCTTGACATTTTTAAACATGAACTAATGAAAATAATACAACCTACTTTGCTTTATAATTTTGTTTATGTCAGGAAATAATTCAAGTGGTAGGTATTCAACAAAATTTTGGTTGTCTGGAAATCAAAGAAAACAGAACAGGGAATTGGAAAAAAAACAAACAACATGCACATCATTAAAAATCATATCAACAGTTATCTATAGCATCAGAGAATAGCTATTCCATTTCAATAACTAGCATGCAACCTATTTGAAATTTTAAAGTTAAAAGGTTACTCACCTATTTGATGAATGCAGACCACTGTTTTGAATTTGCAGAAACAAAAGTATGCAGAGTCCTGGTGATTCTTGAAATTTGCAGAACACAACAGAAGCAGGCTTGACTTCCACTGTTGTTGCTAGATTCTCACATGCATGCAGATAGATTAAGTTGCTAAATCTTCACATGAAGGCAGAGACTTTCATTTCCAGGTTTAAACAGAATGCAGGAACATGCAGGCTTCATTTTGATTTTGAAATGAAGTGTAGATATGCAGGTGAATTTGCAGATTGATTTTTGAGGAAGGGTTTTAACTTGCAATTTGCAAACAAATTTTAAACTTTGAAGAAGAATTTAGTATGCAGGTTATTGGATTTTAATGAACTTATGAATGCAGATTTGTATTTTGAATATGCAGATTTGGATTGCAAATATGAGAATTAATTTTGATCTTCATTTGATTTAAGAAATGAAAATGCATGAATGAAGATGCATGTTTAACTAATGTAATTTCAGATTTATAAAAATAAAAGAAAAATAAAAACAAAATTTTAACACTTGTCCATTTTATAACACTTGTCAAAAGAATACATATAAATTTAACACTTGTTTACCCCTTTAAGATAATTAGTATCTAATTACAAATAAATGTGTGTGTAATCCTAAGTTAATATAGTAGTTTATATTAATATGTGTATGAATTTATAAAGAAATAAGAACAACAATGTTTTACAAATTAATTTATACATATTAAAAATTAAGACAATTAAACAAATGTAAAATTTTATACTTTTTAAATTTAAATTCAACTAAATTCAAAATCAAATATTTTTCAAATCAAGTTATACATATAAATTCAATTTGAAATAAACATTACAAATCTTATTCAAAATTTATTTATAAGGTCAATACAATATTAATATTATTTTTATAAATCTCTTTTATTAAATAAAAATCATTTTACAAAATATTCATTTTATTAAGCCATAAAACCAATTTTGTTGAACTTATTCTAAATTTAAAACAATACTAATTTATTTAAAATATAACCATATATTTATATTGTAAATAGGAATCCATTTATATCATTTAAAAGATAAAATAACCAATTTAAATATTTATTGAAGAATATTATTAAATTTATCTGAATAATTTTTAACAGATTATCAATATCAATTTAATTTTAACTACAGATTATTAAATTGATATTGTTAAAAATTCCGGGATGTTACAATCCTTCCCCCTTAAAAGAATTTCGTCCTCGAAATTTAAAACAAAGGTAATTTAATAATCTTATTAAATTTTAATTTAAAAACACAATCATATATCAAACCTATGCTAACAACCAAAACAACCAATTCAAGCAAATCTAATTATCCAGAAAAAATCTGGATGAAATTCTATCGAGTTTCCCCAGGTGTGTATATATATCCACCGGGATACTCGCTCTTGAGCATCCAAACAAACAATACTATGAAGCTACAAAGCTCCTATACAACTATATCTATAATACTAGACAAGATATCAGACTTCAAACGAGTCCGACTCAACAACCAAAACTCCAAAAATTTCTGGTTCCACAACCAGAGATAGACCATACACGTACTCCCTCAGAGATACGTGTAACTCATCGAATCCCAGTTATCCAAACTGGCAATCCAATCCTGTAGATCAATCACTTACTCCAAGAATACAGAAAAGATCCAAAACACTTCAGAGCTAACTTCTCAGACTTACCCAAACTTATAGCTCACTTATGATCGGAGAAAACTTATCCAAAATTAAACCTCCGACTTCAGAGTCCAAATCCCTCCGACTCTTATCCACAAAATCTCTTCGGACAATCCTGGGCTGTCCACAACCTCCCTGATCAGCTCAACCTTCGCTGATGTCTCTAGAACCAATAACTTCAATAAAATGATCTCCTCAAGATCAACCAAAACCAAGAACTCAAACTCAACTTCTCAACATCAGAGAACAACAACTCACTTCTCCTGTCCAGAAATAGATAAGCAGATACGCTTCCCAAACTGCTTCCACTGCTCAACTCTGATCCAAAGTAGAAGAGAATGCTGAAGAAGAACACAAGCACAAATAGGACAACACACCCAGAGATATGGTTCAACAAATCCATAAGAAAAAAAATCAGAAGTTCCTTCAAAACTCCGAGCTGCTACACCAACTCAATCTCTTGGAACCATTCTTTTATAAAGCTGAACCATCGGTTCCACTCCTGGAATTCCAGACAACAAGAAAAACTCAATCTCCAGATGCAAACCAAACTCAGACTCCCTAAAGACATCCAGAAAAACTCAGATAGCCTAAGAAAACATTCAAACAATCGCAAGTCACTTATGCGACCAACCCAAACCAAATCCAAGAAAACTGTTCTCCCTAAACCAAACAGAACAGCTTACACTTAACCAGCCAATCCATCGAAGAAACGGGTTCACTCAACTGCTTCTGAACTCCACTCCAGAAAACTGCTAAGCCAGAAGATCTCTTGCCAACACGAGAACATTCCAAACTGCACTGCTGCCCCAGATGCCAAAGAATTCCAAAACAAAGCTCTCCGAGAAACTCGGACTTCAAGGCAAACAGAAACTCAAGCTGAACACAGCCACAACACTGAAGCAGACTCACTTCCTTAACTTGTTCCAAAGAAAACATCTTCGGGAACATCCATAGTCACTGCATCTCATCACGCAGCTACTATTTCCTATGGTATCAAAATACCACCACTCACATCTGCTCATCCGACAGATCCAAACACTACTCATCCAACTTCAGAAATGAACTCCGAACCTTTCACAGGTTACCTTCAGAGATTAATGAAGTTCTTCATCACTACAGAACTTACTCGAGACGGTATTAGGTCTACATTCTCGACAAATACACTTCCAACCTCAAACATCAGACTCCAACCAATGGTAGTCGTGTTACACACACTACTACCCCATCTACTTTTAGAACTTATATTGGAAAACCTAAACAGGTAACCCAATAGATAGGTAGAAATATATATATATATATATATATATACGCTCTCTCAAGAAAGACACCACTACAGAGCCTAGGTATTCACTCAACCTAATGCTCCATAAGAAAGACATACTTAACGACCCAGGATTTTTAGTAACTAAAATTTGAATATTTAATTTATTTTAAATATTAATAAGTGAATTTATAAGTCGAATAAATTTTATTTTGAATAATTGGATTTAATTGGATAATTAAATCGATAATTTAATATGTTAAATTATGGAAATAATTGAAAATTGAGTTAAATATGATTGAAAATGATCTGTAAAATTTTATTTTATCATATTGAAGTTAGAATGATATTTTAGAACTTTTAAAATCGAATTAAAAGTTTATTTGTGAAAATTGAATATTTTAATATTTAAATCGACTAGTGAAAATAGTCAATTTTTGAACAGTCTCAGAATTGAACGAAACTAGTTTCATTGGATCCGTAATAGTTAGTTATTACCGGATTTCAATTTTTGTGTCAATCGGAGTTATCGTTTAACCGTGGCAGCTCGAAACGCATCGAATTATTTTTAATATTAATTTGGCGAGTTAAAATAGCCATTTTTCAAAAAGTCTCGGATTTCGACGAAACCAGTTTCATCGGATCCGTAATGTGATATTATTGTAAGGTTTCAAATTTCGTGTCGATTGGATTTACCGTTTGTCCGGTACAAATTAAAACGCCTAGAAATCGATTTAAATCGGTTTAATTTAAATCGATCGTTTGTAGCCATAACTCGCACAGATGTCCGAATTAGCTTCCGAAACATGTTCCATTGTGTCCGGAACGCGGGGTAAACCCTAGAAACGCTGGTTACGGCGCGTGAAGCGGAGTTCGGAATTTCCGGATTGAATTGTGTTTCGTTCGTTTCCTATAAATAGACCCCTACCCTTCATAAATTAAAAAATAAAATAAAACCCTAATATTAACCCTAGCCGCCAGCAACCCTTTGAATGGCTGAGAATGCTTCTTCTTCTTCCTCGCTTTTCTCCAAATCCACTAACAATTAGCCAAAATTTTCAACTAGAAACTCGTAGAGCACGTCGCGAACTACATATTCAACGGTCATGATCGTTTCTAGTGCTTCGGATTGGCAACAAATCTCGCTCAAAGGCCTGCAGTTCGGCCTCGTAATGCGCGCAATATAGATGACCGAGCTCTACGTGTTTATGGCCGAGTATGGCTCTTGGCAAGGCGAGTCGCATGGAGGTGGTTTGATGAAGTATAGATGAGCGATGGAGTTGCAATATGAAACCCTAGGAGAAGCTAATGGGTTCGGCTCTTACCTGTAGCCGTGCGCACGCAAGAAGAAGAAAGGGATAGGGGATGCACGGTGGTGATGCAATGGAGATGGATCCTATGGCTTAGATTGGCTAAGGTTTAAATATAAAAATTTATGTTGTAAATTAAGTTATTATAAAATCGTGTAAACTATAAAATGCATAACTTTTTCATACGAGGTCGAAAACGCGCGAAACAAGTTGCGTTGGAATCGTATGGACGAGCACTACGCGATGGAATTGGATTGGAGTCGTTTGGAGTTAGTGAGAATTTCGGGTAAAATTAAACGTCCGTTTAATTTTATTCGAAATAAATCGCTAAAACGAAATTGAAATCAAGGTGAGAACTTCTCACTCAATCGAATCAGTTTCGATTTTATTTTAAATAGTTAGATTTAAAATATTTGAATGCATGTTTGAATGATGATTGTTATCTATTAATTGTTAAAATAGACATTATATGCCGTTAGTAAGCGGATGTTATTTATTAAAAACATATACCGCGAATATTTCATAAACAGTGAAATTGGTATTATATATAATAGCAATATATATATGTGTTGGCATATGTATATATTGCAGTTATTGATTTCTCGCATTTTTTTAGCGGATGAGACCCTATTGCGCCGTCTATTAAGCGGATAATATTTTAAATCTCATATACCGCGATAATTTCGTACTCGAGCGAAATTGGTATTGTGCTAATGTCTGTGGATGCAGGAAAACAGGTTGGAGGGATCCAATTGGATTCCTCAACAGTATTTATTTGATTTCAGATATTTTGATATTTGATGGATTATCATATTGATATATGATATCGTTGTTGTCGTGATTGACTATTTGGTATGTAGCATCATTGGACCAAATTTTGGAATTTTAAAATGATTTTAAAGTGATTTTTGAAAGTATACGTTTATAAAATATTTTTGGAACTGATCCATTTTAAATAAATAAACGTTATATCTTTAAAGTTATAAAAATTATATTTTTGAGAAATATAGTTAAAGGTTGATTTTTGAAAATATGAGGCTAATGATTTTATAAAATAGTTTAATCGGAATTTTTGAAATTATTATAAAGAGTTGAAATATAGGATTTATAAAATTTGATTATTTTATAAATCAAAATGGTGAAATTATAAAGGAGTTTAAAGATGTTTTAAAAGAATAATATAAATTGATTTATGTAAGAGATTTATAAATGGATATTTATAAATTGAAATATTGAAATTATAAAACGAGGTTTTATAAGTGTTTGAATGAAGTGAAAATGGATTGCAGGAGTGAATGGAATTTATAAAATTATAAATGGTGAAGTTATAAATGAAATTTATAAATAGTAAGATTTATAAATTTTGTGAAGTTATTAAAGAATATATTTGGATAAATAATTGAATCTTATAAGTGATAAGATTTATAATTATGAAGTTTAAAAGAACGATTTTGTAAAATAATCGTTTTATAAGCATTTAACTTATAATGTGAACTTTTGGTTTATAATTGAGTTATAAATCGAATAGGTTAATAAAGGAATTTATAAAAAGAGTTGTTATAAATAAATAGAAATGGAATTTATAAACGTTGTTTTATAAATTCACAAACGACTTATGTTGATAAGTAAATTGTTATAATTTATTTATGGAGTTATATTCACGTTGTAGACAGTGAATAATCCTTTAAAATAAAATGAATGGAAATGATGACATTTGCTAACGTAGTATATTCACGTTTTGAATAGTGAATAATATGTTAAGGAAAATGTTTAGATTTGATGTTTTAAATAGAAATTAAAATGATCTAACGATGTTTTAAATGTGTTAAGATTCGAAACCATAGATTTCAATATTTATTGTTGAAATAGACGTTTTCGAGAAATAAAAGGAAATGGTGGACTATAACACTGTTGTTATAGTAAATGATTTCCGAAAGGAAATGTTTTGTATAGTATTGGGATTTATATATCTATTTTAATTTCGAATCCCTATACTAGTGATTTTGGGTTGTCGTAACGATGTTTTACGCAACATTCGTTTTGGCCCAAATAAATATGTTAAAGAGAATGATTTCCTTAATAGAATGAAATATATATTAAATTTCGATTTAAGTATATTGAATATTTTCCAAGTGTTGAAAATAAAAGAAATTTGTGAATTACTTATAAATAAATAAGTATGGAAAGGTTTCCCAATAAATAAGTGAATATTTTGAGAATTTATCTTTTTGAAGATAAATGGAAAATGAATATTAGAAATCGAATTGAAACGTATATTCACAGATATTTTGGGAATTATAAATTCACTATGGAATTTATAAAAGAAAGTGGAATTTGTTTAAAAAATAAATATTGATTTATTTTTGAAGTATTGAAAATTATATATCTTGTAAAGATATTTTGGAAAATAAATAATTTGGAAAATTATTTGGAATCTGGTGATGTTGTGCATATCTATTGATAGTTCAATAACTGACTATCAATATTTCCCTTTGAATGGGTATTTGATGTGATTTGTTTGAATTTGAATGCCACACTTATTTTTGAATAAGCGCTCACTATTCGGGTTAACCGGGAAAGGACCATGGGGTCGTATAACCCATTCCGAATATGTGATACGTCGTTATGAATTGCATTTGAAGACCGGTGTTGAAGACCGGATCTTTTTGAAAGCGAAAGGACAACTCGTCGATTGTCTTTGCACCGTGTGGCTACGGTATAGAGACTCCCTATGTGATGGGAAGTCCGGACGTGATTAGAGATTATCCGGATTGCAAGGACTTCTTTGTAAGTGCCTTCGGTTTTGTTCGAGCCCGAAACAGACTTGTATGGATTGTATGTCTGACGTTACAAATTGAGATATAAAGCAGATTTCTTTCAAATATATTTCTGTTGGTGGCGGAGAATTTATTCTTTTAGCTTAACACCCTTCTCTGAGACGTACGAGCTCAGAGGTTATATAGTTGAAGTTATCAGCGATATATTCCCAATTTGGTAATGTGACATGCTGAGTGTTGCTGAAATGATCATTGTGTTGATTATTTGTGATAGGATCATTTGTTTGATCGTCTATCTTGGTGATCATTTCTATGATCATTTGTTGACCCAAAGCATGGCTTTTGTATAAAGTATGTTTTTGTGGACGTGACTTCGTCGAGCCTCACACCCCGTGAATGGTCAAAACAGGAAAGATGCGGCAAGGTTATGAGGGGTAGCGCCCTTTAGGATATGTGCATTTCCTTCTGGAAAAGGGTGGTATCATGGTATGGAGCCCAGATACTTACTCATGTTGAAAACATTTTATGATTGTGTGAATTGATTGCGAGCGCTCGGTTGAAAGGTCCCAAAGGACCGGGGGATGGCATATTCGGTCAGTTGTTACTCAGTTAGGGGTAACCCGGCCTTGTGTTGGTAGAGATCCGGTTTGGTTCTCGGGGATGTCCATCCAGAGGCATTCTCATGTGGCAATGGGAAGTTCCTTGGCCTGATCATTCGTTGGAAATCCAAAGAAACAATACGAGACTTGTACGGTTTTAGTTGTAGAACCTGCCATCTAATATGGTAGCTACAGTAAGCATAATATAATGGTACCTATGCTGGCTAAGATTTATATTCTACTTTCGAAATGAATTTTTCCTACACTATGCACTAGTAATAATATCAAATGTTCTTTTAAATGCGTATCAAGCATCTTTGACTATCATAAGGAGAAATCTCCTCCAAGTCTGCGTTTGCATTGTGTGTGTGGCAGGAGGTCTTATGGTAGTCTCATTTATAAAAGCATTGCGAATTGAAATAAAAATATTCCTCTATTTTTGATTTTAAAGATAAATAAACTATTTTGAGTTCTCACACCAGTCACATGACTGAATCGGAGTTTATTGTTTTCCTTCCTAAACTCTGGGTGCCCACCAATTTCTACACGGGCAGTCAAGAGTTAGGTTTACCAGGATATTCTGGATATTCAGGAATTGCTGGAGGCAAGCTGGATGGCATGGCGTATTACTAGTATATAGTATTTCTTTTTCCGCTGCACTGTTTGTTGTTGTTGTTGTACACTCTGATGATATGATGTAATGAAATGTAATGTAATAACTGATATAGTTCTTTGTTTAAAGATTATTCATTTATTATTATATGTTGTTCCGCTGCGAATTGTGAGATTCTGATGTTGTTCTGTTGTTTTCTATTCCGTTCTATTTTCTATTTTCTATCTTCTTTCCTCTCTATTCTCTATCTTTCTCTCTCTTCTTCTGTCTTTTTCTTTTTCTTAAACCATAACATTTCGGGTTTCCGGCCTTCGATTTCTCGACAGTCGATAAAGTGAGTATCGATGTTGAATTTTCGAAAGTCGAAAATTTTCCGGGGCGTTACACATCAGAGCCTAGGTATTCACTCAGCCTAATGCTCTGATACCAAGTGAGACGACCCGACTTTCCACTCCCGGAAAATCGCATCATCTTTAAGAAAGAAAGGGATAGAAAAGAGAATAGAAAGAAGAGAAGGAAGAAACAACATCAGAATCTTACACAGCGGAACGAATAATTTATATTAATAACATAAATATTACATAGTTTACAACTATTATCAGAGTACACAGATATACAACACATACTAGACAGTTATAAACACCTGTCTAGTTATACAACTCAATAAAAGAAACAACTCAGGGAACACACAGCGGAAAACTCTATATATATATCTACTCGCAGAAGCCTCCTGCTCCAATGCTCCTCCATAATTCGTCAAAGCTAACCTGAATTCCCTTGACTACTCATAAAAATTTGAGTACCCAAGAGTTTATGAAAAACAAAAATAAACTCCGGGTCAGACATGGGTCGGGTGGGAGTAACAGGTTAAAGTTGCTTAATTTTAAAAACCTTTTGAAAAGAAAGGTATCACGTAAGACTTCCCACACATAAACATGGAAAAGTTTTTACCTTACGCTAACCAAAACATTTGATAGGAAATCCGATGATATTATAATAGTGTCTAGGGTTTTCAAATAAATATGAAATAGCCGAAATTGTTACATCTATTAAATTCCAGCTACTAGCCACAAAAGTGGGTAATACAATCAAAACCGTTGGCACTTATTGGATTTTGGACTCCATACAATGGCAAGGCTACTGGGGTACCGCCCGTCACAGTACGTGGCCTAGATCAACGTACCGAGGATCACTCCCGACCACCTGCAACACAAAGCCGGACCCATTCCTTACTGAATAGTTCCGAACAAGACAACCCCGTGGTTGTAGTTAGCAACCACCAACACAGCCGAATATAAAGGGACTTCTAGACAGGGATCAATCTTACTCTCCAGTGGGTGCGACCCACGAAGCTTTGCTGCACCTCCCCTGTTTTAGCCATTCCCGGTTGATGAGGCTTGAGGTTACGATTACCTTTATAGGACATATCACATAGAATGCTCATCGTACACCTGACGATGTGCTGAAATCATTCAATCCATACAAGTTTGTTCCGGGTTCGAACGAAACCGAAGGCATTATCTCGTTACACTCATTTTGGAATCACCCTCAGAGTTAACGACAATAACCCTTGCACTCTAATTCACATCTCGAATCTATAAGAACTAATTCCATCAACTCATTACGGAATCACCCACAGAGTTATAATGACTCATAGTCCTTACACCTCGAGTCTTCACAAAGCTCCACTTTGATTCACGACCTAACGTTATTTGGAATCGATGTGGTTTTCGGATATCCAAATATGGAAACCCGATCCCGGTCTCATCGAAAACCAAAGCGTGTCTTTTAAGGTCCAAGTTGTTTTAAGGTTTTAAAACAATTTAATTCAACTATCTATATATACACAGAATAGATAATTCACAAGTCACAATTGATAATCAACATTATCACATAACAGGTAATTCACATCACCAACATCACATAGATATTCCATATATAACCATCACAATAGATAACCTATGTTATCATCACAATACAATCAATCATCCATACCACATAATATCATTTATCTCATTACTGAGATCACAAAGCATCCAAGACAATCAAGTTCAACCATTCATCCATAAGCAATGATTTACCCATCATCCTATAATTAATTTAAAATGAATTAAATTAGTTATCTCTATCTCTAATTAATTTAAAATGAATTAAATTAATTAGTTCATCTATAATTAATTTAAAATAAAATAAATTAATTACTTCATCAATACAAATCTTGCTTACTTGATCATTTAATAAATCATTCATTATTAATCACCTTAATTAATCACTCTTGATTAATTATTCTTAATTACATTCATGTAATTATCCTTAATTAATTTCACAATTAATACCTTGATTAATTACTAAATAATTAATCCAAATCACTCATTCTTAAACATCTCCTTAATTACAACCTGTAATTGTTAAATAATTACTTAACTAAGTAATTTCCAAATCATTAATTTCATACAAGTAATTATTTATAAAACCCAAGTGTTTATAATTAATTAAACTTAATTAATTAAAACTAAACAATCATATTAAATTAAATTAATTACATTAAGTAATTAATTTCTTAATTACTTTATCAAGTAATTACTCCCTAACCCTTTATAATTGATTATTATTAAATTAATTAACCTAATTAATTATAAAAATTAACTACATTAATTAATTGTTAAATAATCATGGTTGATGACCTTCATTAACCATCCTCAAATTATTTTATAAGGTAATTAACTTAAATTAATTACCATTTAAATTATCTTAAATCATTCATTAATTAAATTAATTAACCTTAATTAAAAACTTAATTACATAATTAATTATTCATTTATCATTAATTAATAACTTAATTAATGATCTAATTTATAAATTGATTAATCATTAATCAATTATTAATTCCAAATTTAATTAATTAATTAAATTAATTAATTAATCTTAATTACCTTGTTAATTAATTCTAAAACTTAATTCTTAATTTAATTTTCAAAATAAATCATAACTTAATTATGTTTAAAACAATTTAATTCAACACAAAATACTTATGAAATCCTTCTAAATTTCATTTAAAATATAAGTTTAAATTAAAAGTAATTTAAACTTATCAAAGTTTGAAAATTTTAAAACTTACTTAAATTTCAAGACAAAACACAAGTTTGTCTTAGAAATCAAATCATAAGAATTTGAAGTCAAATTCATTTCAAAATTTAGAAGTTTCAATTCATTTTTAGTTTAAAACTTTCAAATTTAAATCTTCTTTTTAATTTGAAACTGAAGTTCATTTTAAACTCAGATTTCCAGTTTTAAAATTTATCTTTAAATCTTGCTTCATATTTTAAAAACTTCATTATTTAAGATTTCAACTATTTACCAAACTGAAATAGTTAATTAAGTTAAAAATTTAAACTTTTATTTCAAAACCTGGGATTTAAATTTGAATCTAAAATTCAAACCTGCATTTGAATTTACTCTTAAATTTTAATCAAAACCTAAATCTGCAGATTTAAACAGTTCAAACCCAGATTTTGAAAAAAAACAGAAAACAGGTCTAAAAACCTAGAATTTGAATTCAAATCAGTAATGCAAACTCGAATTTCAATTGAATTTAAACTTTTCTTTAAACATATATTACAGATTTCAATTTTAAAACCCATATTTTAAAAAGAAAAACAGGTTTCTGTAACCTGTAAACTTACAGGTTCAACCCGAGAGAACCTAAACTTTACTTCGGGTTTTATGCTTCACCACTTCGAGTTAATCTCCCATCCACTTCGAGTAAACAGAACCCTCCCCTGAAACAGCCCTAAACCAAAACAGCTCACCAGTAAACATGTCGCTGTGCATATGCACGGCGACCACCACCTCTGGCAACCTCCAGTGATGATCCAACAACTACCATAAACCCAAGTATACCCACATAAGCCTTCAGTTCGAACAAAAGAACAAGAATTCAAAAATTTCCCCTAATTTCCAAAAACTGTAAACAGAAAACAGGTTCTATGTCCAAAACCTGTCAACGGCCATATCCCTCACCTCCGACCACTTGCAGACCGACCCCCCCGGCCTTGAACTCAACTACGGCCAAACTATAAATCCTCAAAACATCTTGACACTCGATCCAATGTATGAATCGAAATGACCAAATTCTTAAACCAAATAAAACTAGGGTTAAAACATAAACTTCCCAACTGCAATCAATCTAGTAATTATAATACTCATTTCAGATTTTTCTATGGATCTATGTTCCTTTTACTACAACATAGAAGAATTTCATGATTTCTCATGTATCAGATTGCAAGTATTGAAAAATTCATATTTTTTGTTTAAGAACAATCTGTTACTCTATCAAACACCTAAGAATATTAGTATTTGATTTAAAAATCAAGTTACAATTTAGATATTTGATTTATACTACTAAATTACCATATCTATTTGATTGAGTTTTGTTAAAAATGAGCATGCCTGATCCCTTTTCCCTGTTTCCAGAGTCAACTTATAATTTGAACTTCTTGTCATTTTTAAACATGAACTGATGAAAACAATACAACCTACTTTGCTTTATAATTTTGTTTATGTCAGGAAATAATTCAAGTGGTAGGTATTCAACAAAATTTTGGTTGTCTGGAAATCAAAGAAAACAGAACAGGGAATTGGAAAAAAAACAAACAACATGCACATCATTAAAAATCATATCAACAGTTATCTATAGCATCAGAGAATAGCTATTCCATTTCAACAACTAGCATGCAACCTATTTGAAATTTTAAAGTTAAAAGGTTACTCACCTATTTGATGAATGCAGACCACTGTTTTGAATTTGTAGAAACAAAAGTATGCAGAGTCCTGGTGATTCTTGAAATTTGCAGAACACAATAGAAGCAGGCTTGACTTCCACTGTTGTTGCTAGATTCTCACATGCATGCAGATAGATTAAGTTGCTAAATCTTCACATGAAGGCAGAGACTTTCATTTCCAGGTTTAAACAGAATGCAGGAACATGCAGGCTTCATTTTGATTTTGAAATGAAGTGTAGATATGCAGGTGAATTTGCAGATTGATTTTTGAGGAAGGGTTTTAATTTGCAATTTGAAAACAAATTTTAAACTTTAAAGAAGAATTTAGTATGCAGGTTATTGGATTTTAATGAACTTATGAATGCAGATTTGTATTTTGAATATGCAGATTTGGATTGCAAATATGAGAATGAATTTTGATCTTCATTTGATTTAAGAAATGAAAATGCATGAATGAAGATGCAATTTTAACTAATGTAATTTCAGATTTATAAAAATAAAAGAAAAATAAAAACAAAATTTTAACACTTGTCCATTTTATAACACTTGTCAAAAGAATACATATAAATTTAACACTTGTTTACCCCTTTAAGATAATTAGTATCTAATTACAAATAAATGTGTGTGTAATCCTAAGTTAATATGTTAGTTTATATTAATATGTGTATGAATTTATAAAGAAATAAGAACAACAATGTTTTACAAATTAATTTATACATATTAAAAATTAAGATAATCAAACAAATGTAAAATTTTATACTTTTTAAATTTAAATTCAACTAAATTCAAAATCAAATATTTGTCAAATCAAGTTATACATATAAATTCAATTTGAAATAAACATTACAAATCTTATTCAAAATTTATTTATAAAGTCAATACACTATTAATATTATTTTTATAAATATCTTTTATTAAATAAAAATCATTTTACAAAATATTCATTTTATTAAGCCATAAAACCAATTTTGTTGAACTTATTCTAAATTTAAAACAATACTAATTTATTAAAAATATAGCCATATATTTATATTGTAAATAGAAATCCATTTATATCATTTAAAAGATAAAATAACCAATTTAAATATTTATTGAAGAATATTATTAAATTTATCTGAATAATTTTTAACAGATTATCAATATCAATTTAATTTTAACTACAGATTATTAAATTGATATTGCTAAAAATTCCGGGATGTTACAGACCATCTACATTTAGTCGAGCTTTTTGTATAATAATAGTTATCAGATTAGTATGGGGATGGCACCGTTTAAGGCTTTGTATGGAAGACCATGTAAAACCTCTGCATGTTGGTTAGAAACCGGGGATAGGTTGGTTTTTGGTTCGGAATTAGTGAGAGAAGTAATAGAAAAGATTGAGTTACTTCGAACAAGAATGAAGGAAGCTTAATCTAGGAAGAAAAGTTATACAAACAGAAGAGTGAAAGATTTAGAGTTCTCTATTGGAGGTCATGTTTTCGTCAAAGTATCACCGATGAAAGGTTTTATTAGGTTCGGGAAGACAAGAAAGTTAGCATTAAGGTTCGCAGGACCATTTCCTATTTTAGAAAGGATCGAAATACTCGCATATAGAGTTGAGTTACCGAGCAGTATGGTAGGTGTCCACGATGTTTTCCATGTGTCTCATCTGAGAAAGTGTGTTGGGGATCTAGACACTACTATAGCACTGACTGATTTAGTGGATTTAGTAGTGGAACTAGATAGACTATAGTTAGGAAACCTATCCGGATAGTCGAGAGAGATGAGAAGAGGCTAAGGAACAAGACAGCCCGACTAGTGAAGGTCCGGTGGGGCAACGATGAGACACTATACTTAGGAGACTGAGAGCAGGATTAGAGACGCTTATGCTGATTTGTTTGATGGTTTGTTTTACCTCTTTGATTAATTTGTTGTGTGCCTTATCGTAATTTTGAGGAAGAAATTCTTTAAGGAGGGGAGATTGTAACACCACATATTTTTAGCAATATTATTTAGGATATTTAATTAGTTAAATAAAATAAAATAACTTGTTGATATTGAGATTTGTTATTAAATTAAGGGGTAGCCGTGCCAAATTGATGAATAGATAAATGAAGTAAAATGGACTTAAGTGTTAGGGGATAAGGGAAGGCAAAATAGGAAAATGATTAAACTTATACCCTAAACCCTTAGGAAAATGAACAGACGTTCATTTAATTTTTCTCAAGCAAAAAATACTCTAAGGTCAGCAACCATTTTCAATCTCAAGAGAAGATAAAGCTAGAATTTTCAAAAGGAAGGAGTAAATCAACTTATTCAACATCAAATCTCATATCTTAATCACAAAGATAAGGTGAACGATTACTACATCCCGTTTTTCTTATAGTTTTCGGTTTTAAGGATTACCCGAAATGATTTTGCATGATAACGTCATGTTTTAAATGATTAAAAGTTTATATATGTTTGTTGATGATTTATACATGTTCATATTAGTTTTTATGATATGTTTGGAAACCCTATTAAATGACATCCAAATGCCTTACGAATTTAAATGTGGATCAGAAATGATATTTGAGTGATTGGCTTCAATTTTCACAATTTTCTGAATTAATGTGGATTTTATATTAATTTTGTAATAAAAAAAATGATTTACTGGGTTATAAATAATGTATGGCTAAATTATAGCTAATTTAGGTCTGAAATTTTTTATATGTTAGAAAACATATTAAAATGGAGTTTCTGCAATTTTTGTAGAATTTCCAAAGTGTTTTGGTAAATATATAAGGTTATTTAACGTATGGGACTTAAATTTTTATATATTTAATTAAAGAGAGGGTGTATTTTGCAAATGATTTAAATTAATTAATTCTGAAATTATGGTAATACTTTTAGAAAAGAAAAATTAGCAACCACTAAGAGTTTGACAAACAAGTCATGTTAGTTAAAAAGTTTACTTAAAAAGGTTTAAAATCAGAAAATTCATGTTAAAAGCATGTTTCGCCTTTTTTGGTTTCGCCCAGGTAGCTTTCGATTAAGACCCTCCGCCTTCTACCACAAACCAATGTATATAGTATTAACATCTTGGTACATAGTGAGTTGGACAAAGGTCGGAAGGTAAGGGTTGAAACCAAGAGGTTCAGAAAGGGTCGAAGCGCCTTTTTATTTTAAATGAGAAAAGTGCCTACTTGTTTCCACCAAGTAGCTTTCGACTTAGTTTGCTTCCGACTAGGTCAATTGATTTAAAGAAAGGTTTTAAGGTTGCACATTTGTTCTAAGCAATAGCTTTTGACTTAGTGCCTACCACTGAGTCAATGGTTTTAAAGCTTAGTTTCGAAATAGTTACAAGTTTGTTTTTAAATAATAGTTTTCGACTATGTCGAAGCCTTTACTTCTACCTTCTACCTTTCGAAACAGAGCTTTCGAAGGGGGTCGTTTTGTTTTATAAATACCCTATCGCTTCTCCAATGCTTTCTGAAGGGGTGGTTTCGACACCATCACTTCTCTACTTAGTTATAGTTTTCAAAAGAGTACGCTTTCGACTCTGTTTCCTGTGACCATTAGTGATTTTTATAACCCAAAATTTTCGACTAGTTAGGTTGAATGATTTCGAAAGGTGTTTTCCACATGTTTTAAATTGAACCCAAATGCTTTTGAAAGGTTTGAGGTTTTAAATACCTTCGAAAGGTTTTAAAGAAGGTTTCGAAGGGGTGGTTCCCCTATGGTTTCGAAAGGTCTAAAGGAAATGTTTTTTCAATGGTTTTGAATAAGTTTAACGGAAAGATTTTTCTTCGAAAGGCAATGTTTAATGGTTGTAAAGAGGGATGTCTAAGATTTTTGGCTTTCGAAAGAAAAGGAATTTCAATGATCTTGAAAGGTTTATATGAATGGTTTTGATAGGAAGATTTGGCCTTTCGGCCTAAATGAAAAAAGGGGTTTTTATATGGTTTCGAAAAGGGTACTTTCAATAGGATCAAAAGGGTTACTTTCAAAATTTTAAAGGTTTCCATCAACAAAAGTTTGAGTAAAGTATATATAGCATGGCATGGTTAATTTGAGTCATAGAGTATTATATTTCCTTGTGTAAGTTGGATTTAAAAGGTTTCCAATCAATTTGAAAATCGGTTTTCAAGGAAAATTCTGGGAAGATATCCCTAAGTAAAAAATGACTCATATATTAGAATATCAGATAGGGATGATATAGGATCGCGCTCTATACATTAGCTATTGGTCCAAACTAATTTAGTCCAAAATTCTAGTGTGTAGGGCTTTGTCTTAAGTAAGACTAAAATTATGACTACACACAGAAGGGAGTTGTGACGACCCGGAATTTTTGGATGTTGGATATCGCGAGATTTAATTGATTTTAAATATTTAAAAGTTAATTTTTAGCTTGAATTCAAATATCACTATGAATTTGGCATTAGATTATTAATTTTAATTATTGAAGTTGGGTAAAATATTTAATCTTCAGTTTATGTCTGTTAGAAATATTCTAAAGGCTTATAAAATTTATATTAATAGTACTGAAGATAATGGAAACTTTATAATTAAATTTGGAAGTGTTTTGTTAAGTTTTGAAATTTATCGTTTAAATCGATGTTTAAAAATAGCCTTCCGAGGCACAGTCTCAGATTTCGACGAAACCAGTTCCATTGAATCCATAATAATGTATTATTATCGAATTTCAATTTTTGTAGCATTTGGAGTTGTTGTGTGAGTGTACGATATATAAACGTGCTGAAATATATATCGGAAATTAATATTATAACTGGGTTCAAAATGCTATCTTCTCCATACGATCGAGATAGGACTCGAAACCTTTTCCATTGTGTTCGGAATAGGGGTATGACATTATAAACACCTAGCGGCACACCTCGATAGGAGGTCGAGATTTTGAGCTTCGATATCGAGACAAATTAAATTTAAATTCAAATATATTGGTTGATCAGTCAATTTTCTTCAGTTGAAATTCTTTCCCATCAGACCTTTTCATTTCTCCATCACTGTAATAGACTGAGCTTTTTCATTCCTTCTCCAACACGCTTCCTGTTCTTTTAAGTTTGCCTGCCCCTCTTTCCATTCAAAGGACGAAACAGAAAAGAAAGAAAAAAAATCAATCACGTTCGTTCTCTCTTCTTTCCCGTTCTCAAATTCATTCGAGAATCAAATCTCGATCGACTATTAAAAAAATGGCGACAGTCTCCCTTACGCAACTTCTTCCAATTTCAATTTCCCAAAGCGAATTTTTTTTTAAATCAAAATAATGTCCTCTAAAATCAATCGTCTCGACCTTAATGAAAATTAAGGGGAAAACCTAAATTAATGGCCGCTACTTTTAATTCCTCTTCCCTCAAATTCAAAATTTATCGAAATCGAGGAGCTCGGCCAAACGAACGGCGACTGAGATTCGCGTGGTAATGGGAAGCTCGCGAGTGATAAGCAATGGCGAGGACTCGATTGTGGTGGCATCGAAGTCGAACTGCTCGAATCTTGAGGCCTAGACACATGTGCTTCGGTGACATTGTGGTGGCGATCGATGAAGTGATGCTCGTGGGTTCAAGGGCCATTGATGGTCTGGTGCAGGTAGCTCGAGTAGCAATTGATCAAAGATGTGTACATCGATGATTGGTTTGGGGCATGATGTTGTGGAGCTGGCAGCTAGGGCTGTGAGGACCCGATTCTTCGACTCCCGAATATTGACATCAATACGTCCACTGTATCGAATGCCGATCAGTCGGATGCCGGAAAACCGAACACTGAGGGTTTAAGAAAGAAGAAAGAGGTAGAAGAAGAGAGAAAAGACAGAAAATAGAACGGAAAGAAACAACAGAACAACATCAAAATCTCACAATTCGTAGCGGAACAACATATAATAGATAAATGAATAATCTTTAAACAAAGAACTATATCAGTTATTACATTTCATTACATTACATTACATCATATCATCAGAGTGTACAACAACAATAACAAACAGCGGAAAAAGAAATACTATATACTAGTAAATACGCCATGCCATCCAGTTTGCCTCCAGCAACTCCTGAATTCCAAATATCCTGATAAACCTTAACTCTTGACTGCCCGTGTGGAAATTGGTGGGCACTCAGAGTTTAGGAAGGAAAACAATAAACTCCGAGTCAGTCATGTGACTGGTGTGAGAACTCAAAACAGTTTATTTATCTTTAAAATCAAAATAGAGGAATATTTTTAAATTCAATTCGAAATGCTTTTAAAAATGTAACTACCATAAGACCTCCCACCACACACAATGCAAACGCAGACTTGGAGGAGATTTCTTCTTATGTCAGTCAAAGATGCTTGATACGTATTAAAAAGAAACATTTGATATTATTACTAGTGCATAGTGTATAAAACAATTTTGAAAGTATAGTATAAATCTTAGCCAGCATAGGTACCATTATATTATGCCTACTATAGCTACCATATTAGATGGCAGGTTCTATAACTAAAACCGCACAAGTCTCGTATTGTTTCTTTGGATTTCCAACGAATGGTCAGGCCAAGGAACTTCCCATTGCCACATGAGAACGCATCTGGAAGGACGTCCCCGAGAACCAAACCGGATCTCTGCCAACACAAGGCCAGGTTACCCCTAACTGGGTAACAACTGACACGAGTATGCCATCCCCGGGTCCTTTGGGACCTTTAACCGAGAGCTCTCTAATCAACATCACACCATAATAATAAGTGTTTCAACATGAGTAAGCATCTGGGCTCCATACCATGATACCACCCTTTTCCAGAAGGAAATGCACACACCCTAAAGGGAGCTACCCCTCATAACCTTGCTGCATCTTTCCTGTTTTGACCATTCCGGGGTGTGAGGCTCGACGAAGTCTCATCCATAAAGCCACGCTTTATACAAAGTCATGCTTTGGGTCAACAAATGATCATAGAAATGATCACCAAGATAGACGATCAAACAAATGATCCTATCACAAATAATCAACACAATGATCATTTCACAGCAATACTCAGCATGTCACTTTACCAAATTTGGGAATATATTGCTGATAACCTTCAACTATATAACCTATGAGCTCGTACGTCTCAGAGAAGGGTGTTAAGCTAAAAGAATAAATTCTCCGCCACCAACAGAAATATATTTGAAAGAAATCTGCTTTATATCTCGATTTGTAATGTCAGACATACTATCCATACAAGTCTGTTTCGGGATCGAACAGAACCGAAGGCACTTACAAAGAAGTCCTTGCAATCCGGATAATCTCTAATCACGTCCGAATTTCCCATCACATATGGAGATCTCTATACCAGGGATCAGCCAGTGCAGAGACAATCAACAAGAAACCCTTTCGTTTTCGAAAATATCCGGTCTTCAACACCGATCTTCAAATGCAATTCATAACGACGTATCACATATTCGGAATGGGTTATACGACCCCAAGGTCCTTTCCTGGTTAACCCGAATAGTGAGCGCTTATTTTAAAAAAATAAGTGTGGCATTCAATTTCAAGCAAATCACAACAAATACCTATCTAAAGGTAAATATTGATAGTCGGTTATTGAACTATCAATAGACATGCACAACATCACCAGATTTCAAATAATTTTCCAAATTATTTATTTTCCAAAAATATCTTTACAAGATATATATTTTCAATACTTCAAAAATAAATCAATATTTATTTTTAAACGAATTCCAAGTTTCATTTATAAATTCCATATTGAATCTATATTTCCAAAAATATTTATGAATATACAATTTCCATTATTCATTTTCAATTTATCTTCAAAAAGATAAATTCTCTAAACTTTTCATTTCACATTGGAAAAACATTTCAATACTTATTTATTTATAAGTAATTCACAAGTCTTTTTATTTTCTACACTTGGAAAATATTCAATATACTCTAATCGAAATTAAGTATATATTTCATTCTTTAAGGAAACCATTCTCTTAAACATATTTATTTGGGCCAAAACGAATGTTGCGTAAAACATCGTTACGACAACCCAAAATCACTAGTATAGGGATTCGAAATTAAAATAGATATATAAATCCCAATACTATACAAAACATTTCCTTTCGGAAATCATTTATTATAACAAAAAGTGTTATAATCTACCATTTCCTTCTATTTCTCGAAAACGTTTATTTCAACAATGAATGTTGAAATCTATGGTTTCGAATCTTAATACATTTAAAAACATCTTTAGATCGTTTTAATTCTATTTAAAACATCACATCCAAAACATTTTCTTTAACATCTTATTCACTATTCAAAAACGTGAATATACTTGTTAACAAATTTCGTCATTTCTATTTATTTTATTTTAAAGGATTATTCACTGTCTAAAACGTGAATATAACTCCATAAATAAGTTATAACTATTTACTTATCAAAATAAGTAGTTTGCTGATTTATAAAACAATGTTTATAAATTCAATTTCTATTTAGTTTAACTACTTCCTTTATAAATCTCCTTTATTAATCTATTCGATTTATAACTCAATTATAAACCGAAAGTCCATATTATAAGTTAAATGCTTATAATTTATTTGTTTACAAAAACATTCTTTCAAACTTCCCAAATTATAAATCTTATAACTTATAACATTCATTTATTTATCCAAAATCTATTCTTTTAAATAACTTTACAAATTCTATAAACCTACTGTTTATAAAATTCCATTTATAACTTCACCGTTTATAATTCTATGAATTTCATTTACTTATGAAATTCATTCGCAATTCATTCTAACACTTATAAAAAAACTTGTTTTATAATTCCAATATTTCTAATTTATAAATATCAATTTATAAATCTTTTATATGGATCAATTTATATTATTCTTTTAAAACGTCTTTAAACTCCTTTATAATTTCATCATTTTGATTTATATAAAATAATCAAATTTCATAAATCCTATATTTAAACTTTTTATAATAAATTCAGAAATCCCAGTTTAAACTATTTTATAAAATCATTAATCCCATATTTTCAAAAATCAACATTTAACTATATTTCTCAAAAATCATAATTTTTTATAATATTAAAATTATAACGTTTATTTATTTAAGATGAATCAATTCAAAAAAAAATATTTTATAAACGTATACTTTCAAAAATCACTTTAGAAATCCCTTAAAAATCAAAATCGTTATTTTTAAGCTTCAAAATTGGATTCGATGATGCAACACATCAAATAGTCAATCACGACTTTCCAATATCATATATCGATATGATAATCAATCAAACATCACAATATCTAAAATCAAATAAATATTTGTGAGGAATCCAGTTGGATCCCTTCAACCTGTTTCCCTGCATCCACAGACATTAGCACAATACCCATTCCACTTCGAGGTGGAATATCGCGGTATATGGGATTTTATAAAATATAATCCGCTTAATAGGCGGCGCAATAGGGTCTCATCCGCTATACAATGCGGGAAATCAATCAACTGCAATATATACATATGCCAATATATATATATATATATATATATATATATATATTGCTATATATATATATAGATATATCCTACTATATCTAATATCACAATCAAGCAAACAATCAATAACTGCAATTCCAATTTTAAATTTTTGAGTGAGAAGTTCTCACCTTTGCTTTTATATAGCAATCCTTTTCCTTCTTGACTCGATTTTTCTTGATTTATACCTTCTATAAATATTTATACAATTAATTAATATTCGAACCAATCGAATAATTAAATTCTCATTAATAAGTTTTAATTAACCCGTGATTTTATTTTAACTAACGAATTCCTTTTAACAATTTTATTTAATCAAGAAATTAAATTCAAAAATAATCTTCCTTTAATAGATTTAATTAACATACCCTATAATTAAATTTATCCAACTAATTATTAAATTTCTTTTTCTTACCAAAAATTTATATTTTAACTAATTTCCCCTTTAAAAAATTAATTTTAACTAGAATTTCAAATTGAACTAAATTTCTTCAATATTTTAAAATTCCTTTGTTTATCTACATTTATACATTTATTGTAGCAAAATTTTACTGTAAATAAATCAACTTTTTATTTTCTTTTTCTTTTCACAAACCCTACAGCTAAACCATAATAGTATTTTATTATAAAACAGAAATAAATTTCACTGTTAATATTTTTCTAACCTATGAATTTTTTTTTATATATATATGAAATAAATGGATATATACCTTCACTGCGAAATCATCAGCTCGAACTCGAGCCTACGACCATCGTGACACAGGCCCGCCCCCATCGGTTGAGATGAACGCCACTGCTACCTCCTTTGTCGCTGCTTCGAACCCAAACGCACGCGCATCGCCTCGCGCCTGCGCACGCGCGCCCCCCAATACTCGTCGCATCACCGCTGTCGCACTGTCGCGACCACGCCCCATCATCGCGCGCGCCCCAACGCGAGCGCGACCTCCTCCCTACTCGGCCTCAAGCCCTAATCGCGCTGCCCCCCTTTCCAATCGAAGTCGCGCGGCCATTAATTGAACGAAGCTTTTTTTTATTTTTTTATTTTTTTGAATCTGAGACGTGAATGAATGCGAAAGAGGGGGGTTTGATTTCGAACTGGAAGCGAGAGATTTCATTTATATTTTATTTTTTTTACTCGGCTGCGGCCATTAATTTGTTTTCGTGAATATGGATTTGAATTTCTGGGAGGAGGAAAACTAATGTCGCGTGATATTTGTAAAGGAGAAGGGAAGACAGGATTACGTGCTTGCACGATTTTCTCGTGATACTAGGCGCGATTTTAGGCGTGAATTTAGGGAAAATAACGTGTGTACTTTGACTAATTATAATTTAAATTTAATTTGAATTCAATTTGATCTTGGCGCGTTTATATGTCGTATGCTCACATATTAACTCCGAATAATACGAAATTTGAAATCCGAAAATAATTCAATATTACGGACCCAATGGAACTGGTTTCGTCGAATTCCGAGACTGTGCCTCGGAAGGCTATTTTTAAATATCGATTCAAACGATATATTTTTAAAATTGATCAAATCACTTTCAATTTCAATTCTGAAGCTTCTATTTTCTTCAGTATTATCAATATGGATTTTCTAAGCCTTTGAAATATTTTTAATCAGCTTAAGATTGAAGATTCAAATTTTTATTCAACTTCAATAGATTAAATCTTAGAATTTAATCGCCAAATTCAAAGTTATATTGAAATTTCAATCTAAACCATCATTTAAATATTTAAAATTAATTAAATATTTTCAATTTAAATTGTGCAGAATTCTGGGTCGTTACAATCTTCCCCCCTTAAAAGAATTTCGTCCCGAAATTACAAGTTAAGAAGAATGCCCTTATCCTGTCTATCATTTTTTCACAATCCAAATAGTTTTATCAACTTACTAACCTAAATCTTTTTACTAGAGATTCACTATCATTTCAACTAGCTTTCCAACTTCAATTATAAGTTTCAAACAATATTGTTTACTTCAAAATTCAAATTTAAATTCAAATTCATATTTTAAACTTTCAAAATTTCTTAAAATTTTTCTAACACCCTAAATTTTCGAAAAATTTTGCCAGCGTCTCCTTTGCGCGGCTAGCTCGGTACGACTACAAAATGGCACACGGCCCCTCAGAATCAAAAAGAAAAGAGAAAGCCAAGTGGCTGGAGAAGAAAATCATCAAATCTCATACTGAAGTTGAAATACCTACCTTTTTGTCGAGCAATTCAATTTTATCTTTGAAATCAAAATATCAATTCCATTTCTTTTAATACACCTGTATATCCTACTAGTCATAATATCCAATTCCAACATTCAAACTATTTTGCCTATTCATTACAAAATTTTCAATATATGCTTCTTATACATTTTTACTTCACTATTGAAGTTACACATTCATTTCCATTCAATTTTACATTTCAATTCCATTTCACAATTTCAATTCCATTTGAATTCAATTCATAATTTAAATTCCATTCGAATTCAATTCTCAATTCTAAATATTGAATTCTAACGATTAACTTTCATTTACTAATTCATATTACTAGTTTAGATTAGTTTCATTCACTAATTCATTTCAATTTGCAAATTTCTAAATTGATTTGTCGTTAACTAAAATTTTCCAAAAACTTTCAAAAAAATTCTAACTCCCAAAATTCACGGAAATTTTTGGCAGAGTCTCCTTTGTACGGAGGAGCTTTTGCAATTTTACAATATGTATAAATATGTATACATCGACCCACTCGGTCGAAAAACAGAAAAATAGTTCATATTTCCTATTTTTATTGCGTAGGCGTACCTTATTTAGCATTTTTAAGCAAAGCGGCTAATTATTAGTTTATTAGCAAGATCAAATCCAGCCTAACGACTTCGATGAACCTGTACTTACTCAGTTTAACCACGTTAGTGACAAATATAAGAAATCTATTAACATTTCATTCATTTTCAACAACAAATATATAGATTTCATTAGCAATACATCCAAGATAAATTCCATTAGCAATACATATGGTTTCAATTCATCTTTAGTCGCTTACGACTAATTCACATGACATTTCCATTAAATCAAGTGGTTTACAACTCATTTTATTCATCCTATTCATTTCTAAGAAAAACGAATTCATACCATTTTAATTGATTCAAAAATCAATTTTATTTGCTTTCATTAACTCATATATCTTGTTTGTGTCAAACGGCAATTATTTCTATGCAAATTTAGTGATATTCACTTATTCATTTTAAATTTCAATTTCCATATTCAATTCATCTCGAATTTACTTAATTACTAACAAAGGGAATTTCAATTTATTTCTTTTACTTACTTGAATTTATATACAAATTCAAATTTATCTTCAAATTTAGCTTAGACTAAACTTTAATTTAACCAATTCAAATTCCAATTCATTAGTCCAAGAATTAATAATTTATCAAGTTAGTTTATTTGAATTCAATCCATTTTATTTCTTATATAATTCCATATACTAATGATAATAATTTAATATTATTACTTCCTAACAATCATGCAACCATATACTATAATAATTCATAGAAAATCATTTCTTCTCTATCAAAAAATAGTTTTGGGCAAAATTATCTTATTTACCCGATTCAAAAACAATTCTATATTCACTAACAAATACGCGCTCATATCTATTATTACACTCAAACTCATTCTAGAGTACTGCTGACTCTATCTCTAATGAGTAATACCCAACAGAACCATGGTTGTCGCTTAACCATATGCTCTGATACCACATTGTCAGGACCAGATTCTTCGACTCCCGAATATCGACATCAATACGTCCACTGTATCGAATGCCGATCAGTCGGATGCCGGAAAACCGAACACTGAGGGTTTAAGAAAGAAGAAAGAGGTAGAAGAAGAGAGAAAAGACAGAAAATAGAACGGAAAGAAACAACAGAACAATATCAGAATCTCATAATTCGCAGCGGAACAACATATAATAGATAAATGAATAATCTTTAAACAAAGAACTATATCAGTTATTACATTTCATTACATTACATCATATCATCAGAGTGTACAACAACAATAACAAACAGCGGAAAAAGAAATACTATATACTAGTAAATACGCCATGCCATCCAGTTTTCCTCCAGCAACTCCTAAATTCCAAATATCCTGATAAACCTTAACTCTTGACTGCCCGTGTGGAAATTGGTGGGCACCCAGAGTTTAGGAAGGAAAACAATAAACTCCGAGTCAGTCATGTGACTGGTGTGAGAACTCAAAACAGTTTATTTATCTTTAAAATCAAAATAGAGGAATATTTTTAAATTCAATTCGAAATGCTTTTAAAAATGTAACTACCATGAGACCTCCCACCACACACACAATGCAAACGCAGACTTGGAGGAGATTTCTTCTTATGTTAGTCAAAGATGCTTGATACGTATTAAAAAGAAACATTTGATATTATTACTAGTGCATAGTGTATAAAACAATTTCGAAAGTATAGTATAAATCTTAGCCAGCATAGGTACCATTATATTATTCCTACTATAGCTACCATATTAGATGGCAGGTTCTACAACTAAAACCGCACAAGTCTCGTATTGTTTATTTGGATTTCCAACGAATGGTCAGGCCAAAGAACTTCCCATTGCCACATGAGAACGCCTCTGGAAGGACGTCCCCGAGAACCAAACCGGATCTCTGCCAACACAAGGTCGGGTTACCCCTAACTGGGTAACAACTGACACGAGTATGCCATCCCCGGGTCCTTTGGGACCTTTAACCGAGAGCTCTCTAATCAACATCACACCATAATAATAAGTGTTTCAACATGAGTAAGCATCTGGGTTCCATACCATGATACCACCCTTTTCAAGAAGGAAATGCACACACCCTAAAGGGAGCTACCCCTCATAACCTTGCTGCATCTTTCCTGTTTTGACCATTCCGGGGTGTGAGGCTCGACGAAGTCTCGTCCACAAAGCCACGCTTTATACAAAGTCATGCTTTGGGTCAACAAATGATCATAGAAATGATCACCAAGATAGACGATCAAACAAATGATCCTATCACAAATAATCAACACAATGATCATTTCACAGCAATACTCAGCATGTCACATTACCAAATTTGGGAATATATTGCTGATAACCTTCGACTATATAACCTCTGAGCTCGTACGTCTCAGAGAAGGGTGTTAAGCTAAAAGAATAAATTCTCCGCCACCAACAGAAATATATTTGAAAGAATTCTGCTTTATATCTCGATTTGTAATGTCAGACATACTATCCATACAAGTCTGTTCCGGGATCGAACAGAACCGAAGGCACTTACAAAGAAGTCCTTGCAATCCGGATAATCTCTAATCACGTCCGAATTTCCCATCACATATGGAGATCTCTATACCAGGGATCAGCCAGTGCAGAGACAATCAACAAGAAACCCTTTCATTTTCGAAAATATCCGGTCTTCAACACCGATCTTCAAATGCAATTCATAACGACGTATCACATATTCGGAATGGGTTATACGACCCCAAGTTCCTTTCCCGGTTAACCCGAATAGTGAGCGCTTATTTTAAAAAAATAAGTGTGGCATTCAATTTCAAGCAAATCACAACAAATACCTATTTAAAGGTAAATATTGATAGTCGGTTATTGAACTATCAATAGACATGCACAACATCACCAGATTTCAAATAATTTTCCAAATTATTTATTTTCCAAAATTATCTTTACAAGATATATATTTTCAATACTTCAAAAATAAATCAATATTTATTTTTAAACGAATTCCAAGTTTCATTTATAAATTCCATATTGAATCTTTATTTCCAAAAATATTTATGAATATACAATTTCCATTATTCATTTTCAATTTATCTTCAAAAAGATAAATTCTCTAAACTTTTCATTTCACATTGGAAAAACATTTCCATACTTATTTATTTATAAGTAATTCACAAGTCTTTTTATTTTCTACACTTGGAAAATATTCAATATACTCTAATCGAAATTAAGTATATATTTCATTCTTTAAGGAAACCATTCTCTTAAACATATTTATTTGGGCCAAAACGAATGTTGCGTAAAACATCGTTACGACAACCCAAAATCACTAGTATAGGGATTCGAAATTAAAATAGATATATAAATCCCAATACTATGCAAAACATTTCCTTTCGGAAATCATTTATTATAACAACAGTGTTATAATCTACCATTTCCTTCTATTTCTCGAAAACGTTTATTTCAACAATGAATGTTGAAATCTATGGTTTCGAATCTTAATACATTTAAAAACATCTTTAGATCGTTTTAATTCTATTTAAAACATCACATCCAAAACATTTTCTTTAACATCTTATTCACTATTCAAAAACAGAATATACTTGTTAACAAATTTCGTCATTTCTATTTATTTTATTTTAAAGGATTATTCACTGTCTAAAACGTGAATATAACTCCATAAATAAGTTATAACTATCTACTTATCAAAATAAGTAGTTTGCTGATTTATAAAACAATGTTTATAAATTCCATTTCTATTTAGTTTATAACTACTTCCTTTATAAATCTCCTTTATTAACCTATTCGATTTATAACTCAATTATAAACCGAAAGTCCATATTATAAGTTAAATGCTTATAATTTATTTGTTTACAAAAACGTTCTTTCAAACTTCCCAAATTATAAATCTTATAACTTATAACATTCATTTATTTATCCAAAATCTATTCTTTTAAATAAGTTTACAAATTCTATAAACCTACTGTTTATAAAATTCCATTTATAACTTCATCGTTTATAATTCTATGAATTTCATTTACTTATGAAATTCATTCGCAATTCATTCTAACACTTATAAAAAAACTCGTTTTATAATTCCAATATTTCTAATTTATAAATATCAATTTATAAATCTTTTATATGGATCAATTTATATTATTCATTTAAAACGTCTTTAAACTCCTTTATAATTTCATCATTTTGATTTATATAAAATAATCAAATTTTATAAATCCTATATTTAAACTTTTTATAATAAATTCAGAAATCTCAGTTTAAACTATTTTATAAAATCATTAATCCCATATTTTCAAAAATCAACATTTAACTATATTTCTCAAAAATCATAATTTTTTATAATATTAAAATTATAACGTTTATTTATTTAAGATGAATCAATTCAAAAAAAAATATTTTATAAACGTATACTTTCAAAAATCACTTTAGAAATCCCTTAAAAATCAAAATCGTTATTTTTAAGCTTCAAAATTGGATTCGATGATGCAACACATCAAATAGTCAATCACGACTTTCCTATATCATATATCGATATGATAATCAATCAAACATCACAATATCTAAAATCAAATAAATATTTGTGAGGAATCCAGTTGGATCCCTCCAACCTGTTTCCCTGCATCCACAGACATTAGCACAATACCCATTCCACTTCGAGGTGGAATATCGCGGTATATGGGATTTTATAAAATATAATTCGCTTAATAGGCGGCGCAATAGGGTCTCATCCGCTATACAATGCGGGAAATCAATCAACTGCAATATATACATATGCCAATATATATATATATATATATATATATATATATATTGCTATATATATAGATATATCCTACTATATCTAATATCACAATCAAGCAAACAATCAATAACTGCAATTCCAATTTTAAATTTTTGAGTGAGAAGTTCTCACCTTTGCTTTTATATAGCAATCTTTTTCCTTCTTGACTCGATTTTTCTTGATTTATACCTTGTATAAATATTTATACAATTAATTAATATTCGAACCAATCGAATAATTAAATTCTCATTAATAAGTTTTAATTAACCCGTGATTTTATTTTGACTAACAAATTCCTTTTAACAATTTTATTTAATCAAGAAATTAAATTCAAAACTAATCTTCCTTTAATAGATTTAATTAACTTACCCTATAATTAAATTTATCCAACTAATTATTAAATTTCTTTTTCTTACCAAAAATTTATATTTTAACTAATTTCCCCTTTAAAAAATTAATTTTAACTAGAATTTCAAATTGAACTAAATTTCTTCAATATTTTAAAATTCCTTTGTTTATCTACATTTATACATTTATTGTAGCAAAATTTTACTGTAAATAAATCAACTATTTATTTTCTTTTTCTTTTCACAAACCCTACAGCTAAACCATAATAGTATTTTATTATAAAACAGAAATAAATTTCACTGTTAATATTTTTCTAACCTATGAATTTTTTTTTATATATATATGAAATAAATGGATATATACCTTCACTGCGAAATCATCAGCTCGAACTCGAGCCTACGACCATCGCGACACAGGCCCGCCCCCATCGGTTGAGATGAACGCCACTGCTACCTCCTTTGTCGCTGCTTCGAACCCAAACGCACGCGCATCGCCTCGCGCCTACGCACGCGCGCCCCCAATACTCGTCGCATCACCGCTGTCGCACTGTCGCGACCACGCCCCATCATCGCGCGCGCCCCAACGCGAGCGCGACCTCCTCCCTACTCGGCCTCAAACCCTAATCGCGCTGCCCCCCTTTCCCATCGAAGTCGCGCGGCCATTAATTGAACGAAGCTTTTTTGTATTTTTTTTATTTTTTTGAATCTGAGACGTGAATGAATGCGAAAGAGGGGGGTTTGATTTCGAACTGGAAGCGAGAGATTTCATTTATATTTTATTTTTTTTACTCGGCTGCGGCCATTAATTTGTTTTCGTGAATATGGATTTGAATTTCTGGGAGGAGGAAAACTAATGTCGCGTGATATTTGTAAAGGAGAGGGGAAAACAGGATTACGTGCTTGCACGATTTTCTCGTGATACTAGGCGCGATTTTAGGCGTGAATTTAGGGAAAATAACGTGTGTACTTTGACTAATTATAATTTAAATTTAATTTGAATTCAATTTGATCTTGGCGCGTTTATATGTCGTATGCTCACATATTAACTCCGAATAATACGAAATTTGAAATCCGAAAATAATTCAATATTACGGACCCAATGGAACTGGTTTCGTCGAATTCCGAGACTGTGCCTCGGAAGGCTATTTTTAAATATCGATTCAAACGATATATTTTTAAAATTGATCAAATCACTTTCAATTTCAATTCTGAAGCTTCTATTTTCTTCAGTATTATCAATATGGATTTTCTAAGCCTTTGAAATATTTTTAATCAGCTTAAGATTGAAGATTCAAATTTTTATTCAACTTCAATAGATTAAATCTTAGAATTTAATCGCCAAATTCAAAGTTATATTGAAATTTCAATCTAAACCATCATTTAAATATTTAAAATTAATTAAATATTTTCAATTTAAATTGTTCAAAATTCTGGGTCGTTACAAGGGCATTCGCGATTTTGGGCTTGGGTATCGGTCGAATTTCGAGCTCGATGGAGTTTGGTGGCTCCGACGAAGTATCGAGAGAAGTAAGGTATTCCTTATTGATTGTTTCATTTAACTGTATATAATCTAAGATAAGAATGTATAACAGTATGGTAAAATAAATTAAAAATACGAGCATGTGGAATTTATATACAAGTATGAAAAATATATATACACTTGCATGCTATAGTATACTTAGGTAAATGGAAGTTTTATGTAGATAAGAGCTTGGGAAAAAGGAAATTTTAAAATGTTGAATATTTATATATATAAAATTAATTAGATTTTTAGAAATCTATAATTATTAGTATATGGGTTTCAAAAGAAAAGAAATATTATTTATTTTTGGAAAATTGGTTTGGATAAAATAATTGGTAAATCAAATTTTATTAAATGGTATCTGATAATTTTATTGTTTCAAATATTTATAAACTGTAAATGTTTATACAAGGTATAAAATCAAGGGAACAAGCCAGTTTGGAATGGATTGCAAACAGTAAAATCAAAGGTGAGTTAATTTCACTCATCTGGGTTGTTTAGATTTAAATAGTTAAATTTAAATAATTGATTGAATGATTGAATTGTTTTGATGTGCAATATTATATATAGCAGTATATAATATATCTTGGAATGATTGATTTTCCGCATTATATAGCGGATGAGACCATATGCACCGCATAATAGCGGATGATATTATATTTAAATCCCATATACCACGATATTCCACCTACAAGTGAAATTGGTATTGTGCTAACATCTGTGGATGCAGGGAAACAGGTTGGAGGGATCCAACTGGATTCCTCAAAATTATTTATATTGTTTAATATTCTCTGTTATGAATAATCGATATTTTGTGATGAATATTATTGATAATTGGAATATCGAATGTTATGTTTTACTTGAATATATTTCGGTACACTGAGTTATCAAAATATATAAAATTGGACTTTTGAAAAGAAAATAAAAGAGTGAATTTGTAAGTAAAATAATTATAGAGAATTTGAATAAATTAAAGGATAAATTAGAAAAGAATGAAAGCGATTTTAAAATTGTAATAAATAATTCCGAGTATGGAAAAAGAGATTTTGAATAAACAGACAATAATGAATTGTAAAACTTAAGTGATGTTATATAAAGGAATAAAAGAATTTACTTTAAATCCGAAGTTTAGATTTGTTTGAAAGGATAAAGAAGAAACTTATAAACTGGGTTACAAAAGTGAAGCAATATATCGGTGGATATTTGAAAAATAAATTCACGGTGGGAATTTATTAAAGGAATGGGAAAATTTGTTTAAAAATAAATAGTGATTTATTTGTAAAGGACGTGGAAGAAAAGGTTATTTCCTTGAGTAGCCAAGTACGTTTCCAAACAAATTTAAAGGTATAAGTTAAAAGTTTTAAGTTGTTTTAAAAAGTATGTTTTAGAAAATTTATTATTTCTGAATGTTTAAATACTAAAGTAAGTATTTTTCAAAATTTATTATCGTAATAATTATTTAAAAGATGATTTGGTAATTTTTTTAAAGCAGAAAATCTAGTTTTGTATTTTATAAAATAACCTTATTTTAAATATTCCTAAAGTATTATTTTTCATTAAGTATTAAAGTATTTTTTAAATTTAAATGTTAAAGCATATTTCACAATAAAGTGTTTTTAAATTATTTTAAAAATCTAAAGTTTTGTGCTTGGTGATTTCAGTGGAAATAGAAATTATTTGGGAAATTTATTCTATAAAAGGAAGATAGTTTGAAATTGTTTTCAAAAAGGTTTGGAAAGTGGAAATATATCTTGTGAAAATATTTTGAGATTGATAAATAATTTGGAGAAACTATTTATGTTTGATGGATGTTGTGAATGTTAATTGACAGTTAAATAACCGACTATCAATATTGGCCAATGCGCTGATCGTTTCGAAGAGACGGGGATCGGGATTAATTTCTCGAAAACCACTTCAATCCGGTTTGTACGTTTTCGCGGAAAAACGAGTTCGGAGTCGAAGATGGCACAGTGAAGTGCAAGGGCTAGCCGCTACTCATCCTGAGGATATTTCCAAAATGGATGTAGTAGGAATAGTGCCTTCGGTTCCGTTCGGACCTGGGACGGACTTGTATGGATGAATGCTTTCAGAACATTGTCAGGCGGACGATGAGCATTCTAAGTGAAACGTTCTAAAAAAAGTAATGCTTAGCCTCAAGCCTCATCAACCGGGAATGACTGAAAATCAGGGGTTATGTAGCTAGGCTTGGTGGGTAGCACCCATTTTCGGGTGAGGTCATCCCTGTCTAGATGTCCCTTTTATTTCGGCTTAGTGGTGCGGTTGTTGATCCCAACCGTGGGGTGATCTTACTTGGGATTATCCAGTAAGGGGTAGTCCGGGTCTTGTGTTGCAGGGGGTCGGGAGTGATCGTACGACCATTCACCATACTGAACCTGTGCCTGATCATTGTCGATCCTATAGGAATCATTTAACATTCACATTTGGATCCAAAGCTTTGCCTTGCATTCCGCCTCCCCGAGTAGCCCATAGTCTTCCTCGAAGTTGCGCCGAAGCTCCATGAACCTGCACTCAAAATAGGTAGGGATGTCAATGGGTTGGGTTGGGTTCAGGTTGATTTTAAATAGGTCGGGTCAACCCATTTATTAAATAGGTCAGAAATAGCTCAACCTGAACCCGACTCGATTATAAACGGGTTGACCCGACCCGATCTGTGTAACCAGATTATAACCGGGTCGGGTCTTAAACGGGTCGGGCCAACCTGTATAAGGTTATAAAGACATAAATGGGTCGTAAACGGGTTATAAATGGGTCAAATTTGGGTTCATGGGTCGGGTTGAGTTATAATCGGTTCGGGTCAACCCATATAAGTATAAAAAGGTTATAAACGGGTCTAATTCGGGTTCACAGGTCAACCCAAAACCCACCCGTTAACAAAAGGTCAAATTTGGGTTGATCCAAAAATGACCCGCCAACTTAACCGGGTCGGGTTAACCTGCTAATTTCCATGTAATCTTTAGGTCGTGCTGGAAATTAACAGCCCTAAAAAGAGGTGAAGAATCCCTGTTTAAAGGCACACTACTTAGGCTTTACTGCCTAGGCTAATGCATTATTGGTAAGCCATTGGTGGATCTATGGTAGCCTACCAGGCAGTAAAGCCTGGGCAGGTGCAAACCATGCCACTGATCACCGATTTGAGCCCTGTTTGCTATGACCCTTCGCTCGATGAGTCACCTAGCACACCTAGCATGCCTTCACCCTAACGGACCTCTTTCGAAACCCATTGGTTGATATTTTGAGAGTAGTTCCTTACGTGTTCGAAAACTGATTTCAACAAAAATCGACTCTTTGCACATATAGAGTTTAATGAGTAAATCTAGCGACCCAATCCCTGCTAATATGCCAAAAGGAACTCAACCGGCTTTCCTTCTATGTGTTTTGTTCGCACATGTGTTGATGCACATATTTATGCATGCTTATGCACACACGTATGCACAAACACACATTTACTTCACAAGTCATGTTTCGATCTTTGCCAAAGCGATTACTTGACCAGGTGTTTTTCCAATGCAACTTAGCGCACACGATAGTCGTTATGGCTACATCAAATGCTCAGGAAGTGCTTGGACACAAATAAAGGTGTTCACACACACACACACACACATATATAATTCACTTACACACACACACAACTACGTATGACAATTCTAGTTACAACACAAGAATTGTCTTGATTATTATATAACTTCAAATACACGTATACGTATACCCACTCGTGCACATATAAACACACACATATTTAAGTAAGTAATTCAATTATCACTAAATCAAGCCTTACTTTTATTTACTAAATCTTCTTAGTAAAAGTAAAATATCTTTTTATATTATTTTTAAATTTTCACACCATTTTATAAAATAAAATACTAGCTTTTGAATCCATTTAAGCCTTTAAAATACTAAATCTCTTCATTTAATAATAAGTATTTCATAAATATTTTATAAAACCTTATAACCATTTTATAAAATATCCACTTCATATTGTTTCATAAAAACTTGTGTACTTTATAAAATATCTCACTCATATTATTTTATAAAATCTCTGTTTTATAACATATCATCTTTTATACTATTTTATACAATATCACTTTTTATTTATAAAATTATTTCTTTACATAAATAATATTTATAAATAAACCATTCACTTATAAAAATAATTTCTTTACTCTGAATAATATTTACATACTTCATTAAACCTATAATCACTTTGATAATAAGTGTAGAGCCCATAATTCACTTAATTAGCTTACTAAGTTTTCTCAAAATCCAATCAAATGGTTTAACAATTACTAACTAATGATACACACACAATAATATCACTAAATTAGTCTTTGATCGCTAATAACATCATAAAAATCAATTACTTAGCCCACAGTCCAAATTTAGGCTTGCTAACTATTTCAAAAATAGCGATTAAGGTCTCAAACAAATAATGAGTTAACATAATCATGCCTATAACATAAACATAAGCCTAAATCCATCCATACATTCTCCAAATTACTTCATATAATTATATAATCATTAATAAATGAAATATTGAAGTTTAACAAGTAAATAGGGTTAAATAATCATTTCACTCGCCTTATTTTCTCTAAACCAAGCTCAAAATCACCAAAATCCATCTTTTTCCTCTCTTAAAATCTTGATTGGAGCCTCAAACACAACTTCAAGCTTATTTCTTGATGGGTTATGTGCGGAATAGATAGAGTGGAATTACAGTGATTTTAGTTTGAATTTAGGTATTTTACTTGAGTATGATTAAGTGGGTTTCGTTTTATAGATTAAGAGGGGATTAGGAAAATAAATAGAGAAGTAGAAGATGAAAATAACATGGAATGAAAAGTGAATGAGAATAATGAAGAGGTTAGCTAACTTCTTGGCTAGCTTATGGGCATTAGCCCAACATTCAATTTTCATCCCTTTCTAGAAATCAACAAACACCCTCACCTCTATACCCATACTACCCAAAAGTATTATCGAGTAATACTATCAGGTAATACGGGGAATGAGGCGATGTGGGATACACGCATGAATATTCCCTTAGGTTAATATTGGTACATATTTAGACATCAAATACATAACTCACCCATATGTACACAATATCGGTACAAAGCAATAAACACGTGTGCCTTTAGGATAGAACAACACACAATATACAGTGAATATCAGAGAACAGAGTCTGAATCGAAAATGAAAATACAAAATACCGAATACACAAGGTATGTCCAATACACAACGCAAGAATATACATACATAAAACCACATAGCTCTCAAAATAAATACAGCAATACAATATACTAGTCTCCCCTATGCCCAAATCACAAGTAGGTCTCATCGTCCGTGTACTTGAAATGTCTCGAACTAATCTGAGTATTATATAAATACTAAACGGGTCAGACTATATCTAACTTTAAGGTCAATAAACATATAGAACTATGTATGTAGTGAGTATAAATATGATAATGTCATCTTAAACAGTCCCAATATCATATAATGTAGAATACCACAAAACCCAGATATGTCATCGCCAATATAAAAAATTAAATACTATCCAATCAGAACAATATCAAATGAGTGAATCATCCATATTCGAAATCATCATCAAAGTCCGTGAATCATCAAACATGAGATATCATCATGTATATCTCTCAATCTCAAATAATAAAATATCATCATCAATACAATGTAAAATAGACTGTTTGATTGTAAAATATAGGGCATCTACCCCTGGGTGAGATAAAATAAAAGATAAAAGATTCCACTATACTCTAGACACCTATCTAGATATAATCTCATCTTCTCATATAAATAAATCAAAATAATTATAACGGAGAATGACTGTACGACAGGTATGGAGTCCCAATAGTGTCATATATACATCAATACGTGGGTCACCTATCCCTGAGCCGCCTAGCCCATATCTCTACTTAAGTGACGCATATCAATAGTATATGGTTATAAATTAGGTTTGTGTAATAAATAGGTTGCAAATAATAGTTGTAAGTTGGCTAAAATTGTTCTCGTTAAGGAATATCTTAACAACGTAAAAAGTCACATTGATATCCTAAAGGTAAAAATTGTCTAATAATAGAAGTAACAACATGGCCTTAAGCACCGATCTAACTGACGCTTTTACTGATAACTCTTCAAACCCTTTACTTTTGATTGAAAAATAATTTCTTTTTATGTTTTGATTTCATTTTACTTTTTCATATATATATATATATATATATATATATACATGTATGTAAACGTCTTTTATATATGCATATATGTGATGGTCTTGCCTTTTTTTAGTTTTTTTAGTTTTAGGTGTTACATTAGATTGGATTGCTTTTGCTATGGCATTATTGTGGATTGATTTATTAATGCTAGGTTGATGTTATTGTCTACATATTGATGACTCACCATGGGCTTGATTATAGACCCTTGAGTTTGGTGAGGTAGTGCTTCCTTTGACTTGCTTCCATTGATCTGCTTTTATGCAAATGGAACTATTATCATGCTATTTGGCATTCCATGGATGATATAGTTTTAAAATTTTCATCTTTAGTGAATGTTTCATTGTTTTATTTGATCATCACCTATTGTCTATCGAATTTTTTGGTTTCAAGTCTTCCCCTTAGTATCTTATCTTGGACTCTACTTAATAGGTTAGTGAGGGGTTATTTCTTTTCCTTCTACCATTTCCGGGTGGAGGGGATTTCTTGCTACCTATGAGGTATGTTGCCAGATTCTTTTTAAAGTGTGGACCAAAATTATATGAGTGCTCTTATCCTAAAAGAGATCACTCATTTTTCTCAATAATAAAAACAAAAGAATTCATATGCATGCGGGCATCCCTTGTATATTGATTTCAATGTGGAAATCAATTTAAAATTAAAATATTATTTCTTTACAGATTAAAACAATAGCAATTGTATATATTATTCAAATATTGGTTATATTTAAATTCAATTTTGAATTTTTCAAACACAACTGATTCGATCAAATTAAAAACATGTTTTATCTATTCTTTTGCTAGCCGAATATTTAATAAAACCTTGTACACATATAATTTTCTACATTGAATAAGCTATATATATATAATTTCTGATTAAATTATTAATAATATTTTATTATATATAATTTACATGTACACAACTATATGTATGTATATATGCTTTTACTTATATCATTTTGTACGTCAAATATAATTTTAAATGGAAATAAAAATTAATATTTCTTTATATAAGTGTAAAATACAATCATGACATATAAACTATCCCCATTGACATGGTATAGAAATATTCATCACATTGACATTTTATTGACTAAAGGACACAATGGTCAATGTTTTCCAATATAGTATACATATGTATGTATGTATATATCATTTTATCGATGTTTGCACTATGAATATAAATATTAAAAACCATTATTATATAAAATTATAATAAATAAAAAAAATTAAAATTAAATTACTAATAAATATTATTTTAAATAGTAACAAACAAATAAATATTTTAAATAAATTAAAATATTATTCAAATCCTTTTATTAACTAAATACTAAATTTGATTTAGTATATATAAATTTTATTCACACAAACACAATAAGGTCATGTGCAATTTAATAAATAAATAAAATTAAAATTCGACATTTTCACCCCATTCCCAATGCACCTGATTCAACTAAAGTAAGACTATATAGCCTAGTCAGGGAGAGACAGTTCCTACTTAGAGACAATTGCCTACTTCAGAGCACCTACAACCAAGGATGAAGCGATGGAGCTCACAGTTGGACGAGGGTTCAACGTCGTAACGAAGAGTCCACAACGGTCTTCGATGGGGAGAAACCTCCGCTTAGGCTTGCCCTTGACCATGGAGCATAAGTAACCAACAACCTAACGAACGAACAAGGAAAGGCAACGTGATTTTTTGATCTGCGATTTGGAAGTGGGTTCATGATTTGGGGATTAGGGAAACCATAATCACCCGCATCCTGCTATAATTTTCAATTAGATGTAAAAGAAATTGACCTTGTGTTCAAAAAACTCATTAATCAAATTCTATGCTCAGTCATTGACGAAAAGATTCCAATGGATGTTTGGACATGTAATAGATCTATTAGTTTGCAATATTTTCATATATTTGGTATTCTTGTATACACTCACCACACAAGTAAAGATAAACTTAAACGTCATGTCGTTAGAAGTATCTTGCATTGTTGCACGGATAGACTAAGGGATATCATATTTGGATCCTTGAGATAAAGGAGATCATTCATTCAGGACATGTCACACTTGATAATTTTCTATGTTTTAGACCAAGGGAAGTACACCTATATCTTATGATTCTGATGTGTGGAACCCCACGGAGAAAGCGATTTTACCACTTTCTAGCCTAAAGATACTTCATCCGTGGTTGAGAGAGATGTTACAGTCATTGAGACATCGTAAGACAATGCATATATTTCGTCTAACAGTGATAGTGATGGTCATTGAGCTAGAGAAGATTCAGTTAAAGTTGAGCTAATGATGATCTAGGTGATAGACCTGCTCGAGCTACCATACGGCTAAAAAGCAACCCGATAGTTATAAAGATAGGTAGTTTGCAAACTTGAGCCTTAATGAGTAGTAGGATTGTGCATTATGTATGGTCCAACATGAGCCTTTTTACTAGGATGATGTTAGGACTTCAGTTCGAAGTGGCTTTGTGCCATAAAGGAAGAAATATAGTCTTTAAGGAAGAACAAGATTCGAAAGTTAGTAATACTACCTAAGGAGAAGTGGGTCATAGACTGCAAGTGAGCACTAAAAGTGAAGGATGATGGGAGATACCATGTCATACTTATTGCAAAAGGGTTTTTATAAGGAAGGGGAAAGATTATGATGAGGTCCTTGCCCTTACTGTTTAAGACACTTTGATTCCAGTTTCGGCATCTATTAATTCTACATGTGCCATGAAGTTGGAGCAGCATGATGTGAATATCGCTTTCTTAAATGGAGATTTGGAGGAGATTGTTTAAATGCGACAAACACAGATAGAAGGTATTGTTGTTGGGTAAGTCCGATTGGGTTTTCATGTTAAACAAGTCACTATATGGCCTAGAAGCATCATCAAGAGAGTGGTTCAAAAGGTTTGAATTCTTTTATGTTGAGCATAGACTTTATAATGATTACAAAAGGATGTTTGTGTATACAAGTGTGCAAATAGTGTTTGAACTTTGAATACATATACTCTTGTACGTACATGGATAACTTTTAAAAACGTTGATGAAATTAAAGGATCATAGGCAAGATTGAAAGCGGAATTCTAGATTAAAGACTTTGGCAAAGCAAGGAAGGTTTTAAGGATGAAATATTCAGAGATGGAAAGCTTGAGATTCAAAGATCGACACAAAAAGTTCATGTTAGGTTTAGCAAGGATATAGCAAAGGTCATCTCTACACTCATGTCTTTGCACATAAAGCTTATACAGGAAAAGCTCTCTGATCTCATGAAAAGGCAAAGCTTATATGTGGTATATACCTTATCGATTGAAGTTTGTAGCTTGATATATGTCACGGTATGTACTTGGTCAGATGTAACACATGCAATTGGAACAGTTGGACGATATATGGCTAATCCGGGCAAGTCTCATTGGAAAGAAGTTAAAGTGCTTTTACGGTAACCCAAGTGAACTCTGGATTTTGGTCTCGCATTTGGTGATAGGAATCAAAGTTAGCCGGTTATTGCAGTTCAAACTATGCCAAAGACTAAGATATAGGAAGGTAAGCCAAAGGGTGTTTACTTTTAGAGGTCCAACTATTAGTTGGAAGCAAGGTTTCAAACAATCATTGTGTTTTCTAGTACGTAGGCAGAGTTAGTAGTTGTGGTTGAACCAGCTAAGAAAACACTATATTTGAGATGATTATTGTTTGATTTATGTTTTGTCCAAAGTAATGTGGTATTTAAGTGCAACAGCCAAAGTGCAATTTACAAAACATATTAAAGTGGGTCATTTTCGATGACGATGCATGATGAGAAGTTGGTGAATCTTGAGAAGATTCAGTGATGATAACATAGTACACATGTATACTGAAACTCTTTTTATTGTAATGTTCGAGCATTGCTCGAAATTGATTCATCTATCGAGGTGTTAGTTCCATATGCTGGCACTCGAGGGGAAGAGCAATTGTTAGAGATTTCAGCATTCTTCCTTCCGTTGGATATTGAATTGTCGTGAGGCGACCCGTTTTTCGAACATTTCGTATTTAAATATCTGAATTATTTAAATATTTGAATCTTGGATTAAATGTGTTAAAAATGATTTTATAACCTTGTTAAGCCCCTTTTAATTAAAAACACATGAAGGTAAACTTGTTTTTGAAATATGTTTACAAAAATAAACAACTCGAACAAATATAGATTATGTGACCGAAACTCATTTTATTGATAAACAGTTTTTTTCGATATAAGTTGCTTAAACTTTTTGGGCATATCTAATATATTAACATGTCATTAATTAGCAACTAAAAATATTTTTCTTAATATGGCTAGTGAATAGATTAGTAAATGGATTAGGAGAAGATATTTTTGGAGGTAGAAAGATATTTTGGTTAAGTGAGGTGGAAAGTAGGCATGTGAGGGGGAGCATCTTTTTGATCAACCATAGTAGGTTAGAAAGTAGTGCTTATTTTTTGCTAAAGTCTACAAATATACAACTAAGCTCACAAAAATCATTTGCTAAGTTATGAACAAAAGAATGGTCTTCTTCATGCTCTTTCATCCTCTTTAACATTCTCAAATCAATGCTAATGAAGAGTGAACTTCTTCAAACTTTGGCAAAAGCCATAGGACATCATAGAAGCATGGACAAGCAATATAAAACATGAAAAAAAGGAGCACAACAACCCCAATCGAATTTGCCTGTAGGCTATTTGTCAAAGGGGAGGTGGCCGAGAGTTATTTTGAAGCTAAAGGTGGTGTCTTTAGTTGTTTGGTAATGGTAGGAAGTGTTCATATATTCTAGAATGCTTGCGTTTGATGTTAGCACAAATTTGGGGTGAGTTAACTCACTATTAAAGTATAAAGGTTGTGTGAGAATATGAATGTAAAGTTAAAGAACTAATGCAAGTTATAACTTTTGGACCTCTTGCTTTGAAAAGCAAATGATAACCTTATATGTAGTATAATCACCTTTATTACCCTCTAAAACATGTACCATGGTCTAGACCTTGTGTTTACATGTTTAAGACTGTGTGTGATGTGGAAGTGTGTGTGTAAATGTTTGAAGCGAGAGAGTCACCATAAGTGCACTTTGTAAATCCCTTGTTTTCAACCTCTTTAAAATAGTTACATGTGAATACAATATTAAAGTATATATTATGGTTGTGCTCTGCACTTACTATAGAGTATGTGACATTGAGGAAATGGTATGGAAAATTATATAAATGGTAGAACAAAGTTGCAAAAGATAGGAGCAAAAAGGTCACGATATGAGCACTTTGTATATGCCTTATTTTTTGGAATTTTTAATATGATTTTGGAAGATATCCTTAGGGTATCCTTTGATTTATTAAGTACTCTTCGCTTGCTTCTTACTGTAAAATAAATTAGAGTTTAAATCAATTTAAAACTGGTTGAAAAAAGTTGCAAAACATAGAGCAAAACGGTCGCTATATGAGCACTTTGTAAATAGCTTGTTTTTTGGAATTTTTAATATGAATTTGGTAGATACCGTTAGGTGTTTCTTTGCTGCTTTATTACGTATTAAATGTTTAATTCTTACCATAAAATATTATATTTTAAATTAATTTTAAACTGGTTGAAAAAAGTTGCAAAAAATACGAGCGTAAAGGACATTATATGAGCACTTTATAAATAGCTTGTTTTTTAGGAATTTTTAGTATGATTTAGGAAGATATCCTTGAGAGTTTCTTTGCATAGTTTTTATGTAGTCTAAGTATACTACTTACTGTAAAATTTCAGTTAAGACCTTTATTTGGATAGAGAAAACTAGCCTCCATATTTCATGTTTTTTGAACATGCTCTCTGTCTAGTATCTTTTAAGCATTTATAAATCCTGTCTTTGACCTACAACAGCATTTCTATGCTTTTATAGCATTGCTCGATGTGGTGTTTTTAAGATACCTTTGTCATATTAAACTTATTTAAAATGTTATTTAAATTTTTTATGTTTATGAGGTCTTCTTATGAATGTTAATAGAAGGTTTTAAAGTATTTTAAAAGTGGTTTTAAGTTTAAATATATTTTTAATAATTATTTATGAATTTTTAAAGTAAAGGGTTTATTTTATAATATTTATTTAAAAATGGTTTTTCTAATAATTTATAAATTATTTTTCCACAATATTTTATGTAGATTTTTAAGTATTTTTAAAAGCGTGTATGCATATAAGTTTGGAAAGATAAATTAAGTGTTTTACAAGTATTTATAATATATGTTTTGGAAAAGTAAGTGAAATAAGTTATAAAAGATAAAGATGGTTTTGGTTATAACATTTAGTTATAATAAATGTTTCTGGGAAGTCATTTGAAAGTATATTAGCTTGTTAAATAAGTGTAGATATACTTTGTTCTCAAATAAAATGTTTTAAAGGTAATGATATGTATATAAGATTTTGGGTCTATAGTAAACAATGTTTTAACAGCATTTGTTTTTAACCCTTATGAATATACTTGTGAATGTACTTAGATCTTTAAAAAGTGTATTTTAAAGATAATGTTAAGTATGGAATATTTTGGAAAAATGATAGAAAACGTAAAGGTTTAAATTATAAAAGAGAGAATGAGTTTATAGTAACAATGTTTGAGTAAAATTAGTTTTTAGCCTCATTGATTATATTTTAAAATAATAAATCTTCTTAAGTGATTTGTGGATATTCTTATACCTTTGAGACAAGTATATGAATACATTTTAAAGAATATAATGAGTAAATAAATATGAAAAAGTAAAATACATATTGATTTGTTTTATAAAGGTACTTTAAATATATATACATGTATTGAAAAATAAGTATTATTTGATAAAGAGGATTAGAAGTCCCTTAGTGATTCGATCATGTTTATGTGTTACTCGTTTATGGAAAGTATTTAATCTTATACTTAGCACTAAAAGCCAACAAAGTAGACTTGTTATATCTGTAGGAGTTAAGAATTAGGTGTCAAGGTAGGAATTGGATGAAAACAATGCTCTAACCTACTTGGTTTCACTCTTGATCGAGCGATGGAGTAAGTTGAGAAAGTCGAAAACGATAATAAGTACACAAGACTTGATTTCCATATGCGATCGTATTGAATTTGACCTAAATTAACTTAGGAAATATCTAGAAAAAACACGATATTTATAAGGTACAGTTATCCTCTCGGTGTTATTATACTCTACGTATAAACTCGTTTTGCTCTTGTAGAACAAGAGATAATAGAATCCGTCTGGATCAGAGATGATCTCTACCTTATCCATTTCCTTTTTATTTCTAAAAGAACCAAAGTTAAGTTAACCGAGAATTCATCGATTTGGTTTTAAAGAAACCGATGAGCAAAGGACTGTACTTATATAAGAGGTCTTGAAACCATAATCACTTCAAAACCGACATACGAGTTCTATGTTTTGGAAGCAGTTGTTAAGTGAAATGTTATAAAGTGGAATTGTCTATCATAAGGTTAATCCAAGGAAGAGATCAGCGTTAACATTTCAAACGATGATAGCGAGAGTATTGTCTATCTTGAGCTGATCCCAAAGGAGAGAGGATAGAGTTAGCATTCATCGAGCGACTTGTGCTGGAATCCATGAAAAGATTCGTGAACTATTCGAGTGATGGTGGCTTGCGTGTTGAGATGTTGGAATCCATGGAGAGGTTCGAGATCTATTCATGTGATGAAGACACGTGCGTTAAGATGTTGAACGTGACTTCACTATCGCAATGGAAAAAAACAAAATAAGTGCATCACCAATGGGTTTAGCCAACCCAAAGGCACATCAACTTCAAATATTTAGAGATGCTTTCGATTGTTACCAGCAGCAGTTGATGTTATTCGGTACCATGTGTTCGGGCGTGGACCAGTTATGTTTTTCTTTGTGGTATATTTTATCTAGAGATATATGTTATTTCAGAAGGTAGTTTCTGACCTATGTCAGGAGGCCCGCCTTAGTTTACTAGGGCTCCTCCAACGGAATTTCATACGCAATGCACCTTAACAGTTTTAGTTGTACTTTTAATATTGTTGTGTTGTGAGATGCAAGCAACATAATAATTTTTTGATTTATATTCTACCCCATAGACACTATCTATTGTATCGCCATATGTATTTATTGGATGGTTTGGTTATTTTGAGGGGAAAACCATTCTGATGATTTGGTTGGTCTCAAAAGGTACTGTTATGTGGGTACATGTTTCTTGAGTTTCTCACATAAGACTTATGTATGGCTCGTGGTTTTATTTTTCCCTTAAATCCTCGGATGCTCTTTCGAGTAGTTTAAGAAATGCATGTTTCCATTGGATCTTCTTTAGAGCTCAAGAAATCAAGCTTGATGTTTTCACCTACCGTGGTATTCATATTTTTGTTGCACTACTATTATGTATATATCAGTGTTTGTGAGGACGGACTGTTATAACTATCCAGGCTGATGAAAGTACTTAGAATGGTAATTCTAAAATGCCATATATCTTATAGTAGCTCTTTGTACCGTCTTCTTGATGTTATATATTATCGTTCTGGTGTGAGATTCAGATGTTTTGTTCCCTTCTTCTTGCTTTTTTTCTTTTTTACCATAACAATCTGTCGCTTCCGCACTTGGGTGTTCGGCACGTGAATATCGTGGTCATATTAGTGTCGACATTTGAAGTTCGAAAAGGCGGAACATTAAATTTGGTATCAGAATTGAAGATTTAGTGAGCACCTTGGCTTTGGTTTGTGTAATATCTCGGAATTTCTAGGAATTTAAAATGCCGATAATCTCTTAATTTAATTATTTGAAATTGATAAAATGTTATTTTCAGAAATAAATAACTAAGTAATAAAAATATAATGTCTTAATTATGGTTATAAATTGGTTTTTAATTAAGGATATTTATTTTGTTTGTGTAAATAAATTCTAAATAGATTTATTGTGTTCAAAATTTATAAGTGTGTTTAAATATATCTATATCTGTGTATTTTAAATTGATTTTAAAATAGGATAAATTATTTGTAAATAATAATGAACTTATTTTAAAATAGATATTTATGTTTATTTAAATTGATTTTTAGATTTGAATTTTTAAATTTGACATTGAAGATAAATTTGAATTTAAGAAGAATATACATACATCTTAAAATAAAATAATAATATAGTTTGGTTTTAAAATACATAGATAATGTTTTTAATTAAATATAAGATTTGTTTTGTATTATTCTTCTTATAGAAATTTATTGATAGAAATTTGGAATTTTATTTATTTAATAAAAATAAATACAAGGCTTTTTGAAACAACATTTTAAATGAGTATTGCAAATTGTATATAATTTTTATTTAAATTATATTTGGTTCATTCTTTTTAAAGATTGTATTTCATATAAATTTAGCAAACATTTATAAATGTTTAAATGTATTTGTTTATTAGATATTTAAATAGAAAACATTTTTTCAAATTAAAAAAACATATTTGTTCATTAGGAAATTAATTTAAAAAGGCTTTTAAATTTCTTTTAGAATAAAATTTAATAAAAAGTTATAAATGTTTAGTTCTAAAACACTATGTTAACAAGTGTTAAAATATTTATGATTTATAAGACAAGTGTCCATATGTTTTTCTATTTTCTTTTTAATTTATTAAATCTGAAACTTGCCTATATAAACACCATTTCCTCCATCTTTCTTTTTCTTTAAAACTTTTGTTCATTCCTGAAAAAGAAACTTCAATCATCAATGCAAAATTTTACTCATCCAAAACCATAAAATCTTCAAAACCATGCTCAAAACAAAAACCTGAGATTCTCCTCAAAACAAATCTGCAAATTTTGTACCCGTACAACTTTTTCCCATGCCTGCATCTACTCCTCAATTCAAACAAATCCTCAAATTAAAATCTGAGGCAACCTGTAACCTTTTCAATTTGCAAATACAAAACAATTTTCAAAACACTCCTCAAACTCAAGTCAAATGCCTGAAATCTTCTGGAACCATTTCTACAATAAAAAATCTGAAAATTTGTTTACCTGAATTTTTGTGTGCAAATCAAACTACATGCCTGCAGTTGTCTTCAAAACAAAATCACAACCTGTTTTCAAAACAACATTCAACCCAGTTCTGCATTTTTGAATGTATGTATCAACTTTCTTGTGCATGCAAATCTGAAGCAAAAAGAATAAAGCATTTGCAAACTTCCATATGCATGCAAGTGAATCTGGTTCAAGAGCACTTTAGTTTTATCATCAAAGCTTTGCAGTTTTAAAGAGAGGAAGCATTTCAAATGTTTTTGCAAGTTCCTGTTCTTTTTCCAAAACCTCTGCTCTTCTTCTAAATAAAGGTGAGTAATTTTTTTATTAAAATTTAAAGTAGTAATTATAAGTTGCAATTAGGTAGTGATGATGTTTATATGAGTTGTCTTTGAGTAGATATAAGGATTGCAATAGGTATTGTTTAGCAGAAACTGTGCATGTTGATTTTTATTTTTTTTTCTCTCTGTATTTTTCTGTAGGATCTGAGACAAAGATTAAATCTTCAAACAATTCTATTCAAAAATTGTTAAGTCTTAGATTTAAACTAAAACAAGTTAGTTCAAGTATAAACTAAGAATAAAAGTAGATCAAAGTCTCTTGTTTTTGAAATTTACCTGGAAACCAATTATGCAGTAAAAAAAATCATCAATGTTTGAAATCAAGTATTTAATTTGGATAAAATAATTATATAAACTTAAGTGTCATTGGAAATTATGAATTTTGAAAAGAAATTCACAATTTTTAAAACTGTATTAAGTGGGTAATTGGGTATTTACTGGAAATGAGGTTTTTGGTGATATCTGATTATCACAAGATCTGGGTTGTTTGAGATCATCACTGGAGTTAGATGGATGATCAGGGAGGTGGGTAAAAATAGAGGAAGTGGCGATTAGGGGTTGTGGCGACGGCGGCGTATCAATCTTTGTTCTAAACCTAGTTTTGGGTTCTTGCTGTAAATTGGTCTACTGCATCTACATCTCTGCATCGAGGTTGATATAATTTTGGGCGAATGATGTGCAGTGGGTCAGCAACCAATGGCCGGAGTTGTGGCATCTGTACTTGATCGGAGGCGAGGGTTCAGGGGAAGTTTCCTGATGGTATTTCGGGTTCTGTTCGACAATGTGTACTCGATTTTGAATCGAGCTAGGAGTTGATGTTCTGTGGGTCGGGGATGCTTGTAGGGTTGTAGAGAAACTTGTCGATGGGTTCGACGTTGGTCGGAATGGTTCCGGCACCGATGCAGGTTGCACGGAGGTTGGTTGTTGTCAGTGGGTTTGTGTTTTTGTTTGGGGTTGCTTGATTTTCTCGAAGGGAGACTCGGGATATTAGGGAGATGGCTCGGGGTAACACTCGTGTTGGTTCTAGGTTTTGGCTGTGTGGGTTTTAAACTGTTTTGTTTTAACAGTTTTTAAGTTTTAAATTTAACAGTTTTTAAAATTTTAAAATCAAATTTGTTTAAAAAAAGAAGAAGATGTTCTTGTACTTGAATTCAAGTATACATGGGTTGAACCCAAATTACTGTTCAACCAGGTTTTTATTTAAAATATGTAAGTTTTAAACTTTAAATAAATTAAGTTAAATTGAATTCTTGTGAACTTATTTCTTTAAATTGAATTGATTATATGATTGAATTTGTATGAAGGGTCTGAAATGTTTTTAAGTTAAAAACCTTAATGTTATTTTCAAACTTATTTTGAAAATATAAAAGAGAATTTTAAGTAAATGTTTTATTTAAATTAATTAGTGAAAAATGATTTATTAATTAACAATTAAAGTTTAAGTAATTTATTAACTTGAAATTAGAATTGTTAATTAATAATTAAGGGAAAGTAATTGATGATTACTTTATATTTTAATTAAATTAATGAATTAAGTTAAGTAAAGACTTCAAGGTTATTTAAGATAATGTTTTATCTTAAAGAATGATTAAGTTTTAATGAATAATAATTAATTGGTTAATTTAGAAATTTTAAGTTTAGTTAATTAATTTAATTATTATTTTAAGGGGTTAATTAAGTAATTAATTAATTATAATTATTAAATTAATTAATTAATAATTATGATAATTTAATTTATGTCTAATGATTAATTAAATTATAATTACTTATTAATTAAGTAATTAAGCGTTAATTAAAAAAGTAATTAATTAATACCTAATAAAGGTTTTATTAAGTAATAATTAAAATAATTGTTAATCTATTATAAAAGTTAATTAGAAATTAGTTAACTATTATTTAAGGTTAATTAATTATAATTAAGGATTAATTAATTATAATTATGGATTAATTAATTTATAATTAAGGCTGTTAATTGATAATTAAGTTTTATTAATTAATGATTAAGAGATAATTAATTTGTTAATTAAGTTTAAATAATTAATTATAAAAGTAATTAGTGATTGATTACTTTGTATTAAAGGATTGATTAATAATTAAGGTTTATTAATTAATAGTTGAAGATAATTAATCTATCAATTGAATATTAATTTGGTTAAAGAGTAGTTAAGGGATAAATTATTCGATTTTGATTTGTGAGATGAGTGTGGTCAAGTAAGTTTATTAATTTGTTAATTAATTAAGAATAGTCACTTGAGAATGATTAAGTATGTTTACTTTATAAGTTTTGATAAGGCAAATTACTTAAGATAAGTAATTGATAAATTACAGGGGTAACTGAGATAAGTAAAATTACTTATTGGGAAGTAATTTGAAATGTATAATTACTTGGTAAAGTAATTAAGATTTTATTGCTTGGTGTAATAAATCAAAGAATTTATAAAATAATTAAGAGTAATTAAGAATAATTAATTACTGTTTATTTAAGTTGATTAATTGAAAGCAATTAATTTAAGCATGATTAATTAATGTAATTAATTAAGAAATTATGTAATTAATTAATTAATGGAAGTAAATTAATTAAGGTTCATTAATTGATATGATTAATGAGAGTAATTAAGATTAATTGCTTGATTTAGAGTTAATTAATCTAGGTTGCTTAATTTAGATGATAATTAATTAACTAGTTTAATTAATGTTTATTTAAGCAAGACTTATTGTGATAAATGTAATTAATTTAATTAATTTTAAATTAATTAAGAGATGAAGTAATTAATTTAGTTCATTTTAAGTTAATTAGAGATAGTTAATTTAATTCATTTTAAATTAATTATGTTGTGATTAAGTAAATCATTGCTTATGTATGGATGGATGACGTGATTGTTTTGAATGGATGCAATCTCAGAAATGAGATAAGTAATGTTGTATGGTATGAATGCTTGGTTGCACTTTGATGGTAATATAGATTATCTATTGTGATAATGATATGGATTACCTATTTTGTTATGAATCATCTGTTTAATTGATAATGTGGTTATCAATTGTGACTTGTGAATTATCTATTCTGTGTGTATATAGATAGTTGAATTGAATTGTTTAACCTTAAACAACTTGGACTTAAAAGACACGCTTTGGACTTCGATGAGACCGAGATCGGGTTTCCATATTTGGATATCCGAAAACCACATCGATGCTAATTAAATGTTAGGTCGTGAATCAAGGTAGAGCTTTGTGAAGACTCGAGGTGTAAGGACTATACGTCAGTATAACTCTGTGGGTGATTCTGTAATGAGTTTGACGGAACTAGTTCTTATAGGTTCGAGATGGTGGTTCGGAGTGCAAGGGTTATTGTCGCTAACTCTGAGGATGATTCCAAAATGAGTGTAACGAGATAATGCCTTCGGTTTCGTTCGAACCCGGAACGAAATTGTATGGATTGAATGCTTTCAGAACATCGTCAGGTGGACGGTGAGCATTCTAAGTTGATATGTTCTATAAAGGTACTCGTAGCCTCAAGCCTCATCAACCGAGAATGGCTCAAATAGGGGAGGTGCAGCAAGGCTTTGTGGGTAGCCCCCACTTGAGAGTAAGATTTACCCCTGTCTAGAGGTCCCTTTTATTTCGGCTGTGTGGGCGGTTGAATAGCTACATCCGCCGGGGTTGTCTTATTTGGAACTGTTCAGTAAGGAATGAGTCCAACTTTGTGTTGCAGGGGAGTTAGGGTGGCTCCTCGGTACGGTGATTTAGGCCACGTACTATGACGGGCTGTCCCCCAGTAGCCCTGCCATTGTATGGAATCCAAAATCCAATAAGTGCCAACGGTTTTGATTGTATTACCCACTTTTGTGGCTAGTAGATGGAATTTAATGAATGTAACAATTTCGGCTATTACATATTTATTTGGAAACCCTAGACACTATTATAATATCATCGGATTTCCTATCGAATGTTTTGGTTAGCGTAAGGTAAAAACTTTTCCATGTTTATGTGTGGGAAGTCTTACGTGATACCTTTTCTTTCAAAAGGTTTTTAAAGTTAAGCAACTTTAACCGTTTACTCACACCAGACCGATGTCTGACCCGGAGTTTATTCTGTTTTTCTTAAACTCTTGGGTACTCAAATTTTTACGAGTAGCCAAGGGAATTTAGGTTGGCTTGACGAAATCTAGAGGAGCAATGGAGCAGGAGGCTTCCGCGTATAGCTATAGATTATAATATTGTGTGTTCTCTAAGTTGTTGTCTTTGTGTTGTATTGAGTTGTATAACTAGACAGGTGTTTATAACTGTCTAGAATGTGTTGTTTTAGTCGTGTATCTCTGATGTCTATGATACTATGTAATGTGTTATATGATTAATATAATTTATTCGTTCCGCTGTTTAGATTCTGATGTTGTTTCTTCTTCTCTTCTTTCTTTTCTCTTTTTTTATCCCTTTCTTTCTTGAAAATGATGCGATTTTCTGTGGTAAGAAAGTCAGGTCGTTTCAGCTGGTATCAGAGCATTAGGTTGAGTGAATACCTAGGCTCTGTAGTAGTGTCTTTCTTGAGAGAGCGTGCTTGTAATTTTTATATATAACTATATATATATATATATTCCTACCTATCTGTTGGGTTATCTGTTCGGGTTTTCCAATATAAGTTATAAAGTTAGATGAGGTAGTGGTGTGTGTAACACGACTACCAATGGTTGGAGTTTGAATATTTGAGATTGGAAGTGTATTTATTGAGACTGTAGACCTAATACCATCTCGAGTAATCTTTGTAGTTTGGTGTAAGGATTTCATTTGATCTCTGAAGGAAACATGTTAAGGTTCGGAGTTCATTTTTGAAGGGTAAGTTTGATCGCGCTCGTGTGAGTGAATTTGGAACTGTCAGTTAGGCAGAAGTAAGTGATGATATTTTGATACTTCAGGAAGTAGTAGCTGCGTGATGAGATGCAGTGACTATGGATTTTCTCTGAAGATGTTTTCTTTTGGAGAAAGTTTAAGGAAGTGTGTTTGCTTTGGGTTGTAGCTGAGTTCTGCAGGATGTATGTGTTTAGTTGGAGGTCCGAGTTTCTCAAAGAACTCTGGATAGGAAGTTTTTGGCATTTGTGTTAGCGGTGCAGCTCGGGAGTGTTCTGTGTTTCAGCAGGAAGTTCTTTTTGGCCTAGCATTTCCTGGAGGTGGAATTCAGAAGCAGCAGTGAGGATCTGTTTTCTACGATGGATTAGTTGCTCAAGGATAAACTGTTCTGATTTGTGGAGAGAGAACAGTATCTTGGATATTGGATTGGTTGATCGCAAAAGTGACTTGCGATGGTTTAGTGATTATCTTAGATAGTCTTTTGCTTGGATTTGTGGCATCTCTAGAGGATGTAGAAGTTATGGAGTTGCTGAAGATTTTTCGGATATATCTTCAGGGAAGTTAGAGATTTGCCCACATTGGAGATTGAGTTCTGAATCGACTTGATGTCAGGAGTGATACCGGTGATTCAGCTGGGTAGAAGTTTGTCTCCTAGGTTGATTGTTTGGTGAAGTAGGCCTGTATTTATTAGAATTTCTGTTGAACCTTATTTCCAAGATATGCTATTTAGTTTGTGCTTGTGTTCATTCTACGGCATTTTCATCTGCTCCAGATAGGAGAAGTGGTTTTCTCCTGTTGAAAGTTTGGTTTTTGTTTTTGGATTGATCTTGTGAGGATCGGTTTGTGAGTTGATCCAGTTTGTTTGTAGGAGCATCAGCGAAGGTTGAGCTGATCAGGAAGGATCTGTAGGCAGCCCGAATCATCCGGGAAGTTTTTGAGGTTAAGTAACGAAAGAATTTGGAATTCGAAGTTGGAGACTTCGATGTTGTTGAGATTTTCTCTGGTAAAGGGAGTAATAAGATTTGGTGAGATTTGAGGTGATCTCCGAGGTATATTGGATTCTTCTGAGTTTTTGTAAGGATCAGTGCTTTGGTTTGAAGAGTTGAATTGCCAGTTTGGAAGACTGGAATTCAAAATATTTCACGTGTCTCTGAGGGAGTACGTGTTTGGTCCATCACTGGTTTTGGGAATAGTAGTTCTGTGAAGGTTTTAGTTGTTGATCAGTCTTGTCTGTGATCTGGTATCTTGCGCAGATTATAGATCTAGCTTAGTGGGAACTCAGTAGTAGCAGTATAGTTAGTTTGGGTTTAGTAGAGCGAGTATCCCTGTGTTTGTACCTGGGAAACTCAAGATAAATTTAGGAAGTTTATCCGGATCTGTGTCCGGATAGCTAGTGTTAACTATTTAATTGAATTGGCTATTTGGATGAAATTGTTTGTTTGATTTATAGTATATGGCTGGTATGAATGTTTGAATTGGTTGAAATAAAATAAAACTGTGGATTATCTTTGTTTTAAATTTCGAGGACGAAATTCTTTTAAGGGGGGAGGATTGTAATATCCCGGAATTTCCAGGAATTTAAAATGCTGATAATCTCTTAATTTAATTATTTGAAATTGATAAAATGTTATTTTCAAAAATAAATAACTAAGTAATAAAAATATAATGTCTTAATTATGGTTATAAATTGGTTTTAAATTAAGGATATTTATTTTGTTTGTGTAAATAAATTCTAAATAGATTTATTGTGTTCAAAATTTATAAGTGTGTTCAAATATATCTATATCTGTGTATTTTAAATTGATTTTAAAATAGGATAAATTATTTGTAAATAATAATGAGCTTATTTTAAAACAGATATTTATGTTTATTCAAATTGATTTTTAGATTTTAATTTTTAAATCTGACATTGAATATAAATTTGAATTTAAGAAGAATATACATACATCTTAAAATAGAATAATAATATAGTTTGGTTTTAAAATACATAGATAATGTTTTTAATTAAAATAAGATTTGTTTTGTATTATTCTTCTTATAGATAGAAATTTGGTATTTTATTTATTTAATAAAAATAAATACAAGGCTTTTTGAAACAACATTTTAAATGAGTATTGCAAATTGTATATAATTTTTATTTAAATTACATTTGGTTCATTCTTTTTAAAGATTGTATTTTATATAAATTTAGCAAACATTTATAAATGTTTAAATGTATTTGTTTATTAGATATTTAAATAGAAAAGCATTTTTTCAAATTAAAAAAACATATTTGTTCATTAGGAAATTAATTTAAAAAGGCTTTTAAATTTCTTTTAGAATAAAATTGAATAAAAATTGACAAATGTTTGGTTCTAAAACACTATGTTAACAAGTGTTAAAATATTTATGATTTATAAGACAAGTGTCCATATGTTTTTCTATTTTCTTTTTAATTTATTAAATCTGAAACTTGCCTATATAAACACCATTTCCTCCATCTTTCTTTTTCTTTAAAACTTTTATTCATTCCTGAAAAAGAAACTTGAATCAGCAATGCAAACTTTTACTCATCCAAAACCAGAAAATCTTCAAAACCATGCTCAAAACAAAAACCTGAGATCCTCTTCAAAACAAATCTGCAAATTTTGTTACCTGTACAACTTTTTCTGTAACAAACAGGAAATTTTCGACTTTCGAAAATCCGACATCGACACTCACTTTATCGACTGCCGAGAAATCAAAGGCCGAAAACCGAGATGTTATGGGTTTTAAAAAGAAAAGAAAAGAAAGAAGAGAGAAAAAGAAGAAAGAAAAAGAAAAATAGAGGGAAAAGAAGATAGACGATTTTTTTTTAGAAAACAGAGAATTTTAAAATAGAAAAAGAGAATTTGAAAATAGAACGGACAGAAAACAACCGAACAACAACAGAATCTCACAATTCGCAGCGGAACAACATATAATAATAAATGAATAATCTTTAAACAAAGAACTATATCAGTTATTACATTTCATCACATTATATTACATTACATCAAATCATCAGAGTGTACAACAACATACAACATCAAACAGTGCAGCGGAAAAGAAATACTATATACTAGTAATATGCCATGCCATCCAGCTTGCCTCCAGCAACTCCAGAATATCCAGAATATCCTGATAAACCTAACTCTTAACTGCCCGTGTGGAAATTGGTGGGCACCCAGAGTTTAGGAAGGAAAACAATAAACTCCGAGTCAGTCATGTGACTGGTGTGAGAACTCAAAACAGTTTATTTATCTTTAAAATCAAAATAGAGGAATATTTTTAAATCAATTCGCAATGCTTTTAAAAATGAGACTACCATAAGGCCTCCCGCACACACACACAATGCAAACGCAGAATCGGAGGAGATTTCTCCTTATGATAGTCAAAGATGCTTGATACGCATTTAAAATAACATTTGATATTATTATTAGTGCATAGTGTATAACAAATTCATTTCGAAAGTAGAATATAAATCTTAGCCAACATACGACCATTATCGTATGCCTACTATAGCTACCATCCAAACAGTGGTGACCACCATAAGTGAATAGCAGGTTCTACAAAAAATACCGTACAAGTTTCGTATTGAGAATTGGATTTCCAACAAATGGTCAGGCCAAGGAACTTCCCATTGCCACTGAGAATGCCTCTGGATGGACATCCCCGAGAACCAAACCGGATCTCTACCAACACAAGGCCGGGTTACTCCTAACTGAGCAACAACTGACCGAATATGCCATCCCCCGGTCCTTTGGGACCTTTATCCGAGAGCGCTCTCTAATCAATTCACACAATCATAACAAAGTGTTTTCAACATGAGTAAGTATCTGGGCTCCATACCATGATACCACCCTTTTCCAGAAGAAAATGGACACATCCTAAAGGGTGCTACCCCTCATAACCTTGCTGCTTCTTTCCTGTTTTGACCATTTCCGGGATGTGAGGCTCGACGAATTCACGTCCACAAAAACATACTTTATACAAAAGCCATGCTTTGGGTCAACAAATGATCAACACAATGATCACTAAGATAGACGATCAAATAAATGATCCTATCACAATAATCAACACAATGATCATTTCAGCATCACTCAGCATGTCACATTACCAAATTGGGAATATATCGCTGATAACTTCAACTATATAACCTTTGAGCACATACGTCTCAAAGAAGGGTGTTAAGCAAAGAATAAATTCTCCGCCACCAACAGAAATATATTTGAAAGAAATCGGCTTTATATCTCAACTTGTAATGTCAGGCATACAATCCATACAAGTCTGTTCCGGGCTCGAACAAAACCGAAGGCACTTACAAAGAAGTCCTTGCAATCCGGATATTCACAATCCTGATCGGATTTCCCATCACTTAGGGAGTTTCTATACCGGCGCGACTCGGTGCAGAAACAATCGATAGGTCATCCTATCGCTCTCGCAAATACCGGTCTTCAACACCGATCTTCAAATGCGGTTCACAACGATGTATCACATATTCGGAGTGGGTTATACGACCCCATGGTCCTTTCCCGGTTAACCCGAATAGTGAGCGCTTATTCAAAAATAAGTGTGCATTCAAATTCAATCAAATCACATCAAATACCCATTCAAAGGGAAATATTGATAGTCGGTTATTGAACTATCACTGGATATGCATACATCACCAGATTCCAAATAATTTTCCAAATTATTTATTTTCCAAAATATCTTTACAAGATATATAATTTCAACACTTCAAAAATAAATCAATATTTATTTTCAAACTAATTTCACTTTTCACATATAAATTCCATAATGAATTTATATTTCAAAATATCCATGCATATACAATTTCAACTATCCATTTCAATTTATCTTTAAAAAGATAAATTCTAATTTTTCACTTCATATTGGAAAACATTTCCATACTTATTAAAAATAAGTAATTCACAAATCTTTTATTTTCAACACTTAGAAAATATTCAATATACTTAAATCGAATTAAGTATATATTTCATTCTTTAAGAAAAACATTCTCTTAAACATATTTATTTGGGCCAAAAACGAATGTTGCGTAAAACATCGTTACAACGTCCCAAAATCACTAGTATAGGGATTCGAAATTAAAATAGATATATAAATCCCAATACTATACAAAACATTTCCTTTCGGAAATCATTTACTATAACAACAGTGTTATAGTCCACCATTTCCTTTTATTTCACGAAACATCTATTTCAACAATGAATGTTGAAATCTATGGTTTCGAATCACAACACCTTTTAAAACATCGTTAGATCGTTTTAATTCTATTTAAAACATTCACATTCTAAACAATTTCTTTAACGTGTTATTCACTGTTCAAAAACGTGAATAAACTACGTTAACAAACTTCATCATTTCTATTCACTTTAACTTAAAGGATTATTCACTGTCTAAAACGTGAATATAACTCCATTTATAAGTTATAACAATTAACTTATCAAAATAAGTCGTTTGCGGATTTATAAAACAACGTTTATAAATTCCGTTTCTTTTTATTTATAAAAACTTCCTTTTTATAAATTCCTTTATTAACCTATTTGATTTCATATCTCAATTATAAACTAAAAGTTCATATTATAAGTCAATTGCTTATAAAACGATTATTTTACAAAATCGTTCTTTTTAAAGACTTTTCAATTTATAAACCTTATAACTTATAAGATTTATTTATTTAATCAATCTATTCTTCAAATAATTTCACCAAATTTATAAATCTTACTATTTATAAATTTCATTTATAACTTCACAGTTTATAATTCTATAAATTTCATTCATTTATGAAATTCACTTTCACTACATTCAAACACTTATAAAAACTCGTTTTATAATGTCTATATTTCAATTTATAAATATCCATTTATAAATCTCTAAATATAAATCAGTTTATATTATTATTCTAAAACGTCTTTAAATTCCTTTATAATTTCATCATTTCGATTTATAAAATAATCAAATTTTATAAATCCTATATTTAAACTTTTATCATATATTCAAAAATCCAATCTAAATTATTTTATAAAATCATTAGTTCATATTTCTCAAAAATCGATTTTTAATCGTATTTCTAAAAATCAGCTTTTTTAACTATATTTCACAAAAACCATAATTTTTATAACTTTAAAAATTATAACGTTTATTTATTTATAATGGATCAATTCCAGAAATAAAGTATATTTTCAAAAATCATTTTAAAGATCATTTTAAAATCCCAAAATTTGGGTCCAATGATGCTACACATCAAATAGTCAATCACCACTACAACGATATCATATATCGATATGATAATCAATCAAATATCAAAATATCTGAAATAAAATAAATACTGTTGAGGAATCCAGTTGGATCCCTCCAACCTGTTTCCTGCATCCAAAAACATTAGCACAATACCAATTTCGCTCCAGTACGAAATTATCGCGGTATATGTTCTTATTAAATATTATCCGCTTACTAACGGCGTAATAGGGTCTCATCCGCTAAACAAAAAATGCGGGAAATCAACAACTGCAATATATACATATGCCAATATATATATATTGATATTATATATAATACCAATTTCACTGTTTATGAAATATTCGCGGTATATGTTTATATTAAATAACATCCGCTTAATAACGGCGCATAATGTCTATTTTAACAATCAATAATTTACAGTCATCATTCAAACATGCATTCAAATATTTTAAATCTAACTATTTAAAATAAAATCGAAATCTATTCGATTGAGTGAGAAGTTCTCACCTTGGTTTTAAATTCCGTTTAAGCTTTTATTTCGAATAAAATTAAACGCGCGTTTAATTTTACCCGAAATTCTCACTAACTCCAAACGACTCCAAACCAACTCCATCGCGTAGTGCTCGTCCATACGATCCCAACGCAACTGATTTCGCGCAGTTTCGACCTCGTATGAAAAAGTTATTAATTTTACAAGTTTGTACACAATTTTATAAACTTAAATTCAACATAACTTTTATAATTTAACATACAACTCATCCTAGCCACTAGATCCAACTTGAGCAAATCCTGGCCGTGCATACCCTCCATCTTCCTCACGTTATCATCTCCAGGTTGAGGGCCGAACTATGAACCCATGACTTCAATTTTAGGGTTTCAATTTGCACTCCATTCACACGACGATACTTCATCACACCAACGCCACGACGAAGAGCACGACGCAAACTACCACCACCAGCCACCATGGCCAACTCGGCCCCACCCTCCACTCTCGAAGTGCGTGCAAAACTGAAGCACACGGCCCCAAATTTCTCACTCCACGTCGCTCCAAACATGATCATATCCGTATGGATTTCAAGCTCTCTTCATGCTCTACCTTTTTCGTGTTGAACACTTCTTCAAATTCCTTGTAGATTGGGAGAGATTGAGAGATGAAGAAGAATGATTTCTGGCCATACACAGGGGGGTGGCGGCTACATGAAGGAATTAGGGTTTTAGTGATAATTTTTATCAAATTTATGAAAGGTAGGGGCTATTTATAAGGAACGAGCGACACTATTCATCCCGGAATTTCCGAACTCCGATTTAGACGCCGTAACCAGCGTACCTAGGGTTTATCCCGCGTTCCGGACACAATGGAACAGGTTTCGAAAGCTAATTCGGAAGTATGTGCGAGTTATGGCTGAAAACGTTCAATTTGAATTAAACCGATTTAAATCGATTTCTAGGCGTTTTAATTTGTACCGGACAAACGGTAAATCCAATTGACTTGAAATTTGAAACCTTACAATAATATCACATTACGGATCCGATGAAACTGGTTTCGTCGAAATCCGAGACTTTTTGAAAAATGGCTATTTTGACTCGCCAAATTTAAATTAAAAACGATTCGATGCGTTTCGAGCTGCCACGATCAAACGATAACTCCGATTGACACGAAAATTGAAATCCGGTAATAACTAACTATTACGGATCCAATGAAACTGGTTTCGTTCAATTCTGAGACTGTTCAAAAATTGGCTATTTTACAGTCGATAATTAAATATTAAAATATTCAATTTTCACAAATTAACTTTTAATTCGATTTTAAAAGTTCTAAAATATTTCTATAACTCCAGTATGATTAAATAAAACTTTACAAATCATTTTCTATCATATTTAACTCTATTTTCAATTATTTCCATAATTTAACATATTAAATTATCGATTTAATTATCCAATTAAATCCAAAAAATTCAAATAAAAATTTATTTGACTTATAAATTCACTTATTAACATTTAAAATTAATTAAATATTCAAATTTAAATTAATAAAAATTCTGGGTCGTTACAATCTTTCCCCCTTAAAAGAATTTCGTCCTCGAAATTACAAGTAAGAAAATTACAGAATTTATTAATTTTTCAAAATTCATAGTTAAACTTTTTACAATACTTTACTAAGTTTTCCAAATCATACTTAGTTATCTTTTCAAAAACAACTACTATTGTTTAACTTTCAATTCCAAAATCAAAGTTAAAGTTTTCAAAATTTTCCAATTTTTTCTCAAATTTTTTTCTAACGCCTTAAATTTCCGGAAAAATTCGCCATAGTCTCCTTTGCGCGGCTCGATCCGAAAAAAAAAATGACAGTATATATATCACAAATATACATCTCATCAAGTAATGAGGCATCCCGAAGGGAAAAAAATATAAAAGTGCGATATTTAATCCGAGATATGTACCTTATATTTTATTAGCGAGCATATACAGCTAATATAGCGCTAAAGCGAACTCCAAATGCGAAGCAAACGCGATCCGCACCTACTAAACTCAACAAACAACATGAGAACATGCACATATGCAAATAATCTCAATATACAACATATATCTCATAATAACTATATATGTCACATAGCAAATGCAACAATAGAAATATATATTCAACCATCAACCAACTAACATTCAACAAATTCATTCATATTCTCATTAATACTTAATGAATTGGTTTTCACTCTAAATCATATTTGATTTATCAACATTGGATTTTATCAACATTCATTCTCAATTCAATTAGTTAACATTTACTAATTTAAATCCAATTCACATTTAATTCTATTCAAATTTATTTACTCCAAATTTGAATTCAATTACATAGCTTCCAATTTCATTAATTCAATTTCATTAACACTTAATGAACTTATATACAATCAATCAACAATCAAGTAACAACCAATGTACATTAATTTCAACCAAATTACTTTGCTTATATTCATTCAATTTGGTTTAATTAAATTGATTTTCATTCAATTTTATTCAACTTCCAATAAAATTAGATTTTAATGAATTAACACTTATATTCATTATTATTTTTATCAATTATTTTCATTCAATCGATTAACATTCAATTCATTTATTCAATTCAATTACAAAGTTGAATTTCATTTACATAACTTAAGTTATATTCCATTTATACATCCTTTATTTACAACTCATATTTTATATAGTTTCACTTCTTATATATATAAGTTTATTTCACAATTGTAAACACTTTAATTATAATTTTATTCTTATAATTCTTTTACTTATACAATTATTCTTTTATTTAGACTATTCAAACAACTAAACAATCTACTTATATACACTTTAATAATTTTTTGAAAATTATTTCTTTATATATAAAATATACTCAAGGTAAAATTATTTCATTTATCCAATTTAAAACAATATTGTGCCGAATTGTTCTATTCAAGTGTTTAGAAACCCCTTCGGCATAGTCTTGCGGACCACGCTGACGAAAGTTCATATGCCACTCAATAAACCAATCATCACAATATAAAACAATTTTATATACACTAACAAATACGCTCTCATAGCTATTATTACACTCAAATTCATTCTAGAGTACTACTGACTCTATCTCTAATGAATAATACCCAACAGAACCATGGTTGTCGCTTAACCATATGCTCTGATACCAAATGTAACAAACAGGAAATTTTCGACTTTCGAAAATCCGACATCGACACTCACTTTATCGACTGCCGAGAAATCAAAGGCCGAAAACCGAGATGTTATGGGTTTTAAAAAGAAAAGAAAAGAAAGAAGAGAGAAAAAGAAGAAAGAAAAAGAAAAATAGAGGGAAAAGAAGATAGACGATTTTTTTTTAGAAAACAGAGAATTTTAAAATAGAAAAAGAGAATTTGAAAATAGAACGGACAGAAAACAACCGAACAACAACAGAATCTCACAATTCGCAGCGGAACAACATATAATAATAAATGAATAATCTTTAAACAAAGAACTATATCATTTATTACATTTCATCACATTATATTACATTACATCAAATCATCAGAGTGTACAACAACATACAACATCAAACAGTGCAGCGGAAAAGAAATACTATATACTAGTAATATGCCATGCCATCCAGCTTGCCTCCAGCAACTCCAGAATATCCAGAATATCCTGATAAACCTAACTCTTAACTGCCCGTGTGGAAATTGGTGGGCACCCAGAGTTTAGGAAGGAAAACAATAAACTCCGAGTCAGTCATGTGACTGGTGTGAGAACTCAAAACAGTTTATTTATCTTTAAAATCAAAATAGAGGAATATTTTTAAATCAATTCGCAATGCTTTTAAAAATGAGACTACCATAAGGCCTCCCGCACACACACACAATGCAAACGCAGAATCGGAGGAGATTTCTCCTTATGATAGTCAAAGATGCTTGATACGCATTTAAAATAACATTTGATATTATTATTAGTGCATAGTGTATAACAAATTCATTTCGAAAGTAGAATATAAATCTTAGCCAACATACGACCATTATCGTATGCCTACTATAGCTACCATCCAAACAGTGGTGACCACCATAAGTGAATAGCAGGTTCTACAACAAATACCGTACAAGTTTCGTATTGAGAATTGGATTTCCAACAAATGGTCAGGCCAAGGAACTTCCCATTGCCACTGAGAATGCCTCTGGATGGACATCCCCGAGAACCAAACCGGATCTCTACCAACACAAGGCCGGGTTACTCCTAACTGAGCAATAACTGACCGAATATGCCATCCCCCGGTCCTTTGGGACCTTTATCCGAGAGCGCTCTCTAATCAATTCACACAATCATAACAAAGTGTTTTCAACATGAGTAAGTATCTGGGCTCCATACCATGATACCACCCTTTTCCAGAAGAAAATGGACACATCCTAAAGGGTGCTACCCCTCATAACCTTGCTGCTTCTTTCCTGTTTTGACCATTTCCGGGATGTGAGGCTCGACGAATTCACGTCCACAAAAACATACTTTATACAAAAGCCATGCTTTGGGTCAACAAATGATCAACACAATGATCACTAAGATAGACGATCAAATAAATGATCCTATCACAATAATCAACACAATGATCATTTCAGCATCACTCAGCATGTCACATTACCAAATTGGGAATATATCGCTGATAACTTCAACTATATAACCTTTGAGCACATACGTCTCAAAGAAGGGTGTTAAGCAAAGAATAAATTCTCCGCCACCAACAGAAATATATTTGAAAGAAATCGGCTTTATATCTCAACTTGTAATGTCAGGCATACAATCCATACAAGTCTGTTCCGGGCTCGAACAAAACCGAAGGCACTTACAAAGAAGTCCTTGCAATCCGGATATTCACAATCCTGATCGGATTTCCCATCACTTAGGGAGTTTCTATACCGGCGCGACTCGGTGCAGAAACAATCGATAGGTCATCCTATCGCTCTCGCAAATACCGGTCTTCAACACCGATCTTCAAATGCGGTTCACAACGACGTATCACATATTCGGAGTGGGTTATACGACCCCATGGTCCTTTCCCGGTTAACCCGAATAGTGAGCGCTTATTCAAAAATAAGTGTGCATTCAAATTCAATCAAATCACATCAAATACCCATTCAAAGGGAAATATTGATAGTCGGTTATTGAACTATCACTGGATATGCATACATCACCAGATTCCAAATAATTTTCCAAATTATTTATTTTCCAAAATATCTTTACAAGATATATAATTTCAACACTTCAAAAATAAATCAATATTTATTTTCAAACTAATTTCACTTTTCACATATAAATTCCATAATGAATTTATATTTCAAAATATCCATGCATATACAATTTCAACTATCCATTTCAATTTATCTTTAAAAAGATAAATTCTAATTTTTCACTTCATATTGGAAAACATTTCCATACTTATTAAAAATAAGTAATTCACAAATCTTTTATTTTCAACACTTAGAAAATATTCAATATACTTAAATCGAATTAAGTATATATTTCATTCTTTAAGAAAAACATTCTCTTAAACATATTTATTTGGGCCAAAAACGAATGTTGCGTAAAACATCGTTACAACGTCCCAAAATCACTAGTATAGGGATTCGAAATTAAAATAGATATATAAATCCCAATACTATACAAAACATTTCCTTTCGGAAATCATTTACTATAACAACAGTGTTATAGTCCACCATTTCCTTTTATTTCACGAAACATCTATTTCAACAATGAATGTTGAAATCTATGGTTTCGAATCACAACACCTTTTAAAACATCGTTAGATCGTTTTAATTCTATTTAAAACATTCACATTCTAAACAATTTCTTTAACGTGTTATTCACTGTTCAAAAACGTGAATAAACTACGTTAACAAACTTCATCATTTCTATTCACTTTAACTTAAAGGATTATTCACTGTCTAAAACGTGAATATAACTCCATTTATAAGTTATAACAATTAACTTATCAAAATAAGTCGTTTGCGGATTTATAAAACAACGTTTATAAATTCCGTTTCTTTTTATTTATAAAAACTTCCTTTTTATAAATTCCTTTATTAACCTATTTGATTTCATATCTCAATTATAAACTAAAAGTTCATATTATAAGTCAATTGCTTATAAAACGATTATTTTACAAAATCGTTCTTTTTAAAGACTTTTCAATTTATAAACCTTATAACTTATAAGATTTATTTATTTAATCAATCTATTCTTCAAATAATTTCACCAAATTTATAAATCTTACTATTTATAAATTTCATTTATAACTTCACAGTTTATAATTCTATAAATTTCATTCATTTATGAAATTCACTTTCACTACATTCAAACACTTATAAAAACTCGTTTTATAATGTCTATATTTCAATTTATAAATATCCATTTATAAATCTCTAAATATAAATCAGTTTATATTATTATTCTAAAACGTCTTTAAATTCCTTTATAATTTCATCATTTCGATTTATAAAATAATCAAATTTTATAAATCCTATATTTAAACTTTTATCATATATTCAAAAATCCAATCTAAATTATTTTATAAAATCATTAGTTCATATTTCTCAAAAATCGATTTTTAATCGTATTTCTAAAAATCAGCTTTTTTAACTATATTTCACAAAAACCATAATTTTTATAACTTTAAAAATTATAACGTTTATTTATTTATAATGGATCAATTCCAGAAATAAAGTATATTTTCAAAAATCATTTTAAAGATCATTTTAAAATCCCAAAATTTGGGTCCAATGATGCTACACATCAAATAGTCAATCACCACTACAACGATATCATATATCGATATGATAATCAATCAAATATCAAAATATCTGAAATAAAATAAATACTGTTGAGGAATCCAGTTGGATCCCTCCAACCTGTTTCCTGCATCCAAAAACATTAGCACAATACCAATTTCGCTCCAGTACGAAATTATCGCGGTATATGTTCTTATTAAATATTATCCGCTTACTAACGGCGTAATAGGGTCTCATCCGCTAAACAAAAAATGCGGGAAATCAACAACTGCAATATATACATATGCCAATATATATATATTGATATTATATATAATACCAATTTCACTGTTTATGAAATATTCGCGGTATATGTTTATATTAAATAACATCCGCTTAATAACGGCGCATAATGTCTATTTTAACAATCAATAATTTACAGTCATCATTCAAACATGCATTCAAATATTTTAAATCTAACTATTTAAAATAAAATCGAAATCTATTCGATTGAGTGAGAAGTTCTCACCTTGGTTTTAAATTCCGTTTAAGCTTTTATTTCGAATAAAATTAAACGCGCGTTTAATTTTACCCGAAATTCTCACTAACTCCAAACGACTCCAAACCAACTCCATCGCGTAGTGCTCGTCCATACGATCCCAACGCAACTGATTTCGCGCAGTTTCGACCTCGTATGAAAAAGTTATTAATTTTACAAGTTTGTACACAATTTTATAAACTTAAATTCAACATAACTTTTATAATTTAACATACAACTCATCCTAGCCACTAGATCCAACTTGAGCAAATCCTGGCCGTGCATACCCTCCATCTTCCTCACGTTATCATCTCCAGGTTGAGGGCCGAACTATGAACCCATGACTTCAATTTTAGGGTTTCAATTTGCACTCCATTCACACGACGATACTTCATCACACCAACGCCACGACGAAGAGCACGACGCAAACTACCACCACCAGCCACCATGGCCAACTCGGCCCCACCCTCCACTCTCGAAGTGCGTGCAAAACTGAAGCACACGGCCCCAAATTTCTCACTCCACGTCGCTCCAAACATGATCATATCCGTATGGATTTCAAGCTCTCTTCATGCTCTACCTTTTTCGTGTTGAACACTTCTTCAAATTCCTTGTAGATTGGGAGAGATTGAGAGATGAAGAAGAATGATTTCTGGCCATACACAGGGGGGTGGCGGCTACATGAAGGAATTAGGGTTTTAGTGATAATTTTTATCAAATTTATGAAAGGTAGGGGCTATTTATAAGGAACGAGCGACACTATTCATGCCGGAATTTCCGAACTCCGATTTAGACGCCGTAACCAGCGTACCTAGGGTTTATCCCGCGTTCCGGACACAATGGAATAGGTTTCGGAAGCTAATTCGGAAGTATGTGCGAGTTATGGCTGAAAACGTTCAATTTGAATTAAACCGATTTAAATCGATTTCTAGGCGTTTTAATTTGTACCGGACAAACGGTAAATCCAATTGACTTGAAATTTGAAACCTTACAATAATATCACATTACGGATCCGATGAAACTGGTTTCGTCGAAATCCGAGACTTTTTGAAAAATGGCTATTTTGACTCGCCAAATTTAAATTAAAAACGATTCGATGCGTTTCGAGCTGCCACGATCAAACGATAACTCCGATTGACACGAAAATTGAAATCCGGTAATAACTAACTATTACGGATCCAATGAAACTGGTTTCGTTCAATTCTGAGACTGTTCAAAAATTGGCTATTTTACAGTCGATAATTAAATATTAAAATATTCAATTTTCACAAATTAACTTTTAATTCGATTTTAAAAGTTCTAAAATATTTCTATAACTCCAGTATGATTAAATAAAACTTTACAAATCATTTTCTATCATATTTAACTCTATTTTCAATTATTTCCATAATTTAACATATTAAATTATCGATTTAATTATCCAATTAAATCCAAAAAATTCAAATAAAAATTTATTTGACTTATAAATTCACTTATTAACATTTAAAATTAATTAAATATTCAAATTTAAATTAATAAAAATTCTGGGTCGTTACATTTTCCCATGCCTGCATCTACTCCTCAATTCAAACAAATCTTCAAATTAAAATCTGAAGCAACCTATAACCTTTTCAATTTGCAAATACAAAACAATTTTCAAAACACTCCTCAAACTCAAGTCAAATGCCTGAAATCTTCTCAAACCATTTCTACAATCAAAAATCTGAAGAAGAAAAATTTACCTGAATTTTTGTGTGCAAATCAAACTGCGTGCCTGTAGTTGTCTTCAAAACAAAATCACAGACTGTTTTCAAAACAACATTTAACCCAGTTCTGCATTTTTGAATGTCTATATCAACTTTCTTGTGCATGCAAATCTGAAGCAAAAAGAATAAAGCATTTGCAAACTTCCATATGCATGCAAGTGAATCTGGTTCAAGAGCACTTCAGTTTTATCATCAAAGCTTTGTAGTTTTAAAGAGAGGAAGCATTTCAAATGTTTTTGCAAGTTCCTGTTCTTTTTCCAAAACCTCTGCTCTTCTTCTAAATAAAGGTAAGTAAACTTTTTATTAAAATTTAAAGTAGTAATTATCTGTTGCAATTAAGTAGTGATGATGTTTATATGAGTTGTCTTTGAGTAGATATAAGGATTGCAATAGGTTTTGTTTAGCAGAAACTATGCATGTTGATTTTTATTTTTTTCTCTCTCTGTATTTTTCTGTAGGATCTGAGACAAAGATTAAATCTTCATACAATTCTATTCAAAAATTGTTAAGTCTTAGATTTAAACTAAAACAAGTTAGTTCAAGTATAAACTAAGAATAAAAGTAGATCAAAGTCTCTGGTTTTTGAAATTTACCTGGAAACCAATTATGCAGTAAAAAAATCATCAATGTTTGAAATCAAGTATTTAATTTGGATAAAATAATTATATAAACTTAAGTGTCATTGGAAATTATGAATTTTGAAAAGAAATTCACAATTTTTAATACTATATTAAGTGGGTAATTGGGTATTTATTGGAAATGGGGTTTTTGGTGATATCTGATGATCACAAGATCTGGGTTGTTTGAGATCATCACTAGAGTTAGATGGATGATCAGGGAGGTGGGTAAAAATGGAGGAAGTGGCGATTAGGGGCTGTGGTGATGGCGGCGTATCAATCTTTGTTCTAAACCTAGTTTTGGGTTCTTGCTGTAAATTGGTCTACTGCATCTACATCTCTGCATCGGGCTTGATATAATTTTGGCGAATGATGTGCGGTGGGTCAGCAACCGATGGCCGGAGTTGTGGAATTTGTACTTGATCGGAGGCGAGGGTTCAGGGGATGTTTCCTGATGGTATTTGGGGTTTTGTTCGACAATGGGTACTCGATTTTGAATCGAGGTAGGAGTTGATGTTCTGTGGGTCGGGGATGTTTGTAGGGCTGTAGAGAAACTTGTATGTGGGTTCGACGTTGGTCGGAACGGTTCCGGCACCGGTGCAGGTTGCACGAAGGTTGGTTGTTGTTAGTGGGTTTGTGTTTTTGTTTGGGGTTGCTTGATTTTCTCGAAGGGAGACTCGGGATATTAGGGAGATGGCTCGGGGTAATACTCATGTTGGTTCTTGGTTTTGGCTGTGTGGGTTTTAATCTGTTTTGTTTTAACAGTTTTTAAGTTTTAAATTTAACAGTTTTTAAAATTTTAAAATCAAATTTGTTTTAAAAAAAAGAAGATGTTCTTGTACTTGAATTCAAGTATACATGGGTTGAACCCAAATTAATGTTCAACCAGGTTTTTATTTAAAATATGTAAGTTTTAAACTTTAAATAAATTAAGTTAAATTAAATTCTTGAGAACTTATTTCTTTAAATTGAATTGATTATATGATTGAATTTGTATAAAGGGTGTGAAATGTTTTTAAGTTAAAAACCTTAATGTTATTTTCAAACTTATTTTGAAAATATAAAAGAGAATTTTAAGTAAATGTTTTATTTAAATTAATTAGTGAAAAATGATTTATTAATTAACAATTAAAGTTTAAGTAATTTATTAACTTGAAATTAGAATTGTTAATTAATAAGTAAAGGAAAGTAATTGATGATTACTTTATATTTTAATTAAATTAATGAATTAAGTTAAGTAAAGACTTCAAGGTTATTTAAGATAATGTTTTATCTTAAAGAATGATTAAGTTTTAATGAATAATAATTAATTAGTTAATTTGGAAATTTTAAGTTTAGTTAATTAATTTAATCATTATTTTAAGGGGTTAATTAAGTAATTAATTAATTATAATTATTAAATTAATTAACTAATAATTATGATAAGTTAATTTATGTCTAATGATTAATTAAATTATAATTACTTATTAATTAAGTAATTAAGGGTTAATTAAAATAGTAATTAATTAATACTTAATAAAGGTTTTATTAAGTAATAATTAGGGTTTTCTTAATTAATAATTAAAAGAATTATTAATCTATAATACAAGTTAATTAGAAATTAATTAACTATTATTTAAGGTTAATTAATTATAATTAAGGATTAATTAATTATAATTATGGATTAATTAATTTATAACTAAGGTTGTTAATTAATAATTAAGTTTTATTAATTAATGATTAAGAGATAATTAATTTCTTAATTAAGTTTAAATAATTAATTATAAAAGTAATTAGTGATTGATTACTTTGTATTAAAGGATTGATTAATAATTAAGGTTTATTAATTAATAGTTGAAGATAATTAATCTGTCAATTGAAGATTAATTTGGTTAAAGAGTAATTAAGGGATAAATTACTCGATTTTGATTTGTGAGATGAGTGTGGAAAGTAAATTAATTAATTAACAAATTAATTAAGAATAGTCACTTGAGAAAGATTAAGTATGTTTACTTAATAAGTTTTGATAAGGCAAATTACTTAAGATAAGTAATTGATAAATTACAGGGGTAATTGAGATAAGTAAAATTACTTATTTGGAAGTAATTTTAAATGTATAATTACTTGGTAAAGTAATTAAGAGTTTATTACTTTGTGTAATAAATCATTGCTTATGTATGGATGGATGACGTGATTGTTTTGAATGGATGTAATTTCAGAAATGAGATAAGTAATGTTGTATGGTATGAGTGCTTGGTTGCACTGTGATGGTAATATAGATTATCTATTGTGATAACGATATGGATTACCTATTTTGTTATGAATCATCTGTTTAATTGATAATGTGGTTATCAATTGTGACTTGTGAATTATCTATTCTGTGTGTATATAGATAGTTGAATTGAATTGTTTAACCTTAAACAACTTGGACTTAAAAGACACGCTTTGGATTTCGATGAGACCGGGATCGGGTTTCCATATTTGGATATCCGAAAACCACATCGGTGCCAATTAAACGTTAGGTCGTGAATCAACGTAGAGCTTTGTGAAGACTCGAGGTGTAAGGACTATACGTCAGTATAACTCTGTGGGTGATTCCGTAATGAGTTTGACGGAACTAGTTCTTATAGGTTTGAGATGGTGGTTCGGAGTGCAAGGGTTATTGTCGTTAACTCTGAGGGTGATTCCAAAATGAGTGTAACGAGATAATGCCTTCGGTTTCGTTCGAACTCGGAATGAACTTGTATGGATTGAATGCTTTCAGATCATCGTCAGGTGGACGATGAGCATTCTAAGTTGATATATTCTATTAAAGGTAATCGTAGCCTCAAGCCTCACCAACCGGGAATGGCTAAAATAGGGGAGGTGCAGCAAGGCTTCGTGGGTAGCCCCCACTTGAGAGTAAGATTTACCCCTGTCTAGAGGTCCCTTTTATTTCGGCTGTGTGGGCGGTTGAATAGCTACATCCGTCGGGGTTGTCTTATTTGGAACTGTTCAGTAAGGAATGGGTCCGGCTTTGTGTTGTAGGGGATTTAGGATGGCTCTTCGGTACGGTGATCTAGGCCACGTACTGTGACGGTGGTACCCCAGTAGCCCTGCCATTGTATGGAATCCAAAATCCAATAAGTGCCAACGGTTTTGATTGTATTACCCACTTTTGTGGCTAGTAGATGGAATAATGAATGTAACAATTTCGGCTATTTCATATTTATTTGGAAACCCTAGACACTATTATAATATCATCGAATTTCCTATCAAATGTTTTGGTTAGCGTAAGGTAAAAACTTTTCCATGTTTATGTGTGGGAAGTCTTACGTGATACCTTTTCTTTCAAAAAAAATTTAAAGTTAAGCAACTTTAACCGTTTACTCACACCAGACCATGTCTGACCCGGAGTTTATTCTGTTTTTCTTAAACTCTTGGGTACTCAATTTTTTACGAGTAGCCAGGGGAATTCAGGTTGGCTTGACGAATTCTGGAGGAGCAATGGAGCAGGAGGCTTCTGCGTATAGCTATAGAGTATTCTGCTGTGTGTTCTCTTAGTTGTTGTCTTTGTGTTGTATTGAGTTGTATAACTAGACAGGTGTTTATAACTGTCTAGAATGTGTTGTTTTAGCTGTGTATCTCTGATGTCTATGATACTATGTAATGTATTATATGATTAATATAATTTATTCGTTCCGCTGTTTAGATTCTGATGTTGTTTCTTCTTCTCTTCTTTCTTTTCTCTTTTCTATCCCTTTCTTTCTTGAAAATGATGTGATTTTCTGTGGTAAGAAATCGGGTCGTTTCAGCTTGGTTTAACTCATTAGAGAAAGGGTATGGAATGAGTTGATTGTATTATATATACAAGAGCATATTTGTATTCGTTATAAATGTGTGCTTTAAAAGTGTTTCAACTACAAAAATAAAAAGATCTTATATATAGGTAATTTATATAAGTTTGATTTGTAAAGTGTAGTTTGATTTATATAAGTTTGATCTTATATGTACGAACTAATGATAATCATTTATTATTCCTTATTGATTATGTAAGAATTAATGATAATCATTTATTATCCCTCATTGATGGTTTAGTTATGCCCGACCAATTTATGATCATTTTTATCATTTGTTGGTTGATCAGATTAATTATGCTCAGCCAATTTATGAGCATTTATTATTTCTGATTGATTATTGATTTGTGCTCTACCAATTTATGAGTAGTTTACCATTTTACTGCATGGAATGGGTAGATAGTATTTATGGGTGCATTAAAACGAACACTTTGTGATTGGAATTTCAAAGTTTGACAATATGGTGTTGGGTGATAATGTTGAGTTTGAAGTTTGCTTTAATAAAAGAAATTTGGCGTAAATTTTATATAAAAAATGACTTTATATAAGCATGGTTTGTAAAATAGATTTATAATGAAGAGGATTTAAATTGATATTTTGAGAATTTAAACCCGGTGTCTTTAAAAATGGTTTCTAAGATTTTGAAGAAAATAAAAGCAGTATTATTTGAAAGTATGTGTGAACACTAACATTTAGAAAAGAGTTTTAAGATTTGTTTGAGTTCGAGATTGCACACGGAATCGATGAGTCAATTCGGGAACAAAGTATTTTATGTGATCTTGTTCGAGTGGTTCGAAAATGATTAAAAAAGGACAAGAGATATGTTCGATTGGTAAATACTCCCCATGAGTACCATCCATCATAGTATAAGGATATATTGCATAACTTGGTAGGACCATTTCCTTGATATCATTTTTGGGTTACTCGATCTATATATTTTTCTATGGATTGTAAAGTAATTTTTGAGAAATTGGTTCATGAACTGAGATCATGATACTTAGTATGATTTTACAAAGTATTTGATGCTACTTTGAAGATGATTTTTGATTTAATCTCGAAAAGTATGATTTGATGTCAAAAGGTATGTGTACATATTATTATTTCAAAGGATTTGAGATTAAACCCAGGTATTTAGTTTTAAAGTTTTCTTTATACAAATTTTATGTAAAATAAAAAGTAGTTTTGGTAGTATAGATTTTCATATGAGATTTTTGCAGAAAAGATTTGTGGGTATGCTATGCAGGAAGCCTAAGTGGTAGTGGCATGGCCCAAATTATTATGGAACATTTTCTTGTTTTCCCGATATAGTAAAGTGTGTCTGAAAAATAAGTGAAACTTTGATAAGTTATTTTATTGACACATGTATTCTATACATTAGGATGTTGTGGTATATTCATGTTATGATGTGTTTGTTTGGTAATTTTCATTTGTTGGAACGAAATGGATTTTTAGGCGATTTTTGACGGTTTGAAACTTTCGGATTGTTATAGAACTTAAAGCTGAGTGTTTTTAAGAATATAATGATAAGCTTATATAACTCTTGTATTGAGAATGTAGTAAGTTAACACATGTTTTAATTTGGTTTTAACATGTATGTTAAGTAATCAATGTTAAGCAATCATTCCATGTTATTAGGCCAATCAATAAACGTCTTTACCTTCGGAGTGTACAAGAAAAGTGGACTCTAGGCCTATGTTTGGATATCAGTGTCCTGTCATTCCTAGCTATTTGCTTGACCCGACGGATAGAGAAGTTGACTTGGTTATAAGACCCAGATTTATTTTAGGCCTCTATCGAAATTTAAGGAAGTAAAATGAATATGATGTTTTGTGTATGCTTTTAGAATGTAGTAGAGTATTATACGAGTATAACCTTGGAGTTATGCTTTTTTGAAATATTTTATAAATATGGTTGTCTTTATAAAATGTTTTATAAGTGAAGTTGTGTTTTCATGATATGTTTTATAAATAAAAGTGATGTTTTATGAAATGTTTCATAGATAATTTTGAGCATTAAATGAAATATACTATTTATGTAGACAAATGTGATATAAAAAGTAAGTGGTATAGTTGAAGAAACCAATGGGATGAATACGTAAGTTATACGTAGACTATTTTATTTGCATGACAGTTCTTGATCCAAGATTCGAGTACAAGGTTCTAAGTGATTTACACTGGTCCAAACAAGGATTTCACTCTTTATCGATGGCGAATACTTGAGATAGATTCTTGATATGATCCTGAGGTTTTCTATTGTAGTATATGGCTATGTAAAGGAAACAGATGTTCCTAATCAAAGAACCTGATCGAAGTTTGCACTAGAGAGGTCAGGTGATCTATACTAGTGGGAATGTGAAATTTATGTGATCGAGTAAGTGAACAGATTTGACGTTGTGTACGGATGATTCACGTGCATCATACAGAATTAAGTGTATGTATATTAAGTTTGTTGGCTTAGGATAGATCAAGAAATGACCCTTTGATTTGTTTTAAGGTAGCTTGAATAAGTAATAACTTGAGGTTGTTGAGCGTAAGATATGCTTGGTAAATTATTTATCGTCCTTATGTCATAAGAGGTTTTTGAACCAGCAAACCTTGAGATTTGTTTGTTTGTAAGTTTGAATACTATTAAGTATTGACATGTGCTTGTTTCTTTTGTTAATTGGTCGTGTCGGAATTTCGAGAACGAAATGTTTTAAGTAGGGAGGATGTGGCGACAATTAATTTTGAACACTTCGCATTTAAATATAAAAATTATTTAAATATTTGAATATTGAATTAAATGTACAATAAGTGATTTTTTAACATTATTAAACACCATTTAATTAATAATACATGAAGGTAAACTAGTTTTTTAAATATGTTCACAAAAATAAATAGTTCAAAGAAATATCGATTATGTGATTGAAAATCTTTTTATCGATAAACGATTTTTTATCGATATAAGTTGTTTAAACTTTTTGGGCATTTCTAGAATGTCATAAATTAACAACTAAAATATTTTTCTTAACATGGCTAACTAAATGGAGGATAGATTAATAAATGGATAAGGAGAAAATATTTGAAGGGAGGAAGATATTACGGTTAAGTGAGGTGGAAAGTAGGCAATGAGGAGAAGCATCTTTGTGGCCAGCCATAGTAGCTTAGAAGGTAATCTTTACCTCTTCTTAAATTCTACAAATACAATTATACACATGTAAGCTCACAAGAATCATTTGCTAAGTTATGAACAAAAGAATGGTCTTCTTCATGCTTTTTTTCCTCTTTAACATTCTCAAATAATACTAATGAAGCCCATACTTCTTCAAACTTTGGCAAAGGCTCTAAGTCATCATGGGATCATGAAAAGCAACACAAAGCATGAAAAAAGGAGCATAACAACCCCAACCAGATCTCGGTGTGAGCTATTTGTTGAAGGGGAGTTGGTTGAGAGCTATTTTGAAGCAAAAGGTGGTGTCTTTGGTTCTTTAGTGATGGTAGGAAGTATTCATGTGTTTTAGAATATTTGTGCTTGGTGTTAGCATGCATTTGAGGTTATTTAACTCACCATTGAAGCGTATATGTTTTGTGCTTGTGTTTGTTGTGTGAATATGAATGTAAGGTTAAAGTAAAGAACTAATGCAAGTTATAACTTTTGGACACCTTGCATTAAAAAGCAAATGACAACTTTATATGAGGTATAATCACCTCTATTACCCCCTAAAACAATCATGATCTAGACCTTGTGTTTACCTGTTTGATGTGATGTGGAAGTGTGTGTAAATGTTTGAAGCGAGAGAGTCGCTATAAGTGTAGTTCGTAAATCCCCTGTGTTTAACCACTTTAAAATGGTTATATGTGAATATATTATAAAACTATATATTTTGGTGGTGCTCTGCACTTATAGTAGTGTGTGGGACATCAAGGATATGGTAGAACAGAGATGCAAAAGACAGAAGCGAAAAGGTCTCTATATGAGCAATTTAAATATGCCTTGTTTTGAGAATTTATAATATGATTTTGGAAAATATTCTTAAGGGTTTCCTTGTTGTTTTAGTAAGTCCTCTATGTTTACTTCTTACTGTAAAAGAAATTAGAGTTTAAATCAAATTAAAACTGATTAAACAAAGTTGCAAAAGATAGATCGTAAAGGTCGCTATATAAGCACTTTGATAATAGCTTGTTTTGAGAATTTTTAATATGACTTTGGGAGATATCCTTATAGTTTTCTTTGTTGTTTTATTAAGTACTCTATGTTTACTTCTCAAAATTTATAGTCTAAATCGGTTTTAAACTGGTTGAACAAAGTTGCAAAATATAGGAGCAAAAAGGTTGCTATATAAGAACTTTATAAATAGTTGTTTCAAAAAAAATTAATATGATTTTGGAAGATATCCTTAAGAGTTTTTTTGCATGGTTTTAAGTAGTCTAAGTATACTACATATTGTAAAAATTTCAAACTTTAAAACATTTATTTGGCTAGAGAAAACTGGCCTCAAATTTTCATGCTTTTTGAACATCCTCTTTGTCCAGCATCTTTTACGATACTTATGAATGTTGTCTTTGGCCTAGAGCAGCATTTATGGGCTTTTATGGCACCGTTACGTGTTATGTTTTTAATATATTTTTATGATTTTAAACTTGTTTAAAATGTTATTTAAATTTATTATTTTTATGAGATCTGTTTAGGAATTTTTAGTAGTGGGTTTTAAAGTATTTCATAAGTGGTCTTAAGTTTAAATATATTTTAATAATTATTTATGAATTTTTAAAGTAAAGGGTTTATTTTGTAACATTTATTTAAAATAGCTTTTCTAGTAATTTCTAAATTTGTTATTTTTACATTAATAAGTAATTTAAAAGTATTTATATATAAGTTTGAAAAAGTAAGTTAAGTATTTTAAAAGTGTGTGTATATATTATTTTAAAAGTGTGCGTATATATATTGGAAAAGTAAGCGAATTAAGTAATAAAAGATAAAGATGGTTTTGGTTATAATACTTAGTTACAATGAACGGTTTTGAGAAGTTATTTGAAAGTATATTTGCTTGTTAAATAAGTGTATATACACTTTGTTCTTTAAAAAAGAATGTTTTAAAGATAATAATAAGTATAAGAGGTTTTGGGCTTATAGTAAACAATATTTTAGTAACATTTTCTTCCAACCCTTATGGATATATTTGTGAGTGTACTTAGATCTTTAAAAAAATAGTATTTTGAAGATAATTTAAAATACGGAATGTTTTGGAAAAAGGATAGAAAACGTAAAGGTGTAATTTATAAAAGGGAGAAGGGGTTTATGGTAACAATGTTTGAAATAACATTTTTTTTTTGCTTTTAACCTCTTTGATTATATTTTAAAATGAGAAATCTTGTTAAGTGATTTGTGAATATTCTTATACTTTTGAGGTAAGTATATGAATAAATTTTGAGGAATATAAAGAGTAGAAATGTATAGTGAAGTAGTAGAATACATGTATATATATCTTTTATAAAATTATTTTAAATATATAGACAAATAAATATTATTTGATAAAAGGGGATTAGAAATCGCTTATGTGATTCGATCATGTTTATGTGTCACTCGTTTATGGAAAGTATTTAATCCTATATTTAGCACTAAAAGCCGACAAATTAGACTTGTTCTATCTGTGAGAGTTAAGAATGAGGTATCAAGGTAGGGATTGGATGCAACAAGTGCTCAAACTTACCTGGCTTTACTCTTGGCTGAGGGATAACGTAAGTTGAGAAAATCAAAAATGATGATAGTTATACGAGACTCGATTTCCATATACAATCATTTTATTTCTATTGACTTTGGCCAAAATTAACTTAGGAAATATCTAGAAGAAAAAGGAAATTTATATGGTACGGTTATCCACTTAGTGATATTATATCCTACATATAAACTCGTCTTGCTCTTCTAGGACAAAAGATAAGGGAATCCGTCCGGATAAGAGATGATCGCTACCTTATGCATTGTCTGTTTATTTCTAAAAGAACTGAACTTAAGTTAACCGGGAATTAATCGATTTGGTTTTGAAGAGACATGTAAAAAGGGGAGTGTACATATATGAGCTGACTCGAAACTATAACCACTTCAAAACCAATATACAAGTTCTATGTTTTGGAATTAGTTATGGAGTGAAATGTTATAGAGTTGAACTATCTATCCTAAGGTAAGTCCAAGGAAGAAGTCAGCGTTAACATTTCAAAAAATGCTAGTGAAGGTATTGTCTATCTTGAGGTTAATTCAGAGAACAGAGTTAGCATTCATCGAACGACTTGTGTTGGAATCTGTGGAGAGATTTGTGAACTATTAGAGTGATGGTGGCTCGTGCGCTGAGATTTTGGAAACCATAGAGAGATTCGAAATTTGTTCGAGCGACAATTGATATGTTGAATGTGAATTCACCATCGGTAATGATAGAAAATAGAGTAGTGACATAATCAATGGGTTTAGCTAACCCAATGGTACATCAACTCCAAATATCTAGAGATGCTTTCAATTGTCGCTAGCGAAAGTTATGGTATTCGGAATCACATGTTCGAGCGTGGACCAGTTATGTTTTCCTCTGTGGTATATTTTATTTAGAAATGTATGTGGTTTCAAAAGGTAGTTTTTGACCCTTGTCAGGAGGCCCACCTCAGCTTACTGGGGGCTCCTCCAAGGGAAATTCATATGCGAATGCATGTTAGCGGTTTTAGTCTACTTTAAATATTGTTGTGTTGTGAGATACACCCAGCACGGCTATTTTCTTATATATATTCTACACCCTAGACACTACCTATTATATCACCATATATACTTATTAGATGGTTTAATTCTTATGAGGGGAAAACTATTCTGGTGAGTCGGTTGGTCTCAAAAGATACTGTTATGTGAGCACATGTTTCTTTGTCACACCAGACTTATGTCTAACTCGTGCTTTTATTTTTATCTTAAATCCTTGGATGCACTTTCGAGCAATTTGAGAATGACAGGTTTTCGTTGGATATTCTTTGAAGCTCACGGAGTCAGAGGATGTTTTCACCTGATGCGGTATTATTATTTCCACTGCATTACTATTATGTGTATATCAGCATTTTAAGCACAAGCTGTTATAATTGTCTAGATTGACAATGGTAGTTAAGATTGTAACTCTGAAATGACATGTATCTTAGAGTAGCTCTTTGTACTATCTTTTTGATATTATATATTATCGTTCCGTTGTGAGATTCAGATGTTTTTTTCTCTTCTTTTTTGTTCCCTTTCTTTCTGCTTTTTCTTTTCACCCTAACAATCTTTCTTTCCGACATTTTGGTGTTCGGCACTTGAATACCTTAGATGTATTAGTATCAACATTGGAAGGTCGAAAAGATGAGTCGTTACATGGCGGATGTGATATCTTTCTTTACTTTGAGATTGATTATGGTTCCACCTTATTTTGGGTGCTTTCAACCCTTCATTTGCAGATGGTGCAATTACCAAAGCTCATTAACGAAGTAAAACGAGTGATTATCGTCGCAAAGCTAATTAGGAAAGTACATATCCTGTTGTGTGGGGGAAGTTGATGAAGTCGCTATTTGGAGATATACAATGTGAAAGTAACTATTTTGGCTAGCTATTACTTAGCATCGTGTAATATGGAATATAATAAAATCTAAATGCGGAAACAGATGATAATAGCAAAGTAAATGAAAATAAGTAAAATAAAACAAGTACACTAGGAATTTTTATACTGGTTCGAACTTCACGTTCTACGTCCAGTCCCAGACACCTTTCTGGAATTTCACTAACAACAATCCTCACTTAACCCGGAGGAACAGGTTTACAACACCTGAACAACAGAACAGGATTTTGATCCTCAACAGCCGAAGAGGACTTCACTCGTGTAACGACCCAGAATTTCTATTAATTAAAATTTGTGTATTTAATTAATTTTAAATATTAATAAGTGAAATTTAAAAGTCGAATAAATTTTTATTTCGAATAATTGGATTTAATTGGATAATTAAATCGATAATTTAATAGTTGAAATTATAGAAAAAATTGAAAATTGGGTTAAATATGATTGAAAATGATTTGTAAAATTTTATTTTATCATATTGGAGTTAGAACGATGTTATAGAACTTTTAAAATTGAATTAAAAGTTAATTTGTGAAAATTGAATATTTTAATATTTAAATCGACTACTAAAATTAGTCATTTTTCAAACAGTTTCGGATTTTGACGAAACCAGTTTCATCGGATTCGTAATGTGATATTATTGTATGGTTTCAAATTTCGTGTTAATCGGATTTACCATTTGTCCGGGGTAAGCTAAAACGCCTAGAAATTTGATTTACCGATTAATTTTAAATCGAACTTTTATTGCCATAACTCGCACAGATGACCGAATTAGCTCCCAAAACACGTTCCATTGTGTTCGGAACGCGAGGTAAACCTTAGAAACGCCAACCGGCACGCTTCGTTTGGAGTTCGGAAAATCCGGGATGAATAGTGTTCGTTGGAATTTTCTATATAAGGACTTATAATTCACAAATTGCAAAAAGAAAAAGGGCTAGGGTTTCAAAACCTTCAGGCCGCCGCTGTCATCAACCAAAGGCCAAAAATTAATCCTCTACTTCCTCAATTTCTGATCAATCCGTCGACCAATAGCTAAAACTTCCTAAACGAAAATCGTAGAGCGTGAAGAGAGCTTTCAATCCATACAGGGTTGATGGGTTATGGCGCAGCGAAGAGGTGGGAAATTGGCCGCGTCCTCCTGATGTTGTGCACGGTTTTTCATGCAAAAGAAGCGACTGAGCTTGGTAAATTTGTAGCCGAAGGTGGCTCTTGGCAAGGGCTTCAAGGTGGTACCATCTGATCGAGGTGGAAGTGCGTGTAGTGGTTGCGAAAATTCGAGATATGGCGGCGGCTATGGGTTTCGAATTTGCGTTCGTGCCTGAGAATAACGTGAGGTAGAGGGAAGAAGCAAGGGACGGTGGTGATTGCAGGGAGCAAGGATCTCACGGCCATGATCTAATTAGGGTTAGAAAATGAAAATTATGTTGTAAATTTATATTAAAAATTCGTGTAAACTTCGTAAATTCATATCTTTTTCATATGAGGTCGAAAACGCATGAAACAAGTTGCGTTGGAATCGTATCGACGAGAAATACGCTATGGAATTGGATTGGAGTCATTTGGAGTTAGCGAAAATTTCGGGTAAAATTAAACGCGCGTTTAATTTTATTCGAAATAAAAGCTGAAAACGAAATTGAAATCAAGGTGAGAACTTCTCACTCAATCGAATCGGTTTCAATTTTAATTTTAAATAGTTAGATTTAAAATTCTTGAATGTATGTTTGAATGATGATTGTTATCTATTGATTGTTAAAATAGACATTATACGCCGTTAGTAAGCGGAGGTTATTTATTAAAAACATATACCGCGAATATTTCATAAACAGTGAAATTGGTATTATTTATGTACTTGGAATTGATTTCCCGCATTATATAGCGAATGAGACCCTATTGTGTCGTCTATTAAGCGGATAATATTTTAAATCCCATATACCGCGATAATTCCGTACTGGAACGGAATTGGTATTGTGCTAACATTTTTGGATGCAGGAAAATATGTTGGAGGGATCCAACTGGATTCCTCAACAGTATTTATTTGATTTCAGATATTTTGGTATTTGATTGATTATCATATCAATATATGATGTCGTTGTTGTCGTGATTGACTATTTGGTCTGTAGCATCATTGGGCCAATTTTGGAATTTTAAAAAGGATTTTTAAAGTGATTTTTTGAAAGTATACGTTTATAAAATATTTTTGGAATTGATTCATTTTAAATAAATAAACGTTATAATTTTAATGTTATAAAAATTATGATTTTTTGAGAAATATAGTTAAAAGTTGATTTTTGAAAATAAGAGGTAAATGATTTTATAAAATAGTTTGAATTGGGATTTTTTTGAATTTATTATAAAAAGTTTAAAAATAGGATTTATGAAATTTGATTATTTTATAAATCAAAATGATGAAATTATAAAGAAGTTTAAAGACGTATTTTAAAATAATAGTATAAATTGATTTATATAAAGGATTTATAAATTGATATTTATAAATTAAAATATTTGAATTATAAAACGAGTTTTTATAAGTGTTAGAATGAATTGTAAATGAATTTCATAAGTGAATGAAATTTATAGAATTATAAACGGTGAAGTTATAAATGAAATTTTTTAAGCAGTAGGTTTATAAAATTTGTAAAGTTATTAAAAGAATAGATTTGGGTAAATAAATGAATCTTATAAGTTATAAGATTTATAATTTGGGAAGTTTAAAAGAACGATCTTGTAAACAAATAAATTATAAGTGTTTAACTTATAATATGAACTTTTGGTATATAATTGAGTTATAAGTTGAAATAGGTTAATAAAGGAGATTTATAAAAAGGAAGTTGTTATAAAATAAATAGAAATGGAATTTATAAACGTTGTATTATAAATCCACAAACGGCTTATTTTGATAAGTAAATTGTTATAACTTATTAATGGAGTTATATTCACGTTTTAGACAGTGAATAATCCTTTAAAATAAAATGTATAGAAATGATGAAATTGGTTAACGAAGTATATTTACGTTTTTGAATAGTGAATAATATGTTAAAGAAATGTTTTGGATGTGATGTTTTAAATAGAATTAAAACGATCCAACGATGTTTTAAAAATGTGTTAAGATTCGAAACCATAGATTTCAACATTCATTGTTGAAATAGATGTTTTCGAGAAATAGAAGGAAATAGTGGACTATAACACTGTTGTTATAGTAAATGATTTCCGAAAGGAAATGTTTTGTATAGTATTGGGATTTATATATCTATTTTAATTTCGAATCCCTATACTAGTGATTTTGGGTTGTCGTAACGATGTTTTATGCAACATTCGTTTTGGCCCAAATAAATATGTTTAAGAGAATGATTTTCTTAAAGAATGAAATATATACTTAATTTCGATTTAAGTGTATTGAATATTTTCCAAGTGTTGAAAATAAATGGATTTGTGAATTACTTATTAATAAATAAGTATGGAAATGTTTTCCAATGAGAAATGAAACGTTTTGAGAATTTATCTTTTTGAAGATAAATTGAAAATGAATAATTGAAATCGTGTATTTATAAATATTTTGGAGTTGTAAATTCACTATGGAATTTATAAATGAAAAGAGGAATTTGTTTAAAAATAAACGTTGATTTATTTTTGAAGTGTGGGAATAAATTTACGGATTTGGAACGTAAATATAAAGTAAATCGTTAAGGATTTATTTAATTGGTTTAAATGAATCATGTTGAAAAGAAAGTATTTCCGCGTAAGGAAAATGATTGAAATTTGTTTTCAAAAGTGGTAAAGATGAAAAGTGATTTGAAAATTGTTTTCAAATGGTTGAAGTGTGAAAATTATATATCTTGTAAAGATATTTTTGGAAAATAAATAATTTGGAAAATTATTTGGAATCGGGTGATGTTGTGCTTATCCATTGATAGTTCAATAACCGACTATCAATATTTACCTTTGAATGGGTATTTGTTGTGATTTGTTTGAATTTGAATGCCACACTTATTTTTGAATAAGCGCTCACTATTCGGCTTAACCGGGAAAGGACCTTGGGGTTGTATAACCCATTCCGAATATGTGATACGTCGTTATGAATTGCATTCGAAGACCGGTGTTGAAGACCAGATATTTGTGAAAACGGAAGGATTACCGTCGAATGTTTCTGCACCTAATGGCCCCGGTATAGAAATTCCATATGTGATGGGAAGCCCGGACGTGATTAGTGAATATCCGGATTGCAAGGACTTCTTTGTAAGTGCCTTCGGTTCTGTTCGATCCCAAAACAGACTTGTATTGATTGTATGTCTGACATTATAAATTGAGATATAAAGCTGATTTCTTTCAAATATATTTCTGTTGGTGGTGGGGAATTTATTCTCTTAGCTTAACACCCTTCTCTGAGACGTACGAGCTCAGATGTTACGTAGTTGATGGTTATCAGCGATATATTCCCAATTTGGTAATGTGACATGCTGAGTGTTGCTGTGAAATGATCATTGTTTGATCATTTGTGATATGATCATTTGTTTGATCATTTATCTTTGTGATCATTACTTTGATCATTTGTGACCCAAAGTAGCTTTTGTATTAAGCGTGGCTTTGTGGACGAGACTTCGTCGGACCTCACACCCCGGAAATGGTCAAAACAGGAAGGATGCAGCAAGGTTATTAGGGGTAGCGCCCTTTTAGTGTATGTCATTCCTTCTGGATAGAGGTGGTATCATGGTATGGAGCCCAGATACTTAACCTATGTTGTTGCTGCAAACTTATTACTTTGTGGTTGTTGGAAATCGAGGATCCTCGGATGTAGATCGGTTACCATCGGGGGATGGCATATTCGTGTCAGTAGTTACCCAGTTAGGGGTAACCCGGCCTTGTGTTGGCAGAGATCCGGTTTGGTTCTCGGGACGTCATTCCAAAGGCGTTTCCATGTGGCAATGGGAAGTTCCTTGGCCTGACCATTTGTTGGAAATCCAAAGAAACAATACGATCTTGTACGGTTTTAGTTGTAGAACCTATCATTCACTTATGGTGGCGCCCCACTGTTTGGATGGTAGTTATAGTAGGCATAAGTGCGGAATGCCTATGTTGGCTAAGATTTATATCTTTATTTTCGAAATGATTTCCTCTACACTATGCACTAGTAATAATATCAAATGTTCTTCTTAATGCGTATCAAGCATCTTTGACTACCATAAGGAGAAATCTCCTTCGATTCTGCGTTTGCATTGTGTGTGTGTGGGAGGCCTTATGGTAGTCTCATTTTTTTTTAAAATCATTGCGAATCTATTTTAAAAATTATCCTCTATTTTGTTTTTTAAAGATAAATAAACTGTTTTAGTTCTCACACCAGTCACATGACTGACTCGGAGTTTATTGTTTTCCTTCCTAAACTCTGGGTGCCCACCAATTTCCACACGGGCAGTCAAGAGTTAAGGTTTATCAGGATATTCTGGAATTCAGGAGTTGCAGGAGGCAAGATGGATGGCATGGCGTATTCACTAGTATATAGTATTTCTTTTCCGCTGTTTGTTATTGTTTGATTGTTGTACACTCGATAATGTAATGTAATGTGATGTAATGTAATAACTGATATAGTTCTTTGTTTAAAGATTATTCATTTATCTATTATATGTTGTTCCGCTGCGATTGTGAGATTCTGATATTGTTCTGTTGTTTTCTTTCTGTTCTATTCTATCTTTTCTCTCTTCTTCTATTTTTTTTTTACTTTTTCTTAAAACCCTGAGAATTCGTATTTCCGTTCATCTTGAGTTAATCAATGGAGATTAATGTCTATTCAAGGAGTACGGATTTGCAGGTCTTCACAGCTGGTATCAGAGCATATGGTTAAGCGACAACCATGGCTCTGTTGGGTATTACTCATTAGAGATAGAGTCAGTAGTACTCCAGAATGAGTTTGAGTGTAATAATAGCTATGAGAGCGTATTTGTTAGTGAATATAAAATTGTTTTATATTGTGATGATTGGTTTGTTGAGTCGTATATGGATTCTGGTTAATACGGGTAATTAACGTTGTTGATAGGGATCTCTAAACACTTGTACAGAACAATTCGACACGATATTGTTTTAAATTGGGTGAATGAAATAATTTTACCTTGATTAAATTTTATATGTAAAGGAATAATTTTTCAGAATTATTAAAGTGTATATAAGTTGATTGTTTGGTTGTTGAAAATAAAAGAATAATTGTATAAGTAAAAAGAATTATAAGAATTGAATTATAATTAAAGTGATTTACAATTGTGAAATAAACTTATATATAAAAAAAGTGAAATTATATGAATATATTAATGAATTTAAAGTTAAAATGGAAATTTACCTCAGAATTGAGAATCTGAATTGATTTATAAGTTGGAATTTAAGTTAAGTAAAGCCAAATAATGTTTAAATGGAATATAACTTAAGAGATGTTGAATGAAGTTGATTTTGGTATCAAAGTAAATTAATAAAGTGAAGCGATGGATATAAACTTGAGTTATATAAATGAAATTCAACTTTTGTAATTGAATTGAATGAATGGATTGAATGTTAATCAATTAAATGCAAAAAATTGATATGAAATAACGGATGTAAGTGTTAATTCATTAAAATCTAATGTTATTGGAAGTTGAAAGATTGAATGAAAATCAATTTAATTAAACCAATTGAATGAATATAAGCAAAGGAATTTGGTTGTAATTAATATACATTGGTTGTTATATGATTGTTAGTTGATTGTATATAATTCATTAAGTGTTAATGAAATTGAAAGCTAAAGTAATTGAAATCAATTGGAAGTTAAGTGAATCTTAAATTTGATTTGGGAGTGAACCAACTTGAATATGAACTAGTGGATATAAACTAATTGAAAATGAATGTTAGTAAAGACATCCACTGTTAATGAATCAAATGTGATTAAATTGAAAACCCAATTCACTGAATATTAATAGAATATGAATGAATATTTATTGGTTATGAATGTTAGTTGAATGCTAGTTGGTTGATGGTTGAATATATTGCTTTTGTTGCATTTGCTATGTTGACATATATAGTTATTATGTTGCTATATGTTGTATATTGATATTATTTTCATATATACATGTTCTCATGTTGTTTGTTGAGTGTTTATGTAACGACCTGCCTTTTTGGACAGTTTAAATAGACGATCAAATACACATGTCGATTCCAAACCATTCAAAAGGGGAGATAGTTATCGGGGTAAATAAGAAAAGAAAAGAAAGAGAAATAACGAAAATGAAACAACACAGAATCTCGCAGCGGAACGATAAAATATAATAGTCAAATAAACAGTTCATGAAGCTGTTTACTATACTTTGACAATTATTTATACAACATTTATCAGAGTTATACATATACAACAGAACAATTAAAATAATGCAGCAGATAGCATGATGCAAGGGCAATAATAGTAATAGTATACCAAATCTTCATCTTCATCCTCCAGAATAGATCTTCAAAATCTGAAAAACTCAGGACTGACCCGAGCGTAATGAAAAGACAAAACACTCGAATCAGGACTAAAATATCCTTATGAAAGTTAAATCAATCGTAAACAAATATGAGTGTAACGGCGTCAAAGATGTTTACGGGGTTTGACATCTCATATCCAGTATCAACGTGCGTGCAATAACTCAAAAGATGTTACGGGATTTTCCATCTCTCAAGGATCCGTGAAACTATCGACTATGTAGTAATATACGCTAAGTAGATAATGCCTATCAGTAATATAAAGTATCAAAATAGCGTTAAGGCGTTACCGTAATCCCCTTAACACATTTTATATTCCCAAAAGCATATACAAGACCGTAGCTTCCCCAAAACCGAAAGTCACCAGAGGGCAATCCATATACTCAAGGTACAAATCAAAACGTAGTGGTCGCGAATAGGATAATCAGTATGACAAGGTACATGAGGCGATACTAACTAGGATACTAGTAGTTGCATGATCTGGACTGATGTTGAGCATAGCCAGCAGCTACCCCAACACCGCGAAACAACACTCCCAAATCAAGGGGTGCACCCAAATCGCATCACAAATGTAATAGATATGGTATCGAAGAAGTGTGTCCGCTAGAGGTGGCGAACCTCAATGGCCCGGCGCGGCTCCTGTTTTAGTCATGTCAGGGGTCATCCAATATCGTTCTCTTTCTTCAGTCAACGTGCTCACCAAACCATCCACTTCATTCTGGATCAACACTCCGTGTATAATAGTTATTAAAGTGGTGTTCGGTATCGACGGAGAGTATGTCCATATCCGATCCCGGTCTCTTTAATAACTACGTATTATTACACCGTTGGCTCTCTTACATTTCAAATCGATTCATAATTGGTATCAAAATATCATATTCGTTTCAAAAATCAAATCCATTTCAAATATCACCGTATCTATCAAAATTTCAGATTCCGTTTCAAAAATCAATTTTCGCATCAATATCTCATTTCGATTTCAAAATCATTTCGAATTTCAATTTAGGTTGCAACTTCACTTAACTCAATTCGTATTTTAAATTCAAGATTTAAATATAAACATTCCACTTTATTGACCAGCTTAGAATTTTAGAAAATAGTTTTAAGTAGTTTAAAAGTAGTTTTACATAATTAAAATAGTTAAAAATACTTAAAATCTTAAAATGGATTTGAAATAGATAAATTAGTTTAAAGTAATTTAAATTGGGTTAAGTAGATTTAAAATAGATTAAAATAGTTTAAATATTCAAAAATAGTTTATATAACCGAGTAGTTTGTAAAACAAAATAAAATAGCTTCAAAACCAATCCATTTCAATTATATCTTCCCAATTCAAATCAATTTCAATTTCCGTTCTACCGATTTCAATTTCGATTTCAATTCAACGTCAACTTTGACTTCAAATTTATTCAGTTTTATATTCACTTTCAATTAGTTCAATTTCAATTTATATCGATTTTTAGCTTGATTTTTCAAAATATCAATTTATAACACTTAACAAAATTATCCTTCAATATTCAAATTTAAATCTCAATTACAAATATGATTCAATTTCAAGCTCAATTCAAAATATCATTTTTGTCACTTTTACTTAGAAATATTCAAAACTCAAATTTAATGTTCAATCTTTAAAACAAATAAATTTCCAAAATTCAATCATATCCAAATTTTAAATCTCAAAGTCTCCACTTAAATTTATTCAACCATTTCTTTTAACCAAAATTTTATTTCAACATTCCAAACTCAATTTTTTCGATAAATTCGATTTCTATAAATTGATTTCTATTTATCACTTTTAAATCAAAACATTTAAGTAAATTTCAAATCGACGATCTTAAAATTTATTAATTTAGCCAATCCGGTGTCCGTATATAATTTTCTATCCTATGGCCAAGTGATTAGTTATTTCAATTAAATGTCAGGGATGAATATATATCACTTAAATTAAATCTCGGTATCATATGTATGCATAACAGGATATATATAAGCAAATAAACATCCAAACATTCAATTATCAACCAATAGCATCCATCAAAATACATCATCCAATAAACCATACAATTCATGGCAGTTTCATAGTTATCAATGTCAGGTAATTTAATCGCAGTTCAATTTTAACATCAATTTAACTGTCAATTAAATTTTCAATGGTTAATTCAAATGACAAGCTATATGACAATTAAATTTTTATCAAACAACGACAAATAAAATCATAACACTTCATAATATCAAATTTAACTAGCATAAAGATATTTAGTACGTTGTGAGCGTTATAAAACACTCACCTTGATTTTTACGATTTTAAATCAAATCGAACGACGTTCGATTTAACCCAAAATTTTCTCTTGCTCCAAATGGTTCCAATCCAGCTCCATAGCGTAGTATTTGACAATACGAACGCAACGCAATTTGTTTCGTGCATTTTCGACCTCGTATGAAAAAGTTACACAGTTTTAAAGTTAATACGAATTTAAATAAAATTAATTTACAATTAATATCTCATCCCTTATAGAATCAGGGCCGTAGATCTTGCCTTCAGGAGATCGAGGCCGCACGAAAGCTTCTCCCCTCCATTCGTTCGTTCGCTACAGGTAGCTCACGCAACACCGAACCCAACTCACGCCCCAAAACCCTAATCACGCACACCCCCACGCGCGACGAAACTTCATCACACTACCGCTAATTCGAAGCCCCACCTTCCTCAACCTTCGGCCGCAACCCCCCTAAGCTCTCCCCCCCCCCTCCCCAGCTCTCCAAAATCATGTGCGAACGGCGACACTTCGTGCTTGATTTGCCGACAAACTCCACCTCCATACTCGATCACAACCGTACGGATTCGAAGCTCTCGATGTTAGCTACAACCTTTTAGTTGAAGACTTTTGGTAATTGCTTATAGATTGGGAGAGATTAAGTGGAAAAGGAGATGAGATTTCGGCCGTAGGTTCAGCTAATGGTGGCCACGAGAAAAACCCTAGCCCCTGTTTTTTTATTTTTAATTTGAGAATAAAAGGGCTATTCATAGGAAACGACGAATACTATTTATCCGGCTTTTCCAAACTCCGAATTTCGCACGGTAACTGACGTCCCTAGGGTTTATCCCGCGTTCCGGACACAATGGAACAGGTTTCAGAAGCTAATTCGATCATCTGTGCGAAATATGGAATTAAACGATCAATTTAAATTAAACTGATTTAAACCGATTTCGATGCGTTTTGGCTCGCCCTGGACAAACGATAAATCTGATTGACACGAAATTTGAAATCTTACAATAATATCACATTACGGATCCGATGAAACTGGTTTCGTTGAAATCCGAGACTGTTGGAAAAATGACTATTTTAACTCATTAAATTAATATTAAAACAATTTCGATGCGTTTCGAGCTGCCACGGTCAAACGACAACTCCGATTGCTACGAAAATTGAAATCCGATAATAACTAACTATTACGGATCCAATGGAACTAGTTTCGTCCAATTCTGAGACTGTTCAAAATTTGGCTATTTTCCAGTTGATAATTAAATATTAAAATATTCAATTTTCACAAATTTACTTTTAATTCGATTTTAAAAGTTCTACAACATCATACTAACTTTCATATGATAAAATAAAATTTTACAAATCATTTTTAATCATACTAAACCCATTATTCAATTTATCCAATAAATTCCAATTTTTAAAATTTTATTAACTCTATTAAAATCCCAATATAACTTACATTCGCTTTGGAAACCAATTTGAATCATATTAAATCAAATTCCAATTATTCACTCTAATTTCATATATTAAATTTCAATATCATATTAATCATATCAACTTCGGAATTTAATTATTCAAACATTTGTAATATTAAATTTAACAAATTTGATTATACTTAAATCACCATCCTTTGAAATATTCAAAACAAACTTAAAAATTTAACTTTTGAAACGAATTAGAATTATAGAACAACTATTTCCATTATACGGTTATTCAATTCCCGTTATTAAATTATTCAATAATTCCCAAATATTTAATTTAAACAATTTCGCTTATCCAATAATTCATTATCTTTTGAAATATTGAAATCGAACTTATAAGATTCAACCCTTAAAACCAATTCACAATTTAAAACACTAATTTCATCTTTCGGTTATTCAATTATTCAATAAGTTTTAAATATTTAATTTAAACAATTTACCTGTTCAATATTCAATATTTGATTTAAACAGATTTTTCTTATCAATCAATTACTCTATTATACCCAATGAATTCAACATTTATTATCCTATTCAACTTTTGATTGCAAAGGCATTCACTAAGTAACTTTTATTTTTCATTACTTGGATAATTATTGTTGCAATTCATTCCAGTTATTATTATTCCAACGAATTACAAAAATTTTCTAACACTAAAACACGAAATCTTATTAAATTAGCTATTTTAATTATCGAAAATTTACGGGTCGTTACACTCTCCCCCACTCAAAACTTTTCGTCCCCGAAAAGGAAAAAAGAAGGCAAAAGGAACTAATTATAGGATTCAACATTAGATGTATTTCTATTCAAAGTTAACAACTCATAAAACAATGAAATTCCATTTATAAAGTCATAACTACGCTTTTACTATGTTATTCCAAACGCCGTTCTAACTTTAAAAGTTAGTTATCAAAACAAGTTATAAAAATTTTAAACTTGAAAATTTTTCTAACACCCGGATTTTACGGAAAATTTCGGCAGAGTCTTCTTTGCACGGCTCGATCGGTACAACTACAAAACGCCACTACGGGCCCTAAACCAGCAAAAGAAAATCAAAAACCAAGTGGCTCATCCAAAAATCACCAAATCCAATGACAAAATAAACATGTACCTTATATTTTATTAGCGAGCATATACGACTAATATAGCGCGAAAGCGACCTCCAAATGCGAAGCAAGCGCAATCCGCGCCTACTAAACACTCAACAAACCATGAGAAACATGCATATACGAAAATAATATCAATATTCATCATATAGCAACGTAACAACTACACATGCCAACATAGCAAATGCAACAGATACAACCAATGCAACCATCAATCAATTATCATCCAACTAATCCATAACCAATATAAATTCACTTCTCATTAATATTTATTGACTTGGTTTTCAATTTAAATCACAGTTGATTCATTAACGTTGGATTTTACTAACATTCATTCTTAATTCAATTAGTTAACATTCACTAATTTATATTTACATTACTTTACTTCCAATTTGAATCAAATTAAATTCTATTTAAATTCATTTAACTTCCAATTTGATTTCAATGATTTATAGTTTTCAATTTCATTAACAATTAATGAATTACATACAATCAACTATCAATCATATAACAACCAAACCATACCCAACATAACCAAATTATTAATTTTTCATTCAATTTGGTTTATCTCTTTTACATATATATATATATATATATATATATATATTGTTATATAATTTAAAAAAACATTTTATATTTGGCATCTTAAATTTCCAATATTAACTTTAATTAAGTCCGTAAGCTATACACATATCATCCGTGAGCAATATCAATCTCATCGCTTATTCGATCACATAATTTCGCTTCCAAACTAGTATCGTTCACACGACTCTCTAGTGCGGATTCAGATTTGGTTCCTTGATTGGAAACTGTTACCCTCCTTGCATAGCCATATACTATGATAGAGAATTCCAGAATCAAATTAAAAATCCATATCTAGGGTTCGCTGTCGAAAATCGAGTGAAAAATCCTAATTTGGATCGATATAAATCATCTCGAAATTTTGTGCTCGAATTTGGGATCAAATCGTTATGCAAATAAAATAATATACGTACAATCTCAAGTATTACCTTCCCATGGGTTTCTATCCAATTTATCTATACTAAATTATTTTATTGACTTCTCTTTTTTTTCCATTAATTATTCACAATCTATTATTCAGTTAGTATATTCATTTCTTTACATAGCATGTTCTTTAACATTATCTTTTCTTAAACATCATATCATAAAATTTGCTCACTCCAGTTCATTTTAAACATTCTATATAATTTAATTAAATCCAATTTCATTTTCCAAATTGATTCTTAGCTATACCAAATTCTTTTGTTTACATTCACTACACATTCATAGTTTCAGTTAATACAAATTTATTTGTGGAACCTTTTATTAATCATCACTTTAGTTATAGTCATTCCATAAAAGTCTAACTTCTCATATATGACCTTTCTTAGTTTACGGTTATCTCAATTTACAAATTCAAAAAAATTCTATGCAATTTATATTTATTTTCTATAACCAATTTACAAAGATATTATACAATTCATTTGTCTTCTTTCTTAAGTTGACTTACTTGTTTCATTTATCATTCATCATTTCAGGCTATATTTAAGTTTTTATAATTTTATCACAACCAAATTTTCCATTTATATACATTTTAATTCTTTTAGAGTTTTTTTTTCCTCACCTGTATATTTCAATTATTTTCAAGTTCTGTTTATTTGTACAATATCTCATCACATATCAAAACATCATTTTAACTTTTTAATATTTGGTAAGTCATATTATATGTTATTGGAATGCAAATTTGGTACTATACAAATTTATAGAATTTCATTTTTCTAATTTAGAATGTTCACAATTTAAATTTGTTTAAATCCTCTTTACCTTTCAATTTTAAAGTTTTCCCAAACAATAGCTTAGATATCCAAATCCTCTTATTTTATAAATTTTGGTTATTCACATTTCATTCAAATAATTTGAAAATTATTAGTTAACAGAACTTAGAATTTTAAATGCCCGTTTTTTTTTCCAATCGTTTTGAAATAAACATATATACTTATATCTTTAATACATCAAATCATACCTTTGGAGTTTAAACCAAAACCCATTTACCCAAAATAATTTTTTTGAAGAAAAGCAAAGCTTCTTAGAAGTCTCCCCCACTTTGAGACTCGAAAATGAACGTCGATGATGCTGCGCAGTCATCACTGAAATTATTTTCCAGCGACATAAGAGAGGAGTACTATATTCATTCCTTCTTAAAAATCCTTTCAAAATATTTCCATAAACAATTTCCAACTAATATTACCATATATTTCTTCAAAACTTTGAGAACCATTTTCAAAATCTCCGGGTCTTAAACTCAAATTTTTTTTTCCCAATTTAATTCTATTTTAATTCATAAGTCACCTTTATAAAATATTCTTATAGGATTTTCTTTCTTAAAACATCCCACAAGTGTTTTATCATTGTTCATTTTGTAATTCACCTTGTTTATTTAAATTACAATATCCGATTAATGTTAATAGCCAATATTTCATTTCCAACAACCAAATAAGCTAGATTGATCACAATAAATTTTGAAATAAATTCTTTATATACAAAATATAATTAGGGCAAAATTATTTCATTTACCCAATTTCAAAACAATACTATGTTGAGTTGTTCTGTTTAAGTGTTTAGAGATCTCTGTCAATGACGTTAATTACTCGTATTGACCAGAATCCATAAGCCACTCAACAAATCAACCGACATAATATAAAACATTTTATATCACTAACAAATACGCTCTCTCATATACACTCAACTCATTCATATAGTTTACCTCTATTTCAATGAGTTATTCCCCACTAGAGCCAAGGTTTATCGCTAAACCAAAGCTCTGATACCAACTGTAACGACCTTCCTTTTTGGACAGTTTAAATAGACGATCAAATACACATGTCGATTCCAAACCATTCAAAAGGGCAGATAGTTATCGGGGTAAATAAGAAAAGAAAAGAAAGAGAAATAAAGAAAATGAAACAGCACAGAATCTCGCAGCGGAACGATAAAATATAATAGTCAAATAAACAGTTCATGAAGCTGTTTACTATACTTTGACAATTATTTGTACAACATTTATCAGAGTTATATATATACAACAGAACAATTAAAATAATGCAGCAGATAGCACGATGCAAGGGCAATAATAGTAATAGTATACCAAATCTTCGTCTTCATCCTCCAGAATAGATCTTCAAAATCTGAAAAACTCAGGACTGACCCGAGCGTAATGAAAAGACAAAACACTCGAGTCAGGACTAAAATATCCTTATGAAAGTTAAATCAATCATAAACAAATATGAGTGTAACGGCGTCAAAGATGTTTACGGGGTTTGACATCTCATATCCAGTGTCAACGTGCGTGCAATAACTCAAAAGATGTTACGGGATTTTCCATCTCTCAAGGATCCGTGAAACTATCTACTATGTAGTAATATACGCTAAGTAGATAATGCCTATCAGTAATATAAAGTATCAAAATAGCGTTAAGGCGTTACCATAATCCCCCTTAACACGTTTTATATTCCCAAAAGCATATACAAGACCGTAGCTTCCCCAAAACCGGAAGTCACCAGAGGGCAATCCATATACTCAAGGTACAAATCAAAACGTAGTGGTCGCGAATAGGATAATCAGTACGACAAGGTACATGAGGCGATACCAACTAGGATACTAGTAGTTGCGTGATCCGGACTGATGGTGAGCATAGCCAGCAGCTACCCCAACACCGCGAAACAACACTCCCAAATCAAGGGGTGCACCCAAATCGCATCACAAATGTAATAGATATGGTATCGAAGAAGTGTGTCCGCTAGAGGTGGCGAACCTCAATGGCCCGGCGCGGCTCCTGTTTTAGTCATGTCAGGGGTCATCCAATATCGTTCTCTTTCTTCAGTCAACGCGCTCACCAAACCATCCACTTCATTCTGGATCAACACTCCGCGTATAATAGTTATTAAAGTGGTGTTCGGTATCGACAGAGAGTAAGTCCATATCCGATCCCGGTCTCTTTAATAACTACGTATTATTACACCGTTGGCTCTCTTACATTTCAAATCGATTCATAATTGATATCAAAATATCATATTCGTTTCAAAAATCAAATCCATTTCAAATATCACCGTATCTATCAAAATGTCAGATTCCGTTTCAAAAATCAATGTTCGCATCAATATCTCATTTCGATTTCAAAATCATTTCGAATTTCAATTTAGGTTCCAACTTCACTTAACTCAATTCGTATTTTAAATTCAAGATTTAAATATAAAAATTCCACTTTATTGACCAGCTTAGAATTTTAGAAAATAGTTTTAAGTAGTTTAAAAGTAGTTTTACATAATTAAAATAGTTAAAAATACTTAAAATCTTAAAATGGATTTGAAATAGATAAATTAGTTTAAAGTAATTTAAATTGGGTTAAGTAGATTTAAAATAGATTAAAATAGTTTAAATATTCAAAAATAGTTTATATAACCGAGTAATTTGTAAAACAAAATAAAATAGCTTCAAAACCAATCATTTTAATTATATCTTCCCAATTCAAATCAATTTCAATTTCCGTTCTATCGATTTCAATTTCGATTTCAATTCAATTCAACGTCAACTTTGACTTCAAATTTATTCAATTTTATATTCACTTTCAATTAGTTCAATTTCAATTTATATCGATTTTTAGCTTGATTTTTCAAAATATTAATTTATAACACTTAACAAAATTATCCTTCAATATTCAAATTTAAATCCCAATTACAAATATGATTCAATTTCAAGCTCAATTCAAAATATCATTTTTGTCACTTTTACTTAGTAATATTCAAAACTCAAATTTAATGTTCAATCTTTAAAACAAATAAATTTCCAAAATTCAATCATATCCAAATTTTAAATCTCAAAGTCTCCACTTAAATTTATTCAACCATTTCTTTTAACCAAAATTTTATTTCAACATTCCAAACTCAATTTTTTCGATAAATTCGATTTCTATAAATTGATTTACATTTATCACTTTTAAATCAAAACATTTAAGTAAATTTCAAATCGACGATCTTAAAATTTATTAATTTAGCCAATCCGGTGTCCGTATATAATTTTCTATCCTATGGCCAAGTGATTAGTTATTTCAATTAAATGTCAGGGATGAATATATATCACTTAAATTAAATCTCGGTATCATATGTATGCATAATAGGATATATATAAGCAAATAAACATCCAAACATTCAATTATCAACCAATAGCATCCACCAAAATACATCATCCAATAAACAATACAATTCATGGCGGTTTCATAGTTATCAATGTCAGGTAATTTAATCGCAGTTCAATTTTAACTTCAATTTAACTGTCAATTAAATTTTCAATGGTTAATTCAAATGACAAGCTATATGACAATTAAATTTTTATCAAACAACGACAAATAAAATCATAACACTTCATAATATCAAATTTAACTAGCATAAAGATATTTAGTACGTTGTGAGCGTTATAAAACACTCACTTGACTTTTACGATTTTAAATCAAATCGAACGACGTTCGATTTAACCCAAAATTTTCTCTTGCTCCAAATGGTTCCAATCCAGCTCCATAGTGTAGTATTTGATAATACGAACGCAACGCAATTTGTTTCGTGCATTTTCGACCTCGTATGAAAAAGTTACACAGTTTTAAAGTTAATACGAATTTAAATAAAATTAATTTACAATTAATATCTCATCCCTTATAGAATCAGGGCCGTAGATCTTGCCTTCAGGAGATCGAGGCCGCACGAAAGCTTCTCCCCTCCATTCGTTCGTTCGCTACAGGTAGCTCACGCAACACCGAACCCAACTCACGCCCCAAAACCCTAATCACGCACCCCCCCACGCGCGACGAAACTTCATCACACTACCGCTAGTTCGAAACCCCCACCTTCCTCAACCTTCGGCCGCAACCCCCCTGAGCTCGCCCCCCCACCCCCCCAGCTCTCCAAAATCATGTGCGAACGGCGACACTTCGTGCTTGATTTGCCGACAAACTCCACCTCCATACTCGATCACAACCGTACGGATTCGAAGCTCTCGATGTTAGCTACAACCTTTTAGTTGAAGACTTTTGGTAATTGCTTATAGATTGGGAGAGATTAAGTGGAAAAGGAGATGAGATTTCGGCCGTAGGATCAGCTAATGGCGGCCACGAGAAAAACCCTAGCCCCTGTTTTTTTATTTTTAATTTGAGAATAAAAGGGCTATTTATAGGAAACGACGAATACTATTTATCCGGCTTTTCCAAACTCCGAATTTCGCACGGTAACTGACGTCCCTAGGGTTTATCCCACGTTTCGGACACAATGGAACAGGTTTCGGAAGCTAATTCGATCATCTGTGCGAGATATGGAATTAAACGATCAATTTAAATTAAACCGATTTAAACCGATTTCGATGCGTTTTGGCTCGCCCCGGACAAACGATAAATCCGATTGACACGAAATTTGAAATCTTACAATAATATCACATTACGGATCCGATGAAATTGGTTTCGTCGAAATCCGAGACTGTTTGAAAAATGACTATTTTAACTCGTTAAATTAATATTAAAACAATTTCGATGCGTTTCGAGCTGCCACGGTCAAACGACAACTCCGATTGCTACGAAAATTGAAATCCGATAATAACTAACTATTACGGATCCAATGGAACTAGTTTCGTCCAATTGTGAGACTGTTCAAAATTTGGCTATTTTCCAGTCGATAATTAAATATTAAAATATTCAATTTTCACAAATTTACTTTTAATTCGATTTTAAAAGTTCTACAACATCATACTAACTTTCATATGATAAAATAAAATTTTACAAATCATTTTTAATCATACTAAACCCATTATTCAATTTATCCAATAAATTCCAATTTTTAAAATTTTATTAACTCTATTAAAATCCCAATATAACTTACATTCGCTTTGGAAACCAATTTGAATCATATTAAATCAAATTCCAATTATTCACTCTAATTTCATATATTAAATTTCAATATCATATTAATCATATCAACTTCGGAATTTAACTATTCAAACATTTGTAATATTAAAGTTAACAAATTTGATTATACTTAAATCACCATCCTTTGAAATATTCAAAACGAACTTAAAAATTTAACTTTTGAAACGAATTAGAATTATAGAACAACTATTTCCATTATACGGTTATTCAATTCCCGTTATTAAATTATTCAATAATTCCCAAATATTTAATTTAAACAATTTCGCTTATCCAATAATTCATTATCTTTTGAAATATTGAAATCGAACTTATAAGATTCAACCCTTAAAACCAATTCACAATTTAAAACACTAATTTCATCTTTCGGTTATTCAATTATTCAATAAGTTTTAAATATTTAATTTAAACAATTTACCTGTTCAATATTCAATATTTGATTTAAACAGATTTTTCTTATCAATCAATTACTCTATTATACCCAATGAATTCAACATTTATTATCCTATTCAACTTTTGATTGCAAAGGCATTCACTAAGTAACTTTTATTTTTCATTACTTGGATAATTATTGTTGCAATTCATTCCAGTTATTATTATTCCAACGAATTACAAAAATTTTCTAACACTAAAACACGAAATCTTATTAAATTAGCTATTTTAATTATCGAAAATTTACGGGTCGTTATAGTTTAGTAGGTGTTAGAAAATTTTCGGATCGAGCCGCGCAAAGGAGACTATGGCGTCATCACTTGATGAGGCATCCTACAAAATCAAGAGATGTATATTTGTGATATATATACTGTCAATTTTTTTTTGGATCGAGCCGCGCAAAGGAGACTATGGCGAATTTTTCTGAAAATTTAAGGCGTTAGAATATTTTGAGAAAATTGAAAAATTTTGAAAACTATAATTTTGATTTGGAATTGAAAGTTAAACAATAGTATTATTTTTGAAAAGATAACTAAGTATGATTTAAAAACTTAGTAAAGTTACAGTAAGAAGTTTAACTATGAATTTTGGGAAAGTTAATAGATTGTGTAATTTTCTTACTTGGTAATTTCGAGGACGAAATTCTTTTAAGGGGGGAAGTGTGTAACGACACCGAATTTCTATTAATTAAAATTTGTATATTTAATTAATTTTAAATATTAATAAGTGAAATTTAAAAGTCGAATAAATTTTTATTTCGAATAATTTAATTTAATAGGATAATTAAATCGATAATTTAATAGTTGAAATTAATGAAAAAATTGAAAATTGGGTTAAATATGATTGAAAATGATTTGTAAAATTTTATTTTATCATATTGGAGTTAGAACGATGTTATAGAACTTTTAAAATTGAATTAAAAGTTAATTTGTGAAAATTGAATATTTTAATATTTAAATCGACTAGTGAAATTAATCATTTTTCAAACAGTCTCGGATTTCGACGAAACCAGTTTCATCGGATCCGTAATGTGATATTATTGTATGGTTTCAAATTTCGTGTCAATCGGATTTACCGTTTGTCCGGGGCAAGCTAAAACGCCTAGAAATTTAATTTACCGATTTAATTTTAAATCGAACGTTTATTGCCATAACTCGCACAGATGACCGAATTAGCTCCTGAAACACGTTCCATTGTGTTCGGAACGTGGGGTAAACCTTAGAAACGCCAACCGGCACGCTTCATTTGGAGTTCGGAAAATCCGGGATGAATAGTGTTCGTTGGAATTTTCTATATAAGGACTTATAATTCACAAATTGCAAAAAGAAAACGGGCTAAGGTTTCAAAACCTTCAGGCCGCCGCTGTCATCAACCAAAGGCCGAAAATTAATCTTCTACTTCCTCAATTTCTGATCAATCCGTCGACCAATAGCTAAAACTTCCTAAACGAAAATCGTAGAACGTAAAGAGAGCTTTCAATCCATACGGGGTTGATGGGTTATGGCGCAGCGAAGAGTTGAGAAATTGACCGCGTCCTCCTGATGTTGCGCACGGTTTTTCATGCAAAAGAAGCGACCGAGCATGGTAAATTTGTAGCCGAAGGTGGCTCTTGGCAAGGGCTTCAAGGTGGTACCATCTGATCGAGGTGGAAGTGCGTGTAGTGGTTGCGAAAATTCGAGATATGACGGCGGCTATGGGTTTCGAATTTCCGTTCGCGCCTGGGAATAACGTGAGGTAGAGGGAAGAAGCAAGGGACGGTGGTGATTGCAGGGAGCAAGGATCTCACGGCCATGATCTAATTAGGGTTAGAAAATGAAAATTATGTTGTAAATTTATATTAAAAATTCGGGTAAACTTCGTAAATTCATATCTTTTTCATACGAGGTCAAAAACGTACGAAACAAGTTGCGTTGGAATCGTATCGACGAGCACTACGCTATGGAATTGGATTGGAGTCGTTTGGAGTTAGCGAAAATTTTGGGTAAAATTAAGCGCGCGTTTAATTTTATTTGAAATAAAAGCTGAAAACGAAATTGAAATCAAGATGAGAACTTCTCACTCAATCGAATCGGTTTCGATTTTAATTTTAAATAGTTAGATTTAAAATTCTTGAATGTATGTTTGAATGATGATTGTTATCTATTGATTGTTAAAATAGACATTATACGCCGTTAGTAAGTGGAGGTTATTTATTAAAAACATATACCGCGAATATTTCATAAACAGTGAAATTAGTATTATTTATGTACTTGGAATTGATTTCCCGCATTATATAGCGGATGAGACCCTATTGCGCCATCTATTAAGAGGATAATATTTTAAATCTCATATACCGCGATAATTCCGTACTGGAACGGAATTGGTATTGTGCTAACATTTTTGGATGCAGGAAAACAGGTTGGAGGGATCCAACTGGATTCCTCAACAGTATTTATTTGATTTCAGATATTTTGATATTTGATTGATTATCATATCGATATATGATGTCGTTGTTGTCGTGATTGACTATTTGGTATGTAGCATCATTGGGCCAATTTGAAATTTTAAAAAGGATTTTTAAAGTGATTTTTTGAATGTATACGTTTATAAAATATTTTTGGAATTGATTCATTTTAAATAAATAAACGTTATAATTTTAATGTTATAAAAATTATGATTTTTTGAGAAATATAGTTAAAAGTTGATTTTTGAAAATAAGAGGTAAATGATTTTGTAAAATAGTTTGAATTGGGATTTTTTTGAATTTATTATAAAAAGTTTAAAAATAGGATTTATGAAATTTGATTATTTTATAAATCAAAAGGATGAAATTATAAAGGAGTTTAAAGACGTATTTTAAAATAATAGTATAAATTGATTTATATAAAGGATTTATAAATTGATATTTATAAATTAAAATATTTCAATTATAAAACGAGTTTTTATAAGTGTTAGAATGAATTGTAAATGAATTTCATAAGTGAATGAAATTTATAGAATTATAAACGGTGAAGTTATAAATGAAATTTTTTAAGCAGTAGGTTTATAAAATTTGTAAAGTTATTAAAAGAATAGATTTGGGTAAATAAATGAATCTTATAAGTTATAAGATTTATAATTTGGGAAGTTTAAAAGAACGATCTTGCAAACAAATAAATTATAAGTGTTTAACTTATAATATGAACTTTTGGTATATAATTGAGTTATAAGTTGAAATGGGTTAATAAAGGAGATTTATAAAAAGGAAGTTGTTATAAAATAAATAGAAATGGAATTTATAAACATTGTTTTATAAATCCGCAAACGGCTTATTTTGATAAGTAAATTATTATAACTTATTAATGGAGTTATATTCACGTTTTAGACAGTGAATAATCCTTTAAAATAAAATGTATAGAAATGATGAAATTGGTTAACGAAGTATATTCACGTTTTTGAATAGTGAATAATATGTTAAAGAAATGTTTTGGATGTGATGTTTTAAATAGAATTAAAACGATCCAACGATGTTTTAAAAATGTGTTAAGATTCGAAACCATAGATTTCAACATTCATTGTTGAAATAGACGTTTTCGAGAAATAGAAGGAAATGGTGGACTATAACACTGTTGCTATAGTAAATGATTTCCGAAAGGAAATGTTTTGTATAGTATTGGGATTTATATATCTATTTTAATTTCGAATCCCTATACTAGTGATTTTGGGTTGTCGTAACGATGTTTTACGCAACATTCGTTTTGGCCCAAATAAATATGTTTAAGAGAATGATTTTCTTAAAGAATGAAATATATACTTAATTTCGATTTAAGTGTATTGAATATTTTCCAAGTGTTGAAAATAAATGGATTTGTGAATTACTTATTAATAAATAAGTATGGAAATGTTTTCCAATGAGAAATGAAACGTTTTGATAATTTATCTTTTTGAAGATAAATTGAAAATGAATAATTGAAATCGTGTATTCATAAATATTTTGGAGTTGTAAATTCACTATGGAATTTATAAATGAAAAGAGGAATTTGTTTAAAAATAAACGTTGATTTATTTTTGAAGTGTGGGAATAAATTTACGGATTTGGAACGTAAATATAAAGTAAATCGTTAAGGATTTATTTAATTGGTTTAAATGAATCATGTTGAAAAGAAAGTATTTCCGCGTAAGGAAAATGATTGAAATTTGTTTTCAAAAGTGGTAAAGATGAAAAGTGATTTGAAAATTGTTTTCAAATGGTTGAAGTGTGAAAATTATATATCTTGTAAAGATATTTTTGGAAAATAAATAATTTGAAAAATTATTTGGAATTTGGTGATGTTGTGCATATCCATTGATAGTTCAATAACGGACTATCAATATTTACCTTTGAATGGGTATTTGTTGTGATTTATTTGAATTTGAATGCCACACTTATTTTTGAATAAGCGCTCACTATTCGGGTTAACTGGGAAAGGACCTTGGGGTCGTATAACCCATTCCGAATATGTGATACGTCGTTATGAATTACATTCGAAGACCGGTGTTGAAGACCGGATATTTGTGAAAATGGAAGGATTACCGTCGAATGTTTCTGCACCTAATGGCCCCGGTATAGAAATTCCATATGTGATGGGAAGTCCGGACGTGATTAGTGAATATCCGGATTGCAAGGACTTCTTTGTAAGTGCCTTCGGTTCTGTTCGATCCCGGAACAGACTTGTATTGATTGTATGTCTGACATTATAAATTGAGATATAAAGCTGATTTCTTTCAAATATATTTCTGGTGGCCAGGAATTTATTCTCTTAGCTTAACACCCTTCTCTGAGACGTACGAGCTCAGAGGTTATGTAGTTGATGGTTATCAGCGATATATTCCCAATTTGGTAATGTGACATGCTGAGTGTTGCTGTGAAATGATCATTGTTTGATCATTTATGATATGATCATTTGTTTGATCATTTATCTTTGTGATCATTACTTTGATTATTTTTGACCCAAAGCAGCTTTTGTATTAAGCGTGGCTTTGTGGACGAGACTTCGTCGGACCTCACACCCCGGAAATGGTCAAAACAGGAAGGATGCAGCAAGGTTATTAGTGGGTAGCGCCCCTTTAATGTATGTCATTCCTTCTGGATAGAGGTGGTATCATGGTATGGAGCCCAGATACTTAACCTATGTTGTTGCTGCAAACTTATTACTTTGTGGTTGTTGGAAATCGAGGATCCTCGGATGTAGATCGGTTACGATCGGGGGATGGCATATTCGTGTCAGTAGTTACCCAGTTAGGGGTAACCCGGCCTTGTGTTGGCAGAGATCCGGTTTGGTTCTCGGGACGTCATTCCAGAGGCGTTTCCATGTGGCAATGGAAAGTTCCTTGGCCTGACCATTTGTTGGAAATCCAAAGAAACAATACGATCTTCTACGGTTTTAGTTGTAGAACCTATCATTCACTTATGGTGGCGCCCCACTGTTTGGATGGTAGCTATAGTAGGCATAATTGCGGAATGCCTATGTTGGCTAAGATTTATATCTTTATTTTCGAAATGATTTCCTCTACACTATGCACTACTAATAATATCAAATGTTCTTTTTAATGCGTATCTAGCATCTTTGACTATCATAAGGAGAAATCTCCTCCGATTCTGCGTTTGCATTGTGTTTGTGTGCGGGAGGCCTTATGGTAGTCTCATTTTTTTTAAAGGCATTGCGAATCTATTTTAAAATTTATCCTCTATTTTGTTTTTTAAAGTTAAATAAAATGTTTTAGTTCTCACACCAGTCACATGACTGACTCGGAGTTTATTGTTTTCCTTCCTAAACTCTGGATGCCCACCAATTTCCACACGGGCAGTCAAGAGTTAAGCTTTATCAGGATATTCTGGAATTCAGGAGTTGCAGAAGGCAAGATGGATGGCATGGCGTATTCACTAGTATATAGTATTTCTTTTCCGCTGTTTGTTGTTGTTTGATTGTTGTACACTCGATAATGTAATGTAATGTAATGTAATAACTGATATAGTTCTTTGTTTAAAGATTATTCATTTATCTATTATATGTTGTTCCGCTACGATTGTGAGATTTTGATATTGTTCTGTTGTTTTCTTTCTGTTATGTTCTATCTTTTCTCTCTTCTTCTATTTTTTTTCTTTTTCTTAAAATCCTGAGAATTCGTATTTCCGTTCATCTTGAGTTAATCAATGGAGATTAGTGTCTATTCAAGGAGTACGGATTTGTGGGTCTTCACAATTCGCCTGAACAGCAGAACAGGACTTCAACTTATACATAGAGTATTTGACAAAGTGTGTTCTTGATAACACGAATTTGTCTCTTGATAGTACAACCTTCCTATAATCTTCTCCTTTTGATATATATGTGTGTGTGTGTGTATGTGAAGAATATGGAAGTAAATGATTGATTTTGAATAAATTTAAATGCACAAAAGTGTTAGAATCAGAGTAGAATAGGAATAGAAAAAGTTAGATCGATTAGGTGATTAAAACTGATGATTCTAACTTGTTTATATAGAGTATAAAGAGGTACAATCATTCGTGAATAGTTATCATGAAAGTTTATGGACATATCCATTAATAAAAAGTTGTATCTCTTCATAGAAGAGAAGTGCCCATTCAAAAAATATAGCAGTTGTAGAAGTTCAGCCTTCTGAAAATTAGAATTCAGACTACTGAAATTGTTAACGAGCAAACCAAAAAGGAAATAGGTCATTTTTGACCAGATTCAGACGTCTTAAATTTTCAATTCAGACGTCTGAATATTGTATAAAATTTTAAATTTGATTGCAGATTCAGACGTCTGAATTTGACCTGAAAATTTAGTTTTGCCTCTGTGCATGTGTGTTTGTGTATGTGTCGATATATATATCCAAAGGAGAGATTTTAACATAATTTCATTTCTAAACAACGACTCAATACAACATATATGCAGCATGAAGTTCATTTGAATCCGATCTTGTAAATATTCCTGCAAAAACAAGTTAGTATAGAAAATCAACGTACATAGTTGTCGTAGTAAAAAATAAGTATGAAACGTCGTAAACGAGGTTTCAGCATTCTCCCCCTTTTTGACGATGACAACTACATAATACGAGAAATATATATACACACATATACTCCTCCTGCCAAAAAGCAAGATAGAATAGATAGACAATATCAACATAACACATTCTCCCCCTTTGACATCGCAAAAAGGTAATCAAATGATCAACAGATAAAGCAATCTGGACTTGAATTAAAACAAACTACAAATCAGCAACAAATTAAGGAGTTCATGACAGAAAATAACAAACAACGAAATAGTTCAAAATAAACTTAATAACATCAAAGGAATTCAAAATCAAGGACTTGAGTCACTTCCTACATCATCATCATCATCATCATCTTCACCATTGTTGTTCCCCGGGCTTGATGACCATTCAAATGGCACGGGGTTGAAAACATCGGTAGATGATGAGGTGGAGCAACCAATACGTTCCCAAATTTTGTTTAGAAAGCCGCGAATGGAGTTGAAACGTTTTTTAGTTTTCTTTTCAAGTTTTACCATTCGGGTTTGAAGCTTTTCTTGGTTTTGGGAAAGAGTGACTAAAGCATTCCTTGAGCTCGATTCGAGAGAAAGAATCACTATATCATCATTGTCTTCTTCTTCGGAGGGAGGAGCAATTGGTTGAGCATGAGGTACATGATGACGAGGTTGGGGTTGGTTTTGATCACGGCTGGCAACCCATTCTAGAAGAGAGATATATGCCAAACTTCCTGTTCGTTTTGGCAAACCCATAAGACCCAATGTTTTTGACCCAAGTTCTTTGATTGATGTGAATTCGGAATCAGAAAAAGGATGTTAAAATTTTGAAGAATCTTCATTATATAAGCACCATAATGAAAGGTCTTATATCGTCTTCGACGATTAACATCCATAAATTCTTCCAAAATCACTTGAGCCTAATTTATTGGTTGACTTGAGTCGATAGCACATAGGGCTTGGAAGTTTCTTTTATTAACTACTTCGTAACTTCTTGTCCGTGGAATGACGGATCGAATCAAAGCTCTATGGAGGATACGAGCTTGTGGGCGGAGTTGTATTGAAGTAAGTCTAGTAATATCATCGTTCAAGAATTAATGTGAGACAATCGTCTCTATCATTCAAGTTTAAAGAAACATCAATCTCATCCAAATCAGTCCCCATTGATGGACATTGAAGTATTTCACCAAGTCTAGCAAGTGGTAGATAGATTTTAACTCCACATACTAATGTCCAAATATAATCGTTGCGATCATGAGGAGTATGATGGTCCAAACTCATATTAGCATAGAACAATATAACCAAAAGATGTTTAGTTTTGATATTATTTGCAGCAAAAGAGACAAGTGATTCTAACCCATTTGCTCTTACAACTTGTTGAATCCGATAAGCTTCGAATTCTTCAAATTTTATGAAAGCTCCTGGAAAGAAATTAGATCTATTCATTTGAGCAAAATGTTGTCTTGCTTGCTCATTCCATAGCCACTGATCGATATTTTGTGTAGATGATGAAGTGGATGGCCTTGATCTTTTTGATTTTGGAGCCATTTGTGACTATGAGGAAGAAAGATTTGATTTTTAATGGGGTAATGACTGAAAAAGAAGATAAAGAATGAAGATAAAAGAAAGGTATAGGTTGAATAAAGGGGTAGTTACATTGAAAAACGTGCAAAAGCAATTCAAATTTGAATAGCCAGCAGATTTCAGATGTCTAAAATAAAAAATTTAGACATCTGAATCGAAGTAAATCGAGTCAGAAAGAAAATAGTGTATTTTAGGTTATTTTCAGACGTCTGAAATTATTGATTTAGACGTCTGAATCTAGAGAAAAAAATATTTTTCTACAATATTCAGACGTCTGAAACAACTATTTCAGGTGTCTGAAATATATATGAAAATGCATTTCAGAACTTTAAAAAGAATGGACAAAAGAAAAGGATTATATTAATATTTGAATGATTTATAGTATACAAATATGATCATCCAACAACAAATATAGATAAATGAAATTATTTGTCTGAATCACTTGGAGTCTTGCACTCTTCCAGTTCGATCATGGTTATCTCCGTGTATGGTCACAATGGAGACCAATATGGTTGACATTCTCAAGAGTTTGGAGAAACCGGAGGACGTTGTGGACTAGGCTCCCATGGATTTGAAGCTGAAGGTTGAACTACATCTTTCTTTGGAGATGTACTGCAGAATTTTAATGCTACTTGTTCAATGAAACTAAGTCGTTTGGCATTAACTTTCTATTTGTATTACATCTCTCATTGTAAATCCAACTATTCTTTCAAGTAATGATGAATCTCGGCTATTTTTTCTTTTGTGGATGGAGAACCGAAGAAAAGAAATCGTTGAGATTTCTTCTTTTCTAGAGTATAACCAGATGGTTCGTACGAAATATGAGGTCTAGCCGGTTCACGTGGTGTTGAAGTAGCCAATATTTCTATAGAAGATGTAGAATATGATGATGGTGAGTTGTTAGAGTTAGAATTGTTGTTTGATGCCATGGAGAGAAGGAGAAAAATCATGTTGAACTCCATTGTAATAGTTCTTTTGGTAAAAAGAAAAACAGAATTTGTGTGTATAAATGGAAGTAGAAAGTTTAAAAATATAATTTTAGTTAAAACAATTTGTGGCTGAAATGCTTTAGCCAGTAATATACACACGTTTAAATGCAAAGAAAATAAGAGGTAAAAAAAATAAAATATAGTATTAGTTTCCTAAGTGAGAAGATACCCGTGAAAAGATAAGCAGAAATATTAATATCTCATAAAAGATATCATAGATTTTTAAGAGAAACGATACCAAGCTCTCGTCTGAGTTTGATAAAAACATTTTCTAAAAGAGGTTTTGTAAAAATATCAGCCAACTGATTTTCAGAAGAAATAAAATCCAAATTTATTGTTCCTTTTTCAACATTGTCACGAAGAAAATGATGACGGATGTCAATATGTTTTGTTCGTGAATGATTAACAGGACTTTTAGACAAATTAATAGCACTAGAGTTGTCACAATATATAGTTGAATTTGTTAAGTTTATATTGAAATCTTTAAGTGTTTGTTGCATATAGATTACTTGAGTACAAGCCAAAGCAGCAAAAATATATTCTCCTTCACATGTAGAAAGAGAAACGCAATTTTGTTTCTCATTAAACCAAGATACGAGTGATTTTTTAGTAAAATGGCACGTACCACTTGTGCTTTTTCGATCTGTTCGAGAACCACCGAAGTCAGCATCACCATATGAAACTAACTTGAATGGACATTCTTTAGGATAGAACAGACCAAAATCATTGGTGTTAGTGAGATAACGTAATATACGTTTCACTGCTCTTAAATGTGATTCCTTTGGATTGGCTTGAAATTTAGCACACAAACAGACACTCATCATTATGTCAGAGTCGACTTGCCATTAAATATAGTAATGATCCAATCATACTTCGGCATAATTTCTGGTCTACACTTTTGCCACTGTCATTTTTTTCAAGATGTGTTGTTGTACTCATTGGAGTTGGTTTGGCAAAAGTATTTTCCATTCCGAAACGTTTGATTAAATTATCACAATATTTTTCTTGATCAATGAAGATGCCATTTTGAAGTTGTTTAATTTGTAAACCAAGAAAATTTGTTATTTTTCCTATGTGAGACATTTCAGATTCCTTGGTCATTATTTCGAAGAAATCCTGACACAACTTGTCATTAGTAGAACCAAAAATGATATCATCAACGTAAATTTGAACTATTAAAATATCCTTTTTCGAATGTTTAATAAAAAGTGTTTGATCAACTTTCCCAATTTGAAATCCTGAAAAAATTAAATGTCTTTAATCGATCATATCAAGCACGTAGTGCTTGTTTTAAACCATAAAGAGCTTTCTTAAGTTTATAAACATGATTAGGAAATTTCTTATGAATAAATAAGGGAGGTTGTTGAACATACACTTTTTCTTTTATATAACCATTCAGAAAGCACTTTTAACGTCCATTTGATAAAGTTTGAAATTGTAAAAACATGCATAGGCCATTAAAATCCGTATTGCTTCACTACACCAAAACAGGCAAATTCTAACATTTATAAGTGTTACAAATAATTTCAGTAACACTTTTGAAGTGTCACTAATGGACTGTGAGGAATGGAGCGACCAAATTTGTAACACTTGTAAGTGTTACAAACATACGTATTACTAACACTTATAAGTGTTGGTACCTAAATATACGGTAACGCTTATATGTGTTGGTAACGAAATATACAGTAACACTTATAAGTGTTGGTAATGAAATATACGGTAACACTTATAAATGTTGGTACAGAAATATACGGTAACACTTATAAGTGTTGGTAATGAAATATACGGTAACACTTATAAGTGTTGGTACAGAAATATACGGTAACGCTTATAAGTTTTGGTAACGAAATATACGGTAACACTTATAAGTGTTGGTACAGAAATATACGGTGACGCTTATAAGTGTTGGAAAATGATTATTTAGTAACACACACACACATATATATACCAAAACTTAAACGCAAAGTTTAAATATAAACACACTGCAAATAATGGTTTCCATATCACAAATAATTCATCATACATATTCAATGCAAAATTTAAACGCTCTGCAAATGTAGTATAATATATCATAAACAATTATTTACATATCTAAAATACCATAATGTCATATATTCAGATATTATTACAACATAAGCTTCAAAAGAAATAGTTCAAAATACACTTAAAGTTTAACTTACGGTTAACCTAACCATTCTTGAGATGTAAGACGAATTTTTGAACGATCATCAATGTCAATTTGTTGTGCAACTTTGGCGGCAATATCATCATGGCTTAAGAGCTTCGACCTTCAGAAAAGAATAAAAAACAATAGAATCAATATCATGTCTCATGATCATCGCTGAAAAAATGAAAACAAAATAATCTTTATAAAAGGTCCTAAACTTATAGTTCTAAACGAAAAACATCCCCGGTCGGATTATTCAGCAATCGAAAGTGGACAACCTAAGACATTGCATGGTGGAAAGCAATTAGTATCATAAGACTAGTTTTATTTTAAGATCGGAAAAACACTCAATGGGTGAAACAAGTTTGAACAATCATATATATTATGTTTGCCATCTGCATCTTTGCCATCTGCAAGAGCATAATGACCTCCTCAAGTGACTTTTTGGCTATCCAGTAAATAACCATCTTTGGGACTAAAAATACGCAATTGATTTAGTTAAAGCATTTTTTTATTACAGGAGTGATAAAGATTCAGTTCTAAAATTTTATAAACCTTATTTTTTAAGGAGAAATTAGGAGTGAATTCTCCATCAATATGTACTATACAGTCCATATAAAATGAGTAAATTTTGGGACGATAGTGTGATGGACTATGTTGAACTTAGGCATGCATTTTACTTCGACTGTGTTTATATTGAGGCCCTAAGCATTTAGTTCATTGGCTAAAAGCAAAGGCCCTAAATAAGTGCATAAAGTAGCCGATAAGCTCCAAAATCTGATTGAATTAGATAATTAGATTCAAGTTAAATACGACTTCTATGTTTAAAGTTGAAGACTAATGTGCAAATCTGCATCACAAATCCTTAAAGAGTTTCTGAAAACATGGTGCTTAATTTAACCATAATAAGAAATATAAGCAATAAGGAACCGATCGCATTGAGTTATTATTTATTTCAGTGTAAATTATTGCATTATACCAAGCCTTTTGTAAGGTATGTTTTAGTTGTTAATTAGTAAATTTAGTTTGCAGTCTCTTTAGATGATACTTGGAAAACCGAGCAAAATAAAAAATGAAGCTTGCAAGTTATGTTAGTCTCATAGTTGTTTTTTATTTATTTTGTTTTGTTGTCATAACCTATATATTTCTTTGTAAAAAAGTACTCTAGGTAGTAAATAGATTTACACAAACAACTCACCCAACATGTAATGCATGAAAATTGATTTACACAAACATCTTGTACACAAACAACTCACCCAACAATCAAACTGTCCCATACAAACTTCACACAACACACTTATCATACAATCAATCTACAACCTCCTTATTGCATGTTCCATATTGCCTATTCCATATTCCCTGACAATCCCCTACAATCATCATCCCTCCTTCACTTTGACTGCTGCACTACATCACAATCTTATAAAACTGCTGAACCTACCTTCTCCTCGCCAGAAAATCATACTGCCTTTCAAAAAACATCATATTGCCTGTTACTATACTAGAAAATCACTCTCTGTTGCATCACCTGTCATTATACACTTCATAAAAATAGCCTTGCTTCATCTCAAATCAAACTGTGCACTACATACCAACTTCCGGCAATACTGCAGAACCACAGCCTTGATCGAACCATCACTATTGCATACACACATCACAAACATTGTTACATTCTCTCACTGTCATTTTTAAACCTTCCATACACATACATAAGCATACACAACCACCTTGCACAATTCACCTCCATCTGCTAGCAGTTCAACCTTCTGCTTACTTCCTTTCCGCCGCAACAACTTTCATTGCTTTCAATTCCCGCTACCCCAAATCACAACATACCACTGCCTTGCCACACAAATCCTTCAACCTTACCATAACAACTACGCCGAAGCAACGAACCAGACATCGCTTCCACAGCTACGATCATCGATAGTAGCTAGACCTAAATTCGAACCCATCGAATTTCCAAACATCGACTACCAATTAACGAAGTCGTGATGAATTTCGTGTTTCATTTGATTTTTATTTTATTTTAGAAAAGATGAGAGAGCATGTTTTCTTTTACAGAAACGCTGATGGGATAAGTGGTATAGGATTTGGGTTTGTGGGCTTGGTCAATAGTGGGTTGAGTTCATTGCTGCATTTAGTTAATCATCGAAATTTTTTGAGTTAATCGTTGAAATAAAAAGTTTTGTTTTAAAAAAAATCCTTCTTTCTACTTTTAACCAAAAAAAGAGAGAGAATTTATTTTACTTTAGGTAATAAAAAGTTATGTGAGCTATATATTTGTGCATCCACTTGTTGTAGTAATGCATGAAAATTGATTTACACAGAAATGGTTACATGTAGGGAAAGAAAGTTCAGTTCCTACAAAGAATATAAATACTAATTCTCGACAACTAAAATTTTCTACTAAAATGGCAAAGGTATATCTACAAACATCATTTCTGATAATCCTTATATATCTAAATATTCTGATAGTTCTGCTGAATTTGAAAAAGACATTAATTCAGATGATGTAGATAGAAATCCCATTGATAATAGGCTAGTGTTATTGATAAATCCCTAAGTAAAAATAAATTAGAAAATGAATATTAGAATTAGGTGATTGTAACATCCCTAAATTTTGATCTGATTGAATGTTAGTAGAAAGATTACCATCCCGTAGTCATAGTTTTTCTTTATATTTGGGATAAATCTTAGATATGTCACCATAAACCCCGATTGTTCAAACAGCCCCATCGATATTAAATAAAAATAAAAATCAAAGTAACTACTACCGAAGTCTTATATGACTGTCAGTTTACATGCATAACGTCTACCGGCACTTCAAACTTTGACGGATATTTAGACGACTTTAACGCACATTCAAATAAACCATCAAACGATTTATATTTATCAATTTTTAAAGTTGAATCATTCACCTATACAGTGTATGAACATTGTTATATATTTATAATTAAAAGGAATACAGGGTAACAAAATACCTACTAGAAATTCAGAACTTCCCACAAAAATTGCTCGGCCAATTTCTCCAGTCTCCTCTGCCACAAACTCCACGAAGAAAGCCAAAGAGCCTACGCTAACCGACCCAATCCCTCTGTTCAGTCCTCAGGAAAACAATAAGCATGGACAGAATCAAGATTATCAAACAGGTGCAAACATGGAAGTTGACATACGGTGCAATACTGAAAGTGTAAGCGGTAAGGAACTCCCATCATTCAAATACCATAATTGGCATAACAATATTTGTTACTATAAAAGGGCAGAGAGCACACCATTTGGGAATAGGGGAACTATTTTGACTATAAATGTACTAGTGCTGGTATGCTATACAATGGATATTGAAAAGTTTAAACAATCTCTGTTATTTTCTTCCAACTTCCTCTCTATTTTGTCTTCCTCTTATCTCCGCTCGTGTTTATTCTTAATTTCCTACGGTAAGCTATATCATTGGTTATGGAATAAGTAGAAACTTATGGATTTAAGGCGAATAAGTAGAAACTTCCTCTCTATTCTATCAGATTTAAGGCGAATAAGTAGAAACTTATGGATAGAAATCATCATAAGTGAACTGCGAGTAAACAGACATAATTCCCAGAAAGCATGATTCAAATACAAAATGCCTGTGTTGGTGTCAAGTCCAGCTCTTGCTCTGCCATCCGCTTCTGCCAGTTCCTATGATGGTTCATCCTAAGTCATGAATGGCAGCCTGTTGGTTTTAACCATTTATACTGCTACCTGGAACCATCTCTAACCATACTCCTTTCATCATGCTTGCTATCTTCTGAAAGTTCGGCCTGTCAAGTCGCTTACTATAAGAAGTTTGACTAAAATGTAAAATGTTTGATAATCATATATTAACTGGAAATGAAAATTTGCAACAAGAGATGAAATCAGTTGTTCCTTGATTTCAAGAATCAATTCCCAACCATAGATATGTAAGCATGCAAATGAATGAAAAATAACTGCAAGTTGGCAAAGTGAGAGCTTACTGTATGTTGATGTATCAATTTGTTCACGTAACTCCTTTATGTCAACCTCAAACCTTTCTTGTACCTATGTTAATATTGAAAATAATAATTATAATGAAAAACACCAAAAATGTAGAGAGGCTTTATTCGAAGTAAAAATGAAATTTACCGAATTAAGGACATCTAAATCAGAGGCATGAGCAGCAAAAGTAACGGAAAAACCTTCGGTTCCAAACCAACCAGCACATCAAAATGTGAGAAGGGCATTCAAATGTCAGAAGAAAAAAACAAGTCAAAGCGCTCGAAAATAATTAACTTACCCTATGTACGTATAAGAACCGGCACTAAAAAATTGGAATAAATTATGAAATTACCACAATGCCTTTTTACATCGGTATACATATGCGCATTTGGAATTGCAATTTGTTAATCTATCAGTTTGTCTTCTTTTTATCAATTAATAATAAATGGATAGACTGGATAATTCATGTGATGTGATAATTCCTTATATTACAAAGAATAAAATGTAAATTTAAACATAGATAGTATTAAATAGTTAAGATATATAACCTATGCTATAAAACATGAACAGTCATACGTCCTTTATTTTTTTTAATATATATATAAATACTCGAAACTTCAATTTAAAAGAAATCATGGTGGAACCATACTTCATAAAACAGTAAAACAAAATAAGTATTAAAGAGTACACACCAATTTTCAAAGCAACAGAGTATATAAACATCACAAATTAAACAACAGGGACGAAAAAATGATGGCAGCAAATTAAAACAGGGACCTGCGCTTGAAACATTCAAAGAAAATAAGGCCACATGAAAGAGACAATCTGACATATAAATAGAGTAGCCCATTTTCCAATCAAAGAACTATAATGGACGAAAACAAGCCATAGAGTGCAGGCTACTCGTGTGATCAATTATCCAAATAAATAAGTTTGCACATTAATCACTTAAGAGAGGTTTTGTAATCAAATGAATGTGCATTACTTCACATATGGATGTGGCAATAATTTAAAGCCTCAAGCATAGAAAGAACAAAACCAAAGCATCAGATACTTGCAGGAGCAATGTTTTCAAAGCATAGACATAGTACGTACAAAGATAAAACAACAAAAGAAGAAATTCACTATTCACAAAATGTTTGCACTTTAGGTCCGACCAAATATGTACAGTTGCTCATAAGAAAATTTCAATGCAATAAAAATTGATTACATGACCAACCTTCAAGGCTACAGGGCATGAACAGTATAAAACAACAGAGTGTTGCTTATGCAAAATTAGAATAATAGGGATATGGACGAACGCAAATCAGAACGATAGGTCAAAATAAATGCATGCAATTAATCTAGAGATAGATTGTGCGAGGTTCAACTCACCTTAAATCCCAAAATAGCAGCGTTAAACGATCACACCACCACTCGATGCCTAGCCTAGCCCGCCATCACTTGAACGCAGCCACCACCAACGTCCGCACCTTCGGCCACGCAGCTCGAACTCCCCTTACCATCACGTTCTGCCTTGCCTTGCTCGAGCTTCGTCTATCGCCTCGACCCGGATTGATAAAGGGATTTAATTGGGGATTTATAGGGATTTAAACCTGAAGATAAAGGAGATGGAGTGGGAAGTGTTTTCTTTTCAGCAAAACTGGAAATCAACGTATATAGTTTTATTTGAAAATAAGATAGAAGGCTAGAATTCATTTGTTTTGTTTTATCAGAAATATGATTTGAGGGTCTGAAATATGATTGAGAGAAAGAAAAACCTACGCAAAGCAAATTGAAGTCGGCATCGTTGAAGTGGTCCGTTGATTTTAAAAAGCGGTTAATCGACATTGATTTGGGGAGGAAGAGAAAACCCTAGATTAAATTTCATGCGAAGAAATATGTCTGGAAATGGATGGGTAAGCGTGAGAAGAGAATGCACGTCTAAATTACAGAAGACTCCTCTTATTACTAAACTATTTACATTTTTACCAACTACGGTAACACTTATTTGTGTTGCAAAGTTCATTTAGAAAACTATTTATTTTCACCAACACTTTTTCGGTATCCTAACATTTTTTTACCGTTAGGAGTTTGCACCATTTATAAGTGTTAGCAATTAACAAATATAAACTGTTGCAAAATCACTGATTTGGTGTAGTTCTTCTAGTCTTGCAACCGGAGCAAATGTTTCTTCGTAGTCAATTCCATCTTCTTGATTGTATCCTTATGCAACTAGCCTTCCTTTATTTCTAGTGATGTTACCTTGTTCATCTGCTTTGTTCTTGTAGACCCGTTTTGTTCCAATAACAGTTTGATCACTTGGTCTAGGAACTAGTTCCCAAACTTCATTGCGTTCAAACTGGTTTAGCTCTTCTTGCATTGCAATTATCCAGTAGTCGTCTGTGGAAGCTTCTTTGGAATTCTTTGGTTCGATATTTGAAAGGAATGCTACGCGGCACATTTGATTTAGTTGACTTCTAGTTCATACGTTTGAATTAATTTCTCCGATAATATTTTGAACATGATGGTCCCGTAATATTTTTGGTGGAGATCTTAATTCATCATTATTATTATAAACAATGTTTTCATCATTTTCAAGATTTGTAGTTTCCGTATTTGTGATATTATCCGAAAAATCTTCATTATCTTCTATACTTGATTTTCGTTGAAAATTTTCATCGAAAGATACGTGTAACGTTTCTTCAACAGTATTTGATCTTTTATTAAATACGCGATAAGCTTTGCTACAATCTGAATATCCTAGAAAGATTCCTTCGTCGGATTTCGCATCGAATTTTCCAAGCTGATCTTTTATATTTAATATAAAACATTTTGAACCAAAAACTTTGAAATAAGAAATCTTTGGTTTTCTTCCAGTAAAAAGGTCAAGAGAAGTGTTTTTCGTGAGAGGTCGAATAGAAACACGAATCAAAACATAACAAGCAGTTGCAACAGCTTCTGCCCAAAAATATTTTGGAAGAGTGCTTCCATTTAACAAGGTTCGTGCACATTCTTGTAAAGTTCTGCTTTTACGTTCTACAACTCCATTTTGTTGTGGAGTTCTAGGGAACAAAAAATTATGAAAAATTCCTTTCTTTTTACAAATATGTTCAAAAACTTCATTTTCAAATTCTCCTCCATGACCACTTCTTATGTTCTTAATCTTCAAACCATCGAAATTTTGGATTCGTTTGGCAAAAATTTTAAAATTCTCAAACGTATCACTTTTATTTTTCATAAAAATGGTCCAAGTATATCTAGAAAAATCATCTACTATTACAAACACATATCTATTGTGGTTTAAGGATTGAACTTAAGTTGGCCCAAATAGATCCATGTGTAGTAATTCAAATGGTTGTAAAGTAGAAATAACTTTCTTAGATTTAAAAGATGATTCGGTTAATTTTCCTAATTGACATGCATCACAAATATGATTGACTAGAAGTTCATTTTGGTAATCCTCTGACTAATTTATTTATAGAAAGCTTGTTTATAGTTTTGAAGTTGATATAACAGAATCTTTTGTGCCATAGTCAAGGATCATTTTCATTAGCTATTAAACACATATCTGAATTGTGATTGATTTTCATATTCAGAATATAGATATTTCTGTCTCTATTTCCTTCAAATATAAGATTTTTATTTTTATCAATAATGCTACACTTATCTTCAGAAAAAGAAATTTTGAATCCTTTGTCACACAATTGGCTGATACTTAAAAGATTGTGTTTTAAATTTTTGACTAGTGAAACATTAGAAATAAGAGGTAAATTAGATGTACCGACATTGCTGACGTCGCCTTTTCCAATGATATATCCTTTGGAATTGTCTCCAAAAGTGACAGAGCCTCCATCTGAGTAAATAATGTTTGATAACATATTTTTGACTCCAGTCATATGTTATGAGCAACCACTGTCGAGTATCCATTTTTCTCTCTTTTTAAGTGGGTCCCTGCAAAAAAAAAATAATAACATTGGTACCCACTTTGTGATAGAGTCTTAAGAGTTAGGTCTTAGGAAACCAAACCCAAGTAGGTTCAGTATCCTCTTAAAAATATAATTTTTATTTTTATGAACAGTTTTCAAAAAGGTATTTATATATTTATTCCTAATCAAACTATTGTTTGTTCTAGGAACCCATATTTTTATGGTTTTTGAATTATTATTCCTTTTTGGACGAGCGGTAGGATTAAAAATATTTCTCCTAATTTCCTTTTTAGATGAAGTCTTTGATATCTTAGGGTATCCTAGTCCCTTTTTATTAGAAGTAGATTGAGAATTTTCAAGAATATTGGATAGTTTTCTCGACCTTCATTAAAGTTAGAAACATTTCTAGTAATATTATCTAACTTGGTTTTGAGGCAAGTTTATCTAATTCTATCATTTTGATCTTAGTTTTTAGCTCATGATTTTCACGGACTAGAGAATCATTCTTTTCTTTTTGAGTTTCAATTTCTTGACTCAATAAAGTAAGTTGAGAGTTATCATTAGAGAAGGTATCTTGAAGTTTTCCAAGTTCTTCTTCTAATATTTTCCTTTCATCATTAAGAAAATCTCTCGTATTCTGCTTATTTCTGATTTTCTAGAGCTTCTTTATATATTTTTTTGATACTTTTTAAGGTATCAAGAAGTTCCGAATTAATTTCAATCATATCATCAAAAGTAAGATCATTTACCTCATTCTCTGTAGCCATGAAACAAACATTTGCTTGTTCATTTTCACTATCACTGTTGCTTTCTGAAGAAGAAGAATCCGAGTCATCCCATGTTACTGAAAATGCTTTTCTTTTAAATTTGTCCTTTCGATTCTTATTGTGATATGTCTTCTTTTGTTCTGAGCAATCTTTTTGCATGTGCCCCTTCTTGTGGAAATTAAAGCATTCTAGTATAGATGAAGATGGCTTATTTGCATTGTTGTTGAAGTTTCTTTTTCCGTTGTTTCGATTTCCTTTTCTGTACTTCAAAAACATTTTTAAGTTTTTAGCAATGAATGCTAAGTCTTCTCATCCGAGTCTGATTCTTCTTTTTCTGCATGAAATGCCATATCCTTTTTTTCTTGTGCTTGTACTCTTTTAGCTTGCAAATTCACTTTATAGGACATTAGATTTCCTATCAACTCTTCTGGTTTCATGGTAGAAAGATCATTAGCTTCTTCAATAGCTAAGACTTTTCTTTCCCATTCATCCATTAAAGAATTAAGGATTTTTGAAACAATATCAAAATCGGAGTATATTTCTCCTAGTCCTAGTAAAGAATGATGAATATCTTGAAATCTGAAGTACATACCATTTATAGATTCATCTTGTTTCATCCTAAAATCTTGAAATTGATTCTTAAGCATATACATTTTACTCCGTTTAACCTTGTTAGTACCTTCATGAGTCACTTTAAGTGTTCTCCATATTTCATATGCAGTGTTACATATACTAACTCGGTTAAATTCATTTTTATCTAATGCACAAAACAACATATTTATAGCTTTAGTATAAGCAGAAGCATCTTGTTTTAGTGCAGCTGTCCATGTAGTATATTCAGTAATAGGTGCAGTATATTCTGCTTATGTAACATTCCATGCATCAGAACTACTGGCTTGCATATAAATACGCATTTGTGTTGCCCAATAGTTATAATTCATGATACTGAATAGTGGAGGTCGTGCAGTATAGCAGAAGTTGTAATTCATGCCATTGAATAGTTATCATGAAAGTTTATGGACATGTCCATTAATAAAAAGTTGTATCTCTTCACAGAAGAGAAGTGTCCATTCAAAAAATATAACAGTTGTAGAAGTTCAGCCGTCTGAAAATTAGAATTCAGACTTTTGAAATTGTTAATGAGCAAACCAGAAAGGAAATAGGTTATTTTTGACGTGCATGTGTGTTTGTGTACGTGTCGATATATATATATATATATATATATATATATATATATATATATATATATATCCAAAGGAGAGATTTTAACATCATTTCAATTCTAAACGACTCAATAAAACATATATGCAGCATGAAGTTCATTTGAATCCGGTTTTGTAGATATCCTGCAAAAACAAGTTAGTATAGAAAATCAACATATATAGTTGTCGCAGTCAAAAATAAGTATGAAACGTCGTAAATGAGGTTTCAACATAATGTATCAATGAGGAGCATTAAATATATGATACAATAAACCTTGATTGGTTCACACCACTAAAAAAATTCAATTTTACGTGAGAGCGCCTCGTGTCCTAACCGACTATACATTACCCTTGTGGACAATTGCGTTTTCATCATTTAGTTTCTCTTGTTTGTAAAATTTCTCATTCAAGAGATAATTAAGTAATGTTCTTCTTAGACTAGTATAAAATTTTCACTTAACAGGCAGACGTATAGTGTCATTGTGTGACATTGATAGTGCAACCACTTTCAATCTTGATGTTATCTATTTGTTTCAACTGATTCTATTTTGTTATTTCTGCATTGTTGAGCGGGTATCCATTATCATCAACCCCCAACAGCTATGACCAATGTAAAGTAGGGTGCTAAATCTTGTATAATATATACACCGTATTGTCTACCATCGCCCTGAATAATACAAGAACTAACTTCAATCCAAAATTACACTAATACCGTGTTAATAACATCACACCATTTGGATGGGTTATATTCACAAAGCCTAGCCAATGTTTTAAGTTGGAGTCTTCAAGGGTACTTACAACGCTAGAAGTAACTGTAGCCTGGTATCAACAATTGAACGCTAAAATCGGACATTTAAGTCATTAACTTTCAATTCAAAACAACAGTGGACCATTTAAGGAATAAAACTTCTCGCTTAGGCTTAGCTCGGCTGACGAAAACGGAAAATGTTTCCGCAGAGTAGAACATACATGTTTGTAGCCATTGCATATTTACAAAAACTTACACCATAGGGGCAACGCAAAATGTTAAAATAGCATATATATATATATATATATATATATATATATATATATATATATATGTGTGTGTGTGTGTGTGTGTGTGTGTGTGTGTGTGTGTGTGTAAATATATACACGGTATATATGCATATGTATGTTACTTTATCCGTATTAGTAAAATATTTGTTGGTAAAGCTGATGTGTGCAATTATGTTTCCAGGGAGGTCAAGAGTTCTACTCGGATGATCCCTGTTTTTCTCAATTGTTTACACCTAAAATTTTAAGTTGGTTAGTGCAACCAAGGTACTCGAGACACCCTGCATTTAACCCGAGCTTGACCATAAGTTTAAATTTTGCTCCAAAGTCTCGTGTCTAATATCCTATACCTTGGCACCTCTTTGCCTTTGGTATTTCTCGCTTTAGTTTAGGGTATCTATGAAATGAAAGACAAGGTTTTTTCTCACTTTAGTACATTGCTTACACATGCAAACTTTGATCCTAAGTACATTGTGTACATGAATAGTTTTGACCTAATCCATTAACCCAACCAATTTATCCTACTTTTAAATAGGGTTGGATCAACCCATTAATGAATTTAATTAGATGAGTTATGTGTTATGTTGCTCATATTTAAAAACGTTATAAATGAATAACCCATTTATTAAAAACATTATATTTTAATGTAAAATTGAAAAATAAGAATTTTGAACATACAACGTAGTTTTCACGAAGACTGACAGTTGTACTTAAAAAATAACAGGCTACCGCACCCTCATATTTGAACTTCATCTGGTGCAGAAGCCGCTGTTTTTTTCGGACTACAATAATTTCTTCATACTAACTCGGAATCAAACGAGACTTCAACCGATGAATTTCCATGTAAATTACCAATAATATGAAACACTCAGATATTTCATCTTGTGATCGCATACTGTAGTTCTCCAAAAGGACTAACAGTTGCTCTTAGAAAATAACAGGCTATCACGTCCCCATATTTGAACTCTGTTTAGTGCAGAAGCCGCTATTGTTTTGTTCGGACTGCAATAACTTCTTCATACTAACTCGAAATCATGCAAGACTTCGACCGATTAGTTACTACCTAAATTACGGACAGCATGGAACACTCGGATACTTCATCATGAGAATGCGCACACTGTATTTCTCCAAGGGGACTGACAGTTGTACTTAAAAAATAGCATGCTACTACATCCCCATATATGAACGCCGCCTAGTGTAGAAGCCGCTATTTTTTTGTTCAGATTGCAATAACTCCTTCATATTAAATCAGAATCGGGCGAGACTTCGACCGATTAACTCCCACCTAAATTACGGACAGTATGTGACACTCGGATATTTTATCTTACGAACGCACACTTTAGTTCTCCAAGGGGACTGATAGTTGTACTTAGAAAATAACAGGCTACCACATCCCTGTATATGAACTCCGTCTAGTCCAGAAGCGGCTAATTTTTTTGTTCAGACTGCAATAACTTTTTCCTATTAACTCAAAATCGGACGAAACTTCGACCAATTAACTCTCATCTAAATTACGGACAGTACGTAATACTCGGATATTTCATCTTGTGAACGCACACTGTAGTTCTCTAAGGGAACTGACAGTTGTACTTGAAAAATAACAGGCTACCGCATCTCAATGTTTGAACTCCGTCTAATGCAAAAGCCGCTATTTTTTTGTTCAAACTGCAATAACTTCTTCATACTAACTCGGAATCACGCGAGACTTCGATCGATTAACTCCCACCTAAATTACAGTCAGTGTGGAACGCTCGGATACTTCATCGTATGAGCGCACACTATAGTTCTCCAAGTGGACTGATAGTTGTACTTAGAACATAATAGGCTACCACATCTCCATGTTTGAACTCCGTCTAGCGCAGAAGCTGCTTTTTTTTCCAGACTGCAGTCTCTTCTTCATACTAACTCGGAATCAGGTGAAACTTCGACCGATTAACTCCCTCCTAAATTACGGACGGTGTGGAAAACTCGAATACTTCATCTTGTGAATGCACAATGTAGTTCTCCAAAATGACTGTCAGTTGTACTTAGAAAATAACAAGTTACCACTCCCCGTATTTGAATTTTGATAAAAATTAGAACTAAAATTTTAAATTTTTTATTGGAATTCAAAACATAAAAATTTGAATTAAAATTATTTTATATTTATTTGTTTTTTATTGATCAAATCAAATTTAAATATTTAAATGGACTGAATGGGTAACCTGTTTATTGAATGAGTTGGGTCATAAATGGGTTCGGTCGTAAAATGGGTAAAAAAGAATGGGTTATAAATGGTTTGGATCAAACTCGATCCAACTCATTTTACCCAACTCAACCCGTTTGACAGACCTATTAACATAGATGTATGACGGCTTCTGTAAAAATATAAGGCGTTGCACGGGCAATGTATAAATATTACATGTAAAAGTGCATATTTTTTTGTTTTGATTATCAGTGGAGACCTTACGCCTAGAAGCGCATTATGGATTTGCTACTGAGCTACATTACAAGCATTCAACATCGTTCATGTTTAACTTAATAAGTAATCAAACCAATTTGTAAGGTTACTACATGTCTACATCATATAAACTTGGCAAGATGTCACGTTCTGATAACAAAACCAATATTTTATAGATAAACAAAATGTTGTCCTGCTAAGCTCTCCAAATACGTCCCTGTTTGAATCTTAACAACCGCAACCCATGTCAAAATTTCAAAATTAACCTCAAATCACAGTTTTCTTTATTTCAACTTCCTTTTTTGTATGTATACGGTGGCTGTTATGGTAACTCTTATTTTACAAATATGGTTACCGTATCATTTTTACTGATAAACTAAAATTTCATTTTGTTACCGTTGCTGATGACCTAATGACACGCCTAAGGCTTGTACGATAAACCATAGACCATTATACTAGTAATGGTAGGTTATAGTTTTTTTAAGGAAAAGCAAAGAATTTACATATGTTATATGCTAATGACCTTTACACTAGTTACGGTACACCAAGTTAGTTCACAAATTTTAACCAACTGAACGGTAACAGCACGGTGATGTTTACATAACAACCCTAGTTGTATGAAAAATCCGGAGTTAACAAGCGTTACATTTTGGTTATCGCCTTAAATATGATTACATGAATACTCATACATTCATTCAAATACCGGTCCTTCCTTTTCAATTGCATTACTCCGTACTAAATCCGAAACAATATTGTCGCTTTCCAGAAACAAAAGGACACGTTTTGGCTTGACCAATACATGAACCGTTGTGCATGCGTGGGTGCGTGCATGTGTGTGTGGGAGGTGTATGTACACATGTAAGACAAAATGATTATTAATACAACAGTTAGATGATCCTCGTATAAAATGCATAACAAATTATGCAAACCACATGCATGTGAAATACAATAATAAATGATACAAACGATTCAAGCTCCACGCATGAAATAAAAGATTATAAATTTAAAAGCTTAAACGTCGATTATTAATATCATAACATCTGTTACATACATGTAAAACTTGTATTTTTTTTTTAATATAAATGTATTGTAACGACCCGTATTTTTCAACATTCAATTTGAAATATTTAAACGACTTTAAATATTGAAATTGAATTATAAATTGGTTTTGGATATGGAAAAACTTGAGTTTATTTAATAAAATAGATTCAGAGGTCAGATATAGTGAATTATTGGACAATTCAACTTTTGAATTTAATAATTGGAATTTGGGTAAATTATTGAATCTTGAGTTTTAAACTTGTTAAAAATAATTTGAAGGCTTATAAAATTTATTTGATAGTAATAAAGGTAATAAAAGTTTTAAAATTAAATTTGAGGGCAGTTTGTTCAGCTTTAAAAATAGATCATTTAAATCGATATTTAAAAATAACCTTACGAGGCACAGTTTCGCAATTCGACGAAACCAGTTACATTGGATCCGTAATATTGTATTATTTTCGGATTTCAAATTTCGTAACGTTTATATGTATATATATACATATAAATATATATATATATATGAGTTATCGTGCGGTCGTACGGTTTGTAAACGCGCTGGAATTAATATCGGAAGTTTAATATAATAATTAGGTCTAAAATACTATCTTCTCCATACGATCGAATTAGCACTCGAAACCATTTCCATTGCGTTCGGAATAAGGGTATAATATTATAAACGCTTAGCGGGCACGCCTCATGTAAAGACCCGGAATTTCCGATCCCAAAAATTCCACATTGTTAGGGTAAAGAAGAAAGAGATAGAAGAAGAAACAGAAAACAAGTCACAGAATCTCACATTCGCAATGGATCAAAATATAATATCAAATAACAACAGTTATACAAAAGAAAACTATTTCTGTCAATTTACATTAGTACATCAGAGTTACAACATAACAAAACACTGGACAGTTAAAATCAATATGCCCCAGATAAGCTACAATATATCACAGCGAATACTCTCCATACGTTCCTGCAATCCAGCTCGCCTCCTGAGCTCTAGAAAGTCCTTATCTGAAAATATGTAATGCTCGGTCTGACCCGAGCATTACATCAAAGTAACACCCGGGTTAGGCTGGAAACCAGCGTGAGTAAACCCATATAACAGGAAATACCAAGCAAAATAACTTAAGTGAATTGCCAGGGTAACTCGTACTCTTCTACGGGTTCTAGTCTTATTTAAGTCAATCATTTACAACAGATCTCAGACTTAATGTCTATGTTACTCAATTTATTCCATTCTAGCCTGTTTAATTCCACATTTCCAATTTATAAAGTATTTAGTTTACTAATCGAAGTGGTTTTAGATGCTGTAATATAGCAAACTCGATCCCGGTCTCTTCGAATTCAATATCATTTCTAATCCAAGTTGTTCAGTTTAAAACAATACAAATCATATACAGGACTTCATACAACAATTCAACTCAGATAGGAAACCCGCATTATCACAGTTCATATAATAGCACATCTCAATCGCTCGTCAGAGACATCAACAATCCAAGTCATCCAATATCATTCAACCATCCATAAGCAAGATTCATATATATATATATATATATATATATATATATATAATTCCTAATTAATATAATTAATTTTCAATTAAATTAATTACCAATTTTAATTACTTGGATTACCTTAATCCTGATTACTTAACATGAATTAATTAGAACCATTAATTAACATCCTTTAATTAATTATCCATAATTATTTCATTAAGTACTTATCTCATTGGTTAATTATACCTAATTAATTAACCTTTAATTATTAATCAATTACTCTCTAATAATTAATTAAATAAATTAACCTTCAACAAACTAATCCTTTAATTACTTACACCAAGTAATTTATCTCCAATCACTTTCCTTAAATAATTATCCTCTAATTACTTTTCCCTTAAGTAATTTTCCTTTCATCAATTACACAATCAGTAATTATTACTTACAGAGTACTTATACTTTATTAATTTCATTAAGAAATAATTTCATTAATTGGTTTCCTTAACTAATTAAACTAATTACATTAATTAATTACCTTTAATTAATTAACTAATTAGACTTTAATTACTTTTATTAATAAGACCTAAATTTAATTAAGATACACTATTTATCTTAATGAAATTTATATTTTCTTAATGTAAATGCTTAAAAACAAAATCATTTGAGAATACTTCATTTATTTTAAGTTAAATTACTCTTACCTTTATCACACTTAATTCAACATTATCTTATTTATTTTGGAAACACATAGTAATTTAATTCCAAAATTAAACTGATATTTTTAATTACCTAAAAACCAAACAAATTTGTATCATTTAACTCTAACATTTAAGCTTAAAGCTTGTTTAATAATTTTCAAACCTGTCAACATAGTGAAACCCGAGCTATCAAATATAATTCCCGAGCTATCTCTCAAAAAACCCCGAGACATTCATAACTTCGGGCAACAACGAGAAATTCTCGAGAAACAACCCGAGGCAAAAGATCCTTCCCCAACAACTTCATCTTCGTCTGATACATTGTGCACCTGACGTACACCGCCTATCAACCCCTCTTCGACCTTTCCTCCGACCCCCGACCAGTCGATGACAACCCCGACGCCACTCACAATCACCCAGTTTGACAACATCGCCAGCAGAACGGAAACGAGCCACCCCAAAATCCACTGGAATCCAACACCCGACGAAATCGATCATCCACCTACGAATCCGACCTCGAGGACCATCACCGATCGTACCAAAGCATCGCCTCGACACGATAAATCGATCCCACCCCTCGCGATCGCCTCCGATCCACCCTAGCCATCGTACAATCCATGACAACAACGACGACGACCATAACTGGGTTTTAAACCCTAAGATCATCTCGCCGCGCCACCACGTCGAAAGTTATCTCCTCCGACTATTTTTGCCGTCATCACCCATCTCCAGACTTACTTCACCCAAGATCTCGCGACCCCAAAATTTCCCAATCATCAGAAATTGCTCAAAATCCAAAATACGTTCAACTCTCGATAACTCTCGAATTACAACAATAAAAGTCACGATTCTTTCTCTAAAAATCATGATTTCCTAAGCTTAAACAGATTATATTCAAGAATCCACCAATTATTCAAGTTGAGATTTTAACGTTTTTAGAGTTCACTGTAATAATTATGTTCAAATGAAAACTGTATTCAATTTCTTTTTTTTAGTTATTTTTAAAACTTAATTCTTGTTGTTATAAACATAATCGATTCATATATCTAAGTCTAAAAGAATTCAAGGAAAAAGAAATTCGATTTGGAACATCTTAGAAGCCTGCATAAGAAGAACAGAGCATATATATACTCTTATGCAGTCATTCACACAAGTACTTATATACATATTTACATTCATTCATATTAAAATTATTAGGCAAACATTTATGTTAAATTCATCAAATTTTACTTCAAACATTTACTACCTGAACCAAGTTTAAATTGTTTGAATTTAAGTTTATTCGCTGTCCCATTTTGAACAGAGATTTACTTTCCATGTTCCAGTCATGTATATAATTATTAACACACATATATACTTATAATCATTTTAAAAACAACATGCACAACATAGTTCACATCATATTTCAAAGATCATCACATGAAGCTTCAAGATATACCAGAAGTTTCAGAGTTACTCAGCTGTTTTAATTTGATCAAAGAACTTGAAAGTTTTTCTTAGATATGAAATTGCTTGAGTTTGGTCTGGTATTGAAACTTTGTTGCTTGATTCCACTTGAATTTACTTTTTTTTTAAAAGAATTTGGACCGAAGCTCGGTATTGTCTATGTTGCTTCAGGTTTGATTGTTTTGATCTTGTTTTTGCTTGATTCAAATTCTCGAACTGAAAGAGTTGCTTTGTATGTATATATATATATATATATATATATATATATATGTTTGTAGTTTCTCAGGTGTTGGATTTTGAATAAAATTTTAAATGAAGACAAAAATGAAAGATAGGAGTAGAGAGATAGGTATAAATGACTTGTTTCCATTTTATTTATTTATTATTTAAATGAAGAAAATGATTAATGACACTTGTTATAATTGTCTTTCCATTTGTAATTTGCAGGTTAGAATTGCCTTACATATGTTAAATTGTAAGAACCTATGTTTTTTATATATATTTGCATCATATTTTCTATTTAATTACATATTTATATATGTATGTTTTTAAATCTATACATATTTTAAATCATTCTTATTTATATGTAATGTAAAAGAAAGAGTATTAATTCTTTATTTAAATCTTTTCTTATATTTTATACAAATTATGTATCATATGATTCAAAATTTTCTATATATATATATATATATATATATATATATTTACAAACCATTTTAGTTTAAGTAATTTTAAAAGAAAGCATAATAAATCTTTTATTAAATCTTATTTTAAATATCATACCTTTAAATGAATAAATGTTTATCTTTAGAATTTTTAAATACATAATTAACTTTAAATAACTTTTGAAAATTTATTACATTGGATTCAAACCCATGCTTCAAATCACAATATATATACACTCATATTCTTGTTAGTTTCAAATATATAGTTTTCTAATCCAATTTTATTTATAAAATATATCTTTTATTATCAGAATTTTTATCTATTCAATTGAATAAATCGGTTAATTATCCAATTATCAGATGTCCAAAAATCTGGTCATTACATTCCTTCCCCCTTTGAATCTTTTCGTCCTCGAAAAGGAATGAAGCTAAATTTTATTAAAATGCTTAAAATCGGATAAATTTTCTTTTATCATTTTTTTAAATGCTTTTTAAAATCCACATAATATTGTAAAATAGTTTTTATAACTCGATGTCTCAACTAGTCCATCCTTGTTCTCACATAAATTCAGTCGTACGTTGATCAGGCGTAGGACTGAAAATATATAAGTACTCAGCAGACATATTTTTAACACCCAGTGCAAATACTTGGAAAACATTTTTTTGAAAATATAGAAAACATTTTTGAAAATAGAAGAAACCTCTTTGGTGAGAATGCTCTGGAAATCATCACCCACATTCATGGTCGCAGTTAACCCGATGGTTACGTTGTCATCCTGCCAAAATCCATAGATAACTGTAGGCCTCCGCGCCCCTCGATTACACCATGGAACCCGCTACAGATCGCAACTACATCTGGAGTTACATTGCTATCATAGCAAAAACCCATATAACTGTAGGCATCAATGCCCTCGAATTTCGCTACCAAAAAGAATGAAACATCTCCACTCCACTCGACCATAGATCGCAGTCTACCGATGTTACGTTGTCTTCCCGGCAAAATCAAACGTACACCATTGACACTCACCTCCACACGATTTCTGCTATGGTCCACAGTAGATCGCAATGACATCGAGTTACACTGCCGTCACAACATGACCTAAATGCCTCTGTAGGCATCAGCGTCCTTGACTTTCGCTATCCAATAATCCTCAAGAACTTCAGTTTGTCCGGACTTCCTCACAGGATCCACTTTAGAACCCCCCTAGGGCTCAAGGCATTACCAGCCTATGGTACTCCTAAGAAATTCATTTCAAGGGAGCGTCTTTTTCTCCAGAGCCATTTTTAAAACACTTTATACTATGCACATGTAGTATCTTCCAAATCATACACCTAGTATGAATCTCATATAAATCTCCTTTCTCAAAATCGATTATCCCAAAATCGATAATTCTCAAACTAGGCTTTCCAAATTTCCAAAATTGATTTTTTCCAAAATCAAAAAGACTTTTCCAAACCATATGTTTCAAAACCTTTTCTCCAAAACCATTCTCGTAAAATCCTTCATATATATATATATATATAAACAGAACTACGAAAATCTTTGGATCACTTCATACTTGTATAAATTCCCTTTTTATACTTCAAATACTTTCAGAAACCCTTTTTATTCTGGCTAGATTCAACAAGGGGAGATTTATCTTATATAACATATATATATATATATGTATGTATGTATGTATGTATAACTTTACTATGCACCAAATCAAATATTCAAATTTGATTACTCTTTTATAAAGTTATTAACCATTTTTCCTTTCTACCATAGAAATATCCAATTTTCACTTTTTTCCATCATATATTTCACAAAATATACTTTTCATTTAAAAATCATTTTACAGTTCTTATCCACAATTTTCAACATTAATTTCATTCAAACCAGTACGATGTACCCATATCATCCGTACGCTATATCAATCTGATCGCTCACTCGATCACACAATTTCACTTCCGAACTAGTAGCGTCCACCCAACTTCCTAGTGCGGACTCAGATCTGGTTTCTTGATCAGAAACCGTCATTCTCCTTGCATAGTCATAACTATGATAGAGAATTTTCAGAACTAATCAAAAATCCATATGCAGGTTTGCCGTCGAAAATCGAGTGAAAAATCCCAACTCGGATCGATATACAATCTCAAAATTCTGTGCTCGAATCCGAATCAAATCATTCTACGAATAGAATAATATATGTACACCCTATGTATTTATCTTCATTGATCATTAGCCGAATCAATTCTCTTTTCTATTCACATTCATTTTGATTTCTATTCACTCATTCACAGTTGCCTCAATCCTCATTTGGATTGTCACCTTAATTCTTATCTCAAATGGGTATTTAATCATAAACCGTTTGCACTCTGACGAGCTTATATTTAGAAAATAGTTTGAAAAGTTTAACATAGATAAGCAGTTGAAAAATAATTATTAGTTTGTAAAATAGCTGTAAAATAGTAAAGTAGTTATAAAATAATTGTAAAATAGTTAGATAATTGCAAAATAGTTATAAAATAGTAATTAATTTAAAATAGTTGTAAAATAAGTATAAGATAGTTTGGGTTTTAAAAAGAAAGGTTGTACAGTAAATAGCTAGGAAAATAGATTTAAAACAATTTATATTAAAACAATTTATTTGAAAATAGCTTTTAGAGTCAATCTGTTCAATTCCCAATTCATTCCAATCAATTCAATTTAAATTCCCATTTAAATTGATTCAATTTCAATTTAAATTCCCATTTAAATTGATTCAATTTCAATTTAATATAAATTATCTTTAATTCCTGTACCAAATTTAAATCAATTCCCATTTGAATTTGAACTCATCCAAATTTCAATTTCACTTCAAATTAATTTGATTTAAATTTTTCATTTGAATTTTATGCTTATCCAACTTCAATCACAATTCTAATTAATTCAAGTAAATTTCAAATTGAACCAATTTCAATTCATTTCAATTCCAGTTTGCATTAACCTCAATTTCAATCTCCACTTTTAAACCATCTCGAATTATATAAATTCGAGTGAAATTTTCAATTGCTGATTTAATTCCCTTAAATCAATTTAATCTTTACTTTAATTTAACAATCTAAATCTTTAAACAATTTAATTCTAAGTCAAAATTTCAATATTCCATTTTAAATTATCTTTACTTAACTTATTTCAAAGTTCAAATAAGAATTCAAAAACAATTTTATCTTCAAAATCAAATTTTATTACTCAGGTTTAACTTCAAAACCAATTCTCTGTTTCATAGATTATTTATAACAATAGAATAATATTCGAATAAATAAACATCCAAATTATTTTAAAATATCCATCCATTTTCAATTTCCAGATCTCAAACCCATTTTGAGATCACACAAACTCCCAATTCAAATCAACCATTTAACTTTCCAAGTTAAATCTCAATTTCATCTTGATGTTTCCAATTCAGGTTGTTTGTTCTAGACTTATTTTACTATCCCTAAGTTAAATTCACTTCAATTTAATTCAGACAACTTTACCTAAATTTGAATTCCCATTTTAAATTTTAAACTTCGTATTAATAATCTTCCCAACTAAGTTTAAAAACTTATTTCACTTTTGGGTTTTCACATCACATTCCAAGGAAAATTCAAAACTCAACCTTAGAGTTTATTTCAAATATACATATTTATTTCCTTTACATACCAATTTACTTTAAATTTTAAACCACCTTTGGTTTTAAATTCAAAACAAATTCCTTTAAATTTTCGAACAACTCTTGTTTGGAATAGGACCCTTTCATTCAAATACATTAAATCGTATTATTTATTATTTCTTTATCAATTTGAAACAATTTCCAAATTTATGGACCTATATTTAAAACTTCACAATTTAGATCATCTTCAGTTTCAATTTATAAGTCATACTTACATAAATGTTTAACTTCCTTAAAAAAATTCATTTTGCTTACTTATTAACACACATTTCATTATTAAATACAACAACCATTTATGATAATAACCAAAGCTATCATATCTGGAAACCAATTCATTATCATCTTATTCTGAAAACTCTTTTCCAAATTCAAGATTTTAATTTCAGTTTGAATCCTTTTCAAACTTATCTTTATTCAACTTCAGTTTGGTTGTATTTCTATTACCACTTAATTCTTATTATTTTATTTTATTCCAATGATTTAACAACCAATTACCTTAATATTTATTAGAAAGAAATATTGCTTTATATATCAAAATATAATCTTATATAAAATCATTTATTTTTAAAACCATTTAAAATCTTTACATAAGAAAATAACAAGTACGCTCTCTTATATATATTACACTCAACTCATTCTAAGGTACTACTGATCAAATCCTTAATGAGTAAACCCACCAGAGCCAAGGTTCTCACTTAACCTTATGCTCTGATACCAAATGTAATGACCCGGAATTTCCGATCTCAAAAATTCCAAATTGTTAGGGTAAAGAAGAAAGAGATAGAAGAAGAAACAGACAACAAGTCATAGAATCTCACATTCGCAGCGGATCAAAATCTAATATCAAATAATAACAGTTATACAAAAGAAAACTGTTTCCGTCAATTTACATTAGTACATCAGAGTTACAACATTTACATAAAACACTGGACAGTTAAAATCAATATGCCACAGATAAACTACAATATAACACAACGGAATACTCTCCATACGTTCCTGCCATCCAGCTCACCTCCTGAGCTCCAAAAAGTCCTCACCTGAAAATTTGTAATACTCGGTCTAACCCGAGTATTACATAGTAACACCCAGGTCAGGCTAGAAACCAGCGTGAGTAAACCCATATAACAGGAAATATCAAGCAAAATAACTTAAGTGAATTGCCAGGGTAACTCGTACTCTTCTACGGGTTCTAGTCTTATTTAAGTCAATCATTTACAACAGATCTCAGACTTAATGTCTATATTACTCAATTTATTCTGTTCCAACCTGTTTAATTCCACATTTCCGATTTATAAAGTATTTAGTTTACTAATCGAAGTGGTTTCAGATGTTGTAATATAGCAAACCTGATCCCGGTCCCTTCGAATTCGATATTATTTCTAATCCAAGCTGTTAAGTTTAGAACAATACAAATCATACACAGGACTTCATACAACAATTCAACTCAGATAGGTAACCTACATTATCACAGTTCACATAACAACACATCTCAATTGCTCGTCAGAGACATCAACAATCCAAGTCATCAAATATCATCCAACCATCCATAAGAAAGATTCATTAGATATATATATATATATATATATATATATATAATTCCTAATTAATTTAATTAATCTTGAATTAAATTAATTACCAATTTTAATTACTTGGATTACCTTAATCCTGATTACTTAATATGAATTAATTACAACCATTAATTAACATCCTTTAATTAATTATCCAAAATTACTTCATTAAGTACTTATCTCATTGGTTAATTATACCTAATTAATTAACCTTTAATTATTAATCAATTATTCTCTAATAATTAATTAAATTAATTAACCCTCAACAAACTAATCCTTTAATTACTTACACCAAGTAATTTATCTCCAATCACTTTCATTAAATAATTATCCTCTAATTACTTTTCACTTAAGTAATTTTCCTTTCATCAATTACACAATCAGTAATTATTAATTACAGAGTACTTATACTTTATTAATTTCATTAAGAAATAATTTCGCTAAGTGGTTTCCTTAACTAATTAAACTAATTACATTAATTAATAACCTTTAATTAATTAAGTAATTGGACTTTAATTACTTTTATTAATAAGACATAAATTTAATTAAGATACACTATTTTTCTTAATGAAATTTATATTTTCGTAATGTAAATGCTTAAAAACAAAATCATTTGAGAATACTTCATTTATTTTAAGTTATATTACTATTACTTTTATCACGCTTAATTCAACATTATCTTATATATTTTGGAAATACACAGTAATTTAATTCCAAAATTAAACTAATATTTTTAATTACCTAAAAACCAATCAAATTTAAATCATTTAACCCTAACATTTAATTTTAAAGCTTGTTTAATAATTTTCAAACTTGTCAACATAATGAACCCGAGCTATCAAATATAATTCCCGAGCTATCTCTCAAAAACCCCTGAGACATTCATAACTTTAGGCAATAACGCAAAATTCTCAAGAAACAACCCGAGACAAAAGCTCCTTCCCCAACAACTTCGTCTTCATCTGATACATCGTGCACCTGTGCATGTACATCGCCGATCCACCCCTCTCCGACCTTTCCTTCGACCCACCAGTCGATGACAACCCCGACGCCACTCACAATCACCAAGTTTGGCAACATCACCAGCAGAAAGGAAACGAGCCACCCCTAAATCCACTGGAATCCAACACCCGACGAAATCGATCATCCACCTACGAATCCGACCTCGAGGACCATCACCGATCGTACCAAAGCATCGCCTCGATACGATAAATCGATCCCACCCCTCACAATCACCTCCGATGCACCCTAGCCATCGTACAATCCATGACAACAACAACGACCATAACTGGGTTTTAAACCCTAAAATCATCTCACCGTGCCACCACGTCGAAAGTTATCTCCTCCCACTATTTTTGCCGTTATCGCCCATCTCCAGACTTGCTTCACCCAAGAACTCGCGACCCCAAAATTTCCCGATCATCAGAAATTGCTCAAAATCCGAAATACATTCAACTCTCGATAACTCTCGAATCACAACACTAAAAGTCATGATTCTTTCTCTAAAAATCCTGATTTCCTAAGCTTAAACAGATTATATTCAAGAATCCACCAATTATTCAAGTTGAGATTTTGACATTTTTAGAGTTCACTGTAATAATTATGTTCAAAAGAAAACTGTATTCAATTTCCTTTTTTAAAATTATTTTTAAAACTTAATTCTTGCTATTGTAGACATAATCGATTCATATATCTAAGTCTGAAAGAATTTAGGGAAAAATTAATTCGATTTGGAACATATTAGAAGCCTGTATAAGAAGAACAGAACATATATATACTGTTATGCAGTCACTCACAGAAGTACTTGTATACATATTTACATTCATTCATCTTAAAGTTATCAGGCAAACATTTATGTTAACATTCGTCAAATTTTACTTCAAACATTTACGACCTGAACCAAGTTTAAGTTGTTTGAATTTAAGTTTATTCACTTTTCCAGTTTGAACAGAGATTTACTTTCCATGTTCCAGTCATGTATATAATTACTAACACACATATATACTTAAAATCATTTTAAAAACAATATGCATAGCAAAGTTCACATCATATTTCGAAGATCATCACATGCAACTTCAAGGTATACCAGAAGTTTCAGAGTTACTCACCTATTTTGATTTGATCAAAGAACCTGGAAGTTTTGCTTGATCTGAAATTGCTTAAGTTTGGTCTGATATTGAAACTTTGTTGCTTGATTCCAGTTGAATTTACTTTTGTTTTGAAAAGAATTTGGACTGAAGCTTGGTATTGAGATGATCAGCTTGTCTATGTTACTTCAGGTTTGATTGTTTTGATTTTGTTTTTTCTTGATTCAGATTCTCGGATTGAAAGAGTTGCTTTACATATATATTTGTTTGTAGTTTCTCAAGAGTTAGATTTTGAACAAAATTTTAAATGAAGACAAAAATAAAAGATAGGAGTAGAGAGATACGTACATATGACTTGTTTCCATTTTATTTATTTATTTATTTATTTATTTTTTAAATGAAGAAAATGATTAATGGCACTTGTTATAATTATCTTGCCATTTGTAATTTGCATGTTAGAATTGCCTTACATTTGTTAAATTGTAAGAACCTATGTTTTTTATATATATTTGTATCATATTTTCTATTAATTAAATATTTATATATGTATGTTTTTAAATCTATACATATTTTAAATTATTCTTATTTATATGTAATTTAGAAGAAAGAGTATTAATTCTTTATTTAAATCTTTTCTTATATTTTATACAAATTATGTATCATATGATTCAAACTTTCCTGTATATATTTACAAACCATTTTAGTTTAAGTAATTTTAAAAGAAAGCATAATAAACCTTTTATTAAATCTTATTTTAACTATCATACCTTTAAATGAATAATATTTATCTTTAGAGTTTAAAATACATAATTAACTTTAAATAACTTTTTAAAATTTATTACATTGCATTCAAACCCATGCTTCAAATCACAATATATATACACTCATATTCTTGTTAGTTTCAAATATATAGTTTTCAAATCCAATTTTATTTATAAAATATATCTTTTATTATCAAAATTTTTATCTGTTCAATTGAATAAATCAGTTAATTACCCAATTATCGGATGTCCAAAAATCCGGGTTATCAAACCTCGATAGCATGTCAAGTTGTTAAGCTACGTAAATCGAGACAATTTTTATTTAATTAATTAATATGTGTATATATATGTATTATGTACCCTAGTCAACGGCTGAGATTTCCTTCCACCAGCCTGCTTTCTTTCACCATCATAACTTTTACCTTCTCTGTAGCCTTCACTCCATATGCCAATGTCCTTCTTGTCTCCCCCATTTCTTTTAAAATCACACGACCTCCTTTCTTTTTTCCTCAATTCAAACGTAAGAGCCGATACTAAAAATAAAAAAATGGTGGAGCAGTGAATCAAAATCGAATTCGTGTTCAAAAAAATATAAAATCAATGGCCGAGCTAAATCTTCTCCTCAAAATCGCAACTCCTTCAAATTGAACCAAAATTTTTAAAACCGTATGCTCTTCCCCTATTTCCTTAAAATTCACGAAATTGTTTCAAAAAAATATCATCGCGACCTCCATTTGTAAATCCTCTGACCAAATCGAAGGAACCGAGGCAAGCTAGAGCTCGCGAGCACGAGGCCGCATAGGGGGAAGCCCATAATTGGATTGTGTGCGCGCGTACGAGGGGCATGCCGAAGCAATGGAGGGTGAGGGACGGGCTTATGGTTGCTGGCAAAGGAAAAGATGGCATGGGCGATTCGCGGCAGCTAAGCGAAGGCGAGTGGAACTCATGAAGTGGTGGAGAAGAGCACTCAGGGGGAGGCTCTCGTGGGGGGGCGAAGGTAAGGGCGGCATGCAGAGGAAGGGGGATCGAGCTTCAGAGGGTCGCGAGGCTAGGGTTTCGTTTCGGTAAGGCAGAAGGTATTCGGCTTTTATTTTTTCAATTAAAATTAATTTAAATATGTATATCTATGTATATATATAGTAAGAGAAATATACATATATGTGTGTGTATAACTCTTTATTTGATTTTACAGTAAGGTATTTCCTTTGATTATATATATATATATGAATATATATATATATATATATATATATATAGAAAAAACATATATAACAGTGAGTATAAGAAAAAATGGAAAGAGTATGTATATACCTATTTGGATTTGCTAGTTTATTTTAGATAATGGATTTGGTGATAAATTTGTTCAACTAACTTATTTAATTTACTTTAGTTACTAAAAGATTTTTAAAAAGGAAAATTATTGGATTATTAGTAATTAAATTATTAAGTGGTAATTAATTGTCCGATTATTCAAAATATTAATAAAACGTATAATGTTTATACAAGGTCAAAAATCGTGAAACCAAGTCGAGATTGAAGTGGATTGCAAACAAAAATCTAAGGTGAGATTTTCTCACTCATTTGGATTATCTTATTAAAATTAAATGTTAAACTTAAATCGTTGGATGTTGATTGATAAATTATGATTAATCTATTGGATGATGTTATATATATATAGTAGTATATATATTGCAGTGATTGATATTCTCGCATTATATAGCGGATGAGACCCTATGCGCCCCGCATAATAGCGGATGACCTTATATACCACGATATCTCACCTTGAAGCGAGAGTGGTATTTTATTTGTTGACTAATATCTGTGGATGCAGGGAAAAAAAAGTTGGAGGGATCCAATAGGATTCCTCAAGAATATTTATTGTTCTTATATATGTGATAGATAAATTGATATGGATTGTATGTGAATTGAATTATTGAATGTCAAATAGCCTACGAATTGAATTTGGATATTTTTAAATACCATAACAATAAAGTGAAGGAATTTAAAAGGGAAATTTGAAAGAAATTATTTATATTGAAAATTTGATTTATTAAAAAAGGAATTAAGAAGAATAAAGAAATATATAGGCTAACTTGGTATTACTTAACCATTTGTAAATTGTTTAAGCAAAGACGAGAAATTAAATTATTTATTAAGGGCCGGATGAGAAATATAACGGAATTTTGTTAAAGGCTAAAATGTTATAATGGAATTTTAAATAAAGAATTGGTTTTATAAATAAACGAAAAAACTCAGGAGAGTTTATAAACTTATAAATGGGGTATATAAATGAGATAAAATGATATTAGTGGTGTAACAACCATGTATTTTATGATTATTTTAATTGTATATTTTAATTATTTTAATTGAAATTTCTGATTTAAAAACTTTATTTTTTATTAAAATGAATAAATTTTGTTATTTTAAATATAAATTTTTATTTTTATGTGAATTATAATTCCAAACATGAATAAATAGAATATTTTCCAAAGATGTGAATTTTGGTCAATATGGTCAAACTTTGACTTTTAAATTTAAAATTTAAAATTTTGAATTTTATCTTTTATTATGAAAGTAAATAAAAAATGTCAAGTATACTGCTTTTCGTTTCGTTGAAATCCGATTAATATTGTGAAAGTTATGTTTTTTAAACCATTGTATGTAAATTGTTTTATTTAACAAAATTGTTTATTTTAATTTATATAAATAATTTTTGTTTGTCGTGTCATGTTCTAATTTATGTTTACATGTGTAACATGACATGTTATGTATGTATTTTATTTTTAAAATATTTTTAAAAGTCTAGTTGAAATTTTCCAATGTTAGTTGTATTTTGTTTACAAATTTTAAATTCTAGTTTCAATTAAATAAAATATTTTCTTTATTTATTTTCTATTTTTCCTACAATTATTTATTTATTCCAATTCTACTTTTTTTTTTCATTTTATATTTTATTTACTTGATTTTCTATTACTTTATTTTGAACAAAAGAATTGGAAATTTGAAGAGACAAAGTCTTTTCGTTTACTTATGACTTTTCATTAGCCTTGTCTTTTCATTTTCCTTTGGCCTTTCATTTTTTCTTTGGCCGTACATCCCTATCCTATAACCACGTATTTCTCATTGTCATTTACGTGAGAAACTTCTCGTCACTTCAATAAATCACAACTATTTCCGTTTCTGAAAATTTGTAAATTTTTAATAGCTTCTTTTCTTACATTTTCTCTTCATTTTCCATTGAATTTTGTCTTGATTCCTCTTGTGCTTTTCTCAGCCATTACCTCATCATCTCCACCGACAACCACTACCCACGGCAGCAACCACCTTCTCTTTCCTTGTCCAGATCGGGCCATGACCTTCATAGGATGCAAACACCACAAGCTTTGCAAAACTCCACCAAAACATTGCCTAGCCGACCATAGTTTCACCACCCCTTCACATTTGGCCTCAGCCACCACCCTAGAACCACCACCACCTGATGACTTCACCTCTGGCCGCAGCATGACCTCTGACCTGACCTGAACCATGCATGGCCGAGCCCAAATTTAGCATAGGCCGAGCCTATATGCACCATATTCCACCTATGTGCACTTGTCCCTTTGTATTCTTCATCTTGTAACCCCAAACCCTTCCACTTGCTTTCCTTCACCTTCCACTTATTTTGCCTTGCCATCTTCCTCTATGGCCGAGCCTAACATGCATGTACACCACCACAGCCGTGATTTTCAGGTAGCATCAAGCCCTCGGCCGAGCCTAGGTGTGGTGTAGATTTACCCCAGAAATCGTTCTTGTGTCGTGAGATGACATATGACATAAGTTGAGACCGAATGTAGATTTACCCTAGAAATCCACATCGATCTTATTCTTGAAGTTACGGTTGATCCTGTTAAGGTTGGCCGCAATTTATATAAGCTTATCCATCTTCCTATTTTGATATTTAATCATCTCATCTTTGTTTCCAATTTATCTCCAAATCATTCTTGAAGTGTGTTTGTAAACTAATATTTAAAATGTTATATATATATTGTGTTGTTTGAGTTGTTGATGTTGATTTGGGTTTTCGATCAATTTGTCTGATCAACGCTATCGTAAACTTCCAAAACGCTTGAACAAAGCATACTGACACAATATTTTTTTCAAATTTAGTAATGAAATAAATTTTGTAACTATATTATAAATCTTTTTCTGGATTTTATTGAATTGGTTGTTAAGAAATAATAATTGATTTTGTATATCATTTTCCTTGTTTCATATATAAATAATTGAACTATAAAACATGGTTATAAATTTATTTGGAAATTTAAAATGAATTTAAAACCAAGAATTTGAGAATTTAATTTTCGATGGTTCCAAACCTTGTGTTTAAAGTTTTTAATGGATATACTATTTAAATTATTATCAAATAGAAATTTGTTTCCAAAGAATTTTAAAGTTTAAAATTAGTGCCCTTCTCTTTGTCGTTGGAAAATAACTTCGGTATTGACTGCAGCATCATCGACATTCATTTTCGAGTTTCGAAGTGAAGAGACCATTCTGTAGTCTTGCTACAGTTTTGTTTTGTGGAATTTAATTGATTTGAATTTCTAAAATAAGATGAATTTATAACATATTGATATATGATTTAAATTTGAATGGATATATATAGTATATATGTATTTATTTATCTCTAAATAGTTTGAAATTTATCGAAAATTTAATTCCTAAATTTTATCTTGAAGGATAATTTCAAGTATAATTTCAAGATTTTGATAAATATTCAAGCTTGAAATGATTAAATTAGAAGTTTTATTTATATACACTATTTCATTCCAATATAACTTACCTAATTATATAAAAATTGAATATGTAATTGGATAATATACAAATATAAAAAGGATTTTATAAATAAAATTTGAGTGGTTATAATAAATTTTATACACTTAAATTTTAGTTATAAAATGATTAACAGAGGTAAATAAAGAAAAAAGGTAGTGGAATAATTTACAATATAAAATGATGTTAAAGGAACTAAGAATAAATTAAAGCAGTTATAATAGGTGTAAATATATTTAACATAGGTGAGAAATATATTGAGAGGAATAAATTTAATTTTAATTAGCAATAAAGAAGAATTAAATTTATTGAGTACATTATGAGTATAATAGATGATTTTTTTTCAAATCCATCATTTTAGAGATTCTTAATTTAAGATAATTGGATGATAAGATAATGAAATTAGAGATAGCTAAGATTTATTTAACTTAGGCAAAATAAATTATCAATTTAAGTTGAAATTTTCATGGTTTCAAATTTATTATCTTATTTTGTTTTTCAAATTATCTTTTGGTTATCCTTATTTCCATTATCTTGCTACAGAATGTGGAGGCTATTGCTTATACCAGTCTGTTTGGAAACCTTTCTATAATCTTTGGTACTCATTTTTGAATCTGATTCTAGAGGATTTTAGAGGATTTTAAAGGATAAATCGGATTCTAGAGGATTTTTTTTGTGTGCTTGTGTTCTTGATTCTGGAGGATCTTGGAAAGATCACCTCCACCTTGTTAAACTTACCTATAACAACAGTTATCAGGTATAATTTCAATCTTCTTATCATCTTGTCTTAATCCTATTTTATTCTATCTTTTTTTGTGTTTTCCAGTAACTTATTCCTTTTCGAGGACAAAAAGTTTTGAGTGGAGGAGAGTGTAACAACCCTGTATTTTGTGATTATTTTAATTGTATATTTTAATTATTTTAATTGAAATTCCTGATTTAAAAACTTTAATTTTTTTTATTAAAATGAATAAATTTTGTTATTTTAAATATAAATTTTGATTTTTATGTGAATTATAATTACAAACATGAATAAATAGAATATTTTCCAAAGATGTGAATTTTGGTCAATATGATCAAACTTTGACTTTTAAATTTAAAAATTTAAAATTTTTGATTTTTGATTTTTATCTTTTATTATGAAAGTAAATAAAATTTCAAGTATACTGCTTTTCGTTTCATTGAAATTCGATTAATATTGTGAAAGTTATGATTTTTAAACCATTGTATGTAAATTGTTTTATTTAACAAAATTGTTTATTTTAATTTATATAAATAATATTTTTGTTTGTCGTGTCATGTTCTAATTTATGTTTACATGTGTAACATGACATGTTATGTATATATTTTATTTTTAAAACATTTTTAAAAGTATAGTTGAAATTTTCCAATGTTCATTGTATTTTGTTTACAGATTTTAAATTCTAGTTTCAATTAAATACAGTATGTTCTTTATTTATTTTCTATTTTTCCTAAAATTATTTATTTATTCCATTTCTACTTTATTTTTTTTCTTTTTCTATTTTATTTACTTGATTTTCTATTAGTTTATTATGAATAAAAGAATTGGAAATTTGAAGAGACAAAGTCTTTTCATTTACTTGTGACTTTTCATTAGCCTTGTCTTTTCATTTTCCTTTGGCCTTTCATTTTTGCTTTGGCCGTACATCCCTATCCTATAGCCATGTATTTCCCATTGTCATTCACATGAGAACCTTCTCGTCACTTCAAAAACTCACGGCTATTTCCATTTTTGAAAATTTTGTAAGTCTTTAATGGCTTCTTTTCTTACCTTTTCTCTTCATTTTCCATTGATTTTTGCCTTCATTCCTCTTGTGCTTTGCCCGGCCATTACCCCATCATCTCCACCGACCACCACCATCACCACCCACGGCAGCAAACACCTCCTCTTCGCTTGTCCAGATCTGGCCGTGGCCACCATAGGGTGCAAACACCACAAGCTTTGTAAAACTCCACCAAACATTGCCTAGCCGAACATAGTTTCACCATCCCCTTCATATTTTGCCTCAGCCGCCACCCTAGGATCACCACCACCCGATGACTTCACCTCTGGCCGTAGCATGACCTCTGACCTGACCTGAACCATGCATGGACGAGCCTAAATATAGCATAGGCCGAGCCTATATGCACCATATTCCACCTATGCGCACTTGTCCCTTTGTATTCTTCATCTTGTAATCCTAAACCCTTCCACTTGCTTGCCTTCACCTTCCACTTGTTTTGCCTTGCCATCTTCCTCTATGGCCAAGCCTAACATGCATTTAAACCACCTTGGCCGTGAGTTTCAGGTAGCATCAATCCCTTGGCCGAGCCTAGGTATGGTGTGGTCAAGCCCACTTGACAATGGCCAAGCCCACTTGATGTTTAAAGCAAGGTGGTGTCATTTCAATTCTTATCTTTTTTCATTGTTTTTCATTTCTATTATATAGTTTGTGTTGAATATATATATTTATATTGCTTTGTTTAATTGTTGTATACAAGAGCAATATCTTGGCTCTCCATCCATTCAAAGCTAATCGTGCTTGTCGTGCCTTTGGAATTGTTCTTGTGTGTCGTAGTGGTCTCTAACTTTGGAAATGGTGAGTCCTTCTCACTCTGACATTATTACTTATGAAATTGTAAATGGATGGCAAGTGTTTAGTAATTAAAATGTTTATGCAAGTTAATGATGATTATATGATATGTTATTTCATGTTATTACCATGTTAACTTTGTTAATTATCACCTGACATATGATATATGACAGTATATTGTGACATTGACATGTTAGTATAATTGTTTATATTATTTATGCATATGTTCACACTGTAAGTTCCCTGTTAGAATAGAATCACTATGGGTTGAAATGATACATACCCGAATGGATATTAGAGCAGGGAAAAATCATTATGAGCTGAAATGATAGGCTCAAGTGATTTTTATTGTATTTTATTTGACTTGGGATTGCGGGTTTGAAATGACAGAACCTGAGTTTTTCTTTGTAAATTACGGTTTGAAATGATACATATCCATATCACTTGACCTAGGTTAGAAAATTATATACAGACCTTGTTGTATATTTTTAAATGATTTTCTTAAAATATGTATTTTTAAAGTATGAAATTTTGATTTGAAAAATATATTTTATGGTTTTGAGAAAGTTAAATATTAAGTTCTGAATTTGTGAATTTAAGTATGTAAATTTGAAGTAAATGTGATTTTTGACTTTAAATTATATTTTTAAAACGTAAGTAAATAATGGAAATTAAATTTAAAGTTTTGAAATGATATATGAAGTAAAATGTTAAGTTTTATTAAATTTATAAGTTAATAAACAGTGAAATTTTGACTTAACAAATGAATTGAGTTTTAAATTGGATATTTAATTTTAAAATTTTATTAAGATAAATCGTATGCTAAAATTATTTAAATGTGAAATTTTGAAGTCTAGAAATATGATTTATTAGTTTAAAATAACAAAAAATTTGAGTATTAATGTTTTTGAAGTTATAATAAAATCTGGAATTTTATTAATAACATTTTCAAAAATGCTGTAGTCTTTTGACAGCATTTTTAAGTGCTGTTGTTTTTGAATTTAACTATGTTTGAAATAACCAAATATCTTTTACGGCATTTTATAAATGCTGTTATTCCTGAACTAAACTATTTTGGAAACTGAATACCTACTGTAGCACTTTATAAATGTTGTCGTTGCTGAAATTTGACAATGTTTTGAAATGTTTTAGATTTTAAAACTATTTGAGTTATATTTTAAAAGTGTTAAATGATTTAACTTTTGGAATTGATTATTTGTGAAATTTGAGGAGTTTTGAATATGTTTTAATATTTAAATTTGAATTTTTAAGGAATTTAGATTAAATTTGAATTTAAATAAGGTTTACTTGATTATGTGTTAAATGAAATGAAATGAAATGAGATAAATGAATTTTTGAATGGAATTTTGAAATGTATTTTGTAATGATATTTGAAATAATAAATGAATGACATAATTGATTTTTAAAAAGGTATTTACATTTGAATATTTGATTTTAAATGATAATGAATTGATAAAGGATTTGAAAGGAAATGATTTTGAAATGGTTTTAAATGACATAATCTTTATTTTGATAAAGAATGTGAATTTGGATTGATATTTGAATTTTTTTATTTGATTTATTCGATAAATGAATATTTGAAGTTTATATTAATACGAAAGGAAATTTGGTTTATTTATAATTCTGATTTATTTAAATGATATTGGACTTATGAAATGAATATTTCAAAACTAAGTAATAATGAAGTTAAATCAGAGTTATATGAAATTATAAATATTAGTTTTGAAATATGGGATATTAAACCTTTGAAATATATTAAAAATTGAATAGTTTATTTTGTGGACCAAATCTGTATTTGAAATTGATAAGATTTGAAATAGATTGTTGGAAAACTGAATTGAATTGAATTAAATTGGAAATTTGAAAATTTGGGTTTAATTGAATAAATTTGTAAAATGTAAAGAATTAAAGGAATGTTTCATGATTTCAAATATATGATTTCGAAATGTTATGATTTCCAAAGTGTAATGATTTCAAGTATTTTGGTTTCGAAAGAGTTATAACTTTGAAAGTATTGTGATTTTTGAAAGGTGAATATATGGTTGAAATGGAAATGATATAGTATTGATTTGAATATAGTTTTGAAATAAAAATGGTTTTGGTTTCGAAGTGTAAACTATTTTGAAAGGGATATAGTTTCGAAATGAAATGATTTGATTTTCGAAGTATAAACTATTTTGAAATGACCACGGCGTTATAATAACGATTGGTTGTTAAAGAGACCGGGATCAGAAGTTGTCATACTCTCTGCCAACTCCAAAAATAACTTTAACAACTGTATACGCGGTGGAGTTTCCAAAATGAAGTAGAATGGTGGCGACGATCCTATTGAGGTATGAACGTGGACCCGGCTCCCGTGAGTTGGCATAAGGTGGTGAAACAGGAGCGATCCATGGCCAAGTGAGGTCATTCCTCCTATCAGACACATTTCTTTGATACTATACTCTTACTTGTGATTGATTTGATGGCCATCCTCTGATTTTGATTGGCAGTGTGTTACGAGGTGGGCGTATTTGCTGCTACGTTACCACCAGCCTGTGTGTGTAATTGGTATATCTACCCTGACAATGCCTTGTGTGTCGTGTCACATACCATAGCGAGCTTAACTACGAGTTTGATTTGTGTCGTACATATGGAGTATCTTCTCGTAGTCTCCCGATCAGGAGATATGCAGGTACTGTATAGACTAATGGCACTATTACGTGTTAAGGGCTATATGGGTAACCCCTTAACACTATTGTAAAGTAAGTTTATTTTGCTGTAGACATTATTATAATAGCGAATATTACTATATAGTAAATAGTTTAACGGATCTTCAAAGGATGGACGATCCCAAGCATCTTTTAAGTTACTGATGCATTTTTTTTACTGTTCACTTAAGTTGATTTACATTTTATAAGTATTTATGTCCTCACTAGAGTGTTTTGTGTTTTTCTTTACGCTCGGGTTAGACTGAGTGATTCAGCATTCAAGACTCACATTCGGAGTTAGAGCTTTGCTTGAAGATCTAGCCATCTATTTTGCTTTCAGTATCCAGTGATTCCAGTGATGTATTCAGATTTGTACCTGATGTATCTTGTTACTCTTCTGTTGTATCTTGTTTAACTCTGATGTATCTTATATAGATACAGTAGCTTCATGAGCTACTATCTCTTTTACTTCCACTGCATTATTATTTGCTCTATGTCAGTTATCTGTGATTATTATTTACTGTATATTTTGAGATTTTCCAAATTTTATTTACAACGCACTATTTTAAGCAATTCAAGTCTGACATGTACGGATGCGAATGGTTGAAAATATCGGGTCGTTGCATGTGGATATGTTGAAAATATAAGTCAATGGTGTGAACTTATATCGAGTTATAGGAATCGTTGGAAAAAATAAATGGAATATATTTCGAATATGAGAATGGTGATAAATTTGGATAGGATCGATGCAATATGAATCCAGAGGATTTTATAAAGGGAAATGGAGAATATTGGATTTCCTATAAATAGACTTTTATGAGATAAACTCTAATTTTATAAACCAACTTCCTAAATTAATTAGCAACTGGATATGACCTTTAATACTTTTGAGATATTGATATTTTAGTTACCTTAAACCACCGTTTGAAAATTAACCACATTTTTTTATTTTATAGAGATATATGTTTTCAAATGTTTTAAAATTTAATTATAAATCATCTTGAGATGAGAAGCGAAGTTTATTTAATGGAATAAGATTTTAGAGGAAGATCTTATAGAGTTATCATGGAAGCTTAAATAAAATTGCTAAAGCATAAGATAAGAAAACCTCATAGGACGAAATAAAATTCACAAGCAAATAGAAGTGAAACTGGGATTATAAGCAAGCATTAATGTCTTTGGAAATATTGAAGGAAATAAATTAAGAGATTCTTGAATTTATAGAATTTGTGTAAACGAGTGGGGATTTGCAAATAAAAGTGTAAATGATTTTTAAGAAGAGAAAATAGGGAAATAAATGAATATTTTCCAAGCGTTGAATATTAAATGAAGTGGGAAAAATATTCTAATTATTGGACAAATGTCGAAATTGTTCCATGGAAATAAAAGCGATTTGAAACTATTTTAAAAGTGTTGAAATATGAGAATAATATCTTGAGTAGATATTTTGAGATAAATAATTTGAAAAAAATTATTTAAGGCCTAATGATTGCTTGTGAATGTTATTTGATAGTTAAATAACCGACTATCAATATTGGCCAATGCGTTGATCGTTTCGAAGAGACCGGGATCGGATCTGATTATCCGAAAACCACTTCGATCCGATTTGAGCGGTTACGAATGAAGACCGTGAAGATGATGAAGACGGTAATTCGGTTTTTCTTGACCCAGGGCAACTTATATGGACGAATGCTATCAGAACATCATCATTGGAGGACGGTGAGCAGTCTAAGTGAATGTGTGCTAAAAAGATAACGCATAGATTCAAGCCTCATCAACCGAGAATGGCTAAAACAGGGGAGGTGCAGCAAGGCTAAGTGGGTAACACCCAATTAGGGTAAGATTTCCACTGTCTATAGGTCCCTTTTTATTTCGGCTGTGTGGCGGTTGGTCGCTCCAACCGTGGGGTGATCTTGTTTGGACTATCCAATAAGGGGTAGCTCCGGCCTTGTGTTGTATCGGATTGGGAGTGGTCCTCGGTACTCTGATCTAGACCAGGTACTACGACGGATGGTACCCCAGTAGCCCTGCCGTTGTATGGAATCCAATCTTCAATAAGCGTATGCATGATTTTGATTATGCCCAACTATTGCTGGAACGTGAGATGCAAGCATTTCAGCTAGATTCTATTTTACTTTCTATATACACTATTAAAATATCAGACGAATTTGATAAAAATATTCTGGTTGTCGTAAGGTAAAAAACCAGCATATTTATTTATGGCATGGTCTTACGAGATACCTTTGCTTCAAAGGATTTTCAAATATATAATAATCCAATTGGGTGTGATTTTCTCACGCTGGTTTTCCAGACTAACTCGGATGTTGTTTTATTATGATGCTCGGGTCAGACCGAGTTGAACAGATTCAAGATGATATGCTATAGAGTTCAAGAGGCGAGCTGGATGACAGAGACATATCTCCGTACTTGAATTATTATTTCCGCTGTGTAAGGACAGATAATAAGCTGTCTAAAGTGATGAATGACGGTTGTACTCTGACAATGGTATGTATATATATAATAGTACAGATTTATTTTTATTTGAAAGCTGTTATTATATATTGTATTTTGTTCTGCTGCGATGTGAGACTCTGATGTTGTTTTTATCTTCTCCTTCTACCTCTTTTCTTCTTTAACCCTGAAGACTTGTATTTCCATCCACTTTGAGTTGAATTGATGTGGAATAATGTCGACTCAAAGGGATATGGATTTGCGGGCCGTCACACTTGGTATCAAAGCTGAAGATTAAGCGAGAACCTTGGCTCTAGTGGGAATTAATCATTAGAAATGGAGTCAATAGTACACTATAATGAGTCTGAGAGTATTAATAGATATGAGCACATATTTGTTAGTAAATATAATTGCTTTAATATTGTGTTGGCTTATTGGTTGGGTGGAATATGAATTCTAATCGGGTAGTGGGACGTTGCTATTCGATAGGAGTTTATAAGCACTTGAACACGATAAACTGACATAGTATTGTTTTTAAAATGGGTGAATAAAATAATTTTACCCAGAAAATATATTTTGATATAAAAGAAAATATTTTCTGAAATTGTTTTATATATATGTATATATATATGAGTGTCTGGTTGATAATATTATAGACAAACAAGATTATAAAATTTAAAATAGTTTACATCACTAACATGAGAATTTGTATAAATATGAATTGTACAAATGGATTATAATTGAATCGGATTTAAAACAGAAGCTGGAAGTTTAAATTCTGGGGTGTTTTAAAAAAATTCTGGAAAACCTTATTTGAATAATTTAAAAATCAGCAGGGAATAAGTTATAAGCTTATAAAATTGAAGTGATTTTTAAAATAGGGAAGGAAAGTATGAGATTGATTTTTGAATTAAAATGAAAGTAAAGTAGTCAAAAATGTAATTTAACTTGGATTAATTTGACAAAAATTAAATTTTTGAAATTAAATTAATGGTGATTTGGAAGAAATAAATCAGTGAAGTAGATTGGTTACATGGATTAAACTTTGGATGTGATTGAATTGGGAAATAGAAATTTAATCGGATTGGGAAATAAAATTAAGATTGAATTGAAATGGACTTAAGCTAATGATATTGAGTTAGATTTGAATTAAGTTGAAGTACAAATGAAATGAAATGAAATTAAGTTCTTACTTAATAGAATTTAAATGAATTGTGTGAAGTCAAAAGAATAGTATGATGCTAGATTTGACTAGAGTTAAGTTAAATAAAATCGAATTGGAATAAATAAACTTCGATAGCTTATCAAAAGAATTGAAATGCTTGAAATAAAAATATACTAAGCTTAATAAAGGTATGGTCTTTGGTTAAAAATAAAAGATGAATGTGATTGATTGTAAATGGATAGAAGCGTGAAAAATTAATAAGTGTGTAACTTATAAAATCTAAAAGTGAAATAAATAAGCCAAAATAAAATTGTTTGGTATTTTGAAAAATGAAATAGAAATCCAAACTTGAATTATAAAATAAAAATTAAACTCAAGTAAAATAATGAAATGATTTTTGAGATTAAAATCAAATATTGAATTACAAATTGGAGATGAACTAATTAGATAATTAATTAGTTAATGGAATATGGAAATGGAACCCAATTTGGTTAAATAGAAGTTGGATTGTAAGTTAATAAAGGGTCTGGAAATGAGCTCGAGTTATAAATCACATTCAACTTGAAGTGTTAATAAATTAAACTTGATTGAAATATTGTCGAATGAAATGAAATTGGATTATAATAGAAATGATTGGAGTTGCAAATAAAATCCAATTCGAGTATAAATGAGTCAAATATGGCCTTGGATATTACTTTAACGAAGTGAGAATGGAATTGAAATTAAAATGGATTAAGAGAATGGGCTAACTGAGTTAAATGCAATTTGATTGGATGAGAATCAGAATAAAATGGAAATAGAATTTGTGCAAGAAAGAAATGGACTTAAGTTATGGAGTAAAATAACTTAAAGAAAATAAATAACTTAAGCGAATATTTGAGTGGAAGCATGGCTTAAATTAATTTGGAAAATGGTTATTAATATATTAGTATGGAATGTTGTCGAGCTTAATAAAATGGTTTTGAAATGGAACCTATTTGGATATGAAATGAAAATGAGAGTGTGGATTGTGAAAAATGTGGAATGGAATGAAATAAATATAAAATGAGTTGGAATCAATTTAAAATGGCGATGAACTAAAATTGATATTCTATTAAGTGAATATCGCTAAATTTGTATAAGAATAAGTATCGTTTGACGCAAATAGAAGTAAATAAAATTTTATGAATTGATAGAAGTGAAACAAAATTGATTTTGGAATCAATTGAAATGAATATGAGTTCGTTTGGTTTATAAATTTGTTGAATATAAGCGAGAGAGTTGAAAACCATTCGGATTAAGTAAAAATGATATATGAATTGGCTGAAAGAAATAAAATTTAATGTCGAGACCTTATAATTGCTTATGAAAATTGTTTGTGTGCATTGCTTATGAAATCCATGTGTTATAGTTGTTTAAGTAAGTGAAATGTTATGAAATGCATATATTTAGAACCTACGTGTTTAGATTGAGTAAGTACAGGTACCTGGAGGCCATTTGGCTAGATTTTGGTCGCGCTAAATTTTTAAATAAATAAGACGCTTGCTTAAAAATGCTAAATAGATACACACCTATGCCAAAAAGATAGAAAATATGAAATATTGTTTTGTTTTTTTTTTTTGTTTTTCGACTATGTGGGTCGATGTATATATATTTATCTCTCTTGTCAAATTGCAAAAGCTCCTCCGCATAAGGGAGATTCTGCCAAAAAAATTCGGAAACTTTGGGAGTCAGAATTTTTTTGAAAGCTTTTGAAAAAAAATTTAACTACAAATTGATTTCAAATTGGAATTGAAAAAAGGGGATTTTGATACTGGAATTGAAACTAATTATTTAGTTTGGAACTAGAGGATTAGAAAAGTGAATATGGGATTTTCATTAAATGAGTTTTGTTAAGTTAATGGGCTTGGAGCATTCTTCTGCCTTAGTAATTTCGAGGATGAAATTCTTTTAAGGGGGGAGGAATATAACGACCCGGATTTTTCAACATTCAATTTGGAATATTTAAATGATTTTAAATATTGAAATTGAATTATAAATTGGTTTTTGATATGGAAAAACTTGGGTTTATTTAATAAAATAGATTCAGAGTTCAGATAGAGTGATTTATTGGACAATTCAACATTTGAATTTAATAACTGGAATTTGGGTAAATTATTGGATCTTGAGATTTAAGCTTTTTAAAAATAATTTGAAGGCTCATAAAATTTATATTGACATTAATAAAGGCAACAAAAGTTTTAAAATTGAATTTGAGGGTGATTCGTTCAGTTTTAAAAATATATCGCTTAAATCGATATTTAAAAATAAACTTCCAAGGCACAGTCTCGGAATTCGAAGAAACCAGTTACATTGGATCCGTAATATTGTATTATTATTAGATTTCAAATTTCGTAACGTTTGGAGTTATCGTGTGGCCGTACGGTTTGTAAACGCGTTGGAATTAATATCGGAAGTTTAATATAATAACTAGGTGCAAAATGCTATCCTCTCCATACGATCGAATTAGGACTCGAACCCATTTCCATTGCGTTCGAAATTGGGGTATAACATTATATACGCCTAGCGGCACGCCTCGATAGAATGTCAAGTTTTTAAACTACGTAAATCGAGAAATTTGTATTTAATATATATATATATATATATATATATATATATATATATATATATTATGTACCCTAGTCAACAGCTAAGATTCCCTTCCACCAGCCTGCTTTCTTTCACCATCATAACTTTTTGCCTTCTCTGTAGCCTTCACTCCAAACGCCAATGTCCTTCTTGTCTCCCCCCATTTCTTTTAAAATCACGCGAGCTCCTTTCTTTTTTCCTCGGTTCAAATGTAAGAGCCGATAACTAAAAAAAGTGGTGGACCAGTGAAATCAAAATCGAATTCGTGTTCAAAAAAAATATAATCAATGGCCAAGCTAAATCTTCTCTTCAAAATCGAAGCTCCTTCAAATTGAACCAAAATTTTTAAAACCGTACGCTCTTCCCCTATTTCCTTTCAAATTCACGAAATTGTTTCGAACAAAAATCATTGTGACTTCCAATTGTAAATCCCTTAACCAAATCGAAGGAACCGAGGCAAGCTCGAGCTCGCGAGCACGAGGCCGCTTAGGGGGAAGCCCATAATTGGATCACGTGCGCGCGTACGAGGGGTATGCGAAGCAATGGAGGGTGAGGCACGAACTTGTGGTTGCTCGTAAAGGAAAAGATGGCATGGGCGATTCGCGGCAGCTTAGCGAAGGCGAGGGGAACTCTTGAAGCGGTGGCGAAGATCACTCAAGGGGAATCTCTTGTGAGGGAGGGCGAAGGCGAGGGCGGTGTGCAGCAGACGGGGGATCGAGCTTCAGGGGGTCGCGAGGCTAGGGTTTCGTTTCGTTAAGGCGGAAGGTATTCGACTTTTATTTTTTCAATTAAAATTAATTTAAATATGTATATTTATGTATATATATACAATAAGAGAAATAAATATATGTGTGTGTGTATAACTCTGTATTTGATTTTACAGTAAGATATTTCCTTTGATTAAATTTATAATAATATGTGAATATATATAGAAAAAATATATATAACGGTGAGTATAAGAAAAAAAGGAAAGAGTATACATATACCTATTTTGATTTGCTAGTCTATTTTAGATAATGGATTTGGTGATAAATTTGTTCAACTAACTTATTTAACTCATTTTAGTTACTAAAAGGAAAATTATTGCTTTAAAATAAATTATTAGTAATTAATTGTCCGATTATTCAAAATATTAATAAACTGTATAATGTATACACATGGTCAATAATCATGAAACCAAGTCGAGATTGAAGTGGATTGCAAACAAAAATCAAAGGTGAGATTTTCTCACTCATTTGGATTACCTTATTAAAATTAAATGTTAAACTTAAATCATTGGATGTTGATTAAATAATTATGATTTATCTGTTGGATGATGTTATACACACACACACACACACACACACACACATATATATATATTAGTATATACATTAGAGTGATTGATATTCCCGCACTATATAGCCGATGATACCTTATATGCCCTGCATAATAGCGGATGACTCTATATACCGTGATATCCCGCCTTGAAGCGGGATTGGTATTTTATTCGTTGACTAACATCTGTGGAAGCAGGGAAAAGCAGGTTGGAGGGATCCAACAGGATTCCTCAAGATTATTTATTGTTCTTATGTATGTGATATATGATGTGATAGATAAATTGATATGGATTGTATGTGAATTGAATTATTAAATGTCAAATAGCCTGCGAATTGAATTTGGATATTTTTAAATACCATAACAATTAAGTGAAGGAATTCAAAAGGGAAATTTGAAAGAAATTACTTATATTGAAAATTTGATTTATTAAAAAGGGAATTAAGAAGAATAAAGAAATATTTAGGCTAACTTGGTATTACTTAACCATTTGTAAATTGTTTAAGCAAAGACTTGAAATTAAATTATCTATTAAGGGCTGGATGAGAAATAAAACGAAATTTTATTAAAGGCTAAAATGTTATAATGGGATTATAAATAAAGAATTGGTTTTATAAATAAATGAAAAAACTCAAAGGAGTTTATAAATTTATAAATGGGGTTTATAAATGAGATAAAATGATATAAGTGGATATGTTGAAAATATAAGTTAATGGTGTGAACTTATATCGAGTTATGGGAATCGTTGGAAAAAAATAATGGAATATATTTCGAATGTGAGAATGGTGATAAATTTTGATAGGAACGATGGGATACGAATCTAGAGGATTTTATAAAGGGAAATGGGGAATATCGGATTTTCTATAAATGGACTTTTGCGAGAAAAACTCTAATTTTATAAACCAACTTCATAAATTAATTAGCAACTGGACATGGACTTTAATACTTTTGAGATATTGATATTTACCTTAAAGCACCTTTTGATAATAAACCATTTATTCTTATTTTATAGAGATATATGTTTTCTAATGTTTCAAAATTTAATTATAAACCCTCTTGAGATGAGAAGCGAAGTTTATTTAATGGAATAAGATTTTAGAGGAAGATCTTATAGAGTTATCATGGAAGCCTAAATAAAATTGCTAAAGCATAAGATAAGAAAACCTCGGAGGGTGAAATTAAATTCACAAGGAAATAGAAGTGGCACTGGGATTATAAGCAAGCATGTCTTTGGAAATATTAAAGGAAATAAATTAATAGATTCTTGAATTTATAGAATTTGGGTAAACGAGTGGGGATTTGCAAATAAAAGTGTAAATGATTTTTGAGAAGAGAAAATAAGGAAATAAATGAATATTTTCCAAGCGTTAAATATTAAATGAAGTGGGAAAAATATTCAAAGTATTGGGCAAAGGTCGAAATTGTTCCGTGGGAATAAAAGAGATTTGAAACTATTTTCAAAGTGTTGAAATATGAAAATAATATGTTGAGTAGATATTTTGAGATAAATAATTTGGAAAAAATTATTTAAGGCCTAATGATTGCTTGTGAATGTTATTTGATAGTTAAATAACCGACTATCAATATTGGTCATTGCGCTGATTGTTTCGAAGAGACCGGAATCAAATTTAATTATCTGAAAAATACTTCGATCCGGTTTGAATGGTTATGAATGAAGACAGTGAAGATGATGAAGACGATGATTCGGTTTATCCAGACCCAGGGAAACTTGTATGGACGAATGCTATCAGAACATCGTCATTGGAGGATGATAAGCAATCTAAGTGAATGTGTGCTAAAAAGGTAACTCATAGCCTCAAGCCTCATAATGGCTAAAACAGGAAAGGTGCAGCAAGGCTAAGTTGGTAGCACCCAATTAGGGTAAGATTTCCCGTCTAGATGTCCATTTTTATTTCGGCTGTGTGGCGGTTGGTCGCTCCAACCGTTGGGTGATCTTATTAGGACTATCCAGTAAGGGGTAGCTCGGGTCTTGTGTTGCAGGTGATCAGGAGTGGTCCTCGGTACCCTGGTCTAGACCAGACACTATGACGGGCGGTACCCCAGTAGCCCTGCCATTGAATGAAATCCAATCTCCAATAAGCGCCTGTACGGTTTTGATTGTTCCCAACTATTGCTGGAATGTAAGATGCAAGCATTTCAGCTAGATTTTATTTTACTTTCTATAGACACTATTATAATATGAGATGAATTTGATAAAAATATTTTGGTTATCGTAAGGTAAAAACCCTGCATATTTATTTGTGGCGTGGTTTCACGAGATACCTTTGCTTCAAAGGATTTTCAAAAATATAATAATCCAATTGGGTGTGATTTTCCCACACTGGTATTTCAGACTGACTCGGGTGTTGTTTTATTATGATGCTCGGGTCAGACCGAGTTGAACGGATTCAGGATGATATGTTATGGTTCAAGTGTTGAATATGCGAGTATATGATTTTTGTTTGATGATAATAAGCATATATATATATATATATATTCATTTAAATGTATTTGTTAATGTACTATTATATTTTTCACATAATTAAATAAATATTTGTTGAATAATAAATAACACAGTAATTAAATTCAAACATATATTTTATTCAAACAAATGTTTATTACAATTTTGAATAATAAATTTGACTCTCACTATATATATACAAATTGGATGACAATACAATTTCGATTGCATCACAATTTCTAATTTACAAATACGCCTCACTACATATCGCTCATTCACTCGTATTTATCTTAACCTTTATTCCAGATTGAATCCAACATCTGAGCAATCTGAAAAAATAAATGCTGAGGCAATAAAATTGAAAAGAAAATATTTTTGCAGTGTAAAATAAAATGCATTTTGAAAATATTATTTTCCTCGTTTATTTGGGTTGTTTTCCATTATTTAAATTTGAATTCATGATACACGAACAGCTTGTGACATGCACAGTGTACCACTATACATGCCACAAGGCCGTGCACACCAATATATATACTTGATAAAATTACAGATACAGGTGAGCATAGGTCAAACCCAAATGAAAATTCGGGTTCAACTCAAGTGCAATAAAAATAATGTCACAATATCAGCACACAGTCAAACCCGAGCTGTAAGCTGGATTCAACATAGGTGCAAATTCAAATAAAATGGACACGACAACTAAAACAAGCCTCGACCAAAAAGTTCAATGATATATATATATGAAGCAAATGCATATATGTACAGCATGAATCAAAGGCGAACCAGACTTACATCTAACAAGAACAAAACTGAATACAAAGGCTCAAAGACACAAATCACAGTGCACGGTCACAATGAAGACTGACGATGATATCCGAAAAGGAAATAAATACAAAGCAATATTAATACAACAGTGATGAACCACCGACTCCAGTGAACAACAAGTAGATTCTAGACTCGAGCAAAATAGATATGACCATGCCACCAGATTATATGAATATAAAACAACTATCAAATGAAGACTCGAGTCACAGTGTAGACCATATTCAAGTACATCGAACCAGCAAGCCGTGCACATGTAAACAAAACCAAGTTAAACACAGTGAAACTCAAATGTGCATATATGGATAAACAAATTTAAAACAATGAGACAGCAAGGATATGAATGCAAGCAGTATACTACAGACGCAACTAGACACACGAATGTACAACATGCAACTGAGTCAAAATCAAATTGTACAAAACTGAAGTATAGGGCGTAAGCAAGTCAAAATCAACTTGAAAATATGCTCTGCCTCAAGCAATAACAGGTACACCATGTATGCACACATATGGTTGAAGTGAAGACAGAGCTCAGACTACAGTGATGAAATATGCAAAAGATCAATGGATCAGATAACAAAACAATGCTACAACCAAAACTATGAAACTGCATAATTGTAGTGTGAATAAGACTGCAAGACCATGGCATATCACACATAGCCTCAAGCATCAGGTCGAAATTAATCAGTGGCAACAACAACCATGAAATACAAGTGCACGAACAACTCGAAGCTATATAAAGTGCAAACCATGATGAACTAAAACCGAAACAATGACATGTGACAGCAGTGTAGTGAAACCAAAAACAACTACAAGCAACATGTAACTGATTATATACATACATGAGCATATATGTATATATACATGTGCAGGATACAAATTCGAACAAAGACAGAGGAGATTTCAAAATGTCAAACTCGAAATATTGTCACAAAATCTAGTTTCAAACCAAAGTCAGAGAGGTCATCAAAAGTCACAGAGGACAAGATCAAAACGGTGGGACAACAAGAATAAAATCACCATGAAACATCAACTACATGAACTCCAACAACAAGTGGATATGACCATCAAGCCGCAGTCAATCAAGTTTATCAACAAATTCAAAGTACCAAAAATTCACATAGTAGTTTTCACAAAGTCAACACGATCGAAGTCAAAGCCGATGTCAGAAATCGAAGCCGTGGTGGCCACGAAAGAAATCAACACCGTGATTCTCAAGTAACCAAGAATATACAAATTCAAGAAGTCAGAATTCATCATAATAATTCAACCAAAATCAAATGGCCGAGATAAATCAATAGACGAATTCAAATGATTATATACGAATGAAAATACAGGGGTCCGAACCCTATATAAACGAACATCATCGATAGAATTATGCGTTTGAGTTCGAGCAACAAAGAATAATCTTTCAACTCGAATCAAAAGCCGAGTATATTAAAATTCAAAAGAAGGAATGAACATACCAATTCACGCAAACATTCGAACTCGACTAACTGGAAGCGACCGCAAGCCAAATTGAAGAAGCAATCGAAGCCAACTGTGAACAACCAGAAATTGATTAGAATCAACGCTCCAGATTTCAGAAGCCCTAATTTCAGAACGAACGAGAAAGGAACGAAGCAGCCATTATCACAAACAATGAACGGGACGACATAGATAAAAAGGAGAAAGGGATTTACTCTTATTACTTTAGTGATTATTGGGCCGGCCTTGTTTTGTTTTGTTTTAATTATATAAGGCTTTAGTTTAAATTAGGGTTTTGATTTTTTATTGCTTCAATTTTGTATTCCTTTCTAAACCATTGTAATTTCTAGTCGTGTGACTAGGAGACAAACTATGTGGCATAGTTTGAAAATTCGCAACTCAGTGGCTGAGTTGTGGCAGGGTTTTGAGCATAGAGTAGAGGCTATCTGATAGAGGGTGTCGCGAGTTTACATGTGTAAGCGTCTGACTGCTTAATTTCTAGTAGAAACCTTAGGGCCAGCATGTAGGCAGGGTTTTGCCGAAGCTGGGTAAATTCTGTGTCGTTCTATTGCTGCATTTATTATTTTGCTACTATCTGTGCTGTTATAATTTTGATATATCTGTGTTGAGATTATTTTATATAAGCTTCAATAATAAATAATTTTTATAATTGATAGTATCACCCTATTCACCCCCCTCTAGGGTGAAATCGATCCTACAAGTGGTATCAGAGCTAGGTACAAAAACCATTTTTGTTTTAAAATTTTGATTTTTCAAAAATCAATTTTTGTTTTAAAAAAATTGAATTTTTAAAACGGCTTCTTTTGATACAGCTTTTGTTGATGGTCAGTCTATAATTAGACCACCAATTTTCAATGGTGAATATGCTTACTGGAAAAATAGAATGAAATTTTTTCTGAAAACCATTGATGCTTGGAATATAGTTGAGACAGGTTATAGAGCACCAATTATAGTTGTAAATAATAAGAAAATTGAAAAACCATTTGATCAATGGACATATCTAGAAAATAAGTTACAAAATGCTAATGCTAAAGCTATGAATTCTATTGTTTGTTCATTGGATCATATTGAATATAATCGTGTCTCACATTGTCTAATTGCGTAGGAAATCTGGCACACGCTTGAAGTGACTCACGAAGGAACATCTCAAGTCAAGGAATCTTGCCTTGCAATGCTTAGTAGCGAATACGAGAACTTCACAATGGCCAGGGATGAGAATGTTAAAGAGATGTATGCACGACTTTCCAATCTCATTTACAAATCAACGCTCTTGGAAAATCATACACAGAGTTGGAAATAGTCCGAAAAATTCTTAGAGTCCTTCCACGAAACTTTGAAGAAAAAGTTACAGACATTCAAGAATCAAAGGATTTGAAACAAATTAAAGTTGAAGAGCTCATCAGAAATCTCACCACTTATGAGCTAGAAATGAAATTCAAGGAAGAACGAGAAGGAGGTAATACTCGAAAGAAACCAATGACGCTTAAAGGAACAACGGAAGATGATGATGATGATGTTGATGATGGAGCAACTGAGCTGGCACTATTAATGAAGAAATTCAAAAAGTGGAATCATAAATACGGAATCAAGCTCTAAATCAAAAATTGAAAAGAAGATTAGCCAAAGCACTAGACAACCCGGAAGAGCAGGAAATCATCTGTCAGAAGTGCAACAAACCCGAACATATCAAGCGCAATTGTCCTCAAAATCGACACGGCTTAGAAAATAAATCAAAAAGGAGAAATTTTGTAGCCACGTGGAATACAAGTGATGAAGATAATAAAAGTACTAGCAATGAGAGTGAGAAAGAAGATATGTGCCTTCAAGGTGATGTAACTGATAGCGATGATGATGAGCCAAGTGAGGTATAAAAATTCGCTCACTCACAACTACTTATATATTTCTACGAAGTAAATGGCTGTTTTGAAAGACTTAGTGAGAAATGCGCTAAAATTGAATCATTAAGAGATACTTTGATAGAACCAAATAAACAACTTGACCAATTTGTTAAAAACTATCAAAGTAGGATCCCTTAGTGTGATAAGTGTCCAACATTTGAAGAAGAAATTAAAAAAATCAGAAATTAAAATAAAATCACTTGAAAATGAAATTCTGATTTTAAAAGAAAACGAAAACACGAGGAGAGAAAATTCTATTAAAAAGTGCACACAATTATTGAATGAAAATGAATCTCTCAAAACACAAATCCAACAACTGTCTACTACTTTAGATAAATTTTCCAAAAATGAAAAATCGATGAATACGCTATTAGGAAAACAAACTGTTAATACTGTTAGACAAGGACTTGGGTATAATCAATCTGAACCTATTAAAAGAAAAATTAATAAAGCCAAATCCGAGCGTACAGTTTGTAGAAAAATTGGACACAATCAAAATAATTGCTGGTATAGACCCAAACACATGAAAATTATACCAATTTGGATTCCAAAAGGCACAAATATAAAATCTCTCAAAGTTAAACAAATCTGGGTGCCAAAAGGAACATATATAAATAGTTTTGGGTCTCTACAAAATTATTTTTCAAAATATTCTGCCACTAACAATCATGGACCTATAAAAACAAATAGGTCACAAAAATCATTCATCGTGTAGATGTGGTGGCAAGCTAAGGAACTACAATAGTGTTACTTGATTCTGGCTGTTCCAGGGATACAACGAGCGACAAAGTAAAGTTCATTAGCCTAGTATAAAGGTGACAGAATCACAATGGACAACAACGAAAAATATCTGAAAGGTAAAACAGGTAGTGGTATATTTATTTGAACTATATATTAAATGTGATAATCTGCACCGTAATCTGAATTAAATCAGCCAGTAATGTGATGATGAAATAAATGATGATTTTGATTCTGACTTATTCAAAATTGTTAGCCAATTATATTCTTATGCCAAGAACACTATAAAAATCTCTAGAGTCTTTGAACTACTTCATATATATTAGTTTGGATTAATAATAGTGTTTTATTAGCTGATGATAATACATCTGGTTTTTTACGGCTGACTCTATATTCACGGTTTTTGATTATTTACACGGCTTCAATTCAAATCCAAAAGAACTTCATTTAAAAGTTGTTAAAATTGATTCTAAGGAATTTGTTGCACACTTCGAGATCTAGTCTATAACATTCAATTAATGATAATCTTGAGGGAAAGAAAAATTCAGATGCCGATTATACTGGTAATCTAGTTGGTAGAAAAATTACTAGTGGAACGTGATTTATGTTGAGACATTCAGTAACTGCATCGTTTTTCAAAGAAAATATATGCATAATTTTCACTTCAAATAATTTTCAAAAAAGCAGACATTTTTCTTATAAAACCCCTTCTAGAAGATAATTTTTGACATTGTTTCACATTAGTCACTTTTGAAAATTTGATTTTACAATTATTTTTTGATTTGATTTTAAATAACTACATCGACTAATCTGACTCCCTACTGATTATCGAAAAGATAAATAGTGTTTGAAAAAGTGATGAGTGTTGATATTAATCATATATCATAACTTGAGATGGTATATTTAGTAAATTTCTTTATAAATTTGAACAAGAGTTATAAAAACTTTTTATTGGTAAAAATCCCATGACCATCTTTATTTCTATCATATTTCTAACGACCATCATTCATCATATTTCTAACGACCATCATTCATCATATTTCTAACGACCATCATTCATCAATATTCACTCTCATTTGAAAGTCCTCACGGTAATGCAAGGGTGAATTACTTGAAATTTTGATTATGTGTTTCCATGCTCATTTAAAAGTCCTCGCGGTTATGCATGTATGGAACGCATATCAAAATTAATTAATTAAATAGACAAGTTGATCCTAATCCGATTTAAAAGTCCTCACGGTTATGCATGGTTAGAAGATACTTGAATTCATTTAAAAAAAAATTGGAATATTACTAATCTCGTTTAAAATCCTAACGGTTATGCATGGTTAGTAGATATTCAAATATCTGATATAAATATACCACAAATAAACACAACTATATGGTTTTATATGATGACATCATCCCTATCATTCTAAAAGTGGAATATGCGCCTAATAGAGTATTTATAATTTTTGTTTGATTTTTTATTGAAATTTAATATTTATATTCAATTGAGTTTTAATGTTGTATTAATGTCTATCACTTTATCTCTATTTTTCTATCATTATTACTCTATTGCTGATAACAAAAGGGAGAGAGAAAAAATTAAGATTTTGACAAATAAAGGTCAAATATTTTCTATTTTCATCTAGGCTCATTTGCATATTTTTACATGCATATATGAATGGGGAGCTTTGTGTAGAGAGGGAACATTCAAATAGGGGGTGCAAATTGAATGATCAAATACATTTAACAAATTCAAATTTTTAAATATATGTTTGTTATCATCAAAAAGGGGAGATTGTTGAATATGCGAGTATATGATTTTTGTTTGATGAGAATAAACATATATATATTCATCTAAATGTATTTGTTAATGTACTATTATATTTTTCACATAATTAAATAAATATTTGCTGAATAAAATAAATAACACGGTATTTAAATTCAAATAGATATTTTATTCAAACAAATATTTATTACAATTTTGAATAGTACAAATTTGAACTCTCACTATATATATACAAATTCAATGGCAATACAATTTCGATTACATCACAATTTCTAGTTTACAAATACACCTCACTACATATCGCTCATTCACTCGTATTTATCTTCAACTTTATTCCAGATTGAATCCAGCATCTGAGCAATTTGCAAAAATAAATACTGACGCAGTAAAATTGAAAAGAAAATATTTTTGCAGTGTAAAATAAAATGTATTTTGAAAATATTATTTGTCTCAGTTATTAGGGTTGTTCGTCATCATTTAAATTTGAATTCATCATACACGAACAGCTTTTGACATGCACAGTGTATCACTGTACATGCCACAAGGCCGTGCACACCAATATATACACTTGATAAAGTTACAGAGACAGGTGAGCACAGGTTAAACCAAAATGAAAATCTGGGTTCAACTCAAGTGCAATAAAAATAATGTCACAATATCAGCACACGGTCAAACCCGAGCTGCAAGTTGGATTTAACACAGGTGCAAATTCAAATAAAATGGCCACGACAACTAAAACAAGCCTCGATCAAAAAGTTCAATGATATACATATGAAGCAAATGCATATATGTACAACATGAATCAAAGACGAACAAGACCCACAGCTAACAAGAACAAAACTGAATGCAAATGCTCAAAGACACAAATCACAGTGCACAGTCACAATGAAGACAGATGATGATATCCGACAGGGAAATGAATACAAAGCAATATCAATACAACAGTGATGAACCACTGACTCCGGTGAACATCAAGTAGAATCAAGACTCGAGCAAAACAGAGATGACCATGCCACCAGATTATATGAATATCAAACAACTATCAAATGAAGACTCGAGTCACAGTGCAGACCATATTCAAGTACATCGAACCAGCAAGCCGTGCACATGTAAACAAAACCAAGTTAAACACGGTGAAACTCAAATATGCATATATAGATAAACAAGTTTAAAACAATGGGACAACAAGGATATGAATGCAAGCAGTATACTGCAAACGCAACCAGACACAAGAATGTACAGCATGCAATTGAGTCAAAATCAAATTGTACAAAACTGAAGTATATGGTATAAGCAAGTCACAGTCAACTTGAAAATATGATCTGCCTCAAGCAATAACAGGTACACCATGTATGCACACATATGTTTGCAGTGAAGATAGGGCTCGGACTACAGTGATGAAATATGCAAAAGATCAATGAATCAGATAACAAAACAATGCTACAACCAAAACCATGAAACAACATACATGCAGTGTGAATAAGACTGCAAGACCATGGTATATCACACATAACCTCAAGCATCAGGTCGAATTCAATCTGTGGCAGCAACAACCATGAAATACAAGTGCACTAACAACTCGAAGCTATATAAAGTGCAAACCATGATGAACTAAAACCGAAACAATGACATGTGACAGCAGTGTAGTGAAACCAAAAACAACTACAAGCAACATGTAACTGATTATATACACACATGAGCATATATGTATATATACATGTGCAGGATACAAATTCGAACAAAGACAGAGGAGATTTCAAAATGTCAAACTCGAAATATTGTCACAAAATCTAGTTTCAAACCAAAGTCAGAGAGGTCATCAAAAGTCACAGAGGACAAGATCAAAACGGTGGGACAACAAGAATAAAATCACCATGAAACATCAGCTACATGAACTCCAACAACAAGTGGATATGACCATCAAGCCGCAGTCAATCAAGTTTATCAACAAATTCAAAGTACCAAAAATTCACATAGTAGTTTTCACAAAGTCAACACGATCGAAGTGAAAGCCGATGTAAGAAATCGAAGCCGTGGTGGCCACGAAAGAAATCAACACCGTGATTATCAAGTAACCAAGAATATACAAATTCAAGAAGTCAAAAATCATCATAATCATTCAACCAAAATCAAATGGCCAAGATAAATCAATAGACGAATTCAAATGATTATATACGAACGAAAATACAGGGGTTCGAACCCTATATAAATGAACATCATCGATAAAATTATGCGTTGGAGTTCGAGCAACAAAGAATAATCTTTCAACTCGAATCAAAAGTCGAGTATAGTAAAATACGAAAAAAGGAACGAACGTACCAATTCATGCAAACATTCGAACTCGACTAACTGGCAGCGACCGCAAGCCAAATTGAAGGAGCAATCGAAGCCAACTATGAACAACCAAAAATTGAGTAGAATCGACACTCCAGATTTCAAAAGCCCTAATTTCAGAACGAACGAGAAAGGAACGAAGCAGCCATTATCACAAACAAGGAACGTGCAGACATAGATAAAAAGGAGAAAGGGATTTACTCTTATTACTTTAATGATTATTGGGCCAGCCTTGTTTTGTTTGGTTTTAATTATATAAGGCTTTAGTTTAAATTAGGGTTTTGATTTTTTATTGCTTCAATTTTGTATTCCTTTTTAAACCATTGTAATTTCTAGTCGTGTGACTATGGGACAAACTACATGGCGTAGTTTGAGAATTCGCAACTCAGTGGCTGAGTTGTAGCAGGGTTTTGAGCATAGAGTTAAGGCTAGTCAGTAGCGGGTGTCGCGGGTTTACGTGTGTAAGCGTTTCACTACTTAATTTCTATTAGAAACCTCGGGGGCAGCACGTAGGCAAGTTTTTGCCGAAGCTGGGTAAATTCTGTGTCGTTCTATTTCTGCATTTATTATTTTGCTATTATTTGTGCTGCTATAATTTTGATATATCTGCGTTGAGATTATTTTATATAAGCTTCCACAATAAATAATTTTTATAATTGATAGTATCACCCTATTCCCCCCTTTAGGGTGAAATCGATCTTACATCAAGAGGCAAGCTGGATGACAAAGAGGTATCTCCGTACTTGAATTATCATTTCCGTCGTGTAAAAACTGTCCAAAGTGATGAATGATGGTTGTACGCTGACAATGGTATGTATATATATAATAGTACAGATTTCTTTGTATTTAAAAGCTGTTATTATATCTTGTATTTTGTTCCGCTGCGATGTGAGACTCTGATGTTGTTATTATCTTCTCCTTCTACCTCTTTCTTCTTTAACCCTGAAGACTCGTATTTCCATCAACTTTGAGTTGAATTGATGTGGAATATTATCGACTCAAAGGGGTACGGATTTACGAGCCGTCACATGTATTGCAGTAGTTCAACATATTAAATATCGTTATAACAATTATGTTTTCTCCTTTTTACAATCTACATATCAATGTCAGTAGCTAAGGGATTGTATATAGTGGAGTTTAAAACATTTTTAAAGAGTATTTTCATTAATTTATTTACAATGTTAATCAGACAATTTGGCTTAACAATTATTTTTCGCTTTATTACACTCAGCGCATAGTTTGTCATTGTTTACTAATAGTAAAATCAAAAACTAATCTGATTAGAAATCATCTACGAATAAGATTGAAAAATATGACAATATTTTCTATTAGCTTGTGAGTACTATGACACGTGCATCTAGCGTATGTAAAAAAAGATAGCTTCAAATAAAATGTGTATTTAATTGAAACAATCAAACATTTACATTTAGTTTTAGTTATTTTTAATTTGATAATTTTTTTATATAGAAATGTTCAAAATATCGGATTCTAAATTTGTATAATGTAGAAGTACACACACGCATGTTTGTATATGAATATGCATATATATACATATATGTGTGTGTTATCTTAGTTTTCTATCGTAATAGTCTATTTTTTCAAAAATCTTTTAAGTATGAGAAAAAAACTGAATGTCATGCAAATTATTACATAAAGAAAAGATTTTATACATGATTAGGTGAAATAGTTTTACATTTTCAAATATTTAAAAAAATATTCACAAAGTATGCTACAATTATACAAAAATCCAAATAAAAAGTGCATTAGATATAGCTTTGAAATAATGAAGAATTGATAGAAATTTATTGATACATAAAAGAGAAAAGACATTAAAAACTGAAAACAGAGAACAATTATGTGGAAGATTTGTTATTATGGAGATTCGAACATATAACTGTAAAAATTTACAAAGTTTAGAAATAATAATATAGATTATATTTTGCAATGAATGAGATTTGAACTTGTGACTCCATGCTCCTTATTTATATATAGTAAGGTACTTTTGGAGTTTTACGGTCGGATCAAAAATTCATTACTCTATTCCAACTATTAATACGAGTGTTACGACTTGCGCTTTGCCTACGATGATGGCACACACTTCGCCCTTGAATTTTGTTTCATACAAATGTACGATGTTAAGATATAGTTTAAAATTTAATTAAGATAAAATTAATTGATTTGGTTAGTAGACAAAAAACTTGAATTTTAATTAAGGTAGGAGCAGTTTTAGTTTAAGGATAGAATATAAAAATATGAATTTTAATTAAGTAGAGAGTATTTAGATATATTGAGATGCAATTTGAATTTAAACAGTATTTTGTGAAGCTTACATTTACATCAAAAAAAATTATGATACATCTATTATTAAAGGTCATGGTAAGAAGATAATTTGTATGCAACTATAGTCAAAACATCCATCTGGTTAAAATAAAATTTCATGGCGTCTGTCTCTTTCTTTCGATTTCAAAATCCATCATCTTCGATTCAATCCTCTCCGACTTTTTCATCTGATTACCTACATAGTGATTCTTTACCATATCGATCTTATGTGTAAGTGGTAAAGGATCGACAGCTGTCTTATAGGTATCAATTCCCTCTGTCTCAATCTTCGAGCAAGAATTGGATCGACTCAAAGAAAAGAAAGGATCATTGTTTTAGGTGTGGTGATTATAATCATTATGCTTCCCAATGCCGAGATCCTATCAGATGCTTTTCTTGTGGAAAGTTTGGTCACAAGAAGTATGCTTGTTCGTCCAAATCTAACGACTCTGTCTCTTCGGCATCTCTGGTAAATCACGTCTTTCAATTTGTGCTAAAGTGTATGTTGTTGAAGGGGATCTTATTGGATCATCTATGGCAAAAGCGAAGTGAGGGAATCAAATATTTATAAGACTTGTTATTTCATTTTAACATTACTAACTCACCGAATATTGGTAAGGGTTATAGAGAAAGATTTGGCGATTCAGGTTATATTTTGGTAAATCTGATTCTTCTCCTAATTCGTCTGTTTTAAATGAGGAAATCCTGATGTTTTGAATAAGAGTGAAATAGAATTTTCTGACACTGTCAAAAGAGAAGGGCCATCAAGATTCGACTTATTATGTATGATCCTGTTGTTGCACTCTGTATTAATTGTTCACACTCGTCTGTCATAAAGGAAATTGGAAATGATTCTGAATCGAACAAAGGTTTTATTCAAATAAAGGCCAAAAAAGGTAAATCTTATACTCGTAGATTGGATAATTTTGAGTTACTTAATGCTAACCAATTCGAGAGTCTTGATTTGGTGACTAACACTGATCTTAATTCTATTGAGAATGGAGTTGATAGTGATATGGTTGCTCACTCTTTGTTAGACAGTTTGGATTCAAATCAAATGAGAATAGCAAATGTTTGTGATGAATTCTCTGCTGATAATAAGGGTGATAGTTTTAAGGGTTGTCATCTCTTGAGTGAATTTCTGCTAGATCAAGACTTTGATCATCAGAAAATTATGTCAGATGATAGAAAATATACTGAAAGTCGAATGGTTGTTGATCAGATTCTTAAATCCAATAAGGTTTATTGTAGTGATTTATGGTCGAAAGTATTGGATGTTGATTTATTACATGTTGTTGATTTTAATGATCAGATTGTTATGTTGGATAATAGTAAATGGGAGGGAGTGTTAATGGATCAACTGGGGGATCTGCTTAACACTGATGGTTCTGTTTTTTCAGGGGATAAGTTTAATTTTAAGCTTGGTGATTTTTGTGATTGGATTATGTCATCTGATCAGCAGTTTGATGAAGATAACTCTGAGCTAGAGGCTCGTGTATATGTTGATAAACTGTCAGAATTTTTGTCTAAAGAGAACTCAAACTCGAATATTGTTTCTATGGAAGATATGCACGCCGTTACAGATGTGCATGGTGCACAGATTTTGACTCTGGCTGATGATATGAATTTTTCAAGCCCCGCTATGGATGTTGATAATCTTTTTGATGTAAATAAAATATCAAGTGGTCTGTTTGGAATCCTATAGAACGTTGATGTTGCTTGTGACAAAAATGGTGAAGTTGTTGAATCTTTTGTTGTAAGTTTGGTTGGAGTTGATAATCCGTAAGATATGCCTTCAGGTCCTGTGGCAGTTTTGGAGTCGATTGGTATGTGTAGTGTTTTAGTTAATGATGGGGATTCAAATGCTAAGATGAGGAATTGTGGCAATAGTGATTCTGCATTTGCGAAAGTGTGTGAGGTTGTTATTACAGCTGGTAATGACTCGGTCGACAATGTGAATATGAAAAAAGTGAATATTGACTTGGATCTTAAGGGGAAAGTTGGTCTTCGTTCCAATGTTCAGTATGAGGATTCTGGCAGCAATTCTGCTTCTTGTTATATTCTATCGAAGAGAGGTAGACGAAGGAAGTCTGTGGCATCTAGCGGATCAGTTCGTCGTAGTGTAAGGATTCGCCGCAGCCATTCTCAGTCTACGGGTAAGTTTCCTGATTCGAGTACCGCGAGTGGTGCTACGAATTAAGGCTCAGGTATGCATTTTGATTTAGGTAGTACGTATTCATCTTATGCTTTAGGTAATTTGTCTGCTTCTGAGTTCAGTCAGTTAGCCAGTGATACTGCTTTCCTTTTTTCTGATATTTAGTTAGATCGTGAGTTTATTAGAAGTAAGAAATTTGATAGGGCAAGGTCAACCGGTATATGAGGATCATTAGTTGGAATATCAGAGGTTTGAATGACTTAAATAAGTGTGATAAGGTTAGAACTTTTTTTAAAGACTATTCTGTTGACATTGCTCTACTTCAAGGGACTAAAATTGAATGTCCTGATATTTGTTTTTATAAAAGACTAAGTGGATTTCATTTTAAAAAATGGATTTATTTACCTTCTGTGGGTGCTTCTGGGGGTTTATTGATTGCTTGGTGGGATAACTATTTTAAATTACTTTAATGTATTACCAAACAACACTCGTTACACATAATTCTAATTAATCTTACCGATAATTCTTTTTTAAACATTTCTAATGTTTATGGGCCTAATTCAAAATTAAGTCGTCAGATTCTTTGGAATGAATGCCTTAAGTTTAGATCTTTACCGCCGGGCTCTCAGATTTTGGGGAGTGATTTTAACGTTACTCGTTTTATAGGTGAGCGTGCACCACGAGAGGGAGATTTCTCTACTAAGGAGGAATTTGACCAATTTATTATTAATTCTAATTTGATTGAAATTCCTCTCTCTAATAGAGAATTTACTTGGAGTAATGCTAGAGAGTCCCCTTGTATGGCTCTTCTAGATAGGTTTTTCGTTAGCGACGAAATAGAGGATAAATTTCCTATATGTAGAGTGTCTCGTTTGCCTTACATTTTTTGATCATTGTCCCAATATTCTCACCTGTGATCACCATAGAGTTATTAGTAGATCATTCAGATTTGAAAAAATGTGGTTATTAGACTCAATTTTATCAAATTTAATAATAAATAAATGGACTTCTATGAGTTTTTATAACATTAGAAATAGAGACAATTCAGCAAAAAAAATTGTTTTAAAACTTAGAGAACTTAGGATTTTTCTTAAAAATTGAAATAAAAATATTTTTAGTAGTATTAAAATTAAAAAAGAAAATATTCTTAATGAGATGCTCAAACTAAATAAGTTATAAGAAACTAGACAATTGAATTTAGGAGAGCAGAATGTTCTCACTAATTTAAAAGAAGAACTTAATTCCATTCTAGAAAAGGAGAAAGTTATGTGGAAGCAGAGATCCCGAATTCAGTGGATTAATGAAGGTGACTATAATGCTAATTTTTTTTTAAAATATGGCCAATGGTAGAAAACGAAGTAATACGATTAATTCCATTCTAGTTAACAACATAGAATTAGTTGATCAAAGAGACCTTAATAAGGCTTTCACAGACTATTATATAGATATTTTTGATAATAAAAACAAACATAGAATTAATGTTAGATGGAATGATTCTTATCCGGCTATTTCCAATGTTAATCTTTCTGAGTTAGATAAACCTTTTGCTGAAGAGGAAATCCGAAAAGCTATTAATAATTTGCCTGGTGATAAATCCCTGAGTCCGGATGGATTCCCTATTTTCTTTTATAAAACATTTTGGGATGTTTTAAAATTAGATTTAATTAGCATGTTTAATGACTTTTATAATGGAAATTTGCAATTGGGAATATTTAATTTTGCAAATGTTATTTTATTACACACAAAAAATAGGTGCTAATAATTCAAAAGATTTTAGACCTATTTCATTAATCAACTGTTCCGTTAAAATTATTTCAAATTTTTTAGCTAATAGACTTAGTATAAGAATGAATGAACTAATTGATTGTTCACAATCTGCTTTCATTAAAGGAAGAAATATCACTGATGGTGTGTCAGTTGTTCAAAAATACATTAATCACCGTTGTAAGAACAATATTACATGTGCTATTTCAAAACTAGACTTTGCAACAGCTTTTGAGTCGGTTGATTGGGACTTTTTAGTAGATATTTTTCATGCTAGAGGTTGTAGTAAAAGATGGATTAGCTGGATCATAAATTTGCTTAGAACTGGTAACTCTAGTATTATGGCAAATGGTATTTTAGGTAATAAAATTCAATCTAAGAGCGGTTTGAGACAAGAGGATCATTTATCGCCTCTTCTGTTTAATCTAGTCGTAGATGTTTTTGCTAACATAATTAAAAAAGCGATTGATAATGGATCACTAGAAATATAGATAATGATATATCGAGTAACGATATCTCAGTCCTCCAATTTACAGATGATACCTTGCTTTTTTCTTCTCATATTTTAGACACATTATTCCTCTTAAGTTTATTCTATATAGTTTTGAACTTCTATCAGGCTTAAAAATAAATTTTGATAAAAGTTCTGTTTTAGTTTTAATGATTTTGATAAAGTTGAAAATTTAGTTGCTAATGCGCTAAATTGTAAAACTATGAGTTTTCCTTTTGACTATCTTGGTTTTGTGATTAGACCTACTAAACTAAAACATGATGATTGGTTTATAATCATAGATAAAGTTAAAAATAGGATTTCTGGTTGGAATGAGAAACTTTTATCTAGAGCAGGTAGAGTTGTTCTAATTAATTCTGTTGTATCAGCTCTCCCGATTTATTGGATGTCTATGCATCTTTTTCCTGATTGGATGATTGATAAAATAGATAAAATTAGAAGAGATTATTTATGGAGTGGTGAAAATTCAAATAGCTGCATAAAATGTTTAGTAAATTGGTAAATTGTTTGTAAATCCAAAAAGGATGGTGGTTTAGAAGTCATTAATTTGCGTAATATGAATTTTGTCTCTACTAGATAAATGATTATGGAAGTTCAAGGACACTAATGATAATGCCACTTGGAAAGAAATTATTACTAAGTTCAAGGACGTTAATAATCTTTATCAAATTAGTCCATCGCTAACCCACAAACAATCTTATTTTTGGAAATCAATTTAAAAATTCATGAGATTTTTAACTTAGGCATCAATATTATAGTTCATTTAGGTAATAATACTTCTTTTTGACACGACAGCTGGATTTCAGTCATCCTTCTTAGGATTGAGTTTAGAGAGTTGTACGATGTTTGTAACTTTAAATATGCATTAATTTCAGAAGTTTTTTCTCCCGATAATGACCCTTCTTGGAATTTTAGTTGTAACAGAATTCCAGTAGGTTCTACCCATAGGCAGCTTTCTTTGCTTTATGCTAGATTAAATCTTTATAATATTGATAATGACAATGATTATATTAGTTGGGAATGAGATAAGAGTAAGAAATATTCTTCAAATTCTTTTTATAGACTTTTAATTTTTCGGTTGTATCTAATAATTTTTTAAATTTATTTGGAAATCATATGCTCCTCCTACATCTAAAATCTACATGTGGTTAATTATGCACGGAAAATTAAACATTAAAGAATTTTTGAAAAGTAAAAATATACATATTGATGATAAATGTTATTTTTGTTATATGCATTTTGAAGATATTAAACATATTTACTTCGATTGTATGGATACTTATTTTATTCTTATATATACCCTTAAAATATTTGATTTTAATATTATTACTAAAATTACTGATCGTGCATTCTATTGGGATACTTTTAGATTTAAGTTCAATAAGGATAATAGATATTTGCTTGACACTTTATTCATTATTTTATGTTGGTATATTTGGTTTGAAAGAAATCAAAGAATTTTTAATAATAATAATAATCACTTCAATAAATTGATTTTTTTTTAATTTCGTCTTTTGCTTTAGTTGGATCTCTAACCTAAATATAAATTAGCTAAAATAGTCTTTTTAAGGAATATCTTCTTAAGGTTAGTAATAATATTAATATATTCAAACATAATAATAATATTTTTGACATTAATAATAATAGTATTAATATTTTTTCAAATTTAAATAATGATCCCTCTGATACCACAATTTTCTTTTGATTGTAGGTCCACAATGATAATTCTAGAAGTGTCTTTGATTTTGTTTTAGTTATTATTGTACTTGTTTATAGTTCTTTATTTTTCTTCAGTTTGGATCATATTACCCTTACTTTTCAGAGTTTTTAGTTTTTGTACTAGTTTACCTTTGATTTATGATGTCCCATTAGATTTTATTTACACATATATGTATATAAATTCTATTTATACACATATATGTGAATCATCCTAACTATTTTCCTAGTTAATTCTCAGTTACAGGTCTGGGATAGATAGGATGTTAGTGTCTCTTTACCGGTGCACAAGACTGCCATTTTCGAGATTGTCGATGGTGGTGAGGGATTCTTCTCAGTACATCTTCGGCTTCACTTAGGCGTTTTAACTTCGGGTGGATTCACTCCTTAGTCAGGCGCTACTTCCAGATATTCTGAATCTTCGGTATGGAGTTTCTTTCTGGATTATTAGACACTTTACTTTAATTTAGTCACAGCCTTATCCCATCAGAGGCGGCTACATAGAGTTTCCTTGCTAGATTATGTTGGTTTTCAGTATCTTTGTTTTATGATACTATTCAGTTATTTAGGTACATCCAACACCTTACTATCGGACGGCGGCTAAGCCGGAGCTCGATATTGGGGTGTAATGGACGGTGACTTTGCCGAAGCTCATTATAGAGGTGCCTGTTTTTTTCTTTGATACTTGTACTTAAATTTGTCACCTGCCAAGCATGTTGGCAGCACTTTGTTATGTGTTATATATATAGTTTCATGTGTGCCCTCCTCTTTTACTAGAAGATCATACATTTTTCTCAAAATTAAAGATCAAGGTAAAAGCGGTTTTAGTTAAATAATAAGAGTGGTTGACCAACAAATAGAATGTAAAATTTTGAATTTTACTTCAAGCAGTAGTATATTTAGATCTTTTGAAATGTAGTATGAGTTTAAAGGGTATTTTGAGAAGTTTACATCAAAAAAGTGTGACGTTAACTGTATTACAACTATTATCTCTGCTACTAATAAACAAAATTCATTGAATTAATTTACGTTTTTTTGAAATTTCGAAAATGCACCTGCTTTCCGTTTACACTAGTATAAACAGCCCATGTGCGGATTCTAGCATTAATTATTATTATTGTTTCACACGCGCAGTCTAAAAGAGTGCTGTTGCAATGCAAATAATATAAGAACTGTTTTTCACCCAAATGTATACACAGAATGTTATTTGACCGCGGAGAAGTGTCAAATATGTTATGGCTTGCAAGTTAAAGTGGTGGACCATTTGGGTGGGCTATATTCGCAAAGTCTAACCAACGTCCTACGTTGGACTCTTGTAAGGACGCATTCTAAAACAATAATATACATAGATAGTCTGGCATCAGAATATGAATACGAAAACTGGATACATCGATTCAACTTTCAATTCAAAACAACAATAGTGCGTTTGCCGAATAAAACTTCACATTTTGGTTCAACCCTTTTGACGAAAATAGAAAATCGTTTATCGGAGTAATACCATTACATATCTACACAAATTTACACCGTAGGATATTGCATATAAGCTTGACAACATGAATTATATGTCATTTAAAAGGCAAGAACATATATAGGAAAGAAAAGGTGATGCCTTTATTTCTATTTGCAAACCAAGCACAAAGATGACCCGTCCCAAAGTTCAAACGAATAATTTAAGGAAGAAAAAAAGACAAATAAAAAGGTTCAAGAACTTACAGTTTCACTAGCTAAACCCTCAAGACCTTTTGAAGACCATCAATCTTCAGTCTCAAAAAATTCACTCACTGTAATATCCTTCCTCCTTGGCTCTCTCATCGTCGCTTTCTTCCTCACCAATCTCCGTAACTGCCTCTCTAAACCTTCTAACATCTTCCACCGCTGCTTTCCGGAACATTCCAAGATCCACAGCTCCAGAGACCATATGATACCCTCTCAACTTCAAATGCTCCGGTTTGTCATGAGGCATTGCAAAACCACCTAAATAGACGCTTTTTCTCTTGGTCACTTCAAGCACCCTGCTCTCTGCCTCTCTCATCAGAGCTTTCACTTTACGATTCCCTGGATCCCAAAGGTAACCCATGCTTGCACTCAAGTCTAATGGTCCCATTTGAATGCAGTCTACCCCATCCACATTTGCAATCTCCTCGATTCTCTGCACTCCTTTGGCAGTTTCCACCTATTGAAGTGAAACAGCAATTGATTTTAATAAATCGTGCTTGCTCTTTTCGCATTAAACTAGGAGTGCTTACAAAAGGCGAAAAAGCATCTTGAATAAGGTGTTTAAGCATAGTTAGAAAAGGATAAATAAATTTTAGTTCATTAGTAAACAAAATGTTATTTATGTTTTATGTTATCTCGCAAATAAACAAAATTTCATAATGCTTTATGTTTACCAGTGCAGAGGGGACAATCGTGTTTGAATTTGTACGGCATAGTAATTCGGCAAAATATTTCTAACCCAAAAGGATGTTTTAGCCATTTATCATTTTATGGAAAATCCAATGTCCACAAATTAGACAAACTTGAACTTTGTAAACAATACAAATGTATCGTTTTTAATCATTTATCATTATTTTGCTGTCATTTTTGAAGGAAATAAAAGTGAATTATTATTAGTGGCATCCATAACAGAGTGATAGTAGCTTAATCATGAACAAATATTTGACTGCTTGCTTCAAGCAACACAAGTTTTTGCTTGGTTTCTGAATAAATATACCATTAACCACATGGACAAACACAAATCTATGCGTCGCAAGATAATACATGCTTGTCCTATACTTTCAAATGAATAATGCATGCATTAGGAATTTCCCCCAATAGTTTGAATGTTCATTTACTAAATTTACAATTAACCAATACATGCACCCTACCGTTAGCTGAGGTATGTATAATCAAATTTATTTTAAGGGGTCAAGTGCATTGAGCTAATACTGTAACACACTAAGAAAGGTTCATTTTTTGGTTCTACTTCAATTAGTTCACAAAACTATACAGAGATTATGAATTCCAATCTAGAAAGGTTCCAATTTCCAGATGCTCTTTCAGTTAAAAGGGGAAAAAAGATCAATATTTTTGTTTTGGCATCGGAATTCAAGATTCGACATAAAAAGTAAGCATAAAATGTGTTGCTTTATTCTCTAAAAGATGGATAACAAATCTCCGATAATTATTAATTACAGATGTCAAAAATTAAACCAAAACACAAAGTGATCATACCTGACACATGATGAATAGTTCATCTTCGCACCGACTCAAATATCCATCATCAATCCCATACCCAGAAGCCCTAACAACCGTATGTGCCGCCCCTCTAACTCCTCTAGGTGGGTACCTACAGAACCCAACGCACTCCTCCGCCATCTCGGCGCTCTCCACCATCGGAAAAACGATCCCAGCTGGCCCTAAGTCGAGAACCTTCTTCGCCCAGGCTGCAGAGTGCTCCGGGATCCTGACAACAGCAGGCGTGTTGTTTACCTGCAAAGCGCGCAACACCTGCAGGCATTCCGTGATGGATCCGGGACCGTGCTCGAGATCCACAACGACGAAGTCGTATCCGGCTAGGGAAGCGATCTCGGCAAGTGTAGGTGAAGCGGAGAGGAGGAACATGCCGTATAACGGGGAGGAGGACGCGAGGCGAGATTTCAAAGAGGAGGATGTGCTGGCGGTGATGGATGAGTGGATGGATCTGATGGACGGGAAATGCACAGTGGATTTTGGAGAAGACATTAGGGTTTTGGTGGTCGAGAAGGTTGGGGTTTTGTTTGGGGAGAGGAGGGGTTTTAAGGGTGTCGCCGCCATTTATAGAACGAGAGAGGAGGAGGAGGAGGAGGAGGAGGAGGAGCTTACAGGTGTGATTTTACAAAGGGAGAACTGCTGTCATCATTCTTGGGAAGAAGACAAGCGGCGGAGTTGGTTAGTGTACATGTAGTGGTAGTGGGCTAATCGCTTTGTTGGGCCTTTTCATGGAAAAAAAGGTGCATTCCCCAGGTTTTATGCTAGACATTTTTGTTTGCAAAGTGTAAGGTGAAGTGGGGTTTAAAGACAGAAAAAAATTTCCCGACTCTTTTACACTTAGGTTAAAATTAGACGCATATTATGCGCTGCGCATGAATTCAGTGAAATAAATGAATTTTCAATAAAAAAATTGTTATTGTTGTTTAAATACATACTTTATATTTAAGTAAAAATAAACTAATTTTATCAATTTTCTTTAAGAATGAATATGGTATGTTGAAAGTGACATATTTTAATGATCTATTAAATTAACAAATATTATTTAAGTGATTTTTTTCTAAAAGTAAATTAGTTAAAATGAAAAACTTAGGAAAAAAAATTAAACCAAAGACGCTACATCAAAAATTTAGGTTAAAGAAAATACATTAATAAAATGCTGTATTAATATAATATTATCTGTGTAAATGCTGAATTAAAATTAACACTATATACAACAAAAATACAGTATTTATAGCAAATGTTAGATACATATATCATTACTTTACGGCAAATGCTATATACATGTAACATTATTTCGTCCTTAAGCCTAAAATTTTGACTCGCGTTCTTAGCTCAAAAAAGCTCTAAATTATTACCTCCAACCTATTTTCAAATTTTCTAAATACGTTGAATTTTAAATTACGTAATTAATTTAAATACATGGACTTAAATGTAAATAATAGAAAAGAATTGAGAAGGCTATTGTAAAAAATTATGGAACTTTTATTGTGGACTTAATGGAAGTTAAAATTGAATTTTGTAATGCAGTGTGTATAAAAATATAAATTTTGAGATACAAAATTGTAATTTTCTACGATTAACTTATTCATTATTGCTCACATACATAATTTAATGTATGTGATATGTATATCTTTATAATTGAATGGAAAAGGATAATTTTACCATTTTTGTTAACACAAACACATACATACATACACACGCATACACCGCACATGGTTTTCTTGAATTTATTAGAAGAATAGATTAACTATTTATTGAGATTATTTCAAACATTTTAAATTTGAGATTACATGAGTAGTTTAAAGACATGGATTTGAATATAAAATACTGAGAGGGGATTGTAATTAATGTTAGAGATGCTAAAATGCAGTTATTTAAAGCTGAAAACGAAATTTTACAATAGAATGTATGATAAATTTATTGACAAAATGAAAAATAAATTATTATTTTTAATATTGAATATATATTTTATTTATGTTATATGATTTATATATCTTTACATTTGAATGAAAAATCAATTTTACTAGTTTTGCTCATATGAATATGATATATATATATATATATTGAAGTCGATTTTAGGATTTATTAAATGAATTCACAAACATTTGTTAATTGAATTTATTTGAATGGTTTAAATTAATGATTACATAATTATTTAAAATATGTTAAATTTAAAATTATGCAATTAATTTAAATATCCAGACTTAAATGTAAATAGTAGGAAAAAATTGAGAAGGATATTGTAAAAAAATCGTGGAAAATTTAGTGCTGAGTATTAAAAGTTAAAAACAGAATTTTGTAATGCGGTGTGTATAGAATATAATTTTTGAGATAAATAGTTATAATTATTTTACAAGTTAACTTTATCATTATTCTTTATGTGCATAATTCAATGTATGCGATATGTATATCTTTATAGTTGAATGGAAAATATAATTTTACCATTTTTGTTAATACACACACACATATATATATAAGATAAAATTAACATATACTTTTTCAGATTTACTGGAAGAATAAACTAACTATTTACTGAGATTATTTCAATATTTTAAATTTAAGATTACTTGATTAGCTTAAAGACATGGATTTGGACATAAAAATATTTAGGGAGGATTGTGATTAATTTTAGAGATGTTAAAATGTGGATATTTGAAGCTAATAGCAAAATTTTACAATGGAATGTATAATAAATTTATTGAGAAAAACAGAACATAAATCAATTTTGTTAATATTGATTATGTGTATTGTTTATGTTATTTGATATACATATATCTTTATATTTGAATGGGAAAATAATTTGGCCATTTTTCTTCAAACGAATATAGCATACATATTGAAATCGATTTTAGGATTTATTAAACTAAATAAAGAATTTATGTTAATTGAATTTATTCGAGTTTAAATTGATGATTACATAATTATTTAAAATATGTTAAATTTAAGTTTACATAATTAAATAAGATATATGCACTTAAATGTAAATAGTGGGAAAGAACTGAGAAGGACATTGTAAAAAATATGGAAATTATAGTGTGGAGTTATTGGAAATTAAAAATTGAATTTTTTTTAATGTAGTGTATGTAAAATATAATTTTTTGAGATAAATAATTGTAGTTGTTTTACAAATTAACTTTAGCACCATTATTTATGTACATAATTTAATGTATGTGATATGTATATTTTTGTAGTTGAACGAAAAAATAATAGTTTTGCCATTTTAGTTGATATATATATGGCACATTTTTTCCGAATTTATTGGAAGAATAGATTAACTATTTAGTGAGGTTACTCGAATAGTTTAAATTCGAGGTTATGTGAACGTGGATTTGAATATCGAATATTGGGTCCGTAGGTATGGCGCAATGGAAAAGGGGTGTCCAGGTTTGATAACAGACCTAGGTTCGGGTCCTGCCTTGCACACACTTCTTGCAAAAAAGTACCTTTGGAGGTTATAGGTGACATGAGTTAATGCAGATAGGCACAACTTAATCCTCCATTGGAGTTGGTCGATCTATCGTCCCTTTTGAAGGTCCTCCGTATAGAAAAGTTTGTTATATATATATATATATATATATATATATAATATTGAGGGGGACTGTATTTAATTTTACAGATGTTAAAATGAAGGTATTTAGAGCTAAAAATAGAATTTTGCGAGGAACGTATGATAAATTTTACAATGAAGCATATTTTTCAAAGGCTCGCATGTAACGGATAGCCAATTTTGAAAACGTATAAACAAACTCGATAAAAACACTATGATCGTAACTTCTTTTATCTTTCTTGGAGTAACTTTCAAATTTTAGTCGTAAATTGTAAATTAGTTATAATAACTTATCTTATTTTTTACATCGGTTAGATACAAACTAGTCAAAATTATTTTGATTGATCATGGTCAATTCCTTCGATTATACTTAATATTTTTTTATCTTATCTTAAACCAAAAGCATGTCCTTTCAAATGGACCGTCGCCTTGGATAATAATTAAAATTTATTTTTATATCAATTGAGTAATCAAATTACATTGCGAAAATCATTAAATATAATTTGAATAAACTAAATTATTTAATTAAGCACTCCATTGACAAGTTGTTAAAACAAATAAGCATGTTAGTGGAACTTTAGGGTTCACCCGTTGTAGAAAAATGTTTTGAAATGATTCATGCTTTGATTAATGTTTAACACAAGTTTATTGGAGATTATTTGATGGGGTTTCAATTAAAGCGCTTCATAATTCACTGCAATACAATTCTAGGACATCACTTTAGAATAATTGATTTTATAGACATTTAGCAATTACCATTTTCCTTCAGATAAATAATTATTTTTTTATCATTATCATCTTCCTTTGGAAAATAATGATTCTTTTATCATTTATCAACTTCCTTCGTAAAATAAACTAGATATTAACTTCAAGTCCCTATTTATTGTTTGGGTCTCTATCACTAATTTTTTATAAAAAGTGTGAATGCGTGCTACATACATGACATTTAAAAATTGTTTAGAAAAATAATTTAGATATCAGATTATTACAATGGGGATTCAAAGAAAACTCCATAAAATATGTTTAAATCATAGTATATAAATAGTTTGTTACATTGAAAATGTAGCATGAAATTAGCCCTGACCATTAATACTTTGAGATTAAATATATGATATACTTTTTGTTTTATTGTCTAAATCATAATGATTGATCTCAAGTTGCATTCGTCATTCCAGATATAAAATATGAATATTATAAGATAATAATGTATGTATTGTAGGGCATTGCATTATAGAAGTTCTTAAATTTCTTTCGAATAATAATACCATAATAACACTAAGAACTTGAAACATATTATAAATTGAAATTACTCTAAAAATTCCAACTATTTAACTTCGATCATGAGTTTTAACAAATATTATATTCAATATTTGTATCTTCTATAAGTTCATCAAACATATATGCATAGAAGTTTTTCTTCTAATAATTTTTTCGATGTTTTTGTGCTCCTTCCATAATCTCGATGTTTTTTAGCTGTAATAGCATTATCTGGTAGCAGACCTTTCAGCTTGGTATACATTAGCCTTTTATTCAATGGCACCCCAATTTGGGTGATTATGTTAGAGACTTCATATTTTAGTTAATGCTACGATGTAGATTCTTCATTTTTACCTTTCAGTTAATCATACAGGTGTGATGCCTCATTTTGAAAGACGTATATTCTGAGTTGAAATGTTATACGGAAAATTTGGGTCTATGTAGAAAATTGAATGTATAAGCCTGCCATGTATGTTGAAGTAGGAATTTCTATAATGTAGTCGTTGAGGTGTACGTGCTTTACAACTTTATTGAAGTATTGAATAAAATATGACAAGGGACCATTAAGTCCTACTTAACTTGAAAAAAAGAAATGAAAGGAAAACAATCAATTCGATATTGATAATCAATACAAATTAATTAAAACTATGGAACTTATACTATGGAGCACGTTCCCTTTCAACTTGGAATAATAATACAATAATGAAAAGATTCTCTCGCAAAATTCCATATCCGCTAAATTAATTCAAACCACTTAATTTGTTTATAGTTAAAATGAAAGCTAATAAATAACGTTATTAATATAAATAAATATATGCTAAATTCCATCTTTACTATTATAATTGTAACCACTTAGTTGTTTATACTAGAGTAAAAGTCGTAATATAAATAACGCTATTAATACAAAAAAAAATCTATGATCAAATAACTAATACACGTACATTCAACTTTTTTTCCAGCATTGTTGATTGGACCTAAACTTGTCGTCATAAAAATATCACATTTTGTCATAAATACATCGCAATTTGCAAATTAAGATAACTTAGTAATAAAATAAAGCCTAAACAAACATTTATAGAACAAATTTTTTATGTATAAATATCCTATAATAATTTGAACAATCCATTTCAATCAAAATGAAAACAATAAATCTTAACTTAAAAAATAAAAAGATTCATCGATCGCTATAATTTATTCATATTTATTAGTTATTATCTTATAATTGATTATTTTCCATTCTTACTAATTGTACTACACTTTTCTAAAAGTATTTATTTTTATCAATAATGTTTATAGATTCTTAAAATTGAACCACCAAATGCTAAAAATGGATCATGTGTACTTATTTAAAACTACAACAATTATTGTATGATTTGAATCCAGATTTTGATAGGAATTATAAAGCAAGAAGAGATCTAAAAGAAAGAAGTAAAATTGTACTATTGAATTTTATTTTATAATTTTGAATTGTGCTTGATATAATGACAATGGAAGGATTCCAACATTTGTCTTTCTTGAAATATAAGATAACAATGAGAGTTTAGGATTTAGTAGGATTTTCACTTAAAGGGCTTCTTAATTCATGGTAATAACTTTCTAGGCCATCACTTTAGAATAGTAGATTTTATGGATATTTATCATTTACTATTTTCCTTCAGACAAATAATGATTCTTTTATCATTTATCATCTTCCTTCATAAAATAAACTGGATACTAACTTTGGATACCTATTTATTGTTTGAAATGTAAAGTCGGGTCTCTATCGCTAATTTTTTATAAATAAGTGTGAACCCGTGCTACATACACGTCGTGTAAAAACTGTTTAGAAAAACAATTTAGATCCCGGATAATTACAATGGGTATTCAAAGAAAACTCTACAAAATTTAACGGCCGGGATTTTTCTGTCGTTTAATTTTGGATATTTAAATGGTTTTAAATATTGAATTTGGAATTATAATTGAGTTAGAAAGTTTTTAAAACTGAAATTTCAAGCGATTTCACAAATTTTTGAATTTGTCGATTTAATCGACGCGTTAAAAATAGCGATCCAGGGTACAGTCTCGGAATTTGATGAAACCAGTTTCATTAGGCCCATAATAATGTATTGTTATTGACTTCCAAATTTCATAATGTTTGGGATTATCCTTTGATCATATGTGATAGAAACGCGTTGAAATTAATTTTGAAATTTAAGATAATAACTGGGTCCAAAAAATCTATCTTCTCCATACGATCGATTTGGAACTCGAAACTTTTTTCATTATGTTCGGAATAAGAGTGTAACATTATGAATATCTGGCAACACACCTCGATAGGGGATTGAATAAAATATCTAAATGTTTTGAACAAAAAATAAATAAAATGAAATTTAAGTCAAATCCTAGCCAACCAATCTTGTACCAAAACCTTCTTCTTCATGTTTAAAATCACGTCTCTTCCTTTCTTTTCAGTTAAATCACATATTCCCTCCTCCTTTGTTTTTAAAACAGAGTGTTCTTCCATTATCTGCTTCAATTCGAAAATGAAATTGAATCGTTCAAAAAAAGGGAAAACAAAATAAAATTATAAATTACGCGTTACTGTTCTTAGTTCAAATTCACGAAATCAAATTTGTTTATAAAAAAAGAACAAATTAATGTGATCGGAATCGTAAGGAAGAAGTGGCATGCGGCTAAGGGAGAGGATGCTCGCATGGATGGAGAGGTGATTCGTTCGAGCAGGTCAAGTTTGCGAGGTTGATGGAGCAACGACGCGATGATGAAGGCCAGGTCGAAGGCGATCTGGAGCAGGTGAAATAGAGAGAGAGATGGAGGTCACGAATAGGGGATGAAGCTAGGCCTGGAAAGGGGATTCAATCATAAAGCCAGACACGCGTGCGTGGACGAGCGCATAAGTCAAAAAGGGCAGTCTGATTTCTTCCTAGGTGTGAGTTCGTGAAGGTGGAAACGCGTGCTGTAGCATGTTTGGGAAAGAGATGACTGCAGTGGCTTTGGCGGTTAGCTAGGATAGTGACAGTGAATTTTGAAAGGAGCAAAGCTTCGATTTTGTGGGTATTACTTACTCATATCTATATCTAACTCCATTTGCATATATCTTATACAATATTATCCTGATTTATTATAGGATTATTTAAATGAATTGATTGAATATACGTGGTTGAATAGTTATAAAAAATTATTGAATCATTTGGATTAATTGTTTGGTATAGGATCCATAGATGTGGATTCTACGCAATAGGATTAAATTGGAACGATTAGCATATAAAAAAAATTCAAAGTGAGAAATTCTCACTTTTTTTATTACCAGAATTTATTTTAAATGGTTAAAATAAATCATTGAATGTTGATTGAATTTATAAATTATTATCTGTTTGATGTTATATATATAGTAGTATATATATTAGTAGTATATATATTAGTAGTTGGAATGATATTCCTGCATATGTTAGCGGGTGAGACCCTATGCATCCCGCATAATAGCGGATGACCCTATATACCGTGATGTCCCCCTCGAAGCGGGATTGGTATTTTTATGTTGTATTAACATCTGTGGATGCAGTGAATAGGTTGGAGGGATCCAAGTAGATTCCTCAAAATTTGTATTGACTGTTTTTCTTATATTGTAATATATAATGTGTTAGGATAATCTATTATAAGTTATTGATGTGATGTGAATTATTGGATGCTATAGTAGTACTGGCCTAACTTTTGGTATTTTAAATACCATAAGTATTATTTTTGGAATTTTAAAGGATTTAAAAGGAGATTTTGAATATAAAAAATATTTATATAGAAATTTGGATTATTTTTAAGAAACTGATTTGGATAAAAACAATAATTGATTTTGGGTTGTATTTAACTATTCGTAAAAATATTTCAAATTGAGATTTTAAAATAAATTATATAAAGGATTTTAAAAAGATGGATTTTTAAATGATATTTTTGGAAGAATGGAAAGAAGTTGAAATCGATATTAAAATTGATTGACTGAAATCAATAGAATTTATAAGGAACTGAATTTATAAAATGGAATTTATGAATGAGATTATCTTTATAAAAAGTGAAACTCAGAGAAGTTAAAAATTATAAACGATGTTTATAAATAAAGGAAATCGATATCAGAAGATAAATTGGAAATATAAATTTACAGAGAGAATTTATATTGGAATATGGAAATAGGTGAGAGAAAAATAGTGGATACTATTTTTGAAAGTGAAAATGGTTAAGGAGATCAAAATGGAAGCGATGTGATGGAAATCAAGAGGAATTTATAAATTGAATTGGTTAGTGATATTTTTAAGATATATTTTTAAAATTAAGAAGTTAAGTTTATTTTTAAAATTAAAATATTATTTATTGAACTATGAAATTTTAAACTAGTTAGGATTGAAATAATCCGGTAAGTGGATTTTTCAAATATTTAACATTTATTTTAGTAAATCCTAAATTTTAAAATCAGCTTTGAAAAGTGATGTTAGAAAAGTGTTTCGATATTTTAGATAATTACTTGAACTTGTCAAAAAATAAATTATTATTATTCTTTTAAATACTTTTTATATATAGAGATTTGTAATCTTTTAAATTTATTTATACATCTTCTCGAAAAGCTGGAAATGGGGTTATTCAGTATATGGGATTTATAAGAGAATCCTCAAAATGGAGTTTGGAAAGAGTAAGAAAATTTCCAAAGTAGTTAATAAAAGCGAACTTCAAAAAATGAAATAGAATTCATAAAAGAAGTAGAAAGGGAAATTGGAATTATAAGCAGGTGTATTTGATTTTGGAAATATTAAAGAAAATTAATTAAGGAATTTCGGAACTTATAGAATTCGTTATAAACCAGTTAAGGATTTTACAAATAAATTATAAATGATTTTGAGAAAAAAGAAATAGGAAATAAATGGAATACTTCCTAAGTGTTGAACATAAATGTAATTGGAAAAATATTTTTAAGTATTGGAATGGTTGGAAATATTCCGTTGAATATACAAGGATTTGAAATGATTTCAAATGTTGGAATACTAGAAGTAACTTATATATATATATATATATCTTAAATATATATATGTATATATCTTATAAAGATATTTTGAAAATAAATTTTAGAAAAAATTGAAATAAGGCTCGATGTCTGCTTATGGATGTTTATTGATAGTTAAATAACCAATTATTAATCTTGGTCAATTTCGTTAATCGTTTCGAAGAGACCGGGATCATATTTAATTATCCAAAAACCACTTCGATCCAATTTAAACGTTATGAATGGATACCGTGAAGACGGTAAAGACGGTGATTTGGTTTGTCCATACCCAGGACAATTTGTATGGATCAATGCTATCAGAACTTCGTCATTGGAGGATGATGAGCATTCTAAGTGAAATTGTTCTTGAAAGGTAAATGTTAGCCTTAAGCCTCATCAACCGAAATGACTAAAAATCAGGGGATATGTAGCAAGGCTAGTGGGTCATACCCGATTAGGGTATGTTATCACCTTTCTAGATACCCTCAGATATATTATTATTATGGATATGGTGGTGCATGCAAAAGAGCTTTCGATAAAGGTGGGAATACCCAAGGTGATAACATATTTATCCAGGTTAGGGATAGGGTCAATCTTATGTTGTAGGGGATCCCGGTAAGGTCCTCGGTACATTTTTCTAGAAGTGTACTGTGATAGGTGGTACCCTAGTGCCTAGTCGTTGCATGGAGTCCATTCTCCAATAAGCGTCATACGGTTTTGATTATGCCCAACTATGCTGAAACGTAAGATGCAAGCATTTCAACTATGTTCTATTTACTTTGTTTGGACACTACTATAATATCAAACGATTTTGATAAAAATGTTTTATCGTAAGGCAAAAACCTGTCATGTTTATGTGTGACGTGGTCTTACAAGATACCTTTGCTTTCAAAGGATTTGAAAATAGTAATAATTCAAATTGAGTGTGTTTTCTCACATTGGTTTTCCAGACTGACTCGGGTGTTATTTTATTATAATGCTCGGGCCAAACCGAGTATTATAGATTCAGGATATGATGCTATGAAGCTTAGAAGATGAGTTGGAAGGTAGAGATATATCCCCGTAATTGATTTATATATCCGCTATGTATGTTATGTATGTGAGGACAAGTTATTAAACTATCCAGATTGATTGTTGTCTATTGTACTTTGATTATGATGTGTATATTAATAGTACAGTTCTTGTATTTAAAATCTGTTATTATATATATTAAAAAAATTTCCGCTGTGATTGTGAGACTCTGTGTTGTTGTTTTTTGTTTCTTCTTCACCCCTAATGAACTGGTGTTTCCAGCACTCGATTGCTTGGCATTCTATATAGTGGACCTATTGATGTCGATTTTCGAGGGTCGAAAATCCCTGGTCCGTTACAGTTGGTATCAGAGCTGAAGGTTAAGTGAGAACCTTGGCTTTGGTGGGGATGACCCATTAGAGATAGGGCCAGTAGTACCCTAGAATGAGTTTGAGTGTGTTAATGGATATGAGCATGCATTTGTTAGTGAGTGAATATTATTTTATATCATGTTGGTTGATTTGTTGAGTGGCTTGTGAATTTTGATCAGCACAGTCCGTGCAACTGTATCAATAGGGATTTCTAAACACTCGAACGCAATTCGACATGGTATTTTTTTGAAATGGGGTAAATGAAATAATTTTACCCAAAGATATATTTTGATATAAAGGAAATAATTATCAGGAATTATTATAGTAGATTGATGTGTTTGGTTATTATTATATAATCAAACAAGATCAAAAAAAATATAATGAGATATAAAAACAAAGGAAAATTGTATAAGTGTGAAGTATACAAATAAATTAAAACTAAAGCGGGTTCAAACTGAATTCAGGAATTTAAATCCCGGAGGGTTTGGAAAATATTTTCTGAAAGTTATGGAAATGAAATTGGTGTTATTTTGGAAATATTTTAGAAATGAATAATAGTGTTAATTTTGGAATATTTCTGAATAGGAAGCGTTTAAAATGGATTTTGAAGAGATATAGCACTGAACTTACTTCAGTTGCTTGAAAATAATTTTGGTAATGACTGTAGCATCATCAGTGTTCATTTTCGAGTTTCTAAGTGACGGATTGCTACCATAGTAATTTGATGTGGAGGTTTTTGTGAAAAACAAATGCTGTTTCAGAAATTCCAAAGGAATCGTTTTACATAAAAATCAAGTTGATTTTCGAAATTTGAAGGAAATTGTTTGTTAAAATAGAATTATATATTTATGTATATATATTATTTAAAAAATAATTTGAAATAAAAACCGGGTGTTGAATTCTGGAATTTCTAATGAAAATGATAAGTGAAATTAGAAGAGAATAAGTTTTGAAATAAAACTTGGAAAAAGTGAACTTCAAGATGAAGTTAACAAATTTAACTCATGTAAGTTAAATAAATTGGATTTGTATTTGTAAAAAGAAAATTTGTAGGAATTGGAATTTAACTTAAGCAAAGTAAAGTAAATCAATAAATGAAGTGATTATAATAAATAAAATGAAATGAGTAGAATGTGATGAAGTTAACTAAATATAAGTGTATATAAATGCGTAAGTGAATGGAACAAATAAATATAAGTAAGGAAGTGTGGGAAAATTTGAAATTTGAATTAAAAATCTTATTTGGTTAAACTAAATGAATTAAAAATAAATCTGTTTGGAGTGAAATTTAATTTAAGTATGAATAACTCGAATATGATTTTGAAATGTTGGTTAAAAGGAATTGAAATTTAAATTAATTTCAATTAGATTGGATTAGAAATAATATCGAATTAAAGTAAATATAAATTTTGAGCTGTGAAATAATGCATAATCGTAAAGTATAAATTTTGAATGGAATAAAACTTAAGGGGAAATAATTATGGAATGATGAACAAATAAGTTTTATAGCTTACGAAAATTGTAACTAATGGAATAAAAGTATATTTAAGATATAAGGTGATGTGTAATCTTGAGTTAAAAATAAAATATAGATATACTCAAGTATAAAATTGAGGAGAATGTCAGAAAATAAGTTGTGTGACTTATAAAAATTGGAAAAGTGGAATAGAAAAACCCAAAAAATAATAATTGGATGTTCTAGTAAAGAAATAAAAATCCAAACCTGGATTATAAAATAAATTTAAACTCAAGTAAATCAAATGCAGTGATTTTAGAATAAAAATCTGATATCGAATGCAAAAATGGGACTTAACTAGGTTGAATAAATTTGATTGTGGATTAAAAGTGAATGTTGGAATTGGAACTTAAGTTATAAATAAAGATTCGACTTAGTGTAAGCAAATTAAAAATATTTTGGTATATGGTCGAATAATATGGAATTGGATTGAAATAGCAATGACTTGAGTTATAAATAAATTCAATTTAATTGTAAATAGATTGAATATGACCATGGATGTTGGTTAAATAAATTCGAGAATGAGTTTGAGTATGGAATTGAAATTTAAAGTGGATTAAGTAAAGGAACTAATTAAATTAATTAGTAAAATAGAACGGAATTTGATTGATAAAAATCAAATCAAAAAAATTTGAATTGGAATTTGATGGCAAGGGAAACAAACTTAATCATATGATTGAATAAATTGAAAATAAACAAATTAACTTAAGTTAATATTTTGAATGGAAGTTTGGTTCAATAAATTTGTGAAATGGTTATTAATGAAGTAGCATGGAATGATTCCGATCTAAATAAAAAAGATTCGAATATAATGTGGATATAAATGGAATGCAAATGAATGGGTTAGTTTAAAATGGAACAAAATTGAATATAAATTGATTTGGAATCAATTTAAAATAGCTATAAGCTTAAATGATTATTCTATTGAAAAAATATCGATGAATTTGCATAGAAAAATTGTCGTTTGATGACGTAAACGGAAGCAGTAAAGTTCTATGAATTAATAGGAAGTAAATAAATTGATTTTGAATTAATTCGAAATGGATATGAAATTGTTTGGTATAAATATGAGTTGAATGCATATTATTGGGTTGTAAATCATTCGAATTGAATGAAATGATATATAAATCGATTGAAATGAGTAATCGAATATTAGAACCTTGCGGTTATTAATAAATTCATGCTACGACATGGTTATTAGTGGAAAATTATGTGTTTGACTTGTTAAATGAATGAAATGTTATTGAATTTTCATATTTTGGTACTTATGTGGTTTAATTGAGTAAGTATAGATACCCGGAGGCAGTTGGGCTAGAGTTGGGTTGTGTAATTGCATATTAAATAAGCCTCTTGCTTAAAAATGCTAATAAAGATGTGTTTTCGGATTAAATACCGCAAAAGTATAAAATATTGATATATATGTTGTTTTTCGACCGGGTGGATCGATGTATATATTTTTATCTCTCTTGTCATATTGCAAAAGACTCTCCGTACAAGGAAGACTCTGCCAAAAATTTTGGGAATTTAGGGAGTTAGAAATTTTTTGAAAATTTTGAAAAAATTTGTTAACTAAAAAGTTGAAGTTCAAATTGAAACTGAAATCAAAGATTTTAATTTAGAAATGGAAACTAAATGTTTTGGATAGGATAAAGGGTTTAGAAAAGTGAATATCGAGTTTTCACTAAGTGGGTTTTGAATAAACTAATGGGTTTGGAGCATTTTTCTGCATTAGCAATTTCGAGGACGAAATTCTTTTAAGGAGGAAGGAATGTCACGATCCAGATTTTTCTGTCGTTTAAATTTGGATATTTAAATGGTTTTAAATGTTGGATTTGTAATCATAATTGAGTTAGAAAGTTTTTAAAACTGAAATTTCAAGCGATTTCGTAAATTTTTGAATTTGTCGATTTAATCGACGCGTTAAAAATAGCAATCCGAGGTACAGTCTCGTAATTCGACGAAACTATTTCCATTGGGTCCATAATAGTGTAATATTATCGGATTTCAAATTTCATGGTGTTTGAGGTTATCGTTTGATTGTACGGGATAGAAACGCGTTGAAATTAATATTGGAATTTGATATAATAATTGGGTCCAAAAAAGCTATCTTCTCCATACGATCAAATTATTACTCGAAACATTTTCCATTGCATTCGAAATAAGGGTATAACATTATGAACGATTAGCGGCACGCCTCGATAGGGGATTGAATAAAATATCTACATGTTTCAAAAATAAATAAATAAATAAAATAAAATTTTATTCAAATCCTAGCCAACCAATCTTGTACCAAAACCTTCTTTTTCACGTTTAAAATCATGTCCCTTCACTTCTTTTTAGTTAAATCACGTATTCCCTCCTCCTTTGTTTTAAAAATCGAGTGCTCTTCCCTTATCTACTTCAATTTGAGAACGAAATCGAATCATTAAAAAAATGGTAAAACGAAATAAAATTTTAAACTATGCGTCCCTGTTCTTAGTTCAAATTCATGAAATCAAATTCGTTTATGAAAAAAAAGAACAAATGAACGTGATCGGAATCGCGCGGAAGAAGAGAAGTGTAACAACCCGCATATTTATCGATTTTATATTTTAAATACTTTATTTATATATTCTATCGTAAGTCGGATTTTAGTCCGAAAAGCTACCTTTTGCATACGGTCGAATTAGGACTCGGGACCACTCCCATTGAGTTTAAAATGCCGTTTGCGACCTTTTTGAGTATAAGCTTCGATATGTTTGGAGAAAGTTGATTTTTGCTACTTTTCACTTTGGGTTTGGTTTGGGCTCGGCCCTATGTTAACTTATGCTCAAATCTGAGTCACTCTTCCCCACTCACCCTCATTCTCTTCTCATTTCAGTTTTTAGTGTATTAATGGTGGGAGATATTGGAAATTAAAAACTCCAAAACCTTAGTTCCTCTTGCAAATCAAATTCCTAGCTCCAAACTCAAGAAGAACCTATTGGTAAGCTTCTCTTCTTCTTCTCCAACTTATTCTCTTACCAATTTCAGAAAATTCCTAAACCTAATTTAGGAGATGTTTCTCTTTTAGCTTAGATTCAAGCTTCTAGTGTTGAGATTGAAGTGTGGTTGATTTCCATTTGCTTTCAAGCTTCTTCTTCATTGATTTGGGTTCAAAGGTGAGATTTTTATCTCACATCTATGCTTATATTTATCTTCGATTGTTAGGTATGAATTCCTAACACTTATTCGTGTACATTTGCTTTTGGTTTGGATTGAGTTGGTGAATATTCCAATTTTTAATGTTTGGGTTCAATTCCTTAAAAATCATAGCTTTGATATTTGATCATGTTTTTGGAGATGCATCGAAGAGCTTATAGGGCCGGGTAGCCGATTGGCATAATCCCTTAGCGCCGTTGCTCGAGAGAATGCAATTTGGTCTAGATTGAACCTCATTTGTAATAGGCAGGGAAGAGGCTGGAAACAGGTCCGACCGACCGACCCCCCTGGTTCGGTCGACCGACCTGCTTCCAAATGTGCAGTTACACTTCTGTTTCTGGTTCGGTCGACCGACCCCCCTGGTTCGGTCGACCGACCCCCCTGGTTCGGTCGACCGACCTGCTTCCAGGTGCATAAGCACTTTCTGTTTTAAGGTTCGGTCGACCGACTCAGGGAGTCCGGCCGACCGACCTGATGATTTTTGCCTGCTTTGTCTTGTTGCTTAAATTTCCAACTTAAATCGATTCGTGTTGTTTCCTATTTATTGTTATCAATTATTATGACTTTGATGACTCCTTTTTAGGGATTTTTTTTGAGTATCCATTTTGATGGATTCTTTATCGGTTTCGTTGGATTTTTATTCACATCTTCGTATGTGAATTTTTGTGATTGATTGTTCCTACAATCTTCTTTGTGTTTTGTCACTTTAAAAATATAAAGGTTTTCTATACTAGTAGTAAATATCAAAACTCTTTCCTCAAACGATTTCAATACTATTTTAATACCAAATTCGTTTATAAAACCGTTTTTCAATCTATTAGTATATATATAAACCTTTACCTCACTCGTATGAGAAATCTAATTAAACGACTTAGTAAAACAAGTGGTATGAAACGCTTGCGTTCACTTTGTCGGTTAATTCTTGGACTTGTTCGATTGAATCTCTTGTGACAATTTTATAGTGGAGATCTACAGTTTGTTCGTAAATCTTTAAGTTAAGCAAGTGGTTATGGGACATGAAGCTAAACTCATATATTTACTAGCTTAGTGTAATTGACACTTCTCGATGATCATGACGATCATTTTTGTGATTTAGACTAGCAATGTGCGATGTCTCTTTGACTGCGCGGGAGACTAAACCCCGTTTTGTGGAGTTTCGACTCAAATTTGGTGGGGTAGCAACCCACGGTCTTCGGACCATTCGTGTGTCAGGTCTTCGGACCATTCGTGTGTCAAATTAATGGCTAGCTACCATGAGATAGCTTCTCGTTCGTGTGTTACAGCTGTTGGTGAGTTTTCATGCTCCCGTTCATGTGATAGGCTTCCCCCCTTATTTTGTGTGATTTCTGGATTTCGTGTGTCGAATTCTGGAATTTTCTTCTTCACCTATTTTTGTGATTTCTATTGATATGATTTATCAATTCTTGTGTATAGGTGAATTTGTGTGTCATTGACTGGATTTCTTGAGATGATTTCTAGAATTTATTCTTCACCTATTTTTGTGATTTCTATTGATATGATTTATCAATTCTTGTGTATAGGTGAATTTGTGTGTCATTGACTGGATTTCTTCAGATGATTTCTAGAATTTATGCTTCACCAATTTTCGTGGTTTCCATTGATAAGTTTTATCAATATTTGTGTATTGGTGAATTTGTGTGTCATGGACTTTTGTGATTGACATTGATATAATCGTCAATATTTGTGGTTTGATGAATGAAATATGGAGTATGACATTTCCTTTGATTCTTGTGTAGATATTGTGACATTGAATAATCCCTTGATGATTTTCAACTGCTTATATATCACAGCTTGGCATTGCGATTATTATGTGTTTAGTCATATCTCTTATTCTATATCGTTTCATCTGATATTTATAGTTAGACTGATCCGTTTATTATTTTCTTATTAAATAATACTCGGGTCAGACCGAGATGTTGCAGGTGCTTCTGCTTGACTTCTCCCCCGGGATTCATTTCTCTGACTTTTGGCAAACTACTTAGATTAGTAGTTTATTTTGTTGTATACATTTGAGATGTAGACTCCATAATGTATACTTATTCTTTTGTGTAGTTCGTGAAACTATTCTTTTGTGATATTGTGGATCTTTTTAGACCACTACTCTGATGTACACTTTTATGTGTAATATTCATATCTATTTCCGCCTTTGTGATATGAATTGTCTGTGACTGGTTTGTGTTATGTTTATTTCTATATTTGTCTCCGAAGATATTATAGCCACTGTGTAGTAGCTTTGAGTTTGCGTCGGCATGTCGGATTTCCACTTGAAAAGAATTGCATGCTATACTATCTGACATATCGATGCTCGCACAAAGCAATTACACGGATGGTCGCTCCTCAACAGCCTTATTCTCCGTGCTAGTTGACAGCATTCACCGTAATGTTCTTGTCTAGCGTGGGTATAGAGGTGGGGCGTCACAAGAAGCATGGCGAAGGGAGGAGATGCTCGCATGGATGGGGAGGTGGGTTGTTAGAGTAGGTCGAGTTTGCGAGGTTGATGGAGAGGCGGCGTGATGACGCAGGCCAGGTCGAAGGCAATCTGGAGCAGGCAAAATAGAGAGGGAAAGGGAGGTCACAAATAGGGGATGAAGCTAGGGCTGGAAAGGGGATTCAATCATGAAGCCAAAGCATGCATGCGTGGACGAGGGCGCAAGTCAAAAAGGGCAGTCGCGATTTCTTCCGAGGTGTGAGTTTGTGAAGGAGGAAATGCGTGTTGTAGCATGTTTGAGAAGGAGATGATTGCAGTGGCTTTGGCGGTTGGCTATGACAATGATAGTGAATTTTGGAAGGAGAAAAGCTTTGATTTTGTGAGTATTACTTACTCACATCTATATCTAACTCCATCTGCATATATCCTATACAATGTCATCCTAATTTATTATGGGATTAATTAAATGAATTGATTGAATATACTTGCTTGAATAACTATGAATAATTATTGAATCATTTGGATTAATTATTTGGTATGGGATTCGTAGCCGTGGAATCTACGCAATAGAATTGAATTGGAACGATTAGCAAATAAAAAAAAATCAAAGTGAGAAATTCTCACTCTTTTGGATTACTAGAATTTATTTAAATAGTTAAAATAAATTATTGAATGCTGTTTGAATTTATAAATTATTATCTGTCTGATGTTTTATATATATATAGTAGTATATATATTAGTAGTTGGTTGATATTCCGACATATATTAGCGGTTGAGAACCTATGCGCCCATCCATAATAGCGGGTGACCTTATATAACGCGATATCCCCCTGAAGTGAGATTGGTATGTTTATGTTGTATTAACATCTGTGGATGTAGGGAATAGGTTGGTGGGATCCTACTGGATTCCTCAAAATTTATATTGATTATTTTTCTTATATAGTAATATATGATGTGTTAGGATAATCTGTTATAGATTATTGATGTGATGAGAATTATTGGATGATATAATAGTACTGGCCTAACTTTTGGTATTTTAAATACCAAAAGTATTTTTTTGAAATTTTAAACGATTTAAAGAGAGATTTTGAATGTAAAAAAATATTTATATAGAAATATGGATTATTTTAACTGATTTGGATGAAAACAATAATTAATTGTGGGTTGTAGTTAACTATTCGTAAAATTATTTCAAAAGGGGATTTTAAAATAAATTATATAAACGATTTTAAAACGATGGATTTTTAAATGATATTTCTAGGAATATGGAAAGAAGTTGAAATCAATATTAAAAATAAATTGACAGAAATGAATAGAATTTATACGGAATTGAATTTATAAAATGAAATGTTATACATGAGATTATTTTTATAAAAAGTGAAACCCAGAGAAGTTAATAATTTATAAACAATGTTTATAAATAAAGGAATTCGATATCAGATGATAAATTGGGAACATAAATTTACAGGGAGAATTTATATTGGAATATGGAAATAGAATGAGAGAAAAATAGTGGATACTATTTTTTAAAGTGAAAACGGTTAAGGTGATTGGAATGGAAGCGATGTGATGGAAATAAAGATGAATTTATAAATTGAATTGGTTAATGTGATTTTGAAAATATATTTTTAAAAATTAAGAAGTTAAGTTTGTTTTTAAAAGGAAAATTTATTTATTGAACTATGAAATCATAGTATAATTAGTTTGTTACATTGAGAATGTAGCATGAAATTATCATTGAACATTAATACTTTGAGATTATATACATGATATACTTTTGTTTTATTGTCTAAATCATAATGATTGATCTCAAGTTGCATTCATCATTCTAGATGTAAAATATGAATATTATAAGATAATAACGTATGTATTGTAGGGCATTACATTATAAAAGTTCTTAATTTTCCTTCAAGTAATAATACCATAATAACACTAAGAACTTGAAATATGTTATAAATTGAAACTACTCTAAGCATACCAACTGTTTAACTTCAACCATGAGTTTTAACAAATATTATATTCAATATTTGTATCTTCTATAAGTTCATCAAACATATATACATAGAAGTTTTGCTTCTAGTAATTCTTTCGATGTTTTTAGGTGTGAATAGTGCATTAGCAGGTAGTAGACCTTGTAACTTGGTATATATTAGCATTTTTTAATCAATGGCACCCTGGTTTGGGTGATTTTGCTAGAGATTGCGTGTTTTAGTTAATGGTACGACATAATTTTTTTATTTTTTTATCTCTCAAGTAATCATACAGGTGTAATACCTCATTTTGAAAGACGTATATTCTGAATTGAAATGTTAGATGGGAAATTCTTGTCTCGTACGTTGAAGTAGGAATTATTGGAATTCATGCTTTTGATTCATGACAAGGAGTTCAAGACATAAAAAGGATTATCAAATATTCAACAAGGATGATTAATTTGAATCTAGTTTAGAATGTTTTTGTTAAAATATATCCTCAAGAAAACCTGTAAACCTGCAACTCTGCAGGTCAGTCAACTGGAACCATCCAGTCAATCGACTGACCTATGCTCATGAAAATTTATATATTGTACAATTCAGTTGACTAAATATTCATGATCAGTCGACTGAAATGTTCCATATTCGACCTAAAATCTTTTATTTTAATTCAGTCGACTAATTGATCATATTCAGTCAACTAAATATGTTATAACTATCATATTTTTGATATTTTCCAAAGAGACACTCCTCTTCTTGAAGAGGAATATCTTCCAAGAAGAGTTGCTACCATTTCTGTCCATCAGAACTCTTTACCAAGTATTGTAACTCTTCATTTATTATAAATACACATTCCATTCAAGAACAAAGAACTAACTTTCTATTCTCTACTCTCTTAAATATTCAGAACTTTTTATTGCTTAGAGTTTGTGAAATCATGCTTATAATTCTTCATTTCTAAAGAAATCTATACTTTCCTTATCTTCATGGACACACAAATATACATATTGTAGTTGAGAAAAAGATTATAAGAAGGGTGTACTTCATTCGACAAATCTTTGTTGTAACAAGAACACACAAAGTCAAGAAAAAAATTATTTGTATCGAAGTCCTATTCAGTTTCCCAAGTGGGAAAAATTAGTTGCTCAGGTGGTCAAAGTCCTGTTCTATTGCTCAGGCAGTGTAAACCTATTCCTCCGGGTTAAGTGAGGGTTGCTAGTTTAATTCCAGAAGGAGTCTAGGACTGGACGTAGAACAGAAAGTTCTAACCAGTATAAAAATTCTGGTGTCATTTTATTTTACTGCTTCATTTAGTTACTTTATATTATGCACAAGTAGTTTAGATAATATTCATATTACATCATCCTTAGCAGCACTTTCATTAGTATCAAAGCTAGTCATTTTATAACCGTAACACATTTATCTGATATTTTAGTAATATGGAACACAACACTGGCACAAGTTTTATTGAAGGTCAATCTACTACATGACCACTACTATTTAACGGGTTGAACTATAACTATTGCTCTACTAGAATGAGAATTTATATGTAATCCCATGATTATGATACTTGGAATATTACTCAAGCATAATATCACATACCTACTACTAAATATTCATAACGGTCTAACATACAAAAACTAGATGCTACTGCAAAAGCCAAAGTTATGAATATGTTATTTTGTGTATTAGACAAAAATGAGTTTAATAGAGTTAGCATGTGTAGTACTGCTTATGAAATTTGGCATACACTTAAAGTTACACATGAAGGCACTAACAAAGTAAAGCAAAGTAAGATTTCGATTCTCAAGAATCGGTTCTAGAATTTCAAAATGAAGCAAGATGAAATAATAAATATAATGTATTCCAGATTTCAAGACATATATCATTCTCTCTTAGCATTAGGAGAAAAATATTTCAAACTTTGATATTGTTTCAAAAATTCTCAACTTTTTAGTGAATGACTGGGAATGAAAAGTCATAGCAATCGAAGAAGCTAACGACATTTCAACTATTAAACCAGAAGAGTTGATAAGAAAATCTAAGATCTTATGAAGTTAATCTCCAAGAAAACGCGTACGGATGCAAGACAAGAAGAATATAGCATTCCAAGCAGAAAAGGATGAATCAGATTTAGATGAGGAGATATGGCATTTATTGCTAAGAATTTCAAAAAGTTTTTGAAATTCAGAAATAGCAACAAATTCAGAAACAACAAGAATAGATTCAGTAGTAATACTAACAACAACAAGCCATCATCCTCTGCTTTTGAATGTTATGAATGTCATAAGAAAGGGCACATCAAGAAAGTCTGTCCTGATCTTAAGAAAGAAAAATTTAAGAATAAGAAAGACAGATTCAAAAAAAGCCTTCTCTATTACATAGGATGATTTAAAATCATCTTCATTGTCAGAAAGTGACACAGATAGTGATTCTGAACAAACCAACATTTTCTTTATGGCCTTTACTAATGATGTAAGTGATTTAACTTTTGATGATTTAGTTGATATAAATTTTGAGTTACTTGATAAGGTAAGAAATATCAAAAGAAAATATAAAGACAGTCTTGAAAAATTGAACAGGACTGAAATTGAGACAGATATATTAAGAAATGAGAAAAACATTTTAGAAGAAGAACTTAAAACTTCTTAAGAATCTTGTTCTAATACAATTTCTCAACTTTCTGTTAGGTCAAGAAATAGAAACTCAAAAGGAAAAGAAGGATGCTCTTTTAGTTGAAAATCATCATTTGAAAGCTAATATTAAAATATTGGAATTAGATATTTCTCGTTTTAGAACAAAATTAAATGACATTACTAAAAATGTCTCTAATTTTAACAAAGGAAGAGAGAATCTATCTAAAATTATAGAAAATTCTCATATGGTTTCGAATAAGGACTAGGATATAAGCAAGTATCAAAAAGTATTCCTAAGAAAAAAGATCTTTTTATATAATAATTTTAAACGAAATAATGATATTATTGCAGAATCAGTTTCAAAAGTTCCAAATTAGTATAAATCTATTAATATTTGGGTTCCTAAAACCAACAATTCTTTGATTTGGAAAAAATACTTTAAATCTTTCATAGAAATGTTCACAAAAATAAAGATTTTATATACAAAGGGAATTCTGAAACCCTCTTGGGTTTAGTTTCCAAAGGCCTAACTCTTAGGACCCTAATAAAAGATGGGTACCGATGTTATTTTTATATTTTTGCAGGTACCACTTAAAAAGAGTGAAAAATAGATATTGGACAGTGGTTGCTCAAAACACATGACATGAAATGAAGACATGCTGACTAACATTATTTACTCAAATGGAGGTTCAGTCACTATTGGAGACAATTCCAAAGGATATATCATCGGTAAAGGCGATGTGAGCAATGACGGTACATCTAATTTACCACTTATTACAAATGTTTTGCTTGTTAAGAATTTAACACAATTGACTTAGCATCAACTGTGTGACAAACGATTCAATATTTTTTTTCTTCTGAAGATAAGTGTTGCAATATTGATCAAAGTAAAAATCTTATTTTTGAAGGTATTAGAGATAGAATATATATATATGTGTGTGTTAAATATTAATATAAATCACAATACAAATATGTGTTAATAGCCAAAGAAAATGATCCTTGGTTATGACACAGAAGGTTTTGTCATATAAATTTCAAAGCAATAACAAATTATCTGAGAATGATTTAGTAAAGGTTTACCAAGAATGAATTTTAAAGTGAACAATATTTGTGATGCTTGTCAATTAGGTAAATTATCAAAATCATCTTTTAAATCAAAGAAAAATATTTCTACATTGCAACCACATGAACTATTGCATTTGGAGCTTTTTGGCCCAATTCAAGTTTAATCTATAAACCATAGCAAATATGTGTTTGTAATAGTAGATGAATTTTTGAGATATGCTTGGACAATTTTGATGAAAACTAAAAGCGATGCTTTTGAAAATTTTAAAAATTTTGTTAAAAAAATTCAAAATCTCAAAAATTTAAAGATTAAAAGCATTAAAAGTGATCATGGAGGTGAATTTGAAAGTAAAGCTTTTGAGCATTTTTGTAATAAGAAGGAAATTTACCATAAATTTTCTTTTCTAGACAACCACAACAAAATGGAGTTGTAGAAAAGAAAAATATGACTTTACAAGAATGTGCAACAACTTTATTAAATGGAATCACTCTACGAAAACATTTTTGGGCAGAAGCTGCAGCAACTGCTTGTTATGTTTTGAATCGTGTTTCCATCCAACATTGACAAAATACACTCCATATGAACTTTTTAATGAAAGAAAACCAAATATTTCATATTTTAAGGTTTTTGGTTCAAAATATTTTATTTTAAACACAAAAGATCAGCCTGGAAAATTCGATCCAAAATCTGATGAAGGAATTTTCATAGGATATTCAGAACGAAGTATAGCTTACCGAATTTTCAATAAAAGAACTAAAACAATCGAGGAAACACTTCATGTCTCCTTCGATGAATTTTGACTTTAATAAAATTCTTTAGGATGATGAGATAACGACTAAGACAATCATAAATACTGATACTCAAAATAATTTTGATGAAGATGAAAACATTGTTCATAATTTTGAAGAAGATGAAATCATTATTCATAATGAAAATGGATTAGGATCTCCTCTTAGGATATTATGCGATCACCTTGTAGAAAATGTCGTTGGAGAAATTAATTCAAATGTCAAAACTAGGAATCAACTTAATCAAATGGGTCATGTAGCATTCCTTTCTAACAATGAACCTAAAAATGCTAAAAAAAGCCTCTACTGATGACTATTGGATTATAGCTATGCAGGGAAGAGCTAAACCAATTCGAATGAAATAAAGTTTGGGACTTAGTTCCTAGACCAAGTGATCGAATAATCATTGATACTAAATAGGTCTTCAAAAATAAAGCTGATGAATAAGGAAATATTATTTGTAATAAAGCTAGATTAGTTGCACAAGGATATGATCAAGAGGAAGGAATTGACTATGAAGAAATGTTTGCTCCAGTCGCTCGACTAGAAGCAATACATATCTTATTGGCCTTTGCATGTTTTCATAATTTTCAATTTTATCAAATGGATGTGAAAAGTGCTTTTTTAAATGGATATATGAAAGAAAATGTTTATGTTGAATAACCTCCTTTATTTTTACATGAAAAATTTCCAGACCATGCCTATAAACTTAAGAAAGCTTTATATGGTCTAAAACAAGCAGCTCGAGCTTGGTATGAACGTCTTAAAAGCTATCTTATAGACTCTGGTTTTGAAATTGGTAGGTTGATCAAACTCTTTTTATTAAACGTACTAAAAAGGATATATGGATTGTTCAAATTTATGTTGATGATGTTACTTTTGGTTCCAAAAATGATAAAATTATGTCAGGAATTTTCTAATATAATGACCAAAGAATTTGAACTGTCACGTATGGGAGAATTATCATGTTTTCTTGTATTACATATTAAACAATTAGATAATGGAATTTTCATTAATCAGGAAAAATATTGTAATAATCTAATTAAACGCTTTGGTAGGGAAAATACTTTTGCCAAACCAACTCCAATGAGTACAACAATCCATCTCAATCAAGATGAAGATGGAAAAAGTGTTGACCAAAAATTATAGCAAAGTATGATTGGATCGTTACTTTATCTGACAGCTAGTAGACCTGACATAATGATGAGTGTTTGTTTATGTGCCCAATTTCAAGAAAATCCTAAAGAGTCACATATGCGAGCATGAAACGTATGTTACGTTATCTAAGCAAGACCAAAGATTTTGGACTTTTTATCCGAAAGAATGTCCTTTCGAGTTAGTATCATACAGTGATGCTGACTTTGGAGGACGACAGACGGATTGAAAAAGTACGAGTGTGACTTGTCACTTTATTGGACAATCCTTAGTGTCTTAGTTTAGCAAGAAATAAAATTGTGTTTCACTCTCGACATATGAAGCAGAAAATATTTCAGCTACTTTAGCATGTGCTCAAGTCATCTACATGCAACAAATGTAGGATTGATTTCATCCTAGAGGGGGGTGAATAGGGTGATACTGTTAATTATAAAAATTTAAGGCGAAACTATATAAAATAATTGCAACACAGAAATAGCAGAATAATAGCAGAAAAAATAATAGCAGAATGATAGAAGCACAAATAATAGCAGAATAATAAAAAGCAGAGATAGAACAATGCAGATTTACCCAGCTTCGAGAAAACTCTGACTACGTGCTGCCCCAAAGGTTTCTACTAGAAATTAAGCAGTCAGACGCTTACACACGTAAACTCACGACACCCACTACCGACTAACCTAACTCTACGCTCAAAATCCTACCACAACTCAGCTACTGAGTTGTGAATTCTCGAACTACACCACCGTAGTTCGTCCTCTAGTCACACAACTAGAAAATTACAAAAGTTTAAAAAGAAATACCAATTTTAAAAACAATTTAAAAAAACCCTAATTTTAAACAATAAAGCCCAAATAGTAATAAAAAAGCCGGCCCAAATTAAATAAGGAATCCCCTTTCTTTGTTATTTTTAGGCCTGCTTTCTTTTTCGTTTGTGACAATGGCTATATCTTTGCTCATCTTCGTTCCTATTTATGAAAATCAGGGTTTCTTGGGAAATTGAAGTCGTCGTTTACTATTGATTGATCAAAATGATTCTCATTCTTGCTTTGACGATCAATTGTCTCTCTGATTTGCGCACAGCTCCTTCAAATTCATCGAGTTCGGTATGAATTTGTATGTGATTTTCTGTATTATTTCGTTGATATGCTTGAACTTGATTGATTATTGCCAATGATGTTAAATGGTTTAAATAGGCATTGAATTCCTATAATTTCGTTTGTCTAATAATTTGTTTTTCCATTCGATTTTGCTTGAATGCTTCAGATTTCTCTTACTTTTTCAATTCGTATATTTTTGTGTTTACTTGATTATTACGGCTTTGATTTTGAACTTGCTCGATTCCTTGGTCACCACGGCTTTGAATTCTATGGCATTTGTTCCGTTCTTTTTCCTTTTGACTTTGGCATGTCTGTTCATGCCTGTAGCATACTCGACTTGTGCCTTATTTTTATAACTATTATTTCATGATAATTTTTTTTGAACTGTACTGGTTTTGATTCTCTGGCATTTTAAACTTGACTTTGTTATTTTGAAACTGCTACCTGCAAAAAATGTTCGATTCGCTTGATTCGAAGTCTGGTCTTGGCCATTTGATTCATGCGCATAGCACATATATGTGTACTTGTGATGCTTTCCGTGACTTGATACTCTGCTGTCACCTTGAAGTCTAGTCTGGGTTTGTGCATGTGCATAGTATAGATATATGTATACATGTGCATATGCATATGTGTGTGTATATATATGTTTGTTTGTTGCACCATGTAGTTGTATATACATATGTCTTGTAGAAATGTTGCATTCACTTCACTGCATCCATATTGTCACGATTTATATATATATGTGTGTGTAGTTTGTTGTGACCAGATTTGTTTATGTGCATTTGAGATGGGCATGTGTTTGTGAGCCTTTGAGTTACATTTGTGGTATTTTTGTAACTGAACATCTTGTAGTTTGCTGGTCTCTATGTAGCTTGTCTGCACATCTTCATCGATATATATATGTGCATGTCTGGTTTTCCTATACACACATATCTCTGTTTTTGTTGTTCTTGAAGTCATGTGTATCTGTATATATGTATGGTCTGCACTGTGTCTTTATTTGGCCTTTCTCATCTAATTGTATTTGTATGCTTGCTGCTGCTTTATACATGCTTTGATTCATGTATACTTGATGTCTGGCTGCATGTATATAAGTTTGGTCTACATGTTGTTTTGAGTTTGGAGCTTGTGATTTGCAACCCTGGTTTGCATTGGAGCTTTATTTCTTCAAACAAATTTCATATTATAATTGTGCTTACCTTTATGCACTGATTTTGAGTTGTTGCTTTAATCTTGAAACTGCTTTCAAGCTCCACTATATATTTGTAATATCTGAACACTTAAGTCAGGTTTAGTGGTAGTTGTGCATTCATACTTCATGTTTTGACTTGTGCTTGACCATACACATGTTTCGAGCCTCTGTTTCACTGGTCACTCATGTCTGCACTGTGCACTGGTTGAAGCTCTTTACTATTTGAATTGTATTCATGACTTTGCTTCATCTGATGCATTGTATCTGATCTTGAGTTACTTCGAGTTAATGCTTTGAGCTAGTTTGCATATATATATACTTTTTTATTCAGTTGTATTACATCATGTCACTTGTGTTCATTGTGTAGTTTGGTTTTGGTTTCTTGATGCAGTCTTGTTTTGGTACTGATTTGTGTCATGTGTACTATTCATTTGCCTTTTGAGTCGACCCATTTGAATGTCGAGGCTGTGTTGCTTGAGAACCTGTACTCGACAATTTTGTGATGTTATTTATATCGCACCTGAGTTGAATCCAGCTTTGCCTCGGGATTGACCTTGTGCTCGTGTCGTGACTTTAGTTTTATTACACTTGAGAAGAATCCATCTTTTGATTGGGTTTGACCTTGGGCTCACCTGTCCATGCGGTTTTGTCAAGTGTATATCGGTGTGCACGGCCTTGTGGCATGTTCAGTGATACACCGTGCATGTCACTAGTTGTTCATGTATGATGAATTCAAAATTAAATAATGACGAACAACCCAAATAACAGAGGCAAATAATATTTTCAAAATACACATTTTATTTTACACTGCATAAATATTTCTTTTTCTATTTTACTGCTTTAGTATATATTTTGCAGACAACTCAAATGCTGGATTCAATCTGGACTGGAATTGGAGATAAATACGAGTGAATGAGTGAAATGTAGTGAGTGAACATTGTAAATGGAAAATTGTGATGTAAACGAAACTGTATTGTAATCAAAAATTGTATATATAGTGAGAGCACAAATTTATACTATTCAAAATTGTAATAAAATATTTATTTGAATAAAATATCTGTTTGAATTTAAATTCTGTGTTATTTATTTTATTCAGCAAATATTTATCTAATTATGTGAAAAATAAAATAGTACATTAACAAATACATTTAATTGAATATATATATATATATATATGTGTTTATTATCATCAAAAAAAATCATATACTGGTATATTCAACAAAAAACACTTCAAGATTTTGGAATTAATTTATCCAATTCAACTATTTTTTGTGATAACATAAGTGCTATAAACTTATCTAAAAATCATATCAATCATTCACGAACAAAACATGTAACAACCCTAGATTTTTGCTTATATTTTTTTTATTGAATTTTTTTTATTTTAAGTTATTTTAAATTTGTTTTATTTCAAACATTTCATTTTTAAATATAAATGTTGATTATTAAGTAATTTATAGTTCAAACTAGTATAATTTGAATATTTTACTGTAAAGTGAATTTCTGGTCAAACTGTTCAAACTTTGACTTTTAAACTTCAAATTTAAATTATTTTAAATCTTAAATTTTATGTTTTGTTATGAAAATAGATGTAATAAATTGAACACTGCTTTTCGTTTCGTTGAAAACGGAGTTAAACTGTAAAAGTTATGTACATTTCAATTTTGAGTGTAATTTGATTTATTTAATAATTTTGTCTATTTTAAATTATATAAATTATATTTTCTTTGTAATATTTTATTTTAATATGTTTTAATATGTTATTTTATGTATATTTTTGTCTTTTAATATTTTTGAAGTGATAGTATAATTTTTCTAAAGTTTACTTGAATTTATTTCAATTTTTAAAGCCTAGTTTGCAATTTTAAGTCATTTTCTTAATTTAAATTGTATTTAATTAAAATTTATTCATTTATTTTTGTGAATGCATTTTATTTTATGTTCTTATCTTTATTTATAAATATTTTTCAAGTACATAATAATTTTCCAAAGTTTGTTCCATTTATTTTTAAATTTGCTAGACTAGTTTACATTTTTCTTTGTTATTTCCTTGATTTAATTATATATAATTAAAATTTATTTATTTATTTTTGTTTGTTTACTAAATTTTCGTATTTTTTTATCTGAATTTATATATATTTCATTTATTTAAAAATTAAAAAGAAATGGTTGGATATACGAAAAGTTTTAAACTCTTTATATTCCAAAGTCTTTTAAGCTTCCGCCTTTTCATTTCTTAACCTACATCTTTATTGTTTTTTTTTGTTTGGCCGTACAATTCCTTCTCATTTCATCCACCTCCTTCATTCTTTTTCACGTGAACTCAAAAATATTTCTCATACAAAAAAAGGTGCGGCCATAGTTGATCAAAAAGATTGGGTAGAAACTTCTTCCTTTCTCTTGTTTTTCTATTGTTTTCTATTGATTTTTGCACTTGTTCTCATCTAGATTTGATTGGCTCCTCCTCCTCCAGCCCTAGGCCGACCTCCACCACTTGATGCTCTAACGAACTGCCACCCTAGATCATCACCAAATCCAGGACGAGCACCCCTATGGCATGTATCACCACAAAAACAAAAAAATCCATCACCTACATGCAAGCCTAGACCTAGTTTTGCACCATCACCTTTACCCACCACTTGCAGCCACTTCCTCCACCACCAACACCTCTGGCCTGTCCTCCACCCTCTGCCATGTCACCCACCACCACCTGGAGCCACTGGCCATGCCCTGTAGCCTCTGGCTGAGCCAAACAATAGCCAAGATGTGTTGATATTTGCCTTGATATTGCCTTGTAGTGTTGCTATGTTGCATCTATACCTATCCGCACCAAAAACACAACCTAGGCCGGCCACTTCTAGACCCAAACCAGACCTTAATCCATGCCTTGGCTGTGCTATTCAAGTTCATAACTGAAGTATGTGAAGTTGAGAACAAGTGAAAACCATTTAACTTGTTTTGGACATTGATTTCTAGTGTTGTTCAAGTGTTACATTGTTTTGTAACTTATATGTTGCATTGTTTTGTGTAAATGTTAACAAGGCAATTATCTTTGGCTCTCTCAATGTCAAATCTTTTTCGTGCCATCGTGCTTTTGAAGATCTCAGTTTGTGTTATTTGTATCGCAATCTCCAGCTTAAACAGGTGAGTATTTCTCACCAGACATTATGTACTTATATAAGTAGTAAATTGACACCCTGTGAATCTGTAGAACTATATTATCATGTTATAACTGCTTATATTATTATCATATGATGTTCACACCTGTTATTACACCTATTATATCATATGTTACTGTTATTTCATGCTATTCTATTTATTTTATCTGTTCATCACACTGCAAGTTCCCTTTAGATTAGAATCACTATGGGTTGAAATGATACATACCCGAACGGACTTTAGAATAAGGGAAAATTGTTATAGCCTGAAATGATAGGCCTGAATGATTTTCAATTTATTTCATTTACTTGGGACTGCGAGTTTGAAATGATAAAACCCGGATTTTCTTTGTAAATTACGGGTTGAAATGATATATTACCCGTATCACTTTCTTAGCGTAGAAAATTATATACAGACCCGTAGTTAATATATGTTTTTCTAAAATTTTAAAAATTATTTTAGAAATATAAATATTAAAATATTTTGATTTAAATCTAATTAAAAATGATTTTTTAAAAATATTATTGATTTTCTGAATAATTATAAGTGAAATGAATTAATGAAAAAGTTAGAAAATTTTGAACGTAAGTTATTTTGGAAAATTTGATTTAATTATAATTGGAAATTAAATTGAATATGAAATTATGATAAATTTATGATAATTTGAATTTTAATGAATTTAAAGTGATTTTATATCATATTAATGGTTTTTTTTATAAAGTTGAAATCTGAAATGAATGAATATTTAAGTTGAAATTTTGAAATATAACTAAAATTGGAAATTTATGAAATTGACTTAAAAGTGAATTTTTAGTTAAGTAAATAAAAATAAAACTAAGTTATATTTGAGAATTTGAACTTAAGTGTTAAGTTGAAATTTAATGTAATGAATTTAAAATTGAACATTGCAATTTAATAAGTGAATTATTATTAAATCTTGATTTTTGAATGGAAATTTAACTTTATAAAATCATAAACTTAAGGAAAATTAAATAATGTTTATAAATGTGGAAAATGTATGATTTTATAAGTTAAAAATGTTTTAAATAAAAATATAATTGGTTGTGAAATTATATTGAATATTTGAAGTTAATTAACTGCATTTTTGAAATGCTATTAATTGGAATGTAAATGATATTACAGCATTTGTAAATGCTGTATTTGATGATAATGAACTAAAAAGCTAAATTGGATTAAAGGCTATTATAGCAATCTTTTTAAGTGCTATAATTGTTGAATTTAACTAAGTTTATTTGAAATTTAAGTAAACCCTATTACAACATTTTTAAAATGTTGTCTTTTGTTAAATTGAACCGTTTTGAATGTAACTTTCTGTAGCGTTTTCTAAATGCTGCGAAAAGTAAATTTTCACTGTTTTGATAAACTTAAGTGAATAAATGAACTTTGGAAGTTGAAAATTTTGGAAATTTAATAATTTAATTATTAAATATAATAACTTCATTTTAATGATTTAAAATGATTTTTGAAATATAAACTGTTTAGAAATGTGAATTGAAATGGTATTTTAAATTGAATAAAATGAATAATGATTTGAAATGAATGTGGTTTTGGAAAGATATGATATTTTGATATATTGAAATGATTTGACATGAAGTTTTGGAAAGATATGAAGTTTTTGAAATGGTTTGGAATTTATTTAATCTTTATTTTGATAAAGATTTGGATTTGAAATGATATTCTATTTTAAAGTATAAATACCATTTTAAAATTATAACTATGGGTTATAATAACGATTGGTTGGCAAAGAGACCGAGATCGGATATCTGGCATACTCTCTGTCGATACCGAAAACCACTTTGACAACCGTGTATGCGGTGGAGATTCCAGAATGAAGTAGGATGGTGGCGACGTTCTAGAGGTATATTACGTGGACCCAACTCCCGTGAGTTGGCATAAGGTGGCTAAAACAGGAGCGATCTCGGGCCAATGAGGTCATTCCTCCGATCGGACACATTCCTTCGATACTATACTCTTACTTATGATTGATTAGATGGTCATCCTTCGATTTTGATTGGGAGTGTGTTCCGAGTTGGGCGTATGTGGCTGCTGCGTTACCACCAACCCGTGTGCGTGATTGGTATATCTACCCTGGCATTGCCTTGTGTGCCGTGTCACCTACCATACCGAGCCTTTACTACGAGTTTGTTTTTCTCCCGTAGCCCGTGTGGTATCCTCTGACAGTCACCCAGAGTGGAGATGGCATGATATTGGATGGACTACTGGGCTATTATGTGTGAAGGGTGATATGGTAGCCCGGAACGCTATTTAAAAGTAAGTTTATTTTACTGTAGACATTATTATAATAGCGCAATATTACTATATAGTAAATAGTTTAACGGATACTTAGAGGATGGGCGGTCCCAGACATCCTCTAAGTTACTTGTACCTTATTACAGTTCACTTGAGTTGGTTTACATTATATAAGTATATATTGTCCTGACTCGAGTGTTTGTATTTTATTTACGCTCGGGACAACCTGAGTTATTCACAGATTTGGATTCCACTTTCTGGAGATTGGAATCGCTGGAGATCATCTACTTATCTAGTTTTATCTATTCCAGTTCTGTTGTTCTATTCAGCTTGTACTTGGTTATCATCTTGAGACTTCTGTTGTACTTAATTTATTCCGTTGTATTTTATTTAACTCTGATATATTTTCATAGTAGCTTCATGACCTACTATCTATTTTACTTCCACCGCATTTCTTACTTTGTGTCTGTGATTATTATTTACTGTATGTTCTGAGATTTGCCAAATTTTATTTACAACGCGGTATTTTGAGCAATTCAAGTTCAGCATGTGTGGATGCGAATGGTTGAAAATATCGGGTTATTACAAAACATATCGACATTCGTCATCATTTTCTTCATGATAATATTGAAAAGGATGTAGTCAGATTAGAATTTATATCTTCTGAAAACCAGATAGCTGGTATATTTACAAAACCTTTAAATGAAAATAGTTTTATAAAATTTAGAAGAGAATTAGAAATTTTATTTTTAATAATTTGTAAACTTTTTTTTAAAATATATATAAAAATTCTTTCAAAAATGGGGCTGCTGGGACTCGATCTCTGGTCTCATGGCTGGGAATCTCATGCTTTTCAATTTTGCTATATGTTATTTCACATTATAGACTAAAAAGATTCTGGATACAGTCAGTCGACTGGAAAAATATATCAGTCGACTGAATAGTTTATGCTATTTTGTGTTTAGTACTTTATTAACTTTGTTGGTACATGGTACAATTGTTTTTGTTGTTGTATAATTATATGTTGTGTGTTTGTTATCGATATTGTTGTTATGTATTATCATATGTTGCGTAAAAATAATATATATATATATATATATCCTTTTTGCCAATGAAAAACGGGGAGAAGAAGTTTCGCGTTAACAGAATTTGTAGGATTATAAGATACCGGGATGGATTCAGGGGGAGTTATAGATTTCTGTTGAGATTCGCTCTCAATTAACCATATCTCAAATGAAGTTGTCATCGATCAAAAAGGGGGAGAATGTTGAACTTCATGCTTTTGATTCATGACAAGGAGTTCAAGGCAGAAAAATGATTATCAAATATTTGTCAAGTATGATTTATTAGAATCTAAGTTAGAATTTTTTGTAAAAATATATCCTCAAGTAAACCTGTAAATCTGTAAACCTGCATCTCTGAAAATATACATGTCAGTCGACTAGAACCATCCAGCCAGTTGACTAGAACTATCCAGCCAGACGACTGACCTATACACACGCAAATTTATATATTGCGTAATTAGGTGACTAAATATTCATCATCGGTCGACTAAAATGTGCCATATTCGACCTAAAATATTTTGTATTAATTCATTCGACTGGTTGATCATATTCAATCGACTAAATATGTTATAATTGTCATATTTTTTGAATTATCTGAAGAGACACTCCTCTTCCTGAAGAGTAATCTCTTCCAGGAAGAGTTGCAACCATTTTTGTTCATCAAACTCTTTACCAAGTATTGTAACTCTTCATTCATTATAAATATATATATTTCATTCAAGATCAAAAAACTAACTTTCTATTCTCTACTCTCTTGAATATTCGGAACTTCTTATTGCTTAGAGTTTGTGAAATCACGCTTATAATTCTTCATTTCTAAAGCAATCTATACTTTCCTTATCTTCACGGACACACAAATATACATATCATACTTAAGGAAAAGATTATAGGAAGGTTGTACTTCATTCGATAAATCTATGTTGTAACAAGAACACACAAAGTCAAGAAATAATTTATTTGTATCAAAGTCCCGTTCGGTTGCTCAAGCGAGGAAAATCCTGTTCAGTTACTTATGTGGTCAAAGTCATGTTCAGTTGCTCAGGCGATGTAAATCTATTACTCCGGGTTAAGTGAGGGTTGCTAGTTTAATTCCCAAAGGAGTCTGGGACTGGACGTAGAACAGGAAGTTCAAACCAGTATAAAAATATCTGGTATCATTTTATTTTACTGCTTTATTTAATTACTTTATATTCCGCATAAGTAGTTTAGATAATATTCATATTACACGATCCTTTGCAGCAATTTTAGGAATTTCTATGATATAGGTGTTAAGGTGTACGTGCCTCCTACCTTTATTGAAGTGTTGAATAAAGTATGACAAGGGACTATTAAGTCCTACTTATCTTGAAAAAAGAATGAAAGGAAAAAAACCACATCTGATATTGATAATCAATACAAATTAATCAAAATTATGGAACTTATATTATCGGGAGACATTCCATTTCAACTTAGAATAACAAGATTTTTTTACGACAACGAAAAGAATCCCTACAAGATTTTTTTTACAATAATGAAAAGAATCCCTACAAAATTCCATCTCCACTAAAATAATTCAAGGCACTTAATTTGTTTATAGTTAAAATAAAAGCTAACAAATAACGCTATTAATATATATAAATATATGGTAAATTCCATCTTTACCAATATAATTTTAACCCCTTAACCATTTATAATTAAAGTAAAAATCGATATATAATGGTATCAATACAAAAAATTCTATGAACAAACAACTAATATATGTACATTGGACAAGCACCATTGTCCCAGTGGTTAAGTCATTCGACTTTGGTGCGAGAGGTCAATAGTTTGAAACTTGCATAGCGTGATTCGAACATATATTGACATGTGATTTGTTTGACAAGCACCATTGTCCAAGTGGTTAAGTGATTCGGCTATGGTGCGAGAGGTCACAAGTTCGAAGCATGCGTAGCATGATCCGGACGTTTTTTGACATGTGATATGTTGTTCCAGTGACATGTTGTATGTAAAGTACCATTTCATATATGTATGTATGTATGTACATTCGACTTTGTTTTCAACATTCTTGATTGAACCTAAACTTGTCTTCGTAAACAAATGGCAATTTGCAAATTAAGATAACTTAGTAATAAAATGAAGTCTAAACAAACAAATATACAATATATTTTTTACATACAAATATCCTATAATCATTTGAACAATCCATGTCCATCAAAACGATAACTCTAAACTGAAAATATAAAGATTCATTGACCTTGGTAATTTATTGGTATTTATTAATTTTTGTCTTATATTTGATTTTTTTTTCATTCTTATTAACTGCACTACAATTTTCTAAAAGAACTTATTTTTATCAATAATGTTTGTAGATTCTTAAAATAGAACCACTAAATGCTAAAAATGGATCACGCGTACTTATTTAAAACTACAATTATTATTGTAGGATTTGAATCCAACATTGATATAATGAGAATTATCTTGATATAATTCTAAATTATGCTTGATATAATAAACTATTGAACTTTACAATTCTGAATTGTGCTTAATATAATGAGAATGGAAGGATTCCAACATTGGCCTTTCTTGAAATATAGGATAGCAGTGAGAGTTTAGTGATTCGGAAATATATTATATAACATGTGCTAACTGGGATTTGAACTTGAGCGGGGGGCTCATCAAATGAAGGATACATAAGATTGAGTGAATCAATGGGAGTGAAGTATTTTAATTCTAAAATTATGAGAAAATAAGAAAAATATTAAAAGAGATCTGCTAATAAGATATATAGTATAAGATTGGGTCCCCACTTCTTTAATACCATATCCAACAAATACCAACAATCACCAACTCATTTAATTCCAATCTTTAAAATATGATAACTTGTTGTAGATTAACCGGATTTAATAAATTTTTCATCATTAAATCACAAATTTAATAAACTTTCCAATGATATCCATTGTTGATACTTAAAAATAAAATTTTGAAAATCATAATTTTACATAGTAGTGTTAACTGCATTTGTGTAACATAGTTATCTATGTTACGCATTTGTGTAACCATATTTTATGCAAACTACATTTATTTTGGATGACATATCTTTATATAATTGTTTTGACTACATTAAAATAATGTAGTTATTATCTTTTAACCTAACTTATTTTATTCACGATTAATGTAGTGATATCCATTTTAATGATTGTTGTAATAATTTTGATTACATTTGAATATTTTAACCGCATTTATATGATTCATCAATGATTGCAGTTAAAATGGATATCATTTATTCAAAAATTTATGTAATATCTTTAAATAATTACATCATCATTACTGATTGTGATATCATTATATTTAATAATCTTTGACTACAATTATTCAAATGCACTACATTCGGTAATATTCATTTGATTAATTTATGTGAATGCATTTGAATTGGTAATTTTTAACTGCATATGAATGAATTATTGAGTGTAATGCATTTATTCAAATGATACCGCAATCATGAATGTAATTTATTGGAATTATTAAAGTTTTGAATGTAGTGCATTAATATATCCACATGCATTTGCATTACTTAGTGTAATGCATTTATTCAGTAATCATTAATCCCTATTTTTGAAAAATTAAATGTAGTTAAATACAGCGAGTAATATACATTCAAATGCATTACACTCAATAATCTTTAACTGTAAATATTCATTACACTCGGTAATTTGAATGCATTAGAATAATTTCATAATCATTGCATTTCAAAAATTTATGTGATATCGTTACACTCACTAATCTTTATGCATTCAGCAATATTCAAATGTAATAGTAATTTAAATAAATGATATCCTTAAATATTCAAATGTAATCAGTAATACCAATAGCCAAAATTACTAGTACAACGAACTGACTTTTTAATCGCGTAATTTCAGGAAAAAATATATTTGATGTAGTTTTTCATTGATTTTAGTTATACGTCAAATTACAATATTTAGTCAAAAATTTAAATTTGAGGAGGTTAAGGAGACATTTATGGAGAGAAAAAATTAAATAGCACTAGAGAGATTTAATTGAAGAGGTATAAGGAGATATTTACGAAGAAATCAAATTTAATAGCATTAAAATTAATTAAATACACAAAGTAATATTCATTTAAATGCATTACACTTAATAATCTTTAACTGCAAATATTCATTACACTCCGTAATTTGAATGCATTAGAATAATTTCATTTTGTCATTGCATTCAAAAATTTATGTGGTATCATTACACTCACTAATCATTATGCACCCAGCAAATGTAATCAGTAATTTAAATAAATGATATCTTTAAATATTCAAATGCAATTAGTAACACCAATAGCCAAAATTACTAGTACAACCGCCCAACAGTGGGAACCACCATTCGTTCATATAATTTCAAGAAAAAATATACTCGATGTAGTATTTCATTAATTTTAGTTGTACATTAAACAATAATATTTAGTCAAAAATTTAAAATTGAAGAGGTTAAGGAGACATTTATGGAGAGAACAAATTAATTAGCACTAGAGAGATTTAATTGAAGAGGCTTAAAGAGACATTTATGGAGAGATCAAATTAAATAGCATTAAACTCAATTAAATACTTTAAGTAATATTCATTCAAATGAATTACACTCAATAATCTTAAATTGCAAATATTCATTACACTCGGTAATTTGAATGCATTACAATAATTTCATTATCATTGCATTCAAAAATTTATGTGATATCATTACACTCTATAATCTTTATGCACCCAGAATATTCAAACGTAATCAGTAATTTAAATCAATGATATCTTTATATATTCAAATGCATTATAGTAATTTCATTATCATTGCATTTGAAATGTGATATCATTACACTCACTAATATTTATGCACTCAGTGAAGGAACTAGACCGGCCCAGAGAAGAAGAAATTGATGAATTTTATTTTATTTTTACCATTTTGGATCTTTAATTGTAACAACCTGTAAATCCACATCATTTAAGCCGACAATAAACTACACATGTCCAACCCAAATTGAAAGGAAAGAAGGATAGTTATGGGGAAGAAAGAAGAAATAAGAAGAGAAAAAGAAAACGAAACAACACAGGATCTCAAATCGCAGCGGAACAATATATAACATAATATCAATGATCTTTACAAAAAGGAAATTGTTATATATATATATATATATATATATATATATATATATACATACATCAATCAGAATATGAAAACACATCACAATCATCAGCCCGCATAGTTAGAACAACATGTCCTCACAAATGCTGATATTTTCAACAATAAAGCAGCGGAAAATATACATATATGTGAATACAACTTGAAGACATCCAACTCATCTCCTAAGCTCCAACGCATCCAATGCAATTTGTAAATATGCTCGGTTTGACCCGATTGTTATAATAAAATAGCATCCGAGTCAGTCTCGTAAAAGAGTGCAAGAAAGCACACTCGGTTGGATTTTTAAAGTTATCAAACTCTTTTCAAAATAAAGGTATCTCATAAGACCACGTCGCACATAAAAATGGATGGGTTTTTACATTACGATAACCAAAAAAATTTTCTATAGAAAATCCGATGATATTATAATAATGTCTAGGAATTCGAAATAAATATATAAAATTACTGAAATACTTGCATACGTTTTAGCATAGTTGGGAACAACTAAGTCCATAAAGCTCGTATTGGAGAACAAATTCCATACTATGACAAGGTAAGGAAATACCTTTTTATGGTATATCTCTAGATAAAATGCACCAGGGTCTGACAAGAACACCTTGTATTCTTACCACACAGAATGATCTACCACTTAGAGTGCCGAACATGATCACCCCTTTCGTTAATGGACCCCAAAGCATACATGAGTAGATAGTAATCGATCTACATTTTGAAACGACCATACTCTGATGGAAGCGACCCACTTGGCCCTGTTGTATACTCGATTTTTGTCATTTCCCGATTGATGAGGCTTGAGGCAACATTTTACCTTTATATAGCACTTCCCATTTGGAATGCTAATACTGCCCTCTAGGCAACAATGAAATGCCAGCATTCACCCATACAAGTTCGTTCTGGGACTGAACGAAACCGAAGGCACCACTTCTACTACATCCATTTTAAAATCATCCTTAGAATTAATAGCAAATAGCCATTGCACTTTAAAAGCTCCATTTCGATTACCTTTAAGATATTCCAATTCGAAACGCTTATGCCAGTTTGAAGTGGTCTGGGATAACATATTTGATCACAGTCCCTTCAAATGGACAAGGATAATTATAACTGGCCAACCTTTGATAGTCGATTAGTAAACTATCAAATAAAGAAACAATGTAACCAGAGGTTTATTTTTCTAAGAAAAAATAACAGCGGTAAAGTACAAAGCAACTCTAGGCCTCTTAAATTAATCTTTTCATTAATTAAAATACTTTCCAAATATTTATCTCAAAATATCTTTACGAAGATATACCCACAAACCCCTATATTTTCGATAGTTGAGAAAAATTTGTATACTTATCTCAACGGTATAAGTATATTCATTGAGTGGAGGGAGATCTCCTTTTCACATAATTCAAGAAAAATTTATAAATTCCTTTATAAATCTCTAAACTCGTTTATAGCCCTCTTCATTAATCTCTGAAATTATTTGTAAAACTCCCTTTTATACATTCCTAAAATCATTTATAAACCCTTTATAAATCCACAAAAACATTTATGAACTACTTTTATAAACCTATAAACTCATTTCTAAAATTCTTTTATAAACATCTAAAACCATTTACAAAACTCTTTTTACCCTTTAACTAATCTTCCTTTAAGTTTAAAAACTATGTTATAAGATTCCTCTTATAAACCCACATCTGTTTATAAAACCCTATTTATAAATCTTGAAAACATTTATAAATAAATTCTATTCGTTTACTTTCAAGCACTATTATATAGTAATAAACACTATAAATAAATAATAATTTACTTCAAAACTTCTTTAAAATAATAACTAATAATTTCAAAACATCCTTAATAAAACAACAATAATTTATCTTCAACATTAATAATAATAATAATTAATTTTCAAAACTTTATTGATAAATAATTATGTTTAATTTCAAACCATGTTAATAATTTATTTAATTAACTTTTCAAAATCTTAAAATATTGATAAACAACTTTAAAAAATATCGATATAAATAATAAACCTTTAAAACATATGTATATTTCCTTGATAAAAATCTGTACTTAAATTTCAACATAATCATTTCCATATTTATAAAACTATATTTTATAAATTCCTCCTATTTTATAAAACTTACTTTTTATAATATCTCTTTATTTATTAAAACCCATTTATAACTCTATTTCTTTATAAATCTCGCTTATTTATAAGAACCCTATTAAGAAAATTTTCAATCCATTTTTAATGTTGCTTCCATATTTACACATTTCTTTTATAATTTCTATTCTATTTATAAAATATCGATTGACATCTTCAACTTATCCTCACTTTCAATTTTCAAAATGAAATCAACTATATTTCTAAACAACATTCCATATATTACTATAAATCCACACATGTGATTTAATTTCCAATTTATCCAATGATAAGGTTTCCCTTTATCTATAAACACCGTTTATAAATCCATGCTTTTATTAACAAAAATACAATTGTGCAAATGTTCACTTCGTTTGTAAAATACCATTTTTATAAATTATCCCATTTATAAATTCCACATTTATAAATAAGTTATAATATATGTACATATATATCATTTTATATAAAACGGTTAATAAATATTTATATCAAAATATTTCTATCTTCCTTTTAAAACCATATCCCTCTATTATAATGACAGATTAATTTTTAAAATTTTAGAAACCTTTACTTTAAAGTTCAAAAATCTCTATTTAAAATATTTCATAAAACTATAAATTTATAATATCAAAAAATCATACTTTTTATTTTAAAATATTTTCTTCTTTAATTAATTCAAGATAAATAATTAAAACATATATAATTTCCAAAATCACTTTGAAATCCCTTTTAAAATCAAATCATTATTTTGTATCATTTTAAAATACCAAAATTAAGGCCTTGTGTTGCTAAAGCATTAGATAAGCAAAATCATATCCATGTCATCAAATATGGCATCCAACAAGTCATATATCACAATATATATGAAAAGTAAAATCAGCAGTGTGAGGAATCCTATTGGATCCCTCCAACCTGTTCCACTGCATCACAAACAATATATAATCAATAATATAAATCAATCGCTTCGAGGCGAGATCATATACAAAGTGTCATTCGCTCTTATAGGGGAACATAATATGGTCTCGTCTACTCCAGGGACGGGAATATATCCAAACCAACAAATAAAATAGTATATCATTTAAACATCCAATCAACAAATTTTATCAACTATATAATATTACTATTTAACCAAAATGGTGAGTTTAACTCACATTGATTCCGGTTTTCGTCAAAACACTCCACTTTGAATTAAAATTAAACAGGCTTTCAATTTTATTCCAAATTCCTACTAGCTCCAAATTCATCCTATCTAACTCCATAATGTAGCATTTGCTGATACGATTGCAACGTAGCTTGTCGCGCTTAATTTGGACCTCATATAAATTTATTATAGCATTTATAAGATCAAAAATTTAAATTATATAATTATTCATTTAGTTAGACAATTATTTGTTAATCACCGTGTTTAAACAAAATAACACACACCCAAAATCCTTCATTCCCAGGCTCATGACTTCGTTTCAGCGCCTCCTTTTACTTCGTCGTGCCACTACTGTCGCTTGTCCATCCATTGCCACGAGTTCGTGGAAGATCGCCCTAAATCCAAGCTACTCCATGCCACCATTGCCAACCTTTGACTCGCCAACTTCCACCGCGAATTCCAAAAAATGACGCCCACTATTAATGGTGAGTTGTCACCACCATGCCTCTATTCGAGTCGATCCAACTGTAACAAGTTTGTGGAGTCGAGCTCTATGTTTCTCTAGTTGAGGTCGAGGCACGATTCAGCTTAGACTGGCTCCAGTGATCATGAGCCGTTGGATGCTAGGGTTAGTAAATGGCGGCTGTAGCTTATTTCAATTAGGGTTGCAAATGAAGATAACTAACTTCCTTTTATAGAAATTTTCCAAGGCACCATTCACTCGCTAAATTTTCGAACTTCAAACGAGGCGTGCTGTCTGGCGTTCTATATGTAATAACTCTATTCCGAACAGCACGCCTCGTTTGAAGTAACAGTGCTGAAATTTGATGGCATATAATAATTCACTATTACAGATCCAATGGAACTAGTTTCGTTGAAATTCGAGACAGTGTCCCAAAAGGCTATTTATCCCCATCAATTTAAAATTAATCATTATTAAAACCAGTTTATTCAGTTTTATTCAAATTTAAAAGTTTACTATATTTATTCTTATTCAAAAAGAATTTAAATCAACTTTCAAAGTCATTTTTATTCACAACAAATTCAAGATTTTATAATTCTATACAATTCCAAATATCCACTTAAACAATTCATTTATCAAATAAATCGCTGAATTTGAAATATAAGTTGTTTAACTTATAAAATTAACTTTTTAATATTTGAAATCAATTAAATATTCCAAATTCAAATGATTGAAATTCTGGATCGTTACATTAATGGACCTACAAAGTCTATATAAATTTAATTTCAAATTTATATTGTATCAAATACACTTAACATTTATTTATAAGAGTTAATGTACAATTAATGAAACCTTTCATTCCTTTCCCTAAAATAAGAATTAATTGGGAGCACTACTTATATTAAATGAAGAAAGAAACCTTTTATTTTCTCGTTTTAATTTGAATTGACAGATTCATTAAATTTCACTAATTGATAATTATTCATGGCATGATTTATTACTATATCAATATGTATTTTAACAGTACAAATTGTAGTTTGAGATTTGTTTAATTTATTTATAAGTATACATCTATATATATGTGTCATATAAATATATATACATAAATGTGTGTGTGCATATGTAACATCATAATCCGTGAAGGATATAATGTGCCCGTATATAGATGTTGAGATTTACATTGCAATGGAAAAATTAGCTCGTTTTATGTGTACTTTAATTTGTCCAAATATGTGCTTGTATAATATGTCAAAATAAGATATTAATATATGTACATGAATATATATATATATATATATATATATATATATATATATATTGTGTGTATAAATTTTATTGAATAAAACAGTTTTTGCCAAAATAAATTAATGTAAAATAATTATATGGTAAAAATACAAGTTTTATAATTTAATAAAATCTAGAGACACATTTTGGGATTAAGATTAATTTATGGAATTTTCTCAATTAAAATAATATTTATTATTAAATAATTGATCATAGTCCGTAATCAAATAAATTCTTAAAAAATATGAAATCTGGTTGAGAAATTATAATTTTTTTTTCTGAAGGTATCTGAGACATATTTTTGCTTAGGAAGAATTACTTAAATTTTCTAAATTGAAACTATATTTTTAATTAAATAATTAATTGATAGTCGAAAATTAATTTAAAATTATTAAATTAAGTTATAAAAAATTGAATTTTTTTTTGAAGGTACCTGAGATGCTTAAGAATTTTTTTTGAAATTTTCCCAATTGAAAATTTATTTCTAATTAAACAATTGAATGTAGGTTGAAAGTAAATTAACTTTTAAAAATATTAAATTAATTTTAAACAATATGAAAATTTTACAATAAGCTTCTTACATGGTGCAGCAAATACAGAATAATATAAAATTGAAATTTAGTCCATTAATTATTTTATACATAATAAACAATTCACGAAATCATTAAATAATAATAAAATATGTATATCGTATGTAATAAAATATTTTTATATTTTATGATTCATAATAGGTATAAATCATTATATGAAAATTTTAAATTAAACATATACAATATATAATTATATATACAATTATATATATTGATAATTTGTAGATCTGTATACAGTTAATCTAGATATATATACATATATATATATATATTAATATAAATTAAAATTATTTTTTTTTTGTTTTTTTAGAAAATTAATTCAAAAATAAATCAATAAAAAATATATTACAATAAGCGCATAACCAATCAAATTGTAAAAAACACACGTACTCACAAAATCTCACCCAATCTAAGCGATAAAAAAATCTGAATACAAATAGATGATTTGAATGTAAATCAACTTTTATACGATAAACTTGAAATCAAAATAATAATAATAAATATAAGTTCACCTCCTAATGAAACCTTTAAGTCCATGTTGAAAAATGATTTCTCTTCTTAGAACAATTTTTAATTCGTTAGGTTGCTAATCTGGAATTGACGACCTTCTACTATAATTAGTACTTTTAAATTTGAATTGGATTTGAGAATTTTTGGGGACGATCTCATATGATAGTTTCTTCTATTTAAATGAGGAAAAAGAAGAATAAAGTGGCGGCTCAAAAAATGAATTAGCTTGTAATTAAGGTTTTGAGATTGGATTTTGTATGGATAGGACTGAAAGTCCAGTGGATCGTATCTAATATGACTAGTGTATTAGTATATGAGTGTATACCAACATATAAGCTAAATGTGGCAATATAAAGAAATAAAGTATAAAAATGAGCATACCAGAGTTTTTATATTGGTTCGGACCTCCCGTCCTACATCTAGTCTCGAAGCTTCCTTTCGGTATTTCACTAAATAATAATCCTCGCTTCGCCCATAGGAATAGGCTGATACAAATAGTATTTTTTTTTAAAATCTTGTGTTTGATAAAAACAGATATTGACTGCTAGTATAGTTCTTTCTATAATCTCCTTTGATAGATAATGAGTGTGAGTTGCTTGGATTTGTAAGAAATTGTTTGACCAAAATAGTGATTTTGGTCAAAAGTGATTGAGAATATTATGTAAATGATATCACAGGAAAATCTATATATAGAAATTAGAGAATAGCGAAGCAAGTTGAATTAAAATCTCAATATATTGAAGTATTTATTGAATCAATGAGTTGTTTTTGAAAAGTTACGAATTCTTGAAAGATTACTCTTTGATGAATGATTGGAACTGTTGAAGGAGGAACAAGTTTGTTCAAAACAGAGAGAAGCATCCATTCAAAAAATGACAGTTGCAGTTTTTGTTTTTAGGCCAATAAAATTCACAAACGTATGTCATTCTATCACAAGCATCTATCAATCTTTGGAAATAATAAACAGAAAATTGTCATAGACATCCGTGACTAAGTGATAGACGTCTGTCATATTGTGAAGTGTTGAATTAGAGTATTTGTTAGTAAGATTTTTTCAATGTGAAATTATATGTGTTTTGATCACTCAAGAAGATTGTACAACATATATCTATGGCTATATAAAAAAATATGACCTTAAATAATGTGATCCATCTTTCTTCAATTGTCTATGAGCCATAATCTTGTTGTGCATCGTGATCTTCTTTTGATGTATATACCTAAAATATGATGAGATATATCTTGTATATATAATTATATAGTTATTTTCATTGAAATCTCATAATAGGGGTTCTAACATTCTCCCCCTTTTTGATAATGACAACTACAATGGTTAGTTATAAGTTATGAAAAGATAACTCCCTTTGAATGTTATCTCCCCTATGTATATGCATATTTATCTCCCCTTTGGCATTATAAAAAATAAGAATTGCTTAGAAGGATTAAAGACAATGCCATAAAAATCATGAACAGTAAAAAAAATAGTTATGGAAATAACAACATTAGTACAAATACGCTTGAATAATAACGAGTAGAAAGTAAATAATCCTAAAATTGCAAGGAACAACTATTGGTATTCACGATAGCTGTAATTAAAGAAATCTCCATAATTATAAGAGTAGTCATGGTAGGAGGATGAAGTTGAGTGATAGTTTTTTGGTCATTGCATATATTCTTCATTTTCTTGAATAGGCAATCCTTGAAATGTCGCAAGATTCATTTGTTGTGGTGCTGAAGGATCAGGCCAAGGCATATTATCACTATCTTCTTGTTCTTCCTCTAGTTCTTCCTACATTATAGTCTTTCCTCGATCTTATTGAGAACCGCCTCCATAAATGATGATCTATGAGGATGATAGACTGGAGTTTGTGCTGAAGGAGGTAGTGTTGGAGAAAGAGAGAAGGATGACATGGAAGATGATTTGCCATAAACTTTTATCATTACTTTGCCTAAAGTTGAAACAACCTTTTCCAAAGTTTTCTCCATTTTAGTCATTCTTGTGCAAAAAGATCATTCCAAACAGTCCATTTTAGTGTACAAAGCTCTCTGATTGACCGTGATTAATTTTCGATTTTGAAGCATTAAATCATGGATGGATTCATTTTGAGCCAGTTTAGTGCGAGCTTCATGAATTTTCGAATCAGAATAATATTCGATAGTATGATAAGAGGAACCACTTTGTTGTGGAGGACGAGTTGAATGAGTTTGTTGTGGAGGAGGAGGAGTTTGAGCCTATTGAGGAGGGATCAAATGCATTTGTTATTGTTGCTGTGTAGACCATTGAGCCATGATTAGAGGTGGTCTTTCGAGAAGTTGCATTAAGGATAAAAATCTTATACCACTTTCTTTGGCAAGAATTTCTTCGAAATGAGAAATATAAGAAGGTACCCCCAAGACCTTGTAAAAGATGCATGATTTATGGAGCATATACAATTATGCATCAATGGCGAGACCAAAATCTTTTAATTTCATCATGAATAAATTTATCCCAATTTACTTGAATTCCACCAAATACAGCATATGTGGCTTTGTAGTCATTTTTTATATTTGTTCATGACTTCCTAAACGAGGAAGTATGTATTAATTATCATACGATTTATTAACCTAGCTTTTGGTCGTAGATAAACGAATTTCCACTACGGCATTTTATCCTCCCAAAGTTGATGTGCCACTTCGTCACGTAGCATATTATTTTGGTCGGGAATTTCCTCCAAATCAAGTCCAATAGAGGAACAATCTAGTAAACGACCAATTGTGTTTACACTAATTTTCAAAACATGACTGTATGCATAGTCCAAAACCAACTATCTTTATTTTTAGGTGTCCAAATATCATACTACACAAGTTTACATAAAAAGAAGGATGGTCAATTGATCGATTTGTACCTCATTTTCATCGAAATTGATTAATTCTTGACAGCCGGAGGCGATGGTGAGTTCTTGAAGACCATATTCTCCAAATTTGCATAATCGGTAGAACGGACCGAAATGAAGTCTCTTTTGCTTCAGTTCTTCAAATCTTTTTCTTTCAATTAGACTATTTCGAACCATTCTTGCATATGGGCATCAGTGACAAGATGGGTTTGAGAAGAAGAAGATTGACCTCTCTTTAATTTCTTATTAATGGAAATTTTTGCTTTGGGAGCCATTTTTGATGAATTAGTGTTTTGGGAAGCTAGGGTTTTAGAGTTGGATTTTTAGATTTGAAATATATTGGTGAATAGTTGAAGAGTTGGGAAAAAATATATATGAAGTGCCTTTTGATAACAATTGAAACTTGGCCCGAACATTTGAGGAAGAGTAACAGACATCTGAGATTACTCATTATTGTTTTCCTGAGGAATATGAAAGGTGTCTGTCTCTTCTTCATAGACGTTTGAGAGAGGCAGAGGTGAATTTTTAATTCTTCTGTTTGAATTTTTTTATTTCAATTGAATATTTTCATAGAGTCATTGTAATAAATGATTATTAGAATCAATAAACATACATAAATAATATATTATACAATTTACATATTTATTTCTATATATATACATATATATATAGGTACACAGAATTAATTATCTACCAAATAATTTTTGATTTTAGGTTGATCCAAGAGTTTGTGCTGTTTTGCTCACCTTGAGGCTAAGTGGAGACCAACTTGGGCGAGCTGGAGTATCAGCCCAGTCTCGGTCTGATGGCCCTGCCTTGCATAAATTTCTTGGAGTAATGTTACGAGTTTTTACAGGAGTTTCTATTAAACGAGGAGATTTTTGATGAATGCAATATTTTGTTGGTGAATGATCGGAAATTGCTAGAATATATTTTTCGAGAAAGTTAAGGTAAGTTCCTTGACATCCTTGCTCGTAATATATTTCTTGTTGAACTCCCATAATTTCTTGTTGATAGCGATATATTATATCAACTTTAATGTTGAGAGATGTTGATTCTAGATCAAACGTTTGTTTAGCTTTCTTTTCCTTAGGGGAGAAGCTAGTCTGATATGTAGGTGATTTCATAATATTTAGTGAGGCCGATCGAACTGACAGAAGGGTGGTTTTTGTTGTTGATACATGAGTGCTATTTGATGAAGGTGAGCTAAAGTCGGTAATTGAATAAGTGGAGTCATGATCAGAAGACATGTTTATTTTTGTAAATTTATAAATAATATTTCTATTATTCTTTAATCATGTATAAATAGGTTGTATATTGTAAAAACTCTGTATGGATAAAATTGTTTTAACCATAAATTTGTTCACGCTTTTGCTTTTATGGCTGTTAAAAGATTGATTGAACTGAATTTAAGTTATAATTTTATGTAGAAATTTTTTCAAATGGTGAATGACCATGTCCTATATTAATTAATTAATTCAGTAACTGAACATATACCAAGGTCTCATCGTAGTTTTATAAAAGTTGATTCACATAGTGGTTTGGTGAAAATATCGGCAATTTGATTTTTAGTGTTAACAAATTCAAGAGAGCTGATTCCCATTTCTACATTATTCTTAAAAAATGGTGGCGAATATCGATATGATTTGTAGGAGAATTGTTAATTGGATTAGGGTAAATTTATAGCATGGGTATTATCATAATATGTAGGAGATTTGGTTATAAATTTACTGAAATCTTGAAGTGTTTGTTGCATATAAATTACTTATGCACATGCAAGGCTGTTGATATATATATATATATATATATATATATATATATATATATTCGGCTTCACATGTTGAGAGAGAAACACAATTTTCCCTTTTACTGAACCACAAAACCAGAGATTAACTAACGAAATGACATGTCTCACTCGTACTTTTTCTGTCTGTCTTGCAACCACCAAAGTCTACATGGCTATATGATACGAGTTCGAAAGAGCTGCCTTTTGGGTAGAAAAGTCTATAATGTTTAGTATTGGTTAAGTATCGTAGAATATTTTAAACTGCTCGATGTTGTGACTCCTTAGGTTGTTCTTGAAATCATGCACATAGAAAACGCTCATCATAATATTCAGTCTACTAGCCGTTAAGTATAACAGAGATCCTATCATACTTAGGTATAATTTTGATTGAATTCTTTTTCGATTTTCGTCTTTATCTAAATATAAACACGTGCTTATCGGAGTTGGTTTACTTGAAGTACTATCCAATCCAAATGATTTTAATAATTCTTTATAATATTTTTCTTAATTTATAAAAATTTCATTTTCTATTTGTTTTATTTGTAAATCTAAAACGAAATATAATTCTCCCATATGCGACATTTTGAATTCATTTTTCATTATGTTAGAGAAATCGTTACATAGTTTTTCATTAGTTGATCAAAATATGGTTTCATCAACATATATTTGTACAACTAGTATATTACTTTCTTATATTTTTATAAATAATGTAGAATCAATTTTCCCAGTTTGAAAATCGAAATTTAGTAAATGTGCTTTTAGACTCTCATAGTAAGCACGAGGTGCTTGTTTTAATCCGTATAATGCCTTTTCTAAGTTTGAAAACATGGTCTAGTTATTTCTCATGAACAAATAAGGGTAGTTGTTCAACTTAATCCTTCTCTTTTATAAAATCATTTAAAAATGCACTCTTAACATCCATTTGAAATAATTTAAAATATGATAACATGAAAAAGCAAGTAATGTTCCTATAACTTCAAGACATGCTACATTAGCGGATGTTTCTTCATAATCAATTCCTTAATTTTATCCTTGAGCAACTAATCTTGCTTTATTATGAATAATGTTTCCATTTTCATCTGCTTTATTTTTAAAAACCCATTTTGAGATTGATCATTTGGTCTTGGTACAAGTTCCCATACATCATTTCTTTCAAATTGATTAAGTTCTTCTTGCATTGCAATAATTCAAAAATCATCTTTCAATGCTTCTTTATAATTTTAGGTTCAAAATTAGATATAAGTGCAACTATTTGATTTAATTGATTTCTAGTTGAAACTTTTATGTTTAAATCACCAATTACATTGTTAATTGGATGAACTTTTAAGATTCAAGGTGGTGATCTCAAAAGATTATCATTATTATTTATAGTATTATTATTTTCAGTTACAGAAGTATTATCGATAATATTGTTATTATAGACTTCATCATTGTCATTATTTTTGGTATTCTGAAAATCTTCGTCAAAAGAAACATGAAGACTTTCTTCAATAGTATTAGTTCGTTAATTAAAAAGTCTATATTCTTTGCTAAGATCTAAATATCCAACAAAAATTCCTTCATCCACTTTTGGATCAAATTTTCCAAGATTATCTTTAGTATTCAAAATAAAGCATTTAGAACCAAAAATACAAAAATACGATACTTAAGTTTTCTTCCCAAAATACATTTCATAACATGTTCTTTTAGCTATAGGTCGAATTGTTACACGATTTGATACATAACATGTTGTAGCATAGCTACGACTCAATTTTTTTTTGTAAACTACCGCTACAAGTAGTGTTCGTGCACATTCTTATAATGTTCGATTTTTCCTTTCTACTACGCCATTTTGTCGTGGTGTTCGTGGAAACGAAAAACTATGACTAATTCCTTTTTTATTGCAATTTTTTTTTGAAGATATCATATTCAAATTCTCCACCACGATCGCTTCTTATACTTTTAATTTTTAAGTTCATTAATTTTTTTATTCTTTTAGCAAAAAATTTAAACATTTCAAATTGATCAATTTTATGTTTTAAAAATAATGTCATAGTATATCGTGAAAAATCATCGGTGATAACTAATACATATTTGTTATGATTTATTGATCTTACTTGAGTCGGGCCAAATAAATTTAGATGAAGTAATTCAAGCAGTTGTTTGCTAGTAATTTCTTTCTTAGATTTAAAAGAGCTTTTCTTTAATTTTTAAACTTGACAAGAATCACATAGATTTTTAACATTATAATTTATTTTGGTTAATCCTCTTACAGATCATTCTTTGCTAATTATTCATATATTTAAAATTTACGTGAAAAAAGCATTTGTGCTATAGCTAAGGATCATTATAATTGGCAGTTAGTCATATATCACTGTTATTTTTAATATTCATATTTAGAACTTAAATATTTCGTTTTCTTATTTCTTTAAAAATTAAAAATTTATTTTGATCAGATATACTATATTTATGTTTTTTGAAATCAATTTTAAATCCTTTATCACATAATTGACTTATACTTAGAAAGTTATGTTTTAAACTTTCTACTAACAAAACATTAGTAATAAGAGGAGAAGTGGATATACTAACAATGATAACATCTCCAACGCCGAAGACAAATTCTTTTGAGTTATCTCCAAATGTCACAGTGCTGCCATTGATATATGTTATATTTGATAACATGTGTGCATTTCCTGTCATATGCTTGGACCATCCAATGTGGAGTATCTAATTCTTTTTACTTTTAATTTTATTTTTGACTACCTTCAAAGTAGTAAAGATTTAATTGGTATCCACTTCATCTTATTAGGGTCCTATGTTTTAATGGGTGACGGTAGCCATACCCAAGTGGATTTGGGACCTTTAAAAACATAATTTTTATGATAAACAATATTTTTCAAGCATTCATCCATATATTTTTGCCTACTAAATTTGTAATTTGATTTAGGAATCCATATTTTGACACTACTTGTTTCAGGAGGGTTAATCTTAAGTTTTGAAATAGGTTTCTTGAACTTAGTATATAATGTACTATAGTTACTATGTTTTTGCTTAGCTTTAATTACTAGTCCATTTCAATTTCCTGATGGTCTTGATATTTTTATCAAATTTTCTATGTTTTATTTTCCTTTATTAAATTTTGTTACATTATTAGTTATTTTATCTAATTTATTCTTAAGATGACAAATTTCAATATTGTTAGAATGTGCACTTGCCTTAAGTTCTAGTTTTTCTTTTTCAAGTTTGGTGTTTTCAAATCTATTATTTTATAAATCATGAAATAGAGTGGAATTTCGAGAAGACAACTTTTTGCGTTCTTTTGAAGCTATTTCTAGTTCTTCTTCTAACATTGTTTTTTCACCTTTTAATAAACCAGTTTCTATCTCTGCTCTATTTATCTTTCCTATATATTCTTTGTTTAGTTTCTTGGATTCTCTATATTTATCATCTAATTCTATGCTAATTTCCAAAATTTCATCATATGTTAATTCATAGCGTACCTCATCAGTATTAGCCATAAAACAGACATTAACTTGTTCTGAGTCACTTTCACTATCACTGTTAGAGGAAAACGAGGAATCAGAGTCATCCTAAGTTACTTGAAAGGATCTTCGTTTCTTTTTGAATTTCTTGAATTTGCTTTTCGTTTTGTCATTTTTGAGTTGTGGACAATCTTTCTTCATATGGCCGAACTTGTCACATCCATAACATTTGGTTGATGTTTGATTTGATGAGTTTGAATTGCCACCATTTTGAAATTTAGTCATCGTTTTGAATTTCTTAAATTTTTTGTAGTTCTTAGCTGTGAATACAATTTCTTCGTCATCCAAGTCGGAACTGTCATTATTTACTTGAAAAGAAATATTCTTCTTTTCTTGATTTTGCTCCGTTTTTTCCTACAAATTAACTTCGTATGACATCACATTTCCTGTTAGTTCTTCGACTTTATGTTGAGAGAGATCGTTAGCTTCTTCTATGGCTAAAAGCTTTCTTTCCCATTCGATGGTCAAAGAATCTAATATTCATGCAACTAAATTAAAATCAGCGAATTTGACCCAAGTGCCATGAGATCGTGTTGTATAGTGTGAAATTTAGAATACACTCGGTAATAGATTCATTTGTTTTCATTTTAACCGATGAAAATTGATTTCGTAAAATAGATATTTTTGTTCACTTGATTTTTGTCGTGCCTTCATGAGTAACCTATAAAGTGAGCCATATATTATATATAGTTTGGGCTGTCAATGGATATCCGAAAAATCCGAAATCCGTCCGAATCTACATCCAAAAAGTGGACAAATATTTGATATCCGAAAAAACAGATGTGGGTACAAAGACATCCGCATCCGAAAATTATCCGTCCGGTTTTTTTTCCAAATTATAGTTCAAATTATATGTATGTTAGTGCAGTGAAAGATATTCATTTATTATTTTATTAAGTTAGTAGTTTGTATTATATGCGCTTAGTGCTTATTAACTACTCAAAACTATTTACTATCATCATATTTGTTAATTTTTAACACTTCTATAATCAATGGGACTGAAAAATATTTATGCTAAACTAAAATTTCCCTTTTATGATTCTTGATTTATTTGTCGTTAGCGGATAGGATAATTATCCGATATTCGTTCGTATCCACGGATACAGATATTCAATATCCAAAAATGATTTCAAATGCGAATGCGGATATGGCACTATCCGCATCCGAAAGCATCCATGACAACCCTATATGCAATATTGCAAAACATGACTCGTAAACTTAAAATGAACAAAATAAAACATTCATGGCTTTGGAATTGTTAGTCGCCATGTTTTTTTGTGCATCGATCCAAGTGCTTATGTCAGTGGTAGGTTCTTCATATCTAGTTGGAGTAGTTTGCTAAATTTCTAAACCATTATCTTCCATAAAAATTTGCATACGTGTTGGCCAATAAGTATAATTAGAACCAGTAAATAATGGAGGACGAGCAATTGATTGACCTTCTTGAAATGTATTTGCCACATTAAAAAATGTTTTCAATCACGTGTTACTGTATATTGAAATTACCGTGCACTGTTACCAAATGAAAGTCTAGTGGATTGTATCTAATATGAGTAGTGTATTTGTATGTGAGTATATACCAATATATGAGCTAAATGTGGCAATATAACGAAATAAAGTATAATAACGAGCACACCAAAGTTTTTATACTTGTTTGGACCTCTCGTCCTACATCTAGTCTCGAAACTCCCTTTCGGTATTTCACTAAACAATAACCCCCATTTTGCCCGGAGGAATAAGCTGACACAAATATTATTTCTTTGACTATCTTGTGTTCAATAAAACACTGATAATGATTGCTAGTACAATTCTTCCTATAATCTCCTTTGAATGATAATGAGTGTGAGTTGCTTGGATTTGTAGGAAATAGTTTAACCAAAATATAAATTTTGTTTGGAAGCGATTAAGAATATTAAGTAAATGATATCGCAAGAAAATATGAATATAGAAGTTAGAGAATATTAAAGCAAGTTGAATTAAATCTCAATCTACTGAAGTACCTATAGAATCAAAGAGTTATTGTAAAGACTCGTAAATCCGTACTTCTTGAATAGACACTAATCTCCATTGATTAATTCAAGATGAACGAATTTACGGGTCTTTACAGTTGGTATCAGAGCTTATGGTTAAGCGACAACCATGGTTCTGTTGGGTATTACTCATTAGAGATAGAGTCAGTAGTACTCTAGAATGAGTTTGAGTGTAATAATAGATATGAGCGCGTATTTGTTAGTGAATATAAAATTGTTTTGAATCGGGTAAATAAGATAATTTTGCCCAAAACTATTTTTGTATAGAAAAGAAATGATTTTCTATGAATTATTATAGTATATGGTTGCATGATTTTTAGGAAGTAATAATAGAATTATTATCATTAGTATATGGAATTGAATAAAATAAAATGGATTGAATTCAAGTAAACTAACTTGATAAATTATTAATTCATGGACTAATGAATTGGAAATTGAATTGGGTAAATGAAAGTTAATCGTTAGAATTCAATGTTTGGAATTGAAAATTGAATTCGAATGGAATTGAAATTTTGAATTGAATTCAAATGAAATTGAATGGAATTGAATTGAAATGTTAAATTGAATGAAATAGATATGTAACTTCAATAGTGAAGTAAAAAAATGTATAATAAGCATATGTTGAAAATTTTGTAATTGGCAAAATGGTTTGAATGTTGGAATTGGATTTGGATGCTACTACTAGCAAGTTATACAGGTGTATAAAGGAATTGAGATTTTGATTTCAAAGATAAAAATTGAATTGCTCGACAAAAAGGTACGTGTTTCAATTTCAGTATGAAATTTGATGATTTTCTTCTCCAGCCACTTGGCTTTCTCTTTTCTTTTTGATTCTGAGAGGCCGTGGTGCCATTTTGTAGTCATACCGAGCTAGCCGCGCAAAGGAGACGCTGGCGAATTTTTTCGAAAATTTAGGGTGTTAGAAATTTTTTTGAAAGTTTGAAATTTGAATTTGAATTTAAATTTGAATTGTGAAGTAAATAGAGTTGTTTGAAACTTATAATTGAAGTTGGAAAGCTAGTTGAAATGATAGTGAATCTCTAATAAAAAGATTTGTTTTAATAAGTTGTTAAAACTATTTGGATTGTGAAAAATAATAGACGGGATAAGGGCATTCTTCTTAACTTGTAATTTCGGGACGAAATTCTTTTAAGGAGGGAAGATTGTAACGACCCAGAATTTTGAACAATTTAATTTGAAATATTTAATTTATTTTAAATATTTGAATGATGGTTTGGATTGAATTTTCAAGATAACTTTGAATTTGACGATTAAATTATAGAATTTAATCGATTGGAAGTTGAATAAAAAAATTTTGAATCTTCAATTTTAAGCTGATTGAAAATATTTCAAAGGCTTGTAAAATTCATATTGATAATACTGAAGATTATAGAAGCTTCAGAACCGAATTTGAAAGTGAATTGTTCAGTTTTAAAATTATATCGTTTGAATCGATATTTGAAAATAGCCTTCCGAGGCACAGTCTCGGAATTCGACGAAACTAGTTCCATTGGGTCCGTAATATTGAATTATTGCTGGATTTCAAATTTTGTGGCATTTGGAGTTGATATGTGAGTACACGTTGAGTAAACGTGTCGAAAATTTAAATCGAATTCAAATTGAAATTAATATTTTAATTAGTTAATGACATACGCACGTTACCCTCCTGAATTCATGCCTAAACCTACGCCTTCTATCACGCCTAAATTCGTGTGAGCATGGCCGAGCATGCCTCTTCACGATTTTAAATACTCATTCCCTCTTCAGTTCAAAAATCATTCGAACGAAAATAAAATTATTAATGGCCGAAGACCTTCGCATCTCTCTCTCTCTCCCTTAATTCCTCAGTTCGACTCAGAGTAAATAGGAAAAATAAATAAATATACAAAGGGCCGAAGCCCTAAATTGAATCGCGTATGGGCGCGCGCGACAGGAGGCAACGGTGGCAGCAGCGACGAGGCCGATGGTGATGAGGTGGCGCGCGCGTGATTGGGGGTTATTGACGACAACAAGCGGCGATTCAAGGGAGGGGGGGACGCTGACGCACGCGCGCGTGTGGGAGAAGGCGTGGTGCTTGGAGTATTGGGGGATCGCGAATAAACAAATCGCGAGCGCAGGGAAGTCGAGCGCGAAAGGTTGGAGGCGGCTAGGGCAGTGGTTAGAACTCGCGAGGCAACTCGGGGCTGAAGATCGAGGGAAGGGTTCGACTTCGCGACGAGGAGCTCGAGTTCGAGCTGGAAATTTCACAGTAAGGTATTGATTTTGTTTTAACAATTTAGTTAATTCAAAATTTAAATTTGCAGTATTCGTTTAATTTAAAAAATAAAATAAATAAAAATAAAAATTAAATAAGTACATACAGTAAAGTATATATGCAGTTCTGTTTTTTTATAAAAAAATAAAAAAAAAATATTATATTATATATATAGGTTATTTATGTAAAGGAAGAATTTAGTTAAGCAAATTTATTAAAAGAAAATTCATTTGAAATAAATAATAATAGGAATTTTAAAACTTAAAGAAAATTTAGTTTAAAACTAAATTATTAGTTGAATAGAAATTTTAGTTTCAAATGAAAAATATTTTGTAAAAGAAAATTAGTTGGAAATTTTACTTATTTGATAAAATGATTTATCAAAAGGAAATATTATTTATTTTTGGAAAAAAATGGGTAATTAAGGACTAAATGATAGTTTATAAAAGAAAATTTGTTTAAATTTAGGTTAAGTGGTTAAAAAAATAATTTATTTAAAGGGAAATTAAATTGTAGTTAAATAAATTTGTTTAAAGTAAATTTAGTTGAAGTTTAAATTGAACTAGACAGATTTGTTAGGAATTTGATTTATTGGATAAATAAATTATTAAAAGAAATTGATATAAGGATATTAATTTAAAGCAAAATGATTAGTTAAGTTGTTATAAAATAAATAGTTTACGATAATAAATTTGTTTTATCTATTATAGTTACTAAAAAGAAATTTTTAGTTAAAAATTGAATTTATAATTGATAAAGTTATTAAAAGAGAGTTTGGTTAATTAAATTTAATTTTTAGTTAAGATAAATTTATTAAAGGAGAAAATTGGGTTAAAAGAAACTATCAGTAATTTAACTATTAAAAAGAAATCAACGATGAATCAAAATTATCAAATCAAAATTTATTATTCGATCTGTTCGAATATTAACAAATAGTGTAAATATTTATACAAGGTATAAATCAAGAAAATCGAGTCAAGATGGAAGTGGATTGCAAACGGGAATAAAGGTGAGAACTTCTCACTCAAAAGGATTTATTTAAATTTTAAATAGTTAGATTTAAAATTGTTTGTTGTGTTGATTGAATGATTGAATGATGATTGTTATATATAGTTATTGGATGTGAATAGACCCTATACGCCGTTAGTAAGCGGAGGTTATTTATTATACACATATACCGCGATATTCCACCTTGAAGTGGAACTGGTATTATATTATATATATAGCAATATATATATATCGGCATATGTATATATTGCAGTTGATTGATTTCCCGCCTTGTATAGCGGATGAGACCCTATGCGCCGTTAGTAAGCGGATAATATTTATAAAATCCCATATACCACGATATTCCGTCTTGAAACGGAATTGGTATTGTGCTAATGTCTGTGGATGTAGGGAAATAGGTTGGAGGGATCCAACTGGATTCCTCACAAATATTTATTTGATTTTGGATATTGTGGTGTTTGATTGTTTATCATATCGATATATGATATTGGAAAGTCGTGATTGACTATTTGATGTGTTGCATCATCGGATCCAATTTTGAAAGTTTAAAAATAACGATTTTGATTTTTAAGGGATTCTAAAATAATTTTTGAAGTATACGTTTATAAAATATTTTTGGAATTGATTCATCTTAAATAAATAAACGTTATAATTTTAATGTTATAAAAATTATGATTTTTGAGAAATACAGTTAAAAGTTGATTTTTGAAAATATGGGATCGATAATTTTATAAAATAGTTTAAACTGGGATTTCTGAATTTATTCTAAAAAGTTTAAATATAAGATTTATAAAAATTTGATTATTTTATAAATCAAAATGATAAATTATAAAGGAATTGAAAGACGTTTTAAAATAGTAATATAAATTGTTTTATATTAAAAAGGTTTATAAATTGATATTTATAAATTAAAAATATTGGAATTATAAAACGAGCTTTTATAAGTATTAGAAAGAATTGTGAATGAAATTCATAAATGAATGAAATTTATAGAATTATAAACAGTGAAGTTATAAATGAAATTTTATAAGCAGTAGGTTTATAAAATTTATAAAGTTATTAAAGGAATGGATTTGGATAAATAAATGAATCTTAGAAGTTATAAGATTTATAAACTTGGGAAGTTTAAAAGAACGATTTTTGTAAACAAATAAATTATAAGTATTTGACTTATAATATGAATTTTTATTATATCATTGTGATATGAATTGAGATAGGTTAATAAAGGAATTTATAAAAGGAGTTGATATAAAATAAATAGAATAGAATTTATAAACGTTGTTTTATAAATTCGAAACGACTTACTTTGATAAGTAAATAGTTGTAACTTGTTAATAGAGTTATATTCACGTTTTGAATAGTGAATAATCCTTTAAAATAAAAGGAATAGAAATGATGAAATTGGTTAATAGGTATATTCACGTTTTGAATAGTGAATAATATATTTAAGAAAATGTTTTGGATGTGATGTTTTAAATAGAATTAAAACGATCTAAAGATGTTTTAAAAATGTATAGAGATTCGAAATCATAGATTTCAACATTCATTGTTGAAATAGACGTTTTCGAGAAATAAAAGGGAAATGGTAGATTATAACACTGTTGTTATAATAGATGATTTCCAAAAAGAAATGTTTTGTATAGTATTGGGATTTATATATCTATTTTAATTTCGAATCCCTATACTAGTGATTTTGGGTTGTCGTAACGATGTTTTACGCAACATTCGTTTTGGCCCAAATAAATATGTTAAAGAGAATAATTTTCTTAAAGAATGAAATATATACTTAATTTCGATTAGAGTATATTGAATATTTTCCAAGTGTTGAAAATAAAAGATTGTGAATTACTTATTTAATAAGTATGGAAATGTTTTCCAATATTAAGTGAATATTTTGAATTTATCTTTTTGAAGATAAATTGAAAATGAATATTTGAAAACGAATGGAAATCGTATATTCATAAATATTTTGGAATGTAAATTCAATATAGAATTTATAAATGAAATTGGGAAATTGGGTTTAAAAATAAATATTGATTTATTTTTGAAGAATGGAGAATATATATCTTATAAAGATATTTTTGGGAAATAAATAATTTGGAAAATTATTTGGAATCTGGTGATGTTGGCATATCTATTGATAGTTCAATAACCGACTATCAATATTTACCTTTAAATAGGTATTTGTTGTGATTTGCTTGAAATTGAATGCCACACTTATTTTTTTAAAATAAGCGCTCACTATTCGGGTTAACCGAGAAAGGACCTTGGGGTCGTATAACCCATTCCGAATATGTGATATGTCGTTATGAATTGCATTTGAAGATCGGTGTTGAAGACCGGATATTTTTGAAAACGTAAGGGTTTCTTGTTGATTGTCTCTGCACTGGCTGATCCCCGGTATTGAGATCTCCATATGTGATGGGAAATCCGAACGTGATTAGAGATTATTCGGATCGCAAGGACTTCTTTGTAAGTGCCTTCGGTTCTGTTCGAGCCCGGAACAGACTTGTATGGATGGTATGTCTGACATTACAAATTGAGATATAAAGCCGATTTCTTTCAAATATATTTCTGTTGGTGGCGGAGAATTTATTCTCTTAGCTTAACACCCTTCTCTGAGACGTACGAGCTCAGAGGTTATGTAGTTGAAGGTTATCCGCAATATACTCCCAATTTGGTAATGTGATATACTGAGTGTTGCTGTGAAATGATCATTGTGTTGATTATTTGTGATAGGATCGTTTATTTGATCGTCTATCCTGGTGATCATTTCTATAATCATTTGTTGACCCAAAGCATGGCTTTTGTATAAAGTATGTTTTTGTGGACGAGACTTCGTCGAGCCTCACACCCCGAAATGGTCAAAACAGGAAAGAAGCGGCAAGGTTATGAGGGGTAGCGCCCTTTAGGATATGTGCATTTCCTTTTGGAAAAGGGTGGTATCATGGTATGGAGCCCAGATACTTACTCATGTTGAAAACACTTTATGATTGTGTGAATTGATTGCGAGCGCTCGGTGAAAGGTCCCAAAGGACCGGGGGATGGCATATTCGGTCAGTTGTTACTCAGTTAGGGGTAACCCGGCCTTGTGTTGGTAGAGATCCGGTTTGGTTCTCGGGGATGTCCATCCAGAGGCATTCTCATGTGGCAATGGGAAGTTCCTTGGCCTGACCATTCGTTGGAAATCCAAAGAAACAATACGAGACTTGTACGGTTTTAGTTGTATAACCTGCTATGGAATGTGGCGGTAACCTGCTATTGAACATAGTTAGCTATAGTAGGCATACGATAATGGTCGTATGTTGGCTAAGATTTATATTCTACTTTCGAAATATTTTTCTACACTATGCACTAGTAATAATATCAAATGTTCTTTTTAATACGTATCAAGCATCTTTGACTATCATAAGGAGAAATCTCCTCCGATTCTGCGTTTGCATGTGTGTGTGTGCGGGAGGCCTTATGGTAGTCTCATTTTTAAAAGCATTGCGAATTGACTTTAAAAATATTCCTCTATTTTGATTTTAAAGATAAATAAACTGTTTTTGAGTTCCCACACCAGTCTCATGACTGACTCGGAGTTTATTGTTTTCCTTCCTAAACTCTGGGTGCCCACCAATTTTCACACGGGCAGTCAAGAGTTAAGGTTTATCAGGATATTCTGGAATTCAGGAATTGCAGGAGGCAAGCTGGATGGCGTAGCATATTACTTGTATATAGTATTTCCTTTCCGCTATTTAAAATTGTTGTTGTTGTACACTCTGATGTAATGAATTGTAATGTGATGTAATGTAATAACTGATATAGTTCTTTGTTTAAAGATTATTCATTTATTATTATATGTTGTTCCGCTGCGAATTGTGAGATTCTGATGTAGTTTCTTTTTGTTCTGTTTTTTTTCTTTTTCTCTCTTCTTCTACCCTTTCTTTCTTTTCCTAAAACCCTAAGGGTTCGTATTTTCGTTCATCTTGAATTAATCAATGGAGATTAGTGTCTATTCAAGAAGTACGGATTTACGGGTCTTTATAGTTATTTTTGAAAAGTTATGACTTCTTGAAATATTACTCTTTGATGAATGATTGCAACTGTTGAACGAGGAAGAAATTTGTTCAAAACATAAAGAAGCATCCATTCAAAAAATGACAGTTGCAGTTTGATGTTTTTAGGCTGAGACAGCTTACAGACATCTGTCATTCTATCACAGACGTTTGTAGATCTCTAGAAATAATAACAGAGAATTGTCATAGACATCTATGACAGTGATAGATGTCTGTCATGTTGTGAATTACAAAATTAGAGTATTTGTTAGTAAGATTTTGTTAATGTGAAATTATATGTATTTTGATCACTCAAGGAGATTGTATAACATATAACTATGACTATATATAAAAAATATGACCTTAAATAGTATGATCCATCTTTCTTCAATTATCTAGGAGCCATAATCTTGTTATGCACCATGATCTTCTTTTAATATATATATATATATATATATATATATATATACCTGCAATATGATAAGATATATCCAGTATATGTGATTCTATAGTTGTTATCATCGAAATCTCATAATAGAGCTTCTAATGAGGACAAGAGAGCAAATAATGATCTCAACCACACATCTCAAAACCTATCATACATGTTGTAGCTGCCTCCTATCTTTCTCCAAACCAATGCCTATCAACTCCGAAAATATGGGTTATGAGCCCATTTAACCCAAATTAAATATGTACAATCTTAATTTAACCTATTTTATTATCAATATATCATATCGATAAATATATTCATAATTTTTATAAATATGTGCAATAATTTTATTTCTTTAATCACGTTCAAATCTCATTGAGCAATACAACAGCCTTAAAACAAAGGAGCACTTAACAAAGCATTCAATCCCAAGAATAAAAGATCAATCTGGAGCCAAACTGGCACCAATTGACTCGCATACCAATGGATATTTCTGGAGCAGATGAGGGTCCAGATTATTTCCTGGCCAATGCATGGTTAGTTTTCGACAATGATAGTTAAGCTGAGATCATAACAAGCGATAAACAAGACACTTATGCACTAAGACCAATCCTTGTAGCATTAACATCATGATTTAAAGCAACATGTATTCAAATATATAATTATACAAAATTTTGCACTTAGATTCAACAAACCATGCATCCATTCAAGAAGATATCCATCAAAATTAATACACTAATTAATGATTTTACTTTAGAGAGAGATGTGAGATTTAATTCATTGAAGCAATCACCAACAAGATTGAAATCACCACCAAACCTTAGCTCTTTATCGCGCACTTGAATGCCATCATCTCCTTGACCTAGGCGAGCTCGCGTTGAACTCAAGCCACCACATCGAACTCCTATACTGTGCTTCCATGCTCGAGTATCGAGCTTCCACCTTGGCTTACGCCCATGGTGGACCACCAAGCGTCGCAACGACGAAGCCTTTTCCTAAGTCGAGTTGCGACTTTTGTGTGACATCCTTACGCGAAGTCATGACAATAAATCTAAGGATTTTAGGGCTAACGAATTTTGATTCAATGATTAACACTGGATTTGGAAATGAAGAAGGTGAAGTGGGGACTTTGTTTACAAGGAAAATAAGAATGAACGTATATAGTTGTGCTTGTAAATTAGGTGAACCAGTAGGCTTCAAGTCTATTAAGGCCCAAACAAGAATTAAAATAAAAATTGCTTTTCTTAACTTAATAAATAGATTAAACTGACCTAACTAATTCAACCAACTCAACTAGGTTAGATTAAATTTTCACAAACCAATTTAATTATTAATTTATAAATCTAATAATTGATTTAAATAATATTTTGACTAAATCAAAATACACTATTTAAATTATTTATTTACACTAGACTGGATTTCATAACCAAACTATGAAATTCTGGATTTAAATTAATCATGCTAATTATTATAATTAATTAGGTTATTAACAATAGGGTTGTTACATATTTATTGTATAGATATGCATGTGGATCCCCAAAATCCTTCTTCTGCTATTTTAGGTTCCACCTTTGGATCATGTCACATATCATCCATCCATCTCATTTATTGGATGTCCATGGATTGCTGATGTGTCTTTGGCGAGAAACCATAATCTGAGCAGTAGAACTCTAGATATTGGTGGGAAACCCGAAATTGTAGCGGGAATGTATTTGAGACGGGAAAAACTCAATGCTTTGAATTTCTTATATACCCTTGATTTTGCATAATGCCATGCATATACTTTTGCCTCCACAGGTGGACGAAATCGGTATAGGTTATTGCTTTTCTTTTTAGGGGGAGCTCATGCATGCATTGGTACCTCAGGATTTCACCTTGCTTCATTGAACATTGTGAAGCCATATTGCCTTATTTTTGCACTAACATTTTTAAAGGTATGCCGTACCTTCCATTCTATGGTGTTAACATATCACAATATAAGGATAGCTTTGGATCATAGGTTTTGATTGCTGACATGAAACAATAATTCACGAATCTTCGACAACATCCGGACTCAATAACTCAAAGTATGGTTCGTATAGTTATATATATTTTAACAAGAGTCATCAAATATATATATAGAGTCTAATTAAGTAATTTGTTAAAATATTTCCTCAATAATCATCATTCACATTCAAATAAACTTGCATGCATATTTTAATCGAATTCAAAATACACACATATTCTTTAATGTACTGAACTGCACTATTTAGTGTACTGACCAGGTATATTTGGTCGACTGAATCAGTAGTTATACTTTTACATAACACGGACCGGTCGACTGAAGACACCTAGTTAGTTTCTTGAGTCTGTGCATGAAACTTGTGCACCTTTTGAATTTATTCGATTGACCTTGTACCTTCATTCGATTGAATCATGCAACATTCAGAAAATTGAAAAGACAATTCCCTATCCCAAAGGTTTCTTCCCTGTGAAGTGTTGCATCCTTTAGCTTTCCACGGAAAGCTTTTACTAAAAGTTGTAAATTATCACACACCATAAAAGCACTCAAGTTTCATTAATCAAATTGTCGAATTTTCTCTTCTTTCTTGATCTATAGTGCATAGCTTTCTTGATTCTATTGCCTACAAAATTATATACAATCATTGCTTAAAATTCCACTTCCATATTCTATAAGCAATTCTAATCTTCCTATTCCTCATACACAAACAATTATACACATCAATTTTTATGGAAAAGATTATAGGAAGGGTGTACTACAAGTGACAAATCCTTGTTATTCATAACACAGAAAGTCAAGTTAATCCAGTTTGTAAGAAAGTCATGTTCGGTTGCTCAGGTGGTCAAGTCCTGTTCAGTTGCTTAGGCGGTGTATTACCCGTTCCTTCAGGTTAAGTGAAGGTTGCTAGCTTTAATTCCAAAAGGAATATGGACTGGACGTAGAACGGGAGTTCGAACCAGTATAAAAGTTCCTGCTATCATTTTACTTACTGCTATTATTTTCCGTACTAGTTATGTATTATATTCCATATTACTTGATCCTATAGCACAATCACTTTCATTTGGTATCAGAGCACAGTCATCATTTAAACATAACATAGTTATTTGATTTTTTTTATTATGGAAAACAACACTAGCATTGCTACTAACACTATCTTCCTTAAAGGTCAATCTACTGCACGACCACCTCTATTTAATGGAATGAACTATTACTATTGGGCTACTAGAATGAGAATTTATATACAAGCAAGTAGATATGAAACCTGGAACATTATGCAATCTGAATATACTATACCTAGCACTGAATATTCAACATGGTCTAACACACAAAAATGGGATGTGTAACAACCCGATTTTTTGATGCCCGAAAATCGACATCAATACGTCAACTGTATTAAATGCCGAACAATTGAATGCCAGAAAATCAGACCGTTAGGGTTAAAGAAGAAGGAGGTAGAAGAAGAAATAGGAAACAATATCAGAATCTCACAATCCCAGCGGAATAATATATAATAGATAACAACATATTTTTATCAAAAAAAATTTGTAACTGTTTATACATTACATCATCAGGGTTCAACACAATCAATAGAAAAATGCTAGATAGTTATATTAACTTGTCCCACAAGAGCTGACTATACAGCTTATACTGCACAATAGACATACATCAAGTACGTGTGATACGTCTCGCCATCCTACTCGTCTCCTGAGCTCTATAGCAGTCCATCCAAAATCTATACTCTATAACACTCGGTCTGACCCGAGCATTATATTGAAATAACACCCGAGTCAGTCTGGAATACCAGAGTGAGAAAACACACTCAATTGGATTATTAAAATTTTCAAAATCCTTTGAAATCAAAGGTATCTCATAAGACCACGCCATAAATAAACACGTTGGGTTTTTACCTTACGATAACCAAAACACTTTTTATCAAATCTGTCTGATATTATAATAGTGTCTATTGAAAGTAAAATAGAATCTAGCTAAAATGCTTGCATCTAACATTCCAGAAATAGTTGGGCACAATCAAAACCGTACAAGCGCTTATTGGAGATTGAATTCCATACAATGGCAGGGCCAGGGCTACTGGGGTACCGCCCGTCGTAGTACGTGGTCTAGGTCACCGTACCGAGGATCCACCCTGATCCCCTGCTACACAATACCGGAGGTACCCCTTACTAGATAGTTCGAATAAGATAACCCCATGGTTGGGATCAGCAACCGTCCACATAGCCGAATAAAAGGGACATCGAGACAGGGATGACCTTACCCTAATTGGTTGCTAGCCACTTATCCTTGCTGCATTCCTCTGTTTTAGCCATTCCCGGTTGATGAGGCTCGAGGCTATGCATTACCTTTTTAGCACACATACACTTAGAATTCTCATCGTCCCCCTGACGATCTTCTGATAGCACTCATTCATACAAGTTCGTTCTAGGTCCAAACGGAACCGAAGGCACTAATCCTACTACATCCATTTTGGAATCACCCTTAGGATTAGTAGCAATTAGCCCTTGCACTTAACTGCTCCATCTTCGACTCCAAGCTCTTGTCTTCCTCACGGAAACGTTCAAACTGGATCGAAGTGGTTTTCGAGAAATTAATCCCGACCCCGGTCTCTTCTAAACGATCAGCACATTGGCCAATATTGATAGTCAGTTATTTAACTATCATATAACATCCATAAACAACCATCAGATTTAAATAATTTTTCAAGTTATTTATTTCAAAATTTCTTCGCCAGATATTTTTCTACACTTCAACCCTTTGAAAATAGTTTCAAATCACCTTTTCTCTCGCGGAAAAAATTTCCACCCAATTATTTTATTTCCACTAAAAATACTAAGTCTTAATACTTTAGATTTTTAAATAATTTAAATCACTTTATCCAAAAATATATACTTTAAAACACTTAAAATAAAAACAACTTAAAACACTTTATTTAAAATACTAGTTATGAAATTTTATAAAAATTTCTTATGTAAAACTTAAGACAAAACTAATTTTAAAATAGAGTTATTTTATAAGGTAAAAATATTAAATAATTATCCCTTAAATCATAATAATAGTTGACCTTTAAAATAATTTACTTATATAATTTACTTTATAAATATTTAATTTTGATAATTTTAAAACCACTCAATAATAATTCTTTCTAAAATATTCTTTTAAAACCACTTTAAAACTTCTAACTTATACTTGGAAATCTTTCTTTGAAAATATATACTTGGCTTTTCAGGGAAATACACTTTCCATTTCCACACCTTTAAAAATAAACCACTATTTATTTTTAAACAAATCACCCTTTCCTTATAAATTCTCATCCTGAATTTATACTTTCAAATTATCCTCTGATAAATATTTCACTTAATTTATAAACCCAGTCTATAAATTCCATAATCTCATTCTCTTTGGAAATATTGTTTCAAATCACTTAATTGATTTTAAAATAGATTCTCTAAATTAAATTCCCTATAGAATTTATTTCTTGATTTATTCAAATTTATTTCAAAATTCATTAATCCAAGTTCACTCCTTAATTATGATTTAAAAATCTGATTTAAAACTGAAAATATAAATTTCATACTTTATTTCAAAATTCTTCTTATATTTCTTCCTAATATTTTAAATCTTGAATTTAAAATAATTTCTTAAATTCTTAACAATATGACTTAAGACTTCAAATTTACTTATCCCCATTTATTCAAAAATCTCTTCCCATACTCGGAATTTATTCGATAGGGTTTTAAAATAAAGCTTTTTATTCTTTTCCAAATTCATTCTTTGATTTATCTAAAATTATTTTACTTAAAATTTTTCTCTTTATATCTCTTTCAAAATTAGTTATTTTATGTTTTTGCTATCTTCAAATACCCAAAATATGATCAGCAAACCCATAACATTCATTACCTCTAATTTCCAACATAATCCATCATAAATAATCAATCAATCATATCACAGATTATGAAAACAAATTTCAATATTTTGAGGAATCCAGTTGGATCCCTCCAACCTGTTTACCTGCATCCACAGATGTTAGCACAATATAAAAAAACCAATCCCGCATCGAGGGGGATATCACGGTGTAAAGGGTCATCCGCTATTATGCGGGGGGCATAGGGTCTCATCGGCTATATAATGTGGGAAATCAATCACTCCAATATATATATATATATATATATATATATATATATATATATATTCACAGTTTATTAATCATTTGAATCGATCGAACAATTAATTACTACTTATTTAATTTAAACAAATTTTACATTAAAAATTTCCTAGTAACTAAAATAAATTAAACAAATTTATCTCTAAAATATTTTTCTAAAATAACAGTAGGCTAAAACATGTATATTTATTTTTATATTTCTTCCATTTTAGAACTATAAAATAATATATATAAACCAAAGGTCCAATTTTTAATATAAACTATTCAAATCAAAACGTTTTAAAATTCCCTTTCAACCCTATATATTTTTCAATAAATGAAAAAAAAAATAATTTTCTGTTTACTATACATATTCAAATATGTGTATACCTATCTATTTATTTTCTGGTTAATGAGCTAAACCAACAAATTTAAACTAAGGGTTTACTTGAGTACTGTTTAATTAAAATAAAGAATTAATTTGTTATACCTTATTGACTCAAAACGCCGAACCCTCACATCATCTGTCCTCGCCGTGTCAGATAATCGCCCCCTCCCCCTAGGCGTACGCGTCCTCGAGACCACCAACAACTCGCGTGCGAACATTGAGTGATTGCGATGCCAATGATTGCGAGCCTCCCCATGTCGACAACCTCCAGGCACCACATCTTTCGCCGCCCCCCCTGCGCCAATGCCATTCGATCGCAGACCCCTCCTAAACCAAGAATAAGCTCGACTCGATTTCGGACCTGGCCGCGCTTTTGCTCTTTTATTTTATTTTGAGATGTTAGATTCGATTTTGAATTCATGTTTACTACGACCATTAATTTCGATTTTGAACGAAAATGGTTTTCATTTGAACGAAATGAAATTTGATTTCGTATGCCTCCATTTTTCCATATGCGAATAAACTGAAGTGGAAATGGATGGAGATTTCATTTGCAGGTGGATATTAATATTTGTGATTTTGTTCGACCATCATTCTTGCTTGCGAATATATCTGCTTGCATGCACTTAAATGAAAATGGGAGACAAGAAAATACACGATTTTAGAGGGGCAGGACACGTATTCCTTTGAGATAAAGGCCAAAAAGGTCTGATGTTGATATATAATATATTAAATTTAATTTAAATTCAAATTCAAATTGTATCGATTAAGGTAGCTTAAAATTGCGAACCCCTATCGAGGCATGCTGCCAGGCGTGTATAATGTTAAACCTCTATTCTGAATGAAATGGAAAAGGTTTCGAGTCCTAATTCGATCGTATAGAGAAGATAGCTTTTTGGACTCAGTTATTAAATTGAATTTTCGACAATTATTTCAACGTGTTTATATATCGTACTACCACACGATAACTCCAAACACTACAAAAATTGAAATCCAATAATAATACACCATTACGGATCTAATGGAACTAGTTTCACCGAAATCCGAGACTGTGCCTCGGATGGCTATTTTTAAATATCGATTTAAACGATATATTTCAAAACTGAACAAAACACTTTAAAATTCAAATTTAAAACTTCTATTATCTCCATTACTACAAATATAAATTTTCCAATATTTTGAAATATTTTTAACCAGCTTAAAAACCAAGATTCACTTTTTTAACCACTTTCCAATTATTAAATCCAATTATTTAATTATCCAAATAAATAGTGATATTCGAAATTCAAGTTAAACTAACTTTCAAATATTTAAAATAAATTAAATATTCCAACTTCAAATATCCAAAAATTCCAGGTCGTTACATTCCTCACCCTTAAAATAATTTCATCTCCGAAATTACTATTAAGAGGAATGGTCCATAACCCGTCAACTGTTTCCCAATCCATATAGTTCAACAACTTACCAACCATCTTTTATAAAAGACCCATTATTGTTCTTACTAACTTTCCAAAATCTTCCATAGTTTTCAAACAACACTATTTACTCAACATTTCAAATATAAATTTAAAACCAAATTTTAAATTATCAAAAAATTTCTAACTCCCTAAATTTTTACAAAATTTCGCCCCAGCGTCTCCTTTGCGTGGCTAGATCGGTACGACTACAAAATGCCTCTACTGGCCTCCAAATTCAAAGAAAAAAAGCCAAGTGGCTAGATCAAAAACCATCAAATTTCATATGATAATTTAAATACATACCTTTTAGTCGGGCAATTCATATTTATCTTCTGAAATCAAAGCATCAATTTCCTTTTTGCTTTTTAATCACCTGTAGATCCTACTTAGCAATAATATCCAATCACATCATTCAAAAATAATTTTATACATTTTTTTACAACAATTTCAATATCTCTTTCATTCAAGCCCGTACGATGCACATATATCATCCGTACCTATACCAAATTCGATCGCTCACTCGATCACACAATTTCACTTCCGAACTAGTATCGTCCACCTGACTTCCTAGTGCGGACTCAATCTGGTTTCTTGATCAGAAACCGTCATTCTCCTTGCATAGCCATATACTATAATAGAAAATTTCCAGAATCAATCAAAAATCCATATCCAGGGTTCATCGTCGAAAATTGAATGAAAAATCCCAACTCGGATCGATATAACTATCTCGAAATTCTGTGCTCGAATTCTGGATCGAATCGCTATGCGAATAAAATAATATACCTACATCCTATGTATTTTGCCCCAATTGATTATTACCTATATCAATTCCATTTTATTCGCATTTATTTTGATTTTTATTCACTTATTCACAATTATCGTTTCACACACCCTTATTAAACCTTCATTCATTAACTCAGAATATTTCTTGATTCCAAATTTACTTAAGAATTTAACCGTCCGTTTCTTAAGTTCAATATAAATATTTTATACACTTCCTATATTTATTTTCACTTTACCACTTTAGTTTATATCTACTTCTATTCAAATTTTAAATTTGTTTTCCATTTACAAATCTATTTATATCTCAAATACTTTTTATTTCCAAACCTTATTTATTCTTTGTCCACTTCGAATTAATCCTTCAACTTCACTTTAATTTACAAAAAATTAAATATCATCCCAATATTCAATTCCAATTCATTTTCTTACCCACTTAATAAATTTTTATTTTAATAGCCATTCCATTTAGTCTAGTCTAATTAGACTTTTTCCTCAATATCACTTTTATTTAACTAGATTCAATTACCTTCTATTTCCATTCAAATTTTAAACTTCTATATGTTTCCAACTTCTTTCCATTCCCTTCACTAATCCCTTTAATTTACTATGTTTAATTGTCCCACATTTCTGACTATCTCATTTTCACACTAGTTTAATTTAACTCTCCTTTAAGTTAAATTTTATTCCAACAGATTTCAAATTTTATAGGATATCAAACCTGTTTATATTCTATAAACATTTAATTAAACTTCCAGAGTTTTAAACAATTTCTTAGACATTCAATACATTTTTGAAATCATATATACCCAAACCAAATTACTCCTTGCATTCCAAAATGAAATCCAATTTTTGCAAACAAACACCAAATTCAAAATATTTTAGCATCAATTCCTCCATTGGAAACTCGAAAATGAACATCGATGATGCTGCAGTCATCACCAAAATTATTTTCCAATGACTTAAAAGAGTTCAATTCTTTTATCTCTTTAAAACCCCTTCAAATATTTTTAAATTCCAAGCTTCACCAGATTCCAAATCCAATTCAAAAATATTTCGAAAATAATATCACCATTATTTCTCAAAACCTTTAAAATCATTTTCAAACTCAAAGGAATTTAGTTTCCAAAATTTTGAATTCCAAATCCCTTCAACTCATATTCAAATTTTACTCTGGAATTTTTATTTCATTTTCAATTATAAATCACATTTATGATTCACATTTACAAATCCATTTTGTTATATAAATTTATTCCTTAACCTTTGGTTATAATTTTAATTCCTAGCTCAATTTCCACACAACAATGATAATAATTTAATATTATCACTTCCTAAAAACCAAGCAACTATATATAACTATAATAATTTACGAAAAATTATCTCTTTTGTATACAATAATAATTTGGGTAAAATTGTTTCATTTACCCTATTTTGAAACAATACTAAGTTGATTTATCTTGTTTAAGTGTTTAGAAACCCCTATCGATGATATGTCGTCCCATATATCGACCAGAATCCATAAACACTCAACCGATAGGTCACTATATAATTTTTTTATATTCACTAACAAATACATGCCCATATCTATTAATACACTCAAACTCACTCTAGTGGCACTACAGACTCTATTTTTAATGAGTAATCCCCAATAGAGCCAAGGTTCTCGCTTAACCTTCAGCTCTGATACCACGATATAACAACCCAATTTTTCGACGCCCGAAAATCGACATCACTACGTCAACTGTATTAAATGCCGAAAAACTAGACCGTTAGGGTAAAAGAAGAAGGAGGTAGAAAAAGAAATAGGAAACAATATCAGAATCTCACAATTGCAGCGGAACAATATAAAATAGATAACAACAGATTTTTATACAAAAGAATTTGTAACTGCTACATCATCAGAGTTCAACACAATCAATAGCAAAATACTGCATAGTTATATTAACTTGTCCCATAAGAGCTGACTATACAGCTTATACTGCACAGCGGAATATACGTCAAGTACGTGTGATACATCTCGCCATCAACTCGTCTCCTGAGCTCTATAGCAGTCCATCCAGAATCTGTACTCTATAATACTCGGTTTGACTCGAGCATTATAGTGAAATAACACCTGAGTCGGTCTGGAATACCAGAGTGAGAAACACACTCAATTGGATTATTAAAGTTTTCAAAATCCTTTAAAATCAAAGGTATCTTGTAAGACCGCGACACAAATGAACATGCCAGGCTTTTACCTTACGATAACCAAAACAATTTTGATCAAATCCATCTGATATTATAATAGAGTCTATTGAAAGTAAAATAGAATCTAGCTGAAATGCTTGCATCTCACATTTCAGCAATGGTTGGGCACAATCAAAACCGTACATGCGATTATTGGAGATTAGATTCCATACAATGGCAGGGCTATTGGGGTACCGCCTGTCAAAGTACATGGTCTAGATCACTGTACCGAAGATCCATCCTGATCCCCTGCTACACAAGACCGGAGCTATCCCTTACTGGATAGTCCAAATAAGATCACCCTGCAGTTAGGATCAGCAACCGCCCACACATCCGGGTAAAAGGGACCTCTAGACAGGGATGACCTTACCCTAATTGGTTGCAAGCCACTTAGCCTTGCTGCATCTTCCCTGTTTTAGCCATTCTCGGTTGATTAGGCCCGAGCCTATGCGTTACCTTTTTAGCATACATACACTTAGAATGCTCATCGTTCCCCTTACGATGTTCTGATAGTAATCGTTCATACAAGTTCGTTTCGGATCCGAACGGAATCAAAGGTACTATTCCTACTACATCCATTTTGGAATCACCCTCAGGATTAGTAGCGATTAGCCCTTGCACTTCACTACTCCATCTTCGACTCCAAGCTTTTTCTTCCTCACGAAAATGTTCAAAATGGATCGAAGTGGTTTTCGAAAAGTTAATCCCGATCCTGCTCTCTTCGAAACGATCAACGCATTGGCCAATATTGATAGTTGGTTATTTAACTATCATATAACATCCACAAACAACCATCAGATTTACATAATTTTCCAAATTATTTATTTTAAAATATCTTCGCCAGATATTTTTCTACACTTCAACCCCTTGAAAATAGTTTTAAATCACCTTTTCTCTCGCGGATTAAATTTCCACTCAATTGTTCCACTGAAAATCACCAAGTCTTAATACTTTAGATTTTAAATAATTTAAATCACTTTATCCAAAAATATATACTTTAAAACACTTAAAATGAAAACTACTTAAAACACTTTATTTAAAATACTAGTTATGAAATTTTATAAAAATTTCTCATATAAAACTTAAGCCAAAACTTATTTCAAAATAAAGTTATTTTATAAGGTAAAAATATTAAATAATTATCCTTTAAATCATAATACTATTTAACCTTTAAAATAATTTACTTATATAATTTACTTTATAAATATTTACTTTTAATAATTTTAAAACCACTAAATTCTTTCTTAAATATTCTTTTAAAACCACTTTAAAACTTCTAACTTATACTTGGAAATCTTTCTTTGAAAATACATACTTGGCTTTTCAGGGAAATACAATTTCCATTTCCACGCCTTTAAAAATAAACCACTATTTATTTTTAAACAAATCACCCTTTTCCTATAAATTCTCACTCTGAATTTATACTTCCAAATTATCCCCTGATAAATATTTCACTTAATTTATAAACCCCGTTTATAGTTTCCATAGTCTCATTCTCTTTCGAGATACTGTTTCAAATCACTTAATTAATTTTAAAATAGATTCTCCAAATTAAATTCCCCAAAGAATTTATTTCTTGATGTATTCAAAGTTTATTTCAAAATCCATTAATTCCAGATTCACTTCTTAATTGTGATTTAAAAATCTTATATAAAACTTAAAATATAAATTTCATACCTTATATAAAACTTAAAATATAAATTTCATACTTTATTTCAAAATTCTTCTTATATTTCTTCCCAATATTTTAAATCTTGAATTTAAAATAATTTCTTAAATTCTTAACAATATAACTTAAGTCTTAAAATTCAATTATCCCCATTTACTCAAAAATCTTTTTCACATGCTCCGAATTTATTCTATAGGATTTTAAAATAAAGCTTTTTATTCTTTTCCAAATTCATTCGTTGATTTATCTAAAATTATTTTACTTAAAATTTTTCTCTTGATATCTCTTTCAAAAATTAGCTCTTTTATACTTTTTCTATCTTCAAATATCCAAAATATGATCAAGAAAGCCATAACATTCATTACCTCCAGTTTCCAATATAATCTATCACAGGTAATCAATTAATCATATCACATATTATGAAAACAAAATATAATATTTTGAGGAATCCAGTTGGATCCCTCCAATCTTTTTCCCTGCATCCATAGATATTAACACAATATAAAAATACCAATCCCACTTCGAGGGGGATATCGCGGTATAAAGGGTCATCCACTATTATGCGGGGTGCATAGGGTCTCATCCGCAATATAATGTGGGAAATCAGTCACTCCAATATATATATATATACACACACACACACTATATATATATAACATATCACATCCAAGCTGATAATAAATTATCAATTCAAGCAAACAACCAATAATTCAAATTTAACTATTTAAATTTAAAATGTAATCCGAATGAGTGAGATTAACTCACCTTTGATTTTATTGTTTGCCACCTGTTTCCATCTCGACTTGTTTTCTTCATGATTTTTGGACCTTGTATAACATTTCACAGTTTATTAATCATTTGAATTGATCGAAAAATTAATTACTGCTTATTTATTTAATTTAAAAAAACTTTCACTTTAAAATTTTCTTAGTAACTAAAATAAATTAAACAAAAATTTATCTCTGGAATATTTTTCTAAAAGAATAGTAGGCTAAAACATGTATATTTATTTTTATATTTCTTCCATTTTAGAACTATAAAACAATTTATATAAACCAAAGGTCCAATTTTTAATATAAACTATTCAAATCAAAACATTTTATAATTCCCTTTCAACCTTATATATTTTTAGTAAATGAAAAAAAAAATCTGTTTATTATATATATTCAAATATGTATATACCTATCTATTTATTTTCTGGTTATTGAGCTAAACCAACAGATTTAAACTAAGGGTTTACTTGAGTACTGTTAAAATGAAATAAAGAAATAAACTATTAACCTTACTGACTCAAAACGTCGAACCCTCGCATCATCTCTCCTCGCTGTGTTTGATCATTACCCCCTCCCCCTAGGCGTACGCATCCTCAAGACCACCACCAGCTCTCGTGCGAACATCAAGTGATTGTGATGCCGACGATGCCTCGGCCAACACCAATCTCCTGACCAAATCGCGAGCCTCCCTATGTCTACAACCTCCAAGCACCACATCTTTCACCGCCCCCTCGCCAGTGCAATTCAATCGCAGACTCCTTCGAAACCAAGAACAAGCTCGACTCGATTACAGACCTAGCCGCGATTTTGCTCTTTTATTTTATTTGAGATGTAACATTTGATTTTGAATTCATCTTTACTGCGGCTATTAATTTCTATTTTGAACGAAAATGGTTTTCGTTTGAACGAAATGAAATTTGATTTCGTATGCCTCCATTTTTTATATGCCAACAAACTGAAGAGGAAAGGGATGGAGATTTCATTTGCAGGTGGATAATAATATTTGTGATTTGTTCGGCCATCATTCTTCCTTGCGAATATATCTGCTTGTGTGCACTTAAATGAAAATGGGAGACAAGAAAATACACGTGTTTGGAAGGGCGGGACACGTGTTCCTTTGAGATGAAGGCCAAAAAGGTCCTATGTTGATATATAATATATTTAATTTAATTTAAATTCAAATTGTATCGATTAACGTAGCTTAAAATTGCGAACCCCTATCGAGGTATGTCACAAGGCGTTTATAATGTTAAACCCTTATTCTAAATGCAATGGAAAAGGTTTCGAGACCCAATTCGATCGTATGGAGAAGATAGCTTTTTGGACTCAGTTATTAAATTGAATTTTGGATAAAGATTTCAGCGTGTTTTATATCATACTGCCACACGAAAACTCCAAACACTACAAAAATTGAAATTTGATAATAATATAATATTACGGATCCAATGAAATCTGTTTCATCGAAATCCGAGATTGTGCCTCGGAAGGCTATTTTTAAATATCGATTTAAACGATATATTTCAGAACTGAATAAAACACTTTCAAATTCAAATTTAAAATTTCTATTATCTCCAGTATTATAAATATAAATTTTCCAAGCCTTTGAAATATTTTTAACCAGGTTAAAAACCAAGATTCACTTTAAACCACTTTTCAATTATCAAATCCAGTTATTTAATTATCTAAATAAATAGTGATATTCGAAAATCAAGTTAAACTAACTTTCAAATATTTAAAATCAATTAAATATTCCTATTTCAAATATCCAAAAATTCCGGGTCGTCACAGGATGCTGCTACAAATGCTAAAGCTATGAATATGTTATATTGTGCATTAGACAAAAATGAGTTTAATGGAATAAACACGTGTACAACTTAAAGTTATACATGAAGGTACTAACAAAGTAAATAGATAAAATTTCTATGCTCAAAAACCAGTTCTAGAATTTTAAAATGAAGCAAGATGAGACTAAAAATGAAATGTACTCTAGATTTCAAGATATATATCATTCTTTGATAGCATTATGAGAAACTTATACAGATTTTGATATTGTTTCAAAAATTCTCAACTCTTTAACGGGTGAGTGGGAACGAAAAGTCTTAGCTATCGAAGAAGCTAACGAGATTTCAACCATAAACCAGAAGAGTTGATAGGAAATCTGATGTCTTATGAAGTTAATCTCCAAGCAAAACGAGTACATGTTCAAGATAAGAAGAATATAGCATTCCAGGCAGAAAAAGGTGAATCAGATTCAGATAAAGAAAATATGGCATTCATTGCTAAAAATTTCAAAAAGTTTTTGAAATTTAGAAAGAGCAACAAATTTAGAAATAATAAGAACAGCTCCAACAAACCATCACCATCTGCTCTATAATGTTATGAATGTCATAATAAAGGCCACATCAAGAAAGATTGTCTTGCGAAAAAGAAAGACAAATATAAGCACAAGAAAAAAAATCAAGATGAAAGATTTCTCTGTCGCTTGGGATGATTCAGAATCATCTTCATCAGCAGATAATGACTCAGACAGTGATCCAGAACAAGCAAATGTATGTTTTATGGCCACAAAAGATGAGGTGAGTGCTTTGAATTTTGATGATCAATTGGAAATAAACTCAGAATTACTTGATAAGCTAAAAGATAAGAAAAGAAAATACAAAGAATCTCTTGAAAAACCGAATATAAGTGAAATCGAAGTAGATGTGCTAAGAGATAAGAAGCAAATCTTAGAAGAAGAACTTGAAGTTACTCAAGAATCTTGTTCTAATATGAAATCTCAACTCTCCATGTTAAGTCAAGAGATGGAACTCAGAAAGAAAAGAATGATGCTTTACTAATTCAAAATCATGATCTTAAAGCTAATATCGAGATTTTAGAATTAGACAACTCTAGCCTTAAAATAAAGATTGATGATATTACTAAAAATATCTCTAATTTTAATAAAGGCAAGGAATATTTTTCCAAAGTTATAGAAAATTCTCAAAATGCTTCAAATAAAAGAGGACTAGGATATAAGCAATCTTCTAAAGTTATTCCAAAGAAAAAGAATTCTTCATATAAAAGGAATAATAATGAAGTTGAAAAACTTAGTTAAAAAGTTTCAAAATTTTCTAAATCAATTAAAATTTAGGTTCCTAAAACAAATAATTCTTTAATTAGAGATAAGTATATAAAATCTTTTATAAAAAATGTTCACAAAAGCAAAGATTTTATTTTCAAAAGGAATTCTGAACCTCTTGGGTTTGGCTTCCTAAGACCTAACTCTTAAGACCTAATAAAATGGTGGGTACCATGTTAACTCTATATTTTGCAAGTACCATCGAAAAAGAGAGGAAAGTGGATACTAGACAGTGATTACTCAAAATACATGACAGGAAACAAAGGGGTGCTAACTAACATTATCTACTCTGATGGAGGTTATGTAGCATTTAGAGACAACTCCAAAGGATATGTCATCGGCAAAGGCGATGTGATAAATAACGGTATATCTAATTTACCTCTTATTATAGATGTTTTATTAGTTAGAAATTTGAAGCATATAGTATCAGCCAATTGTGTGACAAAGGATTCAATATTTCTTTTTCTGAAAATAAGTGTAGCATTTTTGATCAAAATAAAAATCTTATTTCTGAAGGTTTTAGAGATAAAAATATTTATATTTCGAATATGAATGTAAATTACAATACAAATATGTGTTTAATAGCCAAAGAAAATGATCCTTGATTATGACACAAAAGATTTTGTCATATCAATTTCAAAGCTATAGATAAATTATCTGAAAATGATTTAGCAAAAGGTTTACGAAAAAGGAATTTTAAAGCAAACAATATTTGTGATGCTTGTCAATTTGAAAAATTATCAAAATCATCCTTCAAATCAAAGAAAAATATTTCTACAATGCAACCACTATAACTATTGCATTTGGACCTCTTTGGTCCAACTCGAGTTCAATCTATAAATCATAGCTAATATGTGTTTATTATAGTAGATGATTTATCAAGATATACTTGGACTATTTTTCTAAAAAATAAAAGTGATACTTTTGAAAACATCAAATATTTTGCAAAGAGAATTCAAAATTTCAAAAATTTTAAGTTAAAAATATATTAGAAGTGATTATGGAGGTGAATTTGAAAATGAAGCTTTTGAACATTTTTGTAATAAAAAGGGAATTTACCATAAATTTTCTTTTCCTAGAACACTATAACAAAATGGAGTTGTAGAAAGGAAAAATGTGTAAGAACTTTATTAATGGATGCACTTTACTAAAACATTTTTGGACAGAAGCTGTAGCAACTGCTTGCTATGTTCTGAATCAGGTTTCCATCCAACAACTAATAAAACACACTCTATATGAATTTTTCATCAAAGAAAAACAAGCATTTCATATTTTAAAACATTTGGTTCAAAATATTTTATTTTAGACACAAAAGATTATCTTGGAAAATTTGATCAAAAATCCGATGAAGGAATCTTCGTAGAATATTCAAAACGAAGCAAAGCTTATTGAATTTTCAATAAAAGAACTAAAACAATCGAAGAAACACTTCATGTTTCATTTGACAAAAATTTCAAATTTAATAAATTTTTTGAGGATGATGAAATAATACCTAAGACGGTCACAAATATGGTACTCCAAATAATTTTGAAGAAGATGAAAACATTGTTCATAATTAAAATGAATTAATATCTCCTCCTAGGATTTTACGAGATCACCCAGTTGAAAATGTCATAGGAGAAATCGATTCACATGTTAGAACTAGAAATTAATTTAATCAAATGGTCCATGTAGCATTTCTTTCTAATATTGAACCAAAAAATGCAAAAGAAGCCGCTACTGATGACTATTGGATTATATCTATGCAAGTAGAGCTAAACCAATTCAAGCGAAACGAAGTTTGGGAACTAGTTTCTAGACTGAGTGATCAAACAGTCATTGGTACTAAATGGGTCTTCAAAAATAAAGTAGATCAATAAGGTAATATAACTAGGAATAAAGCTAGATTAGTTGCACAAGAATATAATCAAGAAGAAGGAATTGACTACGAAGAAACGTTTGCTCCAGTCACACTACTTGAAGCAATACGTATCTTATTGGCCTTTGCATGTTTTCATAATTTCAAACTTTATCAAATGGATGTTAAAAGTGCTTTTTTAAATGGTTATATATAAAAAATTGTTTTTGTTGAACGGCCTCCTTTATTCACACATGAAAAATTTCCAGACCACGTCTATAAACTTAAGAAAGCCTTATATGGTCAAAAACAAGCATTCTATGCTTGGTATGAACGTCTTAAGAGCTATCTAATAGATTCTAGTTTTGAAATTGGGAAGGTTGATCAAACTCTTTTTATTAAAAGAACTAAAAAGAATATTTTAATTATTCAAATTTATGTAGATGATATTATTGTTGTTCTACATATGAAAAGTTATGTCGGGAATTTTCTAAAATAATGACCAAGAATTTGAAATGTCACATTTGGGAGAATTAGATTATTTTCTTGGTTTACAAATTAAACAATTAGAAAATAAAATTTTTATTAATCAAGAAAAATATTGTAAAAATCTAACTAAACGCTTTGGTATGGAAAATACTTCTGCCAAGCCAACTCAATGAGTACAACAATACATCTCGATGGAGATGAAGATGGCAAAAGTGTCAACCGTAAATCATATCGAAGTATAGTTGAATCGTTACTTTATATAACTGCTAACAGACCTGACATAATGATGTGTGTTTGTTTCTGTGCTCTATTTCAAGCAAATCCTAAAGAATCAAAAATGCAAGCGGCGAACGTTGCATTATCTAAGCAAAAACAAAGATTTTGGGCTTTTCTATCCGAAAAAATGTCCTTTCGAGTTAGTTTCATATGGCAACACTGATTTTCAAGGATGTTGGATGGATCGAAAAAGTATTAGCAGGACTTGTCATTTCATTGGACAATCCTTAGTTTCTTGGTTTAGTAAGAAACAAAATTGTGTTTCACTTTTGACTTGTGAGGCAGAATATATTTCTGATATTTTAGCATCTGCTCAAGTCATTTACATGCAACAAGCACTTCAAGATTTTGGTATAAATTTATCTAAATCAACTATTTTCTGTGATAACATAAGTGCTATAAATCCTATCAATCACTCACGAACTAAACATATTGACGTACATCATCATTTTTTTTGTGATAATATTGAGAAGGATTTAGTCAGACTAAAATTCGTATCCTTTGAAAATCAACTGGCTGTTATGTTTACAAAAACTTTGAATGGAATTATTTTTATTAAACTTAGAAGAGAATTATAAATTATGTGTTCAAAAGATCTATAAATATTCTTGTAAAAAAATTTCAAAAATAAAATTTTCTCTAAAATTTGAAGATTGCCATACTCGAACATTAGCCTCTAACTTCACAAGATGGTTTTCTACCACTTCACTATATTTTGTTTCTTATCTGTACTTATTTTTGAGTTCATATCCTTTTTGATCTTTTTCTAATCACCACCCATTTTGGTTTTACATTTTTACAACCATTCTTTTTTAAGGTTGTTAGTTATTTTTCTTTTAACTTATTGGCTTTCATTTTTCTGATTATTGTTAACACTCATTCCCATCTATTTTAAGGCTCTTGTTTATTATAATTCAAGATTGTTTTATTTTCCTTTCACACAATCTCTTTAAATTCAAAATCAAAGATTCATGCTCGTCAACTTTTTTACCATGCCTTCACAACACAACTTCGAATCCTCTTCCCTCTCCTATACCTCAATAAGCTTGAATTCTGTCAACCAACCTACACCAAACCCTATTTACGAGCTCGTTTCAATAGTACCACCTTCTACTCACATGGGCTACACTCCTCTTGGTAAAAGAGCTAAAAGATCTTTATTTCGGGTCACCATCTTCCAAAGATAAGATAGATGACATCCAACATTATCAATGGGAGACGCTAGAATTACAGCGAGAGCTGTATTATGAGCAAAAGGTAAATGCGAAGTGATTAAGCTTTCTAAAACAAGTGGCTCTAAAATTCCATGGATCGTCATCTCACCATACGGTTCACCAACCAAGTTCTCCTTTACGAAGTAACCTATGAGAACCATCATCTTAGCTTCCCCCTATCTCTCCAAATTCATGGGAACACGGAAATGGATGGTCACCATTGAGACCACTGCAGGAGCACATCAAAGTAGAACCGGACGAATACCAGACTCCTTCCTCTTCCTCTAAGTTTACCTAATTTTTTTTAAACATCTATATCATATTTTAATTTTCCGTTTGAATGATTTGTGTATTTGAATGTCCTTTTATTAATAAAAATTATATTAAAAAGTTCTCCGTCTCAAACACTAGAAACAAATGCAATATTCTCAAAGTCCTGCATTTTTCTAGAATCAGTCACTGACAATATAGATTTAGTAGACTGAGATAGGTTTTTAAGCACTATATTTTTACTGATGTAACGTTCCCGTTTTTGAATCGAATTCAAATTGGTAATTTAAATAAATTTGGACTAAATTTTGAACTAAGTTGAATTTTTTTTCAAAATAAATATGTTGAAAATAAATTAGATTTAAAACTCTACATTTTAAATTAGTAAAAGTTGTTTTCTAAAATTTTAATGTATATTGGTTTGGAAGTTATATTTTAAATTCAAATTTTAAAAGATATTTGAAAGATTTTATTATGATATAAATAATTTTAAAAAGTTGTTTAAAGTTAAATTATATTTCAAAGACTTATATAGTCTATATATGTGTTTTTTTATTTAGTATAATTAGATTCCAAACTCATTTTCTTTTAAAGTTGTAAATTTATAAAATGAGATTTAATTTAAAGATTTAAAATACTTTTCACTTATATACTTAAAAATAAATATAGTTACATATATATATATATATTTATATATATAAGAGCATTTGTAAAACATTTACATATGATAAGTTATAAAACATAAATGCTTAAGGGTTTAAAATACAAATTTCAAATTAATGAGAGGGTTTAAACATAATTTAGATAGAAATGGAAATTTGTAAAATAAGTAATAATATATTAATATGTAGTAACAAGTGTAAGGAGAATAGATTATACCATTAACAAGTGTAAGCATATCTTTATTTGTAAATACAAGTGGCATATCTATTTCCTTTAAAAAAAATTCACAATGTTAATATCAAATAAAAAAACCAGAAATGAAAGCCTGGAAACCAAAGTAAACTGCTGATCAAACAAACAAGTCTCAAATTCAAAGTAAAACTCGAAGCAGTAAAATAAAACAAACCTGAATTCATGTCAAACATAAATTAAGATCAAATTCAAGATCAACTTGAATTGAGGCATGCAGCAAACTCAGGATCAAATTCAAACTGTTTCAACATAAAGTTTTCAAATCAAAGACTAAGCAAAGCTTCAGAGATTCAATTCAGATCAAAAGCTGAATCAAAGCTAGATTAAGAAGCAACTTCAAGTTAAAGCAATTAAACCACAACAACAAATGCAACCTGGAACAAGCAACAGCTTCAGGCAAATTAAAGATCAAATAATCATCAAGTACCTGATTTTAATAAGATACTGCTCTATTCAACACTCAGGTGAGAAAACTAGACCCTCTTATCTATTTATGCTGGGAATTATTATTGAGAATGTTGCTTGATAATGGATTTGAAAGTATGCTCTGTTGTTAGTAAACTATAAGTTCATGCCCACTTCGGAAAAAAAATTCCATATCTTTCTACTTAGTTTATATTTATTTATAATATAAACTAGGAAAATGTTAAATTTTGTGTATAGCTTAAGATAAAATAGCTTGTAAAGAAATTAAGATGTATAATTCATCTACAACCGGTTTTACAGTAGATAACTATGTTTAAGGAAAAATTCGATATGTTTAATTTAAGAATTCAAGCATGCAATCTGATTTTTTATGTAGAAGTAGAAATTTTAGAAGTAAAATTATAAATTCTAGTGTGGTATATCTCGAGAAATTGTTAAAAGTCAACGTCTAAAATCAATTTCTGTCATTCTCGTCAACGTGGGGTGTTACGGCCTATTCTGAAAGATGCAAGTGGTCGTGGGGAAGGCTTCGACCGTGGCCAAATTTTGAAATAGGGTTTGGATTGGGAGAGCGAGTGGGCATTAGAGTTTTGGAATGGTTTGCGGTGGCCGGAAAACGCAAGCGAACTAGGAAATGGTGGAGTAACTGGGTCACAAGAGGTTTGGCTCGGAGGTGGCTGCATGGATAAGTTTTCGATTGATAGGTGACATTCGAAGAAGTGGTCGAATGACGGTGAGGTAAGTCGATTTGTGGGGTGCGTTGGATCTTCTGGGTTCAGGAGATTTGTGTAATCGATCGACTTTCGAATTAAGGGTTGCGGGACTTAGGCAAGTAGCATTTTTGGATCGTAAGAAAGAGTGCGCCTTGGCCGTGGTGTTGCGTCGATGAGATGGTCGTTGGCGAAGATGTGCACGTGCACAACGTGCACGTGGGAAAATCCTCATTTGGGCAAATCGAGTGAGAGCGATTTTGGTTCGATTCCTAGTTGTATCGTGATTGTGTGAGTTTTAGTGTTCGCAGATCATCAGAGTTGTTTTTTTGGGTTCGAGACATTGGGATTTGCTGTTGCTGGGTGATCTTGGTGTTGGTAGGAAGAGTAGAAGAAGACGAAGGCTTTGGGATTGTTTTCTTTGGTTTGGGCTTCGGCCCAATTTCCGTGTGATAAGTAAATTTGGGTTTGGGTTTGTATTTTAGTCTGGGCTTCAAAGGAAATTATAACTTAAGCTTTCAAAGCTTCAACGAAATATATATATTAAGTTTTCAAATTAGAATTATAAACAAGTTTTAAGCAAGATTTTAATGATTTAAATTGAAAGTTGAGAATATTTTCAAAATTGTTTTGGTATTTAAAAATCATATATTAGTTAATTTATTAAATAAATTAACAAGTGTTTTCAAGAAAATATAATGTTGTAATGAAAAAAAGTAATTAAGGAAGCATACCAATCTTTCATTAATTGAAAAGATTAAATGTTTATTTTTCTTAAAGATTTTAAGTTAAATTAGATTATAAGGATATTTGTCTCAAAGGATATTTGAAATAAGATTTAAATGATGATTTGTAATAAATAAAGATAAATAGTTTATCTTTTAAATTAATTAAGGTCTTGAGTAATTTATTAATGAAATTTTAAGGATGGAAAGTTAAGGGTTATTTTGTCAAGGGATTAAATATTTAATTACTTAAAGATTTATTTAATGTGATTAATTAAAGAAAGATTAATCAAAGTGATTAATCTATTTATGTGATAAACTAAAGATTACTTAAGGTAATTAATTTAAAGATAATTATTTAATTTAAAAGTAATTATTTAATGATTAAAGTTGATTAAGTGATTAAAGATAATCACTTATTGTAATTTTATTAATTAAATGATAATTAATTAAAGATTAATTAATTTTGTAATTAACTTAAGGTTAATTTAGTTAATGAAATTAATTAAAGAATAATTAATTTAAGGATAATTAATTAAGGGTTAATTAATTAATGTAATTGATTAAGAATAATTAATTAAAGAATAATTGAATAATTAAGGGTTAATTATTTAGTCATTAGAGATTTAATTAATTTATAATTAAGGTTGATTGGTTAATAATTTAAATTTAATTGATTATTTAAGGTTAAAATAATTTGTAAGTGATTAATTATCCTAGATTAGTAATTAATCTGGTTTCAATTAATCAGATGATCAATTAACCTTACTTATGGATGTTTGAATTGTATGAGCTGCTTTGAATTGTTTGATATCTCTGTTGTGTGATGCTTTGTGAAATGAATTGTTTAAATTCAAGCTGTGATGAATGTAATTTATTTTATCTATGATTTATCTATGGATCTGTGAATGGAAGATAAGTGTTATGGAAGTATACCGCTTATCTATAATTGCTGTGCTTGAATCTGTAATGATTGATTATGTTGGACTATTGTGTAAAACCCCTGGACCACACTATACACACACAAATATGGATTGCATGAGGAAATTTGTTAAGTCAAAGATTTTTTTAATAATTTTAAAGATTGAATTTTTGAATCCAAAATAGTTTTGGAAATGGAATTGAAAGCTTTTGAAAAGGAGTTTCAAAAATGAAAGTTTTTTTGAATAATTTGATTAAGTTTTGGAATTTAAATAATTGGATTTAAATTTGAATTCAAATTTTGAAATTGAATTCTATGTTTGGAAACTATGGATTAAAGATATTATACAAGTTATATATGGGCTAAACCATTTTAAAGGTATTGTTTTAGGAATTTGAATTTAACTCAAGGCTTTAACTCGTGCAAATATAATCAGATTTTTTCAAATCGAAAACTATTTGTTTTCAAATAATAAAAGCTTTCATATAAAGAAAGGATTTCCAATTTATGTTGAAAAGATTTCAAAATTTGAAATAGAATTGTTTTGAAAGCTATGAGCTAATCTTTGTGAAAGATTGTTGAAGTTTGTTTTGAAATCGAAGAGGAGTTTAAATGGTATATCTTTTATATAAAAGATTTGAATTGGAAATGGTTTGAAAGCTATGAATTAAGTCTTTGATTTAAAGATTGGATGAGTTAATCCAATTTGAAAGGGAAAGTGTTTTGAAAGGATATGAATGAATCTTTGTGAAAGATTGGTGATCTTTGTGAAAAGAATCCTTTTTTTTTAAAGATTTGTAAATGGTAATTTGTTTAAACCATTTGAAAAGAAAGTTTTGGGTTTTAAGTTGTGGCTTAACTGAAATCCCATATCCATATGTTTTTAAATATTGTGCTCAATAGTCGGTTTAGCCGTGAAAGGACCTTGTGTCATATAACCCATTCTGAATAATGATACGACGATATGCATAGCATTTGAAGATCGGTGGTGAAGACCGGGTATTTTCGAAAACGAAAGGATCACCCGTCGATTGTCTCTGCACCGAGTCACGCCGGTATATAGATCTCCATATGTGATGGGAAGTCCGATCGAGATTGTGAATACTCAGATTGCAAGGGCTTCTTCAGAAGTGCCTTCGGTTCTATTCGAACCTAGAACAGACTTGTATGGATGTGTGTGTCTGACATTACACTTTGATATGTAAAATCAGTTTCTATCTAATACATTTCTGTTTGGTGGCGGAGATTTATTCTCTTAGCTTAACACCCTTCTCTAAGACATACGATCTCAGAGGTTATGTAGTTGATGGTTACTAGTGATACATTCCCAATTTGGTAAAGTGGCATATGAAGTGCTGCTGATCATTTGTTGATCAAAGCATGGCTTTGTGTAAAAGAGTAGCTTTGTGGATGAGACTGCATCAGGACCTCACACCCCGAAAATGGTCGAAACAAGAAAGATGCGGCAAGGCTGCAGGGGTCGCGCCCCTGGGGTATGTCCATTCCTTCTGGAAAAGGGTGGTATCATCGTATGGAGCCCAGATACTTAACTCATGTGGACACTGTATATTTATTATTGTGTGATGTTTCTTTTGTGGTTGAGGATCCTCGAATAAAGGTCGCAAATGATCGGGGGAGGAAAATCTTTAGGTATTACCCTCGGGCAGGGAGGAAACTGGCCTTGTGTTGGCAGAGAGACGAGTAGGTTCTCGAGGAGTCCCTCCAGAGGCATACCCATGTGGCAATGGGAAGTTCCTTGGCCTGACCATTTTTTGGAAAATCCAATCTCCAATACGCGCCGTGTGCGGTTTTAGTTGTATAACCTGCCATCTACTTACGGTGGCGCCCCACTGTTTGGATGGTAGCTATAGTAGGCATAGTTCGAAATGTCTATGCTGGCTAAGATTAATATTATACTTTCGAAATATTTTCGACTATGCACTAATAATAATGTCAAAATGGTTTTCGCGTATCAAGCATTTTTGAATATCATAAGGAGAAATCTCTTCCAATTCTGCGTTTGCATGGTGTGTGTGCCGGGAGGCCTTATGGTAGTTTCATTTTCCAAAAAGCATTGCGGATTTCAATGTTTTTAAATTCTTTTATTGTTTGGTTTAAAGACAAAAAAATTTTGTTTGCTCACACCAGTCCCATGACTGACCCGGAGTTTATTGTTCCTTTCCTAAACTCTGGGTGCCCACAATTTTCCACATGGGCAGTCTAGAGTTGGGTTTTCAGATAACTAAATAATAGGTGTAGATTCGATAGCTTTCGGAATCTTTGGTTTAGTAGCATTTGGAGGTCTTTTTCAGTCTTTGGATGACTGACCTTGCTCAAGTTCAACTTGATGGGGGTTCAAGCTAGCTTTGGATTGGAGATCGGTTTTTGGAGTTTGGCATTGAAGACATTGTCTTTCCGCTGCTATTGTCTCTATTATTGTCTTGTATCTATCTTTGATATATTGATAGTCATTTGTATCAAATTGTTGTATCAGATATTGTATATCAATGATATATTCCTTGTTTTCTTCCGCTATGTTGTTATACTTAATATGTTATAAGCTCCGGCGAACCAGATTCGACGTTTGAATCTACGGCATTTGAATACGAGTCGAAGTATTCGGTGCCGATTTTCGAAGGCCAAGTCCGGGTTGTTTAGACTTGGTATCAGAGCTAAAGGTTGAACTTTAGCTCAGGAGTATAACACATTAGGTAACTCATTAGAGATAGGGTGAAGTACACCCTAGAATGAGTATATCCCTAAGATATCCTTCTACACGCCTCGGTAAATTCTCTTACTATCCATTGATAATGAGTATGAATGCAAGAAGAGGACGAGATAGGGGACAGGGGAGTACCAGTACAAATGGTCAATACCCTGCAACAACAAGAAAATAACTTTCTCTATCAATCTTCTTTGTTGATCATCCAATTTCAAAATTCTTTGATGTCTTCATGGCAGCTGCAAGGAGAAGCTTCGGTGTGATGGTGGTCTAGCGAATCATTGTTGAAAACTTCTATTTCATATTCTCTTCATGGTTCGTTATCAGCTTTTCGTTTTAAACTTCAATGAATTTGGAATTTTAAATTTGAAATAAATTGGTAGATTAAATATGAAGTTAAATTAATATGTATCGATAAAATGATTTCGGTTAAAACCGAATTTGAAATTCTATTGTGATTTCTTGTGGAGATCAAAGTCCGAAGAGGGACAAGCAGGTGTAAACTTTGGGGTATTCCGACTAGAGTTTGAAACCCATACCCAGCATTTGAGAATTATGGAAGATTAAATCCATTTATCTATTTTTTGGGTCTCAATATATTCTACAAGTGGTTATTTATCCCTTCAAACTAACCAATGCCCTTGCATACTTCGTAGATCTGGATGACCCGAGTATCTTGTAAAGAGTTAAATAGATTCGTTCTTGTATCTATTATTGATATTCTGATTTGATGAGCCAAATACAGAATAGATAATCAGCTCGATTGATGAGTCGATTCTCTATCTTTGTGTATCTATCCCTAGTTGTCACCCTGGCAAATTTCGGGGACGAAATTTTCTTAAGGGGGAATCTGTAACGATCCCATTTTTGAATCGAATTTAAATTGGTAATTTAAATAAATTTGGATTAGATTGTGTATTAAGTTGAATTTTTTTTCAAAATAAATATGTCGAAAATAAATTGGATTTAAAACTCTACATTTTAAATTAGTAAAAGTTATTTTCTAAAATTTTAATGTATATTGGTTTGGAAGTTATATTTTAAATTCAAATTTTAAAAGATATTTGAAAGATTTTATTTTGACATAAATAAATTTAAAAAGTTGTTTAAAGTTAAATTATATTTCAAAGACTTATATAATCTATATATGTATTTGTTTATTTAGTATAATTAGATTCCAAACTCATTTTCTTATAAAGTTGTAAATTTATAAAATGAGATTTAATTTAAAGATTTAAAATACTTTTCACTTATATACTTAAAAATAAATATAGTTACATATATATATATAAGAGCATTTGTAAAACATTTACATATGATAAGTTATAAAATATAAATGCTTAAGGGTTTAAAATACAAATTACAAATTAATGAGAGGGTTTAAACACAATTTAGATAGAAATGGACATTTGTAAAATAAGTAATAATATGTAATAACAAGTGTAAAGAGTATAGATTATACCATTAATAAGTGTAAGCATATCTCTATTTGTAAATACAAGTGGCATATCTATTTCCTTAAAAATAATAATATCACAATGTTAATATAAAATAAAAGAAACCAAAGTAAACTTCTGATCAAACAAAAAAAGTCTCAAATTCAATGTAAAACTCAAACCAGTAAAATAAAACAAACCTGAATTCATCTCAAACATAAATCAAGATCAAATTCAAGATCAACCTGAATTGAGGCATGCGGCAAACTTAGGATCAAATTCAAACTGTTTCAACATAAAGTTTTCAAATCAAAGACTAAGCAAAGCTTCAGAGATTCAATTCAGATCAAAAGCTGAATCAAAGCTCGATTAAGAAGCAACTTAAAGTTAAAGCAATCAAACCACAACAACAAATGTAACCTGGAACAAGCAACAGCTTCAGGCAAATTAAAGATCAAATAATCATCAAGTTCTAGATTTTAATAAGATACTACTGTAACAACCCGCATATTTATCGGATGTATATATAAATATTTTATTTAATATAACGTCGTTAGTCGGATTTTGAGTCCGAAATGTTACTTTTTGCAAACGGTCGAATTGGGACTCAAGACCACTTCCATTGAGTTCAAAATGTCGTTTGCGATCTTTTTGAGTATAACCTTTGATATGTTTGGAGTAAGTTGAATTTCGCTACTTTTTCTATTGGGTTAAGGGTTTGGGTTCAGCCCACTAGCTTAACTAATACCCTAACTCAGCCCTCTCCTCTCCATTCACTCATTCCCACTCCTCAAACTCAAGCTCCAACTGAAAATGGTGGAAAGGAAAGGGAATTAGAAACTCCAAGCCCTAGTTTCTTCTTTGCAAACTTGATTCTTGCTCCAATATCAAAGAGAAGACATAGGTAAGCTCTTCTTCATATTCTCTATCTCTTTCTCTCTTCAATCTCAGAAATTTTTAAACCTAAACTTAGGAAATATTTGTTTGATCTTAGATTGAAGCTAGTAGAGTTGAAGTAGAGAGTGGTTGGCCTTGTTCCTTTGCATTTGAGCTTCTTCTTCTTGTTCTTGAGTTAAAAAGGTGAGTTTTGAACTCACATCTACTTCTCTTGATTTCTTTGATGTTGGGTATGAATTTCCTAGTACTTGTTCATATGCTCTTGCTTTTGGTTTGGATTGAATTGGTGAATATCCAAATTTTTAGTGTTTGGGTTCAATTCTTTAAAGATCCTAACTTTGATGTTTGAACATGTTTTTGTTAGCGAATCGAAGAGTTAATGGAGCTGGGGTATCTATTGGCTAAAGCCCCTTAGGTCCATTGCTCGAACGGTCGCGGTTTGGAAGAATTTGCATTTCATTGAAATAGGGCAGGAAGTGCAAAATCATCAGGTTCGGCCGACCGAGCCTTGTAGTCGGTCGACTGACCTGTTACCCCGAGCCATGTTCTAATTTCTTCATCTGGCCAGCCGACCGAGCCCTGCAACCGGTCGACCGACCTGCTCATGTTTTGCCTGTTTTGCCTATTTTTGCATATTTTGATTGGTTTTCCAAATTTTATCGATTCGAGTTAGTTTTTAGTGGTTGTCATTGCATCTTTGGATTTGATAACTTATTTTAGACTTCATTCACGGGTTTTCATAAATAAATCTCCCTAAATCGTATTAAAAGTTTCCTTCTCTAATTCTTAAATTCTATTTATGATGCGCACACACAATTTCGCACTTCGAGCGAAGTGGAAGGAAGATTAAATGGTTAGGTAAAACGCGGACCATGAATCTGTGTGTTTGTCTTCCCGATTAGTCTCCGACCTATTCGATTGATCGTTTTGACCTTCGGGTTTGGTTTATCGATGATATGAGGTAAACTTTGTACTGCTTTGAGTGTGAAAGTGGCTGACGGATAGTAAACCGTTTAGTGCGAACTTGTGGTTATGGGACATACGTTAACACTTTTTGGATTCCTTTTTGAGAGTTATGACACATTCCGCCAGTTAGTGGTGTCCAGTACTGGGTCTCTGACCTTCAGCACTACGGTTTGTTGCCTTCGGGTATGTGCCTTCGGGTTTGTTTCCCTTTAGTATCGCTTTCTATGTCGGTCGTTATGAGCCGCATGGGTGATATTGGGTTGCCCTTTAGTATCGCTTTCTATGTTGGTCGTTATGAGCCGCATGGGTGATATTGGGTTTGGAGTCTTCGGGCTCATGGATCCTTGTTTGTACAGTACTGAGCTCGAGCAATTTTATGATGTTTCATTCATATGTATATTCCCTTGGTATCGCCCTTCGGTGTTGGTCATTATGAGCCGCATGATGCGTAGCGTTTACCTTACGGAACTTGTGTACCTTATTGGTATTTGTTATTGCCTTATGGCTTGATTTGGGATATTCTTATCCTTTGTTTCTATATGTTGCCGATGATATGAGGCTTGTTATCATATGATTCATCTTTTGTTAGATGATTGTGTTATCTCCTTTAGAGATATTTGTTATACTTTGTAACCTTGCAGGTTTATTGTCGTTCAGTTTATCTAACTGATTTGTTTAGCTAGACTGACCCGTGTATTAATTACTCGGGTCAGACCGAGATGTTTCAGGTTAGGTGCCTTTGGACTTAGCCTATTTTGCTTCCGCATGGACTACTCCGCTAGCTTCTTTGTCATAGCTTTTTGTGTAGTCCTATTTTGTTGTAACTCTGATATGTATTCTTGTGAACTCGTCTGTATATTGTGGTTTGCTATACCACTTGACATGTATTATTTTGTATACTCTGTTATGTATCAGTATGTGTGTATATGATGGTTTACTGTTCTGTGATGTATATTGCATTTGAGTTGTTATATTCTGTTCTGATAGATCCTCTAGCCACCTATGGTTTTGTTTTAAGTATTCATTGGATATGTCGATCTGCTTGGTAAGGCAATTGTCAATGTATTCAATAGATAATTAAAGCAAGGCTATAGATGGTCGCTCCTAAAACAGCCTTATTCTCCGTGTTAGCAGACGGTATTATCTATTAATACTCTTTGCTAGCGTGGGTATAGAGGTGGGGCGTCACAACTGCTCTGTTCAATACTCAGGTGAGCAAACTAGACCCTCTTATCTATTTATGCTTTGAATGATTATTGAGAATGATGCTTGATAATGGATTTGAAAGTATGCTCTATTGTTAGTAAACTATAAGTTCATGCCCACTTCGAAAAAAAAAATTCCATATCTTTCTATCTATTTTATACTTATTTATACTATAAACTAGGAAAATGTTAAATTTTGTATATAGCTCAAGTTAATAATAGCTTGTAAAGAAATTAAGCTGTATAATTCATCTACAACCGGTTTTACAGTAGATAACTATGTTTAAGGAAAAATTTGATATGTTTAATTTAAGAATTCAAGCATGCAATCTAGTTTTTTATGTAGAAACAGAAATTTTAGAAGTAAAATTATAAATTATAGTGTGGTATATCTCGAGAAATTGTTAAAGTCAAATTTTCGTTCTAAAATCAATTTCTGCCGTTCTCATCAACGTGGGGTGTTACGGCCTGTTCTGAAAGATGCAGGTGTTCATGGGGAAGGCTTCGACCATGGCCAAATTTTGAAATAGGGTTTGGATTGGGAGAGCGAGTGGGCTTTAGGGTTTTGGAATGGCTTGGGGTGGTCGGAAAACGCAAGCGAACTGGGAAATGGTGGAGTAACAAGAGTACAAGATCTTTGGCTTGGAGGTGGCTGCATGGATAAGTTTTCGATCGAGATAGGTGGCATTCGAAGAAGTGGTTGAACGACGATGAGGTGAGTCGATTTGCAGGGTGCTTTGGATCTTCTGGGTTCAGGAGAATCGTGTAATCGATCGATTTTTCGAATTAAGGGTTGCGGGACTTTGGCAAGTAGCATTTTTGGATCGTAAGACGGTGTGTGTCTTGGCCGTGGTGTCTCGCCGATGAGATGGTCGTTGGCGAACATGTGCGCGTGCACAGCGCGCACATGGGAAAATCCTCGTTTGAGCAAATCAAGTGAGAGCGATTTTGGTTCGATTCCTAGTTGTATCGTGATTGTGTGAGTTTTGGTGTTCGCAGATGATCAGAGTTGTTTGTTTTTGGGTTCAAGACATTGGGATTTACTGTTGCTGGGTGATCTTGGTGTTGGTAGGAAGAGTAGAAGAAGGCTTTGGGATTGTTTTCTTTGGTTTGGGCTTCGGCCCAATTTTCGTGTGATAAGTAAATTTGGGTTCGGGTTTGTATTTTAGTCTGGGATTCAAAGGAAATTATAACTTAAGCTTTCAAAGCTTCAAAGAAATATAAATTAAGTTTTCAAATTAGAATTATAAACAAGTTTTAAACAAGATTTTAAAGATTTAAATTGAAAGTTGAGAATATTTTCAAAATTGTTTTGGTACTTAAAAATCATATATTAGTTAATTTATTAAATAAATTAACAAGTGTTTTCAAGAAAATATAATGTTGTGATGAAAAAAGTAACTAAGGAAGTGTATTAATCTTTCATTAATTAAAATGATTAAATGTTTGTTTTTCTTAAAGATTTTAAGTTAAATTAGATTATAAGGATAATTCGTCTTAAAGGATATTTGAAATAAGATTTAAATGATGATTTGTAATAAATAAAGATAAATAGTTTATCTTTTAAAATTAATTAAGGTCTTGAGTAATTTATTAATGAAATTTTAAGGATGACAGTTAAGGGATATTTTGTCAAGGGATTAAATATTTAATTCCATTAAGATTTACTTAATGTGATTAATTAAAGAAAAATTAATCAAAGTGATTAATCATTTTTTGTGATAAATTAAAGATTATTAAGGTAATTAATTCAAAGATAATTACTTAATTTAAAAGCAATTATTTAATGATTAAAGTTGATTAAGTGATTAAAGATAATCACTTATTGTATTTTTATTAATTAAATGATAATTAATTAAAGATTAATTAATTTTGTAATTAACTTAAGGTTAATTTAATTAATGAAATTAATTAAATGCTAATTAATTTAAGGATATTTAATTAAGGGTTAATTAATTAATGTAATTAATTAAGGATAATCAATTAAAGAATGATTGAATAATTAAGGGTTAATTATTTAATGATTAGAGATTTAATTTATAATTAAGGTTGATTGGTTAATAATTTAAATTTAATTGATTATTTAAGGTTAAAATAATTTGTAAGTGATTAATTAACTTGGATTAGTAATTAATCTGGTTTCGATTAATCAGATGATCAATTAACCTTACTTATGGATATTTGAATTGTATGAGCTGCTTTGAATTATTTGATATCTCTGCTGTGTGATGCTTTGTGATATGAATTGTTTAAATTCAATCTGTGATGAATGTAATTTATTTTATCTATGATTTATCTGTGGATCTGTGAATGAAAGATAAGCATTATGGAAGTATACCGCTTATCTATAATTGGTGTGCTTGAATCTGTAATGATTGATTATGTTGCACTATTGTGTAAAACCCCTGGACCACACTATACACACACAAATATGGATTGCACGAGAAAATTGGTAAAGACACAAATTTTTAATAATTTTAAAGATTGAATTTTTGAATCCAAAATAGTTTTGGAAATGGAATTGAAAGCTTTTGAGAAGGAGTTTCAAAAGTAAAAGTTATTTTGAATAACTTGATTAACTTTTGGAATTTAAATAATTTGATTTAAATTTGAATTCAAAATTTTATTGAATTCTATGTTTGGAAATTATGGATTAAAGATATTATATAAGTTATATATGGGTTAAACCGTTTTAAAGGTATTCATTTGGGAATTTGAATTTAACTCAAGGCTTTAACTTGTGCAAATATAATCAAATTTTTCTAAAATGAAAACTATTTGTATTCAAATAATAAAAGCTTTCATATAAAGAAAGGATTTCCAATTTATGTTGAAAAGATTTCAAAATTTGAAATGGAATTGTTTTGAAAGCTATGAATTAATCTTTATGAAAGATTGTTGAACTTTGTTTAGAAATCGAAAAGGATTTTAAATGGTATATCTTTTATATAAAGGATTTGAATTAGAAATGGCTTGAAAGCTATGAATTAAGCCTTTGATTTAAAGATTGGATGAGTTAATCCAATTTGAAAGGGAAAGTGTTTTGAAAGGATATGAATGAATCTTTGTGAAAGATTGGTGATCTTTGTGAAAAGAATCTTTCTGTTTAAAGATTTGTAAATGGTAATTTGTTTAAACCATTTGAAAAGAAACTTTTGGGTCTTAAGGTGTGACTTAACTGAAATCCCATATCCATATGTTTTTAAATATTGCGCTCATTATTCGGTTTAGCCGGGAGAGGACCTTGTGTCATATAATCCATTCCGAATATACGATGATATGGATAGCATTTGAAGATCGGTGGCGAAGACCGAGTATTTTCGAAAACGAAAGGATAACCCGTCAATTGTCTCTGCACTGAGTCGCACCGGTATAGAGATCTCCATATGTGATGGGGAGTCCGATCAAGATTGTGAATACCCAGATTGCAAGGGCTTCTTCGGAAGTGCCTTCGGTTCTGTTCGAACCCGAAACAAACTTGTTGGATGTGTGTCTGACATTACACTTTGAGATGTAAAACCGGTTTCTATCAAATACATTTCTGTTTGGTGGCGGAGATTTATTCTCTTAGCTTAACACCCTTCTCTAAGACATACGAGCTCAGAGGTTATGTAGTTGATGGTTACTAGTGATACATTCCCAATTTGGTAATGTGGCATACGAAGTGCTGCTGATCATTTGTTGATCAAAGCATGGCTTTGTGAAAAAGCGTAGCTTTGTAAACGAGACTGCATCAGGACCTCACACTTCGGAAATGGTCGAAACAGATGCGGCAAGGTTGCAGGGGTCGCGCCCCTAGGGTATGTCCATTCCTTCTGGAAAAGGGTGGTATCATGGTATGGAGCCCAGATACTTAACTCATGTGGACACTGTATATTTATTACTGTGTGATGTTGCTTTGTGGTTGAGGATCCTCGGATAAAGGTCGCAAACAACTAGGGGTGGCATATATTTAGGTATTGCTCCCGGGCAGGGAGGAAACCGGCCTTGTGTTGGCAGAAAGCCGGGTAGGTTCTTGAGGCATCCCTCCAGAGGTGTACCCATGTGGCAATGGGAAGTTACTTGGCCTGACCATTTGTTGGAAAATCAAATCTCCAATACGCGCCCTGTACGGTTTTAGTTATATAACCTGCCATCTACTTATGGTGGCGCCCCATTGTTTGGATGGTAGCTATAGTTGGCATAGTTCGAAATGTCTATGTTGGCTAAGATTAAAATTATACTTTTGAAATGTTTTCCACTATGCACTAATAATAATATAAAAATGGTTTTTGCATATCAAGCATTTTTTACTATCATAAGGAGAAATCTCCTCCAATTCTGCGTTTGCATGGTGTGTGTGCCGGGAGGCCTTATGGTAGTTTCATTTTCCAAAAGCGTTGTTGATTTCAATGTTTTTAAATTCTTTTGTTGTTTGGTTTAAAGACAAAATGTTTTTTGTTTGCTCATACCAGTCCCATGACTGACCCGGAGTTTATTGTTCCTTTCCTAAACTCTGGGTACCCATAGTTTTCCACACGGGCAGTCTAGAGTTGGGTTTTCAGATAATCAAATAATAGGTGTAGATTCGATAGCTTTCAGAATCTTTGGTTTAGTAGCATTTGGAGGTCTTCTTCAGTCTTTGGATGACTGACCTTGCTCAAGTTCAACTTGATGGGGGTTCGAGTTAGCTTTGGATTGGAGATCGATTTTTGGAGTTTGGCATTGAAGACATTGTCTTTCCGCTGCTATTGTCTCTATTATTATCTTGTATCTATCATTGATATATTGATAGTCATTTGTATCAAATTATTGTATCAGATATTGTATATCAATGATATATTCCTTGTTTTCTTCCGCTGTGTTGTTATACTTAATGTGTTATAAGCTTCGGAGAACCAGATTTGGCGTTTTAATCTGTGGCATTTGAATACGAGTCGAAGTATTCGGTGTCGATTTTCGAAGGTCGAGTCAGGGTCGTTTCAACTGAAGTCAGTCGACCAGCTTCTTGGTTCAGTCGACTGAAATTGCCAAATTTTAACTATAAACTCTCGGATGACTTCAATCGAATGAACCCCTAAGATCGATCGACTCAAGGCAATATAATATTTTAAAATGCTCAGTCAGTCGACTGCTCTTAAATATCCTGTTGATTGAAACTGGTAACCGAGGTTTCCTTTGGCCAGACGGCACTTAAAATACTTTATTCAAACTCTTATTTCTTTCAATTTTTACTTCATACTTTTTCGAATTTCTGCCATTAATCCTCCTTCTCACTTCAAATTCATTCAAAAAGGATCTCAACGTTTTCACATTTAAAGCACACTCTTCAAAATCCAAGCCCTAGTCTACTCAATAGCACCCAAAAGAGCTAGACAATCCTAATCTATAGCAGGTCCTTTTGATTCTCAGATTCGAGGATGGTGCACAATGAACGAGAAACACAACGATTCGACAAAATGAAAAACTCTCGTTTTTTCGAAGGTTCATTTGTCAAATTTCTCGATTTTGCTCCGTATGTAATCCAAGAGTTAGCATGTCACAGCGGCCTAGAATCTCTAATCGATTTTGCTGCAAATAACAAAAAAATCAATCACCTCCTCGTGAAGCTTTTTTACGCCAATCTAAATCTCAACCACCATACCATTTCAAACCTAGATGATGCCATTTGGACTCTGGTATGTGGCCTTAGGATTTTTCTTCCCCTTCAACGACTTGGTAGAATTTTAATATTCCTAGATGAAGTAGAAGAATTGGGCGAAGTATCTAGTAATATGGAAACTCAAGATCGTACTAGTCATATGTTTCTTTCCAACGACTTAACCGAACTAAAAGCGGTTGCGCTATGACCCAAGGCTCGAATCATGCATCGTGCGCTAACCCATGCCATCAACCCAAGAACTGGGAGCTATGTGAAAGTTTGTAGGAGGGATTTCCAGTCTTTGTATGCTATTTGGGGAGTTCGTTGTGTGAAATGGGCAAAAGTAATCTTGGACGAATTTCAGACCTTCAACCAAGGTCGCACGAGAATGATTCACTATGGTGCATATATAATGCGTATTCTAAAACACTTTGACGTTCCTTTTGCCGACTCAAACTACTCATCCATTAGTTCCTTGAATACCAAGACGCTTAGCTTGATGAACCTACCTAAGCAATATCAAGACCGTATTATCATTACCTATGACCATTGGCTTGAAAATCAATCTTCCGGTCAAGCACAACCTTCCTCTCGATAACAAACTTATCATGTTCAAGCTTCCACTTCATCTCAACCTCCTCCACCACAAAGATAAATTACCGAGATTAACGAAATCGATACTCGAGCTCGACCTCAAGAAGTCTGACTATTCTTTCCTAAAACCAATGACTTCTTGATCAACGTCTATCTTGGGTGGAGTCAAATGTTTCTCATGTCAAAAAATCCATCTTGAATGTCAACAAGAAACTCAATCATATAAAGGAATGTCTCAACAATATTTGGGAAGCTATCACTTGCTCTCAACCTTCTTCCACATCCGTTAACGTGCCCACTTCTCATGGAAAATGACCCGTTGAGCACTTCATATGGTCAACATCAAATGAAGAACAAGAAGAAGAAGGAGAAGAAGAAGTTGGTGGCAAATCTAGCGAAGAAGAGACCGAAGGTGATGAAGAAGGAGAAAGCTCCAATGAAGGTAGCAATGGTGAAGAGTAAGGTTATTTTTCTTTCAATCCTTGTTATTTTTATGAACTTATATGTTATTTTCTTTCAAATAATGTCTATGTGGTTATGTATTACTGTGGTGGTTATTTTAGACTAGCAATGTAATATTTAAACATTGATGATGCTTTCTTGTTTGTATGCTAAATTTCTGAGTTATCGTCATTTGTATCTTTGTTATATGCTATTTGTCTTTGTCATTGTTCATATAATATTTTCTGCTTTGAGAACTCTATGTTTTATCGATGATAAATGAGGAGAAAAGATTAATTATTTACAGGAATATACAACATAGATTCAGGGGGAGAAAACTATAGCACAATTGCTGGAATATATTTAGAGGAAGAGATAAGCCAACTAAGCTTGTCGAGGATTCCTCCGTAGCAAATGGAGTTGTCATCGTCAAAAAGGGGGAGAATGTTGGATCACAGGTTTTTATTGCTGACATGAAACAATAATTCACGAATCTACGACTACGACAACATCTGGACTCAATGACTCAAAATATGGTTCGTATAGTTATATATATTTTAACAAGAGTCAACAAATGTGTATATAGAGTCTAGTTTAGAGCTTTTTTAAAACTCTTTCCTCAAGAATCATCATTCACATTCAAAATAAACTTGCATGCATATTTTAATCGAATTCAAAATACACATACATGTACTTTAATGTACTAAACTACACTATTCAGTCGACTGATGAGGTGTATTCAGTCGACTGAATCAGTAATTATATTTTATATAACACGGTCCAATCGACTGAACACACCTGGTCAATCCACTGTGTCTGTGCATGAAACTTGTGCGCTTTTTGAATTTTGTCGACTGACCTTGCACTTTCAGTCAACTGAATTCTGCAACATTTAAAAATTTGAAAAGACACTTTCCTATCCCAAAGGTTATCTTCCTTCTAAAGTGTCGCATCCTTCATCTTTCCATAGAAAACTTTTACCAAAAGTTGTAACTTATCATATACAATAAAAGCACTCAAGTTTCATTAATCAAATCACCGAATATTCTGATCTTTCTTGATCTATAGTGCATAGCTTTCTTGATTCTATTGCTTACAAAAATCTATACAATCATTTCTTATAATTCCACTTCCATATTCTATAAGCAACTCTAATCTTCCTTTTCTTCATACACACACAACTATACACATCATTTTTGAGGAAAAGATTATAGAAAGGGTGTATTACAAATCACAAATCCTTGTTATTCAGAACACACAAAGTCAAGTAAATCCAGTTTGTAAGAAAGTCCTGTTCGGTTTCTTATGCGGTCAAACCCTGTTCTGTTGCTCAGGTGGTCAAGTCCGATTCGATTGCTCAGGCGGTGTAATACTTATTCCTCCGGTTAAGCGAGGGTTGCTAGCTTTAATTTCCGAAGGAGTCTGGGACTTGATGTAGAACGGAAGTTCAAACCAGTATAAAAATTTCTGGTGTATTTTTACTTTACTACTATTCTTTTTCGCACTAGTTATTTACTATATTCCATATTACTTGGTCCTATAGCATAATCACTTTCAGATAGTTGGAGTTGGGCCACATTAGTAATGACCCGATTTTTTGATGTTCGAAATCGACATCAATACGTCCACTGTATTAAATGCCAAATAATCAATTGTCGGAAAAAGAAGACCGTAAGGTAAAGAAGAAAGAGGTAGAAGAAGAAAATAGAAAACAATATCAGAATCACACAATCGCAATGGAACAATATATAATAGACAAATAACTAATCTTTAAACAAAAAGAACTATATCTGTTATATACATTACATCATCAGAGTACAACAAAATTCATAGCACACAACTGGACAGTTATCATAACCTGTCCTCATAAAACTGACTATGCAGTTAATCATACACAGCGGAATATGCATCAAATACGTGTGATATGTCTCGCCATCCAGCTCGTTTCCTGAGCTCCACAACATCCTAGCATGTATTCTATAATACTTGATTTTACCCGAGCATTATAGTGAAATAACAGCCAAGTCAGTCTGAAAAACCAGAGTGAGAAAACACACTCAATTGGATTATTAAAATTTTCGAAAATCCTTTAAAATCAAAGGTATCTTGTAAGACCACGCCACAAATAAACATGTCGGGTTTTTAACATACCATAACCATAACATTTTTATCAAATCCATCTGATATTACAATAGTGTCTATAGAAAGTAAAATAGAATCTAGCTGAAATGCTTGAATCTCACGTTTCAGCAATAGTTGGACACAATCAAAACCGTACAGGCGCTTATTGGAGATTGGATTCCGTATAATGGTAGGGCTACTGGGGCACCACTCGTCATAGTACCTGGTCTAGATTAGATCACCGAGGATCCCCCCTGATCTCCTGCAACACAAGACCGAAGCTACCCCTTACTGAATATTCCGAATAAGATCACCCCGCGGTTAGGATTAGCAACCGCCCACACAACCGAATAAAAAGGGACATCTAGATAGGGATGGCCTTACTCTAATTGGTTGCTAGCCACTTAGCCTTGCTGCACCTCCCCTATTTTAGCCATTCTCGGTTGATGAGGCTCGAGGCTATGCGTACCTTTTTAGAACATATCTCACTTCGAATGCTCATCGTCCTCCTGACGATGTACTGATATATTCATCCATACAAGTCCATTCCCTATCCGAACGGAACCGAAGGAACTACTACTACATCCATTTAGGAATCACCCTCAGGATTAGTAGCGATTAGCCCTTGCACTTCACTGCTCCATCTTCGACTCCAAGCTCTGGTCTTCCTTATGAAAACGTTCAAACCGGATCGAAGTGGTTTTCGGGAAATTAATCCCGATCCTGGTCTCTTCAAAATGATCAGCGCATTGGCCAATATTGATAGTCAGTTATTTAACTATCATATCACATCCATAAACAACCATCAGGCCTTAATAATTTCTCAAATTATTTATTTCAAAATATCTTCTAAATATATTTTTCCACGCTTCAAACCTTGAAAATAGTTTTCAAATCACTTTTTCTCTCGCGGATTAAATTTCCACCCAATTGTTTTATTTCACTGAAAATACCAAGTCTTAATATTTTAGATTTTTAAATAATTTAAATCACTTTATCCAAAAATATACTTTAAAACACTTAAAATAAAAGCTACTTAAAACACTTTATTTAAAATACTTGTTATGAAATTTTAGAATAATTTCTCATGTAAAACTTATGCCAAATTAATTTTAAAATAAAATTTATTCTATAAGGTATAAATATTAAATAATTATCTTTTAAATCATAATACTTGTCAAACCTTTAAAATAATTTACTTATATAATTAACTTAATAAATATTTGCTTTTAAATTTTTTTAAAACCACTACATAATAATTTCTTTCTAAATCATTCTTCTAAAATCACTTTAAAACCTCTAACTATACTAGGAAAACTTTCTTTGAAAATATACTCGGCTTTTCAGGGAAATACACTTTCCTTTCCACGCCTTTAAAAATAAACCACTATTTATTTTTAAACAAATCACCCTTTCCTTATTAATTTCCATCCTGAATTTATACTTCCAAATTATCCTCTGATAAATATTTCACTTTATTTATAAACCCTGTTTATAAATTTCACAATCTCATTCTCCTTTTTTCACAGTTTCAACACTTGGTCGGTTTTCAGGTCGATTTCCAAAACCAACTCCATTTTAAAATAAATTCCTTTACTTGTCCAAATTTATTTTAAAACTCATTTATCCCATATTCACACCTTTATTTATGATTTATATTCTTATTCAAATCGAAAATATCAATTTCATACTTTATTTCGAAATTCTTCTTTTATTTTCCCAAACTATTTTAAACTATGAATTTAAAAAAAAAAAATCTTCATACTTAAAAAATATTGCTTAAGTCCTTGTTTTAAAAATCCTTTTCCCATTTATTCAAAATCCTTATTTTTCCTATCCTTGAATTTATTATATAGGATTTAAAATCAAACCTTTATCCCTTTCCCAAATTCATTCCTTTAATTTATTTGAATTCAATATAATTATTTTACTTAAAAATTTCCCTTTTTATTTCCTTTTAAGAAACAAACTTTATATATATATATATATATATTTCATTTTTCTCGAATATCAACATATATTCAACCAAGCCATAGCATTCAATAATTTCAATTTCCAATGTAATCAATATAATCCATCATAGATTATCATATAAATCACATTACCGAATATAAAATAAATTCAACATTTTGAGAAATCCAGTTGGATCCCTCCAACCTGTTTCCCTGCATCGACAGTTGTTAGCACAACAATTTAAATACCAATCCCACTTCAAGGAGGATATCGCGGTATAAAGGGTCATCGGCTATTATGCGGGGCACATAAGGTCTCATCCGCTATATAATGTGGGAATATCAATCACTCCAATACACACACACACACTACTATATATAATATACCTCATCCAAACTGATATTAAATTATCAATTCAAACAAACAACCCATAATTTAAATTTGACTATTTAAATTTAAAGGGTAATCCAAATGGGTGAGATTAACTCACCTTTTATTTTTAATTTGCAATCTGATCTACACCGGCTTAATTCACCACGATTTAGACCTTGTATAAACATCATGCATGTGGCTTATTAATATTTGAATTGATTGAAAAATTAATTACTACTTGTTTATTTAATTTAAACTAATAATTTGGTTTAAACTAATGTTTTCCTTGAAATCTTTAATAACTAAAATAATTAAATATGTTTATTAACAAGTTAATCACTTAAATAAATTATTTTAAAGTAAGCTAGTAAATTAAAAATGTGAATGTATATTTATTTTATTTCAAAATAAACTATATCGGTTTTAAAAGTCTAATTCCTATAAAACTCCTCTATTTTCCAGAATCTATAAACATTTCCATTTTTCCTATATGTATGAAAATATGTGTATTTGTGTATATATATATATACACTTTTATTTTTTGATTTTCTATAGTCATTAAAAATAGGTAAGTACACACACACACACATATATATTTGTATTATACTTTTCCTTTACTGTAAAATAATTTTTGTTTAACTATATTATACATATTTTCCCCAACCTTTATATATTTATTAAATTAGACAAATTTGCAAATACCTGGCTGTTAATGTCCTGATAAGTGAATAATAATCAACCATTCATTGATAAGTTTTAAAACTAAATAACATTTAAATTAAAATGTTTAGAATCAAACTACCTCAACTCGAATAGGAAACCACAATCACCTAGCTTCTGCTCGATATCCCAACCGTGCCTTCGACGAGCTCGCACCACTGCCAGTCACCAGCACCAAGCCTTGTTCCTCTCTTCGCTTGACCTCCTCTTTCCTTTGCTGTCTCATATGCCACATCAGACCGAGCCCTGCCCAAACAGCCTCCAATCGACGATGCAGTCGACCCTTTTCTCGATTCCGCTGATAGGTAGGCACCTCGAAATGCGCGACTTCCCCGATCGTGTCGTGAGCTCCCAGCCGCCGCTCACTTATCGCAACAATGCTCAGAAATTATTGTGATTCCTCGCGTAGCCTGCTTTCCCACTCGTGAAGCTCATCGCGATTAAGTCACAGAAAACCCCATTTTCGTTCGAATTGTTTCGGCCATTACTCTCTATATATATTTTTTAAGCGAAGAAGAAAGCATGGTTGTTAATAAGAAGAGGAGGACCAGGTGATAAAGTAGACGCGATTTTGAACGATTCGTTCTTACCTCATTTTTTTTGGAAAGAATATGCGTGTCTAGAAAAAGAATAAAGATGCCATGTGTGTGAAGGGAAGAAACGTGTTTAATTTGTCTTGTGAAAACATTATTATATTAAATACATAGATACATATACATATACACACACAGATATATATATATTATATTTTGAATTCAAATCGTCTCGATAACACAACGTAAATATTAACCGCCTATCAACGTGTGCCACTAGGCGTTCCTAATGTTATACCCCTATTTCAAACGCACTGGAAAATGTTTCAAATCTTGATTCGGTCATATAAAGAAGATAGCCTTTTGGACTCAGTTATTATATTAAATTATCGACATAGATTTCAGCGCGTTTATATATCGTACGACCTCACAACAACTCCAAACACTACGAAAATTGAAATTCGACAATAATACACTATTACGGATTTAATGGAACTGGTTTCGTCGAATTTTGAGACTGTGCCTTGGAAGACTATTTTTAAATATCGATTTAAACGATATGTTTTTAAAACTAAACAACACACCTTTAGTATTATCAACATAAATTCATAAGCCTTTAAATTATTTTTAACCAGCCCAGATTTCCCGATTCAGTAATTTACTCAATTTCTAATTATTAAATTCAATAATTTAATTGCCAAATAAATAGTGATATTTGAAATTCAAGTTAAACTAACTATCAAATAATTAAAATCAATTAAATATTCTAATTTCAAATATCTAAAATTTCTGGGTCGTCACATTCCTCCCCCTTAAAAGAATTCTGTCCCCGAAATTACTAGTTAAGAAGAATGATCCATAACCCGTTAACTATTTCCCAATCCAAATAGTTTTAACAACACCCAAAGCAATCTTTTTATTAAAGACACACCATCCCTGTTATTAACTTTCCAAAACTCTTCCATAGTTTACAAACAACAGTACTTACTCAACCAGTCAAATTATAATTCAAAACCAAATTTTAAATTATCAAAAATTTCTCAAAATTTTTCAAACTCTCTAAATTTTCGAAAAATTTCGCCAACGTCTCCTTTGCACAACTAGATTGGTACGACTACAAAATGCCTCTACGGCCCCCAGATTTCAAAAGAAAACAAAAGCCAAGTGGCTAGATTAAAGAATCATCAAATTTCATATGAAAGTTAAATACATACCTTTTTGTCGGGCAATTTAAATTTATCTTCTAAATCAAATCATCAATTTCCTTTCCTTTAAAACAACTGTATCCTACTTAGCAATAATATCCAATCACAACACTTAAGATCATTTTATACATTTTCTTTTAAAAATTTCAATATCTATTTCATTCAAGTCCGTACGATGTACACATATCAATTGTATGCAATACCCAATCCGATCGCTCACTCGATCGCACAATTTCACTTTTGAACTAGTATCGTCCACCCGACATCCTAGTGCGGACTCAGATTTGGTTTCTTGATCAGAAATCGTCATTCTCCTTGCATAGCCATTTACTACGATAGAGAATTTCTAGAATTAATCAAAAATCCATATCCAAAGTTCACCGTCGAAAATCGAGCGAAAATCCCAACTCGGATCGATATAACTATCTCGAAATTCTATGCTTGAATCTAGATCAAATCGTTATTCAAATAAATTAATATACATACATCCTACGTATTTATCTCAATTGATTATTAATTATATCAATTTTCTTTTTGTTCACATTTATTTTGATTTCCATTCACTTATCCACACTTATCATTTCACATACCTTTATTAAATCTTCATTCAAAGATTAACTTAGTATATTTCTCACTTCCAAATTTACTTAAGAATTTACTATTAACCATCCTTAAGTCTATTACAACATTTTATACAATGTTCTTAGATTGATTTGCACTTCATCATCGAAATTTTTATCCATTCTATTCAAAATTTAATTCAAATTTCAATTTAAATTCGATTTATCTCCAGACTTTAATTATTTTTAGTCCACTTTGAATTAATTCTAAAACTTCATTTTACTTTACTCAATTTAAGTTAAATATCACCCCAATATTCAATTTCAATTTATTTGCTTACCCACTTAAATCAATTAGATTTCTTACTAATTTTATTTTCAATCCTTCGTTTTATTAAATCTAACTTGACAAATTTTCCACTTCGCTTTACTTGACACAATTCAAATTGGATTTCAATAATAAGTTTCAATTTCATTAATTACAAACGTAAATTCATTTGTTTATTCGCAAATTTATTTCCAACTAATAAATTTCATTTCAATAACCATTTCACTTAGTCTACTTAGCCTTTTTCCGTAAAATCTAATTTATTTAACTTAATTCATTTACCTTCGAATTAAGTTCAAAATTTAAACTTCTATTAGTTTCCAACTTATTTATATTTCATAAACATTTTAATTAAACTCCCAGAGTTTTTAAACAATTAATTAAGTATTTCAAAATTATTTTTGAAATCAGTTATATCCAAAATCAAACCATTCTTTTGAATTTTCAAAATCAAACCCAATTTTGCAAACAAATCCAAATTTCAAAACATTCCGGTAGTAATTCCTCTCTTGGAAACTCAAAAATGAACACCGATGATGCTGCAAAATTACCGAAATTATTTTCCAGCGACCAAAGTGAGTTCAATGCTTAAAAACCCTTTTCAAATATTTTTAAATTCCAAATCTCACCAGATTTCAAATCTAATTCAAAAATATTTTCGAAATAATATCATTATTATTTCTCCAAAACCTTTGAAAATCATTTTCAAACTCAAAGGAATTTAATTTCCCAAATTTCAAATTCCAAATCATTTCAATCTATATTCAAATATTACTCTGGAATTTTATTCTATTTCAAATTATAAGTCCCATTTATAATTTGTATTTACAATTTCATTCTGTATATGAACTTATTTCTTAACTTTGGTTATAATTTCAATTCTTTATTCAACTTCCACTCAACAATGATAATAATTTAACATTATCATTCTCTAACCACCAAGAAACCATATATACTATAATAATTTCCTAAAAGTTATTCTTCTATATATAAAAATAATTTAGGTAAAATTATTTCATTTACCCTATTTAAAACAATACTGTGTCGAAAAGTGTTTAGAGATCCCTATCTATAACATTAATTGCTCGTATTGACCAGAATCGATAAACTACTCTATAAACCAATCAATACATTCAAACTCATTCTAGAGTACTACGGACTCTATTTCTAATGAGTAATCCCCACCAGAGCCAAGGTTTTGGCTTAACCTTCAGCTCTGATACCAAATGTAACGACCCGATTTTTCGACGCCCGAAAATCGACATCAATACGTCCACTGTATTAAATGCTGAATAATCAATTACCGAAAAATCAAGATCATAAGGCAAAAGAAGAAGGAGGTAGAAGAAGAAAATAGAAAACAATATCAGAATCTTACAATCGCAGCGGAACAATATATAATAGATAAATAACCGATCTTTAAATAAAAAGAACTATATTTGTTATATACATTACATCATCAGAGTACAAAAAAATTCATAGCTCACAACTGGACAGTTATCATAACCTATCCTCACAAAACTGACTATTCAGTTAATCATACACAACGAAACATACATCAAATACGTGTGATACGTCTCACCATCCAGCTCGTCTCCTGAGCTCCACATCATCGTTTCCTGTATTCTATAATACTCGGTCTGACCTGAGCATTATAGTGAAATAACACCCGAGTCGGTCTGGAAGACCAGAGTGAGAAAACACACTCAATTGGATTATTAAAATTTTCAAAAATCCTATGAAATCAAACGTATCTCATAAGACTATGCCACAATAAAACATGTTGGGTTTTTACCTTACGACAACCAAAACATTTTTATTAAATCCATCCAATATTACAATAGTGTCCATAAAAAGTAAAATAAAATCTAGCTGAAATGCTTGCATCTCATGTTTCAGAATAGTTGGGCAAAATCAAAACAGTACAGGCGCTTATTAGAGATTGGATTCCATACAATGGCAGGGCTACTGGGGTACCGCCCGTCACAGTACCTGGTCTAAATCAGCGAACCGACGATCCTCCTGATCTCCTGCAACACAAGACCGGAGCTACCTCTTACTGGATAGTCCGAATAAGATCACCCCGTAGCTGGGATCAGCAACCGCCCACACAGACGAATAAAAAGGGACATCTAGATAGAGATGCCTTACCCTAATTGGTTGCTAGCCACTTACCTTGCCGCACCTCCCCTGTTTTAGCCATTCTCGGTTAATGAGGCTCGAGGCTATGCGTTACCTTTTTAGAACATATCTCACTTAGAATGCTCATCGTCCTCCTGACGATGTTCTGATAGCATTCATCCATACAAGTCCGTTCCCAGTCCGAATGGAACCGAAGGCACTACTCCAACTAGATCCCTTTTCGAATCACCCTCAGGATTAGAAGCGATTAGCCCTTGCACTTCACTGCTCCATCTTCGACTCCAAGCTCTTGTCTTCCTCACGAAAACGTTCAAACTGGATCGATGTGGTTTTTAAAAAATTAATCCCGATCTCGGTCTCTTCGAAACGATCAACGCATTAGCCAATATTGATAATCGGTTATTTAACTATCATATGGCATCCACAAACAACCATTAGGCCTTAATAATTTCCCAAATCATTTATTTCAAAATATCTTCACAAGATATTTTTCCACACTTTAACCCTTGAAAATAGTTTCAAATCAATTTTTCTCTCGCGGAATAAATTTTCACCCAGTCGTTTTATTTCATTGAAAATCATCAAGCCTTAATACTTTAAATTTTTAAATAATTTAAATCACTTTATCCAAAAATATACTTTAAAACACTTAAAATAAAAACTACTTAAAACACTTTATCTAAAATACTAGTTATGAAATTTTATAATAATTTCCCATGTAAAACTTAAGCCAAATTAATTTTAAAATAAAAGTTATTCTATAAGGTATAAATATTAAACAATTATCTTTTAAACCATAATGCTCGTCAAACATTTAAAATAATTTATTTATATTACTTTAAAAAAAAATTAAACCACTAAATAATAATTTGTTTCTAAATCATTCGTTTAAAACCACGTTAAAACCTCTAACTTATACTTCGAAATCTTTCTTTGAAAATATACTTGGCTTTTCAGGGAAATACACTTTCCTTTCCACAACTTTAAAAATAAATCACTATTTATTTTTAAACAAATCACCCTTTCCTTATAAATTCCCATCCTAAATTTGTACTTCCAAATTATCCTCTGATAAATATTTCACTTTATTTATATACCCTGTTTATAAATTTCACAATCTCATTCTCCTTTATTCACTATTTCAACACTTAGTCGGTTTTTAGATCGATTTCCAAAACAAAATCCATTTTAAAATAAATTCCTTTACTTATCCAAATTTATTTCAAAACCCATGTATCCCATATTCACATCTTTATTTATGATTTAGATTCTTATTCAATCGAAAATATCAATTTCATGCTTTATTTCAAAATTCTCCTTTTGTTTTTCCAAACTATTTTAAACCATGAATTTTAAAAAAAATCTTTGTACTTAAAAAATATTGCTTAAGTCCTTATTTAAAAAAAAAATCCTTTTTCCCATCCATTCAAAATACCTATTTTTCCCATCCTTGAATTTATTATATAGGATTTAAAATCAAACTTTATCCCTTTCCCAAATTCATTCCTTTAATTTATTTGAATTCACTACAATTATTTTACTTTAAAATTTCCCTTTTTATTTCCTTTTAAAAAACAAACTTCATATATATTTCATTTTTCTCAAATACTAATATATATTCAACCAAGCCATAGCGTTCAAAAATTTCAATTTCTAATATAATCAATATAATCCATCACAGATTATCACATAAATCACATTACTGAATATAAAATAAATTCAACATTTTGAGGAATCCAGTTTGATCCCTCTAACCTGTTTCCCCACATCCACATATGTTAGCACAACAATTTAAAATACCAATCCCACTTCGTGGGGGATATCGCGGTATAAAGGGTCATCCGCTATTATGCGGGGCGCATAGGGTCTCATCCGCTTTATAATGCGGAAATATCAATCACTCCAATATATATATATATATATATAATATACCACATCCATACTGATATTAAATTATAATTCAACAAATAACCAATAATTTAAATTTAACTATTTAAATTTAAAGGGAAATCCAAATGAGTGAGATTAACTCACCTTTGATTTTCAATTTGTAATCCGATCCACACCGGCTTGATTCACCACGATTTAGACCTTGCATAAACATAATGCATATGGCTTATTAATATTTGAATTGATCGAAAAATTAATTACTACTTATTTATTTAATTTAAACTAATAATTTGATTTAAACCAAATTTTTCCTTGAAATCTTTAATAACTAAAATAATTAAATAAGTTTATTAACACGTTAATCACTTAAATAAATTATTTTAGAATAAGCTGGTAAATTAAAAATGTGTATGTATATTTATTTTATTTGAAAATAAACTATATAGGTTTTAAAAGTCTAATTCCTATAAAACTCCTCTATTTTCCAGAATCTATAAACATTTCTGTTTTTTCTATGTATGGAAATATGTGTATTTGTATACATATATATAATTTTATTTCTTGATTTCCTATCGTCATTAAAAATTTGTAAGTATACATATATGTATTTGTATTATACTTTTCCTTTACTATAAAATAATTTTTGTTTAACTATATTATACATATTTTCCCCAACCTTTATATATTTATTAAATTAGACAAATCAGCAAATACCTGGCTGTTAATGTCCTGATAAGTGAATAATAATCAACCATTCAATGATAAGTTTTAAACCTCAATAACATTTAAATTAAAATATTTAGAATTAAACTACCTCAACTCGAACAGGAAACCACAATCACCTAGCTTCTGCTCGATATACCAACCGCGCCTTTGACGAGCTCTCACCAGCACCAAGCCCTGTTCCACTCTTCCCTTGACCTCCTCTTTCCTTGCTGTCGAATATGCGACAACAGACCGAGCCCTGCCCAAGCAGCCACTTATCGACGATGCAGTTGACCCTTTCCTCAATTCCGCTGCCAGGTAGGCACCTTGAAATGCGCGACTTCCCCGATCGTGTCACGAGCTCCCAGCTGCCATTCTCTTCTTATCGCGATAATGCTCAGAAATTATCACGATTCCTCATGTAGCCTGCTTTCCCACTCGTGAAGCTCATCGCGATTAAGTTGCGAAAATCCCCATTTTCGTTTGAATTAATTCGGCCACTACTCTCTCTAGATATTTATCTATTTTTTAAACAAAGAAGAAAGCTTGGTTGTTAATAAGAAGAGAGAGGACCAGGTAATAAAGTAGACGCGATTTTGAACGATTCGTTCTTACCTCATTTTTTTAAAGAATACGCGTGTCTAGAGAAAAGAAAAAAGATGCCATGTATGTGAAGGGAAGAAACGTGTTTAATTTGTCTTGTGAAAACATTATTATATTAAATACATATATATTATATTTTGAATTCAAATCGTCTCGATAACAAAACATAAATCATGACCTCCTATTGATGCGTGCCGCTAGGCGTTCCTAATGTTATACCCTTATTTCAAACGCACTGGAAAAGGTTTCGAGTCCTAATTCGATCGTATGGAGAAGATAGCTTTTTGGACCCAGTTATTATATTAATTTATCGATATAGATTTTAGCGCATTTGCATATCGTACGACCTCATGGCAACTCCAAACACTATGAAAATTGAAACCCGTTAATAATACACTATTACGGATCTTATGGAACTGGTTTCATAAAATTTCGAGACTGTGCCTCAGAAGACTATTTTTAAATATCGATTTAAACGATATATTTTTAAAACTTAACAAATCACCTTAAAATTCAATTTCAAAAGTTCTATTACCTTCAGTATTATCAACATAAATTTCATAAGCCTTTAAATTATTTTTAACCAGCCCAGAATTCTGGATTCAGCAACTTACCCAATTTTCAATTATTAAATTCAATAATTCAATTGCCAAATTGATAGTGATATTTGAAATTCAAGTTAAACTAACTTTCAAATATTTAAAACCAATTAAATATTCAAATATCAAATATTTAAAAAAAATTGGGTCGTCACAACATTGCTTGGCAGGAGAGATCGAGTTGCCATCTTTAGAGGTGGATGTTCTATGTGATTCTATTCTGATACCACTATAATGACCCATGGGATTTTCGATCCTCGAAAATTGACATCAATACGTTCACTATATAGCATGACAAAAAATCGAGTGCCAAAAATACCAGATCATTGGGGGTGAAGAAGAAAAGGAATAGAAGAAAATAGAAATTGCAATACACAGAATCTCACAATCGCAGCCGAACAATATACAATATATAAACTAATCTTTATATAAAAAAGAAACTGTAGCAATTCATATTCATACAATCATCAGAGTACAATAATCAACCAGTCAATATGGACAGTTATTATAATCTGTCCTCACCAGTGCTAACTTTTCCATGCACAACCATATCCATAATTATACTATATCCATATCCATGCACAACCATATCCATAATTATAATGTATCTAGGGGCATCAAGAAAAGTGATAACATACCCTACTTGGGTGTGACCTACTTAGCCCTGCCGCGTCTCCTTTGTTTTAGTCATTCTCAGTTGATGAGGATTGAGGCAACGTCTTACCTTTAGAATAGCATTAATACTTGGAATGCTAACACTGCCTTATAGACTATGATGCAAATGATAGCAGTCATCCATACAAGTTATTCTAGGTCAGAACAAACCGAATCTCCAAAATCACCGTCCACATTATTTTCATGATATGACAATTCATAACACACAAATCGGATCGAAGTGGTTTTCGAATAATTAAATCTGATCCCGGTCTCTTCGAAACTATTAACAAATTTGGCCAAATTTGATAGTCAGTTATTTAACTATCAAATTTCACACGTAAGCAGTCACAAGGCCTGATTTTATAAATCTTTCAAACATTCATTTCAAAATATTTTTATAAAGATATATACTCTAATCTCTTCCAGTATATTCACTAATTTAAAACAATTTCAAATACTTATATCCATAATAGGATATCTAAAATATTCTTGTAAGAATCATTTCGTCGCTAAAATATCTCTAACCCTTTAATTTTAATATTTAGGAAAATATTATTAGTTTATTTTTCAAAATCATTTCTAATATCCATACTTAGGAAATATTCCGCACTTATCTTATAAGTCTTCGGAATTTCTATTAATTCCCTTTTACAATTTCCAAAAATTATCGATTATACTTATTTATAATCCAACTAACAATTTATAACTCCTTTAAAGAACTCAAATTCATTTTAATTCCCGAGTCGAACTATTTTGGGAATTCCACTAAATTTCCAGAAATCCCATTATAACATTTCACTTATGCAATCACATCCGTTTATTAAAATCTTGTTTACAATCTCGAGAGCATTTATAATTAGTTCCAATTACTTACTTTTAAATTCTATGTATATATAACAAAAATAAATTTCAAGAACATGGTTAAATAATTATTCAAAAATATCAAGCTCTTTTAAAATAACGTCAATAGCTAATTTCAATTCATTTAAAAAAATTCTAGTCGACTTTTAAAACTTGTGTAAAATCTTAGAATTCATTTCAACCAATTAAAATATTTAAATAGCTAACTTTTCAAAATGTTTCAGTGCTAAAATAGTTTTAAATTGCATAGTTTATTAATTAAAAATCCTCTTTTTAAAACAAAATTAACTTCCTAATAAAAATATATTTTTAAATTCTAATATAACCAATTTCAATTTATAAATCTCTCTCTCGATTAATAACTCATCGACCACTTTCCCAATTTCATAACCTTTTTCACATTCCAAAAATAGGCTCTGCCATTTCTTTTAAACCGATTACCTTATCTCATTAAAAATTCTCACCGTGAATTTATATCTCCAATTTTTCAAATGATAATCATCTCACTTTATTTATAAACCATGTTTATAAATTTCATAATCTTATTCTCAGCTTATATAGGTTTACATTACAAAAATCTGTTTATAGATCGATTTCTAATTAAAATCCCAATTATAAATCAATTTCTTAAATAACCTTAATTATATTCTAAAACCAATCAAATCTCAATTTCTACTTGCATTTCGTATTTTAAAAAATCTTGTTTAAAATCCATTGTTTTAAAAATCCTCGATTTAAAATTCTCTAGTTGAAATCATTTTACAATATACCTAATTAAATGTCGAAAATCCAATCATTTATTTTATCCAATTCAATTCCCTTTTAAATAATCCAAAAATTCATTATAAATATTTTATTTCCAAAACCGCCTTTGAACTTCCTATTTAAATTAAAATATTATTTTTAAAATACTAAAATTTAGGCCAGTGCTACTACAACATCTAATAAAACAAATCACATAACATTGCATAACAGGTTATTCAATCAAATCATATATCACTATATGTGAAAAACAATCAATATATTTGAGGAATCCAGTTAGATCCCTCCAACCTTTTTTCCTGCATCCACAGATGTTATATAACACAAAATTTCAATCCCGCTTAATATCACGGTAATATAAGATCATCCGCTATTATGTAGGGCGCATGGTGTCTCATCCACTCCAATCGGTGGGAATATATCCAACTACTAATATATATACAAACACACTACTATATATAGTATAATATAATATTCAACTGATAATAATATATCAATTCAACCAATCATCCAATAATTAATTTTAATTATTAAATTAAGACAGTTAATCAAATTGAGTGAGATTTACTGACCTTGATTTTTGAAATGGTTAATCATCCATTTTTAAATTAAATTGAACTGACAATCAGTTTAATCTAAAATTGCAGCTTTCCCCGATAGACTCCAAATAAATGCCAAATTGTATATTTCACAGCAACGAATCCAACATAAATGATTCTATGATTTTTAAACCTCGTATGAATAAATTATGGATTTAAAAACATATGGATAGAATTTAAGTAATTAACATGTTCATCAAATAATTAAAATTTTAAATACTATATAACCTGATTCCACATTAAACGCTCCCCCTTCACTGCCCAAGCAACAACATGCGACTTTGGCCTTCTTCCTTTTTTCCAAAAAGCCTCCAGTAGTAAGACCCACTCATGCCCAGTCTTCGATCATCGAGTACTCCTCCTCCATTGATAAAATTCACCAATCAGCACCACTTTTCAGCTACTCCTCCAAATACTCCACCACGCAACCCACCAAGACCCAACTCAAGCCACTACAGGAATCCATGCCTTGACATTTTTATTAACTGAAGTCGCGTTTGACTTTCTGAGATCAAAGTCGCGAATCGATTGCCAGCCCCCTCCCCTCCACCATCGATGCAGAGCCTCCGGCCTAGTCGCACGTGAACACCCATGCTGAGGAAAATGCGACCCTCCCCCTAGAACCCCTACATAGACGACGAGTTGCACCTCACTCCGCCCTGGCCTCGCGTGCTCGTACAAATCATGATTTTAATCGCGTGATATTTTTTTCCTTTTCTAGTATAAGTTCGAACTCGTTCATATGAAAGAAGAAGAAGGAAGGGGGTTTACGCGATTTAAACAAAGAAGAGGGCAACTATTCTTGCGTATAAGGTGGCTGATATATGGTAGGTCGGCTGATGGGATTGACTTGAAATTATATAGTATTATTTAATTTTCAAAATATCTCATTTACGGCACCTTAAAGTCTCAAATTACCATCGAGACGTGCCATCTGGCGTTCCTAATGTTGTACCAATATTACAAACCCAAATGGAACACGTTTTGAGTCCTAATTCGATTGTATGGTGAAGATAGCTTTTTGAACCCAATTATAATATTAAATTTGTAACAACCCGATATTTTCAACCATTCGCATCCGCACATGTCAGACTTGAATTGCTCAAAATACCGCGTTGTAAATAAAATTTGGCAAATCTCAGAACATACAGTAAATAAAAATCACAGAACACCAACACAGAGTAAGAAATGCAGCAGAAGTAAAAGAGATAGTAGTTCACGAAGCTACTATGTAAATATATCAGAGTTAAATAAAATACAACAGAATAAATAAAGTACAACAGAAGTCTCAAGATGATAACCAAGTACAAGCTAAATAGAACAACAGAACTGGAATAGATAAAACTAGATAAGCAGATAATCTCCAGCGATTCCAATCTCTAGAAAGTGGAATCCAAATATGTGAATAACTCAGGCTGACCCGAGCGTAAATAAAAATACAAACACTCGAGTCAGGACAATATATACTTATATAATGTAAACCAACTCAAGTGAACTGTAATAAGGTACAAGTAACTTAAAGGATGCCTAGGACCGCCCATCCTCTAAGGATCCGTTAAACTATTACTATATAGTAATATTGCGCTATTATAATAATGTCTACAGTAAAATAAACTTACTTTTAAATAGTGTTCCGGGCTACCCATATCACCCTTCACGCATAATAGTCCCAGCAGTCCATCCAATATCATGACATCTCCACACCAGGTGATTGTCAGAGGATACCACAAGGGCTACGAGAGAAAAACAAACTCGTAGTAAAGGCTCGGTGTGGTTGGTGACACGACACACAAGGCAATGCCAGGGTAGATATACCAATTAAGCACACGGGCTGGCGGTAACGCAGCAGCCACATACGCCCACCTTGGAACACACTCCCATATCAAAATCGGAGGATGGCCATCTAATCAATCACAAGTAAGAGTATAGTATCGAAGGAATGTGTCGATCGGAGGAATGACCTCACTTGGCCCGAGATCGCTCCTGTTTTAGCCACCTTATGCCAACTCACGGGAGTTGGGTCCATGTAATATACCTCAAGAACGTCGCCACCATCCTACTTCATTCTGGAATCTCCACCGCGTACACAGTTGTTAAAGTGGTTTTCGGTATCGACAGAGAATATGCCAGATATCCGATCCCGGTATCTTTAACAACCAATCGTTATTATAACCCATGGTTATAATTTTAAAATATAATATTTTATACTTCAAAATACAATATCATTTCAAATCCAAATCTTTATCAAAATAAAGATTAAATCATTTCCAAACCATTTCAATATATCAAAATAGCTTATCCTTTCAAAACTTCCTTTTCAAATCATTTCAATATATCGAAATATCATATCCTTTCAAAACTTTACTACAAATCATTTTAATATCAAAATATCATTTCAAAGATAGTTTATACTTCGAAAACCCAAAATCATTTTTTATTTCAAAACTATATTTATTTCCAAAACAATATCATTTCCATTCCAAACATATATTCACTTTTCAAAATAGTTTATACTTTCAAAGTTACAACTCTTTCGAAACCAAAACATTGAAATCATTACACTTTAAAAATCAGAACATTTTGAAATCATACATTTGCAATCATCCTTTAATTCTATACATTTACAAATTTATTAAATTAAACCCAAATTTCAATTTCAATTTGATTTAATTCAAACCATCATTTTCAATTCAAATTCAGTTTACTAACAAACCATTTCAAATCTTATAAATTTAAATATAGGTTTAATCTACAAAATACAGTATTCAATCTTTAGTATATTTCAAGGCTTGAATATCCCACCTTTCATAAATCCAATATCATTTAAATAAAATCAAATGATATATACTTTAAATATTCATTTATCAAATAAATTAAATAAATCAGAAATCAAATATCCTTTCAAAATATCAAAATGTCAAATATTATTCAAAACATCATTCATTTTTATTCATTTAAATAACTTTTAAATCCCTTCATTTTATTTAGGAATTAATTACCATTTCAAACTTACATTTCAAAAGATTTTATATCAAAAATTAAATCTCTTCATTTAAATCATTTAAAGACAGTTCCTTATATTTATTAATTAAATATTAAATTTCCAAAACTTAAATCCTTCCATTTAAAGCCATATAAATGTCTCTTCATTATCTTTAGAAATTTAACATTTAATTTCCAAAATTTTATCATTTTCCAAAGATTATTTTTTTTCATAAAAGTTATTAAAACAACAAAAATATAGTTTCCGTAGTACTAAAAAAATGCTACGTAAAGTTATAGTTTAACACAGTTCATTTGTCAAAAGACAGCGTTTAAGTGCTGTAATAGATTTCCTTTAAATTTCAAATAAACTTAAATGTTAAGTTTAACCACTATAACATTTACAAAGTGCTATAATAGCCTTTATTTCAATTTAACTTTTTAGTTCATTTAAGACAACTACAACATTTACAAAATGCTGTAATACCCTTACATTACATTTCAAAAATGCTGTTAAATCAAATTCAAGGCTTCAATACAAATTTCACCAACAATTAATTTTAATTTAAACCATTTAACTGATAAAATCATAAAATTTCACATTTTAAAATCATCCTTTCAATACTCTTATTTTTATGATTTTTACAAAGTTAAATTTCATCCAAAAATCGATTTTTAACATAATTTCTTATTTAAATTAAAGTATTAAATCCCATTTCTTTAATTAATTTTATTACTTAACCATTAAGTTTTAAATTACCAAATTATAACTTATTTCTATTTATTTTACTTATTAAAAATGTCATTTTTAACAAAATTTCAAAATTTCCCACAATAAGTTATATTTCAAAATTTTGACTTAAAACGTTCATTTATTCACATTTTCATTTATTCAAAAATCACTTTTATTTTTATAAAAAATCATTTTATTAATTTTAATTCAAAATATTATACTTTTACTTATAAAAATAATTTTAAAACATTTCAGAAAATAATTTATAACCCACGGGTCTGTATGTAGTTTTCTAGCCTAGGTCAAGTGATACGGATGTATATCATTTCAATCCGCAGTTTACAAAGAAAACTCGGGTTCTATCATTTCAAACCCGCATTCCCAAGTAAAATGAATGATTTTGAAAACCGCTCAAGCCTATCATTTCAGTCCATAACGATTTTCCCTTATTCTAAAGTCCGTTCGGGTATGTATCATTTCAACCCATAGTGATTCTAGTCTACAGGGAACTTGCAATGGTGATAACTGATATAAATAACTGAAATAGCATGAAATAACAGTAACATATGATATAAAAGGTGTAATAACAGGTGTGAACATCATGTGATAATAATATAGCAGTTATAACAAGATGATATAAGTTACAGATTCAAATGATGTCCGTTTATCATTATATAAGTACATATTAGTCTGGTGAGATTTACTCACATGTTCAAAGCTAGAGATAGCCGTCCAAGCACACAACATAGACTCTACGAAGGCACGACAACTCGAATACGATTTGAGAGTGGAGAGCCAAATATAATTGCCTTGTATACATATAAACAAAATAATTCAAAATACATAAGTTTTCAAAGCCAAATTACACTAGACAACACTAGGAATCAAAGCCTAAAACAAAGACAAATGCTTTGCACTTGTTCTCAACTTCAAATAATTCAGTTATGAACTAAAATAGCACATCCAAGGCATGGATTAAGGTCTGGTTTAGGTCCCTATAGGGTCGGCCTAGCCTGGTTGATGGTGTGGAGAAGTATAGGTGTAATATAGAATCACTACAAGGCAAATACAGGGCAAATATCAACATTTCTGTGCTATATATGGTTCGGCCAGAGGCTCTAGGGGTATGGTCAGAGGTCGCAGTGGTGGTGGAGGATGTGGCAGAGGGTGGTGGTCAGATCTGAGGTGGTGGTGGTGGTGGCGACAAAAGGTGGAGGAAGAAGGAGATGGCAATCCTAGGTGATGGCTAGTGTTAGTTTAGATGGATTTTTGTGATGATCTTCACCATGGCTTGGCTTGGCCTGAGGAGGAGAGGTGTTAGGATGTGTGATGGTCAGAAAAAAGTGGTGGTGGTGGTCAGCCAAAGCTTGGAGGTGGAGGAACAAAGCTATGAAGATAAAGTGCATGTGCGAGTTCAATAGAAAAAACATAGAAAACAAGGAAGAAAGAATGAATTTTTACCAAGTTTCAACAAGGGGAGGGCCGTGAGTTTTTTTCTATTGAGAGATGATAAAATTTTCGTGAAAATGAAAAGGAGAATTGGGCTGAAAGGTGGAGAAAAGGTACGACCAAGCATTGAAGAAAGGAGTTGGGAAAGTGAAAGGACGGAATGCAAAAGGACGTAGAAATTTCAAAAGTTCAAAACTCTTCGAATTTCCTATATCTTCTTTTTATAATTTTATATAACTGAAATATATATATAAACTTAGATAAAATACGAAAATTTAGTAAATAAACAAAAATAAATGAATAAATATTAAATATATATAATTAAATTAAGAAAATAACAAAGAAAATGTAAACTAGTCTAGCAAATTTAAAAATAAATGGAACAAACTTTGGAAAATTATTATGGGCTTGGAAAATATTTAAAAATAAAGATAAGAAAACAAAATAAAAAAGTCTTCACAAAAATAAATAAATAAATTGTAATTAAAAAAAATTAAATGAAGAAAATAGCAGAAAATTGGAAACCAGGCTTAATAAATTGAAATAAATTCAAATAAACTTTAGAAAATTTTTATTATCACTTTAAAAATAATAAAAGACAAAAATATACATACAATAACATATTAACACAAATTAAAATAAAATATGACAAAGAAAATATAATTTATATAATTTACAATAGACAAAATTGCAAAATAAAACAAATTATACTCAAAAATTGAAATGTACATAGCATTTGCAGTTTAACTCCTTTTCAACGAAACGAAAAGCAGTGTTCAATTTATTTCATCTATTTTCATAATAAAAGATAAAATTTAAGATTTAAAATAATTTAAATTTGAAGTTTAGAAGTCAAGCTTTGAACAGTTTGACCAGAAATTCACTTTACAGTAAAATATTCAAATTATACTAGTTTGAACTATAAATCACTTAATAATCAACATTTATATTTAAAAATGAAATGTTTGAAATAAAAAAAAATTAAAATAACTTAAAATAAAAATAAAGTCAATTTAAAAATATAAGCAAAATCTAGGCTTGTTACAAAATTTCCAATATTAATTTCAACGCTTTCTATCCGTACGACCAAATTGTAAATCCAATTGCTACAAAATTCGAAATTTGATAATAATACGCTATTACGGATTCAATGGAACTAGTTTCATCAAATTCCGAGACTGTGCCTCGAATTGCTATTTTAATGTGTCGATTAAATCGACGATTTCGAAAATTTATGAAATCACTTGAAATTTTAGTTTTAAAAGCTTATTAACTCAATTCTAATTCAAATAGAGTTTATATCAACATTAGAAATCATTTCATTCATATTCAACTGAAATTTCAATTATTCACCATTTCCGTATTACGATAAATTGCTAAATTTGGAATTTAAATTCATTTTATAATTTCAACCAAATCTTCATATTCAGAAATCCATTTCTATTCCAAAACCAATATTTAAAACCAATTGAGTATTCAAAATCAAATGATGGAAAACCCAGGTCGTTACGTTCCTCCCCCTTTAAAAGAATTTCGGCCCCGAAATAGTTAAGGTAAGAAAATGTTTCAAAACCATTAACTTATCGAAACCAACTTAGTTATAACTCAATATTTCACTTTTATAAATCCTTTAGTTCCACATAAAACATTTAGTTTCCATTCCTAAACCATAGTCCCTTATTTCAATTTTAACTCAAAATCAAATTTTGGTTAAAAAAAATTTCAAAATTTTTCCAACACCCTAAATTTCCGAATTTTTTTGCAGATTCTCCCTTGTACGGAGAGCCTTTAGCAATATGAAAAATATGATCAAAAGATATACATCGGCTATCATTGTCGTAAAACAAAATATATATCAATATTTTTATATTTTCGCGCGCTAAATCGTAAGCGTACCTTTTTTAGCGTTATTAAGCAAGCTCACTCAATTTATATGCGATGGCGTAATCAAAATCTAACCAAATAGTCTTCTTGTACCTGTACTTACTCAAATAAAACCCATAAGTACTAAAATATGGAATTTAATTAACATTTCATTCATTTAACTAGTTAAACACATCATTTGCATAAGCCAAACATGTTATACATGTATATTTAGAGCGTAAATGCAAATACAAGGTTCTAACATTTAATTTTTCATTCCCGATTCAATTATATGCCATTTATGCAATTCCAGTGCTTCATAAATTTTTATTAGCATCCCATTCATATCCATTATATTCATATTCATTTCAAATTGATTCTCAATCAATTTACCTCATTTTCATCCACTTGCATTAATTTCATATCCAACTTATTTTTCATCCCTTCCACTTGCTTTCATTCCATAATCCAAGATCATATTTAATACAATATAAATCAAATTTTATTATCGACACTAAATCATTGTAAATCGATGTATATATCCACTTTCTATATGGAATTAGTACATTCCATCAGTCCATTTCAAATTACCTAAAATTTCCCTTTTATTCACAACATTACAATGCATTTGGTTTGTTTGCATTCGTGTTGAATTTTCTTTACAACTCAAACACATTTTGAATATTCAATTTACTAACTAGTTCTTCTAATTAGTTGTTAGAACCAAAATTGGGCACAACACTCTTCAGATGTGTTTGAAGAGATAAAAATGAAGAAAGTAAATGTAAAACGAGGTAGATCTAACAAACACACGAATCAATAGATAAGAAAATGCGTAGAAACACACAAATTTAGAGTGGTTCGGCAGATTGCGTATGTCCACTATGAAATGATTGATGTTTATTGACTTTCACTCGTTGATTACAAGTAGTTAAAATAGTAAAACTGAAGTTTAATGATGATTCCAACAGAATGTCGGCGTATAGAAGCTAAAACAGTCCCTTATATGTGGGTCAAGGATCACTATTTATATGTGTAGGCAGCGAATATCTCGCCCAGTTCTCGAAAGACTTCTTCTCTCACGTGAGTGGGCCTACTGTGACGCCCCACCTCTATACCCATGCTAGCCAAGGACATTACAGGGTAATGCCGTCGACTAACGCGGAGAATAAGGCTGTTTAGGAGCGACCATCTATAGCCTAGCTTTAACTATCTATTGAATACATTGACAATTGTCATGCAAGCAGAACGACATATCCAATGAATACTTAAAACAAAACCATAGGTGGCTGGAGGATCTATCAGAACAGAATATAATAACTCAAATGTAATATACATCACAGAACTGTAGATCATCATATACACATATACAGATACATAACAGAGTATGCAAACTAATACATGTCAAGTGGTATAGCAAACCACAGTAAACAGGCGAATCCAAAAGAATACATATATCAGAGTTACAATAAAAAGGACTACGCAAAAAGCTATAACAAAAAGAAATAAGCTGAATAGTCCATGCGGAAGCAAAATAGGCTAAGTCCCAAAAGCATCTAACCTGAAACAACTCGGTCTGACCCGAGTATGAAATACACGGGTCAGTCTAGCTAAACAAATCAGTTAGATAAACTGAACAACAATAACCTGCAAGGTCACAAAGTATAACAAATATCTCTACAAGTGATAACACAATCATCTAACAAAAGATGAATCATAACAGAACAAGCCTCATCTCATTGGCAATTCAAATAAACAAAGGATATGAATATCCCAAAACAAGCCAAAAAGGCAATAACAAATACCAATGAAGGTAACACAAGTTCCACAAGGTAACAACGATATATCGTACGGCTCAAAAAGACCAACGCCGAAGAGCGATACCTAGGGAATATACATATCAAAGAAAATAAAAGATTGCCCGAGCTCAGTACTGTATAAACAAGGATCCGTAAGCCCGAAGGCTCCAAACCCAAATATCACTCGAGCGGCTCATAAAGACCAACTCCGAAAGCGATACAGTAGGGCAACAAACCCGAAGGCACAAACCCGAAGGCAACATACCCGAAGGCAACAAATCTGAAGGAGACAGTCCGAAGACACTATCCCAAAGGCAACAAACCGTAGTGGTGAAGGTCCGAAGGCCCAGTACTGGACACCACTAACTGGCAGAATGTGTCACAACTCTCGAAAAGGAATCCGGAAAGCGGTACCGTGAGTCCCATAACCACTCATTCGCACTAAACAGTTTACTATCTGTTAGTTAATTTCACACTCAAAGCAGTACAAAGTTTACCTCATCTCATTGGTAAACTAGACCAAAAGGTCAAAACAATCAATCGAATAGGTTGGGGATTAATCGGAAAGATAAACGCACGGATTCATGGTCCGTGTTTTACTTAACCATTTAATCTCCTTTCCACTCCGCTCGAAGTGCGAAATTGTGTGTGTGCGTTTAAATAGAATTTATAAATTAGAGAAGCAAGATTTTAATACAATTTAAAAGATTATTTTATAAAAACCTATGGATTGAAATTAAAAAGGAATCATCAAACTCAAAATAAATGATAACAACAAATAGGATCATCACGAATCGATTCAAATTGGAAATTCAATCCCAAAAGGCAAAGTGGGCTGAAACAGCAAATTCAGTTGACTGAACAGAGATTTTCGGTTGACTGAATTCTTCCTGGAAACTTTCTGTTTTCAGGTTCAATCGACTGAACAAAGAATTTAGTCGACTGAATCATGCCAGGAAACATTCTGTTTCCAGGTTCAGTTGACTGAACAGAGAATTCAGTCGAATGAATCATACCTGGAAACTTTTTGGGTTCCAGATTCAGTCGACTGAACAGAGATTTCAGTCGACTAAACCATGCCTGGGCTATTTTCTAGCCTATCCAAATGAAGAGCAAACTCTTCCAAAATGCAACCGGATGAACATTGGCTCTAAGGGTTTATGCCAATCGGCAACCCGGCCCTATCGATGCATCACCAAAAGCATGATCAAAACATCAAAGTTAGGATTTTAAAGATTTGAACCCAAAACACTAAAAATTGGAATATTCATCAATTCAACCCAAACCAAAAGCAAATTCACATGAATAAGTGTTAGGAATTCATACCCAACATTCAAAGATAATTATAGTCATAGACGTGAGATAAAAATCTCACCTTTTACCCAAAACAAAGAAGAAGAAGCTCAATCACAAGGAGAAGACCAACCAATCTCTACTTCAACCCAACAAGCTTCAATCTAAGATCAAAATAAGTATTTCCTAAGTTAGGTTTAGGAAACTTTCTGAAATTGAAGAGGAAAAGAGTTGGAGAAGATGAAGAGGAGGCTTACCAATAGCTTCTCTTTGATTTTGGAGTAAAAATTCAAGTTTGCAAAGTAAACTAGGGCTTGGAATTTCTAATTCCTCTTCCTTTCCCTCATTTTCAGTTTTTAGCTTGAGTTTTAGAAGTGAAAATGAGTGAATGGAAGGAGAGGGACTGAGTTAGGGTATTTAGTTCACTAGTGGGCTGAACCCAAACCCAAAACCCAACTAGAAAAGTAGCAAAATTCAACTTACTCCAAACATATCAAAGTTTATACTAAAAAAGAACGCAAATGCCATTTTGGACTCAATGGAAGTGGTATCGAGCCCTAATTCGGCCGTTTGCAAAATGTAATATTTCGGACCCAAAAATCCGACTAACGACACTATATTTAAATGAAACATTTAAATATATAATCGTTAAATATGCAGGTTGTTACAAATCTCCCCTCCTTACAAAATTGCATCCTCGCAATTCCCAGAGACGATATTTGTAACAACTACATACATACATCATCCCAAAAAGAAAAGGAAATAAGCTTGAGATGAAAAGATATTCTCACCATTGCCAAGCCAAGATAGAAAACTCGGATAAGATCGCTCGATAAACTCTCTGGTTTCCCAAGTACAGTCATTGGGGTTAGCGGACCATTGAACTTTAACGAGCGGCACGTCCTTGTTCCGAAGGTGTCGCACCTCCGTGTTAAGTACGCGAATAGGCTGCTGTACAATAGATAAGTCCGGTGAGATCTCAAGTTCTTGCAAATCAGGAGAATCGATAACAGAATCCGACTCTCGAAGACACTTCAGAAGTTGAGAGACGTGAAACACGTCATGAATGCCAGATAAATGAGCAGGAAGTGAAACTCTATAAGCCATAGGGCCAATACGTTCAGTAATAGAAAATGGTCCTATAAATAGAGGAGCCAATTTCCCTGTCGTACTGAAACGCATAACCCCCTTCAAAGGAGAAACACGAATAAAGACAAGATCACCAACCGAGAATTCGAGAGGCTTCCTACAGTTGTTCGCGTAGGATTTCTGGCGGCTCTGTGCCTCTTTCATTCTACACCGAATAAGATCAATCTTCACGGAAGATTCACGAACAAAATCTGGACCAAGAATAAGCTTCTCCCCAGATTCCAACCAACAAGAAGGTGATCGACATGGCCTTCCATATAAAGCTTCGAAAGGAGCCATACCGATACTAGACTGAAAACTATTATTGTAGGAGAACTCTACAAGAGGTAGGTGATCCTCCTAACTACCATCGAAATCAAAAATACAAATACGGAGAAGATCTTCCAAGGTACGATTCACCCGTTCAGTCTGTCCGTCAGACTGTGGATGATAAGCTGTGCTAAAATTAAGCTTTGTTCCCAAAGCTTGCTGAAGACTCTGCCAAAAATGACCCGTGAATAAAGGATCACGGTCACTCACAATAGAACTAGGAACACCGTGAAGTCTCATGATTTCCTTGATATATAACTCAGCCAAATGAGAAGCAATCCTATTAGACTTAATAGGAAAAAAATGAGCAGATTTAGTGAGGCGATCAACAATAATCCAGATACTAGAATGGCCTGATCTAGAACGAGGTAGGCCGTCAATGAAATCCATAGAAATCTGATCCCATTTCCACAATGGAATCTCTAGAGGCTGAAGAAGACCCAAAGGACGCTGATGTTTAGCCTTAATACGCTGACAGGTTATGCAATTACTCACATAACTCGCCACGTCACGTTTCATGCCTTCCCAATAATAAAGACAATGCATATCGGCATACATCTTACTACTACTAGGATGAATGGTATACTTAGAATGGTGACAATCATCAAGAATGTCATGCCTAAGCACAAAATCAGAAGGCACAAAAAGACGGTTCTTCTTACGAAGACATCCATGAGAATCAATGCTGAAATCCCGCAGCGCCTCGTCATAGGATCCAGACTCACAAAGCTGAATAAGATGCAACAAATCAGGATCACGCCGCTGAGCATCGGCAATACGAGGGTCGAGCTCCCAAACTAAATAATAGAATAGGAGAATCAGAAGATGATCCTGTATCATGAATTTCACAAAAAGAAGTCTCAAGAATATCCCATTCGGCAAGCATCATAGAAACAACAGCCGAATGTTTGCGACTAAGCGCATCAGCAACACGATTACCCTTTCCAGGGGTATACTGGATATCAAAGTCATAGGAAGCAAGAAACTCGAGCCAACGCTGTTGTCTCATATTGAGTTCCTTCTGAGTGAACAAATACTTCAAGGATTTATGATCGGTATAAAGAATGAAGCGCTCGCCCAATAAATAGTGTCGCCAAATCTTCAAGGAAAAGACAATGGCATCAACTCAAGATCATGAGTGGCATAGCGAACTTCATTCGGACGCAGTGGCCTAGAAGCATAAGCAACTACCCAATCCTTCTGCATAAGAACAGCGCCAAGACCACTACCACAAGCATCGGTGTAAGCAACAAGATCATGATTCCCTTCGGGAACCACCAAAATATGAGCATTAGTGAGAAGTTCCTTTAATGTCAGGAAGGAAGCTTCACACTTGTCTGACCAAATAAAACGAATGCCTTTCCGAGTAAGGCTGGTGAGAGGAAGCACAACACAGGAAAAATCCTTAATGAACCGACGGTAATAACCCGCCAATCCAAGGAAACTACGAATCTCATGTACATTCTCAGTCCTCTTCCAATTCTGGATGGCTTCGATCTTTGAGGGATCGACTGAAATGCCGTCGGAAGATACAACATGGCCTAAGAACTTAACCTTATTCTCCCAAAAATTGCACTTGGATAATTTGGCTCTAAGCTGATGATGACGGAGAGAACTCAAGACAATTCTCAAGTGATTAGCATGCTCAGCTTCAGACTTAGAATAAATAAGGATATCATCAATGAACACAAGGACAAACTTATCGAGATATTCCCGGAATACTCGATTCATGAGATCGACAAAGAAAGCAGGAGCGTTCGTCAAACCAAACGGCATAACGAGCCACTCAAAAGAACCATAACGAGTGTGGAAAGTGGTAAGAGGTATGCTATCCTCCGCGACTCGTAACTGATGAAAACCTGTGGCAAGGTCGAGCTGAGAAAAGACCTTAGCACCACTCAATAGATCGAACATATCATCGATCCTAGGCAATGGATACCTATTTCTGATGGTTAACTCGTTAAGCTTGCGATAGTCTATGCAATGCCTAAGAGTTCCATCGGATTTCTTCACGAAGACGACCGCGGATCCCCACGGAGAAAAACTGGACTGAATCAACTGCTTGGATTCAAGCTCTAAAAGCTGCTTCTTGAGTTCCTCATTTTCCTTTGTAGACATCCTCGTAAGAGGACGACTAACTGGCTGCACGCCTGGAATGAGATCAATGCGGAACTCAATTGCCCGCTTGGGTGGCAAACCCGAAACAGGCTCAAAAACATCAGAAAAGTCACAAGCAATAGGAATACAAGATATATCATCATCATCTAGAGAATCAAGAGAATATAAAGCCATTTCGGAATTATCCACATCCTGAAGAACAAGTGATAGCTGAGTAAGCGAATCCAGATGTGGAAGATACAAAATTCTCTCCGAACAAATAATCCTGGCATCATATCTCACAAGCTAGTCCATTCCCAAAATCATATCAAATCCCAGACAAGAAATAACGTGCAGATTCGCACGAAAAGAAAAGCCACATAAAACAATCTCAACATCATCACAAAGCATACTAAGGGTCGCAGATCCTCCAACAGGATTCGCAATCCTTGAAGAAGTAACCAAACAAGAAACATCCAAGGATAAATCATCAACGAGCTTTTTCGATACGAAAGAATGTGATGCACACGTATCGAAAAGAACTCGAATACCATAGTTATGAAATAAAATAGAACCTTCCAAAATAGATGGAGATATACCTTTGGGCTGAGAAGGACCTTCAGAAGCCTTAGCGGCATTAAGTTTGCCAGACTTGGCACCACCAGGAACAGTTGGGCAGGTGGAAACATGATGACCTTCCTTCTTGCAATAGCGGCAAAAGAGAGGTTTAGGACAAGCTCGAATAATATGATCCAGAGAGCCACAATTGAAACACTTTCGAATAAAAGGTGTTCTTGCAGACTGAGACTGAGAATTAGAACCACCAGTCTTCTTCTTCTTGGAAGGAAAAGACCTGGATTTCTGAAATGGAAACTGCTTCTTGTTAGGGTTCTTGGAAACCTCAACATCCTCACCACTATCACACTCCTTCTCAACGGTTTCAAGATGAAGTGCAGAATCAACCAACTCCTCAATAGAAAGCTTAAGATGGAGCAACAAAGACTTCTTAAGCTATTTCTTAAGACCAGAGACAAACTTCAAATTCTTCTTATAAGAAGTGCTAATGAATTCAAGACCATACTTAGATAAAGCCTCGAATGATGTAACATACTCAGAAACAGAAGATTTCCCTTGCTTCAACTCAAGGAAGCGACGGGTCAATAAAACTTTTTCAGATTCAGGAACGAACTTGAGTTCGAATCGTCCCCGAAACTGAGTCCAAGAAAGAGCAGACTCATCAATTTCGACCACAAGAAGCTCGTACCAATCAAGAGCATGCTCTTGTAATAAATTAGAAGTTACAAGAACTCTATCATGATCAGAAAGATCCATGCGAGAGAAGATACGCTCGCACGTGCGAAGCCAAGCTTGAACTTCAAGAACATACTCGGAGCCCTTAAACGGCTTTCCCCCAAGATGAGAAAAGTCACTGCACTGACGTGTAAAGGCAGACTTGCGAGGTGGAGTTATTCGAGGAGGAACTGGAGGCTGAGTGCTCCTAAAAAATTCCCAAACTGATCAGCGGACATATAAACGCCATCCGGATGTGAGCCACTGGATTGCCCAGCATCCGAACGTCGTCCTCTGCCTCTTCCAGCCATACGTTGAAAGTTAAGATAAGAACAAGATTATTCACAAGGTAGATGTCATTAATACAATTGTGGAATACTACGTAATGAAATGCATTCCTAGACGTATCCCCAGGCAAAGAAGGAATAGAGGCAAGATGATTCAAAGATTTGTATCACTCATTACACTTTGATGTATCGTAATATGTGCTTCTATTCTGTGTTTATCATATTTTGTTCTAAACTCAGCTCTGATACCAAGCTGTGACGCCCCACCTCTATACCCACGTAAGCCAAGGACACTATAGGGTAATGCCGTCGACTAACGCGGAGAATAAGGCTGTTTAGGAGCGACCATCTATAGCCTTGCTTTAACTATCTATTGAATACATCGACAATTGTCATGCAAGCAGAACGACATATCCAATGAATACTTAAAATAAAACCATAGGTGGCTGGAGGATCTATCAGAACAGAATATAATAACTCAAATGTAATATACATCACAGAATAGTAGAACATCATATACACATATACAGATACATAACAGAGTATGCAAACTAATACATGTCAAGTGGTATAGCAAACCACAGTAAACAGGCGAATCCAAAAGAATACATATATCAGAGTTACAACAAAAAGGACTACGCAAAAAGCTATAACAAAAATAAACAATCTGAATAGTCCATGCGGAAGCAAAATAGGCTAAGTCCCAAAAGCACCTAACCTGAAACAACTCGGTCTGACCCGAGTATGAAATACACGGGTCAGTCTAGCTAAACAAATCAGTTAGATAAACTGAACAACAATAACCTGCAAGGTCACAAAGTATAACAAATATCTCTACAAGAGATAACACAATCATTTAACAAAAGATGAATCATAACAGAACAAGCCTCATCTCATTGGTAATTCAAATAAACAAAGGATGTGAATATCCCAAAACAAGCCAAAAAGGCAATAACAAATACCAATGAAGGTAACACAAGTTCCATAAGGTAACAGCGATATATCGTACGGCTCAAAAAGACCAACACCGAAGAGCGATACCTAGGGAATATACATATCAACGAAAACAAAAGATTGCTCGAGCTCAGTACTGTATAAACAAGGATCCATAAGCCCGAAGGCTCCAAACCCAAATATCACTCGAGCGGCTCATAAAGACCAACTCCATAAGCGATACAATAGGGCAACAAACCCGAAGGCACAAACTCGAAGGTACAAACCTGAAGGCAACATACCCGAAGGCGACAAACCTGAAGGAGACAGTCTGAAGACACTATCCCAAAGGCAAAAAACCGTAGTGGTGAAGGTCCGAAGGCCCAGTACTGGACACCACTAACTGGCAGAATGTGTCACAACTCTCGAAAAGGAATCCGAAAAGTGGTAACGTGAGTCCCATAACCACTCGTTTGCACTAAACGGTTTACTATCCGTTGGTTAATTTCACACTCAAAGCAGTACAAAGTTTACCTCATCTCATTGGTAAACCAGACCAAAAGGTCAAAACAATCAATCGAATAGGTCGGGGATTAATCGAAAAGATAAACGCACGGATTCATGGTCCGTGTTTTACTTAACCATTTAATCTCCTTTCCACTCCGCTCGAAGTGCGAAATTGCGTGTGCGCGTTTAAATAGAATTTATAAATTAGAGAAGCAAGCTTTTAATACAATTTAAAAGATTATTTTATAAAAACCCGTGGATTGAAATTAAAAAGGAATCAACAAAGTCAAAATAAATGATAACAACAAATAGGATCATCACGAATCGATTCAAATTGGAAATTCAATCCCAAAAGGCAAAGTGGGCTGAAACAGCAAATTCAGTTGACTGAACAGAGATTTTCAGTTGACTGAATTGTTCCTGGAAACTTTCTGTTTTCAGGTTCAGTCGACTGAATAGAGAATTCAGTCGACTGAATCATGCCTGGAAACATTCTGTTTCCAGATTCAGTCGACTGAACAGAGAATTCAGTCGACTGAATCATACCTGGAAACTTTTTGAGTTCCAGATTCAGTCGACTGAACAGAGATTTCAGTCGACTAAACCATGTCTGGGCTGTTTTCCAGCCTATCCAAATGAAGAGCACACTCTTCCAAAATGCAACAGGATGAACATTGGCTCTAAGGGTTTATGCCAATCGGCAACCCGGCCCTATATGCTCCTCGATGCATCACCAAAAGCATGATCAAAACATCAAAGTAGGATTTTAAAGATTTGAACCCAAAAATCTAAAAATTGGAATATTCACCAATTCAACCCAAACCAAAAGCAAATGCACATGAATAAGTGTTAGAAATTCATACCCAACATTTAAAGATAATTATAGTCATAGATGTGAGATAAAAATCTCACCTTTTACCCAAAACAAAGAAGAAGAAGCTCAATCACAAGGAGAAGACCAACCAATCTCTACTTCAACCCAACAAGCTTCAATCTAAGATCAAAATAAGTATTTCCTAAGTTAGGTTTAGGAAACTTTCTGAAATTGAAGAGGAAAAGAGTTGGAGAAGATGAAGAGGAGGCTTACCAATAGCTTCTCTTTGATTTTGGAGTAAGAATTCAAGTTTGCAAAGTAAACTAGGGCTTGGAATTTCTAATTCCTCTTCCTTTCCCCCATTTTCAGTTTTTAGCTTGAGTTTTAGAAGTGAAAATGAGTGAATTGAAGGAGAGGGACTGAGTTAGGGTATTTATTTGGCTAGTGGGCTGAACCCAAACCCAAAACCCAACTAGAAAAAGTAGCAAAATTCAACTTACTCCAAACATATCAAAGCTTATACTCAAAAAGATCGCAAATGCCATTTTGGACTCAATGGAAGTGGTATCGAGCCCTAATTCGGCCGTTTGCAAAATGTAACATTTCGGACCCAAAAATCCAACTAACGATGCTATATTTAAATAAAACATTTAAATATATAATCGTTAAATATGCGGGTTGTTACACCTACGGCAGCGAGTTCAGGTGATTTCGGCTTGATTTGGGAGTGATATGAATTGAGTTCGTATCGATCCATAAATAGTCCTTTGAGGATGAAATTTGGCAGGTCCATTCTTGGGATTGTATGTAGGCTCTTGCGAAAATTTGCCGGCATTTGGACTTGTAGATTTTGAGTTATGATCGATGCAAATTTGAATTTGTTGATGGCTGTTGAGTTTGCATCGCTTCTGTTTGCATCGCTTCTATTCGCATCGCTTTTTGGCACGTGATGACCAATGATTCAGTGCTAAATGTTAGGATCGATCCACTTTTCATACCGAGCAATCGATTCTTTACTTCGAATGTGCCTTAATCGTATCGATCTAGTTTAACCTTGTTTGTATCGATCCTTTGTCGCCCAATTCGTATCGCTCATTTGAATTGAGATTGCATCGATAGCTCGCACTCCCATTCGTATCAATATTTTGCATTTTACTTCGTATCGATTCCAGAAACTATTTCGTATCGATAGCTTAGTAGCCGCTTCGTCTAGATAGATGGATGACTCCTCTCGCATTGATGTCGGCATGTACCTTTCATATTGATCATTTGGTTGTCGATACAAAGTGAATGACCGCTTCCTATCGATAGGAGGTTCCAGTCTCGTATCGATAGTGGATATTCACTGGTTGCTGCTCCTCATACCGATGGAGGAAGATCGATACAGAGCAGATGAGAAGAGATTGATATGAAATAGATATCTGTTAATGACATGATCGATATGAAGCGTGTAAGGATAGGACCGATACGAAATGATGCCTTCTGATATATAGGAACAAGGTCAACTTTGATGGATACGAAGGAGACAATCTTGGATGGATACGAAATAAGTGTGTTTGATGGATATGAAAAGGATTGACATCTGATGGATACGAATGAGAATGGATATGAAGGAGTTGATTTTCTTGGCTTGCATCAATCATATCTTGAGCATATAAACTCCGATTGACTTGAAATTTGGAATATTGGCTTTCATAGCTTTGATTATCGTGTCATGTTAATTGTAGCTCGATCCGAACTCGGATAAAATTTACTGGCATCCATAGTGGACATATGCATACATGATCCTCGAGACGGACTGTCTTTGGTTTCCAGCCAAACCCTTGGCATCACAGCCTTATCAAAAGGCGGGATAACGTTTGCCCTGCAAAGTATGTCTTGTGTGAACATGACGTGCTTTGAAAAGCTGCAATCTTCATTCTAAAAAAGTTCTATCCGATTCGTTGAGTAGTTGTTGTCTTTCCATCGAAAGATGTAACGTTTGATTGAATTCAGTAGTACAAATAATGAATTGTTGATTGCTAGTTGTTCTGTGCACTGTTGTGACTGAGTGTTGAATGATAACAAACTGTTTTTCATTGTTGTAATTGTCATCAGGTGATCATTCAATTCTTGTGAATTTCAAAAATGACATATGGCACACAAAACATATGTTAACCTGACTCTCGTTACTGTTTGTACATTCATGAGTCTTTGTCAGTTTCCTTGCATCGAATCCCGTATCGATCCTCTCCTGAATCGACATGAAATTCGAGTTGTAACAATTCTTGATGGTCGTTTTACGATATCTTTTTGTATAGATCCTCTCCTAGATCGATGTGAAAGTTAAAAAGTTGTTCTTGCATCGACGGTGATCTATACGAATTTGGCTGGTGGTTCGTTGTCGTTCGTATCGATGGGTTCAAGCCTTTTTGGGCTTTACGTTAGTGGATACAAACAGGGCCATTCATATCAACGGAAGTGAACCTATGTGGTTACTAAGTTGATGGATACGAACTCGTTATTTCATATTGATGCATCCTTGATGGTTTCGAATGGTTCACGCAAACCCTGGCCTCATGCTCCAAACTGACAGATGGATGGATACGAATGAATGTTGCTTTAGATGAAGAGTGCATGAATGCGAACTGCACTCTTCGCATCGATCTAGGAGAGTACTTGTTTTAACTGGCCAAAGCAACAGGGAGTCGAATCATCATTTCCCTTATCTCGTGTTCATATAAAAGCCTTTTTGTGCTTAGAAAAATTCGCTTGCTCTAATTTGACTGTCTTAGCTTTCGCATCGTTCCAAAATTTTAAGGAAGAGAAACTGTCTTTGTTCCAAAGTCATTCAACCCACTAATCTTTCGAAATAATTACTTAAATTAGGTAATTAATCAATAAATTCACATTAAAATGATAAGACTCGAGTTCTAATGCCAGATCGTCCAGAATCGTGGCCAATTCAGGTTGTTCCTAGGCCAGAGTTAGGCCATGGCGAGGTCAAGGAAGGAAGGAATGGCGTTTATGCTATTTGGAGAAGGGGGGTAGATGTATATGAAGGGTTCATTCGTATCAATCATGGATGAGGAAGAGTATCCCATATCGGTCAAAAAACAATGGAAGTTCGTATCGATTGAAAATGATGGAGATTCGTATCAGGGAGGAAGCAGCTACATATCGATTGGAGATGGCGGAAGTTCGTATCGATCCGGAGTGACTGGTACGAAAGCCTAACCATGCGATCGGTACGAAGTATTGGTTCTATCGATACGAAGACACGACATGTGATAGATACAAGGTGAAGGGATAGGGATCGATACGAACCAGCCTTCTGATGATCGATACAAAGTTCTTTCTTTCACGATCAATGTGAATGGGGCTTCCGGCGATCGATCCAAGCTTTGATTCCGAACGATACGAAACCTTGCATAGTCGAACACTTGACTCCGATGAGCTTCGTCCTTGCATATCTGAACTTAATTGTTTCAATGCATATCTGATTGCCTCCCAAAGTTTGTCGATGGAATTGTAACTTTGACAAAACTTAATGAACTTTAATTTGGATCGGTCACAAAGTTTGGATGGCATAGTTGTGACGTTTAGCGATGATGGTCACTCCGGTTGAATTCTGAAGTGTAACAACCCTGTATTTTGTGATTATTTTAATTGTTTTAAATTGAATTTCCTAATTTAAAAACTTTATTTTATTTATTAAAATGGATAAATTTTGTTATTTTAAATATAAATTTTGATTTTGATGTAAATTAGAATTTCAAACATGACTAAATAGAATATTTCCCAGAAATGTGAATTTTGGTCAATACTGTCAAACTTTGACTTTTAATTTAAAAATATTAAATTTGAAAATTTTAAATTTATTTATCTTTTATGAAAGTAAATAAAATTTGAAGTATACTGCTTTTCGTTTCGTTGAAATCAGATTAATATTGTGAAAGTTATGCTTTTAAACCATTGTATATAAATTGTTTTATTTAACAAAATTGTTTATTTTAAATTATATAAATAATATTTTTGTTTGTCCTATCATGTTCTAATTTGTGTATATATGTGTAATATGATATTTTATGTATATATTTTATTTTTAAAACATTTTAAAAGTGTAGTGGTAATTTTCTAATGATAATTGTATTTTGTTCACAAATTTTAAATTCTAGTTTCAATTAAATAAGTTATTTTCTTTATTCATCTTCTATTTCTTAAGATATTATTTTATTTTCATTTCCACTTTATTTTGTTCAGATTTTTATTTACTTGATTTTATTTGTTTAAAGTGAATTATAAAAATTGGAAATTCAAAGAATCAAAGACTTTTCATTTCTGCCGACTTTTCAATAGCTTGTCTTTTCATTTTCTTTTGGCTTTTCATTTTATTTCTTTTGGCCGTACACTTCTAATCCCTAGTCATGTATTTTCTTCATTTTAACATGAGAAACTTTCTCACTTTCAAAACTCACGGCTATCTCCTCTTTGAAATTATTTTTTAAGATTTTTTTATGGCTTCTTTTCTTAATTTTCTCTTCATTTTCTATTGTTTTTGCCTTCCTCCTCTTCAATCCTTGCTCGGCCCTACCACCCATCATCACCACCATCCTCTCCACCATCAACAGCCATGGCAGCCACCACCTTTCCCCTTGTCCAATTCTGTCCGTGACCTATATAAGAAGCAATCACCACAAATTTGCAAAAGCTCCACCAAAACATGCCTAGCCGACCACATACATCACCCTACCCTTCATAGTTTGCCACGGCCACACCCTTAGCCACCACCACCAGCAAGTGCACCACCTCTGGCCGCAACTTCAAATCTGACCTGACCTATACCTGACATGGCCGAATCCTATGATGACTAGGCCGAGCCTGGTAATGCACCAAACTCCACCTTTTGGCCATTGTCCCTTTGTATTCTTCACTTGTAACTTCTACCCCTTAACATCACCCTCTAGCCATGCATATATGATGAATACCCGAGCCTATAGCATCCTTATGGCCAAGCCAAATTGATGACATGGACCAGCACTTGAATGGTTAAAGAAAGGTCAAACCATTTTGTTTTTTGTTAATTTTAAAATTCCAATTGTTTCAATGTATTTTGTATTGAATACATATGTTTATATTGTCTTGTTTATTTGTTGTATACAAGATCAATATCAAGGCTCTCCATTCATTCAAATCAAAAGTCGTGCTGTATCGTGCTTGTCGTTCCTTTGGGATCGTTCTTGTTTGTCGTAGTGGTCTCTAGCTTTGATAAAGGTGAGTCCTTTCTCATTCTGACATTTTTACTTACGAAATGGTAAATGGATGACAAGTGATTAGTAATTAAAATGTTATGCAAGTTAATGATGATTATATGATATGCTATGCCATGTTATTACCATGTTTACTTTGTTAATTATCACCTGACATTTGATAAATGACAGTATATTATGACATTGACATGTTAGTATAATTGTTTATATTGTTTATTTTATTCTATTCTCGCACTGCAAGTTCCCTGTAGAATAGAATCACTATGGGTTGAAATGATACATAATTGAACGGACTTTAGAATAAGGAAAAATCATTATGAGCTGAAATGATAGGCTCAAGTGATTTTTATTCGTATTTTATTTGACTTGGGATTGCGGGTTTGAAATGATAGAACCCGGGTTTTCCTTTTGAATTGCGGATTGAAATGATATATATCAGTATCACTTGACCTAGGTTAGAAAATTATATACAGACCCCGTGGTATATTTCTAAATGATTATTTTTAAGATATGTATTTTAAAAAGTATGTAATTTTGATTTAAAAATATATATTTTATGGTTTTAAGAAGGCTAAATATTAAATTATGATTTTGTGAATTTAAGTATGTAAATTTGAAGTAAATGTGATTTTTGACTTTAAATTATATTTTTAAAATTTAAGTAAATAACGAAAATTAAATTTAAAGTTTAAAATGATATTTGAAGTAAAATGTTAAGTTTTATTTAATTTATGAGTTAAGAAAATAGTGAATTTTGACTTAACAAATGAGTTGAGTTTAAATTAGATATTTGATCTAAAAAATTTGTTTTGGTAAATCATATGTTAAATTATTTAAATATGGAATTTTGAAGTCTAGAAATATGATTTATAAGTTTAAAAAAAATTGGAGTGTTAATGTTTCTGAAGTTATAATAAAATCTGGAATTTTATTAATAGCATTTCCAAAAATACTGTTGTCTTATGACAGCATTTTTAAGTGCTGTTGTTTTGAATTTAACTATGTTTGAAATAACTAAATATCTATTACGGCATTTTATAAATGCCGTTGTTCCTGAACTAAACTATTTTGGAAACTATAAGCTTCGATAGCACTTTATAAATGCCGTCGTTGCTATAATTTGAAAATGTTTTGGAAATATTATAGATTTTAACACTATTTGAGTTATATTTTAAATTGTTAAATGATTTAACTTTTGGAATTGATTATTTGTGAACTTTAAGTTGTTTTGAATATATTTTAATATTTAAATTTGAATTTTTAAGGAATTTATTAAATTCGAATTTAAGTAGTGTTTACTTTGTTATGTGTTAAATGGAATGATATGAAATGAGATAAATGAATTTTTTAATGAAATTTTGAAATGTATTTTGTAATGATATTTGAAATAATAAATGAATGAAATAATTTATTTTTAAAAAAGGTATTCAAATTTGAATATTTGATAATGAGGTTTTGAAAGGATATGATATTTTAATGATTGAAATGGTTTTGAATGACAAAATCTTTATTTTGATAAAGAATGTGATATTTAGTTTACTTGTAATTCTGGTTTATTTAAATGATATTGGATTTATGAAATAAATGTTTCAAAACTAAGTAATAATGAATTTAAATCAGAGATATATGAAATTATAAAAATAATTAGTTTTGAAATATGGTATATTTGAAACCTTGTATTATACTGAAAGATTTAATAGTTTATTTTATGGATCAAATCTGTATTTGAAATCGATAAGATTTGAAATGGTTTGTAGGGAAACTAAATTGAATTGAAACTGATGGTTTGAATTGAATTAAATTGGAAATTTGAAATTTGGGTTTAATTGAATAAATTTGTAAACTGTAAAGAATTAAAGGAAGGTACCATGATTTCAAATATATGATTTCGAAATGTTATGATTTTTTCAAAGTGTAGTGATTTCAAGTATTTTGGTTTCGAAAAAGTTATAACTTTGAAAGAATTATGATTTTGAAAGATGAATATATGTTTGAAATGGAAAGTAAAACTATTTTGATTTGAATATATAGTTTTGAAATAAAAATGATTTTGGTTTCAAAATATAAAATATTTGAAAAGGGATATAGTTTGGAAATGAAATGATTTGATTTTTGAAGTGTGAACTATTTTGAAATGACCACGAAGTTATAATAACGATTGGTTGTTAAAGAGACCGGGATTGAAAGTTGTCATACTCTCTGCCAATGTGAAAAACCACTTTAACAACTGTATACGCGGTGGAGATTTCAGAATGAAGTAGGATGGTGGCGACGTTCTTCAGGTATATTACGTGGACCCAACTCCCGTGAGTTGGCTTAAGATGGCTAAAATAGGAGCAATCTCGGGCCAAAAGGGGTAACTCCTCTGGTCGGACACGCTTATTTGATACTATACTCTTACTTGTGGTTGATTTGATGGCCATCCTCCGATTTTGACTGGGAGTGTGTTCCGAGGTGGGCGTAGTGGCTGCTACGTTACTGCCAACCCGTGTGCGTAATTGGTATATCTACACTGGCATTGTCTTGTGTGCTGTGTCGCCTACTATAGCGAGCTTTACTACGAGTTTGTTTTTCTTCCATAGCCCATGGAGTATTTAGGGTAGCCTCCCGATCTGGAGGTATGCTGATACTGGATGGACTACTGGGACTATTACGTATTGAGGGCTATATGGGTTACCCTTTAACGCTATTTAAAAGTTAGTTTATTTTACTGTAGACATTATTATAATAGCGCAATATTACTACATAGTAAATAGTTTAACGGATCCTTAGAGGATGGGAGGTACCAAGCATCCTTTAAGTTACTGATGCATTTTTGTTACTGTTCACTTGAGTTGATTTACAGTTCATAAGTACTTATGTCCTGACTCAAGTGTTTTGAGTTTTTCTTTACACTCAAGTCAGACTGAGTGATTCATCATTCAAGACTCACCTTTAGAGTTGGGGCTTTTCTTGAAAATCCAGCCATCTATTTTGCTTTTAGCATCCAGTGATTTCAGTGATGTATTCTGATTTGTACCTGATGTATTTTGTTACTCTTCTGTTGTATCTTGTTTAACTCTGATGTATCTTATATATATATATAGTAGTTTCATGAATTACTATCTCTTTTACTTCCATTGCATTATTAAATACTCTGTGTCTGTGATCTGTGGTTATTTATTTACTGTATATTCTAAGATTTGCTAAATTTTATTTACAACGCGGTATTTTGATCAATTCAAGTCCAACACGTGTGGATGCGAATGGTTGAAAATATCGGGTTATTACATGTGGTATCAGAGCTTTGGTTTTAGGCAAAACTTAGCCTATATGGTAAATGTATTTACAAAATCACTTTCATTCGAGTTTGAATCTCTTCCTCTTTGACTCGATTCCTTTGAATTTTGGAACGTTCCCTGCGGTTCCAAAATCCATTCGTGTCCCTCAATATTCGTATTCTTTTGATTCCGGAGTATCCTATAACTCCACTTCGAATGATGTTTATAATAAGTCGGCGGTCCCTCCAATCTCAAATTGATTTGTAAAGGGGTGAAACTCCTTTAAACAGTATCGATTTACCAAAGATTTTATATCCACGGTTTAGATGCCAGTATCTCTTATAATTCCAAACTCTATCTTGAGACCGAATGTAGATTTACCCCAGAAATCCACATCGATCTTATCCTTTAAGTCACGGTTGACACGGCTAAGGTTTCCCGCGATTTATATAAGCTTATCCATCTTCCTATTCTGTTATTTAGTCATCTCATCTTTGTTTCCAACTTATCTTCAAATCATTCTTGAAGTGTATTTATAAACTAATATTTAAAATGTTTTATATATTGTGTTGTTTGAGTTGTTAATGTTGATTTGGGTTTCCGATCGATTCGTCCGATCAACGCTATCGATAAGATTTTCAAAACACTTGAACAGAGAAAACTGACACAATATGGTTTTTTTAAAATTTAGTAATGAAATAAAATTTGTAACTATATTATAAATCTTTTTCTGTATTTTATTGAATTGGTTGTTAAGAAATAATATTGATTTTATATATCATTATCTCTTGTTTCATATATAAATAATTGAACTATAAAACATGGTTATAAATTTATTTGGAAATTTAAAATGAATTTAAAACAAGAATTTGAGAATTTAATTTCCGATGGATTTCGAACCTTGTGTTTAAATTTTTAAAAAGAATATATTATTTAAAGAATTTTCGAATAGAAATTTGTTTCCAAAGAAATTTAAAGTTTAAAATTAGTGCTCTTCTCTTTGCTGCTGGAAAATAACTTCGGTGATGACTACATCATCATCGACATCCATTTTCGAGTTTCAAAGTGAAGAGACCGTTCTGTAGTCTTGCTACGGTTTTGTTTTGGGGAATACAATTGATTTGAATTTCTAAAATAAGACTGGATTTATAACATATGCTGATATATGATTTAATTTGAATGGATATATACATATATAGTATATGCGCATTTATTTATCTCTAAATAGTTTGGAATTTATCGGAAATTTAATTCCTAAATTTTATCTTGAAGGATAATTTCAAGTATTATTTCAAGATTTGGATAAATATTCAAGCTTGAAATGATTGAATTGGAAAGATTTATTTGTATAATACACAATTTCATTCCAATATAACTTACCTAAATTATACAGAAGTTGAATATGTAATTGGATAATATATAATATAAAAAGGATTTTTGTAAATAAAATTTGAATGGTTATAATAAATGTTATACACTTAAATTTTAGTTATAAAAAGATTAACAGAGGTAAATAGAGAAAAAGGGTAATGGAATAATTTACAATATAAAATGATGTTAAAGGAACTAAGAATAAATTTAAAGCAGTTATAATAAGTGTAAATATATTTAACATAGATGAGAAAAAATATTGAGAGGAATAAATTTAATTATAATTACGAATAAAGAAGAATTAATTTATTGAGTGCATTTTGAGTATAATAAATGATTTTTTTTCAAATCCATAATTTTAGAGATTGTTAATTTAAGATAATTAGATGATAACATAATGAAATTAGAGATGGTTAAGATTTATTTAACTTATGTAAAATTATTTTTTCAATTTAAGTTGAAATTTTCATGGTTTCAAATTTATTATCTTATTTTGTTTTTCAAACTATCTTTTGGTTGTCCTTATTTCCCTTATCTTGCTACAGAATGGGGAGGCTATTGCTTATACCAGTCTGTTTAGAAATCTTTCTATAATCTTTGATAATCTTTGGTACTCCTTTTTTTAAATCCGAGCACTGCTTGCCATCCACAGACCGTCGGTCAAGCCGAAAGGGTGAATCAGATTTTAGAAGATCTTTTTCATGCTTGTATTCTGGAGGATCTTGGGAAGGTCATCTCTACCTTGTTAAATTTACCTATAACAACAGTTATCAGGTATTATTTCAATCTTCTTGTCATCTTATCTTAATCATATTTCATTCTACCTTTTTCAGTGTTTTCCCGTACCTCATTCCTTTTCGAGGACGAAATTTTTTGAGTGGGGGAGAGTGTAACAACCCTGTATTTTGTGATTATTTTAATTGTATATTTTAATTATTTTAAATTGAATTTCCTAATTTAAAAACTTTATTTTATTTATTAAAATGGATAAATTTTGGTATTTTAAATATAAATTTTGATTTTGATGTAAATTAGAATTCCAAACATGACTAAATAGAATATTTCCTAGAAAAGTGAATTTTGGTCAATATGGTCAAACTTTGACTTGTAATTTAAAATTTAAAATTTTGAAATTTAGAAATTTATTTTTCTTTTACGAAAGTAAATAAAATTTCAAGTATACTGCTTATCGTTTCGTTGAAATCAAATTAATATTGTGAAAGTTTTACTTTTTAAACCATTGTATGTAAATTGTTTTATTTAACAAAATTATTTATTTTAAATTATATAAATAATATTTTTGTTTGTCATATCATGTTCTAATTTGTGCATATATGTGTAAAATGACATGTTATATATATACTTTATTTTTAGAACATTTTAAAAGTGTAGTGGTAATTTTCCAATGATAATTGTATTTTGTTTACAAATTTTAAATTCTAGTTTCAATTAAATAAGGTATTTTCTTTATTTATTTTCTATTTTCCTAAAAATTATTTTATTTTCATTTCCACTTTATGTTGTTAAGCTTTTTATTTTTATTTACTTGATTTTATCTGTTTAAAGTGAATTATAAAATTTGGAAATTCAAAGAGTCAAGGACTTTTCATTTCTGCTGACTTTTAAATAGCTTGTCTTTTCATTTTCTTTTGGCTTTTCATTTTCTTTCTTTTGGCCGTACACTTCTTATCCCTAGTCGTGTATTTTCTTCATTTTCACGTGAGAAACTTTCTCACTTTCAAAACTCACGACTACCTCCTCTTTGAAATTATTTTGTAAGGTTTTTTTATCGCTTCTTTTCTCATTTTTCTCTTCATTTTCTATTGTTTTTGCCTTCCTCCTCTTCAAGCGTTGCTCGGTCCTCCCACCCATCATCACCACCATCCTCTCCACCATCACCAGCCACGGCAGTCACCACCTTCCCACTTGTCCAGTTCTGGCCGTGACCTATATAAGAAGCAATCACCACAAATTTGCAAAAGCTCCACCAAAACATACCTAGCCGACCACATACATCACCCTACCCTTCATAGTTTGCCACGGCCACACCCTTAGCCACTACCACCAGCAAGTGCAACACCTCTAGCCGCAACTTCAGATCTGACCAGACCTGTACCTGACATGGCTGAACCCTATGATGACTACACCGAGCCTAGTGATGCACTAAACTCCACCTTTTGGCCTCTGTCCCTTTGTATTCTTCACTCGTAACTTCTACCCCTTCACATCACCCTCTAGCCGTGCATATGTGATGCATACCCAAGCCTATAGCATCCCTATGCCCGAGCCAAATTGATGACATGGCCGAGCATTTGAATGGTTAAAGCAAGGTCAAACCATTTTGTTCTTTGTTAATTTTAAATTTCCAATTGTTTCGGTGTGTTTTGTATTGAATACATATGTTTATATTGTCTTGTTTATTTGTTGTATACAAGATCAATATCAAGGCTCTCCATTCATTCAAATCAAAAGTCGTGTTGTATCGTGATTGTCGTGCCTTTGGAATCGTTCTTGTGTGTCGTAGTGGTCTCTAGCTTTGATAAAGGTGAGTCCTTCTCACTCTGACATTTTTACTTATGAAATGTTAAATGGATGACAAGTGATTAGTAATTAAAATGTTATGCAAGTCAATGATGATTATATGATATGCTATGCCATGTTATTACCATGTTTACTTTGTTAATTATCATCTGACATTTGATAAATGACATTATATTGTGACATTGACATGTTAGTGTAATTGTTTATATTGTTTATTTTATTCTGTTCTCACACTGCAAGTTCACCGTAGAATAGAATCACTATGGGTTGAAATGATACATACCCGAACGAACTTAAGAATAAGAAAAAATCATTATGAGCTGAAATGATAGACTCAAGTGATTTTTATTTGTATTTTATTTGACTTGGGATTGCGGGTTTGAAATGATAGAACCTGGGTTTTCCTTTTGAATTGCGGATTGAAATGATATATATCGGTATCACTTGACCTAGGTTAGAAAATTATGTACAGACCCCGTGGTATATTTTTTAATGATTTTTCTTAAGATATGTATTTTAAAAGTATGAAATTTTGATTTAATAAAATATATTTTATTGTTTTAAGAAGGCTAAATATTAAGTTTTGAATTTGTGAATTTAAGTATGTAAATTTGAAGGAAATGTTATTTTTTACTTAAAATTATATTTTAAAATGTAAGTAAATAATGAAAATCAAATTTAAAGTTTGAAATGATATTTGAAGTAAAATGTTAAGTTTTATTTAATTTATAAGTTAAGAAAATAGTGAATTTTGACTTAACAAATGAATTGAGTTTAAATTAGATATTTGATTTAAAAAATTTGTTGTGATCAATCGTATGTTAAAATTATTTAAATTTGGAATTTTGAAGTCTAGAAATATGATTTATAAGTTTAAAATAACAAAAAATTTGGAGTGTTAATGTTTCTGAAGTTATAACAAAATCTGAAATTTTATTAATAGCATTTCCAAAAATGTTATGGTCGTATGACAGCATTTTTAAGTGCTATTGTTTTGAATTTAACTATGTTTGAAATAACTAAATATCTATTACGACATTTTATAAATGTCGTTATTCCTGAACTAAACTATTTTGGAAACTATAAGCTACGATAGCACTTTATAAATGCTTTCGTTGCTATAATTTGAAAATGTTTTGGAAATATTATAGATGTTAACACTATTTGAGTTATACTTTAAAGTGTTAAATGATTTAACTTTTGGAATTGATTATTTGTGAAATTTAAGGGGTTTTGAATATATTTTAATATTTAAATTTGAACTTTTAAGGAATTTAAATTAAATTCGAATTTAAGTAGTGTTTACTTTGTTTTGTGTTAAATGGAATAAAATGAAATGAGACAAATGAATTTTTGAATGAAATTTTGAAATATATTTTGTAATAATATTTGAAATAGTAAATGAATGACATAATTGATTTTTAAATAAGGTGTTTAAATTTGAGTATTTGATAATGAGGTTTTGAAAGGATATGATATTTTAATGATTGAAATGGTTTTGAATGATATTATCTTTATTTTGATAAAGAATGTGATATTTAGTTTACTTGTAATTCTGTTTTATTTAAATGATATTCGATTTATGAAATGAATTTTTCAAAACTAAGTAATAATGAAGTTAAATCAGAGATATATGAAATTATAAAAAAAAATTGCTTTGAAATATGGTATATTTAAAACTTTGAATTATATTGAAAGGTTTAATAGTTTATTTTATGGATCAAATCTGTATTTGAAATTGATAAGAATTGAAATGGTTTGTAGGGAAACTGAATTGAATTGAAACTGATGGTTTGAATTGAATTAAATTGGAAATTTGGGTTTAATTGAATAAATTTGTAAATTGTGAAGAATTAAAGGAAGGTGCCATGATTTCAAATGTATGATTTCGAAATGTTATGATTTTTTCAAAGTGTAATGATTTCAAGTATTTTGGTTTCGAAAAAGTTATAAATTTGAAAGTATTATGATTTTGATAGATGAATATATGTTTGAAATGGAAAGTATGACTATTTTGATTTGAATATATAGTTTTGAAATAAAAATGGTTTTGGTTTCGAAATATAAACTATTTTGAAAGGGATATAGTTTGGAAATGAAATGATTTATTTTTGAAGTATGAACTGTTTTGAAATGACTACGACGTTATAATAACGATTGTTTTTAAAGAGACCGAGATCGGAAGTTGTCCTACTCTCTGCCAACTCCAAAAACCATTTTAATAACTGTGTACGCAGTGGAGATTCCAGAATGAAGTAGGATGGTGGCGACGTTCTTAAGGTATATTTTATGGACCTGACTCCCATGAGTTGGCTTATGGTGGCTAAAACAGTAGCGATCTTGGGCCAAAAGGGGTAGCTCCTCTGGTCTAACACGCTTCTTCGATACTATACTCTTACTTGTGGTTGATTTGATGGCCATCCTTCGATTTTGATTGGAAGTGTATTTCGAGGTGGGCGTAGTGGCTACTACATTACTGCCAGCCCGTGTGCGTAATTGGTATATTTAACTTAGCATTGCTTTGTGTGCCGTGTCACCTACCATAGCGAGCTTTACTACGAGTTTGTTTTTCTCCCGTAGCCCATGGAGTATTTAGGGTAGCCTTCCAATCTGGAGGTATGCTGATACTGGATGGACTACTGGGACTATTACATGTTGAGGGCTATATGGGTAACCCTTTAACGCTATTTAAAAGTAAGTTTATTTTACTATAGACATTATTATAATAGGGCAATATTACTACATAGTAAATAGTTTAACGGATCCATAGAGGATGGGCGGTCTCAAGCATCCTTTAAGTTACTGATGCATTTTTTTACTGTTCACATGAGTTGATTTACAGTTCATAAGTATTTATTTCCTGACTCGAGTGTTTTGTGTTTTGCTTTACGCTCGAGTCAGACAGTGTGATTCAGCATTCAAGACTCACCTTCAGAGTTGGAGCTTTTCTTGAAAATCCATCCATCTATTTTGATTTCAGTATCCAGTGATTTCAGTGATGTATTCTGATTTGTACCTGATGTATCTTGTTACTCTTCTGTTGTATCTTGTTTAACTCTGATGTATCTTATATATATAGTAGTTTCATGAACTACTATCTCTTTTACTACCACTACATTATTAAATACTTTGTGTTTTTGATCTGTGATTATCTATTTACTGTATATTCTGAGATTTGCCAAATTTTATTTACAACGTGGTATTTTGAGCAATTCAAGTCCGATATGTGCGGATGCGAATGGTTGAAAATATCGGGTCGTTACATGAAGCCTCACCTTCAAACACTTTTCTATGTCTTGTAGAATATTTTAAGTAATACACAACATTGCATTGCACAACACATTCATGCATTTCACACGAGGAACATACGAGATTATTGTCATCCAATAATGGTCATTACTGAGTTGATTAGCCATGGAACCCGAGAGTTCACAGCGGCAAGAGGCTTAAAGTTCACCTCCTTTGGTGATAGAGATGTCGGCCATCACGGCCGAAGTCATAGGTCCAGCTCCGAACGAGTTACTAGGAGCAATCTTTATTGGGAATCCACAAGATTCTATACCATACACTATCTCCAAAGATATGATGGCGAGAATTTGCTTAAGACATGGGCTATCGCTAGATGACGTTCTGCTACCAGAGTCAAACGACAAGCCACATACTCCCCTAGAAGGGTACACCGCTTTAATAGACATTCGTGTACAGTTGGAATGCTTCCTCCTTTTAACCAATATATTCGAGAAGTGTTAGCTTACTTTGGGATTGCTCCATCATAGTTGCATTCGAATGGATACGCATTGTTAAACAGTTTATTCATTGTTTTTATGGAGCATCTCTTATGGCCCCCGACTCCGGAGGAAGTCAGATTCTTGTTCAATGTCAAGAGTCGGGGAGATAATCCCTCGTCCACATTCTTAGAGGTGGTAAGGAATTGCCAAGTTGTGACTAGAACCCGGCTAAATTTAGGTACTTTAAGACCAAATGGTACTATGTTAGGTGCCTGCCAAGGTTTGCTACAGGGTGGTTAGTTAGATGTAAGTTCCTCAATTTCTCTGGTGACTGACAAGATAGTTGTAATCAACGGCGAGTCTAACATTTTCTTTCGTTTACAACCACAATTCCATGACTCAAAGGTTCCCGATTTAAAAAATAGTGTGAATTCTTCAAGAGCGCCTAGTGAGATTTGAGACATCGGCTCGGTGCTTACGGATGAAAATTTAAGGGCCATTGGGCTAATTGACCAAGACCAGAGCATAAGACTTAAAGGAGCTCTTAGGGCCGCCCCGGAAAAATGGGCTAAGCGTAGGGCGCCCGGGAATGTAATAGCTGAGCGGGGCGATGAAGAGGATATGCCCACTAAAGACGAACTTGTAGTTGGTCCCCCTAGATAGTCCTCGACATTCAAAGGGAAAGAGGAAAGGCAAGACGGTTGTTCATAAGCTTCACAAGTCTTCAAGATGGAAATCCGTGGTCATGTCTTTGCCAGCCACTGGTGTTATAATCTCGGAGGCCCTTCACCCACAAATGGAGAATCCCTTCAAAGGACTCACTGACATTCCAATTCCGGACTATGTGTCACTCTAGCAAGACACCGGATTAAAAGGGCTTCAAAGCGCTTTAGATTTAGATGAGTCACTTCCTTCGAGTATGGTCGATATAACCGGTTGGTTGGGGGGTTTGCACATGCATACATAAACTTCATGGCACTACACGATTTCCAATCATAATCTATTCATTTCTGGAGATTACGAACTCTGCTTCTCTTTTTATTTTACAGATATGATGACAAGGCGAGAATCTATGCTTAGAAGTCTTCGCTCTGCACACCATTCATCTAGTTTTCATTATGAGTCTCGTAGATGGGAGGTTGATACTGACCGCAATCGCGGTTATTCCAATCAAGAGATGGAGCGCCATGAAAGGGAGAGGGATAGAGGGAGAGAGAATATAGACATCGTTCCAGATCATGCTGTCCACCACCTCGAGTCCCAACACAACCTTCTGGTCATGGTAAACAACCCCTGGAACCCTTGCGCCAAATACCACCTCCTTAAGCACCAAGGTCCGATCCATGGCGTCGCAGGGCTGAAACCGAAACTTCGGCTGTCACTGAGCAAGCTGTCACAGAGCCCATAGGGGAAGGAGAGGCTAGAATCACTAAGATGAAAAAAGATTTTCCAAACATTTTTTTGATGGCTTCACCTTTCCCCCACACTTAAGGAAAATTCCTGTCGAGGCAAAACAAAAAATGCACGTCTACATTCACGATGTTTACAGCCAATACCGGGAATGGATGAAGATCGCGGACAAAGTATCAGTGGTAGCCTTTGAGCGAGTGAAGACAATCGAAAAATTAGTGACCGATCTTGCCCAAAAGGACTGCATAATCCAGGTCCTTAATGATGAGAATGAATTCGCAAGAAATTCATAAACAAAGGCTAATAAAAGGGCTGATGAGGAAACTCGACGGATGGAAGAGATGAGGCGGACACACTTAGCCCTGGTTGAGGAGATTGGACATCAGACCACCATAGCTATGGCCGAGAGAGCCGGGGCGCTTGAAGAGCTTAAAGCTAAATTTACTGAAATCGTCAAAGAGAAAGACGATTCAAACAAATCTGCCCAAGAAGCATGTGAACAGGCTATGGTGCTTAGGGATGAAAGGGATGCGGCAATGCTCAAAATTCAGGAAGCGGAAGCTAGGGTTGAGAATGAAGTGAAAGCGGTTGAGACCAGGTTGGACGCTGACATAGAAGATCTTCTTATCACATACAATGCCAATGTCCTAAAGCATTGAAATTTAACCTGGCTCGAAAATATCCTTCACACTTATACAACGCTTGGTGCCGCTTAGTGGAAGATGAAAAAGCAGATCATCAAGTTGAATTTGTAGATGAATTTGAATTGGAGAATCAGGTGTTGAGCGACGATGAGAGAAGAGTTCTCCATGACATCACTATCACATATGAAAAGGAGAGACTCGATACTTAGCATTCAGAGGCTGGAGAAGGTTCTGGCATTGAGCATCATGACGTGGGTTCTGAAACTCTTATGCCAATCCTACCCGAATCTATTCCTGCGGTCAATCCTCAGACTTTTCCCACATATAATCCTGATCAACTTTAGTTGTCCCTAGCTCGCGAGCATGTCTCTAAAGCTGCTTCGTCATTCGCGAGCCAACCTGAGGAAGGTATTCTAAACCTTTCTTGTGCTTATTCAAAGTCGGCAGTGCTGCTTGAAGTAATCACTAACAATTTTTTCTTTGTCTCTATTCAGTGGTAAGAGCTGCACCGACCATACCCCCCACAACCTAAGAGCCGCATCATGAGCAGAAGGCCCTCATAACAGAAGCGACCACCACAACGGCTACTGCACTAACCAAAGGAGCACAGGGGAGCACGTTTTCTTTTGATGAGCAGATAATGGAGGAGCTTCTTGGCCACCAAATGGACCCTTTTTCCGATCTGCCATTCGTCGTGAGCGAAGATGCACCCATTGTCCTCGGGCCCAACCGACAACATCCCCATGGATACCTAGAACATCCACGAAGAAAAGATAATAGATGAAATCAATGCTAAAATGGAAGCGACCGCGCAGGTCAGTGGTACTGAAAGTGGGATAGCGGCCCCTGTCTAGTTCCTTTGCGAATGATTTCTCCTGGTGGTACCATGGTCGACACCGGTGTGCCTCTCTTGTCTTCCAACATTGATCCTATTCCTCCGAATCCACCTTCAAAAAGTGTTCCAATTCATGTGAGTAAGAAGGAAGAGGTTACCATAATATAGCTGGAGATCAACTATCAAAAAGCAAGGGCTCGAAGAGGCATCCGAGAGCTAGTTCCAGCAGGTCTACACCAAAGAAGAAGAAGAAAGTAAGGGAATATGCATGTCTTGTTAGTGCATTTTTGGTAGATAGATAGGAATTTTCTTTTGCTTCTATAGGTCTTGTACTGATGCGGGTTCGGCCCCTGCTAGTAGGATTATGTAGGATACTTTTGTACTTATCCTTCTTTTTCAAAGAATAGTTGAAATAAAATTCCATTTTGTCTTCAGCATAGTTTGTATTTATTTGCTTAAGTGTTTCAGCCTTCGAACTTCCATTCAATACACTTGTGAAGTTTTAGCTTTTGAATCGCACCCGAGTTTAGTTGTTAAGTTCTGAAGTAGCGGCTTCGGGTCATGACCGAAAGTTAAGTCGAGTCCCAATACTGCACTGTCTCGATCAGTAGCTGGTATTCACGTTTTGCCCCCAGTTCCAGGGATAAATTGAAAAGATTGGTCGACAGATGCATTTTGCCTTCAATACATTAAGGATAACTTTGTTCAATCGAGGCCGAAACAAGATGAGTTCGGGTGATCGAATCGCACCCGCTCATCAATTGGTGATTGCATCCAGCTCTGAGGATTGCACTGCTCATCGGTAGTCGGTTACGCCGCTTAAGATTTAGAAATATGTCCGCGCTCTGGGGACTTAAGCTACTTTATGGGCGGTTAGTTACACCCATTTGATATTTAGAGTTTTGTCCATACTCTGGGGACTTAGATTGATTCGTGGGTGGTCATTCACACTTTATTTGCATTTATACCCCGGTCAGCACTTCGGGGACTCGAAGTTGTCTTACGGGTGGTCGTTTCACATCTGTTTATACTCCAATCCGCACTTTGGGGATTTAGTATTAGTCGATGGGTGGTCGGTTATACCCATTTTGATGTTTATAATCCAATTTGCACTCTGGGAATCTGGAGTTGGTTAACAGACGGTCGATCACATATACTGTGAGTTTTAGAATTTCGTTCGCACTCCAGGAATGATGGATGTATCAGGATCGTGGATGGTTGAACCACATCCACACTGAGTTAACAAGCGAGGTCGTTAGATGGACGGGTCCATCCTCCTCAAACTTGGTTTAAATATGGGCAAAGTCGTTAGGCGGACGGATCCACCCTCTTCGACACACATTTGTATGTTTATACTCTAGCTTGCACTCTGGGAATCTGGAGTTAGTTAAAGGATTGTCGTGTAACAATCCTTTTCTGGCTTCAGTGTGATGACTTGCTCCAAAGCTCGGGTTTCACTTAGCTAGTGATCGGTCATATCACAGTCACTCCCTATTTGAATAAATCCCACCCTAGGATGGAGCTTAGCTCTCCTTGCATTGTGATGGTCGTATGATGCATTTAGAAATCACTGCTCTGGCTCAAAGAGATTGCATTTTATTACTGAAATAAGAAAATATGGCAAAGTCCGTTGCCTTACTACAAATTCAAATTTCAAAATGCATAAACAAACGGCAAATGCAAAGCATACTAAATGGATAAATAAAGCCTGTCATATGTAATAGCGATGGAGACTCTCGCTGTTCCAAGCTCTTGGCAAAGTGAGACCATCCACGATCAATAATTTAATGTGCCGTCTTTGAGTCTTCGTTCAATAACATACGGCCCTTCCCACGTTGGTTTCATATGTGAAGGAACCGAGTAAATTCCCTTAAGGATGAGATCACCAAGTTCAAAGGGCGGGGTCGGACCTTGGCATTGTACAATCGGGCGACTCGACTTCGATACACGGTTGCCCTCAAATCAGCCTATTCTCACTTCTCATCCAACAAGTCCAGAAATTCAGCAAGTAATATAGCATTCGTCTTCGGATTATAATATGTCATATGGTGAGAAGGTACTTCTGCCTCGACTGAAGTAACGGCTTCTGAACCATAGGAGAGAGAAAATGGAGTGTGGTCGGTCGCAGACTTGTGGGTTGTCCAATAAGCCCATAGGGCCATAGGAAGTTCATCGACCCATTTGCCTCTGGCCATTTCCAATCGGTTCTTCAGAATGGACTTTATAATTTTATGAAAAGCTTCAACCTGCCTAATCGCTTGAGGGTGTGCAACTGCAAAGAACTTGTTCTGGATGTGAAATCATTGACGAAAATTCTTAAATTCAACAGTGTCGATTTGTGCTTCATTGTCAGTAATGATGGTATGTGGGAAGCCAAATCGATAGATAATGTTGCGTACCACAAAGTTGATTACTTTCTTCATCGTGATAGTAGCAAGGGGCTCAGCTTCCACCTATTTGGTAAACTAATCAACTGCAACGATGGCGTACTTCGCACCACCTTTAGCCAAAGGCAGAGAACCAATAATGTCGATGCCCTATACTACGAACGGCCATAGACTGACCATCTAAGTTATTTCAGTAGGTGGTGCTCTTGGAATCCGAGCATGTTTTCGACATCTGTCACATTTTCTGGCGTAATCCGATGTGTCACGATTTACCGGCCAACAGTATCCATATCGGAGCACTTTCTTGGCAAGAGCATGCCCCCCGGTGTGATCGCCACATTCTCCTTTATGTAGATCATGCAATACTCGTTTGATTTCATCGTGGGTGATACACTGGAGTAGAGGAACATAGTACCCTCTTCTATACATGACTCCAATCTGAATAATAAACCACGAAGCCTTTCGAAGAACTTGTTTTTTTCACTCTTATGCCCCGGCAGGGTTCCGTGCTTCAAATAGTTTCTAAACGGAGTCATCCATGACTCCTTATCAAGAATTACTTAAAATACCCAATCCTTTTCCATCTGATCAGTGCTCGGGGAAGATAATGTCTCTATGGAAACGAGTCCATCTGTTGTGTCTCACTGGTACTGGCTAACTTTGCTAAGGAATCAGCTTTTTGATTGCATTCTCGGGGTATGCAATGGATGTCATAGTAATCGAACTGATACAATATTTCCTTAACCTAAGCCAGATAGGTGGCCAGCCTTCGGTCTTTGGCCTGGTACTCTACTTGGACTTGGCACATGACCCATTGCGAATCATAGTAAATCTACACAACAATAATTCTCAAATCTTTGGCAAGCCTTAATCCAGCGAGTAGGGCTTCATATTCGGCCTCGTTGTTGGTCACACAGAAGTTAAATTTTAAGGCATAGCAAATAGATTGACTTTCAGGAGTTTCAAGTACAACTCCGACGTTTGAGCAGCAGTTGTTTGATACACTATCAGTATCTAGTTTCCAGACATACTTGTGAGATTCACTGGTTCCGAGGAAGTCCCCCAAGATAGTGAACTTGGCGATGAAGTCTACCAGGACTTGTCCTTGAATTATTCGCCTTGGAATGTAAGTGACGTCGAACTAACTCAACTCGATATCCCACTTGAGTAACCTACCAGACGTCTTAGGCCACGTGAGGACCTGTCGTAACGGCTGGTCGATGTATACAGTGATAACATGAGTCTGAAAATACGGACGGAGCTTCTTCAAGGCAATGATAAGACAAAAATCCAACTTTTCTAGCTTCGTACAATTTCTCTCTGCTCCGGTCAGTCATTTGCTAATGTAATATACCGACCGTGATATCCGGTCCTCCTCCCAAATCAAGGCAGAACTGGTTGCATTTTCTAACACCGCCAAGTAGATATACAATCTCTTATGATCATTAGGCTTTTACAGAAGGGGTGGTGTGGAGAGGTATTGAATCAGTGCTCGGAATGCGTTCTCGCATTCCGCAGTCCATTCAAAATTTCATTTTCCTTTTCTGGTCATATCGAAGAAGGGAATGCATTTGTCGGTGGATTTTGAAATGAACCTGCTCAGTGCTGCTACTTTCCCATTGAAGCTCTGGACTTGTTTTATGGTTCATGGGGTCTCAAGATTTTTGATTGCCCAGATCTTCTCGGGATTGGCTTTGATTCCTTGAGCATTGACAATAAATCAAAGGAACTTTCCAGAAGTGACCCGAAAGTGACACCTCAATGGGTTGGGTTTCATTTTGTACTCTCGGAGGATGTTGAACATCATTTTGAGGTCGTTTATATGATCGGTGGAAAATCACTACTTCACTAGCATATCGTCCACATATACCTCTATGGTTTTTTCGATCTGGTTAACGAACATACGATTAACCAGTCGTTGGTAAGTTGCCCTAGTGTTCTTAAGTCCGAACGGCATGACTTTATAGCAGTAAAGTCCCAGATCGCTGGTAAAGCTGGTATGTTCCTGATCGGGCAAATGCATGGGTATCCGGTTGTAGCCAGAATACGCATCCATAAAGGATAAGAGTTCATGTCCAGCTGTTGAGTCTATGAGCTGACCGACTCGGGGAAGTGGAAAACTATCTTTAGGGCAAGCTTTATTCAAGTCTGAGTAATCAACGCATATTCTCCATTTCCCATTAGGTTTTCTGGCAAGTACCGGATTGGACACGCATTCCATATATAATGCATCTCGGATAAACTCGTTTGACTTGAGTTTATCGACCTCTTCCATAAGGGTGGAAGATCTCTCTGGATCCATACCCTGCAATTTTTTACTTGACCGAGACATGTCGCGGGTCAATATTCAATGTGTGGCTCACGATGTTCGGGTAGATCCCACACACGTCGGAATGAATCCAGGCAAATACGTCGAGGTTTGTTCGAAGAAATTCAAGAAATTCCTCATGCATCTATGGGCTTAGCTGAGATCCAATCTTTACCATTTTAGAGTCGTCATTATCATCGTTCGTCATCTCTTGGGGATTGGTTAGGGTAGCCCGGCCATGGCCTAGGAGTTAGCTGTCAATTCCATGCAAAGCGGATGCAAGGAGATTCCTCTACGCCCTTTTCTTTTTCTTTTCGCTGCCCTCCCGTAGCTCAGCAACATAGCAGCCTCGTCCAGTAGCCTGGTCTCCCTGAACGACAGCTACTCCATTGTCGGTAGGGAATTTTAAAGGCAGACACCAAGGGGAAATAGAAACCCTGAACTTAGCTAGGGTCGGTCGGCCCAAAAAGGCGTTATACGATGAGTCTAAATCCAATACAATAAACTGTAATATCCGGACTCTCCAGTGTTCTCCAATTCCCAACTCCAACGGTAGCTCCACCATCCCAGTGGGTATAGTTGCACTTCCATTGAAGCCATGAATATGAGAATAATAAGGCTTCAAATCTTTCGCTTCCATCTTCATTTGATCATAAGCTCGCTTAAACAGTATGTTCACTGAGCTTCCATTGTCCACTAAGATTCTCTTCATTCAAGCAGGACTTATCTGAGCTGAAATAATTAGTGGATCAATGGTTGGGGCTTCGGCAATGTCGACATCCCTATCATGAAATGCGATGTCGTCTATCATCATTTTTTTTGTTTGGCAGGAGCCCCGTATTCCAAATTACTACAACATTCGAAGCTCCCATGCCTAATAGATCTGGCATACGACTCCATTTCCCTCCAGCTTCGATCTGCTGGATAAGAACCACCACTACTAATATTAATCACTAGCCTCCCACAGGTATGAGCGGGTTCCTCCGATCTCGCCTGATTTATTATTTGGTTTTGGTTCGATGGGCCCACACCTCCAGACTGTAGCGCTCAAACAAACTACTCCAACTTTCTTTCTTGTATAAATTTCTCGATAATATCCTGTAAATGATGGCACTCGTTCATGTTATGGCCATAGTTATCATGTAATCTACAAAAATTCCCTATTTGAATCTGTTTTTCTAATTATTGTTATGGAGCAGGTTACTTATATTGGATAGTATTGCAGGTCTACAAATACACATTTTTGAGAGACGTATCTAAAGGAGTGTAAGTGTCAAATATGGGAGCCCTACGTCTTGGGCCACAATTCAAATCCCGTTTCCTGCTCTGATTTCCATTGCCTTTCTGTTGATTCTGTATGTTTAATTGCACTTTTCATGAACTCTCCCCGGTCTGTTTAACAACGACATTGCTTTGGATTCCTTCCACACTGGGCCCTACATCATCCTTTTTCCTAGATTGTTTTGCATCCTCTCTTCTCAAGAACTGAGCTGCCTTGGAATAGAAACGGTCCAATGATGCAGGAGGTTTTCTAGCCAACCAGGTGCAAAATTCAAAATCAGGATCTATTCCCTTAGTCAGTGCCATTAGAATTGAGTTGTCATTAGGCAGCGCATGCAGCATGAAATCTCTCCAGATAACACTGGAGTGTCTCTTCAGGAGCTTGAGTGACACTGGACAAGGTATTAACATCTTTCGGCCTTGTGAAATGCATGCGGAACTGTTTAAAAAATTTCATTGCCAACTGGTCAAAACATGAGATAGATCGAGGTGGTAGACGAGTAAACCACATAGTTGTTATTCCCCCTAAGGAGATTGGGAAACTTTGGCATTTGACTGCATCATCAGCTCGTGCGGCATTCATTAACCATTCATACTTTAAAATGTGCTGGTTAGGATCAGAGCTCCCTTTATAAACAGGTAGAGTTGGCATTCTAAATCGTTGAGGCGGTTCAGCATAGAGGATATCATCGGTAAAAGGGGTATGACTCCGGGAGATTCCTCGGTCGTCATTGGTGAGGCCTTAACTTTCACAGATTATCTGACGGATCATTGTCGGGATGTTCAGCATCTGGACGGTCTGGACATGCTGAGCAAAGGAATGGTCAGGTTCCACAATATAAGGATGGGTCGGTCGCGGTCGATGGTCCACATCTCACCTCCTTGGTTCTAGATCTTTAGGAACATAAGGCTTAGGAGTATAATTGCGTTGACGGTGGGTCGGATCCATTGGGTTCTGAGCGTCATCTCCCAACTCAATAGTCGATAGTGTGATAAGGAACAGTACTTCCTCGGGAGGAGGGTCTGATCTGATGACTGGTTGACGGGCTAACTCTCAGTTGCCTAAGATTAAATGTGTGCTGATGTCCAATGGCTTGTGTATAGCTTCCATGCAGCTGTGGGCACGTGGATCGGTGATTGTAGTTAGAAGAGGCTGAACTCTCAGTGGATGAATAGGAAGCCTGATCCCTTTTGGATCTCCTTCGCCTTTCATAGTTCAGTCGATTGGTCAATTCCACATTAGCATAGACTTATCGAATAAGCTGCTAGCGGCTTCGCGTTAGCTCTTGCATTAGCAGTTGAAACTCTTCCCTGGTGACAGGGCCTTGCGGATCTGAAGGTCTGGTAGCATTCTAGTCGGCAGGAAGAAGTTGTGTGGGGTTCTGTCTGTCCCGTCCTTCTAGATCTGCACCAGCTGCGGTAGTCCTAGTGTTGACCATGGTGGATACAGAAGCTCTCTCTTAGACTTGGTACCAATCTGAATTGGTTGGAAGAAATTCTGGGGTTGAAATTTGGATCTTCTCCTTAGATTCTTGCAATCCAATATCGACAGTAGATCCAATGAGCAGGAGAAAGTGGGTTTTCTCGATGAAAGCACCAAAGTGTTTGTACCAAAATTGGGCACAACACCATTCGGATGTGTTTGAAGAGATAAAAATGAAGAAAGTAAATGTCACTAATCAATAGATAAGAAAACGCATAGAAACAGACAAATTTCGAGTGGTTCGACAGATTATCTATGTCCACTATGAAATGATTGATGTTTATTGACTTTCACTCGCTGATTACAAGAAGTTACAACAGCACAACTGAAGTTTAATGATGATTTCAGTAGAATGTCAACTTAGAGAAGCCAAAAAGTCCCTTTTCTATAGGTCCAAGATCACTATTTATAGGCGTAGGCAGCGAATATCTCACCCAGGTCTCGGAAGGCTTCTTCTCTCACGTGAGTGGGCATGCGGGAGCGAGTTCAGGTGATTTCAGCTCGATCTGGAAGCAATATAAATTGCATTCGTATCAATCCATAAATAGTCCTTTGAGGCTGAAATTTGTCAGGTACATTGTTGGGGCTGTATGTAAACTCCTGTGAAAAATTGGTGGCATTTGGACTTGTAGATTTTGAGTTATGATCGACGTAAGTTTGAATTTGTTGACGGCTGTCGAGTTTGCATTGCTTCTGTTCGCAACCCATCTATTCGCATTGCTTTTAGGCACGTGATGACCAATGATGCAATGCTAAATTTTAGGATCGATCTACTATTCATGCCTAGCGATCGAGTCTTTCCCTCCGATGTGCCTCGTTCGTATCGATCTGGTTTAACCTTTATTGTATCGATACTTTGTCACCCACTTCGTGTCTGATTCAGATCGCATCGATAGCTCACTCCCCCATTTGTATCGATATTTTGCATTTTACTTCGTATCGATTCAGAAAGCTACTTCATATCGATAGCTTAGTAGCCGCTTCGTATCAATAGATAGATGAGTACTCTCATATCGATGTCAGCATGTACTCTTCGTATCGATCATTTGGTTGTCAATACAAAGTGAATGAGTGCTTTGGATCGATAGGAGGTGCCGATCTCGTATCGATAGTGGATGTTCACTGGCTGCTACTCCTCGTATCGTACCGATGGAGGAAGATCGATACGGAGCAGATGAGAAGTAATTGATACGAAATAGACATCTGTTAATGACATGATCGATAAGAAGCGCGTAAGGATAGGACCGATACGAAATGATACCTTCTGATATATACGAACAAGGTTAACTTTGATGGATAAGAAGGAGACTATCTTGGATGGATACGAAATAAGGATATTTGGTGGATATGAAAAGGAGTGAGATCTGATGGATACGAATGAGAATGGATACGAAGGAGTCGAGTTTCTTGGCTTGCATCAATCATATCTTGAGCATATGAACTCCGATTGACTTGAAATTTGAAACGTTGGCTTTCATAGCTTTGATTATCGTGTCATGTTAGATGTAGATCGATCCGGACTCGGAGAAAATTTATGAGCATCCATAGTGGACCTATGCATACCTGATCCTCAAGACGGACCGTCTTTGGTTTCCAGCCAAACCCTTGGTGTCATGGCCTTATCAAAAAGGGGGATAACATTAGTTACTTCCATTTTACACTTCACAATCAGACTTTCATGTCAAAAATCACTCCAACTAATTTACTTAATTTCAAATTCATTTTATAATTCAAGTTTTGATTTTTATTTCTTCACCAAAATATCAAACCATTTTCATGTTGGTTTTTCTATTCCACTTTTCCAATTTAATAGTTACAAAACTTATTACTCACAACTTCATACAATTCATTTGAACTTACTCAAGTAAAAATTCAGTTCCAAAAATTCACATTTCATTTAATGAAATAACCACTTAATCTTATAGCTATTTAAAATGATTCTAAATCAATTTATCAAATTTTTTATTAATTCACATTCAATTTATTCACAAAATCTTGTTTTCTAAATTTTATATTCAACAACAAACCAATCCGTGCCAATTTATTTATGAATCATCTCATAAATAAGTTATTTATGTTAAATTACATTCTCACCAAAAATATTCCCACTCATATTCAAATTAAATCGAATTCATTTATAACTTAAGTCATCACCATTTCAATCCATTCCTATTTTATTCAACAACCTTTTTAAAATATATATGAGTCGAATTTCATTTATAATTCAATTCTCATTTTCAACATTCAATTCACTAATTAATTCTCTAGTTTGTTTCCTTCCAATTTACTTAACTAATTTAAGTTTCATTTCCAAAAATCACTTTATTTATCTTGACTTAAATTCAATTCCATTTAGTGGCCCATCCCATGAATCTGCTTGAGTCAAATTTCCATTCAAATACTTATATTAACTTAAATTAATTTGTTATCATATAAACATTCTGACTATATACTTAAGTTCATTTTTATTGCAATCAAATTCCATTATGTCGATGCTTACTTGAGTATATTCACATTTAAAAATTTTAATCCAAGATTATACATCACTTTATAGCTTAAGTATATTTTTATTCCATTAATTGCAATTTTGTAAGCTATTCAAACTTATTTGTTCACAATTCCACAATTTTTCACTTAAATTTTATTCCATTCAAAATTTATAACTTATAGTTATATAGTCACTTTACAATTCAAATTTATATATTTAATTCAATTTGATATAGGTTCAGTCCCAATCCAATTTTCATTTAACTTATCTCAAGTTAAATTCTAACCCATATAAATTTTCTTTTACAAATTTAATTTATTTAACTTACATAAGTTAAATTTTAATTTCATATTGAAATTCACAATTATAGGTTATAAGTTCAAAATTTATTTTTCACAACTTTCATGAAACATTCAAATGAATATTCCAGAATTCAAAAACCCGGTTTCATTTCAAATCATTTTGGAATCCCATATATAAATATATATTCCTTTCTGTATATCAAATCTTACCTTTGGAATTTTTAAATCAAAATCTGATTTTTTTTTCCTAAACAATTTTGAAGCCATATAATCACAATAACAATACATCACTTAGAAACTCGAAAATGAATACTGATGATGCTGCGTAGTAATCACCAGGATTATTTTCCAGCGACTGAAGTGAGTTTAGTGCTATATCACTTCCAAAATCCATTTAAAAACATTTTCTATTCGGATACATTTTCATAATAATATTACCATTATTTATTCAAAACACTTGGAAAACATTTTCGAAATTTCCGGGGTTTAAATTTCCAAATTCTGGTTTGAATCTAATTTTTGCTTTACTTATTTGTACAAATCATATTTATACAAATTTAAGTTGGTTATATAAACCATTCTAAATTATAATCTTGTTTTGATTATATTAATAACATCCAAACACATCGATATACTATAATAATTTCAAAAAATTATTTCTTTTATATCAAAATATAATTTAGGCAAAACTACTTCATTTACCCACTTTAAAACAATACTTTGTTAGTTAACCGTGTTTAAGTGTTTAGAAACTCCTATCGATTTTGTGGCGTCCCACTATTCAACCAGAATTTATAAGCCACTCAACAGATAAATCATCACAATATACAACACTTTATATTCACCAACAAATATGCAATCATATCTGTAGTACACTCAGACTCATTCTAGGGTACTACTGACCCTATCTCTAATGAGTAATCCCCACCAAAGCCAAGCTTCTTTTTTAATCTTCAGCTTTGATACCATTGTAATGACCCGTGGGATTTTCGACCCTCGAAAATCGACATCAATACGTTCATTGTATATCATGTCGAACAATCGGGTGCTGGAAATACCAGATGTTGGAGGTGAAAGGGAAATTGAATAGAAGAAAATAAAAACAACAATACACAGAAACTCATAATCGTAGCGGAACAATATATAATAGCTGATCTTTATATAGAAAAGAAACTATAGCAATTAATATTCATACAATCATCAGAGTATAACAATCAACCAGTCAATATGGATAGTTATTATAACCTATCCTCATCAGTGCTGACTATACTGTCCACGCACACAGTGGAATATAATCAAGTACAAGGAATATGTCTGAGACTCCTCCAGCACATTTCCTATGTTTTGTAGCATCCTAACCTAAATTTCTGTTACCCTGTCTGACCAAAGCATTATAATAAAATAACACTTGAGTTAGTCTGGAAAACGAGCGTGAGAAAACACACTCAATTTAGATTTAATTATTTTCAAAATCCTTTTTGAAAAAAAGGTATCTCGTAAGACAACGTCACACATAAACACGATTGGATTTTACCTTGCAATAACCAAAACAATTTGTATCAAAATCATCTGATATTACAATAGTGTCTATAGAAAATAAACTATAAAATAGCTGAAATGCTTGCATTTCGCGTTTCAGCATAGTTGGGCACAATCAAAACCGTACTGGCTCATAGTGGTTATTGGATTCCATACAATGACTGGCTACTGTGGTACCTCCGATAACAGTACACCTCTAGAAAAATGTACCGAGATCGTACCTAACGATCCCTACCAACACAGGATCGGCATACCCCTTGCTGGATAGTACCGAATATGTTATCACCTGGGTGTTCCCACCCAAATTGAGCACTCTCTTTTCCATGCACAACCATATCCATATTACAATATATCCGAGGGTATCTAGAAAAGTGATAACATACCCTACGTGGGTGCGGCCTACTTAGCCCTACTGCATCTCCCTTGTTTTAGTCATTCCCGATTGATGAGTCTTAAGGCTACGTCTTATCTTTAGAATAGCAATCATACTTGGAATTCTAACACCGCCTTATAGACCATGATGAAAATGATAACATTCATCCATGCAAGTTGTTTTGAGTCGGAACAAACCAAATCTCCAAAATCACCGTCCTCATTATCTTTACGATATCATAATTCATAACGCACAAATCAGATCGAAGTGTTTTTGGATAATTAAATATGATCATGGTCTCTTCGAAACGATTAACAAATTTGGCCAGATTTGACAGTCGGTTATTTAACTATCAAATTTCACATGTAAGTAGTCACTAAGCCTAATTTTGTAAATCTTTCAAACATTCACTCCAAAATATTTTTACACAAATATATACCCTAATCTCTTCCAGTATATTCAATAATTGAAAACAATTTCAAATACATATTCATAATAGGATATTTCCGAACCATATCAATACTTGAAATAATGTCCAAGTCCAACTTAGTATTTCATTTCTTAGAAAAATATTCCTATAAAAATCATTTTGTAACGACCCAGAAATTTTAATAATTAAAATTTGAATATTTAATTAATTTTAAATATTAATAGGTGAATTTATAAGTCGAATAAATTTTTATTTGAATAATTGGATTTAATTGGATAATTAAATCGATAATTTAATATGTTAAATTATGGAAATAATTGAAAATTAGGTTAAATATGATTGTGAATGATTTGTAAAATTTTATTTTATCATGTTGGAGTTAGAACGATATTTTAGAACTTTTAAAATCGAATTAAGAGTTAATTTGTGAAAATTGAATATTTTAATATTTTAATCGACTAGTGAAAATAGTCAATTTTTGAACAGTCTCAAAATTGAACGAAACTAGTTCCATTGGATCCGTAATAGTTAGTTATTACCGGATTTCAATTTTCGTGTCAATCGGAGTTATCGTTTGATCGTGGCAGCTCGAAACGCATCGAATCATTTTTAATATTAATTTGGCGAGTTAAAATAGCCATTTTTCAAAATGTCTCGGATTTCGACGAAACTAGTTTCATCGGATCCGTAATGTGATATTATTGTAAGGTTTCAAATTTCGTGTCAATTGGATTTACCGTTTGTCCGGTACAAATTAAAACGCCTAGAAAATCGTTTAAATCGGTTTAATTTAAATCGAACGTTTATAGCCATAACTCGCAAAGATGTCCGAATTAGCTTTCAAAACCTATTCCATTGTGTCCGGAATGCGGGATAACCCTAGGAACGTCAGTTTCGGCGCGTAAATCAGAGTTCGGAATTTCCGGATGAATAGTGTTCGATTTTTCCTATAAATAGACACCCACCCCTCTCTCTCTAAATTAAAAATAATAATAATAAAACCCTAATTATAAACGCAGCCGCCACTACCATGTTGAACGGCCACAATTGTCTCTCCTTCCTCCTCCCTTTTCTCGAAATCCATTCACTTTTAACAGAAATTGTCAACTACAAAGAGGTAGAGCACATCGAGAGCTACGATCTCAACGGTTATGATCGAGAATAGTTGAGCGGATCGATGGGAATTTGAGCGCAAATGTGCCACGTTCACTTGCGTGCGCACGTATCACGAGATGGCCGAGCTTCAAGGCCTTGGGGCCGAGCAAGGAGTTGGGTGAGGGCTACGCAATGGAACTTCCTGATCGTAGTATCGATGGATGTGGTGGCCGAAAGAATGAACCCTAGTTTCATGGTATGGGTTTGTATGTGCGTGTAGTGTTACCTGGAAACGTGAAAGAGGAGGGAGATGGTGTGTGCGGCTGAGATGCAGGGGTTTGGATCTGAGGGGTGAGATTTGTTGTGGTTTAAAAAAAAATTATAAAAAGTTGTAAATTATTATAGTTAAAATCGTGTGAAACTTCATAAATACATATCTTTTTCATACGAGGTCGAAAATGCGCGAAACCAGTTGCGTTGGAATCGTATGGACGAGCACTACGCGATGAAATTGGATTGGAGTCGTTTGGAGTTAGTGAAAATTTCGTGTAAAATTAAACGTCCGTTTAATTTTATTCAAAATAAATCGCTAAAACGAAATTGAAATCAAGGTGAGAACTTATCACTCAATCGAATCAGTTTCGATTTTATTTTAAATAGTTAGATTTAAAATATTTGAATGCATGTTGGAATGATGATTAATATCTATTGATTGTTAAAATAGACATTATACGCCGTTAGTAAGCGGATGTTATTTATTAAAAACATATACCGCGAATATTTCATAAACAGTGAAATTGGTATTATATATAATAGTAATATATATATATATATATTGGCATATGTATATATTGGAGTTATTGATTTCCCGCATTTTTTGTTTAGCGGATGAGACCCTATTGCACCGTCTATTAAGCGGATAATATTTAAAATCCCATATACCGCGATAATTTAGTACTGGAGCGAAATTGGTATTGTGCTAATGTTTGTGGATGCAGGAAAACAGGTTGGAGGGATCCAACAGGATTCCTCAACAGTTTTTATTTGATTTCAGATATTTTGATATTTGATGGACTATCATATCGATATATGATGTCGTTGTTGTCGTGATTGACTATTTGGTATGTAGCATCATTGGACCAAATTTTGGAATTTTAAAAGGATTTCAAAGTGATTTTTGAAAGAAAACGTTTATAAAATATGTTTGGAATTGATCCATTTTAAATAAATAAACGTTATAATTTTTAAAGTTATAAAAATTATGGTTTTTGAGAAATATAGTTAAAAACTGATTTTTGAGAATATGATGCTAATGATTTTATAAAATAGTTTAAATTGGATTTTTGAATTTATTGTGAAAAGTTTAAATATAGGATTTATAAAATTTAATTATTTTATGAATCAAAATGGTGAATTAATAAAGGAGATTAAAGGTGTTTTAAAGAATAATATAAATTGATTTATATTAAGAGATTTATAAATGGATATTTATAAATTGAAATATTGACATTTTAAAACGAGTTTTTATAAGTGTTTGAATGAAGTAAAAATGAATTTTTGTAAGTGAATGGAAATTATGAAATTATAAATGGTGAAGTTATAAATGAAATTTATAAATAGTAAGATTTATAAATTTTGTGAAGTTATTAAAGAATATATTTGGATAAATAATTGAATCTTATAAGTTATAAGATTTATAATTATGAAGTTCAAAGAAACGATTTTGTAAAATAATCGTTTTATAAGCATTTGACTTATAATATGAATTTTTAGTATATCATTGAGATATAAATTGAACAGGTTAATAAAGGGATTTATAAACGTTGTTTTATAAATTCGTAAACGACTTATTTTGATAAGTAAATTGTTGTAACCTATTAATGGAGTTATATTCACGTTTTTGACTGTGAATAATACTTTAAAATAAAATGAATAGAAATGATGAAATTGTAAATTGAAGTATATTCACGTTTTTGAATAGTGAATAATATGTTAAAGAATTGTTTTGAATGTGATGTTTTAAATTGAATTAAAACGATCTAACGATGTTTTAAATTGTGTTGAGATTCAAAACCATAGATTTCAACATTGATTGTTGAAATAGACGTTTTCGAGAAATAAAAGGAAATAGTGGACTATAACACTGTTGTTATAGTAAATGATTTCCGAAAGAAAATGTTTTGTATAGTATTGGGATTTATATATCTATTTTAATCTCGAATCCCTATACTAGTGATTTTGGGTTGTCGTAACAATGTTTTAAGCAACATTCGTTTTGGCCCAAAGAAATATGTTTAAGAGCATGATTTCCTTAAAGAATGAAATATATACTTAATCTCGATTTAAGTATATTGAATATTTTCCAAGTGTTGAAAATAAATAAAATTTGTGAATTACTTATTAAATAAGTATGGAAATGTTTTCCAATATAAAGTGAATATTAGAGAATTTATCTTTTTTTAAGATAAATTGAAATGAATAATTGAAATCGTATATGCATGGATATTTTGAAAATATAAATTCACTATGGAATTTATGAATAGAAAGGAAATTGTTTAAAGATAAATATTGATTTATTTTTGAAGTGTGAAAATTATATATCTAGTAAAGATATTTTGGAAAATAAATTATTTGGAATCTGGTGATGTTGTGCATATCCATTGATAGTTCAATAACCGACTATCAATATTTCCCTTTGAATGGGTAATAGATGTGATTTGTTTGAATTTGAATGCCACACTTATTTTTGAATAAGCGCTCACTATTCGGGTTAACCGGGAAAGGACCATGGGGTCGTATAACCCATTCCGAATATGTGATACGTCGTTATGAATTGCATTTGATGACCGGTGTTGAAGACCGGATATTTGCGAAAGCGATAGGATGACCTATCGATTGTCTCTGCACTGGGTCGCTCCTGGTATACAGATTTCCTAAGTGATGGGAAATTCGATCGGGATTGTGAATACCCGGATTGCAAGGGCTTCGTGAGAAGTGCCTTCGATTTTGTTCGAGCCCGGAACAGACTTGTATGGATTGTATGTCTGACATTACAAGTTGAGATATAAAGCCGATTTCATTCAAATATATTTCTGTTGGTGGCGGAGAATTTATTTTTTTAGCTTAACACCCTTCTCTGAGACGTACGAGCTCAGAGGTTATGTAGTTGAATGTTATCAGCGATATATTCCCAATTTGGTAATGTGACATGCTGAATGTTGCTGTAAATGATCATTGTGTTGATTATTTGTGATAGGATCGTTTATTTGATCGTCTATCTTGGTGATCATCTCTATGATCATTTGTTGACCCAAAGCATGGCATTTGTATAAGGTATGTTTTTGTGGACGTGACTTCATCGAGCCTCACACCCCGTGAATGGTCAAAACAGGAAAGAAGCAGCAAGGTTATGAGGGGTGGCGCCCTTTAGGATATGTGCATTTCCTTCTGGAAAAGGGTGGTATCATGGTATGGAGCCCAGATACTTACTCATGTTGAAAACACTTTGTTATGATTGTGTGAATTGATTGCGAGCGCTCGGTGAAAGGTCCCAAAGGACCGGGGGATGGCATATTCGGTCAGTTGTTACTCAGTTAGGGGTAACCCGGCCTTGTGTTGGTAGAGATCCGGTTTGGTTCTCGGGGATGTCCATCTAGAGGCATTCTCATGTGGCAATGGGAAGTTCCTTGGCCTGATCATTCGTTGGAAATCCAAAGAAACGATACGAGACTTGTACGGTTTTAGTTGTATAACCTGCTATGGAATGTGGCGGTAACCTGCTATTGAACATAGTTAGCTATAGTAGGCATAGTTCGAAATGTCTATGCTGGCTAAGATTTATATTCTACTTTCGAAATAAATTTTTCCTACACTATGCACTAATAATAATATAAAAATGTTCTTTTAAATGCGTATCAAGCATCTTTGACTATCATAAGGAGAAATCTCCTCCGATTCTGCGTTTGCATTGTGTGTGTGTGCGGGAGGCCTTATGGTAGTCTCATTTTTAAAAGCATTGCGAATTGACTTTAAAAATATTCCTCTATTTTGATTTCAAAGATAAATAAACTGTTTTGAGTTCTCACACCAGTCACATGACTGACTCGGAGTTTATTGTTTTCCTTCCTAAACTCTGGGTGCCCACAAGTTTCCACACGGGCAGTCAAGAGTTAGGTTTATCAGGATATTCTGGATATTCTGGAGTTGCTGGAGGCAAAATGGATGGCATGGCGTATTACTAGTATATAGTATTTCTTTTTCCGCTGTTTGTTGTTGTATGTTGTTGTACACTCTGATGATGATGTAATGAAATGTATAAAATGTAACAACTGATATAGTTCTTTGTTTAAAGATTATTCATTTATCTATTATATGTTGTTCTGCTGCGATTGTGAGATTCTGATGTTGTTCAGTTGTTTTCTGTTCTGTTCTATTTTTCTATCTTCTATTTTCTTTCCTCTCTATCTTCTATCTTTTTCTTCTCTTCTTTTCTACTTTTTCTTTTTCTTAAACCATAACATTTCGGGTTTTCGGCCTTCGATTTCTCGGCAGTCGATAAAGTAAGTATCGATGTTGAATTTTCGAAAGTCGAAAATTTCCGGGGCGTTACATTTGGTATCAGAGCATATGGTTAAGCGACAACCATGGTTCTGTTGGGTATTACTCATTAGAGATAAAGTCAGTAGTACTCTAGAATGAGTTTGAGTGTAATAATAGCTACGAGAGCGTATTTGTTAGTGAATATAAAATTGTTTTATATTGTGATGATTGGTTTATTGAGTGGCATATGAACTTTCGTCAGCGTGGTCCGCAAGACTATGCCGAAGGGATTTCTAAACACTTGAATAGAACAATTCGGCACAATATTGATTTTTAAATTGGGTAAATGAAATAATTTTACCTTGATTATATTTTAAATATAAAGGAATAATTTTTCAAAATTATTAAAGTGTATATTGTTGATTGTTTAGTTGTTTGAATAATCTAAATAAAAGAATAATTGTATAAGATAATGAATTATATGAATTATAAGAATTGAATTATAATTAAAGTGATTTACAATTGTGAAATAAACTTATATATATAAGAAGTGAAACTATATGAATATATTTATGAATATGAGTTGTAAGTAAAAATGAATTTAAAGTTAAATGGAATATAACTTAAGTAATTAAATTGAATGAATGGATAAAATGTTAATCAATTAAATGTAAATAGTTGATATGAAATAATGAATGTAAGTGTTAATTCGTTAAAATCTAATGTTATTGGAAGTTGAATAGTTGAATGAAAATCAATTTAATTAAACCAATTGATAAGCAAAGGAATTTGGTTGTAATTAATATACATTGGTTGTTATATGGTTGTTAGTTGATTGTATATAATTCATTAAGTGTTAATGAAATTGAGTTAATGAAATTGAAAGCTAAAGAAATTGGAATTCAATTGGAAGTGAACCAACTTGAATATGAATTAGTGAATATAAACTAATTGAAAATGAATGTTAGTAAAAACATCCACTGTTAATGAATCAAATGTGATTAAATTGAAAACCTAATTCATTGAATATTAATGAGAATATGAATGAATATATATTGGTTATGAATTTGTTGAATGCTAGTTGGTTGATGTTTGAATATATTGCTTTTGTTTCAATTGCTATGTTGACATATATAGTTATTATGTTGCTATATGTTGTATATTGATACTATTCTCTATATGCATATTCTCATGTTGTTTGTTGAGTGATTAGTAGGTGCGGATTGCGTTTGCTTCGCATTTGGAGCTCGCTTTCGCGCTATATTAGCCGTATATGCTCGCTAATAAAATATAAGGTACATATCTCGGATTGCATACCGTACTTTTATACTTTTTCCCTTCGGGATGCCTCATTACTTGATGAGATGTATATTTGTGATATATATACTGTCATTTTTTTTTTCGGATCGAGCCGCGCAAAGGAGACTATGGCGAATTTTTCCGGAATTTTAAGGCGTTAGAAAAATTTTGAGAAAATTGGAAAGTTTTGAAAACTATAACTTTGATTCCAGAATTGAAGGTTAAACAATAGTAGTTGTTTTTGAAAAGATAACTAAGTACGATTTGAAAACTTAGTAAAGTTATTATAAGAAGTTTAATTATGAATTTTGGAAAGTTAATCGATTTTGTAACTTTTCTTATTTGTTAATTTCGAGGACGAAATTCTTTTAAGGGGGGAAGATTGTAACGACCCAGGAATTTTAATAATTAAAATTTGAATATTTAATTAATTTTAAATATTAATAGGTGAATTTATAAGTTGAATAAATTTTTATTTGAATAATTGGATTTAATTGGATAACTAAATCGATAATTTAATATGTTAAATTATGGAAATAATTGAAAATTAGGTTAAATATGATTGTGAATGATTTGTAAAATTTTATTTTATCATGTTGGAGTTAGAACGATATTTTAGAACTTTTAAAATCGAATTAAGAGTTAATTTGTGAAAATTGAATATTTTAATATTTTAATCGACTAGTGAAAATAGTCAATTTTTGAACAGTCTCAGAATTGGACGAAACCAGTTCCATTGGATCCGTAATAGTTAGTTATTACCGGATTTCAATTTTCGTTCAATCGGAGTTATCGTTTGATCGTGGCAGCTCGAAACGCATCGAATCATTTTTAATATTAATTTGGCGAGTTAAAATAGCCATTTTTCAAAAAGTCTCGGATTTCGACGAAACCAGTTTCATCGGATCCGTAATGTGATATTATTGTAAGGTTTCAAATTTCGTGTCAATTGGATTTACCGTTTGTCCGGTACAAATTAAAACGCCTAGAAAATCGTTTAAATCGGTTTAATTTAAATCAAACGTTTATAGCCATAACTCGCAAAGATATCCGAATTAGCTTTCGAAACCTGTTCCATTGTGTCCGAAATGCGGGATAACCCTAGGAACGTCAGTTTCGGCGCGTAAATCGGAGTTCGGAATTTCCGGATGAATAGTGTTCGATTTTTCCTATAAATAGACACCCCTCTCTCTCTAAATTAAAAATAATAATAATAAAACCCTAATTATAAACGCAGCCGCCACTACCATGTTGAACGGCCAAAATTGTCTCTCCTTCCCTCCCTTTTCTCGAAATCCATTCACTTTTAACAGAAATTGTCAACTACAAAGAGGTAGAGCACATCGAGAGCTATGATCTCAACGGTTATGATCGAGAATAGTTGAGCGGATCGATGGGAATTTGAGCGCAAACGTGCCACGTTCACTTGCGTGCGCACGTATCACGAGATGGCCGAGCTTCAAGGCCTTGGGGCCGAGCAAGGAGTTGGGTGAGGGCTACGCAATGGAACTTCCTGATCGTAGTATCGATGGATGTGGTGGCCGAAAGAATGAACCCTAGTTTCATGGTATGGGTTTGTATGTGCGTGTAGTGTTACCTGGAAACGTGAAAGAGGAGGGAGATGGTGTGTGCGGCTGAGATGCAGGGGTTTGGATCTGAGGGGTGAGATTTGTTGTGGTTTAAAAAAAATTATAAAAAGTTGTAAATTATTATAGTTAAAATCGTGTGAAACTTCATAAATACATATCTTTTTCATACGAGGTCGAAAACGCGCGAAACCAGTTGCGTTGGAATCGTATGGACGAGCACTACGCGATGAAATTGGATTGGAGTCGTTTGGAGTTAGTGAAAATTTCGTGTAAAATTAAACGTCCGTTTAATTTTATTCAAAATAAATCGCTAAAACGAAATTGAAATCAAGGTGAGAACTTATCACTCAATCGAATCAGTTTCGATTTTATTTTAAATAGTTAGATTTAAAATATTTGAATGCATGTTGGAATGATGATTAATATCTATTGATTGTTAAAATAGACATTATACGCCGTTAGTAAGCGGATGTTATTTATTAAAAACATATACCGCGAATATTTCATAAACAGTGAAATTGGTATTATATATAATAGCAATATATATATATTGGCATATGTATATATTGGAGTTATTGATTTCCCGCATTTTTTGTTTAGCGGATGAGACCCTATTGCACCGTCTATTAAGCGGATAATATTTAAAATCCCATATACCGCGATAATTTAGTACTGGAGCGAAATTGGTATTGTGCTAATGTTTGTGGATGCAGGAAAACAGGTTGGAGGGATCCAACAGGATTCCTCAACAGTTTTTATTTGATTTCAGATACTTTGATATTTGATGGACTATCATATCGATATATGATGTCGTTGTTGTCGTGATTGACTATTTGGTATGTAGCATCATTGGACCAAATTTTGGAATTTTAAAAGGATTTCAAAGTGATTTTTGAAAGAAAACGTTTATAAAATATGTTTGGAATTGATCCATTTTAAATAAATAAACGTAATAATTTTTAAAGTTATAAAAATTATGGTTTTTGAGAAATATAGTTAAAAACTGATTTTTGAGAATATGATGCTAATGATTTTATAAAATAGTTTAAATTGGATTTTTGAATTTATTGTGAAAAGTTTAAATATAGGATTTATAAAATTTAATTATTTTATGAATCAAAATGGTGAAATAATAAAGGAGATTAAAGGTGTTTTAAAGAATAATATAAATTGATTTATATTAAGAGATTTATAAATGGATATTTATAAATTGAAATATTGACATTTTAAAACGAGTTTTTATAAGTGTTTGAATGAAGTAAAAATGAATTTTTGTAAGTGAATGGAAATTATGAAATTATAAATGGTGAAGTTATAAATGAAATTTATAAATAGTAAGATTTATAAATTTTGTGAAGTTATTAAAGAATATATTTGGATAAATAATTGAATCTTATAAGTTATAAGATTTATAATTATGAAGTTCAAAGAAACGATTTTGTAAAATAATCGTTTTATAAGCATTTGACTTATAATATGAATTTTTAGTATATCATTGAGATATAAATTGAACAGGTTAATAAAGGGATTTATAAACGTTGTTTATAAATTCGTAAACGACTTATTTTGATAAGCAAATTGTTATAACCTATTAATGGAGTTATATTCACATTTTTGATTGTGAATAATACTTTAAAATAAAATGAATAGAAATGATGAAATTGTAAATTGAAGTATATTCACGTTTTTGAATAGTGAATAATATGTTAAAGAATTGTTTTGAATGTGATGTTTTAAATTGAATTAAAACGATCTAACGATGTTTTAAATTGTGTTGAGATTCAAAACCATAGATTTCAACATTGATTGTTGAAATAGACGTTTTCGAGAAATAAAAGGAAATAGTGGACTATAACACTGTTGTTATAGTAAATGATTTCCGAAAGAAAATGTTTTGTACAGTATTGGGATTTATATATCTATTTTAATCTCGAATCCCTATACTAGTGATTTTGGGTTGTCGTAACAATGTTTTAAGCAACATTCGTTTTGGCCCAAAGAAATATGTTTAAGAGCATGATTTCCTTAAAGAATGAAATATATACTTAATCTCAATTTAAGTATATTGAATATTTTCCAAGTGTTGAAAATAAATAAAATTTGTGAATTACTTATTAAATAAGTATGGAAATGTTTTCCAATATAAAGTAAATATTAGAGAATTTATCTTTTTTTAAGATAAACTGAAATGAATAATTGAAATCGTATATGCATGGATATTTTGAAAATATAAATTCACTATGGAATTTATGAATAGAAAGGAAATTGTTTAAAGATAAATATTGATTTATTTTTGAAGTGTGAAAATTATATATCTAGTAAAGATATTTTGGAAAATAAATAATTTGGAAAATTGTTTGGAATCTGGTGATGTTGTGCATATCCATTGATAGTTCAATAACCGACTATCAATATTTCCTTTGAATGGGTAATAGATGTGATTTGTTTGAATTTGAATGCCACACTTATTTTTGAATAAGCGCTCACTATTCGGGTTAACCGGGAAAGGACCATGGGGTCGTATAACCCATTCCGAATATGTGATACGTCGTTATGAATTGCATTTGATGACCGGTGTTGAAGACCGGATATTTGCGAAAGCGATAGGATGACCTATCGATTGTCTCTGCACTGGGTCGCTCCTGGTATAGAGATTTCCTAAGTGATGGGAAATTCGATCGGGATTGTGAATACCCGGATTGCAAGGGCTTCGTGAGAAGTGCCTTCGGTTTTGTTCGAGCCCGGAACAGACTTGTATGTCTGACATTACAAGTTGAGATATAAAGCCGATTTCATTCAAATATATTTCTGTTGGTGGCGGAGAATTTATTTTTTTAGCTTAACACCCTTCTCTGAGACGTACGAGCTCAGAGGTTATGTAGTTGAATGTTATCAGCGATATATTCCCAATTTGGTAATGTGACATGCTTAATGTTGCTGTAAATGATCATTGTGTTGATTATTTGTGATAGGATCGTTTATTTGATCGTCTATCTTGGTGATCATCTCTATGATCATTTGTTGACCCAGAGCATGGCTTTTGTATAAAGTATGTTTTTGTGGACGTGACTTCGTCGAGCCTCACACCCCATGAATGGTCAAAACAGGAAAGAAGCAGCAAGGTTATGAGGGGTGGCGCCCTTTAGGATATGTGCATTTCCTTCTGGAAAAGGGTGGTATCATGGTATGGAGCCCAGATACTTACTCATGTTGAAAACACTTTGTTATGATTGTATGAATTGATTGCGAACGCTCGGTGAAAGGTCCCAAAGGACCGGGGGATGGCATATTCGGTCAGTTGTTACTCAGTTAGGGGTAACCCGGCCTTGTGTTGGTAAAGATCCGGTTTGGTTCTCGGGGATGTCCATCCAGAGGCATTCTCATGTGGCAATGGGAAGTTCCTTGGCCTGATCATTCGTTGGAAATCCAAAGAAACAATATGAGACTTGTACGGTTTTAGTTGTATAACCTGCTATGGAATGTGGCGGTAACCTGCTATTGAACATAGTTAGCTATAGTAGGCATAGTTCGAAATGTCTATGCTGGCTAAGATTTATATTCTACTTTCGAAATAAATTTTTCCTACACTATGCACTAATAATAATATAAAAATGTTCTTTTAAATGCGTATCAAGCATCTTTGACTATCATAAGGAGAAATCTCCTCCGATTCTGCGTTTGCATTGTGTGTGTGTGCGGGAGGCCTTATGGTAGTCTCATTTTTAAAAGCATTGCGAATTGACTTTAAAAATATTCCGCTATTTTGATTTCAAAGATAAATAAACTGTTTTGAGTTCTCACACCAGTCACATGACTGACTCGGAGTTTATTGTTTTCCTTCCTAAACTCTGGGTGCCCACCAATTTCCACACAGGCAGTCAAGAGTTAGGTTTATCAGGATATTCTGGAGTTGCTGGAGGCAAGATGGATGGCATGGCGTATTACTAGTATATAGTATTTCTTTTTCCGCTGTTTGTTGTTGTATGTTGTTGTACACTCTGATGATGATGTAATGAAATGTATAAAATGTAATAACTGATATAGTTCTTTGTTTAAAGATTATTCATTTATCTATTATATGTTGTTCCGCTGCGATTGTGAGATTCTGATGTTGTTCAGTTGTTTTCTGTTCTGTTCTATTTTTCTATCTTCTATTTTCTTTCCTCTCTATCTTCTATCTTTTTCTTCTCTTCTTTTCTACTTTTTCTTTTTCTTAAACCATAACATTTCGGGTTTCCGGCCTTCGATTTCTCGGCAGTCGATAAAGTAAGTATCGATGTTGAATTTTCGAAAGTCGAAAATTTCCGGGGCGTTACACATTTCGTCGCTAAAATATTTGCAACTCTTTAATTTCAATACTTAGGAAAATAATATAAGTTTATTTTCCAAAATCATTTTTATATCAATACATAGGAAATATTCCATGTTTATCTCATAAATCTCCAGAATTTCTATTAATTTCCTTTTAAAAGTATCGATTATACTTATTTGTAATCCAACTAACAATTTATAACTCCTTTAATGAACTCAAATTCATTTTAAGTTCCCGAGTCCAACTATTTTGGGAATTCTCCTAAATTTCCAGAAATCCTATTATAACATTGCACTTATCCAATCACTTCCATTTGACAATACTGTCTCAAGAGCACGTATGATTAAATGCCAATTACTTACTTTTAAATTCTATGTATATATAATAAAAATAAATTTAGTTAAATAATTATTTAAAAATGTCAAGCACTTTTAAAATAACATCAATAAATAATTTCAATTCATTTATAAAATTTCTAATCGATTTTTAAAACTTGTTTAAAATCTTGGAATTCATTTCAACCAATAAATATTTAAATAGCTAGCTTTCCGAAATATTTCAATGCTAAAACAATTTTAAATTGCATAGTTTAATAATTAAAAATCATCTTTTTAAAACAAACTTAACTTCTCAATAAAAATATATGTTTAAAACTCTTATATAACCAATTTCTATTTATAAATCTCTCTCTCGATTCATAACACATCGACCACTTTCCTAATTTCATAGCCTTTTTCACATTCCAAAAATTGACTCTACCATTTCTTTTTAAAATGATTACCCTATCTCATTATAAATTCTCACAATGAATTTATATCTCTAATTTTTCAAATGATAATCATCTCACTTTATTTATAAACCTTGTTTATAAATTTCATAATCTCATTCCTCGGCTTATACAGGTTTACATTGCAAAAATCTATCTGTAGATCAATTTCTAATTAAAATCCCATTTATAAATCAATTTCTTAAATAACCCAAACTATATTCCAAAACCAATCAAATCTCGATTTCTACTTCCATTTCGTATTTAAAAAAATCTTATTTAAAATCCATTGTTTTAAAAATCCTTGATTTAAAATTCTCTAGTTGAAACCATTTTACCAAATAGGTAATTAAATATCCGAAATCCAATCATTTATTTTATCCAATTCAATTATCTTTTAAATAATCCAAAAGTTCAATATAAATATTTTATTTTCAAAATTGCCTTTGAATTTCCTATTTAAATTCAAAATATTATTTTAAAAATACTAAAATTTAGGCCAGTGCTACTATAGCATCCTATAAAACAAATCACACAACAATCCATAACAGATTATTCAATCACGTCATATATCGCTATATGTGAAAAACAATCAATATATTTAAGGAATCCAGTTGGATCCCTCCAACCTTTTTCTATGCATCCACAGATGTTATATAACATAAAATATCAATCCTACTTTAAAGCGGGATATTGCGGTAATATAGGGTCATCCGCTATTATGCAGGGCGTATAGTGTCTCATCCGCTTCAATCGGCAAGAATATATCCAACTACTAATATATATACTACTATGTATAATATAATATAATATTCAACTGATAATAATATATCAATTTAACCAATCATCCAATAATTAATTTTAATTATTATAAATTAAACCAGTCAGCCAAATTGAGTGTGATTTACTCACGTTGATATTTGAAATTGTTAATCATCCAGTTTTAAATTAAACTGAACCGACAATCTATTTAATATAAAATTCCAGCTTTCCCTAATTGACTCCATATAAATTCCAAGTTGTATGTTTCGCAGCTATGAATCCAATGTGATTGATTTCGTGATTTTGGGACCTCGTAAAAATAAATCACGGTTTTAAAAACATACAGATAGAATTTAAGTAATTAACATGTTAATCAAATAATTAAAATTTTAACTACTGTTTTACCTGATTTCTCGCTAAACCCTCTTCCTCCACTGCCCAGGCAACAGCACGCGACTTCGGCTTTCTTCCTTTTTTCCGAAATGCCTCTAGTAGTAAAACCCACTCACGACCAATCTTCAATCATCGAACGCTCCTCCTCCATTGACGAAATTCACCAATCAACACCATCATTCAACTCCTCCTCTGAGTACTGCAACACGCCACACACTAGGACCCAACTCAAGCCACTATTGGAATCTAGGCCTTTACGTTTTTTAAACGAAGTTGCGTTCGACTTTCAGAGATGAAAGTTATGATTCTACGCCGAGCCACCAACCGAAGATCTTGATAAGCTTATACGAATTACTTACAGCGTGATTTACGAATTACACCAGCGACACTGGTTCATAAGCTATAAAAAAAGATCGCAAGCTAAAGGTGAAGGAGGAGACACCATTGACATATAAGGAGAAGCTTTTACGAATTACTTACAGTGTGATTTACTATATGTAAGCTTCAGCTCGGTGCTAGCTCTCTACTGAAGTCGATCTCAGCATCTTAGATTATCCTGAGAGGATAATCGACGCTATCACCTATTGCATGACCCAATGGAATTAGAAGGTAGCTGCAGTGATTGCCTTCCCTTTTGCTTCTTTGCAACAAAATAGAGATGAGTGTCCAAAGAAGTTATGAGTCTAAGGAAGTTGAGGTCACTTCAACTTCCCAAGCTCATGTAATTACCTAATTTTGGCATATGATCTTGAATATTTTTAACATGTAGTGAAAAATGGCTCTTTACTTAGTTTTGTTATGGTTAATTTCTTTTGTCATCATATGTTTTATTATTATCATCCTATAAATGACCGTGTTGTATTCATTGCTTTGTTTCTGTAGTCTTCCGAGGAAGTTTTATTTACTAAACTTCTTAAGGGAAGCACGGAAATATTCCAAAATCAAACCATAGATCGTCTTGGCCTAATTGTAGTGGCAATTCATGGGCGTGAATAGGAGTTAGATGAGTCATTTATGCAACTTAGATAAGAAATCTAAGGGTTTCTCTCCATGATTGAACAAATAGTTAAAGTAAATGAGGCACTCAGTGATTTTGTACTACGTCGATGGCAATATACTTTAGAACATGGCTCTTTCCCATTTGACATCCCTCACTTGGAGTGGTTTAAGCATAGGCTTAGAGATTTACTGTAATGTTCGCGATTTTTCGATGCTCGAAAATAGACATCAATACGTCCACTGTATCAACTGCCGAGCAATCGAATGCCGGAAAACCGTACCGTTATGGTTAAAGAAGAAGAAAAGGGTAGAAGAATAAGAAGAAAGAAGAAGAAACAGAAAACAATATCAGAATCTCACAATCGCAGCGGAACAACATATAATAGATAAATGAATAATCTTTAAACAAAGAACTATATCAGTTATTACATTACATCATATTACATTACATTATCAGAGTGTACAACAACAACAACAACAACAAACAGCGGAAAAGAAATACTATATACTAGTGAATATGCTATGCCATCCAGCTTGCCTCCAGCAACTCTTGAATTCCAGAATGACCTGATAACCTGACTTTAGACTGCCCGTGTGGAAATTGGTGGGCACCCAGAGTTTAGAAAGGAAACAATAAACTCCAAGTCAGTCATGGGACTGGTGTGAGAACTTAAAATAGTTTATCTTTAAAAACAAACAACAGGAAAAAATTTGAAGTCAATTCGCAATGCTTTTTGAAAATGTAACTACCATAAGACCTCCCACCACACACACAATGCAAACGCAGTCTTGGAGGAGATTTCTTCTTATGTTAGTCAAAGATGCTTACTAAGCAAAATCAAATCATTTTCTATATTATTATTAGTGCATAGTGTAGAAAACATTTCGAAAGTAGAATATAAATCTTAGCCGGCATAGGTGCCATTATATTATGCCTACTATAGCTACCATATTAGATGGCAGGTTCTACAACTAAAACCGTACAGGGTTCGTATTGTTTCTTTGGATTTCCAACAAATGGTCAGGCCAACGAACTTCCCATTGCCACATGGGTACGCCTCTGGAAAGACGACCCGAGAACCTAATGTTACGGTTAGATCTCTGCCAACACAAGGCCGGGTTACCCCTAACTGGGTAACTACTGACACGAATATGCCATTCCCCGATCGTAACCGATCTATATCCGAGGATCCTCGATTTCCAACAACCACAAAGTAATAAATTTGCAGCAAGAACATAGGTTAAATATCTGGGCTCCATACCATGATACCACCTCTTTCCAGAAGGAATGACATACACTAAAGGGGCGCTACCCCCTAATAATCTTGCTGCATCCTTCCTGTTTTGACCATTTCCGAGGTGTGAGGTCCGACGAAGTCTCCTCCACAAAGCCACGCTTTATACAAAAGCTGTGCTTTGATCACATATGCTCAACAGCACTTCGTATGCCACATTACCAATTTGGGAATGTATCACTAGTAACCATCAACTACATAACCTCTAGGGTGCTAAGCTAAGAAAATAAATTCTCCGCCACCAACGGAAATATATTTGACAGAAACCAGCTTTACATCTCAAATTGTAACGTCAGACACATACCCATACAAGTTCGTTCCGGGATCGAACAGAACCGAAGGCACTTCCAAAGAAGTCCTTGCAATCCGGATATTCACTAATCACGACCGGACTTCCCATCACAAAAGGTAATAAAATCTCTATATCGGAGATCAGCCGATGTAGAGACATTCGACGGTAATCCTTTCGTTTTCATAAATATCCGGTCTTCAACACCGGTCATCAACGCTATCCATTACGACGTATCACTATTCGGAATGGGTTATACGACCCAAAGGTCCTTTCCCGGCTAACCCGAATAGTGAGCGCTTATTTTGAAAGTAAGTGTGGCATTCAAATTCAAGAAAATCAAAACAATTACCCATTCAAAGGTAATTATTGATAGTCGGTTATTTAACTATCAATAGGCATGCACAACATCACCAGATTCCCAAATAATTTCCCAAATTATTTATTTTCCAAAAATATTTTTACAAGATAAAAAATTTCCACACTTCAACATTTGAAAACAAATTTCAAATCACTTTTCACCTTTACAACGTTTGAAAACAAATTTCAAATCGTTTCCCTATACGGGATATATTCACAAATCTTTATTCATTTTCATTTCAAAATGGTTCATTTAAACCAATTAAATAAATCCTTTCCGATTTACTTTATATTTACGTTCCAAATTCGTAAATTTATTTCCACACTTCAAAAATAAATCAACGTTTATTTTTAAACAAATTTTCCTTTCTTTTATAAATTCCATAGTGAATTTACAATTCCAAAATATCTATGAATATACGATTTCCAAATCGATTTCTAGTATTCATTTTCAATTTATCTATAAAAAATAAAATCTCAAAATATTCACTTCATATTGGAAAACATTTCCATACTTATTTAATAATAAGTAATTCACAAATCCATTTATTTTCAACACTTGAAAAATATTCAATATACTTAATCGAAATTAAGTATATATTTCATTCTTTAAAGAAAACATTCTCTTAAACACATTTATTTGAGTCAAAACGAATGTTGCGTAAAACATCGTTACGACAACCCAAAATCACTAGTATAGGGATTCGAAATTAAGATAGATATATAAATCCCAATACTACATAAAACATTTCCTTTCGGAAATCATTTACTATAATAACAGTGTTATAGTCCATCATTTCCTTCTATTTCTCGAAAACGTCTATTTCAACAATGAATGTTGAAATCTATGTATTCGATACTTAACGCATCTTAAAACATATTTAAATCGTTTTAATTCCATTTAAAATATCACTTCCCAAAAACATTTCTTTTTATTTAATAATATATTCACTGTCCAAGATCGTGAATATACTTTCTAACCAAACTCTTATTATTACAACATTTAACTTAAAGGATAATTCGTTGTCCAAAATCACGAATATATCTCCTTTACTAAACTTCTATGTTTAATTTATCAAATTCAATTGATTTCGGATTCATAAAACAATGTTTATAAATTCCATTTATATTTTATAACAACTTCGATTTATAAATCTCCTTTATTTGCCAATTCTATTCATATTTCATTTACATGTCGAGATCCAATTTATAAGTAAATTACTTGTAATCCATTTATTCACAAATTCATTCTTTTATATCATCATCAATTTATAAATCTAAAATTCTTATTTACTTATAAATCCATGTACAAACTTCATTTTTTACACTTATAAAAATTCATTTTATAATTCCAATATTTTAATTTATAAATATCAATTTTATAAATCTTTTATATAAATCGTTTATAATAATTCAAAAAAATCCCAATTTAAACCATCTTATAAATTTATCAACTATTTATTTCAAAAATCACATTTCGGTTATATTTTACAAAAATCATAATTTTTATAACATTAAAAATTATAACGTTTATTTATTTAAAATAAATCAATTCCAAAATTTAAATAAAACGTATATTTTCAAAAATCACTTTAAAACCCTTTTAAATTAAAAATCGTTACTTTAACATTTTTAAAACTTCAAAATAGGGACAATGATGCAACAGTACCAAATAATCAATCACGGCATCCAAACATCATATATCATATGATAATAGAATATATCACAAATATCTGTAAATAAATCAATATTGTTGAGGAATCCAGTTGGATCCCTCCAACCTGTTTTCCTGCATCCACAGATGTTAGCACAATACCAATTCCGTTCCAATACGGAATATCGTGGTATATAGGATTTATAAAATATTACCCGCTATTATGCGGCGCAGTAGGGTCTCATCCGCTATATAATGCGGGAAATCAACTCCAAGTACATAAATAATACCAATTTCACTTTGCAGTGAAATATTCACGGTATATGTTTCTAATAAATAACATACGCTTAATATACGGCGTATAGGGTCTATTACTATACAACAGATAATAATTTATCATCCAAACATACATTCAAGCAAATTTTAAATCTAACTATTTAAAATTAAAATCGAAACTAATTCGATTGAGTGAGAAGTTCTCACCTTGGTTTCCAATTCAGTTTCAGGGTTTTATTTCGAATAAAATTAAACACGCGTTTAATTTTACCCGAAATTCAAACTAGATCCAAACAATTCCAATCCAGGTCCATTGCGTAGTGCTCGTCAAAATGAACCCGACGCAAGTCGTTTCGTAATTTTCCGACCTCGTATCAAAAGGTTACGCTATTACAAAGTTTACACGATTTAAATTATAATTTCATTTACAAATTCTTTTTATTTTTAACCTTTCCATCATCTAGACCGTTGATTTCATTTGCTAAGAATCTGGGCAGCCTCTTTCTTCTTCCTCCCTTTCATTACTTCCAGGTGACGAACGTAAGAAAAAACCCATTAGCCGCCCTTCTAGGGTTTGAAACCACCACCTCCACGATTAACTTCAGGTCGATCAACGACCTTCACCCTGTAGCCGTCACCACCCCCCACCATCGCCATGAGTACGGCCAAGCTCGGTCGAGCTCCCTGCTCGAAAAATGTGCACGAACTGCAAGAGGATGCTGGCCCATAACTTCCACTACGTTGCTCTAAAATCCATCATCTCCGTATGGATTCGAAGTTCTCGTTGTTGTCTACAATATTGTAGTTGGAAGTTTTTCGAATCAATGTGTGGATTTGAAGAAAATTGGAGGATAAGGAGATGAATTTATGGCCGTGTATGGTGTTAGTGGCGGCTAGGGTTTGCTCTGGTTAGGGTTTGCAAAATTAAGAGAGTGAAGGTCCTTTTATAGAATTTCGCCAAAACACTATTCATTTTCAAATTTCCGAACTCCAAATCTTGCGTGGTGACCGACGTTCCTAGGGTTTAACCCGCGTTCCGGACACAATGGAATAGGTTTCGGAGGCTAATTCGATCATCTGTGCAAGTTACGGCAATAAACGATCGATTTTAAATTAAATCGGTTAACCAAATTTCTGTGCGTTTTGGCTCGCCCCGGACAAACGGTAAATCCGCTTGACACGAAATTTGAAACCTTACAATAATATCACTTTACGGATCCGATGAAACTAGTTTCGTCGAGATCCGAGACTGTTTGAAAAATGGCTATTTTAACTCGTCAATTAAATATTAAAATATTCAATTTTTCACAAATTAACTTTTAATTCAATTTTAAAAGTTCTATAACATCATTCTAACTCCAATATGATATAATACAACTTTATGAATCATTTTTAATCATTTTAAACCCAATTTCCAATTATTTCTGTAATTTCAAATATTAAATTATCGATTTAATTATCCAATTAAATCTAGATATTCAAAATAAAATTTATTCGGCTTACAAATTTTACTTGTTAATATTTAAAATTAATTAAAATATACGAATTTTAATTGACAGAAATTCTGGGTCGTTACAAACTTCTTCCCTTAAAAGAATTTCGTCCTCGAAATTACCAAGTAAGAAAAAGTTACAGAATCCATTAACTTTTCAAAATAAACCATTCAAATTGGATTTTACAAATCTCTTAAGTGTTTAACTTTTTTTCCAAAAACAAACCATTCCAACTTGATTTCATATTCATTTTAATGTCTTAATTTTTCCAAAATCCAATAATTAAACTTCTTAAAATAACTTCACTAAGTTTTCAAATCATACTTAGTTATCTTTTCAAAACAACTATATCGTTTAACTTTTAACTCCAAAATCAAAGTTATAGTTTTCAAAATTTTCCAAAATTCCCACAAAAATTCTAACGCCTTAAATTTTCGAAAAAAATTCTCCGTAGTCTTCTTTGCGTGGCTCGATCCAGAAAAAAATGACAGTATATATATCACAAATATACAACTCATCAAGTGATGAGGCATCCCGTAGGGAAAAAAGTGTAAAAGTACGATATGTAATCCGAGATATGTACCTTATTTATTGTTAGCGAGCGTATACGGCTAATATAGCGCGAAAGCGAGCTCCAAATGCGAAGCATAAGCCATCCGCACCTACTATACACTCAATCAACAATGAGAAACATGTATATATGAAAGTAATATCAATATACAACATATATCAACAACTATATATGACAATATAGCAAATGAAACAAAACAACAAATCCAACCATCATCAAACTAGCATTTAACTAACATCCATAACCAAATCAATTACATTCACTTCTCATTTATTATCAATGAATTGGTTTTCCACTTTAAATCACATTTGATTCATTAACATTGGATGTTTATTTTACTAACATTCATTTATTCATATTCAAGTTGGTTCATTTCCAAATCAAATTCAATTCTATTTAAGAGTCACTTAACTTCCAATTTGATTTCAATGATTTATAGATTTCCATTTCATCGATTCAACTTCATTAACACTTAATGAAATATACATAATTAATTAACAATCAAATAACAACCAATGTATATTCAACATAACCAAATTATTTAATTTACATTCAATTTGGTCCAACACTTTTAATTCCAATTGGTTTATATTAAATAGATTTTCATTCAATTATTCAACTTCCAATAACATTAGCTTTTAATGAATTTACACTTACATTCATTATTTCATATCAACTTATTTACATTCGATTGATTAACATTCAATCCATTTATCAATTCAATTGCTAATTCCTTTAACAATATAAGGTTGAATTTCATTTATATAGTCAAGTTCACATTCATAACTTCATTTCATTAATTCATTTTGTTATTTTACTTCGATAACGGAATCAACTTCATTTAACATCACTTAAGTTATATTCCATTAAACATCATTTGTTTAACTAAACTTAAATTTTCACTTATAAATCCAATTCAGATTTCATTTCTATTTAACTTTTACCAAAGTCAAATTTTCATCACTTATTCAAATTCAGATTTATTTTGCTTAACAAAATTGTTTAACCATTTATCATTTGATTTCACTTATATTCGACTATTACAACTTGGATTTAATTGATTCACTTATACTTACTTTAATTTAACTCCATCCTTTAAGTTAAATTTATCCAACTTAATCCCAATCAAATCTCATTTCAATTTATAAAACTCATTTATACATTCACATTACCAATTTCATTCCATTAATGAATTTTATCCCAAATTATAAATATTTTCAATTCCCATTTGTATATAAATTCATTGCTTTATCCTTTGGTTATTATTTCAATTTCTATATAATAATGATAATATTTCTATATCATCACTTCCAAACAACCAAGCAACCATATATTATAAACATTTACAGAAAGTCATTTCTTTTGTGTACGAAAATAGTTTTGGATAAAATTATTTCATTTACCCTATTTCAAAACAATACTGTGTCAGTTTATCTTGTTTAAGAGTTTAGAAACCCCTATCGATCACGGTTGTACTTCCCGCACCGACCAGAATTCATAAACAATCAACCGATAAGTCAACACAATACAAAACAATTTATATTCACTAACAAATACGCACTCATAGCTATTATTACACTCAAACTCATTCTAGAGTACTACTGACTCTATCTCTAATGAGTAATACCCAACAGAGCCATGGTTGTCGCTAACCATATGCTCTGATACCAAATGTAACGTTCGCGATTTTTCGATGCTCGAAAATCGACATCAATACGTCCACTGTATCAACTGCCGAGCAATCGAATGCCGGAAAACCGTACCGTTATGGTTAAAGAAGAAGAAAAGGTAGAATCTCACAATCGCAGCAGAACAACATATAATAGGTAAATGAATAATCTTTAAACAAAGAATTATATCAATTATTACATTACATCATATTACATTACATTATCAGAGTGTACAACAACAACAACAACAAACAGCGGAAAAGAAATACTATCTACTAGTGAATACGCCATGCCATCCATCTTGCCTCCAGCAACTCTTGAATTCCAAAATGACCTGATAACCTGACTCTAGACTGCCCGTGTGGAAATTGGTGGGAACCCAGAGTTTAGAAAGGAAACAATAAACTCCGAGTCAGTCATGAGACTGGTGTGAGAACTTAAAATAGTTTATCTTTAAAATCAAACAACAGGAAAAATTTTGAAGTCAATTCGCAATGCTTTTTGAAAATGTAACTACCATAAGACCTCCCACCACACACACAATGCAAACGCAGACTTGGTGGAGATTTCTTCTTATGTTAGTCAAAGATGCTTACTACGCAAAATCAAATCATTTTTGATATTATTATTAGTGCATAGTGTAGAAAACATTTCGAAAGTAGAAAATAAATCTTAGCCGGCATAGGTACCATTATATTATGCCTACTATAACTACCATATCAGATGGCAGGTTTTACAACTAAAACCGTACAGGGTTCGTATTGTTTCTTTGGATTTCCAACAAATGGTCAGGCCAACGAACTTCCCATTGCCACATGGGTACGCCTCTGGAAAGACGACCCGAGAACCTAACATTACGGTTAGATCTCTGCCAACACAAGGCCGGGTTACCCCTAACTGGGTAACTACTGACACGAATATGCCATTCCCCGATCGTAACCGATCTATATCCGAGGATCCTCAATTTCTAACAACCACAAAGTAATAAATTTGCAGCAACAACATAGATTAAATATCTGGGCTCCATACCATGATACCACCTCTATCCAGAAGGAATGACATACACTAAAGGGGTGCTACCCCCTAATAACCTTGCTGCATCCTTCCTATTTTGACCATTTTTGAGGTGTGAGGTCCGACGAAGTCTCGTCCACAAAGCCACGTTTTATACAAAAGCTGTGCTTTGATCACATATGCTCAACAGCACTTCGTATGCCACATTACCAATTTGGGAATGTATCACTAGTAACCATCAACTACATAACCTCTAGGGTGTTAAGCTAAGAGAATAAATTCTCCTCCACAAACGGAAATATATTTGATAGAAACTGTAACAACCCGCATATTTATCGATTTTATATTTAAATATTTTATTTAAATATTTTATCGTTAGTCGGATTTTAGTCCGAAAAGCTACTTTTTGTATACAGTCGAATTAGGACTCGGGACCACTCCCATTGAGTTTAAAATGCCGTTTGCGACCTTTTTGAGTATAAGCTTCGATATGTTTGGAGAAAGTTGATTTTTGCTACTTTTCACTTTGGGTTTGGGTTTGGTTTTGAGCTCAGCCCTATGTTAACTTATGCTCAAATCTGAGCCACTCTTCCCCACTCACCCTCATTCTCTTCTTTTTTCAGTTCTAAGGCATTAATGGTGGGTGAGATTGGAAATTAAAACTCCAAAACCCTAGTTCCTCTTGCAAATCCAATTCCTAGCTCCAAATTCAAGAGAACCCATTGGTAAGCATTCTCTTCTTCTTCTCCAACTTATTCTCTTACCAATTTCAGAAATTCCTAAACCTAATTTTGGGAATGATCTTGTTTTGAGCATAGATTCAAGCCCGGGTTGTGTTGAAGAGAGGTTGATTCTCCATTTGCTTTCAAGCTTCTTCTTGTTTGATTTTGTGAAAAGGTGAGATTTTTAATCTCACATCTAAGTCTATGAATTATCTTCGATTGTTAGGTATGAATTCCTAACACTTATTCTTGAGCAATTGCTTTTGATTTGGGTTGCTTTTTGAGAATATTCCAATTTTAGTGTTTGAAAGCCAAAATCCTTAAAAATCGTAGCTTTGAGGTTCAAATGTGTTTTTGGTGATGCATCGAGGAGCCAATAGGGTCGGGTAGCCGTTAGGCATAATTCCCTAGTGTCCGTGCTCGTCCGGTTGCGAATTGGTGGAGGTTGCATATCAATTTATGGGCATCAATTTGCAGAGCATCAGGTTCGGCCGACCGACCCCCCTGGTCCGGTCGACCGACCTGCTGCCAAGTGCATAAGCACTCCCCTGTTTAAGGTTCGGTCGACCGAGTACAGTGTAGCCGGTCGACCGATCTGCTGTCCCGAGAGTTTTTCAGAACAGGGTCCGGTCGACCGAGCTCTGTAGCCGGCCGACCGACCTGATGATTTTTTGCCTACTTCGCCTAGTTGCTTGAATTTCCAACTTAAATCGATTCGTGTTGTTTCCTATTTATTGTTATCAATTAATATGACTTTGATGACTCCTTTTTTATGGATTTTTGAATATCCATTTTGATGGATTCTTTATCGGTTTCGTTGGATTTTTATTCACATCTCCGTATGTGAATTTTAGTGATTGATTGTTCTTACAATCTTCTTCGTGATTTGTCACTTTAAAAATATAAAGGTTTTCTATACTAGTAGTAAATATCAAAACTCTTTCCTCAAACGATTTCAATACTATTTTAATACCAAATTCGTTTATAAAATCGTTTTCCAATCTATTAGTATATACAAACCTATACCTCACTCGTATGAGAAATCTAATTAAATGACTTAGTAAAACAAGTGGTATGAAACGCTTGCGTTCACTTTGTTGGTTAATTCTTGGACTTGTTCGATTGAAACTCTTGTGACAATTTTCTAGTGGAGATCTACAATTTGTTCGTAAATATTTAAGTTAAGCTAGTGGTTATGGGACATGATGCTAAGCTCATATATTTACTAGCTTACTGTAATCGACACTTCTCGTTGATCACGACGATCATCTTTGTGATTTAGACTAGCAATGTGCGATGTCTCTTTGTCTGCGAGGGAGACTAAACCCCGTTTTGTGGAGTTTCGACTCAATTTGGTGGGGTAGCAGCCCATGGTCTTCGGGCCGTTTGTGGAGCTTCGGCTCAATTTGTGATGGCTAGCAACCATGGAATTAGCGTTCCGTTTGTGATACACGTGTTGGTGGGCTTTATGCTCCCGTTTTGATAGGCCTCCCCCCCTTTGTGATTTCTGGATTTCTTGAGATGATTTCTAGAATTTGTGCTTCACCAATTTTCGTGATTTCTATTGATAAGCCTTATCGATATTTGTGCATTGGTGAATTTGTGTGTCATTGAATTTAGTGATTTCTGGATTTCTTGTGTAGTCTTCTGGAATTTGTGTGTCATTGACTTTTGTGATTGACATTGATATTATCGTCAATATTTATGGTTTGGTGAACGAAATAAGGAGTATGACGTTTCTTTGATTCTTGTGTAGATTTGGTGACATTGATTAATCTCTTGATGATTATCAACTAAGTATATATATATATATATATATATATATATATCACAGCTTGGCATTGTGATTATTATGTGTTTAGTCATATCTCTTATTCTATATCGTTTCATCTGATATTTATAGTTAGACTGATCCGTTTATTATTTTCTTATTAAATAATACTCGGGTCAGACCGAGATGTTACAGGTGCTTCTGGTTGACTTCTCTCTTGGGATTGATTTCTCTGACTTTTGGTTAACTACTTAGATTAGTAGTTTTTGTTGTATACATTTGAGATATAGACTCCATGATGTATACTTATTCTTTTGTGTAGTTCGTGTAACTATTCTTTTGTGATATTGTGGATCTTTTTAGACCACTACTCTGATGTACACTTCCTAGTGTAATATTCATATCTATTTCCGCCTTTGTGATATGAATTGTCTGTGACTGATTTATGTTATGTTTATTTCTATATTTGTTTCCGAAGATATTATAGCCACTGTGTAGTAGCTTTGAGTTTGTGTCGGTATGTCGGATTTCCCTCTTGTTAAAGAAATGCATGCTATACTATCTGACATATCGATGCTCGCGCAAAGCAATTACACGGATGGTCGCTCTTCAACAGCCTTATTCTCCGTGCTAGTTGACAGCATTCTCCGTAATGTTCTTGGCTAGCGTGGGTATAGAGGTGGTGCGTCACAGCTTGGTATCAGAGCTAAACTTCGGAACAATATGGAATATTATAACAAGGATCATCGTCCTAAGTCCATCTTAGGAGTCGTGCTTTAGGATTTAATTCGAGTCTTCGTACCGATTCATCCTATTTTCCTTATGATTCCTTGTTTATCTATCAAGATTACTTGATATTCAATTTGGTGAATAACCTTTTTCTTCTTCTTCTTTCTTTCTAAAGGAAGAGAAATGTCTAGACCAGACCGCCCCAGAGCTGTGCCATCTAGCACTCCACCCCAGGATGGAGTTTTTATGACTGCTCAACAGCTTCTTGATTTAGTGACGAATGCTCAAGCAGCTGGAGCTAACCTGGAACCTACTCACACAAAGTCGGGATTTGCACGCTTGTGCAGCGATTACACTAATTTGGGTGGGGAGCCATTCAAAGGTTCCGAAACTATTATTGAAGTATAGGCTTGGCTAAGGTCATGCGATCGAATCTTTTCTCACATGAATCTTATTGACCTTCACCGAGTTCAGGTGGCCTCTAGTATGCTCCGAGAAAGAGCATTGGACTAGTACGAGCTTCTTATTTCTAAAATAATGAAGCGGATCTCACCTGGGAGAAATTCCAAGAACGCTTCGAGTTGAAATTCGTACCAGAAGCTGAGAAAGTGACATTGGCTCGACGATTTATAGACCTTGTTCAAGGTGAGTCCTCCGTGACTGATTACGTCGCCTCCTTCGAGTCGCTTTCCAAATATGCGGTTGAATACATCAACACCCCTCTGAAGAAGAATCAGATATTTGTTTATGGCTTAAACAAAAATCTCAAGAAGCCATAACTTCTAAAGTTAGAAGTTTCTTTCGACCAACTCATTGATATCGCTTTTCGTCTTGAAGAGGCGGATAGGGAGAATGATGTTGAAGTGGTGGGTTCCAAACCAAACTTCAACAACAAGAAGAGGCCAAATAAATTCAAAGGACCTTATCCCAATAAGAAATGGAAGCAAGCAACCTCCGTGGCAAAGACTTCTTCCTTTGGCCGTGGGGAATGCTATAATTGTGGTTCGAAGGACCATTATGCGAACAAGTGCCCAAAGTCTCTCTCTTGTCGCTACTGCAAAGTTCCCGGTCATGTTATATCTTCATGCCCCAAACTTCAAGGCAAGAAGATGGGAAAGTTAAATGTTGCTCAAGCCCCTGGCAACACATCTCGTGGCCAAGGTATTTCTCATTCTATTTTGGATGGAATTATTTTATTTCGTGATCATCCTATTCGAGTTCTTTTTGATACGGGTGCATCCCATTCTTTTATATCAAAAGAACTTGTTGATACTTTTTCTTTGGATGTTTTGTGTTTAATGACTTCTTTGAGAATTGCGAATCCGGTTGGTGGATCCGCAACAATCAGTTTATTGTGTAAAGATGTCGAGATTATTTTGTGTGATTTTCCTTTCCTAGCCGATTTGCATGTCATGCGTTATTTAGGCTTTGGAATGATTTTGGGAATGGATTGGCTTAACCGTTATGAAGCTCATATCCTATGTCCTGAGCGGACTATTCATCTTCGACATCCTCAATCTGTTAAGCAGATTTCTATTAATCTTCAAGATTCAGTTTCCAGCTTGGTCGCATCTTTATATTCTTTAAACCCTCGCGATGACGATGATGATGATGAGGGTGATATTATTTCTCTTATTCACGTCGTTTGTGAATTTTCCGACATATTCGAGCCCGTTTTAGGATTACCACCTAAGCGAGCAATTGAGTTCAGAATTAATCTTATTCCTGGAGCTCAACCTATCACTCGCCCTCCTTATCGTATGTCCAATAAAGAAAACGAGGAGATGCGTACACAATTATCCAAATTGGAGACGAAGCATTTTATTCGCTCTAGTTCCTCGCCTTGGGGAGCTTCGGCTATTTTTGTGAAGAAATCCGATGGTACTCTTAGGCTTTGCATTGACTACCGCAAGCTTAATGATCTTACTATCAAAAATAAATATCCCTTACCTCGGATTGATGATCTATTCGATCAGCTTAGTGGTGCTAGAGTCTTTTCGCAACTAGACTTAGCTACTGGATTCATCAGCTTCGTATTGCAGAGGATAGCATTCCTTTGACATCGTTCTGTACTCGTTATGGATCTTATGAATGGCTTGTTATGCCATTTGGTTTGACGAATGCTCCGGCGTATTTCGTTGACCTTATGAATCGGGTTTTCAAAGATTTTCTCGACCGATTTGTTCTCATCTTTATCGATGATATTCTTGTGTATTCTAAAACCGAGGAGGAGCATGAAAAACATCTTCGGATTGTGTTGGAAACTCTTAGGAGTAATCAATTAAAGGCAAAATTTTCTAAATGCCACTTTTGGCAATCTCGTGTGAAGTTTCTCGGTCATATTATTTCCGAATCTGGAATTTCCGTGGATCCTTCAAAGATTGAAGCGATTCAAGATTGGAAGAGACCGGAGAGTGTGACAGAGATTCGTAGTTTTCTCGGATTGGCGGGCTATTACCATCGTTTTATCAAAGACTTTTCTAAGATTGTCGTGCCTCTCACTAGCTTGACTAAGAAAGGTGTTAAATACATTTGGTCGGACAAATGTGAAGTTTCTTTTCAGAAATTAAAAGAACTCCTTTCTGATGCTCCTATTCTTGTTATTCCCGAGGGGAATCAAGATTTCGTTGTTTATACCGATGCTAGTCACGTTGGTTTGGGTGCCGTTCTTATGCAAAGAGAACGTGTTATTGCTTATGCTTCTAGGCAATTGAAGCCTGCTGAGACTAGATATGCCACTCATGATTTAGAGCTCGCGGCTATTGTTTTTGCTCTTCGGATTTGGCGTCATTATCTTTTAGGAGAGAAATTTGTTCTTTATACCGATCATAAGTCCTTGAAATATTTATTCTCTCAAAAGGAACTTAATTTGCGTCAACAGCGTTGGCTCGAATTTCTTGCACCATATGAACTTGATATTCTTTATACTCCCGGAAAGGGTAATCGTGTCGCCGATGCTCTTAGCCGTAAACAACAAGCTGTTGTTTCTATGATGATATCTGAATGGAACGATCTCGAGATATTATCCTCTTGTGAGATTCGAGACCGCGTATCCGATTTATGCTCATCATTTGTTTTATGTAGCCTTGAGGCTCATCCTTCTCTTTTTGACCGCATTCTTGAAGCTCAAAGGCTAGATCCTGAATTGGCTCTTCTCGGCCAAAATATTAAGGATAAAATTGATATTGAAGGTTTGAAAGACTTTGATATCGATTCTCGTGGCGGCATTCGGAAATTTGGTAGACTTGTCGTGCCAAGTATTGGTGATCTTCGTAAAGATATTTTAGAAGATTCTCATCATTCTAAATTTACCATTCATCCCGGTAGTAGTAAAACGTACGCGGATATGAAGCGACTTTATTATTGGGAGGGAATGAAACTTGACATCGCTAACTTCGTTAAGCGTTGCATGACTTGCCAACTCGTTAAGGCCGAACATCAAAGGCCCGGTGGGCTATTGCAACCTTTAGAAATTCCAATTTGGAAGTGGGACCAAATTTCCATGGATTTTATAGATGGCCTTCCCCGTTCTCGTTCGGGTCATGATAGCTTATGGGTGATTGTTGATAGGCTTACTAAATCTTCCCATTTTATTCCCGTTCGGTCTAACCAAGCCGTTCCTCTTTTGGCCAAACTCTTTATCAAAGAGGTTGTTAAATTACATGGAGTTCCTACTTCTATAGTTAGTGATCGTGATCCATTGTTTACTAGTGGATTTTGGAAGAGTCTTCAAAAAGCTTTGGGAACGAAGCTTAATTTTAGCACCGCCTATCATCCTCAGTCCGATTGACAAACCGAGCGTGTGAATCAAACTCTTGAAGATCTTCTTCGTGCTTGTGTTCTTGATTTTGGTGGAAGTTGGGAAGATCATATTTCACTTGTTGAATTTTCCTATAATAATAGCTTCCAATCTAGTATTGGTATGGCACCTTTTGAGGCACTCTACGGAAGGCCATGCCGATCTCCTTCTTGTTGGCTTGAGGCCGGTGAGAAGCTGGTTTTAGGTCCAGATTTTATTCGTGATTCCACAGAGAAAATAGAACTTATTCGACATAGGATGAAAGAAGCCCAGAGTAGACAAAAATCCTATGCCGATAACCGGAGAAGGAAGTTAGAATTTTCTGTAGGAGATCTTGTGTTCATTCGTGTTTCACCTATGAAAGGTGTTGTACGTTTCAGTCGATCGGGAAAATTGGCGCCTCGATATATTGGGCCATTTCCTATCACTGAACGTATTGGTTCTATGGCTTATCGCCTTTTATTGCCGGCTCAATTTTCTGCTATTCATGACGCGTTTCACGTTTCTCAATTACGGAAATGCCTTCGAGATTCTGATTCTATTCTTGAGCCCGGTGTTGTGGAAGAGATTGAAGTTTTGCCTAATTTAACTTGTGAGCAACATCCTATTCGTATCATTGTTTCGGAGGTCAAACGACTTCGAAATAAAGATGTTCCGCTTGTTAAAGTTCAATGGCCTTCAAATCCTAAGGATTGTTCTTGGGAGTCTAGGGAATTCATCGAGCGATCACATCCGGACTTGCTTTCCCGTGCTCGTTAAGGTGAACCTTTTATTTCAAATTTCTTTTGTGTTGAATATGCTTTTACGGTTGTTACTTTATGTTCTCTTCTTAAATATTGCGAGGATGCAATTTCTTTAAGGAGGGGAGTCTGTAACAACCCGCATATTTATCGATTTTATATTTAAATATTTTATTTAAATATTTTATCGTTAGTTGGATTTTAGTCCGAAAAGCTACTTTTTGCATACGGTCGAATTAGGACTCGGGACCACTCCCATTGAGTTTAAAATGCCGTTTGCAACCTTTTTGAGTATAAGCTTCGATATGTTTGGAGAAAGTTGATTTTTGCTACTTTTCACTTTGGGTTTGGTTTTGGGCTCAGCCCTATGTTAACTTATGCTCATATCTGAGCCACTCTTCCCCACTCACCCTCATTCTCTTCTCTTTGCAGTTCTAAGGCATTAATGGTGGGTGAGATTGGAAATTAAAACTCCAAAACCCTAGTTCCTCTTGCAAATCCAATTCCTAGCTCCAAATTCAAGAGAACCCATTGGTAAGCATTCTCTTCTTCTTCTCCAACTTATTCTCTTACCAATTTCAGAAATTCCTAAACCTAATTTTGGGAATGATCTTGTTTTGAGCATAGATTCAAGCTGATTTGGGTTGTGTTGAAGAGAGGTTGATTCTCCATTTGCTTTCAAGCTTCTTCTTGTTTGATTTTGTGAAAAGGTGAGATTTTTAATCTCACATCTAAGTCTATGAATTATCTTTGATTGTTAGGTATGAATTCCTAACACTTATTCTTGTGCAATTGCTTTTGATTTGGATTGCTTTTTGAGAATATTCCAATTTTAGTGTTTGAAAGCCAAATCCTTAAAAATCATAGCTTTGAGGTTCAAATGTGTTTTTGGTGATGCATCGAGGAGCCAATAGGGCCGGGTAGCCGTTAGGCATAATTCCCTAGTGTCCGTGCTCATCCGGTTGCGAATTGGTGGAGGTTTCATATCAATTTATGGGCATCAATTTGCAGAGCATCAGGTTCGGCCGACCGACCCCCCTGGTCCGGTCGACCGACCTGCTGCCAAGTGCATAAGCACTCCCCTGTTTAAGGTTCGGTCGACCGAGTATAGTGTAGCCGGTCGACCGATCTGCTGTCCCGAGAGTTTTTTAGAACAGGGTTCGGTCGACCGAGCTCTGTAGCCGGCCGACCGACCTGATGATTTTTTGCCTACTTTGCCTAGTTGCTTGAATTTCCAACTTAAATCGATTCGTGTTGTTTCCTATTTATTGTTATCAATTAATATGACTTTGATGACTCCTTTTTTATGGATTTTTGAATATCCATTTTGATGGATTCTTTATCGGTTTCGTTGGATTTTTATTCACATCTCCGTATGTGAATTTTAGTGATTGATTGTTCTTACAATCTTCTTCGTGATTTGTCAATTTAAAAATATAAAGGTTTTCTATACTAGTAGTAAATATCAAAACTCTTTCCTCAAACGATTTCAATACTATTTTAATACCAAATTCGTTTATAAAACCGTTTTCCAATCTATTAGTCTATACAAACCTTTACCTCACTCGTATGAGAAATCTAATTAAACGACTTAGTAAAACAAGTGGTATGAAACGCTTGCGTTCACTTTGTTGGTTAATTCTTGGACTTGTTCGATTGAAACTCTTGTGACAATTTTCTAGTGGAGATCTACAATTTGTTCGTAAATATTTAAGTTAAGCTAGTGGTTATGGGACATGATGCTAAGCTCATATATTTACTAGCTTACTGTAATCGACACTTCTCGTTGATCACGACGATCATCTTTGTGATTTAGACTAGCAATGTGCGATGTCTCTTTGTCTGCGAGGGAGACTAAACCCCGTTTTGTGGAGTTTCGACTCAATTTGGTGGGGTAGCAACCCATGGTCTTCGGGCCGTTTGTGGAGCTTCGGCTCAATTTGTGATGGTTAGCAACCATGGAATTAGCGTTCCGTTTGTGATACACGTGTTGGTGGGCTTTATGCTCCCGTTTTGATAGGCCTCCCCCCCTTTGTGATTTCTGGATTTCTTGAGATGATTTCTAGAATTTGTGCTTCACCAATTTTCGTGATTTCTATTGATAAGCCTTATCGATATTTGTGCATTGGTGAATTTGTGTGTCATTGAATTTAGTGATTTCTGGATTTCTTGTGTAGTCTTCTGGAATTTGTGTGTCATTGACTTTTGTGATTGACATTGATATTATCGTCAATATTTATGGTTTGGTGAACGAAATAAGGAGTATGACGTTTCTTTGATTCTTGTGTAGATTTGGTGACATTGATTAATCTCTTGATGATTATCAACTAAGTATATATATATATATATCACAGCTTGGCATTGTGATTATTATGTGTTTAGTCATATCTCTTATTCTATATCGTTTCATCTTATATTTATAGTTAGACTGATCCGTTTATTATTTTCTTATTAAATAATACTCGGGTCAGACCGAGATGTTACAGGTGCTTCTGCTTGACTTCTCTCTTGGGATTGATTTCTCTAACTTTTGGTTAACTACTTAGATTAGTAGTTTTTGTTGTATACATTTGAGATATAGACTCCATGATGTATACTTATTCTTTTGTGTAGTTCGTGTAACTATTCTTTTGTGATATTGTGGATCTTTTTAGACCACTACTCTGATGTACACTTCCTAGTGTAATATTCACATCTATTTCCGCCTTTGTGATATGAATTGTCTATGACTGATTTATGTTATGTTTATTTCTATATTTGTTTCCGAAGATATTATCGCCACTGTGTAGTAGCTTTGAGTTTGTGTCGGTATGTCGGATTTCCCTCTTGTTAAAGAAATGCATGCTATACTATCTGACATATCGATGCTCGCGCAAAGCAATTACACGGATGGTCGCTCCTCAACAGCCTTATTCTCCGTGCTAGTTGACAGCATTCTCCGTAATGTTCTTGGATAGCGTGGGTATAGAGGTGGGGCGTCACAGAAACCAGCTTTACATCTCAAATTGTAACGTCAGACACATGTCCATACAAGTCCGTTCCGGGATCGAACGGAACCGAAGGCACTTCGAAAGAAGTCCTTGCAATCCGGATATTCACTAATCACGACTGGACTTCCCATCACAAAGGGTAATAAAATCTCTATATCGAAGATCAGCCGATGCAGAGACATTCAACTGTAATCCTTCCGTTTTCATAAATATCCGGTCTTCAACACCGGTCATCAATGCTATCCATTACGACGTATCACTATTCGGAATGGGTTATACGACCCAAAGGTCCTTTCCCGGCTAACCCGAATAGTGAGCGCTTATTTTGAAAGTAAATGTGGCATTCAAATTCAAGCAAATCACAACAATTACCCATTTAAAGGTAAATATTGATAGTCGGTTATTTAACTATCAATAGGCATGCACAACATCACCAGATTCCCAAATAATTTCCCAAATTATTTATTTTCCAAAAATATCTTTACAAGATAAAAAAATTCCACTCTTCAACATTTGAAAACAAATTTCAAATCACTTTTCACCTTTACAACTTTTGAAAACAAATTTCAAATCGTTTCCCTATACGAGATATATTCACAAATCTTTATTCATTTTCATTTCCAAATGGTTCATTTAAACCAATTAAATAAATCCTTACCGATTTACTTTATATTTACGTTCCAAATTCGTAAATTTATTTCCACGCTTCAAAAATAAATCAACGTTTATTTTTAAATAAATTTCCCTTTCTTTTATAAATTCCATATTGAATTTACAATTCCAAAATATCTATGAATATACGATTTCCAAATCGATTTCTAATATTCATTTTCAATTTATCTTTAAAAAATAAAATCTCAAAATATTCACTTCATATTGAAAACATTTCCATACTTATTTAATAATAAGTAATTCATAAATTCATTTATTTTCAACACTTGGAAAATATTCAATATACTTAATCGAAATTAAGTATATATTTCATTCTTTAAAGAAAACATTCTCTTAAACACATTTATTTGAGTCAAAACGAATGTTGCGTAAAACATCGTTACGATAACCCAAAATCAGTAGTATAGGGATTCGAAATTAAGATAGATATATAAATCCCAATACTACATAAAACATTTCCTTTCGGAAATCATTTACTATAACAACAGTGTTATAGTCCACCATTTCCTTCTATTTCTCGAAAACGTCTATTTCAACAATGAATATTGAAATCTATGTATTCGATACTTAACGCATTTTAAAACATCTTTAAATTGTTTTAATTCTATTTAAAATATCACTTCCCAAAAACATTTCTTTTTATTTAATAATATATTCACTGTCCAAGATCGTGAATATACTTTCTAACCAAACTCTTATTATTACAACATTTAACTTAAAGGATAATTCGCTGTCCAAAATCACGAATATATCTCCTTTAATAAACTTCTATGTTTAATTTATCAAATTCAATTGATTTCGGATTCATAAAACAATGTTTATAAATTCCATTTATATTTTATATCAACTTCGATTTATAAATCTCCTTTATTTACCAATTCTATTCATATTTCATTTACATGTCGAGATCCAATTTATAAGTAAATTACTTGTAGTCCATTTATTCACAAATTCATTCTTTTATATCATCATCAATTTATAAATCTAAAATTCTTATTTACTTATAAATCCATGTACAAACTTCATTTTTTGCACTTATAAAAATTTGTTTTATAATTCCAATATTTTAATTTATAAATATCAATTTTATAAATCGTTTATAATAATTCAAAAAAATCCCAATTTAAACCATCTTATAAATTTATCAACTATTTATTTCAATAATCACATTTCGGTTATATTTTACAAAAATCATAATTTTTATAACATTAAAAATTATAACGTTTATTTATTTAAAATAAATCAATTCCAAAATTTAAATAAAACGTATATTTTCAAAAATCACTTTAAAACCCTTTTAAATTAAAAATCATTACTTTAACATTTGTAAAACTTCAAAATAGGGCCAATGATGCAACAGTACCAAATAATCAATCACGGCATCCAAACATCATATATCGTATGATAACGGAATATATCACAAATATCTGTAAATAAATCAATATTATTGAGGAATCCAGTTGGATCCCTCCAACCTGCTTTCCTACATCCACAAATGTTAGCACAATACCAATTCCGTTCCAATACGGAATATCACGGTATATAGGATTTATAAAATATTACCCGCTGTTATGCGGCGCAGTAGGGTCTCATCTGCTATATAATACGGGAAATCAACTCCAAGTACATAAATAATACCAATTTCACTTTGCAGTGAAATATTCGCGGTATATGTTTCTAATAAATAACATCCGCTTAATATACGGCGTATAGGGTCTATTACTATACAACAGATAATAATTTACCATCCAAACATACATTCAAGCAAATTTTAAATCTAACTATTTAAAATTAAAATCGAAACTAATTCGATTGAGTGAGAAGTTCTCACCTTGGTTTCCAATTCAGTTTTAGCGTTTTATTTCGAATAAAATTAAACACGCGTTTAATTTTACTCGAAATTCAAACTAGCTCCAAACGATTCCAATCCAGCTCCATTGCGTAGTGCGCGTCGAAATGAACTCGACGCAAGTCGTTTCGTAATTTTCCGACCTCGTATCAAAAAGTTACGCTATTACAAAGTTTACACGATTTAAATTATAATTTTTTTTTGGCAAAGCCAGCGGGGTTGGAATGGGCCCCTACCATTTATTGATATACCAAGAGCTAAGAATTACGGGGAAAAAACATCCCACCAGAGGTAGGCAAGGAAACTGAGAAACAAGAGAACATGGAATACAGGCATATAAACAAGAAAACAAGGGGAAAAACACAGAACACCAAGTGAACACTTAAAGAGACGGGAGCACCTGCAGAAACCCAGGATCAAACTGATGATTAGAGGCAGCTATCCCAAATTTCATTTTCCCAATGATGCATATTTTCATTTGTAGTTCAGTTTTCCTTCTGTCATTGAAGATAACAGCGTTTCTCTCCTCCCATATTGCCGAAATGAAAGTCTTTAGAGTAAATAGCAATACATACGTTGATTCACTTCTCCATCTGGTTTCTTTGTATATGATCTCCCATTCCCCCTTACTGTCATGAGCAACAATCCTACCAGAGATGATGGAGATGATCCAACTCCAAAACCTGTGCACATACGAACAGTCGAAGAAGAGGTGTAGAGTGTCCTCGTCATCCACTTGGCAGAAGATACACGTGGTATCAATAGTTAACCCACGCTGCCTCAATTTAATTTTGGTTTTTAGAGCGTTGCCAATTAACTTCCATAGAATCAGATTTTGACTTTCAGAATTATGCTGCAGCCATATACGTTTATTCCAGCAGAGATGGGAAGTGTAGAACTTGCTAATTAGGTTCTTGTACATAGCTCCAATCTTATAGGTGTTCTTGCAACATGACCAGGTTATGCCATCCTCAGGGAATATGTTAACTTTAGTGCCACGTAGCTGATGCCAAAGGTTTCAAACAGACAGGTTACTAGAATATGGGAGATCTACTTTGCCGTCAGTAATACATTCCAAAGCCAGGGAATTAGTGTGGATTGCAGTTTGAATTTGTTGGTTGAAAGTGAGATAGTGACTAAGGATAATTCCTTCTTTAATCCAAGGGTCATACCAGAAGGATTGACGACCATTTATACCGATTCGACTTCTAGCATAAGGGAGGATGTCATGTCTGATCTTGAGCAGATTACGCCAAGTCCAACTACATGAGAGGGGGATATCCATTGCCCATAAGTTCTTGTTACGTATTATATATTTGTAGGACCAGGTTACCCATAGGCTATTATTGTGATTAAGCAGGTTGTCAATGTGTTTCACCATGGCCGCACGGTTCCATTGTATGAGATTTTTAATTCCCAGTCCCCCCCACGATTTAGGTTTTTCAAGTTTGGAAAATGCACATGGGGATAGCTTCCTAGCAGTGACAGACCCATGCCAGAAGAAGTTTGACATAGCAGACCTTATCATTTTGAGAAGCTTGGAAGGGAGAATGAATGATCTCGACCAATACACTGTCATGGAGAATATGATTGAATTGATTAAAGTGAGTCTTCCAGCTTGAGAAAGCAATCTGTTGGTCTAGTTCGCTAGCCTGGCAGTGATTCTGTCAAAAAGAGGAATACATTGTGTAATAGTAATTCTCGATGTTGCCAATGGAAGTCCAAGGTACATAGAAGTATCAGTTCGAAGAGGGATAGCAGTGAAAGTAGTGATTTGGGTGGTTAGCTCAGGGCTCACACCAGCTATCATTAAATCAGATTTCATCAGATTGATCGTTAAACCAGTTATTTTGAAGAATTTGTCCAGACCATGCATGATGGAAGTAGCTGTCATCATATTAGGCTTGAAAAATATGACCAAGTCGTCGGCGAACATCAGAGAAGTGATAAGCGGGTTCTTGCATTTAGGGTGAGTCATGAATCTACCATCTTGGACAAGATGGATAAGAATTTGATTGAGAATATCCATCACAAGAATAAAAAGGTAGGCAGAGATTGGGTCACCCTATCTAATGCCCTGTTTCCCCTTAAAAAAAACCACAGTACAGTTGTTGACCATCAGTGAATACCTGGGTGTAGAAATACAACAGTGGATCCATGCAACGAAGTTCTTGGGGAAATTCATTAATCCCATTATTCTAACTATTGTGTCCCATTGCAAGGAGTCAAAAACCTTCGATATATCAAGCTTGAAGGTTGCTCTGGGGGATACGTGGGAGTTGTTATATCCTCTCAATAATTCATGTGACATCATCACGTTATCAAGAATGCTCCTGCCTTGAAGAAATGCAGTTTGGTTGGACGAGATAACTTTTTCCAGAACAGATTTGAGTCTAGTAGCTATGATTTTCGATATGCACTTATATATTGTATTACAGCATGATATTGGTCTAAATTTAGAAACTCTGCATGAATTCTTAACTTTAGGGATTGGTGCAATATTAGTTGCATTGATAGACCCTATCATTTTGCACTTGTTGAAAAAATTCTGAATTGCCTTTAGGAAAGATTGGCCTACTATTTCCCAAGAAGAGGTGAAGAAAAATGAGTTGAATCCATCAGGACCTCCAGTGGAATTAGCGTTTAGGGAGAAGAGAGCTGTTTTGATTTCATTTTCAGTGACAGAATTGCAGAGAAAAGCATTGTCTTCAGGAGAAATTCTTGGTATGTTTATCGAATCTAGGAGCTCAAGAGACGGTTTGAATTGATTGTGGTTGCCAAGCATTTTAGTGAAGTGATCAAGGAACATTTCATCAATTTGGATAGGGTCCACGACGTACTCACCATTCATGTCAATGAGGGAACTGATTAGCTCACGAGACTGCTTGGCTTTGAGAGAGGAGTGGTAGAACGCAGAATTTCTATCGCCATGTTTAAACCACTTGAGCCTTGATTTCCGTTTAATCATATCAGCTTCTGTACCTAATGCTTCAAGAAGTTGGGAGGAAACAGCAGCCTCTTTATTAGCCAGCTCGCTATTTGAGGTTTCGGTCATCATCAATTCCTAAATGAGTTTCAATTCATCAGCAAGAGAAGTGGAAGCTAGATTACCTTGACCAAATTTGCACAGAGCCCACTTTTTCAGTTCAGCTTTTACGGCCTTCAATTTACTCTGCAATATAAACATAGGGTTACCAAAAAAAATTGTCGACCATACCTTACTAACTATTTCAAAAAAATCAGGGTGGCGAACCCAAGCATTAAAAAATTTAAAATTTGAGTTTCTTTTTCTCACAGCAGTACCAAAGGATATGATTTGAGGGGAATGATCAGATAATCCAAGCATGGGTAGGAGATTAAACATGTGGGGCCATTTGGTTAAAGCATTGAGATTAGAGAAGGCAAAGTCAATTTTTGAAAAGGTTCGCGGGGATTGTCTACTAGAGTTGTTCCATGTGAAGAAAGCACCGACTGCAGTAAGCTCAATAAGATTAGAGTGAGAGATTGCATTACTAAGAGGTCTTATTAGGCTTAGTGACAAGGGGTTCCCACCATGCCTGTGAGATAATTGGTAGGAGCAGTTGAAGTCCCCTATGACTATCCAAGGGTGAGTTTCTTGACGCAATGAAGGAAGAAGAGAAAGATAGGATTGACGAGCCTGCACAGAGTTGTGGCCATAGATGACCTTAGATAAAAGGAAGTAGATGTTGATAGGTGGAGACAGTGGATGTGAATTAGTTGAGAAGTTGATAGGATAGGGTTAAGTTGGAATGTAGAAGGGTTATATAAGATAAGAATTCTACCGTAGGGGGCATCACTGAGATTATTTATCATATTCCAGGTTGGGTTAATGAATGTAGCAGCTTTGGAAGAGAGGTTTGCATTAAGTTTAGTTTCAAGTATAGCTACAAGACTCAAAGAATGAGTAGATATAATTTGCTTGCATTGGTTTAGTTTGATTTCCGAGTGTGCACCACGAATGTTCCAAGCTCTTATGTTGCTCATCATTAAACAACCATTTGTTTATGTTGAAGTTTCTTCTTGCCACCTCTGGTTAAAGGGGATGATTGAACTACGGATTCAGGAATTGGAGATGAGAGAGCTGATCCAGCAGGGGGATTGAGATCAAGTTCTGACAAAGAATTAAGTTTCTTTATAATACTAGAACTTACAGGCATAGCACTGAAGGATTGGGTTACATTTTGGTTCGTGTTGGAAAGGTATGAAGAGGTGAGGGGCTGAGCAAGAGGAGGGGGCATCCAAGCTTGAGGAGCCAGAATATGATCATAGGGATGGTTTGTGTCAGATTCAGAAACACCTATTTGATGAGAAGATGAAGTTCCTTGGTTCGCTTCAGTGACTTCATGGTTGTGCACGTGCACGGGGGATACATGCACTGGATTATTCAGGGAGAGGGGAGTTTGTTTGTTAGCACTAGAGGAATCATTGAGTTTCAAGGGTGTTGATGATGACAGTTCAGTGAAGTTATGGTTGACATTGGATTGAGTGGTTACTTGTTGATGATGATTAGTGACACAGGAGATATTTTTGGATAAGGAGGTAAGAGAACAAGGCTGGACATAGTTTGAAGAGGGGATGCGTGCACTATTGTTAACTACTTGTTTGTTTTTACAAGTTTGAGATGGATTTGCAAAAACTGGAACTGTTCTATTAACTGGGTTTGTTTTAACAGTTACTTCAACAGAAGGTATGTCATTTGAATAACTCAACTCAGCTCCATTTTTAGTGACCATATCATCAGTAACTTCTGCATTAGTTATTTCATTTTCACGGGTTCCATTGTCAACTTCAATTGTCTCATTCCCTCCCAATTCAGATAGAATGTGAAAATCATTCTTTTTTAGAATATCATTGTTTTCATTAATGCTTAATTCTACCTGATCAGGTGTCTCAACAGCATCCCCAGTTCCAATCTCGCCTTCCTCAGTTTCAGTTCCATTCACTCTTTTGTTCATTCCAGGGAGGTCATCTTCCCTTACTACCAGCAGCTGATTTTTCGTTGTAACTATTTTGGATTTTTGTTTTCTTGACCTACTCACTAATTGCCATTTTTGCTTTTGTCGACTGGACGTAATTCCATTATTCACTATATGTTCCTTTGTATTTTGGACAGCTGCTTCTCTAGTTATATTGCATTCCACATTCTTTTCCAGCGTGCCAGAGGTCGATTTTGTTTCATAGTTGGGCTCTAAATGACCAAAAATTCTGCAGATTGAACATATATCAGGCTTCCATTGATATTTAACATAAATTAATTGAGTTGCTCCGTCCAGAAGTTGAACAGGAAAGGAGTCAATAAGACACCGCTCAGGAGTGATTTCAATTAAGCACTTGGCAAATGACAGTCTTTCAAGTTTTTCAGTAGATTCATCCATGCAAACCATTTTTCCCACCCTACTTGCTAACCAATTAATTCCACAGTGAGACCAAGCAAACAAAGGTATATTGGAAAATTTAACCCACACTGGCACGGATGATATTGAGGCACAGGCATTCCCAACGTATGGATCCCATTGTTTTATTATGAATAGTTTGTTACGCATAACAATTGGATCTCCCTATAAGATACGAGCTCTGTCTTCATCACATGACAGGTGAAACATGAATAAAGATCCATTGGAGCGAACATTAATTGCACCCTTCAATTTCCAGTACTTCTTCAGAGTGGAAATAACAACTGAATATGGCAATGGCTTGTCAAGAAAAAATCCCACCAGGTAGCTACTCCAAACTTCCTTACCGGCTTCAATGACACTGGCGGGAGGGATCAAAACGTCGTTGACTAAGTTAGGGGCCATCTCAACTGGAATGTACTTCCCCGCATTACTGGGTTTGCGCTTGAAAAGGGAAGTCTATTGCAGTTGAGATGGTGGAACAGACGGTGGGAAGAGTGGAGGAGTTGGAGAAACAAGCGGCAGGGAAGAAGATGAAACAAGCTGAGAAGGCGAAGTGGGAAGCGGAGGAGGAGGGGGGTCAGGGGATGGACGAAAAGATGGAGAAGACATTTGAGGTGAGGTAGATAGGGTAGGTACGGTAGGGGATGGAGGAAGGACAATTTGCAAAGAAGGAGGTACGGGAAGGGAAGGTGGGACTGCCATGAAAAAAATGAAAACTTTTGGGCCTAAACTTTGGGGCCAAGGAGACTATGTCGCCCTGGCCTTTGGTTAAGCCGGTTTTAAAGTGGCCGTGCACTATGTCTCATTATTGTGGCCACTGGGAATCGATCCGGTGGACTACAACACAATGTAGCAACATCCACTATGTCAAAACCACCGGACCACTAGAACTTGACAAAACTTTGGGGCCAAGGAGACTATGTCGCCCTGGCCTTTGGTTAAGCCGGTTTTAAAGTGGCCGTGCACTATGTCTCATTATTGTGACCGCTGGGAATCGATCCGGTGCCACTACAACACAATGTAGCAACATCCACTATGTCGAAACCACTGGACCACTAGAACTTGACAAAACTTTGGGGCCAAGGAGACTATGTCGCCCTGGCCTTTGGTTAAGCCGGTTTTAAAGTGGCCGTGCACTATGTCTCATTATTGTGGCCGCTGGGAATCGATCCGGTGCCACTACAACACAATGTAGCAACATCCACTATGTCGAAACCACTGGACCACTAGAACTTGACAAAAAACTTTGGGGCCAAGAAGACTATGTCGCCCTGGCCTTTGGTTAAGCCGGTTTTAAAGTGGCCGTGCACTATGTCTCATTATTGTGGCCGTTGGGAATCGATCCGGCGCCACTACAACACAATGTAGCAACATTCACTATGTCGAAACCACTGGACCACTAGAACTTGACAAAACTTTGGGGCCAAGGAGACTATGTTGCCCTGGCCTTTGGTTAAGCCGGTTTTAAAGTGGTCGTGCACTATGTCTCATTATTGTGGCCGCTGGGAATCGATCCGGTGCCACTACAACACAATGTAGCAACATCCACTATGTCGAAACCACTGGACCACTAGAACTTGACATAAACTTTGGGGCCAAGGAGACTATGTCGCCCTGGCCTTTGGTTAAGCCGGTTTTAAAGTGGCCGTGCACTATGTCTCATTATTGTGGCCGCTGGGAATCGATCCGGTGCCACTACAACACAATGTAGCAACATCCACTATGTCGAAACCACTAGACCACTAAAACTTGACAAAACTTTGGGGCCAAGGAGACTATGTCGTCCTGGCCTTTGGTTAAGCCGGTTTTAAAGTGGTCGTGCACTATGTCTCATTATTGTGGCCGCTGGGAATCGATCCGGTGCCACTACAACACAATGTAGCAACATCCACTATGTCGAAACCACTGAACCACTAGAACTTGACTAAAATTCTTTTTATTTTTAACCTTTCCATTATCTGGACCGTTGATTTCATTTGCTAAGAATCTGGGCGGCCTCTTTCTTCTTCCCCCCCTTCGTTACTTCCAGGTGATGAACGCAAGAAAAAACCCATTAGCCGCCCTTCTAGGGTTTGAAACCACCACCTCCACGATTAACTTCAGGTCGATCAACGACCTTCACCCTGTAGCCGTCACCACCCCCCACCATCGCCATGAGTACGGCCAAGCTCGATCGAGCTCCCTGCTCGAAAAACGCGCACGAACTGCTGGAGGATGTGGGCCCATAACTTTCACTACGTTGCTCTAAAATCCATCATCTCCGTATGGATTCGAAGTTCTCGTTGTTGTCTACAATATCGTAGTTGGAAGTTTTTCGAATCGATGTGTGGATTTGAAGAAAATTGGAGGAGAAGGAGATGAATTTCTGGCCGTGTATGGTGTTAGTGGCGGCTAGGGTTTGCAAAGTGAAGAGAGTGAAGGTCCTTTTATAGAATTTCGCCAAAACACTATTCATTTCCAAATTTCCAAACTCCAAATCTCGCACGATGACCGGCGTTCCTAAGGTTTAACCCGCGTTCTGGACGCAATGGAATAGGTTTCGGAGGCTAATTCGATCATTTGTGCGAGTTACGCCAATAAACGATCGATTTTAAATTAAATCGGTCAACCAAATTTCTGTGAGTTTTGGCTCGCCCTGGACAAACGGTAAATCCAATTGACACGAAATTTGCAACCTTACAATAATATCATTTTACGGATCCGATGAAACTAGTTTCGTCGAAATCCGAGACTATTTGAAAAATGGCTATTTTAACTCGTCAATTAAATATTAAAATATTCAATTTTTCACAAATTAACTTTTAGTTCAATTTTAAAAGTTCTGTAACATCATTCTAACTCCAACATGATATAATACAACTTTACGAATCATTTTTAAACATTTTAAACCCAATTTCCAATTATTTCTGTAATTTCAAATATTAAATTATCGATTTAATTATCCAATTAAATCTAGATATTCAAAATAAAATTTATTTGGCTTACAAATTTTGCTTATTAATATTTAAAATTAATTAAAATATACTAATTTTAATTGACAGAAATTCTGGGTCGTTACATTTACATTAGGATTAAGCACCGCTTTTTATTACTTTTTTTACATGCATTTGTTGGACTTACCACATAACGATGTTCTTTATGATATATGTTTTTATTTAACCTCAACCTTGTCTGCCTTTATTTCCATTGAATCAAATTTTTAATTACTACCAATTAGATGGGCTCTCATGAGTTTCCATCCTAGTTCGTTGGATCCTTTGACTCCAAAGTGCCTTGGGTCCCCATTATTCATGGCTCAGATTACACTAGTGTTCCCTAGTTTGAGGTCATGGCCATGATCTTATTGCAACCTTGGAAGAGGAGAACATCCATCTAATTTTTACCAATAAAAGGCTTGAGAAGGAATTGAAGGAAGCCCTTTTGGAAACTAAAGGATGTTGAAGATGCGTTAGGTCATCAACATTAGCACAGTGTGCAACACCTTGTAAAATCAATGATAAATAAATTAGATAAATTAAATTAAATAAGATATGGATAAGAATGAAAATTTGGCAGAAGTTGGAATTTGACCATGAAAGTTGTGTCGTTGCATTCCTAGTGAAATTCTGATCAATTTCCATATACAATATGTTTAAAACGGAGCCCTAACCATAAAATTATGCATATTTTAAGTTTTCAGGTTTAAAATAATTTAAACATATCTCTAATTCAAACGAATAATTAATTTTAAAATTTGAAATTCAAAAGTTAACAATAATTAGAGTTGGGTTAAGTAAATGTTAAAATTAACATTAACGTTAAAATGTAATTGAGCAATAGAATAATTAAAAATCAATAGCAATACAAACTTCCCAAACTAAGTACGTAATGGTCGACCACTTCCTTTGGGTCGGTGCGGTTGACCAATGGGAAGCAACGTTCAACCGATCAAGAGCATTAGCTGTTATGGTTTTTTTTTACGATGAACGTACTAGATTATCTAATATTAAACTGACTTAAATCTGACTGTTTTGGTACATTTCACCCACTATAAATAGGAGCGTATTCCTTGCACTTTTATTAGTAAAATATTTTAGGAATATTGTGGAAGCTCTGTCAGTTCGTCTCTTTTTAGATGTAGAAAACTCCATTAGGATTTCAGGTAAAATCTTATTGTTTAGTTTTTAAACTTATCCCCCTTTAAAGCTCTAATTTTCTAAATTTAACATATATGGAAATAACCTGCTATGTGTGTGTATATATATATAGACATATATATATATATATATATGTGCATATATGTATGTGTATATGTATATGTACATCAAACAAGAGATCTGATAGAGAATTTCAAAGATATGTCAAATCCAAAGGAGGCAAAACTAAAGAAATGCCATGAATGGAAATTATAGCTTTTATATTTTAGTAATTGATTATTATAGTTTGGGATTGTATATGCCTTGGGGAGTTTTTTTGCGAAAACATCAAATTATAAACCAATAAAACTCCTTTAATGTGAAATGTCAATTCTATTTTGGAATCGTAGTTGTTTATGTTAAAATAATGGAAATTGTATAGATTTGCAGTTTTGATAATTTTACCTTCTATTCCACTTCTAGTTCTTTTTCTTTGAATTTGGTCAACTAAGGTACGCATTCCATTCGTAATTTGCATACACTGCTTATTCTCATCAATTAAATAAAAATTCCTTTGTTTATTTTTATGTGCAAAAGGAGTTCAATAGGGAGTAAAAATTAGAATTGTATATTTCTATTATCAATATATTCCATTATTTTGATGTAATAAGTGGGGTTTAAATTGCATACAAGTCTATTGATTAGAACTTTTGATATGAATATTGAAATTTTGGTATTCTTGGTAATATGGAATGAGACTTGTATAATTGTTTAAAGAGTTGACATTTAAATGCTAGTTTAGAGCGTATATTCCATATGCTTAGAAAGTACTAGGCGTGTGCTTGTATATAATCGTAATTAACATATAATTATAATGTATAATTGCATAGTTAAATAGGTTATTAATTTTATTAAAATCCCCTTTGGGAAGGTAATTAATGCTAAAGGCGAGTAAGAATGATTTCTTATAAGGCCTTGATTATGGAAACGATGAGATGTGTGGTTATATATAGTGTGATATAAATTATGACTAAGTTATAGGAATACGAGGTCAGTCAAAATCACACGGATGTCTGTCCAGCAAATCTGGCTACCAGCAGTGTGACTTTGGAGCTGATGTGGGACATCATCTATAATAAGAAACTACAATGACATGAGGTTAGTCCCATATCCTAAAGGATAATTTTCTCAGTGAATCCAGCTACGAATACAAATGAATAGTCAAGCTAATGTGAGATGTTACCATGGGGTACTGATCATAATACAAAGGGCTTACTTCAGAGACCGAAGGTAATAAGTAGTAGTGTGAGGCCTGGCTCTTCTCTATGTAAGTAAATGGTCAGGATTATGGTAGACACAGTAGAGGATATATCGGGAAAAGGCATCTTCGATAGGAATTATTATGCGACTAAAGTGATTCCGTTCAATATCAGCTAGATAGTTACTAGTGAGGAGTCCGCCTTAGGATTATAGGTAGTAAATGATGTGGAATTACCTTAAATAAAGGTATTAAATGGTTGAAGTCAGCCTAATTCCAATTAAAAGGTATTAAGTGACTTGAGTACTATCTCTTAAATTGATAGAACATTATGGACAATGGATATAGGTTATTGGGTTGATGTTAAATTGGTTTTGGGCTCATATTTGGAAAGCCTTTCATTTAGTTTTGAGAAAAGACCTTGAGCTTATATTTGAAAAGACTTATGATGGTGGTAGAAAACATAAGACATATTTCTATTTAAATTATGCTGCCTAAGTACAAATACAGTAAGTCTAGAGATATTTATTCACCGGACACTTTTTTTCTTTTGACTTCCTCCTGATTACAACATAGGTTAGGAAGGGCGATGTTGAAGGCGGAGACGTTGATGAGATTTGTGGCAGTAGTCTATTTATTTATTTGTTATTTTCTACATTGATGTATCCATGAAGTAAAAACAATGTTGTAATTTTGGAATATTGTATCACATATATGTTACGGTTATTGTTGGTTTTTGATATTATGGATATTTTTTATGGTTTTAAATGACATTTTGAAATTTAAATAAAATGGGTATCGTTGTTATGATTATATTTTATCATTCCACTATGGACCTGTGAATGTGTATATAAATAGCTCCGTATTGTTCTTTTTACCAACCAACAGCCACCTTTAAGATGGTTCTAAATTTCGATGGGCCATTTTTAGGTCGGGGTTTAGGCCTATTTCAGAGCGGGTTGTTAGATAACGTTAAATTACATGTTCATGTCGAGGCTATCGAGTTAAAGTTGAATGAAGCGTAGCATTCCTTAAAACATGGTGAGGCACTTTATGGGTTTGTTTATGAGGCATAAATAATGAAGCCCAAAAAAACTATAGAGGATATATCTACTCAAATTGCCCATTTAATGTAAGAGAAAGAAGTTACCAGAGGAGGGAAGAAAGTGGGAAATCCTAATTTTAATGCAACTCCTGCTCCCTCCGTGGGCGTGGATTCCTCTTTAGTGAATGAATGGAAGAGAAAAATGAAGTACGCTTCAAGCTAAGACTTAAAGAGATGGAAGCTCATTATGAACAATAAATGGCGCAACAAGGGCTGAAGATCCTTCCTCTCTCACGGTGGAAGGGATGGAAGGCAGATGCTCTTAAATTTTTTTGTGGTTTTTCTAGAAATACCAAAATCCTAGGGCTGAGCTAACTGATCCTTTAGAAGAAATGAGGAAAGGAGCTATGCTTAGGATCTAAAAGATTGAGGATTCTTTCCGTAATGCTCAACCTACTTCCCGTGTTGTAGTGACACCTGTAAATGCACTTGGGCAAGATAGGATTGCCCTTCACAGAGAAACTTAGATAAGAGAGGGTTAAAAGTAAGATGGGGCAGATCGTCTTGCAGCATGCCATGAACGTTTTGGTTATTTCTTTCCCTTGCTTTACCTTAGTTTCCTGTGTAATACACCTAGTTTTTAAGTAACTACAAAAGACCCAATGGATCATTGGCCAGGTGTCGGTTATGTCCCAAGAAAGACCATCCATATCGAAACCATTCCGCCACTCTAGCTAGCATACCTGAGGTGTTTTTATGGTTAGTACAGTGTTTACTGACTGTACAACTTAGGACGCTTTTGTAAACTTAGTTATAGTTTGCTTTTTTTGAATGCAAAAACATGCATGTAGGCGTTGTGCAAATTATATTTCTTTATGAAGGAATGATGGTTCTTTGTGATTTTTTTGCTTTATTGAATTTGTTTTTAATTTTGTTTGTGTAGGCATATTTGAGTTTCAACCTACCTCTTTTGATATAGGGTTAGGGGAAATCAACCTAGAGGCGAGTCTTGAATTCGCCATGGCACGAGTTACTAAACTGGAGGGTTTGTTAAGAGATGCTGAAAGTGCATATGGAGTATTGTACACAAATGAGATTAAGGTTCTGGAATAGAAAGTTGAGGAATAAAACAAGTAGGTTGCGAGGCAAATTAGTGCTAGATATGTCCCTAGTGTGGCCTTATTTTCAAGTGCAGTTTTGAGACCTAGTGCTGCACCTGCACCCCCACCAGGGGTAGATCCTTATGTTGTTCTTAAGTGGAAGAACGATTTGAAAGACTATCATGAGGTCAAGTTTGTTGAGTTAGAGAATTATAATAAAAAGGACTAAAAACTACGAGGAGTAGCAGTACACATGTTAATTCTACTACACAGGAGCTTTTAGACCTTATTCTGAAACTACTAAGAAAACAAAGTATCGGCTATTGAGTGAGATTGAACAGGGTAGGAGAGTGGCTCTGGAGCACGTGAATATTCTTGAGAACAAGATTTCTACCTTAATCGATCCAATTTTGATTATGCTGCCACTTCTCTGGGTAGTTTAGATAGGGCTTCCTTGATGGAGCAACTCCATAACAAGAAGGTAAAAAGGGTTATGGATGATATAGCCATGAAGCACGAGATTAACGTCTTTAGGCATTTTAGCCTGGTCTTGATGTGACCTTTTTGTACAATCGTATGGACTATGAGTTTGATTTGCAGGACTATGGTGATGTTTTTAGGCCGGTTAACTATAACCCTCATTTTTTTTTTTGGCAATTTTCTCCTACCACTCATTGGCCGTTATTACCGAGTTGGATGTCCTTCCTCCTACTCTCCAACTTAAGGATAGTTTTACTCAACGCCTGATGTCGGATGCACGCAGATCTTCTCATCGAAGAATAATCATAGCTAACGCTTCTTCCGAGTCCAAGTCAGACCCATGATGTTTCTTTATTTTATTGTAACTTATAGTTTGTCATTTTTATTGTAAACTAATAAAACCTTTATAGATGTATGGGTTGTACAAATGCATGGATTTCAGTGAGTGTTAATAGAACTATGTAAATATGAGGAAACCCTTCCTTTTGGTGTTACCTGGCAAGCTTTAAGTGATTTCTGGAATCGCACTTGATTTGTAGGTTTTTTGCATTCCATGTATCATTTCCTCTTGCCATTTTTGTTTGGCTCCTTGTGTAATTCATGGACCCTGAACTATGCTTTTGATATGCATGTTTTGTTACATGCTTGAGATGATATGCCTTACTATTTGGTGGAGATTTCATATTTGTGCACTTGACACTGTCCACCCTGTCATTTGGGACGGACTATATTTTGACTGTGAAGTCAGGTCATATATTTTCAACCTTTTTAATTCATCCGCATGGTTTTTTGTATTGGTTCAGGCCGTTTAATATCCTTACATCCAGTGTAAGTGTTAACTATGTTAGGTAAATCAATACAGAAAGATTTTTATACTAGTTTGGGCCATCCAATATCCCTACATCTAGTTCATTGTATTGCTTCTTTTCATAATAATTACAATGTTTTTTATATAAGTAACATAGATCATACAAAATTAGGCCTGAGGTGCTCCGAGTTCCATAACTTAGAACTAGGTTTCCATCAGTTTTTGGTAGTCGGTGTGCCACGTTATTTTAAACTTCTGCTATAATTAGAGGTCCTTCCCAATTTAGGCCCAGAGCTCCATCCGTCAGGTCGTTTGTGTTGGCCATTATTATTCATAGTAACATATCTCCCTTGTAGAAGTTCCTCTCCTTGAGCTTAATATTGTAACTTTTTGCCATCCTTTGTTAGTATGTGGCCCATACAGTCGTTGCCTCATATCTTCTTTCTGTAATGAGATCAGGTGCAGCTTCCTTTAGCTTCATGTTTTTCTTCCAGATCTTGTATGTGGCTTGAGGCTGCTTTTGATCTAAATAACCTATTATCTATATATACTTCAACATTTTTGTTGATTTACTACGAGAATATCATATTAGTTAATCTTTGATAGGTCTCTCTAGCATTTTTGAGTTCAAATAGCATCATTTGTAGCAATACAGACCTTTGTCTATTACAAAACCAATATGCTTCTGATCCGGCTCAAACATAGCTACCTGATTGTATTCTGAATATGCATCCATGAATAAGAGTAGTTCATGTCCTATATTTTCATTCACCAACTAAACAATTCTAGGTAAGGGGAAGCTGTCTTTAGGGCTGGCTATACTGAGGTTGGTATAGTCTATGCAGGTCCTCCATTTTCCATTGGGCTTCTTGACAAGTACTGGATCAGCGATCCATTTTAGATAGTAAACTTGCTTGATGAAACAATTTTCTTTCATCTTCTTGACTTCCCCATATAGAGTGTTATATCTTTCTTGATCCAAGTTATGTGCTTTTTTGACCGAATGAGCATCAGGATCGATGTTGAGTGCATGGAGATGATGGCTAGATCTATTCCCACTAGTCTGAATGCGTCCAAGCAGATTCATCTTTTAATCTTTTTAATAAATCTGTTAGTTCGATTCATGCTTCTGCATACAGATTCTTCCCAATCTTGAGAACCATTGTGTGGTCTTTTGGATTAATTTTTACATCTTCAAGATCATCCACTAGTTCTAATTCTTTCTTTGTTTTCCCTATCTTAGTTCTATTTCATCTTCTACTTTCTCTTTGGGTTGCGAGGTGACTTAGAGTGCCTATTTCTGAGCTTCCTTAGAGAAGTAATATGCATAGACCGAGTTATATTTGTCAGCCCCGATCATGTGCATATATTTTCTTTTCTCACTAATGTTGTGGTAACTGAACAATTTATTTCGTCATTAGTCATGGTATTTCGTGTCAGTTCCATTCTTAAAACAAGTTCAACCTTTTCCCAATATCGTTATTCTTTTCCTAGATATTAGAAGAAACAACAGAGTAATTTTAACAATTTTATTGCTAAAGTTAATGTTTACATTGTACAATTCCCTAATTAGTAATTGCTCTCCACTAACCGACCATATTCCACCGTTAGTGTGAAGTTTCATGAGCAGATCCTTTTAGGATATAATTGCCCTCAATCTAATCAGTGCAGGTCTTCTTAAGAATGCAATATACAATGATAACTGATTAATGACTAGGAAGTTTGCATAGAAAGATTTGAAAAGGGATGCAGTTTCGACAGTGACCAATAAGAGGGCTGACCCGATGGGAGTGATTGCAGCATTTTTGAAGCCATTGATCGGCCCGAGGCTGGGCTTTAATACTCTACTGAAAGCTTCATCAGTTCGTATGCAGACTTGAAAATGACATTTATGTAATTCATAAAATCCACGAAGAACTTTTTCATGGTGCAGTTTGAGATCTACATCGTAATGACTAGTGGATCCTTATGTGGGAAAAAAATCCAACAGCATCAGCTGCGGTGAAGATTATGTCCTATGCAGTTTTATGTGTGATATTGAATATGGTTCTTTGTTCTACTCTTGCTTCCTGCACATATCGCTTTTGCTCCTTCTTTCTCTTCCCGACAAAATGTGGCCTCCTATGGATTGAGGCTATGAGATTTCCTGCTTGGTTTTCATTCGGATTTTGAATGAGGTTCCCGATCCTTTCTTTGTTATTCTCTTTCTAGAAGCTGCCTAAGTACCCTTTTGAATTAGCCTTTTTATCTCACTTCTAAGGTATTTGCATTTGTCTGTGTGGTGGTTGTTTTCTCTATGGAAGCAGCAGTATGCTCCACCTCGCAACTGCTCTGGCTATTTCCCCTTATTCAGGTCATTATAAGCAAGCTCGGTTTTAGTCATATCATATATCTGCCCAGGAGTATGAGAGGGGAGTTTTTCTGTAAAGCTGATCTCCTTCTGTCTTTTTGCAAGTGGATGATATCCTTATATCCCCTTTTTATTATCATAGCTAGGAGCAGAAGTTCTTTGAGATTGCACTGCAGATTTGGCCTCTTCCATCCTACTATCGCCGCATGCCCTATCATAGAAAGCCATCATGGTGTGATATGGCTTCTGTTTTTTTTTTGTCCCACATAATAGTACCTCTTCTAATCCAGGCATGAGCCACCATTAGTAGTGCTTCTTCACTAGTCTCCTCAATTCGAAGTGCCTTAGAATTGAAGCATTTAATGAAGTTTCACATGCTTTCACTCTCACCATACTTTATACATGACATTGTATTTATATCCGGGGAAGATTCTCTCCTTGAAATGAATTGCCTTGTGAAATCTATGGATAACTATCGCCAAGAGAGGACCTCCCTTGGTCTGTACCTCCAAAACCATCTAGAGGTTGCATCGGTTGAATAAACTGGAAAGAGTTTACATCGAGCCATCCTTCATAATTTCAAAATGTCAATATAAAACTCGTAGGTGAAGATGTGGTAATCGGGCTTGGTGGTTCCATTGATTTTTTTCAATCGATGGGGATTTAAAGTTGTCTGGGAAATCTGCTTCTATCATGGTCTCATTGAATGGGGAAGAACCCCCTTCCCTTACTTTTTCCCCGGTGCTTTGCTGACACGACTTTGCTAGCTATACTACATGAGTTTTCAACTGATGGATTTTATTATTCTTAGGATCCATTTAGAATGAATCACTCTTGTAAAGCGAAGTGATGTCATCATTATCTAAAGCAGACTTAACCTGCATATTTAGTAAAAGCGGGTTAATGTTAGAAGGTTTTGATTTGATCTAGGGAATATCCTAGGCCTTTCCTTTGAGTTTGACATTGGTTTTTTGGGTTGCTTCACCATTCTTATTTCTGAGAGTGCAGTTATCACCCATGCACTACATAGCCGACGCAATTGGTGTATGGAAGGGTGAGCTATAGATGAATGAGGAGCAGCTAGCGTAGGGGCAGTATGTTAGGCCATAATTTTTTCTAACCCTTCCATGCGTGGGTTCATTTGGATGAGGAAGGCCTGGAATGCAGCCGAAAGGGGATCGGAGGGGACCTCCGTTGAAGCTTCCACCTTAGCTAGGACTTTTGAGGTATGAATGGCTTCTTGATCTGTGTGATTGTTGTTGTGTAGGGGAGGGAGTTAGAATCCATGGTATTACAATGGTATATAGAAAAATGTAGGTATAATTTGTTGGAGAAGGAAATCAGCCCTCCTTCTAGCGTCAAAAATATTGATGAGATTTTCGTCACGCAAACACCCAAGTATTTCTTTCAAAGTAATTAAGACGCTGAATGCTTGTGCAATTATGAATCAACAAAATTAAGTGATATTAACATTGCCATGAAGAGGAATAATTATATTACTTTTATGCGCACAATATTATAAAGTGTAAAAGCTAAAATTATTTACAATTAATTCAGTTATCAAGAAATTCATGCTCACGAGATATAAAAAAGCTGCAAAATTAAGTGCTGGAAATAGTATACGAACATAGAGAATTTACGTGGTTCAGATTTAAGGAATCCTACATCCACGGACAAAATATCACTTTCTTCCTTTTATATTCTTAGTATAAACAAATAATAACATATAGTACAAAGTTTCTTGTTTTTTGTTCCCAAAAAAGTAAAAGGAAAAGGAAAAGAGATCCCCTTGCTGCTACAATACCTTTTCTATTTATAGTACAGAGATGCATGTGGATTGCCAAAATCCTTCTTCTGTCATTTTAGTTTTCACCTTCGAATCATGTCATGTGTCATTACACCATCTCATTTATTTGATGTGCATGGATTTCTGATGTGTCTTCGGCGAAAAACTATAATTGAGCGGTTGAACTCCGAATATTGGCGAGAAACCCGAAATTATAGTGAGAACGTTTTGAAATAGAGACTGGAAAAACCTAATGCTTTTAATTACTTGTATACATTGGATTCTGCATAACACCATGCTTACACTTCTACCTCTATAGGTGAATGATATTGTTATATGGTGCTACTCTTCTTTTCAGGGAGTGCTCACGTCTCCTTTGGTACTTCAGTATTTCACCTTGCTTTGTTGAACATTGTGATGCCACATTGCCTTTGTTCTGAACCAGCATTTCTAAAGGTGTACCACGCTTTCCATTCTATCGCATTAACGTACCACGATGTGAGTATAGTTGGTGTTGGGTTGCATTGCTTGGCCGGAGAGATCGAGTTTCCTTCTTTAGAGGTGGTTTCCCTATGTGATCTTGTTTCGATCTGCGTTCGATCATTGGAGGACCACGCCTTACCTTTGTCTTTAGGTCAGATCTAATGATCTTAGGGATGAAATTGGGTCTCCTTGGTTTGCCTTTGTGGTGCGAAACTTAGTTCCTAGTTATAGGGCACTCTTTTCCCTTGTCCCATTCCTTAAGCATTTGGGTTTGGGTCAAAGTTTCAGGATTGCGGCCTAGCCTTTATTAATTCGATATCGATGTATAAGATTGCGATGTTGTGCTGTCACATCAAGGTGGTGATGCCTCCTCATTGTGTTTTGGCACTAAGTTGAAGCGCATACTTCTGGGTACTTTAATTCTTTCGACGCAATATCACAATGCCAAATTTATATTTAGTGAAGGGCGCAGCTGTGCTTCTTTTTTTTGGGCCTCAACATAGTATTGCTCGAGTTTTGTCATCGCATCCCTTTTATAGCTTGACTTATATTATAAGTGCAGTTTCCTTTATCCTATTGTAGTTTCATATTGTCTCAGTGCAACACCACATAGGCGTAGTTTTTGTTCTCTTTCTCCTTTTCAGCTTTTATCGTTATGGGGGGAGGGGGTGGAAGTTCTTCTGGCTCGGTATTTGCATCAATTTTCCCTTGACTACGTTCGAGAAATATGGGTGTAACAAGATGCAACCAAAAATCAAAACTATTCAAAATTCAAAAGACACCTCTTCAACGGTACATATGTCGATATACCTATGTAGCCTATGTTGACATACTTGTGTATATTTTGAAAAAGGAAACACTTTTAAGGTGTTTCAAAGTTTGAACTCTTGTAAAAATATTTAAATATAGTTTCTAAATATTTTAATATATAAAACTCTTATAATTTTTTTGTAGAAATACATTTTCAAAATAGAATAAATATTCGGATAATAAAATAAATATTTTGATAAGAGAGTATTCAAAAAAAGTTGATGTTCAAGGACTTTAACAAATTATTCTAATGTCTATTGATATTATTTATAAACTACAGTGTTGAACTCTTATCTTCTTTCTCTCTAAACTCATGAATCTTCAAATATCCTGATCATCTCTGAATCTTGATCTCTAGTCTTTTTACTGATCAGTCTTCAAACTCGATTATCTTGTACTTGTATCAAATCGTAAATATCCTATAAAATATTCTATACAATTTAGGAAAACATTAGTGCCTATATTTATTTTATTATTGCCATCAAAACTAGTATCTGCTATATTAAAAATCTCCCCTTTTTAGATGATGAAAACCATGTAAATATATTTACTATAAAATATAATGTAACTCCCCCTAAATTGGTTCATTCCCCTATTTTAAATAACTCTCCCTTAGTATACGGATATATTATATTTTATATTTTCTTCTTTTTTGTCATCAACAAAAATGGGTAAAGAAATATAATCTCCCCCTAAACGTGACGTATGTTGAATACTTTGAAATAAGATAATGTTGTATATGGAATCAAAATGAATACTAGTTATAAAATTTATGAGAAATAACTATACATATATAATTATAATTACGTCTGTTTTCCATCACAAATCTGTATATTTATATAATTAAAGGCATAATAAGTATGAATTATAACTACAATTAATTATACTGACTAAAAATGTACCAATAATACAAGTTTTAAATACAAATTAAAAATAAAATTAACACTCGAATGTTCTTGGAAACTTCAACCCATCCTTCAGATCCAAAGATAGGATTGGTGTTGATAACTTCCCAATCTTCATTATCCACTTCCGCTATAGAGTACGAGCATTCTAAGGTGTTTCTTTGAACTTCTTTGGCGAAACTAGAAATAAAATGCCAAAGAGAATCGAACTATTTCTCTTTTTCTTTGATAATTTGTATTTGAGTTAACTCCAAGCGTCATTGATTATGAAGAATGAAGCAAAGATCATTATTGAAAGATTACTATGGGAAAAAATGGATCAGATGAAGGATATGCTATGTTGTCTGATTGCATACCTATCTATCGTTAAATACCACGCCGTCTCATTGCACGTTAGACTAAAGAGATGCCCCGTCATCTGATATGCACAAGCACAACAAAAAAACCATATGTTGTTTGATGTTGTAGTATCATTTCTAGAAATTCCTATCAGATGACATATAAATATTGACTATATGAATAATTGTTCATGGAATGAAATTCAAATATTTATTTAAACAATTTTTTTATTTTAAATCAAATTCATATACAATACCACTTTCACTATCACTCTAATTACATTTTCAAATACAATTTTCTCTATCACTCTCATATATACAACATTTCTCTACTTTCACCTACAATAATTTTTTAGTCACACGAATTTGTTTTTGATCTTGATTTGCTTGCTCCATTTTGTGTCGAGCCATCTCTTATACCTGTCAAATAAAGAATGCAGTAAAATAAAAAGGAAACAAACCTAAATTGCAAAAATAAAATTGAATATTAATATTACCTCAGTTTATAGGTTTATTTTCTCGTGTTTTAGACAGGGACAAATATATATATATATATATATATAAATATATATGCACGGACAACATATAGTATGCACAGTGTATCGCTGTGAATATCACAAGGCCGGGCATCGGTAAAATCTCACAGGCAGCAAACAAACTTGATCATAACGAGAAACAGACTCAAGGCACATTCACATGAAAACCAAAATGTGGCTCAACCAATAACGCACTGGAACAATATAGAACAAAATCAGTTTCAAGCAATAAACTTAACAAGTATCAATTTCAGGCAAAACAGTTTCAGGCAAAACAACTAGTGTTGAATCTCTTATATGTGAGCAACAAATGCACATACAAGTTCCTAGATTCAACCAACAGTAAGCTTCGGGGAGTTAACCAAAACATGCCAGGCACATATACAAGTACAAGTAAACCAAACAGCAAGCTTCAAAAGCTCAAGTAATATACATATATACACATACGTTTATACATGTATATATGTACATACTCATAATGGTTCAAGCTCAAGTACATACAAGTATATATGAGAACTAAACATAAATAGGTTTGCAATTGAAAGTGTAATAAGAAATCACAGTGCACATAAACAAGCTCAAGCAAAACAACAACTGTTGTAGCAACATACGTATACACATGTACACATATGTAGATACATGTATACATGTATATACGCAACACATGTTTAGAGATTCAACCAACAGCAGCCGTCGGGGAGTCAATAAAAAAAAACCAGGCACATATACAAGTACAAGAAAACCAAACAGCAAGCTTCATAGCTCAAGTAATATACATATATACACATAAGTATATACATGTTTATATGTACATACTCCAAATGGTTCAAGCTCAAGTAATTCAGAATTTGTTCAACTCAAAAGTATCAAAAGTGTCTCAACACTGCCTTGAACCAGGCAGCAAAACCAAGCACACTCATTAACTCAAACGCAATTCAAAATGGTTCAGAACCGAAAACAAGTTCAACTAAACCACAAAATGGTTCAAGCGTGGAAGTTCACACATTAAAAAACAAATAGAAAGTGATTCAGAAATCACAGTGCAAAATCAAGTGCCACAAATTAAAACGTATATATGCAGATATAATAACATTCACACATATATACATACATATGTATGTATGTATATACATGGAAGTTTACGCATACACACACATATATAATGATATATAAATATGTAGTGATATGCAGATATGAACATACACACACACACACACACACACACACACATGTATATACAAGTGTCTGTGCAAATGCAGTAAACAAAGGACAGTTTTGACATAACTAAGCACACACATTTTGACATATCCGGGCACACTAGTATAAATATATACACCAATATATGTACATGTATATATGTAGTTAGTGGAATGGCAATTCAACAACATGTATGGATGAACAAAGAAAAAAAGCAACATGGACCATCAAAGTACACCAAGATGAACAAGAAAATTAAAACAGCAAAGAAATCCACTGTCGAGAAAGATCCTATAAACCCAAACACAGCCAACATAAGCATATACATAATTAAGTATACTCATACACAAGCTGTAATGACCTGCAAATCCATACCCGTTTGAGTCGACAACATTCTCCATCAGTTCAACTCAAAGTAGATGGAAATACGAAACATTAGGGTAAAAGAAGAAAAGAGGTAGAAGAAGAAATAGAAAACAATATCAGAAACTCACAATCGCAGCGGAATAATATATAATAGATAACAATGGATTTTTATACAAAAGAATCTGTAACTATTTATACATTACATCATTAGAGTACAACACAAACCAACAACACTATTCAGGACAGTTCTAATAACTTGTACTTCCAATGCTGAATACACAGCTTATACTGCACAACGGAATCTACATCAAGTACGCGTGATACGTCTCGCCATCCAGCTCATCTCCTAAGCTCCATAGCATCCTATCTTGTATCCTATAATACTCGGTCTGACCCGAGCATTATAGTGAAATAACACCCGGGTCAGTTTGGAAAACCAGCGTGAGAAAACACACTCAATTTGATTATTAAAGTTACCAAAATCCTTCAAAAATCAAAGGTATCTCGTAAGACCACGCCACAAATAAACATGTCGGATTTTTACCTTATGATAACCAAACATTTCTTATCAAATCCTCTGATATTATAGTAGTGTCTATATATAAATACTTATTCAAATAGCCGAAATTGTTACAATCATTTAATTCCAGCATAATGGGTATACAAACAAGTCCGAAGGCACTTATTGGAGATTGGGTTTCCATCAATGGCAGGGCTACTGAGGTACCGCCTGTCACAGTACGTGGTCTAGATCACCGTACCAAGGATCCCCCCTGATCCCCTACAATACAAGACCGGAGCTACCCCTTACTGGATAGTCCGAATAAGATCACTCCGCGGTTGGGATCAGCAACCACCCTCACAACCGAATAAAAAAGGACATCTAGATAGAGATGACCTTACCCTAATTGGTTTCTAGCCATTTGTCTTGCTGCACCTCCCCTATTTTAGCCATTCCCAGTTGAAGAGGCTCGAGGCTATGCGCTACTTTTTAGAACACATCTCACTTAGGATGCTCATCGTCCTTCTGACGAAGTTCTGAGAGCATTCATCCATACAAGTCCATTCCCGGTTCGAACGGAACCAAAGGCACTACTCCTACTACATCCATTTTGGAATCACCCTCAGGATTAGTGGCGATTGGCCCTTCCACTACACTGCTCCATCTTCGACTCCATGCTCTTGTCTTCCTCACGAAAATGTTCAAACCGGATCGAAGTGGTTTTTGAAAAATTAATCCCGATCCCGGTCTCTTCAAAATGATCAGCGCATTAGCCAATATTGATAGTCGGTTATTTAACTATCAAATAACATCACAAACAACCATCAAGCCCTAAATAATGTTCCAAATTATTTGTTTCAAAATATCTTCGCAGGATATTTTTCTACATTCCAACCCTTTGAAAATAGTTTTCAAATCACTTTTCCTCTCGTGGAATAAATTTCCACCCAATTGTTTTATTTCTACCGAAAATCACCAAGTCTTAATAATTTAGATTTTTAAATAATTTAAATCACTTTATCCAAAAATATATACTTTAAAACACTTAAAAATAAAACTATTTATTTTCTATTTAGTATACCTAAATTAATTAACATATCATAATATTTCAAGTATATATGATAGAAAGAAAAACATTGTTTATTTCCAACATGACTTTAATGTGGAGTTAATAATTTACAATAAATTATAGAATTACCCTTAGGTCACACCACTAACTATATCAATCCTTACAACGAAGACTTCTTCCCCTTAGCATAAGGAGTAAACTCCTTTGGCACTACCTTTGGCTTCATCTTGATTCTCTTCTTTACTTGATACATCCGACTTTACCTTCAGGTCATGTCCACAACAAACTCAAATGAAGATGCCAAATGCTACATCACCTTATGTTCTAGACCCTGGTTCAAACCCCAGATGATCTTCTCGTTCTTCTTCAGTGATGTATTAATTATCTCTCGGTCATACTTAGCCAAAGAGTTGAACTTCTGGATGTACCCTTCCACTCGAAGATCTCTCTGCTTTAAGTCAATAAACCATCTGAGCAACACACTTCGTTGAGAATCAAATGTGAACTGATCCTAAAACCTCTCGTTAAACTGATTCAAAGTGACCCCTTCTTCAGGGGGTCTCGATAGTCACCACCCACCAATCTAAAACATCTTCATGCAACTACCTCGATGTCATCTTTCTCCTTTGAACATTATTCATCCATAGACCTCCAAATATGCACTTGCAAACTCTTTGCCAATTTAACATTTCAATCGCGGGCTCCTTCCCCATAAGCATCTTACCTCCCAAGTTTCAGCAGTCTTGATTCATCTTCGAGAAATCCTCTCTTGCTACAGGCCCTGGGTCAACAGCCTCTAGCATATTCTCCCTCATCATTTGCACCATAAATTGCTAAAACAAGGCATTTATATCCACACCCATAGAATTAACTGGTGAGGTGGCTTCATTTTCAACTACTCGTGGTACTTCGCCTTTGTTTCTCACATTTTTCTAAGTGCATTTGATCCCTCTCTGACATTTGCTCCATCAGTCACAATCCATTGTAACACCCCACACCCCTTAGTATACCCAAAAAGGGCAAACTAAAAGATGTGGTGCGTTATACGTATGACTAAAGCACCATAGAGACTAAGATTCAAAAGACAAATAAATAAAAATAACGGAAACATTTAAATAATAACTAGACTAAAATTAATCTACATTTCAAAATAATATATGTCTTAAAAACCAAATATACATGTCTCGTGAAAAATACAATCTCAGTCACATCATCAGAGTACATAAACAATAAAAGTCACCCCCTCATAAAGTACCAGTACATCCAAAGTCAAAAGAAAAGAAAACTGAAAAAAAAAGAATAATACATGAAGAACTCCAAGAATGTATCTCCAAGTGGTCTGAATCTACTATCCTTTAATTCTGTTGGCCTACAGGGGAAAGGGGAAATAGAGGAGCGGGTCAGACAATAAGTCTGGTGAGAGAAAGTAAATACTAGCATCTAAGCAAGATAAGGATAATAGACTAAGCAATGGTTCTAGCTTGAAAGGAAAATACAGAAAAGATAAAACTGGGGTAAAATACTGTTTCTGATTCCGTTTGCTTTGAATGTGATTGTTTGCACTTGTCTTAATCTGGTGCGATTAGGCCGAAACCCTATTCTTATTTTAATTAGGCCGAAATCCTAATTCTACCTGTTGATCGGCCTTTTATCTCTATTGTGCCACTATGAACCAATCTTGTTGGTCACAGCAAAAGACACCCATTTAGCGCTTGGAATGCAGTAGCGAATTATTTACCCTAATCGATGTCGCACGCTCGGTCATCGCCGGCACACACTAACTGTCGCCCCCTATTTTGACCTCTTATTTACCCTAATCAGCATAAGCGTGCCCCGTCTCACCTAACTGTTATGAGACCATCAGTCCTAGTCTGAAAGGGAATGTTGCCCAGCCTCAGCTAAGTGTTGTGAGACCATCAGTCCTAGTTTGAAAGTGAATGCTACCGGTACTGGTCCTAACAAACGAATTCTAGTTTGCCCCCCTTGCCCAAATCCCCAGATTTCAGCTTTATCTATTGGCCACTTATTTACCATAATTAGCATAAGTGTATCTCAGCATCACCTAACTATTGTGAGACTATCAGTTCCTGACTGAAAGGGAATGTTGTTGGTATAGGCCTTTCTTCTATGTTTGCTTATTAACTTAGTGCAAGTTTTAAAATAAGCCTCTGCTGTTATTTCTGCTATATTTTCTTATTAACTTAATCAAAGTTTTAAAACAAGCATTTTCTCTTCTTTCTGCTTAACTGTAACCTATGTTATAATTGTTACTCTTTTATTCTATTTTTTTTAGTTATAACCACTAGTTATAAACATGCTTGCAAATTTCTTAAGTTTTCCTATTTTGGATTATCTTCTTTTTATTACAGTTTTTTCTTATTTTACATCTAATTTCTGTGAATTCGGTGTTTATTTCTATTTAATCCATACTAGCGAATATTCCTCTTTTTAATATTCTTATATTTTATTCACCTAAAAAGGAATAAAAAGAAACTAACATTCACAGGCTAAATTCTAACGTTAAACGGATGTAAATAAATACAATTAACTATGAATAACTAAATAAAATAGCTGGATAAAAATTGCTGAATAAAATAGACTGAAAAGAATTTTAAAAACTAACTGTAAATAACTTATATAAAAACTGTCTCAAAATTGCAGAAAAACCACAACTATTGAGAACCCTATTATTTTAAATTACTTAAAATTCTAAAATAATTACAAAACACTCACTCGTGGTCCTTAGCTCTAATCCTTGGTCTTCCTTGATCCACTTCTTGAGCATAGAATATTTTTATCAAAAAGATTTTCTCCTTAGAAATTTTTTCTATTTAAGGTCCAGCCTCTGGCAATGAACCCAAATAGGAGAAAATCTAAATGAGAAAAATAGCTAGGTCTACGGTTTCTATTTATAGTGTAGCTTAGGGATCTTAGACCGTTGGATTTAAAGATTAAATATGATGGAACCACGTCATAGGCTTACTAAAAACCGTCGGATGAGAGTGCGGACGCACAGGATTGAAAAAAAATCAAAATATGACGTTACACTTCGGCCTGGACGTTTTCACGTCCAAATGCAAAGGTGGGTCGACCTGCATGTCTACCTATAGGTCGACCTATGGCCTTGGTGGTCAACCCTAGGGTCGACCTTGCATAGGTATGGGTCGACCTAACCCTTTTAATTATTATTATTATTATTCCCATTTTAGTTCAATTCTTGCTTTTCTCGTATCTTCTTCATATTAACTCGGATTTTGACAAACTATATATGGAAATTGACCAGAAAATTACCACGGACACAATGGGGCAACTTCCATGATCCAATTCTGACAATTTCACAAACTTATTTTATTATTTAATTAATTCGTTAATTAATTATTATAGCTCAAATTTGGATTGTTACATCCTCCCCTCCTTAAAGGATTTCGTCCCCTAAATCTCCAAGGACATAAGAATGAAATAAATATTTTCATCCAAATTCTACAACCACATATTCAACCACCATACATTACATTAATTGTCCTTAAGCTTTCTAATGCAACTTATGTTATACGCAATAGTGTAGCGGTGTCAATGTCCCTAACTAATGCAAAAGATTAGGCGGTTTACTGATTCGGTCGACCTCCTTTTATGCAATCATGTCCATGCGATGTATCTAGATGAATGCAAATTCCCTAATGATAACTGATAGTTCTATATGTGTGCTACGATCATCATCCAAATGCAACAATTATATGATAATCATCCATATATAGCAACCATGGAATAAAAATGTAAATGTACACTCGTCCATATGCATATGCTTCAGTGACCTAGTTAGGTCGATCCCTAAGAGATAATAGTGCCTAGTGTATACATATGCGTCCATTAGCATCCACTAGCAAACACTTGCAACCACTAACATCCAATCATACATAACATGTTCTAGTAACATGTTTACATTCAGTCCTATCATCCATAGATCAAATCCTAAGATCTACCCTCCCAAAAGATACTAAAGGAAAGAACCTATTCAAAATTAAAGATAGAAATAGGAAATTTAAGACGTACAATCGCAAAGATACGTATAAGAGGTACGTTGTTTCTCATCGGCCTCCCACTTAGCGTCCTCAATGTTGTCTCCCCACTGCCAAAGGTACTTCCTTATTCCTAAGCTTCTTGATATCATGTCTAACGACCTTGGTAGGAATGCGATGGACCGATGCTTCTCTCTTCACTTCAACTTCTTCAAGCTGGCAAGGTTCCACTACCTCTGCTGAATCATGTAAACACTTTCTCAAGTGCAAAACATGAAAAACATGATGAACTCCCGAGAGCCTCTCTAGTAGCTTTATCCGATATGCCATCTTCCCTACCCTTTCCACAATGGGGAATGGTCCTACGAATCTAGGAGCAAGTTTTCCATTTAATCCAAACCTCACTACCTTTCTTAGCGGAGACACCTTAACGAAAACCAAATCTTCTATCTCAAACTCAATATCCCTTCTCCGCTTACCTGCATAGGATTTCTGTCTATCTTAGGCTGTCTTCATTCTCCTTCTAATCAAATCAATCTTTTTCGAAGTCTCTCTAACCATGTCAGGACCTAGTAGCAATTTCTCTGTAGACTACAACCAACACGACGGTGACTTGCAAAGTCTTCCATAAAGAGCTTTAAAAGGAGCCATCTTAATGCTAGTCTGAAAACTATTGTTATATGCGAACTCCACTAAAGGAAGATGCTCCTTCCAAGTTCCAAAATCAAGAATACACATCAAGGTTTTAAATATCGGATTTCGGTCACGTTTCGTCTCAGAATTTTTACACAAGTCATCTCGTATCGGGAGAGATCTCGGACGAGATGAGTACGTATCGGGTATACATCTCGGATTGACATCTCGGGTCTTATAATGCATCTCGAGAATATCTCGGATGTACTTATGTGTTTAAAATTGATGTGCCAAAAATTTATTTAACAACTATAACTTTCTTAGTAAAAATAAAAATGGTAACATACTTGATTTACATGGAAAAAGAAATAATTTTAGATGAGTAGTAGCTTGATTAGTTTAATTAATTTGGTAATGATTGAAAAATATCCTTTTATTTGAATGTAATAAAGAAGTGAAACCTTTCGCTATGACTCATTAAGATAAAAAGTAAAGAATATGTTCAAGAAGTTGGTAAATTATAATTGGATTGAGTAGTTTCTTTTGAATCAATATAAAAATAAAAATTATTACGGAAAATAAGAAAAATGTATAACTTCGGGTGAGATCTCGGATTGAGATTTTGATTCATATATCGGGTGAGATTTGAATATCTTGGACGAGATGAGTGTCGAGGGAGATATGGAGGAGATTTGATGTCTCGTCTCGTTGAAGTGTGAAAATGAGATCTCGGGTGAGATCTCGGGCGAGATATAGGAGATTTAAAACCATGACACACATTCTCAAAAACTCTTCTAATTCTATTAACTCTATCCGTTTGGCCATCTGTTTGGGGGTGATAGGTCGTACTCAATCTAAACTGCGTCCCTAAAGCCTCTTGCAAGCTTCTCCAAAACTCGCTAGTAAAGATATGATCTCTATCGCTCACTATGCTAGAGGGAACTCCATAAAGTCGGACTATCTCACAGACATATAAGGATGCCAAATAAGGTGTCGTCCTCTTACCCTTGACCGGAATGAAGTCAATGCTCTTAGTCAAACGATCTACAATCACCCAAATACTGGTGTTCCCCTTCCTAGATCGGGGTAAACCATCTATGAAGTCCATCGAAACACTATCCCACTTCCATTCGGGTACATCCAATGGTTGAAGCAATCCGTCGGGTTTCTGCTGCTCTGCCTTAACTCTTTGGCACACAAGACACTTAGCTACAAATTCTGCTACATCCTTCTTCATGCCGCTCCAATAAAACACTCTCGTCATGTTCCTATACATCTTATCACCGCCTGGATGAATAGTCATTCGAGAATGGTGTGCTTTTTCTAGAACTGCTCTCGTTAAATCACTTACGTGGAGGATACAAAGTCTTCCATCTCTTCTTAGCCACCCTTTACTATCAATGGAATAGCGTTAGAGATGGCTAGAGACATCTCCTCTGCTAATCCTATCTAAAATATCCATAAGCTTTGAATCCTCTCACTGCCTTGAGCCAATCTGATCTATGAGGTTAGGCTTAACCTCAAGTGCTGCCAATAATTCACGGGTAATGTCCTTAGATGGCTTAAAATCAAAGGTGGAAATGAACTTTAGGCTCTTCCACTCCACGAACATTGGACTAAGAATTGCTCTCTTCCTGCTTAATGCATCTGCAACTACGTTTTCTTTACCAGGGTTGTAAGCTATCTCAAAGTCATATGATGCCAAAAACTCCATCCAATGATGCTGCCTCAAGTTTAAATCCTTCTATGAGAATAGGTGCTTCAATGATTTATGGTCAGTGAAAAGCTCGAACCTCTCTCCCGGTAAGTAATGTCTCCAAGACTTGAGCGTGAAAACAATAGTAGTTAACTCCAAATCATGGATGGGTTAGTTCTTCTCATGAGTTCTCAACTGTCTACTTCCATATCATACTACCTCCCTTCTTGCATCAATACTGCTCCAAGACCAATCCCACATGCATCAGTGTATACTATAAAAGGCTTAACTCCGTCGGGTAAAAATAACACTAGCGTACTAATAAGGGCCCTCTTCAGCATCGTGAAGGAATCCTCACAATCTACGTCCCATAGAATATCGTATTCTTCTTAATGAGGCGAATAAGCGCTGAAATCTTAGCAAACTCTCAGACAAACTTCTTACAATAACCAGCCAAACTAGAAAGCTTCTAACTTCGATAGCGTTGTTGGAGGCCTTCCAATCTTGTACTGCCACTATCTTAGCGGGATCCACAGCTAAAGCCTCGCTTGAGACTACGTGCCTCAAGAAACGCACCTCCTTATGCCAAAAGTGAAACTTCGAGAATTTTGCTTTCAGCTGATGAAAACGAAGTGTATGAAGAACCTCCTCAAGATGAATAGCATGCTCTTCCATGCTCTTGGAAAACACCAGAATGTCGTCCATAAACACTACAATGAACTTATTTAGGACATCTCAAAAAACATGGCTCATCAAATCTATAAAAATAGGCTGGGGCATTGGTCAGCCCAAACGGCATAACCAACCACTTAAAGAATCCATCGGGTGTCCTAAATTTTGTCGTATCGATGCTATCGTCAACGACCCTAAGCTGATGAAATCTATTAGCCAAATCAAGTTGATAAAATGCTGAAGAGCCAACCAACTGATCAAAAAAATCGTCAATCCTAGGAAGTGGGTAACAGTTCTTCTTTGTAGGCTTATTCAACTCTCTATAGTCTACGCAAAGTCGAAGGAAACCATCCACCTTTATAGGGAAGACAACTGGCGCTCCCCTCCCAGATATGCTCTGGCTGATGAAGCATTTCTCCTATAGCTCACCAATCTGCTTATTTAGCTCATTCCTCTCCCTAGGAGCCATATGTCTCATGGAAAATGATATTGGCTTAGCATTGTCATTGAGATAGATCCTAAAGTCGATCTCTCTCTTAGGGGGTAGTCCCCTAAACTCCTCAAAAATGTTTGGGAAATCTCTAACAACTGAAACTGAATCTAACTCTTCTAGCAATGAATCAAGGGAATAAAGAAAGCTCAACATGACTGACCTCTGTGGGTCAAAAGAAACCTCGAGAGTCCTTCCACTACATGTCTCTAATCTGACAACTCTCCTCTCACAGTCTAATATCGCAGCATAAGTAGACAACCAGTCCATCCCCAAAATCATCCCATATCCCGAAATCACAGTACATAGGCGTCACAATCAAACTCTATGCCTAGTATAAAAAATTTCAAACTCCTACAAATCATGGATAAATGTGTCGATCCTCCTATGGGGTTTGAAACAACTATAGGGTCTACAACTAGAGAGATATCTAAGTGCAAACAATCAACCAAGGAACTAGAAATGAAAGAATGTGATGCTCCGGAGTCAAAAAGAGTCCGAATAGGAAAATCGAAAATAGAGATCAAACCTTCTACAGAGACTTTTCCACCTCGATCTGGTCCACTAGAAGGTGTTGCATGCAAAGCCTGTACTTGCGTTGTAGGTGCGCCTGCTCTCTCCCCTGCCGTTTGAGGACAAGCTCTACTAAGCTCCCCAGGCTGTCCATAATTGTAACACCTCCCCTTCATCGTGTCATTCTTACAGTCCTTTGTGAAATGCACAACCAATCCACAATTTTGACATTTTTTGCCCTTCTTGATCTGCTTTCAAGGTCCTCCTCCTTTCTTCTTGTCCTTATCTCTCTTATTCTTCCACCACCGCTTCTTAGAGTTTTCTGATTTAGGAACCTCCTTAACCTCTTCTTTCTTAGCAACATTTGACATGAGAGCCATTTTCACAAGTAACACATATGTCGCTCCCATAGGTACATGTGTCAATGCCAATCCTTGGAGAGGCTGGTTCAAACCTTTAGAAAACTTGATGGCCATCTTATGAGGTGTATTAACAAGCTCCATCCCAAACCTCGATAACTCATTAAACTAATTTATATACTCTTTCATCGAAAGACTCCCTTGCTTCAGACTAATGAACTTCTCTAACTGCATTTTTTCCTCGACTTGCAACAAGGACTTCCTCTCAAACCTTTCCCAAAATCCAAACCAACCAACGTCTCCACCTTCCATCTCAGTGATGTCCCACGAGTAAGAAGCTTTTCTCTTCAGCTACCAAGATGCAAGCTAAACTCTTTGGCGGTCCTCCAATCCAAATAGTTCAAACATCCGCTCTATATTCCTCAACCAAGCTCATGCCTCCACAAAATCCTCCATGTCGGGAAACTTTCTGCCTCCTAGATTAGCGAAGCCCATGCATAGCTTAGAAAAATTGGCTGCTGCAGGTGGATTAATGGGATCTCCACCCGCTAGTGCTACATTAGACGCTTGCCCTTCCACATCTGGCATCATAGCTTGAAGGTATCTACGAAACCAGCCAGGAACTTGGACACCTTCTGGAAGATTTAGGGCGTCCGCCATTCTATGCAAAGAAAAGAGAATTTAGGCTCGAAAGAATCGAAAGAATGTTGAACTAGACTTCGAGGGGATTTTTATAAAAACTCTCTTATACATAAAAACCATTTCTATAATAAGAGTTTCTTTTTTAAAAACACTTTTAGTTTGAAGATATGTTACTTTTGAAAAATACTTTACTTTTAAAACAAGTTTTTAGAAGTCCTATAACCTTAGGTTCTGATACGAAGTGTAACACCCCACAACCTTATTACACCCAAAAGGGCAAACTAAAAGATGTGGTGCATTATAGGTATAGTTAAAGCATCACGGAGACTAAGGTTCACAAGACAAATATACAAAAATAGCGCAAACATTTAAATAATAACTAGACATTTAAAGTTAATCTTCATTTCAAAACAAATTATGTCTTAAAAACCAAATACACATGTCTGGTGAAATATACAATCTCAGTCACATCATCAAAATACATAAATAATAAAAATCATCCATTTCATAAAGTACTAGTACATCCAAAGTCAAATGAAAAGAAAACTGAAAAGAAGAAGAAAAATACATAAAGAACTCCAAGAATATATCTCCAAGCAGTCTAAATCTACTGTCCTTGATTCTGCTGGCCTAGGGGGGGGAAAAGAAAATAGAGGAGTGGGTCAGACAATAAGTCTGGTTAGTGAAAGTAATTACTAGCATTTCTACGCAAGATAAGGATAATAGATTAAGAAATAGTTCTAGCTTGAAAGAAAAATACAGAAAAGATAAGCTGGGGTAAAATAGTGTTTCTGATTCTGTTTGCTTTGATTGTGATTGTTTGCAAGTTGCTGTGATTAGGCTGAAACCCTAATCCTATTTTAGCTAGGCTGAAATCATGATTTTACCCATTGATCGGCCTTCTATCTCTGTTGTGCCACTGTGAACCAATCATATTGGTCATAGCAAAAGATACATGTTTAGCGCTTGGAACACGGTAACGAATTATTTACCCTAATCGATGTTGCACGCTCGGTCATCATCGATACACACAAACTGCCTCCCCCTATTTGAACTCTTATTTACCCTAATCAGCATAAGCGTGCCCAGTCTCACCTAACTGTTGCGAGACTATCAGTCCTACTCTGAAAGGGAATGCTGCCCAGCCTCACCTAAGTGTTGTGAGACCATCAGTCCAAGTCTCAAGAAATTGCTGCCGGTACTGGTCCTAACGAACAAATTCTAGTTTGCGCCTTTGCCCAAATCCCCAGATTTGAGCTTCTATCTGTTGGCCACTTATTTACCCTAACTAGTATAAGTGTGTCCCAGCCTCACCAAACTATTGTGAGACCATCAGTTCCTGACTGAAAGGGAATGTTGTTGGTACGGGCCCTTCTTTTATGTTTGCTTATTAACTTAGTGTAAGTTTTAAAATAAGCATTTTCTATTATTTCTACTATATTTACTTATTAACTTAATCTAAGTTTTAAAATAAGTCTTTTCTGTTCTTTCTGCTTAATTATAGCCTATGTTATAATTATTACTCCTCTATTCTATCTTTTTAGTCATAACCACTTATTATAAACATGCTTGCAAATGTCTCAGATTTGCCTATTTCGGTCTATCTTCTTTTTATCACAGTTCTTTCCTATTTTACATCTAATTTATGTAAATTCAGTGTTTATTTCTATTTAATCCATATTAGCAAAATCTCCTCCTTTTAATATTCTTATATTTTATTCGCGTAAAAAAGAATAAAAAGAAACTAACATTTACAGGCTAAATTCTAACGTAAAATAAATGTAAATAAATACAAATAACTGTAAATAACTAAATAAAATAGCTGAATAAAAATAGTTGAATAAAAATAGCTGAATAAAATAGACTGAAAAGAACTTTAAAAACTAATTGTAAATAACTTATATAAAAACTGTCTCAAAATTGCAGAAAAACTACAACTATTGAAAACCCTATTAATTTAAATTACTTAAAAATCTAAAATAATTACAAAACACTCATATGTTGTCCTTAGCTCTAGTCCTTGGTCTTCCTTTATCCACTTCTAGAGCGTAGAATATTTTTATCAAAAAGATTTTCTACTTAGAAATTTTTTTATTTAGGGTACAGCCTCTGGCAATGAACCCAAATAGAAGAAAATCTGGATGAGAAAAATAGCTAGGCCTAGGGTTCTATTTATAATGTAGCTTAGGAATCTCAGACCGTTGGATTTAATGATTAAATCTGGTGCAACCACGTCATAGGCTCACTAGGGACGTCAGATGTGAACGCACATGATTGAAAAAAAATCAAAATATGATGTTACGCTTCGACCTGGACGTTTTCACGTCCAAATACAAAGGTGGGTTGACATGCATGTCAACCATAGGTCGACCTATGGCCTCGGTGGTCAACCCTAGGGTCGACCTGGCATAGGTATGGGTCGACCTGGCCCTTTGTATTTTTTTTTCTTCCCGTTTTAGTTCAATTCTTGTTTCTCTCGTATCTTCTTCATATTAACTCGGATTTTGACAAACTATATATGGAAAATTGAACAGAAAATTGCCACGGACACAATGGTGCAACTCTCATGACTCAATTCTAACAATTTCACAAAATTATTTTATTATTTAATTAATTCATAATTAATTATTATAGCTCAAATTTTGTGTTGTTACACCCATCCTATTCTCATATCCTTCTCAATTTTATGTTAAGAATTCTTCGTTAGAAATGGAAAAAAACAAGTGAAACAACAATAGAAGAATTTATATATCTACCAAATAAAATTCAAGTACATTATATAATAGCGTACACCCTCCCCAAGGTCAGTTTTCAACAAAGTACTTAGCTGATTCTAACTCTGTTTTATTAAAGTATCCCCACCAAAGCTCTAATACCAACTGTAACATTCCTTATTTCAAAACTCATAGACAGAACCTTAGTATGCTGCAATCACCTTGAGATTATCTGCCAACAACAGAATGAGAATGGTATAATCAACAGTTCAAGTAAACACAACATCTAATCTAGTTCATCACACATGATAGTCTTTACATTTTTTTTCATAAATCCCAAACTGTGCTCATATAGGTGTAAAATATAAACCATTATATAATAGCATAAAAGATCCAAAATGTGAAAATGTTGAACCCTTGAACCCTTCTGAACTTAACTAATATTTAAGTTACATAGCGAAATTAAAGTTGCTATAATAGATTAAAAAAAAAATATAAGGCCTCATGCCCATTACATCTTCAACAAAGTCTTTTTACAAGTTCTACCTTCAGCTAATCTTATAATCTAAAATCCAATAAACTGGACCTACTGGAATGAGTACCCATGAAGTTTATAGGCTAAAAACAATAAACACATGAATTAGATAAAAGTATGGTATAAATAATATAATTTCCCATCTAAGTTCCTCTGTCAATAGGACCATGTCGCTAAAGCACGAAATGGGTTTATTCTCATACTAGCTTCGATTACATAATCAGTATAAGACCATCGTAAGTCATAAGTTTCAACCAAATATATGTGAACTCAAACATACAACATGTCACAATAAAACGACACCCAAAACTAATTTAGGTTTAGCGTGCTGGAGAATACAAACTTAACCTATGATCATATTCAGGTTTCAACAACGTTACATCTGAAACTACCATTACTTTCATTCATTATTTCCTTTAACTATAAGGTAGAACCCGAATGATCTTGATTATTCTTTTCTTTTATACCATAAGGTACATTCCCTCGATGCTTGGTAATTCATTTATTAGTTTTATACTATAAGGTATATCCCCGATAGTCTTAATATATTAAGTTTTATACTACAAGGTACATCCTTAAGCAGTCACTTTATCTTATCTTCAAGCTACAAAGTACGTGCCTAGACAGTCTTAGTAAATCTAATTTACTTAAGCTCGAACCTCATAAAAGAGAAGCATTCACTCTCACGAAAGCGTATATGCCGCTTGGAGTCCTACATCCCTTCAGAAATCGAATTTCGAACCCTACCTTTATAGTATGAGTATTTAAGTGAGCACCCTACCCAGCATCAATAGCCCTTCTGAACTCATATTATATAGTAGGTTATTGTTTTAACTTTTTAGTTATACTTAACTACCAGTACTTCACCTAATCGTTCATTTATTAGGTCTTGGCTTTAGTAATTCATTTCGCTTTGTTTGGCTCTTATCCTACCTTTGGCTACCTTGAGCCTCAGAACTACATTCGCAATGCATCTTGCTTTAAAAAACTCTAATTGCTACCTTTGGCCATCTTAAGCCTCAGATTTTGGTATTAGCTTCCCTCTGGAAGCTAATAGGTCACCATGTCGACTCACCCCAAAAGTAAATGAGTCTCGTTAGACAAATTAATGCCCGTAGGTTTCAAGCTTTGTTTACACACTTTCGTTAGAACACATCTTCTACCATCTCCCTCTATAATTGCCTCCGTCAGGAAACCTCATTAGAAACCCTCATTTGGAAGCTTTTGTCATCACAGCTTTGCATTTACTTATAAACATTTCTTAATCTTTCTTAGTTTATTAAATTTTTGCGAGTCATACCCTTGGTACAACCCCTCCCGATACACGTCACAGTGCCAACATATCTGTATACGCCTGCAAAACCGTCATGCCTAGACATATCTTTCCACATGTTGCCTACTTATTATTGTGCCTCATTCTTTTTTAGTTTTCTAAAACACCAAATTTGGATCTTGTCTCTTATACATTTCTATTAATATGTTATTGCTACAAAACACCCTCCGACATTATTATAGATTTTGGCTGTCGTAGTTCTAAATTTGGAAATGGTTATTTTAATATTTATAAATGTTTACTAAATTTCCATAAAATTCATAAATATATTTCTATGATTTCTTATATCAAAATTCCAATATTTAAGCCATATTCTCATGTTTATATCATATATAATTATTTTATAGTTCAAAAATTCTTAAAATTAAACCTAGTCGCCCTCTTTTGTCTTCCATTTTCCATTATAGTCTTCTTCTTTCTCTTCAATTCTTCTCTAATCTGTGTTAATCTATCTTTCTGCGCTCTAATATGGAATTGGGTGAACAAGTAGATGAAGGTTGGATGGAGGTTCTCAGAGGAAAGGTAAGAATCAAATAAGCAAAAGTAGCAAGGCTAATCAGGGAGGATTACCTGATAATAGAAAGGGATTTGATGGTCAACGCCAAAAGGATTTCCAAAAGCTAAGACAAATAATAAAGTTGGGGGAGGGGGTCATCAGGTTCGGTTTTCCATTTTTGGCGATGCTAAAAAATCAACATTTTATGAGGTAGTCAGAGGAGGTTCGTCGATCACAAATATAGACCAGATAGATCTAGAGTTCATTCCTCCAGTCTCCGGTAAAGGTAGTAGACACGATAAGCTGTCTAAGGAGGCAATCCAGGAAATAGAGGAAGGTTGGTTGAACTGCGTGATTTTATATGGCGTGGGACAAAGACCATTTTTCAAAACTTTTAAAGTGGATGCTAAGAGAGTTTGGAAGACAGAGAAGGAGTTTGAGGTACAATCAAAGGTTAATGGTTTCTTTATTGTAAGGGTTGGTTCAAAGTTGGATTGCAGAAAGATCTTGGAATCAAGGCCATTGTTCTTCGATAAAAACCTGGTTATCATAAAGAAACTGTTGCCTTTGGTGAAAGGAAGATTGTGATTTATTGATGACCATGCTAGTATGGATTACACATCCAGGGCTGAGCTTCAGCTTTTGGAGAGTGAAAGCGATTAGTGCTTTGGTAAGCATTATCGGTGTTCCTGTTAGAATGGACGATGCTACTAGGAGGAAATCTAGAATCTCATTTGCAAGGGTGCTTGTTGAGATATCTACAGAGAATGGTTTTCCTAGCAGTAGAAGAAATAGCCAAATTATTGAGGAGATTGATGCTGTGATATAGCAAATGAATATGGCCAAGAATGTTATCCTAATGAAAAAGAAACGCAAAGAGGAAATAAGTGGTAAAAGTCGAGCCCTTCAGATAAGGAAGTAGAAGTTAAGACGGAGAGAGTGGATGAATCAGAGTCCTTAGGTAAGTAGATGATGGGAGCAACCAGCATCTCGACTATATTAACTCATGTTACTTTAACCCAATGATCCGAGGGAGGCATGTAATTAACATAGAGGAGAGGATAGTCACCTACGCCACCAACTGTTATTTTAAAACACCGTCATTCATCATCGGACATCGAAGGCGCATCTCGATCATCTAAACCCTAGCTTTCTTATAATTCTTTAATGTTTAATCCGTGTAATATACAGACTGATAATGATAATGTCAACCTTGTATAGACAAAAGGATCTCAAACTATCTATCATAGGGAGGATGATCTCGGCAAAGAGAATAATTCATGTAAAGCAAGTAATAAGGATAGCCTGGATCACTATGGCCCAAAATAGAAACAAAAAATGAAAAGAAACCCAGCTCATCATCAACTCCAGTTGAAAGCAAAAAATTAAAAGAGAGTCCATTAACAAACAACGGTTGGTTATGCAAAACCTTAAGTATGAAGAGGTTGATAAGCAGTTGGAGAAGAGGTTGGCCAAGCAAGGTAGGGTGCTTCGTAGCTCAACTAAAACAAAGTAATATCAATAGGAAGTTGGAATGTATGAGGCTTTCATAAGTCTGATAGAATAGTTGAGGTCAAGAGAATTATAAATCAATACAAAGTTACATCTTTTGGTTTGTTAGAAAATAACTGAAGCTCAATGAGTTGAATGAAGTGAAAAGCAAGATGCGAGGTCAGTGGGACTTAATAAGCAATGTTTCATCTTATTATAAATGTCGTACTTTCATACTTATTGATGTGGGATCTTGGGGATACAATGTTAAGTAGCATGAGTGAGCAACATATCATGTTGGATTTGGAGAATGCGGGATGAGCAAGATGCAATTGTAGTTTTGTTTATGCTCAGAATTTTGAACTCCTAAGGAAAAAAACTGTTGTTGAATTTGGAGGAAGATGCTTTCACAATCTATAAGACATGGTTAATTCTAGGAGAATTCAAACATAAAAGACTAGCGAACGAAAATTCAAGTAGCAACTCAGCCTCATTCAACAAGATGAGAGAACTTGATAGTTAGATGATTAGAGTTGGAACTTCGGAAATGCTAAACAAGGATTCGGTTTTTCTTAGCGGTCAGGACCAGAAAGAATATTATGACCAAGACTGATATAGTTTTCAAGAATGTGCTATGGATGCAGAAGTTCAGTGATACTAAGGCAAGATATCTCTCTTTAGGGTTAAGCGATCATAATTCTATAGTAGCTTCGTTAGTAAACCAGACTAGGGAGAATATCAGGCCATTTAGATATATGAACCATTGGTCTATATATGAAGATTATATTGATATTGTCGTACAAGGATGGAATACGGAATTCGCAGGCAGGCCAATGTTTCAATTTCTACAGAAAAATAAAGTAACAAAACAAGGTCTGCAGTTTGGGCTAAAGGGAGGAATAATACATGCAAAGAGGTTGAGCAATTTCAAAATGAATGTACCAAACTTCGGCATTGATTGGAGACCGGCAAATCTGAAAAAGTTAGAATTCAAATGCAAGTCATGAAAAACCATCTTGAAAGAGCCATATAACAAGATTTAGTTGTCATGAAGAAAAAATAAAAATGTGACTGGATGCTTCTAGTTGATGAGGTATAATCATTCTTTTACGCAAAAATGTCTAATAGAAAATGCCTCAAAAACTGGAACATGACATTTCTGTCAATGGAGATTGGAGAACTATGCACTGGCATTGAAGAGTTTAGATATAACGCAGTGAATTTCTATGCAGATCTTTTTAACTGGAAGAAAAACTATAAGATGCCAAAGGTGGTATATAAGAGTATAATCAAGGATTATGATATGAGCATTTTAACCGATCATAACCTATATGAGATCTATGACGCTATTAGAAGCATTAAAGACGACACATCCCCTAGTCCAAATGGATCCAATGCCAATTTTTACAAAATTGATTGCGATATTGTCAAAGATTCAATGCTGGAAATGATGAATGTCACTTTTCAACATGGTAAGATTTTAAAGGAAATTAACCATATGTTCTTGCACCTTATATCCAAAAACCCGAAAGCCTCTTCAATCCAGCATTTTAGACCCATTGCATGTTGTAACATAACTTACAAAATTTCAGCTAAAGTTTTATGTAATAGAATGAAACTTTTTATGCATCTTTTAATTTCTGAGAATCAATGTGCCTTCATTCAAAATAGACATATACGGAATGGCAATCTGTTTGTTTATGCGGCAGTTAGAGGGTTTAAATGGAAAGAAAATAGGAATATGTGTATAAAGGTCAATCTACACAAAGCATATGATTCTATAGATGGTTTGTTGTTCTCATGATGAGAAGCATGGCGTTCCAGATAAATGGTTATGAATCATTAAGGATCTCATCAGTTCCCTATTTTTTTCTGTAATTAATCAAGGTGGACCGGCGGGATACTTCTTTAGTTAAAATGGGTTAAGCCAAGGAGACCCGTTATGCCTTTTCTCTTTATGCTAGTGATGGAATACTTCACATTATTAATGGAGAAGAAAGTAAAAGGGGTAGAGATTATTCCAGTTTCAAATGGAAATAACAAGATAACACACATCATATTTGCTGATGACAAACTAATTTTTCTCGAGCTAATGTAAAGGCGGCAGAAGCAATTAAAGAATTTCCAAAGGCTTGTAGGAATGTGCTGGACTTCAATTAAAATATGAAAAATCTCATATGTGCTTTGGAGAAGGTGTGCAAATAAGAATGAAATTGTGGACATACTTAATATCAACCAAGGAGTATTGCCGATGAAATACTTAGGTATTCCACTCATGACTGTAAATTTAAGAGAAAGAGGCTCAGGGTGTCGATGGATAAGATAAAAATATGAAGGATGGAAAGAAAAGTTACTTAGTATCATAGGTCATTTAGAACTGTTAAAATAAACTTTGTACCCTATTGCAGGGTAATGGATGCAATGTTTTAAACTTCCAAAGGGTAATTTAAACAAAAATAATGGATTTATGCTTAAACTTTCCATGGAAGGGTAAGACAAGTAATGTACCATGGGTAGAAGGTGGTATGAGTCTTCGAAAGTTGAAAGATCTAAACAATGGAATAGGTATAAAGTTAATCTGGAGAGTGCTTAACAAAGAAGGTATTTAGGCACGTTGGATGCATGAGAAGTACATCGGTAGTAAATCGTTTTGGGAGTTAGGTATCAGATTTGAACATTCTGGAGTGTAAAAGTTTGTTCTAGGGTGCGGCAATTAGTAGAACATTGTATGAAGAAGAGAATAGTAGACAGAATGTTCGCATCACTATGGTTCTAACCATGGTTACAAGGTGGTAGGAAAATAAACAAATTATATGGTAATTGGGTTTATGTCACAAGAAGTCAAAGAGCCTTGGTTGGGACATTCCGGACAATCCACAATGGAGACCAAGCAGATATAGCTTCTTGGGTTCTCTAACACAAGAAATTTAAGTTGGACAGATTTATAATGATCGCAACAAGGACTGTTGGATATGGTTTTGCACTATGAATGGGAAATATATATTTAAGAAAGTGTGGAAGACAATCAATAATGATAGTTCAAACAATAAAACATTGGTAAGTTTGGTGTGGCACAAACCCAAAAACGATGATCTGTTGTATAGAGCATTAAACAACTACTTACCTGCCAAACACAAACTAAGCCAACATCGTATTAACATGAGCTTAGAGCATGTCTTATGTTGTGAACACGATGAAAACATTGAGCACTTATTTTTAAATGCAAACATTCAGCTTTGATATGGAAATGGTGTCGTATCAAGCTTAAGTAGTATGCTGCTCACATAAAACAACTGGTGATAAACAATGAAATCAAACATATTATAAAAATTTAAGGCAAATATCAAAAGTTCTGACATAGCCAAACTTCTCCTATCAATAGCAGTATGGTGTATTAGAGGGAAAGAAATAATATAGCGTTTAATCATGCTCACAACACAGTGCACATTATCTATAACCAAGTTCGTGAATTCATTAATATCGGATTTAGCAAATCGAAACATATCCAAAGAAGAAATAACGTTACAGATTGGGAAATTTGTATTGAATGGGTTTCGTGAGTTACCACAATCTACAAACGCTTTTGCATAAACTATTCACCTACTAGATTTGTCTCGAACCACGGAAGGTAATACCTTTACCTATTTTAGTTTATATTTATTATTACATAAATATTATTACAGGGTTAAAAAAAATGGTTCGCCTCATACGATTGTGGAAGCTTCAGCTCTGAAAAATTCAACATGGCAAGTTTATCAAAGAATCTTCATATGTTTCTAATAAATAAGAGGTAAAATACCTAACCTTTGTAGTGAAGGGAACCTAATCTGATATGAATAGATCTGAATTATTGCTCGGGTTGGTGGATGTTCTGTTCGCTTGTGCTTACTTGGTGGTATACCTGCTGTTTATTATGGATTTGGGATGAGAATCAGTGGCTGGAGATGATGTTTTGTAAACGAAGTGTTTTTAACTTTTACTAGAGAAACTTCCCTATCGGTAGAATTGCGAGTTTGGGCCGGTGAGGGTATTGGGCCGACATGTTTTGTTTATTTTCTGTTGTAAGAGAAGTCAAAGAGTTTGGTTATATATCTTTGTTTTGTATAAATACTTGTTTCAAATTTCAGCAATAAAAGAAGTTGAACCTATTTCAAAAAAATTCTTAAAACTAAAACTCATCTCTAAAAATTCATTTCCAATAACATATTACAATTTTACTTCATTTTGAAATCATTAGAATAGGAAGCTATACAACCACTAATAAAGCCATTTCAACCTAAAAGTTCATTAAAATATTATTATTCATTTATGAATGTTTAACACGTATGATCTCTATCATATTAACAAAATCTATATTCAACATAGATGAAAAGGATAAAAATGAACCTTTGATTAGCTTTAGCGTTTAATAGCTTTAAATTTTCCATACCTTTTTAATTTCACTATTTTAATTTATTTCAAGGTGGCCACCACTATTAATAAGTTTTCTAAGCCTATGTTTTAGTTTTAAGAGCAATGAATGAGTAGAATGAAAGATAAGGTATTTTCGTTATCCCATAATGAGTTGCCGCGACGGTCCTAATGATGCTCTTTCATTTAGTTCGTTTACTTATATTAAATTGCAATATGATAACTGAATGCACGCCCAATTACTTATCATACTAAATTATTTCTTATTTTAATTTAGATGGTTACAAGTAAATAATTGTCCCCCAAATATATACATCATTATTAATTATTTTTACTTCCCACGTTATCTTATTTAATTCAATAATTAAATCAATTAAATATTTATTCTCATAATTAATTTTTAGACTATTTATTTATTAATTTATGAGGCATTATAGGTCATGTCCATAAGAACTCAAAAGAAAATGTCAAACGTGCCATCACCTTATGATCAAAATCCATCTTCAAAACTTCTCATTCTTCTTTAGTGGAGTATTAATTATCACTTGACCATATTTAGCTAAAGCATTGACCTCCTTGATGTACCCTTCTACTACAAGATTCCTTACTTCTTCAAGTCAATAAACTCTCGAAGCAACACACTTCCTTTAGAATAAGATATGAACGGAGCCTCAAACCTCTCCTTATACCGATTCTAAGTGATCTCCTCTTCGAGGGTCTCAGTAGGCATTGTTTCCCACTAACCCAGATCATCTTCATGCAACTGCCTCGAAGCCAGTCTTCTCCTTTTTGCATCGTTTATGCCCAAATTAACGATCTGAAATTTTCATTCCCGAAAATTACATATTGTTAGGGTAAAGAAGAAAGAGATAGAAGAAGATACAGAAAACAAAACTCAGATTCTCACATTCGCAACGGATAACATATAATATCAAATAATAGCGATCATACAAAGAAAGCTTGTAACGACCCAGAATTCTCGATACTGAAAACTCCAGATAGTTAGGGAAAGAAGAAAGAGATCGAAGAAGAAGAAGAAGAAACACCACAAAGATTCTCACATTCGCAGCGGATGAAAGTATAATATCAAATAATAACAGTTTACAAAAGAATTATGTATCTGTCAAATACATTTATAATACATCAGAGTTACACATATATATAGACACTGGATATACACAATCATCATGTCTCAGATATACAACAATATAATACAGCGGAAACACTCTATATGTTCTTGTCATCCAGCTCGCCTCCTGAGCTCTAGAGTCCTTACCTGAAAATCTATAATACTCGATCTGACCCGAGCATTACATCAAAGTAACAAACGGGTCAGGCTAGAAACCAGCGTGAGTAAACCCATCTAACATGGAAAACAATAGCATAAAACTTACATAAAACCCGAGGTAACTCTTGTCAATTTACAAATTCACAACTTGTTATAGACATTACTTATTTCACACCTCAATTTCTAAGTACCAAAACTTAGATTAAATGATCCAATTCACTTAAATCATTCCATACCAACCTATTGATTTCACATATCAATCTATAAGAATCAAAGTGGTTTCCGGTATTTAGTAATACCTGACTCCGATCTCTTCGACTTCAATACCATCTTATCCCAAATTATTCCAATAAAACACAGTTCAAACTTCAAATACAGGGTGTCACCTATACACATTAACTCATCATCGATAGATAACCACATTATCTCAGTTTAAACCCAACATATCATATAGGATCACAAATCACATATCCGAGATATCAATCAATCAAAGGCATGCGATATTATTCAATCATAAGCAAGATAAATTAGTCATACCATTTCTAATTAATTTAAACAAATTAAATTAATAACCTCAATCATCCTTAATCCTGCTTACTTAACATTAATTAATTACAAATAAATTAATTAATCATCCTTTAATTATCCATTTTAATTTATCATCCTTGGTTAATAACCTTTAATTACATAAAGTAATTATCCTTTAATTAATTTAATAAATTAATTATCCTTAACCATATACAGTAATTAATCTTTAATTACTCTCATTAATTACATTAGTTAATTATTTTCATTAATCAGCCTTAATCAATCATAACAATATTAACCATTCTGTAATTACTTACCTTAATTAATTATATTAATCCTTTAATTAATTACACCAAGTAATTAATCCTAAATTACTTTCCTTAAGTAATTTACCTATAATTACTTTCACTAAGTAATTGTCCTTTAATTAATAATACACTTAATTAATTAATTACTTCTTATCATTAATTAACCAAATTAATTAATTATATTTAAATTTCTTTATTAACTTAATTAATCTCAAACCATTAAAACCTTAATTAGCTTTCAAGGTAAACCGGTATCTTTATTAATGATAAAATTATCATTAACATTTAAATATATTTAGAACATTTCCAATCATTTAACCTTTATATTTAAAACTTGAACTTGTTTCAATATTTTATTAAATGGTTTTCTTTGGGACTTGGTCAATCAATCTTTGGAAAACTTATTCATTTTAAACTTGATTAAATAAATTGCTTAAACACTTTATCACTTTAATAGCTTTAAATTTGGAGAAAACATTTTTTGTTTTGCCTTAACTTTATATTCATATGTTTTTCTAAAACCATTTCATATATTTTACTTTACTTAAATTTAATCTTCTATCATAAATAGGATCATTACTTATCAAAACATGTTTTTACTTTGTTTTGAAACTGGATTCTCTCTAAAAATAAATTTCCACAAGTTTTATTACTAAAACTTAAATCTGGCAACAAGAAATAACCCGAGCCCTACAAGACTCCTCCTCGAGCAAAATACGAGGAAAACGCGAAAATTTCTACTCCGATTCGAACACGAAGTCGACTCGAGAAAAAATATCGATCAACCCGGAGCCTCAATCCGCCCTAGAAACCATGCGTACGTGTGCACGGTGCACAACCCTCCGACCATCACTGACCATCTTTCCGACCAACGACAAATCAAAGCCGACCTCGCCACTCCATTCATCCACCCAGATTGACGAACTCGTCAGTTGAACAAAATCGAGATGATCGTTCCAAAAACTGGAACCATCACCATCGGGAAAAACAACTAATCACCGACGAACTCGTCCTTGCGAACCCACGTCGTCCCTCTCAAAGTTGCCTCGACCTCCAGTCTTTGATTTCCCCCCATGCAAGCTGTTCCGATGCACCACCATCGCCGCTCAACGCTCAGATATCATCTCGACCAAATCGCGTCACTAAATCCTAATTTCACCTCGTCCGGCCACCACAAATAACAAGAAAATTTTCAACCATTTATGCCGACACCGTCCATTACCAGGCCTGCTTCATCAGAAACCCCGACCACTAAAGCTTCACCAATCATGAGAAAATGCCAGTAACCCAAATCACTTTCAACTCAAAATTCCTCTCGACTTAAAGGCTTAAAAATCATGATTTCAACCTTAAAATCCTATTTTTCTAAGATGAATCAAATTATACATATGAATCCATAAATTATTTAAGTCAGGATTTTGATATAATTTAAATTTTACTGTAATCCTTCCTTTTGTTATAGCGACTTTAAAATCTTACCTAGAAATATTTTCAAATCAATTATCTTGTTATTATAAACAAAATTTGTTTATGTATCTCAGTCTAAAAGGAATTAAGAGAAGAGATATGAGATTTGAAGAAGGTTTTATAATCTATAACAAGAACAGAGCAACAAACTGGCATGCACAACAACTTCCATATACAAATTCACATGCAATCCTATTTAACAATCAAGCAAACACATATTGTAATTCATTTTAAGTAAATGCTACATGCATCTAGATTTAACAGATTTAAATCTTTAAATAAACTGTTTACTCACCTGTTGGAGTTTGAAGTAGATGCAGAACAAAAAAAATTGAAAACCTTGAATTGCAGTGATCTTCTTAAAACCAAAATGCTGTGCTGATGAGATGCTTTGATTTTCTTTATTTTGTGAGATGAAAGTAATATTTATTTTTGTTTTACTTAGCTTGCTCTCGAATGAATGAAGAAAAAGAAGACAGGAGTGGATGTATAAATAAGAAAAGGGTAGGCTGCATTCCTCGGTAAGCTTCCTTTCTCTCTTTTTTTCTATTTATATCATTTTTATATTTTAGCTTTGAGTTGAAATATGCGGCCTGATTTTGATGTTTTGTGTGCTTGCATTAAATGCTTGCCCCTCTTTTTGTTTATAATTTTTTTTATATGAATCTATATATGTGTAAATTTCCTTTATATGTATATATTTACATAGTTATGTAATCTGTCGCATTTTATACACATTCTTCATATATTTACCTATGTTCATTTTGTCATTATACATGCATATTCTCCCCCTATACAAATATCCATACCTATACTATTTCATATGGGCATACATTCATATACTTATGTGTGTGTGTGCGTGTGTGTGTGTGTGTGTGTATTTCAAGCATCATAACGTTTGTATATAATTCCCTATATATATACATTTATAGGTATTTATCTTAATTAGATGGTGGAGTTTATTTCCACAAAAAGTTTATTTTCTTTTCTATAGGATTTATTATACCCAGAGATTTTAAAAATTAAATATTTAATATAGTTTTTAATTCAGTGTTTATTTTAGTTTCCAAATCAACATATATATTCAAATATCTTTATTTATCAGAAATTCATTTTCTTGGTTAGTCAATATTAATATTCCAATAATAAAATCAGTTAATTTCTCGATTAACAGACGTTCAAGAATACGGGTCATCACATTCCTTCCCCCTTTGAATCTTTTCTTCCTCGAAAAGGAACGAAGCCAGAATTATTAAAATGCTTAAAATAAGAAAAAATTTCTTTGATCATTTTTAAAATACTTTAAAAATCTATATAATATTACTACAATAGTTTTTATAGAAATACTTTTATAACCCAATGTTTTGACAAGTCCATCTTTGTTCTCACAGAAATTCGGTCATACGTTGATCAGGCGTACGACTGAAAATCTATAACTACTTGGTAGACCCGTTTTCAACATCCAGTGAAAATACTTTGAAAAATAATTTTATTGAAAATATAGAAAATAGTTTTTGAAAATAGAGGAAATATCCTTGGTGAGAATGCTCTGGAAATCATCACCCCCATCCATGGTCACAGTTACATCCTAGATTACATTGCCATCGCAGCAAAAGTCCATGTAACTATAGGCACTCTGCGCCCCTCGATTACGCTATGGAACGCACAACAGATCGCAGTTACATTCCAGGGTTACGTTGCCATCGCAGCAAAAGTCCATGTAACTGTAGGCATCAGCGCTCTCGATTTTCGCTGTTAAAAGTGAAACTTCTCCACTCCCACATAGGTCGCAGTCTACCGATGTAAAATCAAACGCAGACTGTTGGCTCTCAGCGGCATACAGACTTTTGCTATGTTACCATAGGTCACAGTCTACCGAAATAAAATCAAACGTAGACTATTGGCTCTCAGCGGCACACACGACTCTCGCTATGGTCTGCAGTAGATCGCAATGACATCGAGTTACACTATCGTCACAGCATAACCCAAATGCCTCTGTAGGCATCAGCGCCCTCGACTTCCGCTACACGCTACACATAATCCTTAGGAACTAGTTTTATCCGGACTCCTCACAGGATCAACTTTAGAACCCCCCTTAGGGTTCAAGGCAGTACCACCCTGTGGCACTCCTGAGAAGTTCATTTACCTTTTTCCCTAGAGCCATTATCAAAACACTTTATACTATACACATATAGTATCTTTCAAATCATACACCTTGTATGAATCTCATATAAATCTTCATTTCTCAAAATCGATTATCCCAAAATCAATAATTCTCAAACTAGGCTTTCCAAATTCCAATGTTGGTTTTCCTAAAAATCAAAAGCCTTTCCAAATCCAAAGGTTCCCTTTTTCCAAAATCCTCGTAAGATCCTATATATATATATATAATTTTTTTTATAAAAAAACTTTGGATCATTTCAAACTTGTATAAAACTCCTTTTGTACTTCAAACTCCTTCAAAATCCTTTTTTTCTGGCAATAGATTCAACAAGGGAAGATTTATCTTATATAACAAAGATATATAACTTTTTTAATTCAAAATCAAATATTCAAATTTGATTACTCTATAAAGTCACTTACCATTTTACTTACTTTCATAAAGTAAATTCTTACCATAGAAATATCCAATTTCTATTTTACTTCATTATATGTTTCACAAAATATGCCTTTCATTTCAAAAGCCATTTCATATTTCTTATTCACAAATTTTCAATATCAATTTCATCCAAATCCGTATGATGTACACATATCATCTGTATGCTATACCAATCTGATCGCTCACTCGATCACACAATTTCACTTCCGAACTAGTATCGTCCACCCGACTTCCTAGTGTGGACACAGATCTGGTTTCTTGATCAGAAACTGTCATTCTCCTTGCATAGCCATAACCATGATAGAGAATATCTAGAACTAATCAACAATCCATATCCAGGTTCGCCGACGAAAATCGAGTGAAAAATCCCAACTCGGATCGATAAACTATCTCGAAATTCTATGCTCGAATCTGGATCAAATCACTATGCGAATAGAATAATATACGTACATCCTACGTAATTATCTTCATTGATTATGAACTAAATCAATTTCTCTTTCTATTCACATTTCCTTTAATTTCTATCCACATAATCACAATTGTTTCAATTCCATTGGATTATCACTTTAATCCTTATCCCAAATGGATATTCAATCATAAACAGTTTGAACTCTGTCCAGCTTAAATTCAGAAAATAGCTTGAAAAGTTTGAAATAGATAAGTCGTTGAAAAATAATTATCAGTTTGTAATATAGCTATAAAATAGTTAAGTAATTGTAAAATAGTTGGAAAATAGTCAAATAGTTATAGAAATTTTAAATAATTGCAAAATAGTTGTAAAATAGTAATTAATTTGTAAAATAGTTAAAAAAAATAATTAGTTTATAAAACAGTTGGAAAATTGTTAAATAGTTCCCAAAAAAATAATTGTAACATAAATATAAAATAATATGGCTTTTAAAAAACAGATTGTATATAGTAAATAGCTTGAAAATATAGATTTATATTAAAACAATTTATTCTGAAAATAGTCCAGAGCCAAACTGTTTAATTTCCAAACCTCCATTTCCAGTAAATTCAATTTAAATTTCCATCCTATTTAAATTGACCCAACTCCAACTTAGATAACTTCAATTTTCATGGGAATTGATTAACCCCAATTCAAGTTGAATTAACCTCAATTTATATCCACAATCAAATCAAATTCCATTTGAATTTGAAACTATTCAACTTAAATCACAATTTCAATTAATTCAAGTAAATTTCAAATTGAACTAATTTCAATTCCTATCAATTTAAATTTTGAATTAATCCCAATTCCCATTTGAATTTGAAATAATTCAATTCAAATTTTAACTTTAAACCATTTCGAATTATAAATTCGAGTTAGATTTTAAATGTTGATTTAATCCCTTAAATCAAATTAACTTTTATTAATAAGTCAACAATCTAAATCTTCAAACAATTTAATTCTGAGTCATAATTTCAAAATTCCATTTAAATTATCTCTACTTAACCTATTTCAAAGTTCAATTAAGAATTCAAAAACAATTTTATCATCAGAATCCAATTTTACTACCGAATTTTAACTTCAAAATCTGTTCTCAGTTTCATAGATTATTTATAATATCCGGATAAATAAACATCCAAATTTATCCAAACACCAATTTACAGTATCCATCTTCAATTTTCGGATTTCAAACCCAATTTGAGATCACACAAACTCCCAATTCAAATTAACCATTTATCTTCCAAAGTTAAATCCTAATTTCATTTTGAAATTTCTAATTCAGGTTGCTTGTTAAATTACTTAACTTTCCCAAAGTTAAATTCAATTCATTCATTCAGTCAACCTTACTCAAACTTGAATTCCCACTTCAAATTTTCAAATTCCTAATAATATTCTTTCTTGCTTATAAGTTCAAAACTTATATCACTTTAGGTTTTCACATCACATTCCAAGGACAATTCAAAACTCAACCTTAGAGTTTATTTCAAATATGCATATTTATTTCCTTTACGCACCAAGTTACTTTAAATTTTAAACCACCTTTGGTTTTAAATTCTAAACAAATTCCTATAAATTTTCAATCAACTCTTGTTTGAATCAAGCTCTTTTATTCAAATAATACTATTTATATCTTTCTTTCAAATACTTGGAACAAATTACCCAAATTTTCTGGACTTAGATTTAATACTTCACCTTTTAAACCCTTTATCAGTTTCAATTCATAAGTCATACTTACCTAAATGTTTACTTCGTTAAACATTTTATTGTTTTTCTAAATCATTAACAATCATTTCATCATTTTAGGAAAATAACTAATGTTATTACAACTGGGAAACCAATTCATTATTATCTTTATTCTGAAACTCTTCTCCAAATTTAAGATTTAAATTTTAGTTTGAATTCATTTCAGACTTATCTTCATTCAACTTCAGTTTGGTTGTATTTCTGTTACCATTTAGTTCTCATTATTTCTTTTTAATTCCAATGATTTAACAAACAATTAACTTAATATTTATTTGATGAAATATTGCTTTATATATCAAAATATAATCTTATATAAAATCATTTAAAATCTTTATATAAGAAAATAACAAGTACGCTCTCATATATATATGTGTGTGTGTGTGTGTGTGTGTGTGTGTGTGTGTATGTATGTATGTATACACACACTCAACTCATTCTAGGATACCATTGACCCTATCCTTAATGAGTATCCCCCACCAGAGCCAAGGTTCACGCTTAACCTTCAGCTCTGATACCAAATGTAACGACCCAGGATTCTCGATCCCGAAAACTCTAGATAGTTAGGGAAGGAAGAAAGAGATAGAAGAAGAAGACGAAGAAGAAGAAACACCACAAAGATTCTTACATTCGCAGCGGATGAAAGTATAATATCAAATAATAACAGTTTACAAAATAATTTTGTATCTGTCAAATACATTTATAATACATCAGAGTTACACATATATACAGACATTGGATATACACAATCATCATGTCTTAGATACACAATAATATAATACAGTGGAAACACTCTATACGTTCTTGCCATCCAGCTCGCCTCTTGAACTCTAGAACGCCCTTACCTGAAAATCTGTAATACTCGGTCTGATCCGAGCATTACATTAGAGTAACACCCGGGTCAGGCTGGAAACCAACGTGAGTAAACTCATCTAGCATGGAATACAACAACATAAAACTCACACAAAACCCGGGGTAACTCTTATCAATTTACAAATTCACAACTTGTTATAGACATTATTTATTTCACACCTCAATTTGTAAGTACCAAAACTTAGATTAAATGGTCCAATTTACTTAAATCATTCCATACCAACCTATTGATTTCACATATCAATCTATAAGAATCGAAGTGATTTCCGGTATTTACTAATACCCGACTCCGGTCTCTTTGACTTCAATACCATCTTATCCCAAATTATTCCAATGAAACACAGTTCAAACTTCAAATACAGGGTGTCACCTATACACATTAACTCATCATCGTTAGATAACCACACTATCTCAGTTTAAACCTAACATATCATATAGCATCACAAATCACATAACTGAGATATCAATCAATCAAAGGCATGCGATATTATTCAATCATAAGCAAGATAAATTAGTCATGCCATTTCTAATTAATTTAAACAAATTAAATTAATAACCTCAATCGCCCTTAATCCTGCTTACTTAACATTAATTAATTACAAATAAATTAATTAATCATTCTTTAATTATCTATTTTAATTTATCATCCTTGGTTAATTACCTTTAATTACATAAAGTAATTATCCTTTAATTAATTACATAAATTAATTATCCTTAACTATATACAGTAATTAATCTTTAATTACTCTCATTAATTACTTTAATTAATTACATTAATTAATTATTTTCATTAATCAGCCTTAATCAATCATAGCAGTAATTAACCATTCTGTAATTACTTACCTTAATTAATTATATTAATCCTTTAATTAATTACACCAAGTAATTAATCCTAAATTACTTTCCTTAAGTAATTTACCTTTTAATTACTTTCACTAAGTAATTATCCTTTAATTAATAATACACTTACTTAATTGATTAATTACTTCTTATCATTAATTAACTAATTAATTATATTTAAATTCTTTATTAACTTAATTAATCTCAAACCATTAAAACCTTAATTAGCTTTTAAGGTAAACCAGTATCTTTATTAATGATAAAATTATCATTAACATTTTAAATATTTAAAACATTTCCAATCATTTAACCTTTATATTTAAAACTTGGACTTGTTTCAATATTTTATTAAATGATTTTCCTTGGGACTTGGTCAATCAATCTTTGGAAAACTAATTCATTTTAAACTTGATTAAATAAATTGCTTAAACACTTTATAACTTTAATAGCTTTAAATTTGGAGAAAACATATTTTGTTTTGCCTTAACTTTATATTCGTATGTTTTTCTAAAACCGTTTCATATATTTTACTTTACTTAAATTTAATCTTCTATCATAAATAGGATCAATACTTCTCAAAACATGTTTCTACTTTGTTTTGAAACTGGATTCTATCTAAAAAAAATAAATCTGTACAAGCTTTATTAATAAAACTTAAATCTAGCAACAAGAAACAACCCAAGCCCTACACGACTCCTACCCGAGCAAAACACGAGGAAAACGTGAAAATTTCTACTCCGATTCGAACACGAAGTCGATTCGAGAAAAAATCTTGATCAACCCGGAGCCGCAATCCGCCTCAGAAACCACGTGTACGTGTGCACGGTGCATAACCCTCCGACCACCACTGACCATCTTTCCGACCAATGACAGTTCAAAGCTGACCTCACCACTCCATTCATCCATCCGGATTGACGAACTCGTCAGTTGAACAAAATCGAGATGCTCGTTCCAAAAACTTGAACCATCACCATCGGGACAAACAACTAATCGCCGACGAACTCGTCCCTGCAAACCCACACTGTCCCTCTCAAAGTTGCCTCGACCTCCACTCTTTGATTTCCCACCATGCGAACAGTTCCGATGCACCACCATCGTCGCTCAACGCCCAGATATCATCTCGACCAAATCGTGTCACTAAACCCTAATTTCACCTATCCGGCCACCACAGACAACAAGAGTTTTTCAACCATTAATGCCGACACCGTCCATTACCAGGCCTGCTTCATCAGAAACCTCGACCACTAAAGCTTCACCAATCATTAGAAAATTCCAGTAACCCAAATCACTTTCAACTCAAAATTCCTCTCGACTTAAAGGCTTAAAAATCATTATTTCAATCTTAAAAATCCTAGTTTTCTAAGATGAATCAAATTATACATATGAATACATAAATTATTTAAGTCAAGATTTTGATATAATTTAAATTTTACTGTAATCCTTCCTTTGGTTATAAATGACTTTAAAATCTTGCCTAGAAATATTTTTAAATTAATTATCTTGTTATTATAAACAAAATTTGTTTATATATCTCAGTCTAAAAGGAATTAAGAGATGAGATTTGAACAAGGTTTTATAATCTGTAACAAGAACAGAGCAACAAACTGGCATGCACAACAACTTCCGCATACAAATTCACATGCAATCCTATTTAACAATTAAGCAAACACATATCGTAATTCATTTTAAGTAAATGCTACATGCATCTAGATTTAACAAATTTAAATCGTTAAATAAACTGCTTATTCACCTGTTAGAGTTTGAAGCAGATGCAGAACAAAAAAATTGGAAAACCTTGAATTGCAGTGATCTTCTTAAAGCCAAAATGTTGTGCTGATGAGATGCTTTGATTTTCTTTATTTTGTGAGATGAAAGTGATATTTATTTTTGTTTTACTTAGCTTGCTCTCGAATGAATGAAGAAAAAGAAGACATGAGTGGATGTATAAATAAGAAAAGGGTAGGTTGCATTCCTCAGTAAGCTTCCTTTCACTTTTTTTCTATTTATGTCATTTTTTTATTTTAGCTTTGAGTTGAAATATGCAGCCTGATTTTGATGTTTTGTGTGCTTGCATTAAATGGTTACCCCCCTTTTTGTTTACAAAAACATTTATATAAATCTATATATGTGTAAATTTCCTTTATATGTAAATATTTACATAGTTATGTAATATATCCCATTTTATACACATTCTTCGTATATTTACTTATGTTCATTTTGTCATTATACATGCATATTCTCCCCCTATACAAATCTCCATGCCTATATTATTTCATATGGTCATACATTCATATACTTATGTGTGTGTGTGTGTGTATTTCAAGCATCATAACGTTTGTATATAATCCCTTATATATATACATTTATTGGTATTTTATCTTAATTAGATGGTGGAGTTTATTTCTACAAAAAGTTTATTTTCTTTCTATAGGATTTATTATACCCAAAGATTTTAACAATTAAATATTTAATATAGTTTTTTAATTCAACGTTCATTTTAGTTTCCAAATCATCGTATATATTCAAATATCTTTATTTATCAAGAATTCATTTTCTTGGTTAGTCAATATTAATATTCCAATAGTAAAATCAGTTAATTTCCCGATTAACATACGTCCAAGAATTCGGGTCGTCACAAAGCTGTATCAATTAAATTACATATAATATATCAGAGTTACAACATTTACACAAACACTAGACAGTTAAAATCAACATGTTCCAAATAAACTACAATATATCACAGCGGAATACATTCCGTACGTTTCTTCCATCCAGCTCGCCTTCTGAGCTCCAAAACGTCCCTACCTGAAAATCTGTAATACTCGGTCTGACCCGAAAATTACATCAAAGTAACACCCGGGGTTGGGAGTAAACCCACCAAACACGAAATACTCAAACAATAGACTTACTTGAAACCCGGGATAACTCGTGCTTCACTACAAGTTCATAACTTGTTATAGTCAATACTTATTTCACACACAATCCTTTAAGTACCATTACATAATTTCAGTGGCTTAGTTTACTTAAATTATTCCATTCCAGCCTATTGATTCCAAAGTCAAATCCATAAAGAATTATTGTAGATTACAGATCGAAGTGGTTTCGGGTATGTACTGATACCCGACCCCGGTCTCTTCGAATCCAATATCATCTTAAAAAACAAAGCTGTTTAAGTTCGAACAATTCCATTTATATCCAAAATTACATATTACATAGCCATTCATCACAGATAGACAAACTGTATTATCTCAGTTCAGTCCAATCATATCATATCACATAGCATCACAAATCACTTATCAAAAATATCAAGTAATCAAGGCAAACAATATCATTCAATTATTCATAAACAAGATAAATTATTCACACCATTCCAATTAATTTAAATAAATTAAATTAATTTCTTTAATCACTTTTAATCCTGCTTACTTAACATTAATTAATTACAACCATTAATTAGTCATCCCTTAATTATCCTCTTTAACTACATTAAGTAATTATCCTTTAATTAATAACACAAATTAATTAACCTTCACCTATTCACATTAATTACATTTATCCTTAATTAATTACTCAAATTAATTATCCTATAATAACTTACATTGATTAATTATCCTTTTAATCAATCATACTCATTAATTAACTAATCCTTAATTAATTACACTGAGTAAATAATCCTTAATTAATTCCATTAAGTTATTTCCCTTTAATTAATTACTTTCTTCAAGTAATTATCCATTGGTTAATTATCCTCAATTTAATTAACCTTTTATTATTAATTAATTTAACCTTTAACAAATTTATCTTTTAATTACTTACATTAAGTAATTATTATTTAAGTAATTAATCTCTAATTACTTACATTAATTAATCCCTAATTATAAATTAATTAATCTTAATTACTTAATTAATTATTCCTTAATTACAACTTAATTACTTAATTAATTAATCTCTAATCATCTAATTAATAATTCTTACAAATTAATTAACCTCTAATTCATTTATTTATAACCCTTAATTATTAATTTTTTTAACCCTTAATCAGTAATTAATTAAATTAATTAATTATAGTTAAATTACTTTACTAACTTATTTAATCTTAATTCATCAAAATCTTAGTTAACCTTAAGATAAAACATTATCTTTATTAATGACTTAATTATCTTTAACATCTTTAAAACATTTTATCTTTATAATCAACTTCCTTAATTAAATCATTTAATTAAGTTTTAAAACAACATAATCATTTAACTTAACAAATTAAAGTTACCAAATCATAACTTCCTTTAAATAACTTAAAACATTTATCAAGTAACAGTTCAAACTAATTTCAAATTAAATTTTAAAAACTTGCTTTTATAAAATCTTTAAAAACTTTTAAAACTTGGTTTTAAAATCTGCTTCGGGTCGAACCCGAACGCTATCCGAGATCAACCCAAGTTTCCCTTCTACTTTCCCATTTCCAAAAACATAGTTTATTTTTTTAATTTAAAACCTGTAGGCTTATCACCCACAAACTACTCGAGTCACCAACCCCAAACACTCGATCCTCTCTTCAAGTCAAACCAAACCCAAACTCACTGACATCGCCAGACATCTATGCACCTGACCGTGATGATGATGACCACCACCGACACCTTTGTCTCATCGACGAACACCTAATCCTTCGATCCCGACCTTCAAACCACTAGCATAAGCCCACGATCCAAAATCGAACAATTCATTCGAACCTGGAAACAAAACCATCACCAAAAAATACCTTGAACCACGCCTTCGACCACCAGATAATGTTGCAACTCCATCTACGCCTTGCCAACCTTCCATGCAGCCATCTCCCAAAGTCTCGAGGAACTCGAATCACCAGAGGCGATGCAGTACACCAAAAATCGACCTCGACCCATTAGAGTTTTAAACTCTATGATGATTGATTGCTGACGCCACAGTGGTCAATAAGACCAGCCACCATTTTTCCTGGCCTCGACAACTCCCCAGCCGCCTCCATTCGAAATCCCGATCACCCTAGATCCTTCGGCCACCGGAAATTGCTCAAAAACCACTTTCTGGTCATCCCCGAATTGCACACTGTATACCAATCTAAAAAATGTGATTTCTCTTTTAAAAATCTCGATTCTAAATAATGATTTGGGTTATGTATCTAAATCAGAGAATTAAGATATTTGAATTTTAACATTTCTTAAGTTTTCACTGTTCTTCTTGGATTTTCTAGAAAATTTCAAATTTAATTTACTTAAATAAATTTTAAAACTTAATCTATGTTTAATCAAACATATTTTGTTTGAATCCCAAGTCCTAACAGTGATTAAATAAAAAGATATTGAATTTTGATTTTATTTTGAAATCTGCAACCTAGAAGCAAAGAAGCATAGATATGCATATTCAACACATAAAAATATACAGAGATCACACTTTTATATACACATGCAAAACAATCTTCATCACAAAAATTCACATGCAACAAACATTTATCTACTTAAGCTTTTTAAGTAAATGTTTAATCACCTGAAAAGATGTACAGAGAGCTTTAAACAATTGCTTGAAAACTAGAAACTTTGAATTGTTGTGATCTTGTTTTTAATCTGAAATGCTTAGTTGCTGCTTTGATTTATGAACTGAAAACTTGAAATCTAAAGCTTATTTGTTGCTTGAGAAGTTTGCCTGAGTAGGTTGCTTGAATTTTGAGAATGTTACAGGCTTGATATTCCAGGTTTTCTGGTTTGAATTTGTTATAGACTTTTGATAAATGTTTTACAGGGTTTTGAACTTGAGTTTTTTTTTTATTTTCTTGTGGATTATCTGGTTTGAAGAATAGTGTTACAGGTTGAGTTTCTTGAGTTTTAGAAATGAAGATAGGAAAGAAATAGAAAAGAGGAGATGTATGCTTATATAAACTAAATTATGATTTATTAAAATTTAAAGAAAATGAAAATAAAAAGAAAGGACAGTTGTTCAATTACTAACATTTGTCATTTACCATTATTTAACTCCTTACACATGTACTTAACATGGTTTAAATGCTAACACATGTAATTAAGAAAATTTTAAATTATTTTAAAATGATTTAAAAGCTTTTGTATTTAATTTTCCTAATTAATAAGTACATTTCTTAATTTATATAAATAAAATCCTTTAAAGAAAATAAATAAAAATCAATTATATCCTAAATAAAATCATATATAATATATTTAATTCCAAATATATTTAAGATATATATTTTTTAAATTTCAAATCCAAATCCAAATCCAAATTCAAATTCAGTTTCAATTTAAAAATCCAATTTAAAATCAACTCAAATATATATATATATATATATATATTTATTTATTTAAACAAACACATTATTAAATTTGTAAATAATAATTCTGTTTTAAAATCTATTTATCTTATATTTAAAACAACACAAAATTATTATTGTTTGAAAATAACAATTTTTCCAATTTTAAATAATTATATAAATATTCATCCAGATATAAATATTTATTATCGGATTTATTTGTTCAATCCATAAATCAGTATTTTTTCAATTGTTAAATGAGATAATTATCCAATTATCTGATGCCCAAAAATTCAGGTTATCACATTCCTCCCCCCTTTGAATCTTTTCGTCCCTGAAAAGGAACGAAGCCAGAATTTTATTAGAATACTATTTATCAATTAAATTACTTCTTGATCTTTTCGACTATAGATCCTTTATTTAAGAAATTTATTTAAACACTTTTAAAATTTGTATAATATTACTAGAATAGTTTTATAAAAATACTTTTTATAACTCGATGTTTCAACCAGTCCATCCTTGTTCTCACAGAAATTCAGTCATACGTTGATTAGGCGTAGGACTGAAAATATATAAGTACTTGGTAAACCCATTTTCAACGCCCAGTGAAAATACTTGGAAAATATTTTATTGAAAATATTGAAAAAAAATTAAAAAATAGAGGAAACATCTTTGGTGAGAATGCTCTGGAAATCATCACCCCCATCCATGGTCGTAGTTAACCCGATGGTTACATTGCCATCCCGACAAAATCCATCGATAACTGTTGGCACTCCGCGCCCCTCGATTATGCCATGGAACTCGCTACAGATCGCAGGTACATCTGGGGTTACGTTGCTATTACAGCAAAGACCCATATAACTGTAGGCATCAGCGCCCTCGAATTTCGCTACCAAAAGAATGAAACTTCTCCACTCGACCATAGATCACAGTCTACCAATGTTATGTTGCCTTCCCGGCAAAATCAAATGTCGACCGTTGACACTCACCTCCACATGATTTCCGCTATGGTCCACAGTAGATCGCAGCGATATCGAGTTATAATGTCATCACAACATAACCCAAATTCCTCTGTAGGCATCAGTGCTCTTGACTTTCGCCATCTAATAATCCTCAGGAACTTCAGTTTATTCAGACTTTCTCACAGGATCCACTTTAGAGCCTCACCTTTGGGGCTCAAGGTAGTACCAACCTATGATATTCCTAAGAAGTTCATTTCAAGGGAGCGTCTTTTTCTCCAGAGCCATTTTCAAAACACTTTATACTATACATATAGTATCTTCCAAATCATACACCTAGTATGAATCCCATAAAAATCTCCTTTTCTCATAATCGACTATTCCAAAATTGATAATTCTCAAACTAGTTCAAATTTCCAAAATTGATTTTTTCCAAATCAAAAGCCTTTCCAAAGTCCATAGGTTTCCAAAACCTTTTTCCCAAATCATTCTCATAAAATCCTTTATATATATATATATATATATATATATATATATATATAACTTTGAAAATCTTTGAATCACTTCATACTTGTATAAATTCCCTTTTTATACTTTAAATACTTTTCAAAACCCTTTTGTTTCGGCAATAGATTCAACAAGGGGAGTTTATCAATTATATATGTACATAACTTTGTTTATGCCAAATCAATATTCAAACTTGATTACTCTATAAAGTTACTTACCCTATTACTTACTTCCATAAAGTAAATTTCTACCATAGAAATATCCAATTTCCACATTATTTCATCATATATTTCACAAAACATACTCTTCATTTCAAAAACAATTTTACATTTCTTATCCACAAAATTTTCAAGATCAATTTCATTCAAACTTGTACGATGTACATATATCATCCGTACGCTATATTAATCTGATCGCTCACTAAATCACACAATTTCTCTTCCGAACTAGTATCATCCATCCGACTTCTTAGTGGGAACTCAGATCTAGTTTCTTGATCAGAAACCTCATTCTCCTTGCATAGCCTAACTATGATAGAGAATTTTCAGAACCAATCAAAAATCCATGTCTAAGTTCGCCGTCGAAAATCAAGTGAAAACTCCCAACTCGGATCGATATACTATCTCGAAATTCTATGCTCGAATATGGATCAAATCAATATGCGAATAGAATAATATACGCACATCCTACGTATTTATCTTCATTGATTATTAGCTAAATCAATTTCTCATTTCTATTCACACTCCCTTAAATTCTTATTCATTTATTCACAATTGCCTCAATCCCCATTTGGATTATCACCTCAATTCTTATCTCAAATGGATATTTAATCATAAACAGTTTGCACTCTGACCGGCTTAAATTTAGAAAATAGCTTGAAAAGTTAAAAATAGATAAGTAGTTGAAAAATAATTATTAGTTTGTAAAATAGCTGTAAAACGGTTAAGTAGTTATAAAATAGTCAAATGGTTATAAAATAGTTAGATAATTGCAAAATAGTTGTAAAATAGTAATTAGTTATAAAGTAGTTAAAAAATTGTAATTAGTTTATAAAACAGTTGCAAAATAGTTAAATAGTTTCAAAAATAATTGTAAAATAAGTATAAAATGGTTTGGCTTTAAAAAGAAAGATCATATAGTAAATAGCTTGGAAAAATAGATTTAAGAAAGCTTATATTAAAATAATTTATTTTGAAAATAGTCCAGAGCCAAACTGTTCAACTTCCCAATCTCCATTTCCAATCAATTGCCAATTTCAGTTAACTTTCAATTCCAATTCAAATTAATCCAATTCAACTTTTCCATTTGAATTTTTAAACTTATACATCTTCAATCACGATTCTAATTAATTCAAATCGAATTCAATTTGAACTAATTCAATTTAAATCTCAACTTTAAACCATCTCGAATTATATAAATTCGAGTTAAATTTTAAATGTTTATTTAATCCCTTAAATCAAATTAACCTTTACTTTTAAATTAACAACTTAAACATTTTAAACCATTTAATTCTGAGTCCAAATTTCAAAATTCCATTTTAAATTACCTTTACTTTACTTATTACAAAGTTCAAATAAGAGTTCAGGAAACAATTTAACCGTCAGAATCCAATTTATTACCCAATTTTAATTTTTGAAACAATACTTAACAATTTAAATTTCCAAGTTCAATTTTTATCATTAAAATCAAAATTACTTAAGTAATTTCAAATTAAAGTTTAATTCCATTAATTTCCAGCAATGGAATAGATATTATCTCAATCTACTTCTTAATTCATTTTAAACAAACCAATTCACATTTCCATATATTATTGATAATAGTAGGATGATATTAGGATAAGTCAAAGTAAATAAACATCCAATTTATTTAAAACATCCACCAATAGCATCTATTACCCATTCCCAAAACTCAAACCTGTTTGAGATCTTATATATCTCCCTTCTAAATCAACACATTTAACTTCCCTAAGTTAAATCTCAATTTCATCTTGAAATTTCCAAATCAGGTTGTTCATTCAAACTTATTTAACTAACTCCAAGTTAAATTCATTTTAATGCCGTTAACCTTACTCAAATTTGAATCCTCCATTCAAATTTTAAATTTCTATCAATATTCTTTCTTACTAATAAGTTCAAAGACTTATCACTTTGGGTTTCCATATCACATTCCAAGGAAAAAAAATTAAAACTCAACACTAGAGTTTATTTTCAAATCATCTTTGATATCATGTATATCCCTTACATATATAAAGTTATTTCCTTTTCACACCAAGTTATATCTTAAAATTTAAACCACCTTTGGTTTTAATTCAAAACAAAATTTCTTTAAAATTCTCAAACATCTCTTATTTTAAAATAAGATCACATTCAAAATAGTCTGAATAATATTATTTCTTTTAACATTTTGAAAACAATTTCAGATATTTCTAGACTTAGGATTCAAAACTTCATAATTTAAAACCCACTTCAATTTATAAGTTATACTCATCTAAAAGTTTACTTCATTTTGCTTACTCATTAACAAATATTTCATTATTAAACACAATAACCATTTATGATAATACCCAAGATTATCATATCTGGACACCAATTCACTTTATTCTTATTCTTACTTCTACAAATTCGGGATTTAGTTCCAGTTTGGAACTATTTCAAACTTATCTTCATTTAATTTCAATTTGGTTGTATTACTATTACCACTTAATTCTCATTATTTTTATTTAATTACAATGATCAACAACCAATTTCTTAGTATTTATAATAATTAGAAAGAAATATTGCTTTACATATCAAAATATAAACTTATATAAAAGTCATTTTATTTTTTTAAAACCATTTTTAAATATTTATATAAGAAAATAACAAGTACGCTCTCATATACACACACACACACACTCAACTCATTCTAGGGTACCACTGACCCTACCTTAATGAGTAGACCCACCATAGGCAAAGTTCTCGCTAACCTTCAGCTCTGATACCAAAATGTAACGACCCGAAATTTTCATTCCCGAAAATTCCAGATTGTAAGGGTAAAGAAGAAAGAGATAGAAGAAGATACAGAAAACAAAACTCTCACATTCATAGCGGATAGCATATAATATCAAATAATAGTAGTTATATAAAGAAAGCTATACCAGTTAAATTACATAAGTTAAATTACATACAATATATCAGAGTTACAATATTTACACAAACACTGGACAGTTAAAATCAACATGTTCTAGATAAATTACAATATATCACAACGGAATACACTCCATACGTTCCTGCCATCAAGCTCACCTTCTGAGCTCCAAAACGTCTCTACCTAAAAATCTATAATACTCGGTCTGACCCGAGCATTACATCAAAGTAACACCCGGGTCAGGCTGGAAACCAGCGTGAGTAAACCCATCTAACATGAAATACTCAAACAATAAACTTACTTAAAACTTGGGTAACTCGTACTTCACTACAAGTTCATAACTTGTTATAGTCAATACTTATTTCACACACAATCCTTTAAGTACCATTACATAATTTCAATGGTCCGGTTTGCTTAAATTATTCCATTCCAGCCTATTGATTTCAAAGTTAAATCCATAAAGAATTATTGTAGATTACAAATCGAAGTAGTTTCGGTTATGTACTGAAACCCGACCCCGACCTCTTCGAATCCAATATCATCTTAAAAAACAAAGCTGTTTTAGTTCAAACAATTCCATTTATATCCAGAATTACATATTATATAGCCATTCATCACAGATAGACAAACCGTATTATCTCAGTTCAGTCCAATCATATCATATCACATAGCATCACAAATCACTTATCAAAAATATCAAGTAATCCAAGGCATACAATATCATTCAATTATTCATAAGCAAGATAAATTAGTCACACCATTTAAATAAATTTAAATAAATTAAATTAATTTCTTTAATCACTTTTAATCCTGCTTACTTAACATTAATTAATTACAAACCATTGATTAATCATCCCTTAATTATCCTCTTTAATTACATTAAGTAATTAGCCTTTAATTAATAACACAAATTAATTAACCTTCACCTATTCACATTAATTACATCTATCCTTAATTAATTACTCGAATTAATTATCCTATGATCACTTACATTGATTAATTATCCTTTTAATTAATCACACTCATTAATTAACTAATCCTTAATTAATTACACTAAGTAATTAATCCTTAGTTAATTCCATTAAGTAATTTCCCTTTAATTAATTACTTTCTTCACGTAATTATCCATTGGTTAATTATCCTCAATATAATTAACCCTTTATTATTAATTAATTTAACCTTTAATAGATTTATCTTTTAATTACTTACATTAAGTAATTATTATTTAAGTAATTAATCTCTAATTACTTACATTAATTAATCCCTAATTATACATTAATTAATCTTAATTACTTTATTAATTATTCCTTAATTACAACTTAATTACTTAGTTAATTAATCTCTAATCATCTAATTAATAATTCTTACAAATTAGTTAACCTCTAATTAATTAATTTATTACCCTTAATTATTAATTTGTTAACCCTTAATCATTAATTAATTAAATTAATTAATTATACTTAAATTACTTTATTAACTTATTTAATCTCAACTCATCAAAACCTTAGTTAACCTTAAGATTAAATATTATCTTTATCTATGACTTAATTATCATTAACATTTTTAAAACATTTTATCTTTATAAATAACTTCCTTAATTAAATCATTTAATTAAGTTAAAAAATAATAATCATTTAACTTGACAAATTAAAGTTACCAAATCATAACTTCCTTTAAATAACTTAAAACATTTATCAAGCAATAGTTTAAACTAATTTCAAATTAAATTTAAAAACTTGTTTTATAAACCTTTAAAAACTCAGTTTTAAAATCCGCTTCGGGTTCAACCCGAACCCCACCGGAGATCAACTCGAGTTTCCTTTATACTTTCTCATTTTTCAAAAACTTAGTTTACTTTTTTAAGTTAAAACCTCTAGGCTTATCACCCACAAACTACTCGAGTTTTTACTTGAGTCACCAACCCCAAACGCTCGATCCTCCCTTCGAGTCAAACCAAACCCAAACTCACTGACATCGCCAGACATCTGTGCACCTACACAGATGATCGTGACGATAATGACCACCGCCGACACCTTCGTCTCATCAACGAACACCCAATCCTTCAATCCCGACCTTCAAACCACTAGAACAAGCCCACGATCCAAAATCGAGCAATTCGGTCGAACCTGGAAACAAAACCATCACCAAAAATTGCCTCGAACCCACGCCTCCGACCACTAGACAATGTTGCAACTCCAGAGGCGATGCAGTACACCAAAAACCAACCTCGACCCATTAGAGTTTTAAACTCTACGATGATCGATTGCTGACGCCACGGTGGTCAATAAGACTAGCCGCCATTTTTCTTGGCCTTAACAACTCCCCAGCCACCTCCAGTCGAGATCCCATCACCCTAGATCTTTCGGCCAACAGAAATTGCTCAAAAACCACTTTCTGGTCATCCCCGAATTGCATACTCTATACCAATCTAAAAAATGTGATTTCTCTTTTGAAAATCATGATTTTAAATAATGGTTCGGGTTATATACCTGAATCGAAGAATTAAGATATTTGAATTTTAACATTTCTTAAGTTTCCACTGTTCTTCTTGGATTTTCCACAAAATTTCAAATTTAATTTACTTAAATAAAATTTTAAACCTTAATCTATGTTTAATCAAACAAATTTTGTTTGGATCCCAAGTCCTAACAGTGATTAAATAAAAAGATATTGAATTTTGATTTTATTTTGAACTCTGTAAGCTGGAAGCAGAGAAGCACAGATATGCATATTCAACACATACAAATATACAAAGATCACACTTTTATATACACATGCAAAACAATCTTCATCACAAAAGTTCACATGCAACAAACATTTATCTACTTAAGCTTTTTAAGTAAATGTTTACTCACATGAAAAGATGTACAGAGAGCTTTAAACAGTTGCTTGAAAACTGGAAACTTTGAATTGTTGTGATCTTGTTTTTAATCTGAAATGCTTAGCTGCTGCTTTGATTTACGAACTGAAAACTTGAAATTTGAAGCTTATTTGTTGTTTGAGAAGTTTGCGTGCGTATGTTGCTTGATATTTTGAAAATGTTACAGGCTTTATATTCTAGGTTTTCTGGTTTGAATTTGTTATAGACTTTTGTTAAATGGTTTACAGGGTTTTGAACTTGAGTTTGTTTTGATTTTCTTATGGATTTTCTGGTTTGAAGAATAGTGCTACAGGTTGAGTTTCTTGAGTTTTAGAAATGAAGATAGAAAAGAAATAGAAAAGAGGAGATGTATGCTTATATAAACTAAATTATGATTTATTAAAAATTTAAAGAAAATAAAAAGAAAAAGAAAGGACACTTATTCAATAACTAACATTTGTCATTTACCATTATTTAACTCCTTACGCATGTACTTAACATGATTTAAAAGCTAACACTTGTAATTAAGCAAATTATAAATTATTTTAAAATGATTTAAAAGCTTTTGTATTTAATTTTCCTAATCAATAAGTACATTTCTTAGTTTATAGAAATAAAATCCTTTAAAGAAAATAAAATAAAAACCAATTATATCCTAAATAAAATCATATAAAATATATTTAATTCCAAACATATTTAAGATATATATCTTTTAAATTTCAAATCCAAATACAAATTCAAATTCAAATTCAGCTTCAATTTAAAAATCCAATTTAAAATCAACTCAGATATGAATATATATATATATATATATAAACAAACACATTATTAAATTTGTAAATAATAATTCTATTTTAAAATATATTAATCTTATATTTAAAACAACACATTATTATTATTGTTTGAAAATAACAATTTTGACAATTTTAAATAATTATATAAATATTCATCCAGATATAAATATTTATTATCAGATTTATTTGTTCAATCTATAAATGGGTATTTTTTCAATAGTTAAACCAAATAATTATCCAATTATTTGATGCCTAAAAATTCGAGTTATCACACCAAATCTTTAAAGATATGCTCGTAAACTCTCAGCCAATTTAACACTTCAACCATGGGCTCCTTCCCCATAAACATTTCACTTCCTAAGTTTTAGTGGTCTTGATTCATCTTCGAGAAATATTTTTTTACTGCAGGTCTTGGCTCAAAAGCTTTTGGCTTATTCTCCCTTATCATTTGCACCATAAGTTGTCGAAACAAGGCGTTCATGTCCATAACCATTAACTGGTGAAGCGACTTCATTTTCAACCACTCATGGCACTTCACATCCTTTTCTCCCGTTAGTCTAGGTTCTTTCAGTCTATCCTTTTGAAATTTTTCCTCCTATTGTAACCCTCCACTTCTCATTCAAACTTGCTTTTCTGTTAAGAAGTCTTCATTAGAAATGAAAAGAAAGAGAGAAAAGCAATAATAGAAGGGTAAATATATCCATATATATATATATATATATATATATATATATATATATATATATAAATACATATATGTTATATATTAGCATATACCCTTCCCAGGATGTTCATTTTACTACTTAGCACTTAAATAATTCTAGCTCTATTTTAGTTAAGTGTCCCCTAACGTAAGCTCTGATACCAAACTGTAACATCTTCTATTCCAAAACCCAAAGATGGAACCCCAGTATGCTGTAGTCACCTTGAAATCTAATTTTGACAATGGAATGAGATTAATATATATTCAAAAATTCCACTCATTGCATATAATTGCCTTTACATATTTTAAAATCCAAATCGGGCCCACTTAGGGATAAAATATGAATCATAACATAGTGATATTAGAGGTTCGACATACAAAGCCATTGAACCTTCGTAGTCTTCCAAACTTAACCAATATTTACATTAAATGGTAAAATCAAATCTATTACAATGGATAATATTAATAAGGACTCCTTTCCATCTTCATCTTTAACGAAGTCCCGATAAATATCCAACCTTCGGTTGATATCTGTAATCAAAACTCATATAAACCCATCCTACTCAAATAAGTACCGTTGATTGTATTTTTCATCAACCTCTGACATCAGCATGAAAAGCATAGTTCACTTGCTAATCATCCAGCTTAAGAGCTAAAATGAGCATTCAACGAGTAAACGACACAAGATTCAGAGCGGTTTGGCAGAGCTGCCTATGTCTACTATGAATTCCTCTTATTATATGGTTTTTTTACGATTAAAGGGAATTATAAGATAGACAACAAGATAAAAGGGGTGGCTTGAGACTAATACTGCTACTAATCTTAAGAGCTTACTGAGCTTAGAACTGTAGACGATGAGCTGCTATGAGAACCTGCTGCTTGCTAAGCTGAGGAAATGGGGTCATAAGTGGCTGACGGATTCCCCAGAAAAATTGACCCTAGGCAAGTGGCAATCGACAACCAAATGGTCGACCGTAGGTAGATGGCAATTGACAACCGAATGGTCGACCGTAGGTAGATGGCAATTGACAACCGAATGGTCTAGTTGTTGAAGCTGATGTTGGGATGGCTGAGATGATGCTTTAAAATCGATAGGAAAGCCGTGGAGCAGTTGATCTTATTAATAAGGGACAGTTGGTGAAGTAAAGGGAATCAACGATGGAGAATAACATCAACAGAGAGAACCATGCTATATCCTTACTATTTAAATAATGTTCATGCATGATGATAACACGTTGCACTACCTGTTCTATGTTAGAAGAGGACACACTTAGTTGTACTTCTTTGTTGGCCTTCTTTGTATGCTAATGTAAAGGGGTAGACTGAGCAAGCCAGCCTTTTCCCAAGGATGTAGAAAGGGGTGGGAAACTTCCAGAGGTTGTGCTAAAGGAATGGGCCATGACTGGTTGGTTTGACTACACTACTCAATGATAAAAAGGACCAACTGTAAGGTTGCCTATGGGGGTTGAATTAGAGCCAGGTTGGTAGGTCATGCCAGAGGCAATCTAAAGATACATTGACCAGTATATGTTCCAAGGAAGGTGCTCAAGTGGACGAACTATCTAGAAACCAGCTGGTTATAAGAGGAGGGGTCAAAAATGGGGGTCGGGCCAAGAAGTGCGGATGCCTTTCTTTACTTGTCGAGCTGACCATTGGTTGTTACCTTGAGGTATACTGGTCGAGGGGCCAATCCGAAGTGCCATGGAGAAGATGGGCTGATAGAGGTCCAACCTGGATGGCTGTCGAGTGAGACTTATTGGCATGCTTCTGACTCTCGAGTAGCTTATAGTAGGTTGGTCTAGGCCTAGGCTGGCATGGACAGAAGCGAATCAAACTAAGAAATAGTGATTAGCCGATCTTCTTATTTACGAAAAATTTGAGCAATATTTTGTCTCCCAAACTCGTGCCAATGAGTGGGCATGGGCTTAAAAAATATAGAAGACTACCAACGATTGACGGTTTTGTTGCACAATAGACGAACTATCCACATGACCTTGCACCATTAGTCATGATGGTTGCGCTTCTTAAGATATAGATAAAGGTGTCCTCTCGCCCGTGTGCATGGTATGGCACAACACTTATCACCATTAAACGACCGAGATTTCTCTCATCTTTTCGATTACATCGGTTGTGATTGAAAGGAAAGGCATATAAATACCCCCTTCCACATTAAATCCATGGAGCTTTGGCTATGTAATTTCTTATGCAGCTTTGAACACTACATGATTTTCTCTTTGTAAAAATGATATGGCTTTATCTTCCACTTCCTCTCCCATTGCTCTTGAGCACTTGACTTTTTGTTAAACTGGTTTGGGATTTTTTTGGATTTAACAGGGTTTAGAATTGAAGTAATCTTCTTAGGTGTCGAACTGTGCTTGTCGATGGTTGTTCAGACCGCTGCTCTTGGATTTCGACTGCTGGAGACAGACTTTACCTTTAGTTGGGACTAGGGACCCTTGGCCAAATTCCGACGTTGATCGAAGCTCGGTCTTAAGAAATGGATCCAAGCAGAGCTTGGGAGTTTCCTTACTTTGATGCTCCTATTTTCCAGATCTTGGGTCGGATGGAAAGCTTCTACACCACTTTGGAAGGAGTAGGAGCCAGTGCCTTTGATTCGAATATCACCGCTGAGGCATTGGTCTTCTTCTTGACGAGATTACATCAGATCTCTTTGCAATCTCTTATAAGAGTCAATGTTGAAGGCGTTGGTGGTAGAAGCACACTCCTTCAATAAGACTGGATCAGTCGAAGCATCTGAGGTGCTTCGAAGATGGAAGCTTGCAAAGTTTACTTTAGCAGGTTTTTGGTCATTTCCCTTGCTGGCCATTTCTGTATGGTGATAAGAGTGTGAGCTAATTGGCCTTGGAAGAGCGCTATTGACATCCTTTTTCTTCCCTTTCTCCTTTTTCTTCTTTTTAACGTTAGAGATTTAAAACTATTGTAAACCCAATAGGGAGGGCATTGTGCCGCAACACACTATTGAACTAAATAAAATAGATTCTTTCTGACAAACTTGTTTGAGAAACTAGCTATAGTAATTTAATCTTGTTTTCGACTTGTAGGGTAGCATATTTCAAATAGCTAGCCATCTTTTACATTGGTTTGACCAAATTTCTTTGGTTGCTTGAACGTGCTGGTTGAGGGACTTGGTAACGAGTGTTGACCATGCCGCCCAGATGCTTGTCAAGTGTTGAGGCCAGTGTGCAGCGGTTGAGTCTCTCTGTATTTCTCTATCGATGGGTGGTCACGGTTCGAACCTAAGCGATGGGGAGGGAATGAGGGTTGTCCTAGGTGATGGGCTGCACAAGGAATTCCTTTATGAATTTTAGTAAAAATAAACTCTTCAAAATATGTAAGTAGCAATATTATTATGCGATGTGCTGAGCCTAGTTGTTCGCTCATACAAGCTGAGTGCCTGCCAAGCGTCGAGCGGCAGGTGGCACAGGCGCCGAGTAGGAGCGCATGCTTGTCCATGGTTTCCCTAGATGACAAGCATTCATGTCATAGCAACGGACAAACCCTGGCTCAAACCGGAGCGAGTGGGGGTGAGGGGTTCGCTAAGGTGACAAGTCGCTAGTTGCTTAGAAGGCTGCAGAGCCCAGCTCGATCGAGCGTGCATCGTTAGCTCAAGCACTCTTATATGATGGAGTGATAATGGTGAGACGGGCAGTTGGCAGCGTCTTTTACAAGAGGTTAGCAGATAGAAATGTTAATAGTGAACTTATCTATGCATTTCTTTAATGGTAGGTGACCCTAAATTAACTCTAAGCGATGAGTGGCTTGAAAGTTCCCTTAAGTGATATGTTGCAAGTGGAGGCTGACCCTGCTAATTCTTATGCAGGCATAAATGTCGGACTTCGACGTCACTTGGGGTAAATGTACCGTCTAGACAACAATGTCCCATCATGTTAAGAGGATAAGAGATAACATGGACGAAGGACATGAACTATTCCAAACATGCATCCAATAGTCGATGCTCCTTTATGCACATGGGAGATACGTCTTACCCAAACCCCCAGGGCAAGGGAAAAATCCTTAAACAAAGAATCAAATGCATGGCGATTCAACTTTGCTATATAGTCCGACAATCTTGGACGACGAAATGAATTTTTGATAACTCATCCTCATGAATAGCTCGTCGGCCAGGAAGGGAGCGATGGCTCATGCGGCCCTATTCGGAAAAGGGTTGTGGTCCCTAAACAAGGTACAAGCACATGAAAACCCATCCTTGTTGGATAGCTTAGGCATTCCTTGAAAAATATGAATTCTCGACAATTTATTTTTGTGGATAGGCTGGTTACTAGTGGGGAAGCGAGGCTTTCATGATCCTGGACGACGAAGGGTGGAGGTCCCTAAACAAGATAATGAGCACATGAAAAATCATCCCTGTTGGATAGCCTTGGTAGCGGTGCTGAAGAATGTGGGCTCTGAAGACTTCAGTGCTCTTCTCGCAGAAGGTCGTGGGCTCCCGAGCAAGCTTGAGAGAGTTATTGGTTGCTGATCTTGGATTGCCCCAGACATAAAAATGGGCATTTGGTTGCCCTTGGGAACCTTTGAGGGCGAAGACAAAGGAAGGGTTCACTCTGCAGCCGTAGGGCATTGGCTTGGATATGGACTTGAGTGTCAAATCTTAGGGATTTTCCATGGGGGAGCAAAGGGGAGATTAAGATCATTGTCGATGGATATCCTACCTCCAATCTAATCATAAGGCCGATGGACCAAGATATCTCGTAGAGGCATGCTTAGAGAGCAGTAGGAGACTTCTACCCCATGCTAGGGGATCTTTCCGGTGATCAGAGGCACAAGCCGGATCACACTCGTTGTTACCACATATCATATTGGATGTGGGATACCAAGTGTGAAAATAGCTTGCACAAGAGACTACTAACCATAAGAACAGAAGGTCGGCCCTGCTTGTAGCGATAGAACATTGAATATACTTTTGTTAACCTTAGAATTGCACCATTGAAAGAAAACTTCAATTGCTAATCGTTTGGTTTAAGTGCTAAAATGAGCATTCAATGGTTAAATGACACAAGATATAGAGTGGTTCGATAGAGATGCCTACATCCACTATGAATTCCTCTCATTATATGGCTATCTTACAATTATAGGGAATTACATGATATATAACAAGATAAATGGGTGGCCCAAGACTAATGCTGCTATCTATCATGAGGTTTGACGAGCTTAGAACTATAAATGGCGAGTGCTGTGTGAATTTGCTACTTGATGTTCGGCTGAGGGCGCGAGGTCATGAGTGACTGATGGATCCTTAAAGAAATTAACCCTAGGTAGGCGTCGATTGATAACTAAATGGTCGACCCTAGGAAAGTGGTGACCAGCAATAAAATGGTCGATCCTAGGTGGGTGGCGATGATAAACCAAATGGTCAACCCGAGGTGGATCGCGATTAACAACTAAATGGTCTACCCTTAAGTGTAGGATCGATTTCACCCTAGAAGGGGGTGAATAGGGTGATACTATTAATTATAAATATTTATTGTGGAAGTATATAAAATAATTGGCACTGGTAATAGTAGAATAATAGCAGCACAGATAATAGCAGAATATTAAAAAGTAGAAAATAGAACATACGGATTTACCTAGCTTCGGCAATACCCTGCATACGTGCTACCCTCAAGGTTTCTACTACAAATTAAGTAGTCGAACGTTTACACACATAAATTCACGACACCCGCTATCGAATAACCTAACTCTACGCTTAAAACCCTGCCATAACTCAGCTACTGGGTTGCGAATTCTCGAACTACACCACCGTAATTCATCCCCTAGTCACACGACTAGACATTACAATAGTTTAAAAAAGAAATACAAATTAAAACAACAATAAAACCCTAATTTTAATATTTAATCCAAACTAATTATAAGCCATCACAAACAAGATTTGAGTGATAAAAATTATCCATCTTTTCCTTTTATTCTATCGACCGTATGCTCTGTGAAACATAGCAGCATTCGTTCCTCTTTTCCTTTGCTCGAAAATTAGGGCTTTTGATAAATTGAAGAAGCTGACTTTTTTGATCAATCTAGTGGATGTTCTCGTGATTACTTAGACGATCGATTGTTTCTTCACTTTGCACACGGTTGCTCCAATTTGATCGAGTTCGACTAAAATGTTATGTGATTTATTCTTTTTGCTTTACTGGTTAGATTGCTTGAACTCGATGTTTTTTTAGATCGATGATGATTTGGGTTAAATAGGGTTTATTTCCCTAAATTTTCGTTCGTCTGATAATTTGTTTTGCCGTTCGATTTTGCTTGAATGCTTGAGATGTTTTTGACTTGTTCAAATTCGTATATTTTATGTTTACTTGATTATCACGACTTTGATTTTGAACTTGCTCGATTCCTTGGTCATCACGGCTTTGAATTCTCTGACGATGTTGATTTATCTTGACTTCGACCGGTGATAATATTTTGATTTCGGTACTGACTTGATTTGAAACTGTTGTTCCATGATTTTTGAACTCGTTTGCATTTTAGTTAATGGTCATCTCCACTTTGTTTCACTGTTGGTCTGTTGCATAACTTCGGTTACTTTGATATGGTGATAATATTTTTGCTGACTTGTTCATATTCATATATTCTCTATTACTTGACAGTTTTGTATTGCTCTGACTAAAAATGTGTGACCACGGCTTGCTTGTGCTTATGCCTGTTCTTGTTTCACTGGGTTGGCCTGCACTGATTTTTTGGTCTTCAATGATGATGTTAGCCGAGTTGTCCAATTGCCTGACTTTTGTTGCCTTTGATATTACTTTTAAGTCAATTGGTCTTGGCAGTTGCTCATTCGAGCTGCTTGTGATTTGATGCACCTATTTATGTCTTTATTTGTATACTTGAATCTGTACTTGTTTGTTTGACTGCGCGTATATATGTGCAAACATATGTATTTATGAAGTCTAAAAGCATTTGTATTACTGTCTGCATATCTACTTGTCATGTTTGATGTTGAAGTCAATATGGCATTCATTGTTGAGGCTACACTTGTACATGGTTTTGTTCTCAAGTCATGTAGTTCATGTGTACTTAGTTCTTGTATAATTTGTGGATCGCCATTCACTGTTTCACTGCTTACATCATCCATACTTATAATTTTTGTGTTTATGTCCTTCTTGTTTAGTTTCCACTGTTACTAAAAGTGGTCTTGGTTGAGAATGTTTCAAGACTTCACTGTGTACATATGTTTAACTGTTGTTGTTCTTCATGTATAGTTGATGTGCACTTTTGAGTTGCAGCCTGAAATAATTTGGTCTTGCATTTTTGTTCACGATGTCTTCATGTGTACTCGAGTATTGCCTCTGTTCATTGCATTGCTTTGACTCGTTTCTGGTTTGCATTGGGTTGATGTGCATTGTGTTTCTAGTCATCATTTCTAGGTTTAGTTGGACCTTCTTGTCACTTCAAGTCTGAGTTTCATCGAGTCATGTTGGTTTTGTTGGATTCCTTCTTTGTTCATTTCCTTGAGTCTGGTTTAGAGCATTTGTATTCACATTGACAACTTGTTATGGCCTTTTGTACGTATGTGTGCTGGTGAGGTTTGCGCTTTGTATATGAGTCTGTACTTGATTACTGGTTTCTCTGACCAGTCTGGGTTCAAGTGTACATTCGAATTTTTGGTCGAGGCTTGTTCGAGTCATTAAAAACTTGACCCATTGATTTGTATTGCATGCACCTGAGTTGAATCCATCTTAAAGCTCGGGTTTGACCTTGTGCTCATGTTGTGACATTATTTTTATTGCACTTGAGTTGAACCAGGGTTTTGGTTGGGTTTGACCTTGTGTTCACCTGTCTCTATAATTTTATCAAGTGTATATTGATGTGCAGGGCCTTGTGGCATGTACAGTGATACACCGTGCATGTCACAAGTTGTTCGTGTAGACGAATTCAAAAATAAATGATGACCAACAACCCATATAACTGAGGCAAATAATATTTTCAAAATATGCACTTTATTTTTCATTGCACAATATTTTCTTTTCAATTTTACCGCATTAGTGTTTATCTTGCAGACTGCTCAAATGCTGGATTCAATCTGAAATAGAGTTAAAGATCAAATACGAGTGAAGGAGTGAAATGTAGTGAGATGCAAATGTATGTATAGTGAAAAAAGTGATGTGATAGAAATTGTAATGTAATTGAATTTGTATATATATAGTGAGAGCTCAAATTTGTACTATTCAAAATTGTAATAAAATATTTGTTTGAATAAAATATCATTTTGAATTTAAATTTTGTGTTATTTATTTTATTCCATAAATATTTATTTAATTATGCGAAAAATAAAATAGTATATTAACGAATATATATGTTTAATATCATCAAATAAAAATCATATACTTGCATATTAAACATTAAGAAGTTTCAATGCATGGGGTATTTATAGTGGTTGAAGCTGATGTAGGGAAGGCTGAGATGATGCCATAAAATCAGTTGTAAAGGGGCTAAGCCATTGATCTAATTAATGAGGGATAATTGGCGAAGTAAAGGGAAATCGCAGCGGAGGCCGGCATCAATAGGGAAAACCATACCCTATTCTTATTGTTTAGGTAATGTTCATGCACAACGGTAGCATATTGCAAGCATGCTCTATGCTAGAAGAGGACTCACCTGGTTGTACTTATTTGTCGGTCGTGTTCGTATGTTGACGTGGCAAGGTGGGCCAGCTTGGGGTGCACTGGTTGAGGGGCCGACCAAAAGTGCCATGGCGAGGACAGGCTCACAAGGGTCCAACCTAGACGGTAGTCGAGTGAGACTTGCAAGCCTACTTCTAGGCTATCCTAGATAGACAGTAGATCAAGCTAAAAAACCTTAATTAGTATAACTTCTTATTTACGAAAAGTTTAAGTAACTAATACCCATGATTTTATATGGGAAAACCAATAAACATACAGGCCAGACATAAGTCTGGTATGAATTATATCATTTCCCTTCGAAGTTCCTCTACTAGTGGGACCACACCACTAAAAGATGAAAAAGGATTTCCTCGATACTTAACTTGGTTACACAATCAATATAAGACTACCATAAGTTATAAGTCTCAATTCAATATATTGAACTCAGCCTATATAATACATCTCAAAAAACCATATTCAAAACTATCTTGGATTAATGGTCTTGGAAAATATGATACATAATCCATGATCATATACAAATTTCGACAACATTACTTTCAAAAATTCCATTAATTCCATTGATTATATCTCTTGTATCATAAGGTACGACCCCAAATGGTTTTGGTTATTAGTTTCTTATATTTGTACCATAAGGCACATCCCCTTACAGTCTTAGTGATACTTTTATTTGACTTGCACTGCAAGATGCTACTAAGCAGTCTAGGTCAATCATTATCTTTTATTTATTCTCAAAGGTACATCCCAAGAATATTTTTATCTTATCTTTATATTATAAAGTATGTCCAAACGTGGTTTCGATAAATCTAATTTACATAGGCTTGAACCTCATAAGAGAGTTACAGCCACTCTTGTAAAACAGTACATCGCGCATCCCTTCGGAATTTGAATGCCGAACCTATCCCTTAAAGTAGGCGCACTCAAGTGATCATCCACACTCGACGTCAGTAGCCCTTTCTAACCTGCAGTATATGATAGGTTCTTGCTTTAACTTTTTAGTTATCTTTAAATTTCAATACTTCACCTAATTGTTCATTATTAGGTCATGGCTTCAGCTATTCATTTTGTTTCATTAGGTTCGCAGCCCATCTTTGCTAAGCTTAAGCCTCAGAACCACTTTCATAATGCCTCATGCTTAAGAAAAATCTAATTACTACTCTTGGCCATATTAAGCCTTGAGTTTCTATATCAGCTTTCCTTCAAAAGCCAATAGATATTGGTAATTGGCTTTCCTTGAAAGTCAATAGGTCTCTACTACCAAATCACTACCTTCTAGTTTTGCATTTAAGAAGCCCTGTTTTCACACTCTCATTAGGAGCACCCTCGGCAATAGCCTTCGCCCGAAACTCTCATTTGGAAATCTTGGCCATCACCTTCAGCTTTAATTTTACTTGGTTCATTCACTTGTAACATTTCTTAGTCTTTCTTAGTTCATTTTATGCTTCAGGTGTTATGCCCTTGGTACAACACCTTCGGCACCACCACTCGAACTTCAGTACATGTAAAAAAGCATGCATATCTGATCATGCCTGCATATTTATACACCCTGATGCATTTTTTTCACGTGTCTCCTCCCTCCTTGTCCTGCCACCACTTTTGGTTAGCGACGGTTTTCTTTGTATTATTTTTACAACACTTTTATAAGATCTTGTCCCCTTATTACTTGGCATATAAATTAGCAAGCATAATTTGGCCTTGGTAATCTTATTACATGGTCTCGACATACCTACTTATTTTTTGGCAATATGTGTTTAAATTAGGAAAATTTCTATAACAATTTCACAAAGTCTTAGAGAATTCATAAATATATTAACTTGTATATTTTCACCAAAATTTATACACTTTAGCCATTTTTTCTTATTTACATAATATGCAATTCCTTAAAAATCCATAACTAATTATTTTTACATGGGAAAATTCTCAAAAATAAAAACCTACCTCTAAAAGTATATTCTTAACATCATATTAATATTTTCAGATCATTTCGAAATTATTACGGTAGGGGATCATGGATAAACATCCTCTAATAAAGTTATTTCATCCTAAAATATCCATTAAATCATGTTATATCATTTATTAGCACATATTATATTAGCTTTATCATAAATAACCATAAACATGGTCAACATAGATGAACACAACCAAAATGGGAGCGATATTACTCACCTAAATCCTTGACTCACCTTTATCTTCGTAAGTTTCTCTAGGTTTTATCCTTCTCCTTCTCTTTCATATGCCGCTAGCACCATTAACAGGTTTGCAAAATTTTTGTTTTTATTTCAAGGTAATAAATACAAAAAGTGAGAGTCATGCTATTTTAATTATCTCTTAATAAGTTGGGCCGCATTCTTTTAACCCTCTTTTATTTATTCTATTCACTTAAATTAGATTGTAATATTACAAATGAATGTACACTTAATTACTTATCATACCAATTTATTTCTCATTTTATGCAACATGTACATAAATGTCCCCCAAATATTTATATTGTTATTTGCTATTTTACTGCCCCAGTTATCTTATTCGATTTCATGATTAAATCACTTAATTATTTATTCTCCTAAATTAATTATTTATTAATTTATAAGATGTTGCTATTGTAACTAGGGTTGTAACGAAATTGGGTTGTGGTGATGGAATAGCGATAATGTGAGGTAGGAAGTCAGCGATGGTGATGGAAGGTGATGCGGTGACATGGGGCAGTGATGGAGCGAATAACAGCAGGCTGGAGGCGATGAAGTGGGTTTCCTTCGAACTAAATTTTAAAACATATTGCCTAATCGGTTTTAAGTTTATTTTCTTAACTAATTCACCCAATTGAATATATACAGTTTTTTATCAACAATGTTACGATAAAAATTGGTCAATAAAGGGATATATTTGAATGTGGATAGTGTCTCATCCACATCTGCTTCTGAAATAATTCTCGGATATTGGATATCTCTATCTATGGATACAGACTGGTATACTATATTTATCCTATTAGCCGATGATCGATAAATCAATATATACATAATTTTGGTCTACATAATCTCATTGATTATAAAAGTATAAAAATAATCAAATAAGATGATAATAAATAGTTTCCAACAATTAATATACATTAAATGCATATAATATGACCTATTAAATTTTAAAAATATAATACAAATCTTTCATTACTAATACACATAATATAAACTATAATTTTACAAAAATTAAATGAATAATTTTCGAATGTGGATGCCTTCGTATCCACATCTGTATCCCTTTTTTGGGATATATAATATTTATCAGCTTTTTGGATACTGATGTAGAGGAATTTGAATTTTTTGATACACGTTGACAATCCTATTTAAGAGAGAATATTGTTTATTTAACACTTCAACTGACACTACTTTTGGTTGAGCTATTGTAATTGAAATAAATCAAGAAGAGTTAAATACTTCATTATTACACATCGTACTAGTGTATAACACATGCATTGCACACTGTAATATTGTAAAATACTAGGGCTATCAATGAGTATCCAAAAAATCTGAAATCTTTCCATATCTATATTCGAAATATGAAAAATTATCTGATATCTGAAAAACAGATACGAATGCGGATACAGCCAGATCTGTGTCTGATAATTATTCATCCGGTTTTTATCAAGATTATAGTTATTTTTTGTATGTTTTAGTACATAAAATGATTGCCATCATTATTTTATCTAAGTAAAAAAAACTAATATGTATATAAAAAATAATATTTTCTACTTAAGATTATTTTTCTTAGCGTATTTACTAATTTTTATTTTTTTGTACTGAAATACATTTATAATAAACCAAATTCTGTATTTATTTATTTAGACTTATTTGTTATGTGCTGGTCGAAGAATATCTGACAAATATCTGATATCTATCAGCATATACGGATACAGAAATTCGATATCTGAAAATGATTTTGGATACAGATACGGATAAGGATATGTCACTATACGAATCCATATCCACCCGTTTAAAGGCCTATAAAATATAGTATTTATATTTTTCATGTTAAAATTAGACCTTTATTATGCAGTGTACAATAAATTCAGTGAAATAAATGGACGTAAAATTGTTCTTATTGTTTATGTTTAATTTATGTTATGTAGCTTATATGTCTTCATACTTTAGTAGAAAAATAATTTTTACGTTTTTATTAGTATGAATATGGTATAAATGTTGAAACCATCATATAATGATTTATTAAATAAATTAACACATATTATTTAGCTAGATTTTTTTAGATATATCAAATTTAAAATCACGTGTTTAGTTTAGAAACATGGATTTAAAGGTAAATAGCAGGAAACTTTGATAAGGATTGTGTTAAAAAATATATTGAATTATCAATGCGGAGTTATTTGAAGTTAAAAACGTAAATTTGTAAATTAGTATATCATAAATTTTTGAGATAGATGATTATAATTGGTTTACAAATAAATTTTGTCATTATTATTTATATAACTAATTTAATGTATTTTATTTATATATATTTATATCTAAATGGACAAAAATAATTTTATCATTTCTGTTAATACGAATATATATATATATATATATATATTGCCATATATTTTAAGGATTATTAAAAGAATATACTAATTGTTTACTAAGATTATTTAAATAGTTCAAGTTTAGATTTTGTAAGTAATTTAACTACAAAAATATGAATATAAAATATTAGCAATGAATTGACAAGCATCTTAAATAATTGTACAAATGTTAAATTTTAGGTACTTGTTAGCTACAAAAAGAATTTTACAATGAAATGTGTGATAAGTTTATTAGTCGCTATGAACAGGATCGAAGATGTAAATAATGTAAATGCAGCGGAATAGTATAACAGAATCACACAGTCGATTTTATACTGGTTTGAATCTTCCATCCTATGTCCAGTCGTGAAACTGCCCATTGGTATTTTACTATCAACACTCTGACTTCACCAAGAGGAACAAGTTTACAAACTCCGCCTCAACAACCGAATAGAATTTCAATAATAATTACAAGCAGTGTAACAAATGCTACTTTCTGATACAGCATATCTTGATATACAAAATGTCACTTTGATGTGCAATAACAACAAGACCAAAATATATTAAGTGGAGGTGTAGAGGCTAAGGAGTTTACTCGACTAGAATATGGGATATGGAGATGAATCACACTAGTCAAAATCTCCGAATCACATGATTTTCTTGGAATTCAGAGTATTGGTTAGGAATTGAGAGTTTGAGGCCTAGAATTCAAAGCATAGAGTTGTGTTATGATTCAACGATGGTTAGGGGTCTATATAGATGTCGTAGGGATGTTAAAGTAGAGGTGCAACCATCCAATTTTTCCATTGATGAAGAGAAGTGGATGCAAGAGCGAAGAGACGCAACTTCTGGAGTGAAGAGACATGAAGGTATCACTTCAAAAAACTAGTCGTTTTATACTTGGTCAGTCGATTGAAAGAAGGCTTCAGTCAACTGGCTTAGTGTAATTTCGAGCGTGGGTTCATTGCCAAAAATAGTAGACAAGTTTTTTATATTTATTCGACTGGTTCAGTCGATTGGACAAGGAATTCAGTCAACTAAATCATAGTATTTTCGAAAAGCTTGTGTGATGCAGTAGTAAGGGCATGTGCTCATTTCTCAGCCCACCCAGGTTTGAATCCTAGCTTTGCATATTTTTAGCCATTTTATTTTACACCTTTTTCATCATCGTTTTTGACTGTAATAACTCAATAAATATATTAGTAGCATTGTTGTATGTTTGTTATCATCAAACACCGCATATATGTGGTTATTTTATTCTCTCCCTTTTTTGATGATGACAACCACACAACTTTAATAAAAAAAAAAATATCTCCCCTTAGATATATGTTATGTAAGTTTATTTTCCCTAACTTCGTATAAATACCACACACGTTCTTCTCCCCCTTTGTCATCAGCAAAAACGGATAAGAGCATTGGCATACTATATGATAAAAACTTCCCCTAAGTATAATATTTCTTTTGGACTTTTAACTATGTACCCCTTATCAATATGCTCACTATTTCTTCCTTTTTTGTAATTAACAAAATTATGAGAAAAATAAAAATAAATGGAGAATATAATAAAAATGTCAAAAATAAATAATTTTAACATTAATGCAAAGCGATGAGTATCCAATATATATGTCAAATGTAAGCAAAATGATGCTCACTTTACAACAGATATAAGGCATACGACTTTGGAAACCATATTCAGTTGAATGTGGTTGATCTTCTAAACATATAATTTCCACTATTAATCATGGTGTCATAATATTTGTTAATGTATGGTTGTCTATCATAACCAGTTAGATTAGCAGCAACTCATATATCAACATTAATTGTCATTGATTCAGTATTCAAAGGATTTTTCTATTTTCAAGCACAATAATATTATGACATGGATTGGTTTTAGAACCATTTCTACTTTAATACTAGCATTAAAATGTGTATACATAAATGCATATCTAGTACATTTTTATAATCATCTTGTTTATAGTCTAAACCGGTTTTATTATTTTGAGCTTTGCTATTAGTAGTTAAGGAAGATAAATCGTCTTTTTCTCTATTAAAATTTGTGATTTTCTCATTTAATTTATCAAAATAGCTTTGGAATCACAAATTTCTTTTTGCAACTTAATATTATTATCTTTTAAAAATTCACATTCTTTAATAAATTATGGATTCTTACCATTTAAAGCCCTATTCTCTTTTTTAGGAGACAAAAATTTAGGATTACAATCATTTAAAGAATTTTTCAAAAATATATAATTTTATTTTGCAAAAGTTCAATTTTCTTTAAAAGAACGGTATTTTTATACTTTAAGCGCTCATTATCTTTTAGTAAAAATACATTTTGTAAAATAAGTTTTTCTAATATATTTTCAAAAATTTCATTTTGTTTTACTAAAACTTATTTTCTTCCTTTAAAATACTAATTTTACTCTCACAATCATCCAATTTAGCTAAAGCAATAGAATTGACTTTTTATGATGCTTTAAAATCTTTTAATAACTTCTTATGTGTTTGTAAAAGATCATTATATAAGCGTGCCGATTTTGATCTGAGATTAGCACACAACACATGCATCGTGATTCTATAGATTGTTGCTCGCTTCTAGAAATTTGATTTTTCTCAACTGTCTTTGAGCACCGACAAGGTCTTCTCTTTCTGACCATTATTCTATGATGTTGTGATGATCGATAGAATTCCAGGTTCTGATACCACTTGTAAGTCGCTATGAATAGGATTGGAGATGGTCAACAGTAATAAATAATGTAAATGCAGTGGAATAGTATAACAGTGAATCACACAGTCGATTTTATACTAGTTCAGACCTCCTGTCCTATGTCCAGTCTCGAAGTTTCCCTTCGATATTTCACTACCAACACCCTCACTTCACCTGGTGGAACAAGTTTACAAACTCCACCCGAACATACGAATGGGACTTCAACAACAATTATAATTAGTGTAGCAAATGTTAATTTCTGACACAATATATCTTGACATACAGAATGTCACTTTGATGTACAGTAACTCCTATAACCGGACCAAACTATATTGAGAGGAGGTGTAGAGGTTAAGGTGTTTATTCGCTAGAATATGAGATGTGGAGATGAAGCACACTAGTTGAAATCTCTAAATTACATGTATTTTTTGGAATTTGGAGTATTGCTTAGGAATTGAGAGTTTGAGGCTTAAAATTAAAAGCGTAGAATTATGTTATGATTCAGCGATGGTTAGAGGTTTATATAGATGTTGTAGGGATGCTGAAGTAGAGGTGCAACTTTCCAATTTCGTCATTGATGAAGAGAACTGGATGCAAGAGCGGAGAGATTCAACTTCTGGAGCGAAGAGACATGAAGTTATCACTTCAATAAACTAGCCGTTTTATACTAGGTCAGTCGACTGAAAAAAGACTTCAGTCGACTGGCTTAGCATAAAAATCAAGCCCGAGAGCATTGCCAAAAACAGTAGGCAAGTTGTTCATATTTAGTCGACTGGTTCAGTCAACTGGACAAGGCTTTCAGTCGATTGAATCATAGTATTTTCGAAAAGCTTGTATGGTGCAGTGATAAGGGCATGTGCTCATTTCTCAGCTTACCCGGGTTCGGGCCCTAACTTTGCATATTTTTAGCCATTTTATTTTACACTTTTTCCATCATCGTTTTGACCTGTAATAACTCAATAAACATATTAGTAGCATTGTTGTATGGTTGTTATCATCAAAACACTATATATATATATATATAGTTCTTTTAAAGTTTACTATGATAAAGGAATAAGAAATTGAATTTGTTATTATTATTTACGTATATTATTATATCTAAATGAAAGAAACTATTGTACAACTGTTGATATGAATGTGATATGCATATTGAAACTGTCATAATTTAAGATTTATTATATGAATTAATGAATATTTGTTCATTGAGTTTATTCAAATAGTTTAAATTCAAGATTACATAATTATTTAAAATATATTGACTTATACAATATTATGTGATATCGAAGATAGTCTGTAAACAACTCTGGAATTTTAAGATGTAAGTACTAGATGTTAGAAATAGAATTTTACAATGCAATGCATGATAAATATTTTGACATAAATTAAAAATTAAATTTGTAACTATTATTTATGCATATAATTAATTTATGCGATTGATGAAAGCACCAATCCAATCAAAATCAAAACAAAAGTAAGAAGAAAGACAAGAACATACAAGTATTTTTATAATGGTTCTGCTTAATCTCCTATCCATGTCCACTTTAATTTTTTTTATTAGTTGTTCTTTCCTAGGATTACAACTAGATATATCAGATCTGGCCATAATATAGTGGATCTCAAATTTACAATGAAGTTTCTAGAGTGTTTGAAGGTCACTAGTACAGGTATTTGCTTCTAAGTTCTAAAACAACAAATATTAGCTCCCTAGTGACTCTAATGGAGGTGGGGGTAAGATGTGAAGAAGAAGAAGAATGTGTCTCCGATGGCAAAGAGATCAGATTCCTTTTCAGTTGCAACTAGGCTTGTATTTATAGGGAAACGGACGTACAGATCCAGAAGCCCGCTTGCAGTAGAGTCCAGAGTCAATCCGACATTGCACAAGAGAGCTCGGGGTCCCACAAGCCCTAGAAATAACTTGAGGCTGAGTTAAATAATTTGGGACCGAGTTATTTTAACTCGTCAAAGTTACATTTCATCCATTTGCTTGCTTTTCTATGTTTCTTTTGAGTTGTTCTAAGTCATTTTTGCATCGACTTTGAGTTGATTCTATTGATTTTTCTGATAGTTGTTTCCTTTGCTTTCTTCTCGCTAACCCTTGGAATTGTTCGTCAAAATCATTGGAAAATCACTTGACCATTAGTTATTGGAGTAGCACAGGAGATGTACGGTGTTCGGGAATCAAAAAGACGAGGCAAAACAACTTAGGGTCAACCTATTTGACTTGGGGCCAAGTTCTTTCCTTAGTCAATTTTCCTCTCAAACTTCTCGATTTCAATTCTCTAGTCCTTTCGATCGTGTTTGCAAGTCCATGAATCATTTGGTCCTGGTTTTGATCTTCAAAGTCCGATTGAAATTTGCTTCATCCCAAAAGCGGGTTAACAATGTTATATAATAGTGTAAATATTGAAATTTTCACATTTTTATGATCTAACAGACAAATCAATGAATAATGTTTACTTAATTATTTAAATAGTTTAAATTGAATGATTAATTCTAATATATGGAGTTAAATGTAAAAAATAGAGTGGAATCGGGGATTTTATAAATGGTTATTGAAATTTAATGAAGGAATCTGAAGTGAAAAAATATATATCTTATAATGCACTATATGGATGAATTTATTGAGATAAATGAATTATAAATTGAATTTATTATTCTTGTTAATGCATATTCTATATGTTATGTGGCTTTATGTGTCTTACTTTAATGAAAAAGTAATTTAAATTTTTCTGTTGGTATGAGTGCGGTGTATGCATTGAATTTTCATATTTTCATAATTTCGTAGATGCACGAATGAAAACCGCTTAATTATATTCATCTATTTAGTTTAAATTTATGATTACATAATTAATTTAAATATAAGGACTTAAACATAAAATCTAAGGAGAAAAGCAAGATGAGTTTTGCAAATAATTGTTGTAATTTTAGATGTTGTTGTTTGAAATTACAAGTTGAATTTTTACAACATAGTGTATGATAAAAAATTTGAGAAATGAATTACAAACTAAAATTGTTACTAATGTTTTATGTGATTTATACATCACGTTCGAATTAAAAAAATAGTTTTATCACCTTGGCTGGTAAAATAATGGTATGCATATACAGTGAAATTGTCATTATTTAGTATTTATTAGAAGTATTAATAAATATTAGTTAACTTAATTAATTTAAATGTTTGATTATGTAGTTAACCTAAATATGTGGACTTGAATATAAATGTAAGGAGGTAATTGATGAATTACTTGTAAATAATTTTATAATTTTTAAATGTATGTACTAAAATAGGTAAAATGATGGGAGTAATCTAGTAAAATAAGTCTAGATTGATAAATTAAAATACTTTAATTTAAAATATCAAAAGAAAATTAAGAAGAATAGAGAAAACTAATGGAATTGTTGAGAAAATTAGAAAATTTTCTAATTTATTGTTATTTAATAGATTTATTTTCTTTTTATTTATAATGGAAAGTGTAAATATCCATTTATTGACAATAGTGGCCGCGACTTAAGTGGAAAATTACTATCCATTACACTTTACAAATATAAATCAATAAATGAAATAATTTATACATGCTCCAACCACGTGAATATCTTAGAAAAAAAAAAGAGATGTATATGCTAAAAATTGAAAATCAAAGTTCTGTATTCTCAAAGCTCATGCATAAAATGTCTCTACTCATAAACCCATGTAAATTAGGTCTGTATTTTTTTATTTTTTTATCAAACTGTCCCCTCTCATAAAATCGGCGTAACATTGAAATCAGAGACGAAATTAGCATAAATTAGTCAAAAACTAAAAATAGAAACCTAATTTTCATAACTTTTTCGAGAGAGACTTTTCTTCGACTTTCAATTAGGAGGAGTTGCAGCCATTTCTTGAAAGAAAAAAAAAATATGAAGTTGGTTTAATAACATTTTACAAGATGTTTTCAAGACTCTTTGAATATAATTTAAGTTTTCATTTAGAAAACGTTGAAAGTTAAAACCTTTCCTTAAGGAGAAAAAACAGATGGAAACATATTTCAAACTCACTATGCCATTGTTAGGTAAATAATAATGTATTATTCTCTAAATATATCCTTGTTTTTTTAAATAATTATTATTGTGCGTAAAATCTCTCATCATCATCATCATACTATAATTTAGGTTTTCAAAATAATAATTAAATTGAATAACAACATATACTTAACACCGGTATTCAACTCTTCGTAAATCGAACGTCTAGTAATGCACAATTTTAATTACTGCATTAAGATTCACACTCATTACTCACCAGACACCAGTTCACCCTCCTGTATATATTCACATCTCAACAGTCAAATTTTCCAGAAACACAAGAAACGATAACCACCATTCAAAACCTCAAATTCATAAACCTCAAGCCATGAAAGCAATAATAGCCATAACAACTCTTTTATTCATCATCTCCTGCACAGACAGTGAAACCATCAGCAAAGGAAAATGGAAGCTTCTAAAAGGAAACGTCGGTATCTCAGCCATGCACATGCAGTTACTACCCAACAACAGAATAATAGCTTATGATCGAATCGATGCAGGAAAATCCAACATTTCTTTACCCCATGGAAAATGCTTCCATTTTTCCAAAGGCCTCGACTGTACTGCACATTGCATTGAGTTTGATGTCCTCAGTCTCAGAATCCGCCCTCTTATTTTCCGCTCCGACACCTGGTGCTCCTCAGGCACGTACATTTTCTATTTTTTAAATAAAATAAAAGTAAAATATACTTTTATACCTAATTTAAATATTTGATTTTGCAGGAGCAATGACGTGGAATGGAACACTGGTACAGACCGGAGGATTCCAGCAAGGCGAGCGAGTAGTGCGCCAGCTGTCACCATCCGACGACTACGAGACCTGGACCGAGAACCTAAACGGCTTAGTAGCAAGAAGATGGTACTCGACCAATCAAATCCTGCCAGACGGCAGAATCATAATCGTCGGGGGCAGAGACAAGCCGAGTTACGAATTCGTCCCCAAACGCACGCGTTGGGAGCATTGCTACGCGTTCAGCCTGCCCTTCTTGGAAGAAACGCGAACGGCGTACCACATGGAGAACAATCTGTACCCGTTCGTTCACCTATCAACAGATGGGAACCTCTTCATCTTCGCAAACACCAAATCCATACTCTTCGACTACATCTGCAACAAAGTCGTGAAACGATTCCCTGAAATGCCGGGTGGCATTTCGCGCAATTACCCAAGCACGGGATCGTCCGTCCTCCTTCCACTCCAGCTCGAGCATGGAAACGGTACACTTACGAAAGCGGAGGTCATGATCTGCGGTGGCACGAATACTTACTCGTACCTGAACGCGACAAACGGGACGTTCTTACCTGTGTCGGATACGTGTGGACGGTTGATCATAACCGATGAACGTGCCACGTGGCAGATGGAGAGGATGCCGATGGGGAGGATTATGGGGGACATGGTAATGCTACCGACCGGAGATGTATTGATCGTAAATGGAGCGGGTAAGGGGATTGCGGGTTGGGAGATGGCCCGTGACCCGGTGCTGACACCTGTGTTGTACAGAACTGAGAACAGGAGCTTTGAAACTATGAAGGGGAGTGGTACCCCGAGGATGTACCATTCTACAGCGATACTGGGGGTGGATGGAAGGGTGGTTGTGGGTGGGAGTAATACGCATAGGGTGTACAGTTTTTGGAACGTTTTGTACCCTACCGACTTGAGTATGGAAGCGTTCTACCCGCCTTATTTTGGACGTGGGCACACGGTTGATATTGTGAAAATTGGAAACTTTGTTGGGTACGGGGAGCAATTTTGGGTGAGATTTAGAGTGAGGAGGGGTGTTGTGAAGCAAAATTTGAGGGTGGTGATGATAGCGCCGTCCTTTGCAACGCATTCGTTTTCGATGAATCAGAGGTTGCTGTCGCTGGTGGTGGAGGAAGTGGGCCGGGCGAGGGATGGGGTTTATGATGTGAGTGTTTATGGGCCGTGTAATGCGGTTCTGGCTCCGGCTGGGTATTATATGCTGTTTGTGGTGTATGATGGTGTGCCCAGCACTGGTAAATGGGTTCGGGTTGGAAAATAAGTGTTGACCGTTACAGCTGGTTGATAGGCGTTTGTTTTTATTTTAGATGCAACCGTTAACTGATGTGTGATTATTAATTCAGTGTTTGTACGATTAAGCTGTTTTGCAATTTCAAAAAGAGAATTGATTTGGCCTTTCCATATTTGGTAACGAAACTGGCTAACGTTTATTTTTATTAGTGATTATAATGGAGCTGTTAAGTGTTAAGCTACATTAGTATCAATTAATAGATATCAGTGCACGACTATTCTGAAATAAGGCAATTGATTTGATGAAAATTGAAATTAACTGACCAGTTATTATAAGTGCACAATAAATGATATTTGTTTCGTTACAGTTGCAAAACAAAAAATATTTACCAATTGGAATCCAACTTGGTGGTTTAGCGCACGGTTTTGATCTAAAATAAATTAACCTATTTGAAGCATTTTTATGTATGAAATATAATGTGTAAATAACGTGCTCATTAATTTAGTGAATCATGAAGGGAAACTATGATTCGTAACCCGTAGTTGCACACAGTTCTGGTATGAAAACATAAATGACCATGTTGAATAAGGATAAAACGAGTACTCGAAAATAGCAAAAAAATTTGTCTTTTAGCACATAAGCATAATTCTTAACACCATTAATTTATTTAATTATTGTTAACAAAAGACTTTTATTACTTGGCATATGATAAATATACCGAGAATAATGAATTATAACTTGATTTTTTATATTGCTTATTTATACAACTTTTAGGATGCATTTTAATAATATGTTATTGTATGGAAATTAATTATTACTTTTTGTTTAGCATGAATGTGGCATACATATTCCATGGAGTCGTTGCTTTTAAGCCATGAGTTACTTAAACAGTTTAAATTTAAGATTATTTAGTTAATCTAAGAAGAAATTTTATAAAACAAACAATTTAAATTTTAAAATACACAACCATCCATTCTAAAACATATGTTTTGAAAACAGGAAAATGGACAAGGAAGAAGTTCCAAAAAAAATTAGTCTCAAGGACAACACGTTTGTTTTTAGTCTGAATGACACTTTATAGTGTAAATAGAAAATTATAATTGCAACTATCATTTTCTGATTTACATTATAAAGTGTCATTCAAACCAAAAAACAAACTTGCTGTCCCTGAGACAAATTTTTTTTACAACTTCTTCTTTGTGCCTAAAAACCCCTTTGTATTTTCCACTTCAAAAACTGCAAATATTTACGTTTTTGTATAAACTTCCAAAAAAAAGGGTCATATTATCTTTTGACAAAGTGCAGATTTCATTTTCCAGGAAAAATGAAAATAAATTCTCAAAAATAGTTTCAAAATGTAATTTGAATTCGGTTTTTTAGAAGAGTATTTCATGTACTAAGTTTGAAAACAAGAGGCGAATCTTAACTTCTGCTAATTTAAATACAAGGATGTGATGAAAAGTAACGAGAGAGAATTAATGAGAACTTTTAGAATAATTATAAAAATGTTAAAATGTAATATACGAATGCAAGACAATAACAAAGAATTAATTTCAATGAATAATTGTAAAAATTATAAATTATAGAGATTTAAAAATAAAACGACAAGAGAGAATTAATGAGCAGAGAGAATTTCATGAATTAATGAGAATTAATAATGCTTCTATTTTACTATAATATATAGGTTTTATGGAAGCATACATGTTACTATTATTCGTAATAATATTGTTTTCATAAAATTCATTTCATTCTCTAAAAATGTTAAGAGGAAATAAGTAATATTTGCAATATTTTGTCTCCAATATCCGAAAAACAAATAGAATTCTTTACATAATATTATATTTTTTGAATATGAACGTTACGGTATGCGCTTCGCGGATGAACTTCAAACTGTATAAGTTTTAACACATTCAAATAAAAATGATTTGCACAAATTTTTAGTCATATTTTTACGTTAAAATCATGTGTAGTTAGTTTGAATTTTAATTTTTTGCATCTAATTATTTTTGTTAGTTTGAATTTTTCTTTATATTATTAACTGATAAAAAATTTGTAAAAAAAAATTATTTGTTAAATCATGTTTTTAAGTGATATTAAGAGTTGATAATATTTATAGAGGAGCGTTTTGAATTTGTAAAAGAGTTTAATGTTAGGTCATATTTTAAGCGACATTAAAATTTGATAATATCTGTAGAAGAGCGTTTTAGGTGTTCACAATGCTAACAACTATTATTAAAGATAATAAATAAATTTATAAAAAATGTTTATTTGTTAGATCCTATCTATTAAATAATAGTAAAGCAGAAGATTTTCTGCCTCTCTCCTTAATTCTAGGAATTTTCTCTTTTCTCCTTAATTCTCTCTTTAGATATTTTATTTTCAAATTCTTTAATTTATTATTTTACTTATTATACTAATTCTCTTCTATTATTTTACATTTTGCTACATGTATTCTAAAGTATAAATAATTATTTACATATAATTTATCAGCTACCTTGTAATATTTTATATTTAAGTCCACACATTTAGGTTAATTAAATAATCCAAAATTTAAGCTATTTAAATAAATTCATTTATTATTTCTTATAAATACCAAAGAAAGACAATTTAAATATGTATAACACTCAAACAACTAAACCATAATATTAATCTTTCATTCAACTATAAAGATATATAAATCACATAAACCAATAATAAAAAATTGTAGTTAATTTATTTCAATAAATTTATCATACATTTCATTGTAAATTCTACTTTAACTTCAAATACCTACATTTAAAATTAACATAATTATTCACAAAATTTACCTCACTTTTCTTCTAATGTTTTACTTTTCACCCTATATGTAACAATTAATTATGTGATCTAAATTTAAACTAATTAGATAGATCCAACTAACTAATATTTGTTAATTCGTTTAGTAATTTATGAAAATATCAATATGTACGCCTAATTCGTATTAACAAAATTTAAAAAAATGATTAATGTAAAGATGCCTAAGTTATATAACTTAAAGAACTTAAAGTGAATACATAAATAATAATAATAATAAATCATTTTTTCACATTTCTCTCAATAAATTTATCATGAAATGCATTACAAAATTATTTTTTTTGTACTCTGGATGCCTACATTATAAATTTTCTATAATCATTTACAGCCTCCCCTCAATTCCTTTACAATATTTTACATTTAAGGTCATATATTGTAATCAATTACATAACTTAAAAACTATTTAAATAATTTCACTATGCAATTTTTCACCGATTTGTCAAATAAGTTGATCAATATGAACCGTATTCATATTAACAAAAATGATGAAAAAATTCATTCAAATATATAAATACATCAATCACATAACATAAATTATATTCATAAATAATAATTACAAGTTTAACGTTTTATTTATTTATATCAATATGTGTATCATGCATTACATTGTAAAACCCTTTTTTAACGTCAAAAACCTACATTTTGAATTTATCCAGTTAGGTACAAAACACTTCACAATATCACCTGCCATTGTATACTAAAGTCGATATCTTCAAATTAATTATGTGATCTTGAATTTAAATTATTTAAATAAGTTCAATTAATAAATTTTTGTTAATTCATTTAATAAATGCTAAGATATAATAGTTTCAATATGTATACCATATTCATATCAGGCGCAAATGTGATAAAATTAGTATTTCATTTAAATACAAAGATATATAAGTCACCTAACATAAATAATATGCATAAGCAATATTTCCATATGTAATATATTATTCATATATCTAAATTTTTTATATTGTATTACATTGAAAAATTCTGTTTTTAGCTTCAAATATGTATATTTTAACATTTTTACAATTATTTCCTAAACCACCCTCAATTATTTTCTATTATTTTATATTTAAATCCATGTATTCAAACTACTTATGAAATCTCAAATTTAAATAATTTAAATAATTTCAATGAATAGTTAATCTATTCTTCTAATGAATCATAAAAATATATGTCAATTTTAACATACACACGCTCACATTTTATGGAAAATTATAAGACCATTTTTTTATTCAACCACAAAGATATATAAATCACATAACATAAATTATGTACATAAACATCATAACAAATTAATTTGTAAATAAGTTATAATTTCTTTATATTAAGAATTTATCATACATTATATTACAAAATTATGTTTTATCTTCAATATATCCACATCGAAATTATACAATTTTTTACAAAATTCCTCTCGATTCTTCCTATCGTTTATTTTCAAGTCCATGTACGCAAACTAATTACATAATTTTATATTTGATTTATTTAAACAAATTTCATTAAATAATATTTTTCACTTCATCTAAAAAAGTTACTAACATACGTCAGTTTGAACATGTATGTTATATCCATATTAACAAAACTGAATAAATTACTTTATTATTATATATGTGTGTGTGCACGCGCGATATACAACATAAATTATACACAAACATAATACCAGTTTTAATTTATAGTTCATTTATTTCACTAAATTTATCATACATTATATAACAAAGTTCTCATTTTAACATTAAATATATAATATTATATTTTACAATATTACCGTGTGCAACGCACGGGTTACACACTAGTTTTTAAATGATATTAAGAGTTGATAGTATTTATGCAGGGGCGTTTTGACTTTGTAAATGTGTTTAATGTTAGGTCATATATTTAAGCAATATTAAAATAAGGCGGTAGAGGGGCAATTTTTTTGTAGTTCACACCGATAGCAAAAAAGTATGATACCAAAAGTATTACAACTATTATTAAAGATATTTAACCATATTTTTGCGCTGAAATCATTTTTGTTAGCTTAAATTTTATTTCTAAGTTGCAATATCTATTTTATTTTTATTTTTGAAATTTTGTTTATATTATTAATTAATAATTTATTTGTTAAATCCTATTTTTAAATGGTCCTAGGAGTTGATGGTATTTGTAGATGAATGTTTTAAATTTGTAAAAGAACTTTATTTGTTAGATCCTATTTTTAAGTGATATTAGATTAGATAATATTTGTAGACGGACGTTGTGAATTCATAAAAGAAATAATTATTAAATCATATTTTCAAGAGATATTAAGATTTGGTATTATGAGCATTTTTGGTAGTTGATGCTAATGACGGAACGTACTTTCGCGTGTAAATTATTTTTCTGCAAATTGTACATGTTTAGCACATTCAAGAGAAAATGATTTGTAGAAATATTTAACCATATTTTTACGTTGAAATCATTTTTGATGGCTTAAATTTTATTTCTAAGTTGCAACATCTTTTTTATTAATTTTGAAATTTTGTTTATATTATTAATTAATAAATTATTTGTTAGATTCTATTTTTAAGTGATTAAAATTTGATAGTATTTGTAGATGGATGTTTTAAATTTGTAAAAGAATTTAATTTTTAGATCCTATTTTTAATTGATATTAGATTATATAATGCTTGTAGGCAGACGTTTTGAATTTGTAAAAAAATTTATTTCTTAGATCATATTTTCAAGTGATATTAAGATTTTCTATTAAGGGCATTCCTGGTAGTTCATGCTAACATCAAAAAAATGTGGCACCAAATATATTACAACTATTATTAAAGATAATAAAAAAAAATTATTTGTTAGATCCTATTTTCAAGTAATATTAAGAGTTGATAATATTCTAGAGGGGCTTTTGAATTTGTAAATGAGTTTATATTAGATCCAATGTTTAAGCGAAATTAAATTTTGGTAATATTTGCAGTGGGGCATTTTTTGTGGTTCATGCTGATACCAAAATAGTGTGAAACTAAATGTATTACGACTATTATTAAAGATGAGAGAATACTAATACCCCCAGTTGATTTCTTGAACAATTAGTTTGCAGTTTCCTACTAATTATGTAGCATTGTTATACCCTTGGAGGTTTATTCCATATTGATTCAAAAGTTGTTCAAACATGCATAAACTTCAAATACAAAGTTTCATACTCAACACGACATCTAAAAACATAATATTGGTCCCAATCAAGACGTAATATTCTAATTTAGTACATAATTCTGTCTTTATATCATCATATATAAATCGAGGCTGCCAATGAGTACTCGAAAAATCCGAAATCCGCCCTTATCCGTATCTAAAATATTAAAAGAGGTTTTGGACCAAAGGTCCCTATTTTCAAACCTCACGCACAAAAAGTCCCTATTTACAAACTCATGCCAATTAGGTCTTTATTTTGTTATTTTTTACTAAATTTTCCCCTTCTAGAAAATCAGTCCAACATTGAAATCAGGGGAAAGAGTAGCATAAATTAGTCAAAAACTAAAAATATGGACCAAATTTTCATAACTTTTTCGGTAGGACCTTTTTTTACATCGTCTTTCAATTCTAGGGACTTGGCAGCCGTTCCTTGATATAAAAATTTATCTGATATTTGAAAAACGGATACGGATGTGGCATTATCTGTATCCAATAATTATCCATCCCGTTTTTATTAAAATTATAATTATTTTTTTATGTATTTAAGTACATAAATGATTGTCATTTACTATTTATCCAGGTATGAAAAATTAGTTTGTATAAAAATCAATTTTTACCTTTTAAAATTATTTTTCTTAGTGTATTTATTGTTTTTTATATTTAGTACAAAAATGAATTTATAATAAAACAAAAATTTCTATTTGTTTGTTTAGATTTATTGGTTGTGAACTGGTCGTAGAATACCCGATAAATATCTGATATCCGTTCGTATCTGCCAATACGGATATCTAATATTCGAAAATAATTTTGAATACGGATACAGATATGAACTTTTGTATTTGAAAGTATTCATTTACAAGCCTATATAAAACCTTATATATATATATCTGTATGGACATATAAACAGTCATTATATCTAAAGTTGTGCATGTATACGCAGATATGCATGTCACGAGCAACATGGCCGAGCATGCATGCACAAATTGTTGAAACTGGACTAGCCCGCAGCGGAAGTTGTGGGCGAATTTCAAAAATTTTACCCTATTGGATCTTTATTGGGGCTATGAAGTCTAACTAAATTAAAACATTTCTAAATTTCATTTAAATAAAATCATTTATTTTAGTTAAATTCAAATATATTAAGGTATGAAACTAATTTTATTTGATTTAGTTTATACATAAATATATCATATACATTTATGTGTGAATGCATGTGTAACATAATAATCTGTGAAAGGTATAATATGATAATATGTAGATGTTGGGATTTACATCGTAATAGACATATTAGCTCATTTATATGTTATCTATGTTGTCCAAATATGTGCATGTATATGTGTTACAAAATACACACACACATGTATGTATAAATATATTATATATAATATATGAACATAAAATGTTTATATATAGATAAATATATACATATAGAAAGAGAGAGAACAATTATTAAAAATTATTTATAATTTAAAATTAACTTAGTTTTGCAAACAAAATAATTTTATTATTTTAATATGTATATATTATGTATAAAATGATGTTTTCATCCATAACATAAAATAATCTATCGATGAAAATTCAAATTTTACAATTTTCGAAAATCTAAGATAATAAAATAGAGTTTAGGAAAAATCTAGAGATTTTTCAAAGTTGAAATATTATTTTAAAAACAAATACATTGATTTCAACAATAATTATATAATATAAGGTAATATATTTTTAAAAATTCAAAATTTAAAATTTTATGAATTCTAAGATCATGAAGTACAGTTACAAAATTTTTGAAGAACTCATCAATTAAATTATTATTTTTAATAAATTATAAACATTTTTTTCGAAATAATATTAATTATTAAAAATAATAAAATTTATTGAAAAATTCCAAAAAAATTGTATGTTTTTGAAATGATACAATATTTCTAAAAAATATAAAATTGATTTTTTAATGGAATAATTATCTTATATATAATTAATAGTTCAAAAATTCAATAAATGCTAATTTAAAATTATGAATATATGTATGATAATTAATTTTCGAATTATTAAATTCATATTAAATATAAATAAGTGAACTAAAATTTCTAAATCATATATATATATCCTATATATGCTTATATGCTATTATGAGAGAGAAATATACACTAATATATATATATATATGTATATATATATATATATATGAATTTATTAATAAATAAATAAATATATATATGTATATATATATAAAACAATTATTAATGACAAAAATTGATTTTGTATAGTAAACAACATTGTCTATACATAAATTAAATAGTATAATAAACAAATTATACACATGACCAAACTGATTTGTGACAACAACATCTACTTACAAAAATCTCATCTAACTAAACATATAGTAGCAATATGTTTAAACATATATGAAATTTCTCATTATAGGATCATAGAATATAATTTAATTACTGTAATATGAATTAAAATTACCAATTTAATGATGCCTTTAAATCCACGTTGAAGCAATGACTTCGCTTCCTTTTACTGTTTTTGATTCGTCAAATTGCAAGTCCGGAATCACCGACCTCTAACTATCGAATAGTATTATTTTAATTTGAAATATATTTGAGAATTTTGAAGTGGATTTAGAGCTATGTTTTAATCAGCAGTGTAGAAGGTAATGGTGGCCAAAAAAAAATTTCTTTTTCAATTTTTAGAGGTACATACATACATATATATGGTTGTATTAGAGAGAAACGAGGAAAAACTTTTTACTCATTCTCACTTGATCTCAACCCATTATCTCCAAGCCAATTCCTTATGTTTTAGCTACCCCTAGACCTTCTCAAAAACGAAATCTTGTAGCCCTAATGATGGGCCTTAAATTCATCTAAGCCCAAGCTAAAATACTATGCAATTAAATCTAATTAAGTTGCTTGTCGATATTGTATATCGACCGATATATTTTTAACTGTTATAAATATGTATAATATTATTTATTTCTCAAACCATATTCAAATTTTGTAATTAATATTTCATAAATATTAATTAGTTTATAACAATTATAAACTAATTAAATTGTTTGGTCTTAAGGGAATTCATCATTTCAGTTGTGTAACTCTTGGGTGTAAATTTGGTCAACGATTAACATCCAACTATTCTAATGTTAACGTTCACACATCACTTAGCAGGTGGTGTGACATTATGGCCAAATTTATTGCTTATCCATTTCGACAAAAATCCAGTTTTATTTTAATAAGCGTTATCGAGTTGTGACATTTGTTTACATAAATTCTCTTCGTTAAAACTATATCACTTTGGACTTATGGAATTTGGTAATGGTCAAAACTCCAACTCATCCACGTTCGACTTTATAGTCCAAATATAAAGTCTTGGTTCAATAATAACAATTATTATTAACCAAAATGCTTTGGCCAAAGACTTTGACTTTGAGTTGACTGTGATACTAACCGCATATAACTGAGGAGACGAATTCTCTCTTGAATAGTGCTTCACTTCCAATACTTCCACTCGACCCAACTATAGTCACTCGATGGACGTCATGCCATGGTTTAGCTATAATCAAAGTGAAGCTTTCATATTGAAGATTCATAGTATTCTCAAGTCGAGAGAACTGTGTAAATTAGTCACATCGATATTTTCTGTTTGACCTTAGTTATATTAACCAATAGAAAACTATCAAGCAAGTCGTTCCATAGTTATCCAATAACTATTAGTAACCCCTAGGTGCCCCCCAGCAGTCATGAGTAATACACCGCCCAACATTTGGAGAGCGTTCATACTCCAATCTCAAAGATACATCAATATCCAGTCTCGATGCTTCTTGGCTAGAAACATTTAAAACGATATATTTGTTTCGTTGTGATAAATTACTCACGGTTACAACACTTTGTAACTACTCTCATAAATATACCATTTATGGATTTTTCTATTAAATATACTTTTAATTAAGTTAAATAATTAATATAATCACATTATATCAAGTATATAATAGGAAGAAAATACTATTCATTTCAAACAAAATTGGTCAACGAGTTAGATATATGTAACAAATTACATAATTGCCCATGAGGCATACCCCTAACTCTATCAATCTTCCACTTGCATTTGTGGTTAATTATGAATTCTAAATCCACCTTTTCCAATCAGTTTTTTTCAAAACTAATTAGGTCAGTCCCTTGGTGAATGGGTATGCTATTATGTTTTAATTATCAACTTTGTCGATTAACTCTCTCTAATACTGATAAACTGCCTTTATCATGTAGAATAATTCGAAGTATGTCTTTCGACTTCTAGTGAGCTTTAATTTCTATCATGACCGATTTCATGACATTGTCATCTTATAACAATATTATGGGATTCTCAATATTTAGAATCATCTTTGGCTCAATTATAAATTTGTGCATTTATATCTATATACATTGGTTTATTGTAGCGCTATTCAAGTTAATGTTCTTAACATTTTGTTGAATCGACCACAGTCTTTGAAAATTTTTCAAGTTAAAGATTTTAACTTGAATTTGACCTTTGATATGTTATACTCAATATCACTTATAAAAGTTTGTGTCCAAACGTTCCATCATAACGAGTTCGTTGTTTTTATAAACGATTCCCTAGTATTTCATAAATACACAAGAACACCTCAAACAACCATTTAGTGATATCAGTTTGGATTTTATATATGCTCCATGTATCAAATACATAAACAAAACACAATATCATATATTACATTATTGTATGATAATTCCTATTGCTAATACATAAGAAATCCAACTTACATGTTCTCTTTTTAATAGGGCACTCTTGTATATCGTTTTGGGGCAATCTCTATATCTTTTATACTCACCATAAAATACATCATTTACAATCCAAATTTGAGTATTAAAACAACAAAAGTTGATTTTAATACAAGCATTTTGTTAAATCAATAACGTGTTGTTTACTTATAGTTTAGAAATATCAATGTACCTTCTAAAGTTCTTTCTTGTGAATACACGCTTCCTCTGCACTTTGATTCAAAATCAAACTATTTGATATTTCTATCAAAATACTTATTTAATCTTGATGCTTATAAAATGATACATTCGTATCATTTCTTGGATCATATCCAAAGACTCACAAACCCGATATCGCTCTCACTGACTTCGAGGCATTTTTGGTTAATATGTGCGAACGACTTACTCTAAATCATTATTTAGAATTTTCAGTTTCAATATATAAGTACCAACACTAAGTCTTATCGAGCGATAATTTTGTGAGTAAATTTGAATTAGCTTGAGCATGTTGAATATCGAATCTATTATGTTAATTTCAACAATTGAAATTTGCGATATTATTCTTATCAACATTGGTCATTTAATTCCAACCGCATTAGTCTTTGCAGTAAAGACACAATCTTGGCCGATGGATCACATCTCTTTGGTTACGACCACCAAAATCATATTTTGATAGCGTACATGAAATTCTTTCAGATTTCCGTATAATACCATATAGAGTTAACAATCTTAATGGTTTAATTGAACAACCGAGTGTAATCTATATTTTCAACATTAATAAAAAACTCATAGTTTCTCTTCAATGTATGAGAATACTTATTAGACATTCTAATGCTCTGTGTTCATTTAGGTTAGTTAATTTCACTTCATCTCATATAATCGGTTCTATCTTTGGATCAGACCAATTCTATTTAACTACCAAAAATTTCTCAAAGAAATTCTTTCACAATGAATTTGATATATCTTGAAACAACAATTGTTTCTTAGTGCAAATAGAATAGAGATTTATAAACACTTTATGAACCTTTTTAGTTATAAAACGTATTTTAGTTTACAAAACTATGTTTAAAACATAAATATGTCATTTGATGATAGACCTTTCCAAAAAAAAACTTTTTGGAGATTCATACAGGATCCCTCATGAACAATTATTACGTGCAATCTTTCGACTCGCACAACCTGCCAACTCCTTGACCTAAGATATGTTGGGATTACTTACAAATCATTATCTTGTACGATTTTGTAAACTGTTATTCAGATGAAATAATACCAACCTTGTGTACTACTCTTAAGTACATACCTTATAGAAAGAAACTAACCCAACTTCACTCACAATTAATCGTAAATTATCCAACAATGTCAGCTTACTCCTTATCCATGCATCATTATGTATCGCATGGAGGAGTGACTTATGCGATTGAATCTATATTCATTTTTAGGTATACTTGAAACTCTTTTCAATATACTCACTTATTCGACCAAATCAAATCATTTTACTCTATTGCACGTTATTTTATTTACCTTTCTTTTATATTCTATGATTTTATCATAAACTTACTACATGTGTATCTAATACACATGTTCATGTTGGTAATAAATCATAGATGAATATAAAAAGTATGTTGAACCCTTTTGATATCAATAGACTTATGATTGTATACATCAGTATGTATTAATTCAAAGAGTTCATCAACTCTTATGATGCTTTTGCTGAATGGGTGCACAGCCATTAATTGTTTGAGATATAATTAACCTGTATCGTATGATTCATAATCATATAGTAGAATTATTTCTCAAAACTACGGCTTAGACTATAATTCCAAAACAACTGTAAATAATATTAGACACATATGTACTTTTGTTGCATCACTTTTACTATGAAAACAAATTCCATAATATAGTTCTATTTCATAATGAATATTCATAATACTCATATTGAAATACAGTTATATCTATTTTTCAATAAATACCAAAAATAAACATTATTTCATAAATAATGTTCGGTGCATTTTTCGAAAACAAATTTCGTAATTTGATGCAATCATTAGGTGCTATATGGCATGCTCCTACTATTTCCGACATTACCATAGTAGCGTACAAAATTTGGAGGTTCATCATTCACTTAGTATTGTTAATATTGTTTACTTATTTCATATACTGCAACTTGTTTACACTGGAGAGTTTTTTGATCAAATATCATGAACTCAAAGAAACAAATGTTATAGAAAACAAATTTCCATATGAAAGTACATTTCAGAATAAAAATCATATTTCATATTGCAATGTTAAGTATCAGTTATTATTACAATTCTTGTTTCCAATATTTCTCTATGAAGCAGAATTGACTATTCATTCTCTTCGTTTCAACTTTACCTTGAATTACATCTATTCTTATACATTCGTTTTTCTTTCAAATAGTCAAACTATTCAAAAGAAAACCTTACTACAATATCATAACAAGCATTTTACAAAAGCGCATTTGATCATTCTTAATATTTAAGACATCAAATATATTGCACTTTACGTAAACCGATCAAGATGACATTCCAACGATCGAGTTCTTAGGTGTATCTCATAGTTTATGGTCCTATGTTATATTAACATAATATGATCATTTTGGAATCATTTAAGTTGAATACATGATCTTAAAATACCGTTTAAAGGCTTACTTCGAATGAACTAACTTCATCGAAATATTAGTACCACACAAATTATGACTGTGACCCCCCGGCTCCAGTGATCGAAATATCAGAGGGAGTTTACCGTCCGATAGCTTAGATCAATGGGCATTAAAGGAGCGATCTCTTGTATACACTACTTTGGATCAACATGAATACGTTTAAAATACCTGAACATCTCTGAAATGGTACGTATCTCATCTCAACATTATGTAGTATACACGAGTTCAGGGAATTTTTTTTATCTAAATCACATATCAGGACACAATATATAATGATTTCACAAAATAGCGGACCAAAAAGATAGATATATATCATATACATAGGTACAAACAGACGTCAGACTATCATCATATATCTACAACTACGCCATTAGGCATACTATAAATAACTGTCCCAAAAATGATGTCCTAATACATACATAGACAAATATATACAAAGGACATACGACATGACTACACAAAATCAACTTAGCATAGTTCAACGGACTCTAAATGTATCTCCCTAACATCTCTCCTCCAGATGACTCTAACAGTTTCTTTGAGGCATGTAGCAAGCATGCGTCCGTGAAGCTCTAAATCTACAACTACCTTAAATCTATATACTGTATGCCAGTTGCCGTCCATCTCAACGTCGTATGAAATCACCTCAAAACGTGAAAGGGTAACCATCTTGAAAAGCCTCGGTCTGACCCGAGGTGTTGTCAAAAACAAAACATCGAGTCAAGCTATAAATCTAGCTATGAGTATAATAGTGTAACGATGATTCATATAAATTATGGAGTCAGGTTATGTGTGATGTTAAAAGAAATAAATATGTCACACGCTCCATAATCTAAACCCATCCACATTCTATTAAATTATTTCAATTCAAGTACTGGTGTCATGGCACTATTTAAAAGTGAATCACGGCTGCAACTCTAATCAACCGAGATATCACATTCTATTCATTTATAAGTTGCATTCATTATTCAATAGACATTTCAGTATCAAGTTATTCATTATCAAGTTGCCCCCACACGATCTATTACTTGCACTATCTTTTCCTGTTCACCTTTGGCGCTCACCCCATTGTGCTGTAATCTTCATCTTTGTTTCACCACATATCCATCAATGAGATTACTCTTGATTCTTCTCCGTTTTCTCTTTGCACTGCGCCTGTCACCGTGGTTGTGTTCGTGCAACAGATCATTTGGACAATTAGTGGCGGGGAAGCAGGTCGACACGATTTAGAGAGCGATCCCGGATTTGTCCACTAGGATGGATTCAAGCATCTAGTAGTTTCAACTCGTCCGGTTTACTTCATCAGTTAAATTCACTCAAATTCTTTTGGATTTAACTTTCCAGTATACTATTTATCCCCAAAATGGTATCGTTATCTATTTTATATCACATATAAATGTCGTGTTCATGCAACATAGTATTAATTTGCAGCATAAAGCATCATATATATTATGAACATCCATAAACATCACATATAAAAATAACTTGGAAGAATTTCATCGGATTTGAATTTGAATTATAATGTATGTTTCAAATTTAGACTTGATTTTTGATGACGTCATTCTAGTTTAATTTATAGAATTTTTCCATAATTTTTAATTTGGAAAATAAAGTATTTTCGGTTGACGCGTTTTGCGTCAAACGTTTCTTTTGAAATTTTACAGAATAAGTTAACCCGTCTATTTTATTATTGTTTTATGATCGCGTAACATTTTCATGCGCAATTGTATTTTTATTTCGGTTGTTCGCGGTATATACGCGAACGGAATATTGTGTAGCATCGTACTTTAAACCTTTTTGGTCATGGTTAGACCTCCACACACCTCCGACGACCGAACCGAGACCATCGTCGTGTTCTGCTACGCAATATGGGCCTGCTAGTACCTTCCGTTTTGGTTGTAACGCTCCCGTTCACCATACGAATGCGGAAATAACGATGTCCTTTCTAGTTATTACCAAGTCCGTCGGTCAGGCAAAATTTAATCAATTTGTTGTCTCACTTTCCTCTACATATTTCTTTTTGGTTGCATGCTCAAAATCATCATAGATTTTAAGGAATTAAAAATTAAAGTTTTGAAATAAAACTTGTTTTATAAAGTTTTCATGGATAGTGTTCATTATATCTCAAAACAAGCATGCATATTCCTTAGACTAAAGACTAAAGCAAGCATGTTCATTGCATGTTTCATGTATTGCAGTTTTTTGCGGAAATTAAAATTTAGTGTCAAAAGTAAGTATATATAGATGCAAGCTTATACCTTATTATTTAATTTACGTTGAATTTAAACATTTGTATAAGTGACAAGTGTTCATTATTTGGCAAAAGCCTACATGCGTGAAACTTTTTGTCTCCTAATGTTAATCTTTAGCATACTCTAACTCATATTTGCACAGTATACTATAGTGTGAAGCATGCATGCGTGCATGTTGTATATCCTAGTAATGTAACTTTTGATATAAATTGAAGTTTAGTATTAAAGATAAGTTTATAAAGATGCAAACTTGGTGGACACTCGATTTTTACTCAAAATTAAATGTGTACAGGCCGAGGCCTATGACTTGAAGATCCAATGAGGTGATGAACATTTCTTCTTATTTTTCGTTTTCTTTTTCTTGGATAGTACATTCCAGTTACAAGTTTTTGATATTAACAAACATTGCATTACTAAGTTATTATAGTTTAAACTTAAGAAAGATGCACTATTTACTTATTGAATTTGGTAGCTGACTTAATATATAAATAAGTTAAGGATGATGATCGTACAATAACTATATATACAAACGATGGAACGAGCACTTATGCAGTAACAAACGAAAAAAATATACTCACTTTGAGTTTGCCGATGAAACAAAAACTTGGATCTAGCAAGGATGAAGTAGGAGGAAGATGCGTACGCTTTAAATTTTCAAGAGGAAGGAAAATGGACAGGGAAGTGGTTTATATAGGACATATTATGAGACTTTAGGTTTGAGTAATCAAGTAGGTTTAAAGAGAATGATGAAAGAGATAAGTATGAAAACATCGGTCGAATGAAAATAAAGTTATTTATTTTACTTTTAGCAAATAATTTTATACCCGTCAAATAAATTTTCATAACCTTAATTGCGACATTGCCCTACCACAATTTGGCCTCCGATTACAATTCCGTTCGTGGCATTTTATTCTAAATTTTATTTTATATCCATAACGATTTTTTTATTACTTTCTAAAAAAAATTATTGCTATATATTAAAACAATAGCGGGATGTTATAGACTTTCCTCCTTAAAGAAGTCGCATTCTCGCAATTTACTAGAGAAACTGTATGATATCCGTACATTAAAAATCGTCCTATCAACTAATAAAATCCTAACATCCATGACTAGATGAATATATAAATACGTACCTAATGTGTTTCAGTTAACTCAGGATATGATTTCCTAATTTGCTCCTCAGTTTTCAAAGTGCGGTCTTTGGGATTATCTGAACATTGAACTTTGACTAGTGGAACTTGCTTGTTTCTTAACTGCTTCATTTTTGAATCCACTATCCTGGCTGGTTCAACGATGAAAATCAAGTTCGGTTCAGTCTCTAGTTTCTCTAGCGGCCTTTGGTTCTATAACAATGTCGGAATCCCATAGACATTTCCTTAATTGGGATACATGGAACACACTATGAACTCCAGATAGATATGCTGGTAATTCAACTCGATAAGCAAGGCTTTCGATACGCTCCATAACTGGATAAGGTCTAATATACCTTGGAGCTAATTTTCCTGCCTTTTCAAATCTTACAACTCCTTTCATTGTGGACACCTTTATAAAAATTTAATCTCCAATTGCAAATTCAAGATCATTTCTACGTTGGTCAGCATAGCTCTTCTGTCATGATTGAGCAATCTTCATACGATCCCTGATAAGCTCGATCTTTTCAGTCATTTCTCGAACCATATCTGGTCCTAGTATAAGTCTGTCTTCGGTTTCTAACCAATAGGCTGGAGAACAACGTGTTCTTCCATACAAAGCTTCAAATGATGTCATACCAATATTGGACTGAAAACTATTATTGTAGGAGAATTCAATCAAATGAAGATATTCTTCCCACGAACCCCCACACTCTACGATATATATCCTAAGTAGATCTTCTATAACTCGATTTATTCTTTCAGTTTGTCCATCCGTTTGAGGATGGTATGCTGTGCTAAAATTGAGTTGTATGCCCAAGACTGAATGTAAGCTTTGCCAGAATTGATTAGTAAATATCGTATTACGGTCGCATACTATATTCTTTGGAATTTCATGCAATCGTGCAATATCTTTCAGGAATAGTCTGGCTAAACTTTCTGCAGTTCTATCCATTTTAACAGGAATAAAATGGGCACTTTTAGTGAGTTTAGCGACTATCACCCATATACTTTCATTTCCCAACCTTGATCTGGGAAGTCCATCAATGAAATCCATAAAAATCTGTTCCCATTTCCATTGAGAAACTTCGAGAGGTAATAAAAGTCCACAGGGTTTTTGATGCTCCCCCTTTACTAACTGACAAATAACACATCGTTTCACATATTCACCGATATCTTTCTTCATGCATTCCCAATAATACATCCGCTTCATATCATTACACATCTTTGTACCACCAGGATGTATAGAAAATAAAGATCGACAACATTCATCTAGAACTTCTTTTCTCAATCGGTTGTGTTAGGAACACACAGTCTTCCTTTCAATTTCAAGTCTCCTTCAAATCTAACTCAAACCTGCTGAGATCTTCTGATGCATTTCCATTCTTCAATTGTTAATTTGGTCTGCTAGGATTGGGTCCTTTCTTTGATTAGCTTGAATTCAATCGAGTAACTCAATCGAATATCCAGACTTGCCAACATGGCTGTTGTTTCTTCCACTCTTCTGAACTGGAAATTACAAGAAGATAACACTTCTAATTCTTTCCATTCTATCAACACCATTGATACTACGGCCTGATGTTTTCAATTGATAGCATCTGCCACCTTATTGCCCTTATCTAGCGTATACTGAATTTCTAGGTCATACGTAGCTAGAAATTCTAACCATCGTTGTTGTCGCATATTCAAGTCTTTTTGAGAGAGTAAATATTTTAACTATTTGTGGTCTGTGTATAAAACAAACTTTCTCCCAATAGATAATGTCGCTAAAGTTTCAAGGCAAATATGACGGCTGCTAACTCAAAATCGTGAGTTGCATGCTTTACATCATGAGGCCTGATTAGTCTAAATGCATGGGCTACAACTCTGCCTTGTTGCATTAATACTGCACCAAGCTTATTCCACAGGCATCTGTGTATACTACCAGATCCCGATTTCCTTCTGGAACTATTAATATTGGAGCATTAGAAAGTAATTCTTTCAACTTCCGGTATGCCCCTTCGCATTTATCTGACAGATAAATTTAACTCCTTTCTTCATTAAATTCTTAAGTGGAGCAGAAATCTTGGAAAAGTCTTTTATATATCTTCTATAATATCTTGCTAAACCCAAGAAACTTTTGATTTTAGTTATTGATTCGGGTCACTTCCACTTTTGAATAGCTTCGACCTTAGCTGGGTCGACTGAAATTCCTCTCTCCGAGACTATATGTCCCAAAAATTTCACTTTCTTCTGTCAGAAGTGACATTTTGAAAATTTGCTTTAAGTTGATGCTCTCTTGATGTTTCTAACACTAGTTTCAAATGAATCACATGTTCTTCTTTTGTCTTTGAGTAGATGAGGATATCATCAATAAAAACTGGGACAAACTTGTCCAAATAGCTTCTAAAAACTCTATTCATCAAATCAACAAAATAAGCCGGAGAATTCGTTAATCCGAATGACATTACTAACCATTCATAGGAACCATATCTAGTTCGAAATGCCGTTAGCGGAATACCGTCCTCTGCAACTCTTAGTTGATGAAAACCTATGGCTAGATCTAGTTGTGAAAAGACCCTTTCACCACTCAGTTGATCGAAAAGGTCATCAATCCTTGGTAGTGGATATTTATTATTGATGGTATGGTCATTCAATTTTCTATAATCTGTACAGAGTCGAAGTGATCCATCTACCTTTTTAACAAATAAAGCCGATGCTTCCCAGGAGAACTACTCTTTATGATGAAATCCTTTTACTCAGGATCTTCTATTTGAGATCTTAATTCTTCCATCTCACTAGGGCACATTTGATTAGGTGGTCTACTAAAAGGTTGAGTTCCAGGTTTCAATTCTATTCTGAACTCAACTACTCGATGCAGTGGTAGACCGGTAACTGGTTCAAAGGTATCATAAAAATCTCTAACTACTGGAAGTTATCCTATTTTATCTTCTTTAGATTCCAAAGCAAATAAAGAATTACCCAAACTGGCATTTTCTCTTTCTCGAGCTATAAGGATTCGCTTGGGGTAATCGGGACATTATAGAGTGATTACTCGTTCCGAACAGTATAATTGAGCTTGATAGTGCTCGAGCCAGTCCATTCCCAAAATAACTCTATAACTCAACGAATCCATAATAAAAAATAACATGAGAAAGAATATCCAGATAAGCAATTTGTGACTCCACTACATTTCATCTCTAGGGTAATGCATCCTCCAACAGGATTGGCCACACTAAGGGAATTGTAAAGAGAAGAAACATCCAATTTTAACTTTTCTACTATTCCTTTCGATATAAATGAATGTGCTGCACCTATATCGAAAAGACTTCTAATATATAATTCATGCCATAAAATAGTACCTTCTAGGATCGAAGCTTGTTTTCCCTCATCTGATTTCATTGAACCGAGACCATCTAATGCGAACATTTTCCCTTGAGTCTATTTCTTCAGCTTTATGCATTGTCTCACTATATGTCCTATTTCGTTGCAGTTGTAGCATTTCTTCATAGGACCTTGATATATGTTTCTACATTCATTAGTACAATGACCCTTTTTTCCACACGAATAACATTCTACTTGTGCTTTAGACTGTTGCTTCTTCTCGTCCTCTTGCTTAAGTTGGAATGGTCGCTTGTTCTTTCAAAATTTTGCATTCTTCTTCGAGAAGAATGGACTCTTCCTTTGTTGCTGGCTTTTTTGAGTAGGTTGAATTTCAAAAACCAAATATCTCTCTCGTACCTTTTCAGATCTTAAAGCCATATCCACAATCTCCTCAAACGGAAATCTGAGTTGAGTAAGTAATTTATCTCTTAGTTCATTATTTAGACCAAGCACAAACTTCTCATTCCTTTCTAATGGGTTGCTAACGAGTGCTGGTCCATACTTCGATAGTGCATTAAACACATTGACATACTCAGCTATAGATAAATTTTTCTGAGTAAGATCAACAAATTTATAAAGGAGTGCTTCTCTCTCTGCTTCAGGCAGAAAATGGGCTTTGAAAATATCTTTGAATTCTTGCCAAGATATGTCTTCCTCTGGGGTTGCAGCAGTTATGGTTCCATACCAATCTATGGCACCTCCATGTAACTATCTAGATGCTAACCTTCTCTTGTCCTGATCGAAGAGATTCAGATCTTCGAAGATACTTTTGCATGTTCTCAGCTATGCATGAACTCCCATTATGCCCTCATTTCCCAAGAAGGATTTACCACCTAGACTTCAGTAGTCTTTGTAGAGCTTTGCAAACTCTGATCTAGGATTTTGATTATTGTCTTTGAGCATGCCCATATCTTGAACACACTTCATGACTTCGACCCGTTGATCCATAGTTAAAAGTACATTTTTATTGCTTGGTTGACTATTTGGTGACTCAACTATCGAGCCTATTATGGATCTACCTGGTCCTACCATTTTATGATAAAGAACATTTGTCATTTTATTATAACAAAATTTCACTAATAATTACATATGTAACAAAAATATATATAAAGTATTTTCCTAATTTTTCCTTTTAAAACATTCAATAGAATTTATCTATCATCTATACAAGTTAATCCTAATTCCCATGGGGTTATACTGACCAGGTAAATACTAAGTCCGACTCCCTTATGGTCAAATGTGTTCTAATTACTAATTTATACAAATTCTTTTGAATCCTCGCTATGATACCACGCTGTGATGCCCTGACTCCAGTGACCGAAATATCAAAGGAAGTTTACCATCCGTTTGCTTGGATCAATGGGAACTAATGATCTATTCTTCTCTGCCCAAGCCCCGAGGGGTTCGCATAGTCAGGTTACTCTCGTATACACTACTTTGGATCAACATGGATATGTTTAACATACCTAAACATCTCTAAAATGGTACGTATCTCATCTCGGCACAATGTATTGTACACGAGTTCAGGGAAAATTATATCTAAACCTCATATCAGAACACAATATATAATGGTTCACAAAACAGCGGACCAAAAAGATAGATATACATACATATACAAAGGTACAAACAGACGTGAAGCTATCATCATATTCTGCAACTAAGTCATCAGGCATACTATACATAACTGCTCCAAAAATTATGTCCTAATACATACACAGACAAATATATACAAATGACATACGATATGACTACACAAAATTAACTTAACATAATTCAACGGACTCTAAATGTATCTCCCTAACATCTCCCCTCCAGATGACTCTAACAATTCCTTTGAGGCATGTAGCAAGCGTGTGTCCATAAAGTTCTAAATCTACAACTACCTAAAATTTATATACTGTATGCCAGTTGACGTCCATCTCAATGTCATATGAAATCACCTCACAACGTGAAAAGGTAACCATCCTTAAAAGCCTCGGTCTGACCCGAGGAGTTGTCAAAAATAAAACCTCGAGTCAGGCTATAAATCTAGCTATGAGTATAATAGTGCAACAATGATTTATATAAGTTGTGGAGTCTGATTATATGTGATATTAAAAGAAATAAATATGTCACATACTTCATAATCTAAACCCACACACATTCTATTAAATTATTTCAATTCAAATACAGGTGTTATGGCACTACTTAAAGTGAATCGTAGCTCCAACTCTAATCAATCGGGATATCCCATCATATTCATTTATAAGTTGCATTCATTATTCAATAGACATTTCATTGTCAAGTTATTCATATACGAGGTCTGGAATTACTAGTGAATCTTATTCATTATTCACTCTTACTAGACTCTATATCGAACCGATAACATGGCCTTTTTCATCCGTATATCTTTCGATCAAAAAATATGGGTGCCCCCACACGATCTATTAGTTGCACTATCTTCTCTTGTTCACCGTTGGCGCTCACCCGTTGTGCTGTAATCTTCATCTTTGTTTCACCACATATTCATCAATGAGATTACACTTGATTCTTCCCCGTTTCCCATTTGCACTGCGTCTGTCACCGTGGTTGTGTCCGTGCAACAGATCGTTTAGACAATTAGTGATGGCAGATCAGGTCATCATGATTCACGGAGCGACCCTGAATCTGTTCGCTAGTATGGATTCTAGCGTCTAGTAGTCTCACCTCGTCTGGTTTACTTCATCGGTTAAATTAATTCAAATTCTTTTGTATTTAACTTTCCAGTATACAATGTATCCCCAAAATGGTATCGTTTTCTATTTTATATCACACATAAATGTCGTGTTTATGCAATGTAGCATTGATTTGCAGTATATAGCATCATATATAATGAACATTCATAAACATCGCATGTAAACATAACTTCGAAGAATTTCATCGGATTTGAATTTAAATTATAATAAAATGTACATTTCAAATTTATACTTGATTTTTGATGACGTCATTTTAATTTAATTTATAGAATTTTTCCGTAATTTTTAATTTGGAAAATATAATATTTTCAGCTGATGCATTTTGCGTCAAACATCGGTTCTTTTGAAATTTTACAGAATAAGTTAACCAGTCTAATTTATTGTTGCTTTATGATTGCGTAACGTTTTCATGCGCGATGTATTTTTATTTCGGTCATTCATGGTCCATATACGAACGGAATATTGCGTAGCATCGTGCTCTAAAACTTTTTGGTCTTGGTTACACCTCCACATGCCTCCGACGACGAACCAAGATCATCGATGTGTTCTGCTACGCAATGTAGTCCTGCTGGCACCTTCCGTTTTGGCTGTAGTGCTCCCACCATACAGATGCAGAAATAATGGTGTCCTTTCTAGTTATTACGGAGTCCATGGTCAGACGAAATTTAATCGATTTTGTTCGTCTCACTTTCCTCTACATATTTCTTTTTGGTTACTGCTCAAAATCATCATAGATTTGAGTTATTAACAATTAGAAGTTTTGAAACAAAACTTGTGACGCCCCACCTCTATACCCACGCTAGCCAAGAACACTACGGTGTAGTGCTGTCAACTAGCGCGGAGAATAAGGCTGTTGAGGAGCGACCATCCATGTAATTTCTTATCACATGGTGGCTACAAAATAATCTTCGGAAACAAATATAGAAGTAAGCATAACGTGCGAATCAATCACAGATATCCATATCACAAAGGCGGAAAGAGATATGAATATATATCACATAAAAGTGTACATCAGAGTAGTGGTCTAAAAAGATCCACGATAATACAAAAGAATAGCAACGCGTGCTATACAAAAGAATACAACTATGAGTCTATATCTCAAGTGTAAACAACAAAAGCTGCTAATCTAAACAAGTAGCCAAAAGTCTGAGTAGTGAATCACTGGGGGAGGAGTCGAGCAGTAGCACCTGTAACATCTCGGTCTGACCCGAGTATTATTTATAAGAAAATAATAAACGGATCAGTCTAGCTATAAATATCAGATGACATGATATAAAATAAAAGATATGGCATAAACATAAAATATCCATACTGACATACTACTATAAGTATGCAAATAATGATCAACAGGAGATCAACCGATAAGAGATAAATCAATATCACAAGAATCTTCTCAAAGATCCAAAGAGGGCATCATACCCTAAACTTGTACTCATGACAAGTCAAAGAGATAAATTCCAGAAATCAACACAAGAAATCCAGAAATCATAAAAAGGGAAAGAGGCCTATCACATGACGGTCCGAAGACCATGGGGAGCTACCCCATATGTGTGAGTCGAAATCACACTGATTGAGGTCTAGACTAACCAAAAAGCAAAAAGGTATGTGTGAATGAAATCACACAAGTGGTGTCTAGTCTAACCTCGCAATGAAAGAGACATCGCGCAATTGCTAGTCTAATTCATAAAGCGATCATCAAGATCAACGAGAAGTGTCAATTACACTAAGCTAGTAAATATAGAAGTTTAGCTTCATGTCCCATAACCACTTGCTTAACTTAAATATTTACGAACAAACTGTAAATCTTCACTAATAAAATTGTCACAAGAGGTTCAATCGAACAAGTCCAAGAATTAACCGACGAAGTGAACGCAAGCGTTTCATACCACTTGTTTTACTAAGTCGTTTAATTAGATTTCTCGTCCGAGTGAGGTAAAGGCTTGTATATACTAATAGATTGGAAAACGGTTTAAGAAAAGAGCTTTGTTATTAAAAATAGAGTTGAAATTGTTTGTTAAAAGAGTTTTGATATTTACTACTAGTATTGAAACCTTTATATTATAAAGTGACAAAACACATAAGCAAGTGTAGAAACAATCAGTCACAAAGATCGCATACGGAGATGCGAATAAAATCCAAGGAAATCAGCTCAATGTTTTTCAGATAAGATCCCCTACGGAGGGGGGGTCCGGGGGCAACGCCACCGCTTACGGGGTTCGACCTGCCCGGTCAGGTCGCGGGGGTCCAGGGGGCAGCGCCCTCGGCGAGGTGCGGGGCAGCGTCCCGTCCAAAACGGTACGACCTAGTGAAGACAAGCAACCTAGTGAAGCCAAGCGACCTAAGGGGCCATGCGACCTAATGGGTCATGCGACCTAAGTTTAAAAAGGTGGGCGACTTAACAAAGTGGCCGAGCGACCTAACTGGAGCAAGTGGCCATAGGTCATGCGACCTAAAGGTAAGCGACCTATCACGGTCACGCGACTTAAGGGATAGGACCGACCGACCTAACGACCTAGGCAAGGTCGACCGACTTAATGGTTGCGAACTAAAAATACAACAGGGTCGAGCGACCTAGTGGGATGCGCGACCTAAGAAGGTACGCGAGCTAAGGGTGAGCGACCTAACAAGGTCGTGCGACCTAAGTGGTCACAATGCCAAGCGACCTAAGGACTTAAATACTCGCGACCTAGCGCGTGCATCGGCCGAGCGACCTAAGGGTTTAACACGCGAGCGACTTAAGGTTTTAACACACGAGCGACTTAAGGTTTTAACACACGAGCGACTTAAGGTTTTAACACGCGAGCGACCTAAAGTGATGCGCGACCTACGACCTAGCAGGATCGAGCGACCTAGAGCCGCCTTGTGATATAAGGTCGAAAACGACCTAATTCCGAGGCTAACGACCTAACTCCGAAGTGAAGATTCAAGGCAGTGCGACCTAGCGCGATAACACGCGAGCGACCTAAGGGTTAGGTCGCGAGCGACCTATACGCGAACGACCTAAAGTCCAACGACCTACGACCTAAATCCGAGGCGAACAAAATATGCAGGCCGTGACTTTTCCACGCACGCGAGCTAATGATTCCGAGCGACCTAACCTAGGCAGAGCGACCTAAGCTCAGGAAATTCACCAAACAACTAAAAAAATGGAGTTTTTCGCCAATCCAATCCAAATCAAATGCAAATGTACATGCTAAAGTGATGGGGAATCATTCCTAACAGTCCAATATAGTTATAGACTAGAATTGTGAGATAAAAATCTCACCTTTGCTCCAAAACCCAATGAAAATGAAGAACAAAGCTTGAAGGCAAATGGAGAAGCAACCACAAGCTTGAATCCGATGTCTTCTTCTTGAATTTGGAGTTGAATGTTGGAGTTGCAATAAAACAAAGACTTTGGAGTTTTAATTTCTCATTCCATTCACCATTTTTGTTGAAGCTTTAGTGTTAGGAAATGAAATGAAGCAATGAAGAAGAAGGGGGGGGGGGACTTGGGCCTAATGGGCTAAAAGTCCAAACCAAAGGCTCGAGTGAAAAAGTGGTGAAATTCCACTAACCCCAAACATATCAATGTTTATACTTAGAAGATTGCAAACGACGTTTCGAACTCAATGGAAGTGGTCTCGAGTCCTAATTTGACCGTTTGCAAAAAGTAGCTTCGGACCAAAATCCGATTAACGATAAAATATTTAAATAAAATATTTAAATATAAAAATCGATAAATATGCGGGTTGTTACAGACTCCCCTCCTTAAAGAAATTGCGTCCTCGCAATATATAAGGTGGAAATAAGTAGTAACAACCATAAAAGCATATTAATACTAAAGAAATTTGATATTAGAAGTTCACCTCAAAGAGCAGGAGTAAGCAAGTCCGGATGTGTTCGCTCGATGAATTCTCTGGATTCTCAAGAGCAATCCTTAGGATTTGTGGACCATTGAACCCTCACAAGCGGAACATCTTTATTTCGAAGCCGTTTACCCTCCGAAGCAATAATTCGAATAGGATGCTGCTCATAAGTTAAATTCGGCGAAACTTCAATTTCTTCCACAACAGCAGGCTCAAGAATGGAATCGGAATCCAGAAGGCATTTCCGTAATTGAGAAACGTGAAACATGTCGTGCATAGCAGAAAACTGAGCCGGTAATGCAAGGCGACAAGCCATGGAATCTATACGTACGGTGATAGGGAATGGCCTAATATATTGAGGCGCTAATCTTTCCCTATCAACGGGAACGTACAACACCTATCATAGGTGAAACACGAGTAAAATTCTGGACCTAAAACCAGCTTCTCACCGACCTTAAGCCAACAAGAAGGAGATTGGTATAGCATTCCCTAGAGTGCCTCGAAGAATGCCACACCAATACTAGATTGGAAGCTATGATTATAGGAAAATTCAACAAGAGAAATATGATTTTCCCAACTTCCACAAAAATCAAGCACACAACACGAAGAAGGTCTTCCGGAGTTTGGTTCACACGCTCTACTTGTCCATCGGACTGGGGTAATAAGCGGTGCTTAAATTAAGCTTCGTTTCTAAAGCTTTTTGAAGACACTTCCAAAAATACACTGGTAAACAATGGATCACTATCGCTATCGATAGAAGTAGGAACTCCATGTAATTTAACAACTCCTTTAACAAAGAGTTTGGGCCAAAAGAAGAACGGTTCGGTTAATCCGAACGGGGAATAAAATGGACGGATTTAGTAAGTCTATCTACTATAACCCATAAGTTATCATGACCCGAACGGGAACGGGGAAAGACATCTATAAAATCCATGGAGATTTGGTCTTACTTCCAAATTGGAATTTCTAAAGGTTGCATTAACCCACCAGGCCTTTAGTGTAGGGCCCTGACAAGATGGCGAGTCATACAACACTTAACAAGGTTAGCGATATCAGATTTCATTCACTCCAAATAATAAAGTCGCTTCATATCTACGTACACTTTACTACTTCTAGGATGAATGGTAATTTTGGAACGATGTGAATCTTCTAAAATATATTGACGAAGATCACAAATATTTGGTACGATAAGTCTACCAAACTTTCAAATGTCACCATGAAAATCAATATCGAAGTCTTTCTAACTTTCAATAATAATTTTATCCCTACAACATTGGCTAAGAAGAGCCAATTCAGAATCTAGCCCTTTGAGCTACAAGAATGCAGTCTAAAAAGAATAAGGAACCTCTAGACTACATAAAACAAGGGATGCATATAAATCGGATTTCGCGATCTCGAATCTCTCAAGTGAATAGAGTCTCGAGATCGTTCCATTCGGATATCACCATAGAAAACAACTACTTGTTGCTTACGACTAGTGCATTGGCAACAAGATTTCCCCTTTCAGGGAGTATATAGAATATCAAGATCATAAGATGCAAGAAATTCGAGCCAACATGGTTGATGCAACTTAATTATGAGAAATAGATATCCCAATGATTTATAATTGAGGTAGAGAACAAATTTCTCCACCAAAGACGATGATGCCAAATATTGAAAGCAAAATCAATAGCCGCGAGTACCAGATCATAAGTGCCATTCCTAGTCTCGATCGGCCTTAAAGATTTAGAAGCAAAAGTGATTGCACGTTCTCTTCGGGAATCACAAGAATAAGAATATTGAAAAGAAGGAATTTTGTCCTCTTTCCCAAAAAGCTAAAACTTTAAAAATCACAATTACCCTTATAGAAAAATTTATATTTTACAAGTCGATTTATTGTGTCTGATTGTCTCATCAAAGCGTTTAGGAAATCCCTATCGATAGCGTTGATCAAGGGCATCGACCAGAAATCTTAAAACACTAAATGGGCAATACAACACAAAATTACCTTTTTATAGGAATTTAAAATATCTTCTTAAAAGATTTGTAAAATTTTAAATTTCTATTTTCATCCAAAATTAATAAATACAAGATTGGAATTATTGAGATATCCATAGAATACTTGATTTATAAAATGGATGAAATAAACTGGATAAACTGAATGACACAATATGTCATTCATATAAATCATAATGAGTGCGGAATGCGGTATGTGGAAGGCTAACTTCCGCAACTCGTAGTGATTGAAATTCGGTGGCAAGGTCAAACTAGAAAGACCTTAACACCACTTAAAAGGTTGCTTAGGTAATGATCCTAAGACAAACTCAAAAATATCGGAGAATTCTCAACCGATATGAATGAGAGAGATATCTCTTTATTCAACATGTGAGCTTAAAGAATAAAATGATGCCATCGATTTGAAATCGAAATCACAAAGGAAAAATATGAATCTGCTTAACAGATTGAAAATGTCGAAAAAGGAATTGTCCATTCGGAACAATTGGATATGGGCTTCAAAGTGATTAAGCCAATCCTTTCACGCAAATCAATTCCGAAACCTAAGCAATGCACAATACGCAAATCGGTTCGGAAAGAAAAATCACATGTAATAATTTCGACATCAATAATAAGCAAATTGAGTGTTGCGAATCCTCTGATTCGGATTCACAATCCTCAAAGAAGTCATCAAGCCCAAAATATAAAAATAAAGAGAATCAACAAGTTCTTCTGATAAATAAAAATGATGAGGGAAACCCATATCAAAAAGAACTCGAATCGGATAATCGCAAACAAATGAAATCAAGGATTAAATAAGGAATACCTTGACCCAGAGAAGTTTCGTTAGAAGCTTTTAGCTTTCCTTCTCTCTTACTAGGTCGTGTGGGACATGTAGACAAGTAATGGCCCGAGCCCTTGCAATAGCGGCAATAGAGGGGTTCCGGGCACTTAGTTACATAATGGTCTGAGGAACCACAATTGTAGCATCGTTTACGACTAAAGGTAGATGGCTTGGCTACCAAAGTTTCTGGTCCCACCTTCTTCTTACTTAGAAGTATGGGGCAGACAGAAATATGATGACTGGAATCTTTGCAGTAACGACACAAGAGTGGTTCCGGACACTCCTTCGCATAGTGGTCCCTAGAACCACAGTTGTAGCATTTTCCACAATTAAGGATTGGAGTCTTTGCTCCAAAAATAGGTTGCTTCACCTTCTTATCGGGATGAGGGCTTTTGAATTTAATACGCCTCTTCTTGGAAATCCCAATATCACTATCAATCCCTCTATCAGCCTCTTTTTCTTGTAGCATGATATCTACAAGTTGGTCGAAAGGAACTTCTAGTTTCAGAGGTAAAACCATTTCGGGATCCTTATCCAAAGCACAGATAAACCTTTGATTCTGAGCAAGATCCAAAAGTTGTTGGGCAGACATGAATGCGCCATCCAGAGAAGGGCTACTGGATTGACCAGCGCTAGGACTGCTAGAACTAACCATTTCTCTTCCTTAAGAAAGAAAGAAGGAAGAAGAAGAAGGTTATTCAAAAAATGAATATCAAGCAATCTTGATAGGTAAAACAAGGAATCATAAAGAAAATAGGATGAATCGGTACGAAGACTCAAATTAAATCCTAAGGCACAACTCCTAAGAAAGACTTAGGACGATGATCCTTGTCAAGTTATTCTACATTGTTCCGAAGTTTGGCTCTGATACCAAGCTGTGACGCCCCACCTCTATACCCACGCTAGCCAAGAACACTACGGTGTAGTGCTGTCAACTAGCGCGGAGAATAAGGCTGTTGAGGAGCGACCATCCATGTAATTTCTTATCACATGGTGGCTACAAAATAATCTTCGGAAACAAATATAGAAGTAAGCATAACGTGCGAATCAATCACAGATATCCATATCACAAAGGCGGAAAGAGATATGAATATATATCACATAAAAGTGTACATCAGAGTAGTGGTCTAAAAAGATCCACGATAATACAAAAGAATAGCAACGCGTGCTATACAAAAGAATACAACTATGAGTCTATATCTCAAGTGTAAACAACAAAAGCTGCTAATCTAAACAAGTAGCCAAAAGTCTGAGTAGTGAATCACTGGGGGAGGAGTCGAGCAGTAGCACCTGTAACATCTCGGTCTGACCCGAGTATTATTTATAAGAAAATAATAAACGGATCAGTCTAGCTATAAATATCAGATGACATGATATAAAATAAAAGATATGGCATAAACATAAAATATCCATACTGACATACTACTATAAGTATGCAAATAATGATCAACAGGAGATCAACCGATAAGAGATAAATCAATATCACAAGAATCTTCTCAAAGATCCAAAGAGGGCATCATACCCTAAACTTGTACTCATGACAAGTCAAAGAGATAAATTCCAGAAATCAACACAAGAAATCCAGAAATCATAAAAAGGGAAAGAGGCCTATCACATGACGGTCCGAAGACCATGGGGAGCTACCCCATATGTGTGAGTCGAAATCACACTGATTGAGGTCTAGACTAACCAAAAAGCAAAAAGGTATGTGTGAATGAAATCACACAAGTGGTGTCTAGTCTAACCTCGCAATGAAAGAGACATCGCGCAATTGCTAGTCTAATTCATAAAGCGATCATCAAGATCAACGAGAAGTGTCAATTACACTAAGCTAGTAAATATAGAAGTTTAGCTTCATGTCCCATAACCACTTGCTTAACTTAAATATTTACGAACAAACTGTAAATCTTCACTAATAAAATTGTCACAAGAGGTTCAATCGAACAAGTCCAAGAATTAACCGACAAAGTGAACGCAAGCGTTTCATACCACTTGTTTTACTAAGTCGTTTAATTAGATTTCTCGTCCGAGTGAGGTAAAGGCTTGTATATACTAATAGATTGGAAAACGGTTTAAGAAAAGAGCTTTGTTATTAAAAATAGAGTTGAAATTGTTTGTTAAAAGAGTTTTGATATTTACTACTAGTATTGAAACCTTTATATTATAAAGTGACAAAACACATAAGCAAGTGTAGAAACAATCAGTCACAAAGATCGCATACGGAGATGCGAATAAAATCCAAGGAAATCAGCTCAATGTTTTTCAGATAAGATCCCCTACGGAGGGGGGGTCCGGGGGCAACGCCACCGCTTACGGGGTTCGACCTGCCCGGTCAGGTCGCGGGGGTCCAGGGGGCAGCGCCCTCGGCGGGGTGCGGGGCAGCGTCCCGTCCAAAACGGTACGACCTAGTGAAGACAAGCAACCTAGTGAAGCCAAGCGACCTAAGGGGCCATGCGACCTAATGGGTCATGCGACCTAAGTTTAAAAAGGTGGGCGACTTAACAAAGTGGCCGAGCGACCTAACTGGAGCAAGTGGCCATAGGTCATGCGACCTAAAGGTAAGCGACCTATCACGGTCACGCGACTTAAGGGATAGGACCGACCGACCTAACGACCTAGGCAAGGTCGACCGACTTAATGGTTGCGAACTAAAAATACAACAGGGTCGAGCGACCTAGTGGGATGCGCGACCTAAGAAGGTACGCGAGCTAAGGGTGAGCGACCTAACAAGGTCGTGCGACCTAAGTGGTCACAATGCCAAGCGACCTAAGGACTTAAATACTCGCGACCTAGCGCGTGCATCGGCCGAGCGACCTAAGGGTTTAACACGCGAGCGACTTAAGGTTTTAACACACGAGCGACTTAAGGTTTTAACACACGAGCGACTTAAGGTTTTAACACGCGAGCGACCTAAAGTGATGCGCGACCTACGACCTAGCAGGATCGAGCGACCTAGAGCCGCCTTGTGATATAAGGTCGAAAACGACCTAATTCCGAGGCTAACGACCTAACTCCGAAGTGAAGATTCAAGGCAGTGCGACCTAACGCGATAACACGCGAGCGACCTAAGGGTTAGGTCGCGAGCGACCTATACGCGAACGACCTAAAGTCCAACGACCTACGACCTAAATCCGAGGCGAACAAAATATGCAGGCCGTGACTTTTCCACGCACGCGAGCTAATGATTCCGAGCGACCTAACCTAGGCAGAGCGACCTAAGCTCAGGAAATTCACCAAACAACTAAAAAATGGAGTTTTTCGCCAATCCAATCCAAATCAAATGCAAATGTACATGCTAAAGTGATGGGGAATCATTCCTAACAGTCCAATATAGTTATAGACTAGAATTGTGAGATAAAAATCTCACCTTTGCTCCAAAACCCAATGAAAATGAAGAACAAAGCTTGAAGGCAAATGGAGAAGCAACCACAAGCTTGAATCCGATGTCTTCTTCTTGAATTTGGAGTTGAATGTTGGAGTTGCAATAAAACAAAGACTTTGGAGTTTTAATTTCTCATTCCATTCACCATTTTTGTTGAAGCTTTAGTGTTAGGAAATGAAATGAAGCAATGAAGAAGAAGGGGGGGGGGAACTTGGGCCTAATGGGCTAAAAGTCCAAACCAAAGGCTCGAGTGAAAAAGTGGTGAAATTCCACTAACCCCAAACATATCAATGTTTATACTTAGAAGATTGCAAACGACGTTTCGAACTCAATGGAAGTGGTCTCGAGTCCTAATTTGACCGTTTGCAAAAAGTAGCTTCGGACCAAAATCCGATTAACGATAAAATATTTAAATAAAATATTTAAATATAAAAATCGATAAATATGCGGGTTGTTACAAAACTTGTTTTATAAAGTTTTCGTGGATAATGTTCATTATATCTCAAAATAAGCAGGCACGTTCCTCAGATTATAGAGTAAAGCAAGCATGTTCATTACATGTCTCTTGTATTATAGTTTTTGACGTAAATTAAAATGTAGTGTTAAAAGTAAGTATATAAAGATGCAAGCTTATATCTTATTATTTAATTTACATTGAATTTAAAAATTTGTGTTAGTGATAAGTGTGCTATATTTGGGAAAAGAGCCTACATGCGTGAAACTTTTTTTTCTAATGTTAATCTTTTACTCACTCTAACTCATATTTGCTCAATATACTATAGTGTGAAGCATGCGTGCGTGCATGTAGTATATCCAGTAATTTAACTTTTGATATAAATTGAGTCTAGTATTAAAGATAAGTTTATAAAGATGCAAAATTGGAGGACACTAGATTTTTACTCAAAATTAAATGTGTACAAGCTGAAGCTTATGACTTGAAGATCTAATGAGGTAATGAACATTCCTTGTTTTACGTTTCCATTTTCTTGGATAATAAATTCCAGTTAAAAGTTTTTGATATTATAAACATTGCATTAAAAAGTTATTATAGTTTAAACTTAAGAAAGAGGCACTATATACTTACTGAGTTTGACAACAGACTTAATATATAAATAAGTTAAGGATGATGATCGTACAATGACTATATATACAAATGATGGAACTAGCACTTATGCATTAACAAACGAAAAAAAATACTCACTTTAAATTTGCCGATGAAACAAAAACTTTGATCTAGCAAGGATGAAGTAGGAGGTAGATGCGTACACTTCAGATTTTTAAGAGGAAGGAAAATGAATGGGGAAGTGGTTTATATAGGCTATATTCAAAGACTTTAGGCTTAAGTAATCAAGTCGGTTAAAAGAGAATGATGAAAGGGATATGTATGAAAACATCGGTCGAATGAAAATAAAGTTATTTATTTTATTTTTCAGTAAATAATTTTATACCCCTCAAATAAATTTTCAAAACCTTAACCGCGATATTGCCCTACCACAATTTAGCCTCCGATTACAATTCTGCTTGTGGCGTTTTATTCCAAATTTTATTTTATATCCATAACGATTTTTTTATTAACTTTTTTTTTAAAATTTATTATTATATATTATAACAATAGCGGGATGTTACATTAACCATATAACATTTCTATGTGAAATACATGGATCAAATATCCATAGTCCTGAATTGCATTAGAGTTCAAAAACTCATAAAATGCAATTCACAGTCTAAACCAAATAAACATATAAGTAACCAACTTACTAATGTATTAAGTAGTTGAAATTAGGCACTTGCATAGGTATAGAAACATTATATAACATGCAATTAGAATTATTAGTAAGTCTATATTATATTTCTATTTGACAACTTTACATTCAGTTTGTTTTTATATGTTAACCGATAAACGTTTTATCAACCATATTAAATGCACAAATTTATCATTGTAGATAATTACAACATCATATTGCATATGTTCTTACAATATTAGAAACGTTAAATGTTACCATTTCATTTTTCTAATGAGGCTCCTACTAGTCTTTTATGTTTCTTTAAACCCTAAGATAAAACATAGAAGTCTTACAACTTCACTAGTGGGTGTTAGGACTCATTTGTTTTGGTATTCTATCCTTGAGTTTGCTCAACAAATCGTAGCCTCACAAACTATGGATAACTCCTTAATGGTTGTATCACATTGTTCTAATCTCATTTTGACCTTAAGTTTTCTCAACAAATCGAAAGAGATTATTCACTCATACCTATCATATCATAATGGCCTAAGTATAGTATATGTACCGTGAGTTTGCTCTACAAATACATACAGTAATATTACCTCATTTGTTCAATATATTGATAATACTACGCATAACATCCCTAGCTTGAGTTTGCCCAACAACTAAGAAGTATGTAAGTAATTTATTAATATATATATGGTAGAGGAGAACATTATACTGAAGATTCATAATCTTCAATATATATTGAGTGATATCGACTTATATAATAATATATTACTTATGAAATACCCCAGCGATTCAAGTGTTGGACACATCAAAAACCACGGTATATGTACATTTACATATGTATTATTTCTCAAGTCTATTTGGGTTTCTTTAATGTTCCACATTTAGTTTATAAAAACACCATATAAGTTTTATTGTTATATAACTTTTATATTTCATATTACTTATATGATAGTCTTACGTATAATATATCGTTAAGTAAATCTTATTTAATTAATTTTAGTCAATCAACTCTTAATTAATTTTAAATTAGTATTCCATTATAATTTTTATAATGGAAATATATCTACTAGAACATTTATAACGCATATTATAACTTTTATAGTATAACACACATATATCATATATATGTGTATTTTATTTAATTAGTTAACCTTTAATTAATTTATTCAATTAAACAATTTTTATTAAAATATATTAATTTCAAAATTTATCTTGTATACATACATGTATACTTATGTTATCTTAAACATTTTAAAATAACATAACTTATATAATACATGCATATATGCATTAATTAATTAACATATTTAATTAATTTATTTTATTAATCTTATTAACAAATTTGAAATTTGAAATTATTACATAAATATTTTTAAACATTTTGAAAATATCATTATCCTTTCAAATATTTTGAAAACTTATGTAGTATTATAATTTTTATAATAAACATGTTTTATTTTAAATTTAACTATTAAATTTAAAATCTTTAACATTAATTTTCAAAATGAGCCCAAGGCCCAAATTAAGTTGGACCTTTTCTATTAGGAGCAATCTTTGGGCTCACTTTACCTTTCGGGTCAGGCCGGTACCAAGTATGATAAGGTACTTGATTACCCAATTCCAATCCTAGACATTACCTTTCTAGACACCATACTAAGTGGAAAAACTTAATAAGTTAGCCATAATATGACTAAATTTGACTGCATAGGCTATTGGGCTTTGATGCCATTGTTGCAACTGGGCCAGCCCGTAGCGGAAGTTATGGTTGAATTTCAAAAAATTTACCCTATTGGATCTTTATTAGGCCTATGAAGTCTAACTGAATTAGAACATTTCTAAATTTCATTTCAATAAAATCATTTATTTAATTTAAATTCAAATATATTAAGATATGAAATTAATTCTATTTGATTTAGTTTATACATAAATGTATAATATACATATATGTTGAGTGCATATGTAATATAATAATCCATGAAAGGTATAATATGCTCATATGTAGATGTTGAGATTACAACGCAACAGAAATATTAGATTATTTTGTATGTCATATATGTTGTCTAAATATGTGTATGTATATATGTTACAAAACACACACACACATACACATACATGTATGTATAAATATATTACATATAATATATGAACATAAAACATATATATATAGATAAATATATATAGAAATAGAGAGAACAATTATTAAAAATTATTTATAATTCAAAATTAGCTTAATTTTGCAAACATAATAATTTTAGTATTTTAATTTGTATATATTATGAACAAAATAATGTTTTCATCCATAAATAATTAATGTAAAATAATCTATTGATGAAAATTAAAATTTTACAATTTTTAAAAATCTAGGATCATAAAATAAAGCTTAGGAAAAATTTGAAGATTTTTCAAAGTTGAAATATATTTTTAAAATACATTGATTTTGGAAATAATTATTTATTATAAAATAATATATTACTAAAAAATCAAAATTTAAAATTTTAAAAATTCTAAGATTTTGAATGAAAGGTTACGAAAATTTTAAAGAGTTTTTCGATTAAATTATTGTTTTAAATAAATCATAAACACTTTTTTCAAAATAATATTAATTATTAAAAATAATAAAACTTATTGAAAAATACTAAAATTTTATCTATATGTTTATGAAATGATATAATATTTTTTTAAAATATATAATTAAATTTTCATTGTAATAATTATTTTATGTATAATAAACAATTCAAAAATTCAATAAATGTTAATTTAAAAATATGAATATGTATAATAATTAGTTTTTGAATTTGTAAATTCATATTATATACAAAGGAGTGTTCTGGAACATGCTTCGTGCATGAATTATTTTTCTTATAAATTCTATATGTTTAAATGAGTTAAAAAAACGATTTTATATTTTCAAGTGATATTAAGATTTGTATATTTGCAAAAAATATTTTGAATTTGTAAAGAAATTTTATTTTAGATTCTATTCTTATAAGTTTTTTGAATTTTTAAAGCAGGCCTAATTGTTAGGTCCTACTTTTAGGGGCGTCTGAATTTGTAAAAAATTTTAATATTAGATCCTATTTTTAAGTAACTAAGATTTGATAAGATATAGAGGGGCGTTTTGGATAGTTCACGTCGATGCCAAAAAAGTGTGACACGAAAGCTATTACAACTATTATTAAAGATAAATGTACTAAATTTTTTAAATCATACATATATATTTCTTATGTATGCGTATATGCTATTATGAGAGAGAAATATATTAGCTATGCGTATATGCTATTATGAGAGAGAAATATACACTAATACATACATACATACATACATACATACATATATATATATATATATGAATTTATTAATAAGTATACATCAAACAATTATTAACGACAAAAATTGATTTTGTACAGGAAATAACATTTGTCTATACATAAATCAAGTAGTATAATAAACAAATTATGCACATAACCAAACTGATTTATGACAACCACATCTGCTTACAAAAATCTCATCTAACCAAACATGTAGTAGCAATCTATTTAAACAGATATGAAATTGCTTATTATATGATCATAGAATATAATTTAATTACTGTAATATGAATTAAAACAGCCAATTTAATGATGCCTTTGAATCCATGTTGAAGCAATGACTTCTCCTTCTTTTATTGTTCTTAATTCGTCAGATTGCAAGCCCAGAATCACATACCTCTAACTATCGAATAGTATTATTTTAATTTGAAATATATTTGAGAATTTTGAAGTGGATTGAGAGCTATGTTTTAATCAGCAATGTAGAAGGTACTGGCAGCCAAAAAAAGTTTTTATTTTATTTTTAGAGATGCATACACACACACACACACACACACACATAAGGTTGTATTAGAGAGAAACGAGGAAAACCTTTTTACCCATTCTCACTTACTCTCAACCCATTATCTCCAAGTCAATTTTCTATGTTTTAGCCACCCTTAGACCTTCCCAAAACCGAAAATTTGCAGAGCTAAAGATGGGTCTTAAACCCATTTAACCCAAGCCAAAATACTATGCAATTAAATCTAATTTAATTGCTTGTCAATATTGTATATCAATCGATATATTTATAACTATTACAAATATATATAACATTATTTATTTCTCAAATCATACTCAAATTTTATAATTAATATTCATAAATATTAATTAATTAAATTAATTTATCACAATTATGAAATAATTAAATCGTTTGGTCTTAAGGGAATTCATCATTTCGGCTGTGTAACTCTTGGGTGTAAATTTGATCAATGATTAACATCGAACTATTATAGTGTTAACTTTCACATGTCACTTAGCAGATGATGTGAAATTGTGGCCAAATTTATCGCTTACTCATTTTCAGTAAAAATCCAATTTTAGTTTAATAAGCGTTACTCGGTTGTGACATTTGTTTACACCAATTCTCTTTGTCAAAACTATATCACTTTAGAGTTATAGAATTTGGTGATGGTCAAATTTCCAACCTCATCCACATTCAACTTTATAGTCCAAATACAAAGTCTTTGGTTCAATAATAATAATTCTTATTAATCGAAATGCTCTGGCTAGAGATTTCGAATTTGAGTTTATTTGAGTTGACTGCGATATTAACCGCATATAAATAAGGAGACGAATCCTCTTTTGAATAATGCTTCACTTCTAATACTTCCACTCGACCCAACTATAGTCACTCGCTGGACGCCACGCCATGATTTAGCTATCAAAGCGGAGCTTTCATATTCAAGATCCATAGTATTCTCAAGTCGACAGAACTGTAAATTAGTCACATCGATATTTTCTGTTTGACCTTAGTTATATTAACCAACAAAAAACTATCGAATGAGTTGTTCCATAGTTATCCAATAACTATTAGTACGTAACCCCTAGGTGCCCCAGCAGTCATGAGTAATACACTACCCAACATTTTGAGAGCGTTATGTACCCCAATCTCAATAGATACATCGATATCTGGTCTCAATGCATCTTGACTAGGAACATTTAAAATGATATATTTGTTTTGTTGTGATAAATTACTCATGGTTACAACACTTTGTAACTACTATCAAAAAAGTATCATTTATGGATTTTTCTATTAAATACTTTTAATTAAGTTAATTAATTAATATAATTACATTATATCAAGTATATAATAGGAAGAAAATATCTTTCATTTGAAACAAGATTGGTCAACGAGTTAGATATATGTAACAAATTACATAATTGCCCCTAGGGCATATCCTTAACTCCATCACAAATTAGCGTGCGTATTTTATTTTTATTCTTGTTGAAGTCTTATACCTGGTTAAGCATAAAACAAATCGTTAATTCAAAGGTCATATCTCAATTCATTTCAACTCAAAATGACGTTTCGATTTTTTTGACAAGTGTAGATCTTCAAAAGAAACTACAAGGAAAAACATTGCAAAAAGGGTCTAGATGATTTACCGACCCTAAGTGATTGATTAACCAGTAACTAGATAGAGGATAACTAGGAAAAATAACCCACAATTACCTGAAGTCTAGCTCATACCCTACTAAAGTATGAATCGTGTTTCTCTCTCCGTTTCTCTTCTCGTTGCTCAAAATTAATGTTAGGGTTTCTAATGGAGGCTTATTCGAAATTCAATCAACTACATGACTGAAAGTGAGAATTTAAAAAGATATAATCAATCTCTTTATATAAGTCTAACTGACGAATTTTTAGATTTGGAGACAAAGTGACGACATTAGTAATCTCTAGTGGTAGTAGGGCCCAGCCCAAAGAAAAGGCTAGCAAGGCAGCCATCAAGAACAATCGATTTGACGGAGGTAACGATCTAGTTGCAGTGATGGATTAGTATTTTATTTATATTAAAATGGTTTATATAATAACATGCACTGAGTGCGTTGAGTAATAATAACTTTGTTTACTAAACGAAGCATCCTAAGTTCAAATCTTGCTAGTTTCATTATTTTTGGACAATTGATAGAAAACTGGGTTGGGGAAATAGTATAGGTTGGCCAGACCTAGTAATTGCTGAAAGAATTAAAGTATGCCCTATGGACAACTATATAATTTTCTATGTAACATTACTCTTATAAAAGAATCCTATTCGAAATGAAATATGATTTTGGTTTTATTTTCTTTTTTATATGCGTTATTATATAGAGATATAAGTAATGTTAATCAACACATTAAACATATATAAGTAGAAAATCTTTAAAGCGAAGCATTTTATCAATTGTTGTTATGAATGTGTTCATAACTATGTGTATTGAATCGATATCAAAATACTTATATCTTAAATGTTCCTAATCAGGATGTATCGAGAAAAGGATATTGATACATCTGTAGAGACTAATGTACATAATTTTTTCAATATGATGGACAGTGAATTACTAATGACCGTTAGGGGCACCAAGGGTTACATACTTGTGGTTGTTTAGAACAATCACTGAACGACTCGATGTGGTTCTTCTATAAGTTAATAAATCTAAGTCAAAATAAAATATCTTGTGGTAATGACGCATAGTATTATTCAGACGTGAGAGTACCATCGATCTTAAACAGCTAGACCGTACTTTGATTATAGTCAAGCACATGGCACAAAAACCATGTTACATTCAGACACACATTGAATTAATTGAAATGAAACACTACTAAAGTGAGAATTCATCCCCTTCATTGTAGAAAGTTAGTCTCACCGTAGTTGGTAGTCAACTTAAAGTTAAAATTTCTAGACAGAGTAATTGGTATATCGATAAATATTATTGGGTTGAACCAATGATTTTAAATAATAAACGCTGTTAAGTACATATATTAATATAGTCTTTGACCTTGGACCAAACTACAGATATCTTGGTGATATGGTGTTAACGAAAAGAAACATACAAAATGTCATTATTAGATGCAGCTTAATATAGATTTGAAATTCAATTTCACTTGAATGATCTGTGAGTGATTGAACTTGTGTCTGATATGTTGTACTAAAGTCCGTACAAACTTTAGTGTATAAATTATTTAAATATTAACCGAGGTTCAAGTTCACACTAGAGGGTCAACACAACCATGTTGTAGTTAATTTCCAATTTCGACCAATGTAAACTTAAGTTATAAATGTCATAGATTAAATACAAATTTTGTATTAACTTTTAGTAACCTTTTAAATATTTATCTAAGAGTTGGTATCCGCAACCCCACCTATTTAGCACCATCACCTAGCCCCCTGATTTCGGCTACATGTTTATATTTAAATATTTATCACATATGATAGGGGAGAGAAAATCTAAATATTTAAATATAAACATGTGACTGAAATAAGCGAGCTAGGTGAAGGTGCTGAATAAGGGGGCTGGAGATCTAGGCTCTATATCTAAAGCATAATATTAATCAAAATGATGTATAATAATTGGAAGTTGATTTAATTAACTAATAGGATTGAATAAGTTAACTAATTGAATGATTCAATTATTAAGTCATTATGGCTCATGGTGTGGAAGTCCAATCACATGTATGGCGACCATAGAAAGCACGGGGGTAAGGAGATTTGGTCTTCTTGGGTTAGAAATAAAAGGGCTAGATATTAGTGATTTAGTTGGCTATAAATAGTCACCCCTCTTATTCTTTCTTTACACTTAGCGAAACCACTAACTATAGCCTCCATTAGTGACATTGGTGAAGTTAAGGAGATGGAATTGCATCTCGTGGAAAGAAGATAAAACACAGAGTCCAGGGAGGGAAATAACTAGCAATTAAGTGTTCGACAATCGGGTAGATCTATGCAAAGATTAAAAATCCTGTTTTAAGTTATTCATATATGCATGTTTGCATCCATTTATGCTTGCTACCCCTGTTGTTAATTCGACTAGATTTTTTACAAAAAATTTCGAAGTTGATAACTAAATATTGTTAAGCATTTTAATACATCAAATATACATACAAACATACATACATACATACATACATACATACATACATACATACATACATACATATATATATATACATATCAATTTGGCTTAGACAAAGTTACTCTTTGATCTGAAACAAACAAAGACACACACACACATATCTTTTAATTTTAAAATTCTTTTATTTTTTTTGAATTTTCTCAAAAAAAGATAAGCTCTCAGTTTCAGAAAAAAATAAATACATTATTTTTTTGAATATACACACGCACACTAACATATGGATTTAATGTTAAATAAAAAACTATGTATGTTTTCTTTTGATTGCTCGCAAATAAAATAAATAGTGTTTTATTTTCTAAAAAATTCAAAAAGATTTGAAAATTGAAATTTATATAAACATCTAAATTTAAGTTTTATATAAATGTATAAATATATATATTGAATTTTTAATTTAATAAAAAATAAATCAAATTCTAGATCGAATAAATCAAACAAAAATGAATCGTCTTTATATTTTGGTAAGGTCAAAGTATTTCAATTTTTTTATTTCAAATTATTAAACAATTGACTTAAGTAAATGTGTGTGTATTAAATAAAATATATTTCAATTATTTATATGTATAAATTTATGTACATGCCAAAACCAAAAAAAAATTAATACTAATTTTAATATAAATATGTTTAATTTTAAATAATATTTAATATATATATTATATATATATGACCTTGCTGGGTCATCATTGTTAATCGAAGATGCCTCGAGCGGTGTAGCCGGCCTACCTTCGCAGCACGAATACCCCATTCGAGGATCAAGTGAAACATCTTTATCATCTTCAATACTCTCCTCCAAGTCCCACTAGTCCAATGTTTATATCATGCATTTAATAATATCCTCCGTTGGCATGGACATTTGTGTTTCTGCCAAAAGGCCAATGACGCCTCCAACGCCTACAGGAGGGTCCTTCGGTGCTAAAAGGGAAGGAGTAGTAGTGTCTTCTGTTCCCAACACCAATGGGAGTGAACCTGTTCATTCTACGTAGCGATGATCTCTTTGGTCTTGCTTGGATTGGCCTAGGAAAGATTATTTCCATCGGTTAGGCAGTCTTGGTTTGGGTGTGACGATTAGCACGCGCGGTTCATTAACAATAATTAAGGTGACTCCAACGCGAACGGAAGCAATGAGGGTTGCCATTTCCTACTGTAACATAAGTACTCCCTTCTTCGCTTATTGTAGGGATGTAACGACCCGCCTTTTTGGACAATTTAAACCGATGATCGAATACACGTGCCGGTTCCAAACCATTCAAAAGGGCAGATGGTTATTGGGATAAATAAGAAAAGAAAAGGAAGAGAAATAAAGGAAATGAAACAACACAGAATCTCGCAGCGGAATGATAAAATATAATAGTCAAATAAATAGTTCATGAAGCTGTTTACTATGCTTTGACAATTATTTATACAACATTTATCAGAGTTATACATATACAACAAAACAATTAAAATAATGCAGCAAATAGCATGATGCAAGGGTAATAATAGTAATAGTATACCAAATCTTCGTCTTCATCCTCCAGAATAGATCTTCAAAAATCTGAAAAACTCAGGACTGACCCGAGCGTAATGAAAAGACAAAACACTCGAGTCAGGACTAAAATATCCTTATGAAAGTTAAATCAATCGTAAATAAATATGAGTGTAACGGCGTCAGAGATGTTTACGGAGTTTGACATCTCATATCCAGTGTCAACGTGCGTGCAATAACTTAAGAGATGTTACGGGATTTTCCATCTCTTAAGAATCCGTTAAACTATCTACTATGTAGTAATGTACGCTAAGTAGATAATGCCTATCAGTAATATAAAGTATCAAAATAGCGTTAAGGCGTTACCATAATACCCCTTAACACATTTTTATAATGCCATGGTCTATACAGCACCGTAAGCCTCACCGTAAACTGGTGGTTATCAGAGGGTACCCCATAGGTATAACACAAAACATAACGTAGTGGTCGCGAATAGGATAATCAGTATGACAAGGTACATGAGGCGATACCAACTAGGATACTAGTAGTTGCGTGATCCGGACTGATGTTGAGCATAGCCAGCAGCTACCCCAACACCGTGAAACAACACTCCCAAATCAAGGGGTGCACCCAAATCGAATCACAAATGTAATAGATATGGTATCGAAGAAGTGTGACCGCTAGAGATGGTGAACCTCAAAGGCCCGGCACGGCTCCTGTTTTAGTCATGTCAGGGGTCATCCAATATCGTTCTCTTTCTTCAGTCAACACGTTCACCAAACCATCCACTTCATTCTGGATCAACACTCCGCGTATAATAGTTATTAAAGTGGTTTTCGGTATCGACAAGAGTATGTCCATATCCGATCCCGGTCTCTTTAATAACTACGTATTATTACACCGTTGGCACTTTTACATTTCAAATCGATTCATAATTGATATCAAAATATCATATTCGCTTCAAAAAAAACAAGTCCACTTCAAATATCATCGTATCTATGCAAATGTAAGATTCCGTTTCAAAAATCATTTTCGCATCAATATCTCATTTCGATTTCAAAATCATTTCGAATTTCAATTTAGGTTGCAACTTCATTTAACCCAATTCGTATTTAAATTCAAGATTTAAATATAAACATTTCACCTTATTTACCAGCTTGATTTTTTTTGAAAATAGTTTAAATAGTTTAAAAGTAGTTTTAAATAATTAAAATAGTTAAAATACTTAAAATCTTAAAATGGATTTAAAATAGATAAATTAGTTTAAAATAATTTAAATTGGGTTATGTAGATTTAAAATAGATTAAAATAGTTCAAGTATTCAAAAATGGTTTATATAACAGAGTAATTCGGAAAACAAAATAAAACAGCTTCAAAACCAGTCCATTTCAATTATAACTTCCCAATTCAAATCAATTTCAATTTCCATTCTACCGATTCAATTTCGATTTCAATTCAAATCACTGTCTACTTTGACTTCAAATTAATTCAATTTTACATTCACCTTCAATTAATTCAATTTCAATTTATGTCGATTTGGAGCTTGATTTTCAAAATATCAATTTACAACACTTAACAAAATTATCCTTCAATATTCAATTTTAAAACCCAATTTCAAATATGATTCAATTTCAAGGTCAATTTCAAAATATCATTTTTATATCACTTTTACTTAGTAATACTCAAAGCTCGAAATAATGTTCAATCTTTAAAACAAATAAATTTTTGAAATTCAATCATATCCCAATTTTAAATTTCCAAAGTCTCCACTTTAATTATTTAACAATTTCTTTTAACCAAAATTTATTTCAACATTCCAAACTCAATTTTTCGATAAATTCGATTTCTATAAATTGATTTCTATTTATAACTTTTAAATCCAAACATTTAAATAAATTTCAAATCGACGATTTTAAAAATTATTAATTTAGCCAATTCGGTGTCCGTATATAATTTTCTATCCTATGGCCAAATAATTATTTATTTCAATTAAATGTCAGGGATGAATACATATCACTTAAATCAAATCACAGTTTCATATGTATGCATAACAGGATATACATAAGCAAATAAACATCCAAACATTTAAGTATCAACCAATAGCATCCATCGAAATACATCATCCAATAGACAATACAATTCATGACAATTTCATAGTTATCAATGTTAGGTAATTTAATCGCAATTCAATTTTAATTTTAATTTAACCGTCAATTTAATTTTCAACGATTAATTCAAATGACAATCTATATGACAATTAAATTTTATCAAACAACGACAAATAAAATCATAACACTTCATAATGTCAAATTTTAACTAGCATAAAGATATTCAGTACGTTGTGAGCGTTATAAAACACTCACCTTGATTTCAATGTAGTTCCAGCGTTTTATTTCGAATAAAATTAAACGAGCGTTTAATTTTATCCGAAATTTTCACTAGCTCCAAACGACTCCAATCCAGTTCCATAGCGTAGTGCTCGACAAAACGAAGCCAACGCAATTCGTTTCGTGTGTTTTCGATCTCGCATGAAAAAGTTACATCATTGTAAAGTTTATACGAATTTAAATATAAATTAATTCACATTTTTATTCATTTTAAACCTCATCAGATCTGGGCCGTTGATTTTGGGTTTGTAGAATCTGAGCCGCCTCCCTTTTCTCTTCCATCTTCGTTCGTGAAAACCCAGAACCCATTGCACGTTCGTATACCTCCAGGTCGTGACCACCACAAGCATTTCGACGACGATCAGCGACTGCAGTTTGAAAGCCCATCCCCTAAGCCACCATCGGCCAGAACCCTATTGAACTCGGCCTCCCCAAGAGCACGCAAAACCATGACGAACGGCGGGCCATCGCGGCCCCATAGCTCCCACCTCGCCGCTCCAATTTCGATCGTAGCCGTTCACAACGTAGAGCTCGCGAAGCTCTTCAACTTTCCTTTAGGAATCGAAAGCTAAAAGGGTTTGGATTGGAAGATAATTGGAGGGGAAGGGGAATGTTTTTCGGCCATTGATATTATCACTGGTGGCTGGAGCATTTGGAAACCCTAGCTAGGTTAAATTTGTGAAAAATGTATGTATTATGGTCCTTTTATATAAATTTTCGAAACACTATTCATTTCTAAATTTCCGAACTCCGATTTACGCGCGGTGACCGGCGTTTCTAGGGTTTATCCCGCGTTCCGGACACAATGAAACAGGTTTCGAAAGCTAATTCAATCGTATGTGCGAGTTATGGAAATAAACGATCAAATTTGAATTAAATCGATTAAACGAATTTCTATGCGTTTTGGCTCGCTCCGGACAAACGGTAAATCCGATTGAAACGAAATTTAAAATCTTACAATAATATCACATTACGGATCCGACGAAACTGATTTCGTCAAAATCCGAGACTGTATGAAAAATGACTATTTTAACTCGTCAAATTAATATTAAAACAATTTCGATGCGTTTCGAGCTGCCACGGTCAAACGAAAACTCCGATTGCTACGAAAATTGAAATCCGTTAATATTAAACTATTACGGATCCAATGGAACTAGCTTCGTCCAATTCTGATACTGTTTGAAAATTGGCTATTTTTCAGTCGATAATTAAATATTAAAATATTCAATTTTCAAAAATTTACTTTTAAATTCAATTTTAAAAGTTCTACAACATCATTCTAACTTTAATATGATAAAATAAAATTTTACAAATCATTTTTTATCATATTAAACCGTTATTCAATTATTCAATAAATTTCAAATATTAAATTCTTATTAACTCTATTATAATCCCGATATAACTTACATTCACTTTGGAAACCAATTTGAATCATATTAAATCAAATTTCAATTATTCACTCTATTTTCATATATTAAATTTCAATATCAAATTAATCATATCAAATTCGGAATTTAATTATTCAAACATTTGTAATATTAAATTTAAGCAAATTTGATTATTCTTAAATCACTATCTTTTGAAATATTGAAATTGAACTTATAAGATTCAACTTTTAATACCAATTCACAATTTAGAACACTAATTTACATTTGTTTTTCCATATATTCCCTTATAACCAAGTTATAACATTTGAGTCAATTCAATTAGATTAGAACTCCATTCAATCTATAAATAATTACTTGGATAATTATTGTTGCTATTCATTCCAGTTATTATTATTCCAAACGAATTACAATTTTTTTTCTAACATTAAATCACGAAATCTTATCAAATTAGCTATTTTAATTATCGAAAATTTACGGGTCGTTACAAGGGAGATGCTGTAACACATCCTATTCCTCCCTGAGTTGGGAACTTCATTGTTAGACGTTAGTAGGTTACTATCGCATCCACGTCTACCAAGGTTGGCCTTCCTATTAGAATATTTTATGTGGACATACATTCTACCACAATAAACTGAACTTGGATCTTTGCCACCAGCGGATCCTCGTTGAAATCGACTACATGAGAATTAACCCTCATAGGTACTATGCTAAGGCCCCTGAACCCATAAATAGGTAGTACATAGGGAGCAAGGCTGGAGATAGGAGGCTTCATTCTATCAAAAACATCTTTGAACATTACACTAACGGACTTCCACCATCAATGAAGACCCAAAGGACTTTTGTACTAACCATGCTGACTGAAATAATCATGGGGCTACGATGGGGGAAACAAACCATTCTCTTGTCCATTGTAGTGAAAGCAATATCGGTGGAGTCCACTTTAACCCGAGGGACCTTTAGGGATCGGAGGCCTGCTGAATAAATGTGATCCTACAGCTCCCTCCTCTAGTGCGCCTAAGCCCATTGACTAATGTTTGCCACGTGTGGACCACCACATATTAACATGATCTCACCATTGTTCACTTTATCGTCTGGCCGATGAGGCGAAGCAAGTGGTTTTGTTAGACGTTACGTTGTTCCACATATCGCCTAACTTGCTGAACCAACACTCTCTTACGGGGTAACCGCTCTATCTCGTCCTTGATGTGTCGACACTCATTGATCGAACGACAGTTGAACTGGTGAAATCACAACAAGAAGAGTTGAAAATAGTTGTAGAATATACCAATGGATTTTTCCGTTACAAAATAGTTGTAGAATATACCAATGGATTTTTCCGTTACCAATGAATATACCAATGGATTTTTCCGTTACAACAAGAAGAGATTGAATAGTAGTCACGTTGCAGTCAAAGACGAGTAAGAATAATTGTCAATTGTATTAAAGCAACTGAAAGTAGTGATGCTTAAGGCACAGTAGTGCATTCAATCTAAACCGTGGCGCATATTATCAATCTGTGACCTAACGTTTAGCTATGCAATCATTGTTGAGGATAAAATTTGTTAAAATTTAGAAGTAGAAAGTAAGATGTGATTATAGGAATTATGTGGTGAAGAAATGTAGTAGTTAGTGTTGTGCCTTATTGTCTGTATATTAATTGTTGTGTAGGGAGAGTAATTATTTACTTTCAGTAAAAAATAAAATAAAAATAAAGTGAAGAGGAAAAAGTACATAAGACAAACAAATACATGTTCAATCTATTTCAGCGATTACTAAATCACCGCAGTTGAAGCAACAAAGAAAAGTATTTCCTGCTAGTTATAATGATTTTGAACTACCTGAAGAACAATATAGGTTGCAGCGATACCATAATATTATGTACTCTAACCTTAATTGTTGTCCATAGAACAATTATTGAAAAAGAAGTAGATTAATATGAATGTAAAGGTTACCTTATTTTTCAATGCTTATAATTGTTTTGTTGCAATGCTGTCAAATAAATAAGCAGCAACCAATGAACTGGTACATATTGTCCTGAATCCAGAGATTGGTCTGTGCAACAGTTGTATTTTTTTGTTTTGTTGTTTTTGCTGCTCTTTTGTGCTGCTCTTTTGGATCTAAAGGTATGGTAGTTTCATGTTTCATTATATTGTTTTTCTTCTTGATGATATGCGTTGTTTTTCTTAGGTAGTTGCTTTGTGTATGCTACAATGTTCGCTACATATGTTACAACTATATGAAAATACATAACTACATCGACCTAGTATAACCCATAAATGCTTGTAGACTAAGTAACACTATACAGAGATTAGTGACTCGAGTGGTTTGAAGCAAGAGAAGCGACAAGAGGATTGAACATCTGAAAACTTTACCAACATTTGAGAACAATATTGTATGTTCCCTTAACTCCATCTTTCTATCTATTGTCTTTGTTGAAAATAGTCTCTCGTGAGCAATATGATTTTAGGTAAATGGGGGGGGGGGGGGGGGGGGGGGTGTTGAAATTTTGTTCTCTGGAATGGTTGTGCATATTTATCCAACGGACCAACTGTAGTTTCTAGCTTTTTCTAGACTAAAAAACTGTAGACTAGTTTCACATTGCGTGCCCCTCTGGAAAATATAAATATCAAGTTTAGCTTTTATTACTTCACTTGAAATTGGGGTTTTATTTGTCGACGTTTGTAATACAATATTTCGTAGTTTGAGCAAATACGTGAAGAAAATTTTTGCATCTAAAAATCAATAACATGGTGTCGTAATTGGAGCATAAAATTTTGTGATGAGAAGTTGTCTTGAATATTTGGAAACACCTTAGGATTGATCCCACTTTGCTTGAATAAGTTCAGTACACGTATTATGTTTGTACATTCCAACAATAGTCGACTGAATCATTTCACATAAAAAAAAGAGAGAGAAAACTTTTTGCCACAAATAACAAAGGCGATGGCAATGCTTCAGAGGCATAATGGATCTGATTATGAAAACACTTCGTCATCGTCTTCATAAGCATTTTTGATATGGTAGCTAGACACATTGTTGCATATTATGTGGTTTTTTATATGGGATATAAGTCAGTAGTGGGGGGTATTGTTTTTTGGTATGAGATATTAGAAATAGTTGAAACTTTGTTGTTTAGAATTTGATTTAGTGTGTGTATATGGATTAATGGTTATAAATGCATTTTCATTTTTGTCTATGCTTTTCAGTTTATATAAAATGTGCAATTATGTGTGTGTGTCCCATGGACTAATTATATCCAAAAGGAAAATTGAACTTTTCAAAAATACTATAGAATTTTTGGGAACAAAAATAGACAAAAGACAAATTGAATTACAACCACACATAACAAGGAAAATATTAGAATTTTCAGATAAAATTGAAGATTTAAAACAATTACAAGCTTTCTTAGGACTTGTAAATTATGCTAGACCATACATAAAAAATTTATCAAAATATACTGGACCACTTTATAACAAAGCGAGCCCAAAAGGGAAAAGGGAATTCAACATAGAAGATACTAAATAAATTAAAATAATAAAAGATTTAGCAAAAAACTTAAAATCTTTAGCCTTACCCCTTAATACAGATTACCAAATAATAGAACCAGATGGATCATCTCATGGATGGGGAGGAATTTTATTAAACAAACCAAGCAAATATGAAACAAAATCTATAGAAAGAATTTGCAGATACGCTTCAGGAATTTACAAGGAAAATGATATTTGACATCCTTAGACTATTCAATAATTTATGTTCTTGAGGCATTTAAATTATTTATCATCTCTCATAAGGAAATAACAATTAGAACAGATTGCGAGACCGTAGTAAAATAGTCAGAAAATAAGAAAGAAAAATGAATTTTAAATAACAGATGGTTAAAAATCAAAAATGCAATATTCAATTGCAGTACATAAATAAACTGGGAGCACATAAAAGGAAAAACAAATTTCGTACCAGACAAACTATCTAGATTATTTCTAGACCAAGATCTGATAGAATATAATTGTATTCACAGAGAAAAAATTACAGACATGATATCATAAAGCCAAGATAGTAACATATAAAAATAACAGATTTGTTACCATTACAGAAGAACAAAAAATAATATTGGATAATATATGGAACCTTACTACAGATCCCCAAGACAATAAACATAAACTCAGCATCTTGCATACCCTAATAAATGAGTTCCAAAAAGAAACAAACCAAAAATTTACCCATTATTGCCTTTTAATGGAGTAAGTGTAGGAATATATGCTTCATGTGAAGAAATGCTTCCTAAAATCAGAGAAATAGAGAGGAACCCAAGATATGGTATTCCTAAGTATAAGGGTTACACAAGTTTTGAAACAGCCAAGATTGCAATGGAAAAACATCTTGGAGAAGACTATTACATATCAGAAGGAATAAAACAATACTTAAACATATCATCAGGAGTTTTCATTAAAGACGAAATTCCAACTGATGAATTAAGCCTTAGACCTTTGGTCACATACAAAGAGAATGCTGTGGCAGACAAAGGAAAAATGCTCCATCTTGGCCAAATTCCAAGTACAAAGGCAATACACCCAAAGATTGCCCAACAGAACATGATATGTTTTGTCGATTCATTTAACAAAGAAATCAATCACATACTTCTTTCAAGATAGATGAGTGCAACAAATTACAAGAAAATCTTCAATATTATTGCAAAATGTTCAAATACTAATGTTTCAGGAATGAAGACTACATGGAATATAATAAGAAATACAAATATCCCATGTACACAAAAATATGAAGACTATAAGAAAAGCACTACCCGATGCAAGCGCAACATAATAGCCTCTACACCTCTTCTCACAATAAATATTCCCAAATACAAATACATATTCAAGATAATCTCACATTGGATCCAAATACTCACCTCAATTATGGATTCCTAGAAATAATATACTTCAATAATTGATGCATCACAGAACTTCCAGAACCCCTAACCTCAATACTAGATTACTACACAGAGCTTTTAGGACAAGAATTATGCACAGAAATAACCTCTACACCACCTCACTTCAGTCCAACTACCATAGACCCTACCAGGCATATCATAAAAATAAGAGCTAAAAACTATGATCCAGATTACCAAGAATGGACAGAAGAAAGGAACCTAACACCTCCTCCAATTACAGAAACCGATCAATACTGCTACGAAAAATATAGAACATACATGATCGAAAACAACATGTTTTGGGACGACAATGAACAACTTACATTATATGCAGAATCTCCTATCATGAAAATATACATATCAAAAAAGTTTGAAGATTTTTCATATAAGTTAAGACCATTTGAAATATTCCATCCAAACCAACATATAATAAATATTTTCAGAAGAATCAAGCAGCTAGAAGATAACCGCAAAGACAAATGTGGCAAAAATGACGAAGACAGCTGTAAAGACAAAAACAACTCTAATGCCAAAGAAGAAGACGAATAATCCCAAAGACAAAAGGGATGTGACAGATTAATCAATAAAGAAAAGAAGAATACGCTCCACTGCTAAAAGGAGAAAAATAAAGCAAAGAAGATAATATCTACCGATACGCGTAGATGATTTATTTTTAACTATCAAATTTTTCGTAGCTATTGTATAGAGAAATCTGTAAAAAAATTGAAATTTTAGCTCAAAAAATTGTACTTATTGATAAAATAGAGAGAGAATACCATCAGAAATTACAAACAAAACCACCATTAATACATCATAGATGACGGCGAGTGGTGAAACAAAAATCACAAAGTTTATCGCTAACCCCATGCTAAATAACTAGGGTTACGGTGACTATTTATTTAAAATATTCTTACATAATATTTTTTTATACAAATGTTGGGAAAACATCGGTGATTTCACGCTAAATTCCGTCACTACATTGACACTAGTTTACCAATTATGTATTAACCGACCTGGGCCTACCATCGTAAATCTGTTGCTAAATGCAATTTAGGGACGGTTTAGAGACGGATATAGCCGCTGCAAAATCAAGATTTTCTTGTAATGAATTCATAGTATTTACCATTTCCCTTGGGCTCCTCCCTTCCACCTGACCGGAAGTGAGCGCACCGTTGAAATGCGAGACGTCACATGTGGTGAGACAGATGGTTTTCATATCATAGTTTAGGGTTGCATAATTAGTGTATATGAGCTTGAAGCAACGCCCCATTGTTAGAGGGATTTTGTTATTTTCCTACGACCATTATTTTGGCAAATATCCTCTCTCTAGTCTGTCTTGTTCCTCCGACCGCCTTCATCATCACTGTCAGAGATGTATACCTCCTCTACTCTCATAATGTTGTTTTCCTTTTAGAGAAAGTCTGTTAGGGATGAAGCAGGATGTCTCTACAATTCCTTCCACATACGGGACTGATATTACATTCTAGAGCAGAAGGCTACTACCAAGCTGTTCTTCTCCACTGCCCTCACCCTTGTCGATTCCATATTAAAACGGTTGATTTAAGCGTGAAATGATCCAACTGGACCCTGCCTTGTATTGCCTAGCACATTGGTCATCATTATTCTTGTTCTTATGCCAAAAAGCGGAGCTTAAAGTCGAAACACCACTAGGCCCATGAGTGGACACTTCTAGTTTTTAGATGAAGGAACTAGTAGGAAGCCTGCCTAGTCAGAGTGGAGGGAAAAAGGAGGCATTTTGCATAGTTAGAGAGTTGACCAACTCGGATTACTAAGTTGAAGGCGATGACATGATCAGACGGGTTAGCAACGACAGAGTTAAGAATATGCTCTAAGGGTAATTATATTATTTGTTATATGTATCTAATTCGATAACCAATCTCGTTCGAAATAAAAAGTGTTTTCTTTCTATTATATACTTGATATAATATGATATATTAATTACTTAATTTAGTTAAAAATATATTTAATAGAAAATCCATAAATGGTAAGTTTTGTGGTAGTAGTTACAAAGTGTTGTAACTATGAGTAATTTATCACATTGAAAATAAATATATCATTTTAAATATTCCTACTCAAGATGTATCGAGACTACATATCGATTTATACATTGAGACTAAAGTATGTAACGCTCTCCAAATGTTGGATGGTTTATTACTCATGGTTACTAGGGACACCAAGGGGGTTACATACTGATAGTATTGGATAACTATGGAATGACTCATTTGATAGTTTTATATTGGTTAATTTAACTAAGGTCAAGTAGAAAATATCGATGCGAATTATTTACACAGTTCGCTCGACTTGAGAATATTGTCGATCTTCAATATGAAAGCACCGCTTTGATTATGTTCAAATCGTGGTATGACATCCATTAAGTGACTATAGTTGGTTCAAGTGGAAGTATTGTAAGTGAAGCACTATTCAAGAGAGGATCCATCTTCTCAATCATACGGGGTTAGTATCACCATCAACTCAAGTTAACTCAAAGTTAAAATCTCTAGGAAAAGCATTTCGGCTAAAAATTATTTTTATTATTGAACCAAAGACTTTGTATTTGGATTATAGAGTTGAATACGGACAATACTGGAATTTGGCCATTACCAAATTTCATAAGTTCAAAGTGATATAGTTATAATTTAATAAAATTAAATAACATTTATGAAATATTATTAATAAATTTGATTTTGATTTCATAAATGAATATTAAATATATTAATAAAAGTTATAAATACATTAATAGATAAATGATATCGATAAACATTTTAAATCAGATTTAAAATGCAAAATATTCATTCGGACCTTAAATGGGTTTAAGGTCCTTCATGAGGGCTAATAATTTCGACAACAACATAGGCTAAGGGAGGCTTATTTAGGGTTGGATAGGCTTGATTTTGGATGGTTTAGGTTGAAGGAGAAAGAGTGTGAGATTAGATCTACTTTTCGCCCCTTTCTATCCACTATTTAAGCATCCCTAACCCTAATTAGATTGGATCTTTTTTGTTGCATCCTCTTCCCTTCTTGCTGGTTGAAATTATATCATAGTCTATGTGGGAACTAAGATAACCCGCAACGGAAGTTATGGACGAATTTTAAAAAATACCATATTGGATCTTTTTTGGGCCTTTGAAGTCTATTTTTTAGAACATTTCTAAATTTTATTTAAATAAAATCTCTTATTACATTCAAGTTTACAGGTTATAGACAGAATTTTATTTAATTTATATTCAGTTAAATATAATAGTACACAAATGTTTCATATACATATATATGTGTGTGTGCATGTGTAACATAATAATCCATGCAAGGTATAATATGTCCATATATAAATGCTGAGACTTAAATTGCAATGGACATGTTAGCTTATCCTATATATATGAAATGTTGTCCAAATATATGTGTGTATATAAACTTTTTATTTACATAAATATTAATAACTATGTATACACACACATGTACGTATGTACGTACGTACGTACGTATGTATAATTATATGTAAAACTATTAATGATTTATATCTATATGTTATTGCATTATATATTTTATGTACATACATAATTTTTTTAAATCATTTTACACATATGCATACATACATACATACATACATACATACATACATATATATATATATAATATTCAAATAGTGTGTATATACATATAGTATATTAATTATGTATTTAAAATATATACATATTTTAAATCTTTGCAGATCGAATGCATAACACAAAAAAGTTTATTTATATTTTATTGGATTAATATGTATATATAAACTAATTATTCAAAATACAAAAAAATAAAAATAATCCTGTATGTTATATTATTCGAATTTTAAATTTATAGAAAATCAAGCATGATATTTTAAAGTTATGAATTTTTTTCTAGATTTTCTCGGTCAAAATAATATTTTTAATTAATTACTTAATTTCGATCGTTTATTAAATTTATTTTTTTAAAAATATAAAATATGAATTTTAAATTATGTTTTTTTGCTGAGATTTTATATGATGATGAAAAATTACAAAATTTAAAATTTTATTTTAGAAACATATTTGATTTTATAAGATTTATTTAATTAGTATTTCAATTAAATAATATTAAATAATAATTAATAGGTATTAAAAATTAATTTGCAGCCATCAAAAATGAAATCTATGTAAGTATGTATTTATAAAATATACATTCAACTATTAACATGATGATATGATGATATAAATAAACACAAGTCATATAATTAAAATAGGCAGTATGTTAATACGTATATACACACATATGTATATGTGTATACATACATATATATGCGTGTGTGTTAATTAAATGATAATAATTAAAATTTATTTGGCTGTGCACATCAAATCTATACATAAAAATGTATTTTTTATTAAATAAAATGTACATATAACTAATCTAATATGTGACAACATTGATGATACATATAAGAATCTCACATAACTATTAATATAATAATGTTATATATATATATATGAACATTCTGATATTGTCCAAAAATTATAAATCATATATTATAGTAAATACAAACCTAATACTAATAACTCAGAGCACATCTTATAATGATGAATTCTCTTTCCTTGGAAATCTTCTCAATTCGCTAGATTGCTAATCCTTGAATCTTAGACCTTTAGCTATCCAATAGCATTCGCCTTTTGAATTGATTTGAGATGAATTTCTTGAAGCTCCTTGTTCATGAAGTCGGCCAACAATGATCAGGAAATGGTGGCCAAAAAATTAGTTTTGCATTAGGCATGGAATAAATAGAGAGAAATATGAACCACGACTCCTACCATTTCTCATCAAATCTCAATCATCCATCTCCAAGCCCCTCTAGCCTTTTTAGCCACCTCCTATAAGCCCTATTATTGTCGAAATAGCATCTTAACATCATGGGCTAACAGCCCTTTAAGCCAAAAGTAAAATTTAATTGCTTGTCAATATCGTATATCGATTGAAATATTTATAATTATTATAAATATATACAATAATATTTATTCCTCAAATAATATTCAAAATTTTATAATTAATACTTTATAAATATTGATTAACTTATAACAATTATAAACTAATTAAATCGTTTGGTCTAAAGAGAATTCATCATTCTGATTTTGTGATTCGTCAGGGGTAAATTTGGTCAGCAATTAACATCGAACTATTTGAATGTTAATGTTCACACGTCACTTAGCAGGTGGTATGACCTTTTGGCAAATTTATCGCTTAGTTAGTTTGGTAAAAATCCAATTTTATATTAGTAAACGTTACCCGGTTGTGACATTTACTTTACACCAATTCTTTTCGTCAAAACTATATCACATTGGACTTATAGAATTTGGTAATGGTCAAAATCCTAATATCATGCTTATTTCACTCTATATTCCAAACACAAAGTTCTTGATTTGATAATAACAATTATTATTAACCAAAATGCTTTTGACAGAGACTTTGACCTTGATTTGACTTGAGTTGACCATGATACCAACCCCATATAACCAAGAAGACAAATTTTCTTTTGAATAGTGCTTCACTTCCAATTAATTAATATGACACATCATATCAAGTGTATAATAGAAAGAAAAACCTTTTGTTTAAACAAGATTGGTTATCAAGATAGATATATGTAACAAATTACATAATTACCCTTAGGGGATACCCCTAACTCTATCAATCAACCACTTGCACTTGTGGTCAATTATGGAATCTTATTTCAACTTCTCTAATCAGTTTTCTCAAAATCAATCGGGTCAGTCCCTCGATGAACGGGTATGTTATTATGCTTTAATCATCTACTCTGTCAATTAGCTCTCTCCGACATTGATAAACTCCTTTTATCATGTGGAACAATTCAGAGTATGTGTCTCGACTTCCAATGAACTCTAAAATTTTTTAGAACTATATCGTGACATTTTTATCATATAACAATATTATGGGACGCTCAACATTTGGAATCTCTCTCAGCTTAGTTATAATTTTTTGCATTTATATTTATATATATTGGTTTTTATTGCAATGCTATCCATGGCAATGTACTTGGCCTTTTAATTGAATGAAACAGTCTGTCGTTTGGAATTATTTCAATTTAAAGTTTTTTAACTTGAAATTATTATTGATATATTATACTCAATATCACTTATGAAAATTGAGCTCGAACACTCCTTCATAAGGAGTTCATTATTTTTGTAAATAATTTTCTACTATTTCATAAATGCATGAGAATACTGCAAATAACCATTTAGTGATATTAATTTGAACTTGTTACTTGCTTTATGTATCAAATACACTAACAAATCACGATACCGTAGACAATATAACATGTATGATAATTCCTATTTCCAATGCATAAGGAATCCATCTTACCGTTCCATAATAAACATTTTAATAAAGTATCCTTGGATATCGATTTGGAACATATCCCAATATCTTTTATATGAAAGACATCATTTACAAATCCAACATCGAGTATTAAAATAATAAGGCTGATTTTAACACAAATGCATCATTAAAGTTAGCAATGTGTTGTTTATTTATAGTTTAGAAATATCAATGTACTTTTAATGTTATTTCTTATGAACACACCTTGCTTTGCATTTTGATTAATAATCGACCTATTTGATATTTCTATCAAAATATTTATTCGTTATAAAATGAACTCTCTATCATTTCTTGGGTCATATTCATAAACTCGTATCGGAATCGCTGACACTGACTCTGAGACACTTTGGTTATCATGTGTAAACAATCATCATTATTTAAAATTTTCCGTTTCAGCATATAAGTGCAAAACACAAATTCATGCTAAGCAATAATTTTGTTAGTAAATATGAACTAACGTGAGCACATCAAATTGTGAATTAGTTACGTTAATTTCAAAAGTTGAAATTTATTGTATTATTCTCATCAATACGGCTCACTATATTCCATCCACATTTGTCTTCCTGTTAATGACATATTTGCGACCAGTGGATCATATCCCTTTGAGTACAACTATCAAAATCATATTTTGATAATGTACATGGAATCTGTTTGGATTTTCACAACATACCATATTATATAGTAAATACTTTTAATGGCTTAATAGACAACGGAGGATTACCTATTTTTGACATTGACAAGAAACTCATAGTTTCTCTTTGATGTGCGGAAATACTTATTAGACACTCTAATGTCATGTGTTCATTTAGGTTAGATTAATTTCATTTCATCCAACATAATCAGTTTCATATGTGGATAATTTCCAAATCCATTCTATTTTCAATAATTTCTCAAAGAAATTCCTTTGCTATGAAGTTGGTCTTTCTTGAAACAAGAGTCATTTCCTAGTGTAATGGAACACGTATTCATAAACACCTTTTGAATTGCCTGATATATAAATTGATTTGATTTTAGTTTACAATACCTATGTTCACCACATAAATTAGTCATCCAATGACTAGCGTACCCAAACTTCTTTTCGGCGATTCATACAAGACCAATTACGTATTACATATAGTATTTCGACTCATACGACCCGCCAAATCTTTAGCCTAGGACATGATGGGGTTTCTTATAAGCCTATATCTTGTATGATTTTGTAAACTATTCTTTGGATGATATTAATTTTAACCTTGTGTACTACTCTAAGTACACACCTTATAGAAAGAGTTTAATTCGACTTCACTGATAATTAGTCATGCTTTATCCAACAAAGTTTGATTACTCCTTATCAATACAACATTGTGTATTATAAGGAGAAGTTACTGTTGAGAATGAATCTTTATGCATTTTAGGTATGTTTGGAACTCTTTCTAATATACCTACTCACATAATCAAATAGAATCAATTCTTATGCATATTATATTATTGACTTCCTAATCTATGAGTTTAATATAAACATACATATGTACCAAACACACGTTCATGTTTGTAATAACTCAGCAATGAATATGAAGAAGTATGTGGAACAATTTTGGCATTAATAGACTTACAATTGCATACACCTATATCTACCAATCTTAAGAGTTCATTAATTCTTATGATGCTCCTACTAAATGGGTGCATAGCTCTTGATTGTTTAAGATATAATTAACCAGTACCATCTGATTCATAATCATATAATAAAAATTATTTCTTAAAACTATAGCTTAGTTTATAATTCCAAAACAATTGTAAATAATTTTACGTACTTATGTATTTTCAGTGCATCACTTTTCTTGTGAAAACAAATTCCTTATTACAGTTTTATTTCATAATGAATATTCATATATTCACATTGAAATATAACTATGCTTTTTTTTAGTCGATGCTGAAAAATAGTAATTATTTTATAAATAATGTTTGGTATGTTTTCTGAAAACAATTTTCATAATTTGATACAATCAATAAGTGTTACATGGCATGCTCCCACTATTTCTGCCATTACTACAATAGCGTACTAAATTTGGAGGTCCATCATTCACTTAATAAAGATTATTTATTTCATGTACCACAACTAGTTTACAGCGGAGAATATTTTGATCAAATATCTTAAACTCAAAGGAATAAGATTCACGAAAAAAATTTCCATGTGAGAATACATTTCGGAATAGAAATCATATTTCTTATTCCAATATTAAGTAACAATTATTATTTTCTCATTTTCGATGTTTCTTTATAAAGCAAAAATGACCACTCACTCTCTTCATCCCGACTATACCTTTAATCACATCTACTCTTATACATTCGTTTTATTTCAATATGGTCGAACCATTCAAAAGAAAAACCCTTGCAGCAATATCATAACGAACTCTTTACAAAATGCGTTTGATCGTCCTTAACATTTATGGACATCAAATATGATGCACCTTATGTAAACTGATCAAATTAACATTTCAGAAAAAAAATATAAACAAATATAGATAGAATGCACATCACAAAAAAATTATTTATATTTATTGCATTAATATAAATAAATATGTTTGTATATATATTAATTAATTATTCGAAATACAATAAATATTACTAAAAAATATATTTTTGTGCCATATTATTCATGTTTTGAATTTTTAGAAAATCAATCATGATATTTTAAAGTTGCAAAAAATTTTCCAAAATTTTCTCGACCAAAATAATATTTTTAATTAATTGATTGATTTTGGCCATTTATTAAATTGATTTAAAAAATATAAAATATGGTTTTCAAATTCTAATTTTTTGATCGAGAGTTTATATGAAAAAAAATTATAAATTTAAAATTTAATTTTAGAAGAATATTTAATTTTATATGATTTATTTAGTTAGTATATTGATTTAAATAAAACTAAATAATTGTAAATAAATATTAAAAATTAATTTGCAGCCATCAAAAAATTTAGTCTACGTAGATATGCATTTATAAAATATAAGTTCAAGTATTAACATGATATGATGATATAATTAAATACAAGTCATATAATTAAAATTTGACAACATATTGATACATATATATTAATTAATAAAAAAAATTCACAAAAATATTAATTATAAAATTGTAATGATTAAAATAAAATTTATTTGGCTGTGCATATCAGATCTATACATAAAATTGTATTTTTTTAATAAATTTAAACATACATATAACGAATCTATTATGCGACAACATTGATGATACATATAAAAATCTTACCCAACTAACAATGTAATAATGATATATATATATGTGTGTGTGTGTGTGTGTGTGTGTGTATTACACAATATTATCTAGAAATCATAAACCATATAGTATAGTAAATACATACCTAGTAATAATACCTCAGATCACACCTTGTAATGATGAATTCTCCCTCCTTGCAAATCTTCTCGATTCTGCAGATTGCTAATCCTTAAATCGTAGACCTTTTGTTATCCAGTAGCAGTCGCCTTTTGAATTAATTTGAGATGAATTTGTTGAAGCACCTTTTTGATGAGGTTGGCTAGAAAAGTTGTAGCAGCCATAGTTAAAAATTTCCTTTTGCATTAGGGTTAGGGGTCCTTTTATAGTAGAAGAAACAGAGATAAATATAAATCATATCTCATACCATTTCTCATCAAATCTCAGCCATCCATCTCCAAACAATTCTAGCCTTTTAAACCGCCTCCTACAGGCCCTACTGATGTCAAAATGACATCTTAATATCATAGGCTAACAGCCCATTTAAGCCAAAATAAATATTATTAATTAAATCTAATTTAATTGCTTGTCGATACCGCATATCGATCGATATATTTATAACTATTATAAATATATATAATAGTATATTTATTACTCAAATCGTATTCAAAATTTTATAATTAATATTTCATAAATATTAATTAACTTATAACAACTATAAACTAAATAAATCATTTGGTCTAAAGAGAATTCATCATTCTGGTTGTGTGACTTGTGAGGTGTAAATTCGATCAATGATTAACATCGAACTATTTGAATGTTAATGTTCACACGTCAGCTAGCAGGTGGTGTAACATTTTGGCCAAACTTATCGCTTATTTAGTTTTGGTAAAATTCAATGTCATATTATTAAGCGTTACCTGGTTGTGATATTTATTTTACACTAATTCTTTTTGTCAAAACTATATCCTTTGGACTTATGGAATTGGTAATGGTCAAAATTCGAATATCATCCATATTCAACTCTATAGTCTAAACACAAAGTCTTTGGTTCAATAATACAATTATTATTAATCGAAATGATCTGGCCAAAGACTTTGACTTTGAGTTGACTTTAGTTTACCATGATACTAACCCTATGTAACTGAATAGACAAATCCTCTCTTGAATAGTGCTTCACTTCCAATACTTCCACTCGACCTAGCTATAGTCACTCAGTGGACGTCATGCCATGATTTGACTATAATGAAAGCAAAACTTTCATATTAAAGATCCACAATATTCCGAAGTCGAGAGAACTGTGTAAATTAGTCACATTGATATCTTCTATCTAAACTTAGTTATATTAACAAACAGAAAACTATCGAGTGAGTCGTTCAATAGTTATTCAGTAGCTATCGGTACGTAATCCCTAGGTGTCCCCAATAGTCACGAGTAATACACAGTCCAATATTTGGAGAGCGTTATGTACTCTAGTCTCAATGGATATATCGATATGTAGTCTCGATGCATCTTTACTAAGAACATTTAAAATAGTATATATGTTTTCATTGTGATAAATTACTCATAGTTACAACACTTTGTAACCACTATCACAAAATGTACCATTTATGGATTTTTATTAAATATACATTAAATTAAATTAATTAATATAATACATTATATCAAGTATATAATAGAAAGAAAACACCTTTATTTCGAAAAAGGTTGGTCAACAAGTTAGATATATGTAACAAGCTCTATAATTACTCCTAGGGCATTCAACCAACTCTCTCAGCCTCTCCATCAATACAAAATCAAATTAAGTTGGATCTGATCATTATTCGATAGATGAAGGTCAACAATTCAAGGATTAGCACTCTACTGATCAGAAAGTGCTTCTATAGGGAGAATTAATCTTTTCAGGGTGTACTTCAAGGTTTTGGGATCAGGTATGATTTTTATAGTTAATAATTATTAGCATAATGTTTTATCATATATGAATATGTATATTATATTATTAGTTAGGTGATGATTCTGACATGCAAGCAATGTGAGCGCAAATTAGTTTGGTTATATGCATGTATATATTTATGCTTAAATGATAATTTTTTTTATCATATATGTCAGGTCAGTATAACCATATAACAATAACATAATTTTTATATTTTATTAAATCAATATATATATTATTTAATTACGTATATATAGCTTATTGTTAGTTCCATCACTATATCATTATTAAAATTAGTCATATAATTGTATTTATAATGTATTGTAGTGATATAATCTTCTTTAGCAAAAATAATATTTTTAAATATTTTATTATTATGTAATATTCTTTAAATTAATTTACTTATTTAATAGATTATATTAATTAAAAAAATTTACGAATTTTTAAATTTTATAAAATTATATTAGCACTAGATAAGATTTCAAGCAACAAAAAACACGAATTTTTTTTTCCTATTTTTAAATTTTAATTATTTAAAACGGCCATATATAAATAAATTATTAAAAATAAATTTAAGCCGAAAAAATTATGGAAAAGTTCTTCGATCCATAAAATATCGGTTAGCATTTTTTAGAATTCTAAAATTTTAAAATTAGTTTCGTTAATACATTATTAATTTTGAATGAATATTTAATTAGGAATGCATTTTAAAATTAAAAATAAAAACAATTTTTTGTGTTGTGCACATGACCTGGAAATATATTTTTTTATCTTAAATAATTTACTAATTAATATATATATATATATATCTGTATTTTATGGATATATTTGTGTGTGTATATTAAAAAATATTTTATTATTACATATATATGCATGCACAGATTATTCACGGACTGAAAATATAAATATATATTTATATTTAAAATAACCTATATATTTAAACCAATATATTATAACAACATGTATATATATAATATTAATATTTTATTTTTGTGGTGATTTATATAAATATTTATTTATATATTTTTAATATATTATCCATACATACATATAGCTATTTAAACTAACTTAACATATATATAACATTTATATAAAATGACAGTTTATATGCATTCATATATTTAGACAACATATACTTGCATATTAGATTAGCTAACGTGTCTGTTGCGATGTAGATGCCAACATCCGTACATGGGTATGTTATATCTTGCATATGTTGATATGTTACATGTGCATACACACACATATGTGTATATGATATATGCACGCGTACACACACACATACATGTATGCATGTACATAAATAAACACACACACACCAATATATAAATTAAATAAAACTATATAATTTATGAATCTAAATAAAATAAAAGATTTTATTTAAATAATAATTAGAAATGTTCTAAATGAATTAAACTTCATAGGCCTAATATAGATCCAACAAGGGAATTTTTTTAAAATTCATGCGTATCTTCTACTACAGGCTGGTCTAATTCCAACAAGCACTCCCGTTACTTGTCCAAGTAAGGCAAGACATACCTGCAGGGGATGTAAGCGCTAAAGATTTCTTCGAGGAATGGGTCTCCATTCTTGTCACTGACACCCCATCGTCACGAGGCATTCTTGTCTGAATCACGTGCATCTACTAACGTAAGATGGCCATTTCTTCACAAAGGCCAGATTCCACCCATCGTAGATGACGATGACTCCTTATGGAGACAGGCTTCATAGCCTCATACCTGGCATTGTGGAGCTATGGCGATAATATATAAAAAGAGAATGGTGAAGCCTAATTAAAGTAGGAGCTCTGCTCCTAACAACCAATAGGGATCTAGGTGGATATGGTCACCTTTCCCTAGATCTGGTCAGGGTTACCTCCCATTAATCTTAGGAGTGGAATGATGGTTATCTAGATCCTTAGGCCCTGCCATGGCCCCCACCATTGAGCATTTAAAATGGAGATCGCGGTTTTCATCTATTGTCCACATGTGATGGAATGCGGATTGTCCCTCGGCCAAAGGGGATTGGTGTCATAGTGATGGCTCTGGCTTTGGGACCACATAGGTGTCCTTTTGCATCAGCTTAATGTGGACGTTCCTATTTTGGATATGGACTTCCCAGAGTGGAGTTTTCACAAATATCCTTGCTATGGCTTCGGTGTTGCTCGTGACGCTTTATGCAACTTGAGGGGCCGGTTGAGTAGTATATTCAATCATTAGGGGGACTGGTAGGTCAAATCTAACCATCATTTAGACAACCACCCTTGTCCTTAGAATATCCATTTCGTGGGTTAAATTGCCCATGTTTGTCAATTTTGTATCATGGTGTGCCACATGTCCACGCTGAGCCCAGGAATAGAACAAGTAGCACTGGCTACTATATTGCAGTTAGTTTCATGCTCGTTGGAGTTGTTACCCTAAGCCCGGGACCTGGCTCCATGGTAACAAATTGGAATGGATTTTTGAGGAGAAAAAAATGAAGAAAAACGATAGCTTTCAGGGGAAGGACCTCCTTTTAGCACCAAAATGTTGACTATATTATTAGCCAACCTTGAAAGTATGTTTAAGAGCATATACTATCACATATTGATAACTAATATATCAGTTAAAATGGAAAATAAAGAGGTATTAGTATGTTGAAAAGTATAACGATAAGAATTTAGAGTGGTTTGGCCAAAAATGATATACGTCCACTATGAAAAGTTTCTTATTAGTTCACATCGATTACAGCAGCCTAGATTACAAAGTAAAACAACAAAAAATGCAAGGATATTTGAAGGCTTAATCTTTTTCTACCCTTGTAAAGTGGAAATCATGATTTATTTATAATAGTTGAACTTGTTGTTTGTATGGATGAGATTGGTCCAAATAAGCCAAGAAATGCTTTGGACTATTAATAGGATTATACGGTTGATGGTCATGTCAACTGGGATGCCATGTGGTTTGCCAAGTGCAGATGTAAATAGCTGACGAGCTATACTATGGAAATACCCTAAAATGTGGCAGACGACATGGGAGTAGGGGATGGTAATAGCAAAGGTACTAGAGTGCCAACAAAGTACATGAAGGGTATGTTGTGCAACGACGTCTTTATCAGATGAGTTGAGTCGGAGGATGCCAACCTTTCAAAGGGGTGGCATAAGTGGGTTTATCTTAAGCGGAGAAAGTTCAATGCTTGCGAACATGGTTAAATGCAAGTAGGGGATCCTTCCAGGCGATGGCGGACCGGAACAATGATAACGAAAAACGAGGGGGTTGTTTGGCGGCTCGTTGATTGAGTAAGCTGGTCGCTAAGGGGCCCTAATTTCCTGGGGTAACTAGCCTTGACCTCACTGTTAGTTGCCCATGGGGAAGACCGACCGTCAGTATCGTTAGAGCGGATGAGATATTTCATGAGTAGGCCTTATTGGGTCTAGATGGTAAATGAAAGGCAAAGTGTTTGGCCATGCTCTGGATGGGAGTGACACATGGGCTTTTCATTGCTATTCGAGTCGGGTCAGGTGAAGAGCCTAGTCATTGTAATACATAGGCTAAAAAAAATATGGGTTTCCAAATGGGCTGGCCTGCTTCTTTATTTGCTTGAAATATGAGCAACGTGAGCATTTGCTTAGTTTTTTAACCAATCAATGTTCCCTTTTTAAACTAAGTGGAATTGCTTAGTTCAAAAGTGAGTATATTTTTTTGTTTTCATTAAGTGTTGTAGCAGAATATTTGGAATAGTAGTTTGTTCTATTGTTACTTGGTTTACGTAAAAGATGACCATTATTTTTTTGCAGGTCAATACAAATCCAACAAAAGAAATCACACATCGTCCTATATGGAAAAAAAATTGTAGGAAAAAGGATAACACCATATCAAAATGACTTCTTCGTACTTCATAAGTTAAACAAATAATAACTCAAATATTTTATAAAGTTTCATACATACCATCTTAAGAATTATCGTATTTCAGGACAAAATTGCTAAAGCAATGGAAACAATTAATAACAGTGATGAACAAGATTTGTGATTGGATGAAAACATCTTATCACAAATTTTTAGCAATGATAAAAGGGTCGGACTCCAATTATTGGGATCAAGGTATCAAGGACCCAAGTCAAGGCTTATATTATTACATGTAAATAACTCAAAAATGCTCAAGGAGACTCGAAAGAATTGAAAGTTAGAATGGAAAATGTGGAGGGTACATTAAAGACGTTGGTTGACTTATTCAAGGGGTGCATGGGTCAAGGAAATTGCATACCGGACAACGATTCCAATGTAGGAGGAAGTGATGCACATTAGGAAAGTGTTGGGAGAATGCTAAACAATGACGTCACTGACCAGCTGAATTCATCCGATTTGATCAATTAAAAAATGTGAAATCCTGAATTATGATTTAGAGGTCATTGCAGCAGGTTCTATATGCAGAGATTTAACAACATCCATTATGCATAGGAAACCTATACTTCCAACACATTAGAAGTTGGTAGTGGACAATATACTGCTTCCAAAGGAGAAAACAGCCAAACAAAATTATCCTCCCACAATGATCTTCGTTGAAGTTGGAATCGATGGTTATGTATGCAACTTAAAGAATGCTATTCGATATCTTTAGATGCAGAAGCATGTATATATTATGATTCTTATACTTTGGCAATTTTAATGTAGTGATAAAATTGTTTTTTTTACGCATTATTACACGTCTAACTCATTCTTCATTATTCCCGATTAAGTACCTGTTTGTTAAGAGAGTAACGAAAAGTACCTGTTTGGTAAGAGAGTGCCTAAAATCATCAATATATTGAAATACTATACAAACCACAATCATAGCTACAACGCCACTCTTTCTCCTTTTCCCACTTCCCAATAGTGTCTATGTTAGCTAAGTAGTCTATGTCTTGATTCGATGTAGCTCTGGTGGCTAAAACATGTTGCATTTTCCTTAATAACTAGGTTGTTACCCATGCTATGCATACGGGTATGTAGAGGACATGCAATTGGTAATGATTATCAAGTATTACATATAAGGTGTAGAGCAGCTTATGTGTTGAGCTTTTGTAATGTTGAGCTTTGAGAGGCTGAACTAGACTTGCATGCTTTTACAAATTGGGAATACGATGTTTGGGTTAAGACCATAGTAGCATCTCGTATGGTATATAACCATTTAATACTTCATAAAAAAATTGAGTAATTGGTTATGATCAGGCTATTTTAGAAAATTTGTATGTTCAATGCACTAATTATTATATCAAACCATTTTTCTTTGAGAAGTAAAGCAGTAAATAGTGTAACATAAGAAAGTCACTAAGGTATAGGTTAGTCGTGTAACTATATTAAAGCATAAGTCACCATCACACTTACCTTTATAATACTTAAATATGAAGATCAAAAAAGCAACCTATTATCAAATGAAGATGCACAATGTTAGTAGAGTAAATTTAGCTTAAGAGCATAAATAAATTATCTCTTTTTAGAAAGAGGTAGCATGACTTGTAATCTGTTGTTGTTGTCTCTATCACATTGTTACTAAATGTTGATTACCCACTCCTTAGTGTATCAAATTTGAAGTAGAAATTTGACGATAATTTTAATTTTCATAGAAAACTAATAGTGTATATGAAGAATTGGTACAAAGTAAACAAATAATAAAAGCATTAAATGAGTATATGAAAGATCCAGTCCAAATACAAAATATATGAATACTAATGAAAGATGAAGTTTTCGGCACAAATTTGATATACATAGCAATAACAGATGAAATGAGAACATGGAGCTAATTGGATGGTTTTTAAAAATTTGATATTTATTTTTTCGACCTTCTTACAACCTTTGCCTCGATTTTTTGTAACAGTGGCTTTGTAGTTGTTTGCTTCTTCATGAACATCGTGGTAGCTGTAAGATAATGTAGCTGTAATTCAAATGAACAATTTTATGATGATAGTTAATATAAAAATGAGTATAGGTGGTAGATAATTAGTAAAAGGTCAACATATAGTAATCTGATATGTTTGTTTTAGTTGCCAAATGTATAGGTCAGTTAAAGGATAACCAGTTCACAATATTCATAAAATTTCCTACATCACTTTTTGCTAAATTTATATTAGTGGACTATATGGACTGGATGAGGAGCATACAATATCAGCTGTCAATTGTTAGAAACTATATTTACAATCACTTTGAGGTAGGAGATACATACATTTATGATGACGCCTCAACGGGCACCCTTTCTAGTTGTTGTTGGTACATTGGGTTTTGTAATTTTATCAAAGTTTATAAGTTGTATCTCGTCAACCTTTTAGCAACACGATCTCTAATTAGTTTATATTTGTTCATGTATAAATGCGAAAGTTAAAAATAACGTACAATAATGGATGATCGCCTTTTTTTCCAACCTGCAATAGATGAATCAGTTTTAGTGCTCACATTCTAACCATTTTCAGAAGTGTTAATTTTATCGACTGGAAGGGTATTCTTAATTATAAAATATAAGTAACCAATGTGTAACTCATGGGTTACACACAGTAATGTTATTTAAAAATAATATTTATATTTTAGTTATTGCTAAAAATATATTTTATTATGGAATATATGATAAATTTACTGGGATGTTTCAAAATTAAATTAAAATGGCATGCAACGCTCGGATATATGGTTGAGGGTTTAATTCTCTCTAGCTATGTATCTCGATAAATATTAATGTTCTAACTCAAAAAATATTATAAAATTAAATTGTTAATACCGTGTATGTAAATAATTTATGTTATGTGACATACATTTTTATATGTATAAGTGAATAAATAACTTTTCCATTTTTGTTAATTTGATTGTAATTTACACATTGAATATTATTTTTTCAAAGGATTTATAAATGGATTAATGAACATTAAGTAATTAATTTTATTTGAATAAATTGAATTAAGGATCAATGTAAATGACTAAATATTAGTAGCTAAATGCAAAGAAAATTGAGAAGAGTTTTTTTACATATCTGTGATTGAGAAGAGCATATTATGGTTAGCTTATTCGTATGAACTTTTATCCATTATTTAGTTTTCATTTTAATTTTATCCTTATAGTTAACCATATATTTCATGTTGTTGTACGAAGGTCATGCTTACAACTTTGATAATTGCAAAATACTGTTATGTAGCATTTAGTTGAGTTGTGAACTGGGTATGGTTTAATAATATGTCGAAAGTGAGAATGCTTATATAATCTAATTTTTATCTATGTAATCTGTGCGTTCACATTGTATTATTGTAAATTATTAATATATCTTTTAAAGGTTATTAAAATTGAAATTACGTTATGTAATGTACGATAATTTTTTTGAGATAAATGAATTAGAAATCAAATGATTTATTATTATTTATGTATACATTTTCTGTTGTATGATTTAAATATTTTTACATCTGAATAAAGAAATAATTTTATTATTTTTCTTATATATATATGAATGTTGTATAGATATTGAAATTCTCGTACTCTTAAGGTATGTTAGATGGATTAATAAATATATATTAGTTAACCATACTTATTTAAATAATTTAAATTTAAGATTACACAATTTGTTAAATATATGGACTTGAATGTAAAGCATTAGGAGATAACTAAAACGGGTTTCTAAGTAATTGCAAAAAATATATAATTTAGGTATTTGAAGTTAATAGAATTTTACAATCGAATATATGATAAATTTATTTGGTAATAAATCATAAAATAATTTTTTTATTACCATCAATGCATATAATTTATGCTATGTTATTTATATATATTTGTTACAAATGAATTTTTTTACCAATTTGTTGATGCATCTATAGTATACGTATTGAAACATGCTCTTTTAGGATTTATTAATAAATATTACTTGACTAAGTTTATTAATTAGTTTAAAGTTTGGATTATGTAATTAATTTAAATCTGTAGACTTAATGTAAAATTTTGGGAGAGAATCATCAAAGATTTGTAAATAATTATGGATTTTTTAAAAAGTATATATTTGAGTGCAAAATAGTGTAAAAAGTTTAGTAACATAACTGTAAAAGTGGTAAATTCTAGGATTTAAAATAAAATATCTCGACTTGCAGAGAATTAAAAAGGATAGAGATAACTCTTAGAATTAATGAGAGAGGTTTAAATTCTTATTCTTTACTGTTAGTTAGCAGATTTCCATGCACGAATTTGGTACCCAAAAATGTAGTTAGAAGTTTGAATTTATAAATATAATACGAATTTATTTTTCTTACCTGATAAAGGGCAGTACTTGTATATTTGCCGTCAATATTTAAGAAACATTGTAGGATCGTTTCACCCTAGAGGGGGGGTGAATAGGATCTACTAAAAATTAATGCAGAAATAAAAATAAAAACAGAAAGTAACGCAGTAGAGATCATACACAGATTTACCTAGCTTTGGCAAAAACCTGCCAACATGCTGCCCCCAAGGTTTCTACTAGAAGTTGAATAATTAGACGCTTACAAACACACGTAAACTTGCGATACCTGCTAACTTGATTAACCTAACTCTAAGCTCAAAATCCCGCTCCAACTTAGCCACTGAGTTGCGAATTCTAAAACTACAAAACCGTAGTTTGTCAACTAGTTAATCTAAAGTTTAAAAATAAAAGAAACTAAAAAAATAAATAAATACAAAACCCTAACACATTTATATGGCTCAAATAAAAAATTATAAACGAAATATGTGCGACCCAATTTAACAGGGATGAACGAGTATCCCTTTTATTTGTTTCATGTTCAATTATGCTGCCTCATTTCTTTTGCAATCTGGAATTTGGGTTTTGTTGTATTTGAAGACGCCGATTCAATTGGTCGATTGCAGTGATGAATTCACTTTGATTTGCTTCGTCAATCGACTCTTTGGCTTTGATTGCTTGTGCTGCTTCAATGTCTAGCTCGAATGGTGTTTTGAATTAGTACGTGATTTTCCTTTTTTCAAGTTTTGATTATGCTCGACTTGGTCTTTCCGATGATGAATTGGGTTCAATTATAGGGATCGAAACTCTGTCTTATAGTTCATATATTTTTGTTTGACTTCTTCGTGATTTTAGCACTTGCGTTGATTTTTGATTGAACGATCTTGTGATTTCTGACTTGTTCATTGTCTACGTGTTACTCCATGTATTTCTGATGAATACGAATTTGTTTGAATTGATTGAGTCAGTTCCATTCTTTGCTGCCTTGACCTGTTCATCGTTCACTGACTTGTGCATTGGTTAAAATCCTCTATGACATTATTCAAACTGCTACTGATAATTTTTGAACACTTCAACAGTTTTTTGATTGACCATTTATTTTTGAAACTGCTCCTTGACTTTGTTCGAACTGCTATTGTTTTTGTTGTATTGTGGAACATGTAAACTACTTTGACCATCCATACTGGTGCTTGTTTGTATGTCACCATGTATATACATGCACACATACATGTATGTATATATGTGTGTGTTCTGATTTTGCTTGTTGCATCTCTTTTGAAAAATTGCTGTCACTTGATTACTAGTACATTTTCACTTGTTCAAACTGCACATGTTCACTTGCATTTTTCCGGTGCACCTCATACCTAAATTGATATATGTGTATGTATATATGTGCATATATGCATATATGTATACATGTGTATATGTGAGTGTATCGATCATTGCTACATGCTCATGTTGCCTTTCAAAATTTTAAAGTTTGGTTGCATGTGTGTTCATGTGCTCACTTGTCCTCGTGCACTTGTATTCTCTGAACTGTTGAAACTAAACTTGAATGAACATATTCAATGGCTTTGAGTTGTTGTTTTCATTTATCTGGTCTATGTTGCATCCCTTGTGTTCGCAACTCCTTATGCCCATTCGTGTCACCTTATTTTGCATGTTTTCATGTGTGTTCATGCTTTATTGCTTTGACTAGTCTAGTTTTTGCCTTTGTTATTGCAGTCTGGTTGAAAGACTGCGGTCCATATTTATCTAGTTTTCATGTGTGCATTTGGTTGAGGTTGTTTTGTTGTATGCTGTTGTCTTGTTACACTTGAAGTCTAGTCTAGTTGCTATTGTGGTCTTGTTCCATTTGTACATGTTGAAACTGAGTGCTTGCATATCCATTTTGCTTGAACATTTTGCTTTGTACCTCTGGTTGCATATGAACTTCAAGTTTTTTCATGTACTCTGGTTGCATGTGAACTTCAAGTGCTTTCCATCTACTATAGTTCGGTCAGCCCTGAGTTGTTATAATGTTGTGTTTGTTTTGATCTTCATGTATTGCTTTGACCTTGTTGCTTCTAACCATGTCTTGTGTACTTTCTGAACTGAATTTTATTTGCATGCTCCAATTTTTTTAAGCCTGAATGATTTGCTACATGCACTTGAGTTAGATCTAGTCTTGGCTTGGGTTTGACCTTGTGCACACCTGTCCCTGCTATTTTAACAAGCAAGTGTATATCGGTGTGCACGAGCTTGCTGCATGTACAGTGATACACTGTGCATGCCATAAGTTGTTCATGTAAGCTGTATTAAAAAAATAACGAACAACCCAAATAACTGAGGCAAACAAAATTTTCAAACACACACTTCATTGTGCACTGCAAAATATTTCTTTTTTAATTTTACCGCGTCAGTTTTTATTTTGCATATAGTTCAAATGCTGGATACAAGCTGGAATAGAGTTAAAGATCAAATACAGGTCATGAGTGAATTATGAAGTGAGGAGAAATATGTATGTAAAATTGTATAGTGAAAATTGTGTTGTAATTGAAACTTGTGTATTGAGAGCTTACATTTGTACCATTTGAATTTGTAATAAAATATTAGTTTGAATAAAATATTTGTTTAAACATGAATTTCGAGTTATTTATTTTATTCAACAAATATTTATTTAATTATGTAGAAAAAATAGAATAGTACAATAATGAATACATTTAAATGAATATATATATATATATATATATATATATATATGTTTATTATCATCAAACAAAAATCATTGCTATTGTATTCTACAATCGCCCCCTTTTGATAATAACAAACATATATTAAGATTTTGACTCTATTAAATGTATTTGGTCTTGATGAATTCTATTAGCTCCCCCTATTTGTATACCTCCCTACAACAAAGCTCCCCCTTCACATATGCATGAAAATAAAAAAGAGAATATGCAAAACAATAAGAAAAATGCAATGAACCTAGATGCAATTAAAAAATATGACTTATTTGCCGAAATCTTAAATTCTCTCCCCCTTTTGTTATCAGCAAAAGAGTAACAATGTTAGATAAGAGTGATAAAGTGACAGACATTAATACAACATCAATACCTAATTGAGTATAAATATTAAATTTCAAGAAAAAATCAAAAAAAAATTCATAAATACTATGTTAGATGCATATTCCATTTTAGAGTGGTAGGAGCGATGTCCGTATAAAAAAAAACCATATAGTCATGTCCATTTATGGTATATTTGTGACATAAATTTGAATACTTACTAACCATGCATAACCGTTAGGACTTTTAAATGAGATTAGTAGTATTTCTTTTATTTATTAAAAAAGAATTTCCAAGCATTTTCTAACCACGCATAACCTTGAGGACTTTCAAATGGGGTTGGAATTAACTCGCCTGTTTCAACCAATTTTGATATGTGTTCCAGACATGCATAACTACGAGGACTTTTAAATTAGCATGAAAGCACATAATTAAAGATTCCAAGTAGTTCACCCATTCATAACCGTGAGAAATTTTAAATAAGAGTGAGTACTTTTGGATGATTTTACTGTTAATTAAAAAAATGAATAATTTCCTGTTTAAATACCACATTTTGACATGCTATATTGGATTTTGATGAGTGATTGTCGTAGAAATATGATAGGTAAAGAGATGGTCATGGAGTTTTTACAAACCAAATTTATTACAAATTTTATTTAAATTTTCAAATAAATTTACTAAATATACAACCTCAAGTTATAATGTACAATTAATATCAACACTCATCACTATTTTACAGTCACTATTTATCTTTTCAATAATCAATTAGGAGTCGGATTAGTTAACTTAAGCATTTAATATCAAATCCAAAAATATAAAATCAAATTTCTAAAATGCCTAAACCGAGACGAAGTTGACAAAAACTATTTTCTGGAAGGGGTTCTGTAAATATATCTGCCAACTGAAAATCTGTTGAATTGAAAATTATGCAGATATTTTTTTGGAAATGTGATCTCTAATGAAATGATGTTTAATATATATATGCTTGGTGCGAGAATGATGCATAGTATTTGTTGTGAGATCAATTGCACTTTTGCTATCACACATAAGTGCAACTTATTTAAAATTTGGACCACAGTCTTGCAAAGTTTGTATCATGCGAAAGATTTGAGCGGAGCAACGCTTAGAGCAATATACTCTACTTTAGTGGTAGATAATGGAATACAATTCTGTTTTCGACTTGATCATGCAACTAACGAATATCCTAACATAAAACACATTTCACTAGTACTTTTTCTATCAGCTAGACTTCCAACATAGTCTACATCTGAATATCCTTTTTACTCAAAGTTAGCATTAGTTGGACACCATAGACCAAAACATAGGGTGTGCAACAGATACTTTAAAATCCTTTTTACAACTTTTAAGTGAGATTCTTTAGGATTTGATTGAAACTATGCATATAAACAAACATAGAACATAACGTTTGGTCTAGAAGCAATAAGATAAAGAAGTATACCCACATGTATCTAGAGTAATTATCAACCAATACAAAACATTATCTCTTACCACCTAAACTTGCAATATCGTTAGGTCCAAACAAAGCCATATGAACTAGTTGAAGGACTCTAGAGGTACTTATAGTTTCTTGGCATGAAAAGATGATTTTTTTTCCCATAGTACATGCTTTATATAGAATTTGTGTTTTGAAATCATGAGATGGTAAACCTCTTACCAAATTTTTTCTTTTTAATTCCTTTAACACATTCATGCTAGCATGTCATAATCGTACATACCATAAGTTTACTTCTTCATCTTAGCTACCAAACATTTTGAAAGATTGAAACCACCAAAAGATAAAGAGTATATATTACATTTCCTCTTACTTGAAAATAAGGTTTCTTTTGATGATTGGTCAACAGTTTTTCCCAAATCAGAATCAAAAACAACATTCATTCCCTTATCATAAAGCTGGCTGATTGGAATTAGATTATGATGCAGATTTTCAACATATAATACATCGTTTAAGGTAAATGTATTGTTACCTACTTTACCTTTACCGATAATTTTACATTTATCGTTGTTGCCCATTGTGACTCTGCCACCTTTGTACTTCTCCAGGCTAAGGATCTTTGATTTATCGCCCGTCATGTGCCTAGAATAGCCAGGATCTAGGTACCACTCTTGTTGTTCCTTAGCCTGCCAATTACCTACACAAGAAATGAGTTTCGTGACCTATTTGTTTTCATAGATCCATGATTGTTAGTGACAAAATATTTTGAAGAACAAGTTTGCGTAGAACCAAGATAGTTTATGTTTGTTCCTTTTGGTACCCAAATTTGTTTGATTTTAAGGGAATTTACATTCGTGCCTTTAGGAACCCAAAACGGTATGGTTTTGTATGTTTGGATCTATACTAGCAATTGTTTTGATTGTGTCCAATTTTTCCACAAATCGTGCACTTGGGATTGACATGATTAATTTCACTTTTACCTTTTTCAGATTGAGTATACCAAAGTCCTTGTCTAATAGTATTCATAATTTGTTTCCTTAGTAGCATATTTAGTGATCTTTCTCCTGTGGATAATTTTCCTAAAGTTGTAGACAATTGTTGAACTTGTGACTTGAGAGCCTCATTTTCATTCAATAACAAATGCACTTTTTAATGGAATTTTTTCTCCTAGTATTTTCACTTTTTCCGAAATTGGAATTCATTTTCAAGAAATTTAATTTTAGTTTTTGAATTTTTTATTTCCTCTGCTAATGATGGTCACTTATCACACTTAGGGCTCTTATTTCAGTAGTTTTGTACAATTTGATCAAGCTGTGTATTTAGTTCTATCAAACTATCCTTTTGTGATTCAATTTTAGCATACTTCTCCTTAAGTCTTTCAAAACAGCCATTTATTTCATGAAAATATATAAGTAATTGAGAGTGAGTAAGTTCTGATACCTCATTTGGCTCGTCGTCATCGCTGTCACTTGTTTCTCCTCGAAGACACAAATTTGCCTTTGCACTCTCACTGCCGGTGCTTTCATCATTATCTTCATCACTTTCATCTCAAGTTGCCGCAAAAATTCTCCTTTTTGGTTTCTTTTCTTTGCTGAATCGATTTCGAAGACAATTTGGCTTGATATGACTAGGTTTATTGCACTTGTGACAAATGATCTCCTGCTTTTCTGAATTGTCTAGAACTTTAACGAATTTTCTCTTTAGCTGTTGATTTAAGGCTGGATTTTCATATTTGCGGTTCCACCTTTTGAATCTCTTTATTATCAATGTCAGTTCAGTTGCTCCTTTATCATCACCATCATCATCATCACTTTCCATCGTTCCTTTGAGAACTATTGATTTCTTTCGCGTATCTCCTCCTTCACGTTCTTCCTTAAATTTTATTTCTAGCTCATAAGTGGTGAGGTTATCGATGAGTTCTTCAACTTTAACTTTTTTCAGTTCCTTTGATTATTAGATGATAGTCACCATTGCTTCAAAATTTCATGGAAGAATTCTGAGGATCTTTCGGACTATTTCTAGTTCTGTATATGGTCTTCTTAGAGATTTTGATTTGTATACAAGATTAGAAAGTCATCCATACATTTCTTTGACACATTCATCCTTTTCCATTTCGAAGGTCTTATACTCGCTACTAAGCATGGCAAGATGAGATTCTTAAACATGGGAGGTTCCTTCATGAGTCGCTTTAAGCTGTGCTAGATTTCCTTCGCAGTTAACAATGTGAGACACGGTTAAATTCAATTTTATCTAATGAGGTAATAATAGAATTCATAGTTTTAGTGCGACGACCCAGAAATTTTAACGATTTAAAATGGAATAATAAATTGATTTTAAACATTTGAAAGGTTAACTTTAGCTTGAATTCTAAATATTAATATTTACTAGATAATTAAAGTATTGAATTCTATAATTTGAAATTGAGTAAGATGTTGAATATGGAATTTTAAGCTGGGTAAAAATAATAATTTGAAGGCTTATAGATTTATATTAATAATACTGAAGATAGTGAAAGTGTTGAAATTGAATTTGAAATTTGTTTTGTTAAGTTTTGAAAATATATCGTTTAAATTGAATTTAAAAATAGCCTTTCGAGGCACAGTCTCGGAATTCGATGAAATCTGTGCCATTGGATCCGTAATAGTTAGTTATTATCGGATTTTAATTTTCATAGCAATCGGAGTTGTCAAGTGACCCTGGCAGCTCGAAACGCTTAGAATTGTTTAATCGATTTAATTTAAAATCGATCGTTTTCTTCTGTAACTCGCACATACGATCAAATTAGCCTCCGAAACACGTTCCATTGAGTCCGGAATGTGGGTAAAACTTTATAAATGCCTGTCGGCATGTTTGATTCGGGATTTGGGATTTCACGTTATGGAACATGAGATATTTTCAATCTTCGATTATATAAAATCAATTAAAGGTCTAAGTTTGCATCATCTCAATCACGTGATTTCACTCTAGCTAGCACCCGAAGCCACCTTTAGGAAATATCTTTCCTCCAGGCCGAAGAAAACAAATTCTCGTTTGTTACCTTCGAAACCAAATCGTATAAAAAAAAATGGCCGCACCTTCTCCCCAATTCAAATCGTGGCCACCTCCTTGTTCTACATGAACTCGAGCACCGCAAAGGGTCAGGCGGCGGCAGCAACAAAGGGCTCGAGTTCGAGCATCAGTGGAGCGCGCAGGCTCGAGATCGCGGCCACGAATTGATCGATGTGGAAGCTCAATCGAAGAGAGCGGAGGCTAGGGTTTTGAATCGCGGGTCGCAGGAGGCCGCAGTAGCACCTCTAGGTTGCCGCATATGTGATGGACAGTGACGCCCCACCTCTATACCCACGCTAGCCAAGAACATTACGGTGAATGCTGTCAACTAGCACGGAGAATAAGGCTGTTGAGGAGCGACTATCCGTGTAATTGCTTTGTGCGAGCATCGATATGTCAGATAGTATAGCATGCAATTCTTTTCAAGTGAAAATCCGACATGCCGACACAAACTCAAAGCTACTCCGCAGTGGCTATAATATCTTCGGAAACAAATATAGAAATAAACATAACACAAATCAGTCACAGGCAATTCATATCACAAAGGCGGAAATAGATATGAATATTACACATAAAAGTGTATATCAGAGTAGTGGTTAAAAGATCCACGATAATACAAAAGAATAGCAACACGTGCTATGCAAAAGAATACAACTATGAGTCTATATCTCAAGTGTATACAACAAAATAAACTACTAATCTAAGTAGTTTGTCCAAAAGTCAGAGTAATGAATCCCAGGGGAGAAGTCAAGCAGAAGCACCTGTAACATCTCGGTCTGACCCGAGTATTATTCATAAGAAAATAATAAACGGATCAGTCTAGTTATAAATATCAGATGACATGATATAACATAAAAGATATGGCATAAACATAATATCCATAATGGCATACTACTATAAGCATGTAAATGATAATCAACAAAAGATTAATCAATATCACAAGAATCTTCTCAAAGATCCAAAGAGGGCATCATACCCTAAACCTGCACTCATAACAAGTCAATGATATAAATTCCAGAAATCAACACACGAAATCCAGAAATCACAAAAAGGTATGTGTGAGTGGAATCACACAAGTGGTGTCTAGGCTAACCGAAAAAGTATGTGTGAATGGAATCGCACAAGTGGTGTCTAGCCTAACCAAAAAGCAAAAAGGTATGTGTGAGCGGAATCACACAAATGGTGTCTAGGCTAACCGAAAAGGTATGTGTGAATGGAATTGTACAAGTGGTGTCTTGCCTAACCAAAAAGCAAAAAGGTATGCGTGAGCGGAATCACACAAATGGTGTCTAGGCTAACCGAAAAGGTATGTATGAATGGAATCGCACAAGTGGTGTCTAGCCTAACCAAAAAGCAAAAAGGTATGTGTGAGCGGAATCACACAAATGGTGTCTAGGCTAACCGAAAAGGTATGTGTGAATGGAATCGCACAAGTGGTGTCTAGCCTAACCAAAAAGCAAAAAGGTATGTGTGAGCGGAATCACACAAATGGTGTCTAGGCTAACCGAAAAAGTATGTGTGAATGGAATCACACAAATGGTGTCTAGCCTAACCTCGCAAACAAAGAGACATCGCACATTGCTAGTCTAAACCATAAAGATGATCGTCATGATCAACGAGAAGTGTCAATTACAATAAGCTAGTAAACATATGAGCTTAGCTTCATGTCCCATAACCACTAGCTTAACTTAAATATTTACGAACAAATTGTAGATCTCCACTAGAAAATTGTCACAAGAGTTTCAATCGAACAATTCCAAGAATTAACCGACGAAGTAAACGCAAGCATTTCATACCACTCGTTTTACTAAGTCGTTTAATTAGATTTCTCATACGAGTGAGGTAAAGGTTTGTATATACTAGTAGATTGGAAATCGGTTTGAGAAAACGAGCTTTGTTATAAAATAGTGTTGAAATCATTTGAAGAAAGAGTTTTGATATTTACTACTAGTATAGAAAACCTTTATATTTTAAAGTGACAAATCATAGAAGTGATTGTAGAAACAATCGGGCATAAAAATTCACATTCGAAGACGTGAATAAAATCCAAAGAAATCGATATCAAATCCATCAAAGTGAATATATCTAAAATTCCCAAAGAAAAGGTCATCAAAGTCGATAATAAATGATGACAACAAAAGGGAGACAACACGAATCGATTAAAGTTGGAAATTCAAACGAATTAGCAATATAGGCTAATCTGGCAAATAGTAGCAGGTCGGTCGACTGGACTCCCTGAGTCGGTCGACCGAACCAGAGGTTGGAAGTGCTCGGGGCACCAGGTCGGTCGACCGGCCCAGGGGCTCGGTCGGCCGAAGCCTGTAACCGGCACTTCCAAACAGAGGCAGGAAGTGCCTGGACTACAGGTCGGTCGACCGGCCCAGGGGCTCGGTCGGCCGAAGCCTGTAACCGGCACTTCCAAACAGAGGCAGGAAGTGCCTGGACTACAGGTCGGTCGACCGGCCCAGGGGCTCGGTCGGCCGAACCTGTATGTTTGCACTTCCTACCCTATTTCAAAAGAGGTGCAACTATCGATCAAATTGCAATTGCACGAGCAACGGCGCTAAGGGTTTATGCCAATTGACTACCCGGCCCTATATGCTTCTCGATGCATCACCAAAAACATGTTCAAACATCAAAGTTAGGATTTTTAACGAATTGAACTCAAAACACTAAAAATTGGAATATTCACAAAAGCAATCCAAATCAAAAGCAATTGCACATGAATAAGTGTTAGAAATTCATACCTAACAATCGAAGGTAATTCATAGACTTAGATGTGAGATTAAAAATCTCACCTTTGAACCCAAACGAATGAAGAAGATGCTATGAAGCAATGGCAAGAACAAGCACTCTTCAATTCCAACTCAACAAGCTTGAATCTAAGCTTTAAAGAGAAACATTCCCTAAATTAGGTTTAGGAAATTTCTGAAATCAAAGAGAGAATGAGTTGGAGAAGAAGAAGAGGAAGCTTACCAATGGGTTCTCTTTGAATTTGGAGCAAGAACTTGAGCTAGCAAGAGGAACTAGGGCTTGGAGTTTTAATTTCCACTTCCACTCTCCATTAACATAAAAGCTTTGAGTATTAGGAAAATAGAAAAGAAGTGAATGAAGAGGAGAGGATTGGTACTGAGTTAAGTGGGGTTAATGGGCTCAGCCCAAACCAAAGCCCTAAGTAAAAAGTAGCAAAAATCAACTTTCTCCAAACATATCGAAGCTTATACTCAAAAAGGTCGAAAACGTCATTTTGAACTCAATGGGGGTGGTCTCGAGTCCCAATTCGACTGTTTGCAAAAAGTAGCTTTTCGGACCAAAATCCGACGAACGATAAAATATTTAAATAAAATATTTAAATATAAAATCGATAAATATGCGGGTTGTTACAGACTCCCCTCCTTAAAGAAATTGCGTCCTCGCAATACTTAAGAAGAAAATAAAGAGTAACAACCATAAAAGCATATCAACACAAAAGAGAATTGAAATAAGAAGTTCACCATAAAGAGCACGAAAGAGTTAGCAAGAACGGGATCGCTCGATGAATTCTGTAGATTCCCAAGAGTAAGCCCTTAGAAAAGATATCTTTATATCGAAGGCGCTCAACCTCCGAAGTAATGATGCGAATAGAATGTTGCTCAAAAGTCAAATTTGGTGAAACTTCAATCCCCTCAATAACACCGGGCTTAAGAATTAAAACCGGAAACATAAAAGCATTTCCATAGTTAAAAGACGTGGAAAACGTCATGAATATCAGAAAATTGAGCTGGTGCAACGACGTAGTATAATAACAGTACACTTGAGAAACTAGAAACTCAAATAATTTAGGACATCAGCGTAGTACAAAAACGGTACGCCCAATGAACCAACGCCCGAATAATTTCGAAACACCGACGTAGTACAAAAACGGTACGTCCAATGCATCAAAGACATTGATGTAGTACAAACAGTACATCCAATGAATCAAATAGCTAAGACATTGATGTAGTACAAACGGTACATCCAATGAATCAAAAAGCAAAGACATTGATGTAGTACAAACGGTACATCCAATGAATCAAAAGCAAAGACATTGATGTAGTACAAACGGTACATCCAATGAACCAAAGACACTGATGTAGTACAAACGGTACATCCAATGAATCAAAAGCAAAGACATTGATGTAGTACAAACGGTACATCCAATGAATCAAATAGCAAAGACATTGATGTAGTACAAATGGTACATCCAACGAATCCAAAAAGAAAAGACGTTGATGTAGTACAAACGGTACATCCAATGAATCAAACGCAAAGACATTGATGTAGTACAAACGGTACATCCAATGAATCAAAAGCAAAGACATTGATGTAGTACAAACAGTACATCCAATGAATCAAAAGCAAAGACATTGATGTAGTACAAACGGTACATCCAATGAATCAAAGACACTGATGTAGTACAAACGGTACATCCAATGAATCAAAAGCAAAGACATTGATGTACAAACGGTACATCCAATGAATCAAATAGCAAAGACATTGATGTAATACAAACGGTACATCCAATGAATCCAAAAAGAAAAGACATTGATGTAGTACAAACGGTACATCCAATGAATCAAACGCAAAGACATTGATGTAGTACAAACGGTACATCCAATGAATCAAAGACACTGATGTAGTACAAACGGTACATCCAATGAATCCAAAAAGAAAAGACATTGATGTAGTACAAACGGTACATCCAATGAATCAAATGCAAAGACATTGATGTAGTACAAACGGTACATCCAATGAATCAAAGACACTGATGTAGTACAAACGGTACATCCAATGAATCCAAAAGGAAAAGACATTGATGTAGTACAAACGGTACATCCAATGAATCAAAAGCAAAGACATTGATGTAGTACAAACGGTACATCCAATGAATCCAATCCTTGTTGCCTACGACAAAACGTATTGGCAACATGATTCCCCTCCGGGAATAAAAAGAATATCAAGATCAAAAGATGCTAGGAACTCGAGGCAACATAAAGTTACTTAAGAGAACATAAATATTCCAAAGATTTATGACCGAGGTAGAGAACAAATTTCTCATCCAAATATGATGATGCCAAATTCCAAAAGTAAAAACAATAGCCGCGAGCACTAGATCATGAGTGGCATATCTAGTCTCGATAAGCTATAATGATTTAGAAGCACAAGTGATAGCACGTTCTCTTTGGCAAGAGAACGGCATCCAAACCAATACGACTAGTATCGGTACAAATAGTAAAGTCTTGGTTCCCCCTCGGGAATCACAAGAAAAAGAGTATCGAAAAGAAAGAATTCCTTTTAAATAACCTTCTTTCCTGAAAAGTTAAAACTTTCAAAATTACATTTATCATTATGTAATAATCTTTCTAGAAGAATTTACTATTTTCAAGTTAATATACTGTGTCTGATTGTCTCATCAAAGAGTTTAGGAAATTCCTATCGATAACGTTGATCAAGCGCATCGACCAAAATTCTTAAAACACTAAATGGGCAATACAATCACAAAATCGTATTCTATAGGATAAGTAAGTTTCTAAAAAACTTCTAAGAATATTCTTTGTTCGTTTTAAGAACAAAAATCCGGTTATACTTCTAAATAAATCTTATGAAAAAGATTTTGCAAAATTTTAAATTGCTATTTTCATCCAAAAATCAATAAATAAAAGAATGGTCTCATCGAAATATTCATAGAATATTTGATATATAAAATGGATGAAATAAGCTGGACAAATTGAATGACAAAATAAGTCATTCATTAGAATCATAACGAGTGTGGAGTGCGTAAATGGAATGCTAACTCACGCGACTCGTAGCCAAATGAAAATCGGTGGCAAGGTCAAACTGAAAAGACCTGAGCACCACACAAAAGATTACTTAGGTGATAATCCTAAGACAAGTCCAAATAAACCGGAAAATTTCACAAACTATTTAGATGAGAGAAATAAAACTTTCCTCATCATGAGGGTTTAAAGAATAAAATGATGCATTCAAAAATTTGAAATCGGAATCACAAGGAAAAATAGAAATCTGCTTAACAGATAGAAAGTGTCGAAGATGGATAGTCCACACGGAAAATAGGATATGAGCTTCAGAACGATTAAGCCAATCCTTACAAAAAAATCAATTCCGAAGCCTAAGTAAAAATATCGGCTCGGAAAGAAAAACCACATAAAATAGTTTCGACATCAATAGAAAGCAAATTGAGTGTTGCGGATCTACCATCCGGATTCGCAACTCTCAAAGAACTCATCAAGCCCAAAAACATTTTTAAAGAAAAAGAATCACAAGTTCACTTGATATAAAATAGTGAGATGGAACCCATATCAAAAAGAACTCAAATAAGAAGATCACGAAATAAAGCAATGCCATCAAGGATTGAATGAAAAATACCTTGACCAAGAGAAGAGTTGCTAGGGGCTTGCAGTTTTCCTTCTCTCTTGCTTGGAAGCTTAGGACACGAAGATAAAAGATGGCCCGAACCTTTGCAATACCGACAAAAGAGGGGTTTCGGGCACTCCCTTGCATAGTGGTCTGTGGAACCACAATTGTAGCATTGTCCACGACTAGAGGTGGGAGTCTTTGCTACCAGAGTTTGTTGCTTCCCTTTCTTATTAGAATTGGGGCCTTTGGATTTAATAGGCCTCTTCGAGTTATTGTCGAAGTTCTGTTGGGCGCGCACAACTTCAACATCACCTTCATTATCGGCCTCTTCAAGACGAAGAGCGATATCAATAAGCTGATCAAATGAAACCTCAAGTTTCAGGAGTAATGGCTTCTTAAGATTCTTATTCAAGCCATAGAAAAATCTCTGATTTTTCTTCATCGGGGTATTAATATACTCAATCCCGTATTTAGAAAGAGATTCGAAAGATGCGACATAATCTGTCACAGAAGATTCACCTTGAACAAGGTCGATAAAACGTCGGGCCAAAGTTACTTTTTCAGCCTCCGGCACAAATTTCAATTCGAATCTTCCCCGGAATTGCTCCCAAGTAAGATCTGCTTCAATGATTTTGGAAACCAAGAGCTCATACCAATCTAATGCTCTTTCTTGGAGCATGCTAGAAGTCACTTGGACTCGATGTAAGTCAATAAGATTCATGCGAGAAAAGATACGATCGCATGATTTGAGCCAAGCTTGAATTTCTATAACACTCTCGGATCCCTTGAATGGCCTTCCACCCAAATCGGTGTAGTCTCGGCACAAGCGTGCAAAACCGGATCTAGGATGAGTACGCTCTGGATTGGGTCCAACTGCTTGAGCGTTCTTAACAAGATCTAAAAGCTGCTGGGCAGACATAAATACTCCATCCTGGGGAGTAGCACTAGATTGACCGGCGCTGGGACGGCCAGGTCTAACCATTTCTCTTCTTTAAGGAAGAAAGAAAGAAGAGGAAAGAGTTATTCTCAAAAAATAAATATCAAGAAATCTTGATAGATAAAACAAGGAATCATAAAGAAAATAGGATGAATCGGTACGAAGACCCGAATAAAATCCTAAAGCACGACTCCTAAGATGGACTTAGGACGATGATCCTTGTTATAATATTCCATATTGTTCCGAAGTTTGGCTCTGATACCAAGCTGTGACGCCCCACCTCTATACCCACGCTAGCCAAGAACATTACGGTGAATGCTGTCAACTAGCACGGAGAATAAGGCTGTTGAGGAGCGACCATCCGTGTAATTGCTTTGTGCGAGCATCGATATGTCAGATAGTATAGCATGCAATTCTTTTCAAGTGGAAATCCAACATGCCGACACAAACTCAAAGCTACTACACAGTGGCTATAATATCTTCGGAAACAAATATAGAAATAAACATAACACAAATCAGTCACAGGCAATTCATATCACAAAGGAGGAAATAGATATGAATATTACACATAAAAGTGTATATCAGAGTAGTGGTCAAAAGATCCACGATAATACAAAAGAATAGCAACACGTGCTATACAAAAGAGTACAACTATGAGTCTATATCTCAAGTGTATACAAAAAAATAAACTACTAATCTAAGTAGTTTGCCCAAAAGTCAGAGTAATGAATCTCAGGGGAGAAGTCAAGCAGAAGCACCTGTAACATCTCGGTCTGACCCGAGTATTATTTCATAAGAAAATAATAAACGGATCAGTCTAGCTATAAATATCAGATGACATGATATAACATAAAAGATATGGCATAAACATAATATCCATAATGGCATACTACTATAAGCATGTAAATGATAATCAACAAAAGATTAATCAATATCACAAGAATCTTCTCAAAGATCCAAAGAGGGCATCATACCCTAAACCTGTACTCATAACAAGTCAATGATATAAATTCCAGAAATCAACACACGAAATCCAAAAATCACAAAAAGGTATGTGTGAGTGGAATCACACAAGTGGTGTCTAGGCTAACCGAAAAAGTATGTGTGAATGGAATCGCACAAGTGGTGTCTAGCCTAACCAAAAAGCAAAAAGGTATGTGTGAGCGGAATCACACAAATGGTGTCTAGGCTAACCGAAAAGGTATGTGTGAATGGAATCGCACAAGTGGTGTCTAGCCTAACCAAAAATCAAAAAGGTATGTGTGAGCGGAATCACACAAATGGTGTCTAGGCTAACCGAAAAGGTGTGTGTGAATGGAATCGCACAAGTGGTGTCTAGCCTAACCAAAAAGCAAAAAGGTATGTGTGAGCGGAATCACACAAATGGTGTCTAGGCTAACCGAAAAGGTATGTGTGAATGGAATCGCACAAGTGGTGTCTAGCCTAACCAAAAAGCAAAAAGGTATGTGTGAGCGGAATCACACAAATGGTGTCTAGGATAACCGAAAAAGTATGTGTGAATGAAATCACACAAATGGTGTCTAGCCTAACCTCGCAAACAAAGAGACATCGCACATTGCTAGTCTAAACCATAAAGATGATCGTCATGATCAACGAGAAGTGTCAATTACAATAAGCTAGTAAACATATGAGCTTAGCTTCATGTCCCATAACCACTAGCTTAACTTAAATATTTACGAACAAATTGTAGATCTCCACTAGAAAATTGTCACAAGAGTTTCGATCGAACAAGTCCAAGAATTAACCGACGAAGTAAACGCAAGCGTTTCATACCACTCGTTTTACTAAGTCGTTTAATTAGATTTCTCATACGAGTGAGGTAATGGTTTGTATATACTAGTAGATTGGAAATCGGTTTGAGAAAACGAGCTTTGTTATAAAATAGTGTTGAAATCATTTGAAGAAAGAGTTTTGATATTTACTACTAGTATAGAAAACCTTTATATTTTAAAGTGACAAATCATAGAAGTGATTGTAGAAACAATCAGGCATAAAAATTCACATTCGAAGACTTGAATAAAATCCAAAGAAATCGATATCAAATCCATCAAAGTGGATATATCTAAAATTCCCAAAGAAAAGGTCATCAAAGTCGATAATAAATGACAATAACAAAAGGGAGACAACACGAATCGATTAAAGTTGGAAATTCAAACGAATTAGCAATATAGGCTAATCTGGCAAATAGTAGCAGGTCGGTCGACCGGACTCCCTGAGTCGGTCGACCGAACCATAGGTTGGAAGTGCTCGGGGCACTTGGTCGGTCGACCGACCCAGGGGCTCGGTCGGCCGAAGCCTGTAATCGGCACTTCCAAACAGAGGCAGGAAGTGCCTGGACTACAGGTCGGTCGACCGGCCCAGGGGCTCGGTCGGCCGAACCTGTATGTTTGCACTTCCTACCCTATTTCAAAAGAGGTGCAACTCTCGATCAAATTGCAATTGCACGAGCAACGGCGCTAAGGGTTTATGCCAATCGACTACCCGACCTTATATGCTCCTCGATGCATCACCAAAAACATGTTCAAACATCAAAGTTAGGATTTTTAACGAATTGAACTCAAAACACTAAAAATTGGAATATTCACAAAAGCAATCCAAATCAAAGCAATTGCACATGAATAAGTGTTAGGAATTCATACCTAACAATCGAAGGTAATTCATAGACTTAGATGTGAGATTAAAAATCTCACCTTTGAACCCAAACGAATGAAGAAGATGCTATGAAGCAATGGCAAGAACAAGCACTCTTCAATTCCAACTCAACAAGCTTGAATCTAAGCTTTAAAGAGAAACATTCCCTAAATTAGGTTTAGGAAATTTCTAAAATCAAAGAGAGAATGAGTTGGAGAAGAAGAAGAGGAAGCTTACCAATGGGTTCTCTTTGAATTTGGAGCAAGAACTTGAGCTAGCAAGAGGAACTAGGGCTTGGAGTTTTAATTTCCACTTCCACTCTCCATTAACATAAAAGCTTTGAGTATTAGGAAAATAGAAAAGAAGTGAATGAAGAGGAGAGGGTTGGAACTGAGTTAAGTGGGGTTAATGGGCTTAGCCTAAACCAAAGCCCTAAGTAAAAAGTAGCAAAAATCAACTTTCTCCAAACATATCGAAGCTTATACTCAAAAAGGTCGCAAACGTCATTTTGAACTCAATGGGGGTGGTCTCGAGTCCCAATTCGACTGTTTGCAAAAAGTAGCTTTTCGGACAAAAATCCGACGAACGATAAAATATTTAAATATAAAATCGATAAATATGCGGGTTGTTACATGGACTCGGCAACGTAGTTTGGGTTGTTCGTCGGCGATACTTGAAACGAGGTGAGATTTTTCTACCCTATTTTAATTTAACTAAATTAATATATGTAAGCAGAATAGAAAAATATGATCTTGGAAACCAGATTTTTACAGAGATTCATATTTTACAGTAAGAGTATCCTTATATATTATGTAGTTTCAGATTTTAGGTTGATCTTAATATGGGTGAAAAATAATAATAATAATAGTAATATCGATATATACATATATAAGATTTAAAATAGAAATTTTTATTGGTTTGGTTGAATGATTAACTCTATTGATGTGCACTCATGATGATATTACTTTGGATTTGTTAGTTCTCGAGTTATTTGTGGCTTGACTCGAGGTATATTGGGTCCTAAGTTGAAATCATAAATGAGAAAATGTCTTCATTTTAAATTTAATAAGGGCTTGAAGTTTTGTGACTTATTAAATTAATAGGGTAATTGAAAGGAATAATTGATTAATTCAATTAATTAATGATTGGTTTAATTAAGTTAGTGTTGAAGGGTTTGAAGTAATAAATTTGGTTAAGTTAATAAATTAAGTGTAAGTAATCCAGAATAATCATTGGATGATTGGGTAAATAATTACTTAATGAAGTTAACAAAATATAATTATTTGTGAGATAAATCAAGAGATTAATTAAAGTTATTAATTAAAGAGAAATTTGATTAACAAAGTAAATAAATGGGTAAGTAATTACAAGTTGAGATCAATCGAGAGAAATTAACATTGTGGTTGAATTAAAGTAATTAATTTAGATTGGCACAAATTAAAATAATTGGAAAAAATTTAATTAACAAAATTAACGATGTAACTGAAGATTTGTTAATTAATACGAATAAATTAGTAATAAGTAATTTATGGGAAGTTAATTAGTATAAGTAATTAAGGATTAATGTAATTATAATTAATTAATTCATGGAGTAATTAAGATTACTTAATGATCCTAGTTGAGACTAATTAATATTGTGAGGTTAATTTAAGGTAATTACTTGAATGTAATTGAAAAATAACTAATCCAGGGCGATTAATTAAGATGAATAGTGAAGGGCTGACTAATTAATTGATTTGGAATTAATTAATATTGAAGGAAGGAATCTAAGTGATTTAAGTTTGAAATTCAATTAGAATCAATTGAATTGATTTGTATGAGATTAAGCTTTGCTTATGAATGAGTAAATGGTATTGGATGTTTGGATGAGTGGATATCTCTGATATGGAATGTTGTGTATTTCATTTGAATATCTTGAATTAGAATAACATGAGTTTCGAAGAGACCAGATTCGGGTATTTGGGAAATACCCGAAACCACTTCGAATTTTATAAATTGATTTGAGAAAACAATAGGGTTAAATAAAATTGGATTGATTTATCTAAGTCTGGTACTTAGAAATTGATATGTGAAATAAGGATTGCTTATAGAAAATTGTGAATTGATTAAATTGATATATGTTACACGGGTTTATAGAAGTTGATTATTTTGGTATTCCATGTTAGTTGGGTTTACTCACGCTGGTTTCCAGCCTGACCCGGGTGTTACTTTGATGTAATGCTCGGGTCAGACCGAGTATTACAGATTTTCAGGTAGGTACGCTCTGGAGCTCAGGAGGCGAGCTGGATGGCGAGAACGTATAGAGTATTTCCGCTATAGTATATTATTGTATATCTGAGACATGATAATAGTGTATATTCAGTGACTGTGTATATGTTAAACTCTGATGTATATTAAATGTAATGGATAGATATAGTATTATTTTGTAAACTGTATTTATTTATTATTATATTTTATCCGCTACGAATGTGAGATGTTGGTGTTTTTGATCTTCTTCTTCTTCTTCTATCTCTTTCTTTTTCATAACTATCTGGAATTTTCGGGTTCGAAAATTCCGGGTCGTTACATTTAGCGTTAGCATTTTGCATTTATTTTCAAGATCTGTCCATTGATCCATAGGTTTTTCAACTTCTTGATTATTTACCATTACTGTTGGTGTGCTATATCCCGTTTCAACAATATTCCATGCATATATGGTTTTTAGAAAAAAATTCATTCTAGTTTTCCAATATGCATATGTACCATTGAATATGGGTGGTCTGGCTATGGACTGATCCTCAGCAAAAGCATTATTAGAAGAAGCCGTTTTAAAAAAACAAAATTTTAAAATAGAATTTGTTTTTGTTCCTAGCTCTGATACCACTTGTAGGATCATTTTCACGCTAGAGTGGGGAGGGTGAATAGGGTCTACTAAAAATTAATGCAGAAATAAAAATAAAAACTGAAAGTAATGCAGTAGAGATCATACACAAATTTACCCAGCTTTGGCAAAAACCTGCCTACATGCTACCCTTAAGGTTTCTACTAGAACTTAAGTAATCAGACGCTTACAAATACACGTAAACTTACGATACTCACTAACTTGATTAACCTAACTCCAAGCTCAAAACCCTGCCACAACTTAGCCACTCAGTTGCGAATTCTCGAACTACAAAAATCGTAGCTTATCAACTAATTAATCTGGAGTTTGGAAATAAAAAATGAAATAAAATAAGAGAATTAAATAAATAAAAAACCTAACACGCTTATACGGCCCAAATAAAAAATTATAAACGAAACATATGCGGCCCAATTTGACAGTGATAAACGATTATCCCTTTTATTTGCTTCCTACTCAATTATGCTGCCTCGTTTCTTTTGCAATCTGGAATTAGGTTTTTGTTGTATTTGAAGCTGTCGATTCAACATATCGATTGCAATGATGAATTCAATTTGATTTGCTTCGTCAATCGATTCTCTGGCTTTGATTGCTTGCGGCTGCTTCAATGTCAACTTTGAATGGTGTTTTGAATTGGTACGTGATTTTTTCTTTTTTGATTTTTGATTATGCTCGATTTGACCTTGCCGATGATGAAATTTGGTTTGATTTTTGATTATAGGGACCAAAACACTATTTTATTGTTCATATATTTTGGTTTGATTTCTTTGTGATTTTAGCACTGTCGTGATTTTTGATCAAACGATCTTGTAATTTCTGACTTGTTCATTGTATGTGTGTTACACCATATATTTCTGATGAATTCGAATTTGTTTGAATTGATTGAGTTAATTGTGTTCTTTGCTGCCTTGACCTGTTCATCGTCCGTCGACTTGTTCATTGGTTGAAATCCTCTATGACATTATTCAAATTGCTACTGATAATTGTTCAACACTTCAACAGTGTTTTGATTGACCATTTCTTTTTGAAACTCCTCCTTGACTTTGTTCGTAACTGCTACTATTTTTGCTGTATTGTGGAACATGAAAACTGCTCTAACCATCCATACTGGTGCCTTGTTTGTATGTCACTATGTGTATACATACATACATACATACATACATACATACATACATATATGTATGTATGTAATATGTGTGTGTTCTGATTTTGCTTGTTGCATCTCTTTTGAAAAATTATTGTCACTTGATTAGTAGTACATGTTCACTTGTTCAAACTGCACATGTTCACTTGAATTTGTCTGGTGCACCTCATATCTTCACAGATATATGTGTATGTATGTTTATGCATATATGCATACATGTGTGTATATGAGTGTACCGAACAATGTTGCATGCTCATGTTGCTTTTGAAAATTTTGAAGTCTGGTTGCATGTGTGTTCATGTGCTCACTTGTCCTCGTGCACTTGTATTCTCTGAACTGTTGAAACTAAACTTGATTGAAGATATTGAATTGCTTTGAGCTGTTGTTTTCATTTATCTGGTTTGTGTTGCATCCCTTGTGTTCATAACTGCTTATGCCTATGTATGTCACCCTATGTTGCATGTTTTCATGTGTGTTCATGCTTGATTGCTTTGAGTAGTCTAGTTTTTGCCTTTGTTGTTGCAGTCTGGTTGAAAGACCATGGTCCATATTTATCTTTTTTTCATGTGTGCATTTGGTTGAGGATGTTTTGTTGTATGTTTCTATCTTGTTCCACTTGAAGTCTTGTCTGGTTATTATTGTTGTCTTGTTCCATTTGTACATGCTGAAACCGAGTGCTCAAATGAACTTCAAGCGCTCCATGAACTATGGTTGCATATGAATTTCTAGTGCTTTCCATGTACTCTGGTATGGTGCGGTTGCAGCCTTGAGTTGTTGTCATGTTTAGTTTGTTTTGATCTTCATGTGTTGCTTTGACTTTGTTGCTTCCGATCATGTCTTGTGTACTTTCTAAACTGAATTTTATTTGCGTGCTCCATTATGTTAATGCTTGAATGATTTGCTGCATGCACTTGAGTTGAATCCAGTCTCGGCTTGGATTTAACCTTGTGCTCACATGCCTCTTCTATTTTAACAAGCAAGTGTATATCAGTGTGCATGACCTTGTGGCATGTACAGTGATACACTATGCATGTCACAAGTTATTCTTGTAAGATGAATTTAAAAAATGACGAACAACCCAATAACTGAGGCAAATAATATTTTCTAACACACTCTTTATTATGCATTGCAAAATATTTCTTTTTCAATCTTACCGCATCAGTGTTTATTTTGCAAATAGTTCAGATGCTAGAATCAGACTGGAACAGAGTTGAAGATCAAATATGAGTGATGAATGAATTATGCAGTGAGGATAATATGTAAAATTGTATAGTGAAAATTGTGTTGTAGTTGAAACTTGTATAGTGAGAGCTTGAATTTGTACTATTTAAATTTGTAATAAAATATTTGTTTGAATAAAATATTTGTTTGAATATGAATTCCAAGTTAATTATTTTATTCAACAAATATTTATTTAGTTATGTGTAAAAAATAAAATATTGCTATAACAAATTCATTTAAATGAATATATATATATATATATATATATTATCATCAAACAAAATCATAGGCTATTGTATTCTATAAGTTTTTCATAACTCAAACATAATATCAACACCAACAATTCTGCTAAAAATAGTTATCACCTTCAATTAGCAATTTTCCTAGACAATAATTCATTATCAAATTGAAATTTGTCACATTACTATAATAATGTTTAAGTTACTTCAGTTATAGTCTTTTTTTATGAGGTAGTGGAGGTTAACATATGTGATCATATATATCGTATATGTAGTAGACTACTTTGTCATTATCCTTTATCGAGTAGTAATATGCCTTAAGAGCACAACAAGCGCTTATTTTTGGCATATTGTACCAACTAGATGATTAATTTAAAAAGGTAAAATTATTCATTATACTGAAATTTCAACAAAAAATGAATAATTCAAGCAAATCTAGTAGAATTATCAACTTAGACTTTAACTTGCAACCTAACAACTATTTTCATGACCTAAGTTAAGAGAAAAGATGGATATTTTAAACCACTGTTGGTATGCTTTTAAATATTCATAACTACTATTATTGGTTTTACCGTTACCTAACAATCTATTATCGATCATCGTATACTATGTACCTACTGACATGAATAATGTTAACTGGGTTTTTATCCAAGCAGAAATCAACAAAAGTTAGAGTGTCAAGATGAAGATGCAACGACTCGAAACCTGGAAGGTATACCCATATGGACCAAGGAAACAAGTCATGGAAAATTGGACTAACATGGAGCTAAGTCCAAAACTCGAACTAAATCATAGCTATAACTCGGTATCGAGTTATGGTGCTTCATCATTGCCCCTCTAACTTTTCACAATTTATCCACTAACTACTATATGCGGCCCCAAGCAATTTGGTAAAATTCTAAACTAACGATCTCAAGAGTTTGAGAGTTAGCTCCAGTAAATTGCAGAACAGGCCAACTTATGAAGGAACGATCATCGAAACAAGCCATTGGACTATGAAAACACAAAGGGCACCTTAAAATGAAGTATAAAGTACGATCTAAGAAAAATCGTTGAGTTCCCCCCATAACTCAATACCGAGTTATAGGGATAATTCTGTACCGAGTTATAGTGATAACATGATACCAAGTTATCACTTCAACTCGTAGCACTTCCAACTTTTTCATACAATCTTGGACTAATGTTTAGACCTCTTTGGCAACGGGCTTCTTATCCAATATAACTGCTATCCCTATAAATACGAACCATAGAGTAACCAAAAAATGATCTGGTTTCTACCATCATTGCACGGAAGCTCTGTCTCTTCTTCATCTCCTTCCTCTACACAATAGTCACGAAGATAGCTACTTTATTCAATTCTAAGATTTAGAATCTGTCTAACTGCTATGCTCATGACTCATTCTCTCTTAAACCCTTTGTAGTCTCATGCAAACTCCATCTGATCTATAAGCAACAAAGCTATAAAGTGGACGTAGGCCAAATATTGCCGAAACATTAAAATCTTGTGTCTATCTTTCTTATTGCCATTTGTTTTCCTTTACTATTACTATTATCTGCTAGATCTAAATCATTGGTTTCCTACAAACTATTCTTGGATGTTGATCTATTTTTGGTATTAACATTTTGGTGCTTTCGCTGAGAAAATCTGAATCCAAGCTTAAATCTAGCTTGCTATTTTGGATTCGAAGGGATCCAACCGTTAGAACCAAAGAATTTTCTATGAGAATGTAGGCTTTCTGTTGGAGATCAACGACACCTAGAAAATAGAGAACTTCTTCTGGAAGATCCACAAGAGCAATAGTAGGTGGTTACGAAGATAACCTCTAATAAATTGAAATTAACAACACTAACAATCATCGAATGGAGGTTAATATTGAAAATCTAGCACCAAGATGTTCCACTCAACTATAAGTTGTTACTAAAGGAGAGCTTAACCAGATAGCTAATGAGCTTAACCAGAAAATGGCTCTCTCGTAGATAAGATTGATGCTTTGCTAGCGGTGCAGCCACTAGGGGCTCGAGAGCTAGACAAGAAACTACAGCTGCTATGGAACAAGTGAATTCCTCTGTTATAGGCATGAACAAGAGTAATTGTAAACAAAAGAAGAAGGAGTTTGTTGGTGGAGTTGTAGGAATCGTAATAGAATGCAATGGAAGTACTCCTCCCACTAGAAAATAGCCAATTGCAAACCTAAATTTGGGAGTGAATATTCCCCAAGAGAATATAGTAATGCTTTTCTCTGACTCAGATGATGACATGAAACTTGATGAAGGTGGATTGGAACTGAACGCTAATGTAAACATGCAAAATGCTGGAAACGAAGTCCAAATTTCCCCCAATAAGACCAACCTTGTGCCAAAAGGACTCTGCGGGAGTAGTTCTCCTAGAGAATAGAGAACCTAGGCTTCAGTCGACAAACCTATTGGCACCTTAGGTACTGGTTTTGATGATAATAACTATAGGACATTATATAAAATATAGATACTAATGTTTTATCAAAATATATATAGTGTAGGATATTGGACAAATATATATTAAAAAGACTGTGCAATATCAAGATGATGATATCAAGAGTATATTTAAGATGTTGATATGTAATTTCAAAAGTTCAAGAATGAAGGCTCATGAGTATTGAAGAGTTCAAGATTTCAAGATATTCCAGATAAGTTATAGAGTCAAAGAATTTTTGTTAAACCCTATAGCACTTTCTTGATCTCTCTTTTCCTTTATTTCAAATAAATTTTAAATATTTTTCAAATATCCCGATTTTCTTAATAATCTTTTCAAACATCTATTCAAAATATTTCTCAAAATAATTTCATAACCTTTTATATTTACAAAGATATTATATAAAGTTCTTAAGTTTTTTTAATTTATTATATTTTTTGGTATTTTAGTTTATACCTTCCTTATGTTTATTTTGGATGCCTCTATTTTGATTTTAAATATTTATTTATAATTTATAACTATATTGGTTTTATATATATTATTTATGTTACCCCGCCTTTTGGACAAGACCAGGATATCAAAAAATTGGCTAAAAATGATAGATATCAGGATTGGAGATTAATTGAAAACAAAGCTATGATCAATACCATCAAAATTGGACCAAGCTCCAATCAAGGCGCGATTGATAGGGAATGATAAACAAGGCTCGGCGAGGATACACTTTGAATTTCAGGTCTATGGGGTTCGCACACTCATGTCATGGATGGATCAATATTCAAGGAAAACCAATTCGTATCGATGCTTTTGTATCGATCAAGATAAACATGGCGGTGTACTTCGGACCGATGCTTTCATATTGATGCTTTCGTATCAATATAGATGGATATGGATATGGACAACGGACTTAGTACCTTGCTTCGGATCGATCATAGTATGTATCGATCAATTCAGATCGACCGAAGCCATGTGCTTCTCTAGAGCGGCATCAGATCGATTCGAAGAGAGGAGCTGGGAACGATATGGAATGAAGCACACTGATGGATATGATGCAATCGCCATGAAGATTTGGAAGTGACTTTCGTATCGATCATTTATTGATGGATACAAAGGACATACGCGAAAGAAGCTACACTGGATGGACACAAAAAGAAGCAAGTGGGGAGAAGCCATTTTGTAGCGATCATATTTGTAATGATCGACACAAACAGTCAAGGTGGAGCATAAAACATGGATCACTGCATGAGAATCAGATCGATGCGAAAGCTATGGACATAGGATGATGGATACGAAGACTCGGATCGATGCAGAAGTGGTGGATAGGAAAATCCAAGGATACAAAATCATCAGCCTACATTAGAAATTTGAAATTTGGGTCGATCATATCTCAAAAACCACACACTAAAATTTCATGAAATTTGGACGGCAAGGACATTGCTCTATCATCTTTCATCATGATCGATCTCAACTCAATTGGAGCCAATTTGGATTGATATAAAGGCAACATGGATCGAACTTAGATCGATCCCAAACCACTCCAGATCGATCAAATGTTCCTACCTACGCGTTAGAAAGGGTATTCCAAGTTTTAGGGTAGATATTTCCAAATCTACTCCTATAAATAGCACCTCAATGGAAAATATAAAGGGATCTTCTTCTTCCTTTTTGGAAAGACTCTGTCATTTTGGTTGTTGATTTCAAGGCATTGTAATTGTAATTAGGATATAAAGGAAATAAAAGGATCAATTTAAAGTGGACGTAGGTTGGAGATAGCCAAACCACTATAAATCTTGTGCCTTCTCTTACTTTCTTTCATTTTAGTTTTGTTGTTTCTTCATTTTTACTCTCTATATCATTTGGATCTGAGATATGTGATTGGATACTAAGGATTTGTGTGTAAACACTGGTGCTTTCATTACATTCGAGGTTTGTGACCATTTTTGGCGCAAATACTTTGGTGCTTTCACTGGGAAGACTAGCACCCGCTACATCGGATTTGGAGTTCGTATTTGGAAAGCTAAAAGATTAGATTAGAAGCTATGGTTAGGCAATCGGCTAGAAGGACTTTACCCAAAAACAGCCATCAAGAGGGAAGTCATGGGGATTCCTCTGGAGCTAGAGCACATTAGGCATCCATCTACATCACTAGGGATGAGATGCGGACTATGATGGATTCCATGCAGGAGCAATTGATGAAAAGGTAGGAGGAGATGGTGTAGAGTCTTCTCAGACAGTTTGGACATGCTAGAGCAGTAGGAGCTATAGAAGGTCAGATCCATGGAGTTGGATCAGAGGTACTCAACAGGCAACTAGATAAAGCAGTTCAGTAGGGGCCAGCCTCCAATCGCCTCACAACTATCAATTTAAATCGATCTAGGATGCCAGCTGATTGTGCACAACCCGGCACCAACAGGAATACAGGAGCGCGTGACGAGGAGTACACACCAGAATTCCCTTGAGGACTAAGGGGCAGTTAAGAAATGAAGATGGGAGACAACCTTTGACGAAAGATGCTGGATGGGCAGAAATTATTAGGCAAACCATGTGCGGAGGTCTGAAAAATGGAGATCTGGAAGGAGTAAATAGAAGTCTGTTTACCCATAACATCAGGATGGCTAGGATTCCACCAGAGTTCAAGCTGCCTACTCTGGAGGTATACAATGGTAAGATCGATTCCACCGATCATTTGATGAGGTATACAAGACACATGGAAGTGCTAGAGGCATCGAAGGAGGTTATGGATCAATATTTCCTCTGTACTTGAGGGATCTAGTAGCTGTGGTTCAGGCAGTTAGGATATGGATCTATTAGGACATGGAAAAAATTGGTGGACAGGTTTCTAAAGTAGTTTCGGCTTCATATCAAGAGTCCGAAAAATACGATGACATTAATGTCGATGAAACAGAGAATATTAGAGTCGCCAGAACTTTCTTAACCTGGTTTAATGCAGCGGTTGCTTCGGTGGATCGATCGGATCCATCAATAGTTCTAATGGCGGTAGTGTTGAGAGTCAGGGACAACTTGGATTTCAAAATATTGTTGGTATGGGATCCACCAATGGATCTCAGGGAATCCTTTGATGAGGCCGAGAGATTTCTTTAGCAAGAGGATGCAAATATGAAATCAAAGAAAGTAAATGTGGTTAAGGATGGAAGACCATCCGATGAAAGCTCGGGTAAGGGTAAGAATAAAGGGAAGAGGAAGTCGGATGACCATTCTGGCAGGGCAAGGAAGTGCTGGGGAGAACCAAAATTCTCCACTTACATAGAACTGAATGAGACATTAGAACAGATATACATGAAAACTCGAGATCGCCTTCCTTATCGGAGGCCAGCAAGAAGGGAACCCTAGGAACGCGAGAAGGCATCGGGAAGGCATTGTCTCTTTCATGACCTGGACGAACATGATACTAATAGCTATAAGCATCTAAATGATACAACCGAGGAGCACATAAGGAATGGTCAGTTGCAGCAATATGTCGGGACTTAGAATGCGACGGTGGAACAGGAGTAGCCCCCATCTACCTCAAACGACAATGGCACGAGGCTAAGGAATGATGGTTGGTTTTTCGTTGATTAATCGGGATGGTATGGAATAAGTAGAAATTAGGCAGATGGCCAAGTCACTTACTCATGTACAGGGATGGAGATGACCCTAGACATGCTCTGAGATGATGATAAAACATGATGCTCTAGTTTATGAAATCTGCCTTTTCTTTCTGGTTTGGACATTTTCTTTTTTCTAGTTTGGTTTGGACTCCAGGTTATGTGATTTTCTGGTTTGGATTTTGGTTTGGATATCTGTCTTTTGGTTTGGATATCTGTCTTTTGGTTTGGATTATGGTTTGGACTTTTAGTATGGATTTCTAGTTTTCTGGTTTGATCTGGGTTTTGGATTGGATTTTGATTGGATTTTTAACTGATTTTTTGTAAAAAGGTCGTCGGGTACGGATTGTGCTTGGCAAGAAGTAGGTCGCTTCGTCCGAATGTGGCGTACCGACTTATTCAGGTCGTCGACTATGGACTATACTCGGCAGGGGTCCAAAGTGACTAAGGTCGGCCTAGGATTTAGGCTATGATTTAGTAAATAGGATTCGTTATTTGGTATTTCAGGTCTTCGACTATGGACTATGCTCGATAAGGGTCTTGGATGACCGGATTTGGCTTAGAACTTAGACCAGGATCTATTACGCAGGATTTGGCATATGAGTCATCGAGTATGGACTATGCTCGGCAAGAACTCAAAGAGGTTATGGATTTGGATTTTGGCTTTAAATGGCTAAGGATTGGCTATGAACCCGGAGTGTTTCTGGATTTGGGTGTAACCCGGAGAGGTCATAAGTTTTATTATTGATTATTAGATATGGATGGATTAGAACTCGGATGTCAGGTTCATATGGATATGGAATTGGCTAAGGATTTGGTCACTAGATTTGAAATCAGATATCGACTCAGAGCAGTCACAGATTTGGATAAGGATATGGCTATGGCACTTGGATAGAATGGATTGGTTATGGATTTGGATCATGGATTGAGTGTTATGGATATGGATGGAATATGGACTTTGGATGTCGGATTTAAAGCTATTCAAAACATGCCTTTCTACCGCAAGGCATGTTTTAGAGGGCGAATGTTACCCCGCCTTTTGGACAAGGCAGGGATATCAAAAAGTTGGCTAAAAAGGATGGATATCAGGATTGGAGATCGATTGAAAACAAGGCTATAATCGATACCTTCAAAATTAGACCAAGCTCCAATCAAGGTGGGATCGATAGGGAATGATAAACAAGGCTCGGTGAGGCTACACTTTGAATTTCAATTCAATGGAGTTCGCACGCTCAAGTTATGGATGGATCAATATTCATGAAAAACCAGTTTGTATTGATGCTTTCATATCGATCAAGATGAACATGGTAGTGTACTTTGAATCGATGCTTTCATAACTATGCTTTCGTATCGATGTAGATTGATATGGATATGGACAATGCACTTAGCACATTGCTTCAGATCGATAACAGTATGTATCGATCCAGCTCAGATCAATACAAAGGCATGTGCTTCTCTAGAGCGGAATCAAACCGATACAAAGAGAGGAGCTGGGATCGATACGAAGAGTGAAGCACACTGATGGATATGAAGCAATGGTTATGGAGATTTGGAAGTGACTTTCATATCGATCACTTACGGATCGATACGAAGGACACATGTGGAAGAAGTTATGCTTGATGGATAAGAAAATCCGCAAGAGGGAAGGAGCTATTTCGTATCAATCACATTCGTATCGAGCGATACGAATCGGTCAAGGTGGAGCATGAAACATGGATCACTGCGAGAGAATCAGATCGATGCGAAAGCTATGGACATGGGGTGAAGAATACGAAGACTCGGATCGATGCAGAAGTGGTGGATACGAAACTCCATGGATATGAAATCATCAGCCTACACTAGAAAGTTGAAACTTGGATCGATCATATCTCAAAAACCATATATTAGAATTTCAAGAAATTTGGAAAGCAAGGACTTTGCACTATCATCTTTCATCATGGTCGATCTCAACTCAATTGGAGCCAATTTGGATCGATATGAAGTCAACATGGATATAAAGGAAATAAAAGGATCAATTCAAAGTGGACGTCGGTCGGAGATAGCCAAACCACTATAAATCTTGTGCTTCTCTTACTTTCTTTCTTTTAATTTTGTTATTTCTTCATTTTTATTCTCTATATCATCTGGATCTAGGATCTATGACTAGATACTAGGGATTTGTGTGTAAACACTAGTACTTTCATTACATTCGAGGTTTGTGACCATTTTTGGCGCAAGCAATTTATGTTATATTGAACACTCTTATTAAATCTTTCGAAATTATTTTATAAAGTTTTATTATGATTTAATATGATTAAAATTTGTACAAACCAAGTTTAAATGTTTATACAAAGTTTCAAAATATACTACAAAACTTAATATTTTTGAAATAATTTTTATTAGGTAAATTTTCAAAATACAAAGGGATATGTCGACATATTCTCTACAAGTAAGTCGTCATACTAGCCGTAAATTTCAAAATTAAAATTTTGAATGGAAGTGTCTTTTCATCGTATCTCTTCACGAATGGACATAACCGTTGTTTTCCTATATGTACTAGACTTCCAAAGAATTTTCACTAACTACTTTCTAATTTTTCTCTCCTCATTTCACTCCCTTGATTTCTAAATATATTTCTATTGAAACTCTATCGAAATTCAACCAAAATCAAATTCAATCATTACTATTAGATTCTTTTTCATATACTTTTCGATTTCTCTCATCTCTATCTAGATCAAAGTGCTATTCAAGAGTTATAGGATCAATTGTAACCAATATCGAAGATCTGAGTCTATAAAATCTTACAAATCATACTCTTATACTATGCGGCATGCTTGGTATCCTTGAAATCCAAATAAATGTGATTGTAGCCTGATAAAATCAATTAGGTGTGCTAAGTAGCTCATAAATCTGATTGGCGTGCTTATAGATCGAAAATCATATGGCTCAACCTAGAGGTCGGAATTGTAGAACGTATGTCTCATAACCTTGAAATCGAGATTGCAATTGCATTTACTAGTTGAAAAGAAATATGTACAAGGAATTATGAGGGACCAGATGTTGAGTAAATCCTCTAAGGATCCGTTAAATATTTTCTGTGTAGTAATATTGCGCTATTATAATAATGTCTACAGTAAAATAAGCTTACTTTAAAATAGCGTTAAGGAGTGACCCAATATTCCCTTAACACAAATAATGCCATTAGTCGATACAGTACTTACATATCTCCTGATCAGAAGACTATAAGAAGATACTGCATAGGTACGACACGAATAGAAACTCGTAGTAAGACTCGATATGGTAGGTGACACGGCACACAAGGCAATGCGAGGGTAGATATACCAATTACGCACACGGGCTGGTGGTAACATAACAGCCATATACACCCACCTCGGAACACACTCCCATGCCAGGGGTGGCCACCAAACAATCAAAGAGTAATAGAATGGTATCCAAGAAGTGCGTCCGACCGAGGAGATGCCCCTTTTGGTCCGAGATCGCTCCTGTTTTAGCCACCTTAAGCCAACTCACGGGAGTCGGGTCCACGTTATATACCTCAAGAACGTCGCCACCATCCTACTTCATTCTGGAATCTCCACCGCGTACACAGTTGTTAAAGTGGTTTTCGGTGTCGACGGAGAGTATGTCCATATCCGATCCCGGTCTCTTAACAACCAATAGTTATAACCCGTAGTTATAAATTTCAAAAATGGTATTTATACTTATCGTTTCAAATCCATTTCAAAATATCAAATTATCATATCATTCCAAAACCACATTCATTTTTATTAATTTAAATACCATTTCAAATTCACTTTTCAAATGGTCTATTGTTTTTCAAATCAAATACTCCATTTAAACCATTTAAAATGAAGTTATTATGCTTAATAGTCAAATACTAAATTCCCAAAATTTTAGTCATTTAAAAATTCATTTATTCACTTAATTTATTACAACTGTGAAATTTCAAATTTCGTAGCACTTAAAAAAATGATATGGAAAATTACATTATAAAGCAATACAATTTAACAAAGACAGCATTTAAAACTGTTGTAATATGTTTTAGTTCAAATTTTAGTTTTTGCAATTACAGCACTTACAAAGTGCTGTAATAGCCTTAGTTCATTTTTATAGTTATAGTTCATTAGTATCAACTACACCACTTACAAATGCGGTAATATCCTTTACTTAAGAAATGATAGCATTTTCAAAAATGCTGTTAATTAAAATTCAAGGTTTTCAATACAATTTCATAAACAATTAAATTTTTATTTAAGCCAATTTAGCTTATAAAAATCATATTTTCTCACTTTAAAACAACCATTTAAATACCTATTAATTTATGATTTTACAAAGTTAAATTTTCGTACAAAAATCAAATTTTAATAATTTACTTGTTAAATTCAAGCATTAAATTTTCTATTCTTTATAAAATAAAAATTAACTTAACACTTAAATTTAAATTTCCAAATATAACTTATTTTTCATTTTATTTATTTAATTTAAATTTAATTTTTAAACAAAATTCCCAAATTTCCAATTTAAGTTATATTTCAAATTTCATAACTTAACTATTCATTTATTTAACATTTTAACTTGTACAAAAATCATTAATACTCTACAAAAAATCATTTTTAATTCCATTTTAAATTAAATTATCATAAATTTACATTTTTAAAGCTACTTTAAAAATTCAAAAAAATAAGTACATTAATCATGGGTCTGTATAATATTTTCTAACCTAGGTCAAGTGATAGGATATATATCATTTCAATCCGTAATTTACAAAGAAAATCCAGGTTCTATCATTTCAAACCCGTCGTCCCAAGTGATAATTTTTCCTTATTCTAATGTCCGTTCGAGTATGTATCATTTCAACCCATAGTGATTCTATTCTACAGGGAACTTGCAGTGTGATAAACTGATACAAATAAACAGAATAACATTATATAACAGTAATAGATGATATGATAGGTGTGTAAACAGGGTGAACATCATATGATCATAGCATAGGCAGGTATAACATGATGATATAATTCTACAGATCCACAGGTTGTCAATTTACTACTTATATAAGTACAGAATGTCTTATGAGAAATTCTCACCTCTACAAGCTGGAGATAACAGATTCAGATACACAAACAAAGACCTGGAAAGCACAAAGGCACGACTACGGATTCAAGTGAGGGGAGAGCCAAAGTAGTTATCTTGTACATATCAAACAAAACAATATACTTCACATAAATATACAACACAAATATTATCATTAAATAAGTCTAGAAATAACGCACACAAAGAACCAAACCACTTGCACTTGCTTTCACCCATCCTATGCTCGGCCTAGGTATAAAAATGCACGGCTAAGCTATGAATTTGGGTCAGGTATGGTTCATAGGGTCGGCCTAGCTTGGATAGTGAAGGAGTGGAAGTTGTTTGTGCATGAACATACAAAGCCAAGGCAACAAAGTGAAGTTTCGGTGCATCAACAAGTCACGACCATGGCTCTAAGTGGCACGGCCAGGCCTGGTGGAAGTCATATGATGGTGCAACAGGGGTCTATGGTCAGGTAGTGGCTGGAGGAAGTGATGCTAGTTGTGGCCGAGAGGGGGTGTGAAGTGGTCAAGGCCTATAGGTGTTCGACCACGTAGTTTTCAAGTGGTGATGCAATATTTTACGTAGTTTTCAACCTAGGGGGTGCACGGCCATGACTGGTTAGTGGGGTAGATGATGGTTGCAGCCAAACAAGGTAGTGGTGAAGGAGGAGCAAGTGGTCGAACATAAAAGGAGAAAGCGTGACATGAAAAATAATAAAACAAAGAAGAAAATGAGTAAAAAAAAGTGAAAAAACATTACCAAACTTTTGTTCATAAATGAAGGCCGAACTTTAGAGATGAGAAACTTTTCTTGTGCATGAAAAATGAAATGATATGCGGCTGAAGAAAGCATATGGTCGGCCAATAATGAATGCAAGTGACAATTTGAAATGAAAAGGCAAAAGGAGATGAAAAGGCTATGGCATGTGAAAGGTTCAAAACTCTTCATATTTCTAATTTTCTTTATTCATTTTTAAACACATGAAAAATGTAAGTAAATAAAATAAAAACAAACAAAATAATGTATGAATAAAAATAAATAAATAAATTTTAGATAAATAAAAATTAATGAAGAAAATAGCTTAAAAATAGAAACTAGGTTTTAAAAATTGTAAATAAATAAATAAGCTTTGGAAAAATTATAACATCACTTTAAAAATATTTGAAAATGAAATCTTGAAATATAAATAAATTTAAAATAATTTCAAAATGAAATAAAGTCAAATTTAAAATATATCAAAAATCTAGGGTTGTTATAGGTTATGTGATAACCAAATTTCTACTTTTCTCTTCATTTTTTTGTATTCTCTCCGTTTTAAACTTCTAAAACAAACAAATCATGGTCTCCTATAATCCTAAATGTTTTAGAGAAGAAAATTCATCGTTTTCCTTCCCTTCTCCTACCCAAGGCCCCTTCTAAAGCACTAGTAGGCCAAGATCACTAAAATGGAGGGTAAAATGAATAATATTCTACAAATGCTCATTGAAATTTAAGTTGTGCAACTTCGTATGATGAAAGAACAAGAGCAGCAAACCAGAATTCTTCGCAATTTGCAAAACTATCTATTGGATAATCCTACAAATCCAATAGTTATTGAAGATGATTCTACAAATTTGGCTATTCATAACCCTATTTAAGGCAGTGATGATGAGGAAGAAGAGGAAGAAGAAAAATAAGAAGAGGAAGAACACATAGAGGAAGATGATGAAGTTCGATGCGTCGATGAAATATGTTTCGATCGAGATGGAAATATCGTCAAACAAAAAGGGAAATTTTACTTTCATTATCCTCACTATCCTATTCACAAGTCCCCGATCATTAGGAAATCATGTTAGGATAACAGTTGATTTGTTTTGATTAATTAAATGTGTAGTTTGTATATTTAATTTGTTTGATAGTTTTACTTTGAACTTATATGTATATTTTAGGGTTTGATTGGATTCTTATTACTTTGTTTTATTATATTGAATGAATATATAGCTTGGTGTGGTTACTACTAATGATTTGTGTTATAACTCAACATTTTTTATACATCATTCTTATTATTATTACTATAAAGTATCTTAGTTAGGGGGAGTTATAGTTAGTTTATTTTTGTGGATGACAAAGAGGAAGAAGTATATAAAATCTAGGCGTAGGTTAAGGGAAAGTTTTGTAACTCAAAGGGGGGGTTATATTATATTTTATATATAGAGTTTTCGTAATAAAAAAGGGGGAGTTTGTTAGTACCTTAGGTATTGGTTTTAATGATAACAACTACAGAACATTATATAAAATGTAGATAATAATGTTTTATCAAGATACGTATAGTATGTAGTGCAGAATATTAGACATGTACTGATTAAGAAGACTGTACAGTATCAAGATGCTGATATCAAAAGTAAATTTAAGATGCTGGTATAGAGTTTCAAGAGTTCAAGAATGATGACTCATGAGTATTAAAAAGTTTAAGATTTCAAGATATTCCAGATAAGTTAGTCATATAATTTTTGTTAAAATCCTTATAGCACTTTCTTGATCTCTCTCTTTCTCTATTCCAAATAAATTTTAAATATTTTTCAAATATCCAGATTTACTTAATAATCTTTTTAAACATCTATGCAAAATATTTCTCAAAACAATTTCTTAACCTTTTATATATACAAAAATATTATATTAAGTTCTCAAGTATTTTTTAATCTATTATACTTTTGGGTATTTTAGTTTGTATCTTCCTTATGTTTATTTCTGATACTTAGATTTTGATTTTAGATATTTTCTTATAATTTATAACTATATTCCATTTACATATTATTTACATTATATTGAATACTCTTATTAAATCTTTCAAAATTATTTTGTAAAGTTTTATTAAGATTTAATATGATTAAAATATGTATAAACAATGTTTAAATGTTTGTATGAAGTTTCAAAATATTTTACAAAGCTTAATATTTTCAAAACAATTTTTATTAAGTAATTTTTCAAAACACAAAGTGGTATGTCCATATATCCTCTATAAGTACGTCGAGATACCGGTCGTAAATTTCAAATTTTGGATGGAAGTGTCTTTTTGTCGTATCTCTTCGCTATTGGACACGACCATTGTTTCCCTGTATATACCAAACTTCCAAACAAATTTTCATTAACTACTTTCTTATTTTTCTCTCCTCTTTTCACCCTCTTGATTTCTGAATCAATTACTAATGAAACACCGTCGAAGAATCAAATTTAATCATTATTAGTTTGGTTCTCTTTCATATACTCTTTGATTTCTCTCATCCCTCTCAAAATCAAAGTGTTATTCAAGAGTTATAGTATCAATTGTAATCAATATCGAAGATCTAAGTCTATAAAATCATCAAATCATACTCTTATACTCTATGGTGTGCTTGGTATCTTTGAAATCCAAATAGGTGTGATTGTAAACTATTAAAACCAATTGGGTGTGCTTAATTTCTCGTAAATCTAGTTGTGTGAATGTAGCCCGGAAATCAAGGGCTCTCCCCAAAGGCGAGGTTTCTGGACGATGTGTCTCATCGCTTGGAAATCGTGATTGTATTTGCATTTACTAGTTAAAAAGAAATCCTACAAGGAATTATGCGGGACTGGATGTAATGTAACTCTAAACTAGTAGAAAATCTTGGTGTGTTCTTTCCTTTTTTACTTTAACTACATTTACTTTTATCAGTACTTTGACTCTGCGATTGTTTCTATGATTATTAATTACATCATTTCAGGTAGAATCTTAAAGAATTTGAAAATATTCGTATAATCCATTAAAAACTATTCACCTTCCTGTAGTGTTAATTCAGTCCTAAGATCCCTATTCCGCTAACTCACAAAACTGAGACCATTTACAGAGTCAAATACTCGGCGTAATTCCTAACATCTGACCTGTAGACTGCTATGCTAGAAAGAGTACATCATTGACATGGTCAAACGTTTGATAGAGGAGGGTAAGGGTGCCAAGAATGAAGATTGGGGTTCTGCGCCAAGACAAACTCTATTCATTGAAAACGTTCTAAGAGAAGAATATCCTAAGAAGTTCACTATATTGACTATGCCATCGTATAACGGAACGATGGACCCTAAAAAGCACTTACACAAATATAAGTGTCATACGGATGGACCTGAGGCAACGGATGCTATTCCCTACAGATGTTTCCCTATCTTCTTGGAAGGAGTTGCTTCCATTTGGTTTACTAAACTTGCACCAAGATCTATTTCCACTTTCGACAAATTAGCAAAAATGTTTCTAGAGCAGTTTAGACTCCATACAGCATTACTAAAAGACGTGATGTACTTACATGCCTTTTCCAAGGATCCAATGAGTCATTGAAATCTCTCATGAACTGCTTTAACATCGTAATTACTAAGGTAAGAAATCCAAAGGAGGATATGATTTTAATAGCTTTGTCTGAGTCATTCACTCGAATACAGACTTCGGTGGATGGTTTAAAATGAAGCAACCCACTACCATAAAGGAATTCCACTGAAAGGCGAACCAGTTTCTAAGACTGGAAGAGGCAAGTAAAGTTGAAGGAAAAACCATCGATGAGCAACCAAAGTATGTGGTTGAGAGCAATGTCGCGGTTTAGTAGGACGGAAATAGTTTTAGAGCTGCAATATGAAACACAGGAAATAATTTGAATCAGAAAAAAGAGGAATTAGAACTCTGGTAGGCGTGATGGGAATGAGAAACATCAAAGGAACCTCAGATCCGAGGATTATATGCCGTTGAATGATAGCTTAGAAAACATCTACCTTGCCACTTAGGGAACTGAGCGATACAAGAAACCGCCCAAGCGGGAAGTGTCTGAACAACAAAAGAAATTGAGAAACTTTTTTCGCTTTCATGGGACTCACGGGCATATTCCAAATGAGTGCCAAAATCTGAAGGACTTAATTGAGTAACTAATAAGGAACAACTGGCTTCAAAGTACGTGAAGAATTCATAGAATTCTGACCAACGCGCTGAACCCCAAGTTCTGAGCAATCAGGGAAATCAGGCCAGACCCAATAGAGAAAGGCCTTCTTAGACTGATCAGAGACTCGTCATAAATACCATCATTGGTGGACCTATAACGGCCTGACTTGAAATATCAGGTATGAGGAGTTTATGTAAATTTTTATAATAATCGTATTTTTGTTTCTGTTCATGGCTTACACACGGACGTGAATTTATGTAGAAGAGTACAACATTAGTGGATTCTATTTTAACAGCTTTGCTTGAAAGTTTTGCTATTTTTTCGGAAAAAGCCAATCTTATCTCAGGCCTCTGGTACGCCTTTTAAGTAGTTTAGAGTTTCATTGAATACTTTATCTTAAATATTAATAAGCTTTTGAGAGCTTATCCTGTTAGCTTATCATGGAAGCTTTATTTTATTAAGCTTCATAAAGTTTCTTTTCGAAGCTTAGGTTGGCTTCTTAAAAAAGCTTGCCTTTGGAAGCTTATCCTAATGGCTATCATTGTAAGCGTTCTCACTTTATAAATATAGTTCCATGCTAAAAAAAAGAAAACTTATGGATTCTTGCATCTTTCTTCTTCTCCTCATTTCCTAAACCACCATCTTCATTTCAAACAAAGTATTATCACTAGTAAACGCAAGTGAAGCTAATAAGGAGAGCTAAAGGGACTAAAGCAAGGACTACACAACATTTGGGGTGAGAAATGCTATTTAATTTATGTGTTTAAGTCATTCCATGATGTGGTAATCAAGTTGTTTAGACATTGATAATATTGATGTCCGAAATTAGAAAAAACCCTTCTGTAATTAGCCCATAACTTCTGCAATTTTTATCGAAATTTAGATTTTCCTACTTATCTGGAGGGCTAACTAATATGGTCACAACTTTTATGTTTATGACTTTTCCAAACTCAGACATCTTAATAACTGAAACGTGGTGCAAGTTAGGGTATGTGCACAGGCCGAAATGAAGAAGAAGACTAATCAAAAACACCCTGTGATATATTGACCATAACTTTTGATTCCATGAATGGATTTTATTCGAATTTGTCTTGCTGGAAAGCTAGTTCAATTGCCTACAATTTTTCTTTATACACTTGTCCAATTTCAAATGATTATCATCCCGAAAATCTATCACAAATAGATATATGTTTTAGATATAATTTACGCCTTTAAATGTAAACACCATACCTATTGACTTATATAATATCTTTGGAATCCGATAAATGATTTGGAAAAATTATTTTATTAGCTGCTACTATTATGAATAATACCCCCTAAATTATTTTCTAAACTGAAGGTTTTGATCTTCAATAGAAATGCGATTAAACATATTGAAGGCGATTATAAAATATTTGGTATTTTATGGAACCACTTTACATGTTAAAGAACATTTGAGTAAGACAAGTAATTATGGTTACCTTTGCAATTGTGGTATAAGATAATAGATCTTGGGTAGTGCATTATTACTCCATGCTACAAACCGGTATGTAACAAGTAGAGTACGTCCTTTCTTGGTGTTCGAACGTCGACCGCAATAGGATAAATATCCTAGGATCTAATCCAAACCGAGTATGCAGTTTAGATTCATAACTAAGTGTTAGCATGTCTTTGGATAGATATGATTTTGATTTAGTGAAAGAATTTCGTGATGAAGTTATCATTGAAAACTAGTTTGGTTATTTGAAAAGTTATCTTGAATATTACTTTAACATTGATATAATATTATTTCTGAGAAATAATTTTGAGATACAACATGGAAACCCTTAATAAATGACCCTTTATGACTTGACTTGGAGACTATAGACTAGATAGCCTTCTCACTAGGTCTGTGTTGCTCATGATCCTACACTAAAACATTTCAAGTTTAGATGATCAGTAGTTCGACCTTGGAAGATAGTTGGATGCTTTGTAGTAAAGACTCGTGTTATGTATAATATCTCGTTAGTGAACTTAATGTATAATTATGTGGTTAATAGATTTGTGAATCTTATGTAAGATTGTTGTATTTATGGTGTGAATATATAAAGTCACTTCCGTTTGAAATCATGTACCCTGAATGATTTTATATTCCGTTATTTTATTGTTTAGTTGTGATACTATTATGATAGCACCATGTTTTAGGAATTAGCATCTCGGCTCCTAGCTGAGGGTGCTGGCGTGAGGTCGTTATAATTAGTGCTATTAGAGCCTAGTATAAGGAATGCTTTTTAGGAAACTCTATAGTATTACAATTTACTTCGTCGAAATAGGAAGTTTATACATTTCATTGACATATTTATAACTATTTACAATTATAAATTATGGCTAGCCAACAAACCTGGGATAGAAGTGATTCATGGGGTGGTGTTAAGTGCACTACTAAACCTAATGAAGGGATGATTGCTATGAGTCCAACAATGGAAAAACAAGTACTCAAGAGAAGAGCATGGAGGATTCTTCTTGATGAGATGTATGAAGTACTTAATAGGGCAAATAATTACGAAGAAGATTTATGAAGGGATTTAGTTGTTTACAATCTACGTCAGAAAACGAAGCAAATAGAAAAGGCAATTAATATGGTGGAAAGGATTGAATATGGTAAGGCTCGAGAATTACTAGGACAGAAGGGAGTGTTTCCACCACCAACAAAAAAGGTCAAACGTTGAAGGTTCCCAACCAAGATAGTGGCCCAATATGATGAGGAGGAGTCTGAGTCAGTTGGCTCCAATGATTACTCTCAAGAAGTTACTGGACCTCCCTATGCAAATATAGAAGGCAATTTCCCACCGATGCATGGATGGACAAAATAGAAAGAATATGCGTTAAGAAGTTAAAATGTAGTTAGTGTTTAAGTAAATATAGTGATATATATATATATACATATATATATATATATATTGGGAGGTTGTAAACTAATACCCAAGTTTTGTCTGTAGATGTAAGGGTTATAAGTAACATAACAAGTTTGTGTGTACTTTGCTTGAGTATGTCATTTAATGCCTTTTGTCTATAATAATCATAGATATACTTGATTCTCATTCATGGTCATAACAATAATTTTTTAAATTGAAGGTCATGACGAATAAAAATAACTAGACAACTCCAAGTCAAGAGGCTCAACCCTCCACACAACCAAACGCTATGGAGTTGTTTGCAGCTTTTATCAAGCAAATGGAGCATGACTCTTCGACATCTTCATCCAACCACCCGCTGAGCCGTTTTAGAAGTTTGTAACCAGAAAATTTTGTTGAAGATGCTGATCCAGTAAAAGCAGAGCAATAGTTCCAACATTTAGTGGATATTTTTGGAGTTTTGGAATGTAAAGAGGTTGATAAAAGGAAGCTGGCGTTTTTCCAATTATCAGAGGAAGCTCGAAATTAGTGGGAATTAGTTCGAACCACCACTAACTTAGGAGATCAAGAAGGGATGCCATGGGAAAGCTTTAAGGAAAGATTCTTGGAAAAATATTTCCCCAAAAATGAAAGAGAGAAAATGGAAATAAAATTCCAAAGTCTTACCCAAGAAGATATAACGGTGGCTCAGTACCAAAATAAATTCAAAGCGCTATCTCGATACAGAAACCATTTGATTGATACACCTAAAAAACAAGCAAGAAGGTTTTCCAAAGTTTAAATCCCTCCAATAAGAAGGAATATTATTGGTGATCGACGTAAACATATGAGATGATAGTCGCTGAAGCTTTAAATCTGGAGGAGGATTTTGTCGAATTTCAGAAAGAAAGAAACAATTCAAACAAGAGGAAACCAAATGGCAAGGGGGGGGGGGAATAGCAATCAAAGGAAATAGAATTGGAAGAAGAAGAAGAAACAAAATGGAGAAAGTAAAGGATTAGTGGGAAAAGAAAAGGGACTCGACAATCTCAATAAATGTTACAACTGTAATGAGAAAGGACAAATTGCTCCCAATTGTCCAATACAGGCTATTGTGTGTTACAGTTGCAATGAGCCTAGACACATTAGTCGAAATTGTAAGAAGCCAAAAAAGGATAATAGGATGCAATAAGAAATCAAGGAAGAGTATATGCGGTAGTTTCTGAACAAGCTTAGGTGGAAGGTACCATATTTCTTTTTGACTTTCAGGCTAAAGTTTTATTTGATATCGGTGCTACACATTCTCTTATATCAGTAATGTTTGCTACTAAGTTTAGGATTACCCACTAAGCAACTACTAAGCCCTTTATTAGTAGACAATTTAGTAGGAGGAAATATTAAACTCAAAAGTATATGTAAAAACTGTATCCTTAACATTGGGGGTAAGGATATGATAGCCATTCTAATTATTTTTACAATGGTACGTTTTGACATCTTCCTTGGAATGGGCTGGCTTTCAAATAGCAGGACGTTTTGCATTGCCATGACAAAACCATAAGTTTCGCTATTCACGAACATGAAACCTTTGACTATTCATGTGATAAATTTAGAGATGCCTTTATATCCGCATATGTAGCACATATCAGTCTCGAGGATAAGGGTCAATTGACAGACCAAATTCCTGTGGTAAAGGAATTCAAAAAAGTCTTTCTGGATGTACAAGGATTACCATCGAAAAGAGAAATTGAGTTTTATATTGATCTAGTCCCTAGCGCCACCCCTATTGCTAAAGTAGCTTAACGTATGGCTACTGTGAACAATCAGGAATTAAAGAAACAAATCAAAGAGATGGAAGAATAAGGATTTATAAGACCAAGTAAATCGCCAGAGGGAGCACCGATGTTATTTGTAAAGAAACATGATGGAACATTCCGCGTGGGTGTTGATTAACGAGAGCTTAACAAGGTATCAGTTAAGAACAAATACCCATTACCTCGAATCGATGATTTATTTGATCAACTCCAAGAAGCTTCGATATTCTCAAAGATTAATTTAAGGTCTAGGTGTCATCAATTAAGAGTAAAGGAGGAAGATATTCCGAAGATGGCTTTACATACTCTGTATGGGCATTATGAATTTCTGGTGATGCCCTTTGGACTTACCAATGCTCCTGCAGTATTTTTGGATTTAATGAACCATGTATTTCATCCATTTCTTGACCAATTTGTCATAGTATTTATAGATGATATTCTATCTACTCCAAGACAAAGGAGGAACATAAATATCACTTGCTTCCATGTCTCCAAACATTAAAAGAAAATCAACTATATGCAAAACTAGGTAAATGTGAATTTTGGTTAAAGGAAGTAAAATTTCTTAGACATGTTGTCTCAAAGGATGGGATAGGAGTAGACTCATCAAAAGTTGAAGCTATGTTGAAATGGAACCCTCCGACAACCCCGTTAGAATTTTGGAATTTTCTAGGATTAGCTGGTTATTATCGGAAATTCATCCAAGATTTTTCAAAAATAGCATCTCCACTAACCAAGTGAACTCAAAAGGAAACTAAATTTATATGGAATGAAAAATGTGAAATAGTATTTGAAACACTAAAGAAAAGGTTGATGGAAGCACCAATCTTGTCCTTGCCAAGGAGTGGAGTTTTATATAAGGTATATTCGGATTCTTGTAGACAAGGATTGGGATGTGAACTGAAGTAGGAGGACAAAGTTATTGCTTATGGCTCTTGCCAACTATGGCCACATGAAATCAATTATCCAACTAATGATTTAGAATTGGTTGCAATTGTATTCGCTTTAAAATTTTGGAGCACTATCATTATGGGGAACAATTTCATGTTTACTCAGACTATAAGAGTTTAAAATATTAGTTCTCTCAAAAAAGGTTAAATATGAGACAAAGGAGATGGATGGAGTTTCTAAAGGATTATGAATTTACATTGCATTATCATCCAGGAAAGGCAAACGTAGTTGCAGACGCATTAAGCAGAAAATCCTATGGAATAGTAGCCAGTTTAATGACAAGGGAATGGAGAGCTTTAGAGACTCTAACTGAAATGAATGCTTGCACAAGGATGAATAAGGAGGCAATGGTTAACAAGGTAGCACTTTTATGTAGTTTTATTGTTCAACCAACTCTAGTAAGTAGAATCTTACAAGCTTAAGAGAAAGACAACGAGCTGAAAGAATTATTTATAAAAATGATGGACAAAGAACCTGCATATTGGAACATTGGTAAAGATGTAGGTTTTAGGTTCAAGAATCAACTTTGTGTTCCAAATCAAGTTGAATTAAAAATGAAATTCTAAGTGAAGCGCATCGGTCAAGGCTCACAGTGCACCCTGGAAGCGCAAAGATATTTATGGATCTTAAATGTCAGTTTTGGTGGAATGGAATGCAAAAGAATGTAGCTGATTTTGTGGCTAAATGTTTTATGTGCCAACAAATAAAAGCAGAACAGCAGCGACGGTTAGGCTTCTACAACCACTTCCTATCGCTGAATGGAAATGGGGACATATAACAATGGACTTTATCGTTGGATTACCAATTACTAAGCAAGGTCATGATGTGATATGGTAATGGGGGACGTCTAACCAAGTTAGTGCATTTCATACCTTACAACATGACCTACTCAATGGAGAAATTAAGAAGAATCTACTTGAAAGAAATAGTTCGACTACATAGTATACCAGTTACCATTGTTTCAGATAATGACTCGCGATTCACTTTAGGATTTTGGAGAAGTCTTCGAAAAGCATGAGGTACATTATTAAGTTTAAGCACAACCTTTCATCCTCAAACAGATGGACAGACTAAAAGGTTAAACTGAATCATAGAAGAAATGTTAAGATCTTGTATAATGGAATTTGAAACACATGGGAAGCTCACATAGCACTAATAGAATTTGCATATAACAATAGTTATCATGCAAGTATGGTATGGGTTCATATGAAGCTCTATATGGAAGGCCTTGTCGTTCACCAATATGTCGGGCAGAAATGGGAGACGGTGAACTTCTTGGTCCGGATTTAGTAAAAAAGACAATAGAGAAAGTTTCAATCATAAAGGAATGCTTGCATGCTGCACAATATAGACAAAAGGGTCATGCAGATCGGAGAAGAAAGAATCTGGAATTCGTAGTGGAGGACCAAGTTCTTATAAAGGTTTCTCCAGTATGAGGGATGATGCGATTTGGAAAGAAAAAGGCAAAATTATCACCTAGATTTATTGGACATTTCATACTACCGAGAAAGTTGGCAATGTTGCATATCGACTCGATCTACCTGAGAGATTATCGGATATTCATAATTTTTTTCATGTATCAATGTTGCGGAAGTATATTCATAATCCATCTCATATGATTGATTTGGATGACATCGAAGTTAAGAAAGGTACCAAATATATTGAAAGACCAGTTAAAATCCTTAATAGGAAAGTTAAGAAGCTATGAATGAAAAAAATTTCCTTGGTAAAAGTACAATGGAACCATCACAATAGAGACGAAGCTTTTTGGAAGGTTGATTAAAAACTCCATAGAGATTATCTAGAATTATTTGAAACTTAGATTTTGAGGATGAAAACTTTTTCTAAGGAGGGTGGAATGTAATGGCCTCACTTGAAATATCAGGTATGAGGAGTTTATATAAATTTTTATAATAATCGTATTTTTTTTCTGTTTATGGTTCGTACATGGACGTGGATTTATGTATAAGAGTACAACATTAGTTGATTCTGTTTTAACAGCTTTGCTTAAAAGTTTTGTTATTTTCAAAAAAATCCAATCTTATCTTAGGCTTCTTGTACACCCTTCATGTTGTTTAGAGTACCATTGGATACTTTGTCTTAAATCTTAATATTCTTTTGAGAAAAGCTTATCCTGTTAGCTTCTCATGGAAAGGTTGGCTTCTTAATAAAGCTTGCCTTTGGAAGCTTATCCTAATAGCTTCCCTTGTAAGCTTTCTTACTTTATAAATATATTTCCATACTAAAAAAATAAAAAATAATAAAAAGCATATGGATTCTTGCATCTTACTTCTTCTTCTTATTTCCTAAACCACCATCTTCATTTCAAACAAAGTATTATCACTAGTAAATGCAAGTGAAGCTAACAAGGAGGACTAAAGCAAGGACTACACAATATTTGGGGTGAGAAATGCTATTTAATTTATGTGTTTAAGTCATTCCATGATGTGGTAATCAAGTTGTTTAGACATTGATAATATTGATGTCCGAAATTAGAAAACACCCTTTTGTAATTAGCCCATACTTCTGCAATTCTTATCAAAATTTGGATTTTCTTGATGATCTAGAAGCTACTCATGTGGCTATAATTTTAGTGTTTATGACATTTCCAAACTCGGATATCTTAATAACTGAAAACATGGTGCAAGTTAGGGTATGTGCACAGGCCGAAATGAAGAAGAAGGCCAATCAAAAAAACCTTGTGGTATATTGACCATAACTTTTGATTCCATGAATGGATTTTTTCGAAATTTGTCTTGCTAGAAAGCTAGTTCAATTACCTACATTTTTACTTTATATACTTGTCTAATTTTGAATGTTTATCATCCTAGAAACCTATCACAAACATATACATGTTTTAGACATAATTTACATCTTTCAATGCAAACACCATAATTATTGACTTACATAATATTTTTGGAATTCAATAAATGATTTGGAAATATTATTTTATTTTCTGTTGCTATTATGAATAATACCCCCTAAATTATTTTCTAAACTGAAGGTTTGGATCTTCAATAGAAATGCGACTAAACATATTGATGACGGTTATAAAATATTTGGTATTTTGTAGTACCACTTTACATGTTAAAAAGCTTTTGAGTAAGATTAGTAACTATGGTTACCTTTGGAAGTGTAGTATAAGACAACAGATCGTGCGTAGTGCACTATTTCTCCATGGTACAAATCGGTACTGCAACAAGTAGAGTGCATCCTTACTTAGTGTTCGGACGCCGACCACAATAGGATAAAATATCCTAGGATCTAATCCAAACTGAGTGTGTGGTTTAGATTCATAACTAAGTTTTAACATGTCTTTGGAAGGCTATGATTTTTATTTTATAAAAGATTTCGTGATGAAGTTATCATTGAAAACTAGTTTGCTTGTTTGGAAATTTGTCTTGAATATTACTTTGACTTTGATATAATAATATTTCTAAGAAATAATTTTGAAATATAAAATGGAAACCCTTATTAAATGACTCATTGTGACTTGACTTGGAGACTATAGATTAGATAGCCTTCTCACTGGGTATGTATTGCTTACGATGCTACACTAAAACATTCATGTATAGATGGTCAGTAGTTCGACCTTGGAAGGTAGTTGGATGCGTTGCAGTGAAGGCTCATGTTATGTATTGTATATCCTTAGTGAAGTTAATGTGTAATAATGTGGTTATTAGACCTGTGGATCTTATGTAAGAATGTTGTATTTATGGTGTGAATGTAAAATGTCACTTCCATGGAAATCATGTACCCCGAATGATTTTATATTCGGATATTTTATTGTTTAGTTGTGATCCTTGTGATAGCACCATGTTTTAGGAAGTAGGATCTCGACTCCTAGTCGGGGGTGCTGGGGCAGGGTCATTATAGGACCTCAACTAGTGTAGAAGAGTTGGAGCAAGATGGATCAATATGCTAGTTCTTTAAAGCACGCTCCTAAAGATAATCGTTATGCCATTGAAGATGAATCCCTGGCCAAACAACCGAAGTTGATAACCGATGATATCCTATTCCGAAATTAGGATACTGAAGGTATAGAGGTGCCAACTCTCGACCCAATGGTGGTAATGGTTGGAATCGGGCTGGCAGTTGTGTGTGGAGTGCTGGTTGACAATGGAAGTTCGGTTAACATTATTTTCCAACAAACGTTCGATCAGTTGAAGATCGGTATGAAGGATGTGACCGCTTGCAGGATGAAGATTCAGGGATATACATGTGAACCGAAATAGCCATTTGAGATGATTGATTTACTTGTAGAAGTTGGAGAAGGAGAATGGAGGGTGGTTCTTATTCATAAAAATGGCAATGGGGCGGGTTTTTGGTCCAAACCCGGTAGACCCGCCCCTATTTTGACCCATCAAAACTCGCCCCATTGGGTCAGCAGGACGGGTAAACCCGAGATCCGGTTTAAAAAAGACCGAGTCCAGGGGCTTGGCTACCCAGCCCCAACCCGACCCGCATCTATTCCAAAATCCAAAGTAAAAAATACACAGCCCATTATTTTAACATATCCCTCTTCACCCTTTAGAATTCAGATCTACGTAAATCCTCTTCTCTCACTCACATAACCTAACTCCCTCATATTTTCATGCAAATCTCTCTTCTCACTCCCATATAATTTCTTCTATTAAAGTTGATTTTTATTCACGCCAGAGTTTGGATTTGCAAATATAATTGTAGGTTTTGTTTCTAATTTCATTATGCCGTTGTGTGACCACATCGTAGTAATTTAGGGAAACTTAGTTATTTGAGTTAGTAGTTAGTTATTAGTTTTAACAACAACGGATATTAATTATGAAGAAAACTTGCTTTACTTTGGTTAATATAACAAATTGTTTTTAAAGAATCAAAACTACAGAAAATTGTTTTATATGAACATACAATTTTTAAAGTTTGACAATTGACAGTAGTGATAGTGAAGAATTAAACCTATAAAATAGAAGTTTTATAGTATTCTTTTCTAAATTTTTAATTCTAATTTGTAATGGGTCTTAAAATTTTAGTCAAGGTAATATGAAGCAAACTGTTTTTATTTTCTAATGTAGATTCTTTCATGATGGAAACATTTCCAAATAATTTGTGAAAAAAATAAGGTAGAGCAAAAAATATTGAAAAGATATTTCTTTCTTTTTCTAAAGAAAAAGGTGGGTGAAAGCAACCAATTATTATTTATTAAACATTTCTATAATTTCAGGAGAGATAAAAACTATAAACAAAAATTCCATATACTATATATAAATATTTTCCTGTTAAATATATTTCTACTGTTATTTCAACTTTAGAATTTCCCGACGTCATGTCTCCTTATTTTGTGCTTTTAAGATGATAAATAGATCAAAAAATATGTAAAGGTGAAACACAAATTTAATACTGATATATCATCTTTGTTGCTCGTTTTCCAATTGATCAAGGTTAGGTAAATGTTAAACTTATATGAAAGGATAATAATGCATGTATCATGTTTTATATGAAGCGACAAACGCAACCCTGACACTAACATATCCATACATATATACTTTTTGTAGATACAATACATGATTTAATGGGTTGGGATATTGAACAAAGGAAGAGAAAAGGAATTTAAGATTGGTAGAAAAAGCAACCCTTTATACAAAACCATCACCAATTTCATCAAACTAAAATATTTCAAACAAGAATTACTTTTTTATTTTTTATTTTTTGCAATCATTGTATTACTTGCAGCAAATCTAATGCAAACTATTTTCTAATGCAAACTGTTTATAATGAAAACTATTTTCTAATGCAAACTATTCTTTATTTTTTATTTATTTCATCAAGTTAATGCATACCCTTGATCTCATTGTATTACTTGCTGCTGCTGCAAGAGATTTCTCTCATTACAGAGCAAGCAAAACATTGTTGAACCAATCATAGTGAAAAGAAAGCATCAATTTCTAATATATATTTTTCATTATTCATTGTTAATTCGAGTATACATGCATACATATGTGTATGTATTGAATTAATTAGTTATGCAAGATTTTGAAATCTATTTATTTTACATGTTTGTAGAAAAATGGAAACAAATAATGAAAATCCAACTCCACTTAACTTGGAAGTTTCTACAATTGATGGTTCTAGTTCCATTCAATCAAACGCAATGTACCAAACATTACTGATGGTACAAACGAAAAAAATGATATCGAATCCATTGATGGCATGAAAATGAAAAAGATGGAAGGAAAGAATTTGAAGCTTGGAAACATTTTGACCGTGTAACAATCAATGGTGGAAAGAAAGCAAGGTGAAAGTATTGCAAAAAGGTGTATGTGGCCAGGTCTGGTGATGGGACAATACACCTTTTGAAGCATAATAGCAAATGCCATGGAAAACCACGGGTAGATATGCGTCAATATGTGTTGAAGAATGCTAGAAACTCTGATGGAAAGGTACATATTTCTAATTATGTGTTCGATAAGAGAAAGCAAGACCTGATCTTGTTCGGATGATTATAATGCATGATTACCCACTTTCGATTGTTGATCATATTGGATTTATTAACTTTTGTCAAAGTCTTCAACCTGCATTTACATTTGTATTGAGAAACATGATAAAAGGTGATATTATGAAGATTTTTGATGTTGAGAAGGCTTCTTTAATGAAAATATTGGATAAAAATAAAAGTAGGATAGCTATCACAAGTGATATGTGGACAACTAGCAATCAAAAGAAGGGTTTTATGGTAGTTACTGCTCATTTTATTGATGATTCATGGGCCTTACAAAGTCGAATCATGAGGTATATAAGCAAATTAATTTTCCATTATCACTTAATGTTTATTTTCTACGTACTTAACATTAGGTATTGCATAATATGCTAAAATGTTTTCTTTTGTATTTCCTTGTCACACCAGAGAAGGGTGATTTGGTGTACAACAGAGAAAAATCGGTAGCCATCTCATTGAACAAGGAGCAAGGCCGAAAAATATGTGTAGCTATAGTTGCATATCAGCCTCAAGCACCAATTGAAGATGAACGCAATCTAGAGCATATAGCACCAATAAGGATTAATAACAAGAAGTTTGGTCCGATTAAAGAAGAGGTATGTAAAAGAGCAAGTAAATCATGGAATAATTGTGTTCATGTTTATGTAGTGGGTACAAACCATACTACTTGTGTTTTAAATCATATATTCAAAGAGTTTGGAATCTTATTGGTGAATTTGAAATTTTCACTAGAGAGAATGGGTTCTTTCTAGCGAAATGGAAAGAATCTCAAGACTGCAATTCAGTTTTGAAAACGGACCATATTTCTACAATGTTAAACTCATCATAATGAGAAGGTGGCATGATTCATTGAAGATGGACAGAGATTTGCTAACTGCAATGGACCATATTTTCACTTACTTTTGTATTTCCTTGTCACACCCGAGTCCTCATAGCTTCCAACTGACTTAACCTTCACCGACTCAATCTTCACCGTGCTCCATCCATCTTCCAGCACCACCGTTTTCTCTCACTATTTCCTAAATCTATTGCCACCACCTCATTGAGCGGCCACCACCGAAGTCGCCTTCCAAAACTCAGACCTGAGATTAATCGAAACCCTAGGCCTCAACTCGAATTGAAGGTCGACTTTGGAAAATTCGAGCCTAGGCATGGATGGCGACGATGAACTGGAGCTTAATTGCTCTTTGAATGTATGATTTAAAATACAAGTAGTATGGTTTGTACCCACTACATAAACATGAATACGATTATTCCATGATTTAGTTGCTCTTTTACATACCTCTTCTTTAACTGAACCAAACTTCTTGTTATTAATCCTTATAGGTGTTATACGCTCTAGATTGCATTCATCTTCAATTGGTGCTTGAGGCTGATCTGCAACTATATCTGCCCATATTTTTCGGCCTTGCTCCTTGTTCAATGAGATGGCTACCGATTTTTCTCTGTTGTACACCAAATCACCCTTTTTGAAATTAATTTTCCATTATCATTTAATATTTATTTTCTACGTACTTAACATTAGGCATTGCATAATATGCTAAAATGTTTTCTTGTATTCATAGGTTCACATATGTACCATGCCCTCATACAAGTGATGTGTTAGCAGATTGTTTACTTGTTTCTCGGACTGGAACATTGATAGAAAATTATCTACCATCACTCTTGATAATTGCTCTACCAATGATAAAGTAATGGATATTTTAAAGGAAAGACTTAGGAAAAGTTACCTTATGTTGAATGGTGATATGGTACATATGAGATGTTGTGCTCATATCTTGAATTTGATTGTCTAAGATGGATTGTGTCATAATTGAGCAAATAAAAAAAATTCATAATAGCGCGTGTCTATTTTGGACTGCCACACCTAAAAGGCTAGAAAGATTTGAGATAGCCGCTAAATAATTAGAAATTTCTTGCTCTAAAAGGTTGATGCTTGATTGTAAGACTAGATGGAACTTAATTTATGTCATGCTTGTTGTTTCCTTAGCTTATAAAGATGTTTTTCCACGTCTACAACAGCGTGAAACACTTTATAAATGTTTGCCTAGTGATAGGATTGGGATTTGGCTAAAGAAATTTGTGATAGGTTAATGATTTTTTATAATGTGACCAATTTATTTTCGGGAACTCAATATCCCACTACCAACCTTTATTTCCCTTAGATATGTGAAATCAGATTGGCTTTGTCCAAATGGTTAGTTTTTGATATTTTAGTTATTAGAGAAATGGCAAGCAATATGGTTACTAAATTTGAGAAATATTGGAGCATGATTCATGATATCATGAGTATTGCAGCTTTTTTGATCCTAGATATAAATTTGAATTGTTGGAGTTTTATTATGTTGATATTTTTGGTGAAAATGCAGAAGAAGAAATTAATAAGATTCGAACACTTTGTTATAAGTTTTCGAATGAGTATGAGCACAAAGAGAAAATGATTTCAAGGTCTAGTTTCAAATTTTTCTTCACAGTCCAAATAACACAACTGAGTTCCATAACGAATGACTTTACGAGTCTTCAAAGGTCTAATGAATATTTAAATAGAAAAGTATCAAAGCAAACACTAAATCAGAGTTGGATCGATATTTGGAGGAGCCTATGTTGCCAATAAGTGATAGTTTTGACATTCTAGCTTGGTGGATAACTATCGGTATTAGATATCCTATAATGCAAATGACTGCCAAAGATATTTATGCAATACCGATTTCGACTGTAGCAACTGAGTCTACTTTTAGTATCGGTGGTCAACTTATTAGTCCTTACAGAATTAGATTACATCACACGACATTGAAAGCATTGGTGTGTTGTCAAAGTTGGTTAACGGTCGGTTTTTCCAAATGTGGACTTATTTCAACCATGGATAATGATTCAGACAATGATAGTGTATGCATTTGCATCTTCCTTACATTTACACGAATAAAGAAATGTTGAGTATGATTTGTGTTTTCTTCTTATAGGATGGTCAAGGAGTTGGTTCATTATGAAGTATTGGTTTGATTCTTATGTACATGCTCTCAAAAGATATGTAATTTAGTTTCTAGATTTATATCATGATGTATTGGTTTAATTCTTATCAACATTTTTTATAGGAAATAATCCTCTAGTCTTAAGGAAATAATCCTGTAGTCCCAATACCATTTAGATAAATGCATTTTAAATTTTTTGAGATTTTGCATAACAGAAGGAGTAACATTACTGTGCCTAAGGATAGTTATTGCAAATGAAAATTAATTAATGTCGAAAAATGATACAACTCCAAAAGTGAGGCCACCCCTTTGTTTATAACCCTGTATTGGTTTATTGCATTTGCTCTCAAGATTAGTACGTTTTACCCAATCTAAAAAACAGTTTCATATAAACTAATATGATTATAATATATTATGTTTTTAAACATGCAACCTATGGCTTCCTATTTTCTTTGCATTGGTGTGTATATGGACATGCATGCATGCATGTATATGTATGTCATAAAATGGCAGAACACAAACTAAGTCCACAAGTTAGGTATACATTTGTTACCAAAAAAATCATATGCATAACAAATAATTTATTATCTATCCATGGATTTTTCTGGCACGACATGTGTTTGACATAAAGCCAAGCTATAGGTTTGCTATTTTGTCTAAAAATAATATGTAGGTATTTGAGTTTTGTCCAAAAAAAGTATGCAGGTATTTGACATAAAGCTAAGATATAGGTTTGCTACAAATTTCTATAGTTTTGTTGAAAAAAGAAAGGTTGAACCATTTGGCGGTTCCAAATTTCCTTGTAACGTCTTCAATTATTCATGTGTTTGCAGGTATTTGAGTTTTGCTTTGGTTCTTTCTACTGTTGGCAGTTGCTAATTGCTGTGTTACTCTTGTTGTGAAAAGATTTTGTTTTTGTAGTGTTGCTATGATATATGTACTTATGTGCCTATGGTTTATATTAGCTTTCTAATTTCTAGTTTGTTACAGCTTTACTAATTTTCCACCGATGTAAGAATCTTTGTATGATTTGTTGTCAAATGTACTATCTTTCCACTTGAGTAATGAGTGATGCAGTGATGTTGTTAGTAAAATTAAGACAATATGTAGTGTTTTTTATATTATTTGTTATAATTGTAGATTATTTAAATTATGTTTTGTATATTGGATTTCTCATGCTTAATATGTATTTATTAAGTGCATTGATGTTTGGATTCTCACGGTTGTAAATTTTTATATGCTGTATTTTAACTCAGCAATTGAAACAAAGCAAATCCATGCTACGGAAACCGGGTCTGGGTTGGGGCAGGTCTACCCATGACCCGTATGGTTCACCGGTTCGGGTAAAATAGGACCCGTGCCGGGTTTGGAGGTCGGGTATGGGCATGGGTAAAAAAATTCGAGGCGGGTCTGGGGCATGTAAAACCCGCCCCAACCCATCCCATTGCCATTCCTACTTATTCAGACCTTTGTGATAATTGATGAATTCTCGGCTTACAATGCTTTCCTGGGCCAACCAGTCCTTGCAGATTTCAGAATACCTTTGGCTCCGTGGTGCCCTATAATGAAGTTTCTAATAGAGAACGGGGTTGGATTGGTAAGAGAAGACCAAAGTGCAGTACGAGAATGTTACATCGCCAAATTACGTGAAGCCAAACGACGTGAGAAGGGGAAGAATGTAGAGAAGGCACTCCATATTCGTGACTCGCAAGCATAGTAATTATAGAACGACCCCTGGTTCGGGACCATAGTTTCTTCGACGGTACTATGGACCTAAGGAAGAAGAGTGTAGGGGAGGAACGGGCAGCACCAGTGGAGTTTACATCTTGGAGTCTTGAAGATAGGTTTACATCTTGGAGCCGAGATGCAAAATGAACTGATAAAATTTCTTTATACCAATCTAGATGTGTTCACTTTGATGCATTCCATTATGCATGGGAACCGAAGAAGTGTGTCACGCACTTAATATCAACCCTAAATTCACATAGTAAGGTAAAAGAAACGTAGTCTAGGTCCGGAGCGATCTGCTGCAATGAAAGAGGAAGTGGATAAACTGTTGGTCAATGGCTTTATCCATGATGCAACATATCTTAAATAGGTGTCAAACTCTGTACTGGTTAAGAAATCGAATGAGAAGTGGCGAACTTGTGTTGACGGCTTAGACTTGAATAAAGCATGCCCGAAGGATAGCTTTCAACTACCTAGAATTTACTAACTCGTTGACGAAACCACAGGGCATGAAATATTCTCATTCATGGACGCATACTCAGAACACAATAAAATTATGATGCATGAGCCCGATTAGGAGAACACCAGCTTCATTGTCGACTTGGGACTGTACTGTTATCACGTAATGTCGTTCGTTTAAAGAATGCTAGTGCTGCTTACCAAATATTAGTGAATGCAATGTTCAAGAATAGGATCGAATAGATGATAGAGGTATATGTGGATAACATGATTGCGTAATCACGAGTATCTCGGAACCACCTGGATAATCTCTTAGAGATGTTTGAAATCCTTTAGAAGTATGGAATGAAATTGAACTCCTTGAAGTGCTCGTTTAGTGTTTCTTCAGGAAAATTTCTTGGATTCATAGGAAACGCAATGGGCATTGAGGCCAATCCATAGTAGATCACTGCATTACGGAAAATCAGAGCCCTTCGATAAAAAAAATTACAGAGTTTGAATGGCATGATCGCAACATTGAGTTGATTCATATCCAAAGCGACAGATAAGTGTATACAATTTTTCGATGCATTGAAGAAGGGCAAGAAGAAATTTGGATAGAATCAAGATTGCCAGGCAACAATTAAGGAATTACATTGATACATGGAAATACCATCAATTCTATCTAAACCAGTAGATAGGTAAGGTCTATTCATCTACTTGGCAGTGTCTACCCATGCGCTAAGTGCATCACTTGTCCGTAAAAAGGCTAGGATTCAATGACCTATCTACCACATCAGCAAACGGTTCACCAGAGCAGAACGAAACTACCCGAAGTTAGTAAAGTTATAGTTCTGCTTATTAATAGCATCAAGGAAGATATGGTCATATTTCCAAGCATACCCATCAAGGTATTGATGGAACAACACTTGAAGCGTGTACTTTACCGACCTAAGACTTCGGGACGACTTCTGAAGTGGAATATTGAGTTAAGCAAGTACGATGTGACCTATCATCCCTAGAGAGTGATTAGTTGGACAGGCGTTGGCTGACTTCACCGTTGAGTTCATAATTCGGGTTGATGAGGAGGATGCAGTAGTGGTGGAATCACAATGGAAATTGTTTATCGACGGTGCATTAAGCAAATTTTGCTCAGGAGCGGGAGTTCCGCTTAAAACTCCCGAAGGACGATCGAACTGTTATGCTCTAAAGTTAGAATTCCCTGCTACTAATAAAGAGGCAGATTATGAGGCATTAATAGCAGGGTGAAGATTGTAAAGGAGCTAGGAATTAAAGCTCGTCATACATATAATGACTCTTAGTTAGTCGTCTGTCAAGTGGAATGATAGTATCAGGCTAAAGGTGCAAACTTCGCCCCTTGCTTGTCGAAAGCATGGAATTGCTCAACGATATCGAACACTACATGATAACTCATATTCCTTGGAACAGAATGTGAAGGCCAACCACTTGGCTAAACCGGCCAATTCCGAAGACGCCTGTCACTAGGACTGGTTCTAGTGGAAGTATTGTCGGCTCTTGCATAGATCAAATAGATGTTGACTGGATTTTGAAAACTGCAGAAGAGGGGGAACCATGGATGACACTGATTAAGAACTACCTACTCAGAGGAATACTCCTAAAGGAGCGGAGTAAACAAAAGAAGCTCCTTCCGAAGGCACCACAATTGTAATGCAGGATGGAGAACTATACCAAAGAGAGTTTTCCGCTCCTTTACTCAGGTGTGTGACTAAAATTGAAGCAAAGAAAATCCTTATGGAGATTCACAAAGACAGATGCGGTAACCACACCGAGGGGCAAACATTGGCAAAAAGGCTCTCCGCTATGGATAATTTTGGCAGCAACAAACTAAGATGCGACAAACTGTTTCAGACGATGCGATCGATGCGATTGCAAAGATTCCATGAACCCTATCTATAGAACTTACGCAAATGGTTAGCCCATTTGGGGGATTGACCTAATCGGCGTGTTACCAATAGCAAAAGAAAAAGAAAAACATGCCATTATTGCAGGTGATTACTTTACAAAATGGTCTGAAATGGAACCACTTGCAACGATTACTACTAAAAAGTGATTAACTTGGTAACTAATAACATTATTTGCAGGTTTGAGGTGCCATAAAAATTTACCATGGGCAATGGAACTTAGTTCCAGAGTGCCGAGTTAAAGGACATCTACATGCGTTATTGGATCGAGAAAAGCTTTTCCGCGGTAGCGCATCCACAGGAAAACAGGAAAGTGGAGATAGTGAACAAAATCATCAAATCCACCATAAAGAAGAGGTTGATGAAAGCTAAAGGAAATTGGATTGATGAGCTTTCGCTTGTACTATGGGCTTACAGAATGACAAATAAATCTGCGACCGGACACTCTCCCTTTGCTTTAGCTTATGGTTCAGAAGCTATGATACCAGTGGAAATGGAAGTCCCCTCTCATCGCAGAAGGCATTTCAATCAAAGAGAAATCGAGCAACTATTACTTGAATCACTTGACCAGATCGATGAGAAGAGGGAGGAAGTTGAGCTTAAGACTGTTGCTCACGAGAAAAGAGTGACACGACACTTCAACACTAAGTTTCGAAATCGTACCTTCGAACTGGGAGATCTCATCCTAAATGGATCTTTCCAAGTATGGGAGCACTTCCCAAATTAGAAAGGACCCTACGTGATCGGCCAGAAACTTGGAGACAGAACATTCAAGTCGACGATGGTCGATCGAATTTCGATTCCCCGTCCTTGGAATAAGACTCACTATGGCACTACTATATTTAATACTTATCTATGTATTTTCTACTTTCATAAGTAATCTATCCAAGGACACTATGGGCATTGTAAATAGGTAGGACTTTACTTTTCTATTATTAATACTATATCTTGCTTCTTGAACAAATGGAATTGCATACTTATAAGCTGAACCATTGAATCAGTGATGAAAATCGACTCAAACTACCGGATCAACGGGGATATTCGATTCATGTCTTTGGAGAACCAACATTGCTTTGGCAACTTCGGGAAAGGCCACAATTTAAAAAGCATTAGTGTTTCTCTGGCAACATCGGGAAACTCTCTATTCCTCAAAAGCCTTGATGTAGCTCTGGCAATATCGGGAAATCTTCTATCTTCCCAAGTACCGGCGTTGCCTCGGCAACGCTGAGAAGTTCCATCTTCTTATGCACCACCAATAAGCCATACATCGCTGCTTGAACCGATGAGACCGCATTCTAGTATGCAATACTCCTTATGTGCAAACAATGAGCCACGCATTGCTACTTAAACCGATGGAACCACATTTAAGTATGCAATACTCCTTGTGCTCCACTAATAAACCGTACGCCACTGCTTGGACCAATGGAACCACGTCCAAGTACGCAAAACTCCTTGTGCGCCATCAATAAGCCGCATGTCCATTTTGAAGCCGATGAAACTGCATTCTTGCCAGCAATACACGCCCCACTCGATTGCGAAAATACTTTCCAATCTCCGGATAGGTAGTATAGACCCTTAAACCGCCGGATCCATAGGAAAATCGATTCAAAATTTCATGGAAAATCCTTTTATTCTCTTGTAATCGATCTACGTCGGTAATACCGATAGCTCATCCAAACTTTCTATGTACCAACATTGCTCCGACAGCATCGAGAAAGTTTCCTATCAGAGGATTAGTGGAAATCAGCATTTCTCCAACAATATCATAAAGTTCAAATCGTCGGATCGACGACAACATAAGAGGAAAGTCCTAGTACTTGAGCTGTCCGAAAGTTTTCGAAGACAGAAACTGACATGCAAATAGGATCTCGACACTAAATTTGGAAGATCCAGTCACGATCAAGGAACGAAATTCTTGGAATTGAGCACGCGAACCACAAGTTCCTAGACACGGGAGCATACATCACGATCTACACTAGAGATTGCTAAAAGAGTTTCCATGAACAACCGATCTTTAGCCAATTGCTTAAACCCTATGTTCAGAGTAACCATCCTATGGAGTAGGGGCATACATACACCAACACGTAATCGAGACAAGATAAACCGAGATACACTGTGGTTCTGTTATGCCGAACTGAGTATTTTAGCAAATCATAACAGAGCTAAGTAATATAATATGCTAAATAACTGTAGAAATACCATTACATGCATAGAGTTGCGATAAATAAGGATATAGCACAGATACAGAAGTATATGATAAAGGAAATTACAATACAGGTAGTTATTTATAAACAAACACAATACATAGAATACAGGAAAAGTACATAGGATAGATTAAAATAGAAAGGATAATCTTTTACTACTAATATCATCTTATGTATAGACCCAACAAACAACGAGGGCTGTTCCCGCACGGCACTGGCCAATTTCAGAAATAACACACAAAAAACTAAACAAAATATAAAGCACAGACTTTATACTTGTACAGACTCGATCGACTCAAAAATTATACAAAATCATAAATGCTCCACTCCACTGGAACTATGTCACATCATCATTTCATTCCCCTATAGCCACCTTTACCATCTTTTCCTATGTGAATCGGGATCTTCTTCCTAATGCATTCCTTGCTATGGGAAATGACACCCTCCAAGGACGCAGACTCTCCTCCCATGGCAGGCCCAGACCCCTTAGAACCTCCTATAGCAGCGCCTTTATCCTTTGACCTTCGGAACTAGATTTTAGTTGGAGTCTTTCACTTTGTTTCCTATTTCTCCTTCTCCACCTATAGCCATTTCATTTCTTTCTCATGTCTCCCTGTCGTTGCCTCCTTATCGATTGGGTTTGACTTATCTGTTACTATCACTTTTTTTCTTGAGACACAAAGACATCTTCTGGGTTCTAAAATGCTGCTATCTGCTCAGAGTTAGGCCCAGGCCTGCAAACTGAGACAGGAATTGTACTCGAAGCCACTATGGAGACAATAGTGGAAGTGGTAAAGATGACACTGGCTTCCAAGACCTATGTAGATAGAGGAGGCGGGAGAGACGGTTGACCTACAAGTTGAAAAACGCAGTTGTACAGTTTAGTAAAAGACTCTGGAGTGAACTGGAGCTTTTGAAGTATTGGAGAAACAAGGGAAATACCTAAACCAGGGGTCTAATCGTGAACATCAATTTCAAAACCCCCTTCGTTGGTTTCCATTTTGATGGGACGCTCAAAGACCAAAGGAATATACAGCTCGCATGGCTTCAGATGTTGGGAGAGTGCTGGCGGTTGTAGAGCTAACCCTTATGGATGTAGGAATGGTCGCTATTAACTCTTGGGATTTAGAAGTAGATATCTCGCCCTAAACAAAAGAACTTGGGCTGGCAAGAGCCTTAGCAGTAACCTTAGTAGTGGCACTCTCCTTCTCTCTTTTGGAATTTCTCCACCGACCGCTAGAAACTCAATATCTTCGAACTGAGAAAAGTGGCCATGAGTTCCTCTTCAAAGCGCTTATCCCTGGCCTGCTTTGACCTGACCAGTACTTCTTCCCAAACGATAGCAAGGCTGCGGGGATAGTTATCTCCTAGCCACCTCAAGATTCCTTTGTTCATCATGAAGAAACTGTAAAAGTGCAGCACGGTGGTATCCATTTGAGTCACCACCTCGTCGTGCTCTCTCTGAAGGTCCGAAAGCTCCGACCTTGTGATCAAATGGTCAATTTCGAACGCTGGCTTACCATATTTAGCCTTTTTTGCTGCCTTGTCCAGTTTTGTATTCTCCTTGCGGAGTCAAGTGAGTTTGGTGGCCTGTTCAGTAATGGTCATGGCCTATTCCATAAGGGTATGGTCTTAGGCCTTGACAGTATTCTCTCGACTAGTGGTTTGCTCTTTCAGCTTAAACTACTCCATATGGGCATCTTTAAGTTGATCCTTAATCACAAGGGGTATTTTTTCATGAGCTTGGCTCACTTCCATCAGTAATTTGTCACTCGCAGCCTTTCACTTCAGGGCAGCGTCCCTATCAAGCTTTAGTTGAGCTATCTCATCATCACGATCCTTGATCTTTTTATCATAACCATCTTTTCTACCTCAAATGAGAGATTTTGCTGGTAGTTGATTCAGTTCAGGTCGGAGAGAGCTAGTACAAGGCACTACCAATCAAACCCAGCTTCTAAGTCCTCACTGACTACATCGAGACTTCGAAGAGAAGTAGCCTTATTCATGGGCTTTATGGTTTAATCAAATTTGACCTGCCGTAAAAGCGGTTGTGGGAAAGCGGCCCGAAGCTAAGGACTCGATAGAAGTTCGTACTTCTCACCATGCTTAGAATAAGTAGGAGTAGAAGGGGTTATAGCGTGAGAGTATGGAATTTCTTGCATTGCAGCAATCTAAGCTTCGGTGGGAGGAGGGATAATGGATGATGCTGTCCCACGGTGATTATGAGAATCCTTGTGGCGCTTATGAGTACTACCGAAGGCATCATCATCACTATCCCATCTTCTTTTCTCTCCCATCTCGTGGTCTCTCTCTAAATGGTGAGCTTCATCATCAGCTTCTCTGACCTTCCTCATTCTCCTCTCCTCTTCAGTCTCATGGTAAGTGCGATAGGTTAAATCTGGAGTCTGACCCCTGTAAGAGTTAGAATGTTAGTACAACCGATGGAATAGACCATGACCCATGGAACCTGAAACGAAAAGATGAATGGAGTTAACACTTGAACTCTGAAACTTAACTCAATGCAGAAATGTGTATTTGTGATCCTAAAGTGGAGTATTTAGTATTGTTGACCTCTTATGTACTCGGCCGACCGTATCGGCATAGTTTCAGAGTTGGATTTTCTCCACTTTTTCTTATGAAAGCACTCGATGATATGTTGATATCGAAGCCAATCTCGCCTATCATCTCACTAATTGAGAAATCCCCAAATTCATTCAAGTTAATGGAGATGTCTCTTAGAAAATCCAATTGCGATGTATCTCCAACAGAGGTTTCAACAGCTTAGCCCCTAATGTATTGTGGAATTACGATAGTAAATTATTCTTGAGTAGGAATGGGAAGCTTAGGACTCAACTCCTTAGTGGTTAGAAATTCTAGAGAAGGTAGGATAGGAAGATCTGGGCTCATCTCCAGGGATTGACCACAGGACTCGTCTCCTTCCTCGATGGCATGAAAGTCACTGTCGTCTTCGTCATCTATGGCCTCCTCCTCCTCCTCTACAATAATCTTTTGTTTCCCTTCTCTCCTTTCAAATGGTACATCATCTTTCTATGGGATTGAGGACATCCTACGTGTCTCATTCCTATTCCTTAGAATATCTCTAGAAGATAAATCTGCGTAGGCTTTAGGGACTTCATTGGGTTGAACACCATTTGATGGACCACCCATATTCCCTTAAGCATCCTCGTCGGATTACGAGTAGGGGCAAAAGAACGAGTTTGCATTTTAGAGCCACTCAAAGTTGAAGGTTCTTCAGCTAAAGAAAATTTTACAGGATGTAGCAAGCCAAACCTTTGAAGGTACTCATTCATCAAAAGGAACTCAATTAAGCATTTAGAAGCTCTCATAGATTTAAAGAGTTCAAGCGTTGCCTTGAGTTCGCAATTGCTTTCCCACTACGTGATGGCTGTAATAAAATGTGTAGAAAGTTAGATATGCAAAACGTCCTAGTAGGATAGGAACCAAGGAATGGAGGCTTACTTCCTAATATCCAGAGAATATTAAAACCCTCTAGACATAAAAGAAGAAATATTCATTTTCAAAAGCTGAGCATTTGTTATGAAGATCTCATGTCAGCTTGCATCCCCTTTGGGCTTCTATAATTATGAAGGAAGGGCAATTTTGCCTCCCCTTGAACTGCAGAAGGAATGTTAGCTCATTTATTCTTGGAGGTCATCTAAGCCTGATCATAAACAGGTATACAACAAACTCAAGAGTGCATAACCCTTAGGATGAACTTGGAACGGTGCATGTTCTAGTTCTTGAAGCATTACCATCAACAATCGATTGAACAGCGACACGACACCGCTCAAGCACATGTATCGGTTGCATGCGGTGAAATCTTTCGAAGGACTACGTGCCAGCACAGCTTGAGTGGACAATCGAACATTGCCCTCTCGAATGTCATGCTATATGCAAATATTTCTGAGCAGTCTTGCCAGCATAGTTGAAGGCACTTGTTCTTAAGGATCAGTTAGGATTCTCATCCTAGGAGGCAATTGATTGAGCACAGGCCCAACAGGAACCGGGGGGCCATAGAATTCATAGGAAGTAGGTTGACTTGACCCCATAGGAATGGATGGATAAATTGAGGCAATCGATGATTTAGCTTCTGAATGTCTGGACGCTCGTTTGACGAACTTGCAACGGGATGACCAACGTGTTATCTAGATAATAAAATTTGTTGGTAGTGGTCTGATATGCTTTATTTCTAATAGAGTTCGTGTATGATTAATGCATGGGTCCCAAGGGAAGTTGATGTGTACCAACCAATTAGATTCCAAGCATTGACCTGAGCAGTTGTAGTGTGTCATCTATGCAAAGTAGGTCCAGAGTCCCATACAATAATGAATGGACCATCCTGTGTAGATAGCTCATTCATGCTAGAAAAACAATCTGTATCGTATTTTTTATTTATCTATTGGTGCTTACCTGTTATCGATTAAACGATCCATAACGGTTCCACTATCAAAAGGATGGGGAAAGCTTTTCTTTTTAATGGAAGTATAGAAATAGAAAGGCGGTGTGATGGAATCATCCAATATGTCCGAGTTTGATGCAATTCATCGTATTGGAGTCTATTCGTCAAATGAGACTTGTCAATTCGATGAAAAAGAAAGTTGAAGCTGGAGTGTGCAACTTGTCTCCACAATTCACGCATACTCGATCAAGGTCAACCCCTAAGTTCAACATTAGTCTAGTACACTGAAAATCAAACACCTTCTCTCAAAATGTGAGCAATTAAGCTCCAGTTTGTCGTCGCCATCCATGCCTAGGCTAGAATTTACCAAAGTCGACCTTCAGTTCGAGTTGAGGCCTAAGGTTTCGATTAATCTCGGGTCTGAGTTTTGGAAGGCGACTTCGGTGGTGGAAGCTCAAAGAGGTGGTGGCAATAGCTTTAGGAAACAGTGAGAGAAAACGGTGGTGCTGGAAGATGGATGGAGCACGGTGAAGATTGAGTCGGTGAAGGTTAAGTCAGTTGGAAGAAATGAGGACTCGGGTGTGACAAGGAAATACAAAAGTAAGTGAAAAGAAGGGCTTGGAAAAATAGTTTAAGAAGAGAAACTTTTTTCTCAAAATTTCACTAAGCCTATAACTTGGTATCGAGTTATGGGGATAATTCGAGACCGAGTCATCAATTCTCATCCGGGTGAACTCTAAATCAACGCAAAGATCCTACATGCCGACTTAAAACACTATGCAGACTCCGGAACGGTGATTACATTGTCAATGCAGGGAATTGAAATTAATGCTGAAACAAGAACCAATAGCTAATCAGAAATAAGCCAAATAAAAGCAACATCTCAAGGCAGAATTCGAATGATCAACTCGAATTCATGGATTAGTGATCTAGAACTTACCGAGTTTCAGAGCATACTTTGTTTTCAATGAAAGTGTACTCTGGGGGCATATGTTAACTGGATTTTTATCCAAGCAGAAATTAATAGAAGCTAAAGCATCGAGACGGAGACAAAACAACTTGAAACCTGGAAGGTAGACACATATGGACTAAGGAAATAAGTCATGGAAAATTGGACCAATATGGAGCTAAGCCCATAACTCGACAGCAATTTATGGCCATAACTCGATACCGAGTTATGGTGCTTCATCTTGGCCCCTTCAACTTTTCAAAAGTTATTGACTAACAATTGTATGCAGCCCCAAGAAATTTCGTAAAGTTCTGAACTACGAATCCCGAGAGTTGGAGAGTTGGCTCCAGTAAATTGCATAACAAGCCAAATGATCATAAAAGTAAGCCATTAGACTACGAAAACACAAGAGGCACCTTAAAAGGAAGAATGAAGCACGATCTAAGATGAATCGCCGAGTTTCCCCCTAAGGGGATAACTTGATACTGAGTAATAAGGATAACTTAGTACCCAGTTATCACTTCAACTTGTACCAGTTAAATTTTTTCATACAATTACCTGCTGATGTCTAGACCTCTCTGGTAGCGGGGTTCTGATCCAATATAATTGTTACCCCTATAAATACAAACCATAGAGTAACCAAGAACAGATCTGGTTTCTTCCATCACTAAGCGAAAACTCTTTTGTCTCTCTTTCTTATTGATGCTTATTTTCCTTTATTGTTACTATTATCTACTAGATCTAGGTCTCATAGGTTTCCTATAAGCTATTCTTAGGTGTTGATCCATTTTTTGCATTAACAAATAAAAAGGGGACCAAATAGATAATATCACCAAGTACTCTTAATTTATTACCTTTGAATTTTGGATTATCCACATCATCGTGTTCTTCAATCGGTTCATCTAGTAAAATGATCATTATTAAAACTAAAATTATTTTAGATAACAAGTGGTTAGAGGAAAACAAAGTTTAGATGAGCAATCTGAAAAAAAAAATGAGTTTGTATTGAAAATAAATAATGTACTTTGTTATTTATTTTGTGCTGGACAGTTGGGATCAGTCTGTTACATGTTGTTTATTCATTAGTTAGGGTGTACAAGTTTCACTTAGTCAACATAGTTATCTAATAATCCTATTCTCCCATTATCCATAATAATTTCCAAGGATTTTTCTACTATGACAAATTAATATTTTTTTTTCAAAATGTAATAATGGTGTACATAAGATTTCTCATGAACATGCATGTGTTACATAAGATTGACCTCCTCTTCACTACTTATGTATTGCATAGAGCATATTAATTTATTCTTCAATGTCTTTTGGGCATAACCATCTGATTATTTCGATCTAAGAGATGATGATCGAAGAAACAGGAAGGTAGCCAGACCACAAATCTCTTGCATATCTCCATAGGTATTCCCTACCTACTACCAGCCAATATTTTGCCTATGCGTGCTTCTATAATTATATACATGGATATCAACATCTGTTAGCGGACAAAACATATTTTGAACAAATCATTGATCATAGAGAAAACTTGTTAAGATTTAAAACATGAAAACATGACGTTGCTAGACAGACGATTACAAATGTAGTACGCAAATACAAAACTGTAAGAAAATATATTTTTTGGAAACATAGACTGAATCAACTTTTTTGAACTTTTTTTTGAAGATAAATAAACGGGGCAAGCCCAACTGCATGTGGGATATATATAAGATAAAACCCACTACCCGAATTACAAGCATAACACGAAATCCTAACTAGAGTTGTCGACATTCTAGAATGGCCTTCTCTATTACAACCAAAACTTAAAAATGACGGAGCGGTGATTCGGTTTTTTATGAATTTCTGCTTCCATTCTTCGTTCCTCTTGCTTCACGTTCCTAGTACGATAAACAATCGTTGAATCCACTTCTCATCCCTTCAACGCTACGACTATTGTAATTACTCAAATTAGAGCAGAGGAGAAAGGGTTTAATAGATCTGGCTTCATCGTGACTAAGATTTGTTAATACCCTTTCGAAATTGCCATTTCCAGCCACTCCAAAATCTCTAATTGTTGTACTGACGTCAAATACATGCTGGTTATTATGGAAGATAGAGTCTCGAGGTGTAGCTCTAACTTCATTGACTTCCTTGTAAATCAAGAAGCTCTTCGGGCGAGTTAAATATATTTCTAAGTGCTTGTTTCCAGCTTTCGTACTATAATCATCAGCTAAGGAAGCGAGTTTGGTTTGATCTTTTAATTTTTTCTTTGATTTTTCGAGAAGTATTTTGCTATCTATTTCAACGAGTAACCATATCTGCTCTTTGTTTTTGTTTGCTTTATCATGAGTACGCAATTTCCTTTCATTCCATATATAAAATACCGTAGTGGTTATTAGGATGTGAGCAAAGTATCTATCATTAGATTTTGACTTAAATTTGTTGTTGATAATTTGAATTACATGCATGAGATCCATCTGCCTATTGCCTTGAATATCTAGTGTAGCTTAATGAGGCTCCAAATAAAATAGGAATAACTGCATTCGAAAAACAAATGTTCAGTACTTTCATTAACTAAATTGCATAGGGAACAAAGTGAATTAGAGTTATTGCCCCATATATTTATTTTATCCCAAATTGGCATCTGTTATTTATAGCAAAATATGTAAAATAGCCATCTTGGGACTATTCACTTTATTCCATATGCAATGATACCATTCAACCTTGGGGATTTTATTTCTAATAGCTTCCCATGTAGTTTTAAGTGAAAACTTCCCTTTGCTGCTTGCTTTCCATTCCCAGTAGTCATTATTTGCATTAGGATCAAGATGAATTTTGCAAATTTCATGCTCATGTGGGTTAGTAATTGGATGTAATTGAGGTTTCCATTGATTGTTTTTTATAATTTCAAAAATTGTTGCATTAGTACCCCTACATATGACTAAACTATTCCACCCAACCTTATTTATGAAAGAATAGTTATTAAACCATGGGTCAAACTACAAGCTAGTTTCTTCATCCAGCTTAAAATTTCTTTCTAACAAAGTTTTGCCAATATTTCTACATTTTAGAATTCGTTTCCAATCATTTGAATCATTAATGTTTAGCACGATAGTCCAAAAATTATCATTTTTAAGATATTTAGCTCTCATCCACCTAGCCCATAGTGAGTCCACATTGATAAATCTCCAAAATAATTTTAAATGACAAGTTAAACCGAGATCATTCATGTTTCTAACGCCAAACCCCACTTCATTTTTTGGCCTACAAACTTTATCCCAACCAATTTTATGATATTTACCTTTCCATAAAAAATTAGCACGTCTACTTTCTATTTTCTTAATGGATGCAGCATATATGATATGTTTGCAGCCAATATAAAATGATTGCACAAACAACAGTTTTAATAAGTTCAAGTCTTCCTGCAATAGAAAGTAATTTGCAAGGCCAAGTTTTCATTTTCTCTTGAAATTTTTCAATAAGCATAGAACAGATAGAATCTTTTATTTGATTTACAAATAATGGCAAACCCGGATATTTAATAGGAAGATTCCCTTCTGCAATTTTTAAAACATCTAAAACATCTTTTTATATTTACTTTATTTACTAAAATATGCTTTACTTTTACTAATATTACGCTGCAGCCCTACATATGAATTCAGATTATCAAATATTCTCATAATGGTGTCTACATTCACCTTATTTGCTTTAACAAGCACCATAAGATCATCAGCCTATATAAGATGGTTCATAAAACGTTGGATTCTATTAATAGGATTAATACTACCTTTAATAGCTTTAATTTCCATTAATGTAGAAAAATACTCCATGACCATAGTAAAAAGATAAGAAGATAATGGATCACCTTGCCTAATATCCCTATTGCATTTAATAAAACCTTCTGCTTTAGCTTGAATAAGAATAGAAAAGGTAAGGGTATTTAGAATCATGTCACGAAACTTTATAAGAAAACCCATATATTTCATGATATGATAAATGAAATATCTGTTTACTTTGTCATAAGCTTTTTGCAAATCAATCTTAATAAAACATTGCCACCATGTTTTGTATTAAATTTCTGACCATCTCATGTGTTAAACAGAGAATTCTCATATATAAGTCTATCTGGCAAAAAAGCACTCTGATTTTCAAAAATGAGAAAAGACAAAAATACTTTGATTCTATTACTTAGCACATTAGCAATAATTCTGTATATAAAGTTGCAGCGAGAAATGCGTCTATAGTCACCAATACAAGTGGAGTTTTTATTCTTAGGAATTAAAGTAAAAAATGTATGATTTATACTTCTAAGAATTTTACCTTTTTCCATAAATTCTATAACAATCTCAAAGACCTTCCCCTTAATGTTCTCCTAGTGGTTTTTATAGAACTTTACATTAAACCCATCAGGGCCAAACTTTTATTGTAACCAGCAATATGTTTAATCTCTTTAATAGTAACTGGTGCAAGTAAAATTTCCGATGTATTTTCTTTCGGAATTTTTTTTTACAGATAATTTGAGGAAAATTCTTTTCATTAGTCTTAGAAAAATAAAGCTTTTCATAAAATTCAATTGCATCTTTAACAATTTTATCATATGCATTAGGAAAATTACCTACATTATCTATAACATTGCCAATGTTGTTTAAATGCTTTCAATTACTCATTTTAGCATGAAATTTTTTGGTATAGTCATCTCCTAGAGTAAGCCAGTCTACTTTAGCTTTTTGTCTAGCATTAACTGTATTTCTGTAAAGCTCAGTTGAAAAAAAAAATTGATTAGTAAAAAAATTATTAGCAATATTCATATCCTTATTATTTTTATCTGCAAGATCCTATAAAAGTTTTCCTTCCTTTCACAAAAGAACTAGTTTATTTTTATTTACAGTATTATTTTTATTCCAAATTTTAAGGTTATTTTTAACATTCTTTAAAAACATACTAAACTGATATAGTTTAGTACCAATACATGAAAAATTAAGGCAGCTTTCCATCAAAACTTTGTATTGTTCCTCTAAAGTCCAACCATTTTTAAATCTGAAAGGGGAAACATTATTACTAAAAACCACATTTTAAAAAAGATTAACAAGTAATGGAGTATGGTCACTAGTATTTTGTTCAAGGGTGGGACATATAAAATTAGGAAAAATATTTGAAAATTCTTTGTTAATTAAAATCCTATCCAGTTTACAACGAATATTCTTTTCCAAACCAGATTTCCAAGTAAATTTATTCCCACATATATTAGGTTCTAAAAGCCCTGTTTTTCAGATACATGAAAAACAGTGTTAAAATCCCTTAAAATAATCCAAGGAAAATTATAAATTAAATTTAAAGCTTTCAATTTATACCACATACCATTTCTTTCACTCTCAAGATTACTTCCATAAACGCTTGTGATTTGTAAAGAAGCATCCCGTATGTTTTTAAACTGGCAATCTATATATTGTTTATCTTTATTAATATTCAAGTTGGTCCAAACATTGGAATCCCAAATAATGATGATCCAACCTCTAAGCCACAATCATTAGTATTAATAGACTTCCAATTATTAGACAGCTTTAAATAAAAAAATTCATAATTCCCATCATTTAATTTATTTTCTATAAGGACTATAATAGAAGGCTTATAAACATTTAACATATATAAAATATCAGATTGTTTTGCAAGGGAATTCATTCCTCTAACATTCCAAGCAATAATAGACATTAATATGATATATAAAATTCAAAGTTAGATTGTACTTGACACTGTGGTGCCCTTATCTCTTCTTTTATTTTCAACACTTTTAGCTTTAAGTCTTGAAGACATTTCATCACAGTCTGGATTAATATAAATGTACTTTTTTTTTAACGTTGTCCTCTCTTTAATACCCTTAATCTTACCAGTTACCTTTGGCTTTGAAATGTGTAGCTATGAGATATCGAACTGATCAGTAGCATCCACCATCTTTGATTCAGTTTCTTCTTTATGCACTGTTTTCGGAACTTAAATCAAAGAAATATCGAAATGATCAGCCCTGCGAGGCATAGCTGAGTCACAACACTCAACTGTTGCAGCCCGCTTTAGGGGATTTGCTTCTGATGTTCTATCCAGATCTTGATTCTTGAATTGCTGATGGACTTTACTATTATTATTTATGGGAATATTGTCTAAAATTAAACATGGATCCGAGACAGGAAGGTTCCCAGATTCAAAGACCATTATATTTTGACCCCCCTCCTCTGTGTTGCTCCATATATTATCTTCTGAGTTGTTTTCTTTCAAACTTTGACGAACTTCCTTTGCTATGATATGATCATCTTGATCAAAGAGCACAATATCTTTCTTTGATCGAAAGTGATACCCTCTTGGTTGTTTCGATCAACTTTGCAATTTTTTTGTTATTAAAGAGTTTCTTGCATCAGAATTTAAAGTTTCTTTTTCTTGACTTTCTTGATTATTGCTTTTGGGTACCCATGCTTGTTGTGGACTGCGCTGTCCTCTGTTGTGACTGAAACACTTGCATACACTACACTTCGATGTAACCCATTCATATTCAACTTTTTGGTTAATTTTTTCCCCATTATACAAAGAAAGATAGATTTCATTAGAAAGTTCATCATTTGCAGACACTTCAACAAGAAGACGAGAATAATTCAATCTTGTCTTCATAGTTGTGGCTGCATCCATTTTAATGGTTTTTCCTATGATACTCGCCATGACACTGAACGCCTCTCTGTCCCATAGATTTAGATTAACACATGTTAATCTTACCCATATCGGCATTGTAGTTAGCAAATCTCTGTCCATCTTCAATGAATCATGCCACCTTCTCATTATGATGAGTTTACCATTGTAGAAATATGGTCCGTTTTTAAAACTGAATTGCAGTCTTGAGATTCTTTACATTTCGCTAGAAAGAACTCGTTCTCTCTAGTGAAAATTTCAACTTCACCAATCAGATTCCAAACTCTTTGAATATATGATTTAAAATACAAGTAGTATGGTTTGTACCCGCTACGTAAACATGAACACAATTATTCCATGATTTAGTTGCTCTTTTACACACCTCTTTTTTAACCAGACCAAACTTCTTGTTATTAATCCTTATTGGTGCTATATGCTCTAGATTGCATTCATCTTCAATTGGTGCTTGAGGCTGATCTGCAACTATATTAGCCTATATTTTTCGGCCTTGCTCGCTATCGATTTTTCTCTGTTGCACACCAAATCACCCTTTTTATTTTGTTGGGTGGTGGTTTTCTGACCATCTTTGCTTTTTAGATTGGCTATATTGAGAGCTGGTAGCAACTCCTGAGCTTTCTTGGTATCTCTTCTATTTTGTTGCTTAGATTGGACCAATTGAAACTCATCATTATCTATGTTGATAACCTTTGATGTTTTTTTGATGTGAGAAACCTTTGATGGTCTGATTAGAGAGGAAGAATTAGAGAGTTTAGAGGAAATTTGATGAGAGAATTGATTTCTCCATGGCTGAAAGGAAACTCTAGATTTCAATTGCTTTTTTTAAAATGCATGAATTATCAAACAAAATACCTAATTTGCCGGTAGTGGCTATCGATGTTAGTATTGTAGTACTTTTGTGAACTTTAAAAAATTGTTTACGTATGAAAGATACAATTAGTGACAATTACTACTGTATAGACCTTTTTACAACTAAAGATACAATTAGTGACAATTACTACTGTATAGACCTTTTTACAACTATTACCGAGACAATGCAATAGGAATAAAATTTCTTAAAATATGAGAAGTCAAGGTAAAAAAAATCTCAACATGCATATATTACCATATGCTTTTATGGTCTAAATTTTATAAAAAAGAATGTAACATTACATTTGCATGAAATTGTTTTAGCCTAACTCATGCATCAAATCAACCATGCATACTTAATTACTCTTTATAACACGTATCATATCCAAACCCAAACAAAAACAATGGCTCCTAAGAGCTAAATTATTTTGACATCACACGTAAGTAGTCAAACCAATGTAAAGAATTTGAATTCAATTTTTAGACTCTAATACGTTTAATATATTTGGAAGGTTGTTTGGATCCCGCAGCAATCATCTCCTTTATTCTATTTAATAATTTTTTCTAGCAGTCAAATAGGTATCTCTGTTACTCATTTCATTTCGTAATTAGTTGGTTTGAATTCAAACTGTGTGTCCACCCCTATATTTTTTTCCAAAAATATTTTGAACCCTATTTGCTCCATTTTCCTAGTCGTTTCACTCATGCTCGTAAACAGTTTATATACTTATGATATTATTGTTTGTAGTAGATGCGAGTAAGTATATGGTAGCATGTAAGAGCAATGAGTAGTTAACTAACCATATTTGAAATCCTTATTAGCTGTTTAATCGTTAGCCCTATAAGTGCTTCTGCTTCTCGTTTAAAGGCGAAGACAGTTGTCGACATCAATGCATTCCAGATATCCACAACGAGATAGTATATAGTCTACATGTAGTTTTATTAATTTACAATGTGTCAGAGAAATTGCAACAAATGAAGGTTTCATACCTATAGACAGTGTCTAGTATGTACATAGAGCATAATTTTTTGAAAAATTAACAAAATAATGTAACCGTTCACATAGTAGATATTGCTCTCCATTTTCAAACAACAGATTCTATTGAAGGATAACTAACTTAACATTACTTAATGAGAACTGCATGCATCAAATAGTAATAACTACATTCTACAAAGACTATATACACTAATTAAAAATATAAATGCAAGGTAGATAATCTTCGAGCAAGTAAATAGTTGTAACTATTACCATCTACACTGAATTAAAATATAGATCGAACATATAGCACATAAAAAATTTACTTCAAAAAGAAGCATTACAAACAGCGCATAAGATTTTACCGATATATGGAAAAAATAATCACATCAGTGGTACTCACTAATTTTTTGAAAACGGTATATTTATAGCAGTAATAAAAGAAATGTATTGACAATTATCGAAGTAGAATCTCGTATGCTTTTTTGCAGCCGAATTAATCAAAACTCCAGGTTACGAAATTAACAACATATTAAATTAACCGATTAACAACATTTGGCTTACCATGGATGCACACACTTTTTTAAACCAAGGTTTGAGGATTCGGCCGGAACCATAAGATTCCGACCACCTGGGATGGGATTAAGGAAAAATCTCATCCTGTTCAAACTGTCATTAAAAAAACAAATTTGCAAAATCAAAAGAAGGATAGTAGATCGACAACCGACAACAAAACGCATGCGAAATCCAAAGTCAAAAAAGCAAAACAAAAGGGTAAACTCATCTCGTGCTTGAGCACTTAAGAATAAATTTTTTGCCTATAAGTGAACAATCACAAACATAAATTATCATAATTTGTGCTTCAGTAATCTTCCCAATTCGAGTGCTAAGCATCATCGAGTTCGTCCAAATTTGAGAAAGATTCGATGTCATGGAGGTCTTTGACTTCGCATGAAGGAGAACCGAGCTTCAATTAGCAATCATAGGTGAATTTTTTGCTAATTTCTTCTTTCCGCCTTCAGCCATTTTTATCTGGTTTGTTTTTTTCGTGAATGCAATTTGTTTGTGAAGTCGAAGAAGGAAGAAAAGGGTACGTATGTTTTTTGTTGTTGTATACGTTACTTTCTGAGTTGTTTTTTGCCATTTTCCATTATATGTTAACATGGACATTGTTTGATATTGCATATGTAAACGACCTTGAATATGTTGAGCAACCTTAAATAAGTCAACGAACCTGAATATGCTGAACTGACCTAAATATTGGAGTTGAGTATGCTGATTTGAATATGGACTTGAATATTGGACATGGATATTGAACTTGACTTGAAATATTGAACTTGAACAACGAATCTGATGACTTCAATGAATGTTATTTATTCATTTCTATTTTTGATTTGATTTGGAATATTATATTGCTTGGCATTGACTTTTGTTTAATTATAAATGCATATATTGTATTGTTTATTTATAATCATACACGTTATGGCAGATCCAACTGAAATATGTTGGAATTATGGTACTACGATCGATGACAATCTTTAGAAAACAAAATGTAACTTTTGCAATAAATTAATTAATGGAGGTGATGTGACACGTTTGAAAAAACATCTAGCAGGAGTGGGTGGCGATGTACCAGCATGTCTAATTGTCCCTAAAAAAGTTAAACAACTTGTACAATCATATATCATTCAAAAGAGAAATGAACGAAGCAAAAGAAAACTAAACAAACAACACTTACAATAGGAATTAATGAGAAAACCACACCAACTATCGAACAATGAAAATAAGATGATGAAGAACTTCAACATGTCATGCAGCAAAGCATAGATGCATTTAGAGATGAAGAGCTGCGCAGATCTTATATTGTTGGACAATCGGGTGCTGGTTCAAGTCAAAAATTGCACAGATCTCATACTGTTTGAAAATTTACCAGAGTAGATGACGATTTTTACACTCATGCTGATGGACGAATCAATTTATATATGTAAAAACTAGAAGGTAGAACTCAGCTTTTTATTAAAATCTGCAATGAAAGATATCAAAGATGCCAAAAAACATATAGGTCAAGCAATTTCTATGTTCTTTTTTTTAGTCGTATTCCACATAACGTTGCTAATAGTACATATTATACAACAACGTTGGCGCGATTGCAAAATGCGTTCCGGAATTGATCTACCAACTGCGTAGAAATGTCACACTCATACCTTAAAATGGAAATAGAAGAAGTTGGACAATATACTAAAACATTGCACAATTTTTGTGATGAATACGGTTGCACACTAACGTGCGATGGCTGGAGTATGCAGAATCGACGAAAAATAATAAATTTTTCGTGTACTCTACCCATGGAACGGTATCTATCAAATATGTCGATGCCATAAATAAATTCCAAAGTGGAGAATATATTTGTGGATTAGTGGATAATGTCGTTGAAACAATCAGTGAAAATGGGATAGTGTAAGTTATTATAGATAACAAAGCAAACTACAAAGCTCTCGGTCAATTATTGATGCCGAAAAAAAAGCATTTATACTGAACACCATGTGCACCACACTGCATTGATATGATTTTAGAAGATATTTCCAAAGAATCAAATGTAACTATTGTTATCACAAATTGTCCGTTAATAACAACATTTATATACAATCATGGTTGGTTACTTTCCATTATGAGACAAGAGACCAACAATAAAGAATTGATTAGACCGGTAGTGACACATTTTGCAACTCATTTCTTCGCATTAGATTCTATTCGTAAACATAAAAATGACCTGGGAAGGATGATTACTTCGAGAGAGTGGACATCAAGAGTTCATAGACTCAACACTAAAGACAAAAGAATAGCAAATATTGTCTCTACACTAATTTACAACAACTCTTTTTGGACTGGTGTTGCTTCCATCATCCTTGTTTTTGAGGCACTAGTGAAGGATATACGAATGGTAGATAGTGACGAAAAAGCAGATATGGGATATATTGATGAAGCGTTCGATCGAGCAAAGAATCGATTAGAAAAAATGTTGGCGAAGGCAATGCCAAAAATGATGGGATATAATAGACACAAGTTAGGAAAGAAAATTACATCGATATCTTCATGTTGTAGGTAATTTGTTTTACTTTATCGTTGTACAAATAGTGAAATACATAACACTTTAATAATATGTTAAACTTTTTCATATAGGTTATTTTCTTAATCACATCCTTTAATATGGTGATGCAACAAACGATGAAGAAGTATTAAACGGATTTAACAACGTCGTTGAATGAATGGTGCTGAATATTGTAAACGGATTGAAACTGGAAAAGAGGTAAAACTAACATATATAATAGTTATGACCAACATTTAATGGTTAAGACAGATTAAATATCTAACATATACATCAACACGCAGAAAGATATAGAATGAAAATTGATGCATTTTGTTCTGCAAAAGCATATGCAGCCATAAAGGCATATTTTCCCACTCAATGGTGGTCAATAATTGGAAGAGAGAATACTCCTAATTTAAAAGTTTAGCAATGAACATTTTAAATCAAACAGTTTCCTCTTCAAACTGCAAAAGAAATTGGACTGCATTTTCATTGATCCATACAAAATTACGAAATAGAATAAAAATGAAAAATCTAGAAAAATTGGTATATGTGCATTTCAACATGAGATTAAGAGCAAAAAATTCAAAACGTCATGATAATGAAAATCAGTTGATCGATTTGGACTATATGTTTCATGAAGAGGATCATTAGCAGAACGGACTACTAAAATTGAACTACCCTTGTTAGACGACGACCCTTCGATGATCAATATATTGAATGATGAGTCGCTGCTATTGATGGTAATTTGCACAAGAAACAAGGAGTCGAAGCAATGAAAATAGTAGTAGCTCGTCAAATGATGATCAAAGTAATGCTGGTGGAAGTGGTGTTGGTTTAACAAGTAATTACGGTATTGCTTCAAGTGATGGCGGTGAATTACACAGACTAACTCAAACATATTCTAGAAGAAGGTTTGTGAGCGACAATCCTAACCGAAGAGATAGTAATTTAAATGTTGACTATAAACATCAACATGATTACGAGCATCACAGTCCATATATTTCAAATGATCCACCAACTGATAGGTATTCTACTTCTGACTATACAGGTGGTGACTCATATTATAGAACAAACGAAACATATATAGATATCTCGAGTGATCAAAATAGTCAAGCTACATATGCAACACAAAATGATGAACCATCGTCTTTTGTTAATATGATGACGACATTTATGGGTCCATGACAAATGCAATATGGTTATCTATCATACTATACAACATAAGAAGATGAAGAAAATTATGAAAACAATCCATGTGTAGCTTCAAAAAATAGTTTCTAGATGTAATGGTGTTGTATGTATCATTATTATTTTGTTGTATATTATATTTCTGTATGGATTTGTATCGTTTATCATTACTTTTTCAGTAAAAATACAAAAACCGATATCATGACCGAAACTGAAATAAAAACCGAAACAAGTGAAATTTTCGAAATCGATCAAAACAAACAAAATTTCAAATGACCGTTTGAATGTGACGGGATTTTTTTCATCGAAGGTTTTTTTTCAATCGACGGTTTGAATGGGATGGGAGTTTGCTCTAATCCCGTCCCAGTGATGGCCGAAACCGATACGAGGTGGTCGGAATCTCGTGGTTCCAGCCAGATCCTCAAACCTTGATGGAATCCAAACATAAGCATAGCAATAATACTCACTAGTTCTTTAAAAAGTGGTAAAATTTTACAGCAGTAATAAAATAAATAAATTCTTTATTATTGCAATAGAATCTCGTAAGGATTTTTTCTTACAATAATCAGCAACAAACTATGTTAATCGATTAACACAATTTGGCTTACCATTGATGCAAACACTTGTTTTAAGGATAAGTTGTCTAACCTCGTTCAAATTGGAAAAGAAAAAATTCATGAAAGTAGGCCGATATATTCTTATCTTGAACAAGTCAACAACCAGATTTTTGTGAAGTAACTGGTGAAAGGTTGCCAACAACAATTAAGCAGGCTGATAATGGCTGATGCAACCGTCCTAGGTCCTCGAATCTACTGCAACTATGTCCGAACTGACAAACCGCTATTCCAACGCCTACTTAAACGTCTAACCACTGTAGATATGGATGAAGCTCGAACATTTGAGGCATGGTAAATCTGTCGAGACCTATAAAAAAACAGAGGAACAAATAAGATTACTAAAAACTGCAATTATAGCCAAAGTAAATCGGTCGATAACTATAAGCAGAAGATGGAGAAATAAAATAGATTACCAATTGCTTCGTTTACTTCAGCTTAATTGTGCTTTCAGCTTTGAATGATGTCGATGTTGATGTAATATTAGGGAAGGTAATCGATTTGGGATAGTCCTTGCAAGAAGAACAGAGAGGATGGTCGAAATATGAGAAGAAGGTAATCGATCTGGGATCATGGTTTCACGTAGAATGTAGAGGAGGAACGAAATCTCTGAAGGTACTATATTTTGGGTTAGGGTTTAAAATGAGAGGAAATGAGGTGAAAATTTGACAACCGCATCTGATGGGCGAAGATAGTTATTTTTTATGTGGTGACTTTTTTTAATATAAACTTGTGGTACCGAAAAAGAAAACGGAACAAGAGCAGATACTTATAAAATTATAACTTTCCGTGAGGCAAGGTATGCAGTTTGGAAATTGAGCTTTTACGTTTAAGTAATAGATAGATAGATGGGTTTGCTTTTTTGTGCACTTCACTATATTCGCTAAATAAAACTTCATTCATCTGGGTATAATCCATGTATATTTATATCATATCACTTTAAAAAAATATAACATGCTACGTATTAATTTAGGGTTAGAAAAACTATTTTAGGAGCCATAACTGAGATATGTAAAATTGCTTTTCTTCATTTTGAGTTTTCTTGTTATGCTATAAAATCATATAACAAAGTTATGCATTATTTTGAACAAGAATGCTTCCAATGTTCAGTCTCAAAGAGATTAATTATATATGATACACTTTTTACTTAGTATAAACATGGTAATTCTATTATCTTTTAATTACATAACCGAGCTGACTTTTTTTAGAATCTTTTAACTTATCATGTTCCACCCTCAATTATTATCACACTTAGATGTTTGAAAAGAAATAGGGATGACATACATAAAGGGGTTGGATTTCATGGACATAATATATAAAGACTAGGAACTTTCATGGAGAATATACAAAGAATATGTTCACAGTGACATAAAAATGGGGGCAAGGAACTAACTAGTATAATAAGCCACCCTGCAAAAAGGCTACTCGTTATTAGAAGTAATTGATATGAAGTTTTCAATTGCTTAAATTGCATAATGAGTTTTTCATGACAAGTTATTTAGGTGCATTTGATATGTATGTTTGAACATACTTGCACAGCTGTAATAGGAAGATATACTTTTATTGGTCAGACTTGGTATTTTCATGCATTTTACCAAATTAAAAAGAAAGATCCGAAGTTTGATGTGCTTACACAAATAGATCATTACTCAAGGCATCACGATCAACGGATCACTCTAATTAACACCATCTATATTAGACCAAAACCAATCGACATCAGACTTAGAGCACACACAAAACTAAACAATAGAGAAAACAAGCTCGACTTCAAGGAGAGTTTTCAAATAAATTTATTTAGTAAGCCATCTCAGACATAAGTCTGAAAACCAACTTCCTATAGATATTTGGTGGATGTCATTAGCTGTAATAATCTAGGAGTAGAGCATCTTTAAGTAGTGGTTAGGGAAATGGATCAGTTGAAACTATAAGTGCCTTCCACACATTTCTTGCAAAAAGCAGAATACAGAGATTATAGGTGACATCAGTTGAAGCGGACAGACATAACTTAATTTCCCAAAGGAGTTTACTGATCCGTCGGATTCTCTCAGGTATAGTTCAAAAAAAGAATTGGTTGAAAATTCGAAAATTCAACTATGTGGTTTGTTGGGCTGTGGCAGTAATTTTTTTATCATTTTGTTTTTACGTGGCAATAAAAAGCAAAAGGTTTTTTGCTTTTATTAAAAAAGTAATTTGATTTTAGAAAGTGGATAAAATAATGTCAGCATCTTCCTTAGTTTTGTTTAATACGCATTCTTTTAAGCAAACTCAAAAAATAATGTTAAGGCCAGTTACTTTTTAAAATTAAATTGGCTGTTCTGTTTTAGTTTTCTATAAATCAAAATGATTTGTTCACATTGATTTCTAATGATAAATTCTAGGAGTTTGGATAACACGGTTGTTTTCATGTTTTGCATCTCACCTACAAGTGATCCGTGTATAGTTAGACAAATAATTTTTGGCCAATTATAGAGTAATGGAGAAGATTGAATATACTTTGCAAGTCACATATAGCCTGATTTTGCATTTGAATGTCAACTGTGGATCTTAGTTAATCGAATTGTTGAAGTCATAGAGTGCAATGCAACATTTAGCGTTTAATATCGCGAATGTTCAAGTTTCCAAAAGTATATAAGAGAACTATAATTAATGATACATGTATGAATCTATTTAATTTAAATGTTAACTGTTATCATATGTAGTAAACGGATTTAGTTTCATAGTTACATCAATTTCATAATACATCAAGAATTCAACATAGTTACATCAATTGCAAAAAAACAGATTCAAATTTATATCAGTCATCATCGTCTTCTGATTCAGATTCGGTCTCGTTTTCGACGATATTTTCCTCTGCACTGTCAAACGCTTCTACCAAAACATTTGATTCATCGATCAAAGGACCAAAATCTGTATGATCGTCTGTAATTATTATTTCGTTATTTTGCTCAAGATCTGCCTGATAAGCTTGTTCGTCCGGAATATTCTTCCCATCGAATGTGAATCTGGCCTTTGTTTTAAAAACTGCAGACCAATCTGCTTTATCTCTTTTTAGAGACGGATAAGGAGCGTAATAAACTTGCAATGCTTGTTTGGCTAGTACAAAAGGATCATACTTGTGATAGTGCGATGTATGCTTTATTTCGATAAGATTATAATCCTTATGCACATTAATTCCAGAACCTGGAACATTGCTAAACCAATTGCATCTAAATAGAAACACCTCCTCCGCGGGTCTTGAGAAATATGTCAGTTGCAAAATTTGTGTTAGAACGCCATAAAAATCATTTAAATGGTTTTCTGGATCGTCACTACCTTTAACAAATACACCAGTATTATTTGTTAATTTTTCTGCACCGTATTCTTTGGTGTTAAATTTGTATCCATTGACGAAATATATTGGATATGTCTTGACCACTCTTTTTGGTCCCATTGCAAGATGTTTCAACCCTTCGTCAACAACACAATTTTTCGGCTCATAAATGTAATTTGAAAACCAACGGGAAAATTCTTTACTGAGATCTCCGTTCGGATGTTCCCGTTCATAAACACTGTTTATATAAACAAATTATTACATTAGGTTATACACGCACATGCATTACAGAAAAGAATAAAACAAAAATTATTATTTCAGAATACCTAACAAACGGTGCAACCTCGGCACAATTTAGAAGAATATAAGTGTGTGCTACACGAAGATCTCTATCGTCTAGCCATATTTCCACACATTTTCCAGAAGGCCGACCATGTTGTCTAAAAATAGATAACATTGCTTGAGAGGACTCTTGTTCGTCGCCTTCATCATTACGAGGAACACTTTGAAATGAAATATTCACATGGTCACTGAAATAGTGAGAGAAAAAGAACGAAGCTTCTTCTTCGATGTAAGATTTACATATCGAACCTTCAACTCGTGTTTTTTGTCTCACTTTTTTCTTCAGATGATTCAAATATCTATGCAACATTAATTTATATTAACTTCATCTTTCAAATGCAATTAAATTACGTTATAACATATTACATACCTCTCAAATGGATACATCCATCCGTATTGGACAGGACCTCGAAGTCGTGCTTCAGATGGAAGATGAACAGGTAAATGTTCCATCACATTAAAAAAACCTGGCGGAAATATTTTCTCTAATTTGCAAAGCAATATAGGAATGTTCACTTCAAGTTTACGTAAACGTTGCACTTTTAAAGTAGTCGAACAAAGCTCTTTGTAAAGCATACTAAGCTCCGTTACTACCTTCCAAACTTTTAACGGCAGTAGTTCTTTAAACATAACGGGAAATAAATTTTCCATCATTATGTGACAGTCGTGACTTTTCATTCCGCTCAATCTACCATTTTTAAAGTCAACACATCTACGAAGATTTGATGATATCCCATCAGGAAATCTTAACCCTTCCACCCATTTTAACACAGCTTTAACTTGATTATTATCTAATTCGTAACAAGCTTTTGGTTTTTTACTGTCATTTGGTTTCATATGAAGCTCGGGACGTTTGCATAATTCTTCTATATCACGTCTTGATTTCAAATCATCCTTCGTCTTCCCTTTCACATTCAAAATTGTGTTAAACACATTATCAAATACAATTTTCTCATTGTGCATCACATCTATGTTATGGCGAAGCAGAAGATGTTTCCAATACGGCAACTCCCAAAAAATAGTTTGTTTGCACCAGTTATGAACAACTGATTTGCCTTCAATTTCTATTTGCTCCCCAATTTCATATATCTTTAGATAGTCCTTAACAAGTTCATATATGTCTTCGCTTGACCATATCGTCGGTGGTTGTCTGGTTTCTACTCTATTAGCTAAAAAGTTTTTCTTGTCTCCTCTGAAGGGATGATTTACATGGAGAAAACATCGATGACAGTCAAACCATGAAATTTTCTTACCATGAGGTAAAGAAAACGCTCTTGTTTCATCCATGCAATATGGACATGCTAGACGACCGGCAGTACTCCATCCCGAAAGCATTGCATAGGCAGGAAAATCACTTATAGTCCACAACAAAGAAGCAAACATACGAAAAATTTTCTTCTTTGACACATCGTATGTTTCTACTCCTTCGTTCCACAGTATTTTTAACTCCTCAATCAACGGTTGTAAATATACATCGATTCCTTATGTCGGATCGTCGGGGCCAGGAACGACAACAGTAAGAAACATATATTGCGTTTTCATGCACATCCATGGAGGTAAATTATACGGTGTGACGATAATGGGCCAGGATGAATATTTAGAACCAAATTGAGAAAATGGAGAAAAACCGTCCGTACATAATCCTAATCTAACATTTCGACTCTCCGCTGCAAAATTTGGATACGTTTTATCGAAATGCTTCCATGCTTCTCCATCGGCCGGATGTGTCAACGTACCCTCTTCCTCCGTTCTCACGCGATGCCACCTCATATTAGACGCAGTTACAGAAGATGCATATAATCTTTGAAGTCTTGGAGTTATGGGTAAGTAGTGCATACGCTTGTACGGAACTTCCTTACCCTTCTTTTTTCTTGGTTTGTATCTCTCCTGGTTACAAACTTTACAATTTCTAAGGTTCGCGTCTTCTTTCCAAAACAACATGCATCCTTTTAAACATGTATCTATTTTCTGATACGGTAAACCAAAAGCCGACATAAGTTTTTTAACTTTGTAGTGATTTTCACACATTAGATTATCGGGCGGCATATGTCTTTTTGCAGCTTGTACAACAGCCGTAAACCCAGCTTCAGTGATGTTGTATTTTGACTTCATCGCAATGTATTCTGCGATTACTGACAGCTGCGTGCCGCTTTTACAACCATCCCAAATAGGTTTCTTAGCTGCATCTAGTAAATCATAAATTTTCTTAGCTTCAATATTTGGTTCTTCAACATTTACATCATCGTCGTCAACTTCAACCATAGGAAACATTGATCGTGCTGCATCTTCGACCATATTTTCCATATGGGTCGTTGAAACTATTTCGTTAACGACACTTTCAGACTCTACAGAAGTATTTGCTACAACTTCTCCATGCCGATCCCAAACATAATATTCGGGTGTGAAACCGTGTTGGCACAAATGAACTTTCACAATATCTGGTAACAAAAACTTCAAATGTCTACACCTACTACACGGACAATGAATTTCTGGATCGTTTCCGTTATTACTTAAGGCGAATTCAACAAACACGTTTATACCATTATAAAAATCTTCTTTTATTGAGCCCCTCAGTCCTTTTCTTTTGGTACATCCATCTCCTTCGATCAACAAAATAATCAATCATTTTTCCTATTTGACAAAATGAGAAGTTCAAAATTTAATATTTATTTTGAAGAATACATATTCGAAAAAGATTATTTTCATGTTCGTATAATATTTTGAATTTAAAGAACAACTTCACAAATTTAAAAATATTTTCAAATAGGGCACATTTCATTTTTTAAAGTACGTAACGATTAAAAATATATATAATTTTTTTTCATTGGTCAGACATCCTACTTCCCATTACAAACACAGTAAGCATTTACATTTCGTATATTACTTCGTCTCAAACGATTCAATAAAATTTCGGCAGCATTTCCCTTTTGTTCCCTGCATTGCACACAAATGCGTGTACGCAGAAAACAAAAAAGAAAAGTTAGGGCGAAATTTTATGAACCGTTTGAGACGAAATAGTATACAAAATGTAAATTCTTACTGTGTTCATAACTTGTCCAATACAGGGACAAATCCGACAAACATTGTACCAGATGAATATAAATGGTCGTTTTTCGAAAAAAACGACTATTTATACAACGATCATGTACAACACTCGTCAGACGGGGCCAAAAACTCTCTAAGGGACATTTGTCGGTTAACATGCGCGCATTTTACTCAAAAATACAGTTTTACTCACTGTTCACATTTACAAAAATATATAAAAATTTAACACAGTTATTCGACGTATTACGCATCAAAAAGGCTGGTTTAACATTTTTGTCTTTTTTTTAATACACACAATTATAATTTAGAGTAATGCATTTTTTTGTTTCATAAGTAAATACGTGCACAATATAATACTCCTAGTTCATTCAATCATTTTATCGTATGCCAAATAACGTATACAATCGTCGAATCAGGACATACACAACAATTTACATATACATGAACAACCACAAAGTATACGTGTTTTTCACAATTTCACGATAAAAGATGAAATATGTATGTCATGTGATGCTATAAACCATTGTTACGCTAATGCAAACAATTTCAATCGCTAATTCGCCCTAATTTATCAATTTATGCAAATCTAAAATTAGGGTAAAAACTGAAATTTTCAGAAAAATAAGAGATTATACCTGAGATTGAGAGAAAGAGGTGTTGAATCAGCAGCGTGGAAGGAGAAAAAATCACGAAATTGGCGAATGGAGGTGGAAAATGTGAATTTGGGGGTTTTTGGTGAGATTGGGGGAAGCTGGAAAATGAGGAAGAAAGGCTCGGCCGGCTGCAGGTATTCGCGAATTTCCGACGGCTTCCGACGGCCGCCGACGGCCCGTCGGAAGCCGTCGGAAATTCGCCGTCGGAAGCCGTCGCCCCCAGCCGTCGCTATTTCGCTTTTTTCTAGTAGTGGAAGTTACAGAGATCGAGTGCTATGGTTAAAAATCCAAGTTTTGCAATTGCAACGATAGTTGGTTGGAAGAGTGAACTACTTTGGGATGAGTATCCATGTATCATGCCAACTGGGCCATGGAGCTTTGAATGTGTAGTTGGATACCATGACGACTGACTGAAGATTTTCTTGTTTTCAAAGTTGAATATGATGAATTCTTGATTGTGAAAATATGCCGTTTGTTCTTATGTGACTGGATCCCATCCTTATGATATTTCCATTTGATTAGCTATCTGAACACCACTGTTTATTCTTCATGTAACTCCATCCCATTCTCATGTTTGAAACTGAATTTTTTATACTATTTTTTGAAACTATTGTTGCAGCTTGTTCTAGCTGCCACATTCTCATGGCGCCAACTATATGATATTTCAGTAATGTATATTTTAGTGGATATGTTTATCAGTACAGTTGTATACAACCGTTAAAATGCTTTTCATTATGACCTTAAAATTTCGTGATCGTAAACTAAGTTCTTGTTAGTTCATGTATTATGTTATGATGTTATATCTTTTTTGAATTCTATTAACTCAAGTGCCTCGGATATCATGTCTATGATATGAAGTTACCATATCTTATTGGTAGATATTGAAGTAGCAAAAGCAAAAACAAATGTATTTTAAAAAATAACAATACTTTCAACGACTTAGCCATTGCTGATTAACATGTAACAACAGTTGCAGGCCGTGGGTAAATAAAAGTCAACAATAGCTTAATGTCATTGCTAAATTCTTGTATAGCAACGGACATAAGTCGTTGCAAATTATAAATTAACAATGACATTAGGTAGTTGTGAAATATAAATTTGCAACGGTCCAAGGTATTTCCTAATCTAGTTCGTTGCTAATTATTAGTCACTCCCAATTTCGCAATGGCTTGATTTCATTGTGAAATGCTTTAGCAATTAGCAATGGCTCAAAAAGCCATTGCGAAATAGCTTTATGGGTGTAGTGCTCCACCAATTTCTTTTAAGTGGTCATCATTTTCCTCTTCTCAAGTGCTTGCTCCTTAACTTCTTCCAAGGTTCCCATTTTGAGCTCCTGCCTAATAGGGAATGAGTGGGCCTTAACCTATAAAGAAAACAGTGAGCTAACAAGTAAAGTGGACTTCAAAGAGAAGTTAATATTATAAATCAAGTTCAAAAGAAAAACATACCAAAAAGCTCACCCAGACGTTCACCTCGAAGACAGCTTCAGTCCCATTTCTAGGCCACCTCGACATTAGTCGAAGCGCCCGATCAATCACCTCTGTCATGGTCTTAGCAAGCATGTGAAGTAGCACATTTAACCCATCCTCGCCCATCTCCCGAGCGTGGACAAGGCAAGTCACTCATGTAGGAATTTGCTTCCTATCCCTTAACTCGGCCTCCCTCACGAAGAGATACAGATGGGCTTAGTCATTGCTAGACTCTACCCTATCCTCATATATCCTTGGCCGCTTAAGGAGGTGGACGCTAGAGTGCTTGAAAGTTATCCATGGAGGAAAGATAGTTGTAAGAGGAACGCATTCCTCTAGCGGGGGGATAGGGTAAGCAATAGGGATGACAATGAGGCAAGTTGGGGCGGGTTTTTTATGCCTTAGACCCACCCTGCGTTTTTCAAACCCTAAGCAAGACCTTCCCCGTAGAGCCGATGTGGATTCAGGTTTTTTTCCCAAACTCGAAACCCTTACGGGTCAGGGTAGACCCTCCCCGCCCCACCCCGTCCTAAGACCCGGTGAGACTTTATATATTCATTCAGAATTTTGTATTAATGTACATATATTTATTCATTTTATTTGTAAGATTGATTGTCACTAAATAATACATTAAATATAAATTACAATATGTTTACAATGATATTGAAAAAATAATAAAAATTGATGTGTAGAATAATAGCTCAAAAAATATGCATGTGTTATTATATAATTATCAATGATGCAACTTAGTACTATAAAAATCATATAACTTGTTGAATGAACATTATAATATCCATGGTATAGCCATTCATGTGAAAAAGGATTAACAAATTATCATTATAGTAATAAATCAATTATATGATATCAACGGTGCGGGTCGAGCTGAGATGGTTCGGCCAAGCCCCGACGTAACCTTAGGCTCGAAGCTTCCAAGAACGGGCCATGGGTCTACCCACCCCGATGGGGCGGGTCTTAGCGGGTTAAAACAAGGGCGGATCTATCAGGTTTAGATATAGATCCACCCCATTATCATCCCTAGCGTGGAATCATGTTTGATGTCGGTGTATTAAGGGCTGTGTAGTTAAAGCGCTTAACGGTTCCATAACGATGGAGGTGCAAAAAGTTATAGTAGAGACAAAGCGAGGATATAGCAGAAAATAGGGGAGTTGAAAAAAACTTCATTAGATAAGAAACCAAATATTCAAAGTTAATTTATTCACATTATCGCATGATTTGTATAGAAGAAATAAATATTATTTGACATTATATAATAAAATAAAAAAATATCATGATTTATGTAGTCCTGATTTGATGATTACAGTAGATTTCTAACTTATATTGAGCATTTTTGCCTTAAAATTAGGTGTTTGCCTTACCTTTTTGATTTGGTTCAAAAGAGAACTAGTCAAATCAACTTTTTATATTGATATTGCTAAAATGAGTGCCAAAAAGCCTTGATTTAATGCGTGCAGCGGAAAATAGCGAGGCTTAAAGCAGATCTAACGTTTATAGCACTATATTAAAAATGTAGCGATTGAAGAGCGTTGTGCACTATAACGGGACTTTAGCTGCACAACCAAGGAAACTCCCTCCCCGTGGTCAGCCAAAGCAACACTTTGTTGTTGCGAAGTTTCGGGAGGGAGCTATGTTGACATGGGAATCATTATCTAAGGCAGAAAAATCCAAATGAAATACTACAAAATAAAAGCAAGAAAAATCTAGCCAATAACTGATTAGAATAAAAGATGCATACTAGAAAGAAAAGTGTAGTAAGAAAACGGGTGTGAGCAAGGCAACTACAGATGACAAAGCCATAAAAGTAAAGTTCTATCTACACTTAGGCAAGGTAAGATACCACTTCCAAACTTGGAGCATCAAGAATAACTTAGTATCACCGTCATCATTTTATACCTCTTTAAACGGATGCGCACTGGAGGAATAGAAGAGGATTGGTCATCAAACCATGTAGGAGAAAGGACTTCTTCAAAAGATTTCATGCTCTCCGAAGTGTCCGGTGCCCTAGTCCATGCCTCAATCCTCTCCGCCTTCGAGGTCTTGGTTGTGCTAGTATACTTAGAGGACCAAAAGATATTACATTCAGCAACTCAAACATCTATCCACGACCCCACATGACAAGAGAGATCCCTTGTATATCATTTTCCATGTTGTCATATCGATGTTGATTATAGATCGACCACTCACCTTGATCAGCTTGACTATTTACCATCGAATTGATTTCCACGCACTGGCCTAGGTTGGCCTCAGCTATCTCAGTGTCGCCCTCTAGCAATCCTTGATCGCTTTACCCTCCAATATAACCACCATGGTCATCACCTCCCTCCTTCTCTTGAGCCTTTCCCCTCTCTTTCTCCCATGACATGGTTTGGTTGGGACCTAATAACCCGACCCGACACTGGTTAAGGTGCAATCCGCTGATTGTCCTTAAGCTTAAAGAAGGCAACAATCCAATCAGAGAATAGTGGTTAGTTCTTCCTGAATCTGCAGGAGCACTGAGTTAAGAGAGCAAACATGATTTGGATAAAGGTACAATGCAGACCTATGTTTATAACATGAGAAAGAAGAAAAAGTATAACTGGAACTCTAAAACCTTGCACATGAAAGTTAGGGATGACGGTAGAGGGAAGAAAGAAAAAGCGATCCTGGTAGCCTGCCACCATGTCCGATAGGCTGAAGATCATCGCCAGAGTGATGTGACTCTATAAATAGTTATACCAGCCCATAAGAAGTTAGTGAGATTCAAGAGATAATCCATGAATCAGATGAAGAATAGCGAAGGCTTCAGAAGACCCAAATCGTGGTAGATAACGAACAGAGCGGCCAGGAACCTGTAGCTGCTGAGGATGAGATAGGGAGATGTCATCCAATGTTCATTCAGAAAGATGAGAAAATAAAGATGAAGAAGAATTGATGGATCACACTTTGACAAAGTCAAGGAAACATAAAAGAAAGTAAAAAGTAGAAGAATTGCTTATTATGTTAGAAGTTGAAATCAGAATTGAAATCAAAATACTGTGCACAAGATGCTGCAAGATCATTAACGGCGGAAATACAAAGGATCGATGAAGAAGAAAAATAAGATATCCACTCTATTTCAAAATTTGGATCTCTGATCTAACCCATTAGATGAGATGAGCGATAAGCAATCTCGGCTGTTTAGTTACATCAAACATCACATTTCTAAAGTCATCTAAAGTAACGAATCATCATAGCGAATAGAAGTTGGGCAAGTGTCATTCACATTAATTAATCATGAATAAGAAAAGTATGCTTTTGCATGCAGAAATGAACTTGGGGTAGAACGTTGCTCATTTTTCTCATATAAGTACAAAAGGACCTATCATATCAAAGCCCAATGACATAGGCCCATGTAGCATGGGTCAGGCAGCGTCATCTCCAATACAACAACATAATGTCAATTCAACATCCTAAGCCGCAAGGGCTGGTCGCACCGATTTCCCTAAAATCTTGACGTTACCGCCATATTCAGTGGATCCACAAACAAAAGCTTCAAGCTCGTGGACAACTACTCCCCGCCCCATCACTCATTGACCAAGTCATAACAAGATCATCACATCCCAAACCTTCGTTCACCATAAGTCTTGTCATGTCCCTCCCTAGTCCCAACTTTCCTCGATTACTAGCCTAACTTTCCGCTTCTTTTTGTCCCGAGACAAACTTCTGAAAAAAGGTTGTGGTCGCCTCTGCAAAAAAGAGGTGGTGACAACATACTTTTCCCTTGATAAAAGCGGCGTAATGACATTTTTCATATGACAAAAGCATCATTGTACAGTAACCACTAATGTACTTTACTACTTACCTGACAAAAGCGCAACCATACATCAATCACTCTATGCTCCATGTTGTTCTTTTGATATAAGCACGCCATGGTATAGCTCGCTAGCTGGCATACATTCGAGAAATTTTTGGCATGCAATGTCCAAGCTGATCGCCATCTAAATCGTAGATCATGATCAACGGTCACGAGAAATTTTAGCACTCAAGTATCATATAGTTCAATATCTAAGATTGCAACTTTACATTAAATTTGGAAAAGAGATTCAAAAAAATAATATCTATGAAGATATTCCTTTTATTTAAGGAAATAAGTACCATATAGATGAAAAAGTATTAGAAATATTTTAAGGAAAACATCTCATGACTATTGTTATGTAGTATCAACTATAAATAAGAATCTACAGGCTTAACTATCGTTAGAGGGAATTAAAATTAAAATTCGATATTCTAATTAGAACTTTTTTATCAAACTGACCGTTAGGGAGGCTACTGTAGGTTTTTAAGACCGAATAGTCTGAAATCCAAAAAATAAGGAACATATCTTTAACATATCCTCTTAAATCTCTCCAATGATATTTATCTTGTCCTCTTCACATACGATTCTCTCCAATTCTAAACACATATTATCATTTAATATTTATTTGAAATGAATGAAACTACATAAAAAAAATTCTCTTCAAATTATGCAACTGAACAGTCAAATCTGATTGTTTTTCGGTTGTGCTAGTTATGAACAGATGGTTAAAAAATAATATGATATGCAATTATTCTTAACTTGTCTTTCCTCAAAAAACCACAATACGTATGCAATCTCTACATTTAAAACCATATTCACTTAATTTATGTCCATCAAATAAACGTAATTCAATGTAATGAAGAAGAAATGCGTTAATCTCAATAATAACACTAGCGCATGTCATCTTAATTTAGGTAGTAGTATTCGACTCTAATAAAGAGTTTGTTTCCCACACCAAACTTATCGGTTTTATTACATAGATTCTACTGATCTTCATTCAGTTGGCATCTCGTTATCATCTATAATTAAAAATTTGAGTAACTTTGGAAGGTTTATTTATTGCAGATGATGACCAAATGCCGACTACAATGAAAAACAGTTGATATTTTGTTACTGTTTGAAATTTGGATAATAGGAATTACAATCCGAAGAAAATCCCAAATAAGCTACTTAATATCAGTAAAAGTCACATCCATTGAATTTGAAATTAGTCTTCGAAATTTGCAATGCAGTCAATTTTGAATCCAAAAAAATTAAGAATCGTTTTTTAGCACTGTTTGCGCCAAAAGTTGGACAAACACCCGATCAGATTATAAGTAGAGAATAAGTGAAAAATTAAACAAAAATTGGTGTAAATAGCGTAAAATAATTTATAATGGTTTTAAAAAGCTTTGGTCAATATCCACCTAAATTCACTAACGTTATATCTATGTTCTTACAACTCGGTGCTCACAACTCAGTGAGGATCCAGAGTAACTGCATACAATCAAATAATTCAAAAGGCGGAAAAATTTCTTGATTCTATGCCCCTATCCTTCTATTTATAGAAGTAGATCGGCGAAATTGGCTTCGAAACTTTCTCCTTATATTCTCCATGTCCAACTGGTGGTTCCAAGAAGAGATCATGCCAGATCAGCATGCTCCATTTCAACTCGGTACCAAATTGAGGCTCTTGGATCGGTGGCGATCTGTAAGTCTGGATCGTCGTGCTTTGGAACTTCATCTCTTGAAGTTTCTCCCTTGGATCGGTGGTGACTTGTAATCTTGGATCACCATTTTCCTTGGTTTTTGACTTAGAACTTCAATTGCATGAACTACTTTACTAGATACGGAATTGAGATCTTCAGTTTTCCTTTTTAACTCTATCTTTTACTACTTGGCTCTTATGAAGAGTAGAATGTTTCCTTGAAATGAAAATCTAGATTATGTGTCCATCTTTGAGCTTTGATTAAATTCCGACTTTCGGAGTTATAGTTCAAGATTTCTGGTTTATTATCTAACTGGTTCTGACTCATCCAAACAGGGCTTGGTTTAAAGGCTGGATAACATTTTCCTTCTAAAGTATACATTATGTTAAGAAAATATGCTAAGGATCAATACAAGCTACCAAATTCAAACTATGTTTCGAATAGATGTTTTCATGCTTTGAACTGTTTCACAAAGCAGTGAATCTTCTCTAGGTTATCACATCACTTTGGACAAACATGGATTCGTATCCTCTGGATGATATAAAATTCGATGCTTGTGGTTCAAGTTCGTCACTTGGATTCTAAAAATTTTGGAAGTCTTTTTACTTGCTTGGTTAGGTAGGGTTTCAATTATCAAAGCATACATTTCTTTTCCATTGCACATATTTCCTTTTCGCTTTTTTTGAACATATCAGTACTGATCTGAGTTCTTTGATTCGATACCTTATTCTTTTGCCTACTTATCTCAGCCCGATTTATATAGCTTCCTTTATCTCTTCACTTTTTCATTATTTTCTTAAGTACATTTGCATCCATCATATGCCATTGCTGAAACTTGGATTCAACTTCCAGTAGAACCGCCATCTTGTTTGTCTTGTCGCCAACCCTACTTAATGTCACCTACCTTTTACAATGCTACCATCGTCAATTCAAACACCACATCTTCTTTCAGATCTAGTCCACTTTGGCTAAGTCGATTTGGGTTCCAATTTAGACAATCGCTTTAAATCGTCATTACTTAATCGTCGACTTTAGGTAGGTGGCACTATCATGGGGTCGTCAACATCGGTCGTTGGTCATCAATCCCATTTGAACATAACTTGAATATAGACTCTCCTTTTTTTTAGGTCGGCTATGAGTTGTGGAATTAGAAACTTCTTGGCAAATCATGAGATTGAATTTATTACTTGAAACACCTAAGGTCGACCTGAAGTTCTGGTGTGAATTCCTTAGGCATGTCTCGAGTCATTTTTTGCACCATTTGACTCCATGTTAACTTTGAGTCGCACTTAGCTTTAGCTTGGGTTTTTTAGATGGATGTGGGTTTTTCAATATTTTCAGTCGATAAATTTTGAAGTCCAAAATGGGAAGGTAAAGATAAAGGTCTCGAGCGATCTTTGGTCGAGTTGAGATTGATGGCCATGTTTCATTGGGATGGTTTAAGACAACATTCATATTTAACATATTCAGGCATTCGAATGGACTTTGTTATCATTGCTTTAATCTGACACAACATTTCGATGTCCCCACAAAGAGAAATCCCTTGTCGCTTCGGAAAATGGTTTTCTTATTGTAAATCGTACAATAATATGTAAAATTCGACCTAGAGTTTCGCTTTGTGGTGGTGCTCGTTTTCCAGCATGAGTGAGTTATCTATATAGAATATTCACGTTTATCGTGCTTTGGGCGTTGGACATACACTGCATATATTGAATTTCATATCATTATCCGTGCAAGATCGAACACATTGACATATGTTGGATCTTGTACATTAGCAATAGACGATTTTATTTCAGCATAGGAATCAAAGTTAAATCCTAACTGACCTTTTTTTACCTATGAAATTTTAAATAGTTATGGATCGTAGACGCTCTTCATCTACTTCAGCAATGGTTGTGGGTCCATATGCATCAAAGATAGTTCAGTCTCCAAAGATTGTTCCCTTCATAATAATGGATGAAGAGTTTGCGGGGATTGTCCCAACGTCGATCTTGGGGATGCTATAATTCTTGATAACCCTTCGGACATCCCATCATCCAGGTTAGATTAAGCATGTGTCTACAGGATCTATGAAAGGCATGGTATCCCATTTGAAGAGGTTCTTATCCTAGACCCTTATCATCAGACCCATAATCCACGTGGATGTTATACCACATGTAACCATTGTATATGTCTATTTGGTTGTGCCCTTCATTCAATCACTTCGTTTGGTTCATGCTCCAATTTATAGAATTTCCCTTGCCTAGTTTCACCCGAATATTTAAGATTCATTACATGGAATGTATATGGTTTTTCTCCACCATTTGGGTAAGGTGCTAACAATGGAGGAGATTTGCTATCAATATGCTTTCAAAAGGTGGAAAGAGAGCCTCTCTCTCACTTATCTAGAGCCATATAAGGGCAGCCGAATCATTGATGGTCTTTGGAATAAGCTATCTATTTGAAAGATGAATACTTATACATGTGCTAACCTCTTGGCTTCGCTCAAAAGTAGATTTTTGGATGTGAGTTTTACTATAATATACCATTTCAATGGAATCAACTCATCTTGGTTGCTAATCTATCTATTTTATGAATTCTTAGATATTCCAAAAAGGCCTAAAAGTTTAACCCTGGAGAGTAATCTCCAATGTCTAAATGTTATCCCCGAAGAGGAGCGGGCGATGAAATATCTGTTGACAAATAAAAGGATGTGGCAGTTCAGTCTCTTGGACCATAATCGTAGTCTAGTGTGACGATCGACCTAGACCACCGACACCCAATGTAACAAGTAAAGCGTGCGATATGATGGTGTCTAATTGATGTAAGACAATCATCAAGGTTGTAGTAAAATAAATTAACATCGCATAACATGTCGTATATCTCACAATGCACCGAATAAGATGTAAAAATCCTCACGGATATAAAACAGGCGAGATGATGATAATTGAATGAACCATAAAAATCAAAATACAAGGATTGATATAGCTATACAACATAAGTGAAAGGGTTTATGCAACTGATAATGAACTAAAATAAGTAAGTTTATCTAAATAGATAATCGCACTAGTAAGCCTCATAATGCTGCAAACAAGCAATTATGGCTAAATATAGTAGTATGTTAGAACGTAGCCTCCTACTCTCCACCTGTCCAGCTCCATATACTCTCTGGACATGGTATCCCAAATCACTTCATCTAAGAGTACCAAAATGATGGTAAGCAAAGCATAACATCTCGAGTCAGACAACAGTCTGGTATGAGTGGTAAAAATTCTCAAATACTGTAAAGTCAATATACTAGGACAAATGGTATGGAAAATCATATCTGACCTGTCCCTGCATCCACAAATTTAGCACAGATATGTTACTCGATATCATAGGTGTGTTATACATCAAATTATTAATGGGTGTCTAGATATCTACATCGATGACCTATACGTTGTGCGACATCCCTAGGGTGAATAAGCAACCAAAGCTAACATAGCATTTATCATCCATCCTTACATTCACTCACTGTATGTGTTGGATATATTATATTCATATGACCTCCCCGTATAGTCAAGGACTACCTAATGTCTCAGTTTCTCGGTATTTGAATCCATGTCACTCAGTAGGTGAAGAACTAGACTGTACCCTTGTAGATAGCCCAAGGTAAAACGGATCAAAACATCATGTGATTCGGGGCAACCTTGTAAGCCCAAGTGAGTATCCTCACATACCCCTGCTCACAATTACACATCGAAACTTCCAGGTATCAATAATCCCTTTGCACACATCTTGGCATAACACATCCTAGAACTATTTATACAACTCCTATCTAAAGTCCTCATGGAAAGATTCTCGACGATCATCGTTATATGTAGAATAACATTGTTTGTCTCATAACCTCCCTTAAAAATTACATTAATTTTACCATACTCCTATCCCCTGCATCTTGAGGTATGGTTACCCCATCGTCGAAGCCGTCACATCCAATCACCGAACTCTATGTCGTCGAAGTCCATGGCTCACCATTGAGTCGAACAACTCATGTCGAACCAATACTTAACTAAAATGTGATCGAGTACTAAAGTAGGTGTGAGCTCGAAGTAGACTCGATGAAGACACAGAGCGGATCCATCCAAGATTTGAAGCCATCACCAAAATGTCCCAATGCAACCACTGATCCATAACTGTTATCGATCCAAAGCCTTCACCTGAACCAAAATTCCAACGTTCTAAGAAAGCCTGAAGTAAATGCCCTTGCAACCAAAAGTAGACTCAATCAATCACATGTCGATCCCACTCCATCTCCCCCACTGACCTGACTAACCAAGAAACACCAGCGATCTGAGCAACCTCATGGCTCGGTACCGATCCACGGGTACCACCGAACTGACACTTAGGAAATTTCTTTGCTTACCCAAACACATCGCTATTCACATACATCAGTTACTTGAAGCAAACCCCAATCCATTCCCTCCATAACTCGGTGTTGATCCAAGGGTCAAAATATCATTTTAAACATCGTTTTTAAGTGTATATTAACTAATTAGTAAGTGGGAGTTCCAAACCACTCACCTAGCATCCAAAGCGACCCAAAACAATTCAAAAGAGCTCAAATCCTAAGATGAACAACGGCTTCAAAGTATCTCCAATAGCAAATGTCCATATCCAAATACTAATCTCGTTAGTCGCCTTTCGATGGCAAGATTGGCTAATTAATGTAGAGTTTAAAGTGGTTTTAGGCAAAAGGATGTTAATGGTAGCTTCTCTAACCTTTTTAGGAGTGTAAAATGATAAGGAGAAGTCTCATTAGCCCCTTTTGGGTGGTAATCCTAAAATGGGCCTTGGGCATGCCACTAATCCCCTTAATTACCCACTATGCTGTCCAAAATCAAGTGAAACTTCAAACAGCATATCATTCAAACGGTAAGTTCATTTTTCTGTTATAAATACTCTACAGAATGAGGAACCATCATCCCGATCTAATGGAAGTGTTTTCAGACTCTAGTTTCGCTTCTTTCAAAAGTTATAGGCCATATAATATCTTCATGGTCAAAACAGACCGATGAAAATTCAAAGTATGGATGTCTCTAGTGGCCATTTTCCAAAGTTACAGATTCATATGACCCTATATAGATATACCAATAATATTTTACGATCCGTCGATATGTAAAATATGATTCATTAATTTTTCCCCTTTAGGAATTTCGCCCCCTAAATCCTGAACAAAATCAATTAGGTTATCATACATGTCTAACAGTCATAATAACCATAGGCAACCATCACATATAATACATGCATAAATAATAACAAATACAAAAGGTAACATCCAAGCCTATCCTAGCTTCTAGGATACTACACTATGGTATACTTCATGATATTATAAGTGAAAGTACAAGTGATAAATAGAAAGTCTCACCAAATATAGAGCTCTAGATAAGATGTCCTTATGCTCTCCTCGGTCTTCCGAGTGCAACCGCCATCATTTTCACTCCCTTGAGCCTTCACTAACTTCATTATCTACCTCCTAGACTGCTTCGTATAACATCCAATGATACAAATAGGCCTACGGGTCTCGAATCCCCTGGTTCAATCTTGATATCATCTAGTTGTTCTAGTGTGATAGTCATGCTTGACTCATGCATAAATTTTCACGAGTAAGAAACATGGAACTCATTGTGCACTCCTGCAATTCTATGATTCAAGTCGACTCTATAAGCAAGGTTCCCAATCCTCTATAATATTGAAAAAAGACCTACGAGTTTCGATGTGAACTTCCCTTTATTGTGAAACCAAATTACATTCTTCAACACAGAGATCTTGATAAATACAATATCATTGATAGAGAACTCTAAATCCCTACATCTCTTATCGGTGTAGCACTTTTGTTTGTCTTGGGCCACATTCATTCATCATCGAATGATCTCGATCTTCTCCTAAGTTTCCCTAAATATATTTGGCCCAAGTACCATTTTTCTTACCCACTTCCTACCAATATGAAGGATCTTTGCACATGGCCATATAGTGCCTTGAATGGTGTCATACCGATGGTGGACAGATAACTATTATTGTATGAAAAATTCAACGGGATGTAAGTGGTCATCCCTCAAGCCTCCAAAGTCGAGTATACAAGCCTACAAGAGATCCTCGAAGATACGATTAACTCTCTCGGTTTGGCTATAAATTTAAGGGTGATAAGCCATACTCGGATGTAGCTATGTCCCTAATGCCTCTTATAAGCTCTTCTAAAACCCGCTAGGAAACAATGGATCTCGGTCACTCACCATGCTCTTTGGCACATTATGGAATCGTATTATCCACTTCACATACAATTCAACCAGTTTGGCTATGTTTCTATTTCGTTTAATGAGTATAAATTTGGCACCCTTGGTTAATTGATCGACTATGACCCAAATGCTATCGTATCCCGCTCTAGTCCTCGGTAGTCCATCGATACTTGTTCCCACTTCCACTGGGGAACTTCTAGCGGTTGCATCAATCCATTAGGTTTTTTCTGCTCTGGCTTAACCAACTAGAAGTTTATGCATTTTCAGATGAACGTCCCAACGTCTTTCTTCATCCCTTCCCAATAATAGGTTTACTTAATATCGTGAAACATTTTATTACTACCGGAGTGGACAGTCAATCTCAAATGATGGCACTCTCATAGCACCTCATCCCTTAACACATCGACATCTGGTACAAATAATCTTCCATCTTTGCATAGCCAACCATCTTGGTCGAATCTGTACAATCTTGTCTCTTTAGACTATACTCCATCTTCGATCTTAGTAATAATCTCAGCTAATCTGGCATCACGCCTTTGGCTAGTACCTATCCACTAAATTAGAGTAAGCCTAATAGTCAAGCATGCCAATATCACTGGCTCTAGCTCGCATTCGATTAGAAATCATAACCAACGATATACTGTAATTGTGTTCACTCTAGGGATATAGCTCAAAAGCTAGCATATCTCCTACTCAATGCATCGGTAACCATATTCCCTTTCCTTGGTGTATATGCAATATCGAAGTTGTAGAAGGCTAGGAACTCTAACCATTTCTGCTGACGAAGGTTAAGATTCATCTATGAAAAATTGTGCTTCAATGATTTATGGTTGGTGACCAGCTCAAAACTCTCTCTAAAAGATAGTACCTCCAAATCTTCAGTGAAAATACAATCATTGCTAACTCTAAATCATATATCGGATGTTTCTTATCACGTAGCTTCATTTTTCGACTAGCATATGCAACAACCTTATCCTTCTGTGTTAATATCATTCCTAATCTGGTACCACAAGATTAATGTATATCGTCATTTTTTATTTCCAATCAGAATGACCAATATTGGTGCGCTCTTCAACTATTCTTTTAGACTCACAAATGCATGCTCGCATCCCAAGTAAAGTTTGATTTTTTTTGTCTATTGAGTTAATAATGGGCTACTTTAGAGAAGTCCTAGATGAATCGTCTATAATATCCAATAACCCCAAGGAATTTCTCACATCTATAGCGTTTTTGGGTCTAATCCAATCTTGGACCACTGCAACTTTTACATGACTATGATAATACTATGCTCAGAAATAACATGACCTAAGAATCGCACTTCCCTTCTTTAGAATTGACACTTAGAGAATGTTCCTTTCAGTCGGTGCTTTGTCAACACCTCAAGTGGGATCCTCAAATGTGTCTTATGTTCCTCCATCATTTATGAGTGGACAAGAATATCATCGACGTACATAAGCATAAATTTATTTAGCTGACCCCTGAAGACATAGTTCATAAGATCAACAAGGTATGTCGGTGCATTAGTTAGCCCGAACAGCATAACCAACCACTCATAGATTCCAGGTGACGTACAAAATGCTTTAATTCACAAGCTCTTCTTCGCTACACTCAGATGGTGAAATCCCATCACAAGATCCAACTGAGAAAATACTCTAGCATCATGAAGCTGATCAAGTCATCAATACTTGGGATTTGATACGTGTTCTTTCTTGTAACTTTATTCAGCTCACTATTACCTACACACAATCTAAGGGAACCATCCACCTTCGTGGCGAATACTATGGGCCCTCCCCACTAAAAAGTACTTCTGCAAATGAACCTTCATCGCAATAGGTCATTCACTTGCACCTCGAGCTCCTACTGCTCTCAAGCTTTCATCCTCCTTAATGCCATTGCTATCGGTTTGACATCTTTCACTAAACTAATATGAAACTCGATCTCTTTGTGTGGTGGAAATTTAGTCGCCCCCTTAAATATGTACGGATACTCCCTAGCAATTGGCATTGATGACAACTCATCATTTGCTATATCAAACGAATATAGAAAGATAACCATCACCTCATCATCCGGTATGCAGCCTAATACTACCAGCTCATCACTTACGCCAATCATCACCAATGACTTTAAATAATTCACGATCACTTTGTATCCATGAGGCTAGTGGTTCATCATAATCAAAGATCGCTCAATAACTTCAGATTCCAATTCTAACTTATCTACCAAGTCATTGATACAAAGGAATGTAAAGCCTCGATATCAAACAAAAAAACACATATTTGAAAATCATAAATGGAAATCATACCTTGAATAACACTACTCTTCCCCTTCTCTTTTGATAATGAATCACTCGACAAAAAGGAGCAAACATTGAGAGCATATGCTTTCACCATCTGTTTCTACATAGGTAACTCTAGACAATCCTTCTAGATATGTCCAACCATATTGTAGTTATAGCTCTTTCTTCCCTCAGCTTTGCAATCTCCACTTAAGCAACCTTCTCTTCATAGTTGTAGCAAGTATTACCATCTTGACCTTATTCTTTTGGTTATCTTTATTCTAAAACTTCTTCCTTTTATTGTTGCTATTCAGTTTCTTCTTACCTCCACCACCCGATTATGGCTTTTCTCTTCTTTAGGAATGATAGTCTTCAATTCCAAATATAGATCCTCATGCCTCAAGCCCTTCATGATATTATCTCAGAAGTCTTGTCAATGTAACCCACAAGTCGCTTCCCGAAGTAGTGATATAAACCATTGATAAACTTCTTAGTCTTCTTTAATTGAGTGTCAATGAAAGACATCCCAGATTTCGACAGGGCGTTGAACTAATCAACATAGTTAGAAACAGCCGTATCCCCTTTCTTTAGATCCACGAACCAACATAATAAAATAAACTTTTGAGCTGGTAGAATAAACTTCTCTTCAAATCTGACTTTGAACTGGCCTAAGTAAACTTGTCCTCAAGAGTAGTAGCCGTCACTACATTCCACCAGTTCAAGACTGGCCCTTGAAGCTATCAGAAAGCCAATCATCTTTTATAGCATCATTCGGCTCTAACTCATCAAAAATCCTTTCACGTGTATTAAGCAAATTCTACACTTCAGTAACCCCATAATTTGGAGTCGGTTATTTAGTTAGTTAGTTAATTAGGCTCCAAAAAAAGAAATTTGTACAAATGATGGAATTTGACCACGAAACATGCACTATTGCATTCAAGGAAAAATTTCGAGAAATTTTTATGTTTAGAGTTTTACGATCAGAGTCCAAATGAAGAATTTACGGACGAAAAACGAATGCATAATAGAAATAATTAGATTAGAAATTAACTTTATATAATAAATATCTAAGGACCATAGGTCGACCCATTTATCGGGTCGATCGGCCCTTATAATGGGGGCAATTGATCGCTTCTAGCGTGTAGGCTAGGGTTTCATTTGATCCAACGCTCTGGATTTTATATATTTTAATCTAATGACTGTGGTTGATTCTATCGCTTATAAATTCAGGTTTAGCCCTCTCTTCTTTTCTCATATTTTTTCAAAAGCAGCAATAAAGCTCTTCCATTTTCTCTTCTCCGCTATTTTCTAAATTATTAAATATAATATTTATATAATATTTTCAAAATTATAAAATATAATATTTATATTTGCATATATACAAATTTGAGATGAATAGAAATTAAATAAGAGAAGAAGAGAAGAAAATCAACACTATGTGATAATGAGGTAATATGTAATGTATGTATGCATGTATATGTATATATGTATGTATATATGTCTGTGTGTGTGTGTAAATATGTGTATATATATGTTTATGTATGTGTGTGTGTCTGTATATATATGTATGTATGTATATTTGTATGTATATTTCTCTTCAACCCTAAATCTCTTCTTCTATATGTAATTCTAATATATGTATACTCTCTTTTTTATACATATTTCTTGGAATAAGAAGGAAATGGAGTTGATTCAAAGGTTTTACTTCTGATCTGGAGATTTGAAACACTTTTAGAAGTTATGAGGGAAATTTATATATTGCTTACATACTCTAGTTTTAAATCTAATAGCAATAATTGTTATACCCTAATCTGGCATTCAATCCCAAAAGTTATAGATATGAATATTGATCAGATATGAAATTTATTTCAGATCTGAATTTGGGTTGTAGATTATTAGTACGATTTTGAATATTACCCTAATTATGTTGAATTAGAGATTCTCCGTAGTATAATTTGTGGGAAGAACATCTGTTTGATTTTTATTAATTTTTTGTGTTTCCAAATTGCATAGAAACTGTAGCGTTTGATTTATAAGGAATATATGCAAATATAAAGGAAAAGATATGTAATGTACAGATTTATTCTCTGTAGTATACATTGTCTATTCCAAAAAAAATGAAATATTCATTTCTTGTAATTTCAAAGGAGGAAAATCTTTCCTTTTCTTCTTGATCTTTTGTTTTAAACTAATTTATGGAAATCATAATGGAAAATCTTCTTAAGAGATGTAATTTCAGCAATTTAAATATGGAAAATAATATTCTAGTTAAAGATTTGTGACTAGAATATATTTGGTAGAAGTAGGTATTTATATGTATTCATACGCGCTAATAAATATGACGATTATGTGTAATGCTCATTTTAGATATTAGTTATACGTAGTAATAACGTTGATTTGCGGATAGAAATTAGGAAGGAAAGTTTGAAACTCCAATTTATGGGTATTAAATATGGAATGAATTTGGTAGTTACAAATAATTAATAGGGTAAATGGATTAATGGGACTGATAAATAAAGAAGTTAGATTTATAAGTATGAAACAGTTAGAAAGAGATTACTAATTGGAAATTAGTAAATATATAAACATCTTAGAAATGTCCTTAAGATGGTAATCTTTTATTGTGGACAAGTTGACATTTATGGAGAAGTAGATAAAATGGGGATCTACGGGAAGTTGAATATTTAAGGAAAATTATATAGCCTTAAATAAATGAAAGGAAATCAATAAGATAAGTCTAATATCCAATTTAGGATGATAAAGCTCATTAATAATAAAGCCTACGATAATATGGCTTAGGTTAGTAAAGCTTAGAATAATCAATTGGACTCAGTAGGTTTGGATGCGAGGTCTGTAAAGTGACATAACAGAAGTTTGTCCTTCACTTTAAGGCTACCGGTAGTTGTTTGCACTTCCTACTGATGTGAGATATTCTTTAACCATATGACCTATAGAATAATTGGATTTAGAAGATTGGGATGCAAGGTCAGCAAAGTGACACAACAGAAGTCTGATGTAATGACCCATATTTTTTACGATTGGATAATTAAATAATTTATTTATATATTGAATAGTTAATTTATTAACGGTCTCAAAAATATGATTTTTCACATACAATTGAATCTAGACTCAAGAACACTTCCGTTGATTTCGTATTGATGTTGCGAATTAAAATGAGTATAAGGATTGCTATATTTAAAGATTGGATGATATGATGGCCGAAATGGTCTCGAAAAGCACGAAATTATTATCCCAGGGCACAGTCACAAATAGTGATGAAATTGATACCATCGAGAGAGAAAAATGAGGTAATGCATGTAGACGAGTTTCGTTGCGATTGGACGCACCGTTTGATCGTGAGAGCTCGAAAATCACGACCGTTTTAATTTGAGAAATTAAAATAAATAATAATATAAAAATCACTTAAACCTTGCTTAAACCCTTATTCTCTCAACATGACTACTGTTCCATTCCCGAAGCAAAATAAATGGCTGCCTCCTCTTTAGTCCCCTTCAAAAATTAATTTCAAGCAAATCGCTCCATGAAAACATATGAAACCAATTTCATTAAATCTATATCGAAGAGATCTTCACGATAAGCATGGTGAAATTTTGATCGATTGTGTTTGGTAGAGATCGATGCTTTTGGTCGCACCTAGGGTTCCATTTCGTCGGATATTCGAGTGATGATATATAAAACAGAGAGTGTGGTTGGATTTCTCATGGTGAATAACACCTTCACTTGAAAACTCGTCGAGCCCGATTAAACAACGTAAAATGCATTCGTACAGGGGAGGAGCACGACCCATCGGGTCGGTCATGGCTAGGGGCAGTCGAGCCTTACATATTGGGGTCTGAATCAGAGCACACACGAAGTGGAGTCCGTTCCAACTGACAGTTCGCGATTTCGTTGAGAAACGAGTGAGAAATCGAAGGTGGAAGTTTCACGTTTTTGGTATCTTTGCACAAACGTGCCTGGTCTGGAGATGGAAAAAGGATTAAAGGGGCTTATGAAGGTGATTAACTTAATTAATTGTTTGGTGAATTAAATAATTAGCTAATTAATAATTTAAATAATAAGATACCTTATAAGTGCCATATCTTTTGCATACGAAGTCCATTTTGGATGTTATTTCTTGAAATTCACTCATGATGGAGAGCTCTCTGATTTGGCTATGGTTCGATAAAATTTGATTGAGGTTTGTCTCTCACCATTCTATAATTAGTTATATAGTATTAGATCGACCCTCAGGAATTATTTTTTGATTTCAAAATATGGTTTTCCTATACTTATATATCTGCTATATTTTTATAAAAGAAAATAGAATTATTTTAAAATGATTTATAAATAATATCACATACTTTCCATCGACGTGCCATAGTTAGGGAATTAATAGACTTGAACTATTATTGATATTATTTCCCACATTAGTTGACATGGATGGATTAAACATATTATAGATATAAAATTATGGATGTTTATATGCTTGTTGGATGTATGTATGTTAGTTTGATTGTTAGGTTGAAAATGCTGATTTATTACCAATCCAGCATTAAGGAATATTCCATGCGTTAGGATTTCGTCCCCTTAATGGAAACCACAAACAAATGGGATAAATTGTAAGAGAAAGTTAGAATGTGTGCTGACGGATCTGAGGATAGAAGATGATGGATTTGGATGAGCTTTGGACTTCAGGATAGATGCCGGACATTTTTAGTTGGTTATTACTTATCCATTTTTGACTAAGTGCAGGACCAGAGTGGTTGGTATTGACCACTGTGGAATGGTAGGTACCCATCACTATTGATGATGGTCGATTTGGTTGACCTTTGACCAGGACGGTGAGGAGGCTTTGGGGAGTGTAATATGATGATTAGTTCATGCGACCGACTCTATGTTTTGATGATATTGCTCTTTTATGCATGCTTTCGATGAGCGTGACAATGTGATGTTTTCGACATGATGGTCTAGTTCTTTGGATGAGTAGGTTGGTGATGCATAGAGTAAGGCTTAGAGGTTGACACTTTTAGGACTTTGCATGAGTAGCTCGGTGGTGCATAGAGTTAGGTTTCGAGGTTGGAGGCTTGATGTCGATTAACGTTGTGATGAGTTCCATATGGGAAGGGTTTTTGAAGGTGATCAGTGGATAGGCTGTAGTGTGGTTCTATTTGGAAATGGATGAAGCAAGGATGACATGGAGACGCATGCTAAGGGATCATTGAAACTCGAAGTGTTTTCTTTTGTGCTCAAACAGGGTATTATCTTTAAGGACGTCCATGGATCGATTGGTTGGATCCGTATGCCTTAGGCTGGTAGATTTTGGGTTACATACCCAGCTTCGAGCTATGAGATACGAGAGTACAATTGAAAGTAGGATTTTATTTTTTAATCCCTGGCAAAAGAATGCTCATACGAGTTATCATAGATCTAAAGCACAATGGTTGGTAGTTGGTATTGTTTAATGGATGTTATGTCTGTTATAGTTATACACTAGCCACATGTCACTCTAGGTATGTCACACGAGGTAGGTATTGGGCATAGGGAAACCTAAACACCCCGACTATTTACTTAATATGGAGTTTGTAACGACCTACAATTTTAGTCATCTGAATCTAGAGTATTTGATTGATTTTAAATATTTAAAAGTTAATTTTATAAGTTAAATAACTTAAATTTCAAATATCTTGATTTTATTTGATAGTTAAATTGTTTAATTTAATATTTTGAATTGTTTAAATAATTGAATCTTGAATTTAAAAAGAATGAAAACGATTTCTAAAGTTGATTTAAATTCTATTTAGATTAGAATGGAGTTACCGAATTTTTATTTTTATTTAAAAGTGAATAAATAGAAATTGAAAATTTCATATTTTAATTGACATGTAAAAATAGTCATTTTTGACACTCTCACGGATTTCAACGAAACCTGTTTCATCAGATCCATAACAGTGAGTTATTACAGGATTTCAAGTTTCATGTCGATTGGACTTACCATTTGGTTGTGCGAGTTCGAAACGCACAGAAATTAATTAAAGGAATTTAATTTATAATAATTTGATTTGAAAAGCTATCTTCTGTATATTATGGAACTGGCTCCCGATATATATTCCATTGTGTTCGGAATATAGCGTATTGAATACCAGGCAGCACACTTCGTTTGGAGTTTGGAATTTTCACGGATGAATAGTGCCATACGATATATTTTTATAAATAGCCCACAACTCTTCTTATTTTGAAATCTAACCCTAGAAATAGATTTCAACCACCATTAACATATATTCAATCTGATGGCCATCAACGATCGGAGCCACTATAGGCGAAATTTGCCAACGACTTCAACTAGGGAAATGTAGAACTCAATCAACAGTAGGATCGAGCTATTGTCGTCCGAGGCGGTGTCAGTTCACCTCCATTCGGCATTGCAATTGGGTTTGGTGGAGAGATCTATGCGCGTACGTGCATGGTATGCGACCAGGCGTGAAGCAGGGTGGGTTCACGGAGGCGGAGGCGGTTTCGGTGGCGTGACATACAGTGATTCATGGATGGCAACCGATTTTGAACGATGCGGGAAAAAAGGGTTTTCACAAGCATGTCTGGAGGTAGTGCGGCCTGGAGGAAAAGAAAGAGATGGGTAAAATATTTAAATGTTATTAATTTAGTTAATTAAAGTTGTAATTATCTCATTATGTTTAATAATCCATAACTTTCTCGTACGAGATCCGTTTCGAGCACAACAAGTTGCCTTGCATTCGTATCAACGAGCACTATGCTATGAAGTTGGATTGGAGGAATCTGGAGCTAGTAGGAATTTTGGATTAAAATTGAATGTTTTTTCGATTTTAATTCAAAACGGAGTGTTTTAACGACTATTAAAATCAATATGAATTAATCTCACCCTTTGGATAAGCAGAAAATTTATGTAGTCAATAAATATTAATTATTGGATGTTTGGATATTTATTTCGGATCGTCATTGATTGTTTGCATAATATACTAAATTATATTGTTAGTTGGATATATTCCCACCTATTGGAGCGGATGAGACCCTACAATGTTCTCGTGTAAGAGCAGATGACCCTTTGTATACGAATACTGCCTCAGAGCAGTTGATTTATATTTTTATGATTATATATTGTATGTGATGCATGGGACAGGTTGGAGGGATCCAACAGAATTCCTTACACTGTTGATTTAATTTTTCCATATAAATTGATATATGATATGTTAGATGCAATAATTGATGACATAAATAATTTTATTTATTTAGTGCTTAGGTAGCACTGGGCCTTACTTTTGGTATTTAAATACAATAAAATAGTGACTTGATTTAAAATGGAATTTCAAAGTGATTTTGGAAATTTTATATGTTTAATAAATTTTATAAACTTAATTTTGATACTTGGATATTATAAATTATAGTTTTATAAAATATTTTAATAAAGATTTTAAACTGTAAAATAAAGATTTTTAAAATCTTTGAAAATAAGTCAATCTTATACTAAAGAGATAAGGATTTAAAAAGTAAATAGAAATATTTTGATTATAAATAATTTTTATCCATTATATATAAAGTGATATATGTAGGTACATATAATATAATTTATTTATAAATGTGATAAATTTTTAAAGTGACATTTCACAAAGAAGTGAAGGTTTGTAAAATCGTATTTTGTTATAAAAGTATAGAATTATAAATGGTGCTATAAATCAAAGGAAATTATTATCATTTAACAAATGGGTGAAATAAATCAAGTGGTGGATTTATTATAAGACGAGGAATGATATTTTAGAAATAATTGATTCTATTTTGGGATTTTAAGGTGGGTAAGAATTTGGATTGTCAAACGGTATTTTATAAATTTAAGGAAATTTATAAAAGAAATTTATACCTATTGAAGTAAGATTAAAACGGTTGGAATTATGTTTAGATGTTGTTTTATAAATAAGCAGGATTTATAAAGGAAGGAAGGTATAAATGAGTTCATAAATAAAGAAAATTTTATGAAAGGAAATTTTATGAAATAGGAAGAGATGTATAAACATGGTTTATAAATATGGAAATGATTATGTTTAGTTAAGTATGGATTTTTATCAAGAAAACATATATATGTTTTAAAGGTAGTTATTTATATTAATAATGTTTAAAAGTTATTTATCAATATCTTAAACGTTTTAAAATGTTCATTATTTAAAAATATTAATATTGGTTGAAACTAGTTCTAAATTATTATCAGTCAGTTTTGGAAATTTATTATTATTATTTATAAAGGTGTTGAAGATAAGTTATTATGTTTATTTAAGAATGTCTTGAAATTTATTAATTATTATTTTAAGATGTTTTAAATTTAGTATTTATTTATCTATGATGTTACTACTATGTGTTTAAAGGTAAGTGATTGGAATTTAATTATAATTGTTTTTGAGATTTATAAATGGAGTTTTATAAATGACCTTAGATATTTAGGGAAAAAAAGGAATTTTAAAAAAGGGTTTATAAATTTATAAAAAGTGTTCTATAAATGGTTTTGTGGATTATAATAATGTTTATAAATGGTTTTTGAATTGAATAAAATGGGTAATCGTCCAAATTGTTCGTGAATATACTGATACCATTGAAATAAGTATATGGATATATATTTTTCAAGTATAGAGAAATAGGGATTGTGGGTTTGTATAAATCTTTGTAAAAGAATTTCGATTCAAGTATTACAAAGTGAATTAAATTAATAAAAGATTTAACAATAAAAGGCTTAGTGTTGGTTGGTGCTTAACAAATGTTGTTTTTCCTATGTAATTAAAGCTCTGATTGAGTGTTTGTTACTCGATAGTTAAATAACCGACCATAGGAATTGAACCCAAAATGTAACTTTGAAAATATCTAGGAGAAACACGTGAGTTATATGGCACAGTCATCTCTGATGATGTTGTACTGTGCGTAAAAATCTTGTTTCATTCTCATAGGACAATGATAAGGAAACATGTCCACTAATGGTTAAGAGATAATTTTTGATCTTATCGTTGACTGTTTATTTCCTAAAATACCTAGGTTGAGTTTATCGGGAATTATCTAATGTTGTTTCAAAGAGACCGGGATCGGATATGTTATCTAAAAACCACTTTGATCCAACAAATGTGTTTCGAAGTGAAGATATTTTGAAGATGATGGAATTTAGAGACGGAGCTCTCAAGTGTTTCATTCAGGTCCAGAACAAACTTGTATCGATGAATGCTGATATTGCATTGTTGCATGGAGTGCAGTATTAGCATTCAGAGTGGGAAGTGCTATATAAAAGGTAAAATGTAGCCTCAAACCTCATCAACCGGAAATGACTAAAACATGAGAGATGCAGCAGGCTAAGTGGGCCGCTTCATAGTAGGATATGATCATCCCTATCTCAAGTCGCCATTATCTCTTATTTGCATTCATGGGGCCCATTAATGGAGGGGTGATCATATTCGGTACTATCCAGTAAGGGGAAGGTCAGTTATGTGTTGGTAGGGGATATAGGAGAGGTCCTTGGTGTTTTTTATCTAGAGATGCACCGTGGTAGGAGGTACCCCAGTAGCCCAGTCATTGTATGAATTCCATTATCCAATAGGAGCCTTACGGTTTTAGTTGTATACCTATTATGCCGGAATTTAATTAATGTAATAATTTCAGCTAAGATTAATAAGTATTTGTATCTAAACACTATGATAATATTAGAGAATTTCACATAGAATGTTTTGGTTATCGTAAGGTAAAAACCCGTCCGTGTTTATGTGCGGCTTGGTCTTACGAGACACTTTTGATTTCAAAGGATTTTATAACTTAAAAATCCAATTAGGTGTGTATTTTCACACTGATTTTCCAGACTGACTCAGATGTAAATGCTCGGGTCAGATCGTGCATTATAGATTTGCTTTGGATTTATTAGAGCTCAAGAGATGAGTTGGAGGTCTACAGGTCTTATTCACGTATATTTCTATGTTCCACTGTTTTCATTGTTGAAATCACTAGAAATTGGAGGACATGCTGTTATAAATGTCGAGGTTGATGATCATTATTTCTGTTATACTCTAGTGGATGTAAGTATATAACAGTTTCTCTTCGTAAAATATTGATATTATATTATATATTGTTCCGTTACGATTGTGAGATTCTGTATTGTTTTTAAATTTCTTTTTTTCTTCTCTTATTCTTTACTTCTTTCCTCTTTCTTTCCCATAAATATCTGTATTTCCACTTGATTTGGGTTGGATATGTGTATTTTATTATCAACTTGAATAGTATGGATTGACGGGTCGCTACAGTTGGCATCAAAGTTAGGATGAGCGAATGCCTAGGCTTTGGTAGGAATTTACTCATTTGTGACAGGGCAAGCGAGACCCTAGGATGAGTTTAGTGTATATATTTGAGTCCATATTTTTTAGTGATTATAAAATGTTTATACTGTGTTAATTTGTCTGTTGAGTGGCTTATGAATTCTGGTCGATATGCGGGACGCCACGATATCAATAGGGGTTTCTAAACGCTTAAATATGGCAAACTGAAACAGTTTAAAAGTGGGAAATGAAATAACTTTACCTAAATTATATTTTATATATAAAGGAATAATTTTTCAGAAATTAATATAGTTATATATATGTGTTTGGTTCTAGTAATATTTGATTATATATCCATGAATTATAAATATGATTTGTAAATGAATGTAGGTTTTAGAATGTTGATTATAATTAAAATAATCAACATGTGTGAAATAAAATTTCATAAGTATATCTAAAAACCTGATTTGTAAATCGAAGTGGATTTAAAACAAGAAGTTCGAGAATTTAAATCTCATTGGTATGGTAATGGTTTTTCAAAGGGATTGGAAAATAAAATATTATGTTGGGAAAATGTTTTAACTGGAAATATTTTACAATGGGATTTAAAAGCGATTGAAAGCAATAAACTCATTTTAGTCGCTAGGAAATAATTCTGGTGATGATGGCTGCATCATCAGTGTTCATTTTCGAGTTTCTAAGTGAGAAATTGCTACCATTGAAGTTTTGTTTTGGCAAAATAAATTTGTTTTAGATTCCAGAATGAAATTTGAAATATAAAAGAGTTATGTATATATTGGTTTCAAAATGATTTTTCAAAAACAAATATAAAAAATCGAGTGTGTAGAATCCTGAAGATTTCTATCTAAATTTTTTTGAGAACATAAGATAAATTTGAATTTGTTATTTGGAAATGGTAAGTAAAGTTAAATAAATGGAGTTAATGAATTTGAAATTGAATTCGATTTGTAAAGGATTAATGAAATGAACTAAGTAAATAAATTAGTGAATTGAATATGGTTAGAATGTTATTAATGGAATGGAATATTAGAAATGAACAATGACTTTGGTCAAATGAGATTGCATTTGAATTATAATGAATTAATAAAATTGATATGAATTTGGGTTATAAAATAAAATTCAACTTAAGTTGTAAATTAAATTGAAAATGGTTTGAAAGGTTATTTAATAGAATTGAATATGAACTTAAGTTATGAAGTGAAATAAACATTAGAAGTGTTATATAAAAATGTTTATAATGAACTTAAGTAAATTGTTGCATGGAATGGTTGTTAAGTGTTGTCAATACCAAAGAAATTATACTAAGTACATTGAATATGGAATGGAATGTTGTTAAACATAATGTGAATAATTGAATGTGAACCAATGAATGTAAATAGATCGAGCATAAATGCTAAACGTAAATGATTGAATGTAAATCAATTTAATAGAAGTAGATTGAAATAAATACGTAAATTGTACGTATATTATTTTATTCACATAACTGTTTTATCCAGATTCGAGTATAAGATTTCAAGGTGATTTATACCGATCCGAGTTAGCACTTTTCATTTGATTTCTTGATGGTGAACCTCAATATGGATTTTGATTGATTCTGATATCTCTATCATAGTATATGGCTATGCAAGGAGAATGGCGGTTTTCTAATCAAGGAACTGGATCTGAGTCCGCACTAGAGGGGTCGTGTGAAGGATACTAGTTCGAAAGTGAAATTGTATGATCAAGCGAGTGATCATTTATGTTTTTGCGTATGGATGATCTATGTACATCGTATAAGCCTTAATAAATTAAATGTCGACATTGGAAGATACAGACTGATATGATTATGAATTAATTGGATGAATATTAGTTGTTTGATGGTTTCTCTTGTTGCATTTCCTATATTTGCAAATAGTTGTCGTACTAGTTCATATTATATATTGATATTACTTTCTATATACATGATCTCATTGTTCATTGAGCGATTAGTAGGTGCGGATGGCGTATGCTTCGCGTTTGGGGCTCGCTTTCGTATTATATTTGTTTTATATGCTCACTAATATAATGAAAGGTGCATATCTTGGATTACATATTCGTACCTTTATATTTTTCCTTACGGGATGAAATGTATATTCGTGATATACATATACAAATATATATTATTAAGATTGAACCATGCAAAGGAAACGCTGACGAAATTTTTCAAAATCTTAAGGCGTTCGAATTTTTTTTAGAATTTTGGAAAAAAATTGATAACTAAAATTTTGATTTTGAGTTATAAGTTAGGATTGATGAACAGATGTATTAGGCTTTGGAAAGTTAATTATGAGTTTGAAGACTTTGAAAAAGTTTTTATAAGAAGTTTGACTAATTATATTTGAAAAATTAATGGGCTTTGTGGATTTTTTCTTACCTAGTAATTTCAGGGACAAAATTATTTTAAGGAGAAGAAAATGTAACGATCTAGAATTTTAGTCATCCGAATCTAGAATATTTAATTGATTTTGATTGTTTAAAAGTTAATTTTATAAGTTAAATAACTTACATTTAAAATATAGTGATTTTATTTGATAAGTAAATTGTTTAATTTAATATTTGAAATTGTTTAAATAATTGAATCTTGAATTTAAATTGAATGAAAAAGATTTCTAAATTTGATTTAAATTCTATTTAAATTAGAATGGAATTAGTGAATTTTTAATTTTGATTTCCTTATGAACTGCTCTGCCTGGATGATAAGAGAGCACCTTGATTGATACCCGGTTCTCGGGATTCATTTGGCTAAGGTAAACACTTCTCTGGCTTCATATTTTAATTGGCATGTAAAAATTAGTCATTTTTGGCATTGTCTCAGATTTTGATAGAACTAGTTTCATCGGATACGTAATAGTGAGTTATTATAGGATTTCAAGTTTTGTGTCGACTGAACTTACCGTTTGGTTGTGCGAGTTCGAAACGCATAGTAATTAATTAAAGAAATTAAATTTAAAATAATTTGATTTGAAAAGCTACCTTCTGTATATGATGGAATTGGCTTCCGATATATATTCCATTATATTAGGAATAGATATATAACATATAGAACGCCAGGTGGCATGCTTCGTTTGGAGTTCGGAACTTTCGCGGATGAATAGTGCCACACGATATTTTCTATAAATAGCCCTCAAATCTTCCCATTTTCCAAACCATGCCCTAGAAATAGATTTCATCTGCCATTTACATATATTCAATCCACTGGCCATCAACGATCGGAGCCATTAGAGGCGAAATTAGCCAATGACTTCAATTAGGGAAACGTAGAGCATGACCGCACGAACTCAATCAATGTTGGATCGAGCTATCATCATTCGAGGCAGTGACAATTCATCTCCATTCGGCGCTGCAACTGGGTTCGGTGAAGAGGATCTACCTGCGTGCGCGTGTGGCACGCGACCACGCATGGAGCAGGGTGGGTTCACGGAGGCGGAGGTGGCGCGGAGTACGGCGGTTCATAGATGGCGACCGATTTTGAACAATGCGAAAAAAAGGGTTTACGCGAGCGTGCCTGGTGGCAATGCGGCCTGGAAGGAAAGAAAGAGATGGGTAAAAAATTTAAATGTTATTAATTTAGTTAATTAAAATTTTGATTATCTCGTTATGTTTAATAATCCATAACTTTCTGGTACGAGGTTGTTTCGAGCGCGACAAGTTGCGTTGCGTTCGTATCAGCGAGTACTATGGAGTTGGATTGGATGAATTCAAAGTTAGTTAAAATTTTGGAACAAAATTGGATATTTGTCCAATTTTAATACAAAACGGAGTGTTTGACGACTATTAAAATCAATGTGAGTTAACCTAACCCTTTTGGATAATTAGAAAATATATGAAGTCAATTTTTGGAAATTTCAAAGTGATTTTTGAAATTAATAAAAGAAATTTATACCTATTGAAGCAAGGTTAAAAAGGCTGGAATTATGTTCGGATGTGGTTTTATACGTAAGTAGGATTTGTAAAGGAAGGAGAGTATAAATGAGTTCGTAAATAAAGGAATTTTTATGAAAGGAATTTTTAGGAAATATGGGAAAAGATTTATAAAGATGATTTATAAACATGGAAATTATTATGTTGAGTTGAGTATGGCTTTTTATCAAGAAAATATATTTATGTTTTAAAGGTGGTTTATTATATTAATATTGTTTAAAAGTTGTCAATTAATATTTCAAATGTTTTAAAAGGATAATTATTTAAAAATATTAACATGGGTTGAAATTAGTTTTAAATTATTATCAATAAAGTTTTGGAATTTATTATTATTATTTATAAAAACTTTGAAGATAATTTATTATTGTTTATTTAAGAATGTTTTGAAAATTATTAATCATTATTTAAGATGTTATAAATTTAGTATTTATTTATGATGTTTCTAGTATATAGTAGTGTTTAAAGGCAAGTGATTGGAATTTAATTATAATTGTTTCCGAGATTTATAAATGGAGTTTTATAAGTGGCCTTAGATATTTGAAAAAGGAATTTTTAAAATGGTTTATAAATTTATAAAATGAGTTTTATAAATGGTTTTGCGGATTATAATAAGATTTATAAATGGTTTTTGAATTGGATAAAAAGGGTAGGCATCCAAATTGGTGGTGAATATACTTAATCCATTGAAATAAGTATGTGGATTTTTTTTCAAGTATTGAGAAATAGGGATTGTGGGTTTACATAAATCTTTGTAAAAGAATTTTGATTCAAGTATTACAAAGTGAATTAAATGAATAAAAGAATATAATAACATTTTATTAAGATATGATCTCCAAACTTTGGAAATATGTAGGAGAAACACATGATTTATATGGCACAATCATCTCCGATGATGCTATACTATGCGCATAAGTCTCGTTTCGTTCTCCTAGGATAATGATAAGAAAACAAGTCCACTAATTGTTAAGAGATGATCTCCAAAGTTATCTTTGACTGTTTATTTCCTAAAAATCCGAGGTTGAGTTTATTGGGAATTATCGAATGTTGTTTCGAAGAGATCGAGATCGGATATGTCATCCGAAAACCACTTCAGCCCAACGAATGCATTTGGAAGTGAAGAAATCTTGAAAATGATGAAATTTGAAGATGGAGCCCTCAAGTGTTTCATTCCGGCCTAGAATGAACTTGTATGGATGAATGTTGATATTGCATTGTTACATGGAGGGCGGTATTAGTATTCCCAGTGGGAAGTGCTATATAAAAGGTAAAATGTAGCATCAAGCCTCATCAACCGAGAATGACTAAAATAGAGGAGATGTGGTAAGTCTAAGTGGGTTGCTCCCAAGTAGGGTATGATCATCCCTATCTTAAGTCACTATTATCTCTCATTTGTATGCTTCGGGGACCATTAATAGAGGGATAATCATATTCAGTACTATCCGGTAAGGGGTAGGCCGGTTCTGTGTTAGCAAGGGATCCAGGCGAGGTCCTTTTTGTTATTTCATCTAGAGATGCACTGTGACAGGCGGCACCCTAGTAGCCCAATCATTGTATGGAATCCATTCTCCAATACGTGTCTTTATAGTTTTAATTGTATACTATTATGTTGGAATTTAACTAATGTAACAATTTTGGCTAAGTTTAATAAGTATTTGTATCTGGACACTATGATAATATCAGAGAATTTCATATAGAATGTTTTGGTTACCGTAAGGTAAAAACCCGTCTGTGTTTATGTGCGGCGTGATCTTACGAGATACTTTTGATTTCAAAAGATTTTATAACTTAAAAATCCAGTTGGGTGTGTTTTCTCTCGCTGGTTTTCCAGACTGACTCGGGTGTTATTTTATTATAATGCTTGGGTCAGATCGAGCATTATTGCTTTGGATTTGTTGGAGCTCAAGAGATGAGTTGGAGGTCTACAGGTTGTATTCACGTATATGTCTATGTTCCGTTGTTTTGTTGTTGAGATCATCAGAAACTATGAGAAGTGGCTGTTATAACTGTCCACGCCGATGATCGTTATTTGTGTTATACTTTGATGGATGTAAGTATATAACAGTTTCTCTTTGTAAAGATGTTGATATTATATTATATATTATTCCATTGCGATTGTGAGATTCTGTATTGTTTTTAAATTTCTTTTTTTCCTTCTCTTCTTCTCTAATTCTTTCCTCTTTCTTTCTCATAACTATTCGTCTTTCCATTCGATTTGGGTTAGATATGTGTGGTTTATTGTCAGCTTGAATAGTACGGCTTGGCAGGTCGTAATAGAGTAGGTATTGCAGATGGAGATACCTAGACACCCCGATAATTTACTGAGTATGGAGTACCCTTTATGACATTTATAGAATCTCATGTTACCGATGTTATATGCTAACTCTTTGGTTGTAGGGACAAGTCGGGTACGATTAGTATACCCTCTATTCCATATACTATATCGATCTTTATAGTATTTTGAGATTATTTATCGTTCACATCAGACTACCATCCGACTCAAGGTTTTATGCTTTGCTTCTTATTATCCCGGGTGCTTTTAAATGAGTAGACTAGATAGCAGACGTAAATAGCACTTAGAGAAGTGCAGATGGATTAGTAGGAGGTGATGCTTTCTCATACCTATACTTTGAGCTTATCATTGTGTATTCCACTGTATAATACCATAGAGCCTAGACAGTGTTGATTTATTATTATTAGAGATAGTTTGTCGATTGAGTTTTTTTATCATTTTTATAAACTCTATCACTGTTTTGTGTTACTGTTTGAGCATGCTTGCTCTGATTATGTGGTTCAGGTAGTTACTACTGTCTCTACTTTTTATATCGGTGTTGGCTATTCTGTGTTAATCTAATACGATGTGAGATATATGACAGATTGTGTGATTGTTTAATGTTTCCTTTTTCTTCTTTCCCATTCTCTTCTCTTCAATTTCCTCTTCTTTGCTTCTTTTCTTTCCTTTGACAATGTTCTGCATTGTAGGTGTAGGGCGGTCATTACATCTGCCCTTTACTTTGAGGCTACCAGCAACTGTGTACACTTCCCACTGATGTGAGACATATTTAACCATAGGACCGATAGAATAATTGGACTCAGAAGATTAGGATGTATGATCAGTAAAGTGACACAAAAGAAGTCTGCCCCTCACTCAGAAGCTATCAGCAGTTATGTACACTAATTACTGATGTGGGACATCACCAATCTTAAGACCTGTGGGAAATGGTTACATAAACTATAGGATCTGCTTAGGGGTTAGTGGTATTAAGTGGTTGTTTTAGGGAACAACTCTTTCCTAATTTAAAAGTATGAAATGGTCCAAATTATCGATTAGGGGCGGTAGCAGATATCTCGAGAAGGGTCCGCTTCGGGTTTGAGGTGTTAGTTAACTCGTCTAGGGTCGGCCTCTTTCCTATAAAAAAAAGTATTAAGTGTCCCAGTGAGATTCCAGGCGATGTCAGCTAGATAGTGCTAGTAAGGAGTCTGTCTTGGATTAGGTATTAAATGATAAAGACCTACCTAGAACATAGGTATTAAATGGTCAGGGGTCTACCTAGTGCTTATTAATAAGGTATTAAATGGCTTGCATACTATCTCTCACATAGCTAAGTCTTTAATGATGATAGATGTGTTATTAGTATGGCTTTATGCATTGTAAAGCCATATATAATTGTCAAGGGTCTTTGTAGCTAGGACCAATAGACCAACGATGATGATGCTAGGAGACTGCTTCATAATTGAAAGTATCAAGCGGCTGGTAGACTTACTCTAGTATTCTGTACCTTGGTAAAGGTAGGTAGATGATCTTTTGTAGGTAAAAATATTATGTGTGCAATATTAGGTTAGTTTGGTTAACTATAGAATAGTAGACACAACAGTTAAATAGAATCCAATCGGTATAAATTTATGTTATGGACACTTTATAATTTTCCATTCACGGGAATGTTGTTCTGACCCCTTCCTCATTATAGTCCACATGATGGATTTAGTGGAATAAGTCACTAGAGTTGGATATGATTGGTAGTCGGAGAATTCTTCTTTTCTCTCATACTCGATGCTAATGTGGCAATCTGATATCCAAGGAATACCATTAATCCTAAGGTGGTAGGCATAGTTAGTATTTATATCCTATTATTGTTTCCACTGTGAGTTTAGATTTTTATCAATCTCTAATAATGCTTATGCTTATTCGTAGGTACCAAGCCAAAGATCTGTGCTTTGATGGACCTGGATTTCGATTCTTGGTGAAATTTTGGTTCATTAAAGTGCATGTTGTTACAACTTCCATCGCTAAGTTCCTTCGAATGGTCTATTGCCAAGACTAAAAATGTCCTTGTTCAGCTTAGCAAAATCAACTTTGGATGCATGCACCGGAGCCTCCACCATGAATAATAACATTCAGAGCCACTACTTAAGCATACTGCAGCATGTTTCGTATCATGATATTGAACATCATCTATACGTTGGGATTAGCAGCTACTTAGCCAACTCCTTCTTCGACTCCAGAAAAAGAGTTCCTAGTAGCATTCCTTGTTAAAGACTCATCCTTCAATTTGCAATAAGAATAGCCAGTTTCTCTATAGGGAAGTCCTCTTAAGTAGTACTCATGTGTGCAGTGCGCCTTTTTACTACATATATACTACGATATAGTTTTGAAAACCATAATATATAACAAGTACATGCTCTCTTATATAAACCAGTATTGTGGCAAGAGATGGATGTGTACAAAGAAAAAAAGTGAAAAGACGTATATTTGTGCTTCAAAAATATTATAAACATAAAGGTATCAAGTATTGACGATTAACTTGGTAGATGAAAGGAACACAAATAATTTGATGAATTTACAGATTTTAAGCAGTGACGGAGACACGGTAACATGTCCACATGAGGCATATGTTAATGTCAATAGTAAAATTGTACTTGCTAATATATGTTTTTAACTTTTTGGATAAAAGGACAGTAATATTTGTCATGCTTTAAATTGCTTGTTCTAGAGATTGTGCTAAAAGAAAGAAACAAAGAAAAAGAATTAAGTAAAATGCAAACATTCAGATAGGTCTTCCATTTTTGTATAAAATAACATCGTGGTACTTTTTACTGTCTTACGTTAAAACTAATCCAACTTCCTAGGCAATTAAGAAGCGCTATTGTATCGTGAAAATTAATAATAAATAAAAGACTAAGTTTCTATTTGATTATTTTCCCATGAAAGAGTAATATAGCGAGCATTATGTTTCATCTGCTATGAAATGAGGTAACACCACTTTATCATACTATAATTACAGTGTTGAATATGTGAGTATATAATTTTTGTTTGATGATAATATATATATATATATATATATATATATATATATATATATATATATTCTTTAAATGTATTTGTTAATGTACTTTTTTATTTTCATAGATTAAATAACTATTTGCTGAATAAAATAAATAACATAGAGTTTAAATTCAAACGGATATTTTATTCAAATAAATATTTATTACAATTTTGAATATTACAAATTTGAGCTCTCACTATATATATATACACACACACACACACACACACACAAATTTCAATTACATTACAATTTCAATCACATTACAATTTCAATCATATCATAATTTTTCATTTACAAATGTCATTACTACATATTGCTCATTCACTCGTATTTATCTTCAACTCAATTCCAGATTGAATCCAGCATCTGAGCAATCTGCAAAAATATACATTGACGCAGTAAAATTGAAAAGGAAATATTTTTGCAGTGTAAAATAAAATGTATTTTGAAAATATTATTTGCCTCAGTTATTTGTGTTGTTCGTCATCATTTAAATTTGAATTTATCACACACGAACAGCTTGTGACATGCACAGTGCATCACTGTACATACCACAAGGCCGCGCACACCGATATAAACTTGATAAATCTACAGGGACAGGTGAGCACAAGGTCAAACCCAAATCAAAAGTCGGGTTCAACTCAAGTGAAATAAATATTAAGTCACGATATCAGCACAAGGTCAAACCTGAGCTTTAAGCTGGATTCAACACAGGTGCAAGTTCAAGAAAATAGTCAAGACTACAATTACAAAGAGCAACCGGTGATCAAATTAAGACTGGATTGCAACGACTACAACGTAATTACACTTAAACCAACAGACTCAAAGAGAAATGCAATGACACTACAGCTATGGTTCAAATGAATTTAAAGCAACAACTCAGTCAAGCTGTACACAAAGGCACAGATCACAATCACTAGAGAGCAACATGTACACATTGACAACCAATCAGTGCAGTTCAATCATGTAAAACAAGAAATGAACTCAAATCAAGTACACCAGTACAACACAAGCGACCAGACTGCACATTCAAGTGCAAGCTTGGATGAGCAAGTGCACCAAAGACCAAGCAAGTGTCGACCAAGCAAAACTGACAAACAAAGCAAAATGCATATGAACTCAGTGGTCAACGTAATGCAAGACCAAGTCTTAACCAAACTGCCCAGGCTCAAAGACAAATGCAAATACAATGCATCAGTACACATGAGGACCAACTAAGTGCACATGTTCAACCAAGTGAATATGTCAACATACTCAGTGGAAAAGATGAATGCATATACATAACAAACATACACAGGCAGTGCATACATGAACAAACCCAGACTGACATAATGAAGCAAGTGATAGCAGATCGCAATGTACATAGGAACTCATAAATTGATACATGACTTCAACGAATGACCAAGCAATATGCAAATAAAGCATGCAGGTTCAACTAAATCAACTTCATCAGGGATGGAACAGAAATGCCAAACCAGACTCACTATCGAACTGAAAATGCCAAGTTAAATGTCAAAGTCGAAGTCGAAGCTAGATAATATCATCGCATAAACAAAGTCATGGCCGAGTCAAAGGCAAAGAATCGAACAAGTCAAGTTATGAATAAACAATGTCGAATTCAAATGCAGAAATCTAAAGCCATGATGTTCAAAAAATCAGAGAATAAGAGGTTAACTGCAAATCAAGCCGTGGTGGCCACGAAATCAAACAAGCCGCGAGAAGCAAGAAATCATAAAATATACGAATTTGAAAAGGTCAGAAATCATCACGTTCATCCAGACAAAATCAAACGGCCGAGCCAAATATTATCAAGACGAATTCAAATTTTCAAACGAACGAAATTTTAAGGATTCAAATCGTATATAACCCATACATCATTGGCCATAAAAAAGTATTCGAGTTCGAGATAAACAGAGAACAATAATCATTCAATTCGAATCATCGATTGAGTACAAGCAAGCAAAACAGTAAAGAAAAAGTAACAAATCACATACCGGATTCATAGTCGAGCTCAATCAAAATCAAAGAAGTTGTGTTCGAATTGAAGAAGTAGTCGATTACCAAAGCAAGTCAGAGAAACAATAATTGTAGTCGATTTACAATCAAACGGCAACTTCAATTATCTCAAAAGCCCTAATTTATTAAAGAGGAAATGAATGAGAATGAGCTGCCATTTTCAAAGACAAGTCGGGCCAAAGAAATAAAAAGGAGAAAGGGATTATCTTATCACTTATTTATTTTATTGGGCCAACCTTGTTTATTTGGTTATTAATTATATAAGGCTTTAGATAATTAGGTTTTTGTTTAAATTGTTTTTATTTTGTATTTTAATTTAAACTATCATAATTTCTAGTCGTGTGACTAGGGGACGAACAACGGTGGTGTAATTCGAGAATTCGCAACTTAGTGGCTGAGTTGTGGTAGAGTTTTAAGTGTAGAGTTATGGTTAGTCGATAGCGGGTGTCGCAAGTTTATGTGTGTAAGCGTCGAACTGCTTAATTTCTAGTAGAAACTTTGGGGGAAGCACGTAAGCAGGGTTTTGCTGAAGCTGGGTAAATCTGTGTGTTCTATTCTTATTATTCTGCTATTATCTGTGCTACTATAATTCTGATAAATCTGTGTTGCAATTATTTTATATGCTTTCACGATAATTTTTATAATTAATAGTATCACCATATTCACCTTCCTCCTCTAGGGTGAAACCGATCCTACATAAAGGACATTTTACTGTTATTTGTAAAATTCAATTTTTTCTAAGGAAAATACAATTTGAGAAGTATGCTTATTCCATAACACAACACCATTAAAGGTCCTCCTTTGTCTACCAAAAAAACTTCCACCATCTCCTTCCCTTCCTATAGCCTTCTACATGTTGTAGGCTCCTCCTCCAACGCTATGTGTGAACTCGGCCTATAGTTTCCCTACCTTAGTAAGTATTCCAACTCTAGAAATTTCGTAATTTGACAAACAAAGGCTAAAACACTTTCAACTCATAAACCATCCCTCCAAGCTTTGGAATCCAAAGTATGTTTCATGTCCATAAATTATTCCAACTTTAGATTCAATGCTTCAAACCCCACCCTGAAATGGAAAAGTCAGAGTTGCAACTAAATGGTTTAAAACTTCAAATGTCCTAATAACTAACTTAACAGATTGATCTTGCACATGTAAAAGATCCCATGAAGTGTGGAAGCTGAATCAATCCACTATAGTTACAAGCTACAAAATTATATAATAAAATATAGTATTAAAAAAGGTAGATACACGAAATGAAATTATAAAGAAGAAGTAGCTGCAATGAATAAAGTATAAGTATATAACATCAAGTAAGCATATGGGCATTCAAAATTCAATTGTACTTGTGTTAGGTAGAGTAATCAGGGTAATCAGAGCAAATGTGATGGAGCGTAAAATGATGTCCAATTGAGATGATGGGTACCTAATGATCATACATTAATAATGTTGAATCTTATATGGCTATTCATCCATCAACTTCTAATTTAGAGGAAGTTGATTACTGTCAATTGATGGCGATTGGAACAAACATAATGATTTTCCTTTTAATCATCATGCACACAATAATTTAAATAAGTAAATAGAAAATTTAGTATAAATGTATTGATAAACTCTATAACTATATTTTCATACTTCACGTTCTCAGTTTGCATTTATTCTATCAAATCCGATAAATAAATAATGAATACATCATATTAATATTTTAACACACTTTTCTATCTCAGTATTAGTTACTAAAAGCTTTGAAAAGAATTAATGCATATTTAGCATTGATAAAATTAAAGAAAGAATTATATATTATATTTAAAAATCAATTATATAAGTAACAAGTATATACCTATTTGTACAAAGAAGCAGGTCATACCACAACACCTTTCACATCATGTCAAAACTCCATCTCTACTTCAAAAGGTTAAACAAAAGTGTACATGAGACAGTCAATTTTAATCCAAGAAAACCAATAAATAGCTTGATTTATAGATATCGTTCCGTTTAAATATCCAATTCTTCAATACAGCCATCAAATAGAAATAAAGCATATAAAAACATCATCATTTAAAAATCAACAATTTGTAAATCCATTAAGCAAATTATGCAAACAATTTATCTTATTTTGGGATGATATGGGGATGTTTTTTCCCTTTCATTAGGTAACTAAAGCATACATTATTGATTCATGAATTTGAAATCAGTATTTCATCCTACAGTGTATACAAAATAAAGTAGATCAATTTTCGTAAGTCATTTTTTCAAATTGATTCTTAAAATATCGATATTCTAAAGTGCTAATACTAACAAAAACCAGATAATATTTACAATCGAAAATCTAGTATGGAAAGTGAGTAAATCCTAATCTAATAAATTCAAACAAATAATACCTCTCATTTGTCCTCAAATTCTTTGCTTATAAGAATGAAGCCCTCTCCCTTTCCAAACTTACTTCTACTTCATAGATCAACTATTGGAGATTGGTTTGACACTTAACAGTGGCAACATTCGAATTTTTGTCAAACATTTTTAAACGATAATCAAATTATAATAATCTCCTAGTAAAAATTTATGATCAAATTTAAGTTAGGGAAATAAATTTACCATTTGAGAAGAAATAAATGATGAATTTCAAAAGACGCGGAGTACGAATAATCAATAAGAGATGAAGGATTATGGAGAAAGCAAAAGTTGTTCCAAGGTAAAATGTGGTGGGAGGAAATGACAAAAAAGAACAAGAGAAATATATACCATATGACATTAAATGGGGTATTTTTGGAAGTCTGAAAAAGGCTTCAGTTTGAATGTATTGGCCAAATATATTTTTTGCATATAACATATGCACACTCTCGATCCAGTCTAGGGTGATAACTCATATCTATCTGTACTGGACCAATGTATATTAAGGGAGTTAACCTAGTCAAATTGCTTAACCTAAGCTCTAATACCAAATACAACAACCTTCCTACACCACCGGCATCCAAGATCACCTGTAAAGTGTGTGCTGTAACGATGCCTGGTCGACGATCATCAAGGTTGTAGTAAAGTAAATGAATATCACAGAACCTGCCGTATATCTCACAGCCCATTAAATAAAATATAAAGTCGTCGCAGATATAAAACAAACAAGACAATGATAACTGAATGAACCATAGAAATTAGAGTACACAGACCCATACCGTTGTACAACATAAGTGATAGAGTTTATACAACTGATAATAAAATCAAATAAGTGACTTTCTACAAATAGATAATAGCTAAATATAGTAATAAGCAATAATAGCTAATCTATTCATTTAAGAGTTGTCGGAATAATAGAAAGCAAAGCAAATAATCTCGAGTCAGACGACAGTTTGGTGTATACTATGGAAAATCTCAAAAACTATAAAGTCGATATATTAGGACAAATGATATGGAAAATCATGCTTGAAATCTCCTGCATATACAAAGTTAGCATAAAACAAAGGATATGCTACTCTATATCATAGGTGTATTATACATCAAAATACCAACGGCTGTCTAGATATCTACATCATGAGACATCCCTATGATGAATAATTAATCAAAGAAAACATAGCATCCATCGTCCATCCTCACGGTCACTCACTTAGTGTGTTAGATATATTGGTACTCACATGATCGCTTCATATAGTTAAGGACTACTTAACGTCCTTGTATCTAGGTACACAAATCTATTTTTCTCAGTAGGCTGGGAACTAGACTATACTGCCATAAACAGCCCAAGGTAAAATAGATCGAAACACCGTATGCTACGGGGCATCCCCATAGGCTCAAGTGAGAGTCCCTACATACCCCTTCTTCACAAATACACATAAAAACCTCTGAGTGTCAACGATCCCTTTGCACATGTCAACCATAGCAGAGCCCACCTTGAAACTGTTCTTACAACTCCCGTCTAAATTCATCACGGTTTGGAACGATTCTTGACAATCACCGTCACTCGTAGAATATCATCGTTTTCCCATAAACTTCCTTCAACGGTTCCTTCAATCCGACTCATAGTCATGCACCCTACATCTTGAAGTACGGCTATCCCATCGTCGAAGTCGTCACTTCTAAACACTGAACTCTACATCATCAACGTCCATGGTTCACTACTGAGTTGCACAACTTGGTGTTGAACCAAGACTTAACCCAAATGTGATCGAATATTAAAGTGGGCGTGAGCCCGAAGTAGACTCGATGAAGATCCGGTGTGAACCCATCCAAGACTTGAAGCCATCACCAAAATGCCTCAAAGAAACCATTGATCCATAGCCGATACTGATCTAAAGCCTTCCCCCAAACCAACACTCCACCGTCCCAAGCCAGCGCGAAGTAAATGACCTTGTGACCCAAAATAGACTCGAAGCAAACACATGTCGATCTGACTTCTTCAAGCAATCAAATTATAGCTATATTCAAGCAAACAAACATTCATACACATCAAATTAGAGCCTAGATCTAAGGGTAAGAGGAAAGATAAACTATAACAACAAGGAAGATCCGTAAAAAAAAACAAATTACTAAACTTTGTAAAATTATTTCAAATTAACATATGTGATTTGTGAAGGTTTAAAACATGTTTTAGGGTCAAAGTTGTTTTTAAAACATCATTTTTAGGTGTATATTTACTAAGTGGCAAGTGATAGGTCCTAACCAATCACCTAGAATCCAAAGCAATCTAAAACAATCCAAAAGAGCTCAAATCCCAAGGTGAATAGCAGTTTTAGAGTAACTCCAATAGAAAATCCCCAAATCCAAATGCTAATCTCACTAATCTTTGTCCACTGACAAGATTTGGCTAATTAATAAAGTGGTTTTAGGCTAGAGGAAGTTAGTGGTGGCTTCTTTAACTATTTTGGGGAGGTGTGAAATGACAATGAGAAGTCCCATCAGCCCCTTTCGGTGCTAATCCTGAAATGAGCCTTGGACTTAGCCGCTAATTTCCTTAATTACCCACTAAGCCATCAAAAATCAAGTGAAACTTCAAAAGCCCTATCTCACAAATGGTAAATCTGTTTTCCTATTATGATCATTTTATAGAAAGAAAAACCATTATACCGATCTAATGGAAGTGGTTTCAGACCCCAATTCGCCTCCTATCAAAAGTTATTAGTCAATTCAGGGTCAAAATCATCTGATGTAAATTCTAAGGATGGAAATTGTCTCTAATAGTCATTTTCCAAACTTATAGAATCATACAACTCAATATAAAAATAATATTAATATTTTAGGATCCTCTAATACGTCAAATACAGGTAGTTACATATGGGCCTTGCACCGAATGTTTATGATGATGCTCGACCTGATCATGAGGTCGAAGAGAATTTAAAAGTTCCCCTCGTTCAAGACCACCAAGTCAATCTGGAAGAGAATGCGGAAGGAGATAAAGATGAGGGCATCATCGTAGGAGAAGGCGATGGTGATGATGATGAACAAGATGAGGACGACAATAAGGATGTGCACCTTGGCCATGAATCCACTGGTGAGACGGATAGTGATGATTAAGTGCCACTAATTCCTCAATGGCCAGAGTTAAATACTATCTCATTCACAACCACCTCCGGCTTCAGTAGCAAAAGAGACACAAATCCCCATGTATGGAGATATGTATGGCTTGTCTGGAAGCATATCGAATAGAATAGCTTCTTGCAGTCTTTACAACATCAACATTGGTAACATCAACTCTCCCATTCGTTTTCCGACTGATGTACCGACTACCAGTGTAGGGAAGATAACCACTTTTAGCAAATTTCAAGTCCATAGGACATAGGGAATTAGGACGCATTAACACTTCACTGCACTTTAAATCGCTACAGTTTACACTACACACGTTAATCTTCAATTTATAGGTCTTAACTTGTCTGCATTTTGATTTTGGGTTCCATGGATCGTAAACATTTTTTGACGAGATTTAGAGCTGTAGTGGAAATTACCAAAGGCCCAATGTATCGCTTCGTCATCGTGAGTCGTCTACGAGCCTGACTCAAGCAAGCGCCATAGAAGAGAGCAAGAAAGGTGAGATAGAGACTATAAATGCCGTGATGATCGCTATGGAGGATCTGATGGAAACTCACCTTCTTAGCATATGGCATGTTCTCCTTTTCCAAAAAGCTTGGATAAAAATTCGACGAGGCCTATTCTCATCCCTTCGGTTCAAATTTCTACTGCACCTGCTTCGATGCCACCTACAATGCAGTGAATAATATCTTCTCACAAATCCAGACAATCTACTCAGCCATCCAGGTCTGTGCCTTCTGACCATTCTAGACGAAGGCATGGTAAGGACTAAATTCCTATTTCTACTTCAACTGCGGTGATGGAGCCCATTTCGAACCCACATCTTGCTGCCATGAAAAAGGACTTTCCAAATATTTGTTTCAATGTGGTCAAATTTTATTATAACTTGAAAGAGATTCCTCACGATGTGGAGCTAGAAGTCGAGTTTTACAAGAGTAACGTATACGACCAACTACATGTGGAAAAGGCTTGTAGAGGTTCTTTTAGAGGTCAATGAGGAAAAAAATAGTAGCTCTCCAAGGAAAGAAAGTAATAAATAAGGATAACAAGCGCATTATTAAGACTCTGGATAAATAAATTGAGGAGCACAAGACATCTCTGGGGCCACGGAGAAAAAGTTAAAAGAAAAGGCAAAGTCTTTCGAAGAGCAATCTAAAAGGCAGTATGATGAGGTTGAAGTTGCACATCATAAAATCCACACTCTTATGTTGGAAAATGAAAAGCTTCAAAAGACCGTCGATAAGCAAGCTTTAGAGATCCAAAAATTGAAAGCAGCATTATAAATTGAGAGGAAATAGAAATATAAAGCCCTCACTCAGGCTCAAGATTATCACAATAAACTATTGGATGCTTGATTAGTGCAAAAGGAAACCGAGACCCAGGTGAAGACAATTGAGGATCGAGTTAAGTCTGAGATAGAGCCTACTCTAGTTCGATTCTTCAAAAACGTTGTCAAGTCTGGGAACTTAAGGTAGCTCTACAAAGGATAACCCTGGGCCTTAGCTATGGCATGGAAGGAAATACTTAGGTAGGAATGGGAGACTCTAATAGTGTTGAGACTGATAAGGAGGAGTTAAAGTTCAACCTCCTGAAATATGAAGATTTGGAGGCGCTCGAGATCAGAAGAGTTCTGTTAGCGTTTGAAGTTGTCGCTCGAACTGACGTGCCTGTTAGAGGCAAGACCGAACCTAGCTCTAAATGTTTGGATGAGAGTTCCACTTTCATTTCTAAGAGACCTACAGTAGAAACTTCGATGCTACTGACGGGTACGTACGGTGCCGCCACCACTTCTGCTTCAGGGCCATTCACCATGGAGCCTGTTATTACTTCTTCTTATACTAACACAAATTGTTGAAGAAACTCCGAGTATTTCAACTGCTTTAACGTCCTTAGTTGGCGTACATTATAATCCTATGGAGCCCGACTATACATGATATGGATCATTTCCAAAGCTACTCATCCCTACCATGGAGGGTAATTCTACGAGGACTCCTTCACATACGACCTCTACATCTCCTAGAGGTATATAATTAACTTCGCATGTATTCGAGATGGCTCACATGATACCTGTTGATGTCCCTAATCTCTACTTTTTAATTTTTCAAGTTTCAGGTCCATCTGTTCTAGTTCCCGTGCCTGAAGGAGAATTTTCTTTGCACTCAAGCTATAGTCACCAAATCAGTCGTTGTGTCCACCCCTACTCCAATTCTAGCCTCTTTGGAAGGTCCTGCTCCCGGTCCTGATGCTAAAATGATACATGTTATAAACAAAGAGGCCACAATGACCCTATCACAACATATATAGTCACCACTAGGGTCATCGAGTATACATCTGGACCTTCTATACAAAAGATAAGAGGTTTACAGCTAAAGAAAGTTAGTTGAATAAAGAAGGAAAAGATGGATGATGTTCTTCTTCCTCTTTCAGTCTCATTGCCTATACCATCCTTCATCATTTCCGCTTCCTATCCTAACACTGGTAGCGGTCAAATTAAAATTCCTAAGTCTTTGGGGAGTGATTATGATCGGAATACTGACCTTAAGGGCTACTTATCTAGAGGAAGAAGTAGTAAGTCTGGTATGAGGCATATAAAAATCTCTCCAAAGAAGAAAAAGGACAGAAAGAAGAAGAAGAACACCTAGTTGTAGTTTTTATTTGGCATTATTTGTTTTTTCTTTTTAGCTTTTAATTTGTGTGCATAAGCTGTTGTCACGCAGGCACAGCTTCCGCTTTTGCCTGCAAAGTTTGTTTGTTGTGAATAAAATGGCTTTTACCGTTTAGATTTCTTCTTGCTTGCCTATGTACTTAGTTTATTTATGTTAATTGTGATTGCATTTGAGTCGAAGCAATGTTGTCATCCATCGTAACTAAGAACTCATGAATGACCTCTTGCTATTGCTTGCTTGTGTGTCCTTATTTTATTTATTTTGTTGCTACCAAAAAAATTCTCGGTTGGCAAAACAGGATCATGATTGTATGGCTAACTTTGTAGCTTAGCTTATCTCTTGTCAGGTTCCATTTGACTAGGGATAAAGTTGGATTTTCGTATCATTCCCTATCTTAGGAAATAACATTTCGAGTATCTATTTCTAGACATTCATACTCGATTATGCCTATCTTTGGGCATTGATCGTAACTGTTCATCATGATGGTGATTAGGAGGTCGATCTTGCCTAACTCTGGAAGTCGATAATTCTTGGATTAGGAGGTCCGTTCCCCTATCTATCTCTTGGACCTAATGGGTAAGATGCTTTATCTATGGGCACCACAATTATATCTTGCCAATCTCTAGGCTATGGTCTTAGACCATGCTTATCTTCGGGTAATTGTTAAAGGATAGAAGTATAGGGCACATTGTCATGATTGACCCTAGTATGTTTATACTCATGCGCTCCGATTATAGGTTTAAGGAGTTCATTGTTATCTATCTTTGGATACCTAAAATGAATATACTCTCACGATCGAATCATGGATTGAAAGAGTCCATTGGAACCTATCTCTGGATGCCTATATACCTGCATTTTCAAAATTCAAAGCATTCAATTTCGCTATTGTCTACAGTACAAGGTAATGCTATTGAAAATACAGCTCCATCGATCCCCAAAGCCAATGCATTATAGATATGTAAGAATGGCAGAATCTGCCTTGATACATCAGAGCTTAGATAGATATTCACATAGATATAATTAAGGGAAATAGCACCGTAGGTGTTCGCTATTCCACACCCTCGGAAGTGAGATTCTATCAATATTTGCCAACTTGAATGTTCTATCTCCAAGCTTGTGTTCAATGGCACATGTACCTTCCCAGTTTGGGCCTAGAGCTAACCAGGAAAGATCCATTTTAGAACGAGATCACTGACCTCGATGGTCTGACCTGACATTTGCTTTGAATTGTCGTGCTAATCTTTTCTGATGAGCAGCAACCTTTAAGTCAGCTTCTTCGCGCATCTCATCGATCAAAGGCAACACGCAAGAGTTCCTCGTTTGTTTTAGGATCATAATGAATCTTCCAGTGAGAAGACACTTCCGATTCAGTTCGAATCATGATCTCCGATCCATAGACCATGACGAATGGAGTATGGCCGATTTTGGACTTGCGACTCGTTTGTAACACCATAACGCTAGGGGTATTTCATTGACCCACTTGCCTTTGGCTTTTGTCAGTCGTTTCTTTAAGATAGATTTAATAATTTTATTCACTTCCACCACCTGTACATTTGCATATGGATGTGCTATAACCACAAATCTTTTTCCAATTTAGTATTTTTTGCAGAAATCCTTGAATTCGACAATGTCGAATTAGGTTCCGTTGTCGAAAATGATGGTTTGTCAAACCCCAAATTCGACAGATAATGTTATTTGCTACATAATTGATCACTTTTGTTGTGGTGATTGCACCAAGAGGTCCCACTTCAGCCCATTTCGTAAAATAATCCATTGCAACAATGGAATATTTCACTCCACCATTCGACATTGGTAGGATGACATCAATTCCCCAAACTATAATGGCCATGGATTGACTATTTGTGTAATTTCTATAAATGGGGCTTTAGAAATCTTTGCAAATTTTTTGAACTTATCACACTTCTTGGTGTAATGAACCGCATCCCCATTGATTGTTGGCAAAACATATCTATAGCAAAGAATCTTCCTTTCTAGAGTCTGTCCCCCAGTGTGATTGTCATAGGCTCTTTTATGTACATCATCAAGGATTCTTTTAGCTTCTACATTAGAGAATATCTTGATAGGGGAGTGAAGAATCCTATTCTGTATAGCAATTGGGATACTTTACGCAGGAGTTTCCTTTATTTATTTCTTCTGTTCGAGAGAGTTCCCTTCAGAATGTACTCCTTAATTGAAGTCATGCATGATTCCTTTTCCACTTCGACCTCCGAGATCTAATCGACATTCATCTGGTCGATGCTCGAAGCCGATAACACATCTATTAGAATCAATCTCATAAGTCGCGTCGCCAGTTCGGCTAATGAGTCAGTTTTCATGTTCTACTTTCTATGGATGTATGTTATTGTATGATACTTGATGTCATTTAGCAATTCTAGAACCTTCATCAAGTAAGGGGGTGGTCTTGCTCCCTTAACTTGAAATTCCTTCTTCACTTGAAAAACTACCAATTGAGAGTCACTGTATATATGCAATGTTTCGACTCTCAATTCCTCACTATTTTAAGTCCCACGCTTAGTGCTTCATACTCGCTTTATTTTTGTTCTGAGGAATTCAAGCTTCAAGGCATAATGGATTGTTTGTTCCTTAAGGGTTATCATGATCACTCCTGGCCAGAGCAATGTTCATTGGATGCTACATTCATATATAATTTCCACTGGGCAAGTTACCATACATCTTCCTTTGTCTCCACATCCCAAGTGTTAAATTCGGTAATGAAACCAGCCAATGCCTACCCTTAGATTGCCCTCTTAGGATGGTAAGATATGTTGTACTGGCTTAACCCGATGTTCCACTTCAGCAGTCTTCTCAAAGTCTTGGGGTGATGTAACACCTGTCTCAAAGGTCGATCGTTCAGTACTTTAATCAGAATAGCATGGAAGTAGGGACGTAACTTCCTTGATGTAATCAACAAGCAGTAATCTAACTTCTCTAACTTTGGATAATTTCTCTCTACTCCAGTGAACCACTTGTTGATATAATAAACATACGTTTGGATTTTGAATTCTTCACGTACCACGGCAGCACTCAGCGCATGAATAGAAATTTTCAAATAAAAATTAGGTCTTCTCCTTCCAAAGGCTTTGATAAAATTAGTGGTCTCTCCATGTGATCAAGTAAGGCCTGGAAAGCTCTAACACTCCACCGTGTATATAAACTTCTTTTTTTACCTTTTAAGGGAAAATAAGAAGGGCACACTCTTATTTGTAGCTTCTGAGATAAACCGACTTAGCGTGACTACTTTTCCCTTCAAACTTTGCATTTCCCATCTCACCTTAGGTGCAGTTGCATGTTTCAAGGCGTCAATCTGCTTCGGTGGATTGAGCTTCATTTTTTATATTCAAAGTACATCAAAAATCTCCGAGAGGTCTCTCATATGGTTCACCGATCGTTTTGACTTCACCAGTATATCGTCCACATAGATCTCCATTTTACATCCGAACTAATTTCTAAACATTGCATTTACCAATCTCTGGTAGGTAGCTCCTGCATTCTTTTGAACACATAGTAGTAATACATTTCTAGGTCAGTAATAAAACCGGTGTGCTCTTGATCTAGAATGTGCATTAGTACCTGATTGTAATTAGAATAAGCATCTAAAAGGGATAACAATTCATGCCCAGCGGTTAAGTCCACTAGTTGGCCAATCTTCATTAGGTGGAAGCTATCCTTTTGGCATACCTTATTCAAACTGAATAGTCAATGCTTTTCCACCATTTTCCATTAGGCTTCTTGACCATCTCTGAATTAGATACCCATTCAGGGTATAGAGCATCACAGAAGAAGTCGTGGCCATTCAGCTTATTCGCTTCCTTTTTCAATGCAGCGAATCACTTCGGACCTAGGCTGTGCCTTTTTATTTCACAGGAGGACATATGGGGTTCACATTCAATGTATGGTATGCTATTCTAGCATTTTCCACACTATTAGAATGTGTCTAGGAAAACACATCTAGGTATTCCCAATAGAAACCTGCCATTTCCTTCTTTAATTTCACATTGAGTTGAGATCCGATCTTCAGGACCCAAGTACGTATTGAATATGCGAATATATGATTTTTGTTTGATGATAATAAACATATATATTCAATTAAATGTATTTGTAAATATACTATTTTATTTTTCACGTAATTAAATAAATATTTGCTGAATAAAATAAATAACACAGGGTTTAAATTCAAACATATATTTTATTCAAACAAATATTTATTACAATTTTGAATAGTACAAATTTGAGCTCTCACTATATACACAATTTTCAAATAATACAATTTTGATTACATCATAATTTTTCATTTACAAATGTCCTCACTACATATCGCTCATTCACTCATATTTTAATCTTCAACTATTCCAGATTGAATCCAGCATCTGAGCTATCTGCAAAAATGCACACTAACGCGGTAAAATTAAAAAATAAATATTTTTGCAGTATAAAATAAAATGTGATTTTGAAAATTTTATTTGCCTCAGTTATTTGGGTTGTTTGTCATCATTTAATTTTGAATTCATCATACATGAACAGCTTGTGACATGCATAGTGTATCACGGTATATGCTACAAGGCCGTGCACACCGATATACACTTGATAATGTTACAGGGATAGGTGAGCACAAGGTCAAACCCAAATTAAAAGCCGTGTTCAACTCAAGTGAAAATCACGATATCAGCACAAGGTCAAACCCGAGCTTTAAGCTGGATTCAACTCAGGTGCACTACAAAACATCACAAAATCGTCGAGCACAAGAATTCAAATACAACCGAACAAGAACACGGTCTTGACAAAAACAGCACCAAACTCGACCAAAACCACTTCTGGTAGCAGTAAACAAAAAGGCAATGCAACAGGACAACTCGGCTAGCATGAATAAGATAACAGTGACTCATGGAAATGCAGGAACAAAAATGTACATAATTCAACACGCTTAGTTCACATGAGTCAATGCTATAGAGACCAGACCCAAATGGACGTGAACATGACTCGAGTCAACCAGATTATATCCAAGCAAAAACAAGTGATTAACAACACTGCAATATTTCAATTAAAATTCAGACTGCAATAAAAAGGACAGTGGACTCATGAAGAAACAATGTTACAAAAGGTACTGGAGTCAAATGAATCAAGTACAACAAGATAATATCAACACAAATCAATATACAATGACAATTATGTGTAGTGAAGACCAACAACGATTTTCGACCAGACAACAACAGCGTGAAATCCAACAGATTCACATAGACCAGGAACCAAGACCAGATTCAAATCCAGTGCAATTTCAACCCGAACCAAACACAATACAACTGAAATGCAAACTATCTCGAACAATAAATCAACATCACATGAAACAAGACACATGACAGTGAAAAATGAAATACAAAGCATACGTTGATGAACATGTGTACATATGGTGATACAACAAGTTTATATAGATATGCAAGTAGTGCAAGATCAAATGTCACTAGACAAACGAACCAGTGAACATCAAGCACATGAATGCACAAGAACAGTGACAAGATGAACACACAAGAAATACATATATACAGCGGTCACAAAATTAATGTAACAAATTATAATGTTGACAGAAGAAGCCGTGGGTCAAAAATCCAAGCAGTGATTTATCAAAACAAATTCAAAATTTTACAAATCCAAATCACTGGCCGAAGCCAACCATGATCAAAGTCAAGGCCGATGCCAATAAGGAATTCAAAATCGTGATGACCAAGGCAACAAGTTCGAACCAAGTCAGAAACATTCAAAGCCGTGCGAATCAAGGAAACATGAAATATACGATTGTGAACAAATCAGAAAAAATCACGTTCATCCATTCAAAATCAAACGGCCGAGCAATTTATCAGACGAACGAAGAAATAGGAATTCAAATCCTATATAAAACCTAATACATCATCGGCCTAAAGCATTCGAGTTCGAGCAATATCACAGAGTATAAAATCAATTAGGAACTCGAATCAAAGTCGAGAGTAATATAAATCGAAAAGGAGACACACGTACCAATTTAAGCATCATTCGAACTCGACTCAAATTTGAAGGAGCGGTGCGCAAATCAAATGAATACTTATTGAAATCAACAAACAAACAATCGGCTTCTTCAACTACAGAAGCACTAATTTCATAGCGAATGAAAGAGAAAAGGAAGTGGACACTATTCACAAAGAAGCCGGGCCGAAGGAATAAAAGGAAAAGGGATGATCTATTTTTATCACTTAAACATTTTGGGTTGTCCTTGTTTTATTTGGCTTCAGTTTTATAAATTAGGGTTTTATCTATTTAATTTGTTTTTAAATTTGTATTTTCCTTTTAAACATTTGTAAATTCTAGTCATGTGATTAGGGGACGAGCTACGGTGGTGTAGTTCGAGAATTCGCAAATCAGTGGCTGAGTTATGGCAGGGTATTGAGTGTAGAGTTAAGGTTAGTCGATAGCAAGTGTCGCGACTTTATGTGTGTAAGCGTCTGACTGCTTAATGTCTAGTAGAAATCTTGGGAGCAGCACGTAGACAGGGTTTTGCCGAAGCTGGGTAAATTCTGTATTGTTTCTGCATTTGTTATTCTATTAGTTGTGCTGCTATAATTCTGATATATCTATGTTGCAATTATTTTATATACTTTCGCAGTAATTTTTATAATTAATAGTATCACCCAATTCACCCCTCCCCCCTCTAGGGTGAAATCGATCCTACAAGTGGTATCAGAGCTTGGAACAAAAGCCATTTTTGTTTGATTTGTCAAAGACCAATTTCTTTTTACAAATTTAAATTTTTTTAAATGGCTGCTTTTGCTAAGGGTCGGTCAAGTATTATCCCTCTTATTTTTGATGTAACAGATTTTTTGAATTGGAAATTAAAAATGGAATTTTATTTAAAATCTGTTAATGTTAAATGTTGGGATATTATTGAAAATGGGTGTGAAATAACAGATGGGAAAATTATCTCGATTAATGCTCTTGCCATGCATATATTATATTCCCGTATTAATCAAGATAATTTTAACTTTATCTCTTATTATGAAAATGCAAAGAAAATTTGGAATACTTTTGATGTAATATATGATGCAAAAGTCAACAGGAATGAGAAATCCTCCTCAATCGACCTAGTTAAAGAGACGAGCTTAATAGGATTGGTAAAAAGCGGTAGTGATGAGGATGATGATGATGGAGCAGCTGAGCTGGCACTACTAATAAAGAGATTGAAAAAGTGGAACCGCAAATATAGAAATCCAGCTCTAAATCAAAAATTGAAAAGCAGAATAGTCAAAGCGCTAGAAAACCCAGAAGAACGGAAGAGCATCTATCTTAAGTGAAACAAACCCAGACACATTAAGCCAATTGTCCTCGAAATCGACGCGGCGAAGAAAAGAATTCAAAAAGGAGAAGTTTTGCAGCCACGTGGAATAAAAGCAACAGCAGTGAGAGTGAGAAAGCAGATATGTACCTTCGAGGTGATATAACCAGTAGCGATGATGACGAGCCAAGTGAGGTATCAAAACTTACTCACTTAGAATTACTTATATATTTCCACAAAGTAAATGGCTGTTTTGAACGACTTAGAGAAAGATGCGCTAAAATTGAATCACAAAGAGATACTTTGATAGATTTAAACAAACAGCTTGATCAATTAGTTAAAAACTACCAAAGTAGGAACCCTAAGTGTGAAAAGTGTCCAACATTTGAAGATGAAATTAAAAAATTAGAAATTAAAATTAAATCACCTGAAAATGAAATTCTGATTTTTGAAAGAGAGTGAAAATAATCGAAGAGAAAATTCTGTTAAAAGGTGCACACAATTATTAACTGAAAATGAATCTCTTAAAACACAAGTCCAACAATTGTCTACAGCTTTAGAAAATTTTTCCAAAAATGAAAGATCATTGAATATGCTATTAAGAAAAGAAACTGTTATTACAGTTAGACAAGGACTTAGATATAATCAATCTGAAAATGTTAGGAATGAAATTAATCAAGTCGATTCCATGTGCACAATTTGTAGAAAATTTGGATACAATCAAAATAATTGTTGGTATAGACCCAAACACGTGAAAACTATTCCAATTTGGGTTTCAAAAGGCACAAATATAAAATCTCTCAAAGTCAAACAAATTTGGGTGCCGAAATGAACATATATAAATAGTTTTGGGTCTCCACGAGATTATTTGTCAAAATATTTTGCCACTAACAACCATGGACCTATAAAAGCAAATAGGTCACAAAAACCTTTTATGGTGCAGGTATGGTGGCAGGCTAAGGAACAAAAAAAGTGTTATCTGGATTCTGCCTGTTCAAGACACACAATGGGCAATTAATAAAAGTTCCTTAGCCTAGTACGAAGGTGATAGAATCACAATGGACAACAACGAAAAATTATCGTAAAGGTAAAAGAGGTAACTATATATTTATTCGATATATGTGAAAATCTGCACCATAATTTGATTTAATTCAGCCAGTTATTGATAAAGAAATGAATGCTGATTTTGATTCTGACTTTTTCAAAATTGTTGGCCAAATTATTCTTTTATGTCGAGAACACTTTAAAAAATCTCTAAAGTCTTTGAACTACTTCATATAGATTTGATTGACGATAATACAATTGGCTGACTCTAGATTTAGGGTTTTTTTACATGGTTTCAATTCAAATTCAAATTTAAGAGAATTTCATTTAAAAGCTAAAAAAATGATTTTAAGGAATTTGTTGCAACTTCATAATCCGATCTACAACTAATGATAATCTTGAGTGAAAGAAAATTCAAATGCAGATTACACTGGTAATATAGTTAATAGGAAAATTACTAGTGGAACGTGATTTATGGTGAGACATTAAGTAGCTGCATTGTTTTTGAAAGAAAATATCTGTATATTTTTCGTTTCAAATAATTTTCAAAAGCAGAAAATTTTCTTATAGAACCCCTTTTAGAAAATCATTTTTGACCTTGTATCAGATTAGTCATTTTTAGAAAATTTGATAATTGTTTTTGAATTTGAGCACTAATGATTACATTAACTAATCCGACCCCTTACTAATTATCAAAAAGATAAATAGTGATTGAAAAAGCGATGAGTGTTGATATTAATTATATATTATATCTTGATACAGTATAGTTTGTAAATTTCTTTAAAAATTTAAAAAAGAGTTACAAAAAGTTTTTGTTGGTAAAAATTCCACGACCATCTCTAATTCTATCATATTTCTATCGATCATCACTCATCAAAATCTAATATAGTATGTCAATATGTGGTGCTTTAAACAGGAACCATTTGTTTTTCATTTTATGATTTTTTTGGCAATAAAAACATCCAAAGTATTCACCCTCATTTAAAAGTCCTCGCGGTTATGCATGGGTGAATTACTTGGAATTTTTTATGTGCTTCCATGCACATTTAAAAGTCCTCACGGTTATGCATGTATGGAACACATATTAAAACTGATTAATTAAATAGGCAAGTTGATTTTAATCCCATTTAAAAGTCCTCACGGTTATGCGTGGTTAGAAGATACTTAAATTCATTTTTTTTAATTTGGAATACTACTAATCTCATTTAAAGTCCTAACGGTTATACAAGGTTAGTAGATATTCAAATTCCTGAAATAAATATACCACAAATAGACACAACTGTATGGTTTTATATGATGACATCATCCCCATCATTCTAAAGTGGAATATGCGTTAATCAAGTATTTATGATTTTTGTATGATTTTTTATTGAAATTAAATATTTGTACTCGATTGAGTATTAATGTTATATTAATGTCTATCAGTTTATCTCTATTTTTCTAACACTATTGTTCTTTTGCTGATAACAAAGGGGGGAGAGAAAAGTTAGGATTTTGGTAAATAGAGGTCAAATATTTTCTATATGCATCTAGGCTCATTTGCATATTTTTATTTCCATGCATATATAAAGGGGGAGCTTTGTGTAGAGAGAGAGCATTCAAATAGGGGGAGCAAACTGAATGGTCAAATACATTTAATAAATTCAAAATCTTAAATATTTGTTTCTTATCATCAAAATGGGAAGATTATAGAATATGCGAATATATGATTATTATTTGATGATAATAAACATATATATTCATTTAAATGTATTTGTTAATGTAATATTTTATTTTTCACATAATTAAATAACTATTTGCTGAATAAAGTAAATAACACGGAGTTTAAATTCAAAAAGATATTTTATTCAAAAAATATTTATTATAATTTTGAGTAGTACAAATTTGAGCTCTCACTATATGCACAATTTTCAAACAATACAATCTTGATTACATCGCAACTTTTCATTTACAAATGTCCTCACTACATATCGCTTATTCACTCATATTTTTATCTTCAACTATTCCAGATGGAATCCAGCATCTGAGCTATCTGCAAATATACACACTAACGTAGTAAAATTGAAAAATAAATATTTTTGCAGTATAAAATAAAATGTGATTTTGGAAATTTTATTTTCCTTAGTTTGTTGGGTTGTTCATCATCATTTAATTTTGAATTCATCATACACGAACAGCTTTTGACATACACAGTGTATCACCGTACATGCCACAAGGCCGTGCACACCGATATACACTTGATAATGTTACAGGAACAGGTAAACACAAGGTCAAACCCAAATCAAAAGCCGGGTTCAACTCAAGTGAAAGTCAAGATATCAGCACAAGGTCAAACCCGAGCTTTAAGCTGAATTCAACTCAGGTGCACTACAAAACATCACAAAACTGTCGAACACAAGAATTCAAATACAACCAAACAAGAACACAGTTTCGCCCAAAACAGCACCAGACTCGACCAAAACCACTGGTAGCAGTAAACAAAAAGGCAGTGCAACAGGACAACTCGGCTAGCATGAACAAGATAATAGTGACTCATGGAAATGCAGGCACAAAAATGTATACAATTCAACATGCTTAGTTCACTTGAGTCAATGCTACAAAGACCAGACCCAAATGAACATGAAGTTGACTCGAGGCAACCAGATTATATCCAAGCAAAAACAAGTGATTAACAACGCTACAACGCTGCAACACTTCAATAAAAATTTAGAATGCAACAAAAAGGACAGTGGACTCATAAAGAAACAATGCTGCAAAAGGTACCAGACTCGAGTGAATCAAGTACAACAAGATAACAGCAACACAAATCAATATACAGTGACAATATGGTGCGGTGAAGACCAACAGCGAGTGTCGACCAGACAACAACAGAGTGAAATCCAACAGACTCACATAGACCAGGAACCAAGACCAAATTCAAATCCAGTGCAACTTCAACCTGAACCAAACACAATACAACCGAAATGCAAACTATCTCGAACAATAAATGAACATCACATGAAAAAAGACACAGGATAGTGAACAACGAAGTACAAAGCATACATTGATAAACATGTGTACAGATGGTGATACAGCAAGTTTATATGGATATGCAAGTAGTGCAAGATCAAATGTCACTAGACAAACGAACCAGTGAACATCAAGCATATGAATGCACAAGAACAGTGACAAGATGAACACACAAGAAATATATATATATATATATATATATATATATATATATACAGCAGTTACAAAAATAATGTAATAAATTAGAATGTTGACAGAAGAAGCCATGGGTCAAAATCCAAGCAGCAATTTATCAAAACAAAGTCAAAATTTTACAAATTCAAATCACTAGCCAAAGCCAACCACGATCAAAGTCAGGGTCAATGCCAACAGAGAATTCAAAACCGTGATGACTAAGGCAACTAGTTCGAACCAAGTCGGAAATCTTAAAAGCCGTGCGAATCAAGGAAACAAGAAATATACGATTATGAACAAGTCAGAAAAAATCACGTTCATCCATTCAAAATCAAACGGCCGAGCAATTTATCATACGAACGGAGAAATAGGAATTCAAATCCTATATAAACCCTAATACGTCATCGGCCTAAAGCATTCGAGTTCAAGCAATATCACAGAGTATAAAATCAATTAGGAACTCAAATCAAAGTCGAGAGTAATATAAGTCGAAAAGGAGACACACGTACCAATTTAAGCATCATTGGAACTCGACTCAAATTTGAAGGAGCTGTGCGCAAATCAAATGAATACTTATTGAAATCAACAAACAAACAATCGGCTTCTTCAACTACAAAAGCGCTAATTTCAGAGCGAATGAAAGAGAAAAGGAAGCAGACATTATTCACAAAGAAGCCGGGCCGAAGGAATAAAAGGAAAAGGGACGATCTATTTTTATCACTTAAACATTTTGGGCCGGCCTTGTTTTATTTGGCTTCAATTTTAAAAGTTAGGGTATTTGCTATTTAATTTGTTTTTTGTTTTTTGTTTTCCTTTTAAACTTTTGAAATTCTAGTCGTGTGACTAGAAGACGAGCTACTGTGGTGTAGTTCAAAAATTCGCAACTCAGTGACTGAGTTGTGGCAGGGTTTTGAGCGTTGAGTTAAGCTTAGTCGGTAGCGGGTGTCGTGGGTATACGTGTGTAAGCGTCTGACTACTTAATTTCTATTAGAAACCTTGGGGCGGCACGTAGGTAGGGTTTTGCCGAAGCTGGGTAAATTCTATGTTGTTTCTGCATTTATTATTCTATTATCTATGCTGTTATAATTCTGATATATCTGTGTTGCAATTATTTTATATACTTTCACAATAATTTTTACAATTAATAGTACCACCCTATTCACTCCCCATCTAGGATGAAATCGATCCTACAATACAATCATCCAGATTGACCGAGATGTTAATCGTCAGCTTAGTTGGGTCGCTCTTACATCCTCTAGCTCTTTCCTTGGATCCATATATTTGTATAAATTACTATGTTTTCTGAGCCAGGGCTTAGGAGGTAATTGCTATGCGTCAATCGATTTATTGCAGAGAGTCGTCTCTGCACTCTTTTCTTTTTTGCGTCGCTTTGCTCCTCTCACCTCCATGACGTAACACTCATGTCCTACACTCTGATCACCCTGGATGAATTATACCCTGTTCTTTGTGGGAAATTTCGTTGTTATGCACTACGATGCTAAATCCACCCTAAAACTGGCAAGAGTCGGTCGACTCGAGAATGCAATGTATACAGAGTATGTGTCCATCACAGCGAAGGTCAAAACCTGCACTATCTTGCTGTCACCTTTACCAACTCCATTGGCAAATCCACACAAGAATCCACAGCCTCTCCAGTAAATCCGTGAATCCGAGATTTCTATGGTTTCAAACTCTGGCTATCCATCATCATTTGATCATATGTCTTCTTAAACAGAATATTCACTAAGCTCCCACAATTGATGAGAACTCATTTTACAATCATCGGCCTAATCATGGTCGTTATCATGGAGGTCAGCGTTGGCACTTCTACTCCATCAGCATCATGATTTCTGAATACTATGTCATTCGTCATCATCCTTAATTACTTTGTCGGAGCTTCGTGTTCAACAGAAAATAGCTTTCCTGAACAACATGCTTCAAGGAACTTCTGTATCTCTTCATCTCGTTCCATCTTTTCTCGACTGGATGAAATCTGCTAATGATTGTGTTAAGAACAAGTCTTTTTCAGGCTGTCTAGGTCCATGCTCGCTTGGCTTAGCATGACCTCATTGAAGCAATTGCCCCTGGGGTTGAACATTTCCTTACTTGTCATCCTATGGGACTTTCGCATATTGTTGAAGTTTCTTTTTTCGAATTAGATCTTTGATTACATCTCGTAAATGTCTGCATTTATCAGTATTGTGTCCATATGTTTCGTGGAAGCGACAATATTTTCAAACATTTTATCTCTTTCTATTGACTCCCTGTGAGCCGACTTGATGTAGTTTTCATAGATTCTCCAAGACTCTGAAAAATGTTGGATAAAGACATCACATCCTTAGAACGAGCAGCATGCAACCTAAACTACTCCACAAACCTTCTGGCCAACTGGTCAAATAAAGATATGGACCTCGGTGGGAGCTGAGTGAGCCACATTGTAGCTACTCCTTCAAGAAATATTGGCAAACAACTGCATCACACAGTATCTATTTTCCTAGCACTATCCATATGTCATCTGTACTTCATAAGATGTTGTCTCGAATTTTTCGTTTCATTGTAAGACGTTACTATGGGCATTACAAATCTCCTGGGCACTTCACTCACAAAATCTCTACAGGAAATGGGTTCTTGGTAGGAGAAGAACCACAACCATCGTTATTTCTATGCTTCAGTCACGAGTTTCTTTACCATATCAGTCAAAAATTCTGGTTCTATTGAATCGACTAAACGACGATCATTTGGCCTGCCCCCAAGTGTTCGAATTCGCAAACGGTCTCGGTTACTTCCATGATATTTGGGTTCTACCTTTGGGAGAACTATTCGTCTAATCGTTTCTATGTTCTTTACATGACGGTTCAACAGCGGCCATCTAAAATCCACACTCTTGTCACCAACAACATAGCCATCATCAACATCTACATAATCTTGTAAATTTATGTAAACGTCATCATTCGTGACTCGAGTGGTAGGATCAGTACCGAGTTGTAATGCTGAATCAATTTGAGTTGTCCCCTGTCGACCTAAGTTTTTCTGGTTCCAACCTTCGAAGTCCCGGTTTCATTCCTCTTCATTTTCTGCTTTCCATCTCTGTGATTTATGTCTGACGAGGAGGAACTTTTTTTTCGAATCGGAAGGTGGTAACTTCTCCATGTTCCTCCTTTGACTTTGGGATAGCCGGGTCGGCAAGTTCATATTCTCCTTCATTTGCTTCATCATAGCATCATGGCTTTCCACCAGTTTCTTGTTCATCTCCCTCATCATCATATCCAAATTAGTGACCACTTCCGATGCACTTTGAATTTCTGCAGTACCAGATCGATTGGTCTCCTCTCCGTATTGAGAGTCATCGTTCTCTACATCATTAATGGGTCTGGAAGTAGTAGACTTTTCTTTGGTGTTTCTAGGTGTCATAGTTTTCTTGGATTCAATGATAGATCTTAAGAAAATCTAAGTAATAAAGGATACTTCAAAAACAACTTTTGGATCTATTTCGTAGATTATAACAATGCAAAGGTTGAAGATAGATCCAAACAGTGAGAAATTTGAGTTTTTTTAGTGAAAGCACCAAAATATTTGCGTCAAAAGTTGGACAAACACCCCATCAGATTATAAGTAGAGAATAAGTAAAGGAAGTAAATGAAAAATGGAGTAAATAGCACATAAGAATGTATAGTGGTTCGGCAAAACTCTGGCCTACGTCCACTTAAACTTTGTTAACGATTTTTTGAAGATTTTACATACTGTGTTCTTACAGCTCGGTGCTCACAACTCGGTGAGAATCCAATAGAGCAATAGCGTAAAATCAAATAATTCAGAAAGCCCAAAATAAATCATGATTTTGTGCCCCTCTTCCTATATGTAGACGTAGATCAACGAAATTGGCTTCAAAACTTTCTTCCCACGTTCTCCACATCCAACAGGAGGTTTCGAGAAGAGATCGTGGCCAGATCAGCATGCTCCATCTCAACTCGGTACAGAGTTGAGGCTCTTGGATCAGCGGCGACTTGTGATTCTAGATCATCGTGCTTTGGAACTTCATCTCTTGAAGTTGCTCTCTTGGATCGGTGGCAACTTGTAACCTTGGATAGTCATTCTCCTTGATTTTTGACTTTGAACTTCAATTGCATGAATTTACTGTATTGCATTCTTAGATCAGTACCAAGTTAAATCGGTACCAAGTTGAGACCCTCAACTTGGTATCGACTTGAGACCTAAGTTATCTTCTTCAACTGCTTGGCTCTTCTAAAGAATGAATGGTTTCCTTGAAATGTGACGAACTAGATTATGTGTCCATCTTTGAGTTTTGATTGGATTTTGGCCTTCGAAGTTATAGTTCTCGATTTATGGTTTGCTAACTGGATTTCAAGCCTTTTTAAACGTTTTTGATATTGTTTTACCACCAACAACCAACAACAAAATTGCATTAGTAGATTTCTTATAGATGCTTTGACCAATAAAATATCAGTTCTTTCTGCTCAATAAATCAACTCCAGTTTCCACCTCATGCTTGAATGGTCCAGATCTGCTGACCTCCCACGTTGCAAACTTCATATTATTTTCCAGCAATCTAATACACATTGACGTGACTCCAATAATAATTAATAAATCGTGTATATTCATTCATATATCACAAAGTATTTGTCCTAATGTCCAGTTCAACACCTATATTTTTACCATAGAGGTGCCTATGCAAAGAGGAAGTGCGTTGCATACATGTCAATTTGACAACTCCGCACTATAGTAAAGTAGCTATCGAGTGTTTTGCTAAAATATCGCTCTTGTTCCTAACAAATAAATAAAATAGGGAAGAAAAAAAAATCTTCATATCACCAGAAAGGCAGTGGCACCTTAATTGCTATTGCAGTTTTGTTTAGTCTTCAATGAATGTGCCTACATATAAAGAAAACACAACACAACAGACGGCAAAAGATGTTGAACAAATATTAGCATGAATTATATCCAGGAAGCAAAGGCCGTCCATACAATAGTTACAAACGTTAATAACCAAAAATCTTTCAAATACCAACAACGATGCAGCCTTCAAGCATGTAACAATCCCCAAATTACATCCCAAAAAAGAAAAAGAAAAAACATGATATATAACAAAGGCCAACATTTAAACTTTACCTCCTGTCTTTCACAAGTGTACAAGTTACAATGCTTCAAAAAAAAATGCAGGAGGAAGGGGATTTAAACCCCTACTGTTGACTATCCAGATTAGCTTGATAATTAGTAGTCTGATTTGCAGTATTACCCAATGCCTGAGGTGCAACCCAAAGAGAAGCATGATTAGGGTTGGCAATTCCAACAGCAGGTGCAACCCAACCAGGATTCAGTGCTGGGTTGACCTGCATAGCCGTTCCCTGAGGCGGCACCACCCAACCTAAGCTAGGGTTAAGGTTCATGTTTAACTGACCTGACGCCCCCCATCCCATGTTCATATTCCCAACTGCTCCCCAATTCATGTTCGTGTTCATTGGTGCTTGTGCTGCCGTCATTCCCCAGTTCATGTTTGCAGCATTCGGTGCAGCTACTGAGTAACCCATGTTCATTTGCTGAGGAATAACATTCAATAAGCTGCCATTACTCATTTGCTGCTGTTGCTGAATTGGTGCATCGGGTAATGTGAAAGATACTGGCACATTCGAAGCAGCATTTAACGAAACTGTCTGATCAGTGATCACTGTAGCATCGACGTTTGCTGTGGTAACAAGCTGTGAAGGTTGTGCTGGATTTACAGTAGATGAAGGCAGAATGTTGTTTATTGCACCTTGAAGCAGTGCCCAGTCTATATTGTTGCCTTGCTGTCGAGCAAGAGGTTGATTCATAGCCACATTTGATGGCGGCATCTTCGTTTGTCGTGCAGGTAACTGCTGGTTTCTTTGGCTTTGATAAGAATTATGCCTACCGAAGCCTCGATTGTTATTACTAGACTGAAATCTCCTATCAGGCATATTTGAATTTCTGTTTGAGTTCCAATTGTGTTGATGATTGTGACCCCCACTCCATCTACTGTTGTTTTCTCGAGAATATGGAGGTCTGGACCAAGTATTATTGTTATCACGCTGTTGAAACTGCCTGGTCGAGGAACTAGTATCATTCAAAGCACCCGTGTTTGTACTTTGATTAGCGTTGGGATGCTTTGATGCATTATTAATCTTTCCATCAAGTGCGTCAGTCAGTAAAACCGAGTCTTCTTGCTTCTCTGACGTCCTCCATATTTGCAAATTAGCCGGAAAAAACTTATTTGCATTCCATTTTCTTAGCACTGTCAATGAAAATGGACCTTGAATTTTGCCGGCTGGGTCCTGATAGTGCCAAATCTTTTCAGTTTCATTTACAGTAGGAACTTGTGACAAGGTTTCGGGTGAATTGGTAGAAGATTGCACAGGATCTCTCATAGTTGTATGTGCATAGGATTTTGGAGTTGCCGGACTATTCACTTGACGAGCATTGCTTATTTCATTGTTAGGTATTGATGTATATTTTTTTGGCTCCCTGAATGAAACATTCGAAGATTTGTTCTTATCTGCGTAGAATGCAACCAAATTTACAGTCATATCGTTGGTCAAATTATGAAGGAACGGAACCCAAAAAAAAGTAAGAAACTGGAAGAACCTCTACTTTTTGCATGTTGATCCTCATCATCAGGGGATGTGTAATCAAGGTCCGTGTTTAGGTCAACATGAATTTCAGGATGTTTATTTAGTCTTTTGCGCTGCTCCTCAGGTCTGCTCAAAAGCTGCAATTTCTCTACGCTTAATCTATGCGTAAATAGAGTTAAGGAGAAAAGTATTTAGACATTAGTGTATAAAACACAAGATAAGATACGCTTGATACTGCTAGTGTCCAAAAAATAAGGAGGAGACCAGTTAACACGGGAAAGGAAAGGCTGGAGGCAAAATGCTGTATATTGTTTATCCAGAATTTAATACTTACTAGGGGAGCACGCATTGTTACAAATTTTTGAAATTAACATGATCTTATGAAGCCTATGCACCCAACAACTATGAGCTGTTGTCACCTTTTTTATATTTTCAGATGTTAGAATCGTCTTCATTCGCACCTATGCCATGTAAGAACTAAGAACATAAGTTGTGCAAATAAGCATTTTATGAAGTGAAGGATATTCTTTTGTTCGACCTTGCTCACTAGCACGATCCCGAAGATTCCTATAACGTAGCTTCTCACTCTCTAACAACTGGCAAATAAAATACATGAGTTAGCATGGAGAAATAACATAACTTTAACAATTTACAACCAATCAATAATATTCTCACATCATTCACTTTTACGGCATGCAGAACTTTAGCCTTCTCCTGAGCTTGAGCCTAGGACAAATTGAATGAATGGAAGATTATATGCTACAGAAGACGATAAGAAGGGAGAATGTATCAGAAGTTTACCACTGTCAGTCTTTTAATGAGCCCACATCTTATGCTTTGCCTCAAGCGTTTACATTCCTCCTAGAATTCAAACAAATACTAGTAAGAGAAGAAAAATTCGAAATAGAGAACAGTAGTCAGTCTAATACAAGGGAACTTTACCATTTCATTTTTCCAACAAGTGCTAATTGACTAACGTATAAAAATAGTGGCAAATTTTAAAAGTGAAGCACTTGCTACTTAAAAGTGAACTTCAAAAGCATCCAAGTCACGATATAACACCTTTGTTCATGGTAACTGAATAGTTGCTTTGAGGTATGGTTACATCACTTTCCAGTGTTTTTTATGTCAGATACAGGTGTAATGAGAACATAGCATGCAGTTCATATCCACATTTTATTGATGACAGAACTGAGAATCCAGATACTCTCAGGCCCAGTTTCATCAGCTAACTTGGAAGGTTCCAATCTCAAATTTCATACAAAATTTCGATCTACCTCATGTTGAAATCTTAATATCTCAGATGAAATTAATGTCAAGTAAGATAAAATTACATTTGAAAGTATTATCCAGTCCAAGTGTGAAAAGGGAACTCAGAGGAATCTCAGGAGAGATGAAAGGAGATTTAAAACTTTGCTTGGAACATACAAATGCAGTAACCCCTTTATCTGTTCTTCGTGATAAAATCCCATCCAAATAATTGATGAAGACCCCGTAACGTTTTCATCATTAAAGTGAAAATTTGGACTTCATCATTAAAGTGAAAATTTTAGCAAGTCCAAACTGTCAAATCATGACAAGGACTTTCTAAATGTTTTTCATGTAGAACAGCTCGGGAATCATGAACATGTCACCTCTTTGGAAATAAGTCTTGCCATCTATTATTAAGGGATAAGAAAAAAAAAATAATACAATGTTATGCCAGTAAATCGAGAACACCATGAATTCTAGCAGTCCAATCAACATGGTCCCTTCACTTCATAATCATCCTTACAATCAGTGTTCCAGTAAACTTACGGCGGACCTCAGAATACACAAACTATATTACTCCATATAATGGCCACCAAAAAAACATATGATCAGGATTGATTTATCCTGAGCAGCCTTGGTTCTCCGACCAATGCATTTTCTTTGAGTTTAACCTTCACGGTGCAACTTATTTCAATTCAATGTTTCATTAATTCGAGTAATGTTGTCAATTATTTGTTCAAGGATCCACTCTATTTGAGTTAATTTTTAATGATTTTAAATGGATTTGATACGAATGAATAGTACCATAAGCTCATAACAAAATATTGTCAGAGTTTGCACGTAACCATGAAGGGTATGTAGTTGAAAGCTAAAAAATAATTTGTTCAAAATAATGTGCAAGTCTCTAATCACACCATTAAATACCAAGCAACAACTCTACATGAATATCTCTATAGAGTTAAGAGAAACGATTTATATGTAATAATGCTTTTGTCAAAAGCACTTATATCTCTACAGTGGCCTAAGAGTGTAGGTTGTAACCACTTCTTGCAAAAGTTATTTTTGGATAATAAGTTAAAAACGCCTAGCAAAAGAACTTGCATAAATGAATATTGCTTTTGTGCTATCGAGTAGAGTTAATAAATGAAGGTAATAGTAACCACAAAATAACGTGTGACGACCGAAGTACATGTTTGTTGTCTGCTTGAAATATTTTATAATCAAATGAACAAGAATCATTCTCCGAAATGGTGGATGATTGAAACAAAAAAGCAATTTTTCCTGCCGATAAACACGTAGTTCTCGTGCTTCTTTATCACAACACATCCCTATGCACGCATGATCTTTTGATATATCCTACTCAAAACATATGTTGTGTGTTTGTGTATGCATCTGGAGAGTAGAAGAGCTTGTGCGTTCATATGGGGGGTTAATTTTCAAATACCCAAATGAATAAAATTGTTTGGATTTTAGGTGAAAGTCGGTGTGCATGATACATGGTGACTCGCAGGAGTGTCTTAACCATGGGTTTGTAATTTTCAACAGATGCCCAAATGGAAGCAGGTATGGAAACGTGAATTAAATGGGAAAACACGACTTCAAACTAGTCAGAGTTGTTGGCACGAGATGAAAACATGTTCTATGAAATCATATCTAATAATATTGTTATAACAATTAAATCCACATAAATTTTGAATTTTGTTACATACTTACATTCTTAGTTGTTATAAAATTGGCAGATGTTTATTATATTTAAAATGAAAATGATACCTTTTAACACTACTAAGGTTTTTTAAATTAGTTTATATATTCGTTAACATTTACAGTATTATTATTATTACACTCCACTGCTTACAATAAACAATACATGAGAGAAACCCTATTCAAACATGCTAATACCCTTTTCAGTAATGAAAATTAGAAAACATTTCAGCTTCGACCAACTGTAGCAGTTGTGCATTAAAAGACAAACTGCTAAATTCAAAAATTGCATAATATCTGAAGCCAACTTTGAGTCAAAGCATAGTGCTGAAATTGGGTGGCCAGAAGTCCAATTAGAGGGCAGTTATGGTCTGTTTGGTTGACTAGACAGCAAAATTTCAAGGGGAATTTAAATAATTAATTAGAAAACATAAAATAATTTACTTTAAAATTGTTGATTGTCTGCCTGTTAGCTTCTTTTGGATATTCATCGTAAAACATTATAATTTACTTGGTCACCCGTGCACAGAAGGTCTGGATTTCGACAATAATGCAGACAAAAATGTAGCACCATGGTAAGAGAGGGTAAACTCATTACATCATGGTGTAAGCGTCCAATGAAGATGACTGGCATGAGGGTGAAAAGTGAAAATGGAGGAGAACATAATATGCTTTGGTAGCTAGATCACGTCATGAACGGGACAGCCAAAGTGAGATGCCTGGAGTACACTTGAATCTCTTAAACTAAGACTTACTCAGCCCAATTTTAATGATCCACTTTGACATGAGTTGGCTTTAACTCCACCATGGTTTTAGCTCATCAGTTCTACTTAATTTGCTTCCTCAAAACTGAACAAAGCGACAGTGACAAAGTTCTCCAAATTTGCATGAACTCATATGGTGAATTGTGTAGCGACAACACACGCTGATCGTTGATTTCTTAAACATCAATGCATTATCATACCAACATGTAGAAGGCACATCTTTTAAAAAATTAACCATTCCACATTTGTGAAAAATGATGACAAGGTATCTATTATATATTACCTAGTTTATAAAAAATAAGAGAGAAACCCCAAAGTCTCATTCAAGTGATTTGTTTGCCTCATCCATTGACAAAGAACATTTTATAAGAGTATGGGAAAGAGAATATTGCATAGTTTACCTCAGTAAATTCCTGATCGGAGATGAGATCAATAGTTAGAAACTCTCTCCTGCTCAAATTCAAAACCTCCAGTGTTTTATCTGTTGTCTTCTTATCGATATGATATGTATCTGCTGCCTTGCCAGTCCCTGTATAAAAATGATAACAACAAATAAATCTAAGCTAGAGAAGATTGTGTATTTTTTTTCCAAAACAAGAAATTCTTATCAGAAAAACTACCAACAACATGCACTAGTCGATATGTCTCTTTGTATGCATCTTTGTGTGCAGAAGACCCATTTATCCTTATTCTAACAAAAGCTCCAACAACATTGTCATCGAATGTGTCAGCATCATCAAGTAAATTCACTATCAGGCTGCGCCTTAAATACATCTTACTAACATTGTGGGAATCTATAGCTGCATATTCTTCCACATTGGTTGTAAGTCCTTTTTCCTTTGCGTTTGTACATGATTTTTTCTTTCTATCTGATGTAGTTTTAGTATTTGTATCACTGATTCCTTCAGTATCCATTTGATTTGGTTCAGGGTCTACAACACCTCCTTGATTTTCATCTGTTGCAGGTGTTGAGGCTTCCTTTACAAGAAAGTGAGATTCTAGAATCTTCAACATTTCAAGATGCCCAACATGTTTTTTTCCAAAAAGATCCAGGAGCCTTGCATCGCAAATAATTTGGCTTTTTGTATTTGGATCGCGTAGATTATTCTGTTTTATATACGCAAGTACAAGATCTTGAACATCAAATTGGGAAAGTTCAGATTTATCACCACCTTTCATGTGTGCCACAAAATCAAGAAGCTCTTTTGAAGCCCATTCAACTGCAGTAAGTTTATTTTTTGTCCTTTTTAACTGTTTCTTCAGCTTCTTTATCCCAGCAGCTGTGGTCGCTCTGTTTCGCTTTAAACGGCGTGATGAGCTTCCAATTTGTCCTTCATTACTATTCTCAGATTCATTCTCCAAAGGTTCCGCCCCTCTTTTGCCTGCCCTTATTTTATTTAAAGTTCTCTTCTTCTTGGTAGAGGCTATGTTTGGTTCCTTCATCAGAGTACTGGCCGTTGTTAATTCCTCGACAGTCAAAGATAATTTTTCATTCACTTCTTCCCAGTAGTCCTTGAACAAAGACAGGCCATCAATGACACCCTTTTCCTGAGGCAAGAACAAGTTGAAGGAAGTCAGAGAAATAAAGAAGCTGATAATGTTAACATAAATACAACAATCTTGAACATCCTGCGCAGTAAGGAAAGTCAAGTGTAAAAAATAAGAACCCTCGACACCAGAACACAAATAAGCAACACACACACAGACAGGTAAGGATCCACTACCCCTCACTTTCGCTATACCTCACTTTACACCTCTACATTTTTTGGTGCTACACTATCCTAATCAAATTATATTTTGGGGACATTCAATCTACACTATAACATCACGTCCACAGGATATGAGATCATTTCGAAACTCCTAACATGTTCAACATTTAAGTCGAATATCAACCGCTAGGACGCTTATTTTAACCGTTGATTTGAAACATGATTTTGCACATGTTAAAAGTATCCAAATTAGGCCAAATTTTACAAAGATGATTTTGAGTTATGTAAGAACAGGTCTACAAATTTTTGTTCGATAACAAATTGCGTAGGTTGGAAAATAAGAGGGTGTAGATGAGGTGTAGCAGAGAGAGGTGTAGCAGAACCTTTTCCCTACATATATGTGTGTATGCATGCATGCGTGCACGCACATATAACATGTGCAAGCGCATGAGCGCACACAGACACATTTACACCTATATGGATGAAAATAAGTTGTATAACCATCCCGATATTACTTATAATAATAAAGCATGCAGTTCATGAAAGAATAAAGTGGAGTCTACTCTTTTCAATCCGGTGCTAGTCGATTACAGGAGTTTCAATAAATTGTGCCTATCATCATACAGATGTACAATGTAGATGATACATAACTTATATGTAACAATAATAACAAAGTTCTCTTCAATAATATATAATTATGTTTATGAATGGTAACATAAATATGAAGAAAAAGACAAGATCGACCAAAAAATCTAATATGCCTAGCACCCCCAAATAACAGTAATTTAAGTCAGACATTTAAACAAGGCTAACACGTATCATGGCAGAAAGACATAATATTTGAAAATAGAAACCACAACAAACTAAACCAAGGATATGCTTTAGATGATGCAAAACATATACTGTTGAGGACAGAATGGAACTCTAAATGCCAACGGCCTCTGAAGTCCACGGAAACCTGGTAGAGCCGGATAAAGTTCCACAACTCATCCACGAACAATTTCTATCAAATATCTTCAAATAATCACAAACTATCCAAGAATTTAACTAATTAAAATTTAACTACTTAAAAGATAATTGTTCAGAAATTTTAATGTGTGAATTAACAACACAACAAATTAAGTCAATCAGTTAACATATCTAATTCGAACATAAAACGCCAAATGAAAATGAAGTGAACATGCATACATGGTTATCAAACAAGAAAATAATTTGAATAAAAGAAGCGACTGAGAAATCATTTTTAAAACAGGAAAAATATGAATATTTAAGGGAATATAAATTAGTTATTTTTTCTCTTATGAGAAAAACGATCAGACTACCATTTTAGAAATTGCCCATCACCTAAACTTTTTGAAACAATAAATGAAACACTGAAAATTAAAAGATTGAAATATTAAAAATTACATTTGAAAAGAAATCAAATTTTGAACTTATATAAGTTTCAAGATTAAAATTCTAATTTTTTATTATTATTTGTGTACATTTTTAGCTTTTCTAAATTGAAACTTCTGAAATTAAAAAAATTCTGATTTTTTTATTTAAGAATACATTGAAAGTTTCTTTTCTTTTGTTTTTAAGTTTTCAAATCTTAATATTTTGAACTTTTAACTTCTATGATTTTTAGTATCAATAACGTATAAAAATTGAGTTTGTGAACCGATTAAAAAGAATACATAAAAAAATGAGTATTTTGGTCAGTAATCAATACACCAACACTATGTCAAATACACATTATTTGATTATCCATAATTTTATTTTCTTAAATTTCCCTTGTTCGTTTTGATGTTCTTTTTTTAAAATCATAAAAAAATATACGAGTCCAGCAAAAATAAGTAAATAAAATGGGAGTTCAAAACATCCAAGAGCATGCACTGCACCTGTGTCCCAATTGTGTCTGAGCGATATAACTATATGTAATTGAGCTGCGATACAAAGATAAACAGTGACTCTATAAAAAAAATCCCACCTTGAAGGTGCTCAGTAGCGCCTATGGCAAGCATACAAAAGTGGGAACTTAAGTGTCAAAATCATCATTTGTTTATGGATAAGAAATATATACCCACTTATAAAAAGATTGCTCACAAGTTTGAGCACTTGAAGCTCTAGAAACATATTGGCCCTATGCAGACAGAACCTATTTTGTGCAATTTACTTCAAATGAAATATGAATATTTTTGTTAAGGAACCTTAAGCAAAAAAGGAAACTGGAACTAAACAAATGTAAGTATCAAGTAATACACACCATGGTCTGTTCTGCACCTTTTTTTGTCTCTATCATCATCACTGTATCTATACAATACTGACAAAAACCTTTATTCTCTCTCACACATACAAATTCAAATTCAGCTTTTCTTAAGCAGCCTTTACACAAGGAATGGGTACATGTGTAGCACAGATGATGAGCATTCTTTCCACAGTTATCACATATATGCCAACCTGAGAGACATTGTAATAAAGGTCAGGACTAATAAATACAATGGGAATATGCAATTGAAGGTTAAGAACACAAATTTACGTATCGATGTATTTTGAAAGAAATCATTTGTGAAGGACTTGGCAGTAAATCAATAACAATAAACAGTTAAACAATACACGATGATTAATCCAAGTACAATCTAAGAACCCAGTAGACTTGTCAAAAAAAGCAAACATTTACAAGTGGCAATAAATATCACTGAAGATAAATACAATCTTAATAAGATACAAAGATAATCAACCCCATATGCTATCCAAAATCAAGAAAATCCATGACCCTGATAACTTTGTATTGTAATGCAACAGGCATCTTGCTCTAACATGCAAAAAAGAGAGGCCAGAACTCAAAACACGATTTCTACTCAATTTACAGCATCGTAACACGTTTTCATCAACTACGAGGCCACAACTCATATAGGTTTCTGTATTGACCAATCCAAGATTGCTTGAAAAACAATTCATGAAATTAATAGAATTAAGTTGAAGAACATCAAAGACCAACATATTTGTAGATGCAAAGTCATATTTGTAGATGCAAAGTAACTGCAAGTTATAGGTAAAAAATAGAATAACATGGTAAGAAGATTATATGATTAGAAGCACAATCTCGGACCCAATATAAACATACTATAAATCAGATAACATCTATGCTTAGTAACGAATAAATATGCCCTTGGCAAGAATTGTTGCAAATGAAGATACAAATGCATTCAGCAAATGATACTATATGAACCTAAAAGGAATTCCTGTGAGTCCTTGCACAATAATGCAACGCATTTGCTAGCTTCTTTAACACTTGCATACCAATATACAGCTCTACATATTTTCTTACTTGCGAACTAATTGTTTAATAGGCTACATTTTTACAAGCGACAAGAGTTTATCCATTAAGGATCTTAGTCTATAGGCAAGTCGTCAAGGAATGCTCAGAATTATCCTATAAAAAAATTGGGAATGCATTAGAACAAAAGCAATGCATTAGACTAACTTCAATCCTTTGTTAAGTTCCTTTTGTAGAATCAAAATACTAATATTACACTTCATTTTCATCATGAACGTGAAAAAAGTAGATAGGTCAGGAACAGCGAGGTGTGAAATGGGAGCCAAGGGAAATAAAACAATATGCAAGTATGTGTGCATGCGCACGCGCGCGCGCGCACACATATATATGGAAGGATTTAGATCCCTCATTCATGAATTATTCCAAAAACCCACCACTAACATTTTTCTGTCCATATGCCTCAGTTTTAGTCACACTTTTACAGTTACAATATTCTTATCATATAGCTAATCTTGGCAACTTTTAGATTACTCAAATGTGCAACTCTTTCAAAATAGTAAGTTACTATAAGTTGTCAGGCTTTTTTCGTTTCAACCATTAATTTAGAATGCAGTTTTGAGGGGGTTAGAGCTAACAGAATAAAATAGAAAATGTAAAGATGGATCTATAAAAATTAGCTAAATCCAAGATAATTTCACTGAAATTAAAGAATGAGGATCTTGATCATATATGTATATGTACGCACACACATATACATATATTTGTGTGTAATAGCACACGCTTATAGAGAGAGTGTATGTGAGAAGAATCCACATCCCTGTTTCTCTATATCCCCGTTTTGTTCCATCTCGCCTGTTGGTATCTGTGACTAGTACCGTTAATGGATATCCGAAAAATCAAAAATCCGTCCGCATCCATATCCGAAAAGCGGGTAAATGTCCGATATCCGAAAAAGTGGATGCGGATACGAAGACATCCACATCCGAAAATTATTCATCTGGTTTTTTTCAAGATTATAATTCAAATTATGTGTATTTTGGTACAATGAAAGATATATATTTATTGTTTTATTAAGGTAAAAGTTTATATTATACGCACTAAATGTATACTAACTGCTCAAGACTATTTATTATCATCGGATTTGTTTATTTTTAACACCTCAATAATCAATGGAATTGAAAAAAAAAATGTTAAACTGGAAAATTTCATTTACGTTTTTGATTTATTGGTCGTTAACGGATAGGATAATTATTCAATATCCATCTGCATCCGCGGATGGATATATCGGATATCAGAAAATGATTTCGGATGCGGATGCGGATACGGATGTGACACTCTCCGCATCCGAAAGTATCAGTTGACAGATAAGATCTATCTATGACTATTGGAACTTCACAACTTCTTGTAAGCATGGTCTCATTACCATTGATATCGTCTCCACAAAAGACAACTTGTTTCAATATTTCCCGCTAAAGATTAATAGTTTCAAACCAACAATTAAAAAGGTACTATAACAGACTAAAATACCATAATAAAATATATTTTTGCAGAGATGATATTGTAATAATTAAAACTGCAACTACAAAAAAATATCAAACTTTAATAACCATAAATACCAAAAATTGAGTTAGGCAGTAACATGGTTGGCCCGGTTGGTTGATGGTATGAACTGCAAGACCAAAGATTCAACCTCGAAACTAACAATCCCATAAACAAGTATCTGATGTATGTGTTTGGTAGAGACGTATTTTCATAGAACTTACAAACAAAGCTTAGTTCTCTAAGTGATTCCAAAAAAATTGGTGTTAGATACAAATTGGGAATACAAAAAATGGTGACGCAGTCTCTCCTGGCATACACAGATACATATACACACACAGATACATATACATACACACATATACATATATGGGTCGATGTATACACACACACATAGGAGGAGCTATACTATGTTTAGCAAGGTCAAGTGATCATCTTAGATTTTGTAAAAAAAAATGATGGAGAAAACAGTTAATTATTGATATTTATCATGAGAAGTAGGACAAATGAAAAAAAAATTGTCATTGTTAGCAACCAAAATAGTACTCATGTTATAAAATAATATCAAAATAGTGAAAAGGTAGAAGTGTTGTGGCTCATATTCAATGCACTTAATATTAATTTTGTCCACTAAGTCCACATATTACTAGGATGTGTGATATATATTATTTTCTTTTGGAACGAAACTAAATACTGTTCACATGAAATATTAAAGTAGGTCGAATTTCCTAAACTGAACTCTTTTTAGTTTATCAATATAACCAAAGAAACATCAAAATATCTAAAACCGTTCAAAGCATTTGTGAAATATACATGTAAGTGAAAATTTGAAGCGGAAGCAATTAACAACATCAATTACAGATCTAGAGGAAATTCCATGTAATCTATTGTCCATAAACATGAAATATGTTTGAGGGTTTTCTATTAACTAATTGTTTGGGTATTCCTAATGGAACTTTAACTAAACATTTGAGGAACAAATTCAAATTATTTTTAGGGTTTTGCTTTTGCATCAATAATCACTTCAAACAATTTTATTATGGTTATTGGCAAAAAGAAAATCCAGGGGCTACCATCTCCAAATTTCATGCATTACTCAAATCATAACCTCGTCAATGGAAAACCCTGACTATACCACTGCATGCATGCACACGCATGCGCACACACACACATGTGTGTGTGTGTGATCATGGTTTTTATGTACCGTATTTTGTAAAAAATAAATAGCAGAACATGAATTATTATTAGTTACAACTTCATAAAATTAGTAAACCTTACATGTATTGAGTTTTTCAACTTGTTTTAGACCAAGATTTAAATGAAACAAGAAAAAATCCCTGTTTGGTTCAATGTTTGAAAGATAGTTCACTTTTTCTGTTACAAACTTTTGATAGTTTTGACTTGTCTGTTCACCATTTTTTCTGCTCAATACCTACCTTTCTGGACAAATCTGAATACTGGAGGACTATTATGCCATTTTAACCTTGCTATTATAGCTTATATGTCATGCTATATTGTTATGTATCTTACAAAGCATTGGAAATTCATTAGACCATGAGGGCCTAAATGTCCCCAAGCAATACAAATGAAATTTTCATGTATTTACTCAAAAATTAACATGACTTGCCACAAATTTAAGAACCTACTTGTGAACTGCCACACCAGCTACAAATTCATCAAAAAGGAAAAACATGTGAGTATTTTAATAGTATAATAAAAAATGATTGAACATAACACATATATGACAAGTAAAAAAACAAAACAACTCAACTTAGCGTATATTTTTAGGGATAAGAGGAACTGGCAATCATCATCAAGGTCTTTATCTTTAATGTTCCATGTTGAAGATAGTTGAGAGAAATCAAAATTCTTGTGTTTCATGTCCACAGAAAAGATATAATTTTCCAAGCTATTTTAGAAATCATTAATGGAATGGTATATTTTGCACTTCTGTAGCTTTTTTCCTTGTATATTATATCATAAAACATTTAACAGGAGAAATACTAGCTAAACTATACATACCACAGATCCACTTCCCCTTTGCTTTGAAGTAGGCCTCATCCCTATCAATGCATAAAGGATGATATACCTTTGGGCAACTCCTACAATAATTAAGTGTTAAATTATGTCATATATAATGCACCAATCTATCATTTCCAAATAAGCATGGAAGAAGGATAATAAAGTGATAGCTAGCCTGTGATCACATAACACAAGATCTCCTCCGTCATAGCAAATGAAACACAAGCTTTCGTCTTCCTTAGGTTTATGAGTCCTTATTATTTTGTTTTTAGATTGTTTAGGTTGGTCACTCTTCTGCTTCTTTGGGATCTTTGATGATCTTTTTCCAGCAGCCGCTGCAGGCCCCTTCTCACCAATGTTCATCTCCTCGGCCTCTTCTTGCTTCTCCGTGTCATCGATCTCTTTATCAAGTAGGTTTTCAGATAATACTGAACCATGTTTATCCTGGTCATTTTTGTCATTTTCTTTTTTATCTATTCCATTGTTAATTGATAAATCATTTTCGCTCTTTGTAGCTAATCCGTCATTTATCTGTGAGTGATTGTCGCCATTTGAGACAAAATTGTCTCCGATGGGATTATCATCATCATTTCTGGTAACCAGCTGTACCAATAAACTAGCACTTCTCCTTTCTAGATATTTTTCTTTCACCTCGTTGACATGTAATTTAGGGACGGAAAGCTTACATGTCGAATCTGTTTCAACTTCTTCTTTGGGAGAGAAAGGCTTCTCTACTTCAGTGCTAAGTTCATAACACATAGTGGATAGTTTCTCATGTTTCAGAATTGGCTTTTTGATTATACATGACATGGAGACCGCTAGGTGTTTCTCCTCAACACTTTCATGCATGTTCTCACCATCTTTGTGGAAGCTCTCTCCTTCACCTACTACATTATCCAAAGACAAAACTTTTGTGTCGCTTACATCCAATGTTTCATGCAATTTAAATTTGCTACCCTTTTTCTCATCAACTTGAGGCGATCCTTCATTTAAATGTGCTTCCATAGAATCTTGAAATTTTTCAACGGCATTTTCTTGCATGAACTCATCAGCTAGTTCCAAAACTGCTTCTTCTTTTTCATCATCTCTTTTTAAAAACACTACTTCATACGAGGAAACATTGTCCTCTTCCTCGTCTACTTGTGATGAATCATCATTCAATGGAACATTTAAGCCTGGATCGACAATTTCTGAAACAGTTTCAGCAAATTTTTCCTGGATGAATATGTCAACTTTATCTAATTCTTCTCCCTTTTTGGTTGATCCTTCCCCAGTGATCAAAATTTTCTCCTCTTGTAAATTCGAAGGTTGTCCAAATGAAGCAATTTTATTGTCGCTATCGGACAGCTTAACTAAATCTACATTTAACTGCCCACTCAAATGTGATTCACCAACTTCTTCCAATTCTTCTTTCTTAGCTGAAACTCTATCTGCTTTATCCAGCAATGCTTCTTCAGAAGACGAACCTTTTTTATGTGAAATTTCCGCTCCTTCGCTCTTGTCGTAGTCCTCTTCAGGAGACGAATCTTTTTTAATCTCCTTGTTCAGTTGCTCACAGGACACATCAGCTTCTAGAAGCTTATCCTTTGAATTTACTTGCAAGATTTCGCCTGCTTCATAATTTAATATAGGTGTCTGTTCGATTTGCAAGGCAATCGCTTCCTGTTTTTCTTTTGCTTTAGACTTGGTAGTCGATGGAGAAATCATTGTGGCGTTATCTGAATCTTCCATGAACTGAAGTCTTAAACGATTAATTAAGTTTGAAAGAGGAATCCAGGTGCTGCGAAAACCCTAGTTTTTTTTTGTTGGTTTTTTTTTTTCTTTCTGTACAGAGCGACGAAAAAAGGGGACTCGAAACGGGGATAAAGGAAAGCGTAAGGACTTGGCAAACCATGCTGACTTGACGGTCGCTCGTAGGTAAAAAAAATTTTTACTCGGCAGCCACTAGCAGAAACCTGAATATGGATACCGGGAGAAACTTCACTGGATTCAGGGCTGATTATTCAGTGGGCTAGCGGATTCAAGGCTGAGTATTCAGTGGGCTGAATATTCAGCCCTGACGGAGAAGGAATATCCATGAGTCTGAATGTCAAACGTTCGTAAATTGGACACCAACCCTCCTCTCCCTTCATATAACTCTCTTCCTCTCTTTCCGCATTTTCCATCAACTTTTTCATTTTTAATTTTTTTTTAAAATTAGAAAACCTAAACGAAATGTCGCCGTGTCCAACCAAAATCACTCGAAAAACGGTTCACAGACATCCAACAGAGCAAGCTGAACCGTTACACGTTCCACCGCCACTTGGAGTTTCACCAGACGATCTGCGTGTACTACACGAGCTTCTAGATGGTTATAGAGACGAAACCGCTTTAACGACCGTACAGGTATAAATTGCACATTAATATATCTGGTTATTTTTATATGTACATCACGTAATTATATTAAATAACTATTACTCTAACCAAAATTATTAATTCATAAATTTTCTATAGGACCATTACATTAAATTGTCGGGATAGTTGGGCTAAGTGTATTACCCAGTTTTATGACTCTCTACCCGGTCCTATTATGGAGAGGCTACAGGCTAGCCCTTTTGGTCTTTTCTTGTCGATCATGCATGTCAAGTTCTTTGATTGACCTCTCATTCAAACATTAGCTGAGAGGTGGTGGTCCACCACACATACATTCATTTTTCAAATTTTAAACTTGGCATTACCCTAGTTGATTTCTACATGTTCACTGGCAGTGATATTGGACGACATGGCCTTCGACCTTTTCCATTTGATGATTTACGTGAGTCCCCCAATCTATTTACTATTTTTCTTCCACTGAAAGATGTTACATACGTCACTAGTTGTTCTGTTAAGTTAACTTACCTGCAGTAGTACGTCACCTCTTATATAGCTAGAGCCGACATGATGGATGCAGTTACTAGAGCATTTCTGCTGTACCTATTTGGTTCGACCTTTTTTCGAACCAAAAAAGGTACTGTTAGACTAGGCTATTTAGCATCTTTTGTCAGATTAGACCAACTGCAGACTATTGATTGGGGCATAGCGATATTAGGCATCCTTTATACCGCTCTAGATTCATTTGCGCTTCGTGATGTCAAGCAGATGCATGCTTTTTGGTATATTTTGTCGTTATGGTACTACGAGTACACGGTAAATATGCATCCCCGCATCCTGGACATGGCTAGTCAGGCTGCTGAGCAGTACTTTCCTAGGATGAGACGATGGAAGACTATGCAGTACGTACATCATGTTCCTTTAGGTGTACGGCATGACTAGGCTAGGTCACAACTTGATATGTGAATTATATATGTTTGAGTACACTGATGAACAATTAATTTGCAAAACGTATTATAATTGCAAACATATAAACATGGTACACTGCTATATTAACCTACTTATAAGCACCAACTAGTGACATACAAACATAAAGAAACTGTTAGTGACATCAGAATTGAAGATATACAAACATACAACAATGATAAAAAAAAATTGACAGTAATAACAGAACACAAACATGAAGAAACTAGACGTGACGATTAAACTACAACTCACGTAAAGAAAGTCTAAGACGTCTTATCTCATGTTCTAGTTCGTTTGCATAGGTTATGCCCCTTGGATATAAAGGATCATCAAACCATTCCACGTAATTGCAACCATTCGGCCAGAATTGACATAGCTGGATTCAACGATCAATATTTTCACCATCCGCACATACTAGAACTTCAACTCCATACCCGCACTGACAACAAACTGGGTAAGATTCAACTTCTTGCTCAGTGGGAGGTTGGACAACTTGAACCTGGTTCTTAGGTTGTACATATGCCTGATGAACAACCTGTTCTTCATATGGTGGTTCAACCACCTTCTGAAGTCTCAACTGCTCAAGATCAGGAAACCGACCACAGACATCTTTATAATGTTGTTCTTAATAATTGATAAGCCAATCCTCATCGGTATGTGAACTTTCGTAGGCACATAACCTGCATCTGAATCGGTAGAAGAAGGCTAAGAAGGCATTGCGACGAAGAAGTTATTGTTGTGAGTGAGGAAGAAGATGATTATGAATGATGAAGAAGTAAATCAGAAAGTGTAGATATAAACAAACTAGTATATTTAATTCATGTGATATCACTACTTTTTGATCTGACAATAACAGACATTATTATTTGAAAAGACAACTCATAAAGCTCTCTACACATTAACGACCGTTACATAACCAACTAGTAGTACTGTTATCTTAAGGCCATTCAAATATTTCTAGCTAATTTTGGCCAATGAACGGAGTGCGCTATTTTAAATTGTATCGACCGTCATAAGTCGAACGTGTAGTCTCAAACAAATTTTCTGATATTACCTCATTAATAACCTTCGTGTAATGCATGCATGCCCTAGTAAAGTTTCTGTATGCAGTCCTGACCTTTTGAGCCGTACGTCTGACTCGACTGCCCACGTCGTTATTGTAAAATTCGGTCAGAGTGTCTCAAAATTGAATTACATTAACTCCTGATTATCGCACATCTCATCGGTTTCTATGTAGTACTGCATAAATAGCTTCAATTCATGAGACGTAAATGTCATGTTGGACATTGTAGTTTGAATAATGTTAAGTTTTAAATGATTTAAACAAATAACTATTTGTGAATTTATATAATGGATGTTCCTTGTCTCCACTCACTAAAGATATAGCTGAGGCCAACAATGGAACGTGGCTACAGTATGTGATTTGACCACACACTGAGCCATCTTGTCTCCACTCAATAAAGATATTAGCTGAGGCTGACAGTGGAACGTGACTACAGTGTATGATATGACCGCACACTAAGCCACCTTGTCTCCACCAAAGAAAGTAGGGAATCTTGGCTGGCAAATGAACGTGGCTACAATATGTGTTTCGACCGCACATTGAGCCACCTTGTCTCCACTCAATAAAGATATTAGCTGAGGCGAACAGTGGAACATGGCTACAGTGTATGATATGATTGCACATTGAGACACCTTATCTCCACTAATGAAAGCAGGAAATCTTGGCTGGTAAATGAACGTGGCTACAGTATGTGATTTAACCGCACACTGAGCCACCTTATCTTCACTCAATAAAAATATTAGCTGAAGCCGACAGTGGAACGTGACTATAGTGTATGATATGACCGCACACTTAGCCACCTTGTCTCCACTAAAGAAAGAAGAAAATCTTGGCCAGCAAATAAACGTGGTTACAGTATGTTATTTGACCGCACATTGTGCCACCTTGTCTCCACTCAATAAAGATATCCACCTAGGCCAATAGTGGAACGTTGCTATAGTGTATGATATGACCGCACACTGGGCCACCTTCTCTCCACCAAGAATTAGTCCTATATATGTAACCATATAGGTCTCGTACTTGTTCACCACAATTCAATATAATAAAACATTCAAAAATCAAACGACTATCCTCAATAACAATGTTTGAAAATTTACTAAAAGCTATATTACTATGTGATAGTGACTCTAAAGAAGAAGCGTATACGTTAGCATATCAACAAGAGCAGGAGGAACCGATGGAGATATACTTTGAAGCATACAGTTCAACTTCTGGAAAACATGGCGTCTCAGTTGTGAGTCGGAAATACATCAACCGTAATCAGCAAGCATTTCACAAAACACTTACACAAGATTACTTTGCCCATGATCCAACTTACGGTCCAGAGATGTTTAGACGACGATTCAGAATGAGTCGTCCATTATTTTTAAAATTATCGAAAGTATTCAACAGAATAATTATTATTTTGTTTACAAGTAGGACACTGCAAAAAAACAAAGTTTGAGTGGGCATCAAAAGATGACCGTAGCTTTGAGGATGTTAGCATACGGTACACCCTCGATGCCCTTGATAACGCATATCGTATTGCAGCGAGTACAACATTGGAAAACCTAGATTACTTCTGTCAATTAGTTGTGGACATTATGGGACTAAATATCTTCATTCTCCAAACAAGGCAGATGTAATGCGCTTGCGTGAAATGCATGAAAGCAAAGACTAGCTTGGCATGCTTGGAAGTCTAGAATGTATGCATTGGGAGTGGAAGAACTGTCCAAAAGGTTTTAATGGAGCATATAACGGCAAAGAAAAAACCAACTATCATTTTAGAAGCAGTTGCCTCTCATGATTTGTGGATTTGGCATGCTTTATTTGGAATATTTGGTTCTCTTAACGACTTAAACGTTGTCGAACGATCTCATTTGTTTAATAATTTGGCACAAGGTAAGTCAACTCATGTATTATTTACTCTTGGTCATAACACATATGAGCACGGATACTATCTAGGAGATGGAATTTATCCCAAATGGAGCTCGATTATAAAGACATTTGCAAACCCAATAACGGCAAAACAGAAACAATTTGCTACAATGCAGAAAGGACAAATGAAGGACGTAGAAAGGGCGTTTGGGGTCCTTCAGGCAAGGTTTGTAATGGTCAGCAATCCATGTAGATTATGGAAGAGATCAAAAATGACTACAATTATGTTCTGTTGTATAATTTTGCATAGCATGATCATTGAGGATAAACGCGTATGGACTATCCCGATTTTGAGTATGATGGGGAAAGACAACCCCCTGAATTATTCCGCACAGCCATGTTATGAACTGAAGGACAATATGCAATTCATGTCGATCATCATGAAGTATATCGTAATGCTGCTATTCATAATAGGCTCCAAAGGGATTTAATGGAGCATATTCAAAATTCTCATGGAAATCAATAGTTCATGATGATGGATCTTTATTTAGTTACATCCTTTTACCTTTTTATTTGTGTAACAAAGTGTAGAATGCTATAATTTTGATGTTTATAATAGCATTTATGTTTGGTGAAGTAAATCTATAAAGATGTCTATATAATGCATCGAAAAAAATGATGTACCATTGAATATTTTAAAACTAAAATTAGCACATGATTGAAAACATAAATTGAAGGTACATAAATATATAAACTGCAATAACTAAAAATATCACATGAATATTTCAACTACATATGTTTCATTCCTAATCTACTCTCAACAATGTGTTGTTTGTACTCCATCCAATATTGCATTGTAATTGGGTCCATTCCGGTGACATCCTTTTCCATTACTAAGGTTTCTTGGCATTGCCGCTCTAGTTCAAACCGGCTCTTCTCAATCTCGGTTAGTTCTTTTAACAGAACAAGCTTTACTACACTCCCTCCTTGACGTTCTGCATTTTCTCTAGCATGTTTTTCATGCATTAGGGCTAAACGAGAATCGATTTTGGATTGAACGGCAATTTTCTTTTTGGCTGCTCGTTGCCCTATCGGTTTGGCATCTTCATCAAATGAGGGTTCTGCTTCTTCGTCTTCATTATTTAGGCATACATTAGAGTCCATATAAGAACGATTGCCTGGGCTAGAACTATAATTAGTTCGACTTGTTTTTTTCTTGCCTTCGACTTCGTCTGGACATCACTTAAGCTTTTTGCATTGTTTGAGCTCCACTTTTGTTGACTAACAAGCAAGTCGTAGCAGTTTGCAAACTGATAGCAGTGTGGTTTCTTTGTACCATTTTCTCTTGGAAATAATTTCAAGAATTGATCATTTGTCATTCTCTTCTAAAAAGCAGAAACACAAAATGATATATTAACAAAGTGATAAAATATGAACATAAATTAAAATTGATATTTTTCAAAACACTACCAATTCAGCTTCGTCGCCCATTCCACTTGGATTTGCTATTCTTATTTTGTGAATCTAAGACTCATAGAATTGTGTTTGTCGATTAATCTTCCCAAAATGACCGGTGATTGCAGACATTGACCTCGTATTTTCAACATGCTTTTTATTGTACGCAGTCATGACTTTTCCCAAAAAGCCTCTCCACTTTGGTCATCCACCTTGACCGAGTCGTTAGAAAAATGATAGTAAATATAACACACATCTTTATCTTCATCATCAGATCATGGAGCAGAAGAATGGAATGACAGATGGGGAGCGGTATGGAGATGAACAATTTGAATGGGTTGGGAATCAAAATCCCAGGTATCCATATTCATCGTTTCGGTATATGATTGAAATGGATGAGACATACTTTCAATATTATGTAATTGAGAATATAATTATAGTAGAAGAAGAGATGTGTGTATTACAATCTGAAAAATAGTCCGATATATGTAATGAAATCACAAATATGACCATTTATATCCGTTGGAGTTCAAAATACGACAGTTGGAGTTTAAAACACGATCGTTTGTTGCCAAGGAGGTGGGAAGAAGAGCGGGAAGAAGCCGTTGGAGGGTTGGTTGGGGGGAAGGGCTTGGGCGCTCAAGCCCAGTTTCGAATCTTGAATTGGATCCTGAACTTTCAGCTGAATCTTTAGCCTTAATTTAACGATTGGAAACTTTTTTAATCAATATTCAGTGGAAAATGAAACCACTGGAGTTACTCTAAGGTGCATTATTTGTTGGTAAATTCTATTAACCCGCTGCTTTTTACTTTATCCACCCCGTTACTCTCTTTTTAAGCGTTCAAACCCTTTTTTTTCCTTTAACACCTCGATTATTTTCCATTTTACCCTTTCATGACTCCAACTTCATCTTCCTTCCATCTTATTTTTAGTTTGTTCTTTTAGCTCCAGTGAAAAAATGAATAAAAGAACGTGAATTGAAGCCCAAATAAAATGATTTATATTTAAATTTCTATTAAGAAATAAATTATATATGGTGTTGATTAAGTTAAATTTTTGAAATTTTAAGATTTTTGTTGCTTTCGTTTGGATTTGGCTATAAACTAATTTCTAGGTTTGACATATACTTAGATATTAACAGTACTGCTGGTTAATTCATATAACACTGCCTTAATCATTAATAGGAAGGATCTACAAAGTATACATCGTCTAGAAAATTGGACGAAAATGATTTGAATACAACACCAATATATTACGTAATTTAACAAAATATATGGAAATGAGTTTTTATTATGTATGCTTACTTTTGATGTTAGCTGATCAGGGCGGTTTAATCATTGATAAAGTAGCATTTTTATCTGGAAGGCATAAGGCAATTGCCGGGGTATCAGTAGAATCAGCCTTATTTGTTATGTGAATAGAACATGGGTATTTTCAACAGGTACAAAGATCAGGAAATGATTGTTTGTTTGTTTGTATTTTTAGTTATTTTAAAAAGCTATGATATACGGCCCAGAATATATAGACCAGAAAAGTCAAGCAAAAGACAAGAAAATAAGCTAAAAATATGGAATTCAAGAGTCCCAACATTGTTTCTCTCTAGGTAGGGCAAAATGCCCAAATCTCTCTCGGGCTTTATAAAATTTTCTTATTTTAAATTTGAGTTAATATTAGTAATTGATTAAACCATATATTATTGTGAAAATTATGAAAGTAAAAAAAAGATACATTAAAAAAGGATTCGGTACACTGATATTAAAAAAATACAAAGGACAATAATACAAATGCACGAAATAAATATAAGAAAGAAAATAACGGTGGGTAGTGACTTTTTGAGCAAGTATTTCTATAACGACCCATATTTTTTAACTATTTTAAATTATTAAATTTAATATGATTATTGAATAAAAAGGTTAGAAATAAAAAATTAATGATTTATTAACGTAAGTTACTGGATATGAACTTAGAAAAAAATTGAATAACAAAATTCAATAAGATAAGAGATGATAACATATATCAGAAAGTAAATTAAATAATATTAAATTGTAAATAAGTGCATTGACGTTGAATTACTATGAAATGGAAGTAGTTGTTTTATTATTCGAATTCATTTTGTAAGGTAAATTTCATAATTTAAATAACTTATATTTCAATTATAGTGATTTATTGGATAATTAAAATGCTTAAATTTAATATTGGAAATTATTTAAATTATTTAAATAATTGAGTCTTGAATTTAATGTAAATGATAATGATGTCACAAGTTGATTTAAATTTTATTTAAATAAGAATGAAGATTGTTAACTTTTAAAATTGATTTTGAAGTGATTAAATTGATTTTGGAAAATAGCTTGTTTTAATTAACGTGTAAAAATGGTCTTTTTGGGGACTATGGTGAATTTTGACGAAACCAGTTTTATCGGATCCGTAATTGTAACGACCTGATATTTTCAACCATTCGCATCCACGCATGTCGGATTTGAATTGCTCAAAATACCAGGTTGTTAATTTATATTTGGCAAAACTCAGCATATACAGTAGATAATTAATCACATAATCACAAACACAGAGTAATATACAATGTGCAACGGAAACAAAAGAATAATAGTTCATGAAGCTACTATATATATAACAGAGTTAAATAAGATACAACATAAGTCTCGAATACAATAGTCAAATACAAGATCAGAATACATCACTAAAATCAACTGAATATCTGAAAGCTGGACAGATAGCTGGATCTCCAAGCGAAGCTCCAACTCTAAAGGCGAGTCTCAAAAGCTAAACCACTCAGTCTGATCCGAGCGTAAAGCAAAATACAAACCACTCAAGTCAGGATTAACATTCTTATATCAATAAATCCAAACTCAAGTGAAATATCGACTGAAATACAAGTAACTCAAGGGATGTTTGGGATAACCATCCCCTAAGGATTCGTTAAACTATCTACTATGCAGTCATATACGTTATTATAATAATGTCTAAAGTAAAGTATAATATATTTTAAAAATAGCGTTAAGGATTTACATTTTCCATCTTAACACATTTTATATATTCCCATAGTCTATACGGTACCGTAATCTCCCCCGTATTGGACGTCGTCAGAGTGCACTCCATAGGTATGGTACAAAACAAACTCATATATGGAGCACTAGGGTAGGTGACATGGCACAACAAGGCAATGCCAGGGTAGATATACCAATTACGCATTCGGGCTGGTGGTAACGCATAGCCGCAGCTACCGTCCACCTCGAGCCACACTCCAAATCAAAATCAAAAGTGGCCACCAAATCAGTCTCAAAGTCTGAATATAATATCAAAGGAGCGTGTCCGATCAAACGTGCTACCTCATTGGCCCGAGAATCGCTCCTGTTTTAGCCACCTTATGCCAACTCACGGGAATCAGGTCCACGTGTATCCCTCAATAGGAGGTCTCCATCACCCTACTTCATTTTGGAATCTCCACCGCGTACATGGTTGTTAAAGTGGTTTTCGGAGTTGGCAGAGAGTATGACAACTTCCGATCCCGGTCTCTTTAACAACTAATCGTTATTATTACATCACGGTCATTTCAAAATAGTTTGTACTTCAAAACCAAAATATCCTATCTATTTTAAAACCATATCAATACGATATCATTTCCATTTCAAATATTTCCTTTCCAAAAATTATAGCACTTTCAAAGTTATAACACTTTCGAAACCAAACACTTGAAATTATAACACTTTCAAATCATAATACATTGAAATCATAATACTTCCCACTTAACCGGTTTAGATATTAAAATAGTATATAAAATAAAATAGGTTATAAAGTAAAATATAAAATAATTTTAAATATAATTTAAAAATACTTTATATAATAAAATAGTTTTCCTCAAATTTCACAAATCGATTCCAAATCAACTCGAATTCCAAAATTCAAAATTTATCAAATCTCAACTCATCAATTTCAATTTAGTTTCACAATAAACGATTCAAAATTATATCGTTTCAAATATAGATTTGAACCACAAATATACCGTTTCAAATTATATATTTCAAAGCTTTTATATTCCAAAATTTCGAAACTAAATTCGATAATTTCATAAATATTCATCAAATTTTCCTTTATATTATTTAGCTTTGAAATATTCATATAATAAAATCCAATATCATTTAAATAATCCCCAAATTTCCATTCCTTCAATTTATTTAAGCTTGATATATTCATTTAAATCGCCTTAAACCAAAATTAATTTATAAAACCATATTCTTTTAAAATCTCAATTTCAATAAGCTCCAAATGGATTCTTATTAAATATAATTCTTAATTGAATAAAATTTCAAATCAATTTCAAAACTATCTTCTCAACCTTAATTTATTAAAATTATTATAAACTCTATATTAAAATATAATTTAAATAAATACTTAACCATATTATATTTTAAATAAATCAAACTTTATTATTATTAAACTTATTTTATATCAAACAAAATTATACATAGCTTAAATTTAAGAATTTAACTATATATAAAATAATATTTATATAATATCTAAATCAATATTTTATAAACCTTATATTTTCTTCCAAAAATCATAGAAATCATTTTCAAAATATTTATATATAGATCAACGGTCTCTGTATATAATTTTCTATCCTATGGTCAAGTGATACGGATATTTATCATTTTAATCCGTAATTTAAATATAAATACGGGTATATATCATTTCAACCCGCAATCCCAAATTCAATTCAATGAAAAGCGCTTGGGTTTATCATTTCAAGCCATAACGATTTTCTCCTATTCTAAAGTCTGTTCGGGTATGTATCATTTCAATCCATAGTGAATTCTATTCTAATAGGGAACTTGCAGAGTGATAACAGATATGATACTAATATAATAGGCATATATCATCAATATAAATAACAGATAATGGTGTCAGATGTCACAGGTGAACAGATAGCATACGTATAGAAATGTAAATAACTAATAGCATAATACTTCAATTGTTGTTTCAATCGAAATCAAATTTAATAAATATAAGAACATTAATTGTGAGTGATTGCTCACCTTTCGAGGCTAAAGATAGCCGACAATGGAATGATTACGAATCCAGGCACGAATCCAAAGCAAAGCTAGATTGGCATGAATTTGACGGACAAGCTGATAATACGAATAGACGAAATAAATCAGAACTGGGTCGATGAAGATAATTGGTATATGAACTTATATATATATATAACTATATATATAAAAATTAGATTTTAAATTATATATATATACATATACATATATATATATATATGAATTTCAAAATCCATTGTCTTAAACTAAACTCAAATATTTTACAGTCAAATACACACAACACACAATATATGTTGAAACATTACTTATATATATATACCTAGCCATAACATAACTTGTATATATAGAACTAACATATTTCCAAAACCTTAACATTTATATATATATAACAGTATGAACCATAGGTTATATATATAAATTTACAAAAATCAAAACTGTGTACCGCTATAAATTTATAACAGTATAACACTTTATATTAGAAAAACCACACTCATACAGTACCCTTCTATATATATATACAACATATATAAAAGCTAAGATTAAATAACCAAAATATATATGCAAAATGTTGTATCATATACACACACACACACACACACAACTGTCAATGATCTACTACTCATATAATATACATATATACTACTATACATACATATATACTCTCATGTACTTTTTTATTATATTCAAAAATCAGTTTTTAAAACACACACACACACACACACACATATATATATATATATATATATATATATATATATATATATAATCCAACTCATAAATACTAACCCACCGATCATCAAATCAAGTTATAAACAAAACTATGCAAAACGGTATACACAAATTGTTGTCTAATATATATGTATGTATGCATGTACAATATAAAATAAAGTATGTACATATATACAGTACAACATATATGATATATATTCCAGATTTGACTAAGCTAAACTAATATGTTATAAATTTTCTTCTAAAGCAATTTTTTTAAACATACACATATAATATTATAACTAACGGATAATTATAAATCAAAATAAGTTGATATGTATACAATCGTTCTAATACCATATAATAAGTGCAGATAATATACTTATACATTTCCAACTATCAAATATACTATATCAAAACTTATATATATAAACAACGTTTTATACGAAACATATATACACACACACACTTACAATATAACAAATTGTTATATATATACATATATACTTGTTTATAACTTCAGATCGACTACATGAAAAGTTTTATGCAAACTGTATATATATATATATATATAAACATAGTATGTAGGATTCAATATATATATACATAACATATGTTGTATATTCAAAACTACAAATATATATATATGAACATGTAAAAATAATATATACGAAACACATATGTATTTTTATTCTATATACAAGCATTTTAAAACAAAAAAAATCAAACATAAAATACGATCGAACAACTATAAGATTTGTATATACAAAAAAGACAAATATATAACAACATTTACCTCAAGTTTATACGTATATACATGAGCATATATACACGCATCAACACGAGAAGCTGCAGGCCCAAGCTTGGAAAACAACAAAGCGAGGAGGAACAAGGCCGATGCAAACTGCTATGCGAAGCTCGGCTAGCAGTGGGTTTGCATGGATTAGGAGATTGGAGAATGATGAATGGAGAATCGGCGAGTTCAGTGTTTGATCCAGGCGGAGGAGATGGGCATGTATAGAGGTTGAGTGTGATTGTGGAAGCTTGGTGGAAGGCGAGGTCGGGGGTGAGGAGATCGTGCGGCAGTGAAGGGAAGGTCTGGGCAAAAGATTTTATGTAAATCTTGCTGTAATTGTGAAGAGTAGAGGTGGAGAGGTTGGATCAGGGAGAGGATGTGAAAGAAGATATTGGCAGAGGAATTAGAAACGAGTGGGTAGGAAATGTAAAGGTGCCTGCTAATATAATATATAATTTTGTCTTTCTCTTTCTTTTCAAAGCACAACAGAGAGGTACCAAGGAATACATAATGAAAATGGACCAGCAAATATGAATTGTAACCGAGGAATAGTGACAGCCAGCTATTAAATCTAGGAATTATAAAAGTCTATTGGCTATTTGTTTCAACAGATGGATAGCTGAAAAGACAGGGGAAACAAAGAGTTGAAATTTTATAACCAATACGGATACCTATTTCGCGATTTCTGCCGCGAACCGGACACCGAAACACAGAAAGAAATATACCGTAGAGATCAGCACAATGAGACGATCAAAATGGTATACAGATAGTAGTGGTACGACCATACTATCAAAAGTCGATAATCGGTACTGAAAATGCTACAAATTTGTCAGAATAAGATAACGGAGCAATAGAATTTCAAATTTGGCGAAACGAAATATGACGTCTTACTCAGAAGATGATTTACAAATTTTCTATAGAAAAATATTCAGGTTTGAAAAACATTTTATTACCATTGATTTTTAATCGATATAAATTGAAATAAAATTACACAAGAAAATAAATTCCTTATTATCCGATGAAAATTTACCAGTTGCTATGTTAAAATAGACGCATTTCAAATATCAAATTTTTATTTCTAAACTTTATTGTTTAAAATTTCACAAAATTTCAATTAAATAAAACAAATAAAATAATTAAAATTTACGGATCGTTACAGTAATAGTAAGTTATTATAGGATTTCAAGTTTCGTAGCGATTGGACTTATCGTTTTGTCGTGCGAGCTTAAAATGTGTAGAATTTAATTAAAGGAATTTAAGTCAAAATAACTCAATTTGAAAAACTGTCTTCTGAATATGATGAAATTGGCCTTCGATACACATTCCATTGTGTTCGGAATAGGGGTATAATATACAAAGCGCCAGGCGGCATGCTTCGTTTGGAGTTCGAAAATTTCATGGATTAATAGTACCATGAAAATTTCCTGTAGATAGCCCTAAAACTATCTTCATTTTCTTAAACCCTAAAATAAATCCACAGCCTCCACTTATAACCCTCGATCCAATGGCCGTGATCGTCCATGTCGATCGAAGCCAAATTAGCGGAAGCGTCCAATAGGGAAGTCGGAGAGCTCGACGAGGGCGTCGAGCGGCAGACGTCAGCAGCGACAGAAGGGCCACGTTCGCGGTGGATCGTGATCGCGGTTTGGGTTCATGCACGGTTGAGCCCGTGCGCGTGGAGGCAGGGCTGGCACGAGCGTGGCTAAGGGGTGACGCGGTCAAGGCGGCGGCGGTAGGTGGCTGGCGATGGCGCGTTCTCAATCAAAGTTCATAAAAAAACACATGAACCAGTCACATGCGGACCTGTAGCAGCGGTAGAGAGGTGAGGTGGGTTTTGTTTTTATTTTTAATTTATTTTACTAATTTTAATTTAATTATATCGTTATGTTTAAAATCTCATAACTTTCTCACACGAGGTCTGTTTCCAACGAAACAAGTCGAATTGCGAGCGCATCAATGAAGGCTATGACATGGAGTTGGATTCGTATTTATTTAAAGCTGAAAAAATTTCAATTTCAAGTAAAGGTGAGTGTTTTAAACTACTCACCAATTACTAAAATATTCTGATGTTAGTTAAACTGAAATCGTGATGGATGTTGATTGAAATTGAATGCTATTGGCTGATATTTTAGATGGTTGGATATTTATTTATTTTATATATCCATGCTATCATCCTGTATATTATTGATAGTATATAAAACAATAAATTGAATTATTTCGATTAAATTAAGAAATAGGTCGAAACGATATATACCTATGACATTGAGATTTGGATTGAAATATATATATATATATATATCCATCATTGTAATTAAAAATTGAAATAACTATTCGCTTGGCCATAGGATAGAAAATTATATAGGACACTGGATTGGTTAAATTAAATGATTTTAAATTCTTGATTTTGAAATTATTTAAATGATATCGTTTTTAAGGAATAAAATAATTGATTTATGGAAATTGAATTATTTTCGAACTCAAGTTTGGAATGTTGAAATTGAAATCTCTTTATAGAAATTGTTTAAAGAATTAAATTCGAAGTTGAAGTTATAATTGAAATATGATTTGAAGTATGGAAATTGATTTGTTTTAAAAGATTTGAACTTTTATTCGAACTTTGAAATATATCTAAAGGTAATTAAATTGATATTTCAAACTTGGGCTTGGAATTGAATCATTTTAAAGATTTGAACATTAAATTGAACTTCGAGGTTAAATTTAATTTAAATGATGTAAATCGATATTCTGAAATTGAACTCGAACTTTATATAAACTGAAAATGGTTTAAAAAGAAAGTTGAATTGGAACTTAAACTATTCGAATCGACTCGATGAAAATCAAAATCGAAATTAATTCGAATTGAATTAAGATCGAAGTTGGTTTGAATTGAAATTGAAAATGATTTGAATAGAAATCGAAAGTGAGTCGATTTGAATTGAATTGAGATTGAAGATGATTTAAATTGAAAATTTCGGAACTGAATCAGTCTGATTTGAAACTATTTTCAAATAAATTATTTTAATATAGACCATTTAAAAATCTATCTTTTTTAAATATTCAAATTATTTAAATTTTCAAATCACTTAATATATAACCTATTTAATATCTAAACTATTTAAAAGATTTCAACTATTCAACTATTTAAATTATTTTTAAACTATTTATAATTGTTCGATTATTTTCTAAAATTCAAAATGATCTAAATGGGAACTTTTTATATTTAAATCATGGATTTAAATGCAAATTTAGGTAAATGAAGTTATAAGCTAGTTGAAATTCGCAACGATTTTGGAAGTGAAATTGAGATATTGGGGTGAAAAATGATTTCAAGTGAAATTGAGATATTTTAAGTAATTATGATGATTTTGAAATAAAAATATTTTTAAAGTGAATACGATATTTTGATATCAATTAGTATGGATCATTTTCGAAATGTAAAGGAACCAACTGATGTGTAAAAAGACTTTTGATTGTTAAGAGACCAGGATCTCTTATTAGCATACTCTCTGTCAATATTGCAACCACTTTAACAACTATGTACGTGGAGGAGATGTTAGTCGCTTTTTATAGAATCAAAGATGGCCAGCAGTTGTAAACAATGTAAATGCAGCGGAAATAGTAAAGTAGATCACACGGTCAATTTTATACTAGTTTGGAGCACCTCTCCTACGTCCAGTCCCTAAACACCTCTTAGGAATTTCACTATCAACACCCTCACTTCACCTAGAGGAACAAGTTTACAGACTCCACCTGAACAACCAAACAAGACTTCGACAGCTGTTACAAGTAGTGTAACAAATGTTACTTTCTAACACAGTATATCTTGATATACAAAATCTCACTTTGATATACAATAACTCCTGTAACTATACCAAACTATATTGAGTGAAGGTGTAGAGGCTAAGGAGTTTATTCGACAAGACTATGTGATTTGGAAATGAAGAGCACCAGTTGAAATCTCTGAATCACATGAATTTCGTGGAATTCGGAGTATTGCTTAGGAATTGAGAGTTTGAGACCTAAAATTCAAAGCATAAAGTTTTGATCTATGATTCAAGAATGGTTAGGGGACTATATAGTTGTTACAGGGATGCCAATGTCGGGATGCAACCTTCGAAATTCGCCGTTGATGAAGAGAAGTGGCTACAGGAGCAAAGAGATGCAACTTTTGGAGCGAAGAGACGCGAAGGCACCAATTCAAAAAAATATCCGTTTTTGCACTAGCTCAGTTGATTGAGGATCAAGTTCAGTCGACTGAAAAGGGACAATTTTGTTCCAGAACTTCAGGCTTAATTCAGTCGGCTATTTTTTTAAGTTAGTCAACTTAGGCTAGTTCGGTCGACTAAGCAAGGATTTCAGTTAACTGAATAAGAATAATTTCTAAAAGCTTGCTTAGTTCAGTGGTAAAAGCATGCGCTCATCTCTCAAGCCACTCGGGTTTGAGTCTTAACTTCACATATTTGTAGCCAAATTATTTTTCACCTTTTCCATCATTATTTTGATCTGAAATAACATAATAAACATATTAGCAGCATTGTTGTATAGTTGTTATCATCAAAACACCATATATATGGTTCTAACAGGAGACTCCAGAATGAAGTGGTTGGATTTGGTATGCGTTTGCTGAATTTGAAGAAAGAGAACGATGATAGATAGATCACGACACTTGTGTCAATTTGAAACGACTAAAACAGGATGGCTTGACAGGGCCAATGAAGGTAGCTACCTCTAGCAAACATATGTTCTTTGATTTTCTTTTGAACTTGGTCCATAATATTTCTTTGATGTTGGTTTCGATTGGTGCACCATGATTTGAGATGACCTCACTTTAACTCGATATGGGATGGATAGATGCGGTGGTTAATCGTGGCTACGATGTGTTACCACCAGCCCTGCTACCTGAACTGGTAGTATCATACCTTGGACATTGTCTCACGTGCCTTATCATACTTTTATACTTATACGAGACCACTATGAGTTTGGTTTAGTGTTGTCGTATCATGGCGCATCCCTATCCCCCAACGTGCTACTGAGGCGTAATATGCAAACTGTACGACAGTGCTTAAAAACACGTTAAGGGGGATTAATGTAAGCCTTAATGTTACGAAAAATATTTATTTATTGATTAGACATTACATATATAGCGTATTCTACTATATATTGATATTTTGACGGATCCTTAATAGATTGAAAATCTCGTAACATCTCTTGAGTTATTGCGTGCACATTGTATACTGGATATGAGATGTAAAACCTCATAAACATCTGATGCTATTACAGCACTCATGTTATACGTGATATTTGTTTGACTTATATAAGAATATTTTAGTTCTGACTCGAGTGTACTATTTTGCTTTATGCTTGGGTCATCCTTGAGTTTTCAGTGTATTGAAGATCAATTATTCTAGAGGACGAAGACGAAGATTTAGTATATTATTACTAGCATTATTTCCCTGCATTATTTTGTTCCACTGCATTATTCTATTGTTCTGTTATATACATAACTCTGATCGATGTTGTAAAAGTTTAATCAAATGTATGGTATAAACAGCTTCATGAACTGTTTATTTGATTGTTATATTTTTTCATTTTGCTGCGAGATTCTGTATTTGTTTTCTTTTTTTCTTTTTTTATTAATTAACTCCATTGATTATCTGTGTTTTGAATTGTTTTGAGTTGGACATGTGTGGTTTATTATCGACTTAAACCTTCCGAAATATGGATCGTTTCAGTTGGTATCAGAGCTTTGGTTTAGCGATAACCTTAGCTTGGTCCGGTTGGACGCATTAGAGATAGGGTAGTAATAACCTAGAATGAGCTTGTTTTTGAGTGCGTATGTGTGTATAGAGCATGTCCTTGTTAGTGTTATAAAATGTTTTACATTGTGCTTACTTATCTATTGAATTGTTTATGAATTTTGGTTCGTACATGAGACGCCATGCTATCGATAGGGGTTTCCAAACACTTAAATAAGATAAGTCAACGTAATATTTTTTAAAATATGGTAAAAGAGATAATTTTACCTAAATTATATTTTATATATAAAATGATAACTTTCATAAACCTGTATGATTATTAATGAATGTTTGTTGTTAGGAGGTGATAATATTTTTGGTCATCGATTATTACTTGAATTAAACTAAAAATGAGTACTTTGTGAACTCTATTTCACGAAATGTTTGATAATTAAATTGAGTTGAAATCTAATTACAATAAGAGTTTTTTTGCAATAATCAAGATGTAAATTAACGAAATGTTTTCATAATAAGGTAATGGAATTGTATAAGTATATTTATAATATGGCTTATAAATAGGAAGGATTTAAAAGATGAGAATTTTAGAATTTAATTCCCGTTGCTTTCAAAATTGTTTTCAAAGCCTTCAGAATTAATAATAATACTATTTGAAAGTGTTTTGACTAGAAATATATTTTGAAAAGATTTTTGAAAAAAATAAAAGTGTTGAACTCGCTTTAGTCGCTGGGAAATAATTTTGGGGATGACTACAACATCGTCAGTATTCATTTTCGAGTTTCTGAGTGAGAATTACTACCAAAAGAAATTTGTTTTCAGTTAAAAAAATTTTGATTGAAAAACTACAAGTATGATTTGATAAATATATAAAAATAGTTTTTGAACTTATAAATTGAAAGAGTATAGATAAGAAATAATTTTATAACTTATGGATTTGACTAGGAAAGTAAAAACCAGATTTTAAAATGGTTGAAAATTTTGGTTAAACAAACAAAAGAAAATTTGAATTTGAGGTATGAAATAAAAGAATTAACCTACGTAATGTTAAATAAATAGAGTCAGTGAAATGAAGTAAATAAAATGAATCTAATTGAAGGAAGTTTAAATGAAAGTGAATTGTATTTGATATGAATCAGATAAAATAATGAAATGAAATTTTAAGTGAATAAGTTTGTATAACTTATAGATTGAGAAATATTAAGCTAAAAACAAATTTTAAATTTATTGAATGTGAATGATAAAAAGAAAGAAATTTTAATTTAGATTAAGTAAAGGCGGTAAGAAATAATTTAAACTAAGTTTGAATTATGAAATGAATGGATTTATGTAATAAACTGAATTGAAGTCAATAGGTTATAAAACCAAATTTGAAAATAATAACTTAACTAATTTGAGTTTATGGATGTTTATAAACTTAAGTAACGAACTTAAGAAAAAACTAATTTTGGTTTAAATTAAAATGAATTTTAACTGAGAATTTGAGAACTTGAATCCTGATACTTTTTGAAATTGTTCTCTAAGATTTTGAAAATAATATTAGTATTATTTAAAAATATTTACGAGTAGAAGTTACTTTCAAAAATGGATTTTAAAAAGGAAGTAAGTCCTGTACTCCTCTCTTCTGTCGCTGGAAAATAATTTCGGTGTTGACGACCGCATTATCGACATTCATTTTCGAGTTTCAAAGTGGAGAAGGTCACATAGTACTACACATTTGTTTTAATAAATAAATTTTTGTTTTAAAATTTCCAAACATGGTTTGATATATATAAAATGTATGAGTATATATTATGGTTTGGAAAGAAACCTGGTGTTTTGTTCTTACATTCTCTGTAAATTAATAATTTTCACTTATTGAAATGAATTAATAAAATGATTTAATGAATGGCCCATAAATGAATTGATATGAAATGTATTAAATATAAAGTGAAATACTTGAAATTTGAATAAATTGAATGTAAATAAAATAAATGTGAATAAATTGAACGTTAATAAAGAATGAACGTTAATACGAAATGATAGTGTATAAATTAACTATCGACATTGGAAAATGTAAACTGTGATAGTTATGAATTAATTGGATGAATATTAATTGTTGGATGGTTTCTTTTGTTATATATCATTGTTATTACTGCTTTTGATTTCATATGATTGTGATGTTGGTATTGGTGCTTATGAATATGCTTTGGATTCAGAATTCATGTTATATGGTCTATTAAACTCGTACATGTTTCTATATCTTTTATATGCAACTAATATCCTAATCTGAGTTGAGATATGCACATGTGAAGACCATTCGGATGTATACGCGGTTTGATTTTCTTTTGCTCGCTTTAATATGAGCGAACTCGCTTATATTAATAATAATAATAAGGTACATATCTCGGATTATATACCGCACTTTTATATTTTTCCCTACGGGATGCCTCATCATTAAGACGAGATGTATATTTATGTTATATCTCTATATTGTAAATTTTACGACCGAGCTGCGCGAAGGAGACGCTGCCGAGATTTTCCATAAATTCGGAATTTAGAAAAATTTCGAGACTTTAAAAATTTATAACTTGCTATACAATAAACCATTATCAGAGTGACGTAGCGGAGGTGTGGTAAAGGTTTTATAAATAAGAGTTTGAAGTTTTGTATGTCGATTATTTTGAGAAAAATATATCAAATGTTAGATTCCTTACTTAACCCATTTTCAAGTATGAAAAGTTTTGAGCGGCTGAGATTATTACGACCTGTATTTTTAACTATATTAAATTATTAAATTCAATATGATTATTGAACAAAAAATGATTAGAAATAAAAATTCAATGATTTATTAATGTAATTTACTGGATATGAACTTAGATAAAAATTTTGAATAATAAAATTCAATAAGATAAGAGATGGTAATTTTTATTAGAAAGTAAATTAAATAATATTGAACCGTAAATAATTGCATCGATGTTAAATTACTGTAAAATGGAAGTAGTTGTTTTATTATTTGGATTCATTTTTAAAGTTAAATTTTATAAGTTAAATAACTTATATTTTAATTATAGCGATTTATTGGATTATTAAATTGTTTAAATTTAATATTGAAAATCATTAAAAATATTTAAATAATTGAATCTTGAATTTAATGTAAATTAAAATGATGTCGGAAGTTGATTTAAATTTTATTTAAACAAGAATGAGGATTGTTAACTTTTAAAATCGAATTTGAAGCGTGATTTTGGAAAATAGCTTGTTTTAATTAACGTGTAAAAATAGTCTTTTTGGGGACTGTCATGGATTTTGATGAAACTATTTTCATCAGATCCGTAATGGAAAGTTATTGTAGGATTTCAAGTTTCATAGTGATCTGACTTATCGTTTGGTCATGCGAGCTTGAAACACGTAAAATTTAATTAAAGGAATTTAAGTTAACATAACTTGATTTGAAAAGCTATCGTCTGAACATGATGGAATTGGCCTTCGATATATATTCCATTGTGTTCAGAATATGGGTATAAAATATGGAATGTCAGGCGTGGAGTTTGAAAATTTCATGGATGAATAGTGTCGTGAAAATTTCCTATAAATAGCCCTAACCTATCTTCATTTTCTTAAACCCTAAAATAAATCCACAACCGCCACTTGTAACCCTCGATCTAATGGCCGTGAACGTCTATGTCAATCGGAGCCAAATTAGAGGAAGCATCCAATAGGGAAGTCGAAGAGCTCGGCGAGGGGAGACGATCCACGGTCGTGGATTGTCAAAGGCAGATGTCGGCACGGTAGAAGAGCCGCGTTCGTAGCGGCTCATGCTTGCGGTTTGGGTTCGTGCGTGGCTGAGTGTGCACGCATGAAGGCAGGGTTGGCGTGAGCGTTGCTGGGGGTTGATGCAATCAAGGCGGCGATGGCAAGTGGCTGGCAATGGCGCGTTCTCGATCGAAATTTGTAAAATAAACCTCGCGGAGGAGTCGCATGCGGACCTAGAGTAGCAGGAGAGAGGCAAGGTAGGTTTTGTTTTGATTTTTAATTTATTTTGTTAATTTTAATTTAATTAGATCGTTATGTTTAAAATTGCATAACTTTTCATGCTAGGTCCGTTTCGATTGAAACAAGTTGCGTCGTGATCGTATCAACGAACGCTACGAATGTAGTTAGATTCGTATTTATTTAAAGTTGAAATTTTTTTAGTTTCAAATAAAGGTGAGCGTTTTAAACCGCTCACGAATTACTAAAATATTCTGATGTTAGTTAAATTGAAATCATGAAGTTATTTATTTTATTAACCATTGTTTGGTAATTTAATTGACATTTGAATTGACATATGAGTTGAATTGATAGGAATTTGAATCAATGGTTGAATTTAAAATTGAAATTAAATTGCTAGCTAAACACTCGATATTGATAACTAGTTAGTTGTTGTGAATTATTGGCCGATTTGAATGTTGATTGAGATTGAACGCTACTGGCTGATATTTTGGATGATCGGATGTTTAATTATTTTATATATCCATGTTATCACCCTATATATATTGATAGTGCATAAAACTGTAAACAAGATTATTTCAAATAAATTAAGAAATGGGTTGAAACGATATATAACAGTGATGTCGAGATTTAGATTGAAATGATATAAGTCCATCCTTGTAATTAAAAATTGAAATAACCATTCACTTGACTATGAGATAGAAAACTATATACGGACACCAGATATGTTAAATTAAATAGTTTTAAAATTCTTGACTTTAAAATTATTTAAATACAACCGTTTTTAAGGAATAAAATAATCGATTTATGGAAATTGAATTATTTTCGAACTCGAGCTTGGAATGCTGAAATTGAAATCAGTTAATAGAAATTGTATAAAGAATTAAATTGGAAGCTGAAGTTAGAATTGAAGTATGGAAATTGATTTGTTTAAAAAGTTTGAACTTTTATTCGAACTTTGAAATGTATCCAAGTAAAGGCAATTTAAATTGATATTTCAAATTTAGGCTCGGAACTGAACCATTTTAAAGATTTGAACATTAAATTGAACATCGAGGTTAAATTTGATTTAAAGGATATAAACTGATATTCTGAAATTGTGCTTGAACTCTATATAAACTGAAATGGTTTCAAAAAAATTGAATTGGAACTTAAACTATTTGAATCGACTCAATGAAAATCGAAAATGAAATTAATTCAAACTGAATTGAGATTGAACTTGATTTGAATTGAAAAACTGAAATTGATTTGAATGAAAATCAAAAGTGAGCCGATTTGAATTGAATTGAAATTGAAGATGGTTTGAAATGAAGAATTCGGAATTGAATCAGTTTGATTTGAAACTATTTTCAAATAAATTGTATTAATATAGACTGTTTAAAAATCTATCTTTTTTAAATATTTGTAGGATCGATTTCACTCTAGAGGGGGAGTGAATAGGGTGATACTATTAATTATAAAAATTTATTGCAGAAGGTTATATAAAATAATTTCAACACAGATTACAAGAAAATAATGGCAGCACTGATACAGTAGAACATAAAAGGCAGAAAATAGAACACATAGATTTACCCAGCTTCGCCAAAACCCTGCATATGTGCTGCCTCAAGGCTTCTACTAGAAATTAAGGATGCTTACACACGTAAACCCACGACACTCACTATCGTCCAACCTTAACTCTATGCTCAAAACCCTGCCACAGCTCAGCCACTGTGTTGCGAATTCTCGAACTACACCACCATAGTTCGTCCCCTAGTCACACGACTAGAAAATACAATCGTTTAAAAGAGAAAATACAATAAAAGATATTTAAAAAACAAAAACCCTAACTTAATATAATTAATCCCTATACTCTTTATAATAACCACCCAAATAATAACTCCCCTTTTTCCTTTTGCCTCTAACCGGCCTGACTTCTTTGTTCGCTGCTCGTTTGTTTCCTCTTTAACCGAAAATTAGGGCCTTTTGAAATTGAAGTGCCACTTCAATTAATTGTTCGATTATATACTCTTGCGTGCTTGCTCTGTTGAATGACCATCTCTTCAATTTTGCACACGGCTGCTCCAATTTGATCGAGTTCGATTTTTGCTTCGGTATGTAATTTATGCTTTTCTGCTTTGCTGTTTAGCTTACTTGAACTCAATCTTGATTCGAGTTGAATGATTATTCTTTGTCTCTTGAACTCGAATGTTTTCTACGGCCGATGATGATTGGGTTTTATTGGATTCGAATTCCTATATTTTTGTTCGTATAAATTCATTTGAATTCGTCAATTATTTTATTCCGGCCGTTCGATGTTGCTTGGATGTTGATGATGATTTTTGACATCTTCAATTTCGTATATTTTGTTGCTTGTTTACTTGATAATCATGGCTTTGAATCTTGGTCACCATGGCTTCGGTATTTGCTGGTACGTTGTTGACTTTGGTCACTTGATATTGATTCTGTTCTTCTTTCACCGGATTGAACTACACTAATTTTTTGGTCTTGGATTTGATTCCATTCCGACTTCGGCCTTGACTTTGTTTATGAGATGATATTTAAGACACCTTTGTCTTTGTTCGAAACTGCTATTTGCAAAGATGTTCTTGTACATGCTTATTGTATCCCTGTACTTCATGTTGTCTGGTCTTGTCACTTCACACGGTTTTGATTTTGGACTTTGTGACTTTGGCATTATCACTGATAGTTTGAGTTCGTGTGCATTAGGAACTGGTTCATGATTGTAGCATTGTATTTAATTTGGACATCTGATTTGGTTGCATCTCATTTGAGCTCATGTGCACTTGGTTTGTACTTTTGGTTTGTGTTTCACTTTAGTATATGCAGTCTTTGTTTTTGTAGTCTTGTAATATGGTTCAAGTTGCATTCAATCATGTACTTGATTGCTTGCATGTATATATATACATGTGTGTTCACTCATGTATATATGTATGTTTGTGAGTGGAATGAATGCTGTACTTTTTCATTTGTCTGGTGGCATTTGGTCTTGCATATTTGTACATTGATGTCACCTCTCTCCTTTGTAGCATATATTCTATACTGTGCATTCATATAGTCTGGTTTGATCATGCTTCATTGCTATTGAACTTCATGTTGAGGCCTGGTGAACTGTTTTGATACAAGTCTGTACTTTGTGTTTATTTGAAGTGATTTGGTCGAGTTCATTTGAAAGCATTTGACTTTGATTGCTTGTTTCTCTGGCCAATCATGGCATTCATATGTTACTATCATATAAGCTTGATGCTTGGATTTACTTGTGTACTTCATTTGCTACTCTGGCCACTTGTTGTTCATTGGTCTATCTGGTTCATGCTAGCTGAGTTGTCCTGTTGCACTGCCTATATATGTATATGTATGTATGTATATATATATGGTAGTTACATTGTTGTTTCACTGTTTTACACATTATTATTGATGCCGTTAATATCTATTGCACGTTTTTGTTTATTATTGCTAGAAGTGGTCTTGGTAGAGTCTGGTGCTATTTTGGTCGAGACTGTGTTCTTGTTTGATTGTATTTGAATTCTTGTGCTCGACAATTTTGTGATGTTTTATAGTGCACCTGAGTTGAATCCAGCTTAAAGCTCGGGTTTGACCTTGTGCTGATATTGTGACTTTCACTTGAGTTGAGCCCGGCTTTTGATTTGGGTTTGACCTTGTGTTCACCTGTCCCAGCAATCTTGTTAAGTGTATATTGGTGTGCACGGTCATATGGCTTGTACAGTAATACACTGTGCATGTCACATGCTGTTCGTGTATGATGAATTCAAAATAAATATGATGACGAATAACCCAAATAACAGAGGAAAATAATAATTTCAAAACCACATTTTATTTTACACTGCAAAATATTTACTTTTTTAATTTTACTGCATTAGTGTTTATTTTGCAGATAGCTCAGATGTTGGATTAAATCTGGACCAGAGTTGCAGATAAAATACAAGTGAATGAGCGATATGTAGTGAGGAGCAAATGCAAATTTGAAATTGTGAATCAAAATTGTATTGTAATTGAAATTGTGTATATATAGTGAGAGCTCAAATTTATACAATTCAAAATTGTAATAAATATTTGTTTGAATAAAATATCAGTTTGAATTTAAATTCTGTGTTATTTATTTTATTAAGCAAATATCTATTTAATTCTTTGAAAAATAAAATAGTACAATAACAGATACATTTAAATGAATATATATATATATATGTATATGTTTATTATCATCAAACAAAAATCATATACTAGCATATTCAACAATCTCCCCCTTTTGATGATAACAAACATATATTTAAGATTTTGAATTTATTAAATGTATTTGATTATTCAGTTTGCTCCCCCTATTTGAATGCTCCCTCTCTCCACACAAAGCTCCCCCTTCATATATGCATGAAAATGAATAAATGAAACTAGATGCATATAGAAAATAAAATATTTGACTTTTATTCTTCGAAATCTTAACTTTTCTCTCCCCCTTTGTTATCAGCAAAAGAGTAATGGTGTTAAAAAAATAGAGACAAAGTGATAGACATGAATACAACATTAATACCCAATAGGTTATAAATATTAAATTTCAATAAAAAAATCAAACAAAAATCATAAATACTTCGTTTGACGCATATTCCACTTTATAATGATAGGGATAATGTCATCAAATAAAACCTTATGGTTGTGTCTATTTGTGGTATATTTATATCAGGAATTTGAATATCTACTGACCATACATAACCGTTAGGAATCTTAAATGAGATTAGTAGTATTCACAATTTTTTTATTAAAAAAATGAATTCAAGTATCTTCTAACCACACATAACCGTGAGGACTTTTGAATGGGGTTAGAATCAACTTGTCTATTTAATCACTCTATTTTGATACGCCTTCCATACATGCATAACTGTGAGGACTTTTAAATGAGCATGGAATCACATAATCAAAAATCCCAAGTAATTCAACCATGCATAACTGTGAGGACTTTTAAATGAGAGTGAATACTTTGGAAGTTTTTGTTGCTAAAAATATAATAAAATGAAAGCGCATAATTTTCCATTTAAAATACCACATATTGACATACTATATTGGACTTTGATGAGTGATGGTCGATAGAATTATGATAGGAATAGAGATGGTCATGGAAATTTTACCAAACAAAAAGTTTTTATAACTCTTGTTTAAATTTCTAAAGAAATTTACTAAATATACCGTCTCAAGTTATAATATATGATTAATATCAACACTCATTAATTTTTCAATCACTATTTATCTTTTCGATAATCAATAGAGAGTCAGATTAATTAATGTAGTCATTTAAGATCAAATCCAACAATAATTATAAAATCAAATTTTCAAAAATAACTAATCTGAAACAAGGTAAACAAAAATTATTTTCTTGAAGGGGTTTTATAAGAAAAATGTCCACTAATTGAAAATTATTTGAAATGAAAAATATGCAGATATTTTCTCTAAAAATGTTGCAGTCACTGAATATCTCAACATAAATCACGTTCCACTAGTAATTTTCCTACCAATTAGATTACCAGTTTTATCTGCATCTGAATTTTTCTCACTCGAGATTGTCATTAGTTTGATGTCATAAACCAGACCGTGATGTTGCAGCAAACACCTTGATTTCATTTTTACATCTTTTGAATTTGAATTGAAACCGTGTAAACAAAACCATGAATATAGAGTCAGCCAAATGTATTATCATCAGTCAAATGTATATGAAGTAGTTCAAATACTCTCTAGAGATTTTTTAAAGTGTACTCGGCATAAAAGAATAATTTGTTAACAATTTTGAAAAAGTCAGAATCAAAATCAACATTCATAACTTTATCACGTAACTGGCTGAATTAATTATGGTGCAGATTATCACATTTAATATGTCGTTCAAGAAAGAGGTTTCTTTACCTATTTTACCTTTACGAAATTTTTTTATTGTTGCCCATTGTGATTCCGCCTCCTTTATACTAGGCTAAGGAACTTTGATTTGTGGCACATCGTGTACCTGGAACATCTATAATCCAGATAACACTGTTGTTGTTCCTTAGCCTGCCACAACACCTACACGAGAAAAGATTATTGTGACCTATTTTTTTTATAGGTCCATGGTTGTTAGTGGCAAATGATTTTGAAAAATGTATTTGTGTAGACCCAAAACTATTTATATATGTTCCTTTCGGCACCCAGATTTGTTTAACTTTGAGGGATTTTATATTCGTTCCTTTTGGAACCCAAATTGGTATGGTTTTCACATTTTTGGGTCCATACCAGCAAATATTGTGCTTATGTCCAGTTTTTCCACATATTGTGCACTTTGAATTGACTTGATTAATTTTGCTTTTAACAGGTTCAGATTGATTATACCCAAGTCCTTGTTTAACTGTATTAATAGTTTGTTTCCCTAATAGCATATTCAACGATCTTTCTCCTTTGGAAATTTTTTCGAAAGTCGTTGACAGTTGTTGGACTTGTGTTTTGAGAGATTCATTTTCATTTAATAATTGTGTGCACTTTTTAATGGAATTTTCTCTCCTTGTTTTTACTTTCTTTCAAAATCAAAATTTCATTTTCAAGTGATTTTATTTTAATTTCTGATTTTTTAATCTCTTCTTCGAATGTTTGACATTTATCACACTTAGAGCTCTTAGTTTGATAGTTTTTAACCAATTGATTAAGCTGTTTATTTGATTCTATCAAACTATCTCTTTGTTATTCAATTTTGGCATATTTCTTCCTAAGTCGTTCAAAACGTCTATTTACTTCGTGGAAATATATAAGTAATTCTGTGTAAGTTTTGATACCTCGCTTGGCTGATCATCATCGCTATCAGTTATATCACCGCGAAGGCATAGATTTCCTTTCTCACTCTCACTGCTAGTGCTTTTATAATCATCATCACTTTTATTCCACATGGCTGAAAAACTTCTCCCTTTTGATTTATTTTCTATGCCTTGTCGATTTTGAGGACAATTAGGCTTGATGTGTCTGGGTTTGATGCACTTGTGACAGATGATCTCCCGTTGTTCTGGGTTGTTTAGTGCTTTGACTATTCTGCTTTTCAATTTTTGATTTAGATCTAGATTTATGTATTTGCGGTTCCATATTTTGAATCTCTTTATTAGTAGCGCCAGCTCAGCTGCTTCATTATTATCATCATCACCACTGCCTTTTTTCAATCCTGCTAAGCATGTTTCTGAGTCGATTATGGGGGATCTCTTACGGATGTTGATTTTTGTACCATATATTGCATCAAAAGTATTCCAGATTTCCTATTTTCACAATGAGAGACAAAGTTAAAATTATCTTGATTAATATGAGAATATGGTATATACATAGAAAGAGCATTAATCGAAGTAATTTTCTCGTCTATTATATCACACCCATTTTCAATATTGTTCCAAATTTAACATTAACAGATTTTAAATAAAACTCGATTTTTAATTTCCAATTCAAAATTTTTGTTCCATCAAACCAGGAGGAATAATATTGGAATAACCCTCAGTAAAAGAATTATCAAAAGAGGCCATTTAAAAATTCAAATTTGTAACAAAAAAATTGATTTTTGGAAAATCGGATTTTTAAAACAAAAATGGCTTTTGAACCTGGCTCTGATACCACTCGTAGGATCGATTAAACCCTAGAGGGAGTGAATAGGGTGATACTATTAATTATAAAAATTTATTGTAGAATTTTATATAAACAAATTTCAACACTGATTACAACAGAATAACAACACAGATATAGCAGAATATAAAAGGCAGAAAATAGAATACACAATTTACCCAGCTTCCTCAAAACCCTGCCTACGTGTTGCCCTCAAGGCTTCTACTAGAAATTAAGTAGTAAGACGCTTACACACGTAAACTCACGATACCTGTTATCGACTACCTTAACTCTATGATCAAAACCCTGCCACAATTCAGCCACTGAGTTGCGAATTCTCAAACTACACCACCGTAGTTCGTCCCCTAGTCACACGAGTAGAAAATATAATAGTTTAAAAGAGAAAATACAATAAAATATATTAAAAAACAAAAACCCAAATTTAATTTAATTAAGCCTAATACTCTTTATAATAACCGGCTCAAAATAATAACTCCCCTTTTTGCTTTTGTCTCTAACCGGCCTGACTTCTTTGTTCACTGCTCGTTCGTTTCCTCTTTAACCAAAAATTAGGGCCTTTTGAAATTGAAGCGCCACTTCAATTGACTGTTCAATTATATACTCTTGCGTGCTTGCTTTGTCAAATGACCGTCTCTTCGATTTTGCACATGGCTGCTCCAATTTGACCGAATCCTATTTTTTGCTTCAGTATGTAATTTATGCTTTTCTGGTTTACTGTTTAGCTTGCTTGAACTCAATCTTGATTCGAGTTGAATGATTATCCTTTTTGCTTGAACTTGAATTCTTTTTTACGACTGATGATGATTGAGTTTTATAGGAACCAAATTCCTATATTTTCGTTCTTATAAATTCGTTTGAATTCGTCAATTATTTTTTTTCGGCCGTTCGATGTTGCTTGGATGTTGATGATGATTTTTGACTTCTTCAATTTCATATCTTTTGTTGCTTGTTTAATTGATAATCTCGGCTTTGAATCATGGTCACCACGGCTTTGATATTTGCTGGTACGTTGTTAACTTTGGTCACTTGATATTGATTCTTTTCTTGTTTCATCGGATTGAACTGCACTGATTTTCTGGTCTTGGATTTGTTCCATTTTGACTTCGGCCTTGACTTTGTTTATGCGATGATATTTAAGACACCTTTGTCTTTGTTCGAAACTGCTATTTGCAAAGATGTTCTTGTACATGCTTATCGTATCCCTATACTTCATGTTGTCTGGTCTTGTCACTTCACACGGTTTTGATTTTGGCCTCTGTGACTTTGGCACTATCACTGCTAGTTTGAGTTCATATTCATTGGGAACTGGTTCATGATTGTAGCATTGTATTTAGTTTGGACATCTGATTTGGTTGCATCTCATTTGAGCTCATGTGCACTTGGTTTGTACTTATGGTTTGTGTTTCATTTTGGTATATGTAGTCTTTGTTTCTGTGGTCTTCTAATCTGGTTCAAGTTGCATTCAATCATGTACTTGATTGCTTGCATGTATATATGTATACATGTGTGTTCACTCATGTATATATGTATGTTTGTGAGTAGAATGAATGCTGTACTTTTTCGTTTGTCTGGTGGCATTTGGTCTTGCATAGTTGTACATTGATTTCATCTCTCTCCTTTGTAGCATGTATTATGTACTGTGCATTCGTGTAGTCTGGTTTGATCATGCTTCATTACTATTGAACTTCATGTTGAGGCTTGGTGAACTATTTTGATACAAGTCTGTACTTTGTGTTTATTTGAAGTGATTTGGTCGAGTTCATTTGAAAGCATTTGACTTTGATTACTTGTTTCTCTGGCCAGTCGTGGCATTCATACTTTATTGTCATATAAGCTTGATGCCTGGATTTACTCGTGTACTTCATTTTCTCCTCTAGCCACTTGCTGTTCACTGGTCTATCTGGTTCATGCTAGCCCAGTTGTCCTGTTGCACTGCCTATATATGTGTATATATATATATATATGTATATATATATATATATGGTAGTTACATTGTTGTTTCACAGTTTTACATTTTATTATTGGTGCCGTTGATATCTGCTGCACCTTTTTGTTTACTATTACTAGAAGTGGTCTTGATCGAGTCTGGTGCTGTTTTGGTTGGGACTGTGTTCTTGTTTGGTTGTATATGAATTCTTGTGCCCGATAGTTTTGTGATGTTTTGTAGTGCACCTGAGTTGAATCTAGCCTAAAGCTCGGGTTTGACCTTGTGTTGATATTGTGACTTTCACTTGAGTTGATCCCGGCTTTTGATTTGGGTTTGACCTTGTGCTCACATGTCCTTGCAATCTTGTCAAGTGTATATTGGTGTGCACGGCCTTGTGGCATGTACAGTAATACACTGTGCATGTTACACGATGTTTGTGTATAATGAATTCAAAATAAATATGATGACGAACAACCCAAATAATTGAGGCAAATAATAATTTCAAAAGTACATTTTATTTTACACTGCAAAATATTTACTTTTTCAATTTTACTGCGTTAGTGTTTATTTTGCAGATAACTTAGATGCTGGATTCAGTCTGGACCAGAGTTGAAGATAAAATACGAGTGAATAAGCGATATGTAGTGAAAAGCAAATGTAAATTTGAAATTGTGTTGTAATCAAAATTGTATTGAAATTGAAATTGTGTATATATAGTGAGAGCTCAAATTTGTACTATTCAAAATTGTAATAAATATTTGTTTGAATAAAATATCTACATGAATTTAAATTCTGTGTTATTTATTTTATTCTGCAAATATCTATTTAATTTTGTGAAAAATAAAATAGTACAATAACATATACATATAAATGAATATATATATGTTTATTATCATCAAACAAAAATCATATATTAGCATATTCAACAATGTTCAAATTATTTAAATTTTCAAATCACTTAGTATATAACTTATTTTAATATCTAAACTATTTAACCATTTTACATTTTTTTTAAAATATTTAACATTATTCAACTATTTTCTAAAATTCAAAATGGTTAAAGTGGGAACTGTTTATATTTAAATCGTGGATTTAAATGCGAATTTATTTAAATGAAGTTACAACCTTAGTTGAAATTCGCAACGAACTTGGAAGTGAAATTGAGATACTGGAGTGAAAAATGATTTTAAGTGAAATTAAGATATTTTAAGTAAATATGATGATTTTGAAATAAAAAAGTTATTGAAGTGAATATGATATTTTGATATCAAGTATGAATCATTCCCGAAATGTCAAGGAACCAACCGATGCGTAAAACGATGTTTGGTCGTTAAAGAGACCAGTGCCTCTTATTGGCATACTCTCTATCAATATTGAAATCAACTTAATAATTGCGTACATGGAGGAGACTCCAGAATGAAGTGGTCGGATTTGGTGTAGGTTTGCTAGATTTGAAGAAAGAGAATGATGATGGATATGTGAGAAATGCAGATTATGGATCTTAAGGCTGGAATAACACTAGGGGGTGAATAATGTTTTATGGATTTTCTAAATCTTTTTGAAACTAATGTAATTTAATCACCAACAAATGCAATTCACCGACACAGATATAATCACAGAATTTGACACAGATACTAATACTAAATAAAAGTAGTAAAGGAAAGAACACACTAGGATTTTATACTGGTTCGGAGTTACCCTACATACAGTCCCATACAATCATACGAATTTCTTATCAAAATAATCTCCCAGATTACACCCTCGGTTTCAAGGCTACGAGGACACCCTCCTGCATTCGAGTCCAAGGCAAACTCTCTTGATTTAACCAGGCTACAAGATCACCTAATTGATTTCCAGGGCTACAATCACACCCAATTGATTTCAAGGCTCAACCGCACCTTTTACTTAACAGTTTGATTTACAAAGATTCTAACTCCGAATAGCACTGAAATCTTATAGAGAGAGTGGTAGAGAATCAAACAAGAGATAATCAAGTTTGATTCACTTGGTATTTCGGCAGAGCATAGGTTAGAATTCTTTAGAATAAATGTGGAAGACGAAGAGGAGAGAAAATAAATGAAATATGGTAAAAAAATTCGTTTAGAACTTACTAGTATTTATAGTAGAGTAACAGCCATATCTATTGGTGAAAGGATACGACGAATAGACACTTCTTTTGAAAATTGAAATTTGAAAATAACGGACACCATGTCGACATGGGAGGTTTAGGGATGTCGATATGCTCAAGGAAAAATTAATGTTTTGATTTTCTTATTAAAATTGGTTTCTATAATTTGTCAAAACAATTTCTAAACTTTGTAAATATATCCTGCATATCACATATATTTATTTAAACTATAATGTTAGTATTTATACTTTATAACAAGTCCTAAGGTTATTGTCATCAAAACCACCATCTCAAGGACTAACAGGATAGACCCTGACATTTGTGTTAATCTGAAATGACTAAAACTGGACGACATGATAAGGCCTTTGTGGGTAGCTACCTCTAACGGGCATTTGTTCTTCGATTTTCCTTTTGGACTTGGTCCACACTATTTCTTTAATGTTGACCTCGATTGGTGCACCTTGATTTGGTACGACCTCCCTTTTACTCGATACGGGATGGATGGACGCTATGGGAGATTGTGGCTACGATGCGTTACCCTAACCCTGCAACTCGAATTGGTAGTATGCTACCTTGGGCATTGCCTCACATGCCCTGTCATACTTTATCATTATACGTGACCACTACGAGTTTGGTTTAGTGTTATCGTATCATGAAGCAACCCTATCCCACGACATGCTAGTGGGGCGTTATATGCAAATGTATGACAATACTAAAAAATACGTTACGGGAGATTAATGTAAAGCCTTAACGCTAGGAAAAATATTTATTTTATTGATTAGACATTACATATATAGTGTATTCTACTACTATACAGATATTTTGACAAATCCTTAAGGGATGGAAAATCCCGTAACATCTCATGAGTTATTGCACGCACTTTGTACACTGAATAGGAGATGTAAAACATCGTAAACATCTCTGACGCTATTACACTCATGTTATACATGATATTGATTTGGCTTACATAAGAATGTTTTAGTTCTGACTCGAACGTACTGTTTTACTTTATGCTCGGGTCAGCTCTGTGTTTTCAGTGTATTGAAGATCAATTATTCTGAAGAATGAAGACGAAGCTTTGGTATATTATTACTAGTATTATTTCCCTGCACCATTTTGTTCTACTGCATTATTCTATTTTTCTGTTGGATATATAATTTTGATTGATGTTGTAAAAGTTTAATCAAATGTATAGTATAAACAACTTTATGAACTGTTTGTTTGATTACTATATTTTGTCATTCCACTGCGAGATTCTGTATTTGTTTTCTTCTTTTCTTATTTTTCTTAATTAACCCTATTGATTGTTTGTGTTTCGGATTATTTTAAGTTAGATATGTGTGGTTTTTTGTCGACTTAAACCTTCTGAAATGTGGGTCGTCACATTTGCACTATGTGTAACTGCAGCTATGGGGAGGGGGTTTAGGGGGGTGGCAACTGATAGAGTTAGGAGTACGCCCAATGGATAATTATGTAATTTGTTATATATATCTAACTCGATAACTAATTTTGTTTGAAATAAAAGGTGTTTTCTTTATATTATATATTTGATATAAAGTGTTATATTAATTAATTAATTTAACTAAAAGTATTTTTAATAGAAAATTAATAAATGGTATGTTTTGTGATAGTGGCAACAATGTACTATAATCATCAGTGATTAATCATAATAAAATAAAAACATACCATCTTAAATATTCCCAGTCAAGATGTATTAAGACTGGATAGCGATAAATCCATTGAGACCAGAGTACGTAATGCTCTCCAAATGTTGAGACAATGTATTACTTATGGCTGCTGGATTCACCAAGGGGTTAAGTACTGATGGTTATTGGATAACTATGGAATGACGCACTCGATAGTTTTATATTGGTTGATATAATTAATGTATGTTATCCCGCCTTTTGACCAGACAGTATACATGCGAACCCGATGAGTCAAACTTCAAAGTTATCAAGGCAAGACGCTCGAAGAGACGATTGCGAAGCCTAAAAAGCAAATACATCCAAGATTACAAGGCAAATGCAATAACATCCTAATGTTAGTCCTTGAGATGATGGTTTTGATAACAAAAACCTTAGGACTTGTTATAAAACATAAATACTAAGATTATAGTTTATTTATATATATATATATATATATATATATATATATATATATATATATATATGCAGGATATAAACATGCAGGTACCAAGAATGAAGACTGTATAGTAAAGACCGAAGATATCAAGATTGAAGACTCATGAGTATCAAGTTATCAAGATTTTAAGATTTCAATAGTATAAGATAAGTATTGAGTCTGGAATTATGTTAAAACTTCTTGAAAGCATTTACATCTTTATTCTAAATTTATTCATGGAATGGAATCCACTTCGAGCTTGTTAAAGGGATGGAACCCTAGTGGGATGGAACCCTAGTGGGATGGAACCCTAGTGGCATGGAACCCACGACAATATCTAGTGGAACATATAGTAGTCCTATTTTGATATCCATAAATTTTATAAAAGTGCTTTTCAAAAATATATCTCTTGTTTTTAAAAAAAATGCTTTCAAAACTTTCTTTTCAATAAGACGTCTCTCTTGGTTTTAAATATTTTAGCCTCAAAGTTATTTTTATAATTTTTAATATTTTGATTTCAAAAATGTCCTTGTTTTATAAACCATCTCTTGTTTTAAATATTTAGCTTTAAAATATTTATATACTCAAATTTTAAATCACTTTATAGATTAAAGATTATATATATTAAAAATTACTTTCTAAAACTCTTTTATATGTTTAAACTATATTCAAGTATATTTATAAAGTTTAGATATTATTTTGACAAATTATAGAAACCAATTTTAATAAGAAAATCAAAACAAGAATTTTTGCCTTGAGCATGTCGACATCCCTCAACCCCCATGTCGACATGGTGTCCATTATATTCAAAATTCAAGTTTTCAAAAGAAGTGTCTATTCATCGTATCCTTTCACGAAGAGATATGACAGTTGCTCTACTATATATACCTGTTGTTTTGAACGAATTTTAGTCAGAATTTTACTTATCTTCTCTTCTGTTCATCTTCCACATTTATTCTAAAGAATCTTAAACTATATCTCTTGTTTGATTCTCTGTCACTCTCTTCATAAGATCTCAGTGCTATTCAGAGTTATAGAATCTTTTTTAAATCAAATCGTTGAGCAAAAGGTGCGGTTGAGCCTTGAAATCAATTGGGTGTGATTGTAGCCCTGGAAATCAATCAGGTGATCTTGTAGCCTGGTTAAATCAAGAGAGTTTGCCCTAGACCCATATACAGGAGGGTGTACCTCGTAGCCTTGAAACCGAGAGTGTAATCTGGGAGATTATTTTGACAAGAAATCCGTATGATTGTACGGGACTGGATGTAGGGTAACTCCGAACCAGTATAAAATCCTGGTGTCTTCTATGTCTGATTCTGTGATTATATCTGTGTCTGTGAATTGCATTTGTTGGTGATTAAATTACATAAGTTTCAAAAAGATTTAGAAAATCCATAAAACACTATTCACCCCCTCTCTACTGTTATTCCATCCAACGTGGTCTACGTAGGCGAAGTCTGTTTTGACCAAGATGGGAATTTGATTGAACAACATGGAAACTTTTTTTTATAAATTGTTCGATTCACAAACCTCCAATCGTCAAAAACTCTCTTTATTTGTGTTATTTTATAATTTATGTACTTAAATATATTTGTGTGTTTATATTCCATATATACATGTAAATATAACATCATATATAATAAAATATTTGTTTCACTTGTTATACTTCCTTATTAGTATTTAATTTGGATAGTATTAGATTAAGGAGGAGCTATATCAGTTTAGGATTAGTTTTTGTTGATGACAAAGGGGGAGAATTATAAAATAAAGTAGTTAGAGTAGTTAGGCTTAGATTAATGGAGAGTTATTAGTTTTAGGGGGAGTTATTGCGAAGGAGAAGTATATTTTATAAACATAGGTTGTCATCTTCAAAAAGGGGAGATTGTTAGTCATTGAGATGATGGTTTTGGTGACAATAATCTTAGGACTTGTTATAAAATATACGTACTAATGTTATGTTTTATATATATATGTATATATGCAGGATATAAACATGCAAGTACCAAGAATAAAGAATGTACAATATAGAGATTCAAGACTGAAGGTATCAAGATTGAAGACTCATGAGCATCAAGATATCAAGAGTTCAAGATTTCAAGAGTACAAGACAAGTATTGAGTCTAGAATTATGTTAAAACTTCTTGAAAGCACTTACATCTTTATTCGAAATTTATTCGTGGAATGGAATCCACTTCGAGCCTGTTAAAGGGATGGAACCCTAATGGGATGGAACCCACGGCAATATCAAGTGGAACATACAGTGGTCCTATTTTTATATCCACTAATTTTATAAAAATGTTTTTCAAAAATATATCTCTTATTTTAAATGTTTTCAAAACCTTCTTTTCAAAATGACATCTCTCTTGTTTGAAATATTTTAGCCTCAAATTATCTTTATCTTTTTAATATTTTGATTTCAAAATTGTCCTAGATTTTAAACTATCTATTGTTTTAAATAGTTAGCTTTAAAATATTTATATACTCAGATTTTAAATCACTTTATATGTTAAGATTATATATATTAAAAATTACTTTTATAAGTTTAAACTATATTCAAATATACTTACAAAGTTTAGAATTTTTTTTGACAAATTACAGAAACCAATTTTAATAAGAAAATCAAAACATCAATTTTTCTAGAGCATGTCGACATACCTCAACCCCGCATGTTGGCATGGTGTCCGTTATTTTCAAAATTCAGGTTTTCCAGTGAAGTGTCTATTCGTCGTATCTTTTCACGAATATATATGGTTGTTACTCTATATAAATACCAGTAGTTTTAAATGAATTTTTCATCAGTTTTCATTTATTTACTCTTCTCTTCATCTTCCACATTTATTCTAAATAATCCTAAACTATACTCTGCCAAAACATCAAATGAATCAAACTTGATTATCTCTTGTTTGATTTTCTGTCACTCTCTTCATAAGTTTTCAGTGCTATTCAGAGTTATAGAATCTTTCGTAAATCAAATTGTTGAGTAAAAGGCGCCCTTGAGTCTTGAAATCAATTGGGTGTGATTGTAGCCCTGGAAATCGATTAGGTGATCTTGTAGCCTGGTTAAATCAAGAGAGTTTGCCCTGGACTCAAATACAGGAAGGTGTACCTTGTAGCCTTGAAACTGAGGGTGTAATCTGAGAGATTATTTTGATAAGAAATCGTACGATTATACGGGACTGGATGTAGGGTAACTCCAAACCAGTATAAAATCCTGGTGTGTTCTTTCCTTTACCGCTTTTATCTAGTATTTACATCTGTGTCTGAATCTATGATTATATCTATGTCTGTGAATTGCATTTGTTGGTGATTAAATTACATAAGTCTCAATTTTTTTAGAAAATCCATAAAACACTATTCTCTCCCTCTAGTGTTATTCCAGCCTTAAGATCCGTAATCCGCATTTCTCGCATTACTATATAAGTCAGAAAAATTCTAAACCTTCTTACTTTGGAATGGGATCGGAAAACTCTTGCAATCGAAGAAGCAAATGATATCAGTACCTTAAAGATTGAAGAATTGATTGAAAATCTAATGTCATTCGAAGTGCAAATGCAAGGGAGAAGAGACAGCAAGGCATACGAAAAAAGTCAATTGCGTTTAATGCAGTAACAGATGGATCAGACTCGGGAAGTGATGATGATGAAGAAATAGCTTTCATGATAAAGAATTTTTGAAAGTTTCCGAAACACAGAAAGATGAACAACTTCAAAAAGAATGGTCACAGGATTTCTGGAAATCGAAATGAAGTACAAACCACGTCAAATGTTTCAACTGTGACGAACTAGGCCATCTCAAAAGAGATTGTCTGCATCCTAATAAGCAAAAGTTTCCTACAAGCAATGATTATACAATGAAAAGGAAAAGAGCGTATACCGCTACACTAGATGATTCAAACTCAGACTCATCCTTAAGCGATGATGACCAGAAGAAGAAAAATTCAAATATGTGCTTTACGGCTATTCATGATTCCGATGATCTCGGAGATACGAATCTTGAAAAAGGTAAACGTTTACAATATATTGGTCGAAACTGTTTACTTGAAATTGTTTGATTGTTTCTGAAATTATGCGTTGTTTGAATTTTTATTTTTTTTATTTTTAATATTATAATATTTTTTAAAAGCATATTATTATATTTAATATTACTCCAGAAAATATATATACATTAAAATAATATATATATATATATATTAAAGTATATAGGAAAAGATAAGTCACATGAATTCTCCGACCCATGTCGACATGGCCCTACCCATGATGTCAACACCCCTGTCATAAATTTTAAATTCAAATTTGAATTCAAATCTTTGAACTTTCCTCCACCTTTTTACCAAATCCAATGTTCTTGAAAGGTACCTCTTGACCAGAGAACATGTCTATTGAATATCTATTTATTTCCATTATCTTATCATACCTTTTCACTTTCAATTTAAAATTCAATCTCTCTTTCACTCTTTCAAACTTTCTACTCTCTTCAAAAATGGCTTCTTCAAGCACTCCATTCACAATGAGGCTGTCTAAAATCATTAAAGAGTATCTCTCTAATGATCCAGAAGCAATTAAGGCTTATATAAGCTATGCTAATTACGGAAAAGTTCATACGGGAAAGTTTGCTATCTTTAGCGATTTCTCTACATATGAAATCAATACTCTTCTTGAAGAGAATCATATCCTTAGTCTTTTTGACAATTTTGAAAATGATTTTGTTTGTTTCCCAAATCTTGTTCAAATGTTTTATGCGAATTTGAATTGCGGTTTTCATGAAGGAAATGAAGATGAAATTTGGAGTAGTGTTGAAGGCACTAAAATTGTTTTAAATTGTGAAATTTTGTGCAACATTCTCAATTGTAAAAATTCGGGAATGGATCTTTCTACTTTTAATATTGATGAACATGATCGTGAGACATTTCATCACATTTTTGAAAGAGATGTCAACTTTGAATTTAAAAATCATAACTTTCGACTGAAAGCATGTATTTCAATCTTCTTTTGCAACATACTATCACTCCTAGATTAGAAAATTTCAATAACTTGGCTTTAAAAGTTTGTAATGCTCTTTTTGCTATCTTTGGTCATTATGACATTAATTGGGTGCAAGCGATTATGGATGTACTTCATCCTAAGAATTCGATTATATGGGGACATAGAGGCTGACTATTTTGATGGCTTATGGGGTAAGCTTTGAGTATTTAAAATAAGAGAATAGGTAAGAAAGACTTAAGAATCTTAATCCTTCTTTTGCCCTCTACCCTCTCTTATATATAAATGTAACACCATGCAAAGAATAATCGAAAATTTAATAAAAGAATTAATTTAATTATAATAAGGGTAAAAATGAAATTTTCATATACATCTGATTTTGGCTATGAAATTTACACCATTGCGTTCATAGCAGTTTTTTGGATAATTTTTATATATAAAATTTTGTAATCGAAGCTCGTATGAAAAAGTTATTAAAATTTAAAGATTTGAAATTGAAAATAATTAAAATATATAAATAGGAAAAGAAATAATATAAAATAGGTAATTTCGACCAATCGACACCTTGGTTGGGACCAGCCGACCCCCAGCGGGATCACTCCGAACCCACCCGTCGGCCGGTCGTAGGTTATCGGTCAGAGTTTGCCTAGGCCAAACGGTCCAGATTTTATATAATTAAGTCAAATGGTCGAGATCGATTTCTATCCCTATAAATACAACATTAGCTTGAGACTTAGAACCCTAATCAAATCATGTATGCTCCAAAACTCTCTATCTCTCTCAAGACTCTCTATCTCTCTCCAAATTAACCTATTCTTCAAAAAGAAATTTAAAAATTAACTCAAAGGTTAGGGAAGGAGAAGATAATAAAATTGAGGAAGGAGGGATCGACAAATCAAGTGAAGGCAGTTATAGGTAGATAAAATGGGGAATAACTTACTAGAGTGAGTGGGTTCATTATTAATATGCTAATTTATATGTAATCGAATTTATTTATGCCTATTTGATCTAGAATTTGTCCAATTTAGTTTGAGATATTATTTATCCTGAAATTGCAGTTAATTAGGAATTGGATAGAAATCTAAATTATATGAATATAATCCCTATTTAAAGGTTAAAGTAAATTAGATATATTAATTGATTTAGTTTGATTGTAATACAAACACTCTTTTTGTTCACCTCGACTTTTGAATCTGGAATTTAATGTGTATATACTTATACCTTATTGATGTTAATTTTACCTCCGGGGAATTCTATTCTATTTTCGCTATTTATATATATATGATATATGACTTTTTAATCTCTTTTATTTGCTAATCTTATTGGAAATCATGTAAAGACAATTCTTATTTGATATAGCTATTTGCGCAAGTATTTTACGATTAAGAAGCAAACCCTAAGATGATCATCTCATGGCTATTGAGAACGAATCAAATCAGATGGTTCTATTTCTCAATCTTTCTGACTTGTGCTCCTACGGAACCAAGGTCGAAAGATTGAAAAAGTCAGTCATTAACAACCACTGATGAAGGATTCCTCGAAAAGTTAAGGATTAGTAATCCTTTTTAAAAAATAAGGGCTACCGCTGAATTCGTATAATTTATACAGAAGAACAAGTTTAATAAAGCGACAAAAAAGGGAAAAAAATTATTATAATTAACATCGGCTGGTCGACAGGCTCATTGTAGCCGGTCGATGCTACATTAGCCGATGGTCAACTGATTATCGAGTTTCGGGCATGGTTGGAATTAGCCTAAGGCACGGGTTACGCTCGTGCACGCGTTAGTATATTAGTAGGGAAATTAGTTCCCTAATTCTTGACTTCTACATGTTACGGGATTGGGTAGATGTGTATATGGGCAAAAGACACTATTTCTCGGTAAATTCAATATTCGATAAAGGTGATTTGATCACCAATGGCACTCACGGGAGGTTGCTTGGTAGATGTGCAACATTATTGGTGATGCTTGGAGAAGTGTGTGACATGACACTAACGGAAGGTTCCTTGGTGCATACGGCAATTAGGACGTGACACTGTTGGTGGATGCTTGGGGCGGTGTAATAAGTGGTGGTGTTACCATTGAGCTTGGTCACAAATGTAATATGCCTTAAGACATCTTTGGTGGAAGTCGACATTGCGTGCTCCTCTCAATGCGTAAGTATGATACTTTGTAGTTGTAATTCGGGAACATAGCCCAAAGGTTGATAATGTAGGCAATCCTATGTTAGGCATAGTCCTAGAGGTTATTAATCTAATCCTTCGTTGTTTTAGGTTTTAGTTAGTTGTTCGACCCTAAATGTAAACCTTCACAAGATGTTTGGGCTTAGGTATATTAAGATCAATATTCCTACGGTTAATGAAACCAACCTTAGTAAGTGATTCATAAGCACAAGTAGGACACCCTAGGTCACATAGATTATAAATGAAGTCGATTGCATGTGATCATATATTAATGTTGTGGCTCATTCATCAGACTTTTACATAGATTATAAATGAAGTCAATTACATGTGATCACCATATATTAATGATGTTTCTCATTCATAAGATTTTCGTCTAATCCACTCCTTTCCTTTCCCCCCTACTGCATGAGGATAGACAGTAGATGATTGGCCTAGATCTAGTACGTAGAGTAGTGAGCTTAGCATTGACACTGCATATTATTACTTTTCATCACTCTCCATGTAACTATTTATTACTTTTAGCACTTATCAGACTATATGTTGTTATTTTGTAAACTCCAAATTTTTGATTGTATGTTTTGAGAATGTGTTTTCTAAGATTTTTTTGAGAAGATTATTTTCTATATTTATATTTTACTGCCTTCCACCATGAAATCTGAAAGTGTAGAATTTCTTAGATTTTGTCCTTATAATCATAGCCTCTATAAAGTTTTAAATCCTAATAGCTCATACTTCTTGACACAATGCGAGTTTGAAAGTCACCATAGGCTTTGTATCGATGTGTCTAAAGGTGCAGGTTGTTACAATAAACATCTTATCCCTCATTTTATTTTAAACTTTTGCCGCCTCCATACTCCCCTTTGCTGGCCGAGAACACGCCCTTCCCTCTCCCTAAATATCAACCAAATAATCATTGATGGGAAGGCATTTCAGAAGCTAGCAACTTCGAGACTGGAATTCAATTCAAGGAGTTTACTTCTTCATTTCAAGGTGCGAGCTTTAGGCTTTGGTGAAAGGTATTCTTCAGGTTTAATATTGTATTAACGTTTATGTAATTATTATTTTTATATATTGTTTGCAACCTAGTTGGTCACAAGCACCCAAGAATAGATTTATATGGAGAATTAAATGAAGAAAGTAAAATTAAAATAGAGAAATAGAATTAACTAACAAGCAAATCAAAGCAATAATCAAGAACACAGGAATTTATAGTGGTCCAACGTTGTATGTCTATATTCACTTTGAAGATTATCTTTATTGATTCACTAATGGTTTTATTACAATATCAAACTGTAAGAAGTGAGAAGAAAACTTGATTACAATAAAGGCTAATGTAACCAGCAGCGTAAAGATCCTCAGAATGACCCCCTAGGCTAGTGTATATAGGTGAAGGTGACCACCAATCTCTCTAAAACTTCAGCTATAGGACCTTCTAATCCATGTGGGCCCACCATAGTGGTCGCTAGGTCCAAATGTCAGTGAAGAAGGATTGGTACCGATCCCTTCATTGGTGGATTCTTGGGCAACGATCCCTAGCGGCTTCTTCATGATTATATATATTGGCTCTTCAAATATCAAGTCATTTGGGCTAGTGGAGCTTATGTTTTGATTGATCTTTGGCTCAACTTCCCTTATAAGCTATTTGTACCGATCCCTTCTAGTCTCCATATGCCGATCCCTTTTGCCTTGACCATGCTGATCAATCTTGCTCTGAACATGTCGATCAATCTTGCTTTGACCATGTCGATCCTTCTTGCTTTGACCATGTCGATCCATCTTGTCTTAACCATGACAATCCAACTGCTCTCACCTACGCCAATCCCTCCTTTGCTTCGACCATGTCGACCCCTTGCCTACCCAATCATGCTGATCCATACACTTCTATCTACGCCGATCCTTCCTTTGCTTCGACCATGCCGATCCCTTGTATGACCAACCATGCCGATCCCTTGGATTCTACCAAGCCATGTCGATCCCTTGTTTGTCCAAGCTAATATCCATATTTCAATCATCCCGCATCATTTGTCTACCAATTGCGTTCATTTCTGGCTTCATATAACCATCTGTACTTTACCTTTCGGATCCTAGAGCCATTGCTCTGTGGTCATCATTCTTAATAATAATCGAATCTATCCTGTGCAATTAGTTCAATATAGTCGGGTCATGATACCGGAGCAACATAACACTTCCTTCCTTACTTTTCCATTCATTTTCCTTCGCACATAACTCATTCACGAACCTAAGCTTTCCAATTTTTCGCTCTAACTTGCAACCCCTAACAGATCCATTCTCCAACCAAACTTAAATCCTCTTATTTCCAATCTTCTTATAAATTTGCTTCGCCTCGCCTTTAGACTTCACGCACAGCCAAGTGCCTACTTCCATTCTAGCTTGAACATTCATATAGGTAATTCCTTGAGTACGCCTTCTAGTCACGTTGTATTCTTGAATCCTTGAGTAGTTCGCATGGGTTTGAGACTGTGATGGTGAGCGTTTTTCAAGGGGTTAACAATTGTTCGGTAGATGGTCTAATGGGTTGAGTTAGGATATGAGAGAGGGAAGAAGAATAGGAAGGAGGAGGACGGTTTATCAAGGGATCCCAATGGAAAAAAGGCCAACAGTGGAGGAATGTAGGGATCAATATGTTATAAGATGGCAATGACAGGGATTGGTTATTCTAGTTATGGAGAGGGATCGGTAAGAATGGTTTCGTGAGGAGGATCGATAATGAAAGTTTAGGAAAGGGATCAGTATTGGGTAGTGACATAGGGATATTCATTCCCTACTCTGGGATAGGGTTCGGTAATAAGGCTTTCAGTGGAGGGATCGGTGGTCGTGGTCAATTAAAGGGGCTGGCATAGGAGCTCTTGAGAAAGGGATCGGTAGTGAATACTAGGGATCGACATATACTTTAGAAACTAATCCAACTTAATTTTTTCGAACAAACACCACTAGTTTGCCTTATTGACCTTGAACATATGTTGACAGACAATCTAACATTCATACTTAGATGGTCGAACTTGAGATTGAACAATCAAATTCCTAGAACTTTCAATATGGAGTAAGTGATAAATATGCAAATAAACTTAAACAACCAACTTCATACCTTAATATGCCAACGACCGATTCCAAAACTTTCACAATCGGTCAATCCTTCTTGTCAATAGAGATGGTCAGCGATGACGGTCTCTCTGGGCAAACTCCCAAATCTCATCATTTTATTTCATTTTTCTAATTTCAAACTATTTACGTCTATTATATAATGCACTGCACTACGCTAGTTCACACTTAGTATAAAGGGAATAGATTAATTTTCTAATCTCGATTATCTATTGAGTATAGCTGATATATATTCCAAATGCTTGAAGCATTCAGTTAAAATGTCTTCTGATTCAGCGATGCGACACATTGGTTCTGAAGCGAAGTCAAGTTCCACAACTATATCCGGAAGGCCTTCTCCAAGCCATCATGTTGAAAAAATAGAAGTTTCCAACCCACAAGCCGATCTTTTCTTTGATATTCCAGTCCTTCCAACGGAAATCATAAGCCTTGCTCCTGATGCTATAGAGGGCGCTATTCTTCTAGATAATCTAGTGGATTCACAGGCTTCTTGAAATGGCCAGGCTACTTTCCGCCGGCTATGCTCAATTCATGGAATTTCATTTGGGGAAAGTCTTGGTTCCCTCTAGACAGGATAGATCTCACTTGCCCCCAACGAGATATACAGCATGCAATAAATTTATGGTTGGGCCGGATGCGTACCGCCCTTTAATTCATTCGTCCGAGAAATGCTGCAATATCTTAGGATCGCCCCTACATAACTTCATCCCAATAGTTATGGTTTCATTTATGGAATTTTCTTACTGTTCATGAATATTTTATTCCATTTGCCTACTTTCGAAGATATCAGATTTATCTACAACTTCAAACGATGATCGAGGAGCCCTTCTTATGTCTTACTCGAACCTTTGCCAAACTACCAAGTTCTGATGGGTTCTTGGAACAAACTGTCATTGTTCAAACATGAATGGTTTTATATGTGATGCCCTCCCGAATTTGCGAGACGATGGTTAGAAGGACATAAGTATTAGCTTCACTTCTCTCTCAAATTCACTAATCCAAGTCATAGCTTTTCTTTCGAATTTACTAACATCTGGAATTCTTTTAGGTATTCGCCCACGTCTTAAAGGTGCTGATTTCTGCCATCCGTGCTACCTCATTGAGCATAGGGACATCAAACTATTTGTAACTGGTGAGTTACTATCCTTATTCGGGCTGTTAGAAGATGGTCATAATATCGGACTTTCTAGAAGTGCGGCACTACCAAAGAATGTTGCAAAACGAAGAAGCGATACCATCAACCCCGTCATGCCCCTGCCACGGGGACTCGGGATGATGTTGAGGAGGGCGAGATTAAAGATTCTCAAGCCAAGAAACTAGAAGATGTAGATACAAGCCTTGAAAAGGCCAATGGTTGAACCATCGCAAGTCGGACAATCCCAAACACCTACAAAGAGAAAGAAGAGATTAGCGTATAGACTTCGTAGAAGAAAAACCGCCTCAGATCCTGAGTTTGTTATTACCACGGTTAAAGAGGAATCGTCCTCTCAGCACTTGGAAAGCTCGTTAAATGGATTTTCTAATCTTCAAATTCCAGATTACATCATGTCCTATGACTTTCCAAACATCAACATCGAATGAATCAACTCTCCCATTAGAAGCGGCGAAGGCATCCAATCTTCGGATAAAGGAGAGAAAATGCCAATGAGCATGGCTATCGTTACCGGTCTGTTGGGGGGAACAGTAGAAGACTAACAACCACACACATGTCACTATATATTTTTCATTTATCTTTCGTGCGATAATTACAAACACGTTCCCATTTGGCCTTTTCAGGTGCAATGTCTCAATTAGGAGCCTTCGATCTCCTCAAAAGTTCTTCTGTATACCATAGCTGGGATTCAGAGTCTACCCAGCATAGAGAGAAGGACGAGGGATAAGTTAAGATTATAATTCAAGGGAATCTTCATCCTCCTCCAAACGCAAGTTCTAGTCCCAGACATCTCATCACGGTGAGCAGTCTGACTTTCCAGCTCAAAGTAGAGAATAGCCTTCCTATCCGGGCCATCATGTCGCCACATCTCACGATCAACACTCCAGCTCCTCAAGCTCCAGACAATCTCATGAACGTCGACCGGGTAAACATCCACTTGCTACCTCTGATCCACCTTTGCCAGCCACTGCTTCTGATGTTTCCCCATTAGAAAAGTTGGCCCAGCTCAAGGCTAATTTTCCGAATTTTTTTTGATGACCTCAAATTCCTTCCTTCCATTCACATAATTCTAGGGCATGCCAAGGAAAGTTCTCTCTCATGCGTGAATGACGTATTTGTGTAGCACGAATCATTTATACACTTGGTAGAAAAGGTATCCAAAGTATCCATTGAGAGACAACAAGAGATCGACCGCCTCAAGTTGGAAGCTATACACGACAAGGACATTATCAAGCATGAGGATGCTAAATTGTTAAAATTTAAAGCTAACTTGCTGAAGCAGAGAAGAACACCAAGGAAACGGCAGAGGTATTAAGTCAGTTGGAAGTTACTCATAAAAAGGAACTCGACATGGCACTTCATCGTAGAATTTGAAAAAGGACTCCTTGCAAAAGGAGAAGGATGCTCTGACTTGCCGTGTTGAGGAACTTAAAGAACTTCTTAAGAAGGAAAGGGAGGAAAAAAATCAAAGCTCAAGAGGAATCGCAGAAATACTGCCAGGAGGTTGCTGAGGTTAGATGCTTAAAGGCAAAACTAGATGAGCAATTCGCTAAAATCGAAGCTCTTAAAGAAGAAGCTCAAGAAGAAGGTCGAAAAGAGATGATCGAACAAGTAAACTCCCAAGTGGAAGCTTCCATAGAGTCCTGTAGGAATGAGAGTAAGGACTTGTTTGACCTGTTGATTATTGAATACAATGCCAAAGCCCTGATCCATCGCTACTTAAGTTTTCTCGATGAGGGTTATCTTGAATCTCTCGCTGAAGCTTGGGTGCACATTGTCGAGAGGAAGAAAAAATAACTGGGTGAAGTAGAGCCCAACAATGAAGAATTAGTGAGGGAAATTCTTCATGAAAATGAGCCTTCAGATCTAGATGCCGCAATGCTTTGATTTTTTATTATCAGATGATGGTATTTCAGATTTCTCGTTATCAGATATATTCTGGATTCCATATTACAAGATGATATTATGGATTTCTTGTTATTGTCAGATAGTCTTTCGAATTTCTTATTATCAAATGGTATTATGGATTTCCTATTATCAGATAGTATTACGGACTTCTTATCAGATGGAATTATAGTCTTCCTGTTATCAGATAGAGTTCTAATCTTTTTATTGTTAGATGGTTTTCTAGTATTTCCTTTAAAGTTCGTACCAGAAAATTCTCTAGTTTTCTATTAGATGAATTTTTGATTTCTTAAATGACTAACCTATCATGAAAGCGGATTTTAGGTTTGAAGACAAGAATTATTCTAAGAAGACAAGCTAAGGGTTACATGTCATAGTGCATCAAATTAAAGCTCTAGAAAGAAAATTGTATAGTACATTCAAAGAGAGTCCGGTTAAGAAGTTTATAAACGACTCTATATCAAAAGACAATCTTCAACAACCAAAAAAGAATTAACTCAAAGGGAAAAGTTTTGGAACCCATACTAATCTTCTAGATGGGTTTCTTTCTTATCATTGAACCCTCCATTTGCTTACTAGGTGATATTATCCCAAATTTGAATGTTCATTATAAAAAATGGATTATTATGAGCTAAGTCAAAAAGCATTTAAGTGATTTACCTATTATCTAACTATCAAAAGTTTAAAATCCAACATGCCTTTTACAACAAATCAATGGCCACCGAGTAGTCAATGTCAAATTCATAAGAGAACTAAAACTTTCAAGTTGACTAAAGTGCATGAATAAACGCTAAACTTATGATAAAAAAGAATGAGGGTTAACATAAAGGTATCCTAAGTATAATATGCATTAATAAACCCATGTCAAATGGATAGATTAATGTTGAATTTAAATAACAATCCTTCTAGTTAATGCCGACATAATAGAACGCCGTGCTATATTTTAAATCAGTTGTCGGATTTTTGTATATTAGCGGCATCACCATTAATACTCTGAACTACATAATTGATTTTTGAAGTAATAGATAATGGGAAAAACTTAATTGATACCGAACATCAGAGTGAAATCGTAAAATAGAGTAAATTATTCAATACCGAACATCTTGATAATGACGTAAAACATTAGTGTCTATATAGAGCAAGATGATATTAAGTTTTAGGTTTGATAAACTATTTGTTTCACCATTAAACTAAAAATGACCAGGTTACATAGTCAATGTTGCCTAACTACTAATTAATCGTAAAATCATCCAAGCGACATAGAACTTCGTCGCTAATTCAATCTATAAGAATAAAAAATCATTAACCTAAGCGATAATATGAATATTAACATTAAAATCATGCAATTAAATGTTAGTGACAATTTTGATACAAAACCCACTTATTTAACTCGTCGATCCAATTGATGGAAGAAAGAGTTATACATTGATTTTAGCTTTGGTGACAAAAAAGCTAGAATCTATAAATGATCTTCTAAATTTTTAAGTTTGCTTACTTGAGCTTTTAATCACAGGTAAAAGAGAAATAGGAAAAAACTTGACTATTTATAGTCGAAGAAAAGATGTGCAATTCCCATTGGATCAATTTTGAATGGTTGGTTATATTTGCAAGGAAAACAACTAGCCGACAAGTGCTATTCTTAAGATTATGACTTGAAAAGTCGATGCTTCCACTACACTTTGGGGAGGCAAATGTTACCCACATAATTTCTAAGTGGAGTACGATGTCGAACTCAAAGCCTCAAAGAGATGAATCGATCCTCGTTACAAGAAGGGGTGTTGAAGACTTTATAATGGCAACCATTATAAAGCACTTAAAGGCGACATTAGGATAGCGAAAGTTACTACTATTATTATTGGTTTTGAAGATATGCAACAAAGTCATGGCATCACAAGCAAGTAGTGCTGAAAGTATAAGCCAATGCCAAATATATTGGAATAGGTTAATGTCAAAGGTATAAGCATAGCCGATAGTATGAAGATGAGCCAATGCCGGAGTATATAGAAGAATCGGTGTTGCGCCTTTCTAATACTGCCTCATTCTGGTACTATCCTTCAAATGATGTCGCACCTCATCAATACTGCTCCTTATCAATGCCGTCTCCTATCGATGTCGCATGTAACGACCCGCTATTTTGGACCATTCAAATCGACAATAAAACCATACATATCCGACTTGAATAATTCAAAATACCGAATTGTTAATTAAAATTTGGCAAAACTTAAAATATACAGTTAATAAATCAATCATAGATCACAGAAACAGAGTAATAAAATGCAGCGGAATAGATAAGGAATAGTACTTCATGAAGCTACTATATACACAGAGTTAGAAATAAAATACATCAGAATATCCCAGATGCAGTGAAGTCTCCAGTACGAGCAGATGACTTCTCTGAACCAATCAACTGGATGACTGAAAGGATAGATAGGTGGATCTTCAAGCAAAGCTCCAACTTCGAAGGTGAGTCTCAAATGCTGTATCACTCAATCTGACCCGAGCGTAAAGCAAAACACAAAACACTCGAGTCAGGATTAACATTCTTATATCTATAAATCTAACTCAAGTGAAATATCAACTGAAATATAATTAACTTAAAGGACGTTTGGGATAACCATCCTTGGAACTATCTATAAGGTAGAAATATACACTATAACACCGAGGTCATTTCAAATTAATTTATACTTCACAACAAAAATATCTTTTCATTTCATATATATATTTTCCAAAATATACATAAATATTTATAGAGTAGAATATTTATAGTTTCCTCAACTTAACAAATTGTTTTCAAAATCAACCCAACCTTCCCATTCAAATTAAATTCAATCTCAATTTTATCAATTTAAATTCAACTCAATTCCTAAAATAACCACTTAAATTTTATCGATATCATATTCGGATTTGTAATCACAAATTACCCCTTTATATTCAATATATTTCAAACCTTGAGTACTTAATAATTTCAAAACTAAGGTTGGAATTTATATTCAACAATTTATTGTCCTATTATTTAGTTTTGAAATATTCACCAAATAAATCCATAAAATAAAACTCAAATTTCTAACGAACAAATATTTCCTTCAATTTATTTATATTAGAAATATTCATTTAATTTATTTTGAGTAAAAATCCAGTTATAAATATCGTACCTTTAAATTTCCCATTCAATAATTTCAAATCGATTTAACTAAATAAAATTCTTAATTTAATACCATTTCAGCTAAATCCAAATTTTATCTCCCCACCTCAGTTTATCCCAATTATTGCAAAAATCTATTTGAAATATAATTTACATAAATATTTAACATAATTTATGTATTATATTAATCTTAATTAAATTAAATATTATTAAATTTATATATATCATTACCCTTTATATATAATAATTTAAGAATCAACATTTATTAAGACCATATATTTCTTCCCAAAATCATAGAAATTATTTTCAAAATATTTATATATGGACCAACGGTGTTGGTATATATTTTCAAGTGCTACGGATATTTATCATTTCAATCCGTACACTAAATATATACGGGTGGATATCATTTCAACCCGAAATCTCAAATTCAATTCAAATGAAAATCGCTTGGGTTTATCATTTCAACCCATAACGATTTTCTCCTATTCTAAAGTCCGTTCGGGTATGTATCATTTCAACCCATAGTGAATTCTATACTAACAGGGAACTTGCAGAGTGATAACAGATATGATAATAATATAACAGCAAGCATATATCATTAGTAATTAAATAAAATATAAACAATAGGATACGGTGTTATATCACATAGGTGAACAGTTACAGATAATAGCATATATAACAGATTTACTAACTATAGTAGTATATTTCAATTGTCGTTTCAATTGAAATCAAATTTAATAAATAAAAAACGTTAATCGTGAGTGATTTCTCACCTTTCGAGGCTAGAGAATATAGAAGGAGACACGGATACGCACACTGATACAGACACTGAAATTAAATTTCAAATCCAAGCAAAGAAAAATCGGCATGAATTCAACGATCAAAGCTGATTGGCTCGAATTGATGAAACGGATCAGATCAAAACTGGAACGATGAAGATAAATGGTATGAGTGAACTTTTATAACCACCTATAACTATATATACACATATGAAATTTATATTCTAAGTTCAAACATCACAAATTTATTTTACATGTTTTTTAAACATATATATAAATAAATAAATCAAGCTTACATTTTTTTTAAATCAACATACACTTAAATATATATATATATACTAACGCCTTTATACCAAACTTATATAACTAGTATATATATATATATATATATATATATATATTCTCAAACAGATAAAATAAATGTTTAAATATGAATACCTAAAAGAAAACTTTTTTTATATATAACTATTTCTATATATATATAATTTAAATCCATCCATATTTTTACATTCAATAACATATTATATTCAACCTATATAAATTTCCAAATTATATATGTGTATTAAAATAATTTATAAAGTAGAGTATTTATAGAATCATCTTAAATCCAAAATAGTATAAATATAATACTGTACATAACCTATATCAACCAAAAAGAACAAAAGTTGACTATTGTTTCTAAAATATGGGCATAAACACAGTCTGCTCATGTATAAACTGAACTAACTCTTATATAACCAGAAAAATATTATAGTTATAAAAATACATATATATTCATACGTGCTTAAAAAATTTCAAAACGTCAATAAAACTAACTACTGACTCACAACATCCTACACTACTAGTTGTATAACAAATATATGATATATACTCATCTTAAAATAGTAAAATATAGAATGACAAAACAAAGCAGCCTGGATATAATGTATATATATATGTAACGCACCAGATGTTCAAAATACAGCTATCTTAAACTCATATAATATAAACTTTACATATATAATAACTCGTATTAACATATATCATAAAATTTTATATAAACCTTATAGTATATAAATAACTTACTTTATATACTAAATAGAACCTATGCAAGTTAAAATATGTAAGCTAATATAGGCTGCGGCCATTTTAAAAAAATAATCAAAATACATTATATACTTAAACAACAATAAATTATGTACACAGTACATATTAAAAATTAACTTAGTCTTACTATACATATCATATAATAATAATATATATATAAAACAAAAACCGATTTATACAGACATATTGAAGAATAACATATCAAACTTATGTAAACTTTATATATACACAAAATGTCATTTCTACTAACATATATACACTGTCAAACTCATATATTACTAACATTTACATTGGAAAACTGACATAAATCATTTATACCAAAAATCCTTTTTTCTCATAACATATTTTATAAACATAACATACCAAGCTGTTAACAAAACGTATTTTGTATAAATATATACTCTGCCAAAATATATAATAATACTATAAAAGCTATATATTTTATATGCAGAAACCATATAGCCTGCATATACCTAACACAAACAACTAATATATATAATAATTTATACAACATAAGCTTATCCAAATATGCAGAAATCATATATACATATCGAAAAATAAATATGTGTTATGAAAATCTATTTCAAACTTATAAATAAAAACTTAAAATAACAAGCAAATTATATATATACGCTCTAAAACCAACTCACCAGGATACTTGAAATCTTGTATAAAATAAAATATACATATAAATCTTTGTTTCAACAAACCTTTTGTATGCTTGAATATATATAAAGTTGCAAGTATAAAAAATAGATATAATATATAAAGAAATACTTACAGATAAAAAATGAAAGAAGAGAGGAAACAGTTGTGGGTAATCGAGCATGTGGTGAAAGGGGAGATATGCTTATCATGGGCAATATATATATATATATATATGCGTTGTTCTTATATTTTTTCTTATATAGTTAGTACAAGATACGCTAAATTTATACAAAAAGCAACGTATCTAAATTTATACGTTACTTATTTATTCTCTACCTATTAATTTATACGTTACTTATTTATTCTCTACATATTAATTTATACGTTACTTATTTATTCTCTACCTATTAATTTATACTATTTATTCTCTACCTATTAATTTATACTATTTATTCTCTACCTATTTATTTATACTATTTATCCTCTACCTATTAATTTATACTATTTATTCTCTACCTATTAATTTATACTATTTATTCTCTACCTATTAATTTATAATATTTATTTATTCTCTACCTATTAGTTTATACTATTTATTCTCTACCTATTAATTTATACTATTTATTCTCTACCTATTAATTTATATTTATTCTCTACCTATTAATTAATTAAAAATTATTAAAATTTTATGGGTCGTTACATCGCACCTCTTCAATATCGCCTCATGTTGGACTTGACCTTCAAATACTATTGCTTCTTATCAACGTTGCTCAAATGGATGTCGCATCTCGTCAATCAAGAAAAGACATCGCACATCAATAAATTCGATATTGATACCGAAAGCCATCAATATCCACAAAGCTTATGATTCCATTCCTTCTCAATGCCGCTCCTCATTAATACCGCTTCACACTAATATCACTTCAAACTAATGTTGTAAATTTACATATGCGATTATGATGTCGAAAGACATCAAGATTCATAAGAGTTACCAAGCCGACATCATAGAAAATGATGTCGCCACATGTATTATCGCACCATAGCAATGCTGTTCCATATCAATGTAGATTCAAACTAGAATAACTTTAGACCAATGTCGCTCCTTATTTGTGATAACCCGGATATCTTTGGCATCAGATAATTGTATAATTATCTGATTTAAATAAATAAATATATATAAAATAAAATATAGAATATTGGTTTATGGATTAAACAAATAATCTGATGATAAATATTTAGACTGGGATAATATTTATTTGATAATCTTCTAGTATAGTAATTTTAAAATTTGCAAAATCATTATTTTCAAAACACATGTAATGTGTGTTTGTTTAAAATATGTATATGAGTCAATTTAAATTGAATTTGAATTTAATTTGAGGTTTGAAATTCAAAGAATATAAATATAAAAAATAAATTGATAAAATTGTTATCTTTGAATATAAATAACCAATTAATTTATAATGTGATGTTTTAAATCATGATTTTAGATTGTATTTATATAAAATTTATAAATGTATTTGTTAATTAGGAATTTAATAAGAAAAGCTTTTTATATCATTTAAAAATAAAGTCAATATAAATAATGACAAGTGGCATCATGTATCTATTTAAATTTGAATAAAATTAGATAAAGAATTTAATATACTTAGGACATTTATATAAGAACTAAATTGGGCATATTATAAATATATATATATATATATATATATATATATATATATTAAAACATACTTATACATGAAATTTCAAATGTAACATATAGTCATATACAAAATAATAAATGTAAACTAAATTGATAATACATATTAATATATGTACATATGAATAAAACATAAAGAATTTTAAGATAAAATTTTTAACATTTGTAAATACATAAGGCATGTAAAATCCAAGTGGAAGTTAAGGACAACATACATTGACATTTGTTAACGTAGTGTTACAAGTGGCAAACTTAAACTTTCTTTAAAATTTTAATTTCAAATAAAAGAAGAAGAAAAAAAGAAAGGAAAATAAAAAAAATAAGGGAAGAAGAGAGAAACTCAGATCTGTTAAACATTCTCAACTAATCAGAACAAAACTTCAACCAGATCTGTTAAACAATTTTAATCCATCAGATAATCAAAAGGGTGCCCAAATTTGCAAACCTGAGAGCCAGAGGAAAATGCAACATCAGTTTCCAAGTTTCATACCTGGGATCAAACAAAGCAGTTTCCAACAAGCAACCTGAAATAAGCATTAACATCAAAGTTGCTTCAATGTTTAAATCAAAACTATAGCTCAAACATTCCAGTTTAAATCAAATCAAAGAAATGAAGCATTTCTGTTTCAAAAGCTTCAGTTTCAAGTTCGAGATGTTTTGCATGCCTTCTAGTTTTTCAAAGAATTCCAGTTCTTCCAAAAAGAAAACCTCTGCACTTCATTAAAGAGGTGAGTAATCCACTTCTCTTGTTAAATGCTTATATCTGTTTTGAAATTTCTGTTTGTGAGTAACTAATCATTCCAAAACTTACTTGTGTGTACGGTGGTTGATGTTAGGTTGGCTTGACTTTTGTTTGCATGTATGTTTGTGGTTAAGTTTTGCCTAGCAAAAAAAAAAAAAAGAATGATGTAATACTGTATGCATACCTGACTAAAGAAGGAAGTTCTCTGTTTCAAATTCAATCAGGTTAAATCAAGTTCTTAACTCAAACTTCCTTTGCTAAATCTCTTTCAGGTAAGGATCTTAAAAAAAAAAGATCTGTTATAACTAAATACTAATTTTAAAAAGTAGCTTTAAATGGAAGTATTGGTTTATTTTCTGGGAATCTGAAATACACGGTATGAAATAAAACATCCCAGAAATCGACTAATATAATTTCTTGTTATACGTATATAATCTGACTTGTGAGTAAAAGTTAGGATTTTTTGGTGGTGGTTTTAATTTTTTTTTTTAAGTTAATAATTGGAAGAAAATGTATGTTGAACAGAATTGGGTTTAAAACCAAAATTCTGTTGATCAAAGTATTGGATGTGGTTGTACTCATTGCTTGAGGAGGAATGAGTGGCGAGAAGCATCGGAAAAATGTGCTAAATTTTTTCCGATCGCCAGAGAAACCTGGCGATGTTAATTTAGGGTTTAAAACCTTGTCAGAGTTATTGTCGAATTCGAAGCTAGTTTGGCTTCGTCATCGAATCGAACTCGATTGGAGATAGGAAATTTGCATCGTGGGATCTTGGCGAAGTTCTGGTCATGGTGGCCAGGTTTCAGACGATCGTGACAGGTCAGGGCATGAAGTTTTGTGGCACAATGTTGTTTTCAGGAACGTTGGACATGTCATTTTCTATCGTGGTTGAAGGTATCGGGTTTTCGGTGTTGGAAGCGATTGAGAGGGTCATCGCCGATTTTCTAGAGGAAGAAAGGTTTGCTGAAGCGATGGCATGTGTTGTGCAGGTGCACGCGTATCACTGTATCGGGGGGGGGGGGGTTGCTTGAATTCAGAACGAAGAAGAAGTAGGATGAGTAAGGATGGGTTTTTCTCAGGGAATTGTTCTCGAGATTGTTTTGTTTGTTTGCCGAGATTGTTCTCGAGATTTTGAAAGGGCAAATTCGAGCATTGCTCGAAGGATTTTGTAGCAAGGCAACTTTAATCAATACATTTTTTATAGAAATTGTTAAACAGGTTTCAAGTTTAGAAATAAAGGTTAAATGTTTAAGATTGTTTGATTTACAATTTGGTTTTGAAAAGAAATAGAATATGAGACAGTTTCATAAATAATATAGGTTATAGAAATGTTTAATCAAGTTTTAGAGGTATATTTAAATGTAAATTTTCAAAAGAAAATACAAACCTAGTTCAGAAACAAAGTATTAGCAAAAATTTAAACGAGATTTCAAGTTTTAGAATATTTTAAAAAATTTGTTAAAATGAGTTATACGATGTTTCAAGGGTGATTTAAATAATATATTGATTATCTAATGTATTGAAGGATTGTTAAATTGATTAATGTAATCAATTAAGAAAATAATTAATTATTTTTATGATAATTAATAAAAGTTAATTAATTTGAGAAATCAATTTAATGGATTGATTTACTAATGTGATTAATTGAGAATTAATCACTTAATGAAATAAATTAGTGATGATCAAGAAAGCAATCAAAGAACAATTACTGAATGTCATTAATTAAGTAAAGTAATTAATGGATAATTACAGAATGTAATTAATTAATGGGTAATTACTTGATGGAAAGAAATTAAAGAATGATTACTTAGTGGAAGTAATTTAAGCATTAATTACTCAGTGTAATTAATTAAAGGATTTATTAATTAATTAATTGGATTATTACTTAATGCAAGTAACTAGGAATAAGTAATTACTGAATGTGATTAATCAAGGTTGATTAATAAATGGGGTAAATTAGTTAAAGGCTAATTACTGAATGTAATTAGAAAGGATAATTTGGGAATGATTAATCAGTGGTTTGTAATTAATTATTGTTAAGTAAGCAAGATTTAAAAGTGATTAAGGAAGTTAATTTGATTTAATTATGAGTGGGTGACTAATCAATCTTGCTTATGAATGATTGGTTGATATTTCTGGTATAAATGTTTGTGATATGATATGATTGTCTTGTATAGTGATTATGTGTTTATCTGTCGTTGATGAATTGCTATATTAAAAGTGACATCTTGTATTAAAGGTTGAATTGTGTTTCACTTAATCAATGGGGGTTAAGATGGAAATTGAATTCGAAGAGACCGGAGTCGGGTATTAGTGAATACCTGAAACCACTTCGATTCATTATAGATTGATATGTGAAATCAATAAGCTAGTTTGGAATGATTTAAGTTAATTGGACCATTTAATCTAAGTTTTGACACTTAGAAAGTAATGTGTGAAATAGATGATGTCTATAACAACTTGTAAAGTTGTAAATTGAAAAATTACCCGGGTTTATATAAGTTGTATGCTTTTGTATTCTATGCTAGATGGGTTTTCTCACGCTGGTTTCCAGCCTGACCCGGGTGTTACTTTGATGTAATGCTCGGGTCAGACCGAGTATTATATATTTTCAGGTAAGGACGTTCTGGAGCTCAGGAGGCGAACTGAATGGCAGGGTCGTATGGAAGTTTACTATATGATATTGTATATGTCTGAGACATGTTAAATTGTATCTGTCCAATGTTGTATAAAAATTGTTGTTACTCTGATATATCGATATAAATTGATAAATACAGTTTCTCTTGTACAACTGTTATTATTATGTGATATTATATTTTCATCCGCTGCGAATGTGAGGTTTCTGTGTTTCTTTTCTGTTCTTCTTCTTTCTCTTTCTTATTCTTTCTAACTATCTGGAATTTTCGAGATCGAAAATTCTGGGTCGTCACATTTGGTATCAGAGCTGAAGGTTAAGCGAGAACCTTGGCTCTGGTGGGATTACTCATTAAAGATTGGGTAAGTAGTACCCTATAATGAGTTGAGTGTATAAGTATGAGAGAGCGTACTTGTTATTTTCTTATATAAATGTTTTTAAATGATTTCAAAAGTAAATGAATCTTATATAAGAAAAAGATTATCTATTATATTAAGGAAATTGGTTGTAGTATTAATTAAACTAAAAGTAATAGTAGGAATTAAGTGGTAATAGAATGACAACCAAATTGAAATTAAATTAAAGACAAGTTTGAAATGGATTCAAACTGAAATTAAATCTTGAAATTGGAAAGGGTTTCATGATAAGGATAATCAATTAATTTATGTAATTAATTAACTTTATTTAATGAGATTAATTAATGGATAATAATTGGAAATGAGAAATAAAGAGGGAGTTACTTAATGAAGTAACTAGAGGTAAGTAATTTAAGGGACAATTACTTAATGAAGATAATTAAGAAATAAGTTAATTACCGAATGTGATTGATTAATGATGTAGTTAATTTAAAGAAATGACAAATAATATTATTTAGTGCATTTGAATGAAATGGTCCTATTTCAAACAAGAGTTGTTTGAAAATTTAAAGGAAATTTGTTTTGAATTAAAAACCAAAGGTGGATTAAAATTTTAAAGTATAACTTGGTATGTAAAAGAAATTAATATGTATACATGTGGATATACATAATATCGAAGGTGGTTGAAAATAAACTCTAAATGGTGAGTTTTGAATTTGGAATAAGATGTGATACCAAAATGATAAGTTTTTGAACTTAATTAGTGGGAAGATTATTTATGAAAAATTTAAAATTTGAAATGAAAGTTCAAATTGGGTAAGGTTGACTGGATTAAGTGAATTCAGTATAACTTGGGAAAGGATAAATATGTTGGGATGTTCAATCTGATTTGGAAATTTCAAGATGAAATTGGGATTTATGGTTAATTCGAATTTGGAGTTTATGTGATCTCAAAACGGGTTTGAGATCTGGAAATTGAAAATATTTAAATTGTGAAATTGGAGTTGTTTAAATGAATAAAAAAATGAAGTGTGGTAATATATCCATTATTGAGATAAAAGAAAATCTAACTTTAATTTGAAATTAAATTGTTTAAAAGCTTTTAGTAAAGGTTAACTTGGTTTAAAGGGTTAAACCAACCTTAGTGAATTTAACTCGAATTTATATAATTTGAGATAGTTTAAATTTGGAATTTGAATTGAAATTAGTTCAAATTTAATTTGATTTGAATTAATTGACATTGTGATTGAAGAAGTATAAGTATAAAATTCAAATGGCAAATTTGAATTAAATTAATTTGAAACAATTTGAAATTGAAGTGGGTTCAATTTGAAATTAGTCCGAATTGATTTGAATAATTTGGAATTGTAATTAAAGTTGAATAAGTTTTAAATTCAAATGTAATTTGAATTGAATTTGGAGGAAATAAAGAATAATTCAACTTGATTTGGAAATGGAGTTTGAAATTGGGATTAATTCAGGCTGGAGTTGAAATGAATTAAAATTGGAACTAGTTCAATTGAAATTTATTTGAATTAGTAGAATTTGAGATCAAGGTTGAATAAAGTTAAATTTTGAAAAGAAACTGAGGTTAATTCAACTTGAATTGGGGTTGAATCGATTTCAAATGGAAATTGAAGTTATTTAAATTGGAATTGGGTCAATTTAAATAGTAGAGGAAATTTAAATTGAATTGATGGGAATGGAGATTGGGAAGTGAGCAGTTTTGACTCTGGACTATTTTATATATATATATATATAAATTGTTTTAATATAAACCTATTTTTCCAAGTTATTCATTATATATACAACCTTCTTTTAAAAGCCAAACTATCTTATACTTGTTTTACAATTATTTTTGAAACCGTTTAACAAATTTTCAACTGTGTTGTAAACTAATTATTATATTTCAACTATTTTACAAAATTAATTACTATCTTACTATTATTTTGCAATTATTTAAAATTTCTATAATTATTTGACTATTTTCCAACTATTTTACAACTACCTAACTATTTTACACCTATTTTACAAACTAGTTATTATTTTCCAACTACTTATCTATTTTTAAATATTTCAAGCTATTTTCTAAATAAACTGGTCGGAGTTCAAACTATTATTGGTTAAATACCCAATCGAGATAAGAATAGAGTTGATAATCCAAATGGATTGAAGCAACTGTGAGTAAGTGAATGATAATCAAAGTGAATGCGAATAGAAATAGAATTAATTTGGCTAATAACTAATAAAGATAAATACGTAGGGTGTACGTATGTTATTCTATTCGCATAGTGATTTGATCCAGATTCGAGCACAGAATTTCGAGATAGTATGTCGATCCGAGTTGGAATTTTTCACTCGATTTTTTGATGGCGAACCTGGATATGGATTGTTGATTGGTTCTGGATATTCTCTATCATAGTTATGACTATGCAAGGAGAATGACGGTTTCTGATCAAGAAACCAGATCTGTGTCCACACTAGGAGGTCGGGTGGACGATACTAGTTCGGAAGTGGAATTGTGTGGTCGAGTGAGCGATCAAATTGGTATAGCGTACGGATGATATGTGTACATCGTACGGATTCGAATGAAAATGATATTTAAAGGAGTAATCAAATTTGAATATTTGATTTTGAGTAAACAAAGTTAAATACCTTTGTTTTATAAAATGAAACTTCCCTTGTTGAATCTTTTGCCAGAAGAAAAGGATTTTTGAAAATGTTTGAAGTATAAAAGGAGTTTTATACAAGTTTGAAATGATCCTTAGTTTTAAAAATTATATATATCTGTATATATATAAAGGATCTTATGAGGATTTTGGAAAAAGGTTTTGGAAACCTATGGATTTGGAAAGGCTTTTGATTTTTGGGTAAAATCAATATTGAATTTGGAAAGCCTAGTTTGAGAAATATCGATTTTTGGATAATCGATTTTGTGTAAAGGAGCTTTGTATGAGATCATACTAGGTGTATGATTTAAAGATACTATATATGCAGAGTATAAAATGTTGTGATGATGGCTCTGGGGAAAAAGGCGCTCCCTTGAAATGAACTTCTCAGGACTACCACCGGGTGGTGCTGCCTTGAGCCCCAAGGGGGGGGGGTTCTAAAGTTGATCCTGTGAGGAGTCCTGACAAAACTAGTTCCTGGGGATTATGAGTAGAGTATACCATAGCGGAAGTCGTGTGTGTCGCTGAGAGCCAACAGTCTGCGTTTGATTTTATATCGGTAGACTGCGACCTATGGTATAACATAGCGAAAGTCGTGTGTGCCGTTGAGAGCCAACAGTCTGCGTTTGATTTTATATCGGCAGACTGCGACTTATGTAGGAGTGGAGGAGTTTTCATTTCAACAGCGAAAATCAGAGGCCGCTGAGAGCCTGCAGTTACAAGGACTTTTCTGTGACGGCAACGTAACCTTGGGTGTAACTGTGATCTGTTATGTGTGGGATCCATGGCGTAATCGAGAGGCCACGGAGAGCCTGCAGTTACATGGACTTTTGCTGCGACGGCAACATAACCCTGGAATGTAACTGTGACCATGGATGGGGGTGATGATTTCCAGAGCATTCTCACTAAAGATATATCCTCTATTTTCAAAAACTGTTTTCTATATTTTTAATAAAATTATTTTCCAAGCATTTTTACTGGGTGTTGAAAATGGGTCTGCTAAGTACTTATAGATTTTCAGTCATACGCCGGTATGACCGAATTTCTGTGAGAACGATGATGGACTTATTGAAACATCGAGTTATAAAAACTACTTTCATAAAAACTAACTTATAATACTATATAGATTTAGAAAGTATTTTAAAGAATCAAAGAGAAATTTATCTGATTACAAGCATTTTAACAAAATCTGGCTTCGTTACTTTTCGAGAACGAAAAGTTTCAAAGGGGGGAGGAATGTGATAACCCGGATATCTTTGGCATCAGATAATTGTATAATTATCTGATTTAAATAAATAAATATATATAAAATAAAATATAGAATATTGGTTTATGGATTAAACAAATAATCTGATGATAAATATTTAGACTGGGATAAATATTTATTTGATAATCTTCTAGTATAGTAATTTTAAAATTTGCAAAATCATTATTTTCAAAACACATGTAATGTGTGTTTGTTTAAAATATGTATATGAGTCAATTGAATTTGAATTTGAATTTGAATTTGAGGTTTGAAATTCAAAGAATAAAAATATAAATAATAAATTGATAAAATTGTTATCTTTGAATATAAATAACCAATAAATTTATAATGTGATGTTTTAAATCATGATTTTAGATTGTATTTATATAAAATTTATAAATGTATTTGTTAATTAGGAATTTAATAAGAAAAGCTTTTTATATCATTTAAAAATAAAGTCAATATAAATAATGACAAGTGGTTTCATGTATCTATTTAAATTTGAATAAAATTAGATAAAGAATTTAATATACTTAGGACATTTATATAAGAAGTAAATTGGGCATATTATAAATATAAATATATATATATATATATATATATATTAAAACATACTTATACATGAAATTTCAAATGTAACATATAGTCATATACAAAATAATAAATGTAAACTAAATTGATAATACATATTAATATATGTACATATGAATAAAACATAAAGAATTTTATGATAAATTTTTTAACATTTGTAAATACATAAGGCATGTAAAATACAAGTGGAAGTTAAGGACAACATACATTGACATTTGTTAACTTAGTGTTACAAGTGGAAAACTTAATCTTTCTTTAAAATTTTAATTTCAAATAAAAGAAGAAGAAAAAAAGAAAGGAAAATAAAAAAAAATGAGGGAAGAAGAGAGAAACTCAGATCTATTAAACATTCTCAACTAATCAGAACAAATCTTCAACCAGATCCGTTAAACAATTTTAATCCATCAGATAATCAAAAGGGTGACCAAATTTGCAAACTTGAGAGCCAGAGGAAAATGCAACATCAGTTTCCAAGTTTCATACCTAGGATCAAACAAAGCAGTTTCCAACAAGCAACCTGAAATAAGCATTAACATCAAAGTTGCTTCAATGTTTAAATCAAAATTATAGCTCAAACATTCCAGTTTAAATCAAATCAAAGAAATGAAGCATTTCTGTTTCAAAAGCTTCAGTTTCAAGTTCGAGATGTTTTGCATGCCTTCCAGTTTTTCAAAGGATTCCAGTTCTTCCAAAAAGAAAACCTCTGCACTTCATTAAAGAGGTGAGTAATCCACTTCTCTTGTTAAATGCTTATATCTATTTTGAAATTTCTGTTTGTGAGTAAACTAATCATTTCAAAACTTACTTGTGTGTACGGTGGTTGATGTTAGGTTGGCTTGACTTTTGTTTGCATGTATGTTTGTGGTTAAGTTTTGCCTGGAAAAAAAAATGAATGATGTAATACTGTACGCATACCTGACTAAAGAAGGAAGTTCTCTGTTTCAAATTCAATCAGGTTAAATCAAGTTCTTAACTCAAACTTCCTTTGCTAAATCTCTTTCAAGTAAGGATCTTAAAAAAAAAGATCTTTTATAACTAAATACTAATTTTAAAAAGTAGCTTTAAACGGAAGTAGTGGTTTATTTCCTGGGAATCTGAAATACACGGTATGAAATAAAACATCCCAGAAATCGACTAATATAATTTCTTGTTATACGTATATAATCTGACTTGTGAGTAAAAGTTAGGATTTTTTGGTGGTGGTTTTAATTTTTTTTTAAAGTTAATAATTGGAAGAAAATGTATGTTGAACAGAATTGGGTTTAAAACCAAAATTCTGTTGATCAGAGTATTGGATGTGGTTGTACTCATTGCTTGAGGAGGAATGAGTGGCGAGAAGCATCGAAAAAATGTGCTTAAATTTTTCCGATCGACAGAGCAACCTGGCGATGTTAATTTAGGGTTTAAAACCCTGTCAGAGTTATTGTCGAATTCGAAGCTAGTTTGGCTTCGTCATCGAATCGAACTCGATTGGAGATAGGAAATTTGCATCGTGGGATCTTGGCGAAGTTCTGGTCATGGTGGCCAGGTTTCAGACGATCGTGACTGGTCAGGGCGTGAAGTTTTGTGGTACAATGTTGTTTTCAGGAACGGTGGACATGTCATTTTCTATCGTGGTTGAAGGTATCAGGTTTTCGGTGTTGGAAGCGATTGAGAGGGTCATCGCCGATTTGCTAGAGGAAGAAAGGTTGGCCGAAGCGATGGCATGTGTTGTGCAGGTGCACGCGTATTACTGTATCAGGTGGGGTTGCTCGAATTCAGGACGAAGAAGAAGTAGGATGAGTAAGGATGGGTTTTTCTCAGGGAGTTGTTCTCGAGATTGTTTTGTTTGTTTGCCGAGATTGTTCTTGAGATTTTGAAAGGGAAAATTTGAGCATTGCTCGAAGGATTTTATAGCAAGGCAACTTTAATCAATACATTTTTTTTTAGAAATTGTTAAACAAGTTTCAAGTTTAGAAATAAAGGTTAAATGTTTAAGATTGTTTGATTTACAATTTGGTTTTGAAAAGAAATAGAACATGAGACAGTTTCATAAATAATATAGGTTATAGAAATGTTTAATCAAGTTTTAAAGGTTTATTTAAATGTAAATTTTCAAAAGAAAATACAAACCAAGTTCAGAAACAAAGTATTAACAAAAATTTAAATGAGATTTCAAGTTTTAGAATATTTTAATTTTTTTGTTAAAAGGAGTTGTATGATGTTTCAAGGGTGATTTAAATAATATATTGATTATCTAATGTATTGAAGGATTGTTAAATTGATTAATGTAATCAATTAAGAAAATAATTAATTATTTTTATGATAATTAATAAAAGTTAATTAATTTGAGAAATCAATTTAATGGATTGATTTACTAATGTGATTAATTGAGAATTAATCACTTAATGAAATAAATTAGTGATGATAAAGAAAGCAATTAAAGAACAATTACTGAATGTCATTAATTAAGTAAAGTAATTAATGGATAATTACAGAATATAATTAATTAATGGGTAATTACTTGATGGAAAGAAATTAAAGAATGATTACTTAGTGGAAGTAATTTAAGCATTAATTACTCAGTGTAATTAATTAAAGATTTATTAATTAATTAAGTGGATTATTACTTAATGCAAGTAACTAGGAATAAGTAATTACTGAATGTGATTAATCAAGGTTGATTAATAAATGGGGTAAATTAGTTAAAAGCTAATTACTGAATGTAATTAGAAAGGATAATTTGGGAATGATTAATTAGTGGTTTGTAATTAATTATTGTTAAGTAAGCAAGATTTAAAAGTGATTAAGGAAGTTAATTTGATTTAATTATGGGTGGGTGACTAATCAATCTTGCTTATGAATGATTGGTTGATATTTCTGGTATAAATGTTTGTGATATGATATGATTGTCTTGTATAGTGATTATGTGGTTATATGTCGTTGATGAATTTCTATATTAAAAGTGACATCTTGTATTAAAGGTTGAATTGTGTTTCACTTAATCAATGGGGGTTAAGATGGAAATTGAATTCGAAGAGACCGGAGTCGGGTATTAGTGAATACCCGAAACCACTTCGATTCATTATAGATTGATATGTGAAATCAATAAGCTTGTTTGGAATGATTTAAGTAAATTGGACCATTTAATCTAAGTTTTGACACTTAGAAAGTAATATGTGAAATAGGTGATGTCTATAACGACTTGTAAAGTTGTAAATTGATAAATTACCCGGGTTTATATAAGTTGTATGCTTTTGTATTCTACGCTAGATGGGTTTTCTCACGCTGGTTTCCAGCCTGACCCGGGTGTTACTTTGATGTAATGCTCGGGTCAGACCGAGTATTACATATTTTTAGGTAAGGACGTTCTGGAGCTCAGGAGGCGAGCTAAATGGCAGGGTCGTATGGAGAGTTTACTATATGATATTGTATATGTCTGAGACATGTTAAATTGTATCTGTCCAATGTTGTATAAAAATTGTTGTAACTCTGATATATCGATATAAATTTATAAATACAGTTTCTCTTGTATAACTGTTATTATTATGTGATATTATATTTTGATCCGCTGCGAATGTGAGGTTTCTGTGTTTCTTTTATGTTCTTCTCCTTTCTTTTTCTTATTCTTTCTAACTATCTGGAATTTTCAAGATCGAAAATTCTGGGTCGTCACATTATTGGTGTTGAATACCTCCTCAAATGGAGTAGTGTAGAAGCTTAACTATGCATCCAAGAATGCCGAAGGACATTATTAAATGAAGCTAATGTCATTTGGTATTAATGTCGAAGCTCATGAATGCTAAAATCAAGTTGCCGTGCCACAACTCTACCCCAATAAATACGGACCTGAGGGCATTGTAGAAGGGGACGATCATTCTTCCTCAACCTTTTATGTTTTAAACTTTGTAGCCCTAAATTGATTAGGAGATTCAGTGTTGATTGTACTTTCTGCACATAGGACCTTGTACATTCAACTATTACATGGGATATGAATGAAACGCCTTGAATTATGGCTTGGTTTCAAGTTCCAAAGCATTTGTGATTTTAATCATAGCTTGCTTCAAACTCCAAAAGCACTCATATTCTTGATTTCAATTTACATAAGATTGCCTATATAGTTTGGCTCCAAGATACATGACTTTGACATGATCATGCTTATAATGTCATTATGGACTTAAACATGCTAAGCCTAATTTCTCAAGCCCTTACCCAACCAAGTGTTGCTTTTGCCAATACTTGTTGAGGTTTACAAGGGATATCAAGCCTTCAGTCAACCAAGTTTCCCTTCCGTACACCTTTAGGGTGTTAATAGAAAAATTCATTAACAGGTAACATTTAGCATTTCTAACATTGTAAGACATATGCTATGTATAATTTAAATAATCTACATCGATAAATTTGTGCATTAAATATAATTGGTAAATGTTTATCAATTGAAATATACAAAGGAATTGAATTAGATATTGACAAATAAATATTAAATATATTTACAATAAATTTTTGCATGTTTACCATGCAAGTGCATAATTATACAACTACAAAATACATTCATAACTTGATCACATATGAGTTTACTTGCCTGAGACTGTGTGTTGCCTTCAATGAGTTTTGAACTGTAAAAGCAATACAAGAATATGGGTATTTGATCCATATACGATCACATACAAATATTATATGTTGAACGATCATAATTCATAATGCACGAAACTTTGATGAAATTAGTTCGTTGAAATAACCAAGTAAGCTGGTAGTGTGAGATCTTATTCAATATGATTGATTAGAATAACGATCTTGTTGTGTTAATGTAACACTAGACCAAAAGCTATAAAATAGATCTAAGAAATTGACCGCTGAAATGTCATTTGATCAATTTACATAAAGTGCAATTTATTTGATATCCTTAAAAGTTAAGGAGGCCAAACGCACTTTTGTAAAAAGAGTTCATTATGATATTGTAGCATAGATTTTTTTGAATGGTTTGACCATTTAGAAAGGAAATCGAATGTATAAGAGTGGATGTAACTTAAGGCATGGTCGGGATGGAGAGAGCGAATGCTCACTTTTGCTTTATAAAGAAACATTGGAAATAAGAATCGTAAAATAATAATTGATACTTAAAATTGAAATGAGAAATATGATTTTTGTTCCAAAATATGTTAGAAAATTGTTTTCTATAATATTTATTTCTTTGAATTTAATATATTCGATTTGAAAATTCTCGGTTGTAAATCGATTATAGTAAATGAAATAAATAGCTTATATTAAGTGGTTGAATGGAGCTTCATTTTTCATATGCTATTATAGAATCGTGAAATAGTGGGAGCGTGCTATATAACAATTATTGATCACATCAAGTTATAAAATTTATTTTGTAAAGCTTACCAAATATTATTCATGAAATAATAATTATTTCCAGTATTGGCTGAAAAATAAACATAATTTTTTTCAATATGAATATTAATTATAAAATAAAACTATAGTACTGGTTTTTATGATGCATTGAAAAATATATAAGTATCCAAATTTATTTTAGATTATTTTGGAATTATGGACTAAGCTGTAGTTTGAGTAATATTTTTTTATATGATTATGAATCATATGGTACTAGTAAATTATAACTAAGACAATTAAGGACAAAAAACCCATTCAGTGGGAGCATCATAAGAGTTGATGAACTCTAAGGATTGATACATACAGATGTATGCAATTGAATGTCAATTAATTCCAAACTAGTTCCACGTACTTTGTTGTATTCACCGATGAATTATTACAAACACGAACATGTGTATAATATTCACATATGGTATGTTAATAATAAGCTTATAGAGTATAAAATGGAAGCAAGTAAAATAACATGCAATAGAAAATAAAATTGATTCAATTTGATCAAATAGGTGAGTATACTAAAAAGAGTTTTGAACACACCTAAAATGAATAAGGATTCAATCTCAAAAGTCACTCCTTCCTATGATACATAATAAAGTATCGATAAGGAGTAATCAAACTCTGTTGAACAATGTATAATTAATGGTGAGGAATTTGAGTTAACTTCCTTCAATAAGGTCGAACACTTAATATTAGTACATGAGGTTAAAATTAATTCCATTTAAAGAATAATTTACAAAATTATACAAGATAAGGGTTTATAAAAAACCTCAACATATCCTAGGCCAAGGAGTTGGTAGGTTGTGCAAGTCGAAAGACTGCATATAATAATTATACATGAGAGATCTTGTATGAATTTCCCTAAAAGAATTTTAGGAACTGTCATTGGATGAACAACTTATATTTTAAACATAAGTATTATACACAAAAAACAAATCAGTATTATATATAAGGCAATTCATAAAGTGTTATGAATAACTATTCGTTGCACTGGATAATAACTATTGTTTCAGAAAATACCAACTTCGTAGCGAAGGATTTTTTTCTTAGAAATTATTGGTAGTAAAATGGATTTGGATACAATCCAAAGGTGAAACTGATAATATGGGATGAAATGAAATCAACCAAACCTAAATAAACACAATGAATTATTATGCCTAATACGTATACTTGCATATTGAAGAGAAACTATGAGTTTCTTATCAATATCAAGAATAGATAATCCTTAGTTGTCAATTAAACCATTAAATGTATTGACTTTTCCATATGGTATGATGTATAAATCCGAAGTGGATTCCAAATATGTTATCAAAATATGATTTTGGTAGTTGTACCCAAAGTAATATGATCCATCGGTCGTGGGCGTATTTCGAGAGCAAGATTAATTGGAATATAATGAGCAATATTGATAAGAATAACAATCTAAATTTCAATAGTTGAAATTAGCATAATAGATCGTTATTTAACGTGCTCAAGTTAATTCGGATTAACTCACAAAAATATCACTTGGTATGACTTTGTGTTTTGGTATATATGAGTTGAAATAGAAAATCTAAATAATGATTTAGAATAGATTGTTTGCACATAACAACCAAGGTGTCTCGAAGTCAGTGAAGCAATATTAAGGTTATATGTTTTAGATATGATCCAATAAATTATACAAAAGTATCATTTTATAAGCATCAGAATTAAATAAGTATTTTGATAGAAATATCGAATAGTTTTGATTTTCGGTCAAAATGCAGAGAAAGGATGTATCCATAAGAAAGAACAACTTAAAGGTACATGGATATTTCTAGGCTATAAGTAAACAACATACTACTAATTATTAACGGTGAACTTATGTTAAAGTTAGTAATAGTTTAGTTGTTTGGTACTCGATATTTGATTTGTAAATTGTGGCTTTTATATTAAGTACAAAGGATGTTGGAAATGTCCCAAACGATATGCAAAGGAACCTTATTAAAATGTTCAATATAGAACATGTAAGATTGATTCCTTATGAAAAACATCTCATAAAAACAATGAAACTATGGTGGCTGTCCTTTCCATCTCGATAACCTTTCTTGCTTCTTCCTAACGCTTCACCCCTCTCTCCTTCCTTCGCTTCACCTTTCCGCTCTCCTCCCTTTCCATGGCCTATAAGCACCCTTCATCGAGTCTAGTTTTGAATTTCCAAGCCTCGGCATCAAGATATCACTCCAGATCAACCTCCATCCCCTTCGACCCTGCTACTCAATCCCCGCCTTTTGTTTTTGATTTTCCACCTCTGCATGCTTTGGTCGTGGAGCCTACATCATCTAGTTAGGTTGTTAATATGTTTAATCCTAGCTCTGTAAACAATAGCCAACCCTTTATTTTGGCCATTTCACATGATCCTGTGCTTGCTGTCAATAGACTCGGGTTTGGTGATGTTGACTCTATGCAAATGTCGAATGTTGGTTGTAATGGATGTGTTGATGATGGAAGGATATGATCATACCTTGGTAATGTCTGTGTTAATGCTCATGTGATAAATAACAATGAAAGTGACTAAGTTACATCCCAATCTATGCTATCTAATCCCAGTTAGCCCCCTCACAAGTCACAAAATCGGTCCTCCTTTTTCTTCAAGCTTCCATGAAATGATGGGGTGTATTCTCCATGGCGATTCGAGATCATTGAGGAGCATGGTGTGATGATCCCAAAGAAAGAAGTCATTGATTTTGGAATTGATTTTTGGAAGGATTTTCTGGTAGGATTCTTTTCAAACTCCTCCCCCTACAATATTGTTCGTGATCAATGCAAGCAGGTTTGGAAGATTAGGGGCAGATTAAAAGTGTGTTTTGTTAATTCCTTTCTTTTATTTCTCTATTCTAGAAGAAAGACAGTGTATACTTAAATTTGAGCCTATTTTCATAGAGGGTAAGCCCTTTATTTTCACTTCATGGAGCCCTTCTATTGATTTGGCTAAGGAGCGAGTCCTTTCCATTCCAGTTTGGTCACATTTTATTAACATCTCATTCGTCTTTTAGCCGTTGAAAGGTCGTAATTGGTTAGCTAATATGATTGGAGATTTGATATATTTTGATGCAAATACATTGGCTAGGAAAAAGCTGGTTTATCCCAAGGCCCTAATTAAAATCACTCTACATCGGCCTCTTCTATGAAAATTGCGTGTTCGACTTGATGAGAGTCATGTGGCAATGGTTGATGTGAACTATGCTTGGAAACCAGATATTTGCACTGCTTGTTGCTTTGGTCATATGGTGCCTTCATGCATTCATGGCCCTCCTTCACCTCCCTTAACTTCTGCTCATCCACCGCTTCCTATTCCACCCAAAATTCCTCTCCCTCACCAACCTGTCAAACAATGGGTTGCTAAATGTACTCCAGCTCCGCCAGTTTTGCCTCGTTATATTGTTCCACTTATCCCTTCCTCCACTCCATCATCACCTATCTCCTCTGACGTAGTTCCTCCCGTCTGAAATACTGACCTATATGTGCCTCTAGTTGTTCCACCAATGTTAGATCCCTTGTTTGTCCCTTTGTTTCTTGGATCCATGCTGAGCAATCTTGTTAACATCGTGTTTTCGACATGCGTTACAATCCTTCTAATAGTCGTTTTTTCGAATTCAGCTCAGAACGATCTAGCGAGAACCGATGCTTATATTACCAAGTTTCGGGTGATGAACTTATTCTGGCTTCGGGATGGTGAACTTGGCAAATGGAACAGGCTTTTATTATAAGATGGTTCTTGGGGCAGAAATTTTATACACTTTAACAATTCTGTATACTGAGTCCCTATCCTTGCCCATCTTTTCTCCGACTATGTAGATGTTATTGGACCTAATTTTTCTAAAGTGGGTAGTGACTCATCTTCTATTGAGGGGTGATAGATTTGTATTTTTAGTAGTCAGAGCATTTTGGCTCTTCTGCTGTATTTTCAGTGGTTTGTTTGAGTAATAAAAAGTGGACGATCCACTATCAAACTAGTTAGCTTCGATTCCTTATGTATTGAAAATATGAATTATCACACATGTATTATTATCTACAATATCATATTTTCTTATGTATTTGATGCATGATGCAAATATCAAATCCAAATTAAGATCACTAAATGGTAGTTTAGAGTTTCCTCATATATTTATAAAATATTAGAATTTTTTTTACAGAAATAATAAACTCTCTATGAAGGAACGCTTGGAGTCGAACTTCATAGGTGTTATTGAGTGTAATATTTCAGCAGTAAATTCATGTTCAAACCTTAGTAAAGGAGCCTTAAGTTGGAATGTTCCAAATATGAGGTTGTTGCTAATTCAACAAAAAGGGTAAGTACATCGTCTTGAATAACGCCACAATAAAAGCAATGTGTGTGCACACACATACAAGCGCACACGTCTTTGTGTGTGTGTGTCTCTATATGCGTGTGTGTGTAAATGCACAAATTTATAACCAAGCTAGGGGCATTTCCAAGTATTAAGAATAATAATCATTGTTATATGATAATAATGCAATAATAAGTGCTTACTAGAAGTCGAAAAACATATTCTGAATAATTCCACATGATAAATATAGTTTATTAACATTGAAGAGAGTTGATCGATAGAGTAGATTATTTAACTAATTATAGAAAATCCATTCATGAAGGGTCTAACTGGATCAGTTCTCATCAAATAGATCAAGGGGATGGAATGTAGATTTCGTAATTGGCCCCTAATGCAAGTGGGAGATTTATAGAGTTAGGGATATGCCCTAGGGGTAATTATGTAATTTGTTACATATATCTAACTCGACAAATAATCTTGTTTGAAATAAAAAGATTTTTTTTTCTATTATATACTTGATATAGTATGTTATATTAATTAATTTAAAAGTATATTTAATAGAAAATCAATAAATGGTATATTTTGTGATAGTAGTTACAATATGTTGTAACCATAAGTGATTTATCATAATAAAATAAACATACCATTTTAAATATTCCTAATCGAAATGTATCAAGAGTGGATATCGATAAATCCATTGAGATCAGAGTATGCAACCCTCTTCAAATGTTAGGTAGTATATTACTCATGGATGTTGGAGGCACCAAGTGGTTATGTACTGATAGTTATTGGATTTATTAAATAAAAATGGGATTAGAAGAGCTACATGTTTTCTGTCTTCTTAATTTTGTAGCAAGTGGTTTATGAAACATATGAAGTGATTAAATAGATGTTAACAAGAGGATACCATCCACCTCTTACCCTTCATGGACGGTCGAAAAGCAACCTCCCTCTCATGTGCAACTTTACACCTCACATTTGGCCAAAAAAATATCTTTTACTATTCACCAAAATATTTTCTTCTTAATCACTTTACTATTCTCGCACTTTTCACAATTAGTCAGGCATAACGTGTAAAATATTTTTAGTCATTAATATATTAAATAACCCAAAAAGTTTGAAAAACTTATATCTAGGTAAAATGCCGTTTATCGATAGAATGATTTTCGGTCACATTATCAATATTTGTTCGAAGTATTTATTTTGGTAAACACTTTTCAAAAACAAGTTTAGCATCACCGGTTATTAATTAAAAGGGGTTTAATAAGTTTATTAAATCAATTTAATCACATTAAACCCAAGATTCAAATATTTAAATAATCCAGATATTTAAATACTAAGTGTTCGAAATTCCGGGTCATCATAGAATAACTCGCTTGATAGTTTTCTTGTTGGTTAGTATAACTAAGGTTAAACAAAAAATATCGATTTGAAAAATTACATAGTTATCTTGACTTGAGAATACAGTTGATCTTCAATCTAGAACCTCTGCTTTGATTATAGTTAAATTATGGCACGACATCTATCAAATGACTACAGTTGATTCGAGTGGAAGCATTGAGAGTGAAATACTATTCAAGAGAGGATTCACTCCTCGATTATATGAGTTAGAATCATGGTAACCTGAAGTCAACTCAAAGTCAAAGTATTTGGCAAGAATAGTTTGGTAAATAATAATTGTTATTATTGAACCATGAACTTTGTGTTTGGACTACAGAGTTAAATATAGACAGTATTGAAAATTTGGCCCTTACCAAATTTCACAAGTCCAATGTGATATAGTTTTGATGAAGAGAATTAGTGCAAATTACTATCACTACTGGGTAATGCTTAATAAAGTAAAATTGGATTTTACCGATGCCAAGATAAGTGATAAATTTGTCCATAATGTTACGCCACCTACTAAGTGACGTGTGAACGTTAATATTCGAATTGTTCGATATTAATTGCTGACCAAATTTACACCCAAGAGTCACATAACCGAAACGTTGAATACTCATTTTTCACCCAATTTAATGAATTTGCAATTGTTAAGTAATAATTAAATCAATTAATATTTAAATGAAATAAATATTTTTTGGGCATTAAAATTACAAAATATTATATAAAAATTACAAATGTGACAATAAATGTTCTTCCACAAGCACACATTCTATATACGATATCGATACGCGTTTTAATTGGATTTAAATGTAATAAATATTGTTTAGGCTTGAAATGGATTTGAGGATCATAAAGGGGATGATACTTTCGGCTATAATGGATACATAGAGGCTAGCCATTTTGATGGCTTATAGAGTAAGCTTTGAGTATTTAAAAATAAGAGAATGGGTAAGCAAGAATTAACGATCATGATCTTACTTTTGTTCTCTACTCTCTCCTATATATAAACATCTTATCCCTCATTTTATTTTGAAATTTTGCTTCCTCCATACTCCCCTTTGCTAGCCAAAAACACCCCCTCCCTTCTCCTTAATTTTTAAAGGAAATTAAAATCAAATAATCATTAGTGGAAAGGCAATTCGGGAGCAGGCAACTTCAAGATTAGAATTCGATTCAAGGGGTTTACTTTATTTCAATGAGCCAATTTCCGACTTGGGTTGAATTTATTCTTTATGTTTAGTATTATATTAATGTTTATATATATATATATTGTTTTGTTAGAAATATCAAAAATAGGTATATTGACGGAGTCTCACATATTGATGGTTGTATGTATGTGTATTAAAAAATTGTGCGTATTTGGTATAGATGCTCTTGGCTTGGAATTACAAAAAACTTTTATTTTCAAAATTTAAATAATAAAATATTATATAAAGTTTAATATTGAATCTAATTTAAAAGTTTAACACTATATGCTATATATACACATATACATATGTATGTGTACATATATATATATATATATTAAATCTTTATAGAATTTAATTTAGTCAGTATAATACTCGACTATTAAAAGAATAAAATCATTTTTTTGATATTATATATAAAAATATTTTTATTAATTCAAAATTGTTTAGATATATAGGGTGTGTGCATATGTATATATGTGTGTGTGTATATGTATATAGCACAAAAAATTTGGAATTTTTTTAAGTAAAATAAAATATACTTTATAGTTTTGAAAATAATTTTTTAGAATTTTTTAAACTAATTTCTTACGCTTTTTAGTTAATTGTGAATTTTATCTAATAAATTATCCAAACAGGAAACTAAATAATATTTTTTTTACTATCAGGACGAAAGTAACATCAAGATATAATATTAATTCTAAATTATATATATAATTATAATTATTTATTTGTTCATATATATAATTTATTTTTACAACATGACTACTATCTCTCCTAGGACCATGCTCAAGCTCGATATAAAAAAGCCTTTGATTCTCTTCGTTGGTAAATTTGTAGTAGCTGTGATGGCCAAAATGAACCTTTTTAACAGTGGAGCTGCTCATTCAAATGATAAATAAATCATTTGTTGACAAAGAGTTCTCTCTGCATCCTTAATGTAAAGATCCAAGAATAACTTCCTCCATGTTTGCTGACGATCTCATCTTATTTACCAAGCCTTCAGTTGCTTCTTTACCTAGTATCAACTCTACTCTATAATCTTTCTTCAATATTACTAGACTTCAAATTAATTTGGACAAGTCTAGTATTTATATTATGGGTGTTCCTGAAGATAGAGTGGTGCTCTTCGAGCTTTAGTCTCCTTGCCACCTATGAATCATTGCTTGAGTTACCTTGGGTTGCCTCTCTGTACCATGAAAATAGGCTACTCTAACTGCCTCCCTTTGTTTGAAAAGATCAACTCTTCCATGAATAGTTGGATGAACAGAATGCTTAGTTAAGCAGGAAGGTTGGCATTTATAAACATAATAATACACTTTATGATGTTCACTGAAGCAGGGCATTTATTCTCCTCTTGAAATTTCTGAATCAAGTTAGACAAACCGTGAATCACTTCCTATGGACCGGTGACATGTTTTCAAAAAAAATCGGTGCCTCTGGAATTTAATAAAGTTGAAAGAACTTGCTATATTTGTGGTCTAGGCATTAAAAATACTAAAGTGTGGAACAAGGCAACCTTTTTAAAATAGTTTGACAATTTTATTAATAACAATATCTTATGGTCCTTGTAGGCAAGGAATTTCAACTTGGAAGTTAGAACTTCTGGAACATGGAGCCCTCACCTTTATGTGAATGGGTTTGGAGGAGTGTCTTGAAGCTTAGAGAGGAATTTTTGCCTTTGTTACAAATATGACCGTCTCTTGAAGTTAATGTCAAATTCTGGAATGTGCCTTGGAAATGCAAGGCCTTTTACTATGTAATGATCTGAATTATAAAGAAAAAAGTCAAGCAGGTATTCCCTTTGAAGCCAATGCTTGTGACTATATCCAGAATGGTATCATCACTCTGCCTTCTTCAAGCAATGTGACAATCAGAACTCTTTGGAGTAAGTTGAACGACATTAAGCTGCAATCATGCATTGATGAATACATATGGATAGCAAGACTATAGGCATTTTATTTCCTCTGTATATGATGCATTAATTACCAAGGTTGGAGACAGACAGTTCAGGTGGAATGAGAGAGTTTGAAACTCAATGAGCCCTCAAAACACAACTATTCCTTCAGAAAGTGTTTGCTCCTTTTCTATGAATTATAAGAGTGCAAATTATTATAAATTACCGCAAGCGCATAGATGTGTATTATGCAGGTCGAACACATGGATTTGGTTGAAAATTAATATAATTTCCATTTTAAAACCTCAGATGAGTTATAAAAGGTCTAGAGGTGATGGAAAGATTGCATTATAAATTGAAATTTAATTTGAAATAAACTTAATTGAATCAATAACTAAATGACGGTTATCAATCTAAGGAGTAGTAATTTGAATTCCAATCTTTCTAAATCTAAACAGAAAGGATTACTGTAGAAATTAAATTACTTAACTATTGTCGAATAAAAAAATAAACATATAAAACTTGAAATTGAAAGAAAATTATGAACAATAAAATAAAATATTAGAATTGTAGAAAATAAAAATGCAGAACAGAATTAAACAAGTGCAAAGTAAAATTAAAAATTAAATTAGGATTACCACGAAAACTAATTGTATGGTCAATCAGTAATAAGAAAATGAAAACTAAATAGTAATCGTGTTCTAGCAAATCTAATTGACTAGATAACACAATTGACCATGAGAAAAAAATGCTAAGTAAAAATAAAGGAAAGAAAAATAGAACTTTATTAAAGAAGATATGAAAATTCAAGCATACCTTTACAATGAAAACATTAGGTATTTATAGTGAATAGGATCTTCTTTGTATATGCACATGTGGCTCTAATCAAATCCATATGTATATTTAGTTTGTAGAAAAAATATCTTCTCTTCTTTATAGTGGATTTGAGATTTCAAGCTAAGATTCTTTCCTTTTGATCTTTGACACGTGGCAGCATCAATGGTATAGGGAAAAGATGATAAAATAAATTATATGAATCCAATTAAAATTAGGTCTTATATCTTCTTTTGATCACAATATCTTGTCAAATCTTCATGTTTTTGGCAGATGAAATGGCAGATCATGTATAGATGTGCGCAATTCTAATTTTTTTTCTAAGATGAAAGTAATGTATACATATAGTCCAATTATCTTCATTTGTGTGTGCATATAGACATACACGCATACACATGCATTTACATATGTTTATACAATATATAAACACTAACACCTATAAATATTTGAAGGTTCATAGGCAGCACATATGCAATATCCGATCTTTCCTTTTCCTAAAAAAATGCGACGACCCACCTTTTTGGATGGTTTAAATCGACAATAAACCACACATGTCTAACTCAAACCATTCAAAAGGGAGGATTGTAAATGTGGTAAACAATAAAATAAGAGAAAAGAAGAAAAATAAAACACAGAATCTCGCAGCAGAATGACAAAATATAGTAATCAAATAAACAGTCCATGAAGCTGTTTTACAAAATTCATTTGCTTATGAAATTTTCATAATATAACTAGAGTACAATCAACAAATATACCAAAATAATGCAGCGGAATAATACCAATAATATAATATACCAAACTCCGTCTTCGTCCTCCAGAAATACGTCTTCACAATTGAAAAGCTCAGACTGACCCGAGCGTAATGAAAAGATAAAACACTCGAGTCAGAACTAAAAGTTCTTGTGTAAGTTAAATCAATAAGTAAATATTAGTGTAATAGCTTCAGAGATGTTTACGGGATTTTACATCTCCTATCTAGGCTATAACGTGCGTGTAATAACTTAAGAGATGTTACGGGATTTTCCATCTCGTGAGGATCCGTTAAACTATATATATATAGTAAGATACGCTATATATGTAGTGTCTAATAAATAAAATAAATATTTTTTAGTGTTAAGGCTTTACATTAATCCCCCTTAACACATTTTTACGTATTGTCCTATAGTTTGCCTTTGACACCACCAGTAACGTTGGTAGTAAGGGAGGTGCCGTGATAAGACAACATTAAAAAAAATCGTTGTGTTCGCATATAAGGATAAAAGTATGACAAGGCACGTGAGGGAATGCCCAAGGTAGGATTCTACCTGTTTACCTTTTCTGGCTGGTGGTAACGCATCGTAGCTATGACCGTACACTGTGTCTACCACCCCCAAGTCAAATCAAGGTGCATCGATCAAGTCCAAAATCAATATAATAATATGAAGGGGTGATGGTCCTTAAGGTTGCAAACTCCTTGGCCAGACATTGGCTCCTGCTTTAGTCATTTCCAATTGACACAAGTGTCGCGATCATCCATCATCGTTCTTCAAATCCAACAATGTCTCCAATTCAACCACTTCATTCTAGATAACATTCACCACGTACACAACTATTAAAGTTGTTTCATATTGACTGAAAGTATGCCAATAAGAGGCCCGGTTTCTTTAACAACCAAACGTCATTTTTCACACCGGTTGGTTCTTTTACATTTTGAAAACGATTCATATTTGATATCAAAATATCATATTCACTTCAAAATATAACTTCATTTCAAAATACCATATTTACTCAAAATATGCCATTTTCACTTGAAAATATCATTTCAAGTTCCAACTTAGTTTATAACCTCATTTAACCACATTCACATTTAAATCAACGATTTAAATATAAATATTCCAACTTTGCATAGTTTGAATTTTTAGAAAATAGTTTGAATAGTTTAGAGATTTAAAACAATTTAATATAAAATGGTTTGAGTATTGAAAATGGTTTATATAGTAAAATAGGTTGGAAAATCAAAATAATTTGAGTATAAAAAAATAGATTTCAAACAGTTTATATTAAAATAGTTTATTTTGAAAATAATGTCAATCAAACTGTTTCCTTCCATTTCAGCAAATCTGGACCCATGTCCAAATTTCAAATCAACAAAATTCAATTTCCAATCTTCTAATCAATTGACTCAATTTTCATTTAGTTTCAAATCAACTTGATTTCAACTTTAATTCGGATTAAATTCAATTTTCCAAACATTCATTTTTAACTTCAAATTCGATTCAACAATTCAGTTCAGTGATTTCAATTTCAATCTAATTCTTATTTTAAACCATTTCAATTCATATTGATTTCAAGTCCAATTTCAATTTACAGATTCAAACCCCTTGAATCAATTCAAACTTCATTGTTCGGTTTAAGGTTCAAACTTAAAAATTATTAATTTTCAAAACTATAGTCATATATCGATTATAACTTCACATTTCCAAATCAACTCTTTAAAACAATTTCTTTTAACCAATTTCAATTTTGACATTCCAAAGCTTGAATTAGAAAATAATTCAATTCATATAAATCCAAAATTTATTTACTTTAAAATAATGTCATTTAATCAAACTCCAAATTCAAGATTTTGAAACAATTTAATTTAACTAATCCGATGTCCGTATATAATTTTCTACCCTATAGCCGAGTGATTACTTATATCAATTTAACTACATGGATGGATATATATCATTTTAATCCAAATCAAAGTGTCATAGGTATATATCATTTCAACCTATTTCTTAATTCATTTCCTTAATACAATTGACAATTTATATAATGTCAAATAATAAATAGGTAATAATAGGGATATATCCAAAACAAATAAACAACCAAACATCCAACATCAATCAGTGGCATACAATAATAAACAACATCCAAGTCAACCAACATGTCACACAGTTACTGTAACAACCCGATATTTTCAACCATTCGCATCCGCACATGTCGGACTTGAATTGCTCAAAATACCGCGTTGTAAATAAAATTTGGCAAATCTCAGAATATACGGTAAATATAAAGTCACAGATCACAGACATAGAGTAAATAATAATGCAGCGGAAATAAAAGAGATAGTAGTTCATGAAGCTACTATATAAAAATAAGATACCTCAGAGTTAAACAAGATACAACAGAAGAGTAACAAGATACATCAGGTACAAATCAGAATACATCACTGAAATCACTGGATACAAAAAGTAAAATAGATGGCTAGATCTTCAAGGAAAGCTCCAGCTCCAAAGGTGAATCTTGAATGCTAACTCACTCAATCTGACTCGAGCGTAAAGCAAAACACAAAACACTCGAGTCAGGACATAAATACTTATGAACTGTAAATCAACTCAAGTGAACAGTAACAAAAATGCATCAGTAACTTAAAGGATGCTTGGGATCGCCCATCCTTTAAGGATCCGTTAAACTATTTACTATGTAGTAATATTGCGCTATTATAATAATGCCTACAGTAAAATAAACATACTTTTAAATAGCGTTCCGGGCTACCCATATCACCCTTCACACATAATAGTCCCAGTAGTCCATCCAATATCATGCCATCTCCACTCCGGGTGACTGTCAGAGGATACCACACGGGCTACGGGAGAAAAACAAACTCGTAGTAAAGGCTCGGTATGGTAGGTGACACGGCACACAAGGCAATGCCAGGGTAGATATACCAATTACGCACACGGGCTGGTGGTAACACAGCAGCCACATACGCCCACCTCGGAACACACTCCCAATCAAAATCGGAAGATGGCCATCTAATCAATCACCAGTAAGAGTATAGTATCGAAGGAATGTGTCCGATCGGAGGAATGACCTCACTTGGCCCGAGATCGCTCCTGTTTTAGCCACCTTATGCCAACTCACGGGAGTTGGGTCCACGTAATATACCTCAAGAACGTCGCCACCATCCTACTTCATTCTGGAATCTCCACCGCGTACACGGTTGTTTAAGTGGTTTTCGGAGTTGGCAGAGAGTATGACAACTTCCGATCTCGGTCTCTTTAACAACCAAACGTTATTATAACACCGTGGTCATTTCAAAATAGGTTATACTTCAAAAAGATCAAATCATTTTGTTTCAAACTATATTTCTTTCAAAATAGTTTATACTTCGAAACCAAAACCATTTTTATTTCAAAACTATTTATTCAATCAAAATAGTTTATACTTCGAAACCAAAAACATTTCAAACATATATTCATTTCAAAATCATAATATTTTCAAAGTATAACTCTTTCGAAACCAAAATACTTGAAATCATTACACTTTGAAAATCATAACATTCTAAAATCATACGTTTGAAATCATGACACATTCATTTAATTCTTTACATTTTACAAATTTATTTCCAATTTAATTCAAAATTTCAAATTTCCAATTTTAATTCAGATCAAACCATCAATTTCAATTCAATTCAGTTTTCTAACAAAACATTTCAAATCTTATAAATTTCAAATATAGATTTAATCTACAAAATAAGCTATCCAATTTTAATATGTTTCCAAACTTTAATATCCCACATTTCAAAACTAAACTTTATAATTCCATATATTCATATCTCAAATCTAATTTCATTATTATGTAGTTTTGAAATATTCATTTCATAAATCCAATATTATTAAAATAAACTTAAATTACAATTAAACCAAATATCTTTTAATACAAATATAAACTTCAAATATTCCTTTATCAAATAAAGAAAAATCAAATATCATTCAACATTCACATTCTTTATTAAAATAAAGATCAAATCATTTCCAAGCCATTTCAAAATCATTAAAATATTACATCCTTTCAAAACTTCATAATCAAATCATTATTTGAATTCAAATCCAAATATTCAAAGTCAAATATCATTTAAAAATCAAATATGTCATTCATTTATTATTTCAAACATCATTACCAAAATACATTCCAAAATTCCATTCAAAAAAATTCATTTATTATATTACATTTCATTCCGTTTAACACATAACCAAGTAAACTTTATTTAAATTCAAATTCAATTTAAATTCCTTAAAAATTCAAATTTAAATATTCAAAACTTCTAAAATTTCACAGATAATCCATTTCAAAAGTTAAATTATTTAACAATTTAAAATATAGCCCAAACAGTGTTAAAATCTATAACATTTCAAAACATTGTCAAATTATAGCAACGACGGCATTTATAAAGTGTTATCGTAGCTTATATTTTCCAAAATGGTTTATTTCAAGAATAGCGACATTTATAAAATGTCATAATAGATATTTAGTTATTTCAAACATTGTTAGATTCAAAACAATAGCATTAAAATGCTGTCAAAAGACTAAAGCATTTTGAAAATGCTATAAAATTCCAGGTTTCATTTTAGCTTTTCAAAAATAATAATAAAACTCCAAGTTTTTATTATTACAACTTAAAAATCATATTTCTAGACCTTAAAATTTCACATTTAAAATGATTTTAACATATGATTTAACACAATAAAATTTTAAGATCAAATATTCAATTTTGCAAACTCCATTCATTTATTAAGTCAAATTTCACTGTTTATTAATTTATAAATTTAATAAACTTAAAATTTTACTTCAAATACAATTTCAAAACTTTAAATTTAATTTCCATTATTTATTTACATCTTAAAATAAAATTTAAAGTCAAACGTCACATTTACTCCAAATTTACATACTTGAATTCACTTAAATTCACAATTTCAAGATTTAATATTTAACTTTCTTAAAACCATAATATATATATTTTAAATCAAAATTTCATTCTTTTGAAAATACATATTTAAAAAAAATCATTTAAAATATACCACGGGGTCTGTATATAATTTTCTAACCTAGGTCAAGTGATACGGATATATATCATTTCAATCCGCAGTTTACAAAGAAAACCCGGGTTCTATCATTTCAAACCCGCAATCCCAAGTCAAATAAAAATCGCTCAGGCCTATCATTTCAGCCCATAACAATTTTTTCCTATTCTAAATTCCGTTCGGGTATGTATCATTTCAACCCATAGTGATTCTATTCTAACAGGGAACTTGCAGTGTGAATATATGCATAAACCATATAAACAATGTCAATGTCACAATATAATGTCATATATTAGATGTCAGGTTATAATTAACAGTTTTAACATGGTAACAACATGGCATAGCATATCATATGATCATCATTAACTTGCATAAACATTTAGTATTACTAAACACTTGTCATCAATTCACTATTTCATAAGTATGAATGCCAGAGTGAGATGGACTCACCTTTTCAAGCTGAAGACCACTACGACACACAAACGATTCCAAAGCCACGACAAGCACGATACAGCATGACACAACATGAAACATCACGGCATGATTCAAATGAGAGAGATTGCCAAGATATGATCTTGTAAACAACCAATAACGAAACAACATATATATGAATATATAACACAAAACAATATCGAAATGAATTGAAATAAAAGCAACGAAGGACAAAATAGTTAAACCTTGCTTTAGCCACTCAAAAGCTTGACCAAAGGGACATTATACTCAGCCATGATCATGGTTTTGCTCAGGTTTTGCCTCAAAATGCACGGCCTTGCAAGTGGTTGAAGAGGTAGGAGTTGCATAAGAAGAAGACAAAAGGGATAAAGGCAAAATAGGAGTGGAGTTTTGGGCTCAACCAGGCACGGCCTTGGATCAAGTGGGGCTCGACCCTACATGCTTCAGGTCTGATCATTGCTGGAGTGATGTCCAGAGGTCAGGTCAGTAGGTGGTAGTGGAGCTAGGGGGTTGGCCAAGGCAACTATGAAGGTGATAGTGAAGATAGGCTTGGCTAGGCAATGTTTTCAAGGAGTGTTGCAATGTTTTGTGGAGTTTTGTGGTTATGGCTTCATCCAATGGTCATGGCCTGATCTGGAGGAGGGGATAGGTGGTGGTTGCTGCTGCTGGTGATGGTGGATGGTAGAGGCCAAGCAAAGTTAGGTAGAGATCTAGGCAAAACAATGAAAAGAAGAAGGAAAAGTAGAAGAAGAAGACCGTGAACTTGCCCTTTTTTTTTCTCAAATTGAAATGCCGTGAGTTTTTGATGGTGGGAAGAATATTTTTCACGTGAATTGAAGATGAGAAACATGGCTATAGGGTAGAGGGATGTACGGCTAAAGCAAGGAGAGGAAAAGACAAAAGCAAATAAAGGGACAAGGAGATGAAAAGACTAGAAAATGAAAGGTCTAGTCTCTTTGAATTTCTAATTTCTTTTAAAATTTTAAATACATGTAAAATATGTATAAATACAGATAAAACACGAAAATATAGTAAATAAACAAAATTAAATAAATAAATATTAATTAAATATAATTAAATTAAGAAAATAGCGAAGAAAATGTAAACTAGGCTTGAAAATTTGAAAATAAATGAAATGAACTTTGAAAAAATTGTATGTACATGAAACATATTTATAAATAAAGATAAAAACATAAAATTAAAATGCATACACAAAAATGAATAAATAAATTTTAATTAAATATAATTTAAATAAAGAAAATAATAGAAAAATGGAAACTAACCTTTAAAAATAGAAAATAAATTCAATGAGCTTTGGAAAAATTCAAACATCACTTTAAAAGTATTTAAAAGGTAAAAATATATGTAAAATAACATATAATACAATTTAGAATAAGATATGACAATTAAAAATATTATTTATATAAAATAAAAAAATAGTGTTAAATAAAACAATTTACACCCAATTTTGTAAAAAGCATAACTTTCACAATATTATTCGGATTTCAACGAAACGAAAAGCAGTGTTCTTGAAATTTTATTTACTTTCATTATAAAAGAAAAAAATTCAAATTTTCAAACTTTCAAATTTTAATTTTAAAAGTCAAAGTTTGACAATTTTGACCAAAATTCACATTTTCTGGAAATATTCAATTTATGCATATTTGAAATTCTAATCCACATAAAAATCAACATTTATATTTCAAATAACAAAATATATTCATTTTAATAAATAAAATAAAGTTTATTTAAATTAGGAATGTAAATTTAAATAATTAAAATACACAACTACAATAATCAGAAAATACAGGGTTGTTACAGTTACTAATTATCAATTGATGGTATTTAACTAGCAGTTAATTTCAATAATAATTAAGATGTCAATTTAATTCAGTATAAAATTCAATATAAACTAAATGACAATTTAAACTATCAAACGACAACAGATACAATTCTAATCACTTCATAAATTCAATTCAATGAACATAAGAAGATTTAGTATTGCGTGAGTGGGTTAAATCACTCACCTTTGATTTTAGCCTATAGAAATCCAAACAGAAGCACAAAATCTCAATAGTCTCCAAATTCAACCAAATTAATTTCATGTTGTTGGGGATTGAAATACGAATCCAATAAAAGAAATAGCGTGTGAATCATAGTTTATATGCAAAAGATATTCATGTTATAAGAAATATTATTAAAGTAATAAATGTTACACGTTTAATAAAAAAATAAACAAAGTTTAATACTTACGCTTTTCTCAAGATGAGGCTTGAGGCAAAGATGGAAGAACAAACTAAGATAAGAGCAGGACGTGTAGGACAAATGAAAAAAATTATATGAAACTCATGTTTCATAAAAGAAAGCTTTTGAATTTGCAAAAATGAGGGTTTTTGAATTTGCTCATATCAAAATGATTTGCGGAAAGAAAGATTTGGAATGGAGATCTAAACATAGGAAATGAGGTGATGATGAAAAAAATGAAGGGAAAAGTTTAAAGCATGAACAACTTTATGATAAGAATATACCTTCAGCAAAGAGCAATTTGAACTAAATGAATTTGAGGTGTCAGGAAAAATAAGATGCAAATGAAGAAATAAAATTGCATGTTGTTTAATAATAAGGAAATGAAGGCGGAGGGACAAAAATGAATGTCACGTTTTGTTTTGAAAGCTTCAGGCATTAATAATGCATCAGTAAATATACGTAGGAATGAGAAAGTTTGCAAACCAAAGGAAAATGAAATTTTGTATAACTAAAAAATGAGATGGCAAGAATTAAATATAGCATAAAAGTCTAGGCTCAAGTATTAAACAGAAGGAGAAATGAATGGATCAAGTATTAATAATGAGGTAACTATTTTAAAACGTACATGCAATAATTGATAGCAAAAGGAATGAAGGGACCATATACATCACACAACCTTTTGAAATTTAATTTTTGAAATGTAACCAAATTAATTTCATTAACTCAAATAATACCGAATTTGTACACATTTAATTTTTTTTTCCAACACATAATAAATAAAACTATACATATCTTAAAAATGAAATTTTTTGATTTAGTTTTCTCAGATATGGTTTTTTATTTCCATTAAAGCACCCTTTCTGTTTAACAAAAACATGCATTTTTTTATTAAATCTATTAACTGCAATCAACATTTTCTTTCCTTTTAATTGAAATATTTCAATTACATTTGTTGCAATTAATTACAAAGTTAAATTTCAAAACAGACAAACTAAAATGAATGGAAAATAAATCAATTGCTTCGTTTAGTCATTTAAACACGTTTATAAGTTTGTTGTTTATACACCAAAGTAATAAATAACTTACTTAAATAAATTATTTTCATATTCTTGTAATCAATATGTATGCTAAAGCACAGTTCAAAACATATAGTTCTTCCTTTAAATCAATCATTCTATGCTTTATTTTAATGAAATTAATCCTACCTTCACAAATGAAACATTCATTTTATTTGATATAAATGTTCTTTTCATTAAATCAAACTTTCCTTATAATTTCACAAAATATAAGCTACGTCTAATTACACCTATTAATTTATAATTTAGTGTTCTCTCTTCTATTAATTGAAATTATTCAATTACATTAATTTCAGTTGATTATAAAAGTGAATTTCAAAATGGACTAAATAAATGTAAAGAGAAATAAAACAATTATTTCCTATCTTATAGTAATTTAAACATATTCTTACATTATTGGATACAAACAGGAGTTATACATTTCTTAATAATAATAGTTTCTCATCCTTATAATTAATCTATAAGCTAAAATACATTTCAAACAAATACACATATGTTTACACCTTTATTAAACTTATTTATTTTATTCTTTATTAAATTAACACTTGTTCATAATAATTGATTTAGAAGTCTTTTATATTAAATCAACAATTCCTTATGCAATCTATTAACATAAGTTTCCATTTTCTTTCACTCAAACTCTACAATTAACATCTTTCCTTATATTAACTGCAACATTTAATTACATCTAATTTCATTAATCCCCAAATAAATTCCAACATGGATATAAAAATAAGATGAGAAATGAACAGTTGTTACATTTAAATAATTTGAACACATTAGTGCATTTATTGTTTACAAACAAGGAGTATAAATTTACTTACAAATGTTAAAACAAATTTCAACTAAATAACGTATAATTTCACTATTAATACATCATTTATTTTATTCCATATTAAACTTACAATTATTTCAATTGATTTAAATTACATTAAAATAGTTGTCAATTTCATTCTATCAATATTATTAAATTATATTCTGATAATTTTTTTCATTTACAAATCATGAATTTTAATTGCTGACAATATTAATTTCCAAAATCTCATTTAATTTAATATTTTCAACTATAAAAAATATGGGGTCGTTACAAAAAATAAAGCATTCCCAGGGATTGACAGCTGGGAACACTTTGACAAATTATTCAACCTTTACTAATGAGCTATAACTTCTTATGAGCAAGAACCTCTAGATCAAGAGTCTTCATTGGTGTTGACATGAAAAAACATCATTTTTCTCTATAATTGTTCTTTTATTGAAGTGAATAAACTATGATTCATCTATCTGCAAAAACGCTAAAAAAACACCTAGTGTAATATTTATTTACAAACAATAAAGAAAATATGAGCATAACATGTACACTTTTATGTGTTAATCAAATACCCACACACTTATCTTTTACTCATCCTTGACTGAAAAAATAAGGGAAACTAAACTAAATAGGCCACCTATCATAGGAAATATAGTTGAGCATATGCAACAAGCCGTTAAACCTCATGGTGTCCCTAGTAGAACGAGTGGTGTCTGGTGAGGGTTTTCAATTGATATTGCCCACAAAATTCAAATACAAATGTTAGGAACTAATGCAACTACATGAAAGATGTGAGGACTGCCCTACACTATCGATAACTAACTGTATAGTGCGTCAGAGCGGTGCTCGGCCAATACGAGGCATCATCAATAAAATAAATTAAATAAGCAACACAGAACCTGTCATATATTTCACAGCACCCATAAAATATAATAGTAAACATCTTAGATATATAAATAAACAAGACTATAAAACAACTGAATGAGTCACAACATCATAGTATATAGATCAATATAATGAACATCATAAGTAATAGAGTTATACATCAAATAATAATTCATAAACCGTCTCTAAATATTAAGGCACTAACAAGCTCCATGGTGCTGTGGAGAGGAATAACATATGGGTAATACAAATGAATAGTCTCCTGCTCATCACCTGTCCTGCTCTACGTGCTCACCAGACCTTATATCCGTAATCTACTCATTTAAGAGTACCTAGAGTAAGAAGAAGCAAAGCATAACATCTCAGGTCAGACAACAGTCTAGTGTGAGCGGTAGAAATCTCAAATACTGTAAAGTCAATATACTAGGAAAAATGGTATGGAAAATCATACCTGAACTGTCCCTACATCCATAGAGTTAGTACAAACAAAAATATATGCTACTCTATGGTAGTCATTAAGAGTGTACTGTACATCAAGGTACTAAGGGTGTCTAGATATTTGCATCCATACTATCTACATCATATGACATCCTTAAGGTGATAAAACAATCAAACAAACATGAAAGTGCAGTGTGGATCGTGTAATATGGATATATGATAATGCGGAGTATACTGATGATAATAATACTGTAAATGATGCGGAATAAAAAGCAGTATAGTAAAATGACACGAGATATTTTTATATTGGTTCAGACCACCGTCCTACGTCCAGTCCCAGACTCCTTCTGGAATTTCACTAAACAAAAACCCTCACTTAACCCAGAGGAATAGGTCTATACACCCAATGAGCAGCCGAACAAGGACCTGAGCATCAGAACATGATTTCGCCTCAATAGCCGAAGAGGACTTCACTTGCCTGAGCCGTAGAACAGGACTTCAACTAATACAGAAAATAGTTTGACTAATGTGTGTTCTGATAACACGGATTTGTCACTTGTAGTACACCCTTCCTATAATCTTCTCCTCGAGTATAAATGTTTATATTTGAAGTATATGAAGAATAGAAAGGTATAGTATTGCTTTAATGCAGAATAGTTAAGAGTATGATAGCAAATAGATTTCAGAAAGTTAGATCAAATAATAAGAGAAATCGATTGTGATTAAGTGATTTGAAATGAGTTTGTATTTATAAGTGTTAGAAAGCTACGACTGTTGGTGAAGAGTTTTGATCAAAGTGTTGCATTTGAATCTTTTCGTTAAAGGTTCGCAACTCTTCACAAAAGTCGTATCCTTTCAAAAATATGGCTGTTATAGAAATTCATTCGACTGGGCTTTAGGGTCAGTCGACTGAATATTCAAACTAACTTAAATTATAAACGTATTCCTGTGCACCTGTGCATGTTGCACAGAGTTTTCTGGGTCAGTCGAATGAGCCTCTAGGTCAGTCGACTGACCTGGTAAAATCTGTGTAATATGCACAGTTTACACAAGTTTAGTAGGCTATTTATAGATATTCAGTCGACTGAATAACTTGTTCAGTCGACTGAATCTTATTGACAATCAAAAATCATCATAGCTCATTTGGTTAGAGCACTTACCTTTTAAACTAGTGACCTGGGTTCGAGCCCCGCTCCATGCATTTTTTTTGAAAACTTGATTTTAAAATATGCATGCAAGTTTATTTGAACGTGATTGATGATTCTTGAGGAGATATTTTAACAAAGCACTAAACTAGACTTTATATACATATTTGATGACTCTTCTTAAAAAATATAAAACTATATGAACCATACTTTGAGTCGTTGAGTCCGGATGCTGTCGTAGTCGTAGATTCGTGAATTGTTGTTTCATGTCAGCAATCAAAACCTATGATCCAACATCTCCCCCTTTTTGATGATGACAACTCCATTTTCTACGGATGAATCTTCGACAGGCTTTGTTGACTTATTTCTCCCCCCGAATATATTTCTCTAATTGTGTTATAGATTTCTCCTTCTGAATCTATGCTATATATTCCTGTAAATATTTAATCTTTTCTCCCCCTTAATCTGAGCTTGCATCGTTTATTCCTACAAATAGTGTTAGAGCAATATCTTTCTCCCCCTTTGTCATCGACAAAAAGGAGAGTTTATATGATGATATAAATTATACTTTACATAACTGTTAACATAGAACAATATAAAACAAAATAACCACTACTTATAATGTAAGGTATCATAAAAAAAATTAACATTTAAAGCATGCGATACCCAAGATTCTTATAATTTCCTAATTTTTTGGAAACCATACCCATTTGGGTGTGGTTGAACCTTTATACATATAATTTTCATTATTAACCACCATATCAAAATAATCATCAATGTATTTTTCTCTATTTTTCCAATTATTAAGAACCTAAATACTTAGATAATTTTTATTCATATTTCCCGTCAATGATTTTGTACTACTAAAGAAATTATAAACATTATTAGTCATAGCAATATTTGAATCTCTATAAAAATTGGATTTATACCTTTCTCGTAATCTAGTACTAGCACTATTATTTTTACTATACATGAAAGTATATATAGTGCTATTTCTATGATCAGTTTTATTATATCCTAAACCACTTTTATCATTGTGATATTTTTAATTCTTAACATAACCTAATCCCTTCTTATTTGAACATATCGATCTCATTATGTTTGGAACATAACTCATGGATCGTCACCGAACCATGACCATCGAACTGTCCCAATCGATCCATGGCCACCAATCCCACATGTAATAACATGAAAAATTATAGTAATAATAACTAATTAACAAATTAATTGAATAATAAAATAGGGTTAGGAATTTGTCAGAATTGAGCTACAAGAGTTGCACTATTAGGTTTATTGTAATTTTTCGATCAATTTTCATATATAACTTGTCGAAATCCGAGCTAGTATGAAGAAGTTATGAGAGAAACAAGATATCAAAATTATATAATATATATATATATATATATATGAAAAAAGGACCCTACGGGTCGACTCGCATTTCCCTCCTAGATGTAAAAACATTCAGGAGCGAGTCGATGGATCCATAGTTGATTTTCGTGTGATCTGAAGCATTGTTTTCTATATCCAACGATTCACAGCGAGCCTGTGACGTGGTTGCACTAGGTTCTATCCTAAAATCCGACGGTCTGAGATCCCTAAGCCACACTATAAATAGAATCCTACGCTTAGCTATTTTCTCATAATCAGATTTTTTTTTCCTAATTGGGTTCATTGCCAGAGGTTGAACCCTGAATAGAAATTTTATCTATGGAGAAAATATTTTTAATAAAAATATTTTACACCCTAGAAGTGGATCCAAGATGGTCGAGGATTAGAGCTTAGGACCGCAGGTGAGTGTTTTGTAATTATATTAAATCTGTAAGCAATTTAAAATAATAGGTTTCTTAATAGTTATAGTTTTTCTACAATTTTGAGAAAGTTTTTATGTAAGTTTATTTACAGTCAATTTTTAAGTAAATTTCTGAAGTTCTTTCAGTATATTTTTATTCAGTTATTTGCAGTTATTTATAGGTATTTACAATTATTTACATCTGTTTTAAGTTAGAATTTAGCCTATAAATATTAGTTTCTTTTTATGGAGATTTAATCCTTTTTAACGTGAATAAAATATAAAAAAGAGATGAATTCACAAATATGGATTAAAATAGGAAAACACTAAATTTACAGAAATAAGATGTAAAATGAGAAAATCCGAAATAAAATGGAGATGGACTGAAATAGGAAAAATTTAGATATTTGCAAGCATGATTATAACAAGTGGTTATAACTAAAAAGAGAAAATAGAAGAGTAACAGTTGCAAGAAAAATTATAACACGTTATAATTCGAAAGAAAGAAATAACAGAAGAGGCTTATTTTAAACTTAGATCTCGGAGTAAGTTAATAAGAAAATATAGCAGTAGTGGCCAGTATTGGCAGCATTCCCTTTCAGGTCTAGGACCGATGGTCTCACGTATGGGTAAGGTTGGGCACTTATGTTGATTAGGGTAAATAAGTAGCCAACATATAGAGGCTCAAATTTGGGGATTTGGGAAAGGGGCACAAAGTTAGAAGATTTGTTTGTTAGGACCAATACCAGTAGCATTCCATTTCAGATCAAGGACTGATGGTCTCACACGTGGGTAAGGCTGGGCATGCTTATGCTGATTAGGGTAAACAAAGGGTCAAGTAGGGGGTGTCAGTTAGTGTAATCGACGATGACCTAGCGTGCGACATCGATTAGGGTTAATAATTCACTACTGCGTCCTAAGTGCTAAGAGGCGCGTTTTGCTGTGGGACCAGCAAGATTAGTTCACAGTGGCACAACAGAGATAGGAATGGTTGATAAATGGGTAGGATTAGGATTTCAGCCTAATCAAGTTAGTAGTTGAGATAGGATTAGGGTTTCAGACTAATCACAGTAGCTTAAGACAAGTGCAAACAATCAAAGCAAACTGTCAAACAGAATCAAAAACAGTATTTTATGCAAGTTTTGTCTTTTCTTATCTTCCTTTTGTGCTAGAACTATTGCTTAGTCTATTGTTTTTATCTTGCTTAGAAATGCTAGTAATTACGTTCACCCATCAGACTTATTATCTAAGCCACTCTTCTACCTTTCCTTTTCCCCCAATAGGCCAGTAGAGTTGAGGATAGTTGATTCAGGTTGCTTGGAGATTCATTTTTGAAGTTTTCTCATTTCAGATGTATTCTTATGCATTTCATCCTTTTCATTTGCTTATGATGGATTGGCACTTGTGAGGGGGATTATTATTGTTATTTTTGTACTCTGATTCTGTGAGACTGAGACGTATTTTCATGAGGCATGAGAGATTTTGAGTTACTAAGACATGTTATGTTTTTATGACTTATTTTGCGATGAATTTTAATTTTGAATGATAAGTTATTATTTAAATGTTTTCCGCTACTTTTACTTATTTGTCTTGTGAATCTTAATCTCTGTGGTGTTTTAGCTATAGCTATAATGCACCACATCCTTTGGTGTTCCCTTTTTGGGAATACTAAGGGGGTCTGGAGTGTTTCATTTGGTATTAGAGCCTAAGGTTATAGGATTCCTAGAAGATTGCTTTAAAAATAAAGTATTGTTTAAAGGTAACATATCTTCGAATTAAAAGTATTTTTCAGAAAGAAACTCTTATTATAGAAATAGTTTTCAAGTATAAGAGAGTGTTAATAAAAATCCCCTCGAAGTCCAGTTCAATCTTCTTTCGATTTTTTTGAGCCTAAATTTTCGTTCTTTGCATAGATTGGCGACGGCCCAAATCTTTCAAAGGGTGTCCAAGTCATTGGCTGGTTCCCTAGACAACTCCAAGCTACGACACTAGAGGTCAAGGGCAAGCGCCCAATGTAGCATCGACAGGTGGAGGTCCCGTTAATCCACCTACAGTAGCCTATTTTTCTAAGATATGCAAGGACTTCACTAATCTAGGAGGCAAGACGTTTTCTGGCATGGAGGATTTCATAGAGGCATGAACTTGGTTGAGGAATACGGAGCAGATATTTAGGTTGTTAGGATTGGAGGACCGATAGAGAGTTCAGCTTGCATCTTGGTAGCTGAAGGGAGAGGCTTATTACTGGTGCGAGATTATAGAGATGGAGGGTAGAGACATTGGTTGGGTTGGATTTTGGAAAAGGTTTGAGTGAAAGTTCTTATCACAAGTCGAGGAAAACATGTAGTTGGAGAAGTTCATTAGTCTGAAGCATTGGAATCTTTCGGCGAAAGAGTATATACATCAGTTTAATGAGTTATCGAGGTTTAGGATGGAGCTTGTTAATATGCCGCATAAGAAGGCTACCAAGTTTGCTAAGGGTTTGAACCAGCCACTCCAAGGGTTGGCATTCACACATGTACCTACGTGAGCGACGTATGAGTCGCTTGTGGAAATGGCTCTTATATTAGATGTTGCAAAGGAAGAAGAGGTTAAGGGGTTTCCTAAATCAAAAAACTCTGAGAAGCAATGGTGGAAGAATAAGAAGGATAAGGACAAGAAGAAAGGAGGAGGACCTAAAAAAGGACAGATCAAGAAGGGCGAGAAATGTCATAATTATGGATTGGTTGGGCATCACTCAAAGGACTGTAAGATGGACACTGTGAAAGGGAGGTGTTATAGGTGTGGGCAGCCTGGACACCTTAGTAGAGCTTGTCCTCAGAGGACCAGGCAGAGAGCAGGCGCACCTATGGCGCAAGTACAGGCTTTAGATGCAGCACCTTCTAGTAGTGGACCAGACCGAGGTAGAAACTCTCCGTAGAAGGTTTGATCTCTATTTCGTATTTTCCTATTCGGACACTTTTGAACATCAGAGCATCGCATTCTTTCATTTCTAGTTCCTTGGTTGATTGTTTGCACTTAGATATTTCTCTAGTTGTAGACCCTACAGTTGTTTCAAACTCCATAGGAGGATCGACACATTTATCTATGATTTTTAGGGGTTTGAATTTTTTTTATACTAGGCATAGAGTTTGATTGTGACACTTATGTACTGAGATTTTCGGGATATGGGATGATTTTGGGGGTGAACTGGTTATCCAATTATGGTGCGATATTGGACTGCGGGAAAAGAGTCATCAGATAGGGACATGTAGCGGACGGATTCTCAAGGTTTCATGCGAGCCGCAGGGGTCAGTCATGTTGAGCTTCCTTTATTCCCTTGATTCATCACTAGGAGAGTTAGATTCAGTTCCAGTTGTTGGAGATTTCCCAGACGTTTTTGAGGAGGTTAGGTGGCTAACCCCTAAGAGAGAGATCGACTTTAGGATCTATCTAAATGACAATGCTAAGCTAGTGGCATTGCCTACATGACATATGGCTCCTAGGGAGAGGAAGGAGTTAAGTAAGCAGATTGGTGAGCTATTAGAGAAAGGCTTCATCAAACAGAGCATATTTGAGTGGGGTGGAGGGGGGTGCCAGTCGTCTTCGCTACAAAGGCGGATGGTTCCTTTTGTCTTTGAGTAAACTATAGAGAGTTGAATAAGCTCACGAAGAAGAACTGTTACCCACTTCCTAGGATAGACGATCTTTTCGATCAGTTGGTTGGATCTTTAGTATTTTCTTAGCTTGACTTAGGCACTGGATTTCATCAGCTTAGGATCGCAGTTGATAGCATCGATAAGACAACATTTAGGACACTCGATGGATTCTTTGAGTGGTTGGCTATGCCGTTCGAGCTGGCCAATGCCCTAGCCTACTTTGTAGATCCGATGAGCCGTATTTTTCGAGATGTCCAAAATAAGTTCGTTGTAGTATTTATGGACAAAATTCAGGGTTTTTCCAAAAGTATGGAAGAGCATGTTATTCATCTTGAGTTGGTTCTTCGTACACTTTGTGTTCATCAGTTGAAAGCAAAATTCACGAAATGTTACTTTCGGCATGAGGAGGTGTGTTTCTTGGGGCATCTAGTCTCAAGAGAGGGTCTAGCTATGGATCCCGCTAAGGTACTAGCGGTACAGGATTGGAAGGCCTCTAGGAACACTACCGATTAGAAGCTTCCTAGGTTTGGCTGGTTATTATAGGAAGTTTACCAGAGATTATGCTAAGATTTCAGCACCGCTTACTCGCCTCATTAAGAAGAATGCGACATTCGTGTGGGACATGGATTATGAGGATTCCTTCACGTTGCTAAAAAGGGCCCTTACTAGTGCACCTGTGTTAGTTTTACCCAACGGAGCTAAGCCTTTTACTAATACACTTATGCATGTGGGACTGGCCTTGGGGTAGTATTGATGCAGGAGGGGAGGGTATTATGCTATAGGAGTAGACAATTGAGAACTCATGAGAAGAACTAACCCATCCATGGTTTAGAGCTAGCTACTATTGTTTTCATGCTTATGTCTTGGAGACATTACTGCTAAGAGAGAGGTTCGAGCTTTTCACTGACCATAAATCATTGAAGTACCTGTTCTCACAAAAGGATTTATACTTGAGGCAGCAGCTTGGATAGAGTTTCTAGCATCATATGAATTTAAGATAGCTTACACCCCTAACAAGGGGAACGTGGTTGCGGATGCGCTAAGTAGAAAGATATCAACCCATAGCCCAATGTTTGTGGAGTGGAAAATCCTAGAGTTTATTTCCACCTCTGATTTTAAGCCCTCTGTGGACATTACTCCTGGATAATTGGCAGTACTTAAGGTTAAGCCTACCCTTATAGCTCAGATTGGTTCAAGGTAGCGTGAGGATTAAGAGCTTGTGGATATTCTGGATGGGATTAGCATAGGAGAGGTCTCTAGACTTCTCCAACGTTATTCCATCGATAGTAAAGGGTGGCTAAGAAGAGATGGACGACTTTGTGTTCCCCGCACTGGTGATTTAATGAGTGCAGTTCTAGCAGAAGCACACCATTCTCGGATGACTATTCATCCAGATGGCGATAAGATGTATAGGTACATGGAGAGAGTGTTTTATTGGAGTGGCATGAAGAAGGATGTAGCAGAGTTTGTGGCTAAGTGTTTTGTGTGTCAAAGGGTTAAGGCGGAGCAGCAGAGGCCTGGTGGATTGCTTCAAGCATTCGATGTACCCGAATGGGAGTGGGATAATGTTTCAATGGACTTCATATGTGGTTTACCTCGATCTAGGTAGGGGAATACCAGTATTTAGGTGATTGTAGATCGTTTGACTAAGAGCACCCACTTCATTCCGGCCAAGAGTAAGAGGACATCACCTTATTTGGCATCCATATACGTTCGTGAGATAGACCGACTTCATGGAGTTCCTTATAGCATAGTGACCGACAGAGACCCCATCTTTACTAGTGAGTTTTGGAGGATCTTGCAAGAGGCTTTAGGGACAAAGCTTAGATTAAGTACAGCCTATCAGCCTCAAATGGATGGCCAAATGGAGAGAGTTAATAGAGTTCTTGAAGATTTATTGAGGATGTGCATTCTTGATTATGAAGGGACTTGGGAGAAGCACCTTCCTTTAGTAGAATTCACTTATAATAATAGTTTTCAGGATAACATTGGGACAACTCCTTTTGAAGCCCTTTATGGAAGACCTTACAAGTTGCCTTCGTGTAAGTTCGAATCTGCAGAAAGATTGCTACTTGGTCCCGACATGGTTAGAGAGACTTCGGAAAAGATTGATTTGATTAGAAAAAGAATGAAGACGACCCAAGATAGATAGAAATCCTATGTAGATAAGTGGAGAAGGGATAATGAGTTCGAGATAGGAAATTTGGTATTCATTAAGGTGTCTCCGCTAAGAAAGGTAGTGAGGTTTGGATCAAGTAGGAAACTTGCTCCCAAATTCATATGACCGTTCCCCATTGTGGAAAGGGTAGAGAAGATGGCGTATCGGATAAAGCTACTAGAGAGGCTCGTAGGAGTTCATGATGTTTATCATGTTTTACACTTGAGAAAATGCTTACATGATTCAGCAGAGGTAGTGGAACCTAGCCAACTTGAGAAAGTTGAAGTGGAGAGAGAAGCATCGGTTCGTCGTATTCCTACCAAGATCGTTGGACAAGATATCAAGAAGCTTAGGAATATGGAAGTCCCTTTGGTTGTGGTCCAGTGGGGAGATAGTATTGAGGACGCTACGTGGGAGGCTGAGGAGAAAATACGTATCTCTTGTCCGTATCTCTTCAATGGTACGTTTCGAATTTTTCTATTTTCGTCGTTAGTTTTGAATAGGTTCTTTCCTTTAGTATCCTTTGGGAGGGTAGATCTTAGGATTTAACCTATGAATAGTAGGATTGGATGTAAACATGTTACTTGAACATGTTATATATGTTGGGAGCAAGTGGTTGCAAGTGTTTGCTAATGGATGCTAATGGACGCATACACACACACTAGGCACTATTATCTCTTAGAGATTGGCCGAACTAGATCACTAAAGCATATGCATATGAATGTGTGTGCATTGCATTTTTATTTCATGGTTGCTATGAATGGATGACTATCATATGATTACTGTAACTGGATGATGATTATAGCACGCATATAGAACTATCAGTTGTCATTAGGGAATGCATTCATTTGGATACATGGCACGGACATGAGCAAATAAAAAGAAGGTCGACTGAATCAGTAGACTGCCTAATCTTTTGCATTAGGTAGGGACATCAACACTACACTATTGCATATATCATAAATTACATTAAAAATCTTAAGGACAGTGGATGTAATGGATGATGGTTGAATATGTGGTTGTGGAATTTGGATGAAAGTATTTATTTCGTTCTTCTGTCTTTGTAGATTTCGGGGGCGAAATCTTTTAAGGAGAGGAGAATGTAACAACCCAAACAAGTAGAGTAATAATAATTTATAAAAAATTAATTGAATAATAAAATAGGGTTGATAAATTGTTAGAATTGAGCCACGGGAGTTGCAACATTGGTTCCATGGTAATTTTCTGATCAATTTCCATATATAACTTGTTGAAATTCAAGCTAGTATGAAGAAGTTACCGGAGAAACAAGACACCAGAATAAAATAAAAATAAACATATATAAAAGAAAAAAGGACCCTACGGGTCGACCTATAGATTGACCCACCAATGCCATAAGTCGACTCGCATTTCCCTCTTGGGCGTAACAACGTCCAATAGCGAGCTGATGAATCCAAAGTTGATTTTTGTGCGATCTTAAGCGTTGTTTTCTGGATCCAACGATTCACAGCGAAGCTGTGACGTAGTTGCACTAGATTCAATCCTAAAATTCGATGGTCTGAGATCTCTAAGCCACACTATAAATAGATGTTAGGAATGCAGATTACGGATCTTAAGGCTGGAATAACACTAGGGGGTGAATAATGTTTAGTGGATTTACTAAATCTTTTTGAAACTTATGTAATTTAATCACCAATAAATACAACACACAGACACAGATATAATTATAGAATCAGACAAAGATGCAAATAATAAATAAAAGCAATAAAGAAAAGAATAGATTAGGATTTTATACTGGTTCGGAGTTACCTACATCCAGTCCCGCACAATTGTACGAATTTCTTTTCAAAATAATCCTCCAGGTTACATCCTCGATTTCATGGCCACGAGGTACACCCTCCTGTATTCGGGTCCGAGGCAAACTCTCTTGATTTACCACGCCACAAGATCACCTAATTGATTTCCGGGGTAACAATCACACCCAATTGATTTCAAGGCTCAACCACACCTTTTACTCAACAGTTTGATTTACAAATAATCCTATAACTCTGAATAGCACTGAGATCTTATAGAGAGAGCGGTAGAGAGTCAAACAAGAGATAATCAAGTTCGATTCACGTGGTATTTCGGCAGAGTATAGTTTTGGATTCTTTAGAATAAATGTGGAAGATGAAGGGGAGAGAAAGTGAATGAAAATCTGGTAAAAATTCGATTAGAAATTACTGGTATTTATAAAGATCAACAGCTATATCTATTCGTGAAAGGATACGACGAATAGACACTTGCTTTGAAAATTTAAAATTTGAAAATTAACGGGCACCTTGTCAACATGGTTGGGGGGGGGGATAGGAGTATGTCGACATGCTCTAGGCAAAAATGGTGATTTTGATTTTCTTATTAAAATTGGTTTCTATAATTTTTAAAAATAATTTCTAAACATTTACAAATATACTTGAATATAATTTAACCATATAAAAGAGTTTAGGAAGTAATTTTTAATATATAATCTTAATCTATAAAGTGATTTAAAATCTGAGTATATAAATATTTAAAAGCTAAATATTAACAAGAGATAATTTAAAATCAAGGACAATTTTGAAATTAAAAATGCTAAAAATGATAAAGATAATTTAGAGGCTAAAGTATTTCAACAGAAGAGATGTTTTTTGAAAAGAAGGCATTGGAAAACTTTTTCAAAATAAGATATATTATTTTGAAAAGCATTTTCATAAAATTAGTGGATATCAAAATAGGACCACTATATGTTCCACTAGATATTGTCGTGGGTTACATCCCTTTAACAGGCTCGAAGTGGATTCCATTCCACGAATAAATTTCGAATAAAGATGTCAGTGCTTTCAAGAAGTTTTAACATAATTTTAGACTCAATACTTATCTTGTACTTTGAAATCTTGAACTCTTGATATCTTTATACTCATGAGTCTTCAATCTTGATATCTTCGATCTTTAAATTCATCAGTCTTGTATCTTTATATTGTACAGTCTTCATTCTTGGTACCTGCATGTTTATATCCTGCATATACATATATATCTAAACTATAATGTTAGTATTTATATTTTATAATAAGTCCTAAGGTTGTTGTCGTCAAAACCATCCTTCTCAAGGACTAAAAATCTCCCCCTTTTTGATGATGACAACCTATGTTTATAAAATATACTTCACATTTACTATAACTCCCCCTAAAACTAATAACTCCCCACTAATCTAAGCCTAACTACTCTAACTACTCTATTTTATAATTCTCCCCCTTTGTCATTAACAAAAACTAATCCTATATTAATATATATAACTCCTCCTTAATCTAATACTATCTAAACTAAATGGTAATAAGGAAGTATAATAAACGAAATAGAAATTATTATATACCGTATTATATTTACATATTTATATGGATTATAGACACACAAATATATTTAAGTATACAAATTAGAGAATTACACTTCAAGCGAGAGATTTTGATAATTAGAGATTTGTGAATAAAACAATTTGGATAATGAAAACAAAAGTTTCCACGTTGTTCAACCAAATTCCCATCTTTTTCAAAACATACTTCGCCTACGCAGATCACTTTGTCGTCTTCTTCCATAGGTGCTTCTTCTTCTTCTTCCTCTTCTTCTTCTTTCTCTTCGCTGTGCTCTAAAGGGTTATGCACTTGAATGTTGGGAGAATCTTCTTCAATCACAATAGGATTTGCATGATTATCCATTAGGAATTTTTGCAAATTCCGAAGAAGTTTTCCTTGCTTCTCTTGTTCTTTTGCCATCCTTATTTGCACAACTTGAAGTTCAGTTAACATTTGCATGACATCCTTCATAGACTCTTCAATCTTTATCATACGTGCCAGTGTAGTGCGTTGGAATGGACCAGCATGAGGAAAAGGAAAAGAAATGGTGTTGTTTTGGTTTGATTTTGTGGAGGATGCCATTAATTTTAATTTTCAGACGTTTAATACAGAGAAAGAGAAGTGAGAAGACAGAAAATCTCGAAATATATAGGTTTATATAACTACCAAGTTATTTCTGGAGGGAAAATCAATTTTTCAAAATTTGTCGTTGTATGTTGACATGGGCGGTAGGGGTATGTCGACATACCTATGGAAAAATTTGGTTTTCTTTTATACCTTTGTTTAAATATTAGTATGTCTATATTCTATAACTCAGTTATTAAACAAATGCCAAATTCTCTTCTTAATTTAGTAAATATAGATTGATTTAAGGGTTTGTTAAATAATAAAAACTTGATTCTCAGAGTTGATGAATTCAAGAGAAATGATCTCTTTACTTATATTATCTCTGAGAAAATGATGTCTGACATCAATATGTTTAGTCCTGGCACGGTGAATAGGATTTTTAGATAAATTTATTGCACCAGTATTATCACAATAAATCGGTGATTTTAAAATTGTTAATCCAAAATCTTTTAAGATTTGTTGCATATAAATGACTTGAGAGCAATCCAAGGCAGCCGGGATATATTCTGCTTTAGTTGTTGATAGAGAAACAATATCTTGCTTTTTACTAAACCATGAAACCAGAGAATGCCCTAAAAAGCGACATGTTCCACTGGTACTTTTTCGGTCAGATTTGCAACTAGCATATCAGCATCACAATAAGTGATTAAATCTAATGAATCATTTTTAAGGTAAAATAAACCATAGTCAAAAGTATGCTTAACATATCTTATGATACACTTCACAGCTTTTGAGTGAGTCTCTTTGGGTTGAGATTGATATCTTGCACAGAGAAAAACACTATGCATGATATCAGGTCTACTCGCAGTGATATGTAGTAGTGATCCAATCATTCCCCTATATAATTTTTGATTTTCATCTTTTTAAGATCTTCTTTATTTAAATCTTCATTGGTTGCCATAGGAGTGGCTTTTCCACTTGCAATAGTCATACCAAATTTACTAACTAGATCCCTAGCATATTTTTCTTAACTAATAAAAATACCGTTATCTAATGGTTTTATTTGTAAACCTAATAAGAAAGTAAGTTCACCCATATGACTCATCTCAAACTCTTTTGTCACTATTTTAGAAAATTCTTTATTCATTTCATGATTAGTTGATCCAAAAATAATATCATCTACATAAATTTGTACTAGTTGGATATCATTTTTATTTCTTTTAATGAAAAGAGTATTATCTACTTTACCAATTTCAAAATTTGATTGTAATGAAAATGATCTTAGTCTGTCATATCATGCTTTAGGATCTTGTTTCAGACCATGTAGAGCTTTCTTAAGTTTGAAAACATGGCTTGGAAAATTTTCATGTTCAAAGAGTGGGGGTTGATCAATATAAACTTCCTCTTTAACAAATCCATTTAGAAAAGCACTTTTAACATCCATTTGAAATAATTTTAAATTATTATAATTTCCAAAAGCAAGTAGAATTTTAATTGCTTCTAATCTTGCTACGGGTGCAAAGGTTTCATCAAAATCTGTTCCTTCTTCTTGGCGATAACCTTGTGCGACTAATCGAGCTTTATTTCTAATGACCTCACCTAGTTCATTCATTTTATTTTTATAAACCCATTTAGTTCCTATTATAGTTTTATCTTCTGGTCTAGGAACAGGTTCCCAAACATCATTTCTGGTGAAATGATTCAGCTCTTCTTGCATAGCCAGAATCCATGAATCATCAGACGATGCTTCCTTTGGATTTTTAGGTTCAATAGATGATATAAAAGCTACATTACTCATGTTATTTAGTTAATTTCGAGTTCTAACAACAGATTCAATATCTCCTAGTATATTTTCTACAGAATGATCTTTTAAAAGCTTAACCTTTTTATTTGGATGAATGAGTTCATTATTTGTTTCAATTGATTCATTATTTAGGGTAAATATTCTTTATCATTAATTTGTTCAATATCTTTGAAATTTTCATCAAACGAAACATGCATTGTTTCTTCAATGGTATTAGTTTTTAAATTGAAAACTCTATATGCTTCAATTCTATTAGAATATCCGATAAAGATTCCTTTGTCGGATTTAGAATCAAATTTATCTAAATTATCTTTTGTATTTAGAATAAAACATTTGCTTTCAAAGATTCTAAAATAAGATACCTTTGGTCTCTTCATGTAAAGAAGTTCATATGGTGTTTTATTAGTTAATGGTCTAATTAATATTCTATTCAAAATGTAGCAAGCTGTAGCAACTGCTTCAGCCCAAAAATATTTTGGTAAATTACTATCTAAAAGCATTATTCTAGCACACTCTTGAATCGTCCTATTTTTTCGTTCTACCGCTCCGTTTTGTTGTGGAGTTCTTGGAAAAGAGAAATTATGAGTTATTCCCTTTTTATTGCAGAATCTCTCAAAATTTTCATTTTCAAATTCCCCACCATGATCACTACGACTAGTTATAATTTTTAAATAAAGTTGGTTTTGAAGTCTTTTTGTAAATTTTTTAAATGAATCAAAAGTATCACTTTTATGTTTCATAAAATTTGTCCATGTAAACCTATAATAATCATCTACAATTACAAAGACATATTTATTGTGATTTATTGATTGAATTTGAGATGAACCATATAAATCTAAATGAAGTAACTCAAGAGGTTTTAAAGTTGAGATCATATCTTTTAATCCGAAAGTACTCTCCCTAAATTTTTCTAATTGACAAGCATCACATATACTATCTATTTTAAAATCCAAAGGTCACATGTATTAGCCAAAAGACATAGATTATCATTTGACATTTTCATACTAAGGACATAACTATTTTTCTTCCTAATCTCTTCAAATATAACATTTGAATATTATCTTCAATGTGACACTTATCTTTTTCAAATTTAATTTTGTATCCTTTATCGCAAAGTTGACTAATACTAAGTAGATTGTGTTTCAGATTTTTAACTAATAAAACATTGGAAATAGTAGGAGTTTTAGAGTTACCAACATTACCGATGCTAATCGCATATCTTTTTGAGTTGTCTCCAAAATTAACTAATCCTCCATCTTTGTAGATAATATCATTCAGCATATCTGGATTACCAGTCATGTGTCTTGAACATCCACTATCAAGTATCCACTTATTCTTCTTGATTTGTATAATTTTTTCACGGAGAGTTGATTCTTCAAGAGCCATATAACATTTTTCTTCCTGCACAGAATACAAACTTGGTAGAAAATTTGATTTTATATAATAACTATATGCAAACTTATGAGACAATGATGATTTGAACAAATTTAAACTAAGGCTAACAAAATTCCCAAAAATATCCATTTTTTTATAATTTTTGAAAATTCATGTTATGAAAATTTTGAAAACGTTGCTCTGATACCAAATGTAAGGAATGCAGATTACAGATCTTAAGGCTAGAATAACACTAGAGGGAGGGGGTGAATAGTATTTTGTGGATTTACTAAATCTTTTTGAAACTTATGTAATTTAATCACCAATAAATGCAATACACAGACATAGATATAATCATAGAATCAGACACAGATGCAAATAATAAATAAAAGCAGTAAAGGAAAGAACACACCATGATTTTATACTGGTTCGGAGTTACCCTACATCCAGTCCCGTACAATTGTACAGATTTCTTTTCAAAATAATCTTCCAAATTACACTCTCGATTTCAAGGCCACGAGGTACACCCTCCTGTATTCGAGTCCGGGGTAAACTCTCTTGATTTACCTGGCCACAAGATCACCTAATTGATTTCCGAGGCAATAATCACACCCAATTGATTTCAAGGCTCAACCGCACCTTTTACTCAACAGTTTGATTTACAAACAATCCTTTAACACTAAATACCACTGAAATCTTGTGGAGAGAGTGAAAGGAGAAAAAGTGAATGAAAATCTGGTAAAAAATTGTTTAGAACTCACTAGTATTTATAGAGATCAATAGCCATATATATTCGTGAAAGGATACGACAAATAGACACTTCTTTTGAAAATTTAAAATTTGAAAATTAATGTGCACCATGTCGACATGGGGGGGAGGGTAGGTGTATGTCGACGTGATCTAGGCAAAAATGGTGATTTTGATTTTCTTACTAAAATTGGTTTCTATAATTTTTTAAAATAATTTCTTAACTTTTATAAATATACTTTAACCATATAAAAGTTTAGGAAGTAATTTTTAGCATATAATATTAATCTATAAAGTTATTTAAAATCTGAGTATATAAATATTTAAAAGCTAAATATTAAAACAAGAGATAGTTTAAAATCAAGGACAATTTTGAAATCAAAAATGTTAAAAATAATAAAGATAATTTTGCAGCAAAGGTATTTCAAACATGAGCGATGTCTTTTTGAAAAGAAGGTTTTGAAAAACATTTTAAAAATAAGAGATTTATTTTTTGGAAAGCATTTTCATAAAATTAGTGGATATCAAAATAGGACCACTATATGTTCCACTAGATATTGTCGTGGGTTCCATCTCTTTAACAGGCTCTAAGTGGATTCCATTCCACGAATAAATTTCGAACAAAGTTGTCAGTGCTTTCAAGAAGTTTTAACATAATTCTAGACTTAATACTTATCTTGTACTTTGAAATCTTGAACTCTTGATATCTTGATACTCATGAGTCTTCAATCTTGATATCTTTGATTTTCAAATTCATCAATCTTATATCTTTGTATTATACAGTCTTCATTTTGATACCTACATGTTTATATCCTGCATATACATATATATCTAAACTATAATGTTAGTATTTATATTTTACATTAAGTCCTAAGGTTGTTGTCATCAAAACCATCCTTCTCAAGGACTAATAATAGAACCTTAGGCCTAGCTATTTTCTCACAATTAGATTTCTTCCAATTGGGTTCATTGCCTGAAGCTGAACCCTAAATAGAAAATTTATCTGTGGAGGAAATCATTTTAATAAAAATATTTTACATCATAGAAGTGGATCTAGGAAGGTCGAGGATTAGAGCTAAGGACTGCAGGCGAGTGTTTTGTAATTATTTTAGATTTGTAAGCAATTTAAAATGATTGGGTTCTCAATAGTTTTAATTTTTCTACAACTTTGAGACAGTTTTTAAGTAAATTTCAGAAGTACTTTTCAGTCTATTTTTATTCAGCTATTTTATCCAGTTATTTGTAATTATCTACAGTTATTTACATCTATTTTAAGTTAGCATTTAGCCTAGGAATGTTAGTTTCTTTTTATAGAGATTTAATCCTTTTGATGTGAATAAAATATTAAAAAGAGAAGAATTCATAGATATAGATTAAATAGAGAAACATTAAATTTACAGAATCAGATGTAAAATGAGAAAAACTGAAATAAAATGGAGATGGACTGAATTAGGCAAAATTTAAATATTTGCAAGCATGATTATAACAAGTGGTTATAACTAAAAAGAGAAAATATAAGAGTAACAGTTGTAAGAACAGTTATAACACGTAGGTTATAGTTAGAAAGAAAGAAATAACGGAAGGAGCTTATTTTAAAACTTAGATCTAGAATTAAGTTAATGAGAAAATATAGCAGTAGTGGCCCATACTGGAAGCATTCCCTTTCAGGTCTAGGCCGATGGTCTCACACGTGGGTGAGGCTGGGCATGCTTATGCTGATTAAGCTAAATAAGTGGCCAATAGATAGAGGCTCAAATTTGGGGATTTGGGCAAGGGGCACGAAGTTAGAAGATTTGTTTGTTAGGACCAGTACTAGCAGCATTCCCTTTCAGGTCAAGGACTGATGATTTCACACGTGGGTGAGGCTGGGCACGCTTATGCTGATTAGGGTAAATCAAGGGTCAAGTAGGGGGCGACAGTTAGTGCATACCAGGGATGACCGAGCGTGCGACATCGATTAGGGTAAATAATTCGCTATTGCACCCTAAGCGCTAAGAGGTGTCTTTTGCTATGGGACCAACAAGATTGGTTCACAGTGGCACAACAGAGATAGGAAAGGCCGATCACTGGGTAGGATTAGGATTTCAGCCAAATCAAATTAGCAGTTGAGATAGGATTTGGGTTTCAGCCTAGTCACAGCAGTTTAAGAGAAGTGCAAACAATTAAAGAAAACAGTTAAACAGAATCAGAAACGGTATTTTATGCAATTTTTATCCGTTTTGTATCTTTCTTTCATGCTAGAACTATGGCTTAATCTATTATCTTTATCTTGATTAGAAATGCTAGTAATTACTTTCATCCACCAGATTTATTGTCTGATCCACTCCTCTATCTTTCCTTTTTCCCCAATAGGCCAGCAGAGTTGAGGATAGTTGATTCAGGTTGCTTGGAGATTCATTTTCAAAATTTTCTCATTTTAGATATATTCTTCTTCTTTTCATTAGGCTTATGATGGATTGACACTTGTGAAAGAGATTATTGTTGTTATTTTTGTACTCTGATTATGTGAGGTTGAGATGTATTTTCATGAGACATGAGAGATTTTGAGTTTTTGAGAAATGTTATGTTTTTATGACTTATTTTGAGATGAAGTTTAATTTTAAATGATAAGTTATTATTTAAATGTTTTCCGCTGCTTTTAATTATTTGTCTTGTGAATCTTAGTCTCTGTGATGCTTTAGCTATACCTATAACGCACCACATCCTTTGGTGTGCCCTTTTGGGAATACTAAGGGGTGTGGGATGTTTCATCATACTTCACATATGAGTTCCAGCACACCTCCCAGTGCTCCACCATCAACAACACGTTGAGTGGGTCAACCCCCATGGACCGATACCGATCCATGGTGACCGATCCCATACTTCATATTGGAGCTCCAGCATACTTCTTCGTACACCAAAATTAATTGTGAGTTAAATAGGCTAACCCCTATGGATCAACACCAATCTATAAGATCAAACGCACACTTAGCCAAAATTGCGTGATATTGGTTCCACTTTCTTGCCTTTATGTTCCTATGCCACGACCCATACCCCAAGCTACTCCATCGATCCATGTTTGGGACCCCTACCGATCCATGCCATGGATCCCTACCAATCCATGCCAACTTGCGCTTTGAGTATCCATATCTTGACCATATGAACTCCCAGTGACTTGAAACTTGGTGTGCAACCTTATGAGGCCTTCCTTATTTCCTCATATCTATCGCATCAATTTTGGAATAAAATTTATGGATCCCCACCTATCCATAGGTATCATCACAGATCCTTAGTCCCTTCCTAACTCATCACCATTCGATTGGCGTTTTCAACCATTCATACATCGTATAATCATACATATATTATATATAAGCATTAATAATAGCTACTCATCCCAATATAACAGTTTTAAAGAAATCAAAATCTAAGGTGAATGTTAAGTATCCATGAGAACACATTTTTACAAATTAAGTCCAAATAGTCTAAAACTCACATATATGGTGTAATATGATCTATAAACATTTTTGGTATTCTAAAATAATCTTTAAAACATCATTTAGGGCGTATAATGACCATATTAGTAAACGAGAGATCAAATCGCTCACCTAGACCCAAAGAAAGATCCAAATCCCCAAATGAACATTAGAAGACATAAAATCTAAGGCTCCTCCAACAACAAATCTCTAATCTCAAGTGCTAATCAAGCTAATCTCCTCTTAATGATGTAATTTGGCTAAAAAATAGGGTAAGAATTACTTTTTACTTAATAGGGGTTAAACGAGATTTTTAAATATTTTTGAGAGTTGTGAAATGATGGAGACGAGGTCCTATCGGCGCCAACTTACCCCAAAACCAAAATGGGTCATGGGCCTTAGCACTAACGACCCTAATTACCCACTTATGCTTCTCAAAATCAAAGAAAACATCAAACAGTCATAGTCCTCAAATGGCAAGTCCATTACCTTAATATGACTATTTTATGGAAATGGAAACCATGATCCGATCTAATGGAAGTTGTTTTAGACTCTAACTCAGCTCATATCAAAAGTCATAGTCTATACAAGGTTTACAGGGTCAAAATTATCACATAAAAATTCACTAAAAATCATGGATGTGGGAAATGTCCCTAAGAGTCATTTTCTAAAAGTTTAGAATCATACGACCTCATATGAAAATAATATAGTTATTTTACGATCCTCCAATATGTAGAATATAGGATGTTACATTCTCCCCACTTTAGGAGTTTTTCCCTCTAAATTCGATAATCAAGTTAGTATGGTTATCCCGCATGCATAACAATCATGTACAACCATAGGAAACCATCACACATCATACATGCACACATAGCAATAAGTGAAAAAGAGAATACCTAAGCCTATCCTCGCATGCATGATACTATGCCATGGTACATTTTAGGATATCATAAGTGAAAGTTAAAGCGATAAATAAGAAATCTAACTAAGTAAAGAGCTTTAGGTATGCTGCCCTAATGTTCTCCTCAGACTCCCAAGTGAAAATGCCTTCACTATCACTCTATTGAACCTTTACCAGCTTTACAGTCTTCCTCCTAAGCTACTTCATATCACGTTCAATAATACGATTGGCCTACGAGGTCTCAAAGCCTCTAGTTCAATCTCAATATCATTTATTTGATCTGATGCGATAGTTAAGCCTAAGTCATGCACAAATTTCAGTAGATGAGAGACATGGAAGATATTTTGCACTCCTGCCATTCTCTAAGGAAATTCGACTCTATAAAGGTTCATTATCCTCTCTAATATTGGAAAAGGACCAACAAATCTCGGTGCCAACTTCCCACCACTACCGAATCGAATAACATTCTTCAGTGGAGAGATCTTGACAAATATCATGTCGTCGATAGAGAATTCCAAATCTTGATGTCTCTTATCAATGTAGTTTTTCAATCGATCATGGGCAACTTTCATCTATTGCTGAATGATCTCGATCTTCTGTGATATTTCTCTAGTCATATCTGGCCCTAGTATTAGTCTCTCGCCCACTTCCCACCAACACAAAGGAGTGTTGCATGGTCGACCATATAATGCCTCAAATGGTGTGATACCGATGCTAGACAAATAACTTTCATTGTATATAAATTCAAAAAGATATAAATGATCATCCCACGAGCCTCCAAAGTCTAATATGCAAGCCCACAAGAGATCCACTAAGATACAATTCACTTTCTCAGCTTGGCCATTAGCTTGAAGTTAATAAGCTGCGTTGTGGTGCAGCTCTGCCCCTAACGCCTCCTTTAGGCTCTTCCAAAACCCACTAGTGAACAATGGATCTTGGTCACTCATAATAGTCTTCAAGCACACCATATAATTGTACTATCCATCTCATATATAGTTCGGCTAGTTTGGCTACCATTCAAGTTGACTTGATATGTATAAATTTGGCGCTCTTGGTCAATCGATCGACTATGATCCAAATTCCATTGTACCTTGCTTGAGTCTTGGCAGTCCATTGACGAAATCCATCGATATTTGTTCCCACTTCCACTCGGGAACTTCTAGCGGTTGCATCAGACCACTAGGATTCTTACGCTTTGCCTTAACCAACTGGCAATTTATTCATTTTGAGATGAATGCCCCAACATCTTTTTTCATCCCTTCCCAATAGTAAGTCTACCTCATATTATGATACATCTTATTACCATCAAGATGAATAGTCAATCTTGAATGACAGCACTTGGGGTGCACCTCATCCCTTAACCTATTGACATCAGGAACAAACAATCTCCTATCTTAACGGAGCCAACCATCTCCATCGAGTCCGTATTGTTTAATATCCTTAGACTATACTCCCAATTCAATCTTAGAAATGATCTTAACTAATCTAGCATCGTGCCTCTGGCTAGTACCAATATGCTCAATAAGAGTAGGTTTGATAGTCAAGCTCGCCAACATCCCTAGATCTAACTCGCACCTCGGTCATAAATCATAACCAACAATATTTCTAACTGAGTTCACTCTAGGAACATAACTCCTAAGTTGGCATGTATCTTACTCAACATCAACAACTGCATTACCTTTTCCGATATATAAGCAATATCAAGTCATAGGAGGCTAGGAACTCTAACCATCACTATTGATGAAGGTTGAGATTCTTTTGCGAAAAGTGGTATTATAATGATTTATGGTCAGTGAACAGCTCGAACCTCTCTCTTAAAAGATAGTGCCTCCAAATCATAAGTATAGACACAGTTGCTGCTAACTCTAAATCATGGGTCGGGTATTTCTTCTTATGTGGCTTCAGCTGTCGACTAGCATATGCAACAGTCTTGCCTCTCTGCATCAATATTGTGCCCAATCTGATACGATAAGCATTAGTGTATACTATCATCTCCTCGTTTCCTCTCAAAGTAGTCAATACTGGTGCACTCATCAACTTCTTCTTCAGAGTCACACATGCCTGGTCACGTTGCCCATCCTGAGTAAAAGTCTGATTCTTTTTCGTCAAGTGAGTCAATGGTGGGGCTACCTTAGAGAAGTCATGGATGAATCGTCTATAATATCTAGCTAACCTCAAGAAACTTCTCCTATCCATAGCTTTTTTGGGTCTAATCCAATCTTGAACTTCAGTGACTTTTGCAGGATCGACGGCATGCCCTGCTTAGAAACAACGTGACCCAAAATCGCACTTCCCTCTTCCAGAAGTGACGTTTAGAAATCTTCACCTTCATTAGGTGCTCTCTTAACACCTCCAATAAAATTCTCAAATGTGTCTTGTGTTCTTCCTCTATCTGTGAATAGATAACATCGTTGACAAACACAAGCATGAATTTATTTAGTTGAACCTTATAGACACGGTTCATGAGATCAATAAAGTATGTCGGCGCATTGGCTAGCCCGAACGGCATAATTAACCACTCATAGAAACTAGACGGCATATGAAACACAATAATCAGCACATTCTGCTTTGTTATTCTAAGTTGGTGAAATCCCATCATAAGATCTAACTAAGAAAATACTCTAGCACCATGTAGTTGATCGAACAAGTCATCAATATTTGGAAGTGGGTACTTGTTCTTCTTCGTCACTTTATTCGGCTCAAGGTAACCAACACATAACCTAAGGGAGTCGTCCACCTTCGTGACAAATACTACTAGCGCTCCCCACTCAGATATACTCCTAAGAATGAACCCCCTTCACAAAAGGTCATTAACCTACACCTCAAGCTCTCTCTGCTTTTTAGGCAGCATCCTCTTCAAAGGCATCATCGGTCCGACGTCTTTAACTAAATCAATATGAAACTCAATCTTTCTATGCGGTGGAAGTTTGGTCACCTCCTCAAATATGTCTATCTACTCACTAGCAATAGATACTAATGGCAACCCATCCATAGGGGTGTCGAGCGAATATACAAAACTGACCATCACATCATCATCTGGAAGGCAGCCTAACATTACCATCCGCACATCATCTACCCCAATCGTCACCATTGACTTCTCACAATCCACCATCATTCCGTCTCTATGAAGCCAGTCTATGCCCGAAATTAAACCAAACCTAATAAAACCCAAAACAAAACAATCGCAATCAAAAGAGCATCCATGACTTGATAAAACCAAACCACAACAAATATACAGGCTAATGGAGCCTCTAACATGGTTCATCACAACCAAAGGTTGGTCAACTATTTTGGGTCTCAATCCTAATCTATCTACTAAGTTATTAGATATGAAGGAATATGAAGCCCGATATTGAATAGAACTTGTATGGGAACATAATAAATGGAAAGCACACCTTGAATAACGATGCCTTTCCACTTCTCTTTTGCCGATGTTGCATTCGACGAAGTTGGAATGACATTGATAACATATGCATTCACCACCTGCTTCTGCTTTAATGGCTTTAGTTAGTTCATCTGGATATGCCCAAGCTTATTGCAGTTGTAGCACTTCTTCCCCTCAGCATTGCAGTCTCTACTATAATGACCATTCTCTCCACAATTATAGCAAGTCAGCACCGTTTGACCTTCTTCTTTTGGCTATCATTGTTTTGAAATTGCTTCCTCTTATTGTTTCATTTCTTCTTACCTTCCCCGCCCAATTACGACTTTGTTTCTTGTTTAGGAACGATGGCTTTCGATTTTGGATATAGACTTGCATGCCTAGAGGCCTTCTCGACTATCATCTCAAAAGTCTCATCAATGTGGCCCATGAGTTGCTTCCCTAAGTAGTAGGAATAAATTTATCCTTGAATTTAGCTTTAAGATGGTTCCAAGTGAACTGATCCTCAAGAGTAGTAGCTATCACTGCATTCCACCAGTTCACAGCTTTCCCTTGAAGATACCAGGTAGCTAATTGCCTTTTCATTGCATCATCCAGCTTTAAGTCATCAAAAATTCTTTCATAGGTATCAAGCCAATCCTGCACTTCCATAGCCGACTCTGTTCCTTGAAAAGGTTTGGCACTAAGACTAGCAAAGTCCTTGTTCAGCTTAGCAAAATTGGCTTTGGGCGCTTGCATTCGAGCACCACCATCAACAGCAGTATGCAACAATTTGAGCATTTTGTAGCATGTCCCTCATCATAGTATTGAACATGGTCTGTAAATTGGGATTATCAGCTCCCGATCCAACACTTCCTTCATCTCCAAAGATGGAGTTTCTAGCAACGTTCCTAGTTTGGCGATCATCATCCAATCTGCAATAAGAACGATCGGTCTTTCTATAATGAATTCTGCTTAAGTAATACTCATGTGTGCAGTGTGACTTAGGTACTATATTTACTACTGTATAGTTTAGAGAATAAAAATATATAACAAGCAAGCGCTCTTATATATATACACACACACGTATTCTTAATCCAGTCGAAGCTGATAACTCCTACCCTATCTCTATTAGATCACGTTATCCCTTAAGTTAAACAACACAGCCTAAGATCTGGTACCAAATGTGAGGATTGCCCTACACCGTCAATACCCAACGTACATGTGTAGTGCACTGTAGTGGTGCTCGGTCGATGCGGGGGTGATCATCATTAAAGTACATAAGTAACATAAAACCTGTCGTATATCTCACATGCATCGAGTATAACATGATAGTAAACATCTTAGATATAAAAATAAGCCCGACACTAAAAAACTAATTGAATCGCAACATCAAAGTATACAAATCCATACAATGAACAACATAAGTAATAGAGTATTACATCAAATAATAAATCATAAACTGTCTTTAAATAGCAAGGCACTAGCAAGCTCCATAGTGCTGTGTAGTAGATGAGAAAATATAGCAATAATACAAGAGAATAGCCTCCTGCTCATCACCTGTCTAGCTCCATGTACTCACCAGACCTGATATCTCTAATCTACCCATTTAAGAGTACCCAGTAGAATAGGAAGCAAAGCATAAAATCTGAGGTCAAACAACCGTCTATTATGAGCGATAGAAATCTCAAATACTAAAGTCAATATATTAAGATACATGGTATGAAAAATCATACCTGATCCATCCTTGCATCCACAAAGTTAGCACATACAAAAGATATACGCTAGTCTATGATAGTCATTATAGGTGTACTATACATCAAGGTGCTAATGGTATCTAGATATTTGCATTAATAATATCCATATCATATGACATCCCAAAGGTGATAAAAAATCAAATAGACATAACATCCTGATGTGCACGTAAATATGCATATTTTTACTTCCATATATAGTCTGCTTTTATTTAAACAAATGTCATAATTGGGCATTTTTATATGTTTTTACCAAAATTCAAATATCGTTAAATCATAATTCGTTCATCTCCATCTAGGGGAAAAATGATAATTTTGTGCATGTATTAATTGTGAGAATATTTATTTGCATATTTTAGTTTTATTTGTAGGAATTTGGATGGAAATATGAGGAAACCTTCATGGAAAAATGCATGTACAAGAGATGAAGGCAAATGAAAATGGAAGTAAATGAATTCATGTAATCATGAAGGACCCCACCTTCCCACTTACCATGATATACAGTTAGGAGCTAATGCACATGTTAGTGGAGATTAAAAGCACATGCACATTTAATGGAGGATTAATTCATGCTAACGATAACTTGGTGGCCACACTTCCTAAGGGGCATTTTGGGTAGTCCCCCACAATATGGATTAGGGTTTTAGGCATATATAAATACCCCTTATGTTTCATGTAGAGAGCACTTACCACCTTCTCTTTAGTTTAGTTGTAGCATGTAAACATGAACTCTCTTTCTTTAATGGCTTCTTATCCTTTGCTTATGCTATTTATTTTTATGCAATTTAAAAAATGTTCATTTCTTTTTTGTTTCTTTTACGTTAGTAATGTAGATCTCTTTATTTTATGCAAGTGGATTATCTTTTAGTTTATTTTAATTAGCTCTCCTTTTCCTCCTGTTTATGTTTATGTTGCAATCTACATTTGTTGAAATGGTAACAAATATGAGAAGCTAAACCCCTTTAATTTAGGAGTAATGTAGCTCTCTTAATCATGTATGTTTAATGATGTTTTTTCTATGGGTTAGAAAATCAACGATAAAAATTTAATTAAAAATAACCGCAAGCGCATGACATACAATTTTAGTACGTGGCGAGTACGGGTTGATCCGTAAGGAATTGTATTGATTTAAAATTTATACTCAAGCAAACTAAACCAAGTGCTTGAAAATTGTTTTAAGCTAGAGAAAATGTAAAAACTAACTACAAGCAGAAGAAAATGGATAAAAATACGAGAGTAGAAGAAAATTTAGAGGTAATTTCCTTCTCATGTTCACATAAATCAACAGATATGAAATTATGATCTCTCTTTTTGGTCATAAGTTAATTTAATTGATGTGTTTATCATAAGTATGGAATATTTGTGCTATTAATTAGCCCAGCATAAACCATCAAACTTTAACACACCAAACTAAACCACTTGTTAACTCTCATGAAAATTAACAATGAACTTGTAAATAAAATCCATTCTAAGCATGATCTACTTACTATTGATTAGTAATATAGACCATCAAATTTTGATTTTAATATTCACTTCATTATCATAATCATATGTAGGTGAAGAGGTAATTTGTGTTTATGTTTGTTTAAGCATAGCCTATTTGGTGTCAATAACAAAGGCTATCAAATTCAAACTTAAACCAACAAAATTTTACCACATCAAACGTTCCATTAAGCACAAAAAGAGATCAACAATTAAAAAATGTTGAATCTACATGATTAAGGGAGCTTCATTATCCATAAATTGAAGGGGTTTAGCTTCTCATATTTGTTATCATTTCAATAAATGTAGAGTTCAACATGAAATAAAAAACAAGAGGAAAATGCAAGCTAATTGAAATAAAATAAAATATAAACTACTTGTATAAAATAAAGAGATCTACACTACTAACATAAAAAGAAATTGTACAAGAAAAGAACTTGAATTAAAATTGCATCAAAAAATTACACGAAAGAAGGCTAAGAAGCCATTAGAGAGAAAAGAGAGTTTTTGTTTATTTTTGAGCCTCAAACTAAACTAACTAAAGAGGAGGCTAAGAGCTCATTACATGAAACATAAGAGGATATTTATACATGCCTAAAACCATAATCCATATTCTTGGGGACTACCCAAAATACCCTTGAGGAAGTGTGGCCTCCAAGTTGTCATTAACATGAGCATAATCCTCCATTTAAATATGCATATAACTTTAATCATGCGCATTAGTTCTTAATAGGGGATCATGATAAGTGGGTAGGTGGGGTCCTCCATGTTACGTAATGATTTATTTCCATCTTCATTTGTTTTTTTAACTCTTGTGCATGCATATCTCCATGAAGACCTCTTCCATTTGAATCCAAATTCCTATAAAATAACATAAAAATGTCCAAGTAAATTTTCTCAAATTAATATATGCACAAAAACGATCATTTTGCCCCTATATGAAGACGAATAATTTATGGTTTGAAAATAATTTGAATTTTGGTTTAAATATGTTAAAATACCCTATTTTCTCATTTATTTAATCAAATTAGATTAAATATGGAAGTAAAAATATGCACATTTACGTGCACATCAAATACCCCCAACTTATCTTTTTATTCATCCTTGAATAAAGAAAAACTAAGATAAATCCTTTTTCATAGGAAAGACGATTGCATTGAGCGTATGCAATAAGCCGTTAAACCTCTATGTGTCCCTAATAGGACGAGTGTTATCTCGTGAGGGTTTTCAGCGGATATTACCCACAAAATCCAGATGCGAAATTCCTAAATGCAAGATTTATTCACAAAGAGACGGATGCAAGTTTTTGAAAATATTTACAAATGAAGAATTTACTTTCAGATTGACACTAATAAGTTAAATATAAGTTATGGTCATTATCATGAAATTTTAGTCATTTTACTCATCAAAATTTCCAACAAAAATTAAGTTATCACCACAATTAGACTCTAGTTTGGCTAGTTGTTTCGGCCGATAACATAGTGCAACTATGTAATGGATCCTTAGTTGATTTTCAAAGTTTATTAAAGTGGTATTTTCATTTCTTTTGAATAACAAGTCAAATCAAATAAGTGAAAATAATACCTGGATTTCAATTGCTTATTCTCTATTTATTTGAAAATTTTATTGATACTAACAATATTTACATATGCCTAACTCAGAAAAACTAAGGCTAGATATATTACTCATGCATTGCCTTGCGGGCTTACATGAAGGGAATACAGAGTACGGCGAGTGTACACACAAGTGTGTACACCTATCGACTGTAGGCATTATTAATGAAAGAATATTTATATACATACACCTAACTCAGATAAACTAAGGCCAGATATACCGATCATGCATTGCCTTTCGAGATTATGTGAGAAGGGTACAGAGGAAGGCGAATATACACACTTGCGTGTGAATAGATGACTCTAGGTGATAATAATATATATATATATACAAAAAAAATCTTTTCTTTTTTTCATATTTTTTCTTTTTTACGAAGAGAGAGTTTTACAATATCATTTTAGCACCACTTAACTTAGAAATAAAAATGTTACAGCCTTTACTTTAAATTAACCACTTTTAAAACAAAGATTAGAACTAGGATATACCTCATAATTATTACCCATGAACCTTTCAATATACTAGTTAAACCATCGTTACTTGTAATCAAACTTTATTTTTATTTTTGTTGTGACAAATAAATTTTAAAAAGAATTTGAATTTAATAACCAAAAACATATACTCATCCTATAGTGTTTCTTCAAAAATAAATCAAAATGCTTAAAGAATTTTTTTTGGTAATTTTTTTCATTTTTATATTTTTGAAGTTTTGTGTTTTGGAAAATAAGCCATGAAAAATAAAAAATGAACATGAGTCTCTCCCCACATTTGATTTTGACCGTGTCCCCACAGTCAACCCAAGTGAATGGTGGAAACAAAATAAAAATAAAGCATATATTTACATGAAATGAAAAGATTATTATTTACATGATATTAAAAAATATATTGTTAAAGAGTAAATGTAACAACCCATATCCTAGTAGGCTTAAATTTTCAATGAACCGAAAATCCAAGTCCACTAAAGCACGAATTGCTGGTTTGGTATCCTGTAAATAACAAAGACAAGTCAGAGTAATGTTTATAAAATCTCACAGCGGAATAATGATAAAGTATTCAACATATGGTTACTAACCAGAATTATGCTGCTTTCCCTAACAGTGTTGATCCTAGGAGTGACACTTGCCTTTTTACTAAATCCCAATAGTTGCTAAACTATCTTTCTGTGATTTGGGGAAAGTAGGAAAAATAAGATTGAGTCACATAAAGTCTAGTGAATGAGAAATAAAATGAAGTAGAAAGAATAAACAGTTAAACTCCAAGTTTTCCCAGGATATCGCAGAGGGTGAATAATATAATGCAGTGAATCCTCCTTAGATACAATTCCTAAGAAGCCAAAGTCCATGATCACTTAAGGGAAGTCGACCATGCAGTAATTCAAAACGTCAATCGGCTTGTCGGACCTACTGTCCTTACCTATTCACGTGCTACAACGTGAAATTCATGCTCTTCACCCATGCACTATAACTGTCTATCCACGTGCTATAGCGTGAACGTCATGCTCTTTACCATTGCACTGTTATTAAATGCCTCTTACGTCTGACCAGCGCCGACTCAAACAACCTTAGATGACCCCGAAGTTGAGCTCAGGCTCCACCGAACGATACTTCTATCCTTATATCTCCTCGGTCACCAACGTGGACTTGCCCCTATCTAAAGTGTCGGTCCTCCAAAAGAGCGCCCGCAGCTGGGTCGGCTGTGCAAAATCCTCTAACGATCTACCTAAAGAAGCCTACGTCTATGCACACTTGTCCTATTCCGTCCGCATCGATCTGCCTGAAGAAGCCTATGATTGTAGATGCAATCTATCCTACATACTAGCAACTTAGGAAAGGTAACAAACATCCTTGCGAATCTACTTGCCCGCTCCTAGTATGTATAACCAACTACATTTTGGCCTTAACTGTATGAAACACCTATCCAGACCTTTACAATGCCTGCCTACCAAATCGCTTCTACATTAATTAATTTTACCGTTATAGTTTTCATACTGTTTATTTCCATTAATCTGCTCTAGGCCATTTTTACATCCGATTTGGTTATTTCACGATTTCCCTTTTTCTTACATAAATGATGTCTCAATTTCACCGTTCAATCCATATGGTTTGTCTATAATTTCTATACCATTTTGTTACAGATTTACACTAGCCTTTAGGGTCCATTCAATTTACATTCTTTTTCCACCCAAATTTACGTTCTCCTTTTAGAGATTTAAACAGTACAAAAATTTATCCAATAGCCACAAACCATTTAATTGCATAAAATTCCACTTTTTACGTTTAAGGCCGCATATGGAATAAACACATATACCAATTAAAATTCCCAATTTTGTTCCATAACCATATTCAGAATTATGTATTATATCAACCAAATTTCCAATTCTATTCAAAGAACATATTCTGAATTTATCCAACTAACCAGTTATGCGATTAAAAATTGAATAACAATTCTAATACAATTTAATTAAACCAACCTCATTTACGCCATATAACGTGATTAAGCAATTTATACGTTCCAAATTTTAAACCAAACATGAATTAGAATTAAGAAGTGGTAGAAAAAGAAGTTGCAATAATTTTCATTAAACTTCAATTATTAACAGAAATTAATTCATATTTTTGTAACGAACCGGTAATTCGAACCATTCACATCCGCACATGTCGGACTTGAATTGCTCAAAATGTCAGATTGTTAATTTATATTTGGCAAAACTCAGCATATATATTAAATTAATCAATCACAGAATCACAGACACAGAGTAATATAAAAATAAGTAGCGGAATAGATAAATAGTAGCTCATGAAGCTATTATATAAACATCAAAATCTAAAACAAAATACAACAGAATCTCAAATACAAACAAATCTCTAATACACAAGCAACTGACGAGTCTGAACATAAATGACTTGAATAAACTGAAAGCTAACGTGATATCAGACAGATCTTCAAGCAAAGCTCCAAACTCCAAGGTAAGTCTCAAATGTTATGTCACTCAGACTAACCCGAGCATAAAGCAAAACACAAAACACTTGAGTCAGGATTAACATTCTTATATAGTTAATTCAACTCAAGTGAAACGTCAACTGAAATACAAGTAACTTAAAGGATGTTTGAGATTTCCATCCTCTAAGGATCCGTGGAACTATCTACAACGTAGTAATGTATGCTATTATAATAAGTTTATAGTAAGGTAAAAGCATTAAAATAGTATTAAGGCATTACCCATATCCCCCTAACACATTTTATATATTCCCGTGTCTAAACAATACCGTGCGCTCCTCCATGAACTGGGGGTTTACCCAGAGGACACCACATAGGTACGGTACAAAACAAACTCATAGAAGGCGCAATAGGGCATGTGACAAGGCACACGAGGCAATGCTAGGATAGATATATCGTTTGTGGATCCGGACTGGTGGTAACGCATAACAGCTACTACCGCCCACCTTCTGCCACACCCCTAAATCAAAGATGCACCTAATCAAATCACAAAAGCAATAGAATGGTATCGAAGAAATGTGTTCGATATGAGGAATGACCGCACTTGGCCTGGCATAGCTCCTATTTTAGCCACATCAAGCTGACTCACGGGAGTCAGGGATACGTAAATACCATATAGAATCGTCGTCAACCATCATACTTCATTCTGGAATCTCCACCATGTACACAGTTGTTAAAGTGCTTTTGGTATTGGCAGAGAGTACTACAATATCCGATCTCGGTCTCTTTAACTACCAAACGCTTATTTCACACCGTGGTCATTTCATTGTAAATAGTTCATACTTCATATCAAAATATCATATTCATTTCAAAACCACATAAATTCGATATTATTATTCACTTTAAATAATAGCGTTTCTAGAATCGTAACGCTTTCAAAATTATGACACTTTTGAAACCGTTACACTTTGGAAGTCATAATACTTTAAACTTAAACAATTTAGATATTGAAAATAGTATACATATTACAATAGTTATAAAATAGTTTATATATTAAAATAATTTATATATTAAAACAGTTTATATATATTAAAAATACTTTATATAATAAAAATAGTTTCCCTCAAATTTCACAAATCGATTCAAATCAACCTAAATTCAAAAATTCAATTTAAATCAATCCTAGTTCATCAGTTTCAATTCAATTCAACTTCCTAAAAATACATTTCAATTCATATCGTTTATGAATCCAGGTTTGAACTATCATTTCAATTCCAATAGGATTTAAAGTTTAAATATTCAAACATTTTCAATATAAGTTTCATTTAGATTTCAACATTTCTTTAATTTTATTCAAATTGGAAAATATTCACTTAATCATTTTAATAACAATTAAATAAAATCTCCAATTCACCTTTAAATCAAACTAAATATTCAATTTTTAAATTATTTAAATTTGAAAATATTCATTTCGTCAGTTTTTATCAGAATCAAGTTATAAAATCTTATCTTTAAAACCTCAAATTCAATAAGTTTCAATTCTTATTTAAGTTCAATTTTAAACAAGTTTGGTTATAAATCAATTCTTATTTCAGTTCAAGTATTAACCCATTTAAATTACAAATCACTTCTTATTTTAATTCAAGTATTAACAAATTAAATTCCAAGTCAACTTTAATTTATCTTCCCATCCTTTATTACTAGTTATAATTTTTTTTTAAATATCAATATAAATTTAAATAAATACTTAAACATATTATAAATTAATTAAAGTAAATTTCATTAAATCAAATCTTATTTCATATTTTTTAAATAATAAAATTATAAGTATAATCTTAAAAATTATATTTTCAAAACTAACTTATAAATTTAAAATTTCCAAAACATATAATTTTAAAAATATAAAATTTAGGCATGTATAAAAATAATATTCATACATATTATATTTAGAAATCAATATTTAATAAAACCCATATATTTCCTTTCAAAACTTTAGAAATCATTTTCGAAATATGGACCAACGGTGTTCGTATATAATTTTCTATCCTATGGTCAAGTGATACAGATATTTATCATTTCAATCCACAGTTTAAATATCTACGGGTATATATATCATTTCAACCCGTAATCCCAAAAATTCAAAATTAATAAAATCGCTTAGGTTTATCATTTCAACCCATAACGATTTTCCCTTTTCTACAAGATTGTTCGGGTATGTATCATTTCAACCCATAGAGTATTTTAAACTAACAGGGAATTTCCAAAGTGAGGACAAATATGATAATAATATAACATATCAACAACATGCATATATCATCCGTAACAAATTAAATAAAATATACATAACAGGATATAATGTCATATATCATAGGTGAACAATTACAGATAATGGCAGATTATATTTAACAATTAAATAACTAACAATTCAAATTTTACAGCATATTTCAATTGTCGTTTCAAGTGAAATCAAATTTACTAGCTATAAGAATGTTAATCGTGAGTGATTGCTTACCTTTCGAGGCTAGAGGAATTTGAAAATGAAATGATCTATGAATCCAAGCATGAATTCCAAACCAAAGCATGATGGACACAAAATCGACGATTAAAGCAAAGCTGGAAGTTTGGAATTGACGGAAAACAAATCAAAACTAGCCTAGTATAAACTAAGAAAAATATATGTTATATATATATATATATAAAATCTTTTCTTACTCAATTTAAAACCATATGTTTAAAATAAATTTTCTACATACATAAACTCAACAACTTATCTACAAACTTATGTAACATATATATATTATACATGATCCACGTATACTTATATTAGTTTATATATGATCAAACATATATATGTACACTTTAAAAATCAATATTAAATAACGATATATTGCTTTTTTAACACACTTTATACACGCTCACCAACAAACATACGAAATCAGATTATATAAACAAGTTATGCAAAAACCAATATATATACTGTAGTCAAATCTATTTCAATATATGTACAATACAAAACAATATTAAATAAAAAAATTCTTTCTGCCAACAAGTACACATTGCAACGGCAAGCTATATATATATATATATATATATATATATATATATATATATAGGCTGTCACATATACTTTTGGTAAAAATAGAAATCAAACAAAGCACAGATCAAATCAATATCAAAAGACTACAACACAAATATTAAAAATTTTATTACAAAATCTATTTAAAATATTTACATTAACTGAAATTAATATTGAAACGTATTATATACGTATACATAAATGGTTACAAAATTTGTTTCAAGATAATAATGTGAATTTAAATAAATATCCCTCCTTCTTTGAAAACAAGAAAATTTACTTTATACATACAGACTTACATTATTATACATATATAAACAATCGGGTGGACAAATAACAAATATCAAATATAATATATATAGTCACATATCAAATATTGATATATGTGTATAAGAGGAAAGTGGCAACCAAAATATATGAAAACAAAATAATCCGCGAATTATAATACATATAAATGAAATGTATACCTTTATCTTCATTATATTATATTAAATTTTATATATACATATAGAAAAAAAAGGATACAGACTCGGGAGAGGCCAGAAGGGTTCAAAGGGTGGGGCGGACTGACCTTGGGTGAAGCTCGGTGGATCTAGTGGCAGTGGGATGGGTGAACGGTCAGGGCTCGGGTTCAGGCGGGTCAAGTTGGTGATGCTGTGCTTTGTTAGTGGGCGGCCATACGGCTGACGTGCCAGGCGTGGGTGAGAGGTTTGGTTGGTAAGTGATGTGGTGGGATATTGGGTTCGATGACGTGGGGATTGGTCGACAACTGGTGGTTGCTTGGCTACCGCGTTATAGTGGCGGAAAAGAGGAGGATATCAAGGTGGATGAAGCAGGTGGAGGAGAATATGGGGTGGAGGTCGAGGATGGATGGAGGGCCAGCGAGCTTGATGCACGGTGGTAGATAGGCATTTGAAAAAAATAGGTTGATGGAAGTAAGGGAAGAAATGAGGAAGAAGGCACAGCCGATAGTTTAGAAATATATAACTTTAATTATGATAATATAATTTTTTATAAGGCACAAACAACATAGAAACATAGAGACCCCAAAATGAATGAACCAGAAATGTTATAAAGTGAAGAGTGGGAATAGTAAAAGTCATGTACGCTCTAATTGAATGAAATAGTAAAGGCTATTTATTCTCACGGAAAAATAAATGGACATGGAAAACCAAAAGGTTCAACATTGAATACCAATACAATTTATAGTTTTGCAAATTTCACTGCATATCGAACATCGAAATGCACAAATGAATATACTTCGGAGATCAGCACAATGAGACGAACAAAACGGTACACAAATATCAACGATACGACCAAACTATCAAAAGTTGACATTCATTGAGAAAAGATGTTAAACCATCGAAAATAAGATAAACTGGGCTAGGTAAGTCCAAATTTGACGAAACGAATTATGACGTCTCACTCAGAAAATGATTTACATTTTTATTATATAAAAATATTCAGATTTCGAAAACATTTCAATTTCATCAAATTAACTGATTTTAAATTCTAAAATGTTTTCGAAAATAATGATTTTTAAAAGTGGAATAATAATTTTTAATAAGAATTCACTGAGAATTGGTAACTTGATCGATTTTGTGTTTTGGGGCAAATTCTGGCGATCGGTGGAAGGGGAGGTCTCGGGGTCGTGGCTAAGGGTAGCTGGGGGATAGACGAGCTCGGGAAAAATGATCAGGAAAATTCTTGATCATTGTGATGGCCAAACATTGATGACCTAGGGTTTAAGCTCACATTTTGATATTGGTCGGTGTTCGATAAACTGTAGCTTCATCAGTGGATCGAAGGTCACCGGACATGAGAGAACCGAAGCATCGGACGTCGATGAAGATTTGGATACATTCACGTGATCTCTGATGGCTGGGGGAGGCCATGCGAGGCGATTATTTGACGATTGTTTTTGTTCTAGTTTTGGTCAGTGGCTCGATTGCAAGTTCGTCAACGTTTTGGGTTTCCGGGTGGTCGGTTGGCTAGGGGAGGTTGTCGTCGACTTGGCGATAGTCGCAACATCGACCGGAGGTGGTCGAAGTGGTGTGCAACGTGCACATGATCCAGGTTTGTGTCAGAAGCCTGGTTGAGGAAGAAAGGTGGTTGCCTCGAACTCGATCTCGAGGGATTCGTGGGCTAGCTCGAGACTGGGTTCGGGTGTTTGCACGAGTGAAAATGATTTTTAAGTAAGAATAAAAATAAAGTATAAAAAGAGAAGGAAATGATTTTACTCGGGCAATGTCTCGGGGAATATTGGTTTTGGTTCGGGGGTGGACTCGAGTCGGTCTTGGGTTAGTATAAAACAGTTTCAAAATTTAAAAACAAAATTCAAATTTAAAACATGTTTAACTTGTTCTTTTAAATAATGATTTGGTTTAAGGTTTTAAAAGTAAATTATTTCAAAAATAATTAAGTTTAATTTATTTAATTTTGTGACATTATTTACTAATTAATTCTTAATTTATTTTAAATAAATAATGTAATGAAAGATTTAACTAAGATTAAATGTTTTTAATTATTAATTAACCTAAATCCCTTAAGTTAATTTATGGGCTAATGTTAATTAACTACAAGGTTTGTTAATTAAATATTTTACTAATAATTAAGTGATTAATTAAAATAAATAATTTACCTTTTAATCAATTAATTAGAGTTTAAGTAATTAAAGATTAATTAATTAATAACAGTAACTAAAAGATAATTACTTAAAGAATAATTACTTAACGATAGCAATTAAAGATTAATTTATTAATTTATAATTAAAAGTTAATTAAATAATAATTAGGATTAATTAACAAATAATTAAGGTTAATCAATTAATAATTAAGGATTAATTAATTTATAATTAAGGATAATTAATTATTAATTAAGGATAATTAATTATTAATTAAGGATAATTAATGAAAGTAATTATGTGATTAATTAATTATAATTACACGATTAATTAATCCTGCTTATAGATGTTGAATTATTATTGAATGCCTTGAACTGATTGATACCTCTGATTTGTGATTGTGATACTTTGTGATCTGAATTGCTGTGAATTGTATTGTGATATCTGTGATATATTCTGTGTGAATGTGAAAACCGTTGGCCTTTAAATGGCATTTGAATTTCGATGCGACAGAGAGTCGGATTCCAGATGGTTATCCGAAAGCCACATCGAACCTTAATGGTGAATCTTTGTGATTTATATATCCATGTGTTTTAAAAATAAGGGCTCATTATTCGGATTAGCTGGGAGAGGACTTTGTGTCATAAAACCCATTTCGAATTAATGATATAACGAATTGGAGTGCATTTGAAGACGGTGGTGAAGACCGGGTATTTTTAAGAACGAAAGGATTACCTGTCGATTGTCTCTGAACTGAGTTGCTCCGATATAGAGATCTCCATATGTGATGGGGAGTTTGGTCGGGATTGTGAATACCCAGATTGCAAGGGCTTCTTCCTTTATTGGACAAAGTGCCTTCGGTTCCATTCAAACCCAGGATGGACATGTATGGTTGTATGTCTGACATTACACTTTGGGATATAAAGCTGATTTCTATCAAATACATTTATGTTTGGTGGCGGAGAATTTATTCTCTTAGCTTAATACCCTTCTCTGAGACATACGGGCTCAGAGGTTATGTAGTTGATAGTTATTAGTGATATACTCCCAATTTGGTAGTGTGGCATGCTGAGTGCTGATCATTTGTTGATCAAAGCATGACTTTTGTGAAAAGCGTAGCTTTGTGGGACGAGACTTCATCGAACCTCACACCCTAGAAATGGTCGAAACAGGAAAAGACGCAGCAAGGTTATGAGGACCGCACCCTTTAGGGTATGTGCATTTCCTTCTAGATGATAAGTGGTATTCTGGGAATGGAGCCCAGATAATTTGCTTTGTCGTTGTTGGTGTTGAGGGCCCTCGAAAAAGGTTGGTTACGACCAGGAGATGTCATACTCGTGACAGTTGGTTACCTAGTTACAAAGGTAACCCAGACTTCTGTTGGCAGAGAGCTGGTTAAGTTCTCGGGGCATCCTTCCAGAGGCATACCCATTCGGTAAAGGAAGTTCCTTAGCCTTGACCATTTGTTGGAAATCCAATCACCCAATACGAGCCCTTTACGATTTCAGTTGTATAACCTGTCATTCTTAAATGGTAGCTATAGCAGGCATAATATAATGGTACCTATGCTGGCTAAGATTAATATTATACTTTCGAAATATTTTCCACACTATGCACTAGTAATAATATCAAAAACAATTTTCTCGTATCAAACATGTTTGACTATCAAAAGGAGAAATCTCCTCCAATTATGCGATTGCATTGTGTATGTGCGGGGAGACCTTATGGTAGTTTCATTTTCCAAAAGCATGAACGGATTTATTTTATAAATTGTTTTTGTACAAACAACTGTTTTAGTTTACTCATACTAGTCCAATGACTAACCTGGAGTTTATTATTCCCTTCCTGAACTCTAGGTGCCCATAATTTTCTACATGGGTAGCCTAGAAACAGGTTATCCGTGTTCTAGACCTAGCCTGGATAGTAGACTTGGATTTAGAAGTCTTTTGGAAGCTGTCGGATTTTGAAAGCTTTTGTGTTTGAAGCCTTTTGGATCTAAAAGTGTTTGGAGTTTTGGAAGACCTTATCGAAGTCAAAGTAAGTTGGAAATTTTTGAAGACTTTGTTGTTTCTCCGCTGTGGTGTTATTGTTTTGTTGTGTATCATATACATTCTACTCTGATGACAGTGGTCAACTGTTGTAATCAAATGTTATATCCATGTTGTATCTATGTTGTGATAAATGTAATCATCTTTTGTTTCCACTGTTTTGTATTCATCTAATGTTGTTATAAGCTCCACCGAACTGGAGTCCGACATTTGAATCTTCGACATTCGAATACATATGATGTTTGAAATTTCAATATATTTTGGGTTTGCCTATATTTTCTAATTTCCATGAAAAACTTCAATTAATTTTGCTTAAATTTATTTTTAAAACTTAAAGCATGATCATACAAACATGTTTTATTTAAATCTCGAATCCTAAAAATGATTTGAGAAAGAGCTTTTTGATTTTTGAAAATAGGTTTTGGAACCTGTAATCCTGGAATAGAACTCGTATTCATGTGTACAGACATGCACAAGCACATATATTCATATATATATATATATATATACACACAACCAATTTTACAACTTAACTTATAGCATGATCACAAGCAATTAGTTCAAATCTAGATTTCAAAAGAGTTTACTCACCTTTCTTAAAGAAGAACAAAGAAGAAGCATGGAAGTTGATAAATTTGAAAACTGGAAATGTTCTCTGGTTTTGATCTTTTTGAAACTGGTTTAACCTTGAACCGATTACTGTTTTCTAGTGATGATCCTTGCTTTGCTTAAGTTGTTGAAGGTTGAAATCTTGCTTTGATCTTGAAACTTTGATATAGGTTTTGAATCTGATGTTGATTTTCAAACGCTGGATTTCGGGATGTGACATAAATTGAAATTGAAAATTACACAACAAAACTAACTTCCATATTCTCTGATGAGAATTTACCATTTTCTATATTTAAATAGACGAATTCCAAATATTTAATTTTCATTTCAAACATTTACTATTTAATTTCAAGCAAAATTTTAGTTAATTACGTTATTAAAACCTTTAAAAATTTTAGGTCGTTACACTCTCCCCCACTCAAACTTTTCATCCCCGAAAAGGAATGAGATAGGAGAATAGAAGCAACCAGAAAAGAAAATAAATTAAAATGTCAAAATAAAACAATAAATTCGAACCATATAAATTTCGATTTAGATAAATTTATATTCAACAATTTGGTTTAATTCATTTTATTTAATCAACAATATTCCTTTAGTCACATTTGATTGATTCCAATTCAATATGTTTCATTCAATTGGTTTATTTCCAATTTATTAATATTCATTACAAATTTTCTTTCAAAACAAATTATTTTATTTAACCCATTTATTTAATCCATTTGACTTTACTTAAGTTGATTCCACTTATAATTCAATCTCAACTGTTTTAAAGTTCATAAACTTTTATTATAACTACCAAAATTTTATTTATAAATTCCTCATCAAAATTCATTCTATAAACATTTATTTCATACATTTTATATTATAAGTTATTCAATCACATTCAAAATTTTCCCAGTTAAGTTCTATTAATATTTTCTGAATGTAATTGATTACTATACAAATTTGTCATTTTTTTACAATATGCTATTAAGCAAGAATTTTGTTTGAACATTTTTATTACTTAAGTTTCTCTTGTATAATCTTCAGTTACATATTCACCCTTAACATTTTAACTTTTTGAATATTTTAGGTAAGTCATATATGTTGGAATGCAATTAAGTATTAAACAAATTTGCATTAAACCTCAATTATTTTATATTATCATGCCAGAAGGGTACTAAAATTAAACTACTTTATTTTTCTATTTTGTATTAATTCCCACTCACCTGGCACTTGAGCTTGTATAAATTTGAAAAGCTTTTCTTCTTATTGTCTTACTCTTTTTAAATCCTTCAGAATTCTTCAAATAACTCATATATATATATATATATTTAATTTGGTTTGGAAGGGAATTATTTATTTAGAGGAGAAAAGGAGGAATAAGAATAAACATAAATTTTACTGTAGACTTATGGCGATGGCCGAATAAAAGATTAGGTTTTAGGTTAGATGGTTTATTTATAGATAGTGTGAGTGCATATAATCCATTAGATTTTCCTAGGTTAAATCATGTTCATTCGAACACCTTATGGTTATCCACTCTGGCTCATACACGTCACTGGACCAATAGAACGCTAGGAAATCAAAAACCATGTCACTTAATCTAATAGAAAAATGCCATGTTAGAAAATAAATCAGCGTTCATTAGTTATTCCCATTAATTGATTGCATTACAAAATTTCCATTTTTGTTGTTTGTGTGTATACATTACACTTTTTGAGAGATTATACTCTCCCTCTTAATTGACTTTACAAATTGTTTCCCATTTTATAAATCTCATTAGGTTTTTATTTTAAATATTTGCATTTGTTAGCAATCAATCCATATTAATTTGCCAAATTTACATCCATAATAATTTCCATTATTATACATTCTCATTAATATCAATTATGTCATTAATTCAGCCAATCATTTATTCCCAATCCTTATCTATTCATCAATTGGGTATGTTACGCACTTATTTACACTTTTGAATATGTATAATTAATTCGGATATATGTATATACACATATACAATTTAAACTAATCAATCCCTTGGTTAATTTTACTCATTCATAGTTAATTTTCTTAATTGATTGCTTACTAATTTTAACCACTCCCCATTGATTCTTGTCCGTTACAACATTTATTTGTTAACCTTTTATGCTCCTTTCTAAATCTTCTGTTTATAAACATTGAGGATTTAAACTTCAAGAATATATATTTTATAAACAAATTTTGTTTCCTCATCTTACATGTTTACAATCTACATTAATTTCCAATTAACGTACATTAGTAAATGTTGTAACATATGTTAACTACAATTGTAACGATTATTAATTACTAATAATGTGCATATATTGTCAATAATTTTTTATACTATTTATCTATTTATACCATTTTTCTGCTAATAAAGATAGAGAGTATGACAATATCCGATCTTGGTCTCTTTAACAAACCAATACTTATTTCACACCTTGGTCCTTTTATATTTCAAACAGTTTACATTTCATATCGCAATATCATATACCTTAAAAATCATATCACTTCCAAAATCATATTCACTTTCGAAACCGTACCACTTTAAAAATCATATCACTTCCAAAATCATAACTACAAAATAGTTTAAACCATCTTATCAAATATTTGCATTTAAACCCATTAAATCTAAGTCATAACAGTTCTCACTTAAACAATTTGAATAATTAATAGTATTTTTATATACATTAAAATAGTTTATATTTAAAATAGTTTAGAGATAAAATAGTTTATATATTAAAGTAGTTTATATTAAAAGAGTTTATATAAAAATTTAGTTTCAAATTGGAATTGTTTCATCCAATTCCACAAATCGATTCCCATTAACTTTGGCTCCAAAATTCAATTTAAATCAATCTTAGTTCAATAATTCCAATTAAAAGGTTAAAGGTTCAGTTCAAATTCTCATTAAACCATTTTTAATCTGTATTGATTTCAAATACAGATTTGAACTACAAAATTTAAACCACATCCAAGCCCGTAGGTTTCAAAGTTTAAATATTCAAGCTATTTACAATAACTCAATTTGATAAATTCATTTATTTGTCAAAATTCAAATTCAATTTTATTTAAATTTGAAAATATTTACTTAATCGTTTTAATAACATTTCAATAAAATCTCAAATTAAAAATTCAAATCAAAATTAAGTATTCAATTTTATTTAAATTCGAAAATATTAATCTAATCACCTTTAATTAAATCAAGTTATAAAAATCATATCTTAAAAATCTCAAAATTAATAAGTTTCAAATCAATTCTTATTCATATTAAATTCTTAAACAAACTAATTTACAAATAAACTTAATTTATCTTCTAACCTTTATTCTATTAAAGTTATTACAAAAATTTATTTTCAAAATATTAATATGAATTTAAATAAAATATATAAAACATATTATATATATATTAGTTAAATTAAATTCTATCAAATTCTATTATATTAATTATTATTAAATTGAATCTTATTTTACTAAATATAGTGTACAAAATCTTATTTATATGTTTAAAAATAATAAAACTATATGTAAAATCTAAAATTTATAATTCTTAAAACTTAACTTATAAATTTAAAATTTCCGAACATATAACTTAAAAATCTAAAATTTTCACATATATTAAGATTAAAATATGATTATATTATATAAAAAAGTCAATATTTATTTAAAACTCATATATTTCTTTTCAAAACTTCAAAAATCATTTTTCAAAATAGACCAACGATGTCCAAATGTAATTTTCTATCATATGGTTCAGTGACACGGATATTTGTCATTTCAATTCGCAATTTAAATTTTACGATTATATATCATTTAAACCCGTAATCCCAAAATTTCAAAATCAATGAAAATCGCTTGGGTTTATCATTTCAACTCATAACTATTTTTCCCTATTCTAAAATATCGCTCAGAAATGTATCATTTCAACTTATAGGGAGTTTCTAAACTAACAGGGAACTTGCCGAGTGAGAAAAAATATGATAAAAATATAACAACAACAGGCATACATCATTAGTAACAAATGTAAATATAATATATACAACAGGTTATGGAGTCATATGTCATAGTAGAACAATTGTAGATAATGACATATCATTTAACAATTAAATCACTTAACAATTCAAATTTAACAGCATATTTCAATCATTATTTCATGTGAATTAAATTTACTAAATATAAGAATGTTAATCGTGAGTGATTGCTCACCTTTTGAGACTAGAGAGATAACAAGAACAAGATGTGACAAATCCAAGCATAAATTCCAAAGCCAAGTGTGACTACACGAATTCAACAAACAAAGCAAAGCACGACAGACATGAACTGAAGAAACAAAATATATACATATTTGTATGAAATATATATATATATATATATATATATAACTATATAAATTATATTCTAAAATCAATATTCAATTTAAAACACACATCAAAGTAAAAAATCTTCATATTATATTGAAAATCAATATTTATTAAAATATACATATTTTCACTTCAAACTTCTCAGATATATATTTAATCATAATATATTTAACCATAAAAATCTATAAAAAAACATTTTTATATATATATATATATATATCTATATACTTTTTAAACATATACTATCTATACGTATATCTAATGAAACAAATCGACATTTATATATGCTTATATACATATTTAATATATACACTTTAGAACCCAAAGTAAAATAGAAAGCTTTAGCAATTATTATATATAGACTTACATTATTATATATATATATATTTATAAACATTAAGTGGACAAGTAACACATATCGAATGTAACTATATATATGGTCATATATATATATATATAAGAGAAAAGTGGTAACAGGAAGATATGAAAACAAAGTAACAAGCTAATCAAAATATGTATAAATGAAATATACCTTTATTTTCTATATATTATACTTATATTTATATACACATATAGAAAAAGAAGCCGCAGTTCACTAACAGGCCGAGGCTTCAAGGTGGATCTGGTGGTTGTACGGTGAGGTGACGGGTCAAGTTGTACGGTGTCACGACAGTTGGGCGAGGGAGAGGCCAGACTGGAGTGGGCAAACGGGGTGGCAGCGTTGTTGTACGGCTATGATGGATGAGGCGGAGGTGGCTGTTGGTTGAGGAGCAAGAAAGGACCGTGCATCCTACATGGTTGGTCTGAGCAAGGCGTTTGTGTGCAAAGGGAGGAGGCGAGATGAGGAAATGTAGGCTTTCGGTTGTAGGAAGGGGTGAGGCGAGCTTTGGGTTGCATGGTAAGTTCCAAGAGAAGGAAGTAGTAGTTTAGGGATGTGAGCAGGTCAGGAGTGAGGTGATTGGCTGATGGGCGGTAGGGTTTGGGTTTCGGCAAGATGAAGAGGCGGAGGAAGGTTGTTCAAGCACGTCCCCTCCAATCCTGGCCAAGCTCGATGCAATGACGAATGCGAACAAACCCAAAATCCAAACACCTATCACGTAACCCCTTAAACCCTAGTTCCCCCTACGGCCGACGCCACGACGATCGAACGCCACCATCACCATTTTTCCTGACACCCCCAGACAACAACACAGCTTCGACAAAAATCCCAAGGTCGATTTATCATCAAGACGCCGTAAATTGACAGATCTTCCATTTCTGATCATCTTAGAAATGCAATTCCATAACTCAACTAGAATTCGAGATTTTAGTTTTAAAAATCTAGTTTTCCAATGGAAATTCAATTTGCATGCTTGAAATTCAAAATAAAATTTTTGATTTTTATCAAATTTAAAGATTTTACTGTCATTTCTTAATTTCAGAGAATTCCCAAATTTAAAATCCTTAAACATGATTATATAACTTAGATTATGGTTACACAATCCTGATTTGCTTGAAACTTAAAGCCAAATATTAATTGGATAAGGCAATTTGAAATTTTATTTGTTTTTGAATTCTGTACTTTCAAAACAGAGGAGAATGTCACAATCCAACATGCACAGATTCAAACATTCAGATATACAGAAGTTCACACATATATATACACATGCAGGCTAAAATTTATCACTGAAATCACATGCACTATATTAACTTTCTAAAACCTTTTTATTATATATGTTTACTCACTTGATACTTGTTTTGAAGCAGAGCTAAAACTGGAGAGTTTTGAAAAAAATTGCTTGAAATCTGTTGTAACTGGAATGTCTGACTTGAAGTTGCTTTATTTGCTTTTAAATCTGAGAAAGTTTCCTGATGATTTTTGCCTAATACGTGAAGACTTGTTGCGGATTTGCTTTCTTGCTTTGAATCTCTTGGTTTAAGCTTTTACTGGAATTTGTTCTATAGGTTTTGGTATTTTTCCTCTTTGATTTGTAAAATGGTTACAGTTTTGTTCTTAGACTTTTTGAAATGAACTTGATTCTATGTTTAATTTTTGATCGAAAAGGTGGAAGTTAATAAAATTTTCAGGTTTGTAAATTAATGGTTTATTTCTTTTTCTTTTAGAAAATGAGATGGGAAAAAATGAATGAAGAAGATGAATAATTTTTGATTTATTAAAATTAAAGAAAATAAAAATAAAAATAAAAATGTGACACTTGTCGCTAAACTCATTTAATTTCTTAATACATGTTATTAGGAGCGATTACAAGTTAGCACATGTATCCTTCATGCAAAATTGGATTTTTAAATGCTTTTAAAATTAATTTTCCAATTTATAAATACATATTTAATTTATATAAATAAATCTCTTTAAAAAGAAATTAATATAATTTTTTTTATATTCTAAATAAAATCATGAAAATACACTTTAAAACCAAAGTATGATTTAAGATATAAATAATTATCTTTTGAATTTCAGTTTAAATATCCAAAGTCAAATTAAATTTCAAATTAAATTTTAAAAATCAAATTTGATATATACATATAATTTTAACAAATCCAATTCTGTTTGTACATAATAATTCTATGTAAAATCTATATATATACACACACACACAACACAATTTATTATTATTGTTTTAAAATAATAATTTTATTAGTTTTAATTAATTTATAGTGGAGATTATCACATTTAAATTTGGTTTGAAATTCCGGGATATCACATTCCTCCCCCTTAAAAGAATTTCATCCTCGAAATTTAAACAAAAGATGATCCAAAATTTTCATTCTTTTTTCAACAAATTTCAAGCATACATATTATCCATACATTAGCAACCAACATACAATTCATCCAAACAACAATACTTTCAAATAAACATCACTAGCTACCCGGACACAAATCCGAATAAGCCTTCCTAACACTATCCATAGTCTCCCAGGTACAGTCTCTAGGATCCTCACTCCACTGGACTTTGACAAGCTTCACTATCTTGCTCCTAAGTTGCCACTCATCTTGATCAACAATCTAAATAGGATATCTGACAATTGATAAGTCCGGCTCAACCTCTAAGTCTTCTTGCACAGCTAGTTCCATAATAAGAGATGGATCGTGCACGTATTTCCTCAAATGAGATACGTGAAAAACATTGTGAATTCTAGCCACCCGGACTGGCAATTCAATCCTGTAAGCTACAACACCAATCATTTCGAGCACTCGGAATGGACCAATATACCTCGGGGCAAGTTTTCTCGTCTTTTCAAATCTTATTGCTCCTTTTATCGGGGAAACTTTGACAAAGACTAAAGCTCCAATCTTGAATTCCAATTGTCTTCGCCTTTTATCTGCATACTTCTTTTGATGGTCCTGAGCAGCTCTCATCCTCTTCTTGATAAGCTCAACTTTTATAGATGCTTCATGGATCAAATCTGCTCCAAGCACAAGACGATCTCTCGACTCTATCCAACAGGTTGGGGATCTACATGGTCTTCCATACAGAGCTTCATAGGGAGCCATCTTAATGCTTGCTTGGTAACTATTATTGCATGAGAATTCCACTAGATGTAGATGGTCTTCCCAAGATCCACCAAAATCCAATACACAAGCTCTCATTACATCTTTCAGAATTCGGTTAAGCTTCTTCGTCTACCCATCTGTTTAGGGATGACATGCTGTACTCAATCTCAAACTCGTACCCATATATGATTGCAAATCCTCCCAGAACTTGCTTGTGAAGATAGGATCTCGATCACTTACTATGCTGACTAGAACACCATGCAATCTGACTATCTCTCTCAAGAAAATCTCTGCTAGAGAAGCTGCAGTATGGGTTGCCTTAACGGGAATAAAATAGGTGCTTTTGGTTAGATGATCCATAATCATCCATATTCCTTCGTTTCCCTTCTTGGTTCTAGGCAAACCGTCAATGAAATCCATCGAAATCATTTCCCATTTCCACATTGGGGATTCCAAAGGTTGCAACAATCCGACAGACTTCTGTTGATCTTCTTTAACTTGCTAGCAGATTGCACAACTATTGACAAATGCAGCTACATCCCTCTTCATGCTCGGCCACCAGAAGACCCTCCTCATATCCTTATAGATCTTAGAAATTCCTAGGTGGATATTCAGTCTGGAGCGATGACACTTTGATAAGACTTCTTGCCTTAATCCATCTATATTAGGCACACACAAACGACCATTGATTCTCAAAGCTCCTTGGTCGTCCACCTTGAAATCCGAATATCGACCATCCTTGGTTCCAAGAATCAGTTCTTCAAAAGATCTATCCTCCATTTGCTTGCTTATGATTCTTTCCTGGAGAGACGGAACAACTTCCAAAAGAGACAGAATTGCATTCCTGCTAAGAGCATCTGCTACAACATTTGCCTTCCCTGGGGTATATAGGATATCCAAATCATACGATGCCAAAAACTCAACCCATCGTTGCTGCTTTAGATTAAGATCCTTTTGATAGAAAAGATACTTCAATGGTTTATGATCCGTAAATAGCTCGAACTTCTCTCCATGAAGATAGTGCCTTCAGATGTTTAAAGAAAAAACAACGGCCAACAACTCTAGATCGTGCGTAGCGTAGTTCCTTTCACATGGCTTCAATTGCCTACTCGCATACGCAATAACTCTACCATGTTGCATCAGAAATTGCTCCCAGTCCAACTACACAGGCATCCATATAAACCTCAAACTTGCTCTTCCCATCCGGAATAGCCAACACAAGAGCACTTGTCAACTTTGCCTTCAGATTCTGGAAAGCCTCCTCACATTCAGGGGTCGACTTAAATTTAACTTCCTTCCTTGTTAGCTTGGTTAGGTGCGAAGATATCTTGGAATAATCCTTGATAAACTTCCTATAGTAGCCAGCCAATCCCAGAAAACTATGGACTTCAGTTGGGGTCTGCGGCTTCTTCAACTCCAGAATAGTCTCAACCTTAGCTGGATCCATTGAAATTCCCTCTCCAGAAACAATGTGCCCTAAAAATTTGACTTTCGATTTTCAAAAATGGCACTTAGAGAACTTCTCCTTCAGAACATGCCTTCTTAGAGACTCTAACACTATTCCCAAATGCTGCTTGTGCTCTTCTTCAGACTTAGAGTAGACCAGAATATCATCGATGAACACCAAAACAAACTTATTCAACATATCTCTAAAAACTCGGTTCATCAGATCGATAAAGTGGGCAGGAGCATTGGTTAACCCGAAAGGCATAACCAACCACTCATAGAAACAATTGGGTCCCCTAAATGCAGTTAAGGGAATACTGTCCTCAGTTACTCTTAACTGATGGAAACCCGATGTTAAGTCCACTTGAGAAAAGACAGAAGCTCCATGCAGATGGTTAAAGAGATCATCAATACGAGGAAGAGGATACTTATTTCGGATGGTCACTTTGTTCAATTCTCGATAATCAACATAGAACCTTAGGCACCCATCCGACTTGGTGACAAACACCGCAGCAGAACCCCAATAAAAAAAAACTAGGCCTAATCAATCCCTTCTCCAACAAATCCTGAGTTTGCTTCACTAGCTCCTCCCTCTCTCTAGGAGCTATCCTCCTGCTTGGTTGAATCACTGGTACTGCTTCTGGAACCAAATCAATGAGAAAATCTATTTCTCGGTGCAGAGATAAACATTTGACTTCCTCGAATACATCTGGGAAATTTTGGACCACTTTGATATCTTTAACCTCCACTTGATAAGTCTCAACTCCATGTAAAAGGTTACTCAAATGAATTCCAGAATTATCACACAACACTTTAGCAATCCTACCCAGATCAGTTTCCAATGAAACTGTTCTCTCATCACAATTCAGGACAGCCTTATACTTATCAAGCCAATCCATCCCCAATATAAGGTCAAACCTCTTAAAATACAACACATAAGGGTCACAAGAAAAACTATGGGATAGATAGAAAATTCTCAAACCCTTACAGATATATCTAATTTGGTTACCCCTCCTATAGGATTAGATACAAGAATGGGACGATCAACGGTACTAGGGGTAAGAAAGAACTTCTCTACCGATTCCAAAGAAATAAAACTCAAAGAGGCACCCGAATCAAACAAAACTTTAATATACTTGCCATCTAAAAGTAATGTATCTTCCAATACTCCTTTGCCTTTAGATGAAGTTGATGGTGCACTCTCCAAAGCAAATACCTTATTCTGCGGAGCTTTATGAAGAAGCGGGCAATCCTTGATCATATGACCTGGTTGGTGGTAGTTGAAGCATAAAGATCACTGAACCAAGGCCGAACCTGGTCCAGTTTGATGCGACTGCTGCTACTGTTTTCTCCCTTGAGGACACTGATTAGCCAAATGCCCGACTTGCTGACAATTATAACATTTCCGAGGTCCACTGTTGCTTCCAGACTTCTTCTTGTTCTACTTTTTCCAATTGGGATTGAACTTTCTCTTATTTAGTTTGGAAGAATTCCCTCGTGATGCTGCTACTGGTGCCACTGGTCTCTTATTCACCAAACCCCCATACCATAGAGCTATATCAATTAACTCCACAAAAGATCCCTTCAAATGCGCTGTCATCTTTTCATGAAATTCTGGTCTTAATCCTTGCACAAACATTTTGTTCTTTTTGAAGGGAGCGTCTATGAGTCCTGGTCCATAGCAAGATAGTTCATTGAATTTGGTCTCATACTCCGCTATAGTCATGCTCCCCTACTTCAAATTCAGAAAATCTCGGTACAGACGAGTTTTCCCTGCTGTTAGCATGAATTACTCCTCAAACAACTCCTTAAATCTTTCCTAAGAAATGTCGTCCTCTGAGATATTTGCTGTCACTGCGTCCCACCCGGCTGCAGCACCTTCTTGCAATTGCCATGAAGCCATTACCCTTTTCAGATGGTCAGACAATTTCATACTCTTAAAGATACGCTCGCAAGAGAGTAGCCAAGCTTAGACCTCGATCACAGTCTCTGATCCTTTAAATGGTTTTCCTCCAAGGTTGGTGAAGTCCTTGCATAAGGCAGCAAAACTGACTTGAGGCAGTGCTGGATTAACAGCCTCGTTATCAGTCTGACCTCTCCTATCATTGGTCGATGTGCTTCCTACTACTCTACCCCTTCTGCCTCTTGAACTCATTTTGGCTACCTGGACAGGTAACCCAACCAATTTAGATAGGTATATAGTTATATAAGAAAATTACAAATACGCACTCTCAAGATAGATACTACTCCAGAGCCTAGGTATTTCTCAACCTATGCTCTGATACCAACTGTGATGACCCGTATTTCATTCCATAGAAAGACGTATCATTAATAAAGAAAGAGATAGAAATAGAAAAGATAGAAAGAAAGAACAACAACATCAGAATCTCACAGCGCAAACGGAACAGAATGTAATATTACACATATCATTACATAGTCTTACATATCGGAGTACACAAAATAATACGACTTCATTACATTAGACGGTTATAAGAGTCTGCCTAACCATCACATCCAAAATACAACATCAAAAAGTCATAACACAGCGGAAAGATAGATAGAGAGATACGTCTAGACTCCCGCTTCTAGCTTCCAAAACATTTGACAATCCTAACCTGATCACTTGGCTACTCATAAAAATTTGAGTACCCAAGAGTTTAAGAAAAACAAAATAAACTCTGGGTCAGACATGGGTCTGGTGTGAGTAAACAGGTTAAAGTTGTTTAACTTTAAAATCATTTGAAAGCAAAAGGTATCACATAAGACTTTCCACACATAAACATGGGTAAGTTTTTGCCTTACGCTAACCAAAACATTTGATAGGAAATCTGGTTATATTATAATAGGGTCCAGGGTTTTCAATATAAAATACAGAAATAGCTGGAATGCTTACACCTCACGTTCCAATATAGTTGAGCACAATCAAAACCGTATAGGCACTTATTGGAGATTGGATTCCATACAATGGCAGGGCTACTAGGGTACCGCCTATCACAGTACGGGGCCTAGATCACCGTATCGAGGATCCACCCTAAATCCCCTATAACACAAGGCCGGAACCATCCCTTACTGGACAGTCTCGAACAAGACAACCCCGCAGTTGTGGCCAATAACTGCCCACACAGCCGAAATAATAAGGGACTTCTAGACATGGGTAAATCTCGTCTTACTTGGGTGCTACCCACTTAACCTTGCTGCACCTCCCCTATTTTAGCCATTCTCGATTGATGAGGCTTGAGGCTACGATTACCTTTATAGAACACATCTATCTTAGAATGCTCATCATCCACCTGACAATGTTCTGAATGCATTCAATCCATACAAGTTCGTTACGGGTTCGAACGAGACCGAAGGCATTATCTCGTTACACTCGTTTTGGAATCACGCTCAGAGTTAACGATAATAACCCTTGTACTCTGAATCTCCATCTCGATCTTCACTTTGAGACGTCACGACCTAACGTTTATCTTGGGTCGATGTGGCTGTTGGATAATCAATCTTGATATCCGATCCCGGTCTCATCGAAATCCAAACGCCATCTTAAAGGTCAATTTCGTTTAAAGATTCAAACAATTCAGTTCAATTTAAAACATTGAATCCACACAGCATTATCACAAAATAACAACAAACATCTATCATAGATATATTCAATATCTCGTCATAGAATATCATAGATTATCATCCAATAGGTATTAACCAAATCCAGACATTCTATTCAAAACAATCATCCATAAGCAAGCATCTTTAATCCATATTATATTAATTTAATTAATTCAAATTAAATTAATTACTTAAAACTTAATAACTTAATCTTGCTTAACCAACCATTAATTAATTAAGTACAATCATTTAATTAATTAATTACTTCTTAATTAATGTAACGATCCTGATTTTAAAGACGAATTTAAATTTGTAATTTAATTTAATTTTAGATTGAATTATGGATTTGGTTGAATTTTTCAAATTAAATAAGATGTATTTACTTATTTGTTTTTGAATTTGATTTGAAACTCAAAGCGAATACATTGAATTGAATTTTAAATAAAGTTTTTAAAATAAAATATATGTATAAAATAAATACCTTAAAATTTTGGTTATGTAAACTATAAAAATATAAAAGTAAAAAATAAATAAACTAAACAAAGTAAAATTTAACAAACAATTTACGTTGTGTTTTAAAATCAATGTACATCTATAAAATAAAATACAAATATATATAGGATAAATAAAAAAATGAACTAACACGTAAAGTGAAATCTAATAACAAAATTAAATGGAAATTTATTTATATTATAAGTAATATTATAAAGCTAAAGTGTAAGACCAAACATAAGTGTGAACACTTGAAAAAGAAAGAAAGATATTAAAAACTTAAGTATGCAATACAAAGTAATACAATACAAGTAACAAGCAAAGAAAATAAGTGAACATAACATCTACAAACAGTACAACTATATTCACAAACAATAGGACTTTATATTTCTAGTATGCAGTAAAGTAGAAGTAAAATAAATACTGCATGAACATAAACAAAGCACAACATTTTACCTCTTTAGTACAAACAAGATATCTCCAGCCACCAGAACAAGAGATCTGCAGTCACCAAATCAGAACAAGCAAGGCATAGCAAATAAAAGTATTCAAATAAATAAATAAGCCTTGTCAAGTATAAAGTATGAATAAACAAATCAAGTGAAATGATTCATGTACTTGCCATATTCTTTAGTACATCCAAACACTATTTTCAGCCATGCCTTGTAAAAGATAAATAACATCACCTTGTGTAAAATAATAATCAACCTGTACAACTCCTCTTTTATATATATCAACCTATAAAACTTGCTTTCCTATATATTTTCATCAATTCGTTCCTTGAAGCTAAAATCTGAAGTAAACAAATCATTCAAACACCATTCAACTTAAACAATAATACAACTCAAACCAGAGAAAAGAAAAAAAAAGAGAGGGAAGCTTCAGCAAGTAAATCTACAACCTGTTTCAACATAAAGAAAGCTCTGTTCATTTTCCGGAATGCATCGGCGAGTAACTTAAATTTTAAAATACTTAAGTATATATGTTGCTTACTTATTGTCTGAGATGTGTGTATATATATATATATTTTTGCATTCCTGTGTATGTATGTTGGTGTTTAAATATATAGATATGTCTGCCTGTACAAATTTAGTTACCTCTGTTCTTCTTCTGGAATGCATCAGTGAGTAACATCCACCTTTTAAAATTTTAACAAACTTGACTTTGTTGTATTTACATCTGGAAACAAGTATAGTTTATATATTTGAATACTCTGAGAGTACACATAAGTTTATAAACAGTTTTATTTTGATCTGTGTAAATTTACTTATGTGTTCATTTTCTGGAAACACAAGTGAGTAGCATATTTTTCATAAAACTTAAAGGTATATATATATATATGGTTTCTCTGGACAAATTTAAAAGCTGGAAGTAATTATACAGGCTATTATTGTACAGGTTCTCTGTGTTGTGGCTTCAAACTCAAAATTCTTATTGAAGAAAATAAACTATTTACTCTCGTTCTATGTATTGTTTGGGCTTAAGTTTCAAACAAAAATCGTTTGTTATATCATAAATTAAAGAAAAAAAATTATTAAAGAAAAACACACAGGTTAATAGCTCTGGAAAGCAAGAATACTGAGCAAGCTTGAAATATGTTGAAATACAAATGTTTTAATTCATGATTTCAAGCATATAAATTGAATTCTCTTACTTAAACTTGGTTTCTAAAACAAAAATTGTAATTATTCATTGAGTATATCAACAGCAGCCTGTAGATGAACTAAAAATACATTTCTATCAATCTCTGTAGTTCAACAAATTTTTAACTGTTGAAATTTGTTGAGGAGTTAGTATGACCATTTTCGAATCTAGGAAAAATATTGGAAAAAATTTCTAATGCGAGGATTTTGGGGATGAGAACGATTTAGGGTTCGAACAATTGCTTTTGGGTCGCTACGTTTGTGAAGCCGCCGCAATTTGCCTAGGCGACCGAGTTCGCCGTGACTTTGCGTGGGGGTAGAGGAGATATTAGAGAGTGGGTAGCCGGAGTTTGAAGTTTCCTGGTGGTCGACGCTTCGTGAACGAGCCGTGTTTCCAGGATGATGGAGAAACCTGGTCACGTTTCCAGGTTAGAGTTTGAACAACTCAAATTCGATTTCGCGTGCGTAAGGAAGTTTGGATGGTCGTTGTCAGATTGGGGGATGAGGGGCGACTTGTTGATGACGTCGACGATGACCGGAGTTGGCCAGAGGGGCTGTGCACGTGCACAGTGCTCTTCCTCGTTGGTTCTGTTGTTTTTGCTGAGTCTGGTCTGAGAAGAAAGGTTTGTGCTCGAGTTTTTGGGTTGGATGCTTCGGGTTTAAGGTCGAGTTCGAGCGTGAGTATGAACCTGATGCTATTTATACTTAAGTTGTAAAACTTAAATTACAAAATAAAAATAAAAAGAGAATAAGGAGGAGGACGAGAGGGAGAGAAGCATGCCTGTGGAAAATTTGTTGGGAACGCATGTGAAACAGGGAAGTCTCGGGTTTCCTCACGTTGGTCTCGAGTGTTTACTTGAGCAAATATGTATCGGGCTCGAAGCAGTTTGCAGGTAGCTCAAGTTGTTTGTGGGTGTTACAGTTTTAACCTGTAAGTTTTAAAATTTTTTAAAAACTGGGTTCCAAATTTAAGGTTTGATTTTTTTTATATATAAAAAAAATCAAGGTTTAAACTAAGTTTTAAATCAACGTAAAAATAATAAATTCAAGATTTGTCAGAAACTTAGTTTGTGAAATAAATTAAGTTTCTACACTTAAATTGTTTAATAACTTAAAAGTGATTAAGTGGATTTGGATTTAAAATAAAATTTTTTTTGATTTGTAAAGAAAGAATTTAGATGAAGTTAAAAATCAAAATCTGGAAATCTGGACATGAATCTAAATATGGAAATCAAGATTTTGAAATAAAATAAGTTTCCAAATTTAAAAGTTTAAATGAGTTTAAATTGTTAAAGTATACTTTAATTGGTAAACTTAAAGAAAATTTGACTCTAATTCTTTAAGGGTCCTTTTATAACCACTTATTACTTTAACAAGTAAATTTAAAGGTTTAATTTCTTAAAATAATTAATTAAAAAGTTAATTAATTATATAATTGGTTCAAAAGTCAATTTAATTAATATGATTGATTAAGAATAATTTAATTAATTAAAATGTTTGATAAATAAATTTATATCAAACGATTTGTAATTAATAAATCAGAATTGGATAATAAATTCATAAGTAATTAATTTAATTGAAAATAAATTGAATTAATTAGGATTAAAAGAAATCCTGCTTATAAATCATTGTTAAATGCCTGGTCTTACTTATGAATGATTGCATTATATGTGATGCCTTGAAATTGTTTGTCCTGTCTGAACTGTGATATTTGGTTATGTGGTTTGTGCCGTATATGATTTATTCATTTATTTACATCTGCATATTATCTGTGAATTGTGAATGGAAGATAAGCGTTATACTTTATATCGCTTATCGACTATATTTCTGTGTTTGATCTGTGATGATTAAATGATGATTGCACTATTATGTTAAACCCCTGGACCACACTTATACACACACAATTATGGATTTCACGAGGAAATCGATTAAGTCACAGATTTTAAAATGATTTTAAAATGATTTTTTAAAGTTGAATATTTAAATTCAAATGTTTTGGAAATGGAATCGGAATAAATGTGAAAAACTTTTGGAATGAAATTTCAAGTTAAAATTTATTTTAATTTACTTGATTAAGATTTGAAATTTAAATAATTCAATTTGAATTTGAATTCGATATTTGGAATTGAATCCTGTAATTTGAAACTAGGGATTAATGATATTATACTAGTCATTATGAGTTAAATCATTTTTAAAGTATTATTTTTGGGAATTTGAATTTAACCCAGGAATCTCAACTCGTATAAATGAATCAGATTTCCAAAAATTAAAACTGTTGTTTTCAAATGATAAACACTTTTTGATAAGAACTGAGATTCCAGTTAATTAGGGGAATTTCAAGATTGAATAGAGAAATGATTTTCCTAAGTTATGAATGAATTCTTTTTGAAAGCTATGAATTAAATCTGTTTATTTTTAACAGATTTAAATTGATGATTTGTTTAAATCAAATTGAAATGAAATTGTTTTGAAGGCTATAAGTTAAATCTTTGATTTAAAGATTTAACGAGTTAATCAAATTGAAATGAAAATTGATTTATCTGTGAATGAATCTTTTGTTTAAAAGATTAAAATGTGAAAATTGTTTAAACCGTTAAAGGTTGTGAAAATGAATCCTTTTGTTTAAAAGATTTGAAATGGTGATTTGTTAAGCCATTTGAAGAAAAGTTTTGGGTAATAAGTTGTGACTTAATTGAAATCTCAATGTCCATATTTCTTGTAAATATTGCGCTCACTATTCGGTTTAGCCGGGAGAGGACCTTTGTGTCATATATCCCATTCCGAATATGTGATATGTCGTTATGGATAGCATTTGAAGACAGGTGTTGAAGACCGGATATTTTTGAAAACGAAAGGACAACTCGTCGAATGTCTTTGCATCGACTGGTCCCCGGTATAGAGACTCCATCTGTGATGGGAAGTCCGAACGTGATTAGTGAATATCCAGATTGCAAGGACTTCTTTGGAAGTGCCTTCGGTTCTGTTCGATCCCAGAACAGACTTGTATGGATAGTATGTCTGACATTACAATTTGAGATATAAAGCTGATTTCTTTCAAATATATTTCTGTTGGTGGCGGAGAATTTATTCTTTTAGCTTAACACCCTTCTCTGAGACGTACGAGCTCAGAGGTTATGTAGTTGAAGGTTATCAGCAATATATTCCCAATTTGGTAATGTGACATACTGAGTGTTGCTGTGAAATGATCATTGTGTTGATTATTTGTGATAGGATCATTTGTTTGATCGCCTATCTTGGTGATCATTTCTATGATCATTTGTTGACCCAAAGCATGGCTTTTGTATAAAGTATGTTTTTGTGGACGTGACTTCGTCGAGCCTCACATCCCGTGAATGGTCAAAACAGGAAAGAAGCAGCAAGGTTATGAGGGGTAGCGCCCTTTAGGATATGTGTATTTCCTTCTGGAAAAGGGTGGTATCATGGTAAGGAGCCCAGATACTTACTCATGTTGAAAACACTTTGTTATGATTGTGTGAATTGATTACGAGCGCTCGGTGAAAAGGTCCCAAAGGACCGGGGGATGGCATATTCGGTCAGTTGTTACTCAGTTAGGGGTAACCCGGCCTTGTGTTGGTAGAGATCCGGTTTGGTTCTCGGGGATGTCCATCCAGAGGCATTCTCATGTGGCAATGGGAAGTTCCTTGGCCTGACCATTCGTTGGAAATCCAAAGAAACAATACGAGACTTGTACAGTATTAGTTGTATAACCTGCCATGGAATGTGGCGGTAACCTGCTATTGAACATGGTTAGCTATAGTAGGCATACGATAATGGTCGTATGTTGGCTAAGATTTATATTCTACTTTCGAAAGGAATTTTTCTCTACACTATGCACTAGTAATAATATCAAATGCTCTTTTTTTAATGCGTATCAAGCATCTTTGACTATCATAAGGAGAAATCTCCTCCGATTCTGCGTTTGCATTGTGTGTGTGTGCGGGAGGCCTTATGGTAGTCTCATTTTTAAAAAGCATTGCGAATTGACTTTGAAAATCTTTTATTGAATGTTTTTAAAGATAAAATGTTTTTGTTGCTCACACCAGTCCCACGACTGATCCGGAGTTTATTGTTTTCTTTCCTAAACTCTGGGTGCTCATTATTTTCTACACGAGCAGTCTAGAGTTGGGTTTTTCAGATAGTCAGGTTTAGTAGATTATCTGGAGTTAGTTCAGCGCTTGGTTCGCACCAGTCTTGTCTAGCTTGGTGCATCGTTATTGGGAGTTTGAGCTATTGCTGGATTGATTCTTGGAAATGGAGTTGCAGTTATTTTTGGAGTTCTTGCTTGAAGACTATCTCAGAGTTATATTGTTCCGCTGCTAGATGTTATCATCTATTTTCTTTTCCGCTGCTATTTATTGTATCATATCTCTGATGTATATTGATATCTATTGGATCATCTGTTGTATCACATATTGTATCAAAGCTGTATATCAATGTATTATTCTTTTGTTCCGCTGTGTTATTTACTTAATGTTGTTATAAGCTCCGGCGAATCGGATTTGAACGATCGAATCTATGGCATTCGAATACGATTTGAAGTATGGATGTTGATTTTCGAGCGGGCAAAATCCGCGTCGTTACAATTAACCTCATAATCAATTAATTAATCTTTAATTAGTTAATTATTCTTTAACTATTAATTAATAACTTCAATTATTAATTAATAAAACTTGATTATAAATTAATCAATTCATAATTACTGGTTAATTAATCCTTAATTAACAGTTAATTAATCCTTACTTAGCAATTAATTAATCTCAATTACTTAATTAATTTCAAATTATAAATTAATTTATCTTAATTACTTAATTAATTATCCATAATTAATTAACCCTAATCACTTGATTAATAAATTCTTAATCATTTAATTAATTAACTATTAATTATGAATTAATTAATGCTTAATTACTTAATTAATTAACCCTAATTAGTTAATTAATTCTTAATTATTAATTAATTAATCACTGATCACTTAATTAATTAACTACTAATCATTGATTAACTGATCTTTAATTACTTAATTAATTATCTATTAATTATAAATTAATTAATCTTAATTACTTAATTAAATTAATTTTTATTTAGCAACTAATTAATCCATAAGTAATTAAATAAACCTTTATAATTAACTAATCCAAAATTATTAATTAATTTAACTTTAATTACCTTATTAATTAAAGTAATCTTTAATCATAATAACTAACTAACTTTCAAAACAATTTTTTTTATTAATTAATACATTTTTAAAACGTTTCATCTTTTTTTATACTTAATAACTTTTAAAAATTAAGTTTAAAAAGAATACTTAAATATTTCCGATATTTAATTTAATAAAGCACAAAACTTTTAATCAAAATAGTTTAAAACTTCTTTTATATAATAGTTCAAACAAATTTTAATTTCAATATTAAAAACTAGCTTTTCAAAACCTTTTTAAAACATGCTTAAATTCCCTTCGGGTTCAACCCGCTTCTAACTTGAGTACTGAGTCGAGTTTCCTTCTTCATTTCCTTTTTTTAGTTTAAAGCTAAGTTTAACTTAAGCTTAAAACAAACTGAAAAGGCAAACTCACGAATACGTCTCGAGTTTTAACTCGAGCCTTCGTCCCAAATACCCGAGGGTATCTTCGAGACCACATCCCACCTCAACCAACCTGACACTAAACTGTAGCCGTGCACCTGCACAGGCCATCAACAACACTACTACCTCCGGCAACACCACACGTAGGTCGTCAATCGACCAAACGTTTGAACCCAACCCCCAATAACACATCGCGAAGCCAAAAGCAAATTCGAGACTTCCAGTTGAAACTGGAAGCTCACGACCTCACCAGAATCCACCTCGCTTGAGAAATTCCAACCAATGGAACCATCGTGATTTCGCCCACACCTTCGTCCACATCTCAGGTGCGTTCCCTCCAATCCTGGCCAAGCTCGATGCAATGGCGAACGCGAAAAAACCCAAAATCTAGACACTTATCACGTAACCCCTTATACCCTAGTTCCCGTATGGCCGACGTCACAGCGATTGAATGCCACCATCACCATTTTTCCTGACACCCCCAGACGACAACATAGCTTCGACAAAAATCCCAAGGTCGATTAATCATCAAGTCGCCATAAATTAACAGATCTTCCATCTCTGATCATCTTAGAAATGCGATTCCATAACTCAACTAGAATTTGAGATTTTGGTTTTAAAAATCTAGTTTTCCAATGGCAATACAAGTTGCATGCTTGAATCTTCAAAATAAAATGTTTGATTTTTATCAAATTTAAAGATTTTACTGTCATTTATTAATTTCAAAGAATTCCCAAAATTAAAATCCTTAAACATGATTATATAACTTAGATTATGGCTACACAATCCTGATTTGCTTGAAACTTAAAGCCAAATATTAATTGGATAAGGAAATTTGAAATTTTATTTGTTTTTGAATTCTGTACTTTCAAAACAAAGGAGAATATCACAATCCAACATACACAGATTCAAACATTCAGATATACAGAAGTTCACACATATACACACATACATGCATGCTAAAATTTATGACTGAAATCACATGCAGTAGATTAACTTTCTAAAACCTTTTTAGTATATATGTTTACTACCTGATACTTGTTTTAAAGCAGAGCTAAAACTGGAGAGTTTTGAAAAAAATTGCTTGAAATCTGTTGTAACTGAAATGCCTGACTTGAAGTTTCTTTATTTGCTTTTAAATCTGAGAAAGTTTCCTGATGATTTTTGCCTAATACGTGAAGACTTGTTGCAGATTTGCTTTCTTGCTTTGAATCCCTTGGTTTAAGCTTTTACTGGAATTTGTTCTATAGGTTTTTGTATTTTTCCTCTTTGATTTGTAAAATGGTTACAACTTTTGTTCTTAGAATTTTTGAAATGAACTTGATTCTATGTTTAATTTTTGGTTGAAAAGGTGGAAGTTGATAAAATTTTCAGGTTTGTAAACTAATGGCTTTCTTTTGCTTTTAGAAAATGAGATGGGAAAAAATGAATGAAGAAGATGAAGTAAGGCTATATACATTTAATTTTTGATTTATTAAAATCAAAGAAAATAAAAATAAAAATGTGACACTTGTCACTAAACTCATTTAGTTTCTTAACACATGTTATTAGGAGTGATTACAAGTTAACACATGTATAATTCATGCAAAATTGGATTTTTAAAAGCTTTAAAATTTTCCAATTTATAAATACATATTTAATTTATATAAATAAATCTCTTTAAAAAGAAATTAATGTAAAACAATTTTATGTTCCAAACAAAATCATGAAAATACATTTTAAAACCAAAGTATGATTTAAGATATAAATAATCATCTTTTGAATTTTAATTTAAATATCCAAATTCGAATTAAATTTCAAATTCAATTTTAAAAATCAAATTTGATATATACATATAATTTTAACAAATCCAATTCTATTTGTATATAATAATTCTATTTAAAATCTATATATATACAACACAATTTATTATTATTGTTTTAAAACAACAATTTTATCAATTTTAATTAATTTATAATAGAGGTTATCACATTTAAATTTGGTTTGAAATTCCGGGATATCACATTTATTGTCAATAATTTTTTTACCACTTCTCTCCTCATGCATATGTGTGTGTATATACATTAATACAATACTCTTGTTTCCAATTAATTTCATTAATCAAATTCAAACGGTTAAATATGCGCATAAACGCGCAAGCTATTGAATTAATTCCAAACTTTGTGTATACAATATGTTTCCTTTTTTAATAAATTCTACTAACTCATTGTTGACCGTGTATCAATTATAATTAATGTAAGGTATCAATTTCATATGTTTTTGATGCCCAAACTTCAAACGGTCCTAACTACTTCGTTTGAACTCCATTTGGAAAAAAATATATATGAAAATTTATCAAAAATTTGCCGCAAACACAATAGTATGAGTTTCATTGCCAAATTTCAATTTTTGCAAAATGTCCATTTTTCACAGTTGTCGAATAATTATATTTCCATTTATTAATTAGTGTAAAAAACATGAGGTGTACTTTTACACGCTTCTTTTAAATTTTCTCTTAATAGTAACTTCTTCTATTTTAATTCGTTTTTAATTATTTTTCTTTTGAAATATCGTTGAATTACAGTAAATGAAATGGTCTTTCAAAGACCAATTCGTTTGTCTCGTCAAGTACGAGAGAACAATTTAAGCACAAAAAATAAAACCATATAAGATTTTAAAGTCGAATGTTGATTTGGGAAAACGAATGTCGATTTATTAAAAATTGGATGAGTTGTTTTATTTTCGACAATTTTTGAGTAGATAGAAAAATTAATTGATGTTTAAGTTTGTTTTCATAAAATTTAAGTTCAAGCTCATCATTGACAAATGGTATTTATAAGATAACAACGGTCATGTCCATTCACGAAATGTTATAATGAATAGAAACTTCTTTTGAAAATTTGAATTTTAAACTCTACGGTTATCATGTCGACATGGGGGGATAAGGGATGTCGACATGCCTTTGGCAACTTTAAAAATAGATTTTGTTTTAAAATGATTTCTGTCCTAAAACTTGTCAAAACAATTTCTACACTTTGTAAACCATTTTGAACATAGTTTAAATTTATAAAAGATAACTTAAAATATATAATATATAATATAAAAGTAATATTAAAAAATAAGTATAGATTTCTTTAAAATATACCAAAGCTAAAATATTAAAATCAAGAGATAGTTTAAAAAACAAGAGATGATTATGAAATTAACATGATTAAAAATAGTTTTTAAATTAAGGCTAAAATATTTAAATTGATAGAGACGACTTTAAAACGACAATTTTTGAAAAGATAAATCATTTTGAAAATTTCATAGATTCCATTCCACTAAAGAAGGTCGAGGGTTCCATCCTACTAAAGCGGTTGTGGGTTCCATCCCACTATTAAAGCGAGGAGGTGGATTCCATTCCACAATTAAAATCCGAATAAAGATTTTAGTGCTATTATGAAGTTTTAACATAAATATAGACTCTATTACTTATCTCGATATCTTGAACTCTTGATATCATGAACTCTTGATACTCACGAGTCTTCAATCTTGATCCCTTTAGTCTTGAATTCATCAGTCTTGAATCCTTATACTCAGTCTTGAATCTTTATACTATATAGTCTTCATTCTCAGTACCTGCATATATATATATATATATATATATATCCTACATATATATATCCTGCATATATATAGACGTCAGCTTTATATCTCAAAGTGTAATGTCAGACATTAAACCATACAAGTCTGTTCTGGGTTCGAACAGAACCGAAGGCACTTCCAAAGAAGCCCTTGCAATCCGGGCATCCACAATCCCGATAGGACTCCCCATCACATATGGAGATCTCTATACCGGAGCAACCCAGTGTAGAGTCATTCCACAGGTTATCCTATCGTTCTCGAAGACACCCGGTCTTCACCATCGTCTTCAAATGCTTTCCATTTCATCGTATCACTATTCGGAATGGGTTATATGACACAAAGGTCCTCTCTCGGCTAAACCGAATAGTTAGCGCTTAATTTTAAAAACATGTGGATATATCATTCACAAAGGTTCACCATTAAGGTTCGATGTGGGTTTCAGATAATGATCTGAAATCCGACTCCTTGTCGCATCGAAATTCAATTACCGTTTTACAGGCCAATGGGTTTTCAGATCCGCACAGAAACAAATCATAGATATCACAGCTCAACACAAAGCAATTCATATCACATAGATCACAATCACGTATCAGAGACATCAATCAATGCAAAGCATTCAATAATAATCAATCATCTATAATTAAGATGAATTATTCGTGTGATTATAAGTAATTAATCACATAATTATTTTCATAAGTTAGCCTTAATTAATGATTAATTATTCATAATTATAAATTAGTTAGTCTTTAATTACTAATTAATTAATCTTAATTACTTTCGTTAATTAAATACTTCTTAATTAATTACCTTAATTAATTAACCCTTAATTATAAATTAATTAACCTTAAATTAATAATTAATAAACCTTTAATTAAATATTCTTTAATTAATTAAGTAATTGTAAATCATTAATCTTAAATAATTGTTTAATTATTATCAAAATCTTTAATTAATAAACCATATAATTAATCATCATTAACATAAGAGATTAAGGTTAATTAAGAATTAAAAATAATATTTCATCTTAATTTACTTTTAATTATATTATTTATTTAAATTAATTAATTAATAAATATTGTCACAATTTAAATAAATTAAACTTGATTACTTTTAAAGATACTTTTCTTAAAACTTTTATTAATCCAGTACTTAAATTAAAACCATTATATAAAACATGGATTAAAAAATGTTTAAAAATTTAAATTTTGTTTTAAAGTCAAGAAAATTGTTTTTATATCAAACCCTGAGACTCACTCGAGTCCACCCACGAGCCAGAACATCGTTCACTTCAATTTCTTCCCAAACCAACCCGAGTCACTTTTCAAAACCTTAATTTTTTTTGTTTAAGCTTTTATGAAACCCGATACGCACACCGACTACTCGAGCCAGGCCTCGAGCCAGTAGTGCAATTACTCGAAGATAACTTCGAGTTAAAATCCTTGTTTCCAAACTTAACCCACCGACACATACCAGGGGTATGTGCGTGTGCACCGAAGCTCCGATGAACTCCGGTCGACTTCGCCTCCTTCCACAAGTCCACGACCATCCACTTAAGCTTTACGATCGCTCAAAACCCTTAAACGACGGTGAAAACACGATCGAGCTATACGACCCAAATCTGGAATGAAACTGAGCCACCAACAACCGCCTCGTCCTTCCATCTCTGACCATCAGAGGTCAAGCAAACATGTCCAGAGCCACGCCGACTCATCACGCAACTATCTATAGCGGAGGGATCAACTGCGGTGCTCTGACGAAGCCGCGGCAATCACATTTCCTGCTTCGTCCAAAACGTGGGTTAAAACCCCAAATCCTTGCCGTGCCATCTCCACAGCATAATATAAAATCATCGAACATTTTTCTGATGAACTCCGACCTCCCAACAAGCCATGACTTCAATCTCGAGAACCAATGCCTCATCGATCACCAGAATTTGGTGATAATGATGATGCCATTCATCCTCGTGTTTCACAGAGGATACTTTATTAAAAATTTTGATTTTTCTTCCAAATTCATTGGTTTCAAAAATGTCATATACTTGAAATCAAGAATTGCGATCATTAAGTTTCAACATGTTTTGGGTTTACCTGTTTTTTTTAAAATTTCCAGAGAAAACTTCAAGTTAAATTTACTTAATTTATTTTTAAACCTTAAACCATGGTTAAACAAACAAAACTTGTTTAGATCCTAAAGTCAAATAAGGGTCAGAGGAAGAAAAGTTGAATTTTGTACAGGTTTTGGAAACCTGGGAACAACCAGAGGCAAATGTGCCTGTAACTCAAACATGCACACTCCTCTCTGCATATAAATATCTACATATATTTGCATGCATACCAATACTTTACAGTTTATTTTAAACATCATCACAAACAACACATAATACTTTAGATTTTTAACGGTTTACTCACGTGATGTCTGATAACTGAGGGGAGAAATTTGGGATTCAAAGTTTGAAAAGAAATTTGGAAATTGCTTTCTGGTTTTGATTCTTGCTGTTTGATCTGAAAATTCCTCGATTTACTTGAATTGAAGCTTTGAATTTGCCCAAGGTTTGAAGTTGAAATCCTTGCTTTGATGTTGAATTGCTTGTTGTTTTTCCTTGATTTAGTTTTAAATTTGATTTAGGCTTCAGGTTTTTAAATGTGTAAAAGATATTTTGAATTCTTGCTTTGATTTAGATTTTCTCTGATTTGTTTTTGAAAACTTTGTTTTCTGGGTTTTTTAGAAAGTTTACAGATTTTTTCTAAAGCTTTTGAAAAATTAAAAGAAATGAGAAGGAGGAGATTTGATACTTTATATAACCTCATTTTCTATTTTTATTAATTTCTTTCTCAAAAATAAAACAAAATGACACTTGTCCAATTTAAATTATAAAATCATTACATTTGTTAAACAACTTATTAAATGAATTACACTCGTTAAATTGCTTGTTACATGTTTAATACTTGTATTTCTCATGAATTAAAGGCTTTTTATATAAATTTTATGCCATATTTTCCTTATTTTATAAATACATTCCCCATTCATTATTATATACAAATTTTAAAGAAGAAATGTTTTAAACTAATTTCACATTAAATAAATTACATATTTATTATTTTAAATGCAAACTATTTTTCTAAGACATTTATTTAAATTTTAAATTTCAAATTCAAATTCAAATTTGAATTATATTCCATTTATACATGCATAAATCAATACTAATTCTATTTGCCTTGAAAAAATTCAAATTAATTCCAAATTAAATCCCAGAAATTCAAATAAATTACTAATTTTAAATTGATACAATTTGGGGATGTTACAGATTCCCCCTTAAGAAAATTTCTTCCTCAAAATTTGAAAGAGAGAGAAAGACAAACAAAGAATATAGGAACACAGAAAAAGGTAGAAAATGGCTTACGAGATCGAGCCGAAATATCCACTCTGCAATTGGGATAGGAATTTTGCATGCTATCCTCTATTTCCCAAGTACAGTCATTTGGATCACCACTCCATTGCACTTTAACCAGTTTCACAACTTTATTCCTTAGTCGCTTTTCATCACGATCTATAATCTTTATCGGTTCTCTCTTTACTGCCAGATTTGGTGTGATCTCCAAATCCTACTGAGCGGCTTCTTCAATAATACAATCCAGATCATGCTCATATTTTTGAAGATGTGAAACATGAAACACATCGTGTACGCCAGATAACCAGTTGGATAGTTGCACTCAGTAAGCTAAAGGATCGATCCTTTCCAGTACAGGAAAAGGACCAATATATCGTGGTGTCAGTTTACCAGTCTTTCCAAACCTTAACACACCACACATTGGAGAAACTTTTGAGAAAACGGAATCTCCAACCTGGAATTCTAAATCTCTTCTCCTGCGGTCGTAATAACTCTTCCGTTGACTTTGAGCCTTTTCAATTTCTTTCGAATAAAATCAACTTTTTCAGTGGCTTACTTAATCATGTCTGGTCCGACGACGAGTCTGTCACCTGGCCCAATCCGATATGTAGGTGATTGACACGGATGACCATATAGAGCTTCGAAAGGAGCCATTTCGATACTGGCCTAATAGCTATTGTTATATGAGAATTCAACCAGATGTGAGGGGTCCTCCCACGAACCTCCAAAGTCAAGAATACAAGCACACAAGAGGTCGTCTAAGATTCGACTAATCCTTTCGGTCTGCCCATCAGACTACGGGTGAAAAGCAGTATTGAAATTCAGTTTGGTTACCAATGCGGCTCGATACGCCTCCCAAAATCTACTAGTGAAGGTCGGATCACGATCACTCACTGTACTGCTGGGTATACCGTGGAGACGTGTATTTTCTTTCACATACAATACAGCCAAAGTTGCTGCTGTTCGGGTAGATTTCACTGGTATAAAGTGGGCTAGTCAAACGGTCCACAATAACCCAAATTGCTTCATTCTCCTTCCGAGTGCGTGACAATTCGTCTATGAAATCCATAGATACTTGATCCCACTTCCACTTTGGCACCTCCAATGGTTGGAGTAAACCTGCCATTTTCTTTTGATCACTTTTGATTTGCTGACAGGTTGCACAACGACCAACATAGATAGATATGTCCCACTTCATTTTTTTCCACCAAAAAGTTCTTTTGATATCCAAATACATCTTATTAACTCCTAGATGGATACTAAGTTTGGACTTGTGACACTCGTCCAACACTTCCCGCTTTAGATCCGGAATATCTGGAACACATAATCTGCCTTTCAGCCTTATAATTCCTCTACTATCAACTTCAAAACTGATACCTTCACCTTGACATATTCTTTTATAAATTTCACAAAGAAATTCATCTTCTTTCTGCTTTCTTGCGATCCTTTTAAGAAGAGTAGGAGTGACAACCAGATGCGTAAGAATAGCATGTTTTCTACTCAAAGCATCGGCAACTACATTGGCTTTTCCAGGGTATACAGAATATCTAGGTCTCTAACCAATGTTGTTGATGCAAATTTAAATCTTTTTGGGTGAAGAGATATTTCAGAGATTTGTAGTCGGTGAATAATTCGAATTTTTCACCTAAAACAAGAAGGATTTATTAAGTATATATCTTAAGTTGTGTTAAACTTTTAATTTTTTAGAAAAGCTAAAAGAGATTCCTACCCAGAAGATAGTGATGCCAAATTTTCAAAGCGAAAATAACTACTAAGAGTTCAAGATCATGGGTTGGGTAGTTTTTCTCATGCGGACGTAATTGTCTACTCGCGTAGGCAATTACTTTCCCATTCTGCATTAGCACCGCACCCACCCCATCTCCACAAGCATCTGTATAAACAGACAGACCTTGATTCCTGTTGATAATAGTGAGAATAGGACAATCTCCTCTTTAACTCCTATAAAGCTTCACCACATTTCGGAGTCGAATCAAACTTAGCATTCTTCATTGTTAGCTTAGTCAACGGACTAGCTATCTTAGAAAAATCCTAAACAAACTTCCCGTAATATCCTGCTAAACCAAGAAAACTTCGAACTTATTTTGGAGTTGTGGGTTGCTTCCAGTCTAGAATAGAAGAAATCTTGCTCGGGTCCACAGAGATTCCTTTTACATTAACAATGTGCAAGAGAAATCTAACTTCCTTGACCCAAAAATGGCATTTGGAAAATTTGATGAATCAAATGTTCTTTCTTAATATTTCCAAAACAATCCTTAGATGCTCAACATGATCCTCTTCGGTCTTAGAATAGATCCGAATATTGTCAATAAACACAAGAAAGAATTTGTTTAATACCTCTCGAAACACACGGGTTATTAAGTCTACAAAGTATGCGGGAGCATTGGTTAGTCCAAAAGGCATGACTAACCATTCGTGGAAAGTGTCTGGACCCCTGAAAGTAGTCAAGTGAACATAGTCTTTGGCAATTCGTTGCTGATGGAATCCCTGAGCTCGATCCATCTTTGAAAAGAATCGAGCGCCATGCAGTTGATCGAACAGATCGTCGATTCTAGGTAAAGGAAATTTGTTTTTGAGTGTTAGTCTATTGAGATCACGGTAGTCTACGCACAATCTCAAAGATCTGTCAGACTTAGCGATGAATACCACAGCTGAACCCTATTCGCAAACACTAGGACGTATTAATCCTTTCTCTAGAAAATCACGGGTTTGCTTGACTAATTCTATCCTTTCCCTGGGTTCCACCCTGCGACTTATATGAACGAGAGGAAGAGCATTGGGTACTACATCAATTCTGAATTCAATTTCTCTTTGTGGGGGTAAAGATTTTACCTTTTCGAATACATCTGGAAATTCTTGGATAATATGTATGGACTCCAGACTAGGTTTGTGATATCCCAAAGTATACATCAGTTTATCTCTCTTAGGACTCGGATCCTCACGAGAGATATCAATGAAATTCCTAGATTTAGTTCCGATAAAAGTGGTTCGATCTAATTTGGCTTCATATTTCGTTAGCCAATCCATTCCTAGTAGGATTTCAAATTCATTAAAATTGCAAATGAAAAGGCTGATAGGAAATTTATGACAAGAATATGAGATAGGAACATCTCTACATCGTAGACAAAGATTTGCCGGACCACCAACTGGATTCTTCACACAAATGGTCTCGTCAACAAATTTAGGTTTTAGTTTTAATTCATTTACGGTTTGTTGGGAGATGAAGCTATGTGTGGCTCCCATGTCGAACAATACTCTAACAACTCTATCATAAATGATAAGGTTACCTTCTAAGACTCTTTTTTCTCTGTCCGCTTTTGAAGTTGAAGGGTTATCTTTTATCGCATACATTTTCACCACATGTGCTTGCTTCTTTTTCGGACAAACTTTAGCTTCATGACCTGGCTTGTGACAATAAAAACATTCCTTGGTTCTTTGACCTGTCCTCACAGGTTGATCTTGCTTTACTTGTTTCTTTGGCTTCTTACAATCGTTTGAATAATGGCATTTCTCCTGACAGTTGTAACAAGCAATATCTCTAGCCGGGTTCTCCTGTCTTCTTCTCCTTGCCTTGATACGGTTTCTTCTCTTCGAACTTCCTTTTCTTCCAGTTTGAATTGCTTGCCCTTCCTTTTTCCTCCGGAACTTCCTGCATATCCAGGGTAGCATATCAATAACCCATATCGATCAAGTTCGAAAAGGATTCTTTTACGTGGGCAGTCATCCTTTCATGGTACTTCTTATTCATTCCTGAATGAGTCTTTCATTCTTCTTCAAAGGTGTATTCACCAGCTCTGGACCAAAACGAGATAATTTGTTGAATTTATTCAAATACTCCCCAAAAAATAACTTCCCCGTTTCAAATCCATTAACTCCTGGTACATTCGGGAGATACTAGCAGATGGCATATAGCGCTGCTCAAACACCTCTTTGAATTGATTCCAAGTGAACTCATCTTTCGGCTCATCCATAGTAACAGTCTCCCACCAAGCTAGAGCTTCCTCTTGGAGTTGCCACGAAGCTACTAGTCGCATTTGATCATCTTCTAACTTCAATCCTATAAAAATTCTTTCATAAGATCTAATCTAGGCTTGGGCTTCGACAAATAGATTCCTTGCCAGTGAATGGCTTTCCACCAAGTCTGGAAAAACTTCTATATAGATCAGCCAGATTTGGCTGAGGTATAATAAATATAGCTATTGTGGCAGGTACTTGACCAGTTGTAGTGGTATTTCCCCGTCCCCTACCTCGTCCTCTTCGCCCGCTCATTCTCACTATTTGTAAATAGTAAAAAACTTGATTTAGGTACATAGGCGAGATATCTTAGGGAATATCAACAGTTAAAAGAAATAGACCAAGAAATTTTAGGGTTTCGATCTTTCGGTTTATATTCATTCTAGGGTATCCTTCACCCTATCTCTAATGAGCCACTAATGTGTTATATTCCATAGCTAAAGTTCTTACCCAACCTTTAGCCCTAATACCACTTGTCACGACCCAAAATTCAGCATTTATAAATCGACATCAAATACCTCATTTGTATTTGAATGCCGGAGATTCAAACCAGTTCGGATGGAGCTTATAACCATATTAGATGAATATAAACAGCGGAAACAAAATGAATTATAATTGATCACAACACAGAAACAACATCATCACAATATTCGATTACAACAATTTAATCCCATTATTAGAGTAATATACACAAGATACAATAACAAGATGAAAACATCACAGCAGAACAATAACAGTGTGTTCAAATATTTCCAACATACTTCAACTTAGATAAGGTCTTCCCGAAAACTCCAAACACTTCAAAAGGTTTCCAAGGCCAAAAGCTTTCGAAATCCGATAGCTTCCAAAAGACTTCAAAAGATTCCAAGCTAGCTCCAAAAACACGGATAACCTGCTTCTAGGCTGCCCCTGTGGAAATTATGGGCACCCAAAGTTTAGGAAGGGAACAATAAACTCTGGGTTAGTCATGAGACTGGTATGAGTAAACAAAACAGTTGTTTGAACCAAAACAGTTTATAAAAGAAATCCGTTATGCTTTTGAAAACCGATACTACCATAACTCCTCCCACCACACACACAATGCAATCGCACAATTGGAGGAGATTTCTTCTTATGATAGTCAAACATGCTTGATACAAGAAAATTCTTTGATATTATTACTAGTGCATAGTGTAGAAAAATATTTCAAAAGTATAATATTAATCTTAGCCAGCATACACATTTCATAGTATGCCTACTATAGCTACCATCTAAACAGTGGTGACCACCATAAGTAAATGGCAGGTTATACAACTAAAACCGTACAAGGCTCGTATTGAATGATTGGATTTCCAACAATGGTCAGGCAAAGGAACTTCCTACACCGTATGGATTTCCTCTGGAGGGACGCCTCCAAGAACCAAACCGGATCTCTGCCAACACAAGGCCGGGTTGCCTCTGTAACTAGGTAACACCTACAAGTATGCTATCCCCGGTCGTTACCGACGTTTATCTCGGGATTCACCAAAAAATAGCAACAACCACACAGTTAAATATCTGGGCTTCATACCATGATACCACCTCTTATCTAGATGAAAATGGACATACCCTAGGGGCGCGACCCCTAATAACCTTGTCGCAACATTCCTGTTTCGACCATTACCGGGTTGTGAGGTTCGATGAAGTCACGTCCACAAAGCTACACTTTTCACTAAAGCCATGCTTTGATCAACAAATGATCAGCAGCACTCAGCATGCCCCACTACCAAATTGGGAGTATATCACTAATAACCATCAACTACATAACCTCTGAGCTCGTACGTCTCAGAGAAAGGTGTTAAGCTAAGAGAATAAATTCTCCGCCAGCAACATAAATGTATTTGATAGAAGTCAGCTTTATATCTCAAAGTGTAATGTCAGACATACAACCATACAAGTCTGTTCCGGCTTCGAACAGAAACGAAGGCACTTCCAAAGAAGCCCTTGCAATCCGGGCATCCACCATCCCGATCAGACTCCCCATCACATATGGAGATCTCTATACCGGTGCAGAGTCATTCGACAGGTTATCCTATCGTTCTCGAAGACACCCGGTCTTCACCACCATCTTCAAACGCTTTCCATTTCGTCGTATCACTATTCGAAATGGGTTATATGACACAAAGGTCCTCTTTCGGCTAAACCGAATAGTGCGCACTTAATTTTAAAAACATGTGGATATATCATTCACAAAGATTCACCATTAAGGTTCGATGTGGGTTTCGGATAACCATCTAAAATCCGATTCCCTGTCGCATCGAGATTCAGTTGTCATTTTACAGGCCAATGGGTTTTCACATTCACATAGAAACAAATCATAGATATCACAGCTCAACGCAAAGCAATTCATATCACATAGATCGCAATCACATATCAGAGACATCAATCAAAGCAAAGCATTCAACGATAATCAATCATCTATAATTAAGATAAATTAATCGTATGATTATAATTAATTAATCACATAATTATTTTCATAAATTAACCTTAATTAATGATTAATTATTCTTAATTATAAATTAATTAGTCTTTAATTACTAATTAATTAATCTTGATTACTTTCATTAATTAAATATTTATTAATTAATTACCTTAATTAATTAACCCTTAATTATAAATTAATTAACCTTAAATTAATAATTAATTAACCTTTAATTAATTATTCTTTAATTACTTAAGTAATTGTAAATCATTGATCTTAATTAATCATTTAATTATTACAAAATCTTTAACTAATAAACCTCATAACTAATCATCATTAATATAAGAGATTAAGGTTAATTAAGAATTAAAATCAATATTTCATCTTAATTTACTTTTAATTACATTATTTATTTAAAATAATTAATTAATAATGTCGCAATTTAAATAAATTAAACTTGATTACTTTTAAAGATATCTTTCTTAAAACTTTTATTAATCCAATCTTAAATTAAAACCATTATTTAAAACATGGATTAAAAAATGTTTAAAAATTTGAATTTTGTTTTAAAGTCAAGAAAATTAACCCCCTAGCTAGTACATCGTTCACTTCGAGTTCTTCCCAAACCAACCCGAGTCACTTCTCAAAACCTTAATTTTTTTCGTTTAAGTTTTTATGAAACCCGATACGCACACCAACTACTCGAGCCAGGCCTCAAGCCAGTAATGCAATTACCCGAAGATAACTTTGAGTTAAAATCATTCGTTCCAAACTTAACCCACTGACACATACCAGGGGTATGTGCATTTGCATGAACTCCGGTCAACTTCGCCACCTTCCACAAGTCTACGACCATCCACTTAAGCTTTACGATCACCCAGAACCATTGAACGACGGTGAAAACACGATTGAGCTATACAACCCAAACCTGGAATGAAACTGAGCCACTAACAACCGCCTAGTCCTTCCATCCCTGACCATCAGAGGTCACGTAAACATGTCCAGAGCCGCGTCGACTCATCACACAACTATCCCCACCGGATCGATCAACTCCGGTGCTCTGATGAAGCGCGACGATCATATTTCCTGCTTCAACCAAAACATGGGTTAAAACCCCAAATCCTTGCCCTTCCATCTCCACAACGTAATATAAAATTATCAAACATTTTTTTGATGAACTTCGAACTCCCAACAAGCCATGACTTCGATCTCGAGAACCAATGCCTCACCGATCACCAGAATTTGGTGAAAATGATGATGCCATTCATCCTCGTGTTTCACAGAGGATACTTATTAAATATTTTGATTTTTCTTTTAAAAATCATTGATTTCAAAAATGTTTCAAATCATACACTTGAAATCAAGAATTATGATAATTAAGTTTCAATATGTTTTGGGTTTACCTGTATTTTAAAATTTCCAGAGAAAACTTAAGTTAAATTTACTTAAATTTATTTTTAAACCTTAAACCATGGTTAAACAAACAAAACTTGTTTAGGTCTAATAAGGATCAAAGGAAGAGAAGTTGAATTTTGTGCAGGTTTTGGAAACCTGGGAGCAACCAGAGGTAAATGTTCCTGTAACTCCAACATGCACACTCCTCTCTGCATATAAATATCTACATATATTTGCATGCATATCAATACTTTAATATTTATTTTAAGCATCACCACAAACAACACATAATACTTAAGATTTTTAAGGGTTCACTCACTTGATGTCTGAGAATAGAGGGGAGAAGTCTGGGATTCAAAGTTTGAAAAGAAATATGGAAATTGCTTTCTGATATTGATTCTTGCTATTTGATCTGAAATTCTTTGATTTAGTTGAATTAAAGCTTTGAATTTGCCTAAGGTTAGAAGTTGATATCCTTGCTTTGATGTTGAACTGCTTGTTGTTTTTCCTTGATTCAGTTTTGAATTTGATTCAGACTTTAGGTTTTTAAAATTGTAAAAGATGTTTTGAATTCTTGCTTTGATTTAGATTTTCTTTGATTTGTTTTTGAAAACTTTGTTTTCTTTTTTTTATATAGAAAGTTTACAGATTTTTTAAAGCTTTTGAAAAATTAAAAGAAATGAGAAGGAGGAGATTTGATAGTTTATATAACCTCATTTTCTATTTTTATAAATTTCTTTCTCAAAAATAAAACTAAATGACACTTGCCCAATTTAAATTATAAAATCATTACATTTGTTAAACAACTTATTAAATGAATTACATTTGTTAAAGTTCTTGTTACATGTCTAAAACTTGTATTTCTCATGAATTAAAGGCTTTTTAAATAAATTTTATATCATATTTTCCTTATTTTATAAATACATTTCCTATTCATTATTATATACAAATTTTAAAGAAGAATTGTTTTAAACTAATTTCACATTAAATAAATTACATTCATTATTTTAAATGCAAATTATTTTTCTAAAACATTTATTTAAAATTTTAAATTTCAAATTCAAATTCAAATTTGAACTATAATCCATTTATATATGTATAAATCAATACTAATTCTATTTGCCTTGAAAAATTTCAAATTAATTCCAAATTAAATCCCAGAAATTCAAATCAATTACTAATTTTAAATTGATAAAATTTGGGGATGTTACAATACAATACATCTCAGAGTCATTTACAACATAACACGACACTAGCTGTCATTATAACTTGCCCATATGGAAATTGACTTGTTGCAGCCCATACACAGCAGATACTACATAATATAAGTGATACGTCTCGCCATCCAGCTTGTCTCCGGATCCCCACATCATTCTTTTTCTGACTTCGCTCCAGAACAACTGATAACCTGACTCTAGGCAGCTCGCGTGGAAAATTATAGGCACCCAGAGTTTAGAAAGGGAACAATAAACTCCAGGTCATCATGGGACTGGTGTGAGATCTTAAAACAATTATTTGCACAAAAGAAAAGAAAAGAAATCCGTTCATGCTTTTGGAAAATGAAACTACCAAAAGGCCTCCCGCCACACACACAATGCAAGCACAATTGGAAGAGATTTCTCCTTATGATATTCAAACATGCTTGATACGCAAAATCTTTTTGATATTATTATTAGTGCATAGTGTGGAAAAATTTCGAAAGTACAATATAAATCTTAGCCAGCATAGCAACCATTATATTATACCTGCTATAGCTACCACTAGAGGTAGTAGGTTATACAACTACAATCGTAAAGGGCTCGTATTATTTTGTTGGGATTTTCAACAAATGGTCAAGGCTACGGAACTTCCTTCACTGAATGGGTACGCCTCTAGAGGAACATCCCAAGAACTGGACCAGCTCTCTGCCAACACAAGGCCGGGTTACCTCTGTAACTAGGTAACTAACTGTCACGAGTATGCCACCCCCCGGTCTAGACCGACCTTTTCCGAGACGCCTCAACAACCAACAACCACATAAGTAAATAATCTGGGCTCCATACCGGAATACCACTTTTTTATCCACATAAGTTAAATATCCGAGCTCCATACCAGATACCACTTTTTATCCAGAAGGAAGTGCACATACCCTGACCCTGAGGGAGGCGACCTCCACAACCTTGCTGCATCTTTTCCTATGTCAACCATTTCCGGGGTGTGAGGTTCGACGAAGTATCGTCCACAAAGCTATGCTTTTCACAAAAGCCATGCTTTGATCAACAAATGATCAACACTTAGCATGCCACATTACCAAGTTAGGAATATATCACTAATAACCATCAACTACATAACCTCTGTACTCGTATGTCTTAGAGAAGGTTGTTAAGCCAAGAGAATAAATTCTCTACCACCAACAGAAATGTATATGATAGAAACCAGCTTTACATCTCAAAGTGTAACATCAGACATACATCCATACAAGTCTGTTCCGGGTTCGAACGGAACTGAAGGCACTTCCTCCAATTAAGGAAAGAAGCTCTTGCAAATCCGGATAACTTATCATGTCCGGATTCCCCATCACATAGGGTGATAAAATCTCTATATTGGAGCAACTCGGTGCAGAGACATTCGACAGGTAATCCTTTCATTTTAGAAAATACCCTGTCTTCAACACCGTCTTCAAATGCAATCCAATTTCGTCGTATCATTTATTCGGAATGAGTTTTATGACATAAAGTCCTCTCCTAGCTAAACCAAATAATGAGTGCTTATTTTAAAAACAAATTCAAGTGCCATTTCAAAGGCCAATATTGATAGTCGGTTATTTAACTATCAAACAACATTCACAACAGTCATCAAGCCTCAATAATTTCCTAAATTGTTTATACCGATAGTCGGTTATTTAACTATCAAACAATATTCACAACAACCATCAAACTTAACTAATTTCCCCAAATTATTTATTTTCCAAAATATCTTCGCAAGATATATTTTCACACTTCAACCCTTGAAAAAATATATTTCAAATCACTTTCCTCATGCGGAATAAATTTCCAAATATTGTTTGTTTCCACTAAAAAATTTTGCCAAGTTCGAATACATTTAAATTTAAATGACTTATCCAAAATATATATTTGGAAACATTTAAAATAAAAACTATTTTTAAACACTTTATTTAAATATTAGTTATGAAATATAATACTTATATCTCATGTAAAACTTAAGCCCAAACTAAATTTTAAAAATAAAATTATTAGATAGAGTGTAATTATTTAAATAACCATTTTCTAAATCAAATACCAAATAAATCTTTAAAATAACCACTTCTATAATTTATTTAATAAATATTTACTTCAAAATTTTAAATCCAATTTAAGAAAATAATTTCTCCAAAAACATTCTTTTTAAAACCAACTTAGAACTTTTAATTTATATTTGAAAGCTACTTTTAAAAACATACTCGGCTTTCCAGGGAAATACACTTTTCTTTTTAAAATAGTCCATTTAAATCAATTAATAAATCCTTCTTGCTTTATCTCAATTTATACGCCAAATTCGAAAAAAAATTCCACACTTTTAATAATAAACCAATATTTATTTTTAAACAAATCACCCATTCCTTTATAAATTCCATTTTTTAATTTATATTTCCAAATATCCACTGATATACAAATTTCGAATCAATTTCAAAAAATATTCACTTTTCAAACACCAAATCAAATTCCAAATTGATTTCCAAAAATTCACTTTCAAATACCAACCAAATTTCCAAATCGATTTCCAAACGTTTATTCCATTTAAACATTACTCCTTCATTTATCCAATTCTATTTCAAAATCATTAAGCCAATATTCACACCTTTATCTAGATTTTTAAAATCCGAATTTTAAAATAAATTCTTCGACTTTTAAAATAAATTCTTCGACTTTTAAACAATATTACTTAATCTCTCAAAATTCATCTATTTTCATTTATTAAAAAAATTTCCCCAGAAAATTTATTTAATACGATTTCAAAAATCAACCTTTTCCCATTTCAAATTTCTTCTTTTAAATTTATCCAATTCTCTAAAATTAATTTACTCAAAATTACCTACTTTGATTTTCAAAGATCCAATTATATATTTCTGGTATCCTACGATACCAAAAATATATTCAACCAAACCATAGCCTTTAATGATTTCAATCACTAATGTAATCATTCACAGATTATCAATAAATCAACACATAACATATGAAACAAATTCAAATATTTGAGGAATCCAGTTGGATCCCTCCAACCTGTTTCTCTGCATCCACATATGTTAGCACAACACTTAAATACCAATTCCACTTCGAGGTGGAATATCACGGTATATGAGATTATATTATCTCATCCGCTATTATGCGGCGCATAGGGTCTCATCCGCTATATAATGCGGGAAATCAATCACTCCAATACACACATCCATATACACACACTACTATATCTAATATCACCAATAGATAAATTATCAAATTCATCCAAGCACATCCAGAATTTAAATTTAGCTATTTAAATTAAATAAGCAAACCAAGTGAGTGAGAAGATCTCACCTTTGCCCTTTTTATTTGCAATCCGTTTCCATCACGACTTGTTTTCTTCACAGTATTAGACCTTGTATAAACAATTTTATGGTTTATTAATATTCGAAATGGTCGAACAATTAACTATCGTTTAATAAATTTTATTTTATCTAGTAATTTAATTTCAAACTAATTTCCTTTTAATAAAATATTTTTAGTGACTAAAATAATTAGGTGAACCAGTTAAACAAATAAATCACCTTAATACGTTATTTTGGAATAATCTTGTAAGTTGAAATATGTTTACGCATATTTATTTCTTCTTTTGATACAACACACACAAACATATATATATATATATATATATATATATATATATAATCCATATAGATAAAAATCTAATTTATATAAACTTTCAAATATTTAATATTTTCCATTTTCAAAATCTTATTTGTATATATATATATATATGTACATACTTATAAAAATAATTTATAGATCTAAAAATCTATTTTCATATAAATTCAATCTTTTTAATATTTTCTGTTATTATTATTAACATTTAAAATACATAAACTGCATATATATATCTGCCGTAGTTTACCTTTTTTAACTATATATATATATGTGTGTGTGTGTGTGTGTGTGTGTGTGTGTGTGTGTGATTAAATTGAATTGAAAACAAGAATCGAATACCTTCATCCTTCGACTGCCTCTAGCCGATCGAACAACCCTCCACGCGCATGCAAATTGCCATCGACAAAAACCCCTAAAAACGCCATCACAGCTCCTTCCTCCAGTGACCCCGTAGCGCGACGATCCCTCCATCTAGATCCAACATGCTGCTCGAACTCGAGCAGTCGCCTTTGCCTACCCTATCCGCGATGCCGAGCCCAAAATCGAACAGCGATCCATTGCCTCAACGAAGATGCCAAACTCCCACAAGAATTTCCACCTTGCGTGCGCGAGCGCGTGCGCATGTGCTCGTTAATGGCCTCTATCAACAATCGAAATCGAACAAGAAGGCTTCGGCCATTACTCTGATTTTTTATTTATTTTATACATTGCGAACTGAATTTGGGTTGTTGAGGGAAAGAAAGGGTTCGGCGATTTCTTGAATTTGATTTTGAATTTCCCAGGCTTCGGCCATTATTCATTTTGAACGAACAAAAATAGTTTTCGTTCGAGAATGAATTTAATTTTACTCTTAAGATGCTCGGCTAAGATTTACAAAACAAAAGAGACGCGTGTTAAAAATTAAATGCCAAGTGTTTTGAAAGAAATGCCAAGTGTTAGAAGAGAAGAGACGTTAAATATAATTTGCATTGTAAAACATTATTATTTATTTAAATTTAAATTTAAATTTTGAAATCGTTTCAAATTACGCAACTCAAAATCTTGATTTCCAATCGAGGCATGCCGTCAGGCATTCATAAGGTTATACCCCTATTCCGAGCGCGATGGAAAAGGTTCCAAGTCCAAATTTGATCGTATGGAGAAGATAGCTTTTTTTGGACCTTATGTTTAAACTGAATTTTTCAATTTAATTTCAGCACGTTTATCCACCGTACGGTCACATGACAACTCCAAATGCTATGGAAATTGAAATCCGATAATAATACAATATTACGGATTCAATGGAACTAGTTTCGTCGAATTCCAAGACTATGCCTCGGAAGGCTATTTTTAAATATCGATTTAAACGATATAAATTCAAAACTAAACAAACACATAAAATTCCAATTTTTAACACTTCTATTGTCTTCAGTATTATCAATATTAATTTTCTAAGCCTTCAAAATATTATCAATCAGCATAAAACTGAAGATTTAATATTTTACCCAATTTCAATAATTAATTTCAATAATTTAATTGCCAAATAAATAGATATTTTTGAAATTCAAGTTAAACCAACTTTCAAATACTTAAAATCAATTAAATATTTCGATTTCAAATGTTCAAAATTTCTGGGTCGTCACATTCTTTCCCCTTAAAAGAATTTCATCCCGAAATTAATAGTTAAGAAGAATGATCCATAACCCGTTTACTATTTTTCCAAGACCCAATAGTTTAATTAACATGCCAAAACAAATCCTTTTATTAAGGACCCATTATCACTTCAACTAACTTTCTAACTCTCTTCCATAGTTTCCCAACAATATTATTTTTTTAACAATTTAAATTTAAATTTAAATTCAAATTTTAAATCATCAAAATTTTCTCAAAATTTTTCTAACTCCCTGAATTTTCGAAAAATTTCGCCAGCGTCTCCTTTGTGCGGCTAGCTCGGTACGACTACAAAATGCCACAATGGGCCCCTAGATTTCAAAAAGAAAACAAAATGCCAAGTGGCTAGACAAGAAAAACATCAAATTTCATACTGAAATTTAAATACATACCTTTTCTCGAGCAATTAAATTTACCTTCTAAAATCAAAAATCCAATTTCCTTTTCCTTTAAAAACCTGTATATCCTACTTAACAATAATGTCCAATTACAACATCTAAATCATTTTGCACATTTCTTTACAAAAGTTTCAATATTCATTCAAGCTGTACGATGTTCATATATCATTCGTACGCAATACCAATTTCAATCGCTCACTCGATCACACAATTTCAATTCCGAACTAGTATCTTTCACCCGAATTCCTAGTGCGGACTCAGATCTGGTTTCTTGATCAGAAACCGTCATTCTCCTTATATAGACGTAAACTATGATAGAGAATTCCAAGAATCAACCAAAAAACCATATCCAGGGTTCGCCATTGAAAATCGAGTGAAAAATTCCAACTCGGATTGATAAAATTATCACAATATTCTGTGATTCTGGATCGAATCGTTATGCTAATAAAGTAATAACGTACATCCTACGTATTCATTTCTAATTGATTATTAGACATATTAATTTTCTTTTCATTTGTTCACATTGATTTTCATTCCTTTATTCACAATTACCATTTCACACTCCATTTTTTTCAAAGCTTCATTCAAATTTTAACTGAGAATATTTTCTCCAATACCAATTTTTCTTAAGAATTTCATCATTTCTTCTTAAGTTCAATATAAATATTATATGTATTTCTTATGTTTAAGCTGGATGTTCAATTCCATATGAATTCAATTTACCTTCATTTTAGATATTGAATTCTGTTTACCTTTACTTCCAACCATATTCAATTTAAATTCATTTTCTTACTCATTTAAGCCAAATATTTTATTTCAATCCTTTATTTTGTTTAGTCCGCTTGACTAATTTCCATTTACTTACAAATTGGATATGAATTTCAACATTCAATTTCAATTTCATTTACTTGCATTTCAATTTCGTTTGAATCCATAACATTGTTTTATTTGACTCAATTTTTCAATCTCATTCTAAATTCAATTCCAGTGTTTAGCTTGAATTCCATTTACTTTATTTACTCAATTCAATTACGCTCTATTTTCATTGAAAATTTTAAACTTATATAAGTTTTCAAACTTATAAATATTCCATAACCATTTTTAAATACATTCCAGAGTTTAAATAATCAGTTAAGTATTTCAAAATCATTTTTGAAATCAATTCAAATTATCGTTTTGTTTTGAATTTCCAAAACCAAACCCAACTTTTACAAATAATTTTCAATTTAAAACAATTTGGAAGCAGTTCCTCTTCTGGAAATTCGAAAATGAACACCGATGATGCTACAGTCATCACCGAAATTATTTTCCAGCGACCGAAAAGAGTTTAGTGCTTTTACTCCTTTAAAACATTTCTAAACATATCTTTTATCCAAATCCCACTAGATTTCAAATCCAATTCACAAAAATTTCTGAATTTTTTTTTTCCAAAACCTTTGACAATCATTTTCAAACTAAAAAGGGATTTTGATTTCCTAAATCTTAAAATTTCAAATCCTTTCAATTTATCTTCAAATATTTCTTTGGAACTCTATTTCAAATTATAAATCACATTTACAGTTTATATTTACAAATCCCGGTTGTATATGAATTTATTTCTTAATCTTGGGTTATGATTTTTATTTCTTATTCAATTTCACACTTAGATGATAATAATTTAATATTATCACTTCCTAACAATCAAGCAACCATATACTATAATAATTTACAAAGATTATTTCCTTTTATATATGAAAATAGTTTTGGGTAAAATTATTTCATTTACCCTATTTTAAAACAATATCGTGTCGAATTGTTCTGTACAAGTGTTTAGAGATCCCTATCAATAACGTTAATTACTCGTATTGACCAGAATCCATATACCACTCGACAAACCAATCAACACAATATAAAACAATTTTATTTTCACTAACAAATACGCGCTCATATCTATTATACACTCAAACTCATTCTAGAGTACTGCTAACTCTATCTCTAATGAGTAATCCCCACCAGAGCCAAGGTTATCGCTTAACCAATTGCTCTGATACCACTCTAATGACCCATTTTTTTGACGCCCGAAAGTCGACATCAATACTTCCACTATATCAAATGCCGAACAATCGAATGCCAGAAAACCGAACCGTTAGGGTTAAAGAAGAAGAAGATAAAAGAAAAAACAGAAACAATATCAGAATCTCACATTCGCACCGGAACAATATATAATAGATAAATGAATAATCTTTAAAGAAAAGAACTATATCAGTTAATTTAATACATCATCAAAGTCATACACAACACAACATTGGCAGTCATTATAACGTGCCTACATGGAAATTGACTTGCAACATCCCATACGCAGCAGATACTACATAATACAAGTGATACGTCTCGCCAGCCAGCTTTTCTCCTGATCTCCACAGCATACTTTTTCTGACTTCACTCTAGACCAACTGATAATCTAACTCTAGGCTGCCCGTGTGGAAAATTATGGGCACCCAGAGTTTAGAAAGGGAATAATAAACTCCAGGTCAGTCATGGGACTGGTGTGAGATCTTAAAACAGTTGTTTGCATAAAAGAAAAGAAAAGAAATCCGTTCATGCTTTTGGAAAATGAAACTACCATAAGGTCTCCCGCCACACACATAATGCAATCACACAATTGGAGGAGATTTCTCCTTATGATAGTCAAACATGCTTGATATGCAAAATCTTTTTGATATTATTATTATTAGTGCATAGCGTGGAAAACATTTCGAAAGTACAATATAAATCTTAGCCAGCATAGGTACCATTATATCTGCTATAGCTACCACCTTTGATGGCAGGTTATACAACTGCAATCGTAAAGGGCTCGTATTGTTTTGTTTGGATTTCCAACAAATGGTCAAGGCTAAGGAACTTCTTTCACCGAATGGTACGCCTCTGGAGGGATGCCTCGAGAACTTAACCAGCTCTCTACCAACACAAGGCCGGGTTACCTCTGTAACTAGGCAACTAACTGTCACGAGTATGCTACCCCCTGGCCTAGACCGAACTTTTTCGAGGTGCCTCAACAACCAACAACCACATAAGTAAATAATCTGGGATCCATACCAGAATACCAATTTTTATCCACACAAGTTAAATATCTGGGCTCCATACCAGATACCACTTTTTATCCAGAAGGAAATGTACATACCTTGAGGGGCGCGACCCTCATAACCTTGCTGCATCTTTTCCTGTTTCAACCATTTCTGGGGTGTGAGGTTCGATGAAGTCTCATCCACAAAGCTACGCTTTTCACAAAAGCCATGCTTCGATCAACAAATGATCAACACTTAGCATGAAACATTACCAAATTGGAATATATCACTAGTAACCATCAACTATATAATCTCTAAGCTCGTACGTCTCAGAGAAGGGTGTTAAGCTAAGAGAATAAATTCTCCACCACCAATAGAAATGTATTTGATAGAAACCAGCTTTACATCTCAAAGTGTAATGTCAGACATACATCCATACAAGTCCATTCCGGATTCAAACGGAACCGAAGGCACTTCCTCCAATTAAGGAAAGAAGCCCTTGCAAATCCGGATATCCACTATTCACATCCGGACTCCCCATCACATAGGGTGATAAAATATCTATACCTGAGCAACTCGACGTTGGGACATTCGACAGCTAATCCTTTCGTTTTCGAAAATACCCAGTCTTCAACACCGTCTTCAAATGCAATCCAATTTCGTCGTATCATTTATTCGAAATGGGTTTTATGACATAAAATCCTCTCTCGGCTTTACCGAATAATGAGCGCTTATTTAAAAAAAATTCAAGTGCCGTTTCAAAGGCCAATATTGATGGTCGGTTATTTAACTATCAAACAACATTCACAACAACCATCGAGCCTCAATAATTTCCTAAATTGTTTATACCGATAGTCGGTTATGTAACTATCAAACAATATTCACAACAACCATCAAACTTAAATAATTTCCCAAATTATTTACTTTTCAAAATATCTTCACAAGATATATTTTCACACTTCAACCCTTGAAAACAAATTTCAAATCACTTTCCTCACGCGGAATAAATTTCCAAATATTGTTTATTTCCACCGAAAAAAAAATTGCCAAGTCCGAATACTTTTAAGTTTAAATCACTTATCCAAAAATATATATTTGGAAACATTTAAAATAAAAACTATTTTTAAACACTTTATTTAAATATTAGTTATGAAATATTATACTTATATCTCATATAAAATTTAAGCCCAAACTAAATTTTAGAAATAAAATTATTAGATAGAGTGTAATTATTTAAATAACCATTTTCTAAATCAAATACCAATAAAATCTTTAAAAAAATCGCTTCTATAATTTACTTAATAAATATTTACATCAAAATTTTAAAACCAATTTAAGAAAATAATTTCTCCAAAAACATTCTTTTTAAAACCAACTTAGAACTTTTAATTTATATTTGAAAGCTACTTTTGAAAACATACTCGGCTTTCCATGGAAATACACTTTCCTTTTCAAAATAGTCCATTTAAATCAATTAATAAATCCTTCTTGATTTATCTCAATTTATACCCCAAATTCGTAAATTTCTTTCCACACTTTTAAAAATAAACCAACATTTAATTTTAAACAAATCACCCATTCCTTTATAAATTCCATTGTGAATTTATATTTCCAAATATCCACCGATATACAATTTTCAAATCAATTTCCAAAAATATTCACTTTTCAAACACCAAATCAATTTCCAAATTGATTTCCAAAATTTTACTTTCGAACACCAAACAAATTTCCAAATCGATTTCCAAACATTTATTCCATTTAAACATTACTCCTTTATTTATCCAAATCTATTTCAAAACCATTAATCCAATATTCATACCTTTATCTAGATTTTTAAAATCCAAATTTTTAATAAATTCTTTGACTTTTAAACAATATTACTTAATCCCTCAAAATTCATCTATTTTGATTTATTAAATTTTTTGCCCCATACTTGAAAATTTATTCAATAGGATTTCAAAAATCAACCTTTTCCCTTTTCAAATTTCTTCTTTTAAATTTATCCAATTCTCTAAAATTAATTTACTCAAAATTTTCTACTTTAATTTCCAAAAATCCAATTATATATTTTTGGCATCCTACGATACCAAAAATATATTCGGCCAAACCATAGCCTTTAATGATTTCAATCACTAATATAATCATTCACAGATTATCAATAAATCAACACACAACATATGAAACAAATTCAAAAGTTTGGGGAATCCAGTTAGAACCCTCTAACCTATTTCCCTACATCCACATATGTTAGCACAACAGTTAAATACCAATTCCACTTCGAGGTGGAATATCGTGTTATATGGGATTATATTATCTTATCCGCTATTATGCGGCGCATAGGTTCTCATCCGCTATATAATGCAGGAAATCAATCACTCCAATATATACACACACACACACACACACACACACACACACACACACACTCTACTATTTCTAATATCACCAATAGATAAATTATCAAATTCATCCAGGCACATCCAGAATTTAAATTTAACTATTTAAATTAAACAAGAAAACCAAGTGAGTGAGAAGATCTCACCTTTCCCCTTTTTTATTTGCAATCCGTTTCCGTCATGACTTGTTTTCTTTACAGTATTAGACCTTGTATAAACAATTTTATGATTTATTAATATTCGAAATGATTGAACAATTAACTATCGTTTAATAAATTTTATTTTATCTAATAATTTAATTTCAAACTAACTTCCTTTTAATAAAATATTTTAGGGACTAAAATAATTAGGTGAACCAGTTAAACAAATAAATCACCTTAATACGTTATTTTGGAATAATCTTGTAAGTTGAAATATGTTTATGTATATTTATTTCTTCCTTTGAGACAACATATATATATATATATATATTCCATATAGATAAAAATCTAACTTATATAAACTTTCAAACATTTAATATTTTCCATTTTCAAAATCTTATTCCTATATATATATATATATATACATACTTATAAAAATAACTTATAGATCTAAAAATCTATTTTCATATTACTTCAATCCTTTTAAACTTTTCTATTATTATTATTATTATTAATATTTAAAATATATAAACTGCACACACACACACACACATATACCTGCTGCAGTTTACTTTTTTAAAAATATATATATGTGTGTGTGTGTGTGTGTGTGTGTGTGTGTGATTAAATTGAATTGAAAATAAGAACTGAGTGCCTTCATCCCTCGACTGCCTCCAACCGACTGAACAATCCTCCACGAGCATGCAAATTGCCATCGACAGCAATCCCTAAAAACGCCATCACAGCTCCTTCCTCCAGCGACCCCGTAGCACGACGATCCTCCTTCCAGATCCAACATGCTGCTCGAACTCCAGCAGTCGCCTTTTCCTACCCTATCCGCGATGCCGAGCCCAAAATCGAACGGCGATCCATTGTCTCGACGAAGATGCCGAACTCCAACATGAATTTCCACCTCGCGTGCGCAAGCGCGTGCGCGAGCGCGTGCGTACGTGCTCGCGAATGGGCTCTTTCAATAATCAAAATCAAACGAGAAGGCTTCGGCCATTCTCTGATTTTTATTTTATTTTATACATTACGAACTGAATTTGGAATTTCGACAGGAATAAAGGGTTTGGCGATTTCTTGAATATTATTTTGAATTTTCCAGGCTTTGGCCATTATTCATTTTGAACGAACAAAAATAGTCTTCATTCGATAATAAATTTGATTTTACTCTTAAGATGCTCGGCTAAGATTTACAAAACAAAAGAGACGCATGTTAAAAATTGAATGCCAAGTGTTTTAAAAGAAATGACAAGTGTTAGCAGAGAATAGGCGTTAAATATAATTTGTCTTGTAAAACATTATTATTTATTTAAATTTAAATTCAAAATTTTAAATCGTTTCAAATTACGCAACTCAAAATATCGATTTCCAATTGAGGCGCGCCGCCAGGCGTTCATAAGGTTATACCCCTATTCCGAACGCGACGGAAAATGTTCCGAGTCCAAATTTGATCGTATGGAGAGGATAGCTTTTTTGGACCTTATATTAAACTGAATTTTTCGATTTAATTTCAATGCGTTTATCCACCGTACGGTCTCGAATGCTACGAAAATTGAAATCCATAATAATACAATATTACGGATCTGATGGAACTGGTTTCGTTGAATTCCGAGACTGTGCCTTGGAAGGCTATTTTTATATATCGATTTAAAAGATATAAATTCAAAACTGAACAAACACTTCAAATTTCAAATTTTAACACTTCTATTGTTTTCAGTATTATCAATATGAATTTTCTAAGCCTTCAAATTATTTTTTATCAGCATAAAACTAAAGATTAAATATTTATTTCAGTTATTTAATTGCCAAATAAACAGATATTTTTGAAATTCAAGTTAGACCAACTTTCAAATATTTAAAATCAATTAAATATTTCAATTTCGTATATTCAAAATTTTCGGGTCGTCGTAAGAACTAAGCGCTACACATTGGAAACGTTGTCGCATCGCTCTCTCCTAATCAAACACCTCATACCTCATACTAGAATGAAGATCTCCTCGATACCATCTCAAAGAAACAAACTTTGGATTTTTTCATTGAGAAATCGATTTGATTTAAATTTATGAAGATCGATCTCTTTTTTCTTTTCGTGGAGCTTTTAAAATGGAATGCGAATAACGGAGAGAGAACAATGAAGTTAGACATAAAGGAGGCTGGATTTAAATTTACGAAGATCGACCTCATTTTTATTTAATTTACATTCATAGTTGAACAAAGAAAGAAAGTGAGAGCAGAGGGAACAAGTGTACAAGCAGACTTAAAGGAGGCTGGATTCAGAGAAAATTCTTAGAGCAGTGTACATTTGGTTTGTTAGTAAGATATATAATTTGCAAATTTCGGGTATCTCGCTTCACCACTTTCCAACATGTACAAAGTCGAAATCAATAAAACAAAAATACAATAGCATTCAGAACAACGATGCATCCCCAAAAACAATAATAACATACACCGGTTACTAAATTCTAAAAAATCACAAAAACGTTTTAGTTGCCAATAAAACGTCAGATGAAAATTTCAAGATTTCCCAAATTAAAATTTTGAAAAATCGCATTAATTAAATTAAAAGTACGCCACATGAAATCAAGTTGTAAAAATAAAAATTTATTTTTCGATTATTTATTCGAACTGTTATTATCGAAATTGAATTAACGGTTGAATTCCCCGTTATCATCTATTCATTTAAAAATGAGTTAAATTAGCTCACTAAATTGATAAAATTGATATCCGATTTAAAATCTAGTTATTTGAATTAATATTCAATATAAAATTCCTTAATTCAAATATTTTAATAATCACTGTATTTGAATTTCAATTATTAACTATAGTAAAATCAAAATATTTGGAATTATGAATTATCCAACTTTTTAAACCAATCATTTTAATATTTAAATCAATTAAATATTTCAGAATCAGTGAATGAAAATGTTGGGTCGTTCCACTTGACTTTTCATTAACTCCACTTCATGATCATTCATTCATTGGTTTAATTTAGCCATTTCAGCATCAACCTCAACTGAAGGTCTAGACTTTGAGAACGAGTCTATCTTTTCTTTCAACTTTTGAATTCCTTTGCCCTTCTCCTTAATCTTCTCTTCTAAGCTAGAAGTTTATTCCTTTAGACCTCTAAAGATCGATCTTAATTGAAAATATTTCATATGCCATTCTTATGCTTTTGGATTATTCAGAAACCATAAAGCCGAAAAATCTTGGGAAGACCGCCCCTTTTCAACATCAACTGTTAATCTATCTTTAATCTCGATCAACATCTAAAGGATCAAACATAAGTGCTAGTTATTTTTCCTAATCAAAGTAAAAAAAGGATAGTTAATACATGAAAAATGTGTTCTTTCATTAACCATAACAAAATTTACAAATGATAAGAAAATTCAAATTACGTCACAGTTCTATTTTCAAACGCTTAATCGACTCTTAAAATTTTGAAATAACATTTTTAACCTTTCTGATTGCACAACCGACAAGGTAAAAGTAGAATCAAAAGAAGTCTTAATCCCTTCTAGGCTATTAACTGGAAGGAATCGATAATGGTCTCATTTCTCGGTCGGTGGGCTAGTGTGACCAAACAGTAGGTTGGCGTGATTAGTCCGGATTTCACTAAGAAACTTGTCTTTCTCATCGCCCAAGAAGTTGAAACGAAGCCGAGGAAATCACATGTAAACCTCCCGTAAATCTCTAAGAAAACAATGTTTTGCTAACTAGACTTCTCCTCAAAGTCCTACTTTAGCTAGGTAAATTGATTTGAAAACTCCGTAGGAGTAGGACTATTTAGGGATTCCCTAATCCGTATATTAAATGGAAAATTAGACAAAGCACAAGAGAAATAAAAATGAAAAAGTCTATGAGCTACTTGAGTTGCATAGTAAAATTATATGGTCATTCGAGTTCGTTCAAAATTGATTTCTTATACAATTCATAAATAATCTCTTCCTATTGTATTTGAGTTTTTCGAGGGGAAGAGAGCGAGAAGAAAGAGGAACAGAAGCAATTTTTAGGAGATTCCAACATTCCTTGGGATGAGGATCAGAACCATGTTTATCCAAGATCTATGATGGAAGCACTTGAGAAAACCCCTGCAGTTGTCACCCTAATAGAAGAAGTCGATGTATTTATCCCTATAGTAAACTCCATTGAGAAACTCTTCCAAGACATTTCTATCATCAATCAGCATCAAAAAGAGGGCCGTTAACTCTGCATTCTCTACCAAGAGTCTCTCCCGATAAAGGCGACTTTCTTTATCCATGGAATAAAAAATCTTAGTCTTGATACACTAGTAGCAAAACTCTTATATTTCTCAAACAACCTATTATACTCCAATTATTTATCTAATTCCCTATTTAATCAATTTATTTCCATTTATCCCTTTTCGAACACAACTTCATAATGATATTTCGATTTTATCCTTGGTTAAGATAATTAATGAATTAACTAAGAACTAATTGATACTTATGACATTTAAATAAGGAGACTCATACCTAAGGGAGAGGAATTGCAGATGAAGGAATCTGCTCTTTCCCTTTGGAATTGTGGCTTTGAGGAGCACTGTCTTCTAGAGGAAAATCTTTAGGTGGGGAATTGGGAATTTCAGTGACATCCATACCATGGGCCATTAAGTCTACGTTAGGGCCCCTCGATCCATCCTTTTCATCTGATGGTCCAGAAGGACCCTTTCCATCACCATCACTATTGTCATCATTATCATCATCATCATCATCACCATCATCATTATGATCATCACCGCCATTCTTCTCATCATTGACCTCCCCCTCATTATGAGATTTTGTTTCTTTATCTGTTAGAGGGTCATCAAAAGTTAGCAGTTTCTTGGCATTAATCTCCTCCACTTCCTTAGAAGATTCTTCTATGGATTCCTAGGCTTTCTCCAGCATAACTTTAAATTTATTCTTAAACTTTTCATTCTAAGATAGATGGAGAGATGGAAAGTCCAAGTCTGGACATTGTTGAATGTTGTTGGCATAGGCTATGTGAAGTGCCTTCACATAAGATATCCTAATAATATTATTAAGAGTTATGTTAAGGAGATGAGACACCTTTGGCTCTGCATCTTTAATTATGGCAATTGATTTTTTAGGAGACTTCTTTTCATCCACGACTTCTCTTTTAAAAATTGGTTCTCCTCCACAATCTTGGCCTCCTTCATACCAGCCTCCTCAAGTCCTATATCTAAAGCTTTCACCTTATCTTCTAAAGTTTGTTTCGCACTTTGCTTATTGTTAAGTGAAATTTCTATTTCATTAAGTGAAATGAAAAGTTTTTCGTTCTCTTTTATAACCTCATCCTTCATTATTGAGATACCAATTATATGATCATCAAGTGAAGAAACCTACCCTTAAGTTTAGACATTTCATTAGAGATCCTATAGCATCCTCTTGGAGAAGAAACATATGTTTAGTGCCTAAAATGAGTAACAGGTATGAATTATAATATTATTAAAAGACTAAGAGCATGAAACAGCTAAACATAAGAGCACTACCATCACGAATCACTTAAGGATAGCAAATCGATGGTCTTGAGAGTAAGATGAGGACTGTGGTAGCTTATGAGCGGTAAAAGATGGAGACTGAATGACCAATTAGAGAATGTCATCAAAATACTTATAAGGATTAGAGACTGGGACTTGGAGGGGAGTGGATCCTCTGAAGTAAGACACAGACTAAGCTCCTCGCATAAATGATTCAAAGCCCCAGGAGAGTCTAGAAGAGAAATGCGAAGGAGTGAGTCTTGAGCATGCCTTGCTTCAGTTGGTTGTTGAACTTTTCCCCAGAGGAGTTAAGATGTAAGACCTTGGAGCTTGGATCAATATTTACAAATGGATCTTCATCGACAACAATAAGGGTATGCATCCCCTCGACCTTGAGCTTCTTATGAGGAGTTGTAGCAATCATGGAACCATTGCTTGGTTTCCTTTTTAAGGACATAAAGTACTAGCAATGATGTCATTGAAAGATTTAGATTCAAGGGCCTGAACTAAGGTAGAAGCTCCATCTTTACTCTTCTTTCCTTTGGAAGCAACACTTATGGTCTCTTTCTTTGAAGAAACAACTATAACGTAGACAAACTTGAATTAAAAAGAAAAGCTTGTGGGAGGACATCATAAGGGGTCTTGTATAGAATGTAATACTAACTTACCAAGAGTCTCGAGTTGAACCGGAGAATTAGTAGAAAAAGATCGTAGCTTTCCCATTACCGACGATCGTTTTCCTTGAGCATTACCTTTGACCATCGTAGGCTCCCCTAAGATCTTATGGTGATCCAAAATAATAGAATACCGAAGGGGCTTTATTGGATTTTACAGTCTAAGCCTGTTCTCCGTATTCTCTACTGCTCAAGTTAGGGACTGCATAATTTCTTGGTTAATGGGGCTTAGCCTTTTGGAAGTAGGATCTAAAAGAAAACACTTATCAATAAAGAATAATGATGCCCTCTAATATTGGAGTAGCATTCGACATAAAAGAATCATGTCTTCTATCCTCGTGTCTTATTAACACCTTTAGAAATTAAGCTTTTTGGGAGAGGATGAATCCAATACAAGGGGTAATCTTGTTGCTCACTAATCTTAGCAGGAATGGCTATTGAATAGAGAATCTCAGCAATTAGAAAAGGAATTCCTGTCTCCTGGGCTAAGACTCCTAAAAAAGTCAAATATGCATATGAATTTGGGGAGAACTGAATTGGGGCAATGTTCAAGCTGTAACGCCCCGAAAATTTTCGACTTTCGAAAATTCAACATCGATACTCACTTTATCGACTGCCGAGAAATCGAAGGCCAAAAACCCGAAATGTTATGGTTTTAAGAAAAAGAATTTAAGAAAAGAAAAAGAGATAAGAAGAGATAAGAGGATAGAAAAACATAGGGAAAAGAAAACAGAAAATAGAGAAGAGATAGAAAGAAAAGAAAATGGAAAATAGAAAATAGAACGGAACAGAAAACAACAGAATCTCACAATTCGCAGCGGAACAACATATAATAATAAATGAATAATCTTTAAACAAAGAACTATATCAGTTATTACATTTTATACATTACATTACATCATATCATCAGAGTGTACAACAACATACAACATCAAACAGTGCAGCGGAAAAAGAAATACTATATAAACTAGTAATACGCCATGCCAACCATCTTGTCTCCAGCAATTCCAGAATATCCAGAATATCCTGATAAACCTAACTCTTAACTGCCCGTGTGGAAATTGGTGGGCACCCAGAGTTTAGGAAGGAAAACAATAAACTCCAAGTCAGTCATGTGACTGGTGTGAGAACTCAAAACAGTTTATTTATCTTTAAAATCAAAATAGAGGAATATTTTTAAAGTCAATTCGCAATGCTTTTAAAAATGAGACTACCATAAGACCTCCTGCCACACACACAATGCAAACGCAGACTTGGAGAAGATTTCTCCTTATGATAGCCAAACATGCTTGATACGCATTAAAATCAAATCAATTTTGATATTATTATTAGTGCATAGTGTAGAAGAAATTCATTTCGAAAGTAGAATATAAATCTTAGCCAGCATAGGTACCATTATATTATGCCCACTATAGCTACCTCCTGAGGAAGCAGGTTCTATAACTAATACCGTACAAGTCACGTATTGTTTCTTTGGATTTCCAACGAATGATCAGGCCAAGGAACTTCCCATTGCCACATGAGAATGCCTCTGGATGGACATCCCCGAGAACCAAACCGGATCTCTACCAACACAAGGCCGGGTTACCCCTAACTGAGTAACAACTGACCGAATATGCCATCCCCCGGTCCTTTGGGACCTTTCACCGAGCGCTCGTAATCAATTCACACAATCATAACAAAGTGTTTTCAACATGAGTAAGTATCTGGGCTCCATACCATGATACCACCCTTTTCCAGAAGGAAATGCACACATCCTAAAGGGCGCTACCCCTCATAACCTTGCTGCTTCTTTCCTGTTTTGACCATTCACGGGGTGTGAGGCTCGACGAAGTCATGTCCACAAAAACATACTTTATACAAAAGCCATGCTTTGGGTCAACAAATGATCAACACAATGATCACAAAGATAGACGATCAAATAAACGATCCTATCACAAATAATCAACACAATGATCATTTCATAGCTACACTCAGCATGTCACATTACCAAATCGGGAATATATCGCTGATAACATTCAACTACATAACCTCTGAGCTCGTACGTCTCAGAGAAGGGTGTTAAGCTAAAAGAATAAATTCTCCGCCACCAACAGAAATATATTTGAAAGAAATCGGCTTTATATCTCAATTTGTAATGTCAGACATACAATCCATACAAGTCTGTTCGGGGCTCGAACAAAACCGAAGGCACTTCTTACGAAGCCCTTGCAATCCGAGTATTCACAATCCTGATCGGATTCACCATCACATATGGAGAACTCAATACCGTAGCTACTCGGTGTAGAGTCAATCGACAGGTCATCCTATCGCTTTCGCAAATACCGGGTCTTCAACACCGATCTTCAATGCAATTCACAACGACGTATCACATATTCGGAATGGGTTATACGACCCCATGGTCCTTTCCCGGTTAACCCGAATAGTGAGCGCTTATTCAAAAATAAGTGTGGCATTCACATTCAAACAAATCACATCAGTTACCCATTCAAAGGGAAATATTGATAGTCGGTTATTGAACTATCAATGGATATGCACACATCACCAGTTTCCAAATAATTTTCAAAATTATTTATTTTCCAAAATATCTTTACAAGATATATAATTTCACACTCCAAAAATAAATCAATATTTATTTTTAGACAAATTCCTCTTTCCTTTATAAATTCCATAGTGAATTTATATTTCACAATATCCATGCATATACGATTTCAATTATTCATTTCAATTTATCTTCAAAAGGATAAATTCTCAAAGTATTCACTTTATATTGGAAAAACATTTCCATACTTATTTATTCATAAGTAATTCACAGATTTTATTTATTTTCAACACTTAGAAAATATTCAATATACTTAAATCAAAATTTAGTATATATTTCATTTTTTTAAGGGAATAATTCTCTTAAACATATTTATTTGGGCCAAAACGAATGTTGCGTAAAACATTGTTACGACAACCCAAAATCACTAGTATAGGGATTCGAAATTAAAATAGATATATAAATCCCAATACTATACAAAACATTTCCTTTCGGAAATCATTTACTATAACAACAGTGTTATAGTCCACCATTTCCTTCTATTTCTCGAAAACGTCTATTTCAACATTCAATGTTGAAATCTATGGTTTCGAATCTCAACACATTTTAAACCATCGTTGGATCGTTTTAATTCTATTTCAAATATCACATTCAAAACAATTTCTTTAACATCTTATTCACTATTCAAAACGTGAATATACTTTGTTAACAAATTTCATCCTTTTATTCATTTTATTTCAAAGGATTATTCACAGTCAACCCGTGAATATAACTCCATTAATAGGTTTCAACAATTAACTTATCAAAATAAGTCGTTTGCGAATTTATAAAACAACGTTTATAAACTCCATTTCTATTTATTTTATAACAACTTCCTTTTATAAATTTTCTTTATTAACCTATTCGATTTATAACTCAATTATAAACTAAAGGTTCATATTATAAGTTAAATACTTATAATTTATTCGTTCACAACAATCGTTCCTTTGAACTTCATAATTATAAATCTTATAACTTATAAGATTCAATTATTCACCCAAATCTATTCTTTAATAATTTCACAAAATTTATAAATCTTACTATTTATAAATTTCATTTATAACTTCACCATTTATAATTTTATAAATTCCATTCATTTACAAAATTCATTTTCACTTCATTCAAACACTTATAAAAACTCGTTTTATAATGTCAATATTTCAATTTATAAATATACATTTATAAATCTCTTAATATAATTCAATTTATAGTATTCTTTTAAAACGTCTTTAATCTCCTTTATTATTTCACCATTTTGATTCATAAAATAATTAAATTTCATAAATCCTATATTTAAACTTTTCACAATAAATTCTAAAATCCCGATTAAACTATTTTATAAAATCATTAGCACCATATTCTAAAAAATCATTTTTCTAACTATATTTCTCAAAAATCGTAATTTTTATAACTTTAAAAATTATAACGTTTATTTATTTAAAATAGATCAAATTCCAAACATATAGTATATTTTCAAAAATCACTTTTAAAATCATTTTAAAATTCCAAATTTGGTCCAATGATGCTACACACCAAATAGTCAATCACGACTACAACGATATCATATATCGATATGATAATCCATCAAATATCAAAATATCTGAAATCAAATAAATACTGTTGAGGAATCCAGTTGGATCCCTCCAACCTGTTTCCCTGCATCCACAAACATTAGCACAATACCAATTCCGCTCCAGTACGAAATTATCGCGGTATATGGGATTTAAAATATTATCCGCTTAATAGACGGCGCAATAGGGTCTCATCCGCTAAACAAAAAATGCGGGAAATCAATAACTCCAATATATACATATGCCAATATATATATATTGCTATTACATATAATACCAATTTCACTGTTTATGAAATATTCGCGGTATATGTTTTTAATAAATAACATCCGCTTACTAACGGCGTATAATGTCTATTTTAACAATCAATAGATATTAATCATCATTCAAACATGCATTCAAATATTTTAAATCTAACTATTTAAAATAAAATCGAAACTGATTCGATTGAGTGAGAACTTCTCACCTTGATTTTAATTTCGTTTTAGCGATTTATTTCGAATAAAATTAAACGGACGTTTAATTTTACCCAAAATTCTCACTAACTCCAAACGACTCCAATCCAATTTCATCGCGTAGTGCTCGTCCATACGATTCCAACGCAACTGGTTTCGCGCGTTTTCGACCTCGTATGAAAAAGTTATGATTTTTATAAGTTTGTACACGATTTTATCTTAAACTAATTACAACAATTATTTAAAATTTATAACCTAACTTCATAATAACCGTTAGATCCAAGCCCATAGCATCAGGCCCGTGCGCATAACCCCTCCATCTTCTTCCCCAAAGTATTCACGCACGCGACAACTACAGATAACCAAACCCATTAGCAATAGATTAGGGTTTCGATTTGCAATCTCATTTCTCGACGAAACTCGATCAAACCACTTGCAATAGGAAGCCCCTTCCACCACCTATGCACGGCCCAAGAACGACCATGTGCGGCCCCCCATTTCGTCATGAAATGCGTGCGCAAGTCATGGAGGACGCGGCCCTGTAGCTTCCCCTTCGATCGACCATAACCCATCAAATCCGTATGGATTGAAAGCTCTCGCCTTGCTCTTCATCTTTGTAGTTGATCACTTGGGCTAAAACTTCACGGATTGGAAGTAATTAAGGGATGAATGAAACTAATTTCTGGCCATTCATATGAAACTGGCGGCTAGGGTTTTATTAGGGTTATTTTTTTTTCTAAATTATGAAGGCAAGGGTCTCTATTTATAGAAGAAAATCAAACACTATTCATCCGGAAATTCCAAACTCCGATTTACGCCCCGTAACTAGCGTTTCTAAGGTTTACCCCGCGTTCCGTACACAATGGAACAGGTTTCGGAAGCTAATTCGGTCATCTGTGCGAGTTATGGCAACAAACGCTCAATTTAAATTAAACCGATTTAAACGATTTTCTAGGCGTTTTAATTTGTACCGGACAAACGGTAAATCCAATTGACACGAAATTTGAAACCTTACAATAATATCACATTACGGATCCGATGAAACTAGTTTCGTCGAAATCCGAGGCATTTTGAAAAATGGCTATTTTAACTCGCCAAATTAATATTAAAAACAATTCGATGCGTTTCGAGCTGCCACGATCAAACGATAGCTCCGATTGACACGAAAATTGAAATCCGGTAATAACTAACTATTACGGATCTAATGGAACTAGTTTCGTTCAATTCTGAGACTGTTCAAAAATTGACTATTTTCACTAGTCGATTTAAATATTAAAATATTCAATTTTCACAAATTAACTTTTAATTCGATTTTAAAAGTTCTAAAACATCGTTCTAACTTCAATATGATAAAATAAAATTTTACAAATCATTTTCAATCATATTTAACTCAATTTTCAATTATTTTCATAATTTAACATATTAAATTATCGATTTAATTATCCAATTAAATCCAATAATTCAAATAAAAATTTATTTGACTCATGAATTTCACTTATTAATATTTAAAATAAATTAAATATCCAAATTTTAATTTCTAAAAATTCTGGGTCTTTACAATCTTCCCCCCTTAAAAGAATTTCGTCCTCGAAATTATTAAGTAAGAAAAGTTATAGAATCTATTAATTTTTCCAAAATTCATAATTAAACTTTTTATAATACTTTACTAAGTTTTCAAATCATACTTAGTTATCTTTTCAAAAACAACTACTATTGTTTAACTTCAATTCCAAAATCAAAGTTTATAGTTTTCAAAAAATTTCCAATTTTCTCAAATTTTTTTCTAACGCCTTAAATTTTCGAAAAAATTCGCCATAGTCTCCTTTGCGCGGCTCAATCCGAAAAAAAAATGACAGTATATATATCACAAATATACATCTCATCAAGTAATGAGGCATCCCGAAGGGAAAAAAGTATAAAAGTACGATATTTAATCCGAGATATGTACCTTATATTTTATTAGCAAGCATATACGGCTAATATAGCGCGAAAGCGAGCTCCAAATGCGAAGCAAACGCGATCCGCACCTACTAAACACTCAACAAAAAACATGAGAATCATGCATGTAGACAATAATCTCAATATACAACATATAGTAACATAATAACTATATATGTCAACATAGCAAATGAAACAAACAACAAATGCAATATATTCAACCATCAACCAACTAACATCCATAACCAATAGATATTCATTCATATTCTCATTAATATTCAATGAAATGGTTTTCAATTTAAATCACTTTGATTTATTTACAGTGGATGTTTACTAACATTCATTTTCAATTAGTTTATATTCACTAATTCATATTCAAGTTGGTTCACTTCCAAATCGAATTCAAATCTACTTAAGATTCATTTAACTTCTAATTGAATTTCAATTAATTTCGCTTCCAATTTCATTAATGCTTAATGAATTATATACAATCATCTAACGACCAAATAACCATATAACAATCAATGTATATTAATTACAACCAAATTCCTTTGCTTATCAATTGGTTTAATTAATTTGATTTTCATTCAATTATTCAAATTCCTAATAACATTAGATTTTAATGAATTAACACTTATATTCATTATTCCATATCAATTTAATTCACATTCAATTGATTAACATTCAATCCATTCATTCAATTCAATTAACAAAGTTGAATTTCATTTATATAACTCAAGTTCATATCCATCTCTTAACTTTATTAATTTACTTTGATAACTATATCAACTTCATTTAACATATCTTAAGTTATATTCCATTTAAACATCACTTAGTTTTTCATAACTTAAATTCCCACTTGTAAATAAATTCAGATTTCAATTCTAAAGTAAATTTCCATTTAACTTTTATTTACAACTCATATTCATAAATATATTCATATAGTTTCACTTCTCATATATATATAAGTTTATTTCACAATTGTAAATCACTTTAATTATAATTCAATTCTTATAATTCTTTTGCTTATACAATTATTCTTTTATTTCGATTATTCAAACAACTAAACAATCAACTTATATACACTTTAACAATTTTGAAAAATTATCCCTTTATATAAAAAAAAAATCAAGGCAAAATTATTTCATTTACCCAATTTTTTTAAAACAATATTGTGCCGAATTGTTCTATTCAAATGTTTAGAAACCCCTTCGATTCAGTTTCGAGGCTGCGCCGACGAAGGTTCATATACCACTCAATAAACCAATCATCACAATATAAAACAATTTTATATTCACTAACAAATACGCTCTCATAGCTATTATTACACTCAAACTCATTCTAGAGTACTACTGACTCTATCTCTAATGAGTAATACCCAACAGAACCATGGTTGTCGCTTAACCATAAGCTCTGATACCAAATGTAACGCCCCGAAAATTTTCGACTTTCGAAAATTCAACATCGATACTCACTTTATCGACTGCCGAGAAATCGAAGGCCAAAAACCCGAAATGTTATGGTTTTAAGAAAAAGAATTTAAGAAAAGAAAAAGAGATAAGAAGAGATAAGAGGATAGAAAAACATAGGGAAAAGAAAACAGAAAATAGAGAAGAGATAGAAAGAAAAGAAAATGGAAAATAGAACGGAACAGAAAACAACAGAATCTCACAATTCGCAGCGGAACAACATATAATAATAAATGAATAATCTTTAAACAAAGAACTATATCAGTTATTACATTTTATACATTACATTACATCATATCATCAGAGTGTACAACAACACACAACATCAAACAGTGCAGCGGAAACAGAAATACTATATAAACTAGTAATACGCCATGCCAACCATCTTGCCTCCAGCAATTCCAGAATATCCAGAATATCCTGATAAACCTAACTCTTTACTGCCCGTGTGGAAATTGGTGGGCACCCAGAGTTTAGGAAGGAAAACAATAAACTCCAAGTCAGTCATGTGACTGGTGTGAGAACTCAAAACAGTTTATTTATCTTTAAAATCAAAATAGAGGAATATTTTTAAAGTCAATTCGCAATGCTTTTAAAAATGAGACTACCATAAGACCTCCTGCCACACACACAATGCAAACGCAGACTTGGAGAAGATTTCTCCTTATGATAGCCAAACATGCTTGATACGCATTAAAATCAAATCAATTTTGATATTATTATTAGTGCATAGTGTAGAAGAAATTCATTTCGAAAGTAGAATATAAATCTTAGCCAGCATAGGTACCATTATATTATGCCCACTATAGCTACCTCCTGAGGAAGCAGGTTCTACAACTAATACCGTACAAGTCACGTATTGTTTCTTTGGATTTCCAACGAATGATCAGGCCAAGGAACTTCCCATTGCCACATGAGAATGCCTCTGGATGGACATCCCCGAGAACCAAACCGGATCTCTACCAACACAAGGCCGGGTTACCCCTAACTGAGTAACAACTGACCGAATATGCCATCCCCCGGTCCTTTGGGACCTTTCACCGAGCGCTCGTAATCAATTCACACAATCATAACAAAGTGTTTTCAACATGAGTAAGTATCTGGGCTCCATACCATGATACCACCCTTTTCCAGAAGGAAATGCACACATCCTAAAGGGCGCTACCCCTCATAACCTTGCTGCTTCTTTCCTGTTTTAACCATTCACGGGGTGTGAGGCTCGACGAAGTCACGTCCACAAAAACATACTTTATACAAAAGCCATGCTTTGGGTCAACAAATGATCAACACAATGATCACAAAGATAGACGATCAAATAAACGATCCTATCACAAATAATCAACACAATGATCATTTCACAGCTACACTCAGCATGTCACATTACCAAATCGGGAATATATCGCTGATAACATTCAACTACATAACCTCTGAGCTCGTACGTCTCAGAGAAGGGTGTTAAGCTAAAAGAATAAATTCTCCGCCACCAACAGAAATATATTTGAAAGAAATCGGCTTTATATCTCAATTTGTAATGTCAGACATACAATCCATACAAGTCTGTTCCGGGCTCGAACAAAACCGAAGGCACTTCTTACGAAGCCCTTGCAATCCGAGTATTCACAATCCTGATCGGGTTCACCATCACATATGGAGAACTCAATACCGTAGCTACTCGGTGCAGAGTCAATCGACAGGTCATCCTATCGCTTTCGCAAATACCGGGTCTTCAACACCGATCTTCAATGCAATTCACAACGACGTATCACATATTCGGAATGGGTTATACGACCCCATGGTCCTTTCCCGGTTAACCCGAATAGTGAGCGCTTATTCAAAAATAAGTGTGGCATTCACATTCAAACAAATCACATCAGTTACCCATTCAAAGGGAAATATTGATAGTCGGTTATTGAACTATCAATGGATATGCACACATCACCAGTTTCCAAATAATTTTCCAAATTATTTATTTTCCAAAATATCTTTACAAGATATATAATTTCACACTCCAAAAATAAATCAATATTTATTTTTAGACAAATTCCTCTTTCCTTTATAAATTCCATAGTGAATTTATATTTCACAATATCCATGCATATACGATTTCAATTATTCATTTCAATTTATCTTCAAAAGGATAAATTCTCAAAGTATTCACTTTATATTGGAAAAACATTTCCATACTTATTTATTCATAAGTAATTCACAGATTTTATTTATTTTCAACACTTAGAAAATATTCAATATACTTAAATCAAAATTTAGTATATATTTCATTTTTTTAAGGGAATAATTCTCTTAAACATATTTATTTGGGCCAAAACGAATGTTGCGTAAAACATTGTTACGGCAACCCAAAATCACTAGTATAGGGATTCGAAATTAAAATAGATATATAAATCCCAATACTATACAAAACATTTCCTTTCGGAAATCATTTACTATAACAACAGTGTTATAGCCCACCATTTCCTTCTATTTCTCGAAAACGTCTATTTCAACATTCAATGTTGAAATCTATGGTTTCGAATCTCAACACATTTTAAACCATCGTTAGATCGTTTTAATTCTATTTCAAATATCACATTCAAAACAATTTCTTTAACATCTTATTCACTATTCAAAACGTGAATATACTTTGTTAACAAATTTCATCCTTTTATTCATTTTATTTCAAAGGATTATTCACAGTCAACCCGTGAATATAACTCCATTAATAGGTTTCAACAATTAACTTATCAAAATAAGTCGTTTGCGAATTTATAAAACAACGTTTATAAACTCCATTTCTATTTATTTTATAACAACTTCCTTTTATAAATTTTCTTTATTAACCTATTCGATTTATAACTCAATTATAAACTAAAGGTTCATATTATAAGTTAAATACTTATAATTTATTCGTTCACAACAATCGTTCCTTTGAACTTCATAATTATAAATCTTATAACTTATAAGATTCAATTATTCACCCAAATCTATTCTTTAATAATTTCACAAAATTTATAAATCTTACTATTTATAAATTTCATTTATAACTTCACCATTTATAATTTTATAAATTCCATTCATTTACAAAATTCATTTTCACTTCATTCAAACACTTATAAAAACTCGTTTTATAATGTCAATATTTCAATTTATAAATATACATTTATAAATCTCTTAATATAATTCAATTTATATTATTCTTTTAAAACGTCTTTAATCTCCTTTATTATTTCATCATTTTGATTCATAAAATAATTAAATTTCATAAATCCTATATTTAAACTTTTCACAATAAATTCTAAAATCCCGATTAAACTATTTTATAAAATCATTAGCACCATATTCTAAAAAATCAGTTTTCTAACTATATTTCTCAAAAATCATAATTTTTATAACTTTAAAAATTATAACGTTTATTTATTTAAAATAGATCAAATTCCAAACATATAGTATATTTTCAAAAATCACTTTTAAAATCATTTTAAAATTCCAAATTTGGTCCAATGATGCTACACACCAAATAGTCAATCACGACTACAACGATATCATATATCGATATGATAATCCATCAAATATCAAAATATCTGAAATCAAATAAATACTGTTGAGGAATCCAGTTGGATCCCTCCAACCTGTTTCCCTGCATCCACAAACATTAGCACAATACCAATTCCGCTCCAGTACGAAATTATCGCGGTATATGGGATTTAAAATATTATCCGCTTAATAGACGGCGCAATAGGGTCTCATCCGCTAAACAAAAAATGCGGGAAATCAATAACTCCAATATATACATATGCCAATATATATATATTGCTATTACATATAATACCAATTTCACTGTTTATGAAATATTCGCGGTATATGTTTTTAATAAATAACATCCGCTTACTAACGACGTATAATGTCTATTTTAACAATCAATAGATATTAATCATCATTCAAACATGCATTCAAATATTTTAAATCTAACTATTTAAAATAAAATCGAAACTGATTCGATTGAGTGAGAACTTCTCACCTTGATTTTAATTTCGTTTTAGCGATTTATTTCGAATAAAATTAAACGGACGTTTAATTTTACCCAAAATTCTCACTAACTCCAAACGACTCCAATCCAATTTCATCGCGTAGTGCTCGTCCATACGATTCCAACGCAACTAGTTTCGTGCGTTTTCGACCTCGTATGAAAAAGTTATGATTTTTATAAGTTTGTACACGATTTTATCTTAAACTAATTACAACAATTATTTAAAATTTATAACCTAACTTCATAATAACCGTTAGATCCAAGCCCATAGCATCAGGCCCGTGCGCATAACCCCTCCATCTTCTTCCCCAAAGTATTCACGCACGCGACAACTACAGATAACCAAACCCATTAGCAATAGATTAGGGTTTCGATTTGCAATCTCATTTCTCGACGAAACTCGATCAAACCACTTGCAATAGGAAGCCCCTTCCACCACCTATGCACGGCCCAAGAACGACCATGTGCGGCCCCCCATTTTGTCATGAAATGCGTGCGCAAGTCATGGAGGACGCGGCCCTGTAGCTTCCCCTTCGATCGACCATAACCCATCAAATCCGTATGGATTGAAAGCTCTCGCCTTGCTCTTCATCTTTGTAGTTGATCACTTGGGCTAAAACTTCACGGATTGGAAGTAATTAAGGGATGAATGAAACTAATTTCTAGCCATTCATATGAAACTGGCGGCTAGGGTTTTATTAGGGTTATTTTTTTTTCTAAATTATGAAGGCAAGGGTCTCTATTTATAGAAGAAAATCGAACACTATTCATCCGGAAATTCCGAACTCCGATTTACGCGCCGTAACCAGCGTTTCTAAGGTTTACCCCGCGTTTCGGACACAATGGAACAGGTTTCGGAAGCTAATTCGGTCATCTGTGCGAGTTATGGCAACAAACGCTCAATTTAAATTAAACCGATTTAAGCGATTTTCTAGGCGTTTTAATTTGTACCGGACAAACGGTAAATCCAATTGACACGAAATTTGAAACCTTACAATAATATCACATTATGGATCCGATGAAACTGGTTTCGTCGAAATCCGAGGCATTTTGAAAAATGGCTATTTTAACTCGCCAAATTAATATTAAAAACAATTCGATGCGTTTCGAGCTGCCACGATCAAACGATAGCTTCGATTGACACGAAAATTGAAATCCGGTAATAACTAACTATTACGGATCTAATGGAACTGGTTTCGTTCAATTCTGAGACTGTTCAAAAATTGACTATTTTCACTAGTCGATTTAAATATTAAAATATTCAATTTTCACAAATTAACTTTTAATTCGATTTTAAAAGTTCTAAAACATCGTTCTAACTTCAATATGATAAAATAAAATTTTACAAATCATTTTCAATCATATTTAACTCAATTTTCAATTATTTTCATAATTTAACATATTAAATTATCGATTTAATTATCCAATTAAATCCAATAATTCAAATAAAAATTTATTTGACTCATAAATTTCACTTATTAATATTTAAAATAAATTAAATATCCAAATTTTAATTTCTAAAAATTCTGGGTCTTTACACAAGCGCTCTAAGTATCTCAAAAGGAAATCGGGAAAGGAAAGGTAACTCATGAGTTAGATGTGTATCGGGGTAAAAGAAAAATACCCATCTAGTGGATTATGTATGTTATCCGAGGGGCTAGCTGGAATTGCTACAACGCCAGTGATACCAAATTGCTCCAAAATGGAGACAAATTTAGCCTGAGTAGCAATGTATGATGGATTCAAGAGGTGGTCTCCCATCTTACTAGTGGAAGGTGAAGCTTTGAAACTTGTGCCGATCTTTTTGATAGATTTCTTGGTTTCTTTCGACCTTTCACTTGCCTTCCTGGTGATATTATTCCAATTTTAAGAAATTCTAATGCTTGTTAAACAGATTATTATTAAAAGGAATCCAAGTGATTAACCTACTCTCTATGCTGTGATATAAAATCATTAAAAATATAAAGTCTAGTGTGGTGTTAATTGAGTAGTCAAATGTTAGAATTTAAGTCAAGGATGCCAATAACTATTAAATTTGTGATAACAAAGTAAGTTTTAGGAAACTGCATGAAATTTGAATAAAAAGTTAACTCAAAGTGATCCTAAGTACAGTGCAACATCAAAAGACCCATATCAAATGGATACATCAATGCCGAATGTCGCATAGATTATGGTTATCAAACAACAGTGAATGTTGCAGTTATAACCCATGTTGGAGAAATAAGGTTGTCGGCATTAATGAATAATGACGATATAAATCGATGATGCAATAATCATTTAAGTAACTTATAGGATTCTGAAATAGCAGTGTCATAATAAACGATATCGAATGAAGTTCAATTTATAATGTTAAGAAGTAAGCTATTGTTATCAACCATACCCATAAGTCAATGTCGAAAATAAGTGGTATTAGTAATAGCTTATACCAAACTAAATAATGCCGCATTTAACCGATGTAATTTCCTTGTAAGAGCAGGTGCATTATCACACATCAACTTAGTAAATAACAATATGAAAGTCTCATGCCATAGTTTCACTAAAACTCAATGTTGATTAACAGAATAATGGAATAGTAGGAAAACTCAAGTAACATCGAATATCCCATCTATATCAAAAAAATATCAATTTCGACTTAAAAATGAATCAATATCAAACATTATAAAATGTCATATGGCATCAGTATTAATATGAGGCAAAACAGTATCGGGTGTAGGGTCTAATAAATCATCTTCTTTATCGTTAAGCTGAGAACACACTAGTTTTCGTACCAATATCGATTAACTTAAAACTTATTCATATGACAAAGGAATTCAATGCTAATCTAACCTCAAATCACAATCAATTATTAGTCTGGTTAATAATATAGGCATCGCATCCTCATAATCAAGCCCAAATGTCAACTTGAAATTTAGGAAACCCAAACCAAACTCTAGTAGCGATTTCTACACTAACTCACCTAATTCAATTTCATAAATCTAATCGACATAATGCGGAAATCGTACCATGTTGATTTAAAAACTTGAAAGTTAAAACTTTTGAATTTATTTGGGAATTTTGATTCTTGCTTGAGCTTCCAATTGCAGGTAAAGGAGAAACGAAAGAGAAGTTCGGCTATTTATAGAAGAGAAAGAGGATGAATAAGCACCATCGATTCATTTTGAATAGACGATTGGATTTGCATGGAATACCAAAAGGCGGAAAAGTTTATTGCCAAGATTATTGACTTGAAAAGTTAATGCTTCCGCTATACAAAAGGGGTAAATATAACAACCATTATTATTCTTGAAGGTGTGGAACATGCAATATAGCTGTAACACTGCATAATAACCAATGCCAAAGGAATGGGAGTGAGCCAACGCCGATAGTATAAAAGACTGTGATGCCGTATGTCATCAACGAAAGGTCATAAGCAACATCACATGTCGTCAGTAAAGTTAAGGATACTAGATGCCAACGATGTTGCATATCATTTATACGGTAAGATGGCTAATACCAAGTCTTTTATGTTGTAGAGCAATGTCGATTGGAATCAATAACAAAATTCATCTAGAAAGTAGTGATGTCTAACGTGATCAATATCGTAAGCCATCAATTTCATCTCCCAATGACGTTGTATCCTATCGACATCGCCATTTACCTATGGAGATAAAATGGACAACACAACTCAATAGTACTGCACTTTACTATATCGCTCATCATTGATGGCATCTATTATCAAAGCTGCTATACACAGATGTCGCATGCCATTTCTATCAAATCCATCAACCTATCAATGGTTCTCTACTAGTACTGAATCAATGACACTTATTATTGAAACCGTCGATAATCAATCTCGCATCATGTTGATGGTGCATTTCATCAATTTTTAGAGGATGCCACCTATTAGTGAATGTGATATTGATGTCGAAAGCCATCAATATCCATGGAAATTATCTTGCCAATCCTTCTCGATGTTCCTCCATCTCAATGTCGCTCCTCACCTATGCTTCTTCATATCGATGCCATTGCATGTTGATGCTGTCTATTATTAATGAAATGTGCCAAAGGTCATCTAAAGTGAGGAAGGAGCCTAGAGCCAACGAGGTTGCCAAGGGTTGTGCACACTGAAGATGGAACATGCCACATGTATCGCCAAGCAGTTGTGTCGAACCTCATACCCCTATAAATATGGACCTGGAGGCATGAAGTAAGTGGCGAACAATTCTTTTCTTATTCTCTTACATTTTAAACTTTGTAACCCTAAATTGATTTGGGGATTTTAGTGTCAAGAAAGCTATTCCACAAAGGACTTTATTCAACACTATTTGGAATAAGAATGAGATTTCTTGGATTACGGCTTACTTTCTAATTCCAAACCACTTGTGATTTTTTAATCATAGTTTGGTACGAATTCCAAAAGTACTCGTATTCTTGATTTCTATTTTTGCATACAATTATCTACATAGATCAACTTCAAGTATATATGACTTCAAATGACTATGAGACTCCTATATAGACCTAGGACAGCTTTCACTCCTCTTAAGCCTTAACTCAACCAAGTGTCACTTTTGGCTAACATCGTTGAGTTTAAATCTACGCTCTCCAAATTCCCTCATTAGCCATGGTTTTCTTCCTTACACCTTTTGGAGTTAACAAAGATATTTGTTAACACTTCCAGATCCACATTTTTTGGAGAGGAAAGTTTAGGGCTTTATTGTCCATTCTTGGATTTACCTTATTTTGCACGCAAATAATTGATTTTTGGGTGTTTGGTGAGTGATTTATCATCTCACAACTTACTACGTACACATGTATAAATTTTTGCATGTTTTAGATTCAATTTTAAAGTCAAAAATATGTTTATGGACTATTTTGGAATTAAATATGAAGTAAAAAATGAATATAAAATGGCTAAAGTTGATTTAATCACATTATTTGAATGTGTGATTGCTTATATAAATGTTAGGCCATGTTAGAGATATGTTTTGAGATGGATTGCCATGTTTTATATATATTTGTATGTTTGGAAGATGATTGCATGTTATTGATGTGTGTTTGGATGTTGTATTATATGTTCGATTGGTTGTAAATACTCAATGGAGCCTAATAAGGGTAATAATCAATTTTATAGTCGAGGGTTCTCATGTAGAAGAAGCAGCAATGCGATCTCCAATTCGATACGCAAAGCATGAGAGATCCTTAAATATAAAATTTATCCTCAATGGATCAACCCTATAATGTTTAGGGTCGCATCAATCCGTTGGCTTTGCGTGTGGGTCGAACTGGTAAGTATAGTGATGGAATTGATGCTAAAATGAAGCATTCAAAGAGGTATAGATTTCTAAATCAGGTATGGTGGCTGGCTTGGCCGCTTTCAATGGTGTTTGGTGTGTGGCCGGTGATAGTGCATTATACAAGAACCCATGGCTTGTGGTGGATGGCTTTTGGTCGACAATAGGAAAACTCTCGACAGAGTAAGAGAGGGCTTCGCTCTAAGAAGAGGATTGGCTCGGTGGTGAAAAATTGGCAAGAAATGTTGTTTAGGATTGTGCTTTTGTTCGGTGGTTGCATAGCTTGGGGCAATCAGTAACTAAAACCGGGCAAAGCATGGGGATGGAGTTTTGGATATTGAATTTGGGCATGATGGCTATTTTCTTTGGGGTAGGCATAAGAGTACTATGGAACTTTAGGAATTGGCTTAGAGCAAGGGGCGAACAACTCTAAAGCGACTCAAGATGACTTAAGGTTTTGAGTGGAAACCAATGAAGTGTGGTGACTTCAACGACTCGATGCGGTAAGTAACTATGGCATCTGCTGATAGACCAAGCAAACAAATTCTGTGTGAAAGCATATGGAGTAGAACAAGAGGCCGTTTCACTATTGGTATGTGTGCTAAGGGATTGATGGATTACTTTGAGGTTATGATGCTCATTTTGTTGGGTCATAGTAGTTTATGTGTACCCATGGTAGACTGTGCGTACCTATACTGTTGGACATCTATGTATATCCAGTCTCAATCCATCTCTATGGGCATCGTCAAGCATTCCCGATATTAAGTAGTCAACAACCATCTATGTAGGTGTAAGAGTTATTATACATCCAACAGTACTTGAGTGAGAGATGTAAGGTTGTATGATGGTAGATGCGTTCTTCATGTGGATGTCATATTGTTGTGTTATACCCTTATGATCTATGTTTTAGTTAGCATAGTACACCCATATGAATTAGAAGTTTAGCATATATTATGTTTATGTGCGAACTCATTTGATGTAGGGATAGGTTAGTCATGGTTCAACATACCTTATATGCTTATTACTATATATGGTTTTTTTAATATTCTGAGATGATGTAGCGCTTACATCAGACCATTGTTTGACTAAAGGTTTTATGCTTTGCTTCTTATTATATCGAATACTCTTAAATGAGTAGATTAGTGATAACATCTCTGGATAGAGCATAGAGAGTACGGAGTATGAGCAGGAGGCCATGCTTTCATCTATCTACATTTTAGAGCACTCTGTCACTTTTATTCCATTGTGCAATACCATTGAGCTATGTTAATACTTGTATTGTCTTAGAGACAGTTATTACAGTTTTTTATGGAGATTTGGGATGGAAAAACTCTATTATTTTTATTTTGTATAGTCTTGTGAAAATGTTGCACTCTGATGTTCTTATTTATGATTCATTTGATTACATCATCGTCTTCCAATTTTTACATATATTTGATTATTATACTCCATCTATGCGCTATAAGATGTTCTACAAGTTCTAAGATTTGTATATTTATTACTGTAGTACCTTAACTATCATTCTACATCGATCGGGTACCATCATAGTGCGCTCCACAGGTTATATTGGATACTGGAGGTGTAGAGCAGTCGTCACAATAATCAAAGGCTTTGATGTATGCTTGTAAAGAAGGGGCGTGTAGCGACGCACTTCTTGGATCATCTAAGTGCATATCTTTGGACCATCTGAGTGGATCTAGGTCCTACTTATTTTAGTGGGCAAGGATTCAAGTACAGCTGTAGCTGCAACGTGGAGCAGTCACTAACCTTAAGATGATGATCATTTTAGTTATCATATATCCAAATGCACCATGCACTCAACAAAATGACCCTTTAATAGTGTATAAAAAATGCTATAGGAGGCTTTTATAGTGTTTTTATAAACGCTGTAAATCAACATGTTGTAATAAATCAATGATCTATTATTGCAAAAAAAAACCCATAAAAAACACGTTTTTATCGCGTTTTCAACATGCTATAAAAAGTCTTATTAATGGCGTTCTTAAATGCTGTAAAAAGGTTATAATAAATCAATGACCTATTATTGCAACATAAAAAAGTATGAAAAACCATGTTTATTATAGCGTTTTCAACATGCTATAAAAAGTCTTGTTAATGGCATTCTTAATATGCTATCAAATACTTTAACAACATTTTTAAAAAAAAATTGCAGTGCAGACATATCCATTATCCCATTATAATCGACAAATTTGCATAAACATAATGTATCATTTCACACAATCATACAGATCACATTAAACGAAAAATAACTAACCATTCAACATTCACATAGAATAATGCATAACATACCGTAATATTTAATGAACATTACATTAGAAGTGTAAATAATTAAATTGATAAAAATATCGTACTACACATGACGATTAAATGTGCCAACCAAAAAAGTTTTACCTCAAAAGAACTTCAAATCGCTAATATACCATAGCATGTTGCCAGTTGTATGCACCATAAATGGGTAATTACTTATGTTCAAGAAATTCAACACTTAGCAATTATAACTATACATACATACATACATGTGTGTGTGATACTTAATTATATAAATTTAACTAATTTATATGGAAATTAATTAATTTATATGAAACTTAATTAATCAATTTAATTTTCATAAAATTAAATTGATTTATATAAACTTTATTTAATTTTATAAAATTTAGTTAATTTATATAATTATATGGAAACGATATCAATAACATATGGAATTTCTGAAATAGATGTAAATTTTGTTTAAAATACTTTATTCAACCATTGCATGTGTATTGTTATAAGCTTATTAATTTTTATAAAAATTAATTAAATTTTATAAGCTTATTTAATTTTAAAAAACAATTGGCTTATTTAACTATTACAAAACTTAGTTAACTTAGTTACTTATTTTTAACTTAGTTAATTTATTGTTGTTGTTGTTGTTGTTGTTATTTTACTATTACTATTACTATTACTATTACTATTACTATTACTATTATTATATTATTTTGTTACTGTTATTATTATTATACTATATTATTCTTCTTCTTCAAAATTTAGTTAATTTTTATAAACTAAATTAATTTTTGTAAAACTTAGTTAAATTGGTTAATTTTTATAAAAAATAGATAATTTTTATAAAACTTAGTTAATTTTTATAACAATTTGACAAAGATTTCAAAACAGAGAACATGAATTTTATAAAACTTAATTAAAATTTCTACGCTTTTTTAATTTAAAAAAACGGTTAGCTTATTTAACTATTATAAAACTTAATTAACTTAGTTAAATTATTACTACTATAATATTATTTCATTACTACTACTATTATTGTATTATATTATTATTCTTCTTTTAACTTTAGTCAATTTTTATTAACTTAATTAATTTTTATAATACTTAGTTAATTTTTATAACAATTTAGCAAAGATTCTAAAATAGAGAACATGATTTTTATAAAACTAAATTAGTTTTCATAAACTTTAGTTAACTTAATTAAAAACATTCAAATTCGAATGTGTAAATAAATGTGTAACATACCGAATTGATGGAAGTATAATTCGTAAACTTTGACAACTGTGAAAAATGGATATTTTGCAAATATTGGAATTTGGCCATGAAACTTATGCCATTGTGTTCTTGGAAATTGATTAATTTTCATATATAATGTTTTCCAAACGGAGTTCAGACGAAGAAGTTATGACCGTTTGAAGTTTTGGCATCAAAAATAATTACAAGTATGAAAGTGATAACTTACATTAATTATAACTGATTGATTGGTTGCTGATGTGTGTTAAATTACATATATAGACAGTCAGCAATGAGTCAGTAGAATTTATTAAAAAGGGAAACATATTATATACACAAAGTCTGAAATTATTTCAATAGCTTACGCGCTTATGTGCACATTTAAACGTTTGAATTTGATTAATGAAATAAATTTGAAACAAGAGTATTGTATTAATACACACACATGTTAAGGAGAGAAATGGTAAAAAAGATTTATTGACAATAAATGCACATTACTAGTAATAATGTACGTTACAATTGTAATTAACATATGTTACAACATTTACTAATGTGGGTTAATTAGAAATTAACGTAGATTATAAACATGTAAGAAGAGGAAACTAAATTTGTTTATAAAATATATATTCTAGAGGTTTAAATCTTTAGTGTTTATAAATAGAAGATTTAGAAGGGTGGATAAAACGTTAAAAAGTAAATGTTGTAACGGACAAGAATCAATAGGGAATGGTTAAATTAGAAGGCAATTAATTAATAAAATTAACTACGAATGAATAAAATAACCAAGCGATTGATTAGTTTAAATTGTATATGTATATATACATATATCCTAATTAATTGTACCCATTCAAAAGTGTAAATAAATGTGTAACATACCCAATTGATGAATAGATAAGGATTGAGAATAAATTGATTGGCTGAATTAATGACATAATTAACATTGATGAGAATGTATAACAAAGGAAATTATTATGGATGTAAATTTGAAAAATTAAGATGGATTGATTGCTAACAAATGCAAATATTTGAAATAAAGATCTAATGATATTTATAAAATGGAAAACAATTTGTAAAGTCAATTAAGAGCAGGAATATAATCTCTCAAAAGTGTAATGTGTACACACAAACAACAAAAATGGAAATTTTGCTGTAACGACCTGTAAATTTAACTGGATTTATTAACATAATTAACTGAATTTTTGTGAAATTTTTAAATAGTTGAATTTGGAAATAAAAATTTGATATTTGGAATGCGTCTATTTAAACATAGCAAATGGTAAGTTTTCATCTGATAATATGGAAGTTTATTTTTTTGTGTAATTTTATTTAAATTTAAATCAGTTAATATTAGATGATAATAAAATATTTCTCAAACCCGGATATTTTAATATAATAAATTAGTAAATCATCTTCTGAGTGAGACGTCATATTTCGTTTCATCAAATTTGGACTGCTATTGCTCCATTTATCTTATTTCCAATGTTTTAGTAGCATTTTTGGTACCTGTTATCGACTTTTGATAAGATGATCATACCACTGATATCTATATACAGTTTTGATTGTCTCATCGTGGTGATCTCTGTGGTATATTTATTTCTCTATTTCGAAGTCCGGCATGCAGTGCAATCTACGAAACGCCTACCGTATCGGTTCCACTTTCGAACCTTTTTGTTTCCTGACCTTTCAATTTACCACCATATATAACAAACAACAGCTAAAATAAAAATATTCTTGAATGCATCGCCTAGATTTTTCTATTTCCAACTTTTCAATTTAATTCGCTATTTTATTTTCGTTCCATTTTGAGTCTCTTGAAATTTCTATCTTCGGTTCAAATTTACTTTAGATAACTATTCAATTTCATTTACTTTAATAACGCCATTAATTTTTATTTTTTTTCAATTCATTGTTTTTAATGCAAGGCTCTTCATCTTAATGACTGCCAGCTAACATTACTTTCCCTTCCACTTTCCCAATATAACCTATCATTCCACTTCTAAAGAAAAGAAATATTTTTTCTCATCATCTTTCAAACGATTCTGTAACGACCCAGGATTTTAATTAATTTAAAATTTGAATATTTAATTAATTTTAAATATTAATAAGTGAAATTATAAGTCGAATAAATTTTATTTTGAATAATTGGATTTAATTGGATAATTAAATCGATAATTTAATATGTTCAATTATGGAAATAATTGAAAATTGAGTTAAATATGATTGAAAATGATTTGCAAAATTTTATTTTATCATGTTGGAGTTAGAATGATATTTTAGAACTTTTAAAATCGAATTAAAAGTTAATTTGTGAAAATTGAAAATTTTAATATTTAAATCGACTAGTGAAAATAGTCAATTTTTGAACAGTCTCAGAATTGGACGAGACCAGTTCCATTGGATCTGTAATAGTTAGTTATTACCGGATTTCAAATTTCGTAGCAAACGGAGTTTTCGTTTGATCGTGGCAGCTCGAAACGCATCGAAATTGTTTTAATATTAATTTGGCGAGTTAAAATAGCCCTTTTTCAAAAAGTCTCGGATTTCGACGAAACCAGTTTCATCGGATCCGTAATGTGATATTATTGTAAGGTTTCAAATTTCGTGTCAATTGGATTTACCGTTTGTGCGGTACAAATTAAAACGCCTAGAAAATCGTTTAAATCGGTTTAATTTAAATTGAACGTTTATTGCCATAACTCGCACAGATGTCCGAATTAGCTTCTGAAACCTGTTCCATTGTGTCCAAAATGCGGGGTAAACCCTAGAAACGCTGGTTACGGCGCGTAAATCGGAGTTCGGAATTCCCGGATGAATAGTGTTCGAAATTTCCTATAAATAGACCAACACCCATCGCAAAAAAAAAAAAAAAATAACAAAACCTAACCCTAATCAGTAGCCGCCACCTTCATAAATATGGATGGCCGAAATTCACTTTCCTTCTCCCTCGAATTTCTTCAAATCTATCAACAATTACAACAAACTTCCAACTAGAAAGTGGTAGAGCACGTTGAGATCTTGATATCCAACGGCTATGATCGCGAATAGGTTAGTAGGTTGACGGCAAATCTCGTATTAGTGTCGCACGTTCATTCTCGAACTGCGTGCAGAAGGCTCGACCGAGCTCTGAGACGTTTGGGCCGAAGATAGCTCTTGCAATGGGCTTCAATATGGAGGTGGTTTGATGAAGTTTCGTCGAGCGAGGAGATTGCAAAGTGGAACCCTAGTTTTGTGTTCATGGGTTTCATTGCGTGCGTGAGCTACCTGGGAGGAACGTGCGTGGGAAGGAAGCAAATTGCGGCCGAGATTTCTCAGTTCAAAAATGTGTGGCTGAGATGTTATCAAGGTTTAAGATTGAAAAAGAAATTGAAAATAAATTATAATTTAAATCGTGTAATATTTAAATTGTTGTATCTTTTTCATACGAGGTCGAAAACGCGCGAAACCAATTGCGTTGGAATCGTATGGACGAGCACTACGCTATGGAACTGGATTGGAGTCGTTTGGAGTTAGTGAGAATTTCGGGTAAAATTAAACGTCCGTTTAATTTTATTCGAAATAAATCGCTAAAACGAAATTAAAATCAAGGTGAGAACTTCTCACTCAATCGAATCGGTTTCGATTTTATTTTAAATAGTTAGATTTAAAATATTTGAATGCATGTTTGAATGATGATTGTTATCTATTGATTGTTAAAATAGACATTATGCGCCGTTAGTAAGCGGATGTTATTTATTAAAAACATATACCGCGAATATTTCATAAACAGTGAAATTGGTATTATATATAATAGCAATATATATATATATATTGGCATATGTATATATTGCAGTTGTTGATTTCCTGCATTTTTTAGCGGGTGAGACCCTATTGCGCCGTCTATTAAGCGGATAATATTTTAAATCCCATATACCGTGATAATTCCGTACTGGAGCAGAATTGGTATTGTGCTAATGTTTGTGGATGCAGGGAAACAGGTTGGAGGGATCCAACTGGATTCCTCAACAGTTTTTATTTGATTTCAGATATTTTGATATTTGATGGATTATCATATCGATATATGATATCGTTGTTGTCGTGATTGACTATATGGTGTGTAGCATCATTGGACCAAATTTGGAATTTTAAAATGATTTTTAAAGTGATTTTTGAAAGTATACGTTTATCCATTTTAAATAAATAAACGTATAATTTTTAATGTTATAAAAATTATGATTTTTGAGAAATATAGTTAAAGGTTGATTTTTGAAAATATGAGGCTAATGATTTTATAAAATAGTTTAATCGGGATTTTTGAAATTATTATAAAGAGTTGAAAATATAGGATTTATAAAATTTAATTATTTTATGAATCAGAATGGTGAAATTATAAAGGAGATTAAAGATGTTTTAAAAGAATAATATAAATTGATTTATATAAAAAGATTTATAAATTGATAATTTATAAATGAAAATATTTGAATTATAAAACGAGTTTTTATAAGTGTTTGAATGAAGTGAAAATGGATTGCATAAGTGAATGGAATTTATAAAATTATAAATGGTGAAGTTATAAGTGAAATTTATAAATAATAAGATTTATAAATTTCGTGAGGTTATTAAAGAATATATTTGGGTAAATAAACGAATCTTATAAGTTATAAGATTTATAATTATGAAGTTTAAAGGAACGATTTAGTAAACAAATAAATTTTAAGTGTTTAACTTAAAATATAGACCTTTGGTTTATAATTGAATTATGAATTGAATAGGTTAATAAAAGGAATTTATAAACGTTGTTTTATAAATTCGCAAACGACTTATTTTGATAAGTAAATTGTTGAAACATATTAATGGAGTTATATTCACATTTTTGACTGTGAATGATCCTTTGAAATAAAATGAATAGAAGTGATGAAATTTGTAACGTAGTATATTCACGTTTTTGAATAGTGAATAATATGTTAAAGAAAATGTTTAGGATGTGATATTTTGAATTGAATTAAAACGATCTAACGATGTTTTAAAAGGTGTTAAGATTCGAAACCATAGATTTCAACATTCATTGTTGAAATAGACGTTTTCGAGAAATAAAAGGAAATGGTGGACTATAGCACTATTGTTATAGTAAATGATTTCCGAAAGGAAATGTTTTGTTTAGTATTGGGATTTATATATCTATCTTAAATTCGAATCCCTATACTAGTGATTTTGGGTTGTCGTAATGATGTTTTACGTAACATTCTTTTTAGCCCAAATAAAAATGTTTAAGAGAATGATTTCCTTAAAGAATGAAATATATACTTAATCTCGGTTTAAGTATATTGAATATTTTCTAAGTGTTGAAAATAAATAAAATTTGTGAATTACTTATGAATAAGTAAGTATGGAAATGTTTTTCCAATATAAAGTGAATATTTTGAGAATTTATCTTTTTGAAGATAAATTGAAATGAATAATTGAAATCGTTTATTCATAAATATTTTGAAATATAAATTCATTAAGGAATTTATAAAGGAAAGGGGAATTTGTCTAAAAATAAATATTGATTTATTTTTGAAGTGTGAAAATTATTTATCTTGTAAAGATATTTTGGAAAATAAATAATTTGGAAAATTATTTGGAATCTGGTGATGTGTGCATATCCATTGATAGTTCAATAACCGACTATCAATATTTACCTTTGAAGGTATTTGTTGTGATTTGCTGAATTTGAATGCACACTTATTTTTAAATTATTGCGCTCGTTATTCGGATTACCCATTCCGAATAGTGATACGACGTAATGGATAGCATTGAAGATCGGTGTTGAAGACCCGGTATTTGCGAGAGCGATAGGATGACCTGTCGATTGACTCTGCACCGAGTAGCTACGGTATTGAGTTCTCCATATGTGATGGGAAATCCGATCAGGATTGTGGATATCCGGATTGCAAGGACTTCTTTGTAAGTGCCTTCAGTTCTGTTCGAGCCTGGAACAGACTTGTATGGATTGCATGTCTGACATTACAAATTGAGATATAAAGCCGATTTCTTTCAAATATATTTCTGTTGGTGGCAGAGAATTTATTCTCTTAGCTTAACACCCTTCTCTGAGACGTACGAGCTCAGAGGTTATGTAGTTGAAGGTTATCAGCGATATATTCCCAATTTGGTAATGTAACATGCTGAGTGTTGCTGTGAAATGATCATTGTGTTGATTATTTGTGATAGGTTCATTTGTTTGATCGTCTATCCTGGTGATCATTTCTATGATCATTTGTTGACCCAAAGCATGGCTTTTGAATAAAGTTTGTTTTTGTGGACGTGACTTCGTCGAGCCTCACACCCCGGGAATGGTCAAAACAGGAAAGATGTAGCAAGGTTATGAGGGGTAGCGCCCTTTAGGGTATGTGCATTTCCTTCTGGAAAAGGGTGGTATCATGGTATGGAGCCCAGATACTTACTCATGTTGAAAACACTTTATGATTGTGTGAATTGATTACGAGCGCTCGGTGAAAGGTCCCAAAGGACCGGGGGATGGCATATTCGGTCAGTTGTTACTCAGTTAGGGGTAACCCGACCTTGTGTTGGTAGAGATCCGGTTTGGTTCTCGGGGATGTCCATCCAGAGGAATTCTCATGTGGCAATGGGAAGTTCCTAGGCCTGATCATTCGTTGGAAATCCAAAGAAACAATACGATCTTGTACGGTATTAGTTGTAGAACCTATCATTCACTTATGGTGGCGCCCCACTGTTTGGATAGTAGCTATAGTAGGCATAGTTCGGAATGTCTATGCTGGCTAAGATTTATATTCTACTTTTGAAATGAATTTTTTCTACACTATGCACTAATAATAATATGAAATGTTCTTTTAAATGCGTATCAAGCATCTTTGACTATCATAAGGAGAAATCTCCTCCGATTCTGCGTTTGCATTGTGTGTGTGTGCGGGAGGCCTTATGGTAGTCTCATTTTTAAAAGCATTGCGAATTGATTAAAAATATTCCTCTATTTTGATTTTAAAGATAAATAAACTGTTTTGAGTTCTCACACCAGTCATATGACTGACTTGGAGTTTATTGTTTTCCTTCCTAAACTCTGGGTGCCCACCAATTTCTACACGGGCAGTCAAGAGTTAAGGTTTATCAGGATATTCTGGAGTTGCTGGAGGCAAGCTGGATGGCATGGCGTATTACTAGTATATAGTATTTCTTTTTCCGCTGCATTGTTTGATGTTGTTTGTTGTTGTACACTCTGATGATAAGATGTAATGAAATGTATTGTATAAAATGTAATAACTGATATAGTTCTTTGTTTAAAGATTATTCATTTATTATTTTATGTTGTTCCGCTGCGATTGTGAGATTCTGATATTGTTCTGTTGTCTTCAGTTCCGTTCTATTTTCTTTATTTTCTTTTCTCTCTATTTTCTATCTTTCCTCTCTTCTTCTATCTTTTTCTTCTTTTTAAACATTGATAATTCGTATTTCTGTTCATCTTGAATTAATCTATGGAGATTAGTGTATATTCAAGGGGTACGGACTTGCGGGTCATCACAGGTGGTATCAGAGCATATGGTTAAGCGACAACCATGGTTCTGTTGGGTGTTACTCATTAGAGATAGAGTCAGCAGTACTCTAGAATGAGTTTGAGTGTAATAATAGCTATGAGAGCGTATTTGTTAGTGAATATAAAATTGTTTTATATGGTGATGATTGGTTTGTTGAGTGGTATATGAACCTTCGTTGGCGCAGCCTCGAAACTGAATCGAAGGGGTTTCTAAACACTTGAATAGAACAATTCGACACGATATTGTTTTAAGTTGGGTAAATGAAATAATTTTACCTTGATTATATTTTATATATAAAGGAATAATTTTTCAGAATAATTAAAGTGTATATAAGTTGATTGTTTAGTTGTTTGAATAATCTAAGTAAAAGAATAATTGTATAAGCAAAAGAATTATAAGAATTGAATTATAATTAAAGTGAATTACAATTGTGAAATAAACTTATATATATAAGAAGTGAAACTATATGGATATATTTATAAATATGAGTTGAAATAAAAATGAATTTAATGTTAAATGGAAATTTACTTTAGAATTGGAAGTTGAATTGATTTATAAGTTGGAATTTAAGTTAAGTAAAAACAAGTGATGTTTATAAAATGGAAGTATAACTTAAGAGTTGTTGAATGAAGTTGATATTGGTATCAAAATAAATTAATAAAGTTAAGTGATAGATGTGAACTTAAGTTATGTAAATGAAATTCAACTTTAGTAATTGAATTGAATAAATGGATTGAATATTAATCAATTAAATGTGAATAATTGATATGAAATAATGAATATAAGTGTTAATTCATTAAAATCTAATGTTATGGAAAATTGAATAATTGAATGAAAATCAATTTAATTAAACTAAATTGAATGAATATAAGAAAAGGAATTTGGTTGTAATTAATATAATTTGGTTGTTATATGGTTGTTAGTTGATTGTATATAATTCATTAAGTTAATGAAATTGAAAGCTAAAGTAATTGGAATTCAATTGGAAGTTAAATGAATTTTAAATAGAATTGAATTTGATTTGGAAGTGAACCAACTTGAATATGAATTAGTGAATATAAACTAATTGAAAATGAATGTTAGTAACATCCACTGCTAATAAATCGAATGTGATTAAATTGAAAACCTGTTTCATTGAATATTAATGAGAATATAAATGAATATTTATTGGTTATGAATGCTAGTTGGTTGATGTTTGCATTTGTTGCCTTTACTACCTTTGCTATGTTAACATATATAGTTATTATGTTACTATATGTTGTATATTGATACTATTGTCTACATGCATGTTCTCATGTTGTTTGTTGAGTGATTAGTAGGTGCGGATCGCGTTTGCTTCGCATTTGAAGCTCGCTTTCGCGCTATAATTAGCCGTATATGCTCGCTAGTAAAATATAAGGTACATATCTCGGATTACATACCGTACTTTTATACTTTTTTCCCTTCGGGATGCCTCATTACTTGATGAGATGTATATTTTTGATATATATACTGTCATTTTTTTTCGGATCGAGCCGCGCAAAGGAGACTATGGCGAATTTTTCCGAAAATTTAAGGCGTTAGAAAAAATTTGAGAAAATTGGAAAATTTTGAAAACTTTAATTTTGATTTGGAGTTGAAAGTTAAACAATAGTAGTTGTTTTTGAAAAGATAACTAAGTATGATTTGAAAACTTAGTAAAGTTATTGTAAGAAATTTAACTATGGATTTTGGGAAAGTTAATAGATTCTGTAATTTTTCTTACTTGATAATTTCGAGGACGAAATTCTTTTAAGGGGGGAAGATTGTAACGACCCAGGATTTTAATTAATTTAAAATTTGAATATTTAATTAATTTTAAATATTAATAAGTGAAATTATAAGTTGAATAAATTTTATTTTGAATAATTGGATTTAATTGGATAATTAAATCGATAATTTAATATGTTCAATTATGGAAATAATTGAAAATTGAGTTAAATATGATTGAAAATGATTTGTAAAATTTTATTTTATCATGTTGGAGTTAGAATGATATTTTAGAACTTTTAAAATCGAATTAAAAGTTAATTTGTGAAAATTGAATATTTTAATATTTAAATCGACTAGTGCAAATAGTCAATTTTTGAACAGTCTCAGAATTGGACGAGACCAGTTCCATTGGATCTATAATAGTTAGTTATTATCGAATTTCAAATTTCGTAGCAAACGGAGTTGTCGTTTGATTGTGGCAGCTCGAAACGCATCGAAATTGTTTTAATATTAATTTGGCGAGTTAAAATAGCCGTTTTTCAAAAAGTCTCGGATTTCGACGAAACTAGTTTCATCGGATCCGTAATGTGATATTATTGTAAGGTTTCAAATTTCGTGTCAATTGGATTTACCGTTTGTCCGGTACAAATTAAAACGCCTAGAAAATCGTTTAAATCGGTTTAATTTAAATTGAACGTTTATTGCCATAACTCGCACAGATCTCCGAATTAGCATCCGAAACCTGTTCCATTGTGTCCGGAACACGGGGTAAACCCTAGAAACGCTGGTTACGGCGCATAAATCGAAGTTCGGAATTCCCGGATGAATAGTGTTCGAAATTTCCTATAAATAGACCAACACCCTTCCCAAAAAAAAAATAAAAAAAAATAACAAAACCTAACCCTAATCAGTAGCCGCCACCTTCATAAATATGGATGGCCGAAATTCACTTTCCTTCTCCCTCGAATTTCTTCAAATCTATCAACAATTACAACAAACTTCCAACTAGAAAGTGGTAGAGCACGTTGAGATCTTGATATCCAACGGCTATGATCGCGAATGGGTTAGTAGGTTGATGGCAAATCTCGTATTAGTGTCGCACGTTCATTCTCGAATTGCGTGCAGAAGGCTCGACCGAGCTCTGAGACGTTTGGGCCGAAGATAGCTCTTGCAATGGGCTTCAATATGGAGGTGGTTTGATGAAGTTTCGTCGAGCGAGGAGATTGCAAAGTGAAACCCTAGTTTTGTGTTCATGGGTTTCATTGCGTGCGTGAGCTACCTGGGAGGAACGCGCGTGGGAAGGAAGCAAATTGCGGCTGAGATTTCTCAGTTCAAAAATGTGTGGCTGAGATGTTATCAAGGTTTAAGATTGAAAAAGAAATTGAAAATAAATTATAATTTAAATCGTGTAATATTTAAATTGTTGTATCTTTTTCATACGAGGTCGAAAACGCGCGAAACTAGTTGCGTTGGAATCGTATGGACGAGCACTACGCTATGGAATTGGATTGGAGTCGTTTGGAGTTAGTGAGAATTTCAGGTAAAATTAAACGTCCGTTTAATTTTATTCGAAATAAATCGCTAAAACGAAATTAAAATCAAGGTGAGAACTTCTCACTCAATCGAATCGGTTTCGATTTTATTTTAAATAGTTAGATTTAAAATATTTGAATGCATGTTTGAATGATGATTGTTATCTATTGATTGTTAAAATAGACATTATGCGCCGTTAGTAAGCGGATGTTATTTATTAAAAACATATACCGCGAATATTTCATAAACAGTGAAATTGGTATTATATATAATAGCAATATATATATATTGGCATATGTATATATTGCAGTTGTTGATTTCCCGCATTTTTTAGCGGATGAGACCCTATTGCGCCGTCTATTAAGCGGATAATATTTTAAATCCCATATACCGCGATAATTCCGTACTGGAGCGGAATTGGTATTGTGCTAATGTTTGTGGATGCAGGGAAACAGGTTGGAGGGATCCAACTGGATTCCTCAACAGTTTTTATTTGATTTCAGATATTTTGATATTTGATGGATTATCATATCGATATATGATATCGTTGTTGTCGTGATTGACTATATGGTGTGTAGCATCATTGGACCAAATTTGGAATTTTAAAATGATTTTTAAAGTGATTTTTGAAAGTATACGTTTATCCATTTTAAATAAATAAACGTATAATTTTTAATGTTATAAAAATTATGATTTTTGAGAAATATAGTTAAAGGTTGATTTTTGAAAATATGAGGCTAATGATTTTATAAAATAGTTTAATCGGGATTTTTGAAATTATTATAAAGAGTTGAAAATATAGGATTTATAAAATTTAATTATTTTATGAATCAGAATGGTGAAATTATAAAGGAGATTAAAGATGTTTTAAAAGAATAATATAAATTGATTTATATAAAAAGATTTATAAATTGATAATTTATAAATGAAAATATTTGAATTATAAAACGAGTTTTTATAAGTGTTTGAATGAAGTGAAAATGGATTGCATAAGTGAATGGAATTTATAAAATTATAAATGGTGAAGTTATAAGTGAAATTTATAAATAATAAGATTTATAAATTTCGTGAGGTTATTAAAGAATATATTTGGGTAAATAAACGAATCTTATAAGTTATAAGATTTATAATTATGAAGTTTAATGGAACGATTTAGTAAACAAATAAATTTTAAGTGTTTAACTTAAAATATAGACCTTTGGTTTATAATTGAATTATGAATTGAATAGGTTAATAAAAGGAATTTATAAACGTTGTTTTATAAATTCGCAAACGACTTATTTTGATAAGTAAATTGTTGAAACCTATTAATGGAGTTATATTCACATTTTTGACTGTGAATGATCCTTTGAAATAAAATGAATAGAAGTGATGAAATTTGTAACGTAGTATATTCACGTTTTTGAATAGTGAATAATATGTTAAAGAAAATGTTTAGGATGTGATATTTTGAATTGAATTAAAACGATCTAACGATGTTTTAAAAGGTGTTAAGATTCGAAACCATAGATTTCAACATTCATTGTTTAAATAGACGTTTTCGAGAAATAAAAGGAAATGGTGGACTATAGCACTACTGTTATAGTAAATGATTTCCGAAAGGAAATGTTTTGTTTAGTATTGGGATTTATATATCTATCTTAAATTCGAATCCCTATACTAGTGATTTTGGGTTGTCGTAACGATGTTTTACGTAACATTCGTTTTAGCCCAAATAAAAATGTTTAAGAGAATGATTTCCTTAAAGAATGAAATATATACTTAATCTCGATTTAAGTATATTGAATATTTTCTAAGTGTTGAAAATAAATAAAATTTGTGAATTACTTATGAATAAGTAAGTATGGAAATGTTTTTCCAATATAAAGTGAATATTTTGAGAATTTATCTTTTTGAAGATAAATTGAAATGAATAATTGAAATCGTTTATTCATAAATATTTTGAAATATAAATTCATTAAGGAATTGATAAAGGAAAGGGGAATTTGTCTAAAAATAAATATTGATTTATTTTTGAAGTGTGAAAATTATTTACCTTGTAAAGATATTTTGGAAAATAAATAATTTGGAAAATTATTTGGAATCTGGTGATGTGTGCATATCCATTGATAGTTCAATAACCGACTATCAATATTTACCTTTGAAAGGTATTTGTTGTGATTTGCTGAATTTGAATGCACACTTATTTTTAAATTATTGCGCTCGTTATTCGGATTATCCATTCCGAATAGTGATACGACGTAATGGATAGCATTGAAGATCGGTGTTGAAGACCCGGTATTTGCGAGAGCGATAGGATGACCAGTCGATTGACTCTGCACCGAGTAGCTACGGTATTGAGTTCTCCATATGTGATGGGAAATCCGATCAGGATTGTGGATATCCAGATTGCAAGGACTTCTTTGAAGTGCCTTCGGTTCTGTTCGAGCCCGGAACAGACTTGTATGGATTGTATGTCTGACATTACAAATTGATATATAAAGCCGATTTCTTTCAAATATATTTCTGTTGGTGGCGGAGAATTTATTCTGTTAGCTTAACACCCTTCTCTGAGACGTACGAGCTCAGAGGTTATGTAGTTGAAGGTTATCAGCGATATATTCCCAATTTGGTAATGTAACATGCTGAGTGTTGCTGTGAAATGATCATTGTGTTGATTATTTGTGATAGGTTCATTTGTTTGATCGTCTATCCTGGTGATCATTTCTATGATCATTTGTTGACCCAAAGCATGGCTTTTGAATAAAGTATGTATTTGTGGACGTGACTTCGTCGAGCCTCACACCCCGGGAATGGTCAAAACAGGAAAGATGCAGCAAGGTTATGAGGGGTAGCGCCCTTTAGGGTATGTGCATTTCCTTCTGGAAAAGGGTGGTATCATGGTATGGAGCCCAGATACTTACTCATTTTGAAAACACTTTATGATTGTGTGAATTGATTACGAGCGCTCGGTGAAAGGTCCCAAAGGACCGGGGGATGGCATGTTCGGTCAGTTGTTACTCAGTTAGGGGTAACCCGGCCTTGTGTTGGTAGAGATCCGGTTTGGTTCTCGGGGATGTCCATCCAGAGGCATTCTCATGTGGCAATGGGAAGTTCCTTGGCCTGATCATTCGTTGGAAATCCAAAGAAACAATACGATCTTGTACGGTATTAGTTGTAGAACCTATCATTCACTTATGGTGGCGCCACACTGTTTGGATGGTAGCTATAGTAGGCATAGTTCGGAATGTCTATGCTGGCTAAGATTTATATTCTACTTTCGAAATGAATTTTTTCTACACTATGCACTAATAATAATATCAAGTGTTCTTTTAAATGCGTATCAACCATCTTTGACTATCATAAGGAGAAATCTCCTCCGATTCTGCGTTTGCATTGTGTGTGTGTGCGGTAGGCCTTATGGTAGTCTCATTTTTAAAAAGCATTGCGAGTTGACTTTAAAAATATTCCTCTATTTTGATTTTAAAGATAAATAAACTGTTTTGAGTTCTCACACCAGTCACATGACTGACTCGGAGTTTATTGTTTTCCTTCCTAAACTCTGGGTGCCCACCAATTTCTACACGGGCAGTCAAGAGTTAAGGTTTATCAGGATATTCTGGAGTTGCTGGAGGCAAGCTGGATGGCATGGCGTATTACTAGTATATAGTATTTCTTTTTCCGCTGCATTGTTTGATGTTGTTTGTTGTTGTACACTCTGATGATAAGATGTAATGAAATGTAATGTATAAAATGTAATAACTGATATAGTTCTTTGTTTAAAGATTATTCATTTATTATTATATGTTGTTCCGCTACGATTGTGAGATTCTGATATTGTTATGTTGTCTTCAGTTCCGTTCTATTTTCTTTATTTTCTTTTCTCTCTATTTTCTATCTTTCCTCTCTTCTTCTATCTTTTTCTTCTTTTTAAACATTGATAATTCATATTTCTGTTCATCTTGAATTAATCTATGGAGATTAGTGTATATTCAAGGGGTACGGACTTGCGGGTCATCACAGGTGCAGCCATCACCAACGCTTGCACCCACTGCTTCGCCTCCTCAGCCCATCAGACCATCGGATCCCACTCAGCAATTCCTCACCCTCTCTTCTCTCCCCTAGCCTTCCATTTTTTCTTCCTTTATGTTGTAGCGAGCAGCCATCCAACACACCAATACACCCCGACCCGCCATGACCAACCCCACCTGCTCACATGTGAGCAATGCATCCCCTCGGCCTCACAGTGCTCCATGCCTTCGTCCTCCTCACGGCCCGCACCACCACCTGAAGTCACACCCCTCCGATCATCACTGATGCGTCACCTTTCCTTTAATCGAGATTCCCTTGCTTCCTCCATCCATGTCGAATACCACCACCATCAACTGGCCGAACTCACTAGTCCCATCGCCTCCTTCTTCCTCCTCCTACTAGGCTGAGCTAGCTGGTAAATGTTTATATATAAATATTATTTTAAAATATTATTTTGTTTAAGTATAGAAAAGGGTATTTTATGATATGTTTAAAAGAACATATATAGATGTTTGTACCAAAACTGGGCACAACACTCTTTGAAAGTATTTGAAGAGATAAAAATGAAGAATAGAAATGTAAAACGAGGATATCTAACAAACTTTTCAAAAACAGATATGAAAATACGCAGGAAAACAACAATTTAGAATGGTTCGACATATTGCCTATGTCCACTATGAAGTTTGATGACTTTATTGATATTTACTTGCTGATTACAACTAATTTCAATGGATTACAACAGATTAAAGTTCTGAAATTCAAGTAAAACAACAGCTATGGAGTGCAAAGTTGAATCGGGCAGAGTCTGGACATTCGAGAGCCAAAAAGCCCCTTTTTCTATAGGCCCTGGGGCCTATTTATAGGTGTAGGAGGCTGATATCTCACTCAGATCTCGGAAGACTTCTTTTGACACGTGGGTGGGCATACGCGATCGATCCCATGAAGTTTTGACTCGATCCGTGATCGATAAGAACGAATTTCGTATCGATCAGGATTTGGCCCAACGGACTTGAAATTTGGCATGGACCTTGTGACGACCCGGGAATTTTAACGAATTAAATTGGGATAATTAATTGTTTTTAAAATAGTTGAAAGTTAATTTTAACTTGAATTCGAAATATTAATATTTATTTGACAATTAAATCATTGAATTATATAGTTTAAAATATTGAATTTGATGATTGAAATTGGGTAAAGTGTTGAAGCCGGATTTTTAAGCCTGTTAAAATATAATTTGAAGACTTATAAAACTTATAACAATAATACTGGAGATAATAGAACGACTTGAATTTAATTTAAAGATAATTTGTTCAGTTTTAATAATATATCGTTTAAATTGGAATTTAAAAATAGTCTTCCGAGGCACAGTCTCGGAATTCGACGAAACTAGTTCCCTTGGATCCGTAATAGTTAGTTATTATTGGATTTCAATTTCCTTAGCAATCAGAGTTGTCGTTTGACCCTGGCAGCTCGAAACGCTTAGATATATTTGGATTGATTTAATTTAATATCGATCGTTTAATTCCGTAACTCGCACGTGCATTCAGATTAGCCTCCGAAACACGTTCCATTGTGTTCGGAACACGGGTAAAACCATATTGTCTGATTTGGAGTTCGAAATTTCACGGAACAAAACGTGAGATATTTTCAATATTTAATTATATAACAAACAAGCGTCCTCGAGAAGCTTCCCTGATTGATATTTTATCTTCGTTCTCCTCTAATCATCAAATAGAGACCGAACTTGCTTTCCTTCTCCAATTTCTTTCAAAAACCCTCTTCACTCCATTATATATATAAAAAAAATTCAAACTCAAGCAAAATAGATAGCCGAAGAATTCCCGGAGTCAAATCAAATCAAAATTTCCCCTCTCCTCAAACGCAATCAGATTCGTTTAGTGATTGGGTGAATTCGATTCTTCGGTTAGGGTTTTGATCTTCACGAGCTCACGATTTCACGACAGAGGCTTGGGCAGTGGAGCTAGAGTTCGTCGCGGCGGCTTGTTATCATCGCGTCCATTTGGTCAGTCGCATGGTTCGACGTTAGCTCTCGTTCGAATCGATGGAGGTCTTCATCGACGTCAGGTCTGGGAACACGGCCGAAGTCGATGCAATAGAGGTCGAAGTCGCATCTAGGTTGAAGGGCTTGATCGAATCTATCCGTGGCAATGATTGAAGGTGGAGGACGTGAGTGGGAGCTCGTGCTCGAGCTCTGGCATTGGGAAGAGTGCATTGCTCGTGGTGGCGACGAGGTGTATGGCCTGGGTTGTTTTCTAGTAAGGTATAATAATTTTAACTTTAAAATTTGATTAATCTGGATTGAATATATATATTTTTATCTGAAGCTTTCAAATTGTTTTCTTAAAAAAATAAAAAATAAAAAATTTGTGCATGCGGTGAATTATTTTCAACGAAATTTAAGATAATAAATAAAATGAAATGTATATATATATATACACATACCTAACTTTATTTACTAATTTGATTTTAAAATAATAGGGATTTATTTGTTAATTAACTTGTTCTAAAGAATTTATTTAAAATCAAACTATTATTTTAAAATAAATCATTGGTTAATTAAAATATCAAATGGGAATTTGATTGTTCAAACTGTTCAAATATTAACAAATTGTATAATTGTTTATACAAGGTCAAAAATCGAGGAAACCAAGGCAATTTTGTGGATGGATTGCAGATAAGAGCAAAGGTGATTAAACCTCACTCTGTAGAATTTTTATTTTAATTTAAATGGTTAAATTTAAGTAAATTGGATGAATGATTGAAATGTTTGGATGTGTACTGATGATCTCGTGATTCAATTTTAGTTGTCAACTGTGGTTTGACTCGAGGTATTCGGGTTATAAATTGTTTAAACCTAAATCATAATAGGAAGTTTAATGATTTGTGGTTTGTCAAAATCGTAGGGTAATTGAAATGGATGGTTTATTTATTTAAATTAATTAATAAATCGAGTTGATTAATTAGTAAGTAAAGGTTTGAATTCATTTTGGTTAAGTTAATTTAGTCGAATTAATTTAGAATAATCAATGGATGGTTTGATAGATAATTACTTAATGAAATTAATAAAATAAAATTTCTTTGTGAAATTAATCAAGGAATAAATTAAGATGATTAATTAAGGAGCAATTGATTACTAAATGAAGTAAATAAAAGTATAGTTAATTATCATTTGGAATTAATCGGAATGATAAATATCATGGTTTAATTAAGGTAATTGAGTCTGATCAGGATAAATTAAAATATAAAGAGAAATCCTCAACTTATATAGAAAACAAAAAATGATGTAATTAAAGATTTGATTAATTAAGAGTTATAAAGTAATAAATAAGTGACTCATGACAAATTAATGAGCATAAGTAATTAAGGGTTAATGAAATTTAAATAGTTAATTAATTCGAGAAGTAATGAAAGATTACTTATTGATTTTGGTAAGTAGAATTAATATCGTGAAGTTAATTAAAGATAATTACTTGAATGTAATTGAAAGTTAACTAATCTAGGGTGATTAATTAAGATGAATGATTATGGAAGAGTTGATCATTTAATTGATTTGGAATCAATGAATGAAGGAATCTAAGTGATTGTGGTTTGCAATTCAATTAGAATCAATTGAATTGATTTGTATGTGATTAAGTTTTGCTTATGGGTGATTGAATGGTATTGGGTGCTTTGAATGAGTTGATATCTCTAATATGAAATGTTGTGTATTTCTTTTGGATAACCTGGGTTAGGATGACATGAGTTTCGAAGAGATCGGGATCGGGTATTGGGAGATACCCGAAACCACTTCGAATTTTTATAGATTGATACGTGAAATCAATAGGATGAAATAAAATGTTTTGAGTGAATTGGGTTGTTTTATCTAAGTTTGGTACATAGAAATTTATATGTGAAATAAGTGTTGTCTATAGCAAATTGTGAAGTCGTTAAATTGATATATGTTTTCAAGGGTTTATATAAGTTGATAGCTTGGGTATTCCATGTTAGTTGAGATTACTCACGCTGGTTTCCAGCCTGACCCGGGTGTTACTTTGGTGTAATGATCGGGTCAGACCGAGTATTACAGATTTTCAGGTAGGTACGTTCTGGAGCTCAGGTGGCGAGCTGGATGGCAGGAGCGTATAGAGTATTTCCGCTATATTTATATTATTGTAAATCTGCGACATGATAATTGTATACATTCAATGACTGTATATATATGTGAAACTCTGATGTGTGTTAAATGTAACCGACAGTTACAATATTCTTTTGTAAATTATTTATTATATTTTATCCGCTGTGATTGTGAGATGTTTTGTTGTTTCTGTTCTTCTTCTTCTTCTATCTCTTTCTTCTTCTTATAACTATCTGGAATTTTCGGTTAGAAAATTTCGGGTCGTTACAGTTGGTATCAGAGCAGAAGGTTAAGCGAGAACCTTGGCTCTGGTGGGGATTACTCTTTGAATAGAGTCCGTAGTACTCTAGAATGAGTTGAGTATATATATATATATATATATATATATATATATATATGAGAGCGTACTTGTTATTTTCTTATATAAAGGTTTTAAATGATTTTATATAAAAGTATATTTTGATATATAAAGCAATATTTCCTACTAATAAATATTTAGGCGATTGGTTGTTGAATTATTGGAATTAAGTTAAGAAGGACTATAAAATACGACAAAATTTAAATTATAACCAAAGTTGAAGAATAAACTTATATAACAAAATGGAATTTAAAATATAGATTGTAAATGTAATTTATAAATTGAAATAAACTTCATAAATAAATGAGATTATAAGTTGAAATAAAATTTCAGAGAATATTTGAAAATAAGGTAAGACGAAAATTCCAGAGTAATGTTTAATTGTGAATTGGATGGATTGGAAATTTGAAATTTTTGGGAAAATTTAAAATTCCTTTGGATTAGGAAGTGGTTTCCAAAGGTTTTGGAGAAATAATAGCATTATTTCAAAAATATTATTGTGTTGAATTTAAAATCTGGGAGATTTCAAATTAAAATTATTTGGAGATGTTTCTAAAGAGATAAAGCATTGAACTCTTTCAGTCACTGGAAAATAACGTCGGTGATGACTGCAGCATCATCGATGTTCATTTTCGAGTTTCTAGAAGAGAAATTGCTACCAAATTGTTTTTAATTGGAATTGTTTGTGAACTGGGTTTGGATTTGAAATTCTAAGGGATAAATGAATTTGCCAAGAATTTTGTATAGTTGAATTCTAAGGTGATATTGAAATTTTGGAAATTTGTTTAAACTCTGGGATCTTGATTAAAATGTTTATGGAATAATAAAAATATATTGGATAAATAAAATGTATAACTCCAAATTAAAAGCAAAATGTGAATGTAATTGATTGTAAATAGAAGTTGTAAAATTTAAATTATAATTAAAGTTGTACAAATTTAAAATTCAAATAGGAAATTTGTATTGGATTAACTTGAAAAGGGTATTGAACTTGAAGAGAGTTCAATTGATATTATCCAGATTTATCTGAATAATTTGGAATTGTAATTAAAGTGGAATTGGTTTAAGATCAAATGGAATTTGATTTGAAGTTGGAAAGAAATTGGAAATTAATTCAATTGAGTGGGAATGAATTAAGTCCAATGGAAATTGGAGTTATGGGAATCGGGTCTATTTAAACGGGAATGGAAATTGAAATTGAATTGTTGCGGAAGTGAACAGTTTTGACTCTGGACTATTTTTAATATAACTTGTTGTAATATAAACTTATTTTTCCAAGCTATTAAATCTATATACAACCTTTCTTTCTTAAAGCCAATTTATTTTTTACTTGTTTTACAATTGTTTTGGAGCTATTTAACCATTTTTCAACTGTTTTCTAAACTAACTACTACTTTTCAACTATTTTACAAATTAATTACTAATTTACAACTATTTTGCAATTATCTCAGATTTCTATAACTATTTAATTATTTTCCAACTATTTTCACAAGTAGTCGACTACTTTACAGCTATTTTGCAACTATTGATTATTTTTCAACTACTTATCTATTTTTTTAAAATTTTTTAAAGCTATTTCCTAAATTTAAAAATGGTCGGAGTTCAAACTGTTATTGATTAAATACCCAACTGGGATAAGAATTGAGGTAATAATCCAAATGGGGATTAAGGCAAATGTGAATAAGTGAATGAAAATTTAAGTGAATGTGAATAGAAAGGGAAATGGATATTGGAAAGAGTAATCAAAGTTGAATATTTGATTTTTGCGTAAACAAAGTTATATATCTTTGTTATATAAGATAAATCTTCCCTTGTTGAATCTATTGTTGGAAGAAAAAGGATTTTGGAAGTGTTTGAAGTATAAAAGGAATTTTATACGAATTCAAAGTGATCCAAAGTTTTAAAAATTATATATATCTGTATATATATAAAGGATCTAATGAGGATTTTGGAAAGGGTTTTGGGAACCTTTGGATTTGGAAAGGCTTTTGGTTTTTGGGTAAAATCAATATATGGAATTTGGAAAGCCTATTTTGAGAATTTTCGATTTTGGGATAATCGATTTTGTGTAAAGGAGCTTTGATGAAATTCATACTGGGTGTATGATTTGAAAATACTATATGCATAGTATAAAGTGTTTTGATGATGGCTCTGGGGAAAAAGGCGCTCCCTTGAAATGGACTTCTCAGGAGTGCGGTGCTGCCTTGAGCCCGGGGGGGGGGGGGGGGTTTCTAAAGTTGATCCTGTGTGGAGTCCGGACAAAACTAGTTCCTGAGGATTATGAGTAGTGTATACCATAGAGGAAGTCGTGTGTGCCGCTGAGAGCCAACAGTCTGCGTTTGATTTTATATCGGTAGACTGCGACCTATGATATAACATAGCGGAAGTCGTGTGTGCCGCTGAGAGCCAACAGTCTGCGTTTGATTTTATATCGGCAGGCTGCGACCTATGTAGGAGTGGAGAGGTTTCATTTTGATAGCTAAAATCAGAGGCCGCGGAGAGCCTGCAGTTACATGGACTTTTGCTGTGACGACAACGTAACCCTGGATGTAACTGTGATTTGTTGTGTGAGATCCATGGCGTAATCGAGAGGCCGCGGAGAGCCTGCAGTTACATGGATTTTGCTGCGACTGCAACGTAACCCTGGGATGTAACTGTGACCATGGATGGTGGTGATGATTTCCAGAGCATTCTCAACAAAGATATTTCCTTTATTTTCAAAACTGTTTTCTAGATTTCCAATAAAAAAACTATTTTCTATATTTTCAATAAAATTATTCTTCAAGTATTTTCACTGGGTGTTGAAAACGGGTTTACTAAGTACTTATAGATTTTAAGTCCTACGCATGATCAACGATTGACTGAATTTCTGTGAGAACAAGGATGAACTGGTTGAGACATCGAGTCATAAAAAGTATTTTATAAAGAGCTATTTTACTAAGTATGATGTGAATTTAAAAGCATTTCTATATTTTTCTAAATAGAGTGTTGGAATTTTGGGAAAATAAAGGAAATCCAAACTGGAATTTTAATGAAGTGATTTGGTAATTGAAATCGAATATTGATTTAGAAATTGGAAATAAGCTAATTGGTTAAATAATTGTTTGATTGAGTATGTTAATAAAAATTTAACTTGGGTAAACAAATGGATTGGAATTAATAATGGGTTTGAAAATGAATTCGAATTTTTAAATAGAATTCAACTTAGATTTAATACTAAATTAAATAAGAAGAGATGTTGAAAAAAATAAAATTGAGTTGGATTGAAAAAAAAAGAAGTGATGGTTTGAATTGCAAATAAAATTCAAGTGATTTGAATAATATTTAACGTAATTTGGAAGTAAATTTGATATAATGGAAGTGTTGTCGAATGAAATGAAAGTGGATTATAATAGAAATGGTTTGGGTTTCAAACAAAACCCTGTTGAGTAGATTAAATTGAAAATGGCCTTGTATTAATAAAATAAATTCAAAACTGAATTAAATAAGTAAATAAAAATTTAAATGGGTTAATGAGATAAAAATAATAATAATAAATGGATGAATCCGGATGAATAAAAATTGAATCAAACTTTAATTGGAATTGGATTATCAGACTGAACTTAAGATCGGTAGCATATGTGCTTGGATATTGTTTTGATAAAGGGAGAAGGTGAATTAAAATTTAAAATGGATGGGCTAACTAAATTTAATGGAAGTTGATTAATTGAGAATCAAATAGTAAACTTAAGTTCGATGTTGGAATAAATTAAAGTAAATTAACTTAAGTTTCAAATTTACAGAAGCTTGGCTTCGAATAAGGGTGAAAGCCCATTAAATAAAAGCTCGGTTTAAATTAATTTGGAAATGGTTAGTAGTACACAAGCATGGAATGTGTCGAGCTAAATAAAATGGTTGAGAATAAATTAAAATGGAATGGCATTAAATAAAATTGAGTCAGAATCTATTTGGATTGGTTATAAAACTTAATTAATTATTTATTCACTTAGATATCATCAATTTGCGAAAAAATGGGTGTCGTTGTCGTAAACGAGATTTAATTAAATTTTATAAATTAGTGGATGCAACTATAATTGATTTTTGAATCAATTGAAGTGAATATGAGCTTGATTGGATTGAAAATAAATTGAATGTAAGCACTTGAGTTCTAAACTATTAAAATTTAATAAAATGGCTTATGAATTGGTTGGAAGCAATTGAATAAGCTTTAAAATCATATAAATCGCTTATGGGAAGCGTTTGGTGCTTGTTGTTTATCTAATGTTTGTGTTTAGCTATTAAAAGTAAGTGAAATGCTAATAGATTTTCTATATGTGGTGCTTATATATTTAAATTGAGTAAGTACAGGTCCCCAAGGACGTTTGGCTGGATTTGGATTGCACTAATTGCAAAATTAATAAGCTGTTTGCTTAAAATGCTAAATAAGGTACGACTACGCAATAAAAATAGGAAATATGAACTGTTTTTGCTTTTTCCGACCGTATGGGTCGATGTATACATATTTATATCTCTTGCAAATTGTAAAAGCTCCTCCGTACAAAGGAGACTCTGCCAAAATTTTCTGAAAATTTTGGGAGTTAGAAATTTTTTGAAAATTTGGGAAAATTTTTGTTAACAATAGAATGATTTCAAATTGGAATTTAATGTAAATCAGTAGATGAAAACTAATATGAGTCAGTTATAAATGAAAGATAAAATTTAATACTCAGAAGTGAAGAAAATTGAATTCATATGGAATGGGAAAACTAATTTTGAAATAGATATGAAACGTATATGAGGAAATGTATAAAATGATTGGAAATGTTACGATTGGATATTATTGTTAAGTAAGATATGCAGGTATTAAAGGGGGAAAATGAATTGGATTTGATTCCAAAACATAAATTTGTATTGCCCGACAAAAAGGTATGTATTTTAATTTCTGTATGAATTGGATTGGATTTTTGATTTAGCCACTTGGCTTTCTATTTTCTTTTTGGTATTTGGGAGCCCGTAAAGGCCTTTTGTAGTTGTACCGAGATAGCCGCGCAAAGGAGACGCTGGCAAAAATTTTCGGGAATTTAGGGAGTTAGAAATTTTTTGAGAAATTTTTGATAATTCCAAATTTGGTTTTAAATTGAAATTTAAACGATTGGGTAGAAATGGATTATTGGAAACCATGAAAGGTTTTGGAAGTTAGTTGAGGTATTAGTGAATCTTTAATAAAGGATATTGTGGAGAGTTGATAAACCTGTTGGTCTTGGAGAAAAGGGTAAAAGGGATTGGTCCATTCTTCCTAACTAGTAATTTCGGGGACGAAATTCTTTTAAGGGGGAGGAATGCGATGACCCGGGAATTTTAAGGAATTAAATTGGAATAATTAATTGTTTTTAAAATAGTTAAAAGTTAACTTTAATTTGAATTCGAAATATTAATATTTATTTGATAATTAAATCATTGAATTATATAGTTTAAAATATTGAATTTGATAATTGAAATTGGGTAAAGTGTTGAAGCCGGATTTTTAAGCCTGTTAAAATATAATTTGAGGACTTATAAAAATTATGACGATAATACTGGAGATAATAGAATGATTTGAATTTAATTTAAAGATAATTCGTTCAGTTTTAATAATATATCGTTTAAATTGGAATTTAAAAATAGTCTTCCGAGGCACAGTCTCAGAATTCGACGAAACCAGTTCCCATGGATCCGTAATAGTTAGTTATTATTGGATTTCAATTTCCGTAGCAATCAGGGTTGTCGTTTGACCCTGGCAGCTCGAAACGCTTAGATTTATTTGGATTGATTTAGTTTAATATCGATCGTTTAAATCCGTAACTCGCACGTGCATTTAGATTAGCCTCCGAAACACGTTCCATTGTGTTCGGAACGCGGGTGAAACCTTATTGTCTGATTTGGAGTTTGAAATTTCACGGAACAAAACGCGAGATATTTTCAATATTTAATTATATAACAAACAAGCATCCTCGAGAAGCTTCCCTAATTGATATTTTATCTTTGTTCTCCTTTAATCTTCAAACAGAGACCGAACTTGCTTTCCTTCTCCAATTTCGTTCAAAAACCCTCTTCACCCTATTATAAAATAAAATAAAAAATCGAACTCAAGAAAAATAGATAGCCAAAGAATTCCTGGAGTCAAATCAAATCAAAATTTCCCCTCTCCTCAAACGCAATCAGATTCGTTTAGTGATTGGGTGAATTCGATTCTTCGGTTAGGGTTTCGATCTTCACGAGCTCACAATTTCGTGATGGAGGCTTGGGCAGTGGAGCTAGAGTTCGTCGTGGCGGCTTGTTATCATCGCGTCCATCTGGTCAGTCGCATGGTTCAACGTTAGCTCTCGTTCGAATCGATGGAGGTCTTCATCGATGTCAGGTCTGGGAACGCGGCCGAAGTCGATGCAGTGGAGGTCGAAGTCGCATCTGGGTTGAAGGGCTTGATCGAATCTATCCGTGGCAATGGTTGAAGGCGGAGGACATGAGTGGGAGCTCGTGCTCGAGCTCTGGCATCGGGAAGAGTGCAATGCTCGTAGTGGCAACGAAGTGTATGGCCTGGGTTGTTTTCTAGTAAGGTATAATAATTTTAACTTTAAATTGTTAAATTTAAATAAATTGGATGGATGATTGAAATGTTTGGATGTGAACTGATGATCTCGTGATTCAGTTTCGGTTGTCAACCGTGGTTTGACTCGAGGTATTCGGGTTCTAAATTGTTTAAACCTAAATCATAATAGGAAGTTTAATGATTTGTGGTTCGTCAAAATCGTAGGGTAATTGAAATGGATGGTTTATTTATTTAAATTAACTAATAAATCGAGTTGATTAATTAGTAAGTAAACGTTTGAATTCATTTTGGTTAAGTTAATTTAGTCGAATTAATTTAGAATAATCAATGGATGGTTTGATAGATAATTACTTAATGAAATTAATAAAATAAAATTTCTTTGTGAAATTAATCTAGGAATAAATTAAGAAGATTAATTAAGGAGCAATTGATTACTAAATGAAGTAAATAAAAGTATAGTTAATTATCGTTTGGAATTAATCGGAATGATAAATATCATGGTTTAATTAAGGTAATTGCATCTGATCAGGATAAATTAAAATATAAATGGAAATCCTCAACTTATATAGAAAACAAAAAAATGATGTAATTAAAGATTTGATTGATTAAGAGTTATAAAGTAAAAAATAAGTGACTCATGACAAATTAATGAGCGTAAGTAATTAAGGGTTAATGAAATTTAAATAGTTAATTAATTCGAGAAGTAATGAAATATTACTTATTGATTTTGGTAAGAAGAATTAATATCGTGAAGTTAATTAAAGATAATTACTTGAATGTAATTGAAAGTTAACTAATCTAGGGTGATTAATTAAGGTGAATGATTATGGAAGAGTTGATAAATTAATTGGTTTGGAATCAATGAATGAGGGAATCTAAGTGATTGAGGTTTGCAATTCAATTAGAATCAATTGAATTGATTTGTATGTGATTAAGTTTTGCTTATGGGTGATTGAATGGTATTGGGTGCTTTGAATGAGTTGATATCTCTAATATGAAATGTTATGTATTTCTTTTGGATAACCTGGGTTAGGATGACTTGAGTTTCGAAGAGATCGGGATCGGGTATTGGGAGATACCCGAAACCACTTCGAATTTTTATAGATTGATACGTGAAATCAATAGGCTGAAATAAAATGTTTTGAATGAATTGGGTTATTTTATCTAAGTTTGGTACTTAGAAATTTATATGTGGAATAAGTGTTGTCTATAGCAAATTGTGAAGTCGTTAAATTGATATATGCTTTCCCGGGTTTATATAAGTTGATAGCTTGGGTATTCCATGTTAGTTGAGATTACTCATGCTGGTTTCCAGCCTGACCCGGGTGTTACTTTGGTGTAATGCTCGGGTCAGACCGAGTATTACAGATTTTCAGGTAGGTACGTTTTAGAGCTCAGGTGGCGAGCTGGATGGCAGGAGCGTATAGAGTATTTCCGCTGTATTTATATTATTGTAAATCTGCGACACGATAATTGTATACATTCAATGACTGTATATATATGTGAAACTCTGATGTATGTTAAATGTAACCGGTAGTTACAATATTCTTTTGTAAACTGTTATTATTTATTATATTTTATCCGCTGCGATTGTGAGATGTTTGGTGTTTCTGTTCTTCTTCTTCTATCTCTTTTTTCTTCTTATAACTATCTGGAATTTTCGGGTTAGAAAATTTCGGGTCGTTACAGTTGGTATCAGAGCAGAAGGTTAAGCGAGAACCTTGGCTCTGGTGGGGATTACTCATTGAATAGAGTCCGTATTACTCTAGAATGAGTTGAGTGTATATATATATATATATATATATATATATATATATATGAGAGCGTACTTGTTATTTTCTTATATAAAGGTTTTAAATGATTTTATATAAAAGTACATTTTGATATATAAAGCAATATTTCCTACTAATAAATATTTAGGCGATTGGTTGTTGAATTATTGGAATTAAGTTAAGAAGGACTACAAAATACGACAAAATTTAAATTATAACCAAAGTTGAAGAATAAACTTATATAACAAAATGGAATTTAAAATATAGATTGTAAATGTAATTTATAAATTGAAATAAACTTCATAAATAAATGAGATTATAAGTTGAAATAAAATTTTAGAGAATATTTGAAAATAAGGTAAGATGAAAATTCCAGAGTAATGTTTAAATGTGAATTGGATGGATTGGAAATTTGAAATTTTTGGGAAAATTTAAAATTCCTTTGGATTTGGAAGTGGTTTCCAAAGGTTTTGGAGAAATAATAGCATTATTTCAAAAATATTATTGTGTTGAATTTGAAATCTGGGAGATTTGAAATTAAAAATATTTGGAGTTGTTTTTAAAGAGATAAAGCATTGAACTCTTTCGGTCACTGGATAATAACGTCGGTGATGACTGCAGCATCATCGATGTTCATTTTCGAGTTTCTAGAAGAGAAATTGCTACCAAATTGTTTTTAATTCGAATTGTTTGTGAACTGGGTTTGGATTTGAAATTCTAAGGGATAAATGAATTTTCCAAGAATTTTGTATAGTTGAATTCTAAGGTGATATTGAAATTTTGGAAATTTGTTTAAACTCTGGGATCTTGATTAAAATGTTTATGGAATAATAAAAATATATTGGATAAATAAAATGTATAACTCCAAGTTAAAAGCAAAATGTGAATGTAATTGATTATAAATAGAAGTTGTAAAATTTAACTTATAATTAAAGTTGTACAAATTTAAAATTCAAATGGGAAATTTGTATTGGATTAACTTGAAAAGGGCATTGATCTTGAAGAGAGTTCAATTGATATTAGCCAGATTTATCTGAATAATTTGGAATTGTAATTAAAGTGGAATTGGTTTAAGATCAATTGGAATTTGATTTGAAGTTGGAAAGAAATTGGAAATTAATTCAATTGAGCGGAATGAATTAAGTCCAATGGAAATTGGAGTTACGGGAATCGGGTCAATTTAAACGGGAATGGAAATTTAAATTGAATTGTTGGGGAAGTGAACAGTTTTGACTCTGGACTATTTTTAATATAACTTGTTTTAATATAAACTTATTTTTCCAAGCTATTAAATCTATATACAACCTTTCTTTCTTAAAGCCAAATTATTTTATACTTATTTTACAATTGTTTTGGAGCTATTTAACCATTTTTCAACTGTTTTCTAAACTAACTACTACTTTTCAACTATTTTACAGATTAATTACTAATTTACAACTATTTTGCAATTATCTAAGATTTCAATAACTATTTAATTATTTTCCAACTATTTTCACAAGTAGTCGACTATTTTACAGCTATTTTGCAACTATTGATTATTTTTCAACTACTTATCTATTTTTTTAAATTTTTTTGAAGCTATTTCCTAAATATAAAAATGATCGGAGTTCAAACTATTATTGATTAAATATCCAAATGGGGATTAAGGCAATTGTGAATAAGTGAATGAAAATTTAAGTGAATGTGAATTGAATGGGAAATGGATATTGGAAAGAGTAATCAAAGTTGAATATTTGATTTTTGCGTAAACAAAATTATATATCTTTGTTATATAAGACAAATCTTCCCTTGTTGAATCTATTGTTGGAAGAAAAAGGATTTTAGAAGTGTTTGAAGTATAAAAGGAATTTTATACGAATTCAAAGTGATCCAAAGTTATAAAAATTATATATATCTGTATATATATAAAGGATCTAATGAGGATTTTGGAAAGGGTTTTGGGAACCTTTGGATTTGGAAAGGCTTTTGGTTTTTGGGTAAAATCAATATATGGAATTTGGAAAGCCTATTTTGAGAATTATCGATTTTGGGATAATCGATTTTGTGTAAAGGAGCTTTGATGAAATTCGTACTGGGTGTATGATTTGAAGATACTATATGCATAGTATAAAGTGTTTTGATGATGGCTCTGGGGAAAAAGGCGCTCCCTTGAAATGAACTTCTCAAGAGTGCCACTGGGTGGTGCTACCTTGAGCCCCAAGGGGGGGTTCTAAAGTTGATCCCATGAGGAGTCCGGACAAAACTAGCTCCTGAGGATTATGAGTAGTGTATACCATAGCGGAAGTCGTGTGTGCTGCTGAGAGCCAACAGTCTGCGTTTGATTTTATATCGGTAGACTGCGACCTATGGTATAACATAGCGGAAGTCGTGTGTGCCGCTGAGAGCCAACAGTCTGCGTTTGATTTTATATCGGCAGGCTGCAACCTATGTAGGAGTGGAGAGGTTTCATTTTGATAGCGAAAATCAGAGGCCGCGGAGAGCCTGCAGTTACATGGACTTTTGCTGTGACGGCAACTTAACCTTGGATGTACCTGTGATCTGTTGTGTGAGATTCATGGCGTAATCGAGAGGCCGCGGAGAGCCTGCAATTACATGGACTTTTGCTGCGACTGCAACGTAACCCTGGGATGTAACTGTGACCATGGATGGGCGTGACGATTTCCAGAGCATTCTCAACAAAGATATTTCCTTTCAAAACTGTTTTCTAGATTTCCAATAATAAAAAACTATTTTCTATATTTTCAATAAAATTATTTTCCAAGTATTTTCACTGGGTGTTGAAAACGGGTTTACTAAGTACTTATAGATTTTCAGTCCTACGCCTGATCAACGAATGACTAAATTTTTGTTAGAACAAGGATGAACTAGTTGAGACATCGAGTCATAAAAAGTATTTTATAAAGGGCTATTTTACTAAGTATGATGTGAATTTAAAAGCATTTCTAAAATTTTCTAAATAAAGTGTTGGAATTTTGGGAAAATAAAGAAAATCCAAACTGGAATTTTAATGAAGTGATTTTGTAGTTGAAATCGAATATTGATTTAGAAATTGGAAATAAGCTAATTGGTTAAATAATTGTTTGATTGAGTATGTTAATAAAAATTTAACTTGGGTAAACAAATGGATTGGAATTAATAATGGGTTTGAAAATGAATTCGAATTTTTAAATAGAATTCAACTTAGATTTAATACTAAATTAAATAAAAAGAGATGTTGAAAAAAATAAAATTGAGTTGGATTGAAAAAAAAGAAGTGATGGTTTGAATTGCTAATAAAATTCAAGTGATTTGAATAATATTTAACGTAATTTGCAAGTAAATTTGATATAATGGAAGTGTTGTCGAATGAAATGAAAGTGGATTATAATAGAAATGGTTTGGTTTTCAAACAAAATCCTATTGAGTAGAATAAATTGAAAATGGCCTTGTATTAATAAAATAAATTCGAAATTGAATTAAATAAGTAAATAAAAATTTAAATGGGTTAATGAGATAAAAATAATAATAATAAATGGATGAAGCCTGATGAATAAAAATTGAATCAAATTTTAATTGGAATTGGATTATCAGACTGAACTTAAGATCGGTAGCATATGTGCTTGGATATTATTTTGATAAAGGGAGAAGGTGAATTAAAATTTAAAATGGATGGGCTAACTAAATTTAATGGAAGTTGATTAATTGAGAATCAAATAGAAGTAAACTTAAGTTTGATGTTGGAATAAATTAAAGTAAATTAACTTAAGTTTCAAATTTATACAAGCTTGGCTTCTAATAAGGGTGAAAGCCCATTAAATAAAAGCTCGGTTTAAATTAATTTGGAAATGGTTAGTAGTACACAAGCATGGAATGTGTCGAGCTAAATAAAATGGTTGAGAATAAATTAAAATGGAATGGCATTAAATAAAATTGAGTCAGAATCTATTTGGATTGGTTATAAAACTTAATTAATTATTTATTCACTTGGATATCATCAATTTGCGTAAAAATGGGTGTCGTTGTCGTAAACGAGATTTAATTAAATTTTATAAATTAGTGGATGCAACTATAATTGATTTTTGAATCAATTGCAGTGAATATGAGCTTGATTGGATTGAAAATAAATTGAATGTAAGCATTTGAGTTCTAAACTATTAAAATTTAATAAAATGGCTTATGAATTGGTTGGAAGCAATTGAATAAGCTTTAAAATCATATAAATCGCTTATGGGAAGCGTTTGGTGCTTGTTGTTTATCTAATGTTTGTGTTTAGCTATTAAAAGTAAGTGAAATGCTAATAGATTTTCTATATGTGGTGCTTATATATTTAAATTGAGTAAGTACAGGTACCCGAAGGCCGTTTGGTTGGATTTGGATTCACTAATTGCTAAAATTAATAAGCTGCTTGCTTAAAATGCTAAATAAGGTACGCCTACGCAATAAAAACAGGAAATATGAACTGTTTTTGCTTTTTCCGACCGTGTGCGTCGATATATACATATTTATATCTCTTGTCAAATTGTAAAAGCTCCTCCGTACAAAGGAGACTCTGCCAAAATTTTCTGAAAATTTTGGGAGTTAGAATTTTTTTGAAAATTTGGGAAATTTTTTGTTAACAATAGAACATTTTCAAATTGGAATTTAATGTAAATCAGTAGATGAAAACTAATATGAGTCAGTTATAAATGAAAGATAAAATTTAATACTCAGAAGCGAAGACAAATTGAATTCATATGGAATGGGAAAACTAATTTTGAAATAGATATGAAACGTATATGAGGAAATGTATAAAATGATTGGAAATGTTACGATTGGATATTATTGTTAAGTAAGATATGCAGGTATTAAAGGGGGAAAATGAATTGGATTTGATTCCAAAAGATAAATTTGTATTGCCCCACAAAAAGGTATGTATTTTAATTTATGTATGAATTGGATTGGGTTTTTGATCTAGCCACTTGGCTTTCTGTTTTCTTTTTGGTATTTGGGAGCCCGTTGAGGCCTTTTGTAGTTGTACCGAGCTAGCCGCGCAAAGGAGACGCTGGCAAAAATTTTCGGGAATTCAGGGAGTTAGAAATTTTTTGAGAAACTTTTGATAATTCCAAATTTGGTTTTAAATTGAAATTTAAACGATTGGATAAAAATGGATTGTTGGAAACCATGAAAGGTTTTGGAAGTTAGTTGAGGTATTAGTGAATCTTTAATAAAGGATATTGTGGAGAGTTGATAAACCTGTTGGTCTTTGGGAAAAGGGTAAAAGGGATTGGTCCATTTTTCCTAACAAGTAATTTCGGGGACGAAATTCTTTTAAGGAGGGAGGAATGTGACGACCCGGGAATTTTAACGAATTAAATTGGAATAATTAATTGTTTTTAAAATAGTTAAAAGTTAATTTTAACTTGAATTCGAAATATTAATATTTATTTGACAATTAAATCATTGAATCATATAGTTTAAAATATTGAATTTGATAATTGAAATTGGGTAAAGTGTTGAAGCCGGATTTTTAAACCTGTTAAAATATAATTTGAAGACTTATAAAACTTATAACGATAATACTGGAGATAATAGAATGATTTGAATTTAATTTAAAGATAATTCGTTCAGTTTTAATAATATATCGTTTAAATTGGAATTTAAAAATAGTCTTCCGAGGCACAGTCTCGGAATTCGACGAAACCAGTTCCCTTGGATCTGTAATAGTTAGTTATTATTGGATTTCAATTTCCGTAGCAATCGGGGTTCTCGTTTGACCCTGGCAGCTCGAAACGCTTAGATTTATTTGGATTGATTTAATTTAATATCGATCGTTTGATTCCGTAACTCGCACGGGCGTTCAGATTAGCCTCCGAAACACGTTCCATTGTGTTCGGAACGTGGGTAAAACCTTATTTTATGATTTGGAGTTCGAAATTTCACGGAACAAAACGCGAGATATTTTCAATATTTAATTATATAACAAACAGGCATCCTCGAGAAGCTTCCCTAATTGATATTTTATCTTTGTTCTCCTCTAATCTTCAAAAGAGACCGAACTTGCTTTCCTTCTCCAATTTCGTTCAAAAACCCTCTTCACTCTATTATATATAAAAAAAATTCGAACTCAAGCAAAATAGATAGCCGAAGAATTCCCGGAGTCAAATCAAATCAAAATTTCCCCTCTCCTCAAACGCAATCAGATTCGTTTAGTGATTGGGTGAATTCGATTCTTCGGTTAGGGTTTCGATCATCACGAGCTCACGATTTCGCGATGGAGTCTTGGGCAGTGGAGCTAGAGTTCGTCGCGGCGGCTTGTTATCATCGCGTCCATCTGGTCAGTCGCATGGTTCAACGTTAGCTCTCGTTCGAATCGATGGAGGTCTTCATCGACGTCAGGTCTGGGAACGCGGCCGAAGTCGATGCAGTGGAGGTCGAAGTCGCATCTGGGTTGAAGGGCTTGATCGAATCTATCCGTGGCAATGGTTGAAGGCGGAGGACGTGAGTGGGAGCTCGTGCTCAAGCTCTGGCATCGGGAACAGTGCACTGCTCGTGGTGGCGACGAGGTGTATGGCCTGGGTTGTTTTCTAGTAAGGCATAATAATTTTAACTTTAAAATTTGATTAATCTGGATTGAATATATATATATGTATATCTGAAGCTTTCAAATTGTTTTCTTAAAATAAAAAAATTATGCATGTAGTGAATTATTTTCAACGAAATTTAAGATAATAAATAAAATGAAATATATGTATATACATACCTAACTTTATTTACTAATTTGATTTTAAAATAATAGGGATTTATTTGTTAATTAACTTGTTCTAAATAATTTGTTTAAAATCAAACTATTATTTTAAAATAAATCATTGGTTAATTAAAATATCAAATGGGAATTTGATTGTTCAATCGGTTCAAATATTAATAAATTGTATAATTATTTATACAAGGTCAAAAATCGAGGAAACCAAGGCAATTTTGAGGATGGATTGCAGATAAGAGCAAAAGTGAGTAAACCTCACTCTGTTGAATTTTTATTTTAATTTAAATGGTTAAATTTAAATAAATTGGATGAATGATAAAAATGTTTGGATGTGTACTGATGATCTCGTGATTCAGTTTTGGTTGTCAACTGTGGTTTGACTCGAGGTATTCGGGTTCTAAATTGTTTAATCCTAAATCATAATAGGAAGTTTAATGATTTGTGGTTCGTCAAAATCATAGGGTAATTGAAATGGATGGTTTATTTATTTAAATTAATTAATAAATCGAGTTGATTAATTAGTAAGTAAAGGTTTGAATTCATTTTGGTTAAGTTAATTTAGTCGAATTAATTTAGAATAATCAATGGATGGTTTGATAGATAATTACTTAATGAAATTAATAAAATAAAATTTCTTTGTGAAATTAATCCAGGTATAAATTAAGATGATTAATTAAGGAGCAATTGATTACTAAATGAAGTAAATAAAAGTAAAGTTAATTATCGTTTGGAATTAATCGGAATGATAAATATCATAGTTTAATTAAGGTAATTGAATCTGATCAGGATAAATTAAAATATAAATGGAAATCCTCAACTTATATAGAAAACAAAAAAATGATGTAATTAAATATTTGATTAATTAAGACTTATAAAGTAATAAATAAGTGACTCATGACAAATTAATGAGCGTAAGTAATTAAGGGTTAATGAAATTTAAATAGTTAATTAATTCGAGAAGTAATGAAAGATTACTTATTGATTTTGGTAAGAAGAATTAATATCGTGAAGTTAATTAAAGATAATTACTTGAATGTAACTGAAAGTTAACTAATCTAGGGCGAATAATTAAGATGAATGATTATGGAAGAGTTGATAAATTAATTGATTTGGAATCAATGAATGAAGGAATCTAAGTGATTGAGGTTTGCAATTCAATTAGAATCAATTGAATTGATTTGTATGTGATTAAGTTTTGCTTATGGGTGATTGAATGGTATTGGGTGCTTTGAATGAGTTGATATCTCTAATATGAAATGTTGTGTATTTCTTTTGGATAACCTGGGTTAGGATGACATGAGTTTCGAAGAGATCGGGATCGGGTATTGGGAGATACCCGAAACCACTTCGAATTTTTATACATTGATACGTGAAATCAATAGGCTGAAATAAAATGTTTTGAGTGAATTGAGTTAATTTATCTAAGTTTGGTACTTAGAAATTTATATGTGAAATAAGTGTTGTCTATAGCAAATTGTGAAGTCGTTAAATTGATATATGTTTTCCCGGGTTTATATAAGTTGATAGCTTGGGTATTCCATGTTAGTTGAGATTACTCACGCTGGTTTCCAGCCTGACCCGGGTGTTACTTTGGTGTAATGCTCGGGTCAGACCGAGTATTATAAATTTTCAGGTAGTTACGTTCTGGAGCTCAGGTGGCGAGCTGGATGGCAGGAGCGTATAGAGAATTTCCGCTGTATTTATATTATTGTAAATCTGCGACATGATAATTGTATACATTCAATGACTGTATATATATGTGAAACTCTGATGTATGTTAAATGTAACCGACAGTTATAATATTCTTTTGTAAACTGTTATTATTTATTATATTTTATCCGCTGCGATTATGAGATGTTTGGTGTTTCTGTTCTTCTTCTTCTATCTCTTTCTTCTTCTTATAACTATCTGGAATTTTCAGGTTAGAAAATTTCGGGTCGTTACAGACCTTCTTTAGGTTGTACGTAAGCTCCTATGAAAATTTCATACCGTTTGGACTTGTGGATTGCGAGTTATGATCGATATGAATTGGCGTTCTTCGGTGGGCCGCTCTGTTTGTATCGATGTCTTCGCATTGATTATTTCGATTGATATAGGGCGCGTGCTCAGGAGACGACGTGGCACGTGATTTTTGGATCGATCCGCTTTTGATGCCGAGTTGACCGAGTCATCCCAAAACTTTCGCCTAGTTCGTGTCGATGATGCCGCCTTGCTCGCATCGATGGATGTGATTCAATTTTATCGATTAATGTTGCTCTGTTCGTATCGATAACCGCAGTGACCGGAGTTTATTTTGCATTCATTCTTAAGCAAATTCTTCGTATCGACCTTCAGGGTACTTCCATAGATCGATGGTAATCGATGGATACGAATAGGGCACTCGTTCGATGGATACGAAATGATGCATTCGATGGATACGAAACAGTACTTAGTGAATGATGCCAACAGCCGAAGCTTGATTGATACAAACGACAAAGGCTCGTTCGATATGAACAATGGAGGCTTGACCGATACGAATAACACTATTCTCCTAGTCGATACGAAACTGTGCATCTCTGATCGGTTCGAACCTTATCAATACGAAGTTGGGTCATCCTTGACTACTTGATGGATACGAAATCGATCGATGCGAAATAGTAGGTTGTGACTCCGATCGATTCGAAACTACATGTAGTCGATGGATTTGAATAAAGCCCTTCACCTAATGGATACAAGATGGAGCTTGCTCACTGATGGATACGAAAAAAGTTCGATGCAAAGACGATCGATTGATGGATACGAACAAGTTAACCCTCTTGGCTTTGCATCGATCATAACTTGAGCATACAAACTCGGATTGACTTGAAACTTGGAAAGTTGGCTTTTATAGCTTTGCTTGCCATGTCATATCAATTGTAGCATGATTCGGACTCGGACAAAATTCATCGACATCCATAGTGAACCTGTGCTTATCCGACTCTTGGGATGAGCGATCCTTGTTTTCAGTCAATTGCTTGATATCTTGGCCTTGCCAAAAGGCGAGATAACATTTTCCCGCCAAAATACATCTTGTGTAAACATGATGTGATTTGAAAAATGCAATCTTCATCCTGAATAGTTCTGTCTGGATTGCTGAATAATTGTCGTCTTTCCGTTGAAATTTGTAACTCCTAACTGATCTTTCAGTAATATGAATTATCGGCTGCCAACTATTGTACCCTGTATCGTTGTAACCGATTTTTGTATGATAGCGATTAGCTATTTTTCGTTGTAATCATTCATCAGGTAGGCATTCAAGATGTGAATTTTTAAAATTAAAAGTTAGCCCAACATATATGCGCATATGTTAACCCGATTCTCATTAACGCTCGCGCATTTACAAGTTGTTGTCAGTTTCCGCGCATCGAATTCTGTATCAATCCTCTCCTGAATCGATGTGAAATTCGAGTTGTCACAACATTTGACAGTTGTTTTGCAATGTCCCTTCGTATTGATCCTCTCTTGGATCGATGTAAAAGGTTGGAAAATTGCTCCCGTATCCATGGAAATTGTAGTAATGGATACGAAGTAAACATCTTGCATCGATGGAGAGCACCTGACTGTGAACTCTCTGCGATTTCTAAATGATGGATGCAAAGTTGTAATTCGTATCGATAGACTAATGAAGGATGCAAATAGAGCGATTGATGCCCTACGCACTATTCCTATCACGCACCGTTGATGGAATCGAAAATAATGGATACGAACAAGCGTTTCGTATCTATGTAATCTGGTGTCCCAGAAAATTCTTCGTTGCACATTTCGTATCAATAAAACTCGAATCTTTGGATACGAATAGCTTATTCGTATCGATCTGGGAAAAACCCGTGTCTACCGGTCGAGGCAACTGGGAGGCGAATCATTTCTTTTCTTTCACACTCGAGTCTATATAAATACCTTTTGGACTTAAACAAAATTCACTTGTTTCCTATTTTTATTTTCCACTTCACAACGACTTAAAAAGAGATAGAACTGCCGAAACCTTTGTCTTCAAACCAAAATTCTTTCCATTCCCTTGAATCTACTACTTGAATTAGGTAACGAATCTTGTGTTCAAATAATGAAACTTAGAATCACGTGTCCATTTCTATCAATTCCACGATTGAATCCGGTGGTGTAGCGACCATGGATGGTCGGAGCAAGGTCGAGGGTGAAAGGGATGAGGTTTAGATGGATTGGAGAAGAAAAGGAATTGAGGGATGGCTGTTCAGCTTTGATTTCGTATCGATAAAGAGTTAAAGCAAAATTGATTTCGCCTCGAACTGCAACCAAGAATTTCGTATCGGTTCTCTGCCTTCGACTTTGCCTCGATTGTTAGTTCATGGATTCTACGTTTACCAATTTAATTGATAACAATACGAAGTACAGTTGCGATGGACATGAATTCCATTGTAGTCCGATCGACGCGAAGTCAATGTGAAGGGCGTGTTGTGAATCGATATGAAGTGATTAAGTTCTGATTGATACAAAGTCATTGCAAACTAATCGATATGAAATCATCGGGTTTCGATCGATATGAAGACGGCGTCCACTGATCGATACGAACAATCAAGTACCGATCGATTCAAACGTGACTTTAGGCGATCGATCTGAACTTGCATTTTGATGGATACGAACTTCAACCGAACATATGACTCCGAGGAGCTTCATTTTTGCATATCTGAACTTAATTGTTGAATTGCATATTTGACCATCATTCGAAGCTCATCGACGAAACTATGATTTTCTGAATTTATAACGAACTTTAACTTGGAGCGATTGCTAACGTCTCAATGGCACGGTTGTGATGGTCAGCGATGAAGGTCACTCCAGCTGAATTTCGAAGTCTCGTCGTTTGCATGTCTTTTCATACATTGTTAAATTTCTCAAGTTATCTGTAGCATTGCATTGCACAACACATCCACACACTTCACACTGGAGGATGCATGGGTTTATTATCATCTAATGATGATTTCTCATAAGTTAATTAGTTATGGAACCTTCAAGCTCACAATAGCAGGAAGTTCAAAGTTCATTCCTCTCAATAATCGAGATACCGACCATCGCCGTCGAAGTTATTGTAACAACCCGCATATTTATCGATTTTATATTTAAATATTTTATTTAAATATTTTATCGTTCGTCGGATTTTGGTCCGAAAAGCTACTTTTTGCATACGGTCGAATTAGGACTCGGGACTACTCCCATTGAGTTTAAAATGCCGTTTGCGACCTTTTTGAGTATAAACTTCGATATGTTTGGAGTAAGTTGAATTTTGCTACTTTTTCTTTAGGGCTTTGGGTTGGGTTTCAGCCCATTAACCCCACTTATACTCTAGCTCAGCCCTCTTCTCTCCATTCACTCATTCCCACTCCTCAAACTCAAGCTCCAACTGAAAATGGTGGAAAGGAAAGGGAATTAGAAATTCCAAGCCCTAGTTCCTCTTGCTAGCTCAAGTTCTTGCTCCAAATTCAAAGAGAACCCATTAGTAAGCATCTCCTTCTTCTTCTCCAACTCATTCTCTCTTTGATTTCAGAAATTTCCTAAACCTAACTTAGGGAATGTTCTTCTTTTAAGCTTAGATTCAAGCTTCTAGTGTTGAGATTGAAGTGTGGTTGATCTTCCCCTGTCTTCAAGCTTCTCATTCATTGTTTTTGGGTTCAAAGGTGAGATTTTTATCTCACATCTATGCTTATATTTATCTTCGATTGTTAGGTATGAATTCCTAACACTTATTCGTGTGCATTTGCTTTTAGTTTGGATTGATTTGGTGAATATTCCAATTTTTAATGTTTTGGGTTCAATTCTTTAAAAATCATAGTTTTGATGTTCTGATCATGTTTTGGTGATGAACCGAGGAGCTTCTATGGCCGGGTAGTCGATTGGCGTAAACCCTTAGTGTCGTTGCTCGTCTGATTGCAATTCGGATGGAATTGGCATTCATTTGTTTGGCTTGGGAGGTACTGACTACAGGTTCAGCCGACCGACCTCAGGGTCCGGTCGACCGACCTGTTACCCAGGCACTTCCCAGCCTCTGTTGGCAGTGCAGGTTACAGGTCCGGCCGATCGAACACAGGGTCCGGTCGACCGACCTACTATCCCGAGCATTTCTATTTTTTTGGTCCGGTCGACCGAGCTCTGTAGCCGGCCGACCGACCTGGTACATTTTTGCCTATTTCGCCTAGTTGTTTGAATTTCCAACTTTAATCGATTCGTGTTGTTTCCTATGTGTTGTTATCATTTGTTATGACTTTGATGACTCTTTTTTAGGGATTTTTGAATATCCATTTGGATAGATTCTTTATCGGTTTCGTTGGATTTTTATTCACATCTTCATATGTGAATCTTAGTAATTGATTGTTCCTACAATCTTCTGTGTGATTTGTCACTTTAAAAATATAAAGGTTTCTATACTAGTAGTAAATATCAAAACTCCTTCTTCAAATGATTTCAACTCTATTTTAGTACAAAGCTCGTTTCTTAAACCGATTTCCAATCTATTAGTATATACAAACCTTTACCTCACTCGTATGAGAAATCTAATTAAACGGCTTAGTAAAATGAGTGGTAGAAACGCTTGCGTTTACTTCGTCGGTTAATTCTTGGACTTGTTCGATTGAAACTCTTGTGACAATTTTCTAGTGGAGATCTACAATTTGTTCGTAAATATTTAAGTTAAGCTAGTGGTTATGGGACATGAAGCTAAGCTCATATATTTACTAGCTTACTGTAATTGACACTTCTCTTAGATCATGACGATCATTTTATGATTTAGACTAGCAATTGTGCGATGTCTCTTTGAGTGCAAGGTTAGACTAGACCTCATATGTGTGATTTCGACTCACACCTATCTCTTTATCTGCGAGGTTAGTCTAGACACCATTTGTGTGATTTCGACTAACACATACCTTTTTTCTTTTTGGTTAGCCTAGACACCATTTGTGTGATTTCGACTCACACGTATCTTTTTATTATTTCTGGATTTCGTGTGTTGATTTCTGGAAATTTTATCCTTCACCTATTCTTGTGATTTCTGGATTTCGTGTGTTGAATTCTGGAATTTATGCTTCACCTATTTTCGTGATTTTTATTGATTTGATTTATCAATTATTGTGGCTTGGTGAATGAAATTAGGAGTATGACATTACTTTTTATCTTGAGTAGATCTTTGCGATATTGATTAATCTCTTATTGATTTTTCAATTACTTATATATCACCGCTTGGCATTGTGATTATTATACGTTTAGTCATATTTCTTATTCTATATCATTTCATCTGATATTTATAGCTAGATTGATCCGTTTATTATTTTCTTATTAAATAATACTTGGGTCAGACCGAGATGTTACAGGTGCTTCTGCTTGACTTCTCATCCAGGATCATTACTTTGACTTTTGGCTAACTACTTAGATTAGTAGTTTATTTTGTTGTATACACTTGAGATTTAGACTCATAGATGTATTCTTTTGTATATCACGTGTTGCTATTCTTTTGTATTATTGTGGATCTTTTTGACCACTACTCTGATATACACTTTCATGTGTTAGTGTAATATTCATATCTATTTCCGCTTTTGTGATATGAATTGTCTGTGACTGATTTGTGTTATGTTTATTTCTATATTTGTTTACGAAGTCCTTTATAGCCACTGTGTAGTAGCTTTGAGTTTGTGTCGGTATGTCGGATTTCCTCTTGAGATGAAAACTTATATTTTTATCTGGCATATCGGTGCTCGCACAAAGCAATTATACAGATGGTCGCTCCTCAACAGCCTTATTCTCCGTGCTAGTTGATAGCATTACTCCGTAGTGTTCTTGTCTAGCGTGGGTACAGAGGTGGGGCGTCACAGCTTGGTATCAGAGCCAAACTTCGAAACAATATGGAATATTATAACAAGGATCATCGTCCTAAGTCCATCTTAGGAGTCATGCTTTAGGATTTAATTCGAGTCTTCGTACCAATTCATCCTATTTTCCTTATGATTCCTTGTTTTATCTATCAAGATTTCTTGATATTTATCTTGAGAATAACTTTTCCTCTTCTTTCTTTCTTTCTTAAAGAAGAGAAATGGTTAGACCAGGCCGTCCCAGCACCGGTCAATCTAGTGCTACTCCCCAGGATGGAGTATTTATGTCTGCCCAGCAGCTTCTTGATCTAGTAAAGAACGCTCAAGCTGCAGGACCCAATCCAGAGCCTACTCATCCTAGATCCGGTTTTGCACGCTTGTGCAGAGACTACACCGATTTGGGTGGAGGGCCATTCAAGGGATCCGAGAGTGTTATTGAAATTCAAGCTTGGCTCAAATCATGCGATCGCATCTTTTCTCGCATGAACCTTATTGATCTACATAGAGTCCAAGTGGCTTCTAGCATGCTCCAAGAAAGAGCATTAGATTGGTATGAGCTTTTAATTTCTGAAATCGTTGAGGCGGATCTCACTTGGGAGCAATTCCGAGAAAGATTCGAATTGAAATCTGTGCCGAAGGCTGAACAAGTAACTTTGGCCCGGCGTTTTATTGACCTTGTTCAAGGTGAATCTTCTGTGACAGACAATGTCGCATCTTTCGAATCTCTTTCTAAATACGGGATTGAGTATATTAATACTCTGATGAAGAAAAATCAGAGGTTCGTCTATGGGTTGAATAAGAACCTCAAGAAGCCATTACTTTTGAAACTCGAAGTTTCTTGCTTATTGATATCGCTCTTCGTCTTGAAGAGGCCGATAGAGAAAGCGATAATGAAGTTGTGCGTGCCAAACAGAACTTCAACAACAACATGAAGAGGCCTATTATATTCAAAGGCCCCAATCCCAACAAAAAGAGTAAGCAAGCAACTCCTACTGCAAAGGCTCCTTCTCCTAGTAGTGGGAAATGCTTCAACTGTGGGTCTAGGGACCATTTTGCGAACAAGTGTTCAAAACCCCGTTGTTGTCGCTATTGTAAGAGCCCGGATCATTATATACATCAATGCCTCAAACTTGAAGGCAAGACGGAGGGAAAGTTAAATGTTGCCCAAGCCCCTGGCAACACATCTCTTGGTCAAGGTATCTTTCACTCAATCCTTGATGGCATTGTTTTATTTCGCGATCTTCTTATTTGAGTTCTTTTTGATATGGGTTCCATCTCACTATTTTATATCAAAAGAACTTGTTGATTCTTTTTCTTTAAAAATATTTTGGACTTGATGAGTTCTTTGAGAGTTGCGAATCCGGATAGTAGATCCGCAACACTCAATTTGGTTTTATTTGATGTCGAAATTATTTTATGTGATTTTTCTGTCCGAGCCGATTTTAACTTAGGCTTCGGAATTTACTTTTGTAAGGATTGGCTTAATTATTATGAGGCCATATCCTTTGTCCCGTGTGGACTATTCATCTTTGACATTTTCAATCTGTTAAGCAGATTTCTATTTTTCCTTTATGATTTTGATTCCAACTTGATGGCATCATTTTATTCCTTAAGCCCACTTATAAGGAAAGTGTTATTTCTTTCATTCATGTAGTTTGAGAAATTTTCCGGTATTTTGGAGCTTGTCTTAGGATTATCACCTAAGTAATCTTTCGTGTGGTGCTAAGGTCTTTTCAGTTTGACCTTACCACCAGTTTTCATTTGCTACGAGTTGCGGAAGTTGGCATTCCACTTACCGCATTCCGCACTCGTTATGATTCTTATGAATGACTTATTATGTCATTCGGTTTATCCAGCTTATTTCATCCATTTTATAAATCGAATATTCTATGGATATTTCGATGAGACCATTCTTGTATTTATTGATTTAGGATGAAAATAGTAATTTAAAATTTTGCAAATCTTTTCCATAAGATTTATTTATAAGTATAGTTGGATTTTGTTCTTAAACGAGCAAAGAATATTCCTAAAGGTTTTTAAGAAACATGTTTATTATATGGAAGATGATTTTGTGATTGTATTGTCCATTGAGTGCTTTAAGAATTCTGGTCGATGCGCTTGATCAACGTTATCGATAAGAATCTCCTAAACGCTTTGATGAGACAGTCAGACACGATATATTGACTTGTAAAAATGTAAATTTTTGTAGAAAGATTATTACATAAAAATAAAAATGTAATTTTGAAAGTTTTAACTTTTTGGGAAAGAGGATTGTTTAAAAGAACTCTTCCTTTCGATACTCTTATTCTTGTGATTCCTGAAGGGGAACCAAGACTTTGCTATTTGTACCGATACTAGTCATATTGGTTTGGATGCCGTTCTCTTGCAAAAGATAACGTGCTATCACTTATTCTTCTAAATCATTAATAGCCGATTGAGACTAGGTATGCCGCTCATGATCTAGTGCTCGAGGCTATTGTTTTTATTTTTAGAATTTGGCATCATCATTTTTGATGAGAAATTTGTTCTCTACCTCAATCATAAATCTTTGGAATATTTATTTTCTCATAAGGAACTTCATGTTGACTCGAGTTCCTAGCATCTTATGATCTTGATATTCTTTTATTCCCGAAAGAGAAATCGTGTTGCCAACGCGCTTTGTCGTAGGCAACAAGTGGTTGATTCTTTGATGATGTCTTAAGGGAATTATCTCTTTATCAAGTTCATCGAACGTTTTGACGTACTTCGTTTTATTGAGCTTTATCTCATTCCTTTTATGGACTTGCGTCTGATGTTCTTTTATGGTGTTCGGTTCATCGGATGTACTGTTATTATACTACATGATGTTCCGTCTTATCTGGATACATTGGATGTACCGTTTGCACTACATCAATGTCTTTCCTTTTGATTCATTGGATGTACCGTTTGCACTACATCAATGATTTGCTTTTGATACATTGGATGTACCGTTTGCACTACATCAATGTCTTTCCTTTTGATTCATTGGACGTACCGTTATTGTACTACGTCGGTGTTCCAAAATTATTCGGGCTTTGGTTCATTGGGCATACCGTTTTTGTACTACGCTGATATTCCAAATTATTTGAGTTTTTAGTTTCTCGGGCGTACCGTTTCTGTACTACGCCGTTGTACTGGCTCAATTTTCTGCTATTCTTGACGTTTTCTACGTCTTGTAACTATGGAAATGCTTTTTGGTTTCCTATTTTTATTCTCGAGCTGGTGTTATTGATGAAATTGAAGTCTCACCAGTTTTGACTTATGAGCAACATTCCATTCGCATCATTACTTCGGAGGTTGAGCGCCTTCGGAATAAAGATGTTCTCCTTGTGAGAGTTCCATGGTTCCCAAATCCTAAGGATTGCTCTTGGGAATCCAGAGAATTCATCGAGCGATCCCGTTCGTGCTAACTCTTTCGTGCTCTTTATGGTGAACTTCCTATTTCAAATTTTCTTTTGTGTTGATATGCTTCTGTGGTTGTTACTTCTTATTTTCCTCTTAAGTATTGCGAGGACGCAATTTCTTTAAGGAGGGGAGTCTGTAACAACCCGCATATTTATCGATTTTATATTTAAATATTTTATTTAAATACTTTATCGTTCGTCGGATTTTGGTCCGAAAAGCTACTTTTTGCATACGGTCGAATTAGGACTCGGGACCACTCCCATTGAGTTTAAAATGTCGTTTGCGACCTTTTTGAGTATAAACTTCGATATGTTTGGAGTAAGTTGAATTTTGCTACTTTTTCTTTAGGGCTTTGGGTTGGGTTTCAGCCCATTAACCCCACTTATACTCTAGCTCAGCCCTCTCCTCTCCATTCACTCATTCCCACTCCTCAAACTCAAGCTCCAACTGAAAATGGTGGAAAGGAAAGGGAATTAGAAACTCCAAGCCTAGTTCCTCTTGCTAGCTTAAGTTCTTGCTCCAAATTCAAAGAGAACCCATTAGTAAGCATCTCCTTCTTCTTCTCCAACTCATTCTCTCTTTGATTTCAGAAATTTACTAAACCTAACTTAGAGAATGTTCTTCTTTTAAGCTTAGATTCAAGCTTCTAGTGTTGAGATTGAAGTGTGGTTGATCTTCCCTTGTCTTCAAGCTTCTCATTCATTGTTTTTGGGTTCAAAGGTGAGATTTTTATCTCACATCTATGCTTATATTTATCTTCGATTGTTAGGTATGAATTCCTAACACTTATTCGTGTGCATTTGCTTTTGGTTTGGATTGATTTGGTGAATATTCCAATTTTTAATGTTTTGGGTTCAATTCTTTAAAAATCATAGTTTTGATGTTTTGATCATGTTTTGGTGATGAACCGAGGAGCTTCTATGGCCGGGTAGTCGATTGGCGTAAACCCTTAGTGCCGTTGCTCGTCCGATTGCAATTCGGATGGAATTGGCGTTCATTTGTTTGGCTTGGGAGGTGCTGACTACAGGTTCAGCCGACCGACCTCAGGGTCCGGTCGACCGACCTGTTACCCAGGCACTTCCCAGCCTCTGTTGGAAGTGCAGGTTACAGGTCCGGCCGACCGAACACAGGGTCCGGTCGACCGACCTGCTACCCCGAGTATTTCTATTTTTTTGGTCCGGTCGACCGAGCTCTGTAGCCGGCCGACCGACCTGGTACATTTTTGCCTATTTCGACTAGTTGTTTGAATTTCCAACTTTAATCGATTCGTGTTGTTTCCTATGTGTTGTTATCATTTGTTATGACTTTGATGACTCTTTTTTAGGGATTTTTGAATATCCATTTGGATGGATTCTTTATCAGTTTCGTTGGATTTTTATTCACATCTTCGTATGTGAATCTTAGTAATTGATTGTTCCTACAATCTTCTTTGTGATTTGTCACTTTAAAAATATAATGGTTTCTATACTAGTAGTAAATATCAAAACTCCTTCTTTAAATGATTTCAACTCTATTTTAGTACAAAGCTCGTTTCTTAAACCGATTTCCAATCTATTAGTATATACAAACCTTTACCTCACTCGTATGAGAAATCTAATTAAACGGCTTAGTAAAACGAGTGGTATGAAACGCTTGCGTTTACTTCGTCGGTTAATTCTTGGACTTGTTCCATTGAAACTCTTGTGACAATTTTCTAGTGGAGATCTACAATTTGTTCGTAAATATTTAAGTTAAGCTAGTGGTTATGGGACATGAAGCTAAGCTCATATATTTACTAGCTTACTGTAATTGACACTTCTCTTAGATCATGACGATCGTTTTATGATTTAGACTAGCAATTGTGCAATGTCTCTTTGACTGCAAGGTTAGACTAGACCTCATCTGTGTGATTTCGACTCACACCTATCTCTTTATCTGCGAGGTTAGTCTAGACACCATTTGTGTGATTTCGACTCACACATATCTTTTTGTTTGCAAGGTTAGGCTAGACACCATTTGTGTGATTTCGACTCACACATACCTTTTTGCTTTTTGGTTAGCCTAGACACCATTTGTGTGATTTCGACTCACACGTATCTTTTTATTATTTCTGGATTTCGTGTGTTGATTTCTGGAAATTTTATCCTTCACCTATTCTTGTGATTTCTGGATTTCGTGTGTTGAATTCTGGAATTTATGCTTCACCTATTTTCGTGATTTTTATTGTTTTGATTTATCAATTATTGTGGCTTGGTGAATGAAATTAGGAGTATGACATTCCTTTTTATCTTGAGTAGATCTTTGCGATATTGATTAATCTCTTATTGATTTTTCAATTACTTATATATCACAGCTTGGCATTGTGATTATTATACGTTTAGTCATATTTCTTATTCTATATCATTTCATCTGATATTTATAGCTAGATTGATCCGTTTATTATTTTCTTATTAAATAATACTTGGGTCAGACCGAGATGTTACAGGTGCTTCTGCTTGACTTCTCATCCAGGATCATTACTCTGACTTTTGGCTAACTACTTAGATTAGTAGTTTATTTTGTTGTATACACTTGAGATTTAGACTCATAGATGTATTCTTTTGTATATCACGTGTTGCTATTCTTTTGTATTATTGTGGATCTTTTTGACCACTACTCTGATATACACTTTCATGTGTTAGTGTAATATTCATATCTATTTCCGCCTTTGTGATATGAATTGTTTGTGACTGATTTGTGTTATGTTTATTTCTATATTTGTTTCCGAAGTCCTTTATAGCCATTGTGTAGTAGCTTTGAGTTTGTGTCGGTATGTCGGATTTCCTCTTGAGATGAAAACTTATATTTTTATCTGGCATATCGGTGCTCGCACTAAGCAATTATACAGATGGTCGCTCCTCAACAGCCTTATTCTCCGTGCTAGTTGACAGCACTACTCCATAGTGTTCTTGTCTAGCGTGGGTATAGAGGTGGGGCGTCACAGTTATAGATACGACCCTGGATGAGATCTGTTTTCATCTGCACTCCAACAGATTCTGTACCGTCCAATGTTTCTGAAGACATGCTGGGATGGATCTATTTAAGGTATGGTTTGTCATTGGACGACGTGTTACTGCCGGGCCAAACGGTAGACCGCATTTTCCACTGGAATGGTTTACTGCTTTTGACCGTCACGCATGCGCAATTGGAACACTTCCACCCTTTAACCAATACATTATGGAAGTGTTTTCATTCCTAGGAATCGCTCCATCTCAACTACACCGCAACGGATATGCTCTGTTGAATAACTTATTCATCGTATTCATGGAACATCTCTTTCGACCATCGATCCCGATCGAGATTAGATACCTGTTTAACATCAAGAGCCAGGGAGATAGCCCTTCTTTCACTTTTTTGGAAGCGGTCAGGAACCGTCAAGTGGTAACGAGGGCTTAGACTAGGTTGAGTTGCTTCAAAACAAAATGGTTCTATGTCCGATGTCCCCCGGGATTTGCTAGCCGATGGTTAGCCAGATGTAAGTGCTATGACTTTTTCCAATGGTTAACAAGGCATTATAATCAATATTAAACTAATATTTCCTTTCCCTTTACAGCTACAATTCCATGACCCGAAGGCGTGCATTTCAAAGAAATGGTGCGGGTTCTCCAAGAAGTTCCGAGCGAAATGAGAGAGATCGACTCGTTTCTAACAGACAGGTACTTGAGAATTGTCGGGATAATTGAGCGAAACCAGAGCATGAGGCTTGAGGGAATGTTGAGGGTTGCCTCAAAGAAATGGGTGAAACGTAAAATGCCTGGATTAATTATAACTGAGGGAGTGGATTTAGAAAGAACACCTGCTGGTGATGAATTTGTGGTCGGGCCTTCTGATACCCGTCAGGGTTCTGAAGGAAAGATTAAAGGCAAGGTAGTCACTTTCAAACATTTTAAATTCGGGAGATGGAAACCTATGATCGTGTCTTTGCCTATTCCTGGGATTAATATATCGGAGGCTCCTCCCTCGTAGGTGGAAAACCTTTTCGAAGGGCTCATCGATATTCCAATCCCGAATTTCGTGTCCCTCCAGGATGATGCCAGGTTAGATGAGCTTCAGTATGCTTTAGACTTTAGCGAGTCTCTTCCCACTAGCATGGCCGACACTTCCGGTTGGTCGGGGGTTTGCACATACATATACACTTCACGGCACTACACAGTTCTTGATCGTAGGTTGCTTAATTTGGAAGATTATTAACTTCGCTCTTCTTTTACTTTGCAGATACAATGTCTGGTCGAGGCTCAATGTTAGGGAGTCTTCGAAAAGCTTGCAGATCTTCCACATATAATGAGTCGCGTAGGAGAAAGGCAGATGGGACTACGACCATGGATACTCTAGTTAGGTGCGATACGATAGAGATAGGGAGTATAGACACCAATCTCGATCTCACTCACCCTCTCCTAGGAACCCTGCTCAGCCTCCTGTCTATGTCTCACGTCCTCCGAAAACTTCATGGCACATGCCGTCTTCTCACGCTTCAAGGCATGAAACTCAATATCATAGAACTGAAACAATGGCCCCCATAATTGCAGAGCAGGTCCTTACCGAGCCTATGGGGGACAGAGCAATTAAACTTGCTCAATTGAAGAAGGATTTTCCAGACATTTTCTTTGATGGTTATATTTTCCCCCCGAACTTGAAGATAATTCCAATAGAGGCCGAGAATACGATGCATGGTTACATTCATGACATTTACACTCAATATAAGGAGTGGGAGAAGGCTGTGAAAAAAGCATCGAAGCTGTCCTTTGAGCGAGCATCTGTCATTGAGAAGTTGGAGAATGAGCTTGTTCAGAAGGACCGTATCATCCAGGTGCTTAATACTAAAGCTGAGTACTCCTGAAAATCGAAAATGGAGGCCCTTAAAAAGGCCGACGAAGCCAACTCGGCCATGGAGAGGATGAGGCAATCACACTATGCTCTGGTGGAGGAAATGGGTCATCGGAACACCGCCATTACTGCCGAGCAGGATGCGACCCTCAAAGAGCTTATCGAGCTTAAGTCCAAACTTTCTGAAATCATTAAAGAGAGGGATGACGCCAACACCGCAGCACATGACGCATGCGACCAAGCCGTACTGCTTCAAGGTGAATGGGTCGCGGTAGTGGCTAAGGTTCGCGTGGTGGAATCTGAGGTTAAGGATATGGTTCGGATGGTGAAGTCCAGGCTGGAGGCTGATAGAGAGAATCTTCTCATCACCTACAACGCCAATGTGTTGAAACACAGAAATCTGGCCTGGCTCAAAAATTATTCGACACATCTCTATAACGCTTGGAGCCAGTTGGTCAAGGAGGAGAAGGTGGTTCATCTGGGTGAATCGTTCGAGGAGTTCAAGTTCGAGAACCACGTGCTGACCGAAGATGAATGGAAGATTCTTCACGAGTCAATGATTTCTCATGAAAGGGAGATGCTCAATACCCAACACCAGGAGAATGGGAAAAGTTTAGGTGTCGAGCATCACACTACAAGCCTTGAGATTCCTGCTTCACCTCAACCTGAGCCCATACCAGAGGTTGAGCCCTAGTCTATCCTTTCTTACAATCCGAAATAGGCACAGCTATCCCTATTAAAGAGCACACCTCCAAAGCCGCTCAGTCATCCGCAAGCCAAACCGAGGAAGGTACTCTGAACATTTCTCATATGCGTTCAAAATAAGGAACTTGTCTTGAAGCGTTTACTAACAGTTTCTCTTCTTTTCTGTCCAGTGACTGGAGTTACACTAATAGCGCCTCTTGCGACCCAAGAATCACACCAAGCGCAGGAGGCCATTATTAACGAGGCGATTTCCACAACAACGACCGTGCCAATCGATGCGATGGGCCTGGAAGAGGGGACATGTCAAGTATCCGCTTGGGATCATGTCCTTTTAGGTTTATTCTAGATGTACAATGCAATTTCAGTAGTCCTTTTCCATTTTAGTTGGAAAATGCAATCGGATGTTTGGGGTACTATAAGTGATCTGCAGCGGGCGCACTTTCTTTCGATGAGCAAATGATGAATGAACTCCTTGGTCACCACAGTGACCCGTTTGCGGACCTATCATTTGCCATAAGTGGACTCGCGCTCACTTCTAGTTCTTTAATGCAGACCACCACTGCCCCCAGCGAGGCTCAATCGATTCGCAAAGAATAAATATTGGCCGAAATCAACGCTGAACTGGATGCAGCGACACATGGTGGTAGTTCTGGAGGTCACTGAGAATGATATCACTGGAGGTACCATTATTGACACCAGTTTTCCCATTCCGCCATTTATAGTAGATCCGAATCCTTCGACTCCACCTGCTGAAAGTATTCCCATACAGTCGAGTTCAGAGGAGGACGTGGAGATCATGCTCCTGCCTAGGGACCATCCGCTAAAAGGCAAGAGCTCAAAGTGGAAAATCATCAGCGGGTCTATGACGAAGAAGAAGCCGAGGAAGAAGAAAAAGTGATAGGCTTCTTCAGCATATTTTTTGGTTGGTAGAAATTTGTTTTTCTTTCCTTTCGTAGGCCGTGTGTAGATGCGGGTTCGGCCCCTACCAATAGGAATTTTGGAAAAACTTGTACATGAACTTCATTTACAGTTGGTTGAAATGAAATATTTTTTTTGGCTTTGACTCTATTACTGTCTTTTATGCTTAAGTGTTTTAGTATTTGAATTTCAGTTTACTGCATTTGCAGAGTTTCAACCTTTGAGTCGAGTTTGTCTTTATTTGCCAAGTCCAAAAATCATGGACATGAGTCATAACTGGAGATTAAGTTGAACTTCGATGTTGCATTGCTTCAGTCGATGGTTGGCACTTAAGCCCTACCCCCAGTTTCAGGGACGAATGGTAAAGGTTGGTCAGCAATTGCCTTTCACCTTTCTTTCGCCGAGCTCAGCATCATTGAGTCGATGCTAAAACAAATGAGAGTTGAGTGGTTGAACCATACTCGCTCACTCAATGATGATTATGTCCATACTCCAAGGACCTACAGTCATATGTTGGCGGTCGATCGCGCCTTTTTAATTTTCAAGTATGTGTCCATACTCTGGGGACTTAAGTTATTTTACGAGTGGTCAGTCACACTCGAGTTACGTTTGTACTCTGACCACACTCTGGGGAATCAGAGTTACTCACGATCGACTCCCTGGTTCGCACTCCGGGACTCCGAGGATAGCCGACATTTGTAATCTGGCTTGCACTCTAGGAATCCGAAATTAGTGTTCATAATCCAACTCGCACTCTGGGAGTTGGGAGTTGATGTTTATACTCCAATTCGCACTTTGAGAATTTAGAGTTGATGTTTATACTCTGCACTTTGGGAATTTGAAGTTAGCCAACAGATGGTCAGTCACATCTGTTTAGGCTTTTAGTATTTCGTTCGCACTCTAGGAATGATGGATTTATCAGGATCGTGGATGGTCGATTCATATCCACCCCGAGTTAACAAGTGAGGTCGTTAGATGGACGGATCCATCCTCCTCGAACTTGGTTAGGATACGGTCGAAGTCGTTAGGTGGACGGGTCCAACGTCTTCAGTACCGTATTTATGAGTTTATACTCCAAATCGCACTCTGGGAATTTGGAGTTAGTTAAAGGATTGTCGTGTATCAATCCTTTTTTACTTTAGCGTAGTGGCTTGCCCCAGAGCTCGGGTTTCACTTAGCGAGTGGCCGGTCGTGCCACAGTCACTCCCTATTTGAATAAACTCCATTGTATGATGGAACATAGCTCTTCATGCGTCGAGATGGTTGTATGTCACATTCAATAAATCACGGCTCTTCCTCATAGAGATGGAATTTTATTTATGAAATGAGAAAATAAGGCAAAGTCAGTTGCCTTATCATAAATTCAAATTTTGAAATGCAGAAACAAATTGCGAATGAAAATAGATTAAAATAAGTAAAGTTTGTCATGTGTAGGAGCTATGGAGACTCTCGCTGTTCCAGGCTCTCGGCAAAGTAAGACCGTCAACGGTCGATGACATAAACCTGCAATCTCTGAGTTTTCGTGCAATCACATACGGTCCTTCCCAAGTTGGTTTCATGTGCGAAGGAACCAGATAAATCTTCTTGAGGACGAGATCGCCGAGTTCAAAGGTTCACGGTCGGACCTTTGCATTATATAATTGGGCAACTCGACTTTGATACGCAACTGCCTTCAACACAGCCTCTTCACACTTCTCATCCAATAAATCCAGGGATTCAGCCAGCAATATGGCATTTGTCTTTGGATTATAGTAAGTCACACAATGAGAAGGTACATCCATCTTGACTGGAATAATGGCTTCTTAATCATAGGATGGAGAATGGAGTGTGTCCAGTCGCAGAATTGTGGGTTGTCCAGTAAGCCTATAAAGCCATAGGAAGTTCATCAACCCACTTGCCCTCGGCCTTTTCCACTCGCTTCTTTAGAATAGACTTGATAACCATATTAACAGCTTCAACTTGGCCATTCATTTGAGGGTGCGTAATTGCAGAGAATTTCATGTGGATGTGGAATCGCTGGAAGAAATCCTTGAATTCAACGCTGTCGAACTGGGTTCCGTTATCAATGATCATGGTATGTAGAAGATCAAATTGGCAGATAATGTTGCGACCTACAAAGTTGATCACCTTCTTCGTCATGATTGTAGTAAGAGGTTCAGCTTCAGCCCATTTGGTAAAGTAATCACCTGCGACGATGGCGTACTTCACACCACCTTTGGCCAGAGGTTGAGAGCCAATGATATCAATCCCCTATATTGCAAACGGCCATGGACTGACCATTTGGGTTATCTCAGTAGGTGGAGCTCTAGGAATTCGAGCATGTTTCTGACATTTATCACATTTCCTAGTGTAATCTACTGCATTGCGGTTTACAGTCGGCCAATAATACCAATATCGGAGTACTTTCTTAGCAAGAGCTTGTCCCCCGTTGTGATCGCCACATTCTCTTTCGTGTACATCGTGTAATACTCGCTTAATCTCATTGTGGGCGATACATCGGAGGAGAGGAACAAAATATCCTCTTCTATGCATGACTCCATTCTGAATGGTGAACCGCAAAGCTTTTCGAAGAATCTGTCTCTTCTCACTCCTACACTCAGGCAACGTTCCATGCTCGATGTAATTTCGGTACGGAGTCATCTACGACTCTTTACTAGGAGTGATTTCAAATACAAAGTCTGTCTCCATCTGATCAATGCTTGGGGAAGATAACGTCTCCAAAGGAACGAGTCCCATTTGCTGTGCTTTTCCCGTACTTGCCAACTTTGCCAATGAATAAACCTTTTGATTGTGCTTATAAGGTATGTAGAAGATGGTATAATAATCAAACTGATCAAGTATTTCTTGGATTCGAACTAGATAAGCAGCCAGTCTTCGATCTTTGGCCTGATATTCACCTCGAACTTGGCATATGACTAATTGCGAATCACTATAAATTTCCACATGAATAATTCTCAAATCGGGCGAGTTTCAATCCAACAAGCAAGGCTTCTTATTCAGCTTCATTATTAGTCGCACGAAAATCAAACTTCGGTGCATAACATATGGACCAACCTTCGAGGGTTTCAAGTACTATTCCAGCACTCGAGCACCGGTCATTCGATGCACCATCAGTATGTAGCTTCCAGATATATTTAGAAGATTCAATAGTTTCGGGGAAGTCCTTTGGGATAGCGAATTCAGCTATGAAATTTGCTAGGACTTATCCTTGAATAGCTCGCCTTGGAGTGTAAGTGATGTCAAACTGGCTCAAGTCAATGTTCCATTTGAGTAACCTGCCAGATGTCTCAAGCCGTGTAAGGACCTGTCGTAACGGCTGATCGGTGTAAACAGTGATAAGATGTGCTTGGAAATATAGACGGAGCTTCCTTGAGGCAATAACGAGACAATAAGCCAATTTCTCTAGCTTCGAATAATTTCTCTCAGCTTTGGTTAACTGTTTACTAACATAGTAGACCGGTTTCTTCACTCGATCTTCCTCCCGAATTAAGGCAGCACTGATTGCATTCTCTGATACTGCCAGGTAAAGGTATAATTGCTTGTAGTCGATGGGATTTGACATAATCGAGGATGTGGAGAGATGTTGAATCAGTGCTCAGAATGCGCCTTCACAGTCCATGGTCCATTCAAAATTTCGTCTCCCTTTTGGCATCAGATCGAAGAAGGGTATGCACTTGTCGGTGGACTTTGAAGTGAACCTGTTGAATGCCGCTATCTTCCCGTTGAGGCTCTGGACTTTCTTTATGGTTCTCGGAGTTTCCAGATTTCTGATTGCCTAGATCTTTTTGAGATTTGCTTTAATTCCTCGAGAATTTATGATAAACCCAGGAAATTTTCCGGATGCGACTCCAAAGTGACATTTCAGTGGATTGATCTTCATCCTGCATTCTCGAAGAATGCTGAACATTGATTCCAAGTCTCTAACATGATCAGTGGAGAATCTTGACTTTACTAGCATTTCGTCCACATATACTTCCATGGCCTTTCCGATCTGGCTGGAAAACATTCGATTGACTATTCGTTGTATGTTGCCCCGACATTCTTGAGTCCGAAGGGCATGACTCTGCAGCAGCATAGTCCCAGATCAGTCACGAAGCTGGTATGTTCTTGGTTGGGTAAGCGTGTGGGTATTTGGTTGTAACCGGAATAAGTATCCATAAAAGATAATAACTCGTGCCTAGCCATTGAATCTACGAGTTGATCAATTCGGGAAAGTGGAAAACTGTCTTTTGGATAAGCTTTGTTCAAGTCAGAGTAATAAACACATGTTCTCCATTTCCCATTCGGCTTTCGAACAAGTATGGGATTGATACCCACTTTGGGTATAAGGCATCTCGCATAAACCCATTTGATTTCAACTTATCGACCTCTTCTTTAAGGGCGACAGATCTCTCTAGATCCATGCCACGCCTTTTCTGCTTGACCGAGATACACCGCGGGTCAACATTTAGGGTGTGGCTTGCGATATCTGACGAGATCCCACACATGTGGGTGTGCGTCCAGGCGAATACGTCGAGATTCGTCTGGAGAAATTCAACCAATTCCTGTTGCATGTGTTGGCTTAACTGAGATCCAACCTTTATCATCTTTGAATCGTCATCATCATTGATTGGAAAATCAATCATCAGTTCGGTCGGGGAAGCTTGACTGTCTTTAGTTTCATCTTTACTTTCAGTGTCTCTCGGGACGAGATCCCTCTGGAATTGGTTGGGTGCTCGGACCTAGGCCCAGACACCAATTGTCAATTATCAACAAAGCGGATGGAGAGAGATTCCTCTACGCCTTTCCCTTTCTCCTTTCATTGCGCCCCGCCAACTCAGCAACATAATAGGCTCGTCTAGCAGTCTGATCTCCTTGCACGACACCAACCCCTCGATCAGTGGGGAACTTTAGAGTCAAGCACCATGGGGCAATGGCTGCCTGGAATTCAGTAAGGGCCGGTCGGCCCAAGGAAGCATTATAAGGAGAGTCTACGTCCAACACAACAAACTACAATATTCGGACTCTCCGGCATTCTCCAACTTCCAAATCCAATGGTAGTTCCACCATTCCAGTGGGTATAGTAGCACTCCCATTGAAACCGTGGATTCAAGACTGGTAGGGCTTCAAATCTTTGGCTTCCAACTTCATCAGATCATAAGCTCACTTGAACGAAATATTCATGGAGATTCCACTATCAACCAAGATCCTCTTCATCCAAGCATGACCTACTTGAGTAGATATGACAAGTGGTTCGATAGTGGGGGCTTTGACCTTATCAGCATCTCTGTTTCGGAACACGATGTCATCGGTCATCATCTTTTGTTGCTTGGCCAAAGCCCCATCATCACAACTACTGCAACACTCGGAGTTCGCATGCCTGATAGAGCCCGCATACGACTCCATTTCCCTCCAGCTTCGGTCTGTTGGATGCGGACCACCACTTGTTGTATTTATTACCAACCTCCCACCGGTATGAGCGGGTTCCTCCTATCTTTCCTGGTTTAGTGCATGATTTTGAGTTGATGGGCCCACACCTCCTGATTGCGGTGCCTGCACAAACTGATCCAACTTTCATTCACGTATCAGCTTTTCAATGAGATCCTGTAAATGATGACACTCATTTGTATTGTGGCCGTAGCTTTCATGAAACCTATAAAATTTCCCTGTTTGGATCTGCCTCTCTGATGATGGCTTCGGAGCAGGCTTCTTGTACTGCATAGCATTGCAGGTTTGTAGATATACATTCTCTACGTATTCAGTGGAGTGTAATCATTAAACATTGGAGCTCTACGTCGTGGACGACGGCTTTGATCTCATTTTCTACTCTGATTCCCACCGTCCTTCTGTTGAGTTTGTTTATTTTGGATATTTAACTGAACTTTCCCGGAGCCCTCCCCGGACTGCTTAACCGCAACATTACTTTGGATCCCTTCTATACTAGGCCCCATGTCATCATGTTTTCTAGATTGTTTCGTGTCCTCCCTTCTCAAAAATTGGGCTTCCTTGGAGTAGACAAGTCCAATGACATGGGAGGCTTCTCAGCCAACCAATTTCTGAACTCGGAATCAGGGTCAATCCCCTTAGTCAATGCCATCAAGATAGAGTTGTCACTGGGATTGCTTATCTCTGCACACGCAGCATGAAACCTCTCTAAGTAGTGCCTAAATGTCTCTCTGGAAGCTTGAGTGACACTAAATAGAGCGTTAACGTCCTTTGGCCTTGCAACATGCATTTGGAATTGCTCTACAAACTTAGTGGCCAATTGGTCGAAGCAAGAAATGGATCGAAGTGGCAATCGTGTGAACCATATAGTAGCAATGCCCCCAAAGAAATAGGAAAACTACGGCATTTCACTGCATCATTAGCTCTCGTAGCATTCATCAGCCATTCGTATTTTAGGATATGTTGATTTGGATCAAAACTTCCTTCGTAGACTGGTGGAGCTGGTATTCTGAATCGTCGAGGAGGTTCAGCATAAAGTATCTCATCTGTAAAGGGAGTATGACTCTGGGAGATTCCCCAGTCGTCATATGTGGGGCCTTGACTTTCTCGAATCATCTGCCAAATCATAGTGGGGATGTTTAGCATTTGTACATTCTATGCACCTTGAGCCAAGGTGTGGTCGGGTTCCACAATGCGAGGCTGGAACGGACGCTGTCGATGGTCCATGTCTCGCCTGCTTGGTTCCAAGTCTTCAGGGATGTATGGTTCAGACATATGTCCACATTGATGATGGTTTAGATCTGGTTGATTTCGAGCATCAACCACTGGTTCAACGGCGATGGTGGCAGCGCGGTTGTCTGTGATGTAGTAAGGAACAGTACCTCCCCGGGAGGAGGGTCCGGTCTTGAAGCTGGTCGATGGGCCAACTCTCAGTTGTCCAACGGTCATAGTATGTTGATGTCCAGTGGCTTGTGCGTAACTTCCATCTAGCTAAGGATGTGCAGATCTATGATGGTAGTCGGATGAGGCTGAACTTTCGGCGGAGGAATAAGAAGCATGATCTCTTCCGGATCTTCTGCGCCTTTGGCGATTTAGCTGGTTGGTCAACTTTGCGTTAGCGCGCAGCTATTCAGTTATTGTGGCCGATCTAGGTCAGCTCTTGAAGCAGCATCTGGGACACTTGTCTAGTAACCGGGCCTGATGGATCTTAAGGTCCGACAGCATTCTAGTTGGATGGAGACAACTACGTGGGATTCTGTCTATCCCGTCCTTCTTGGTCTGCGGCTGTAGAGGCGGTCCTTGTGCTAACCATGGTAGATACTGAGGTCCATTACTAGATTTTATGCTAATTTGAATAGGTTAGCAGGATTCTGAACTTGAGATCTGAATCTTCCTCTTGGATTTATGATATCCGGTATCGATAGTAGATCCAAGGAGCGGAAGAAAAACCGTGTGTTCTCAGTGAAAGCACCAAAGTGTTTATACGAAAATTGGGCACACCACTCTTTGAAAGTATTTGAAGAGATAAAAATGAAGAATAGAAATATAAAACGAGGATTATGTAACAAACACTTCAAAAACAGATATGAAAACACGCAGGAAAACAGCAACTTAGAGTGGTTCGGCGTATTGCCTACATCCACTATGAAGTTTGATGACTTCATTGATAGTTACTTCCTGATTACAACTGATTTCAATGGATTACAGTGGATTAAAGTTCTGAAATTCGAGTACAACAGCAGCTATGGAGTGCAAAGTTGAATCTGGTAGAGTCTGGACGTTCGAGAGCCAAAAAGCCCCTTCTTTTGTAGGGCCTGGTGCTCTATTTATAGGCGTAGGAGGCTGATATCTCGCTTTGATCTCGAGAGACTTCTTCTGGCACGTGGGTGGGCCCACGCAATCGATCCTTGTTTTCAGTCAATTCCTTGATATCTCGGCTTTGCCATAAGGCGGGATAACAATAGATATATTATGTGTTTAAAGGTATGATTATATGAAGATACCACGGTTTAATATATATGATATGCTTGGGTTTGTTATATACACATACGTTCAAATTTTTCACTAAAATTGATATTATGGAAAGTTTTCCTATGTACTGTATGTTATAACTATATATATAGCTTATATATTATACTATAGATGTTTATATATATTTCACATGTTGATGGGTTGCTGTAAAAATTTAGTATATATATGGATTTTTAAAATTTTGAGTCTGTAATGACTTTTTTATGTAAGTACACATTGGCTGCAGTTATATATTAGTATATATATAAGTATTGTTTCGGCTATATTTTATATGTTAGAATATGAAAGCTTATATTAGCATGTGTATATATATATGTATAGATTGCTTGGAAATTTTTTTATGCATTTATAATACATAGGTCAATATATTAAATTTTGAAAGAGCAGTATATATACTACATTAGGAAGTTGCTGTTACTTTATACTTGTCCGCGTAAATTTTAATTTTGTAAAGTATACGCATATAACATGTTTATTAATGTTGATGTTTAAAAATATAAAAAATATAGACTTTTTGGATATTTGATTCTTTCTTTTAAAATGTATGGATTTAAATTAGAATATGTGTAGATATCTTGATTTTGAAATATATGTAGAAGCTTTGATTTTATTTAATGTGTTTGGGAAAGAAACAAGTTTGGGATATATATAAATAAAGACTATGTTGTTTAAGTTAAATATTGATTTGAAATACATATAACGATTTTATTTTATTATTTGGTGTAAATTAAATATTATCTTAGAAAAAATACATATATATGCATCTTGTTTCGGCTTATTTCAAGCTGGTTTTGATCGTTTTCATTGATTCCAATTTATCAGTGTTCGTCGAATTCGGATCCATCGTGCTTTGCTTTGAAATTTGTGTTTGGATTTGTAATTCATTTCATTTTGTTCTCTCTCTAGTCTCGAAAGGTGAGCAATCACTCACGATTAATGTTCTTCTATTTATTAAATTTGATTTTAATTCAAACGACAATTGAAATATGCTACAGCTAGTTATTCAAATTTCTATGTATATACTATTATCTTTATCTATTCACCTATGACATCTGATACTGTGATCTATTATTTATTTTATCACTGATGATATATGCCCATTGTTGAGTATTATATTATTGTCATGTATGTTGTCACTCTATAAGTTCTCTGTTAGTTTAGAATTCCCTATGGGTTGAAATGATACCTACCCGAACGATCTGTAGAATAGGAGGAAGTCGTTATAGGATGTAATGACAAACCCAAGCAATTTTCATTGAATTGAATTTGGGATTATAGGTTGAAATAATATATAGCCATAGATATTTAAATCGTGGATTGAAATGATAAATATTCGTATCACTTGACCATAGGATAGAGAATTATATACAAACACCGTTGGTCTATATATATATTTGAAATGATTTCCAAGGTTTAAAAAGATATACATATGGTTTTATATAAATATTGATTTTTTTATTATTATATAAATAAATGTTATTTTATATATAGTTAATTTTTAAAATTATATGTTTTGAAAATTTTAAGTTAGTTTTGAAATTATAAATTTTTAGAATTTACTTATAGTTTTACTATATTAAAATATGTATAAATTAGTTTTAATATAAAATAAATTTAATAATAAGATTTAAGTTTAATAATAAGTTTGATTTAATTAATATATAATATGTTTAAGTATTCATTTAAATTTATATTTAAAAAAAATAGATTTTATAAAAATTTGAATAAATTAAAGTTGGCAAGATAAAACTAATTTAATTTGAAATCGTATTCTTTTGTAAGTTATACTAATTTTTTTAAATCGATTTGAAACCTATTGAACTTGAGATTAAAGATATGATTCTATAACTTGATTTGATTTAAAGTGATAAATTAAATATTTCAAGTTTAACTAAATTGAAGGAATATCTAGTTTATTTCAAATGTAATTTAAAGTTTATTTAAATGATATTGGATTGATTAAGTGAACATTCCAAAACTAAATAATAATGAAGTTAAATTTAGATATATAAGAAATTGTCAAATTTTGTTTTGAAAATGTGGAATATTTAAAACTTTGAAATATATTGAAATTGAAATGGTTTATTTTGTGGTTCAAATCAGTATTTGAAATTAATATAATTTGAAAGGGTTTATTGAGAAACTGAATTGAATTGAAATTGATGAACTGATGAATTAATTTGAATTTTTTAATTCAATTTGTTTTGAATCGATATGTGAAATTGAGGAAGCTATTTTATTATATAAAGTATTAAATTATATTTGAACTATTTATATATTTTACCTTATAATTTTTTAATATAAACTATTTTAATAAACTAATTATTTTAATATGAACTATTTTATTATAAACTATTTTAATATACTAATTATATTAATATGAAATATTTTAACTTATAACTATTTTTATATAAACTATTTTATTTTATATACTATTATTAATATCTAAATTGTTCAAGTGGGCAGTTATGATTTCAAAGTCATGAATTTCAAAGTATTATGTTGTCAAATGTTATGATTTCCAAAGTGTTACAAATTCTAAGCTTTATAATTTCGAAAGTGTTATAACTTCGAAGTGCTATGATTTTGAAAATGAATACAGAAGTGAAATGATATCCTATTGATATGGTTTGAAATGGAAATGACATTTTGATTTTGAAGTATAAACTATTTTGAAATGACCGCGGTATTATTATAATGTTTGGTTGTTAAAGAGACCGGGATCGATTATTGTCATACTCTCTGCCAATACCGAAAACCATTTTAACAACCATGTATTTGGTGGAGATTCTAGAATGAAGTAGGATGGTGGTGATGATCCTATATGAGGTACATACATGGACTTAACTCTCATGAGTCAACATAAGGTGGCTAAAACAGGAGCAATTGACGGGAAAAGTGAGGTAGCTCATTTGATCGGACACACTTTTTCGATTGCCATTCTATTACATTGTGATTGATTTAGTGCGAACCTTTGATTTGGGAGTGAGGCTCAAGGTGGGCGTTAGTTGCGGCTATGCGTTACCACCAGCCCGGAAGTGTAATTGGTATATCTACCCTGGCGTTGTCTAGATTTTCCGTTTCGCCTGCCATATCGAGACCACTACGAGTTTGTTTTGTGTCCTACCTATGGAGTATCTTCTGCTAGCCTCCCGATCCGGAGGTATTACGGTACTGTATAGATTATTGGCACTATAAAATATGTTAAGGGGGATATGGGTAATGCCTTAACGCTATTTTAATAGTTTACTTTACTATAGACCTTATTATAATAGCGTATATTACTACATAGTAGATAGTTCCACAGATCCTTAGAGGATGGTTATCCCAAACATCCTTTAAGTTACTTGTATTTCAGTTGATATTTAACTTGAGTTGGATTTATTGATATAAGAATGTTAATCCAGACTCGAATGTTTTGTGTTTTGCTTTACGCTCAGGTCAGACTGAGAGTCACAGCATTCGAGACTCATCTTTGGATTTGGAGCTTCGCTTGGAGATCCATCTATCTATTCAGCTTGCAGTTACACAGTTGACGCTGGTGATATATTCAGATTTTGTTACTTGACTATTGTATTGAGACTTCTATGTATTCGAGACTTCTATTCTATCTTGTTTAACTCTGTTGTATATATACTAGCTTAATGAACTACTATTCGTCTATTTTCGCTGCTTATTGTTATATTAGTATTTGTCTGTGATTCTATGACTATTTTATTTACTGTATATGCTGAGTTTTGCCAAATATAAATTAACAATCTGATATTTTAAGCAATTCAAGTCCAACATGTCTGGATGTGAATGGTTGAAATATCGGGATGTTACAATTGGTATCAGAGCTCTGGTTTTAGGCAAAACTTAGCATATAGAGTAAATTTAATTACATAATCGCCTTCGTTCGAGCTTCAATTCCTTCCTCTTTGATTGGGTGCCCTTTGAATTTTAGAACATTCTTTTGTTCTGAAACCCATTTTTGTGTCTTCCTATTTGTGTTCCTTGATTCTGGAGCATCCCATAGCTCCACTGCATGATTTATAAAGGGGTGAAATTCCTTTACAATAGGCATTTCTTCACCGGAGATTTCTATATCCTCGGTTTAGATGCTGCTATCTCTTGCTCTGCCCGAATTCTATTCTCTTGTGATCGCATGTCGATTTGCCTCAGTATTCTGCATCGATCTTATTTTTGAAATCACGGTTGACCCTGTTAAGGTTGCCTAACATTAGCATATCCATCTTTTCTCTATTGGAATTTAATAATCTTATCTTCGTTTGAAGCCTATTTTCTAATTAAAATTCTCTTTGATCAGGGTTCCCTTGAATTTGAATCTCTATCATTGTCCTATAATCTATTTTGTATCAAAGAGTGAGAGAGCGTATTTGTATTAATATAAAAATGTTTTATATGCTGTGTTGTTTGAGTTGTTAATATTGATTTGGATTTTCGATCGATTCGTCTGATCAGCGCTATTGATAGGAATTTCAAAACATCTGAACAGAGCAAACTGACACAATATTGCTTTCAACTTGTAAATTAATAAATTTTATGATTATACTATATATTCGTTTAATTTTCTGAAATTAAAAAGTTAACTAAATCGGTTGTTAAAAATGATAATATTTGATTTTTATTTACTTTTTTGTATACCAATGATTATTGCCACATGATAAATAATCGAAATTATAAAAACATGGTTATAAATTTATTTGGGATTTAAATAATTTAAATTAAGAATTTGAGAATTAAATTTTCGGTATTTAGAAAAAAAATGGTTTTAGATTTTAGAGTATATTGTTTAAAAGTATTTTTCGAATGGAAATCATTTCAAAAGAATAATTTTATAGGAAATAAATCGGTGCTCTTCTCTTTTATCGCTAGAAAATAATTTCGGTGATGACGGTTGCATCATCGACATCCATTTTCGAGTTTCAAAGTAGATAGACCACTTAGTAGCTTTGCTGCACTTTTATTTTGGAAAATGAATTTTATTTGAATTTCTTAAGCATGATTTGAATTATAATATATATAGGTATACGTTTATAGATTAGATTTTATAATATATATATATATATATATATATATATATATATATATTTATCTCTAAATTGTTTGAAGAGAAATCAGAAATTTAACTCTTAAATTTTGAATAAATATTTAAACTTGATATAAATTGAATTAGGAAAATTTTACTTGTATAATACTCAATCGCATTCTAATATATATGACTTACCTAAATTATTCAGAAGTTGAATATGTAATTAGATAGTATATAATATAAAATGAGATAAAGGAATTTAACTAATTTGAATGGTTATAATAAGTGTCCAAACACTTAATTTTAATTATGAAAATGTTAATTGACATAAATTGAATAAAAAATTTAACTTTAGTGAACTCAAATAGATTTGATAAATGAGATGAATAAAATAAATTTTGTTTGAAAGAAATTTTGTAATAAACATTAATAATTTGAAATTAAATCAACTGAATGAAATACCTTGAATTGAAATTAATTAGTTGAATATAAATAAATTTTAAAATAATTGAAACCTATTTGGTTTTAAATTAATTATTTATTTGTATTTCAATCTATTTTCCTCCTGGATGTTTCTATTCTCTTACTTCCTTCCTTTTCGAGGACGAAAAGTTTTGAGTGGGAGATAGTGTAATGACCCGTGAATTTAACTGGATTTATTACGTAATTAACTGGTTTTTTTGTGAAATTTTTAAATAGTTGAATTTCGAACTAAAAATTTGTTATTTGAAGTACGTCTATTTAAACATAGAAAATGGTAAGTTTTCATCTAATAATATGGAAGTTTATTTTGTTGTGTAAGTTTACTTAAATTTAAATCAGTTAATATTACTCAAACTTAGATATTTTTGTATAATAAATTTGTAAATCATCTTCTGAGTGAGATATCATATTTCGTTTCATCAAATTTGTACTGTTATTGCTCTACTTATCTTATTTTCAGTGTTTTAGCAGCATTTTGGTACTGTTTATCGACTTTTGATAAGATGATCATACCATGATATCTATATACTGTTTGATCGTCTCGTCGTGCTGATCTCTATGGTATATTTATTTCTCCATTTTAAAATCCGGTGTGCGGTGCAATCTATGAAACGCCTACCGTATCGGTTCCGCTTTCGAACCTTTTAGTTTCCCGACCTTTCAGTTTACCACCGTATATAACAAACAGCCACCAAAAATTAAATATTCTTGAATGCATCGCCTGACTTTTGCCATTTCCAACTTTTCAATTTAATTTGCTATTTTATTTTCGGGCCGTTTTGAGTCTCTTCAAATTTCTATCTTCGATTCAAATTTACTTTTGATAAATATTCAATTTCATTTGCTTTAATACGTCATTTATTTTATTTTATTTTTCATTTCGTTTTTTTATGCCAGGCTCCTCATCTTCATGGCTGCCAGCTAACATTACTTTCCCTTCCACTTTCCTAATATAACCTGTCATTCCGCTTCCAACGAAAAGAAAACTTTTTTCTCATCATCTTGCACACAATGTAGCCATCACCAAAGCTTCCACCAATTGCTTCGCCTCCTCAGCCCATCCGACCATCGGATCCACCTCAGCAAGTCCGCATCCTCTCTTTTCTCCCTGGCCTTCCCTTTTTTCTTTCTTTGCGTTGTAGCGAGTAGCCATCCAACACAGCAACACACCCTGACCGACCATGACCAAACCCACCTGCTCACGTGCGAGCAACGCATCCCCTCGGCCTTACAGTGCTCCATGCCTTAATCCTTCTCATGGCCCGCACAACCACCCAAGGTCACATCCCTCCGATCATCTCTACTGTGTCACCTTTCTTTTTCCCGAGATTCCCTTGCTTCCTCCCTCCATATTGAATACAACCACCATCAACAAACCGAACTCACCAGCTCCATCGCCTCCTTCCTCCTCCTCCTGCTTGGCCGAGCCAGTTGGTAAATGTTTATATATAAGTATTGTTTAAATATTGTTTTAAAATACTATTTTGTTTAAGTATAGAAAAGGGTATTTTACGATATGTTTAAAAGAACATATACAGATATATTATGTGTCTAAAGGTATGATTATGTGCAGATACTATGGTTTTAATATATACGATATGCTTGGGTCTATTACATACACATACGTTCAAATTTTTCAATAAAATTTATACTATGAAAAAAATTCCTATGTACTGTATGTTATAACTATATGTATAGCTTATATAATATAATACAGATGCTTATATATATTTCGTATGTTGACGGGTTGCTGTGAAAATTTAGTATATATATGGATTTTTAAAATTTTGAGTCTGTAATGATTTTTTTATGTAAGTATACGTTGGCTACAGTTATATATTAGCATATATAAGTATTGTTTCGGCTATAGTTTATTACATGTTATAATATGAAAGCTTATATATATAGCTTAGAAAAAATTTGTATGCGTTTATAATATATAAGTTAATATATTAAATTTTGAAAGAGCAGTACATATACTATATTTGGAAGTTGTTGTTACTTTATATTTGTCTGCGTAAATGTTAATTTTGTAAAGTACACGCATATAACATGATTATTAATGTTGATGTTTAAAAATATAAAAAAAATTAAGATATTTTGGATATTTGATTCTTTCTTATAAAATGTATGGATTAAAATAGAATATATGTAGATATCTTGATTTTGAAATATATTTAGAAGCTTTGATTTTATTTAATGTGTTTAGGAAAGAAACGAGTTTGGGATATATATTTTTATATAAGGACTATGTTTTACATATGTTTAAATTTAATTTTAATTTGAAATACATATAACGATTTTATTTTATTATTCTTTTAAATTTAATATTATCTTAGAAAAAATACATATATGTGCATCTTGTTTCGGCTCATTTCAAGCTGGTTTTGATCGTTTCATTAATTCCAATTTATCAGTGTTCGTCGAATTCGAAATCCATCATGCTTTGCTTTGAAATTTGTGCTTGGATTTGTAACTTGTTTAATTTAGTTCTCTCTCTAGCCTCAAAAGGTGATCAGTCACTCATGATTAACGTTCTTATATTTATTAAATTAGATTTCAATTGAAACGACAATAGAAATATGCTGATGTTCGTTATTTAAATTTCTATATATATATATATATTATTCGTATCTATTCAACTGTGACATCTGAAACCGTGATCTATTATTTATTTTATCACAGATGATATAGTTGCTGAGTATTATATTATTGTCATATGTGCTGTCATTCTGCAAGTTCCCTGTTAGTATAGAATTTCCTACGGGTTGAAATGATACATACCTGAATGATCTGTACAATTGGAGGAAAACGTTATGGGTTGAAATTATAAACCAAAGCGATTTTCATTGAATTGTAATTGGGATTGAGGGTTGAAATGATATATACCCCTAGATATTTAAATTACGGACTGAAATGATAAATATTCGTATCACTTGACCATGGGATAGAGAATTATATACAGACACCGTTGGTCTATATATATATTTTGAAATAATTTCCAAGGTTCAAAAGATATATATATGTATGTATATGTTTTTATATAAATACTGATTTATTTAATATTATATATATAAATGTTATTTTACATATAATTAAATTATTGATTTTTAAAATTATATGTTTTGAGAATTTTAAAATTTTAAGTTAGTTTTGAAATTATAAATTTTTAGAATTTACTTATAATTTTACTATTTTAAAATATGTATAAGTTAGTTTTAATATAAAATAAATTTAATAATAAGTTTGATTTAATATATACTATGTTTAGGTATTTATTTAAATTTATAATTTAAAAAAATAGATTTTATAATAATTTGAATAAATTAAAGTTGTGAAAATAAAATTAATTTAATTTGAAATTGTATCCTTTCGAGAGTTATATTAACTTTTTAAATCAATTTGAAACCTATTGAATTTGAGATTAAAGATATGATTCTATAACTTGATTTAATTTAAAGTGATAAACTGAATATTTCAAGTTTAACTAAATTGAAGGAATTTCTAGTTTATTTCAAATGTAATTTAAAGTTTATTTAAGTGAATATTTCAAAAATAAATAAAAATGAAGTTAAATTTAGATATATATGAAATTATCAAATTAGTTTTGAAAATGTGGAATATTTAAAAATTTGAAATATATAGAAATTGAAATGGTTTATTTTGTGGTTCAAATTTGTATTTGAAATCAATATAATTTGAAAAGGTTTATTGAGAAACTGAATTAAATGGAAGTTGATGAACTGAGATTGAATTAAATTTGACTTTTTGAATTCGAGTTGATTTGAATCAATTTGTGAAATTGAGGAAGCTATTTTATTATATAAAGTAATTTTAAATTATATTTAAACTATTTATATATTTTACCTTATAAATTTTTAATATAAACTATTTTAATAAACTAATTATTTTAATATAAACTATTTGAATATACTAATTATCTTAATATAAACTATTTTAACTTATAACTATTTTTATATAAAGTATTTATTTTATAAACTATTTTATTATATATACTATTATTAATATCTAAATTGTTCAAGTGGGCAATTACGATTTCAAAGTTATGAATTTCAAAGTATTATGTTATAAAGTGTTATGATTTCCAAAGTGTCAAAAATTCTAAGCTTTATAATTTCGAAACTGCTATAACTTTAAAGTGCTCTGATTTTGGAAATGAATATACTTGAAGTGAAATGATATCCTATTGACATGGTTTGAAATGGAAATAATATTTTGGTTTTGAAGTATAAACTATTTTGAAATGATCGTGGTGTTATAATAATGTTTGGTTGTTAAAGATACCGGGACCGGTTATTGTCATACTCTCTGCCAATACCAAAAACCACTTTAACAACCGTGTACGCGGAGGAGACTTCAGAATGAAGTAGGATGGTGGCGACGATCCTATATGAGGTATATACGTGGACCTAACTCCCGTGAGTTAGCATAGGCGACTAAAACAGGAGCAATTGACGGGCCAAGTGAAAGTTCCTCCGATCGGACACACTTCTTCTATTGCCTTTTTATTACTTCGTGATTGATTTGGTGCACACCTTTGATTTGGGAGTGTGGCTCGAGGTAAGCGTTAGTTGCGGCTATGCGTTACCACCAGCTCGAAAGTGAAATTGGTATATCTGCCCTGGCATTGCCTAGTTGTGCCATGTCACCTACCATATCAAGACCACTAAGAGTTTGTTTGTGTTGTACCCATGGAGTATCTTCTGGTAGCCTCCCAATCAGGAGGTATTACGGTACTGTGTAGACTATTTGCACTATAAAATGTGTTAAGGGGGATATGGGTAATGCCTTAATGCTATTTTAATAGTTTACTTTACTATAGACATTATTATAATAGCATATATTACAACATAGTAGATAGTTCCACGGATTCTTAGAGGATGGTTATCCCAAACATCCTTAAGTTACTTGTATTTCAGTTGATATTTCACTTGAGTTGGATTTATTGATATAAGAATGTTAATCCTGACTCTAGTGTTTTTCTTTACGCTTGGGTCTAACTGAGTGTCATAGCATTCGAGACTCACCTTTGGAGTTGGAGTTTCGCTTGGAGATCCATCTATCCATTCAGCTTGCAGTTATGCAGTTGACTCCAGTGATATATTCAGATTTTGTTATTTGACTATTATACTGAGTTCTATGTATTCGAGACTTCTATTGTATCCTGTTTAACTTTGTTAGATATATATATATATATATATATATATAGTAGCTTTATGAACTACAATTCATTTGTTTTTCTGCTAATTGTTATATTACTCTATGTCTGTGTATTTTATTTACTATATATGCTGAGTTTTTTCAAATATAAATTAACAATCTGATATTTGAGAAATTCAAGTTCGACATGTGTGGATGCGAAAGGTTGAAATATCAGGATGTTACATTTGCAGTGCAACAATTAATGGGAATAATTAATGAATGCTGATTTATTTTCTGACGTGTTAGTTTTCTATTGGACCAAGTGACGTGGTTTTTGATTTCCTAGCATTCTATTGATCCAGTGACATGTATGAGCCAGAGTAGATAACCATGATGTGTTGAACATGATTTAACCTAGGAAAATCTAATGAATTATATGCACTCACACTATCTATAAATAAACCATCTAACCTAAAACCTAATCTTTTATTCAGTCGCAGCCATAAGTCTATAGAAAAATTTGTTTGTATTCTTCTTCCTCCTTTCTCCACTAAATAAATAATTCTCTTCCAAATCAAATAAAAAATGTATATACAAGTTATTTGAAGAATTCTGAAGAATTTAAAAAGAGGAAAACAACAAGAAGAAAAGCTTTTCAAATTTATACAAGCTCAAGTGCCAAGTAAGTGAGAATTAATATGAAATAGAAAAATGATGTTGTTTAATTATAGTTCTTTTCTAGCACGATAATATGAATTAATTTCTGTTAATAACTGAGGTTTGATGAAAATTATTGTAACTTCTTCTACCACTTCTCATTTCTAATTCGTGCTTAGCTTAAAATATGGAATGTATAAATTGCTTATTCACGTTTTATAGCATAAATGTTGGTTTAATTAAATTGAATTAGAATTGTTATTCAATTTTTAATGGCATAAGTGGTTAGCTGGGTAAATTCAGAATATGTTCTTTGAATAAAACTGGAAATATGGTTGGTATAATTACATAATTCTGAATATGGTCATGGAAAAATTTTGGAATTTTAATTGGTATATGTGTTTATTCCATATGCGGCCTTAAACATAGAAAGTGGAATTTTATGCAATTATATGGTTTATGGCTATTGGATAAATTTTTGTATAGATTAAATTTCTAAAAAGAAGAATGTAACTTAGGGTGGTAAATGGACCCTAAAGGCAAGTATAAATTAGTAACAAAACTGTATAAAAAGTACAGACAGACAAACCTTACGGATTGAATGGACGTGAAATTGAAATACCATTTATGTAAGAAAAAGGGAAATTGTGAAATAATCAAATCAGATGTAAAAATGGCCTAAAGAAGATTAATGGAAATAAACAATATGTAAACTGTAATGGTAAAATTAATTAATCTGGAAGCGATTTAGCAGGCAGACCTTGTGAAGGTCTGGATAGGTGTTTCATACAGTTAAGACTAAAATATAGTTTTGGTTGTGCATACTTGAAGCGGGCAAGTAGGTTCACAAGGATGTTTATTACCTTCCATAGGTTGCTAGTACGTAGTATAGATAACATTCGTAATCGTAGGCTTCTTCAGGAAGATCGACACGGACGAAACAGGACAAGCGTGCTCCAACGTAGGCTTCTTTTAGTAGACCGTTGGAGGATTTTGCACAGCAGACCCAGCTGTGGGCGCTCTTTTGGAGGACCGACACATTGGATAGGGAAAGTCCACATTGGTGATCGAGGAGACAAGATGATAGGAGTCCAGTTTGGCGGAGCCTGAGCGCAACTTCGGGATCCTGCATGATTGTTTTAGTTGGCGCCGGTCAAACATAAGAGGCATTTAATCACACTGCATGGGTGAAGAGCATTACTTTCACACCGCAGCACGTGGATAGACAGTCAAATGCACGGGTGAAGAGCATGACTTTCACGCTGTAGTATGTGGATAGGTAAGGATAGCTGGTCCGACAGGTCGATTGACGTTTAGTATTACTACATGGTTGACTTCCCTAGAGTGACCTTGGACTTCGGCTTCTTAGGAATTGTATCTAAGAAGGATTCACTGCAATATATTATTCACCCTCTGCGATATCCGGGGAAGACCTGGAATTAAAGTGTTTTATTCTTTCTGCTTCATTTTATTTCTTATTCACCAGACTGTATGTCCGACGCATTCCTATTTTTCCTATTTTCCCTAAATCGTAGGAAGATAGTTTAACAAATACTGGGATTTAGTAAAAAGGCATGTTTCACTCCTAGGTTCAACACTGTTAGGGAAAGTAGCCTAGTCCTGGTTAGTAACCATATGTTGAATACTTTATCATTAGTCCACTGTGATATTTCATAAACATTACTCTAACTTGCCTTTGTTATTTGCAGGATATCAAACTGGAAATTCATGCTTTAGTGGACTTGGATTTTCGGTTCATTGAAAATTTAAGCCTATTGGTGTGCGGGTGGTTACATCATTTGTATAAGATTTAGTTGCACCACAATCAATGATGGAAAGCACTGTCAACCATATCATTACATGCAAACAAACAAAGAGTTATTAGTAGTTCGTCATTAGATCCTTGCTTTTCAAGAATTTTATAAAAGAAGAAAACATATTCGACCCCCTGAAGGAAAAAAAATATATTCAGATATTATTAGGTCGAGAAAACAAACATACAATTCTGATTTTACATCAACATTTATGACTAACTTGATTTACTTGCATCAGTTTGTGACAAAAGTCTATTATGTGTATAATCGTTAGCTAAAACTATTCACATTAACAGTCAAAATGTATCTATATCACACAACCTTAACAACAATGCTTAAACGAGATTTGAGTTCAAAATTAACTCCTCTCAGCAGATATGATATAACATGCATCACTTTTGATAAAGATAAATCCTCAAACTAAATACCGACAACCTTAAATAATATGGCTTAAAGGAAAAAAATTACATTACAATTCTTGCACAGTTACCAAAGTATCTTCTACAGGTCTCAATTTTCTATATATTGGTTTTTTCACTGAACTGGTAATTTACATGGTCAATTAGCCATTCTAATCAAGTTAACTTTACAAATTGTGATACAGATATGAATTCACAACTTTTATACCTGGTGATATACAGGTCAGTTTTATTGACGGTTTACTTTTTTAAAACATGTTCTACTTCTCAACTTTTATACACTATATGTCCAATCCATCTGCCAAAATGATAAGAATTCCCACAAAAAGTATTGTAGAGAGTTGTATGAATGAAGTCATCCATTTTTTTCTATTTCACATATAAAAGCATGAGCTGCCTATTCCATTTATTCTTTAACTGTTTGTTTTTTTTATTTAATTTGTATTTAAATTATTAATGTACTAACTTCATGCATTAGTTTTTACTTACTTTCTGCTAATTCCATCCTATTCACATATGTATCTTACTAAAGCTATGGTATATATATTGCTTACTGTAGATAAAGGTTGGTAATGAATCATTGTATATAGCGACAAACTTATTCTACTTCAAACTCATGGGCACAAAATACTTCAATTCATATGCTTAATTTAACTACACACTATATCTATATGCATATTTAATAGCCATACAATATGTTATTTTTATTTTGAAATCAGAATTGAGAACCGAGTATCATGGCTGAAGCTAAAATCGCTCTTTTAACATTACTTATGTGTAAAACCGTATGTCTTTCCATTATCACATGGTTGATAGTACTTTGAACCATTCCTTTAATATGTGAAAATTCTATAATACAAAAATTTCCATGGCATGCTTCTATAACCAATAGGCACTGTGATATGACACAACAAACTATTGAATACTCACATCACCACCATTCATCCCAATCTTTGTTCAATGCTCCATTTAAAAAACTTAGTACATGAAAATAAATCACAATTTGATTTAGAACTTAGACCCAACAATTGGTAACAAGGATTCCAACCTAGTTATGTATTTAATATCTAAGATAGAAAAAGTAAAATAATATGAAGTATAAATTATCTATTTATTTATGGTAAAAAAATTCTTTAATCGATTCAAATTATATTTCCATCTACATAAGATATAAGTGTTGGATCATAAGGTTTTAATGCTGATAAGAGACAAAATTTCACGAATTTACGACTATGGCAAATCCAAACTCATCAACTCAAATATTGTTCATATTGATATTAATGTAACTAGAGTCAATAAGTAAATAGTCTAGTATAGAATTTTGTTAAAATCTATCCTCAAAGCTCATCACTCACAAATTCATTTTACAAAACTTGCATACATTTTTTAAAACTTTCATATATACATACAAAGTTTTCAAGTGCACTAAAAAACAGTATTCAGTTGACTGAATACTATATGTCAGTCGACTGATGCTGTTTGAATTTTTTTTAATATACTGCATTCAGTCGACTGAACTGTTTAGGTCGGTCGATTGACATCATGCAAAAAAATTTGCACGTTTAGATTCAGTTGACTTAGTACTGCAACTGTCATATTTCCCAGGAGACATTATTTTCACCAAAAGGTTTCTTCTTCATGGAAGGTTGCATTTCTTGGATTTTGATAGATATCTACTTCCAGCAATCGTAACAACTCGCACACTATATACACAATCAAGATTTATAGATTCAAATCACCTAATTTCTACTCTCTTTTGATCTATAGCACTTACATTCTTGAATTCAATATCTACAAGCTTTCATACAATCATTTCTTGCGTATTCATTTCCATACTCTTCAAGGAATATTAAACTTCCTATTCTTCATATACACACAAATATACACATCTACTTTGAGGATAAGATTATAGGAAAGGTGTACTATAAGTGACAAATCCGTGTTATTTAGAACGCACAAAGTCAAGTTAAATCCAGTTGGTAAGAAAGACTTGTTCGGTTGCTCAGGCGATCAAGTCCTGTTATGTTGCTTAGGCTGTCAAAGTCCTGTTTGATTGCTCAGGCGGTGTAATACCCGTTCCTTCGGGTTAGGTGAGGGTTGCTAACTATAGTTCTAGGAGCAGTCTAGGACTGGACGTAGAATGAGAAGTTCGAACCAGTATAAAAATTTCTAGTGTCATTTTTACTTTATTGCTATTATTTTCCACACTATTTATTTATTATATTTCACATTACATGATCCTATAGCACAATCACTTTCATTTGGTAGACTCATAGAATAACAAATTCAGATAACTACATTTGGAAGGTAGTATGTGGTAAAAGGGTTTTTCTTCTACTACAACGACTTGCATGGATTCTACAATGTCTAGATGAGGTTGACCAGTTATCTGAAATTGCCGTTAATAGGAAACCCATGATCGAGTTAGTCATTTGTTTCTCTTGGATGACTTAACAGAGTTAAAAGTGGTAGCACTAAGGCCAAAAGCTCTCTTATGGATTGAGTGCTTACCCACACCATCACTCCCTGCACCAGAAGCTATGATAAAGTCTATTGGTGTGATTTCCAATCCTTATATGCCATTTGGGGAAACAGACGAGTAAACTAGGCGAAGGTCATTCTGGATGAGTTTCAAACTTTTAACCAAGGTCGAATGAGGATGATCTACTATGGCGCTTACATCATGCGCATTCTCAAGCATTTCAATGTTCCTTTTATCGATTCCGATTGTTCAAACATAGTTTCCTTGAATACTAAAACCCTTAGTCTCGTAAACCTAGCAAAGCAATATCTTGACCACACCATAATTACGTATGAACATTGGCTTGAAACCCAAGCCGTGGGTCAAGCTCAACCATCCTCCAATAAGCTCATCAAAAAACTCAACATATGCAAGCCTCTTCTTTATCCCAACCTCCTTGATCAACTCGAGAAGTTTACGAGATTCAAGAAATAGACCTTCAAGCTCGACCTCATGAAGCTGTCACTACCATTTTTCGTAATCAAAGACTTCTCGAGAATCGTTTATCTCAAGTTGAATCAACTGTCTCTAGAGTCAATATAAATGTCATCGAAGCCAATAAGAAGCTTAATTATATTAAGTCCTTCCTCAACAATATTTAGGAAGCTATCACATGCTCGTAACAATCTTCTAACTCCGTCCACATACTTACATCCTACGAGAAACAACCGGCGGAAGATTTCACTTGGTCTACATCTAATGAGGAATAGGAGGAAGAAGCTGAAGTGGTAGGTGACGTATCGAATGATACAGAAACTGAAGGTGACGAACAAAGTTCAAATGGTGGAAGTCAAGGTAATGAATAAGTATTATATATTTTTTCTTCTTTTTATTTTTTCTATGATGTTGTTAGACTTTGCTTTTAGACATTTTGATCTTTAAGTTCATGTGGTACTGTGTAATTATCTAAAATTCTATATGTCATTATTCTTGGAGGGTGTGACCGTTTTGTTTCTACTTTATGTGCTATGTCTTCGTTTCATATGTATGTGTGTTACTGTACCATATTACTCGTACATTAACTATCCCATACCTTGAGTACTCTATTTTTTGTTGATGACAAAGGGGGAGAATAACATAAATTGTTTATAGGAAATATAGCATAGATTCAGGGGGAGAATACAATATAAAAGTTGTAATGACCCAGAATTCAGTCATTTGAAATTCGTATATTTAATTGATTGTAAATGTTCACAAGTAAATTTTGTAAGCTGAATAACTTATATTTTGAATATAGTGATTTAATTAGATAATTAAATTGTTGATTTAACATTTGAAATTGCTGAAATAATTAGAAATTGGATTTAATGTGAATGAAAATGATTTATAAAGTTGAATTAACTTCTAGTTGAATTAGAATGATGTTGCAGAACTTTTAAAATTGAATTAGAAGTTGAATTTCAGAAATTGAATATTTTAATATTAAATTGACGAGTAAAAATAGCCATTTTTATATATCTTGGATTTTGACGAAACCAGTTTCATTGGATCTGTAATGTAATATTATTGTAATATTTCAAATTTCGTGTCAATCGAATGTACGATTTGTGTAGGCAAGCTAAAACGCGTAGAAATCCGTTTAAGTGAATTTTAAATTTAAATATTCAATTCGAAAACCTATCTTCCAAATACGATCGAATTAGCTCCCGATATATATTCCATTAAGTTCATAATAGGGGTAAAACATTATAAATGCCAAGCGACACATTCCATTTTGAGTCTGGAAAATTTCTAGATGAATAGTGTCGTCAAATATTCTATAAAAGGACCTCACTTTTTCTTGTTTGCACTAACCATAGGGTTAGAAACCCTAGCAGCCATCAACTGTTTAGTGGCCAAAATATGTTGATTTTCTTCCCTCAACATCTTCCAATCCCTTTAATATTTTTGAAAACTTTGTAAAGCAAAACTGTAGTGCTTCTCGAGCTTTTCGAATCCATACAGCGATGATGGGGTTTTGGGCTATGGATCGATAGCAAATCATGCTTGAATGGCTAACGTTTACACACATTTTTCGAGAGGGTTGGGGGACCGAGCCTGGCATGTTCATGGCCGAGACTAGAGTGGAGCAACGCCGTTTGAATGGAAGTAGTTGATCGTGTTCTCGACGATCTTGTGAGAGGCGATAATTCAATGATCGGTGGCGGCTATGGGTTCATTTTGCTGCGTGATTACTTGGGAGTGAACGTGGGAGAGGAAGAAAGAAAGGGACGACCTGGATTTGGGGGATTGGAGATGGACGGCCATGATTTGATGTAGAGTTTCAAATATTAAACAAAAATTGAAATTATTATATTATATAATTCGTATAATCTTTAAAAGGCTATAACTTTTTCACATGAGGTCCGTTTCGCACGAAACGAATTGCATTGGGTTCGTATTGATGAGCACTACATTATGGAGCTGGATTGGGGTTTATTTGAGCTAGTGAAAATTTGGGTTGAAATTAAATGCTTTTTTAATTTTAATCGAAATAAATCGCTATCGCGACGACTACAAGCAATATGAGTACAACTCACTCTTTCTAACTCACCGATATTTTTATATAAGTGAGAATAAATATTATTTATGATGATTAATGATTGTTTGGATGATATATGATATACTGATTGGTATTTGGATATATTCCTGCCTAGTGGAGCAGATGACCCTATACGTTCCCGTGTATGAGCGGATGACCCTTTGTACGCGCATCTGCCTTGAAACGGACATTGTACATATATTCTAGTATGTATGTTTATTGCAGGTGACAATTTGGAGTTATCTAATTGGATTCCTTAACAGTATTGATTTGTTTACGGATATTGTTACATATTCTGTTATCATATGATATATGATGTTTTGGATGCCGTGATTGTTGTATTTAGTGTTGTTACAGTACTGGGCCTATTTTTGGAATTTCAAAAATATTAAAGTGATGATTTCCAAATTTAAATGGATTTAAAGTGATTTTGGAAATAAACGTTTTATTGATTTTTGAATTGTAAGGAATTGAACTTATTTTGAATGAATAAATATTATATTTTTTATGTTATAAAAATTATGATTTCTGTGAAATATAGTAAATTATGATTTTTGGAACATGAAATGAACTATTTTGTAAAATAGTTTAAATCGAGATTTTTGAATTATTATAATAAACGGTATATATATATATATATATAAGATTTATAAAATTGATATTTTATAAATCAAAGTGTTAGAATTATAAATGAGTTTTATAAATGTTAAAATGAAGTTATAAATGGATTTTATACGTGAATAAGATTTACGAATTGTGAAGTTATAAAACGAATGAATTTGTGAAATAAGAGATTTATAAGAAATTGATTTAAAATTTGGATTTGGCATATAAATGAGATGTAAATGGAATTGGTAAATAAAAGGAATTTATAACTTGAAGTTTTTATAAAATATAATTGTGAATTTACAAACATTGTTTTATAAATCGAAATCAATTGAATTTGATAAGTTAAATATGGAAGTTAATTGAAGGAATTCTATTAACAATTTTGTATAGGAATAATATATTATATAAAATGAATGTTTTGAAAGTGATCTTTTAAATGAAGTCAAATAAGTTAAAGATGTATTAAAATGTGTTAAGGATCGAAACCATAGATTTCAACATTCCATGTTGAAATAGACGTTTCCGAGAAGTAAGGAAATGATGGACTATAACACTGTTGTTATAGTAAATGATTTTCGAAAGGAAATGATTTTGTATAGTATTGGGGTTTATGTATCTATCTAATTTTCGAACCCCTATACTAGTGATTTTGGGTTGTCGTAATGATGTTTTACGCAACCTTTTGTTTTAACCCAAATAAATGTGTTTAAAGAAAATGTTTTCCTTGAAGAATAAAATATATACTTAATCCTGATTTAAGTATATATAACATTTTCTAAGTGTTGAAAATAAATTGATTTGTGAATTACTTATTTTTAAATAAGTATATGGAAATGTTTTCCAATATAGAAAGTAGAAATGTTTTGAGATTATATCTTTTAAAGATAAATTTAAGTGGATATTTGGCAAGTTATTTAATTAATAAAAGATTAACTAAAAGGGCCTAGTGATTGTTATAGTGCTAAATATTTATTAGTTTGTTTTGATAGTTAAATAACCAACTATCAAACTTGGCCAAATTTTTGTTCCTAGACTTGATGTGGGAACTATTTAGTCGTACACTTAGTACGTAGCTTTCTGTAGGCTTGATTATCGTTTATGTTGAGGATGTTGATTCCTATAGTGCGGAGTATTACTTCAATCTATCGAGCTTCCTTCTTGGTCTGAATGATAGCAAGTTGAAAGTTGGAGATGTGATAAGTCTATGAGACTTAGTTTCTATGTAAGGTTGAGAAACGCTTTTGCGTTGTTGATGCGAAGAGACCGAGATCAGATTTATTTGAAAACCACTTCGAACCAATGTATATGCGATGATTGTGCAGGTTTCTTATTGATGATATTATTATTCTGGATTTTCATAGTGGGGGACTGCTTGTTGATCGTTTAGGGTTAAAATCCCAATATACATCCAGTAGCAGTGGTCTCTTCATTATGAAATATCAAATGCAAGGACTATTCGCTACCAATCCTAAGGATTTTTCAACAGGATGTGGCAGGAAAGAACCTTCGGTTTGTCATATTCTTAGACATCTTGTATGGATGTTTGTCTAACATTGCGTTTCTAAAGATTACGTACATTGATTTTTACAAACATACGTCAGTTGGTGGCGAAGAAGACAACTTCTCTTAGCTTACACCCTCCTTGAGACGTATGAGCTTAAGGGTTCTATTTTTGTGGAAGGCAATTAGTAGTCAAAACGGAAATGGCCGTATGGCATTCAAAGTGATGTGATATGTGATTATGAAAGGTAATCGTTAACTCGTCAGGCCTCGTCAACCGGAAATGACCAAAACAGGGTTAGTTGCGGCAAGGCTAAGTGGGTCATTCCCAATTAGGATATGATTATCATCTTCTAGATATATCTTTACACGCTATGGCGTCGTGTATCTGATTATTGTGGTTTGTATGCTAGACGGCCCTCGATAAGGTCGGTAATGACCGGAGGATGATATATTCGGTACCATCTAGTTATAGGGGTGGGCCGGTCTTGTGTTGGTAGAGAAACTTTGTGATGGTTTCTCGGTACATTCTTCTAGAGATGTACTGCCGAAAGGTAGTCCCTTCACATGGTCATTTGTATGGAAATCCGAACTCTACTACGTACCTGCCATTTTGATTATATTACCCATTTTGGTCTATATGCTGTAATTTAATAATGGTAACAATTTCGGCTATTTTGAATATTATTTGTATACTAGACACTAGTATAATATCAGATGAATTTAATAGAGATGTTTTAGTTATCGTAAGGCAAAAACATGTCCATGTTATGTGTGGGCGTGTCTTACGAGGTACTTTTGTTTTGATGAAGGAAAAGTTTTGGTAACTTAATAAATTCAGTTGAGCGTGTCTTACGAGATACTTTCTTTCGATGAGCAAATGATGAATGTACTCCTCGGCCGCCACAGTGACCCTTTTGCGGACCTATCATTTGTCATAAGTGGACTCGCGCTCGCTTCTAGTTCTTTAATGCAGACCACCACTGCCCCTAGCGAGGCTCAATCGATTCACAAAGAATAAATATTGGCCGAAATCAACGCTGAACTGGATGTAGCGACACATGGTGGTAGTTCTGGAGGTCACTGAGAATGATATCACTGGAGGTACCATTATTGACACCAGTTTTCCCATTCCGCCATTTATAGTAGATCCAAATCCTTCGACTCCACCTGCTGAAAGTATTCCCATACACTTGAGTTCAGAGGAGGACGTGGAGATCATGCTCCTGCCTAGAGACCGTCCGCTAAAAGGCAAGAGCTCAAAGTGGAAAATCATCAGCGGGTCTATGACGAAGAAGAAGCCGAGGAAGAAGAAAAAGTGATAGGATTCTTCAGCACATTTTTTGGTTGGTAGAAATTTGTTTTGCTTTCCTTTCGTAGGCCGTGTGTAGATGCGGGTTCGGCCCCTACCAATAGGAATTTTGGAAAAACTTGTACATGAACTTCATTTACAGTTGGTTGAAATGAAATATTTTTTTTGGCTTTGACTCTATTACTGTCTTTTATGCTTAAGTGTTTTAGTATTTGAATTTCAGTTTACTGCATTTGCAGAGTTTCAACCTTTGAGTCGAGTTTGTCTTTATTTGCCAAGTCCAAAAATCATGGACATGAGTCATAACTGGAGATTAAGTTGAACTTCGATGTTGCATTGCTTCAGTCGATGGTTGGCACTTAAGCCCTACCCCCAGTTTCAGGGACGAAAGGTAAAGGTTGGTCAGCAATTGCCTTTCTCCTTTCTTTCACCGAGCTTAGCATCATTGAGTCGATGCTAAAACAAGTGAGAGTTGAGTGGTTGAACCATACTCGCTCACTCAATGATGATTATGTCCATACTCCAAGGACTTGCAGTCATATGTTGGCGGTCGATCGCGCCTTTTTAATTTTCAAGTATGTGTCCATACTCTGGGGACTTAAGTTATTTTACGAGTGGTCAGTCACACTCGAGTTACGTTTGTACTCTGACCACACTCTGGGGAATCAGAGTTACTCGCGGTCGACTCCCTGGTTCGCACTCCAGGACTCCGAGGATAGCCGACATTTGTAATCTGGCTTGCACTCTAGGAATCCGAAATTAGTGTTCATAATCCAACTCGCACTCTGGGAGTTGGGAGTTGATGTTTATACTCCAATTCGCATTTTGAGAATTTAGAGTTGATGTTTATACTCTGCACTTTGGGAATTTGAAGTTAGCCAACAGATGGTCAGTCACATCTGTTTAGGCTTTTAGTATTTCGTTCGCACTCTAGGAATGATGGATTTATCAGGATCGTGGATGGTCGATTCACATCCACCCCGAGTTAACAAGTGAGGTCGTTAGATGGACGGATCCATCCTCCTCGAACTTGGTTAGGATACGGTCGAAGTCGTTAGGTGGACGGGTCCAACGTCTTCAGTACCGTATTTATGAGTTTATACTCCAAATCGCACTCTGGGAGTTTGGAGTTAGTTAAAGGATTGTCGTGTATCAATCCTTTTTTACTTTAGCGTAGTGGCTTGCCCCCGAGCTCGGGTTTCACTTAGCGAGTGGCCAGTCGTGCCACAGTCACTCCCTATTTGAATAAACTCCATTGTATGATGGAACATAGCTCTTCATGTGTCGAGATGGTTGTATGTCACATTCAATAAATTGCAGCTCTTCCTCGAAGAGATGGAATTTTATTTATGAAATGAGAAAATAAGGCAAAGTCAGTTGCCTTATCATAAATTCAAATTTTGAAATGCAGAAACAAATTGCGAATGAAAAATAGATTAAAATAAGTAAAGTCTGTCATGTGTAGGAGCTATGGAGACTCTCGCTGTTCCAGGCTCTCGGCAAAGTAAGACCGTCAACGGTCGATAACATAAACCTGCCATCTCCGAGTTTTCGTGCAATCACATACGGCCCTTCCCAAGTTGGTTTCATGTGCGAAGGAACCAGATAAATCTTCTTGAGGAAGAGATCGCCGAGTTCAAAGGTTCACGGTCAGACCTTTGCATTATATAATTGGGCCACTCGACTTTGATACGCAACTGCCTTCAACACAGCCTCTTCACACTTCTCATCCAATAAATCCAAGGATTCAGCCAGCAATATGGCATTTGTCTTTGGATTATAGTAAGTCACACAATGAGAAGGTACATCCATCTTGACTGGAATAATGGCTTCTTAACCATAGGATGGAGAATGGAGTGTGTCCAGTCGCAGACTTGTGGGTTGTCCAGTAAGCCTATAAAGCCATAGGAAGTTCATCAACCCACTTGCCCTCGGCCTTTTCCAGTCGCTTCTTTAGAATAGACTTGATAACCATATTAACAGCTTCAACTTGGCCATTCATTTGAGGGTGCGCAATTGCAGAGAATATCATGTGGATGTGGAATCGTTGGCAGAAATCCTTGAATTCAACATTGTCGAACTGGGTTCCGTTATCAATGATCATGGTATGTAGAAGATCAAATCGGCAGATAATGTTGCGACCTACAAAGTTGATCACCTTCTTCGTCGTGATTGTAGTAAGAGGTTCAGCTTCAGCCCATTTGGTAAAGTAATCAACTGCGACGATGGCGTACTTCACACCACCTTTGGCCAGAGGTTGAGAGCCAATGATATCAATCCCCTATATTGCAAACGGCCATGGACTGACCATTTGGGTTATCTCAGTAGGTGGGGCTCTAGGAATTCGAGCATGTTTCTGACATTTATCACATTTCCTGGTGTAATCTACTGCATCGCGGTTTACAGTCAGCCAATAATACCAATATCGGAGTACTTTCTTAGCAAGAGCTTGTCCCCCGGTGTGATCGCCACATTCTCTTTCGTGTACATCGTGTAATACTCGCTTAATCTCATTGTGGGCGATACATCGGAGGAGAGGAACAAAATATCCTCTTCTATGCATGACTCCATTCTGAATGGTGAACCGCAAAGCTTTTCGAAGAATCTGTCTCTTCTCACTCCTACGCTCAGGCAACGTTCCATGCTCGATGTAATTTCGGTATGGAGTCATCCACGACTCTTTACTAGGAGTGATTTCAAATACAAAGTCTGTCTCCATCTGATCAATGCTTGGGGAAGATAACGTCTCCAAAGGAACGAGTCCCATTTGCTGTGCTTTTCCCGTACTTGCCAACTTTGCCGATGAATAAACCTTTTGATTGTGCTTATGAGGTATGTAGAAGATGGTATAATAATCAAACTGATCAAGTATTTCTTGGATTCGAGCTAGATAAGCAGCCAGTCTTCGATCTTTGGCCTGATATTCACCTCGAACTTGGCATATGACTAATTGCGAATCACTATAAATTTCCACAGGAATAATTCTCAAATCGGGCGAGTTTCAATCCAACAAGCAAGGCTTCTTATTCAGCTTCATTATTAGTCGCACGAAAATCAAACTTCGGTGCATAACATATGGACCGACCTTCGAGGGTTTCAAGTACTATTCCAGCACTCGAGTACCGGTCATTCGATGCACCATCGGTATGTAGCTTCCAGATATATTTAGAAGATTCAATAGTTTTGGGAAAGTCCTTTGGGATAGCGAATTCAGCTATGAAATTTGCTAGGACTTATCCTTGAATAGCTCGCCTTGGAGTGTAAGTGATATCAAACTGGCTCAAGTCAATGTTCCATTTGAGTAACCTGCCAGATGTCTCAAGCCGTGTAAGGACCTGTCGTAACGGCTGATCGGTGTAAACAGTGATAAGATGTGCTTGGAAATATAGACGGAGTTTCCTTGAGGCAATAACGAGACAATAAGCCAATTTCTCTAGCTTCGAATAATTTCTCTCAGCTTTGGTTAGCCGTTTACTAACATAGTAGACCGGTTTCTTCACTCGATCTTCCTCCCGAACTAAGGCAGCACTGATTGCATTCTCAGATACTGCCAGCTAAAGGTATAATTGCTTGTAGTCGATGGGATTTGACATAATCGAGGATGTGGAGAGATGTTGAATCAGCGCTCAGAATGCGCCTTCACACTCCATGGTCCATTCAAAATTTCGTCTCCCTTTTGGGATCAGATCGAAGAAGGGAATGCACTTGTCGGTGGACTTTGAAGTGAACCTGCTGAATGCCACTATCTTCCCGTTGAGGCTCTGGACTTTTTTTATGGTTCTCGGAGTTTCCAGATTTCTGATTGCCTAGATCTTTTTGAGATTTGCTTTAATTCCTCGAGAATTTATGATAAACCCAAGAAATTTTCCGAATGCGACTCCAAAGTGACATTTCAGTGGATTGATCTTCATCCTGCATTCTCGAAGAATGCTAAACATTGATTCCAAGTCTCTAACATGATCAGTGGAGAATCTTGACTTTACCGGCATTTGGTCCACATATACTTCCATGGCCTTTCCGATCTGGTTGGAAAACATTCGATTGACTATTCGTTGTATGTTGCCCCGGCATTCTTGAGTCCGAAGGGGATGACTCTGCAGCAGCATAGTCCCAGATCAGCCACGAAGCTGGTATGTTCTTGGTTGGGTAAGCGTGTGGGTATTTGGTTGTAACCGGAATAAGCATCCATAAAAGATAATAACTCGTGCCTAGCCATTGAATCTACGAGTTGATCAATTCGGGGAAGTGGAAAACTGTCTTTTGGATAAGCTTTGTTCAAGTCAGAGTAATAAACACATGTTCTCCATTTCCCATTCGGCTTTCGAACAAGTATGGGATTGATACCCACTTTGGTTATAAGGCATCTCGGATAAACCCATTTGATTTCAACTTATCGACCTCTTCTTTAAGGGCGACAGATCTCTCTGGATCCATGCCACGCCTTTTCTGCTTGACCGAGATACACCGCGGGTCAACATTTAGGGTGTGGCTTGCGATATCCGACGAGATCCCACACATGTGGGTGTGCGTCCAGGCGAATACATCGAGATTCATCTGGAGAAATTCAACCAATTCCTGTTGCATTTGTTGGCTTAACTGAGATCCAACCTTTATCATCTTTGAATCGTCATCATCATCGATTGGGAAATCAATCATCAGTTCGGTCGGGGAAGCTTGACTGTCTTTAGTTTCATCTTTACTTTCAGTGTCTCTCGGGACAAGATCCCTCTGGAATTGGTTGGGTGTTCGGACCTAGGCCCAGACACCAATTGTCAATTATCAACAAAGCGGATGGAGAGAGATTCCTCTACGCCTTTCCCTTTCTCCTTTCATTGCGCCCCGCCAACTCAGCAACATAATAGGCTCGTCCAGCAGTCTGATCTCCTTGCACGACACCAACCCCTCAATAAGTGGGGAACTTTAGAGTCAAGCACCATGGGGCAATGGCTGCCTGGAATTCAGTAAGGGCCGGTCGGCCCAAGGAAGCATTATAAGGAGAGTCTACGTCCAACACAACAAACTACAATATTCGGACTCTCCGGCATTCTCCAACTCCCAACTCCAATGGTAGTTCCACCACTCTAGTGGGTATAGTAGCACTCCCATTGAAACCGTGGATTCAAGACTGGTAGGGCTTCAAATCTTTGGCTTCCATCTTCATCAGATCATAAGCTCGCTTGAACGAAATATTCATGGAGATTTCACTATCAACCAAGATCCTCTTCATCCAAGCATGACCTACTTGAGAAGATATGACAAGTGGATCGATAGTGGGGGCTTTGACCTTATCAGCATCTCTGTTTCGGAACACGATGTCATCGGTCATCATCTTTTGTTGCTTGGCCAATGCCCCATCATCACAACTACTGCAACACTCGGAGTTCGCATGCCTGATAGAGCCTGCATACGACTCCATTTCCATCCAGCTTTGGTCTGTTGGATGAGGACCACCACTTGTTGTATTTATTACCAACCTCCCACCGGTACGAGCGGGTTCCTCCTATCTTTCTTGGTTTGGTGCACGATTTTGAGTTGATGGGCCCGCACCTCCTGATTGCGGTGCCTGCACAAATTGATCCAACTTTCATTCACGTATCAGCTTTTCAATGAGATCCTGTAAATGATGACACTCATTTGTATTGTGGCCGTAGCTTTCATGAAACCTATAAAATTTCCCTGTTTGGATCTGCCTCTCTGATGATGGCTTCGGAGCAGGCTTCTTGTACTGCATACCATTGCAGGTTTGTAGATATACATTCTCTACATATTCAGTGGAGTGTAATCATTAAACATTGGAGCTCTACGTCGTGGACGACGGCTTTGATCTCATTTTCTACTCTGATTCCCACCGTCCTTCTGTTGAGTTTGTTTATTTTGGATATTTAACTGAACTTTCCCGGAGCTCTCCCTGGACTTCTTAACCGCAACATTACTTTTGATCCCTTCTATACTAGGCCCCATGTCATCCTGTTTTCTAGATTGTTTCGTGTCCTCCCTTCTCAAAAATTGGGCTTCCTTGGAGTAGACAAGTCCAATGACATGGGAGGCTTCTCGGCCAACCAATTTCTGAACTCGGAATCAGGGTCAATCCCCTTAGTCAATGCCATCAAGATAGAGTTGTCACTGGGATTGCTTATCTCTGCACACGCAGCATGAAACCTCTCTAAGTAGTGCCTAAATGTCTCTCTGGAAGCTTGAGTGACACTAAATAGAGCGTTAACGTCCTTTGGCCTTGCAACATGCATTTGGAATTGCTCTACAAACTTAGTGGCCAATTGGTCGAAACAAGAAATGGATCGAAGTGGCAATCGTGTGAACCATATAGTAGCAATGCCCCCCAAAGAAATAGGAAAACTACGACATTTCACTGCATCATTAGCTCTCGTAGCATTCATCAGCCATTCGTATTTCAGGATATGTTGATTTGGATCAGAACTTCCTTCGTAGACTGGTAGAGCTGGTATTCTGAATCGTCGAGGAGGTTCAGCATAAAGTATCTCATCTGTAAAGGGAGTATGACTCTGGGAGATTCCCCAGTCGTCATATGTGGGGCCTTGACTTTCTCGAATCATCTGCCAAATCATAGTGGGGATGTTTAGCATTTGTACATTCTATGCACCTTGAGCCAAGGTGTGGTCGGGTTCCACAATGCGAGGCTGGAACGGACGCTGTCGATGGTCCATGTCTCGCCTGCTTGGTTCCAAGTCTTCAGGGATGTATGGTTCATACATATGTCCGCATTGATGATGGTTTAGATCTGGTTGATTTCGAGCATCAACCACTGGTTCAACGGCGATGGTGGCAGCGCGGTTGTCTGTGATGTAGTAAGGAACAGTACCTCCCCGAGAGGAGGGTCCGGTCTTGAAGCTGGTCGATGGGCCAACTCTCAGTTGTCCAACGGTCATAGTATGTTGATGTCCAGTGGCTTGTGCGTAACTTCCATCTAGCCAGGGATGTGCAGATCTATGATGGTAGTCGGATGAGGCTGAACTTTCGACGGAGGAATAAGAAGCATGATCTCTTCCGGATCTTCTGCGCCTTTGGCGATTTAGCTGGTTGGTCAACTTTGCGTTAGCGCGCAGCTATTCAGTTATTATTGCCGATCTAGGTCAGCTCTTGAAGCAGCATCTGGAACACTTGTCTAGTAACCGGGCCTGATGGATCTTAAGGTCCGACAGCATTCTAGTTGGATGGAGACAACTACGTGGGATTCTGTCTATCCCGTCCTTCTTGGTCTGCAGCTGTAGAGGCGGTCCTTGTGCTAACCATGGTAGATATTGAGGTCCTTTCCTAGATTTTATGCTAATTTGAATTGGTTAGCAAGATTCTGAACTTGAGATCTGAATCTTCCTCTTGGATTTATGATATCCGGTATCGATAGTAGATCCAAGGAGCGGGAGAAAAACCGTGTGTTCTCAATGAAAGCACCAAAGTGTTTATACCAAAATTGGGCACATCACTCTTTGAAAGTATTTGAAGAGATAAAAATGAAGAATAGAAATGTAAAACGAGGATTATCTAACAAACACTTCAAAAACAGATATGAAAACATGTAGGGAAACAACAATTTAGAGTGGTTCGGCGTATTGTCTACATCCACTATGAAGTTTGATGACTTTATTGATAGTTACTTGCTGATTACAACTGATTTCAATGGATTACAGTGGATTAAAGTTCTGAAATTCGAGTATAATAGCAGCTATGGAGTGCAAAGTTGAATCCGGTAGAGTCTGGACGTTCGAGAGCCAAAAAGCACCTTCTTTTGTAGGGCCTGGTGCTCTATTTATAGGCGTAGGAGGCTGATATCTCGCTTTGATCTCGAGAGACTTCTTCTGGCACGTGGGTGGGCCCACGCAATCGATCCTTGTTTTTAGTCAATTCCTTGATATCTCGGCTTTGCCATAAGGCGGGATAACAATTGATATATTATGTGTTTAAAGGTATGATTATATGAAGACACTATGGTTTAATATATATGATATGCTTGGGTTTGTTATATACACATACGTTCAAATTTTTCACTAAAATTGATATTATGGAAAGTTTTCCTATGTACTGTATGTTATAACTATATATATAGCTTATATATTATACTATAGATGTTTATATATATTTCACATGTTGATGGGTTGCTGTGAAAATTTAGTATATATATGGATTTTTAAAATTTTGAGTCTGTAATGACTTTTTTATGTAAGTACACATTGGCTACAGTTATATATTAGTATATATATAGGTATTGTTTCGGCTATATTTTATATGTTAGAATATGAAAGCTTATATTAGCGTGTGTATATATATATGTATAGATTGCTTGGAAATTTTTTTTATGCATTTATAATACATCAGTCAATATATTAAATTTTGAAAGAGCAGTATATATACTACATTAGGAAGTTGCTGTTACATTATACTTGTCTGCGTAAATTTTAATTTTGTAAAGTATACGCATATAACATGTTTATTAATGTTGATGTTTAAAAATATAAAAAATATAGACTTTTTGGATATTTGATTCTTTCTTTTAAAATGTATGGATTTAAAATAGAATATGTGTAGATATCTTGATTTTGAAATATATGTAGAAGCTTTGATTTTATTTAATGTGTTTGGGAAAGAAACAAGTTTGTGATATATATAAATAAAGACTATGTTGTTTAAGTTAAATATTGATTTGAAATACATATAATGATTTTATTTTATTATTTGGTATAAATTAAATATTATCTTTGAAAAAATACATATATATGCATCTTGTTTCGGCTTATTTCAAGCTGGTTTTGATCGTTTTCATTGATTCCAATTTATCAGTGTTCGTCGAATTCGGATCCATCGTGCTTTGCTTTGAAATTTGTGTTTGGATTTGTAACTTATTTCATTTTGTTCTCTCTCTAGTCTCGAAAGGTGAGCAATCACTCACGATTAATGTTCTTCTATTTATTAAATTTGATTTTAATTCAAACGATAATTGAAATATGCTACAGCTAGTTATTCAAATTTCTATGTATATACTATTATCTTTATCTATTCACCTATGACATCTGATACTGTGATCTATTATTTATTTTATCACTGATGATATATGCCCATTGTTGAGTATTATATTATTGTCATGTATGTTGTCACTCTACAAGTTCTCTGTTAGTTTAGAATTCCCTATGGGTTGAAATGATACCTACCCGAACGATCTGTAGAATAGGAGGAAGTCATTATAGGATGTAATGACAAACCCAAGCAATTTTCATTGAATTGAATTTGGGATTATAGGTTGAAATTATGTATACCCATAGATATTTAAATCGTGGTTTGAAATGATAAATATTCGTATCACTTGACCATAGGATAGAGAATTATATACAAACACCGTTGGTCTACATATATACTTGAAATGATTTCCAAGGTTTAAAAAGATATACATATGGTTTTATATAAATATTGATTTTTTTATTATTATATAAATAAATGTTATTTTATATATAGTTAATTTTTAAAATTATATGTTTTGAAAATTTTAAGTTAGTTTTGAAATTATAAATTTTTAGAATTTACTTATAGTTTTACTATATTAAAATATGTATAAATTAGTTTTAATATAAAATAAATTTAATAATAAGATTTAAGTTTCATAATAAGTTTGATTTAATTAATATATAATATGTTTAAGTATTCATTTAAATTTATATTTAAAATAAAAATAGATTTTATAATAATTTGAATAAATTAAAGTTGGCAAGATAAAATTAATTTAATTTGAAATCGTATTCTTTTGAAAGTTATACTAATTTTTTTAAATCGATTTGAAACCTATTGAACTTGAGATTAAAGATATGATTCTATAACTTGATTTGATTTAAAGTGATAAATTAAATATTTCAAGTTTAACTAAATTGAAGGAATATCTAGTTTATTTCAAATGTAATTTAAAGTTTATTTAAATGATATTGGATTGATTAAGTGAACATTCCAAAACTAAATAATAATGAAGTTAAATTTAGATATATAAGAAATCGTCAAATTTTGTTTTGAAAATGTGGAATATTTAAAACTTTGAAATATATTGAAATTGAAATGGTTTATTTTGTTGTTCAAATCTGTATTTGAAATTAATATAATTTGAAAGGGTTTATTGAGAAACTGAATTGAATTGAAATTGATGAACTGATGAATTAATTTTAATTTTTTAATTCGATTTGTTTTGAATCGATATGTGAAATTGAGGAAGCTATTTTATTATATAAAGTATTAAATTATATTTGAACTATTTATATATTTTACCTTATAATTTTTTAATATAAACTATTTTAATAAACTAATTATTTTAATATGAACTATTTTATTATAAACTATTTTAATATACTAATTATATTAATATGAAATATTTTAACTTATAACTATTTTTATATAAACTATTTTATTTTATATACTATTATTAATATCTAAATTGTTCAAGTGGGCAGTTATGATTTCAAAGTCATGAATTTCAAAGTATTATGTCGTCAAATGTTATGATTTCCAAAGTGTTACAAATTCTAAGCTTTATAATTTCGAAAGTGTTATAACTTCGAAGTGTTATGATTTTGAAAATGAATATAGAAGTGAAATGATATCCTATTGATACGGTTTGAAATGGAAATGACATTTTGGTTTTGAAGTATAAACTATTTTGAAATGACCGCGGTATTATTATAATGTTTGGTTGTTAAAGAGACCGGGATCGATTATTGTCATACTCTCTGCCAATACCGAAAACCATTTTAACAACCATGTATTTGGTGGAGATTCTAGAATGAAGTAGGATGGTGGTGATGATCCTATATGAGGTACATACGTGGACTTAACTCTCGTGAGTTAGCATAAGGTGGCTAAAACAGGAGCAATTGACGGGAAAAGTGAGGTAGCTCATTCGATCGGACACACTTTTTCGATTTCCATTCTATTACATTGTGATTGATTTAGTGCGAACCTTTGATTTGGGAGTGAGGCTCAAGGTAGGCGTTAGTTGCGGCTATGCGTTACCACCAGCCCGGAAGTGTAATTGGTATATCTACCCTAGCGTTGTCTAGATTTTCCGTGTCGCCTGCCATATCGAGACCACTACGAGTTTGTTTTGTGTCCTACCTATGGAGTATCCTCTGCTAGCCTCCCGATCAGGAGGTATTACGGTACTGTATAGATTATTGGCACTATAAAATATGTTAAGGGGGATATGGGTAATGCCTTAACGCTATTTTAATAGTTTACTTTACTATAGACATTATTATAATAGCGTATATTACTACATAGTAGATAGTTCCACAGATCCTTAGAGGATGGTTATCCCAAACATCCTTTAAGTTACTTGTATTTCAGTTGATATTTAACTTGAGTTGGTTTTATTGATATAAGAATGTTAATCCAGACTCGAATGTTTTGTGTTTTGCTTTACGCTCAGGTCAGATTGAGAGTCACAGCATTCGAGACTCATCTTTGGACTTGGAGCTTCGCTTGGAGATCCATCTATCTATTCAGCTTGCAGTTACACAGTTGACGCTGGTGATATATTCAGATTTTGTTACTTGACTATTGTATTGAGACTTCTATGTATTCGAGACTTCTATTCTATCTTGTTTAACTCTGTTGTATATATACTAGCTTAATGAACTACTATTCGTCTATTTCCGCTGCTTATTGTTATATTAGTATTTGTTTGTGATTCTATGATTATTTTATTTACTGTATATGCTGAGTTTTGCCAAATATAAATTAACAATCTGATATTTTAAGAAATTCAAGTCCAACATGTCTGGATGTGAATGGTTGAAATATCGGGACGTTACATGTGGTATCAGAGCTCTGGTTTTAGGCAAAACTTAGCATATAGAGTAAATTTAATTACATAATCGCCTTCGTTCGAGCTTCAATTCTTTCCTCTTTGATTGGGTGCCCTTTGAATTTTAGAACATTCTTTTGTTCTGAAACCCATTTTTGTGTCTTCCTATATGTGTTCCTTGATTCTGGAGCATCCCATAGCTCCACTGCATGATTTGTAAAGGGGTGAAATTCCTTTACAATAGGCATTTCTTCACCGGAGATTTCTATATCCTCGGTTTAGATGCTGCTATCTCTTGCTATGCCCGAATTCTATTCTCTTGTGATCGCATGTCGATTTGCCTCAGAATTCTGCATCGATCTTATTTTTGAAATCACGGTTGACCTTGTTAAGGTTGCCTAACATTAGCATATCCATCTTTTCTCTATTGGAATTTAATAATCTTATCTTCGTTTCAAGCCTATTTTCTAGTTAAAATTCTCTTTGATTAGGGTTCCCTTGAATTTGAATCTCTATCATTGTCCTATAATCTATTTTGTATCAAAGAGTGAGAGAGCGTATTTGTATTAATATAAAAATGTTTTATATGTTGTGTTGTTTGAGTTGTTAATATTGATTTGGATTTTCGATCGATTCGTCTGATCAGCGCTATTGATAGGAATTTCAAAACATCTGAACAGAGCAAACTGACACAATATTGCTTTAAACTTGTAAATTAATAAATTTTATGATTATATTATATATTCGTTTAATTTTCTGAAACTAAAAGGTTAACTAAATCGGTTGTTAAAAATGATAATATTTGATTTTTATTTACTTTTTTGTATACTAATGATTATTGCCACATGATAAATAATCGAAATTATAAAAACATGGTTTATAATTTATTTGGGATTTAAATAATTTAAATTAAGAATTTGAGAATTAAATTTTCGGTATTTAGAAAAAAATGGTTTTAGATTTTAGAGTATATTGTTTAAAAGTATTTTTCGAATGGAAATCATTTCAAAAGAATAATTTTATAGGAAATAAATCAGTGCTCTTCTCTTTTATCGCTAGAAAATAATTTCGGTGATGACGGCTGCATCATCGACATCCATTTTCGAGTTTCAAAGTAGATAGACCACTTAGTAGCTTTGCTGCACTTTTATTTTGGAAAATGAATTTGATTTGAATTTCTTAAGCATGATTTGAATTATAATATATATAGGTATACGTTTATAGATTAGATTTTATATATAGTATATATATATATATATATATATATATATATATATATCTCTAAATTGTTTGAAGAGAAATCAGAAATTTAACTCTTAAATTTTGAATAAATATTTAAACTTGATATAAATTGAATTAGGAAAATTTTACTTGTATAATACTCAATCGCATTCTAATATATATGACTTACCTAAATTATTCAGAAGTTGAATATGTAATTAGATAGTATACAATATAAAATGAGATAAAGGAATTTAACTAATTTGAATGGTTATAATAAGTGTCCAAACACTTAATTTTTATTATGAAAATGTTAATTGACATAAACTGAATAACAAATTTAACTTTAGTGAACTCAAATAGATTTGATAAATGAGATGAATAAAATAAATTTTGTTTGAAAGAAATTTTGTAATAAACATTAATAATTTGAAATTAAATCAACTGAATGAAATACCTTGAATTGAAATTAATTAGTTGAATATAAATAAATTTTAAAATAATTGAAACCTATTTGGTTTTAAATTAATTATTTATTTGTATTTCAATCTATTTTCCTCCTGGATGTTTCTATTCTCCTACTTCCTTCCTTTTCGAGGATGAAAAGTTTTGAGTGGGAGATAGTGTAACGACCCGTGAATTTAACTGGATTTATTACGTAATTAACTGGTTCTTTTGTGAAATTTTTAAATAGTTGAATTTCGAACTAAAAATTTGATATTTGAAATACGTCTATTTAAACATAGAAAATGGTAAGTTTTCATCTAATAATATGGAAGTTTATTTTGTTGTGAAAGTTTACTTAAATTTAAATCAGTTAATATTACTCAAACTTGGATATTTTTGTATAATAAATTTGTAAATCATCTTCTGAGTGAGATATCATATTTCGTTTCATCAATTTTGGACTGTTATTGCTCTACTTATCTTATTTTCAGTGTTTTAGCAGTATTTTGGTACTGATTATCGACTTTTGATAAGATGATCATACCACTGATATCTATATACTGTTTGATCGTCTCGTCGTGCTGATCTCTATGGTATATTTATTTCTCCATTTCAAAATCCGGTGTGCGGTGCAATCTATGAAACGCCTACCGTATCGGTTCCGCTTTCGAACCTTTTAGTTTCCCGACCTTTCAGTTTACCACCGTATATAACAAACAACCACCAAAAATTAAATATTCTTGAATGCATCGCCTGACTTTTGCCATTTCCAACTTTTCAATTTAATTTGCTATTTTATTTTCGGGTCGTTTTGAGTCTCTTCAAATTTCTATCTTCGATTCAAATTTACTTTTGATAAATATTCAATTTCATTTGCTTTAATACGTCATTTATTTTATTTTATTTTTCATTTCGTTTTTTATGCCAGGCTCCTCATCTTCATGGCTGCCAGCTAACATTACTTTCCCTTCCACTTTCCTAATATAACCTGTCATTCCGCTTCCAAAGAAAAGAAAACTTTTTTCTCATCATCTTGCACACAATGTAGCCATCACCAAAGCTTCCACCCATTGCTTCGCCTCCTCAGCCCATTCGACCATCGGATCTACCTCAGCAAGTCCGCATCCTCTCTTCTCTCCCTGGCCTTCCCTTTTTTCTTTCTTTGCATTGTAGCGAGTAGTCATCCAACACAGCAACACCCTGACCGACCATGACCAACCCCACCTTCTCACGTGCGAGCAACGCATCCCCTCAGCCTTACAGTGCTCCACGCCTTAATCCTTCTCATAGCCCGCACCACCACCCAAGGTCACATCCCTCCGATCATCTCTACTGTGTCACCTTTCTTTTTCCCAAGATTCCCTTGCTTCCTCCCTCCATATTGAATACAACCACCATCAACAAACCGAACTCACCAGCTCCATCGCCTCCTTCCTCATCCTCCTGCTTGGCCGAGCCAGTTGATAAATGTTTATATATAAGTATTGTTTAAATATTGTTTTAAAATACTATTTTGTTTAAGTATAGAAAAGGGTATTTTACGATATGTTTAAAATAACATATACAAATATATTATGTGTCTAAAGGTATGATTATGTGCAGATACTATGGTTTTAATATATACGATATGCTTGGGTCTATTACATACACATATGTTCAAATTTTTCAATAAAAATTATATTATGGAAAAATTTCCTATGTACTGTATGTTATAACTATATGTATAGCTTATATAATATAATATAGATGTTTATATATATTTCGTATGTTGACGGGTTGCTGTGAAAATTTAGTATATATATGAATTTTTAAAATTTTGAGTCTGTAAATATTTTTTATGTAAGTATACGTTGGCTGCAGTTATATATTAGCATATATAAGTATTGTTTTGGCTATAGTTTATTACATGTTATAATATGAAAGCTTATATATATAGTTTAGAAAAAAATTTGTATGCGTTTATAATATATAAGTTAATATATTAAATTTTGAAAGAGCAGTACATATACTATATTTGGAAGTTGTTGTTACTTTATATTTGTCTGCGTAAATGTTAATTTTGTAAAGTACACGCACATAACATGGTTATTAATGTTGATGTTTAAAAATATAAAAAAAAATTAAGATAGTTTGGATATTTGATTCTTTTTTATAAAATGTATGGATTTAAAATAGGATATATGTAGATATCTTGATTTTGAAATATATTTAGAAGCTTTGATTTTATTTAATGTGTTTAGGAAAGAAACGAGTTTGGGATATATATATTTATATAAGGACTATGTTTTACATATGTTTAAATTTAATTTTAATTTGAAATACATATAATGATTTTATTTTATTATTCTTTTAAATTTAATATTATCTTAGAAAAAATACATATATGTGCATCTTGTTTCGGCTCATTTCAAGCTGGTTTTGATCGTTTCATTAATTCCAATTTATCAGTGTTCGTCGAATTCGAAATCCATCATGCTTTGCTTTGAAATTTGTGCTTGGATTTGTAACTTGTTTAATTTAGTTCTCTCTCTTGCCTCGAAAGGTGATCAGTCACTCATGATTAACGTTCTTATATTTATTAAATTTGATTTCAATTGAAACGACAATAGAAATATGTTGATGTTAGTTATTTAAATTTCTCTATATATATATATATATATATATATATTATTCGTATCTATTCAACTGTGACATCTGAAACCGTGATCTATTATTTATTTTATCACAGATGATATAGTTGCTGAGTATTATATTATTGTCATATGTGCTGTCATTCTGCAAGTTCCCTGTTAGTATAGAATTTCCTACGAGTTGAAATGATACATACCCGAATGATCTGTACAATTGGAGGAAATCGTTATGGGTTGAAATTATAAACCAAAGCGATTTTCATTGAATTGTATTTGGGATTGAGGGTTGAAATGATATATACCCCTAGATATTTAAATTACGGACTGAAATGATAAATATTCGTATCACTTGACCATGGGATAGAGAATTATATACAGACACCGTTGGTCTATATATATGTTTTGAAATAATTTCCAAGGTTCAAAAGATATATATATATGTATGTATGTATGTATGTATGTATGTATATGTTTTTATATAAATATTGATTTATTTAATATTATATATATAAATGTTATTTTACATATAATTAAATTATTGATTTTTAAAATTATATGTTTTGAGAATTTTAAAATTTTAAGTTAGTTTTGAAATTATAAATTTTTAGAATTTACTTATAATTTTACTATTTTAAAATATGTATAAGTTAGTTTTAATATAAAATAAATTTAATAATAAGTTTGATTTAATTAGTATATACTATGTTTAGGTATTTATTTAAATTTATAATTTAAAAAAATAGATTTTATAATAATTTGAATAAATTAAAGTTGTGAAAATAAAATTAATTTAATTTGAAATTGTATCCTTTCGAGAGTTATATTAACTTTTTAAATCAATTTGAAAACTATTGAATTTGAGATTAAAGATACGATTCTATAACTTGATTTAATTTAAAGTGATAAACTGAATATTTCAAGTTTAACTAAATTGAAGGAATTTCTAGTTTATTTCAAATGTAATATAAAGTTTATTTAAGTGAATATTTCAAAATAAAATAACAATGAAGTTAAATTTAGATATATATGAAACTATCAAATTAGTTTTGAAAATGTGGAATATTTAAAAATTTGAAATATATAGAAATTGAAATGGTTTATTTTGTGGTTCAAATTTGTATTTGAAATCAATATAATTTGAAAAGGTTTATTGAGAAACTGAATTGAATGGAAGTTGATGAACTGAGATTGAATTAAATTTGACTTTTTGAATTCGAGTTGATTTGAATCAATTTGTGAAATTGAGGAAGCTATTTTATTATATAAAGTAATTTTAAATTATATTTAAACTATTTATATATTTTACCTTATAAATTTTTAATATAAACTATTTTAATAAACTAATTATTTTAATATAAACTATTTGAACATACTAATTATCTTAATATAAACTATTTTAACTTATAACTATTTTTATATAAAGTATTTATTTTATAAACTATTTTATTTTATATACTATTATTAATATCTAAATTGTTCAAGTGGGCAATTACGATTTCAAAGTTATGAATTTCAAAGTATTATGTTATCAAGTGTTATGATTTCCAAAGTGTCACAAATTCTAAACTTTATAATTTCGAAACTGCTATAACTTTAAAGTTCTCTGATTTTGGAAATGAATATACTTGAAGTGAAATGATATCCTATTGACATGGTTTGAAATGGAAATAATATTTTGGTTTTGAAGTATAAACTATTTTGAAATGATCGTGGTGTTATAATAACGTTTGGTTGTTAAAGATACCGGGACCGGTTATTGTCATACTCTCTGCCAATACCAAAAACCACTTTAACAACCGTGTACGCGGAGGAGACTTCAGAATGAAGTAGGATGGTGGCGACGATCCTATATGAGGTATATACGTGGACCTAACTCCCGTGAGTTAGCACAGGCGACTAAAACAGGAGCAATTGACGGGCCAAGTGAAAGTTCCTCCGATCGGACACACTTCTTCTATTGCCTTTTTATTACTTCGTGATTGATTTGGTGCACACCTTTGATTTGGGAGTGTGGCTCGAGGTAAGCGTTAGTTGCGGCTATGCGTTACCACCAGCTCGAAAGTGAAATTGGTATATCTTCCCTGGCATTGCCTAGTTGTGCCGTGTCACCTACCATATCAAGACCACTAAGAGTTTGTTTTGTGTTGTACCCATGGAGTATCCTCTGGTAGCCTCCCAATCAGGAGGTATTACGGTACTGTGTAGACTATTTGCACTATAAAATGTGTTAAGGGGGATATGGGTAATGCCTTAATGCTATTTTAATAGTTTACTTTACTATAGACATTATTATAATAGCATATCTTACAACATAGTAGATAGTTCCACGGATCCTTAGAGGATGGTTATCCCAAACATCCTTAAGTTACTTGTATTTCAGTTGATATTTCACTTGAGTTGGATTTATTGATATAAGAATGTTAATCCTGACTCTAGTGTTTTGCTTTACGCTCGGGTCGAACCGAGTGTCATAGAATTCGAGACTCACCTTTGGAGTTGGAGTTTCGCTTGGAGATCCATCTATCTATTCAACTTGCAGTTATGCAGTTGACTCCAGTGATATATTCAGATTTTGTTATTTGACTATTATACTGAGATCTATGTATTCGAGACTTCTATTGTATCCTGTTTAACTTTGTTAGATATATATATATAGTAGCTTCATGAACTGCAATTCATTTGTTTTTCTGCTAATTGTTATATTACTCTATGTCTGTGTATTTTATTTACTATATATGCTGAGTTTTTTCAAATATAAATTAACAATCTGATATTTGAGCAATTCAAGTTCGACATGTGTGGATGCGAAAGGTTGAAATATCAGGATGTTACATTTGCAGTGCAACTATTAATGGGAATAATTAACGAATGCTGATTTATTTTCTGACGTGGTAGTTTTCTATTGGACCAAGTGACGTGGTTTTTGATTTCCTAGCGTTCTATTGATCCAGTGACATGTATGAGCCAGAGTAGATAACCATGATGTGTTCGTATGAACATGATTTAACCTAGGAAAATCTAATGAATTATATGCACTCACACTATCTATAAATAAACCATCTAACCTAAAACCTAATCTTTTATTCAGTCGCAGCCATAAGTCTATAGAAAAATTTGTTTGTATTCTTCTTCCTCCTTTCTCCACTAAATAAATAATTCTCTTCCAAATCAAATAAAAAATGTATATATAAGTTATTTGAAGAATTCTGAAGAATTTAAAAAGAGGAAAACAACAAGAAGAAAAGCTTTTCAAATTTATACAAGCTCAAGTGCCAGGTAAGTGAGAATTAATATGAAATAGAAAAATGATGTTGTTTAATTATAGTTCTTTTCTAGCACGATAATATGAATTAATTTCTGTTAATAACTGAGGTTTGATGAAAATTATTGTAACTTCTTCTACCACTTCTCATTTCTAATTCGTGCTTAGCTTAAAATATGGAATGTATAAATTGCTTATTCACGTTTTATAGCATAAATGTTGGTTTAATTAAATTGAATTAGAATTGTTATTCAATTTTTAATGGCATAAGTGGTTAGCTGGGTAAATTCAGAATATGTTCTTTGAATAAAACTGGAAATTTGGTTGGTATAATTACATAATTCTGAATATGGTCATGGAAAATTTTTGGAATTTTAATTGGTATATGTGTTTATTCCATATGCGGCCTTAAACATAAAAAGTGGAATTTTATGCAATTAAATGGTTTATGGCTATTGGATAAATTTTTGTATAGATTAAATTTCTAAAAAGAAGAATGTAACTTAGGGTGGTAAATGGACCCTAAAGGCAAGTATAAATTAGTAACATAACGGTATAAAAAGTACAGACAAACCTTACGGATTGAATGGACGTGAAATTGAAATACCATTTATGTAAGAAAAAGGGAAATTATGAAATAATCAAATCGGATGTGAAAATGGCCTAAAGAAGATTAATGGAAATAAACAATATGTAAACTGTAATGGTAAAATTAATTAATCTGGAAGCGATTTAGCAGGCAGACCTTGTGAAGGTCTGGATAGGTGTTTCATACAGTTAAGACTAAAATATAGTTTTGGTTGTGCGTACTTGAAGCGGGCAAGTAGGTTCACAAGGATGTTTATTACCTTCCATAGGTTGCTAGTACGTAGTATAGATAACATTCGTAATCGTAGGCTTCTTCAGGCAGATCGACACGGACGAAACAGGACAAGCGTGCTCCAATGTAGGCTTCTTTTAGTAGACCGTTGGAGGATTTTGCACAGCAGACCCAGCTGTGGGCGCTCTTTCGGAGGACCGACACATTGGATAGGGAAAGTCCACATTGGTGATCGAGGAGACAAGATGATTGGAGTCCAGTTTGGCGGAGCCTGAGCGCAACTTCGGGATCCTACATGATTGTTTTAGTTGGCACTGGTCAAACATAAGAGGCATTTAATCACAGTGCACGGGTGAAGAGCATTACTTTCACACAGCAGCACGTGGATAGACAGTCAAATGCACGGGTGAAGAGCATGACTTTCATGCTGTAGCATGTGGATAGGTAAGGATAGCAGGTCCGACAGGTCGATTGACGTTTAGTATTACTACATGGTTGACTTCCCTAGAGTGACCTTAGACTTTGGCTTCTTAGGAACTGTATCTAAGAAGGATTCACTGCAATATATTATTCACCCTCTGCGATATCCGGTGAAGACCTGGAATTAAACTGTTTTATTCTTTCTGCTTTATTTTATTTCTCATTCACCAGACTGTATGTCTGACGCATTCCTATTTTTCCTATTTTCCCTAAATCGTAGGAAGACAGTTTAACAACTACTGGGATTTAGTAAAAAGGCAAGTTTCACTCCTAGGTTCAACACTGTTAGGGAAAGTAGCCTAGTCCTGGTTAGTAACCATATGTTGAATACTTTATCATTAGTCCACTGTGATATTTCATAAACATTACTCTAACTTGCCTTTGTTATTTGCAGGATATCAAACTGGAAATTCGTGCTTTAGTGGACTTGGATTTTCGGTTCATTGAAAATTTAAGCCTATTGGTGTGCGGGTGGTTACATCATTTGTATAAGATTTAGTTGCACACAATCAATGATGGAAAGCACTGTCAACCATATCATTACATGCAAACAAACAAAGAGTTATTAGTAGTTCGTCATTAGGATCCTTGCTTTTCAAGAATTTTATAAAAGAAGAAAACATATTCGACCCCCTGAAGAAAAAAAAATATTCAGATATTATTAGGTCGAGAAAACAAACATACAATTCTGATTTTACATCAACATTTATGACTAACTTGATTTACTTGCATCAGTTTGTGACAAAAGTCTATTATGTGTATAATCGTTAGCTAAAACTATTCACATTAACAGTCAAAATGTATCTATATCACACAACCTTAACAACAATGCTTAAACGAGATTTGAGTTCAAAATTAACTCCTCTCAGCAGATATGATATAACATGCATCACTTTTGATAAAGGCAAATCCTCAAACTAAATACCGGCAGCCTTAAATAATATGGCTTAAAGGAAAAAAATTACATTACAATTCTTGCACAGTTACCAAAGTATCTTCTACAGGTCTCAATTTTCTATATATTGGTTTTTTCACTGAACTGGTAATTTACATGGTCAATTAGCCATTCTAATCAAGTTAACTTTACAAATAGTGATACAGATATGAATTCACAACTTTTATACCTGGTGATATACAGGTCAGTTTTATTGACGGTTTACTTTTTTAAAACATGTTCTACTTCTCAACTTTTATACACTATATGTCCAATCCATCTGCCAAAATGATAAGAATTCCCACAAAAAGTATTGTAGAGAGTTGTATGAATGAAGTCATCCATTTTTTTTATTTCACATATAAAAACATGAGCTGCCTATTCCATTTAGTCTTTAACTGATTGTTTTTTTATTTAATTTGTATTTAAATTATTAATGTACTAACTTCATGCATTAGTTTTTACTTACTTTCTGCTACTTCCATCCTATTCACATATGTATCTTGCTAAAGCTATAGTATATATATTGCTTACTGTAGATAAAGGTTGGTAATGAATCATTGTATATAGCGACAAACTTATTCTACTTCAAACTCATGGGCACAAAATACTTCAATTCATATGCTTAATTTAACTACACACTATATCTATATGCATATTTAATAGCCATACAATATGTTATTTTTATTTTGAAATCAGAATTGAGAACCGAGTATCATGGATGAAGCTAAAATCGCTCTTTTAACATTACTTATGTGTAAAACCGTATGTCTTTCCATTATCACATGGTTGATAGTACTTTGAACCATTCCTTTAATATGTGAAAATTCTATAATACAAAAATTTCCATGGCATGCTTCTATAACCAATAGGCACTGTGATATAACACAACAAACTACTGAATACTCACATCACCACCTTTCATCCCAATCTTTGTTCAAAGCTCCATTTAAAAAACTTAGTACATGAAAATAAATCACAATTTGATTTAGAACTTAGACCCAACAATTGGTAACAAGGATTCCAACCTAGTTATGTATTTAATATCTAAGATAGAAAAAGTATAATAATATGAAGTATAAATTATCTATTTATTTATGGTAAAAAAATTCTTTAATCGATTCAAATTATATTTCCATCTACATAAGATATAAGTGTTGGATCATAAGGTTTTAATGCTGATAAGAGACAAAAGTTCACGAATTTACGACTACGGCAAATCCAAACTCATCAACTCAAATATTGTTCATATTGATATTAATGTAACTAGAGTCAATAAGTAAATAGTCTAGTATAGAATTTTGTTAAAATCTATCCTCAAAGCTCATCACTCACAAATTCATTTTACAAAACTTGCATACATTTTTTAAAACTTTCATATATACATACAAAGTTTTCAAGTGCACTAAAAAACAGTATTCAGTTGACTGAATACTATATGTCAGTCGACTGATGCTGTTTGAATTTTTTTTAATATACTGCATTCAGTCGACTGGACTGTTTAGGTCGGTCGATTGACATCATGCAAAAAAATTTTGCACGTTTAGATTCAGTTGACTTAGTACTGCAACTGTCATATTTCCCAGGAGACATTATTTTCACCTAAAGGTTTCTTCTTTATGGAAGGTTGCATTTCTTGGATTTTGATAGATATCTACTTCCAGCAATCGTAACTACTCACACACTATATACACACTCAAGATTTATAGATTCAAATCACCTAATTTCTACTCTCTTTTGATCTATTGCACTTACATTCTTGAATTCAATATCTACAAGCTTTCATACAATCATTTCTTGCGTATTCATTTCCATACTCTTCAAGGAATATTAAACTTCCTATTCTTCATACACACACAAATATACATATCTACTTTGAGGATAAGATTATAGGAAAGGTGTACTATAAGTGACAAATCCGTGTTATTTAGAACGCACAAAGTCAAGTTAAATCCAGTTGGTAAGAAAGACTTGTTCGGTTGCTCAGGCGATCAAGTCCTGTTATGTTGCTCAGGCTGTCAAAGTCCTGTTTGATTGCTCAGGCGGTGTAATACCCATTCCTTCGGGTTAGGTGAGGGTTGCTAACTATAGTTCTAGGAGGAGTCTAGGACTGGACGTAGAATGAGAAGTTCGAACCAGTATAAAAATTTCTGGTGTCATTTTTACTTTATTGCTATTATTTTCCACACTATTTATTTATTATATTTCATATTACATGATCCTATAGCACAATCATTTTCATTTGGTAGACTCGTAGAATAACAAATTCAGATAACTACATTTGGAAGGTAGTATGTGGTAAAAGGGTTTTTCTTCTACTACAACGACTTGCATGGATTCTACAATGTCTAGATGAGGTTGACCAGTTATCTGAAATTGCCGTTAATAAGGAAACCCATGATCGAGTTAGTCATTTGTTTCTCTTGGATGACTTAACGGAATTAAAAGTGGTAGCACTAAGGCCAAAAGCTCTCTTATGCATTGAGTGCTTACCCACACCATCACTCCCTGCACCAGAAGCTATGATAAAGTCTATCGGTGTGATTTCCAATCCTTATATGCCATTTGGGGAAACAGACGAGTAAACTAGGCGAAGGTCATTCTGGATGAGTTTCAAACTTTTAACCAAGGTCGAATGAGGATGATCTACTATGGCGCTTACATCATGCGCATTCTCAAGCATTTCAATGTTCCTTTTATCGATTCCGATTGTTCAAACATAGTTTCCTTGAATACTAAAACCCTTAGTCTCGTAAACCTAGCGAAGCAATATCTTGACCACACCATAATTACGTATGAACATTGGCTTGAAAACCAAGCCGTGGGTCAAGCTCAACAATCCTCCAAAAAGCTCATCAACAAACTCAACATATGCAAGCCTCTTCTTTATCCCAACCTCCTTGATCAACTCGAGAAGTTTACGAGATTCAAGAAATAGACCTTCAAGCTCGACCTCATGAAGCTGTCACTACCATTGCTCGTAATCAAAGACTTCTCGAGAATCGTTTATCTCAAGTTGAATCAACTGTCTCTAGAGTCAATATAAATGTCATCGAAGCCAATAAGAAGCTTAATTATATTAAGTCCTTCCTCAACAATATTTAGGAAGCTATCACATGCTCGTAGCAATCTTCTAACTCCGTCCACATACTTACATCCTACGAGAAACAACCGGCGGAAGATTTCACTTGGTCTACATCTAATGAGGAATAGGAGGAAGAAGCTGAAGTGGTAGGTGACGTATCGAATGATAAAGAAAATGAAGGTGACGAACAAAGTTCAAATGGTGGAAGTCAAGGTGATGAATAAGTATTATATATTTTTTCTTCTTTTTATTTTTTCTATGATGTTGTTAGACTTTGCTTTTAGACATTTTGATCTTTAAGTTCATGTGGTACTGTGTAATTATCTAAAATTCTATATGTCATTATTCTTGGAGGGTGTGACCGTTTTGTTTCTACTTTATGTGCTATGTCATTGTTTCATATGTATGTGTGTTACTGTACCATATTACTCGTACATTAACTATCCTATACCTTGAGTACTCTATTTTTTGTTGATGACAAAGGGGGAGAATAACATAAATTGTTTATAGGAAATATAGCATAGATTCAGGGGGAGAATACAATATAAAAGTTGTAACGACCCAGAATTCAGTCATTTGAAATTCGTATATTTAATTGATTGTAAATGTTCACAAGTAAATTTTGTAAGCTGAATAACTTATATTTTGAATATAATGATTTAATTAGATAATTAAATTATTGATTTAACATTTGAAATTGCTGAAATAATTAGAAATTGGATTTAATGTGAATGAAAATGATTTATAAAGTTGAATTAACTTCTAGTTGAATTAGAATGATGTTACAGAACTTTTAAAATTGAATTAGAAGTTGAATTTCAGAAATTGAATATTTTAATATTTAATTGACGAGTAAAAATAGCCATTTTTATATAGTCTTGGATTTTGACGAAACCAGTTTCATTGGATCTGTAATGTAATATTATTGTAATATTTCAAATTTCGTGTCAATCGAATGTACGATTTGTCTAGGCAAGCTAAAACGCGTAGAAATCTGTTTAAGTGAATTTTAAATTTAAATATTTAGTTCGAAAACTTATCTTCTAAATACGATCGAATTAGCTCCCGATATATATTCCATTAAGTTCAGAATAGGGGTAAAACATTATAAATGCCAAGCGACACATTCCGTTTTGAGTCTGGAAAATTTCTAGATGAATAGTGTCGTCAAATATTCAATAAAAGGACCTCACTTTTTCTTGTTTGCACTAACCATAGGGTTAGAAACCCTAGCAGCCATCAACTGTTTAATGGCCAGAATATGTTGATTTTATTCCCTCAACATCTTCCAATCCCTTTAATATTTTTGAAAACTTTGTAAAGCAAAACTGTAGTGCTTCTCGAGCTTTTCGAATCCATACAGCGATGATGGGGTTTTGGGCTACGGATCGACAGCAAATCATGCTTGAATGGCTAACGTTTACACACATTTTTTGAGAGGGATGGGGGACCAAGCCTGGCATGCTCATGGCCGAGACTAGAGTGGAGCAACGCCGTTTGAATGGAAGTAGTTGATCGTGTTCTCGACGATCTTGTGAGAGGCGATAATTCAATGATCGGTGGCGGCTATGGGTTCATTTTGCTGCGTGATTACCTGGGAGTGAACGTGGGAGAGGAAGAAAGAAAGGGACGACCTGGATTTGGAGGAGTGGAGATGGACGGCCATGATTTGATGTAGAGTTTCAAATATTAAATAAAAATTGAAATTATTATATTATATAATTCGTATAATCTTTAAAAAGCTATAACTTTCTCACATGAGGTCCGTTTCGCATGAAACGAATTGCATTGGGTTCGTATTGATGAGCACTACATTATGGAGCTGGAATGGGGTTTATTTGAGCTAGTGAAAATTTTGGTTGAAATCAAATGCTTTTTTAATTTTAATCGAAATAAATCGCTATCGCGACGACTACAAGCAATATGAGTACAACTCACTCTTTCTAACTCACTGATATTTTTATATAAGTGAGAATAAATATTATTTATGATGATTAATGATTGTTTGGATGATATATGATATACTGATTGGTTTTTGGATATATTCCTGCCTAGTGGAGCAAATGACCCTATATGTTCCCGTGTATGAGCGGATGACCCTTTGTACGTGCATCTGCCTTGAAGCGGACATTGTACATATATTCTAGTATGTATGTTTATTGCAGGTGACAATTTGGAGGGATCCAATTGGATTCCTTACCAGTATTGATTTGTTTACAGATATTGTTACATATTCTGTTATCATATGATATATGATGTTTTGGATGCCTTGATTGTTGTATTTAGTGCTGTTACAGCACTGGGCCTATTTTTGGAATTTCAAAAATATTAAAGTGATGATTTCCAAATTTAAATGGATTTAAAGTGATTTTGGAAATAAACGTTTTATTGATTTTTGAATTGTAAGGAATTGAACTTATTTTGAATGAATAAATATTATATTTATTATGTTATAAAAATTATGATTTCTGTGAAATATAGTAAATTATGATTTTTGGAACATGAAATGAACTATTTTGTAAAATAGTTTAAAGGGAGATTTTTGAATTATTATAATAAACGGTATATATATATAAGATTTATAAAATTGATATTTTATAAATCAAAGTGTTAGAATTATAAAGGAGTTTTATAAATGTTAAAATGAAGTTATAAATGGATTTTATACGTGAATAAGGTTTACGAATTGTGAAGTTATAAAACGAATGAATTTGTGAAATAAGAGATTTATAAGGAATTGATTTAAAATTTGGATTTGGCATATAAATGAGATGTAAGAGGAATTGGTAAATAAAAGGAATTTATAACTTGAAGTTTTTATAAAATATAATTGTGAATTTACAAACATTGTTTTATAAATCGAAATCAATTGAATTTGGTAAGTTAAATATGGAAGTTAATTGAAGGAATTCTGTTAACGATTTTGTATAGGAATAATATATTATATAAAATGAATGTTTTGAAAGTGATCTTTTAAATGAAGTCAAATAAGTTAAAGATGTATTAAAATGTGTTAATGATCGAAACCATAGATTTCAACATTCCATGTTGAAATAGACATTTTCGAGAAGTAAGGAAATGATGGACTATAACACTATTGTTATAGTAAATGATTTTCGAAAGGAAATGATTTTGTATAGTATTGGGGTTTATGTATCTATCTAATTTACGAACCCCTATACTAGTGATTTTGGGTTGTCGTAATGATGTTTTACACAACCTTTTGTTTTAACCCAAATAAATGTGTTTAAAGAAAATGTTTTCCTTGAAGAATAAAATATATACTTAATCCTGATTTAAGTATATATAACATTTTCTAAGTGTTGAAAATAAATTGATTTGTGAATTACTTATTTTTAAATAAGTATATGGAAATGTTTTCCAATATAGAAAGAAGAAATGTTTTGAGATTATATCTTTTAAAGATAAATTTAAGTGGATATTTGGCAAGTTATTTAATTAATAAAAGATTAACTAAAAAGGCCTAGTGATTGTTATAGTGCTAAATATTTCTTAGTTTGTTTTGATAGTTAAATAACCGACTATCAAACTTGGCCAAATTTTAGTTCCTAGACTTGATGTGGGAACTATTTAGTCGTACACTTAGTACGTAGCTTTCAGTGTAGGCTTGATTATCATTTAAGTTGAGGATGTTGATTCCTATAGTGCGGAGTATTACTTCAATCTATCGAGCTTCCTTCTTGGTCTGAATGATAGCAAGTTGAAAGTTGGAGATGTGATAAGTCTATGAGACTTAGTTTCTATGTGAGGTTGAGAAACGCTTTTGCGTTGTTGATGCGAAGAGACCGGGATCAGATTTATTTGAAAACCACTTCGAACCAACGTATATGCGATGATTGTGCAGGTTGCTTATTGATGATATTATTATTCTGGATTTTCATAGTGGGGGACTGCTTGTTGATCGTTTAGGATTAAAATCCCAATATACATCCAGTAGTAGTGGTCTCTTCATTATGAAATGTCAAATGCAAGGACTATTCGCTACCAATCCTAAGGATTTTTCAACAGGATGTGGCAGGAAAGTACCTTCGGTTTGTCATATTCTTAGACATCTTGTATGGATGTTTGTCTAACATTGCATTTCTAAAGATTACGTACATTGGTTTTTACAAACATACGTCAGTTGGTGGCGAAGAAGACAACTTCTCTTAGCTTACACCCTCCTTGAGACGTATGAGCTTAAGGGTTCTATTTTTGTGGAAGGTAATTAGTAGTCAAAACGGAAATGGCCGTGTGGCATTCAAAGTGATGTGATATGTGATTATGAAAGGTAATCGTTACCTCGTCAGGCCTCGTCAACCGGAAATGACCAAAACAGGGTTAGATGTGGCAAGGCTAAGTGGGTCATTCCCAATTAGGATATGATTATCATCTTCTAGATATATCTTTACACGCTATGGCGTCGTGTATCTGATTATTGTGGTTTGTATGCTAGATGGCCCTCTATAAGGTCGGTAATGACCGAAGGATGATATATTCGGTACCATCTAGTTATAGGGGTGGGCCGGTCTTGTGTTGGTAGAGAAACTTTGTGATGGTTTCTCGGTACATTCTTCTAGAGATGTACTGCCGAAAGGTAGTCCCTTCACATGGTCATTTGTATGGAAATCCAAACTCCACTACGTACCTGCCATTTTGATTATATTACCCATTTTGGTCTATATGCTGTAATTTAATAATGGTAACAATTTCGGCTATTTTGAATATTATTTGTATACTAGACACTAGTATAATATCATATGAATCTAATAGAGATGTTTTAGTTATCGTAAGGCAGAAACATGTCCATGTTATGTGTGGGCGTGTCTTACGAGATACTTTTGTTTTGATGAAGGAAAAGTTTTGGTAACTTAATAAGTTCAGTTGAGTGTGTTTCTCACGCTGGTAAACCAGATTGATCCGGGCGTTCTTCTTTTTCAATGCTCAGGTCAGACCGAGTATATTTACAGGTCTAGATTTGATGCTTTGGAGCTTCAGCAAGAGAGATGGAGATCTTCATTTTCGTACATCCGTATTTGCTTGATTATCCGCTACATTACTTGGCTATTTTAAATTACCAACATTTGTAAGGATAGGTTATTATGACTGTTCAGGCTGACAACTATTGATTGATTGTTGAACTCTGATTGATGTGTGTAAATATACAGTTTCTGTTTTGTAAAGATCATTTATTATATATTTTTCGCTGTGACGTGAGATTCAATATTGTTCTGTTTGCTTCTACCTTCTCTCTTTCTTCTCTTCTCTTCTTCTCTCTTCTTTTCTTTCTCTTGACTTTCCATCAGTTTGTGCTTTTTGGGTCGGACATGTGTGGTTTATTGCCGATTCAAAGGGTACGGATTTTCAGGCCATCACACGTGGTATCAGAGCTTAGATTTTGTATATTCCTAAGCTTTGATGTGTACTCGGTATAGATAGGGACAGTAGCACCCTAGATTGAGTTGAGTGTATTATATATATGAATGCGTATTTGTTAGTGATTATAAAATGTTTCATATTATGTTTACTTATCCGTTGAGCTATTTGTGAATTCTAGTCGGTATGTGGGACGCCATCTTATCGATAGCGATTTCCAAACACTTAAACGAGGCAAGTCGACATAGTATTATTTTAAATTGGGTAAATGAAATAATTTTACCTCGATTATATTTTGTATATAAAGAAATAATTTTTTAGAAATTATAAAGGTGCATAGAAATGATTGTTTGGTTGTTTGAAAATGTAAATATATATAAGTTAATAAAAGCTGTTTGAATAATCTAAATAGAAACAACAATTGTAAGAGAATAAATTATATAAGCAAATAAATTATAAAGTAAGGAATTATAATTAATATGATTTACATTGTGAAATAATCTTATATATAAGAAGTAAAACAATATGAATATATTTATAAAAATGAGTTATAAATAAAAATGGATTTAGACTAATTATTTGAAAATTTGAATTCTATTGATTTTGGAAGTTATTCTTCAAAAGTTAAAAAGTTAATTTGTTATAAATCTAAATAAGATAAATGCATTTAAATGGGTCTTATATAAGTAAAGTGAAATAGTGATATTATATAAGTAAGATGATTTGCAAATGTGATTTATAAATATAAAAGGAAATTTTTAAAAGAATATAAAACATTGAATTCACTACTGTTGCTGGGAAATAATAAGGGTGATGACGGTAGCATCATCAGTATCATTTTCGAGTTTCTATGTGATGAATTTGCTACCAATAGTAAATTGAAAATTGAAGCTTTGTTATGATAATAAAATTTGATTTAAAATTCAAGTTGTAATTGATAAATATAAGTAAAATAAGTTTTGGACTTATAATATATGAGATAATAAAATTTTAGCTTTGGTGAAGTTGAAATAAATGTGAGTTAGCATAATAAATATATGATTTGAAATTTAACTAAAGGAAAATGAATAAAGTGAATTGGATTTGAAATTATAAAGAATGAGTTTGCTGAATGGAAGTGAACTTAGGTAGTTGTTCTCGAATTATGAATAAATAAGTTGTTTAACTTATAAAATGTGAAAAGGTAAGTAAAACCAATCGTTAAAATGGTTAAACACTTTTGGTTAGGTAAAAAAATCGAAATTTGAACAAGTGAAAAGAATTTGACTTAAGTAAAAGTTAAATAAATTGACTTTAGAAATGAGTTAAATAAAATAGAATTTGAAGTAAATTAATAGTGAACTTAAGTTGTACCGTGAAAGTAAATGCAAATGACAATGAAATGAAATAGAACTTAAGTGATGTTGAATGAAGTTGATTTTGATATCGAAGTAAATTGACAAAGTGAATTTAATGAATATGGATTTGAGTTATATAAAGAAATTCAACTTTAGTTGTAAAATGAATTAGCATTAAAAATGTTATTGTTAAGAAGTTGTGAATTAATAACAATATTAGAAATGTTGTATAGAAATGTGAATATAGTGAATACTAGTATCCAATCCAAATTGAATGTAAGTAAATTAATTTGGTAATGTTGGATTTGCATTGATTGTTAGATGGATGCTAGTTGATTGAATAGAAATTCATATGGAATTGAATTAATGAAATTGAAAGATAGATAATCGAATCCAAATAGGAAGCGAAGTAAATTTAAATAGAATTAAATTTAATTTGAATTGGAAGTGAACTAAATTGAATGTAATATTTAAATAGAATTGAATTTAATTTGAATTGGAAGTGAACTAACTTGAATGTAATTAGTGAATGTATACTAATTGAAAATGAATAAATGAATGTTAGTGGAATCCAATGATAATGAATCAAATGTGATTTAAATTGAAAATCAATTCAATGAATATTAATGAAAAGTGAATGTATATTGATTTGGTTATGGTTTGACCGAATAGATATTGATTTGTTGGATGTTGTTGGATGATAGTTGTTTGATGGTTGGATTTGTTGCGTTTGATTTCATTTGCTATATTGGCATATATAGTTGTTGTATTGGTATATGTTGTATATTGATATTACTCTCTGTGTACATGTTTCTCATTTGTGTGTTGAGTGTTTAGTAGGTGTGTATGGCGCTTGCTTCGCATTTGGAGTTTGCTTTCGTGTATTAGTCGTATATGCTTGCAAATAATATATAAGGTACACATCTCGGATTACATATCGTACTTTCACAATATTTTCCCTGCAGGATGCCTCATCCTCGATGATGAGATGAATATTTATGATATATATATATATGTGTGTTGTGATCCTACTACGATCGAACCACACAAAGGAGATGCTGGAATTTAAAAAAAAAAATTGAGGCGTTAGAAATTTTTAGAAAGTTTGGAAAAATTTATAACTAAAATTTTGATTTTAAGTTGAAAGTTAAATGATATTAGTTGGTTTTAAAAGATAACTAAGTAGATCTAAAAACTTAAAAAAGTTTTTATAAGTTTAACTATTGGATTTAGGGAAAGTTAAACATTTAAGCGATTTTGGTAAATCTAAATTGAACGAATTATTTTGAAAATTTAATGGATATTGTGACTTTTTCTTACTTGGTAATTTCAAGGACGAAATTCTTTTAAGTCGGGGAGAATGTAACGACCCAGAATTTTAGTCAATTGAAATTTGTATATTTAATTGATGTTAAATATTCACAAGTAAATTTTATAAGCCGAATAACTTATATTTTGAATATAGTGATTTAATTGGATAATTAAATTGTTGATTTAACATTTGAAATTGTTGAAATATTTAGAAATTGGATTTAATGTGAATGAAAATGATTTATAAAGTTGAATTAAATTCTATTTGAATTAGAATGATGTTAAGAACTTTTAAAATTGAATTAGAAGTTAAATTTCAGAAATTGAATATTTTAATATTTAACTGACGAGTAAAATGACCATTTTTCATATAGTCTCGGATTTTGACGAAACCAGTTTCATTGGATCCGTAATGTAACATTATTGTAAGATCTCAAATTTTGTGTCAATCGGATTTACGGTTTGTCCAAGACAAGCTAAAACGCATATAAATCTGTTTAAGTGAATTTTAAATTTAAATAAATATTCGATTCGAAAACCTATCTTCCAAATATAATCGAATTGGCTCCCAATATATATTCCATCATGTTCGAAACAGGGGTAAAACATTATAAACGCCAGGCGGCATGTTCCATTTCGAGTTTGGAAAATTTCTATATGAACAGTGTCGTCAAATTTTCCATAAAAGGACTTTGCCTTTTCTTGTTTGCACTAACCCTAGGTTTAGAAGCCCTAGCCGCCATCAACTGTTTAATGGCCATAATTTGTCGATTTTCTTCCCTCAACATCTTCCAGTCCCTTCAATATTTTTGAAAACTTTCTAAAGCAAAACCGTAGTGCATCTCAAGCTCCTCGAATCCATACGGTGATGATGGGGTTTTGGGCTACGGATCGACGAAAAATCATGCTTGAATGACCAACATTTACATACGTTTTTCGAGAGGGATGAGGGACCGAGCTCGGCATGCTCATAGCAGAGACTAGAGTGGAGCAACATCGTTCGAATGGCAGTAGTTGATCGTGTTCTCGACGATCGTCTGAGGTGCGATAATTCAATGATTGGTGGCGGCTATGGGTTTATTTTGTTGCGTGATTACCGGGGAATGAATAGGGGAGAGGAAGAAAGAAGGGGACTGCCTGGATTTTGGGTTGTCGTAACGATGTTTTACACAACATTTCGTTTTAACCTAAATAAATGTGTTTGAAGGGAATGTTTTCCTTAAAGAATAAAATATATACTTAATCCTGATTTAAGTATATATAATATTTTCTAAGTGTTGAAAATAAATTGATTTGTGAATTACTTATTATTAAATAAGTATATGGAAATGTTTTCTAATATAGAAAGTTGAAATGTTTTAAGATTATATCTTTTAAAGATAAATTTAAGTGGATATTTGGCAAGTAATTTAATTAATAAAAGAATAAATTAAAAGGGCCTGGTAGTTGTTATAGTGCTAAATATTTGTTTGTTTAATAGTTAAATAACCGACTATCAAACTTGGCCAAATTTTAGTTCCTCGACTTGATGTGGGATCTATTTAGTCGTACACTTAGTACGTAGCCTTATGTGTAGGCTTGATTATCGTTTGTGTTGAGGATGTTGATTCGTATAGTGCAGAGTATTATTCCAATCTATTGAGCTTCCTTCTTGGTCCGAAGGATAGCAAGTTGAAAGTTGGAGACGTGATAAGTCTATGAGACTTAGTTTCTGTGTGAGGTTGAGAAACGCTTTTGCGTTGTTGGTGCAAAGAGACCGGGATCAGATTTATCTGAAAACCACTTCGGACCAACGTATATGCGACAATTGTGCAGGTTTCTTATTGATGATATTGTTATTCCGAATTTTCATATTGGGGGACTGCTTGTTGATCGTTTGGGGTTAAAATTACAATATACATCAAGTAGCAGTGGTCTCTTCATTATGAAATATCCAATGCAAGGATTATTCGCTACTAATCCTAGGGATTTCCCGATAGGATGTGGTAGGAAAGTACCTTCGCTTTGTCCTGTTCCTGGACAACTTGTATGAATGTTTGTCTGACATTGCATTTCTAAAGATTACGTACATTGGTTTTTACAAACGTACATCAGTTGGTGGCGGAGGAGGCAACTTCTCTTAGCTTAACACCCTCCTTGAGACGTATGAGCTTAAGGGTTGTATTTTTGTGGAAGGCTATTAGTAGTCAAAACGAAAATGGCCGTGTGACATTCAAAGTGATGTGTTATGTGATTATGGAAGGTAATTGTTACCTCATTAGGTCTCATCAACCGGAAATGACCAAAACTGGGTTAGGTGCGGCAAGGCTAAGTAGGTTATTCCCAAGTAGGATATGATCATCCTTTTCTAGATATATCTTTACACGCTATGATGTCGTGTATCTGATTATTGTTGTTTGTATGCTAGAGGGCCCTCGGTAAGGTCGATAACGACCGAAGGATGATATATTCTGTACCATCTAGTTATAGAGGTGGGTCGGTCTTGTGTTGGTAGAGAAACTTTGTGATGGTTTCTCGGTACATTCTTCTAGAGATGTACTGCTGGAAGGTAGTCCCTTCACCTGTTCATTTGCATGGAAATCCAAACTCCACTACATACCTGCCATTTTGATTGTATTACCCATTTTGGGCTATATGATGGAATTTAATAATGGTAACAATTTCGACTATTTTGAATATTATTTGTATACTAGACAATAGTATAATATTTGATGAATTTGATACGATCATAAGGTAAAACCATGTCCGTATTTATGCGTGGGCGTGTCTTACGAGGTACTTTTGTTTTGATAAAGGAAAAGTTTTGGTAACTTAATAAATTCAGTTGAATGTGTTTCTCACGCTGGTTTACCAGACTGATCCATGCGTTCTTCCCTTTCATTACTTAGGTCAGACCGAGTATATTTATAGGTCTAGATTTGATGCTTTTGGAGCTTCAGCAGGAGAGCTAGAGATCTTCATTTTCGTACATTCGTATTTGCTTGATTATCCACTACATTGCTTAGTTGTTTTAAATTATTGATATTTGTAAGGACAGGTTATTGTAACTATTTAAGCTGATAACTATTGATTGATTGTTGAACTCTGATTGATGTGTGTATATATACAGTTTCATTTTGTAAAGATCACTGTTATGATATTATATATTTTCCGCTGCGATGTGAGATTCTGTATCGTTCTGTTTGGTTCTATCTTCTCTCTTTCTTCTCTTCTCTTCTTCTCTCTTCTTTTATTTATCTTGACTTTCCGTCAATCTGTGCTTTTTGGGTCGGACATGTGTGGTTTATTGTCGATTCAAAGGGTATGGATTTTCGGGCCGTCACAAAAGTTGCAAGAATATTACTCAAGGTGAGAGATATTTTAACAAAATCCTGTTATTGATTCACTCGTAGAAAATGGGGTTGTCATCATCATAATCGGGGAGAATGTTGGATCATAAAGTTTTGAAAGTTGACAAGACAAAGGTTCACGAATCTATGACTATGGAAAATCAGAACTATCAACTGAAATATGGTTCGTATTGATACTAATGTGACCAGAGTCAATAAGTATATAGTCTAGTATAGAATTTTGTTAAAATCTATCCTCAAAGCCTATTACTCACAAATTCATTTTATGAAACTTGCATACGTTTTATAAAACTTTCATATATACATACAAAGATTTTAAGTGCATTGAAAAACAGTATTCAAGCGACTGAATACTATATGTCAGTCGACTAATGCTGTTTAAATTTTTTTAATATACGACATTCAGTGAACTGTACTATTTAGGTCGGTCGACTGACACTGTGCAAATTTTTATGCACGTTTAAATTTAGTTGACTGACCAAGCAACTTTTTTGACTAAATACTGCAACTGTCATGTTTCCCAAGAGACACTTCTTTTCACCAAAAGGTTAATTCTTCATGAAAGGTTGCATTTCTTGGATTTTGATAGATATCTATTTCTAGCAGTCATATCTCCTCACACATTATATATACACTCAAGATTTATAGATTCAAATCGCCTAATATTCTATTCTCTTTTGATCTATAACACTTAGCATTCTTGAGTATTGTATCTACAAGCTTTCATACAATCATTGCTTACGCATTCATTTCCATATTCTTCAAGAAATATTAAACTTCCTATTCTTCATACACACACAAATATACATATCTACTTTTAGGATAAGATTATAGGAAGGTTGTACTACAAGTGACGAATCCGAGTTATTCAAAACACACAAAGTCAAGTTAAATCCATTTTGTAAGAAAGACTTGTTCGGTTGCTTAGGCGGTCAAGTCCTATTCTGTTGCCTAGGCGGTCAAAGTCCTATTCGGTTGCTCAGGTGGTATAATACATGTTCCTTCGGGTTAAGTGAGGGTTGCTAGCTATAATTCCAGAAGGAGTCTTGGACTAGACGTAAAATGGGAAGTTCGAACCTGTATAATTCCTAGTGTCATTTTTACTTTACTGCTATTATTTCCCGCACTAGTTATTTATTATATTCCATATTACACGATCGTATAGCACAATCACTTTCATTTGGTAGACCACCACAAAATTACAATTCCAGATAACTGCATTTGGATGGCAGTATGTGGTAAAAAGATTTTTCTCCCACGACAACGACTTTCACGGATTCTACAATTTCCAGATGAGGGTGATGAGTTATCTGAAATTGCCGTAAATATGGATAACCATGATTGTGTTAGTCATTTGTTTCTTTCGATGACTTAACAGAGATAAAAGCGGTAGCACTAAGGCCAAAATCTTGCATTATGCATAGAGTCCTTACCCACAATATAAATCCCAGCACAAGAAGCTATGAGAAAGTCTACCTGCGTGATTGCGAATCCTTATATGCCATTTAGGAAAATAGACGAGTAAACTGGGCGAGGGTCATTTTAGATGAGTTTCAAACTTTTAACAAAGTTCGAATGAGGATGATCTACTATGACGCTTACATCATGCACATTCTCAAGTATTTCGATGTTCCTTTTGTCAATTTCGAATGTTTAAACATAGGTTCCTTGAATAATAAAACCCTTAGTCTCATGAACCTACCAAAGTAATATCTTGACCACACCATAATTACTTATGAACATTAGCTTGAAAAACAAACCATGGGTCAAGCTCAACTATCCTCCAACAAGCTCGTCAACAAACTCCACATATGCAAGCCTCTTCTTCATCCCAACCTCCTCGATCTACTCAAGACGTCTACAAGATTGAAGACATAGACCCTCAAGCTCGGCTTGACGAAGCCATCACTACCATTTCTCGTAATCAAAGACTTCTCGATAAAATTTTATCTCGAGTTGAATCAACTGTCTCTAGAGTCAACAAAAATGTCACCGAAGTCAATAAGAAGCTTAATTATATTAAGTCCTTCCTCAATAATATCTGGGAAGCTATCACATGCTCCCAACAGTCTTCTACATCCATCCACATACAGACATCTCATGTGAAATGATCGGTTGAACATTTCACTTGGTCTACTTCTAATAAGGAACAGGAGGAAGAAGCTGAAGAGGTAGGTGACGAATTGGATGATAAAGAAACTGAAGGTGATGAACAAAGTTCAAATGGAAAAAATCAAGGTGATGAATAAGTATTATATTTTTTCTTCTTTCTATTTTTTCAATGATGTTGTTAGACTTTTCTTTTAGACATTTTGATCTGTAAGTCCTTATGGTATTGTGTAATTGTCTGAAACTCTATATGTCATTATTCTCGGAGGGTGTGACTATTCTATTTCTATGTTATGTGCTAAGTCTTAGTTACATATGTATGTGTGTTCCTATACCATATTACTCATACTTTAACTATCCTATTCCTTGAGTACTCTCCTTTTTGTCGATGACAAAGGGGGATAAAAACATAAATTGTTTATAGAAAACATAGCACAAATTCAGGGGAGAATACAATATAAAAGTTGCAAGAATATTACTCACGGGGAGAGATATTTTAACAAAATCATGTCAAAGATTCACCCGTAGCAAATGGAGTTGTCATCATCAAAAAGGGGGAGAATGTTGGATCATAAGGTTTTGAATGCTGACAATAGCCAAAAGTTCATGAATCTACGACTACGACAAATCCGAACTCATCAACTCAAATATGAATCGTATTGACATTAATGTAACTAGAGTCAATAAGTAAACAGTCTAGTATAGAATTTTGTTAAAATCTATCCTCAAAGCTCATCACTCACAAATTCATTTTACGAAACTTGTATACGCTTATATACACACAAAGTTTTTAAGTGCACTGAAAAACAGTATTCAGTGGTTTGAATATTGTATGTCAATCGACTGATGCTGTTTGAAATTTTTTAAATATACAGCATTCAATCGACTGAACTGTTTACGTCAGTCGACTGACATTGTGCAAATTTTTTGTGCATGTTTAAATTCAATCGACTGAATATTGCAACTATCATATTTCCCAAGAGACACTTCTTTTCACCAAAAGGTTTCTTAGATTTTTATAGATATCTATTTCTGGAAGTCATATCTCCTCACACACCACATATACACTCAAGATTTATAGATTCAAATCACCTAACTTTCTATTCTCTTTTGATCTATAGCACTTAGCATTATTGAGTTCAATATCTACAAGCCTTCATACAATCATTGCTTGCGTATTCATTTCCATACCGTTGAAGCAATATTAAACTTCCTATTCTTCATACATACACAAATATACACATGTACTTTTAGGATAAGATTATAGGAAGGTTGTATTATAAGTGACAAATCCATGTTATTCGAAAAACACAAAGTCAAGTTAAATCCATTTTGTAAAAAAGACTTGTTCGGTTGCTCAGGCGGTCAATTCCTATTCTATTGCTTAGGCGGTCAAAGTCCTGTTCGGTTGCTCAGGCGGTGTAATATATGTTCCTCCAGGTTAAGTAAGGGATGCTAACTATAATTCCAGAAGGAGTTTGGGACTGGGTGTAGAATGGAAAGTTCGAACCAGTATAAAAATTCCTGGTGTCATTTTTACTTTACTGCTATCATTTTCACACTAGTTATTTATTATATTCCATATTACACGATCCTATAGCACAGTCATTTTCATTTGGTAGACCACCACAGAATTACAAATTCAGATGACTGGGCGGTAGTATGTGGTAAAAAGATTTTTCTTCTACAACAACGACTTCCACGGATTCTACAATGTCTAATGAGTGTGACGAGTTATCTGAAATTGCTATAAATATGGATACTCGTGATCGTGTTAGTCATTTGTTTCTCTTGGATGACTTAACGAAGTTAAAAGAGGTAGCACTAAGGCCAAAAGCTTGCATTATGCATAAAGTACTTACCTACACCATCAATCCCTACATCGGAAGCTATGCGAAAATTTATCAACGTAATATCCAATCCTTATATGCCGTTTGGGTAAATAGATGAGTAAACTAGGAGAAGGTCATTCTAGATGAGTTTCAAACTTTTAATCAAGGTCGAATGAGGATGATCTACTATGGCGCTTGCATCATGTGCATTATCAAGCATTTCGATATTCCTTTTGTAGATTCTGAATGTTCAAACATAGTTTCCTTGAATACTAATACCCTTAGTCTCATGAACTACCAAAACAATATCTTGACTACATCATAATTACTTATGAACAATGGCTTGAAAACCAAGCCACGGGTCAAGCTCCGCCATCTTCCCAACAAGCTCGTCAACAAACTCCATATATGCAAGCCTCTTCTTCATCCCAACCTCCACGATCTACTTGAGAAGTTTACGAGATTCAAGAAATAGACCCTCAAGCTCGGCCACACGAAGCTGTCACTACTATTGCTCGTAATTAAAGAATTCTCGATAATCATTTATCTCGAGTTGAATCAAATGTCTCTACAGTCGATAAAAATGTCACCGAAGTCAATAAGACGCTTAATTGTATTAAATCCTTCCTCAATAATATCCAGGAAGCTATCACAAGCTCCCAACAATCTTCTACATCCATCCACATACTTACATCTCACGGGAAATGAACCCTGGAACATTTCACTTGGTCTACATCTAATGAGGAATAGGAGAAAGAAGCTGAAGAGGTAGGTGACGAATCAGATGATGAAGAAACTGAAGTTGATGAACAAAGTTCTAATGGTGAAAGTCAAGATGATGAATAAGTATTATATTTTTTATTCTTTCTTGTATTTCTATGATGTTGTTGGACTTTTCTTTCAGACATTTTGATCTTTAAGTTCTTGTGGTATTGTGTAATTGTTTGAAACTCTATATGTCATTATTCTCGGAGGGTGTGACTATTCTGTTTCTATGTTCTGTGCTAAGTCTTAGTTTCATATGTATGCGTGTTCCTGTACCATATTACTCGTACTTTAACTATCCTATACCTTCAGTACTCTCCATTTTGTCGATGATAAATGGGAAGAAAAACATTAATTGTTTACAGGAAATATAGCATAGATTCAAGGGGAGAATACAATATAAAAGTTGCAAGAATATCAATCAAAGGGAGAGATATTTTAACAAAATCTTGCCAAAGATTCAGTGTAGAAAATGCAGTTATCATCATCAAAAAGGGGGAGTATGTTGGATCATAAGGTTTTGAATGATGACAAGAGACAAAAGTTCACGAATCTACGATTATGGCAAATCCGAACTCATCAACTCAAATATGGTTCGTATTGATATTAATGTAACTAGAGTCAATAAGTTAACAGTCTAATATAGAATTTTGTTAAAATCTACCCTCAAAGCTCATCATTCACTAATTCATTTTACGAAACTTGCATATGCTATATAAAACTTTCATATATAGACACTAAGTTTTTAAGTGCATTGAAAAACAGTATTCAGTGGACTGAATACTATATGTCAGTCGACTGATGCTGTTTGATTTTTTTTAATATACAGCATTCAATGGACTGAACTGTTTAGGTCAGTCGTCCAACACTGTGCAAATTTTTGTGCACGTTTAAATTCAGTCGACTGATCAATCAACTTCAGTCAACTGAATATTACAACTGTCATATTTCGCAAGAGATACTTCTTTTCACCAAAGGGTTTCTTCTTCAGGAAGGTTGCATTTCTTAGCTTTTGATAGATATTTATTTCCAACAGTCATACCTTCTCACACACTATATATACACTCAATATTTATAGATTCAAATAATCTAATATTCTATTCTCTTTTGATCTATAGCACTTAGCATTTTTGAGTTCAATATCTATAAGCTTTTATACAATTATTACTTGCGTATTCATTTCCATACCCTTCAAGTAATATTAAACTTCCTATTCTTCATACACACACAAATATACATATCTACTTTGAGGATAAGATTATAGGAAGGGTGTACTATAAGTGGAAAATCTGTGCTATTCAGAAAACACAAAGTCAAGTTAAATCCAGTTTGTAAGAAAGACCTATTCGATTGCTCAGGCGGTCAAGTCCTGTTCTGTTGCTTAGTGGCCAAAATCCTGTTCGGTTGCTCAAGCGGTGTAATACCTGTTCCTCCTGGTTAAGTGGGGGCTGCAAGCTATAATTCCAGAAGGAATCTGGGACTTGACATTGAACAGAAAGTTCGAACCATTAAAAAAAGTTCCTGGTGTCATTTTTACTTTAGTGCTATTATTTTCCACACTAGTTTTTTATTATTACATATTACACGAACCTATAGCACAGTCACTTTTAGTAAGTATATTTTTCTCCCTTTAATAATTTTGAAGTTTGGACTTCGCTTTTAATAGAACTTTAGATGGTATTAGAGTATGCTGGTAAATTACCAGAAAACAATGGCCACTTTGAGTGGGAATTAAATTCAATAAGAAATATAGTCCAAATCCTTATATAACTTCCATACTAGCTCTTGCATAATAAATCTATTTGGATAAATCAAGCTCCACCCAAACATAAAATCAATTTTAGGATTTAACTGAATAGTCATGATCATTTAGACAAGTTTGGGAGCTCTAAACTAATTCATACCTAAAATCAATTATCCACCAGTAACAAAAGGAATACTTAATTTGTCTACTAAATAAGCAAAGCAAAATCAAATGTGCAGTATATACCAAAAAATTAAAAATATATATACTTAAAAGTGGTCGAAGTTCAAGGCAGTTGACGAATCGAAGCACCGTGTAGTGAAACTGATGGATCAAAGCAGTGGCAAAGTTGAACAATCAGAGCAGTAGCGAGCAGATTGAGGAATGGCGAGCAGCGATGTTGAAGACAACGAGCCCGTTTGAGGAATGGCGAGAGTTGAGGAACATGAAGCAGTGAAGCTGAGCGAGCAACATTTGAAGAATTGTGAGAGTTGAGCCAAGTACAGTGAGAGTTTGAGCAGCATTTGAGGAAAGGTGAGAGAGAGCAAGGGGATTTTAAAGTGACTGCTAATTTAGGGCTTGGTTCTGATGCGTCAAATGAGCTACTCGCGGTAGAGACTGGAAAATGAGAGAAGGAGAGCAAAAAAATTTTCTTAACCTTTACCTCTTAATCAACAAGTGGCAGCGAGTTATAATTTTAATATTAACGATGACTACTAATGAACTAATGATAGCAAGTCGATTTGTATTGCTATCTTCTCATGCCATCAATAAACCATTTTCTTGTAGTGGTGGGTGTGAGAGATGCCTATTGTTTGATTATTGCTATGGTCATCTATGTGATGTAGGTATTATCAAGTTTAATACCCCGACACCATAGTTTGCATTTAGATGGAGTATTACACTTATATTGATGATAATGTGTTAGCATATACTATGTTTATGAGCTAATTTGTTGGATACAGGAGAGGGTGAGGTATGACTTTCCATACCATATTGCTCTATTATGATATATCGATTTTGTATTCATTTTTGATGAGTATAGACCACTTAGTCTAGGCTGTTTTTTGAACCAAGGTTATTTGCATTGCTTCTTATATTTTTGGTAGTCTTGGATGAGTAGAATTAGAGATGAGTAGAATTAGAGATATGTATAAGGATAGCGCATAACGTTGTACAGAAGATGACCAAACGGCTTACGCTACTCTTATATATGTTATTTTATGGACCAACTATCACTTATGTCATTGTGCGGTGCTATTAAGGTATTATCACTTTATTATGTATATAGAGATAGTTTTATTGTATAGGCATTGATAGAGTAAGGGGTGTGCACTATGGGGGATTATGTTATTTATTACATATATCTAGCTTGATAACCAATCTTGTTCAAAATAAAGGTGTTTTCTTTCTATTATATACTTCTTACATTATGATATGATTGATTAAGTAATTAATTTAAAGTAGATTAAATGAAAATCCTTAAATGATATGTTATGTGATAATAATTAAAATGTATTGTAATCGTAAGAAACTTATCTCATTAGAAAATAAAATATTATTTTAATTATTCCTAGTCAAGATGTTTTAGTATAGGATACCAATACATCCATTAAAACTAAAGTACGTAACAGCTCCAAGTGTTAGGCAATGTACTATTTATAGCTGTTGGAGGCAACAACGAGTTACGTATTGATACTGCTTTATCAATTATGGAATGATTCACTCAAGGGTTTTCTATTAGTTAACATAACTAAGGTCAAATAGAGAATCTCAAAGCTATAACGTTATATAATTGTTACTCGGCACCTTGGCCCGGCTACAAGGCGATAGTTGAAGACATTATCATTAGCACAAGACAAGATTCTGACCAAGAAGAGTCTGATGATATACGGGTTTGATGCAATCGACATGTTTTGGTGTTTATGTGCGGTGCGATAGGTACGGTTCAGCACACGTCACTCGGTCCAAGTCACTCAACACACATCGCTTGGTCCAAGTCACTCAACATGCATCGTTCGGTCCAGATCGCTCGACAAGCGTCGATCGGTCAATTGAGTCGTCGTCGCCCGGCATGTACCGCTCAGCCAGGGGAAGTGAAGTCACACATGGCTCGGCCCGATTGGAGCAGAACGTATGGCTCGGTCGACGACGCAAGTCACATGCGAAAGCCGGCACTGCTTTACTTCGAGGTCCCCTACGAGCTACGCCGAGTCCTTTAAGAGATCGCTTTGAGTCAGTTACTCAAATGACCATCGTTCGGCCATCCTGCGTCGGCATTTGCCAATCGGAGTATATCGCTCGGCATGCCTGGTTCAGTCAACTTAGGGTTCCCATATATGGGCCAAGGCACTTTTCTCCTAGGCCTGAGAAGGAAGTCCAACCTATCTTTGTCTATAAATAAAAGGGCAGGGGTCCTGTGAAAAGGGACCTTTTTTGGGAGAACACTAGGGAGACTCTGCCATTTTTGATACTCTTCTCTTTTTAATTCAAACTGGTATTCAAGTGACTTTTTAAGGATTGTATCTATATTCAAGTGATTGAGAAAGTAATAAAGATTTTATTCAGAGTGGACATAGGTAATTACGCCGAACCACTATAAATCTGATGTTCTTGTTTTTGTTGTTCTTTTTGCATTGAGTTACAGTATTCCTCTATTTTAATTTACCTTCTTCATTAATCTCTCTACATAATCCTACTCAAGAGTTTTAGTGACCAATTTTAGTGCTAACAATAGTTTTCTCAACTTAAGACTATGATTGAACTTCGATGTGGATACTCCGCTTTGATTATAGTTAAATTATGGCTTAGATTCCATTGAATAACTATAGTTGAATCTGAGTCGAAGCATTGGAAGTGAAACATTATTCAATTAATAATTTATCTCTTTAGTTATACGGGGTTAATATCACTATCAACTATAGTCAACTCAAAGTCAAAGTCTCAAGCTAGAGCATTACGGTTAATGATAATTGTTATTATTGAACCAAAGATTTTTTGCTTATACTTACAAATTTGAATATGGACGATGTTGGAATTTTAACCAAAACTGAATTTTATAAGTCCTAATGTGATATAAATTTAACAACAAAAATTGGTGTAAATAATCGTTGCTACCGAATTCCATTTATAATAAGTAGAATTAGATTTTACCAAAAAGACGTGTAAGTGATAAATTCATCAAAAATGTCACACCGCTAGCTAAGGTGATGTTTAAACATATCGGATTGTTCGATATTAATCATTGACTAAATTTATAACTTTGAGTCGCACAACCGCAACGATGAACAATCTGAAAAACTGCATGATTTAATTGATTATAATCATTGTAAGTTAATTAATATTCATGAAATATAAAATATAAAATTTGATTTGTTTGAATACCATTAGTATTTAATAAAGTGTATGTATAAAAGTTATAAACACGCATATCGATATACGATATCTAGAATATTAAGTTGGTTTTAAATTAGATTAAATGCTAATTTATTTTGGAAATTTTTGAGGGCTATGTGACACCTTTTGTGGTGGACCATACATGATACATGGGTGGGGATTTGATGAGATTTAATGGAGAATTAATGGGGAAAGTTTTAAAGGAGGGGTTTGAAAGGTTTTACTATTTCCTTTAGAACCAATTCTCTTTTACTCGTTTTTTTTGCCCTGTAGATTACTCACTTTTCTCTCTCCTCTCTTCCTTATCATGGCCAAAATCCATGCCTCCATGGATTAGAAAAATTCAAAATCAAATCAAACAATAACGGTGATTGATACCTCTTGATCATAGTAAAATATGGAGGTTGGTTCAAGAATCTAGAAGCTTTTATATTCATCATCCAAGTTGTATTCTTTTAGCTACATCTTAAAGTAAATTTTTAGTTTTATTTATTCTTATATTTATCTTGTTCATATGGTTTAAATCTTTTGTATACTATATCTGAATCTATGATTATCTAATTTAATTTAAACAAAATCCCTTGTTGTCACACCTCCTTTAATAATATACGTTCATAATTTTTATTTGATTTAGATCTATTTTTATGCTATACCCCTTTTTGATTATTTATCCTATTAACATTAGAGCTGTTAGTTAGTTATTCATTATTCTTATAATTGGGTATAAAATTTTACAGTGAAATTATATTTGCCTAAGTTATCCTTCTGATCTTGTTTTGGAAATCACTATTTAACTAAAATACAACAATTATGATTGAAGCAAAATAATTATATGATTTTAATATTTAGTTTTCGTATTTATGTGCATGTATAAACCTACATATGTTATGTTATGACCCGGTAATTGTAACGGTTTTATTAATGTAATTAAGTGAAATTTTGCTCGAAATTAAATAATTAATTTTAACATCAAAAATTTGATATTTAGAATACGTCTACATTGACGAAGAAAATGTCATATTTTCATCAGAGAATATGGAAGTTAATTTATTGTGTAATTTTAATTAAATTTAAATCAATTAATAATTGATGGAAATGAAACATTTTCGATAGCTGAATATTTTTATATAACAAATTTATAAATCATTTTCTGAGTGAGATATCATAATTTGTTTCGTTAAATTTGAACTGCTCTAGATCTGTTTATCTTATTTCGGCGTTTTTGCAGCATTTTTCGCAACTAAATATCGACTTTTGATAGAATGATTGTATTGTTCATATCTATGTACCTTTTGTTTCTCTTGTCATACTGATCTCCATAGTGTATTCATTTGTGTATTTCGGAGTCCGGTACGCGGCAAAATCCATAAAATGGTTAGCCGTATTAGCACCCCATTTTGAGGTTTTGATATTCAATGTCCATTCAAATTTTCAAACGTCTGAAATAAACAAACATTGACATTTATTATTTTCAGAAACCAATGCTTGACTTTTACCATTCCATCATTCCCAATTGATATGATTATTCCTATTTCATTGTGCTTCGTTTCATTTCTGGTTCTTTTTTTATTTGTGTGATTATTTCTTTCTCATCCCTTTCGTTTCATTAGTTTTGCTGTAAAGGAAAAAAATTCATCAAAGCTTTTAGTATATTTGCATGCCTGTTCGCCTCCTTTCTTGTTCGATCTGCCCGTTCCTTTTTCCTTTTGGATCTGCTCTAAAAAAATATATTCTCATGTATATGCTTTATATTTGGTTTCATACATGCTCTTTTCCGTCCTACTCACTCCACAATTTCCACCATGATGACATTCTTCCCTGAAGCTTGCCGGACCCACCGCCTATTTCCATCACCCATCTCCGCTCTCCACACAACAACCACACCTAATAACACCACCTCCGCTTGAACCCGATCCCCTCCTAGAACCTGCAACCCACATAGCCCACCGAACCCTTACCTCCGGCTTCCCCTCCCTTTCACTGGCGCAGCAGCCTCATGCCATCAAACCCGTACATCAGTTCCCTACCCAAATCCCCACCTTGCTTCTCATCACCGCAAGCCACTTCATCACCCTTCAACCGAGATGATAGCAGCCGCATCACTGCTCCGATCTCCATCCTACTCCTCATACCATCACTACCTTTTGCCCTGTAGCCAACCCATATCACCACGCCTAACTCATCCTTTCCACTACCTATGACCATCGCCTGCACGCAGCATCCCTCAGCCGCCCATGGCCGTACACCTTCCGCCTCCTTCCATGGCAGCCGGTTCACCTTCGCCTTACACCAAGAATCTACGCCACCTACACTGCTATACCCACTGACCCTTCCCTCCTCTTATTTATGAAAGGATACACACACACACACATGTTTTCTTTTATGAAGTTTGTTTAGAAACTCTCTTTTATCTCATATTGTTTTAAAAATATAATGTATATGGATATTTTGAATTTAGAAATGTAGTATATATTCCATATATATAAATATTATATATATTGGTCTCGGCATTGATTTTTTTAAATATAATGTGTATGTTTGTGTATATACATGTAAGTTTATATGCTAGTTTATATATATATATATATATATATATATATATATATATATATATATTGTTGTGAATACAAGTTTGCATATAGTTTGATTAACACAATTATTGGTTAGATATATTCAAGTCTGTATAGAGTTTGAGTGACACATTTTGTTATATATATTCAAGTTGGCATATAGTTTGAGTAACACATATATACTGGATATAGTCTACATTTATTGTTTATGCATAGTCTGCATATGTTTGTTAATATGTCAAGTCTGCATATATTTTAAGTTGCAGTATATATTTATTATGTGCATACATATATAGTCTACCCGAGCCTGTTGCCTTACTCCTCCTTCTTTGTGAAAAAACAAATTAGAGCATGTCTATATATTTATATATAAGTTGCATTCATTCAAAAAATGTAGGTCCTCCTGCTTTCTTGATAACCTATCTTGCCTTTCTACCTTTCCAAATTTATTTTATGATCTGTATTTTATATTTTCAGATTATGAGCTTCAAGTGGATATAGATTTGGATGTACATACAGTTGATAATATTGAGATTTCAAATCACATATAAGTCTTTCATATGTGAAGGTTTTCCAAATATATATTTTCCACGCGCTTATCAAATTTCTAAAATTTTATATGATTTCAAGTGTCACTACAAGAAAAAGGCAGAATACCGACAGCCAAGACCGACGGCTTCCGACGGCCATTTTCCGACGGCTTTCGACGGGCCGTCGGCGGCCGTCGGAAGCCGTCGCAAATTTGCGATTATACCAGCCAGCCGAGCCCTTTCTTCCTCCTCCATTTCATACGAAAAAAACCCAAAAAACCCCCCAAATTCAACCCCTAAGCTTCCAATCCCTAATTTTTAGCTTCCGGATCTTCCAACGCACTCTAATCAAGCTTCAGTACTCTTAATCTCAGGTATAATCTCTTATTTTTATGAAAAATTCAGTTTTTACCCTAATTATAGATTTGCATAAATTGATAAATTAGGGCGAATTAATGATTGCAATTGTTTCCACTAGCGTAATAACGGTTTATAGCATCACATGGTATACCAATTTCATCTTTTATCGTGAAATTGTGATAAACACGTATAATTTGTGCATGTTCATGTATATGTATTTTGTTGTGTATGCCTTGATTCGACGATTGTATACGTTATTTGGAATAAGATAAAATGATTGAATGAACTAGGAGTATTATATTGTGCACGTTTTTACTTATGACACAAAAAAAATGCATTACTCTAAATTATAATTGTGTGTATTGAAAAATGACAAAATGTTAAACCAGCCCTAAGTTGATGCGTAATACGTCGAATAAATGTGTGAAATTAATATATAAATGTGAACAGTGAGTAAAACTGTATTTTTGAGTAAAATGCGCGCATGTTAACCGACAAATGTCCCTTAGAGAGTTTTTGGCCCCGTCTGACGAGTGTTGTACATGATCGTTGTATAAATAGTCGTTTTTTTCGAAAAACGACCATTTATATTCATCTGGTACAATGTTTGTCGGATTTGTCCCTGTATTGGACAAGTTATGAACACAGTAAGAATTTACATTTTGTATACTACTTCGTCTCAAACGGTTCATAAAATTTCGCCCTAACTTTTCTTTTTTGTTTCCTGCGTACACGCATTTGTGTACAATGCAGGGAACAAAAGGGAAATGCTGCCGAAATTTTATTGAATCGTTTGGGACGAAGTAATATACGAAATGTAAATGCTTACTGTGTTTGTAATGGGAGGTAGGATGTCTGACCAATGAAAAAAAATTATATATTTTTAATCGTTACGTACGTTAAAAAATGAAATGTGCCCTATTTGAAAATATTTTTAAATTTGTGAAGTTGTTCTTTAAATTCAAAATATTATACGAACATGAAAATAATCTTTTTCGAATGTGTATTCTTCAAAATAAATATTAAATTTTGAACTTCTCATTTTGTCAAATAGGAAAAATGATTGATTATTTTGTTGATCGAAGGAGATGGATGTACCAAAGAAAAGGAATGAGGGGCTCAATAAAAGAAGATTTTTATAACGGTATAAACGTGTTTGTTGAATTCGCCTTAAGTAATAACGGAAACGATCCAGAAATTCGTTGTCCGTGTAGTAGGTGTAGACATTTGAAGTTTTTGTTACCAGATATTGTGAAAGTTCATTTGTGCCAACACGGTTTCACACCCGAATATTATGTTTGGGATCGGCATGGAGAAGTTGTAGCAAATACTTCTGTAGAGTCTGAAAGTGTCGTTAACGAAATAGTTTCAACGACCCGTATAGAAAATATGGTCGAAGATGCAGCACGATCAATGTTTCCTATGGTTGAAGTTGACGACGATGATGTAAATGTTGAAGAACCAAATGTTTTGGTAGAAGCGTTTGACAGTGCAGAGGAAAATATCGTCGAAAACGAGACCGAATCTGAATCAGAAGACGATGATGACTGATATAAATTTGAATCTGTTTTTTTGCAATTGATGTAACTATGTTGAATTCTTGATGTATTATGAAATTGATGTAACTATGAAACTAAATCCGTTTACTATTGTTTTATGTTATTTCAATTTGTCATTTATTTAGCAATTTTTATTAAAAATGCAATGAACTCTGCTTATCGTAGGAAGAGTACACCCATCATGAATCAGGTATAACAAACTTACATGTCTATTTACATTTCAGTCATTATAATTAAGCAATTTATACCATTGATGTCATGTTCATATGAAATATATTTCATTATCATGTTTTTATTCTCTTATATAATGATGTGTAAACGTCACAGGTTTATCATTATGTCACATAGAGGGAGGAGCTCTTCCCGTTCTTCAGGAGGCGATGGCAGTGGCCCATCGCAAGCGCCACACCGTCCAGTTGTTACGTTAGCCCCCAAAGCAGATGGGTAAAAATTAAATCTTATTCATCATCTTATTTTTTCTATACTATACGTATGTACTTATCTGTATCGTACTTAAAAACAGGGGGTTCGAGCTACTACCCACTAAGGTAGTGTTGGACGTCTCCAGAGCAGCATATCGTAGTAGGATGAGTGCGTGCTGGCCAAAGTGGGATACCATCCCTCCGCACATCATAGAGTGCATATGGCAGGATGTCCTAGTATGTGTAATTTTTATGTTTTCCATTTTTAATTCGTTTTTGTCGTTTTTCTACCGTTTATCGTTTAAAGTGTAATCTTTTTTTAACACAGGCTGAGATAGACATCCAGACAGATGATATGCAGCTGGCACGAGCATACTGGATGAGGAAGATGCGAAAGAACTACAGAGACACGATATCTGAGGTTAAGAAATCCGGGAAGAGACCACGGTGGATGGGGGAGAGCGTGTGGCAAGCTTGGTTGAGCTACTGGGAGACGGACGAGGCGAAGGCAAGTATACTAATTTTTTTTCAATTATTAATTTAACGTGATTGAAAAATAATGTATCAAATTTTGAATGTACAGGCAGAGTCAGATAGAAACTCTGCAAATAGAAATAAGAATCCCGTTACTCATCGCGGAGGATCGAAGTCGTTTCAGCAGTATCGGCAGGAGTTGGTAAATTTAATTACTGAATAATAAATGTAAATAGTTTATGCTATATGATTTTAAATGTATAATAATTGTATGTAACAATCAACTTCAGGAAGCCGAGGCACATGGTCCTGTCAGCTATATGGACGTGTTCACCCGTACGCATGCTGTTGAGCATGTTAATCCAGACGGGACTGTTTCGTACACATGGCAGGACGATAAATCCAGTAAAAGCCATGTAAGCATATTTCATTTTATTCAGTATTAGTAATTGTTTTAGTTGTCAAATTATTATGAAATAAGATATGATATTATTAATTTGTCAATGCAGGAGATGTTTATGGAGCAGCGACAGAAACTCCTTTCTGATACGGGTCGAGAGCAGCTGACGACCGATGAAGAGGACATTATTTTTGAGTCCGTTATGAGTCCACCAGAGCATGGTCGACGATACGGATTTGGCAATTTAGCGGTAAATAATTTAATTTTTCTTAAAATACTTAAAATATGATATTCTTACCTTTTCAAAACAATAAACTTTGATTTTATTTATTTTTCAATTATTGCAGTCCAGTAGTCAGAGTAGGAGACGGCGGAGTAGACCTCAGAGCGAGCTAGCAAGTATAGAAGAATTACAGACTAGAGTTCAGCAGTTGGAGGAGCAGAACCGCCAACAGGCCATGCATACGGCACAGTTATTTGAGTACATGCAGCAGTTTGGTGGCCGCTTCCCTTCATCGGCTGGCTCTGGATCTGGGGCAGATTGATTCATTGCTTTCTAATTCGTTCGTGCAGGTATGTTTAGTTTTAGTTTACAATGATTTGGTAGAAGGAACAATTAATTGTTGATATGTATAATTATGTATAATACACTTGGTTCTGTAGCTGTATCAGGATATGCATGATTAGAACAGTTATTGTTAGTATTATTGTTAATGTTGGAATGTTATGTATATTTTGTATTTTATTTTTATTCTAATTTAGTTTATTTCTGTGTCTATTGAATATTTTGGAGTATTGGTTTGCATGTTTGGTTGGATTATTGTTTATTTGATTGTGCAGTATTGATATTGTAGTGTTTGGAAGAGAAATGTGGTTGGAAGGCTCTATTTGCAGCAGATTTTAAAAAAAAACAACAGGTTTCCGACGGCTTCCGACGGCTCTCGACGGCTTATTGGACGAAATTTTCCGGCGGTTTCCGACGGGTTCCGACGGCTTATTGGCCTGATTTCCGACGGTTTCCGACGGTTTCCGACGGCCGTCGGAAGCCGTCGGAAACCGCCGGAAACCGCCGGAAACCGTCGATAATGTATACGGCATCACCCGTCGGTAGCCGTCGGAAATACTGCTTTTATTAAATATTGATTTTTAAAAATAATATAAAAATATTTTATTTTTTAAAATTAAAATTTTAAATTATATGTTTGGAAATTTTAAATTTATGAGTTAGTTTTGAAAATATAAATTTTAAGATTTGCTTATAATTTTATTTTTTCAAATATATAAAGTAAGATTTAAAATAGATTTATTAGTAAGATTTAATTTCATATAATTTACTTAAATAAAATTTAATTTAATTAGTATATATATAATATGTTTAAATATTTATTTAAAAATTTACATTAATATTTTTAAATAGATTTTTGTAATAACTTTAAATAAATAGAGGTTGGAAAAAATAAAGTAAATTGACTCGAAATTTAAATTGGTTAATAATTGAATTTAAATAAGAATTCTATTGAACTTATTGATTTTGAGATTTGAAAGGTAAGATTTATAACTTGATTTGATGAAAAGTGATTAAATGAATGTTCTCAACTTTAAATAAAAATTAAGACTGGATATCTAATATTGATTTAAATTTATAAATTGAGATTTTATTTAATTATAATTAAAATTATTAAGTGAATATTATCCAATTTGAATAAAACTAAAGTTGAATGTTGAAATATAAAAGAAACCTATACTGTAAATGTTTGAATATTTAAACTTTGAATCCTATTGGAATTGAAGTGATAATTCAAAACCTGGATTTGAAATCGATATAAATTGAAATGGCTTAATGAGAATTTGAATTGCTAACCTTTTTAATTTAAATTATTGAATTGGGATTGATTAAATTGAATTTTGGAATTTAAGTTGATTTGAATCGATTTGTGAAATTGGAGGAAACTAATTTTATTATATAATGTATTTTTAATATATATATTATTTTAGTCTATGGACTATTTTAATATATAAATTATTTTAATATATAAACTATTTTAATTTATAACTATTTTAATATATATACACACTATTTTCAATATCTAAACTATTTAAGTTGGAACTGTTATGATTACAGAAGTTTTATGATTTCAGAAGTGCTATGATTCCAAAAGTGTTATGATTTCGAAAGTGTTATATTTTTTAAAAGTGTTACGATTCTGAAAATGAATATTATTTAAATTAAAAAATGACATCGAATTGATATGGTTTTGAAACGAATAAGATATTTTGATATGAAGTATGAACTGTTTGAAATGAAATCACCACGGTGTGAAATAAGCGTTTGGTTGTTAAAGAGACCGGAATCAGATATTGTCATACTCTCTGCCAATACCGAAAACCACTTTAATACGTGATAGAGATTCCAGAATAAAGTAGATAGGTTTAGCAACGATTCTAAATGATGTTTTAGCGCAGTCCTGACTCCCGTGAATTAGCTTGATGTGGCTAAAACAGGAGCCATGCCGGACCAAGTGAAGTCATTCCCTGATTGGGCACATTTCCTCGATGCCATTCTATTACTTTGTGATTTGATTGGTGCACCTTTTGATTTGGGAATGTGTCTCGAGGTGGGCAGTAGTAGCTGTTACACGTTACCACCAGTCCGCATCCATAAACTGTATATCTACCCTGGCATTGTCTCGCGTGCCTTGTCACATGCCTTATCGCGCCTTCTACGAGTTTGGTTTGTACCATACTTATGGAGTGCCCTCTGATTGCCCTCTGGTTTACGGAGGAATTATGGTACTGTATAGACTATAAGAATATATAAAATGTGTTAAGGGGATATGGGTAACGCCTTAATGCTATTTTAATACTTTACTTTACTATAGACGTATTATAATATCGTATATTACTACATAGTAGATAGTTCCACGGATCCTTAGAGGTTGGAAATTCCAAACATCGTTGAAGTTACTTGTATTTCAATTAACATGTCACTTGAGTTGAATTTACTGGTATAAGAATGTTAATCCCGACTCAAGTATTTTGTGTTTTACTTTATGCTCGGGTCAGAATGGGTGTCACAATATTTGAGGCTCACATTTGGAGTTTGAAGCTTCGCTTGAAGATCAGTCCTTGTCTATTCAGCCCTCCAATTACTTTGGTTTATTCCAGTTGTTTTATTCAGTCTTGTCAGTTACCTTTGTATTTGAGACTACTCTATATTTAAGATTCCTGTTGTATTTGGTTTCATATTCTGTTATTCAAATAGTAGCTTCATGAACTACATTTATCTTTTCCGCTGCTTATTGTTATATTACTCCGTGTCTATGATTCTGTGGTTGATTTATGTAACATATATGCTAAGGTTTGCCAAATATAAGTTAACAATTCATTGTTTTGAGGAATTCAAATCTGACATGAGTGGATGATTTTCGATTTGAACGGTTCGAAATTCCAGGTCGTTACAATTGGTATCAGAGCTCTAGTTTAGGCCAAACGTAACATATAGAGTAAAAAATAATTACAGAATCACCTTCGTTCGAGCTTGAATTTCTCCTCTTTGATTCGGATTTCCTTTGAGTTTTGGAAATTTCCCATTCTTTCTGAAAATTCATTCTTGTGTTTTCCTATTCACGTTTCTTGATACTGGAGCATCTCATAGCTCCAACCTCAACTGTCAATTTCGTCCTTTTGTGTTCCTAATGCCATTGACAGCCCCACCAATCCTAGTATGATTCGTAAAGGGTGAAACTTCTTTACAACATGCATCAATTCACAGGAGATTTCTACGTCCTCGGTTTAGATGCTTTTATTTCTTGCAAAACCCGAACCGTTTGTCTAGTAGACGACCAAGGTGATCCTCTTCTTATCATATGTCGAATGCCTCACGATTATGCAGGCAGTTTATCTTTCGTTTGACTCTCAGCCTAGTGATCTTGACCTCCTGGATGGTCAGTGATTATCCTGAAGTTTGGTGAAGATACTTCTCTTCCCTTCAAGCGGGAAATTGAATTTCCGCATCGATCTTATTTCTAGAATCTCAGTTGACCCGGTTAAAGTTGCCGCGATAAAAATAAGTCTATCCATTTCTTTTTCTGTAATTTAATTATTTTATCTTCCTTTTGAGTCTATCTTCATAGTTAGAGTTCTCTTTGACTAGGGTTCATCTAAATTTAAATCTCAACCCTTGTTTTGAAATCCATTCTTGAATCATCCTGTGAGGGAGAGTATTTTTAATTAATATAAAATGTTTTATACTGTGTTGTTTGAGTTGTTAAGTTTGATTTTGGGTTTCGATCGATTCGTCTGGCCAACGTTATCAGTAGGAATTCCAAAATACTTGAACAGAGCAAACTAACACAAATTTGTTTTCAAAATTTGTAAATGAAATAATTTTGTGTATAACTATATTCTATATATAAAGGTACATTTTTTTGAAATTAAATAGTAAATATATTGGTTGTTAGAAATGATAATATTTGATTATCATTTCTTGTTTTGTAAACCGTTGACTATTGAAACATGATATAAATGAATGAAATTATTAAATATGGTTTATAAATTGATCTGGAATTGAAATGAATTTAAATTAAGAATTTGAGAATTCAATTTCCGATATTTTAAAAAAATTGGGTTTTTAAAGTTTTGGAATATATTATTTGAAAGTATTCTCGAATTTCAAAAGAATAATTTTAAAAGAATTAAGTCTATACTCTCTTCATTTGTCGTTGAAAACTAATTTCAGCGATGACTATTGCATCATCGACATTCATTTTCGAATCTCAAAGTGAAGGACCACTTGGTAGCTTTGCTACGCTTTTGTTTCGGAAAACGGGTTTGATTTGAATTTCTTGAATATGATTTGATTTATATAATAAATATGTATATATTTATTTCAAAATAGCATGAAGTGGAACCGAAAATTTGAATCTTAAGTTTTATATTAAGAAATAGTTTCAATTATTGAAATAAAGTGAAATTTTTGAATGATTGGAATATCTAAAATGATAAATGAAATTAAACCAACTTAAAATAGTTAAATTTGAATAAAAATTATTTGTATAATACTCAATTGCATTCTAATACATATAACTTACCTAAAATATTCAAAAGTTAAAAATGTTACGGTGAATATATAATTAAAGGTTATACAAGAGAAAATTTAGGTAATAAATTGTTCAAACTAAAATCTTGCTTAATAAAAATATTGTAAATAATAGGTAAATTTGTATAGTATTCAATTATATTCAAAGACATTAATAAAACTTACCTGGATGGCTTTGGATGTAATTGAATAATGTACAATATAAATGTAAGTAATAAGATATCCAAAAAAATGAAATTTTATTAAGGGAAATTTAATAAAAGTTGATTGTAGTAATAATTGTTTATACACTTAACCTATACTGCAAGATATGTCAGTGATGGAAAAAAAAGGAGGAGGAAATGCTATCTAAATAAATAAATATGAACTCAAGAATAGTTGAAGTTGAATATTGAGGTGGAATTATAGTTTAATCAAATAAATTTAATAAATGAGTTAAGTAAAAAAATTGTTGTGAAATTTTTTGTAATAAATGTCAACAAATTGAAAACAAATCAACTAAACGAAAATATATTGAATTGAAATCAATCAAATGTGAACAAAGTAAATTTTATTGATTAAATAAAATGAACTGAAATCAATTAGTTGAATATAAACCAATTTGAAAATAAATGAAATTTATATGGTTTTGGAATTAATTATTGTATCTGATATTTAATATTTCAAATCTATCTTTTCTCCTAGTTATTTCTATTCTCCTATCTCGTTCCTTTTCGAGGACGAAAAGTTTCGGACGGGGGAGAGTGTAACGACCCGATTATTTTAGTAGTTTTATTAACATAAATAACTATGCTCGAAATTAAATAATTAAATTTAACAATGAAAATTTGATATTTAGAATACGTCTATTTTGACGAAGCAATTGTCGGATTTTCATCAGAGAATATGGAGTTTATTTGTAATGTAATTTTATTTAAATTTAAATCAGTTAATATTTGATGGAAAAACCATTTCCGATGGCTGAATATTTTTATATAATAAATTTGTAAATAATTTTCTGAGTGAGATGTCATAATTCGTTTCATCAAATTTGAACTGCTCTAACTCCGTTTATCTTATTTTCGGCGTTTTAGTAGCATTTTTGGCAGCGAAATGTCGACTTTTTGAAAGGATGATCGTATAGCTCATATCTGTGTACCATTTTGTTCGTCTCAACATACTGATCTCCATAGTGCATTCATTCGTGTATTTTGGAGTCCGGTACGTGGCACAACCTGTAAAATAGTTAACCGTATCGCTTCTCCATTTTAAGCTTTTGAATTCAAATTTTCAAATGGCTCAAATAAACAACTACTGGCATTTATTATTTTCAAAAACCAATGCTTGACTTTTACCATTCCATCATTCCAAATTGATATTTGCTATTTCATTCTGGTTTGTTTCATTTTTGGTTCTTAATTTATTTGCATGACTATTTCTTTCTCATCCCCTTCGTTTCATTAGTTTCGCTGTAAAAGAAAAAAAATTCATCAAAGCTTTTCATTATATTTGCATGCTTGCTCGCCTCCTTTCTTGTTCGGTCTGCTTGTTCCTTCTTCTTTTTGGATCTGCTTCGGAAAAAAAAATTCTCAGTATATGTTTTATATTTGGTTTTGTGCCTGTTCCTTTCTAGCCTGCTCACCCCACAATTTCCACCATGCTCACGTTCTTCCCTGAAGCTTGTTCGACTCTTCGCCTTGTCTCCATCACCCACCTCCGCCCTCCAACTCAACAGCCACACCCAATAACACCGCCGCCGCCTGAACCCCATCCCCTCCTTGAACCTACAACCCACACAGCCCACCGACCTCTTGCCTCCTGCCTCACTTCCCTCTCACCAGCACAGCAGCCCCTCGCCATCAAATCCGTATGTCAATTCCCCACCCAACGCCCCACCTTGCTCCTCATCACCCTTCAACCGAGATGATAGCCCCCGCAGCACTGCTCTGATCTCCACCTTCCTCCTCATACCATCACCGCCTTTTTCCCTGTAGCCAACCCATATCAGTACGCCTAACTCTTCCTTTCCACTACCTCCGACCATCGCCTGCACGCAACACGCAGCATCCCTCAGTCACCCATGGTCGTACGCCTTTCGCCTCCTTCCCTGGCAGCTGGTTCACCTCCGCCTTACATGAAAAATCCGCGCCACCTACATTTCCATACCCATTGACCCTTCCCTCCTCTTATTTATGAAAGGATATATATACATACATGCTTCCGTATACATGTTTTCTTATATGAAGTTTGTTTTGCTACTCTCTTTTATCTCATATTGTTTTAAAAATATAATGTATATGGATATTTTGAATTTAGAAATGTATGTATATATTCCATTTATATATAAATATTATACATATTGGTCTCGTTATTGATTTTTTAAAATATAATGTGTGTGTGTGTGTATATATATATATGTAAGTTTATATGCTAGTTTATATATATATATCTAAATATATATATTGTTGTGAATACAAGTCTGCATATAGTTTGAGTAACGCATATATTTGTTAGATATATTCAAGTCTGCATAGAGTTTGAGTAACGCATATATTTATTATATATATTCAAGTCGGCATATAGTTTGAGTAACACATATATATTGGATATAGTCCGCATATATTGTTTATGTATAGGTCTGCATATGTTTGTTTATATGTCAACTTTGCATATATTTTAAGTAGTCGTATATATTTATTATGTGCATACATATGTAGTCTGCCCGAGCCTGTTGCCTTGCTCCTTCTTCTTTGAAACAAACAAATTGGAGTATGTCTATATATTTATATATAAGTTGCATTCACTCAAAAAATGTAGGTCCTCCTGCTTGCTTGACAACCTATCTCGCCTTTATACCTTTCCAAATTTTATTTTATGATCTTCGTTTTATATTTTCAGTTTATGAGCTTCAAGTGGATATAGATTTGGATGTACATGAGAATATTGAGATTCCAAATCACATGTAAGTCTTTCATATGTGAAGGTTTTTCAAATATATATTTTCCACGCTTATCAAATTGGTAAAATTTTATACGATTTCAAGGTGTGTATGTGTATAGCTTATACATATAATTCCTCTTATATATTTGATTTTTCATCGAATCCAGTTCGTCATTTTTGCTCTTGTTTCGCCGTTGTTCAAAATTGGTCATAGTAGTTTTTTTGCTTTCCCTCGTGTGCATATCCGTGTCAGCTGCTTCTCATTCTATGTTCTCTAGCCTCGAAAGATGATTTAATTCTCATAATTAACATTCTTATATATGGAAAATTTAATTCATATTGAAATGACGATTGAAATATGTTGCTAAATTTAAATTTCTTATTTATTTAATTGTTAAATATGATCTGTTATTTTTGCATTTGTTCATCGATGTTAACTGACAATATTGACCCCATAACCTGTTGTATATAGTTAAATTGTTAATTATGATATATGCTTGTTAATCGATATGTTATGCTGTAAGTATTATTATCATATTTGTTCTCACTCTGCAAGTTCTCTGTTAGTTTAGAATTCCCTATGGGTTGAAATGATACATACCTGAACGTTCTTATAGATTAGGAGAAAATCGTTATGAGTTGAAATGATAAACCCGCGCGATTTCATTGACTTTGAATTTTAGGATTTCGAGTTAAAATGATATATACCTGTAGATATGTAAATTGCGAATTGAAATGATAAATATCCATATAACTTGACCATATGATAGAAAATTATATACGGACACCGTTGATCTATATTTTGAAATGATTTCTAAAGATTTTGGAAGATGAATTTTATTAAATATCGATTTTTAAATATAATATAAAGACATTTTATTCTATTAAATTATATTTTTAAATTATATGTTTGGAAATTTTAATTTTACGAGTTAGTTTTGAAAATATAAATTTTAAGAATTTACTTATAATTTTATTTTTTTAAATATATAAAATAAGATTTAAAATACATTTATTAATAAGATTTAATTTGATATAATTTATTTAAATAAAATTTAACTTAATTAGTATATATATAATATGTTTAAAAATTTATTTAAAAATTTACATTAATATTTTTAAATAGATTTTTGTAATAACTTTAAATAAATATAGGTTGGAAAAAATAAAGTAAATTGACTTGAAATTTAAATTGGTTAATAATTGAATTTAAATAAGAATTTAATTGAACTTGTTGATTTTGAGATTTGATAGGTATGATTTATAAATTGATTTGATGAGAAGTGATCAAATGAATATTCTCAACTTTAAGCAATTGAGACTGAATATTTAATATTGATTTAAATTTATAAATTGAGATTTTATTTAATTGTTATTAAAATTATTAAGCAAATATTATCCAATTTGAATAAAATTAAAATTGAATGCTGAAATATAAATGAAACCTATATTGTAAATGTTTGAATATTTAAACTTTGAATCTTATTGGAATTGAAGTGATAATTCAAAACCTGGATTTGAAATCGATATAAATTGAAATGGTTTATTGAGAATTTGAATTGTTATCCTTCTTAATTTGAATTATTGAACTGGGAATGATTAAATTGAATTTTGGAATTTAAGTTGATTTGAATCGATTTGTGAAATTCGAGGAAACTAATTTATTATATAAAGTATTTTTAATATATATATTATTTTAATTTATGGACTATTTTAATATATAAACTATTGTAATTTATAACTATTTTAGTATATATACTATTTTTAATATTTAAGCTATTTAAGTTGGAACTGTTATGATTATGGAAGTGATATGATTTCAAAAGTGTTATGATTCCAAAAGTGTTATGATTTCGAAAGTGTTATAATTTTAAAAGTGTTATGATTCTAAAAATCAATATTATTTAAAATGAAAAATGATATCGAATTGATATGGTTTTGAAATGAATAATATATTTTTATATGAAGTATGAATTATTTGAAATGAAATGACCATGGTGTGAAATAAGTGTTTAGTTGTTAAAGAGACTGAGATTGAATATTGTCATACTCTCTACCAATACCGAAAACCACTTTAACAACTGTGCACATGGTGGAGATTCCAGAACGAAGTAGGATGGTTTGGTGACGATTTTATACGAGGTTTTAGTGCACCCTGGACTCCCGTGAGTCAGCTTGATGTGGCTAAAACAGGAGCCATGCTAGGCCAATTGAAGTCATTCCTCCGATCAGGCACATTTCTTCGATACCATTCTATTACTTTCTAATTTGATTGAGTGCACCTTTTGATTTGGAAGTGACTCTCGAGCTAGGCGGTAGTAGCTTCTATGCGTTACCACCAGTCCGAATCCGCAAACGGTATTTCTATTCTGGCATTTCCTCGTGTGCCTTGTCATATGCCTTATCGCGCCTTGTGCGAGTTTGTTTTCTACTATACCAATGGAGTGCCTTCTGATAGACCTCCAGTTTACGGAGGAATTACGATACTGTATAGACCATGAGAATATATAAAATGTGTTAAGGAGGATATGGTAACGCCTTAACTCTATTTTAATAATTTACTATAGACATATTATAATAGCGTATATTACTACATAGTAGATAGTTCCACGGATCCTTAGAGGATGGAAATCCCAAACATCTTTTAAGTTACTTGTATTTCAGTTGACATTTCACTCGAGTTGAATTTATTGGTATAAGAATGTTAATCCTAACTGGAGTGTTTTTTGTTTTGCTTTATGCTCAGGTCAAACTGAGTGTCACAGCATTTGAGACTCACCTTTGGAGTTTGGAGCTTCGCTTGAAAATTGCTCTTTGTCTATTCAGCCCTCCAGTTACTTTAGTTTATTATAATTATTTTGTTCAGTCTTGTCGGTTATCTTTGTATTTGAGACTACTCTATATTTGAGATTTTTGTTGTATTTTGTTTTCATACTCTGTTGTTTATATAATAGCTTCATGACTACTATTTAACTTTTCCGCTGCTTATTGTTATATTATTTCATGTCTGTGATTCTGTGATTGATTTATTTACTATATATGCTAAGTTTTTCCAAATATAAATTAACAATCTGTTGTTTTGAGCAATTCAAGTCTGACATGAGTGGATGATTGTTGATTTGAATGGTTCGAAATTCCAGATCGTTACATGTTGTCTATTTGAAATCATTTGGAAAATGATTGTAAGTTTTATAGATTTTTGTTTGAATATAATTCTTTTGATTATTGTATATTTTAGTTTGAAAGTTGTTTAGAAATACCATAAGTTGACTTTTTTGTAAAATATCGTGAACTTTTAAATCCTTCCTAATTTAATGTTAGCCTTTTAATTTTTTGCTTCAAATCTTGACACATATGCTAAATTACAAACTTTATATATACATATGTTATTTAATTATTAAAACATAGTTTGCAACTAATTGTATATGTGTATATATATGCGTATGTTGATTTAATTCAAAGATTATTAATATATTCTTTTGTCTAAAATCATAAATTTAGCTTTAAAATCATTCCTAAATTAAAACCCGATTCATACTTGTCAATCATAGATTTTAATATATGAGAGTGGTCAAAATTAATTTATATGTAATATGTTTAAGAGTATAATTGCTAATTTAAATGAAATTTAAATAAACGAGTAAAGGAAGGAGGAAAGTTCTCAACCTTTCCTTTATTTTATATGTATACTTTAACTCACTAAATGTATTGTTATAAATATGTGTTATCTTTCATCTATTGGTAAAATATCTTTTAACATATTGTGTACAAGTGTAAGTATACTTTGTATTACATTTTTTACTATTATTCACATGTTTTTGAAATAGTAGTATGACAATAGAAACATATATAAAGGGAAAATATGGTCGTTGTAGTGTAATCCTAACACTTATATATGTACACATCAACCATGTACACTTTACACATATGAATGTATTTGATACATTCATTATTATATATTTGAATTTAAATTAAATTTAAACTTTCTTTTAATCAAATTTAAGTAAAATATTATTTCTACATAAAATTTCATTAGATTGGATCTAATAATTTTTTAGGCTTCATAGGCCCAATAGATCCAAAAATATGTTTTTTTTGAAATTTATCTATTTCACCCACTTTCGACTGGCCTAGTTCCTACAAAGACATCAGAGGCTAATAGTTTATACGGTCTAATTTAGAAATGGTAAGGCTAATTGATTAAAGCCTACCCATTTAGTAGGGCATATAGAAAGGTAGAGTCGAAGGTTGGGATTGGGCAATCAAGTACTTTGCCCTATTGGGCTACTAGCTTGACCCAAAGGATGAAGTAAGCCCAAAGTTTATCGTCGATACGAAGGCCCAAATTTGACCCAAAGTTTATCGTCGATACGAAGGCCCAAATGTGTTTTGGAAATTTAAGAATTATATTTTAAATTTAAAAGTTAAAATTTAAAATTTGACATGTTATGAATGACATAAAGTTTTCAAAATTAGTTTGAAAGGTAATAATTAAATTTCAAAATTTTCATCTTAATTATTTAATTTATTAGATTAGTAATTAATTTTAAATTAATTAGTTAAATTAAAACATATATGATGATATATGTATATTTATATTGAGATGTTTAAGGCAAACGAGGATAAAATTTTGAATTTAATTGATATTATTTTAATAAAAAATTGTTTCAGTTGATTAAATTAACTAAAAGTTAATTAATAAATAAGAAACACCTATCCTTATATGTAAATAATTACTATAAATGATGTATTCAATATTTAACTTTAAATTGTTAAGGATAAATGAAGTAAAATTCAATGGCCTAAATTTAACTAAAAATTAAAGTGTTAATTAAAAATAATTAATCAAATATGATTTAATTAAGAAAATTGAATTAAATAAGTTTAATCAAATAGAGTGGAACTATAAGAAAACCTATATTTGATTTAAGGTATAGATACATACGTATTGTATCTTATGATGTGTCCAACACTTGAATCACGAGGGTGTTACATAAAGAAATACATTATTCATAAAATTGATCTCACTCTTATATGATGTAAAGCACATGTACGTGCATCTAATAGGTAACTTGAGAAATTTATTTTTTATTCAATAAAATTAAAGGACAAATGTGTGCTATAAGTGCAAAAGTTTTGGTGCCGTTATTTCAAATAGTTTTGTTGGTGGCATCGGATGCAAATTGATAGTGAAATTCCATTAGTGAAAGGTTAGGAAGAAGATGGAGGTAGAGGGTTCAAAATGATGGTGAGAATCTATTGATGGATGGTATGGTATTTTTAGAGTTTCAAAAATACATGTTGAAAATCATATTCATTGAATTCTCTCTATTAATAATAGTAGAGATATTAAAGATTGTGAACCTTTAGTACAAGTTGTCCTATACCATTTATATATTTGTAGATTACTTGCATACTCTTTAATTGTTGAGCTTTTGTCAAGAAAGAGATGTTATTTGTAGTACTATTAGTACATTGACTAAACAACGTAAGGTACATGCACATATTTGTTGAGTTTTCTCATGGACAAGCACTATACTTTGGTCGTCATGAAATGATAGGTATGATTGAATATTCTCTTTGATTTATTGAGCTTTCCTCGAGGTCGAGATGATATTAGAACGAACACAATGGGTTAGAAGTTATACATGCTACAATCGATGAAGTGTTGACCTACGATTTGTTGAGCATTCTTCAAGATCAGAGTCCCAAAGCAATTTAGTCCTAATGTTTATTAGAGAAATTGAAAGATTTCTATGTTTTTCTTAGGGTTTTGAGAAACATAAAAATCTAGCGGTAGCCTTACATGAAAAATGAAATGGTAGCATGTGACCGTTCTAATATTATAGAAACATTTTATATATAAAGTTAAAATAATATACATTGATAAATTTGTGCAACTAATAAAACTAATAAAATGTTCATCAGATAGATTATACATATGAACAAATTAAGGATCGGCAAAGAAATATAAAATATATTTACCTTAAATTCTTTGGCATGTTGTCACTTACAGACCCATGTAAGAGTCTAACTATACGTTATTAAACGCATTTGTAACCCGGTTGCTTAAGAGTTTATTCATCTGAGATTGTATTGTCTTCTATGAGTTTTAAACTCTGAAGCAACAAAAATATTGGTATTTTATCCATATTGTATAACATACAAAAAAATTGTGTAGTAAACCGTCATATTCATATTGTATGAAATTTCAATGAAATTAGTTCATTGGAAGTAAGAAAATAAACCATAATGGGAAATCATCTATTTAATACGATTGATTACAATAAGGATCTCCTTTGAATAGTTAGACCATTTTGGAAAGGAACATGCATCTACGAGAATGGATGTAACTTAGGCATAGTTGGAATAAATAGGGTGAATGATTACTTTTGCTTCGTTAAGAGATATTAGAAATGAAAATTGTATAAATTGCTAAAAGATACTTAATATGGATCAAATATGTGATTTCTATTTCAACCGTGCCTGTTTAGAAAATTATTTTCTACAAAAGTTATTTCTATGAGTTGAAGAAATTTGATCGAAAACTCTAGGCTATAAACTTACTAGAGTAAAAGAAATAAATATAAGTAGATGAATGAAGCTTCATATTTCATACATTATTATAGTAATGGCGAAAATAATGGGTGCATACCACATAATAATTGTCGATGGACGCATTAAGATACAAATAATTGTTTTCATAAGTATACCAAATATCATATTGTGAAATAATAATTGATTTCAGTACCGACTAAAAATGAATTTTTTTTATTTTGTTATGAATATTTTGAATATTCTTTATGAAATATAAATCTGTTAGAATAATGACATTTCTTTCATGAGCTACATAACACAGAAGTATCATAAATTTTAGTACTTAATTTTGGGATTATGGACTAAGCCATATCTTGGACGAAAAATTCATCAAGTCCAATGATTATGAATCATATGATATTGGAGAATTGTATCTCAAAAGACTAAGGAAAACCACTCATTTAGTGGGATGAAAAAAGAGCCAGCGAACTCTTCAAATTGATACATAAAGATGCATGTAGTTAAAAGTCTAATTATACCAAAATGGATCCACCTATTTCATTCCTTTTATAGATGAATTTTCATAGAAATGAACATATGCATTTGATACACAAGTAATGTATTTGTGATAAGTTCATTGAACACAAAATGGATGTTAAAAACATACCGTGCAAAGAAAATAAAATTATTTAGTTTGGTAGAATAAGTGAGTATATTAGAAAGAGTTCCCTATGTGCCTAGAAAAGAATTAGATTCTATCTCAAAAGTTGCTCCTCCCTATGATACATAATTATGTATCGGTAAGAAATAATTGGACTTTGTTGGATAAAACATGATTAATGGTTAGTGAAGTGAGTTGACTTCTTTCTGTAAGGTGGTGTGCTTAAGAGGAAGTACATAAGATTAAATTAATTTCATCCAAGAGAAATTTTACGACATCATACGACATAAAGTTTATAAGAAATTACTACATAACCTAGGTTAAGGAGTTGACGAATTATCAAAGTCGAGAGACTGCACCAATACTTGTTTATGACAGATCTTGTGTGGGCCAACCCAAAGGATTTTGGGACCAATCAATATTGATTGACAATTTATGTTATGAACATAAGTTTTGCAAACTAAAACTAAATCAATTTTCTATACACACACATACATAAATTCATAAAATGTTTATGAATACATATTACATTGCACTAGGAAACAATTGTTGTTTCAAGAAATGTCAACTTCATAACAAAGGAATTTCATTTAGAAATTATTGGTAGTAAAATGAATTTGGATACGATCCAAATATAAAATTTATAATAAATGATGGAATGAAATTAACCGAACCAAATAGACGTAACATGTTAGAATGTCTAATAATAAGTATCGCACATTAAAGAGAAATTATGCATTTTGTCAATGATGAGAAAAGAACTTCCTTAGTTTTAGATAATTCATTAAGAGTATTGAATCTACCATGTGGCACGATGCACAGATCTGAAATAGATTCCAATTAAATTATCAAAATACGATTTTGATAGTGGAACCCAAAAGGATATGATTCATTGGCAGCAAAAATGACTTCTAAAAGAACGTCAATGCATTTGGAATATAAGTCGTTTTGATAAGAATAACTTCGTAAATGTCAATTGTTAAAATTAATTGATTCGTCATTCAACGTGATTAAGTTAATTCGAATTTTACTCACAAAATTTATCACTCGGTATGACTTTAAATTTTGGTACATAACACCCAGTAATTTAACCACTTATAATATAAGTATTTGATATATTTTTAAATAATTAGTTAATGGATTTTATAACTCAAATAGACCTCTATTAAGTAATAACTAGTGATGGTAAAGTTGATTCACAAAAATTGTTATTTCAGAGAAAATAAAAAATGTGACCAAAATCATTTTTCGGATTTTTGACTTTTCATCATCTAAAAGCTATCGGAACATTGTATGCACTAGAGTATATACACATACAAATATATAAATAACATATGCTTTGGTTAAGGAAGTGGTCAGAGTTAAATAAGTTTAAATTTGTACTTACATGAATAAAGTAATTTAGACTTCTCTTTTAGAATTAAAAAAAAGGGTAAAAGGTAACATCAAGTCATGTATGCTGATGAAGTGATGTTGATGAGAGGAGGAGGGTAGAGATTGCGTGTGCAAGGGGGGAAAGGTGGGTGATGTCGCATTATAAGTTAGAGGGTATGGTACCTTTTAATTATCAAGGGTATTTTGGTAATTCCTTTGATCCATTTTATATAAAAGTAATTTAATTTTTTTCATTTCTTATTTTTATTTCATTTTCTTTGTCTCAAACTCTTACCTTCTTCATTTCCAAGCTCCACTTTTCTTTCCGTTGCTCCTTTTAAATTTTCAAGATAAAAATCTTTTTTTCCATTTTTAATCCTTAAATTAGCTAAAAACATCCTCTTTGTTCTGTACTTCTCTTAACTTTCAAAACAAGACCGAAACTTCTCCCTCAAAGCCAGGGCCGAGCCAAACTCCTCCTAGGCCGAGCCTAATTCCACCTCCTGAAGTTGTAAAAATCAAGTTTTTAAAAAGAAAAATTAGACTCGAGAGTTGGTGCGAAGTTATAATAACTTTGGTTTGTATTCATTCTAATTATGATGATTAAATCTCACTTTTAAAACCATTGATTTAAATTTTATTATTTATGCTAATAATATTTGATAATTGTATGTGTTTATAAGTGTTTAAAAGTGATGTTGTTTGATTTGGTTCTCGCTTGAAGTGGTTGACATATGTAATGATTTGTGATGACTTGAAATATTGAATGTGCTTACGTAATTATTTACAAGTGATAATCTTTATTTGTTTTATAGTTGTCTTTTACATTTGTGTGCATGTATATATATGTATATGCTTATTTATATGGTTGATTGTATGTTGTTGGGAAAGTTAACACTTGAATTGGTTTATGTTACGACATCGAGATCCCGTATGCTTTAAAAACTAGTTTACTTCCTTGTTTCCTAAATGTTTTAAAAGGGCTTTCCGAACTTTACCTTTTTTGTTTCAAACCTTTATACAGAGTTGTTAAGTGATTTAAAAATAGATGGAAAGATTTAAAAGGCTACTTTGATTTATAAAACAAGTTTAAAAGTTATGATCCATGTAGCGATAGTTGCTATGGATGCAATTTGTAAATCGACAATTTTTGTGTAAACTAAAAGGAGTTTCTACTTTAATTTTTTTTGAAAAGTCTTTTAAAATATATTATAAGTATTAAAAACGAATTTTAAAAGTATTAAATATATTTTCAAAAATTATTATTTAAATAAAAGGTTAATTATTATTTAGATAAAAAATTATTTATTACTTAAATAGAAGATTTAATTATTATTTAAATAAAATGTTTAAAATTTTTATTTAATTATTTAAATAAAAAGGTATTAATTTTAAATCACTTTATTTTCAAGGATCGGGTTTTGTTTAAGAGTAATTATTTCTAATAAGAATGTTTTAAAAGCAAGGGATATTATTGCCTATGCCATTAAGTAGCCAAATGAATATACTAAGTATTGCTAAAACGTTGAACCTTTTATGGAAAGTAAGTCGTCTTGTATTTAGCACTAATAGCCAATGAGTAAAATTTCCTTTATCCGTGAAATCTAGAACCAGATTTTCTAAGCGAGGAATAGTAAAGTCGAAATTTTGGAAACATGATAAGTATAAAAGAGTTAATTTTGATAAATGGGTCTTGATTTATTAAGTAAATGGACGATACTTCATTGTATACTTGACATAAAATTTCGAGGTATGGAAAGTCGTCTCTATCTAGAAAAGTAAAAATGAACATCGAGGCAAGGATAGTTTTCTAACTTATCCGACTTCATTGTTAATCAAGGGATAGTAATTCTTGATATTGAAAACTGGGGATAAGTATAGGATGTCTTATTTTTCATATGCAAGTCTATAGTTACATCCAAATAGTGGATTTGTCCATTATCGATATCTTGATCAGTTTTAGAATTATCTAATATTGGTGCGAAGAGATCGAGATTGGATAAGTACGAGTCATTCGAAAACCACTTCTAACCAACGTAAACATTCAAACTAGAAACATTTTGAAGATGATGGAATCAAAGACGAAGATCTTGAAGAGAAAAGGCTATTTTCTAGTTATTTTAAAGGTGATTTCAAAACGTATGTAGTAGAAGTACTGCCTTCGGCTTATTGATATCCTAAACAACTTGTATGGATGTATAGATGAAATCTGGCACTGCATTATTGCTTGAAGGGCAGTCTTAGCATTCCAAGTGAGATTACTATATAAAAGGTAAACCGTTGCCTCGAGCCTGACACCCGATAATTACTAAAACATGGGATACACATTACTGATATGTGGTTCGCAACTATTAGGTGTGGTTATCCCTGACCTAGATCGATATTATTCCTTTTGTTGTATGCTTCGGACCTAGCACGGTTGTTGATCGCAACCAAGGAATGGTCATATTCGATACTATCCAGGAAGGGGTTGGCCGGTCCTGACTCGCAAGAGGTCTCGGTAAGACCCTTGGTAAAATTTATCTAGAGATGTACTGTGGTAGTTGGCACCCTTGTAGCCAATTCATTGATGGAATCCATTTTCAAATAACTTCCTACCATATTAGCCTTTTCACTGATGGAATCCATTTTCTAATAAGTGCCTTTACAAACTTAGTTGTATACCTATTATGCTGGAATGTAACTATTGTAACCATTTCGGCTATGATTAAATATATATATTTTAAACCGTATACATTATTATAATATAACTGGATTTTTTATTGAAATGTTTTGGTTATCATAAGATAAAAACCCATCAGTTTTTTTATGCGAGATACTTTTATTTTTAAAGGGATTTACAAGTAAAACAATTTAGTTGTTTTGAGTTTACTCACACCAGAACCATATATGATATGGAGTTTTTCTTTCTATCCTTAAAACACTTTGGTACTCAAATATGTATGAGTAGTCGTGTAGTCAAAGTTCTTACAGATGCACTTTGTAACAGCATGGAGCGGGTGGCTTCAACATTATCTTGTTATCTATTTTTGTTCCGATGTGTATGTATATTATGTATCAGCATTGTGGGGGAAGGTAAATGTAACTGTCCCTGGCTGAAGTTAGTATCTATTGTAACTCTGATGTTTTCATTTTGGAAGTGACCATATGTACTATCTTATGTTCTATTATATATGATTTCCTTGCATTATGAGATTATATTTTCTTCCTTCTTGTCTTTTCTTTCTTTTTACCCTAACCGTTTGTCCATTGGACACCTAGATGATCAGTACATGAATATTATGGATGTATTAAGTGTCGTCTTTAGAGATAAGAAATGCAGATCGTTCAAGTGGTATTAGAGCTTAGGTTGAGCAAACGCCATGGCCTTGATTGGGGTCAACTCATTAAAGATAGGGTTAGAAATACTTTAGAATGAGTTTACTTTTTAACAGCACGTATTTGTAATTTTGACCGTATACATATACATACATACATACATGCATACACACATATATATATTCAAATTATTTTGATCAGCTTGATATGTTTGATTTATTACCTTTTTCCTTACGATAATATTGTCTAAGTATTCTAGAATTATCTTACTATATCCAGGTAGTAAGAATGAGTAATATGGCAAGCGGGGTAAAGGAGCTAGTAGCACCGCAACTACCAACCGTCGAGCTCCAAATGTTGGAAGAGTCGGAGTAGTTGGAAAGGCAGCACCAATCCATCCCCATATGAACTTTGCAGCTCTACGTAAAGCCTATACTAATTTAGGAGGAAAGCAGTTTAAGGGCACGTAATCCATTATTGAAGTCCAAGCTTGGCTTCACTCTTTCAAGAAGATTTTCAAGGGTTTGAATATTTCTGACGAGAAGAAGCACTTTTTAGCATCTTGGCACTTACAAGATGGGGGTGGCAACATGGTGGGACTCTGTTATAGCGAATGTTCTGAATGATGATTTTTCTCAGGCTAGATTTAAGGAGGTGTTTGATGACTAGTTCATGCCCGCTGCTGGGAAGACCCGTATGTATATGAGCTTCTTGGATCTTAAGCAAGGAGATTTATTAGTATTTTATTATGAAACCAAGTTTAATGAGTTATTTTAATTTGGTCCAGAATTGATTGATACCCTTTTAAGAAGAATAAGATATTTGTGAGTGGGATGAGGGAAGGTCCATGTTGCAAGATTTTGTCCAAATTCTGAAGCTTCGAAGCACCAGAAGGGATCTATTTCTCTGATGGTTTAGTAGACACTCTGCTTTATTGTCACCAACTAGGGCATATGATGAAGGATTTTCCGCTAATGATGAAGGGTCAACAAGTCAAAGTTTATGTTATTAAAAATGAACCATCAACCTCATAATATTTATGGAGAGGGGAGTTCTTGAAGATATTTTATTTGTTAGTGGCATTTTAGTACAAGTATTGTTTGATACCGAGGCCCCCATAGTTTCTAAAGAATTGGTAGATAAAAAAAACTTTCACTAAGGATTATAGAAACCTCTAGTCTAACCCAATAGATGGTACAACTAATTTGTGCATGATTTGTGAGAATGTACAAGTTACTTACCTTACCTACTATTTTTCATGCGACATGTTTGTTCTTGATTTTTTTTGGGTTTGATATTTTACTCAATATGGATTGTCTATCAAAGTATGGAGCTATTCTGGATTGTGTCAAGCAGATAGTAGGGTTAAAAGCCGTGTTTGGAAGGGCATTGGAAAGAATATTATGTAATGCACTAGAAAAAATGTAACGACTCGGATTTTCGGACCAGTCAAAATCGTCGAAAAGCCCACCCACTCTAAAACTACGAATGAAAACTACCAGCTTGATGCAAAATATTCGATAAATATTCAAAATTACCAAATGTATAGGATACAATTTCAATTATACAACTTATCAGAGTAATTAATTTAATCTACTTGGTGTGTTTCAATACATACCAAATACATATGCAAATATATAACACTGCACAACTATGATGAGAGAGACAGCAATAGTCATTCCTGTAGACTCAATAAACTTGTCAAATGGTGAATAAAACAGTAAGCAATAAAAGTACATTAATACACAATATATAGTAAACAGTAAATAGAAAAATGTTATGTTATTATTGGGGCTGCATTACTACCACTTGTGACTGCTTACGTACCCCTATCTAATTGGGTACCCAATTAGATACATGATCAAGCCAACCTAGTTCTCCGACCGCAAATAGGGCTCATGGAGCTTACGATGCAACAAACAATATGCCATTCCCAAAACTACCCAATTAGGTTTAATCTTTAATTTTAGATTTTCCAAAATCTAATTAACTTTATTGTTTTCAAAATATAATTCTTTTGATAATAATCTCTTTGGACCAAACTCCTGATTTCATTTCAAATTATTTGAAATAATAATATATACATCTTTGTATAAGACTATACTTTATTTCAGGATCTTAAAACAAATCACTCTGAAATATTTATTTGAAAATGCCAAAATACTAATGTAAAAGCATATCAAAATATATATGCAACCAGACCGGGAGGTTTCTTCCAATAACAAGGTAACTGGGTCCCAGCCTTCTGAATAAATATAGATACTTATATCCCTCTTCAACGAGAGTGGACTATACCAAGGCTACATAAAATCTGCACTTGCCTTTCCCACATTTTTAGTTATGGATCACTCAAATCTTTAGTAACATAACAAATCATTTTATATCCTGAAGTGACAAAATCATTTACACTTAGAATTACAAATACTTCTAATCTACAATAATTTCCATTTTCAAATCCTTTCAAAGATCATCTTAAAACCATCGGGTTTAGTCCTTGAAATTTTTTCCTTTTTATAAAACATTTTTATAAAACCATCTTTTATACAAACCATCTTTTATACAAACCACTTTTATATGAAATCACTTCAAAATATGTATTCTCAAATATCTCTTTTTTATCTTTTAAAGGAAAATGTTTCATAACATTTAAACTTGAAAACCAATTTTCAAAACAATTCATTAAATTGAAGTGAACCAAATATTACTGCTAAACACCATATAGTCAAATCAAGAAATAAATCGCAAGGTGTTAGCTACAATTATTTTCTACCCCGTCCATGTATATGGATAATTAATTGCTCATAAACTGGTCAAGCAAAATCAATAATCAATAAAAAATAATTAGCGCTCATAAACTGGCCATGCCTAATTCAAACAATCAATCAATGAAATAAACAAAACAATAAATGATAAGCAATGCTTCATTCTATCAAATATTTATAACACTTTATTTTTTCTTGGGTTCAAACAGTTTGATATTTGTTTTGGAGCATCCAAGCTTTCCCTTCGACGTTCCATCCCTCGCCCAAGTCTACTAGTCGTTTCCTAATACCCCAATAACTATTTAACTTCTAAATTTTAAAATATTTAATTAACCATACAAATAGTCGAACAAGGAAATAAAACCATTGATTTAGCAAACAAAGTAAACAAGCATTCAACAAAGGTTTTCAAACAACACTTAACATTTAACACCTAAAGTTCTTTCAACTTAGTAATGGTTTTAATGAACTTAAAGAAAGGAATAACTCACTTTGGATTCCACTCCGTCAAAGTTTAAGGCAAGAAACTCCAGATCTAAACTATACTTCCTACCAATTTTACTAATTTTTTCATTATAAATTTTGACTGTAGCTTCGCTACTATTTCTCGAATCTTCTTAAATCCGGCTATAGCTCTACTATCCTAGAATTTGTGATGAAAAGAGGTAGAGATGGATTCTAGATGGGCATGGTCTCAGGTGGATGGATGGAACTTACTATCTTGAACATAACTTAAGTAGTATACTTTTTTGTCGATTATTTTTACCATAACTTTATTACGCTTTTGGAATTTTTTAAGAGAGACATGGAGCCATCAAAGAGTGGAAGAAGAGCTTGAAAATGGAGAATAAAGGTGTGGAAAAAGTGAGAAAATGTGTTGGTATTTATAGAAAAAAATTAGATTAAAATAATATTTTGTAAAAAGACCAAAATACCCTTTGTTTATACTCTGAGCAAACTAATTTTTTCAACACTTAACATCACAATTCAAATCATTACTTTATGTCATTTCACTTAAGTATTAAGTAAAGAATATAATAATTATGTTTGTTTGATTTAATGTTTACTGTTTGACTTTTATAACACCTTTTGTCTTTTTATGCTTACTTTTTGTTAATTACATTCTAGAATTTTCTAAGTATGTTTAGTAAAAGTAAACCTGATTAGTGAATTAATCTAAGTATGTTTAGTAAAAGTAAACCTGATTAGTGAATTTTCTAAGTATGTTTCATCTATGGAAACTTGACGGTATATGGATGTGAGGCATAATAAACTAGGGTTTACAATCAGTTGAGCTATAGTCGACAGGAGGCTAATCGAAGAGTACGGGAGTGATTGTCATGGAAAGGTGTAGCTCATGCCTGATTTGTGGAAGGTGCGGTGGAGGATAGGGGAAGCGACGGGTGCACAACCACTTAGGATAGGGGATGGACACGTTTTGATGGGGGCCGCGAGCGAGAAATGGTGGTGTTCGAGAGGTGGAGCTCGCGTATAGGGGAAGATTGGTGGTGGTTTCGCAGAATTTCATGCAAAAATAAGGATGAATGAGGAGGAGGAAGTTTGGCCATTGTTATGGATTGTAGTCGGTTGAGACGAGAAATGCTTTAGGGAAGATGCAATTAGGGATGGTAAATATATTACAATTGTAATTGGTATATTATTATATAGTTTATTTTCAAATAACTTATATGAATTATATAATTAGCTTGTACAAGGTCCAAATCGAATGCAGTCAGCTGCATTGCACTCATGGAATTATTATCTTCGTAATGGAACTAGTTTGGCTGAATTTGGAGCAAATGAAAATTTGGACTAAAATCGGACATAGTTCAATTTTAGTTCAAACCCGAACGCCTTGGCGTCGATTGAAATTTCGGTGAGTTAAAATCACCTTTTTGGATAATCGGTATGGTATATAGTAGATAAAATATAAAGTTTGTGTGTGGTTGAATTATTGGCTGGTTTGGTTAAATATCAGCTATTGAGAAGCGATTGTCATTTAAATTGGGAATACAGGATTGTAGTAGAGAAATTTTGATTTCTCAACATTTAATTTTAAATTCTAGTTATATATGCCTTTTGATTTCATTTCAGCTATATGCCTATTATATGGATTGTTAGATTTCAAAATTTGATAGTTGGGCCGTATTGGATGTGACACCGACATATGACAAAATTGAGCTCTTTTAGAGAAAGGGTAATAATAGCAACAGTTAAGTGCTATAGTAACTATTGGCCCCAATATAGTATTTCGGACATATTGTTAAGTGTTTTTTGATTTGAAAACGATTTCATTTTAGAAAATAATATTAAAATACAACTTTTTGGAATTTCTATGATATTTTCTTTAAAAGAGTTTTTGAACCTCTCTATGTTTATTTCAACTTCTTCATTTATTCATTCTAATGTACATAGATATATGTAAAGATTTTTAATAATTATTTTGGAAGCAATGTTCTTTATTGAAAATTATTATAATAATAAATATTAAAGGAAATAAAAAGGTTTATCTTTTATTTTAAAGAGATTTTGTGATTTGAAGAGGATAAAAAATATTTTGGGAATTAATATTTCTAAAACATTTTTGTAAATGTTATAATAAAAGATCAGATTTACAAATGGAATTTCGTAACTTAAAAAAAGATTTATGAATGGTGTTTCATAAATAAAGGAGTAGATTTTAAAAAGATATTTTTAAAGAGGGAAGTTAATACCATTTTTGGTAATTGGAATAATTTATCCCATTTGTGGATTTATATGAATATGTGGAATGATCATTTTATGGAAGTAACTAGTCTTATTTTTGGAAACGAGATTTGTGTTAAGAATATAAGATTTATAAAAAATGAGTTTCTGATCTATATAGGAGCCTTATAGTTATATCCTGGAGGTATATGAGAAGTATATAATTCTATATTTAGAGATTAGAAATGTAACACCCGACCCCTATACCCATCCCAACCAAGAGCAATGCAAAGTATAATGTCGGAAAGCAAGGGAAATGGAACTCGATAGGGCTAATGTTTTACTCACTCCTTTGAACTAACAATGGCACGAAATTTTTTATGGCCTTTTTGACTTACCATTTGTGCTCAGTCTCGGTTCAAAGAAATGGTATAAGATAAATTTTTCTCAAGTTATATAATACAAAATATAGTAGAACATATAACTCAGCACAACAATAATAATAGAATCTATAATATATAGTCCATAGTACATTATACCACTCCCGAAGTACATAATAGCATACATACTATAATAGATTACTAACTACTGGATCCAAAGCTGCATAGTTCAAAACCCCAAAATATGGAAAGGATAAGAGTGCTGCTACAGTCCACGCAAACCTAACCTGCCAACAAAATACTCGGACTGGCCGAGGATTATAAAAAAATCACACGGGTCAGATTATTCTAGTGTGAGTAAAGTGAGATCTATGTACAATAAGTTAACCAATGTATATAAAGGTAAAATGTGCCATATGTATAAGTCAACAGAGGGCATAGGTATGTGTACCATATATGAAAAAAAAAATTAGTTCACAACCATCTCATTATAAATAAGCAATAATTTAAGTAAAAGTATCGTATGTAACTCAATTCGATACAAAATCCAATTATCATATATAAAGTAATATGATATAAATAAGTCTGCACACACATTCTCCAAAGATACTGGGTTTTCTAAATCAACTTAAGCATTTTACACTATTATATATAAAAGAAATAATACGATGAAAAAATTGCATTATGGGAATTATGGGATAAATATAACTCAACTCATAAAATACACAAAATAAACTAACGGTAGTATTTTAAAATCACAATGGTAGAGCTCGAGTGCGCGTGAAGACATCAGCACCGTAACCTACTCATAATGTCAAAACACACCTGGCGATCAACCCAGGATAAACAAGACGGTCTAAGGCGAAGGTCATATGCTGCCCATTCACAGAACTATACGTGGGACCCCCACGTCTCCATCCATTATAGTCAATGACCCGCCAGTCGAGACCCCGATCAAAAAATAAAATTACCCCTATGTAGCAGACCCTTGACCATTTGGTGGTAGAAGGGAAAATGACATACCACCGATTCAGGTAGCGATCTTAAATCAGGTCGATCAAGATGGAGTTTTGGTCTGTTGGTACAATAGAGTCCAATCTATCCCAACCCACAATCTAAAGGATTTTTAAGTATTAATTTATAAAAACGTGCCATAAAAGTCCATAGTGTTATAACTTTAAAACGCTTTTAAAATAAAATTAATCATGGCATCATCCTTCAAAAGTCCTTAGTAAACTAATATATTTCTCAATAGTTGAATATAAGTTAGTGAAATAGAAACACTTGTCCATAAATAGAAAATAGTTACATATCCTTTTCGCATTAATACACAAGTATCCCATAATATTTATGTATCAAACGAAACATAAAACTTTACAAATTATGTTAAATTTAAATTAGTTTAAATTTTTTTTAATTATGAATTAAAATTTTTAAAGTGATACAAAAATTTGCTTTCAAAAGTTTAGCTGTAAAATGAATTTCTTATTTCAAGCATGTGCAGTCAGGTTAATTAAATGAAAAAAAAATCATACTTTATAAAGAAAAGAAAATGTTTGGTTTAAATTTTTTTTGAAAACAGTTCAGAACAGCCCACCAATGCTATACGAGTGTAACTTAGTTGGGCGCAAGTTTGTAGCACGGCACACTACAGGCTTTTGTTACAGCCGCAGCAGCCCTGCGGCTATAGGTAGGCAGCCCTGCGGCTGCAAGCAAGCTACTGCCCTGCGGCTGGAGGCAAGCTGCAGCCCTGCACCTACAGGCTGCAGCCCCTTGCAGCACAGTTGAAGTAGGCGTAGCTATGCCTCAGCAGGATGTAGCTACTGCTGTAGACCGCGGCGGCGGCGGCAGCAGTGACTGCCGCCGCTGTAGTTGCATTACGTTGCCACAGCTCCAAAATAGTTATGCAGATTTTTCTTATTCTTTGGCCGAAATGCTTATAATCTATTTAACAAACTTTGTTACTCAGGTATTTTAACATTCATGTTATATGCATCAACATGCATGTGATATGCATCAACAACTCACACAATCAAAATCCAAGTTTAAGAGTATTCCAATCAAACACAATAGCAACTGTAAAAGTAGCTCAATTTTTGTCATTCAATCATTTTTTTCCCTAACTTCAATCTTTAAGCCTACATGAAAACTCAAGACATAAAATGAAAAGTAAAGAATCGATAATCCACTCACCTAAAACTCCAAATTACAATCTTCAAGCCCTACAGTAGCTAGCTTTTTGATTGATTCTCCTTCAACTTCCAATTGCTAGCAAAAAATCAACAACCCTATGTAACTATTCATTGAAAAAGAGAATTGATAAGGGATTATAGTGATACCTACACTTAGAAATTAGGAATCTGTCTTTTAGGCTTTGATTTCAACTTTAATTCTTTAGGCCTTGGATGAGAGGATTAGAATTTTAGGTTTTGGGTTTTTTTTCTTTCTATTTGAGAAGTATTTGTACCAAAATTGGACAAAACATTCTTTGGATATAATTGAAGAGATTAGAATGAAGAAATTAAATGGAGAAAGAGGCTAATCTAACAATCACACCAATAAAAGTATGCAGAAATAGAAAGAGAAAAGAGTTGCTAGTGATTCGACGTTATAGCCTATGTCCACTTTGAATAGTTTTCCATTTATTGGTGATTCTCAACTGATTACAACAGTACAAATATCTAACACTCAGATTACAGTGGAGTTGCAGCAGAGTAACGCGTAAAAGCTTCCAAAAGTCCTCTTTCTATAGATGTATGGGTGCTATTTATAGGAGTAGATCTAGAAATATCTCCCTCAAACCTCGAAATACCTCTTCTCACACGTGGATGGGCCTACCAAATCGATCAAGGATTGCTTGGGGTTGATCCCTGATCGATCCATATGCACTTCGTATTGATCAAGGAATGGCCCAATGGAGCTGCTTGATCATGGTGGTTCTTCAGTTACTAAGCAAGCTTTTGTAAAAATTTCGTAGCATTTGGACTAGTAGTTTTTGAGTTGTGATCGATCCAAGATTGAGTTTGCAAGTTGGCTGACGGATGCTTATCGATGGATTTCGCTTCGATGATGTGGAGCGAGAATCCTGGAGAGATCCATATTTCATGCTGAGAGGCCGCTTCCTTTGGTTAGATCACGTCCCTCATATCCATCTGAGGTTATTCTCTTAGTATCGATGTTTTTCATACGGTTTTGTATCGATGCCAAAGTCATCTTTGCATATCGATACCTGGTTCTTCCCTTCGTATCGATCATATGGATGATCGATACGATGCATGCTGTTATTTCTTGATAGATATGAAATGGTTGTATATGAATTGGTGGATTCAAGCCAGATGGATACGAAGTATATGGATAGATGTGAGGTAGATGGATACGAAGCCAGATTGATACGAAGTTGATGGATACAAATTGAACATGTTTCATGTGAACCTTGATCGATCCATAACTTGAGCATACGAACTCCGATTGGCCTGAAATTTGGAATGTTGCCTTTCATAGCTTTTTTTGTCATACCATGCTAATTGTAACTCGATTTGGACTCGGACTAAGTTTGCCTGTATCCATCATGGACCTATAGATAACTAATCTCCAGGGCAGATTACCCTTAGTTTCTAGTTAAGTCCTAGGTGTCACGGCCTTGCCAAAATGCAGGATAACATTTGCCACCCTAAAGTACGTCTTATGTGAACATGACGTGCTTTGAAAAGTTGCAATCTTTATTTTGAAAAAGCTCTATCCGATTCATTGAGCAGTTGATGTCTTTTCATTAAGAGATGTAACCTTCGATTAATTTCCAGTAATATAAATGTTGAATTATAGACTGCCAATGATCATGTAGTTTTATGTTGTAACCGAAGGTCGGGTGCTAGCTATTTATTGCTCACTGTTCTCGTTGTCTCCAGGTAAGCATTCTTTCCTGTTAACTTTGAAAACCATGCTTCAGTTTGGCATACATGCACATAAGTTAACCTGACTCCTGTTCACGTTTTCACATTCATAGGTCGTTGTCAAGTCCTTTTGTTCTTGTTTGGACCGAGTTTCATATCGATCCTCTCCTGGATCGATGTGAAATTCGAGTTGTAACAACGATTGATAGTCATTTAGATTCACTCCATCGTACCGATCCTCTCCTGGATTGATTTAGGATGTGTAAATGTAGGTTTTATATCGACAGCTATCGATACGGAATAGACTGAGTACGACATGTTGTGTATCGATCGATATAACACATGGGTTTTTGAATTGGTGGATACAAAATTGACATTTCTATCAATGGAGTTGAATAGTAAGGACATAACCAAGCTGTGATCTTCGTATCGATGGATACGAACTAGAGGTCTTCAGTTCGATCTGTATCAATGGATACGAAATGCTTATGGATACGAAAGTTAAGCATTGGACTGCCTTGCGTTGCTGGATAATCCAATCTATGAATTGATTGATGGTGACCATTTCTCTCAATTTAGTGACTGAGATAAGAAGCGTTTTCTTTTGGATACGAACCAATATAAATATTTTTTGTACTTAGACGAATTTTCACTTGGTTTCGTTTTTATTTCACTTCATATCGATCGATAAAATGAAAAAACTACAGAAGCTTTCGTCTTCAATCGATAAACCCATTGACTCTTAATCCAATTCCTTTAATTTAGGTAAATTATTAGTGGACCCATGTTTAAAGTGACAATAATCAAGTTTCACGCCGCTCTTTTCATGGTGATGGCCGTCTCTGGTGCCGTTGTTGTTGGAGCTTGGCTAGGGCAAGGTTAAGGAAGCAATTGATGGCGTCTTAGAGGCTTGAGGAAGAAGGAGAGCGATCGATTGAGTCACTTACTCCAAATTTCACCCTCGAACTCATATTAATGCAAGACATGGATTGATCAGTATACTATGAAGTAGTTTGTAGATGGAGCAGTTTGCTGATCGATTAAGGATAAAGCAACTCGTATCGACGGAAGAGGCACGGTGATCAATCCAAAGACAGGTTTTTTGGATCGATACGCAGAGCGTCAATGCTTAGAGTGATCGATACGAAGCCAAGGTCTTTGGTTCGATATGAAGTGCAATGATGCATGGCTTGATCGATATGAAACCTATTTGCTCGGGTCGATACAAACATAGGCTTTAGAGGAACGATCTAAATTGAACCATGATGGATATAAAACATAGCCTTTTGCATATTTGAACACTTAACTCCAACGAGCTTTAGCCCTGCATATTTGGACTTGATTAAAAAACTACATATATGGCTACCCTTCAAATATCGTCGATAGAACTATAACCTGACAAACATAACAAACTTTAGCACGGATCGTTCTTCGAAGTTAGGATGGCAAGGTTGGGACAGTCAGTGATGATGGTCACTTTGGTCGAATCTCGAAGTCTTGCCGCTTTACCATCTTTTAAACTTGCAAAAATTTAAATTTTTATGCAGCATTTCACTACACAACATGATCACTCATTTTACATAGGGGAATACAGGTTTCTTACCATCTAAAAGTGGTATTGAGTTCAATAGCTATGGATCCTGGAAGCTCCTAGCACCAGGGAGTTCAGAGTCCTTCACTTCCTAGAACTGAAGTGCCAGTCATTGCAGATGACGTAGTAAGTCCTACTCCTGATGAACTGTCGGGTGCAGTGTTGGTTCCAAATCAGGAGGACTTGGTCAGTTCCAAGATTTCTGAAGATATGCTGGGTAGAATTTGTCTGAAGTATGGTCTATCTTTGGAAGACGTTCTATTACCGGGGCTGAAAGATAGAGCACACGATCCCCCGGAAGGGTTTACTGCTTGTAACAGATTTATGTGTGTAGCTGGAATATTGCCCCCGTTTAACCAATTTATTTGGGATATGCTGTTCTTCTTGAGGATTGCGCCTTCTCAACTGCATCCAAACGGATATGCACTTCTTAAAAACTTATATATCATATTCATGGAGCATCTTCTCCGACCCCCAACTGTCGACGAAATTAGATACTTATTCAATGTCAAGAGTCACGAGGATAACCCTTCGTTTACTTTTCTAGAAGCGGTGAGGAACTACCAAGTCGTGGCAGGTGCTTGGTGTAAGTTAAGCTACTTCAAGACATAATGGTTCTTTGTTAGGTGTCCACCAGCATTTGCTAGACGATGGTTAGTCAGACGTAAGTGCTTAAACTTCTTCGTCAATTAACTGGGTAGTATAAGTTGACGTTGAATCAGTTACTGCATTTCTTTTACAGCTTCGATTCCATGGCCAGAAGGAGCACAGTTCAAAGAGATAATGAGAATGCTTCAGGCGGTGCTAGCTAAACTTAGGGAAATAGATGAAGTTCTGACTGACGATAACTTGATCACCGTGGGACTCGTAGAGAGAGGTCAAAGCATTGGTCTAAGAGGAGTTCTTAGGGTGGCTCCATTAAGGCAAGGAGGAAGAAGAGCTCTTATCATGCCCCTAGTCAGGGGAGCTCATAGCTCACCTGGAATTACAATTATCAAAACGGGTGATAATGAGAGTGCGATAGCTAGGCATGAGCCTACAATTGTTCCTCCGTAGGGCCTTAGATTATCAAAATCAAAAAGAAAAGGCAAAAATCTTTCCCACAAAGCCAAGAAGCATAAGACCATTGTAATAACTCATCCCGTGGCACCTTCTACGGGTCCAGAGACCACTTCTCCACAAACAGAAGGTTTATTGAGGGGATTATCAGATGTTCCTATTCCAAATGATATATCTTCGTTCCAGGATCTTGGATTAGTGGGGCTTCCTTCCCCACTGCGAACTAGCGTAGGCCTAACTCCTTTAGACATAAGGGAGCCAACTCCTACGAGCAAGGCTACGACAATCGGTCGGTTGCGGGGTTTGCACATGCATACACACACTTCACGACACCATACAACTTCTAGTCACATGTTTCTTAATCTCTAGAGATAATTAATTCTTCTTCTCTTTTCATTTAGTAGATACGATGGTGAGATAAGGATCTATGCTCAGCATTCTTCGCTCTTCACGCCATTCTTCCATTTCATACTCTGAATCTCATAGGCAGGAAAATGATAGAGACTACGGTCGTGGCTATCACTCTAGCCAAGAGCACGAGCGTTATGACAAGGAGAAGGAAAGGTCACATCAAAGTAGGCGCTACTTTCGATCGCGATCTCCACCATCTAAAGGAACCTCAAAACCATTAGGCTCTGATAAGCAATCTTCTAAAACTACATACCAAATAGTGCCATCTCACACTTCGAAATCTAATAATCAACACCGTAAAACTGAAATGGAAGCTCCTATCTTCATTGAACAAACTGCTATATAGCCCACAAGGGAAGGAGCCATCCAAATTACCAAGTTAAAGAGAGACTTTATGAATATTTGTTTAGATGGATTCCACTTCCCTCCAAACTTGAAAAGAATCCCCAACGACATAAAAAACTGATACAAGATTACATGCACGATGCATAAAACCAATACAGGGAATGGGTAAAGATGGTTGAGAGGGTGTCGACAGTATATTTCGAGCGGGATAAAATGATTGAAAAATTGGAGAGCGACCTTTCTCAAAATGGCAGAATAATAACGGCACTGACCAAAGAGCTTGAGTCTTCAAGAAAAACGGAGAAAAAGGCTGACCAGAGAGCCGAAGAGGCTAGGCAATCCATGGAAAACATGAGAAAAACTCATATGGATCTGGTGTATGAGATGGGTCACCATCACACCATCATTACTCAAGAAAGGAACTCTACATTGAAAGAGGTTGAGGAGCTAAGGGCGAAGCTAGTCGAGGCCATTAAGGAAAAAGATAACGCCAATAAAGCCACCCAAATGGCATGTGAACAGGCAGTGATACTTAAGGAGGAGAGGGATGCAGCGAATCTGAAGGTCGAGGAGGCCGATGCCTGGATTGACAAGGAAATTAAAGCGGTTGAGGCTATGATAGAGAATGAATTCGAAGATCTCCTAGTTACGTACAACGTCAATGTCTTAAGAAACCGGATCTTAAACTAGCTCGGCAAAGATTATCCTTTCCAACTATACAAGCCTGGAGTCGCTTGACAGAGGATGAAAAGGTGATCCGCAATGCTACAACTATCGATTAGTTCGAACTTGAAGCTCAAGTACTAGTCGAAGATGAGCCCAAAGTTCTCCATGAGACAACCATCATTCTTGAGAGAAAAAAAACTGGCCACCAAGTATCCGAAAGCTGGGGAAGGATCTGGAATTGAACATCATGAATTAGGCTCTGAAATGCCTATAGCTTCCCAATTTGAGCTTGCTTCTTCTATTGCTCTTCTAGCTACTTCGGAATATGACCCTGATAGGCCGCGTCTCTCCCTAATAACCGAGTGCAGCTTGGAAGCCATGTCAGCTGAGCACGGGAGCTAACCCTAGGAAGGTATTCTGGCACTTCTCCTATTCCTCAAAATGCAAGAGCACTATCAGATGATATTACTATTATATTCTCTTATCTTCATTCGATCTTAGATTCTGCGTCGGTTGATCCTCCTACAGCTCAAGAAGTACATCACGAGTAGGAGGTGCTAGTGATGGAGGCTACAACCGGGACGGCTACCACATCAACTAGAGAGATGCACGATGGCAGCTTCTTGCTTGGTGAAAAATTGATGGAAGTACTCTTCAGCCATCATTGTGATCCAAGTATTGAAGTGTCGTTCATTGTAGATGAAGATGTGGTCATCATGGGCTCCTCGAGTCCGACCGGCAGCATTACAATGAGCATACGTGCAGACCAGGCGGAGCAGATAATGGAGGAAATAAAAGACAAAATTGAGCAAGCTAAGCAGGCTTGTAGAGCTGGTGGGGGCATGGCAGATCTCGGTCCGGTCTTGATACTTGTCATTTCTCGGGTAATACTGTCATCGATACCTGCGTTCCTCATTCTTCTAGCATTAAGGGTGCAACCATTCCTCCAATTCCACCGATAGAGGATATTCCGATGTCTGTGAGTTTCGAGGAGAAGACTGCTTCAATTCCCCCAGCCGGAGACAAGCCAGCTGGAGCTAGCCGGTGATGTAAAGGCTTAAAGAGACATCTGAGCATTAGTTCAAGGGGGTGTATGCCGATGAAAAGCAAGAAGGATAGAAAACCGAAGGCGTAGATTCGCATTTTTGTTTTCTCCCTTTTGTAGGTTGTTGAAATAAGCATTTTCCTTTTGCTTTTTGTAAGCCATGTATAGATGTGGGCTTGGCTCCTGCTTATAGAAATTCTTTGAACATATTTTGTACTTACTTTTTCAAAGAATAGTGGAAATAAAATTTATTTTTGTTTTTCAGCACAACTCCGTGTTCGTTTTTCTTAAGTATTTCAGCACTCGCATTTCCATTCAATATACTTATGAGGCATAGAGTCGAACTTGAGTCAGGTCATTAAGTCCTAAAGTCATGGCTTTGGGTCATAATCAAACGTCGAGTCGAGTCCCAAGCTTCACTATCTCGGCCAGCGGCTGGTACTTGAGTTATGCCCCCAATATCAGGGAGAATCGAAGCAGTCATTCGGCAATCGTCTTTCGCCTTTACTAACTTTAATTTAACATAGTCGGAACAAAGTTAAATTGAACTGAGTTTAGCAGAGTTGAAGTAAAATTGAACTGAGTTGGAGAAGGTCTCCCAAATAATCCTCAAATATCCTTCATGCTCTTGCTCAGACTTGGAATACACTAGGATGTCATTACTAAAGACTAAGACAAATAGGTCAAGATAGCCCCTGAATATTCTATTCATCTGGTCCACAAAATATGCAGGAGCATTCGTAAGTCCAAAAGGTATTACCAGTCATTCATAAGATCCATAACGAGTGTGGAAAGTAGTGAGGGGAATACCATCTTCTGCTACTCTCAACTGATGGAACCCAGTAGCTAATTCCAATTGGAAAAAGACCTTTGCTCCACTCAACTAGTCAAAAAGATCATCAATACCAGGCAGTGTATACTTATTTTTTACATTCAACTCATTAAGCTTTTTGTAGTCAATGCACAAAAAAGAGACCCATCAACCTTTCTTTACAAAGACTGCAGCAACCCCCAAGGAGAGATACTAGATCGAATAAACTACTTTCTTTCCAATTCAGTCAGCTGCTTACGAAGTTCCTCCATCTTGACTCGAGGTATACGAGTAGGTGGTCAACTGAATGGTTGGGCTCCAGTTATAAGATCTATGTGGAATTCCATGGCCCTCTTGGGTAATATGCTTGTAACAGGCTCAATTGCATCACCAAAATCCTTGACAATGTGTACTCCGTCTATCTCATCATCCTCTTGCTACTCCATGGAAAAGAGTGAAGCTTGAGCATTAGAGCTCGGTATATCTAGAGTCACATTAGTAAGCCCTTTATAGGATGAATGCTTTAAAGTAACAACTCTGTCTGAGCAGGAAAGATGAACCGCATATTGAACCAAAAAATCCATCCCCAAGATAATATCAAATCCAAGGTACTCAAACACATGCAGATCATAGGAAAAAGAGAGTTCGCGTAAGAAAAACTCAAAGCCCTTACATAACATTCCAAGTGTTGTGGACCCACCAATGGGATTCACACCCCTTAGAGATGTCACAAGGTATACACTTCTATATCATATCTATCAACTAACTCCTTAGATATGAAAGAATAGGAGGCACCAGTGTCAAAGAGTATACAAATAAAGTGTCTCTAAAAGGGATCGTACCTTCCATGACTGCTACTTACTTTCCCTTCCTCTAGCTCGAATCTGAATCTCCTTCCGTCACATTCAGCTTAGCTGCTTGCTTCTTCTTCGTGAGCTGTGGACAATTTTTTCTTAAGTGACCAATTTGGTGACACTCATAATACTGCCTCTAAGGGCAATCATTAGCAAAATGCCCCATCACTCCACACTTGTTGCATTTCATTCCACTTTTGTCTTGCTTCTGGGAGCCTGAAGCCTGATCCTTCTTTTGCTTCTTTTGAGGACTCTGCTTCTTCTTAGGGAAGAATGGATCTTTCATCTTAGGCACAAAGCTCTGTCTGATCGGTGGTGCATCCTCATCTCTTTCTTGATACAAATCTTCATACCTTATAGAGAAATCAACTATCTCATCAAAAGTGGAGCGAAGTTGAGTCAAGAGCTATTTCCTCAACTTTCTACATAGACCGTCTACAAATTTCTAATTCTTTTTGAAGGGGGTGTTGACTAAATCATGTCCATACTTAGAGAGGAATTGAAGGTGTTGACGTACTTCTGAACTATCATATCCCTTTGCTTAAGCTCAATAAATCTAGGAGCAAGGATGGCCTTCTCTACCTCGAGAATGAACCTAAGATCAAATCGTTCCCTGTATCTCTCCCTTGTAAGCTCCTCCTCGCCTATCTCAGTACTAACCACATCAAACCAGTCAGAGGCACCATCTTGAAGGAAGCTAGAAGCAATCTGGACCTTCTAATGGTCAGTCACACCCACGTGACTAAAAACTCGCTCACAAGTCTTCAACCAAGCCTGAACTCCTACCACGCCTTCATTTTCATGGAAGGGCTTCCCTCCAAGACTCATAAAGTCCTTTCACAAAAGAGCAAAATCAACTCTAGAACCAGCATTAGGAGCGGGTGCGACTTGTGGCATGTTCCGCATCAACTCTAACCACTGCTCCATCATCAAACAGGGAGGTCTTCTGGCCATCTTGTTAAGTACTCTGCCATAGTGCGAAATGTTATAAAGCTGGTATTAAAATAGCTCTCACACTAGAACGTTCAAAGATTTGGTATTTTGGTTTCAGAAATGTACAACTATTATATATTACGGGAATGATACTAAAGGTCTACAAACATGTACAATGTTTCTACTACTTTGTGCTAACCTATATTCTAAATATATTCTGTACTATTTTGAGCCTATGCTCTAACACCAACAATGTAACGCCCGACCCCTATACCCATGCCAACTAAGAGCAAAACTAAGTATTACTGTCGGAAAGCACGGAGAATGGAATTGATAGGGCTAAATGACGTACTCACTTCCTTGAACTAATATTGGCATGAATTTTGTTTATGACTTTTTAACTTACCATTCGTGCTCAGTCTCAGTTCAAAACAATGGTACAAGATAAACTTTTTCCAGGTTACATAATACAGAATATAATAGAACATATAACTCAGCACAACTGTAACAACATAATACATAATACATATCGTAATAGTAATGTCCATAATACATAGTCCACTGCACATGATACCACTTCCAAAACATACAATAACATACATACCATAATAGATTACTAACTACTAGATCCAAAGTTGCATAGTCCAAAACCCCAAAACGTGGAAATAGATAAGAGTGCTACTACAGTCCACGCAAACCTAACCTGCCAACAAAATCCGTAGATTGACCCGAGGATTATAAAAACAAATCACATGGGTCAGACTATTTCTAGTCTAAGTGAAGTGAGATCTATGGACAATGAAAAAGTTAACCAATGTATATAAAGGTAAAATGTGCCATATGTATAAGTCAACATGGGGCATAGATGAGTATACCATATATGAAAAAAAATTAGTTTCATACTCATGTCATTATAAATAAGTAATAAGTTTAAGTAAAAATATCGTATGTAACTCAAGACGATATAAATCCCAATTATCATATGTAAAGTAATATGATAATAAATAAGTCTGCACACACACTCTGCAAAGATACTAGGTTCTCCAAATCAACTTAAGCATTTTCCACGATTGTATATAAAAAAAATTGTATTATGGGAATTATGGGATAAATATTACCCATCTCATAAAATATATCAAATAAACAGACGCAAGTATTGTAAAATCATAGTGGTAGAGCTCGAGCGCACGTGGAGACATAAGCACGTAACTTATTCATAATGCCGTAACACACCTAGCGATCAATCCAGGATAACCAAGATGGTCTATGGTGAAGGTCGTATGCTACCCGTTTATAGAACTACACGTGGTACCCCCACGTCTCCATCCATCATAGTCCGTGACCCACCAATCGGGAATCCCGATGAAAAATAAAATTACCCCTGTGTAGCGGACTGTTGACCATTTGGTGGTAGAAGGGAAAAAGACATACCACTGATTCATGTACCGATCCTGAATCAGGTCGACCAAGATGGAGTTTTGGCCATTGGTATGACAGAGTCCAATCTATCCCAAACCAAAATCAAAAGGATTTTTAAGTATTAATTTATAAAAACATGCCAAAAAAATCCATAGTGTTATAACTTTAAAACACTTTTAAAATAAAATTAATCATGGCATCTTCCTTCAAAAATCCTTAGATAAACTTCATATATTTCTCAATAGTTGAATATAAGTTAGCAAAACAGAAACACTTGTCCATAAATAGAAATATAGTTACATCTTCTTTTCGCATTAATACACAAGTATCTCATAATTCTTATGTATCAAATGAAACATAAAACTTTATTTATTATGTCAATACTAAATTAGTTTAAAAAAATTAATTATGAATTAAATTTTTTAAAGAGATACAAAAAATTTGTTTTCAAAATTTTAGCTAAAAAATGAATTTCTTATTCCAACTATATGCTGTCAGATTAATTAAATGAAAAAATATCATACTTTTCAAAGAAAAGAAAACATTTGATTTTAGTTATTTTTTTTTGAAAAACAGTTCAGAGCAGTCCACTAGCGCTATACCAGTGTAGCCTGGTCGGGTGCAGGTTTGCAACCCAACGCGCTACAAGCTATTGTCGTAGCTTGCCCAGCGGCAAATTGCTGCAGCCAACAGCCACAGCTGTTCAGCTGTTGCAGCCCAACCATAGCCCATGTAGCCCAATCGCTCCAACGCTATAGCTGCAGCTGCCTGCAGCTGCATCCCTGCAGCAGGCATGGCTACGCCTGCAGTAGGCTGCAGACTGCAGCGGCGGCGGTAGTGCTGCAGTTGCCCGATGTTGCAACAGGACCAAAGTAGTTATACAACTTTTTTTCCTTCTTTGGCTGAAATGCTTATAATCTATTTTTAGAATTTAGGCATAACAAACTTTGTTATTTAGGAATTTTAACATTCATGTTATATGCATCAACATGCATGTGATATGCATCAACAATTCACATAATCAAAATACAAAGTTAAGAGTATTCCAACCAAACACAATAGCAATTATAAAAGTATTTAAGTTCTTGTTATTCTGCTAAATTTTTTTCCCAAACTACAATCTTTAGGTTTACATGAAAACTCAAAACATAAAACGAAAAGTGAAAAATCAAAACTCCACTCGCCTAAAACTCCAAATAGCAATCTTCAAGCTCTACAGTAGCTAGCTTTTTGATTGCTTCTCCTTCGCCTTCTAATTGCTAGCAAAAAATCAACAACCCTAAGTAACTATTCATTGAAAAAGAGAGATGTTAAGGGATTATAGGGATACTTACACTTAGAAATTGGGAATCTATCTTTTAAGCTTTGATTTCAACTTTAATTTTTTAGGTCTGAGAGGATTAGAATTATAGGTTTTGGGGTTTTTTTTCCTTTCTGTTTGAGAAGTAACCTGTACATACTATAAGTGAAAACAGAGATGGTGGGAAGTGATTTTAACACAGAATCCCCTCTCTAGAATTTTCTTTGTAAATATCTTCATTTCTTCCCTTTTTATTCTTTCTTTCTATTTTTTAATTTAAACAATGATTAAAAGTTGTATTTTTTGTAGACATTTCTACTTTAATTCATTTTATATTTTCTTTTTCTAGATTTTTCCAACATAATATCTTAAAAATGATTTTTTTTCTTTCTTTATTTTTTTTCCTTTCATATTTCTATTATATATAATATGTAAATTAGTATGAAATCTTCTTTTTATTTAATTTAAAATCACATTTTACATTTAATTGAAATTTTTTCCATAATATAATTCTTTCATGGAAACGTTTACAATTTTAACAATTTTTTTAAATAATAATTTCTTTCCTTTTCTTTCTCTTTTTTTCTGAAAAATTAGTTCATTCGCTAAAAATAAATTTCATTATCAAAATAAAAGATACAATTCACTGCACCTATTAGGCTTAAATGATTCATTGATCATTTATTCTCCTCTCATCCACATTAGCATTTTATTTCCATTTATTTATTGTTTTATTTTTATTCCAAAAATATTTAAATATTTACTATTATTGTTACCAAATTTATTTTATCAATTTATTTATCGATTCCCTATTTAGTATCCCTAAAAATCGGATTATTACAATAAAAATAGTTTATAATTTTATTCTGAGAATTATAAATGAAGCTTTATAAATAGAGATAAGATTTAAAAAAGGAATTTATAAATGAATTTAGAGCTTATACTTAAAAAATGGATTTTATAAAGGAGTTTATCTATAAAGGAGATTTGATTTTCCAAAATGACGTTCTTAATTTTGGTGGTATGGAACATTCTTTTTCCATAGTTAACACTGAGGTAATAGTGTTTTGGGTTATATTTATCTCTATTTAAATGATAATTTTTTTGACCCAACTATGTGGGGGTTTCTGGAAGTGAAATTTTCCTAAGCTTTTCGTGAATATACTTATACCGATGAGATAAGTATATGAATATTCTCAAAGTATTGAAAAGTATAGAGATGGATTTGTGAAATATACCTTTGAAATGTATTTTAATACAAGAATTACAATCTGGCTTTAATTAATGAAAGAATTAATTAGAGGGGCTAATAGGGGCTTTGTGCTTAAACAATGATATTTTCCTTATGGAATTTCATCTTTGGTTAAACTATTTTTTTATTCGATAGTTAATGAACCGACTATTAAAATGTTGGTCTATTTTAATACTATTGTGGTCGGTTCGAAGAGACCTGGATCAGATATATTATCTAAAAACCACTTCGAACCAGCATATGCGTTTGAACTTGCAATATCTTGAAGATGATCGAAGATGGAGATATTTGAAGTTCAAGAGGGTGATTGTAAAATGGATGTAGTAGAAGTAGAGCCTACGGTTTTGTCCAGTTCTAGAGCAAACTTGTATGGACAAATGCTGGCATTGCATTGTTGCCTGGAAAGCTGTGTTAGCATTCCAAGTGAGATTAAGTTAAAAACGAAGCCCGATATGCACGTTAATGTGCATATATTTACATCCATATTTTATCTATTTTTATTTAAATAAATATCATATTTGGGCATTTTAACATGTTTAAAACAAAAATTCAATTATTTTCAAATCATCATATACATCTTCATTCAGGGGTAAAATGGTCATTTTTGTGCATGTATCAATTTGAGAATTTTTACTTAGAAATTTTTGTGATTTTTATAGGAAATTTTGATGCATATGGAAGAGGGCTTCATGAACATATGTGCATGTACAAGGGAATACAAAGGAATGAAGAAGAAATAATTCAAGTTGAAGATCATGGAGAACCCCACCCACTTACCTAAATGTACATATAAGAGCTAATGGACAACTAAGTGGAGATTAAAACTTCATGCACATTTAATAAGGGATTAATTAGTGCCTAATGGTTACTTGGTGGCCACACTTTCTAAAGGGCTTTTTGGAAAGATCCCTAAGTATTGAATTAGGGGTTTACACATATATAAATAGCCCTATTATATATGTGTAAATGTCTTCTACTCTTTCACATTAGTTAGAAAATTAAAAAAGCAAGTTGTAATGGCAATGTTTCATGAAATAAAAATGGCTTCCAAGCCCTTCCTCTTTTCTTTTCTACATGCTTTTCTTTGCTTTTATTTATTTTTATGCTCTCTTTCTTTTAATGTTCATAGCTTAGATTTACATTAATGCAAGTAGTATAGCTTTAATTTTTATGCAAGTGGCTTAATAGTTAATCTCATTTCCTCCTTTGTTTAGTTCCTATTTCTTTTGCTATTAATGTTGAAAATTACATGTGTTGATATGATAACACAAATGAGTAGCTAAACCCCTTCAACTTAGGGGTAACGAAGCACTCAAATATTATGTAATTTTAACATTTCTATGATTTATGATATCTTTAGGTTTGTGCTTCATGAGAGTGAATTTTATGCAAGTTTATACAAATGGGTTTGATAGCTTATGTTGTTTTTGCAAATGAGCTATTCTTATTCAATATAAACACAATTTGCATCATCATTTGCTAATCCATTTTTGATTTTGAAAAGAAAGTAAAAACAAAATTTAATGATCTTTCTTACTAATTACAATGGTAAATAGATCATACTTAAAATAGCTTTTGTTTTGCCTTCATTTTCATGAGAATTTGTAAGTGTATAATTATTGTATTATAGTTTGATGGTTTGAGTTATGTTAATTAACAACATAAACAAACCATACTTATGATTAATGCAACAATTATTTCATTTGATTTCATAATTAGAGATCATAAATTATTTGTTTGTTGATTTACAAAAATATGAGAGTGGATCTACCTCTAAATTGTTCTCTAGTCTAATAGTTTTTAAATCACATTTCAATTCTGTCTTTAGCTTTGTTTTTGTAGTTAACAATTTCCTCCCGCTTTAGTCTAATTTGATTGAATTGAAAATTTTAAAATCTAAAACTATTCCCTACGAATCGACTCGTACTCGCCACGTACTACAATAGTACGCCGTGCGCTTGCGGTAATTTTATTTAATTTTTTTTGACTATTTTCTAAACTGATAGAAAACTAGTTTTTAAACAAGTTTTTGACGCCGTTGTCGGAGAGTTGTTTTTTATTTTAATTTTCCGTTCTTCCAATTATTTTCGTTTGATTTTTATTGTGTGTGTTTGCATTTTAAAAAAAAAGAAAAAAAAGAAAAAAATTGTGTGTGTGATTTTGATTGCATTTTCTTTTTGTGCTTCTTTTCTTTTCATTTTTCATTTGCATTTTCATTTAAAAAAAAGAGTATACACAATTTCTAAAGGAAAAAAAATTCATTTCAATTTCCCATTTCCTTTATAAGTTTTTTTTACAAATTTTATTAAAAAAAGAATTACATTGTGCATTGTTGTGCATTACATTCATTTCTGTCTAAACTGTTTACTGTGTTTGTTCACAGTGCCTTCATACCTCCTCTGATCAAAGCTTCCGACATCATCAAATAAGCCTCTACTAAACCATACCATTCCCACATCTACCATAGTTCAACATTTCCATTACCATTCATACTTGTTTCAGACTCCAACATATACATACTTCATCTCCAACACATCACATTTTCTTCAATACTCCTCTAATCACATACCAAACACCTTCAGCATACCTAAACAACCACCGACATCATACCAATACATCATCCCCGATCAATTGCTGCCACTTACAAAAGCCACAACCACTGTTCGACTGTTTCTTCGCCACCACACCACTGCCTTATTCTACTTCAACAACAAACTTACACAAACACTTCACCCCTGCATCCTCTTCCCTGTTGGGAAAATATCGGTCTTCCCCGCTTCGTGAAGTTAAGATAGGCACTTTAAGATTAAAAGTAGCAATGGAAGCACAAGAGTTTATAATTCTCCAATATGGAAATTCTTCCACTATACAAAAGAATAGTAGGATTACAATAATATGATTATAAAAGTAACTCACACTTGGTGGCTCACTCAAGCTTGAGGATAAAGACTTCTCAAGCTATCACTCTTTTCTCTCAAAAAGGATCTCTCTAACTCTCAAGTTTTTTATCACTCTAAGAAGTGGCTTCTTCCTTGGATTCTTGGATGGCTAGTAATAGGGCTCCTTCTCCTATTTATACTACTCAACCTCCATAATGAATGGTGGAGATTATTTGCATCCGACGGTAGAGATTGATTATCTAGAATGCTCCACACTCTCTAGGAATCTCTACACTCTTCCATTTCCTTCTTTATTATTCCATACTCTTCCGTAATGTTCCAGAAGGTTCCACACATCTCTAGAATATTCCAGAGGGTTCCACACTCTTCCACAAGCTTCTAGAGAGTTCTACACTTCTCTAGAGTTGTCCGGAACATTCTATAAAATTCTAGATTTCTCTAGAAACGTTTAGAATTTTCTAGAAACTCTCCAATTAAGGAGGGATCCCAACAAATCTCCCCCTCCCGACTTAATTGGGGGGTAGTAGTACACCGACACCTTGACAACAGTCTTCAAACTTCTTTATTGGTACTACCTTGGTCATCATGTCAGACCAGTTCTCATCTGCGTGAACCTTGTCAAGATGTATTTGCTTTTCCTCGAGGATTCCTCGGATTGTGAGGCGGCACACTAGATCTTCTTTGCCTGGAACTTTGAATCCCTCAGGCTGTTCCATGTAGATCTCTTCCTCTAGGTCACTATGTAGAAACGCCGTCTTGACATCGAGTTGTTCAATCTCCAAATCTTGCACGGCTGCTAGGCTAAGCATAACTCGGATTGATGACAACTTTACCACGGGAGAGAATATCTCTTCAAAGCAGTACCTTTTTCTTGTCCAAATCCTTTGACAACTAATCGAGCTTTGTAGCGAGGCTTTGAACAGTTCTCTTCGATCTTGATTCTATACACCCACTTATTCTTCAAAGCTCTTCTCCCTTTTGGTAGCTCCACTAGTTCATATGAGTTATTCTCATGCAAGGATTGCATTTCTTATTGCATGGCTATTCTCCACTCTTCTTTATGACAATCACTCATTGCTTCTTTATAGCTTTGAGGCTCCCCCTCATCAGTGAGCGTAACGTACTCCTCTGTTTTGTATCGGGTGGATGGTCTTCTGTCCCTTGAGGATCGTCTTGGCTCTGGTGCGATTGGAGTGCTAGATTGAGGTTCTTCCTGAACTGGTTCATCATGAATTTCATGATCTTCAGCTTCACTGCTTTCTTGTGTGTTGTTATCTTCATGTCGAACCAGAGTAGGTTCAACGTTCTTACTGCCTCTCAATCTTGGCCTCTCTGAATTCTTGATATCTTCAATTGTTTGGGATTCGAAGAATACAATGTCGGCCACAGCCATTATAGCTTCTCCCCAGAATGATTTGGGTAACTTAGCATGAGAGAGCACACAACGAACTCTTTCTTCAATTGTTCGGTTCATTCTCTCAACTAGCCCATCGGTGGAGTCTTATCTAGCCTAATGCCATATTTCTTGCAATAGTCTTCAAAAGGACCTCTATACTCACCTCCGTTATCTGATCATACACACTTGATCTTCCGTCCAGTCTCACGCTCCACCAGAGCATGGAATTCTTTGAAGGCACCAAGCACTTGATCCTTTGATTTTAACAGGTGCAACCATACTTTCCTTGAATGATCATCAATGAAGGTGATAAAATATAGAGCACCGCCAATGGATCTCTCAGACATCGAACATACGTCAGTGTGCACGAGGTCTAGAATGTTCTTTCTTCTTGTGGGCGGAGAAGATCTTTGGAAAGCAACCCTATGTTGTTTTCCAGCTAAACAATGAGCATAAGGATGAAGTGGTTTACCTTTCACGTCAGGGAGGAGTTGTTTCTGAGCGAGTATGTGAAGACCTTTCTCACTAATGTGCCCAAATCGTTTATGCCATGTGTCCATATCATCAGTAGAGATGTTTACTTCTCCTTTGCATAGCTTAGCTTGCATTACATACAATGATCCTACCTTCTTTCCTCGAGCTATTGTCAAACTTCCTTTGGTGAGCTTCCACTTCCCTTCACCAAAGTAATTCATTAGACCGTCATCATCTAGCTTTCCAGCGGAGATAAGAATGAGGCGCACGGTCGGGATATGCCTCACATCTTTCAAAACAATCTTGCACCCGATGCTTGTCGTCAGAGTGATGTCTCCTATTCCAACAATCTTGCTTCTATCTTGATTTCCCATTTGCACCGTGCCAAAGTCACCTCTTTAGTAGGACGAGAAGAAGTTTTCATGTGGAGTAACATGGAAGGAAGCACCAGAATCAACAATCCAAGAACTCTCATCACAAGCAATGTTTAGAATGTTACTTTCACCAACGAGATATAGCAGATCTTCCTTTAATACTATGGCAGTAGTACTCTTTTCTTCTTGCTTCTTTGTTATTCTTATTTGGTCAGGCTTAACATTACCGGCCTTTTGGTCTCTTTTGAAGCTTCGACATTCCATTTTCTTGTGACCCATCCTTCTACAGTAATAGCATGCAATCTTCGAGCATGACTTGGATCTACCTCGAGATTGATGGGGATTTCGGCTCTTACTACGTCCACGGGTTTCATTCCTACCCTGATTCTCAACAACATTAGCTTCGGGATGGATAGACTCATCTCGTTCCATTCTCCTTACTTCTTCACCAAGAAGGCTGTCACTGACGGTATCCATAGTTAACTTTCCTTCCGGAGCTGAGTTACTTAGCGTGACAACAAGTGTGTTCCAACTTTCCGGTAAGGAACTAAGGAGTAGAAGGGCTTGTAGCTCATCATCAATCTTCATATCAATTTTTGTTAGTTGATTTACGAGCCCCTTGAAGTTATTCAAGTGCTCAATCATACTATGATCATCCTTATACTCCAATTTCACCAACCGTTGAACTAAATTGGCCTTGTTGCGAGGCGTTTTCTTCTGAATCATGGACTCAAGCTTTGTCTATAATTCATAGGCATTGGTATAAGTAGAAACATGCTCGAAGAGAGTTTTGTCGATGTACGTATGGATCATAGCAACAGCCTTACGATTCAACAGTTCCCACTGAGCATCACTCTTTCCTTCCACCTTATTTTTGTAGATGATGGGCTCATGCAAATCCTTACAATACAAGTGGTCCTCCATCATTGGCTTCCAATAGAAGTAGTTGTTAGCTGTGAGCTTGAACATGTCTCCATCATGAGCGACAATATCCTCCATCTTGAACTTACACGAGCTTGATTACGGCTACGGATGAACCTCGCTTTGATACCACTGTTGGGGAAATATCGGTCTTCCCCGCTTCGTGAAGTTAAGATAGGCACTTTAAGATTAAAAGAGCAATGTAAGCACAAGAGTTTATAATTCTCCAATATGGAGATTCTTCCACTATACAAAAGAATAGTAGGATTACAATAATATGATTACAAAAGTAACTCACACTTGGTGGCTCACTCAAGCTTGAGGATAAAGACTTCTCAAGCTATCACTCTTTTCTCTCAAAGAGGATCTCTCTAACTCTCAAGTTTTTTCTCACTCTAAGAAGTGGCTTCTTCCTTGGATTCTTGGATGGCTAGTAATAGGGCTCCTTCTCCTATTTATACTACTCAGCCTCCATAATGAATGGTGGAGATTACTTGCATCCGATGGCAGAGATTGATTCTCTAGAATGCTCCACACTCTCTAGGAATCTCTACACTCTTCCATTCCCTTCTTTATTCTTCCATACTCTTCCGTAAGGTTGCAGAAGGTTCCACACATCTCTAGAATATTCCAGAGGGTTCCACACTCTTCCACAAGCTTCTAGAGAGTTCTACACTTCTCTAGAGTTCTCCGGAACATTCTAGAAAATTCTAGATTTCTCTAGAAACGTCTAGAATTTTCTAGAAACTCTCCAATTAAGGAGGGATCCCAACATTCCCTGTGTCACTGTCACCAACCTCTGACCTTCTACATCACTACAAGCCTATACACATCCAACTGCAACTACCACTTCTCTATACTATGAATTTCCATCAACAATTTGCCTGCAACCCACACTGCTACCCCAAACCATAGCCTTCTCTACAATACCATTACACACTTTCCAACCATTGAACTGCCATCACCACTCATAATAGTCAACTTCCCTACTACACACTGTCACCTACCAAATACCGATCATTACTGCCATCTAACTCATACATCACAAACTCTTTGAACAACCTCATCACAAGTGCACAGTGCACATTTCCAACTACATCCATTTCACCAAACTTCACGCACCCCTGATCACCATCTCCAACAACACACAAACTTCCCCCACCTTCCTTCATATAGCTATAGCCATATTCAACAACCATAACCCGAACAAGTTTACTCATCCATCAACTGTCACATTTTATCTTCACCACTGTCGCCCTGCTGATCAGCAACCCTCCTTTCAGCAGTTCCCCTATCACTCCACCATTATTGCCAACTTTCACCACATCTTCCATATCAGAACGATCACCCTTAGCGGTACTGCACTTCAGAAATCATATTGCTAATTTACACACAACCTTCCTCCACCTGACAACCTTTGCATCTGACCTCTACCTTGACATCATTAACACAACTTCCATCCCTGCCTTGCCTGCCTGAAGTTCACCAAACCGCAACATGCTTACAGAAAAAAATATCGCAACTTCCACTGCAATCGCCATATCCACATACCTGCCACAACGAAATCGAACCAAATTCCAAGACATCGATCACCGCCTCTACTCGAACATGCAAATCCACGAAAACTGAATCGTATCCGAAATTGATTTCAGGATTTTGGGAATTTCGATTAAATTTCTATTGGTGGGAACGATAATTTTTTTGGACATTTCAAAGAGTGCGGGAATAAGATTGATCTTTGTTTTTCCTAAGATTTGTTTGGGCCGGAATATTGTATTTGGGCCGGGTTTAAAGTTAGGGCTTGAGTGAATTTTTTATTTTATTTTTCTTTTGTTTTATTTTGTTTACATTTGATGTGTTATTTATATTTGTTTTGTTAAATTGTTTTTTGTCACAAGAAAAAAAGGCTTTTGCTTTGTTTTTATTTTGTTTCATCCTTTTATAAAAACGAATTTGTTTTGTTTTGTTTTGTTTTGTTGTCTAAGTTCCATCGGTCCATATTTATAAGAAAACCGTCTATATCTGGTTTTCATTTCTAGTTGCCAAAGCAAAATATCAAATAGAAGGAATTGCTTGCCAAAAAAATAATTGCTTGCCGGCTTGCTTAACAAAAATCGCCACTTAAAAATAAATTGCTAAATAATCTGCACGCTCTGGTATCTCGCATTTTCCCTTGTTTTATTTTAAATTGCATTGTTGGTTGCTTGCATTTGTATTTATATATAAAAAAATTTCAAAACCCAAAAATAGAAACAATATTCATTTTAGTTGCATTGTAAATTCACGTTAATTTTAGCTTTGCGTTCATCTCATCTTATTTTCTTTTCTAAGGGAAATACTCCAATTCACATAAGGTGAGGAATTTCATCATCCTTTTCTTAGCCCACAAACGCATTTCATCGTAGAATTTGACTAATAAAGGTTAGACATTCGACTTAAGGCTGTCGCGAGCTCATCTAGGGCTTAATTATATCTTCAAAATTGTTTTTCTTGAATAATTTTATTTCTTGATATCTAGGCTACGACAGAGTAATAACCAGTTATAAAAATTACTGTGATTCGTAATTATTATACTGGTTGTTCCTCTGAAGGTACTTAAACTTCGGTTACATTGCTATGGTGATTCGTGGTGCACCGATAACTCATGCCCATTACCTGGCTAAAAAATATTTTTGTTGATTTAAGACAAAATGTGATTATAAAATTTTGGGTTAGGAGCTACTAAGGACAGAAAATTGTAATCAAATCCTTTGCATTCATTTAGTTGCATTAGTTCATGCATATTCAAAAGAAATCCAAAATCCAATAAAAGTTGTAAATTTTACTTAACTTAGTTTTTAATCCTAAAAAAATATCCTCTTAAATCAATTCCTTTGAAAATTTTCAATCAAAAACAAAATCCAAAAAAATCTTTTCAAAAATAAAAAAATTTGAAAACTCAAAGACAAAAACAAAAATCAAAATTTCATTTTCTAGAAACAAAAATCCTATGGTAAATATTTCAAAGTTTGAAAATTCAAACACAAAAAAATAGAAAAAAAACATATAAAAAAATTTGAAAAGCCAAAAACAAAACAAAAATCAAAATTTTCTTTCGAAAATAAATTTCACTTCATAAATATTTGTCTTCCTTAAAAAAAACAATTTTTCACTTCAATTTCCAATTCGTCTTTCATTCTCTGAACTCGTTTCTAACTTCTTCCTCTCCTCGACTTTCGCTTGTGCGTGAATATATGGACTTGTGACGCAACAACAAATCATTGGACTCGCGACTCAACAACTAACCGTTTAACTCAAACAGAGGATCCTCCCGAAATGGCAAACGAAAATGTCTCTCGAACTCTTATGGATATAATATTTTCCGATAGAGTCTATTTCTTCTTTCATCACGTTACCCGCACCTACGGGTAACCATTTCGAAATTCACTCGAACCATATTTCCACGCTTTCGAAATTTGGCAATTTCGAGCACGATGACCCATACATTTTCTTGACTTTATTCGAACAAATTTGTGCAACCATTAAACTCTAACAAATTTCCGATGACGGAATCAAACTTCGATTATTCCCATTCGCTCTTATGGATTACGTTGAAAAATAGTTATACAGCTTACCATCAATGTAACGACCCACCATTTTGGGCGGTTTAAATCGACAATAAACCACACATGTCTAATTCAAACCATTCAAAAGGGAGGATTGTTAATGGGGTAAATAAGAAATAAAAGAAAAGAAGGAAAAAAGAGAAGAGGAGAGAAGAGGAAAGGTGGGGCTTTCCTATGGGTTACTGCCATGGGTTGTGGGTGTGATGGAGGTGGGTGGCGGTAAGAGGAGAGAGGTACGCTAGGGTTTTGAAGAAGGAAGGATGGAATTTGATTTGGAGATTTAGGAGTTTTAGGGTTTGGATTTTCTGTAGATTTGAGGAAGAAGAAGAAGAGTACACAGAAAGTTTCTCAAATGGATAATTTTTTTACGTACTTGGTTTTAGTCGGATAGGAAAATAGAAGGTCAACGTGAGAAAAGGAAGGATCCAAAGTCCTAGGGTCTCTTGGTTTACTAAGGAGCTCATTATTATAAAATAAACCCAATAAGACTTAGCCAAAAAAAATAAAACACAAATATACACTGGAAATGAAAGAAATAAGCTGCAGGTTATTTAATAATTAGGAAATTAAGGTGGAGAGAAGAAAAATAAATGTCACGTTTTATTTTGAAAGCTTAAGACATTAATAATGCATAAAGAAATGTAAGTAGAAAGGAAAAGTTTGCAAACCAAAGGAAAGTGAAATTTTATATACGTGAAATGAGGTGGCAAGAATTAAATGCAAACAAAAGTCTAGGCTCGGCTGTTAAACAGAAGGAGAAATGAACGGATCAAGTATTAACAATGGGATAACTATTTTAAAATGTACATGCAACAATTAATAGCAAAAGAGATAAAGGGACCATGTACATCGCACAACTTTTTTGAAATTCACTTTGTGAAACGTAACCAAATTAACTTCATTATCTCAAATAATATTCAAATTTGTATTTTAATCTATGCATAATAAATAAAATTACTTACCATAAAGTTGAAAACGTTCAATTTGGTTTTCCCAAAATGACCATTTATTTCCATTAAAACATCCTTTCTGTTTAACACAAAAGGTGCGTTTTTTTATTAAATCTATTAATTGCATCAATGTTTTCTTCCCTTCTAATTGAAATATTTCAATTACATTAATTATAATTAATTACACAGTTAAATTTCAAAACAGACAACTAAATGGATGAAAAATAGAATAATTATTTCCTTTAGTATTTTAAACATGTTTATAAATTTGTTGTTTATACAACAGAACAATAAATAACTTACTTAAATAAATTATTTTTCTACCCATGTAATCCATCTACATGCTAAAGCACAGTTCAAATATATATATTTCTTCTCTTAAATCAATCATTCTATTCTTTATTTTAATGAAATTAAACCTACATTCACAAATGAAACATTCATTTATTTGATAAAAATGTTTTTTCATTAAACCAACTTTCCTTATATTTTCACAAAACATAAGCTACGTTCAATTACACCTATTAATTAACAATTTGGTGTCCTCTCTATAATTAATTGAAATTATTCAATTACATTAATTTCAATTGTTTAAAAAGAACAAAATAAATGCAATGAGAAATAAAACAATTATTTCCTATCAAATAGTGATTTAAACATATTTATGCACTATTGGATACAAACATGAATTACACATTTCTTACCAAATAATAGTTTCTCATCTCTGCAACCAATCTTTCAGCTACCAAACATTTCAAATAAATAAACATATGATTTCTTTTTCTATAAAGAAACATTTATTATTCCTTATTAACATTTATTATTCTAATCAAGTGGAAATTTACATTCAGAAAATTATTAATTCATTCAAACCAATGTTATTAAAATACACATTAACATTTGTTATCATCCTTATATTATTGCAAACATATATCATTAATAGAAATTTTAATTAAGCTCATAACTTTTATTATAATTAATTTGTATCAATAAAATCTGAATTTTTTTTCCAACAATTTGATTCAAAAATCTTATTTAATTTAATATTTATATGTTTAAAAATACGGGCCGTTACAATCACCCCCACTCAAAACTTTTCGTCCCTGAAAAGAAACTAGGAATCCAAAAATCTGTTATATTTTATTTAAACAGTGAATTTACAAACAATTAAACCTACGTATTTAAGTTTAATAAAATTTGAAAATAACTCAAATTCTACAAAAAATTCTAAGTCTTAAATTTTCGAAATAGAGTCTCTTTTGTGTGGAAACGTTCGGATAATAGTGAAATCAATAATTACAATATATATATATATATATATATATCATATATCAACAATAAAACATTCCAAACCATGGGAAAATAATATAATATCGCTATAAAACCATAATTCGAGAATGTACCAATTTGTCGAACAGACAACGTTTAATTTATGAAACCAAAAGCAGTAACTATTGCTTCCGTAAACCTGTACTTCACTTATATAATCGAAAATAGTGAGAATCATGTACAAGAGAAATATTTAAGTTGTTGCAATCAATAGTAAAACAAACCAACACAACTAACAATAGTTACTTGCAAACAATACTAAACAATCATCATATGCAACCAAAGTAATCAACCATACATCCATATCAACCAAAACCAATGGTTTGTTTAGTTCAGAAACTTTTAATCGTGCAAGGTGATAAATAAGCTAAGTGTATCCTACGCTCAACAGCCTTATATAATTATTTAATATATTATCCATACTACCTTAAACAATTAGAAGTATCCATTCCCAAACATCCCATAAGCCAAAACAACCAAGAATTTCAAATATTATTTACGTTTATTCAATTGATTTATTTTCACATCATTATTTATCTTTTATTTATTTTCATTAATTCATACAATGCCTTTTTCTTTCTTTTATGTACTTATATAAATTATTTCATAATATCAACTATGTTCATAACATTTCTTGTACATCAAAATTCTTATTTATAGAAATAATTCCATTGAACACTTCTATTACTCAAGTTTTACTCGTGTAACATTCCATTACATGTTCCTTTTTAACATTACAACTATTAGACATTTTAGGTAAGTTATATAACGTTTACAGAATGTAACTGAATGTTATACAAGTTTATCTTATTCATTTTAGTTAACAAAATGTTAAATGTCTTATATCTTCCGATTTACAAGTTACAAATTTCCAATTTTTTATATATTTCATTAATCATTTAGCATCTAATTTTCTTATTTCTCATTTTAGAAGTTTCCAATTATTAATATAGTCAAGATTTTAATTGAATTCTATAATTTATAGAAACTTAAGAAATAAATGCCGAGTTTATTTCAAATCATATGAAATAATATATATATAAACAAATATATATATATATATATAGCTTTATATATCCAGTCACATTTTTAAACTAAATTTAAGATTTGTTTATCAAAACAAAGGTGTAGTAAAACTGCTACGGTGGCTTTTCCACTTTGAAACTCAAAAATAAACGTCGATGATGTGTGCACTCATCAAAGAAATTATTTTCCAGCGACAAAAGAGGGAAGTACAGAACTTATTTCCTTTTACAAATTTTTTAAAACATTTTTTGCTAAATCACATTTGAGAACATTCATCCAAAATACTTCCTACTAGTATTATTTCCAATAATCAATTGAAAACAAATTTCAACCCCGATACTTAAGTTCTCAAATTTCCAATTAAATGCATTTTATTTATAAATCTTATTTTGAAATCAATTATTTGTAAAATTTCACTTCTACCAAACAAATAATCACATATAACTATTAATGCTTTGAAATCAAGTAAATATTCCACAACATACTTCTAAATAGCAATTCCAATTTATTTTCAAACATATTACTAAAATAAATTTCCCAAATCATTTAATATCTTTAAAATTATACATTCAAAGAAACTTACATAAATTTCACTTGAAATATTCTTTTGAAAACTTCATTTGCAAATCAATCATCTTTAATACTTTAACACTTTCCAAAAATTTGATCCATAAAATTCCTTGCTTCATTTATAAGTAACATTCTTAAAAGTTTTAAATAACATCTTTATAAGCATATGTAAAATATTTGAAAATAAACGAACAACCTTTTTGGACGGTTTAAATCGACAACAAATCATACATGTCTAATTAAAACCATTCAAAAGAGAGGATTGTTAGTGGGGTAAACTAGAAATAAAAGAAAAGAAAGAAAAAAAGAGAAAGGAGAGAAGAGGAAAGGTGGGGCTTTGGCCATGGGTTATTACCGTGGGTTATGGGTGGTGATGGAGGTCGGTGGTCGTAAGAGGAGAGAGTAGGTTAGGGTTTTGAAGGAAGGATGGAATTTGATTTGGAGATTTAGGAGTTTTGGGTTTTGGAGTTTTATATAGATTTGAAGAAGAAGAAAAAGAGTACGTAGAAAGTTTCTCAAATGGGGATTTTTTGTACGAACTTGGTTTTAGTCAGATAGGAAAATTGAAGGTCAACGTGTGAGAAAAGGAAGCATCCAAAGTCTCTTAGGGTTCCTAGGGTCTTTTGGTTTACTAAGGCGCCCATTAGTCTAAAACAAACCCAATAAGACTTAGCCAAAAAAAAATAAAATAGAACACAAATATACACTACAAATGAAAGAAATAAGCTGTAGGTTATTTAATAATTAGGAAACTAAGATGGAGAGAAAAAAGTCACGTTTTATTTTAAAAGCTTAAGACATTAATAATGCATAAAGAAATGTACGTAGAAATGGAAAAGATTGTAAACCAAAGGAAAGTGAAATTTTATATAGGCAAAATGAGGTGGCAAGAATTAAATACAAACTAAAAGTCTAAGCTTGGGTATTAAACTGAAGGAGAAATGAATGTATCAAGTATTAATAATGAGATAACTACTTTAAAACATACATGCAACAATTAATAATAAAAGAAATAAAGAGACCATGTACATCGCACAAATGTTTTGAAATTCAATTTGTGAAACGTAACCAAATTAACTTCATTAACTCAAATAATATTCAAATTTGTACACATTTAGTTTTTTTATCTATGCATAATAAATAAAATTACTTACCATTAAGATGAAAACGTTCAACTTGGTTTTCCCGAAACGACCTTTTATTTCCATTAAAACATCCTTTTTGTTTAACACTAAAGGTGCGTTTCTTTTATTAAATCTATTAGTTGCATCAATGTTTTCTTCCCTTCTAATTGAAATATTTCAATTACATTAATTACAATTGCTTACAAAGTTAAATTTCAAAACAGACAACTAAAATCGATGAAAAATAGAATAATTGTTTCCTTTAGTCATTTAAACACGTTTATAAATTTGGTTTTTTATACAGCAAAGCAATAAATAACTTACTTAAATAAATTATTTTTCTACTCTTGTAATCCATCTATATGCTAAAACACGGTGCAAATATATATATATATATATCTTCCTTTAAATCAATCATTCCATTCTTTATTTTAGTGAAATTAAACCTACATTCACAAATGACACATTCATTTTATTTGATATAAATGTTCTTTTCATTAAACCAACTTGCCTTATATTTTCACAAAACGTAAGCTATGTTTAATTACACCTATTAATTTACAATTTGGTGTCCTCTCTATCGTTAGTTGACGTTATTCAATTACATTAATATCAATTGTTTACAAAGGTGAATTTCAAAATGGACAAAATAAATGCAACGAGAAATAGAACAATTATTTCCAATCAAATAGTGATTTAAACAAATTTATGCACTATTGGATACAAACAGGAATTATACATTTCTTACCAAATAATAGTTTCTCATCTCTGCAACCATTCTTTCAACTACCAAACATTTCAAAGAAATAAACATAAGATTTCTTTTTTTTATAAAGAAACATTTGTTATTCCTTATTAACATTCATTATTCCAATTAATTGGAAATTTACATTCAGACAATTGTTAATGACATTCAAACCAATGTTATTAAAATACACACTAACATTTTTTATCATTCTTATATTATTGCAAACATATGTCATTAATAGAAATTTAAATTAATCTCATAACTTGTTTTATAATTTAATTTGTATCAATAAAATCTTAAATTTTTTCCTAACAATTTTATTCAAATTTTTTATTTAATTTAATACTTTTAAATGTTTAAAAATACGGATCGTTAAAACTTGGGAAAAATTCATAAAAGCTTTCTTAAAAAAGTTCTAACCCTTGGAAAAAAACGAGTAGAATTCGAAACGAAATAGTAAATTTTCATCAATTTAAGGGAGAACCATTTGGGGAATATTTTGAGAGATTCAAAGAGCTTATTATAAAATGTCCACACCATAACTTCGAAAAATGGACAATTTGCCACATACGATGGACTCGAAAACATCTCACGAACCATGCTCGAATCAATGTGCTAAGGCAACTTTCTTACCCAACATCATGACGATGCTTCGCAATTTCTTGAAAACCTTGCCGAAAAGTCATCCCAATGGGAATGTTCAAATGAAAATTCAATTTACTCACGGTTAAGCGCACACACCTTTTGCTTTGGAAGCTAAGATCGATACAATGACTAAAAATCCGATAATGTTTTCTCATCGAATCAAATGAACCAAGCTTCCCAACCAATGTGTTATAAATGCAACGATCCTAATCATATGGCCAATCAGAGTGCTAATTCTTTCAAATAAATCAATGCTTTCAATAAAGCCAAAAACGATCCGTTTTCTCCAACTTACAACCCTGGTTAGAGAAATCATTCAAATTTTGCATGGAACCAAAACAATCCCAACACAAATACGATTCGTCCAAATTTTCAAGCATTCCCGAATAATGCTTCGAATCCTCCATTTCAGCCTAACAATTTTCAACCAAACTTTGCAGATCCGTCTTATAATCATCCGCAACAAATCGAATTTTCAACCAAATTCTGCTCATCCTCCCAAGACGATAAACGTTTAAGTTCGCTTGAGAAAACTCTCGAAATGTTGGCTAAAGTAACTACTCAAAGCCTTCAATCAAACAACAATTTGCAAAATTTATTGACCTCATATATGCAAAACACAAACCAATCAATTGCAAAACTCGAAATGCAAATGAGTCAATTAGCCACATTTGTAAGTGTACCCAAACGAGGAACATTCCCAAACGAGCCCATTTCTAATCCTAGAAATCAAAATGCAAATTCAAATCATGCCCATGTTGTTCAAGATAGCAATGTCACCCAGTTGAATGCTATCAAAACTTTACGTTCCGATAAGAATATCGATAATCAAGTCGTTAACCCAAACGATTTACTGGAAACCTCTCTCGACACTTTTAAAACAACGAATGAATCTGAACAGAATGTGGAGCCAAACGTTGGATCGAATGCTAATCAAAATTCTTCTTCTTCTACTCGAGTAGACCCACCCATCGAGTATCGTGTTCCATTTCCACATAGTTTTCGACCCAAGAAACACTCGGACCAAATGGAGAAAATGTTGGAAATTTTTAAACAAGTGAAAGTTCACATCCCGCTTCTTGACATCGTTCAGCAAGTCCCAACTTATGCGAAATTTCTTAAGGACTTGTGCACCCAAAAGCGACACACTCAAGTGCCCAAAAAGTTTTCTTCGTCGCCAGTTTGAGTGAAGTCTTGTCCCAATCCATTCCTGTCAAATACAAAGATCCTGGTTGCCCTACGATTTCTTATACAGTTGGAGATAAGACGATTAACAAATGCTTGATAGACTTAGGTGTGAGTGTCAATTTGATTCCATATTCTGTGTATGAACAATCAGGCTCAGGTGAGCTCAAACCTACAAAAGTAATGCTTCAATTTGCCGATCGTTCCATTAAGAAGCCCGTGGGAGAAATCTAAGACGTGCTTATTCGAGTAGGGCAAATCATATTCCCCGTTGACTTTATCATTCTCGAAACACAACCCCTGACAAATCCCACGAGTCAAATTCCATTGATTTTAGGCCGACCGTTCTTAGCCATCTCAAATGCCTTAATCAATTTTCGTAACGGATCGATGAAAATCTCTTTTGGAAATGAGACTTTGGATCTCAACATTTTCAATCTTGAAGCCAATCGAATGAACTCGTGACCAAACGTCGAAACAAGACATCTGACCTTAATGACGAACTCGAAGCCGAGTATGAAAAGTTGTTTCATGAAATTCCCAACGAAATTCAATACCCTCTTTCCGTTGAATTACTTCTCCGAATCTCAACTAAATCCTTTGATCGAGAAACTCCAAAGTTGGACCTCAAACCACTTCTCGATCACCTTAAGTACGCATGCTTAGGTAATAACAAAAAATTGCTTGTCATAATTTTCGCAACTCTCTCTCTTGATCAAGAAACCTCCCTACTTTTTATTCTTTCGAAAAACAAGGAAGCAATAGGATGGTCGATCTCCGATATAAAGGAAATTAGTCCAGCTCTTGTTCAACATCGCATACATTTAATCAACGATGCCAAGCCAGTTCGTGACGCCCAACGAAGGCTTAATCGAAAAATGAAAAATGCGGTGCATGATGAAATTCCTAAACTTCTCGACAACGGAATCATTTACCCAATCTCTGATAGTTCATGGGTTAGCCCAATTCATGTTGTACTGAAAAAGCTTGGGCTAACCGTTGTCAAGAATGATTCAAACGAACTTACTCCAACTCATACTCAAACGAGTTGGCGTGTTTGCATTGACTATCGAAAATTAAATGCTACAACACGTAAAGATCACTTCCCTCTTCCTTTCATTGACCAAATGCTCGAATGTTTAGCCGGCCACGAGTTCTACTGCTTCCTTGATGGTTATTTCGGCTATAACCAAATTCCCATCGCTCATAAAGATCAAGAGAAAATAACTTTCATGAGTCCATTCGATACCTTTACTTATCGATGTATGCCTTTCGAATTTTTTAATGCTCCTCCTACTTCCCAACGATGCATTGTTGGCCTTTTTTCTGACATGAATGAACATTTTTAGAAGTTTCTATGGATGATTTCTCTATCTTTGATGATTCTTTTTCCCAATATTTACATCATCTCGAGTTGGTTCTAAATTGATGCAAAAAAAACATTTGACTTTGAATTGGGAAAAATGCCGCTTTATGGTCAAACAAGGCATAGTCCTTGGACATATCATCTCAAATAAAGGCATTGAGGTAGACAAAGAAAAATTCTACATAATTGTGAATCTGGCCATTCAATAATCTGTTAAGGACATTCAATCATTTCTAGGACATCCTGGCTTTTATTGATGCTTTGTGAAAGACTTTAGCAAAATCGCTTGTCCTTTGACGACTCTCTTTGGAAAAGACGTTCCATTCAATTTTAACTCCGAGTTTATCTCTTCTTTTGAAAGTCTTAAGAACGAACTCATTTTTGCTCCAATCATTTGTGCATCCAATTGGGATCTTCCATTTGAAATAATGTGTGATGCTCCTAACTTTGTAGTTGGTGATGTCTTAGGACAACACATCAAAAAGATCCTTCACGTTATCTGCTATGCTAGCATCATGGTTTTTAATCTCCTATATCTCGCCCGAGATCTCGCCCGAGGTCTCATTTTCACACTTAAAGGAGACGAGACATCAAATCTCCTCCATATCTCCCTCGACACTCATCTCGTTCGAGATATTCAAATCTCACCCGATATATGGATCAAAATCTCAATCCGAGATCTCACCCGAAGTTATACATTTTTCTTATTTTCCACAATAATTTTTATTTTCATATTGATTCAAAAGAAAAATACTCAATCCAATTATAATTTACCAACTTCTTGAACATGTTCTTTAATTTTTATCTTAATGAGTCATAGCAAAAGGTTTCACTTCTTTATTATGTTCAAATAAAAGGATATTATTCAATCATTATCAAATCAATTAAGCTAATCAAGCTACTACTCTTCTAAAAATATTTCTTTTTCCATGTAAATCAAGTATGTTACCATTTTTATTTTTACTAAGAAAGTTATAATCGTTAAATAAATTTTTGACACATCAATTTTAAACACATAAGTACATTCGATATATTCCCGAGATGCATTATAAGACCCGAGATGTAAATCTGAGATATACATCCGATACGTATTCATCTCGTCTGAGAACTCTCCCGATACGAGATAACTTGTGTAAAAATTCCGAGACGAAACGTGACCGAAATCCGATATTTAAAACCTGACTCTGAACGATGCTTAACTCAACTACACACCAACTAAAAAAGAGCTTCTAGCTGTCATTTTTGTGCTCGAAATTTTTTGACTTTACTTGATAGGTTCACACATTACTATGTACACGGACAATTCCATGCTTCGATATCTCTTCGCTAAAAAGGATGCTAAATCCCGTTTGATACGTTGGATCCTTTTACTTTAAGAATGTGACCGTATAATCAAAGACAAAAAAAGATCCAATAATGTCATAGCCGATCACTTGTCTCGTCTTTCGAATGCACTATCTTCTTTGCCAACCGATGAAAACTTTTCCGATGAACAACTTCTTTCAATTTCTATCAATCCATGGTACGCTGATATAGTGAACTACTTAGTCACTAAAGGAACTCCCTCATATTGGTCCGAATAGGACAAATGCAAATTCATGTCCCAAGTGAAATATTTCTATTGGGACGATCCATACTTATTCAAATATTGTCCCGACTAAATCATCCGAAGTTGCATTCCGGATAATGAGATTAGGAGTGTTCTTTCGTTTTTCCATGATCAAGCATGCGGTGGACATTTTGGTCCTCGAAAAACCATAGAAAAAGTACTACATTGTGGTTTCTATTGGCCTTCTCTTTTCATAGACTCGTTTGAATTTTGTAAAACTTGCAGTCGATGTCAAATGCTTGGACGAATTTATCGACGAGATACGATGCCTCTAAACCCCATTCTTACGATCGAAATCTTTGATGTTTGGGGTATTGACTTTATGGGACCTTTTCCCAATTCTTTTGGAAACTTATATGTCTTTCTCATTATCGATTGCGTCTTAAAATGGATCGAAGCCATTCCTTGCAAAACCAATGATCATAGAATTATTATGAAGTTTCTCAAAGAAAACATCTTTTCGAGGTTCGGCAAACCTTGCACAATAATCAGTGATAACGGAACCCATTTTCATAATCGTTCTTTTGAAAATTTAATGAAAAAATACTTGATAACCCACAAGTTATCCGCTCTGTATCATCCTCAAACTTGTAGCCAAGTTGAAATTTCAAATCGTCAAATAAAATAAATCTTGGAGAAAACTGTTAATAAAAATCGAAAAGATTGGTCTCAGTAATTGAACGACGCGCTTTGGGCTTACCATACTGCTTTTAAATCTAACCTTGGGAGGTCCCCATTTCATTTAGTTTACTTTAAAGCTTGCCATTTACCCATTGAAATCGAACACAAATCGTTGTAGGCAATAAAGAACTTAAAATTTAATCTTGGGAAAGCTGGAAAAAAACCTAAAACTACAACTTAATGAACTAGAAGAACTTAGAAACGATGCATATGGAAATGAGAAAATTTACAAAGAAAGAACAAAAGATTTTCATGATAAGTCAATCCTAAGGAAAACGTTTTCGCCTAATCAGAAAGTTCTTTTATTCCCTGGGAAACTTAAATCGAGATGAACTAGACCATTTTTGGTACGAATTGTTTTTCCACACTGTAACAATCTGCATATTTTAACGATTGTATATTTAAATGTTGAAATTTAAATATAGCGTCGTTAGTCGGATTAAAGTCTGAAATGCTACTATTTGTAAACAGTTGAATTAGGACTCGAGACCATTTCCATTGAGTTTAAATGGCGTTTGCGAGCTTTTTGAGTATAAACATTGATATGTTTGGAGTTGATTAGGAATTTGGTATTTTTGTTTGGGCTTCAGGTTGTGTTCTAGCCCACTAACCCAATAAGAGAACCCAAACCCCTTACCATATATATCCCACTCCACTCCTCTCCTCTTCATTCAATTTCATTTCTAAAATTCCTAACCCTCTAAAAGAAAAATGGGGGAAAAGAAATCAAAATTCCTAAACCTAGTTTTATTAGGAAACTCAAATTCAAGGCCAAAATCAAGGAGAAGCTTAGGTTAGAATCCTCTTCATCTTCTCCATCTCAATCTCTCTTCAATTTTCAGAAAATTCCTATAACCTAACTTAGGAAATTCATTTCATTTGATAATAGATTGAGGATTCTTGAGGTCTTGTAGAAGTGGAATTGGTCTGGCTTTATTTTAGAGCTTCTCATTCGTTGTTTTTGGGTTTAAAGGCGTGTTCTTGAACTCAACTCACATCTATGTCTATACCTTTGATAATTGTTAGGTATGAATTTCTAACATCTATTCCATGTGCACTTGCTTTTGATTTGAATTGGTTTGATAAAATTTTCAATTTTGGGTATTTTGAAGTCAAAATCTATGAAAAACCTAATAAGGATATTTGGACATGTTGTCCGGAGTGTATTGATGAGTCTATAGAGCTGGGTTGTCGCTTGGCATAAATCCCTAGCAATCATCGTTCATTCGATCGCCTCCGAGATGATTTGGCCATCATTGGCCTAGGCTGATTTATGCCTGAGCTTCAGCTCAGGCGTCTGGTATAACACTCAGACGTCTGGGCCATCGGAATAAAAATTCCAGATGTATAGCTTAGACGTCTGAGCTTATTCCCCAGACGTCTGGGCGATCTGGAAAGAAAATTCCAATCTTTTAGCTCAAACGTGTGGGATAACCACCAGACATCTGGAGCTGTTAAATTCAGGAAAATTGCCTATTTCTATGTGGATTTTCGTTTTGATTTTTGGTTCATCCGATTAGTCGTTATCAATTTTATCAACTTTGATGACTACTTTTCTAGATTTTTGGAGTATCCATTTGATGGACTTGATATTGATTTCTATGGTTTTGATTCACGTCAACGAATGTGAATTTTTGGTGATTAATTATTTTTACAATCATTTTTGTGATTTGTCACTTTAAAATACAAAGGTTTTTATACTAGTAGTAAATGTTCAAACTTTTTCACAAAAATGATTTCAATGTTACTTTTAATACAAGGCTCTTTTTAAAAACATTTTCCAATCTATTAGTATATACAAACCTTTACCTCATTCGTATGAGAAATCTAATCAAACAACTTAGCAAAACAAGTGGTATGAAACACTTGCATTTTCTTTGTGAGTTAATTCTTGGACCTGTTCGATTGAAATTCATGACAATCTTCGAGTGGAAATCTACAGTCTCTTCGTAAATATTTAAGTTAAGCCAGTGGTTATGGGACATGAAGCTAAACTCATTTATTTACTAGCTTAGTGTAATTTACACTTATCAATCAATGATGATCCATGGTGATTTAGACTAGCCATGTGCGATGTCTCTTTGTTCGCAAAGGGGGACTATACCCTGTTTGGAGGAGCTTGGGCTCATAGTCCGCAAAGGGGGGCTATACCCTATTTGGAGGAGTTTTGGCTCATGGTCCGCAAAGGGGGACTTTACCCTAACTCATAGTCCGTAGAGGGGGACTATACCTTGTTTGGAAGTGCTTTGGCTCATAGTTCGCAATGGCGGACTATATTCTATTTGGAGGAGTTTCGGCTCATTTTATGGGATAGAGACCCATTTGTGATACACGTATTGGTGAGTTTTCATGCTCCCGTTTGTGATAGGCCTTCCCCTCCTTTATGTTTTTTGGATTTCTAATTATGATTTCTAGAATTTTTGTGTATCACCTATTTTTGTGGTTTGTATTGATAAGGTTTATCAATATTTGGGGTTTGGTGAATAAGCTAAAGAATATGACATTCTTTTTGGTGCTTTGAGTAGATTTGAGATATCGTATGATTTTCATTGTTGTCATATATATATACATATATTGTCGTATCTCTTATTTCATCTCATCTTATATGATATTTATAGCTAGACTAATCAGATTGTTATTTTTCTTCTTAAATAATACTCCGGTCAGACCGAGGTGTTTCAAGTGCTTCCACTTGACTTCTTAGAAAGGACTAGCTTCTAACTTTTGGATAACTACTTTAGATTAGTAGTTTTTCTTTTATACATTCGAGATAAAGACTCCTTTATGTATACATATTCTTTTGTGATGTAGTGGATCTTGTATGACCACTACTTTGATGTACACTTCTATGTGATATATTCATATCTGTTTCCGCCTTAGTGATATGAATATCAGTGACTGATTTTCGGTTATGTTTATTTTATAGTTGTTTTCGAAGACCATATAGCCACTGTGTAGTGGCTTTGAGTTTGTATTTGATCTGTCAGATTTCCTCTTGAAATGAAATGTGTGCCATACTATCTGACTTATCAGTACTCGCACAAAGAAATTACATAGATGATCGCTCCTCAACAGCCTTATTCTTCATGCTTGTCGATGGCATTACCTCGTAGTGTCCTTGGCTAGTGTGAGTATAGAGGTGGGGCGTCACAGCTTGGTATCAGAACCAAACTTCGAAACAATATAGAATAATCTTGCGAGGATCATTGTCCTAAGTCTTTCTTAGAAATCGTGCCTTAGGATTTAATTCGAGTCGTAGGACCCGTCATATCCTAGTTTCTTTTGTGATACCTTGTTTTATCAATCAAGTTTGTTTGATATTCATTCTGAGAATAACCTTTTCCTTTTCTACCTTTCTTTCTTAAAGAAGAGAAATGGTTAGACCTGGCCATCCCGCACCGGTCAATGCAGTGCCACTCCTCAGGATGGCATATTCATATCTGCCCAGCCGCTTTTGGATCTTGTATAAAATGCTCAAGCTGCCGGACCCATTCCAGAGACTACTCATCCTAAATCCGGGTTTGCACATCTGTGCAGTGATTATATCAATTTGAGTGGAAGCCCATTCAAGGTTTCCGAAAGCGTTATAGAAGTCCAAGCTTGGCTTAGATCATGCGATCGCATTTTTTCTTGCATGAATCTTATAGATCTATGTCACTTTGTAATGATCCAATTTTTCGACACCTAAAAGTCGACATCGATACGCCTACTGTATCACATGCCAAACCATCGAATGCTGGAAAACCAAACCGTTAGGGTTAAAGAAGAAGAAACAGAAACAATATCAGAATCTCACATTTCACAGCGCAACAATATATAATAGATAAATGACTAATCTTTAAAACAAAGAACTATATCAGTTTATACACACATCATTAGAATTTACAATAACACAATACAACACTGGCAGTCTCTATAACTTGCTTATGTGAAAAATTGACTTGCACTAATCCATACGCCGTATACACTACACAATATAAGTGATACATCTCGCCATCTAGCTTGCTTCTGATCTTCATTTCTGACTTCGCTCTAAAACAACTGATAACCTGACTTTAGGCTGCCCATGTGAAAATTATGGGCACCCAGAGTTTAGAAAGGAAATAATGAATTCTAGGTCGGTAATGGAACTGGTGTGAGATCTTAAAATAGTTATTTTCATAAAGGAAATAAAAGGAAATCCGCTATGCTTTTGAAAAATGAAACTACCATAAGGCCTTCCGCCACACACACAATGCAAGCGCACAATTGGAAAAAATTTCTCCTTATGATAGTCAAACATACTTGATACACAAAAATCCTTTTTAATATTATTATTAGTGCATAGTATGGAAAACATTTCGAAAGTATAATATAAATCATAGCCAGCATAAACATTTTGTAGCATGCCTACTATAGCTACCAATTAAAGAGCAGGTCACCACCATAAGTAAAACGCAGGTTATACAACTAAAACCATACAGGGATCGTATTGTTTCTTTGGATTTCCAACAAATGGCCAGGCTAAGGAACTTCCTCACTGAATGGGAAGGCCTCTGGAGGGACGCACCGAGAACTTAACCAGCTCTCTGCCAACACAAGGCTGGGTTACCTCTGTAACTAGGTAACTAACTGTCACGAGTATGCCACCCCCTGGTCTAGACAGACCTTTATCCGAGACGCCTCTCAACCAACAACCACTAAGTAAATAATCTAGTCTCCATACCAGAAAACCACTTTTAAATCCACACAAGTTAAATATCTGGACTCCATGCCAGATACCACTTTTAAATCCAAATCCATAAATTTCTTTCCACACTTTTAAAAATAAACCAATATTTATTTTTTTTTAAAAAATTCCTTTCCTTTATAAATTCGCATTGTGAATTTAACTTTCCAAATATCCACTAATATACGATTTTCAAATCGATTTCCAAATATTCACTTCCAAACACCGAATAAATTTTCAAATCGATTTCCCAAAGATTTATTTTCAAACACCAAATCAAATTTCAAATTGATTTCCAAATTTATTTTCAAATAACAATCAAATTTCCAAATTGATTTCCAAATTGATTTTCAAATACCAAACCAAAATTTTAAATTGATTTTCTAATTTATTTCAAAAATCATTAATCTGATATTCGCGCCTTCATTTAGATTTCAAAATCTGAATTTTAAAATAAATTCTTTAACTTTTAAACCATACTAGTCAAAGTCCATTTATTTTCATTTATAAAAATCTTTTTCCTATACTTAGAATTTATTCGATAGGATTTCAAAAAAAAATCAATTTTCACCCTCTTAAAATCTCTCCTTTTAAATTTATCCAGTCCTCTAAAATGAATTTATTTATAATTTTCTACTTTAATTTCCAAAAATCCAATTTTTTTAAATTTCTGGTATCCTACGATACCAAAAATATATTTGGCTAAACTATAGCCTTCAATAAATTTCAACCATCAATATAATCATTCACACCAATATAATCATTCACAGATTATCACATCACAACATATACAAATAAATTCAACAATGTGAGGAATCCAGTTGGATCTCTTCAACCTGTTTCCCTGGATCCACAGATGTTAGCACAACAATTAAATAACAATTCCACTTTGAGGTGGATTATCATAGTATATGGGATTTATATCATATCATCCGCTATTATGCGGCGCATAGGGTCTCATCCGCTATATAATGCGGGAAATCAATCACTCCAATATATATACACACTACTATAAATACTATCATAACCAGACAATCAATCAATAACTGAAATTATAATTTTTCAATTGAGTGAGAAGATCTCAGCTTTGACTACGCATGCAACACATTTCCAATCTGACTTGTTTTCTTCATTGTATTAGACCTTGTATAAACAATTTTATACAGTTGATTAATATTTTGAATTAGTCAAACAATTTATCATTAGTTATTTATTTAATTTTAGATAATAATTTGGATTTACACTAATAATTTATTTTTAAATAAATTTTCTTTTAAATAAAATAATTGAACTAAACAAATAATCAATCACCATTTAAATAAAATTAAATTAACTAATTATTTAATTAAACTATTAATTTCCTAATCAAATAATTAATTTCCATTTAATAGACTTAATTAACCAGTGATTTATATTTAAATAACATTATTTAAACAAATTTCCCTTAAAAAACTTTTAATAACATAAATAAATTAAATCAGTTTATCTAACAAATTAATCATATATATATATATATAATTTTAAAATAACTGGTAGGTTTTTAAATGCGTATATAAATATAAATGTACAAAATTAAATAAACAAATTAAAAAATATACCATACCGACAATCGAAAATCCAGGCCTCGCACGCGAAACCCTAGCTCGCGGCCTCTCCCACGATCGACTTCACATACGACTTCAGTCAACATCGCAGCCCTCTCCTTCCACCGCGTTTGCCCTAGGTTCCTAAATTGTCGCTGACAGCCACCATGTTACTTGCGCGCGACAGCGCCACTCCACCTTGATGCGATACTCCCCCAACTTCAACCGCGAGCCGCCGCCGTGAGCGCTTTGACTTCGCACACCTCCCTCGCCGACCTCGCGTTCGAGCCTCCCTATTCCGGTGACGTTGCCTTGCTTGCGATTTAAATTTCGAAAGCGGCCGTTGATTGTTTGGTTTGCAAATTCGATTCCCATTTTTTTGATACCACCTGTCACGACCTGAAATCCAGCGCTCAAAAATCAACATCAAATACCTCTCTTGTATTCGACTGTCGGAGATTCAAATGTTGAACTCCATTTTGATGGAGCTTATAACAACATTAGATGAATATAAAACAGCGGAAAAAAAGATGATTCATTGATAAACATCACAGGTACAACATTTATACAATATTCATTACAACATCGATCACCAACATCAGAGTAAAATGTATGTGATACACAACAAAACCACAACACCATAGCAGAGAAATAACCGAGCTATGATAAATCTAATAGAGTCTTTAAAAAGTTTCCAACATACTTTGACTTTGATATGGTCTTCCAAAACTCCCAACGCTTTAAAAGATTTTCAAACCAAAAGCTTTTCAAAATCTGACAGCTTCCAAAAGACTTCAAGAATATACTTCTACTATCCAATCTAGCTCCAAAACACGGACAACCTGCTTCTAGGCTGCCTGTGTGGAAATTATGGGAACCCAGAGTTTAGGAAGGGAATAATAAACTCCTGATCAGTCATGGGACTGGTATGAGTAAACAAAAATAGTTGTTTGTACAAAAACAATTTATAAAAAGAAATCCGTTATGTTTTTTGGAAAATGAAACTACCATAAGACCTCCCGCCACACACACAATGCAATCACCCAATTGGAGGATATTTCTTCTTATGATAGCCAAACATGCTTGATACGAGAAAACTCCTTTTGATATTATTGTTAGTGAACAGTGTAGAAAACATTTCGAAAATATAATATTAATCTTAGCCAGTATACATTTTTCGTAGTATGCCTACTATAGCTACCACTTAAACGGAGAGTCACCACCATAAGTAAATGACAGGTTATACAACTAAAACCGTACAAGGCGCGTATTGGATGATTGAATTTCCAATAATGGTCAGGCTAAGGAACTTCCTATGCCACATGGGTATGCCTCCGAAGGGACACCTCGAGAACTTAACCAGCTCTCTGTCAACATAAAGCCGGGTTACCTCTATAACTAGGCAACTACTACATGAGTATGCCATTTTTGACGACTCGGATTTTCGTGTTCGAAAATCAACATCCATACTTCACTCATATTCGAATGCCGTAGATTCAAACATTCATATCTGATTCGTCGGAGCTTATAATACATTAAGTACAACAACACAGCGGAAGAAAATGAATAATATCATTAATACACAACAGTAGATTACAACAATGATACAAATAGTATCAATATCTATCAGAGATAATATACACAGCGGAAAAGTTAACATCGATAACAAAGGCTTCCAAGAGATCCAACGCCCATACTGCAACTCCATCTCTAATGCTCCAAAACCAAATGCTCATCCCAAAAACTTCGAAGACTCCAACCCAATAAGCTCGAACCCCCATCACGTTGTACTAAACAAGGTCAGTCGTCCAAAGATTGAAGAAGATTTCCAGAGACTGAAGGCTACCGAGTCTACACTTACAACTTGATTATCTGAAAATCCCAACTCTAGACTGCCCGTATGGAAAATTGTGGGCACCCAGAGTTTAGAAAGGGAACAATAAACTCTAGGTCAGTCATGGAACTAGTATGAGCGACAACAACAGTTTATCTTTAAAACAAACAACAAAAGATTTTAAGGTTGAAATCTGCAATGCTTTTTGGAAAATAAAACTACCATTAGGCCTTCCGACACACGCACAATGCAATCGCACACCTGGGGGAGATTTCTCCTTATGATAGTCAAACATGCTTAATACGCAAAATTCTTTTGATATTATTTTTAGTGCATAGTGCAGAAATCTTTTCAAAAGTATAATATTAATCTTAGCCAGCATAGTTATCTTTATGTTATGCCTGCTATAGCTACCATTTAAGAATGGCAGGTTATACAATTGAAATCATAAAGAGCGCGTATTGGTGATTGGATTTCCAACAAATGGTCAGACAAAGGAACTTCCTGGGCCATATGGGTACGCCTCTGGAGGGAAGCCCCAAGAACCTAATCGGATCTTTGATAACACAAGGCCGGGTTACCATTGTAACTTGGTAACTACGGACACGAGTATGCCATCTTTCGGTCGTAACCAACCATTATCCGAGCACTCAACACCAACAACCACAAAGTAATGTATTTGCAGTAACCACATAGGTTATATATCTAGGATCCATACCATGATACGACCTCTATCCAAAAGGAAATGGACATACCCATAGGGGGATCTACCCCTAAATAACCTTGCTGCATCCTTCCTGTTTCGACCATTCCGGGTTATGAGGTCCGACGAGGTCACATCCACAAAGCTACGCTTTACACAAAAGTCATACTTCGATCAACAAATGATCAGCAACACTTCATGTACCACATTACCAAATTGAGAATGTATCACTAGTAACCATCAACTACATAACCTCTGAGCCCATATGTCTCAGAGAAGGGTGCTAAGCTAAGAGAATAAATCTCCACCACCAAACAGAAATGTATTTGATAGAAACCATCTTTACATCTCAGAGTGTAATGTCAAACACACATCCATACAAGTCTGTTTCGGGTTCGAAAAGAACCGAAGGCACTTCACAAAGAAGCTCTTGCAATCTAGATAATCCCTTATCACGTCCAGACTCCCTATCACAAAGGATGATCAAATCTCTATATCGGGGACCAGTCGTTGCAGAGACATTCGACGGATTATCCTTTTGCTTTCGAAAATATTCGATCCTCACCACCGGTCTTCAATGATATCCATAATGTCGTATCACTATTCAGAATGTGTTATATGACACAAAGGTCCTTTCCCGCTAAACCAAATAATAAGCGCATATTTTAAAAACCATATGGATATTAGGATTTCAGTTAAGTCACAACAATTTCCCAAAACCTTTCTTTCAAATTGTTTAGATAAATTTCCACTTCAAATCTTTTAAACAAAATGATTCACTTTACTTTGAAAACAAAGTTCACCAATCTTTCATAAAGATTCATTCATAGCTTTCAAAACTATTTCATTTCCAAATCTTTTATACAAAAGATACATCTTCAAAGTCCTCTTCAAAGTTCACCAATCTTTAAAAAAGATTCATTCATAGCTTCCAAAACAATTTCATTTTCAAATTTAATTTAAATCATAATTCGGAAATCCTTTCAATAAAACTAAGAATTCTTTCCTTTATATGAAAGCTATTATAAATTGAAAACAAAGGTTTTCATTTTAGAGCAATCCAATTCAATTTTCTTAAGTTGTAGCCCTTTAAAAGTCAAATTTGGAAAATCAGTGAATCTGTCGTACTTAGGCAGATTCTATTTAGGTTAGATTTTGAATTCTCAAAACAATTCCTTTAAAATACTTTGAAAATGGTTTTAAAACCCATATACATTTTATAACTTACATACTTCTTTTCAAACCATAGTTTCTAAAGTTTAAATCAAATATTTAAAATAATTTTTTCAAATAATTTTTTCTCAAAATATAACTTTAAAGTTCCAAAGCTTTTAGAATCAATTAAACTATTTTGGAAATAATTCCCAATTAAAAACTTACATAGATTTTAACTTAAATTCTTTGAACAAATTCAATTTTAATTTCAAATTCCAAACCACACTATATTCAAAATGGTTCAATTTCAAAAACTTTCTTTTCCAAAAGCCCTTTGATTTTAAAACCAGTTCATTTTCAAAAAAAAATTGAATTCAAAAACTCAATTTCTAAAATCTTCACCATTTCAAAATTGCCCTGACTTAACCAATATCCTGTGATATCCATATTTGTGTGCGTAAAAGTGTAGTCCAGGGGTTTTACATAGTAGCGCATTATCATCAATCATCACAGATTCAGGCATAGCAATATCGATAAGTGGTATAATCTATAACGCTTATCATTCATCCACAGATTCACATATAATATGTAAATGTGTCACAGATAAATAAATAATAACACAGCTTAATTCACATCACAGAATATTACAGTCCAAAGATAACAATTAATTCAAGGCAATACAAACATTCAAAAGCAATCCAAGCATGCAATAATCATTTATAAACAATATTGATTAATTGTTTAACCCTTAATTAATTCAATTTAATTTTTAATTTAAATTAATTACTTATGAATTAATTACTTAATCCTGATTAATTACAAATCACTTGGTATAAATTAATGACATTAATTAATCAACTTTAATTACCCATCTTAATTAATTGTCCTTAATTAATTAATTATCCCTTAATTAATCGCATCAATTGAATTAACCTTTAAGTTAATTGCAAAATTAATTTAATCCTTAATTAATTATATTTAGTAATTTTTTATCATAAATTAATTAACCTTTAATTATTAATTAATTCACTTTTAATCATTAATTAATTAACCTTTAACTTCTTTAGTCACTTTTATTAAGTAATTATTTTTTAATTACTCACATTAGTTTTCCTTTAGTCATTTCCTTAATTAACCTTAATTCTTTAATATAATTACACAAAATAATTATTCCTTAATTTCATTAAGTAACAACCGTTAAAATGAATTAACATAATCATAAAATTTAACTTAAAATCTTTAAGTTCAATTAAAGATTGAAACACCTCATCCTTTTTAATCATTTACTTAATAAAGTTTATTTTAAAAAACGAAGGTTATATAAATAGGAAAAAAATTAAAAGAATATTTTAAAACTTTTAACTAATTTTTAACTTAAATAAAACAAGTTTAATTGAAAAGCATTGATTAGAAAATTATTTAAACTAGATTAAATTAAAACTTTTAAAACTAGTTATATTTTAAATTTAAAACCCTGTCATTATTTTCAGAAAACCAGGCTAAAGCAATTAAGCCCCGAATAACTCAAGCCCAAAACCATTCTTCCCGATCAATTACTTGAGACATTGCTTTAGTTCCCCGAGCTCGAACACGAGAACTCCCCAACCTCCCAAACACCCTAACATCAACCTGATATAGGTGAAAATTTGTGCGAGTGCACAGTCAAACTACGCATCATCGATCAGAGCTACGACCTTCATCATGCCAACAACAACCTATACGAGCTTCCTGACCACTAGAGGCAACGAACTCGACCAGGATTTGAGATTGAATACTCGAGCATCTACCAAAAATCAACTCAGTCTACAAAATTACCCCTCGTCATCACCTCCGGCCATCAGAAACATCGCCAACTACACCGTAGGCTTGCCTTGACCTCCAGTCTCTAACCCCCCTAGACCGATCGCCTATTGATCACCATCGACGGCGAAATCCCATCTCAAACATCGTCGATAAAACCGAGCTTCTAAACCCTAGATTGACTCAGACCGGCTTCCACGGTGATCTTGATCTCTTGCGAACATTTTTCCCATAAACATCAACGTACCGACTACCTTCAGACTCAAAGTCGATGAACAGTTCGCAGTCGTTGGTTGGAATTTGACCAAAAACTATAATCCTCGACGTTCACTAACTAAAAAATCGTGAAATTACTTTTAAAATCATCATATTGCAAGACAAATCCGATCTACTGATCAAAACTTAAAATTAAGACACTTGAATGTTCTGTTTTAAATATTTTCCTCTGTAATTTCACAATTTAAACTTATTTATCAAATCTTTTTACTTGAGATTATTTTTGTTAAAGATAACTTTATGTTATTATAAATATTTTCTCTTTAGGATTCATGACTTAAATTGGCTTAAACAAGAAGATATGAAAAAAATATTCTAAAATTTGATTATCCTGTTACTAATAGAAACATCTCCATATGTTCACACAGGCACGCAACACACAAGAACACACACACACCCCTTCTGATATATTTGTATTCATGCATCTACATTTCTTCAGAAATCAATCACACGCATTTAATTTATAGATTCAAGGCTTAAAAGCGAAGGTTTGCTCACCTTTTTAAAGACAAAGGACCAGTGCTTTTGTTTTAACTTGAAACTGAATCCTTGCATTTGATCTGATCTGTTTGGTTGTTGAATTTAATCATTGAGTTGCTTAGTTGAATCAAGTTGTTTTGTGTTGAATCCATATATTTGCTTCAGCTTAGAACTTGAATCCGAAGCTTGATTTTAGATTTTCTTTGATCCTGTTGAATCTGAACTTTGCTTTTAAGATTCATGTTGAAATGCTTTTGATTTATTTGAACAACTGAGATGATCTCTGGCTTAGTTTGATTCAGGTTTTGTTTTAACTTTGCCTTTGATTTTGTTTTGTTTTTCTTTTGATTTGGTTTGTGATTTTTTTGGCTTTAAACTTTGAGATTTGGTTTCCTTTTTGAGTTCTTAGTTTCTAGGTTTTTGATGAAAGAAACATTTGAGAAGAGAGAAAAATGAAGTTGGTTCCTTTCTTAAGCATTACATTTTTTTTAAATTTTAAAGCATATTTGCCACTTGTAATTTTCATTTTACACTTGTTATTCTATTTACCTCTTTATTTTACAAATGTCAAATGTTGCTTAAATTGTGTTTTAAACCTTGATTTATAATTTACTTACAAATTCATGTTTTTTAAACCCTACTTTATTTTAATTTATGAAACATATTTTCATAAGTATGTTTTATACTCCCAAAAGATATTTTCTTATGAAAGGCTTTGTGTTTATTTATCATATATACATTATACATACATTTCCCAAATATTTTTTTACTTATATATCATTCATACTTTATAACTTTTTAAATAACCTTAAGAAAAATGATTTGAAATCAAATTATACTTTTAATATATAATCATATAAATCCAATTCTATATGTCCATTGTTATGTGAACAATCACATTTTATTTCATTTGTTCCTGGTAATTTCAGATTAAATTACCAATTAATTTTTAATTAAATCAAGGAAATCAAATTAATCACTAAATTAATTTAGCCTAAAAATCAGGAATGTTACAGATTCCCCCCTTAAGAAAATTTCGTCCCCGAAATTTGCTAGGGAGACAACAAAGAATATAGAAAGATAGAGAGATGAATTACCAGATTAAGCTGAACATTTATTTTGCATTTGGCTTACCAAATAAGAACATCAACAATATGAGAACAACCATTCGATACTACACGAAATACTTAGGTCGTCTGATCTACGAAATAAGCAGGGACCTTGGTTTGTTCGACGGATAATTAACCATTCATAGAATATATATGAATCCAACAGAACAAACAATGGATACTCAATTCAGATTGGAATATCCCAAAGTATATATTAGCTTATCCCTCTTCGGACTTTGATTTACACAAGAAATCACAACAAAAATTTCAAATCTGGTTTTGACCTAAATCATTTTATCGATACAATCAAATTTAGTTCCATATTTTATTAACCAATTTATTTCAAATAAATTTTCAAATTTATTAAACATAAAGCTGAGGGAAACTGATGATTAGAATACGAAATAGGAACTTAACTACACGATTCACAGGGCCACCATCACAACAAAGCTTCTTTCTGGAGCTGCCACGAAGACATCAGAGAATTTGAAATCGGTCGATGAACAAAAGAGATTGATAAAGAAAGCTTGTTCCTTGTTGTTGTTGGGTATAACCATTTAAAGTGGTACTTCCCTGTCCCCTATCTCGTCCTCTTCTTGTACTCATACTCGCTATCAGTGGATAGTAAGAGAATTTACCGAGGCATACAGACGGGTATCTTAGGGATATGCTCATTATAGGGTATACTTCACGTTATCTCTAATGAGTCACTTAATGTGTTATACTCCAAAAGCTAAAATTCAACCTTTAGCTCAGATACCAAATGTGATGACCCGGATTTTCGCGTTTGAAAATCGACATCCATACTTCACTCATATTTGAATGCCGTAGGTTTAAACGTTCGAATCCGCCGGAGCTTATAGCATATTAAGTACAACAACACAGCGGAAGAAAATGAATAATATCATTGATACACAACAGTGGATTACAACAATGATACAAATATTATCAATATCTATCAGAGATAATATACATAACGAAAAAGTTAACATCAATAACAAAGGCTTCCAAGAGATCCAACGCCCATATTGCAACTCCATCTCTAATGCTCCAAACCAAATAGCTCATCCCAAAAACTTCGAAGACTCCAATCCGATAAGCTCGAACCCCTATCACGTTGTACTAAACAAGGTCAGTCATCCAAAGACTAAAGAAGATTTACAGAGACTGAAGGCTACTGAATCTACACCTACTACTTGATTATCTGAAAATCCTAACTCTAGACTGCCCGTGTGGAAAATTGTAGGCACCCAGAGTTTAGAAAGGAACAATAAACTCCAGGTCAGTCATGGGACTTGTATGAGCAACAAAAATAGTTTATCTTTAAAACAAACAATAAAAGATTTTAAAGTTGAAATCTGCAATGCTTTTTGGTAAAGGAAACTACCATAAGGCCTCCCGGCATTCACACAATGCAATCGCACACTTGGGGGAGATTTCTCCTTATGATAGTCAAACAGGCTTAGTATGTAAAATTCTTTTGATATTATTATTAATGCATAATGCAGAAAACTTTTTGAAAGTATAATATTAATCTTAGCTAGCATAGGTAACATTATATTATGCCTGCTATAGCTACCATTTAGGAATGGTAGGTTATACAATTGAAATCATAAAGGGCGCGTATTGGTGATTGGATTTCCAACAAATGGTCAGACAAAGGAACTTCCTGGGCCATATGGGTATGCCTCTGGAGGGACGCCTTGAGAACCAAACCGGATCTCTGCCAATACAAGGCCAGGTTACCTCTATAACTAGGTAACTATTGACACGAGTATGTCATCCCCCAGTCGTAACCAACCTTTATCCAAGCGCTCAACACCAACAACCACAAAGCAATGTATTTGCAGTAACCACATAGGTTAAATATCTGGGCTCCATACCATGATACCACCTCTATCCAGAAGTAAATGGACATACCCTCAGGGGGCACTACCCCAAAATAACCTTGTTGCATCCTTCCTGTTTCGACCATTCCAGGTTGTGAGGTCCGATGAGGTCACGTCCACAAAGCTACGCTTTACACAAAAGCCACGCTTCGATCAACAAATGATCAGCAACACTACGTGTGCCACATGACCAAATTGGGAATGTATCACTAGTAACCATTAAATACATAACCTCTGAGCTCATACGCCTCAGAAAAGGGTGTTAAGCTAAGAGAATAAATCTCCCCCACCAAACAAAAATGTATTTGATAGAAACCTGCTTTATATCTCAAAGTGTAATGTCAGATACACATCCATACAAGTCTGTTACGTGTTCGAACATAACCGAAGGCACTTCACAATAAAGCCCTTGCAATCCGGATAATCCCTAATCACGTCTAGACTGCCCATCACAAAGGGCGACCAAATCCCTATACCGGGGACCAGTCGGTGCAGAGACATTCGACATGTTATCCTTTCGCTTTCGAAAATATCCGGTCTTCACCACCGATCTTCAAATGCTATCCATAACGTCGTATCACTATTCAGAATGGGTTGTATGACACAAAGGTCCTTTCCCGGCTAAATCGAATAATGAGCGCATATTTTAAATACCATATGGATATTAGGATTTTAGTTAAGTCACAACAATTTCCCACAACCTTTCTTCCAAATGGTTTGAAACAATTTCCACTTCAAATCTTTTAAACAAAAAGATTTACTTTACTTTGAAAGCAAAGTTCACCAATCTTTCACAAAGATTCATTCATAGCTTTCAAAACTATTTCATTTCCAAATCTTTTATACAAAAGACACATCTTTAAAATCCTCTCCAAAATTCACCAATCTTTAACAAACATTCATTCATAGCTTTCAAAACAATTTCATTTTCAAATTTAATTTAAATCATAATTCGGAAATCATTTCAATAAAACTAGGAATTCTTTCCTTTATATGAAAGCTATTATAAATTGAAAACAAAGGTTTTCGTTTTAAAGCAATCCAATTAAATTTGCTTAAGTTGTAGCCCTTTAAAAGTCAAATTTGGAAAATCTGTGAATCTGTCGTACTTAGGCAGATTCTATTAGCTTAGATTTAGAATTCTCAAAACAATTCCTTTAAAATACTTTGAAAATGGTTTTAAAATCCATATACATTTTATAACTTAAATACTTCTTTTCAAACCATAGTTTCCAACGTTTAAATCAAATATTTCAAATAATTTTTTCTCAAAATTTAACTTTAAAGTTCCAAAGCTTTTAGAATCAATTAAACTATATTGGAAAGAATTCCCAATTAAAAACTTACATAGATTTTAACTTAAATTCTTCGAATTCAAATTCAATTTTAATTTCAAATTCCAAACCATATTATATTAAAAAATGGTTCAATTTCAAAACTTCCTTTTCCAAAATCCCTTTTATTTTAAAACCAATTAATTGTACGAAAACAAATTTGAATTCAAAAACTCAATTTCTAAAATATGCACCATTTCAAAATTGCCCTGACTTAACCAGTATCCTATGATATCCATATTTGTGTGTGTAAAAGTGTAGTCCAGGGGTTTTACACAGTAGTGCATTATCATCAATCATCACAGGTTCAGGCATAGCAATGTCGACAAGCGATATAATCTATAACGTTTATCGTTCATTCACAGATTCACAAATAATATGTAAATGTGTCATAGAAAAATAAATAAATAACACACAGCTTAATTCACATAACAGAATATTACATTCCAGAGATAACAATCAATTCAAGACAATACAAACATTCGTAGGCAATCCAAGCATGCAATAATCATTTATAAACAATATTGATTAATTGTTTAACCATTAATTAATTCAATTTAATTTTAAATTTAAATTAATTAATAATGAATTAATTACTTAATCCTGATTAATTAATTACAAATCATTTGGTATAAATTAATGAAATTAATTAATCAGCTTTAATTACCCATCTTAATTAATTGTCCTTAATTAATTAATTATCCCTTAATTAATCACATTAATTGAATTAACCTTTAAGTTAATTACAAAATTAATTTAGTCCTTAATTAATTATATTAAGTAATTATTATTTTATCATAAATTAGTTAACCTTTAATTATTAATTAATTCACTTTTAGTCATTAATTTATTGACCTTTAACTTCTTTAATCACTTTTATTAAGTAATTATTCTTTAATTACTCACATTAATTTTCCGATAATCACTTTCCTTAATTAATCTTAATTCTTTAATATAATTACATAAAATAATTATTCCTTAATTTCATTGGGTGATAACCTTTAAAATGAATTAACATAATCATAAAATTTAACTTAAACTCTTTAAGTTCAACTAAAGATTAAAACACTTCATCCTTTGTAATCATTTACTTAATCAAAATATTAAGTTTATTTTCAAAAACAAAAGTTATATAAATAGAAAAAAAATTAAATGAATATTTTAAAGCTTTTAACTAATTTCTAACTTAAATAAAACAAGTTTAATTGAAAAGCATTGATTAGAAAATTATTTAAACTAGATTAAATTTAAAACCCTGTCATCAATTTCAGAAACTAAGGCTAAAGCACTGAAGCCCCAAACAACTCGAGCCCAAAACCATTCTTCCCGATCAATTTCTCAAGACATTGCTTCAGTTCCCCGAGCTCGAATACGAGAACTCCCTAACCTCCCAAACACCCTAACATCCATCTAATACAGGTGAAAATTTATGCATGTGCACAGTCAAACTACCCATCACTGATCAGAGCTCCGACCTTCGTCATGCCAACAACAACCTATACGAGCTTCCTGACCACCAGAGTCAACAAACTCGACCGAGATTTGTGATCGAATACTCGAGCATCTACTAGAAATCAACTCATTCTACAAAATCACCCCTTGTCATCACCTTCGGCCATCAGAAACATCGCCAACTACACCATAGGCTCGCCTTGACCTCCAGTCTCTAACCCCCCTGGACCGATCTCCTATTGATCACCATCGACGGCGAAATCCCATCTCAAACCTCGTCAATCAAACCAAGCTTCTAAACCCTAGATTGACTCAGACTGGCCACCACGATGATCTTGATCTCTTACGAACATTTTTCCCATAATCATCAACGTACCGGCTACCTTTTGACTCAAAGTTGACGAACAATTCATCGTCCTTGGTCGGAATTTGACCAAAAACTAAATTTCGTTCATCACAATAATTCTTGATGTATACTAACTAAAACATCATGAAATTACTTTTGAAAATCATCATATTGTAAGACAAATCTGATCTAATGATCAAAACATAAAATTAAGACACTTGAATTTTCTATTTTAAATATATTCCTCTGTAATTTCACAATTTTGACTTATTGACCAAATCTTTTTACTTGAGATTATTTTTGTTAAAAACAACTTTTTGTTATTATAAATATTTTCTCTTCAGGATTCATGACATAAAATTGGCTTAAACAAGAAGATATGAATTTTTTTTCTAAAATTTGATTATCCTGTTACTAACAGAAACATCTCCATATGTTCACATAGGCATGCATCACACAAGAACATATATATATATATATATATATATATATATAAACATTCTGATATATTTGTATTCATGCATCTACATTTCTTCAGGAATCAATCACAAGCATTTAATTTATAGATTCAAGGCTTAAATACGAAGGTTTGCTCACATTTTTGAAGACAGAGGACCAATGCTTTTGTTTTAACTTGAAAATGAATCCTTGCATTTCATCTGATCTGTTAGTTGTTGAATTTAATCTTTGAGTTGCCTAGTTGAATCGAGTTGTTTTGAGTTGAACCCATATATTTGCTTCAGCTTAGAACTTGAATCCGAAGCTTGATTTCAGATTTTCTTTGATCCCATTGAATCTGAACTTTTCTTTTAAGCTTCAGGTAGAAATGCTTTTAGTTTATTTGAACAACTGAGATGATCTCTGGCTCACTTTGACTCAGGTTCTATTTTAAACTTTGCCTTGATTTTGTTTTGTTTTTCTTTAGATCTGGTTTGTGATTTCTTTGGTTTTAAACTTTGAGATTTGGTTTCCTTTTTGAGTTCTTAGTTTCTAGGTTTTTGATGAAAGAAACATTTGAGAAGAGAGAAAAATCAAGCTGGTTCTTTTCTTAAGCATTACATTTTTTTTAAATTTTAAAGCATATTTGTCACTTGTAATTTTCGTTTTACACTTGTTATTCTATTTACCTCCTTATTTTACAAATGTCAAATGTTACTTAAATTGTGTTTTAAACCTTGGTTTATAATTTACTTACAAATTCATGTTTTTTAAACCTTACTTTATTTTAATTTATGAAACATATTTTCATAAGAATGTTTTATATTCCCAAAACGTATTTCCATATCAAAGCCTTTGTGTTTTTTTATCATATATACATTATACATACATTTCTCAAATATATTTTTTACTTATATATCATTAATACTTTTATAACATTTTAAATAACCTTAAGAAAAATGATTTGAAATCAAATTATACTTTTAATAAATAATCATATAAATCCAATTCTATATTTCCATTGTTATGTGAAGAATCACATTTTATTTCATTTGTTCCTGGTAGTTTCAGATTAAATTACTAAATAATTTTTAATTAAATCCAAGAAATCAAATTAATCACTAAATTAATTTGGCTTAAAAATCAAGAATGTTACACCATTCCCCGGTTACCGACCTTTATTCGAGGGCCCTAAACCATAAAGAACCAACCATAAAGTAATAAATTTGCAGCAACCACATAGGTTAAATATCTGGGCTCCATACCATGATACCACCTTTTTCCAGAAGGAAATGGACATACCCTAAAGGGAGCGACCCTCATATCCTTGCTGCATTCTTCCTGTTTCGACCATTTTTTGGGTTGTGAGGTCCGACGAGGTCTCGTCAACAAAGTTACGCTTTACACAAAAGCCATGCTTTGATCAACAAATGATCAGCACTCAGCATGCCACACTACCAAATTGGGACTATATCACTAATAACCATCAACTATATAACCTTTGAGCTCGTACGTCTCAGAGAAGGGTGTTAAACTAAGAGAATAAATTCTCCGCCACCAACAGAAATGTATTTGATAGAAAACAACTTTAAAGTGTTGTCTCAGACATACAACCATACAAATTCGTTCCGGGTTCGAACGGAATCGAAGACACTTCGTCCAATAAAGGAAGAAGTCCTTGCAATCTGGGTATCCATAATCCCGATCGGACTCCCATCACATATGGAGATCTCTATATCGGAGCAACTCAGTGCAGAGTCATTCGACAAGTTATCCTATCATTCTCGAAAACACCCGATCTTCACCACCGTCTTCAAATGCCATCCATTTCATCGTATCACTATTCGTAACGGGTTATATGATACAAAGCCCTCTCCCGGCTAAACTGAATAGTGAATGCTTAATTTAAAAACACGTGGATATATCAATCACAAAGATTCACCATTAAGATCCGATTTGGGTTTTGGATAACCAACTGGAATCCGACTCCCTATCGCATCGAAATTCAAATGTCGTTTAAAGGCCAACAGCTTTCACATTCACACAGAGATACATCACAAACATCATAGTTCAATTCAAAGAAATTGACATCACAAAGTATCACAATCACATAACAGGGGTATCATTCAGTTCAGAGCATTCAACAATAATCAATCATCTACAAGTAAGATGAATTAATCGTGTGATAATAATTTATTAATCACATAATTATTTTCATTAATTATTCTTAATTAATGATTAATTATTCTTAATTATAAATTAATTAGTCCTTAATTACTAATTAATTAATCTTAATCACTTTCTTTAATTAAATATTTCTTAATTAATTATATTAATTAATTAATCCTTAATTATAAATTAATTAACCTTAAATTAATAATTAATTAACCTTAAATTAATAATTAATTAACCTTTAATTAATTATTATTTAATTATTAAGTAATTATAAAATATTTATCTTAGTCTCCCTGTCCCCAAAGTTTTCAGCATTTTCAACATCTACAACAAGATAATGGCGACTGGCGATTTGGAAATTGCGTTTGCTCCTCCGTAACCCCCCTTCCTTCATTTGCAGTTCGCCGCCCCTTTCCCCTTTCTCTCTCCTCTGTCTTTCCCTTCGCCCTTCTTTCTTTTCTCGCTTTTTGTTCCTGCTTTCGCGTTCAACTATTATGTCTTCAGATCTGCCTAGTGGATCTTGTGCGTTTGTGGGCGCTGCTCCTTCGAATTGCGTAGATGCTTTGCCTCTTGCTGAGTGTGTTTCCTCTATGCAAACGACTGGATTATTGTCCGACAACCCTTCTTTGGTCTCGAATACACCATCTTTGCTCGGCCCAATTCCTTATACGGGTAAGTCCTCCTTATCAGCGTTCTTAGCTGCTTCTCCCTCATCGGCTTGGACGTCTTTGAAGGTGCGTCTTCCGGAACTGTCTGGGTTGGAAGAAAGTGTTGTGTCACCTGTTGGTCTTGACTGTAAATTGGATAAAGTGGTGGCAATGGCTGATGTAAATGATAACGAATCATGCCAAACGTTGGTGTCTTCTGTTTGTGTGGTTGATGCTGGTAACAGTATTGTTACTGGATCGGGAGGTAATGCTAATACTGGGGCTATATTCGGTGGCACATCAACTGTTCGATGTTTTGACAATGTCAGTGTTCCCAAGCCTGTGGTTTCTCATGAACTGCATGTCCCTCCGCTGTCTCGGCCTGCTACTAGTTGGTCTTCTTTGTTTACCAAGCTACCATGTAACGCTGGTATTCACTCACCACGTCGTTTTGAAGTAGTTGAGAATGAGGGATTGATGGTTCCTCCGTTGGAAGTGATTGAGGCCGGAGTGACTTTTTGGAAAGACCATTTGGTTGGTTTCTTTCTTGATTCAAATCCTCCCTATCATGTAGTCAAGTCGAGGTGCAATATGGTTTGGAAGCCTAGAGGTGGTTTGTCAGTCCATTATGATAATGAAATGTTCTTTTTTAAATTTGCGCGTAGTGATGAAAGGCAACGAATTTTGGAAGCTGATCCTCTACTTATTGATGGTAAACCTTTCATAATCACAACGTGGAGTCCTTCTGTGGATCGTGCGAAGGAACAAGTTTTGTCTATTCCTGTCTGGGCCCATTTTTCTCATATTCCTTCTGTTCTCCAGCCTCTTATCGGGATTGACTGGCTAGCTGGCCTGGTTGGTAAGGTAATATGTTATGATACTAATACTGTGGCTAGAAAGAAGCTTGTTTATGCCAAAGCTCTTATTGAGATCACTCCTGACAAACCTTTGCCTATGGTATTAAAGGTCAAGCTTGATGAGAGCCATGTTGCTGAAGTCAGAGTTTGCTATAGTTGGAAACCTGAGATTTGTGATTCTTGTCAGTCCTTTGGTCATTGTGCTGTATCCTGTCCTGGTCTTGTTGTCCCCTTTTCTGGCCGGACGCCTCTTCCTCGTCCTCCTGTTCGTATGTGGGTTAGGAAGATTGCTGTTTCTCCTGATCATTTATCTGTTGCGCCTCTAGCTCCTGATATTGTCCCTCCTATTGTGGATCCACCTGCTGCCTTGTTGGATTGTGTTGCTCCTTCCGGGTCTGTGACGTTATCACTTCCAGCCTCTGATTCCCCTCCTTCTTCCCTGGAGGTGGATCCTTCTGCTTCCGCTTCTGATATCATTTCCTGGTTCTCGGATGAGCGTGCTTGGGTTCACTCTCCCTCTGATATGAGATATTCTCCTGAGAGGGACGTTTTCTATGCCTTTATTAGTGATTCTGGTGACGAGAGTAGATATCTTTTGTATCATATTGTGGGTGAAGGTTTGTGCCTCATTACGGATGGTGAGTTAGGGGAGGAGAACAAAAGTAAGTTTTATGATGTCACTTGGGATAGGAAATTTCTTTACTCGCCTGGTTCAGTTGGTTATGATCCTTTGTTGGCAACTCTTTTCGCTAGGTATTCGCATGTTATTGGACCTTCGGCGGTTGATGGACGACATTATTCTTCCTCTCCCGAGGAAGACTAGTTTATGTTGTATTAGTAGTTTAGGCTTTTTTGTCTAACTCCTGCTCTTTAATTTATTTTCTTTTCTATCCTTCTTAGTTGCTCTGTGCATGTGCAGAGCACCTGTTCTCCCATTTTTTATATACAGTGGCACGGCCCACTCTAAAGCCGGCTAGCTTTGCTAAAAAAATATTTATCTTAGTTAATCATTAAATTATTATTAAAAATCTTTGATTAATAAACTTTAAAATTATAACACAAAATTTAATTTAATAGATTAAGGTTAATTTAAAATTTAAAAACAACATTTCATCTTAATTAAATTTTAATTACATTATTTATTTAAAATAAATTAAGAATTAATTACTAAATGAGTAACGATCACATAATTATATAAATTAAACTAAATAACTTTAAACATAACTTTCTTATAACCTTTATTAATCCAAATTTAAACAAAAACAATTATTTTTGAAAACATAGGTTAAATATTTTTAAATTTTGAATTTATTTTAAAATTTTCAAAACTGTTTTCAACCAATCCCAAGAACTACCCGAGTGCTCCCCTAGACGAATGCATGTTTACTTCGAGTCTTCCCCGAGTGCTTTCCCAAAAATTCTTTTTAAAACGTAGACTTTTGTTTAAGTTTTAATACCCCGTACATATTTGAAAATACGCGAACTAAAACTCGAGCCAGTGCATGAATCCCTCGAGATCGACTTTGAGTGCAAACCTTCTTTCCTAAAACTTGCCCTTAGTGACACCACCATGACACCATGCACATGCACAAGTGTTCCGACCATCTTCGGTCGACTTCGCCGACTTCAACACGTCAACGACTATCCACCCAAACCCTCTGATCACCCAGATCAACGGAACGATGTCGAACTCATAATCGAGCCACTCGATATCACGTGGAACTAAATTCGATGAAATTGCCTTGAAACCAAGAACGACCAAAAATTGGGTTAAAACCCTAAATCCTTGACGCTCCATCACCACAGTGTAATATAAATTCATCAAATATTTTTCTGATGTTCTCCGACCTCCGAGCAAACTACGACTTCGATCTAGAGAACCAATGCCTCACCGATCGCCAGAATTTTGTGAAAATGGCAATTCTGTTCATCTTACGATTCCTTGCTAATAAACAAACTAAAAATCAGGATTCTTTCTTTAAAATTCATGATTTAAGGAGACGAACATGATTATGTAATCAAAACACGTATTTCAATCAAGTAAATTTTGAACAAATTTTGGTTCTTCCGTGTTTTAAGGCTTTCTAGTAAACCATTTACTTTTAAGACTTAAAAATATTTTTAGAATTACGATCTTGGTTATGTAAACACATATTGTTTAGATATCAAAACCTAAAATGGATCAGAGGAAGAGAACTTGATTTTTTGTTGATAGGTTTTTAAAACCTGGAACTAAAAACAAAAGTGAACATTTCCTGTTCCAGACATGCACAGCCACATCCATACATATATACACATATTTGATACACATGCAAGCAATTTTCAATTTACTTTAAACATGTTTTCAAACAACAGATTCAAATCCAGATCTTAAAGAGTTTACTCACCTGTTTGCTTTGAGAACAGAGAAGAAGCCCGGGTTTATTTTTATTTTCTGGAACGATTTTTCTTTGATTTGTACTTAGTGCTTGAACTGGAAAGGGATCTTGCTTCTGATATAGAATCGGGTTTAAAATGATCTTATTGAAGAGTTGAACTTGTTTGTTGTTTGATCTTGATTTACTAGGTTGAGACCCGCTGAGTTGAATTTTTGCTTTACAGGTTTGACTTTGAAAATATTATTTTATTGCTTTGATATTGAGATGATCTGATTTTTAGTTACTTTGTTTCAGGTTTGATTTGTTTTTAATTTCTGGTTTCTGATTTAAGATTTTGTACAGGCTTTTGATTTTTTTGTAGTGAAGATAAAAGAATGAAAGGAGGAAGATGTTATGTTCGTATAATCTTGTTTCTTATTTTAATTAATTTCCCAAAAAAACAAAAATGACACTTGTTCATTTTAGTGACAAGATCATTACACTTGTTAATACCATGTGTTAATAATTGAACACTTGTATTTTGCATGACAAAAATATTTATATATCGCTTTTAAATTATATCTTCTATTTTATAAATACATTCTCCCATTTATTATTACATATAATTTTAAAAAGAAAATGTTTGAAAACTAATTATACATTAAATAAATCACATATATAATATTTTTAGTTCAAATTATTTTACTAAGACATTTATTTAAATTCAAATAACTTTAAAGCATTTATTATTTTGAATTCAAATAATTTTAAAACATTTATTATTTTGAATTTTAAACTCAAATACAAATTACAATCTTATTCATATACACAAATCAATACTTATCTAATTTGTTTTGAAAATTTCAAATAAATTTTAATTCAATTCCAAAATTTTATATTAATTACTAATTTTAACTTAAATAAAATTGGGTTGTTACAGATTTCCCCCCTTTAAGAAAATTTCGTCCTTGAAATTTGAAAGGGAGAGAAACAAATAAAGAATATAAGAACACAGAAAAAGATAGAGAAATGACTTACCAGATTAAGCCGAAATATCCACTCTGCAATTGGGATAGGACTGCTGCATTCTATCCTCTGTTTCCCAAGTACAGTCATTTGGATCACCATTCCATTGTACTTTAACCAGTTTCACAACTTTATTTCTCAATTGCTTGTCATCCCGATCAATTATCTTTAATGGTTCTCTTTTAGCTGCCAGATTTGGTGTGATCTCCAAATCCTGCTGAGCGGCCTCTTCAATAATACAGTCTGGATCATGCATATATTTCCAAAGATGTGAAGCATGAAACACGTTGTATACGCCAGATAACCAATTGCGTAGCTGCACACGATAAGCCAAAGGACCGATCCTCTCGAATATAGGAAAAGGACCAATATATCATGGTGCCAGCTTACCAGTTTTTTCCAACTCTCAACACTCCCCGCATTGGAGAAACCTTTAGGAAAACAAAATCTCCAACTTGGAATTCTAAATCTCTTCTCCTACGACCGTAATAACTTTTTTGACGACTTTGAGCCGTTTTCAATTTCTTTCGAATAAAATCAACTTTCTCAGTAGCTTCCTTTATCATATCTGGTCCAAGAACGAGTCTATTACTTAACTCGATCCAACATGCAGGTGATCGCCATAGACGACCATATAAAGCTTCGAAAGGAGCCATCTCGATATTGGCCTGATAGCTATTATTGTATAAAAATTCAACCAGATGCAAATGGTCCTCCAAAGAACTGCCAAAGTCGAGAATACAAGCGTGTAGAAGGTCTTCTATGATTCGATTAATCCTTTATGTTTGTCCATCGGACTGCGGGTGGTAGGCAGTATTGAAGTTCAATTTGGTTCCTAATGCGGCTTGAAATGCCTCCCAAAATCTACTAGTGAAGATCGGGTCATGATCACTCACTATACTACTCGGTATTCCATAGAGATGGACAATCTCTTTCACATACAACTTTGCCAAACTTGCCGCCTTTCGGGTAGATTTTACTAGGATGAAGTGGACAGTCTTGGTTAGACGATCCACAATAACCCAAATTGCCTCGTTACCTTTTTGAGTTCTTGGCAAACCGTCTATGAAATCCATAGACATTTGACCCACTTCCATTTAGGTACTTCCAACGGCTGAAGTAAACTTCCATTTAGGTACTTCCGTCTATGATTGGTTGACAAGTAGCACAGCGAGTGACATAAATAGGTATGTCCCTCTTCATTGTTTTCCACTAGAAAGTCCTTTTGATATCTTGATACATCTTATTAACTCCTGGATGGATACAAAGTTTGGACCTGTGACACTCGTCCAAAACTTCCCGTTTCAAATCCGAAATATCCGAGACACGGATCCTGTCCTTTAGTCTTATAATTCCTCTATTATCAACTTCAAAGTTGGTATCTTCACCTTCGCATATTCATTTATAAATTTAACGAAGAAACTTATCTTCTTTTTGCTTTCTTGCGATCCTCTTAAGAAGAGTAGGAGTGACAACAAGATGAGCAAGAATAGCATGTTTTCTAACTAAAGCATCGGCTACCACGTTGGCTTTTCTAGGCATATACAGAATATCCAGGTCATAAGACGCTAGAAATTCCAACCAACATTGTTGCCTCAGATTTAAATCTTTTTGGGTGAAGAGATACTTTATAGATTTATGGTCGGTGAACAATTCGAATTTTTCATCTAAAACAAGAGGGATTTATTAAGTTAAGTTAAACTTTAAATTTTTAGGAAAGCTGAAAGAGATTCTTACCAAGAAGATAATGAAGCCTGATTTTTAAAGCAAAGATAACAGCTAGAAGCTTAGGATCAAGGGTTGGGTAGTTTTTCTCATGTGGATGAATTGTCTACTCGTATAGGCAATTACTCTACCATTTTGCATTAGCACAGCACCCACCATCACCACAAGTGTCTATGTAAACATATAAGCCTTGATTCCCATTAGTAATACCAAGAATATGAGTGGTGGTCAATCTTTTCTTTAACTCCTGGAATGCTTCTTCGCATTTCAGAGTCCAATCAAATTTAGCATCCTTCATTGTCAGCTTAGTCAATGGACCAGCTATCTTAGAAAAATCCTGGATAAATTTCCGATAATATCCAGGTAAACCTAGAAAACTTCTGACTTATTTTGGAATAGTGGGTTGCTTCCAGTCTAGAATAGCGGAAACCTTGCTAGGATCTACATAAATTCCCTCTTCATTAACAATATGCCCGAGAAATCTAACTTCCTTGACCCAAAAATAACACTTAGAAAATTTGGCAAATAGAATGTTCTTCCTCAATATTTCCAAAATAATTCTCAAGTGCTCAGCATGTTCCTCTTCAGTTTTTGAGTAGATCAAAATATCGTCAATGAATACGAGAATGAATTTATTCAACACCTCTCGGAATACATGGGTCATTAAGTCTATGAAGTATGCGGGAGCATTGGTTAGTCCGAAAGGCATGACTAACCGTTCGTAGAATATGTCTGGACCCCTAAAAGCTGTTAAACGAATACAGTCTTCAGCAATTCTTAGTTGATGGAATCCTCGGGCTAGATCCATCTTTGAAAAGAATCGAGCGCCATGAAGTTGATCGAACAGATTGTCGATTCTGGGCAAAGGGAATTTGTTTTTGTGAGTTAATTTATTGAGATCGCAGTAGTCCATACACAATCTCAAGGATCCGTCAGACTTGGCTACGAACACCACAGCAGAAGCCCAATCGAAAACACTGGGACATATTAATCCTTTCTCTAGCAAATCTTGGGTTTGATTGACTAACTCTATTCTCTCGCTTGGTGCCATCTTATGGCTTGCATGAACAACAGGACGAACATTAGGAACCAAATCAATTCTGAATTAATTTCTCTATGCGAAGGCAAAGATTAACCTCTTCGAATACGTTTGGAAATTCCCAGACAATAGGTATGGACTCCAGAGTAGTTCGGGATATTCCAAAGTATACATCAACTTATCCCTTTTTGGACTAGGGTCTTCACAAGAAATCACAATGAGATTCCCAAGTTTTGTTTTGATTGAAATTGTTCGATTGTTAAAATCTAATTTGGCTTTGTATTTCATTAGTCAGTCCATTCCGAGTAAGATTTTAAATTCATTAAAATCGAGGACAAATAGACTGATAGGAAATTGATGACGAGAATACGAGATTGGAACTTCTCTACATCATAGACAAAGGTTCGCAGGGACCAACTCCAACACCCAGATTGACGAACTATTGATGAATTCGAGATCGAGTCGAATAATACCCAATTGGAACTACATTCGATTGGCCAAACTTCCTCGCGTCGATGATTCAGACCGCCAGAACCCATGCTGCTTCTCCCAGAGATGCGTCATATCTTCACACACCAATCCTTCTGGTAAGGTAGTACCCAATCCATCCACGACGACGCAAAAGTCTCGACTAACTCCTCGACACCAACTAGGCTTCGAACCCTAGTACGACGTCCCCTGACCACTACAGTGACCTTAAAATACTCCGAGTATTTTTCCCATAATCACTGTCCTTCCTTCTACCTTGAGCAACGGTCACGTTGATCAACTCTTCGTCGATCAACAGAATTCACCCAAAACATGTTTTTCGTTCAACCTCGAAATTCTCATTCGATACAGCTCTAAAAATCGTGATTTTGTTCTTAAAAATCATCATTTTTAAAGATGATTCAGATCATATAATCAAATCGAGAAAACTTAATAATCAAATTTTGGGATGTTTTGAGTTTTTCACTGTATTTTTCAATTTCCAGAAAATGCTTTAATCAATTTTACCCAAAAATACTTTTAGGATCTAGATTTTGATTAAACAAACATGTTTTGTTTAGATTCTAGACCCTAAAGAAAATCAGAGGGAGAAATTTTTATTTTTGAAACAGGTTTAAATTCTGTAAACCTGGAACAAAACATCAAAGATATGCACACTCATTTTCCACATATATATTCGTACATGCAGTCATTTTTTTCATTCATACATACTTACTTTCCAGAATTATCACATTCAAATCAAATCATCACAGTTTTTGGATTTACCAAGTTAGTTTGCTCACGTGTTAATGAAGTCAAAGGAGAATTTGAGCCTGGAAAAGATTTTCAAATCTGGAAATGGATCTTTTTTTTTGATCTTTAGCTTGCTATTTTATTTGAACTGAGATTTGATAAAATTGAGATGATCTTGCATTATTCTTCACAGGCTTTAGTTTGTTGTTTGATGGCTTTATCTCTGCCTTTTTTTAGTTTCCAGGGTTCAGTTCGGTTTTGAAATTGATCTTTGAATTACTGAATTGATCTTGCCACTTTGTTTTGAAATGTTTTAGATTTGAATCAGGTTGAAGCTTGATTCCAGATTGAAATCTTTGCTTTACATTTGAGTTGGATTTATGTGGAGTTTGAGTTGAGCTTTGAGTCATTACTTGATTCTCGAGTTTTGTTTTTCTTTGATTATTTTTTTTACTGGTTTTGGTTTTGAATTTTATCATTCTTTTGATCTTGTTTTTCTGGTTTCAATTTCCTTTGTTTTGAATGAATCAAAGAAAAATGAGAAAGAAGGAAAAGTAGGAATATATAGCTTTGTTTCCTCTTCATTCATTAAATTCAAAATAAAAAGAAAATAAACTAAACATGCCACTTGTTAATTATGCTAACACATGTGCTACAAATGTTAATACATGTATTTATAATCTTTTAAATGTAAAAACATGTTTTAATAATCCCATAAATGTTCAATGCATGAAATTTGTGTTTAAACCCTTGTCTCATTTACTAACTAATTTACAAATTATGTTTTAAACCCTTTTTGCCATTATAAATTATGTAATATAATTACGTATGTATTATATTTATATTTTTGTACTTATACTTTCAATTTTATATTTTCATACATTTATTAATATATGTATTATGTTTATAAGTGTTTATATATATATATATATATTTATATACAAACTTTATTTATTCATGTATAAAAGAAATGGGTTTTAAGCCTTTTATTAAATTTATTTAAACTTTTAAACGTAAGTTAAAATATTCTACTATATATACAAACCATTTTTATTTTCGAAAGTTATATACAAATGTATGTTAAAGCTTTTATTATACTTATTTTACATTTAAATTCATACATTTTCAATTATTTATATTTATCAACTTAATTAGGAAATGGTTTGAAATCCAAATTATACATTAATAAATTTTCATATACATTAGTTCCTTGGAAGTATAAAGTTAATAAATCCAATTTTATTTCTAAAATATTTATTCTTGAATTTCAAATTCAAATTTCAAATTATAATCTACATATATATAAGTAAATAAGCACATTTCTTATTTAATTTGGAAAATTCAAATTAATTCACAATTTAAATCCAAAATTTTATATTAATTACTTATTTTAAATTTGGCTAAAAACCGAGATCGTTACATATTCCCTCCGTAAGAAAATTTCGTCCCCGAAATTTGCTAGACAGAGAGACAATAAAAGAATAAATGGAAATTGTTTTACTAGAGCAAACTGAATATCTATTCTAAATTGGCTTACCAAATCAGAATATCATCAATAATTATGAGAACAAACTATACAAGATACTCGGGTCACCAGATCTACAAAATATGCAGGGGCATTGATTAGTTCGAAGGGATAACTAGCCATTCTTAGAATATATTTGGACTCTAAAGAATAAACAAATAGATTCTCAACTCAAGTTGGGATACAATTCAATCCAGTTTCATATTTTGTTAACCAATTTATTCAAATAAAATTTCAAATTTATTCAGGTTAAAAATGAAGAGCTGATAGAAAAATGATAAAATAGGAACTTATCTGCACGATTCGTAGAGTCACCATCACACTGAAGCTTCTTCCTGTTGCTGCCAGGAATTCATCAGAGAATTGAAAGTGAATGATGATCAAAAGAGATTGGCGAGAAAAGTTTTTTTCGTTGTTGTTGGTTAATGACCATTTGTGGTGGTACTCCCTGTCCCCTACCTCGTCCTCTTCTTGCACTCATACTCACTACCAGTGAATAGTGAGAGAATTTACTGAGGCCTTCGGACGGACATCTTAGGGATATACTCATTCTAGAGCATTGTAACCCTCTCTAATGAGTTACCTAATGTGTTATACTCCTGAGCTAAAGTTCTTACTCAACCTTCAGCTCTGATACACGAGTATGCCATCCCCCGGTCATTACCGACCCGTATCTGAGGATCCTCAACACCAATAACCACAAAGTAATAAATTTGCAGCAACCACATAGGTTAAATATCTGGGCTCCATACTATGATACCACCTTTTTCCAGAAGGAAATGGCCATACACTAAAGGGCGCAACCCTCATAATCTTGCCGCATCTTTCCTGTTTCGATCATTTCCGAGTTGTGAGGTCCAACGAGGTCACGTCCAAAAAGCTACACTTTTTCCAAAAGCCATGCTTTGATCAACAAATGATCAGCATCACTTCGTATGCCACATTACCAAATTGAGAATGTATCACTCGTAACCATTAACTACATAACCTCTGAGCTCGTCTGTCTCAGAGAAGGGTGTTAAGCTAAGAGAATAAATTCTCCGCCACTAAACAGAAATGTATTTGATAGAAGCTAGTTTTACATCTCAAAGTGTAATGTCTGACATACATTCATACAAGTCTATTCCGGGTTCGAACAAAACCGAAGGCACTTCAAAAAAGCCCTTGCAATCCGGGTATTCACAATCCCGATCGGACTATCCATCACATATGGAGATCTCTATATCTGCGTGACTCAGTGTAGAGATATTCGGCAGGTAATCCTTTCATTTTCGTAAATACCCGGTCTTCACCACTGGTCTCCAGATGCTATCCATTTCGTTGTATCATTATTCAGAATGGGTTATATGATATAAAGTCCTCTCTCGGCTAAACTGAATAATGTGCGCTTAATTTTAAAGAGCATATGGATATAGCGGATCTTAGTTAAGTCACAACTTACTACCCAAAATCTTTCTTTCAAATGGTTTAAACAAATTATCATTTTAATCTTTTAAATTAAAGATTCACCTTTTAAGATCACTTTAAATTTGAAACAAAGTTCACCATCTTTCACAAAGATTCATTCATAGCTTTCAAAACTATTTCAATTCTAAATCTTTTTTACAAAAGATACACCTTTAAGATCCTCTTTGATTTTAAAACAAAGTTCACCAATCTTTAACAAAGATTCATTCATAACTTTCAAAACAACTTCTATTTCAAAACATGAAATACTTTTAAGAAAACTGGGAATTCTTGCATTATATGAAAGCCATTATCATTTGAAAACAAATACTTTTCGTTTCGAAAAAATCCGATCAAATATGCACAAGTTATAGCCTTTAAAGTAAAAACTTAGGTTAAATTTAAATTCCCAAAATAATACTTTTAAAATACTTTAAAGATGGTTTAAAAACCGTATATATAAATTATATAACTTGTAGTCCAAGTGGCTTTCAGTATGCTCCAAGAGAGAGTATTATATTAGTACGAGCCTTTGATTTTGGAAATTGTTGAGGCGGATCTTACTTAGGAGCAATTCCAAGAAAGGTTCGAGTTGAAGTTTATGCCGAAACCTGAAAAGGTAACTTTAGCTCGATGCTTTATTGACCTTGTTCAAGGTGAATCTTCTGTGATAGATTATATCGCATCTTTTGAATCCCTCTCTAAGTATGGGGTTGAGTACATCAATACCCCATTAAAGAAAAATCAGAGGGTTGTCTATGGGTTGAATAAGAATCTCAAAAAGCCTTTACTTTTAAAACTAGAAGTTTCTTTCGATCAGCCTGTTGATATCGCTCTTCGACTTGAAGAGGCCAATAAAGAAAGTGATGCTAAAGTAGTGGGTGCCAAGAAGAACTTTAACATCAATAAGAAGAGGCATCCCTTTATTAAGTTCAAAAGTCCTAATCCCAACAAGAAAGTGAAGCAAGCAACTTCGATTGCAAAGACTCCAATCCCTAATCATGGAGAATGCTACAATTGTGGCTCTAAAGACCACTATATAAATAAGTGTCTAAGGTTTATTTCTTGCTGCTATTGAAAAAGTTCGGATCATTATATATCTTCATGTCCCAAAATTCAAGTGAAGAAAGAGGAAAAGCTAAATGTTGTGCAAGCTTCTAGTAACACTTCTCTTGATTAAGGTATTTCTCACTCTATCCTTGATGGCATTATTATGTTTCATGATCATCCTATTCGAGTTCTTTTTGACACGGGTGCATCTCACTCTTTTATATCAAAAGAACTTGTTGATGCTTTGTCTCTAAATGTTATGTGCTTAATGACTTCATTGAGAATGGCAAATCCGGTTGGTGGATCCACAACACTCAGTTTATTTTGTAAAGCTGTCGATATTATTTTATGTGATTATGCTTTCCGAGCCGATTTGAATGTTATGCGTTATGTAGGCTTCGAAATGATTTTGGAATGGATTGGCTTAACCGTTATGAAGCCCATATCATGTGTCTTGAGAGGACTATCCATCTTCGACATTCTCAATCTGTTGAGCAGATTTCTATTGTTCTTAAAGATTTAGATTTCGATTCGGTGGCATCCTTATATTCTCTAAATTCACATGATGATGATAATGACGATGAGGAAGATGTCAATTCCCTCATTCACGTCGTTCGTGAATTTTCCGAAATATTTGAACCCGTTTTAGGATTACCACCTAAATAAGCAATTGAGTTCAGCATTAATCTAATTCCTGGAGCTCTGCCTATCACTCATCCTCCTTATCGTATGTCTAATAAAAAAAAAGGAGATGCGTAAATAATTATCCGAATTGGAAACAAAACAGTTTATTAATTCTAGTTCCTCTCCATGAGGAGCTTCAGCTATTTTTGTGAAGAATCGATGGTACACTTAATCTTTGCGTTGACTACCGCAAGCTTAATGATCTCATCGTCAAGAATAAATATCCTTTACCTCGGATTGACGATCTATTCGATCAACTTAGCGGTGCGAGAGTCTTTTCATGGTTAGACTTAGCAACTGATTTTCATCAGCTTTGTATTGTAGAGGAAAGCATTCCTTTGACATCGTTCCGCACTCGTTATGGATCTTGTGAATGGCTTGTTATTCCATTTGGTTTAACAAATGCTCCAGCTTATTTTGTTGACCTTATGAATCATGTTTTCAAAGACTTCCTCGATCGATTTATTCTTATCTTTATGGATGATATTCATGTTTATTCTAAAACCGAGGAAGAGCATGACAAACTGCTTCAGATTTTGTTAGAAACTCTTAGGAGCAATCAATTGATAGCAAAATTTTAAGCCACGTTTGGCAATCTCATGTGAAATTTTTAGATTCTGAATCTGGAATTTCCATGGATCCTTCAAAGATCGAAGCGAATCAAAATTGGAAGAAACCGGACAGTGTGATGAAAACTCGTAAGTTATTACATCTGTAAGTTATCGCATTACTTGCCAATAACGTATACAACAAATTCTTTTCGTTTACTAAACATAGATATAATAAATTCAACCTTGTTTCACTTGCTTTCAATTTAAGGTTACCGAGTAGAACTGCCTAATTCAACAAAATTTCTACATTTCAACTTATATAATAATTCAAAAGTTTCGACTATCCAAAATATCCAAATATTCTATTTTATTTCAATAGTTGAAACTACACGTCAAAAAATAACAAAATTCACAATAGCATTTCAATTTCATAAACAAATATCCTAATTATTCATTTTATTCTCTTTAATACACAATTATTAAACTAGTGTTTAGTCCATGAGTTCAATGAATAATGCTTATAAACTGACAAAAACTCAACTAACCAACAATAAATGATAATGACTAAATGTTACCATTTCATAAATCAAACACATTACAAATAACTATATTAGTTATTAAAATTTATTCCTTTATATATATCATATAATATTGGGAAAAATAATTTCATTTCAAAACTTATACAAAACATTTTTGTAACCCTAACAAATACGCACTCTCGTATATACACCTAGATAACTCATTCTAGGGTATCACCACCCTATCTCTAACAGGTTAACCCCAACATGCTAAGGTATGTCTAAACCAAAGCTCTGATACCATCTGTAATGACCCACCATTTTGGACAGTTTTAATCGATAATAAATCACACATGTCTAATTCAACCCATTCAAAACGGAAGATTGTTAATGGGGTAAATAAGAAAATAAGAGAAAAGGAAGGAAAAATAAAACACAGAATCTGGCAGTGGAATGACAATATAATAATCAAATAAATAGTTCATGAAGCTATTTTACAAATAGCATTTGGTTAAACTTTTAAAATCCGAATCAGAGTCATACATACATCAGAAATAAACAATTAATGCAACGGAACACGGAATGTAGTTGAATAATAAATAGCAAAAATATACTGAATCTTTGTCTTCCTCCTCTAGAAAATAGTCTTCAATACACTGAAAAGCTCAGACTGACCCGAGCATAGTGAAAAGACAAAACACTTAAGTCAGATTTAAAAGATCTTATGTAAGTCAGATCAAAATAAGTAAAATAGAAATATTAGTGCAATGGTTTCATAGATGTAACGACATTTTTACCTCCTATCTAGTGTACAACATGAATATAATTATTAAAAAGGTCTCAAATAATTCAAAATATAAATCTTAGTTATCTAACCAAAACAAATCCGAAGTTTAAATTAACTTAAACTGTAACGTTTGCGATTTTTCATTGCCGAAAAACTGAACCGTTATGGTTAAAGAAGAAGAAAGAGGTAGAAGAAGAGAGAAAAAGATAGAAGAAGAACAGAAAAGAAACAACAGAACAACAGCAGAATCTCACAATTCGCAGCGGAACAACATATAATAGATAAATGAATAATCTTTAAAACAAAGAACTGTACATTTTATACATTACATCATTATCAGAGTTTACAACAACAATAAATAACAGAGTCAATACATCAATGGACAGTTATATAAACTTATCCTCATACAGAATACACAGCGGAATAATACATAGTATATATCATATACAAGTGGTACGTCTCAATATGCAGCTCGTCTACTAAGCTCCATAGCACTCCAAAGTCCAGAATAACCTGATAACCAAACTCTACACTGGCCGTGTGGAAATTGGTGGGCACCCAGAGTTTAGGAAGGGAAACAATAAACTCCAGGTCAGTCATGTGACTGGTATGAGAACTTAAAACAGATATTTATCTTTAAAACAAAGAATAGGAGAAATTTTCAAAGTCAATTTGCAATGTGTTTTGAAAATGAAACTACCATAAGGTCTCCCGCCACACACACAATGCAAACGCAGAATTGGAGGAGATTTCTCCTTATGATTGTCAAAGATGCTTGATACGCATTAAAAAGAAACATTTGATATTATTACTAGTGCATAGTGTAGAAACATTTTGAAAGTAAAATATAAATCTTAGCCAGCATACGTACCATGATGGTATGCCTACTATAGCTACCATATTAAATGGAAGGTTCTACAACTAAAACCGTACAAGGCACGTATTGTTTTGTTTGGATTTCCAACAAATGATCGGGCAAAGGAACTTCCCAAGTAAAATAGAATGCCTCTGGAGAAACGTTCCCGGACCTAACGTTACGGTTAGATCTCTGCTACACAAGGCCGGGTTACCTTTCAAACTAGGTAACAACTGACACGAGTATGTCATCCCCCGGTCCTTTGGGACCTTAAACCGAGCGCTCGATAACCAACATCACACAGTAATAAATATAGTGTGTCCATAAAGTAAGTATCTGGGCTCCATACCATGATACCACTTATAATCCAGATAGGAAATGACATACCCTATGGAGGAGCGACCCCCAAATAACCTTGCTGCCATGATTCCTGTTTCGACCACAACCGGTCTGTGAGGCTTGACAAAGTCTCGTTCACAAAGCAATGCTTTATATAAAAGCTGTGCTTTAATTCACAAATGCTCAATAGCACTTATATGCCACATTACCAACTTGGGAATGTATCACTAGTAAACATCAACTACATAACCTCTGAGCTCGTACGTCTCAGAGAAGGGTGTTAAGCTAAGAGAATAAATTCTCCTCCACCAACAGAAATATATTTGATAGAAACCAGTACATCTCAAATTGTAATGGAAGACACACATCCATACAAGTACATTCCGGGATCGAACGTAACCGAAGGCACTTCCAAAGAAGTCCTTGCAATCCGGGTATTCACAAACCCGATCGAATTTCCCATCACAAAGGAAATCTCCATACCGTAGCTAACGGTGCGAAGACAATCGATAGGTCATTCTATCGTTTTCACAAATACCCGGTCTTCAACACCGGTCTTCAAATGCTATCCATAACGTCGAATCACATATTCGAAATGGGTTATACGACCCCAAGGTCCTTTCCCGGCTAATCCGAATAGTGAGCGCTTATTTTAAAAATAAGTGTGGCATTCAAATTCAAGCAATTCACAACAAATACCTATTTAAAGGTAAATATTGATAGTCAGATTATCTAACTATCAATAGGCATGCTTAACATCACCAAATTCCAAATAATTTCCCAAATTATTTACTTTCCAAAATATCTTTAATAGATATATAATTTCCACACTTCAACCATTTGAAAACAAAGTTCAAATCAATTTCCTTAAACGAAAACACTTCCAATTATTTATCCGTTTTAAATTTAAAATGGTTCATTTAAATAAATCAAATAAATCCTTACTGATTTACTTTTTTTTATTTACGTTCCAAATCCGTAAATTTATTCCCATAGTTCAAAAATAAATCAACGTTTATTTTTAAACAAATTCCCCTTTCTTTTATAAATTCCCTAGTGAATTTACAATTCCAAAATATCTATGAATATACAATTTCCCAATCGATTTCTAATATTCATTTTGAATTTATCTTTAAAAGATAAAGTCCCAAAATATTCAGTTCATATTGGAAAACATTTCCATACTTATTAAATAATAAGTGATTTACAAATTCATTTATTTTCAACACTTGGAAAATATTAAATATACTTAAATCGAAATTAAGTATATATTTCATTCTTTAAGGAAAACATTCACTTAAACACATTTATTTGGGCCAAAACGAATGTTGCGTAAAACACCGTTACGACGACTCGAAATCACTAGTATAGGGATTCGAAATTTAGATAGATATATAAATCCCAATACTATATAAAACATTTCCTTTCGGAAACCATTTACTATAACTATAGTGTTATAGTCCACCATTTCCTTATTCCTCGTAAACGTCTATTTCAACAATAAATGTTGAAATCTATGGTTTCGATAGTTAATCCATTTTAAAACATCTTTAAATCGTTTTAAATTCTATTTAAAACATCACTTCCCAAAATAAATCCATTTTGTTTAATAATATATTCACTGTCCAAAATCGTGAATATAATAATTAACTTATCAAAATAATTCGTTTTCGGATTTATAAACAATGTCTATAAATTCCATTTCTATATTTTATAACAACTTCGTTTTATAAATCTCCTTTATTAACCGATTCTATTCATATTCCATTTACGTGTCGAAATCCGGTTTATAAGTAAATTACTTATAATTCATTTATTCACAAATCCATTCTTTTATATCAACAATAATTTATAAATCAAAATTTCTTATTTACTTATGAATCTAGGTTCAAATTTTATTTTAACACTTAAAAAAAACTCGTTTTATAATTTTTATATTTTAATTTATAAATATCAATTTTATATAACTTTTATATAAATTGTTTATAATAATTCAAAAATCCCAATTTAAAACAATTTATAAATTAATTAACTATTTATTTCCAAAAATCTCATTTCGGTTATATTTCTCGAAAATCTTAATTTCTATAACATAAAAATTTATAACGTTTTAATTATTTAAAATGAATCAATTCAAAATTTAATAAAAACATAGGAAAATTTTCAAACATAAACTTGTTTTTGAAAACAATAACGCAAATAACCCTGTTATGAAAATAATTACAAACATAGACCTGTTTTTGCCAGTAGACGTAGGCGATTTTTGAAAATTCGCCAACGAGCGACATTTCAAAATGCGCACGAAGGCGAATTTTCAAAAATCGCCTTTGTTAAAACCCTGCACAAAACAAGAACAGCAAGCAAAGAGTTTATCAGATTTTGTACATATCATCTTGAGTACATCACAATCGTATAGATATATAATTTCAAATCTAACAACTTTTGTACATATCAGCTTGCAAATCTTACAATTGTAAAGTTCATTTAAGTTTGATACATGACTAGGTAGTTTGATACATAGAAATTACATGTCTTTAAAGTTGAATACACCGAAAGCATAATTAGGTCGCCGCAGTACAAGTGTGTCCCGTCAATACATAGCAATGGCCGACAGTGTAGAAAACCTGTAATGCAAGGGCCAAATGCCCAAAATGCACGATCAAATACGCCAACTTCATCGTGGGTCACATGGCCTAAAGTCCCCGGATTACTTCTTTTTATTTCCTCGAAATACTGAGGCAAAGTCGCGTACGATTCGGCCCAGTCACCATAAATTCTTTCTATTGTTTTGTTTAATGCCCGCCAAGCTTTCATGTAACTAATTTTGATGAACAGTTGATCGTCTACAAGCACTTGGACTATACCTGCCGAGATATCCAAATCGTCCTTGACAAATGACATGATTTTTGACACAAGAAAATTAGAAGTGGCTTGCTTGTGGTTGGAATTAAATGTAGGATTGACACAGGTATGTTCGCTAGGCAACTTTCTGATTTCCCACCAGCCAGACTGCGATTTCTTTGAGACTATTGCATGTATTCTCCATGGACAGTTGGTGTCAACATTACAGATAGCGGTGTATATAGTTTTATTCGACTTGATCGGCTTGTATGAAACTCCATGTAGAATGGACCATTCGGTTAATTGGTGTAGCATTTTTTGCTTACTTTCAAATACCATTCCAACAGCAAATCCATTTTGTATGCACGCGGTTGAAAATTTTTCCCCAGAAAATTGTAGATTAGCAACGACCGATCTTGCCATCATTTGGGCAGTACATAGATCATCATCCAACGGCACTTCCATTTGAGCTTCTTCACCATCACCTTCAACATCATCTACATTTGGAAAGTTGTAGTTTAACGATTCATTGTTCACCTGCATTCGTTCTACCCAACACGCATCATTGTTAGTCCTCGTCGTAACAGCCATACTATCAATTGCAGGAACATGACCGGTGTCTCCATCTATATTAACATGCATATCGGTGTCAATATTGGAATCATGCGAGTGTTGTGACGGTCCGGCACCACATTCTACAACAGTATCTTCAATAGTTGTGCATCTGTTTACAACAGTATTTTAGTACGAAGCTAGAGTAGATAGGAAACATTACTCAAATAAATTGCTAAACAAACCTTTGACTTATATCATACATTTCTGATGGAGTAGGATATAACGGTTGCGGCAAATGAAAATTTTGTTGTTCAGCACAGACATTTTGTAGATGCATTTGTTGTTGGAAGCTGAATGTGTTAGAAGAAAGTATTAGCAATTGTAATTTAAAAATAAATTCCAATGTTAAGTTTAATACCTTGGATGCGTCGTATGTGGTGTGTAGTATGGAAAGTACTGTTCTGGAGTTGGTTGCGACATCATGTAATGCATGAACCCATAGTTTATGGGAGGATGACCATGACCCTCAGCATGTACATATGGATTACTGTAAGTAGGAGAACCTAAGCTTGCTGAAGGATTATCAGTTTCCAACATTTCTGTAAAATGCCCTAATCCTGTACTAACGATAGGAGATTGTACATGTTCTTGCAGATTTTCTTTTGCAACTTTCCCAACGTACAACTCTAAGGACTTTTTAACCGCAGAAAACATAACTTCAACATCCACATCGTCCGAGAGTGTTATTGCTTTTGAACCTGAATCCGTAGGCCAGTTAACCACCAACTCAATATCAAATTCGATTGCGCTTATTTTTGTCGCTTTGTACACGGATTCTTTCAACTCAAATAGTGTGCAACCTTTTCATACTCTCCCTGGTTTACAAAAACCGCCGACATACTTTCCGTTTTTTTGTTCGTCGACGATCAATTCACCGTCGTAGTAGCAAAGTGTTGGAATGAGATTTCTAGCCATTCTACATACAAATAATTTCTAGTTGACCAAACAATTTCTGTACATTTGTATGAAAATATTTTAATGGACGTAACAAAGCTAGGGTTTGTAATTTTCTTACCAATTCGTATACAGAGATATAGCGTAGACGTTTGCGCAGACTAGCAAGGACTCTATTTCAACAACCAATTGATTATCGAAAGAAAATAGAGTTTTGGTGTTTGGAATTGTAAGCTGAAAGAAAATGGGTTCTTCAGATCTGAAAACTTGGTGTTTGGAAATGAGGAGGCCAGTGCAAAAGCTGACTAGATATAAAACTTATATTTGAAGGCGACTTTTCAGAAGTCGCCTTTAGGCGAATTTTCAAAAGCCGCCTTAAGGCGAATTTTAAAAATCGCCTGAAGGCGAATTTACAAAAGTCGCCACTAGGAAAACACCCGAAATCACTAATACTCAACAGATTATTACGCTGTTGAACTACAAGATACCTCTCAATAGAAAATACAGGACGGACAGATGATAAAAGGCAAGCATACACAAACAACAACCACATTATACTACTTTACGACCATTACGTCAAAACATACGGTCAATCTCGTGGTAACCGGTAGCACCCCGCAAGCATTTCATTGCGAATTGCAATATTCATCCTCTCCAAGCGACTAACCGTAGCTTGCATCTCAAGCGCGTATTGGACCCCCCTTTTGGTCATTGGAGGATCGAACCATTCAAAAAATTTACAACTGTTCACCCCCTGACGCATCTGTGCATCGATATACGCTTTACAGCCGTAAAAGCGACGTCCTGCATTCCTCTGACTTTTGGAAACAACAATGTTACATTCAACTCCGCAATAGCAAAGTACCGAACGTCCACTGATGCTAGAACTTGATGTATTAGGGTTTTGATGAGCAAGTACAGTCATTAGCCTGGTATGCAATGATTGTTGAACCGGTTGGGGATTCTCGAGTACGACATTTTCCCGCGTAGCACAAACAAGTTCACTCTCTACTTCTTCATTTGTCTCTTCATTTGTCTCTGTAGCACCCACTGTTGGTAGATCTTCCACTTGGGTTTCCGGAACAAATTCTACCTCATCGTCTGCAACCTTATTCCGTTCGTAGTCATCATATATTTCCATCATTGTTTGATCATCGATCTCCCAATCATCCATTTTCGCCTACATAAAAGTTAAAGAAAATACCAAAATTAGTCAAATTTGCAACCATGGTTTGGGTCGAATTCCTTTCCGATTTGAACAAAATTGAAGACTGGCGTACTACACACCCATCTGTTAGAAGAGAGGAAAAAAAAAGACAAAATACCAACCTTAGTGACTTCTGCGATTGCTTTTGCACAAATTTAGGTTTTTGGTTCGATTTTGAAGCAAAAAGAAATGACAAAGGAAGAAGGGTCAACTGGTTTTTACAGTGCAGGGTTGAATTGGCGAAATTTCAAAAACGCCTTCAGGCGAATTTTCGAATTTCGCCTACAGGCGAATTTTCGAATTTCGCCTACAGGCGAATTTTCGAATTTCGCCTACAAGCGAATTTTAAGAATTCGCCTACTGGCGAATTCTCAAAATTCGCTCAAAGAAACCTGTTGCTGCAAACAGAGCAGCAGGTACAACATCTCAAATTTTACAAATTCAACACGGCAACAGAGCAGTCGCTTAATGGACAAATTTAACATGCAGCTCATGAAATACAACATCTCAAATTTAAGCGAAATGCATCTAACAACATTACTTCGTACGGTACAACACAAATTTTACAAATCCAAACAACATTTTGCAAAGCCAAACAATATTGCTTCGTACGGATATTACAAATCCAAACACAAATTTTACAAATCCAAACAACCTCTAACTACTCGCATCCAGCAACAATATGGATTTACTCATGAAGATCATGAAATTCGTGCGGGCTTCTTCTCCGCCGACGCGTTACCAGTGGTCTAGAACCGCTACTGCCGCTGCTGCTACTGCTACTCCGATCTCTGCGCGCAGTGGAAGACGAAGGTAATGCGAGCGTTGGTTGAGATGGGCCAGGAACAAATTCTTCGTGTACCGGTGCACCTTGGGACGAGGTGCCCTGTGACGATGAACCCGCAACTCCTCTAGGCCGACGTCGGGTGTACACAAGCGCTGGAGGTGGAGATGGAGGTCTTGGCCTATCAAGTTTATTCCTGCACAATACAACATCTAGAATCCTTTGGATGTTAATGCACATCCTCCTCCCCTCCTCGTCGGTTTGTCATCTGCGAAGCTTTTCAGCTTCTTCCCAAGCCCTGCTTATACCAGCTGCCTGTAAAGTTGAATGAAAATTAGCCAGAGACACAACTATCATAACTAATTGATATACTACTTACAACATCAGCTTACCACGTTCCTCTCAAGTGGTGCTCTGGGAACGTACGGACTTCTATACACTGCCTCCACTAGCGCCGTAAGAACATATCGTCGTGTTATGTTCCAGTACCACCTTTTGTACTGCTCTAGCGTGATGGTGGGCTCCCTCTCAATCTGGGTAGCTGTATGTCGCTCATTCCACAACTGAATGTAGGCAACATACTCCTCTGCATTGTACGTAGACGTGCAGGGTGGCGCATCATCTGGTATATGCTGCATCATGCCGAACTGTCTCATAACCCTGTCGGGTAAGTGAAATGCAGCCTGGGTGTAAGATAGGAGTGGTACTCTCGCAGTCCACAAGTATCTAGCAGCTGTACACATGGCTGGAAGCTGTGCTAGCACATCTTGTGTGTACGGTGTCCAAGTAACCTTGTCATCCTCTAGCACATCTAACTCGTTGCGATAGAACTTCACACTCCGTCTTGGAGTTTGGCGCGTTTTTTTTGGTCCTACCCACCTGTTAGAATATGTTAGAATATATTACACATGAAATTGCACTGTATAATTTATTTGAAAGGATAAAAAAATACCGAGACCCAAGCGGCATCGACTGATCGACAACAACGTTTGTTACTAACAATCTTCCGATTGGAAGATAAGTCCACGACCAAAGCTGCATTTATAAGAAAAAGTTAAGACCAAAAATGAGACAAATCATGTAAAGCAGTAAATTATTGGAGTTTGTTTCAAACCTGTAGTAGTGTCAGACAGCCACCAATAGATTTATTCTCCAAAAGAGAGAGTCTGGACATCTCCATATACGTATAAGATAACACAGCACTGCCCCAGGAAAACTTACCGCACTCCCCTAAATCAGCAATATACGGTAGCCATTTCAGATCTACCCGAGTCTTTGTATGGTCGCACATCAATCGAGAAACAATGATGTGCAAAATAATAGCACGTGCTCGCTGCTGAATCTGAGCCTCTGTAGCATCAGCAGGAATATCGTGCGACAATTGACGTCTATACCACATGATTTCCACAAACTCATTGCCCCTTGTTTGTTCAGGGGGTGGGTCAAGACCAAGTAAATCATGACACAATTGCATATAGTCATATGTCACTCCTTCATAAGCCACTGCATTGCCTTCAATAGGCAAACCTAACAACACGGCAACATCTGCTAATGTAATCGTCATCTCACCAACAGGGAAATGAAAAGTGGAGGTCTCTGGTCGCCATCTGTCTACCAAAGCAGTGATAAGATAGTGGTCAAGCTGGATGTATCCCAACTTCATTATGTGTAGAAAACCAGCCCTCTCAGTCTCAGCCAATACTCCTGGATGACTTGAACTCACCTTCTTCACTGATGTGGAGTGATCAATAGTTGTATCTGGATCGTCGCGCTGAACAAATGATAAATATATAATTAGAAAGCCGGAATTATACAAACTAACACAAAATTATATTTTTTTAAAAACCACCTGCATCCATATATCGTTAGAAGTACGATGCTGTGCTTGAAGAAATAATACCCTTCCATCAACGGGTCCGGGCTCCATCTCCACATACTCTACAAGATACAAATATTATAAATCAATTCATTTCGATAAAAATTATACACTAACCAAAAATTGACAACCTCATAACCCACAAAGTAGTATGAATGCACGTAAACTCCTTGTCGTTTATATAGATTTTTAATATGCCTTTTATAAACTACAACTACCTTAGTTGTAACCTATTGCATTTTGTACACTCTATCGCAACATGGTTTGAAGAAAACCACACAGCGCGCGCGCGCGCACACACACACATATCATGATGAAGTAAGTTGTGTGATTAAATAGATACTATTTGCATGAAAGAACAAAACATGCAATATTCAAAATATTAAATGCTTAAACTATATGCTTGAAAACAAACAATGAAGCAAGTTGTGGAAGCCAAACAATTATGCAAAAACAATTCATGCTCGACCTATTGCTTAACATACTTTTTGCACATATTAAAATGTTTTACAAAGTAACCTATTGCATTTTGTACACATACAACTACCTTAGTTCAAACAAGTTCAAAGTGTACAAATTATCAACGGTGATATTCAAATGCTTTACTTTACAAGCACAACATGAAGTAAATTTGCAACAAATTCATGCCCTAAATTAGAAATACCAAATTATGGGTATAGATTCGTACCTATTTCTTCTTCTATACCAGACGTGCTTGCCATTGACTAATTTGTGAAAGAATTTGTCTAAAAATTGAAGAAATGGAAGTGGAGGAAGGTTTTGAGAAATTTGGGGCTTTTGGGTTCGGTTTTGTTTTGTTTTGGGGAAATGAGGAAGTGGGGAGAAGGGTTGCTGGCTGTCTTGTTTTGTGCAGGGTTTTAACGAAGGCGATTTTTGAAAATTCGCCTTCGTGCGAATTTTGAAAATTCGCCAACGCGACATTTCAAAATTCGCACGAAGGCGAATTTTCGAAAATCGCCTTCGTCTACCTGCCAAAAACAGGTCTATGTTTGTAATTATTTTCAAAACAGGGTTATTTGCGTTATTGTTTTCACAAACAAGTTTATGTTTGAAAATTTAATAAAAACATATACTTTGAAAAATCACTTTAAAAGCCTTTTAAAAATCAAAATCGTTATTTTTAAACTTTAAAAATGGATCCGATGATGCAACAGCACCAAATAGTCAATCACGACATCCAAGTATCATATATCGATATGATAATCAACAAATATCACAATATCTGTAAATAAATCAATACAGTTGAGGAATCCAGTTGGATCCCTCCAACCTGTTTCCCTGCATCCAAAGATGTTAGCACAATACCAATTCCGTTCCAGTATGAAATTATCGCGGTATATAGGATTTAAAATATTATCCGCTTAATAGACGGCACAATAGGGTCTCATCCGCTATACAATGCGGGAAATCAACTCCAAGTACATAAATAATACCAATTTCACTGCTTATGAAATATTTGCGGTATATGTTTTTAATAAATAACATCCGCTTACTAACGGCGCATAATGTCTATTTAACAATCAATAGATAACAATCATCATTCAAACATGCATTCCAGAATTTTAAATATAACTATTTAAAATTAAAATCGAAACCGATTCGATTGAGTGACAAGTTCTCACCTTGATTTCAATTTCGTTTTAGCGATTTATTTCGAATAAAACTAAACGGACGTTTAATTTTACCCGAAATTTTCGCTAGCCCCAAACAACTCCAATCCAATTCCATAGCGTAGTGCTCGTCTATACGAACCCAACACAACTGGTTTCGCGCGTTTTCGACCTCGTATGAAAAGGATACGAATTTTAGAAGTTACACGAATTTTTAATATATAAATTTACAACAATTTATTTTCTATTTTCTAAACCTATTCACATCAGCCTTTGGATCCAAGCCTCTGCAATCGTGGCCGTCCCTTGCTCCTTCCCCCCTCTCTTCGTTCATACACACGCGAACCCATCCCTTTGCCGTGCAACCCTAATCGTCGCACCTCACCTCGAGCCACCAGACGACGATCGAACAATGCCGCACCACTCACCTACCCACGACACGTGATGTGCACGTAAATGTGCATATTTTTACCACCATATTTATTCTATTTAAATTAAATAAATGATCATATTGGGTATTTTAACTTGTTTAAACCAAATTCAAATTATTTTCAAATTGTCACATATTCATCTTCATATAGGGACAAAATTGTCTTTTTTGTGCATTTATTAATTTGTGAAAATTTAATTGAAAATTTCTATGTATTTTGTAGGAATTAAAATTCAAACACAAGTGGCTTCATGAAAAATATGTATGCACAAGGGTGAATAGAACAAATGAAGATGGAAATAATTCAAAGGCATGATAATGGAGGACCCCACCTACCCACCTTTCTTCATGTACAAATTACAAGCTAATCCACATGCTTATGGCCATTAAATCTTCATGCATACTTAATGGATGATTAGTGGAAGTTAATAGTTACTTGGTGACCACACTTCCTCCAAGGGCATTTTGGGTACTCCCCAAAAATATGCATTAGGGTTTCTAACTTGTATAAATACCCCTTATGTTTCATGTAGCCATATCTTCTCTTAGTCTCTCTTAGGCCTCCTTCTCTTTAGTTTAGTTTAGATCAAATAAAAGAAAGCTCTCTTTTTCTTTTAATGGCTACTTAGCCAATTTTTATTTCTTGTAATCTTTTTCATTTTATGCAATTTAATATATGCTCTTTCCTTTTCATGTTCATTTACTTTCATGTTGTAGTGTAGTTTCTCTTATTTCATGCAAGTAGATTAGTTTTGTTTCTTTGCTTTGCTCTCTTTCTTTTTCTTTCTTTTTTGCTTTCATGTTGCTTTCTACATTTGTTGATTTTATAACAAATATGAGAGCTTAATCCCTACAATTTAGGGGTAATGAAGCTCTCTAGTATGTAGATGCAACATTTTGATGTTTATACTCTCTTTTTGTGCTTTAATGGAAACATTTGAAGTGGTTTAATGATGTTGTTTAGCTTTGAATTTGATAGTCTATGTTGTTCATAACAAATAGGCTATGCTTAAACAAACATAACACAAATTGCCTCTTCATCTAAATATGACTATGGCAAAGAAGTGAATGTTGAAATTGAAATTTGATAGCCTATATTTCTAAACAATAGTTAATAGGCTATGCTTAAAATAGATTTTTATTTCAACTTGTTGTCATATTTCATGAGAGTTAAATGTGTATTAGTGGTTGTGTTATAGTTTGATGGTTTATATTGAGCTAATTAATAGCACAAATATACCATACTTATAATAAGCACATCAACTAATTCACTAATGACAAGAAAAGAGAGATCATAACTTCATTTTGTTGATTTATGTGATCTAGAGAGTGGAAATTGCCTCTAAATTGTCTTAACACTCTCATATTTTTATCTATTTTCTTTTGTCATTTTTCTTTTTTTTAGTTAATCACTCTTCCAACTTTGGTTAATTTGATTGAGTAGAATTTTAAAATCATCAATTCCCTACGGATCGACCCGTATTCGCCGCGTGCTACATTCGTACACCGTACGCTTGCGGTTATTTTTATCTCTAAATTCGTTCGACGGTTTTCTAAACCGATAGAATATCCGTCGACGAACAAGTTTTTGGGTGTGGAGGCCAAGTAACCATTAACTTCCACTAATCATCCATTAAGTATGCATGAAGATTTAATGGCCATAAGCATGTGGATTAGCTTGTAATTTGTACATGAAGAAAGGTGGGTAGGTGGGGTCCTCCATTATCATGCCTTTAAATTATTTCCATCTTCATTTGTTCTATTCACCCTTGTGTATACATATTTTTCAGGAAGCCACTTGTGTTTGAATTTTAATTCCTACAAAATACATAGAAATTTTCAATTAAATTTTCACCAATTAATAAATGCACAAAAAAGACAATTTTGTCCCTATATGAAGATGAATATGTGACAATTTGAAAATAATTTGAATTTGGTTTAAACAAGTTAAAATACCCAATATGATCATTTATTTAATTTAAATAGAATAAATATGGTGGTAAAAATATGCACATTTACGTGCACATCAAATACTCCCACACTTTTCTTTTTATTCGTCCTCGAATAAACTAAAACTAAGGTAAATCCGTTTTCGTAGGGAGCACGATTGCATTGAGCGTATGCAATAAGCCGTTAAACCTCTGGGTGTCCCCAGTAGGACGAGTGTTGTCTCGTGAGGGTTTTCAGCGGATACTACCCACAAAATCCAAATGCAGGATGAAAATATTTACAAAATGCAAGATTTATTTACAAAGAGATGAATGCAAATTTTTGAAATATTTACAAAATTAAGGATTTATTTTTAAATCGACACAGATAAGTTAAATATTGGTTTTGAGGTGATGAAGAGGGGTGACAATTAGTGACTGTAGTTTGGTGAAGGTTGAAGCAGGTGATTTGATTTGGCGGGTGTGCAGGTTGAATGATGAGTGGCTACTGCAGGTTGGTGAGCAAACAATGGAAGGGTTTGTGTGCAGTATGTTGGTGGAGATGGATTGTATGAAGTGTGGTGGTGAAATGCTGCAGTTGTGTGATGGATGAGGCAGTAAGGAAGTGGATGTTTATGTGAGCAGTATTCGACCAGGTGAGGATTGAAATTGCAGAGACAGGCAGAGGCTATGAAAATTAAAAATGTTTGATGTGGTCGGGGTGGTTCTGGTGGGGTAGCAGAGGGTAGGTCAGATATGTGAAAGTATTGTCTGCACTGGTGGAGGGAGTATGGTGGTTGTGGAGTGTTGAAGGCAGTAGATGAAAGTTTGGCAGCTGTGGTGGGGTGGAATGTAATGGCAGTGAGGCTGTGAATATGACAGTGTAGTGGTTGTTAAAAGGAATTGTAATGGTAGATTATAGGATGGTGATTAACTGGGAGTTTGTAAGTGTGTGGCAACAGGGGTTTTGGTTAGTGAGTATTTGATAACTGATCGAAGTGAAAGTTCATGTAAATCCGGTGAACTGGAAAGCAAGCAACAGTAGACAGAGGGAAGAGGTAGGGCTGTGCACAATGAAAATGCACAGTGACTGATATAATTTTTTTTTTTTGGTATAAAAAGCAATGTATATGGAAAAAAATGGAAATGCAAAGAATGTAAATGAAAATTGAAATGCAATATTTTTTTTCTTTTTCAAATGAGATTGTATTTTTTTTAAATATGGAGATGCAATGGAAACAAAAAGAAAACACGCAATCACACAAACAAATGCAAAAACAAACAAGAAAATCAAACACACAACAAAATGAAAACAAAGATCACACAACAAACACACAAATTTCAATAAAAACTAATCCGAAGAATAGAAAATAAAATCAAAACAATTCCCCGGCAACGGCGCCAAAAACTTGTTCGTCGACGGATATTCTATCGGTTTAGAAAACCGTCGAACGAATTTAGAGATAAAAATAACCGCAAGCGCACGGTGTACGAATGTAGCAAGCGGCGAATACGGGTCGATCCGCAGGGAATTGATGATTTTAAAATTCTACTCAAGAGAGACTAAGAGAGGAGATCATGTTACATGAAACATATGGGTATTTATACAAGTTAGAAACCCTAATGCATATTTTTGGGGAGTACCCAAAATGCCCTTGGAGGAAGTGTGGTCACCAAGTAACTATTAACTTCCACTAATCATCCATTAAGTATGCATGAAGATTTAATGGCCATAAGCATGTGGATTAGCTTGTAATTTGTACATGAAGAAAGGTGGGTAGGTGGGGTCCTCCATTATCATGCCTTTGAATTATTTCCATCTTCATTTGTTCTATTCACCCTTGTGCATACATATTTTTCATGAAGCCACTTGTGTTTGAATTTTAATTCCTACAAAATACATAGAAATTTTCAATTAAATTTTCACAAATTAATAAATGCACAAAAAAGACAATTTTGTCCCTATATGAAGATGAATATGTGACAATTTGAAAATAATTTGAATTTGGTTTAAACAAGTTAAAATACCCAATATGATCATTTATTTAATTTAAATAGAATAAATATGGTGGTAAAAATATGCACATTTACGTGCACATCAAATACTCCCACACTTATCTTTTTATTCGTCCTCGAATAAACTAAAACAAAGGTAAATCCGTTTTCGTAGGGAGCACGATTGCATTGAGCGTATGCAATAAGCCGTTAAACCTCTGGGTGTCCCCAGTAGGACGAGTGTTGTCTCGTGAGGGTTTTCAGCGGATACTACCCACAAAATCCAAATGCAGGATGAAAATATTTACAAAATGCAAGATTTATTTACAAAGAGATGAATGCAAATTTTTGAAATATTTACAAAATTAAGGATTTATTTTTAAATCGACGCAGATAAGTTAAATATTGGTTTTGAGGTGATGAAGAGGGGTGACAATTAGTGACTGTAGTTTGGTGAAGGTTGAAGCAGGTGATTTGATTTGGCGGGTGTGCAGGTTGAATGATGAGTGGATACTGCAGTTTGGTGAGTAAACAATGGAAGGGTTTGTGTGCAGTATGTTGGTGGAGATGGATTGTATGAAGTGTGGTGGTGAAATGCTGCAGTTGTGTGATGGATGAGGCAGTAAGGAAGTGGATGTTTATGTGAGCAGTATTCGACCAGGTGAGGATTGAAATTGCAGAGACAGGCAGAGGCTATGAAAATTAAAAATGTTTGATGTGGTCGGGGTGGTTCTGGTGGGGTAGCAGAGGGTAGGTCAGATATGGAAAGTATTGTCTGCACTGGTGGAGGGAGTATGGTGGTTGTGGAGTGTTGAAGGCAGTAGATGAAAGTTTGGCAGCTGCGGTGGGGTGGAATGTAATGGCAGTGAGGCTGTGAATATGACAGTGTAGTGGTTGTTGAAAGGAATTGTAATGGTAGATTATAGGATGGTGATGAACTGGGAGTTTGTAAGTGTGTGGCAACAGGGGTTTTGGTTAGTAAGTATGTGATAACTGATCGAAGTGAAAGTTCATGTAAATCCGGTGAACTGGAAAGCAAGCAACAGCAGACAGAGGGAAGAGGCAGGGCTGTGCACAGTGAAAATGCATAGTGACTGATATAATTTTTTTTTTTGGTATAAAAAGCAATGTATATGTGTAACGACCCGCTGTTTTGGACCATTCAAATTCGACAATAAAACCGTACATGTCCGACTTGAATAATTCAAAATACCGAATTGTTAATAAAAATTTGGCAAAACTTAAAATATACAGTAAATAAATCAATCATAGATCACTTACACAGAGTAATACAATGCAGCGGAATAGATAAAGAATAGTAGTTTATGAAGCTACTATATACATCAGAGTTTAAAATAAAATACATTAGAATCTCTGGAATACAGAAAGGTCTTCAGTACGAGCCGATGACTTCTCTGAACCAGTCAACTAGAAAACTGAAAGCTGAAACGATAGTTGGATCTCCAAATGAAACTCCAATCTCATAAGGTGAGTCTCGAATGCTGGATTACTCGGTCTGACCCGAGCGTAAAGCAAAACACAAAACACTCGAGTCAGGATTAACATTCTTATATCAATAAATTCAACTCAAATGAAATATCAACTGAAATACAATATACTTAAAGGATGCTTGGGATGTCCATCCTCTAAGGGTCCATAGAACTATCTATAGGGTAGAAATATACACTATTACACCGTAGTCATTCACTTAATTTATACTTCAACCCAACAGTCAATTTTTACTTCGAATAATCATATTTCCCAAACTAGTATCTATATATTGAGTAAGGTATGCAGTACAGTATTTCAATTTCCTGAACTTAACAAATTGTTCACATCAACCTGGCCTTCCTATTTAAATTAAATCCAATCTCATTTTATCAGTTAAATCTTCCTAAAATTCCCACTTAAATTTATAATTCTCAAATTTGGATTTGATATCCCAATTTTCCCTTTTATTTCAATATGTTTCCATATTTTAAGTATTCAACATTTTAACCAAATTTTTCCCAATCTAGTTTCTAAATAAAATTCCCAATCTAGTTCAAACTCAAATTTCATTTAATTCGATTAGTTATCTACATAACCGATTCGACTATCTTGGTTCCAAATACATATCCGAATTTCTAAACCATTTAATTACACTATAGTTCATAGCTTATAGATAACAATTTAAATTTGACAGTTTCATCTAGATTCTCGATTTTTTTTTTTTTCATCGTTATTATCCAGTCTTGAACCCTCCCTTATTCGATTCAATATCATTTTAGTGATCATGAATTACACTTTACCCAAATTTCTTAAATTTTATTAAACGTGAAATATTTCATTCGATAAATTTCAATTTGATTTAGATAAATAAATCCTTATCTAAATACCATTTCAAAATAACCCAACTTTATTTCCCAATCCTAATTGTTCAATATTATTGCAAAATTTTCCGAAATAAAATTACATAAATATTTATCATAATTTATGTATTTAATCACATCTTGATTAAACTAGATATAATTAACTCTATGTTTATCATTTTCCCTTTTATACATGTATTTAAGAATTTACACATAAATAAAACCATATATTTCTTATCATATGGTCAAATGTTACGAATATTATCATTTCAATCCATACACTAAATATATACGGGTGGATAGCATTCCACCCGTAATCCCAAATTTAAATTAAATAAAACCCGCTTGGGTCTATCATTTAAACCCATTTCAATTCAAAACAACCATAACAAAAGGGAATTGCAGTGTGATGACAGGGATGGTGTCAAAGTAAATAAACAAGTAATAACAACGGTCAATAACAATTCAATAAGTAAATCAATAACTCCGAAATAATCGTATTTATTCGCATTGTTATTTGTATAATTATTTCTAGAATCTACACTATCATGTCATGTAGATAAAGATTACTACATTTTAGTTTTTCACTTGTCGTTCCATTTCAATTTCATTTTAATACTACAATAATTAATCCAAACTACGTTCAAGGATTTAAAGTATAATTTATCAATTTCTACGACAATTAATGGGTCAAATTTAACTAATCAAATTTACATATGGCGGGGTCAGGTTTCAAATAAATCAAGGTCCGTCATATGTAATCCGTCTTAATTTGTAAACTATACTACCCCAAATTTAACTAGCAAACTAGTTATCACTTAACAGTAGTAATTAACATCCAATTTAAACGATAATCAATCAATCAATCAATTATCAACCAATCTGTATTATTATCCCATAAATAAATTAACCGATAATGGTGTCAGGTGTCACAGGTGGGCAGATACAGATAATAGCAGTCATAACAGTAAAACAACCAACAGCAGCATATTTCAATTGTCGTTTCAATTGAAGTCAAATTTAATAAATAAAAGAACGTTAATCGTGACTGATTGCTCACCTTTCGAGGCTAGAGATGAACGAGACCAAGAGCGAATGGATACGAGCAAACCCAAAGGTCGAACAAGCGAGACAGTGACAAGGCTATAATGGCTGCGACGAATATGATATTTTTCAGTGATAAGTCAAGATGGGCACGAGATAGAGGAAGTAAGATACGTTAAATATAAATTTTATAACAATCAACATTAAATTTAAACACCAATCATAAAAATAAAAATCTATACTTATACACATATTTTAAACCAATATACAATGAAATCTTTATATTTAATATTCAAAAATAAATGTTCATACTAATATCGATACAAACTTATCTTGTGATACTAAATATTGTACGTATATAAACTAGCGTAAACTCAACCCACCAATCAAAGAAAACTTTTTTTTTTTTTATAAACATATTGTATATATATACTACTACATACGTTTCAAAATACCATCTTCAAAACAATATATATTATATACATATATATATAAATTTATTTACAACCCATAAATAATAAAATATATAAAATATACTAACTACTCCGTTACATATAAAACTGATATAATATTCACCCAGACAAGTGTCTTAAAATTAGTTATATTTACATATAATCATACTTAAAGTATACGGATATATAAGTAAATTGGAAGATCATAAAATCCAGATTTTATAAACTTATATATATAAAAAATCTTTACACAGTAATTAGCAAAAAAAAAAAAAAAAACAAAACCCAAAACAATCGCATGAGCCCTATAACCTGGGGAACGATCACGATCTCCACTCAAATCCTCATGCAACCGAAAGAAATTATTATTTCATATATATATATATATATATATTTTTATATATTAATCAAAACTGATATATTATAAACATAAACAAAATGATCTAAACATGCATACACAACAGTAAGATGGAGAACCAATGACAAAAACTTCAGGCAAATAAGTCTTTGAAGAAATAAAATAAACCTACCTATAGTGTTCACCACTTCCAAAGCAGACTCGGGTTTTGAAGGATGTGGCAACGGTGGATTAATTGATGGGTTTGCTGTTGAAGGCGGATCCGGGTTGAAGCATCGGGTGTAGGAGGTTTCGTATGGGAGAGGCGCTATTGTTATAGGGTGGAGGCCAAGCTAGTTCAAAGCTACATGGGAGGTGGAAAGAAACGAAGGTGACTGCTGCTCGTTATCTGTATGCGTTTCGTATGTGCTTTTTTTTTTTATATATATATATGGCAGCGGATGAAGGTGGAAAGGAGGGTGCAAATTGTGTTCTGAGAGCAAAAATGAAAAAAATATGAAGAGAGGGGAAGAAGAATAAATAGAATGGATGTTATGCGTGATTTCAGGGGATTGATAAAAGTAACGTCTACGTAAAAAATCAAAAGTGCAAGTGAATGTTTAAAAGAAAGGGAAACAGCGCTGAAGGTGCGAATAAAATTTTCAAATCAAAAGAAACGTAAAGTTGCCCATTTATTTATCAAACGTGATTTAAGCCAAATAAAAGGAAACGAAGAGTAACAGTCAGAAATTAGTACGCAATTAATTGAATAGAAACCTTCCCTGAGATTCAGTTGACTTAATTAAAACAAATTTTATAAATTTAGCTTGGAGTACACGGTAAACGTTAGAAAACAAATGAAAAAAAAAAAAAAAAGTCACGGATTTGTTTCAAAAGGAAAGGCAATGAACCGTTGAAATTTAGAAAGGCAAGAATATAATCAAAAGGGGAAACGTACACTTTTTTTTTTCCAGGAATGAATACAAGTTCAAGAATAATAACGTTAATATAAATTTATTTTATAACGCTAGGATATCGTGGAACGAAGGAAACAAATTTAAATGTACCGAGATAACGTATGGCATTTTATACGTTTTCAAACTTTTGAAATGGCATAGGATGGTAATAGCTGTACACCGATTGAGAAGCCTTTAAAGCAATTTATTTTATTGCCTGGGATTCACGTTCCAAATTTTTTTTTTTTTTTTTTTGAAACGGAAGGAAGCAATAAAGTCACAGATAAATGAAATTGTAACAGTCTCCCAAATTCAGCTGACAAATAATAAAGCAATTGATAATAGGTGCGCGTTTAAATTTTGAAACGCCAAAAGAAATCAAATGGTAAGGAATTTATATAACAGTACATTATACGTTTTTTTTTTCCACCCCATAAGAAGGCTGAACGCACATCACTTGAAATGGAAAGGCAAAAGTAAAGCGCGATGATTCAGGAAGTAACATAAGGAATAAAATATCAACGGTCAAAAGTTATGATTTAGCTGAAAATTTCAAGTAATAAATTTATTGAGTAGCACGTTTCAATTTGAGCAAGAATAAGTATGAAATGGAAGTAGCAATAGAAAAATGGAAGTGAAACGTATTCACTTTTTTCCTTATACAAAATATTATATAAAGTAGATAAAAGGAAATTTCCACGTTCGAATCATTAAAGCGATAAATATTTGTATCGGCCAACGCGTGAATCCAGGAAAAAATAAAGGTAAGCTATTTATTGTTTTGCAACCGATAAAATTTTGAACAGTAAGAAAATAAAGCAATAGTCACAGTGGAGTCCCTTGATTTTGTGCAAATGAAATTTATTAAAGCAATTGAAATTTAACGATAGAAAAGTCACTGCTATGCACTGATTCAGAAATCAATTCATAGCTTGAATTTAATAGAATTACCAAATAAATAAACTTCCATAAAATAAATTGAAAATTTACCATTTGCTATATTTAATTATACGTAATCCAAATATTAACTCTTTATTTGCAAATAAATTTATTTAAAATTTCACCAAAATCCAAATTAAATACGTTATAAAACCAATTAAAATCATTAAAATTTTATGGGTCGTTACACTCTCTCCCACTCAAAACTTTTCGTCCCCGAAAAGGAAGGAGGTAGGAGAATAAAACAACCATAAATAGATTGAAATACAAGATAAATAATTAATTTAAAACTATATAGATTTTATTTGAAATATTTATTTGATAACTTCATTTGAAATTTAGTTTTCTTTAATACATTAATACTTTTCAAATTCCTTTGAAAACCATTACTCACATTATTACTTATATTTACAAAGAAGCTATTAAAATATTAAATCCAAAATTCACAAATTTTTATTTTGTTTCAAGATACCTTCCAAATATTATTATTAGATCACAAATCATTTTTTAAAGTATCTTTTATTTTAGATAAATAAATGTTTAAATATTTATAACACTAAAATTTCTATTAAACCATGTAGTATATAATTAAACAATATTTTAAAGGATATATCCAACAAGGAAGGAAGGTAGATTTGGAAAAAGGAATCAAGGTGAATAACTAAACTGAGCAGATAAGGTAGATTCAAGAATAGAATCGGGCACGAGTAATAAATATAGAACCATAAGAATTTAAAATTTCAAATATTAATTCAAAATTTCTTTGTTGAAAATACTTTTATAATAAAATACCTTTATAAATAAATACTTTTATATTGAAACCAATTTTTCTTTCGAAATACTTTTATAACTCAATGTTTTAACAAGTTTATCCTCGTTCTTGCAGACTCTGGCCATGCGTTGATCAGGCGCAAAGCTAGAATTCTTCAAGTACTTAGTAGACTTGTTTCAACACCCAGTGAAAATACTTGAAAAACCTTTTTTTTAAAAAAAACAGATATGGAAAGTACAATCCAAACAAAACAACCAAACCAAAACCTTTGTCCGATCATGGTTCGCAGATACACAATGGTTACGCCTGGTTCCCCCAGGAAACAATCCATATCCGTAAGCTTTCACAGCCCTGCGAGTTACGCCATGATGACTAGTAGGGTGCAGGATACACAATGGTTACGCCTGGTTCCCCCAGGAAACAATCCGTACCCCCAGGCAAGACTCAGCCAGGCACTTGCGCTACTATTCGCGACCTACACAGATTGCAGGATACACAATGGTTACGCCTGGTTCCCCCAGGAAACAATCCGTACCCCTAGGCAAGACTCAGCCAGGCAATTGCGCTGTGCATTCACGAGAGAAAAAAAACCATGGGTTACGCCACGGTGGGAAACACTCGAGTATTACATCCGGAAAACCGAAAATCAGAGAGAATAATATCGATAGAATGAATCCACGATGTGGCCACAAAGCGGATATCAAGCAGAAGGCACTTTCCATATCTTTACTTCGAAAATATATATCATATAGTACCTTTTCAAATCACTTTCAAATATTGTACTTATATAAAGTCCATATATATAGGATTCCTTTCTCAAATCGAATACTTTCCAAATCAATAGTAGATCAAATCATACTTATATAGATTTCGATTAAATAAAATCTCTTTCCAAATTGAGTACCTTTCAAATCAATAGATTTCAAATCAACCTCATACTTATACAATCCATTTTACATAAGTTCGACCACTCCCAAATCAAGTGCTTAGTAATCTAAGGTTCTCAATTTCAAATTATTTCAATACCAATTCAGTTTCAAAATCATATATGATTTCACCAAATTTTCTTCCAAATTAAATGTCTGAATTTCAAAGTTCCCAAAATAATAGGTGTAGAAAATTATCCCAGTTTCCAAATTAAAATAATTCAAGTCAAACAAATTCATTTCCAAAATCACCATATAAGTACTGGGTTTTTTTTTTCAATTTAATTTTCAAAACCAAATATTTTTCTCAAAATCAATTATATTCAAAATGGTTTCCAAATTTATAATTATCCCTTTAAAACCTTTAAACTATTTACTTCGATTTGAAATATCCAATTTACCTTTTTGAAAACCATTATTTAAAACTAAAATTCTTTCAAAACATTTAAAAACTAAATTCCATATTAGTATAATTAAAATAGCCATATTCTCTTACTTAATAAAAGGTTTAACCTCATACAACAAAACTTGCATACTTTATCAAATATTTTATACCTTTCGAAATATCTTGGTTTTTAAACCTTGATTTGGAAGTGCTCGAACCTTCAAAATAGTCGGTGAAAATCAATTTCAAATCCAAGAGATGGAAATCAATTTTTATAAATAGAGTTATTCTAAGTCAAATCAAAAACTCGAGGACTGAACACCGGTCTTACTTCAAATTGTTTCAAATATATACATATATCTTTCGAAAATATCAAATTATACTTCGGAATTTGAAATCAAAAACGGTTTTACAAAATCACTCGCATAGCGAAGCTATTAAAGTGGCCTCTCCCCCACTCTGAAACTCGAAAATCAATGTCGATGATGCGTGCACTCATCACCGAAATTATTCTCCAGCGACATAAGTGAGTTCTGGACTTCTATTTTCTTGAAAACTTCTTTGAAATTTCTTCAAAATTATTGGAATTCATTTGAATTCATTTGAAATATTTCTTATTCGGAAAAATACTTTTAAATCGTATTATTTATATATAATTTCCAAAATCTTAAAACCAATTTCAAAATACCGGAATTCAATTCTCGAATTTCAAATTTAACACTTCAATTATAAATCATTTTTATATAAATCAATTTCTTATAATTTTTTCAAAATTTCAAATCCTTTCAAAACCCTTTTTATATAGAATAACATTTCTTATTTGCTTTATATATAGGTATATAATCTCTACCGAAAACATTTTCTTTATATATATAGAATAAAATCATAGTTATCAAAATAATAATTTCGGTATAAACAATTTCTAAAATACAAACAAAACCCGATTTTCAAAGGATGATTTAAGGATGGATTTCAAAACAAAGATAGAGATTTAATTTAAAGGAACTCTAATCAATAGAATCCTGATTCGAAGATAGACTCGATCGAAGATGAGATAATTAAGTTACAAAATAGAGGATGGATATACTTCTATAAATCGCGGGCGACCTTTACCTGTCAACCGTGATTCCAAAATTAGATCGGTGTAGAATTCTGAGGCAATTCGACATTCGATCGTCGGAGATATAGAATTCGGCATAACAAGATATATCAGCATCGTAAACCGAGGATACAGGAATCTTCGGTGAGTCAATGCCAATTGAAAAGGAGTTTTCACCCCCTTTACAAATCATTCAATGGAGTTATGGGATACTCCAGAATCAAACGAATATAAATAGGGAGAGACAGAATGAATTTCGAAACCGAGGGACATTCCAAAACTCAAAGGAAATTGAGTCAAAAAGGAAGAGATTCAACTCGAACGAAAGTGATTCTGTAAATAAATTTACCATATATGCTAAGTTTTGCCTAGAGCCAAAGCTCTGATACCAACTGTAACGACCCGCTGTTTTGGACCATTCAAATTCGACAATAAAACCGTACATGTCCGACTTGAATAATTCAAAATACCGAATTGTTAATAAAAATTTGGCAAAACTTAAAATATACAGTAAATAAATCAATCATAGATCACTTACACAGAGTAATACAATGCAGCGGAATAGATAAAGAATAGTAGTTTATGAAGCTACTATATACATCAGAGTTTAAAATAAAATACATTAGAATCTCTGGAATACAGAAAGGTCTTCAGTACGAGCCGATGACTTCTCTGAACCAGTCAACTAGAAAACTGAAAGCTGAAACGATAGTTGGATCTCCAAATGAAACTCCAATCTCATAAGGTGAGTCTCGAATGCTGGATTACTCGGTCTGACCCGAGCGTAAAGCAAAACACAAAACACTCGAGTCAGGATTAACATTCTTATATCAATAAATTCAACTCAAATGAAATATCAACTGAAATACAATATACTTAAAGGATGCTTGGGATGTCCATCCTCTAAGGGTCCATAGAACTATCTATAGGGTAGAAATATACACTATTACACCGTAGTCATTCACTTAATTTATACTTCAACCCAACAGTCAATTTTTACTTCGAATAATCATATTTCCCAAACTAGTATCTATATATTGAGTAAGGTATGCAGTACAGTATTTCAATTTCCTGAACTTAACAAATTGTTCACATCAACCTGGCCTTCCTATTTAAATTAAATCCAATCTCATTTTATCAGTTAAATCTTCCTAAAATTCCCACTTAAATTTATAATTCTCAAATTTGGATTTGATATCCCAATTTTCCCTTTTATTTCAATATGTTTCCATATTTTAAGTATTCAACATTTTAACCAAATTTTTCCCAATCTAGTTTCTAAATAAAATTCCCAATCTAGTTCAAACTCAAATTTCATTTAATTCGATTAGTTATCTACATAACCGATTCGACTATCTTGGTTCCAAATACATATCCGAATTTCTAAACCATTTAATTACACTATAGTTCATAGCTTATAGATAACAATTTAAATTTGACAGTTTCATCTAGATTCTCGATTTTTTTTTTTTCATCGTTATTATCCAGTCTTGAACCCTCCCTTATTCGATTCAATATCATTTTAGTGATCATGAATTACACTTTACCCAAATTTCTTAAATTTTATTAAACGTGAAATATTTCATTCGATAAATTTCAATTTGATTTAGATAAATAAATCCTTATCTAAATACCATTTCAAAATAACCCAACTTTATTTCCCAATCCTAATTGTTCAATATTATTGCAAAATTTTCCGAAATAAAATTACATAAATATTTATCATAATTTATGTATTTAATCACATCTTGATTAAACTAGATATAATTAACTCTATGTTTATCATTTTCCCTTTTATACATGTATTTAAGAATTTACACATAAATAAAACCATATATTTCTTATCATATGGTCAAATGTTACGAATATTATCATTTCAATCCATACACTAAATATATACGGGTGGATAGCATTCCACCCGTAATCCCAAATTTAAATTAAATAAAACCCGCTTGGGTCTATCATTTAAACCCATTTCAATTCAAAACAACCATAACAAAAGGGAATTGCAGTGTGATGACAGGGATGGTGTCAAAGTAAATAAACAAGTAATAACAACGGTCAATAACAATTCAATAAGTAAATCAATAACTCCGAAATAATCGTATTTATTCGCATTGTTATTTGTATAATTATTTCTAGAATCTACACTATCATGTCATGTAGATAAAGATTATTACATTTTAGTTTTTCACTTGTCGTTCCATTTCAATTTCATTTTAATACTACAATAATTAATCCAAACTACGTTCAAGGATTTAAAGTATAATTTATCAATTTCTACGACAATTAATGGGTCAAATTTAACTAATCAAATTTACATATGGCGGGGTCAGGTTTCAAATAAATCAAGGTCCGTCATATGTAATCCGTCTTAATTTGTAAACTATACTACCCCAAATTTAACTAGCAAACTAGTTATCACTTAACAGTAGTAATTAACATCCAATTTAAACGATAATCAATCAATCAATCAATTATCAACCAATCTGTATTATTATCCCATAAATAAATTAACCGATAATGGTGTCAGGTGTCACAGGTGGGCAGATACAGATAATAGCAGTCATAACAGTAAAACAACCAACAGCAGCATATTTCAATTGTCGTTTCAATTGAAGTCAAATTTAATAAATAAAAGAACGTTAATCGTGAGTGATTGCTCACCTTTCGAGGCTAGAGATGAACGAGACCAAGAGCGAATGGATACGAGCAAACCCAAGGTCGAACAAGCGAGACAGTGACAAGGCTATAATGGCTGCGACGAATATGATATTTTTCAGTGATAAGTCAAGATGGGCACGAGATAGAGGAAGTAAGATACGTTAAATATAAATTTTATAACAATCAACATTAAATTTAAACACCAATCATAAAAATAAAAATCTATACTTATACACATATTTTAAACCAATATACAATGAAATCTTTATATTTAATATTCAAAAATAAATGTTCATACTAATATCGATACAAACTTATCTTGTGATACTAAATATTGTACGTATATAAACTAGCGTAAACTCAACCCACCAATCAAAGAAAACTTTTTTTTTTTATAAACATATTGTATATATATACTACTACATACGTTTCAAAATACCATCTTCAAAACAATATATATTATATACATATATATATAAATTTATTTACAACCCATAAATAATAAAATATATAAAATATACTAACTACTCCGTTACATATAAAACTGATATAATATTCACCCAGACAAGTGTCTTAAAATTAGTTATATTTACATATAATCATACTTAAAGTATACAGATATATAAGTAAATTGGAAGATCATAAAATCCAGATTTTATAAACTTATATATATAAAAAATCTTTACACAGTAATTAGCAAAAAAAAAAAAAACAAAACCCAAAACAATCGCATGAGCCCTATAACCTGGGGAACGATCACGATCTCCACTCAAATCCTCATGCAACCGAAAGAAATTATTATTTCATATATATATATATATATATATATTTATATATTAATCAAAACTGATATATTATAAACATAAACAAAATGATCTAAACATGCATACACAACAGTAAGATGGAGAACCAATGACAAAAACTTCAGGCAAATAAGTCTTTGAAGAAATAAAATAAACCTACCTATAGTGTTCACCACTTCCAAAGCAGACTCGGGTTTCGAAGGATGTGGCAACGGTGGATTAATTGATGGGTTTGCTGTTGAAGGCGGATCCGGGTTGAAGCATCGGGTGTAGGAGGTTTCGTATGGGAGAGGCGCTATTGTTATAGGGTGGAGGCCAAGCTAGTTCAAAGCTACATGGGAGGTGGAAAGAAACGAAGGTGACTGCTGCTCGTTATCTGTATGCGTTTCGTATGTGCTTTTTTTTTTTTATGTATATGGCAGCGGATGAAGGTGGAAAGGAGGGTGCAAATTGTGTTCTGAGAGCAAAAATGAAAAAAATATGAAGAGAGGGGAAGAAGAATAAATAGAATGGATGTTATGCGTGATTTCAGGGGATTGATAAAAGTAACGTCTACGTAAAAAATCAAAAGTGCAAGTGAATGTTTAAAAGAAAGGGAAACAGCGCTGAAGGTGCGAATAAAATTTTCAAATCAAAAGAAACGTAAAGTTGCCCATTTATTTATCAAACGTGATTTAAGCCAAATAAAAGGAAACGAAGAGTAACAGTCAGAAATTAGTACGCAATTAATTGAATAGAAACCTTCCCTGAGATTCAGTTGACTTAATTAAAACAAATTTTATAAATTTAGCTTGGAGTACACGGTAAACGTTAGAAAACAAATGAAAAAAAAAAAAAAAAAAAGTCACGGATTTGGTTCAAAAGGAAAGGCAATGAACCGTTGAAATTTAGAAAGGCAAGAATATAATCAAAAGGGGAAACGTACACTTTTTTTTTTCCAGGAATGAATACAAGTTCAAGAATAATAACGTTAATATAAATTTATTTTATAACGCTAGGATATCGTGGAACGAAGGAAACAAATTTAAATGTACCGAGATAACGTATGGCATTTTATACGTTTTCAAACTTTTGAAATGGCATAGGATGGTAATAGCTGTACACCGATTGAGAAGCCTTTAAAGCAATTTATTTTATTGCCTGGGTTTCACGTTCCAAATTTTTTTTTTTTTTTTTTTTTTTGAAACGGAAGGAAGCAATAAAGTCACAGATAAATGAAATTGTAACAGTCTCCCAAATTCAGCTGACAAATAATAAAGCAATTGATAATAGGTGCGCGTTTAAATTTTGAAACGCCAAAAGAAATCAAATGGTAAGGAATTTATATAACAGTACATTATACGTTTTTTTTTTTTCACCCCATAAGAAGGCTGAACGCACATCACTTGAAATGGAAAGGCAAAAGTAAAGCGCGATGATTCAGGAAGTAACATAAGGAATAAAATATCAACGGTCAAAAGTTATGATTTAGCTGAAAATTTCAAGTAATAAATTTATTGAGTAGCACGTTTCAATTTGAGCAAGAATAAGTATGAAATGGAAGTAGCAATAGAAAAATGGAAGTGAAACGTATTCACTTTTTGCCTTATACAAAATATTATATAAAGTAGATAAAAGGAAATTTCCACGTTCGAATCATTAAAGCGATAAATATTTGTATCGGCCAACGCGTGAATCCAGGAAAAAATAAAGGTAAGCTATTTATTGTTTTGCAACCGATAAAATTTTGAACAGTAAGAAAATAAAGCAATAGTCACAGTGGAGTCCCTTGATTTTGTGCAAATGAAATTTATTAAAGCAATTGAAATTTAACGATAGAAAAGTCACTGCTATGCACTGATTCAGAAATCAATTCATAGCTTGAATTTAATAGAATTACCAAATAAATAAACTTCCATAAAATAAATTGAAAATTTACCATTTGCTATATTTAATTATACGTAATCCAAATATTAACTCTTTATTTGCAAATAAATTTATTTAAAATTTCACCAAAATCCAAATTAAATACGTTATAAAACCAATTAAAATCATTAAAATTTTATGGGTCGTTACAATATGGAAAAAAATGGAAATGCAAAGAATGTAAATGAAAATTGAAATGCAATATTATTATTTTTTCTTTTTCAAATGAGATTGTATTTTTTTTTTAAATATGGAGATGCAATGGAAACAAAAAGAAAACCCACAATCACACAAACAAATGCAAAAACAAACAAGAAAATCAAACACACAACAAAATGAAAACAAAGATCACACAACAAACACACAAATTTCAATGAAAACTAATCCGAAGAATAGAAAATAAAATCAAAACAATTCCCCGGCAACGGCGCCAAAAACTTGTTCGTCGACGGATATTCTATCGGTTTAGAAAACCGTCGAACGAATTTAGAGATAAAAATAACCACAAGCGCACGGTGTACGAATGTAGCACGCGACGAATACGGGTCGATCCGCAGGGAATTTATGATTTTAAAATTCTACTCAAAAGAGACTAAGAGAGGAGATCATGTTACATGAAACATATGGGTATTTATACAAGTTAGAAACCCTAATGCATATTTTTGGGGAGTACCCAAAATGCCCTTGGAGGAAGTGTGGTCACCAAGTAACTATTAACTTCCACTAATCATCCATTAAGTATGCATGAAGATTTAATTGCCATAAGCATGTGGATTAGCTTGTAATTTGTACATGAAGAAAGGTGGGTAGGTGGGGTCCTCCATTATCATGCCTTTGAATTATTTCCATCTTTATTTGTTCTATTCACCCTTGTGCATACATATTTTTCATGAAGCCACTTGTGTTTGAATTTTAATTCCTACAAAATACATAGAAATTTTCAATTAAATTTTCACAAATTAATAAATGCACAAAAAAGACAATTTTGTCCCTATATGAAGATGAATATGTGACAATTTGAAAATAATTTGAATTTGGTTTAAACAAGTTAAAATACCCAATATGATCATTTATTTAATTTAAATAGAATAAATATGGTGGTAAAAATATGCACATTTACGTGCACATCAAATACTCCCACACTTATCTTTTTATTCGTCCTCGAATAAACTAAAACTAAGGTAAATCCGTTTTCGTAGGGAGCACGATTGCATTGAGCGTATGCAATAAGCCGTTAAACCTCTGGGTGTCCCCAGTAGGACGAGTGTTGTCTCGTGAGGGTTTTCAGCGGATACTACCCACAAAATCCAAATGCAGGATGAAAATATTTACAAAATGCAAGATTTATTTACAAAGAGATGAATGCAAATTTTTGAAATATTTACAAAATTAAGGATTTATTTTTAAATCGACACAGATAAGTTAAATATTGGTTTTGAGGTGATGAAGAGGGGTGACAATTAGTGACTGTAGTTTGGTGAAGGTTGAAGCAGGTGATTTGATTTGGCGGGTGTGCAGGTTGAATGATGAGTGGCTACTGGTTTGTGTGCAGTATGTTGGTGGAGATGGATTGTATGAGGTGTGGTGGTGAAATGCTGCAGTTGTGTGATGGATGAGGCAGTAAGGAAGTGGATGTTTATGTGAGCAGTATTCGACCAGGTGAGGATTGAAATTGCAGAGACAGGCAGAGGCTATGAAAATTAAAAATGTTTGATGTGGTCGGGGTGGTTCTGGTGGGGTAGCAGAGGGTAGGTCAGATATGTGAAAGTATTGTCTGCACTGGTGGAGGGAGTATGGTGGTTGTGGAGTGTTGAAGGCAGTGGATGAAAGTTTGGCAGCTGTGGTGGGGTGGAATGTAATGGCAGTGAGGCTGTGAATATGATAGTGTAGTGGTTGTTGAAAGGAATTGTAATGGTAGATTATAGGATGGTGATGAACTGGGAGTTTGTAAGTGTGTGGCAACAGGGGTTTTGGTTAGTGAGTATGTGATAACTGATCGAAGTGAAAGTTCATGTAAATCCGGTGAACTGGAAAGTAAGCAACAGTAGACAGAGGGAAGAGGTAGGGCTGTGCACAGTGAAAATGCACAGTGACTGATATAATTTTTTTTTTTTTTGGTATAAAAAGCAATGTATATGGAAAAAAATGGAAATGCAAAGAATGTAAATGAAAATTGAAATGCAATATTTTTTTTTTCTTTTTCAAATGAGATTGTATTTTTTTTTTAAATATGGAGATGCAATGGAAACAAAAAGAAAACACGCAATCACACAAACAAATGCAAAAACAAACACGAAAATCAAACACACAACAAAATGAAAACAAAGATCACACAACAAACACACAAATTTCAATGAAAACTAATCCGAAGAATAGAAAATAAAATCAAAACAATTCCCCGGCAACGGCGCCAAAAACTTGTTCGTCGACGGGTATTCTATCGGTTTAGAAAACCGTCGAACGAATTTAGAGATAAAAATAACCGCAAGCGCACGGTGTACGAATGTAGCACGCGGCGAATACGGGTCGATCCGTAGGGAATTGATGATTTTAAAATTCTACTCAAGAGAGACTAAGAGAGGAGATCATGTTACATGAAACATATGGGTATTTATACAAGTTAGAAACCCTAATGCATATTTTTGGGGAGTACCCAAAATGCCCTTGGAGGAAGTGTGGTCACCAAGTAACTATTAACTTCCACTAATCATCCATTAAGTATGCATGAAGATTTAATGGCCATAAGCATGTGGATTAGCTTGTAATTTGTACATGAAGAAAGGTGGGTAGGTGGGGTCCTCCATTATCATGCCTTTGAATTATTTCCATCTTCATTTGTTCTATTCACCCTTGTGCATACATATTTTTCATGAAGCCACTTGTGTTTGAATTTTAATTCCTACAAAATACATAGAAATTTTCAATTAAATTTTCCCAAATTAATAAATGCACAAAAAAGACAATTTTGTCCCTATATGAAGATGAATATGTGACAATTTGAAAATAATTTGAATTTGGTTTAAACAAGTTAAAATACCCAATATGATCATTTATTTAATTTAAATAGAATAAATATGGTGGTAAAAATATGCACATTTACGTGCACATCAAATACTCCCACACTTATCTTTTTATTCGTCCTCGAATAAACTAAAACTAAGGTAAATCCGTTTTCGTAGGGAGCACGATTGCATTGAGCGTATGCAATAAGCCGTTAAACCTCTGGGTGTCCCCAGTAGGACGAGTGTTGTCTCGTGAGGGTTTTCAGCGGATACTACCCAAAAAATCCAAATGCAGGATGAAAATATTTACAAAATGCAAGATTTATTTACAAAGAGATGAATGCAAATTTTTGAAATATTTACAAAATTAAGGATTTATTTTTAAATCGACACAGATAAGTTAAATATTGGTTTTGAGGTGATGAAGAGGGGTGACAATTAGTGACTGTAGTTTGGTGAAGGTTGAAGCAGGTGATTTGATTTGGCGGGTGTGCAGGTTGAATGATGAGTGGCTACTGCAGGTTGGTGAGTAAACAATGGAAGGGTTTGTGTGCAGTATGTTGGTGGAGATGGATTGTATGAAGTGTGGTGGTGAAATGCTGCAGTTGTGTGATGGATGAGGCAGTAAGGAAGTGGATGTTTATGTGAGCAGTATTCGACCAGGTGAGGATTGAAATTGCAGAGACAGGCAGAGGCTATGAAAATTAAAAATGTTTGATGTGGTCGGGGTGGTTCTGGTGGGGTAGCAGAGGGTAGGTCAGATATGGGAAAGTATTGTCTGCACTGGTGGAGGGAGTATGGTGGTTGTGGAGTGTTGAAGGCAGTAGATGAAAGTTTGGCAGCTGTGGTGGGGTGGAATGTAATGGCAGTGAGGCTGTGAATATGACAGTGTAGTGGTTGTTGAAAGGAATTGTAATGGTAGATTATAGGATGGTGATGAACTGGGAGTTTGTAAGTGTGTGGCAACAGGGGTTTTGGTTAGTGAGTATGTGATAACTGATCGAAGTGAAAGTTCATGTAAATCCGGTGAACTGGAAAGCAAGCAACAGTAGACAGAGGGAAGAGGCAGGGCTGTGCACAGTGAAAATGCACGGTGACTGATATAATTTTTTTTTTTTGGTATAAAAAGCAATGTAAATGAAAAAAAATGGAAATGCAAAGAATGTAAATGAAAATTGAAATGCAATATTTTTTTTTTCTTTTTCAAATGAGATTTTTTTTTAAATATGGAGATGCAATGGAAACAAAAAGAAAACACGCAATCACACAAACAAATGCAGAAACAAACAAGAAAATCAAACACACAACAAAATGAAAACAAAGATCACACAACAAACACACAAATTTCAATGAAAACTAATCCGAAGAATAGAAAATAAAATCAAAACAATTCCCCGGCAACGGTGCCAAAAACTTGTTCGTCGACGGATATTCTATCGGTTTAGAAAACCGTCGAACGAATTTAGAGATAAAAATAACCACAAGCGCACGGTGTACGAATGTAGCACGCGGCGAATACGGGTCGATCCGCAGGGTATTGATGATTTTAAAATTCTACTCATCCGAAGAATAGAAAATAAAATCAAAACAATTCCCCGGCAACGGCGCCAAAAACTTGTTCGTCGACGGATATTCTATCGGTTTAGAAAACCGTCGAACGAATTTAGAGATAAAAATAACCGCAAGCGCACGGTGTACGAATGTAGCACGCGGCGAATACGGGTCGATCCGCAGGGAATTGATGATTTTAAAATTCTACTCATCCGAAGAATAGAAAATAAAATCAAAATAATTCCCCGGCAACGGCGCCAAAAACTTGTTCGTCGACGGATATTCTATCGGTTTAGAAAACCGTCGAACGAATTTAGAGATAAAAATAACCGCAAGCGCACGGTGTACGAATGTAGCACGCGGCGAATACGGGTCGATCCGCAGGGAATTGATGATTTTAAAATTCTACTCAATCAAATTAACCAAAGTTGGAAAAGTGATTAACTAAAAAAAAAGAAAAATGACAAAAGAAAATAGATAAAAATATGAGAGTGTTAAGACAATTTAGAGGCAATTTCCACTCTCTAGATCACATAAATCAACAAAATGAAGTTATGATCTCTCTTTTCTTGTCATTAGTGAATTAGTTGATGTGCTTATTATAAGTATGGTATATTTGTGCTATTAATTAGCTCAATATAAACCATCAAACTATAACACAACCACTAATACACATTTAACTCTCATGAAATATGCAACAAGTTGAAATAAAAATCTATTTTAAGCATAGCCTATTAACTATTGTTTAGAAATATAGGCTATCAAATTTCAATTTCAACATTCACTTCTTTGCCATAGTCATATTTAGATGAAGAGGCAATTTGTGTTATGTTTGTTTAAGCATAGCCTATTTGTTATGAACAACATAGACTATCAAATTCAAAGCTAAACAACATCATTAAACCACTTCAAATGTTTCCATTAAAGCACAAAAAGAGAGTATAAACATCAAAATGTTGCATCTACATACTAGAGAGCTTCATTACCCCTAAATTGTAGGGATTAAGCTCTCATATTTGTTATCAAATCAACAAATGTAGAAAGCAACATGAAAGCAAAAAAGAAAGAAAAAGAAAGAGAGCAAAGCAAAGAAACAAAACTAATCTACTTGCATGAAATAAGAGAAACTACACTACAACATGAAAGTAAATGAACATGAAAAGGAAAGAGCATATATTAAATTGCATAAAATAAAAAAGATTACAAGAAATAAAAATTGGCTAAGTAGCCATTAAAAGAAAAAGAGAGCCTTCTTTTATTTGATCTAAACTAAACTAAAGAGAAGGAGGCCTAAGTGAGACTAAGAGAAGATATGGCTACATGAAACATAAGGGGTATTTATACAAGTTAGAAACCCTAATGCATATTTTTGGGGAGTACCCAAAATGCCCTTGGAGGAAGTGTGGTCACCAAGTAACTATTAACTTCCACTAATCATCCATTAAGTATGCATGAAGATTTAATGGCCATAAGCATGTGGATTAGCTTGTAATTTGTACATGAAGAAAGGTGGGTAGGTGGGGTCCTCCATTATCATGCCTTTGAATTATTTCCATCTTCATTTGTTCTATTCACCCTTGTGCATACATATTTTTCATGAAGCCACTTGTGTTTGAATTTTAATTCCTACAAAATACATAGAAATTTTCAATTAAATTTTCACAAATTAATAAATGCACAAAAAAGACAATTTTGTCCCTATATGAAGATGAATATGTGACAATTTGAAAATAATTTGAATTTGGTTTAAACAAGTTAAAATACCCAATATGATCATTTATTTAATTTAAATAGAATAAATATGGTGGTAAAAATATGCACATTTACGTGCACATCAAATACTCCCACACTTATCTTTTTATTCGTCCTCGAATAAACTAAAACAAAGGTAAATCCGTTTTCGTAGGGAGCACGATTGCATTGAGCGTATGCAATAAGCCGTTAAACCTCTGGGTGTCCCCAGTAGGACGAGTGTTGTCTCGTGAGGGTTTTCAGCGGATACTACCCACAAAATCCAAATGCAGGATGAAAATATTTACAAAATGCAAGATTTATTTACAAAGAGATGAATGCAAATTTTTGAAATATTTACAAAATTAAGGATTTATTTTTAAATCGACACAGACAAGTTAAATATTGGTTTTGAGGTGATGAAGACGGGTGACAATTACTGACTGTAGTTTGGTGAAGGTTGAAGCAGGTGATTTGATTTGGCGGGTGTGCAGGTTGAATGATGAGTGGCTACTGCAGGTTGGTGAGTAAACAATGGAAGGGTTTGTGTGCAGTACGTTGGTGGAGATGGATTGTATGAAGTGTGGTGGTGAAATGCTGCAGTTGTGTGATGGATGAGGCAGTAAGGAAGTGGATGTTTATGTGAGCAGTATTCGACCAGGTGAGGATTGAAATTGCAGAGACAGGCAGAGGCTATGGAAATTAAAAATGTTTGATGTGGTCGGGGTGGTTCTGGTGGGGTAGCAGAGGGTAGGTCAGATATGGGAAAGTATTGTCTTCACTGGTGGAGGGAGTATGGTGGTTGTGGAGTGTTGAAGGCAGTAGATGAAAGTTTGGCAGCTGTGGTGGGATGGAATGTAATGGCAGTGAGGCTGTGAATATGACAGTGTAGTGGTTGTTGAAAGGAATTGTAATGGTAGATTATAGGATGGTGATGAACTGGGAGTTTGTAAGTGTGTGGCAACAGGGGTTTTGGTTAGTGAGTATGTGATAACTGATCGAAGTGAAAGTTCATGTAAATCCGGTGAACTGGAAAGCAAGCAACAGTAGACAGAGGGAAGAGGCAGGGCTGTGCACAGTGAAAATGCACGGTGACTGATATAATTTTTTTTTTGGTATAAAAAGCAATGTATATGAAAAAAAGGGAAATGCAAAGAATGTAAATGAAAATTGAAATGCAATATTTTTTTTTTCTTTTTCAAATGAGATTGTATAAGTTTTACTTAAAAAAAAAAATTGAAAAACCAAAATACAAAACAAAAAAATCAATTTCCTTTTGAAAAATAAATTTTATTTGTAAATATTTTTCCTTTAAAAAAAATTCTTGAAAATGTCTGAGTTTCCTTTCCCCTACTCACTTGAATTTTACAATAGTTGTGAAAATCAATATAATCCATATGATTTCACTTCGAATTCGTATGAATATTTTAACGACAACTATTCTTTAGACAATTCGAATTTTGAAAAACAATGTTTTCAAAACAATGACCAACCCTCGAATCTCGAAAATAGCATTTCATCTCTACTTGAAATCTCTACACAACAAAATCAAATGATAAATGATTTGTGTAATTCTTATTTGTGTGATAACTCAAGTCAAAATTTTCAAAATAATTCACTTCAAAATTCAAATAATTTTGAGTATAACCCATGCCAATTCAATTTCGAGCTTCAAAATAAATTTCAAAATCAAGACGAAAATGTGAACCAATTTTCATATAATTTTGGCAATGGGAATAATCTCGACCGCGATATAATTGAAAACTTTGGTCATCAACAAATTCAAAGTGAAAATTTTCAAACTAATAATCATGAATTTGATTTTGTTGAACAAATGGAAAAAGATAACGGGGATTTATTATTTGAAAAATACAAAACTTTTAGTGAAAATCATAATCAAATCTCAACTTGCGAAGAATCAAATAATAATCTACCGTTTGTCGAAATTGACAATTCTTGTTCTCAACAAGTCCAAATCGAAAATTTTCAAGTTAATAATTACAAATTTGACTTTGTTGAGCAAATGAATGACATGTACAATGAGCACATGGATTTGGTGTTCGAAACATATTTGAATCAACGTGATAAACAAACTCAAATTCCAACATGTGACAAGTCAAGTGATAATCCACCTTTTACCCAAATCGATGATTTTTCAAATAACAACTTTCGAAATTGAAAACGAAAATCTTAACGAAGTTGTTGAAAACATGATAATTGAGTTGGATTTCAATTCTTTTGAGGGTATGGAACCAAATTTAAAATTCGATCTTCCTTTTCTCGATTTCGAAAATTTGAATACAATAACTTTGGATTTTGAACTTGAGATATGTAATAAAGTTGTTGATAATCCAACAAAGGAAGAAGAATTTAATGAACACGAATTTTTTGGACTTTTGGATGACGAGTTGTTAAATTCCGATGGGGAAGATGAAAATCACCATTTTGATTTTGAAATCAATAACCCTGAAAATGTTTTCAATGATAAGCTTGAATTTCAAATTGGTGAAAATAAACTTGAACTTCAATCAATTCTTCTATCGACCCCAAAAATCATCGAAAACAAAACAACTCGTACGATTTTTAATAAAACGACATTCATTTTTCCAAATCAACGTTCAACTTTGAAATCTTTTACGATTTGGTTTCTCGTGCTTAAGCTGTGTCTCACATATTTGACGAGACAAATGAATCGATCTTTGGAAGACCGTTTCATTTACTCTTTAACTGTATATTTTCTGATCTCTTGTAAATAATAACCTTTTCATTTTCATTTAAATAAAGGTCATGTTTTTCTTTTTATTTTTCTCCTTCAACTTGGATTGACTGTGGGGACACAGTCAAAATCAAGTGTGGTGGGGAGACTCATCTTCATTCTTTTTTTTTTCATGGTTTATTTTTACTTTAAAATCACAAAAACAAAAAAAAATTAAAAAAAATCCCAAAAACAAATTTTCTTTTGAACACGCACTCGGCCAAAGACCGGCCTCCCCTACGGCTGCCATCGACGAGAAAAACGCCTCCGAAGTTGCGACGTTTAAGACCAGATCCACGACAATCCACTACGAAATTTTAGATCATAACCGTATGGATTGAAAGCTCTCTTCACGCTCTACGATTTGTTAGTTGAGAACATTGGCTAATTATCGACGGATTGGAAGTAATTGAGGAGGAAAGAAACGAAGATTCTGGCCATTGAATATTATGAACAGCCGCTGGCCATTAAAACTAGGGTTTTGTGAAAAGAAGGAATAATGGAGGGCTTTTATAGAAAATTTCACGAACACTATTCATCCCGGATTTTCCGAACTCCAAACGAAGCGTGCCGGTTGGCGTTCCTAAGGTTTACCCCGCATTTTGAACACAATGGAACGTGTTTCGGGAGCTAATTCGGTCATCTGTGCGAGTTATGCAATAAACGTTCGATTTAAAATTAAACCGATTAAACCATTTTCTAGGCGTTTTAGCTTGCACCGGACAAACGGTAAATCCGATTGACACGAAATTTGAAACCTTACAATAATATCACATTATGGATCCGATAAAACTGGTTTCGTCGAAATACGAGACTTTTTGAAAAATGACTATTTTTACTCGCCAAATTAATATTAAAACAATTTCGATGCGTTTCGAGCTGCCACGATCAAACGACAACTCCGATTGCTATGAAAATTGAAATACGGTAATAACAAACTATTACGGATTCAATGGAACTAGTTTCGTCCAATTATGAGACTGTTCGAAAATTGGCTATTTTCAGTCGATAATTAAATACTAAAATATTCAATTTTCACAAATAAACTTTTAATTCGATTTTAAAAGTTCTATAACGTCTGTATAACTTCAATATGATATAATAAAATTTTACAAATTATTTTCAATCATATTAAACCCAATTTTCAATTATTTCTGGAATTTCAATTATTAAATTATCGATTTAATTATCCAATTAAATCCAATATTCGATAAATAAATTATTCGACTGTTTAATTTCATTTATTAATATTTAAATTCAATTAAATATTCAAATTTAAATTATCGAAAATTCTGGGTCGTTACAATCTTCCCCCCTTAAAAGAATTTCGTCCTCGAAATTACCAAGTAAGAAAAGTTACAGAATTCATTAACTTTCCAAAATCCATAGTTAAACTTCTTACAATAACTTTACTAAGTTTCCAAATCATGCTTAGTTATCTTTTCAAAACCAATTACTATTGTTTAATTTTCAACTTCAAATCAAAACTTAGTTTTTCACAAATTTTCCCAATTTTCTCAAAAATTTTCTAACGCCTTAAATTTTCGGAAAAATTCGCCATAGTCTCCTTTGCGCGGCTCGATCCGAAAAAAAAATAAAAGTATATATATCACAAATATACATCTCATCAAGTTATGAGGCATCCCGCTGGGAAAAAAGTGTAAAGGTATGGTATGTAATCCGAAATATGTACCTTATTTATTATTAGCGAGCATATACGGCTAATATAGCGCGAAAGCGAGCTCCAAATGCGAAGCAACGCCATCCGCACCTACTAAACACTCAACAAACAACATGAGAACCATGCATATATGAAAATAATATCAATATACAACATATAGCAACATAACAACTACATAATATAGCAAATGCAACTAAAGCAACAAATGCAAACATCAACCAACTATCATCCATAACCAAATCAATATTCATTCATATTCTCATTAATATTCAATGAATTGGTTTTCAATTTAAATCACATTTGATTTATTAACATTGGATCTTTAACAACATTCATTCTCAATTCAATTAGTTAACATTCACCAATTTAAATCCAATTCACATTCAATTCTATTCAAATTTATTTACTTTCAATTTGAATTCAATTACATAGCTTTCAATTTCGCTAATTCAATTTCATTAACACTTAATGAATTTATATACAATCAACTAACAACCAATGTATTTTCAACACAACCAAATTATTAAATTTACATTCAGTTGATTTACATTCAATTCATTAGTTCAATTCAATTGCTAATTCCTTTAACAATATAAAGTTGAATTTCATTTATATAACTCAAGTTCACATTACTTCATTTCATTAATTCACTTAATTATTTTACTTCGATACCAAAAATCAACTTCTTTCAACTTTACTTAAGTTATATTCCATTCCAACATTATTTGTTTCAATTTAACTTAAGTTTCCACTTATAAATCCAAATCGGGTTTCAATTCTAAAGTAAATTCTATTTAACCTTTACCAAAGCTAAATTTATTAACTCATATCATAAGTTCAAAACTTATTTCACTTATATTCATCAATTTACAACTTGGATTTTTATTGATTTAGTTATACTTACTTTAATTTAACTCCATTCTTTAAATTAAATATGTTCTATCAAAATTCAAATTGTATAAGTTATCAACTCATTTATCGTTCCTATAAATATTTTTTAAATAGGATTCCAGAGTCTTTTCAACCTTTCAAAACCAATTTTTAAAATCAATTCAAATTACCTTTTGAATTTCCAAATCCAAATTTTTCCAAACAACTTTCTTTTAAACAATTTGGCAGCAATCCCTCTTTTGGAAACCCGAAAATGAACACCAATGATGTCGCGATCATCATCGGAATTATTTTCCAGCGACCGAAAAGAGTTTAGAGCTTTAATTTCTCCAAAACAATTTTCCCAAAATATCATATATCATTTCACAACACTTCTCTGGAATTTTATTTTCAGATTATAAATCACATTTATAAATCTTTTACTTATATAATTTCACTTTTTATATATAAGATTATTTCACAAGTGTAAATTATTTTAATTATAATTCCATACTTATAATTCAATTGCTTATACAATTCATTCGTTCAAAATTGGATGTTTTTTTTAACTTATTTAACAACCAAACAATCAATTCATACACACTTTAATAATTCTGAAAAATTATTCCTTTATATATAAAATATAATCAAGGTAAAATTATTTCATTTACCCAATTCAAAATGATACTGTGTCGGCTTGCCTCGTTTAAGTGTTTAGAAATCCCTATCGATAATATGGCGTCCCACACACCGACCAGAATTCACAAACAGCTCAACGGATAAGCAAACACAATGTAAAACAATTTCATATTCACTAACAAATACGCACTCGTATATATTATTACACTCACGCTCATTCTAGAGTACTACCGACTCCATCTCTAATGAGTAATTCCCAACAGAGCCATGGTTGTCGCTTAACCATATGCTCTGATACCAAATGTAACGATTGCGATTTTTCGTTGCCGAAAAACTGAACCGTTATGGTTAAAGAAGAAGAAAGAGGTAGAAGAAGAGAGAAAAAGATAGAAGAAGAACAGAAAAGAAACAACAGAACAACATCAGAATCTCACAAGTAGTGGAACAACATATAATAGATAAATGAATAATCTTTAAAACAAAGAACTGTACATTTTATACATTACATCATTATCATAGTTTACAACAACAATAGATAACTGAGTCAATACATCAATGGACAGTTATATAAACTTATCCTCATACAGAATACACAGCGGAATAATACATAGTATATATCATATACAAGTGGTACGTCTCAATATGCAGCTTGTCTCCTGAGCTCCATAGCACTCCAAAGTCCAGAATAACCTGATAACCAAACTCTAGACTGCCCTTGTGGAAATTGGTGGGTACCCAGAGTTTAGGAAGGGAAACAATAAACTCCAGGTCAGTCATGTGACTGGTGTGAGAACTTAAAACAGTTATTTATCTTTAAAATAAAGAATAGGAGAAATTTTCAAAGTCAATTCGCAACGTGTTTTGAAAATGAAACTACCATAAGGTCTCCCGCCACACACACAATGCAAACGCAGAATTGGAGGAGATTTCTCTTTATGATAGTCAAAAATGCTTGATACGCATTAAAAAGAAACATTTGATATTATTACTAGTGCATAGTGTAGAAACATTTCGAAAGTAAAATATAAATCTTAGCCAGCATACGTACCATGATGGTATGCCTATTATAGCTACCATATTAAATGGCAAGTTCTACAACTAAAACCGTACAAGGCATATATTGTTTTGTTTGGATTTCCAACAAATGATCGGGCAAAGGAACTTCCCAAGTAAAATAGAACGCCTCTGGAGAAACGTTCCCAGACCTAACGTTACGGTTAGATCTCTGCTACACAAGGCCAGTTACCTTTCAAACTAGGTAACAACTGACACGAGTATGTCATCCCCCGGTCCTTTGGGACCTTAAACCGAGCGCTCGATAACCAACATCACACAGTAATAAATATAGTGTGTCCACAAAGTAAGTATCTGGGCTCCATACCACGATACCACTTATAATCCAGATAGGAAATGACATACCCTATGGAGGAGCGACCCTCAAATAACCTTGCTGCCACGATTCCTGTTTCGACCACAACCAGTCTGTGAGGCTTGACGAAGTCTCGTTCACAAAGCAATGCTTTATATAAAAGCTGTGCTTTAATTCACAAATGCTCAATAACACTTATATGCCACATTACCAACTTGGGAATGTATCACTGGTAACCATCAACTACATAACCTCTGAGCTCGTACGTCTCAGAGAAGGGTGTTGAGCTAAGAGAATAAATTCTCTGCCACCAACAGAAATATATTTGATAGAAACCAGCTTTACATCTCAAATTATAATGTAAGACACACATCCATACAAGTACGTTCCGGGATCGAACGTAACGGAAGGCACTTCCAAAGAAGTCCTTGCAATCCGCGTATTCACAAACCCGATATAGTTTCCCATCACAAAGGAAATCTCTATACCGTAGCTAACGGTGCGGAGACAATCGATAGGTCATTCTATCATTTTCACAAATACCCGGTCTTCAACACCGGTCTTCAAATGCTATCCATAACGTCGAATCACATATTCGAAATGGGTTATACGACCCCAAGGTCCTTTCCCGGCTAACCCGAATAGTGAGCGCTTATTTTAAAAATAAGTGTGGCATTCAAATTCAAGCAATTCACAACAAATACCTATTTAAAGGTAAATATTGATAGTCAGATTATCTAACTATCAATAGGCATGCTTAACATCACCAAATTCCAAATAATTTCCCAAATTATTTACTTTCCAAAATATCTTTACTAGATATATAATTTCCACACTTCAACCATTTGAAAACAAAGTTCAAATCAATTTCCTTAAACGGAAACACTTCCAATTATCTATCCATGTTAAATTTAAAATGGTTCATTTAAATAAATCAAATAAATCCTTACTGATTTACTTTTTTTATTTACGTTCCAAATCCGTAAATTTATTCCCATAGTTCAAAAATAAATCAACGTTTATTTTTAAACAAATTCCCCTTTCTTTTATAAATTCCCTAGTGAATTTACAATTTCAAAATATCTATGAATATACAATTTCCCAATCGATTTCTAATATTCATTTTCAATTTATCTTTAAAAGATAAAGTCCCAAAATATTCAGTTCATATTGGAAAACATTTCCATACTTATTAAATAATAAGTAATTTACAAATTCATTTATTTTCAACACTTGGAAAATATTCAATATACTTAAATCGAAATTAAGTATATATTTCATTCTTTAAGGAAAACATTCACTTAAACACATTTATTTGGGCCAAAACGAATGTTGCGTAAAACACTGTTACGAGACCCGAAATCACTAGTATAGGGATTCGAAATTTAGATAGATATAAAAATCCCAATACTATATAAAACATTTCCTTTCGGAAACCATTTACCATAACTACAGTGTTATAGTCCACCATTTCCTTATTCCTCGAAAACGTCTATTTCAACAATAAATGTTGAAATCTACGGTTTCGATAGTTAATCCATTTTAAAACATCTTTAAATCGTTTTAAATTCTATTTAAAACATCACTTCCCAAAATAAATCCATTTTGTTTAATAATATATTCACTGTCCAAAATCATGAATATAATGATTAACTTACCAAAATAACCCGTTTTTGAATTTATAAACAATGTCTATAAATTCCATTTCTATATTTTATAACAACTTTGTTTTATAAATCTCCTTTATTAACCGATTCTATTCATATTCCATTTACATGTCGAAATCCGGTTTATAAGTAAATTACTTATAATTCATTTATTCACAAATCCATTCTTTTATATCAACAATAATTTATAAATCAAAATTTCTTATTTACTTATGAATCTAGGTTCAAACTTTATTTTAACACTTAAAAAAACTCGTTTTATAATTTCTATATTTTAATTTATAAATATCAATTTTATACAACTTTTATATAAATTATTTATAATAATTCAAAAATCCCAATTTAAACCAATTTATAAATTAATTAACTATTTATTTCCAAAAATCTCATTTCGGTTATATTTCTCAAAAATCTTAATTTCTATAACATAAAAATTTACAACGTTTTAATTATTTAAAATGAATCAATTCAAAATTTAATAAAAACATATACTTTGAAAAATCACTTTAAAACCCTTTTAAAGATCAAAATCGTTATTTTCAAACTTTAAAAATGGATCCGATGATGCAACAACACCAAATAGTCAATCACGACATCCAAGTATCATATATCGATATGATAATCAACAAATATCACAATATCTGTAAATAAATCAATATAGTTTAGGAATCCAGTTGGATCCCTCCAACCTGTTTCCCTGCATCCAAAGATGTTAGCACAATACCAATTCCGTTCCAGTACGAAATTATCGCGGTATATAGGATTTAAAATATTATCCGCTTAATAGATGGCGCAATAAGGTCTCATCCGCTACACAATGCGGGAAATCAACTCCAAGTACATAAATAATACCAATTTCACTGTTTATGAAATATTCGCGGTATATGTTTTTGATAAATAACATCCGCTTACTAACGGCGCATAATGTCTATTTTGGCAATCAATAGATAACAACCATCATTCAAACACGCATTCCAGAATTTTAAACATAACTATTTAAAATTAAAATTGAAACCGATTCGATTGAGTGAGAAGTTCTCACCTTGATTTCAATTTCGTTTTAGCGATTTATTTCGAATAAAATTAAACGGACGTTTAATTTTACCCGAAATTTTCACTAGCTCCAAACGACTCCAATCCAATTCCATAGCGTAGTGCTCGTCTATACGAACCCAACGCAACTGGTTTCGCGCGTTTTCGACCTCGTATGAAAAAGATACGAATTTTAGAAGTTACACGAATTTTTAATATATAAATTTACAACAATTTATTTTCTATTTCTAAACCTATTCACATCAGCCTTTGGATCCAAGCCTCTGCAATCGTGGCCATCCCTTGCTCCTTCCCCCCTCTCTTCGTTCATACGCACGCGAACCCATCCCTTTGCCGTGCAACCCTAATAGTCGCACCTCACCTCGAGCCATCGGACGACGATCGAACGATGCCGCACCACTCACCTACCTATGACACGCACTCGGCCAAAGACCGGCCTCCCCCACGGCTGCCATCGACGATAAAAACACCTCCGAAGTCGCAACGTTTAAGACCAGATCCACGACAATCCACTACGAAATTTTAGATCATAACCGTATGGATTGAAAGCTCTCTTCACGCTCTACGATTTGTTAGTTGAGAACATTGGCTAATTATCGACGGATTGAAAGTAATTGAGGAGAAAAGAAACGAAGATTCTGGCCATTGAATATTATAAACGGCGGCTGGCCATTAAAACTAGGGTTTTGTGAAAAGAAGGAATAATTGAGGGCTTTTATAGAAAATTTCACGAACACTATTCATCCCGGATTTTCCGAACTCCAAACGAAGTGTGCCGGTTGGCATTCCTATGGTTTACCCCACGTTCCGAACACAATGGAACATGTTTCGGGAGCTAATTCGGTCATCTGTGCGAGTTATGGCAATAAACGTTCGATTTAAAATTAAACCGATTAAACGATTTTCTAGGCGTTTTAGCTTGCACCGGACAAACGATAAATCCGATTGACACGAAATTTGAAACCTTACAATAATATCAAATTACGGATCCGACGAAACTAGTTTCGTCGAAATCCGAGACTTTTTGAAAAATGACTATTTTTACTCGCCAAATTAATATTAAAACAATTTCGATGCGTTTCGAGCTGCCACGATCAAACGACAACTCCGATTGCCACGAAAATTGAAATCCGGTAATAACAAACTATTATGGATCCAATGGAACTAGTTTCGTCCAATTCTGAGACTGTTCGAAAATTGGCTATTTTCAGTCGATAATTAAATATTAAAATATTCAATTTTCACAAATAAACTTTTAATTCGATTTTAAAAGTTCTATAACATCTCTATAACTTCAATATGATATAATAAAATTTTACAAATCATTTTCAATCATATTAAACCCAATTTTCAGTTATTTCTGGAATTTCAATTATTAAATTATCGATTTAATTGTCCAATTAAATCCAATATTCGATAAATAAATTATTCGACTGTTTAATTTCATTTATTAATATATAAATTCAATTAAATATTCAAATTTAAATTATCGAAAATTCTGGGTCGTTACAATAACCCTTCAAATACTAAATTCCAAATAAAATCCAAATTAAAGAAATTATATGGGTATATGTCATTTCAATTAGTTTCAAAAATCAACATTTCCAAATTAATGAAAACTGCTCGGGTTTATCATTTCAACCCATAACGATGTTCCTCCGATCTATAAGATCATTCGAGTATGTATCATTTCAACCCATAGGGATAAAAGAGATACATAAATAACATCCAATCATCCAAAATGTCAACCAATAACATCCATCCAATCACCTAAATATCAACAATTGAACATACAGCATAATCATCATTGAAATCAACCAAAAAAACCAACAATTTACTTCTTATCATTATCAAATATTTAACTGGCAATTTAAATTTCAATATTAAATTCAATAAAAGTCTGATTTAACTTGAATGACAATTTAAATTATACTAAACAGCAACCAATCAATTTCTAATCACATCATAAATTCAATTTAACTAACATAAGAAAATCTAGTGGTTGTGATTGTTTGCTCACCTTCCGTGGCTACGAAGGTGATGATAAAAATATAGCAATATGGAGATTCCTAGCAAAGATCCAAATGCAAAGAAAATCCAATAGAGCTTAGACACGAACACGAATCAATAAACAAGTTTCAACTACTTTCAACTTCTAAACAACCCAAAATCCAAACTATGGACAAACTTGAAATTAAGTCATTCTAAGAAAATATTACCGAAACTATATAAGTTACTAACTAGAATGCTGTTGCAAATTATTTTCTGTCCAATTCCAAAAAAAGAATCACTCAAAAATCTACAGTTTTAGGAAGTTATAGTTAAAACAAACAAAGGTATTTTCTATGTTGAAAATCTGAGTTTCAAAATACTTAAAAAAGATTTGAGTTTTTGGCATAGCAAATTAAGAAATTTGAATAACTGATAGAAAATGAAGTTGAAGTCATCGGAAAATTAAATGTTTTGAAAAAAAATCATATAATTTGGTACATTCTTTAAGGAGATAGGATTGATAATATATATGGTATTTTCAGCCAACAATGGACCCGAGAAAGGACTTAAAAATATACTTTTTGATTTACAAATATTCGGAATAGGAAGAAGGGTTTAACAACAAAGTTGTTGCCATTGAAATTATACATGGTTTCAAAAAATAATTATTTGATTTGATGTAGTTTAATGCAACATAGAAGCCATGGAAATAAGGGGAAGAATGAGGGAAAAGGGAAGGGAAAAAGAAGGGAAAAGGTGAAAGAAGAGGAGAGGGATGGTAGGGCTTCGGCCGTGGGTTGTGGGTGGTGATAAGTTGGGTGGCAATAAGAGGAGAGAGGTAGGCTAGGGTTTTGAAGGAGGAAGGATGGAATTTTATTTTGAGATTTAGAAGTTTTGAGGTTTGGAGTTTTCTATAGATTTGAGCAAGAGAAAGAAGAGTACACAGAAAGTTTCTCAAATAAGGAATTTCTGTATGTACTTGGTTTTAGTCAGATATGAAATAGAAGGTTAATGGGTAAGAAAAGGAAGGGTCCAAAGTCTCTTAGGATTCTTAGGGTCTCTTGGTTTACTAAGAAGCCCATAGTCCAAAACATACCCAACAAGACATAGCCAAAAGAAAAAGAATATAAATAAACACTGCAAATGAAAGAAATAAGCTGCAGTTTATTTAATAATTAAGAAATGAAGGTGGAGAGGCAAAAATAAATGTGAAGGTGGAGAGACAAAAATAAATGTCATGTTTTATTTTGAAAGCTTCAGGTATAATAATGCATAAAGAAATGTATGCAGGAATGAATATATTTGCAAACCAAAGGAAAGTGAAATTTTGTATACGCGGAAATGACATGGCAAGAATTAAATACAACCTAAAAGTCTAGGCCCAGGTATTAAATAGAAGGAGAAATAAACGGATCAAGTATTAGTGATGAGTTAAAACGTACATGCAACAATTAATAACAAAAGAAATAAAGGGACCATGTACATTGCACAACCTTTTTGAAATTCAATTTGTGAAATGTAACCAAATTAACTTCATTAACTCAAATAATATTCAAATCTATATGCATTTAGTTTTTTATCTATGCATAAAAAATAAAATTATTTACCTTAGAAATGAAAATGTTCAATTTGGTTTTCCCAAAATAATCTTTTATTTCCATTAAAACATCCTTTCTATTTAACACAAAAGGTGTGTTTCATTTATTAAATCTATTAATTGCAATCAACATTTTTTCCCTTATAATTGAAATATTTCAATAACATTAGTTGCAATTGCTTACAAAGTTAAATTTCAAAACAAACAACTAAAATGGATGAAAAATAGAATAATTGTTTCCTTTAGTCATTTAAACACCTTTATAAATTTATTGTTTATACAGCAGAGTAATAAATGACTTACTTAAAAAATTATTTTTCTACTCTTGTAATCCATCTGTATGTTAAAACACGGTAAAAATATGCATACATTTCTTCCTTTAAACCAATCATTCGATTCTTTATTTTAATGAAATTAAACCTACGTTCACAAATGAAACATTCATTTTATTTGAAATAAATGTTCATTTCATTAAATCAACTTTCCTTATTTTTTCACAAAACATAAGCTATGTTTAATTGCACCTATTAATTTACAATTTTGTGTCCTCTCTACCATTAATTGAAGTTATTCAATTACACTAATTTCAATTGTTTACAAAGGTGAATTTCAAAATCGAAAAAATAAATGTAATGAGAAATAGAACAATTATTTCCTATCAAATAGTAACTTAAGCATATTTATACACTATTGGATACAAATAGGAATTATACACTTCTTTCTGAATAATAGTTTCTCATCTCTACAATCAATCTATCAACTACCAAACATTTCAAACAAATAAACATATGATTTCATCTTTAATAAAGTAACATTTATTATTCTTTATTAACAATTATCATTCCAATCAATTGGAAATTTACATTCAGACAATTGTTAATTTCACTCAAACCAATGTTATTAAAATACACACTAGCATTTTTTGTCGTCCTTACATTATACAATCATGTTTCATCAATATAAATTTTTACTTAAGCTCATAACTTGTATTATAATTCAATTTGTGTCAGTAAAATCATAATTTTTTTATTCCTAACAATTTTATTCAAAAATTTAGTATTTTTAAATGTTTAAAAATACAGTTCCTTGCAATTTTTCTGTAAGAGGCCATTAAAATTTATAATAAAGGTACACGGTTTTAAAAAGAAGATAAAAATATTTTGGTATAAATATTTATCAACCGTTTTATATAAAGTGATACACACACACACACATATATATTTATATTAAGATTTATTTATAAAGGTGGAAATTATATATGTGGTAAAGTATAAATGTGGCATTTTATAAATAAAGTGAAGATCTATAAAATCATATTTTGTAAATAAAAGGTTAGATTTATAAACCGTGTTTTATAAATAAAAGAAAATTATTATCACTGAATAGAGTAGAGAAATAAATCAAATTATGGATTTATAATAATATGTGGAACGTTGTTTTCAAAAAATAATTGATTTTGCTTTGGAAATTTAAAGCGAGGATAAAGTTGGAGATATTGAAAGGAATTTTATAAATAGAAGGGAATTTATAAAAGATATTTATATATATGGGAGCAATGCTAAAAAAGGGATTGTGATTGATGTTTTTAAATGGGATTTATGAATAAGTGAGATTTATAAAGGAATAGAGTAAGTGGGGTTTTATAAAAAAGGGAATTTATAAAAGGGAAGTTTTATAAAATAGAAAGAGATTTATAAATATAGTTTTATAAATATGGAGATGATTATGTTAAAATTTAAGTATGGATTTTTACAAAGGAAATATATTTATATTTTTTAAAGGTTTAAAAAATCTATTCAAAGGAATGTTTTGAAATGATATTTTTCAAATGGATATTAATGGTTTAAAATGTGTTCTATAATGTGTTAAGTGGTCGGAAGATGTGGCTTTCAACATTTTTTTTGTAATAAATGTTTTTGTGAAAATGATGAAGACATAAACTATAACATTGTTGTTATAGTAGATGATTTCCGAAAGAAGATGTTTTATAGTATACAGGATTTATATCCATATCCTATATTTGATGTTAAGTTTCGAGGTGTGTAACTTACATCCATTTTAAAGTTAAGAACTTCTTTCATTCAAGGTTTGAGAGGTAATGGTTCCCCAACTCGATCGGCTTCATTGCTAACTAGTAAATAGCTTGAGTTCAACATCGAAAATTAATACTAAATATGACTAATTGGTTCTCTATACTAGTGTTTTTGGTTTATTGTAACGATGTTTTACACAACATTCATTTTGACCCAATAAAGTGTATTTTAGAAAAATAGAAGTTTTCCTCAAAGGTTGTATATATACTTATTTCAGATTTAAGTATATAGGGGTGTCACCTAAACATTTAAAATGAAACGGCTTGCGAATATACTTATACCATTGAGATAAGTATATGAAAATGTTTTACAAAAATAGAAGATTAAAGGTGGTTTTGAGAACGTATCTTCGTAAAGATATTTTGAGATAAATATTTGCGAAGTGTGTTAATTATTAAAAGTTAATTAAAGAGGCTTTGTGTTGCTTTGTGATTAACCGATGTTACTTCCCTTTGGAAATTTAATCTCTAGTTGGGTGGTTTATTTATTTTGATAATTAAATAACCAACTATCAAATGTTGGCCAATTTATAACCTCATATTGTCGGTTTGGAGAGATCGGGAATTGATATGTTATTAGAAAACAACTTCGAACCGACATAAACATTTTTGAATTGGAATACCTTGAACATAAAAGAAATGGAGCTTTTAAAGCGCAAGGGATAGTTGCTAATAATCAAGAGAGTGATTTCCAAAAATGGATGTAGTAAAAGAGGTGCATTCAGTTTTGTTCAGTCCCAGAACGAACTTATATGGATGAATGTTGGCATCGCAATATTTCCTGGGAGGGCAGTGTTAGCATTTCAAGTGGGAAGTGCTATATAATGGTAAAACGTAGCTTTAAGCCTCACTAGAGGAGAAATGACAAAAATCGAGCATGCAACAGGGCCAAGTAGGTCGCTTCCATTAGGGTATGGTCATTCCAAATCTAGATCGACACTATCTACTCGTATATGCCTCGGGACCCATTAATGAAAGGGATTATCATATTCGGTACTACTGGTCAAGTGGTTAGACATTCTTGTGTGGTAGGGGTACAAGATGTTCTTGTCAGATCTCGGTGCTTTTTATCTAGAGATGTACCATTGGAAGGCAGTTCCTTACCTTGTTGTACTATGAAATCTCGTCTTCAATACGTTGTATACCTATTATGCTGAAATTAAATTAATGTAACAATTTCGGCTATGATTAATAAGTATTTGTTTCTTTGAACACTACTATAATATCAGAGAATTTGATATGAAATGATTTGGTTACCACAAGTAAAAACACGTCCGTGTTTATTGATGGCATGGTCTTTCGAGATACCTTTATTTTAAAAGAGTTTGATAACTTTAAAAATCAAACTACATTTGTTTTCTTACACTGATTTACCAGACTGACTCGCGTGTTATCTTATTATAATGCTCGGGTCAGTCCGAGCATATTTACATATTACTTTGGATGAATTAGAGGTCAAGCTAGAGGTCTTCATGACGTATTCACATATTTGTTTATTTTTCCACTGCATTGTTGTCGAAATCATTGGTATTTGTAAGGATAGGTTGTTATAAATGTCCAAGCTGATGATTGTGATTTGTTGTTGTACTTTGATTGGTGTATGTATATAACAGTTTCTCTTTCGTAAGATCGTTGATATTATATTATATATTGTTCTGTTGCGATTGTGAGATTATGTGTTGTTTTAGTTTTCTTTTTTTCTTCTTCTTTCTCTTCTTCTTTCTTCTTTCTTTCCCACAACTATTCGTCTCTCCATTTAAATTGAGTTGGACATTTGTGGTTTATTGTCAGCTTGAATTGTGTGGATTTGCAAGTTGTCATAGCTGGTATCAAAGCACAAGGTTAAGCGAGAACCTTGGCTTTGGTGGGGCAACTCATTAAGAGATAAGATAATAGAATGCCTTATTATGAGTTTTGAATGTATTATAGATATTAGAGCATATGTGTTAGTGATTATATAAGTGTTTTATATTATGTTAATTTATCTGTTGAGTGGCTTATGAATTATAGTCAGTACGTGGGATGCCACGATATCGATAGTGGTTTCTAAGCACTTGAACAAGGCAAATGGACACAATATTGTTTTGAGAACTAGAAAATGAAATAACTTTACCTAAATTATATTTTATATATAAAAGAATAATTTTGCAGAATTTATTATAGTTATATAGAGTGTGTTTGGTTGTTAGTGATTGGTAACATTTTATTATTATCATTTGTTATTTGTTGTTCTAATAAATGTTATTATTATAATATAAACAATGGTAAACATTTGTAAAATGAGTTGTATGAGAAAGTGAATTTATAAGTATGATTTATAGAGTATTGGTTGTAATTTAAATAATCAACACTAGTGAAATGATATTACATAAGAAGTGAGATTATATAAATATGATTTATAAGTGTGATTTATAAATGGAAAGGAAATGAAATTGTATATGTATAAAAATGATTTGTAAATGAAAAGGATTTAAAAGCTGAGAGTTTGAGAATTTAAATCCTATTGATTTTTAAAATTGTTTTTCAAAGGTTTTGGAAGAATAATAATGGCATTATTTTGAAAATATTTTGTTTAGAAATATTTTTAAAAGAATTTAAAAGAGATAGAAAGCATTGAACTCATTTCAGTCACTGAAAAGTAATTTCGGTGATGACTGCAACATCATCGGCGTTCATTTTCGAGTTTCTAAGCGATGGATCGCTAACAATGAAGTTGTGTTTTGGTAAAAAAGTTTTGATTTTGAAATACAAAGTATAATTTGATAAATATGATAAAATAAGTTTTGATAACTTATAAAATTTTGAAAATTAGTAAGTTAATTTTTTTAAAATTTGTTAAATATAAATGTTACGAAAAGTAAATTTGAAACTGAATTACGAGCTGAAATTAAAACAAAACAAAATAAAATAAAATGAATTTTGAAAAGGAATTGACTCAAATAAGGGTAAATTAAGTGAATTACTGAAATGAACTAATGGAATAAATTAATGAAATGGATACGAACTTGAATTATAAAATGAAATCCAATTTATGTTGTAGAATGAATTGAATATGTTTTGGAATGTGGTTTGCTAAAATTGAATATGAACTTAAGTATTGAAGTGATAATAAACATTAGTTTGTTGTGTAAAATGTTTATGATAAACTTAAGTAAAATTCTATAGAATGGTTCCTAGCGTTATTAGTATTAGAAGAACTATACTAAATTAATGGAATGTTAATAAATTGAATGTGAATTAATGGAATGAGAATAAAAGAATCCGAATTAAAAGAAATGGAATATAAACCCATTGAAATAAATGCGCATGTTGTACGTATATTATTTTATTCGTATAACTGTCCGATCCAGATTCGAATATATGATTTCAAGGTGATTTACGTCGGTCCAAGTTAGGATTTTTCACTCGATTCTTGATGGCTAACACTAGATATGAATTTTTTATTGATTCTGGGATTCTCTAATGGCTATACAAGGAGAATGGTGATTTATAATCAAGGAACCAGATTTGAGTCCGCAGTGGAGTGGTCATGTGATCGATACTAATTTGAAAGTGAAATTATGTCAAGCGAGCGATCGGGTATGGTTTTACGTACGGATGATATATGTACATCGTATAGGATCAATAATTAAATGCTGAAATGCAAACTAATATATTTATGAATTAATCGAATGAATAATATTATTTTGATGGTTTCTCTTATTACATTTCTACATTGCATATAGTTATTGTATATCCTATGTTATTTATTGATATTACGTTCCCTATACTTGTTCTCATTTGTTGTTGAGTGTTTACTAGGTGCAGATCGCATATGCTTCGCATTTGGAGCTTGCTTTCATATTTTATTGGCTGTATATGCTCTGTAATACAAATAAAATGCACACATCTTAGGTTACATATCGTGTGACGACTGCCTTTCTTTCCATAGAATGACGTATCGTAGATTAGAAAGAAATAGGTAGAAAAGAAAATAGAAAGGAAGAAAGAAAGAAACAACATCAGAATCTTACAGCGGAAATGGAAAAATATATTATATCACAAAGTTATTACTTAGTATTCATCATACATCAGAGTTATACACCTACAGCATCACATTAGACAGTCGTGAAGACCTGTCTATCCATCACATCCTAAATACAAACAGATGATACCAACATAGCGGAATAGTTATATATAGATACGCCAAGTCTCCTGCTCCAAGTACTTTTCAAAATTCGTCAAGCCAACCTGATCACTTGGCTACTCATAAAAATTTGAGTACCCAAGAATATAAGAAAAGCAGAAATAAAATCCGGGTCAGACATGGGTCTAGTGTGAGCAAACGGTTAAGTTGTTTAACTTGAAAAACCTTTTTGAAATAAAAGGTATCTCATAAGACTCCCGCAAATAAACACGGACAAGTTTTTCCCTTATGATAACCAAAACCTTTAATAGGAAATCCAATTATATTATACTAGCGTCTAAGGTTTTTAAATAAATATTAACATAGCTGAAATTGTTACATTCATTAAATTCCAGCATAAATAGGTATACAATCAAGTAGGAGGTCACTTATTGGAGATTGGATTCCATACAATGGGAGGGCTATTGGGGTACCGCCCATCACAGTACGTGGTCTAAATCACTGTACAGAGGATGTAACAACCCTAGATTTTGACTATAAGTTTGAATTTGATTTTATTTCATTTCAAAATTATTTTAAATTTGTTTTATTTGTGAAATTCCATCTCTAAATATTTTTAAAATGATAATAGAATTTTTCCAATATTTACTGTATTTATTTCCTATTTTTAAAGGCTGTTTTCTAATTTTCTGCTATTTTCTTTATATAAATTTTATTTAATTAAATTTTATTTATTTATTTTGTGAATGAATTTTTATTTTTATGTTATTATCTTTGTTATAATTATTTTTCCAAGCCCATATAATTTTTTTTAAATTTATTCTATTTAATTTCAAATTTTCTGGTCTAGTTCACTATTTTTAGCTATTTTCCTTAATTTAACTTTATATAATTGATAAATTTTTATATTTTGATAAATTTTCGAAATCTTATCTAGGATTATTATTATTTCCAGAAATATAAAGTTATATAAATAAAATAAGGAAATACGAAGTGTTTTTGACTTTTGAATTGCCTTTTGCCGTTTTGAATTCCACCTCTTCATTTTCCTCACAACTCTTCATTTCTTTTGGCATAACTCCCCACATTTCAGCCGATCATTTCATTTTCATTTCATGTATCTTCCTTTTCCTCCTTCCCGAGAAAAAAATTTTGGCCATCACTTGCTTGAGAAATTGGTAAAAAAAATATCTTCTTTTATCTCTTTTTTCACTTATATTGCCTATTCCTTTTGATTTTTGTTTGCACTTGCTTCTTCCCTTTAGGTTCGGCCATGCTACCTTGTTGGCTAGCCACCTCCACCACCTGATGGCACACCACCACCACCTCCTCCTCACCAGCTACCCAAGCCGTAACCCCCCTTGGTGATGCATATCCACAAACTTTTCAAAACCACCCCAATACTAGCCTAGCCGAGCACTACCTCACATCCATCACCTCACCACCCCTTTAGCCGCCCCCTACATCACTACCACCACCTCCAGCACCTCCAGAACCCTCGGCCAGACCATCATAGTGGACCCCACACCTCTGGCCGTGGCACCTAGGGCCTTGGCCGAGCCCAATTCATGGCTTAAAACCCATGTGTATGCATGCTTTTGTGTTCTTGCTTTCACCCACCTTTACACCATCATTCTACCATGTAGGCCGAAGCCATACTCACCCAAACCAGACCCAAACACTTTCCATTGTCATGTATTTTCCCTTATGGCTAAGCCTAGTAAAGGTTAAAAGCAAGTGCAAGCATTTCTATTTGATTCTGTGCAGTTTATTCTAGTGTAGTTTTGATCGTCGTTGCTTTGAAATTTATCGATGTTATATTGTTTTGTTTGATTTGTATCCAAGGAATTTGACATTTCGCTCCTCCATTCGAATATGTATCGTGATTTTGTGCTTGTGTAGATCCCGTTTGTGCAATTCGTCGTGGGTCATCAGCTCAAACCAGTGAGTTATTCTCACCAGACAATATATACATATATAACTAGTGATTTGACCCTTTGTGAATCTGTAAAATGCATTATCATGTTATATCTGCTATATTATGATTATATGATATCCACCCATGCTTAAACACCTGTTATAACATTTGTTACTGTTATATTATGCTATTTTGTTATTTTTATCAGTTCATCACACTGCAAGTTCCCTTTAGATTAGAATCACTATGGGTTGAAATGATACATACCCGAACGGACTTTAGAATAAGGGAAAATCTTTATGGGCTGAAATGATAGGCCTGAATGATTTTCAATTTATTTCATTTACTTGGGACAGCGGGTTTGAAATGATAAAACCCAGATTTTCTTTGTAAATTACGGGTTGAAATGATATATTACCCGTATCACTTTTCCTAGTGTAGAAAATTATATACAGACCCGTAGTTAATGTATGTTTTTTAAAAAATTTAAATTATTTTAGAAACGTAAATATTAAAATATTTTGATTTAAATCTAATTAAAAATGATTTTTGTAAAATATTATTGATTTTCTGAATAATTATAAGTGAAATAAATTAATGAAAAAGTTAGAAAATTTTGAACAGTTATTTTGGAAAAATTGATTTAATTGTAATTGGAAATTAAATTGAATACTAAATCATGATAAATTTATGATAATTTGAATTTAAAGTGATTTTATATCATATTAATGATTTTTAATAAAGTTGAAATGTGAAATGAATAAATATTTAAGTTGAAATTTTGAAATATGACTAAAATTAGAAATTTATGGAATTGACTTAAAAGTGAATTTTTAGTTAAGTAAATAAAAATAAAACTAAGTTATATTTGAGAATTTGAACTTGAGTGTTAGGTTGAAATTTAATGTAATGAATTTAAAATTGAACATTGCAGTCTAATAAGTGAATTAGTGTTAAATATGAATTTTTAAATGGAAATTTAACTTTATGAAATCATGAAATTAAAAAAAATTAAATGATGGTTATAAAAGTAAAAAAATATATGTGATTTTATAAGTTAAAAGTGATTTATAGAAAATATAATTGTTGTTAAATTATATTGAAATTTTGAAGTTAATTAACTACATTTTTGAAATGCTATTATATCTAATATAAATGATAATACAACATTTGTAAATGTTGTAGCTGATAAGTGAACTAAATAGCTAAATTGAATTAAAGGCTATTATAGCATTTTTTTATGCTATAATTGTTGGATTAAACTGAGTTTTCTTTAAACTAATGAAACTCTATTACAGCATTTTAAACGCTGTCTTTTGTTAAATTGAACTGTTTTGAATATAACTTTCTGTAGCATTTTCCAAATGCTACGAAAGTTGAATTTTCACTGTTTTGATAAAATTAAGTGAATGGATGAACTTTGAAAGTTGAAAATTTTGAAAATTTAATAATTTAATTATTAAATGTAATAACTTCATTTTTAAATGATTTAAATGAAGTAATCTGTTTGGAATTGAACTATTTTGAAATGTGAATTGAAATGGTATTTTTAAATTGAATATAATGAATATGTATTTTTTTATGAAATGATAAGTTTGATATTTTGAAAAGGATTTGAAATTATATTTGATTTTTGGGAAATGTACCATTTTTAAATTATAACTATGGGTTATAATAACGATTGGTTGTTAAAGAGACCGGGATCGAATATGGACATACTCTCTGTCGATACCGAAAACCACTTTAACAACTTTGTACGTGGTGGAGATTCCAGAATGAAGTAGGATGGTGATGACGTTCCCAAGGTACTTTACGTGGACCTAACTCCCGTGAGTTAGCTTAAGGTGGCTAAAACAGGAGCGATTTCGGGTCAAAGGAGGTAGCACCTCTGGACTGGACTCACTTCTTCGATACCATTCTATTACTGTTGTGATTGATTTGGGTGCACCCCTTGATTTTGGAGTGTTGTTCAGGGTGGGCGTATGTGGCTGCTGCGTTACCACCAGCCCGTGTGCGTAATTGGTATATCTACCCTGGCATTGCCTTGTGTGCCGTGTCACCTACCATATCGAGCCTTTACTACGAGTTTGTTTTTCTCCCGTATCCCGTGTGGTATCCTCTGACAGTCACCCGGAGTGGAGATGGCATGATATTGGATGGACTACTGGGACTATTGTGTGTGAAGGGTGATATGGGTAGCCCGGAACGCTATTTAAAAGTATGTTTATTTTACTATAGTCATTATTATAATAGCGAAATATTACTATATAGTAAATAGTTTAACGGATCCTTAGAGGATGGGCGGTCCTAGGCATCCTTTAAGTTACTTGTATCTTGATTACAGTTCACTTGAGTTGGTTTACATTACATAAGTATATATTGTCTTGACTCGAGTGTTTTGTGTTTTTACTTTACGCTCGGGTCATCCTGAGTATTCACATCTTTGGATTCTCTTCCTGGAGCTGCTCTTTCACTGGAGTTTCTACTTATCTATATATATTTCTATTACTATTCAGCTGTATTAATTTATCTCATATACTAGTGAACTTCTATGTATTTGGGATTTCTATTCTGTTGTTTCCAGACTATATTATGTATTTGGTTTGAGACTCTGTTATAGTAGCTTCTTGAACTACTACGTTATTTTATATTCCGCTGCGAGTTATTCTGTTTGTTCTGCATCTATGATTCTGTATATTTAATTTTATTTTCTCCAAATTTATTTACAATCTGTTATTTCGCATCATTCAAGTCCGACATGTGTGGATTATTGTCGATTTGAATGGCACGAAATTGGGGGTTGTTACAAGTTGGTATCAGAGCTTTGGTTTTTGGAAAACCATTGCCTCTGCGGAGCAAAAACTCATTAGAGATAGGGTATTTCTACACTAGAATGAGTGAAATCAATCTCAGAATCATATCTTTGTGAGAGACGTATTGTCAAGGTATAAAATGATTTTTTCAAAATGTTTTCAAAGGATTGTCAAAGATTATTTTGATATATAAAATTTTCTTGCTTTTTAAGTATTTTTAAAGGTTTTCTAACTTCCTTTCTTTCGTATCTACCTTGTTAGGATCTTTTCTTTCTTTAAGATATTCATCCAAGTGTATTATCTTGTCTTATCTTAATTTATCTTTGGCTTGTCTTTATTCTTGTCCTAAATTCATTCTTTATATTTTTCAGGATGAATCGAGGAAATGCTAGAGTTAGGGGTCGTGGTATTGCCCCAGCTCCTCAACCTGTTGCTCCAGTCAGGTTCACTGTTTTTTCTAAGGAATTCTCTCAACTAGGTGGAACCCCATTCACTGGTTCAGGGACTATCATTGAGGCTTAGCAGTGGTTGCGGAGTCTTGAGAGGATATCTACTGGTCTTGATATTACTGATGCCCAGCAGCGTCAGCTAGCAGCTTGGCAGTTGCGTGATTCTGCTTTAGATTGGTGGGAGTCCGTTACGGCTAACACCATCGAGGCTGATCTCACTTGGGAGCAGTTTAGGTATCCTTTGTGTTATCTTAATTTTGTTCCTCTTTTTTTTCCTTTCTTTGAATCTATCTTAAGACTATTTTCTGTATCTCTTTTCCAGGGAGGCTTTTGTGGAAAAATGGATGCCAGAAGTCGGAAAATCTCAGCTTTATCGTGAGTTTATGGATTTGAAGCAGGGTACCATGTCTTTTGCTGAGTATGAGAGGAAGTTCAATGAACTTTCCAAATTCGGTCATAGCCTTATTGATACTCCTCTTAAGAAGAATGAGAAATCTATTACTGGTGCTCGTCCAGAGTATTATAGTCGCCTCATTTCTCATGTTCATGGTTCTTTCACCCAGCTCATGGATATGGCTATTCGCTATGAGAATACCACATCCAAAGGTCCTGTTGTTTCTTGTGCTCAGTCTTTCTCTGTAGTTTCCAAGAAGCGTAAGCCAAACTTCTAGCAGCAGAAGAAGAATTGGCAGAAGCGTTCTGGTCTGTGATCTTCATCATCTGCTCCTGCTCACAGGCAACTAGTTGATCTCTTCTCTATCACTTGCTTTAGGTGTGATCAAAGAAGGAACTATGCCAATAGTTGTCTCACATTATCTGGTGCTGCTGTTCCTCCACCCGCTCAGTCGGTTAAACGTGATCTCTGCCATATCTGTCTCCATCCCGGTCATTTTAAGAAGGATTTCCCTACCCAGCAGAGGGGTACTCCTTCTGGTAAGTTTTCTGTCACTTCTGCCTCGTCTCCAGTTCCTCCACCTGCTCCTGCTCCTAGTGATGACCAAGGTACTTTACAGGGTTCATTTACTTTATTTCATCATCATGTTCGTGTGTTGTTTGATACTGGTGCTTCACACAGTTTTATTTCTGTTGATTTGTGTGATAAGTTTGAGCATCTCCTTTCTCCTGAGGATATTTTTGTTCCGTTATGTGTTTCAAATCCTATTGGAGGTCCTGCTAACCTTAATCGGATTTGTCGAGAAGTGAAACTTCTCCATTCTGATCATCGATTTAGTGGTGATTTTTATATTCTGGGATTCGATGCTTTTGATTTATTGCTTGGTCAGGATTGGTTAGTGAATCATGATGCTTATATCTCTTGTAAAGCCCAGTCTGTTCGTCTCTTTGATGATCATGGGAATGCCTTGATTATTCAGTGCCGCATGCCTCAGGATTTTGTTGGCAACTTTATTTATTCTTTAGATTCTTCTCCCAGTAATCTCGATTCTACTCCTGTGGTTAGACTATATCCCGATGTATTCGGTGAAGTCACTTCTTTACCTCCTAAGCGGGAAATCGATTTTCAGATTGATCTTATTCATGGTGCTCGACCTATTGTTCTTCCTCCTAGAAGAATGGCACCCCGCGAGAAGGTTGAGATGGGAAAGCAAATTGAAGACTTATCTTTCAAAGGTCTGATTAGGCCTAGTTTTTCTGAATGGGGAACTGCGATGGTTTTCGTCACCAAATCTGACGGTTCTCTTCGGATGTGTGTTGATTATAGGGAGCTGAACAAGCTTACTATGAAAAACAGATATCCTATGCCTTGTATCAACGATATGTTTGATCAACATTATGGTGCCACTATTTTCTCTCAGCTTGATCTTGCCACAGGTTTTCATCAGATCAAGGTTGCTGAGGATAGCATTCCCTAAGACTGCTTTCCTCACCGAGAATGGATTTTTTGAATGGTTAGTTATGCTTTTTGGTTTGACTAATGCTCCTGCTTTCTTTGTTGATTTGATGAATCGTGTTTTTCGTGATGTGCTTAATAAATTTGTGCTAGTCTTTGTTGATGATATCCTTGTCTTCTCTAAGACTAAGGAAGAGCATAAGTCGCATTTGAAATATGTTCTTGAGACTCTCAGAAATCATCAGTTAAAGGCTAAATTTTCTAAATTCCATTTCTGGAAGGATGAAGTCTGTTATCTCGGGCATATTGTTTCTAGTAATGGAGTTTCTGTTGATCTAGTTAAGATTGCTGCGATCAATGTAAGTCTTTCTTTCTTCTCTTTCTCTATCATTTTTAATAATTCTATTTTCCCTGTTTTCCTTATTTTCTCCTGATTCTGTTCCAGGATTGGGAAACTCCAAAGACTCCATCTGATATTCGTAGTTTTCTGGGACTTGCCGGTTACTACCAAAGATTCATTGAGAATTTTGCTCGGATTGCTGCACCTCTCACAGCTTTGACTCGGTAGAATGCCAGATTTGTCTGGAGTGATCAGTGTAAGGCTGCATTAAATGAGTTGAAGAGAAAGCTAACTTCTGCACCAGTTCTTACTGTTCTGAATAGAAGTGAGGGATTTACCGTTTATACTGATGCTAGTCGTGAGGGTTAGGGTGCTGTTCTCATACAGGATGGTAGGGTTATTGCCTATGCCAGCCGTCAGTTGAAAACCCACGAAGTAAATTATGCTGCTCATGATTTAGAGTTACTTGCCATTGTCTTTTCTTTGAAACTTTGGAGGCATCATCTACTTGGAATCAAGTTTGAGCTTTTCACAGATCATCAGTCTCTGAGATATATCTTCTCCCAGAAGGATTTGAATCAGAGGCAAGTTCGTTGGCTTGAGTTTCTGGCTTCTTACGACCTCGACATTAACTATACTCCCGGTAAAGCAAATGTTATGGCCGATGCTCTAAGTCGGAAGAAGGCTTTGTTGTGTCAGCTTGTTGTTTCTTCTTCTCCTCTTCTGGATCGGATTATGGCTAAGCAGGATGAGGATGAGATGCTTCGATTGATGAAGGAGGGCATTCGTAGCAGAGTTGGCGATAGTAGTGGTAGCAGTGGAGCTCAAATTGATGATAGAGGGATATTTAGGATTAATGGCAGGATTTGTGTCCCGAATGTTGATGGGTTGAGACAGAAGTTGCTTCAGGAGAATCATCGATCCAGACTTTCTATTCATCCTGGTGTGTCGAAGATGTATCAGGATATGAAGAGGCTTTATTGGTGGAAGGTGATGAAGTGGGATATTTCTATCTTTTTTAGTCGGTGTGCGGCTTGTCGGCAAGTCAAAGCCGATAACCAGAAGACCCCTGGTTTGTTGCAGCCCCTTGAGATTCCTAATTGGAAATGGGAACAGGTTTCCATGGATTTCATCGATGGTTTACCGAGGACTCGGAAGGGCAATGAGAGTATCTGGGTTATTGTTGATAGACTGACCAAGTCCGCTCATTTCATTCCGGTCAAGTCTACTCGTTCTACTTCTAGTTTATCTGAGATTTACATAAGAGAGATCGTTCGTCTCCATGGTGTTCCTCTCAGTATTGTTTGTGATTGTGACCCTATTTTTACTAGTCAGTTCTAGAAGGCTTTTCAGGAATCTTTGGGTACTCGTTTGAATCTGAGCACTGCTTACCATCCTCAGACTGACGGTCAAATGGAAAGAGTAAATCAGATTCTCGAGGATCTTCTTCGTGCTTGTGTGCTTGATTATGGAGGATCTTGGGAAGATTATCTCCATCTTGCCAAATTTACCTACAATAATAGCTATCGGGTATAATCTTATCTTCTGTTTTCAGTCTATTCTTGATCTTTTTATCTATCTCATTCCATCTTTGCATTCAGACTAGCCTCAAAATGTCTCCGTTTGCTGCTTTATACGGACGACCTTGTAGATCTCCATCTTGCTGGATTGAATCTGGCAATCGTTTGGTTCTTGGTCTTGAAGTGATTTTGGAAGCTTCTGAGAAAGTTGAGGAGATTAAGAAGAGGTTGAGAGCCGCTCAGGATAGACAGAAGAAGTATGCCGATAGGCGTAGGCGGAATTTGGAATTTGCTGTTGGTGATCAGGTGTTCCTTAAGGTTTCTCCCTTGAGGAATGTCATTCGCTTTGGTCATAGAGGGAAGCTTTCTCCTAGGTTCATTGGTCCTTTCCGCATTGTGGAAAGAGTTGGTTCTTTGGCTTATCGTCTGGATTGGCCCGAGAAGCTTTCTGGAGTGCATGATGTATTCCATGTCTCGCATCTTCGCCGTCATCTTCATGATCCATCTCTTATTTCCCAGCCTTCTTCTCTTGATAGTTTGGATATTGAGCCTAACCTGACTGTTGAGAGGAAGCTACTTCGTATAGTTGGTAGAGATACGAAGCAGCTAAGAAGGAAATCTGTTAATCTGGTCAAAGTACAGTTGAGTACTGATGATCGAGACTGTACTTAGAAAACGGAAGAGAGCATTCGTGCTTCAAATCCGTAATTATTTGTTTCAGGTATTATTTTGCTTTTCTATATTGTTTCTCTTTATTTTCCTTTCCGTTCTTTTCGAGGACGAAAAGATTTGAGTGGGGAGAGTGTAACAACTCTAGATTTTGACTATAAATTTGAATTGGACTTTATTTCATTTCAAAATTATTTAAATTTTTTTTTATTTGTGAAATTTCATCTCTAAATATTTTTAAAATGATAATAGAATTTTTCCAAAATTTACTGTATTTATTTCCTATTTTAAAGGCTGTTTTCTAATTTTCTGCTATTTTCTTCATATAAATTATATTTAATTAAATTTTATTTATTTATTTTATGAATGAATTTTTATTTTTATGTTATTATATTTGTTTTAATTATTTTTCCAAGCCTATATAATTTTTCTAAAATTTATTCTATTTAATTTCAAATTTCTGGTCTAGTTCACTATTTTTAGCTATTTTCCTTAATTTAACTTTATATAATTGATAAATTTTAATATAAATTTTTATATTTTGATAAATTTTCGAAATATTATTTGGGATTATTATTATTACCATAAATATAAAGTTATATAAATAAAATAAGGAAATATGAAGGGTTTTTGACTTTTGAATTGCCTTTTGCCTTTTTGAATTCCACCTCTTCATTTTCCTCACAACTCTTCATTTCTTTTGGCATAACTCCCCACATTTCAGCCGATCATTTCATTTTCATTTCACATATCTTCTTTTCCTCCTTCCTGGAAAAAAAATTTCGGCCATCACTTGCTTGAGAAATTGGTAAACATTATATCTTCTTTTATCTCTTTTTTCACTTATATTGTTTATTCCTTTTGATTTTTGTTTGCACTTGCTTCTTCCCTTTAGGTTCGGCCATGCTACCTTGCTGCCTAACCGCCTCCACCACCTGATGGCACACCACCACCACCTCCTCCTCACCATCCACCCACGCCGTGACCCCCCTTGGTGATGCATATCCACAAACTTTTCAAAACCACCCCAATACTAGCCTAGCCGAGCACTACCTCACATCCACCACCTCACCACCCCTTTAGCCGCCCCCTACATCACCACCACCACCTCCAGCACACTCGGCCACACCATCATAGTGGACCCCACACCTCCGGCTGTGGAACCTAGGGCCTTGGCCGAGCCCAATTCATGGCCTAAAACCCATGTGTATGCATGCTTTTGTGTTCTTGCCTTCACCCACCTTTACACCATCATTCCAACATGTAGGCCGAACCCATACTCACCCAAACCAGACCCAAACATTTTCCATTGTCATGTATTTTCCCTTATGGCTGAGCCTAGTAAAGGTTAAAAGCAAGTGCAAGCATTTCTATTTGATTATGTGCAGTTTATTCTAGTGTAGTTTTGATCGTTGTTGGTTTGAAACTTATCGATGTTATATTTTTTTTGTTTGATTTGTATCCAAGGAATTTGACATTTCGCTCCTCCATTCGAATATGTATCGTGCTTTTGTGCTTGTGTAGATCCCGTTTGTGCAATTCGTCATGGTTCATCAGCTCAAACCAGTGAGTTTTTCTCACCAGACAATATATACATATATAACTAGTGATTTGACCCTTTGTGAATCTGTAAAATGCATTATCATGTTATATCTGCTATATTATGATTATATGATGTTCATCCGTGCTTAAACACCTGTTATAACATTTGTTACTATTATATTATGCTATTCTGTTATTTTTATCAGTTCATCACACTACAAGTTCCCTTTAGATTAGAATCACTATGTGTTGAAATGATACATACCCGAACGGACTTTAGAATATGGGAAAATCGTTATGGGCTGAAATGATAGGCCCGAATGATTTTCAATTTATTTCATTTACTTGGGACTGCAGGTTTGAAATGATAAAACCTGGATTTTCTTTGTAAATTACGGGTTGAAATGATATATTACCCGTAACACTTTTCCTAGTGTAGAGAATTATATACAGACCCGTAGTTAACGTATGTTTTCTAAAAAATTTAAATTATTTTAGAAATCTAAATATTAAAATATTTTGATTTAAATCTAATTAAAAATGATTTTTGTAAAATATTATTGATTTTCTAAATAATTATAAGTGAAATAAATTAATGAAAAAGTTAGAAAATTTTGAATGTCGGTTATTTTGGAAAATTTGATTTAATTATAATTGGAAATTAAATTGAATATGAAATCATGATAAATTTATGATAATTTGAATTTAAATGAATTTAAAGTGATTTTATATCATATAAATGATTTTTAATAAAGTTGAAATGTGAAATGAATAAATATTTAAGTTGAAATTTTGAAATATAACTAAAATTGAAAATTTATGGAATTGACTTAAAAGTGAATTTTTAGTTAAGTAAATAAAAATAAAACTAAGTTATATTTGAGAATTTGAACTTGAGTGTTAGGTTGAAATTTAATGTAATGAATTTAAAAATGAACATTGCAGTTTAATAAGTGAATTAGTGTTAAATATGAATTTTTGAATGGAAATTTAACTTTATGAAATCATGAAATTAAAGAAAATTAAATTATGGTTATAAAAGTAAAAAAAATGTGATTTTATAAGTTAAAAGTGATTTATAGAAAATATAATTGCTGTGAAATTATATTGAAATTTTGAAGTTAATTAACTACATTTTTGAAATGCTATTATATCTAATATAAATGATAATACAACATTTGTAAATGCTGTAGTTGATAAGTGAACTAAATAGCTAAATTGAATTAAAGGCTATTATAGCATTTTTTTTCTTTTTTTTATGCTATAATTGTTAGATTAAACTAAGTTTTCTTTGAAACTAATGAAACTCTATTACAGCATTTTAAACGCTGTCTTTTGTTAAATTGAACTGTTTTGAATATAACTTTCTGTAGCATTTTCCAAATGCTGCGAAAGTTGAATTTTCATTGTTTTGATAAAATTAAGTGAATGGATGAACTTCGAAAGTTGAAAATTTTGGAAATTTAATAATTTAATTATTAAATGTAATAACTTCATTTTTAAATGATTTAAATGAAGTAATCTGTTTGGAATTGAACTATTTTGAAATGTGAATTGAAATGGTATTTTTAAATTGAATAAAATGAATATGTTTTTTTTATGGAATGATAAGTTTGATATTTTGAAATGGATTTGAAATGATATTTGATTTTTGGGAAATGTACCATTTTTAAATTATAACTATGGGTTATAATAACGATTGGTTGTTAAAGAGGCCGGGATCGGATATGGACATACTCTCTGTCTATACCAAAAACCACTTTGACAACTGTGTATGCGTTGGAGATTCCAGAAGTAGGATGGTGACGACGTTCCTAAGGTACTTTACGTGGACCCAACTCCCGTGAGTTAGCATAAGGTGGCTAAAACAGGAGCGATCTCAGGTCAAAGAAGGTAGAACCTCTGGAGTGGACTCACTTCTTCGATACCATTCTATTACTGTTGTGATTGATTTGGGTGCACCCCTTGATTTTGGAGTGTTGTTCAGGGTGGGCGTATGTGGCTGCTGAGTTACCACCAACCCGTGTGCGTAATTGGTATATCTACCCTGGCATTTCCTTGTGTGCCGTGTCACCTACCATACCGATCCTTTACTACGAGTTTGTTTTTATCCCGTAGCCCGTGTGGTATCCTCTGACAGTCACCCGGAGTGGAGATGGCATGATATTGGATGGACTACTGGGACTATTATGTGTGAAGGGTGATATGGGTAGCTCGGAACGCTATTTAAAAGTATGTTTATTTTACTATAGTCATTATTATAATAGAGAAATATTACTATATAGTAAATAGTTTAACGGATCCTTAGAGGATGGGCGGTCCCAGGCATCCTTTAAGTTACTTGTATCTTGATTACAGTTCACTTGAGTTGGATTACATTATATAAGTATATATTGTCCTAGCTCGAGTGTTTTGTGTTTTTGCTTTACGCTCGGGTCAGCCTGAGTATTAACAGCTTTGGGTTCTCTTCCTGAAGCTGGTCTTTCATTGGAGTTTCTGCTTACCTACATATATTTCTATTACTGTTTCAGCTGTATTAGTTTATCTTATGTATTAGCGAACTTCTATGTATTTGGGATTTCTATTCTGTTGTTTTCAGACTATATTATGTGTTTGGTTTGAGACTCTGTTATAGTAGCTTCATGAACTACTATGTTATTTTATATTCCGCTGCGAGTTATTCTGTTTGTTCTGCGTCTGTGATTCTGTATATTTGATTTTATTTGCTCCAAATTTATTTACAATCTGTTATTTCGCATCATTCAAGTCCGACATGTGTGGATTATTGTCGATTTGAATGGCACGAAATTGGGTGTTGTTACAGAGGATCCACCCTAATCCCCTGCAACACAAGACCGGAGCTACCCCTTACTGGATAGTCGGAATAAGACAACCCCACGGTTGTGGCCAACCTCCCACATAGCCGAAAAAAGGACCTCTAGACAGGGGAAAATCTTATCTTACTTGGGTGCTACCCACTTAGCCTTGCTGCACCTCCCCTGTTTTAGCCATTCCTGGTTGATGAGGTTTGAGGCTACGATTACCTTTTTAGAACACATATCTTGGAATGCTCATCGTCCTCCATTGACAACGGTCTGATAGCATCCATCCATACAAGTCCGTTCCAGGTTCGAATGAAACCAAAGGCACTATTTCCATTACACTTGTTTTGGAATCGCCCTCAGAATTAACCGTTGCACTCTAAATCTTCCTCTTGATCTTCACTTGAGATTTCACGACCTATCGTTTAATTTAGATCGATGTGGTTTTCGGATAACAAATTTGATATCCGATCCAGATCTCATCGAAATCCAAACGTTTCTTTTAAGGCCAAGTTGTTTAAATAAAATAATTTAATTCAGTTAAGAACATTATCCATACAGCAACTTCATCATAGATAAATAGCTCACATTTATCATAGCTCAATCCAAGCAATTCATATCACAGATTAACACATTAGAGATATTAATCAATCCAAGACATTCAATACAAATTAATCATCTATAAGCAAGATTAGTTAATCGCACAATTTATAATTAATTTAATTAACACAAAATAAATTAATTATTTATGAATTAATTACCTAACCCTGCTTAATTAACATAAATTAATTACAACCATTTATTATTATTATTTTGATTAGTCAATGAAATTAATTAATCATCCTTTAATTACTTACATTAATTAATTATCCTTTAATTATAAATTAATTATCCTTTAATTACCTAAGACCTTAATTAATTTAAGATAAACCATTTATCTTAATTAATTACTTAATTACATTATTTAATTTTATTTAATAAACCTTTGAAATTAATTTATCATTAACAAATGAATTAACTTATGTCCTTTAAGTTAATTAATATTTAAAAACATTTTACCTTCTTAATTAACTACTTAATTACACCATTTAATTTTATTTCAACAATCTTTAAGAATTAATTTAAAATAAAGACATATAATAAAATACTTTAAACTTAATTAATTTAAAATAATTTATTTTATAACCTTTAATTAATCCTAAACTTAAATAAAAAATTATTATTTACAAGAATTATTAAGAAAATTATTTAAACTTGTTTTATTTTAACCTTTAAAAACTTGGTTAATACTCTATATCTCTGACCTGAGCCAAACCCTATGCTTACCCGCACTCAAACCCAAGCCACATTCTTCATCTTTTTTTAAAAGAACTTTGTGTTGTTTAAATTTTAAAAACTGTTGCAACTGTTAAAACACACACGAACTACCCGGTAGCGAACTCGAGCCAACCTGCCACTTTCCCGAGTCCAAACCCGAGATCTTCTTCTTCTATTCCTACAGCATCACCTAAACAATGATACACTACTGACATACGTGCACATGCATTGACGAGCGCCGCTGCTCCGATCATCGCCGCCACCTCCAACACGTCGACGACAACCTTGCCTAAGATTCCAACTACTTAGAACCTCGTATCGATCACGAAATTAAAAATGAGCACAAATGAACCCACTGGAACAAAACAGGTCATCTAAGAACCTCCTCGACCGCTGCCTACGACCACAAGGAACCTTGCCATCACACCGAAACCTCCGTCGCAATCCCACGCTTCGATCCTCCTCACTTCGATTAACTCCGGTGCTTTGACGAAGACGTAGTAGCCTGGAAACCCACATCGACCAAAACCGTTCCTAAACCCTACAACGACGTCGTGCTGTCGCCACAATGATCGATAAACTCACCGATCATTTTTCGCGAGATCGTCGACCTCCAAACTACCTTTAGCCATGATCACGACCTCACACTCCTCGCGGATCGCCAGAATTCACTCTAAACATGATTTCCGTTCAGCTCACGAATTCAACCCAGATATAAAGTAAAATCTTGATTCCACTTTTAAAAATCATAATTTTGAAAACGAATTTGGTGATGTAAATGAAATAAGAAATCATGGTACTTGAATTTTTGACATGTTTTTGGGTTTAACTGTATTTTCTAATTTTCTAAAAAAAGTTAAACTAATAATACTTAGAAATATTTTTAAAATTAAGATCTTGTTAATTCAAACATTTTTGCTTAAACATTAAACCCTAAAAGAATTGGGGAAAGAGAAATTTGAATTTGAACTTTTTAAAAACTTGTAAAACTTAGAACAGAGGCATGCATAATGGTACACAGACATGCATGCATATTTTACATCCATACAAACATTTTTCACCACATACTTCAAGTATTTATCACATGCAGTCAAGATATAAACAGTAATTATTATTTTTTAAAAATGTTTACTCACTGTTTAAAATGTTGAACAGAGAAGCTTGGAATTTGTTTGAACTTGAAAACTGGGAACTTGGTTTTGATCTGCAACTTGAATTTGATTTGCTTGATTAAACCGAGTTGAATCTTTGCTTAAGCTTCAGGTTGGAATTTGTAAGAGGTTGTTAGTTTTAGATTTTATTTTCTGGTTTTGTTTTCAGGTTTGGTTTTGAATGAAAGAAAATGAGAAGAGAAGGGGTAGAGAGGTGTATATATATTGTCTTTATTTTATTATTTTTTTAAAAAATGAAAAGAAAACTAATGACACTTGTATTTTGCATGTTACAATTAAGCTTACACTTGTTAATTTGCATGCACTTATGTTTTTATAAAATTTCATATTATATTTTCTATTTAGTTTTATATTTATATATGTTTTATGTTTTTATATTTAAACTTCTCCTTTTATTTATATTTATATAAATTTAAAGATAATGATTTAAAATCTAATTATGCACTAATAAATAATTATATATATATACTAGTTTTAAAATATAGACTTTTTAAATCCAATTTATTTTTAAGATATTTACTTCTGAATTTCAAATCCAAAATTCTATTTTAAATCTACTTATATATACATAAACAAGCACATATTTTATTTGTTTTAAAAATTTGTTTTGCACATTTAAAATAATTTGTAAAAGAAGATTATCAAATTATTATTACCCAAAAATTCCGGGTCATCACATTCCTCCCCCCTTAAAAGAATTTCGTCCTCGAAATTTAAATGCAAAAGATAACCCAAAAGCTTTATTTCAAACAATCAAAGCATACATATCAACCATATACTAACAACCAAAGCAAACAATTCATTCAAACAAATATTCCTAACTATCTTGATACAAATCCCGATAGGCTTTCTTAATGCTATCTAGAGTTTCCCAGGTACAATCTCTGGGTTCCTCGCTCCACTGAATCTTGATCAGCTTCACCACTTTGTTCCTGAGCTGCTTCTCATCTCGATCAACAATCCGGACTGGATGTCTGACCATAGTTAAGTCTGGTTCGACCTCTAAATCTTCCTGCACTGTCGGTTCTACAACTAAAGATGGGTCGTACAAATACTTCCTCAGATGAGATACGTGAAAAACATTGTGAATCCCAGCCATCCGGACTGGCAATTCAATCATATAGGCCAAAGCACCAATTCTCTCGAGCACGCGGAAATGTCTAATATATCTCGGGGCAAGCTTTCCCATCTTGCCAAATCTGATCGCTCATTTTATCAGGGAAATCTTAATAAAACCAAATCTCTGACTTCAAATTCCAATTGCCTTCGTCTATTGTCTGTATAACGCTTCTAACGATCCTGGTCTGCCTTCATTCTCTTCTTGATCAGCTACACGTTCGCAGATGCCATTCGAATCAAACCTGGACCAAGAACAAGACAATCTTCGGATTCTATCCAATAAGACGGTGATCTACAGGGTCTTCTATACAAAGCTTCGTAGGGCGCCATCTTAATACTTTCCTGATAACTATTGTTGTACGAGAATTCCAATAATGTAGATGGTCCTCCCAAGATCCGTTGAAATCCAAAATATAAGCCCTCAACATATCCTCAAGAATACGATTCAACCTTTCTGTTTGACCGTCGGTTTGGGGATGATAAGCTGTACTTAAACTCAACCTTGTACCCAGAGCTGTCTGCAGAGCTTCCCAAAATTTACTAGTAAAGATTGGATACGGTCACTTATTATGTGATCAAAACTCCATGCAACTTGACGATCTCTTTCAAAAAAACCTCTACTAAAGACGATGTAGTTCTGGGTGTCTTGATTGGGATAAAGTGGGCGCTCTTGGTCAGCTGGTCTACGCTTACCCACACTCCCTCATTTCCTTTTCTGGTCCTCGGCAACCCGTCAACGAAATCCGTTGATAACATTTCACATTCCCATTTAAGGTCTTCCAGAGGCTGCAACAATCACGCGGTCTTCTGCTGATCACCCTTCACTTGTTGATAGATCGCACGTCCATTGACGAAGGTAGCAATATCCTTCTTCATCCCTTTCCACCAGAAAACTCTCTTCATATCCTTATACATCTTCGAGATCCCTGGATGGATACTCATCCTGGAGCGATGACTCTCTGACAAAACTTCTTGCCTCAGATCCTTGATATTCGGAACACAGATTCTCTCGTTCATCCTCAAAGTTCCCTGGTCATCGATCTTGAAACTGGTGCATTACCCATTCTTGACTTTCCTAAAGATTTCTCTCAAACTTCTATCCAATCCTTGCTTACCCACAATCCTTTCAAGTAGAGACGAAATAACTTACAAAATAGCCAAAACTGCATTTCTACTAAAAGCATCTGCCACTACGTTCGCTTTCCCCGGAGTATAGAGAATATCCAGATCATATGATGCCAAAAATTCCATCCATCTTTGCTACCTCAAATTCAGATCTTTCTGGGAGAAAAGTACTTTAATGGTTTATGATTGGTGAAAAGCTCGAACTTCACCCAATAAATAATGCCTCCAAATCTTTAGAGTAAAGACGATAGACAGCAATTTCAAATCATGCGTAGCGTAGTTCTTCACATGCAACTTCTACTGCCTACTAGCATACACAATAACTTTTCCATTCTGCATCAACACAACACCAATCCTACTCCACAAGCATCAGTGTAGACTTCGAATTTAGTCCTTCCATCAGGAATAACCAGAACAGGTGCAATAGTCAACCTCGCCTTCAGATCCAGAAATGCTTCTTCACACTTAGGAGTCCATTTAAACTTCGCTCCCTTCCGAGTCACTTTGGTAAAGTTGGAAGAAATCTTAGAGTAGTCCAGGATAAATTTCGTATAGTACCCTGTCAAACCAAGAAAACTACGAACTTCCATAGGAGTCCGCGGTTGCTTCCACTCTTGAATAGCTGCTACCTTGCCCGGATCCATAGAAATACCTTCCCCAGATATGATATGCCCCAAAAATCTTATTTCCAATTTCCAAAAATGGTACTTCGAAAACTTAGCTTTCAGGACATGCCTCCTCAATGTCTCCAACACTATCTCCAAATGACGCTTATGCTCTTCCTCATATTTAGAGTAGATGAGAATGTCATCGATGGGCACGAATAAAAACTTGTTCAGCACATCCCGAAAAACACGGTTCATCAGATCCACAAAATAAGTTGGAGCATTGGTTAGCTTGTAACGAACCACTATCAAATCGACAATAAAACCACACATGTCGGACTTGAATAATTCAAAAGAGTAGATTGTAATATAATTTGGAGCAAATAAAACCAATCACAAAATCACAGACAAGAAAAATCAGAATAACTCGCAGCGGAATAAAATATAACCATAGTAGTTCATGAAGCTACTACAAACAGAGTCACAAAACAAGTACAAAATACCAGAGTCTGAAAGTAAATACAACAGAAATCCCAACACATAAATGTCCACTAGTACATAAGCTGAATAGAAATAGATAACAACTAAATAGATAGAGAGTCTTCAGCAAATCCTAGCTCAAGAAGGTGAATCCAAAGCTGAAATACTAAGGCCGACCCGAGCGTAAAGAAAAAACACAAAACACTCGAGTCAGGATATACATACTTGTACAATGTAAACCAACTCAAGTGAAATGTAATAAAATGCACAAGTAACTTAAAGGATGCATGAGACCGCCCATCCTTTAAGGATCCCTTAAACTATCTACTGTGTAGTAATATATGCTATTATAATAATGTCTAAAGTAGTATAATATATTTTAAAAATAGCGTTAAGGCTTTACATTTTCCACCTTAACACATTTTATGTATTCCCATAGTCTATACAGTACCATAATCTCCCCCGTACCGGGCGTCGTCAGAGGGAACTCTATGGTATGGTACAAAACAAAATCGTATGAGGCACGCTAGGGTGGGGGACACGGCACAACGAGGCAATGCCAGGGTAGATATACCAATTACGCATCCGGGCTGGTGGTAACGCATGGCCGCAGCTACCGCCCACCTCGAGCCACACTCCCAAAATCAAAGATGCACACCAATCAATCACAAAGTAATAGAATGACATACGAAGAAGTGTGTCCGATCAGAGGAGCTACTTCATTGGCCCAAGAGTCGCTCCTGTTGTAGCCAACTTATGCCAACTCACGGGAGTCGGGTCCACGTATATACCTTAATAGAACGTGCCACCATCCTGCTTGATTCAATAATCTCCACCGCATGCACGGTTGTTAAAGTGGTTTTTGGAGTTGGCAGAGAGTATGGCAACTTCCGATCCGGTCTCTTTAACAACCAAACGTTATTATAACTCATGGATATTTATTTCAAAACATATCTATTCCAAAACCATTTTAAAATCAAATGCTATTTCTCTTTCCAAAATAATATCCATTTCGAAATTGGTAATATTTCCAAATCCATATAAATTAGTTATAGCACTTTTAAAAGTGTAATAATTTAAAATCATGACACTTTCAAAACCATAGCCTTATCATAGCATTTTTTAAAAATGTAATAAGTTAGAAATTGTAACACTTTTAAAAATGTTATTGCTATATAATAGCACTGTGGAAAACATTACAATTTGGAAATAGTAGCACTTTCACAACATAACCTAAAGTAACACAGCATTTTTAAAACGTAATTAAATTTAACATAGCATTTTAAAAATGCTACAAATACCACTATAACATGTTTAAAACATACTATTTCAATTTTTATCATAGTTTTATTTATATAAAACATATCTATTTCATAAATAAAATCTATAATTATTCTTAGGTTAAAATTAAAATGCCATATTAAATTAAATTTAAATTATTAAGTTATTTATCATAGGTAAAATCTTTAATTTAGTTTTAACCAGTTATTTAGTTATAAAATTCCAATATATTATTATACTTAAAAAATGATTAAATCAATTTTTTTAGTTAAAATTTCATATATTTAAAGATTCAAAATACTTAAAAAAATTTGAAAACTATTATTTAAAATTTAACCATGGGCCTGTATAATATTTTCTAACCTAGGTCAAGTGATATAGATATATATCATTTCAATCCGTAATTTACAAAATTTCGAGTTCTATCATTTCAAACCCGCAATCCCAAGTGAAATAAAAAAAAAATCGCTTGAGCGTATGATTTCAGCTCATAACGATTTTTCCCTATTCTAAAGTCCGTTTGGGCATGTATCATTTCAACCCATAGAGAATCTATACTAACAGGGAACTTGTAGTGCGAGAAGCAGAAAATAAAATAAACAGTATAACATAGCAGGTCATATCAGGTGATGTAACAAAAATATAATCAGGTTTTAACATCATGAAATATCATATCACAGGCATGTATGAATTACTATCAACATAGCATATCACACTACAATTCACATGTCATTGTTTCACTAATATATAAGTACGAATGTCGAGAGTGATAACTCACCTTCTAAAGCTAGAGATTGCAATTCAAGACGCATGAACAAACTCCGAAAAGCACGACAAAGAACGAACTAGATTTGAGTGGATGAAGAGCCAAGATTCAAATCTTGTAAACAAACAAATATAAACATACATAAATATATAATTCAACACACAATAATTGAATCAAAACAACGTAAAAATATAAATCAAAGTGAAGTAAAATGGCTTAACCAATGTAGATGGGCTCGGCCACAACACAAATAGACTGGCCAACATCAAAGCATGGCTCGGCCATCATAGTTTAAGAGCACATATGCTCGGCTATGATCAGAAATGAGGCATGGCTATGGACTGAAATGAAGTGATTGTAGGGCAAAAGGCATTAGGAAGTCAAAGAGGCAAAGTAGGTGAGCTTTGGGTTCTGCCTTAAGGCAAATATGGTTCGGCCATTGGGTTAGCATGGCTCGGCCTGTGTTTAGGGTATTGGATCAGGTCAAGGAACATCACTTTCAGGCTTGGAGATGAGGTATTTTTCAGGGTAATGCAAAGGAATGGAGGAACTTGTGGTGGTCGAGGCTAGAAAATAGGACGGGGATGGTGTAAAGACTCGGCTAGGGTTTGAGGAGCATTTAGGTGATGTGGTTTCGATCATGGTGGTCACAGCCTGGCTGGAGATGGTGATCAGGAGGATGGAGGCCGATCATATGGTGGTGTAGAGGAGATGATGGTTGGCTAAAGGAAGGTATGGTGGCCGAGCTTGCATAGGAAAAAAATAAAAGAATAGAGAAAAAGAAAATAGAAAGAAGGAGATAGGACATACTGCAAAGTTTCTAGTTTAGGAAACGGAAAAAGAAAGAAAGAGATATGAGAAGTTTTGTACGTGAAATTAGGAGATGAGAAGTTTTTTTATGTACGGCTAGGGTATGGGAAGTTTTTGAACGGCTGTGGAAAGGAAAAGGCATCACTTAGATTAAATAAAAGGAACTCATGCCACTTGAATTTCCTAAGCCCATTTTTCAAAGCCCATCAAAATAAACAAGCCAGAACCCAAACCATAATCAAACCCAAACCAATATAGAAATAGAGAATGAAAATAAAAAATAGATACATGAAATACAGAAAATAATTGCTTGTAAATCGTTGAATTATATAAGATTTACAAAGTATAAAACAGAATTTGATAAAACAAAAAGCAGAATGTATATCAGAATCAAATACAGTTTAAAAGAAAAAGGTTGGAAATCAAAATTTTCAAATTTAAAATTTTCAACTGAAAGTCAAAGTGTGACCAAAGTTGACCAAAATATAATATTTTGAGAAAATCTTTACTTTATCATATTTGGAAAATAAATTATAAAAAAATCCAAAAATACATTAGAAAGTTCTAAGATTTCAATTTTTAAATGATTTAAAATTAAAGTTTTCAAATAACTTAAATTAAAAATATTTATAAAATTATAGGTTGTTACACTCTCCTCCACTTGAAACATTTCGTCCTCGAAAAGGAACGAGACACGTAAAAAAGGAAAGATAAGATAGAAAAGCAAATAGTACCTAAAACAAACAATTCCGGATTCGAAGCACACATGCTCTCCTTCGTCTCCCAGGTACAATCCCGATCATCCGTACTCCACTGCACTTTGACCAGGTTGACAGATTTCCTTCTCAACTGCTTCGTACCTCTATCGACAATACGAAGTGGCTTCCTCTCGACAGTAAAGTTAGGCTCAATATCCAAACTTTCGAGAGCAGAAGGCTGAACAATCAAAGATGGATCATGCAAATATCGACGAAGATGTGAAACTTGGAATACATTATGCACTCCAGAAAACTTCTCGGGCAAATCCAAACGATAAGCTAAAGAACCAATCCTCTCTGAGATAGGAAAGGACCAACAAACCTAGGAGCAAGCTTCCCTTTCCAACCAAACCAAATCACATTCCTTACGGGAGAGACCTTAAGGAAAACTAGATCACCCACAGATAACTCCAAACTCCTCCTACGCCGATCAGCGTACTTCTTCTGCATATCCTAAGCACTCGTCATCTTTCTCTTAATCTCCTCAACCTTCTCAAAAGCCTCCAAAATCATATTTGGACCAAGAACCAAACGATTACCAGATTCGATCCAACAAGATGGAGATCTACAAGGTTGTCCGTAAAGGGCAGCAAACAGAGACATTGCAATACTAGCCTGAATTCAGAGACGAAATGAGATAGATAAAAGATTAATATAAGATTAAAACAGAAGAGTGAAATATACCTGATAACTGTTGTTATAGGTGAATTCGATAAGATGGAGATGGTCTTCCCAAGATCCTCCATTATCCAGAACACAAGCGCGAAAAAGATCCTCAAGAATCTGATTCACTCTTTCCGTTTGAGCGTCGGTCCATGGATGGTAAGCAGTGCTCAAATTCAGATGAGTACCCAAAGATTCCCAAAAAGTTTTCCAAAACTAACTGGTAAAGATAGGATCTCGATCACAAACAATACTGATAGGAACATCATGGAGACGAACAATCTCCTTCATATAGATCTCAGATAAACTAGAAGCAGAACGGGTAGATTTGATCGGAATGAAATGAGTTGACTTGGTCAATTTATCCACAATAACCCAAATACTCTCATTACCCCTCCTAGTCCTCGGTAATCCATCAATAAAATCCATAGAAACCTATTCCCATTTCCAATTGGGAACCTCAAGGAGCTGCAACAAACTAGGGGTCTTCTGACGATCGGCCTTGACTTGCTGACATGTCGCACACCTACTAACAAAGATAGAGATATCTCGCCTCATACCTCTTAACCAATAAAGCTTCTTCATATCTTGATACATCTTCGTCACACCAGGATGAATAGAAAGTCTGGATCGATGATTTTCCCGAAGTAACTCTTGCCTGAATCCATCAACATTCGGGACACAAATCTGATTATTAATCGTCAAAATCCCTCCATCATCGATCTGAGCACCACTACCATCAGGACAACTATCACCAAATCCTCTACGAACACTCTCCTTAATCAATCTAATAATCCTATCCTCATCCTGCTTAGCAATAATACAATCCAAAAGAGGAGAAGAAGAAATAATAAGCTGACACAACATAGCCTTCTTCCGACTCAAAGCATCGGCCACAACATTAGCTTTCCCAGGGGTATAGGTAATGTCGAGATCAGAAGAAGAAAGAAACTCAAGTAACCTAACCTGACGCTGATTCAAATACTTCTGGGTGAAGATATATCTAAAGACCGATGATCAGTAAAGAGCTCAAACTTAGCACCCAAAAGATGATGCCTCCAAAGCTTCAAAGAAAAAACCACAACAAGCAATTCCAAATCATGAGCTGCATAATTGGCTTCATGGCTGTGTAGTTAATGCCCCGCCATTACCCCGCTATAACGCCGCAATATCTCATAGCGGATTTGTACCGCAACGATTTTTCCATATAGCCCCAAAATATAGCCTTTCGGCTTTGGTCCCCGCTATTTCCGCTATATCCCGTTATTCCCGCTATATTTTGCTATTTCCGCTATATCTTATTTAATAAAATGAATTAAAAAATAGCATTTATACATTATAAAAATTATGAAACTAATTTATTTTATTTAATTTTTAATATATTTTCAGAAATGAAAATACTCTAATATTCTACTAAATTCAATTATGTTATATAACAGTTTTACGTTTATTTAAAGTATATTCGCACATGTTTTTTTGTTTAAAATCATTTATGTATTAATTATAATTCAATTGAATGATAGTTTTTCATTTAATTACCATTTATATATTTCTAAAAACATTAAGTACGAGTTTTATATGCTATTTTAGAGCTATCCGCTATATCCCACTCGTTGTATCCCCGATATAACTTTTTGCACCTCTACCGCTTTGAATCTGTCGAGCGCTTTAACTGCTCAGCTTCATGGGTCTTCAACTGGCGACTGGCATAAGCAATGACCTTCCCATCTTGCATCAAAATAGCTCCCAAACCCTCATGACTAGCATCAATGTATACCGTTAATCCCTCATTTCCATTTGGAACGGTAAGCACTGTTGCGGAAGTAAGCTTACGCTTTCAACTCATTAAATGCACCTTTACATTTATCATTCCATATAAAATTAGCATTCTTACAAGTCAAAGCAGTGAGAGGTGCAGAAACCCAAGAAAAATTCTCAATGAATCTCTGATAATAATCGGCAAGGCCTAAAAAAATATGGATATTTGATGGAGTCCTAGGAGTTTCCCAATCCTACAATAGAATAGGGATAAATAAGGACCATAAAAAAGATAGAATGATAAACTACAGAGAGAGAAGAGAAGAAACTTACATTGATTGCATCGATCTTGACAGGAGCAACATAAACTTCATTACTAGAAATAATATGTCTAAGGAATCAGACTTCATCTTCCTAGAAATGGCATTTCGAGAATTTAGCTTTCAACTGATAACTCCTAAGAGATCCCAGAACAAAGCTCAGATGGGATTTATGCTCTTCCTCGGACTTAGAGAAAACAAGAATATCATCGACAAAGACTAAATTTTTTTTATTAAGCATATCACGAAAAACACGATTCATCAAATCAACAAAGAAGGCAGGAGCGTTAGTCAAATCAAAAGGCATAACTAACCATTCATAGAAACCATTCTCAGTACGGAAAGCAGTCTTAGGAATACTTTCCTCAGCAGTTATGAGCTGGTGAAAACCTGTGGCAAGATCAAGCAGAGAGAAAACAGTAGCTCCATGGAGCTGATCGAACATATCATTGATGCGAGGTATAGGATATCTGTTCCTCGCTTCCGACAATCAACACACATCCTCAAAGAACCATCAGACTTAGTGATGAAAACCACCGCTGCTCCCCATTCGGAATGGCTAGGTCTGATCAGACCCTTGGAGAACAAGTCCTCAATTTGCTTCCTCAACTCAACCTTCTCATGGGGTGTCATTCTTTTTGAAGGAAGAACTACAGGACGAGCTCCAGGAATAAGATCAATACAGAAATCAATTTTCCGCTTAGAAGGTAAAGAAGTGATTTCACCAAATACATCGGGATATAGTGTAACCACAGGAGTATAATCAAGATCATCCGGAGAAGAGTCTAGAGAATAAATAGAACTGCAGGCATAATCCTGAGGGATGCAACACTGAATCACCAAAGAATTACCAAAATCATTCACAAGAGAAACAGTTCGGGTTTTACAAGATATAACAGCTTCATGCCTCTTCAACCAATCACCTCCAAGCAATAGATCAAAAGAATCAAAACCCAAAACATAGAAATCATTACTGAAACGGTGATCAAGATAGAGGAGTTTCACTCAGTCACAAATCCTACTAAGATTCGTAGGACCACTAATAGGATTTGAAACACACAAAGGTTTAGAAGCAAACTTGGGCAAAAGAAGATGCTCAAATTTATCACAGAGATCCACAGAAATAAAACTATGGGAAGCTCCAGTATCAAATAAAACACAAACGGGAAATTTAAACAAAGTAAAGGTGCCCTGAAGAGTACCTTAGGTATCACTAGGAGCAGGAGAAGGAACAGGTGCAGGTGGAGCAGGTAAAGAAGCAGAGGTAACAGCAAAGATACCAGATGACTTGCCCTTCTGCTGAGTAGGACATTTATTCTTGAAATGGCCAGGCTGCAAACAAATATGGCAGAGATCACGCCTATTCAACTGGGCTAGAGGAACAGCAGCACCAACTAAAGTAGGACAACTATTAGCATAGTGTCTTTTCTGATTACACCTGAAGAAAGTAATGGCAGATAGGTCGACAGGCTGCCTCTGAGAAGAAGAAGATCCTAAACCTGGAGTCTTGTTCCAATTCTTCTTCTGTTGATGAAAGTTAGGCTTTCTCTTTTTAGGATTACCAGAGAAAGACTGAGATGAAGTGGCATGAGCAGCTGGAGGATCTTTAAAAGTAGGATTCTCATTATTCATCAGACTAGTGAAAGGGCTATGCACATGAGCGATGAGACGATCATAATACTCCGGACGAGCACCAGCTATGAACTTCTCATTCTTCTTGAGAGGAGTGCCAATCAGATTAGGGCCAAACTTAGAAAGTTCATTGAACTTCCTCTCATACTCAGCAAATGACATATCACCCTGCTTAAGATCCATGAACTCTGGATACAGCTGAGAATTCCTTGCTTCGGGCATCCACTTCACAACAAAAGCATCCCTAAAGCACGACAACAAAACATAAGAAAGATTTCAACAAGCGAAAAATGAATCAAATTAGAAACAACAGAAGATGATACCTAAACTGCTCCCAAGAAATATCAGCCTCAACAGTGTGAGCTGTAATAGACTCCCACCAATCCGGTAAAGACCCGCAAATCCGTACCCCTAGAGTCGACACTATTCTCCCTCAACCAATTCAAGATGTATGGAAATACGAACCATTTGGGTTAAATAAGAAGAGGTAGAAGAAGAAAATAGAAAACAACATCAGAATCTAACCAACGCAGCGGAATAAAATATAATAGATAATAACAGATCTTTACACAAAAGAAAACAATATCCATTTATATATATAAATCATCAGAATACATCATCAAAGTTCAACAACATCAATAACATACAACTGGACAGCCATATAAACTTATCCTCAAAACTGAGTACACAACGGAACAATAATTAAGTATGGAAGTACGTATCGCCATCCAGCTCGTCTCCTGAGCTCCACAGCATCCTTTCTAGTATTCTATAATATCGGTCTGACCCGAGCATTATAGTTAAATAACACCCGAGTTAGTCTGGAATACCAGCATGAGAAACCACACCCAAATTGATTATTAAAGTTTCCAAATCCTTTGAAATCAAAAGCATCTCGTAAGACCACGCCACAAATATACATGCCAGGTTTTTACCTTACGATAGATAAAACACTTTTTATTAAAATTCTCTGATATTATTATAGTATCTATAGAAAGTAAAATAGAATCTAGCTCAAATGCTTGCATCTCACGTTTCAGCAATAGTTGGGCATAATCAAAACCGTACAGGCGCGTAGGGAGAATGGATTTCCAACTAATGACTAGGCACTGGGGTACCACCTGTCAAAGTACGTGGCCTAGATCATCGTACCGAGGATTACTCCCAATCCCCTACAACACAAGACCGGGACTACCGCTTACTGGATAATCTCGAGTAAGATTACCCCTCGATTGGGATCAGCAACCACACCACTAAGCCGAGTAAAAGGGACATCTAGACAGGGATGACCTTACCCTAATAGGCGCTACCCACCTAGCCTTGCAGCACAACCCCTGATTTTCAGTCATTCCACGTTGATGAGGCTTGAGGCTAAGCGTTACCTTTTTAGAACACATCTCTTAGAATGCTCATCGTCCTCCCGATGATGTTCTGAAAGCATTCATCCATACAAGTCAGTCCCCGATTCAAACGAAACCGAAGGCACTACTCCTACTACATCCATTTTGGAATCTTCTCAGGATTAGTAGCGACTAGCCCTTGCACTTTACTGCTCCATCTTCGACTCCGAACTCAATTTTCCCACGAAAACGTACAAACCGAATCGAAGTGGTTTTCGAGAAATAAATCCCGATCCCGGTCTCTTCGAAACGATCAGCGAATTGTCGAATATTGATAGTCGGTTATTTAACTATCAATTAACATTCACAAACAACCATCAAACATAAATAATTTCATCAAATTATTTATTAATCTCAAAATATCTTCGCAAGATATATTTCCATTTTCAACTCTTTGAAAATAGTTTTCAAACCATACTCTTCTCATGGGATAAATTCCCAAATATTTATTTCCACTGAAAACACCAAGCACAAAAACTTTAGATTTTTAAAATAATTTAAAACACTTTATTATAAAACATACTTTAACATTTAAATTTAAAATTACTTCAATACTTTATTAAAAATATATACTTTAGGAATATTTAAAATGAGGTTACTTTATAGAATATAAACTAGATTTTCTCCTTTAAAACAAAATACCAAGTCACCTTTAAATAATTACTATGATAATAGATTTAAAAAAATATTTACTATAGGATTTAAACATTTAGAAATAATAAAAATTCTAAAACATATTTTTTTTAAAACAACATTAAAGCTTTTAACTTATATTTAAAAATTTCCTTTGAAAACGTACTTGGCTATCCAGGGAAATACGCTTCTCTTTCACATCTTTTAAAAAAATAAATCACTATTTATTTTTAAACAAATTGACCCATTCCTTTAATAAATTCCCACCATGAATTTATTCTTCCAAATATCCACTGATAACTTCACTTTTATAATCCCAGTATATAGATTCCATAGACACAATCTCCTTTAAATTTCCAATTTCAAACACTTAAATCAATTTCCAAATTGATTTCTTATCTACTCCATTTTGAAATAAATTTCTTTACTTATTTAATTCAAACCCATTGACTTCAAATTTTTATTCCTTAATTATGATTTAAAATCTTTTAACTGAAAACACCAATTTTAGATTTTCCCAAATTCCTTCTTTATTTTTTCTTCAATAATTTAAATCTTAAATTTAAAATAAATGCTTTATTCTTTAAAATAATAACACTTAAGTTTAAAATTCATTATCTTTCTGTTTATTCAAAATCCCCTTTTCATACACAGAATTTATTTATTAAAATTTTAAAATCACTTTTATTCTTTTCCAATTCATTCTTAAATTCATTTAAATTCTCTATAGTTATTCACTTACAAATTCTCTTCTTTTATTTTCTTTCCAAAAATCCAATTCTATATATTTTGATAACCTAGTGTACCAAAATATATTCAAGTAAATCATAGCATTAAATATTCCAATTATCAATATAATTTATCACAGAATATCAAATATTCGTAACACAGAATATTAAACAATCTAAATAATTTTGAGGAAACCAGTTGGATCCCTCCAACCTGTTTCCCCGCATCCACAGATGTTAGCACAATATAAAACACCAATTCCACTTCGAGGTGGAATATTGCAGTATATGGGATTTTTAATATAATATCACCCGCTATTATGCGGCGCATAGGGTCTCATCCGCTATATAATGCGGGAAATCAATCACTCCAATATATACTATATATCACTATATAATATACCACATCAAATCAATTCAATCATTCTACCAACTATTTGAATTTAATTATTTAAAATTTAAATATTACCCAGATGAGTGAGATTAACTCACCTTTGTCCTTAGATTTCCATCCACTTCAACTCGACTTGATTTCCATGATCTCAAACCTTGAATAACATTTCTAGTGTTTTAACAATATTTGAATACATCAACAATCTATTTCCATTTAATAGTTCAATTTATTTAGCTAGTTTTATAATAATAATTTACTAACCTAATTCACATTTGGTATAAATACCTATGATATTATTGAAACAATAGTTTCATTCACTTGATTTTAAATATGTAATAATTATGGTTGATAATGATTCCCTGAAATGGTATAATTTTTAAATAAGAAATTCCAGAGATGTATTTTCTGAAATAAATTGTTTCATTACTTCTTTATCATTCTAAACAAATTTTAAATCATACCTATATACACGTAAATTCTAATAACATAAAATCCTTCAACCCTATTAAATTAAAAAACAATTTTTATATATATTTTCCAACTGTAAAACTCTTTTCTACAATATATTCCCTGTACCATAAAATATGATTTAAAGTTCCTTTTAATTTTATTTTACAGTAAGAAAAAATATAATTATATTTGAACCCATCCAAAATATATCTCTATATTATTATTATTTTTAAAATCTTTAAGTGTAAATAATTATTAAGTCAAAATTAAAATGGATAATACCTCACCGCTACCAGATCTGAGACCACCGAACACCAGTGCCTCCAACCACAACATCAAACCCTCAAGTCATGCAAATCAGTCTCCTCCAATCACCTGTAGTACCACCATCATTGTTAAGGTCAAAGCTCCCTTCCAGATCGCTAGCGCCGCATCCATCATCGCACACCTCCACTTCAGTCCAAATCGTCCACTACCTAGCGCGAATGCATGCGCCACCAACTACTTTGCAACTATCTCGTCAGCAACCGCGAGCAACAACCTCGCATCTGCCTTTACCTCACTGTTGAACGACTCTGCACGGTGCTGCCTCGTGGAACCCTAGCTCGACTCGATCCCCATCACGAGTTCGCCTCCAGCTCGTGCGCGCCATCCAACGACAGCGACCCAAAATAGAAACGCCACGCGTTGTCTCGCCTTCAGCCTACGCTGCCGCGCACGAGACCACCCTCTAGACCTGCCTCTTCCCTTGCAATGGCGTTTGCGGTTTCTCTTCTCCTTCTTTTTTAGTACGAAAGAGAAGATTGAAAATTGGATTTCATGACTTTGGGGTTTTCTCGATTTAAAAGAACGAAGGCAGGAGGCTTGCTTCAAAAGGGAAGAACGAGGTAATTTTAAAAGGAAAGAAAAGGGGAAAAGAAATGACAGAAGCGTGTTTGAATCAGCTAGCGTGATCAGAAAGGAATAGGCAGTATAGTGGCTGAGAGAAGACATAAAGAAAACCTGATGTGAATAGCATTTTGACCAGTTAACAGTGTATACAATATTATTTAAATTTAAATTTTGAATCCTCTCGAAATCACCACTTAAATTTTTTACCTCCTATCGAGACGTGCCGCTAGGCGTTTCTAATGTTATACCCCTATTCCAAGCGCGATGGAAAAGGTTTCGAGTCCTAATTCGATCGTATGGAGAAGATAGCTTTTTGGACCCAGTTATTATATTAAATTTTCGATATAAATTCAGCGCGTTTATATACCGAATGCTCATACAACAACTACAAACACTACGAAAATTGAAATCCTGTAATAATATAATATTACAGATCCAATGGAACTGGTTTCGTCGGAATGCGAGACTATGCCTCGAAAGGCTATTTTTAAACGTCAATTTAACGATATATTTTCAAAACTTAACAAAACATTCCCAAATTCAATTTCAACACTTTTACTATATTCAGTACTATCGATATAAATTTTACAAACCCTTAAATTATTTTTAATAGGCTTAAAGCTCCAGATTCAACATTTGACCCAATTTCCAGTAATTAAATCCAATAATTAAATTTTCAAATAATAGTGATATTTGAAATTTAAGTTACAAACTAACTTTTAAATATTAAATCAATTAAATATCCCAATTTAAATTGTCCAAAATTCCGGGTCATCACATTCCTCCCCCCTTAAAAGAATTTCGTCCCCGAAATTGCTAGTTAAGAAGAATGATCCAATACCCATTACTATTTTCCAAAACCAAATAGTTTTATCAACTTGCCATAACATAACTTTTATTAAAGACCCAATATTACTTCAACCAACTTACCAAACCTTCTATAGTTTCCAACAACATTATCTACTCCATTTATTCAAGTTTAAATTTAAATTCAAATTTAAATTATCAAAACTTTCTCAAAAAATTTCTAACTCTCTAAATTTTTTTAAAAATTTCGTCAGCATCTACTTTGCGTGGCTAGCTCGGTACAACTACAAAATGCCTCTACGGGCTCCCAAATTCCAAAAGAAAACAAAACGCCAAGTGACTAGATCAAAAACCCAATCAAATTTCATACAGAAATTTAAAAACATACCTTATTGTCGAGCGATTCAAATTTATCTTCTGAAATCAAAAATCCCAAATTCACTTTCCTAATCCTTTAGTTCCAACTAAACAACTAGTTTCAATTTCCATTTTCAAAATTCCTTATTTCAATTCCAATTTGAAATCGTTTTGTCGCTAACAAAAAATTACTAACTCCTAAAATTTTCGAAATTTTTTGGCGGAGTCTCCTTTGTACGGAGGAACTTTTGCAATTTGACAAGAGATCATATTTCCTATTTTTATTGCATAGACGTACCTTTATTTAGCATTTTTAAGCAAGCAGCTTATTATTTTAGCAATTAGCGTGTCCAAATCCAGCCAAACGGCTTCCCGGTACTTGTACTTACTCAATTTAAATATGTAAGTGCCAAAATCACGTAACTTAACAACATTTTACATATTTAACTAGTAAACATACGAGTTTATATAAGCAATGCAGGTTAAACAATAATTGTAAGCAATTTATAAGGTTCTGACATTAATTTTAATTGTTTACGACCAATTCGTATGCAACTTCATTCAATTTAAATGGTTAAAACTCAATTGCTTACATTCAATTCATTTTTAAGCAAAACAAACTCATATTCACTTCAATTGATCTAAAATTAATTTATTAAATCTCTATCAACTCATAGAAATTTAATTACCTTCGTTTACGTCAAACGGCAATTTATTCTATGCCATTTGATGATATCCATGTGAATAAATATTCACTTAAGTTTTATAACCAATTCAAATTGATTCCGACGCAATTTATATTTAATTCCTTCCATTTAATTCATTCACAACCATTTTATTTAGCTCGACACATTCAATGCTTGTATACTACTAACCATTACCAAATCAATTCAACCCAAGCTTTTATTTAATGGTCTACCCTTCCTACTCGAAGTCGAGCTTCTCATTATTCTTAACTTAAGTTAATTTACTTCAATTTATTCCAGCTTGAAACTTAAGTTCACTTCTATTTGATTCTCATTTAATCAAATTCCATTTAATTTAGTTAGCCCATCCATTTTATTTTAATTCACCTTCTCAATCTATCAAAATAATATCCAAGCACATACTCAACTCATTTATACTCGAATTGGATTTTATTTGTAACTCAAATCATTTATATTATAATCCAATTCCATTTTATTTTTACAACATCTCCACTTATTTTAGTTCATTATCAACCCAAGTCGAATTCTATTTATAACCCAAGTTTATTTCCAAACTCCATTATTAACTTACAATCCATTTTATTTAACCGAGTTAAATTTTATTAATATACTCTACCAAATAATTTATTTAGCTAACTAGCTTACTTCCAACTTTTAAATCAATATCGATTTTATTACAAAAATCACTTCATTAAATTTTCCTGAGTTCAATTTTTTTTTATAATTCCAGTTTGGATTTTCTTTCAATTTCCAAAATTTCAACACTTTTATTTTGGCGTATTTATTCCCTTTTTACATTTATATAAGCTACTCACTTATTAATATTCATACTTCTCCATCCATTTACAGTCAATCACATTTCACTTTACTGTTAACTAGGGATTATATTTTTATTTCAATGCTTTTCAATTCCCTTATAAGCTTCCAAAGCTTATTTATCCCAATTCAATGCTTATTTAACTTCGGCTTATTTACTTAAGTAAGAATTTTATTCCATTCAATATTATCTATGAGAGTCAACTGAATTTATTTAAATTCAATTTATTTCAATCCAATTAAATTTTATCTCCCTTATTTAAAAATCATCTCAATTTATAAGTTTATAACTTTATCTCATCAGTATTTTCAATTCAAATATGGATTCAGGATTTTTAACAGCCAGCTTTAGGTTCAAATCATTTTATAATCACCATTATCCCAAAATCACTTTTCTTAAAATTTTAAACCAATCCTGGGTTTTTTATTCCCAACAAATTTCCTTCGAAATTTAAAAAACAAACTAGTTCTTCTGAACAAATCATTTTAGCAGCAATCTGTCACTTAGAAACTCGAAAATGAACATCGATGATGCCGTAGTCATCATCGAAGTTATTTCCCAACGACAAAAGTGAGTTTAATGCTATATCCCTTTCCAAAATTTATTTAAAACAATTTCCTTTCAGAAATACTTCTAAAACAATAATGCTATTATTTGTCCTTAAAACACTTCGAAAAACACTTCCAAAATCTCCGGGGTTTTAAATTTTCAAATATTGACTTAAATCAAAATTTAGCTATAATTCATTTGTATAATTTATGCCCATACCATTTTTTTCCATTTGATTATACAAGTCATTCCAATTTTTATAATCTTATTGGTTTAAAATATTATCATCCAAATATCCAAGTTATATATCAATTTAAGAAAATATTTCTTTTATATCAGAATATAATTTTGGGAAAAATTATTTCATTCACCCAAACTTAAAACAATACCATGTCAATTTATCGTGTCAGGTGTTTATAAACTCTTATTGAATAGCAGCCAACTTACTCGATCAGAACTCATATTCCACTCAACCAATAAGTCAACACAATATTAAAACAATTTGTATTCACTAACAAATACGCGCTCATTTCTATTAATACGCTCAAACTCATTCTAGACTACTATGGACTCTATTTTCAATGAGTAATCCCCACCAGAGCCAAGGTTATCACCAACCTAAGCTCTGATGCCAAATGTAATGACCCGCAAATCCGTAACGCTAGAGTCAACACTATTCTCCCTCAACCAACTCAAGATGTACGGAAATATGAACCATTTGGGTTAAAGAAGAAGAGGTAGAAGAAGAAAATAGAAAACAACATCAGAATCTAACCAACGCAGTGGAATAAAATATAATAGATAATAACAGATCTTTACACAAAAGAAAATTATATCTATTTATATATATACGTCATCAGAATACATCATCAAAGTTCAACAACATTAATAACATACAACTGGGCAGTCATATAAACTTATCCTCAAAACTGAGTACACAGCGGAACAATATTCAAGTACGGAAGTACGTATCGCCATACAACTCGTATTCTGAGCTCCATAGCATCCTTTCCTGTATTCTATAATACTCGATCTGACCTGAGCATTATAGTTAAATAACACCCGATTTAGTCTGGAATACCAGCATGAGAAACCACATCCAAATTGATTATTAAAGTTTCAAAATCCTTTGAAATCAAAAGAATCTCGTAAGACCATGCCACAAATAAACATGTCGGGTTTTTACCTTACGATAGCTAAAATACTTTTTATTAAAATTCTCTAATATTATAGTAGTGTCTATAGAAAGTAAAATAGAATCTAGCTGAAATGCTTGCATCTCACTTTTCAGCAATAGTTGGGCACAATCAAAACTGTACAGGCGCGTAGGAAGAATGGATTTTCAACTAATGACTAGGCATTGGGGTACCACCTGTCACAGTACGTGGCCTAGATCACCGTACCGAGGATTACTCCCAATCCCCTGCAACACAAGACCGGGACTACCCTTTAATGGATAATCCCGAGTAAGATCACCCCATGGTTGGGATCAGCAACTACACCACTAAGCCGAATAAAAGGGACATCTAGACAGGGATGACCTCACCCTAATGGGCGCTACCCACCTAGCCTTGCTGCAGAACCTCTGATTTTCAGTCATTCCCGATTTATGAGGCTTGAGGCTAAGCGTTACCTTTTTAGAACACATCTCTTAGAATGCTCATCATCCTCCGTACGATGTTCTGAAAGCATTCATCCATACAAGTCCCTCCCGGGTTCGGACGGAACCGAAGGCACTACGCCTACTACATCCATTTTGGAATCTCCTCGGGATTAGTAGCAACTAGCCCTTGCACTTCACTGCTCCATCTTCGACTTCGAACTCGTTTTTCCCATGAAAACGTAAAAACCGGATCGAAGTGGTTTTCGAGAAATAAATCCCGATCCCGGTCTCTTCGAAACGATCAACGCATTGTCCAATATTGATAGTCGGTTATTTAACTATGAATTAACATTCACAAACAACCATCAAACATAAATAATTTCACCAAATTTTTTATTAATCTCAAAATATCTTCGCAAGATATATTTCCATTGTCAACCCTTTGAAAACAGTTTTCAAACCATACTCTTCTCATGGGATAAATTCCCAAATATTTATTTCCACTGAAAACACCAAGCACAAAAACTTTAGATTTTTAAAATAATTTAAAACACTTTATTATAAAATATACTTTAACATTTAAATTGAAAACTACTTCAATACTTTATTAAAAATATATACTTTATGAATATTTAAAATGAGGTTACCTTATAATAAACAAGATTTTCTCCTTTAAAAAAAAATACCAAGTCACCTTTAAATAATTACTACGATAATAGATTTGAAAAAATACTTACTATAGGGTTTAAACATTTAGAAATAATAAAATTTCTAAAACATATTTTTTTTAAAACAACATTAAAGCTTTTAACTTATATTTAAAAATTTACTTTGAAAACGTACTTGGCTATCCAGGGAAATACGCTTCTCTTTCACATCTTTTAAAAAAATAAATCACTATTTATTTTTAAACAAATTTACCCATTCCTTTAATAAATTCCCACCGTGAATTTATTCATCCAAATATCCACTGATATATTGCTTCACTTTTATATACCCAGTTTATAGATTTCAAAGTCACATTCTCCTTTAAATTTCCAATTTCAAACACTTAAATCAATTTCCAAATTGATTTCCAATCTACTCCATTCTGAAACAAATTCCTTTACTTACTCATTTAATTCAAAACTATTGACTTCAGATTTTTCTTCCTTAATTATGATTTAAAATCTTTTAACTGAAAACGCCAATTTCAGATTTTCCTAAATTCCTTCTTCATTTTTTTCAATAATTTAAATCTTAAATTTAAAATAAATGCTTTATTCTTTAAAATAATAACACTTAAGTTCAAAAATCATTATCTTCCTATTTATTCAAAATACCCTTTTCATACATGGAATTTATTTATTAAAATTTTAAAATCACTTTTATTCTTTTCTGATTCATTCTGAAATTCATTTAAATTCTCTATAATTATTTCACTTACAAATTCTCTTCTTTTATTTTCTTTTCAAAAATCCAATTCTGTATATTTTGATAACTCAGTGTACCGAAATATATTCAAATAAACCATAGCATTAAATATTCCAATTATCAATATAATTTATCACAGAATATCAAATATTCATAACACAGAATATTAAACAATCTAAATAATTTTGAGGAATCCAGTAAAATCCCTCCAACCTGTTTCACTGCATCCACAGATGTTAGCACAATATAAAACGCCAATTCCACTTCGAGGTGGAATATCGTGGTATATGGAATTTTTAATATAATATCACCCACTATTATGCGGCACATAGGGTCTCATCCGCTATATAATGCGGGAAATCAATCACTTCAATATATACTATATATCACTATATAATATACAACATTAAATCAATTCAATCATTCTACCAACTATTTAAATTTAATTATTTAAAATTTAAATATTACCCAGATGAGTGAGTTAACTCACCTTTGTCCTCAGATTTCCATCCACTTCAACTCGACTTGATTTCCATTATCTCAAACCTTGAATAACATTTTTAGTATTTTATCAATATTTGAACACATCAACAACCTATTTCCATTTAATAATTCAATTTATTTAGCTAGTTTTATAATAATAATTTACCAACCTAATTCACATTTGGTATAAATACCTATGATATTATTGAAATAATAGTTTCATTCACTTGATTTTAAATATGAAATAATTATGGTTGATAACGATTCCTTGAAATGGTATAATTTTTAAATAAGAAATTTCCACACATGTATTTTTTGAAATAAATTGTTTCATTACTTCTTTATCATTCTAAACAAATTTTAAATCTTACCTATATACACTTAAATTCTAATAACATAAAATCCTTCAACCCTATTAAACTAAAATAAATTTTTTATATATATTTTCTATCTGTAAAACTCTTTTATACAATATATTCTCTGTACCATAAAATATGATTTAAAGTTTCTTTTTATTATAGTAAGCAAAAATATAATTATATCTCAACCCATCCAAAACATATCTCTATATTATTATTATTTTTAAAATCTGTAAGTGTAAATAATTATTAAGTCAAAATTAAAATGGATAATACCTCAACGGTACCAGATTTGAGACCACCGAACACCACTTCCTCCAACCACAACATCGAACCCTCAAGTCATACAAATCAATCTCCTCCAATCACTGTAGTATCATCGTCATTGCTAAGGTCAAAGCTCCCTTCCAGATCGCTAGCACCGCATCCATCACCGCACACCTCCACTTCAGTCCAAATCATCCACTACTTAGCGCGAAAGCGTGCGCCACCAACTACTTTGCAACTGCCTCGTCAGCAACCGCGAGCAACAACCTCGCATCCGCCTTTACCTCACCGTTGAACGAGTCTGTACGGTGCTGCCTCGTGGAACCCAAGCTCGATTAGATCTCCATCGCGAGTTCACTTCCAGCTCGCGCGCACCATCCAACGACAGCGACCCCAAATCGAAACGCCACGCATTGCCTCGCCTTCGGCCCACGCTGCGGCGCACGGGACCACCCTCTAGTCCTACCTCTTCCCTCGCGATGGCGTTCACGGTTTCTCTCCTCCTTCTTTTTTTTAGCACGAAAAAGAAGAATGAAAATTGGATTTCGCGACTTTGGGGTTTTCTCGATTTAAAAGAACGAAGGCAAAAGGCTTGCTTCAGAAGGGAAGAACGAGGTGAATTTAAAAAGAACGAAAAGGGGAAAAGAAATGACAGAAGCATGTTTGAATTAGCTAGCATGATCAGAAAGGAATAGGTAGTAGAGTGGCTGAGAGAAGACATAAAGAAAACCCGATGCGAATAGCATTTTTGACCAGTCAACAATGTATACAATATTATTTAAATTTAAATCGTCTCAAAATCACCACTTAAAATTTTGACCTCCTATCGAGACGTGCCGCTAGGCGTTTCTAATGTTATACCCCTATCCCAAGCACGATGGAAAAGGTTTCGAGTCCTAATTCGATCGTATGGAGAAGATAGCTTTTTGGACCCAGTTATTATATTAAATTTTCGATATAAATTCAGCGCGTATATATATCGTATGCTCACACAATAACTCCAAACACTACGAAAATTGAAATCCAATAATAATATAATATTATGGATCCAAGGGAATGGGTTTCGTTGAAATGCGAGACTGTGTCTCAGAAGGCTATTTTTAAACGTCAATTTAACGATATATTTTCAAAACTTAAAACATTCCCAAATTCAATTTCAACACTTTTACTATCTTCAGTACTATCGATATAAATTTTACAAACCCTTAAATTATTTTTAACATGCTTAAAACTCCAGATTCAACATTTGACCCAATATCCAGTAATTAAATCCAATAATTAAATTTCCAAATAATAGTGATATTTGAAATTTAAGTTACAAACAAACTTTTAAATATTAAAATCAATTAAATATTCCAATTTGAATTGTCCAAAATTCTGGGTCGTCACAAATCCAAGGCTGCTCCCTTCAACTGTCAAGCTGCCAACTGACACTACTTAGCATCAGTGATCTCAAGATCGGAAAAAATCCTCTCCAAATCCTTCAACCACTGATGAGCCTCAATAATGCTCTCTGATCCGGTAAACTTGGTACCGCCAAGCTCAACGTATTCCTTACAAAGAGTAGTGAACCTAACGGGTGCAGCAGGCTTAGGAACTGGGGCAACTCCACGACCCCTACCTCTGGAATTCCTACGACTCATCCTGAAAATCAAGAATAAATTTTAGGACAAAGGTAATTGGGAAACAAAGATAAGATTAGCTAAGATAAGATATGATTCAACTAGAATGAATATCCTAAACAAAGAAGTTACTAACGATGTGGAATGAGGAAAGAAAGAAGTTCAGAAAATTTGATTTCAAAACAAGAAAAGTTTATATCAAAATAATTTTTGAAAAATCCTTTGAAAATCATTTTATACTTTAAAATACGTTCTCTCACAAAGAAAGGATTCTAAGATTGATTTCACTCATTCTAGGGTATTTCTATCCTACCTCTGATTTTTTGGTCTGTAGGCTATGGTTTGCCCAAAACCAAAGCTCTGTTACCAAATGTAACGAACCGCTATTTTGGACCATTCAAATCGACAATAAAATCACACATGCCGGACATGAATAATTCAAAAAAGTAGATTGTAATATAATTTGGAGCAAATAAAACCAATCATAGAATCTTAAACAAGAAAAATCAGAATAACTCGCAGCGGAAATAAAATACAACCATAGTAGTTCATGAAGCTACTACAAACAGAGTCATAAAACAAGTGCAAAATACCAGAGTTTGAAAGTAAATACAACAGAAATCCCAATACATAAATGTCCACTAGTACATAAGCTGAATAGAAATGATAACAACTAGATAGATAGAGAGTCTACAGCAAATCCTAGCTCTAGAAGGTGAATCCAAAGCTGAAATATTCAGGCTGACCCGAGCGTAAAGCAAAAACTCAAAACACTCGAGTCAGGAGATACATACTTATACAATGTAAACCAACTCAAGTGAACTATAATAAAATGCACAAGTAAATTAAAGGATGCTTGGGACCGTCCATCCTTTAAGGATCCATTAAACTATCTACTATGTAGTAATATACACTATTATAATAGTGTCTAAAGTAAAGTATAATATATTTTATAAATAGCGTTAAGGCTTTATATTTTCCACCTTAACACATTTTATATATTCTCATAGTCTATACAGTACCGTAATCTCCCCCATACTGGGCGTTGTCAAAGGGCACTCCATAGGTATGGTACAAAACAAAATCGTATAAGGCACGCTCGGGTAGGTGACACGGCACAATGAGGCAATGTCAGGGTAGATATACCAATTACGGATCCGGGCTGGTGCTAACGCATAGCCGCAGCTACCGCCTACCTCGAGCCCCACTTCCAAAATCAAAGGTGCGCACCAATCAATCATAATGTAATGGAATGGCATACAAGAAGTGTGTCCGATCAGAGGAGCTACCTCATTGGCCCAAGAATCGCTCCTGTTTTTGCCACCTTATGCCAACTCACGGGTGTCGGGTCCACGTATATACCACAACAGAACGTTGCCACCATCCTACTTCATTATGGAATCTCCACCGTGTATACAATTGTTAAAGTGGTTTTTGAACTTGGTAGAGAGTATGAGAACTTCCGATCCTGGTCTCTTTAACAACCAAATGTTATTATAACCCATGGATATTTATTTCGAAACATACCTATTCCAAAACCATTTTAAAATCAAATGTTATTTATCTTTCCAAAATAATATCCGTTTCAAAATTGGTAATATCTCTAAATCCATATAAATTAGTTATAGCACTTTTAAAAATGTAATAATTTAAAATCATAACACTGTCAAAACCATACCCTTATTATAGCATTTTTTAAAATGTAATAAGTTAGAAATTGTAACACTTTAAAAAATGTTATTCCTATATAATATCACTTTGGAAAACATTACAATTCGAAAATGGTAGCACTTTCAAAACATAGCCTAAAAGTAACATAGCATTTTTAAAACGTAACTAAATTTAACATAGCATTTTAAAAATGCTACAGATACTACTATAACATGTTTAAAACATACTGTTTATTTCAATTTTTGTCATAGTTTTTAATTATACAAAACTTATCTATTTCATAAATAAAATCAATTATTATTCTTAGGTTAAAATTAAAATTCCATATTAAATTGAATTTAAATTATGAAGTTACTTATCATAGATAAAATCTTTAATTTAGTTTAAACCAATTATTTACTTATAAAATTACAATATATCATTATAATTAAAAATCATTAAATCAAATTTTTTAATTAAAATTTCATATATTTAAAGATTCAAAATACCTAAAAAAAATTAGAAAGCTATTATTTAAAATTTAACCATGGATCTGTATAATATTTTCTAACCTAGGTCAAGTGATACAGATATGTATCATTTTAATCCTTAATTTATAAAATTCCAGGTTCTATCATTTCAAACTCGCAATCCCAAGTCAAATAAAATAAAAATCGCTTGAGCCTATCATTTCAGCTCATAATGATTTTTCCCTGTTCTAAAATTCGTTCAGGTATGTATCATTTCAACCCATAGTGAATCTATGCTAACAGGGAACTTGCAGTGTGAGAAGCAGAAAATAAAATAAACAGTATAACATTGTAGATCATATCAGGCGATGTAACAAATATATAATCAGGTTATAACGTCATGAAATATCATATCACAGGCATGTACGAATTACTATCAACATAGCATATCACACTACAATTCACATGACTTTGTTTCACTAATATATAAGTACGAATGTCAAGAGTGATAACTCACCTTCTAAAGCTAGAGATTGCAATTCAAGACGCACGAACAAACTACGAAAAGCACAACAAAGCACGAATTAGATTTGAGTAGACGAAGAGCATAGATTCAAATCTTGTAAATAAACAAATATAAACATACATAAATATATAGTTCAACACACAACAATTGAATCAAAACAACGTACAAATATAAATCAAAGTGAAGTAAAATGGCTTAACCAATGTAGATTGGCTCGGCCACAACACAAATAGACTAGCCAACATCAAAACATAGCTCGACCATCATGGTTTAGGAGCACATATGCTCGGCTATGACCAGAAATGAGGCATGGCTATGGACTAAAATGAAGTGATGGTAGGGCAAAAGGCATTAGGAAGTCGAAGAGGCAAAGTAGGTGAGCTTTAGGTTCGGCCCTAAGGCAAATATGGCTCGGCCACTGGGTTAGCATGGCTCGGCCTGTGTTCAAGGTTTTGGATCAGGTCAAGGCACATCACTTGCATGGCTTGGAGATGAGGTATTTTTCACTACAAGGAAAAGAAATGGAGGGACTAGTGGTGGCCGAGGCTAGCAAATAGGAAGGGGACGGTGTAAAGGCTCGGCTAGGGTTTGTGGAGCATTTAGGTGATGGGGTTTGGATCATGGTGGTCACGGCCTGGCTGGAGGTGGTGATGAGAAGATGGAGGCCGATCATATGGTGGTGTAGAGGAGATGATGGTCGGCTAAAGGAAGGTATGGTGGCCGAGCTTCCATAGGAAACAAACAAAAGAAAAGAGAAAAAGAAAATAGAAAGAAGGAGATAAAACTTACTACAGAGTTTTTTGTTCAAAAAATGATAAAGAGATATGAGAATTTTTTTATGTGAAGTTAGGAGATGAGAAGTTTTTGTTATGTACAGCTAGGGTATGTGAAGTTTTTGAACGGTTATTGTAACAACCCGCATTTTTGAAATATTAAAATAAGATATTTCATTGTAAATTTACCAATGTAAACTTGGTTAAAAATCTTAATTATGTTATTAAAGTGATTCATAAATTTCGTTATGAAGAAATTATAAGTTAGAGAGCTAAAATCTATTTTAAACATGTTTTACATTTTTGTACAAACCTGAAAAGGTCCATTTTCAATAAATTATTTGAAGTGACTAACGACCATAAAAATGATTGATTTTAGTTTCATTGCAAAGATTAAGTCTTGTACTTAATTTTTGAAAATAAGTTTGCATTTTTATGAGCTTTGGTTTAGGAGATATTATTTTTCAAAGATAGACTTAAAAGGTGTTTTGTGTGTGTTTAAAATAGTGAAAATTTGATTTATTAATGGATTTGGGCCCAAATCTCCAACCTAAGCCCACCTACAAGTGAAGATCAGACAACTCTTCTCTTCTTTGCCCTGTACGTACATTACATTTCTCAAAAACTTAAAACCAAAAAAAACTTAAACTCCTCTTTCTACAACTCTTTTCACCTAACCCTACCTGTTCCAAAAATCATAATAAATCAAATAAATTCTCAAAAATTCTAAAATTTTGATATATTATTTATGATATGTTCTAGCACTCCTGCTCCAAATTTTGTAGAAATTGGTTTAGTTTTGATGGGTCAAAGATCTTGTTTTTTCCAGTGGTTTTCGGGTTAGATCTAGGCTAAAAACGAAGGTCAGTATAAAATTCATAACTAATTGTAGAAAAATCATAAAAATATGAAATTTTGATATGTTGTTATAACCTCATGAATACACCTTCTATAAAAATTTCGTATGAAAACACTTAGTTTTGGTATGCTAAACCCATGCTGCACTGAGGAGGAAAACTCAGATTTTTTCAGTGATTCGTTTATTTGTTGATGCATGCGATTTGGAAGATGATAAGGTGAGTTTTAAACACTCACAACATCTATCTCTAACGATTAGGCTATGAAATGATTGTGTTTTTTATGCTAATTTATTGTATGATGGTTGTTATGAGGTAAGAGTTAAATTGGTTGATTTGTTTAGTTAACATTATGTCAATTTGGATTCATCAAATCTGAGTTGAAAATGATAGTTAAAAAATATGAAATCTATACCAATTGGTAAGGTTTTTGGCATTGAAATTGTATAAATATAAGATAGACTAATATTCAAAGCTACTATAAAAAGTTTTAGTGAAAAAGATTAAATTTCGAATTTATATGATTTTTGCAAAGTGTGCATATGTAAACTGAAATTTACAAATCTGAGTTGAAAATGTTGATTAAAGAATATGAAATCCGTACCAATTGGTTAGGGTTTTGACTTTGAAATTCTATATATATAATCTAGACTAATATTCAAAGCTACTGTAAAAAGTTTGAGTGGAAAAAAAAATTAAATTTCGAATTTACATGATTTTTGCAAATTGGGTATATGTAAATTGAAATTCACAAATCTGAGTTGAAAATGGTGATTAAAGAATATGAAATCTGTACTAATTGGTTAGGTTTTTGGCATTGAAATTCAATATATACAATGTAGACTAATTTTCAAAGCTACCGTAAAAATTTTGAGTGAAAAGGATTAAATTTCAGATTTATATGATTTTTGCAAAGTGAGTATATGTAAATTGAGATTTACAAATCTGAGTTTAAAATGGTTGTTAAAAAGATGTGAAATCTGCACCACTTGGTTAGGAATTTAACTTTGAAATTTTCTATAAATAAAATAAACTGACATTCAAAGCTACTATAAAAAGTTTGAGTCACTTGCCTAAGTGTGTTTAATTGTGTGTGATCCTGACCCTTATTTTGTTGTTTTGCACTGTTTTCTTTTGTATTTTCAGAGATGAATTATGATGTTTTCAAAAGGATGTTTCTATACATTAGAAAGCCAACATTCTATGATGATTTTAAATTGCAATGTTTTTGATTTATTCGACTTCTATTTGAGAAAACTCCATTGAATTTGAATTGATTTCGATGATTTCGTGCATGGATTTGATATTTGAAATACACGTTTTTGTACATTTCGAGCGAATGAGAAGGAGAATTGAACGGTTTGGTAAAACAAGTGGTATGGGACACGTGCGTTTATCTTATCGGTTAATTCCCGACTTGTTTGTTTGATCGTTTTGGCCTACGGGTCTAGTTTACCGATGATATAAGGTGAAACTTTTAATGCTTTGAGTGTGAAATTTACTAGCGGTTAGTAGACCGTTTAGTGCGAACGGGTGGTATGAGACACACGTTAACACTTTTCGGGTTCCTTTTCGAGAGTTTGTGACACATTTGCCTGTTGGAGTGCCAGTACTGGACCTTCGGGTCATTTGCCATTGCAGCGTATTTGTCTTCGGACGTTTGCCACTGCGGCGTATTTGTCTTCGGACGTTTTCCATTGCGGCGTATTTGTCTTCGGACGTTTGCCATTGCGGCGTATTTGTCTTTTGACGTTTGCCTTTGGGCGAGGTACCTATTATGTGAAACAGTACTCGGAAAAAATAGCACGTGCAAAACCTTTTTGACATGATTTTTACCCTTGTGTGTCGTCATTTTGGAATTGGTCATTTGAACCATTCGGTGGCGATTAATTTATGATTTTTGGACTCTTGGGAATTCTTTTGAGATTTTCATTGCCTACACTGGCGTGTTGAGATTTTCCTTTTGGCATATGTATATTGAGATTGCCTATTTGTGTTATTTATGGAATTTGCCTTTGGTGCTGTGTAAGATTTTTATCTCTTTGTTAACATTTGCCTTATGGCTTATGTCGAGGTAGCTTGTGCTTAGGTTTTCCTTGGAGTTGTCGATATGGCGATTTGGGAATTACTCATTTAGGAGTTTACTTTATACTATTCCCTAAACCATTCTTATTTGATTTATGATTGCCGATGATATGAGGCATGCAACATTTTGGCGATTCATGAGATTTTTTCTCTCCTTTGTGTTTTATGCTCATTTAAGCAATAGTGTTCTATCAGTTAGTGTAATTATATATGCCATACATGATGTGTATCCTCCATATGTCTTTGGTTAGCTTTCTTATTGTTTCTTCTTGTTTATGAAGGATATCACTATGCTCTTATGCTTTATTATTCTGCTATCACCTTTTACTGATTCGTTTAGCTAGACTGACCCGAGTATTTTATACTCGGGTCAGACCGAGTAGTTTCAGGTTAGCTATCAGTTACAGGACTTGGCTTTGATGCATTTGCTTGGATACCAGCCTAGCACTTTTGTGTAGTTTATATATTTTTTCCGCTTGACTCTGATATGTATTTGATTAGATGTATATAGTGTGGTCTCTGAACCACTTTTGTGCATCAGTTTGTATCATACTGGGATGTATCTATGTATATGTATTTATATATATGATGATTACTGTTCTATGATGCGATATGCATTTTGTTATTGTATTTTGTTCTGATAGATCCATTAGCCACCTATAGTTTTGTATTAAGCATTTATTGGATATGTCGATTCACATGAATCAAGAAAAAAATATAGAGCATTTATCGACGTATGCAGTAGATGTTTAAGACAAGATTATAGATGGTCGCTCCTAACCAGCCCTATTCTCCACATTAGCAGATAGAATTACCCAGTAATTCTCTTTGTTAATGTGTGTCTCGGGGTGAGGCGTCACAGCTTGGTATCAGAGCTGAGTTCAGAACAAAATATGATAAACACGGAACAGAAACACATATTACGGTACATCAAAGTGTAATACAAGTGTTACGAATCCCTGAATCATCGTGCCTTTGTTCTTTTTGTGTCCTTTGGGGTAGATAGAAGTTTGGTAATATGTCTGGGAATGCATTTTAATTGCGTTTTATTCCATATTTGAATTAATGATGTCTTCCTTGTGAATAATCTTTATCTCCGGTTCAGAACAATATAGAATATAAGAAGCACTAATCTTGAGCTTGATAGATTTAGAGTCTCTGCCCTTGGATGTGTTGGGTTGACATTGGAATTTACATACTATACCAAATAGAAGTGTAAATGATTATCGGGAATAATCATTGGGACGTATTGTAGAGATTTTAAATTATTTTATAATTTTTTTTATAAAAAATAATTTTTTAAAGTTAAAGGTTATCCATTAGTGTGTTGATCCATTAGTAATCAGAATTGCGAAGCGGAAGCGGATAAATTATTTCCGCTAAGCACCATATTTTTGTTGTTTATTTAATTATAATTAATTATTGAATGCATGATAAATGTTTGCATCTTTGAATTGTTATTGATGGATTTTCATTTTTATAAGAATTTTGAAATTTATGAATTTTGAAATTTGTTTTGTGTTAAATTGCTCGTGGAGTGTGTTATGAATTCTGGTCGAGACGTGGGACGCCACGGTATCGATAGGGATTTCTAAACGCTTTGACAAGACAGTCCGACATAATAGTTTGTGTTCAAATATTAAAAATGTTTTTTTGTATTAAGTTTAGATGACGTGCATAGCCACCGAACCTTAGCAATAGCAAAAATTTGTGGCGAGGCCGTGTTGATTTTGCAATCAACATCGCAGCCATTTGACAAAACAATTTTCTATTAATAGATGGCAAGACAACGTCATTAGATTGATTGTTAAATTGCAAATTTTTAACTATTAAATTTGTTATATGTTAAGAAGAATAACATATGCGATTTGCTATGTAAAACAATTTTATGTCATAATATTTAAAGTGATTAAATAATTATGAATGTATGGAAAATAATATTTAATGATAAGAATGACTTTTGAGTGAGTTAAATATCATTTCAAATTGAGGTATGAATGACTTGGAAAGCATATTCATATATACAAATGTGTTAAGTTTTCAAAACAAGTATTTTGGAAATAAAACATTGCTAATGCCCTATATATAAAATGGAATGATTGATTTGGAAGTAAATATCATTATTTATGAAAATAAAATATTATATAAGAAGTTGAATTTGAATAAGTGCTTTCAACAACAAGTTTATTTCAATGTCCCTTATTCCAATCCTTGGCTATGAAAGCCATTTTAAGCTTTCCTTTGGTAACATTTGAATTGTTACTTTTTGCAATTTTCACTATAAATGTCTTGTTTGTTTTCAATATGATTTCATATTTTTAGTTGAATAGGAAATTGAATTAAACGTTCTAATAAAAAAGTGGTATGAAACACTTGTGTTTACTTCATCGATTAATTCCCGGACTTATTTGATTGAAACCGTATTTTAGTCAAGTGGAATTTATCATCTTTTTTTGGTAAATAATTAAGTAACGTAGAATGGTTGTGGGACATTGAGCGACACTCATTTATCTACTAACTGAGAGTATATTACACTTACTGATCAAGAATGATCATTCTATGATTTGACTTACTATAGGCTTGTCTCTAGTATCCGCAAGGGGATTATACCTCGATTGTGTTAGGCGTTATCTTTTGATACGTCTCTAATTAGGCGTAGCGATGTGCTCTTCTTAATTAAATCTTGGTTTTCAGGCCAGACTTTGATTTTTGATTTATGGGATATATCCATTGGTTTTTAGACCATTTTTAGATTTGGATTCATGAGAGCTTATGCTCACTTATGGAGATTTCCGCTCATTTGTGTTTTATGGATTTTACATCCATTTATGGGTCCTTGGGACAATTTATGTAAACCACTGTGTTAGATAGATTTGTATGCTCACAAATTGAGATATTTTGGATATCTCACCATTTTTGTTTTTCTAGATTTCTTTTGCTGATTACTATATATTATACGTGATTTGAGCTTCCACTTATAATCATCTTGAGTATTTCTTTTTTATTATTATAAAAAAGTGCAATGTTTGACATATTAATGTTTAGCTTTGTTTCAGATTTCTATTTTGATTTTTTTTCGAATTCCTTGAAGTTTGAGTTCTTACATGATTTTGGAGTGTTTGCATTTTTTTTATACTAAATTGAATTGGTATTTGGATGAATCAGCTTTTATGAATGTTGATGTTCTTTTATGATTTTCCATAAAGGTAAAATTTCATGAATTTAAGAAATTGTAGCTCATTTTATCAGGGATTGGATTTCCTAGTTTATAAAATACTAATATGAAAATTTATTAAAAATGGAATTATGAACGAATCATTGCCATTTTTATTATGTTAAGAAGAATAAGTAATTGTGAAAACCGCTATAGTAAAATAACGATATCTTGTTGAATAATCATCTAGATTGGTTCAATCATTTTGTCATAGAAAGTTATTTAAATAATATAGAATTATCTTTTGATCATTTTTCCAAATACTGCATTTAAGAGAATTTAAATTGAGGTTGAAGCCAGTGTTATGGTTCGACCATATAATAATTTTCTGAGATGATACCTGAAAGTAAAATGGTCATAACTTTTTAACCATAAATCTAATTATGTTGATTATTTTTGCAGTAGAAAGAAAATTCTCTAAGGAAAAACTTTTGTTTTAATCAGTTTTTTAGGTTTTGAAGTTTTCTGGGTTGAAATCAGGTTTTAATCAGAGACATAATTGCTGCCCTGAAAAATATTTTCTGTGCTAAAACAGTGTTTGTAATTTGGGCACAACGTTTTCATTTCTTATCGGATTTTGAAAATCTTTGATGTTTTGGAAATCTCAGACAGTATTTTTCAAGTCTCATTTATTATGTATTGAATTCTTTTAAAATTAAGATGGTCGAAACTGCACATCTCTTTCGCTGTCCTGAGAAAAAGTGACAAAGATATTGAAATTTTGAAACTGAGAATTGATTTGGACATAATTTTTTATTGGTTTATCCAAATTCAACGGTATTACCCTTTTTGGAAAGCTAGAAACATGGTGAACATTTTTCATTTGAAGTAAATTGCAAGATTTTAAAATTTGCTAGGCCTAAAACGTAGTTTTCTATCGTTGCCCTACATCGTTTGTATACATTTTTGAAAGATCTAAACCAAGTAAAATTATAATAACTCATACCACATATTATATATATGATCCGAAAGTTGCTTGGAAAGTTAATTCAATATGTAATACATCATTTTATGAAACTCGTCATTATACTTTCGTTGTGAGTGAGTTTTTATGTTATGGTTAGAAACTTGTTTGATGTCAATAATAATTGAGAACTATTATATCATTATATACATATTGTGAATTTTCGAAACGTTAATCGCGCAAAGGAGACTTTGGTGATTTTTTTTTCCAAAAATATAAAGGTGTTAGAATTTTTTTAGAACTTGGTAAATTTTTGCTAATTAAAATTTGAGAAGAAAACTTTATATTGTTTTCATAAGATTACCATAAGTAATGTACAAAGTGGATTTACAAAGAGGATTGTAGACTTTTCTCTTAATTGGAATTGCGAGGACGCAATTTCTTTAAGGGGGGAAGTCTGTAACAACCCACATTTTTGAAATAATAAAATAAGATATTTATTGTAAATTTACTAATGTAAACTTGGTTAAAAAACTTAATTATGTTATTAAAGTGATTCATAAATTTCGTTATGAAGAAATTATAAGTTAGAGAGCTAAAATCTATTTTAAACATGTTTTACATTTTTGTACAAACCTGGAAAGGTCCATTTTCAATAAATTATTTGAAGTGACTAATGAGCATAAAAATGATTGATTTTAGTTTCATTGCAAAGATTAAGTCTTGCACTTAATTTTTGAAAATCAGTTTGCATTTTTATGAGCTTTGGTTTAGGAGATATTATTTTTCAAAGATAGACTTAAAAGGTGTTTTGTGTGCGTTTACCACTTGTTGGTCCATTGTCTCCGCTGATGTGATTAATGCTATTCTTCTGTTCTTCAAAAAAAGCAAAATATACAGATCATTTAACTATACAAACATACCTCTTATCCCCAAGACCAAGAATGCCCACTATGTGAATGAATACCGTCCCATCTCCTGTTGTAACACCATCTATAAGTGTATCTCCAAAGTCATCGCTTCTAGATTAAAGCATGTTCTACCTACGTTAGTCTCCCCTAATCAGGCTGCTTACTTACCTGGAAGGAACATATTGGATCATGTTCTACTATCCCATGAACTGATCAAGGGTTATAAGCGCAAGAGTGCAACACCGAGAGCCATGTTGAAGCTTGACATTATGAAAGCTTTTGATACGCTGCAATGGAATAGTATTGTGAGGATCTTGGGGTACATGAACTTCCCACCTCACATCATAGCTTGGATCTATGAATGTATCTCTTCCCCAACCTTTTCTATTAATATTAATGGCAAGAATGAGGGCTTCTTTGTCAGTAAGCAAGGGATCAGGCAAGGGGATCCCCTCTCTGCCTACATATTTATTCTAGTCATGGAGCTCCTTACGAGAATGTTTGACAGGCTCATATCTCAGGGTAAATTCAAACTCCATCCTGCTTGCAATGAACCACAGATCTCTGCACTTATGTTTGCGGACGATCTGGTTGTATTTTGTGCTCCTGAAATATCTACCCTCACGAACATAATGCATGCTCTTGATGAATTCTACGCTATGACAGGGCTTAAAGTGAATTTGCAAAAATCTGACATCATCACTGCTGGTGTTAGTCTTGAACAAAGTAATCTCATTTCTCAAACCACTGGGTTGACTCAAAACCAAAACACAATCACTTACTTGGGTCTCCCTCTAACAACTTCGAAGATCACTGCAACCCATTGTCTTCCACTTTTTGAGAAGATTACTGCCAGGCTTAGTTGCTGGACATCCATGATGCTCAGTCAAGCTGGAAGATTAACTCTTATAAAATCTGTGATATTCTCTATGCAAGTGTATTGGGCTAGAACCTTTATTCTCCCCTTCAAGTTGATTAATATGATTAGGAGCGCATTCATGAGATATTTATGGAAAGGGAAAGTGACTGGCAGATACATTGCTCCTATCAAATTTGATAATATTGAAAAGCCTTTGGATAAAGGGGGGTTGGGTATTCACAACTTAACACATTGGAACAAGGCAGCATTTGCCAAGCACATTGATACTTTTTATAACTGCACTGAAAGCTTGTGGGCAAAATGGTCTGAAAAGAATGTTATCAAGGGAGGAGTTTATGGAGCATGACCAAGCCTCAGAATTTAAGTTGGATGTGGCAGTGTATATTTAAATTAAAGGAGATGTTCCTTCCACTCATTCAAATGAATACCAATCCGATGTATAGGGTGAACTTCTGGGATGACCCGTGGTTAGATACTGGGTACATTATACGGCGGCAAATATCATTTGGTGAAATGCAGCAGAGTGGTGTTCACTCGGCATCTATGGTCAGAGATTTACTGCATAACTTTCAGAGTTCACGTAATTCAATTTCCAATCAACGAGTTCAGCTGATCTGGAACAGGATTAGATGTTTTACTCCTGTTAACACTGATGCTAAGAGGATGGTGTGGGGGGCCAGAAAGGCATCATTCAAAATTGGTGTAGCGTATGAACTGCTGATGAAAAATAAATCTCGCCCTAGATGGAGATGGTGGAAGCGTACGTGGGGAAGGGATAGTAGTATGAGACATGACTTCACACTTTGGAAGGTCCTTAACGGTGCGATATTAACTAGAGTGAAGCTTGCTAGCATGGGTATGAGCATTAACATCATCTGTAAGTTCTGTTGCACTATGCTTGAAACTGTTGATCATTTGTAGTGTACATTTATTAAACAAATATGGATCACTGTGATGGGGAAGCTTCAAAGACGTGATGTCTCTCAAGATAATCTGCTGGAATGGAGTAGGATATATGCTCGATCTGGAATTAAAAAAGATAGTGAGAGAGTTTTTGGTGTGGTGATGAAAAGCTTTATTAGTTCGGTTTGGAGAGAGAGAAACTGTAGGCTTTTTGATGCTACAAATGCCAAAACAGATGCCGGCTTCAAAAAGTGGATTTTGGATGAAATTAAAGATTCTTTAAGTCAGTTAACGTTCGCTATTGACCCTGGTATACGTGCTTCTTTTATTTTGAGCTAATCGGTGTTCTTTTGTTTTTTATTGTTGTTCTTTGTATTCCCTGTGCTTTCTGCTCCAAGTTCCCTCTGTTCTCTATCTTCCCTTTGTTGTATTAGTTTTGTTCTGTCTGGTGTAGCAATATATGGTCGGGGTCCATTTAACCTCGTCGGCTTTGCCAAAAAAAAAAATTAGTGAAAAATTGATTTATTAATGGATGTGGGCTCAAATCTCCAACGTAAGCCCACCTACAAGTGAAGATCATACAACTCTTCTCTTCTTTGCCCTGTACGTTCATTACATTTCTCAAAAACTTAAAACCAAAAAAAACTTAAACTCCTCTTTCTACAACTCATTTCACCAAACCCTACCTGTTCCAAAAATCATAATAAATCAAATAAATTCTCAAAAATTCTAAAATTTGGATATATTATTGATGATATGTTCCAGCACCTCTGCTCCAAATTTTGTCGCAATTGGTTTAGTTTTGATGGGTCAAAGATCTTGTTTTCTCCAGTGGTTTTCGGGTTAGATCTAGGCTGAAAACGAAGGTCAGTATAAAATTCATAACTAATTGTAGAAAAATCATAAAAATATTAAACTTTGGTATGTTGTTTTAACCTCATGAATACACCTTTTTTAAAAATTTCGTAGGAAAACACTTAGTTTTAGTATGCTAAACCCATGCTGCACTGAGGAGGAAAACTCAGATTTTTTCAGTGATTCGTTTATTTGTTGATGCATGCGATTTGGAAGATGATAAGGTGAGTTTTAAACAATCACAACATCTATCTCTAACGATTAGGCTATGAATGATTGTTTTTTTTATGCTAATTTATTGTATGATGGTTGTTATGAGGTAAGAGTTAAATTGGTTGATTTGTTTGGTTAACATTATGTCAATTTGGATTCATCAAATCTGAGTTGAAAATGATAGTTAAAGAATATGAAATTTGTACCAATTGGTAAGGTTTTTGGCATTGAAATTTTATAAATATAATATAGACTAATATTCAAAGCTACTGTAAAAAGTTTGAGTGGAGAAGATTAAATTTCGAATTTATATGATTTTTGCAAAGTGTGCATATGTAAACTGAAATTCACAAATCTGAGTTGAAAATGGTGATTAAAGAATATGAAATCCGTACCAATTGGTTAGGGTTTTGAATTTTAAATTCTATATATATAATCTAGACTAATATTCAAAGCTACTGTAAAAAGTTTGAGTGAAAAAAATTAAATTTCGAATTTACATGATTTTTGCAAAGTGGGTTTATGTAAATTGAAATTTACAAATCTGAGTTGAAAATGGTGATTAAAGAATATGAAATCTGTACCAATTGGTTAGGTTTTTGGCATTGAAATTCAATATATGCAATCTAGACTAATTTTCAAAGCTACCGTAAAAATTTTGAGTGAAAAAGATTGAATTTCAGATTTATATGATTTTTGTAAAATGAGTATATCTAAATTGAGATTTACAAATCTGAGTTTAAATTGGTTGTTAAAATAATGTGAAATCTGCACCACTTGGTTAGGAATTTAACTTTGAAATTTTCTATAAATAAAATAAACTGACATTCAAAGCTACTATAAAAAGTTTGAATCACTTGCCTAAGTGTGTTTAATTGTGTGTGATCCTGACCCTTATTCTGTTGTTTTGCACTGTTTTCTTCTGTATTTTCGGAGATGAATTATGATGTTTTCAAAAGGATGTTTCTATACATTAGAAAGCCGACATTCTATGATGATTTTAAATTGCAATGTTTTTGATTTATTTGAGTTCTATTAGAGAAAACTCCGTTGAATTTGAATTGATTTCGATGATTTCGTGCACGGATTTTATAATCGATTTCAAGATGGTATTTGAAATACACGTTTTTGTACATTTCCAACGAATGAGAAGGAGAATTAAACGGTTTGGTAAAACACGTGGTATGTGACACGTGCGTTTATCTTATCGATTAATTCCCGACTTGTTTGTTTGATCGTTTTGGCCTACGAGTCTAGTTTACCGATGATATGAGGTGAAACTTTTACTGCTTTGAGTGTGAAATTTACTAGCGGTTAGTAAACCGTTTAGTGCAAACGGGTGGTATGGGACACACGTTAACACTTTTCGGGTTCCTTTTCGAGAGTTTGTGACACATTCACCTGTTGGCGTGCCAGTACTGGACCTTCGGATCATTTGCCATTGCGGCGTATTTGTCTTCGGACGTTTGCCACTGCGGCGTATTTGTCTTCGGACGTTTGCCACTGCGGCGTATTTGTCTTCGGACGTTTGCCATTGCGGCTTATTTTCCTTTTGACGTTTGCCTTTGGGCGAGGTACCTATTATGTGAAACAGTACTCGGCAAAAATAGCACGTGCAAAACCTTTTTGAGATGATTTTTATCCTTGTGTGTCGTCATTTTGGAATCGGTCCCTTGAACCATTCGGTGGCGATTACTTTGGGATTTTTGGACACTTGGGAATTCTTTTGAGATTTTCATTGCCTACACCGACGTGTTGAGATTTGCCTTTTGGCGTATGTATATTGAGATTGCCTATTGGTGTTATTTATGGAATTTGCCTTTGGTGCTGTGTAAGATTTTTATCTCTTTGTTGACATTTGCCTTATGGCTTATGTCGAGGTAGCTTGTGCTTAGGTTTTCCTTGGAGTTGCCGATATGGCGGTTTGGGAATTACTCATTTAGGAGTTTACATTATACTATTCCCTAAACCTTTCTTATTTGATTTATGATTGCCAATGATATGAGGCATGCAACATTTTGGCGATTCATGAGATTTTTGCTCTCCTTTGTGTTTTATGCTTATTGAAGCAATATCATTCTATCAGTTAGTGTAATTATATATGCCATACATGATGTGTATCCTCCATATGTCTTTGTTTAGCTTTCTTATTGTTTCTTCTTGTTTATGAAGGATATCACTATGCTCTTATGCTTTATTATTCTGCTATCACCTTTTACTGATTCGTTTAGCTAGATTGACCCGAGTATTTTATACTCGAGTCAGACCGAGTTGTTTCAGGTTAGCTATCAGTTACAGGACTTGGCTTTGATGCATTTGCTTGGATACCATCCTAGCACTTTTGTGTAGTTTATATTATTTTTTTCCGCTTGACTCTGATATGTATTTGATTAGATGTATATAGTGTGGTCTCTGAACCACTTTTGTGCATCAGTTTGTATCATACTGGGATGTATCTATGTATATGTATTTATATATATGATGATTACTGTTCTATGATGCGATATGCATTTTGTTATTGTATTTTGTTCTGATAGATCCATTAGCCGCCTATAGTTTTGTATTAATCATTTATTAGATATGTCGATTCACTTGAATCAAGAAAAAATATATAGAGCATTTATCGACGTATGCCGTAGATGTTTAAGACAAGATTATAGATGGTCGCTCCTAACCAGCCCTATTCTCCACATTAGCAGATAGAATTACCCAGTAATTCTCTTTGTTAATGTGGGTCTCGGGGTGGGGCGTCACAGTTATGGAAAGGAAAAGGCATCACTTACATTAAATAAAAGGAACTCATGCCTCTTGAATTTCCTAAGCCCATTTATCAAAGCCCATGAAAATAAACAAGCCAAACCCAAACCAAAATCAAGCCCAAACCAATATAAAAATAGAGAATGAAAATAGAAAATAGATACATGAAATACATAATAAAATTGCATGTAAAAGGTTGAATTATATCAGATTTACAAAGTATAAAGCAGAATTTGATAAAACGAAAAGCATAATGAATACCAGAATCAAATACAATTTAAAAGAAAAAGGTTGGAAATTAAAAATTCAAATTTAAAAATTTCAATTGAAAGTCAAAATTTGACCAAAGTTGACCAAAATATAAAATTTTCAGAAAATCTTTATTTTGTCATATCTGGAAAATAAATTATAAACAAAATCCAAAAATACATCGCAAAATTCTAAGATTTCAATTTTTAAATGATTTAAAATTAAAGTTTTTAAATAAATTGAATTAAAAATATTTATAATATTATGGGTTGTTACATGGCCCAAAAGTCATTACCAGCCACTCATAAAAACAATTGGGTCCTCTAAATGCAGTCAAGTGTATACTGTCCTTAGCTACCCTTAGCTGGCAAAAACCCAAAGCTATATCCAATTGGGAGAAAATAGAAGCTCCATGAAGTTGATCGAAAAGATCGTTTATACGAGGCAAGGGGTACTTACTCCTAATAGTCACCTTATTTAACTCTCGATAATCTACCCAAAATCTTAAAGATCCGTCTGACTTGGTCACAAAAACTACAACAGAACCCCAGCAAGAACGACTAAGCCGGATCAATCCTCTCCCTAAGAAATCCTGAGTCTGCTGCACCAACTCTTCTCTCTCTAGGTACCATCCTTCTACTGGGTTGAACAACCAGTATCACTCCTAGGACTAACTTGATACGAAACTCAATCTCTCAATGCGGGGGCTAACCTTTGACTTCTTTGAAGACGTCTGGAAAATCACGGACAACTTCTATTGGATCCTATATCTTGAGATGCCTCGATTCCATGCAAAAGACTGCTCGGGTGAACTCCTGAACTATCGCAAGTCACTTATACAATCCTTCCCAGCTCGGTTTCCAATGACACAATTCTCTCTTCACAAATCAGAATAGCCTTATGCTTATCCAACCGATCCATTCTCAAAATAAGGTCAAACCCTTAAAAATCCAATACAAATGGGTCGCACGAGAAAGTATGGAATAGATAAGAGATTCTTAAACTTCTACAAATCATATCTAACTTGGTCACTCCCCCTAAGGGATTAGATACAAAAATAGGGCAGTCCACAATACTAGGGGTAAGATGAAATTTCTCTACCGATTCCAAAGAAATAAAACTAAGGAAAGCACCAGAATCAAACAAAACTCTAACATAAATGCCATCTAAAAGCAAGGTACCTTCAAGAACGCCTTTTCCTTTCCCATCTAAAGAAGTTGACGGTCCACCTTGAATAGCAACCACTTTGGTCGGTTGAGCTCTCTAAAGAAGGGGGCAAGCTTTCATCATATGCCCCGGCTGTTGACAGTTGAAACACAAAGACTTCTGAACCATTGCAGAAATGGGTCCACTCTGATGCTGCTGCTGTTGAGCTCTACCTCTAGGACACTGCTTAGCCAAATGACCTTCCTGCTGACACACATAACACTTTCAAGCTCCATTATTGTCTCCTGGTTTCCTTTACCTTGGTTCTTCCAGTTCGGGTTGAATTTTCTTTTGTTCGAATTGAAAGAATTCCCATTCGCTGCAATGATAGTTGCTAAGAGTTTCTTTTCCATCAGCTCCTCATATCTCAATGCCATATATATCAATTCCACGAATGATCCCTTGAGATGTGCATTCATCTTCTCGTGAAACTCGGGCTTCAAACATCTCATCCTTCTTGAGGGGTGTATCAATAAGACTAGGTCCGTAGCGGGACAATTCATTGAACTTGGTCTCATATTCAGATACCGACATACTTCCTTGCTTAAGATCCAGAAAATTCCTATACAAACGAGTCTTCCCTACTGTAGGCATAAACTGTTCCTCAAAAAGTTCCTTAAACTTGCTTCAGGAGATATCATCCTCGGAAATATTCATGGTAACTGCATCCCACCATGCAACTGCTCCTTCTTGAAGTTGCCAAGATGCCATTACCCGCCTTTTCTCATCTAACAGATCCAAACTCTTAAAAATTCGCTCAAACAAGCTTTACCAAGCCTGAGCTTTAATGATGAAATCTGTTCCCTTAAAAGGCTTTCCTGCGAAATTGGTGAAATCCTTACATAACGCTGCAAAGCTTACTCGAGTTGGTATAGGGTTTACAGCCTCGCCAGTTATCCTTTCTTCTTCAGCATTCGGACCTCTTCCATTTGTGATCGTCGTGCAGCTCACACCTCTGCCTCTTCTTCCACTAGAACTCATGTTGGCAACCTGGACGGGTAACCCAACAATCAGATAGGTATATAGATATATAAAAATTACAAATATGTTTTTCTCAAGATGGGTATTAACCCAAAAAGAAGCCTAAGTATTATCTCAACCTAGCGCTATGATATCAACTATGACGACCCGCCTTTCTTTCCATAGAAAGACGTATCGTAAATTAGAAAGAAATAGGTAGAAGAGAAAATAGAAAGGATCATAATCTCACAGCAGAAACGGAAAAATATATTATATCACATAGTTATTACATAGTATTCTACATCAGAGTTATACAGTTACAACATCACATTAGACAGTCGTGAAGGCCTCTCTATCCATTACATCCCACATACAAACAGATGATACCAACACAGCGGAATAGTTATATATAATTACAGCAAGTCTCCTGCTCCAAGTCCTTTTTAAAATTCGTCAAGCCAACCTGATCACTTGGCTACTCATAAAAATTTGAGTACCCAAGAGTTTGAGAAAAACAGAAATAAACTTCGGGTCCGACATGGGTCTGGTGTGAATAAACGGTTAAGTTGTTTAACTTGAAAAACCTTTTTGAAATAAAAGGTATTCGTAAGACTCTCCGCAAATAAACACGGACAATTTTTTCCCTTACGATATATAAAACCTTTGATAGGAAATCCAGTTATATTATAATAGTGTCTAGGGTTTTCAGTTAAATATTCACATAGCCGAAATTGTTACATTCATTAAATTCCAGCATAAATAGGTATACAATCAAGTCTGAGATCACTTATTGGAGATTGGATTCCATACAATGGCATGGCTACTGGGGTACTGCTCATCACAGTACGTGGTCCAGATCACTGTACCGAGGACCCACTCTGGTCCCTTGCAACACAAGACCAGAGCTACCCCTTACTGGATATTTCGAATAAGTCAACCCTGCGGTTGTGGCCAACAACTGCCCACACGGCCGAAAAAGGGACCTCTAGACAGGGGGAAATCTTATCCTACTTGGGTGCTACCCACTTAGCCTTGCTTCACCTCTCCTGTTTTAGCCATTCTCGGCTGATGAGGCTTGAGGCTACGATTACCTTTTTAGAACACATATTTGGAATGCTAATAGTCCTCAGAGTTAAATACGAATAGCCCTTGCACTCTGAATCTTCATCTTGATTTCAATTGAGATTTCACGACCTATCATTTAATTTGGATCGATGTGGTTTTCGGATAACAAATTTGATATCCGATCCCGGTCTCATCGAAATCCAAACGTTTCTTTTAAGGCCAAGTTGTTTAAATAAAACAATTTAATCCATTTCAGAACATTATCCATACAGCAACTTCATCATAGATAAATAACTCACATTTATCACAGCCCAATCCAAAGCAATTCATATCACAAATTAACACACTAGAGATATTAATCATTCCAAGATATTCAATACAAATTAATCATCCATAAGCAAGATTAATTAATCACACAATTCATAATATAATTTAATTAACACAAAATAAATTAATTATTTATGAATTAATTACCCAACCCTGCTTATTTAACATTAATTAATTACAACCATTTATTATTATTTTAATTAATCAATGAAATCTATTAATCATCCTTTAATTACTTACATTAATTAATTATCCTTTAACTATAAATTAATTATCTTTTAATTATTAATTAATTATCCATTAGTTACCTAAGACCTTAATTAATTTAAGATAAACCATTTATCTTAATAAATTACTTAATTAAATTATTTAATTTTATTTAATAAACCTTTGAAATTAATTTATCATTAACATATGAATTAACTTAAGATCTTTAAGTTAATTAATAATTAAAAAAAATTACCTTCTTTTTAACATCTTAATTGCACCATTTAATAATTTTATTTAAACAAACTTTAAGAATTAATTTAAAATAAAGGACATATAATAAAATACTTTAAACTTAATTAACATAAAATAATTTATTTTATAACCTCTAACTAATCCCAAACTTAAATAAAAAATTATTATTTAAAATAATTAATTTAAGAAAATTGTTTAAACTTGTTTTATTTTAACCTTTAAAAACTTGGTTAATACTCTATATCTCAGACCCGAGCTAAACCCTGTGCTTACCCGCACTCAAACCCGAGCCACATTCTTCATCTTCTCTTTCTTTTAAACTTTGTTTTGTTTAAATTTTAAAAACTGTTGCAACTGCTAAAACACACGCGAACTACCCGGTAGCAAACTCGAGCCAACGTGCCACTTTCCCGAGCCCAAACCCGAGATCATCATCTTCTTCTTCTTCTATTTCCACAGCATCACCTAAACACTAATACACTACTGACATACGTTCATGTGCACAGACGAGCACCGCTGCTTCGGTCATCGCCGCCACCTCCAACATGTCGACGACAACCTCGCCTAAGATTCCGACCACACAGAACCCCGTATCGATCACGAAATCAAAAACGAGCACAAACAAATCCACTGGAACAAAACAGATCGTCCAAGAACCTCCTTGACCCGCCGCCTGCGACCTTCGAGAATCTCTCCATCACACCCGAACCTCCGCCGCAATCCTACGCTTCGATCCCCCTCACTCCAATCAACTCCGGTGCTTTGACGACGACGTAATAGCCTGGAAACCCACGTCGACCAAAATCGTTTCTAAAACCCTACAACGACGCCGTGCTGCTACCACAATGATCGATAAACTCACCGATCATTTTTCTTGAGATCATCGACCTCAAAACTACCTTCAGCCATGATCACGACCTCCCACTCCTCGATGATCGTCAAAATTTACTCCGAACATGATTTCCGTTCAACTCACGAATTCAACCCAGATATAAAGTTAAAAATCTTGATACCAATTTTAAAAATCATAAATTTTGAAAACAAATTGGGTGATGTAAATGAAACAAGAAATCATGGTACTCGAATTTTTAACATGTTTTTGGGTTTAACTGTATTTTCCAGAAAAATTCAAACTAATAATACTTAGAAATATTTTTAAAATTAAGATCTTGTTAATCTAAACACTTTTTGTTGAAATATCAAAGCCTAAAAAGAATTAGGGAAAGAGAAATTTAAATTTGAACTTTTTTAAAACCTGTAAAACTTAGAACAGAGGCATGCATATTGGTAAATAGGCATGCACACAATCATTTACATATATAGACATGCAGGGATATTTTACATCCATACAAACATTTTTCACCGCATATTTCAAGTATTTATCACATGCAATCAAGACATAAACAGTTTTAATTTTTTAAAAAAAAATGTTTACTCGCTATTCAAAATGTTGAACAGAGAAGCCTGGAATTTGTTTACTCGCATTGGTTTTGATCTGCAACTTGATTTTGATTTGCTTGATTCAATTGAGTTGAATCTTTGCTTAAGCTTCAGGTTGGAATTTGCAAGAGGTTGTTAGTTTTAGATTTTATTTTCTGGTTTTGTTTTCGGGTTTGGTTTTGAATGGAAAAAAATGAGAAGAGAAGAGGTAGATGGGTATATATATAGTCTTGATTTTATTATTATTTTTAAAAATGAAAAGAAAACTAATAAAACTTGTATTTTGCATGTTACAGTTAAGCTTACACTTGTTAATTTGCATGCACTTATGTTTTTATAAAATTTGTATTATATTTTCTATTTATTTTTATATTTATATATGTTTTATGTTTTTATATTTAAACTTTTCCTTTTATTTGTATTTATATAACTTTAAAGAAAATGATTTAAAATCTAATTATACACTAATAAATAATTATATATATATATACTAGTTTTAAAATATAGAGTTTTTAAATCCAAATTATTTTTAAGATATTTACTTTTGAATTTCAAATCCAAAATTCTATTTAAAATCTACTTATATATATACATAAAAAACACATATTTTATTTGTTTTAAAAGAAATTTTTTGTACATTTAAAATAATTCATAAAAGAAGATTATCAAATTATTATTGCACAAAAATTCCGGGTCATCCCATATCGTATTTTTATATTTTCCCCATGGGATGCCTCATCCTTGAAGATGAGATGTATATTTATGATTATATATATTGTAAATTTTTTCGATCGAGCTACATAAAGGAGATGCTTGCGAAATTTTCCGTAAATTTAAAGTGTTAGAAATTTTTTGAGAATTTTGAAAAGAAAATTTTGATAATTAAAATTTGATGTTTATGTTATAACATGGCATGGGATTAGTTAGTATCCATGAATGAATTTCGAGACTCAGAAAAGGTGTTAACAAAGTTTCAACAAATTGATTTTGGAAGATTAAAGGATTAAAGAATCTGGTAATCTATTTCAACTAATTGGTTTTGAAAGGTTAATGGGTTTTATGTTATTTTTATTACTTTCTAATTCCGAGAACGAAATTCTTTTAATGGGGAGAATAACGACCTAGAATTTCAATCACTTTGGAATATTTAATTTATTTTAAATATTGAAAAGTTAATTTAAAATAACTTGAAATTCAAATATAGCGATTTATTTAATAATTAAATTGTTAAATTGAATATTTGGATTTGTTTAAAAATTTAAATCCTGATTTCAGTGTGAATAAAAATGATTTGGAAAGTTGATTTGAATTCTACTTAAATAAGAATAAAAATGGTAAACTTTTGATTTTGAATTTAAAAGTGAATAAAATGAATTTATTAGTAATTCGTTTTAATTAACGGGTGAAAATAGCCTTCCGGGCACTATCTCGGAATTGGACGAAACTAGTTCATTAGATCTGTAATAGTGAATTATAGTATGCCAGCTAATTTCATGGCAATCGGACGTTTCGTTTGGTCATGCAAGCTCGAAATGCATAGAAATAAATTAAGGAATTTAAATTGATATAATTCGATTTTCGAAGCTAACTTCTACATATGATTGAATTGTGTCTTGATATTAGTTCCACTACACTTAAAATAAGGGTATCACATATAGAATGCCATGTGGCACGCCTCGGTTGGAGTCTGAAAATTTAACATGTGAATAGTGCTTTCAAAAATTATCTATAAAAGTCCAACAAAATTCTCATTTGCAAACCAAACCCTATCCATGTTTCACAGTCGCCCTTGATATTAAACCCATCCAACGGGCTAAATCACTCGGGACCACCATAGGCCGTATTGTCCAACAATTTCAACTACGAATTTGTAGCGCTCGACAAAACATAGGCATTCAACGGTCGAGATTACATATGAAGTAGTATGGCAACGGCTATGGCGCTTTAAAGACGTGGTGAAACTTGGGATTTTCTGGCGATTGGAGGCATCGTTGAGGACTCGGTTGGTCGCCGCATGCTAGGGTGAAGTCGCGATGGTGGCGCGGTGATCGACAAATTCACGTGGGTTTGGTTCGAATTAGCGTGCCTGGGAAATATCCCATGCGTGGAGAGAGGGAAGGGCAATAAAGTTTAAAATTTTATTAATTTAAGTTAATTTTAATTTATATAGTCTCCTACTTTATTAATTCATATCTATTCATACGAGATCCAAATTGAGCGCGACCAGTTGCGTTGCGATCTTATCGATGAAATCTACGTTATAGAGTTGGATTGGATGAATTTGAAGCTAGTAAGAATTTGGTGATTACTGGAAATAAAGTGAGTTAATTCACCTCTCAGGCCCACTTATATTTTTATATAAGTGTGGAAAATTTTATTATTGACTATTTGTTTACTATTTGGATGATTTACTATTTTATTTGTTGGTTTGAATACTTGCCCCGTGAGCGAATGAGACCCTATTACATTTCCGTGTAAGAGCTGATGAACCTTTGTATATGATACCAGCGCAAAGCGGTTGATTTATATTTTATGGTTCTAGACTGTATGAGATGCACGGGGATAGGTTGGAAGGATCCAACTGGATTCCTTACACTGTTGATTTTATTTTTCATATATTTGGATGTATGATCTGTTGGATGCCATATTTGATGACATGGATGATTTTTCCCTATTTAGTGCTATAGTATCACTGGGCCATATTTTTAGTATTTTGAAATACTATAAGGGAAGATTTAGATTTTAAAAGGATTTTAAGTGATTTCGAAAACTTACATATTTTAATAACTATTCTTAAATTACAAAAAGAAGGAATTTATTTTAATTTAAATAAAAAGTATGATTTTTATATATTACAAATTAATAGTTTTATAAAAAAAATTAAATAGAGAGTTTTGAACTATAAATTAAAGATTTTTAAAATCTTAAAAAATCCATCTTTATAATAAAGGAATACGGTTTTAAAACGAAGATAGAAATATTTTGGTATAAATATTTGTTAACCGTTTTATATAAAGTGATATATACATATACATATATTAAGATTTATTTATAAACGTGGAAATCATATATGCGATAAAGTATAAATGTGGCATTTCACAAATAAAGTGAAGATTTTTAAAATCGTATTTTGTAAATAAAAGGGTAGATTTATAAATGGTGATTTATAAATAAAAGGAAACTAGTATCACTGGATAGATTAGAGATATAAATCAAATTATGGATTTATAATAATATATGGAATGTGGTTTTAGAAAAATAGTTGATTCTACTTTGGAAATTTAAAGCGAGGATAAATTTGGAGATGTTGAAGATATTATATAAATAGAAGGGAATTTATAAAGGAAATTTATACATACGGGGGCAACGTTAGAAAAGGATTGTAATTGATGTTTTTAAATGGGATTTATGAATAGGTGAGATTTTAAAAGGAATAGAGTTATAAATGGGGTTCTATAAAAAAGATGAATTTATAGAAGGGAAGTTTTATAAAATAGAAAGAGATTTATAAATATAATTTTATAAATATGGAGATGATTATGTTGAAATTTGAGTATGGATTTTTATTAAGGAAATATATTTATGTTTTTTAAAAGTTTAAACAATCTATGCAAAGGATGTTTTGAAGTGATATTTTCAAATGGAGTTTAATGGCTAAAAAAGTAAAATGTTTTAAGTGGTAGGAAGACGTGGATTTCAACATTTTTGTTGTAATAAATGTTTTCATGAAAGTGACGAAGACATAAACTATAACACTGTTGTTATAGTAGAGGAATTTTTGAAAGAAGATGTTTTATAATATACGGGATTTATATCCATATCCTATATTTGTTAAGTTTTGAGGTGTGTAATTTACATCCATTTTAATGTTAAGAACGTCGATCATTCATGGTTTAAGTGGTAATGGTACCCCAACTTGATCGGCTTCATTGCTAACTAATAAATAGTTTAGTTCAATATCAAAAATTAATATTAAATATGACTAACTGGTTCTCTGTACTAGTGTTTTTGGTTTATTGTAATGATGTTTTACACAACATTTGTTTTAACCCAATAAAGTGTGCTTTGGAAAAACAGAAGTATTCCTCAAAGGTTGCAAATTTACTTATTTCGGATTTAAGTGTATAGGGGTGTCGCCTAAATGTTTAAAATGAAATGGTTTGTGAATATACTTATACCGTTGGGATAAATATATGGAAATGTTTTACAGAAATATAAGATTAAAGGTGGTTTTGAGAATATTTCTTTGTAAAGACATTTTGAGATAAATATATGGAAAGTGTGTTAAATAATACAAAAATTAATAAAAAAGGCTCAGTGTTGCTTAGTGCTTAACCGGTGTTACTTCTTTTGGAAATTTAATCTCTGGTTAGATGGTTAGTTTATTTGATAGTTTAATAACCAACCATCAAATGTTGGCTAGTTTATAACCTCATGTTGTCAGTTCGGAGAAACCGGGATTGGGAATCTGAAAACCACTTCGAACCGACGTAAGCATTTTCGAATTGGAATACCTTGAATATAATCAAAATGGAGCTTTTGAAGTGCAAGGCTACTTACTACTGATCAAGAGGGTGGTTCCCAAAATGGATGTAGTAGAAGAGATGCCTTCGATTTCATTCAGTCCTAGAGAAAACTCATATGGATGAATGTTGGCATCCAATTATTGCCCAGAGGGAAGTGTTAGCATTCCAAGTGGGAAGTGTTATATAAAGTGTAGCATCAAGCCTCATTAGCCGGGAAATGACAAAATCGAGCATGTAGCAGGGCCAAATGGGTCGTTCCATTAGGTTATGGTCATTCCAAATCTATATCGATTACTCTCTACTCATGTATGCTTCGAGGCCCATTGATGAAAGGGTTTATCATATTCGGTGCTACTAGGCAAGTGGTAGGCCAGTCCTATGTGGTAGGGGTATAAGATGTTCTTGTCAAACCCCGGTGCAGCTCAGGAGACAAACAGGAGGTCTTCATGAAGTATTCATGTATTTGTTTATTTTTCCTCTTTGTTGTTGTTGAAATTACCATCATTTGTAAGGATAGGTTGTTATAACTATCCATGATGATGGTTGTGATTTGTCGTTGTACTCTGATTGATGTCTGTATATAACAGATTCTCTTTCGTAAAGAACAATGATATTATATTATATATTGTTCCTCTGCGACTGTTAGATTTTGTGTGGTTTCAGTTTTCCTTTTCTCTTCTTCTTCTTTCTCTTCTTCTTTCTTCTTTCTTTCACATAACTATCCGTCTTTCCATTCAAATTGGGTTGGATATGTGTGGTTTACTATCAGTTTGAATTGTGCAAATTTGCGGGATATTACAGCGACCAAACAACCAAGCAAGTCCATCAACTCACTCTTCAGTGATGGTACTTACTTTCCAAGTGAAGTAATCCATTCACTCTCCGGTGAAGGGATTCAGTTTCCTCTACAAGTCCAATCCAACTGCTCTTCGATAAGGGAACTTACACCTTACAGTTTATTGCCTTGTCTCTTTTGTTAGGGGAACCCTGTTCAATTGGTTCATAAATCAATATCATGTGGTAACTAATCCTCGTTGGTGTTTCAAAATCAATATTAATTATCACATTCGCATGATTTTTGATTTCAAATATTTATAAAGCGATCATGAGGTTAAAATCAAATGCATCAATCAAACATCTGAAACATCTAATCCTATCACTTTCAAATTTCCAATACAGAGTGTAACGACCTGACTTTTCGACCCTTGATTGTTTGCATTAAATACATCCACAGTATTCATGTATTAAACACCCAATGCTGAAAAGATAGAAAGTTAGGGTAGATAAAAAAAGAATAGAACAAGAAAAGAAGAACATAACATTATACTGGAATGATAATATATAATATCAAAGAACAATTCAGAGGGCTACTCTGAATATAGGAATTTCAAAGTTACAAAACTTAAGTACTATCATCAGCTTGGGCAGTTATACCTGCCTATCCTTATAATGATGATATATATGTTGCTAATATGATATAAAAAAATAGAAATAGATAGATAATGGAAGCCTCCAGCTCATTTCCAGACCTCCCAAGCATCATACATAAGTCTGGTATGAAAGAACTCAAGATACATGAATACATGCAATAGTAACTATTGAGACCATATGGATTCTTGTATTGGTTTTCCCCTCAAAAGGAACTAATCATTCATTAAGTTTAATATAGTGATATGATTGATAATGTCTAGAGTGTAGAATATAAATCATATCAAATAGTTATGGTGCTTACATCAAAACCACTAAGGTATGTTTACATAATGGATTTTCCATAGAGATCCTTTCAGTCGAGCCGTAATCCAATCTCCATGCACAAAGATCAAAAGTCACCTTCCGAGCGTCATATATCTCTAGATAAAATATACCATAAGGAAAAACACAAAGGTCCACGTCAGAATATAAACATGAACCGTATGGAACCAAATATCATCAATCCCTAGTACCATAATATCGATAAGCATACTCTAGTTTGATAATATACTATCATGAGTCAGTTAAACCCCAGATTGTATAGCCTACTGCATCTTTAGCCATTTCTGATGTCAAGGTTATGCTCAGCATCTTTTACATAAGTCTTCATTACTCAAACATAAAACGAATCTCTAAACGGATTCCAGTGTCTCAAACAGATCACTAATCACTATATGGATTTGAGCATCTCAAACAGATCTCGAATCTCCATATTGATTCCCATTTGCAAATGCTTCCAAAACATATAACCATACACTAGTTTTGAAGTGGTATTCGGTAAGCAAAACACTTACTAATCCCGGACTCTTCAAAACCAATCAATGAATTTTCGGTTAACTCAATTCCGATTCTTTCAGAAGAGAGTAAAAGTTAGAGACATTTCGTACTAGTGCTCCTCCCCAGGAATTCTCATTGGTAGGAAATCATGAAGCCTTTAGATACTTCTTAAGTTAATATTAAGTCAAGTTCGATAGTCGACTAAACGACTATCTAGTAAAAAAATTGACTATACAAATCAATATTCGTATACTTAACTCGTTGCCAACAATCCAACTTAATTATTCCTTGTCCAACATTGGATGCAGGAAAGTTAGAGAACTGGTTGGGCCAAAGCCTTACCTAGACACTTCATTCTTGAATCTCACAAACAGATAAGTCTACGACATTGGCTTTTAGTATTAAGTATAGTGTTAATGATTTCCATAAGCAAGTAAGTAATCAACATGATTACGCGTTTGTGACATTCCAGACTAACTATTCTGTAACAACCCGCATATTTATCGATTTTATATTTAAATATTTTATTTAAATATTTTGTCGTTAATCAGATATTGGTCCGGAAAAGCTACTTTTTTGCAAACGGTCAAATTAGGACTCGAGACCACTTCCATTGAGTTCGAAATGCCGTTTACAATTTTTTTAAGTATAAACATTGATAGGTTTGGAGTTAGGAATTTCACTTACTTTTCCCGCTTTGGACTTTGGGTTAGTTTAGCCATTATAACTCAAACCCACTTCTCTCCTTCTCCTCACTCTTCAAAAATTTCCTAACAACCAAGCTTTAGCATTAGTGGTGAGTGGAAGGGGAAATTAATATTTCGAGCTCAAATTCAATTGCAATCCATCTTTCTACTCCAAATTCAAGAAGAAGACATTTGATTTAAGCTTCTTGTGCTTAGATAGAAGAGGGATTGTTTCTTGCTTGCTTAAAACTTCATTTTCATTGATATTTGGTGCAAAGGTGAGATTTTTATCCCACAAATCTAGTCTATATCTATATTGGATTGTTGGGAATGATTCCCTATCACTTTAGTATGCACATTTGCATTTGGTTTGGATTGGGTTGGCGAAAAACTCCAAATTTTACTAATTTTGGTAAAAAACTGCTACTAGGTCGTTCTGGCCATTTTTAGCTCGTTCGGAGTTAGGTCGCTCGTCCATAGGTCGTAGGTCGCTTACGAGTTAACCCTAGGTCGTTCTAGCCATTTTTACCTCGTTCGGAGTTAGGTCGCTCGTCCATAGGTCGTAGGTCGCTTACGAGTTAACCCTAGGTCGTTCTGGCCATTTTTACCTCGTTCGGAGTTAGGTCGCTAACTCGTAGGTCGTGGAGAAGTTAGGTCGTGGAGAAGTTAGGTCGTAGGTCGTGGGGAAGATAGGTCGTAGGTCGCTCGGCCATGCCTATTTCCTTAAGTCGCTCGACCCTGCTTAAGCCATTAGGTCGTTAACCTTTTTAACTCGCTCGATCTGTTCTGCCACTAGGTCGCGTACCTCGCCCTCTCTTAGGTCGCTAGTCGCGATGTTTTAGGTCGTTGCACCCTATGTCTCTATAGGTCGCTCGACCTCGTTTATGACCATAGGTCGCTCACCCCCTCTTCGTTGAGTCGCTTGGGACGTTAGGTCGCATGGCCCTTACACCGTTAAGTTGTTTACATCGATAGGTCGCTCGGCCTTGCTAACTTTTAGGTCGTGAGTTTTATAAGTCGCTCGCCTCCCTTAGGTCTTCACTAGGTCGTACCGTTTTGGACGGGGAGCTGCCCTGCACCCCACCGGGGGCGCTGCCCCTTGGACCACCATGACCAGACCGGGCAGGTCGAACCCCGTAGCAGGGGCGTTGCCCCCGCACCCGCACCTTGGGGGGTTGCCACCCCCCTGGACCCCCCCTTCGTAGGGGATCTTATCTGAAAAACATTCAACAGAACTTGTTGAGCTGATTTCCTTGGATTTTTATCACATCTTCGAATGTGATCTTTGTGATTGATTGTTCCTACAATCACTTCTGTGATTTGTCACTTTAAAATATAAAGGTTTCAATACTAGTAGTAAATATCAAAACTCTTTCAACAAAATGATTTCAACTCTATTTTCAATAACAAAGCTCTTTTCTTAAATCGTTTTCCAATCCACTAATATATACAAACCTTTACCTCACTCGGATGAGAAATCTAATTAAACGGCTTAGTAAAACAAGTGGTATGAAACGCTTGCGTTTGCTTCGTCGGTTAATTCTTGGACTTGTTCGATTGAACCTCTAGTGACAATTTTATTAGTGAAGATTTACAGTATGTTCGTAAATATTTAAGTTAAGCTAGTGGTTATGGGACATGAAACTAAACTTTTATATTTACTAACTTAGTGTAATTGACACTTCTCGTTGATCATGATGATCATTTTATGATTTGGACTAGCAATTGTGCGATGTCTCTTTGTTGCAAGGTTAGACTAGGCCTCATTGGTGTGATTCCGACTCACACATATCTCTTTGTCCGTAAGGTCAGCCTAGACACCATTTGTGTGATTCCACTCACACATACCTTTTTGTTGCGAGGTTAGGCTAGACACCATTTGTGTGATTCCACCCATACATACCTTTATTCTTTTTGGTTAGCCTAGACCTCATCTGGGTGATTCCGACTCACCCATATGGGGTAGCTCCCCATGGTCTTCGAACCATCATGTGATAGGCCTCTTTCCCTTTTTTCTGTGATTTCTGGATTTCTTGTGTTGATTTATGGAATTTATGTCATTGACTTGTTATGAGTACAAGTTTAGGGTATGATGCCCTCTTTGGATCTTTGAGAAGATTCTTGTGATATCGATTTACCTCTTATTGATTGATCTTCTGTTGATCATCATTTGCATACTTATAGTAGTATGTCAGTATGGATATTTTATGTTTATGCCATATCTTTTATTTTGCACCATGTCATCTGATATTTATAGCTAGACTGATCCGTTTATTATTTTCTTAAATAATACTCGAGTTAGGCCGAGATGTTACAGGTGCTTCCGCTTGACTTCTTCCCAGGATTTGCTACTCTGACTTTTGGCTAACTATTTAGATTAGCAGTTTTTTTTGTTGTATACACTTGAGACATAGACTCATAGTTGTATTCTTTTGTATAGCACGTGATGCTATTCTTTTGTATTATTGTGGATCTTTTTGACCACTACTCTGATGTACACCTTCATGTGTTAGTTATATATTCATATCTTCTTCCGCCTTTGTGATATGGATGACTGTGACTGATTTGTGTTATGCTTATTTCTATGTTTGTTTCCAAAGATTATTTATAGCCACCGTGTGATAAGCAATTACATGGATGGTCGCTCCTCAACAGCCTTATTCTCCGTGCTAGTTGACAGCACTACACCGTAGTGTTCTTGGCTAGCGTGGGTATGAGGTGGGGCGTCACATATTCCTCGATTAAGAGGAAAGTTGGTAGGTTAGAGCAATATTACTTATATCCCTACTCAAACATCAATCTTAAGTTTTATAAATAAATAAACCTACTTCATCTGTTTTAAGTGTTAAGCATAGTCAATTACCTTTTAAACAAGTAATTAAATAATTTACCATTTGGCCATCAAGCAATTTCTAACCACTTTCTAAACCTTTTTTATGTTAGCCATTCAGCCATCAAGCAATTTCGAACCCCTTTCTAAACCTTCTTTTATACTTTTAAAACCCCTTTAGAATGATATATATGTATAGTAATTTATAAAACTAGATATTAAATAAACAATTTTTAGAAGATATTTATTACATATAACATAAAATTGTCAACATATTTTCTAAAAACTATATATACATAAAAAGCTTTTAAAACACTTTATAATACTTATTATAGGTTTTAAAACATTTTTTCAAAATATTACATGAAAATAACAACTTTATAATTTACTTAAAAACTAGAAAAAACAAATTTTCATTATAAAAACATCTTCTTTTTCATAAATAAAGGTGGAATCCAGTGCATGAGGCTCCAAGGTGATAGCGGGATTTGACGAGGTCGATAATGTTCGCAGCCTTTCCCTCGCATTGTAAAGAGGCTATTTTCAGACTCAAACCTAAGCGCCCACATCACCATGCGGGTGAGCTAACCCAATTTTAAAAGTTTACAACTAATTCTTAAAAATTCATAAATATCCAAACTACTTTTTAAATACTCTAATATGAGTTAGTAAATACTTGTAAGAATGAAATGAAATACTTAAATTTAAATATCTTCTCAAACCTTTAAAGTTCAAAAAATCATGGCTAAACTTGGGAAGTTTTGCATAAGTGAAGTTCTGGCCAATTTTTGAAATGTTGCTTAACTTTTTACTATCCAATATTTTTGTGAAAGAAAGCATACATATAAAAAATTATAAATATGACCAGAAACCCCTAAGGATCTCTTTAAAAAGTTTCACAGAAATCACCAAAAACAAGGTAATTCCCAAATGCATCCATAACAACTATCGCTATAAGTGCACTTTCAAATCCAAGTTCAATCTAACCCAAAATTCAACTACAACCTATATGCTTTGTTTCAAGGTAATTGAACGTGTTATACAATTCCATTCCAACTTTGCTCAAGTCCATTCAAGTCCATTAACATGCCACTTACTTTCAAAGCAAGAATCAAAACCAAAGTTTCAATACATATCACTATCAATTCAAACAACTTAAACATAATCAAACACTAACACATATGTGTTATATTTTCAATCAAATTGGTTGGTTATCTCACCTTTAACCCAATAAAAAACCAAAACCAAAGTTTCCAATTCCAACCTCAACCTTACAACCTCCTTTCCTTCCTTCTCCTTTCTTGCTTTTGCCTCTTCCTCCCTTAAAATTGCTCACGGACTTCCTTGATGGGGTGTGTGTGGATTTGCTTCTTTAAAAAAACTAGGTAGAAGGTGTTGTAATGTTCTCCCAAGGCTCCACTCTAATTTTGAGTTGATTTGGATGAGTTTTGCAATTATTTTGCTTTAGGATATTATGGAGAGAAAGACACAAAAAGCGCTTGGTTTTTCTCTGTGAATTATTATTAAGGGTATGCTTCTCCTTATATCGGATTAAGAATGGTACTCTTTAGCCTTGTTCTCAACTTTATTTCATGTCATGGAAGGCTCAAACCCGATCGCTTCTCCTTTAAATCACTTCCTTTAGCAATTTTACACTTATACCCTTAACTTGATAATATCTCTTATCCAGTTGGAAGGTTCCAGAACCTTACACAACTTTATAAAGGGAAGTGTGCTAATTAGTTGCTAATATGTTTATTTTATCATTAAACAAGTGCAAAAGAGTTTGAACAACCTATATCAATTAAAAAGTCGTTTACCGATAAACTTACTTTTGGTCATATTATCGATTTTTCTTCAAGAATATATTTTTGTAAACAATTTTCAAAAGAAGTTTATTATCATTATTCATTAATTAAATGATGTCGAACGAGGTTATAAAATCATATTTATAACACTTAATTATATTTAAAAATGTTTTTATATTCGAAGACGAAGTGTTTGAATTTTTGGATTGCTACACAAAGCGTTCCTAGGGGCCGATCGACATCCCATACAAGACTAGGCTTGATAGCAATATTGCATCTTTCATTTAAAACAAAAGGTAACTCATATCTATCCCGATCATAGGATGATAATTCTCGACCAAGATCCATGGTCGCATTTATATATTTCCATCACTGATGGTGGTCACTTCCACATCACCACTATAGTTAGTGCTATGGTAATCTAATTTCTGACATATCACTATGAGTGGTTACTCCAAACCTGCTCTTCAATTTAATTCTTCACCATGCCCCCTGATCCCGTAGGGCTTTCTAACTCTAATTCTAGTTGTTATGCATTTTCACACCAATGTTCGCTATGCGACTTAACATTATTCCTCGGAAGCGCTCCATCTTGCTTAGATTCCAAGTTTATCATGCCCCCAAGTCCTTCTGGAATAGAACAGACCTATGCTTAGTGATCGGTACCAAGTTGAGGCACTAGTTTGTAGGTTGCTCGACGATGTCCTGCTTTAGTTCTAGGTGCATTTGTTCTACCATTTGGCCTCTAGTTCTGACTCCCAGTAAATCTGGTTTTTCTTTATTGTATTATCCATTCGAGGAATCCGTCTATAATTTCTTCCTATCAGGCTATCAATCTTTTTTTCATTTCTATCATTATTCTCTTCATCTCCTCTCAAGTTATACAGATGGATGAGCGTTTGATTCTGAGGATGCCTCCTAGTAGGCCTCATGTCCTTATTGGCTTTCTCTAATAACAGATCTTGTGTTAGGCCTCTTTATCTTCTTCTATTTCAAGTTTTGTAACACCCCATGTATTTGTGTTAATTAATTCAAAAGAAATTAATTAATAAATAGTAATAGTGAAAATAGAATTTTAGCAAATGTTATAATTTGGCTATGAAATTTGAACCATTGTGTTCATGGTGATTTTCTGATCAATTTTCATATATAAAATTTTCCATTGAAGTTCAAACAAAAGTTATTAACGTTTGATGTTTTAGCATCCGAAATAATTATATATGTAAATATGGTAATAAAATCAATTAATGCTAATTGACAATGTTAATGGAGATTTACATTTTAACATTAAACTAAAATCTTAAAGAATTTGCAATTAGCGGAAACAAATTATAACGATTAATTAATATGAGAAACAATTAGACAAAAATCATTCAAACAAAGGAAATAAACAAACCAAATCAACTAATATTTAATTTTTCCTAAAGGTACACTACATAGGATGACCCAAGAGTGTCTCGGGTCCACCATGAGCGATTGACTTAGGCTAGATCAAGGTCGACCCAAGATCCAAATTGTACGACAGTAGATTTTGGCCGTATAACTCATATTTAAAATAGTTTGATCTGAGAAGTAGCACTGATTTGAACCCCTATAAATTAAGATCTAGAGCCTCATTTTCAACTCATAATTTTCTAATGAGGATAGAAGCTACATTGCTTTCTCTTCTCTTCCAAAATTCTAGATTCATAGAAATAGATTTAATTTGCACGTAAATAGTTTGGAGAAGGGTAGAAGATAATAGAGAATATAAATAGGTTCAAACCAAGTTTCCACATCAAAGGTAAACTATAAATCTGGTTTTAATTAATAAATTAATCTAAATCTCTTCTCTCTAATCCAAATTCTAATAGATTTGTATGTAATGTTATATGTGAATCCGAATAGGTGTGAAAATAAAGGATACAGATAATAAAGATAAGATCTGAATTAGATCTAGATATTTGGAAGCATTTATAAAGGTAAGTGGGAATATTATATGTTTTTATATAATATTAGATTATATAATTGTAGATCTATTCCTACATTCCTAAGTAATTGAATTTAAATTGCCAATAAATTCATGAATGAGAAATGTTGAAAATGCTAAACTGGCCTATGTGATTTATATTGATGAATCAATACTTTCAGGTTATGGAAACTAGTTTGCAATTTTACTTGAAATTGATATTGAATTGCGTATTGATTATTATTGATATTTTTATGTTGGATATGAATTTAATGAATCTAAAATGATGGGTAATGATCAGGAATTTATATTTTATGCAAAGAACATGAATTGAATGAAATCTTTATGAAATGCGTAATGAATAAGAATTTGATTTCATTTGATGGAAATGAATTAAGTTGAAATGAAAATGCATTTAGATCCTTGAAGTTTTTGTGATATTTTAATGCTTTGAAATTTGGAATGTTGTAAGTAGATTTCCACATGTTATTAAGTTTAAAATAAATAAAAGTGTGACATTTGGAGTAACAAGGAACGCGTGTATATGTGTGTATGAGAAAAAATATGTACAAAATAGGGATGATCACCGTGTTTTGTACCATTTACTTCAAGAAAATAAAAGGACAATTTTTTATAATTACAAACATAGCATATATAGCTCCTCTTTTTTATGAGATATGGAAATTTACTATGTTGACATTTATTGAGTAGAAGTTTAGTTCCAACGTATTAGAATGTTGCAAATCCTAAAAGTTGAACATTAAATTATGAATGAAATAAAAATGCCAATAAGATCGAAAAAATGAAAAATAAAGCATGGGAAATGGGGAAGGATAAGAAATAGAGAATAAAATGGGAATAGAAATAAAAGATGGAATTAACGAACAAGTTGGCAATAATATTAAGATTTCGATAAAAGAAGCAATAAATGAATTTGAAGAAGAAAATTTAAACGCATACTAAAATAAAGACTCAGGGTCAACTATAAAAATTATAGAAGCAATGAAGGTAAAGGATGGTAAGAATGAGAATATATATGCATAATAGATATATGTATATAAGTAGCCTCGAATATGCATTTATGATAGATGTGAATTATTATTTAATGTTAGAAGTATATAAAGAAAACGACAAAAAGTAAGTAGAGTAGGTTGGAATGTAAACTCGGTAGGGTCACATGATAGAAATCCTCCCACCATAAAGGGCTACCAGTAGTCATGTAACATTATACTAATGTGAGACATGGCCAACCATATGCTAGTTCACCCATAATGAGATTCTTTCGAAGCATGGATGAGGTGGGAAGTGGAGCCAAATCCATGTTAGGATGGAAAAAGTAGAAAATCCTTAAAGAGAATATAATGAAATGTATGAAAGGTCATCGGAAAGAGAATAGTGAAATGTATGAAAAACCTTCGGTAAGCACTATAGGACTTCCTTGAGTTATACGGTATCGAGATCGTGACATGGCGAGGACAATTGATCCTTATAGGGCGCTGCGCGAAAGATAAAAGCGAGGATAGTATCTAGGTCCACTAGAGGACCAAAGGATACATATATACACACATGGATATATACATAGATATAAATCTACGAAAGGTTGATGGGAACAGTTCATATGCGGATTTGGAGTCGACACGACTAATAAAAAGTAAACAGACACAACATGAAATAGTGAACAATCGGCATAAGATAGTGTTATGTATAAAATGTATAATTTACCAGTCACCAGAACATTATTCTGACCCCTCCTCATTTCAAACCACAGGATAGTCAGAGGGACAGGTATTGGTGCTTAGCATCTTTGGTGTTGAAAAGGACACCTGATTTCGGGAAGTGTTTAATCTTAGTCAGTACTTATGTTATCTATTATATTTTTATTATTCTACTGTAAGTTATTTGGTTAGATATGCATTATTTTGTTTGGTTCACAGGATAACAAACCAATGATCCCTGCTTTGATGGACTTGGGTTTTTGATTTATCGAAAATTCATGCCCACCGAGGTGTAGGTTGCTACATTTGGTATCAGAGCTTAGAGTAGTCAATTTTGAAAATTAGGAAACGTTGAGTGAACGTATTTGTATTTTGCTTATTAATATAATATATGTTAAGTCCTACTAATTCCAACTATAGAATAGATACATATGGAAAAATCTCTAAAGGTGGATGGTACATGACTCCCTAATCGGGCCTTGATAGCCAAATGATTGTAGATCCCCATATGATTGTCAAATTATGATGTACAATAGGTCCAGATAAAGGAAAGTAGAAACCTATATGTTATGGATAGTGGGAGGTGGGGAAGTTCTTAAAGAAGTGTGTAAAATGATCACTCCTAATTGGTTTTTCTATATGGAGAAAGGAACAAGTTAGAATATGGAAGACACGATGTTCTTAAGGGAAACATAAGAAATCCTCTTTGAGTCCAACCCAATAGAAAATAGTTTTGAAAGTTGAGAATGTATAATTGATATATTTGAAAAAGTATAGAAGCAAATATTAGATTTTAAAGAAAAATACATGACATAGGATTTTGGAAAAGTATTTATGTAATAAAATTTTTGTTGGAAGTTAAACTGAAAAGTTTCCATAAAATGTTTTTATAAAAGCAATCTGTTTGAGAAAATATTGGATTTTGAAGAAAAATACATGATACTGGATTTTGGAAAAGTATTTACATAATAAATTTTGTTGAAGTTAAACTGAAAAGTTTCCATAAAATGGTTTTATAAAAACAATTAGTTGGAAGAATTTATAGAGCGTATATAGCTCGCTAGTTTCTTGGTAAAGAAGGATAAGTGTAAATATGAAGTTTTAATAAAAATAAAGATATGTGAAAACCTTAAAATTTCAATGAAGGAAATTTTGCGGAAAGCTATTTCTTTTGAAAGAAAAATAGTAGAGCAATGTAGCTCATGGTTTTTCTATAACTAAAATTTTTAAGTTGTAAAGTAAAATTTTATGGGTAGACAATAGGAAGTGGTATAAGTTTGGAATATGGGTAAATAGTATATAAATGAAGATTTGAAACCCTAAAACAAAGCTATAGATGAATGCATTACAATGGTCCAAGTAAGATGACAGTAAATTAAGAGAACACAATTGGAATAAGTGTAATTTAGGTAGAGGAGTTGAATAGTAGAAAAGTTATGAAGTATAAATAGAAACTAGATTTGATTTATTTTAATTAGGTTGGGATTTGGCATATTTTAATTCATTGTAATTAAAAGGTATAACAATATAAGTTTCTATAAATCAAACAAGTTACAAATAAAGGCGTATTATTTGAAATAACAAGGAATTTAAGAAGTATAACTCCTTGTAATTTCACACAAAACACAATGTAACAACCATGATTTTAATAAATATTTTAATTCAATTTATTTGAAAACTTTGATTTTAAATTGGAATTTTGGAATTTTCCAATGTAATTTTGGATTGTGCTTATAATTTATTTTTCAAATATAATAAAATAAGGTTTTCTGAAAATTTTCTATTTTGGTCAACTGTGGTCAAACTTTGACTTTCAATTGAAATTTTTAAAATTTGAATTTTTAAATTCCAATCTTTTTCTTTGAAGCTGAATTTGATTCTGATATTCGTCTTGCTTTTCGTTTCGTCAAATTCTATTTTATACTTTTTAAATCTGATAAATTTCAGCGTTTCACACGTGATTATTTTCAGTAGTTTATTCGTTATTTTCTATTTTCTATTTTCCATTCTCTATTTTCTATTTTCTATTTGGTTTGGACTTTGATATTCTATATGGATTTTTAGTTTGTTTTGATAAATGGGCTTGGAAATTTCAAAAGGCACAAGTTTCTTTTCTTTTAATATAAGTGATGCCCTTCCAATTTGTAGCCGTTCAAAAATTTTGAATTACCTTAGCCGTTCATTCTCTTTTCAATTCACGTACATATCATTTCTCATCTCATCTCTTTCTCATTTTATTTCCTGTAGAAAATTTTCACAGTAAGTTTTCATATCTTTCTCCTTTTACTTTCTCTTTTATTTCCGAAGCGTAGTTCGGCCACCTTCTTTAGCCGACCACCTCCTCTATACCACCCATGGCCGGCCACAACCATCACCATCTCATCTCCACCACCCAACTCCTCCTCCATTGCCTTGCTTTACCATGACTAGATCCACTCCTAGCCGTGATGACCTGATCTGACCATGCAAACAACCCAGGACGAGCCACTTTGCACAATGACCGAACCCAGAATGTTAAGACCGAACCTAATAGGCACCTTCTTCTTTGACCTTTTGCCTTCCACATAATTTTTTCCTTGCCATCCCTTCACATACCCTTGCCTATCCGTATTTGTTAACCATGGCCGAACCTATGTGCCACAAATCAAGTCATGGTCGAGCCATCTTGTCACGTTGCTAGCCAAATTGCTAAGTGGCCAAGCTTACTTGCCTTTTTAAAGCCATCTTTGATTCACTTTGATTCATAATTGTACAATGTTTTGATTCAAAATCTTCTGTTAAATTATATATTTATGTATGTTTATATTTGTTGTTTATAAGACGGATCTTGGCACTCCATCTACCCGAATCTAATTCTTGCTTTGTCGTGCTTTCGGAGTTGTTCGTGTGTAATTTCAATCTCTAGCTCTAGAAGGTGAGTTTATCACTCTCGACATTCATACTTATATAATTATGAAACAATGACATGTGAGATGATATGCTATGTTGATAGTAATCTATACATGCTTGTGATATGATATTTCATGATGTTATAACCTGATTATTATGCCTGTTACATCACCTGATATGATATGCCATGTTATACTGTTATTTCATTTTTCTACTTTTTCACACTTCAAGTTCCCTGTTAGTTTAGAATCACAATGGGTTGAAATGATACATACCCGAACGGACTTTAGAATAGAGAAAAATCATTTTGAGCTGAAATGATAGGCTCAAGTGATTTTTATTTTATTTGACTTGGAATTGTGGGTTTGAAATGATAGAGCGCGGATTTTTTTTTTGTAAATTATGAATTGAAATGATATATATCGGTATCACTTGACCTAGGCTAGAAAATATTATACAGACCCTTGGTTAATTTTTAAATAATAGTTTTCTAAAATTTATTAAGTATTTTGAATCTTTAAATACATGAAATTTTAATTTAAAATATGATTTAATGATTTTAATATAATGATATATTAATTTTCTATCGAGTTAAAATTTTATAAGTTAATAATTGGTTTAAATGCTATATTTAAAGATTTTTCTATAATAAATAATTTAATAATTAAATTTGATTTAATATGGAGTTTAGATCTAACATCGTAATAGTGATAGAATTTATTTTATAAAATAAATACATTTTGTATAATAAATAACTGTGATTTAAATTGAAGATATGATGTTTAAAATGTTATAATAGAATTTGGTGCATTTCCAAAATGCTATGTTATTTAAGTTATATTGTTGAAAGTGTTATACTACTTTAGGCAATATTTTAAAATGCTGTATTTATAAAAGATAATATTTTGGAATGCTATCATACATATGGATCACATTTTTCAAGTATTATGATTTCTAAAAGATAACATTTTTAAAGTGCTATGCTAACTTAGTTATGTTTTAAAAATGCAATGTTACTTTTAGGTTATTTTTGAAATTGCTACTATTTCCAAATTAATGTTTTCCAAAGTGCTATTATATAGGAGTAACCTTTTCAAAGTGTCATAATTTCTAACATATTACATTTTAAAAATGCTATAATAGCTGTATGGTTTTTGAAAGTGTTATGATTTTGAATTATTACATTTTAAAAATGCTATAATAAGTGTATGATTTGAAAGTGTTATGATTTTGAATTATTACATTTTAAAAATGCTATAATAAGTGTATGATTTGAAAGTGTTATGATTTTGAATTATTGCATTTTAAAAATGCTATAATAAGTGTATGGTTTTGAAAGTGTTTATGATTATTCAATTATTACATTTTTAAAGGTGTTATAACTAATATATATGGATTTGGAAATATTACCAATTTTGAAATGGATATTTTTTGGAAAGAGTATAACATTTGATTTTAAATGGTTTTGGTATAGATATGTTTTGAAATAAGTATCCATGGGTTATAATAACTTTTGGTAGTTAAAGAGACCGGGACCAGAAGTTGTCATACTCTTAGCCAACTCCGAAAACCACTTTAACAACCGTGTATGTGGTGGAGATTCCAGAATGAAGTAGGATTGTGGCGACGTTCTATTAAGGTATGTACGTGGACCCGACTCCCATGATTTGGCATAAGGTGGCTAAAACAAGAGCAGTTGATGGGCTAATAAGGTAGCTCTTCTTATTGGACACACTTCTTTGTATGCCATTCTATTACTTTGTGATTGATTGGCGCGCACCTCTGATTTTGGAAGCGTGGCTCGAGATGGGCGGTTCTACGCGTTACCACAGGCCCGAAAGTGCAATTGGTATATCTACCTTGACATTGCCTAGTTGTGTCGTGTCACCTACCCTAGCGCGCCTTGTACGAGTTTTGATTTGTGTCGTACCTATGGAGTATCCTCTAGTGGCTTCCCGATCAGGAGGGACTGTGATATTGTATAGACTATTGGCACTATATATGTGTTAAGGTGGAAAATGTAAAGCCTTAACGCAATTTTTAAGTACGTTTACTTTACTTTTAGACATTATTATAATAGCGTATATTACTACATATTAAATAGTTTAAGGGATCCCTAAAGGATGGGCGGTCCTAAGTATTCTTTGAGTTACCCGTGCATTTTATTATGATTCACTTGAGTTGGTTTACATTGTCTAAGTATGTATGTCCTGACTCGAGTGTTTTGTGTTTTGCTTTACGCTCGGGTCAGCCTGAGTATGAGCATTGGATTTCACCTTCTAGAGCTAGAGGATTTGTTGGAGTTTATCTATCTATCTAGTTGTCATCTATTTCTGTTCTGTTATTTCTATTCAGCTTATGTGTTAGTGGACATATATGTATTGGAATTTCTGTTGTATTATTTTCAGACTCTGGTATTTTACTTGTTTTGAGACCATGTTGTAGTAGCTTCATGATCTTATGGTTATTTTTATTTTCGCTGCGAGTTATTCTGATTTATCTGTGTCTCTGATTATATGATTGATGTAACAACTCGATATTTTCAGCCATTCGCATCCACACATGCCGAACTTGAATTGCTCAAAATACCGCATTGTAAGTAAATTTGGAGCAAATGAAATACAAATCACAGAATCACAGACACAAAAATATCAGAATGCCTCGCAGCGGAAATTAAAATACCATAGAAGTTCATGAAGCTACTATAACAAATTCTCAAAACATAATACATAATATCAGTCTGAAAAACATATACAATAGAAATCTAAAATACATAGGAGTTTATAAATACTAGAGCTGAAATAGAACAACTGAAACTGAAAGGAAACAGATAATTAGACAAGCAGAATCTCCAGCGATTCCTAGCTCCAGAAAAGAAATCCAAAGCTAAGTTGTAAATACTCAGGCTGACCCGAGCGTAAAGTAAAACACAAAACAATCGAGTCAGGACATATATACTTATATAATGTAAACCAACTCAAGTGAACTGTAACAAAGATACAAGTAACTTAAAGGATGCCCGGGATCGCCCATCCTCCAAGGATCCGTTAAACTATAAATTAAATACATCTCGTGGTTAAAATTCAAAAAATGTTATTTTATACTTCTAAATCAAATATCAATTTCAAAATTCAATATCATTTCAAACTCATTTCAAATATCAAAATATCATATCTTTCCAAAACCACATTCATTTTATTTAATTTAAATATCCTTCCAATTAACATTTCAAAATGGTTTATATTTCAAATCAAATTACTTTATTTAAACCATTAAAAATTGAAGTTATTATATTTAATAATTAAATATTAAATTTTCACAATTTTAAACTTTTCAAAGTTCATTTATTCACTTAAACTTATCAAAACAATGAAAATTCACCTTTCGCGGCATTTGGAAAATGCTATAGAAAGTTACTGTAACGCCCCACCTCTATACCCACGCTAGCCAAGAACATTACGGTGAATGCTGTCAACTAGCACGGAGAATAAGGCTGTTGAGGAGCGACCATCTGTATAATTGCTTTGTGCGAGTACCGATATACCAGATAAAATATAACTTTTCATCTCAAGAGGAAATCCAACATACCGACACAAACTCAAAGCTACTACACAGTGGCTATAATATCTTCGGAAACAAATATAGAAATAAACATAACATAAATCAGTCACAGACAATTCATATCACAAAGGCGGAAATAGATATGAATATTACACATGAAAGTGTACATCAGAGTAGCGGGCTAAAAAGATCCACAAAACACAAAAGAAATAGTTACATGAACTACACAAAAGAATAAGTATACATTATGGAGTCTACATCTCAAATGTATACAACAAAAACTACTAATCTAAGTAGTTAGCCAAAAGTCAGAGGGATCAATCCCAAGAGAGAAGTCAAGCAGAAGCACCTGTAACATCTCGGTCTGACCCGAGTATTATTTAATAAGAAAATAATAAACGGATCAGTCTAGCTATAAATATCAGATGAAGTGATATATAATAAGAGATATGACATAAACATATAATAATCACAATGCCAAGCTGTGATAAATAAGTAAATTGGAAATCAACAAGAGATTAATCAATATCACAATAATCTACTCAAGATAAAAAAGGAATGTCATACTCCTAATTTCATTCACCAAGCCACAATATATGACACATATATCAATGCCCATCGTGAAAGTTGGTGAAACATAAATTCCAGAATTCAACACACGAGATCCAGAAATCACAAGGAAAGGATCAACGACGTCGTACAACGAGACATCCGATGAACCAAATCACAATTCAAAGGGAACAACGACGTCGTACAACGGGACGTCCGATGAACCAAAATCACAAAGACATAGCACGATGCTAGTCTAAAACCTAAAATGATCGTCATGATCAAAGAGAAGTGTCGATTACACTAAGCTAGTAAATATATGAGCTTAGCTTCATGTCCCATAACCACTAGCTTAACTTATATATTTACGAACAAATTGTAGATCTCCACTAGAAAATTGTCACAAGAGATTCAATCGAACAAGTTCAAGAATTAACCGACGAAGTAAACGCAAGCGTTTCATACCACTTGTTTTACTAAGTCGTTTAATTAGATTTTTCATACGAGTGAGGTAAAGGTTTGTATATACTAATAGATTGGAAAACGGTTTTATAAACGAATTTGGTATTAAAATAGTATTGAAATCGTTTGAGGAAAGAGTTTTGATATTTACTACTAGTATAGAAAACCTTTATATTTTTAAAGTGACAAAGCACAAGGGGGATTGTAGAAACAATCAATCACAAAGATCACATTCGAAGATGTGAATAAAAATCCAATGAAATCGATAAAGGATCCATCGAAGTGGATATATCTAAAATTCCCAAAGAAAATAAGTCATCAAAGATGATAATAAATGATGACAATAAGTAGGATCATCACGAATCGATTTAAATTGGAAATTCAATCCAAAAAGGCAAATTGGACTAAAACAGCAGGTTCAGTCGACTGAACAGAGTTTTCAGTCGACTGACCCTGTGCCTGGAAATTTTCCAGGTTCAGGAAACTTTCTGTTTCCAGTTTCAGTCGACTGTGCAGAGTTTTTCAGTCGACTGAATCATGCCTGGAAACTCTCGGGTTTCAGGTTCAGTCGACTGAACAGAGTTTTCAGTCGACTGAATCATGCCTGGGCAGTTTTTCATCCTTATTCAAATGAAGAGCAAATTCTTCCAAAATGCAACCGGACGAACATTGGCTCTAAGGGTTTATGCCAATCGGCAACCCGGCCCTATATGCTCCTCGGTGCATCACCAAAAACATGATCAAACATCCATAAAAGGATTTCACACAAATTTGACTTAAAAACCCAAAAATTGGAGTATTCACAAAATCAATCCAAAACAAGAGCAAATGCACATGAAGAAGTGTTAGGAATTCATACCCAACAACCAAAAATAATTATAGTCATAGATGTGAGATAAAAATCTCACCTTTAAACTAAATTTATGAAGATGAAGCTTGAAAGCAATGGCAAGAACAAGCACTCTTCAATTCCAACTCAACAAGCTTGAATCTAAGCTTAAAAGAGAAACATTCCCTAAATTAGGTTTAGGAAATTTCTGAAATTCAAAGAGAGAATGAGTTGGAGAAGAAGAAGAGGAAGCTTACCAATGGGTTCTCATGAACTTTGGAGCAAGGAGATGGATTTGCAAAGCAAGCTAGGGCTTAGGAATTTCTATTTCCCATTCTCTTCCTCCATTTTTGCTAGAGCTTGAGTGTTAGGAAAATAGAAGAGAAGTGAATGAAGAGGAGAGTGTTGGAACTGAGTTAAGTGGCTAATTGGCTCAGCCCAACCAAAGCCCTAAGCGGGAAAAAGTAGCAAAAATCAACTTTCTCCAAACATATCGAAGCTTATACTCAAAAAGGTCGCAAACGGCATTTTGAACTCAATGGAGGTGGTCTCGAGTCCTAATTCGACCGTATGCAAAAAGTAGGTTTTCGGACAAAAATCCGACGAACGATAAAATATTTAAATAAAATATTTAAATATAAAATCGATAAATATGCGGGTTGTTACAGACTCCCCTCCTTAAAGAAATTGCGTCCTCGCAATAAGTAAGAAGGAAATATATGAAGTAACAACCATAGAAGCATATTAACACAAAAGAAAATTTTGAAATAGGAAGTTCACCATAAAGTGCACAAAAGAGTTAGCAAGAAATCTGGTGAAACTTCAATTTCCACAATAACACCGGGCTCAAGAATGAAAACCGGAATCCCTTAGGCATTCCCGTAGATAAAAGACGTGGGGGACGTCAAGAATAGCAGAAAATTGAGCCGGTGCAATGGCGTAGTACAAAAACGGTACGCCCGAAAAACTAGAAACTCAAACAATTGGGAACATCAGCGTAGTACAAAACGGTATGCCCAATGAACCAAAGTAAAGACATCGATGTAGTACAACGGTACATCCGATGAATCAAATAGCAAAGACATCGATGTAGTACAACAGTACATCCGATGAATCAAAAGCAAAGACATCGAGGTAGTACAATGGTACATCCGATGAATCAAATAGCAAAGACATCGATGTAGTACAAACGGAACATCCGATGAATCAAAAGCAAAGACATCGATGTAGTACAAACGGTACATCCGATGAATCAAAAGAAAAGACATCGATGTAGTACAAACGGTACATCCGATGAATCAAAAGTAAAGACATCGATGTAGTACAACGGTACATCCGATGAATCAAATAGCAAAGACATCGATGTAGTACAAACGGTACATCCGATGAATCAAAAGAAAAGACATCGATGTAGTACAAACGGTACATCCGATGAATCAAAAGCAAAGACATCGATGTAGTACAACGGTACATCCGATGAATCAAATAGCAAAGACATCGATGTAGTACAAACGGTACATCCGATGAATCAAAAGAAAAGACATCGATGTAGTACAAACGGTACATCCGATGAATCAAAAGCAAAGACATCGATGTAGTACAACGGTACATCCGATGAATCAAATAGCAAAGACATCGATGTAGTACAACGGTACATCCGATGAATCAAATAGCAAAGACATCGATGTAGTACAACGGTACATCCGATGAATCAAAAGCAAAGACATCGATGTAGTACAAACGGTACATCCGATGAATCAAAAGCAAAGACATCGATGTAGTACAAACGGTACATCCGATGAATCAAAAGAAAAGACATCGATGTAGTACAAACGGTACATCCGATGAATCAAAAGCAAAGACATCGATGTAGTACAAACGGTACATCCGATGAATCAAAAGCAAAAACATCGATGTAGTACAAACGGTACATCCGATGAATCAAAAGAAAAGACATCGATGTAGTACAAACGGTACATCCGATGAATCAAAAGCAAAGTCATCGATGTAGTACAAACGGTACATCCGATGAATCAAAAGCAAAGACATCGATGTAGTACAAACGGTACATCCGATGAATCAAAAGCAAAGACATCGATGTAGTACAAACGGTACATCCGATGAATCAAAAGAAAAGACATCGATGTAGTACAAATGGCACATCCGATGAATCAAAAGAAAAGACATCGATGTAGTGCAAACGGTACATCCGATGAATCAAAAGCAAAGACATCGATGTAGTACAACGGTACATCCGATGAATCAAAAGCTCAAAGCCCGAATGATTTTCGGAACACCAACGTAGTACAAAAACGGTACGTCCAATGAACCGAACACAATAAAAGGACATCGGACACTAGTCCTTAAACGGAATGAGATAAAGCTCAATAAAACGAAGTATACCAAAATGTCCGATGAACTTGATAGAAAAATAATTCCATTCAGACAACATCAAAGAATCAACCACTTGTTGCTTACGACAAAGCGCATTGGCAACACGATTTCCCTTCTCGGGAATAAAAGAATATCAAGATCATAAGATGCTAGGAACTCGAGTCAACATAAAGTTCCTTATGAGAAAATAATTATTCCAAAGATTTATGATCGAGGTAGAGAACAAATTTCTCATCCAATAATGATGGTGCCAAATTCCAAATGTAAAAACAATAGCCACGAACACCAGACCAGGAGTGGCATATCTAGTCTCGATAAGCTATAAAGATTTAGAAGCACAAGTGATAGCACGTTTTCCTTTGCAAGAGAATGGCATTCCAAACCAATAGGTACAAATAGCAAAGTCTTGGTCCCCCTTTCAGGAATCACAAGAAGGAATAAGAGTATCGAAAAGAAAGAACTTCTTTTAAAATAATTCTCTTCTCCGAAAAGTTAAAAATTTCAAAATTACATTTATCATTATGTAATAATCTTTCTAGAAAAATTTACATTTTTACAAGTCAATATATCGTGTCCGACTGTCTCATCAAAGCGTTTAGGAGATTCCTATCGATAACGTTGATCAAGCGCATCGACCAAAATTCTTAAAGCACTCAACGGGCAATACAATCACAAAATCATATTTTATAGGATAAATAAATCTCTTAAAAAGTTTTAAGGATATTCTTTGTTCGTTTCCAGAACAAAATCCAGTTTTACTTATAAATAAATCTTATGAAAAAGATTTGCAAAATTTTAAATTACTATTTTCATCCAAAATCAATAAATACAAGAATAGTCTCATCGAAATATTCATAGAATATTCGATTTATAAAATGGATGAAATAAGTTGGACAAATTGAATGACAAAATAAGTCATTCATAAGAATCATAACAAGCGCGGAATGCGGTAAGTGGAATGCTAATTTCCGCAACTCGTAGCAAACGAAAACCGGTGGTAAAGTCAAACTGAAAAGACCTTAACACCACACAAAAGATTTCTTAGGTCATAATCCTAAGAAAAGCTCAAAAAATTACCGGAAAAGTTTCACAAATTATTTAGATAAGAGAAACAACACTTTCCTTATAAGTGGGCTTAAGGAATAAAATGATGCCATCAAGTTGGAATCAAAATCACAAAGAAAAAATAGAAATATGCTTAACAGATTGAAAACGTCGAAGATGAATAGTCCACTCGAAAAATAGGATATGGGCTTCACAATGATTGAGCCGATCCTTTCAAAAACCAATTCCGAAGCCTAAATAAAAATATCGGCTCGGAAAGAAAAGTCACATAAAACAATCTCGACATTTAAACAAAAGCAAATTGAGTGTTGCGGATCTACCATCCGGATTCACAATCCTCAAAGAATTCATCAAGCCCAAAATATTCAAAGAAAAAGAATCGACAAGTTCTTTTGATATAAAAATAATGAGATGAAACCCATATCAAAAAGAACTCAAATAGAAAGTTCACAAATTAAAACAATGCCATCGAGGATTGAATGAAAATACCTTGACCAAAAGTTGCAGCTATCCTTCTCACTTGCTTGGAAGCTTAGGACACGAAGATAAAAGATGACCCGAACCTTTGCAATAGCGGCAAAAGAGGGGTTTCGGGCACTCCTTTACTTGGTGGTCTGTGGAACCACAATTGTAGCATCGTCCACGACTAGAGGTAGGAACTTTTGCTACCTGAGTTTGTTGCTTCCCTTTCTTATTAGAATCGGGGCCTTTGAATTTGATAGGCCTCTTCAAGTTATTGTCGAAGTTCTGTTGGGCATGCACAACTTCAACATCACCTTCATTATCGGCCTCTTCAAGACGAAGAGCGATATCAATAAGCTGATCAAATGAAACCTCAAGTTTCAGGAGTAATGGCTTCTTAAGATTCTTATTCAAGCCATAGACAAATCTCTGATTTTTCTTCAATGGGCTATTAATGTACTCAACCCCGTATTTAGACAAAGATTCGAAGGATGCGACGTAGTCTGTCACAGAAGATTCACCTTGAACAAGGTCTATGAAACGCCGGGCTAAGGTTACTTTTTCAGCCTCCGGCACAAATTTCGATTCGAATCTTTCCCGAAATTGCTCCCAAGTAAGATCCGCCTCAACGATTTCAGAAATTAAAAGCTCATACCAATCCAATGCTCTTTCTTGGAGCATGCTAGAAGCTACTTGGACTCGATGAAGGTCAATAAGGTTCATGCGAGAAAAGATGTGATCGCATGATTTGAGCCAAGCTTGAATTTCTATAACACTCTCGGATCCCGTGAATGGCCTTCCACCCAAATCAGTGTAGTCTCTGCACAAGCGTGCAAAACCGGATCTAGGATGAGTAGACTCTGGATTGGGTCCGGCTGCTTGAGCGTTCTTAACAAGATCTAGAAGCTGCTGAGCAGACATGAATACTCCATCCTGAGGAGTAGCGCTAGATTGACCGGCGCTGGAACGGCCTGGTCTAACCATTTCTCTTCTTTAAGAAAGAAAGAAAGAAGAGGAAAAAGTTATTCTCAAAATGAATATCAAGCAATCTTGATAGATAAAACAAGGAATCATAAAAGAAAGTAGGATAGAACGGTACGAAGACCCGAATAAAATCCTAAAGCACAACTCCTAAGAAAGACTTAGGACATGATCCTTGCTAAATTATTCTACATTTTTCCGAAGTTTGGCTCTGATACCAAGCTGTAACGCCCCACCTCTATACCCACGCTAGCCAAGAACATTACGGTGAATGCTGTCAACTAGCACGGAGAATAAGGCTGTTGAGGAGCGACCATCTGTATAATTGCTTTCTGCGAGTACCGATATACCGGATAAAAATATAACTTTTCATCTTAAGAGGAAATCCGACATACCGACACAAACTCAAAGCTACTACACAGTGGCTATAATATCTTCGGAAACAAATATAGAAATAAACATAACATAAATCAGTCACAGACAATTCATATCACAAAGGCGGAAATAGATATGAATATTACACATGAAAGTGTACATCAGAGTAGTGGTCTAAAAAGATCCACAATACACAAAAGAAATAGTTACATGAACTACACAAAAGAATAAGTATACATTATGGAGTCTATATCTCAAATGTATACAACAAAAACTACTAATCTAAGTAGTTAGCCAAAAGTCAGAGGGATCAATCCCAAGAGAGAAGTCAAGCAGAAGCACCTGTAACATCTCAGTCTGACCCGAGTATTATTTAATAAGAAAATAATAAACGGATCAGTCTAGCTATAAATATCAGATGAAGTGATATATAATAAGAGATATGACATAAACATATAATAATCACAATGCCAAGCTGTGATAAATAAGTAAATTGGAAATCAACAAGAGATTAATCAATATCACAATAATCTACTCAAGATAAAAAAGGAATGTCATACTCCTAATTTCATTCACCAAGCCACAATATATGACACATATATCAATGCCCATCGTGAAAGTTGGTGAAACATAAATTCCAGAATTCAACACACGAGATCCAGAAATCACAAGGAAAGGATCAACGACGTCGTACAACGGGACATCCGATGAACCAAATCACAATTCAAAGGGAACAACGACGTCGTACACCGGGACGTCCGATGAACCAAATCACAAAGACATAGCACGATGCTAGTCTAAAACCTAAAATGATCGTCATGATCAAAGAGAAGTGTCGATTACACTAAGCTAGTAAATATATGAGCTTAGCTTCATGTCCCATAACCACTAGCTTAACTTATATATTTACGAACAAATTGTAGATCTCCACTAGAAAATTGTCACAAGAGATTCAATCGAACAAGTCCAAGAATTAACCGACGAAGTAAACGCAAGCGTTTCATACCACTTGTTTTACTAAGTCGTTTAATTAGATTTCTCATACGAGTGAGGTAAAGGTTTGTATATACTAATAGATTGGAAAACGGTTTTATAATCGAACTTGGTATTAAAATAGTATTGAAATCGTTTGAGGAAAGAGTTTTGATATTTACTACTAGTATAGAAAACCTTTATATTTTTAAAGTGACAAAGCACAAGAGGGATTGTAGAAACAATCAATCACAAAGATCACATTCGAAGATGTGAATAAAAATCCAATGAAATCGATAAAGGATCCATCGAAGTGGATATATCTAAAATTTCCAAAGAAAATAAGTCATCAAAGATGATAATAAATGATGACAATAAATAGGATCATCACGAATCGATTTAAATTGGAAATTCAATCCAAAAAGGCAAATTGGACTAAAACAGCAGGTTCAGTCGACTGAACAGAGTTTTCAGTCGACTGACCCTGTACCTGGAAATTTTCCAGGTTCAGGAAACTTTCTGTTTCCAGTTTCAGTCGACTGTGCAGAGTTTTTCAGTCGACTGAATCATGCCTGGAAACTCTCGGGTTTCAGGTTCAGTCGACTGAACAGAGTTTTCAGTCGACTGAATCATGCCTGGGCTGTTTTTCAGCCTTATTCAAATGGAGAGCAAATTCTTCCAAAATGCAACCGGACGAACATTGGCTCTAAGGGTTTATGCCAATCGGCAACCCGACCCTATATGCTCCTCGGTGCATCACCAAAAACATGATCAAACATCCATAAAAGGATTTCACACAAATTTGACTTAAAAACCCAAAAATTGGAGTATTCACAAAATCAATCCAAAACAAGAGCAAATGCACATGAAGAAGTGTTAGGAATTCATACCAACAACCAAAGATAATTATAGTCATAGATGTGAGATAAAAATCTCACCTTTAAACTAAATTTATGAAGATGAAGCTTGAAAGCAATGGCAAGAACAAGCACTCTTCAATTCCAACTCAACAAGCTTGAATCTAAGCTTAAAAGAGAAACATTCCCTAAATTAGGTTTAGGAAATTTCTGAAATTCAAAGAGAGAATGAGTTGGAGAAGAAGAAGAGGAAGCTTACCAATGGGTTCTCATGAACTTTGGAGCAAGGAGATGGATTTGCAAAGCAAGCTAGGGCTTAGGAATTTCTATTTCCCATTCTCTTCCTCCATTTTTGCTAGAGCTTGAGTGTTAGGAAAATAGAAGAGAAGTGAATGAAGAGGAGAGTGTTGGAACTGAGTTAAGTGGCTAATTGGCTCAGCCCAACCAAAGCCCTAAGCGGGAAAAAGTAGCAAAAATCAACTTTCTCCAAACATATCGAAGCTTATACTCAAAAAGGTCGCAAACGGCATTTTGAACTCAATGGAGGTGGTCTCGAGTCCTAATTCGACCGTATGCAAAAAGTAGGTTTACGGACAAAAATCCGACGAACGATAAAATATTTAAATAAAATATTTAAATATAAAATCGATAAATATGCGGGTTGTTACAGTTACTTTCAAAATAGTTCAATTTAACAAAAGACGACGACGACATTTAAAATGCTGTAATAGGGTTACACTAGTTCAAATGAAACCTTAGTTAAATTCAACAATTATAGCACTTACAAAGTGCTATAATATGCCTTTATTAAAATTTAGCCATTTGGTTCATTTATATCAACTACAGCATTTACAGATGCTGTAATATCCTTTACATAAAAAAAATAGCATTTCAAAAATGCTGTTAATTAAATTCCAAATATTCAATATAATTTCATAAACAATTTAATTTATACATAAACCATTTTAAACTTATAAAATCATACATTTTCACTTTTAATACCATCATTTAATTACCTTTATATTCATGATTTTATAAAATTAAATTTCCACTCAAAAATCAATATTTAATAATAATTTACTTATTACATTCCAACATTTAATTTCAATTCTTTAAATTAAATTTTTAACTTAACACTTAAGTTTAAATTTCCAAATATAACTTATTTTCCTCTTATTTACTTAACTTAAAATTCATTTTTAAACAAATTTTCACAAATTTCCAATTTGAGTAATATTTCAAAATTCAACTTAATTATTCTTTCATTTCACATTTTAACTTTATTCAAAAATCATTAATATATTATAGAAATCATTTTAATTTCATTTTAATTCAAAATATCATAAATTTATCATTTTTTGATATTTAATTTAAATTCCATTTATCACCAAATTATAATTTCCAAAATAACTTACATTTCAGATTTTCTAACTTTACCATTAATTTATTTCACTTATAAATTTTCAGAAAATCAATAATACTTTAAAAAAATCACTTTTAGTTAAATTTAAATCAAAAATATTATAATATTTACATTTCTAAAATATTTTAATTTTTTTAGAAAAACTTATATTAACCATGGGTCTGTATATCATTTTCTAGCCTAGGTAAGGTGATACGTGTAATATATCATTTCAACCCGTAATTTACAAAGAAAACCAGGGTTCTATCATTTCAAACCCGTAGTCCCAAGTAAAATGAAATAACTGAAAATCGTTCAGGCCTATCATTTCAGCCCATAACGATTTTCCCTTATTCTAAAGTCCGTTCGGGTATGTATCATTTCAACCCATAGTAATTCTAATCTAAAGGGAACTTGCAGTGTGATAAACTGATATAAATAACAAAACAACATAAAATAACAGTAATATAGATATAACAGGAAAATAAGCATGGGTGAAGCTCATATGATCATAACATAGCTGATATAACATGGTGATGCATTTTACAGATACAAATGTGATCGATTTACTAGTTATATAAGTACAAAACTGTCTGGTGAGAATAACTCACTAGTATATGCTGGAGACAACAAATCAAATGCACAAACTAAGATTTGAGATTGGGAGAGCCCAAGATTAATTACCTTGAACACATTCAAACGAACAAAACAATCTACATAAGTTTCCAACCCAAATTCAATTAAACGATGTTAGAAATGAATGCACAAAACAACACCAAAGTTTTTGCACTTGCTTTCAACCACTTGTGCTTCAGCCTTGGGTCAGAAATACACGGCTAGGCATGGGTTAGGATCTGGTCTTTGGTTCATAAGAGGTTGGCCTAGCATGGGAAAAATGGTGAAAACATTAGTGAGCATGAAACTACACAACACAAGGCAACACAACCTAGGATTCCATGCACAATTTGGCTCGGCCACCATCAAGAATGGCACGGCCAGGTCTCAGGTGGTCAACTACAGTTGTGGAAGTGGTGTATGGGTCAACTATGGCAAGTGGTGGTGATGTAGGTGGCGGCCAAGGAGGAGTTTGGGGTGGTGGTGCAAGGTGTGCTCGGCTATGGTTCATATAGGTGTAGTTTGGTGCACTTTTGTGACGGATCATCAATCAAGGGTGGCTCGGCTTGGCTATGGGGTTGGAGAGGAGGTGGTTGAGGCTGGTTTAGGTGGTGGTGGAGGAGGCAAGGTGGCTAGAGTGGTGAGGCCGAACCTGAAGAGGAAGGAAGCAAGTGCAAATTCAAATCAAAAAACAATGAAAAGTGAAAAAGAAAAAGAAGTTTTTCCAAAAAAAATTCACAGGAAGAATGGCCGACATTTTTCTCATGTTTGAGAAAGTTAACTCACGTGAAAAATGAATAGAAGTTGGCTGAAGAGAATGAGTTAAGGCAGCAAAAATTGGATAGGTGCTGATTGAAGTGTGAAAATGTGTGAATACAAAAAGGCTAAGCAAATCAATGGACACCAAACTCTTCAAATAAACATATTTCTTTTTGAAATTTTAAATTACTGAAATATATATATATATAAATTCAGATAAAAACATGAAAATTTAGTAAATAAACAAAAATAAATGAATAAATATTAATTAAATATAATTAAATTAAGAAAATAGCAAAGAAAATGTAAACTAGGCTTGAACATTTGAAAATAAATGAAACAAATTTTGGAAATTTTTTATGTACTTGAAAAATATTTATAAATAAAGATAAGAACTCAAAAATAAAATGCATGCATAAAAATGAATAAATAAATTTTAATTAAATATAATTAAATGAAGAAAATAGTAGAAAAATGGATACCAGGCTTTAAAATAGAAATAAATGCACTAAGCTTTGGAAAAATTATAACATCACTTTAAAATGTTTTAAAATAAAATATATACCTAACATGTCATATAACACATATTAGAACATGATTTGACAAATAAAAATATTATTTATATAAATTAAAATAGATAATTTTATTAAATAAATCAATTTACACACAATATTGTAAAAAGCATAACTTTCACAATATAAATCGGATTTCAACGAAACAAAAAGTAGTATTCTTGAAATTAAATTTATTTTCATAATAAAAGATAAAATTTAAGAATTCAAGTATTTAAATTTTAAATTTAAAAGTCAAAGTTTGACCAGATTGGCCAAAATCCACTTTTTTGGAAATATCCTATTTATTTAGATTTGAAATTATAATTCTCACAAAAATCAAAATACACTCTTAAAATAACAAAAATTATTCATTTTAATAAATATAATAAAGTTTTTAAATCAGGAGTTTCAATTTAAATAATTAATATAAACAATTAAAATAATCACAAAATACCGGGTTGTTATACTCTCCCCCACTCAAATCTTTTCATCCTCGAAAAGAACGAACAAGGAAAATTAGGAAAAGCAAGATGGACAACAAATAGTACCTGGAGAAACAATTTTGTATTCAGAGCATGAATGCTCTCCTCTGTCTCCCAGGTACAATCTTGATCATCAGTACCCCAGCGCACCTCGATCAGACTAACAAATTTCCTTCTTAGCTGCTTCGTACCTCTGCCGACAATACAAAGTGACTTCCTTTCAACAGTCAGATTAGGCTCAATATCCAAACTTTCAAGAGCAGAAGGTTGGACAAAAGAGATAGGTCAAGAAGATACCAGTGAAGATGTGAGATGTGGAATACATCATGCACTCCAGAATGCTTCTTGGGCAAATCCAAACGATAAGCCAAAGAACCAACTGTTCCCATAATGCAGAAAGAACCCTCGAAGAGGAAAAAGGTAGGAATAGCTAGAAGGAAAAATAGGTTGAAAGACAAGTATGAACCCTTATTTTAAAACTATATGAATTTCAATTTAAAATTTTATATTTACAACATTTTAAACAATTTGTAATGAGATAAATAGTCATTTGATTCAAATTTGATAGTTCGAAGTAAACAATATTTTAAAGCATTTTAAATTATTTAGACAAGTAAAATAATGATCAAAATATCCTTTATATAATACTTTATAAAAATATTTTTATAACTCGATGTCTTAACAAGTTTGTTTTCGTTCGTGTAGACTCTGGCCATGCGTTGATCAAGCGCAAGATAGAATTCTTCAGGTGCTTAGTAGACTTGTTTCAACACCCAGTGAAAATACTGGAAAACCTTTTGAAAAAAGATATGGAAAGTACAATCCAAACAAATCAGCCAAACCAAACATTTTTCTAACCAAGGATCGCAGATACACAATGGTTACGCCTGGATCCCTAGGAAACAATCCGTATCCGTAAGCTTTCTCAGCCCTGCGAGTTACGCCATGATGACTAGTAGAGTGCAGGATACAAAATGGTTACGCCTGGATCCTTCAAGAAACAATCTGTACCCCTAGGCTGTCTTAGCCAGGCAGTTTCGCTACTAATGCGACATACATAGATTGCAGGATACACAATGGTTATGCCTGGATCCCCCAGGAAACAATCCATACCCCTAGGCCATCTCAGCCAGGCAGTTGCGCTCGTAAGACCATGGAGATCGCCATGGAATTCGATGGACACTCGAGTATCATATCTGAAAAACCCAAATCAGAGAGAATAGTATCGATAGAATGAATCCACAGTGTGGCCACAAAGCGGATATCAAGCAGAATGTACTTTCCATATCTCTACTTCGAAAATATGTATCATATAGTACCTTTCAAAATCGCTTTCAAATATCATACTTATATAAAGTCCATTATATATAAGATTACATTTCAAATCGAATACTTTCCAAAATCAATAGTATATCAAATCACACTTATATGGACTTCGATTATATAAGATTTCAATTTTTTTAGTACCCTTACAGATCAATAGTTTCAAATCACGTCATACTTATACAAATCAATTTTTATATAAGTTAGATAACTCCCAAATCAAGTATTTAGTAAATCAAGGTTCTCAATTTCAATTCCTTTCAATAACGTTTTAGTTTCATAATATATATGGTTTTGCCAAATCATTTCTTCCAAATTACATATATTCAGTTTCAACGCTTCTTAAAACAATAGATTTAGAAAATAATCCCAATTTCCAAATCAACAAAATTTAGGTCAAACAAATTCCTTTCCATTTCAAACATATATCAACTTTCAAAAATCATGATACTTTCAAAGTTATAAATCTTTTGAAACCAAAATACTTGAAATCATTACACTTTGAAAATCATAACCTTTCGAAATCATACATTTGAAATCATAAAACATTCCTTTAATTATTTACATTCACAAATTTATTCAATTAAACCCAAATCTAAAATTTCCAATTTTAATTCAATTCAACCATCAGTTTCAATTCAATTTAGTTTTTCCAACAAAACCATTTCAAATATAATAAAATTCAAATAAAGATTTGATCCATAAAATGAACTATTCAATCTCTAATATATTTCAAAGCTTAAATATACCATATTCTAAAACTAAATTTTATAATTTCATATATCACAAATTTTACGTCATTATTACTTTTTTTTGAAATATTCATTTCATAAATCCATCATTTTTAAATAAACTCAAATTACAAGTAAACCAAATATCCTTTCATACAAATATAAACTTCAAATATTCATTTATCAAAATCAATTATCATTTTAAATTCCCATTCTTTATCAAAATAAAGATTAATCGTTTCCAAACCATTTCAAATCTATATTTCATACCAGTATAAATCAAAGTAGTCTTATTTATTTCACTCAACAAACAGTTTCAAACTCATATAAATCATATTACTTTATACTTTAATCATACCAAACTAAACTTATATTCTTTATGAAATACCCTATACCTTTCAACATTTCTTAGCCTTGAAAAGTTAACCTTGATTTGGAAGTGCTCGAACCTTCAAAATAGTCGAAGAAATCATATTTTCAATCCAAGAGTTGGAAATCACCAACAAATCAGTAAACCAATTCCAAAAGGTAGGGTTATACCAAAACAAATCTGAATCTCGAGGACTGAACACCGGCTTACTTTAAATCATTTCAAATACACACACACACACATATATCTTTCGAATATCAAACCATACTTCAAAATATGAAATCAAAATTTGGTTTCACAAAATCACTCGCATAGAAAAGCTACTAGAGTGGCTTCTACCTTACTCAGAAACTCGAAAATCAATGTCGATGAAGCATGTATTCATCACCGAAATTATTTTCCAGCGACATAAGTGGGTTCTGGACTTTATTTTCTTGAAACTTATTTGAAATTACTTCGAAATCATTGGAATTCATTCGAATATATTTGAAACATTTTTATTCGGAGAAATATCTTTATATCATATTATTATTATATTTTTTCAAATTTTAAAACCGATTTCAAAACACCGGAGTTCGATCCCTCAAAATTCAAAACCCTTCAGTTATAAATCATTTTATATAAGTCAAATTCTTATAAATTTTCAAAATTTCAAATCCTTTCGACATTTCAAATTTTCATTTAAATGATATATAATCTTTATCGAAAACATTTCACTTTTATATACAAAATAGGATCATCCTTATCAAAATAATAATTTCGATGTATGCACAACTCAAAATATAATCAAACACAAATTTTCAAGGGATTTTTTTCAAGGATGGATTTCAAACAAATAGAGATTAGAATTTAGATAATTACCAAATAGAAAATGGATAATCCTATATAAATCGCGAGCGACCTTAACCGGTCAACCGTGACTTCAGGAATATAATCAATTTTGAAATCTAAGGCAAATCAACATTCGATCGCTAGAGATAGAATCCAGATGTAGCAAAAGGTAGATAGCATCGAAAACCGAGGATATAGGAATCTCTGGTGAATCAATGCCAATTGTAAAGGAGTTTCACCCCTTTACAAATCATTCAAAGGTTTGCGAAATCACCAATCTTTATAGAGGTCATTCCAAAGTGGTATTATGGAATGCTCCAAAATCAAAAGGATAAAATAGGGAAGACAAGACTGGACTTCAGAACAAGTGGGAGCGTTCTAAAGTTCAAGGAATCCTAATAGATAAGAATCCTAACCAATAGGTCACTAACAGGGTAGATACCGAAGGGATGAAGTTTAGGACATCTTGGTTTCAAAATAAGAAAGTTTTTATACCAAAATAATCTTTCAAAATCCTTTAAAAATCATCTGGAAATTATTTTATACTTCGAAAATACGTTCTCTCACAAAGATAGGATTCTGAGATTGATTCCACTCATTCTAGGGTATTTTTACCCTATCTCTAATGAGTTTTTACTTCGCAGGCTACGGTTTGCCTAAAACCAAAGCTCTGATACCAACTGTAACACCTCGATATTTTCAGCCATTCGCATCCACACATGCCGGACTTGAATTGCTCAAAATACCGCATTGTAAATAAATTTGGAGCAAATGAAATACAAATCACAGAATCACAGACACAGAATTATCAGAATGCCTCGCAATGGAAATTAAAATACCATAGTAGTTCATGAAGCTACTATAACAAACTCTCTAAACATAATACATGATATCAGTCTGAAAAACATATACAATAGAAATCTCAAATACATAGCAGTTTATAAATATCAGAGCTGAAATAGAACAACTGAAATTGAAATGAAATAGATAATTAGACAAGTAGAATCTCCAACGATTCCTAGCCCTAGAAAAGAAATCCAAAGCTAAGCTGTAAATACTCAAGCTAACACGAGCGTAAAGTAAAACACAAAACACTCGAGTCAGGACATATATACTTATATAATGTAAACCAACTCAAGTGAACTGTAACAAAGATACAAGTAACTTAAAGGATGCCCGGGACCGCCCATCCTCCAAGGATCCATTAAACTATAAATTAAATACATCTCGTGGTTAAAATTCAAAAAATGTTATTTTATACTTCTAAATCAAATATCAATTTCAAAATTTAATATCATTTGAAATTCATTTCAAATATCAAAATATCATATCTTTCCAAAACCACATTCATTTTATTTTATTTAAATATCCTTCCAAGTAACATTTCAAAATGGTTTATATTTCAAATCAAATTACTTCTTTTAAACCATTAAAATTTGATGTTATTATATTTAATAATTAAATATTAAATTTCCAAAATTTTAAACTTTTCTAAGTTCATTTATTAACTTAAAATTATCAAAACAATGAAAATTCACCTTTCGCAACATTTGAAAAATGCTGCAGAAAGTTACTTTCAAAACAGTTCAATTTAACAAAAGGCGGCATTTAAAATGCTGTAATAGGGTTACATTAGTTCGAATGAAACCTTAGTCAAATTCAACAATTATAGCACTTACAAAGTGCTGTAATATCCCTTTATTAAAATTTAGCCCTTTGGTTCATTTATATTAACTACAGCATTTACAAATGCTGCAATATCCTTTACATAAAAAAATAATAGCATTTCAAAAATACTGTTAATTAAATTCCAAATATTCAATATAATTTCATAAAAAAATTAATTTATATATAAACCATTTTAAACTTATAAAATCATACATTTTCACTTTTAAAACCATCATTTAATTACCCTTATATTCATGATTTTATAAAGTTAAATTTCCATTCAAAAATCAATATTTAATAATAATTTACCTATTACATTCCAACATTTAATTTCAATTCTTTAAATTAAATTTTAACTTAACACTTAATTTTAAATTTCCAAATATAACTTATTCTCATCTTATTTACTTAACTTAAAATTCATTTTTAAACAAATTTTCATAAATTTCCAATTTAAGTTATATTTCAAAATTCAACTTAATTATTCATTCATTTCACATTTTAACTTTATTCAAAAATCATTAATATATTATAAAAATCATTTTAATTTCATTTTAATTCAAAATATCATAAATTTATCATATTTTTATATTTAACTTAAATTCCATTTATCACCAAATCATAATTTCCAAAATAACTTACATTTCAGATTTTCTAACTTTACAATTAGTTTATTTAACTTATAGATTTTCAGAAAATCAATAATACTTTAAAAAAATCACTTTTAATTAAATTTAAATAAAAAATATTATAATATTTAAATTTCTAAAATATTTTAATTTTTTAGAAAAACTTATATTAACCACGGGTCTTTATATCATTTTCTAGCCTAGGTAAAGTGATACGGATAATATATCATTTCAACCCGTAATTTATAAAGAAAACCTGGGTTTTATCATTTCAAACCCGCAGTCCCAAGTAAAATGAAATAATTGAAAATTGTTCAGGCCTATCATTTCAGGCCATAACCATTTTCCCTTAATCTAAAGTCTGTTCGGGTATGTATCATTTCAAACCATATTGATTCTAATCTAAAGGGAACTTGCAGTGTGATAAACTTATATAAGTAACAGAACAACATAAAATAATAGTAATATATGATACAACAGGAAAATTAGCATAGGTGAACCTCATATGATCATAACATAGCAGATATAACATGGTGATCATTTTACAGATACAAATGTGATCGATTTACTAGTTATATAAGTACAAAACTGTCTGGTGAGAATAAATCATTGGTATGAGCCGGAGACAACAAATTAAATGCACAAACTGAGATCTTCGAAGGCACGATAGCACGATAAAGATTTGAGATTGGGAGAGCCAAGATTAATCACCTTGAACGCATTCAAACAAGCAAAACAATCTACATAAGTTTCCAACCCAAGTTCAATTAAACGATGTTAGAAATGAATGCCCAAAACAACACCAAAGTGTTTTCACTTGCTTTCAACCACTTGTGCTTCAGCCTTGGGTCAGAAACACACGGGTAAGCATGGGTTAGGATGTGGTCTTTGGTTCATAAGAGGTCGGCCTAGCATGGGAAAAATGGTGCAAACATTGGTGAGCATGAAACTACACAACACAAGGCAACACAACCTAGGATTCCATGTACAATTTGGCTCGACCACCATCAAGCATGGTACGACCAGGTCTCAGGTGGTCAACTACGGTTGTGGCAGTGGTGTATGGGTCAACTATTGCAGGTGGTGGTGATGTAGGTGGCGGCCAAGGAGGAGTTTGTGGTGGTGGTGCAAGGTGTGCTCGGCTATGGTTCATATAGCTATAGTTTGGTGAATTTTTGTGATGGATCATCAACCAAGGGTGGCTCGGCTTGGCTATGGGGTTGAAGAGGAGGTGGTGGAGGCGGCAAGGTGGCTGGAGTGGTGAGGCCGAACCTGAAGAGGAAGGAAGCAAGTGCAAATTCAAATCAAAAAACAATGAAAAGTGAAAAAGAAGTTTTACCAAAAAAATTTCACAAGAACAATGGCCGACATTTTTCTCAGGTTTGAGAAAGATAATTCACGTGAAAAATGACTAGAAGTCGGCTGAAGAGAATGAGTTAAAGCAGCAAAAATTGGATAGGTGTTGGTCGAAGTGTGAAAATGTGTGAATACAAAAAGGCTAAGCAAATCAATGGACACCAAACTCTTCAAATAACCTTATTTCTTTTTGCAATTTTAAATAACTGAAATATATATATAAATTCAGATAAAAACACAAATTTAGTAAATAAACAAAAGTAAATGAATAAAAATTAAATATAATAAAATTAAGAAAATAGCAAAGAAAATGTATACTAGGCTTGAAAATTTGAAAATAAATGAAACAAATTTTGGAAAATTTTTATGTACTTGAAAAATATTTATAAATAAAGATAAGAACACAAAAATAAAATGCATGCATAAAAATGAATAAATAAATTTTAATTAAATATGATTAAATGAAGAAAATAGTAGAAAAATGGAAACTAGGCTTTAAAATAGAAATAAATGAACTAAGCTTTGGAAAATTATAACATCACTTTAAAATGTTTTAAAATAAAATATATACCTAAAATTTCATATAACACATATTAGAACATGATTTGGAAAATAAAAATATTATTTATGTAAATTAAAATAGACAATTTTATTAAATAAATCAATTTACACCCTATTTTGTAAAATGCATAACTTTCACAATATAAATCGGTTTTCAACGAAATGAAAATTAGTATTCTTGAATTTAAATTTATTTTCATAATAAAAGATAAAACTCAAGAATTCAAATATTTAAATTTTAAATTTAAAAGTCAAAGTTTGACCAGATTGGCCAAAATCCACTTTTCTGAAAATATCCTATTTATTCAGATTTGAAATTATAATTCACACAAAAATCAAAATATACTTTTAAAATAACAAAATTTATTCATTTTAATAAATATAATGAAGTTTTTAAATCAGGAGTTTCGATTTAAATAATTAAAATAATCACAAAATACTGGGTTGTTACAATTGGTTTTATTTGCTCCAAATTATATTACAATCTATTGTTTTGAATTATTCAAGTCCAACATGTGTGGTTTTATTGTCGATTTAAGTGGTCCAAAATAGTAGGTTATTACATTTGGTATCAGTGCTTTTGTTTTAGGCAAACCTTAGGCTACGCGGCAAAAACTCATTAGATATAGGGTAAAAATACCCTAGAAATGAGTGAAATCAATCTTAAAATCATATTCTTTGTGAGAGAACGTACTTTAAAGTAAAAAATTATTTTCAAATAATTTTAAAAGGTTATTTTTATGTAAATTTTCTTGCTTTGAAGTCAAAATTTTCTTAATTTCATTCCTTTCCTTATCCACCTTGTTAATTAAATTCCTTGGTTAGGATTTCTATTCTGGTTGAATCTTGTCTTTTGTTTCTCAATCACCATTATCCTACTTAGCAGAAGGGCAAGTCATTTTGTATTTTGCTGTTACCTCTACTCCTACTCCTACGGTTACCAAAGGTACTCTTCAGAACACCTTTTCTTTGTTCTATTGTATTGTCCATGTTTTATTTGATAGTAGATCTTTGTGATAAATTTGAGCATCTTCTTTCTCCCGAGTTTTCTTCTGAACCTTTGTGTGTTTCAAACCCTAATGGTGGTCCTGCGAATCTTAGTAGGATTTGTAATTTAGTGAAACTCCTCTATTTTGATCATCGATTCAGTGGTGATTTCTATGTTCTGGGTTTTGATGCTTTTGATCTATTGCTCGAAGGTGATTGGCTGAAGAGGCATGAAGCTATTATCTCTTGTTGATGATTTTGGTGATTCTTTGGTGATTCAGTGCCGCTTACCTCAGGATCATGCCGACCGTTTTATTTATTCTCTTGATTCTTCCCGTGCTGATATTCATTCGACTCCTATGGTCAAACTCTATCCTGATGTATTTGGTGAAGTCACTACTTTACCTCCTAAGTGGGAAATTGATTTTCGTATTGATCTTATTCCCGATGCTCGACCTGTAGTTGAGGAAGCAAATTGAGGACTTGCTCTCCAAAGGTCTGACCAAACCTACCCATTCCGAATGGGGAACAACGGTTGGTTTTCGTCACTAAGTCCGATGGTTCTTTGAGGATGTGTGTTGATTATAGGGAGCTGAACAAGCTCACTATGAGGAACATATATCTTATGCCTCGCATCAATGATATGTTCGATCAGCTCCATGGAGCTACTGTTTTCTCTCAGCTTGATCTTGCCACAGGTTTCCACCAGCTCGGAGTTGCTGAGGAAAGTATTCCCAAGACTGCTTTCCGTACTGAGAATGGTTTTTAGTAATGGAGTTTCTGCTGATCCGGTTAAAATTGCTGGATCAATGTAAGTCTTTCTTCTCTTCTATCTTTGTTGATAGGTTGACCAAGTCAGCTCATTGCATTCCGGTCAAGTCTACCCTTCCTGCTTCTTGTTTGGCTGAGATCTATATAAGGGAGACTGTTCGTCTTCATAGAGATTCTATCTTTACTAGGAAGTTTTGGAAAGCTTTTCAAGAATCTTTGGGTACTCATCTAAATCTGAGCACTCTTACCATCCGTAGACCGATGGTCAAACAGAAAGAGTGAATCATATTCTCGAGGATCTTCTTCGTGCCTGTGTCCTTGATTATGGAGGATCTTTGGAAGATCATCTCCATCTGGTTGAATTTAGCTATAACAATAGTTATCAGGTATATTTTCACTCTTCTATTTTAATCTTGTCTTAATCCTTTATCTATCTCATTTTATCTTTGAATCTCCCAAATTTGAATATCTATCCTTGTTTTGAAATCAGTTCTGGAATCACCGAGGGAGGGAGTATATACGTATTAATATTGAATGTTTTATATGTTGTGTTGTTTAAATTTTTGATGTTGATTTGGATTTCGATCGATTCATCTGAGCAACGCTATCGGTAGGACTTCCAAAAAACTTGAACATAGAAAACAGACACAATATCATTTCAAATTGGTAAATAAAATAAATTTGTATGATTATTATATATACAAGTAAATTTTCTAAAGGATAAGTGTTAAATGAATTTGTTAACAAAATGAAAATATTTGATTTTCATTTATTATTTATAAACCAATGACTATTGCCTCATAAAATAAATAAATGGAATTATAAACAGTTTATAAATTTATTTGGAATTTTAAGCATAGTCATAAACTGATTTGGAATTTGAATGAATTTAAATTACGGATTTGAGAATTTAGTTGATGATTTCAAACTTTGGTTTTATGTTTAAAATGTATATTATTTAAAGGTATGTATGAATAAATTTTAAAATGTTTTAAGTACGCTCTTCTCTTATGTCATTGGAAAATAATTTCGGTGATGGCGGCCGCATCATCATTATCATTTTCAAATTTCGAAGAGGAGAGACCAATTCATAGCTTTGCTACACTTTTGTTTGAAAGAAAAAAATAATTTGATTTAAATTTCTTAAGTATGGCTTGATTTAAGATATGAGTATATGATGTTAGATTTGATTTGTTCTAATATAGAGTGTGTGTGTGTGTGTGTGTGTATGTATACAATTTCTTAATTGTTTGAGGTAAATCGGAGATTTAAATTATTTAATTTATGATTCAGGGATGATTTCAATTATAAACTGAAAAGAATTTTGGAAAAATAATTTAAATTTTGGATAAATGATTGAATTGGAAAATTTTATTTATAATACCAAATTGCATTCCAATATAACTTATCTAATTATTTAGAAGTTAGGTATGCAATTGGATAATATACAATATAAAATGATGTTAAAGGAATTTATAAATAAACTTGAGTAGTTATGATAAGAGTAAATACACTTAATATATGTGATAAGGTATATTAAGTGGAATAAATTTAATAATAATTTGGGATAAAGAGGAAAATGAGGGAAGATTGCTCCTAGGTTCATTGGTCCTTTCCGTATCTTAGAAAGGATTGGTACTTTAGCTTATCATTTGGAATTACCTAAGAAGTTTTCTGGAGTGCATAAAGTATTCCATATTTCGCATCTTCGTCGATATCTACTTGATCCATCTTTGACTGTTCAGCCTTCAGCTTTTGAGAGTTTGGATACTGAGCCTAACCTTACTATCGAGAGGAAGCCACTTCGTATTATCGATAGAGGTACGAAGCAGCTGATAAGAAAATCTGTCAACCTGGTCAAAATGTGGTGGAGCATTGATGATCGGGATTGTACGTGGAAGACAGAGGATAGCATGCGTGCTTCGAATTCGGAATTGTTCGTTTCAGGTACTATTTGCTTTTCTAGCTTATTTTTCCTTGTTCTCGTGTCTCATTCCTTTTCGAGGACGAAAAGTTTTGAGTGGGGGAGAGTGTAACAATCCATAATTTTAATAAATATTTTAATTCGATTTATTTGAAAATTTTGATTTTAAATCATTTAAAATTGGAATTTCGGAATTTTCCAATGTAATTTTGGATTTTTTTTATAATTTATTTTCCAAACATAATAAAATAAAGGTTTTTTGAAAATTTTATATTTTTGTCAACTGTGGTCAAACTTTGAATTTCAGTTGAAATTTTTAAAATCTGAATTTTTAAATTCCAATCTTTTTCTTCGAAGTTGAATTTGATTCTGATATTCGTCCTACTTTTTGTTTCGTCAAATTCTATTTTATACTTTTAAATCTGATAAATTTCAGTGTTTTACACGCGATTATTTTCAGTAGTTTATTTGTTATTTTCTATTTTCTATTTTCTATTTGGTTTGGACTTTGATATTTTATTTGGATTTTTAGTTTGTTTTAGTTAATGGGCTTGGAAATTTCAAAAGGCACAAGTTTCTTTTCTTTTAATATAAGTGATGCCCTTCCAATATCTAGCCATTCAAAACTTTTGAGTTACCTTAGCCATTCATTCTCTTTTCAATTCATGTACATATCATTTCTCATCTCATCTCTTTCTCATTTTATTTCCTATAGAAAATTTTTACAGTAAGTTTTCATGTCTTTCTCCTTTTACTTACTTTTTTATTTCCCAAGCATAACTCGGCCACCTCCTTTACCCGACTACCTCCTCCTCTACACCACCCATGGTCGGCCACAACCATCACCATCTCATCTCCACCACCCACTCCTCCTCCTTTGCCTTGCTTTTCCATGATTAGATCCACTCCTAGCCGTGATGACCTGACCTGACCATGCAAACAACCCAGGCCGAACCACTTTGCACCATGACCGAACCTAAAATGTTAAGGATGAACCCAATAGGCACCGTCTCCTTTGACCTTTTGCCTTCTACATGATTTTTGCCTTGCCATCCCTTCACATACCCTTGCCTAGCCGTGTTTGTGTGACCATGGTCGAACCTATATGCCACAAATCAAGTCATGGCCGAGCCATCTTGTCACGTGTCTAGCCAAATTGCTAAGTGGCCGAGCCTACTTGCCTTGGTAAAGCCATCTTTGCTTCACTTTGCTTCATAATTTTACATTGTTTTGATTTAAAGTCTTGTGTTGAATTTTATATTTTTATGTATGTTTATATTTTTTGTTTACAAGACTTGGATCTTGGCTCTCCATCTACTCGAATCTAATTCATGCTTTGTCGTGCTTTCGGAGTTGTTCGTGTGTCTTGAATTTCAATCTCGAACTTTAGAAGGTGAGTTTATCACTCTTGACATTCGTACTTATATAATTGTGAAACAATGACATGTGAATTGTAGTTAATGATATGCTATGTCGATAGTAATTTATACATTCCCGTGACATGATATTTCATGATGTGATATGATATAGTAATTTATACATGCCTGTTATATCACCTGTAACTTATACACTGCAAGTTCCCTGTTAGTATAGAATCACTATGGGTTGAAATGATACATACCCGAACAGACTTTAGAATAGGGAAAATCATTATGAGCTGAAATGATAGGCTCAAGCGTTTCTTATTTTATTTGAATTGGGATTGTGGATTTGAAATGATAGATCCTGGATTTTGTAAATTACGGATTGAAATGATATATATCCGTATAACTTGACCTAGGTTAGAAAATATTATACAGACCCACGGTTCATTTTTAAATAATAGTTTTCTAAAATTTATTAAGTATTTTGAATCTTTAAGTATATGAAATTTAAATTTAAAATTTGATTTAATGATTTTAATATAACGATATATTGGTTTTCTATTGAGTTAAAATTTTATAAGTTAATAATTGGTTTAAAAGCTAAATTTAAAGATTTTTCTATAATAAATAATTTAATAATTAAATTTGATTTAATATGGACTTTAAATCTAACCTCATAATAGTGATAGAATTTATTTTATAAAATGAATACGTTTTGTATAATAAATAACTGTGATTTAAATTGAAGATATGATGTTTAAAATGTTATAGTAGAATTTGTAGCATTTCCAAAATGCTATGTTATTTAAGTTATATTATTAAAAGTGTTGTACTACCTTAGGCAATATTTTAAAATGCTGTATTTATAAAAGATAACATTTTGAAATGATATCATACATATGGATCACATTTTTCAAGTATTATGATTTCTAAAAGATAACATTTTAAAGTGCTATGTTACTTTTAGGTTATGTTTGAAATTGCTACGATTTCTAAATTGTAATGTTTTCCAAAGTGCTATTATATAGGAATAACCTTTTCATAGTGTTACAATTGCTAACTTATTACATTTTAAAAATGCTATAATGAGTGTGTGGTTTTGAAAGTGTTTTGATTTTGAATTATTACATTTTAAAAATGCTATAATAAGTGTACGGTTTTGAAAGTTTTATGATTTTGAATTATTACGTTTTAAAAATGTTATAATAAGTGTATGCTTTTGAAAGTGTGTATGATTTTTACACTATCACATTTTTAAAGGTGTTATAACTAATATATGGATTTGGAAATATTACCAATTTTGAAATGGATATTTTTTTGAAAAGAATAATAACATTTGATTTTAAATGGTTTTGGATAGATATGTTTTGAAATAAGTATCCATGGGTTATAATAACTTTTGGTTGTTAAAGAGACCGAGATCGGAAGTTGTCATACTCTCTGCCAACTCCGGAAACCACTTTAACAACCGTGTACGCGGTGGAGATTCCAGAATGAAGTAGGATGGCGGCGACATTCTATTAAGGTATGTACGTGGACCCGACTCCCGTAAGTTGGCATAAGGTGGCTAAAAAAGGAGCAATTGACGGGCTAATGAGGTAGCTCCTCTTATCGGACACACTTCTTCGTATGTCATTCTATTACTTTGAAATTGAGTGGTGCACACCTTTGATTTTGGGAGTGTGGCTCGAGATGGGCGGTAGTGGCTGCTACGTGTTACCACCGGCTCGGAAGTGCAATTGGTATATCTACCCTGGCATTGCCTAGTTGTGCCGTGTCACCTACCATAGCACGCCTTGTTTGAGTTTTGATTTGTGTCGTACCTATGGAGTATCCTCTGGTGGCTTCCCGATGAGGAGGGACTATGATACTGTATAGACTATTGGCACTATATATGTGTTAAGGTGGAAAATATAAAGCCTTAATGCTATTTTTAAGTAAGTTTACTTTACTTTTAGACATTATTATAATAGCGTATATTATTACATAGTAAATAGTTTAACGGATCCTAAAAGGATGGGCGGTCCCAAGCGTTCTTTGAGTTACTTGTGCATTTTATTACTGTTCACTTAAGTCGGTTCACATTGTATAAGTATGTATGTCTGACTCAAGTGTTTTGTGTTTTGCTTTACGCTCGGGTTAGCCTGAGTATCAACTTTGGATTTCACCTTCTGGAGCGAGTGGATTTGCTGGAGTTTAGCTATCTATCTAGTTGTCATCTATTTCTGTTCTGTTATTTCTATTCGGCTTATGTATTAGTGGACATATATGTATTGGGATTTTTGTTGTATTATTTTCAAACTCTGGTATTTTGTACTTGGTATGAGACTGTGTTGTAGTAGCTTCATGAACTGCTATGGTTATTTTTATTTCTGCTAAGAGTTATTCTGATTTGTCTGTGTCTGTGGTTGGTTTTATTTGCTCCAAATTATATTACAATCTATTGTTTTGAATTATTCAAGTCCAACATGTGTAGTTTTATTATCGATTTGAATGGTCCAAAATAGTGGGTCGTTACACACGAATTCTCTTTTAAGTGATTCATAGGGAATTATAGCATTAACAATTCCTCTTAAAAGGGAAAGTAGTTCCGGTGCATCAAAGTATAGGATCCTTAAGTATAATAAAAAAGTGCAATAATTGTAAATTTTGTAAGAAATCGTGAAAAGAAATTTTCTAGTAATCTAATTAGGAGAAACACAAGAAATTAAATGTAGAATAAAGAAAAATGGACAAACTCCATTTAATGTACACTTCAAGTATCTTTTAAAAGTCCTCCTTTCGTTACATTAGAGACTCCACTAAAGGTTGAAAGTGGAGATAGAAAAAATAATAGGTGAGAGTTGTTCTTATATACTCCAATTTTATTGTTAGGAATTTATAAAGGATGTTTTGTAAAAAAATGCAAAGTGAGTTTCTAGAAAAAATAATTTGGTGTAACGAATAAGTTTTTGAAGGAAACTTAATAAATAGTTCGAAGAAAAAAAACCCCAATATTTAAGAAGTAAAAGTTAAAAGATCTTTAAAAAGAAAAGGCTGATTTTGAAAAAAAGGGAAGAAACTTTTAATTAAATTTTGTTTAAATTCTCTCTTAGATTTATTGAATAAGTTAAATTCAAAAATTGTAAATTAAAAATTTTAAATGGTAAAACACCAGGTATTTTGAATTTAATAAAGGGTTGTAAGTTTTACTTTTGAAGATAAAGGTTTGGGGATTAAGCGTTTCAAAATTTTTAAAGTTTTTAATTTTTGGAAAAAAAATGTAAAGGCCAAACCAGGATTTTAAATATGGAGTAGATAGAAATTAGTGCCTTGGGAAGACAGGGTAGATGATAAAGCTATGAGAAAGACGCCAATGATTACTCATGAAATAGTAATAAAGAACCCCGTAGAGTGTAAAAGATAATGCTAAGAACCTAGGAATACTTTGTTAGACATGTGTGCAAGATTTGAGAATGCCATCAAGGAATTTGGATTAAAAGAAGATGGTAACAAAGGATTATGAGGTGGCAAATACTCATGGAGGATATTGGCAAACTCAAAGTTAATATATAAGGATTTTAAAAGGATGGCATGCTAGGAAGGTCCTTTGAAGTCAGAAGTGATAGAGCCACAACATCGTTAGTGTTAATTGATGTTGTATGGTAGCTTACAACAGTTGTTCTAGTTAGGTCAGGTTGTAAGCACTAGTTGCTTTTATTGGGGGTAAAGGCACTACGATATTACAGGAAATGTTCCTTATATTTTGTCTTCAATGTAGACCGCAATGTTACGGGAAAACAATAAGGTAAGGAAATTTCAGAAAACACAGTCAACTAATGCATAAGAAAAGGAAAATAGTAGAGACTGGAAGTTAAGAAATAAATTAAGAAAATTTATTTGAACATCACTAAAACGAAATGAATAAGGTTGATAAATTTCAACAAATGGAGGACATGGAAGGAATGTTGAGTAGCCATGAGTCAATATCCTTATACCTTAAAGGCTAAAATTTATAATTGAACTTGGTTGTTGGTTGCTATTGTAAATAAAAGTTTTTGAAACTTTAAAATTTGCCGTGTAAATTAAGAGAAGTCCACTATAGACATTAGACCGTTGACTAAATCTCAATTTCTGGAGATGTGGAAAATTTTGTTTTGAAAAACCTATACACATGTATACTTTTGAAAAATGATATATATCTGCAAATTGTTTTGGAAGATTTTTAAGTTCAAAATTTTAGGGATATTTTAGAAAGTAGTACAAAAATATTTTAAATTGAAGAAGAAGAAAATTTTCAAACTTTGAAAATACCACAAACTTAACATTGGAGAATACTTGATAGGCTGGCTAAACATTGATTTTACCGTGCTGTAGGGATGACAGTAAAATAAAATACAGTTACAAACAATGGAGAAGGCTGTTATAGCTAAGGAATCACTTTCTCCACATCTTTTAGTAACAAAAAATTCAATTTTTGAAATAAACCATGTTTTAAAAACTTAAAAAGAAATCGACTTATGCAAACTGTATTTGGAGATGTTGGAAAGAGAACGGAGGCAAAAAAGAAGATTTCATAATACAAGGGAAAGAGGTACATAAGAGAAAGCGGAAATATGGACTTTTCCATCTAGATTCTTTCCTAGCATAAGAAAATAGGTTTAGAAAGTAGATTTCTCAAAATTTAGATGTTAGCAATGGTGCATTAGGATTTTGGAAGATATGAATTGGATGCAAAAGTTGGTTAAACTATACATCAATTTCTAGAAGTGGGTGAAAATTTGGATATAAAAGAAGGTTATTGGTTTTCAAAGGTTGCATACATGTAGAACTATATTATATTTAGGATGCTTGTACCATATTCTCAAAATTTTGTTTGAAAGAAAGCATTCATATAAGAGGCGTCAATTTAGAATTACTCAGTTTACATATCATATATGTTGTGATGCACCATGCACCATGTAAGATTGGTCGCAAAAATTTTTGCACGCTCGTGATTTTTAGTTTAGAATGGATGTGCGATAGTTTGCATGATCGAGCCCTTGAGAAATTTCGACGATGAAATTCTTTTAAGAGGGGAGAATGTAACACCCCACATATTTCCATTAATTAATTAAAAAGAAATTAATTAATAAATAGTAAATATTCAAACTGGAATTTTTGCAAATGCCAAAATTTGGCTATGAAACTTGCACCATTATGTTCGTGACAATTTCCTGATCAATTTTCATGTACAATATTTTTCGAATGATATTTATACGAAAAGTAATTAACGTTTGAAGTTTTAGCATCATAAATAATTATATATTTAAGTATGGTAATAAGATCAATTAACGCTAACTGATAAAGTTAATGAAGATTTAAATGTTAATATTAAACTAAAGTCTCAAAAGATTTGTAATTAGTGGAAACAAATTATAACAATAATCTAAAGGGAAATAAGCAGACAAAAATCATTCATACAAAGTAAACAAATAAACCAAATCAACTAATGTTCAAAATTGCATATATTTACACTACATAGATTGGCCCAAGGATGTCTCAGGTCCACCATGACCGGTCTACCTAAGCTAGGTTATGGTCATCCTATGATCAAAATTATGCTGTAGTAAACTAGTTAGACCTGACGGTTAGAAGTGATTTGAATCTCTATGAATTAAGACCTAGGGCCTTACTTCCAACCATTAATTTTCTAATGAGCGCGGAAGCTCTATAACTTTCTCTTCTTGTAATTGTCTGCCTTTATTATATCCAAATAGAAATATAATTATGAAAAGCCCCAGTATCAAACAAAACTCAAATAAAAACTCCATTAATGATTAAAGTACCTCTAAGAATCCCCTTTCTTTCACAACTCTCGAAGTTGAGGGTTCGTCATTGGTTGCATAAACCATGGTTTTTGCCCTTTCTTTAACAGTGGGCAGTCCTTAACCATGTGCCCTGCATGTTGACAATTATAACAAAGCATCTTTTGAACCATCGGAGAGATAGGTCCTGCCTGCCGACAAACTTTAGAAGTATGACCCTTCTATTTGCAGTTAATACATTCAATATCTTTGAAATGGTTTCCTTGATATCCTCCTACAGGTTTTCCCTTTCCTTGTTTCTTCTTCCATTTTGGATTAAACTTTCTTTTATGTGGGTTAATTCTATCTCCACAACTGCTGCTATCGGCTTTTTCTTCAAAAGCACTTCATACCTTAAAGCTAAATCAACTAAATCCACAAATGATTCCTTCACGTGAGTCATCATCTTTTCATGGAACTCTTCTCTCATACCCAATATGAACATCTCATTTTTCTCTAGTGGTGTATCAATAAGTCCAGGGCCGAAACGAGATAATTCATTGAACTTTGACTCGTATTCAGCTCCCGGCATATCTTCTTGCTTGAGATCCATGATAATCTAGTTCTGCCCTCAGCTGGCATGAAATGTTCTTCGAATACTTCTTTGAATCTAGCCCATGAGAACTCATCTTTTGGAACATTTGCGGTGATGAAATCCCACCATGCACCTGTACCCTCTTGCAATTTCCATGATGCCAAGAACCGTTTCTGATCATTAGAAGTGTCCAAACCTTTGAAAATCTTCTCACATGACCATAGCCAAGCTTGTGCTTCAATGATGAATTCGGTACCCTTGAAAGGTTTTCCTCCTAGGTTTGTGTTTTCCTTACATAGAGTTGCGAAGATTACTTAAGGCTAAACTGGAGCTACTGCCTTAATACTTATTCCACCCCTTCTAACATTCGAGGTTCTTCCATTTATGGTTGTTGTGCTACTGTTTTCCCTTCCTCGTCCTCATCTCGTACGCACTCTTACTACCTGAATAACGTAAGATATCTTTAGAATACATGGACGAGATTATCTTAGGAAAAAGAGCATAGAACCAAACATATAGATGCTGATTAAAACCATGCGAAAACGAATTCTCAAAGACTGAACTCATTCTAGCGTACTACTAACCCTATCTCTAACGATTTGACCCCCAACTAAGGCCTAGGTTTTTGCTCAATCTAAGCTCTGATACAAAGTGTGATGATTTGCCTTTCTTACATCCAAAGATGACACTTAATACATCCTCGTTATTCGTGTGTCGATCGTCTAAGTGTTTGAAAGACAGGTCGTGGGGTAAAGAAAATAAAAGACAAAGGAAACAAATACAAATTTTCCTCATAAATGATAGAGTTACATATGCATCATCACAGAATAGTACATATTGTTACTTCAAAATGTTACATTAATGTTACAACAGGTACTATTCCCAACAAGGATAGCTATGTCAGCCTACCAAAGTTACTAATACATAATGTATAGTCACAACGGAAATAAACATAACTACTGGATACACTGAAAGCTTCTACTCCATACTGCTTCCCAAAATGCTTCAAAGAAACCTCACTACTTGGCTACACATAAAAATTTGAGTATCCAAGAGTTTAAAGGAAAGAAATAAAACTCCGGGTCAGTCATGGATTTGGTGCGAGTAAAACATAAGTTTAAATTTATAAAAAAACCTTCAAATCAAAAGTATCTCATAAGACCACGCCGCAAAAAATACACGGACAGGTTTTTACCTTATGACAACCAAAACATTTCTATATAAAATCCTATAATATTATCATAATGTCTAGGTTTAAAATAAATATGGAGTCATAGCCAAAATAGTTACATTATTAAATTCTAGCTTAATAGGTATACGGTTAAGTCCGAAGGCTCGTGTTGAGAAATGGATTCTAACGGTGACAAGGTAAGGGTCTACCTTTGTATAGTATACCTTTAGATAAAATGTACCTAGGGTCAGACCCTGAACTTGGCTTACCTCTGCAAACATAGAACTAGCCTACCCCTGAACTTAGATGGTATCAAATATGATCATGCCTTAGTTGCGATCAACTTCCATAAAGGGATCTCGAAGCATACATAAACCATAGATATCGCTTTAGATTTGGCAATGATCATATCCTAATGGGCATGGCCCACATAGCGCTACTGCATCTACCCTATCTTAACCACCTTTGGGTTATGAGGTTTAAAGCTATGCATTTACCTTCCTTCTAGCAGACCTTCTTGGAATGCTAACATTGACCTCCATGCATCCAATGCAATGATAGCATTCATCTATACAAGTTTTTCGAGGATCAAACAAACCTCCAATATTTATTATCTTCCATTTTGGAATCACCCTCAGGAAGAATAGTATAACTCTATAACATACTTCATAATAATCCATCATGAACGTTACTAGTTTGGAGTGGTTCAGATAAATTATCATTACCAAGACCGTTGTCTCCAAACTAAGTGATAATTCTCGGGTAACTCAATTCCGGTTCTTTTGGAAGTATGTAACCATTATTCAAGTCCTCACTGGGGAACTCTACTATACACAACATACTTCATGAGTTAAAATAGGTCAAGTTATAAATATTGAACAACTCCATTGTCTGGGTGTAAAAATTTATATATTGAATTACCTTTCATATGCTCAAGTTATCATGACCCGCTTATCGAAATTAACTCCCTTAATTTTATCACGTTCCCGAAATGCAGTCTTTACGATAAGTGCAAGTCAACTTATTTTCAATAAAATATGTCAACGTTTTACTATAATTACTTTAATTTGTTTGGCTACTTTATGCGATCGATAAGGGATCCTTGGTTTAAAAACAATTCACTAAGAGAAGAAGGTTAATTTAAAATAAAGAACTATTGGAGTTTAAAATAATAAGTAAATCATCATTAAATCATAAGTTAAAGCTTAATTTATCCTTAATTAATTATATTTAAATCAAAATTTAAAACCTTCATTATCTTAGTTAAGTCTTAATTAATTATCAATAATTACCCTTTATTAATCAAAAATTAATTAAATAATTAAAATATAGTTGAATAATAATTAGATCATAATTAATTGAAAATAAATAAATAATTAGCCTTTATATAATAAGCATTTATTATAATTAAACCTTAATTAATTAATAATTAAGTAAATGAATAACTCCTAATTAAATAATAATTTATAAAATAATTAAATACTAATCAAATAATTAATTAATTAAACAAAATTAATTAAAATAATTACCCCTTAACTTAATTAATCATTAATTAAAACTTCTTAGTTAACCATAAATGATTAACTTAATTAATCAATTCTTAAACTCTAATCACTTAACTTGATTACTTAATTAATTAAAAATTATTTCTAATAAATTAATTAATTATTTAAGTCATAAATTGAAAGTCAATTGAGTTTATAATATCTAATTAAGTTTGAAATGGTTTTCAAAACAATTTTAAAAGAAAACTTAAAAACTTAAAAATCATATATTTCTGAACTACATCCATAGCGACTATCGCTATGGATTTCGTAGCTTAGAATTACTAATTTAAGTTACCATCCAAAACTTAAACTTCCACTCTTGTTTATTTAAAAAATCGTAAAGGAAGAAAGTTTAAAACTTGACTAATTTAGAATTAAAAAGAAGTAAAACATTTACTAAGCTAAACAAGTAAACGATTTAATTTTCAAAGAGGATCTCAAGTCCTTTTTAACATGTTGCAACTCTAACTTCCAGACCATTCATGACATATCCATGCTTATGCAAACATAGGCATACCATTCCATACATAAAAAAACCATAACTTATATAACAAACATCACATCTTTCTACTACATGCATTACTTAAATAATCATTTCAAGTCTAAAACTCAAACACAAGCTATCACATACACATACACCCAAACCATGACATAGTCCAAACAATAAACAACATATACATAACTATATGATCACCATAGATATAAAAAACACTTTCTCAAAGAGGTTTAAAATTTACTCACCTAGTTTAAATGAAATCTTTTCAAACTTTTGCAAAAAGACTTAGGATTTTTGAATCTATGGAAAGACCTGAACTTTACTTCGAAACTTTGGCAATGAGCTTAGCTTATGCTCAATATGGTTCAGCTATAGACATGTAGGGGTATGGCCTTGGCTATTTAATATGAAAATGTGCTTGATTTTGGAAGACAAAGTGAAATAATGAGTGTAGAAGTCTTTAGCAAGCATTTATAGAAACTTCAAGTAGAAAACTAAGTTTTCTTCATAACTTTGGAATATTTTTTGTAGCCATGAAAGATTGTTTACAAGCTTATGAAGTTTAGAAATGAAGACAAGGATGATAAAAATGATAAAAATGAAAATGAATTAGGAACATTTGCTTTTATAATACGTTAACAAATGAATATACCAATATGCCTTTAGTACTATACCCCCTCTCTTATTTTGCTAGCTCAACCCCTCTCTTTTCCATGTAGATTTTACCCCACCGTAGCCACCATCCCATCTTCTCAAAACAAACACAATCATGTTCTTTACGTACTAAATGTTGGAGTAAGAATCTTATATAATATATATTTATATATATTACAAATAAAATCTTATCTAATAGATGCATATGTACATACTCAACTGTACATGCTATACATATACATTCCAACATGAGTAAAGTGATTTATAAATTTATGTGTGTTCAAAAGTTTTTATTACATTTTCGATAACTTTTAGTTGACGAAAAATCAAAAATTCGGAAAACGACTTCTAATCAAATTTTGAATCTTTAATCGAACCAATTATTTTTGTAAACAAAAACTAAAAATGATTTCACTATCATTTTTTATTATTTAAAGGATTTTTATTTTCATTATAATTTCTATTATTTAAATAATTAAATTACTAAATATTCGCAAATCAAAGTAGTGAAATTCTGGGCCATTACAATAACTATTTCACCATCTTTAGTTATTATTTAACTGGAGTTTATTTGAGTTATAAAATCAATTAATTAGTTAGTAAAAATAAATTTAAATATTCATTATTAAGATAATTAAATTCTAGGTTGTTCCACTTCTCCTCCAAAATCTAGATTCATAGAAATAAATTTAATTTGCACGTATACAATTTGGAGAAAACAAAAGATAAAAGAGAATAGAAAATAGGTTCAAATCAAATTGCCATATCAGCGGTAAACTATAAATCTGGTTTTAATTGATAAATTAATCTAAATCTCTTCTCTCTAGTTCAAATTCTAATAGATCTGTATGTAAATGTTCTTTGTGGATCTGAATAGAGAGTCAAAATGGAGAATATAGATAATAGAGGTTAGATCTAGATTAGATCTAGAGATTTGGAAGCACTTAAAATAATAAGTGGTAATATTATAAGTTTTTATATAATGTTAGATATATCATTACAGATCTATTCCTACATGCTTGAGAAATTGAATTCAAATTGCAAATAAATTCATGAATGAAAAATGTTAAAGATGTTAAACTTGCCTATGTGATTTATATCGATGAATCAATACTTTCCCATTAGAAAAACTAGTTTGGAATTTTACTTGAAATTGATTTTAAATTGCGTATTGATTATAATTGGTATTTTTACATCATATGAATATAATGAATCTAAAATGATGTGTACTGATTAGGAATTTATATTTTTTTGATGAATATGAATTGAATGAAATTTTTAGAAATATGTAATGATTTGGAATTTTTATCATTTGGCGGATATGAATTAAGTTGAAATGAAAATTTATTTAGATCCTTGATGTTTTTATGATATTTTAATGCTTTAGAACTTGAAATGTTGAAAGTAGATTTCTACATATTATTAACTTTAAAATAAATAAAAGTGTGACGTTTGGAGTAATAAGGATTGTGTGTTTATATATATATATATATATATATATATATATATATATATATATATATATATATATATATATATATATGTTGTGTGTGTGTATAAATGAAAAAAGGATGTACAAAACCGAAATAATCACCATGTTTTGTACCATTTATTCCAAGAAAATAGAAAGACAATTCCTTGTAATTACAAACACCGTACAAATATCTCCTCTTTTTGATGAGGTATGAAAATTTACCATGTTAACATTTATTGGGTAAAAGTTTAGTTCCAATTTATTAAAATGTTGCAAATCCCAAAATTAGAATATTAAGATATGAATAGAATAAAAATGCCAACAAAATGAAAGTTGTGAAAAATAAATCATGGGAAATAGGTAAGAAGAAGAAATAGAGAATAAAACGGGGATAGAAATAAAAGATGGAACTAATGAAAAAATTAGCAATAATATCAAGATTTTGATAAAAGCAATAAATGAATTTGAAGAAGAAAAGTTAAACGCATAATAAAATAAAGACTTAGGGTCATTTATAAAAATTGTAAAGGAAATGAAGGTAAAAGAATGTAAGAACGAGAATATATATGTATATTATATATATAAGTAGCCTCGAACATGCATTTATGATGGTTTTCAATTATTATTTAATTTATGAAGCGTATAAGGAAAATGACAAAAGGTCATTAGAGTAAATTAGAATGCGATGTCGGTAGGGTTACACAATAGAAGTCTGCCCACCATAAGAGGTTACCAACAGTCATATAACATTATACTGATGCGAGACATGTCCAACCATAGGACCCATAAAGAGTATACACTTGTATATAAATGAAGATGTACCCTTAAGATAGAGTAGTCTGTTTCAAATTTAGTATAGAAAAGGGCATTGCCTTAATTACACTAAGCAGTCTAAACAGATGATGAGTGGGATCATGCACTATGTAGCAAGTGTTGGTACCAAATTTAGAGGTAGGGTTGTCACAGGGCGAGAACGCCATCAGACTCGAGCAGTCAACGAGAAGCATAGGGTTACACCTAGCGGGTCTATAGCCTACCAGGGTGGACCACGCTGGGTCATGCACCGCCATAGTTGTTTGCTAGTTCGTTTGATAGGGCACGACTAGTTAACCTATAATGAGATTCCTTCAAAGCATGGACGGGGTGTTTAGTGGAACCGAGTCCACATTAGGAAGGAAACAATGTAGGAAATCCACAAAAAGAATATTGCGAAATGTATGAGGCCATCAGTAAGCACTATAGGAATTCCTTGAGTTATATAGTATCGAGATCATGAAACGGTGAGGACTATGGATCCTGACGGTGTGCTAAATGAAAGGTACTAGCAGGGATGGTATGTAGGTCCATTAAAGGACCAATGGATATATATACACACACACACACACACACATAGATACACACATATATAAATCTACGAAAGGTAGATGGGAACGGTTCATATGCGGATATGAAGTCGAGGCGACTAATAAAATGTAAACATACAAAATATGAAATAGTGAACAATCAGCATAAGATAGTGCTATATATAAGATGTATAATTTACCAATCACTAGAATATTGTTCTGACCCCTTCCTCATTACAACCTATAGGATAGTTAAAAGGATAGGTACCGGTGCTTAGCATGTTCATTGCTGACAAAGGCATTTGATTTTATGAGGTGTCAAATTTTGGTCAGTATTTATTGCTCTATTATATTTTAATTATTTCATCATAAGTTATTTTGTTACAGCTTTGATATGCATTTTTTTTGTTTTTGTAGGATACCAAACTAATGATCTGTGCTTTGGTAGACTTGGGTTTTCAATTTAGCGAAATTTTAGGCCTATTGGGGTACGGGTTGTTACATGTTTCAAGTCATCAAATCCAAGCTTTCTTGGTGAAAGCACTAAAATATTGTCACAAAAAGTGGAACAAACATCCAATCGAGTATTATATATCAAAATTATCAAATAAAAGAAGATAAAAGCAAGAAAGAACACATAATTTATGTAATGGATCGACGAACACTATGATCTATGTTCACTTAAACTTTGTTATTCGTTTCTAAGAGGCTTTACAAATTGTGATGTTACAGATCGATGGTCTTGGAATGGCGGAGATCCAACAAGTTTATAAATATGTGATCCTAGATTAGTGGAGATCCCACAAATTTCATGGTAAAGTGAAAATATTCAGGAAAGAAGAAGAACCTTTTTCAAGTGCATCTCCCCTCCTATTAAAAATGAAAACCCACAAAATTATCTACGAAACATGCTCTACCATGTTCCCCATGTTCACACGTCACTCCACCAAAGTTTCGAGGTCTACCCGATCCATGACTTTACAATCGGTGCCAATCCATGGCTCATGGATCGCTACCAAACTTACTTGGAGTCCGACCTAAGAAATTGGGATGTATGGTTCGTGGTTGACCAAAATATTTCCTGAGGTTGTTGTGCTCAAATTTTCCTTTGCTCGCTTTGAATCTGACCCGGGGTTTTTTTGTGTCCGACCTAAGTAAACTCGGTATCAATCCATAGGGGTGAGTAGAAAACTAAAGTTGACCATTTTCGTTCATTTTTAGATATTTCCTTTATCTTACATTTTTATGATATTTTCCAATTCCTTAGGTCATTTCTTTATCATTTGTTCATCTAATTCGACCATTTAAGTTCATTCGAAGACCATATAAAGATTGGCCATAATAATATTTGAATTTAAATAAATGTTAAACTTCCTTTCAAACAAATTTAAAAAAATAAGGTTTTATTTAAAACACAATTAGATTGGACCTAACAATTTATTAGACTTCATAGCCCCAATAGATCTGAAACTAGGAATTTTTTGAAATCTACCAATTTCATCAACTTTCAACTGAACCGGTTCCCACGGTTATTATGTATGTAAGTGTATAAACTCATGTATTATGCTATGTATAATATGATGAACTTGTGCTGCGTTCTGATGATGCATTGGTTGATTTGGTTATGCTACTATCTCACATGTTTTATATCTGCGTTTGATATTATATTTTTTCTATGTGTAACGACCTGTAGTTTTTAATGATTTTTATAACTTAATTAACTGAATTTTTGCTAGAAATTAAATAATTAAATTTTGCAATGAAAATTTCATATTTGGAATGCGTCTATTTAAACATAGCAAATGACAGATTTTCATCTAAAAATACGGAAGTTAGTCATGTTGTGTAATTTTCAATTTCAATTTAAATCGGTTAAATTTGATGGTAATATTTGTTTTCTTCGAAATATGAATATTTGTATATAATAAAAATGTATACTTTTTTCTGAATAAGACGTCATAATCTGTTTTTTTTCAAATTTGGACTGCTCTAGCTCCGTTTATCTTATTTTCAACATTTTAGCAGCACTTTGGCAACATAAAATTGACTTTTGATAGGATGGTCGTATCGCTCATATCTGTGTACCATTCTATTCGTCTTGTCGTTTGAATCTTCGCAATATACTCATTCCAGTAATTTGGCATTCGGTATGCATCAAAATTGGCGAAGCGATTTCCGTATCAGTGCCGCATTTGGGCTTTTGGGTTCCTATGTCTATTCTATTGTTCTCAGTGTAATCTAACAGCCATTAGCATTTAATATATCTGTGAATCAATATTTGACTTTACCAATTCCTATGCTTTCAATATGTATTTAATGTTTCTTGTCATTCTTCCCTTTCTGGTTCCATTAGAAAAAATATAATATAATATAATATAGAAGTTGATATATATTCATTTATACCTGTTCATTTTCTTCTCGGATGAAATTTGCACCTTTCCAATTCAATCTAGCCTTATTCCTCCTTCCTCCGATAACAACTTCTCCTTCCAAACTCAGGCTCACACGTCTCCTGACCCAACTCCTCGTCTGTACATCGCTCCGCCCCACTCATATCACAACTGCCACCAACCACCTGACCACGAGCCATCTCGCCATCACCGCACGTTGCCTTCTGCTGAGACAAGCCTGCTCCACCCTCTTACAGCTCGAATCTGCTACACATAAAAATTCCATCTCCCCTTCGATCTCAAGTCTACATGCGTTCGTTTTTTTAAGCTACACCCTTGATTTACTTCATATTTATAATTTTAAAACTACATATGGGAGTTCGTATGTATTGAAAGCAACAACCTTTTCTTCTTTTATTTGTATATTACCTATTTACATATTGTTCGTATATAATATAATGATCCGTATATATCTATATTATACATATATATTAAAATTTACTTCTTTTGCCTGAGATACTCCTTACAGCCTTCCATTGTTTAGATATACATTATAGGTTTATATATATATATATATATATGTGTGTGTGTGTGTGTGTGTGTGTTTGTATATTTATATGTTGCTTATATGCTGCAGCATCATTTGTATATATATGTGTATATATCGATCTGTTGTTATATATATAAAGTCTTATAAACTAAAGTAAGTATACGTTGATCATGTATAATATATATGTTACATAAGTTGTAGATAAGTTGTGAGTTTATGTATGTACTATGATAAAGTAAGTTATTTTGATTTTACAATAGATACTGTTTTAAATATAATATATATGTTAGTCTATATATTGGTTTATATCAGCATATATGAGTTTAGTTATCAAAAATATATAGAGATATTTTCATATGTTTAAACTAAAATTTTGATTTGAAATTATATATAGAGATTTTTTTAAAAATATTGTTTTAAATTGATTAAGAGAAAATTTATATATGTAACATATATTTTGCTTAGTTTATATTAAGCTAATTTTGATTTGTTTTCCGTTAATTCCAAACTTCCAGCCTTGCTTCGATTTTCAAATTCGTGTTCATCGTACTTTATTTTGGAATTCGTTACTCAAATTCGCATCTCAAATTGTTATCAAATTTCTCTAGCCTCGAAAGGTGAGTAATAACTCTCGATTAACATTCTTATATTTAATAAATTTAATTCACATTGAAATGAAAATTGAAATATGTTTTTAAATTTGAATTGTTAATTATATAATTACTATATACAATATGCCATTATTTCTAACTGTTCACCTATGACATCTGACACCGTAACCTGTCATTTATATTAAGATTAAATTTGTTATGGATGATATTTACATGTTGTTGATATGTCATATTATTATTGTATCTGTTCTCACTCTACAAGTTCCCTGTTAGTTAGAATCCCCTATGGACTGAAATAATACATACCCAAACGATCTTATAGATTAGGGGAAAACCATTATGGGTTGAAATGATATATATCTGTAAATATTTAAATTGCAGATTAAAATGATAAATATCTGTATCACTTGACCATAGGATAGAAAATTATATAAGGACTCCGTCGGTCTATATTTTGAAAATAATTTCCAAATTCTAAAAGGAACTATATGGATTTATTAAACAATGATTTTAAAATTTTAATATAAAGAATTTATTTTAGTATACGAAAAAAAATTCAAAAAAAGAATATTTTATATGTTTTGGAAATTTTAAATTATAAGTTAGTTTTGAAAATATAAATTTTAAGATTTTACTTATAATTTATTATTTTTAAATATATAAAATAATATTTTAAAATATATTTATTAATAATATCTAATTTGACATATTTAATTAGTATTTATATATATATATATATATGTTAAAAAAATTATTTAAAAATTTACATTAATATTTTAAATAAATTTTTGTAATAACTTTAAATAAATAGAGGTTGAAAAATAAAGTAAAATTGACTTGAAATTTAATTGGTTAATAATTGAATTTAAATAAGAATTTATTTGAGCTTATTGATTTTGAGATTTGAAAGGTATGACTTATAACTTGATTTGAAAAGTGATATAAATGAATATTCTCAACTTTAACTAAAAAATTGAGACTGAAATTTTAATATTGATTTAAATTTGTAAATTGAGATTTTATTTAATTGTTATTAAAAATATTAAGTGAATATTTTCGAATTTGAATAAAATTAAAATTGAATGTTGAAATACAAATGAAACATATATTGTAAATGTTTGAATACTAAACTTTGAATCTTATGGGAATGGAAGTGATAATTCAAAACCTGGATTTGAAATAGATATAAATTGAAATGATTTATTGAGAATTTGAATTATTAACCTTTTTAATTGAAATTGTGGAACTAGGATTGATTAAATTGAATTTTGGATTTAAAGTTGACTTGAATCGATTTGTGAAATTGGAGAAAACTAATCTTATTATATAAAGTATTTCTAATATATATTATTTTAACCTATAAACTATTTTATATATAAATTATTTTAATATATAAACTATTTTATTTTATAACTATTTTATTATATATACTATTTTAAATATCTAAACTGTTTAAGTTTGTGACGATCCAATTTTTTCGACACCCGAAAGTCGACATTGATACGTCCACTGTATCAAACGCCGCACTATCGAATGCCGAAAAACTGAACCGTTAGGGTTAAAGAAGAAGAAGATAGAAGAAGAAGAAAAGAAAACAACATCAGAATCTCACAATTCGCAGCGGGACAACAAACAATAGATAAATGAATATCTTTAAAACAAATAATTATATCGGTTGTTACATTACATCACATTACATTATTAGAGTGTTACAACAACAAACAGCGGAAAAGAATATAACATATACTAGTGATACGCTTCGTCATCCAGCTTGCTCCTGATCTCCACAGCATCTCTTTTCTGACTTCGCTGTAGAATATCATAACCTGACTCTAGGCTGCCCTTGTGGAAAAAATTGTGGGCACCCGGAGTTTAGAAAGGGAACAATAAACTCCAGGTCAGTCGTGGGACTGGTGTGAAATCTTAAAAATAGTTATTTTCACAAATAAAATAAAAGGAAATCCGCTATGCTTTTGGAAAATGAAACTACCGTAAGGCCTCCTGCCACACACACAATGCAAACGCAGAATTGGAGGAGATTTCTCCTTATGATAGTCAAACATGCTTAATACGCAAAAATCTTTTTAATATTATCATTAGTGCATGGTCTGGAAAACATTTCGAAAGTATAATATTAATCTTAGCCAGCATACAATCATTATTGTATGCCTACTATAACTACCATGTTCAATAGCAGGTTACCGCCACATTCCATGGCAGGTTATACAACTAAAACCGTACAGGGCGCGTATTGTTTCTTTGGATTTCCAACAAATGGTCAAGCTAAGAACTTCCTGCTGCCACATGGGTATGCCTCTGGAGGGACGCCCCGAGAACCTTCCTGGATCTCTGCCAACACAAGGCTGGGGTACCTCTGTAACTAGGTAACTACTACTCGAGTATGCCATCCCCCGGTCGTTTGCGACCTTTATCCGAGGATCCTCTACAACAAAGCAACAACCACAAAGTATAATAAATTTGCATTAACAACATAGGTAAAATATCTAGGCTCCATATCATGATACTACCCTTTTCCAGAAGGAAATGACATAACCTAAAGGGCGCGACCCTCATAACCATGCTGCATCTTTCCTGTTTCGACCATTTCCGGGGTGTGAGGTCCGATGAGGTCTCGTCCACAAAGATAAACTTTTCACAAAGTCATGCTTTGATCAACAAATGATCAGCAGCACTTCGTATGTCACGTTACCAAATTGGGAATGCATTACTAGTAACAATCAACTACATAACCTCTGAGCTCGTATGTCTCAGAGAAGAGTGTTAAGCTAAGAGAATAAATTCTCCGCCACCAACAGAAATGTATTTGATAGAAACCAGCTTTACGTCTCAAAGTGTAACGTCAGACACACATCCATACAAGTCCGTTCCGGGATCGAATGGAACCGAAGGCACTTCAAAGAAGCCCTTGCTAATCCAGATATTCACAAATCACGTCCAGAATCCTCATCACAAAGGTGATAAAATCTCTATAACGGAGACCCCCGGTGCAGAGACATTCGACAGGTAAACCTTTCGCTTTCGAAAATACCCGGTCTTCAACACCGTCTTCAAATACAATCCCATTTCGTCATATCGTTATTCGGAATGGGTTTTATGACACAAGGTCCTCCCCCGGCTAATCCGAATAACGAGCGCTTATTTTTAAAAATAAGTGTTCATTCAGATTTCAAACAAATCACAACAATTTTCACTTTGATCTTTTAAATAAAAGATCCATCATAATCACAAAGGTTCGATGTGTTTTTCGGATATCCACTTGGAATCCGACCCCCGGTCACATCGAAATTCAAATGCCATTAAAAAGCCAATATTGATAGTCGGTTATTTAACTGTCAGTCAACATCCACAACAATTTGCCAGATTTAAATAAATTTCCCAAATTATTTATTTTCGAAATATTTCTGCAAGATATATTTCACATTTCAACCATTTGAAAACAGATTTCAAATTACTTTCCACATTTCAATACTTTGAAAACAAATTTCAAATTACTTTTCCATACGTGAAATACATTTCCAAATATTTATTCATTTCCACCGAAAATCTACCGAATTAAAATAATTCAAATCACTTACCCAAAATATTCTTGGAACATTTAAAATAAAACCATCTTAAATACTTGCTTAAAATATTGGTTATGAAAACATTATACTAATTATCACATATAAGATTTTAAGTCCCAACTAATTTTTTTTTAATCTTTAAAATAATCCCTTCTATAAGTAATTAAATAAATCCATACTTTAAAGATTTGAAACCAGTTAAGAAAATAATTTATCCATAGTATCCTTTCTAAAACCATCCTTAAAAAATTTCAGTTTATATTTATAGGCTACTTCGAAATCGTACTCAGCTTTCTAGGGAAAATACATTTTCCATTTCAAAATGGTTCATTCAAATCAATTAATAAATCTTTCTTGATTTATTTTAAATTTACCTTTCGAATCAGTAAATTCCTTTCACACTTTTTGAAAATATCCAAATTTTTATTTTTAAAACAAATTTCCCTTTCATTTCTAAATTCCCATTGTGAATTTAAACTTCTAAATATCTATTGATATACGATTTTCAAATCGATTTCTAAATATTCATTTTCAACACCGAATTAAAGTCTAAATTGATTTCCTAATTTATTCACAAATACCAAATCATTTCCAAAATTGATTTCTAAATTTATTTCAACACCAAATTTATTATCTTTTGAAACAAATTTCTTCTTTTCAATTTATTCAATTTTCTAAAATTATTTTACTACAAATTTTATACTAAATTTCAAAAATCCAATTTTATTTATTTCTGATATCCTACGATACCAAAAACATATTTGGCTAAATTATAGCCTTCAATAGTTTCAACCACAAATAGTCAGACACAGATTATAAATGATCAACACACAATATTAAAATAAATTCAATTATTTGAGGAATCCAGTTGGATCTCTCTAACCTGTTTTTCCTGCATCCACAGATGTTAGCACAACAATTAAATACCAATTCAACTTCGAGGAGGAATATCGCGGTATATGGGATTTATAAAAAATCATCCGCTATTATGCGGCGCATAGGGTCTCATCCGCTATATAATGCGGGAAATCAATCACCCAATATATACTATATAATACTATATAAATAATATCATCCAGTGAATAATTATTATAAATCAATCATCCAAGCACACAGTCAATCAATTTTAAATCTAACTATTCAAAATTTAAATCTGAAAAATATTGATTAAGTGAGAAGATCTCACCTTGCTTTGCATGCCATCCATTTTCATTCCAGCTTGTTTTTCTCGAGTTATAAACCTTGTATTAACAATTGCATGATTTTTTATTAATATTCGAATCAATCGAACAAAACAATTGCCATTTATAATTTAACTAAAATTTTCTTTTTGATCATTTTAATTAAATTTCATCGAATGATTTATCCTAAATAAATACTTAAATTCTTAAAAAAAAAAATTCCTTTCACAAACTATTTTATATCAACTAATAATTTATTTTTAACTCAAAATTTTGATTTTAAATTAATTTTTCCTTTTACTGTACAAATGTTCATATAAGCTAATTTTTTTTTAATCTTCAAAAGCAGTATACTAAAATTTTAAAAACCGCATTATATATTTTATTTTATTTTTTTAAAACCGGATTAAACAATTAACCGAGGTAGATAATATACCAGAAAATCCATTTCCATTCCCTGAAGATCAACCAATTCCCCCATTCCACTACCGCCGCCCTTGCAACACCCCAACCTGACACGGTCGCACCCAAAGAGTGCCACGCGTGCATCTACAACCCAAGCCCTAGTTTATTGTCGTCAATGATAGCAGCGACCACGACAACTCGCGAGGTTCCAACCTCGATCGCAACAACACCTCGCCCACGCTCGCGCAACCACCTAGAGCTCGAACGCCATCACCACAGTCGCCTCAACCAGTCACGAATTCCACCACGTGACAACCTCAACTTGATTCCAAACACTGTTGCTAGCAGCCACCACTTGAGGCTAATCTTCCCGTTGACGATCATTCTAGCCTGCCCTCGTTCCTACGTGAATCTCGATCTGAAACGAAGCGATTTGATCCAGTTCCTCTCTCTTCTTCTTTCTTTGATAGTCAAACATGCTTAAATACGCAAAAAATTGTGGGCACCCGGAGTTTAGAAAGGGAACAATAAACTCCAGGTCAGTTGTGGGACTGTGTGAGATCTTAAAAATATTTATTTTCACAAATAAAATAAAAAGAAATCCGCTATGCTTTTGGAAAATGAAACTAACGTAAGGCCTCCTGCCACACACACAATGTAAACGCAGAATTGGAGGAGATTTCTTCTTATGATAGTCAAACATGCTTAATACACAAAAATCTTTTTAATATTATCATTAGTGCATAGTGTGGAAAACGTTTCGAAAGTATAATATTAATCTTAGCCAGCATACAACCGTTATTGTATGCCTACTATAACTACCATGTTCAATAGCAGGTTACCGCCACGTTCTATGGCAGGTTATATAACTAAAACCATGCAGGGCGCGTATTGTTTCTTTGGATTTCCAACAAATGGTCAGGCTAAGGAACTTCCTACTGCCACATGGGTACGCCCCTGGAGGTACGCCTCGAGAAACTACCCGGATCTCTGCCAACACAAGGCCGGGTTACCTCTGTAACTAGTTAACTACTACTCGAGCATGCCATCCCCTGGTCGTTTGCGACCTTTATCAGAGGATCCTCTACCACAAAGCAACAACCACAAAGTATAATAAATTTGCGGCAACAACATAGGTAAAATATCTGGGCTCCATACCATGATACTACCCTTTTCCAGAAGGAAATGACATACCCTAAAGGACGCAACCCTCATAATCTTGCCGCATCTTTCCTGTTTCGACCATTTCCGAGGTGTGAGGTCCGATGAGGTCTCGTCCACAAAGCTACACTTTTCAAAAAGTCATTCTTTGATCAACAAATGATCAGCAACACTTTGTATGTCAACTTACCAAATTGGGAATGCATTACTAGTAACAATCAACTACATAACCTCTGAGCTCGTACGTCTTAGAGAAGGGTGTTAAGCTAAGAGAATAAATTCTTCGCCACCAACAGAAATATATTTGATAGAAACCAGCTTTACATCTCAAAGTGTAACATCAGACACACATCCATACAAGTCCATTCCCGGATCGAATGGAACCGAAGGCACTTCAAAGAAGCCCTTGCAAATCCGGATATTCACAAATCACGTCCAGAATCCCCATCACAAAGGTGATAAAATCTCTATACCGGAGCAACCCGGTGCAGCGACATTCGACAGGTAATCCTTTCTCTTTCGAGAATACCCGGTCTTCAACACCGTCTTCAAATACAATCCCATTTCGTCGTATCGTTATTCGGAATGGGTTTTATGACACAAGGTCCTCTCCTGGCTAATCCGAATAACGAGCGCTTATTTTTAAAAATAAGTGTTCATTCAGATTTCAAACAAATCACAACAATTTCCACTTTGATCTTTTAAATAAAAGATCCATCATAATCACAAAGATTCGATGTGGTTTTCAGATATCCACTTGGAATCCGACCCCCATTCGCATCGAAATTCAATTGCCATTAAAAGGCCAATATTGATAGTCGGTCATTTAACTATCAATCAACATCCACAACAATTTGCCGGATTTAAATAAATTTCCCAAATTATTTATTTTCGAAATATTTCCAAAAGATATATTTCACACTTCAACCATTTAAAAACAGATTTCAAATTACTTTCCACATTTCAATACTTTGAAAACAAATTTCAAATCACTTTTCCTTACATGGAATACATTTCCAAATATTTATTCATTTCCACTGGAAATCTGCCGAGTTAAAATAATTCAAATCACTTATCCAAAATATTCTTGGAACATTTAAAATAAAACCATCTTAAATACTTACTTAAAATATTGGTTATGAAAACATTATACTAATTATCACATATAAGATTTTAAGTCCCAACTAATTTTTTTAAAATTAAATTAGTAGATAAGGTATAATTATTTAAATAATCGTTTTCTAAACAAATATCAATTTTAATCTTTAAAATAATCCCTTCTATAAGTAATTAAATAAATCCATACTTTAAAGATTTGAAACCGGTTAAGAAAATAATTTATCCAAAGTCTCCTTTCTGAAACCATCCATAAAAATTTTCAGTTTATATTTATAGGCTACTTTGAAATCGTACTCAGCTTTCCAGGGAAAATACATTTTCAATTTCAAAATGGTTTATTCAAATCAATTAATAAATTTTTCATGATTTATTTTAAATTTACGTTTCGAATCCGTAAATTTCTTTCACACTTTTAAAAATATCCACATGTTTATTTTTAAAACAAATTTCCCTTTCCTTTATAAATTCCCATTATGAATTTAAACTTCTAAATATCTATTGATATACGATTTTCAAATCGATTTCTAAATATTCATTTTCAGCACCGAATTAAATTCTAAATTGATTTCCAAATTTATTTACAAATACTAAATCAATTTCCAAAATTGATTTCTATATTTATTTCAACACCAAATTTATTATCTTTTGGAACAAATTCCTTCTTCTCAATTTATTCAATTTTCTAAAATTAATTTACTATAAATTTTCTACTAAATTTCAAAAATCCAATTCTATTTATTTCTGATATCCTACGATACCAAAAATATATTTGGCTAAATTATAGCCTTCAACAGCTTTAATCACAAATAGTCACGCACAGATTATAAATGATCAACACACAATATTAAAATAAATTCAGTTATTTGAGGAATCCAGTTGGATCCCTCCAACCTGTTTTTCCTGCATCCACAGATGTTAGCACAACAATTAAATACCAATTCCACTTCAAGGTGGAATATCGCGGTATATGGGATTTGTAAAATATCATCCGCTATTATGCGGCGCATAGGGTCTCATCCGCTATATAATGCGGGAAATCAATCACCCAATATATACTATATACTACTATATAAATAATATCATCCAGTGAATAATTATTATAAATCAATCATCCAAGCACACAGTCAATCAATTTTAAATCAAACTATTCAAAATTTAAATCAGAACAATATTGATTAAGTGAGAAGATCTCACCTTGCTTTGCATGCCATCCTTTTTCATTCCAGCTTGTTTTCTCGAGTTATAAACCTTGTATAAACAATTGCATGATTTTTTATTAATATTCGAATTAATCGAACAAAACAATTGCCATTTATAATTAACTAAAATTTTATTTTTGATCATTTTAATTAAATTTCATCAATGATTTATACTAAACAAATACTTAAATTCTTAAACAATTTTTTTTCCTTTGACAAACTATTTTAAATCAACTAATAATTTATTTTTAACTAAAAATTTGATTTTAAATTAATTTTTCCTTTTACTGTACAAATGTTCATATAACCTAATTTTCTTATAATCATCAAAAGCAGTATACTAAAAATTTAAAGACCGCATTTTATATATTATTATATTTTTTTCTAAAACTGGATTAAACAATTAACCGAGGTAGATAATATACTACAAAATCCATTTCCATACGCCGAAGATCAACCAATTCCCCCATTCCACTGCCGCCGCCCTTGCAACGCCCCAACCTGACACGGTCGCACCCAAACAGTGCCGCGTGCGCATCTACAACCCAAGCCCTAGTTTATTGTCGTCGATGATAGCAGCGACCACGACAACTCGCGAGGCTCCAACCTCGATAGCAACAACACCTCGCCCACGCTCGCGTAACCACCTCGAGCTCGAACGCCATCGCCACAGTCGCCTCAACCAGTCGCGAATTCCACCGCGTGACCAGCTCAACCCGATTCAAACACTATTACTAGCAGCCACCATGCGAGGCTAATCTTCCCGCTGACGATCATTCTAGCCCGCCCTCGTGCCTAGGTGAATCTCAATCTGAAATGAAACGATTTGATTCGGTTCCTCTCTCTTCTTCTTTCTTTGAACGAGCCCAGCTCGATTTTTTTTCTTTCTTTTTTCGATTTCGGTCCTCCCTTTTTATTTGAACAGATCGATTTTCTGTTTGATTTTCTGAATTTCGGCCGCCATGAGATAGAACTTGAATGAAAGCCTTTTCTCTTTTTTTTTTGATTTGTTTCGAAGATAAAAGCTGAAGCTCGGTTTCTTTTTTAAACGAGAAGGAATAGGGTAGCGTATCGAAGAAGAAAAATAGCTACAGTGTTTTGAAGGTGAAAGGATAAGGTTTTGATATTGATAGAAAGTAGGCTGCTGTTGAAATAATTCGACCAGTCCAACAATATATTTTATAATTTTCAAATTTTAAATTCAAAATCAAATCGTTACGATAAATGCAACTTAAAAACTTGATCTCCTATCGAGGCATGGCACTAGACATTCATAGTGTTATGCCCCTATTCTGAACACAATGGAAATGGTTTCGAGTCCTAATTCGGTCGTACGAAAAAGATAGCTTTTTGGACCTGTTATTAAATTAAATTTCGTTACCATTTTTAGCACGTTTGCCTATCGTACTGCCAAACGACAACTCCGAATGCTACGGAAATTGAAATCCGATATTAATACAATATTACGGATCCAATGGAATTGGTTTTGTTGAAATCCGAGACTATGCCTCGGAAGGCTATTTTTAAATATCGATTTAAACGATATAAATTCAAAATCGAACAAACTGCTTTTAAATTCACTTTTAAAAGTTTTATTACCTCCAGTATTATCAATAAAAAATTTCCAAGCCTTCAAATTATTTTTAATCAGCATCGAATTGACGATCTAATATTTTACCCAAATCTTCTATAATTAAATTGCTAAATTCATAGTTATATTTGAAATTCAAGCTAAAACATTATTCAAATATTTAAAATCAATTAAATATTCCATTTCAAATGTTTAAATTTTCCGGGTCGTCACAAAGTTGGAACTATTACGATTTCAAAAATGTTATGATTTTATAAGTGCTATGATTTTAAAAGTGTTATGATTTCAAAAGTGTAAAGATTTCAAAAGTGTTATAATTTTGAAAGTGTTACGATTTTGGAAATAAATATTATTTAAAGTGAATAATGATATCGAATCGATATGCTTTTGAAATGAATATGATATTTTGATATGAAGTATAAACTATTTGAAATATAAAATGACCGTGGTGTGAAATAAGCGTTTGGTTGTTAAAGAGACCAGGATCGGACATTGTCATACTCTCTGCCAATACCGAAAACCACTTTAAAAACTATGTACGCGGTGAGAATCAAGAACGAAGTATGATGGTTTGACGATGATGTTGTATTGAGGTATGAAATGAGCCCTAAATAAGATGACTAAAACATGAGCAGTTGAATGATTGTGATTTCTTTAGACTTGTTCAATTCATATATTATTGTAGCTTGATTATCATGGCTTTGCATTGCTTTGACGATATTTTCCTTACTCGCCACGGTTTTGATTCTGCTGGCAATTTAACTCGTTCGAATTTTTTTGTCTGCAAGTTAAATTCAGCCATTTTTGAATTTCTGATAATCTGGATTTTGGCAACTTTGATTTGAATTTATTTTTGTTGGCATTTGACTTTGGTAAAACTGTTAATTTCTCTATAGTATTTCAACCCGATATTTGTAGTTGTTCATCCTGTCAATGTACATGTGCATTGCATTTTCCACTGCCGTGTGATATTGCACTTGATGTTAGTATTGACTTGTCTCGACTACTAATTTCTATATCACCATATAGTTTGTAGTTACCATTATTGCCTTTGTTATTGTGTGACATTGTGTACTTGTTTGAAGTCCTATGTCCAGTAACTTGTCTCATGTGATGTTCATCATGTTTGTTCCATACGCGTATGTATATTTGCAAATTTTCCGATGGTCTGCACATCAGTTGTTCCACATGAGTTCATATTGTATCTTAGTCTCTGTAGAATATATATGTTACTTGTCGTTCATGTAAATATGTACTTGATTCTTGTCCATATATACATATGTATACAGCCTAAATCAATCAATTTCACAACTGTACACTTGAACGGTTTGCATTTCCATATGAACTGATATGTGCTTGTGCACATATTCTATTTGTCACTGCTGCATTTCATATATATGTTCCTTGGTTACACTGTCCACATGAGTTTATATGCATTTGACTTTGATTGTGCAGTCTGCACTCAAATTCTGTGCATTGAAATGCATTTGACGCTTTGTACTGGCCATAAGTCTTCATTTGTGTTTGGTTGCGTTTGAGTGCCTTTTTGAGATGCGTTATTCATGTAGTTTGCTGGCTTCACTTGCATATTGAGCTAAACCCTTTATTGCTGTATTTTGGTCATTGCATTGCTTTGACTCATACTTGCCTTTCACTCAACAATTTGGTTGAGTAATCATGCCAGGTTTGGTTGTAACTTTGCACTTGAAGTATGTAGCTTCTGGTTTGCATATGACACCTCCATGTTGTCAGGCTTGCTTTATCTTCACTTGCACTTGCACTGACCAGTTTATTGTATTCACCATGCTTGTACCTGATCTTGTTTCACTGGTGCATCCCTTAAAATAGCCATTTTAAAAACTTTTCAAAATTCACATTGTAAAAACCCTGAAAACCTTACTTTGATTGCAAATGTGAGAAATGAGGATCACGGATCTTAAGGCTGAATTAACACTAGAAGGGGGTGACTAGTGTTATGTTGATTTTCTAAATAGTTTTGAATCTCATGTAATTTACTCACCAAAAAACGCAATTCACAACATAGATATAGTCACATAAGCAGACATAGATGCAAATACTAAATAAAAGCAGTAAAGGAAAGAACACATCAGGATTTTATACTGGTTTGGAGTTACCCTATCTCCAGTCCCATACAAGCATATATATTTCTTTTCAAAATAATCTCCTAGATTACATCCTCGGTTTCAAGGCTATGAGGTACACCCTCCTGTATTCGAGTCCGAGAAAACTCTCTTGATTTATCCAGGCTGCAAGATCAGCTAATCGATTTTCGAGGCAACGACCACACCAAATTGATTTCAAGGCTCAACCGCACCTTTTACTCAATAGTTTGATGTATAAATGATCTTATAACTCTGAATAGCACCGAGATCTTATGGAGAGAGTGGCAGAGAATCAAACAAGAGACAATCAAGTTTGATTTACTTGGTATTTCGGCAGAGTGTAGTTTTGGATTCTTTAGAATAAATGTGGAAGATGAAGAGGAGAGAAAACAAGTGAAATTTGATTAAAAATCTGTTTAAAACAACTGGTATTTATAGAGGATCAACAGCCATATCTATTCGTGAAAGGATGCGACGAATAGACACTTCTTTTGAAAATTTCAATTTTGAATTTAACGGGCACCATGTCGACATGGGAGGTTGAAGGATGTCGACATGCTCTAGGAAAAATTGATGATTTTGATTTTCTTATTAAAATTGGTTTCTATAATTTGTCAAAACAATTTCTAAACTTTGTAAATATATCTGAATATAGTTTAAGCATATAGAAGTTATTTCTAACATATAAACTTAATCTATAAAGTGATTTAAAATCTAAGTATATAGATATATAAAAGCTAAATATTAAAACAAGAGATAGTTTAAAATCAAGGACAATTTTGAAATCAAAATATTAAAAATGATAAAGATAATTTTGAGGCTAAAATATTTCAAACAAGAGAGATGTCTTTTTGAAAAGAAGGTTTTGAAAACATTTAAAATAAGAGATAGACTTTTGGAAAAACATTTTTATAAAATTAGCGGATATCAAAATAGGACCACTATATGTTCCACTAGATATTGTCACGGGTTCCATCCTACTAGGGTTCCATCCCTTCGAAGTGGATTCCATCCTATGAATAAATATCGAATAAAGATATAAGTGCTTTTTAACATTATTCTAGACTCAATAGTTATCTCATATTCTTGAAATCTGGAACTCTTGATATATTGATCCTCACAAGTCTTTAATCTTGATATTTTCAGTCTAAAATCTCTATACTGTACAGTCTTTATTCTTGGTGCATGCATGGTTATATCCTATATATACATAAACATATCTAAATTATAATGTTAGTACTTATATTTTACAACAAAGTTCTAAGTTTGTTGTCTTCAACACCATCATCTCAAGGACTAACAGTTGCTTCCAATACTTTCCTCTATCAGTGATTGCTTGCGGCTGCGAAGTTGAGATCGAATGATGCTTTGAATTAAATTGGTACGTTTGTTCCTTTTTCGATTAATATTGTACTTGACTTTGATTTGAGTTGAATGATTATACCTCTCTCTTGTTGCTTGAACTCGAATGCCTTAAACATGCCGATGATGTTAAGGGTTTTATATGATTGAAAACCCTAAATTTTCGATCGAATATAATGTTTAAATTCGTCAGATATTTTTCAGCTGGCCATTCGATTATTCTTGAATGATTGTGATTTCTTTAGACTTATTCAATTCATATATTATTGTAGCTTGATTATCATGGCTTTGCATAGCTTTGACGATGTTTTCCTTGCTCACCACTGTTTTGATTCTACTGGCATTTTAACTTGTTTGAATTATTTGTCTGCAAGTTGAATTCAGTCATTTTTGAATTTTTGATAATCTGGATTTCGAAAAATTTGATTTGAATTTATTTTTGTTGGCATTTGACTTTGGTAAAACTGTTAATTTCTCTGTAGTATTTCAACCCGATACTTGTAGTTGTTCATCCTGTCAATGTACATGTGCATTGCGTTTTCCACTGCCGTGTGATATTGCACTTGATGTTAGTATTGACTTGTCTCGACTACTAATTGCTATATCACCATATGCTTTGTAGTTACCACTATTGCCTTTGTTATTGTGTGACATTGTGTACTTGTTTGAAGTCTTATGTCCAGTAACTTGTCTCATGTGATGTTCATAATGTTTGATCCATATGCATATGTATATTTGCACATTTTCTGATTGTCTGCACTTTAGTTATTCCACATGAGTTCATATTATATCTGGGCATGTGTGCTTCATGTAGATAGCTTGGTTCTCTGGTCTCTGTAGCATATATGTGTTACTTGTCATTCATGTAAATATGTACTTGATTCATGTCCGTATATACATATGTATACAGTCTGAATCAATCAAGTTCACAACTGTACACTTGTGTTGTTTGCATTTCCATATGAACTGATATGTGCTTGTGCACATATTCTATTTTTCACTGCTGCATTTCATATATATGTTCCTTGGTTACACTATCCACATGAGTTTATATGCATTTGAATTTGATTGTGCAGTCTGCACTGAAATGCTGTGCATTGAAATGGTTTTGACGCTTTGTACTGGCTATAAATCATCTTTTGTGTTTGGTTGCGTTTGAGTGCCTTTGTGAGATGTGTCATTCATGTAGTCTACTGGCTTCACTTGCGTATTGAGCTAAACCCTGTATTTTGGTCATTGCATTGCTTTGACTCATACTTGCCTTTCACTCAAAAATTTGGTTGAGTTATCATGCCAGGTCTGGTTGTAGCTTTGCACTTGAAGTTTGTAGCTTCTGGTTTGCATATGACACTTCCATGTTGCCAGGCTTACTTTATCTTCACTTGCACTTGCACCGACCAGTTTATTGTATTTACCATGCTTGTACCTGATCTTTTTTAACTGGTGCATCCCTTATTGTCACCGTCTTGAGTCTTGTGTAGTTCCATAGGTTGTTGCAATTTGACCGTGCAGACTGCACTTATGAAGCTTGCTCATGCATATTTGATTTTGTATTGATTATTGATTTGAAACTTGTGATAATTCGAATTTGTTAATTTAAATTGCACTTGTGTTGAATCCAGCTTATAGCTCGGGTTTGACCTTGTGCTAAAATCATGACTTTATTTGTATTTCACTTGAGTTGAACCCGGCTTTTGATTGGGTTTGACCTTGTGCTCAATTGTCCCTGTAATTTTATCAAGTATATATCGGTGTGCATGGCTTTATGGCATGTACAGTGATACACTATGCATGTCATAAGTTGTTTGTGTATGATGAATTTAAAATAAATGATGACGAACAACCCAAATAACTGAGGCAAATAATATTTTCAAAATACATTTTATTTTACGCTGCAACAATATTTCTTTTTTAATTTTACCGCGTCAGTGTTTTCTTTGTGGATAATTCAGATGCTATATTCAATCTGGAATTGAGTTGAAGATAAAAACGAGTGAATGAGTGATATGTAGTGAGGTGCAAATGTAAATGGAAAATTGTGATGTAATCAAAATTGTATTGTAATCAAAGACTGAGTGAGAGCTCAAATTTGTAATATTCAAAATTGTAATAAAATATTTGTTTGAATAAAATATTTGTTTGAATTTAAATTCTATGTTATTTATTTTATTCAGCAAATATTTATTTAATTATATGAAAATAAAATATTACATTAACAAATACATTTAAATGAATATATATAGGTTTATTATTATCAAACAAAAATCATATACTAGCATATTCAACATGATACCGAATCAATATGCTTTTGAAATGAATATGAAATTTTGATATGAAGTACAAAATATTTGAAATATAAAATGACCATGGTGTCAAATAAGTGTTTGGTTGTTAAAGAGACCAGGATCGGACATTGTCATACTCTCTGCCAATACCGAAAACCACTTTAACAACTGTGTACATGGTGGAGAATCTAGAATGAAGTAGAATAAGTTGACGATGACGTTGTATTGAGGTATGAAACGAGCCCTAAATAAGATGACTAAAACATGAGCAATTGACGGGCCAAGTGAGGTAGCTCCTCCGATCGGACACACTTCTTCGATACCATTCTATTACATTGTGATTTGATTGGGCGCACCTTTGATTTTGGGAGTGTTGCACGAGGTGGACGGCAGCTGCGGCTATGCGTTACCACCAGCCTGGAAGTGTAAATTGGTAGAATACTACCCAGGGTATAGCCTTGCGTGCCTTGCCATCTACCTTATCGAGCCCATTACGATTTTGGTTTGTGTCATACCGATAGAGTGCTCTTTGATAGCCTACCAATTTGGTAGAGTTTGCAGTACTGTAAAGACTAAGGCATTATATAAAATGTGTTAAGGGGGATATGAGTAATGCCTTAACGCTATTTTAACAGTTTACTTTACTGATAGACATATTATAATAGCGTATATTACTACATAGTAGATAGTTCACGGATCCTTAGATGATGGAAATACCAAACATCCTTTAAGTTATTTGTATTTCAGTTGACATTTCACTTGAGTTGAATTTACCGTTATAAGAATATTAATCCTGACTCGAGTTTTTCATGTTTTGCTTTATGCTCGAGTCATACTGAGTGTTACAACATTTGCGACTCACCTTTGAAGCTTGAAGCTTTGCATGAAGATCCGTCTTTTATCCTGTCTACTTTCGGTTATTCCAGTTGATTCCAGTTGTTTTTTAAGTCTTGTCGGTTGTGTTGTATTAGTGACTTCTATTCTGTATTTCGAGATATCTGTAATATTTTATGATAAATTCTGATGTTTATATAGTGGCTTCATGAACTACTATTTATTTATTCCGCTGCTTATTGTTATATTACTCTGTGTATGTGATTATGTGATTGATTTATTTACTGTATATATTAGGTTTTGCCAAATATAAATTAACAATCTGTTGTTTTGAGCAATTCAAGTTTGACATGTGCGAATGCAAATGGTTCAAAATAGCGGGTCGTTACAGTTGGTATTAGAGGTTTGGTTTAGGCAAAACTTAGCATATGGTGCAAAAAAATTAAGTACAGAATCACCTTCATTCAAGCTTGAATTTCGATTAGGATCTCTTTTGAATTTCGAAACTTTCTCCTTTGTTCTAAAATCCATCCTTGTTTTCTCCTTTTTGTGCTCCTTTGATACTGGAGCATTCCATAGCTCCATTTCTGTTCCAACAACCTTAGTATGATTTGTAAAGTGGTGAACTCCTTTACAACATGTATTGATTCACCAAAGATTTCTACATCCTTGGTTATGATGCTGTTGTTTCTTGAAAAGCCGAATCCTTTTCCTAGTAGATGACCCAGGTAATTCTCTTCTCATCGAATGTCGAATGCCTTCGGTTATGTACGTAGTTCTACCTTTCGCTTGATACTCAGCCTAATGATCTCGACTCCACCTCGATAATCAGAGAATACCCTAATGATTGGTGAAGCCACTTCTCTCCCTTCCAAGCGGGAAATTAAATTTCCACATCGATCTTATTCCTAGAATCTTCGTTAACTTGGTTAAGGTCGTCGCGATAAAAATAAGTATGTCCATTTCTTCTTTTGTAATTTGATTATCTTATCTTCCTTTCGAGTCAATCATCATAGTAAGAAATTCTCTTTGAAAAGGGTCCCTCTATATTAGATCCCTGTCCATTCTTGAATCATTATGTGAGGGAGAGTTTGTAATTAATATAAGTTGTTTTATATTATGTTGTTGAGTTGTTAAGGTTGATTTAGGGTTCCTATCGATTTGTTTGGCCAACGCTATCGATAGGAATTCCAAAACATTTTAATAGAGAAAACAAACACAATATTATTTTCAAAATTAGTAAATGGAATAATTTTATGTACAATTGTATTTTATATATACAAAAGTATAATTTTCTGAAAATTGGATAGTTAAATGAATTGGTTGTTGGAAATGGTAAGACTAGACTATCATTTATTGCTTTTTCAACATTCATAAATCATTAACTATTATTATACATTATTAGGAGATAAACTTTAAAACATGGTCTATAAATCTGATTTGCAAATGAAATGAATTAAAATAGGGATTTGAGAATTTAATTTTTGGTACTTTTCTAAATTGGGTCCAAAATTTTGAAAATATATATTATTAGGAAGTATTCTATTTTTAAATTGTTTCGTTAAAATTTTAAAAGAAGCGAGTCGGTACTCTCCTCTTTTGTCACTAGAAAATAATTTTGGTGATGACTACAGCATCATCGACTTTCATTTTCGAGTCTCGGAGTGGAAAGGCCATTGCTAGCTTTTCTGCAGTTTATTTTTGGAAAATGAATTTGATTTGAATTATGAATATGGTTTGATGTACAAAACATATATATATTTTAGACTATTTGAAGTGAAATCGAAAATTTTACTCTTAAAATCTATGTCAAGTAATGATTTTAAAATTTTCAAATAAAGTAAATTGTTATAATTGGAGAAAATAAATAAGTTAAATATTATAAATTTTGTTTTGGAAGAAATTTTTTGTAATAAATGTTAATAAATTGAAATTTAATCAATCGAATGAAAATTTATTGATTAAATAAAATGGATGGAAACCAAATTTTGTAAAATATTAATCAATTTGAAACTAATGAAATTTATGGTTTTGAATTAATTATTATATTTAACACTATACATTTCAAACCTATCCTTTCTTCCTAGTTGTTTCTATTCTTCTATCTCTTTCCTTTTAGGGGACGAAAAGTTTTGAGTGGGGGGGAGTGTAACAACCCGTAATTTTAATGATTTTTATAGCGTAATTAACTGAAATTTTGCTAGAAATTAAACAATTAAATTTTGCAATGAAAATTTGATATTTGGAATGCGTCCATTTAAACATAGCAATGGCAGATTTTCATCTAAAAGTATGGAAGTTAGTTCTGTTGTGTAATTTTAAATTTCAACTTAAATCAGTTAAATTTGATGGTAATAAATTATTTTTCGAAATGTGAATATTTTAATATAATAAAAATGTATACTATTTTCTGAATGAGATGTCATAATCTATTTCGTCAAATTTGAACTGCTCTAGCTCCTTTTATCTTATTTTCAGTGTTTTAGCAGCACTTTGGCAATAGAAAATCGACTTTTGATAGGATGGTCATATCGCTCATATCTGTGTACCATTCTGTTCCTCGCATCGTGCTGATTTTTGCAATATACTCATTCCAGTATTTCGTCATCCGGTATGCATCAAAATCTGTGAAATGATTTTCGTATCGGTGCCACATTTGGGCTTTTGGGTTCCTGTGTGTATTCTATTGTTCTCCGTGTAATCTAACAGCCATTAGCCTTTAATATATCTATGAATCAATATTTGACTTTACACATTCCTATGCTTTCAATATATATTTAATGTTTCTAGCCATTCTTCCCTTTTTGGTTCCATTTGAAATATATACATATATATATGTATATAATATAATATAGAAGTTAATATATCTTCATTTGTGCTTGTTCATTTTCTTCTCGAATGAATTTTGCACCTTTCCCATTCAATCTCGCCTTATTCCTCCTCCCTCCGATAACAACTTCTCCTTCCAAACTCAGGCTCGCACGTCTCCTGACCCAACTCCTCGCCTACACATCGCTCTGTCCTATTTATATACAACCGCCACTAAGCACTTGATCGTGACCCATCTCACCATCACTGCACGTCGTCTTCAGCCGAGACAAGTCCGCTCCACCCTCTCAAAATACGAACCCGCTACACATCAAAAAGTCTATCTCCCCTCCGATCTCATGCCTGCATACATTTATTTTTTAAGCCGCATCCTTGCTTTACTTTGTATTTTTAATTTTAAAGCTATATATGATATGTTTGTATATATTGAAAGCAATAGCCTTTTCTTCTTTTATTTGTATATTGTCTATTTATATATTGTTCATATGTAATATAGTGATATGTATATATCTTTATTATACATATATATAATTTACTTCTTTTTCCTAAGATACTACTTTTAGCCTTCCTTTGTTTAGATATACGTTATAGGTTTACATATATACGTTTGTATATTTATGTGCTGCCTATATGCTGCAGCATCATTTGTATATATATGTGTATATATCGATCTGTGGTTATATATATATATAAAGTCTTACAAACCGAAGTAAGTATATGTTAATCATGTATAATATATACATATATATATATATATACATATATATGTTGCATAAGTTGTAGATAATTTGTGAGCTTATGTATGTACTATAATAAACTAAGTTATTTTGATTTTAAAATATGTTTTTAAATATAATATATATGTTGGTCTATATATTAGTTTATATCAGTATACATGAGTTTGGTTATCAAAAATATACAGAGATACTTTTATGTGTTCGAATTAAATTTTTGATTTGAAATTATATATGGAGAATTTATTTTAAATATATGGTTTTAAATTGATTAAGAGAAAATTGACATATATAACATATATTTTGCTCATTTTATATTAAGCTAATTTTAATTTATTTTCCATCAACTCCAAAGGTTCAGCGTTGCTTCAATTGTCAAATTCTTGTTCATCGTACTTTACTTTGGAATTCGTTGTTCGGATTCGCAGCTCAGTTCGTTATCAAATTTCTCTAGCCTCGATAGGTAAGCAATCACTTTCGATTAACATTCTTATATTTAATAAATTTAATTCACATTGAAATGAAAATTGAAATATGCTGTTAAATTTGAACTGTTAATTATATAATTGCTATATACTATATGCCATTATTTGTAACTGTTCACGTATGACATCTGACACCATAACCTATCATTTATACTATGGTTAATTTTTTTATTGTTGATATATACATGTTGTTGATATGTTATATTATTATCATATTTGTTCTCACTCTGCAACTTCCCTGTTACTTAGAATTCCCTATGAGTTGAAATGATACATACCCAAACGATCTTATAGATTAGGGGAAAATCGTTATGGTTGATGTAATGAACGTAATTTTCGATGTTTAAAATTTGTTAACTTAATAAGATTTTGGTAATTAAACTGGAATAAATAAAAAATTGTGGAATTTTCTAATGAATTAATAACAGGAATGAAATGTAAGAATATAATGCAAGTTAATAAATAACCAATTTAGAGTAATCCTAATTAATTGAAACAATCGTAGGGTTATAATTGATTGTAAATAGTAATATTTGGAATTGTAAATAGTAATATTTGGAAATAATGTTAATGTTATTCATAATAGGACAATATGTTGAATTGAAAGAACGGAAATAAAGATCTATAAATTTATTGGAATTTAAATTGTATACTTGAAATTGTGCAATTAAATGAAATTAATTATAACGAAAGTGAAGGGAAGATGAAATGGGAAATTATTAATGTATTAGGATATAAACAAGGTTAATTGTGCCCTTGGGGTGACAATTGACTGAATAACAGGATTTAAAATCAATTAAACTAGATTTTTGGAAATGAAAAGTAAATTAAATGGAATTATTGGAAATTAAATTTATAATTTCTAAATTTAGTGAAATTGAGGTTAAAACTGAAATTGATAAATTCATCAACTCTAAATTGACATCTAAATTGTTTAAATTAGTGTAAATGATTAAAGAAATTTAAAAATGATAAAAATTGTCAAATATAGAATTGAAATCGAAAATTTGATTTAATTAATCAATTATTAATTCATTTAATTAATGTAAAAATAGCCATTTTGGCCGCTGACTCGGATTTCGATGAAACTAGTTTCATCAGATCTGCAACGGTGAATTATAATAGGATTCCAAGTTTCGTAGTGATCAGACTTGTCATTTGATCGGACTCGAAACGCCTTGAAATCAATTTAATGGAAATCAGTTGAAATCAATTTGAAATAAGCTGATTTTATCATAACTTCTTCATACGATGGAGTTAGGACTTGTAACCTGTACCATTGAATTCAAAATATTCAAAAACATTTATTTTGATATATGGGTTGACCCAATTTCGTTTCGGAGTCAGAATGGGCTTTTCGGGCCATTTATCATTCAACGGTCCAAACCAATCGTATACGTTCCTCTATTTCTCAGCTCTACCTATATATATCCAGTCATAAACCCTAGCAGCCTTTTTATTTCTCATTCCTGTACATATAGAAATTTCTATTGCTCTTCTTTCTCAATGGAAAACAAACTCTCAAAACCTAATTCCCAATTGCAATTTTAAATCAAATTCAAAGCCAAAAACTCAAACTCCTCAAATAATATCGAATTACATATCAACCTGAAGCTCTCAAAGAGCGCAAGCCAATTATGTGATTTATTTCTCATTGAGGGTTACTGTATTGCCAGAATTGGCTAGATTATTTTTGGTCGTTCATATTGGAGTATTGTTTTTTAGGTGGATCAACGTCGTGGAGTCAATCGGAGGGCATGGATGCGAAGAGGGTGTTGAGGCAAGTCCATCCATACTGTCGCTTTAGTCGAAGGGGTTTTAGAATCGCTATGAGTGGCCGAGAATCATGGCGGCATCGCTATCGCATGGTGACGCCGGAGGTTGCGTCGTTGGTATCGGTGGGAGCGGCTTGGAGGGGGCGACACGATGGAGTCATTCGATCAGGTCCGAGGTGTATGGTTCGTCGATGATAGTTCATGGAAGATCGGTGGCTTTAGCTTGTTTCGAACGAAGAATCAATGTTAGGGTTTTGTCGCATCTTTGCAGGGTGACGTGGCCAACAGTAAATTTCCTTTTCGTTTATTTTATTTTATTTTTTATTTTTTTCTTTTTTCAAATATTCTAACTAGCATAACTTTTGCATACGAGGTCCTTTTTACGTGCGGTTTTCTCCGCTAGGATCGTATCGCAATTTCGGACATATTGACGCTAGTTTGGACAATTTTTGAGACTATTTGAATTTTTCATTTAAATTGGATTTAAATTCAATTTAAATTCAAAAGGTGAGTGTTTTAACCCACTCACAACTTCTAAAATTTCTAATGTTTGTTAAATTGATTTGTGATGTGATTAAAAATTTATTTACGACTGTTTAGCATATTTTGAATCATCATCTCAGTTTATTTGAATTTATTTGGATAAAATAGTTATTTAATATATTATTGAATATAAACTGCCAGTAAATACCTGCTATTTATTATCCGTTCTATATTGATGTTATTGATTGAATTGGATGACGATTGTGATAAACGTTTGATGATTGATATTGGATGAAAGGATGTTGTATTTTAGATTGTTATAAACTGCAAGTTGTTATGGATTTTTATTTCATTCGGGATTGCGGTTTGAAATGATATATAGACGTATTTATATTTTAAATTACGGATTGAAATGATAAAATCTGTATCACTTGACCATAGGATAGAAAATTATATACAGACTTCGTGGTCTATATATATATATGATATTTTTGAAATGATTTCTATGGTTTTGTAAAGAAATATGTAGTTTTAGATAAATATTGATTTTAGATATTATATAAATGTTATTTCTTCCTTGATTTTAAGCTACGCATAATTCTTTTTAATATAGAATAAGCTTAATAATAAGTTTGATTTTTATTGAAGATATTAAGTATTTAAATTTTATTTTAATATAGAGTTTATAATGACTCAAATAAATTGAGGTTGGAAGATAAATTTGAGATTTAATTGAAATTGAATTTATTTCAGAATTAAACTCAAATAAGTTTGATGTGAAAATTATTAATTTTGAAATTTTTGAAGGAATGATTTTATAACTTGAATTTGGTTTATGGTAAATTAAATGAATATTTTAATATAAACAAATTAAAGGAAATATTTAGTTATTTGAAATTTGAGTTTTATTTATATGGGAATGGATTTATTAAGTAAAATATTTTGAAACTAAATAATTGAAAAGTGGACTGTTGAATCGTAATTACTAAACTTAGTTTTGAAATTGTGAATACTTAAAGTTTGAAATATATTGAATTTGAAATGGTTTATTCTATGGATCAAATCTGTATTGAAATCGTTATAATTTTGAATAGTTTAATTGGAATCTGAAGCGTATTGAAATTTATGATTTGGATTTGTTTAGATATAAAATTTTGGAATTCCTGTTGATTTGGAATTGATTTGCGAAATTGAAGAAGCTATTTATTATATAAAGTAATTTAATATTTAAACCATTTAAGTGATAGAAGTTATGTTTCAAAGTTACGAGTTTCAAAGTATTATGATTTGAAAGTGTTATAATTTCAAGTGTTTGGTTTCGAAGTGTATAACTTTGAAAGTGCTATGATTTTGGAAAAAGATATATATTTGAAATAAAAATGATATTATACTGATTTGGGTTTTTATATCAATGATACCATATTGATTTGGTTTTTGAAATGGAAATGATATCGTATTTATATGGTTTTGAAATGGATATTATACTCCGGTTTTGAAGTATAATTATTTTGAAATGACCGTGGTGTTATAATAACGTTTGGTTGTTAAAAAGACCAGGGTCGGAAGTTGTCATACTCTCTGCCAACTCCAAAAACCACTTTAGCAGCTGTGTAGACTGTGGTGATTCCAAAATAAAGTAGGATGGTATATACATGGACCCGACTCCGTGAGTTGGCATAAGGTGGCTAAAACAGGAGCGATCGATAGGCTAAGAAGGTAGAACCTTTTATCGGACACACTCCTTCGATACCATTCCATTACTTTGTGATTGATTGGGGCCCTTTTGATTTTGGGGGTGTGGCTCAAGGTGGGCGGTAGTAGCTGCTACGCGTTACCACCGGTCCGGAAGCGTAATTGGTATATCTACCCTGGCATTGCCTAGTTGTGCCGTGTCACCTACCCTAGCGTGCGCCTTGTACGAGTTTGGTTTTCTCCCGTAGCCCAGGGAGTATCCTCTGCTGGCTTCCCGATCAGGAGGGACTATGATACTGGATGGACTACTGGGACTATTATTGTGTTAAGGGGAAGATTAGATAACTCCTTAATGCTATTTAAAAGTATGTTTATTTTACTAGTAGACATTATTATAATAGCGAAATATTACTACATAGTAAATAGTTTAACGGATCCTTAGGAGATGTGAATCCCGAACATCTCTTTAGTTACTGCACTCACGTTAGACACTGGATGGGAGATGTCAAATCCCATAAATATCTCTGACGTCGTTCCACTCATATTTATTTCTGTTGATTTAACTCACATAAGATATTTTAGTTCCGACTCGAGTGTTTTGTCGATTCGCTCGGGTCAGCCTGAGCATTTTAGGATTTGAAGACCTTACTTTTAGAGGACGAAGACGAAGATTGTATTACTATTATCTATTATATTATTCCACTACATTCATACTATTCCGCTGCATTGTTATTTATTATCCTTTGGTATATGTAACTCTGATTTCTGTGTTGTATAAGTATAATCAAATGTTTTTGTAAAACAGCTTCATGAACTGTTATTTGATTATTATATTTTGTCATTCCGCTACAAGATTCTGTTTTGTTTTTATTCTTTCCCTACTATTTCTTATTCATCCCAATAACAATCCGCCCTTCTGTATGGTTTGAGTTGGTACGTGTGTCTGCTTAAACGTACAAAAAGGCGGGATGTTACATTAAGTATCAGAGCTTTGGTTTAGCGATAAACCTTAGTTTTATGGGGTCCGACTCATTATTAATAGGGTAGTAATACCCTATGATGAGTCGCTGAGTGTGTATATATATGACCGAGCGTATTTGTTAGTGTTATAAAAAGGTTTTGATATTGTGTTAATTTGTTCCATTTTGCATTTATAAATTCTGGTTGGTGCATAGGATGCTATGACATCGATAGGGATTTCTAAACACTTAATAAGACAGACCGACAAAATATTTGTTTTGAATATAGGTGAATGAAATAATTTTGCCTATTATATATTTTGAATATAAAATAATAATTTTTATAAATTATATATATTCAGTTGTAATATATTGGTTATTAGGTAGCGAAATTTATAAATATTGATTGGAAACAAGATTTGAAGAAAATAAAGTAAATAAAAATTGGAAATTTAGAACTTAAGTTTCAGATTTTTGGAAATTGCTTTCAAAGGATTTTGGAATATAATAATATTGTGTATAAGTATTTCAATACGGAGAATTATGCTCCAAAAATGAAAAAAGTAATGTCTGTTCCTCCTGACCCTCTCCTTTCCTCTCACGTCTCCTCATCTATTCCTACCATACCTACGGTCAACTCAGCCGTATCACCCCTTTCCCCTGTTCTCAACGTACAATCACCTGTTGTACTTCCTCCTCCCCCTTCCAAGACGGACCTTTTCACTACTCCATCAGTCTCCCCGCACCTCGACCCCCCTGATCCACAACCTTCAGCTTTCAAGCCCCTAATTGCTCAGGCCGATTCCCCCCTTCCCTCTGATATTGGAGAGCGGAAATGGACTTCCTTGTTTAAACGCAAACCGAGGAACGCTGGGAAGTACATCCCTGTAGACCTATTACCAATGTATGAAGATGAAGCATTAGTGCCCCCTGTCGAAGTTATTGAAGCTGGAGCAGCCATCTGGAATGAAACACTAGTCGGTTTTTTCCTCGACAAACCACTATCGTATTCAGTAGTTGTCTAGAAGTTAAAGTACTTATGGAAACTTAAAGGTGATGTTTCAGTAAAATCGGATGGTATAATCTTCTTATTCAACTTCTCATGTAGTGAAGATAGGAGATCAATACTGCAGAGTGACCCTATCATTATGAATAATAAACTTTTTATAATAAAACCATATGATGCGGCTGTGAGTAATGTCACAGGATCTGTCACTTCAGTTCCAGTATGGGTTCACTTGTATAATCTTCCTATATTTGCATGGTCTCCCATAGGAATTAATTGGCTAAGTAGTCACTTGGGTGAATTGTTATGTATGGATGAAATGACAGAGAAGCAAGAAAGGCTGAACTATGCAAAGTGCCTGATTGAAGTAAGGCCGGAGAAGGAGCTGGTTGAGGAGTTTTTAGTTAAACTGGTTGAGGGAGGATATCAAAAAATTTACGTTGAATATCTATGGAGGCCATATGTCTGTGTTATGTGCAAGAAGTTTGGTCATAAAACTGAGAACTGCGATAATAAAGATAACTGTGATACTAAGGATGTGAAAGAGCAAAAAATAAATGGTGTAGTGGAAGACAAAGAAGGATACGCTGGAAGGTACAGAGTCCATAATAACGTGAGACCAATCAACAAGCAGACTAATAGAAAATGGCAACGTGTACAGGGAAAGAGAAAAGTAGTTACGATGGATGCTAATTTGGATCAAATAGAAGAGAAGGAAGGTGAAGGTAAGAAAGAAGAAACTAGTGATGATATTAATGCTAAAGAGAAGGATAGGGAGAATGAACAAGTGGAGAAGGAAAATGTGCAATGTACTACTGATGACCGGGGTGATATACAAAGGAGTGGAACTATGACAGTCAACTATCAGGAGGATGCAAACATAATGAATGTGGAGAAACCAAAAACGCAAGAGGTGAAAAAAAAAGTTGATGTATCAATAGATAGTATTCTGCAACACAACAGATTTGAAGTTCTAAATGAACTGGAAGCTGAGGATATTTCAGGTAAAATGTATGAATCACAACTGCGTGTGAACGAGAAAAGTAAAAGTTTAAATGAACACAACGAGGTCGAAGGTAAAAATGAAATTGTTCAAAGAGATGCTCAAATGAAAACTAGTACCAAAAATCCAAAAGGAAAGGAGGATCATTTGGTGCAAATATTTGATGAAGTAAACATTCTAGAAGTCAACACAACAAGTGATACTGAAAGTAAAGACAACGGGTCGAGCTGTGAAGGTAGAAGTAAACAGGGGCATAATACAAGTGATAAGAAATATAAGAAGAAAAAACAAATGAATGCTTTTCACAGGAAGGAAAATGAAATGTGTCAGGACATGCACATGCACGATCACTCATGCAAACTGGGTTCTCTGAATATTCCCAAACAAGCTATTGGTGACCGAAATGTTCCATCACCACTCAATGTATACTCTAAAATCAAACCTCCAAATGCATACAAACCCCCTACAGTGTCGATCATGTCACCAAACTCTCTTCCATCCTCACCTTCATTACCAATACACCCCAGTCAAGCCACCCCCCCAACTAAAGAAGGTTCATCCAATTGTGAAACAACACCACTTTCAGTTGTGATTCCTAACTACTTGAACTCTTCTCAAGCAGTGACTAGGAGAATAAAAATAGAAATGATCAATGCCAGTGTTCATCAGTGATGATACACTTTGGAGCATGGACTGTACGTGGGGGTTACCACGTCAGCAAATTAGAACAATGTAAACTTCTTAACTATGTGCTTAAGTATATGCTAAAGTACACTGATAAGCCTAGAAGGAAATGGAGAATGAGAACATGGAATAAGGAAAATAGTATGAGAGAAAACATATTACTGTGGAAAATGCAACTACGTGGCAACCTAACTAAAGCAAAACTGGAGAGCTATGGTATGTATGTCGAAGTTAGGTGTACTTTCTGCCATAACCGAGTTGTATTAGCTGTGCATTTGCTATTCGAATGTACGGATGTTAATCATCTATGGTATTCGGTTATGGACAGGCTTGGAAGTATTAATATTTCAAATGATAAGCAGCAAGAATGGAACATTATACGTGCGACAACGGGATGCAGGAAAGAATTTAGGAGAAATTTTCACGCAGTAATGAAGAGATTTAATGCTGAGGTATGGAGAGAACGAAACACTCGGGTTTATGATAATGACAATAGGAAACCAGAGCTTTTGATGAAGAAATGGGTTATATACGAGATCAGTGACTCTCTGGAATTGATTTCTTTTGCCTTCGTTCTAGGCATTTACCAAAAGTTCTGAGTCATTCCCTTATTTTTTTTATTCTTTGTTTCTTCTTCTTTTAGTTTCCATTTTTTTGTAGCACTTAGTTCTCCTTTGTGTTCTTCGAGCCATGCTCTTTGTTTATTCTGTTGTAATTCTTTGGTGCTGCAATAAAATGGTCGGGGTCCATTCAACCCCGTCGGCCTTGCCAAAAAAAAAAAGGTATTTCAATATAATTTGAAAGAACCGCTTTAAAGAAATTTTGGAAAGAAATAAGTTTTGTACTCCCCTCTCTATCGCTGGAAAATAATTTCGGTGATGAGTGCACACATCATCGACATTCATTTTCGAGTTTCGAAGTGGGAAGGCCACTGTAGTAGTTTCACTACAAATTTATTTTGATAAACAAATATGAATTTTAAATTGTTTTAAATATAATTATATATATATATATATATATATATATATTGTAAGTGTATACGTCTATCTACTATTTTAAAATGATTTGAAATTAAATCCAGTATTTAGTTCTTAAATCCCGTTAATCAATAGTTTCAATTATTGTAGTGAAATTGGTTGTAACTAATTAATAATTGGAACCTTTAATTAAAATAAGATATTAAATGCTAGGTTATAAATGAAATTTCAAGAAAGTTGAAATTGTAAACTTATAAAACAAAGGATATGATTATTGAACATTAAATTAATTAAAAGAAATGAGAAAAACTTGTATAACTTTCAACTACATTCTTAAGGCATATATATAACTTACCAAATATTAAAAGTTGAAACGTTAAAAGAATATGTATTGGAAAGTTTACAAGTGAAACTCATGTATACTGAATTGCTTTTATAAATATGAATTTGATGCCAAAATTGTTATAACGTAAGTTATAATTGAAATGTAATATGTAAAATATAATAGAAAGTAAGTATGGTAAGTAAATAACTGCAAAGTTTAAGTTATTGAATTGATATAGTAAATAGTTGAATTGAACATGAATATTATTAATAAATGAACGTAAATAAATGAAATTAAGTAATGAATGAATGAATAAAAATTGAATTCTGTAAGGAATAATTGTAAAATTTGAGAAAGTAACTATTGGGTGAATGAAAAAAATGAACAACAAATCTTGTGAAAGAAATTAATAAGAACAAACTTAAGTATTGATAGACTCTGATGTTTATTGGGTTTATGGATTGTTTGGAAAATGATATTCCTAATTGTTTGGATGAATGAATAATCTATTGAGCTTTATCTAAGACTGTTGAGTAGAGGATATGCTAAGTAGCTTATTTGTCATGCTATGCAATTTAGAATGTCTAAAAACCCAAACAAGCCATTTGTTTTGTTTGCTATGAATGGATAATTGATTTGTGTTGATTCTGTATGACGTTGTATGCTGTGGTTGCAAGTGATTGTTGTTGTTTGACATTGTTTTGTTTGTTAATGGATGAAACCACTTTATATTTCATTTTATATAACTATTAACCACTTTTGGATTATATAAGTGAAATACAGGCTATGGAAGCAATTGCTACTGCTTTTGGTTTCATAAAATTAAGCGTTTATTTGCCCGACAAATAGGTACGTTCTCGGATTTCGGTTTTATAGCGTTATTATATTGTTTTTTCCCGTGTTGGGATATATTATTTTGGAAAATATATGTTGTATATTGTTTTATTTTGATATTATATTTTCTCTCGAGCCTCTCCGTACAAAGGAGACTCGGCCGAAATTTTCCATAAATTTTGGACTTAGAAAAGATTTTTGAAAAATATTTTTCAAACTTTATTAATTTGAGTATAAAAAGGAATTAATAGTTATAAATAGATATGTTTTATTTAAATTATTAAATTTTGTAAATTTATTTGTTTATAAAATTAATATTTTGAATAAGATGTATTGACTACTTAATTCTATCTTTTCTCTTCTTTTTCATTTTCGGAGACGAAAAGTTTTGAGTGGGGGAGAGTGTAACGACCCGTAATTTTCGATGTTTAAAATTTACTAATTTAATAAGATTTTGGTAATTAAATCTGGAATAAATAAAAAAAATTGGAATTTGCTAATGAATTAATAACATGAATGAAATGTAAGAATATAATGCAAGCTAATAAATAACTAATTTAGAGTAATCCCAATTAATTGAAATAATCTTGTAAATAGCAATATTTGGAATTGTAAATAGTAATGTTTAGAAATAATGTTAATGTTATTCATAATAGGACAATTTGTTGAGTTGAAAGAATGGAAATAAAGATCTATAAATTTATTGGAATTTTAATTGTAATAGTTGAAACTGTGCAATTAAATGAAATTAATTATAACAAAAAGTGAAGGGAAGATGAAATGGGAAATTATTAATGTATTAGGATATAAACAAGGTTAATTGTACCCTTGGGGTGACACTTGATTGAATAACAGGATTTAAAATCAATTAAATTGGATTTTTGGAAATGAAAAGTAAATTAAATGGAATTATTGGAAATTAAATTTATAGTTTCTGAATTTAGTGAAATTGAGGTTAACACTGAAATTGATAAATTCATCAACTCTAAATTGACATCTAAATTTGTTTAAATTAGTGTAAATGATTAAGAAATTTAAAAATGATAAAAATTGTCAATTATAGAATTGAAATTGAAAATTTGATTTAATTAATCAATTATTAATTTATTTAATTGATGTAAAAATAGCCATTTTGGCCACTGACTTGAATTTCGACGAAACCGGTTTCATCAGATCTGTAACGATGAATTATAATAGGATTTCAAGTTTCTATCGATCAGAATTGTCGTTTGATCGTTTCGGACTCGAAACGCCTTGAAATCAATTTAATGGAAATCAATTTGAAATAAGCTGAATTTATCATAACTTCTTTATACGATGGAGTTTGGACTTATAACCTGTTCCATTGAGTTTAAAATATTCGAAAACATTTATTTTGATATATGGGTTAACCCAATTTCCTTCCAGAGTCAGAATGGGCTTTTTGGGCCATTTATCGTTCAACGGTCCAAATCAATCGTATCTGTTCCTCTATTTCTCAGCTTTACCTATATATATCCGGTTATAACCCTAGTAGGCTTTTTATTTCTCATTCCTGTACGTATAGAAATTTCTGTTGCTCCTCTTTCTCCATGGCAGATAACTTCTCAAAACCTAATTCCCAATTGCAATTTCAAATCAAATTCAAAGACAAAAATTCAAACTCCTCAAATAATATCGAACTATATATCAACCTGAAGCTCTCGAAGAGCGCAAGTCAATTATGTGATTTATTTCTCGTTTTGGGTTACTGTGTAGCCAGAATTGGCTAGATTATTTTCGGTCGTTCATATTGGACTATCGTTTTTAACGGTGGATCTACGTCGTGGAGCAGATCGGAGGCATGGATGCGAAGAGGGTGTCGAGGCAAGTCCATCCATACTGTTGCTTTAGTCTAAAGGGGTTTGGAATTACTGTGAGTGGCCGAGAATCGTGGTGGCATCGCTGTCGCATGGTGGGGCTGGAGGTTGCGTCGTCGGTATCGGCGGGAGCGGCTTGGAGGGGCGACACGATGGAGGCGTTCGATCATGTTAGAGGTGTATGGTCTGTTGGTGGCAATTCATGGAAGATCAACAGCATCAGCTTGTTTCGAACGAAGAATCGATGTTAGGGTTTTGCCGCATCTTTGCGTGGTGACGTGGTTAATAGTAAATTTCCTTTCCTTTTCGTTTATTTTATTTTTTATTTTTTATTTTTTCAAATATTCTAACTAGCGTTACTTTTGCATACAAGGTCCTTTTTACGTGCGGTTTTCTCCGCTAGGATCGTATCGAAATTTCGAAAAGTTCGATGCTAGTTTGGAAAAATTTAGAGACTGTTTGAATTTTGGGTTTAAATTGGATATAATTCAATTTAAATTCAAAAGGTGAGCGTTTTAACCCACTTACAACTTCTAAAATTTCTTATGTTTGTTAAATTGATTTATGATGTGAATAGAAATTTATTTATGACTGTTTAGCATATTTTGAATCATCATCTCAATTTATTTGAATTTATTTGGATAAAATAGTTATTTAATGTATTATTGAATATAAACTGCCAGTAAATACCTGCTATTTATTGTCTTTCTATATTGATGTTATTGATTGAATTGGATGACGATTGTGATAAACGTTTGATGATTGATATTGGAGGAATGGATGTTGTATTTTATATTGTCATAAACCGCAAGTTGTTGTGGATTTTTATTTCATTTGGGATTGCGGTCTGAAATGATATATAACTGTATTAATATTTTAAATTATGGATTGAAATGATAAATATCCGTATCACTTGACCATAGGATAGAAAATTATATACAGACACCGTGGTATATATATATATATATGATATTTTTGAAATGATTTCTATGGTTTTGTAAAGAAATGTATTGTTTTAGATAAATATTGATTTTAGACATTATATAAATGTTATTTCTTCCTTGATTTTAAGCTACATATAATTTGTTTTCATATAGAATAAGCTTAACAATAAGTTTGATTTTTGTTGACGATAATATGGTTAAGTATTTAAATTTTATTTTACTATAGAGTTTATAATGATTCAAATAAATTGAGGTTGGAAGATAAATTTGAGATTTAATTAAAACTGGATTTATTTGAGAATTAAACTCAAATAAGTTTGATGTGAAAATTATTAAATTTGAAATTTTAGAAGGAATGATTTTTAACTTGATTTTGGTTTAAGGTGAATTAATGAATATTTCAAGTATAAATAAATTTAAGGAAATATTTAGTTATTTGAAATTTGAGTGATGTGCACGTAAATGTGCATATTTTTACCACCATATTTATTCTATTTAAATTAAATAAATGATCATATTGGGTATTTTAACTTGTTTTAACCAAAATTCATATTAATTCCAAATTTTCACATATTCATCTTCATATAGGGGTAAAACAGTCATTTAAGTGCATATATTTCTTTGAGAAAAATTGATTGGAAATTTATATATATTTTTGTAGGAAAATGGTCTCAAATAGGAGTGGTTTCATGAAGGAATATGCATGCACAAAGAATATAAAGGAATGAAGATGGAAATAATTCAAAGTGAAGATCATGGAGGACCCCACCTACCCACCTACCTTAATGTACAAATTAAAGGCTAATGCACATGCTTATGGAGTTAATGGTTTCATGTACACTTAATGGAGGATTAAGACATGTTAATGGTTACTTGGCCTCCACACTTCCTAAGGGGCATTTTGGGCATTCCCCAAAAATATGAATTAGGGTTTCATACATATATAAATACCCATATGTTTCATGTAATCCTAATCTCTTCTCTTAGTCTCTCTTAGGCCTCCTTCTCTTCATTAGTTTTAAAAAAAAAGTTGTATATATCTTGCTTTATTTCAGGTTGCCAAATCAGAATTACAGAAGGAGCAGAAGTGCTTGTTAAATAAATTGCTTGATTTGAAGTGCTTGTCAAAAAAAAAACTACTTGCTTGCTCTATCTCTTATTTTTATTTGATTTGCATTGTTGTTTGCTTGCATTTCAAAAAAAAATCGAAAAAAAATCCATTCGTAGTTGCATTGTTAATACACGTTTAATTTCTGTTTTGCATTTCATCTTAGATATTTGTTAGTAATAACGGTTAGACATTGATAACACTTAATTGTATATTGACAGTTTGTCTTCTTTGAACAATTTAATTTCTTGGTGTCTAGGCTACCGCAGAGTAATAACCATTTATAAATATTACGGTGATTCGTAAATATTATAGTGGTTGTTCCTCTGAAGGTACTTAAACCTTCGGCTGCATTGCTACGGTGATTCGTGGTGCACCGATAACCCCTGCCCGTTACCTGGCTGAGAACTATCTTGTTTATCTAAGACAATTTGTGATTATACAATTTTTGGTTAACTTAGGATAAATCATTTGTAATTAACCTTGCATTCATTTAGTTGCATTAGTTCATGCATATTTAAAAAAAAACAAAAAAAAAATTCAAAATCTAAAACTAAAAAAAAAATTGTAAATATTCCTTTTATTTTTCTTCACAATTTTTAAATCCTTTTCCTTTGAAGTTTCTAAAATCCAAAAAATTTAGAAAAAAAAATCCAAAAAAATATATAAAACTTTTTCTTAAAAAAAAATCCAAAAAAATTTTGAAAATCCAAAAACAAAACAAAAATCAATTTTCCATTTTAAAAAATAAATTCTACTTATAAATATTTTTTTATAAAAAAAACATTCTTGAAAATGTCTGAATTTCCATATTCACTTGAATTTTTCAATAGTTTTGAAAATCAATATAATCCATATGATTTCAGTCCAAATTCGTATGGATATTTTAACAACTATTGCGTAAGTAATTCAAATTTCGAGCAACAAAATTTTCAAAACGATGACCAACCTTCGACTCTTGAAAATAGCATTGAAATGATTTCATCTTTACTCGAACTTTCTACACGACAAAATCAAGAGATAAATGATTTATGCAATTCTTATTTGTGTAATAACTCGAGTCAAGAATTTCAAAATTTGAATTCAATTCAAAATTCAAATGATTTCGAGTGTAACCCATGCCAATTCAATTTCGAGTTTCAAGATGAATTTCAAAATCAAGGCGAAAATGTAAACCAATTTTCAAATAATTTTGGCAATGGGAATAGTTTCAATAATGATACGATCGAAAACTTTGGTTATCAACAAATTCAAAATGAAAGTTTTCAAATTAATAATCATGAATTTGATTTTGTTGACCAAATGGAAAAAGATAATGGGGATTTATTACTTGAAAAATACAACAAAATTCGTGAAAATCATAATCAAATCTCAACTTGCGAAGAATCAAATAATAATCTACTGTTTATCGAAATTGACAATTCTTGTTCTCAACAAGTCCAAATCAAAAAATTTCAAGTTAATACTTACAAAGTTGACTTTGTTGAGCAAATGAATGAAATTTATGATGATCACACAAATTTGTTGATTAAAACATTGGAAAATTTTCGTGAGAAACAAAATCAAATTTCAATGTGTGACGAGTCAAACGATAATCCATCTTCTACCCAAATCGATGATTTTCAAATAACAACTTTTGAAATTGATAATGACGATCTTAATCAAGTTGTTGAAAATACGGTAATTATTGGGTTTCAATTCTTTTGAGGGTGCGAAATTCGATTTAAACTTTGATCTTCCTTTTTATGAAAAATTGAATACGACAACTTTGAATTTTAAACTCCATTTACACGATGAAGTTGTTGATAATCCAACAAAGGAAGTTGAATTTAGCGAACATGAGTTTTATGGACTTTTTGAAAATGAGTTGTTGAATTCTAAAGGGGAAAATTTCGATCACCGTTTTGATTTTGAAATCGATAATTTTGAAGAAGTTTTCAATGATAAGTTTGAACTTCAATTTGGTGAAAATAAACTTGAATTTCAATCAATTGTTTTATCAACCCCAAAAATCATCGAAAATAAAACAACTCATACGAATTTCAATAAAACCACTTTCGTTTTTCCAAATCCACACTCAACTTCGAAATCTTTCGCGATTTGGTTTTTCGTGCTTAAACTGTGTCTCACACATTTGACGAGACAAATGAATCGGTCTTTAGAAGACCGTTCCATTTACTTTTTGACTGTATACTTTCTCATCCCTTGTAAATAATAATCTTTCATGTATACTGAATTTTTATTTTATTTTTCTCCTTCCACTTGGGTTGACTGTGGGGACACAGTCAAAATCAAGTGTGGGGGGGAGGGGGGGACTTATCTTAATTTTTTTTTCATGGTTTATTTTTGCTTTAAAATCACAAAAAAAATTAAAAAAAAATCCAAAAAACAAATTTTCTTTCGATTTATTTTTAAAAGAAACACTATAAGATAAATATATGGCTTTGCTTTATTAAATTGAAATTTTTGAAAATTTATTGGTCTTAACAAAATTAAAATTGAAGTTTGATTACAAATAATAATGGTTTAACTAGTATATAGGAAGATTCATACGTGTTAATTATGAAGTACATCCTAAATGAAAATCTTTGTTTTAAAAAGTGGTTGATTTAAAGTAAAGGATATAACATTTTTTTTGTCTTCTAAGTTAAATGATGCTAGGATGATTTTGCAAAACTCCCTCTCAAAAAAATATAAAAATAAAAAATAATAACATCCAAGTATTCACTCTCATTTAAAAGTCATCACGGTTATGCAGGGGTGATTACTAGGAATTTTTGATTATGTGCTTTCATACTCATTTAAAAGTCCTCACGGTTATGATGTATGGAACACATGTAAAAAAAAGACTTAATAAAAACCACCTACGGTCGATAGTGTATGCATGAAAGTGTGTGCACTCGCCATGCTCTGTACTCCCCTCACATAAGCGCGAAAGGCAGTGCATGGGTGGTATATCTGGCCTCAGTTTACCTGAGCTAGGTGTGTAATTTTTCTTGCAAATAATGAGAGAGCAAGCAATTGAAATCCTAGCACTATTTTTACTTAGTTGATTTGATTTGTTATTGAAAAGAAATGAAAATACCACTTTGATAAACTTTGATAATCAACTAAGGATCCATTTCATAGTTACAATGTGTTATTAACCAAAACAACGAGTTAAACTATTGTCTATTTGTTATGATAACTTGATTTTTGTTGGAAATTTTGACGAGTAAATGACTTAAATCTCAAGATAATGACCAAAACCTATGTTTAACTTATTTGTGTCAATTTAAAAAGTCCTTCATTTGTAAATATTTTCAAAAACTCACATTCATCTCTTTGTAAATGAACATTGCATTTTGTAAATATTTTTATCCCGCACTCGGATTTTGTGGGTAGTATCCGCTGAAAACCCTCATGAGACAACACTCGTCCTACTGGGGACACCTAGAGGTTTAACGGCTTGTTGCATACGCTCAATGAAATCGTGCTCCCTGCGAAAACGGATTTATCTTAGTTTTTCTTTATTCGAGGACGAGTAAAAAGATAAGTATGAGGGTATTTGATGTGCACGTAAATGTGCATATTTTTACCACCATATTTACTCTATTTAAATTAAATAAATGATCATATTGGGTATTTTAACTTGTTTTAACCAAAATTCATATTAATTCCAAATTTTCACATATTCGTCTTCATATAGGGGCAAAACGGTCATTTAAGTGCATATATTTCTTTGAGAAAAATTGATTGGAAATTTATATATTTTTGTAGGAAAATGGTCTCAAATAGGAGTGGTTTCATGAAGGATTATGCATGCACAAAGAATATAAAGGAATGAAGATGGAAATAATTCAAAGTGAAGATCATGGAGGACCCCACCTACCCACCTACCTTAATGTACAAATTAAAGGCTAATGCACATGCTTATGGAGTTAATGGTTTCATGTACACTTAATGGGGGATTAAGACATGTTAATGGTTACTTGGCCTCCACACTTCCTAAGGGGCATTTTGGGCATTCCCCAAAAATATGAATTAGGGTTTCATACATATATAAATACCCATATGTTTCATGTAATCCTAATCTCTTCACTTAGTCTCTCTTAGGCCTCCTTCTCTTCATTAGTTTAGATCAAATAAAAGAAAGCCCTCTTTCTCTTTTCATGGCTACTTAGCCATTTTTATTTTCATGTAATTTTCCTTTTTTTTGTTATTAATACATGCTCTTTCCTTTTACATGCCTCTTTTTATGTTGTAGTGTAGATCTCTTTTCTTTTATGCAAGTTAATTAGCTTATCTTTTCATTTTGCTCTCTTTTTCCTCTTCATTTTGCTTTCATGTTGTTAGCTACATTTGTTAATAAAATGACAAATATGAGAAGCTAAACCCCTTCAATTTAGGGGTAATGAAGCTCTCTAATTAATGTAGTTTCAACATTTTGTTAATTCATGCTCTCTTTTTGTGCTTAATGATGATGGTAGAAGTGGTTTTATTTGTTGTTTTTGCCTTGAATTTGATAGTCTATATTGTTGACACCAAATAGGCTATGCTTAAACAATCACTAACACAAATGCCTCTTCATCAATATATGATTATGGCATAAGAAAGTTATTTGAAATTAAAATTTGATGGTCTATGTTTCTAATCAATAGTTAATAGGCCATACTTAAAATAGATTTCATTTTCTTTGTCAAGTTTCATGAAAGTTAGTAAGTTTTTTAAGGGGTGTGTTATAGTTTGATGACTTATGTTGGCTAATTAATAGCTCAAATATGTCATACTTATGATAAACACATCAATTAAAACACAAATGACCATAAAAGTGAGATTATGATTTCATGTGTTGAACTACATGATCTAGAGAGTGGATTTATTCTCTAAATTGACATTTAACTCTCATATTTGCATTTATTTTCTTTTTGTTAGTTAGTTCATTTTCTCATTTTCTAGCTTAAACACACTCTCGACTTTGGTTAATTTGATTGAGTAGAATTTTAAAATCATCAATTCCCTGTGGATCGACCCGTATTCGCCACGTGCTACATTCGTACACCGTGCGCTAGCGGTTATTTTTAAATTTAAATTCGTTCGACGGTTTTCTAAACCGATAGAATTTCCATCGTCTGAACATTGAGTTTTATTTAAATGAGAATAGATTTATTAAGTAAAATATTTTAAAAATAAATAATAGAAAAGTGGATTGTTGAATCGTAATTACCAAACTTAGTTTTGAAATTGTGAATACTTAAAGTTCAAAATATATTGAATTTGAAATGGTTTATTCTGTGGATCAAATCTGTTTTGAAATCGATATAATTTGGAATAGTTTAATTGGAATCTGAATCGTATTGACATTTATGATTTTAATTTGGTTAAATATAAAATTTTGGACTTCGAGTTGTTTTGTAATTGATTTGTAAAATTGAAGAAGCTATTTATTATATAAAGTAATTTAATATTTAAACCATTTAAGTGATAGAATTTATGTTTCAAAGTTACGAGTTTCAAAGTATTATGATTTAAAAGTGTTATAATTTCAAGTGTTTTGTTTCAAAGTGTATAACTTTGAAAGTGCTATGATTTGAAAAAAGATATATATTTGAAATAAAAATGATATTATATTGATTTGGGTTTTTATAACAATGATATCATATTGATTTAGTTTTTGAAATGGAAATGATATCGTCTTTATATGGTTTTGAAATGGATATTATACTCTTGTTTTGAAGTATAATTATTTTGAAATGACCGCGGTGTTATAATAACTTTTGGTTGTTAAAGAGACCGGGATCGGAAGTTGTCATACTCTCTGCCAACTCTAAAAACCACTTTAACAACATTGTACGCGGTGAAGATTCCAGAATCAAGTAGGATGGCGGCGGCGTTTTCTCTGAGGTATGTACGTGGGCTCGACTCCCGTGAGTTAGCATAAGGTGGCTAAAACAGGAGCAATCAACGGGCTAAAAAGGTAGCACCTTTTATCGGACACACTCCTTCAATATAATTCTATTACTTTGTGATTTATTGGGGCCCTTCTGATTTTGGAGGTGTTGCTCGAGGTGGGCGGTAGTAGCTGCTACGCGTTACCACCGGTCGGAAGCGTACTTGGTATATCTACCCTGGCATTGCCTAGTTGTGCCATGTCACCTACCCTCGCGTGCCTTGTACGAGTTTGGTTTTCTCCCGTAGCCCGTGGAATATCCTCTGGTGGCTTCCCGATCAGGAGGGACTATGATACTGGATGGACTACTGGGACTATTATTGTGTTAAGGGGGAGATTTGGTAACTCCTTAACGCTATTAAAAAGTAAGTTTATTTTACTAATAGACATTATTATAATAGCGAAATATTACTGCATAGTAAATAGTTTAACGGATCCTTATGAGATATGAATCACGAACATCTCTTTAGTTACTGCACTCACTTAGACACTGAATAAGAGATGTCAAATCCAGTAAACATCTCTGATGTCATTCCACTCTTATTTATTTCTGTTGATTTAACTCACATAAGATCTTTTAGTTCTCACTCGAGTGTTTTGTTTTCTAGTTCGCTCGAGTCAGCCTGAGCATTTAAGGATTTGAAGACCTTACTTCTGGAGGATGAAGACGAAGATTGTATTACTATTATCTATTATATTATTCCACTACATTCATACTGTTCTACTGCATTGTTATTTATTTTCTTTGGTATGTGTAATTCTGATTTATGTGTTGTATAAATATAATCTAATTTTTTTGTACAATAGCTTCATGAACTGTTATTTGATTATTATATTTTGTCGTTCCGCTGCAAGATTCTGCTTTGTTTTTCTTCTATCCCTGCCTTTTCTTATTCGCCCCAATAACAATCCGCCCTTCTGTATGGTTTCAGTTGGCACGTGTGTCTGCTTAAACGTACAAAAAGGCGGGATGTTACAGTTGAAATGATAGACCCAAGCGATTTTCATTGATTTTGAATTTTGGGACTGCGGGTTGAAATGATATATATCCGTAAATATTTAAATTGCGGATTGAAATGACAAATATCCGTATCACTTGACCATATGATAGAAAATTATATACGAACACCGTTGTTCTATATTTTAAAAATAATTTTCAAAGTTTGAAAGGAAATATATAGATTTCATTAAATATTGATTTTAAAAATTTAATATAAAGAATTTATTTTAATATATGAAAAAAGTTGAAAAAAATGAATTTTTTATATGTTTTGGAAATTTTAAATTATATGTTAGTATTGAAAATATAATTTTAAGATTTTACTTATAATTATTGTTTTTAAATATATAAAATAAGAATTTAAAATAGATTTGTTAATAAAATTTAATTTGTCATTATTTAATTTAATTTAATTTAATTCAATTAGTGTATGTATATATATATATGTTTAAAAATTTATTTAACAATTCACATTAATATTTTAAATAAATTTTTGTAATAACTTTAAATGAATAGAGGTTGGAAAAATAAAGTAAAATTGACTTGAAATTTGATTAGTTAATAATTGAATTTAAATAAGAATTTATTTGAACTTATTGATTTTTAGATTTGAAAGGTATGAACTATATTTTGATGTGATAAAAAGTGATTTAAATGAATATTCTCAACCTTAAATAAAAAATTGAGACTAAATATTTAATATTGATTTCAATTTATAAATTGATATTTATTTAATTGTTATTAAAATTATTAAGTGAATATTTTCGAATTTGAATAAAATTAAAAATGAATGTTGAAATACAAATGAAACCTATATTGTAAATGTTTGAATATTTAAACTTTTAATATAATGGGAAGGAAGTGATAGTTCAAAACCTAGTTTTGAAATCGAAATAAATTGAAATGGTTTATTGAGAATTTGAATTGTTAACCTTTTTAATTAAAGTTGTGGAACTAGGACTGATTAAATTGAATTTTGGATTTTATGTTGACCTGGATCGATTTGTGAAATTGGAGAAAACTAATCTTATTATACAAAGTATTTGAGACGACCCGACTTTCCACTCCCGGAAAATCGCATCATCTTGAAGAAAGAAAGGGATAGAAAAGAGAAAAGAAAGAAGAGAAGAAAGAAACAACAGCAGAATCTACACAGCGAAACGAATAAATTATATTAATAACATAAATATTACATAATTTACAACCAATATCAGAGTACACAGATATACAACACATACTAGACAGTTATAAACACCTGTCTAGTTATACAACTCAGTACAACTCAAAGTCAACAACTCAGAGAACACACAGCGGAATACTAGATATATCTACACGCAGAAGTCTCCTGCTCCATTGCTCCTCCACAATTCGTCAAAGCTAACCCGAATCCTAACCTGAATTCCCTTGACTACTCATAAAAATTTGAGTACCCAAGAGTTTATGAAAAACAAAAATAAACTCCGGGTCAGACATGGGTCTGGTGTGAGTAACAGGTTAAAGTTGCTTAACTTTCAAAAACCTTTTGAAAAGAAAGGTATCACGTAAGACTTCCCACACATAAACATGGGAAAAAATTTACCTTACGCTAACCAAAACATTTGATAGGAAATCCAATGATATTATATTAGTGTCTAGGGTTTTCAAATAAATAAGAAATAGCCGAAATTGTTACATGATTAAATTCCAGCTACTAGCCACAAAAGTGGGTAATACAATCAAAACCGTTGGCACTTTTTGGATTTTGGATTCCATACAATGACAAGGCTATTGGGGTACCGCCCGTCACAGTACGTGGCCTAGATCAACGTACCGAGGATCACTCCCGACCCCCTGCAACACAAAGCCGGACCCATTCCTTACCGAATAGTTTCAAACAAGACAACCCCGTGGTTGTAGCTAGCAACCACCCACACAGTCGAATATAAAGCGACTTCTAGACAGGGATCAATCTTGCTCTCCAGTGGGTGCGACCCACGAAGCTTTGCTGCACCTCCCCTGTTTTAGCCATTCCCGGTTGATGAGGCTTGAGGCTACGATTACCTTTATAGGACATATCACTTAGAATGCTCATCGTCCACCTGACGATGTTCTGAAAGCATTCAATCCATACAAGTTCGTTCCAGGTTCGAACGAAACCGAAAGCATTATCTCGTTACACTCATTTCGGAATCACCCTCAGAGTTAACGACAATAACCCTTGCACTCTGAAACACCATCTCGAATCTATAAGAACTAATTCCATCAACTCATTACGGAATCACCCACAGAGTTATATTGACTCATAGTCCTTACACCTCGAGTCTTCACAAAGCTCCACTTTGATACACGACCTAACGTTATTTGGAATCGATGTGGTTTTCGGATATCCAAATATGGAAACCCGATCCCGGTCTCATCGAAAACCAAAGCGTATCTTTTAAGGTCCAAGTTGTTTTAAAGGTTTAAAACAATTTAATACATTATCTAAATACTCACAGATAGATAACTCACAAACGCAATTGATAATTAACATTATCACATAACAGGTAATTCATATCATCAATATCACATAGATATTCCATATAATACCACCACAATAGATAACCTAAGTTAACATCACAATGCAATCAAACATCCATACCACACAATATCATTTATCTCATTACTGAGGTCACAAAGCATCCAAGACAATCAAGTTCAACCATTCATCCATAAGCAAAGATTTACTCATCATAATATAATTAATTTAAAATGAATTAAATTAATTACCCATCTTTAATTAATTTAAAATAAAATTAAAATTAATTACTTCACCAATATAAATCTTGCTTACTCTAACATTTAATTGATTACAATCAATTAATCATTCATTATTAATTACCTAAATTAATTACTCTTGATTAATTATCCTTAATTACATTCATGTAATTATTCTTAATTAATATTACAAAATTAATTATTCTCAACTAAACAGTAATTAACCTTTAATTACTTCAATTAATTAATTAATTATAATTAATTATAATTAATTATCCTAATCCTTAATTAATTACATTAATTAATTACCTTTAATTAACTATTATTGATTAATTAATCATAATTAATCAACTTTAATTACATTATTAATTAAAATAATTAATGATCTTTAATTACTCCTTAAATTAATTACTCTAAGTAATTAACTAACTTAATTACTATATTAAACCAAATTAATTATCCTTAAATTAATTTCTCAATTAATTATTTGATTAATTACTAAAAATTAATCCAAATTATCTCATACTTAAACATCTCCTTGATTACAATCTGTAATTATTAAACAATTACTTAACTAAGTAATTTCCAAAACTTTAATTACATAAAGTAATTATTCTTAAAACTCGAGTGTTTAAAATTAATTAAACTTAATTAATTAAATTAAACAATCTCATTAAATTAAATTAAATTAATTACATTAAGTAATTAATTCCTTAATTACGCTATCAAGTAATTACTCAAATCATTTATAATTGATTATTATTAAATTAATTAATCTAATTAATTATAAAAAATTAACTACATTAATCAATTATTAAATAATCCTGGTTAATGACCTTCGTTAACCATCCTCTAATTATTTTATAAGCTAATTAACTTAAATTAATTACCATTTAAATTATCTTTAATCATTCATTAATTAAGGTTAATTATTAAATTAATCAACCTTAATTAAAAACTTAATTACATAATTAATATTCATTTATCATTAATTATTAACTAAATTAATTATCTTAATTTTAAATTGATTAATCATTAATCAATTATTAATTCCAAATTTAATTAATTAATTAAATTAATTAATTAATCTTAATCACCTTATTAATTAATTCTAAAACATAAATCTTAATCAAATTTTCAAAATAAAACATAACTTAATTATGTTTAAAACAATTTAATTCAAAACAAAGTACTTATGAAATTACCTTTAAATTTCAATTTAAATTCAAGTTTAAAACTTATCGAAGTTTTAAATAATTTAAAACTTTTTAAATTGCAAATCGAACAAATGTTATATAAAATTTTTAAAGTTAAATTCATTTCAAAACTTTTGATAACTTAAATTACTTTTAATTTAAAACTTCAATTTTTAAACCTTCTTTAAAATTTAAAACTGAAATTCAAATTTAACTTTTGAATTTCCAGATTTTAAACCAACTTCAAATCTATTCATATCTTTAAAATCTTATTATTAAAAATGTTTAAACTATTTTATCAAACCGAATGGTTAATTAGTTTAAATTCTGAAACTTTAATTTTATTTTAAACTGGGATTTGAATTCAAATTAGAAATTCAAACTTGCATTTGAATTCAAACTAAAACTTTACTTTTAACAAAACTACAGATTCAAAAAGCTTTAAAACCCAGATTTAAAACACAGTTTCAAAACCTGGATATTTTCCAGTGACCCGAGGAAACACTTATTTTACTTCGGGTTTCTAGCTTGCCAACTTCGAGTTCTTTTACTACTTACTTCGAGCCAACTTCCCTTTTCCCCTCATCTCCCCTGAAACACCTCCAAATCCAAAAGTTCATCAGGGAACTCATCACCGCCCCCTCTGTCGACCATCTCAGATGATCCACTACCAACCAGCAACCCCTCAACCCACTAACATTATCACCAAATCGAACAGAAATCGAAGCATTCAAAAACTTATCTCTGAAACCCCAAAATTCAAAAACCTGGAATTTTTTTTACAGGTTTCAACTCAAAGCCTATCATCGGTCGTAGTTCGCCACCCCGACCATCTGAAAGTCCATCTCTACAACAATGAAACCATCCATACACCTATTACATATTCTCCAAAAACCCGAATACTCGATCCATCCAACACTACTTACTGACCCAAACTTTAACCCCCTGTTCAAATTAGGGTTCATACAAAAAAAATTTCCCAACTGCAACCAAAGTAGTAATTATTTTTCTTATTTCATATTTTTCTAAGGATCTAAGATCCTTACTCAATAACTCAGAAGGATCTTGGGTTTTCTTAAACTACAGATTGCAAGAATTTTCTCAATTTCATATTTTGTTCAATAACAAACTGTATATGAAACTATACTCTAAAATTTTAATACTTGAATCCAAAAAAAAAACAATTCCCAATAAATGCTTTTAATTTCTGAAACCGGATATAAAAATTAATATGATTTGTTTGTTTTTTTTATTTTTCTTATCAAGATCAATATACAGGAGAGTTACTTATGTTTACAGAGACAACTCCCATTATTTTAATTCTCTGAAATTTTTAAACCTATCTTAAGAAAATAAAACACATTACTTTATAAGTTGAATTCTAATCTCTGATAAACAAACTCCTTTTTATTATTCTAAAACACAGATATAAATCTCAAGCTAAATCAATTTGTAAAAGACTCTTCTAACAGTGTATGAATCTGGGAACACTACTCAACACAATCAACATGCATAAACAATCATAATAACCACAGACATTTTATAGCGCACAAACATAATTGTTATCTCAACATTTAATCAAGCAACCTAATATAGTTTAAGGTTTTAAATGTTTCTCACTATTTGATGAATGCAGACCACTGTTGTTCCTCTGAAATTTTGCAGAAACAAATACGCAGAGTCCTGTTGATTCTTGAAATTTGCAGAACACAATAAAAGCAGGCTTGACTTCCACTGTTGTTCATGATCCATACTCTAGTTACTTGTATGCAGAAAATAGATGTAGATGATGCAGTTGCTAGATTCTCACATGCATTCAGATGCACTTTCAACCCAAGTTTAAACAGAGTGCAGATAATAAAAGTGTGCAGGCTTCACTTTGATTTGAAGAGGAAATCCAGAATTTTGATCTTTGATGAGAGGTGGAGTATGCAGGTTTTTGCTTTGATTGTAAATGTAGATTTACTTGATTTTGAGATATGCAGATTTGAATATGTTTATGATTATACAGATTTTGTATTTGAATTTTGAGGTATGCAGATTTGCATTGGATTTGAGGAGATGCAGATGTTTAGATTTGAGGATATGCAGAAATAAGATATGCAGATGTTGGATTGTTAATATGAAAATGAATTTTGATCTTCATTTGATTTAGGAAATGAAAATGTAACATGAATGAAATAAAGATGCAAGCTTAACTAAATGGTTTTCAGATTTACTAAAATAAAAGAAAAGAAAATTTAAAACTAAAATTTTTAACACTTGTCTATTATTACAACACTTGTCAAATGAATGTATAAGTATTTAACACTTGTTTTCTTTAAAATAGTTAATACTAATTACAAATTAATGTATATGTTAACTTAGTTTAGGTTGTTAGTTTATTTTAAAATATGTTTATGAATTTACAAAAGAAATAAATACAACAATGTTTTACAAATTAACTTATACATATTAAAATTAAAACAATTTAGATTTTATACTTTTGAATTTTAAATTCAAACTGGATTCAAAACCAAACAATTTCAAATTAAGTTATAAATAAAAGTTCAATTTGAAATAAACATTACAAATCTTATTCAAAATTTATTTATAAAGTCAATACAAGGTTAATATTATTTTTATAACTCTTCTATTATCAAATTAAAAACATTTTACAATAAATTATATTTTTATCAAATAAAATATCCATTTTATTAAACCATAAAACATTTTATTGAATTTATTTTAAATTTAAAACAATACCAATTTATTTAAAATATAAACCAAATATTTATATTGTAAATAGAAATCCATTTATATCATTTAAAAGATAAAATAACCAATTTAAATATTCATTGAAGAAGATTATTAAATTATCTGAATAATTATTAACAGATTATCAATATCAATTTAATTTTAACTACAGATTATTAAATTGATATTGTTAAAAATTCCGGGATGTTACAGTATTTTTAATATATATATATATATATATATATATATATATATATATATATATATATATATATTATTTTAACCTATTAACTATTTTAATATATAAATTATTTTAATACATAAACTACTTTATTTCATAACTATTTTAATATATATACTATTTTCAATATCTAAACTGTTTAAGTTGAAACCGTTACGATTTCAAAAGTGTTATGATTTTAAAAGTGTTATGATTTCAAAAGTTTTACTGTTTCGAAAGTTTTATAATTTTGAAAGTGTTACGATTCTGGAAATGAATATTATTTAAAGTGGATAATAATATTCAGAATCGATTTCACCCTAAAAGGAAGGGGTGAATATGATGGTAGTAATAATTATAAAAATTTATTGCGGAGGTATATAAAATAATTGCAGCACTAGTAATGCAGCATAGATAATAGCAGAATATTGAAAACCAGAAAATTGAACATACAGATTTACCCAATTTTGACAAAACCTTGCCCATGTGCCGCCCCCAAGGTTTCTACTAGAAATTAAGTAGGTAGACGCTTATACACGTAAATTCGCGATCGCGACACCAGCTATCGGCTAACCTAACTCTACACTTAAAACCCTGCCATAACTTAGCCACTGAGTTGCGAATTCTCAAACTACACCTCCGTAGCCGTTCCCTTGTCACACGACTAGACTTTACAATAGTTTAAAAGTAAATTACCAATAAAAACAGTAAAAAAATCCTAATTTAAATAAACAAAAGCCCAAATATAAAGGCCGACCCAATAAGAAATAAGTGATAAATAAATTGTTCCCCCTTTAATCTTTTATTTCTTTGGCCTGTTCCTTGTTGCTTTGAAAATTAGCTGTGTTGTTCTTTGTTCAAATTTAGGGTTTTCTTAGAATTAAGGCGCCGCTTCAATTTATCGCTATTGCTGTGAGAAATACAGATTACGGATCTTAAGGCTGAATTAACACTGGAGTGGGGTGAATAGTGTTGTTGATTTTCTAAATCTTTTGAATCTTATGTAATTTACTCACCAACAAATGCGATTCACAAACACAGATATAGTCACGGAATCAGATACAGATGAAAATACTAAATAAAAGCAGTAAAGGAAAGAACGCACCATGATTTTATACTGGTTCGGAGTTACCCTACATCCAGTCCCTTACAAGCATACGGATTTTTTTTCAAAATAATCTCCCAGATTACACCATCGGTTTCAAAGCTACAAGATACACCCTCCGGTATTCGATTCCAAGGCAAACTCTCTTGATTTAACCAGGCCACAAGATCACCTAATCGATTTCCGAGGCAACGATCACACCCAATTGATTTCAAGGCTCAACCGCACCTTTTACTCAACCATTTGATTTACAAATGATCCTATAACTCTGAATAGCACTGAGATCTTATGGAGAGAGTGGCAGAGAATCAAACAAGAGATAATCAAGTTTAATTCACTTGGTATTTCGATAGAGTAGAGTTTTGGATTCTTTAGAATAAATGTAGAAGATGAAGAGGAGAGAAAACAGGTGAAATCTGACTAAGAATACGTTTAGAACTATTGGTATTTATAGAAGATCAACATCCATATCTATTCATGAAAGGATGCAACGAATAGACACTTCTTTCAAAAATTTGAATTCTGAATTTAACGGGCACCATGTCGAAATAGGAGGTTGAAGGACATCGACTTGCTCTAGGAAAAATTGATGATTTTGATTTTCTTATTAACATTGGTTTCAATTATTTGTCAAAACAATTTCTAAACTTTGTAAATATATTTGAATATAGTTTAAGCATATTAAAGTAATTTTTAACATATAATCTTAATCTATTGATTTAAAATCTGAGTGTATATAATTATTTAAAAGCTAAAAATTAAAACCAGGGATAGTTTAAAATCAAGGACAATTTTGAAATCAAAATATTAAAAATGATAAAGATAATTTTGAGGCTAAAATATTTCAAACAAGAGAGATGTCTTTTTGAAAAGAAGGTTCTGAAAATATTTAAAATAAGAGATATATTTTTGAAAAAAACATTTTTATAAAATTAGTGGATATCAAAATAGGACCACTATATGTTCCACTAGATATTATCTTGGGTTCCATCCCATTAGGGTTTCATCCCTTTAACAGGCTCGAAGTGAATTCCGTTCCATGAATAAATTTCGAATAAAGATGTAAATGCTTTCAAGAAGTTTTAACATTATTCTAGACTCAATACTTATCTTACATTCTTGAAATCTTGAACTCTTGATATCTTGATACTCATGAGTCTTCAATCTTGTACCTTTAGTCTTGAATTTCTATATTATACAGTATTCATTCTTAATACATGCATGGTTATATCCTGCATATACATATATATCTAAACTATAATGTTAGTATTCATATTTTATGACAAGTTCTAAGGTTGTTGTCATCAAAACCATCATCTCAAGGACTAACAATCTCCCCTTTTTGATGATGACAACCTATGTTTATAATATATACTTCTCCTTCACAATAACTCTCCCTAAAACTAATAACTTCCCTTTAATCTAACCCTAACTACTCTAACTACTCTATTTTATATTTCTCCCCCTTTGTCACCAATAAAAACTAATTCTAAACTAATATAACTCCCTCTTAGTTTAATACTATCCAAACTAAATACTAATAATGAAGTAGAAAAATATTTTATTATATACGATGTTATATTTACATATACATAAATTATAGAATAACACTACTAATAAGAGTTTTTGACAATTGGAGATTTGTGAATTGAACAATTTGGATAATGAAAATAAAAGTTTCCATGTTGTTCAACCAAATTCCCATCTTTGTCAAAACAGACTTCGCCTACGCAGATCACATTGTCATCTTCTTCCATAGGAACCTCTTCTTCTTCTTTTTCTTCCTCTTCGCTATGCTCTAAAGGGTTATGCACTTGAATGTTCGGAGAATCTTCTTCAATCACAATAGGATTTGCATGATTATCCATTAGAAATTTTGCACATTCCAAAGAATTTTGCCTTGCATTTCTTGTTCTTTTACTATCCTTATTTGCGCAACTTGAAGTTCAGTCAACATTTGCATGGTAACCTTCAAAGACTCTTTAATCTTTATCACACGTGCCAGTGTAGTGCATTGAAATGGACCAGAATAAGGAGAAGGGAAAGAAATAATCTCATTTTGGTTTGATTTAGTGGAGTAGGCCATTAGTTTCAATTTTTAGAAGTTTAATACATAGAAAGAGAAGGGAGAAGACAGAAAAATTCAAATACATAGGTTTATATAAATACAAACTAATTTTAGAGGGAAAATCAAATTTTCAAATTTTTCCGTTGTATGCCGACATCGGTGGTAGGGGTATGTCGACATCCCTATGAAAAAATTGATTTTCGTGTATATCTCTGTTTATTAAAATATATGTTACTATACCTATATTCTATATCTCATTTATTGAACAAACTCCTAGTTCTCTTCTTAACTTATTAAATATAGATTGATTTAAGGGTTTGGTTAAAATATCAGCAATTTGATATTCGAAGTTGATAAATTCAAGAGAAATAATCTCTTTACTTATATTATCTCTGAGAAAATAATGTCTGATACCAATATGTTTTGTCCAAGCATGATGAGTAGGATTTTTATATAAATTTACTGCACTAGTATTATCATAATAAATTGGTGATTTTGAAATTGTTAATCAAAAATATTTTAGGGTTTGTTGCATATAAATGACTTGAGAGCAAGCCAAAGCAGCAGAGATATATTCTGCTTCAATTGTTGATAAAGAAATAGTGTTTTACTTTTTACTAAACCATGAAACCAGAGAATGCCTTAAAAGCGATAAGTTCCACTTGTACCTTTTCGGTCAGATTTGCAACCAGCATTGTCAGCATCACAATAAGATATTAAATCAAGTGGATCATTTTTGTGGTGAAATAAACCATAGTCAAAAGTATGTTTAACATATCTTATGATACGTTTCACAACTTTTAAGTGAGTTTCTTTGGGTTGAGATTGATATCTTGCAAAGAGACAACACTATGCATGATATCAGGTCTACTCGCAGTGATACTGAGTAGTGATCCAATCATTCCCCTATATAGTTTTTGATTTACATCTTTTGAAAGATCTTCTTTATTTAAATCTTCATTGGTTGCCATGGGAGTGGGTTTTCCACTTGCAGCAGTCATACCAAATTTACTAACTGGATCCCTGGCATATTTTTCTTGACTAATAAAAATACCATTATCTAATTGTTTTATTTGTAATCCTAAGAAGAATGTAATTCACATATATAACTCATCTCAAACTCTTCTGTCGTTATTTCAGAAAATTCTTTATTCATTTCATGATTAGTTGAACCAAAAATAATATCATCCACATAAACTTGTACTAGTTGAATATCGTTTTTATTTCTTTTAATAAAAAGAGTATTATCTACTTTACCAATTTCAAAATTTGATTGTAATAAAAAAATCTTAGTCTTCCATACCATGCTTTAGGAGCTTGTTTCAGACTATATAAAGCTTTCTTAAGTTTTAAAATATAGTTTGGAAATTTTTCATCTTCAAAGAGTGAAGGTTGTTCAACATAAACTTCCTCTTTCACAAATCCAATTAAAAAAGCACTTTTAACATCCTTTTCAAATAATTTGAAATTATTATAGTTTGCAAAAGCAAGTATAATTCTAATGACTTCTAATCTTGCTACGGGTGCAAAAGTTTTATCAAAATCTACTCCTTCTTCTTGACAATAACTTTGTGTGACTAATCGTGCTTTATTTCTAACGACCTCACCTAGTTCTAAACCCAATTAGTTCCTATTATAGTTTTATCCTCGGGTCTAGGAACAAGTTTCCAAACATCATTTCTGGTGAATTGATTCAGTTCTTCTTGCATCGCCAGAATCCATGAATCATCAGATGATGCTTCCTTCGGATTTTTAGGTTTAACAGATGATATAAAAGCTACATTACTCATGTTATTTAGTTGATTTCTAGTTCTAACAACAGATTCAATATTTCCTAGTATATTTTCTATAGGATGATCTTTTAAAAGCTTAACCTTTTTATTTGGATGAATAAGTTCATTATTTGCTTTAATTGATTCATTATTTAGAGTAGCAAAATTTTCTTCATCATTAATTTGTTTAACATATTTGAAATTTTCATCAAACCAAACACACATTGTTTCTTCAATGGTATTTGACGCAGCGGATAAATCGAAACAAACTTCAATCGATGGAATGTAACAATCGGTGAGTTGAGAATACTGCAAGGCCCAAATCCGTTGATCCAAAGATTCCGGATTCTAGCTATCTTCGTCTCGTTGATCGCGCACGATACCGAGAAAGAAGATCTACGATTCTTCGTACGTTGATCTAGCGCACTAGATACCGTGAATCGGCTTCTACGATCGTTGAATCGAGCGCACTCGATTAACCGAAAGAGGAGATAGGAGATCACACTCAACTACCAATTTGTATGAAAGCACAAAGCTAACAAAAGAGAATTTTATTCAAGAATCAACAACCTTCAAAATTTACAACACACACGTATTTATAGGAGTTACAATCCAATTCCTAAGTCGTTGCCGACCTACGACTCATCCTAGGTCGTTGCCGACTTATTACAGTGGCGACCTAAACCCATTACAACATAGCACAAAGTGACCGACTCAAACATGGCCGACTTAACCAAGTACGACCTAACATACAACATACGACTCAACGTGACCGACTCATATATATATGACCATAATACGACTCATCATAGGTCGTACGCGACCTAACACATTACATACATACACGTTTACAACAGTTAGATCGTATACGACCTAAGACCCAATATTACAAACGACTTAACAAACCCAGCATTGGTGCCTTATCTTCCTGGCGACCTACGACCTAAGTTAGGTCGTTAGCGACTCAAATTTCAAGCGACTCATCTCCAGTAGCGGTATCTCATTGGGTCGGTCTATATCTTCCTCCTTAGGTCGTTGCCGACCTAGACCTCCTTCGCTGAGTCGGAGACAACCTAAAGCTGCTTCATTAACTCGTAGCTCTTTCTCCTTAGGTCGGGTTCGACCTAAAATGTGCTTTGGTTTCTGTAAATCGTTGCCATTTGTCTTGTTAAGTCGCGAACGACTTAGAGTGTTTTTGTTAGATCGGTATCGACTTAAAACTTTCCAACGATCTAACTCCGAAGCCTTTTCCATACGACCTAGAGTTATGTTAACTCGTGACCGACTTTCAGTAGGTCGCTGCTCCTTCTCACATGGCCAGTTAGGTCGGTGGCGATACAAATCTACCCTCCTAAGTCGTGAACGACTCATGCTGCCTTCACCTTCCTTAAGTCGGAGCTCGTTAGGTCGGAATTCTTCATCCTGTGATTTCTTAGGTCGTACTCGACTTAAAAACAAGTTAGGTCGGAGCCGACCTATGACTTCGTCTCTCTGGTCTGCATCATCCTCTCCGGGTTGACAGAAATTCGACCTCGAATTTTCACCATCTCCTTTCACAACAATTTCTCCTCCATGATATGGAATTAGATGTTTGACGTTAAAAACATCAGAAGTATAAACATCATCTGGTAACTTTAATCGATAAGCATTCTCGTTGATTTTCTTCAAAACTTCAACTGGACCAATTTTCCGTGCTTTCAATTTATTGTATGTTCCTACCGGAAAACGGTCTTTTGTCAACACTGCATAAACCAAATCGCCTTTGTTAAATTCAACATTTCGTCGCTTCAAATCTGCAGACTTCTTATACTTCTCATTCGATTTCTTCAATCGTTCCTGAACGATTTTATGACATTCAGTCAACTCATCAACAAAATCAGCAGCTCGTTTAACCGTCCCCTTAGATTGTGGTACTACTGCCAAATCCAACGGTCCCCTGGGTAAATTTGAATATACAATCTGAAATGGACTGTAACCCGTACTACGATTCATGGCATGGTTATGAGCAAACTCTGCTTGGCATAGCTTCATGTCCCAACTTTTCAAATTATCCTGTACAAGACATCGCAACAAATTTCCCAATGACCTGTTAACAACTTCTGTCTGTCCATCAGTTTGCGGATGGTAAGCGCTACTAAAATTCAGCTTTGTCCCGATCATCTTCCACAAACTCAACCAAAAGTGACTCAGAAAACGAGTATCTCTATCCGACACAATAGACTCTGGCAATCCATGAAGTCGATAGATCTCCTTGAAAAATAACTGAGCAATACGAACAGCATCCGACGTCTTCTTGCAAGCAATAAAATGTGCCATTTTTGAAAATCTGTCAACCACTACATATATAGAATCATTACCACACTGCGTTCTTGGCAATCCCAATACAAAGTCCATACTCACATCAACCCATGGTCTAGCCGGTACAGGCAATGGCATATACAAACCAGCATTGGTCGCGGTTCCTTTTGAAACTTGGCAAATATGACATCGCTCCACAAATCTTCCCACTTCTTTCCTCATCGATGGCCAAAAGTAAGACTGTGAAATTAATTGCAAGGTACGATCACGGCCCACATGCCTCGTGTAACTCCTTGACAATTTTCAATCTCAAGCTACAATCCGGTATACATAAACGATTCCCCTTAAACAGAAAACCATCAACCAACATAAATTCATCGGTACTCCCATCCTTCACTTTCTTAACATATTTCACGAAGTAAGGATCTTCTTCAATCATCTCTGGCAGTAATTCGAACCCCGTCACTTCAACCTTCAATGTTGTCAACAAATGACTCCTCCTACTTAAAGCATCAGCCACACGGTTCGTCACCCCAGATTTGTGTTTAACAACAAAAGTAAATTGTTGCAAATAAGCAATCCACGATGCATGTCTCGCTGAAATTTTATCATGCCCTTGTAAATGCTTCAATGCCTCATGATCAGTGTACAGAACAAATTCTTTCTGAAATAGATAATGCCTCCAATGCTTAACAGCTTGTACAACAGCATAAAATTCGACGTCATATGTACTGTACCTCATCTTTGCCCCTGACAACTTTTCACTGAAATATGCAATAGGTCTCCCTTGTTGACTCAACACTCCTCCAATCCCAACCTTTGATGCATCAGTGTGTAGCTCAAACAACAACTGAAAATTAGGTAAAACAAGAATTGGCGCTGTCGTCAATAGTTCTTTGATTCGTTCAAAAGCAACTCCCGCTTCCTCTGACCATACAAACTGTTTCCCCTTCATGCAATCAGTAACTGGAGCCATCACGCTACTGAAGTGTGGAATAAATCTCCGGTAGAATGACGCTAGCCCATTAAAACTTCTTACTTCCGTAATTGTCTTTGGCTGTGGCCAATTCCTGACTGCTTCAACTTTATTCTGATCAACTTGAATACCTTCCTCCGAAACAACATACCCCAGAAATAAAACACTTCTTGTCATAAACACACATTTCTTTGTAGCAGCATAAAATTGTTCCTCACGAAGAATAACCAACACTTCCCTCAAATGTAGAACATGCTCCTCCATACTCCTGCTATATATCAAAATATCATCGAAATAAACCACCACGAACTTCCCAATGAATGGTCTAAAGATTTGATTCATCACCCGCATGAATGTACTAGGTGCATTTGATAAACCAAATGGCATAACCAACCATTCGTATAACCCCTCTCTCGTCTTGAACGCTGTCTTCCATTCGTCACCTGGTCTAATTCGAATTTGATGATATCCACTCTTCAAATCAATCTTCGAAAATATAGTAGCCCCACTCAACTGATCCAGCACGTCATCCAACCTCGGCATAGGAAATCTGTAACGAACAGTAATCTTGTTCAAAGCTCTACTATCTGTACACATTCTCCATGTTCCATCCTTCTTTGGTACCAACAAAGCTGGTACTGCACAAGGACTCAAGCTTTCCTGAACACGTCCCTGCTCAAGTAACTCTTCCACCTGCCTTCGTAACTCTTCATGTTCCTTCGGACTCATTCGGTAATGTGGTCGATGTGGTAACACTGCTCCTGGAACAAGATCAATTTGATGTTGAATGTCTCTCAATGGTGGTAACTTCTTAGGCAACTCCTCTGGAAATACATCTTCAAATTCTTGCAAAACTGGCTTTGCTTCTTCAGGAATTTCAACCTCTTCACTGCTCTCTCGCCCAATCAACAAATAGACTTCAGGCTCCTCTTCAACTTCTTTAACAAACTCCTTCAAAGTCAACAGAGTTTTCAATTCCTCAATCTCCTCCAACTTGCTCCCCTTCTGTTGTTGCTTCTTGGGAACCAAAGTGATTTTAGTACCCTCGAACATGAAACTATAGCTATTAGCACGACCATCATGTTGCACTGCTCTATCAAACTGCCATGGTCTGCCCAACAATAGATGACACACATCCATGTCTACAACGTCACACCAAATTTCATCTTTGTACTTCTTCCCAATAGAAAAATTCACACAAGCCCTTCGACACACCTTCACTTCACCACCCTTCCTTAACCATGCTAGCTTGTACGGTTTAGGATGTTTCTTAGTCTTCAGGTTCAACTTCTTTACTGCTTCTGTAGAAATAATATTATCGCAACTTCCAGCATCAATAACGAACTTGCAAACTTTTCCCAGAATAGTGCATGTCGACTGAAAAATATTGCTTCTCAACCAACTACAATCCTCCTCTTGCTTTGGTGTGAGACATGACCTCCTCAACATAAGATTACAACCTTCATCTCCAAACAATTCTTCTTCCTCCTCAACATAAGGTTCATTTGAACATTCTGCCTCCTCACCATCATCCTCAATCTCAGCAACCATTGCTCTCTTCTTCGGCTTCGGACATTCATTGCTTTTGTGACCCAACTCCTGACAATTATAACATTTGAAACCACTGTTAACCTTCACCTTCTCAGCCTCCTTCACCACTGGCTTATTGACAGGTTTAGGAATATTAGAACTTCCACTAACACCCTTCACTTGATTATTGGAATTAGTAAACACACCACCTCCACGCCTTCCCTGCTTCTCCCAAGCCAATGCTTTCTGATGTGCCTCTGCCACTGATCTAGGATCAAACATATTAATCATATCCTGGATCTGCATTCTCAATCCCCCAATGAATCGAGCAGTTAGCTGTTCTTCCATTTCCATGATATCATTTCTGGCAATGAGTTGGTAAAATTCATCAGCATAATCACTAACAGATTTCGTCCCTTGCCTCAGATTCTGCAACCTCTGGTACATAAGTGACTGATAGTTGTAAGGTAAGAATGTAGCTCGCATCAATTTCTTCATCTTCTCCCAAGATTCTATCTTTGACTTTCCCATTCGCTCACGAGTAAGTTTAGTTTGCTGCCACCATGCCAAAGCTCTTCCCCTCAACCTAGTAGCAACCAACTTTACTCTCCTATGCTCAGGAACCTCCTTAAAATCAAAGATCTCTTCAACGTTTGACACCCAATCAAGAAATTCTTCTGCTACCATCCCTCCTTTAAACTCTGGAATTTCCATCTTCATACCCGATTCCCAACGTCGATCATCATCAATAACCCGATACTGACGTTGTCCCTGATCTCGGTCTCTGAAATGAACACTTCCCCTATCACCGTCAAACTCCTCATCAAAGTCTGATGCATATCGTTGTCTTTCACGCCCTCCAACATCTCTACCACCACTCCTACTACCAACATCCCGTCTATCATGGTCATCAACATTCCTCCTACTTCGATTATCAACACTCCGATGATCCTGACTCTCTCTCCTCTCCCGATCTGAATGATGTGAAACTCTACTTCCTCCATGAATGGATTCAGGTGAATTTCTTCTTCTACTTTGATTCATGTCAATCATAAGCTTCTCCAACCTACCAATGCCTTCATCAATCTTCTCATGCATACGTTTTTCCATTTGATCGGCTTCTTCTCTCCGATACAAAGCTTCAATATTTTGATGACGATTAGCTCTCCTTGGTGGCATGATTGAAAACTCTTCACAAATACTTCAAAGCTTCTCAAACAACAAGTCACGGCTTCAAACTTACACAAGGTGAACGACTTAAGGCTTACGTTGCTCGGCACAACTCCTTAGCTCGGCCACAAGCTCAAGTACTTCAACACAAATCAAATTCAAACAAATCTCCACTCTAGATCCAAAATGGAATGGATCGAAAGTTCTCCCTCTTGTTGCAACTTCAATATGAACGCGATGAACAACTTCAAACTTCAAATACTTGGCTCCTAGAATCAACTTAGCTATGATTGGCTAAGTATGGCTCCGATACCAAAAACTGACGCAGCGGATAAATCGAAACAAACTTCAATCGATGGAATGTAGCAAACGGTGAGTTGAGAATACTACAAGGCCCAAATCCGTTGATCCAAAGATTCCGGATTCTAGCTATCTTCGTCTCGTTGATCGTGCACGATACCGAGAAAGAAGATCTACGATTCTTCGTACGTTGATCTAGCGCACTAGATACCGTGAATCGGCTTCTACGATCGTTGAATCGAGTGCACTCGATTAACCGAAAGAGGAGATAGGAGATCACACTCAACTACCAATTTGTATGAAAGCACAAAGCTAACAAAAGAGAATTTTATTCAAGAATCAACAACCTTCAAAATTTACAACACACACGTATTTATAGGAGTTACAATCCAATTCCTAAGTCGTTGCCGACCTACGACTCATCCTAGGTCATTGCCGACTTATTACAGTGGCGACCTAAACCCATTACAACATAGCACAAAGTGACCGACTCAAACATGGCCGACTTAACCAAGTACGACCTAACATACAACATACGACTCAACGTGACCGACTCATATATATATGACCATAATACGACTCATCATAGGTCGTACGCGACCTAACACATTACATACATACACGTTTACAACAGTTAGATCATATACGACCTAAGACCCAATATTACAAACGACTTAACAAACCCAGCATTGGTGCCTTATCTTCCTGGCGACCTACGACCTAAGTTAGGTCGTTAGCGACTCAAATTTCAAGCGACTCATCTCCAGTAGCGGTATCTCATTGGGTCGGTCTATATCTTCCTCCTTAGGTCGTTGCCGACCTAGACCTCCTTCGCTGAGTCGGAGACAACCTAAAGCTGCTTCATTAACTCGTAGCTCTTTCTCCTTAGGTCGGGTTCGACCTAAAATGTGCTTTGGTTTCTGTAAATCGTTGCCATTTGTCTTGTTAAGTCGCGAACGACTTAGAGTGTTTTCGTTAGATCGGTATCGACTTAAAACTTTCCAACGATCTAACTCCGAAGCCTTTTCCATACGACCTAGAGTTATGTTAACTCGTGAACGACTTTCAGTAGGTCGCTGCTCCTTCTCACATGGCCAGTTAGGTCGGTGGCGATACAAATCTACCCTCCTAAGTCGTGAACGACTCATGCTGCCTTCACCTTCCTTAAGTCGGAGCTCGTTAGGTCGGAATTCTTCATCCTGTGATTTCTTAGGTCGTACTCGACTTAAAAACAAGTTAGGTCGGAGCCGACCTATGACTTCGTCTCTCTGGTCTGCATCAGTATTAGTTCTTAAATTGAAAACTTTGTATGCTTTACTTCTATTAGAATATCCGATAAAGATTCCTTTACCGGATTTAGGATCAAATTTATCCAAATTGTCTTTTGTATTTAGAATAAAACATTTACTTTCAAAAATTCTAAAATAAGATACCTTTGGTTTCCTCTTGTAAAGAAGTTCATAAGGTGTTTTATCAGTTAACGGTCTAATTAATATTCTATTCAAAATGTTGCAAGCTGTAGCGACTGCTTCAGCCCAAAAATGTTTTAGTAAATTACTATATGAAAGCATTGTTCTACCACACTCATGAATCGTCCTATTTTTACGTTCTACCACTCCGTTTTGTTGTGGTGTTCTTGAAAAAGAGAAATTATGAGTAATTCCCTTTCTATTGCAGAATCTCTAAAAAAAATCCTTTTCGAATTCCCCATCGTGATCACTACAAATAGTTATAGTATTTAAAGAAAGTTGGTTTTGAAATTTAAATGAATCAAAAGTATAACTTTTATGTTTCATAAAAATTGTCCACGTAAACCTTGAATAATCATCTATAATTAAAAAGACATATTTATTGTGATTGATTGATTGAATTTGAGATGGACCAAACAAACCTAGATGAAGTAACTCAAGAGGTTTTGAAGTTGAAATCGTATCTTTTAATTTGGAAGAACTCTTTCTAAATTTTCTTAATTGACAAGCATCACATATACTATCTATTTTAAAAGTCATTCTAGGAAGATCTCTTACTAGATCAAGTTTAGATAGTCTAAATAAAAGTTTAAAATTCAAATGCTTAAATCTTTTATAGCAAATCCAAGGGTCACTTGTATTAGCCAAAAGACATAGATTATCATTTGAGATTTTCATACTAAGAATATAAATATTTTTCTTCCTAATTCCACCAAATAAAATATTTGAATTATTATCTTCGATGTGACACTTATCTTTTTCAAAATTAATTTTGTATCCTTACTTGATAAGTTGACTAATGCTAAGCAGATTGTATTTTAGATTCTTAACTAATAAAACATTAGAAATATTAGGAGTTTTAGAGTTACCGACATTGCCGATGCTAATCATATCCTTTTGAGTTGTCTCCAAAATTAACCAATCCTCCATCTTTATAGATAATATCATTCAACATATTTGGATTTCTAGTCATGTGTCTTGAACATCCACTATCAAGTATCCACTTATTCTTGTTGATTTGCACAATTTTTCCATTGACTGCTGATTCGTCAAAGGCCATATAACATTTTCCTTTCTGTATAGAATACAAATTCGGTAGATAACTTGATTTTCTAAGACTTATGAGACCATGATGAATTGAACAGTTGTAAGTTAGTGTTAACAAAATCCCTAAAAATAGCCATTTTAAAAACTTTTCAAAATTCACATTGTAAAAACCCTGAAAACCTTACGTTGATTGCAAATGTGAGAAATGAGGATCACGGATCTTAAGGCTGAATTAACACTAGAAGGGGGTGACTAGTGTTATGTTGATTTTCTAAATATTTTTGAATCTCATGTAATTTACTCACCAAAAAACGCAATTCACAACATAGATATAGTCACATAATCAGACATAGATGCAAATACTAAATAAAAGCAGTAAAGGAAAGAACACATCAGGATTTTATACTAGTTTGGAGTTACCCTATCTCCAGTCCCATACAAGCATATATATTTCTTTTCAAAATAATCTCCTAGATTACATCCTCGGTTTCAAGGCTATGAGGTACACCCTCCTGTATTCGAGTCCGAGAAAACTCTCTTGATTTATCCAGGCTGCAAGATCAGCTAATCGATTTTCGAGGCAACGACCACATCAAATTGATTTCAAGGCTCAACCGCACCTTTTACTCAATAGTTTGATGTATAAATGATCTTATAACTCTGAATAGCACCGAGATCTTATGGAGAGAGTGGCAGAGAATCAAACAAGAGACAATCAAGTTTGATTCACTTGGTATTTCGGCAGAGTGTAGTTTTGGATTCTTTAGAATAAATGTGGAAGATAAAGAGGAGAGAAAACAAGTGAAATTTGATTAAAAATCCGTTTAAAACAACTGGTATTTATAGAGGATCAACAACCATATCTATTCGTGAAAGGATGCGATGAATAGACACTTCTTTTGAAAATTTCAATTTTGAATTTAACGGGCATCATGTCGACATGGGAGGTTGAAGGATGTCGACATGCTCTAGGAAAAATTGATGATTTTGATTTTCTTATTAAAATTGGTTTCTACAATTTGTCAAAACAATTTCTAAACTTTGTAAATATATCTGAATATAGTTTAAGCATATAGAAGTTATTTCTAACATATAAACTTAATCTATAAAGTGATTTAAAATCTAAGTATATAGATATATAAAAGCTAAATATTAAAACAAGAGATAGTTTAAAATCAAGGACAATTTTGAAATCAAAATATTAAAAATGATAAAGATAATTTTGAGGCTAAAATATTTCAAACAAGAGAGATGTCTTTTTGAAAAGAAGGTTTTGAAAACATTTAAAATAAGAGATAGACTTTTGGAAAAAACATTTTTATAAAATTAGCGGATATCAAAATAGGACCACTATATGTTCCACTAGATATTGTCACGGGTTCCATCCTACTAGGGTTCCATCCCTTCGAAGTGGATTCCATCCTATGAATAAATATCGAAAAAGATATAAGTGCTTTCAAGAAGTTTTAACATTATTCTAGACTCAATAGTTATCTCATATTCTTGAAATTTGGAACCCTTGATATATTGATCCCCATAAGTCTTTAATCTTGATATTTTCAGTCTAAAATCTCTATACTGTACAGTCTTTATTCTTGGTGCATGCATGGTTATATCCTATATATACATAAACATATCTAAATTATAATGTTAGTACTTATATTTTATAACAAAGTTCTAAGTTTGTTGTCTTCAACACCATCATCTCAAGGACTAACAGTTGCTTCCAATACTTTCCTCTATCAGCGATTGCTTGCGGCTGCGAAGTTGAGATCGAATGATGCTTTGAATTAAATTGGTACGTTTGTTCCTTTTTCGATTAATATTGTACTTGACTTTGATTTGAGTTGAATGATTATACCTCTCTCTTGTTGCTTGAACTCGAATGCCTTAAAAATGCCGATGATGTTAAGGGTTTTATATGATTGAAAACCCTAAATTTTCGATCGAATATAATGTTTGAATTCGTCAGATATTTTTCAGCTGGCCATTCGATTATTCTTGAATGATTGTGATTTCTTTAGACTTATTCAATTCATATATTATTGTAGCTTGATTATCATGGCTTTGCATAGCTTTGACGATGTTTTCCTTGCTCACCACTGTTTTGATTCTATTGGCATTTTAACTTGTTTGAATTATTTGTCTGCAAGTTGAATTCAGTCATTTTTGAATTTTTGATAATCTGGATTTCGAAAAATTTGATTTGAATTTATTTTTGTTGGCATTTGACTTTGGTAAAACTGTTAATTTCTCTGTAGTATTTCAACCCGATACTTGTAGTTGTTCATCCTGTCAATGTACATGTGCATTGTGTTTTCCACTGCCGTGTGATATTGCACTTGATGTTAGTATTGACTTGTCTCGACTACTAATTGCTATATCACCATATGCTTTGTAGTTACCACTATTGCCTTTGTTATTGTGTGACATTGTGTACTTGTTTGAAGTCTTATGTCCAGTAACTTGTCTCATGTGATGTTCATAATGTTTGATCCATATGCATATGTATATTTGCACATTTTCTGATGGTCTGCATTTTAGTTATTCCACATGAGTTCATATTATATCTGGGCATGTGTGCTTCATGTAGATAGCTTGGTTCTCTGGTCTCTGTAGCATATATGTGTTACTTGTCATTCATGTAAATATGTACTTGATTCATGCCCATATATACATATGTATACAGTCTGAATCAATCAAGTTCACAACTGTACACTTGTGTTGTTTGCATTTCCATATGAACTGATATGTGCTTGTGCACATATTCTATTTTTCACTGCTGCATTTCATATATATGTTCCTTGGTTACACTGTCCACATGAGTTTATATGCATTTGAATTTGATTGTGCAGTCTGCACTGAAATGCTGTGCATTGAAATGGTTTTGACGCTTTGTACTGGCTATAAATCATCTTTTGTGTTTGGTTGTGTTTGAGTGCCTTTGTGAGATGTGTCATTCATGTAGTCTGCTGGCTTCACTTGCGTATTGAGCTAAACCCTGTATTTTGGTCATTGCATTGCTTTGACTCATACTTGCCTTTCACTCAAAAATTTGGTTGAGTTATCATGCCAGGTCTGGTTGTAGCTTTGCACTTGAAGTTTGTAGCTTCTGGTTTGCATATGACACTTCCATGTTGCCAGGCTTACTTTATCTTCACTTGCACTTGCACCGACCAGTTTATTGTATTTACCATGCTTGTACCTGATCTTTTTTAACTGGTGCATCCCTTATTGTCACTGTCTTGAGTCTTGTGTAGTTCCATAGGTTGTTGCAATTTGACCGTGCAGACTGCACTTATGAAGCTTGCTCATGCATATTTGATTTTGTATTGATTATTGATTTGAAACTTGTGATAATTTGAATTTGTTAATTTAAATACCACTTGCGTTGAATCCAGCTTATAGCTCGGGTTTGACATTATGCTAATATCATGACTTTATTTGTATTTCACTTGAGTTGAACCCGGCTTTTGATTGGGTTTGACCTTGTGCTCAAATGTCCCTGTAATTTTATCAAGTGTATATCGGTGTGCACGACCTTATGGCATGTACAGTGATACACTATGCATGTCATATGTTGTTTGTGTATGATGAATTCAAAATAAATGATGACGAACAACCCAAATAACCGAGGCAAATAATATTTTCAAAATACATTTTATTTTACACTGCAACAATATTTCTTTTTCAATTTTACCACGTCATTGTTTTCTTTGTAGATAATTCAGATGCTAGATTCAATCTGAAATTGAGTTGAAGATAAAAATGAGTGAATGAATGATATGTAGTGAGGTGCAAATGTAAATGGAAAATTATGGTGTAATCAAATTTGTATTATAATCAAAGATTGTATATATAGTGAGAGCACAAATTTGTACTATTCAGCATTGTAATAAAATATTTGTTTGAATAAAATATTTGTTTAAATTTAAATTTTGTGTTATTTATTTTATTTAGCAAATATTTATTTAATTATGTGAAAATAAAATAGTACATTAAAAAATAAATTTAAATGAATATATATAGGTTTATTATCATCAAACAAAAATCATATACTAGCATATTCAACATGATACCGAATCAATATGCTTTTGAAATGAATATGATATTTTGACATGAAGTATAAACTATTTGAAATATAAAACGACCACGGTGTGAAATAAGTGTTTGGTTATTAAAGAGACCAGGATCGGACATTGTCATACTCTCTGCTAATACCGAAAACCACTTTAACAACTATGTACGCGGTGGAGAATCCAGAACGAAGTAGAATATGTTAACAAAAATGCTGTATTGAGGATTGAAGCAAGCCCTAAATAAAATGACTAAAACAGGAGCAATTGATGGGCCAAGTGAAGTAGCTCCTTCGATCGGACACACTTCTTCGATATTGTTCTATTTCTTTGTGATTTGATTGAGCGCACCTTTGATTTAAGGAGTGTTGCACGAGGTGGGCGGTAGCTGCTGCTATGCGTTACCACCAGCCTGGAAGTGTAAATTGGTACAATCCTACCCAGGGTATAGCCTTGCGTGCCTTGTCATCTACCTTATCGAGCCCACTATGATTTTGGTTTTTGTCATACCTATAGAGTGCTCTCTGATAGCCTACTGATTTGGCGGAGTTTACAGGACTGTAAAGACTACGACATTATATAAAATGTGTTAAGGGGGATATGAGTAACGCCTTAACGTATGTTAATAGTTTACTTTATTGATAGACATATTATAATAGCGTATATTGCTACATAGTAGATAGTTCACAGATCCTTAGATGATGGAAATCCCAAACATCCTTTAAGTTATTTGTATATTAGTTGACATTTCATTTGAGTTGAATTTACTGTGATAAGAATGTTAATCCTGACTCGAGTGTTTCGTGTTTTGCTTTATGCTTGGGTCAGATTGAGTGTTACAGCATTTGCGACCCACCTTTGGTGCTAGGAGCTTTCCTTGAAGACCCGTATTTTATCCAGTCTGCTTTCGGTTATTCTAGTTGATCCCAGTTGTTTGTTCAGTCTTTTCAGTTATGTTGTATTAGTGACTTCTATTCTGTATTCGAGATATCTGTTATATTTTACTGTAAACTCTGATGTTTATATAGTAGCTTCATGAACTACTATTTATCTATTCCGCTGCCTATTGTTATATTACTCTGTGTATGTGATTCTGTGATTGATTTATTTACTATATATACTGAGTTTTGCCAAATATAAATTAACAGTCTGTTGTTTTAAGCAATTCAAGTCTGACATGTACGGATGCGAATGGTTCAAAATAGCGGGTTGGTGCAATATGCATCATGAGATGTATGATAAGTTATTGATTGGTTGCATCGTACCTTGACGGTTTCCATCCATCGATCGGGTACCACTATAATGCTCTTATAGGATTATTGGTATTAAGGTACCAAGAATAAGAGAGGTCATCCCATTTGGTATTATATCTTTGGTTGAGCAAACACCAAAGTTTCTACTAGTATATCACTTAAAGAGAGGGTAAGATATGTGCCTTAGAATATACTTAAGCGGCATGTAAGAAAGCATACTTGTTATATTTTGATTTTTAAACTATATAGTATATATAAACAATAAGATGCGTTGGACGCACGAATACCAGTTATACTGATGTCCTTTATTAGAGACAGATCATTGTTATCACGAATTGTAAAAATGATCCGACGAACAAGAAACATGGCAACGAGTTCACACTATAACAAAATACGTGTATCGCAACTGGAAAAAACTAGTATCATATGTCTAAGAGAATAGTATTGGAAAAGTTTTATTAGGCCAAGCTGTAATATGATTAGATTTTTTACAACTGTTCCAACCGTCGTAGGAGGCTTTTGTAATAATGATTTACAAAAGTTTTTTTTGCTGTAATAAATCTTTTTTAACTATTTTTTCATGTTGTAATGGGTCTTCTACAACTTTTCTTACCCATTGTTAAAATACTGCAAATTCAAAAAAAAAATTGGGTACCATTACTGCACGCATCTTTAGATTTAATATCATTTTGCAATTGAAATCAACATTGTACTAATAAGAACCAAATCATTCGCATTTATTAAAAATAACAAGAAAGATTCACATTTCAAAATGTTTAAAAATATTCATATATTAACACCATTCATAATGTTTTAGCATTGTCACAAAATATCATAGTTCAAGCCTAAACTAATCTATATAGGCAGTACAATATAATTACGTTATGGTCTTATGAAATTGTAATGAATAATAACAAAATTGCTAATCTCTACCTATATTAGTAAATTAGTTATTTTTGTGATAACCAAATTGTTTTTGAGTTCGAGTAACATATGCTTCAAATTGCTCCTAATTGTGGTTTCGATTACTATTCCTTCAATAAGTAAAATTAACCTAGAAATTAAAATGTACCCAAAATTTTCTATATTAGTTCCTAGGATGATTATACATTTAGACTAAGAAGAAATGAGATCAACAATAACAAGACCAATACACAGATTGTTTTCACTCCGTTCTTTCATGATTAACAATAAAATCCATTTGTAAAATATCTAAATAGAATTAACAAAAATCCAAAATCAATTAATAAAGATCACATTAAATACATCTCTAACTAACTCTACTGATAATAATCACCAAATTAGGTTCCTAAGTTTGTAAACAAACTATGACATCATAGTAGATTAAAAAATATTTCGTGAAAAGGCCATCACCACTTTTTGTTATTAAACAAAATTGATTGTAAAAGTGTCGGCAATGACAAAAGCTCAAAAAGCTGAACACTACTAGATTCATATAACTTATATAGTATCCATTTTTATGTTAGACTCATCTACATATTAATTGACATTTCTGTGTGGTTTTCAAAAATTTACTATCATTTAAGGATTATAAGGACGTATTTTTTAGGCAATAGGAAGAAAGAAAAATGCTAGAATATAAGGTTTAATATAGTAAAACTAACCTCGGAAAATCTAGGGACTGTAGTAACTACATAAACGGTTAAATGAACATTTTTCAATTCTAATAAGGAAGCAAGTAACATCGTGTAGCCTTGATCTCCATTTGTTGCTGTAAAGTAGAATGCAAGTATAAATAGAAAACGTGAAATGGTTGCAAGCACCAACACTTTTCTTGATTCTATTCTTATGAACTTGATCAAAGGTGCATATCTCTCGATCATGTCTCATACGTTGTAAATGGCAATCAAGATCAGATACCTAATATATGATCATTATTACCTGAAGTGTAACGATCCGTAATTTTCGGTAATTAAAAATAGTTAATTCAATAAGATTTTTGTAATTTAATGTTGGAAGAAATTAAATTTGTGATTTAATTAATGAGAATAACAACTAAAATGAAATTCAAAAATGTTAATTTAAGGCAATTGGTAATTATTTTAATGCAATTTCGATTAATTGAAATGATTGTAAACATAAAACATGGTTATAAATTGCAAATAAAGAAATAAACCAAATGTTATATTAATTGGTGAAATAATATTTAATTAATTGTAATTGGATAAAATCAGTGTTGTATAAGTTGTTATAACATTTGTGTGAAGATAATAAACTTATAAATGTGATTAAATTAAGTAAAAAGTGACAATTGCTAGTTGTTATCTATTTATTTAATCTGTTGAATTAAATTGGAAATCAATTGAAATTAAATGTAATTAAATATTACGTTAATGGAAAATAATATGAAATTGGAGAATATTAATGTAATAAGATACAAAACAATGTTAACTGTGCCCATAGAGTAATGATCGATCAAATAAAAATATTAAAATCAAACTAAATCAATTTATTGGAATTAATTTATAATTAATTGGATTTAATTACAGTTGAAATTGAACATTGTAATTAGTGTAATATTTAACATTGAATTGATGCTAAGTAATCGAAGATGAATTTTTTTTATTAGCTATTACATTTAAATTTGAAAAATGATAAAAATAAATTTAATATTAATTTATTTAATTAACATGAAAATAGCCATTTTGGCCACTATCTTGGATTTCGACGAAACTAGTTTCATCAGATCCGTAATAGTGAATTATTATAGGATTTCAAGTATTATAGCGATCGGACTTGTCGTTGATCGTGCTGGCTCGAAATGCATAGAAATCGATTTAATTAAATTCAATTGAAATCAATTTGAAATAAGCTAATTTTAAAGCTGACTTCTTTATATAATGAAATTAGGACTTGAAACCTATTCCATTGAGTTCAAACATACTGAGAACACCTATTTTTATATATGGGATGACCCAATTTCTTTTTGAAAGCGAAACGAGCTTTTCGGGTTGCTATTGTCACTTCGTACCAATTCGATATGTATTTATTTTCTTATTGAGCTTTGTTAATATAAATAGTTCTGTCTAAACCTAGCAGCCTTTTATTCCTCATTACTGTAGTATAATTACATTTGCTTCTCTCACCTCAATGGCAGAAACAAATCTAAATTTCAAACCTTAAATTCAGTTTCCAAATCAATTTCAAAATCGAACCCCTACAAACCATGACATATTATATACCGTTTTGAAGCACTCGACTAGTGTAATTCTCTGGTGTAATTCGTTTTTCGATTCGATGTATGTTTGTTCAGAAATCACCGGTTCATTCCTGGCCGTTCGTATTATATTTTTGGGTTTGGACGGTGGATCGTCGACAGTTGAAGGATCGCGAAGTTGTGTTGGAAAAAGGAGGTCAAGCAAGTCTTGGGGCTATTGTCGTTCACGTCGTAGGTCATCAGGGTTTGCCAGAAAATGGTGAGGAAGTGGGCAGCGATGCAAGGAGCATGGAGGTGCTAGGGAGGGTCGCGACTTGGCCATAAGGGCGGTGTGGGTAGGTGTGTGCGATGGAAGGCGTGGATCTGGTCGATGGAAGGCGTAGGTGGCATGGCATTTGATTTAGAGGTGGCAGCACTGTGCGTATGTAGGGTTTGGTTGCGCCCATTTGCAAGAGAAGCGTGTGACGTGTCCTTTTATTTTTAATTTTCTTTGTTATTTAATTTTGATTTTTCAAACATTCTAACCTTAATAACTTTTTCATACAAGCTCGGATTTACGCACGGTTTTCTCCGCCATGATTGTATTGAAATTTCAGATAATATGGAACCAGTTTGGATGAATTTTGAGACTGTTCAAATTTGAGCCTTATTTTGGATTTCAAATTGATTTGAAATCAAAAGTATATGTTTTAACCCTGTGTAGTTAATGCTCCGCTATTACCCCGCTACAACCCCGCTATATCTCATAGCGGATTTCTACCGCTACGATTTTTCCATATAGCCCCAGAATATAGCCTTTCCGCTTTAGTCCCCGCTATTTCCGCTATATCTCGTTATTTCTGCTATATTCCGCTATATCTTTTTTAATAAAGTGAATTGAAAAATTGCATTTATACATTATAAAATTATGAAACTAATTTATTTGATTTAATTTTTTAATATATTTTCAGAAATGAAAATACTCTAATGTTCTACCAAATTCAATTATGTTATATAACGGTTTTTTGTTTTTTTAAAGTATATTCGCACATGTCTTTATTTAAAATTATTTATGTATTATTTATAATTCGATTGATTGATAATTTTTCATTTAATTACCATTTATATATTTGTAAAAACATTAATTACGAGTTTTATATGCTATTTTAGAGCCATCCGCTATATCCCGCTATATCCTCGCTGTATCTCCGCTATGATGTTTTGCACCTCCACCGCTTTGAATCTACCGAGCACATTAACTGCATAGTTTTAACCCACTCGCGACTACTAAATTATCTTATATTAGTTAAATTAAATTTATGATGTGATTATAAGTTAATTGACTGCGGTTTGGTATACTTAAATTGTCATTCTAGTTAATTCTGAATTTATTGAATTTAATTGCCATTTAATTTAATATAAAATTCTAAATTGGCAGTTAATTCCCTTTAACGATAATCGGGCACATGTTATTGTTTATTGATTGGTTTGTACGGTGATTATGACGGATGTTGATTATAGATATTGGATGATAGGTATATTTTATATTGTTATAACAGTGCAAGTTCCCTATGGGTTGACATGATACATACTCGAGTGATCTGATAGATTAAGGGAAATCGTTATGGGTAGAATGATAGACCTGAGCGATTTCATGGATTCGTTATTAAATTCGGGATTGCAGGTTGAAATGATATATATATATATATATATATATATATAAAATAATTGCGTATTAAAATGATAAATATCTGTATCACTTGACCATAGGGTAGAGAATTATATAAGGATACTGGATTGGTTAAATTAAACGATTTTAAATCCTTAAAAATTTGTATTCAGGCAAATGATATTTTGAGATGAAATTTGATTTGCGTAAACTGAATTTTTTTAAGTCCAAGCTTTAAATGTTTAAAATTGAAATTGATTTAATGAATTGTTTAAAGAATTAAAATGGAAATTTCAAAGTTGAATTTTTGAAGCATAAATGAATTTTGTTGAAATTGTTTGAATATAACTTTGGAATTTATTTAATTTGAAGTGGTTTAAATTGATAATTCAAACATGGATTTGAAATCGATATCGACTAAATGGTTTAATGAGAATCTGAATTTAAAACTAGTTTTAGTTAGTTGAACAAATTCCAAATTAATTACTTAAATATAAACTATTTAAAGATTTAATATTTTAAAATCCTTACTTTAAGGTTTTAAAACTATTAAAATAATTTGAATCTATTTTAAACTATTTTTAATCAATTTAAACCATTTTAATCTACTTAAACTATTTTAAATCCATTTAATCTATTTTTAAACAATCTAAACTATTTAGAACTATATACACTATTTTAAAGCCATTTAGTCTATTTTAAATCTATTTAAACCATATTAAATTCTATTTAAACTATTTTAAATCTGATTAAACTATCTTAAATCTATTTAAACTATTTTAGTCTATTTTAAACTAGTTTGAAGGATTTTGAACTATTTAAAAATTTATTTTAAACTATTCTTAATTATATAAATCTATTTATAACAATCTAAACTATTTTTTAAATTTTAGACTGTGTAAAGTGGAAGTGTTTATATTTAAATCTTTGATTTAAAAGCGAATATGGATAAATGATGTTATAACCTAAGTTGGGATTTGAAATGATATTTTCTTAGTGAAATGACATAGTTAAGTAAATATGATGATTTGAAGTGAGGATTTAACATATTTTGTGAACATGATTTCGAAAGTGAATATGATTTCGAAAGTGATTTTGAGAATATGATATTTTGGTATCAATTATGAATCGGTTTTGGAAATGTAAAAGAACCATCTAGTGTGAAATAAGCGTTTGGTTGTTAAAGAGACCGGGATCGGATATTGTCATACTCTCTACCAATACCGAAAACCACTTTAACAACTGTGTACGTAGTGGAGATTCCAGAATGAAGTAGGATGGTTGGGCGAATGCTTCTGTATGAGATATCTACGTAGCCTTGACTCCCGTGAGTCAGCTTGATGTGGCTAAAACATGAGCTATACCTGGCCAAGTGAGGTCGCACCTCTGATCGGACACATTTCTTCGATAGCATATTATGACTTTGCGATTTATTTGGTGGCCACCCCTCGATTTGATTTGGGAGTTTGTTTCGAGGTGGGCGGTAGTAGCTGCTATGCACTACCACCAGTCCAAGAGTGCAAATGGTAGAATCCTACCCTAACATTGCCTCGCGTGTCGTGTCACATGCCATATTGTGCCTTCTACGGGTTTGGTTTGTGTCGTACCTATGGAGTGCTTCCTGATAGCCCACCAGTTTATGGTGGAGTTTACAGTATCTGTACAGACTACGACATTATATAAAATGTGTTAAGGGGGATATGGGTAATGCCTTAACGCTATGTTAATTCTTTACTTTACTATAGACACTATTATAATAGCGTATTATACTATTTATGTGGATAGTTTAACAGATCCTTAGGAGATGGAACCCCGAACACCTCTTAAGTTATTCCACCCCCGTTATGGATAGGAGATGTCAAACCCCACAAGCATATCTAACGTTGTTACACTCGTATGTTGATTTAACTTACATAAGATCTTTTAGTTCTGACTTGACTGTTTTGTCTTTTCAATTCGCTTGGGTCAATTTGAGCTTTCAGTGTATCGAAGACTGGTTTTCTAGAGGACAAAGATGAAGATTTAGTAATATTACAATTGATTACATTCATAGTACTGCATCATGTTTTTCTGCTGCATTGTTATTTATTTTTCTTGTATGTAACTCTGATTTTTCTTGTAAAAGTGTAATCAAACGTTATTTGTAAAACAGCTTCATGAACTGTTTATTTTATTATTATATTTTGTCATTTTGCTGTGAGATTTTGTGTTTTTTTCTTTCTTTCTCTATTTTCCTTATTTACCCCATAACAATCCTCCTTTTGAATGGTTTGAATCTGACATGCATGGTTTATCATCTATTTAAACCATCCAAAAATGGTGGGTCGTTACATTATGCTAGCAATATTAAATGATAATATGTATGCTGGTATAATAGTAACATATATTATAGTGATCTTAAGTTGTGAGTTTTGGTATCTTCAGCTTAAGAGTCAGAAAATATAGACAATGTTAAAAAAAAGAAGCTCTACTCAAAAGCATATCTATCCCTTGATTCTTCGACCAATTAAAGTATAGCACCGACCGTAACCAGTTCATTTCGGTATAGTTTTCAGTTTTCAAATTTAGCTCAAAGAAGCGGTAATCACTATAGTAAAAATCCTTCTAAGCCTCTGCCTAGGCCCCTCCTAGGCACTAAGCTAGGCTTACCGTCTAGAAATTTTCCTAAGCCTACCTAGACAAGGTTTACTACGTCAATTAAGCATCAATACATGCATTTTGGTACTTATTGGCATTATTTAAGGTTCAATGCCCCATATAAGCATCAATGTGCTACTTTTAGATGATCTTGCCTCCTTGGCTGCTTGGAGAACATCTAAAACCCTAAGATTTCAATTCATATCAATCAAACACTCATCAAATCGCTAAAATTTTATCCAAAACACATGAGTTATCAAAAATTCCTAGCTCCGATTAATCCTCGCCTAAACGATTAATCCCTAGTTTATACTAAGCGCGTAGCATCCGCCTGATGATTTCTATAACCTTGGTTGTAATAAACTGCCATCCCCAACGTTTTGATCCAGGTCTAATAATTTATTGGCATTGCAGATGTCGTTCACAGCGGGTTGTTTTGGGATAATATATATATATATATATATATATATATATATATATATAATAGGTCAAGGGCTGTCTATAAAATTCTAAACTTTCTAAAACTCATAGCGGAAGGAATAAAATATAATAATCAAAAATATAATCCCAAACAAATAAAACAAAGTAGAATTTATAGTCCTCCATTACAAAATATCTCCAAATACTAAAAAATAAATAATCCGAATGTTTTGGAAAATATTAAATAAGTAATTAGTAGAAAATTAATAGATAAATAAATGAAATTCTCCAACGTATCACCTTGCCTCTAAGGTACCGTCGTTCCTCTCTATGACCCATCAGAGTATAACTAAAATAAGAAAATGATAGAGGAAGTCAGACATACTTATGGTCATGAAATGCATCATATAAGTGTATAATACTGATAAGCAAGTAAAACAACACTTATGCTCGAAAACCATACCTTAAGCTATGTCACTTGCACCTAACAAGTTAGCTAACATAATATAATAATATAGTGACATCATTTGCTAAGGTCTTACAAAAATCTATTCCATGTCTAATCATCACGATTAATTTAAAGTCCTAACTAACAATCGCCAAATCATACTCTAAGGACTCAGATCCTTCAATTGTGACATGATGCCAAACCGAATATTGATGACGCAACTCCTTGGACTACCATTTATTGAGGACCTAGTCCCTTAGAATGTCATATATTGAGGATTTAGCTCCATAGACTATTGTATATTAAGGATTTCGCTCCTTGGAATATCGTATATTAAGGACTCGGCTCCTCGGACTATTGTGTATTGAGGACTCAGCTCCTCGGACTATCGTTTATTGAGGATTTAGCTCCTAGGACTATCATATATGGAGGATTTTGTTCCTAAGTAACAAAATGTCTCAACCAATTATCACTAAATCGTAAGTGACTCGCTACTTAGGAATAAAATGTCTCAACTCACCATCGCCAGTCGAACAACATATAACGAACCTACCTAAACAAAGACTATAAGACCTAGAATTTGACCACCTGTAATGACCCGTAAATTTTAACTATTTTATAACGTAATTAACTGAAATTTTGCCTAAAATTAAATTTTAAAGTTTTGCAATAAAAATCTGATATTTAGAATACGTCTATTTAAACATCACAAATGGTAAATTTTCATCAGATAATAGGTAAGTTTATTTGATTGTGTTTTTTTTTCAATTTAAATCAGTTAAAAAATTGATGAAATAGAATATTTTCAAAACCTAAATATTTTTATATAAAAAATTTGTAAATCATCTTCTGATTGAGACGCTATATTTTGTTTCGTCAATTTTTGACTGCTATTACTCCGTTTATTTTATTTTCGGCATTTTAGCAGCATTTTCAGTACCGAATATCGACTTTTGATAGGATGTCATATCGCTAATATTTGTATACCATTTTGATCTTCTCGTCGTGTTGGTCTCTGCAGTATGTTCATTTCTATGTTTCGATAAGCGGTAATATCTATGAAATGATTCACCGTATCGGTACGTTTTGAACCTTTTTTAATTCCTTTGTCCATCAATACCGTATAAATCAAATAGCCATTGCTTTTATTTTTCCAGAATTTAGGGGTTGAAAATTACTATTGTCAAAGTTCAATTTATTGGTTGGTTCGTTTGATTTTATAGTTTATGTATATTATAAAGCTGTACTGCCACTGTTCATTTTCTCCCTTCATATTTACCTAAAGCCATGTTTTTTCTCTCGTTTCCTGTGCTTGTCCACCCAATATCGCCAACAACACATGCTCCACCTCTATCATTTCGTTCACTTCCAACCTACGCCGCCTCGACTCTTGGCCCACCACCATTCCTGAGCAAGCCTTCCACCTGCATCCCTTGCTGAGACGCCTCCCATTCTCCCCACCTCGGCCTTCTCGCCATCAAGGCCTCACGCACCCATGCCAAAAAAACCAAGTGACCATCATTTACCCACCACATCTCCCCTCTTCCCTCTACCAATGGCCTCGACCACTTTGCCTTGGCAGCTGCGCCCCATGAAACCACCTGCGCCTCCGTTTGCCCCTTCGCCATGCATGCTCCTGTCGTCGTCATCCTACAACTTCCACACCGCCTACCTCTTTAGCCACTTCTGCTCGTCACTGCCTTCGCCTCGTACTTCTCCTCCTTGCCGAGATCATATGCTCCATCCCGGTTGTGCTGCAAGAAGCAAGCACCTTTCTCCCCACCACCAGTCCCCGACCATGCAAACACCGCCTTTGTTGTATTCACCATCGCGAGGCAACCTCGCAACTACCCTCTTCCCATTCTCTTCTTTACATAAAGGTATATATATGCAGTATATATTATTTTTTGTTTACAGTATATATATTGTTATATGTTTATAATTGCTAGTATATGCATATATATTTTTGGTTGTTTCTGTATATATATGTATGTGTGTGGGTAGTTGTATATGATAGATTATATAAATTTAAATATATTAGTTCACGTAAGTTTATGTATTTCATTTATAGGTTCTATTTATATTAATGGTATAAAATCAAGTTATATTCAAGCGAATATACATATAGTATACGTATAGTTTATGGGTTGCTTGAGTTTATATACATACTAATATGATATGCATTTTACGTAAGCTACATTTGTGTAAATGTAATATATAGTTTCTATTTTTTATATATATTGTATTATATTTTTATTTTATTAAGATATATTCTATTATAAATTTTTAGTCTGTTGAGTTTTGAATATGAAGTTATAAAAGTTTATATTAGTTTTACTATTAGATTTATATAAGTATGTGTAAATATTTGTTTAATATAAAAATAAGTTATTTACGTGTAGCCTTGTGCTTTGCTTGTATTTCAGCTTTAGCCAAAGTATATATTTGTGTACATATGTTCTATTATATGTGTGCTGCATATATTTGTTTAGTATAACAGTTATATGATATGTTTATAGAATATATATATATATATGTGTGTGTGTGTGTGTGTATGTATGTATATATAATGTAAGTCTGGACATTTTTCTTGCATACTGGCATCTTATACATTCGCAAGTATATATATTTGAAATCTTGAAATAATATGTAAGTTGTATATATTTGTTAGCTTCAGGTCTGCTTGTTTATGTATATATTTATACAGTTAGTAGAGGTAAGCTTTGTAGTTGTATATATATTCCTATCTGAAAGCTACTTTGTTCCTAGTTGTATATTTTATAGTATGTATATATATAAGAAGAAAACTATATGTTACTGTATATATGTTTATAGTTACAAAGTATAAAGGCTGTACATATTTCAATATATATATGTTTAAAGGTATATTTGTGTGTGTTGTTTGTTATATATATATATATATCTGTGTGTGTGTGTGTGTGTGTTTGGAAAGTATCATATAACTATACTTTGTATTATGAAGTTGACCTCTTACTTCTCTTGTATGTTTAAGAAAGAATACTACTTATATTATATATTTTTAAAACTTCGAATCTTTTTGTTATTTATATTAATTTATATAAGTTATACTAATATATATATATATATATATATATATATATCGTTTCAGTCTATATCAAGTAGATTTTGATTTATTTCCATCGATTCCTTGTTATCAGCTTTGATTGTCGAATTCGTGCCAATTTAGCTTAGCTTTGGAATTCATGTTTGGATTCATAACTCATCTCATTCTCGTTCATCTCTCTAGCCTCGAAAGTTGAGCAATCACTCATGATTAACATTCTTATATTTATTAAATTTGATTTCACTTGAAACGATAATTGAAATATGCTGCTATTAGTTATTTAATTGTTATATATATGCCATTATCTGTAACTATTCACCTGTGACATCTGACCCCATGATCAGTTATTTATATTTTATCTGTTATTGATGGTATATGCCTGTTATTGATATGATATATTATTATCATCACAGTTCTCATTCTGCAAGTTCCCTGTTAGTATAGAATTCCCTATGGGTTGAAATGATACATACCCGAACGATCTAGTAGAATAGGAGAAAATCATTATGGGTTGAAATGGTAAACCCAAGCGATTTTCATTGACATTGAATTTGGGACTGCATGTTGAAAAGATATATACCCGTAGATATTTAAATTGCGGATTAAAATGATAAATATTCGTATCACTTGACCATAGGATAGAAAATTATATACGGACACTGTCGGTCTATTTTAAAAAATGATTTTTAATTTTGGAAAGGAAGTATATGGATTTTATAATGTAAAGTTATTTTATTTTGAAAAAAAATAAAATTTCAAATTATATGCTTTGGAAATTTTAAATTTGTAAGTCAGTTTGAAAATATAATTTTTAAAACTTTCTTATAACTTTTTTATTTTAAAAATATATAAAATAAGATTTAATACTAATACATTTAATAATAAGACTTAATTTAATGAAATTTAATTTTATTGGTTTACAATATGTTTTAAATATTTATTTAAAATTTATATCAATATTTAAAATAGATTTATAACTTTAATAATAGAAGTTGGGAAGATAAATTAATGTTGATTTGGAATTTAAATTGGCTAATAATTGAATTCAAATTGGAATTGATTGACTTATTTATTTTTAGATGTTGGAAATATGATTTATAACTTGATTTGATAAAAAGTGAGTAAATGAATATTCTCAAATTTAAATAAAATTGAAATTGAACATTTAATTTTGAATTTATAAATAGGGATTTTAATAAAATGTTATTGAAAGGATTAAGTGAATACTTTCCGGTTTGAAAATTTAAAGTTAAACGTTGAAATATAAACGAAATGTATATTGCAAATGTTTGAATATTTGAAACTAAATCTTTGAACTTCAAATTGAAATGGTCAAACTGGAATTGATTCAAACTTAATTTTTGGGATTTATGCTGATTTAAATGATTTGTGAAACTGGAGGAAATTACTTTATTATATAAAGTATTTTAGTATATATAAAGTATTTTAATATATAAATTATGTTAATATATAAACTATTTTCATACACATATAATATTTCCAATATCTAAATTGTTTAAATCGAAAATGTTATGATTCCCAAAATGCTATGATTTCCAAAGTGTTATGATTTCCAAATGTTATGTGTAACAGCCCGCCTTTTCACATGATTTCAATCAACACACGTGCCAATACAAACCATACGGAATGGCGGATTGTTATGAGGTAAATAAGAAAAACAGAGAAGGAAAAAAACTAAACAGAATCTCACAGCGAAAGGATAAAATATAATAATAAATATACAGTTCAAAAAAACTGTTTACAAGACATTTGATTCTTCTTTACATAATAAATATCAGAGTTCACATACCAATAAATATCAATGCAGCGGAACACAGTGTGTAGTGGAACCATATAATATAATAATAATAATAGTAATGAAATCTTTGTCTTCGTCCTCCAGAAATAAAGTCTACAAATCCTGAAACGCTCGGACTGACCCGAGCGAATTTGAAAAGACAAAGACACTCGAGTCAGAACTAAAATCTTATGTAAGTTAAATTAGCAGAAATAAATATATTATCTGCTGCATTGATATTTAATTCAATTCCATGTATGGTTTTGATAAAAAAAGGAAGATTTTATGGAATTGAAATTTATTATCTACATACAATTTGAATCTATATTCAAATTTTCACCTTCCAATAATAAATAAAAAGGATTGTACTAAATAAAATTTTATTTTCATTAATGAATTCAATCCTTACCTTTATTTACTTATTTCTAACCTTATATCCCATTGCAAAAATTTCCACTATTATAATTAATTGCAATAAATAATTTAATTTGTACATTTTAATTACCCTTGATACATCAAATTTTAACATTCTCTTTTATATAAATAAATAATATTTTCATTCCTTTCTAAATTTAAATTAAAAATCCTATTAATTTAATTCATTTTAAATATCGAATTCACACGGGTCGTTGCACTCTCCCCCACTCAAAACTTTTCGTCCCCGAAAAGGAAAAAAAGAAGAAAAGAAGAATTAAATAACACTACATCTTATTCAAAATATTTAACTTATAACCAATAATTTACTAAATTTATTTCCTTAAATAAAATATACCCGTTTTATAATCATTATATCTTTTTATACTTAAATTACTAAAGTTCGGAAAACATTTTCAAAATATTCTAAGTCTAAAATTTTACGGGAAATTTTGGCAGAGTCTCCTTTGTACGGAGGGCTCGGGAGAAAATATAATATAAATATAACAATATACACAAATACTTTCCAAAATAATATATATCCCTACACGGGAAAATATATAAAATAGCGCTATAAACCGTAATTCGAAACGTACCTATTTGTTAGGCAATTTACGCTTATTTTATGGAACCAAAAGCAGTAGTAATTGCTTCCATAACCTGTATTTCACTTATAAAATCCAAAGGGTTAACAATTTATATAAAGTGAAATATTTAAGTGGTTTCAATCACTATCAACAAATCAATACAACAACCAACAATTTCAACAAACAGCATATACAACAATACAAACAACCATTCAATCAAACAAACAAATAGTTGTTCGGGTTCAAAACTTTTAAGTTATACGAAATGAAGAATAAACCATCAAGTGCATCATTTACTCAACAGTCTTAGATTAAACACAATGGATTATTCATCCATCCCAACAAGGTTAAAGTTCCCTTACCCAACAACTCCAAACCACGACAAACAACAATTTCAATCAACAAATCAAATTAACTTATTATAAATCTTATTTCATACATTAGTTGTTTGATTCTTTTCATTTATTTCATTCAATTTTATTTCCATTTTATTTCTTTCAATTATATTCAGAAATAACTCTACCCTATTTCTTAAATTTACAATTTCTCTTTATTATATTACATTCATTTATTTTCACTTTAATTACTTAAGTTTATAATCGTTTATTTACCATACTTACCTTTAATTATATTTACTTGGTAAAATTTCAATTATAACTTAAGTTTATAACATTAAATTCTCATTTAACAGCAATTTCATTGAATACTTCATTACCTACCTTTACTTGTACAATTTTCATTACATTTCCTATTAAACATTTCAACTTTTAATATTTGGTAAGTTATATATGTTATTTAAGAGTATAATTGAAATTATACAAGTTTGTTCTATTTCCTTAAATTAAATTAAAGTTCAATGATAGTAATCTTTATTTCATAGGTTACAAATTTCCAATTTCATTTAATACCATTTTTACTTTACTTAAAGGTTCAAATTTGCTACACTTAATTGTCCTATTAATTAACTGGAACCTAAGAACCAAATACCGGGTTTAATTTTAAATCATTTAAAATAATAGATAGATATCTACACTTAACATATATATCCAATTATAATTAAAACGATAAAATTTCTTAACGATTCTGCAGTAAATTACTACAGTGGCCTTCCCACTTAGAAACTCGAAAATGAATGTCGATGATGCGTGCACTCATCACCGAAACTATTTTCCAGCGACAGAGAGGAAAGTACAAAACTTATTTTCTCAAAAAATCTTCTTTAAAACAATTTCTTTTAAATTATATTAAATATTTATATCATAAAATACTTATAACAATATTATTATATTCCAAATCATTTGAAAGAAGTTTTCAAAAACCCCGGAACTTAAGTTCTAAATTCCCAAATTACATTTATTTATTTTTAATCTTATTTACCTATTATTTATAAATTTCATTCCTAACAACCAATATATTGCAACCAAATATAGATATCATTTGAAAATTTTATTTTATATATAGAAAATATAATAGGCAAAATTATTTCGTTCACCTATATTAAAAACAAATATTATGTCGGTCTGTCCTATTAAGTGTTTAGAAATTCCTATTGATGTCACAGCGTCCCATGCACCAGAATTTATAAATACCAAACGGAACAAATTAACACAATATTAAAACCTTTTATAACACTAACAAATACACTCTCTCATATATAAACACTCAGCGACTCCCATAGGGTATTACTACCCTATTAGTAAAGAGTCAAACCCCACAAAGCTAAGCTTTATCGCTAAACCTCGCTCTCATACCAACTGTAACAGCCCGCCTTTTCACACGATTTCAATCGACACACGTGCCAATTCAAACCATACAGAATGGCGGATTGTTATGAGGTAAATAAGAAAAACAGAGAAGGAAAAAAACTAAACAGAATCTTACAGCGGAAGGATAAAATATAATAATAAATATACAGTTCAAAAAAACTGTTTACAAGACATTTGATTCTTCTTTACACAATAAATATCAGAGTTCACATACCAATAAATATCAATGCAGCGGAACACAGTGTGTAGTGGAACCATATAATATAATAATAATAATAATAATAATAATAATAATAATGAAATCTTTGTCTTCGTCCTCCAGAAATAAAGTCTTCAAATCCTGAAACGCTCGGACTGACCCGAGCGAATTTGAAAAGACAAAGACACTCGAGTCAGAACTAAAGATCTTATGTAAGTTAAATTAGCATAAATAAATATGAGTGCAGTAACTCAAGAGATGCTCGGGATTTACATCTCCTAAGGATCCGTTAAACTATTTACTATGTAGTATATTGCGCTATTATAATAGTGTCTAATTGTAAAATAAACTTACTTTTAAATAGCATTAAGGCTTTACATTTTCCACCTTAACACGTAATAGTCCCATTAGTCCATCCAATATCATAGTCCCTCCTGATCGGGAAGCCACCATAGGATACCACACGGGCTACGGGAGAAATCCAAACTCGTACAAGGCTCGATAGGGTAGGTGACACGGCACAACTAGGCAATGCCAGGGTAGATATACCAATTGCTATCCGAGCTGGTGGAAACGCGCAGCGCACAGCTGCCGCCCACCTCGAACAAACTCCCCCAAAATCAAAAATAAAGGTGGCCACCGAATCAATCCAAAGTCAAAGTATAGTATCGAAGAGGAGTATCCGATCAGAGGAATGACCTCATTGGCCCGAGAATCGCTCCTGTTTTAGCCACCTTATGCCAACTCACGGGAGTTGGGTCCACGTATTTACCTCAAAGGAAATGCCGCCACCAACCTACTTCATTCTGGAATCTCCACCGCGTACACGGTTGTTAAAGTGGTTTTCGGAGTTGGCAGAGAGTATGACAATTTCCGATCTCGGTCTCTTCAACAACCAAACGTTATTATAACACCGCGGTCATTTAAAATAATTTGTGCTTTTAAAACCCGAATAAAATATCCATTTCAAAACCATATAAATATGATGTCATTTCCTTTTAAAACCCAAAACAATATGATATCATCTTTGTTTTCCAATATATTCTTCTCCAAAATCATAGGGTTTTCAAAGAAAAATATTTAGAAATCAAAACTCTTGAATATAATATTTTCAAATTATACTACCTTGAAAATCATAACTTTGAAACAAGTTTCCATTTCTTAAATGGTTAAATATTAAATTACTTTTATAAAACAAAATAGCTTCTTTAGATTTTACAAATCAATTTCAAATATCGATTTAAACTACCAAATACCATTTCAATTTTTATGTTCAAAGCTTTAAATATTTTCACCATTTCAAAAACAACTTATTTGACAAATCCATATATATTAAATTCAATTACTTATTTTTTTTTAAACTTAAAATCTTTACTTAATGAATTCAATATAATTTAAGAAACCTTTAACTTCACATGACTGGAAAATCTTTTAATTTATTATATATTCATTTAAATCAACCTGATATTCATTTAAATCACTCTACACAAAATCAAGTTATAAAAATTATATTCTTTTAAAATTCTAACTTTTCATTAAATTTCAATTTAACTTAATATTTATCTTCCAATCTTATTCTCTTTTAAGTCATTAAAACTCCAGAAATTAAATTTAAATAAATTCTTAATCGTATTTGATCTCGAAAATCAAACTTTATTTTATACTTCAAATCAAATTTATACAAAGCTTAAAACCTGAAAATTACTATATATATATAAATAACCAAATCAATATCCATAAACCATATATATATAGCGTTACATAACCAAAAACATTTCAAAATATATTTTATATATATACCGCGGTGCCTGTATAAAATTTTCTACCCTATGGTCAAGTGATACGGATGTTTATCGTTTCAATCCGCAATTTAAAATAAAAATGCGGTTGTATATCATTTCAAACCGCAATCCCGAATGAAATGAAATGCATAGCAACTTGCAATTAATAAAATTAATCATCCATTCATCCATTTATCACAGTCATCATCCAATTTCAAACAATCATCAATATATAACAGGTGATAAATAATGGTATCAATTACCAGTTTATACTCAAAATAAATTTAATAACTGTTAATTGGCAGTTTATATGCAAAAATAAACGTAAATTTAACTGGCAGTTAATATGAAATAAAAATTTAACATAGCTATGACTGGCAGTTAATATGCAAATAAATAAATTCTAACTGTCAAATTTATATGCAATAAATTAATTAACAGTTATATTAAATAAATGCGATTTAACAGAGATAATGAATAAAACATGCCAAACAGTCATAAATAAATCTTTACTCGTATCTAAAGTCAAATTAACAAACATAAGAAATTTTAGAAGTTGTGAGTGGGTTAAAACACTCACCTTTTGAATTTAAATCGAATTTAAATCCGATTTAAACCCAAAAATTCGACGGTCTCCAAATCTATCCAAACTAGTGTCAAAAGATCTGGAATTTTATTATGATCCTAACAAAAAAAATATCGCGTGAAACGGAGTTCGTAGGAGAAAGTTATACGCATTAATGGTGATTGGAATTTCAAAAAAAAAAAGAATAGAAATAAAAGAACACCTTCAAGCGCCATGTCATCCCCCTTTCTTTCCCTCTCTCCCTCATGCGTTTCGCTTCCAGATTTTTCTGAGAAGTTTGAATTTTAGCTTTTGATTTGGTTTGGAGTTTTTATTTGGATCTAAGATTTGTTTGTCTGCCATTGAGGGAGCTGATGAAATTTTACGCGCAGACAAATGAGAATAGGCGGAGGCTAGGGTTTAGCGGGGTATTTATAGATGAAGTTGGAATAGACAGATGGATCCGAATTTAAATGAATTCACAATTTGTCAAATTTAAATTCCAATAATCCATTTATTTGATTTTTAGATCTTATTATGAATAAATGGTCAACTTACCCTTCCTATCATTTCTGATTGCAATTAGCTTCAAATTTATTAACCAAACCTCCATATCAAATAAAGATTTATTGCAAAAAATTTAGTGTTTACCTTTAATTAAAGTAAATTCAATAACTGTAACAACCCGATATTCGTGTCGAATTATAATCGACAATTTAAACGATTAATATTGACCCAAATTTCTATTTGAGGTATTTAAATTTGGTTGAAATTCTTTTGTATATGGTTAAAAGGGTTTCCGGGCTTTAGTTTTCTCGGCCCACTTAATTATTTTAAGCCGTGATTAAAATTAATCCCGTCCCCCTCTTTACGTTCTTTAACCCGATCCCCTCTTTCATTTTTTTTTAGCAACCCCAAAAATCGAAACGAACGAAACAAAATTAATGGCGGCCCCCTTTTTATTTTTTTTCTTCAATCGTTCGCCCCTCTTCTCAGTTCGTCTCCAAAACTTGGGGCTTCTTCGATCGATCGTCACTTCGACTTTGCTATGGCTGCTAGGGTTTGCGGCCACTTGATTTAGCTCGCCGTTGCTTCGATTCAGGTGAGTAAAGTTATTTACTCACATCTAGTTCAGACTCGGGTTCGTAGAGTTTTAAATGCTGTGATTTTTGTTTGTATGATATTTGGTTTAAATCATCCTGCTGATTTTTGGTGACTTCGGTCATTTGATTTTGGGTTTACACATTGATGATTTTTGGCTTCAACTTGAATATATTTTGACTTTGGTGAAGTAGTTCTCGTTTCTGTATATTTGTGTTTCTTTGGCTTGTGCATTCCATTCTCATGAGTTCTTATCGGTAGTATATCCTGATGCTCTTGAACTAGTCTGCAATGTCATGTTTGATTTTGATGGTTGTTGCTGTGTTTCATCATGATTTGCATTTTGATGCTCTTTGAGTTGCAGTGCTTCATTTCTGGTAACATGTGCATTTGTCTTTGCACTTGCATACTGTTGCCTGTTGCAGCTTGGTTACTTGTGTACATACTTTGTCGAGTTCACTCGAGTAGTTTGGTTATTTGAGTTTTCACTACTACCATGTGTCACTATATATTGTTCTGAGTCCATATGCATCATTAATCTGGTTGATCTGCAGTTCCTTGTGCCACCTCTGTTCACTTGAGTTGCTGCAGTGTGCATATAGGGTTATTTATAACCATTTCATTTTGAGGTCATGTCATATGGGTTTGCTTTGTAGTACACATAATGCATGGTCCTGACATTTTTAAATTGTAAAGTGTAAAACGTGTGTAGCTTGTTCTCCCTAGCATCAAGTCCTACATACCATAACTCATGTACATTTGTTCTTGCTTCATTTTGGAAGTTTCAGTTTCATGTAGTGTTACTGTGCCTCGAACTGTTGCCATCATGTTCATATGTATTTCTAATTAAGTTGCAATCTCAGTTTCATGTAATGTTACAGTGCCTTGAACTGTTGCCATCAAGTTCATATGCATTTACTTTGTGCATTAGTTTGCATCTGTTGTATCCAATGTTTGTTTCATATATGCACTCTACTGGAAATTAATATCCAGATTCTTTTTGCATATCTTTAGTTTATATGCATTTCTATCTGAAATTAATATCCAGATTCTTTTTGCACATCTTTAGTTCATATGCATTTCTATCTGAAATTGATATCCAGATCTTTTTGCACATCTTTAGTTCATATGCATTTCTATCTGAAATTGATATCCAGATTCATTTTGTATATCATTAGTTCATATGCATTCTATTTGAAATTTATATATTCAGATACATGTTGCAGTATTCATTTATGGTTATTCAAAACCATTTCATTGTTGAAGTTGTTGCACTTTCAATTTGGATCCATCACTGCTGCATTCCTGTTTATGCTCTGAGTCACTGTTGCATTGCTTCTGACCTTTTGACACAAACTTCATTTCATGTTGATCTTCACTATGATATAGTGTCATATCTCCCATGTATTTGCAGTCTGCATTTGAGTTGTACTATGGCCTTGGTGCTTGAGTCTGATGTTTTGAAGCCTGAACTTGTTAGTCGAGTTTGCAGTCTGCATATTATGTTGACTATTGTTCTCGAGTATGATACTTGCATTTGTATCATGCTGTCTCTTGTGCCATTTACTTGGTGTTGTTCCATGTTGCACCCCAGTTTCTTTTTATTCATGTGCAACCAGTAGTGTACGTCCATTGTGTACATTTGGGTTCGCATTTATGTCGTCCAAACTTGACGTCTGCAGTTTTTGATTTGCTGTCGGTATTCAATGGGTACATCATCACTGTAGTGGCACGGCAGTGCACGCAAGCGTGAACTGCAGCCACACGGTATTCAATGGGTACATCATCACTGTAGTGGCAAGGCAGTGCACGCAAGCGTGAACTGCAGCCACACGGTATGGTTATATGATATCTATTTGTTTTGACTTATGGATCTTTCTGCGTATTCAATATTTCGTAGTGGCGAGGCAGTGCACGCGTGCGTGTACTGCAGCCCTACTTGAATTAATATTTTAATTGATATTTCAATGGTTTTGAACTGTTTTGTTTATTCTATTCAATATTCTAAATTGCATTCTATTTTGGTTTAATTACTGTCGTCTATTCATTATTTAATTATTATTGCTTCTGTGCACTAATAACTGAGTTTGAATTAGACTGACCCGAGTATTATTTTCTTTTGAATCTAATACTCGGGTCAGACCGAGTATTTCAGGTTGTAGATATTCTGCTTTGGGTTGCTGCTAGAGCTATGAAGTTCTTTCATATCTTTTGGAGTAGTCGTCGTCATTTGTAGTAGTATGTAAAATTGTATAGGAAGATATGTATTCATGTATATTATATACGTTAATGTACTTGTATATGAAACTTCCTGAGTCGACTGTTGTAGTTGTATCATATGTACCGCGTCATATGTACCGTGTGAATGTATTGTAACTGACATCAGTCATTATATATATATATGAGACTTTCTGTTTCATCTGTGTTCCGCATTTATATAATCTGTGTTGTTATTTTATATTTACTGTTCTAAACTATTACGAACCATTGTAGTTCGTTTTATACTGGAATTGGGGTATGTCGATGGGAGAAAATAAATCAGAGATGAAAAATGAAAGAATATATATATTTATATATCACTCCCATCGAGATAACCAATACTAGTGTAAGGCCAACTATTGATGGCCGCTCCTCAACAGCCTTATTCTCCGTGCTAGTTGACAGCACTACATCGTAGTGTTCTTGGCTAGCGTGGGTATAGAGGTGGGGCGTCACAGCTTGGTATCAGAGCCTGCGGTTTAGAACAAATATAAAACATAACTTGGATGGAACATATGTTACAACTATTTGTCGACGTTTAATCTCTCGTATTTGCATATGATTGTCTTTGATTGTTAGGTATGAATTCCTAACGCTTATTCATATGCATTTGATTTTGATTCTTGTGTTTTCGGCTTTGATTTGATTTAGCCGATGATTGATTTTTGTTCGAATCTCAGCGATTCCGAACTTGACATTTTATGTTTTCCTCTGATTGATTTCCATTCGACTTCGGTCACTTTGTTTTGAGAAATTTCTAAATTCTTGATTTCCAAGACTCTGACATTGTTTGCCGTTGAATTCTTTGTTGATGATGTTGAATCATTTTGTACTCTATTATGGCCATTAATTGTTGACTTCGGCATTGACTTGATTTTTATTTTTGTTGAAGTCATTTATGCATTTATGCTCGTTTGGTTTCATTATTCCATTTGTCAATCGATTCTTCTTTTCCGATTAGTTGTTGTCATCTTTGTCGACTTTGAAAACTTCTATTTCTGGAATTTTTGGATATTCCTACTTTGATGGATTTAGAATCGAATTCTTTGGATTTTATTCACGTCTTCGAATGTGAATTTTAGTGAATTGATTTGGTTTCCAAATTTAATCGATTCTTGTTAATTCCCCGATTTGTTGCTATCATTTATTAGCAACTTTGATAACATTTTCTTCGGAACTTTTGTGAACATACCTTTTGATGGATACAGTGTCGATTTCTTTGGATTCTATTCACATATTTGCATGTGAATTCTTGTGATTGATTGTTTCTGCAATCATTTTTGTGATTTGTCACTTTAAAAATATAAATGTTTCAATACTAGTAGTAAATATCAAAACTCTTTTATCAAAATGTTTTCAACTCTATTTTCAATATCAAAATCTTTTCCTAAACCGTTTTCCGGTCTATTAGTATATACAAACCTTTATTTTCACTCGTATGAGAAATCTAATTAAACGGCTTAGCAAAACAAGTGGTATGAAACGCTTGCGTTTACTTCGTCGGTTAATTTTTGGACTTGTTCGATTGAACCACTTGTGACATTTTTCTAGTGAAGATCTACAATTTGTTCGTAAATATTTAAGTTAAGCTAGTGGTTATGGGACATGAAGCTAAACTTTTATATTCACTAGCTTAGTGTAATTGACACTTCTCGTTGATCTTGACGATCTCTTTATGAACTAGACTAGCAATTGTGCTATGTCTTTTTATTTGCGAGGTTAGACTAGACACCACTTGTGTGATTCCATTCACACATACCTTTCTGCTTTTTGGTTAGTCTTGACCTCAATCTGTGTGATTCCATTCACACATGCTTAGTGTAATTGACACTCCTCGTTGATCATGATGATCGTTCTGATGGTCAGACTAGACACCACTTGTGTGATTCCATTCACACATACCTTTCTGCTTTTTGGTTAGTCTTGACCTCAATCTGTGTGATTCCATTCACACATGCGGGGTAGCTCCCCATGGTCTTCGGACCATCATGTGATAGGCCTCTTTCCCTTTTTCTGTGATTTCTGGATTCCTTATGTTGATTTCTGGAAATTTTATGCTTCACCTATTTTTGTGTACTGGTGAATTCATATGTTATTGATTTGTCATGAGTACAAATTTGAGGTATGATACCTCTTTGGATCTTTGAGAAGATCTTGTGATATTGATTATCTCTTATCGGTTGATCTCCTGTTGATCATTATTTGCATACTTATAGTCGTATGTCAGTATGGATATTCCATATTTATGCTATACCTCTCATTGGTTGATCACCTGTTGATCATTATTTACATACTTATAGTAGTATGTTATTATGGATATTTTATGTTTTGCGTTGCACGTGTTGGTGATTTTCATGCTCACGTGTAAGTGAGATTCCATGCTCCCGTTCTCGCTTTGTGTTGCACGTGTTGGTGATTTTTCATGCTCACGTGTAGGTGAGTTTTCATACTCCGGTTCGAGTTTTCATACCCCGGTTCGAGTTTTCATACTCCGTTCGAGTTTTCATACTCCCGTTCGAGTTTTCATACTCCGGTTCGAGTTTTCATACTCGCGTTCGAGTTTTCATACTCCGGTTCGAGTTTTCATACTCTCTTCTTGTGATTTCTGGATTTCTTGTGTAGATTCCTAGAATTTGTGCTTCACCAATTTTCGTGATCTCTATTGATAAGTTTTATCAATTTTTGTGCATTGGTGAATTCGTGTGATATTGACTTGTTATGAATACGAGTTTAGGGTATGATACACCTTCCTATCTTTGAGAAGATTCTTGTGACATTTTTGATGAATGAAAATCCACTTATCGAAGTTGCTACTGATGTCGCTGTTTTAATCACGTGTTTTAAAAATTGTTTTCAAAATTTTTACGATTTGCGCTTTCAAAAGAATGAGGAAGCGAATTAAACGTTTCAGTAAAATCGAGGACTATGACCCCTTTCTTTTGCTGATTCGCTTAATTCCGGACTTGTTCGTTTGAGAATGTAAATTGTAAGTTTATAAATAAAATGGTTTTCAAAATTTTTACAGTTTACGCTTTCAAAAGAATGAGGAAGCGATTTAAACGTTTCAGAAAAACCGAGGACTATGACCCCTTTCTTTTACTGATTCGCTTAATTCCGGACTTGTCCGTTTGAGAACGTAAAATGTTATTTATTTAAAATACACAATTTTGCACTTTCAAGGAAACGATGAAGTGAATTAAACGATTTAGTAAAACTCGTGGTTATGGGACATGTGTGTTTGCTATTTCGGTTAATTTCGGACTCGTTAATTGAAAAATTTATAATTTGAAATTTGATTACCGTTGTGGTAATTTCTGATTATCGTTTTGATAATCGGATGTTTGTGATTTCTGATTTATCGTTTTTGATAATCAGATATTTATTGTTTCTAATTATCGTTTGTGATAATTAGATATTTGTGGTTTAATTATCGTTTGTGATAATTAAACATTTGAGATTTGAGATTTGATTATCAATTGTGATAATTAAACATTTGAGATTTGAGATTTGATTATCAATTGTGATAATTAAACATTTGAGATTTGAGATTTGATTATTAATTGTGATAATTAAATATTTGTGATTTCTGATTATAGTTTTTGATAATCAGATATTTGTTGTTTTTGATTATCGTTTGTGATAATTAAATATTTACGATTTAAAATTTGATTATCGGTTGTGATAATTAAATATTCGTTGATTTGTGATTTCTGATTATCGTTTTTGATAATCAGATAATTATTGTTTCTGATTATCACTTGTGATAATTAGTGATTCAAGATTTGATTATCGTTTTGATGATTGAATATTTGCTGATTTGGAATTTGATTACCGTTGAGGTAATTCCTGATTATCGTTTTAGATAGTTAGATATTTGTGTTTTCTAATTATCTTTGTTGATAATTAGATTTGCTGATTTTGCTGTTTTAAGATTTCTTTATTCTGATTCTCTATTTGATAATCAAACTTTGTTGAGAATTTGGGAATTTCTTTTATGAAATTAAAAGGTTTCTTCGGCGTTTATATTGTACTACGCCAGTGTACCGGCTCAATTTTCTACTATTCATGACGTTTTCTACGTCTTCTGGTTCCGGAAATGCCTTATGGATTTCCGATCCTTATTCTTGAGCAACCTTCTATTCACATCATTGCTTCTGAGGTTCAGCACCCTCGAAATAAAGATGTTTTTCTCGTGAAAGCTCAGTGGTTCTCAATCCTATGGGTTTCACTTTGGAATCCAGAGAATTCATCGAGCAAACACGTCCAAGTTTATTCTTTCATGCTCTTGTGCTTGTTACCTTTTACCCGTTTGTTCCTTATGATTGCGAGGACGCAATTTCTTTAAGGAGGGGAGTCTGTAACAACCCGATATTCGTGTCGAATTATAATCGACAATTTAAACGATTAATATTGACCCAAATTTCTATTTGAGGTATTTAAATTTGGTTGAAATTCTTTTGTATATGGTTAAAAGGGTTTCCGGGCTTTAGTTTTCTCGGCCCACTTAATTATTTTAAGCCGTGATTAAAATTAATCCCGTCCCCCTCTTTACGTTCTTTAACCCGATCCCCTCTTTCATTTTTTTTAGCAACCCCAAAAATCGAAACGAACGAAACAAAATTAATGGCGGCCCCCTTTTTATTTTTTTTCTTCAATCGTTCGCCCCTCTTCTCAGTTCGTCTCCAAAACTTGGGGCTTCTTCGATCGATCGTCATTTCGACTTTGCTATGGCTGCTAGGGTTTGCGGCCACTTGATTTAGCTCGCCGTTGCTTCGATTCAGGTGAGTAAAGTTATTTACTCACATCTAGTTCAGACTCGGGTTCGTAGAGTTTTAAATGCTGTGATTTTTGTTTGTATGATATTTGGTTTAAATCATCCTGCTGATTTTTGGTGACTTCGGTCATTTGATTTTGGGTTTACACATTGATGATTTTTGGCTTCAACTTGAATATATTTTGACTTTGGTGAAGTAGTTCTCGTTTCTGTATATTTGTGTTTCTTTGGCTTGTGCATTCCATTCTCATGAGTTCTTATCGGTAGTATATCCTGATGCTCTTGAACTAGTCTGCAATGTCATGTTTGATTTTGATGGTTGTTGCTGTGTTTCATCATGATTTGCATTTTGATGCTCTTTGAGTTGCAGTGCTTCATTTCTGGTAACATGTGCATTTGTCTTTGCACTTGCATACTGTTGCCTGTTGCAGCTTGGTTACTTGTGTACATACTTTGTCGAGTTCACTCGAGTAGTTTGGTTATTTGAGTTTTCACTACTACCATGTGTCACTATATATTGTTCTGAGTCCATATGCATCATTAATCTGGTTGATCTGCAGTTCCTTGTGCCACCTCTGTTCACTTGAGTTGCTGCAGTGTGCATATAGGGTTATTTATAACCATTTCATTTTGAGGTCATGTCATATGGGTTTGCTTTGTAGTACACATAATGCATGGTCCTGACATTTTTAAATTGTAAAGTGTAAAACGTGTGTAGCTTGTTCTCCCTAGCATCAAGTCCTACATACCATAACTCATGTACATTTGTTCTTGCTTCATTTTGGAAGTTTCAGTTTCATGTAGTGTTACTGTGCCTCGAACTGTTGCCATCATGTTCATATGTATTTCTAATTAAGTTGCAATCTCAGTTTCATGTAATGTTACAGTGCCTTGAACTGTTGCCATCAAGTTCATATGCATTTACTTTGTGCATTAGTTTGCATCTGTTGTATCCAATGTTTGTTTCATATATGCACTCTACTGGAAATTAATATCCAGATTCTTTTTGCATATCTTTAGTTTATATGCATTTCTATCTGAAATTAATATCCAGATTCTTTTTGCACATCTTTAGTTCATATGCATTTCTATCTGAAATTGATATCCAGATCTTTTTGCACATCTTTAGTTCATATGCATTTCTATCTGAAATTGATATCCAGATTCATTTTGTATATCATTAGTTCATATGCATTCTATTTGAAATTTATATATTCAGATACATGTTGCAGTATTCATTTATGGTTATTCAAAACCATTTCATTGTTGAAGTTGTTGCACTTTCAATTTGGATCCATCACTGCTGCATTCCTGTTTATGCTCTGAGTCACTGTTGCATTGCTTCTGACCTTTTGACACAAACTTCATTTCATGTTGATCTTCACTATGATATAGTGTCATATCTCCCATGTATTTGCAGTCTGCATTTGAGTTGTACTATGGCCTTGGTGCTTGAGTCTGATGTTTTGAAGCCTGAACTTGTTAGTCGAGTTTGCAGTCTGCATATTATGTTGACTATTGTTCTCGAGTATGATACTTGCATTTGTATCATGCTGTCTCTTGTGCCATTTACTTGGTGTTGTTCCATGTTGCACCCCAGTTTCTTTTTATTCATGTGCAACCAGTAGTGTACGTCCATTGTGTACATTTGGGTTCGCATTTATGTCGTCCAAACTTGACGTCTGCAGTTTTTGATTTGCTGTCGGTATTCAATGGGTACATCATCACTGTAGTGGCACGGCAGTGCACGCAAGCGTGAACTGCAGCCACACGGTATTCAATGGGTACATCATCACTGTAGTGGCAAGGCAGTGCACGCAAGCGTGAACTGCAGCCACACGGTATGGTTATATGATATCTATTTGTTTTGACTTATGGATCTTTCTGCGTATTCAATATTTCGTAGTGGCGAGGCAGTGCACGCGTGCGTGTACTGCAGCCCTACTTGAATTAATATTTTAATTGATATTTCAATGGTTTTGAACTGTTTTGTTTATTCTATTCAATATTCTAAATTGCATTCTGTTTTGGTTTAATTACTGTCGTCTATTCATTATTTAATTATTATTGCTTCTGTGCACTAATAACTGAGTTTGAATTAGACTGACCCGAGTATTATTTTCTTTTGAATCTAATACTCGGGTCAGACCGAGTATTTCAGGTTGTAGATATTCTGCTTTGGGTTGCTGCTAGAGCTATGAAGTTCTTTCATATCTTTTGGAGTAGTCGTCGTCATTTGTAGTAGTATGTAAAATTGTATAGGAAGATATGTATTCATGTATATTATATACGTTAATGTACTTGTATATGAAACTTCCTGAGTCGACTGTTGTAGTTGTATCATATGTACCGTGTCATATGTACCGTGTGAATGTATTGTAACTAACATCAGTCATTATATATATATATGAGACTTTCTGTTTCATCTGTGTTCCGCATTTATATAATCTGTGTTGTTATTTTATATTTACTGTTCTAAACTATTACGAACCATCGTAGTTCGTTTTATACTAGAATTGGGGTATGTCGATGGGAGAAAATAAATCAGAGATGAAAAATGAAAGAATATATATATTTATATATCACTCCCATCGAGATAACCAATACTAGTGTAAGGCCAACTATTGATGGCCGCTCCTCAACAGCCTTATTCTCCGTGCTAGTTGACAGCACTACATCGTAGTGTTCTTGGCTAGCGTGGGTATAGAGGTGGGGCGTCACAATAAATTATAAAATCTTATTTCAAATGAAATTTTATACCATTCGTATTCAATTCTCTTTATTAAATCAATCATCATCTTATGTATATATTTAACATTGGTAAATTATGATATATGCTACAAATTTTTAATTTATTACTATTCATTATTATTAACCTAAATTCAACATTACTTACCTCGCATTAACCTTATTACTTAAAATCCTTATCCAATTGAAATTAATTCTCTAAATAAATACATTTACTCCTTTCGTTATTTTATTAATTACAATTAAGGCACACCTAATTATGTTTATAGGTAAATAAGTGAATTTACTAGTAACCTACTATTACAACCTTTAATATACTTGTATATGGTTATTTTACCCTTTTATAATCCATTTATAAATATATGCACATCTACAAATTAAGATTCTAAATCCAATTTCTTATTCCATCTAGGTTCCATTTCTTCACTTTATGAATAACTAGCATTTCCTATTCATTTGTTACATCTACTTATATTCACTTTATGAATAGTTTGATATTCCATTTATTGCTAACTTTAATTATTGCAATTTATTATCTACATACAATTTGAATCTATATTCAAATTTTCACCTTCCAATAATAAATAAAAAGGATTGTACTAAATAAAATTTTATTTTCATTAATGAATTCAATCCTTACCTTTATTTACTTATTTCTAACCTTATATCCCATTGCAAAAATTTCCACTATTATAATTAATTGCAATAAATAATTTAATTTGTACATTTTAATTACCCTTGATACATCAAATTTTAACATTCTTTTTTATATAAATAAATAAGATTTTCATTCCTTTCTAAATTTAAATTAAAAATCCTATTAATTTAATTCATTTTAAATATCGAATTCACATGGGTCGTTACATTATGATTTCCAAAGAGTTGCAATTTTGAAAGTGTTACGATTTTGGAAATGAGTATGATTTAAAGTGCATAATGATATCAAATTGATATGGTTTGAAATGATATGATATTTTGACTTGAATTATGAACTGCTTAAAATGAATAGACCAAGGTGTCATGATAATGTTTGGTTGTTAAGAGACCGGGACCGGATATGTTCGTACTCTCTACCAATATCGAAAACCACTTTAACAACTGTGTACGTGGTGGAGATTCTCGAATGAAGTAGGATGGTTTGGTGACGATTCTATATTGTATTTACATAGCCCTGACTCCCGTGAGTCAGCTTGATTTGGCTAAAACAGGAGCCATGCCAGACAAGTAAGGTCATTCCTCAGATCGGACACATTTCTTCGATACCATTCTATTGCTTTTATGATTTTATTGGATGCACCTTTGATTTGGGAGTGTGTCACGAGGTGGGCGGCAGTAGCTGCTATGCGTTACCACCAGTCCAGATCCGCAAACGGTATATCTACCCTGGCATTGCCTCGAGTGCCGTGTCACATGCCCTATCGCGCCTTTTACTAGTTTGTTTTGTGTGGTACCTATGGAGTGCTCCCTGATAGCCCACTTGCGAGTAGAGTTTACAGTATCTGTACAGACTGCGTCATTATAAAAATGTGTTAAGGGGGATATGGATAACGCTTTAACGCTATTTTAATAGTTTACTATACTATAGGCATATTATAATAGCGTATATTACTACATAGTAGATAGTTCCACGGATCCATAGACGATGGATATCCCAAACATCCTTTAAGTTACTTGTATTTCTGCTGACATTTCACTTGAGTTGGATTTATTAATATGAGAATGTTAATCCCAACTCGAGTGTTTTGTGTTTTACTTTACGCTAGGGTCATACTGAGTGTCATAGCATTTGAGACTCACCTTTGGAGTTGAAGCTTCACTTGGAGATCCATCTGTATCTATTTAGCTTTCGGCTATCCAGTGGTTTTGTTCAGACTTGTCATCTGTCTGTATTCGAGACTAGATTGTATTTGAGATATTCTGTTGCATTTTATTTCAAACTCTGTTGTTTATATAGTAGCTTCATGAACTACTATTTATCTATTCCGCTGCTTATTTTTATATTACTCTGTGTCTGTGATTCTGTGATTTATTTATTTACTGTATATGTTGAGTTTTGCCAAATGTAAATTAACAATCTGATATTTTGAGCAATTCAAGTCCGACGCGCGTGGATCTGAAAGGTTTGAAATACCAGGTCGGTACAGTTGGTATTAGAGCTCTGGTTTTAGACAAACTTAGCATATATGTAGTAAATATAATTAGGGAATCACCTTTGTTCGAGCTTGAGTTCTTCCACTTTGACTCGGTTTCCTTTGAATTTTGGAACATTCCACTTCGTTCTGAAATCCATTCTTATCTCTCCCTATTCGTGTTTTTCTTGATTCTGGAGTACCCCATAGCTCCACTTCGGTAGATGTCTATAATGAATGAACGATCTCGCTAATCTTAGAATGATTTGTAAAGGGGTGAAACTCCTTTACAACTGGTATTGATTCACTGGAGATTTTTATATCCTCGGTCTATATGCTGCCATCTCTTGCAACGCACGAATGTTTCTATAGTAGACAACTAGGGAAATTCTCTTGTGATCAATCTTATTCTGCATCGAGCTTATTCCTGAAGTCACGGTTGACCCAGTTAAGGCCACCCGCAATTTATATAAGTCTATCAGTCTTCCTATTTTGTTATTTAATTTCCTTATCCCCGTTTTATAACATTTCGCCTTTTTGGATAGTTTAAGTAGACACATGTGCCAACTCAAACCGTACAGAAGTGCGGATTGTTATTGGGGTAAATAAGAAAAAGTGAAAGAAATAAAAAAACAGAATCTCACAGCGGAATGACAAAATATAATAATCAAATAATAGTTCATGAAGCTGTTTACAGAACATTTGATTATTCTTATACCACACAATATTAGGGTTACACATATCAGAGATAAATAAATAATAATGCAGCGGAATAGTATGATGCAGTGGAATAATATAGTAAATACTAGTAGTATACATCTTCGTCTTCGTCCTTTGGAATATGTCTTCGGATCCTGAAAAGCTCAGGCAGACCCAAGCGAATTGAAAGGACAAAACATTCAAGTCAGAACTAAAAGATCTTATGTAATTAAATCAACAGAAATAAATATGAGTGGAATGGCATCAGAGATGTTTATGGGGTTTGACATCTCCTATCTAGTGTCAAACGTGAGTGCAGTAACTCAAGATATGTTCGGGATTCACATCTCCTAAGGATCCGTTAAACTATCTACTATGTAGTACAAACTCTATTATAATAATGTCTACTATAAAGTAAAGTATTAAAAATAGCATTAAGATGTTACCCATTTTCCCTTAACACATTTTATATTGCCAACAGTCTATACAGTACCGTAACTCCCCGTAAACTGGAGCCACCAGAGGATACCTCATAGGTACGACATAAAACAAACTCATAGAAGGCGCGCTAGGGTAGGTGACACGGCACAACTAGGCAATGTCAAGGTACATATACCAATTACGCATCCGGACTGTTGGTAACGTATAGCCGCAACTACCGCCCAACTCGAAACACAGTCCGGAGAAAAATCGCGGGTGGCCGTCAAATAAATCAAAAGTCAGAATATAGTATCGATGTAGTGTGTCCTATCAGAGCAGCTACCTCATTTGGCCCGAGAATCGCTCCTATTTTAGCCACCTTATGCCAACTCACGGGAGTCGGGTCCATGTATATACCTCAAATAGGATCGTCGCCGCCATACTTCATTACGGAATCTCCACCGTGTACACAGTTGTTAAAGTAGTTTTCGATATTGGAAGAGAGTATGACAGTATCCGATCCCGATCTCTTTAACAACTAATCTCTTATTACACACTGGATGGTTCTTTTACATTTTCAAAATCGTTTCATAATTGATATCAAAATATCATATTCAATTCAAAACATATCACTTTCAAAATTATTACTTAATTTCGAAATCATATTCGCCATTGAAATCACAGTTCGATAATTATATTTCCTTTCAAAGTTAAATTCATAATTTATATCAAAATATCATGTTCCCAAAATATACCACTTTCAAATCATACTTCTTCCAAAAATCATATTTCCAAAACAAGTTAAGTTCTTGCTACAAAATCATCATTTCGATCAGTTAACATTTAAATCCCAACTTAGGTTATAACAACATTAATCATATTTACTTTAAAATCGAGAATTTGAATATAACCCATCCATGTTACTTAATTTGGAATTTAGAAAAAAATAGTCTTAAATAGTTGTAAATAGTTAAATAGATTTAAAATAAATTAAATAAAATTAAAATATATTAAATAGCTTTAAAATAGATTAATTAGATTTAATATAAGTTAAAATGGTTTAATTAGTTTTAAAATGATATAAATGGTTTAAAATAGGTTAAATTGATTTAATATGGTTAATATAGTTAAAATAGTTTATAAATCTGAAAATCTTAAGATTTAGAATCTTAAAAATAATATAATTTAAAACAGTTTATATTCGAAAACATGAATTTGGAATTTATATCAATTTAAAACTATTTATTTCATTTCAACAAAATCAGACTATTTCAATTTAATTTCTTAAACAATTCCTTTTAAACCAATTCACATTTCAACACCAAACTTGATTTTCCAAAAATACTTCAATTTATACAAATCAAATTTACTTCAAAATATTATTTAATTCCATTCAAAAATTTAGGATTTTAAAATCATTTAATCTAACCAATCCGATGTCCGTATATAATTCTCTACCCTAGGATCAAGTGATACGGATATTTATCATTTCAATCCGCAATTTAAATTTTACGGTAATATATCATTTCAAACCGCAATCCCGAAATGAATAACATCCATAAAATCGCTCGAGTCTTTCATTTCAACCCATAATGATTTTTCCTTATTACATAGATCATTCGGGTATGTATCATTTCAACCCATAGTGAACTTGTAGTTTATAACGATGTAAAATACAATATCCATTCATCTAATATTAATAATAAACATCCTTCACAATCATTATCCAAATCAATCCATAAACATCAATATAGAACTGATAATCAATAACAGGTATTTAACTGGCAATTTATATTCAATAATAAATTAAATAACTATTTAATTTAAATAAATTCAAATTAATTGAGATGAGGATTCAAAATATAATAAATAGTCATAAACAAATTCCTAATTACATCATAAATTAAATTTAAAAAACATAAGAAATTTTAGAAGTTGTGAGTGGGTTAAAACACTCATCTTTGAATTTAAATTGAATTTCAATCCAATTTAAACCCAAAATTCAAACGGTCACCGAATTTGTCCAAACCAGCGTCAAAATGTCTGGAGTTTTGATACGATCCTAGCAAAGGAAACTGCACGTAAAAGGGACCTCGTATGTGAGAGTTATTGATATTAGATCAATTTGAATTAAAATTTAAGTAAATAAAAAAAATACCCAAACATCATCGTCCATGTTAACATTCGTGCCCAAACCCTACCGATATCCATAACGCGAGCCACCACCTTCGACTTGATGCCCCGAAGCCATCTTGCGCCTGAACTACGATCAGGCAATGTCACGAAGCACCCCCCAGCGAGCCGCACCCCCAAGCATCCTCGCAGCCGTCCACCAATGCCTCGTCAACGATGAAATTGAGCAGCCGCCGCTAATTTAGATGTAACCCTAATTGAATTTTGGCAAGAAACCATCAAATCGACAATTTAACTTCTCCGATGAGCCATGCTTGGTCTCCTCTACACGACCCTACCCTCAACTCAACGATCAGTTGATGGTGATCGAACCGTGATGAACGGCCGTGACTTCTTCACCCAATTTCGGCCACATAGAGACTCGGATCAGAAAACAAATCACATATTTGACTTGCGCTCATCGAGAGCTTCAAATCGATATATAATTCGATATTGTTTGAGGAGTTTCAATTTTTGATTTGGACTTTACTTTGAATTGAACTAGAATTTGTTTATCTTCCATTGGAACGAAGAGTTGAGAAGAAATGTATGTATAAACAAATGAGAGTAGAAACAAACTAGGGTTTATAGCAGAATATTTACAAGTAGGGCTGATTGGATTGGAATGAAACCCGTTCAGCCTCCGGAATGAAAATAGGTTAACCCATATATCAAAATCGACGTTTTCAAATATTTTAAACTCAGTGGAATTGGTTTCAAGTCCTAATTCAATCGTATGAAGAAGTTACGTTAAAATCAGCTAATTTCAAATTGATTTCAATTGATTTCAATTGAATAAATTTCTAGACGTTTCGAGTCCATACTATCAAATGACAAGTTCGATCGTTACGAAACTTGAAATCTAACAATAATTCACCGTTACGGATCCGATTAAACTGGATTCGTCGAAATCCGAGTCAATGGCCAAAACTGGCTATTTTTCAGGCTAAATATATAAATTAATATTAAATCAATTAATCACTTTTTCAATTCAAAGTTAATAAATCACATTTTCTATCATTTTAGATTACTCGGACATTTAACATAATTTAAAACAAATTTGGACATCAATTCAAAGTTAATTAATTTTGCCAATTACATGGTTTAACTTCAATTGTAATTAAATCCAATTATTTAATATTTAAATCCAATAAATTGTTTTTATTTGATTTCAATCTTTATACTTAATCCATTATTACTCTGTAACATAGTTAACACTTGTTTCGCATTTCATTATTAAATTACAAAGTTTTTATTTTTTTCATATTTAGTTACCAAAACTTGTTAAATTAACAAATTAAGTAGTCGAAAATTTACGGGTCGTTACACTCTCCCCCACTCAAAACTTTTCGTTCCTGTAGAAGAAAAAAGAAGGGGAAAGAAGGAATTTAGTTATCAATATATCTCTTGCTCATAATATTAAATTTATAAACAATAAATTTACAAAATTAAATAATTTAAAAAAAATATATCCATTTATAAACAGTTAAATCCTTTCATACTTAAACTAAAAAAGTTTGGAAAACCTTTCATAAAATTTTCTAAGTCCAAAATTTACAGAAAATTTCGGCAGAGTCTCCTTTGTATGGAGAGGCTCGAGAGAAATAATAATACCAATAATAATCATATATATCAAATATTTTCCAAAATAATATATCCCAACACGGGAAAAAAATATAATATCACTAGAAAACCGTAATCCGAGAACGTACCTATTTGTCGGGCAATTAACACTTTATTATGAAACCAAAAGCAGTAGCAATTGCTTCCATAACATGTATTTCACTTGTATAATTGAAATAGGTTAATAATTATATAAAATGAAATATTTAGAGTTATTTCAACCACTAACAAAAAAATCAATATAAAGCAACAATCACTTTGCAACTACAGCATACAATCATCATATGAAATCAAAACAAACCAATTATCCATCCATATCAGCCAAAACGAATAGTTTGTTCGGGCTCAGCCACTTTTAAACTGCATAGGATGACAAATGAACTACCAAGTGCACCATTTACTCAACGGTCTCAGATGATCTCAGTAGATTATTCGTACATCTTAAACGATTAGAAGTATCCTATCCCAAAGAACCTATAAACCAAACAAACAATAGTTTACAATGTACTTGAGTTATTCTTATTAAATTTCTTTCACAACATTTACAGTTTTTTATTTTTTTTTCTTTTCATTCATACAATGACTATTTCATGCATTAACTTTATTTTATTTCATTACATATATTGCGCATGCATAATTACTTAATCATGTGTAAATAAATTCTTAAAGTACTATATAGGTTTCATTGTAAATAAACTCGCATTCATTCATTCACTACTGATTTCTATTTATTTCTAGTCATTACTTACAAATTCATTTTCATTTATCCATATAATGCCAGTTTCTTTTTATTGCATTACGTTCATTTATTTGTATTATTCATGTTCAATTCAATTACTTAGCATATCAATTCATTTACTTAAGTCTATATCCATCTACTTACATTACTTGCTTTCTATCGAATTTTATTATAGTAATATTTCAATTATAACTTAAGTTTATAATAACTTATAACATCAAATTCTTATTTATAAAAGAAATTCGTTGAACACATCAATTACATAAGTTTTACTTGTAAAATTTTCCATTACTTAATCTTTTAACATTTCAAATTTTATAATTGGTAGTTATAGATATGTCTTTAAGAATGTAATTGAAAGCTACACAAGTTTGGCTTACTTGTTCTAATTAACTTAAGGTTCGATAGTTATCATTTCTTACTTTCATATTCCTTCTGTTTACTAGTTACGAATTTCAAATTCTTATATATTTTAGTTATGACTTAGCATATAATTTCTTACTTCCATTTAGAATTTCAATTATTAAACAATTAAAAAAAAATTCCATTCGATAATTGAAATCTCTAATTTATAGAAATTTAAGAACTAAATACCGAGTTCCATTTCAAATCATTTAAAATAGCATACATATATCATATCTTTTATATGTATGAAATCATATTTAAAAATTAAAATTAAGATTTATTTATCAAATAATTGTGTAGTTGCTACTACAACAGTCTTTCCACTTTGAAACTTGAAAATGAACGTCGACGATGCGCGCACTCATCACCGAAATTATTTTCCAGTGACAGAGAGGGGAGTACAGAACTTATTTCTTTCCAAAATTTCTACAAAACAGTTCTTTCAAATTATGTTGAAATATTTATATCAGCAAATACTTCCAAATATTATTATTATTATATTCCAAAATCATTCGAAAGATTTTTTTTTCAAAAACCCTGGAACTTAAGTTCTAAATTTCCAATTTATTCTTATTTTATTTGTAAATTTTATTTTACAATCGATATTTATAAATTTCACTACCTAACAACAAATATATATTACAATCAAATATATCATTTATAAAATTATCATTTTATATATAAAATATACAATATACAATAGGAAAAATTATTTCATTTACCTATATTTCAAAACAAATATTGTGTCGGTCTGTCCTATTAAGTGTTTAGAAATCCCTTTCGATGTCATAGCGTCTTATGCACCAACCAGAATTTATAAATACAAAACGGAACTAATTAGCACAATATAAAACCTTTGTATAACACTAACAAATACACTCTCTCATATATATACACTCAGTTGCTCATCATAATGCATTACTACCCTATTATTAAAGAGTCAAACCCCACAGAGCTAAGGTTATCGCTAAACCTCGCTTTGATACTAACTATAACATCCCGCTTTTTTGGACAGTTGTAGCAGACACATATGCCAACTCAAACCATACAGAAGGGCGGATTGTTATTTGGGTAAATAAGAAAAAGAGAAAGAAATAAAACAAAACAGAATCTCATAGCGGAATACAAAATATAATAATCAAATAACAATTCATGAAGCTGTTTACAAAACATTTGATTATACTTATACGACACAGTATCAGGGTTATATATATCAGAGATAAATAAATAATAATGGAGTGGAATATTATGATGCAATTGAATAATATTGTAAATAGTAGTAGTATACATCTTCGTCTTCATCCTCCAGAATAAGTCTTTGAATCCTGAAATGCTCAGGCTGACCAGAGCAAATTGAAAGGACAAAACACTTGAGTCAGAACTAAAAGATCTTATGTAAGTTAAATCAATGGAAATAATATGAGTTGAACAGCGTCAGAGACGTTTACGGGATTTGACATCTCCTATCCAGCGTCTAACGTGAGTGCAGTAACTCAAGAGATGTTCGAGATTCACATCTCCTAAGGATCCGTTAAACTATCTACTATGTAGTACAATACGCTATTATTATAATGTCCACTGTAAAGTAAAGTATTAAAAATAGTGTTAAGGCGTTACCAATTTCTCCCTTAACACATTTTATATTGCCAATAGTCTATACAGTACCTAACTGCCCATAAACTCAGGCCGCCAGAGGATGCCTCATAGGTACGACATAAAACAAACTCGTAGAAGGTGCGCTAGGGTAAGTGACATGGCACAACTAGGCAATGCCATGGTAGATATACGAATTATGCATCTAGGCTGTTGGTAACGCATAGCCGCAACTATCGCCCAACTTGAAACGCGCTACCGAAAAAATCGCGTGTGGCCACTAAATAAATCAAAAGTCAGAATATAGTATCGATGGAGTGTGTCGTATCGGAAGAGCTACCTCACTTGGCCCGAGAATCGCTCCTGTTTTAGCCACCTTATGCTAACTCACGGGAGTCGCGTCCACGTATATACCTCATATAGGATCGTCACCACCATCCTACTTCATTCTGGAATCTCCACTGCATACACAGTTGTTAAAGTGGTTTTCGGTATTGGCAAAGAGTATGATAATATCCGACCAGGTCTCTTTAACAACCAATCGCTTATTACACTCCGGATGGTTCTTTTACATTTTCAAAACCATTTCGTAATTGATATCAAAATATCATATTCAATTCAAACCATATCACTTTCGAAATTTTTACTTACTTTCGACATCATATTCGCCTTTGAAATCATAGTTCGATAATTATATTTCCTTTCAAAGTCAAATTCACAATTTATATCAAAATATTGTGTTCTCAAACCTATACTGTCACAACCCATCTTTCTATCTCTAGAAAAATGCATCATGAATTAAGAAAGAAAGGGATAGAAGAAGAAAAGAAAAGAAAGAAGAAACCCAACAACATCAGATACTCACAGTGGAACAAATGGAATATAATATATCACATAAAATATTACATAGTATCATATTACATCAGAGTTACACAATCTACACAACACATATTAGACAGTTATAAACATCTGTCTAACTATACAACTCAAAATATCACAAGATACAGATATCACACAAACACAGCGGAACCATAATATATCTACATGCGGAAGCCTCTAGCTCCAAATCTCCTCCAGAATTGGTCAAGCTAACCTGAATCCCTCGACTACTCATACAAAATATGAGTACCCAAGAGTTTAATAAAACAGAAAATAAACACTCGGGTCAGACAGGGGTCTGGTGTGAGTAAACGGGTTAAAATTGCTTAACTTTAGAAAATCCTATGAAAAGAAAAGGTATCACGTAAGACTTCCCACACATAAACATAGAAAAGTTTTTACCATACGCTAACCAAAACATTTGATAGGAAATCCAGTGATATTGTAATAGTGTCTAAGGTTTTCAAGTAAATAAGAAATAGCCGAAATTGTCACATTATTAAATTCCAGCCACTAGCCACAAAAGTGGGTAATACAAACAAAACCGTAAGGTCTCGTAGGAAGAATGGGTTTCCATCAATGGCAGGACTACTGGGGTACCGTCCGTCACAGTACGGGACCTAGATCACCGTACCGAGGATCACTCCCAATCCCCTGCAACACAAAGCCGAGACCATCCCTTACTGGACAGTCCCAAGTAAGATCACCCCGTGGTTGGCGCGACCAACCACCCACTAAGCCGAAATAAAAAGGGACATCTAGACAGGGATGACCTCATCCTGAAATGGGTGCTACCCACCTAGCCTTGTTGCACCTCCCCTGTTTTAGCCATTCCTGGTTGATAAGGCTTGAGGCTACGATTACCTTAATAGAACACATCTATCTTAGAATGCTCATCGTCCACCTGACGATGTTCTGAAAGCGTTCAATCCATACAAGTTCGTTCCGGGCTCGAACGAAACCGAAGGCACTATCTCGTTGCACTCATTTTGGAATCACCCTCAGAGTCAACGACCATAGCTCTTGCACTCTGAATCACCATATCAAACCTGAAAGTACTATTTCCGTCAAACTCATCTTGGAATCACCCCCTGAGTAATACTGACGAATAGTTCTTACACTTCGAGTCTTCACTAAGCTCCACTTGGATTCATGACCTAATGTTTATTTTGGATCGATGTGGTTTTCGGATATCCAAATATGGAAACCCAATCCCGGTCTCAGCGAAAACCAAACGCCATTTTAATGTCCAAGTTGTTTAAGTGTTTAACCAATTTAAAACTTATATTCATGATAATATAATCACATTATCACAATAGATAATCCATACCAACCAATCATCTCATAAAGCAGCATGTCACATATCAGAGATATCACACCCAAATTATCCAACATTACTCAATCATCCAATATCAACCATGCAATATTAATCAGTCATCCAATATCCATCAATCATCCATAAGCAGAAGTGATTAACTCTTAATCATTTTAATTAATCTGTAATTAAATTAATTACTATCCTTAATCACTTGGATTATCTTAACCCTGCTTCATTAATTTATTACAAATTAATAAATCAATCATCTCTTAATGATCCTCCTTAATTAATCTTCCTTGATTAATTATCTTATAATTACATTCAAGTAATTAGCCTTTAGGATAATTAATTTGTGAAACTAATTAAAGAATTAAAGGCTAATTACTTGAATGTAATAATAAGATAATTAATCAAGGAAGATTAATTAAGGAGGATCATTAAGAGATGATTGATTTATTAATTTGTAACAAATTAATGAAGCAGGGTTAAGATAATCCAAGTGATTAAAGGATAGTAATTAATTTAATTTAGGTTAATTAAATTGATTAAGAGTTAATCACTTCTGCTTATGGATAATTGATGGATATTGGATGATTGATTAATATTGCATGGTTGATATTGGATGATTGAGTAATGTTGGATAATTTGGGTGTGATACCTCTGATATGTGATATGCTGCTTTGTGAGATGATTGGTTGATATGAATTATCTATTGTGATAATGTGATTCATCTATCTGTTATATTATCCTGAATATAAGTTTTAAATTGTTTAAATACTTAAACAACTTGGACATTAAAATGGCGTTTGGCTTTCGGTGAGACCGGGATCGGGTTTCCTTATTTGGATATCCGAAAACCACATCGATCCAAAATAAACGTTTGGTCGTGAATCCAAGTGGAGCTTAGTGAAGAATCGAAGTGTAAGAACTATTCATCAGTATAACTCCGGGGGTGATCCCGCGATGAGTTTGACGGAAATAGTACTTTCAGGTTCGAGATGGTGATTCAAAGTGTAAGGGCTATGGTCGTTGCCTCTGAGGGTGATTCCAAAATGAGTGCAACGAGATAGTGCTTTCGGTTTCGTTCGAGCCCGGAACGAACTTGTATGGATTAAATGCTTTCAGAACATCGTCAGGTGGACGATGAGCATTCTAAGATAGATGTGTTCTATTAAGGTAACTGCAGCCTCAAGCCTCATCAGTCGGGAATGGCTAAAGCAGGAGAGGTGCAGCAAGGCTAGGTGGGTAGCACCCATTTCAGGGTAAGGTCATCCCTGTCTAGATGTCCCTTTTTATTTCGGCTTAGTGGGTGGTTGGTCGCGCCAACCACGAGGTGATCATACTCGGGACGGTCTAGTAAGGGATGGTCCCGGCTTTGTGTTGCAGCGGATTGGGAGTGATCCTCGGTACGGTGATCTAGGCCTCATACTATGACGGGCGGTACCCCAGTTGCCCTGCCATTGATGGAAACTCATTCTTCCTACGAGACCCTACGGTTTTGTTTGTATTACCCACTTTTGTGGCTAGTAGCTGGAATTTAATAATGTAACAATTTCGGCTATTTCTTATTTACTTGTAAACCCTAGGCACTATTATAATATCACTGGATTTCCTATCAAATGTTTTGGTTAGCGTAAGGTAAAAACTTTTTCATGTTTATGTGTGGGAAGTCTTATGTGACACCTTTTCTTTTCAAAGGATTTTCTAAAGTTAAGCAATTTTAACCCGTTTACTCACACCAGACCCCTGTCTGACCCGAGTGTTTATTTTCTATTTTATTAAACTCTTGGGTACTCATATTATGTATGAGTAGTCGAGGGATTCAGGTTAGCTTGACGAATTCTGAAGGAGATTTAGAGCAGGAGGCTTCCGCGTGTAGATATATTATAGTTGCTATGGAAAACTTATTTGAATTACAGGTTTGAAGTTGCTATGGAAAACTTATTTGCCAATTTGAATTTCAGGTTTCAGGTTTGAAAATAATTTTTTGTTTTATCATTAAGTCTTGAAAGAATGAAGGAAGAAAAAGAAAAGAAATGGAGAAGAAGAATGTTTGGAATTCTTTTTACTTCAGCTGAAAAACAGGAAAAAGAATTTGAAGAAGAATGTATTTTATTAGGAACTAAATTATGAAAAAAATCAAAGAAAATAAAAAATTTAAGAAATGACACTTGTTATTTAAAACTTACATTTGTCACTCATATTACTTAATTGCTCAACAGATGTTATTAAGATATCTTAAGATATCAACACATGTGTCTTAAGTATTTTTAAATAAATTTTTATTAAATTTAAATGTTAATAGAAAGATTACATACCTAATTCGCTTAATTAATAAATACTTGTATTTGTAAACATAAATTTACTTTTTAAAGAAAATATTATAAAACTAATTATAATACAAATAAATTCTTATACATGAGTTTTTAAATTCTAAAACATTTATCTTTATTGTTTAAGAGATAATTTTTAAAAAGAAAGTTTATTTATAACCTTATACATGTATATTTATAACCATTTTAATTTAAGCATTTTAAAGAAAACAAAATAAAACTTGGTTTAAATCTTATTTAAACTATCACACTTAAAAATAAATAATTATCTTATATTTTTTAAAATAATTGAATAAATCTTAAATTAACTTTTGAAAAATATTAATTTTAAAACAAAGCTTCAGACTACAATATATTCATATATATATATATATATATATATATATATTATCAATAGATTATATTAAATTTCAAAACAACTTCAAACTATAACATATACATACATATATATTACAATTTGAAAATTCATCTTTTATTTAAACGAAAAGGTTTTCTATTCACAATATATATACCAAATATAGATATATATATATATATATATAAACATTACAAATTGAATAAAATTTTATTGGCTTTGAAAGATAATTCTTATCAGTTTTAAATTGTAAAAAAAGATATTGATCAATATTGCCAGATTAAATATTTATTAACCTTTAAAAGATTAAATTTACCAAATTAAATTAAAATTATAAACAAAAATTATCAAATCAATTTAATTATTAATACAGATTATTAAATTGATATTGCCCAAAATTTTTGGTCGTTAAATATACCACTTTCAAATCATATTTCTTCCAAAAATCATATTTCCAAAACAGGTTAAGTTCTTGCTTCAAAATCATCATTTCGATTAGTTAACATTTAAATCCCAACTTAGGTTATAACATCATTAACCATATTCACATTAAAATCAAGAATTTAAATATAACCCATCAAATTTACTTCGTTTGGAATTTAGAAGAAAATAGTCGTAAATCGTTGTAAATAGTTAAATAGATTTAAAATAGATTAAATAAAATTAAAATAGATTAAATAGCTTTAAAATAGATTAATTAGATTTAGTATAAGTTAAAATGGTTTAATTAGTTTTAAAATAATTTAAATGATTTAAAATAGGTTAAATTGATTTAATATAGTTAATACAAGTTAAAATAGTTTATAAATATGAAAATCTTAAGATTTAGAATCTTAAAAATAATATGATTTAAAACAGTTTTGTGACGTGCCACCTCTATGCTCACAATAACAAAGGTTATTATAAGGAATAACGTGTGCTATTGCGAAGAATAAGGCTTGTTAGAAGTGATCATTCGTATGTTATGCTTTAGATGAGTACTGATTACATCGATAGGAGTTGTATAAATTACTCCCAAAGATATATATTCAATCCAAATCTAAAATGAAACTACAGTGGCTAAAGAAAAATCTAGAACAGCTCATAACAACAACAACATTGATAGTATAATCATATCAGAACAGAAATATCAGATATATAGCGGAAGACAAGTCTGGATACATGCTACAACAATCGATAGTTCACAAGAACCAAATACACATATACATGGATACCAACATACATAAGACGAGAATCAATAAACCAAAAGAACTCCTCAAAGGCTAGACAAAAAATGATGTGAAATCCCAAAAAGCTGAAGCTGCAACTGAATCAGAGATAGCGATTACCCTGAAATAACTCGGTCTGACCCGAGTATTATTTAAAAGAAAATAAAAAACGGATTAGTCTAATTTATTCTTAGAAGTGAATGCATCATAAACAAAATCAAGCAAAATAATAATAGTCTCGAATGAGACTATTCAACATAAGAAATCAACATAATTTAAATGAAGAAATCACAACAAACAACATTAATTTCAACTTATTAAACTCCATCAAAATCATTTCCAAATTCAAGATTGAATTCAAAACTGCAGTTCACAAAATCTAGAAATCAAAAATAGATAACTAGAAATTCAACATAAAAGTGGATCGATCCCATCATATGGCCAGTCTAAGCTACGGCGCACGTGCATCAACATATGGCCGAAGCCTACCAAGTACTGTCATCATAATTTTGGCGCCCAACAAATGACCTGAAGGTCCAACATATGACCCGAAGGTCTAGTACCGGTATTTGACCCGAAGGTCCGTCATATATCCCGAAGGTCCAACATAGTGGCTCGAAAGCCCAACAAAAGCATCAAAATCATCAAACAACAAAACGAATATTTCAATTAACGAGTTCGGAATTAACTGAAATAGTAAAAATGTGGTTCCATACTCCATATTTTTGCAAAATCGTTTAAATCTCTTTATCGTTTCCTTGAAAGTGCAAAATTGTGTATTTTGTATAAATAACATTTTACGTTCTCAAACGGGTAAGTCTGGAATTAACCAAATCAGTAAAAGTAAGGGTTCATAGTCCTTAATTTTGCTGAAACGTTTAAATCAATTCCTCATTCTTTTGAAAGTGTAAACTGTAAAAAATTTGGAAATAATTTTATTTTAAAACGATTTTTGAAAACAAGTGATTAAAACAGCAACATCTATAGCAATTTCGACAAAGAAATTGCGCTTCACAAAACACCGTAAAAACGGATATCAAATCAGCATTGCTGAATAACCGCCTGAAAATCCACTTTAAAATTGACGGTTACTGAAGTAAAAAACAACAATAAATTTGTTCGTTAAAAATATCGTCAAAACAACACGCTTCAAAATATAATACCGGCGTAAAAATTCCATTATAAAAATAACGGCGCAAAATACGTTTTTCAAACGTAACACTAGTTCAACAAAATTTAAATAGTGGACTACACTACTATAATTTCATCAAAATATTGCTCTGCTACCATATACACGTATACGTTCCAATGAAATAGGTGATAAAAAATGCTTGAACACATTCACGTGTATTATCACATTTTATAAAACAATGCATTAAAAAGTTTCAACCTGGCAACTACTATAACTAGCACGCACATGATGATATAGATGCCTGGAAATATTATCCAAAACGCACACGCATGTAGTAAAAATAACAACCTGGACTCATTTCTCCCCATACTAACATGCACATTTTTTCAATTTACACTTTGAAACTATGTCAGGGCCATACATTACGTGTGCTACAAAGTGTACTAAACATGCATTATACACAAGCAATAATTTGACAAAAAAGGTCTCCGGACTAAAAATTTCATGCACGCAAGCTATAAAAGGAGGTCTGGGAATGTTTCCCAATACGCAAGTGCAAGAACTACTACATACATACACACGGCATGCATGTACAACATTTGTACAAAATTTCCACGCAAGCAAAAATGTAATTTTACAAGAAGCAAAGTTGTGACCTGGGATTAAGTATCTTTGCACACAAAAATAAACAACCAGATCTATAAAACGGTATGAATTCATTTTACATGCACATCTGGACATCAAAATACCCATACACGAAATGTTTTAAAACGCTCACACAACAACACCAAAAAAAAAAGAACTGGACCGCGCACGCAAGTGAAAAACTGGACCACGCACGCAATTACACAAGGCCTGAATGTGGCTTTGAAGAAATGCACTAACACCATACTATACGCATGAAATATATAACTAGATGTAAGAGATGCAAGGCCTGGAACTACTTATTTGATGCATGAAAAAGTGCAAGGCTTGACACAGCATTTGTCACATACACTTGCACGCACCTTATGGTATATGCATCATCAAACCAGGATATTTTGTACAAGTAATTGCACGCAATTAAAATCATGAAACTGATAGAGATAATTGACTCGGTTTAAATAGATGTGAGTTTGCACTCACAAATTTGGCTTCAAAGTTAGCTAGCAATCCAGATTCAAGAAGTAAGTGTTGGAGCTGCCATTAATGCTTCACCAAGCTTTTAAGAATAAGTAAAAGTGTTGCAGAGGTTTGATACTGAGAACAAGTCAAAAAAAAGAGGAGTGTTGAAAGGAATGTTTGTACACTTGCATTAACTCTACAACGTGTTGTCTACTACTGCATTAAATGAAAATTGTATAAAGTAAACAAAAAGAACCACTGCACAACATAATGATGGCAAAAATTTTGTTTATGTTAGCTTTTGGAATAGGACTTGCGTTCACACTTAGTTTCAAAATTTTGTTTACTACCAGAATGTGTCAGCAATGCACATATGTGAAGGAATAAAATATGTAAAGTGTTTACATTTTTTGGCTTCAAATATGTTCACATTTAGTTTATATTTAGATAGCAAAGCAATGTTATAATATGCACAGTTTATAACACAACTTTGTTATCTTCCAAAAGATTTTGCCACTGACTTTGCCATAGAATTTGCATCAATATTTTTCTTTCCAAATTTTAATTTAAAAATGTCTATTTAAAATATTTACTCCGACAGTAATTCAAAATCACGGTCGTTACAGTTTTTTAAATTATTTATTACGACAGGGTCGTTACAGACTCCCCCTTTATAAAAATTGCATCCCCGCAATTTTCATACTAGAAGTCGTCAATAACACAAATAATTCATCTCAAAAAAGATTAAAATAGAAAAGATGAATAAGAATGCTCGCCCCCACCCGAAGAGGAGAGAAAACTCGGATAAGAACGCTCGATGAATTCTCTGGTTTCCCAAGTGCAATCTTTAGGGTTTGCGGACCATTGAATTTTCACAAGCGGGACTTCTTTATTCCGAAGGCATTTAACCTCCGAAGCTAGCATACGAATTGGATTTTGCACAATAGACAAGTCGGGTGATATCTCAAGATCTTGCAACATATGGGGATCAATAATAGAATCTGAATCTCGAAGGCATCGACAAAGCTGAGATACATGAAATACGTCATGAATTCCAAAAAACTGAATAGGTAGCAATACACGATAAGCAACAAGGGCCAATGCGTTCTATAATAGGAAACAGTCCAATATAACGAGGAGCCAATTTCCCGGAGCTACTAAAACGCACCACACCCTTCATCGGGGAAACAGGAACGAATACGAGATCGCCAACAGAAAATTCCAAAGGCTTCCTACGATGATCGGCATAAGATTTCTGTCTATTCTGAGCCTCTTTCATTCTTTGTCTAATAATATCTGTAACAACCCTGAATTTTGAACAATTTAAAAATGAAGATATTTAATTAATTTTAAATATTTGAATGAGAATTTAAATTGAATTCCCAATATAACTGTGAATTTGGCGATTAAATATTAAAATTTAATCTATATAAAGTTGAATAAAATTTAAATTTGACTTTGGAGTTGAAATTGCATATTGAATTTGTATTTTAAATTCAAACTGATGACTTAGAAAAATAATTTGGATACAAGAATTATTATTTATTTAAATTAATAAAGGATGGTTAGTTTTAATAACATTTTTCTTTAACTTAAATAAAATGGAATAAATTTTATCAATACAAAATACAAGTATAAAATCTAATTGTGAAACACGTAAATTTATAAATTGATGTTGATAGTTGAACTTTAAAACGTTTCTATATTTACTAAAGAAAATTTTTACAAAACAAAATTTAATTCAAAAATATATATATATATATATATATATAATAATAATAAAAAATAAATCATCTTAGTACACAACATAATCTTTTCACCATCACCAGCATGTTTCCTCTCCTTTAAACACGCCGTTACCTACGCCATAACCCACGACCAATAAATCACGTCTCCCCTCTTTTATATTCGTTACCCTTTCCTCCATCCCTTCAGAAATCAAACCGAAGAAAAAAAAATGACGTCTCTCGTCTTCCTCCTCGCTTCCAGAATTAGGGTTTCAATTCGTTTTCGCTTGACTTTGGGAGGCCACGGCTTCGGTTTTCTTGCTCAAGTTGTTGAACGTCTCTCGAGATACCTTTGGCTGCGACATCGTATTCGTTCTCTTCGAAAAAAAGGTGAGTAAATTGTACTACTCACATCTAATTCAAACCAGTTCGACTTCGTCTGCTTATTTTGATTTCGTTGTTCGGCTTCGATTCGATTTTGTTCGTTGTTGATATTTCTCTGCTTTAAGTTGATTTTGGGGCTGCTGATTTTGATTTTAGCTTGATTTGTTCAACCTATGTTGACATGGCTTCGGCCTCGAGTATTTTGCTGTTACCTTAGGTAAGAAGGGAAATTGCTTATGATTTGCAATGTTGGTTTCTTCTGACTTTGGGTTATGTCTTTGCTACTTTAATTGCTCGGCATTGATTTTCTTTGTTCGAGTTGACACCAGAGTTTGTTCATCCCTGTAGCTTGTATACTCCATTTGTTGTACCGCCTGTAGCACAGTGAACTAAGTATTATGCACCACTTGAATCTGCAATTGCATTTGGTTTGTTCTTTGTTGTAACTGGACCTGAACTTGTAGTCTTCATTAAATACTCGAGTCTGCATCCTCAGTTGAGTAATTTCCACTGTCTTCTTCGTACACATGAAATTCATTGATGTTTGTGCATTCACTTGAGACTGCATTTGGCAATGGTTCCTGTGTCTGCACATCTGAAGTATTCACTGACCTTAGTTGTTGCATTGGTTTTGTTACTAGTCCTGTTCATTTGGACTTTGTTGTCTCACTAACTCACCTGTAGTGTAGTTGAGCTGTACTGTGGCTTTTGGGTCGTGAGTATGATAGTTGCACTATCCAGTTTACAGTGCATACATGTTTTATCCTTGTTCTTATCACTCACATCTAATCCAAATTTGATAGTTTCTGTCTTGTTTAAAACTGTGATTTTCACTGTTTGATTAAGTGATATTCTCGGCTTTGAATTCGTTGATTTTTGTCGACCTCAGTCACTTGTTCTTGTGGACTTTTGTTTGGTTGAAAATACTATGCTGCGGCCTTAACTGTAGTGCTGCAGTCTTCCACTTGAATTACATGCGGCCTTAACTGTATTCATTGTAGTACTAGCCTTATCTTCACTGTAACCATATGTAGGTTATGTTTGCATTGTATATCTGCACTGGGTTAACTTTGGGTTTCACTGGGTTCACTGTTGTACTTCACTGCACTTGATTGTGATGTTGTTACCAGACTTGAGTTGTACCCTTTTTCATGTTTTCTGGCCTATCTGCCTGTGCAGTTGCATTCTAGTCATGATAGCATTATGCATTCTTTAATGCTGTTTTGATTTGTTGAAGTTTTGCATATGAGATCTTTTGATGCAGTCTCGTGTACTTGTGGTGGCTGCGTTATTGTTGCAGTTGCCCTTGTGCACTAATACTGGCTGCCCTATTTAAATTGGGAACTTTTATGTTGTTTTGAGTTCTATGTGCAGTCCTACCTTGTATTTACAGTGTTTGTTGCATCGTGATCTTGTGGTGGCTGCGTTATTGTTGCAGTTGCCCTTGTGTCCAAGTAATGGAAGCAGTTTCATTTTTATGAAAATTTTGCACTTGTCGAAATGTGCAGTAATAAGTTGTTTGGAAACTTGTTTTATTTCACAAGTTGTTGTGGCGAGGCAGCGCACGCGTGCGTGCACTGCGGCCACGTAGTATCGACATTTTGAATCGATATTTGAACCTTCATTGATTTTGGTTCGTTGATCTTTTGAGTATATCATCACGATAGTGGCAAGGCAGTGCACGCAAGCGTGAACTGCAGCCACACGGTGATAATTTTAGCGATATACTATTTTGTTTTGATTTATGATCTTTTGCATATCTCATTACGGTAGTGGCGAGGCAGTGCACGCAAGCGTGAACTGCAGCCACACGGAGTTGACATTTTAAATGTGGCGAGGCCGTACACGCGTGTGTGTACTGCAGCCCTACCAAATCTAATGTTTTAAATGATGTTTTCTTTTTGATGAAAATTGTTTTATGTTGACAATTCAATATATTTTGAACCGATTTTGATGATTTTGTTGTTAATTGCCGTTTAGGCAGATTTTGATGTTTTCTAAATTATCTTCATAAATAATTCCTTCATCTATCTTCGTTGATAATTTGAATCTACTGATTATTGTTGTAACACTGTTAAGTGTTATATTTACCGTTATCCGATTTCTTGTTAAAGGATCGGATAGGTAAATTTATATTTGACTGTCATCTAATTGCTATTTGATTATTATTGCCTCTATGCACTAATAACTGAGTTTGAATTAGACTGACCTGTGTATTATTTTCTTCTGAATGTAATACTCGGGTCAGACCGAGTAATTTTACAGCTTGAAGATTTTCAGGCCGCGAAGTTAGAGAGAGTTGGGGGAAATTGCTTCACTTTAGCTTTTCGAAGAATTTTTGTACTTAAAAGAAATATTCCGTTGTATAAAAATTTAATGCATTGTACAAACTCTGATATATGTATAAAAAATTCATTTATGTAAAATATTATGATTATTCTTTGATTCTGTGGTTGTTTCTGTTTAAACTCTATAAACTGAATAACAATCCGTCATTTTGAACGTCTCAAGTTGGTTTAATTACCGACTAGAGGCGGTCAGAACGGCAGGTCGTTACAATATCAATCCTCTTAGAAGAATCACGAATATAATCGGGGCCGAGAACTAACTTTTCCCCCTATTCCAACCAACAAGATGGTGATCGACATGGCCTTCCGTAAAGAGCTTCGAAAGGAGTTGTACCGATACTGGATTGAAAACTCTTGTTATAAGAGAACTCAACAAGAGATAAGTGGTCTTCCCAACTACCACCAAAATCAAGAATGCAGCTCGAAGGAGATCTTCCAAAACTTGATTCACCCTTTCAGTCTAACCGTCATACTATGGATGATAAGCTGTACTGAGATTGAGCTTAGTGCCTAAAGCTTTCTGAAGGCTCTGCCAGAAACCACTAGTAAAAAGCGGATCTCTGTCACTAACAATAGAACTAGGCACACCATGAGTCGAACGACTTCTTTAATAAATAGCTTAGCCAACAAAGGAGCGGTCCGATTGGACTTGATACGAATAAAATGGGCTGATTTAGTCAATCGGTCAACAATAGCCCAAATACTAGCATGGCCCGACCTTGAACGAGATAGACCATCAATGAAGTCCATGGAAATCTGATCCCATTTCCATAATGGAATCTCAAGAGGCTGCAAAAGACCACTGGGACGTTGGTGTTATGCTTTAACAAGTTGACAAGTCATGCAATGACTTACATAACTTGCATATCACGGTTCATACCCTCCCAATAGTATAAGCGTTTCATATCAGCATACATCTTACCACTACCCGGATGAATAGTATACTTAGAATGATGACAGTCCTCAAGAATGTCATTTCTAAGATTAGAAACATTAGGCACGACCAACCTACCCTTCTTCCGAATACAACCATGAATATCAATATCAAAATCCTTCAGATCATCACTTCGGGATTCTGATTTACAACTCTGAATAAGATAAGCATTATGTGGATCTTGTTTCTAGGCATCAGCAACACGATCCAACAAACTAGGACGAGCTTCCATGCTAAATAAAAGCACGGGAGAATCAGAAACTGAAGGACGGTCTCCAATATTACAAAGAGATAAAGCTTCCAAAATATTCCACTCTGCTAGCATCATGGAAACAACAACCTGCTGCTTGCGACTAAGCGCATCAGCAACTCGATTACCCTTACCAGGGGTATACTGAATATCAAAATCATATGAAGCAAGAAATTCGAGCCAACGCTGTTGCCTCATATTAAGCTCTTTCTGAGTAAATAAATACTTCGGAGATTTGTGATCAGTGAAGAGAATAAAACGCTCGCCCAATAAATAATGTCCCCAAATCTTTAGAGCAAAGACTATAGCGGCTAACTCTCAATCATGGGTAGCATAACGAATCTCGTTAGGCTTTAGTTGTAACGTTTGTGATTTTTCGACGCTCGAAAACCGACATCAATACGTCCACTGTATCAACTGCCGAGCAATCGAAGGCCGAAAAACCGTACTATTGGGGTTAAAGAAGAAGAGAAAGATAGAAGAAAAGAGAAAAAGATAGAACAGAATAGAAAGAGACAACAGAACAATAATAGAATCTCACAATCGCAGCGGAACAACATATAATAGATAAATGAATAATCTTTAAACAAAGAACTATACCAGTTATTACATTACATCATATTACATTACATTATCAGAGTGTACAACAACAAACAGCGGAAAAGAAATACTATATACTAGTTGATATGCCATGCCATCCAGCTTGCCTCCAGCAACTCCTGAATTCCAGAATATCCTGATAACCTAACTCTAGACAGCCCGTGTGGAAATTGGTGGGCATCCAGAGTTTAGAAAGGAAAACAATAAACTCCAAGTCAGTCATGGGACTGGTGTGAGAAATTAAAATAGTTTACTTTAAAACAAACAACATGAATATTTTTAAAATAGATTCGCAATGCTTTTTGGAAAATGAGACTACCATAAAGCCTCCCGCACACACACACACACAATGCAAACGCAGAATCGGAGGAGGTTTCACCTTATGATAGTCAAAGATGCTTGATACGCATTAAAAAGAAACATTTGATATTATTACTAGTGCATAGTGTAGAAAAAATCATTTTGAAAGTAAAGATATAAGTCTTAGCCAACATAGGCGTTTCGCACTTATGCCTACTATAGCTACCATCCAAACAGTGGGGCGCCACCATAAGTGAATGATAGGTTCTACAACTAAAACCGTACAAGATCGTATTGTTTCTTTGGATTTCCAACAAATGGTCAGACCAAGGAACTTCCCATTGCCACATGGGTACGTCTCTGGAAAGACGACCCGAGAAGCTAACCGGATCTCTGCCAACACAAGGCCGGGTTACCCTTCAAACTGGGTAACTACTGACATGAATATGTCATTCCCTGATCGTAACCGATCTATATCCGAGGATCCTCAATTCCAATAACTACAAAGTAATAAATTTGCAACAACAACATAGGTTAAATATCTGGGCTCCATACCATGATACCACCTCTATCCAGAAGGAATGACATACACTAAAGGGGCGCTACCCCCTATTAACCTTGCCGCATCCTTCCTGTTTTGACCATTTCTGGGGTGTGAGTTCCGACGAAGTCTCGTCCACAAAGCCACGCTTTATACAAAAGCTATGCTTTGATTCAACAAATGCTCGACAGCACTTCGTATGCCACATTACCAGTTTGGAAATGTATCACTAGTAACCATCAACTACATAACCTCTAGGGTGTTAAGCTAAGAGAATAAATTCTCTGCCACCAACGGAAATATATTTGACAGAATCTAGCTTTACATCTCAAATCGTAACGACAGACACACATCCATACAAGTCCGTTCCGGGATCGAACGGAACCGAAGGCACTTACAAAGAAGTCCTTGCAATCCGGATGTTCACTAATCACGTCCGGACTTCCCGTCACTAAGGGTGATAAAACCTCTATATCGAAGATCGGCCAATGCAGAGTCATTCGACGGTAATCCTTCCGTTTTCACAAATATCTGGTCTTCAACACCGGTCATCAAATTCAATCCATAACGACATATCACATATTCGGAATGGGTTATACGACCCCAAGGCCCTTTCCCGGCTAACCCGAATAGTGAGCGCTTATTTTGAAAATAAGTGTGGCATTCAAATTCAAGCAAATCACAACAAATACCTATTTAAAGGTAAATATTGATAGTCGGTTATTTAACTATCACTAGGTATGCTCAGCATCACCAGATTCCAAATAATTTCCCAAATATTTATTTTCCCAAAAATATCTTTACAAGATATATAATTTCCACACTGCAACCACTTGAAAACAATTTCCAAATCACTTTTCACCTTTACAACTTTTGAAAACAAATTTCAAATTGTTTTCCTTACGCGGAAATACTTTCATTTCAAAATGGTTCATTTAAACCAACTAAATAAATCCTTACCGATTTACTTTATATTTATGTTCCAAATCCGTAAATTTATTCTCACACTTCAAAAATAAATCAACTTTTATTTTTAAAAAAATTTCCCTTTTTTTTTATAAATTCCATAGTGAATTTACAATTCCAAAATATCTATGAATATACGATTTGCAAATCGATTTCTAATATTCATTTCCAATTTATCTTTAAAAGATAAAATCTCAAAATTTACTTCATATTGGAAAACATTTCCATACTTATTTAATAATAAGTAATTCACAAACCCATTTATTTTCAACACTTGGAAAATATTCAATATACTTCAATCACAGTTAAGTATAGATTTCATTCTTTAAGGAAAACATTCTTTCTAACACATTTATTTGAGTCTAAACGAATGTTGCGTAAAACATCGTTACGACGACCCAAAATCACTAGTATAGGGATTCGAAATTAAGATAGATATATAAATTCCAATACCATATAAAAACATTTCCTTTCGAAAATCATTTACTATAACAACAGTGTTATAGTCCACCATTTCCTTATTTCTCGAAAAGCGTCTATTTCAACAATGAATGTTGAAATCTATGTGTTCGATACTTAATGCATTTTAAAACATCTTTAAATCGTCTTAAATTCTATTTAGAACATCACTTCCCCAAAACATATCCATTTTACTTCATAATATATTCACGGTCCAAAAGTCGTGAATATACTTTATTCACCCAATTCAATGTTTCTACACATTTATTAAAAGATTATCCACCGTCCAAAATCGTGGATAAAATTCCCAACCAAACTCTTATTATTACAACATTTAATTTTAAGGATAATTCACTGTCCAAAATCATGAATATATCTCCTTTAATAACTTTTATGTTTGATTTATCAAATTCAATTGATTTCGAATTTACAAACATTGTTTATAAATCCCATTTCTATTTATAAAGCTTCGATTTATAAATCTCCTTTATTATCCAATTCAATTTATATAACTCAATTATATACCATAAGTCCATATTATAAGTTAAGAACTTATAATCCATTTATTTACAAAATCATTCTTTTAAAACTTCACAAATTATAAATCTTATTACTTATAAGATTTTGTTTATAACCTTATTTTCAACATTTACAGAACTCCATTTAGAATTCCATTATTTCGATTTATAAAATATATATTTTATAAATCTCATCTATAAACCATTTATCTTAATTCAAAAATCTCAATTAAAATGTCAAATCCGATTTATAAGTTAATACTCATAAATCTTTTATTTTACAACATCTATTCATTTTATAACTTCACAATTTATAATTCTATTAATTTCACTTATAAAATCCATTTTGTTTCATTTTAACACTTATAAAAACTCGTTTTATAATTCCAGTATTCTTAATTTATAAAATATCAATTTTTGTAAATCTTTTATATAAGTCGTTTATTATAATTCAAAAATCCCAATTTAAACTATTTTATAAAATTCATTAACTCCATATTTCAAAAATCACATTTGTATTATATTTCACAAAAATCATAATTTTTATAATATTAAATTTTATAACGTTAATTTATTTAAAATGAATCAATTCAAAAATTTAATAAAACATATACTTTCAAAAATCACTTTAAAATTCTTTTTAAAATCAAAAATCATTATTTTAAAACTTCAAAAATGGATCCGATGATGCAACAGCACCAAATAGTCAATCACGACAACAAAGACATCATATATCAGTATATAATAATCAACAAATATCACAATATTTGTAATCAAATAAATACTGGTGAGGAATCTAGTTGGATCCCTCCAACCTATTTCCCTGCATCCACAGATGCTAGCACAATACCAATTCCGTTCCAATATGGAATATCGCGCTATATGGGATTTTAAAATATTATCCGCTATTATGCAGCGCAATAGGGTCTCATCCGCTATATAATGCGGGAAATCAACTCCAAGTACATAAATAATACCAATTCCAATCAAGATGGAATTATCGCGGTATATGTTTTTAATAAATAACATCCGCTTAATATACGGCGTATAATGTCTATTTAACAATCAATAGATAATAATTTATCATTCAGGCATACAATCAACAATTTTTAATCTAACTATTTAAAATTTAAATTGAAACTATTCGATTGAGTGAGAAGTTATCAACTTGCTTTCAATAACGGTTGCAGTGTTTTATTTCGAATAAAATTAAACGCGCGTTTAATTTTACCCGAAATTTTTACTAGCTCCAATCGACTCCAAACTAGCTCCATTGCGTAGTGCTCGACAAAACGAACCCGTCGCAATTTGTTTCGTAATTTTCTGACCTCGTATGAACAAGATATTGCATTTTAAATATTACATGAATTAATATATATATTATTTACAAATTTATTTTTGTTTTAACCTAAAATTCTATCACGGCCGTCCATTCAAATCCACGAGATATCGGCCGCGAAATAGCTTCTTCCCTCTCCAGTATTCATCGCGTGCAAGAAACCCAACAAGCCGACCTTTGCCCTAATAACGCGACCCACCCACGTCGATCTTTACGACAATCAAGCACCACCATATCGAAGGCCGTCGCCAACTCCATCACCGCCCCAAGCCGTGTAGAGATTGGCTATTCCCTTGCATCGAAAAACGAGACGAAACGCGTGCCCTTCCCCGGCCGATTACGACGAATCCGAGCCACTTCAACGCAAATCCCCCATTGGATGTGAAGTACTTGGCGAGCTCTTCAATTTGTTAGTTGGAAGTTTTGGCTAAATATTTAAGGATTAGAAGATAATTGGAGGGGAAGGTGATTGTTTTTCGGCCATTGGTGTTTATTGGAGGCGGCTGGTCTCAAAACCCTAGGGTTTAGTTTTCTTTTGCAAAATGAAAATAGTTATGTCCTTTTATAGAAAATTTCCAAAAACACTATTCATCAAAAATTTCCCGAACTCCAAACGAAGCGTGCCGGTTGGCATTTCTAAGGTTTACCCCGCATCCTGGACACAATGGAACGTGTTTCGGAGGCCAATTCGATCATCTGTGCGAGTTACGGAAATAAACGATCAATTTTAAATTAAATCAATTTAAACCAATTTCTATGTGTTATGGCTTGCCCCGGACAAACGGTAAATCCGGTTGACACGAAATTTGAAACCATGTAATAATATAACATTACGGATCCGATGAAACTAGTTTCGTCGAAATCCGAGACTGTTTGAAAAATGGCTATTTTAACTCGTCGACTAAATATTAAAATATTCAATTTTCACAAATTAACTTTAAATTCGATTTTAAAAGTTCTATAACATCATTATAACTCCAATATGATATAATAAAATTTTACAAATCAATTTCAATCATATTAAACCCAATTTTCAATTATTTCCGTATTTTCAAATGTTAAATTATCGATTTAATTATCCAATTAAATCCAGTTATTCGAAATAAAATTTATTCGACGTACAAATTTTACTTGTTAATATTTAAATTCAATTAAATATACAAATTTTAATTAATAGAAATTCTGGGTCGTTACATTAGTTGTCAAGAAGCATAGGCAACTACTCTATCCTTTTGCATGAGAACAACACTGAGCCCAATACCACTGGCATCGGTATAAACAACAAGATCATGATTCCCTTCAGGAACCACTAAGATAGGAGCATGTGTAAGGAGATCTTTTAACTAAAATGAATTCTCACACTTACCCGACCAAATAAAAGGAACAGCTTTTCTCGTAAGAGTGGTAAGCAGTAAAGCAATACGAGAAAAGTCCTTAATAAACCGGCGATAATAACCCGCCAATCCAAGGAAACTACGGATCTCAGTAACAGTCTCGGGCCTCTTCCAATTCTGAATAGATTCGATCTTGGAAGGATCGACATAAATATTGAATATGCGCTTATATGATTTTTGTTTGATGATAATAAACATATATACATTCGTTTAAATGTATTTGTTAATGTACTATTTTATTTTTCATAGATTAAATAAATATTTGCTGAATAAAATTAAATAACACAGAATTTGAATTCAAAACAGAAATTTTATTCAAACAAATATTTATTACAATTTTTAATAGTACAAATTCAAGCTCTCACTATACATATACAATTTTGATTCTAATTACATCACAATTTAATTTACATAAATTCCTCACTACATATCACTCACACTCGTATTTTATCTTCAACTTCATTCTAGTTAGAATCCAGCATCTGAGCAATCTGCAAAAATATTCACTAACGCGGTAAAATTGAAAAAGAAATATTTTTTCAATATAAAATAAAATATGGATTTTGAAAATATTATTTGCCTCGGTTATTTGGGTTGTTCGTCATCATTTACATTTGAATTCATCACACACGAACAATGTGACATGCACAGTGTATCACTGTACATGCCATAAGGACGTGCACACCGATATACACTTGATAATGTTACAGGGACAGGTGAGCACAAGGTCAAACCCAAATAGAAAGACGGGTTCAACTCAGGTGCAGCATAAATAAAATCTCGACTTCAGCACAAAGGTCAAGCCATCACTGCAAACTCGACTCAACTCAATGCAATTCAAACTGCAAGTCCAAAACAAATGCACTATGCACTAAGCAAATGACAGAGTCAGTTCAAACATGTATCAAAAAGCATGTACATGGGTAAATAGAAAATGCACCAGTTCAACTCAGAGATGCAACTCCAAGCTAAGAGCAAGTGATAATGAATATATACAAGTGCAATGTTCAAGACTAAGCAAGCCTCAGCATCAGATCAGAAGTGAAGCAAGAAGCTCAACAAATTGATCAGAGACAAAATAAATCCAACTCAGCAATGAACTCACATGGACAACATGTGAGAATGACTCAGCAATGCAAGTGAAACTAGGTTACTACATAACACAGCATCACATCCAACAACATATCAAATGAACTAATGAACACTACAAGTCAGTAGAGAACTCATACTACATGAAATACATGGAGACAAAGCCAAACTGCAACAAGACTAACTCCAAATGCATTAATGCTTGAAGACTACAGCAAAACCAGAGTATCACAAATATATAAACAATGGAAACACATGAGCTAATGAATGCTACTGGTATGAAGGAGATCAAAGTGTGCAAGCTAGTCTATAATTACGAGATATGACATCACAGCAACCAGGCAGCAAGTACATCATTAAACCAAAGTGCTCAATGCACAGTGCAGAAAAATGCACAATTCAAATGAATATGAAATAACTAGAGAATGGCCAGGACTAAGGCAACTATGTGCACAGGTCAGGGAAGCAACAAGTGTACAGAGGCAATATGAACAAGTGACACAACAATGCTTGAAAACTACAGACCGAACAAATATATCAGCCTCAACGGTACAGTGACTCAACAAACACATTGACACAGTACCAAAAACCATCAATGAACAAAATCAAGCAACATGAACGGCTAGTGTCACATGGCAGTAAAAATATAATGGCCGTGAACAGCAAGTACAATGTCATAGAACAAATGGTACAGTTTGAATGTGGTCATAAGTTTCTTAAGAAATCAAAAATGGTCGAAGATGTGAATTTGCATGCACATGACAGTCAATGCTGAAGAGAAAATGAAATCAAAGAGTAAAGTTAAAGAATCGGATAATTCAAAGTCATGGAATAGCATATACAAAGTCAAAGCCAAGGTCAGATGAATATTAAGCCAAGTCAGAATTCAACGCAAGAAAAGAATTGAAAAAGTTAAAAATAAAGTAAGAAAGTACCTGCCGTAACGATCAACGAAGGTTCGAACGTTCTCAAGCTAAAGCCGTAACAGTAAAGTAAGAGAAATATTCGAATTGAATTCGTCAGTAAAATCTCAAACGTTCAAGCAGTATCAAGTGGCAGAGAAAATGTTTTGACGAATTCAAATAAGAAATATACGATATAAATTTAGGAATTCGACTCCTATAAATTACAATCGACATCATCGGCAATGATCATAGAATTCAAGCAATCAATCCCGAAAGCGAAAGGAACAAATAACATACCAGAAGAAAAGTCGAATTCGATCACCTCGAAGCAACCAAGCCAACTTCATCAAAACCCTAATTTCACAGAACAATCAAGAGAAACAACTGAGAGCGACTCAAAGAGACATCGATCAACTCGAGGCAAGCAGCTGATCAATAGAGAAGGAAATCGATTTCAATCAACAAGAGCAACAAAATCGATCGGCATCGTCAAAGACCACCGAAGCCCTAATTCAGATCGAACACAGAAAGCAACGGCCGCCATTTTTCACAAAGGAACAAATAAAAGAGGATCGGGTTAAATAATAAAAGGGGGCCGGCTTTATATTATTAAGGGCCTTTTAATTTTTTAATTAGGGTTTTTTGTTTTTTATTTTTAAATTTCTTTTTAAATTTTATTTTAAATTTTAAACAGTTGTATTTACTAGTCGTGTGACTAGGGACATGCTACGTGGCGTAGTTTGAGAATTCGCAACTCTATGGCTGAGTTATGGCAGGGTTTTGAGCATAGAATTAAGTTTAGTCGATAGCAGTGTCGCGAGTTTACGTGTGTAAGCGTCTGACTATCTAATTTCTAGTAGAAACCTTGGGGGCAGCACGTAGGCAGGGTTTTGTCAAAGCTGGGTAAATTCTGTGTCGTTCTATTTCTGCATTTTATTATTCTGCTATTTTTCTGTGCTGCTCTTATTCTATGATCTGTGTTGAAATTATTTTATAAGCTTCCACAATTAATTTTTATAATTTATACCATCACCCTATTCACCCCCCTCTAGGGTGAAATCGATCCTACAAGTGGTATCGGAGCTAGGAATAGAAGTCAACTTTTTGTTTTAAAAATTCATTTTTCAAAAATCAGTTTCTGTTTAAAAGTTTGAATTTTTAAAATGGCTTCTTTTAATAATGCTTTTGCTGAGGGTCATTCCATAGTCAGACCACCAATGTTCAATGGTGAATATGCTTATTAGAAAAATATAACGAAAATTTTTCTTAAAACCATTGACACTTGGAACATTGTTGAGACAGATTATAGAGCACCAACTATAATTGTAGGCAATCAGGAAATAGATAAACCGATGGATCAATGGACATAACTAGAAAATAAATTACAAAATGCTAATGCTAGAGCTATGAATTCTATTATCTGTTCATTGGATCAATTTGAATTTAATCATGTCTCGCATTGTCTAACTACGCAGGAAATACGGCAAACACTAGAAGTGACTCACGAAGGAACATCTCAAGTCAAAGAATATCGCCTTGCCATGCTAAGCAGCGAATACGAAAATTTCACAATGGCAAAGGAAGAAAATGTTAAAGAGATGCATGGACGACTTTCCAATATCATATACAAATTAAATGCTCTTGGAAAATCATACACAGAGTTGGAGATAGTCCGAAAAATCCTCAGAGTCCTTCCATGAAGTTTTGAAGCCAAAGTGACTGCCATTCAAGAATCAAAAGATTTGAAACAAATGAAAATTCGAAGAAATCATCGGAAATCTCTCCACTTATGAGCTAGAAATGAAATTCAAGGAAGAGGGTGAAGGAGGAGATACTCGCAAGAAATATATGGCTCTCAAAGGAACAACAGAAAGTGATGGTGATGATGATGATGACGGAGCAGCGGAATTAGAGCTGATAATAAAGAAAGTCAAAAGGTGGAATTACAAATACGGAAATCCAGCTCTAATCGAAAATTGAAAAGAAGAATAAATAAAATATTAGACAATCCTGAAGAACCGAAGATCATCTATCATAAGTGCAACCAACCTGGACACATCAAGCCCAATTGTCCTCAAAATCGACGCGACTTTAAAAAGAAATAAAAAAGGAGAAGTTTTGCAGCCACGTAGAATACAAGTGACGAAGATAATCAAAGTACTAACAGTGAGAATGAAAAAGCAGACTTGTGTCTTCATGGTGAAATAACTGACAGTGATGATGACGAGCCAAGTGAGGTATCAAAACTTTCTCATTCAGAATTACTTATATATTTCCACGAAGTAAATGGTTGTTTTGAACGATTTAGGGAGAAGTATGCCAAACTTGAATCACAAAAAGATACTTTGATAGATTTAAATAAACAACTTGACCAATTAGTTAAAACCTATCAAAGTAGGATCCCTAAGTGTGATAAGTGTCCAACATTCGAAGAAGAAATCAAAAAATCAGAAATTAATATAAAATCACTTGAAAATGAAATTCTGATTTTGAAAGAAAGTGAAAATACGAGGAGAGAGAACTCTATTAAAAAGTGCACACAATTGTTAAACGAAAACGAATCTCTCAAAACACAAGTCCAACAATTGTCGACGACCTTAGAAAAATTTTCCAAAGGTGAAAAATCGTTGAATATGCTATTCGGAAAGCAAACTGGTAATACGATTAGACAAGGACTTGGATATAATCAATTTGAAATATTGAAAGCAATATTAATCAAGAAAATTCTATCACAATTTGTAGAAAATATGGACACGATCACAATAATTGTTGGTATAGGCCCAAATATGTGAAAACTATACCAATTTGGGTTCAAAAAGCACAAATATAAAATCTCTCAAAGTTAAACAAATTTGGGTGCCAAGTGGAACAATTATAAATAGTTTTGGGTCTTTACAAAACTGTTTTTCAAAATTTTATGCCACTAACAACCATGGACCTATAAAAACAAATAGGTCACATAAATCTTTTTCCGTGTAGGTATGGTGGCAGGCTAAGGAACAAAAACAGTGTTCTCTGAATTTTTGGCTGTTCCAGAAACATAACGGGCGACAAAGAAAAGTTCCTTAGCCTATTATAAAGGTGACAGAATCACAATGGACAACAACGAAAAATATCGTAAAGGTAAAACAGGTAATGGTATATTTATTTGAACGATATATTAATTGTGATAATCTGTACCATAGTCTGAATTAAAATCAGCCAATATTGAGATGGTGAAGAGATGATGATTTTGATTCTGACTTGTTCAACATAGTTGGCCAGTTATATTTATGCCAAAACACTATAAAATTCTCTAAATTCTTTGATTATATTAGGCTGGATCAAAAATAGTGTTTTATTGGATATTAATACATTTGGTTATAATATGGCTAACTCTATATTCATGGTTTTTGATTATTTACGGAACTTCAATTCAACTTCAAGAGAATGTCATTTAAATTGCTGTTAAAATTGAGTTTGAAATTTTTTTTGGTGCACACTTCATGGTCTGGTCTATCAAATTCAATTAGTGATAATTTGGAGTGAAAGAGAAATTCAGATGCAGATCACACTGGTAGTCTAGTTGATAGAAAAATTACTAGTTGAACGTGATTTTTGAGACACTTAACTGCATCGTTTTTCAAAGAAAATATCTGCATATTTTTCATTTCAAATAATTTTCAAATAGCAGAAAATTTTCTTATAAAACCCCCTCGAGAAAATAATTTTTGACCATATTTTCAGATTAGTCATTTTGAAAAATTGATTACATAATTATTTTTGAATTTGATTTTAAATGACAATTTTGACTAGTCTAAATCCCTCATAATTATCGGAAAGATAAATAGTGATTGAAAAAGTGATGAGTGTTGATATTTATCATACGTTACTCAAGACAGTATATTTAGAAAAATTTCTTTAGAAATTCAAACAAGAGTTATAAAAGCTTTTTGTTGGGTAAAGATTCCATGACTATTTCTATTTCTATCATATTTCTATCGACCATCGCTCATCAAAAATTCAATATAGTTTGTTGACATGTGGTACTTTAAACAGGAATCATTCGTTTTTCATTTTGTAAAACAAAATAAAATCCAAAGTATTCACTCTCATTTAAAAGTCCGCATGGTTATGCATGGGTGAATTACTTGGAATTTGTTATGTGCTTCCATGCTCATTTAAAAGTCCTCACGGTTATGCATGTATGGAACGCATATCAAAAGTTGATTTTTAAAATAAACAAGTTGATTCTAATCCCATTTAAAAGTCCTCACGGTCATGCATGGTTAGAAGATACTTGAATTCATTTTTAAATAAAATTGGAATACTACAAATCTCATTTAAAAGTCCTAATGGTTATGCATGATTAGTAGATATTCAAATTCCTGATATAAATGTACCACAAATAGATACAACTGTATGGTTTTATCTGATGACATCATTTCCATTATGTCTAAAAGTGGAATATGCGCCTAACAAGGGTAGTTATGATTCTTTGTTTGATGTTTTATTGAAATTTAATATTTATATTCAATTGAGTTTTAATGCTGAATTAATATCGATCACCTTATCTCTATTTTCTCTAACACTATTACTCTTTTGCTGATAACAAAAGTGGGAGAGAAAAGTTAAGATTTTGTCAAATAAAATCAAGCAAAGGTCAAATAATTTTCTATTTGCATCTCGACTCATTTGCATATTTTTATTTGTATGCATATATGTAGGGGGAGCTTTGTGTTGAGAGGAAGCATTTAAATAGGGGGAGCAATTAGAGCATATGAATGATCAAATACATTTAACATATTCAAAATCTTAAATATATTTTTGTTATCATCAAAAGGGGGAGATTGTTGAATATGCGCTTATATGATTTTTGTTTGATGATAATAAAAATATATACATTCGTTTAAATGTATTTGTTGATGTACTATTTTATTTTTCATAGATTAAATAAATATTTGCTGAATAAAATTAAATAACACAGAATTTGAATTCAAAACAGAAATTTTATTCAAACAAATATTTATTACAATTTTTAATAGTACAAATTCAAGCTCTCACTATACATATACAATTTTGATTCTAATTACATCACAATTTAATTTACAAAAATTCCTCACTACATATCACTCACACTCGTATTTTATTTTCAACTTCATTCCAGTTAGAATCCAACATCTGAGCAATCTGCAAAAATATTCACTAACGCTGTAAAATTGAAAAAGAAATAATTTTGCAATATAAAATAAAATATGGATTTTGAAAATATTATTTGCCTCAGTTATTTGGGTTGTTCGTCATCATTTACATTTGAATTCATCACACACGAACAATGTGACATGCACAGTGTATCACTGTACATGCCACAAGGCCGTGCACACCGATATACACTTGATAATATTACAGGGACAGGTGAGAACAAGGTCAAACCCAAGTAAAAAGACGGCTTCAACTCAGGTGCAACATAAATAAAATCTCGACTTCATCACAAAGGTCACGCCATCACTGCAAACTCGACTCAACTCAATGCAATTCAAACTGCAAGCCCAAAACAAATGCACAATGCACTAAGAAAATGACAGATTCAGTTCAAACATGTATCAAAAAGCATGTACATGGGTAAACAGAAAATGCCCAGTTCAACTCAGAGATGCAAGTCCAAGCTAAGAGCAAGTGATAGTGAATATATACTAGTGCAATGTTCAAGACTAAGCAAGCCTCAGCATCAGACCAGAAGTGAAGCAAGAAGCTCAACAAATTCATCAGAAGTAGCAACTTTGAGCTACAAACCGAGCAAGTACATATATACAAGCAACTGAAGGCAACATGACCAAAAGACCAGAGACAAAGTAAATCCAACTCAGCAATGAACTCACATGGACAACATGTGAGAATGACTTAGCAATGCAAGTGAAACTAGGTTACTACATAACACAGCATCAACGTCCAACAACATATCAAATGAACTAATGAACATTACAAGTCAGTAGAGAACCCATACTACATGAAATACATGGAGATAAAGCCAAACTGCAACAAGACCAACTCCAAATGCATTAATGCTTGAAGACCGCAAAATCAGAGTATCACAAATACATAAACAATGGAAGCACATGAGCTAATGAATGCTACTGGTATGAAGGAGATCAAAGTGTGCAAGCTAGTCTACAATTACGAGATATGACATCACAACAACCAGGCAGCAAGTACATCATGAAACCAAAGTGCTCAATGCACAGTACAGACAAATGCACAATTCAAATGAATATGAAATAACTAGAGAATGGCCAGGACTAAGGCAACTATGTGCACAGGTCAGGGAAGCAACAAGTGTACAGAGGCAATATGAACAAGTGACACAACAATGCTTGAAAACTACAGACCGAACAAATATATCAGCCTCAATAGTACAGTGACTCAACAAACACAGTGACACAGTACCAAAAACCATCAATGAACAAAATCAAGCAACATGAACGGCTAGTGTCACATGGCAGTAAAAATATAATGGCCGTGAACAGCAATTACAATGTCATAGAACAAATGGTACAGTTCGAATGTGGTCATCAGTTTCTTAAGAAATCAAAAATGGTCGAAGATGTGAATTTGCATGCACATGAGAGTCAATGCCGAAGACAAAATGAAATCAGAGAGTAAAGTTAAAGAATCAGAGAATTCGAAGTCATGGAATATCATATACAAAGTCAAAGCCAAGGTCTGATGAATATTAAACCAAGTCAGAATTCAACGTAAGAAAAGAATTGAAAAAGTCAAAAATAAAATAGGAAAGTAGCTGCCGTAACGATCAAGGAAGGATCGAACGTTCTCAAGCTAAAGCCGTAACAGTAAAGTAAGAGAAATATTCGAATTGAATTCGTCAGTAAAATCTCAAACGTTCAAGCAGTATCAAGTGGCAGATAAAATGTTTTGACGAATTCAAATAAGAAATATACGATGTAAATTTAGGAATTCGACTCCTATAAATTACAATCGACATCATCGGCAATGTTCATCGAATTCAAGAAATCAATCCAGAAAGCGAAAGGAACAAATAACATACCAGAAGAAAAGTCAAATACGATCATCTCGAAGCAACCAAGCCAACTTCATCAAAACCCTAATTTCATAGAACAATCAAGAGAAGCAACCAAGCGCGACTCAAAGAGACATCAATCGACTCGAGGCAAGCAGTTAATCAATAGAGAAGGAAATCGATTTCAATCAACAAGAGCAACAAAATTGATCGGCATCGTCAAAGACCACCGAAGCCCTAATTCAGATCGAACAAAGAAAGCAACGGCCGCCATTTTTCACAAAGGAACAAATAAAAGAGGATGGGTTAAATAATAAAAGGGGGTCAGCTTTATATTATTAAAGGCCTTTTAATTTTTTAATTAGGGTTTTTTGTTTTTATTTTTAAATTGCTTTTTAAATTTGATTTTAAATTTTAAACTATTGTATTTACTAGTCGTGTGACTAAGACAAGCTACGTGGTGTAGTTTGAGAATTCGCAACTCAGTGGCTGAGTTGTGGCAGGGTTTTGAGCGTAGAATTAGGTTTAGTCGATAGCGGGTGTCGCGAGTTTACGTGTGTAAGCGTCTGACTATGTAATTTCTAGTAGAAACCTTGGGGGCAGCACGTAGGCAGGGTTTTGCCGAAGCTGGGTAAATTCTATGTCGTTCTATTTCTGCATTTTATTATTTAGCTATTTTTCTGTGCTACTATTATTCTGTGATCTGTGTTGAAATTATTTTATAAGCTTCCGCAATTAATTTTTATAATTTATACCATCACCCTATTCACTCCCCTCTAGGGTGAAATCGATCCTACAAGAAATACCATTGAAAGAAACAATATGATCGAGAAACTTCACCCTATTCTCCCAGAAGTGACACTTGGAGAATTTGGCATAAAGCTAATGCTGACGAAGAGTGCTAAAAACAATCTCCAAATGATGAATATGATCGGCTTCAGATTTGGAATAAATAATAATATCATCAATGAAAACAAGACGAACTTATCGAGATATTCCCGGAATATCTGATTCATAAGATCTACTAAATACGGCGGAGCGTTCGTCAAACCGAACGGCATAACAAGCCATTCGTAAGAACCATAACGAGTATGGAATGCCGTAAGAGGAATACTATCTTCCGCCACTCGTAACTGATGAAAACCGGTAGCAAGATCGAGTTGGGAGAACAGTTTAGCACCACTTAATTGATCGAACATGTCATCGATCCTAAGTAATGGATACCTATTTTTGATAGTAAGCTTGTTAAGCTTGCGATAATCAATGCGAAGCCTAAGAGTACCATCTGGCTTCTTAACGAAGACAACGGCGGCGCCCCAAGGAGACGAGCTAGAATGGATAAAATGCTTGGCTTCCAACTCAGATAATTATTGCTTGAGTTCCTCATTTTCCTTAGAAGACATCCTCGTAGGAGGACGACTGACAGGATGTGCACCGTAGATAAGATCAATACGGAACTCTATTGCCCTCTTAGGCGGCAATCTCGAAATAGGCTCAAAAACATCAGAAAAATTACAAACAACTGGAATATTATCTACGACATCCACCGATTCGAAGGAAGAGATAAGAGCATTCGAAGTATGATCCATGCTTCGAAATATAACATATAACTGCTCGCTAGCATCAGGATGCTTAAGATATAAAGTTCTTTCGGGACATAGAATTTGAACTTCATAACGGATGAGCCAATCCATACCCAATATCATACCAAAATCAAGATGATCCATAACATGCAGATTCGCATGAAAGGAAAAACCACATAGAATAATATCCACATCAACACACAACAAACCAAGAGTAGCGGATCCACCAATAGGATTTACGGTCCTCAAAGGGCCGCAAAGAGTAATAACATCCAAATGAATAATATCAACTAGCTCCTTCGACACGGATGAATGCGATGCACCCGTATCGAAAAGAACTCTAATAGAACGGCCATGAAATAAAATGAAACCTTCCATAAAAGAAGGAGTAATACCTTTGGACTTAGAAGAATCACCAGAAGCTTTAGCAACATTAAGCTTTCCAGATTTGAAACCCTTAGTAGAAATAGGACAATCAGAAACCCAATGACCTTCTTTCTTGCAATAACGACAAATGCGAGGCTTAGGACAGCTACGGAGAAAATGATCCAAAGAAACACAATTATAACACGCCCTCTGAACAGAAGGTGCACTACTAGGCTGAGAACTAGAGGTAGCTTGCTTCTTCTTCTTCTGGTTGGAAGAATTAGGCTTACGAAATGGAAAACTCTTCTTGTTGGGGTTCTTAGAAACCTCAACCTCATCACCACAATCACGTTCCTTTTCAACAGCTTCAAGACAAAGAGCCGAATCAACAAGCTCCTCAAAAGAGAGCTTAAGCTGAAGCAAAAGAACTTTCTTCAAATACTTCTTCAAACCATCAACAAAACGAAGATTCTTCTTACGAGGAGTGTTAATGAACTCAACTCCGTATTTGAACAGGGCCTCGAAAGATGCAACATAATCAGAAACAGAGGACTTACCTTGCTTCAACTCAAGGAAACTACGAGCAAAATTAGCCTTTTCTGATTCAGGAATGAACTTAAGTTCGAAACATTCCTTAAACTGAATCCATGAAAGAGAGGACTCATCAACTTCCACAATAAAAAGCTCATACCAATCCAATGCACGCTCTTGCAACATACTAGATGCTACGAGAACGCGATGGTGATCAGAAAGATCCATCCGAGAAAATATGCGCTGACAAGTACGCAACCAAGTCTGCACCTCCATTACACTTTCCGATCCCTTGAAAGGCTGACCTCCAAGGTGGAAACAGTCACTACACATGCGGGCGAAGGCAGACTTGTGATTAGGAGCTGCGGGAGTAGCAACAGGAGGCTGAGTACCCCGAAATAGCTCCATAAACCGATCAGCTGACATATAGACTCCGTCTGGATGAGATCCACTAGACGGGCCTGCAGAAGAACGCTTCCCTCTACCTCTTCCAGCCATAGGCTGAAAGACAAGAGAAGGTAAAGATTAGTTAAAACAATAAACAATTGATAAGATGTTTAACAAATGGAATACTACAGAATATATAATTTTATTCCTAGACATACTCCAACATGTTAAAGTGGAAAGAATAGATTAGAAAGGCACGAATAAAAACACCCGAATAGTTGTAACACATGTTCCATTCTATTTATGTTCTATGTATATTATAATTTGTTCTGAATTTCAGCTCTGATACCAAGCTGTGACGCCCCACCTCTATGCTCACAATAACAAAGGTTATTATAAGGAATAATGTCTGCTACTGCAAAGAATAAGGCTTGTTAGAAGAGACCATTCATAAGTTATGCTTTAAACGAGTATTGGTTACATCGATAGGAGTTGTGTAAATTACTCCCAAAGATATATATTCAATCCAAATCTAAAACGAAACTACGGTGGCTAAAGAAAAATCCAGAACAACTCATAATAACAACAACATTGATAGTATATCACATCAGAACAGAAATATCAGATATATAGCGGAAGGCAAGTCTGGATACATGCTACAACAATCGATAGTTCACAAGAACCAAATACACATATACATGGATACCAAAATACATAAGACGAGAATCAATAAACCAAAAGAACTCCTCGAAGGGTAGACAAAAGATGATGTGAAATCCAAAAGGCTGAAGCTGCAACTGAATCAGAGATAGCGATTACCCTGAAATAACTCGGTCTGACCTGAGTATTATTTAAAAAAAATAAACGGATCAGTCTAATTTATTCTTAGAAGTGAATGCATCATAAACAACATCAAGCAAAATAATAATAGTCTCGAATGAGACTAATCAACATAAGAAATCAACATAATTTAAATGAAGAAATCATGACAAACACTATCAATTTCAACTTATTAAACTCCATCAAAATCATTTTCCAATTCAAGATTGAATTCAAAACTGCAATTCAAAAAATCTAGAAATCAAAAATAGATAACTAGAAATTCAACATTAAAGTGGATCGATCCCATCTTATGGCGAGTCTAAGCTACGCCGCACGTGCATCAACATATGGCTGAAGCCTACCAAGTACTGTCATCAAATTTTGGCGCCCAACAAATGACCCGAAGGTCCAACATATGACCCGAAGGTCTAGTACCGGTATTTGACCTAAAGGTCCATCATATGACCTGAAGGTCCAACATAGTGGCTTGAAAGCCCAACAAAATCATCAAAATCATCAAACAGCAATGAATATTTCAATTAACGAGTCCGGAATTAATCGAAATAGTAAAAGTGTGGTTCCATACTCCGCACTTTTGCTAAATCGTTTAAATCTCTTCATCATTTCCTTGAAAGTGCAAAATTGTGTATTTTATATAAATAACATTTTACATTCTCAAAAGGACATCTCCGGAATTAACCGAATCAGTAAAAGTAAGCGTTCATAGTCCTTAATTTTGCTGAAACGTTTAAATCGATTCCTCATTCTTTTGAAAGCATAAACTGTAAAAAAATTGAAAACAATTTTATTTTAAAACGATTTTTGAAAACAAGTGATTAAAACAGCAACATCTATAGCAATTTCGACAAAGAAATTGCACTTCACAAAACACCGTAAAAACGGATATCAAATCAGCGTTGTGGAATAACCGTCTGAAAATTGACTTTAAAATTGACGGTTACTGAAGTAAAAAACAATAGTAAATTTGTTCGTCAAAAATGTCGCCAAAAGTACACGCTTCAAAATATAATACCGGTGCAAAAATTCCGTTATAAAAATAACGGTGCAAAATATGTTTTTAAAACGTAACACCGGTTCAATAGAATTTAAAGAGTGGACTACACTACTATAATTTCATCAAAATATTGCTCTGCTACCATATACACGTATACGTTCCAATGAAATAGGTGATAAAAAATGCTTGAACACATTCACGTGTATTACCACATTTTATACAACAATGCATTAAAAAGTTTCAACCTAGCAACTACTATAACTAGCACGCACATGATGATATAGATGCCTGGAAATATTATCCAAAACGCACACGCATGTAGTAAAAATAACTACCTGGACTCATTTCTCCCCATACTAACATGCATATTTTTTCAATTTACACTTTAAAACTATGTCAGGGCCATGCATTACGTGTGCTACAAAGTGTACTAAACATGCATTATACACAAGCAACAATTTGATGAAAAAGGGTCTCCGGACTAAAAATTTCATGCAGCCAAGCTATGAAAGGAGGTCTGGGAATATTTCCCAATACGCAAGTATAAGAACTACTACATACATACACACCGCATGCATGTACAACAAGATTTGTACAAAATTTCAATGCAAGAAAAAAAATTAATTTTACAAGAAGCAAAGTTATGACCTGGGATTAAGTATGTTTGCACACAAAAATAAACAACCAGATCTATACAACGGTATGACTTCATTTTACATGCACATCTGGACATCAAAATACCCATACACGAAATGTTTTAAAACACTCATGCAACAACACAAAAAAAAAGAACTGGACCCGCACGCAAGTGAAAAATTGGACCACGCACGCAATTACACAAGGCCTGAACGTGGCTTTGAAGAAATGCACTAACACCATACTATACGTGTAACGACCCGTAAATTTGGATAAATAAATATGCAAATTAAATAAGATGTTTGTAATTAAATTTAGTAGAAAACATTTTTTTTATAATTAATATTGAAATGAACGCTAAAATAAAATATACAATGGTAATTAAAACCTATTTATTAGTAAATTTAAATAAAATCCTGATAAATGGAGTAGTGAAAGGTTTATACCTAGATATAAATTTGATATGAGAAATTAGAGGTAAGTATTGTATTGATTAATGTAATAACTTATAAAAGTAAGTAAAGGTTACTTTAATGATAATTAATATTATAACGGAAAGGTGAACGTATTATGAATAGAAGCGTAAGTCTATTTTAAGGCAGTAATTGATGTAATGAAAAGTTGGAAACCAAGTAAATAAATTTATTGAGGACATTTAATAGTAATTAATGTATATATTTGGCAATTAAATCAAATCAATTTATAGAAATCAATTTTAAATTAATTGGAAGGAAATCTATAATAAATAAATTTATTTAAAAGAATGAAATTTATTTCTATATTAATTGGAAATTGGAATAAGATGGTAATTGTTAATGTAATAAGAGTAAGCCAATAATAATTCTTCCTATAAATTGATAATTGATTCAATAATGTAATACTGTCCATAATAGGGCAATCAGATTGAATAATAGAATGAAAAGTCTATTAAATGGAATTATTGAAAATAAAATTGGAAATCTCTGAATTATGAAAATTAGAAGCAAGGATAGTAATTATTGTAATGATTTAAATGGGAGTCAATTAGAATTTAATGAACCTTAATGTATATTAATGAGAATTTAAGGCAATAGTCGCAAGATATGAAGGAAACAGGATGAATTGAAATGTAGTTTATTTGTAAAACAATAAGTGATGTAATATAGAAATGAAATCAACATAGATAAGTTAAATTGAGACTTTAATTTCAAATAACGGGTGAAATTGACCAAAATATATTAAATGGAAATATGATAGTCAATAAATAAAGGATGGAATGAGAGCACTAATGCAATGAATGTAAAACAAATATTAACTATGATTATAAAAAGGATTAATAGAGAATGGAATGATTGAAATCAGGTTTAAAGCAATGTATTGTAAGTAATTATAAATAACTGGATATATTAAATTGAATGTTAAATACTATAATTGGTGAATTTATTTACTTTAAATTGATATGGGAATTGGTTTTAAAGGATTTTTAAATTTCTTAAGTAATACAAGATGATAAAATTTTTGAATTATAGAATTTGAATTTAAATAGTGATTTAATTTATAATAACTGGATTAATTGCAAATGAACGAAATTAAATATTTAATTATTACATTAATTTAAAAATTAAGTGTAAAATTGGAGAATATTAATGTAATAGCTGTGAACCCAATGGTAATTTCCTCCATTTGGCCATAATGAATTGAATATAAGAATGAATAGTGAATTCAATGGAATTATTGAAAAGTTAATCTACAATTGATGAATATAATGAAATTTGAATTTACGCTGAAATTTATGATTGAATCAACATTTAATTGACGTCTAAATTGGTTTAAATCACTGAGATTGTTTAATAAAACAAAACTGATAAGATCTGTAAATTTTGGAAGGGAAATTGAAAAAGATGATTTAATTAATGAATTTTTAATTTATTTAATTAATGGAAAAATAGCTATTTTGGCCACTGACTCGGATTTTGACGAAACCAGTTTCATCGGAACCGTAACGATGAATTATTGTAGGGTTTCAAGTTTCGTAGCGATCGGACTTGTCGTTTGATCGTACAGACTCGAAACGCCTTGAAATTTATGAAATTGAAATTTATTGAAATAAATTTGAAAAAATATTGATTTGAGCATAACTTCTTTATACGATGGAATTTGGACTTGAAACTTGTTACATCGTGTTTAAAATATTTTAAAACATCTATTTTGATATATGGGCTGATCCATTTTTGTTCCAGAGCCGAAACGGGCTTTTGGGGCATTTTGTCATTTCAATCCAATTTGACTTTAACAGTAACCTACGAAAATGATAGAATTGAACTCCGAAACCAGTTCCATTGTGTTCATAATGCCTTTTTACATTAGGAATGCCAGGCGGCATGCTTCGTTTGGAGTTCGGGCTGTTTTGTACCTCAGGTTATAAATAGGCACGCAAAACGATAAAATAATAATATTTTATCCAGAAAACCCTAGCCGCCGTCTCTCCTTATTCCAATGGCCGAATTTTCATCATCTTCTTCCCTTGATTTCTCCTTATCCGTTCAACGAAATCAAAATCTTCCAAAGGCAAAGTTGCAGAACTCGACGAGCTCTACACATCCAACGGTTGATTCGTGCCAAAGCATCACGGATTGTTGATTTGAGTGATGCGCGTCTTCTTTGATTTTCACGGTGAACGGAGGCGGCGGGCTCATTGGCGTTCGAGGTGGAGGTCGAGGGGGTTGAGGCGCATGCGTTGGTGGCTTGAGATCGACGTCCGGTCGTCGTTGGTGATGTGCGATCGGAGGGGGGGTGCGTGAGTTTTGGGTTCGGCTGTTGTCTCGCGCGTATGTGCTACTTGGAGAAGAAACTTAGTGACATGGCTAGTAAGAAAATGTTTATTTTTAAAATTGAATTTCAATCACAATAATCTCTATATCTTTCACATACGATATCTGATTTACGCGCGGTTTCTTTTGTTAGGATCATAGTGAAATTTTGGACTTGATGACGCTGGTTTGGACGAATCCTGAGACGGTCAAATTTTTGGGTTTAAATTGGATTTAAATTCAATTTAAATTCAAAAGGTGAGTGTTTTAACCCACTCACAACTTCTAAGATTTCTTATGTTTGTTAAATAAAATTTTGACGTGATTTAAAATTTATCTATGATTGTTTGGGAATATATTTAATCATCATCTCAGCTAGATTGCATTTATTTAAAATAAATTGTTATTTAAATTATTTTTGCATACAAACTGCCAGTTAAATTTTTATTTATTTATTATAGCATATAAACTGCCAGTTATACACTTTTAATTTACTATTGAATACAAACTACTAATTAATACTTGTTGTTTATTATCCGTTCTATAGTGATGTTATTGTTTATATTGGATGATGATTGTTATAAATGGTTTATGGTTGATATTGGATGAATGAATGTTGTATTTTATATTGTATAAACTGCGAGTTATTGTGCATTTTCATTTCATTCGGGATTGCGGTTTGAAATGATATATAACCGTAATTTTTATTTTTAAATTGTAGATTGAAATGATCAATATCCGTATCACCTGACCATAGGGTAGAAAATTATATACAGACATCGTGTCTATATATAAAAATATTTTGAAATGATTTCTATGGTTTTGTAACGAAATTTATAATTTTATGAGATATTGATTTGGATATTTGTAAATGTTATTTTTATATATAGTTAAATCCTTCGTTTTAACCTATGTATAAAACTGATTTAAGTATAAAAGAAGTTTAATAATAAAAGTTGATTTTATTAAGATATGATACGGTTAATTATTTATTTAAATCATATCTGTTGAGTATAATAACTTAAATAATGTAGGCTGGAAGATAAATACGAATTTGATTCGAATTAAAGTGTTTTAAGAATTATCCTCGTATAAAATTTATTTGAAATTTAAATAAATTTGTGATTTTTAAAAGGTATGATTTTTATAACTTGATTTTGTTTAGAGGATTTAAATGAATATCAATCGCTTTAAATAAATATTATCAAGTTAAATTAAATAGAAAGTATATCATGTTATTTGAAGTTTAAAGGCTTTGCTTAATGATATTAGATTTTAAGTAAACATTTCAAATCTAAATAATAGTAATTGAAATTGATATATTTATATATATATATGGAATTATCAAAGAATTAGTTTTGAAATGGTGGAATATTTAAGGCTTTGAAGTATATGAATTGAAATGGTTTATTTAGGGGTTAAAATCGGTATTTGGAATTTATTTGTAAAATTAAAGAAGCTATTTTATTTTATAAAGTAACTTAATGTTTAAACCGTTGAAGTACATTAAGTAATGTTTCAAAGCTATAGATTTCAAGTTATAATGTTAAAAGTGTAATGATTTTTGAAAAGGATATATTTGAAATAAAATGATATTATATTGATTTGGGTTTTTTAAAAATTGATATCATATAAATTTGGGTTTTAAAATAGAAATGATATCATATTTATATAGTTTTGAAGTGGATATTATATTATGGTTTTAAAAGTATAAACTATTTTGAAAGGACCGCGGTGTTATAATAACGATTGGTTGTTGAAGAGACCGAGATCGAAAGTTGTCATACTCTCTGCCAACTCCGAAAACCATTTTAACAACCGTGTACGCGGTGGAGATTCCAGAATGAAGTAGAATGGTGGCGGCGTTTCCTTTGAGGTAAATACGTGGACCTAACTCCCGTGAGATGGCATAAGGTGGCTAAAACAGGAGTGGTTGATGGGTTAATTGAGGTAGCACCTTTGATCGGACACATCCCTTCGATATTATACTTTGAGTTTTGGATTGATTCGGTGGCCACTTTTGATTTTTGATTTTTGATTTTTGGAGGTGTTGTTCGAGGTAGGCGGTAGTAGCTGCAACGTGTTACCACCGACCCGAAAGTGTAATTGGTATATCTACCCTGAAATTGCCTAGCTGTGCCGTGTCACCTACCCAAGTGTGCCTTGTACGAGTTTCTATTTGTGTCGTACCTATGGGTATCCTCTGGTAGCCTCCCGATCAGGAGGTATCACCGTACTGTATAGACTATTGGCATTATTTATGTTAAGGGTTATATGGGTAACCCCTTAACGCTATTAAAAAGTAAGTTTACTTTACTATTAGACATTATTATAATAGCGAAATATACTACATAGTAAATAGTTTAACGGATCCTTAGGAGATGTGAATCCTGAGCATCTCTTGAGTTAATGCACTCACGTTAGACACTGGATAGGAGATGTCAAATCCCGTAAACATCTCCAATGCCGTTACACTCATATTTATTTCTGTTGATTTAACTCATATAAGATCTTTTAGTTCTGACTCGAGGGTTTTGTCTTTTCAATTCGCTCGGGTCAGTCCGAGCAATTCAGGATCAAAGATTTTTTTCTGGAGGACGAAGATGAAGATTTGTAGTACTATTATCTACTATATTATTTCACTACACCATTTTTTTCCGCTGCATTGTTATTATCCTTTGGTATGTGAACTCTGATATTTATTGTATAAAGAAAAAAATCAAATGTTTTGTAAAACAGTTTTATGAACTGTATATTGAGTATTATATATTATCGTTCCGCTGCAAGATTCTGTTCTGTTTTTTTCTTCTCTGCTTTTCTTATTTACCCCATAACAATCCGCCCTTCCGTATGTTTTGAATTGGCACATGTGTCGATTTAAATCGTGCGAAAAGGCGAGGCGCTACATCTGGTATCAGAGCTTTGGTTTAGTGAAAACCTTAGCTTTGTGGGGTCTGACTCTTATTAATAGGGTAGTAATACCCTATGATGAGTCACTAAGTGTATACATATGAGAGAGCGTATTTGTTTGTGTTATAAAAAGATTTTAATATTGTGTTAATCTGTTCCGCTTTATATTTATGAATTCTGGTTGGTGCATGGGACGCTATGACATCAATAGGGATTTCTAAACACTTAATAGGACATACCGACATATTTTTTTTTAATATAGGTGAATGAAATAATTTTGCCTATTATATTTTCTATATATAAAATAAATTTTTATGAATAAGATATATACTTGGTTGCTAAATATTGGTTATTAGGTACTGAATTTATAAATAATAGTTGAATTTTTTTTTGAAAATAAATGAATCAAATTGGAAATTTTAGAAATTGAGTTCCGGGGTCTGAAAATTTCTTTCAATTGATTTTGGAATATAATAATAATGTTATTAGAAGTATTTTCTGATATTAATATTTCAATATAATTTGAAAGAATTGTTTTGAAGAAATTATGGAAAGAAATAAGTTGTACTCCCCTCTCTGTCGTTGGAAAATATTTTCAGTGATGAGTGCACGCATCGTCGATGTTCATTTTCAAGTTTCGAAGTGGGAAGGCCACTATAGTAGTTTACTGCAGATTTGTTTGATAAAACAAATATAAAATTTTAAATTATTTTAAATATAATTGGATATATAAAGTGTAAGTATAAACATTTATTTATTATTTTAAAATGATTTGAAATTAACCCGGTATTTAAATTCTTAAGTTTCCACTAATTAATAGTTTCAGTTATTGTAGTGAATTTGAACGTAAGTAATTAATAATTGAAACCTCTAAAGAAAATAAGAGATGTAATGCTAAGTTATAAATAAAAAGAAATTAAAGGATAGGTTATAAATGAAATAACAAGAAAGTTGAAATTGTAACTTATAAAACAAAAGATGTAATTATTGAACATTAGATTAAATTAAAAGAAACTTGTTTATGCCAAAGGATTGACTGGCTTGACTGGCTTGCCGGTCTGGTAGGTAAGGTGATATGTTATGATTCTAATACTGTGGCCAGGAAGAAACTTGTTTATGCCAAAGCTCTAATTGAGATCACCCCTGATAAACCCTTGCCTTCAGTTTTAAAGGTCAAACTAGATGAGAGACATATTGCTGAAGTCAGAGTACGCTATAGTTGGAAACCTGAGATATGTGACTCTTGTCAGTCTTTTGGTCATTGTGCTGTTGCCTGTCCTGGACTGGTTGTCCCCTTTGTTCATCGGACGCCTCTTCCTCGACCTCCTGTCCGTACTTGGGTTAGGAAGTTTGCTGATCCTGCTTCATCTATACCATTTGCTGTTGAGCCTCTTGCTCCAGATTTAGTCCCCCCTACCGTGGATCCTCTTGCTGTACCTATGGCTAGCGTTGCTCCTCCTGGGTCTGTGCCAGATCTATCCCCAGCTTCTGGCTCGCCTCTTTCTTCCCCTGAGGTGGATCCTACTGTTTCCGCTACTGATATGATTTCCTGGAACTCGGATGAGCGTGCTTGGGTTCACTCTCCTTCTGACATGAGATATTCGCCTGAGAAGGACATTTTTTACGCCTTTATTAGTGAGACTGGTGGCGAGAGTCGTTATCTTATGTATCAAATTGTGGGTGAAGGATTATGCCTCATTACTGATGGTGAGTTAGGGGAGGAGAACAAAAGTAAGTTTTACGATGTCACTTGGGATCGGAAATTTCTATACTCGTCTGGTTCAGCTGGTTATGATCCGTGTTTGGCTACTCTCTTCGCTGGGTATTCGCATGTTTTTGGTCCATCGGCGGTTGATGGACGAAGCCATTCTTCCTCTTCTGAGGAAGACTGATTCTGTTGTATTAGTAGTTTAGGCTTGTCTGTCTAACTCCTGTTCTTTATTTTTTAATTTCTTTTCTCCTCCGTAGTTGCTCTGTGCATGTGCAGAGCACCTGTTCTACCATTTATATATACAGTGGCACGGCCCACTTTAAAGCCGGCTAGCTTTGCTAAAAAAAAAAAAAAAAAAAAAAAAAAAAAAGAAATGAGGTAAAACTTGTATACGTTTCATTTGCATTCTTTAAAGATATATACAACTTACCAAAGGATGCAAAAAGTTGAAATGTTAATAAGAAGATGTAATAAATATTATACAGGTAATAAATTGGAGGTAATGAAAGTAATTGATGAAATTCTTAATAAATAAGAATTTGTTGTTCTAGTGGTATAAACTTAGGTATAATTGAAATTTCTTCTAATAAAATATAATAGAAAGATAAGTAATATAAATAAAAAATTATAAAGTTAAGAACATGAAATTTAGCAGTGAATAAATGAATGTAATATAATAAAAGAAAATTTCATATTATGAATAAGTGAAATGAGATTTTGTTAGAAATGGATAAAAGTAAATGAAACTGTAAGAGAAAAAAAATGTAAATAAAAAAGATAAATTATTATATGAATGAAATTAGTAAAAATGAAATTAATCTATTGTGTGGAATTGTTGTTTGCTTGACTTATAGCTGTTTGGGCAAAGACACTCTAAAATTGTTTGGATGATTAAATGATCTATTTAGTTCCATCTAAGACTGTCGAGTAAATGATGCACTATGTAGTTTATTTTCCATTCTATGCAATTTAAAGTTGAACCCGAACAACTATTTGTTTTGTTTGATATGAATGAATGATTGATTATGTTGATTCTGTATGATGGTTGTATGTTTTGATGGTAAGTGATTGTTGTGTTTGACATTGCTTTGTTTGTTAGGGGATGAAACAAAAAAAAATCATTTTATATAAATGTTAACCTTTTTGGATTATATAAGTGAAATGCAGTTTCTGGAAGCAATTATTACTGCTTTTGGTTCCATAAAATAAGCGTTAATTGCCCGACTAATAGGTACGTTTTCGGATTACGGTTTATAGCGTTATTATATTGTTTTCCTGGGTTGGGATATATATTATTTTGGAAAATATTTATTGTATATTGTTATATTTATATTATATTTTCTCCCGAGCCTCTCCGTACAAAGGATACTCTGCCAAAATTTTCCGTAAAATTTTGTACTTAGAAAATATTTTAATAATGTTTTCCAAACTTTATTAATTTTAGTATAAAAAGATTTAATGGTTATAAATTGGTATATTTTATCTAAATTAATTAATTTTGTAAATTTAATTGTTTATAAAGTTAATGTTTTGAATAAGATATATTGATTTCTTAATTCTTCTTTTCCCTTCTTTTTCCTTTTCGGGGACGAAAGTTTTGAGTAGGGGAGAGTGTAACGACCCATAAATTTTGATAAATAAATTTGTAAATTAAATAAGATGTTTGTAATTAAATTTAGTAGAAATAAAAAAATTTATAAATTGATATTGAAATGAACGCTAAAATAAAATATAGCAATGATAATTAAAACCTATTTATTAGTAAATTTGAATAAAACTCTGATAAATGGAGTAGTGAAAGGTTTATACCTAGATATAAATTTGATATGAGAAATTAGAGGTAAGTATTGTAGTGATTAATGTAATAACTTATAAAAGTAAGTAAAGGTTACTTTAATGATAATTACTATTATAACGGAAAGGTGAATGTATTATGAATAGAAGCGTAAGTCTATTTTAAGGCAGTAATTGATGTAATGAAAAGTTGAAAACCAAGTAAATAAATTTATTGGGAGCATTTAATAGTAATTAATGTATATATTCGGTAATTAAATCAAATCAATTTATAGAAATCAATTTTTAATTAATTGGAAGGAAACCTATAGTAAATGAATTTATTTGTAAGAGAATGAAATTTATTTCTATATTAATTGGAAATAGGAATAAGATGGTAATTGCTAATGTAATAAGAGTAAGCCAATAATAATTCTTCCCATAAATTGATAATTGATTCAATAATGTAATAATATCCATAATAGGGCAATCGGATTGAATAATAGAATGGAAAGTCTATTAAATGGAATTATTGAAAATAAAATTGGAAATCTCTGAATTATGAAAATTGGAAGCAAGGATAGTAATTACTGTAATGATTAAAATGGGAGTCAATTAGAATCTAATAAACCTTAATGTATATTAATGAAAATTTGAGGCAATAGTCGGAAGATATAAAGGAAATATGATGAATTGAAATGTAGTTTATTTGTAAAACAATAAGTGATGTAATATAGAAATGAAATCAAAATAGATAAGTTAAATTGAGACTTTAATTTCAAATAACGAGTGAAATTGACTAAAATATATTAAATGGAAATATGATAGTCAATAAATAAAGGATGGAATGAGAGCACTAATGTAATGAATGTAAAACAAATATTAACTATGATTATAGAAAGGATTAATAGAGAATGGAAGGAATGAAATCAGGTTTAAAGTAATGTACTGTAAGTAATTATAAATAACTGGATTTATTAAATTAAATGTTAAATACTATAATTGGAGAATTTATTTACTTTAAATCGATATGGGAATTGGTTTTAGAGGATTTTTAAATTTCTTAAGTAAAACAAGATGATAAAATTATGAATTATAGAATTTGAATTTAAATAGTGATTTAATTTATTTAATTTATAATAACTGGATTAATTGCAAATGAATGAAATTAAATATTTAATTATTACGTTAATTTAAAAATTAAGTGTAAAATGGAGAATATTAATGTAATAGCTTTGAACCTAATGTTAATTTCCACCATTTGGCCATAATGAATTGAATATAAGAATGAATAGTGAATTCAATGGAATTATTGAAAAGTTAATCTATAATTGATGAATATAATGAAATTTGAATTTACGCTAAAATTTATGATTGAATCGACATTTAATTGACATCTAAATTGGTTTAAATCACTGAGATTGTTTAAGAAAACAAAATTGATAATATTTGTAAATTTTGGAAGGGAAAATGAAAAGGGTGATCTAATTAATGAATTTTTAATTTATTTAATTAATGGAAAATAGCCATTTTGGCCATTGACTCGGATTTCGACGAAACCAATTTCATCGGATCTGTAACGGTGAATTATTGTAGGGTTTCAAGTTTCATAGCGATCGGACTTGTCTTTCAATCGTATGGACTCGAAACGCATTGAAATTTATGAAATTAAAATTTATTGAAATAAACTTGAAAAATATTGATTTGAGCATAACTTCTTCATACGATGGAATTTGGACTTGAAACTTGATCAATCGCGTTTAAAATATTTCAAAACATTTATTTTTATATATGGGTCGATCCATTTTCGTTCCGGAGCCGAAACGGACTTTTCGAGGCATTTTGTCATTTCAAACCAATTTGACTTTAATAGTAACCTACGAAAATGATAGAATTGAACTCCGAAACCAGTTCCATTGTGTTCATAAGGCCTTTTTACATTAGGAACGCCAAGCGGCACACTTCGTTTGGAGTTCGGGCAGTTTTGGACCTCAGGTTATAAATAGGCACGCAAAACGATAAAATAATAATATTTTATCCAGAAAACCCTAGCCGCCGCCTCTCCTTAATCCAATGGCCGAATTTTCATCATCTTCTTCCCTTGATTTCTCCTTATCCGTTCAACGAAATCAAAATCTTCCAAAGGCAAAGTTGTAGAACTCGACGAGCTCTACACATCCAACGGTTGATTCGTGCCAAAGCATTGCGGATTGGTCAAAAATTTTAATTGAGTGTTGTGCGTCTTCTTTGATTTTCACGCTGAACGGAGGCGGCAGGCTCATTGGCGTTTGAGGTGGAGGTCGAGGGGGTTGAGGCGCACGTGTTGGTGGCTTGAGATCTATGTAAGGTCATTGTTGGTGACGTGCGATCGGAGGGGGGGTGCGCTGGTTTTGGGTTCGGCTGTTGTCTCGCGCGTACGTGCCACCTGGAGAAGAAACTTAGTGACGTGGCTAGTAAGAAAATGTGTTCTCCTCTTTTTATTTTTAAAATTGAATTTCGATCACAATAATCACTATATCTTTCACATACGATATCCGATTTACGCACGGTTTCTTTTGTTAGGATCGTATTGAAATTCCGGACTTAATGACACTGGTTTGGACGAATTCTAAGACAGTCAAATTTTTGGGTTTAAATTCAATTTAAATTCAAAAGGTGAGTGTTGTAACCCACTCACAACTTCTAAGATTTCTTATGTTTGTTAAATAAAATTTTGTTGTGATTTAAAATTTATCTATGATTGTTTGGGCATATATTTAATCATCATCTTAGTTAGATTGCATTTATTTAAAATAAATTGTTATTTAAATTATTTTTGCATAAAAACTGCCAGCTAAATTTTTATTTATTTATTATAGCATATAAACTACCAGTTAAACAGTTTTAATTAATTATTGAATACAAACTGCTAGTTAATACTTGTTGTTTATTATCCTTTCTATAGTGATGTTATTGTTTATATTGGATGATGATTGTTATAAATGGTTAATGGTTGATATTGGATGAATGAATGTTGTATGTTATATTGTATAAACTACAATTTATTGTGCATTTTCATTTCATTCGGGATTGTGGTTCTAAATGATATATAACCGTAATTTTTACTTTTAAATTGCGGATTGAAATGATAAATTTCCGTATCACCTGACCATAGAGTAGAAAATTATATACAGACACCGTGGTCTATATATAAAAATATTTTGAAATGATTTCTATGGTTTTGTAAAGAAATTTATAATTTTATGAGATATTGATTTGGATATTTGTAAATGTTATTTTTATATATAGTTAAATCCTTCGTTTTAAGCTATGTATACAATTGGTTTAAGTATAAAAGAAGTTTAATAATAAAAGTTGATTTTATTCAGATATGATATGGTTAAGTATTAATTTAAATCATATTTGTTGAGTATAATGACTTAAATAATGTAGGCTAGAAGATAAATATGAATTTGATTCGAATTAAAGTGTTTTAAGAATTATCCTCGAATAAAATTTATTTGAAATTTAAATAAATTTGAGATTTTTAAAAGGTATGATTTTTATAACTTGATTTTGTTTAGAGGATTTAAATGAATATCAATCGCTTTAAATAAATATTATCAAGTTAAATTAAATAGAAAGTATATCCTGTTATTTGATGTTTAATGGCTTTGCTTAAATGATATTAGATTTTAAGTAAACATTTCAAATCTAAATAATAGTAATTGAAATTGATATATATGGAATTATCAAAGAATTAGTTTTGAAATGGTGGAATATTTAAAGCTTTGAAATATATGAATTGAAATGGTTTATTTAGGGGTTCAAATGGGTATTTGGAATTTATTTGTAGAATTAAAGAAGCTGTTGTATTTTATAAAGTAACATAATATGTAAACCGTTGAAGTATATTAAGTTATGTTTCAAAGCTATATATTTCAAGTTATAATGTTAAAAGTGTAATGATTTTTGAAAAGGATATATTTGAACTAAAATGATATTATATTGATTTGGTTTTTTTTAAAATTGATATCATATAAATTTGGGTTTTAAAATAGAAATGATATCATATTTATATAGTTTTGAAATGGATATTATATTCTGGCTTTAAAAGTATAAACTATTTTGAAAGGACCGCTGTGTTATAATAACGATTGATTGTTGAAGAGACCAGGATCGGAAGTTGTCATACTCTCTGCCAACTCCGAAAACCACTTTAACAACCGTGTACGCGGTGGAGATTCCACGATGAAGTATGATGGTGGCGGCGTTTCCTTTGAGGTAAATACATGGACCCAACTCCCGTGAGTTGGCATAAGGTGGCTAAAACAGGAGCGATTGACGGGTTAATGGAGGTAGCACCTTTGGTCGGAAACATCCCTTCGATATTATACTTTGACTTTTGGATTGATTCGGTGGCCACTTTTGATTTTTGATTTTTGAGGGTGTTCTTCGAGGTGGGCGGTAGTAGCTGCTACGCGTTACCACTGACCCAGAAGCGTAATTGGTATATCTACCCTGGCATGGCCTAGTTGTGCCGTGTCACCTACCCTAGCGCTCCTTGTACGAGTTTCTACTTGTGTCGTACCTATGGAGTATCCTCTGGCAGCCTCCCGATCAGGAGGTATTACGGTACTGTATAGACTACTGGCATTATTTGTGTTAAGGCTTTATGGGTAACCCCTTAACGCTATTAAAAAGTAAGTTTACTTTACTATTAGACATTATTATAATAGAGAAATTTACTACATAGTAAATAGTTTTATGGATTCTTAGGAGATGTGAATCCCGAGCATCTCTTGAGTTACTGCATTCACGTTAAACACTGGATAGGAGATGTCAAATCCTGTAAACATCTCCGACGCCGTTACACTCATATTTATTTCTGTTAATTTAACTCACATAAGATCTTTTAGTCCTGACTCGAGGGTTTTGTCTTTTCAATTCGCTTGGGTCAGTCCGAGCATTTCAGGATCGAAGATTTTATTCTGGAGGACGAAGACGAAGATTTGTAGTACTATTATCTACTATATTATTCCACCACACCATTTTATTCCGCTGCATTGTTATTATCCTTTGGTATGTGAACTCTGATATTTATTGTATGAGAAAAAATCAAATGTTTTGTAAAACAGTTTTATGAACTGTATATTGAGTATTATATTTTATCGTTCCACTGTAAGATTCTGTTTTGTTTTTTCTTCTTTGCTTTTCTTATTTACCCCATAACAATTCGCCCTTCTGTATGGTTTGAATTGGCACCTGTGTCGATTTAAATCGTGCGAAAAGGTGAGGCGTTACAATATGCTAGAAATATATGACTAGATGTAAGAGATGCAAGGCCTGGAACTACTTATTTGATGCATGAAAAAGTGCGAGGCTTGACACAGCATTTGTCACATACACTTGTACGCACCTGATGGTGTATGCATCATCAAACCAGGATATTTTGTACAAGTAATTGCACACAATTAAAATCATGAAACTGATAGAGATAATTGACTCAGTTTAAATAGATGTGAGTTTGCACTTACAAATTTGGCTTCAAAGTTAGCTAGCAATCCAGATTCAAGAAGTAAGTATTGGAGCTGCCATTAATGCTTCACCAAGCTTTTGAGAATAAGTAAAAGTGTTGTAGAGGTTTGATGCTGAGAACAAGTCAAAAAAAAGAGGAGTGTTGAAAGGAATGTTTGTACACTTGCATTAACTCTACAACATGTTGTCTACTACTGCATTAAATGAAAATTGTATAAAGTAAACAAAAAGGACCACTGCACAACATAATGATGGCAAAAATTTTGTTTATGTTAGCTTTTGGAATAGGACTTGCGTTCACACTTGGTTTCAAAATTTTGCTTTACTACCAGAATGTGTCAGCAATGCACATATGTGAAGGAATAAAATATGTAAAGTGTTCACATTTTTTGGCTTCAAATACGTTCGCATTTAGTTTATATTTAGATTGCAAAGCAATGTCATAATATGCACAGTTTATAACACAACTTTGTTATCTTCCAAAAGATTTTGCCACTGACTTTGCCTTAGAATTTGCATCAATATTTTTCTTTCCAAATTTTAATTTAAAATTTTCTATTTAAAATATTTACTCCGACAGTAATTCAAAATCACAGTCATTACAGATTTTTAAATTATTTATTACGACAGGGTCGTTACAAGTTTATATTTGAAAACATGAATTTGGAATTTACATCAATTTAAAACTATTTATTTCATTTCAAAAAATCAGACCGTTTCAATTTAATTTCCTAAAACAATTCCTTTTAAGCCAATTCACATTTCAACACCAAAATTGATTTTTTTAAAATATTTCAATTTATACAAATCAAATTTTACTTCAAAATATCATTTAATTCCACTCAAAAATTTAGGATTTTAAAATCATTTAATTTAACCAATCCGGTGTCCGTATATAATGCTCTACCCTAGGGTCAAGTAATACGGATATTTATCATTTCAATCTGCAATTTAAAATTTTACGGTTATATAACATTTCAAACCGCAATGCCAAAACGAATAACATCCATAAAATCACTCGAGTCTTTCATTTAAACCCATAATGATTTTTCCTTATTACATAGATCATTCGGGTATGTATCATTTCAACCCATAGTGAATTTGCAGTCTATAACGATATAAAATACTACATCCATTCATCCAATATCAACAATCATCCATCACAATCATTATTCAAATCAATCCATAAACATCAATATAGAACTGATAATCATAAACAGGTATTTAATTGGCAATTTATATTCAATAATAAATTAAATAACTATTTAATTCAAATAAATTCAAATTAACTGAGATGATGATTCAAAATAAAACAAACAATCATAAATTCCTAATTACATCATAAATTAACAAACATTAGAAATTTTAGAAGTTGTGAGTGTGTTAAAATACTCACCTTTGAATTAAAATTAAATTTAAATCCAATTTAAACCCAAAATTCAAACAATCTCCGAATTCGTCCAAACCAGCGCCAAAATATCTGGAATTTTGATAAGATCCTAACGCAGGAAACCGCGTGTAAAACGGACTCGTATATGAGAGTTATTAATATTAGAACAATTTAAATCTAAATTTAAATAAATAATTAAATAAAAAAATAACCAAACATCATCGTCCACGCCAACATTCGTGCCCAAACCCTACCGATATCCAGAATGCGAGCCGCCTCCTTCGACTCGATGTCGCACGACCATCGTGTGCCTGACCTTTGATCAGGCAACGTCACGAAGCACCCCGCAGCGAGCCGCACTCCTCAGCGAGCCGCACACCCCAGCATCCTTACGGTCGTCCACCAATGCCTCGTTGACGGTGAAATTAAGCAGACGCCACTAATTTAGATGTAAACCTAATTGAATTTTGGCGAGAAATTCGACCATCAAATCGATGAATAAACTACTCCGATGAGCCACGCACAATCTCCTCTACACGTCCCTACCCTCGATTCAACGATCAGTGGATGATGATCGAACCGTGATGAACGACTGTGAATTCTTCACCCAATTCCAGCCACAAAGAGACTCAGATCAGAAAATGAATCACATATTTGACTTGCACTCGTCAAGAGCTTCAAATCGATGTTAATTCAATATTGTTTGAGGAGTTTTAATTTTTGATTTGGACGTTGATTTGAAATTGAATTGGAATTTGTTTGTCTACCATTAGAATGAGGAGTTGAGAAGAAATGTACATACAGACAAATGAGAATAGAAACAACTTAGGGTTTATAACAGGATATTTATCGGTAGGATTGAAAATAAAAAGAATGGACTAGATCGATTTGGATTGGAACGATAAACAAGCCGTAAAGCCCGTTCTGCCTCCGGAACGAAAATGTATCAACCCATACATCAAAATAGATGTTTTCAAATATTTTAAACTTAGTGAAATAGGTTTCAAGTCCTAATTCAATCGTATGAAGAAGTTACATTAAAATCAGCTTATTTCAAATTAATTTCAATTGATTTCGATTAAATAAATTTCTAGGAATTACGAGTCCATATGATCAAATGACAAGTTTGATTGTTACGAAACTTGAAGTCCTACAATAACTCACCGTTACTGATCCGGTGAAACTGGTTTCGCCAAAATCTGAATCAGTGGCCAAAAATGGCTATTTTTCAGGTTAATTAAATAAATTAATATTAAATCAATTAATCACTTTTTCAATTCAAAGTTAATAAATCATAATTTCTGTCATTTTAGATTACTTGGACATTTAACATAATTTAAAACAAATTTAGACATCAATTCAAAGTTAATTAATTTTATTAGTTACAGTGTTTGACTTCAATTGTAATTAAATCCAATTATTTAATATTTAATTCCAATAAATTGTTTTTAGTTGATTTCAATCTTTATACTAAATCCATTATTATTCCATAACACAATTAACAATTGTTTCACATTTCATAATTAAATTACAAAGTTTTTATTTCTTTCCATATTAAATAACCAAAGCTTATTAAATTAACAAATTAAATAGTCAAAAATTTACGGGTCACTACACTTTTCAAGCCTATCTTCATTGTTAGAATTTCCTTTGACTAGGATTCATCTAAATTTGAATCTCTATACTTGTTTTGAAATCCATCCTTGAATCATCGTGTAAGGGAGTGTATTTGTTATTAATATAAAATGTTTTTATTATTGTGTTTGAGTTGTTAAGTTTGAATTTTGGGTTTCGATCGATTCATCTAGCTTACACTATCGATAGGAATTCCAAAACGCTTGAACAGAGCAAACTTGCACAATATTATTTTTAGAATTTGTAAATGATATAATTTAATGTAAGGTTATATTTTATATGTAAATGTATAATTTTCTTAAATTAAATAGATAATTTAATTGGTTGTTAGAAATAATAGTACTAGATTTTCATTTATTGTTTTATTCAACATTCTTTAAACTATTAACCCTTGTGGTAAATTATAAGGAAATGAAAATTTTATAAAATATAGTTTATAAATCTGACTTACAAATGAAATGAATTTAATTTAAGAACTTGAGGATTAAAACTTCTGGTGCTCTTCAAAATTTGGATTTCAAAAGTTTTGGAAAAGAAATATATGAAGTACTATCGAATGGAAATTGTTTTCAAAGAATTTTTAAAGAAGAAAATCAGTACTCTTCTTGTTTTTCGCTGAAAAATAATTTTCGGCGATGACTGTAGAATCGTCGACATTCATTTTCAAGTCTCAAAGTGGAGAGATAACATAGCAGCTTTGCTACACTTTTGCTTTGGATAATGAATTTTGTTTGAATTTCTTGTGTATAAATTGATTTATGAAATATATATGTTTATAATTATTTCAAAATAGTTTGAAGTGAAATCGAAAATTTAAATCTTAAGTTTTATATTAAGTGAAGGTATCAATTATTGAAAAAAGTGAAATTTTTGAATAAGTGGAATATCTAAGACGATAAACGAAATTTAACCAACTTGAAATAGTCAAATTTGAATAAAAACTTAGTTATATAATACTAAATTGCATTCTAATATATATATAACTTGCCTAAAAATTCAAAAAAGTTAAAATGTTAGGGATATATATAATTAAGGGTTATACAAGAAGAAAACTTAAGTCATGTATTGTTCAAACTAAAAATTTGGCTTAATATAAATGTGGTAAATAAGAGGGAAGTTTGTATAGTATTTAATTACACTCAGAACATTAATATAACTTACCTATAAAAAGTTAAAATTTTAATGAAAATATGTAATTTAATAATATATGATATGATATAAAGGAAGAAATTAGATGTGCAAAAAATTAAATTTTGATCAAGGGAATTTATAGGAAAATTTTGAGTTGTTATAATAAATGTTAGATACTTAACTTTGTTATAAGATATGTGAAGTGGAATAGATTGAACAACGAATAGAGAATGACATTTAAGTTTATAAATAATAAACTTAAGAACAATTGAAATTGAGTAATAAATAGAATTAACTTGAATAAATAAGTTAAATAAAATAAATTTTGGTTTTGGTAATAGATTTTGTAACCAATATTAATAAATTGGAACAAACCAAATTGAATGAAATAGCTTGGATTGAAATTAACAAAATATGAATATTATTGATTAAATAAAATGGATTAAACCAAATGAATATTAATTTATTAACAATAAATTGAAATCTATATGGTTTTAAATAGTTGAAGTTGAATGTTAAGGTGGAATTAACTATGGTTGATCAAAAAGATTTAATAAATGAGTAAAAATAAAACAATTTTTGTTGTGAAATTTTTGCAATAAATGTTAATGAATTTGTAACAAATCAATTGAATAAAGATATATGGAAATGAAATCAATCAAATGTGAACACGATAAATTTGATTGATTAAATAAAATGAATTGGAAAACTAATTGAATACAAACTAATTTTAAAATAAATGCAGTTTAGATGGTTTTAGATTAATTGTTTTATTTTGTATTTCAATCTATTTTACTTTCTGGTTGTTTCTATTCTCCTACCTCCTTCCTTTTCGGGGACGAATTTTTTTTAGTGGGGGAGAGTGTAACGACCCATAAATTTTAATGATTTTATAACGTAATTAACTTAAATTTTGCTTCAAATTAAATTTTAAAGTTTTGCAATAAAAATCTAATATTTAGAATACGTCTATTTAAACATAGCAAATGGTAAATTTTCATAAGATAATAGGTAAGTTTACTATATTGTGCAATTTTGATTTCAATTTAAATCAGTTAAAAATTGATGAAATAGAATATTTTCAAAACCTGATTATTTTTTTATATAAAAAATTTGTAGAACACCTTCTGTCTGAGTGAGACGTCATATTTCGTTTCGTCAATTTTGGACTGCTATTACTCCATTTGTCTTATTTTGGGCATTTTAGCAGGATTTTCGGTACCGAATAACGACTTTTGATACGATGGTCATATCACTGATATCTCTATACTGTTTTGATCGTCTCGTCGTGCTGATCTCTATGGTATATTCATTTCTGTGTTTCGGTACGCGGTGAAATCTGTGAAAAGGTTCATCATATTGGTACGTTTTGAACCCTTTTGAATTCCTTGTGTCCACCCATTATCTACCGTATAAATCAAGTAGTCGTTTCTTTTACTTTTCTAGAATTTAAGGGTTGCCAATTACTATTCCAAACGTTCAATTTATTGGTTAGTTCGTTTCATTTCATAGTTTATGTGTATTATAAAGTTGTCCTGGCGCTATTCATTTTCTCCCTTCATATTTTCCTGAAGCCGCGTTTTTTTCTCGTTTCCTGTGCTTGTCCACCCAATATCGTCGAACAACACAAGATTCATCTCCGGCATCTCGTTCACCTCCAACCTTCCCTGCCTCAGCTTTCGGCCCAGCACCATTCCCGAGCAAGCTTTCCACCTTGCATCTCTTGTTGAGACGCCTCCCAATCTTCCCCCTCCCCTCCAACCTCGGCCTTCTCAACATCAAGGCCTCACACACCCATGCTAACAAACCCAAGCGACCATCACCTACCCACCACATCGCCCCTCTTCCCTCCACCAATGGCCTCAGCCACTTTGCCTCGTTAGTTGCGCCCCATGCAACCACCTGCGCCTCCGTTTGCCCTTAGCCACGCAAGCTCCTACCGTCGTCCCTTACAACTTCCACACCGCCTACCTCTTTAGCCACCTCTGCCTCGTCACTGCGTTCGCCTCGTACTTCTCCTCCTCACCAAAATCATATGCTCCATCCCGGTTGTGCCGCAAGCAGCTAGCGCCTTTCTCCCCTCCACCAGTCTCCGACCATGTAAACACCGCCTTTGCTGTGTTCACCATCGCGCGGCAGCATTGCAACTACACTCTTCCCATTCGCTTCTTTATATAAAGATATATGTTTGCAGTATATATTATTTTTTGTTTACAGTATATATATTTTATATGTTTATAATTGCTAGTATATGCATATACATTTTCGGTTGTTTCTGTATATACATATAGATGTGTGTGTGTAGTTGTATACGATAGATTATATAAATATAGGTATATTTGTTCACGTAAGTTTATGTATTTTATCTATAGGTTCTGTTTATATGAATGGTATAAAATCAAGTTATATTCAAGCTAATATACATATAGTAATATATATATATATATATATACTTTATGGGTTGCATGAGTTTATATATATATATATTAATATGATATGCCTGTTACGTAAGCTACATTTGTATAAATACAGCATAGAGTTTCTATGAATGTTTTATATATATTGTATTATATTTTTATTTTATTAAGATATATTCTATTATAAATTTTTAGTCTGTTGAGTTTTGATGTATAGAGTTATAATAGTTTATATTAGTTTTACTGTTAGATTTATATGAGCATGTGTAAGTTATTTGTTTAATATAAAAATAAGTTGTTTACGTGTAGCTCCGTGCTTTGCTTGGATTTCGGCTCTAGCCAAAGTATATATTTATGTACATATGCTCTATTATATGTATAATGTATATATTTATTTAGTATAACAGTTATATGATGTGTTTACAATATATGCATATATATATATAATGTAAGTCTGTACATTTGTCTTGCATACTAGTATCTTATACATTCACAAGTATATATATTTCCAATCTTGAAATAATATGTATGTTGTTATATTCGTTAGCTTCAGGTCTGCTTATTTATATACATATACATACATACATACATACATATATATATATATATATTTATACAGTTATTAGAGGTAAGCTTTGTAGTTGTATATATATTCCTATCTGAAAGCTACTTTGTACCTTGTCTTATATTTTACAGTATACATATATATAAGAAGAAAACTTATATGTTATTGTATGTATGTTTACAGTTACAAAGTATAAAGGTTGTACATATTTCAATATATATATATATATGTATGTATGTATGTTTAAAGGTTATATTTGTGTGTGTTGTTTGTTATATATATATATATATATATATATATATATATATATGTTCGGAAAGTACCATATAACTATACTTTGTATTATGAAGTTTCGGCCTCTTACTTCTCTTATATGTTTAAAGAAAGAATACTATGTATATGTATGTATATTTAAAAGTTTGAATCTGTTGGTTATTTATATTAATTTATATATGTTGTACTAGTTTATATATATATATATATATATATATATATATATATATATTTCGTTTCAGTCTATATCAAGCAGATTCTGATTTATTTCCGTCGATTCCTTGTTATCAGCTTTGATCGTCGAAGTCATGCCAATTTAGCTTTGCTTTGGAATTATGTGTTTGGATTCCTAACTCATCTCATTCTTGTTCATATCTCTAGCCTCAAAGGTGAACAATCACTCATGATTAACATTATTATATTTAATAAATTTGATTTCACTTGAAACGACAATTGAAATATGTTGTTGTTTGTTATTTAATTGCTATATATACGACATTATTTGTAACTGTTCACGTGTGACATCTGACCCCATGATCTATTATTTATATTTTATTTGATATTGATTATATATGTCTATTATTGATATGCTATATTATTATCATCACTGTTCTCACTCTGCAAGTTTCCTGTTAGTATAGAATTCCCTATGGGTTGAAATGATACATACCCGAACGATCTTGTAGAATAGGAGAAAACCGTTATGGGTTAAAATGATAAACCCAAGCGATTTTCATTGACATCGAATTTGGGATTGCGGTTTGAAAAGATATATACCCGTAGATATGTAAATTATGGATTGAAATGATATATATCTGTATCACTTGACCATAGGATAGAAAATTATATACGGACACCGTTGGCCTATTTTGAAAAATGATTTTTTATTTTGGAAAGGAAGTATATGGATTTTAATAATGTAAAGATATTTTATTTTGAAAATTTCATATTTTTAAATTGTATGCTTTGAAAATTTTAAATTTACAAGTTAGTTTGAAAATATAATTTTTAAAGACTTTCTTGTAATTTTATTATGTTAAAAATATATAAAATAAGATTTAATACTAATACATTTAATAATAAGATTTAATTTAATGAAATTTAATTTTATTAGTTTACAATATGTTTTAAAATATTTATTTAAAATTATATCAATGTTTAAAATAGATTTCTAACTTTAATAATAGAAGTTGGGAAGATAAATTAATGTTGACTTGGAATTTAATTGGCTAATAATTGAATTCAAATAAGAATTAATTGACTTATTTATTTTAGATGTTGGAAATATGATTTATAACTTGATTTTACTAAAAAGTGAGTAAATGAATATTCTCAAATTTAAATAAAATTGAGATTGAACATTTAATTTTGAATTTATAAATTGGGATTTTAATAAATTGTTATTGAAAGAATTAAGTGAATACTTTTCAGTTTGAAAATTTAAAGCTAAACGTTGAAATATAAACGAAATGTATATTGCAAATGTTTGAATATTTAAACTTGAATCTTTGAACTTTAAATTGAAATGGTCAAACTGCAATTGATTCAAACTTAATTTTGGGATTTATGCTGATTTAAATCGATTTGTGAAATTGGAGGAAATTACTTTATTATATAAAGTATTTTAATATATGTAAACTATTTAATATATAAATTATGTTAATATATAAACTATTTTAATACACATGCTATTTCCAATATCTAAACTGTTTAAGTCGAAAATGTTATAATTCCCAAAATGCTATGATTTCCAAAGTGTTCTGATTTCCAAATGTTATGATTTTGAAAGCGTAATAATTTTTAAAGTGTTACGATTTTGGAAATGAATATGATTTAAAGTGCATAATAATACCAAATTGATATGGTTTGAAATGATATGATATTTTGATATGAATTATGAACTGTTTGAAATGAAATGGCTATGGTGTTATGATAATGTTTGGTTGTTAAAGAGACCGGGATCCGGATATTGTCATACTCTCTGCTAATACCAAAAACCACTTTAACAACTGTCTACATGGTGGCGATTCCAGAATGAAGTAGGAGGTTTGGTGACGATTCTATATGGTATTTACGTAGCCTTGACCCCCCTAAGTCAGCTTAATGTGGCTAAAACAGAAGCCATGCCGGGCCAAGTGAGGTCATTACTCCAATCGGACACATTTCTTCGATACCATTCTATTGCTTTTCTGATTTGATTGGGTGCACTTTTGATTTGGGAGTGTGCCACGAGGTGGGCGGTAGTAGCTGCTATGCATTACCACCAGTTCGGATCCGCAAACGGTATATTTACCCTGGCATTGCCTCGAGTGTCGTGTAACATGCCCTATCGCACCTTCTACGAGTTTGTTTTATGTTGTACATATGGAGTGCTCCTTGATAGCCCACTTGCGAGTGGAGTTTACAATATTCGTATAGACTACAACATTATAAAAATGTGTTAAGAGGGATATGGGTAACACCTTAACGCTATTTTAATAGTTTACTTTACTACAGACATATTATAATAGCGTATATTACTATATAGATAGTTTCACGGATCATTAGAGGATGGATATCCCAAACATCCTTTAAGTTACTTGTATTTCTGCTAACATTTCACTTGAGTTGAATATATTAATATGAGAATGTTAATCCTGACTCGAGTGTTTTATGTTTTTCTTTACGCTCGGGTCAGACTGAGTGTCACAACATTTGAGAATTGCCTTTGGAGTTGGAGCTTCACTTGGATCTCCATCTGTATCTATTCATCTTTCGGCTATCCAGTGGTTTTGTTCAGGCTTGTCATCTGTCTATACTCGAGACTACATTGTATTTGAGATATTCTGTTGAATTTTATTTCAAATTCTGATGTTTATATAGTAGCTTCATGAAATACTATTTATCTATTCCACTCCTTATTTTTATATTACTTTGTGTTTGTAATTCTATGATTTATTTATTTTCTGTATATGTTGAGTTTTGCCAAATATAAATTAACAATATGATATTTTGAGCAATTCAAGTCCAACATGTGTCGATGCAAAGGTTCGAAATACCAAGTCATTACACCACCTCGAAATATAACATTTAAAGTAATTTTAAATATAAAATATATAAGATTTCATGATTCAAATAATATTAGATGGGATTTGGAAATAGAAATATACATAAAAATTGGAACATTTGCTTATATCGACAAAAGTGACAAAATGCTGATTTAAGAAAAGTAAGTTTTAATGGTTAAACGAATTATTTTAATTAATTTGTAAGTGTTTATATTTTTAAGTAGCATTATACAATTTTATTTTTGAAATTTGGATTACATAAATAAATAGTTTAAATAAAACGTCGAAATGTAACCGTAAATCATTTTTGTCGAAAAACAACGTTTTGTCGCTTTAAAGTTGTCGCAACATTGTTCACCGTTATGTACACATTTTTATATACATTGTAACATATAGGTAGTAATTAATAATTAACTAATTAGGTTTACTTTATTCAAGCATGCTTTGAAACTTATAAAAACAATTAAGAATAGTAAGTAAAAAAAGAAAAGTCAAAAGGAAAACATCACATCAAAATCAAACCAAATCTTCTCTTTAGCGACTTTTCCATCCAAATACATTTTCTTAGCTCTTAAGTGATTATGCAATAAAATAAGAAGTGATAAGTGATGGTAAGTGTTGAAAAGGTAAGGTTTCATTCAAATTAAGTAAGGTTATTTGGGTAATTTGGTAAAGGGATATTTTTGTAACTTACCACTTCATTTTTTCCTATAAATACACATTCATCCTTCTCATTTTCTCACATAAATCATTATTTTCTTCTCCTTCCTTTAAGCTATGCTAATGGCTTCTTCTTCTCTTCTTTCCGTACGAATTTTTCTTAAAATCATATCAAATCAACTCCAAACACCACCAAACTTTGTCAACGTTTTTATGTCATCATTCAAACATGGTTTAGCATTTAAGAAGTGAAGAATTGTTGGAGGAATAGGTGGAATATGGGAGGCCAAACCTATTGAGGAGGGAGGAGCAAGTTAGAAAGCTCTAGTTCAAGAAAAAGAGAAGGAAGTGCCGCCCGTTTCATTCCGTGGAAATAGGATGAAGTTTAAAGTACCGCGGAAGTTCTGTCGATTGTTTTAGTTAGGAAGAAGAGATTGATAGTATAGAGCAAAGACGAATGGAGTAGAAGTTGATTAGTCGAAGTTTAAGTAAAGTGTTGTTAGTAAGAATGTTGGTAGGAAGTTTGGTTGGATTTTGGTGAGAACTCCTAAATTACTATATTTTATTTTGAATGATGGTATGATGTTTGCAAATGGATGTTTAATATGCTTTTATAATCAAGTTTGGTTGTTTTCGTATGAATTTTGAAAATATATACAAGTCACGAATATACACATCGATAAACATAAAAGGAAATCACTTTCCTTGAATTTATGAAATGGTGTATATGGAGGTGTTAAACCTCTTTAAAATGGTTTAAAATGTACTTGAAATGTTTTGTAAACATATAAAAGTGTTTTGGTGAAGTTTGAGTAGAAAATTTGGTTAAAAATAAGCACGTCGCATAACGGTAGTTCGCGATTTCACGCTATAAAAGTCAAACAATTGTACAAGTTTGAAAGTAGCTCGAAATTCTTCGAGATAAGAATTTTTTGAACTTTATATCCATAGTTTCCCAATGAAGAAAGAAAATCAAGATTTCGATAGGTAGATTTTGAAATATGACTAAAACAACTTTTGGAAAAATCCCAAATTTGCAGTTCGAAATCCAAAAATGGATTCCTTTGAAAATGATGTTTTAAATTATTTAAAAATATAAAATAAATCTTATAGATCATTTAAATATTTTAAAAGTGATTTAAGTAATAAAATGTATTTTCAAATAATAAAAAGTCGTTTTGATCAATATAGCCTAAAATGCACTTTCCGCGGCACTTTTTAATAGCACTTTCTATAACTTTTGAAATATAGTTTTAAACTTATCGATTCTTATCCAAATCTTTTATAAATATTTTTGAATGATTAATAATGTGTTTTAAAGGTAATTTTAAGGATTTATGAAATGGTTAAAATGCTTTAATTATTTAGAGTTGATTAAATAACTTGACCGCCTTATAGATGTTAGAGAGATAGTGTCTAGGCTTGAGTTTAGAAAACCAGTTTCTTGGTATCCCTGGCTATTCGGACTGGCCCGATGGATGGAATAGTGAATTTGATTTACACGGATCAAAATTTTCTAAAGGATAAGTTTTTTCAAGATTTAGACAATTTAGATTTTATAAAGATGATCTTCTCGTACTCGGTGTTAAAGCTCGAAGAGGGAACTCATACTATTCGTAGAATTCATAAGGTGATTTCGCCATTTTTTTCACCCATAGTGTTTGTTGAATATAAGGATTGATGTTGAGTAGAATTAGATGATTTCTATAGATTCTGCTCACTCAGTATTTACTGTTTTTGGATTAATAACCTAGATAACATGTTTTTAACTCAATCGAAATTGAGAGTTTTGAATTAATAAATCTTTGTTAAGATTTAAGTAAAATGATTTGGAATTAATTTAAATTCCTATACTTAAAATTAATTGGTTTGGATTATAGTAAACGATGACTTGAATAACATTGTTTTTAATCCATGTTAAAAGTTATGATTTGGAAATCTTCATTATGATTTAAGAAAATGATTTTGGAAATGTTTTTCCTAAGTGTAAAATGAAATGATTTCGAATTATCCAAGTTTAAAAAGGGTTTTAAGTAATCAAAGGATTTGACGAGAGAGGTTTGATAATTTCTTATATATCAGAAAGAATGCTTTTAGAAATATATATCTCCGAGGGAGATTTTTGATTAAAGGAACTTATTCAATTAAAGAACGAGTCTCTATTCACAAAACCTCTTTTTATCGATGATTGGTTTCTATGGAGCTATGGTCGGATTTGGTTGATTCCTATCCGAAGACCACTTCAAACCAATCTACCTATTCGATGTAAAAGATCAGAAGTAGAAGATATTGAGACAAATAGTAATGAAGGACTTCTTGTTGATTTAATTAGGGATAACTCCTGAAATATTTATAGTAGCGGTGGTCTCTTTGTTATGAAAAATTCTTATAAACACAAGGACTATTCGCTACTAATCTTATGATGTGGTAGGAGAATGCCTTCGGTTGTCTTGCTCTTGAAAAACTTTTATGGACGAGTATCTGATCTTGCATTCTAAATCGTAATTAGTGGTCTCTGTATAATGTATACCAGTCAATGGCTAAGAAGACACCTTCTTTTAGCTCAACACCCTTTTCCGAGATATTCGAGCTTAGGAAGTTATACATTTGTAGAAATCAGTCATGTGACTATGGACTGGAAATGTGGCATTCAAAGAGTAAAGATGATGTGCTATGTAAAAGGTAATCGCTACCTCAGGCCTCACATCCGAAAATGACCAAAATAGGGTAGATACGACAAGGCTATGTTGTTCGCAACCATTAGAGTATGATCATCCCCTTCTAGAGATATTTCTGCCTGCTATGACGTTCGGGATGTAAATTACTGTGGATGTATGCTACGTGGGCCCTCGGATAGGTCAGTAACGATAGGAGAGATGACATATTCGGTACTATCTAGGAAGTGGTCGGCCGGTCTTGTGTTTATAGAGGACCATCTATTGGGACTTAATACATTCCTCTAGAGACATACTATCGTAAGGTGGTCCCTTCACCTAGTCATTTGTATGAAATCCATTCTCTAATAAGTACCCGCCAGTTTTTTTGTAGAACCCGCGTTTGTAGCTAGTATGCTGGAATTTAATAATGTAACAATTTTGGCTAAGATTAATAAGTTTACTTGCAAATGTTTTCAAAGATATTTCATTAAAAATAATATCAAGTATTTTGATGTAGAACGATTTGGTTATCATAAGGTAAAAACCTATTCCGTGTTTATGTGCGGCGTGGTCTTATGAGTTACCTTTTTATTTTCAAAATGCATTTTTGAGTTCTCGCACTAGCCCCATGACTGACCCGGGGTTTATTTTCCCTTTCCTCAAACTCTGGTTTCCCTAATCTTCCTCGGCCAGCCTAGTAGTCAGGTTTAGTATAGAAGAAAGCTGGATGGAGCTCAAAACATGGAGTCAGAAGATTTTACTGAAGATTTTTGTCTATTTCCACTACCCTCTTGTACTATAGTATTCTGCATTTGTAAGGATGCGATTTATAACTGTCCATGTTTTTAACTCTGATAAATGTATTTTAATTTCTGCTCTAAATATTTTATGTTGACATATGTTAGATTCTGTTCTGTCTTATTTTCTTTCTTACCCTTAAGAGTCCGCTTCTCTAGCACTTGGATTTATGGCACATGAATATGGAGGATGTATTAGTGCCGATTTCTGGTAGACGAAGAAACGGGTCCTTACAATATGGTAACAGAGCTTAGGTTGAGCGAACACCAGATCCTGATAGGGGTAATAGACTCATTAGAGGTAGGGATAGTAATGCCCTATGATGAGTAACTCATTACAGATGGGGTTAGCAATGCCCTATGATGAGTTTGAGAGTATTATATATGAGCGTATTTGCTAATAAAATATACAAAAGAATTTGGTTTTATATGGAATCATTTTTACCTAAATATATATATATACACATATATTATATATGTCACGACCCGATTTTCACTCCTGGAAAATCGCGTCATGAATTAAGAAAGAAAGGGATAGAAGAAGAAAAGAAAGAAGAGAAGAAGAAACAACACACGAATCTCAACAGCGGAAACGAATAAATTATATTAATAACAAAGTATTACATAGTATACATCAAATATCAGAGTACACAGACATATACAACACATACTAGACAGTTATAAACACCTGTCTAGTTATTACAACTCAATACAAATAGAACACTCAGAGATACAAAACACAGCGGAACTACATAACTATACGCGGAAGCCTCCTGCTCCATATGCTCCTCCACAATTCGTCAAAGCTAATCCTGAATCCTAACCTGAATTCTCTTGACTACTCATAAAAATTTGAGTACCCAAGAGTTAAAGAAAAACAGAAATAACTCCGGGTCAGACATGGGTCTGGTGTGAGTAACAGGTTAAAGTTGCTTAACTTTTAAAAAACCTTTGAAAGAAAAGGTATCACGTAAGACTTCCCACACATAAACATGGAAAAGTTTTTACCTTACGCTAACCAAAACATTTGATAGGAAATCTGATGATATTATAATAGTGTCTAGGGTTTTCAAGTAAATAAGAAATAGCCGAAATTGTTACATCTATTAAATTCCAGCTACTAGCCACAAAAGTGGGTAATACAATCAAAACCGTTTGCACTTATTGGATTTTGGATTCCATACAATGGCAGGGCTACTGGGGTACCGCCCGTCACAGTACGTGGCCTAGATCACCGTACCGAGGAGCCACCCTAACTCCCCTGCAACACAAAGCCGGACCCGTTCCTTACTGAACAGTTCCAAATAAGACAACCCCGACGGTTGTCATGATCAACCGTCCCACACAGCCGAAATACAAAGGGACCTCTAGACAGGGGTAAATCTTACTCTCAAGTGGGGGCTACCCACGAAGCTTTGCTGCACCTCCCCTGTTTTAGCCATTCCCGGTTGATGAGGCTTGAGGTTACGATTACCTTTATAGGACATAACACTTAGAATGCTCATCGTCCACCTGACGATGTTCTGAAAGCATTCAATCCATACAAGTTCGTTCCGGGTTCGAACGAAACCGAAGGCATTATCTCGTTACACTCATATTGGAATCACCCTCAGAGTTAACGACAATAACCCTTGCACTCTGATTCACCATCTCGAATCTATAAGTACTATTCCGTCAAACTCATTACGGAATCACCCACAGAGTTATACTGACGTATAGCCCTTACACCTCGAGTCTTCACTCGCTCCACTTGGATTCACGACCTAACGTTAATTGGAATCGATGTGGTTTTCGGAATTCCAAATATGGAAACCCGATCCCGGTCTCATCGAAATCCAAAGCGTGTCTTATTAAGGCCAAGTTGTTTTAAGTTTAAAACAATTCAATTCATTATCTAAATATACACAGATAGATAATTCACAACACAGTAGATAATCAATCTTATCATTATCAACAGATAATCATATCATAATCAGATAATCTATATTATCATCCAGAAGCAACCAATGCATCCATATCACATCCACTACTCATCTCACAACTGAGATTACAAACCAAACCAATCAACCAATATCATTCATCAAACATAAGCAAATAATCTAATGATCACACCTTCTATAATTAATTTAAAATGAATTAAATTAATTACTCAATCTCTAATTAATTTAAAATGAATTAAATTAATTACTTCATCATTAAATTTCTACTTAACTTAACCATCCATTGATTTCAAATCAATTTATAAATCATCATTCAATTAATCATTACTGACTAACTATCTCTAATTACAATAAGTAATTAGCATTTAATATTAATCACACAAGTTAATTATATTAAACCCTACACATATATTAATCACCCTTGATTAATAATCATTCAGTAATTAACTACATTAATTACTCAATACAATAATTAATTATTCTTAATTAATTATCTAAATTAATCCCCTTGATTAATTTCAAAGTAATTTAAATCCAAATTACTTTTATATCAAATATCTTTAATTACATTCAGTAATTATTAATTAATTACTTCCTTAAGTAATTACAAATTTATAAATTACATAAAGTAATTATCAACAATCCATAAATGTTTAAATCAATTAAACTTAATTAATTAATCTAAACAAATCACATTAACCTTAATTAATTACATTAAGTAATAATTCACTAATTACTTTCATTAAGTAATTAAACCTAAACAATTAATTATTAATTAATTAATTAATTATCAAAATTAATCACATTAATTAATTGTTAATACCTCAAGTTAATGACTTTATTAACATCTCTTAATTACTTAATTAACAGATTAACTTATATTAATCATCATTAGTTATTAAGTAATTAATATTTAATTACTATTTAATTAATCTCCAATTATTAATTAACTAAGTGTTAATTAAAAACTTAATTACCATTAATCACTTGATTAAATAAATCTTAATCATAAATTAAAATTTAGTTAACCATCCTTAATTATAGATTAATTAAACTTAATTAATTAATCTCAAATCAAATTAAAAATCATTAATTATTTAAAATATCCATATTATTAATTACATCATTAATATTCATCTTAATTTCCTTAATAATTAATGAATCAAATCATTAAACATTTATTTATCCTTTAGATAAACATTTCTTATTAAATTATGCATTTAAAAACAAAATGTTTTTAAATTTTACTTTAAATTCCAATTAACATTTCTTTAAACTTTAAAACTCAACTTATTTAAAATAAGATTTTAAACAATACCACTTAATCTTATATGTTTACAAGAAACATATACTTAATTAATAAATTGAAAAGGATTTAAATTTCAATTCAAATCAAATTCAAATCAATTTTAAAAACATCTTTAAATTTTAAAATTGAAATATAACTCCCATTTTCAATTTAGTTTAAACTCTTTAAAACTCTTTCTACCATTTCTCCTTCAATTCAAATGTAAATCATTTGGAAGCAATTTAAATTTTAAATCTTTATTTTAAAACTGAAGCTTAAAAATTTAAATCCAGATTTTAAACTCAGTTTTGAATTCATTTGAATTCCTAATTTAAATACTTAACCTCTTACTTCAAATGCAAAACAATAATGCATTTTATATTTGAAGGTTTAAAATCAAATTTAAATTTAAAAACATAAATGTTTTCAAATATCTGACAAATTAAATTTGAATTCATATTCAAATTCCAGGTTTAAAAACTCCATTTCAAACTCCATTTGAAATTTAAACTTCCCTTCTCATTTTAAAACAGAAACAGTTTTCTGTTTTTTAAAAAAAAATCAACTTTGAGATTTTCTGAATTTAAACTATTTCAAAAGACCAAAATTTAAACTTATTTGAATTCATTATTAAATTCAGTTTTTAAAATCCAGAGTCTCAATATAGTTTGCATTTTGATTCAAACTTCATAAATCTGGAAACAGATTCCCTGTTTTTTTTTTTCAAACCAAATTTGAATTTTGCATTTAAATTATGATAAATTTAAAATTCAAACTTTTTGAATTCATTTTTAGATTCAGGTTTAACCCTAAGTTCAAATTTCCAGTTTAAATTCAAACTTTACTTTAAAAAAAAATTCTTAAATAAACAGAACAGTTCTGTTTAGCTAAACCTGAACAATGCAACTCGAGGCAATCCATTCTGCTTCGAGTCAGTTACTTACATGCTTCGAGTTTTCCCTTCAGTTAACCCGAGTCCATCCCGAGTCACAATTCCCTGCAACCCAAACAAAATAACACAACCTGAAACAGCTATGCATCCACTGCCTAACCTGTCAACACCATTATCTCCCAACTCCGACCACCATCATCGACCGAACTCCGGCATTAGCTTCATTAATACACCATCTATCATTCACCAAAGAATCCTTGAACTCGATTCACTCTAGAAGCAACAGCCCTAATTTTCCCTATGCCCAGTAAACTAGGGTTCATCACCTCAAATCCCAAATTCCAATCACAAACTTGATTTGCATACCAATTCAATAATTTTCCTATGTTTATTGATAGCTACATTCATTACAGAATCAATTTCAAACAGTTCAAATGCAAGATTTAACTGAACTTGATAAAAGTGTAAATTACAGTTCATATGAAACTGCAATTTTTTCTTTACACTGTAAATTTTTAAATTTTAATCTAAAATTCTTGCATCCACTTAATGATTCTATATGTAAATCTGAACATTAATTCATGATACTTATATTCCCCAATTTTAACAGAATTTAGTTTGTGTTTCATTTTTTTTTCAGACATCACAGAAGACTAACAACTTATATAGCCTTTAAAAATTTATTTAATCATGATATAAACCAATTTCATTCAAATGCTAATCCATGATAGCATCAGATCAAGAAAGAAAACTATTATATCAAATTTGAACTTAAACTATAATAATCTGAAACTTAGAAATCAAGCTTGCATTGCATTCATATATGCACAGGCAGTAAAAAGAAAACATGTGCAAACTTTTACTTATCAGAAAATCAAGCAAACAATCCTACTTAATTTACTTTGAATTAAGTGTTACTCACCTTATTTGCCAAAATGCAGAGCATAATCAACTATGCAGAGCACCTCCAGTTCAAATGCCAAGAATGCAGACCCCTATCTTGCTTTTAAATGATGCATGCAGGCTTGTTAATTGATGAAGATTAAAATGCAGAGTACATCCAGATTTTATTTTAGCATGCAGGCCTCACTTGCAATTTGCAGATGTAAAGAAATGCAGAGCTTCAAATGGATGTGCAGGTTGTCAAACTGTTGCATGCAGGTCTTTGATTGAATTTGCAGATGCAAGAACATGCAGGGCTTTCTTGCATTTCCAGATTCAAATGCATGTTTGTATTTTGAAAAGAGGGATTTGTTTGTGTTTCAGATTTGAAATGCAGGTAGTAATTTTGGAAAGAGGAGTTTGCAGGTTTGTAATTTGGGAAGAGGAGTTTGTTTGATGCAGATTTGTAATTTTAAAGGATGCAGATTTGTATATGGTTGAGAATGAGATTTGGTTTTCTTGATTAAGGAATGAGAAAAAATAATGCTAATAAATGAAGAACAAAATTATGAATGTATTTTCAGAAAATGAATTAAAAGAAAAAGAAAATAAATTTGACACTTGTCTTTTAAAATGAACACTTGTTAGCTTTAAGCTTTAATACACATACACTTGTCTTTGAGAATTAAATTAATGTTTAATTAGAGTTAAATAAGTATTAAACATTGTTAATTAAATCTTATACATAATTATGAATTAAATAATTCTCAAGAAATAAAGCAAGTAATTCATTTGGAAAAGAAACTTTTAAAACAAATTTATAAAAGAGCTTGTAACATATTTTAATATACAACTTGAATTAAAAATGAAATTTGAAACTAATTAAAACATTTATCTCTTATTTAAAATCATATAGTATTTTAATTAAATATTTTTGAAAAGCTCAAATCAAAAAATAAATCACCATTTCTGTTTTCAAAACATTAAAATGATGCTATACTAATTTAAATAAAAACAACTTGTCTATTTAAAATATATACATAAATACATATACATTATAAAATAGAAAACAATTTGTTAACTTATCAAAAATAATTTCACAAATTAAATTATTAAATAAAGAAGATTATTTAAATCAATATCAAATTTATTAACAAAAATATCAATTCAATATAAATTTAAACCCAGATTATTAAATTTATATTGTCCAAAATTCCGGGTCGTTACAATCCTTCCCCCTTAAAAGAATTTCGTCCCCGAAATTTAAAACAAAGGCAATTTAATAATCTATTTATAGATTTTATTTTAAAACACAGCATATGTTAAACATATGCCAACAACCAAAACAACCAAATCACACATTCATAACAAATCTAATTATCCAAAAGAATTTTGGATAAAACATTCACGAGTTTCCCCGGTATATATATATATATATCGGGATACTCGTTCTATTGAATACAATCAATCAATACTACTAAGCTATAGAGCTCCTAACAACAATTCTATACAGAATATCAGACTACAAACGAGTCTGACACAATAAACAAACCATCCTAAACTGCTGGTCCATCAACCAGAAATATCAAACACATACTCCCTCAGAGATATGTGAAACACCCTGAATCCCAGTTATCCAAGCTGGCAATTCAACTCCAGAAAACCAAACACTGATCTTACCAATCACAGAAGAAACCAAAACACTATGGAGCTAGCTTCCCAAACTTATAGCTCCTTGGATCAGAGAAAACTTAACCAAAATCAAATCTCCGATTCCAGAATCCAAATTCTCTGTCTCTTATCCATAAAAATTCTTCGGATGATCCTATGCTACCAACATCCATCCTGATCAGCTCAACTCTTGCTGATTCCAAAAGAAACAGACTGAAGCAAAACAATCCAATGATCTCTTCAAGATCACTCAAAAACCAAGAACACAAACCCTGCTTCTCAACAACAGAAGAAAGAACAAACTTCTCCTTATCCGGAAAACAAACAGAAGCATCTCCAAACTGCTTCCGCTGCGCAACTCTGATCCGAAACAAAAGAAAATGCTGACAAAGAGCACAAGCACAGACTAGACAACCCAGCACAGAAATATGGTTCCACAGATCCCTAAAGAAAACTCAGATGTCTCTTCCAAACCTGAGTTGCTCACCAACTTCTATCTCAAGGAACCATCCACCTACTAACTGAACCACCCGTTCCAATCCTGGAAAGAAAACTCGATCTCCAGATGCAAACAAACTCTGACTTCCAGAAAACATCCAGACAATCTCCAACAAACACAAGAGAACATACTATCGCAAGTCACTTTTGCGATCAACTCAGCCTAAATCCAAAGAAAACTGCTCTCTCTCAACCAAACAGAACAGCTTATGCTGACTTAGCCAACTTACCAGAGAAAAAGATCCACTCTGCTGCTTCTGAACTCCACTTCAAAAAAACTACTCAGCCAGAAGACTCCCTATCGACTCAGAACACTCTGCTAAACTCAGCCACATCACCGAGCAGACTCACTTCCTATTCTTGTTCCAAAGAAACATCTTCGGAAATATCCATAGTCACTGCATCTCATCACGCAGCTACTAATTCCTGAGATATCAAGATATCATCACTTACTTGCTTCTGTCCAACCGACAGATCAAAACTCAATTCAACATTTCAAAGATGAACTCCGAACCTTAACAGGTTACCTTCAGAGATCGATGAAGTCCTTAAACCAAACAAAACTCACTCGAGACAGTATTAGGTCTACAGTCTCGACAAATACACTTCCAACCTCATCCATCAAACTCTAACCAATGGTAGTCGTGTTACACACACTACTACCTCATCCACCTTTATAATTTACATCGGATAAACCCCGAACAGGTAATCCAACAAATAGGTAGAACCAATAATATATATATATATATTAAAAATACAAATACGCTCTCTCAAGATAGACACCACTACAGAGCCTAGGTATTCACTCAACCTAATGCTCTGATACCAAGATGTCACGACCCGATTTTCACTCCTGGAAAATCGCGTCATGAATTAAGAAAGAAAGGGATAGAAGAAGAAAAGAAAGAAGAGAAGAAGAAACAACACACGAATCTCAACAGCGGAAACGAATAAATTATATTAATAACAAAGTATTACATAGTATACATCAAATATCAGAGTACACAGACATATACAACACATACTAGACAGTTATAAACACCTGTCTAGTTATTACAACTCAATACAAATAGAACACTCAGAGATACAAAACACAGCGGAACTACATAACTATACGCGGAAGCCTCCTGCTCCATATGCTCCTCCACAATTCGTCAAAGCTAATCCTGAATCCTAACCTGAATTCTCTTGACTACTCATAAAAATTTGAGTACCCAAGAGTTAAAGAAAAACAGAAATAACTCCGGGTCAGACATGGGTCTGGTGTGAGTAACAGGTTAAAGTTGCTTAACTTTTAAAAAACCTTTGAAAGAAAAGGTATCACGTAAGACTTCCCACACATAAACATGGAAAAGTTTTTACCTTACGCTAACCAAAACATTTGATAGGAAATCTGATGATATTATAATAGTGTCTAGGGTTTTCAAGTAAATAAGAAATAGCCGAAATTGTTACATCTATTAAATTCCAGCTACTAGCCACAAAAGTGGGTAATACAATCAAAACCGTTTGCACTTATTGGATTTTGGATTCCATACAATGGCAGGGCTACTGGGGTACCGCCCGTCACAGTACGTGGCCTAGATCACCGTACCGAGGAGCCACCCTAACTCCCCTGCAACACAAAGCCGGACCCGTTCCTTACTGAACAGTTCCAAATAAGACAACCCCGACGGTTGTCATGATCAACCGTCCCACACAGCCGAAATACAAAGGGACCTCTAGACAGGGGTAAATCTTACTCTCAAGTGGGGGCTACCCACGAAGCTTTGCTGCACCTCCCCTGTTTTAGCCATTCCCGGTTGATGAGGCTTGAGGTTACGATTACCTTTATAGGACATAACACTTAGAATGCTCATCGTCCACCTGACGATGTTCTGAAAGCATTCAATCCATACAAGTTCGTTCCGGGTTCGAACGAAACCGAAGGCATTATCTCGTTACACTCATATTGGAATCACCCTCAGAGTTAACGACAATAACCCTTGCACTCTGATTCACCATCTCGAATCTATAAGTACTATTCCGTCAAACTCATTACGGAATCACCCACAGAGTTATACTGACGTATAGCCCTTACACCTCGAGTCTTCACTCGCTCCACTTGGATTCACGACCTAACGTTAATTGGAATCGATGTGGTTTTCGGAATTCCAAATATGGAAACCCGATCCCGGTCTCATCGAAATCCAAAGCGTGTCTTATTAAGGCCAAGTTGTTTTAAGTTTAAAACAATTCAATTCATTATCTAAATATACACAGATAGATAATTCACAACACAGTAGATAATCAATCTTATCATTATCAACAGATAATCATATCATAATCAGATAATCTATATTATCATCCAGAAGCAACCAATGCATCCATATCACATCCACTACTCATCTCACAACTGAGATTACAAACCAAACCAATCAACCAATATCATTCATCAAACATAAGCAAATAATCTAATGATCACACCTTCTATAATTAATTTAAAATGAATTAAATTAATTACTCAATCTCTAATTAATTTAAAATGAATTAAATTAATTACTTCATCATTAAATTTCTACTTAACTTAACCATCCATTGATTTCAAATCAATTTATAAATCATCATTCAATTAATCATTACTGACTAACTATCTCTAATTACAATAAGTAATTAGCATTTAATATTAATCACACAAGTTAATTATATTAAACCCTACACATATATTAATCACCCTTGATTAATAATCATTCAGTAATTAACTACATTAATTACTCAATACAATAATTAATTATTCTTAATTAATTATCTAAATTAATCCCCTTGATTAATTTCAAAGTAATTTAAATCCAAATTACTTTTATATCAAATATCTTTAATTACATTCAGTAATTATTAATTAATTACTTCCTTAAGTAATTACAAATTTATAAATTACATAAAGTAATTATCAACAATCCATAAATGTTTAAATCAATTAAACTTAATTAATTAATCTAAACAAATCACATTAACCTTAATTAATTACATTAAGTAATAATTCACTAATTACTTTCATTAAGTAATTAAACCTAAACAATTAATTATTAATTAATTAATTAATTATCAAAATTAATCACATTAATTAATTGTTAATACCTCAAGTTAATGACTTTATTAACATCTCTTAATTACTTAATTAACAGATTAACTTATATTAATCATCATTAGTTATTAAGTAATTAATATTTAATTACTATTTAATTAATCTCCAATTATTAATTAACTAAGTGTTAATTAAAAACTTAATTACCATTAATCACTTGATTAAATAAATCTTAATCATAAATTAAAATTTAGTTAACCATCCTTAATTATAGATTAATTAAACTTAATTAATTAATCTCAAATCAAATTAAAAATCATTAATTATTTAAAATATCCATATTATTAATTACATCATTAATATTCATCTTAATTTCCTTAATAATTAATGAATCAAATCATTAAACATTTATTTATCCTTTAGATAAACATTTCTTATTAAATTATGCATTTAAAAACAAAATGTTTTTAAATTTTACTTTAAATTCCAATTAACATTTCTTTAAACTTTAAAACTCAACTTATTTAAAATAAGATTTTAAACAATACCACTTAATCTTATATGTTTACAAGAAACATATACTTAATTAATAAATTGAAAAGGATTTAAATTTCAATTCAAATCAAATTCAAATCAATTTTAAAAACATCTTTAAATTTTAAAATTGAAATATAACTCCCATTTTCAATTTAGTTTAAACTCTTTAAAACTCTTTCTACCATTTCTCCTTCAATTCAAATGTAAATCATTTGGAAGCAATTTAAATTTTAAATCTTTATTTTAAAACTGAAGCTTAAAAATTTAAATCCAGATTTTAAACTCAGTTTTGAATTCATTTGAATTCCTAATTTAAATACTTAACCTCTTACTTCAAATGCAAAACAATAATGCATTTTATATTTGAAGGTTTAAAATCAAATTTAAATTTAAAAACATAAATGTTTTCAAATATCTGACAAATTAAATTTGAATTCATATTCAAATTCCAGGTTTAAAAACTCCATTTCAAACTCCATTTGAAATTTAAACTTCCCTTCTCATTTTAAAACAGAAACAGTTTTCTGTTTTTTAAAAAAAAATCAACTTTGAGATTTTCTGAATTTAAACTATTTCAAAAGACCAAAATTTAAACTTATTTGAATTCATTATTAAATTCAGTTTTTAAAATCCAGAGTCTCAATATAGTTTGCATTTTGATTCAAACTTCATAAATCTGGAAACAGATTCCCTGTTTTTTTTTTTCAAACCAAATTTGAATTTTGCATTTAAATTATGATAAATTTAAAATTCAAACTTTTTGAATTCATTTTTAGATTCAGGTTTAACCCTAAGTTCAAATTTCCAGTTTAAATTCAAACTTTACTTTAAAAAAAAATTCTTAAATAAACAGAACAGTTCTGTTTAGCTAAACCTGAACAATGCAACTCGAGGCAATCCATTCTGCTTCGAGTCAGTTACTTACATGCTTCGAGTTTTCCCTTCAGTTAACCCGAGTCCATCCCGAGTCACAATTCCCTGCAACCCAAACAAAATAACACAACCTGAAACAGCTATGCATCCACTGCCTAACCTGTCAACACCATTATCTCCCAACTCCGACCACCATCATCGACCGAACTCCGGCATTAGCTTCATTAATACACCATCTATCATTCACCAAAGAATCCTTGAACTCGATTCACTCTAGAAGCAACAGCCCTAATTTTCCCTATGCCCAGTAAACTAGGGTTCATCACCTCAAATCCCAAATTCCAATCACAAACTTGATTTGCATACCAATTCAATAATTTTCCTATGTTTATTGATAGCTACATTCATTACAGAATCAATTTCAAACAGTTCAAATGCAAGATTTAACTGAACTTGATAAAAGTGTAAATTACAGTTCATATGAAACTGCAATTTTTTCTTTACACTGTAAATTTTTAAATTTTAATCTAAAATTCTTGCATCCACTTAATGATTCTATATGTAAATCTGAACATTAATTCATGATACTTATATTCCCCAATTTTAACAGAATTTAGTTTGTGTTTCATTTTTTTTTCAGACATCACAGAAGACTAACAACTTATATAGCCTTTAAAAATTTATTTAATCATGATATAAACCAATTTCATTCAAATGCTAATCCATGATAGCATCAGATCAAGAAAGAAAACTATTATATCAAATTTGAACTTAAACTATAATAATCTGAAACTTAGAAATCAAGCTTGCATTGCATTCATATATGCACAGGCAGTAAAAAGAAAACATGTGCAAACTTTTACTTATCAGAAAATCAAGCAAACAATCCTACTTAATTTACTTTGAATTAAGTGTTACTCACCTTATTTGCCAAAATGCAGAGCATAATCAACTATGCAGAGCACCTCCAGTTCAAATGCCAAGAATGCAGACCCCTATCTTGCTTTTAAATGATGCATGCAGGCTTGTTAATTGATGAAGATTAAAATGCAGAGTACATCCAGATTTTATTTTAGCATGCAGGCCTCACTTGCAATTTGCAGATGTAAAGAAATGCAGAGCTTCAAATGGATGTGCAGGTTGTCAAACTGTTGCATGCAGGTCTTTGATTGAATTTGCAGATGCAAGAACATGCAGGGCTTTCTTGCATTTCCAGATTCAAATGCATGTTTGTATTTTGAAAAGAGGGATTTGTTTGTGTTTCAGATTTGAAATGCAGGTAGTAATTTTGGAAAGAGGAGTTTGCAGGTTTGTAATTTGGGAAGAGGAGTTTGTTTGATGCAGATTTGTAATTTTAAAGGATGCAGATTTGTATATGGTTGAGAATGAGATTTGGTTTTCTTGATTAAGGAATGAGAAAAAATAATGCTAATAAATGAAGAACAAAATTATGAATGTATTTTCAGAAAATGAATTAAAAGAAAAAGAAAATAAATTTGACACTTGTCTTTTAAAATGAACACTTGTTAGCTTTAAGCTTTAATACACATACACTTGTCTTTGAGAATTAAATTAATGTTTAATTAGAGTTAAATAAGTATTAAACATTGTTAATTAAATCTTATACATAATTATGAATTAAATAATTCTCAAGAAATAAAGCAAGTAATTCATTTGGAAAAGAAACTTTTAAAACAAATTTATAAAAGAGCTTGTAACATATTTTAATATACAACTTGAATTAAAAATGAAATTTGAAACTAATTAAAACATTTATCTCTTATTTAAAATCATATAGTATTTTAATTAAATATTTTTGAAAAGCTCAAATCAAAAAATAAATCACCATTTCTGTTTTCAAAACATTAAAATGATGCTATACTAATTTAAATAAAAACAACTTGTCTATTTAAAATATATACATAAATACATATACATTATAAAATAGAAAACAATTTGTTAACTTATCAAAAATAATTTCACAAATTAAATTATTAAATAAAGAAGATTATTTAAATCAATATCAAATTTATTAACAAAAATATCAATTCAATATAAATTTAAACCCAGATTATTAAATTTATATTGTCCAAAATTCCGGGTCGTTACAATCCTTCCCCCTTAAAAGAATTTCGTCCCCGAAATTTAAAACAAAGGCAATTTAATAATCTATTTATAGATTTTATTTTAAAACACAGCATATGTTAAACATATGCCAACAACCAAAACAACCAAATCACACATTCATAACAAATCTAATTATCCAAAAGAATTTTGGATAAAACATTCACGAGTTTCCCCGGTATATATATATATATATCGGGATACTCGTTCTATTGAATACAATCAATCAATACTACTAAGCTATAGAGCTCCTAACAACAATTCTATACAGAATATCAGACTACAAACGAGTCTGACACAATAAACAAACCATCCTAAACTGCTGGTCCATCAACCAGAAATATCAAACACATACTCCCTCAGAGATATGTGAAACACCCTGAATCCCAGTTATCCAAGCTGGCAATTCAACTCCAGAAAACCAAACACTGATCTTACCAATCACAGAAGAAACCAAAACACTATGGAGCTAGCTTCCCAAACTTATAGCTCCTTGGATCAGAGAAAACTTAACCAAAATCAAATCTCCGATTCCAGAATCCAAATTCTCTGTCTCTTATCCATAAAAATTCTTCGGATGATCCTATGCTACCAACATCCATCCTGATCAGCTCAACTCTTGCTGATTCCAAAAGAAACAGACTGAAGCAAAACAATCCAATGATCTCTTCAAGATCACTCAAAAACCAAGAACACAAACCCTGCTTCTCAACAACAGAAGAAAGAACAAACTTCTCCTTATCCGGAAAACAAACAGAAGCATCTCCAAACTGCTTCCGCTGCGCAACTCTGATCCGAAACAAAAGAAAATGCTGACAAAGAGCACAAGCACAGACTAGACAACCCAGCACAGAAATATGGTTCCACAGATCCCTAAAGAAAACTCAGATGTCTCTTCCAAACCTGAGTTGCTCACCAACTTCTATCTCAAGGAACCATCCACCTACTAACTGAACCACCCGTTCCAATCCTGGAAAGAAAACTCGATCTCCAGATGCAAACAAACTCTGACTTCCAGAAAACATCCAGACAATCTCCAACAAACACAAGAGAACATACTATCGCAAGTCACTTTTGCGATCAACTCAGCCTAAATCCAAAGAAAACTGCTCTCTCTCAACCAAACAGAACAGCTTATGCTGACTTAGCCAACTTACCAGAGAAAAAGATCCACTCTGCTGCTTCTGAACTCCACTTCAAAAAAACTACTCAGCCAGAAGACTCCCTATCGACTCAGAACACTCTGCTAAACTCAGCCACATCACCGAGCAGACTCACTTCCTATTCTTGTTCCAAAGAAACATCTTCGGAAATATCCATAGTCACTGCATCTCATCACGCAGCTACTAATTCCTGAGATATCAAGATATCATCACTTACTTGCTTCTGTCCAACCGACAGATCAAAACTCAATTCAACATTTCAAAGATGAACTCCGAACCTTAACAGGTTACCTTCAGAGATCGATGAAGTCCTTAAACCAAACAAAACTCACTCGAGACAGTATTAGGTCTACAGTCTCGACAAATACACTTCCAACCTCATCCATCAAACTCTAACCAATGGTAGTCGTGTTACACACACTACTACCTCATCCACCTTTATAATTTACATCGGATAAACCCCGAACAGGTAATCCAACAAATAGGTAGAACCAATAATATATATATATATATTAAAAATACAAATACGCTCTCTCAAGATAGACACCACTACAGAGCCTAGGTATTCACTCAACCTAATGCTCTGATACCAAGATGTCACGACCCGATTTTCACTCCTGGAAAATCGCGTCATGAATTAAGAAAGAAAGGGATAGAAGAAGAAAAGAAAGAAGAGAAGAAGAAACAACACACGAATCTCAACAGCGGAAACGAATAAATTATATTAATAACAAAGTATTACATAGTATACATCAAATATCAGAGTACACAGACATATACAACACATACTAGACAGTTATAAACACCTGTCTAGTTATTACAACTCAATACAAATAGAACACTCAGAGATACAAAACACAGCGGAACTACATAACTATACGCGGAAGCCTCCTGCTCCATATGCTCCTCCACAATTCGTCAAAGCTAATCCTGAATCCTAACCTGAATTCTCTTGACTACTCATAAAAATTTGAGTACCCAAGAGTTAAAGAAAAACAGAAATAACTCCGGGTCAGACATGGGTCTGGTGTGAGTAACAGGTTAAAGTTGCTTAACTTTTAAAAAACCTTTGAAAGAAAAGGTATCACGTAAGACTTCCCACACATAAACATGGAAAAGTTTTTACCTTACGCTAACCAAAACATTTGATAGGAAATCTGATGATATTATAATAGTGTCTAGGGTTTTCAAGTAAATAAGAAATAGCCGAAATTGTTACATCTATTAAATTCCAGCTACTAGCCACAAAAGTGGGTAATACAATCAAAACCGTTTGCACTTATTGGATTTTGGATTCCATACAATGGCAGGGCTACTGGGGTACCGCCCGTCACAGTACGTGGCCTAGATCACCGTACCGAGGAGCCACCCTAACTCCCCTGCAACACAAAGCCGGACCCGTTCCTTACTGAACAGTTCCAAATAAGACAACCCCGACGGTTGTCATGATCAACCGTCCCACACAGCCGAAATACAAAGGGACCTCTAGACAGGGGTAAATCTTACTCTCAAGTGGGGGCTACCCACGAAGCTTTGCTGCACCTCCCCTGTTTTAGCCATTCCCGGTTGATGAGGCTTGAGGTTACGATTACCTTTATAGGACATAACACTTAGAATGCTCATCGTCCACCTGACGATGTTCTGAAAGCATTCAATCCATACAAGTTCGTTCCGGGTTCGAACGAAACCGAAGGCATTATCTCGTTACACTCATATTGGAATCACCCTCAGAGTTAACGACAATAACCCTTGCACTCTGATTCACCATCTCGAATCTATAAGTACTATTCCGTCAAACTCATTACGGAATCACCCACAGAGTTATACTGACGTATAGCCCTTACACCTCGAGTCTTCACTCGCTCCACTTGGATTCACGACCTAACGTTAATTGGAATCGATGTGGTTTTCGGAATTCCAAATATGGAAACCCGATCCCGGTCTCATCGAAATCCAAAGCGTGTCTTATTAAGGCCAAGTTGTTTTAAGTTTAAAACAATTCAATTCATTATCTAAATATACACAGATAGATAATTCACAACACAGTAGATAATCAATCTTATCATTATCAACAGATAATCATATCATAATCAGATAATCTATATTATCATCCAGAAGCAACCAATGCATCCATATCACATCCACTACTCATCTCACAACTGAGATTACAAACCAAACCAATCAACCAATATCATTCATCAAACATAAGCAAATAATCTAATGATCACACCTTCTATAATTAATTTAAAATGAATTAAATTAATTACTCAATCTCTAATTAATTTAAAATGAATTAAATTAATTACTTCATCATTAAATTTCTACTTAACTTAACCATCCATTGATTTCAAATCAATTTATAAATCATCATTCAATTAATCATTACTGACTAACTATCTCTAATTACAATAAGTAATTAGCATTTAATATTAATCACACAAGTTAATTATATTAAACCCTACACATATATTAATCACCCTTGATTAATAATCATTCAGTAATTAACTACATTAATTACTCAATACAATAATTAATTATTCTTAATTAATTATCTAAATTAATCCCCTTGATTAATTTCAAAGTAATTTAAATCCAAATTACTTTTATATCAAATATCTTTAATTACATTCAGTAATTATTAATTAATTACTTCCTTAAGTAATTACAAATTTATAAATTACATAAAGTAATTATCAACAATCCATAAATGTTTAAATCAATTAAACTTAATTAATTAATCTAAACAAATCACATTAACCTTAATTAATTACATTAAGTAATAATTCACTAATTACTTTCATTAAGTAATTAAACCTAAACAATTAATTATTAATTAATTAATTAATTATCAAAATTAATCACATTAATTAATTGTTAATACCTCAAGTTAATGACTTTATTAACATCTCTTAATTACTTAATTAACAGATTAACTTATATTAATCATCATTAGTTATTAAGTAATTAATATTTAATTACTATTTAATTAATCTCCAATTATTAATTAACTAAGTGTTAATTAAAAACTTAATTACCATTAATCACTTGATTAAATAAATCTTAATCATAAATTAAAATTTAGTTAACCATCCTTAATTATAGATTAATTAAACTTAATTAATTAATCTCAAATCAAATTAAAAATCATTAATTATTTAAAATATCCATATTATTAATTACATCATTAATATTCATCTTAATTTCCTTAATAATTAATGAATCAAATCATTAAACATTTATTTATCCTTTAGATAAACATTTCTTATTAAATTATGCATTTAAAAACAAAATGTTTTTAAATTTTACTTTAAATTCCAATTAACATTTCTTTAAACTTTAAAACTCAACTTATTTAAAATAAGATTTTAAACAATACCACTTAATCTTATATGTTTACAAGAAACATATACTTAATTAATAAATTGAAAAGGATTTAAATTTCAATTCAAATCAAATTCAAATCAATTTTAAAAACATCTTTAAATTTTAAAATTGAAATATAACTCCCATTTTCAATTTAGTTTAAACTCTTTAAAACTCTTTCTACCATTTCTCCTTCAATTCAAATGTAAATCATTTGGAAGCAATTTAAATTTTAAATCTTTATTTTAAAACTGAAGCTTAAAAATTTAAATCCAGATTTTAAACTCAGTTTTGAATTCATTTGAATTCCTAATTTAAATACTTAACCTCTTACTTCAAATGCAAAACAATAATGCATTTTATATTTGAAGGTTTAAAATCAAATTTAAATTTAAAAACATAAATGTTTTCAAATATCTGACAAATTAAATTTGAATTCATATTCAAATTCCAGGTTTAAAAACTCCATTTCAAACTCCATTTGAAATTTAAACTTCCCTTCTCATTTTAAAACAGAAACAGTTTTCTGTTTTTTAAAAAAAAATCAACTTTGAGATTTTCTGAATTTAAACTATTTCAAAAGACCAAAATTTAAACTTATTTGAATTCATTATTAAATTCAGTTTTTAAAATCCAGAGTCTCAATATAGTTTGCATTTTGATTCAAACTTCATAAATCTGGAAACAGATTCCCTGTTTTTTTTTTTCAAACCAAATTTGAATTTTGCATTTAAATTATGATAAATTTAAAATTCAAACTTTTTGAATTCATTTTTAGATTCAGGTTTAACCCTAAGTTCAAATTTCCAGTTTAATTTCAAACTTTACTTTAAAAAAAAATTCTTAAATAAACAGAACAGTTCTGTTTAGCTAAACCTGAACAATGCAACTCGAGGCAATCCATTCTGCTTCGAGTCAGTTACTTACATGCTTCGAGTTTTCCCTTCAGTTTTCTGTTTTAAAAAAAAAATCAACTTTGAGATTTTCTGAATTTAAACTATTTCAAAAGACCAAAATTTAAACTTATTTGAATTCATTATTAAATTCAGTTTTTAAAATCCAGAGTCTCAATATAGTTTGCATTTTGATTCAAACTTCATAAATCTGGAAACAGATTCCCTGTTTTTTTTTTCAAACCAAATTTGAATTTTGCATTTAAATTATGATAAATTTAAAATTCAAACTTTTTGAATTCATTTTTAGATTCAGGTTTAACCCTAAGTTCAAATTTCCAGTTTAAATTCAAACTTTACTTTAAAAAAAAATTCTTAAATAAACAGAACAGTTCTGTTTAGCTAAACCTGAACAATGCAACTCGAGGCAATCCATTCTGCTTCGAGTCAGTTACTTACATGCTTCGAGTTTTCCCTTCAGTTAACCCGAGTCCATCCCGAGTCACAATTCCCTGCAACCCAAACAAAATAACACAACCTGAAACAGCTATGCATCCACTGCCTAACCTGTCAACACCATTATCTCCCAACTCCGACCACCATCATCGACCGAACTCCGGCATTAGCTTCATTAATACACCATCTATCATTCACCAAAGAATCCTTGAACTCGATTCACTCTAGAAGCAACAGCCCTAATTTTCCCTATGCCCAGTAAACTAGGGTTCATCACCTCAAATCCCAAATTCCAATCACAAACTTGATTTGCATACCAATTCAATAATTTTCCTATGTTTATTGATAGCTACATTCATTACAGAATCAATTTCAAACAGTTCAAATGCAAGATTTAACTGAACTTGATAAAAGTGTAAATTACAGTTCATATGAAACTGCAATTTTTTCTTTACACTGTAAATTTTTAAATTTTAATCTAAAATTCTTGCATCCACTTAATGATTCTATATGTAAATCTGAACATTAATTCATGATACTTATATTCCCCAATTTTAACAGAATTTAGTTTGTGTTTCATTTTTTTTTCAGACATCACAGAAGACTAACAACTTATATAGCCTTTAAAAATTTATTTAATCATGATATAAACCAATTTCATTCAAATGCTAATCCATGATAGCATCAGATCAAGAAAGAAAACTATTATATCAAATTTGAACTTAAACTATAATAATCTGAAACTTAGAAATCAAGCTTGCATTGCATTCATATATGCACAGGCAGTAAAAAGAAAACATGTGCAAACTTTTACTTATCAGAAAATCAAGCAAACAATCCTACTTAATTTACTTTGAATTAAGTGTTACTCACCTTATTTGCCAAAATGCAGAGCATAATCAACTATGCAGAGCACCTCCAGTTCAAATGCCAAGAATGCAGACCCCTATCTTGCTTTTAAATGATGCATGCAGGCTTGTTAATTGATGAAGATTAAAATGCAGAGTACATCCAGATTTTATTTTAGCATGCAGGCCTCACTTGCAATTTGCAGATGTAAAGAAATGCAGAGCTTCAAATGGATGTGCAGGTTGTCAAACTGTTGCATGCAGGTCTTTGATTGAATTTGCAGATGCAAGAACATGCAGGGCTTTCTTGCATTTCCAGATTCAAATGCATGTTTGTATTTTGAAAAGAGGGATTTGTTTGTGTTTCAGATTTGAAATGCAGGTAGTAATTTTGGAAAGAGGAGTTTGCAGGTTTGTAATTTGGGAAGAGGAGTTTGTTTGATGCAGATTTGTAATTTTAAAGGATGCAGATTTGTATATGGTTGAGAATGAGATTTGGTTTTCTTGATTAAGGAATGAGAAAAAATAATGCTAATAAATGAAGAACAAAATTATGAATGTATTTTCAGAAAATGAATTAAAAGAAAAAGAAAATAAATTTGACACTTGTCTTTTAAAATGAACACTTGTTAGCTTTAAGCTTTAATACACATACACTTGTCTTTGAGAATTAAATTAATGTTTAATTAGAGTTAAATAAGTATTAAACATTGTTAATTAAATCTTATACATAATTATGAATTAAATAATTCTCAAGAAATAAAGCAAGTAATTCATTTGGAAAAGAAACTTTTAAAACAAATTTATAAAAGAGCTTGTAACATATTTTAATATACAACTTGAATTAAAAATGAAATTTGAAACTAATTAAAACATTTATCTCTTATTTAAAATCATATAGTATTTTAATTAAATATTTTTGAAAAGCTCAAATCAAAAAATAAATCACCATTTCTGTTTTCAAAACATTAAAATGATGCTATACTAATTTAAATAAAAACAACTTGTCTATTTAAAATATATACATAAATACATATACATTATAAAATAGAAAACAATTTGTTAACTTATCAAAAATAATTTCACAAATTAAATTATTAAATAAAGAAGATTATTTAAATCAATATCAAATTTATTAACAAAAATATCAATTCAATATAAATTTAAACCCAGATTATTAAATTTATATTGTCCAAAATTCCGGGTCGTTACAATATATATATGTATATATTTGAAAATAAAGAATATTTTGGTAAAATTTCCAAATAATAAAACCTTTTATACAAAGAATTTTAAAAAGCCATCTTTTGAAATAAATCTTGAAGCATATTCTAAATGTTGACCAGACCTCTCTACTCTTGTAATTACCTACTACTCGTGCCTAAAAGAATGATTGTTTGTCTTGTATAAACCATGTAGGGAAAGATACAGAAACGGGAGTCCTCTTGAGCGAATTGGGGCGAGAAGGATTGCCTCATTGTTCTCTCTAGTGACGAAGAGGAACAGCCAGAATATCTGGTGGGTTTTCGATCTAGGAAGATTATCGTAGTAAGATCCAAATGATTTTGGTTTTGAAAATTGGTCAATGAATTAATTTTACCAACGATTATATTTTGAATATAAAGAATATTTTTCAAGTAATATAGTTATTTTATTAAGGAAAGGGTAATATTTAGATATTATCGCAAATTGATCGGTTGGTTAATTTAAAAGTTTAAGCACAAACAGCTCGTGAATTTAGTTTCACAATTTGACTATGGGGTATTCAATCATCTTGTTTTAAGATTAAAGGAACTTATTTAATATAAATAAATCTTATGAATATGTTTGATATATGTAATTTTATAAACTGGATTTATAAAATTTTCTTTATAAATAAATTTTTGAGAATTTAAATTTCGAATATTTTTGAAACGAATTTCAAATGATTTTTGGAAAAGGAATAATAATATTATTGTTTCTATAATAAAAAGAGCTTTTGAAAATGAAAAACGAACTTATGATTAATTAAATCAAGTGGCTCGAAAGTAACTTAAAATGGGCAAGAGATGTGTTCGGATGGTAAACACTTCTCTTAAGTATTCTCTTTCTTGTTAAGGAAATATGTGATACTACTAGTAGTACCCAGTTCCTTGGTATCATTTTTGAGTTACTCGATCGATATAATTTTCTAAAGTTAAAAAGGATAATGTGAATCAGTAGTTGACAAATTAATGGTTGTCAATTCTTATCAAAGTGTATTATCTTAATCGATAAGTGTGGGTATGTATGGATCTTTAAATTAACATTAATTGTGAATAGTTTTGGGTTTCTAGTAAACGATGTTTTAGCAACATTTGTTTTTAAACCCTTAAATGACACTTTGGAAGAAATTTTATGGGTATATTTGGATCTTTGATAGTGGGATTTTAATGATAATAACAAGTATTAGAGTCTTTAATAAAAAGATGGAAAAATTATAATTAACTTGTTATGAAAAGAGAAGTTCATTTTAACAATGTTTTGGTACTAATTGTTTAAATATCTTCGATTATATTTAAAATTAAGTAAAACTTGTTAAGTAAATTATGAATATATTAAAAGCAACTGAATAAGTATATGAATACTTTCGTATATTGAAACTGTAAAGGTAAAGAGAATACATATATAAAGGACGTTTTAATTAATAAAGGAGTGTTAAATTGATTATGTGACGCCCCACTCCGAGAGCCTCGCTAGCAAAGAGTATTACATAGATAATACTGTCGGCTAACGCGGACAATAGAGTATAATGGAAGTGACCATGTGTAATATTACCTTAACTATTCACTGAATACGCCGAAAAGTAGAATCACATTAAAATTCGACCTATTCAATAAATATTTAAAGCAAAACTACAATGGCTATAGGATCTATCAGAAGAAAATATAACAACTCGAATATAATTCCCATCACAGAACAGTCGATCATAATATACCCATAACAGATACACAACAAAGTATACAAAATAATACACGTCAAGTGGTACAGGAGACCACAATATACAGACGAGACGAAAAAGTATAAATATCAGAGTTACAACAGATAAGGACCACAAAAGACGCTATAACAAAATGAAGCTAGCGAATAGTCCATGCGGAAGAAAAATAGGCTAAGTCTCAAAAGCACCTAACCTGAAACATCTCGGTCTGACCCGAGTATAAAATACACGGGTCAGTCTAGATAACAAATCAGTTAGATAAACTGAACAATAATAAACCTGCAAGGTTACACAGTATAACAAATATCTCTAGAGGAGATAACACAATCATCAACGAGAGATGAATCATATAGAACAAGCCTCATATCATCGGCAACATATAGAAACAAAGGATACAAATATCCCAAGACAAGCCAAAAGGCAAATAACAAATACCAATAAGGTATACAAGTTCCACAAGGCAATCGCTATACTCCATGCGGCTCAAAAAGACCAACACCGAAGGGCGATACCAAGGGAATATACATATCAATGAAACATCATAAAATTGCTCGGGCTCAGTACTGTACAAACAAGGATCCATGAGCCCGAAGACTCCAAACCCAAGTATCACCCATGCGGCACATAAGGCCAACATCAGAGCGAAACTATATAGGGCAACAAACCCGAAGGCAACATACCCGAAGGCAACAAACCTAGGGAGACAGTCCGAAGACACTATCCCAGAGGCAACAAACCGTAGTGGTGAAGGTCGAAGACCCAGTACTGGACACCACTAACTGGCGGAATGTGTCACAACTCTCGAAAAGGAATCCGAAAAGTGTTAACGTATGTCCCATAACCACTCGTTCGCACTAAACGGTTTACTATCCGTCGGTCACTTTCACACTCAAAGCAGTACAAATTTACCTCATATCATCGGTAAACTAAACCCGAAGGTCAAAACAATCAATCGAATAGGTCGGTGATTAATCGGAAAGATAAACGCACAGATTCATGGTCCGTGTTTTTCCCAACCATTTAATCATCCTTCCACTTCGCTCGAAGTGCGAAAGTGTGTGTTTTAAATAGAATTTATAAATTGGAGAAACGAGCTTTTAAATGCGATTCGAGATATTATTTTATAAAAATCCATGGATGAAGTCAAGGGTAAGTTATCAAAGTCAAATATGCAATAACAACCACTAAAAGCAACTTGAATCGATAAAATCCGGAAAAATCAATCAAATATGCAAAATAGGAAAAATAGGCAAACATGTGCAGGTCGGTCGACCGGACTACAGGGCTCGGTCGGCCGTCCAGATGCAGGAAACAAGATTTTTGCTCGGGGTAGCAAGTCGGTCGACCGGCCCAGGGAGCTCGGTCGGCCGAACCTGATGAATTTGCAATTCCAGCCTTTTTCAATGAAATGCAAATCCTTTCCAAATCCAAAACAATGACACATGCATAATTGTTAGGAATTCATACCCAACACCCATGAAATCAAGAGAAGTAGATGTGAGTTCAAAACTCACCTTTTTACACAAAACAAAGAAGATGAAGAAGCACAAATACAAGGAATCAACCAACTACACTCCACTTCAACACTACAAGCTTCAATCTAGAATCAAAGCAAGTATTTCCTAAGTTAGGAATTTACTGAAATTGAAGAGGAGAAGAGATGGAGAAGATGGAGATGAACTTACCAATGGATTCTCTTTGATTTTGGAGCAAGAAATCAGGTTGGAAGTTGAAACTAGGGCTTGCAAATTTCTATTTCTCCTTCCCTTCCACCATTTTCAATTTTAAGCTTAAGTTTTTAAGAAATGAATAAGTGAATGACAGGAGTGGCTAAGCTAGAGTATTAGTTAAGCTAGTGGGCTGAACCCAAACCCAAACCCAATAGAAAAAGTAGCCGAAATTTCACAAACTCCAAACATATCAAAGATTATACTCAAAAAGATCGCAAACGCCATTTTGGAACCAATGGAGGTAGTTTCGAGTTCCAATTTGGCCATTTGCAGAAAGTAACATTTCGGACCCCAAAATCCGAATAACGACGCTATATTTAAATCAAACATTTAAATATAAAATCGTTAAATATGCGGGTTGTTACAGATCTCCCCTCCTTACAACATTGCGTCCCCGCAATTCCTAGAGACGATATTTGTAACAACTACATACAAAAGAAAGAATAAACTTGAGACACAGAAATAGACTTACCATTACGAAGCAAGGATAGAAAACCTGGATAAGATCGCTCGATATACTCTCTGGTTTCCCAAGTACAGTCATTGGGATTAGCGGACCATTGAACTTTAACGAGCGGCACGTCCTTATTCCGAAGGTGTCGCACCTCCGTGTCAAGCACGCAAATAGGTTGTTGTACAATAGATAAGTCCGGTGAGATCTCAAGCTCTTGCAAATCAGGAGAAGTAATAACAGAATCCGACCCCCGAAGACACTTCCGAAGTTGCGAAACGTGAAACACGTCATGAATGCCAGACAGATGAGCTGGAAGTGAAACTCTATAAGCCACAGGGCCAATATGTTCAGTAATAGAAAATGGTCCTATAAAGCGAGGAGCCAATTTCCCAGTCGCACTGAAACGCATAACCCCCTTCAAAGGAGAAACACGAATAAAAACAAGATCGCCGATCGAGAACTCGAGAGGCTTCCTACAGTTGTCCGCGTAGGATTTTTGGCGACTCTGTGCCTCTTTCATTCTCAACCGAATAAGATCAATCTTCTCGGAAGAATCACGAACAAAATCTGGACCAAGAATAAGCTTCTCTCCAGATTCCAACCAACATGACGGTGATCGACATGGCCTTCCGTATAAGGCTTCGAAAGGAGCCATACCGATACTAGATTGAAAACTATTGTTGTAGGAGAATTCTACATGAGGTAGGTGATCCTCCCAACTACCACCAAAATCAAAAATACAAATACAGAGAAGATCTTCCAAGATACGATTCAACCGTTCAGTCTGTCCGTCAGACTGCGGATGATAAGCTGTAGAAAAATTAAGCTTTGTTCCCAAAGCTTGCTGAAGACTCTTCCAAAAATGACTCGTGAATAAAGGATCACGATCACTCACAATAGAACTAGGAACACCGTGAAGTCTCACGATTTCCTTGATATACAACTTAGCCAAATGCGAAGCAGTCCTATTAGACTTAATAGGGACGAAATGAGCAGACTTAGAAAGGCGATCAACAATAACCCAAATGCTAGAATGGCCAGATCTCGAACGAGGTAGGCCGTCAATGAAATCCATAGAAATTTGATCCCACTTCCACAATGGAATCTCAAGAGGCTTAAGAAGACCCGAAGGACGCTGATGCTCGGCTTTAAAACGCTGACAAGTTATGCAATTGCTCACATAACTCGCCACATCGCGTTTCATGCCTTCCCAATAATAAAGACGACGCATATCGGCATACATCTTACTACTACCGGGATGAATGGTATACTTAGAACGGTGACAATCATCAAGAATGTCATGCCTAAGTGCAAAGTCAGAAGGCACAAAAAGACGGTTCTTCTTACGAGGACACCCAAGAGAATCAATGCTAAAATCTTGCAACGTCTCATCACAAGATCCAGACTCACAAAGCTGAATAAGATGCAACAAATTAGGATCACACCGCTGAGCAACGGCAATACGATCCAATAAAACAGGTCGAGCTTCCAAACTAAATAATAGAATAGGAGAATCAGAAGATGAATCTCGGTCACGAATTTCACAAAAAGATAGAGTCTCAAGAATATCCCATTCGGCAAGCATCATAGAAATAACAGCCGAATGTTTGCGACTAAGCGCATCTGCAACACGATTACCCTTACCAGGGGTATACAGGATATCAAAGTCATAAGAGGCAAGAAACTCGAGCCAACGCTGTTGTCTCATATTGAGTTCCTTCTGAGTGAACAAATACTTCAAAGATTTATGATCGGTATGGAGAATGAAGCGCTCGCCCAATAAATAATGTCTCCAAATCTTCAAGGCAAAGACAATGGCGGCAAGCTCAAGATCATGAGTGGCATAGCGAACTTCATTCGGACGCAGTTGCCTAGAAGCATAAGCAACCACCCGATCTCTCTGCATAAGAACAACACCGAGACCACTACCACAAGCATCGGTATAGACAACAAGATCATGATTCCCTTCGGGAACCACAAGAATAGGAGCATTAATGAGAAGTTCCTTCAATGTCTGAAAGGAAGCTTCACACTTTTCGGACCAAATAAAACGAATGCCTTTCCGGGTAAGGCAAGTGAGAGGAAGCACAACACGGGAAAAGTCCTTAATGAACCGACGGTAGTAACCCGCCAATCGAAGGAAACTACGAATCTCATGAACATTCTCAGGCCTCTTCCAATTCTGGATGGCTTCGATCTTTGATGGATCGACAGAAATGCCATTGGAAGATACCACATGGCCTAAGAACTTAAACTTATTCTCCCAAAAGTGGCACTTGGGGAATTTGGCTTTAAGCTGATGATGACGGAGAATACTCAAGACAATTCTCAAGTGATTAGCATGCTCAGCTTCAGACTTAGAATAAATAAGGAAATCATCAATGAACACAAGGACGAACTTATCAAGATATTCTCGGAATACCCGATTCATGAGATCAACAAAGAAAGCAGGAGCGTTCGTCAAACCGAACGGCATAACGAGCCACTCAAAAGAACCATATCGAGTGCGGAAAGTGGTAAGAGGTATGCTATCCTCCGCGACTCGTAACTGATGAAAACCTGTGGCAAGGTCAAGCTGAGAAAAGACCTTAGCACCACTCAATAGATCGAACATATCATCGATCCTAGGCAATGGATACCTATTCCTAATGGTCAACTCGTTAAGCTTGCGATAGTCAATGCAAAGCCTAAGAGTTCCATCAGACTTCTTCACAAAGACGACCGCGGATCCCCACAGAGAAAACCTAGATTGAATCAATTGCTTGGATTCGAGCTCTAAAAGCTGCTTCTTGAGTTCCTCATTTTCCTTTGTAGACATCCTCGTGGGAGGACGACTAACTGGCTGCGCGCCTGGAATGAGATCAATGCGGAACTCAATTGCCCGCTTAGGTGGCAAACCCGATAAAGGCTCAAAAACATCAGGAAAGTCACAAGCAATAGGAATACGAGATATATCCTCATTATCTCGCGAATCAAGAGAATACAAATCCATCTCGGAATTATCTACATCCCGAAGAACAAGAGATAACTGAGAAGGCGAATCAGGATGACAAAGATATAAAATTCTCTCGGAACAAATAATCCTGGCATCGTACCTCACTAGCCAGTCCATACCAAAAATCATATCAAAACCCAAATGAGAAACAACGTGCAGATTCGCACGGAAAGAAAAGCCACATAAAATAATCTCAATATCATCACAAAACAGGCTAAGGGTCGCGGATCCCCCAAGAGGATTCACAATCCTTAAAGAAGTAACCATACAAGAAACATCCAAAGATAAATCATCTACAAGCTTCTTCGATACGAAAGAATGTGAAGCACCCGTATCGAAAAGAACTCGTATACTATGATCATGAAATAGAATTGAACCCTCCAAAATAGATGGAGACATACCTTTGGATTGAGATGAACCTCCAGAAGCATTAGCCACATTGAGCTTGCCAGATTTTGCATTAGCAGGAGCAGTAGGACAAGCTGAAACATGATGACCTTCCTTCTTGCAATGACGGCAGAAGAGAGGCTTAGGACAAGCTCGAATAATATGATCCGGAGAACCACAATTGAAACACTTTCAAACGAAAGGTGTTCCGGAAGACTGAGGCTGAGAGCTAGGACCACCGGTCTTCTTCTTCTTAGAAGGAAAAGGCTTCTTCTGAAACGGAAACTGCTTCTTGTTGGGTTCTTGGAAACCTCAACATCCTCACCACTATCACACTCCTTCTCGACAGCCTCGAGATGAAGTGTCGAATCAACCAATTCCTCGAAAGAAAGCTTAAGCTGGAGCAACAAGGACTTCTTAAGATATTTCTTAAGACCAGAGACAAACTTCAAATTCTTCTTGTAAGAAGTACTGATAAATTCAAGACCGTACTGAGATAAGGTCTCAAAAGATGCGACATACTCAGAAACAGAAGATTTCCCTTGCTTCAACTCAAGGAAGCGACGGGTCAAATTCAGGAACGAACTTGAGTTCAAATCGTCCCCGAAACTGAGTCCAAGAAAGAGTAGACTCATCAATCTCGGCTACAAGAAGCTCATACCAGTCAAGAGCACGCTCTTGTAACAAACTAGAAGTCACAAGAACTCTATCATGGTCAGAAAGATTCATGCGAGAAAAGATACGCTCGCACGTGCGAAACCAAGCTTAGACTTCAAGAACAGACTCGGAGCCCTTAAACGGTTTTCCTCCAAGATGAGCAAAATCACTGCACTGACGTGCAAAAGCAGATTTGCGAGGTGGAGACACTCGAGGAGGAACGGGAGGCTGAGTGCTCCTAAACAACTCCATAAACTGATCAGCAGACATATATACTCCATCCGGATGTGAGCCACTAGATTGCCCAGCATCCGAACGTCGACCTCTGCCTCTTCCAGACATAAGCTGAAAGTCAAGATAAGGAAAAGATTATTCACAAGGTAGATATTGCAATATGGAATACTACGGAATTAAAATGCATTCCTAGACGTATTCCCAAACTCTATCTAATCTTGATGAAATAAAGAGACACTATGATTTAAAGATCTGTATCGCTCATACACTTTGATGTATCATAATATGTGCATCTATTCTGTGTTTATCATATTTTGTTCTGAACCTCGCTCCGATACCACGCTGTGATGCCCCACTCCGAGAGCCTCGCTAGCAAAGAGTATTACATAGATAATACTGTCGGCTAACGCGGACAATAGAGTATAATGGAAGCGACCATGTGTAATCTTACCTTAACTATTCACTGAATACGCCGAAAAGTAGAATCACATTAAAATTCGACCTATTCAATAAATATTTAAAGCAAAACTACAATGGCTATAGGATCTATCAGAAGAAAATATAACAGCTCGAATATAATTCCCATTACAGAACAGTCGATCATAATATACACATAAACAGATACACAACAAAGTATACAAAATAATACACGTCAAGTGGTACAGGAGACCACAATATACAGACGAGACGAAAAAGTATAAATATCAGAGTTACAACAGATAAGGACCACAAAAGACGCTATAACAAAATGAAGCTAGCGAATAGTCCATGCGGAAGCAAAATAGGCTAAGTCTCAAAAGCACCTAACCTGAAACATCTCGGTCTGACCCGAGTATAAAATACACGGGTCAGTCTAGATAACAAATCAGTTAGATAAACTGAACAATAATAAACCTGCAAGGTTACACAGTATAACAAATATCTCTAGAGTAGATAACACAATCATCAACGAGAGATGAATCATATAGAACAAGCCTCATATCATCGGCAACATATAGAAACAAAGGATACAAATATCCCAAAACAAGCCAAAAGGCAAATAACAAATACCAATAAGGTATACAAGTTCCACAAGGCAATGGCTATACTCCATGCGGCTCAAAAAGACCAACACCGAAGGGCGATACCAAGGGAATATACATATCAATGAAACATCATAAAATTGCTTGAGCTCAGTACTGTACAAACAAGGATCCATGAGCCCGAAGACTCCACACCCAAGTATCACCCATGCGGCACATAAGGCCAACATCGGAGCGAAACTATATAGGGCAACAAACCCGAAGGCACACACCCGAAGGCAACATACCCGAAGGCAACAAACCTAGGGAGACAGTCCGAAGACACTATCCCAAAGGCAACAAACCGTAGTGGTGAAGGTCGAAGACCCAGTACTGGACACCACTAACTGGCGGAATGTGTCACAACTCTCGAAAAGGAATCCGAAAAGTGTTAACGTATGTCCCATAACCATTCGTTCGCACTAAACGGCTTACTATCCGTCAGTCACTTTCACACTCGAAGCAGTACAAATTTACCTCATATCATCGGTAAACTAAACCCGAAGGTCAAAACGATCAATCGAATAGGTCGGGGATTAATCGGAAAGATAAACGCACAGATTCATGGTCCGTGTTTTGCCCAACCATTTAATCATCCTTCCACTTCGCTCGAAGTGCGAAAGTGTGTGTTTTAAATAGAATTTATAAATTGAAGAAACGAGCTTTTAAATGCGATTCGAGAGATTATTTTATAAAAATCCGTGGATGAAGTCAAGGGTAAGTTATCAAAGTCAAATATGCAATAACAACCACTAAAAAGCAACTTGAATCGATAAAATCCGGAAAAATCAATCAAATATGCAAAATAGGCAAACATGTGCAGGTCGGTCGACCGGACTACAGGGCTCGGTCGGCCGTCCAGATGCAGGAAACAAGATTTTTGCTCGGGGTAGCAGGTCGGTCGACCGGCCCAGGGAGCTCGGTCGGCCGAACCTGATGAATTTGCAATTCCAGCCTTTTTCAATGAAATGCAAATCCTTTCCAAATCCAAAACGATGACACATGCATAATTGTTAGGAATTCATACGCAACACCCATGAAATCAAGAGAAGTAGATGTGAGTTCAAAACTCACCTTTTTACACAAAACAAAGAAGATGAAGAAGCACAAATACAAGGAATCAACCAACTACACTCCACTTCAACACTACAAGCTTCAATCTAGAATCAAAGCAAGTATTTCCTAAGTTAGGGTTAGGAATTTACTGAAATTGAAGAGGAGAAGAGATGGAGAAGATGGAGATGAACTTACCAATGGATTCTCTTTGATTTTGGAGCAAGAAATCAAGTTGGAAGTTGAAACTAGGGCTTGCAAATTTCTATTTCTCCTTCCCTTCCACCATTTTCAGCTTTAAGCTTAAGTTTTTAAGAAATGAATAAGTGAATGAGAGGAGTGGCTAAGCCAGAGTATTAGTTAAGCTAGTGGGCTGAACCCGAACCCAAACCCAAACCCAATAGAAAAAGTAGCCGAAATTTCACAAACTCCAAACATATCAAAGATTATACTCAAAAAGATCGCAAACGCCATTTTGGAACCAATAGAGGTAGTTTCGAGTTCCAATTCGGCCATTTGCAGAAAGTAACATTTCGGACCCCAAAATCCGAATAACGACGCTATATTTAAATCAAACATTTAAATATAAAATCGTTAAATATGCGGGTTGTTACAGATTATGTAAGTTCTAACTAAATAAAAAATGTTTTCACATTTGATATTAGTTAAAGAAGTTTATAATAGTTTATCAATTTAATGAATTATTTTGAAAATGGGTTTCTTAGAAACCACTAAGATATGTTTAGAGATGTATTATAATAAAAAGATTTTGTAATATAAAGAATTATCTTCATAAAAAGTGTTTAAATTAAGAAATTATTTAAAGAATACAATTTATAAAATAAAGTGTGATTAGCAAAAATAAAATTGTGTTTAAGAAAGATGGATATCCTAATGTTTTGAAAAAGTAAAAATGGGAAAGTTATGTAAAATAAAATAAGTTTGGAATTAAATTTATAGGGAGATTCATTAACAAAGAAATTTCAAAGGAATTTTGAAATAAGAATTATAATGGTATTACTCCGAACAAAGGATAATCAATTTCTTTTAGAAAAAAGGATAGAAATGTTTTGTGAATAAATATTTGAAAAATAATAATAGTAAAATGATAAAATGGTTATTTATAAAGGAGTATCTTTATAAAATTTTGAATAAAGGATGAAAGTTTTATGAAATATTTTCATAAGAATTTTGGGAAGCTTAATAAATTCATATGAAGAATATGGATAGTTTCGTCGCACGATTTAATCTAGGATTCGAATGCAGAACTTTGATGTTTTTGACACTTATTCGAAAGAGAATTTATTACTCGATTCTTGACGATGAATATTAATGAGGATTTAGAGTTGGATACTTGAGTTTTCTATCATAATTGAGAGCTATGCAAGGAGAACTAAAGATTTAATCGGAAAACCTGGTCAGAGTCCGCACTAAGGGATCGAGTGACCAATACTAGTTTGGATGTAAGTTGTTGATTCAAATAGTAGATCGAAGCAATTATTATATACGAATAATCTGTGTACATCATACGCATGTAGGTTTAAAAACAAATATTTTGGGCATACCATTGGGTTTTTGTTTGGGTAATTTCGGCAACGAAATTATTTTAAGGGAGGAAGTATGTAACTACCCATGATTTGACCACCTCCAAATATAACATTTAAAGTGATTTTGAATATAAATATATAAGATTTTATGATTCAAATAATATTAGATAGGATTTGAAGATAGAAATATACATAAAAATCAGTACATTTGCTTATATTGACAAACAAAATGTTGATTTCAGAAAAGTAAGTTTTAATGGTTAAATAAATTATTTTAATTAATTTATAGGTGTTTATATTTTTAGATAGCATTATAAAAATTTATTTTTAAAATTTGGATTATATAAATAAATAGTTTAACTAAAACGTCAAAATGTGACCGTAAAACATTTTGTCAAAAAACAACGTTTTGTCGGTTTAAAGTTGTCGCAACATCGTTGCACCTTTATGTACACATTTTTATATGCAATATAACATATAAGAAGTAATTAACAATTAACCAATTTGGTTTACTTTATTAAAGCATGCTTAGAAACTTATAAAAACAATTAACAAAGTAAGTAAAAAATAAAAAGTCAAAAGTAAACATCACATCAAAATCAAGCTAAATCTTCTCTTTAGCCACTTTTTCATCCAAATATATTCGCGTAGCTCTTAAGTGACTACGACATAAGGTGAGAAGTGATCAGTGATGGTAAGTGTTTAAAAATTAAGGTTACTTTAAAACCAAGTAAGGTTATTTTGGTAATTTGGTAAAGGGATATTTTAGTAACTTGCCACTTCATTTTTTCTACACATTCATCCTTCTAATTTTCTCACACAAATCATTATTTTTTTCTTCTTCTTTTAAGCTATGTCAGTGGTTTTTCTTCTTTCCTTTCCTTGCTAAATTTTCTTAAAATCATATCAAATCAACTCTAAACACCACCAAACGTTGTCAAAGTTTTTATATCATCATTACAACATGGTTTAGCATCTAAGAAGTGAAGTAATGTTGGAGGAAGAGGTGGAATAGGGGAGGCTGAATCCATTTAGGAGATAGGAGCAAGTTAGAAAGCTTTGGTGAAAGGAAAGGAGAGGGAAGTGCCACCCCTTTCATTTCGCAGAAATAGGAGGAAGTTTAAAGTACTGCGAAAGCTCTACCGAACTTTCGAAAGTTTGAAAGAAGAGATTAATAGCATAGAGCAAAGAGGAATGGAGTAGAAGTTCATTAGTTGAAGTTTAAGCGTAGTGTTGTTAGTAAGAATGTTGGTAGGAAGTTTGGTTGGATTTTGGTGAGAGCTCCCAAATTACTATATTTTATTTTGAATGATGATATGATGTTTGCAAATGGATGTTTAATATGCTTTTATCATCAAGTTTGGTTGTTTTCATATGAATATTAAAAATATATGCAAGTCACAAATATACAAATTGATAATCACAATGAGTGATCTCTATATAATGTGTATCAGTCAGTGGCGGAGAAGACACCTTCTCTTAGCTTAACACCCTTTCCTGAGACATTCGAGCTTAGGAAGTTATACGTTTGTAGAAATCAGTCATGTGACTATGGAATGGGCAATGTGGCATTCAAAGAGTAAAGATGATGTGCTATGTGAAAGGTAATCGTTACCTTAGGCCTCACACCCGAAAATGACTGAAACAGGGTAGATGTGACAAGGCTATGTGGCTCGCAACCATTAGGGTATGATCATCCCCTTCTAGAGACATTTCTTCCCGCTATGACGTTTGGAATGTAAATTATCGTAGATGTATGCTACGAGGGCCCTCGGATAGATTGGTAACGATAGGAGAGATGACATATTCGGTACTAGCTAGGAAGTAGTAGGCCGGTTTTGTGTTGATAGAGAACCATCTGTTGGGCCTCATTACATTCCTCTAGAGATGTACAATCGTAAGGTAGCCCTTCACTTGGTCATTTGTATGAAATCCATTCTCCAAGACGTACCCACTAGTTTGTTTGTAGAACCCGCATTTGTGGCTAGTATGTTGGAATCTAATAATGTAACAATTTTGGCTAAGATTAATAAGTTTACTTGCAAATGTTTTCAAAGATATGTCATTAAAAATAATATCCAATATTGTGACGTAGAATGATTTGATAATAATAAGGTAAACACCCATTCCGTGTTTATGTGCGGCGTGGTTTTATGTGATACCTTTTTATTTTCAAAACGCATATTTTGAGTTCTTGCACTAGCCTCATGACTAACCCCGAGTTTATTTTCCCTTTCCTTAAACTCTAGGTGTCCTAATCTTCCCCAGGCATCCTAGTAGTCAGGTTTAGTTTAGAAGAAAGCTGGATGAAGCTCGAAGCATGAAGTCAGAAGATTTTACTGAAGATTTATTTTATTTCCACCACACTCTTGTACTATAGTATTCCACATTTGTAAGGACATGATTTATAACTGTCCATATTTTTAACTCAGATAAATGTATATTAATTTCCACTGTAAAGATTTTATATTGAAATAACATATGTGAGATTCTGTTCTGTCTTATTCTCTTTCTTACCCTCAAGAATCCGCTTCTACGACACTTGGATTTATGGCATGTGAATACTGATGATGTATTAGTGTCGATTTTTGGGAGTTGAAGAAATGGGTCATTACAAAGACACTTTTTTAAAATATCTCAAAACATGGCAAACAACATTCCAAATCTTCCTTGTCACGCCATATTCTCGATGCTATAAACATCATATGAAATGGAGTTCATATGCCAGAGTTATAAGAATTTAAAGATGGAGACATTTTTGTAATTACTTAATTAATATTTATTTATTCATTGATTTTATTTTTGCCGTATGCTACAATAAAGAGAAAATTCCAACTAAACTTCCTCCCTCACGTTTAACTTATCGCTGCACCCAGCTCCAACCGCCGATGCTAGATCAGATGTAACAACCCATAAATTTTGTAAATATTTCAATTCAATTTTTATTTGAAACTTTGAGTTTTAAATCATTTAAATTTGAAATTTTGGAATTTTCCAATGTATTTTTTATTTTTTTTATAATTCATTTTCCAAATATAATAAATAAAGATTTTCTGAAAATATTATATTTTGGTCAACTGGGGTCATACTTTGACTTTCAATTGAAATTTTTAAATTTGAATTTTTAGTTTCCAATCTTTGTTCCTGAAACTGTATTTGATTTTGATATTGGTTTTGCTTTTCGTTTCGTCAAATTCTGTTTTGTACTTTTTAAATCTGATAAATTTCAGCGTTTTACACGCGATTATTTTTAGCATTTTTCTATTTATTTTCTATTTTATATTTTCTACTTCATTTCTATTTTTTTATTTTATTTGCTATTTATACTTTGTTTGGACTTTTTATTTGATTTTTATTTGTATTTTTGGGCTTAGGAAATTCTAAAGGACTTAAGTTTTTTTTCTTGGAAATGAAGTAATGCCTTTTCTTTTTCTAGCCGTTTAAAACTTTGATTGCCTAGGGTCAGACTGAGTATTTCAGATTTTCAGGTAAGGACGTTCTGGAGCTCAGGAGGTGAGCTGGATGGCAGGAACATATAGAGAGTTTCTGTTGTGTTATTGTAGTATCTAAGATGTGATTGAATCTGTCATGTGTTCGTGTATTTGTGTAACTCTGATTTATTTATAATGTAATGGATTGATATAGTTTCCTTTGTGTAAAGAATATTATTTGATATTATATTTTGATCCACTGCGAATGTTAGGTTTTTGTGACTTGTTTCTGTTTCTTCTTCTTCTTTTTTTCTTCTTTCCCTAACTATCTGGAATTTTCAGGATCGAAAAGTTCAGATCGTTTCATCCGTTCACTTGTCATTTACTTCTTAATTCACGTATAAAATATTTCTCCTTCATCTTTTTCCTCATTTTCCTCCTCTGATCAAAATATTTACAGTAAGTTTTCTCATGGCTTCCTCTTTCTTTTTTTCCTTTTCTCTTTTCTTTTGTTTCGTTCCTCCTTTACATAGCTTGGCCATACCAACCTAGCAGGCCACATCTCCTCCTCTACACCACCTATGACCGGCCATCTCCATCACCACCTCATCTCCACACCCATGTCGTGACCATAGACCCAAAACTCCATCACCGAAACATGATTGCAAACCCTAGCCGAGCCTTACCCCTTCCCATTCCTTTTGCTTGCCTCGGCCACACATATTCCATCACCAACTTCTTTGCCTTACCGTGAACACATCATGGCCGTACCACTTTCTGATGTGACTAGATCAGATCCAAGCCAAACAAACCCAAGCCGAGCCATGTTAGCCATAGGCCGAGCCCAAAGCATCAACATATCCTTTCCTTTTGCCTTCCCACTTAACTTTGCCTTGCCATCCCTTCATATTCTTTCCCATAGCCATGCATTTATGACCTTAGCCGAGTATATGTGTCACTAAACCATTCATGGCTGAGCCATGTTGATCTAGCCATTTCCGATGGGGGCCGAGCCCACATGTTTGGTTAAGCCACTTTAAATTCATTTTGATTCATATTTGTGTATTGTTTTGGTTTATAATCTTTTGTATAATATAGTTGCTTATATATGTTGTGTATTTGTTTTTTTACAAGACTTGAGTCTTGGCTCTTCATCCACTCAAATCTAATTCGTGCTTTGTCGTGCTTTTCGGAGTTTGGTTGTGTGTTTTGAATTGTTATCTCCAATTTTAGAAGGTGAGTTTATCACTTTCGACATTCATACTTATATAATTGTGAAACAATGACACGTGAATTGTAGTTGTTGATATTAATTCATACATGCCTGTGATATGATAGTTCATGATGTTATAACCCGATTTATATACCTGTCACATCACCTGATATGATATGCCAAACTATACTGTTATTTTATTTACTGTTTCTCACACTGCAAGTTCCCTGTTAGTATAGAATCACTATGGGTTGAAAGGATACATACTTGAACGGACACTAGAATAGGGAAAAATCGTTATGAGCTGAAATGATAGGCTATAGCGATTTTTATTTTATTTTATTTGACTTGGGATTGCGGGTTTGAAACGATGGAACCCGGATTTTTATTTTAAATTACAGATTGAAATGATACATATATGTATCACTTGACCTAGGTTAGAAAATATTATACAGACCCATGGTTAATTTTAAATATCTTCTGAAAATTATTAAGAATTTATGAAATTTAAAAATATGAAATTTTAATTTTAATTGGATTTGAATGATTTAAATAAATGTTATAGTGATTTTCTATATGTTAAAAATGTGTAAGTAAGTAAATGGTTTAAATGTAACTTAAAATATGACTTAACTTGATAACTGAAAATTTAGTTTTCAAATGGAAATTTTAAGCTTAACTTAGTAATAAGAATATTTTATTTATGAAATGGGTATTTTTAAAATAAAGTGCTAAGTTATTTGTTAAGATAAAAAGTTAAGTAAAATAATGTACTTTTGACTTAATCAATGAATTATAGTTTAATTTGGATATTTTATTTATAAAATTTTATTTTATTTAATCATAAGTTAAATGATATCCCAATAAATATTTCTGAAACGTGAGACATGTTTTATAAGTTAAAAATGGTGGAAACTGAAATTGTAATGTTTCTGAAATGTTATAATAGATCTTAGATTTGTATTGGCAGTGTTTCCAAAATGCTGTGGTTTTTAGTTAGCATTTTTCTAAGTGCTACCATTTCTGAAAATGTATTGTTTTTCGAAATACCACTACATCTGCAGTAATGTTTTCTAAGTTCTGCTGTTTCTGAAAAGACAATATTTCTGAAATACTATTATATTTACAGTAACGTTTTCTAAGTGTCGTTGTTTCTGAAAAGATAATATTACTAAAATACTATTATATCTACAGTAACTTTTTCTAAGTGCTGCTATTTCTGAAGGATAATATTTTCGAACTGCTATTTTATGTATTATCACATTTTCTAAGTGCTACGAATGCTATGATACAATGGTTTTTTTGAAATTCTTATAATTGAATGCACTTAGAAATGCTACAACTTTGGAAATGAATATTTTTTTGAAAGATATTGACATTGAATTTAAATGGTTTAAATGAATATGTTTTGATTTGAAATATAAACCATTTCAAAATTTATAACCATGGGTAATAGTAACGTTTGGTTGTTAAAGAGAACAGGATAAGAAGTTGTCATACTCTCTGCCAACTTCAAAAACCACTATAACAACTGTGTACACGGTGGAGATTCCAAAATAAAGTACGATGGTAACGACATTCTATTAAGGTATATACATGGACCCGACTCCCATGAGTTGGCATAAGGTGGATAAAACAGGAGCAATCGACGGGCTAATGATATCGCTTCTCCTATCGGACACACTTCTTTGTATGCCATTCTATTACATTGTGATTGATTGGTGCGCACCTTTGATTTTGGGAGTGTGGCTCGAGGTGGATGGTAGTGGCTGCTACGCGTTACCACCGATCCAGAAGTGCAATTGGTATATCTACCCTGGCATTGCCTAGTTGTGCTGTGTCACCTACCCTAGCGCGTCTTGTAAAAGTTTTGATTTGTGTCGTACCTATGGAGTATGTGTGGTACCTCCCAATCTGGAGGTACGACGATACTGTATAGACTATTGGCACTATATATGTGTTAAGGTGGAAAATGTAAAGCCTTAACGCTATTTTTAAGTAAGTTTACTTTACTAATATTATTATAATACCGTATATTACTACATAGTAAATAGTTTAACGGATCCTTAGAGGATGGGCGGTCCTAAGCATCCTTTAAGTTACTTATGTATTTATATTACAGTTCACTTGAGTTGGTTTACATTATATAAGTATGTATGTCCTGACTCGAATGTTTTGTGTTTTGCTTTACGCTCGGGTCAGCTTGAGTATCAGCTTTGGATTTCACCTTCTGTAGCTAGAGGATTCACTGGAGTTTATCTATCTATCTAGTTGTTATCTATTTCCATTCAGTATTTTCTATTCAGATTATGTACTAGTGGACATTTATGTATTGGGATTTCTGTTGTATTTACTTTTCAGACTCGGATTTTGTGCTTGTTTGGTGACTCTGTGTTGTAGTAACTTCATGAACTACTATGGTTATTTTATTTCCGCTACGAGTTATTTGGTATCAAAGCTTTGGTTTTAGGCAAACCTTAGCCTTAGGTGCAAAAACTCATTAGGGATAGGGTAGAAATACCCTAGAATGAGTGAAATCAATCTTAGAATCATTTCCTTGTGAGAGAACGTATTTAAAAGTATAAATGATTTTCAAAGGATTTTCAAAAATTATTTTGGTATAAACTTTGCATGTTTTGAAATCAAATTTCCTTAACTTCTTTATTTTCCTTATCCACCTTGGTAGTAATTTCTTCGTTAGGATATTCAGTTCTTGTTGAATCTTATCTTATCTTATCTAATATTGTCTTTGTTTCTCAGTTACCTCTATCGTAAAATTCTTTCTTGATTTTTCTAGGATGAGTCATAGGAATGCTAGAGGTAGGGGTCGTGGTGTTGCCCCAGTTTATGAGCTTGCAGCACCAGTTAGATTCACTACTCTCTGTAAGGAATACACTGAATTTGGTGGAACCAAGTTTACCAGATCAGAGAGCATTATCGAGGCTCAGAAGTGGTTGAAGGGATTGGAGAGGATCTTCTCCGGTCTTGAGATCACTGATGCTTAGAAGCGTTAGTTGGCATCTTGGCAGTTGAAGGGAGCAGCCTTGGATTAGTTGGAGACTATTACAGCTCACACCGTTGAGGCTGACATTTCTTGGGAGCAGTTTAGGTATCATCTTCTGCTTGTCTTGAATTTGGTTCAAATTTTCTCTTTTGAAATCTTTCTTATGTTTCTTATATCGTGCTTTAGGGATGCTTTATTGTGAAGTGGATGCCCGAGATATGGAAGTCTCAGCTGTATCGGGAATTCATAGATCTCAAGCAGGGTGATATGTCATTTGCTGAGTATGAGAGGAAGTTTAATGAACTTTCTAAGTTGGGCCCTAATCTGATTGACACTCCTCTCAAGATGAATGATAAGTTCATTGCCGGTGCTCATCTGGAGTATTATGATCATCTCATCGCTCATGTGCATAGCCTTTTCACTAGTCTGATGGACATGGCCATTAGATATGAGAATCCTACTTCTAAGGATCCTCCTGTTGCTCGTGCCTCTTCATCTCAGTCTTCCTCTGGTAGTCCTAAGAAGAGAAAGCCTAACTTTTATCAACAGAAGAAGAATTGGAACAAGACTCCAGGATTGGGATCATTTTCATCTCAGAGGAAGCCCATAGACCTATCTTCAGTTACTTGCTTCAGGTGTGATCAAAAGGGACACTATGCTAATAGTTGTCCTACTTAGTTGGCGCTGCTGTTCCTCCTCCCTTCTAGTTGAACAGGCACGATCTCTGTCATATTTGTCTTCAGCCTGGCCACTTTAGGAAAGATTGTTCCACTTAGCAGAAGGGCAAGCCTTTTGGTATTTTTGCTGTTACCTTTGCATCTTCACCAGCTCCACCACCTGCACCTGCTCCTGCTCCTAATGATGCTCAAGGTACTCTTTAGGGCACTTTTTCTCTGTTTAATTCTCCCGTTCATGTTTTATTTGATACTAGAGCTTCCCATAGCTTTATTTCTATGGATCTTTGTGATAAATTTGAGCATCTTCTTTCTCTCGAGTTTGCTCCTGAATCTTTGTATGTTGAAAATCCTATTGGTGGTCCTGCAAACCTTAGCAGGATTTGTAATCAAGTGAAACTCCTATATTCTGATCACTGTTTCAGTGGTGATTTCTATGTTTTGGGTTTCGACGCTTTTGATCTATTGCTTGGAGGTGATTGGCTAAAGAGGCATGAAGCGGTCATCTCTTGTAAAACCTGGACTATTTCTCTTGTTGATGATCTTGGAAATTCTTTGGTGATTAAGTGTCGTTTGTCTCAGGGTTTTGCTGGCATCTTTATTTATTTCTTGATTCTTCTCCTGGTGATCTTGATTCAACTCATGTGGTTAAAATCTATCCCGATGTATTTGGTGAGGTCACTTCTTTACCTCCTAAGCAGGAAATTGATTTCCGTATTGATCTTTTTCCTGGAGCTCGACCTGTAGTTCTTCCTCCTAGAAGAATGGCACCCCGCGAGAAGGTTGAGTCAGGAAAGCAAATTGAGGACTTGTACTCCAAGGGTCTGATCAGACCAAGCCATTCCGAATGGGGAGCAGCAGTGGTTTTCGTCACTAAGTCTGATGGTTCTTTGAGGATGTGTGTCGATTATAGGGAGCTGAACAAGCTCACTATGAGGAATAGATATCCTATGTGTCGCATTAGTGATATGTTTGATCAACTCCATGGAGCTACTGTTTTCCCTCAGCTTGATCTTGCCACAGGTTTTCATCAGCTCAGAGTTGCTGAAGAAAGTATTCCCAAACTACTTTCCATACTGAGAATGGCTTTTATGAATGGTTAGTTATGCCTTTTGGTTTGACTAACGCATGTGCTTTCTTTTTGATTTGATGAATCGTGTTTTTCGTGATGTGCTTAATAAGTTTGTTCTAGGCTTTGTTGATGATATCCTTGTCTTCTCTAATTCAAGGGAAGAGAATGAGTCACATTTGAAATTTGTTCTGGAAACTCTTAGAAATCCTTAGTCGAAGGCTAAATTCTCGAAATGCCATTTCTGGAAGGATGAAGTCCGATTCCTTGGACTTATTGTTTCTACTAATGGAGTTTCTGTTGATCCAGTCAAGATCACTGCGATCAATGTAAGTCTTTCCTTTCTTCTCCTTCTATAATTGATCATTCTATCTTTTCTGAGGTCCTTACTTCTTCCTATTCTGTTACAGGATTGGGAAACTCCTAGGACTCCATCTGATATTCGCATTTTTCTGGGCCTGCCGGTTATTATCGGAGATTCATTGATAATTTTGCTCGGATTACTGCACCTCTCACCGCTTTGACTCGAAAAATGCTAAGTTTATATGGAATGATAAGTCTAAAGCTGCATTCAACGAGTTGAAGTGTAAGCTTACTTCCACACCAGTGCTTACCGTTCCAAATGGAAATTAGGGATTAACGGTATACACTGATGCTAGTCGTGAGGGTTTTGAAGCTGTTCTGATGCAAGATGGAATGGTCATTGCTATGCTAGTCGTCAATTGAAGACCCATGAAGCCAATTATGCAGCTCATGATTTTGAATTGCTTGCTATGGTTTTTGCTTTGAAGCTTTGGAGGCATCATCTTTTGGGTGCTAAGTTTGAGCTCTTTACTGATCATCAATATTTGAGATATATCTTCATCCAGAAGGATTTAAATCAGCGGCATGTTAGGTGGCTTGATTTTCTTGCTTCTTATGATGTCGACATTAGCTATACCCCTGGAAAGGCTAATGTTGTGGCAGATGCTTTGAGTCGTAAGAAGGCTATGCTGTGTCAGCTTGTTGTTTCTTCTCCTCTTTTAGACCATATCATAGCTAAGAAAGATGAGGATGAGATGCTTAGGCTTATGAAGGAGAGTGTTCGTAGTAGAGTTGGTGGTAGTAGCCTTGTTGGTAGTGGAGCGGATTTTGAGGATTAATAATCGGATTTGTGTCGCAAATGTTGATGATTGAGGGAAGAGCTACTTCGGGAAAAACATCAATCTAGAATTTCTATTCATCCTGGTGTGACGAAATGTATCAGGATATGAAGAAGCTTTATTGGTGGAGAGGTATGAGGCAAGATATCTCTATCTTTGTTAGTAAGTGTGCGACTTGTCAGCAAGTCAAAGCCGATCATCAGAAGACCCCTGGTTTATTGCAGCCTCTTGAGGTTCTCAATTGGAAATGGAAACAATTTTATATGGATTTTATTGATGGATTACTGAGGTCTAGGAGGTGTAATGAGAGTATTTAGGTTATTGTGGATAGATTGACCAAGTCAGTTCATTTCATTCCGATCAAGTCTACCCGTTCTGCTTCCAGTTTGGCTGAGATCTATATGAGGAAGATTGTTCGTCTCCATGATGTTCCTCTTAGCATTGTTTGTGATCGATATCCTATCTTTACCAGTCAGTTTTGGAAAGCTTTTCAGGAATCTTTGGGTACTCATTTGAATCTGAGCACTGCTTACCATTCGTAGACCAACGGTCAAACGGAAAGAGTGAATCTGATTTTGGAGGATCTTCTTCGTTCTTGTGCTCTTGATTATGGAGGATCTTGGGAAGATCATCTCCATCTTGTAGAATTCACCTATAACGATAGTTATAAGGTATATTTTCAGTCTTCTATTTTAATATTATCTTGATCCTTTATCTATCTCATTCTGTCTTTGAATTCAGGCTAGTATTGAAATGTCTCCGTTTGCTGCTCTTTATGGAAGTCCTTGCAGATCTCCATCTTGCTGGATTGAATCCGGTAATCATTTGGTTCTTGGTCATGATGTGATTTAGAGGCTTCTGAGATGGTTGAGGGGATTAAGAGAAAGTTGAGTAGTGCTCAGGATAGGCAGAAGAAGTATGCTAATCGGCGTAGGAGGAGTTTGGAGTTTTCTGTTGGTGATCTGGTTTTCTTTAAGGTCTCTCCATTAAGGAATGTGATTCGATTTGGTTGGAGAGGGAAGCTTGCTCCTAGGTTTGTTGGTCCTTTCCATATCTCAGAGAGGATTGGTTCTTTAGCTTATCGTTTTGATTTGTCTGAGAAGTTTTATGGGGTGCATAATGTATTCCATGTTTCACATCTTCGTCGATATCCACATGATCCATCTTTGATTGTCCAGCCTTCTCCTCTTGAGAGTTTAGATATTGAGCCTAACCTCACTGTCGAGAGCAAGCCACTTCATATTATCGATAGAAGTGTGAAGCAACTGAGAAGGAAATCTGTCAACATGGTAAAAGTGCAGCGGAGTACGGATGATCGGGATTCTACCTGGGAGACGTAGGAGAGATGCGTTCTTCGAATATGGAATTGTTTGTTTCAGGTACTATATGCTTTTTGACGCAGCGAATAACTTCAAGTTGTGATCAAATGATGCACAACGAACAAAACAACGATGGAATGAAGCAAATATGGGTTGATGGATTAAAGATACCAAGGCTAATTGCCCAAATCCGTTGATCTCGCGAGATACCGGATTCTATCTATCTTTAACATGTTGATCGTGCACGATACCGTGTTAGAAGATCTACGATTCTTTGACGTTGATCTCGCACACGAGATTCCGTGAATCGGCTTCAAATCCGTTGATTCGAGCGCACTCAAATAACCGAAAATGGAGAAAGGAGATAACACTCAACTTCCAATTTTAAATAGGCACAAAGCACTCAAATAAAAGTTTATTCAAAATCCACCTTTTTTGTACAATGACACAACACACCTATTTATAGGCTTACAACACACACAGCCCCAGCTTCAACAACCTAACACAGGTCGTTAACGACCTAGCTTATGCGACTCAGCAATAACACGACTCAACAACAACATGCAACCTACCATCAGGCGACTTACAACACACGAGTTACACGACACTCGACCTAAGAAAATTACAATATCTCGTGACATAACAAGTACGACTTACGAAATAAGGAAATCAAGTTACAACAACCCTGCGACCTAATCAAGTTACAACAACCCTGCGACCTAATCAAGTAGCGACTCAGGAACCCGCCTTTGGAAATCTGGAGCGACTTAAGAAAGGTCGTTCGCGACCTACTGGAGATGCATAAGTTTGACATAACTCGTTAGGCCGTTGATGACATAGGTCGTTAGGTCGCTCAGGTGTCTCAATGCATAACTCGCTTCCACTGCATAACCCTCATACCTCGCTAGGTCGTTCAACATAGCTCGCTTGTGACCTAAAATGGCGCGACTTAAGGATTAGCACGCTAGGTCGCTTGAACGGCTTAAAGCATACCCTGTTAGGTCGCTGGTGCACTATCCCGCTCGAGTTAGGTCACGACTCTAGACGAATCTCATGATGCCCTGCATCATCCTCCCCTGGTTGACAAGAATTCGACCCCGAATTCACACCTTCCTCTTCTTCGACAAACTTCTCCCCATAATACGAAATTAAGTGTTTGACATTAAAAATATCAGAAGTATGAACATTTTTCGACAATCTTAATTAATACGCATTATCATTGATCTTCTTCAAAATTTCTACTAGTCCAATCTTTCGAGCTTTCAACTTGCTGTAAGTTCCAACTGGAAAACAATCTTTTGTCAGCACCGCGTAAACAAAATCGCCCTCTTTGAAGTTTACACTCCTTCGCTTCTTATCTATCAGTTGCTTATACTTCTCATTTGACTTAAGCAATCGTTCGTGAACAATCCTGTGACATGCCTGCAACTCATTCACGAAATCACAAGCTCGTTTAACAACCCTTTTCTGACGTGGAATTATCGACAAATCCAACGGTCCCTTCGGAATTGCTGAATGTACTACTTGAAATGGACTGAATCCAGTACTTCGATTAACGGCATGATTGTGTGCGAACTCAGCTTGCCATAACTTCACATCCCAGCTCTTCAAATTATCCTTCACAAGACATCTCAACAAGTTTCCCAAAGTTTTGTTCACCACTTCCGTTTGCCCATCAGTTTGCGGATGATAGGCGCTACTAAAATTCAGCTTAGTCCCAATCATCTTCCACAGACTCAACCAAAAATGACTTAGAAATCGAGTATCCCGATCAGAAACAATTGTCTCAGGTAGTCCATGTAGTCGATAAACCTCTTTAAAGAATAATTGAGCAACACGAACTACATCGGCGGTCTTTTTACAAGCTATGAAATGTGCCATCTTCAAAAATCTATCCACCACAACATATATAGAATCGTTCCCTCGTTGAGTTCTTGGAAAACCCAAAACAAAGTCCATGCTTATATCAACCCACGGTCTAGTAGGTATGGGCAATGGCATATACAATCCTGCATTCGTAGCAGTCCCTTTGGAAACTTGACAAATGTGACATCTCTGCATAAATCTTTCAACTTCTTTCCTCATTGAAGGCCAAAAATATGATTGAGAAATCAACTGCAAAGTACGGTCTCTTCCCACATGACCTTCTTCATGCAATTCTTTCAAATCTTCATTCGCAAACTGCACTCTGGTATACACAATCGATTTCCTTTGAAGAGAAAACCATCCACCAACAGATACTCATCCGTCTTCCCTTTCTCGACTTCATTATAATCTTAGCAAAGTAAGGATCCTCAACAAACAATTCTGGAAGTACATCAAACCCCATCACTTCAACTCTCATCGTAGTCAACAAATTATTTCTTCTACTTAATGCATCTGCCACCCGATTTGTAACTCCCGACTTATGTTTTACAACAAATGTAAACTGTTGCAAGTGTGCGATCCATGAAGCATGCCTGGCTGCAATCTTATCATGCCCCTGCAAATGTTTCAATGCTTTGTGGTCCGTATATAACACAAACTCTTTATGAAACAAATAGTGTCTCCAATACTTTATGGCTTGGACAATAGCACAGAACTCTAAGTCATAGGTACTGTATCTGGTCTTGGCTCCAGAAAGTTTCTCGCTAAAATAAGCAATTGGTCGACCCTTCTAACTTAATACTCCACCAATTCCAACCTTAGACACATCAGTATCTAGCTCAAAGAGAACCTGAAAATCTGGGTATCTAAGAATCGGTGTCGTAGTCAAGAGTGTCTTGATCTGTTGGAAAGCAGAATCAGCTTCTTCAGTCCACACAAACTGGTTCCCTTTCATACAATCTGTCACTGGTGCCATCACGCTACTGAAATGTGCAATAAATCTTCGGTAGAATGATGTTAACCCATGGAAACTTCTCATTTCATTTATGGTCCCGGGTTGTGGCCAATCCTTGATCACTTCAACTTTACCTTGATCCACATGGATACTTTCCTTGGACAACACATGCCCCAAAAACAAAACACTGTGTGTCACGAACATGCACTTCTTTGTTGCCGCGTAAAATTGCTCCCGACGAAGTGTCATCAACACTTCCTGTAAGTGTTGTAGATGTTCTTCTGTGCTTCCACTGTATATCAATATATATCATCAAAGTATACCACCACGAACTTTCCAATAAATGGTTGAGAGATTTGATTCATCACTCGCATAAAAGTACTAGGTGCATTCAAAAGACCAAACGACATGACCAGCCACTCATACAACCTTTCCCGTGTCTTGAACGCGGTCTTCCATTCATCCCCTGGTCGAATTTGAATCTGATGATACCCACTCTTCAGATCAATCTTTGAAAAGATAGCAGCTCCACTCAGTTGATCTAACAAGTCATCCAACCTTGGCATCGGAAATCTGTACCTCACTGTAATCTTGTTTAGTGCTCGACTATCTGTACACATTCTCCAAGTTCCATCCTTCTTTGGCACTAACAAGGTTGGCACTGCACAAGGACTCAAACTTTCTTGTACGCACTCTTGTTCAAGTAACCCCTCCACTTGCCTTTTCAATTCTTCGTGCTCCTTTGGACTCATTCTATAATGTGGTTTATGTGGTAACACAGCTCCCGGAACAAGATCTATCTGGTGTTGTATGTCTCTCAACGGTGGTAACTCTTTTGGCAATTATTCAGGAAATACATCTTCAAATTCCTTCAATACTGGCTTAACTTCTTCAGGAATTTCAACCGCTTCACTACTTTCACGTCCAATTAACAGAAATACTTCAGGCTCATCCTCCACTTCTTTGACAAACTCCTTCAAAGATAACAGAGTCTTTAGTTCTTCAATTTCCTCCAGCTTGCTTTCACCTTGTTGTCGATGTTTAGGAACTAAAGTGATTCTAGTGCCATCGAACATGAAACTATAGCAGTTAGTTCTACCATCATGTTGCACGGCTCTATTGTATTGCCATGGTCTCCCCAACAACAAATGACATACGTCCATATCCACCACGTCACACCAAATTTCATCGTTATACTTCTTTCCGATGGAAAAAGTTACACAAGCTCTTCGACTAACCTTTACTTCCCCACCTTTCCTCAACCATGCTAATTTGTAGGGTTTGGAATGCTTCTTTGTCTTTAACGCCAACTTCCTGACAGCTTATGTAGAGATGATGTTATCACAACTTTCCGCATCGATAACAAACTTACAAACCCTTTCCAAAATAGTGCACGTCGACTGAAAAATGTTACTCCTCAACCAACTAGTCTCCTCTTCCTGCTTTGGCGTCAAGCAAGATCTCCACATCATTAAAGAATATCCTTCATCTCCCGCCAATAATTCTTCTTCCTCCTCAACTTGTGGTGAATTGGAACATTCTACTTCTGCATCCTCATCCTCAACCTCAGCAACCATCACTCGCTTCTTAGGCTTCGGGCATTCATTGCTCTTACGACCAAACTCCTGACAGTTATAACACTTGAAATTGTTGTTGACCTTGGTCTTAGCAACTTCATTGACAACTGGTTTACTAACAGCCTTGGAAACATTAGTATTGCTACTAGCTCCTTTCACTTGATTGTTGGAATTTGTAAACACACCACCTCCTCTTCTACCTTGCCTCTCCCAAGCTAGAGCCTTCTGGTGTGCTTCAGCAACGGATCTTGGATCAAACATATTCACCATATCCTGAATCTGCATTCTCAGCCCTCCAACAAATCTAGCTGTTCCTCTGTCTCCATGATATCATTTCTAGCAATCAGTTGATAAAACTCATCTGCATAATCATTTACCGACTTTGTCCCTTGTCTCAAATTCTGTAGGCGCTGATACATAAGAGACTGATAATTGTAAGGCAAAAAAGTAGCCTTCATCAACTTCTTCATCTTTTCCGATGAGACAATCTTCGACTTTCCCATTCTCTCCCGTGTAAGTTTAGTTTGTTGCCACCATGCCATAGCTCTTCCCCTCAATCATGTAGCAACCAACTTAACTCTACGATGTTAAGGTACTTCCTTGAAGTCAAAAATTTCTTCAACATTTGATAACCAATCCAGAAACTCTTCCGCTATCATTCCCCCTATAAATTCTGGAATCTCTGTTTTCATCCCCCACTCCCATTTACGATCATTCTCTGAATCAATATATCGATTTCGCACTTGGCCTCGATCTCGATCATGAATACTTCCTCTATCACCATATTCCTCAAAATCATATGTATGTCGATATCGATCTCGTCCGTCTACATATCTACGATCATGCATGTCCCTTCTATCATGTCTTTCGGCATCACGATACGAGTTTCTTCAAATTCATGATAAGTTCTTCCATCTTCACCTCAATACTCAGGATGTTCTTGCCTCATAGAAATTGATGATTCTCTTCGTTCTCGATGGGATTGTGGTGACACCCTCTTCGCTTCCGAAACCGACGGCAAAACCCTATTTCCTCCATGTTTCGAAATTGGTGACCTTCTCCTTTGACTTTGATTCATGTCATTCATCAATTTCTCTAACTTTCCAATACCTTCATCGAACTTTTCATTGATACGTTGTTCCATTTGCTCAGCTTCTTGTCTTCTATACACATCTTTAACATTATGAAAACGGTTAACACGTCTCGGAGGCATGATTAACTAACAATCTCCACACTGATACAAAGTGGTACAATCTTGTCTCGGGTCTAGCTTTCGGTTCTGAATTATTCACTTAGCTCGGCTCGGCTAAAAGTTTAACTTTGATACTTGAACTGATGCACTGACTTCGGTTCTGCACTTAATTAGCTCGGATTTGAACTCCAACACTTTAACTTGACTCCCAATAGGATCGGCTTAGCTATGATTGGCTAAGTCTAGCTCTGATACCAAACTGACGCAGCGGATAACTTCAAGTTGTGATCAAATGATGCACAACGAACAAAACAACGATGGAATGAAGCAAATATGGGTTGATGGATTAAAGATACCAAGGATAAATGCCCAAATCCGTTGATCTCACGAGATACCGGATTCTAGCTATCTTTAACGCGTTGATCGCGCACGATACCGTGTTAGAAGATGTACGATTTTTCAACGTTGATCTCGCGCACGAGATTTCGTGAATCGTCTTCAAATCCGTTGATTCGAGCGCACTCGAATAACCGAAAATGGAGAAAGGAGATAACACTCAACTTTCAATTTTAAAGAGGCACAAAGCACTCAAACAAAAGTTTATTCAGAATCCACCTTTTTGTACAATGACACAACACGCCTATTTATAGGCTTACAACACACACAGCCCCAGCTTCAACAACCTAACACAGGTCGTTAACGACCTAACTTATGCGACTCAGTAATAACACGACTCAACAACAGCATGCGACCTACCATCAGGCGCCTTACAACATACGAGTTACACGACATTCGACCTAAGACAATTACAATATCTTGCGACATAACAAGTACGACTTACGACATAAGGAAATCAAGTTACAACAACCCTGCGACCTAATCAAGTTACAACAACCCTGCGACCTAATCAAGTAGCGACTTAGGAACCCGCCTTTGGAAATCTAGAGCGACTTAAGAAAGGTCGTTCGCGACCTACTGGAGATGCATAAGTTTGACATAACTCGTTAGGCCGTTGATGGCATAGGTCGTTAGGTCACTCAGGTGTCTCAACGCATAACTCGCTTCCACTGCATAATCCTGATACCTCGCTAGGTCGTTCCACATAGTTCGCTTGCGACCTAAAATGGCGCAACTTAAGTATTAACACGCTAGGTCGGTTGAACGGTTTAAAGCATACCTCGTTAGGTCGCTGGTGCACTACGCTCGAGTTAGGTCGCGACTCCAGACGAATCTCGTGATGCGCTGCATCACTTTTCTATCTTATCTTTCCTTGTTTTCGTGTCCCGTTCTTTTTGAGGACGAAAAGTTTTAAATGGAGGAGAGTGTAACAATCCACAAATTTTGTTAATATTTCAATTCAATTTTTATTTGAAACTTTGATTTTTAAATCATTTAAATTTGAAATTTTGGAATTTTCAAATGTATTTTGGATTTTTAATTATAATTTATTTTTCAAATATAATAAAATAAAGATTTTCTGAAAATTTTATATTTTGGTCAACTGTGGTCAAACTTTGACTTTCGGTTGAAATTTTTAAATTTGAATTTTTATTTCCAATCTTTTTTCTTTAAACTGTATTTGATTCTGATATTGATTCGGCTTTTCGTTTCGTCAAATTCTATTTTATACTTCTTAAATCTGATAAATTTCAACATTTTAGACGCGATTATTTTCAGCATTTTTCTGTTTATTTTCTATCCTATATTTTCTACTTCATTTCTATTTTTTTATTTTATTTCCTATTTCTACTCTGTTTGTACTTTTTATTTGATTTTTATTTGTATTTTTGGGCTAAGGAAATTCTAAAGGACTTAACTTTTTTTCATGGAAATGAGATAATGCCTTTTCTTTTTCTAGCCAATTAAAACTTTGATTGCCCTAGCCATTCACTTCTCATTTACTTCTTAATTCACATATAAAATATTTCTCATTCATCCCTTTCCTCATTTGCCTCCTCTGATAAAAAGATTTACAGTAAGTTTTCTCATGGCTTCCTATTTCTTTTTTTCCTTTTTTCTTTTCTTTTGTTTTGTTCCTCCTTTACATAGCTCAACCATACCCTCCTAGCCGACCACATCTCCTCCTCTACACCACCTATAACCGACCATCTCCATCACCACCTCATCTCCACACCTATGCCGTGACCATAGACCCAAAACTCCATCACCAAAACATGATTGCAAACCCTAGCCGAGCCTTACCCCGTCCCCTTCCTTTTGCTTGCCTCGGCCACACATATTCCATCACTAACTTTTTTGCCTTGCCGTGAACACACCATGGCCGTACCCTTTTTTTATGTGACCAGATCAAATCCAAGCCAAACAAACCCAAGCCGAGCCATGTTAGCCATAGGTCGAGCCCAAAGCATCAACATATCCTTGCCTTTTGCCTTCCCACTTGACTTTGCCTTGCCATCCCTTCGTACTCTAGCCCATAGCCGTGCTTTTCTGACCTTAGCCGAGCATATATGTCAATAAACCAATCATGGCTGAGCCATGTTGATGTTGACCTAGCCATTTTTGATGGTGGCCGAGCCCACTTGTTTGGTTAAGCCACTTTATATTCATTTTGATTCATATTTGTGTATTGTTTTGGTTTATAATCTTTTGTATAATATAGTTTCTTATATATGTTGTATATTTGTTTGTTTACAACACTTGAATCTTGGCTCTTCATCCACTCAAATCAAGTTCGTGCTTTGTCATGCTTTTGGAGTTTGGTTGTGTGTTTTGAATTGTTCTCTCCAGCTTTAGAAAGTGAGTTTATCACTCTCGACATTAGTACTTATATAATTGTGAAACAATGACATGTGAATTGTAGTTGTTGATATTAATTCATACATGCCTGTGATATGATAGTTCATGATGTTATAACCAGATTTATATACCTGTTCATCACCTGATACGATATGCCATACTATACTGTTATTTAATTTACAGTTTCTCACACTGCAAGTTCCCTGTTAGTATAGAATCACTATGGCTTGAAATGATACATACCCGAACGAACATTTGAATAGGAAAAAATTGTTATGAGCTGAAATGATAGGCTCAAGCGATTTTTATTTTATTCTATTTGACTTGGGATTGTGGGTTTGAAATGATAGAACCTAGATTTTTATTTTAAATTACAGATTGAAATGATACATATCAATATCACTTGGCCTAGGTTAGAAAATATTATACAGACCCGTGGTTAATTTAAATATCTTTTGAAAATTATTAATTATTTTTGAAATTTAAAAATATGAAATTTTAACTTAAATTGGATTTAAATGATTTAAGTAAATGTTATAGTGATTTTCTATAAGTTAAAAAATGTATAAGTAAATAAATGGTTTAAAATGTAACTTAAAATATGACTTAACTTGATAATTGAAAATTTAGTTTTCAAATGGAAATTTTAAGCTTAACTTAGTAATAAGAATATTTCATTTATGAAATGGGTATTTTTAAAATAAAGTGTTAAGTTATTTGTTAAGATAAAAAGTTAAGTAAAATAATGTACTTTTGACTTAATAAATGAATTATAGTTTAATTTGGATATTTTATTTATAAAATTTTATTTTATTCAATCATAAGTTAAATGATATCCAAATAAATATTTTCGAAATGTGAGATATGTTTAATAAGTTAAAAATGGTGAAAATTGAAATTATAACGTTTCTACAATGTTATAATAGATCTTAGATTTGTATTGGCAGCGTTTCCAAAATGCCGTGGTTTTAAGGTAGCGTTTTCCTAAGAGCTACCATTTCTGAAATGTACTGTTTTTCAAAATACCACTATATGTACAGTAATGTTTTCTAAGTGCTATTGTTTCTGAAAAGACAATATTTCCGAAATACTATTATATTTACAGTAACGTTTTCTAAGTGCCGCTGTTTCTGAAAAGACAATATTTCTAAAATACTATTATATTTACAGTAACGTTTTCTAAGTGCTACTGTTTCTGAAGGATAATATTTTCGAATTGCAACTATATGTATTATCACATTTTCCATGTTCTATGAATGCTATGACATAATGGGTTTTTTGTAATTGTTATAATTGAATGAACTTAGAAATGCTACAACTTTGAAAATGAATATTATTTTTTTGAAAGATATTGACATTGAATTTAAATGGTTTAAATGAATATGTTTTGATTTGAAATATAAACCGTTTTGAAATTCATAACCACGGGCAATAATAACATTTGGTGGTTAAAGAGATCGGGATCGGAAGTTGTCATATTCTCTGCCAACTCCAAAAACCACTTTAATAACCATGCACGCGGTGGAGATTCCAGAATGAAGTGGATGGTGGCGACGTTCTATTAAGGTATATATGTGGACTCGACTCCCGTGAGTTCGCATATGGTGCCTAAAACAAGAGCAATCGATGGGCTAATGAGGTCTCTCCTCTTATCGGACACACTTCTTCGTATGCTATTCTATTACTTTGTGATTGATTGGTACGCACCTTTGATTTTGGGAGTACGGCTCGAGGTGGGCGGTAGTGGCTGCTATGCGTTACCACTGGTCGGGAAGTGCAATTGGTATATCTACCTTGACATTGCCTAGTTGTGTCGTGTCACCTACCCTAGCGCGCCTTGTACGACTTTTGATTTGTGTCGTACCTATGGAGTATTTGTGGTAGCCACCCGATCTAGAGGTACGACGGTACTGTATAGACTATTGGCACCATATATGTGTTATGGTGGAAAATGTAAAGCCTTAACGCTATTATTAAGTAAGTTTACATTACTTTAGACATTATTATAATAACGTATATTACTACATAATAAATAGTTTAACGGATCCTTAGAGGATGGGCGGTTCCAAGCATCCTTTAAGTCACTTGTGCATTTATATTATAGTTCACTTGAGTTGGTTTACATTGTATAAGTATGTATGTCCCGACTCGAGCGTTTTGCTTTACGCTTGGGTCAGCCTGAGTATCAGCTTTGGATTTTACCTTCTGGAGCTAGAGGATTTGCTGGAGCTTATCTATCTATCTAGTTGTTATCTATTTCCATTCAGTATTTTCTATTCAGCTTATGTACTAATGGACATTTATGTATTGGGATTTCTGTTATATTTACTTTTCAGACTCGGAATTTGTACTTGTTTGGTGACTCTGTTTTGTAGTAGCTTCATGAACTACTATGGTTATTTTATTTCCGCTGCGGGTTATTTTGATTTATCTGTGTCTGTGATTCTGTGATTGGTTTTATTTGCTCCATTTTATATTACAATATACTGTTTGGAATTATTCAAGCCCAATATAAATGGTTTTATTGTCGATTTGAATGGTCCAAAATAGTGGGTTGTTACATCAGATGCCACCACCGCCTCCAAACCGCATCGCCATCCAAGTGACCAAGTCCTATTAGACTCCACCACACCATATTTCATCACTGCCTCCTCCAATTTATAGATCAACTCTGGCAATCTCCAACCTTCCGGAGTGAATTACACCCCAGGGTGGTGATCCTCTCGATCCTTTCTTTACATCCATACCCTCTAATTGTCCCATCATCGTCGTTTCAACGTTGAATCCAAAGGGATGACCCACGTTTGTTGAATTTCCCAATGCATTTTTGATCAACCCATTAACCTAGTCAACAAATGAATTCCACCACTAGATTCGTGCTGTCAATAACTACAGTTTTGATATAGGATACATCAAATTTGGAATACTTTTGTGTTTCACACTTTTTAATTTGAGATTTTTTGGCTGATTACAATCGATAATGAATCATTTTTTAAAAGCATCTAGTCATGTCATACTACATCCTAATCATGTGTATAAAATAATCATTTTTTAATTACCAAACTCATAATTTATATTCTGATTTATGACCATAAGAGATGAACTGCTATGTCTTACCAATATACACCCAAATATGATAAGCCCCCCTCGCCATTTAGTTGTGTATCCTCTTTGATTCGATGTGAATCCTTTTTTCTTCACCATCTAGAAATTCCTCAACTTCAAAACATCAAATTTCTTAATAGCATTGATTTATTTGAGCAGCTCTCTTCGTGGTGACCGATTTCGTATATTGATTTGTTTAATTCGGACCTGATTTGGAGGATTGATGGGGAAGACGATAAAGATTAGGAGTAAGGTGTTTAGATTAAAATGAGATTAAAAAATAGGATTTACTGTTCTAATTATAGGCTGAAAATAACACACATTTAGCTTGAATTCCCAAAATCAATATAATACGGAAATGCCACTAGGCTTCATTTCTTCTAATATTAGTCCATGCAGCCAAAGTTTATAAGTTATATATGTTTTTTGATTGTAAATGGCATTATGGATGCAATGGAATAAGTCCTGAAACTTAATTCCATTTGTAAAATTTACTATTATGCCCATTATGTTAAATTATGATTTTACAAGTTTAATTTAATTATTTAATTTCATGATATCATGTAGTATTACATTCTCTCCACTTAAAAGAATTTATTCCTTAAAATTCCAGAAGACAAATAACGCAACTCGCTTTGTTACGTACAAAACATACAAAACAAAAATAGCTACATCCATCTAGTATCCATCACATAACATAAGCAAAAACACAATGCAGAGTATATAGTATATATGATAGACAGAAATAGAATGATCTCATGTGAGAATGAGTGCAAATGGAAATAGATTGGCATCATATGTGAATGCATATGCAATGGCAACCCAAAATATGTGCAAACATCCTAATATATGCAAACATATGTATACGTACGTTATATATATGTATTTGTATGTATGTATATACATATATACATATATATGTTTGTATGTATGTATGCACATCCATACATCCATATCAAATAGAAAATTAATAACCACATCTATAAATAAGAAATAAGAAAATGCAAAATAAAGAAACAATAAATAGTACACATATATGATCATCAAACCTAATTTATAGTACACATGAATATAAGTATCCATCAAAGTAAGAACTAAACTGGTGTAATTGAAACAGAGCAACCATAGTAACCAAACACATCACATAGACATACATGTAACCAATCTTACCATCCATACATCTATGCCTATGTCAACTAACCAGCTAAAGCAATGATGCAAATATACAACAAACTAATGAGCAAACTAACCAAAAAACTAACAAAAAGACAAAGTTATAGGAAGAGAGTTCATGATGAGAAACTCAGATTCTCTACTCGAGTTCCCTCGTACTCCTATCCAAACCTTTTCCTCCTCGTACTTTGACCAATTCCATTTCTCTTTTTTATGTCATATTATATCAAGCTTTAAGCTGTGAATATGCCTATAGACTATTCTAGACCCTATTTCTATATTGACCACATCAGATTGACTAGGCTCTACCATAATAGCTAAATCATCAAATTACGTTCATAAATGGGATAAAAATAATGCATGCAAACACTTGCCAATTTTTCAAGAAGCCTACACAAACATGTTGGCTTCCCATCTCTCTATACAATCGAGAAAGGCCCAACAACTGATAAAGTTAAGGGTATGCTGGGGAAATTATGTAATTTTTTACATATATCTAAATCAGTAACTAATCTTTTCATAATAAAGATATTTGATTTCTAATATATACTTTATTATATAGTGATATAATTAATTAAATAATAGGTTAAGATATGTTAAATAGAAAATTCTTAAGTGATGCGATAGTGGTTACAAAATGGTGTAACCATAAGAAATTTGTCACATCTATTATATTATATGAAAGCTCAGTTTAAATCCATATGCCCCTTCATTTTCAATTTTTCCTCAAAAATCTCATGTGCTGCCATGTGTTCCACTAATTTAATTGTCCTAAAATTTTCACTAATTTTTCTTATTAACGTTATTTTTTAAAAGAAATACCGTGATGTTTATAACTTATCTTCCCATTATAGTTTTCCTCCTATCAACTGTTACCCATGATTAAATAAGAATGATTCTTCAATTTTCTCCAATTAAGGATCCAGTTTCATCTTTCTCTTCATTCAGTTCAATCTCCATTCTTTTCCTATTCTCTTATCAGTTCAATTAAGTAACAAGGAAACCTCTTTTATTCATTGGTGACATTGTTGTTAAACTCAGATGAAAACGTGATAAGTCGTGAGATTGGACATCTAGCTAAGAAAATCCAAAAGCACTAAAATAGTTATGCAATCGTTATTTTTCTCCACTAATATTTCAATATGTGCCTTCGAAGATGCCTTACAAAATTTCCTAGAAATGGAGTATGGATCAAAAGAGGAAACTCCTATTTTGTGAGGTAATTTCTCTTACAAGTTTTCTTTTACATCTTTATCATTTCTATTGCATTGTAAGTGTTAACGATTTTTAAGTATTAGACATCATTTATATAGAATGAAAAGGAAAATTCTATAAGCTTTGGGCATTGAATTAGTATGCAAAATATTCTTGGTAAATAAACTCATTTACAAGTATGTGTTGGTACTTTTATGCTTGATATGATTATGTAGAATAGTGAGATAAATATTCATGTACTCCATAATAGTTTTCGCTGATACCATAAACCTTTTTTCATTATTTTGATTTTAGTGTGTACATTTAGCTCCCAAATCAATTAGTAATTCCAAAACAATGTGACAATTATGTCAGTTTTATTTAATACCATAATGGATTTTATGTTGTTAATTGCAAATTTTAAATTGTTCTTGGTAAAAATCCGGATTTTTATCCAATTTTAATTATTGGAATATTTATTTTATAAGTCGAATAGATGAACTTTTTGATATTTAAAATATCTTTATCTATATATAGATTAAAACTATATTTAATTTTAAATTATAAATCTCTGAATTTGATAAATTTTATAGATATATGTATATAAACTCCACCATTAAAAATTAAGATAGAATATCCATATATGTATATATATAAATATGTACAAGCTTTATGATGTTTAAATATATATATATATATATAAGTATATATGCGTGTATGTATGTATGTACGTAATGTATATGAAAATATGTATAAATGCAAGTGTGATAAAATAAATATGTATATTGTATATGTATATATATGTGTGTGTGTGTGTATACATTTGCATTTATGGTAAAAATAGTGTGTATTAAATTATATATAGATATACATATGTAAAAGCTTCATGATGATAAACTCCTAGCTATAGATTAAAATTCATATATATGTAAAACTTCACCGTTTCAAATAAAAGATTAAATATCTATATGGATATAAATATACAAAGTATGATGAAAGAAGTATGGACATAAATACATGTAAGTGGCTATATATATACAAATAGTGTATATGTAATAAAATATATGCAAAAGTATAAACTTTGTGATAATAGAGGAATACATATGTGTTAATATATAAATGAACATGAAAATAGGTAAGCATGTAAACATACACATGGTAAAATATGTATATAAGAATGTATATACCTATATATATATATATGTTTGTGTATAAATATACATACAAGAAACATCATGACGACGAACTTTATTTCAAGCATACATATGAAACTAGTCAAATCAAAAAACATAAAATCAAGTCTAGCTCATGAAAATTCAAATCACTCAAAAATCAAATCAAAAAGAAAATAAAATGAAAAAAATAAAATAAATAAGAAGAAATTATAAAAGCCTAAAATCAAATCAATAATAAAATAAAATAAAAGGAAAAAATAAAATAAATAAGAAGAAATTGTAAAAGCCTGTGCACTCCAGCCATCCTCTCATATATATATATATATATATATATATATATATATATATATATATATATATATCCATGGCCAAGCTTATATTTGTTCATATACAGAAGAAAAAGAAAATAAAATAAAAGGATCTGCCAATAAAACATTAAAAAGATCAAAGAAAGTAAAAGCTTGAAGCAAGAGAAAATAAGCAAACGGTGTGTTCGTCCCTTCAAACAGCGAGTAAACATTTTAAATTTTGTTTACTAGCCAATACATATACTTGTTTAACTGTACATTTTGGGTGAATCAATGATATGCTATTTTATACATGAATTATTGTGATATGTGTATGTACGTTTGATTTCAACATGATCATTTCCACCAAATACTGTTTATCTTCTACTCAAACTTCTTTGTTCATTTGTTTGTTTAAAAATAGTTAAGAGTTTTGACTTTGAAAATCAATAACTCAATACCTATTTTGTTTTAAACTTTTATTTCAAAACCAAAGTTTCATGTTTTTGAATGTAGGATATTTTAAAATTTGTTTCATAAAACATTATCAAGCATAAAGAGAGAAATGGCGTTTAACAGTTAATAAGTTTTACATTGTCGAAATTCCAACTATCATAATTTAATGTATGGATTAGATAGTTGTAAACGCTATTGAAAATCGTGATTTTTAAAGGTGGTATGGAGATTTTTAGTGGTCTGTACAAGGAGGATTATAGGGATGAACAGATTTTGGGAAAAAGGTGAAATTCCGGTGACTCACATGATTTTGTGACTTGGGAGTTGGCATGGGGAAGGCTGAGATGATGGCGAACTCACGAAAAATGGCGAATGATTTTTCTATAGCCTATGCGAGTGGGACAAGGGGCTTTTAGGGGTGTTTTTTGTTGGCCTCTGTTTGTGGTTGGACTGTGTCAAGGAGAGAAGGTAGGGACATGCAGTCCAGGGGATTGGGTCGAGGAAGTTATAGTGAGTCTCGAGGCAAGTTTTGTTGAGGAATGGAGGTTGTGGTGGTCATGCCGAGGCGTTTGAAGGGGCCCTACAACAAAACAGCCACTTTACAACGGGTAATGCCCATTGTAATATGGATTTTGTAATGGGCATGCGCCTGTTGTATTAGGCCTCGTTGTAATAGGTCGACCGTATTTTTCAACGGACAATGAACGTTGTAATACACCTTTTTACAATGGTCATCAGCCCTTGCAATAGACTCTATGACAACAATTAAAGCCCGTTGTAAAACATTGAAACTTGCAACGGGTTCTATCGTTGTAATAGCATATAATACAAGTGGCATAGCCTGTTGTATAGAATATTATACAACTGACATTGCCCATTGTAATACATGATACTGCAACGGTTTCAGACCGTTGCAAAATAAATGCAAATTTTAAAAAAATTACAATAGCATCCATTACATCCATACCAATAATGAATAATTTAACGAGTAATAAATATTATCATGATACAACCAAAATCACATACAAAAAGACTACAAGCTAGAGTCATAAAATTCCAACACATTCTAAAAAGTTAGATAAGTTTACATGACATAGTCCTAATATACACATGATAACTAGTTTCATAACAGACAGATACATAAAGCATTAACATATAAGCATAAAGCTTTTGTCAACGAACTCATCTTTTTTTATTGTCGCTTTCTCTTTTCACGCTCTCTTTCTCTTTTCCATTTGTTTTCCGCCTTGCTTTTATCCATATAATCTTCCTCTCTTTCTTCTTTCGTCTATATGGATAGGTGAAAAACACCAGTTTATATGTGCAATAATTAAATGGTAACATGTCCTTATAAGTTATAGTCAATGTGAAAAGTAATGCTACTAAATATATAAACAAAGTGTTCATGTCAGGTTTAAACAAAAATATAAAAATCTAGCAATAATCTTAAAATATATGATGTTGATCTGAATGTTATAAACATCACGTCTGAATATTTTTTTAGCAGAATTTGCTATATGCAGATCAAGAAAACTACTTGTGGAATTTTGGGTATGCACGCATGCGTACGTACATACATATCCTTCATCTATATAGGAATTATATATATATGTGTGTGTGCGCACATATACATGTTTATATATATATATATATATATATATATATATATATATATTAAACAATATTAGAGATATGCATGGTGCTACAAAAATAAATAAAATTAGAGATATGTTACACAGACATGCAATTCAAATTTCCATGTAGCATATCATCATATGCTACCTATAAACATTACATATAAGTTATAATCGATATTTAATCATTTCATTAGATTTGAATATTGCATAGGCATACTCTATCAAAGTGGAGATCTTTCAATAAATTAACTTCATTTATATGCCTTTCACTTACTTTTTTTCTCTCCTTGCTTCGAAGCTTCTCAAGTAACTCCTGCAAAATAAGCCACACAATGACAACACTTTATCATAGTTAACAGTATAATCCATAACTAGACGCAATTTATTTGTTACTCCCAAGGAAGAAATCTCTCTTTGGTTAACACTTATAGAATAATGAATAACAAGGCATGCTACATAAACTAATTCCATATTTCGAACTAAATAAATATAACTTAAACATATCAAGTAAATTTTGCTAGCACCGTGCTAGTTACAACTGATAATTTACCTTTAAATTTGTTATAGAAATTACTTTAAGATTATCTTTCTTCGATGCAAAATCCTAAAATTTCAAATTTAGAGGATGTCGTCAGTGTAACCTGTAATAATATAAACAATGGCAATTATAATAACAAGAATTAATCAAGTAATGTACAACAGTTCACATATTCATGGAGGATGTATACGTTTCCAAACTCCAATTCATCTTTTATGTCTGTCTTATCTTCCTTATAGTGCAAAAATAAATAAGATTGCAATGCATATGGAATATTAGAATTTACATAAGAACAATCTTACAAGAAAATATATACAAAAACCATGTATCATTTTCCAACAAGGAAACCTTTTCCAGGATCGTTCCTCAAAATTTAAGGGTTTCGGCAAAATAAAAATAATGGGCCTTTATCATTTATAATTGCTATTTTTATTTAATCTAAAATGGTATGTAGTAAATATAAATTGATAAACTACAAGTCACCAAAACAAACTTAATTGTATGAATGAATCTTAAGCGACATTTTCATATTTACATAATGTTACCAAAATGCAATATATTAGGATTTATATTATCAATTGAAGCTTATATGAAGTAGAGGATCTGGAAGGTCTTGCTCTTTGGACCCTGCTCTGGGTAAGCCTTGACTACTTCATAAGTTTAAAAAGTTGGATATTATATCATCATCACTTATGGTGTATCTACTAGTATATGCTATTCACATTCACAATTTTCATTTTTATTTATGTATAGTATATGATTCTCATTTCTTATGAGCTCTGAAGTAAGGAACTAGTTCCATCTATTGTAGATTCAAGAAATATGGAACAGGACTTGTTTTAGTAAATCTTCTTTAACATCTTGGAACAGATTTTTGGCAGTTAGACCAGAGGTGTTAGACGAAAAACCTAAGTAAGCCGACAAGTCCTTAACCTACATAAAAATTAGATGATGAAAATTCACTGAATATATAGTGTGAAACATCCAATAAAATTAAATCTAGAATTAACTTGAGTATAATAATCATTCCAATGGCATTTTGCTGTAAGAATTCCGGAAGATACGTGTTTATCCATCAGCTTACAAATGCCTCACGGCTTTTTCCCTCTGATTTCAGCAGTTGTTCCTATACATTATGCCATAACCATCATCTAAGGCTTGGTAACATTAATATATATTATAGAAAACATGGTACTATACTTTATTCATTCTCGTATAAAAAATGGTAATCAGAAGCAATTTAAGTAGTGCACCTTCTGAATTCTCATCTGCTCTTCTTCCTTTTTCTCCAAATCACTAACATACTCCTGAAACAATTACTATTGAATTAATATAACTTGTGTGATAACCAAAAATGAGAATGAAGAGTACCTTGAACATCAAAATCCAAGTAATTCTCCCAACTTTTACAATTAAGCCAATAGATAAATGCAACGAACAACTTTTACAGAAACCAACATATTGGTTGAGTCTGCATTGGAATTAATGAGAAAGTTGGAACCTGGCACACAACTAAGCCAATGTTATTTCCATTTTATATAAGCAACCAAAGCTAGATTTAAAAAAATGTTATTGATGGTCACGTCGATGGAAATTTGTTTAGTGGCGTTTCAGATTTGGAATTGGTTGAACGAGTGATTATCTCATGATTAATTTTTTTAAGTATGATCTGAATAAACCGTTAAACTTACTAAACAATTCAACGGCATCATGTAAGTTCGTTTGTAAAGAAAAGAAACAAATGTTTTATCTACTTTCAAGTCTTTGGTGTTTCAGAGCATTCTAAATTTGTTTATTTTATTTTACATATATGTATATATTGTGTAACATTTGTTGTTGTATGTATATTATCAAATTCTATTGTATTGAATTATTTGTCATTGTTTATCCGAGCTCCTTTTCGATTGACACTAAAGAGTTGGTTTTCATTTTGTTGCTAATGGTTCTGTCGCTACATTAGCAGAGATGTAAATCAAGATAGGAGAATAAAATGCAACTATAACAGTTCAAAGAAAAATAATAAAGGATAGGGAATATATAATCAAAACATGAATTCATTCTTGACAAAAGAATGTGTGCCCATAGTGTCAACTTGAACAATACACATCTATATTTTAGTGCCATGATAAGACAACTGACATTATGTTTCAATGCTATAGTACAAACTAAAATGAACAAGTCAAAGTTGGGATGAAAATGCTTTGATAGGGACAAAGCAAGAAAGTAAATTACAACCACAATGACAGTTTGAATCTCAACATATAACCTTATTTTAACCATTTTATTCAATTTCAACTATTTATTCAAATTCGATATTTTAATGGCATAATTCAATCAATTCAAACTCTAATTTAATTAAAAACTATAGCATACAAACAACCATATAATTGATTTAGATATAGGGTGTGGGTTAAATAAACTAACTCACGATATAATCAATCAATAATATGCATACAAGCATTTCCTATCCAATTCAACCATTAACCACCAAAGATCATAATATAATCAACCAATAACAAACCAATAACATGCAAAAGGAATCCTAGCATTTAGAAATGGAATTCGTGAGTTAAAAGTAAATCACCTTATCCATCGCCGCCTTAACTCCACCTCATGCTTCAACCAGGTCTGTGCTTTAACTTCCTCTTCCTTCCTTGTCGTCTCTTGTTGCGCCTACACTCCCGAACTGCCAGTAATTGCTCAGGCCAGCCATCACGAGCACATCACCTCCCTATACTTACTTCAAAGCTTGGGCGCCTGCAGCACAAAGTATCTTTTTTCCTCCTACCACCGTTCAATGACGCAAGCTCCTACTACGAATGACGACGAACTCGAGAGGCCACACTTTATCCATCGGCCCTTTCCCACTTCTGAATCGGTCACCGCACCTCACGTTCGTGTTGCCAAGCGTCAAACGTGAAGCCAATTTACTATTGCCAATGTCGTCGTGCTATCAAAGACGCTCCCACTATCGTAGTCGCGATTGCTGCCAATGCCGGCAAGGTCGCATTCCCCTAAGTCGTCGTTCTCATTTAATTTGTTTTGATTTCCATTTTCTTTTTGCTGAATTGCTTGAGGCCGAATGTAATTTGGGGAATAGGGTTGAAGTCGCGTTTGAGAAATAAGGGTATCGAGTTTGAGAAAATGAACATAGGCAATTGCCTGAGGAGTTTATTTTGTTTTTAATTTGGGTTGGGCTTTGTTTTATTAAGGGAAGTTCGCATTTTATTTTAGTCAAAACGGTAATTTCAATTTGCACATTTATTTATTTGTGATTATTTTTTAGTCTAATTGAAATTAATTTACACTTCTTTGTGCAAATTATATACCAATATCTAAACAGCCACAAAATTTTCATTTAATACAATATTGTTTCATGCTCGTTGATTATTCATTGTATTGATTATGAAAATGAATTTATTCATCTTCGTTAATTTATCGATTTTTAGTGAATATCGAATAGAACTTCTTTCCATCTATTTGAATTATATAAAATTTATTTATACTTTTAAAATATTTCATATTTATTAACACATTTTATTTAAATTTTTATTATATTGTCTAAAATGAAATTTTGTAGCTAAATCAAATTTTTTTATAACTAAATCCGTTAAATAGACTTATGAACAATAATTTGATTCTAAAAATAATAATTGTCACAGATTGAGTTCTAACATTACTATTTTAAACAAATTAGTTTAATATTATAGCTTCAAAATAGGGTTGTTGCAATTTTTAGTTATTAATTAATGATTATTTTATAGTAATCACTGATTATTAAAAATTAATTGTTAAAATTGACTAGTTTGAACCAATAAATCCAACTACATTAAAAAAATTGAAATCCAACCATTGATAAACGATGTTGTTGTCCTAAATGTTCAAGTATAATTTGAAAACTGCGTAATGTTGTTTTCTAAATTTATATATGTATATATATTATGGAAAAGTAAAGGAAATATTTAATATTAATTATTTTACTAAGTACTAATAATATTTATTAATTATAAGTCATAAATATTAGCTATAATTTACTAATTATTAATAATTAACTGTAATAAATTATAAATATAAGAAATAAATATTGGTTATAGGTAATAATTAGTAATTATAGATTATTTATTAGTAATCAATAATTATAATATGGTATTTTTGTAATATAAAAAATAAATATTGATTATAGATAATAAATAGTAATATGGCATTTTTGTTGTAGTGAATAATTAGTAATTAGTGATTATTTACTAATAATCATTAATTATTATAAGTTATAAATGATTAATATAATATTATTAATGTTTAGTTATTAAATATTAATAAATAATATAATATTATTAATGATTAGTAATTAGTAGTATAATATTATAATTAGTAATTAGTAACATATGATTAATATAGTATTATTAATTATTAATGATTAAATATTAATAAATAATAAATATTAATTTTAAGAAAGCATTGTAATTACTAATTACTAGTTATCGAAAATTAGCAACTGATATTTGTTGCAACGGGAATTTTATGATCGTTATAAAATTGGCATAGGTTAAAGCATGCATTTTATGACCGTTGTAAAATTGGCATCTATTACAACGGACGTTTTAGCCCATTGTAAAATTGGCACCAATTACAATGGGAGTTATGAGCGTTGTAAAATTAGCACCTCTTACAATGGGCATTTTGTGACCATTGTAAAGTTGACATCTATTACAACGGGCATTCTGTGATCGTTGTAAAATTGGCATCTATTACAACGGCCATGAAAGGACCGTTGTAATAGCATTCGATTACAACGGACAGTCACTGTCTATTATAAAAAGGGCTTTGTATATGGCATCTTTTACAACAGGTCTGAATGGACCGTTGCAATAGCCATCTATTACAACGGACAACCAATGCCCGTTGTAAAATGTAATATCCCATAATTTCAGGGAATTTAAAATGTGATAATCTCTTAATTAAATCATTTAAAATTGATAAAATTGTTATCTTTAAATATAAATAACCAAAATAAAATTTACGTGATGTTTTCAAATTTAAAGATAAATTGATTTTAAATAGAATAATTATTTAATTTGTATTATTTTATAAATTTGATTTTGACAACAATTAACATTTCAATTTAATAAGTGTGGTTTAAATATATATTTATTTTAAAAAAATTAACTTTAAAATTAGAATTTAATATTTCTAAATTTAATAGTGTGTTTGTTTAATTTAATATAAATATATTTGACTTGATTTTAAATTGAAGTTTAAATTGAGTTTGGATTTAAAGTTGAAATTTGAATTGAAATTTGAAATTTAAAAAGAATTTATATCTAGAAAATAATTTTGGATATAAAGGATTTATGAATAAAAAAATTTATTATAAAAGTAAGATTTGTTCTATATTAATTTAAAACAAAAGAATTTTATTTATATAAATTTAGAAAATATTTATTTAATAGTAAATAAATACAAAAACATTTAAATTAGCATTTAAAATGGATTAAATAATTTTATATAATTTTACTTAGAATCTAATTGGTTTTTATTTGATTTTCTTTAAAAAGTTTTAAATGCTTGAACAGATGCAAAAGAAGATGAAACACTTGAATTTTTTTAAAAATCACGAGCATTGATTTCAAGAATATTTATGGCTATTGAATTTGCATGGTAGGAGTAAAAGGGTAGACAGCCAAAAGACTCATATGCGTACCGATACGATTAATTGGTTTACTGATTTCGTCGTGCATCGAACGCCAAAACACAGAAATGAGTATGCTGTAGAGATCAGCACGACGAAACGGTCACAACGGTATAAAAATATCAGTGGTATGATTTGAATTATAAAATTTGAAATTTTCTACTACGAAAAATGCATAAAAATCGCAGAAAAATAAGATCGACGGAGCCAAAGATGTCCGAATTTGAAAAAAACGACAAACTGACAACTTGCTCAAAAGATGGTTTAGAATTTTTCTATGTAAAAATATTTTGGTTTTGAAAATGTTTTATTTTCATCGCTTTTTAACTGATTAAATTGGAGTAAATTTACGCACGAAATAAACTTTCATATTTCGGACGAAAATTTACCGGTTGCTATCTTTAACTGGACGCATTCCAAATATCAAATTTATATTTCAAAATTTTATTGTTTAAATTCCCATAAAATTTCAATTAATAACGTTACTAAAAACCGGTTAAATTTTACGGGTCGTTACACTCTCCCCCACTCAAAACTTTTCGTCCTCGAAAAGGAAGGAAGTAGGAGAATAGAAACTACCAAAGAAATAGACTTATATTATAAAATAAACAATTAATTTAAACCATATAAATTTCAATTTAAATTAACTTATATTCAACAATTGTCTTTAAATTCAAGGTAATTTGTTAACTTAGTTTATTTCAATTTATCATTGTTTGTTACCAAATTTATTTCAAACAACAATTATTTTATTAATCCTTTTTTTTTCAACTAACTTAGTATTCTATTTTATCTCTATTAACCATTTTATAATTAAACTTTAAGTGTATAACATTTTTACACATACTCAAATTTTATTTATAGAGACAACTTATATTGTATATTATCCAATTATCTTTAATTAACAATTTCAAAGATCATAAATTTGAATAGTCATTTATTATAATCATATTTTATTCGACAAATTTAGTTCTTCTTTATTTCAAAGTATTATTAATTTATTCTACTAAATATATCCTATCACATATACAGTATATTTACATTTATTATAACTACTCAAATTTATTTAAAAATTCCTTTGATATCATTCTCTACTGCATAATATTCAACTACATAGTTAACTTTTGAAAATTTAGGTAAGTTATATATATAATGCAAACGAGTATTATACGAGTAAAAATTTCTAATTCAATTCTCTCAGGTTTACATATTCATTTAAACTTTTGGTTCATTTATAATTGAAATCATCCTTTACCCAAATTTTAAGAATTAAATTTCCGATTTATTTTAAACAATTTAGAGATAATTATATACATACAATATATCCAAGTCAAATCTAAATCAAATACTAATATACATATTTTAAATATTTTTAAATCAAATCATACTTAAGAAATTTAACTCGATTTAATTTTCAAAACAAAACTGTAGCAAAGCTACGAATTGGTCTCTCCACTTCGAAACTCGAAAATGAATGTCAATGATGCGGCCGTCATCACCGAAATTATTTTCCAGCGACAAAAGAGAAGAGCTCCTATTTAATCATTTAAATTCTTTAAAAACCATTTCTATTCGAAAATGTTCTAAATAATATACATTTTAAACTTTTAAAAGCGTAGTTCTAAATTATCGGAAATTAAATTCTCAAATTTCAATTTAAATATAGTTAAACTCTAAATCAATTTATAAACCATTTTTTTTATAACTTGCCTCTTCTTATATGTTGGTAAAATCAGTAGTTTTCAAAACAACAAATGAAAATTAAATATTATGATTTAACAACCAATCCAATTAACAGTTTAATTTCAAAAATTATACTCATATATATAATATAATCATACACAAATTTATTTTGTTTACCAAATTTGAAAACGATAGTGTCGGTTTGCTCTATTAAAGTGTTTTGGAAATCCTATCGATAGCGTTGATCAGACGAATCGATCAAAAACCCAAATCAACATCAACAACTCAAACAACACCATATATAACATTTTTATATATTAATTTACAAATTCACTTCCTCGCTTGATGATACAAGAATGGATTTCAAACAAGTATAGAGATTCAAATTTTATGGAAATCAAATTAAAGAGAATTTTGATTCGATGATAAGTTCGAAACAGAAGATAAGATAATTCAATTTTACAGAATCGGGAGATGGATGAGCTTATTTAATTCACGGGCGACCTTTCGGGTCAACCGTAACTTCAAGAATAAGATCGATGCTGAATTCCGAGGTAAATCAACATTCGATCTCAAGAAATAGAATTCAGGTATAGCAGTAGATAGCATCGTAAACCGAAAATAAATCTTCGGTAAATCGATGTCTATTGAAATGAGTTTCACCCATTTACAGATAAATTTGGGATTGGCGAGACTACCGACTCACTATACAGATCATTCGAAGTGGAGTTATGGGGTATTCCAGAATCAAAAGAAGATAAATAGTGAGAGATATGAATGAATTTCGAAACCGCAGAGAACGTTCCGAAATTCAAAGGAATTTGAGTTAAAAGGAAAAGTTTGAAACTCGAATGAGAGTGATTCTGTAAATACATTTACCATATATGCTGCGTTTTGCCTAGAGCTACCAAAGCTCTGTTACCAACTGCAACGACCCGCTATTTTGGACTATTCGCGTCCGCACATGTCGGACTTGAATAATTCAAAATACCGAATTGTTAATTTAAATTTGGCAAAACTGAGATATACAGTAAATAAATAATCACAGAACACAGACACAGAGTAATAATATACAGCGGAAGTAAAAGGGATAGTAGTTCATGAAGCTACTATATAAATATATAAGATACATCAGAGTTTACAATAGAAGAACAATACGATACATCGGGTACAAATCAAAATACATCCTTAGAATCATCGGGTGCTGAAAGCAGAATAGATGGCTGGATCTTCAAGCAAAGCTCCAATTCCAAAGGTGAGTTTTGAATACTGGTACACTCAGTCTGACCCGAGCGTAAAGCAAAACACAAAACACTCGAGTCAGGATTAATATTCTCATATCAATAAATCCAACTCAAGTGAAATAGCAATCGAAATACAAGTAATTCAAAGGATGTTGGAATCTCCATCCTCTAAGGATCCGTTAAACTATCTACTATGTAGTAGTAGACGCTAAATAGATAATGTCTATCAGTAATATAAAGTATCAAAATAGTGTTAAGGCGTTACCATTTTCCCCCTTAACACATTTTATAAGCATCATAGTCTATACAGCACTGTAAACTCCACCGTAAACTGGTGGGATATCAGGTAGTACTCCATAGGTATAACACAAAACAAATTCGTAGTGGTCGCATATATAAGGATACAAGTATGACAAGGCACATGGGGCAATACCCAAGGTAGTGAAACTACCGTTCGCCTGATCCGGACTGGTGAGAACGCATCGCCGCAGCGATCGCAACACCGCGAAACAACACTCCTTAAAAGTACGAGGGTGCACCAATCAATCACAAGTAATGAGTAGTAGTTACGAAGAAGTGTGTCCGCTCGAGGTGGCTAACCCCATTTGGCCCGGCACGGCTCCTGATTTTAGTCATTTCCAATTTGACACAAGTGTCAAGGCTATCCATAATCGTTCTCTTTCTTCAATCATCACGTACATCATTCCAACCACTTCGTTCTGGATCATCACTCCGCGTATAGTTATTAAAGTGGTTTTCGGTTTAGATAGAGAGTATATCCATAACCGATTCCGGTTTCTTTAATAACTTTCGTAATCATTACACCGATTGGTCGTTTAATAAATTTCAAAACAAATCAAATTAAATTTCAATTTCAATTCGTAACCAACATTTCATTTGTCTTTCTAAATCAATTTCCAAAATTTACATTCAAACTTCCAAATTACCATTTCAAAATCTTATAATTCGATTTCAATTTTATTTAACAATTCCAATATTGATTCAAGTTCGTATATAAGTTTCATTCCGAAATCATTTAAAATGGGTAAATTTTCATTCAAATCAATTCAAGTTCATTTATCGATCTCATTCAATATTCGCTAAGTAAATTTATCCTTCAAAACAACTTTCATTTAAATTTCCAATTCATTGAATTCTTAAGTTCAACTTTATTATATCAAACTTCAAATTGAAATAAATTAAATTCGTCAAATCAATTCTTTAAATTACAAGTCTTACGTTAATTTCAATAAATCCCATTCATTTCAATAAATCAAATTTTATTTCTTGTTAAAGAAATTAAATTTTCACTTATTTATTGACTTCGTTACAAATTCCAAACTCAATTAATAAAGAACTAAATTTCACATAATCGAGAAGTTTCAATTTCACTTATTTACTTATTTAAATAAAAAATTTCCAAACTTTAATAACTAAAGAAACTCAATTTCATTTATTAACGAAGTTCAAATTCACTTATTCAAAAGTTCAATTTCTCGTATCAAAGAATTCAATTTTTATTCAATTATCAAATAATTAAATCTTATTCAATTATTAAATAATTTCAATCTTAATTATTATTAATTTCAAAAATTAAAAATTACAAACTTGATTATCAATTCAAACTTAATTATTACATCATTTCCACTTAATTATGAATTCAAACTTAATCATCAATTCATTTCTACTAAATTATGAATTCAACTTAATAATTTCAAACTTAATTATAATTTCGAACTTAATTATAATTTCAAATTTAATTATTCAATGATTTCAAACTTAATAATTTCAAAACTCAATTATTACTATTCCAAATTATTTATTAATAATTCCAAATTTAATTATTAAATAATTAAATTTCAAACAACGTTCTTTCATCAATTACTACGTTAATATTTGTTTCAAATTTCAATCTTTACATTTTCCTTTCAAAAATTCAAATTCCAACTTCATTTCAAAACTTATTCTTTGCTCGAATAAAATCATTATTTTATTTTTAAATCGATTTATTGACCAATCGGATTTATTTAATTCTCTATCCTAAGTCAAGTTCATTTGGGTATATATCATTTCAACCCGATTCCAAATTCCATACAAAATCAAAACATAGCAAATGGAACTTGCAGTGTGATAACAGGGATGGTGTCAAAGTAAATAAACAAACAATAACACAATCAATAACAATCCAATAATTATTTCAAATAATCCCGAAATAATCGTATTAATTCACATTGTTATTTGTGCGAATTCATATAATTATCTCTAGAATCTACACTATCATTTCATGTAGATTAAGGATTATTACATTACAGTTTTTCCCACTTGTCATTCAATTTCAATTTCAAATTTTATTCTACAACAATTAATCCAATAAACGTTCAAAGGTTCAAAATGTAATTTATCATATTCTACGTGTTAATTAACTTAACAAATAAAAGGGGTCATATTATTCAAATTAACTAATCAAATTCAACACATATGTCGATTCAAATTTTAAACTAACCTACGTCAAATTCAATTGCATAATATTTATCACTTTATACATTACAATTTAACATCCAATATATACAACAAACAAACAATCAATTATCAACCAAACTGTATTATTATTGCATACATAACAGATAATGGTGTCAGATGTCAAAGGTGAACTGATACATAAATAACAGTGCAATAAATAACCGCATTATATTTCAATTGTCGTTTCAATTGAAATCAAATTTAATAAATAAAAGAACATTAATCGCGAGTGATTGTTCACCTTTCGAGACAAGAGAAAATAGGAGCTGGCACGGATACGCACACTGATACGGACACTGAAATGGAGTTACAAATCCAAGCATGATTCCCAGAGCAAAGTAAGATTGGCACGAATCGACGAGCAAAACTGTTAAATAGCAAAACTGCCGAAATCAAATCAAAACATTCAACATAGCAATAATTACAAAACATGTCTTACGTCAAAGTTTAACAATATAATTCTATGTGCTACCGAAATCGAAATTGTCTGAAATTTGGTATGAATAAAGATCAAAACTTGTATTTCAAAACTGCAAAGAATCACTTGATTCCGACGTAAGACGGAGGAGATACGATGCGTCAAACATGAACACAGGTCATGTTTGCAGCAGTGTAAAATAATTTTAAGTACAAAAGAACAGCTGCCTGGGTCAAACTTCTGGATCCTCGACCACTAATCAAACGATGTCGGATTTTGCTGAAATTTGACATGCATAAACCAGGTAACTTCGACTCTTTTTTAAAAATAGAATCAACCCATTCCGATAAAACATGAGTGAGATATGATATCGTGAACATGAGGTCTAATTGCTGTTCAAAAAAAATAAAAAAAATAAAAAAAAAAAGTAAACAAGAAACATGAGATCTATAACTGATATGCACTAAAATTTTAAAACATATATATATATATACTAACTTCCTTTGTAAACAAGAAACCAGAACATACTAACTCAAAACAACTTAAATAACAAGCTACAAATAAAAGGCCTTTGCACTCATACGGGAACTTTATGAACAGATTTATAAAGCATAGCTAAGTAGACTTATACACAATATAGTTTGGAACCTCTATAAAAAAAAAAATCAATATACAGAACGCATGCAGACAGAATTATATACAAACAGTACACAAACACAAACAGTCGAGTTTCTGGAAAAATACACTTATCATAAACTATAAAATACATTCTTTAATCAAAATTGTTTTTACATACTATAAAGAACGTAGCTAGTAAACATATCATACTGAGAGAACTAATACATGAACTACTTATAGTACTATTCATAACCTATATTGAAACTGTAACATATATATGCGGTAAATATATAGTTTTAAAATAGGATTCACCAAACTTCTATAGAATATAATACTATATACTGGTATCTATATATATGAATTGACAGACCCAAATTACATATTGCACTATAAACTTATACACAACCTACCTGATATACAAATTCATGATGCAAGCCATACAAATAACATATGTGTACTTTAACCATCAACTGACAAAACAAGCTACATAGTTTATATATAAGTATTAATGTATTAACAACCAAAAATATAATAAGCAAACTCATATAATATTATCACATATATGCTGCAATAAGAGGCTACAGCAATGTACTATGCAAATATAAACAAACATATATAAATAAATCCAACCACTCACGCAATAATGAGATCTTGGAAACAAGGCTCGGCGGAGGAGAAAATGGCCGAAGTGGAGGGAAGCTCGGTTGCCGCCATTGTTTTGTGTGCTCGAGAGGCAGCGGTTCGGTTAGGTTTGTAGCGACGGTCGCACGTGATTCAAGGAGGAGGTGGTACGGCCAGGACTGGAGGTCGGCGTTTGGTGGGTTTGAGTCGGTGAAGGTGAACAAGGGTGGAGATGAATGGACGTGAAGAGGGAGGGGTGGCGGGTGAAGCGGGTTTTGCGGTGGTGGAGTGCGCGTGCTTATATGCGTGCATGCTATGTGAATGGGTTTGTGGAGGTGGCGGCAGCTAAAGGCGGGGCGGCTACACGAAGGGAGGAAGGTAGGAGAAGGCGAGGGGATAAGAGCACGCATGAGAGAGGGAGGAAATGGCTGTTGCTAAGGATTTATGTTTGTCACAAACGTGAGGGGAAAGAGAGGAGCCTCAGGAAAGAAATGAAAATGTAAGTTACGAAATGAAAATGTAAGTTTCAAAATGAAATATAAACAGCATGCTTGAACAGATGCAAAAGAAGATGAAACACTTGAAATTTTTTAAAAATCACGAGCATTGATTTCAAGAATATTTATGGCTATTGAATTTGCATGGTAGGAGTAAAAGGGTAGAGAGCCAAAAGACTCATATGCGTACCGATACGATTAATTGGTTTATAGATTTCGTCGTGCATCGAACGCCAAAACACAGAAATGAGTATGCTGTAGAGATCAGCACGACGAAACGGTCACAACGGTATAAAAATATCAGTGGTATAATTTGAATTATAAAATTTGAAATTTTCTACTACGAAAAATGCATAAAAATCACAGAAAAATAAGATCGACGGAGCCAAAGGTTTCCGAGTTTGAAAAAACGACAAACTGACAACTTGCTCAAAAGATGTTTTAGAATTTTTCTATGTAAAAATATTTTGCTTTTGAAAATATTTTATTTTCATCTCTTTTTAACTGATTAAATTGGAGTAAATTTACGCACGAAATAAACTTTCATATTTCGGACGAAAATTTACCGGTTGCTATCTTTAACTGGACGCATTCCAAATATCAAATTTATATTTCAAAATTTTATTGTTTAAATTCCCATAAAATTTCAATTAATAACGTTACTAAAAACCGGTTAAATTTTACGGGTCGTTACATTTTATCATGTAAACTTTAATTCCTTCTTCATTCTTATTCTTTGAATTCAGAAATTAATGGCCACTCTTTGTATTCCATTTCCCAAATTAATCTGAAAATCATTTCTTCAAAACCTTCCTCAAAACAAAACTTGTTTAAATAAGAAATATTTTCAAAAACCTGAAATCACTTTCTCAAAAATCAAAACCTGTAGTATTCTTTCCAAAACTACAAGCTTATAATCTCCTCAAAAACAAGTTGTTACAAAACTTCAACCAAAAATTCCCAAAATCTGTAACCTCCTCAAACCATACAACTGAAACCGGAAATGTATATCTCCTCTGAAACATTTCCAAACCCTGTAGTATTTTTATCAAACCTGTAAAAGCACCTTTCCTCAACTCTGTAATTCTCTATTATCAAAGCATTTTCAAAGGCCTGAAAAACTTCTTTTATCAAAGCCTGAAACCAGAATTATTTTCAAATAATGTAGAAGCATTAGAAAAAGAATAAAAAAAAGAAAGCTTGAAAACTTTCTGTTATCAAAAACCTGGAAACAACAAATTTTCAAAGTCTTGAACCATCATCATCTTGTTCCTGCACAGTCAAGCATTTCAGCTTCAAATGTTCTAGCTTCAAAGAATTTCATTCTTAAGTCAAGCAACATAAGTTTCAGGAATCATGCAACAATAGTTTTCAAATCTGCACAAAAAAAAGGGCTTCAGTTTTTTTCCTTCCAGTTTCAAGCTCTGGCTTTTTAAAAAAGTGAGTAAACATCTAATTTTTTTATAACTTAAGTAGGTTAATATTGTTGCGTAAGTGATTGCTGAGATAATGATTCATGCATGTGTAGATAGTTGTTTATAATTTTGTATGTATGGTTGTATTTGAATCTGCATGCCTGAAAATTGTGTTTCTCTGTTCATACCTGATTACAGAGGTTTAAAAATAAACAAAAAAAAATTCAAACTTCCCATATAAACACTTTGCAACTTTGAATTTTCAAATAAATTAGTCAAGTTTAAACTCATCTAGATTATGAAAACATGTTTAAGTAATTTAAGTTTGGAAAATTTCCTGTAAACAAGGATAATGCAGTGGAAACTTATATAATGTAATAAATCAAATGTGGTTTTATATTGATTCATGTATATATCTCAAATCATCATCGAAAATTATGATTTTTAAAACAAAAATCTAAATTTTTAATATTGGATTGGATGTAAATTTTGGGGTTTTCTGGAAAATGGGATTTTGGTGATTTCTGGAAGCTGGAGTATTTGGGGTGGTCGGAATTACTACTGGAGGTGGAGGAGGTAATGGAGGTTCAGGCAAAAATGGTGGTTGAGGCTATAGAGGGCTGTGGCATTGGCGGTCATCAGAATTTGATTTTAACCCTAGTTTGTGTCTTGGCCGGAAGAAGAATCACCACGACAACTCTAGTGATTCGAATTGCATAAGACCAGAGGCATTGTTGACGCAGATGATTGGCGAAGCTGGGAACGAGGTTCCTTAACCTCTGGTGGTCGGAATTTTATGGTCGAGGAAAATTTGCTGAAGGTCGTTTTGGGTTTTGGTCCATCAGAGATGCTCGATTTCAATTCAAGGCACGTGCAAGTGTTTGGGTGGTCGTTTTGTGTTGTAGTGATGATGAGTGACGTGCCAAAGGATGTGGCGATGATCTGAGTAGCCTTAGGTGGTGGTGCATGTGCACGTATTGGTGGTGTGTGTCAGAGGGGTTTTGGCGTGGGATGTCTCGAAGTCGAGTTCGAGTTTTTGGGGTGGGAAGCTCGAGTTCATACTCGAGTATGTTGGAAGTGTTTTGCCTATAGATTGCAGACTTTAATTTTAATCTAAATTTAAAAAAAAAAAGGGAAGAAGAGAAACTCGGGTTTGACCCGAGTAAGCTACAGGTTCGACCCGAAGCAGCAAATGTAAAACAGTTTTAAGAAGTTTTAAAGGTTTTAAAACTTGGGTTTTGAAATTTAAATTTTTTAAATAGGTTTAAAACTCTTATATAAGTTACTTGATGTTTTAATAAATGTTTTCTTAAACATTTTTTTTAGAAATTTAGGAGTTTGATAAATTTAAACTTTGTCAAGAAATTTTAAAGTGATTTTAAAATCGAGTTTTGAAAGTAATTTTAATAGTTTATATAAAAAGACAAGTTTTAAATTCAAATTGAAACTAGTTTTTAAAACTATAAATTGATAAATATTTTAAGTTATTTAAAGTTGTGTCTTGATAACTTTAAATTATCAAGTTAAATGATTGTTTCATTTTGAAAACTTAATTAATAATTTAATTAAGTAAAGATAGCTATAAAGATAAATGATGTAAATATGTTAAGGGTAATTAAAGCATTTATAAGATAATGTTTTATCTTAATTAAGGTTTTAATATCTTAATTTTGATTAAGTTAATTAAAGAAATTAAGTTCAATTAATTAGTTTAAGTATAAAGGATTGATTAAGGAATTAATTAAGGAAAATAATTTACTTGATTAATAAATGATTAAGGATTAAAAGTTAATTAATTTAAAGGTTAATTAATTTGTGATTGAAGATCATTAATTAGAGTTATTAATTAATGATTAAAGGTTAATTAATTAAGTAATTAATATTGATAAATCAAGTGATTAATGAGTAATTAATTAAGTAATTAAAGTTTACTTAATTTGTAATTAAAAAATGCTTAATTTGTAAATTTTATTGATCAATAATTAAGGTTTTATTAATTTATAATTAAAGAATAATTAATCCGTAATTAAGGATTAATTAAGAAGTTGTTAAATGGTAATTAATTGATTAATCAATGGTGATTAAGGATTAATCAAATGGTAATTAAGGATTGATTATCTGGTAATTATGGATAGGTTAACAGTTAATTAAGGATTAAGCAAATGGTTAATCAAGTGGTAATTAAGGAGTGATTAATCTGTAATTAAGTTGTTAATTAATAATTAATAATTAGGTTTATTAATTAATAATTAAGAGATAATTAATTAGAATTAATAATTAATTATTAATTAAGTATAAGGGTAATTATGGATTAATTGATTTGAATTAAGAGATATTGATTAATAATTAAGGTTATTAATCGATAGTTGATGGTTAATTAATCGGTAAAGGTTAATTAATTGATTATGAAAGTAATTAAGGATTGATTACTTTGTATTAAAGGAGATTAATTAATAAGTATGGTTTATTAATTGATAATTAAAGGATAATTAATCTGGATTAGGAATTGATTAATTGATTAATTGATTAATCAAGGAGTGATTAATTAATTATGGTTAGTAATTAATTAGTGATTGTATGAGCAGGATTAAGTGATTAATTCTTAAGGAATTAATCAAATTAATTATGATATGAATTGATAATGATTGCTTATGGATGATTGTTTGTTGAATGTCTGAATTAGATGATATCTATTGGATTGATATCTATTGATGATATGTTGTGACATTCTGTGATATGATATTGGTTATATCAATGATAAATGTGTGATATTTATCTGTGTTAATGTTGTGTGAATTCAAAGCATTGAATTGAATTGTATTGAACTAAATTGAATTGAATTGTTTAAACCTTTAAACAACTTGGCCTTTAAGACACGTTTGGTTCGATGAGACCGGGATCGGGTATCAAATTTGATTATCCGAAAACCACATCGATCCTAGTTAAACGTTAGGTCGTGAATTCAAGTGAAGATCGAGTTGAAGACTCGAAGTGTAAGAACTATCTGTCATTAAAAACTCTGAGGGTGATTCCAATACGAGTATAACGGAGATAGTACTTTCAGTTTCGAGATGGAGATTTCAGAGTGCAAGGGTTATTGTCGTTAAATCTGAGGGTGATTCCAAAATAAGTGCAACGAGATAATGCCTTCGATTTCGTTCAAACCCGAAACGAACTTGTAACGACCCGAAATTTTCGAACCCGAAAATTCCAGATAGTTATGAAAAAGAAGAAAGAGATAGAAGAAGAAGAACAGAAACATCAGCCAACTCACATTCGCAGCGGATAAAATATAAAAATAAATAATAACAGTTTACAAAAGAATACTATATCTGTCGATTACATTTAATATACATCAGAGTTTTCACATATATACAGTCACTGAATATATATAATTATCATGTCTCAGAAATACAGCGGAAATACTTTATACGCTAATGCCATCCAGCTCGCCTCCTAAGCTCCAGAACGTCCTTACCTGAAATCTGTAATACTCGGTCTGACCCGAGCATTACACCAAAGTAACACCCGGGTCAGGCTGGAAACCAACGTGAGTAAACCATCCATAATGGAATACAAAGCATACAACTTACTTAGCACCCGGGTAACTCTAATCAATTTACAAATTCAAAGTTTGCTATAGACAATACTTATTATACTCATCAATTTCTAAGTACCAAACTTAGATTAAATGACACAATTCACTTGAATCCTTTCCTTTCAATCTATTGATTTCACAAATCACTCTAAAAAGAATCGAAGTGGTTTCGGGTATTAACTAATACCCGACTCCGGTCTCTTTGAATTCAGTTCGTCTTAACACATATTACCCGAGTGAAATGTAATTCGACTTTAAATAAAAGATGGCACCTTTACTTAGCAATTTCGTATAGATAAATAACCACATTATCATTGCACACCCAAACACAACATATCACGAAACATTTCATATCAGGGTTTTCAATCAATTCGGGGCATTTAATTATCATTTAATCATACATAAGCAAGATAAGTTAACCACACCATCTCAAACCAATTACCTTTGAGTTCTGCTTATTAATTTCAACCCAATTGATTAACCATGCCATAATCATTAATCTTAATTAATCCCCCGTGATTAATTATTGTTTAATTACATTAAGATTATCATTATTATCTAATTACTTTCATTAAGTAATTATACTTAACTAAACCCCATGAATGCTTGTCCCAAATTAATCAATTAAACTTAATTAATTGCATCCATTAATCAGACCCAATTTCTCATAAACAGTGATTACCCTCTGTAATTTCTTACCCAAACAATTACCCTTTAATACTTCTCATTAAGAAATCCCTTTTTAATTTTATTACATCCCGTAATTTTGAATTACTTCACTAAATCGCATCAAGTAGTTATATTTAATTAATCTGCGAGAGATTATATTTAATCAATTACAAATTCGTTTCAATTGGTTAATCCATCCTATAAATACCCTTAAACTCAGTTAATTAATAAGACTTAATTACCCATTTATTAGCTGCTAATTATTAATTTAATTATTTATTTAATTATCACAAATTATTTTTAATTTATCATTTAATTATTCTTTTATTTCTTAGTTAATCACTTAAATTAACTACCATTTATTTTTAATTAACTTTAAGTAATTAATTAAGATTCTAAAGTTTGAAAATTTATTTAAACACAAATCAATTTCTAATTACAAATTTAATTAAAGTTATTTATTTAACTACAAGTATAAATTAATTTACATTTTTAGTTTCCTTATATTAATTACTTTTACAAACCTTCCTTTTAATAAACTTCAAATCAATATTAACTTTAAAACTAGCCAAACATTAATTACTTAATTAATGTTAACTTCATATAACAAAATACATAAAGTACTCGGGCAAATCATTATACGCGAGGCAGGCACCATTCTAAGCCCAGAGAAATCTCGCATTCTTCCCTACCTTTCCCCACGTCTCTCTTCCCTCGTCTTCTCTTTTTTCCCTTCCTGTTCTTTTTCTTCTTCTATATTTTTTTTTAAACAAAGCTGCAGTTATACGAAACACTATCACAGGCATCGTATAGACTCGAAGCAACAACCCAGAACCCTCGAGCAACACTCGCGTCAACCCAAACTCGATGACACAGACACTCACATGCCACCGTGCACGGTGGTTCGCCGCACCTCCGGCAGCCTTTGACGCCACCCACAAACCATAAATCGCCACCATATTCGAAATCAAAACTCAAATTGTCATGATTTGGGCGAACACAAAAATTCTCCTGTAGCTCGAACCAAAGGTTCGAACTCACCGATATCCACCTCATCCTACCACCACCCATCACCGGAGGCTCCTAATCTTCAGCTGCACACGCCGACACGTTCAGCAACCCTCCACCAGAGTTCCATGTAACTCGATCACGTATTGAGGTCGAGCGCACCACTTTTCTTAACCTTTAACGAAACTGACCTTAAACCCTAAAATAGATTCGTTCAACAAATTCTTGAATTTGAAAAATTATTCAGTAATTTTCCTAACATTATAGATGTTCATACTAGCTCTAAAACAAATTTCAGCACTTACTTATGATTCAATTGCCTGGAAACGATAGAAATGCAAATTTATTTCAAATACAAACTGCTCTAATAATAACAAACTAAAAGTCTTTGTTTTGTTTTTTTAAAAATCATAGATCGCAATAAGAATTCAAGATATAACCTTGAATTAACTTTTTATAATAGTTGGATTTACCAATCTATTGCTTTTTTTCCTGGAAACAAGGCTTTCAGTAAAAATAACCCATTAACATGTTTAACCAGCCTTGAAAGACTTTGTTTAAGTGTTAAAAATCTTAAATTGATTGAAAGTGAAAGTTTTACACTAAATTAATGAACAAAAATTTGGGTTTGGAAGGAAATATGTAACCTGTAACTACTTACAGAGCACTACAGCATTATGTTTACACCATAACATAACATATGTAAACCATATAATCAATAATCCAGAACTACTTTTAATCAACTTAAAGCTTCAAAATTTGAGGTTTACTCACCTAAAATTGCTGTTGAAACAGAGGATACTTATTGTTGAAAAACACTGCAGTTTGAAATTTGAATCCATGTAAATTTCTCTGCCTTGTTGAACTTGTTTGAAAGCACAAGTTGGTGTTTATTTCCTTTTCTTTTTATTAGGTTAGCTCCTTAAGTTTTACTAAGTTGTGTAAATGAGTTAGAATAGGATGGTATATAAATAGAAGCAGCTTCAAACAGCTGTAGGTTACAGCTAGTACAACTCACCCTGTTTTTGATCAGATTTGATTAATATACTGCAAATTGAAGTGATATTGCAAATTTCGGCTGAAAGATTTCTGGACAAAATGTTGCGCTAATTTAATGCATGTGTCTTCATATTAGTTTACACATATTTATGATTTGCTGATATTTTCTTATTTGGGCTAAACATGTTTTTTAGTGTAAAGATATTTTGTATTTGTATGTAAAAGTAAACTTTGCAGATGGATGAAGAGATTGTCTAGGTGCTTCTAGTTTGAACTTGCAGCAAACACCCTCATGAGGATATGTTTTGTATAAAAATTGTTTGTTTTTGTTATCTTAGCTTTCCCAATGAACAACATATGTTTATTTAACTATTTTTTTCGTTTTGTATTTATATTTGTATTTTATATTTTGACTATCAATATTTAAGTTATATTCTTATCATTTACTTATTTATATTTATTTGTATTTGTATTTTAGCTATCAATATTTAAAAGGTATTCATGCTTACTTATTTAGGTTTATATTCTAACCACCAATATTTAAATTACATTCACTATGGTTTACTTACATTTTATTTAATTAGATTAAATATTTATTAAAATAACCCTACTAAAATACCGGGTCATCACAGAACTTGTATGGATTGAGTTCTTTCAGAACATCGTCAGGTGGATGATGACCATTCTAAGATAGATGTGATCTATAAAGGTAATCGTAGCCTCAAGCCTCATCAACCAGGAATGGCTAAAACAGGGGAGGTGTAGCAAGGCTAAGTGGGTCATGCCCAAGTAGGACGAGATTTACCCCTGTCTAGATGTCCCTTTTTATTCGGCTGCGTGGGCGATTGCTAGCTAGAATTGCCGGGGTTGTCTTGTTCGGAACTGTTCAGTAAGGAATGGTTTCGGCTTTGTGTTGCAGGGGATTGGGAGTAATCCTCGGTACGGTGATCTAAGACACGCACTGTGACGGGCAGTATCCCAGTAGACCTTTCATTGATGGGAACCCATTCTTCCTACGTGCCCTTACGATTTTGATTGTATTACCCACTTTTGTGGCTACTAGCTGGAATTTAATAAATGTAACAATTTTGGCTATTTTCTATTTACTTGAAAACCCTAGACCCTATTATAATATCACTGGATTTCCTATACAATGTTTTGGTTAGGGTAAGGTAAAAACTTACCCATGTTTATGTGTGGGGAGTCTTACGTGATACCTTTTGTTTTCAAAGGTTTTTTTAAAAGTTAAGCAACTTTAACCCGTTTACTCATATCAGACCCAAGTCTGACCCGAAGTTTATTCTGTTTCTCTTAAACTCTTGGGTACTCAAATTTTTACGAGTAGCCAAGGGATTCAGATCTGCTTTGACAAATACTGGAGGAGATATGGAGCAGGAGGCTTCAGCGTTTGTATTTATATTGTGTTCCGCTGTGATGTACATCAGTGATGTATGTGTTGTATTTGAGTTGTAGAATAGACAGACTTTTATAACTGTCTATCTTGTGTTCTTGTATCTGTATAACTTTGATGTAAATGACTATGTAATAGTTATGTTATATATTATCTTTTGTTCCATTCCGCTGTGAGATTCTGATTTTGTTGAGTTCTTTTCTTCTATCTATTCTATTTCTACCTCTTTCTTTCTTAAAGATGATGCGTCTTTCTGTGGAGAGGAAGGCGGGTCATTTCATAAAAATGGCGTTGTAATAGGGTATTTTTGTTGTAGTGGGGTGAGTTTGTTCTAAGGTTCGGCGAGCTGTTGAATTTTGGAACGAGGGACGAGTTCGTATTTTCAAGTAGTGGAATACGTTGGGATGGTCGAGGGCATCGTGTGAGGAGTGACGACAACAAGGGTTGATGATCGATGTTGGTGTGCAAGTGCATGGTGACATGCATATTTGCCTTTGTGCAAATGAATAAGCCTGGAGGGGAAAAGTGCGAAGAAGAAATAAGAGCATGCCGTCTTTTATTTGTGGGCCGTAGTTTTAGGGTAGGGTTTTTATAATAGTATTTTTAAATAAAATTATTTAAAAACTTTTATATGCTTAAATCAATTTTCCCCTTCCTTTTTAAATCAAATTGAAGTGTAGTTTATTGCGTCGAGACCCTATCACGACATATTATTATCTGAACGAATATGGGTAAGCTTCTTGGAATGTTTTATTTAATGATTTATATTAATTGAAGTTAATGAATAAGTAAATTCCTATTTGATCAATTATAGGTTAATTAATCAGTTGATTTTTAAATGGACTATTTAATTTTTAAATTAACTATAAATAAATTATTTCATAATTTCTTTGATTAAAAAATAATCTTGACCTAAAAATATAACTTGGCTATATTGTTGAAAATAGCTCGGTTCTGAATTTTAAATGAATGTAATATTGATCTTTGATCGTTGATTGAGTTAACTATCTACGTTAACTGGTAATGTTATTAATATTGATTTAAATTATTTATTGCCCATGCTATTAAGTACCCAAATGAATTAAAGTAAATAGAATAAATTCTTGATACGTTTTTACTTGAAAGTAAACCGACTTACTAACCACTTGTAACGACCCACCTTTTTGAATGGTTTAAATCAACAATAAACCACACATGTCAAACTCAAACCATTAAAAAGGGAGGATTGTTATTGGGGTAAATAAGAAAAAGCAGAGAAAGACGGAAAAACAAAACATAGAATCTCACAATGGAATGACAAAATATAATAATCAAATAAACAGTTCATGAAGCTGTTTACAAATAATACTTGATTACACTTTTACAATACAGATCAGAGTACATACAGCAGGAATAAATAAATAATGCAGCGGAATAATGTGATGTACCGTAACAAATAAAATAAATAGTAATAGTACTAAATCTTCGTCTTCATCCTCCAAAAATAAGGTTTTCAATACACTGAAAAGCTCATGCTGATCCAAGCGAATTGAAAAGACAAAACACTCGAGTCAGAACTAAATGGTCTTATGTAAGTTAAATCAACAGTAAATAAATATGAGTGTAACAGTATCGAAGATGTTTATGGGGTTTGACATCTCCTATCCAGTGTCAACGTGCATGCAATAACTTAAGAGATGTTCGGGATATCCATCTCATAAGGATCCGTTAAACTATCTACATACATAGTACAATACTCTATTTTAATAGTGACTATAGTAAAGTATTAAAATAGCGTTAAGGCGTTACCCCTATCCCCCTTAACACATTTTATATAATGTCGTAGTCTATACAGATACTATAAACTCCACCGTAAACTAGAGGGCTGTCAGGGAACACTCCATAGGTATGACACAAACCAAACTCGTAGAAGCCACGATAAGGCATGTGACATGGCACACGAGGCGATGCTAGGATAGGATTCTACCGTTCGTAGAACCGGGCTAGTGGTAATGCATAGCAGCTACTACCGCCCACTTCGGAACACACTCTCATAATCAAATGAGAGGTGGCCACCAAATCAATCATAAAGTCATAATATTGCATCGAAGACGCATGTCCGATCGGAGGTGCGAGCTCACTTGGCCCAGGTATAGCTCCTATTTTAGCCACATTAAGCTGACTCACGGGAGTCAGGGCTACGTTAATACCTCATACAGATTCGTTCGCCAAACCATCCTATTTCATTCTGAAATCTCCACCACGTACATAGTTGCCAAAGTGGTTTTCAGTATTGGCAGAGAGTATGACAATATCTGATCCCGATCACTTTAACAACCAAACGCATATTTCACACCGGATGGTTCTTTTACATTTCAATGTTGATTCATAATTGATATCAGATTATCATATTCTAAAAACCATATCATTTTCGAAATTATATTTACTTTTGAAATTATATCACATTTGAAATCATATTTCCAAAATAGATTAAATCCTAATTTAAAATCGTCATATTACTCAAATATGTCACTTAAATCCCAACTTATGTTGTAACATCATTTAATTGTATTCTCCTTAAAAATCAAGGTTTTAAATATAAAAACTTCCACTATACAAATCCTGAAATTTAGAAAATAGTTTAGATAGTTTAAAATAGTTTTAAAATAGTTTAAAATAGCTTTTAAAGTGTTAAAATAATTTATATATAGTTTAAATGATTTTTAATAGTACAAAATAGATTCAAATAATTTAGGTGGGTTTATAGTAGTTTAAATTTAATTTAAAATAGATTAAATAGCTTTGAAATAAATTCAAAATATGTTAACTAGGTTAAAATAGATTGATATTGTAATATCCCGGAATTTCCAGGAATTTAAAAAATGATAATCTCTTAGTTTAAATTTATTTGAAATTGATAAAATTGTTATTTTCAAAAATAAATAACCAAGTAATAATAATATAATGTCTTAATTATGGTTATAGTTTGGTTTTAAAATATGAATAATTATTTTGTTTGTGTAAAAAAATTCTAAATTGACTTATTGTTTTCAAAATTGATAAGTGTGTTTAAATATATTTATATCTATGTATTTAAAAATGATTTTAAAATAGGATAAATTATTTTAAATAATAATGAGCTTAATTAAAAATTGATATTTATATTTATTTAAATTGATTTTTAGATTTGGATTTTTTAAATTGACTTTGAATGTAAATTTGAATTTAAGGGGATATACATACATCTTAAAATAAAATGATAATATAGTTTGAATTTAAAATATACAGATAATGTTTTTAAATAAAAATACGATTTGTTTTATATTATTTTATAGAAATTTATCTATTGAAATTTGGATATGTATTTATTTAATAGGAATAAATACAAAGGGGTTTTTGAAATAGCATTTTAAAAATGAGTTTGCAATATTTTATAATTTTATTTAAATTATAATTGGTTTTATTTTATTTTCTTTTAAAAATTGTATTTATATAAATTTAAAACAGTGTTTATAAATTATTAAATGTATTTGTTAATTTGGAATTTAATTAGAAAAGCATTTTTAAATTAAGAAAACATATTAGTTAATTAGGAAATTAATTTAAAAAGCTTTTAAATTTCTTTTAGAATAAATATACATAAATATTGACAAGTGTTAAGTTAGAAATCATTTAGATAGCAAGTGTTAACACATTTATGTAAGCTAATGACAAGTGTCCATTTTTTTTTAATTTTCTTTTAATTTAATAAAACTGAAAATTTGCCTATATAAACACTATATTCTCTTCACTTTCTTTTTCTTTAAAATTTATGTTCATTCCTAAAAGAAAACAAGAAATATACATGCAACTTTCACTCTTCAAAAACTAGAAAATCCTTTAATCAAATCTGGAATTCTCCTCAAACAAAATCTGAAAACCCATGATCAGTTTAAATTTATACCAAGACAAATCAGTAAGTGAATCACTTTCTCTTCTATCAAAATTTGCAATCTTTACTCTTCATAAACCAGAAAATCCTCAAACCAATGTGCAAATCAAATCTGCAAATTTGTTTCCCTGTAAAACCTCTCAAGTTCAAATTTGGAAAATTTATTTTCCCTGTAAAACTTTTTTCCAAACCTGCCATCTACTCCTCAAATTCAAGCACCATCCAGAAATAAATTTGAAACCCTGTAACCCATTTTCCAACCAAATAACATAACCTGAAATCTTGTGCAAATAAACTGCATGTCTGTAGTATGTTCTCAAAACAATTCGAATATTTGCAAATTTTCAAGTGCGTGCAAGTGAATAATCTGGGTCAACGCAACCTGAAGCATTTCTGTTGAAAGCATTTCAGTTTAAAGGCTTTTCTGTTTCAAAAGTGGCTTCAGCTTCAAGTTCAAAATATTTTGCAAGTTCCAGTTTTATCATCAAACCTTTGCACTTCATTTTAAAAGAGGTGAGTAAACATTTTTACAAAAATTTAAGTAGTATATTTTATGTTGCATATGAGTTTGTGATTATCTTTATTTTATATAAGTTTGCCTCTGTTCTCTGTGTAAATAAATATGCAATATGTGTTGTATGCTTTGAATCTATGCATGCTTGATCTTCTCTGTTTATTTTTCCTTACTGCAAAATTTAAGAAATAGTCAGAACTACAAGCTTTCTCTATTTAAACAACTGTTAAGCCTTAGATTTAAACAAAATAAGTTAGTTTAAGTATAAACTAAGAACTAAAAATAGAACAGAGTTTCTGGTATTTGAAATTTATCTGGAAACAAACAATGCAGTGACACTTAGTCATCAATGTTTGAAATCAAATGTTGAAATTGGATGTAATAATTTATGTAATCTGGATTGTCACTGGGAAATATGAATGTTAAAAAGTAAATCACAATTTTTAAAATTGAATTGAGTGAGTAATTGGGGTTTTTCTGGAAATTGGTTTTTGGTCCAAATCTGATGATCTTTGCATCTGGGGTGTTCGGGGTTCTTGATGGAGCTAGAGGTAGGATTGGGGAGTGTGGCAAAAAATTACTGAAGGGTTGTTAATGGGTTTGGGTTTGGGTTCACCTTGGGTATGGGTTTGCGTGAGTTCAGGGAATTTTCTGATAATGGGTTTGGGTTTCAGTTCACCCTGGGTACTCGATTTTGAATCACGGCATGGTATGGTGTTCTGTTGATTATAGGTGCTTGTAGGGAGGTTGGGTGACTTCGCGATGGAGTCGTCGTTGACAGGAGGTGATTCCGGCACTGGTGCAGGTGCACGTGACGTCTAGGGTGTCAGTGGGTTGTGCTTGTTTTGGGTTGTTTGTTTATCTCGAGCAGGTCTCGGGGTATAGGGTAAATGACTCGGGGAAACTCGCGTGATTCTGGGTTGTGGCTCGAGTGTTTCTAGGTTTTTGCAAGCCTGACTTAAACTGTTAAGTTTAACAGTTTTTAATTTTTTTAGCTAAAACAGTTTTCTTAAATTTAAGTCAAATTGTTTTAAAAAGAAAGATGATGTTCTTGGATTCATGTATACATGGGTTGAAACCAAATTGAAATGCTTAAACAGATTTTTAATTTAAAATAAAGTAGGTTTTAAACTTTAAATAAATTAAGCTAAATTAAAATTCTTGAAATTCATTTCTTTGAATTGATTTGTTTATATAAATGAATTTGTATGAATGGTTTTAAATGTTTTAAGTTAAAACCTTAATGTTATTTTCAAACTTATTTGAAATATAAAAAGGAGATTATAAGGAAATATTTATTTTTAAATCAGTAAATTAATAATTAAAGGTAGGTAATTAATGATTTCTTTAGATTTCAAATTAATTCATGAATTAAGTTAAGTAAAATTTTCAAGGTTAATTAAAGATAAAGTTTTATCTTAAGAACAATTAAGTTTAATGAATTGTAATTAATAAGGTTAATTAAGAAATTTTAAGTTTATTAATTAATTTAATTAATTATTTAAAAAGGGTTAATTAAGTAATTAATTAAGCATGATTATTAATTTAGTTAACTAATAATTATGATGGTTTAATTAAATGACTAATGATTAATTAAATTGTAATTATTTATTAATGAAGTAATTAAAGGTTAATTAAAAACTAGTAATTAAGAAATGCTTAATAAAGTTTTAATTGGGTTTTCTTAATTAATATTTAAGAGGTTATTAATCTATAATGCAAGTTAATTAAGAATTAATTAACTATTATTAAAGGTTAAATAATTATAATTAAGGATTGATTAATTATAATTATGAATTAATTAATTTTTAATTAAGGTTGTTAATTAATAATTAAGTTTTATTAATTAATGATTAAGGATAATTAATTGGTTAATTAAGGTTAGTTAATTAATTATAAAAGTAATTAGGGATTGATTACTTTGTATTATAGGATTGATTAATAATTAAGGTTTATTAATTTATAGTTGAAGGATAATTAATCTGTAGTTAATGATTAATTTGGTTAAAGAGTAATTAAGGGATGAATTACTCGATTTTGATTTATGAGATGAGTGTGATCAAGTAAGTTAATTAATTTGTTAATTAATTAAAGATAGTCACATGATAAATGATTAAGTATGTTTACTTAATAAGTTTTGATAAGAGTAATTACTTAAGATAAGTAATTGATGAATAAATTATAGGGGTAATTGAGATAAGTGAAATTACTTATTGTGAAGTAATTTTAAATGGATAATTACTTGTTAAAGTAATTAAGGGTTTATTACATGGCGTAATAAATCAAAGAATTTATGAAAGTAATTAAAAGTAATTAAGAAGTAATTAATTACTGTTTATATTTATTAAAGTTGATTAATTGAAAGCAATTAATTTAAGCATGATTAATTAATATAATTAATTAAGGAATAATGTAATTAGTTATAGTTAATTAATTAATGGAAGTAATTAATTAAGGTTCATTAATTAATATGATTAATGAGAATAATTAAGGATTAAGTACTTGATTAAGAGTTAATTAATCAAGGTTGATTAATTAAGATGATAATTAATTAATTTGTTTAATTAATGGATAAGTAAGCAAGATTTATTGTGATGAAGGTAATTAATTTAATTAATTTTAAATTAATCAAGAGATGAAGTAATTAATTTAATTCACTTTAAATTAATTAGAGATAGAGATAGTTAATTTAATTCATTTTAAATTAATTATGTTATGATTAAGTAAATCATTGCTTATGTATGAATGGGTGACATTGATTGTCTTGAATGGATGTAATCTCAGAAATGAGATAAGTAATGTTGTGCGGTATGAATGCTTGTTGCATTGTGATGGTAATATAGATTATCTATTGTGATTATTATATGGATTACCTATTTTGTTATGGATCATCTATTTATTTTGATAATGTGATTATTAATTGTGACTTGTGAATTATCTATCTGTGTGTATATAGATAGTTGAATTTAATTGTTTAACCTTAAACAACTTGGACCTAAAAGATACGTTTTGGATTTCGATGAGACCGGGATCGGGTTTCCTTATTTGGATATCCGTAAACCACATCGATCCAAATTAACGATAGGTCGTGAATCTCAAGTGAAGATAAAGATTCAGAGTGCAAGGGTTATTGTCGTTAACTCTGAGGGTGATTCCAAAATGAGTGTAACGAGATAATGCCTTCGGTTTCGTTCGAACTTGGAACGAACTTGTATGGATTGAATGTTTTCAGAACATCGTTAGGTGGACGATGAGCATTCTAAGGGATGTGTTCTATAAAGGTAATCGTACCCTCAAGCCTCATCAACCGGGAATGGCTAAAACAGGGGAGGTGCAGCAAGGCTAAGTGGGTCAAGCCCAAGTAGGATGAGATTAATCCCTGTCTAGAGTCCCTTTTATTTCGGCTGTGTGGGCGGTTAATAGCTACAACCGCCGGGGTTGTCTTATTCGGAACTGTTCATTAAGAAATGGTTCCGGCCTTGTGTTGCAGGGGAGCGGGCGTACTCCTCGGTACGGTGATCTAGGCCATGTACTGTGATGGGCGGTACCCCAGTAGCCCTGCCATTGTATGGAATCCAAAATCCAGTAAGTGCCCTGGGATTTGATTTTATTACCCACTTTGGTGGCTAGTAGCTAGAATTTAATAAATGTAACAATTTCGGCTATTTCATATTTATTTGAAAACCCTAGACCTATTATAATATCACTGGATTTCCTATCAAATGTTTGGTTAGCGTAAGTTCAAAACTTTTCCATGTTTATGTGTGGGAAGTCTTACGTGATACCTTTTCTTTCAAAAGGTTTTTAAAGCTAAGCAATTTTAACCATTTACTCACACCAGACCCATGTTTGACCCGGAATTTATTCTGTTTTTCTTAAACTCTTGGGTACTCAAATTTTTACGAGTAGCCAGGGATTCAGGTTGGCTTGATGAATTCTGGAGGAGCAATAGAGCAGGATGCTTCTGCGTACAGCTATATAGTATTCCGCTGTGTGTTCTCTGAGTCGTTTGTCTTTGAGTTGTGTTGAGTTGTATAACTAGACAGGTGTTTATAACTATCTAGTATGTGTTGTTTAGCTGTGTATCTCTGATGTATATGATACCATGTAATATATTATGTGATTAATATAATTTATTCATTCCGCTGTTTAGATTCTGATGTTGTTTCTTTCTTCTTCTTTGTCTTCTCTCTTTTCTATCCCTTTCTTTCTTAAAAAAATGATGCGATTTTCTATGGTGAGAAAGTTGGGTCGTTTCAGTTGGTATCAGAGCATTAGGTTAAGTGAATATCTAGGCTCTGTAGTGGTGTCTTTCTTGAGAAAGTGTACTTGTAATACACACACACACACACACTCTTCTACCTATCTGTTGGAGTACCTGTTTAGGTTTTCTAATATAAGTTATAAAGGTAGATAGAGTAGTGATGTGTGTAACACGACTACAAATGGTTGGAGTTTGAATGTTTGAAATTGGAAGTGTATTTTTCGAGACTGTAGACCTAATACCGTCTCGAGTAATCTTTGTAGTTTGGTGTAAGGATTTCTTCGATCTCTAAAGGAAACCAATTAAGGTTCGGAGTTCATCTTCGAAGTGTAGGTTTGATTTCGCTCGTGTGAGCGGATTTTTGAGAATTTGGATCTATCGGTTAGGAAGAAGTAAGTGATGGTATCGTGGAAACCCCAGGAAGTAGTAGTTGCGTGATGAGACGCAGTGACTATGGATGTCTCCGAAGATGTTTTCTTTCGAAGCAATTTTAAGGAAGTGTGTCTGCTTCGGGTTGTAGCTGAGTTCAACTGGATGTATGTGTTTAGTTGGAGGTCCGATTTTCTCAAAGAGTTTTGGATAAGAAGTCTTTAACATCTGTGTTAGCGGTGCAGCTCGGGAATGTTCTGTGTTCCAGCAGGAAGATCTTTTTGGCTTAGCAGTTCCTGGAGGTGGAATTCAGAAGTAGTAGAGAGGACCTGTTCCTTCGATGGATTAGTTGGTCGAGGATAAACTGTTCTGATTTGGGAAGAGAGAGGAGTATCTTTAGAAATTTAGATTGGTTGATTGCAAAAGTGACTTGCGACAGTTTTGTGATTATCTTAAATAGTCTTTTGCTTGGGTTTGTGGCATTTCTAGAGGATGTAGAAGCTATGGAATTGTCTAAGATTTTTCGAATATATCTTCAGGTTAGAGATTTGCCCGTATTGGAGATTGAGTTCTGAATCGACTTGATGACAGGAGTGATATCGGTGATTCAGCTGGGTAGAAGGTTGTCTCCTTGGTTGATTGTTTGGTGAAGCAGTTCTGTATTTCTTGGAACTTCTGTTGAACCTTATTTCCGAGATGTGATGTTTAGTCTGTGCCTGTGTTCATTCAACGGCATTTTCATTTGCTCCAGATCAGAGTTGTGCAGCGGAAGCAACGTAGCCGTTGTTCTTGAGTAGAAGCAACTGGAAGTTGCAGTGTTTTGGATTAGAGAGTTTCTACTAAAAAATTTCAGGATCTGAGACAAGTTGGCGAGTGATTCTATTCTGTCTTTTCCGGATGGGAGAAATTATTTTTCTACTGTTGATAGTAAAGTTTGGTTTTGATTTTGGGTAGATCTTGTGAGGATCAGTTTGTTGAGTTGATCCAGTTTGTTTATAGAAGCATCGGCGAAGGTTGAGCTGATCGGGAAGGATCTGTGGGCAGTCCAGATCATCCGAAAAGTTTTGAGGTTAAGAAACGGAAGAATTTGGAATTCGAAGTTTGAGGCTTCGATATTGTTGAGGTTTTCTCTGGTAAAGGGAGCAATAAGACTTGGTGAGCTCCAAGATATATTGGATTCTTCTGAATTTTTGTAAAGATCAGTGCTTTGGTCTGAAGAGTTGAATTGCCAGTTTGGAAGACTGGAATTCAAAATATTTCACGTATCTCTGAGGGAGTACGTGTTTGGTCCATCACTGGTTTTGAGACTAGTAGTTCTGTGAAGGATTTAGTTGTTGATCAGACTTGTCTATAGTCTGGTATCTTGTGCAGATTATAGATCTAGCTGAGTAGGAATTCAGTAGCTTAGCGGTATAGCTAGTTTGGGTTTAGTAGAGCGAGTATCCCTGTGATTATACCCGGGAAACTCGAGATAATTTTAGGAAGCTTATCCAGATCTAAGTCCGGATAGCTAGTGTTATTTATTTGATTGAATTGGTTATTTGGATGAAATTGTTTGTTTGATTGATAGTGTATGGCTGTTATGTATGTTTGAATTGGTTGAAATAAAATAAAACTTTGGATTATCTTTGTTTTAAATTTCGAGGACGAAATTCTTTTAAGGGAGGAGGAAGGCAATATCCCAGAATTTCCAGGAATTTAAAAAGTGATAATATCTTAATTTAAATTTATTTGAAATTGATAAAATTGTTATTTTCAAAAATAAATAACCAAGTAATAATAAAATAATATTTTAATTATGGTTATAGTTTGGTTTTTAAATAAGAATAATTATTTTGTTTGTGTAAATAAATTCTAAATTGACTTATTGTTTTCAAAATTACTAAGGGTGTTTAAACATATTTATATCTGTGTATTTAAAATTGATTTTAAATAGGATAAATTATTCCAAATAATAATGAGCTTATTTAAAAATTGATATTTATATATATTTAAATTGATTTTTAGATTTGGATTTTTTAAATTGACTTTGAATTTGAATATAAATTTGAATTTAAAGGGACATACATACATCTTAAAATAAAATGATAATATAGTTTGAATTTAAAATATATAGATAATAGTTTTAAATAAAAATAAGATTTGTTTTATATTCTTTTATAGAAATTTATCTATAGAAATTTGGATATGTATTTATTTAATAAGAATAAACACAAAGGGGTTTTTGAAATAACATTTTAAAAATGAGTTTGCAAAATTTTATAATTTTATTTAAATTATAATTGGTTTTATTTTATTTTCTTTTAAAAATTGTATTTATATAAATTTAGAAAAGTGTTTATAAATTATTAAATGTATTTGTTAATTTGGAATTTAATTAGAAATGAACTTTTAAATTAAGAAAACATATTAGTTAATTAGGACATTAATTTAAAAAGCTTTTAAATTTCTTTTAGAATAAATATACATAAATATTGACAAGTGTTAAGTTGGAAATCATTTAGATAACAAGTGTTAACACATTTATGTAAGCTAAAGACAAGTGTCCATTTTTTTTTAAAATTTTCTTTTAATTTAATAAAACTGAAAATTTGCCTATATAAACACTATATTCTCTTCACTTTCTTTTTCTTTAAAATTTATGTTCATTCCTAAAAGAAAACAAGAAATATCCATGCAACTTTCACACTTCAAAAACCAGAAAATCCTCTAATCAAATCTGGAATTCTCCTCAAACAAAATATGAAAACCCATGATAAGTTTAAATTCATATCAAGACAAATCAGTAAGTGAATCACTTCCTCTTCTATCAAAATTTGCAATCTTTACTCTTCATAAGCCAGAAAATCCTCAAACCAATGTGCAAATCAAATCTGCAAACTTGTTTCCCTGTAAAACCTCTCAAGTTCAAATCTGGAAAATTTATTTTCCCTGTAAAACTTTTTTTCCAAACCTGCCATCTACTACTCAAATTCAAGCACCATCCAGAAATAAATTTGAAACCCTGTAACCCATTTTCCAACCAAATACCATAACCTGAAATCTTGTGCAAATCAACTGCATGTCTGTAGTATGTTTTCAAAACAATTCAAGTATTTGCAAATTTTCAAGTGCATGCAAGTGAATAATCTGGGTCAAGGCAACCTGAAGCATTTCTGTTGAAAGCATTTCAATTTAAAGGCTTTTCTGTTTCAAAAGAGGCTTCAGCTTCAAGTTCAAAATATTTTGCAAGTTCCAGTTTTATCATCAAACCTCTGCACTTCATTTTAAAAGAAGTGATTAAACATTTTTACAAAAATTTAAGTAGTATATTTTATGTTGCATATGAGTTTGTGATGATCTTTATTTTATATAAGTTTGCCTCTGTTCTCTATGCAAATAAATATGCAATATGTGTTGTATGCTTTGAATCTGTGCATGCTTGATCTTCTCTGCTTATTTTTCCTTACTGCAAAATTTAAGAAATAGTCAGAACTACAAACTGTCTCTATTTAAACAACTGTTAAGCCTTAGATTTAAACAAAATAAGTTAGTTTAATTATAAACTAAGAACTATAAATAGAACACAGTTTCTGGTATTTGAAATTTATTTGGGAACAAACAATGCAGTGACACTTAATTATCAATGTTTGAAATCAAATGTTGAAATTGGATGTAATAATTTATGTAATCTGGATTGTCACTGGGAAATATGAATTTTAAAAAGTAAATCACAATTTTCAAAATTGAATTGAGTGAGTAATTGGGGTTTTTCTGGAAATTGATTTTTGATCCAAATCTGATGATCCTTGCATCTGGGGTGTCAGAGTTCTTGATGGAGCTAGAGGTAGGATTGGGGAGGGTGGCAAAAAATTGCTGAAGGGTTGTTAATCCATTGTGGAGTTTGGATTTGCTCGAATTTGGTTTTAAACTTAATTTTGGGTCTTGCTGCAAATTGATTCATTGCTTTTCTTATGGTGATTTGAGTTGCATGAAATTTTGGGAGAAGGAAGAACGGTGGATCGGCAACCCATAGCCGGAATTGTAGCGGTTGTCATTGATTGGAGGCGTGAGTTCAGGGAATTTTCTGATAATGGGTTTGGGTTTCAGTTCACCCTGGGCACTCGATTTTGAATCAAGGCATGATATGGTGTTCTGTTGATTGTAGGTGCTTGTAGGGAGGTTGGGTGACTTGGTAATGGAGTCGTCGTTGACCGGAGGTGATTCCGGCACTGGTGCAAGTGCACATGACGTCTTGGGTTTCAGTGGGTTGTGTTTGTTTTGGGTTGTTCGTTTATCTCGAGCAGGTCTCGGGGTATAGGGTAAATGACTCGGGGAAACTCGCTTGATTCTGGGTTGTGGCTCGAGTATTTCTAGGTTTTTGCAAGCCTAATTTAAACTGTTAAGTTTAACAGTTTTTAATTTTTTTAACTAAAACAGTTTTCTTAAATTTAAGTCAAATTGTTTTAAAAAGAAAGATGATGTTCTTGGATTCATGTATACATGGGTTGAACCCAAATTGAAATGCTTAAACAGATTTTTAATTTAAAATAAAGTAGGTTTTAAACTTTAAATAATTTAAGCTAAATTAAAATTCTTGAAATTCATTTCTTTGAATTGATTTGTTTATATGAATGAATTTGTATGAATGGTTTTAAATGTTTTAAGTTAAAACCTTAATGTTATTCTCAAACTTATTTGAAATATAAAAAGGAGATTATAAGTAAATGTTTTTTTTAAAACTAGTAAATTAATAATTAAAGGTAGGTAATTAATGATTTCTTTATATTTCAAATTAATTAATGAATTAAGTTAAGTAAAGTTTTCAAGGTTAATTAAAGATAATGTTTTATCTTAAGAAGAATTAAGTTTAATGAATTGTAATTAATAAGGTTAATTAAGAAATTTTAAGTTTAATTAATTAATTTGATTAATTATTTAAAAAGGGTTAATTAAGTAATTAATTAAGCATAATTATTAATTTAATTAACTAATAATTATGATGGTTTAATTAAATGACTAATGATTAATTAAATTGTAATTATTTATTAATTAAGTAATTAAAGGTTAATTAAAAACTAGTAATTAAGAAATGCTTAATAAAATTTTAATTGGGTTTTCTTAATTAATATTTAAGAGGTTATTAATCTATAATGCAAGTTAATTAAGAATTAATTAACTATTATTAAAGGTTAAATAATTATAATTAAGGATTGATTAGTTATAATTATGAATTAATTAATTTGTAATTAAAGTTGTTAATCAATAATTAAGTTTTATTAATTAATGCTTAAGGATAATTAATTGGTTAATTTAGGTTAATTAACTAATTATAAAAGTAATTAGGGATTGATTACTGTGTATTAAAGGATTGATTAATAATTAAGGTTTATTAATTTATAGTTGAAGGTTAATTAATCTGTAATTAATGATTAATTTGGTTAAAGAGTAACTAAGGGATGAATTACTCAATTTTGATTTATGAGATGAGTGTGATCAAGTAAGTTAATTAATTTGTTAATTAATTAAAGATAGTCACATGATAAATGATTAAGTATGTTTACTTAATAAGTTTTGATAAGAGTAATTACTTAAGATAAGTAATTGATGAATAAATTACAGGGGTAATTGAGATAAGTGAAATTACTTATTGGGAAGTAGTTTTAAATGGATAATTACTTGTTAAAGTAATTAAGGGTTTATTACTTGGTGTAATAAATCAAAGAATTTATAAAAGTAATTAAAAGTAATTAAGAAGTAATTAAAAATAATTAATTACTGTTTACATTTATTAAAGTTGATTAATCAAAAAGCAATTAATTTAAGCATGATTAATTAATATAATTAACTAAGGAATAATGTAATTAATTATAATTAATTAATTAATGGAAGTAATTAATTAAGGTTCATTAATTAATATGATTAATGAGAATAATTAAGGATTAATTACTTGACTAAGAGTTAATTAATCAAGGTTGATTAATCAAGATGATGATTAATTAACTGGTTTAAATAATGGATAAGTAAGCAAACTTTATTGTGATGAAGGTAATTAATTTAATTAATTTTAAATTAATCAAGAGATGAAGTAATTAATTTAATTCACTTTAAATTAATTAGAGATAGAGATAGTTAATTTAATTCATTTTAAATTAATTATGTTGTGATTAAGTAAATCATTGCTTATGTATGAATGAGTGACATTGATTGTCTTGAATGGATGTAATCTCAGAAATGAGATAAGTATTGTTGTGTGGTATGAATGCTTGTTGCATTGTGATGGTAATATAGATTATCTATTGTGATGATGATATGGATTACCTACTTTGTTATGGATCATCTGTTTATTTTGATAATGTGATTATAAATTGTGACTTGTGAATTATCTATCTGTGTGTATATAGATAGTTGAATTTAATTGTTTAACCTTAAACAACTTGGACCTAAAAGATACGTTTTGGATTTTGATGAGACCGGGATCGGGTTTCCTTATTTGGATATCCGTAAACCACATCGATCCAAATTAACGAATCTCAAGTGAAGATAAAGATTCAGAGTGCAAGGGTTATTGTCGTTAACTCTGAGGGTGATTCCAAAATGAGTGTAATGAGATAATGCCTCTGGTTTCGTTCGAACCCGGAACGAACTAGTATGGATTGAATGCTTTCAGAACATCGTCAGGTGGACGATGAGCATTCTAAGGGATGTGTTCTATAAAGGTAATCGTAGCCTCAAGCCTCATCAACCGGGAATGGCTAAAAAAGGGGAGGTGCAGCAAGGCTAAGTAGGTCATGCCCAAGTAGAATGAGGTTAATCCCTGTCTAGAGTCCCTTTTATTTCGGCTGTGTGGGCGGTTGAACAGCTACAACCGCCAGGGTTGTCTTATTCGGAACTGTTCAGTAAGGAATGGTTCCGGCCTTGTGTTACAGGGGAGCGGGCGTACTCCTCGGTACGGTGATCTAGGCCACGTACTGTGACGGGCGGTACCCCGGTAGCCCTGCCATTGTATGCAATCCTAAATCCAATAAGTGCCCTCAGATTTGATTGTATTACCCACTTTTGTGGCTAGTAGCTGGAATTTAATAAACGTAACAATTTCGGCTATTTCATATTTATTTGAAAACCCTAGACCTATTATACTATCATTGGATTTCCTATCAAATTTTTGGTTATCGTAAGGCAAAAACTTTTCCATGTTTATGTGTGGGAAGTCTTACGTGATACCTTTTCTTTCAAAAGGTTTTTAAAGTTAAGCAACTTTAACCATTTACTCACACCAGACCCATGTCTGACCCGGAGTTTATTTTGTTTTTCTTAAACTCTTGGGTACTCAAATTTTTACGAGTAGTCACGGGATTCAGGTTGGCTTGATGAAATCTGGAGGAGCAATGGAGCAGGAGGCTTCTGCGTATAACTATATAGTATTCCGTTGTGTGTTCTCTAAGTCGTTTGTCTTTGAGTTGTATTGAGTTGTATAAATAGACAGGTATTTATAACTGCCTAGTATGTGTTGTTTAGCTGTGTATCTCTGATGTATATGATACTATGTAATATATTATGTGATTAATATAATTTATTCGTTCCCAAGTAGGATGAGGTTAATCCCTGTCTAGAGTCCCTTTTATTTCGACTGTGTGGGCGGTTGAACAGCTACAACCGCCGGGGTTGTCTTATTCGGAACTGTTCATTAAGAAATGGTTCCGGCCTTGTGTTGCAGGGGAGCGGGCGTACTCCTCGGTACGGTGATCTATGCCACGTACTGTGATGGGCGGTACCCCAGTAGCCCTGCCATTGTATGGAATCCAAAATCCAGTAAGTGCCCTGGGATTTGATTTTACTACCCACTTTGGTGGCTAGTAGCTAGAATTTAATAAATGTAACAATTTCGGCTATTTCATATTTATTTGAAAACCCTAGACCTATTATAATATCACTGGATTTCCTATCAAATGTTTGGTTAGCGTAAGTTCAAAACTTTTCCATGTTTATGTGTGGGAAGTCTTACGTGATACCTTTTCTTTCAAAAGGTTTTTAAAGCTAAGCAATTTTAACCATTTACTCACACCAGACCCATGTTTGACCCGGAGTTTATTCTGTTTTTCTTAAACTCTTGGGTACTCAAATTTTTACGAGTAGCCAGGGATTCAGGTTGGCTTGATGAATTCTGGAGGAGAAATGGAGCAGGATGCTTCTGCATACAGCTATATAGTATTCCGCTGTGTGTTCTCTGAGTCGTTTGTCTTTGAGTTGTGTTGAGTTGTATAACTAGACAGGTGTTTATAACTATCTAGTATGTGTTGTTTAGCCGTGTATCTCTGAGGTATATGATACCGTGTAATATATTATGTGATTAATATAATTTATTCATTCCGCTGTTTAGATTCTGATGTTGTTTCTTTCTTCTTCTTTGTCTTCTCTCTTTTCTATCCCTTTCTTTCTTAAAAAAATGATGCGATTTTCTGTGGTGAGAAAGTCGGGTCGTTTTAGATATGGACTAAATGAATTAAAAATAGTTTAAAAATACTTCAAAATAACTTAAATTAGTTTAACAATTCGAAATTCTTAAAAATCTGGTGTAACGATCCTGACTCGACCTTCGAAAATCGACACCCGTACTTCACTTATACACGAATGTCGCAGATTCAAACGCCGAATCTAGCTCGTCGGAGCTTATAAAATATTTAATTTTGAATTCCAAATCAAAATTTTATTAAAAAACAATTTATCGAATTTACTATCTTTTGATATATATTCATTCAAATTGTCAAATTAATCCACAATTAAACTTATAATCAAAATATTATTCAAATTATTTATTTCTGAATTTTCAATTAGAGATTCTATTTTAAAATCATATCTATATTCATTTATATTAATAAACAAACAAATATCTATTAAATTTGGAAAATACCTGTGATAACACGGGTTTTGATCATCTAATAATTGAATAATTATCTGATTTTATATGGGTAAATATATGGAATTTTGATAACTTAGAAATATTTGAATATATATTTTTATAAATGAATTTAAAACTATAATAAATCTTAAGATAAATTTAATAGGTATATGAAAAACTTTATAATAGTTAAATTTTCCAGGAAAAAAAAGTATCAATAGAGATTGTAAATAGAAATTTGATTTTAGAATTCAAAAATAAATACCTTATAAATAATTTAAAACTTGTTTAATATTTAAACTGTTACAAGATTAACAAACCTCGCGAAAACACGAAGCAAAACCTAAGCTAATCTTCCTTTTCCCTCCGAGTCAAACCCGAAGAAAAATCACTGTCGCACTCAAACCAAACAATGGTGCACCAAGCCACTCGTGCACCTGCACCGTTCATCGATACGACTCCGACGTCAACAACCACCGTCGACAAGTCATCCACGAACTCCTAAAGCCTTCCTACCCCCTGGCTCATTCAATTGATCACGAAATTTTAATTTGATATAATCGAACCCATCGGAACAAAATGCTCCAACCCAACATTGCTTCGTCTAGACGACACCGATCACCAGAGGCGCCACCCTTTCGGCCACGGCCTCGTCCAGGACCTAGGCTTCTTTTCCTCCTCAACCGATCCCTTCCCAAGCTTCGACGGCGACGCCCTCTCCACATTTCCGACCTCGACCGAAATCCACCCTAAGCTCTAATTCTTCGATTCGTCGATGCCACAGTGGCCAAATAAACCACTAACCATTTTTGCCTGTTTCGCTAACCTCTCAGCCTTCTTTAGCCATGACCCCGATCATCCAAAGCTTCACCGTTCGCCGAAAATCGTTTGAAATCCATAGTTCGTTCATCTCACGATTCTCGTGATTTACAATTAAAAAAATCAAGTTTTTATTTTTAAAAATTCCATAGTTTGATAACTGATCTGAATATGATCCTGAAATAATGAATTTTTTTAATCGAATTTAGCTATATATTAAGTCCCACTGTTCTTCTTTCTTTATGTGAAAAACTAACTCCACTTGAAAATGTTTTTTTAAAAAAATTGATGACTTGTTAACAAAAAAAACTTGTTTACAAATTATAGCCTAAAGAAGATCAGGAAGGAAGAACATGATTTTTTGATCAAGTTAAAAGACCGTAGACAGAACAACAATACTGACATACTGATATGCACACCAAGACAAACATGCAGACATAATTCCATTCATACAAACATTTTCTCATAATCATACTTCAAGTTTTATCACATGAGATCAGGATTTAAACTTAATCTAAACCTTTAGGGGTTTGTTTACTCACCTTTAAATAAGAAAACAGAGAGCTTGAACTAAAATCTGGAAATGCTTTTCTTCTGACAAAACAGAAACCGGAACTTTTTATTGATCTAAAGATTTGAATCCTCATCTTGCTTTGATTATTCCTCTGGTTTTGATTTGTTGAATCTGAGATGATTTGCTTTGCTTTGGGTTTTCAGATTTGTATAAATTTGTTGAGTTCAGATTTGCTTTGGGTTTTCAGGCTGAAGATGGTTGATCTTTAGGTTTTAATTTTTTTACTTTGAATTTGTTTCTCAGGATTATAATTTTTTTTGTGGTTTTTAGAACATTATGGTTTACATATTTCTCATTTGACAAATATACAACTTTTAGAAAAGAGCAATAAAATAAATTGACACCTGTGAGATTCTATGTTATAATAGTTAACACTTGTTAATTTTATCATAAAACCATTACATTTGTCAAAAACATATATCTTAATGTTTAAATCCCTTATAAAATTTATTTTCTTATGTTGTTAAGTAACTTAAAATTTTACAAATGTGAAAAACATTATTCTTTTATATATATATATATATATATATATATATATATATATATATATTAATTCTAACAAATATGAAGGAAAGTGTATTGTGTTTTATAACCTAACATACGTTTATTTAATATATATATACAATTCATACTTATCTCATGTTTTAAAATATATGTTTTAAAGCTTTCGTTAATTCTTGTTTTAATACCATAAATATTTGTTCCTTTGAACTATAAAGTTAATAATCCAATTTTATTTATAAGGTATTTATTTTTCAATTCTAAAGCCAAATTTCTATTTACAATCTCTATTGATACCTTTTTTCCTGGAAAATTTCACTGTTATAAAGTTTTGCATATACCTATTAAATTTATCATAAGATTTATTAAGTTTTAAATTCATTTATAAAAAATATATATATTTAGATATTTCTAAATTATCAAAATTCCATTTATTTACCCAAATTAACTCAGATAATTATTCAATTATCAGATTATCAAAATCCAGGTTATCACATTCCTCTCCCCTTTAAATCTTTTCATCCTCAAAAAGGAACGAAGCCAGAATTTATTCAATACCCAAAATCAGATAAATTATTCTTTGATTATTATTATTATGCATTATTATTATTATTTTTTTAAACACTTTAAAATATTATAATATTTTTTTTAAAGATACTTTTTATAACTCGATGTCTCAGAAGTCCATCCTTGTTCTCATAGAAATTCGGTCATACGTTGATCAGGCGTAGGACTAAAAATCTATAAGTACTTGGTAAAACCGTTTTCAACGTCCAGTGAAAATACTTGGAATTTTTTTTCGAAAAATATAGAATACATTTTTTAAAATAGAGGGATCATGACAACTCAATACAGGGGAGGTGCAGCAAGGTTAAGTGGGTAGCACCCAAGTAAGACGAGATTTACCCCTGTCCATAAGTCCCTTTTATTTCGACTGTGTGGGCGGTTGATCATGACAACTGCCGGGGTTGTCTTGTTCAGGAGTGTCCAATAAGGGATGGTTCTGGCCTTGTGTTGCATGGGATTTAGGGTGGATCCTCGGTACGGTGGTCTAGGCCACGTACTGTGATGGGTGGTACCCTAGTAGCCCTGCCATTGATGGAAACCCATTCTTCCTACGTGCCTTTTACGGTTTTGATTGTATTACCCACTTTTGTGGCTAGTAGCTGGAATTTAATGAATGTAACAATTTCGGCTATTTTCTATTTACTTGAAAACCCTAGACCCTATTATAGTATCATTGGATTTCCTATAAAACGTTTTGGTTAGCGTAAGGTAAAAACTTATCCATGTTTATTTGTAGGGAGTCTTACGGGATACCTTTGTTTTCAAAGGATTTTCAAGTTAAGTAACTTTAACCCGTTAACTCACACCAGACCCATGTTTGACCCAAGTGTTTATTTTCTGTTTTATTAAACTCTTGGGTACTCATATTATGTATGAGTAGCCGAGGGATTCAGGTTTTCTTTTACGAGTTATGGAGGAGATATGGAGGAGGCTTCAACGTGTAGATATATGTGTAGAGTTCTATTGTGTTAGAGTTCTATTTGTATCTTTGTGTTGTACTTGAGTTGTAATAACTAGATAGGTGTGTATAACTGTCTAGTTTGTTTTGTATTAGCTATATAACTCTAATGTATATGATACTATGTAATATTTTATTTGATTAATATAATTTATTCGTTCCGCTGTGAGATTCTGATGTTGTTTGGTTCTTTCTTTTCCATCTTTTCTCTTTTCTATCCATTTCTTTCTTCTTAATTATGTGTCATTCTAAGGAATGAAAGGTGGGCCGTTACAAATATAATTTATAAGATGTGTAACTCTGTATATGATACTATATAATATTTATGTGATTAATATAATTTATTCATTCCACTGTTGAGATTCTATTGTTGTTGCTTTCTTTTTTCTCTATCTTTGTCTTTTCTATCCCTTTCTTTCTTAAAATTGATGCACCTTATTGTCGAGAATAAGGCAGTTCGTTTCATTTGCTACCAAATGTAATGACCCGGAAATTTCGATCCCGAAAATTCCAGATAGTTAGGAAAAGAAGAAAAGAGAAAGAAGAAGAAACAGAAACAAGTCACAGAAACCTCACATTCGCAGCGGATCAAAATATAACATCACATAAAATAACAGTTATACAAAGGAAAACTGTATCAGTTAATATTCATTAATATGTCAGAGTTACAACATTTATACAAAACATTGGACAGTTAAAATCACATGTCCTAGATAAACAAAAATATATCATAGTGGAAACACTCCATACGTTCCTGCCATCCATACAAACATCTTTTCTTTAGAGATCATAACTAGAAATTGTATAGATGAAGTGGTATTATTCTATTTTGATTTAGTTGAGCCTGTGTTTTAAGTACAGAGTATGATTTTACACAACACAGACATGCACATGGAAATACCACAGTAATTCACTATATTTCAAACCAAAAATTATTTTTACATCCATTTTAGACATTTCTACAAAAAAAATTTAAATATTTGTCACGTACATTAAGTTAAACAGGTTAAACTTTATAGAAGAGGTGTTACTCACCTATAATTTATGAACAGGGGACAGGGAAAACGTTGATCTGGAAGCTGATCTTGATAAATCTTGAATCTAAACTACTTCTTGATTATGATTTGCTTACAGGTCTGGATATGAAGCTTTGATCCTTAAATTTTTTTGCTTCTAGTTTTGAGTTTGTTTTACAGGATTGATTTTTGACATTTCATTCAAATTTTTTTCTTTTAGAATTTGAAATCATTAAAGAAAATGAGAGATGATGTTTATATTTTCTTCTATTAATTATAAAAGACACTTGTTAAATTGTTGAGTAACTTAACTACACTTGTCATTAAATCTATTGAATCAGTATTTCAATGATTTAAAATTAGTTAATTATCCAATTAACAGATATTAAAAATCCGAGTTATCACATTCCTCCCCCCTTACAATCTGTTCATCCTCGAAAAGGAACGAAACCAGAATTGATTAAAATGCTTTAAATCAGATAAATTTCCTTAATCAATCAACCCATTAATTAGTTACACTAAGTAATTAGTTCTTAATTACTTCCCTTAAGTAATTAACCTTTAATTACTAATTAAATTAATTAATCCTTATCAAATTTATCTTTTAATTACTTACATTAAGTAATTATCTCTCAAGTAATTAATCTCAAATCACGTTGATTAGTTAATCTCAAATCACCAATATATTAATTTCTAATTACCAGTTAATGAATTTCTGTTGATTAATTTATAACTCTCTATATAATACACACACACACACACACACACACACACACACACACACACCATCTTTTTAAGCGACCACAAGGTTCAACACTATTTTAATCTCCTTTACAAATCCATATTTCAATTTACTCTACTCAAAATGATTTACAACCAAGTTTGCTACATTCAATTCATATTTACCACGACCATCTTAAAATTACTTCAATATGATCAACATGTTGAATTATGAAAATTTGTCGTTTGGGTAATGCAGTTGATGTGTTTGGCTTAGATTTATGAATAGAAGGTTGTTAAATCTCGTATTATTGGAGACTTATGTACTTGTTTGAGTAAGTACAGGTACGTGAGGTAATCGATAGAGTTGGAGCACGTAAATGCAATATTAATTAGCCGCTTGCTTTTTAAATGATATTCAAAGGTACGCCTACGCAGTACAATTGGAATATGATAATATATTGTGATATATTGTGGTATATTTTGTTTTCCGACCGTGTGGGGCGATGTATATATATTTATTATAATCGTGATACTGTAAAACACTCTCCGTACAAAGGAGACGCTGTAAAAAAAATTCGGAAATTTTTGGAGTTAGAATTTTTTTTAAATGTTTTGGAAATTTTTGGTTTAACTAGAAAGTTGCATTTTGAAATGGTGTTGTAAACAAAGCTTTTGAGTTAAAAATAAAGCGAATGGTTTTGGAATTGAGATAAAAGTTTTGGTGTAGTGAATGTAAGTTTTTAACTAAGTAAGTTTGAGGTAAGTAAATGAGTTTAGTAGCATTTTCCCACCTTAACAAATTTTGTGGACAAAATTTTTATAAGGGGGGAGGAATGTGACGACCCGAAATTTTGGTCGTGAAATTTTGAACATTGAATGAGAATTATAATTTGATTTGAAATAAGAAGATTTTGGTTAAATTAATGAAATTAGTCAAAATTTCAAATATGGTAATTCAATTGGATTTGAATAAGAATAATTTAATATTTGGAATGGGGATAATTGGGGAATCGAGATATAAATGGTTATGGAAATGGTTTCTAAGATTTATTTTAAGTCTAGTTTGATTTGAATTTTAATATTGGACTTTTGAATGGAATCAAAAGTCGATAAGTTAAATTTGGAATTTTTAAATTAATTTAATAATGGAATATATAATAATATTGCAAATAATCAGATTTTGACTCGAAATGAATCAGAATGATTTCTAATGTGATTATAAATTCTATATGATTTATAATAGAGTTAGTAAAGTTTTAAAAATAAAATTTTAAGTGATTTCGACGATTTTGGAAATCGCTCGAATTTATCGATGGGTTAAAATTGCCTTCCGGGGCACGGTCTTGGAATTCGACGAAACTAGTTCCATTGGATCCGTAATAGTTAATTATTATCGGATTTCAAATTTCGTAATGTTTGGAGTTACTGTTTGCTCGAACAGGTGAGAAACGCGTTGAAATTAAAATCGAAAATTTAATATGTTAAATCGATTCAAAAAGCTATCTTCCACATATGATTGAATTAGCTTCCGTAACACGTTCTATTGCGTTCGGAATATGCATAAAACCTTATAATCGCCTAGCGGCATGTCTGATTAGGTTTCGTTTGAAAATAATGTTTAAAAGTGCATTTAATATTGAAATAATAATTATAAACGTTTATGTATTAATTTTTTTAAGCGAAACCCTAGATATATTGCTCGGCCATTGTTCTACTTTTCTATGGCCGATAATCATTTTCGTTTCTCCTCGAAAATCTCTCAATCCGTGCCTTAGTTTAAAAAACTTTCTAAAGGAAAGTTGTAGATCGTGGAGAGATCTACTCATTCAACTGGTGGTTCGAGCTATCGTCATCGATGGAGGGAGGAAATGGGCTACTAAGGTGATGCATTCATGCGTGCTCTTCAATGAATAGGAGGCGCCGAGCTCCGTAAAGCTCTGGCTGATGGGGAAGTTCGAGATACCCTTCGATATGGCAGGAATCGATCGTAGAATAGTGTGGCAGAGAGGTCGCGAAATTCGAAGGAATTGTGGCGGCAATGGGTTGCGTTGAAACCCTAGAGGCACGAACGAGAAGAAGCTATGTGCGGCCCGATTTCTTTTGTTCAAAGTGGACGGCCGATGGTAATTATTTAAAAAAAAGGAAATTTGTTTAAAAATTTATAACAAACTTTATAAGTCCATAACTTGTGCATGCTTGATCAGATTCCGACGAAACAGGAAGCGCCGGAATCGCAGCGACGCGATCTACACACTGCTACAAATCTGGAGGCAATTGGAGCTCATGAAAATTTTGGATTAAATCGAATGGGCTCGATTTAATTTAAAATTGAAATGCTCGACGAATTCAAGGTGAGTTAATCTCACTCACATCTGGAATGCTAGTTAATTTAAGTAGTTAATATGTAAATGGTTGATTGATTGGTTGAATGCGAAATTTTTTATCAGATTGGATCGATATTTATTGGTTTTGCTAACATCTGTGGATGCGGGGAAACGTGTTGGAGGGATCCAAATGGATTTCTCACAACATAGAAACTATTTTCATAACTGTTGATGTATTTCATTTATATACTGTGATAGATAAATTTGGAAATTAAGCTGTGCTGTGTTATGATTGAATAAGTACAATTTGGTATTTTAAAATATAAATGAAAATAAAATAAATTAGGATTAAAAGGGAATTGAAAAGGAATTTTTGAGTAATGAATTTAAGGAAATTAAATTCAGGAAATTGATTTGGAATTTGAAGTGTTTTTGAAATCGTGATCTAAAAGGAAATGAGTAATGGAAATTTATAAACTGGTTTTATAAATGAAATGGAATATTTATTGGGGGATAAATATTGAAAGTATTGATTTTCGATAGGAACTTCTATAAGAAGGTGCAAATTGTTTTAAAAGTAATAGTGGGATTATTTTTAAAAGATGGAAAGTGTATTTTCCTGGAAAACTAAGTATGTTTTCAAAGAAAAGCTTTCGAAGTATAAACTAGAAGTTTAAAATGTGTTTTTTGAACATTTTAGAAGAAAATACTATTTTTAATTATTTAGGCGAAGAGTAAATATTTATTAAAGTAATTATGGTATTTAATTATTTTAGATGTAAATTGGTATTATGTTTTCTAAATGAAATTTTATTATAAGTATTTGGTGTAATAACTTTATATTAAAAGGAAATTTTTGACTTAAGCTACCCAAGAAAACTTTTATATATTTTCAAAAGTATATTTTGAATAAAGAATTTAGCAACTTATTTTAAATAATTTAAGTATATATTTTGAAAGTGATTTCTGGGAAATGTGAAATGTTTTTAAAAATAAAAGGGAGTTTTATTTTTAAAAGTGAGAGAAGAAATTTACGGAATTAAGACGTAAATTTGAGTTGAGGTAAATCAAGTAGGATTTATAAAAGAGTTCTTTGGAATATTATGGAATGGAAGTGTATTGACTTGACAGACAAGTATATTTTTTTCAAAGGAATTTTAATAATATAAGTTTAAATTTTGAAAATTGTTTTAAAAAGATTGTTTTAGAGAAATTTATTATTTTTATTGTTTTAGAGAAGTAAATCTATTTAAATTATTTTTAATAGTAATTATTTTAAAAGCTAAACTGGCATTATGTTTTTAAAAGAAATTTTCTAATATTTATACTTTACATAAAACCTTTATTTTAAAAATAGCTGTGATTTGTAAAATTGTCAGGATGGTAGTTGTTGTTTGTTTATGATACTCTGATGATGATGTATTGTATATAACAGATATAGTTTTCTTTTTGTGTAAAGATCTGTTATTAACTATTATATTTTGTTCCGCTGCGATTGAGAGATTCTGTTATTTGTTTTGTTCCTTCTTTCTTCTATCTTCTTTCTTTTCCCTCTACTATCTGTTTTTCCTGGCACTTGATCGTCGACATATTATATAGTGTCGTATTTGTGTTGATTTTCGAGGGTCGAGAAGGGTGGGTTGTGGCAGTGAGTGAGATTAACTCACCTTGAATTCGTCGAGCGTTTCAATTTTAGATTAAATCAAGCCCGTTCGATTTAATCCAAAATTTTCATGAGCTCCAATTGCCTCCAGATCTGTTGCAGCGTGTAGATCACGTCGCTACGATTCCGGCGCTTCCTGTTTCATCAGAATCTAACAAACATGAACGATTTATGGACTTATAAAGTTTGTATATAAATTTTTAAACAAATTTCCTTTTTTTAATAATTACCATCGGCCGTCCACTTTGAACAAAAGAAATCAGGGCGCACACAGCTTATTCTCGTTCATGCCTCTAGGGTTTCAATGCAACCCGTTGCCGCCATAATTTCTTCGAATTCGCGACCTCTCTGCCACACTATTCTACGATCGATTCCTACCATATCGAAGGGCATCTCGAACTTCCCCATCGGCCAGTGCATCACGGAGCTTGGCGCCTCCTGTTCATCGAAGATTACGCACAAACGCATCACCTTAGCAGCCCATTTCCTTCCTCCATTGATGACAATAGCTCGAACCACCCGTTGGATGAGTAGATCTCTCCATGATCTACAACTTTCCTTTAGAAAGTTTTTGGAATTAAGGCATGGATCGAGAGATTTTTGAGGAGAAACGAAAATGATTATCGACCATAGAAAAAGAGAACGACGTCCAAGCAATATATCTAGGGTTTCGGCCGAATTTTTTTAATATATAAACGTTTATAATTATTATTTTAATATTAAATCCACTTTTAAACACTATTTTCAAACGAACTCCGAATCAGACATGCCGCTAGGCGATTATAAGGTTTTACCCGTATTTCGAACGTAATGGAACGTGTTATGGAGGCTAATTCAATCATATGTGGAAGATAGATTTTTGAATTGATTTAAAATATTAAATTTTCGATTTTAATTTCAACGCGTCTCTCACCTGTTCGAGCAAACGTTAAATCCAAACACTACAAAATTTGAAATCCGATAATAATTAACTATTACGGATCCAATGGAACTAGTTTCATCGAATTCCGAGACTGTGCCCCGGAAGGCTATTTTAACTCATCGATAAATTCGTGCGATTTCCAAAATCATCGAAATCATTTAAAATTTTATTTTTAAAACTTTACTAACTCTATTATAAATCATATAGAATTTATAATCACATTAGAAATCATTCAGATTCATTTCAAATCAAAATCTGATTATTTGTAATATTATTATATATTCCATTATTAAATTAATATAAAAAATTCCAAATTTAACTTATCTACTTTTGATTCCATTCAAAAGTCCAATAATAAAATTCAAGTCAAACTAGACTTAAAATAAATCTCAGAAACCATTTCCATAACCATTTATATCCCAATTCACCAATTATCCCAATTCCAAATATTAAATTATTCTTATTCACCTCCAACTGAATTACCATATTTGAAATTTTAACTAATTTCATTAATTTAACCAAAATCTTCTTATTTCAAATCAAATTAATATTCTCATTCAACATTTAAAATGAATTAAATGTTCAAAATTTAACGACCAAAATTTCGGGTCGTCACATTTCTCCCCCTTATAAAAATTTCGTCCTCGAAATTTGTTAAGGTAGGAAAATGCTGCTAAACTAATTAATTAACCCCATAATTAATTAATTAATCTTTAATTAATTAATTATCATTTAACTATTAATTAATAACCTTAACTATTAATTAATAAAACTTGATTAAAAATTAATCATTCCTTAATTAATTATTAGGTAATCCTTAATTAACAATTAATTAACTTAATTACTTGCTTAGTTAATTTTAAATTATAAATTAATTTATCTTCGTTACTTAATTAATTATAATTAATTAACCTTAATTAAGGTTGATTAATTAAGTAATTGAATATTAATTAATTTATAATTAATAGTTAACTAATTAATGATTAAGAATTAATTAATCAAATGATTAAGGTTAATTGATTATAATTAATTAACTAATTAAGATAAATTAATTTATAATTTGAAATTAATTAAGCAAGTAATTAATATTAATTAATTGTTAATTAAGGATTGTTTAATAATTAATTAAGGAATGATTAATTTTTAATCAAGTTTTATTAATTAATAATTAAGGTTATTAATTAATAGCTAAAGGATAAATAATTAATTAATTAACTAAAGATTAATTAATTAATTATGGGGTAAATTAAGAAGTGATTAATTAATTATTAACTAATATTTAAACAGCATCATTTTTTTAAAACAACAAGAAGAAGAAATAAGAAAGGGATTTGACTTGGGTCTCAGGGTGAGATTCTCTAGCTTGCCTCGGGTAAAATGCGGGAATATTCTCAAGTTTTAAAGTTCAGCAAAAATCAAGTTTAAAAACTAACTTCTTAATTATTATTTTTAAATAATGATGTTGTTCAAATATTAGTTAATTAAGGTTGTACGCTCTAATTTAACTTAAGTAGGTTGATTCTTATGTTAAATTTAAAACTTAGTAAATAGTGTAATTAAGAAGTAGTTAAGGAAATAAAATATTTTATCTTTAATTAGACATAAAGATCTTAAGTTAAATTATAGATTAATGATAATTAAATCCCAGGTTTATTAAATAAGATTTTAATTGATTAAGTAGTTAATTAAGATAAATGACTTATCTTTTAATTAAGTAAGATTTTGATGTTTAAGATTAATCAAGTTAATAAGAGAAGTTAAAAAGTAATTAATCAATTTCATTTATTAATAATTAAGGATTAATTAATTTATTAGAGATAAATTAATTGGTAATTAGAATTAATTAACTGGTGATTAGAGATTATTAATGTAAGTAATTTGTTAAGGATAGATTAATTTAATTAATATTTAAAGGTTAAATTAATTGAGGATAATTAACCAATGGGTTAATTACTTGATGGGAGTAATTAAAGGTAAATTACTTAATAGAAGTAATTAAGGATTAATTACTTAGTGTAATTAATTAAAGGTGTAATGACCCGCAAATCCGTACTCCTTAAGTCAACACTATTCTACAACAATCAACTCAAGTTGCACAGAAATACGAACCATTTGGGTTAAAGAAGAAGAGGTAGAAGAAGAAGATAGAAAACAATAACAGAATCTAACCATCGCAGTGGAATAAAATATAATAGATAATAACTACACTTTACTCAAACATCAAATATCTCTGTCTATATTATACATCATCAGAGTACATCAATCACAGCTCAACATCAATATCATACAAATGAATACTCAACAACTCGACACAGCGGACTATGTATATATATACAAGTACGGGAGTATGTATCGCCATCCTGCTCGTCTCCTGAGCTTCACAGCATCATATCCTGTATTCTATAATACTCGGTCTGACCCGAGCATTATAGTTAAATAACACCCGAGTCAGTCTGGAATACCAGCGTGAGAAAATCACACCCACTTGATTATTAAAGTTTCAAAAATCTTTTGAAAAACAAAAGCATCTCGTAAGACCACGCCACAAATAAACATGTCGGGTTTTTACCTTACGATAGCTAAAACAATTTTTATAGAAATCCTCTGATATTATAATAAGGTCTATATACAAATACTTATAACATAGCCGAAATTGTTACATTATTAAATTCCAGCTACTAGCCACAAAGTGGGTAATACAAACAAAACTCGTACAAGGCTCGTAGGGAGAATGGATTTCCAACCAATGACTAGGCACTGGGGTACCACCTGCCACAGTACGGGGCCTAGATCACTGTACCGAGGAGTACGCCCGCTCCCCTGCAACACAAGGCCGGGACTATCCCTTACTGGATAATCCCGAGCGAGATCACCCCGCGGTTGGGATCAGCAACCGCCCACTAAGCCGAAATAATAAGGGACATCTAGACAGGAATGACCTCACCCTGCTTGGGTGCTACCCACCTAGCCTTGCTGCATAACCCCTGATTTTCAGTCATTCCCATTTGATGAGGCTTGAGGCTAAGCGTTACCTTTTTAGAACAATATCCCTTAGAATGCCCATCGTCCATCTGACGATGTTTCGCAAGCATTCATCCATACAAGTTCGTCCCGGTTTCGAACGGAACCGAAGGTACTATTCCTACTACATCCGGTTTGGAAATATCCTCAGGATTAGTAGCGACTAGCCCTTGTACTTCACTGTTCCATTTACGAATCCACAATCGTTTTCACGAAAAGGTACAAACCGGATCGAAGTGGTTTTCGAGAAATGAATCTCGATCCCGGTCTCTTCGAAACGATCAACGCATTTGTCCAATATTGATAGTAGGTGATTTAACTACCAATTAACATTCACAAACAACCATCAAACATTAAATAATTTGCCAAATTATGTATTTATCTCAAAGATATCTTCACAAGATATATTTCTATTTTCAATCCTTTGAAAACAGTTTCAAGACCACCTTTCTTTTCAGAATAAACTTCCCAAATATTTTCTATCTCCTCTGAAATTCCAAGCACAAAACTAGATTTTAAAATAATTTAAAACACTTTACTTTGAAATATATACTTTAAAACACTTAGGATAAAACTACTTAAATAATTTGTTAAAAATACATACTATATGAATTTGAGAAAATAAGGTTACTTTATAAAATATAAATCCAGGTTTTCACTTTTAAAACAAATACTAAGTCACTTTTAAATAATTAATGCTATAATATATTAAAAGGAAATACTTGCTTTAGAAATTAAATATTAGAAATAATAAATTGTACAAACCTTACTTTCTTTAAAAACAACTTCCAAGCATTTAATTTTTATTTACAAATTTACTTTTAAAAACGTGTACTTGGCCATTCGGCGAGAATTCCAACTTCAAGCACTTAAATCAATTTCCCGAATTGATTTCCAATTCATTCTATTTAAAATAAATTTCTTTACTTGCTCGGTTCATTTCAAAAATTCATTAATTATGGACTTTATTTTTATTTTCATTATTTGCTGTTTGATTTTAAATCTTTTATCTGAAATATACAAATTTCAGGCTTTTCTTTTTTTTCTTCTTTGTCCCTTTCAAAATTTAAAATCTTAAATTTAAAATAATGTTATGTTCTTTTAGATATTAGCATTGGAGTTTACAATTCATTAACTTTCTATTTATTTCAAAAATCTCCTTTCTATATTCAAGATTTATTAACTAGAATTCTTATGTCACTTTATTTTATTTCATTCTTAAATTTATTCCAATTTCCATAATTATTTTACTTGCAAATTCACTTCCTTTATTTTTTTTTTCTCAACATCCAAGTTATATTTTTTTTCTGGAAATTCATTATACCCAATTATCCAATCAAACAATAGCACTCAATTTTTCAACATAATCCATCATAAAATATCAAATCATCATAACAGGGAATTTAAATAATTTAAATAAATGTTGAGGAATCCAGTTGGATCCTTCCAACCTGTTTTCCCTGCATCCACAGATGTTAGCATTACATAATATGCCAAATTCAAATTATACTATACTCTATCACATCAATCAATCCAACCATACAATCAATTATTTAAACTTAATCATTTAAATTTAAATTTAAACTGAGTGAGATTAACTCACCTTTGCTTTACGTTTGGCAATCCAATTCCAAACCAGCTTGCCTCCTTTCAGATTATGACCTTGTACAAACATTTTATTTGATTTATTAATATCCTTGGTTAACCAAAAATCTATTAACGTTTAATAAATTTAAATTAACAAATTTTCCTTAAATAAATTATTTTTGGTAACTAAAATAAATTAAATCAGTTTATTAACAACATTACTCACTAAATCCATTGTTTAAAAATAAACTAGCAACTTTTAAGATAGGTATATGTATATTAATTTATTGTTCTGAAACTACATATACTTTTAAAAATTTACTTATATATAGATCAAAATCTGATTTCCTATGAATTCTTCAATCATTTAAAATTCACATATTTTATTATTAGTTTTCCAAATCCTATTTAAAACAAGTTTTCTGTTTGTTGTCATTATACCTACTCATCAGACTTTCAGTTAAAAACCCTATTCAAATCAACAGCAGTTTGATCTACATATATTATCTACTTTCTAACTATATACATATCTTTCAAATGAAAAACAAATTTATAACTCTACCTACCTCACTGCTAAATCCAATACTGTTAAATATAATATATTTTTTCCACAAATTTAATATTTGTAAATTGAATCAGAAATTTATACCTTGTTCAAATCCTAAACCCGAGATCATCGCAGCACCTTCACCTCACTGTTCACTAACCAAACCCTAGCGGAAGACTATCGTCGCCGAGTACTCCACGTTCGCGATACTCCCAAACCCTAACCCACATCGTCTCCTGACCTCGACGTCTCAAAACTGACTCCGTCTTCTCTTCACTTCGCCCAGCATGAATCTTCGCTTCGCGCAGCATCACAAGAGAAACCCTAATTCGAGCAGCTTCGAAAACAATCCACAAAACAACTGCCGCGACCCCCCCCCATTTCTCACCCAAGATCACACGAGCGCTCGCGATATGCCTTCAAAGTCGCTCTAATCGTTGCGACTTCGAACTCTAACTGTTAGGTGAAGGCGATTCGAACGAATTGATTTCGTGATGATCTTGGATTTGAAATCCCTCAACAATTTCGCGGCTTCATCTCTTTCTTTTTTTAAATATAGAAAGGCTGCGAATAGATCTTAATGGAAGAGGTATATGCGGTTGGAGAATGAAATGATTTCGTTCGAGCAGATAAAAGATTGAGGGGAAAGATGGGTTGGAGAATACTGAAGATGCATTTAAAAGCTTCAGAGAGAAGACGACGATGTTTATAAAAGAGGGAACACGATGGAAAGGAAGGCTGCGTGCTGAAGTGGAAAGGAGAAGCAGTGATGTGAATAAAGTTTCGGCTGATGGTGATTAGTACGTGAATATATAAATAAAATTTCAAATTGAAATTTTCGATGTAAATTTTCAACGTGTTTATATGTCGTACTCTCACACAACAACTCCGATCAATACGAAATTTGAAATCCGATAATAATTCAATATTACGGATCCAACGGTATGGTTTCGTCGAATTCCGAGACTGTACCTCGAAAGGCTATTTTTAAATTCAATTTAAACGATATAAATTTCAAAACTGCACAGATCACTGTTAATTTCAATTTTTGACACTTCTATTATCCTTTGCACTATCAATATAAATTTTATAAGCCTTCAAATTATATTTTAACAGGCTTAGAATTCTAGATTCACATTTTACCCAATTTCAAATTGTTTAATTCAATAATTTAATTATCAAATAATTGGTGATATTTGAATTCGAGTTAAAATCAATTAAATATTCCAATTTCAAATGCTCAAAAATTTTGGGTCGTCACATTCCTCCCCCCTTAAAAGAATTTCGTCCCCGAAATTACTAGTTAGGAAGAATGATCCAAAATCCATTACTATTTTCCAAAACCAAACATTCTCATCAACTTGCCAAAACAACCTTTTAATCAAAGACACCCCAACTTCCTTTCTAACTTTTCAACTTATCCATAAGTCCCAAACAATATCACCTACTTTTCAATTCAAATTTAAACTTAAATTCAAATTTTAAGTTCTCAAAATTTTCTCAAAATTTTTCTAACTCCCTAAATTTCCGAAAATTTTTGCCCGCGTCTCCTTTGCGCGGCTAGCTCGGTACAACTACAAAATGGCTCTACAGCCCCCAAATCTCAAAAGAAAACAAAAAGCCAAGTGGCTAGATCCAAAAACCCAATCATTCAAATTCCATACATAATTTTAAACGCATACCTTTTTGTCGGGCCATTAAATTTCATCTTCTAAAGTCAGAAATCCCAATTTATCCCTTGCTTCTATATACCTGTATATCTCATTTAGCAATAATATCCAATTACAGCATCAAAACCATTTTATACATTCCTTTACTAATTTTCAATACCTATTCATTCAAGCCCGTACGATGTACATATATCATCCGTGTGCAAAATCAAATCGATCGCTTACTCGATCACACAATTCCACTTCCGAACTAGTATCGTCCACTCGACTTTCTAGTGCGGACTCAGATCTGGTTTCTTGATCAGAAACCGTCATTCTCCTTGCATAGCCGTAAACTATAATAGAGAATTTCCAGAATCAATCAACAATCCATATCCAGGTTCGCCGTCGAAAATCGAGTGAAAAATCCTAACTCGGATCGATATAACTATCTCGAAATTCTGTGTTCGAATTATAGATCAAATAACTATGCGAATAAAATAATATACGTACATCCTACGTATTTGCCCCAATTAATTATCAACTATATCAATTTTTCTTTTTTTTTATTCACATTTATTTTGATAGTTATTCACCTTTTTCACAATCCCCACATTCACAAACTCCAGTTAATTTTCATTCAACTATTCATTTGGAATAATTCCCTCAATATCAAATTTACTTAAGAATTTCATCCTTCATTTATTAAGTTCAATATAAATAGTTTACATACTTCTTATATTTATTTTCACTTCACTCTTGAAGTTCATATTCATTTCTATTCGCCTTTACCTTTACAATTTCATTCAAATTCAATTTGGCTTCCATTTTGAATATTGAGCTAGTTGCACTTACTAATTAATTTAAATCTCAATTAAAGTTTATTTGCAAACTTTACTTTCTTTAGTTTCTTCGATTTCACTTTACCTTACATTCACCTTTGAATTAGATTCCAATATCCAGTTTCAATTCTATTTGATTAACAAATTTAATTCATTTGTTGTTGGTAAAAGGTTTCAAAAAATTTAAAAATTTTCTAACTCCCAAAATTTACGGAAAATTTTGGCAGAGTCTCCTTTGTACGGAGGGACTTCTGCGATATCGCAGGATGCACAAAAACATATATACATCGGCCTCAGGCCGGAAATCACAATATATATCAATATGTGCAGTTCATATCTCCTATTTTGAATTCTTTTGCGTAAGCGTACCTTTATTTAGCATTTTTAAGCAAGCAGCTTACTTAATTTGCATTTTGCGCGTCCAAAACCAGCCAAACGGCTTCCCTGAACCTGTACTTACTTAATTTAAACATGTAAGTGCCAAATATATGAAGGTTAACAACATTTCACTTACTTGCAATAGTTAAACATATGAATTCTAAAGAAATGCACATTAAACAATTTTCAAAGGCAATTTAAATATTCTAACATTAAATTTAATTGCTTACAACTAATCACATATCGTTTCACTTAATCCGAATGGTTAACAACTCACAAATTTACATTTAATTTATTATTAAGCAATCTGAACTCATATTTAATTCAACTGCTCTCAAAATTAATTTATTTTATTCCTATCAATACATAGAATTTTAATTACTTCCATTTACATCAAATGACAATTTATTCCATGCAATTCATCGAGATCTATGTGAATAAATAAGTCTTTATATTTTATAACCAATTTAAATGGATTTCAACTCAATTTATACCTAATTCTATTCCATTTTTTTAAATTTTCACAATCCATATATTCTCATTTTCATTGCATTTTAAATTTGAATCCATTCACTTGCATTTCATTTTACTAACCAAACTAGTTCATTCAAAACCATCAACAACTTAGGTTCATCTTCATTGCCAAATAAATTTTCTTTCTATTTTAATTCATTCACGACTATTTATTTAGCTCGACACATTCCAAGCTAGCATATTACTAACCATGCCCGAATCAATTCAACCTAAGCTTTAATTTAATGGTCTTCCATTTTTACTCGTAGTCGAGCTTCTAATTATTCTTAACTTAAGTTAATTTACTCAATTTATTCCACTTCAACTTAAGTTCCCTTTTAGATTCTCATCTAATCGAATTCTATTTGATTTTAATTTACCTTCTCAATTTATCAAACAATGTCCAAGCGCATACTTAACTCATTATACTCGAATTGGATTTTATTTGCAATACAAACCATTACTATTTTAATCCAATTTCATTTAACTCACAACTCAATTACATTTACTTCACTAACAATTCAAGTCGAATTGGATTTATAACTTGAGTTTTATTTCCAATCTTCATTATTAGCTTTCCATTCAGCTTCTATTTAACTACATTGAACTCCATTTACACTTTCAGTAACTAATTTATCATCAAATTAGTTTATTCTTTTATCCATTTTAAATTTTAATTTACATTAACAATTCATTGTTGAATTTATTAATAATAAGGTGATTCAATTTATGCTTGAATTGGATTTGTTTATATTTCACACCATATCCATTTTAATCCAATTCAATTTTCCATTCAACAACACTTCCAATTATAATCCAATTACAATCCCATACTTGATTTTTAATTCCAAATATCACTTCATTTAATTTCCTTAAAGTTTAATCTATTTATAATTCAAGTTTTATTTCCAATTCATCAAAAATATTTACCTTGGGTTTTCTATCACACTTTTCAAATTTTAGAAGTCACCACTTATTATTTTCACAACTCCATTCATTATAGGCTCAAATATATTCTTCTTTTATTTTTAACTCAAGTCTTATGCTTACTTATAACTCAAGCATATTTTATTCCATGCATTTTTAATTCTATCACAAGTTCTCACAAGGTATTCTAATTTATTTAATCCAATCCAATTCCTTATCACAAGAACCTAATTCCATTCAATAACTCAACTGGATTTTTATTCCAACACTCAAAGCTTATATTTCCTTCCTGATTTAAAACTCATCTCAATTTATAAGCTTACAACCTAACTCATCGGGATTTTTAAGCACCCGGCTTTTGGTTTCAAATCATTTTGAAATCTCCAATATCCCAAATCACACTTCTCAAATTTTTAAACCAATCCTGGTTTTTATTTCCAACAAATTTCCTTTGAATTTTTTTTAAAAAAGCAAACAGATTTTCCTGAACTAACCAATTTGGCGGCAATCTGTCACTTAGAAACTCGAAAATAAACCTCGATGATGCTGCAGTCATCACCGAAGTCATTTTCCAGCGACTGAAGTGAATTTAATGCTATTTCCCTTCCCAAAATTTATTTGAAACAATTTTCTTCCAGAAATACTTTTAAAACAAAAATGCTATTATTGTCTTCAAAACACTTCGAAAAAACATTTCCAAAATCTCTGGGGTTTCAAGGTTTTAATTTCAGTTTTAATTCAAATTTTAACTATATTGCATTTGTATAGTTTATGCTTATACAAATTCCCATTTTATAATTTAAATTTATTCCCTTAACCTTTTGTTATATTTTCAATTCCTAGTTAAATTTTTACACAATGATGATAACAATTTAATATTATCATCTCTAACATCCAACCAACCATATTTTAGCTAAAATAGTTTATAAAAACTTTTCTTTATATCAAAATATATTTTTGGGTAAAATTATTTCATTCACCTACATTTAAAACAATATTGTGTCAATTGTTCTATTCAAGTGTTTAGAAACCCCTTCGATACAGTTGTCCAGACTGTGCCGATGAAAGTTCATATGCCACTCCTTAAACCAATCAACACAATATTAAAACCATTTATATATCTACTAACAAATACGCGCTCATATCTATTGATACGCTCAAACTCATTTTAGAGTACGATTGACTCTATTCTATGAGTAATTCCTACCAGAGCCAAGGTTATCTCCAACCTAAGCTCTGATACCAACTGTAACGACCCGCAAATCCGTACCCCTTGAGTCAACACTATTCTACAACAATCAACTCAAGTTGCACAGAAATACGAACCATTTGGGTTAAAGAAGAAGAGGTAGAAGAAGAAAATAGAAAACAATAACAGAATCTAACCATCGCAGCGGAATAAAATATAATAGATAATAACTACACTTTACTCAAACATCAAATATCTCTGTCTGTATATTACATCATCAGAGTACATCAATCATAGCTCAACATCAATATCATACAAATGAATATTCAACAACTCAACACAACGGACTATGCATATATATACAAGTACGGGAGTACGTATCGCCATCCTGCTCGTCTCCTGAGCTTCACAGCATCATATCTAGTATTCTATAATACTCGGTCTGACCCGAGCATTATAGTTAAATAACACCCGAGTCAGTCTGGAATACCAGCGTGAGAAAATCACACCCACTTGATTATTAAAGTTTCAAAAATCTTTTGAAAAACAAAAGCATCTCGTAAGACCACGCCACAAATAAACATGTCGGGTTTTTACCTTACGATAGCTAAAACAATTTTTATAGAAATCCTCTGATATTATAATAGGGTCTATATACAAATACTTATAACATAGCCGAAATTGTTACATTATTAAATTCCAGCTACTAGCCACAAAGTGGGTAATACAAACAAAACTCGTACAAGGCTCGTAGGGAGAATGGATTTCCAACCAATGACTAGGCACTGGGGTACCACCTGCCACAGTACGGGGCCTAGATCACCGTACCGAGGAGTACGCCCGCTCCCTTGCAACACAAGGCCGGGACTATCCCTTACTAGATAATCCCGAGTGAGATCACCCCGCGGTTGGGATCAGCAACCGCCCACTAAGCCGAAATAATAAGGGACATCTAGACAGGAATGACTTCACCCTGCTTGGGTGCTACCCACCTAGCCTTGCTGCATAACCTCTGATTTTCAGTCATTCCCATTTGATGAGGCTTGAGGCTAAGCGTTACCTTTTTAGAACAATATCCCTCAGAATGCCCATCGTCCACCTGACGATGTTTCGCAAGCATTCATCCATAAAAGTCTGTCCCGGGTTCGAACGGAACCGAAGGTACTATTCCTACTACATCCGGTTTGGAAATATCCTCAGGATTAGTAGCGACTAGCCCTTGCACTTCACTGTTCCATCTACGAATCCACAATCGTTTTCATGAAAACGTACAAACCGGATCGAAAAGGTTTTCGAGAAATGAATCTCGATCCCGGTCTCTTCGAAACGATCAACGCATTTGTCCAATATTGATAGTCGGTGATTTAACTACCAATTAACATTCACAAACAACCATCAAACATTAAATAATTTCCCAAATTATGTATTTATCTCAAAGATATCTTCACAAGATATATTTCTATTTTCAATCCTTTGAAAACAGTTTCAAGACCACCTTTCTTTTCAGAATAAACTTCCCAAATATTTTCTATCTCCTCTGAAATTACCAAGCACAAAACTAGATTTTAAAATAATTTAAAACACTTTACTTTGAAATATATACTTTAAAACACTTAGGATAAAACTACTTAAATAATTTGTTAAAAATACATACTATATGAATTTGAGAAAATAAGGTTACTTTATAAAATATAAATCCTGGTTTTCACTTTTAAAACAAATACTAAGTCACTTTTAAATAATTAATGCTATAATATATTAAAAGAAAATACTTGCTTTAGAAATTAAATATTAGAAATAATAAATTGTACAAACCTTACTTTCTTTAAAAACAACTTCCAAGCATTTAATATATATTTACAAATTTACTTTTAAAAACGTGTACTCGGCCATTCGGCGAGAATACCAACTTCAAGCACTTAAATTAATTTCCCGAATTGATTTCCAATTCTTTCTATTTAAAATAAATTTCTTTACTTGCTCGGTTCATTTCAAAAATTCATTAATTATGGACTTTATTTTTATTATTTGTTGTTTGATTTTAAATCTTTTATCTGAAATATACAAATTTCAGGCTTTTCTTTTTTTTTTCTTCTTTGTCCCTTTCAAAATTTAAAATCTTAAACTTAAAATAATGTTCTGTTCTTCTAGATATTAGCATTGGAGTTTACAATTCATTAACTTTCTATTTATTTCAAAAATCTCCTTTCTATATTCAAGATTTATTAGCTAGAATTCTTATGTCACTTTATTTTATTTCATTCTTAAATTTATTCTTTCAATTGAAAAACAAATTTATAACTCTACCTACCTCACTGCTAAATCCAATACCGTTAAATATAATATATTTTTTCCACAAATTTAATATTTGTAAATTGAATCAGAAATTTATACCTTGTTCAAATCCTAAACCCGAGATGATTGTAGCACCTTCACCTCACTGTTCACTAACCAAACCCTAGCGGAGGACTATCGTCGCCGAGTACTCCACGTTCGCGATACTCCCAAACCCTAACCCACATCGTCTCCTGACCTCGACGTCTCAAAACCGACTCCGTCTTCGCTTCGCTTCGCTTCGCTTCGCTTCGCCCAGAATGAATCTTCGCTTCGCCCAGCATCACAAGAGAAACCCTAATTCGAGCAGCTTCGAAAACAATCCACAAAACAACTGCCGCGACCCCCCCTCCATTTCTTACCCAAGATCACACGAGCGCTCGCGATATGCCTTCGAAGTCGCTCTAATCGTTGCGACTTCGAACCCTAACTGTTGGGTGAAGGCGATTCGAACGAATTGATTTCGTGATGATCTTGGATTTGAAATCCCTCAACAATTTCGCAGCTTCATCTCTTTTTTTTTAAATATAGAAAGGCTGCGAATAGATCTTAATGGAAGAGGTATATGCGGTTGGAGAACGAAATGATTTCGTTCGAGCAGATAAAAGATTGAGGGGAAAGATGGGTTGGAGAATTCTGAAGATGCATTTAAAAGCTTCAGAGAGAAGACGGCGATGTTTATAAAAGAGGGAACACGATGGAAAGGAAGGCTGCGTGCTGAAGTGGAAAGGAGAAGCAGTGATGTGAATAAAGTTTCGGCTGATGGTGATTAGTACGTGAATATATAAATAAAATTTCAAATTGAAATTTTCGATGTAAATTTTCAACGTGTTTATATGTCGTACTCTCACACAACAACTCCGATCAATACGAAATTTGAAATCCGATAATAATTCAATATTACGGATCCAATGGAACTGGTTTCGTCGAATTTCGAGACTGTGCCTCGAAAGGCTATTTTTAAATTCAATTTAAACGATATAAATTTCAAAACTGCACAGATCACTGTTAATTTCAATTTTTAACACTTTATTATTCTTTGCACTATCAATATAAATTTTATAAGCCTTCAAATTATATTTTAACAGGCTTAGAATTCTAGATTCACATTTTACCCAATTTCAAATTGTTTAATTCAATAATTTAATTATCAAATAATTGGTGATATTTGAATTCGAGTTAAAATTAACTTTGAAATATTTAAAATCAATTAAATATTCCAATTTCAAATGCCCAAAAATTTCGGGTCGTCACAAAAGGATTGATTAATTAAGGAAATTAATTAAAGGTTAGTTAATTAATGAGTATGATTAATTAGAGGATAATTAATCAATGTAAGTGGTTATAGAATAACTAATTTGAGTAATCAATTAAGAATAAGTGCAATTAATATTGAATGGGTAAAGGTTAATTAATTTGTATAATTAATTGAGGGTCAACACTTAATATAATGAAAGGATAATTAATCCAGGGTCATTAATTAAGATGGATAATTGAGATATGATTAAGTTATTTAGTTAGAATTAATTTAGTTTGGAAGTGATCAAATTTTGCTTATGATGATTGAATGATGTTAAATGCCTTGAATTGGTTAATATCTCTGATATGAAATGTTTTGTGATATGATATGCTTAGGTGAAAATGATAATGTGGTTATCTATCGATGATGAATTATTGTGGGAAAGTGAGATCATGTATTTAAAGTTGAATTGAATTTCACTTGAATAATTGGGTTAAGATGGTATTGAATTCGAAGATACCGGAGTCGGGTATTAGTAAATACCCGAAACCACGTCGATTTGTAATCTATATAATTCTATATAGATTTGATATGTGAAATCAATAGGCTGGAATGGAATGATTTAAGTGAATTGAACCATTTAATCTAAGTTTTGGGTACTTAGAAATTGATGTGTGGAAAAAGTGTTGTCTATAACAAATTGTGAGTCTGTAAATTGATACGAGTTACCCCGGGTTTTCAGTTATGATGTAAGACTTAATATTTCAAATTATATGGGTTTACTCATGCTGGTTTCCAGCTTGACCCGGGTGTTACTTTGATGTAATGCTCGGGTCAGACCGAGTATTACAAATTTTCAGGTAAGGACGTTTTGGAGCTCAGGTGGCGAGCTGGAAGGCAAGAACGTATGGAGTGCTTCCGCTGTGATATATTGTTATATATCTAGGACATGTTGTTTTAAATGGTCCAGAGTTGTGTAACGGTTGTAACTCTGATGTATTAAAATGTAAATTTACCGACACAGTTTTATTTTATAAACTGTTATTTTATGTGATATTATATTTGGATCCGCTGCGAATGTGAGTTTTTTGTGACTTGTTTCTGTTTCTTCTTCTTTCTCTTTCCTTCTTTTCCTAACTATCTGAAATTCCCTGGATCGAAAATTTCGGGTCGTTACAATAACAAATTAATTCACAATTTAATTTCAAAAATTAAATTACTTACCAATTTAAATTTGATTTAAAAACAGGAAAGTTACATCGAGATTTTAAAATAATATTTTTTAAATAGTTTATATTAAAATAATAAGTATGAAATTAATATCAAATTTAAACTATTTCTTCCATTTCAAAAAATCTGGATCATATCAAGATTTCAACAAAACTAAATTTCTTTCAATTCAAATTCCTATAAAAATCATTTCAATTTATATCGATTTCAACCTAATGTTTGAAATAAAAAATTTAAAGCACTTTAATTTCATAGATTTCAAAGTTTAATTATTCAAACATTTCGATAACTCAATTTTGATAAATTTCATTTACATTTCAAATTTCAACTTTGAAATTTCCATTTTATTCTTTAAAAAATTCGTTAAGCCAACTCCAATTTCAATGTTTAAAACTTGGATTTTCGAAAACAATTCAGTAAGTATAAATCAAATATTATTCCAAAATATCATTTAACTGAATACAAATATAAGGATTTAAAATCATTTAGTTTAACCAATCTGTTGTCCATAAATAATTTTCTACCCTATGGTCAAGTGATACGGATATTTATCATTTCAATCCGCAAATATTTTTAGAATTATGGGTATATATCATTTCAACCTACAATCCCAAATTAACATTCAAAATCCATAAAATCGCTCAAGTTTATCATTTCAACCCATAACGATTTTCCCTAATTTATAGATTGTGCGGGTACGTATCATTTCAACCCATAGTGATTTGCCTAGCAATAACTAAGGGAACTTGCAGTGTTATAACAATAGAAATATAACATCCAGTCATCCAATATCAACAATCAAACGTCCGTCATAATCACCATTAAAATCAACAAATAAAGAACAATAAATGACTAATTATCAATAACAGGTATTAACAGACAATTTAAAATTCTATATTAAATTAAATGGAGATTAAATTCAATTAAAGTCATATTTAACTGGAGTGACAATTTAAATATACCAAACATCAACCAATGATTTCTAATCACATTATAAATTCAATATAACTAACATAAGATAATTTAGTAGTTGTAAGTGGGTCAAAACACCCACCTTTGATTTCAAATCGATTTGAAATCCAAATCAAGGCCCAAAATTCGACAATCTCAGAATTCGTCCAAACCAGTTTCAAAATGTCCAAAATTCCGAGAATATATGTAAAAGATATACATATTAGAAAAATTAAGTTTTAAAGTTTAAAATAAGTAAAATAAATAATGAAAAAAAGAAATGCACTCACCCATGCCACGTCAATTGCACGCTCCCCACACGCTCCAGAAACTCGTTCGAACTCTACTACTAGCACTAGCCGCCTATGCTTCATCAATTTTTTCACCACCCACATTGCCTATCATCTCGATAAGCCTATAACGATCCCGTTTTTAAGCCAAATATAAATTAATAATTTATATAAATTTTTGAATTAAGTTGTGAATTAATTTGAATTTTTCCAAATTAAATAAGATATTTGTTGTTTATTTATATGTATATAAATTGATTGTAAAATAAAATTTAAATTTGAAATTCAAAAATAAGTATCTTAGAGAGTAAATTAGATTTAAAAATTTATATTTTGAAATTAACAGAAAATTTGTTTTCTAATTTTAATATATATATGTGTGTGTGTGTGTGTGTGTGTAAAATGACTTGAAAGTTATGATTTAAATTTAATATAATAAATTTTCAAAAGTAGTTTAAAGTTAAATTTATATTTTAAAAACTTATATATATATATATATATATATAAACTAAATATAAATAAGATATAAATTTTATGAAAATACTAAAACATGCAATATGACATTTGTACAAATATAATAACTTGTATAAACATTTGTAAGCCATGTACATGAAAATTTAAACAAGTGTAGCTCTTTTATCATATGAATTTACAAGTGGCAAGTTATATTTTCTTTTAATTTAAATTATAAAATGTATTTACAAAGAAATTTGGCTAGGTATATATCATTATTCTTACTCTCTCAATTTCTTTGATCTTTAAAACTACAAATCTGTAAAACATAATCAAAGCTACAAACCAAAAAATGAAATTCAAAGACCTGGAAAATAAATCATCTACAAATTCAAAGATTCAAACAAAATCAAAAACATCTTCAACTTGAGTAAACTCAAAACCTGGAAATTTGAAATCTTCAAACCAGAGCAACACAAAGTAAAGTAAAACAATCTGAAGATCAGATCATCTCAAATCTGAAAACAACCAAGCCAAAGTAAAGTTTTCAAAGTAAACCTGAAAGCAACTCAAAACAACTTCAACCTGTTTTAACAAGATCAAGCTTCAGGTCAAATACAACTTCCAGATCAAGCATGCAGTGGATTTAGTTCAAATTAAACATAGGATCAGATTCAAATTCAAGAAGGCAGATTCCAGATCAAAGATAAAACCTGGTTCTCTGTTTCAATCTAAAAAGGTGAGCAAACCCTTAAACTAAATCCTTTTATCTGTTGTTGCTTATGAGTAAAACTTTTCTATCTGATCTATAATATGTTGTTTGTGCGATGAAGCTGTAAAAAAATGTGTGAATATATGTTGGTATACACACACACACACAAAAATGTATATATATGTTATGCATGTCAGTTTTCTTCTCTGTTTAAAGGTTACAGTCTTCATCCCTATTCAAAAATCAATTCCTCCTCCCCCAGTTAATTTTAGGCTTTAGGATCTAAAGAAAATAAGTTTACACAATCAAGATCTAACTTCTAAATTTAAGATTTAAAAATGAAAGAAAATTGGACTAGGAATAATATTTACAGTGAAATTAGAAATCATGCAAAATCCAAGTTTCTTAATTTTCTGAATCGATTATATAATATGATTTGCTTACGGAAATGATGATTTTTAAAAGATAAACCACGATTTTTAATTTAGAAAATCTCAAGAAATTGTAAGTTGAACGAGAATTGGGTTTTTACGAATTTCTGGCGATAAATGAATTGTTAGGGGTCGAGGCTGTTTCAGGAATTGCCTGGGCAGTTGTCAAGCTAGGGAGAAATGATCGGGTATTTTTTCGATCATCGTGGAGATGGCACAAACAGGTTTTAGGGTTTAAACCCATCTTTTAGTCGTACTCGATTTTTGTGGTGCTGCAGCATCGTCAGGACATCGGAGCTGATCGCACCAGTGGCAATCGATGCGTTGAAGTTCGACGAAGCTTTGGTTGGAGTCTCGACGTTTCCGGTGGCTGAGGCGGTAGAGCAAGGCGGTTTTTGTTGATCAGAGTTTCATTCCAGGTTGTATTGAATCGTTCGATTTCAAGTTCGACGTGGTTAAGGGGATCTGGGTGGTCGGAGGCTTATGGGAAGTTGTTGTCGACTTGTCGACCATAGCATCGATCGGTGGTGGCTGGAATCATTGTGCATGTGCACAATGTATCTGGGTTATCGTAGTGTTTGGGAAGAAAGGTTGGCTCGGGGAAACGCGTGTGGAAACGAAGGCTTCACCCGAAGCAAGAGATGGATGTGGGTTACTCGAAGTAAGGCTTGGGTTTGTTTTAACCAGGTTTTAAAATTTAAAATAAATCTGTTTTTAGAAATCAAATAAATAAAGTTCTAAGACTGTTTTCTTAAATCAAATTCTTTTAAATATAATATATGTTTTATTTAGCATTTGATTTAAGAAATTATATGATTTTGTTTAACTTAAATCTGTAAGTTATTTTAAATTTAATTTAGAAATATAATCAAGTATTAATCAAAGGATAAAATATTTAAAATTTATATGTAAATGTTAATTAAGTAATTAATAAGACAAATGAATTACCTTAAAGTTAATTAAGGTTTTTGATGATTAATGATTAATTAAGTTAATAAAGTAATTAAAGAATAATTTATTAATTTAATCAATTAATGATTAATTGAGTAAGATTAGGGAATTAATTCTTAAGTAATTAATTTAATTTGAGTTAATTAAATTAATTATAGTATGGATTAATAAGTCTTTCTTATGGATTAAATATAATTTTGTTTCAAAGATTAAAGGTTTAAAAGTTAAATGTTTTTAAAGTTAATTGATGGATAATTACTTTTTGTAATTAAATTAAAGCTAACTACTTTGTGTAATTGATTTGAAACCTAATTACTTTGTGTAATTGATTTGAAAGCTAATTACTTTGTGTAATTAATTTCAAAGCTAATTACTTTGTGTAATCAAATTAAAGCTAATTACTTTGTGTAATAAATTTAAGGCTAATTAATTATTGTGAATAAATTTAGAGGATAATTAATTAATGTTATTAATTAATTAAGGTGATTAATTTGACGATAATTAATTTAAGGTTAATTAATTAATGAAATTAATTAGGGATAATTAATAATGATTAAAGGTGAATTAGTTAAAGGTTGATTAATTTATTATTAAAGGATAATTAATTCAAATGGTTGGTAATTAATTAATGATTAATTAACTTGGACTAGTAATTTATTTATGAGTAATTAATCTGATTTAAATTAATCAGATGACTAATTGATCTTACTTATGGATGTTTGGATTGTATGGAATGCTTTGAATTGTTTGATATCCCTGGTGTGTGGCGCTTTATGATGTGAATTATTTTGATTTGAGCTGTGATGAATGTAATTTATTTATCTGTGATGAATTTATATTATTTATCTATGAATCTGTGAATGAAGATAAGCGTTATAGGATTATACCGCTTATCGATATTACTGTGCTTGGATTTGTGATTGATGATATTGTATTGTTGTGTGTAAAACCCCTAGACTACACCACACACAAATATGGATTGCACAAGGAAATTGGTTAAGTCAGAGATATTTTGAATTTAAATTTTATTTAAAAAGTTGAATTTTGAATTCAAATGATTTTGGAAATGGAATTGGGTTGAATATGAAAAGTTTTTGAAAAGGAAATTTGAAATTGAATTTAGTTTGAATATAATATATCTTGTTTAAAGTTTTGAAATTATTTTGGAAACCATGGTTTGAAAAGTGGTGATACAAGTTATATAATATATATGGATTTTAAGCCATCTTTAAAGTATTTTAAAAGTATTATTTTGGGAATTTAAAATTAACCCAAGTTTATACTTTAAAGGCTATAACTTGTGTATATTTGATCGGATTTTTCAGAAACGAAAAGAATTTGTTTTCAAATGATAACGGCTTTCATATAACAAAAGAACTTCCAGTTTTTGTTGAAAGATTTCAAGTTTGAAATGGAATTGTTTTGAAAGCTATCAATGAATCTTTGTGAAAGACTGGTGAACCTTGGTTTCAAATTGAAGTGGATTTTAAAAAGGTGAATTTTTTGTTTTAAAAGATTAAAGTGGAAATTTGTTTAAACCATTTGAAAAAAAGGTTTTAGGCTAAAAGTGTGACTTAACTAAGATCCCATATATCCATATGTTTTTAAAAATTAAGCGCTCATTATTCAGTTTAGCCGGGAGAGGACTTTATGTCATATAACCCATTCCAAATAGTGATATGACGAAATGGATAGGATTTGAAGACCGGTGGTGAAGACCGGGTATTTTCGAGAATGAAAGGATTACCCATCGAATGACTATGCACTGAGTAGCTACGGTATAGAGATCTCCATATGTGATGGGGAGTCTGATTGGGATTGTGAATACCCGTATTGCAAGGGCTTCTTTGAAGTGCCTTCGGTTCTGTTCGAACCCGGAATAGATTTGTATGGATGTATGTCTAACATTACACTTTGAGATGTAAAACTAGTTTCTATCAAATACATTTCTGTTTGGTGGTGGAGAATTTATTCTGTTAGCTTAACACCCTTCTCTGAGACGTACGAGCTCAGAGGTTATGTAGTTGATGGTTACTAGTGATACATTCCTAATTTGGTAATGTGGCATGCTAAGTGCTGTTGATAATTTGATGATCAAATCATGGCTTTTGTGAAAAGCGTAGCTTTATGGGACAAGACTTCATCAAGACCTCACAACCCGAAAATGGTTAAAACAGGAAGGATGCTGCAAGGTTATTGGGGGTAGCGCCCCTTAGGGTATGTCCATTTCCTTCTGGATAAAAAGTGGTATCATGGTATGTATCCTAGATACTTAACTTATGTGGTTGCTGCAAATCTATTGCTTTGTGATTGTCGGTGTTGAGGGCCCTCGGATAAAGATCGGTAACGATCAGGGGATGGCATACTCGTGTCAGTAGTTACCTAGTTACAGAGGTAACCCGGCCTTATGTTGGCAAAGATCCGGTTAGGTTCTTGTGGCATCCCTCTAGAGGCATGCTCATGTGGCATAGGAAGTTCCTTAGCCTGACTATTTGTTGGAAATCCAATCAAATAATATGATCCCTTTACGATTGTAGTTTATAACCTGCCACCTTAGGTGGTAGCTATAGCAGACATAATATAATGGTACCTTTGTTGGCTAAGATTAACATTATACTTTCGAAAGGTTTTCTGCACTGTAAACTAATAATAATATCAAAAGGATTTTTGCGTATCAAGCATGTTTGACTATCATAAGGAGAAATCTCCTCCAATTGTGCGCTTGCATTGTGTGTGTGTGGGGAGGCCTTATGGTAGTTTCATTTTCCAAAAAAAGCATTGCGGATTTCTTTTAAATTCTTTTTGTTTGTTTTTGTTCAAATAACTGTTTTCGTTTGCTTACACCAGTTCCATGACTGACCTGGAGTTTATTGTTTTCTTTCTAAACTCTGGGTGCCGACAATTTTCCATACGGGCAGCCTAGAGTTAGATTTTTAGATAATCAGCCAGTAGATATAGATTCAGTAGCCTTCAACTTTCTGTTTGGAATTCTTTGGAGACATAGGATTTTGGCAATCGCATTTGGATTGAGTTTTCTTAAGTTCAACATGATGGTTGTTCGAACTTCTAGTTTAAGTCTTGGAGCTTTGGCAATGGTGTTGCAGTCAGTTGGAGTATCTATCTTGAGGACTTCTGAAGTTGCTATTATCCTTCCGGTGTTATCTTGTATCTCTGATATTGATAATCATTTGTATCAATGTGTTGTATCAAATATCTTATATCAATAAAATCATTCATTTTTCTTCCATGTGTTGTTGTACTTAATATGTTATAAGCTCCGGCGAACCAGAGTCGACGTTTGAATTTGCGGCATTCGAATAGGGCGATGTATTTGGGTGTTGATTTTTGAAGGTCGAGTCAGGGACATTACAAAGACCTACCACCACTTTTCTCAGGTCTAACCATGCCCAATGGTGGTGATGTGACCACCACAGGCATCCCCACACAAACTGTAACATCTCGGTATTTTAAACCATTCGTATCCACACATATCGGACTTCAATTGCTCAAAATATCGGATTGTTAATTTATATCTGGCAAAACTCAACATATACAGTAAATAAAATAATCATAGGATCACAGACACGGAATATCACAATAATAAGAAGTGGAAACAAATGAATAGTAGTTCATGAAGCTACTATATATATATATATATAATATATATATATAACAGAGTTAAACAAGATACAACAGAAGTCACGAATACATAGAAGTCTCAATACAATAGTCAAATATATGATAAGAATATATCACTGGAGTCAACTGAATAACTGAAACTGAATCGATAGTTGGATCTCCAAGCGAAGCCCCAAACTCCAAAGGTGAGTCTCAAATGCTGTTGCGCTCAGTCTGACCCGAGCGTAAAGCGAAAAAACAAAATACTTGAGTTAGGATTAACATTCTTATATCAGTAAATCCAACTCAAGTGAATATCAACTGAAATACAAGTAACTTAAAGGATGTTTGGGATAACCATCCTCTAACGGTCCATGGAACTATCTACTGTATAGTAATATACACTATTATAATAATGTCTATAATAAAGTAAACTATTAAAATAGCGTTAAGGCATTAACCATGTCCTCCTTAACACATTTTATAGTGCCATAGTCTATACAATACCATGATACCTCGTAAAATGGAGCTATCACAAGGCTCTCCATAGGTACGACACAAAACAAACTCGTAGTGGTCTCGATAGGGTAGGTGACACGGCACAACTAGGCAATGTTAGGGTAGATATACCAATTGCACTTTCGGGTTGGTGGTAGCGCAGAGCCACGACAATCGCCTATCTCGAGCCATACTCCTAAATCAAAGGCGTGCACCAATTCAATCACAAAGTAATAGAATGGCATACGATGGAGTTTGTCCGATCGGAGGAGCTACCTTACTTGGCCCGTCAATTGCTCCTGTTTTAGCCATCTTATGCCAACTCAGGAGAGTCAGGTCAATGTATGTACCTCAAATAGGACGTCTCCACCATCCTACTTCATTTTGGAGTATACGGTTGTTAAAGTGGTTTTCGGCATTGACAAAGAGTACGACAATAACGGATCCCGATCTCTTTAACAAAAAATCGTTATTATAACATCGTGGTCAGTTCAAAATAGTTTATACTTCAAAACCAAAATATATATCATTACACAACCAAATGATATGAAATCGTTATTCACTTAAAAGATATCCATTCCCAAATCATAGCACTTTTAAAATTATAACACTTTCAAAATGAGAAAACTTCAAAATTATAGCACTTTGGAAATCATAATACTTTCAAATCATAATACTTTGAAATCATAACTTCCCACTTGAACAATTTAGATATTAATAATAGTATATAAAAAAAATAGTTTATATAAGATTAGTTATAAGTTAAAATAGTTTATAATAAAGTAAATAGTATATTAAAATAGTTTATATTAAAAATAGTTTATGTTAAAATAATTAGCATATTAAAATGGTTTATATTAAAAATTTATAAAGTAAACTATATAAATAGTTTTAAATATAATTTAAAATACTTTATATAATAAAATAGCTTCCTCAAATTTTACAAATCGATTCAAATCAACTTGAATTCAAAAATTCAAATTTAACTTAATCTCAATTCATCAATTTCCATTCAATTCAGTTTCTCAATAAACCGTTTCAAATTATATCGGTTTCGAATACAGATTTGACCCACAAATTATACCACTTCAATTTCAATATATTTCAAATCTTTAAATATTCCACATTTTCAAAACTAAATTTGATAATTTCATTTATATCTCAAATTCACTTTACTATTACTTAGTTTTGAAATATTTACTTAATCATTTCAATAATAATTAAATAAAATTCAAATTAAAAACTTAAATAAACTAAATATCCCATTTCAATTTATGTAAATTTGAAAATATTCATTTAAATCACTTTTAGTCAAAATCAAGTTACAAAATCATATCTTTAAAATCTCAAATTTAATAATTTTGAATCAAACATATTTAAGTATAATTCTTGATTAAATATAATTTCAAATCAATTTCAAATTTATCTTTCCAACTTCAATTTATTAAAATTATTATAAAATCAATCCTTGAAATATAATTTTAAATAATTACCTAAACATATTATTAAATTTATTTATATATGAAATCTATTTATATTTTTTAAAAATTGTAAAATTAGTAGTAAATTCTTAAAGTTTATAATTTCAAAAAAAAATTAACCTATAACTATAAAGTTTTCAAAACAAAATTTTAAAAATCTAAAATTTGAATCTTTATAAATACCAAAACCATAGAAATCATTTTCAAAACATTTATATATAGACCAACGACGTCTGTATAAAATTTTCTATCCTATGGTCAAGTAATACGGATATTTATCATTTCAATCCGTAATTTAAATATATATGGGTATATATCATTTCAACCCACAATCCCAAATTCAATTCAATGAAAATCGCTTGAGTTTATCCTTTCAACGCATAACGGTTTTCTCCTATTCTACAAGATTTTCCGAGTATGTATCATTTCAACCCATAGGGAATTCTATACTAACAGGGAACTTGCAAAGTGAGAACAGTAATGATAAAAATATAACAAATAACAATAGTATATATCATCAATATCATATAAAATATAAATTCATATCATGGTGTAAGATGTCACAGGTGAACAAATACAGATAATAGCATATATAGCAGTGTAAATAACTAGCAACAACATATTTCAACTTTTGTTTCAATTGAAATCAAATCTAATAAATATAAGAACGTTAATCGTTAGTGATTGCTCGCCTTTCGAGGTTAGTGAGTTTGACAATAGAGCAAGCTACGAATTCCAAGGCAAAGCAAGATTGGCACGAATTTGACAAACAAAGCTGACAAATGGGAATCAATGAGGACCAATCAGAATCAGTTGATAAAATTGAAATGAAATGTATATTATATTAATATTTTCCTTAAAACAAATGCTCAATTTAAATACATTTTTAAAATGACATATCTACATATTATATTCATTAAATTCAAACATATACCTTAATATACAATCATATATACTTATATACACCTCTATATATATTTTGTAACTTTATAACTCATATATAAATATAGATTTAAAATTAATATTATTATAAACCTATATATATATTGAAATCAACAATATATAAATTCATATATATAAAAATATGAAGGCTGCAAATACAATATGCTTAAACGGTATTATATTTATAAGATATGTATATATATTTGAACGCCAAACTAATGTATACTTGTATGTATATAAACTAATATATATAACCATAAACATATGAAATTACTTTAAACACATAATGTAAACACTTTATAATCTACAGACTAATATATATATATATATATATATATATATATATATATATATGCTCATAAACTAGAGTATGCAAATATATATAAACTATATATTCTAAAATATATAACTATCAAAGCATATACATATAAAAGTAGCAAACAAAAAATACTAAAAATGTATAACCTATTCATATATATGTATATTAGTTATCCAGTTCATATATGAACTGTATATATACATTTCACCTTCTTATATAAAGCAGTTACCCAATCGTGTATATATATAATATTCAATAAATCATATATATGTGTGTGTGTGTGTGTGTGTGTGAACTCAGAACTCAAAGCTCATGTAGAAACTGATGCAAATACATACATATATATATATATATATATATATATATATATATATAGTCAACATAAACCTGTACATAGACACTGCATACACCTATATACGTAGGCTTTCACTGTATATATCATTTTAAAAAAAATTCAATATATATATATATATATATATATATGCATATTACTATATATACGAATAATATATAATAGTAATATATACTTATAGATATAAACAAATATATGACATGTATGCAAAACATACATAATTATATATATGAGAAGGAAGGCCGAGTGCAGAGGGTTGAGATTCAGGTGTTGGTCGGCAAGAGGAGCAAGAGGGGGCTTGCGCCAGTGGTTTTCTACGCTCGGGTTAAGGAGGCAGGGTTGGTTGAGGTAGAAGTTTTGGGTTGCTCGGCCTAGACTAGTGGCTGGGGTTGCATCTGTACTCGGTGGAAGTGGAGGCGGCAACTGGGAGGTGGCGGGGCTTGGCGAATGGGAGGGAAGATGTGCGGGTCTGTGGGTTGCGTCGGCATAGGCTGAGGGTGGTAGTCATATGTGTTGCTTGGTGGAGAACTAAGGGGAGGGAGGATGAGCAAGAGGCTATAGAGGTATCGGTGAATATGAGGAGAATGAACGAAAAAGTGAATATTGGTTTTTTTTTCCTCTTCTTTTGTTTTTTTAATGAAGATCGGATCCAAAACAAAGAAGAAAGGGAACGAATGGTCATAGGCAAATAAATGTTGAACCAGTAGGAATAGAAAAAGGCAAGCACGAATTCAAAAGTTATTAAAGGGAAATGGCTTTTGGTATTAAATGGTGGATAAAGGAGACCAAAAGGCTCAAAACAGAACCAATGTAGCCAATCGTTCCATAGATTTCTTTGTCTCCCAGACGCCGAAATAGACAAATGAATATACCGCAGAGATCAGCATGACAAGACGATCAAAACGGTATACAAATATCAGTAATAAGATCATCCTATCAAAAGTTGATATTCGGTACCGAAAATGCTGCTAAAACGTCAGAATTATAATAGACGGAGCAATAGCAGCCCAAATTTGAAGAAACGAAATATGACGTCTCTCTCAGAATATGATTTACAAAATTATTGTATAAAAATATTCGGGTTCGAAAAAGATTTTATTATCATCAATTTTAACTGATTTGAATTTGAATAAAATTATACAAAAAAATTTACTTTAATATTATCAGATGAAATTTTACCATTTGCTATGTTGAAATAGATGTATTCCAAATATTAAATTTTTATTTTCAAATTTAATTACTTAAAATTTCAAAAAAAATCAATTATTTAAATAAATAAAACCACTAAAACTTACCAGTCATTACACTTTCCCCCAGTCAAAACTTTCGTCCTCGAAAAGGAACGAGATAGGAGAATAGAAACAACCAGAAAGGAAAATAGATTGGAAAACAAAATATAACAATTAATTTAAAACCATTTTCAATTTACATTAATTTAGTGCTCAATATTTATTGTAAATTCAAGGTATTTTCATTTAATTGATTTGATTTCAATTTATTTGTGTTTGATGCAAAAATGATTTCATTCAAAACAAATTTTATTCATCTCATTTATTATTCATTTAACTTTACTTAAATTATATAGTGGAATGCAATTGGGTATCGTAAGAGAAATTTCTCCTAATTCAATTATTTCAAATTTAAATGTTTATTCCAAATTTTGGCTTCATTTTATAATTAAAATCACCTTCTAACATAAATTTATGAATTAAATTTCCGATTCACTTCAAACAATTTAGACATAAATATATATATATATATACACACACACACACACTATATATATCAAATCCAATCAAATCTATAATCATATACCTATATATATTACAAATCAAGTCATACTTAAGAATTCAAATCAAAATTTATTTACCTTTTTTTTCAAAGCAAAAGTGTAGCAAAGCCACTGAATGGCCTCTTCACTTAGAAACTCGAAAATGAATGTCGATGATGTGGCCGCCATCATCGAAATTAATTTCCAACGAGAAAGAGAAGAGTACCGATTAAACATTTTAAATTTTCTAGAAATAATTTCTATTTGAAATACTTTAAATAATCATTTTAAAATTTTAAAACCATAGTTTGAAATCACTGAAAATTTAAGTTCTCAAATTCTTAATTTAAATTCATTTCAAATTCTAAATCAATTTACAAAACCATGTCTATATTTTCATTTATTTACTATGTGGAAATAGTCAATGGTTTACAAACAATAAGTGAAAATCAAATATTATCATTTTGAACATCCAATTTATTTCACTATTTGATTTCAGGAAATATATTTATATATAATATAATCATACAAAATTTATTGTGTTAGTTTGCTTTGTTCAAGTATTTTGGAATTCCTATCGATAGTGTTGATCGGATGAATCGGTCGAAACCCCAAATCAACATAACAACTCAAACAACATAAAATATAAAACATTTTAAATATTAATTACAAATACACTCTCTCACTCGATGATTCCAAAATGGATTTCAAGAACAAGGATAGAGGTTGAAATACAAGGGAACACTAAATCAAATAGAATTCTAACTAGAAGATAAGCTCGAAATGAAGATAAGACGATTGAATAACGGAATAGGAAGATGAATATACTCATATAAATTGTGGATGACCTTAACCAGGTCAACCGTGACTTCAAGAATAAGATCGATGCAGAATTCTGGAGCTAATCGACATCCGATCACAAGAGATCGAATTCGGACGTAGCAAAAGACAGCAGCATCTAAACCGATGATACAGAAATCTCCGGTGAATCAATGCCTCTTGTAATTGAGTTTCACCCCTTTACATATCATATAGTGGAGTTATGGGATACTCCAAAATCAAGAAGAAGTGGATAGGGAAGACTAGAATGGATTTTCGAACCAAGGGAAATGTTTCAAAATTCAAAGCAAACTCAAGTCAAAGAGGAAGAGATTCAAACTCGAACGAAGATAATTCTGTAATCAAATCTACCTTATATGGTAAGTCTTGCCCAAAATGGGGCTCTGGTACCACATGTAACATCTCGGTATTTTAAACCATTCGCAACCGACATGTCGGACTTGAATTGCTCAAAATATCAGATTGTTGATTTATATTTGGCAAAACTCAGTATATATCGTAAATAAATAATCATAGAATCACAGACTATTACAATAATAAGTAGTGGAAACAAATGAATAGTAATTCATGAAGCTACTATATATATATATGTATACATATACATATACATATACATATACATATACATATACATATACATATACATATACATATACATATACATACATATACATACATACATACACATATATATATATATATATACATATATAACAGAGTTAAACAAGATGCAACAGAAGTCTCGAATGCATAGAAGTTCCAACACATTAGTCAAATACAAGATAAGAATATATCACATGAGTCAACTGAATAACTGAAAGCTGAATCGATAGTTGGATCTCCAAGCGAAGTCCCAAACTCCAAAGGTGAGTCTCAAATGCCGTGACACTCAGTCTTACCCGAGCGTAAAGCAAAAACACAAAACACTCGAGCCATGATTAACATTCTTATATCAATAAATCCAACTCTAATGAAATATCAACTGAAATACAAGTAACTTAAAGGATGTTTGGGATAACCATCCTTTAAGGATCCATGGAACTATCTACTACGTAGTAATATACGCTATTATAATAATGTCTACAGTAAAGTAAACTATTAAAACAACGTTAAGGCGTTACCCATATCCCCATTAACACATTTTATAAGGTCATAGTCTATACAATACCATGATATCCCATAAAATGGAGCTATCACAGGCACTCCATAGGTACGACACAACACAAACTCGTAGTGGTCTCGATAGGGTAGGTGACACGACACAACTAGCCAATGTCAGTGTAGATATACCAATTACATTACCGGGCTGGTGGTAATGCAGAGCCACACCAATCACCTACCTCGAGCCACACTCCCAAATCAAAGGTGCACAAAAAATCAATCACAAAGTAATATAATGGCATACGATGGAGTGTCTGATCGGAGGAGCTATCTTACTTGGCCCGTCAATTGCTCCTGTTTTAGCCACCTTATGCCAACTCATGAGAGTCAGGTCCATGTATATACCTTAAATAGGACGTCTCCACCATCCAACTTCATTCTGGAATCCCACAATGTGCACGGTTGTTAAAGTGGTTTTTGGCATTGGCAGAGAGTATGACAATAGCCGATCCCAGTCTCTTTAACAATCAATCACTGTTATAACACCATGGCCATTTCAAAATAGTTTATATCTCAAAACCAAAATATCATATCATTTCAAAACCACATCGATACAAAATCATTATTCACTTAAAATATATCCATTTCCAAGTTATAGCACTTTTAAAGTTGTAACACTTTCAAAATGTCAATACTTCAAAATTATAACACTTTGGAAATCACAATACTTTGAAATCATAACTTCCCACATGAACAATTTAGATATTAATAAATAGTGGAGATTAGCCACAAGGGCCTCTTTAGCAAGTGCAATTTGTTTTTAGGACACATAACTAAAATAATTACTTTTAAGGACAAAATGCAAAATAATTAGTTTCAAATGCCTAAAAACCTATGAAATTATATCCTTGAAAGTAATTGGACTACTGACATTGTCCTCAAAAGTAATTATTCTGCTAACTTTGGTCTTGAAATTAATTCTTGCAGACGTGTGTCCTAAAATCTAATTATACTAGAAAGTTTGTCCTTCTAGTGAAATTCCCCTTAATAATAGTATATAAAATAAAATAGTTTATAAAATAAAATAGTTTATAAAGTAAAATAGTTTACATAGAAACGGATATAAATTAAAATAGTTTATAATAAAATAATTAGTGTATTAAAATAATTTATACTAAAAATAGTTCATATTAAAGTTATTAGTATATTAAAATAGTTTATATTAAAAATTTATATAGTAAAATATATAAATAGTTTTAAATACAATTTAAAAATATTTTTTATAATACAAAAATTTCACAAATCGATTCAAATCAACTCGAATTCAAAAATTCAAATCTAATTCAATCTCAATTCATCAATTTCCATTCAATTCAATTTCTCAATAAATGATTTCAAATTATATTGGTTTCAAATACAGATTTGACCCACAAATTATACCGTTTCAATTCCAATATATTTCGAAGCTTTAAATATTCCACATTTTCAAGACTAAATTTGATAATTTCATTTATATCTCAAATTCACTTTACTATTATTTAGTTTTGAAATATTTACTTAATCGTTTCAATAACATTTAAATAAACTTCAAATTACAAATTTAAATAAACTAAATATCCCATTTCAATTTATGTAAATTTGAAAATATTCATTTAAATCACTTTTAATCAAAATTGAGTTATAAAATCATATCTTTAAAATCTCTAATTTAATAAGTTTGAATCAAACTTGTTTAAGTATAATTCTTAAATAAATATAATTTCAAATCAATTTCAAATTTGTCTTTCCAACTTCAATTTATTAATAAAATCTATCCTTGAAATATAATTTTAAATATTACCTAAACATATTATTAAATTTATTTATATATGAAATCTATTTATATATGAAATCTATTTATATATTTTAAAAATAGTAAAATTACAAGTAAATTCTTAAAGTTTATAATTTCAAAAAAAATTAACCTATAACTATAAAATTTTCAAAACATAAAATTTTAAAAATCTAAAATTTAATTCTTTATAAAATACATTTGTATATAATATCTTAAAATCAATATTTATTTAAAACAATATATTTCTTTCCAAAACCAAAGAAATCATTTTCAAAATATTTATATATAGACTAACGGTGTCTGTATAAATTTTTTTATCCTATGGTCAAGTGATACATATGTTTATCATTTCAATCCGTAATTTAAATATATACGGCTATATAACATTTCAACCCGCAATCCCAAATTCAATTCAATGAAAATCGCTTGGGTTTATTGTGACGCCCCACCTCTATACTCAAAATAACAAAGGTTATTATAAGGAATAACGTCTGCTATTGCGAAGAATACGGCTTGTTAGAAGCGACCATCCATATGTTATGCCTTAGATGAGTATTGATTACATCGATAGGAGTTGTGTAATTTCTCTCAACGATATAATTTCAATCCAAATATAAAACGAAACCACGGTGGCTTAATAAAAATTCAGAACAACTCATAATAACAACAATACAGATAAGTATAATCATACCAAAACAGAAATATCAAATATATAGCGGAAGACAAGTCTGGATACATGCTACAACAGTCGATGGTTCACATGAACCAAATGTAAATATACAAAGACACCAACATACATGAGATGAGTGTCAATACACCAAAAGTAACTCCTCGAAGACTAGATAAAACATGAAGTGAAATCCCAAAAGCTGAAGCGGCAACTGAATCAGAGATAGCGATTATCCTGAATAACTCGGTCTGGCCGAAGTATTATTTAAAAGAAAATAATAACGGATAAGTCTAATTTAAACTTAAAAGCGAATGCATCATAAACAACATCAAAGCAAATTAATTATAATCTCTAATGAGACTATTCAACATAAATAATCAACATAGTTTAAATGAAGAAATCTCATTAAACTCCATCAAAATCAACTTTCAAATTCATAATTGAATTCAAAACAACAATTCACAAAATCTAGAAATCAAAAATAGATAACTAGAAAATCAACATAAGAGTGGTTAATCCCATCATATGGCGAGTTTAAGCTACGCCGCACGCACATCAACATATGGCCGAAGGCTACCAAATACTGTCATCATAATTTTTGGCACCCAACAAATGACCCAAAGGTCCAACAAATGACCCGAAGGTCTAGTACTGATAATTGACCCGAAGGTCCAACATATGACCCGAAGGTGCAACATATGACCCGAAGGTCCAACATAATGGCTCTAAAGCCCAACAAAATCATCAAAATCATCAAACAACAAATCCACAGCAAATATTTCAATTAACGACTCCGGAATTAACCGAATTAGTAAAAGCATGGTTTCATACTCCGTACTTTTGCTAAATCGTTTAAATCTCTTCATCGTTTCCTTGAAAGTGCAAAATTGTGTATTTTATATAAATAAAATTAACGTTTTCAAATGGACATGTCCGAAATTAAGCGAATCAGTAAAAGTAAGAGTTCATAGTCCTTAGTTTTGCTGGAGCGTTTAAATCGCTTCCTCATTCTTTTGAAAGTGTAAACTGTAAAACTTTTGGAAACAGTTTTATTTTAAAACGATTTTTAAAAACACGTGATTAAAACAACAACATCTATAGCAATTTCGACAAAGAAATTGCGCTTCACAAAACACCATGAAAACGGATATCAAATCAGCGTTGCGGGATAACCGCTTGAAAATTCACTTTAAAATGACGGTTACTGAAGTCAAAACAACAGTAATTTTTATTCATCAAAATGTCATCAAAACAACACGCTTCAAAAAAATATAATACGGCATAAAAATTCCATTATAAAATAACGACAACAAAATTCGTTTTAAAACAAAACACCGGTTCAAAGAAAATTAACATTGGTCTACACTGCGATATATGCATTAAAATATGGCACTGCCTAGCACTATACTTCATCTTGCATGAAAATGAAGTAAATAAAAATAAATTTGTGCTACACATGTTGTCATGAAAAAAAATAAAGTAGATGGGTAACACCAACATATACACGTATGGCCACTGTAATGAGAAACAGATAATGACCTGGACTTGACTTAGTTTCATGCTTTACATGTAAAAAGTGATGGCCTTGAGCTACACGTGTATAAGACACGTAGATGATTTTTTTTTTCCAAAAGGTTGTAACCTGGCAACACTACTCTGCACCAACTAACATACTAAGTGACTGTCACCCTATCTATGCGCATGTACTGAAACACATTTTTTTTCTTCTTTGTGAAAAACACTTACACCCACATGACAAAAAATTTAAAACATCTTTGCACGAAATAATTTTTTTTTTGCCTGGACATAATTTTGTACTGCAATTTACACGAACCAATTTATACAAACAGAACTATCTGGACATGTACTTGTATACTCACGGGCTGAGGAAAAATATAAATGACTAGAAACTTGCATACGTGCTACGATTTTTTTTTCAAATCTCAAATTAAAATTGCTATTTTAAATTTTTATTTCGACGGTAAACAAAATCATGGTCGTTACAAACTCCCCCTTATAAAAATTGCGTCCCCGCAATTTTCATACTAGAAGTTGTTTATAACACAAATCATTCATCACAACAAATATTTAAATAAAAAAGATGGATAAGAATGCTCACCTCCACCCAAAGAGGAGAGAAAGCTGGGATAAGAACGCTTGATGAATTCTTTGGTTTCCCAAGTGCAATCTTTGGGGTTAGCGGACCATTGAATTTACAAAAGCGGGACTTCTTTATTCCAAAGGCGTTTAACCTCCAAAGCTAGCACACGAATAGGATTTTGCACCATAGATAAGTCAGGTGAGATCTTAAGACCTTGCAACGTATGAGGATCAATAAAAGAATCTGAATCTCAAAGGCATCGATGAAGCTGGGATACATGAAATACATCATGAATTCCCGAAAACTGGATAGGTAGCGATACACGATAAGCAACAGGGCTAATGCATTCCGTAACAGGAAATGGTCCAATATATCGAGGAGCCAATTTCCCAGAGCTACTAAAACGCACCACACCCTTCATCGGAGAAACACGAATGAATACGAGATTGCCAACAGAAAATTCCAAAGGCTTCCTAAGATGATCGGCATAAGATTTCTGCCTATTCCGAGCCTCTTTCATTCTCTGTCTAATAATATCAATCTTCTCAGAAGATTCACGAATATAGTCGCGGATGAGAACTAACTTTTCCCCGGATTCCAACCAACAAGATGGTGATCGACACGGTCTTCCGTAAAGGGCTTCCAAAGGAGCCATACCGATACTAGATTGGAAACTGTTATTATAAGAAAATTCAACAAGAGATAAGTGGTCTTCCCTACTACCACCAAAATCAAGAATACAAGCTCGAAGTAGATCTTCTAAGACTTGATTCACCCTTTCAGTTTGACCATCAGACTGTGGATGATAAGCTGTACTGAGATTGTGCTTAGTGCCCAAAGCTTTCTGAAGGCTTTTCAGAAACCACTAGTAAAAAGCGGATCTCTGTCACTAACAATGGAACTAGGAACTCCATGAAGTCGAACGACTTCTTTAATAAAAAGCTTAGCCAACAAAGGAGCAGTCCGATTGGACTTGATAGGAATAAAATGGGTCAATTTGGTCAATCTGTCAATAATCACCCAAAACTAGTATGGCCCAACCTTGAACGAGATAGACCATCAATGAAGTCCATAGAAATTTGATCCCATTTCCATAATGGAATCTCAAGAGGCCACAAAAGACCACTAGGACGTTGGTGTTTTTCTTTAATTAGTTGAAAAGTCATGCAACGACTTACATAACTTGCAACATCATGCTTCATACCTTCCCAAAAGTATAAGCGTTTCATATCAGCATACATCTTACTACTACTCGGATGAATAGTATACTTAGAACGATGACAGTCCTCAAGAATGTCGTTTCTAAGATTAGAAACATTAGGCACGATCAACCTACCCTTCTTTCGAATACAACCATGAATATCAATATCGAAATCCTTCAGATCATCACTTCGGGATTCCGATTTACAACTCTGAATAAGATAAGAACGATCTGGATCTTGTTTCTGGGCATCGGCAATTCGATCCAACAAACTAGGACGAGCTTCCATGCTAAATAAAAGCACGGGAGAATCAGAAACTGAAGGATGGTCTCTAACATCACAATGAGATAAAGCTTCCAAAATATTCCACTCTGCTAGCATCATGGAAACAACAACTTGCTGCTTGCGACTAAGCGCATCAACAACTCAATTACCGTTACCAGGGGTATACTGAATATCGAAATCATATGAAGCAAGAAATTCGAGCCAACGCTGTTGCCTCATATTAAGTTCTTTCTGAGGGATAGATACTTTAGAGATTTGTGATCAGTGAAGAGAGCAAAACGCTCGCCCAATAAATAATGTTGCCAAATTTTTAGAGCAAAGACTATAGCGGCTAACTCCAATTCATGGGTAGCATAACGAATCTCGTTAGGCTTTAGTTGTCTAGAAGCATAGGCAACTACTCTATCCTTTTGCATGAGAACAACACCGAGTCCATAACCACTGGCATCGGTATAAACAACAAGATCATGATTCCCCTTGGGAACCACTAAGATAGGAGCATGAGTAAGGAGATCTTTTAACTTCATGAAAGATGTATCACACTTATCAGACCAAGTAAAAGGAACAGCTTTTATCGTAAGAGTGGTAAGCGGTAAAGCAATGCGAGAAAAGTCCTTAATGAACTGACAATAATAACTTGACAATCCAAGAAAACTACGGATCTCAGCAACGATCTCGGGCCTCTTCCAATTCTGAATAGATTCGATCTTGGTAGGATCGACAAAGATACCATCGGAAGAAACAATATGACCGAGAAACTTCACCTTATCCTCCCAAAAGTGACACTTAGAGAATTGGGCATAAAGCTGATGTCGACGAAGAGTGCTTAGAACAATCTCCAAATGCTGAATATGATCGGCTTCAGATTTGGAATAAATAAGAATATCATCAATGAAAACCAAGACGAACTTATCGAGATATTCCCGGAATATCCGATTCATAAAATCAACAAAATACGATGGAGCGTTCGTCAAACCGAATGGCATAACAAGCCATTCGTAAGAACCATAACGAGTATGGAATGCGGTAAGAGGAATGCTATCTTCCGCCACTCATAACTGATGAAAACCGGTAGCACGATCGAGTTGGGGGAAAAGCTTAGCGCCACTCAATTGATCGAACATGTCGTCTATCCTAGGTAAAGGATTGATAGTAAGATCGTTAAGCTTGCGATAATAAACGCAAAGCCTAAGAGTACCATCTGGCTTCTTCACAAAGACAACGGCGGTGCCCCAAGGAGATGAGCTAAAACGAATAAATCGCTTGGCTTCCAACTCAGATAATTGTTGCTTGAGTTCCTCATTTTCTTTAGCAGACATCCTTGTGGGAGGACGACTGACAGGATGAGCACCATAGATAAGATCAATACGGAACTCAATTGCCCTCTTCGACGGCAAACATGAAATAGGCTCAAAAACATCAGAAAAATCACAAACACCAGGAATATTCGCAATGACATCCTCTGATTCGAAGGAAGAAATGAGAGCGTTCGAAGTATGATCCATGTCTCGAAATACAATAGATAACTTCTCAATAGCATTGAGATGCTTGAGATATAAAGTTCTTTCGAGACATAGGATTTGAACTTCATAACCGACGAACCAATCCATACCCAATATCATATCAAAACTAAGATGATCCATAACATGCAGATTTGCATGAAAGGAAAAACCATATAGAATAATCTCAACATCAACACATAACAAACCAAGAGTAGCGGATCCACCAATAGGATTCACAATCCTCAAAGGGTCGTAAAGACTAACAACATCCAAAGGAATAGCACCAACAAGCTCCTTTGACACGAATGAATGTGATGCACCCGTATCGAAAAGAACTCTAATAGAACGGCCATGAAATACAATAAAACCTTCCAAAACAGAAGGAGTAATACCTTTGGGCTTAGAAGAATCACCAGAAGCTTTAGCAACATTAAGCTTCCCAGATTTGAAACCCTTAGGAGCAGTAGGACAATCAGAAACCTAGTGACCCTCTTTCTTGCAATAGCGGCAAATGCGAGGCTTAGGACAGCTACGGAGGAAATGATCCGAAGAAGCACAATTATAGCACGCCCTCTGAATAGAAGGTGCACTACTAGGCTGAGAATTAGAGGTAGCTTGCTTCTTCTTCTTCTTGTTGTTGAAAGAAGAATTAGGCCTATGAAATGGAAACCTCTTCTTATTGGGGTTCTTAGAAACCTCAACCTCATCACAACTATCACGTTCCATTTCGACAGCTTCAAGGCAAAGTGCCGAATCAACAAGTTCCTCAAAAGGAAGCTTAAGCTGAAGTAAAAGAACTTTCTTCAAATACTTCTTCAAACGATCAACAAAACGAAGATTCTTCTCACGCTGAGTGTTAATGAACTCAACTCCTATTTGGACAAGGCCTCGAAAGATGCAACATAATCAGAAACAGAGGACTTTCCTTGCTTCAACTTAAGGAAACTACGAGCAAGATTAGCCTTTTATAATTCAGGAACGAACTTAAGTTCGAAACGTACCTTAAACTGAATCCACGAGAGAAAGGACTCCTCAACTTCCATAGTTAAAAGTTCATACCAATCAAGCACACGCTCTTGCAACATGCTAGATGCCACGAGAACGCGATGATGATCGGAAAGATCCATCCGAGAAAATATGCGCTCACAAGAACGCAACCAAGTCTGAACCTCCAATACACTTTCCGATCCCTTGAAAGGCTTGCCTCCAAGGTGGGAATAGTCACTACACATGCGGGCAAAGGCAGACTTATGAGTAGGAGCTGCGGGAGTAGCAACAGAAGGCTGAGTACCACAAAATAGCTCCATAAGCTGATCAGCTGACATATAGACTCCGTCCGAATGAGAACCACTAGACGGGCCTGTAGAAGAACGCTTCCCTCTACCTCTTACAACCATGGCTGAGAGAACAAGAGAAGATAAGGATTAGTTAAACAGCAAATAATTGATAAGAAATTTAACAAATGGAATACTATGGAATATGAGATTTATCCCTAGACATACTACACATGTTAAAGTGGAAAGAATAGATTAGAAAGGCACGAATAAAACCCCTGAATAGTTGTAACACATGTCACATTCTGCTTCTGTTCTACGTTTATTATAATTTGTTCTGAATTTCAGCTCTGATACCAAGCTGTGACGCCCCACCTCTATACTCACAAAAACAAAGGTTATTATAAGGAATAACGTCTGCTATTGCGAAGAATAAGGCTTGTTAGAAGCGACCATCGGTATGTTATGCCTTAGATGAGTATTGATTACATCGATAGGATTTGTGTAATTACTCTCAACGATATAATTTCAATCCAAATCTAAAATGAAACCACCGTGGCTTAAGAAAAATTCAGAATAACTCATAATAACAACAATACAGATAAGTATAATCACATCAGAAGAGAAATATCAAATATATAGCGGAAGACATGTCTGCATACATGCTACAACAGTCAATGGTTCACATGAACCAAATGTAAATATACAAAGACACCAACATACATGAGACGAGTGTCAATACACCAAAAGTAACTCCTTGAAGACTAGATAAAAGATGAAGTGAAATCCCAAAAGCTGAAGCGGCAACTGAATCAGAGATAGCGATTATCCTGAAATAACTCGCTCTGACCCAAGTATTATTTAAAAGAAAATAATAAACGGATCAGTCTAATTTAAACTTAGAAATGAATGCATCATTAACAACATCAAAGCAAATTAATTATAATCTCGAATGAGACTATTCAACATAAATAATCAACATAGTTTAAATGAAGAAATCTCATTAAACTCCATCAAAATCAACTTTCAAATTCATAATTGAATTCAAAACAGCAATTCGCAAAATCTAAAAATAAAAAATAGATAACTAGAAAATCAACATAAGAGTGGATCGATTCCATCATATGGCGAGTCTAAGCTGTGCTGCAGGTGCATCAACATATGGCTGAAGCTTACCAAATACTGTCATCATAATTTTTGGCGCCCAACAAATGACCCGAAGGTCTAGTACTGGTATTGACCCGAAGGTCCAACATATGACTCGAAGGTCCAACATAGTGGCTCGAAAGCCCAACAAAATCATCAAAATCATCAAACAACAAATCCACAGCAAATATTTCGATCAAGAAGTCCAGAATTAACCGAATTAGTAAAAGCGTGGTTCCATACTCCATATTTTTGCTAAATCGTTTAAATCTCTTCATCGTTTCCTTGAAAGTGCAAAATTGTGTATTTTATATAAATAAAATTCACATTTTCAAATGGACAAGTCCGGAATTAAGCAAATCGGTAAAAAAAGGTGTAACGATCCTGAATTTTGAACAATTTAATTTGTAAATAGTTAATTAATTTTAAATATTTGAATGATGATTTAAATTGAATTCCCAATATAACTATGAGTTTGGCGATTAAATATTAAAATTTAATCTATTGAAAATTGAATAAAAATTTGAATCTTCAATTTTAAGCTGATTAAAAATATTTCAAAGGCATAGAAAATTCATATTAATAACACTGAAGATAATAAAAGCTTCAGAATTAAATTTGAAAGTGACTTGTTCAGTTTTGAAATTTTATCGTTCAAATTTAATTTAAAAATAGCCTTCCGAGGCACGGTCTCGGAATTCGACGAAACAAGTTCCATTGGGTCCGTAATATTGAATTATTACCGGATTTCAATTTTCGTAGCGTTCGGAGTTGATATGTGAGCATACGATGTATTAACGCGTTGAAGTTTGTGTTGAAAACAAATTGAATTCAAGATATAAATAACAAAAGCAATAAAAAAAATAATGAATAAAATAAAATAAGCAAAAATATATATTACAACATCTCTAGCCAAGATATGATATCTTTTCACCAGCAGCCCAAATCTTCTCAGCCGAGATTTGGTTTATAAAAGTAAATAAAAAATAAAAGAAAATCAATACTGTCAAACCCTAAGATTTCAAAATCATTCAAACGAAAAAAAAACGAAAAATAATGGCGGCCACGAGTTTCTTCGTTCGTTCCTTCTCGAGATAATGGCGGCTCTCGTTCCTCTTTGCAACTGAAATTAAGGCTCGTTCAATTCAAAGGCGCCGGCTTCGACGATCGATTCTTCGTTACTCGCTGCGGCTGCTTCTTTCTGTCGAAGGTGAGTGTTTTCCACTCACATCCAAATTCTATCTCAGCTCAGTGTTTTGGTAGTTAATTTTGTTTTTGATGTTGATTTTGAACTATTCGATCTTCTCTGTTTTGATTTTTATTTTCTTTGATTTTTGTTGGGCTTCGTCTCAACCATTCGATTTGTTCAGATGTTGATGATTTTGTGATCTAATTAAATTCGCATACGTTGATATTTGTTGTTTCAACTATATGGTTTGGTGAAATTTTGAACTGTTTCGATATCGACTTCAACTTGATTTTTTAATCAACAACTTCGAGTTTGGTAATTAGGTTGTTTTTGTTTCGATGAATCTTTACGGATTAAGTTACAGTTGGTATAAATCTGACACCTGATCCTCTCGGTGTCGATTTGTGACTCGGTTACTTGGTCACCACGGTCTCAAATTGATTTAGTTGAGTTGATTTTGATACTGGAGATTGATTTCTGACTTTTCAATTTACTTGAATAACATAGTTTCGGTTCTACCATACTTCGTTGAATCTGCGTTATTAAGTGGCAGTGAGCAAACCACTTCTCTTAATCTTTTAACATGTTTTAGTATCTTGATGCTTGTAAGTGGCCTTAAATCTGATGAGAAATCTGTTGGTATGTGTTTTCTGAAATGACATTCATATTCACACCTCTCTGTAGCCTGAACAGCACCCTAAATTTTTATGAAAATTCATATTTTAACCTGTAAACAGTTTAAGATATAGTCCTTAAAGAAAAAAAAATTGTTAGAAATGATCAGATTCATGTTTTAAAACAATTTAATATAAGGTTAACTGGTCAAATCCCTGGAACCATAAACTGTCTGTGATGATCAATAAGTGAGTAAACATTCTAACTAAAACTTGAGTGGTTAGTTATCTGTTGCTTGAAAAAAAATTGCTGTGATACTGATGTCCTGCATGAATAGATAGAAGTATAAAAATTTGAGTATATGAATTTGAATGGCATTACATGTGAATGAGTGGCCAAGCTTGTGTTTGATTTTCCTGGAAACATTTGTTTCCATGTCTTTGTCTTCCTGTAACATTTTAGTTACAGTGATATCTAATATCTCTCTTCCCATTTCCTTTGGAAAAAAAAAATGAATCACTTATGTTGTTGACTTTGAACCTCAGTTTTTGATCCTGAACTCATCACTGGTGCATTTAAATATGAAACTGGGCATGATTATGCATCTTTGCACGTTTGGTTGCATTTGTACACTTGGCCGAAACTGGCCCTTGATGTTCATTTGAACTGTGCATTCATTGTTGCCATATCTTGGCTCCTCGCAGTTTTGTTGTTGTTTGAGTTTCACTGGACTTTGATTTTTGAACCGCGTATTTAGTTTTGGCTTTAGCTTTGAAACATTTTTTTTAAGGCTCTGCCATTTTAAGTTGAAACTGCAGTTCCATTACCTCTGTGGCATACTGTGGCGTAGCTTCATATGTGTGTGTGTGTGTGTGTGTATATATATATATATATATATATATATATATATATATATATGCATTCATGTTGTATATATATGACTGTTTGTCACACTGTTCGATGTGTATGTGTTTTTGTCTCCTGTGCTTAGCATACTGAACTGTACTGGTGCATTTATTTGTGTATACTTGATGCCTTGATTTCATTGTGACTAAAAACAAAAATTTATGCTGGATCCTTGCTCTGTTGCCTCATTCTCGGTGCACTATCCAGTTCAGTTTGTTAGCATTGATATTTGAAGTGTTGCACTATAATCTAGTCTGGATACTTATTGGATCAGTCTTGAACTTGACTTTTGTGGTCATGTTTGTGTTCTTATTTTGTACCTGAGTTGATTTTACAGTTGTGTTGAGGCATCTTGCATATGAATTTGCTGTCTTGACCACTTGATTACATTTGGAATTGTTTTTCGAATTCGCTTGAGTTGAATCCAGTTTGTAGCTCGGATTTGACCTTGTGCTGATTCCTATTTTTGACACTACAGTGGCGAGGCAGTGCACGCGTGCGTGTACTACGGCCACACAGTTTTGATTTTATTTTATATTTATTTTGCTTTTGATTCATTGATTTCTTTGCGTATTTCATATGCAGTATTGGCGAGGCAGTGCACGCGTGCGTGTACTACAGCCAATCGATTTTGATGTTTTTAAGTAACTTTTCAATTATTTGAATTAATTTGATTTAAATTGATGATTTTGTTGTTAATCGGCGTTTAGGCAATCATAATGTTTTTTTCTAAATTATCTGCATTTAAAAATTCTTTCATCTATCTTCGTTGAAAATTTGAGTTTGCAAATTTATTCCTTCACACTGTTAAGTGTTATATTTACCGTTATCCGGTTTCTTGTTAAAGGGTCGGATAGGTGAATTTATCTTTGACTGTCGTCTAATGGCTATTTGATTATTATTGCTTCTGTGCACTAATAACTGAGTTTGAATTAGACTGACCCGTGTATTATTTTCCTTTGAATGTAATACTCGGGTCAGACCGAGTATTTTTACAGCTTGAAGATTTTCAGGCAGTGAAGTTAGAGAGAGGGGGATTACCGCATCACTAAAGTTTTTCAGGAAAATTTTTCTTGTACTAAATAATAAATAAATTGTTCCGCTGTATTAAAATGTAATTCATTGTATAAACTCTGATATTTGTATATAAAAGAAAATTCATTTATGTGAAATATTATTATTATTCTGTGATTCTGTGACTGATTCTGTTTAAATTCTATAAACTAAATAACAATCCGTCATTTTGAACGTTTCTAGTTGGTTTAATTACCGACTGGAGGCGGTCAGAACGGGGGATCGTTACAAAAGTGGTATCAGAGCTTTGGTTTATACAAAGCTTAGTTTATGGCGTTTAATATAAATAGTCACTAGAATCACTGTAAAGAAAACGCTTTCCAAATCTAAAGAAAGTATAAAATTGTTTTCTTCGAAAAATAAAAGGTATTTTGAAAATTCAAATCTTTGTCGGGAATTCCCCTCTCCAAATTTAGGTTTGCGATAGTTTCTCTTCGATAAGGTCTTCTTAGATTTGAGTTTCGATCATTCGAAAACCCATTATCCAATTGCTGAGATTTATGAAAAGTAAAATGTATAAGTTAAGTGAATTAATGAATTGGTTTGAATCAAATATTTTGAATATCTCCAAAATAATAAATTGGGAAATAAAACGACATGTCAATTTAGTTATAGCCAAGCGGATCATTGAACTATAATTTGGGATTTTGATTCTAAATTCTTTTGAAAATTGATTTCAAATGTTTTAAAGAACGAATTTAGTAAATAAATGGATTATAAGTACTTAACTTATAAATGGACTTTTGGTATATAATTGAGTTATATAAATTGAATTTAATTAATAAAGGAGATTTATAAATCGAAGTTTATAAATAGAAATGGAATTTATAAAGATTGTTTATAAATTCAAAACCAATTGAATTTGATAAATGAAACATAGAAGTTATTAAAGGAGATATATTCGTGATTTTGGACAGCGAATTATCCTTTAAGTTAAATATTGTGATGATAAAAGTTGGTTGGGAATTTTATTCACGATTTTGGACAGTGAATAAGATATAAAAGGAACGTTTTTGGGAGAGCAATATTATGAGAATGAAGTTAATCATTTTAAAGATGTTTTAAAATGCATTAAGTATCGAATCATAGATTTCAGCATTCGTTGTCGAAATAGACGTTTTCGAGAGAAATAAAAGGAAATGGTGGACTATAACACTGTTGTTATAGTAAATGATTTCCAAATGAAAATGTTTATATAGTATTGGGATATATATATCTATCTTAAATTCGAATCCCTATACTAGTGATTTTGGGTTGTCGTAACAATGTTTTATGCAACATTCGTTTTGACTCAAATGAATGTGTTTAAAAGAATGATTTCCTTTAAGAATGAAATATATACTTGATTATGATTTAAGTATATTGAATATTTTCAAAGTGTTGAAAATGAATGGATTTGTGGATTACTTATTATTAAATAAGTATGGAAATGTTTTTCCAATATGAAGTGAATGTTTTAAGATTTTATCTTTTAAAGATAAATTGATAATGAATATTTGAAATCGATTTGAAAATCGTATATTCATAGATATTTTGGAAATGTAAATTCATTATGGAATTTATAAAAGAAAGGGAAATTTGTTTAAAAATAAACATTGATTTATTTTTGAAGTGTGGAAATAAATTTACGGATTTGGAACGTAAGTTTAAAATAAATCGGTAAGGATTTATTTGATTAATTTAAATGAACCATTTTAAGTTTAAAATGGATAAATATTTGGAAATGTTTCCGTCTAAGGAAATTGTTTTGAAATTTGTTTTCAAAAATTGAAAGGTGAAAACATGATTTGAAAATTTGTTTTCAAATGGTTAAGTGTGGAAAATTATATATCTTGTAAAGATATTTTTTGGAAATTGGAACAATTAGTTCAACTTGAAATTGGATGGTTGATTTGGATTGTATGTTTAACATTGTGAATTGACGACATAGCAATTGATCTCTATTAAATATATGTCTGTCTGGTGGCGGAGAATTTATTCTCTTAGCTTAACACCCTTCTCTGAGACGTACGAGCTCAGAGATTATATATCGGTAGACATCAATTATGTGTTGAGAATTGACAATGTAACGTGAAATCCAAATCGAGTGTGAAGTCGATAATAAATTGAATTATGAATATGAATTAGGTTTGAGATAACCTTAAAATTCTAAATTGACTTAGAGGAAAATTTTAAATGGATAATGAGCTGGAAAATTTATGAATCCTCTATTTGTTATGGGTATGAGATATTGAGGTTTTCAGAACGTATATATGAGAATACGATAAATTCGAAAACCATTAGTTTGGAAAGTAATTGTTATGGAAAACTTATGTAAGTACATGGGTATGATATGTACGAAATGTGAAATGAAATATTATATATGTATGTATAATATTATGTTTTCCAAACTGAGGATATGGAAAAGTACCTTCCATTTAAAATTTGTGAAGGTTGTTGGAACTCGAGATGAGTGTCCATTTAAAAATCGTAGCTACGTAGAACTCCATTAGTTGGATTGACCATTTGATTTCCATTAGTTGGATTGACCATTTGATTTCCATTAGTTGGATTGGCCATTTGAATTCCATTAGTTGGAGTGGCCATTTGTATTCCATTAGTTGGAGTGACTAGCGTAATTTGAGGGGCGTGATGCCTACAATTACAAGCGATTCCACTGGGATAGTGGCGCAACCGCCGAGTAAACTGCAATCTAGAAGCCAAAGCGAAATTCGAGGGGCGAGATGCCTACGGTCACAAGCGATTCTACTGGGATAGTAGCGTAACCGCCGTGTGGACCGCGATCTATGGCAACAACCATGGCGAAATTCAAGAGAGATGAGAAATCTACGGTTACAAGCGATTCTACTGGGATAGTAGCGTAACCGCCGGGTAACTGTGATCCATGGGGGAACGTGCTTTCCATATCCATTTTTAAAAGAATTTTTAAGTATTTTCACTGGGAATTGAAGCAAGTATATTTAGTACTTGGAGATTTTTAGTCTTGCGCCTGGCCAGCGTATGCCTAATGTCTTTAAGAACGACAATAGACTTGTTAAATTTCGAGTTAGCAAGTATTTTCAAACTTTAAATAGAAAATCAATAATCTGAAATTAAAGTAACATAAATTCCAACCTAATGAACTAAGGAAGAGGATTTTTGAAATGTTTTGAAAGTTCACAGCTTTGGAAAGGTTATACTATGTAAATTTCTTAAATGAAGAATTGCAAATTTAAAATTTGGGTTTCGTAAGTTGAAAACTTTAGTAAAAGACTTTTGCATCTTGATTGTAGAAAATGATGAGCAAATGAGTTAATTAACAAAGCTAATGAGACAAAACAAATAGAATGAATCCTATACTTATTTATTTATTTTTAATAAGTTTCAAACTTGATAAAATTGAATAGGGTATAAATATTAGTGAAATTTTAACAATCATTTTTCCTTACTTGTAATTTCGGGACGAAATTCTTTTAAGGAGGGGAGATTGTAACGATCCTGAATTTTGAACAATTTAATTTGTAAATATTTAATTAATTTTAAATATTTGAGTGATGATTTAAATTGAATTCCCAATATAACTATGAGTTTGGCGATTAAATATTAAAATTTAATCTATTGAAAATTGAATAAAAATTTGAATCTTCAATTTTAAGCTGATTAAAAATATTTCAAAGGCATAGAAAATTCATATTAATAACACTAAAGATAATAAAAGCTTCAGAATTAAATTTGAAAGTGACTTGTTCAGTTTTGAAATTTTATCGTTCAAATTTAATTTAAAAATAGCCTTTTGAGGCACGGTCTCGGAATTCGACGAAACAAGTTCCATTGGGTCCGTAATATTGAATTATTACTAGATTTTAATTTTCGTAGCGTTCGGAGTTGATATGTGAGCATACGATGTATTAACGCGTTGAAGTTTGTGTTGAAAACAAATTGAATTCAAGATATAAATAACAAAAGCAATAAAAAAAATAATGAATAAAATAAAATAAGCAAAAATATATATTACAAGATCTCTAGCCAAGATATGATATCTTTTCACCAGCAGCCCAAATCTTCTCAGCCGAGATTTGGTTTATAAAAGTAAATAAAAAATAAAAGAAAATCAATACTGTCAAACCCTAAGATCTCAAAATCATTCAAACGAAAAAAAAACGAAAAATAATGGCGGCCACGAGTTTCTTCGTTCGTTCCTTCTCGAGATAATGGCGGCTCTCGTTCCTCTTTGCAACTGAAATTAAGGCTCGTTCAATTCAAAGGCGCCGGCTTCGACGATCGATTCTTCGTTACTCGCTGCGGCTGCTTCTTTCTGTCGAAGGTGAGTGTTTTCCACTCATATCCAAATTCTATCTCAGCTCAGTGTTTTGGTAGTTAATTTTGTTTTTGATGTTGATTTTGAACTATTCGATCTTCTCTGTTTTGATTTTTATTTTCTTTGATTTTTGTTGGGCTTCGTCTCAACCATTCGATTTGTTCAAATGTTGATGATTTTGTGATTTAATTAAATTCGCATACGTTGATATTTGTTGTTTCAACTATATGGTTTGGTGAAATTTTGAACTGTTTCGATATCGACTTCAACTTGATTTTTTAATCAACAACTTCGAGTTTGGTAATTAGGTTGTTTTTGTTTCGATGAATCTTTACGGATTAAGTTAAGTTGGTATAAATCTGACACCTGATCCTCTCGGTGTCGATTTGTGACTCGGTTACTTGGTCACCATGGTCTCAAATTGATTTAGTTGAGTTGATTTTGATACTGGAGATTGATTTCTGACTTTTCAACTTACTTGAATAACATAGTTTTGGTTCTACCATACTTCGTTGAATCTGCGTTATTAAGTGGCAGTGAGCAAACCACTTCTCTTAATCTTTTAACATGTTTTAGTATCCCGATGCTTGTGAGTGGCCTTAAATCTGATGAGAAATCTGTTGGTATGTGTTGTCTGAAATGACATTCATATTCACACCTCTCTATAGCCTGAACAACACCCTAAATTTTTTTGAAAATTCATATTTTAACTTGTAAACAGTTTAAGTTATAGTCCTTAAAGAAAAAAAAATTGTTAGAAATGATCAGATTCATGTTTTAAAACAATTTAATATAAGGTTAACTGGTCAAATCCCTGGAACCATAAACTGTCTGTGATGATCAATAAGTGAGTAAACATTCTAACTAAAACTTGAGTGGTTAGTTATCTGTTGCTTGAAAAAAAATTGCTGTGATAATGATGTCCTGCATGAATAGATAGAAGTATAAAAATTTGAGTGTATGAATTTGAATGGCATTACATGTGAATGAGTGGCCAAGCTTGTGTTTGATTTTCCTAGAAACATTTGTTTCCATGTCTTTGTCTTCCTGTAACATTTTAGTTACAGTGATATCTAAAATCTCTCTTCCCATTTCCTTTGGAAAAGAAAAAAAAATGAATCACTTCTGTTGTTGACTTTGAACCTCGGTTTTTGATCCTGAACTCATCACTGGTGCATTTAAATAGGTAACTGGGCATGATTATGCATCTTTGCACGTTTGGTTGCATTTGTACACTTGGCCGAAACTGGCCCTTGATGTTCATTTGAACTGTGCATTCATTGTTGCCATATCTTGGCTCCTCGCAGTTTTGTTGTTGTTTGAGTTTCACTGGACTTTGATTTTTGAACTGCGTATTTAGTTTTGGCTTTAGCTTTGAAACATTTTTTTAAGGCTCTGCCACTTTAAGTTGAAACTGCAGTTCCATTACCTCTGTGGCATACTGTGGCGTAGCTTCATATGTGTGTGTATATATATATATGCATTCATGTTGTATATATATGACTATTTGTCACACTGTTCCATATGTATGTGTTTTTGTCTCCTGTGCTTAGCATACTGAACTGTACTGGTGCATTTATTTGTGTATACTTGATGCCTTGATTTCATTGTGACTAAAAATAAAAATTTGTGCTGGATCCTTGTTCTGTTGCCTCATTCTCGGTGCACTATCCAGTTCAGTTTCTTGGCATTGATATTTGAAGTGTTGCACTATAATCTAGTCTGGATACTTATTGGATCAGTCTTGAACTTGACTTTTGTGGTCATGTTTGTGTTCTTATTTTGTACCTGAGTTGATTTTACAGTTGTGTTGAGGCAGCTTGCATATGAATTTGCTGTCTTGACCACTTGATTACATTTGGAATTGTTTTTCGAATTCGCTTGAGTTGAATCCAGCTTGTAGCTCGGATTTGACCTTGTGCTGATTCCTATTTTTGACACTACAGTGGCGAGGCAGTGCACGCGTGCGTGTACTGCAGCCACACAGTTTTGATTTTAATTTATATTTATTTTGCTTTTGATTCATTGATTTCTTTGCGTATTTCATATGCAGTATTGGCGAGGCAGTGCACGCGTGTGTGTACTACAACCAATCGATTTTGATGTTTTTAAGTAACTTTTCAATTATTTGAATTAATTTGATTTAAATTGATGATTTTGTTGTTAATCGGCGTTTAGGCAATCATAATGTTTTTTTCTAAATTATCTGCATTTAAAAATTCTTTCATCTATCTTCGTTGAAAATTTGAGTTTGCAAATTTATTCCTTCACACTGTTAAGTGTTATATTTACCGTTATCCGGTTTCTTGTTAAAGGGTCGGATAGGTGAATTTATCTTTGACTGTCGTCTAATGGTTAATTGATTATTATTGCTTCTGTGCACTAATAACTGAGTTTGAATTAGACTGACCCGTGTATTATTTTCCTTTGAATGTAATACTCGGGTCAGATCGAGTATTTTTACAGCTTGAAGATTTTCAGGCAGTGAAGTTAGAGAGAGGGGGATTACCGCATCACTAAAGTTTTTCAGGAAAATTTTTCTTGTACTAAATAATAAATAAATTGTTCCGCTGTATTAAAATGTAATTCATTGTATAAACTCTGATATTTGTATATAAAAGAAAAATTCATTTATGTGAAATATTATTATTATTCTGTGATTCTGTGACTGATTCTGTTTAAATTCTATAAACTAAATAACAATCCGTCATTTTGAACGTTTCTAGTTGGTTTAATTACCGACTGGAGGCAGTCAGAACGGGGGATCGTTACATAAGGGTTCATAGTCCTTAGTTTTGCTGAAGCGTTAAATCGCATCCTCATTATTTTGAAAGCGTAAACTGTAAAAAATTTGGAAACAATTTTATTTTAAAACAATTTTCATAAATACATGATTAAAATAACAACATCTATAGCAATTTCGACAAAGAAATTGCGCTTCACAAAACACCGTAAAAAGGATATCAAATCAACGTTGCGGGATAACCGCTTGAAAATTCACTTTAAAATTGACGGTTACTGAAGTCAAAACAACAGTAATTTTTATTCATCAAAATGTCATCAAAACAACACGCATCAAAAAAAATATAATACCGGCGTAAAAATTCCGTTAGAAAATAACGACAACAAAATTCGTTTTAAAACCAAATACTGGTTCAAAGCAAATTAACATTGGTCTACAATGCGATATATGCATTAAAATATGGCACTACCAGGCACTATACTTCATCTTGCATGCAAATGAAGTGAATAAAAATAATTTTGTGCTACACATATTGTCATGAAAAAAAATGATGTAGATGGTTAACACCAGCATATACACATACAGCCACTGTAATGGGAAATAGATAATGACCCGGACTTGACTTAGTTTCATGCTTTACATGTAAAAAGTGATGGCCTTGAGATACACGTGTATAACACACGTAGATGAATTTTTTTTCCAAAATGTGGTAACCTGGCAACACAACTCTACACCAACTAACATACTAAGTGGCCCGACACCCTATATATGCGCACATACTGAAACATATTTTTTTTCTTCTTTGTGAAAAACACTTACTGATAGTCCGTGAGATGATGGTTTTGATGACAACAACCTTAGAATAGATTATAAAATATAAATACTAACATTATAAGTTTAGATATATATGTATATGTAGGATTTAACCATGCGGGTACCCAGAATGAAGGCTGTACAATATAGAGATTCAAGATATCAAGGTTGAAGACTCGTGAGTATCAAGATAATCAAGAGTTCAAGAATTCAAGTAATTTATTCTTTAACTAGAAAATTTTGTTAAAGCTCCTAGAAAAGCACTGGCATCTTAAAATCCAATTTATTCGTGGAATGGAATCCACTTCGAGCCTGTTAAAGGGATGGAACCCTAAGTAGGATGGAACCTATGAAAAATCTAGTGGAACATTGTTTTGTATCCGCTAACCTTTTATTCAAAATGATTTTTCAAAATTATATCTTGTTTTCAAAATGATTTCAAAACCTTCCTTTTAAAAGCATCAAAAACATCTATCCCGATTTTAAATAATTTTAGCCTCAAAATCATCCTTAATCTCAAAGTCAAATTACTCCTGATTTTAAACTATCTTTTAATATAATATATTTAACTTTTAAAATATTTATACTTAGATTTAAATATAAAATTATAGTTAAATTCTATATATATTATTCTCTATATTTACTTATGAATTTTAATTATAGTCAAGTATATTTATAAAGTTTAAAATAGTTTTAATATAAGATAAAGGTTATTTTCAAAGAAAATCATATCATCGAAAAATGCTTTGGGATGTCGACATACTCATGGTGACCATGTCGACATAGTGTCAGTTGAGTTCAAAATTTCAATTTCAAAAAAAGTGTCTATTCGCCATAATTCTTAACGAATGGACATGACTGTTGTTCTACTATAAATAGGGGTCAGTTTCAACAAATTTTACATCAGATTTTCTGGTTTTTCACTCCTCTTCTTCTTCCACTTTTCTTAATAAAAATTCTTATCATTACTCTGCTGAAATCTACATTGAATTGAACTCGATCATTCGTAGTTTGATTCTCTATCACTACCTCAACAAGATCCTCAGTGCTATTCAGAGTTATAGGCTTTTTGTAATCAACTTAGCGAGAAAAGGTGTGATTGTAGCCTTCAAAATCAATCAAGCATGATAAGGTGTGATTGTAGCATTGGGAAATCAATTGGGTGAACTTGTTGCCCGTAAAATCAAGTGGGTAAACTTGTGTCCCGGAAAATCAAGTATCTCTACCCAGAGGATTGTGATTCTGGAGGGTGTACCTCGTAGCCTTGAAATCAAGGATGTAACTGTAAAGATTGCTTTTGAAAGGAAATCCATACTTGTGTTGCTGGACTGGATGTAGGGTAACTCCGAACCAGTATAAAATCCAGTGTGTTCTTTCCTTTACTGCTTTTTATTTTATTTTTGCGTCTGTGTTTGTTTCGGTGATCATATCTGTGTCTGTATATTGCACACATCTGTGTTTAAATTAACATGAGCTCAAAAAGGTTTAGTAATTCTTTATAAACACTATTCACCCCCCTCTAGTGTTAATCCTAGCCTAAAGATCCGTAATCCGCATTTCTCACAATTGGTATCAGAGCAAGGTTTTCAAAGTTTCATAATCTGATTTTTGAAACATTTTCAAAATGGCTACCAACACTGGTATTGTTACTAACACTAGTATCCCTGTCACTAGTTCATTTGTAGAAGGTTAGTTTACTGTCAGACCACCACTTTTTAATAGCAGTAACTATGCATATTGGGCATGTAGGATGAAAATATATTTACAATTTATAGGATAAGACACATGGAATATTACACAAACTGAATATTCTGAACCCACAACTGATTTTGCACAGTGGACTGATGAGAAAAAGACTGTTGCACAAAATAATTCTAAGGCAATGAATATTTTATTTTGTTCACTAGATAGAAATGAATTCAATAGAGTGTCAATTTGTAAGTCTGCATATGAAATCTGAAAAACTTTGCAAGTTACTCACGAAGGAACAAGCAAAGTTAAACAGACCAAAATTTCCATGCTCACAAATCAGTTTCAATTATTTAAAATGAATTCTAATGAGTCTATTTCAGATATGTAAAGTAGATTTCAGGATATTGTGCACTCTTTAATATCTTTGGAAAAGGAATTTTCTAAAGAAGATCCAGTCAGAAAGATTTTAAATTCTCTTACTCCAGAATGGGATCAAAAGACACTTGCTTTCGAAGTGGAAAATGACATCAGTACTTTAAAGATAGAAGAATTAATTGGAAATCTAATGTCGTATGAAGTTCAAATGATCGGGAGAAGAGAAAGCAAAGCATCTGAAAAGAAATCAATGGCATTCAATGCATTGACTGATGGATCAGATTTAAATAGTGATAATGTTGAAGAAATAGCCTTAATGACCAGAAATTTTAGGAAATTCCTGAAATACAGAAAGATGAATAATATCAAGAGAAACAACTATAAGAACTCTGAAAATCAGAATATAGTGCCAAATAATGTTAAATGTTACAACTGTGATGAACCGGGCCATATCAAAAGAGACTGTCCGTACCCGGATAGGCAAAATCCTCCTATGAATAATGATCCAGCAAAGAAACGGAAACTTGCATTTACTGCTACTCTGGATGACTCAGACTCGTCCTCAAGTGATGATGATCAGAAAACAGATAATTCAAATTTGTGTTTCACAGCAGTTCACGACTTCGACGAATTCAGAGAAACGGACTCAGAAAAAGGTACACATTTACAATATGATTGATTGAGATTACTTGCTTAGAATTAGATGTTTGATTGCTTGATTAATTGATTTTGAATTGGTGTGTTGTCTGAATTTTAAAAATTTATTTTCTATTTTTTATTATTATTTATATTATTTTTAATAGTATAATAATACTTTTTGAGATATATTATTAGTCCAATAATATTCCAGAAATATATAATAAAGTATATAAATTTATTAGAGAACTTAGGAAAAATAATTCACAAAAATTCACTTGCAGATGTCGACATGGTCCCTACCATGATGTCGATATGGGTACCAGAATTTGAATTTCAAAATTTGAATTCAAGTGTTTGAATTTCCCTCCATCTTTTCACTTCATTCAATTCTCTGAAAAGCTACCTTTTGACCAGAGAATATGTCCTTTGAGAATCTATTTATTCACTATCTTTTATCATATCATTTCACTCTCATTTTCAAATTCAAACTCTCTCTTCAAAACATCAAGCTCTCTACTCTCTACTTTAATGGCTTCTTCAAGCAACCCCTCCACCATGAGAATTTCCAGAAAAATAAAGAGCAACTCTTCAATGATCCGGAGGCAATAAAAGCATACATCAATTATTCTAATTATGCCAAAGTCCATCCCGGAAAGTTTGCTATTTTTCAAGATTTTCCTTCTTATGAACTTGATTCTCTTTTTGCAAAAAATGGAGTTCTTAGTCTTACTGATGCTTCTCAAAATGATTTTGTTTGCTATTGTAACATCCCGAAATTTATGAATTTAAATTTTAGTAATATATTGGAACTTTTTGAAATAAAAATTGAAAAGTTATAGAGAAAAGAAATATTCAACAAAACAAGAAATTGTTTAAACAAGAAAATGTATATTGTAATAAAATCACATAATTATTAAAAGTTAACAACTAAAACAAGTTTGCAAAGAAATATACAAACCAGTAAATATGTAAGCAAAAGAAAATAAGATAAAATAAAAACAAACTCTTACATTTAGCAAAATAAACAAAACAACACACCTATATATATATAAAATAAAAACAAAGCATTAGCTAATTAAAATATAAAACATATAAACTGTACATATAAAAGAAGATGCAAGAGAGTAAAACATTCAAACAAAATAATATTTATGTAAATCAAACAGCACATTTCTACAAGTACACAGTATAGAAGCATCTCAAAACATGCTTACATTAAATGCAAGCCTCTACAAAGCAACATACCTGCATTCAATGCTTTTACTTCCAGCATGATTTGTTCTGTACTTGTTTTAATAAACATCAGTACACAATCTGTTATATATAAACATCAACCTGCCTCTTTATTTCGTTCAACAAACTTCTGCAAACCTGAAAAAGAAAAAAAGAAGAAGAAGAAGATAGTCATTTTATAAATTACAAGTTGAAAGGCAAAAGTACTGAAAGAAGAAAAGAAACCAGAAAAAAAATTAAACTGCAGTCTTCCAAAACCATAGTGCTTTCTGTTTCAAAACAAACAGGTGAGTAAAATAATCTTAATAGCTTAAATTTATTTAAACAGTTTAAACTTCATTTATAAGCTGTTGTATACGCTTCAGTTTATAAATAGGATTTTGTATGCTCTGCATTTCATCTTCTCTGTATTTCTCACAGCACTTGATCATTTATTCAAAGAATTAGATTTATTTACATCGAAACATTGTTAAGTAATAAAAATCTTAAACCAAAATATGTTGTGTAAACTTAACTCACAGTTTAAAATTTTATTTTAAGTTTGAAGTGAAACTTTTTTGGCTATGCAACCTCAAACCTTACAGTAAATCAAAAGGGTGATAAATTCAAGTATGATTAATCATTGATTTGATTGTATAATTTGAGTAAGTATACAAAAATGGGATTTTTAAACTAAATATGATGATTTTTACTTGGGTATCTTAGGAGCAGTTTGCATTTTAGCAAATGTTGCTTTTAAATCAATTCCTGTAAATCAAAAGATTTTTGAATGTTGAGATTTCGCGTGGAGCTAGTTTAATACTCAAGAATGTTGGGAAAAATACAAATTTATTTTTCTATTGCGTGAATTGGGAGTACGAGCTCGAAGTAGGGTTTAGTTTTCGAAATTGATACGGTCTGTAAACTGGATGCGTACGCTACCTTGGATGCATCGAGTTCGAAGATTTTGTGGGTGATGATAGCATGGGGTGTTGTCGAACTATGGACGAAGTTTTTGGGTTTCTGGCGGCGTCTGGAGGCGTGGCGAGGCGTTGACAGGGACGGTGGTAGTTCCAGTGTATGTTGCAGGTTTGCGTGCTCGAACTAAATTTTGAATTCGAGATGATAAAGGAGTTTAGGTGATCGGGGATAGGACTAGGGGGGAATTCTGACTTACTCATCGATGCAGCGACGCCTGAAGATCATCAATGGCGTTGTGCACGTATACGTGCACGAATTTATGACCTGGAAGAAATTTGATTTCCTGAAGCATTTCAGGTTTGTACTCGTGTGGGTGACTCGAAGTAAAGGTCGGGGAAATAGGGCAGAAACTCGAAGGAGGAATCGAGTGGTTTCAGGGTTGTATCGGGATGAAATTGGACTTAAACAAATTTTGAAAATTTTTATTTACTCGGGTAGAATGGGGAAGAAACTCAAAGCAGGCAGCGTTCGAACTCGAGCGTGACTCGGGGGAGACTCGGGTTGGCCACCTGAAACAGCATGTTCAGTTGAGGCTTGTCGAAAACTTAAGTTTAAACAATGTTTATAAGCATTGTTTATAAAATGAAGAAAGTTTGTAAATGGAATGTGAAGTTAATAAATTAATGATTAAATAATTTATGATTTAAAATTACTTTTTAATTAATAATAATAACTAAATAAAAGCAATTAAAATTAAAGTTGTAAATTTAAAAAAATCATTAAGTTGATAATTTAAAATGATTGATTCAAAATTGATAGTTACATTAAGATAATTTATTAAGGAATAATAAATTAACATAGTCAATTGAGATTTAATTTAATTGTAATTATAAATAATAAATCATCGTTTTAAAGTAATCAAGAAAAAAATATATTTATATGGTTAAATTATTAAATCCAGATACATTATTTTACAAAATTGTTAAATAAATAAATAATGTAGTTTAAAATGATAATTAGGGTAAATAATTGCTAATCAATGATTTTGAAAAGAAATTAAGAATGAATTACAAAGTTGTAATTAAATTGATTTATAAACCATTAAGTGTTTAAATAAATTAGTAAGTAAGAATTTGTAGAGTTTGAAACAATAAATTGAGTAATCAAAATTTAGTTTATTTATCCAGATTCTCATCATTAAATTAAATTAATTTGGTGGTAAATTTATTTAAATCACATTGGGAAGTAATTAACTATTGTTGTTAACTATTGAATGTAAATTCTGTATGATGTAATTGCCATGTTATTGCCCTGTGATTATGATTTGTTCTGTATTGATGTGAAAACTTGTTGCCGTAAAACGACATTTAAAACTTCGATGCGACAGGGAATCGGATTTCAGTTTTGTTATCCGAAACCCACATCGACTCTGTGAATAGTTGTGAATGACATCCACATGTTTTAAAATCTGACACTCACTATTTGAATTAGCCGGGAAAGGACCTTTGTGTCATATAACCCATTTCGAATATGGGATTCGACGTTATGGATAGCAATTGAAGACGGGTGTTAAAGACCGGGTATTTGCGAGAGCGATAGGATGATCTGTCGATTGACTCTGCACCGAGTTGCTCCGGTATAGAGTTCTCCATATGTGATGGGGAATCCGATCAGGATTGTGGATATCCGGATTACAAGGACTTCTTTGGAAGTGCCTTCGGTTCTGTTCGAGCCCGGAATAGACTTGTATGGATAGTATGTCTGACATTACAAATTGAGATATAAAGCCGATTTCTTTCAAATATATTTCTGTTGGTGGCGGAGAATTTATTCTTTTAGCTTAACACCCTTCTCTGAGACGTACGAGCTCAGAGGTTATATAGTTGAAGGTTATCAGCAATATATTCCCAATTTGGTAATGTGACATGCTGAGTGTTGCTGTGAAATGATCATTGTGTTGATTATTTGTGATAGGATCATTTGTTTGATCGTCTATCTTTATGATCATTTCTATGATCATTTGTTGACCCAAAGCACGGCTTTTGTATAAAGTGTGTTTTTGTGGACGTGACTTCGTCGGACCTCACACCCCGAAATGGTCAAAACAGGAAAGATGCGGCAAGGTTAATGGGGGTAGCACCCCATAGGGTATGTGCATTTCCTTCTGGATAGAAGTGGTATCATGGTATGGAGCCCAGATACTTAACTTATGTTGATATCGCAGATATATATATATATATATGATTTTGTGATTTGTTGCTGGGGCCCCGGTTAAAGGTTGGTTACGACCGGGAGATGGCATACTCATGTCAGTAGTTACCCAGTTAGGGGTAACCCGACCTTGTGTTGGCAGAGATCCGGTTTGGTTCTCGGGGACGTCCTTCCAGAGGCGTTCTCATGTGGCAATGGGAAGTTCCTTGGCCTGACCATTTGTTGGAAATCCAAAGAAACAATACGAAACCCTGTACGGTTTTAGTTGTAGAACCTGCCATTTAATATGGTAGCTATAGTAGGCATAATATAATGGTACCTATGCTGGCTAAGATTAATATTCTACTTTTGAAATGTTTTCTATCACTATGCACTAGTAATAATATCAAAGAATTTCTTTTCTCGTACCAAGCTTATTTAACTATCATAAGAAGAAATCTCCTCCAATTCTGCGTTTGCATTGTGTGTGTGGTGGGAGGTCTTATGGTAGTTCCATTTTTAAAAGCATTCCGAAAATTCTTTTATAAATCTTGTTTATTTAATGCAACTGTTTTTGTTTACTCATACCAGTCCCATGACTGATCCGGAGTTTATTGTTTTCTTTCCTAAACTCTGGGTGCCCATTATTTCCACACGAGCAGCCTAGTAGCAGGTTTCTATATTTTGGAGTAGCAGTATTTTGGAGCTCTTATCTTGGATATATCTTAGGAGCTATTGGAGATTTCAGGTGTTAGCTTTTGGGAGTTCGTTATCATCTCTCTCATTTGAGGATTTTTGGATATATGTTCACTGTTATATTATCATGATGTTGTATTTAGAGATTGTGGTATATGTATTATGTACTCTGTTGTAGTATGGATACTATGTTGATGTTGTAACAGTGATGTTATTTATGATATTGATTCTGTTCCGCTGTTTTATATTCATCTAATTGTTGTTATAAGCTCCGACGATGCGAATTTGATGTCGTTTATTGGACATCGAGTTTGGGTCGTCACAGCTATTCAAATCTCGTCAAAATTTTCTATGCTAATTTAAACCGTGGATTTTATAATGGAAATGAGGATGAAATTTGGAGTAGTGTCAAAGGCACTAGAAATGTTTGAATTGTGATCTTTTGGGTACCATTCTCAATTACAAGTGTACGGGAATGGATCTTTCTAATTTTAAAATCGATGAAATGATCAGGAGACATTTCATCACATTTTCGAAGGGGATGATATTTTTGAATTCAAAAATTGAAATTTTCGACCAAAGGCAAGAATTGTCAATCTTCTTTTGCAACATACATTGACCCTAAGATCGGGGAATTTTAACAGTCCTACTTCAAAAGTTTGCAAAGCACTTTTTGCTATTTTTGGAAATTATGACATAAATTGGGCGCAAGATATTTTGGACGAACTTCGTCCTAAAAATCTTGAAATGGGTGAGAATACTTTGTATCATGGAATTTATCTCACTCGGATTTTCAACTATTTTGGAGTGGATTTCAAAGGCGAAGAATTTGTTTCTAGAAAAGTTTTCAATCATTCGAACATTTCGCTTATGAAAATTCCATTTGTTTTTCAACCTTATGAGGCCCTTGCCGAAAAGGAAGAGCGTTTGGCTCATGACGAAATGGAAGAAGAGGAAGAGGAAGAAGAAGAAGGGGATGAAATGGAAATTGTAGAAGAAGAAGGTGAAACCTCTTTGGAAAGCATCGACTATCCTCCTAATCCATCCACCAAAACCCTTCTCAATAACTAAAAGACGATTGTTAAGAATCAACGGATTCTTAAACGATCCATTAGTAAGAAGTTGGACAAAATTTCATCCAAGATGAACAAGTTCATTTCCAAAGTCAGCAAGAAACTTGGACTTTCTTCATTATTATCATCCTCTAACTAGTGTTATCTTTTCGTATTTTGTTGTATGTGTTTTATCCTGTTTTAATTCGAAAGTTCATGTAGTTTCATATGTTTAACCATTGCATCATCTTAGCATGCAATGAAATGAAATTTCCTTTCTGTTATCTAGCTTATCTTATCTCCAGAATAAATGTTAGTATATTATATAAATATATATATACACGCAATTATTCAGAAAATCTAATTAGTCATATTTTTTCACTAATCCATGTCGACATACCCCCTATGACCATGTCAACATGTACTGGTCAGAAATGACAATTCATTTTGAATTTGAAATTTGAATAACTATTATATGTCTCTTCATTTCAAATGAATTTCTACACCTATATATATACCTATTTCTTCCAGAATTGTGATATCCCGGAATTTTTGGCAATATCAATTTAATAATCTTTATATAAAATTAAATTGATTTGATAATATTGATTAATAAAATATGAATTGGTTTAATAATCTAATTAAATAAATATTGAATTGCTGATTGTTTTATCTTTTAAAAGCTAAATAAATGTTTTTAATTATAATGTGTATATATATATATTTGTATATATATATTATAGATGATCTTTGATTGGGAATTTAATAAATAAATAAAGTTTTGTTTTTAAATTCTAATAATATATTTAGTAATTGGGAAATTATGTTTTAAGTTAATATTAAGCTTTTCAAAGTTATTTAATTAATAACTATATGATTTGTAAATACTTAAGATAAATGTTAAATTGTTTAAAGTTATATCTTAGCTTAATTTTTAAATTTAAATAAAAAAGTTTTTTTATTTCTTTTTAAATATTATTTGATAAATATGATTTGGAAATTTTGTATATAAGTTTAAAATTACAATGTAAAATATGGTTTTAATTCATTTAATAAAAGTGATTTATAATCTCTTTATAAATCATTTAAAATTTGTTAAATTTGTTATTTTCAAGCCATATTTATAATGCATTATTTTTCCATAAATATAAAAAGAATTAAAATAAAAAAATAGAATTATCATTTTAAATTGAATAAGTCGATTTTAATTTGGATTTCAAAAGTTCAATTTGAATTTGGAATTGATTTCGAGATTCAAAATAATATATTCTTAAAAATATTTGAATAAGCTTTAATTTATAATTTGTTTTATTTACATTTTCTTTACATAAGTAATTTACATATATATTTACATAAGTATAAAAAAATTAAGTAAAATCCTTTATTAACATTTAAAATATAACTAATTTAAATAAGAGACATGTGTTAACATATTAGATAATCAAATAACATGTGCTAATGTATGAACTAAACAACATGACAAGTGTCATTGTATTTTTATCTTTTTCTTTATTTTGTTAAATTAATTTCAGCCCTTATAAACATTTCCATTTTCCCTTCATTCTCTTTTTCAAAACCAAAAGCTAAGTGAATCAAAGAAAAAAATCTGAAACACAAAATCCCCTCAAAAGCAAATCAGCAAACATTTAAAAAAACCCGTAATCCACTTTCTAAAGCATCATCTTAGCAAATCAAAGAACCTGTATGCATTTTTGTTCAGTTAAAGTTTCAACAGCAAGCAAACTTGTAGATCCAAAGTCGGCATTTTTCAAAATGTAAGGACTCAAGCCTGCATGCATGAAGTGTTAACAGGGAGAAAAAAGTTTTTTTCATTATTCAATGCTGATCTGTTCTTTTTAAAAATAAGGTGAGTAACTTTTTTTTCAAGAACTTAAAAATATTCTGGTTGCTTGAGTTATGCCTAAAGTTAGTTTATATTTGTATATATCTGTGGAAATTTCTATATATTGTGTGATTGCATGGATGATTTTGAAAATGCCTGTAGAACATCTCTGTTCTAAAATTTCAACCCAGTTTTCAATTTAAATTCATTTCTCTTTACCCTCTAATTTTTAAGACTTTGGATCTAAATAAATATTATTTGTTTGGTTATAAACTAAATTTTAAAAATTTATTTAACTTAAATAAAAAATGCAATTGCTCTGGAAATCAAGTTTAAAAGGGAAACTCAAGTCTCTGTTAAGATTTCATACTTGTTAATTGTGCAATTCAGGTATATAAAATAAATCCTTAGACTAAGTAATGATTTTTAAGAGTAAAATCATAAATTTTAAATTGGGTTTGACTGAGCAAGTGAGGGTTGATCAGAATTTGGTTTTGGAGTGGTCTTTGGTGATTTAAGTGGATTGGGAGGTCGTGTTTCTGTATGAAGGAAGATGGATGATCGGAGTATCATGGAAAATTGCTTGTATAGTGATCATGTTGGTGTGGCGACGGCGGTGATCAAAATAAAATTTGTAACCCTAGTTTTTGATCATGTTAGGAATTTGATCGTCTCTGTCTCCATGGTTGTTCGAGTGGGATAGGGCTTTGAGGGATGGTAGCTGGGTCGATGGCGAGGGTATTGTCAGAGCAGCAGCGCTTACGGTGGTCGGAGGGCTGATATTGTGGCGTTAACAAGTTTGGCGTTTGGGGTCAGTTCTGATGTTCCAGGTTTTGAAGTTGCTCCAGGTTTGAGTTTGTATACTCGATTTTGAATTCGAGTTTATTCTGATAATCTGATGTTCCTGTTGGATTCTAGAGATGTTGGTGGATGAGGGATGATCATCGTTGATGATCAGAATCGTCCACAGCCTCCGTGCATGTGCACGGTGGACATTTGAGTGTTTGATCGTTTCTGGGAATTTTGGTGAGGATATGGTACTCGTGGAATGCTTGAGTCACTTGATTGTTTTACTCGAAGATAGGTGATAGATGACTCGAAGTAAAAAGGTATGGGCTCAAGTATGTTATAGTTTTCAGATTTTGTTTTAGAAACTTGACAGTTTTCCTGTTTTAAAAATTTAAACTAAATTTAAATAAAAGAAAAGAAGGTTGTAAACAAAAGCTTGAAATAAATTTAAATCTGAATTCAAATGAGTTTGAATTCTACTTTTAAAAAAATAAGTTTTTATAAAAATGAAATGTTTTAACCACTTTAAAATGTTAAAGTATTTATAAAGTGTTTTAGAAATCTAAAATGAGATTTAAAACAAGATTATAAATTTAAGTTTAAAATCTGAATTGTAAATCTAAATTCAAATTTGAATTTGAATCTTAGGATTTGAAAAGAAAATAAGTTTATAAATTCAAATTTTGTAACTAAGTTTGAATCATAAAATATTTTATAACATGTTTTTAAAATCTGGAATATAGGATTTAAATAGGATTTTAAATTTAAGTTTTTGAATCTGAATTCAAAGCATGATTTGAATTCTAGTTTGAAAAAATGAGTTTTGAATTTAAATGTTTCAAAACCACTTGAAATATTTAAAGTATATTTTAAATTTATTTAAATTGAATATGGGTTAAAACTATTTTTTAAATTTACCTTAGAAGATAAGTAATTCTTTAAAATGAAAAAAAAGGTATTAAATACTTAAATCTTGTTTAAGTTAAAATTTGATTTCATTTTAAATCTTAATTTAAAATGGAATTTAGATGAAATTTAAAAGCAAATTATCTTTTTATTACTTTGATATTGATAATTAAATCATGAATAAGATTAATGTTTATCATAAAGTTAATTAGAACTTAATAATTTATAATTCATTAAATGATTAAGGTAATTAAGTTTTGTAATTAATTAATTTAATTAATTAATAATTTGGGTTAATTAATTAAATAATTAAGGGTTTTATTTAATTAATTAAAAGATTAAGTAAGTTAATTAAGATTGATTAAATAGTCATTAAGAAATCAATTAATTAGATAAGATTTGAATATATTTTTTGGCAAGGCCAGCCGGTTTTATAGTGGACCGTCCACTTTTTATTACGAACGTAATAAAAGTTTAAGTACACGAGTAAGGTAGAAGCACCTTAACTACTAATGAAATAAGAAAATACAGCATAGGAGTGTGACAGCTTGTCACAGCTACTATAAATAGCGTAAAAGACTAGATCACCTCCGAAGAGGGAGAATCGCCAATGACATCAACAACCTTGGAGGAAACCACATTCCTAAGAAGGCCAAGATAGGGGGTGTAAATAAAAGATCGATCCCAGGTAGAATCAGCTTGCTGGACAAAATTTAAGTCAGCATACAAACCATCCAAGTCAAGGACCAAGGAATCACCTGATGGTCGATAATATAAGCATCGAAGGTCCATAAGATCATCGGAGACAAATCTAAAATAAGAATTATCCACCGGGTTGAGACGCATATCTGAACGACGATCAACCCTACAACATTCAGACTCAGCCCAAACAACAGTCAAATGTGGTAGAGCAAGATCCGGGACAACAATAGGATCCATAGAAGCTTCACCAGGGACAATGGATGCAGTAGGGGATGCAGGCCGAGCAGGAGAAAGCAGCGGACCGGGGTCAGAAAAAGGAACTACATGAGGAGGAGCAACCGGAGATTTGGGAACCCATTTCCTAAGCGGAGGCCGTAGCAGAGGGATCTTGGGAGCAGCAGCGGAAATAGCAGAGTGCGAGCAGGTGGAATCTAAGTGGCCAAAGGAGAGACAGGAGGTACAAATGTCAGGAACCCATCCATAGCGAACACGGACTTCCACCACATAGCCAATAGCAAGCTGAACTGGATTAGAGGATGGGAGAGGATTAAAGGGAGAAATCTCAATCAAAGCCTTAGCGTAGACCAGTTTTTCTCATGCAACGGTGTTAGAGTCAAAACACTTCAATTTACCAATGTTGCAAGCAAGCCAATTCAAACTAAGCAGAGGTTGAAGAGCAGAGGGAATTTGAGAAAAATAAACCCAAACGGGGACAGAAAGAACTTGTTCACAGGCACTAGCTACTGTTGGAGACCAGGGAGTAATAATAAATGGTTTCCCATCAATAAAGGAAGGCTCAGCCTCAAGAACACGTCTACGTTCCTCAAGGGAGGAGAACAACAGAAAGTACATTGAGTCAACATACTTAACACGTAGATCACCGCGCAGCAGCCAGGACCTACGACAAACAACAGACGGATCATGAAGGCGTTGCTTTGGATCCAAAAAGAAACCAACTAGATATTCAGACCAATATCCAAGCCAGCTTGCATAACATTTGGAGGAGGAATCATCACTCCATTTTCCTCAACAATATCAAACTCAACTGGGACATACACAACCGCGTTACGAGGCAGTGATGTAAAAAGAGAAGTCCATGTTTTGGTACCAGATGGGGGAGGGGCAGCAGGGCGACTAGCCTCATCACCAATAGAGGCCTCAAGAGGACCAGCAGGGGAAGAGGACGCTAGCAAAACACCACCAGCACACAATTCACTAATATTAGGATCAACGTTCTCTACAGCATAAGGTCGAACAACTGATGTGCATCGAGCACAACACAAATTATCAGCAGCTGCATGACGATTCCCTCAATCCAACACACCGATAACATCACCAATTGCAACTGAGTCAACACCAGAGTCAAAACCATTGGCATCAGTAACATTCGCGACAATAAAATCACGCAAATTCACGGCAACACCAACCGGAGATTCCAATAATTCACGTCGTGAGCTAGGGATTACATCAGAAGCAGGGGTTGAATTCTTGGCAGCAGGAAGCGGGGGGAATTCAGAGACGGTGAACACTGGAGGCATCGGACACGAAGGCATAGACTGTTTGAAAATCCTACAAGATCTTGTAGAGGAAGGTGAAGAGGATGGAGCATCGGGGATGGAGGGAAGAAGAGGATGATGGCTGGGCATATGGAAGAAGCGATGGGAGAAAGAGGAAGGAAGAAACGGACGCGAGCTATCTAACGTGAAGGGAAGAAGCAAGTTGAACAGCAAGTCGCCATTGAACAGCAAGTATTAACATGAACTATTTTGGGTTGATCTGAAATAAGATTTGATTTTAATTTAATAAATAATTTGAATTCACTAATCAAGTAATTAAAAATTAATTAAGTTTTAGATTATCACTTGATTAATTAAATAATTAGAGGTTAATTAAATGGGTTTTATAGATAAATTAATTTGTAATTAATATTGATTAATCTCGGTTAATTACTTTAGAGAAGTAATTAAAGATTTGTTATTGGTTAATGAAGATCATTAACTTAATATTATTTAATAATTAATTAATGCGATTAATTTTAATGATTAATTGAATTAATTAATTTAAAGATAATCATTTGAATTGTTTAAGTGTATATTTAATGGAAGTAATTAAGAAATTAATTACCCATTTGTAATTAATTAAGTTTATTTTGATTAGTTAAGTTAATTAATTAAGTTTAATTAATTTAAAATAATCACTGGTTAATTTGAGAAGTAATTACCCAATGTAATTAAAAATGAATAATTACTTAGTGAAGTAATTAAGAAGATAACTACTTGATATAATTAAATTGAAGGATAATTGGGTAGTAAAAGAGTTTTGGAAATTAATTACTTTGTGTAATTAATATGTAATTAGTATGCAGATTAATTACTTAGAAGAAGTAATTAATAATTAATTACTTAGTGTAATTAATTTAGGATTTGTTAATTGAGTTATTTAAAGATAATAAAGAGATGTAATTAATTAAATATAATTAATTACTTAATGTAATTAATCAAGAGTAATTAATCAATATGGATAATTGATAATTAATTACTTAATTCAAATAGGGTAATTATTAATAGATATAATTAGGAATCATTAATAATTAATGATGTAATTAAGGATTGATTAATTAAGAACAATTAATCAATGAAGGAATTAATTAATGTAATTAATTAAGGATTAATGTAATTAATTATAATTAACTAATTAATGAAGTAATTACAGGTTAATTACTGAATTTGGTTTGGAATAATTAATTTGTGGAATTAATTAAAGGCTAATTACTTGAATGTAATTGAAAGATAATTAATCAAGAATGATTAATTAGGGTAATTTGTTGAGGGTAATTAATTGATTGATTTGTAATTAATTAATGGATATGTAAGCAAGATTTATATGGATGAAGTAATTAATTTAACTTATTTTAAATTAATTAGAGAAGAAGTAATTAATTTAATTCATTTTAAATTAATTCTAAAATGGTGATTAATAAGTCATTGCTTGTGAATGTTGATTAATACCGATTACCCTGAATAGTTGAGATCTCAGATATGAGATAAGTGATGTTGTGTGATTTGGATACTATGGTTGCATTTGAGTTGATAATATGAATTATCTGGTTAGGATGATAATATGGATTATCTGTTGTGATGATAATGTTGATTATCTATTATGATGTTGTGAATTGTCTATCTGTGTGTATATAGATAATATTGAATAGAATTGTTTTAAAACTTTAAAACAACTTGGACGTAAAAGATGGTGATTTGGATTTCGATGAGACGGGGATCGGGATTCCATATTTGAATATCCGAAAACCACATCGATCCAAATTAACGATAGGTCATGAATCTTAAGTGAAGGGGAAGATTCAGAGTGCAAGGGTTATCGTCTTTAACTCTGAGGGTGATTCCAAAATGAGTGTAACGAGATAATGCCTTCGGTTTCGTTCGATCCGGAACGAACTTGTATGGATTGAATGCTTTCAGAACATCGTCAGGTGGACGATGAGCATTCTAAGAGATGTGTTCTCTAAAGGTAATCGTAGCCTCAAGCCTCATCAACCGGGAATAGCTAAAACAGGGGAGGTGCAGCAAGGTTAAGTGGGTCATGCCTAAGTAGGACGAGATTTTTCCCTGTGTGGAGGTCCCTTTTTATTCAACTGTGTGGGCGGATGATTGCAACAACTGCCGGGGTTGTCTTGTTCGGGACTGTTCAGTAAGGAATGGTTCCGGCCTTGTGTTACAAGGGATTGGGAGTGATCCTCGGTACGATGATCTAGGCCACGTACTGTGACGGGCGGTACCCCAGTAGCCCTGCCATTGTATGGAATCCAAAATGCAATAAGTGTCGTACGTATTAGTTGTGCCTAACTATGTTTGAACGTGCATTCCATCTATTTCTGTATTTTACTTGAAAACCCTAGATACTATTATAATATCATCAGATTTCCTATCAAATGATTTGGTTAGCGTAAGGTAAAAATTTTTCCATGTTTATGTGTGGAAAGTCTTACGTGATACTTTTCTTTTCAAAAGATTTTAAAGATAAGCAACCTTAATCTGTTACTCAAACTAGACCTATGTTTGACCCGAAGTTTGTCTTTTGTTTCTTTAACTCTTGGGTGCTCAAATTTTTACGAGTAGCCAAGGGATTCAGGTTAGCTTTGACGAATATTGGAGGGGCAATGGAGCAGGAGGCTTCGACATTATAGATATATAGTTTCCGCTGTGTGTTCTTTGTGTTGGTTTCTCTTGTTGAGTTGTATTGAGTTGTAATAATTAGACAGGTGTTTATAACTGTCTAGTATGTGATGTATATGCTGTGTAACTCTGACAGATGTTGTATATTATGTAATACTTATGTTATTAATATAATTTATTCATTCCGCTGTTGAGATTTTAGTTTTGTTTCTTCTTTCTCTTCTTTCTTTTCTCTTTTCTATCCCTTTCTTTTTTAAAGATGATATGACATTTTGTGAAGAAAAAGTTGGGTCGTCACAGTTGGTATCAGAGCATTAGGTTGAGTGAATACCTAGGCTCTGAAGTGGTGTCTATCTTGAGAGAGCGTATTTGTAATTTTTAATATATTTATATATATTTATTTATTTCTAACTATCTATTGGGTTACCTGTTCGGGTTTTCCAATATGAAGATAGATTGGGGTAGTAGTGTGTGTAACACGACTACCATTGGTAGGAGTTTGAATGTTTGAGGTTGGAAGTGTATCTATCGAAACTGTTGACCTAATACCGTCTCGAATGAGCTTTGTACTGGTGCAAGGACTTCATTGATCTCTAAAGGTAACGTGTTATGGTTCGGAGTTCATCTTTGAAGCTGGATGAGTAGAGTTTGGATCTGTTGGCTGAGCAGAAGCGAGTGATGGTATCTTGATACCTCAGGAAGTAGTAGCTGCGTGATGAGATGCAGTGACTATGGATGTTTCCGAAGATGATTTCTTTGGAACGAGTTTAAGGAAGTAGGTCTGCTTCGGTGTTGTGGCTGAGTTCAGCAGGGTGTTTCTGTTTGGTTTGAAGTCCGAGTTTCTCAAAGAGCTTTGGATTGGGAATCCTTTGGAATTGGTGTCAGCAGTGCAGCTTGGAGTGTTCTGTGTGTCGGTAGAGTTGTCTGGCTTAGCAGTGTCTGAGAGTGCAGTTCAGAAGCAACTGAGTGAATCCATTTCTTCGATGGATTGGCAAGACCAGCATAAGCTGTTCTGATTGGTAAAGAGAGAACTGTTTTCTTTGGATTTTAGTTTGGATTGATCACAAAAGTGACTTGCGATAATAGAGCATTCTATTGGATTGTTAGAGATTTTTTGAATATTTTCAGGGAAGTCAGAGGTTGTCCGCATCTAGAGATTTAGTTTTCTTATCGACCAGGATTCCAAGAGTGGTACCGGTGGTTCAACTAGTTGAAGGATGGTTCCTTGTGATGGAGTTTGTTGAAGCAGCTCAGGATTGGAGGAACTTCTGAGTTTTCTCTTGGTTATCAGAGATTTTCTCTTGGTGGTGTTGTTCATTTGTGCTTGTGTTCTTCATCGGCATTCTTTTCTACTCCAGATCAGAGTTGTGCAGCGGAAGCAGTTGGGAGTGCATCTTCTTTTCTTTTCCGGATAGGAGAAGTTTGTTTTCTTCTGATGGTTGTGAGTGGAGTTTTGTTCTTGATCTTGGTTGATCTTGGAGGATCATTCTGGTGGATTGGGTTTGGTCCAGTTTGTTTCTTGAGACATCAGCGAGGATTGAGCTGATCAGGTAGGAAGTAGGCAGCTCGAGATCGTCTGAAGAGTTTTGTGGTTCTGAATCGGAGATCTGATTTTGGATAAGTTTCTCAGTTTTTAGGAGCTATAAGATTAGGTAAGTCGGGTAAGCTAGCTCCAAGATGTTTTGGATTTCTTCTATGTTCTGTTATGGATAAGTGTTTAATTTTCTGGATTGAATTGCCAGTTTGGACAACTGGAATTTGATGTGTTTCACGTATCTCTGAGGGAATATGTGTATGATCTATTTCTAGTTTTATAATCAGCTGTTCTGGGAAATTTGGTTGTTGAGTCAGACTTGTCTGTAGTTTGATGTCTTGTTCAGTTGTAAATCTAGATGAGTAGGAATTCTGTAGCTTAATAGTGTTGATTGTTTGGGTTCTATAGAGCGAGTATCCCGGTGTTTACTTGGGAAACTCGAGAAAACTCTATCCAGAATTTTATCTCGATAGTTAATTTTGTTTGATTGGGTGAATTGATTGCTATAGTTGTTAGCATATGTTTGATATATGCTTGTGTTTTAAAATTAAAAATCTTAGATAGGTTATTAAATTTCCTTTGTTTTAAATTTCGGGGACGAAATTCTTTTAAGAGGGAAGGAATGTGATATCTCGGAATTTTTGGAAATATCAATTTATTAATCTTTATATAAAATTAAATTGATTTGATAATATTGATTAATAAAATATGAATTTTTTTAATAATCTAATTAAATAAATATTTAATTAGTGATTTTTTTTATCCTTTAAAAGCTAAATACTTGTTTTTAATTATAATGTATATATATATATATATATATATATATATTTGTATATATATTATAGATGATCTTTGATTGGGAATTTAATAAATAAATAAAGTTTTGTTTTTAAATTCTAATAATATATTTAGTAATTGGGAAATTATGTTTTAAATTAATATTAAGCTTTTGAAAGTTATTTAATTAATAACTATATGATTAGTAAATACTTAAGATAAATGTTAAATTGTTTAAAGTTATATCTTAGCTTAATTTTTAAATTTAAATAAAAAAGTTTGTTTTATTTCTTTTTAAATATTATTTGATAAGTATGATTTGGAAATTTTGTATATAAGTTTAAAATACAATGTAAAATATGGTTTTAATTCATTTAATAAAAGTGATTTATAATCTCTTTATAAATCATTTAAAATTTGTTAAATTTGTTATTTTCAAGCCAAATTTATAATGTATTATTTTTCCATAAATATAAAAAGAATTAAAATAAGAAAATAGAATTATCATTTTAAATTGAATAAGTTGATTTTAATTTGGATTTCAAAAGTTTAATTTGAATTTGGAATTGATTTTGAGATTCAAAATATTAGATTCTTAAAAATATTCGAATAAGCTTTAATTTGTAATTTATTTTATTTACATTCTCTTTACATAAGTAATTTACATATATATATATATATATACATAAGTATAAATAAATTAAGTAAAATCCTTTATTAACATTTAAAATATAACTAATTTAAATAAGAGACATGTGTTAACATATTAGATGATCAAATAACATGTGTTAATGTATGAACTAAACAACATGACAAGTGTCACTGTATTTTTATCCTTTTCTTTATTTTGTTAAACTAATTTCAACCCTTATGAACATTTTCATTTTCCCTTCATTCTCTTTTTCAAAACCAAAAGCTAAGTGAATCAAAGAGAAAAAAAATCTGAAACTCAAAATCCCCTCAAAAGCAAATCTGCAAACATTTAAAAAATCTATAATCCACTTTCTAAAGCATCAGCTTAGCAAATCATGGAACCTGTATGCATTTTTTTTTCAGTTAGAGTTTCAACAGCAAGCAAACCTGTAGATCCAAAGTCTGCATTTTTCAAAATTTAAGGACTCAAGCCTGCATGCATGAAGTGTTAACAGGGAGCAAAAAGTTTTTTTCATTATTCAATGCTGCTCCGTTCTTTTTAAAAATAAGGCGAGTAACCTTTTTTAAGAACTTAAAAATATTCTGGTTGCTTGAGTTATGCCTAAAGTTAGTTTATATTTGTATATATCTGTGGAAATTTCTATGTATTGTGTGATTGCATGGATGATTTTGAAAATGCCTGTAGAACATCTCTGTTCTAAAATTTCAACCCAGTTTTCAATTTAAATTCATTTCTCTTTATCCATTAATTTTTAAGACCTAGGATCTAAATAATTTTTTTTTGTTTGGTTATAAAATAAATTTTAAAAATTTATTTAACTTAAATAAAAAATGCAATTGCTCTGGAAATCAAGTTTAGAAGGGAAACTCAAGTCTCTGTTAGGATTTCAAACTTGTTAATTGTGCAATTCAGGTACATAAACTAAATCCTTAGACCAAGTCATGATTTTTAAGAGTAAAATCATAAATTTTAAATTGGGTTTGATTGAGCAAGTGAGGGTTGATCAGTATTTGGTTTTGGATTGGTCTCTGGTGATTTAAGTGGATTGGGAGGTCGTGTTTCTGTATGAAGGAAGATGGATGATCGGAGTATCATGGAAAATTGCTTGTATAGTGATCAAGTTGTTGTGGTGACGGCGGTGATCAAAATAAAATTTGTAACCCTAGTTTTTGATAATGTTAGGAATTTGATCGTCTTTGTCTCCATGGTTGTTCGAGTGGGATGGGGCTTTGAGGGATGGTAGCTGGGTCGATGGCGAGGGTATTGTCAGAGCAAAAGCGCTTACGGTGGTCGGAGGACTGATATTGTGGCGTTGACAGGTTTGGGCTTTGGGGTTGGTTCTGATGTTCCAGGTTTTGAAGTTGCTCCAGGTTTGAGTTTGTATACTCGATTATGAATTCGAGTTTATTTTGATAATCTGATGTTCATGTTGGATTCTAGAGATGTTGGTGGATGAGGGATGATCATCGTTGATGATCCGAATCATCCACAGCCTCCGTGCATGTGCACGGTGGACATCTGAGGGTTTGACTGTTTTAGGGAATTTTGGTGAGGAAATGGTACTCGTGGAATGCTCGAGTCACTTGAGTGTTTTACTCGAAGATAGGTGGTAGATGACTCAAAGTAAAAAGGTATGGGCTCGAGTACGTTATAGTTTTCAGGTTTTGTTTCAGAAACTTGACAGTTTTCCTATTTTAAAAATTTAAACTAAATTTAAATAAAAGCAAAAAACGTTGTAAAAAAAAGCTTGAAATAATCTGAATTCAAATGAGTTTGAATTCTACTTTTAAAAAAAAATAAGTTTTTATAAAAATGAAATGATTTAACCACTTTAAAATGTTAAAGTATTTTTAAAGTGTTTTAGAAATCTGAAATGAGATTTAAAACAAGATTATAAATTTAAGTTTGAAATTTGAATTGTAAATCTGAATTTGAATTTGAATTTGAATCTTAGGATTTGAAAAGAAAATAAGTTTATAAATTCAAATGTTGTAATTAAGTTTGAATCATAGTATTTTATAACATGTTTTTAAAATCTGGAATATAGGATTTAAATAGGATTTTAAATTTAAGTTTTTCAATCTGAATTCAAAGTATGATTTGAATTCTAGTTTAAAAAAAATAAGTTTTTGAATTAAAATGTTTTAAAGCCACTTGAAATATTTAAAGTATATTTTATATTTATTTAAATTGAATATGGGTTAAAACTATTTTTTAAACTTACCTTAGAGGATAAGTAATTCTTTAAAATTAAATAAAAAGGTATTAAATACTTAAATCTTGTTTAATTTAAAATTTGATTTGATTTTAAATCTTAATTTAAAATGGAATTTAGATGAAATTTAAAAGCAAATTATTTTTTAAATTACTTTGATAATGATAATTTAATCATGAATAAGATTAATGTTTATCATAAAGTTAATTAGAACTTAATAATTTATAATTCATTAAATAATTAAGGTAATTAAGTTTGTAATTAAGTAATTTAATTAATTAATAATTTGGGTTAATTAATTAATTAACAATATGGGTTAATTAATTAAATTATGAAGGGTTTTATTTAATTAATTAAAAGATTAAGTAAGTTAATTAAGATTGATTAAATAGTAATTAAGAAATCAATTAATTAGATAAGATTTGATTTTATTTTAATTAATAATTTGAATTCATTAATCAAGTAATTAAAAATTAATTAAGTTTTAGATTGTCACTTGATTAATTAAATAATTAGAGGTTAATTAAATGGGTTTTATAGATAAATTAATTTGTAATTAATATTGATTAATCTCAGTTAATTACTTTAGAGAAGTAATTAAAGATTTGTTATTGGTTAATGAAGATCATTAACTTAGTATTATTTAATAATTAATTAATGTGATTAATTTTAATGATTAATTGAATTAATTTATTTAAAGATAATCATTTGAATTGTTTAAGTGTAATTACTTAATGGAAGTAATTAAGAAATTAATTACCCATTTGTAATTAATTAAGTTTATTTTGATTAGTTAAGTTAATTAATTAAGTTTAATTAATTTAAAATAATCACTGGTTAATTTGAGAAGTAATTACCCAATGTAATTAAAAATGAATAATTAGTCAGTGAAGTAGTTAAGAAGATAAATTACTTGATATAATTAAATTGAAGGATAAAGGTAATAAAAGAGTTTTGGAAATTAATTACTTTGTGTAATTAATATGTAATTAGTATGCAGATTAATCACTTAGAAGAAGTAATTTATAATTAATTACTTAGTGTAATTAATTTAGGATTTGTTAATTGAGTTATTTAAAGATAATAAAGAGATGTAATTAATTAAATATAATTAATTACTTAATGTGATTATTCAAGAGTGATTAATCAATATGGATAATTGATAATTAATTACTTAATTAAATAGGGTAATTGTTAATAGATATAATTAGGAATCATTAATAATTAATGATGTAATTAAGGATTGATTAATTAAGAACAATTAATCAATGAAGGAATTAATTAATGTGATTAATTAAGGATTAATGTAATTAATTATAATTAATTAATTAATGAAGTAATTACAGGTTAATTACTGAATTTGGTTTGGAATAATTAATTTTTGGAATTAATTAAAGGCTAATTAGCTGAATGTAATTGAAAGATAATTAATCAAGAACGATTAATTAGGGTAATTTGTTGAGGGTAATTAATTGATTGATTTGTAATTAATTAATGGATATGTAAGCAAGATTTTTATGGATGAAGTAACTTATTTAATTTATTTTAAATTAATTAGAGAAGAAGTAATTAATTTAATTCATTTAAAATTAATTATAGAATGGTGATTAGTAAGTCATTGCTTGTGAACGTTGATTAATACTGATTACCCTGAATAGTTCAGATCTTAGGTATGAGATAAGCAATGTTGTGTGATTTGGATACTATGGTTGCATTTGAGTTGATAATATGAATTATCTGGTTGGGATGATAATATGGATTATCTGTTGTGATGATAATGTTGATTATCTATTATGATGTTGTGAATTATCTATCTGTGTGTATATAGATAAATATTGAATTGAATTGTTTTAAAACTTTAAAACAACTTGGACCTAAAAGATGGCGATTTGGATTTCGATGAGACCGGGATCGGGTTTCCATATTTGAATATCCGAAAACCACATCAATCCAAATTAACGATAGGTCGTGAATCTCAAGTGAAGGTGAAGATTCAGAGAGCAAGGGTTAACGTCGTTAAATCTGAGGGTGATTCCAAAATGAGTGTAACTAGATAATGCCTTCGGTTTCGTTCGAACCCGGAACGAACTTGTATGGATTGAATGCTTTCAGAACATCGTCAGGTGGACGATGAGCATTCTAAGAGATGTGTTCTCTAAAGGTGATTGTAGCCTCAAGCCTCTTCAACGGAGAATGGCTAAAACAGGGGAGGTGCAGCAATGTTAAGTGGGTCATGCTCAAGTAGGACGAGATTTTCCCCTGTCTAGAGGTCCCTTTTTGTAACGACCCAGGATTTTAAGTAATTAAAATTTGAATATTTAATTAATTTTAAATATTAATAAGTGAATTTATCAGTCGAATAAATTTTATTTCGAATAATTGGATTTAATTGCATAATTAAATCGATAATTTAATATGTTAAATTATGGAAATAATTGAAAATTGAGTTAAATATGATTGAAAATGATTTGTAAAATTTTATTATATCATATTGGAGTTAGAATGATATTTTAGAACTTTTAAATCGAATCAAAAGTTTATTTGTGAAAATTGAATATTTTAATATTTAAATCGACTAGTGAAAATAGTCAATTTTTGAACAGTCTCAGAATTGGACGAAACAAGTTCCATTGGATCCGTAATAGTTAGTTATTACCGGATTTCAATTTTCGTAGCAATCGGAGTTATCGTTTGATCGTGGCAGCTCGAAACGCATCGAAATTGTTTTAATATTAATTTGGCGAGTTAAAATAGTCATTTTTCAAAAAGTCTCGGATTTCGATGAAACCAGTTTCATCGGATCCGTAATGTGATATTATTGTATGGTTTCAAATTTCGTGTCAATTGGATTTACCGTTTGTCCGTTACAATTTAAAACGCCTAGAAAATCGTTTAAATCGGTTTAATTTAAATTGAACGTATATTGCCATAACTCGCACAGATGTCCGAATTAGCTTCCGAAACCTATTCCATTGTGTCCGGAACGCGGGGTAAACCATAAAAACGCTAGTTACGGCGCGTGAATCGGAGTTCGGAATTTTTGGAATGAATAGTGTCGTTCGATTCTCTATAAATAGCCACCTTCACAAGAGAAATAAAAAAAAAATATAACTAAAACCCTAGCCTTCAGCCGCCACCCCCTCCATGAAAGGCTAAAATCTTCTCTTCTTCTCCCTCAATTATCTTCCAATCCATTGATTATTATCAACAACTTTCAACTAACAAATTGAAGAGGGCATCAAGATCTACATATTCAACGGATATGATCGCGAATGGAGCTGTATTTTGTGAGATAGGAGGCCGCGTTTCCCTGATGTTGCGCACGCATTTCAGAGCACAAGGAGGGGCCGAGTGCCACCATGTCATGGCTGAGAGTAGCTCGTGTCGTGCTCTTCGAGGTGGAAGCTCCTGATCGAGTTTTAGCGTGGTGTAGGTGGCGCGAGATCTAAACCTAAATTTGAGCGTATGGGTTGCGTTCCCTTTTACCTGTAGATGAACGAAGAGAAGATGAAGGGGGGGGGGGGGGTGTGCGCACGGGCCTGATGAAGGGGGGGTGAGATCTACGGCCACGATCTTGAGTTAGGTTTATAAATAGTTAATTTATGTTGTAATTAGTTTATATAAATCGTGTAAAACTTGTATAATGCATAACTTTTTCATACGAGGTCGAAAATGCGCGAAACCAGTTGCGTTGGAATCATATGGACGAGCACTACGCGATGGAATTGGATTAGAGTCATTTGGAGTTAGTGAGAATTTCAGGTAAAATTAAACGTCCGTTTAATTTTATTCGAAATAAATCGCTAAAACGAAATTGAAATCAAGGTGAAAACTTCTCACTCAATCAAATCAGTTTCGATTTTATTTTAAATAGTTAGATTTAAAATACTTGAATGCATGTTTGAATGATGATTCTTATCTATTGATTGTTAAAATAGACATTATGCGCCGTTAGTAAGCGGATGTTATTTATTAAAAACATATACCGCGAATATTTCATAAACAGTGAAATTGGTATTATATATAATAGCAATATATATATATTGGCATATGTATATACTGGAGTTATTGATTTCCCGCATTTTATAGCGGATGAGACCCTATTGCGCCGTCTATTAAGCGGATAATATTTTAAATCCCACATACCGCGATAATTCCGTACTGGAACGGAATTGGTATTGTGCTAATGTTTTTGGATGCAGGAAACAGGTTGGAGGGATCCAACTGGATTCCTCAACAGTATTTATTTGGTTTCAGATATTTTGATATTTGATGGATTATCATATCGATATATGATATCGTTGTTGTCGTGATTGACTATTTGGTGTGTAGCATCATTGGTCCAAATTTTGGAATTTTAAAATAATTTTAAAGTGATTTTTGAAAAGTATACATTATAAAATATTTTTGGAAATTGATTTATTTTAAATAAGTAAACGTTATACTTTTAATGTTATAAAATTATGATTTTTAAGAAATACAGTTAAAGATTGATTTTTGAGAAATATGGGTTAACGATCTTATAAAATAGTTTAAAATTGGGATTTTTGAATTTATTGTAAAATAGTTTAAATTAAGATTTATAAAATTTAATTATTTTATAAATCAAAATGATGAAATTATAAAAGACTTTAAAGACGTTTTGAAATAATAATACGAATTGATTTATATAAGAGATTTATAAATTGATATTTGTAAATTAAAATATTGGAATTATAAAACGAGTTTTTATAAGTGTTAGAATGAATTGTGAATGAATTTCATAAATGAATGAAATTTATAGAATTATAAATGGTGAAGTTATAAATGAAATTTTATAAGCGGTAGGTTTATAAAATTTGTAAAGTTATTTGAAGAATAAATTTGGTTAAATAAATGAATCTTATAAGTTATAAGATTTATAATTTGGAAAGTCTTAAAAAGAACGATTTTGTAAAATAATCGTTTTATAAGCATTTGACTTATAATATAAATTTCTAGTATATCATTGAGATATGAATCGAGATAGGTTAATAAAGGAATTTATAAAAGGAGTTGATATAAAATAAATAGATATAGAATTTATAAATATTGTTTTATAAATTCGCAAACGACTTATTTTGATAAGTAAATTGTTGAAACCTATTAATGGAGTTATATTCACGTTTTTGACTGTGAATAATCCTTTAAAATAAAAGGTATAGAAATGATGAAATTTGTTAACGTAGTATATTCATGGTTTTGAATAGTGAATAATATGTTAAAGAAAATGTTTAGGATGTGATATTTTAAACAGGATTAAAACGATCTAACGATGCTTTAAATGTGTTGAGATTCAAAACCATAGATTTCAACATTTATTGTTGAACTAGATGTTTCGAGAGATAGAAGGAAATGGTGGACTATAACATTGTTGTTATAGTAAATGATTTCCGAAAGGAAAGGTTTTGTATAGTATTGGGATTTATATATCTATTTTAATTTCGAATCCCTATACTAGTGATTTTGGGTTGTCGTAACGATGTTTTACGCAACATTCGTTTTGGCCTAAATAAATATGTTTAAGAGAATGATTTCCTTAAAGAATGAAATATATACTTAATCTCGATTTAAGTATATTGAATATTCTCCAAGTTTTGAAAATAAATAAAATTTGTTGAATTACTTATGAATAAATAAGTATTGAATTGTTTTTCCAATGTGAAATGAAACGTTTAGAGAATTTATCCTTTTGAAGATAAATTGAAATGAATAATTGAAATCGTATATTCATAGATATTGTGAAATATAAATTCACTATGGAATTTATAAAAGGAAGTGGAATTTGTTTTAAAAAAATAAATATTGATTTATTTTTGAAGTGTGAAAATTATATATCTTGTAAAGATATTTTTGGGAAATAAATAATTTGGAAAATTATTTGGAATCTGGTGATGTTGTGCATATCCATTGGTAGTTCAATAACCGAATATCAATATTTACCTTTGAAAGGTATTTGTTGGGATTTGTTGAATTTGAATGCTACACTTGTTTTTAAATTATTGCGCTCGTTATTCAGATTACCCATTCCGAATAGTGATACGACGTAATGGATAGCATTGAAGATCGGTGTTGAAGACCCGGTATTTGCGAGAGCGATAGGATGACCTGTCGATTGACTCTGCACCGAGTTGCTCCGGTATTGAGTTCTCCATATGTGATGGGAAATCCGATCAGGATTGTGGATATCCGGATTGCAAGGACTTCTTTGTAAGTGCCTTTGGTTCTGTTCGATCCCGGAACAGACTTGTATGGATTGTATGTCTGACATTACAAATTGAGATATCAAGCAGATTTCTTTCAAATATATTTCTGTTGGTGGCGGAGAATTTATTCTTTTAGCTTAACACCCTTCTCTGAGACGTACGAGCTTAGAGGTTATGTAGTTGAATGTTATCAGCGATATATTCCCAATTTGGTAATGTGACATGCTGAGTGTTGCTGTGAAATGATCATTGTGTTGATTATTTGTGATAGGATCATTTATTTGGTCGTCTATCTTAGTGATCATTTCTATGATCATTTGTTGACCCAAAGCATGGCCTTTGTATAAAGTATGTTTTTGTGGACGTGACTTCGCCGAGCCTCACACCTCGGGAATGGTCAAAACAGGAAAGATGCAGCAAGGTTATGAGGGGTAGCGCCCTTTAGGGTATGTGCATTTCCTTCTGGAAAAGGGTGGTATCATGGTATGGAGCCCAGATACTTACTCATGTTGAAAACACTTTATGATTGTGTGAATTGATTACGAGCGCTCGGTTAAAGGTCCCAAAGGACCGGGAGATGGCATATTCGGTCAGTTGTTACTCAGTTAGGGGTAAACCGGCCTTGTGTTGGTAGAGATCCAGTTTGGTTCTCGGGGATGTCCTTCCAGAGGCATTCTCATGTGGCAATGGGAAGTTCCTTGGCCTGATCATTCGTTGGAAATCCAATTCCCAATACGAAACCCTATACGGTATTAGTTGTAGAACCTGCCATTTACTTATAGTGGTCACCACTGTTTAGATGGTAGCTATAGTAGGCATACGATAATGGTCGTATGTTGGCTAAGATTTATATTCTACTTTCGAAATATTTTCCTACACTATGCACTAGTAATAATATCAAATGTTCTTTTAAATGCGTATCAAGCATCTTTGACTATCATAAGGAGAAATCTCCTCCGATTCTGCGTTTGCATTATGTGTGTGTGCGGGAGGCCTTATGGTTGTCTCATTTTTAAAAGCATTGCGAATTGACTTTAAAAAATATTCCTCTATTTTGTTTTTCAAAGATAAATAAACTGTTTTGAGTTCTCACACCAGTCACATGACTGACTCGAAGTTTATTGTTTTCATTCCTAAACTCTGGGTGCCCACCAATTTTCACACGGGCAGTCAAGAGTTAGGTTTATCAGGATTTTCTGGAGTTGCTGGAGGCAAGCTGGATGGCATGGCGTATTATTAGTATATAATATTTCTTTTCCGCTGTTTGATGTTGTTTGTTGTTGTACACTCTGATGATATGATGTAATGAAATGAAATGTGTTGTAATGTAATAACTGATATAGTTCTTTGTTTAAAGATTATTCATTTATCTATTATATGTTGTTCCGCTGCGAATTGTGATATTCTGATATTGTTCTGTTGTTTTCCGTCCCGTTCTATTTTCTATGTTCTTTTCCCTCTATTTTCTATCTTTTCTCTCTTCTTCTTTCTCTTTTTCTTTCTTTTCTTCTTCTTAAACCCTCAGTGTTCGGTTTTCCGGCATCCGACTGATTGGCATTCGATACAGTGGACGTATTGATGTCGATATTTGGGAGTCGAAGAATCGGGTCCTGACAATGTGGTATCAAAGCATATGGTTAAGCGACAACCATGGTTCTGTTGGGTATTACTCATTAGAGATAGAGTCAGTAGTACTCTAGAATGAGTTTGAGTGTAATAATAGCTATGAGAGCGTATTTGTTAGTGAATATAAAATTGTTTTATATTGTGATGATTGGTTTGTTGAGTGGTATATGAACCTTCGTCGGCGCAGCCTCGAAACTGAATCGAAGGGGTTTATAAACATTTGAATAGAATAATTCGGCACAATATTGTTTTAGAATGGGTAAATGAAATAATTTTACCTTGATTATATTTTATATATAAAGGAATAATTTTTCAGAGTTATTAAAGTGTATATAAGTGGATTGTTTAGTTGTTTGAATAATCTAAATTGAAGAATAATTGTATAAGCAAAAGAATTATAAGAATTGAATTATAATTAAAGTAATTTACAATTGTGAAATAAACTTATATATATGAGAAGTGAAACTATATGAATATATTTATAAATATGAGTTGAAATAAAAATGAATTTAAAGTTAAATGGAAATTTACTTTAGAATTTGGAATCTGAATTGATTTATAAGTGGAAATTTAAGTTATGTAAAACCAAGTGATGTTTATAAAATGAAGTATAACTTAAGAGATGTTGAATGAAGTTGATATTAGTATCAAAGTAAAATAATAAAGTTAAGTGATAAATATGAACTTGAGTTATATAAAGGAAATTCAACTTTTGTAATTGAATTGAATGAATGGATTGAATATTAATCAATTAAATGTGAATAGTTGATGTGAAATAATGAATGTAAGTGTTAATTCATTAAAATCTAATGTTATTAGAAGTTGAATAGTTGAATAAAAATCATTTGATTAAACCAATTGAAAGTGATGGTGTTAAACCAAAATGAATATAAGCAAAGGGATTTGGTTGTGATTAATATACATTGGTTGTTATATGGTTGTTAGATGATTGTATGAAGTTCATTAAGTATTAATGAAAATTGGAAGTTAATGTAATTGAAATTCAATTGGAAGTTAAATGAATCTTGAATATAATTGAATTTGATTTGGAAGTGAACCAACTTGAATATGAATTAGTGAATATAAACTAATTGAAAATGAATGTTAGTAAAAACATCCACTGTTAATAAATCAAATGTGGTTGAATTGAAAACCTATTTCATTGAATATTAATGAGAATATGAATGAATATTTATTGGTTATGAATTAGTTGGATGATAGTTGGTTGATAGTAGCATTTGTTGCTTTTGTTTCAATTGCTATGTTGACATATATAGTTATTATGTTGCTATATGTTGTATATTGATACTATTGTCTATATACATGGTTCTCATGTTGTTTTTTGAGTGTTTAGTAGGTGCGGATCGCGTTTGCTTCGCATTTGGAGCTCGCTTTCGCGTTATATTAGCCGTATATGCTCGCTAATAAAATATAAGGTACATATCTCGGATTAAATATCGTACTTTTACATTTTTCTCCCTGCGGGATGCCTCATTACTTAATGAGATGTATATTTGTGATATATATATACTGTCATTTTTTTCGGATCGAGCCGCGCAAAGGAGACTATGGGGAATTTTTCCGAAAATTTAAGGCGTTAGAAAAAATTTGAGAAAATTGGAAAGTTTTGAAAACTATAACTTTGATTTGGAGTTGAAAGTTAAACAATAGTAATTGTTTTTGAAAAGATAACTAAGTATGATTTGAAAACTTAGTAAAGTTATTGTAAGATGTTTAACTATGGGTTTTGGGAAAGTTAATAAATTCTATAACTTTTCTTACTTGATAATTTCGAGGACGAAATTCTTTTAAGGGGGGAAGATTGTAACGACCCAGTATTTTAAGTAATTAAAATTTGAATATTTAATTAATTTTAAATATTAATAAGTGAATTTATAAGTCGAATAAATTTTATTTCGAATAATTGGATTTAATTGGATAATTAAATCGATAATTTAATATGTTAAATTATGGAAATAATTGAAAATTGAGTTAAACATGATTGAAAATGATTTGTAAAATTTTATTATATCATATTGGAGTTAGAATGATATTTTAGAACTTTTAAAATCGAATTAAAAGTTTATTTTTGAAAATTGAATATTTTAATATTTAAATCGACTAGTGAAAATAGTCAATTTTTGAATAGTCTCAGAATTGGACGAAACAAGTTCCATTGGATCCGTAATAGTTAGTTATTACCGGATTTTAATTTTCGTAGCAATCGGAGTTATCGTTTGATCGTGGCAGCTCGAAACGCATCGAAATTGTTTTAATATTAATTTGGCGAGTTAAAATAGTCATTTTTCAAAAAGTCTCGGATTTCGATGAAACCAATTTCATCGGATCCGTAATGTGATATTATTGTATGGTTTCAAATTTCGTGTCAATTGGATTTACCGTTTGTCCGGTACAAATTAAAACGCCTAGAAAATCGTTTAAATCGGTTTAATTTAAATTGAACGTATATTGCCATAACTCGCACAGATGTCCGAATTAGCTTCCGAAACCTGTTCCATTGTGTCCGGAACGCGGGGTAAACCCTAGAAACGCTGGTTACGGCGCGTGAATCGGAGTTCAGAATTTCCGGAATGAATAGTGTCGTTCGATTCTCTATAAATAGCCACCTTCACAAGAGAAATAAAAAAAAAATAACTAAAACCCTATCCTTCAGCCGCCACCCCCTCCATGAAAGGCTGAAATCTTCTCTTCTTCTCCCTCAATTATCTTCCAATCCATTGATTATTATCAACAACTTTCAACTAACAAATTGAAGAGGGCATCAAGATCTACATATTCAACGGATATGATCGCGAATGGAGCTGTATTTTGTGAGATAGGAGGCCGCGTTTCCTTGATGTTGCGCACGCATTTCAGAGCACAAGGAGGGGCCGAGTGCCACCATGTCATGGCCGAGAGTAGCTCGTGTCGTGCTCTTCGAGGTGGAAGCTCCTGATCGAGTTTTAGCGTGGTGTAGGTGGCGCGAGATCTAAACCTAAATTTGAGCATATGGGTTGCGTTCCCTTTTACCTGTAGATGAACGAAGAGAAGATGAGGGAGGGGGTGTGTGCGCACGGGCCTGATGAAGGGGGGGGGGTGAGATCTACGGCCACGATCTTGAGTTAGGTTTATAAATAGTTAATTTATGTTGTAATTAGTTTATATAAATCGTGTAAAACTTGTATAATGCATAACCTTTTCATACGAGGTCGAAAACGCGCGAAACCAGTTGCGTTGGAATCGTATGGACGAGCACTACGCGATGGAAATGGATTGGAGTCGTTTGGAGTTAGTGAGAATTTCAGGTAAAATTAAACGTCCGTTTAATTTTATTCGAAATAAATCGCTAAAACGAAATTGAAATCAAGGTGAGAACTTCTCACTCAATCAAATCAGTTTCGATTTTATTTTAAATAGTTAGATTTAAAATACTTGAATGCATGTTTTGAATGATGATTGTTATCTATTGATTGTTAAAATAGACATTATGCGCCGTTAGTAAGCGGATGTTATTTATTAAAAACATATACCGCGAATATTTCATAAACAGTGAAATTGGTATTATATACAATAGCAATATATATATATTGGCATATGTATATACTGGAGTTATTGATTTCCCGCATTTTATAGCGGATGAGACCCTATTGCGCCGTCTATTAAGCGGATAATATTTTAAATCCCACATACCGCGATAATTCCGTACTGGAACGGAATTGGTATTGTGCTAATGTTTTTGGATGCAGGAAACAGGTTGGAGGGATCCAACTGGATTCCTCAACAGTATTTATTTGGTTTCAGATATTTTGATATTTGATGGATTATCATATCGATATATGATATCGTTGTTGTCGTGATTGACTATTTGGTATGTAGCATCATTGGTCCAAATTTTGGAATTTTAAAATAATTTTAAAGTGATTTTTGAAAAGTATACATTATAAAATATTTTTGGAAATTGATTTATTTTAAATAAGTAAACGTTATACTTTTAATGTTATAAAATTATGATTTTTAAGAAATACAGTTAAAGATTGATTTTTGAGAAATATGGGTTAACGATCTTATAAAATAGTTTAAAATTAGGATTTTTGAATTTATTGTAAAATAGTTTAAATTAGGATTTATAAAATTTAATTATTTTATAAATCAAAATGATGAAATTATAAAGGACTTTAAAGACGTTTTGAAATAATAATACGAATTGATTTATATAAGAGATTTATAAATTTATATTTGTAAATTAAAATATTGGAATTATAAAACGAGTTTTTATAAGTGTTAGAATGAATTGTGAATGAATTTCATAAATGAATGAAATTTATAGAATTATAAATGGTGAAGTTATAAATGAAATTTTATGAGCAGTATGTTTATAAAATTTGTAAAGTTATTTGAAGAATAAATTTGGTTAAATAAATGAATCTTATAAGTTATAAGATTTATAATTTGGAAAGTCTTAAAAAGAACGATTTTGTAAAATAATCGTTTTATAAGCATTTGACTTATAATATAAATTTCTAGTATATCATTGAGATATGAATCGAGATAGGTTAATAAAGGAATTTATAAAAGGAGTTGATATAAAATAAATAGAAATAGAATTTATAAATATTGTTTTATAAATTCGCAAACGACTTATTTTGATAAGTAAATTGTTGAAACCTATTAATGGAGTTATATTCATGTTTTTGACTGCGAATAATCCTTTAAAATAAAAGGTATAGAAATGATGAAATTTGTTAACGTAGTATATTCACGTTTTTGAATAGTGAATAATATGTTAAAGAAAATGTTTAGGATGTGATATTTTAAACAGAATTAAAACGATCTAACGATGTTTTAAATGTGTTGAGATTCAAAACCATAGATTTCAACATTTATTGTTGAAATAGATGTTTTCGGGAGATAGAAGGAAATGGTGGACTATAACACTGTTGTTATAGTAAATGATTTCCGAAAGGAAAGGTTTTGTATAGTATTGGGATTTATATATCTATTTTAATTTCGAATCCCTATACTAGTGATTTTGGGCTGTCATAACGATGTTTTACGCAACATTCGTTTTGGCTTAAATAAATATGTTTAAAAGAATGATTTCCTTAAAGAATGAAATATATACTTAATCTCGATTTAAGTATATTGAATATTCTCCAAGTTTTGAAAATAAATAAAATTTGTTGAATTACTTATGAATAAATAAGTATGGAAATGTTTTTCCAATGTGAAATGAAACGTTTAGAGAATTTATCTTTTTGAAGATAAATTGAAATGAATAATTGAAACCGTATATTCATAGATATTGTGAAATATAAATTCACCATGGAATTTATAAAAGGAAGTGGAATTTGTTTTAAAAAAATAAATATTGATTTATTTTTGAAGTGTGAAAATTATATATCTTGTAAAGATATTTTTGGGAAATAAATAATTTGGAAAATTATTTGGAATCTGGTGATGTTGTGCATATCCATTGATAGTTCAATAACCGACTATCAATATTTACCTTTGAAAGGTATTTGTTAGGATTTGTTGAATTTGAATGCTACACTTGTTTTTAAATTATTGCGCTCGTTATTCGGATTACCCATTCCGAATAGTGATACGACGTAATGGATAGCATTGAAAATCGGTGTTGAAGACCCGGTATTTGCGAGAGCGATAGGATGACCTGTCGATTGACTCTGCACCGAGTTGCTCCGGTATTGAGTTCTCTATATGTGATGGGAAATCCGATCAGGATTGTGGATATCCGGACTGCAAGGACTTCTTTGTAAATGCCTTTGGTTCTGTTCGATCCCGGAACAGGCTTGTATGGATTGTATGTCTGACATTACAAATTGAGATATAAAGCAGATTTCTTTCAAATATATTTCTGTTGGTGGCGGAGAATTTGTTCTTTTAGCTTAACACCCTTCTCTGAGACGTACGAGCTCAGAGGTTATGTAGTTGAATGTTATCAGCGATATATTCCCAATTTGGTAATGTGACATGCTGAGTGTTGCTGTGAAATGATCATTGTGTTGATTATTTGTGATAGGATCATTTATTTGATCGTCTATCTTAGTGATCATTTCTATGATCATTTGTTGACCCAAAGCATGACTTTTGTATAAAGTATGTTTTTGTGGATGTGACTTCATCGAGCCTCACACCTCGAGAATGGTCAAAACAGGAAAGATGCAGCAAGGTTATGAGGGGTAGCGCCCTTTAGGGTATGTGCATTTCCTTCTGGAAAAGGGTGGTATCATGGTATGGAGCCCAGATACTTACTCATGTTGAAAACACTTTATGATTGTGTGAATTGATTACGAGCGCTGGGTTAAAGGTCCCAAAGGACCGGGGGATGGCATATTCGGTCAGTTGTTACTCAGTCAGGGGTAACCCAGCCTTGTGTTGGTAGAGATCCGGTTTGGTTCTCGGGGATGTCCTTCCAGAGGCATTCTCATGTGGCAATGGGAAGTTCCTTGGCCTGATCATTCGTTGGAAATCCAATTCCCAATACGAAACCCTGTACGGTATTAGTTGTAGAACCTGCCATTTACTTATGGTGGTCACCACTGTTTAGATGGTAGCTATAGTAGGCATACGATAATGGTCGTATGTTGGCTAAGATTTATATTCTACTTTCGAAATATTTTCCTACACTATGCACTAGTAATAATATCAAATGTTCTTTTAAATGCGTATCAAGCATCTTTGACTATCATAAGGAGAAATCTCCTTCGATTCTGCGTTTGCATTGTGTGTGTGTGCGGGAGGCCTTATGGTAGTCTCATTTTTAAAAGCATTGCGAATTGACTTTAAAAAATATTCCTCTATTTTGTTTTTCAAAGATAAATAAACTGTTTTGAGTTCTCACACCAGTCACATGACTGACTCGGTGTTTATTGTTTTCATTCCTAAACTCTGGGTGCCCACTAATTTTCACACGGGCAGTCAAGAGTTAGGTTTATCAGGATATTCTGGAGTTGCTGGAGGCAAGCTGGATTGCATGGCGTATTATTAGTATATAATATTTCTTTTCCGCTGTTTGATGTTGTTTATTGTTGTGCACTCTGATGATATGATGTAATGAAATGAAATGTGTTGTAATGTAATAACTGATATAGTTCTTTGTTTAAAGATTATTCATTTATCTATTATATGTTGTTCCGCTGCGAATTGTGAGATTCTGATATTGTTCTGTTGTTTTCCGTCCCGTTCTATTTTCTATGTTCTTTTCCCTCTATTTTCTATCTTTTCTCTCTTCTTCTCTCTCTTTTTCTTTCTTTTCTTCTTCTTAAACCCTCAGTGTTCGGTTTTTCGGCATCCGACTAATTGGCATTCGATACAGTGGACGTATTGATGTCGATATTTGGGAGTCGAAGAATCGGGTCCTGACACTTTTTATTCGGCTGTGTGGGCGGTTGATTGCAACAACTGCCGGGGTTGTCTTGTTCGGGACTGTTAAGTAAGGAATGATTCCGGCCTTGTGTTGCAGGGGATTGGGAGTGATCCTCGGTCGGTGATCTAGGCCACGTACTGTGACGGACGGTACGTCAGTAGCTGTGCCATTGTATGGAATCCAAAATCCAATAGGTGCCGTACGTATTAGTTGTGCCCAACTATGTTGGAACGTGAGATGCAAGCATTCCAGCTATTTCTGTATTTTACTTGAAAACCCTAGACACTATTATAATATCATCGGATTTCCTATTAAATGATTTGGTTAGCGTAAGGTAAAAACTTTTCCATGTTTATGTGTGGAAAGTCTTACGTGATACCTTTCATTTCAAAATATTTTAAAGTTAAGCAACCTTAACCTGTTACCCACACCAGACCCATGTCTGACCCGGAGTTTATCTTTTGTTTCTTAAACTCTTGGGCACTCAAATTTTTACGAGTAGCCAAGGGATTCAGGTTAGCTTTGACGAATATTGGAGGAGCAATGAAGCAGGAGGCTTCGGCGTTATAGATATATAGTTTCCGCTTTGTGTTCTCTGTGTTGGTATCTCTTGTTGAGTTGTATTGAGTTGTAATAACTAGACAGGTGTTTATAACTGTCTAGTATGTGATGTATATGCTGTGTAACTCTGATAGATGTTGTATATTATGTAATACTTATGTAATTAATATAATTTATTCATTCCGCTGTTGAGATTTTAGTGTGGTTTCTTTTTTCTCTTCTTTCTTTTCTCTTTTCTATCCCTTTCTTTCTTAAAGATGAAACGACTTTTTGTGGAGAAAAAGTCAGACCGTCACAAGAATTCTTCACTTAAAATTATTTCTTATCTTCTAATCCTTCATTTCTTTCACAAATTCAACTATGGCTAATCCAATTCACAATTTATCCGAAAATCTTGAAGAAAATCTTAATTCATTTAAGAATATTCTCTCGTTCATTCTCCGTAACCAGGGACAGTTAGAATTAAGTCAAATGCAGATGATCAAGGAGGAAGAAAGGCATTTCAATGCAATACGATGGATGATTTCCTCCCTACACAAGGATGATAACGAAGCACATCCTCTTGTCTCTCTCACCAATGATAATGACAATTGGGATGCTATTAAAGCAGACCCTATCTTTCGAGAAGAAGGATAGGTGGAAGTTCCTCGTAATGTTTAAATTTTATTACTTTGTTTGAATTGTTTGTTTGAATTGATTTGATTTGGTTTAGATTGATACTTGGTATGGATTGATTTCTTAATTTAGTTCGATGTTTGATGTACAAAACATGTAAATATACATTGAAATGTATATAGTCTTTGATTAAATTATCATGTTCATAAGTATAATTATTTCTTAATCTATCTATTATATATTTCTTTGTATAGTTTATCAATGCAGGTACTTTAGTCCAAGAATGAGGGAGAGTTAGTTTTTGTTGATGACAAAAGGGGAGAAATCAAAATGATTTCAAAACCTTCCTTTTAAAAGCATCAAAAACATCTATCCTAATTTTAAATAATTTTAGCCTCAAAATCATCTTTAATTTCAAAGTCAAATTACTCCTGATTTTAAACTATCTTTTAATATAATATATTTAACTTTTAAAATATTTATACTTAGATTTAAATATAAAATTATATTTAAATTATATATATATATTATTCTCTATATTACTTATGAATTTTAACTATGGTCAAGTATATTTATAAAGTTTAAAATAGTTTTAATATAAGATAAAGGTCATTTTGAAAGAAAATGAAATCATCAAAAAATGCTTTGGGATGTCGACATACTCATGGTGACCATGTCGACATGGTGTCAGTTGAGTTCAAAATTTTAATTTAAAAAGAAGAGTCTATTCGCCATAACTCTTCACGAATGGACATGACTGTTGTTCTACTATAAATAGGGGTCAGTTTCAACGAATTTTACGTCAGATTTACTGGTTTTTCACTCCTCTTCTTCTTCCACTTTTCTTAATAAAAATTCTTATCATTACTCTACCGAAATCTACATTGAATTGAACTCAATCATTCGTAGTTTGATTCTCTATCACTATCTCAACAAGATCCTTAATGCTATTCAGAGTTATAGGCTTTTTGTAATCAACTTAGCGAGAAAAGTTGTGATTGTAGCCTTGAAAATCAATCAAGCGTGATAAGGTGTGGTTGTAGCCTTGGGAACTCAATTGGGTGAACTTGTTACCCGTAAAATCAAGTGGGTGAACTTGTAGCCCGGAAAATCAAGCATATCTACCCAGAGGATTGTGATTCTGGAGGGTGTACCTCGTAGCCTTGAAATCGAGGGTGTAATTGTAAAAATTACTTTTGAAAGGAAATCCGTACTTGTGTTGCGGGGCTGGATGTAGGGTAACTCCGATCCAGTATAAAATCTGGTGTGTTCTTTCCTTTACTGCTTTTTATTTTATTTCTGCATCTGTATTTGTTTCTGTGATCATATCTGTGTCTGTATATTGCATACATCTGTGTTTAAATTAACATAAACTCAAAAAGATTTAGTAATTCTTTACAAACACTATTCACCCCCTCTAGTGTTAATCCTAGCTTTAAGATCCATAATCTGCATTTCTCACACTTACACCCACATGAGAAAAATTCTAAAACATCTTTGCACGGAATAATTATTTTTGCCTGGACATAATTTTGTACTACAATTTACACGAACCAATTGATACAAACAAAACTATCTCGACATGTACTTGTATACGCACGGGCTGAGGAAAAATATAAATGACTAGAAACTTGCATATGTGCTACAATTTTTTTTTCAAATCTCAAATTAAAATTTCTATTTTAGATTTTTATTTCGACGGTAAACAAAATCACGGTCGTTACATTTATCATTTCAACCCATAACAATTTTCTCCTATTCTACAAGATCGGTCGGGTATGTATCATTTCAACCCATAGGGAATTCTATACTAATAGGGAACTTGCAAAGTGAGAACAGTGATGATAAAAATATAACATATAACATATAACAACAACATATATCATCAATATCATATAAAATATAAATACATGTCATGATGTCAGATGTCACAGGTGAACAGTTACAGATAGTAGCATATATAGCGGTTTAAATAACGAGCAACAGCATATTTCAACTGTCCTTTCAATTGAAATCAAATCTAATAAATATAAGAATATTAATTGTGAGTGATTGCTTACCTTTCAAGGCTAGAGAGTTTGAAAAACAGAACAAGCTACGAATTCCAAAGAAAAGCAAGATTGTCACGAATTTGACGGACAAAGCTGACAAATGGGAATTGTTGAGGACCAATCGGAATCAGTTGATAAAATTGATATGAAATGTATATTATATTAATATTTTCCTTAAAAAAATAATCAATTTAAATACATGTTCAAAATGACATATCTACATATTACATTCATTAAATTCAAACATATACCTTAACATACAATAACATATACTTATATACACCTCTATATATATTTTGTAACTTTATAACTCATATATACGTACAGATTTAAAATCAATATAATTATAAACATATATATATATATGCTTTGAAATCAACAATATATAAATTCATATATATATATATATATATATATATATATATAATAAGAAGGCTGCAAATACAATATGCTTAAACAGTATTATATTTATAAGATATGTATGTATATATATTTGAATGCTAAACTAATGTATACTCGTATGTATATAAACTAATATATATAGCCATAAACATATGAAATTACTTTAAACACATAATGTAAGCACCTTAAAATCTACAGACTAATATATATATATATATATATATATATATATAATCTTATAACTGACAGCTGATAAACTAGAGTAGGCTAATATATATAAAATCTATATATTCGAACATACATAACTATCAAAGCATATACGTATAAAAGTTGCAAACATAAAATATTGTAAATATATAGCCTATTCATATATATATAAAATACCCAGGTCATATGTGAACTGTATATATACATTTCACCTTTTATACAAAGCAGTTACCCAATCATACATATATATATATATATATATATATATATATATAATATTCAATGTATCATATATATATAAACTCATAACTCAAAGCTCATGTAGAAACTGATGTAACTACATATATACAGTCAACATAAGCCTATACATAACAGACACTGCATACACCTATATACGCACTGTTTATCTTTTTTAAACAAAAAAAATCAGTATATATGTACTACCCGACATATGTACTCATGCTACAGGAAATCAACACTCAACTGTTATATCTATGCATACTACTATATAAACGAAAAATATATAATAGTAATATATACTTGTAGATATAAATAAATATATAACATGTATGCAAAACTTACATAAATACATATATGAAAAAGAAGGCCGAGTGCAAAGGGTTGAGGTTCAAGTGGTGGTCGGCAGGAGGAGCAGAAGGAGGCTCGGTCGGTGGTTGTCTAGGCTTGGGTTGAGGAGGCACGGTTGGTTGAGGCAGCAGTTTCAGGTTGCTCAGTCTAGACTAGCGGCTGGGGTTGCATCTGTACTCGGTGGAAGTGGAGGCGGCAACTGGGAGTTGGCGGGGCTTGGCGAATGGAAGGGAAGAGGCACGGGTCTCTGGGTTGCGGCGGCATGGGCATAGGGTGGCGGCCGTATGTGTTGCGTGGTGGCGAACTGAGGGAGGGAGGACGAGCAAGAGGCTACAGTGGTATCTGTGAATACGAAGAGAACGAACGAAAAAGTGAATATTGGTTTTTCTCTTTTTTTTTTTGTTTTTTTATAATGAAGATCGGATCCAAAACAAAGAAGAAAAGAACGAATGGTCATAAGCAAATAAATGTTGAACAAGCAAGAATAGAAAAAGGCAAGTACGAGTTCAAAGTTATTGAAGGGAAATGGCTTTTGGTATTTATGGCGGATAAAGGAGAACAAAAGGCTCAAAAACGGAGCCAATGTAGAAAATCGTTCCGTAGATTTCATCGTCCCCCGGACGTTGAAAGCAGACAAACGAATATACCACAAAGATCAGCACGACAAGAAGATCAAAACGGTATACATATATTAGTGATACGATCATCGTATCAAAAGTCGATATTCGGTATCGAAAATGCTGCTATAACATCAGAATTAAGGTAGACTGAGCGATAGCAGTCCAAATTTGAAGAAACAAAATATGACGTCTCACTCAGAAGATGATTTACAAATTTATTGTATAAAAATATTCAGGTTCGGAAAAGATTTTATTATCATCAATTTTAACTGATTTGAATTTGAATAAAATAGTACAAAAAAATTACTTTCATATTATCAGATGAAATTTTACCATTCGCAATGGTGAAATAGACGTAGTCCGAATACTAAATTTTCACTTCCAAATTTAATATTTAAAATTTCACAAAAATTAAATTAATTAAATAAATAAAACCACTAAAATTTATGGGTCATTACACAAATGAACACCACCACAATGACCTGCCCGACACCAGCTTCCCAACGCCCCTTATCGATCGTCATCGGACAACGATCAATCGTTGTATCGTCCAAAACCTAGAACGGATGGCTGTGGTTCGACCTCAATTTCTGGCCAAATGATGAATTCGAGTGAAAAATAAATTTCAGATCTAGGTTGCACTCGTCGAGAGCTTCGAGTTGGTATATAATTTGATATGGTTTGGAGGACTTTGATTTTGAAATTGGCTTGGTGATTGAATTGCAGGGTTTGTAATTTAACTATTTGCTGCTGTTGAGAAGAAAGAAGCAGATAGAACTGTACGTACAACAATGAGGGATAAAAGGATGCTAGGGTTTGGATAGATCTATTTATATCAACAAAGCCAATAAGAAAATAAACACACATCGAATAGGTATGAACGACGATAGCAACCCGAAAAGCCCGTTTCGACCCCGAAATGAAAATGAGTCATCCCATGTATCAAAATAGATGTTTTCGACATTTTTAAACTCAATGAAAAGGGTTTCAAGTCCTAATTCCATCTTATGAAGACATTGACTTTTAAAATCAGCTTGTTCAAATTGATTTCAAATAAATTGACTTCTATGCGTTTCAAGTCCGTACGATCAAACGATAAGTACGATCGCTGACTTGAAATCCTACAATAATTCACCATCATGGATCTAATGAAACTGTTTTCTTCGAAATTCGAGATAGTGGACAAAATGGCTATTTTCATGTTAATTAAATTAATTATTATTAAATTGATTAAATCACCTTTTCAATTCAAATTTTATAATTGACAAATTTTTATCATTTTAGATTACTTGGACATTTACAATAATTTAAAACAAATTGACATATCAAATTTAGTGTTAAGTATTACAATAATTACAGTGTTTAATTTCAATTTCAATAAATTCATTAATTATAATTTAAATTCAATTAAATCCATTTATTTTGATTTAAATCCCATTATCCAACCAAACGTCAATTTATGGACATAGTTAACATTAGGATATATCTTATTACACAAATATTCTTCAGTTATCTTCTTAATTTACATTAACGTAATGTTTAATTACATTTAATTGCAAATTGATTTCAAATTTAATTCAAGAGATTAAATAAATAGGTAAGTATAATAATTATCACCTTTTACTTAATTTAATCACACTTATAAGTCTATTACCTTCAAACAAACTTACACGACACTAATTTTATCCAATTACAATAAATTACATATAATTTCACCAATTAATGTAACGTTTAATCTATTTCCTTATTTACAATTTACAACCAATTATAACCTTTCAATCATTTCAATTAATTGAAATTGCATTAAAATAGTTAGCAGTTAACTCAAATTAACATTGTTACATTTCATTATGGTTGTTATTCTCATTAATAGATCACAATTTTTATTTATTTCAATATTAGTTTAAAAAATATATTAAATTAACTATTTTTAATTATCGAAAATTAAGGCTCGTTACACTCTCCCCTACTTAAAACTTTCTGTCCTCGAAAAGGAAAAAGACAAGAATCAAGACATTTATATATTTAATTCAAAGTATTCAATTTATTAACAATAAATTTACATAATTAAATAAATAAATAAAAATGTATCAATTTATAAACAATAAAATCCTTTCTTATTCAAGTTCAACAAAAGTTTGAAAAACATTTTCACAAAAGTTTTCTAAGTCCAAAATTCACGGAAAATTTCTGCAGAGTCTCCTTTGTAGTTTGTACAGAGAGGTCCGGGAGAAATAATAATATTAACAATAAACATATATATCACATATTTCAAATTAAAATATCCCAAATCTTGAGAAAAAAATATAATATCGCTAGAAAACCGTAATCTAAGAACGTACGTATGTGTCGGTCAAACAACGCTTATTTATGAAACCAAAAGCAGCAACAATTGCTTCCATAAACTTATATTTCTCTTATATAATCCAAAAGAGTTAGAATTATGCACAAGAGAAATATTTACGTTGTTTCAATCAATAACCACAAATCAACACACCATGACAATAGTCACTTTGCAAACCAAAACATACAATCGTCACATGCAATCAAAGTAATCAATTATCATCCATAATAACCAAAACAAATGGTTTGTTCGGGTTCAGAAAATTTTAATCGTATAAAATGAAAACAAACCACCAAGTATACCATACACCCAACAGTCTTAGACAAACTCACTAAATTATTTCTACACCTTTTTACAAATAGAAGTACCCTTTCCCAAACATCCCATGCGTCAAACAAATAATATTTCAAATACCATGTAGGTTTATTCTTATGAATCTCATTTCATATTATTTGTTGTTCTTTAGTTTCATCCATTCATACAATGTTTATTTAATTAAATTTACATTCATTGCTTACAAAATTTCAATGCTCATTTATTCGTACTGTGTCATTTTCATTACTTACACAAGTTATTTCCATTTCAGTTATTAAGATCATCAATGAATTTATTATTGAAGTATTGCATACATTTTATTTCAGTTAATTCACATTTCTTATTTACTTTGATTTCCTTTTTATATAACATTCATGTGTGAAGCAACTCATACTTAAGTTTTCAATTTTTTTCTTTTCACATTTATTCCTTTCATATGTAACATTCTTACTATTTCAATTTACTTTATAAGTGACTTCAATCATCAACTTAAGTTTATAGTCGATTACTTATAGTATTCACTCCTTCTATAAATTTAATTAATAACATTTCAAATTATTAACTTAAGTTTATAACAATTTATAACATCATTCCATTGAACGCTTCATTGCTAAAGTTTACTTATATAATATTCTATCACATATTCTTATTAACATTTCAACTTATAATATTTTGGTAAGTTATATATATATACATATATATATATATATATATCTGTGTATGTGTTTGTGTCTTTTTAGAATGTAATTGAATGTTACACAAGTCTATCTTGTTCACTTTAGTTAACAAAATGTTCAATATTACATTTTCTTATTTTTCACATCTACAAGTTACAGATTTTTAATTTCTCATATATTTCATTAATCACCTAGCATCACAATTTCTTATTTTCTCATTTTAGAAGTTTCAGTTATTATAATAGTCAAGATTTCATTTTATTACAATAATTGAAAGTTACTAATTATCATAAAGTTTAAGAACTAAATTCTAGGATCCTTTTCAAATCGAATTTATATATACACATTTATATCTTTCATATATGTCAAATCGTCCTTAGAAAATAAAATTAAAAGTTTTTTATCAAACAAATATGCTATAAGCTACTATAGCAGTCTTCCTGCGTTGAAACTCGAAAATGAACGTCGTTGATGCGTGCATTCATCACTGAAATTATTTTCCAACAACAGAGAGGGGAGTACAGAACTTATTTCCTTCTAAAATTGCTTTAAACATTTCTTTCAAATCATATTGAAATATTTATACTAGAAAATACTTCCAAATATTATATTTTAAAATCCTTCGAAAGAAATGTTCAAAATCCTAGAACTTTAGTTCTAAAATTTCAATTTATATTCATTTTATTTATAATCTCATTTCACAACCAATTATTCATGGAATTTCACTTCCGAACAAACAATTATATCATATCCAATTATATCATTTATAAAAATTATTATTTTTTACAAAAAAAATATAATACTAGGCAAAGTTATTTCATGTACCTATATTTCAAAATATTACTGTGTCCGTCTGCCCTATTAAGTGTTTAGAAATCCCTATCAATGCCATAGCGTCCAATTTACCAACTGGAATTTATAAATGCCAAACAAAACAGGTTAACACAATATAAAAACTTTTATAAACAGTTATATTAAGTTTAATGGCGGCCAGATCTGGAGATTAGGGTTTCACCCTTTTCTCATTTTTTCTTCATTTTTCTTCAATTTTCTTCTGATTTCGCTTCTTGTCTCCTCTGTATCCTTTCTCCTCAAAACTTAGACGCCATTGCTTCATGAGTACATTACGGGATGAAGAAGCATGGGAGGAGGTGAAAAGGAAAAGGAGCAAGGCTCCAGTTCCTTTAGGACCTGATGCTAGGCTTAATCTGGGAGGTCCCAGATCTAATAAGCTAGATCGCAATAAGGGAAAAAGTATTCAGGAAGCTAATGAGGGACGAACAACAACCAGATTTTCGAAATCATCAAAGCAGATCGTCAATCAATCAGGAAACAACTCAAAAATCAAATTCACGGTATCTGAAAATGCAAAAAAATTCTCTTACAGTGAGGCAGTAAAAATAGGAGCGGTAGGAGACCTAGGAAACCTAGATCTTGAATATATTGAGCCCAGAATTGCAGATGGTAAAAGGATAGGTTCCCTCTCATCTGAAGCGATCCAGGAAGCGGAGGGTGGATGGGAACTATGTATATTACTGTACGTGGTTGGTTATAAACCTTGGCTTAAAACTTTTGAAGGTTATGCCAACAGAGTATGGTTAACACAGAAGCCATTTTCTGTTCAATCAAGCCACAACGGCTTCTTTGTGGTGAGATTTAGCTCTGAGGAGGATTGTAATAAGATTTTGAAATCAGGACCATGGTTTATGGACCGGAACCTGATTATCATGAAGCGTTTGTCTCCAGACATGAACACAGATAGGGATTTACTTACATATTTACCTATGTGGGTTAGATTGCCTGGTTTAAGTTTTAAATTGTGGGGCAATAAGGCTATCAGTGCATTAACAAGCACTATTGGAATCCCTATTAAGATGGACGAGGCCACGAAAACCAAATCTAGGTTAGCATACGCTAGAGTCCTGATAGAGATCAATGCTTCCTACGGAATGCCTAATTCCATTGAAGGCATGGACGAAAAAGGAAGGAGTTTCTTTCAGACAGTGGAGTACGAAAAACCCCCCTCCCATATGCGGCAAGTGTGTGTGTTTTGGGCATGTATCTGATGAATGCCCAATGACTAAGACATGGGTTCCTAAACAGACCCAAGTAGTTGACTCTGAGAAAGAAGACCCTACACATCCAACTAACGATGGCTGTGTGGAAATAGCAGGGGAGGAAGGTGGAATTGACATTATTCATGTTACGGGCAACCAGGTGATTCATGGAAACCCATCTGCATTACCAGACCCTGAGACAATGAATGAAGAACATTTATCAGTTGGAAATAATAGTATTAAAGAGGGGGAGGCTTCTAGTGGAGTTCAAGAGAATGCAATCTGCTCCCCTAAGGACGGGACACAGGAGAGAAATCACTCAGCTTCTAACCTATCGGAGACAGAAGACCTCTCTAATCTGGGAATTAGAGAGTCGATCATCCCTGAGAGATCGCCTACCCCTGGAGACAAAGAATTAAGCTCATCACCTCTGAAGTCCACCACAACTCCCAACACAATTCTCAAACGCCTTTCAACAGCATCGGCTTTTTATCCAATTTCTAATACTTTACTTTCTAATGATATTTGTATTGAAGATTGTAACATTAATAATGTTAATTTTAGGAGAGGTACTAAACCATGTACTGATTTGCAGGTACAGGAAAACAAGAGTTACGACATAGGAACTGCAGTAGCAGTAGAGGAACAGAATACATATGATATAGTCGATCAAGCCCAGGAGGAGCAGGATATTCCCAAGTCCCAGGATATAGAATTCAATAACATTTAGAGGTAAAAGCTTGTTCGTAAGAATCCCAAATGGGTCCAGATGCTAGGTATCCCCGCGGAAGATAAAGGGGAGTCCTCTAGTAGTAGGTTGCAGAGGACTCGATATAATAAGTCTTCTTAATGTCGTTTGCATGTTGGAACGTGAGAGGTTTCATAACCCCAACAGAATGAAATAAATAAGAAGACTCATTGATAAGTATAAAATAAGTTGCTTTGGTGTTCTGGAAAATAAGCTGTTATTTTCGGAAATAACAGGTTTGGAAAAAGGTTTAGAGGACGGATGGAAAGTAATAAGCAATGTCTCTTGCTATTATAAATGTAGAATATTCGTCCTCATTGACGGAAAGTCTTGGGATTTCAATTATATTAGCATGAGCGACCAACACATCTCTATAGAATTGATCAACAAACTGAAATTCAAGTGTAATATAACTTTTGTCTACGCTCAAAATTTTGTTACTCTCAGGAAAAGACTTTGGTCGAATTTACAGGAAGATGCGATTGATATTTACAGACCATGGTTGGTGTTAGGAGACTTCAACTGTATTTGAAGTCCTTCAGAAAGAAAGGGAGGTAACCCAGTGCCATTTGGAAGCTTATTTGAGCTAGATGTTATGTCCAATGACACAGGCTTAAAAGAGATTGACATTAAAGGTTTCGAATTTTCTTGGTGGTCTGGTCCCAGTAGAAACATATTTACTAAAATAGACAGGGTTTTCGCTAACCTAGATTAGATCAATTTATATCTAGATTTAATGGCAGAATACTTGCCTCCATCAGTGAGTGATCACAATGCAATTCTTGTCTCTCTTTATCTTAAGCCTAGAGTCAAAAATAGACCTTTCAGGTTTATGAATCACTGGCCTCTTTGTGATAAATATTTCCCTCTGGTTGAGAAATTATGGATTCCTAGTCAGGATGATCGCCCCCTGTTTCAAATCATATATATTCTCAAGAACATTAAGAGAGAGCTTAAGACTTGGAGCGCTAATATACGGAATACCAAACAAGAGGTTAATGCCCAGAGGGAGATTTGTTCAAAACTTCAGAAATTACTGGAAAAATCAAAGGATCACAATCTAGTTACGGAATTTCATAATGCCAAGATTAAACTGGAAATGGCACTAAGGAAAGAATTTCTAGACACCAAACAAAAGGCTAAATGTGATTGGTTGACGATGGGAGATGAGGCTTCTGCGTTCTTTTATGCCAAAATGTCTAGCAGAAGAAGCTCTAAGTGCTTCACTAACATTATCGTGGATGACAAGGAGGTGTCGAAAGATCATTTTGGTGAATCATCCATTGATTTTTATAAACAAGCATTTAACCATCCCTTATGTGACCAATTCCCAGAAGTTATTTGCAAATCGATAATCTCTGAATATGGATCGAACTTCTTCTCAAAGTTTTTTAAAATTCATTGGAACCTTTCGAAAGACTTAATTTTCAAAGCTTTGAATGATATTTTTCAAAATGGATTAATAATAAAAGAGTGGAACCATACATTATTGCATTTGATTCCTAAAAAGGCTTACTCTACCAGAATTCAAGATTATAGACCCATTGCTTGCTGTAACACTTTATATAAGGTTTTTACTAAGATTCTGTGCAATAGGCTGGCCCCTTTTTTGGATAAGTTGGTGTCCCCTAATCAGACGGCTTTTATAAAAAATAGATCCATAGGGGACGACATTTTGTTTGCCCATGAAATTATTAAGGGTCTTGGAAGAAAGGATAATAAATACATGTGTATTAAAGTAGATTTGAAGAAAGCTTATGACTCGGTAAATCGGGCGTTCGTTATACACATGTTAATAAGTCTGGGCTTCCCAGACAAATGGGTAAAGGTTATTGAAAATATAATAACCACTCCTGTATTTTCCATAGTTGCAAACGGGGAATCACATGGTTATTTCAAAAGTACAAATGGCCTCAGACAAGGCGACCCTCTTTCCCCTATTTTATTTACATTGGTTATGGAATATTTTACGCTACTGATGGACGGTAAAGTTAGGAAAGGATTTTTGTCCCCTATCAAAGACTTTGACAATAAGTTAACTCACCTCATTTACGCTGATGATATTATTGTTTTTACTAAAGCTAGCGTTCAAAATGCAACTGCCATTCGTGATGTTTTTCAAATTATGAAGAGAGATACTGGATTAGAACTAAGTTGTGAGAAATCTAATGTTTTCTTTGGTAAAGGGGTAGTCAACTGCACTGATATTAGTAATATTCTAAATATTCAGCAAATGGATCTCCCAGTAAGATATTTGGGCATACCCCTGTCTAGCATTAATCTGAGAGATAAGGATTGTTCTCCTCTAATAGAGAAGATCAAGATAAGGTTTACATGATGGGAAACTAGAATGCTTAGCTTAGCTGGGAGACTTGAACTCATCAAGTCTACCATTTACCCTATCATTCAGTTCTGGATGCAATGTTTCTGTCTCCCAAAAACTACGATACTCAAAATAAAGCATTTAATTCTTAATTTTCTTTGGAAAAGTCGTAGTAGTAAAATCCCCTGGGAAATCTTGTGCAAGCAAAAAGAAGAAGGAGGAATGGGTCTGAGAAACTTAGAAGAGATGAATCGAGCGCTATACATCAAATTGATATGGAAAATCATCAACGTAGAAGGAATTTGGGCAGATTTCATGCAAAGCAAGTACATTGGAAAAAAAGTTTTTGGGAAATTAATCTGAGTACAGATGACTCTGGAGTGTGGAAAAACATTTTGAAGAACAGGCAAGAAGCTTTGAAATGCCTCTCTCTTAATATCATTGACGGTAAAACTACGTCTCTCTGGTATGACCCATGGTTAAATGGAAGCTATATTATGGATCGTATTGGCAGAGACACAGCTTTTAGAACGGGTACGGAAAATTTGTCCCTTAATAGGATTGTTAAAAATGGCGAGTGGAAGTGGGATACTTTTAGTTTTTTATTTCAATTTCATGAGGAAATCGAAGGTGTCAAGATTCACAGGGATAGAGAGCGTGACTACTGGTCATGGAAATGCTCTAAAGACGGTCAATACCAGTTTAAAAAAGTTTGGAACTCGGTCAGAACTAGTTACGAAATAAAAAACAGGTCGTCATTAGTCTAGAATAAAATCCACGTTCCAAAAATGGCGATATGCCTCTTTAAAGCCATTAACGACTATCTATTAACAAAAGAGAGATTAACTCAGAAACATATATATGTGGATCCCTTATGTATTTTTTGTAATAATCATATTGAAAATATAGATCATCTATTTTTTCAATGTAATTTTACAGAAAAAGTTTGGTATTGGAGCTGTAAAAAAATTTTAAACTCGCCGAAAGATATGTTCTCCTTTATTCTACTGGAAGACTTACAGAAATTTGTTTCCATCTCTAGAACAAAAAATCTTAACTTAGATTTGTTTCAATTATCTCTTTCTACATGTATTTGGCACATTTGGAAGGAAAGAAACGACAGAATTTTTCAAAACAGATCCACTGATACGACACAGTTATGCTCAAAATTTTTTCAGACAATGCAAATCAGAATGGTAAAATCTAAACATTTCAAGAGCATCACTGGCATGAACGATATTATAGCTAAGAAATGGGGTTATATCTCCAATGATGAATTGGGGTTCATCGACTAGATCATATGCTACGCTCTTCTCTCTTCTATCCTCTTGTTACCCTGGTGCTCGTCTCAGGTTATTCATGTACCTGTTTTATTTTTACATTTCCCTCACTTCCTCTCATTTAATTTACATTGCAATTTACAACTAACAATATACATTGAATTAGGAGTAAAATATAAGACTGTAGATATGATTTGCTGTTCGGTGCTCCCCTGTTTTACGTGTTTTGACCTGCATCATTACAAATTGAGTTTAGATTTTTTCTCAATGTTAAAAGAAGTTACTTGGGAGTCAGAGACTTAGCTTATGAATCTATGCCTCATCTCTCTCTGAGGAGAACCTGGTTCCCTGAACCTCGTCAGACAAAGCACCTTGTGATAGCAAAAGCATCTTCTTCTGGAGCCAAGCTTTACTGATGAAAGCAGTCGTCTTCGAGTTTCTCAGATATGGTTGTAAAAAACGATAACATTGATCGTCTCTTTCTTTAATACTTACTGGTGAAGCTATGCGCACTGCAAAAGAAAATAATGGGATTAGTCACTAATTTAAGTATAAAGATTCAATCTTTAAGGAAGCCAAAGACTTATCTGGTTCAGATCTATTAGATCTAGGGGTAGAGACTTCTGAATCTTGCTGTTTTTGAGATAATGATGTCCCTCGTATCCTCGTTGCATTCTAGAGTTCGTTGAAGGAAGAGAAGATCTCCGGTTGCAGTTCGCTTTGTTTTGTATTATCAGTAGAAGCCGATAGGATCTTCGATTTTACTCCTCTCCAACCGCCATTATTGAATTTTCCTTTTATTTTTTTTCGAGAGGAATAAATGAACTTAGTTACAAGTGTCGGTTTACCTTTTCTTGGTTTCACTTAGAGTTGTCTTGATGCTTCTAGATTTTGGGTTGTTGAATGCTTTAGATTGTAATAAACCAGGCCTTATGTTGAAAGGTCTATGTTAAGTTTGGTATAGGCTTAGGTATGTTATATGCCTTGAACATTTTTGTGGTTCTTGTACATACTTTTGTTATTTTGGTTCCTAATAGAAAGTTTGAACCCGTTTTCAAAAAAAACAAATACGCTTTCTTATATATACACACTCTACGACTCATGAGTAAGACTCTAATATCAACTATAATGAACCATCTTTTTGGATGGTTTAAATCAACAATAAACCATACATGTCAAACTCAAACCATTAAAAAGGGAGGATTGTTATTGGGGCAATAAGAAAAAGAAGAGAAAGAAGGAAACACAAAACACAGAATCTCACAACGGAATGACAAAATATAGTAATCAAATAAACAGTTCATGAAGCTGTTTACAAATAATACTTGATTATACTTTTACAATACAGATTAGAGTACATACAACAGGAATAAGTAAATGATGCAGCAGAATAATGTGATGCGGCAGGATAAATAAAATTAATAATAATAATAGTACTAAATCTTCGTCTTCAACCTCCAGAAATAAGGTCTTCAATACGCTAAAAAGCTCGGATTGACCCGAGCGAATTGAAAAGAAAAAACACTCATGTCAGAACTTAATGGTCTTATGTAAGTTAAATCAATAGCAAAAAAATATGAGTGTAACATCATTGAAGATGTTTATGGAGTATGACATCTCCTATCCAGTGTCAATGTGCTTGCAATAACTTTTGAGATGTTTGGGATTTCCATCTCCTTAAGGATCCGTTAAACTATCTACATACATAGTACAATATGATATTATAATAGTGCCTACAGTAAAGTAAAGTATTAAAATAGCATTAAGGTGTTACGCATATCCTCCTTAACACATTTTATATAATTCCATAGTCTATACAGATACTGTAAGCTCCACCATAAATTAGTAGGCTATCAGGGAGCACTCCATAGGTACAACACAATCCAAACTCGTAGATGGCGCGATAAGGCATGTGACACGGCATGTAAGGCAATGTTAGGGTAGGATTCTACCATTTGCAAAACCGAGCTGGTGGTAATGCATAGCAGCTACTACTGCCCACCTCGGAACACACTCCCATAATCAAATCGAAGGGTGGCCACCAAATCAATCACATAGTCATAATATGGTATCGAAGAAGCATGTCCGATTAGAGGTGCAACCTCACTTAGCCAGGTATAGCTCATGTTTTAGCCACATAAAGCTGACTTATGGGAGTCAAGGCTACGTTAATACCTCATAAAAAATAGTTCGCCAAACATCCTACTTCATTCTCGAATCTCCACCACGTACACAGTTGCCAAAACGGTTTTCGATATTGGCAGAGAGTATGACAATATCCGATCCCGATCTCATTAATAACTAAACGCTTATTTCACACCGAATGGTTTTTTTACATTTCAAAGTCAATTCATAATTGATATCAAATCATTATATTCTCGAAACCATATCTGTTTGCGCCAAAATTGGTCACAAACACTCAATCGTCGATGAAAGCACCAATTCACAATCATAGATTATAGATGACAAGTATATAGAGAATAGAAAATGAAGATCATTTAGAAAGTTAGTAGGAAAGCAGTAAAGAACACGAAATTTATTGTGGTTTGGAAATCTAGCGTAAGCCCACTTTGAAGTTGATCACATTATTGATGTTTTCTTGCTGATTACAATTGATTACAGTGGATTACAATGATGAATTTCAAGTACAATAGTAGCGTTGAAGTGCAAAAAAGGGATTCGGCAGGGTCTGGATGTCGAAGAATCCAAAGTCCCTTTTCTGTAGAACGTAGGATGCAATTTATAGGCGTAAAATGCAGATATCTCGCTCAGATCTCGGGACTTCTCTTCTGGCATGCGAGTGGGCCCATGCGATCGATCGCAGGTGATTTCGGCTTAATCTGTGGTCGATACGAACCAATTTCATATCGATCAAGATTTGATTCAATCGAGTTGAAATTTGGCATGAACATTCCTTAGGTTGTACATAAGCTCCCGTGAAAATTTCATAGCATTTGGACTTGTAGATTGTGAGATATGATCGATGCAAGTTTGTGTTTTCGGTGGGCTGTTTGGTTCGTGCCGATCCCCTTCGCATCGATCTGTTCGAATTGATCAGTGCACATACTTGCAAGCTGACATGGTGCTAACTCTTCGGATCGATCCACTTTTAGCGGCTAGTTGACCGAGTCACCCCAAGGTTCTCACCTTGTTCATATCAATTGTGGCTGTGCTGCTCGTATCGACCAGCTGCACTGCTTTGTTCGTATCGAGTGCGTGATCGTGTTCGACTCGATGCACCGCAGCCTTGTTCGTATCGATAATGCTATGTTGTTCCTATCGATCAAATGTATCTTACTTTGCATCGACTTCTTGCATGCCACTTCGTATCGAGGAGGGGTGTTGGTTTCGATCGATCTATGGTCGATAGATACGAGGTGAGTGTAAAACTTAATCGATACGAAATGGACACGGATGCTACATACAATGGATGCAAAGTACGATGCTTTCTCAGGGATGTAGGACGGTGGTCATCTGATGGATACGAGATGAGGACCATTCGATCGATATGAATTGTCGGAGCTTGATTGATGCAAACAAAGCCATTAGGTGGTTGGATATGAAGAATGCAGTTCCCCTGATCGATACGAAGCCGCATGTTCCTGACGGATTTGAACAAGGCTTTTCGACTGATGGATACAAAATGAAGCGCTCTGATGGATGCAAACAAGGTGATTTCTGAAATTGCATCGATCATATCTTGAGCGTACGAACTCCGATTGACTTGAAGTTTGGAACGTTGGCTTCCGCCACTTTGATTGTCGTGTCTTGTCAATTATAGCTTGATCCGGACTCAGAAAAAATTTATCGACACCCATACCAAACCTACGTTTAACTGATCTTTGGGATGGAATTTCCTTTGGTTTCTGTTCAATCTTTTGGTATCATGGTCTCGCTAAAAGGCGGGATAACACTTGCCCCAAAACATACCTTGCGGTAGGAAGGTGTGTTTTGTAGCAATATAAGCAGGATTTTCATATCCTGTTGATGACTTGTAAAAGAGATTGATAGTCTTACCTGACTACGAATGACGATCGTTCGAGATCGTTTGTCATTTGAGGTGGTATGCGACCGTTCGAGGTCGAATGCCATTCACGGTGAATGGTGACCATTCGCGGTTGGGTGCCGTTCGAGGCGAGATGTGACCGTTCGAGGTCGGATGTTGTTCGAGGCGAGTTGTGACCATTCATGGTCATGTTTCATTCGAGGTGAATTGTGTGTATCCTCGGAAGGACTTAGTATCGTTAATGTCAGATTTTATATTTGAGTGAATTTCTTAATTGTTTGATATGGCAGTTTATCGCCATCTCAGAGCATGCCGAAGGAGAGTTCGCGATCCCGTACATGTGTAAATGACTTAGCCATTATGGAATAACAAATAGAAAATTTACATTCAAAATGAGTCTTTCAATAGAAATATCCAACAAAATAAAGTCCAAAAATAAGAAATGGAAAGAAAAAGCAATACAAAGACGTCAAAGTGCGAACACCTATACCAATGCGATTGCCAGTCTATCAGAGCATGCTTGAGGATCGTTCGTGGTCCTATACATGTGTAAATAACTTAATCGCGTTGATGTGGAGTTTTCCACTTATTCGTCATTATTTCAATCAGTTGATGACAAGCTGACGCCCCGATCCTGAGTCGTTCCCAGTTCATGTAGGTGCTGGCCGCTCTTGTTCCACTATTGTTGTTCCCTTTCTCAAATACTGCGACAACAAACCACTCCAGACATGCCCCTCAACCTCATTCTTTAGGTGCTTGCAGTCATTCGTGTTATGACAGTTTAGCTCGTGGAATAAGCAATACTTATCTAATCTTCTTTCATTGCTGGTCGGATCCCTTCTCATTAGCTTTCGATAAGGAATCTACCCCCCGGTATCCTGGTAAGTTCGATCCAAAGTCTCATTCAACTCCGTATAAGTGGTGAATCTTGATTCCTCTAGTGGTCGCATTGGTCCGTCACCATTATCTTTGGCCTTCCATTTCCCTTTATCAGTTCCTGCACCTTTTTCAAGAGGATTTCCGTCGTTGATGCATAAACATCGACTCCTTCTCCTTCCCCTCTTTTAGCATTTGCATCCTCTAATTGTAAAAATCCTTCAGCCTCATGATAAAATTCTCCTAGCTCCATAGGGGGATCCCTTATCAATGAATTCTTGAATTTTGCGTCATCAGCTATGCTAGATACAGCTGCCATCAAAATCATGGATGGATTTAGTCGATCCACCGATGTTGCCGATTCACCGATGCTGCTGCTGTATTGAATCACATCAGAAAGCTCCTCCAAGATTCCCTGGTTCCTTGCTTTAGGGTTTCCAAACTCATCACATTCTTGGGCCTCGATTTGTGAACTCTGAATCGCCTTATAAACTTCTCAGTCATATCGGTCCACGTTCGAATGGAACCGCTCTCTAATTGTCTAAATCATAATGCTGCTATGTCTGTCAAATACAATGGAAGCACCGGGCCATGACCTCCACCGATGCCCCCAACACCTCCATGTGCCTTATGTACCGTGTCAGATGAACTACAGGATCCTTCCTCCCATCGTACGTCTCAAGTGTTGGTAGCTTGAATTCTGGTGGATTGCCAGCCTGCTAATTGCAGGAGCGAAGGGTATCCTGTTCACGTTTTCCAGATCTCTATTCACTAGTCCACCTCTCATGGCTCGCCTGACCATCTCCGCCAGTCTATCGCTGTTGCCGAGTAGTGTTCCTTGTTTGTTGTATCTGACCTACACCTTGACTTCATGAGGGAATCCCGGAATCTGATTTCCTGGACGGTCATCCATCCCACTATCAATGTCATGTTGAACAGCTCCGCTTGGTATCCTGCACGAGGTTGGATCAACATGCTCCTGATGAGTGCCTCCTAACCCTGGGGCCGCTCCTAATGGCCCCGCTCTGTTCTGGGTTCTGATTGTTCCTTGCTCCTGACTCCTATCTTCAACATCTCCTGCGGTTGCGTTCCCTTGACTCTGCATTCCAGTTCGTCCATCTTGTCGAAGCATATTCTGCATCATGTCTTCTTGCCTTTTTAGAAGCTCTTCATGCATAGCTCCCATCATCGTCTCCATCTCATCTTTGGTGGTGAAGATCAAGGCTTGGTTCGCTCTTGAGGAAGCCTCCTGACTCCCTTCATTCTGACTCCTCTCAGTTCTCTGTCTTCTTGTTGATTGTCTTGCCATGACTTTCCAGATCCACGTCTTTAAGCTTTCAGATTCAAAGTCTAAGTTGTAGAATCCCTGAATGCTGGCGTTCTCAGCGGAAGCACCAAAAATGTTTGCGCCAAAATTGGTCACAAACACCCAATTCTCGATGAAAGCACCAATTCACAATCATAGATTATAGATGACAAATATACAGAGAATAGAAAATGAAGATCACTTAGAAAGTTAGTAGGAAAGCAGTAAAGAACGCAGAATTTATAGTGGTTTGGCAATCCGGCGTACGTCCACTTTGAAGTTGATCACTTTATTGATGTTTTCTTGATGATTACAATTGACTACAGAGGATTACAGTGATGAATTTCAAGTACAACAGTATCCTTGAAGTGCAAAAAAGGGATTCGGCAGGGTCTGGACGTTGAAGAATCCAAAGTCCACTTTTGGTAGACCTTGGGATGCTATTTCTAGGCATAAAATGTATATATTTTGCTCAGATCTTGGGAGACCTCTTTTGGCATGCGAGTGGGCCCTCGCGATCGATCCCAGGTGATTTAAGCTCGATCCGTGGTCGATACGAACGAATTTTGTACCGATCAAGATTTGATCCAATCGAGTTGAAATTTCGCATGAACATTCCTTATGTTGTACGTAAGCTCCTATGAAAATTTCATAGCATTTGGACTTGTAAATTGTGAGATATGATCGATGCAAGCTCGTGTTTTCGGTAGGCTATTTGGTTCATTTCGATCCCTTTCGCATCAATCTATTTGAATCGATCAGTGCACGTGCTTGCAAGCTGCAATGGTGCTAACTCGTCGGATCGATCCACTTTTAGCGCCGAGTTGATCGAGTCACCCCAAGGTTCTCGCCTTATTCATATTGATGTGACTGTGCTGCTCCTATCGACCAGTCGCACTGCTTTGTTCGTATCGAGTCTGTGATCTTATTCAACTCGATGCACAGCATCCTTATTTGTATCGATAATGTTATGATGTTCCTATCGGTCGAATGTATCTTACTTCGCATCGGCTTCTTGCGTGCCACTTCGAATCGAAGAGGGATATTGGCTTCGTATCAATCCATGGTCGATCGATACGAGGTGAGCATAAAAATTAATCGATATGAAATGGACATGGATGCTACAAACAATGGATGCGAAGTACGATGCTTTCTCAGGGATGTAGGATGATAGTCATCTGATGGATACGAGACGAGGACCATTCGATGGATAGGAGCTGTCGGAGCTTGATCGATGCGAACAAAGGCATTAGGTGGATGGATAAGAAGAGTGCAGTTCCCCTGGTCGATACGAAGCTGCATGTTCATGATGGATTCGAACAAGGCTTTTCGACTGATTGATACGAAATGAAGCGCTTTGATGGATGCGAACAAGGTGATTGCTGAAATTGCATCGATCATATCTTGAGCATACGAACTCTGATCGACTTGAGATATGGAATGTTGGCTTTTGCCGCTTTGATTTTCGTGTCTTGTCAATTATAGGCTGATCTACACTCGAACAAAATTATCGACACCCATAGAAAACCTTCGTTTAACCGATCTTTGGGATGGACCGTCCTTTAGTTTCTGTTCAATCTTTTGGTATCACGGTCTTGCAAAATGGCGGGAACAATATTATTTTCCAAAACATATTTACTTTCGAAATTATATCACATTTGAAATCATATTTCCAAAATAGATTAAATCCTCATTTAAAATCATCGTATTCTTCAAATATATCATTTAAATCCCAGCTTATATTATAACATCATTTAATCATATTCTCCTTAAAATCAAGGGTTTAAATAAAAAACTTCCACTTTACAAATCCTAAAAATTAGAAACTAGTTTAGATTGTTGAATATGCGATTATATGATTTTTATTTGATGATAATAAAAATATATATATATTCGTGTAAATGTATTTGTTAATGTACTATTTTATCTTTCATAGACTAAATAAATATTTCCTGAATAGAAATAATTAACACAGAATTTGAATTCAGACAGAATTCTTATTCAAACAAATATTTGTTACAATCTTTGAATGGTACAAAGTTCAAGCTCTCACTATATATTCAATTTCAATTATAGTACAACTTTGATTACATCACATTTTCACATTTACAGTTGACCTCACTACATATCATTCACACTCATAATTTATCTTCAACTTCATTCCAATATGAATCCAGCATCTGAGCAATCTGCAATAATAAATATTGACGCGGTAAAATTGAAAAGGAAATATTTTTGCAGTATAAAATAAAATGTGAATTTTTGAAGATAATACTTGCCTCAGTTATTTGGGTTGTTCGTCATCATTTAATTTTGAATCCATCATACACAAACAGCTTTTGACATACATAGTGTATCACTGTATATGCCACAAGGCCGTGCACATCGAAATATACACTTGATTGATTTATAGGGACAGCTGAGCACAGGTCAAACCCAAATGAAAAGCCGGGTTCAACTCAAATGCAACACAAATAAAGTCACAACACGAGCACAAGGTCAAACCCGAGTGTTTAAGCTGGATTCGACTCAATGTACAAATCATAATACAACAGTGCCAACAGATCAGAGACCACTACCGATCGCATTCAAGTCATAGAAACAAATAATAATAAAGCCAGCTCAAAGAATCATATGTGCACGAGCTAGGCCAGAGAGTAGTTCAAGTGCATGAATACAGTGAAATGCAAAAAGGCATAGCAACTGCACCAAACCAAGATCACATACAAGTAACACGCACTTCAATGATCAGTTCAGGTCGGACCAACAAGAATATGAATGCAAACAATACACGGCAGTGAAGCATGTACATGGGTAAATAGCAACTTCAAACTACTCATGTACACAAGTGATGAAAATTCTTATAAATACAAGTGAACACAACTGGACAGTACAAGGTAAAGACATGAGCAATGCAGGTGACACTAGGCTAGCATGAATAATATAATATCTACATGCATCAGGAAAGCAAGACCAAACACCAGTATTGAACAAAAATGAGGCAAGCCTTAACAAGTAAATGATCAAGAGCAGAGAAAAGTTCACAAGGGTCTGACATCAATCGAATGCTCAAGCATCCACAACAATTCACAGTGTGCAAATGAAGACCACAAGTGTGCAACTCGACTAACAGTAAACAGTTGAACCAAACTAGCCAACGCAACAAGACTCAAGTCAGTAAACACTTCAGGTATGCAGACCAAAAGAGCAAAAGTAATCTGGATCAAATGCCATCAGATCAGAGTGACAACCAGAGACAAGCTAAACAAATGACTCAGGCACTAAATCAGGTGAAGTAACCCGAGCACAATCCAATGTGTTATGCTTAAAGTCCAAATCCAACAATCACAAAAGATATCAAGCTGATGCCAAATAGAGAAAGTAACATGGTCACGAAATCAACAATATCAAACTAAGTCAGAAACTCACATAAGCAACTTAACGCCGAAGCATCAAAGTCTGATAATAAATCAAAGTCTGGTAATAATAAAAATCAAGTTGAAGCCGTATAAATGAACAGCCGTAAGTTACAGACCGAAGTCACAGAAAACACAGAACATCAACTGGGCACATGAAGGCCAACAACATCAAGTGATATTGAGCACATTTGAAACAAGAGATATGTATGCTATAGGATGATCAGCCACTAAAGTGCACACAGCAAATTGAACAAGTCGACAATGCTACAGAAATGAAATCAGAGAACGAAATTAACATCATCAAATCAAAAAGTAATGTCAACACAATGGTAATGCCAAAGTCATGGAATCGAATAAACAAATTCTAAGTGACCGAAGTCAAACAGTTCAAAAATCATCAAGCCGTGAACAACTGATGAACAAGTCAAATTCGAAATCGTGGTGGCAAAGATAATTGACTGAGTTAAACATCAAAGCCGTGGAAGCAAGCATACGAAAATATACGAATTTGAATCAGTCAGTGAAATCTCAAGCATCCAAGCAATAATCAAATGGCCGAAACATAATGTTGAAGAAATCATACGAACGCAAATCTAGGGATTCAAATCCTATATAAATCATTCATCATCGGCAAATTCAATCCATCGAGTTCGAGTACAAAAATCATAAAAGCACAAAAAGGGAAAATTACATACCGAAGCAAACAGTGAACTCGATTAAATAGAAGTGACCAAGAGCGAACAAATGAGAACGAAGCACACGAATAACCACTGCATCGATCAACAAAAAGGCCCAGCTTCAAAAGCCCTAATTTGGAACAAAGGGAACGAAGCCCTACTTTGCAAAGAAAGAACAAAGCCGCCACTAACCAAAAATAAAGGGAACGGGCCAAATTATAAAAGGGGCCTTCGTCTTTTAATAAGGGGTTTTAATTTTTTAATTAGGGTTATTTTATTTTAAATTGTTTTTAATTTGTAATTTCTTTTTAAACCATTTAAATTTCTAGTCGTGTAACAAGGGGACAAACTACGTGGCGTAGTTTGAGAATTCGCAACTCAGTGGCTGAGTTGTGGCAGGGTTTTGAGCGTAGAGTTAGGTTAGTCAGTAGTGGGTGTCGCGAGTTTACGTGTGTAAATGTGTGACTACTTAATTTCTAGTAGAAACCTTGGGGGCAGCACGTAGGCAGGGTTTTGCCGAAGCTGGGTAAATTATGTGTCGTTCTATTTCTGCATTTATTATTCTGCTATTTTTCTGTGCTGCTATTATTTTGTGATCTGTGTTGAAATTATTTTATAAGCTTCCGCAATAAATTTTTATAATAAATAGTATCACCCTATTCACCCCCTCTAGGGTGAAATCGATCCTACAAGTGGTATTAGAGCTAGGAACAAAATCCGTTTTTGTTTCAAAATTTTGATTTTACAAAAACCAATTTTTGTTTTAAAAAGTTGAATTTTTAAAATGGCTTCTTTTAATACTGGTTTTGCTGAGGGTCAGTCCATAGTTAGACCACCAATGTTCAATGGTGAATATGCTTATTGGAAAAATAGGATGGAAATTTTTCTAAAAACCATTGACGCTTGGAATATAGTTGCGACAGGTTATAGAGCACCAACTATAACTGTAGATAATCAGGAAATAGAGAAACCAAAGAATCAATGGACAGAACTAGAAAATAAATTACAAAATACTAATGTTAAAGCTATGAATTCTATTATATGTTCATTGGACCAATATGAATTTAATCGTGTCTCACATTGTCTAACTGCGCAGGAAATATGGCACACACTAGAAGTGACTCACGAAGGAACATCTCAAGTCAAAGAATCTCGCCTTGCCGTGCTAAGCAGCGAATACGAGAACTTCACAATGGCGAAGGAAGAAAATGTCCAAGAGATGCATGGATGACTTTCCAATATCGTATACAAATCAAAAGCTCTTGGAAAATCATATACAGAATTGGAGAAAGTCCAAAAAATCCTCAGAGTCCTTCCATGAAGTTTTGAAGCCAAAGTAACGGCCATTCAAGAATCAAAAGATTTGAAACAAATAAAAGTCGAAAAACTCATCGGAAATCTCACCACTTATGAGCTAGAAATGAAATTCAATGAAGAGCATGAAGGAGGAGACACTCGAAAGAAATCAATAGCTCTCAAAGGAACAACAGAAAGTGATGATGATGACGATGATGATGCAGCAGCAGAATTGGAGCTATTAATAAAGAAATTCAAAAAGTGGAATTACAAATATGAAATTCAGCTCGAATTCAAAAAGCGAAAAGCAGAATAGCCAAAGCACTAGACTACTTTGAAGAACAGAAGATCATCTGTCACAAGTGCAACCAATCCGGACACATCAAGCCCAATTGTCCTCAAAATCAACGCGGCTTTAAAAAGAAATCAAAAAGGAAAAGTTTTGCGGCTACGTGGAATACAAGTGATGAAGATAATCAAAGTTATAGCAGTGAGAGTGAGAAAGCAGATATGTGCCTTCAGGGGAATATAACTGATAGCGACGATGACGAGCCAAGCGAGGTTTCAAAACTTACTCACTCTGAATTACTTATTTATTTCCACGAAGTAAATGGCTGTTTTGAACGACTTAGGGAGAAGTATGCCAAACTTGAATATCAAAAAGAAACTTTGATAGAATTAAATGAACAACTTGACCAATTAGTTAAAACCTATCAAAGTAGGATCCCTAAGTGTGATAAGTGTCCAACATTCGAAGAAGAAATTTAAAAAATCAGAAATTAATATAAAATCACTTGAAAATGAAATTCTGATTTTGAAAGAAAATGAAAATACTAGGAAATAAAATTCTATCAAAAAGTGCATACAATTATTGAACGAAAATGAATCTCTCAAAACACAAGTCCAACAATTGTCAACGATTTTAGATAAATTTTCAAAAAGTGAAAAATCGTTGAATATGCTATTAGGAAAGCAAACTGTTAACACGCTTAGAAAAGGACTTGGATATAATCAATCTAAATTTTTTGAAAACAAGATTAATCAAGAAAATTCAATGTGCACAATTTGTAGAAAATATGGACACAATCACAATAATTGTTGGTATAGACCCAAACATGTGAAAACTACACCGATTTGGGTTCCAAAAGGCACAAATACAAAATCTCTCAAAGTTAAACAAATCTGGGTGCCGAAAGGAACAAGTATAAGTAGTTTTGGGTCCCCACAAAATTACTTTTCAAAATATTTTTCCACTAACAATCTTGGACCTATAAAAACAAATAGGTCACAAAAATCTTTCAACGTGTAGGTGTGGTGGCAGGATAAGGAACAACAACAGTGTTTTCTGGATTTTTGCTGTTCCAAGGACATAACGAGCAGCAATGTAACGACCCGGAAATTTCGATCCCGAAAATTCCAGATAGTTAGGAAAAGAAGAAGAGATAGAAGAAAAAGAAACAGAAAACCAAAATCTCACATATGCAGCGGATAAAATATAATATCACATAAATAATAGTTACATAAAGGAAACTGTACTTGTCAAATTACACTTTATTATATATCAGAGTTACAATAGATTTACAATCACAGAACAGATAAATCAATCTATTTCAGATACTATAATATATCACATCAGAAGCTCTTCATACGTTTCTGCTCTCCAACTCGCCTCCTGAGCTTCAGAACGTCCTTACCTGAAATCTGTAACACTCGGTCTGACCCGAGCATTACATCAAAGTAACACCCGGGTCAGGCTGGAAAACAGCGTGAGTAAACCCATCTAACATAAATTTCAAAGGCATACAACGTATATATATAACCCGGGTAACTTATATCAATTACATCTTCTCAAATTGATATCGACATCATTTTTCCACTCAACAAATTTCTAAGTACACAACTTAGATTAAATGGTCTAATTCACTTAAATCATTCCAAACCATCACATTGATTTCCACGTATCAATTTTATAAAGAATCGAAGTGGCTTCGGTTATTAACTAATACCCAACTCCGGTCTCTTCGAATCCAATGTCATCTAAACCCAAGTTATCTAATTAAATAATATTTAACTTTAATTGTCGGATAACTCCTTTACACAGAAAATTCATAATAGATTGATAATCACCCTATCATCATCCATTCAACATATTAAATCACAAAACAATTCATATCAGAGATATCAACCAATTCAAAGTTCTCATCATCATTCAATCATTAATAAGCAAGATTTATCACTTCCATTAATTACATTAATTCGTAAATCCTCTAATTACTTTTATTAGTTAATTATTCTTAAATTTCATATAATAATTAACCTTTAACTTAATTACATTCATTAATCAATCTCGATTATTCATCAATAGATGTCAATCCGATAGATATCATTCAATTCAGACATTCAACAACCCATCATCCATAAGCAAGACTTATCAATTCATATCATAATTAATTTAATTACTTAAATTTACTCCTTAATAATTAATCACTAAATCTTGCTTATACCATCATTAATTAATTTATAACCTTAATTAATTAATCACATCCTTGATTAACTCAATTAATTAATCAATCCCTAATCCCAGATTTATTTTCCTTTGTTTATCAATTAATAAATATTCTTAATTATTACTTAATCTCCTTTAATACAAAGTAATTAATCCCTAATTACTTTCATAATAATTAATTAACCGATTAATTATTTATCAACTATCGATTAATAACCTTAATTATTAATCAATATCTCTTAATATAAATTAATTAATCCATAATTACTTCATTAATTAAATCAACTCATTGATTAATTACATTAATTAACCCTTTAACTGCACTGAGTAACCAACACTTGATTACTTTCACTAGGTAACTTTTCTTTAGTTACTATTCATCAAGTTATTTTCCTTAATCAATTAAATCTAGTAATTATCCATTACTTCATTACATTCATTAATTACATTAAGTAATTATACTTAACCCATCATCACATAATTCTCTTTTAATAAATTTAAACTTAATTAATTAATTAAAATTAACCACACTAACTTAGAGTAATTAATCCCTTTAATTACTTCATTAAGTAATTACCTCTTACTTGATTCATAAGTGATTATCTTAAATTTAATCACTAATTAATTTCTTAGTTAATTATTAACTATCCTTTAAAATCAATTATTACTGAAAATTTTGGAACAAAACCTTACTCCTTAACATGCTTAATTAAATTATTTAATTTAACTTTAAAATACTTAAGCATTTAACATAAGTTAACAATCCTATATCTTCTTAAATCAAATAATTTTAAATTATTTATTTAACTATAGTTTAAACCAAATTTGTTTTAAATCTTTAAAACTTATTAATTTAAACTTAAAACTGGATTTAAATTAACTTCAGGTCGAATCCGTAATGTACTTGAGCCTGAATCCAAAATCCTGAGACAAGATTAGAATTCTTTCAAAACTAAAACTCAGAAGAAAATGAAAAGAAAAAAAACTACAACAGTTACAACCGAGAACAACTCGAGAAATCCCTCCATTTCCCCGAAACAATCCCGAGCCCACAACTCTCCTTATACTATTGATACACGCGAACCAACGTGCACGTGCACGGAACGACGACAATGATCGGCCACCTACGGTCACCGTTGACAAGTCGTCTCTGACCTTCCTTCGCCATCTGACAACCTAGACTTCCCATTCGAACATGAGATCGAAACTCGAGTTTGAAAGAACCCATCACCCTTACCTATAACAAAACCCCTCACCAGAATCTATGTCGAAAATATCACTTCCGACCACCTGACATCAAACCAACTCACCAGAAGCTTCGCCAATTCAATATCTTCCTTTTTTCCCCCACTCTTGTTCAACTCGATTCGGCCATGCCACCGCACTATTCACTCAACATCATCGACAAGAATTTGGGTCTAAAACCCTAACTTAACTTCGCTCGATCGCCATAGGCCAGAGAAAAATTCCTCCACATTTTTCCAATCATCTCTGACTTATGAGCCACCTTTGGCAAGAATCCTGACCATCATAACTATAGCGATCACTAGGAAATGCTTAAAACTACAATTCCGATCAACCACAATTTACACATTCAAAGGTAAACTAAAAATCATGATTCAACCCTTAAAAATCATGATTTTCGATAGAGAATCAGATTATATGGGGAAATCAAAGAATTGAGATATCTGCTTTTAACATGATTTTCAATATTCCCACTGTCCTTTCCATTATCAGGTGATATTTCAACTTCTAGCACTTAATCATATTTTTAAAACTTAATTTAGTTCCAAACAAACAAAATTTGTTTAAAACCCAAAGCCTATCATAGATTATACAAACAGATTAAGAATTTGATCTAAAATCTTTAATCTGTTACTATGAAACAGAGTATATATATAAGTATACGGACATGCATACTTACAATTTCATATTATTGCTATTATTATTATTATTATTATTATTCTTTTCCATGCAACATAATTCATTCATACTCAACTACTAACACTCATTCTATCCAAGCACCATTCATATGCATCAATTTAACAAATTTTAAAGCATTAATTACTCACAGGCATTAAAAGAACAGAAAAAGGAAGGTCAGATCACTCACCTGCAAAAGAAGATCAGAGACCTTAAACTAGAATATGGAAATGCTTCCTTCTTGCCAAACTTAAACTGGAACTTTGAGTTGCTTCCTTATTTTTTTTTAAACTTCAATGTTGGATTTACTACAAATGCTTTTCCTGATTTACAGCTACATGCTTCCAGATAAAAGGGAAAAATGCAGACTTTTGGAAGTTGTTCTCAAAACAGAAAAGGAAAGATCTGTAGTTGCATGTAGGTTTGAGTTGCAATTTGCTTTTCAATTTGATGAATTTGAGGAGAGCTTCAGGTTTAAACTTTGATTTGCACTTCAATTTTTTTAAAGATGATTCAGATAGATTTGGTTAGAGCAAATTATTGGTTCAGATTTGTTTTGAGGGGAAATTTGCAGGACTTGGTTTGAGCATATTTTCTGGTTTTGAATAAATCTTTAAATTTTAGTATGAATGTTGATTTCAATTTTTGGTTTAGATGTTGGCTGAAGATTACTTAAGTTATGAAAAGAATAGGAAAAAGAGAATGAGGTTAAGAGACAAAGTTTCTATAAGCACATTTTTGATTTAATAAAAAAAATTGAGGGGACACTTGTAACTTTTTTTTTATATCTAACATTTGTCACTTGGTTTATTCAATGGCTTACACATGTTATTTAGATGCCTTAAGAGACATACACATGTATTTAGAGTATTTTAAATTTTAATTTAAATTGTTTATAAAGGTTTTAACTTATTTTATTTCTTTCTTATGTATATATATATATAAATAAATTTCTTCCTTTTCTTTTATAGAAAAATTAAACAAAACAAATTATAAATAAAAGCCTATCCAAATATTTTAAGCATTTACTCTTTTAAATTTCAAAGCATTGAACCCAAATTTAAATTAAAACTCCAAATTAAAAATCAAGCTATATATGCATATATAGCTCTTATTAAAATTTAAAAATAACAAAACTTATTTCTATAAAAATCCATTTATGTTCATAAGAACTAAGTATTATAATTATTATTTGAAAATAATAAATTTAACAAATTTAAATGATTTATAAAAGAGATTATAAATTACTTCTATTACTCAATAAATTAAGATCATTTTTAAATTGTATTTTAAATTCTTATATAATTTCAAGTAATATTTTAAAAAGAAAATAAAACAAAGCTTTTATGTTAAACTAACTTAAATTCATATTCAAGCCAATTAAATATAATTTAAACAAATAACATTTACCTTAAGTATAAACCATATTGATATTTATTAAATTGCTTTTTTTTACTGACTTTCAAACCAAAGCTTTTACGTATTTACAATATATTCAATTACATATATTATAAATAGAAACAATTTATTGGCTTTAAAACAAAATCTACCAATTTAAATATTAATTAGAGAAGATTATTAAATCAATCCAAAATTTTATTATCAAAAATTATCAAATCAATTTAATTTATAACATAGATTATTAAATTCATTTATATATCCAGATATCTATATATATCAGAATTTCATTTGTTCAATAATCAAATAAGTATTTTAACAATTTTAATCCTATTACTTTCCAATTAACAGATGCCCAGAAATTCGGGTTATCACATTCCTCCCCCTTTGAATCTTTTCGTCCTCGAAAAGAAACGAGGCCAGATTTTATTAAGATGCTTAAAATTAGATAAATTTTCCTTTGATCATTTTTAAAATACCTTTAAAATCTATATATAGTATTATTAAAGTAGTTTTATGAAAATATCGTTCTATAACTCGATGTTTCAACAAGTCCATCTTCATTCTCACAGAAATTCGGTCATACGTTGATCGGGCGTAGGACTGAAAATCTATAAGTACTTAGCAGACCCTTTTCAACACCCAGTGAAAATACTTTGGAATATAATTTTATTGAAAATATAGAAAACAATTTTTGAAAATAGAGGATATATCTTTTGGTGAGAATGCTCTGGAAATCATCACCCCCATCCATGGTCACAGTTACATTCCAGGGTTACGTTGTCGTCGCAGCAAAAGTCCATGTAACTGCAGGCTCTCGGCGACCTCTCGATTACGCCATGGATCCCACACAACAGATCACAGTTACACCCAGGGTTACTTTGCAGTCACAGCAAAAGTCCATGTAACTGCAGGCTCTCAACGGCCTCTGATTTCCGCTATCGAAATGAAACCTCTCCACTCCTACATAGGTCGCAGTCTGCCGATATAAAATCAAACGCAGACTGTTGGCTCTCAACGGCACACACGACTTTCGCTATGTTATACCATAGGTCGCAGTTACATCCTGGGTTACGTTGCTTTCGCAGCAAAAGTCCATGTAACTGTTGGCTCTCAACGGCACACTCGACTTTCTTTATAGTATACTCTACTCATAATCCTCAGGAACTAGTTTTGTCCGGACTCCTCACAGGATCAACTTTAGAACCCCCCCTTGGGGCTCAAGGCAGCACCACCCGGTGGTACTCCTGAGAAATTCATTTCAAGGGAGCGCCTTTTTCCCTAAAGCCATCATCAAAACATTTTATACTATACACATATAATATCTTTAAATCAAACATCTAGTATGATCTCATACAAAGCTCCTTTACACCAAATCGATTATTTCAAAATCGATAATTCTCAAAGTAGGCTTTCCAAATTCTTATATTGATTTTACCCAAAAATCAAAAGCCTTTCCAAATCCAAAGGTTCCTAAAACCCTTTTTCCAAAATCCTCATATGATCCTTTATATATATATATATATATATATATATATATAATCTTTTAAAACTTTGGATCATTTCAAACTTGTATAAAATTCCTTTTATACTTCAAAACATTTCCAAAAACCCTTTTCTTCTGGCAAAAGATTCATCAAGGGGAGTTTCATTTTATTAAACAAAGATATTTAACTTTGTTTACTCAAAATCAAATATTCAAATTTGATTACTCCTTCAATATCATTTTCATTCAAATCTGTATGATGTACACATATCATCCGTACGCTATGCCAATCTGATCGCTCACTCGATCACACAATTTCATTTTCGAACTAGTATCGTCCACCCGACTTCCTAGTGCGGACACAGATCTGGTTTCTTGATCAGAAACCATCATTCTTCTTGCATAGTCATAACTATGATAGAGAATATCCAGAACCAATCAACAATCCATATCCAGGTTCGCCGTCGAAAATCGAGTGAAAAATCCCACTCGGATCGATATAACTATCTCGAAATACTGTGCTAGAATCTGGATCAAATCACTATACGAATAGAATAACATACGTACACCCTATGTATTTATCTTTATTGGTTATTTAGCCAAATCATTTCTATTTCTATTCACATTCACTTTCATTTTCATTCACTTACTCGCAATTACTTCAATCCATGCGGATTATCACCTCTATTCTTATCTCGATTGGGTATTTAACCAATAACAGTTTGAACTCCAACCAGTTTATTTGGAAAATAGCTTGAAATTTTTTAAATGGATAAGTAGTTGGAAAATAATTACTAGTTTGTAAAATAGGTGTAAAATAGTTAGAAAATAGTTAAATAATTATAGAAATTTTAGATAATTGCAAAATAATAGTAGGATAGTAATTAGTTTTGTAAAATAGTTGAAATATAGTAATTAGTTTATAAAACAGTTGGAAAATTGCTAAACAGTTTCAAAAATAATTGTAAAACAAATATAAGATGGTTTGGCTTTTAAAAGAAAGGTTGTATATATAATAAATAGCTTGGAAAAAAATAGGTTTATATTAAAACAATTTATATTAAAAATAGTCCAGAGTCAAACTGCTCACTTCCCAATCTCCATTCTCATCAATTCAATTTAAATTTCCCCTATCATTTAAATTGACCCAATTCCAATAAATAACTTCAATTTCCATTGAAATTGATTCAATCTCAATTCAAGTTGAATTAACCTTAGTTTCTTTCCAAATTTAACTTTATTCAACCTTGATCTCAAATTCTACTAACTCAAATAGATTTCAATTTAACTAGTTCAATTTCAATTCATTTCAACTCCAGTCTGAATTAATCTCAATTTCAAACTCCATTTCCAAATTAAGTTGAATTATTCTTAACTTCCTCGTAAATTCAATTCAAATTCCATTTGAATTTAAAATTATTCAACTTTAATTACAATTCCAAATTATTCAAATCAATTCGGACTAATTTCAAATTGAACCTACTTCATTTTCAAATTGTTTCAAATTAATCCAATTCAAATTGTTTCCATTTGAATCTTATACTCATATATCTTCAATAAAAATTTCAATTAATTCAAATCAAATTCAATTTGAACTAATTCAGATTTTAAATTTAAACCATCTCTCATTCATTTAAACAATTCCAATTCACAACTTAAAATTTTTTAACAACAATAGGATGATATTATCTAATTTATTTTAAAGCATCCATTCATTTTAAATTTCTAGATCTCAAACCCAATTTGAGATCACTCAATTTCCCTAATTTAAATCAACCATTTAGCTTTCCAAGTTAAATCCTAATTTCATCCTGAAATTCCTAAATCAGGTTGATCATTCAAATTTATTTAACTTCACATTAATAATCTTTCCTCTTATAAGTTCAAAAACTTATCACTTTTGGGTATCATATCTCATTCCCAATTTAAAACTCAATATTTAGAGTCCATCTCAAACCATCTTTGATATTATGTATATCTCTCATATATACATATTTATTCCTTGGCCCACCAAGCCAAAATTTTAAAATTTTAAACCACCCTTGGTTTTAATTTAAACAAATACTTCTAACGTTTACAAACAACTTCTTATTCTAAAATAAGATTACATTCAAAATAGTTTGAATAATATTATTTCCTTTACATTTCGAAAACAATTTCAAATGTTTAAATTTAGAATTCAGAATTTCACAACTTTAAATCCACTTCTATTTCCATCCTTTCTAATTTACAAGTTATTCTCATCAAATGGTTATTTCCTTAAAACATTTTATTGTTTAAAACAATCACCCCATTATTAAACACAATAACCATTCAATTTCCTGGGTTGAAACCAGTTCTGATTCATCTTATTATGAAATCCTTCCTTAACTTTAAGATTTTAATTTAAGTTTGAATCCATTCCAAACTTATGCTTATTTAATTTCAGTTTGGTTATATTATATTACTTCTTAATTCTTACTGTTACTTTTAATTTAATTAATACTACAACCAATTTCCTTAATATAATAGATAATCTATTTCTTATATAAGATTCATTTACTTTTGAAATCATTTAAAAAAACATTTATATAAGAAAATAACAAGTACGCTCTCTCATACACACACACACACACACACACACACACACACACACACTCAACTTATTCTAGGGTACCACTTACCCTATCCTTAATGAGTAATCCCACCAGAGCCAAGGTTCTTGCTTAACCTTCTGCTCTGATACCAAATGTAACGACCCAGAAATTTCAATCCCGAAAATTCCAGATATTTAGGAAAAGAAGAAGAGATAGAAGAAAAAGAAACAGAAAACCAAAATCTCACATACGCAGGGGATAAAATATAATATCACATAAATAATAGTTATATAAAGGAAATTGTACTTGTCAAATTACACTTTATTATATATCAGACTTACAACAGATTTACAATCACAGAACAGATAAATCAATCTATTTCAAAAACTATAATATATCACATCAGAAGCTCTTCATACGTTTCTGCTCTCCAGCTCGCCCCCTGAGCTTCAGAACGTCCTTAACTGAAATATGTAACACTCGATCTGACCCGAGCATTACATCAAAGTAACACCCGGGTCAGGCTGGAAACCATCGTGAGTAAACCCATCTAACATAAATTTCAAAGGCATACAACTTATATATATAACCCGGGTAACTTGTATCAATTACATCTTCTCAAATTGATATCGACATCATTTTTCCACTCACCAATTTTCTAAGTACTCAACTTAGATTAAATGGTCTAATTCACTTAAATCATTCCAAACAATCACATTGATTTCCACGTATCAATTTTATAAAGAATCGAAGTGGCTTCGGGTATTAACTAATACCCGACTCCGGTCTCTTCGAATACAATGTCATCTAAACCCAAGTTATCTAATTAAATAAAATTTAACTTTAATTGTCGGATAACTCCTTTACACAGAAAATTCATAATAGATTGATAATCACACTATCATCGTCCATTCAACATATTAAATCACAAAACAATTCATATCAGAGATATCAACCAATTCAAAGTTCTCATCATCATTCAATCATTAATAAGCAAGATTTATCACTTCCATTAATTACATTAATTCGTAAATCCTCTAATTACTTTTATTAGTTAATTATTCTTAAATTTCATATAATAATTAACCTTTAACTTAATTACATTCATTAATCAATCTCGATTATTCATCAACAGATGACAATCCGATAGATATCATTCAATTCAGACATTCAACAACCCATCATCCATAAGCAAGACTTATCAATTCATATCATAATTAATTTAATTACTTAAATTTACTCCTTAAGAATTAATCACTAAATCTTGCTTATACCATCATTAATTAATTTATAACCTTAATTAATTAATCACATCCTTGATTAACTCAATTAATTAATCAATCCCTAATCCCAGATTTATTTTCCTTTGTTTATCAATTAATAAATATTCTTAATTATTACTTAATCTCCTTTAATACAAAGTAATTAATCCCTAATTACTTTCATAATTAATTAATCAACCTTTAATTAACCGATTAATTATTTATCAACTATCGATTAATAACCTTAATTATTAATCAATATCTCTTAATATAAATTAATTACTCCATAATTACTTCATTAATTAAATCAACTCATTGATTAATTACATTAATTAACCCTTTAACCGCACTGAGTAACCAACACTTGATTACTTTCACTAGGTAACTTTTCTTTAATTACTATTCATCAAGTTATTTTCCTTAATCAATTAAATCTAGTAATTATCCATTACTTCATTACATTCATTAATTACATTAAGTGATTATACTTAACCCATCATCACATAATTCTCTTTTAATAAATTTAAACTTAATTAATTAATTAAAATTAACCACACTAACTTAGAGTAATTAATCCCTTTAATTACTTCATTAAGTAATTACCTCTTACTTGATTCATAAGTGATTATCTTAAATTTAATCACTAATTAATTTCTTAGTTAATTATTAACTATCCTTTAAAATCAATTATTACTGAAATTTTTGGAACAAAACCTTACTCCTTAACTTGCTTAATTAAATTATTTAATTAAACTTTAAAATACTTAAGCATTTAACATAAGTTAACAATCCTATATCTTCTTCAATCAAATAATTTTCAATTATTTATTTAACTATAGTTTAAGCCAAATTTGTTTTAAATCTTTAAAACTTATTAATTTAAACTTAAAACTGGATTTAAATTAACTTCAGGTCGAATCCGTAATGTGCTCGAGCCTGAATCCAAAATCCTGAGACAAGATTCGAATTCTTTCAAAACTAAAACTCAGAAGAAAATGAAAAGAAAAAAAACTACAACAGTTACAACCGAGAACAACTCGAGAAATCCCTCCATTTCCCCGACACATTCCCGAGCCTACAACTCTCCTTATACTACTTATACACGCGAACCAACGTGCACGTGCACGGAACGACGATAATGATCGGCCACCTACGGTCATCGTTGACAAGTCGTCTCTGACCTCCCTTCGCCATCCGACAACCTAGACTTCCCATTCAAACATGAGATCGAAATTCGAGTTTGAAAGAACCCATCACCCTTACCTGTAACAAAACCCCTCACCAGAATCTATGTCGAAAATCTCACTTCCGACCACCTGACATCAAGCCGACTCACTAGAAGCTTCGCCAATTCACTATCCCCCTTTTTCCCCCACTCTTGTTCAACTCGATTCGGCCATGCCACCGCACTGTTCACTCAACATCATCGACAAGAATTTGGGTCTAAAACCCTAACTTAACTTCACTCGATCGCCATAGACCAGAGAAAAATTCCTCCACATTTTTCCAATCATCTCTGACTTATGAGCCACCTTTGGCAAGAATCCCGACCATCATAGCTACACCAATCACCAGGAAATGCTTAAAACTACAATTCCGATCAACCACAATTTACACATCCAAAGGTAAACTAATAATTATAATTCAACCCTTAAAAATCATGATTTTCGATAGAGAATCAGATTATATGGGGAAATCAAAGAATTGAGATATCTGTTTTTAACATGATTTTCAATATTCCCACTGTCTTTCCCATTCTCAGTTGATATTTCAACTTCTAGCACTTAATCATATTTTTAAAACTTAATTTAGGTCCAAACAAACAAAATTTGTTTAAAACCCAAAGCCTATCATAGATTATACAAAAAGATTAAGAATTTGATCTAAAATCTTTAATCTGTTACTATGAAATAGAGTATATATATAAGTATACAGACATGCATACTTACAATTTCATATTATTGTTATTATTATTATTATTATTCTTTTCCATGCAACATAATTCATTCATACTCAACTACTAACACTCATTCTATCCAAGCACCTTTCATATGCATCAATTTAACAAATTTTAAAGCATTGATTACTCACAGGCATTAAAAGAACAGAAAAAGGAAGGTCGGATCACTCACCTGCAAAAGAAGATTAGAGACCTTAAACTAAAATTTGGAAATGCTTCCTTCTTTCAAAACTTAAACTGGAACTTTGAGTTGCTTCCTTCTTTTTTTTTAAACTTCAATCTTGGATTTACTGCAAATGCTTTTCCCGATTTACAGCTACATGCTTCCAGATAAAAGGGAACCATGCAGACTTTTGGAAGTTGTTCACAAAACAAAAAAGGAAAGATCTGTAGTTGCATGTAGGTTTGAGTTGCAATTTGCTTTTCAAGTTGATGAATTTGAGGAGAGCTTCAGGTTTAAACTTTGATTTGCACTTCAGTTTTTTTAAAGATGATTCAGATAGATTTGTTTAGAGGAAATTATTGGTTCAGAATTGTTTTGAGGGGAAATTTGTAGGATTTGGTTTGAGCAGATTTTCTGATTTTTAATAAATCTTTAAATTTTAGTATGAATGTTGATTTCAATTTTTGGTTTAGATGTTGGCTGAAGATTACTTAAGTTATGAAAAGAATAGGAAAAAGAGAATGAGGTTAAGAGACAAAGTTTCTATAAGCATATTTTTGATTTAATAAAAAAAATTGAGAGGGCACTTGTAACTTCTTTTTTTATATATCTAACATTTGTCACTTGGTTTATTCAATGGCTTACACATGTTATTTAGATGCCTTAGAGACTTACACATGTATGTAGAGTATTTTAAATTTTAATTTAAATTGTTTATAAAGGTTTTAACTTATTTTATTTCTTTCTTATGTACATATATATAAATAAATTTCTTCCTTTTCTTTTATAGAAAAGTAAAACAAAACAAATTATAAATAAAAGCCTATCCAAATATTTTAAGCATTTACTCTTTTAAATTTCAAAGCATTGAACCCAAATTTAAATTAAAACTCCAAATTAAAAATCAAGCTATATATGCATATATAACTCTTATTAAAATTTAAAAATAACAAAACCTATTTCTATAAAAATCCATTTATGTTCATAAGAACTAAGTATTATAATTATTATTTGAAAATAACAAATTTAACAAATTTAAATGATTTATAAAAGAAATTATAAATTACTTCTATTACTCAATAAATTAAGATCATTTGTAAATTGTATTTTAAATTCTTATATAATTTCAAGTAATATTTTAAAAAGAAAATAAAACAAAGCTTTATGTTAAACTAACTTAAATTCATATTCATGCCAATTAAATATAATTTAAACAAATAAGATTTACCTTAAATATAAACCATACAGATATTTATTAAATTGCTTTATTTACTGACTTTCAAACCAAAGCTTATACGTATTTACAATATATTCAATTACATATATTATAAATAGAAACAATTTATTGGCTTTAAAACAAAATCTACCAATTTAAATATTAATTAGAGAAGATTATTAAATCAATCCAAAATTTTATTATCAAAAATTATCAAATCAATTTAATTTATAACACGGATTATTAAATTCGTTTATATATCCAGATATCTATATATATCAGAATTTCATTTGTTCAATAATCAAATAAATATTTTAACAATTTTAATCCTATTACTTTCTAATTAACAGATGCCCAGAAATTCGGGTTATCACAAGCAAAGTTCCTTAGCCTAGTACAAAGGTGATAGAATCACAGTGGGCAACCATGAAAAATTATTGTAAAGGTAAAACAGATAATGGTATATTTTGAACGATATATTAAATGTGATAATCTGCACCGTATTCTGAATTAAATCAGCCAATAATGTGATAATGAAAAGATGATGATTTTGATTCTGACTTATTCAAAATAGTTGGCCAATTATATTCTTATGCCAAAAACACTATAAAAATCTCTAGATTCTTTGAATTACTTCATATATATCAGTTCGGATTAAAAATAGTGTTTTGTTGGATGATTATACATTTGGTTATAATACGGCTAACTCTATACTCACGGTTTTTTGATTATTAACACGGCGTCATTTCAAATTCAAGGGAATGTCATTTAAATTGCTGTTAAAATTGAGTTTGAAATTTTCGGTGCACACTTCATGGTTTGGTCGATCAAATTCAATTAATGATAATTTTGAGTGAAAAAGAAATTCAGATGCAGATTACACTGGTAATCTAGTTGATAGAAAAATTACTAGTTGAACGTGATTTTTGAGACACTTAGTAACCGCATCATTTTTCAAAGAAAATATCTGCATATTTTTCGTTTCAAATAATTTTCAAATAGCAGAAAATTTTCTTATAAAACCCCTTCGAGAAAATCATTTTTGACCATATTTTCAGATTAGTCATTTTGAAAAATTGATTTCATAATTATTTTTGAATTTGATTTTAAATGACTACTTTGACTAATCTGACTCCCTAATAATTATCGAAAAGATAAATAGTGATTGAAAAAGTGATGAGTGTTGATATTTATCATATATTATGACTCGAGACGGTATAATTATTAAATTTCTTTAGAAATTTAAACAAGAGTCATAAAACTTTTTTTGGTAAAAATTCCATGACCATCTCTATTTCTATCATATTTCTAACAACCATCACTCATCAAAACTCTATATAGTTTGTCGATATATGGTACTTTAAACACGAATCATTCGTTTTTCATTTTAAATTTAAAAAAAAAAAATATATAGTAAATATAATAATAATAAATAAATACCAAAGTATTCACTCTCATTTAAAAGTCCTCAAGGTTATGCATGTGTGAATTACTTGGAATTTGTTATGTGCTTCCATGCTCATTTAAAAGTCCTCACGGTTATGCATGTATGGAACGCATATCAAAAGTTGATTTTTAAATAAACAAGTTGATTCTAATCCCATTTAATAGTCCTCACGGTTATGCGTGGTTAGAAGATACTTGAATTCATTTTAAAATTTTTTGGAATATTACTAATCTCATTTAAAAGTCCTAAGGGTTATGCATGGTTAGTAGATATTCAAATTCCTGATATAAATATACTACAAATAGACACAGCTGTATGGTTTTATATGATGACATAATTCCCATCATTCTAAAAGTGGAATATGCGCCTAACAAAATATTTATGATTTTTGTTTGATTTTTTATTGAAATTTAATATTTATATTCAATTGAATTTTAATATTGGATTAATATTGATCACTTTATCTCTATTTTCTCTAACACTATTACTCTTTTGCTGATAACAAAAGAGGGAGAGAAAAATTAAGATTTTGTCAAATAAAATCAAGCAAAGGTCAAATAATTTTCTATTTGCATCTAGGTTCATTTGCATATTTTTATGCATATATGTAGGGGGAACTTTGTGTAGAGAGGAAGCATTTAAATAGGGGGAGTAATTAGAGCATATCAATGATCAAATACATTTAACATATTCAAAATCTTAAATATATGTTTGTTATCATCAAAAGGGGGAGATTGTTGAATATGCGATTATATAATTTTTGTTTGATGATAATAAACATATATATATTCGTGTAAATGTATTTGTTAATGTACTATTTTATTTTTCATAGACTAAATAAATATTTGCCGAATAAAAATAATTAACACAGAATTTGAATTCAAACAGAATTTTTATTCAAACAAATATTTGTTACAATCTTTGAATAGTACAAAGTTCAAGCTCTTACTATATATTCAATTTCAATTACAGTACAACTTTGATTACATCACATTTTCACAATTACAGTTGCCTCACTACATATCACTCACACTCATAATTTATCTTCAACTTCATTCCAATATGAATCCAGCATCTGAGCAATCTGCAATAATAAATATTGACGTAGTAAAATTGAAAAGGAAATATTTTTCCAGTATAAAATAAAATGTGAATTTTTGAAAATAATATTTGCCTCAGTTATTTGGATTGTTCGTCATCATTTAATTTTGAATCCATCATACACAAATAACTTGTGACATACACAGTGTATCACTGCATATGCCACAAGGCCATGCACATCGAAGTATACACTTGATTGATTTACAGGGACAGCTGAGCATAGGTCAAACCCAAGTGTAAAGCCGGGTTCAACTCAAATGCAACACAAATAAAGTCACAACACGAGCACAAGGTCAAACCCGAGCGTTTAAGCTGGATTCAACTCAATGTACAAATCATAATACAACAGTGCCAATAGATCATAGACCACCACTTATCGCATTCAAGTCATAGAAAAAAATAACAATAAAGCCAGCTCAAAGAATCATATGTGCACGAGCTAGGCCAGAGAGTAGTTCAAGTGCATGAACACAGTGAAATGCACAAAGGCATAGCAACTGCATCAAACCAAGACCACATACAAGTAACATGCACTTCAATAATCAGTTCACGTCAGACCAACAAGAATATGAATGCAAACAATACACGGCAGTGAAGCATGTACATGTGTAAACAGCAACTTCAAACTGCTCATGTACACAAGTGATGAAAATTCTTATAAATACAAGTGAACACAACTGGACAGTACAAGGTAAAGACATGAGCAATTCAGGTAACACTAGGCTAGCATGAATAATATAATATCTACATGCATCAAGAAAGCAGGACCAAACACCTGTATTGAACAAAAATGAGGCAAGCCTTAACAAGTAAATGATCAAGAGCAGAGAAAAGTTCACAAGGGTTTGACATCAATAGAATGCTCAAGCATCCATAACAATGCACAGTGTGCAAATGAAGACCACAAGTGTGCAACTCGACTAACAGTAAACAGGTGAACCAAACTAGCCAACGCAACAAGACTCAAGTCAGTAAAAACTTCAGGTATGCAGACCAAAAGAGCAAAAGTAATCTGGATCAAATGCCATCAGATCAAAGTGACAACCAGAGATAAGCTAAACAAATGACTCAGGCACTAAATCAGGTGAAGTAACCCGAGCACAATCCAATGTGTTATGCTTAAAGTCCAAATGCAACAATCACAAAAGATATCAAGCTGATGCCAAACAGAGAAAGTAACATGGTCACGAAATCAACATCAAACTAAGTCAGAAACTCACATAAGCAACTTAATGCCGAAGCATCAAAGTCTGGTAATAAATCAAAGTCTGGTAATAATAAAAATCAAGTTGAAGCCATATAAATGAACAGCCATAAGTTACTGACCGAAGTCACAGAAAACACAGAACATCAACTGGGCACATGAAGACCAACAACATCAAGTGATATTGAGCACATTTGAAATAAGAGATATGTATGCTACAGGATGATCAGCCACTAAAGCGCACGCAGCAAATTGAAAACGTCGACCATGTTACAGGAATGAAATCAGAGAACGAAATTAACATCATCAAATCAAAACAGTAATATCAATGCAATGGTAATGCCAAAGTCATGGAATTGCATAAACAAATTCTCAGTGACCGAAGTCAAACAGTTCAAAAATCATCAAGCGGTGAAAAACCGATGAACAAGTCAAATTCGAAATCGTGGTAGCAAAGATAATTGACCGAGTTAAACATCAAAGTCGTGAAAAGCAAGTATACGAAAATATACGAATTTGAATCAGTCAGTGAAATCTCAAGCATCCAAGCAATAATCAAATGGCCGAAACATAATGTTGAAGAAATCAGACGAACGCAAATCTAGGGATTCAAATCCAATATAAACCATTCATCGTCGGCAAATTCAATCCATTGAGTTCGAGTACGAAAATCATAAAAGCACAAAAAGGGAAAATTACATACCGAAGAAAACAGTGACCTCGATCAAATAGAAGCGGCCAAGAGCGAACAAACGAGAACGAAGCACACGAATAACAACTGCATCGATCAATAAAAAGGCACAGCTTCAAAAGCCCTAATTTGGAACAAAGGGAATGAAGCCCTACTTTGCAAAAAAAGAACAAAGCCGCCAATAACCAAAAATAAAGGGAACATGCCAAATTATAAAAGGGGCCGGTGTTTTTTTAATATGGGGTTTTAATTTTTTAATTAGGGTTATATTATTTTAATTTTTTTTAATTTCTAATTTCTTTTTAAACCGTTTAAATTTCTAGTCGTGTGGCTAGGGGACAAACTACGTGACGTAGTTTGAGAATTTGCAACTCAATAGCTGAGTTGTGGTAGGGTTTTGAGCGTAGAGTTAGGTTAGTCAGTAGCGTGTGTCGCGAGTTTATGTGTGTAAGCGTGTGACTACTTAATTTCTAGTAGAAACCTTGGGGGCAGCACGTAGGCAGGGTTTTGCCGAAGCTGGGTAAATTCTGTGTCGTTCTATTTCTGCATTTATTATTCTGCTATTTTTCTGTGCTGCTATTATTCTATGATCTGTGTTGAAATTATTTTATAAGCTTCCGTAATAAATTTTTATAATTTATAGTATCACCCTATTCACCCCCCTTCTAGGGTGAAATCGATCCTACATATATAGTTTTAAATAGTTTTAAAATAGTTTAAATAGTTTAAAATAGCTTTTGCGGTTAAAATACTTTATATATAGTTTAAATGATTTTTTAGTTCAAAATAGATTAAAATAGTTTAGGTGGGTTTAAGGTAATTCGAATTTAATTTAAAATAGATCAAATAGATTAAAATAGGTTAAAATTGGTTAATTAGATTAAAATGGATTAAATTGATTAAAAATAGTTCAAAATAGCTTAAACTAGTTTAATAGTTTGAAATTCTTAAAAATCAGGATTTTTAAAATAATATTTTTTTAAACAGTTTATGTTAAAATTATAAATTTGAAATTAATATCAAATTTAAACTATTTCTTCCATTTCAACAAATCCAGACCATATCCAGATTTCAACAAAAATAAATTTATTTCAATTCAAATTCCCATAAAAATCATTTCAATTTATATAGATTCCAAACTCTGTTTGAACAAAAAATTTCAAAGGTCTTTAATTTCATAGATTTCAAATTTTAATTATTTAAACATTTCAATAACTCAATCTCAATAAATTTCATTTACATTTCAAATTTCAACTTCGAAATTTCCATTTTATTCTTAAAAAATTTATTAGACCAGTTCCAGTTTCAACATTTAAAACTTGGATTTTGGAAAATAATTCAGTTTATATAAATCAAATATTATTCCAAAATATCATTTAACTGAATACAAATATAAGGATTTAAAATCATTTAATCTAACCAATCTAGTATCCGTATATAATTTTCTACCATACGGTTAAGTGATACAGATATTCATCATTTTAATCCGCAGATATTTTTAAAATTATGGGTGCATATCATTTCAACCCGCAATCTTGAATTATCATTCGAAATCCATAAAATCACTGTTCTTTATCATTTCAACCCATAACGATTTTCCCTAATCTATAGATCGTTCGGTTATGTATCATTTCAACCCATAGTGATTTTCCTAGCAATAACTAAGGGAACTTGCAGTGTTATAACAATATAAATATAACATCCAGTCATTCAATATCAACAGTCAAACATCCATCACAATCGCCATTCAAATCAACAAATAAATAACAATAATTGGCCGATTATCAATAACAGGTATTAACAGGCTATTTAAAATTCAATATTAAATTAAATGGCGATTAAATTAAATAAAAGTCAGATTTAACTAGAGTGAAATTTTAAATATACCAAACATCAACCAATCAATTTTTAGTCACATCATAAATTCAGTTTAACTAACATAAGATAATTTAGTAGTTGTGAGTGGGTCAAAACACTCACCTTTGATTTCACATCGATTTGAAATCCAAATTAAGGCCCAAAATTTGATAGTCTCAGAATTCATCCATACTAGTTTCAAAATGTCCGAAATTTCGATACGATCCTCGCGGAACAAACCACGTGCAAATCCGAGCATGTATTTAAAAGATATACATAGTAGAATAGTTGAGTTTTAAAGTTTAAATCAAAAAAAAAAAAAGGCACTCACCCAGGCCACATCCCACGCATGCTCCCCTCATGCTCTAGAAACCCATTCGAACTCTACAACAAGCCCTAGCCGCCTATGCTTCTTCTATTTTTTCGCCAGCCACATCGCCTATCATCTCAATCAAGCCCCACCTTCACCTTGCTCAGGTCCAAGCGCGCCGAATGGTGGTGGTGCGACCACCACAAGTATCCCCTTTTCCATGCACCGCCACCACCCTATCGTGGCCATTTCTGGCAAAATGCTTGACCTCCAACACAAACGAACACTGCCATATTGACCTGCTTGACACCAGCTGCTCAACGCCCCCTCCCGATCGTCGATTGGACAACAATCCACCATTGGATCGTCCAAAACCTAGAATGGACGATTGAGGTTCAACCTCAATTTCTAGCCAAATGATAAACCTAATTGAAAAACAAATTTCAGATCTGGGTTGACGACCCAAAATTTTCCACCTCGAAAATTCGACATTAATACGTTTACTGTAGAAGTGCATAGCAATCGAACGATGGAAATCCTAGATTGTTAGGGTAAAGAAAAGAGGTAGAAGAAGAAACAGAAAACAAAACACAAAATCTGACATTCGCAGCGGATTAAAATATAATATCAAATAATACCATTTATACAAAGAAAAGTTGTATCTGTCAAATTTACATACAATACATCGGAGCACAACAATTCACATATAAACTGGACAGTTGAAATTAACTTATCCTTGTCAACAACAATATAACTTCAACACAAAGCGGAATTGTAACGATCCCGAATTTAATTAATGTTAAATTGAAAATTAAATTTATTTTTGATTGAAAATTGTGAAATTAAATGATAAATTGATTCGAGTTTTTTTCCAAATTCAAATAAATTATGTTATTTATATAGTTTCTTTTATAAATTATTTTAAATTTAGTATTGAGATATTTTTAAACAATATTAATATAGAGATATTTGAATTCAATCTTATGAAATGGATTTTTGTTTTAAGTTGTGTGAATATAACAAAATTTTTGAAATAAAATATTTAAGTTAAAAATAAAAGCAAACATGCAAAATATAAAAGTAAAACACATTAAACAAATTCTAACAACAAATTAAATATAGAACTACATCCAAATTATAAAGCATAAAGTAAGCAAGACAAATAAAAATACAAACAAACTAGGCAAATAAACAAATATAAAAGTAAACATGCAGGCTGAGGAAACAAGTAAACAAAACATAAAGCAAAGCATAAAAATAAAATATCTTTGTACACATAAACAAAGTATAAGATAAAAATATAATAAAACCTATGCCATGCCTATTATACTAAACAAAATAAAGTAAGAGCAAAAATAAAAGAGTAAAAAAAAATATTCAACAACAAAGTACAAGAAAAATAAAATAAAAACAAGACAAATTTATTATGTACACTTAAACCAAACCCAAGCAAACATAAAATATGTAGCCTGTAATAGATGTGCAGGCAATTAAGAAGCAATTAATGCAACATGCCTCCAATACATTTCAGCCATGCTTATTGAATAAACAAAGATATCACCTGTACAAAGCAATAGTATCACTCTGTAAACTTTCTCCTATATTATCATCTTCCTCACCACAGTTCATTCCTTCAAGCTGAGAAAAATCTAAAGTAAAACATCATCTTAAAAAAAAACTTAACTGAACTTCAATTATCACAACAAATACAAAATCAACTTAGAGGATCAAAGGAGGGAGCTTCAGTTTGCAACTTTTAGTCTGTGTCAAAGAAATAGAGCAACTCTGTTCTCCTCCTAATAATGATCTGTGAGTAAACATCTGAATTTAAATCTTAAGTAGGTTAATGTGGTTGCTTAAAAAAAAAAAAATCAACTGCAAACAACAATAATTCAATCAACTACCAACCAGAGATTCCAGTTTGCAAAATTTTCTCAAGCCTGTTCAAAGTGGAAGGCTCTGTTCATTTCTCTAGAAACAAGGTGAGCAACTTTGTTTTTTTTCCAGACTTCTTTGTTTTCACCAGTAAACAAACCTTCAAACTTGAACCTGTTTATATATATATATCTGATGATTGTGTTGAATACTTCAAGTTGTTGTGAAATCTGTTGTATGAATGCCTGCATATGTATAGATAGTTTACCTGTGCATGTTTATGTATATACATACCAATGCTCTGTTCAAGCAACAGTTTAAAAAGAAAAAAAATCTTTTCTCCTCAATCTACCCATAGTTTGGATTTAAAATTCAAACCAAAACTGTTTGTTATCGAATATACTTAAGGTTAAAAAATCTAATTTAGCAAAAGCAACTTATGAATCTTGCTGCAAAAAAAATCAGGGTAGTTGAACCCAACTTTAAATAAGTCAAGTTTCAAACATTTTAATTTATTAATTTAGAATCACAAGTTGAATCTTTAGCCTATAACATGATTTTTAAACCAAAAATCATAATTTTTAGCTTGGAATTTGAAGAGCAGTTTTGGGGTGAACATAATATGAAAATTTGGGTCTTTCTGGTGATCAAGTGGATCGGGGATCTCGTGGTCTTTCTTGGAGCTGGAGATGTGATCAGGGAACAGAGGAAAATTTGTGGATGGTGATGCAATTCACCAGAGAAGATTGCGGCAGTAGAATTTCTTCTAGAACCCTAAATTTTCCCTGTGTTTGATGCATCGATCACTGCGATGTGTGTATTTGTTCGAGTGCAGCGTGTTTTGGCGTAGTGATAGCTGGGTAGTAGATGGAGTCGAGGCCGAAGTTGCAGAGTCTCCGGTGGTCGTGATGAGGAGAACGAAGCGTTGATAGGTGATGGTGTTCCCAGTTTTTACGTTGTTCCAGGTTTTGGAATGATGGCCTCGAATTTGATTTCGAGATTTTGAACACGATCTGATGATCGTGATGAGTTGCGTGGAAGATTGTCGACGTGTTCGACAACGTGACGGGGCCGGAAGATCGCCAGCGGCGAAGTGCACGTGCACGAGCACTCTGGTGCTTGCGTGTGTGTTTGCCTGAAAAGAGCAGAGGGGATTCACGCGTCGAACTCGAGGAATTCGAGTCATTTACTCGAAGCGGGGACAGGGTAAACTCGGGTCAGAGTTTGTCCCAGTTTAAATTGAAAATTTTAAAACCAAATTTAAATTTTAAACCAAGATTTTTAAAGCTGAGTTCAAACTGAAATGTTAATATAAATTCAAGTTTAATGTAGAGTTTAGATTGAACATAAATAAGTTTTAAATTTAAATTGTTTTAATAACTTAAAAGCAATTCAAAATATATTAAAGAGATTTGAAATGGAAATGGATTTGAAATTTTAAATGAAAAATTTAAGCAAGTTGAAACTAAAAGTTTAAATCTAAATTTAAATCTGAATTAAAGATAATTTGAATCCTAGTTCTAAAATCAAATAAGTTTTAATATTTAAATTGTTTAAAATTGCTTTGTGATGATAATTAAAACATTAGTTAGAAAATGTTTTAAATTTGAATTAGTGAAGATAAAATGATATGCACTTATTAAATTAGTTCAAGTGAATAATTGATTAATTTATTTAATCAAGAAATTAAGATTTGAGTTAAATTAATTAAGGTAAATTAATTTGTAAATAAGATTCATTAATTTAATAAAGAGTTGTCTTTTAAACAAATGATTAAGGTTATTTAATCAAGTAATTAAGATTTATTAAGTTACAGTTTAGAACTTAATTAATTAAATAATCAGTGATTAAATATATGATTTTAAAGGTTAATTAAATGATAACTAACAATAATTAAATTGAGTTTAATTACTTAAGAATAGTAATTAAGTAATTATGAATAGTTAATGAGGCTCATTTACTTGAAATTTATTTGATAATAAATGTGAAAAGAATTATTCATAGAAATTTAATCTGATTTAAATTTATCAGATGATTAAATTGATCCTACTTATGGATGTTTGGATTTTATTGGATGTTGAATTGTTAATATCCCTGATATATGATGCTTTGTGATATATCCTGATTTGTGTTGTGACCTGTAATTTATTATCGGTGACCTTTATATATCTATGATATGTGAATGGAAGATGAGCATTATAGTTCATATCGCTTATCAATTATATTTCTGTATTCTGATCGGTGATGATTGAATGATGTTGCACTACTGTATGAAACCCCTGGACCACACTTATACACACACCAATATGGATTTCATGAGGAAATCGATTAAGTCACAGATTTTGAAATGAATTTTTAAATTCAAATGTTTTGGAAATGGATTTGGGTTAAATGTTAAAGCTTTTGAAAAGGTGTTTTCAAAGATAAAAGCTATTTTGAATAACTTAATTAAATTTCCAATTTAAACAATTTAATTTGAATTTGAATTCAAAATAATTTGGAAATTGAATTCCCTGTTTGGAAATTACGGTTAAAAATGTTATAAATGTGTTTATATGAAGTTAAACCATTTTAAAAGTAAAATTTTGAGAATTTGGATTTAACCAAAGAACTTTAACTCGTATAAAGGTCCCAAAGGACCGGGGGTGGCATATCTGAGGTTTTGTATATTCCCCGGGAAGGTGGTAGCCGGCCTTGTTTGGCAGAGATCCAGTTGGGATGCCCGGGGCGTCCTTCCAGAGACGTTTTCATGTGGCAATGGGAAGTTCCTTGGCATGACCATTTGTTGGAAATCCATTCTTCAAATACGTACCTTTTACGATTTAAGTTGTATAACCTGCCATGGAATGTGGCGGTAACCTGCTATTGAACATGGTAGCTATAGTAGGCATACGATAATGGTCGTATGTTGGCTAAGATTTATATCTTTACTTTCGAAATGATTTTTACTACACTATGCACTAGTAATAATATCAAATGTTTCTTTTTAATGCGTATCAAGCATCTTTGACTATCATAAGGAGAAATCTCCTCCGATTCTGCGTTTGCATTGTGTGTGTGTGCGGGAGGCCTTATGGTAGTCTCATTTCTAAAAAGCATTGCGAATTAATTTTAAAATATTTCGTTGTTTGTTTTTAAAGATAAACTGTTTTTGTTGCTCACACCAGTCCCATGACTGATCCGAAGTTTATTGTTTCTTTCCTAAACTCTGGGTGCTCAAAATTTTCCTACACGAGCAGTTTAGAGTTGGGTTTTTCAGATAGCTAGGTTTAGTAGATTATCTGGAGCTAGTTCAATCTTTGGATCAGACTGCAGTTTCTTATCTATGTGCATCGTTATTGGGAGTTCGAGCTATTGCTGGATTGGTTCTTGGAAATGGAGTTGCAGTTATTTTTGGAGTTCTTCCTTGAAGACTATCTTAGAGTTATTTGTTCCACTGCTAGATGTTATCTATTTTTCTTTTCCACTACTATTGTATTGTATCATATCTTTGATGAATATTGATATCTATTGGATCATCTGTTGTATCAGATATTGTATAAAAGCTGTATATCAATGTATTATTCTTTTTATTCCGCTGTGTTGTTTACTTAATGTTGTTATAAGCTCCGGCGAATCGGATTTGAACGGTCGAATATATGGCATTCGAATACGATATGAAGTATGGATGTCGATTTTCGAGCGGGCAAAATTCGAAACGTCACATTTGGTATCAGAGCTAAGGTTAAACTTTAGCTCAGGAGTATAACACATTAAGTAGCTCATTAGAGATAGGGTAAAGTAAACCCTAGAATGAGTATATCCCTAAGATATCTGTTCGTATGCCTCAGTAAATTCGCTTGCTATTCACAGATAGTGAGTATGAGTGTAAGAAGAGAACAAGATAGGGAATGAGGAAATACGATTATAAATGGTCAATACCCTGCAATAGTGGAAATAACTTTCTTATCAATTTCTTTGATTCGTTTCCAAATTCTTTTGATTTCTTCGTAACAGCTCCAGAAGAAGTTTCGGTGCGATGGCCCTATGAATCGTTGTAGAAAATTCTTATTTCGTATTTCATCGGTTTCTTATCGGCTTTTCGATTTAAACCTTAATGAATATAAATTGGAAATTTTGAATAAACTAGAAATTTTGAATTGAGTTAAAATTGATTAATAGAAGATGAAGCTAAATCGAATTGTATCGATAAAATGATTTCATTTAAAACCGAATTTAAAATTCTATTATAATTTCTTGTATCTATTGTTGATATTCTGATTTGGTGAGCCAAATGCAGAATTGATATCCAGCTTGATCTGAAAAGATATTTCTCTATCTTTTATCTATCTTCGTTATCACTCTGGCAAATTTCGAGGACGAAATTCCTTTTAAGGGGGGAAGTCTGTAACGATCCCGAATTTAATTAATTTTAAATTGAAAATTAAATTTATTTTTGATTGAAAATTGTGAAATTAAATGATAAATTGATTCGAGTTTTTTTCCAAATTCAAATAAATTATGTTATTTATATAGTTTCTTTTATAAATTATTTTAAATTTAGTATTGAGATATTTTTAAACAAATTAATATAGAGATATTTGAATTCAATCTTATGAAATGGATTTTTGTTTTAAGTTGTGTGAATATAACAAAATTTTTGAAATAAAATATTTAAGTTAAAAATAAAAGCAAACATGCAAAATATAAAAGTAAAACACATTTAACAAATTCTAACAACAAATTAAATATAGAACTACATCCAAATTATAAAGCATAAAGTAAGCAAGACAAATAAAAATACAAACAAACAAGGCAAATAAACAAATATAAAAGTAAACATGCAGGCTGAGGAAACAAGTAAACAAAACATAAAGCAAAGCATAAAAATAAAATATCTTTGTACACATAAACAAAGTATAAGATAAAAATATAATAAAACCTCTGCCATGCCTATTATACTAAACAAAATAAAGTAAGAGCAAAAATAAAAGAGTAAAAAAAAAAATATTCAGCAACAAAGTACAAGAAAAATAAAATAAAAACAAGACAAATTTATTATGTACACTTAAACAAAACCCAAGCAAACATAAAATATGTAGCCTGTAATAGATGTGCAGGCAAGTAAGAAGCAATTAATGCAACATGCTTCCAATACATTTCAGCCATGCTTATTGAATAAACAAAGATATCACCTGTACAAAGCAATAGTATCACTCTGTAAACTTTCTCCTATATTATCATCTTCCTCACCACAGTTCATTCCTTCAAGCTGAGAAAAATCTAAAGTAAAACATCATCTTAAAAAAAACTTAACTGAACTTCAATTATCACAACAAATACAAAATCAACTCAGAGGATCAAAGGAGGGAGCTTCAGTTTGCAACTTTCAGTCTGTGTCAAAGAAATAGAGCAACTCTGTTCTCCTCCTAATAATGATCTGTGAGTAAACATCTGAATTTAAATCTTAAGTAGGTTAATGTGGTTGCTTAAAAAAAAAAATTCAACTGCAAACAACAATAATTCAATCAACTACCAACCAGAGATTCCAGTTTGCAAAATTTTCTCAAGCCTGTTCAAAGTGGAAGGCTCTGTTCATTTCTCTGGAAACAAGGTGAGAAACTTTGTTTTTTTCTAGACTTCTTTGGTTACACCAGTAAACAAACCTTCAAACTTGAACCTGTTTATATATATATCTGAATACTGTGTTGAATACTTCAAGTTGTTGTGAAATCTGTTGTATGAATGCCTGCATATGTATAAATAGTTTACCTGTGCATGTTTATGTATATACATACCAATGCTCTGTTCAAGCTACAGTTTAAAAGAAAAAAAAATCTTTTCTCCTCAATCTACCCATAATTTGGATTTAAACTTCAAACCAAAACTGTTTGTTATTGAATATACTTAAGGTTAAAAAATCTAATTTAGCTAAAACAACTTATGAATCTTGCTGCAAAAAAATCAGGGTAGTTGAACCCAACTTTAAATAAGTCAAGTTTCAAACATTTTAATTTATTAATTCAGAATCACAAGTTGAATCTTTAGCCTATAACATGATTTTTAAACCAAAAATCATAATTTTTAGCTTGGAATTTGAAGAGCAGTTTTGGTGGAACATAATATGAAAATTTGGGTCTTTCTGGTGATCAAGTGGATCGGGGATCTCGTGGTCTTTCTTGGAGCTGGAGATGTGATCAGGGAACAGAGGAAAATTTGTGGATGGTGATGCAATTCACCAGAGAAGATTGCGGCAGTAGAATTTCTTCTAGAACCCTAAATTTTTCCCTGGGTTTGATGCATCGATCACTGCGATGTGTGTAGTTGTTCGAGTGCAGCGTGTTTTGGTGTAGTGATAGCTGGGTAGTAGATGGAGTCGAGGCCGAAGTTGCAGAGTCTCTGGTGGTCGTGATGAGGAGAACGAAGCGTTGACAGGTGATGGTGTTCCCAGTTTTTACGTTGTTCCAGGTTTTGGAATGATGGCCTCGAATTTGATTTCGAGATTTTGAACACGATCTGATGATCGTGATGAGTTGCGTGGAAGATTGTCGATGTGTTCGACAACGTGACGGGGCCGGAAGATCACCAGCGGTGAAGTGCACGTGCACGAGCACTCTGGTGCTTGCGTGTGTGTTTGCCTGAAAAGAGCAGAGGGGATTCACGCGTCGAACTCGAGGAATTAGAGTCATTTACTCGAAGCAGGGACAGGGTAAACTCGGGTCAGAGTTTGTCCCAGTTTAAATTGAAAATTTTAAAACCAAATTTAAATTTTAAACCAAGATTTTTAAAGCTGAGTTCAAATTGAAATGTTAATATAAATTCAAGTTTAATGTAGAGCTTAGATTGAACATAAATAAGTTTTAAATTTAATTTTTTTTAATAACTTAAAAGCAATTCAAAATATATTAAAGAGATTTGAAATGGAAATGGATTTGAAATTTTAAATGAAAAATTTAAGCAAGTTGAAACTAAAAGTTTAAATCTAAATTTAAATCTGCATTAAAGATAATTTGAATCCTAGTTCTGAAATCAAAAAGTTTTAATATTTAAATTGTTTAAAATTGCTTTGTGATGATAATTAAAACATTAGTTAGAAAATGTTTTAAATTTGAATTAGTGAAGATAAAATGATATGCACTTATTAAATTAGTTCAAGTGAATAATTGATTAATTTATTTAATCAAGAAATTAAGATTTGAGTTAAATTAATTAAGGTAAATTAATTTGTAAATAAGATTCATTAATTTAATAAAGAGTTGTCTTTTAAACAAATGATTAAGGTTATTTAATCAAGTAATTAAGATTTATTAAGTTACAGTTTAGAACTTAATTAATTAAATAATCAGTGATTAAATATATGATTTTAAAGGTTAATTAAATGATAATTAACAATAATTAAATTGAGTTTAATTACTTAAGAATAGTAATTAAATAATTATGAATAGTTAATGAGGATCATTTACTTGAAATTTATTTGATAATAAATGTGAAAAGAATTATTCATAGAAATTTAATCTGATTTAAATTTATCAGATGATTAAATTGATCCTACTTATGGATGTTTGGATTTTATTGGATGTTGAATTGTTAATATCCCTGATATGTGATGCTTTGTGATATATCCTGATTTGTGTTGTGACCTGTAATTTATTATCGGTGACCTTTATATATCTATGATCTGTGAATGGAAGATGAGCGCTATAGTTCATATCGCTTATCAATTATATTTCTGTATTCTGATCGGTGATGATTGAATGATGTTGCACTACTGTATGAAACCCCTGGACCACACTTATACACACACCAATATGGATTTCACGAGGAAATCGATTAAGTCACAGATTTTGAAATAGTTTTAAATTTGAATTTTTAAATTCCAATGTTTTGGAAATAGATTTGGGTTAAATGTTAAAGCTTTTGAAAAGGTGTTTTCAAAGATAAAAGCTATTTTGAATAACTTAATTAAATTTCCAATTTAAATAATTTAATTTGAATTTGAATTCAAAATAATTTGGAAATTGAATTCCATGTTTGGAAATTACGGTTAAAAATGTTAAAAATGTGTTTATATGAAGTTAAACCATTTTAAAAGTAAAATTTTGAGAATTTGGATTTAACCAAAGAACTTTAACTCGTATAAAGGTCCCAAAGGACCGGGGGTGGCATATCTGAGGTTTTGTATATTCCCCGAGAAGGGGGGTAGCCGGCCTTGTTTGGCAGAGATCCAGTTGGGATGCTCGGGGCGTCCTTCCAGAGGCGTTTTCATGTGGCAATGGAAAGTTCCTTGGCCTGACCATTTGTTGGAAATCCATTCTTCAAATACGTACCTTTCACGATTTAAGTTGTATAACCTGCCATGGAATGTGGCGGCAACCTGCTATTGAACATGGTAGCTATAGTAGGCATACGATAATGGTCGTATGTTGGCTAAGATTTATATATTTACTTTCGAAATGATTTTTACTACACTATGCACTAGTAATAATATCAAATGTTTCTTTTTAATGCGTATCAAGCATCTTTGACTATCATAAGGAGAAATCTCCTCCGATTCTGCGTTTGCATTGTGTGTGTGTGCGGGAGGCCTTATGGTAGTCTCATTTCTAAAAAGCATTGCGAATTAATTTTAAAATATTTCGTTGTTTGTTTTTAAAGATAAACTGTTTTTGTTGCTCACACCAGTCCCATGACTGATCCAGAGTTTATTGTTTCTTTCCTAAACTCTGGGTGCTCAAAATTTTCCTACACGAGCAGTTTAGAGTTGGGTTTTTCAAATAGCTAGGTTTAGTAGATTATCTGGAGCTAGTTCAATCTTTGGATTAGACTGCAGTTGCTTATCTATGTGCATCGTTATTGGGAGTTCGAGCTATTGCTGGATTGGTTCTTGGAAATGGAGTTGCAGTTATTTTTGGAGTTCTTCCTTGAAGACTATCTTAGAGTTATTTGTTCCACTGCTAGATGTTATCTATTTTTCTTTTCCGCTGCTATTCAATTGTATCATATCTCTGATGAATATTGATATCTATTGGATCATCTGTTGTATCAGATATTGTATAAAAGCTGTATATCAATGTATTATTCTTTTTATTCCGCTGTGTTGTTTACTTAATGTTGTTATAAGCTCCGGCGAATCAGATTTGAACGGTCGAATCTATGGCATTCGAATACGATATGAAGTATGGACGTCGATTTTCGAGCGTGCAAAATTCGAAACGTCACAGGAATAAACTCCATGCGTTCCTGCCATCTAGCTCGCCACCTGAGCTCAAGAACGTCATAACCTGAAAATCTATAATACTCAGTACCCGAGCATTACAATAAAGTAACACCCAGGTCAAGCTGGAAACCAGCGTGAGTAAACCCATATAATTTGAAATATCAAGTTATAAAACTTATTTAAAACCAGGGTAACTCGTACCTTACTACAAGTTCTTCACTAATTATAGTCAATCTCTTATTACAAAACAATGTCTAAGAACTGTTACTCAGTTAAATGGCCATGTTACTTAATTTATTCCATTCCAGCCTTTTTGATTCTAAACTCACATCTATAAAGAATTATTGTAGATTTCAAATTGAAGTGATTTCGGGTAGTTGCTAATACCCGACCTCGGTCTCTTCAAATCCAATATCATTTTTAATCCAATTTGTTTAAGTGAAACAAATCTGTAACAACCCACCTATTTTACGATTATATATCTAAATATAGCATCGTTAGTCGGATTAAAGTCCGAAAAGATACTTTTTGCAAACAGCCGAATTAGGACTCAAGACCTCTTCCATTGAGTTCAAAATGGCGTTTGCGGCCTTTTTGAGTATAAACATCGATATGTTTGGAGTTGAATACAAGTTTGATGTTTTCATTTAGGGCTTTGGGTTTGGGTTTCACCTATTAACCTAACATATTAACCCAACTCCACTCCACTCCTCTTCATTCCTTCATAATTTTTCCTAACACTCAAGCTTTAGCAAAAATGGTGAAAGAGATTGGAAATTAAAATCCTAAGCACTAGTTTCTTTTGCAAATCCAGGTTCTCACTCCAAAATCAAAGAGAAGCTTAGGTAAGCATCCTCTTCTTCTTCTCCATCTCAATCTCTCTCCAATTTCAGAAATTTTCTATGACCTAACTTAGGAAATATTTTCTTATGAGCTTAGATTGAAGCTCCTTGAGTTGAAATTGAAGAGGAATTGATCTCGCCTTGTTTTAAAAGCTTCACCTTCTTAGTTTTTGGGTTTAAAGGAGAGTTTTTGAACTCACATCTATGTCTATAGATTTCGTTGTTGTTAGGTACGAATTCCTAACATCTATTCATATTCATTTGCTTTTGATTCGAATGGATTTGGTGAACTTTCCAATTTTTGATTCTTGTTGTCCAATTTATGAAAATCCTACTATGGATGTTTGGAGATGTTTTTGGGGCATGTCGAAGAGCCTATAAGGCTGGGTTGTCGCGTGGCATAAATCCCTAGTCGTCATTGCTCATTCGTTCGCCTCCGTTTGGTTTTCGCCCTTCATTTGGGCTAGGCAGAGAATACTGGAAATTCCAGTACAGTCGACTGAACTGGGAAGTCAGTCGACTGAACAGAGCCTAGAAATTTTCCTGAGCCAGTATCAGTCGACTGACCCTTATGGTCCAGTCGACTGAACCTAGAAACCGAAAGTTTCCAGGCATAGTTCAGTCGACTGACCACTATGGTCCAATCGACTGAATCTATTGTCTCGGCCAATGTTGTTTTTTGTGTGGGTTTCCAATTTTTAATCGATTCTAGTGAATCCAATTTGTTGTTATCACCTTTGTTGACTTTGATAAATTATTTTTCTAGATTTTTGGGAATATCCATTTTGATGGATTTGGTATAGATCTCTTTGGATTTGATTCACATCTTCGAATGTGAATTTTTGGTGATTGATTGTTTTTACAATCATTTTTTATGATTTGTCACTTTAAAATGCAAAGGTTTCTATGCCAGTAGTAAATATTCAAACTCTTTCACAAAGACTATTTCAACTCTATTTTAATACAAAGCTCGTTTATAAAACCGTTTTCCAATCTATTAGTATATACAAACCTTTACATCATTCGTTTGAGAAATCTGATTAAACGACTTAGCAAAACAAGTAGTATGAAACGCTTGCGTTTACTTTATCGGTTAATTTTTGGACTTGTTCGATTGAAAATCATGTGACAAATCTTCGAGTGGAAATCTACAATTTGTTCACAAATATTTATGTTAAGCTAGTGGTTATGGGACATGAAGCAAAACTCATTTATTTACTAGCTTAGTGTAATTTACACTTATCGATCATTGATGATCATTTTGTGATTTAGACTAGCGATGTTCGATGTCTCTTTGTCCACGTGGGGGGATAGTACCTCTTTATGTTGAGCTTCTTCTCTCTTTGTTCAAATTGGGGACTATATCACGATTTTATGGAGCTTCGGCTCATTTGGAGGAGCTTCGGCTCATAGTCTGCAATGGGGGACTATAGCCTGTTAGGAGGAGCTTAGGCTCATTTGGAGGAGCTTCGGCTCATTTGGAGGAGCTTCGGCTCATTTTGAGGAGCTTCGGCTCATAGTCCTCAATGGGGACTATACCCTATTAGGAGGAGCTTAGGCTCATTTTGAGGAGCTTCGGCTCATAGTCTGCAATGGGGACTATACCCTGTTAGGAGGAGCTTAGGCTCATTTGGAGGAACTTCAGCTCATTTGGAGGAGCTTCGGCTCATAGTCCGTAATGGGGGACTATGCCTTGTTTGGAGGAGCTTCAGCTCGTTAGGAGGAGCTTCAGCTAGTTTGTGTTTTCTGGATTTTTAATTGATGATTTCTAGAATTTATGTTTCGCTAAGTTTTGAGATTTACATTGATAAGCTTTATCAATATTTATGTTTGGGCAAATATGTTAAAGAATATGATAATCTTTTAGTGCTTTGAGTTTCTTGAGATATTGTATGATTTTTGTTGTTATTTAATGTATACTTGTCGTAGAATGGCATTATTGTTATCATACGTTTTTTTCATATCTCTTATTCTATCTCATTTTATCTGATATTTATAGCTAGACCGATCCATTTATTAATTTCTTATTAAATAATACTCGGGTCAGACCAAGATGTTACATGTGCTTCTGCTTGACTCCTCTTGTGGGAACACTATCTGACTTTTGGCTAACTACTCTAGTTTAGTAGTTTTTATTGTTATACATTCGAGATAGAGACTACTTGATGTATACATATCCTTTTGTCTAGCACTTATATCTATTCTTTTATGATATTGTGGATCTTATTTGACCACTACTCTGATGTACACTTCTATGTGTTATATTCATATCTATTTTCGCCTTTGTGATATGGATATCTGTGACTGATTTGTGTTATTCTTATTTTATATTTGTTTCCGAAGACCACATAGCCACTGTGTAGTAGCTTTGAGTTTGTATTTAATATGTCAGATCTCCTCTTGAAATGAATGCATGTTATACTATGTGACATACCGGTACTCGCACAAAGCAATTACACGGGTGGTCGCTCCTCAACAGCCTCATTCTTCTTGCTAGTGATGGCATTAACCCATAGTGTTCTTGACTCGCGTGAGTATAGAGGTGGGCGTCACAGCTTGGTATCAGAGCCAAACTTCGAAACAATGTAGAATAATCTAGCAAGGATCATTGTCCTCAGTCCTTCTTAGAAGTCGTGCCTTAGGATTTAATTCGAGTCTTCGTACCATTTTATCCTATTTTATTTATGATGCCTTATTTTATCAATCAAGATTTTTTTGATATTCATTCTGAGAATAACCTTTTTCCTCTTCTTTCTTTCTTTCTTAAAGAAGAAGAGATGGTTATTTCTAGCAGTCTTAGCATTGGTCAATCCAGTAGTCATTCTTTGGAGGGCATATTCATGTCTGCCCAAAAACTTTTGGATCTTGTAAAGAATCAAAGGTTTATCTGTGCTTTGAGTAAGAACCCCATAATGGTTTTACCTCTAAAACTAGAAGTTCCTTTCGATCAGCTTGTTGATATCGCTCTTAGACTTGAAGAGGTCGATAAAGGAAGTGATAGTGATATTGGAGGTTCCAAAAAGAGCCTCAATAACAACAAGAAGAGGCATATTAAGTTCAAAAGCCCTAATCCTAACAAGAAAGGGAGGCAGGAAACTTTGGTAGTAAAGAATCCAATCCCTAATCATGGAGAATGCTAAAATTGAAATTCTAAGGACCACTATGTAAATAGGTGTCCAATGCCTATTTCTTGTCGCCATTGCAAAAATTCAGGTCATCGTATTTCTGCATGCCCTATAGTTCAAAGCAAGAAGAAAGAAGAACAAGAAACTCCGTAGCAAAGACTCATACCTCTAGTCGTGGACAATGCTACAATTGTGGTTCCATGGACCATTATGCTGATAGGTGTCCGGAACCACTCTTCTGTCGTTATTGCAAAAGTTCGGGTTATCTTTTATCTTCATGTCTCAAACTTCCAAGCAAGAGAGAGGGAAAGCTAACTATTGTGCAAACTCCTATTGACCCATCTCTTGGTCAAGGTATTTTTCATTCAGTCCTTGATGACATTCGTTTTGTGATTATCCTATTCGCGTTCTTGTTGATATGGGTTCATCTCATTATTTTTATATCAAAAGAGCTTGTTGATTCTTTTTCTTTAAACATTTTAAGCTTGATGACTTCACTGAGAATTGGGAATCCAATTAGTGGTTCTGCATCACTCGGTTTATTTTGTAAAGATGTCGAGATATTTTATGGAATTTCTGTGATTTTTTGAGCCGATTTGCATGTTATGCGTTACTTAGGCTTCGGAATTGATTTTTGTGAAAGGATTGGCTTAATCATTATGAAGCCATATCATATGTCGCGAGTGGACTATCCATCTTCAACATTTTCAATCTGTTAAGCAGATTTCTATTTATTTAAATGATTTTGATTCCAATTTGGTGGCACTATTTTATTCTTTGAAGCCACATGATGAGGAAAATGTTATTTCCCTCATTCATGTAGTTGTAAATTTTCCTGTATCTTTTAGCTTGTCTTAGGATTATCACCTAAGCAAATCTATTGAGTGGTGCGAAGGTCTTTTCAGTTCGACTTTGCTACCAGTTTTCATTAGCTATGAGTTGTTGACGCTAACCGCATTACGCACTCATTAAGATTCTTATGAATGGTTTGTTATGCCACTTGGTTTGATGAACCATCCAGCTTATTTCATCCATCTTATGAATCGAGTGCTCTACGAATATCTCGATGAGTTCGTTTTGAATTTATTGATTATGGATGAAAGTAGCAATTTAAAATTTGCATAACTTTTTCATAAGATATTAATAAGTATAACTGGATTTTTTTCCTTAAAATGAGCAAAGAATATTCGTAAAAATTTTAAGAGATATTTTTATCATATAAGAGATGATTTTGTGTTGTATTGCCCATTGAGTGCTTTAAGAATTCTGGTCGATGCGCCTGATCAATATTATCGATAGGAATCTCCTAAACGCTATGATGAGACAATCAGACACGGTAAATTAACTTGGAATAAGTAAAAAAATTCTAGAAAGAGATTACACAAAGATAATTATAAGTTTTGAAAATCTTAGCTTTTCGGGAAAGAGGATCAATTGAGAGAACTCCTTTCCGATACTCTTATTCTTGTGATTCCCAAAGGGAACCAAGACTTCATTGTTTATTTCGATGCTAGTCATATCGGTTTGGGTGCCGTTCTCTTGCAAAAAGAGAACATTTTATCACTTATGCTTGTATACAATTAAAGCCTATCGAGACTAGTATGCCACTCATTATCTAGTGTTCACAGCTATTGTTTTCGCTTTTAGAATTGGCATCATTATTTTTGGGAGAGAAATTGTTCTCTACACCGATCATAAATCTTTGGAGTATTTATTTTCTCAAAAAGGAACTTAGCTTGCATCCTTTGATCTTGATCTTCCTTATATTTTGGAAAGGGAAATCGTGTTGCCAATACCCTTAGTCATAAACGACAAATGGTTGTTTCTTTGATAATGTCTGAATGGTTTGATCTTTTTGACAGGTTCATGTAACAACCCTGAATTTTGAACAATTTAATTTGTAAATATTTAATTTATTTTAAATATTTAAATGATGATTTGACTTGAATTTCAAATTATCAGAATAAATTGGCGATTAAATTTTAAAATTTAATCTAGTGAAAAGTTGAATAGAATTTGAATTAGCTTTGAATTTGAATAATTGAATTGGTATTTAAAATTTGAACAAATGACTTAGGAAAAAAATAATGTAGATACAAGAATTATTATTTAAATTTAAAAAGGATGGTTAGTTTTAAATAATATTTTCTTCTCTTTAAAATAAAAAGGAATCAATTTTAATCAATACAAAACAAATAAATAAATACACTTAGTTAAAGTTTTAACAACAAAATTAAACAAAAACAAAGTAAAAGAAAACAATTTACAAAACAAATTGAATTTATAATGAAGAAAAAAAAATGAAAAAAAATATATATATATATAACATAAAATAAAATACACCTTACTCTTATCACGCCCAAAAACACGGCCTTACTTTGATCACCTACAAACGCGCCTTCCATCACGCCTTAACTCGTGCCTTTTTCCACGCAAAATTCACGTCCCTCTTTCTCTTTTATACCCTACCTCCTTTTCCCCTTTTCCTCATCTTAAATCATCAGAAGAAAAAAAAAATAAACAAAGAAAATAATGGTCGTCCTCGTTTCTCTTCGTTCTTCGATCCAAGATTAGGGCTTCGGCTTCAATTCGCTCGCGTGCTGCCCCAACTCGTTCGACAAAGGTGAGTGATTTATATCCCTCACATCTAATTCAATACCTATTGTCGATAGTTGATTTTTGGTTTCGATGTTGATTTTAAACTATTCAATATTCTCTGTCATCTCTGTTTCGAGTTTGATTTTCTCCGATTTTTGTTGGGCTTCGTCTCAACCATTCGATTTGTTCAGATGTTGATGATTTTGTGATTTAATTAAATTCGCATACGTTGATACTTATTGTTTCAACTATATGGTTTGGTGAAATTTTGAACTGTTTCGATATCGACTTCAACTTGATTTTTTTTTTTAATCAACAACTTCGAGTTTGGTAATTAGGTTGTTTTTGTTTCGTTGAATCTGCGTTATTAAGTGCCAGTGAGCAAACCACTTCTCTTAATCTTTTAACATATTTTAGTATCTTGATGCTTATGAGTGGCCTTAAATCTGATATATATCTGTTGGTATGTGTTGTCTGAAATGACATTCATATTCACACCTCTCTGTAGCCTGAACAACACCCTAAATTTTTATGAAAATTCATATTTTAACTTGTAAACAGTTTAAGTTATAGTCCTTAAAGAAAAAAAAAATTGTTAGAAATGATCAGATTCATGTTTTTAAAACAATTTAATATAAGGTTAACTGGTCAAATCCCTGGAACCATAAACTGTCTGTGATGATCAATAAGTGAGTAACATAACAATTTTTAATGGTTTAAGTATATAACTCTGTGGCATGTTTATCTAGTTATTGCAAGTATATACATAAGTATATCTTTGTATATGTATAATTTTTTTTGGTTGCGTGCAGTTGCTATGTGTTTGAATGTTTTATTTGATTTTAGTTTCCAGGTTCAAAGTTTAATCTTGAATCAATCTTTTGATCAAATCCTCTGTTATGGATCAGGATTGATTATTATTCAAAGTTAAGTTTGTTTTCAACTGAAAACAAGATTGTAAACCTCAATCGAGATTTTAAGAAGATGTTTAAATCACCTCTGAAAGAGCACTACTGTAATTTTGCCTACTACAGGAAATCAAATAACAAATTGATAAATTCAATCTCTATAAAAAAAAATCTAATTCCAGTTGATAACTTGAATGCTTACTGAATTTTATGATTTTAAAAACAAAAACGAAGATTTTAAATTTAGTAATTTGAGAGCAGTTTGTACTTCATACCAATTTCAGATGATTGATCCAATAGTTACAGTTGATATTTGGGATGAAGCAAGTTTATGCATCTTTGCACATTTGGTTGCATTTGTACACTTGGCCGAAACTGGCCCTTGATGTTCATTTGAACTGTGCATTCATTGTTGCCATATCTTGGCTCCTCGCAGTTTTGTTGTTGTTTGAGTTTCACTGGACTTTAATTTTTGAACTGCGTATTTAGTTTTGGCCTTAGCTTTGAAACATTTTTTTTAAGGCTCTGCCATTATAAGTTGAAACTGCAGTTCCATTACCTCTGTGGCATACTGTGGCGTAGCTTCATATGTATATATATATATATTTACATATATATATATATATATATATATATATATATATGCATTCATGTTGTATATATATATGACTGTTTGTCACACTGTTCCATATGTATGTGTTTTGTCTCCTGTGCTTAGCATACTAAACTGTACTGGTTATTTGTGTATACTTGATGCCTTGATTTCATTGTGACTGAAAATAAATAAATAAATATAAAAAAAAATTGTGCTGGATCCTTGCTCTGTTGCCTCATTCTCGGTGCACTATCCAGTTCAGTTTGTTGGCATTGATATTTGAAGTGTTGCACTATAATCTTGCCTTAACTTGCATCCTGGTCTTACTTACAGTACTCGTTGATGCTGCTTTATACTTGGTTTTAAAAGTTGTCATTGGTGTTGCATTGTTGTATCACTTAATGTACAATGCATTGTTGCTTATGTACATTTGTGTTGTGATGCTTTCGAGTTGAACTGGTACCTTGCCTTTGCTGATTTTAGTACTGAATTGATCCACTGGTATATGCCATATATACACATATACTTATGTGTGTTGTTTTGAGTTCGTTGTTGCAGTTTTGACTTGCAGTTTGAGTCGCAAATCCATACTGCATTTTCATTCGTGCGTCACTGCCATGTGCAGTTCCATGTTGCATCATTTTCGTGCTTCATCACTTGAGTCTGCACTTGCCATTATAGGCTGATTTCTTGTTCATGTATGCATCCCAGTCATACTTGTTGTCAGAGTAGTTTGCACTGACCGGTGCACTACTGCATTCATGTCTTGATTTCTCCATGTTGCATTGAACACTCCATTTATCACCTGCATTGTTCATGTATGTTCAGTTCACTACTTGTAGCCTCTATTCAACCAGATTTTGTTTTGACTTTGGTCACTGTTGCATTCTTGTATATGCATTTGTTGAGTTGTTCACTGATGCAATACTTGTTGCCCTTCATTTGAAACCCTGTTGCACTTGGGTTAGGGGCTGCATTAAGTTGTTTTCAAGTGCGATGCTTGTGGTGACTGCAATATTAGTTGCAGCTCGCCCTTGTGTTCATTAGTGACTGCAGTTTCATTTTTATGGAAATTTTGCACTTGTTGAAATGTGCAGTAATATGTTGTATGGAAACTTGTTTTATTTCACAAGTTGTTGTGGTGAGGCAGCGCACGCGTGCGAGCACTGCAGCCACGTAGTATCGACATTTTGAATTGATATCTGAACCTTCATTGATTTTGGTTCGTTGATTTTTTGAGTATATCATCACGGTAGTGGCGAGGCAGTGCACGCAAGCGTGAACTGCAGCCACGGAGTTGACATTTTAAATGTGGCGAGGCCGTACGCGCGTGTGTGTACTGCAGCCCTACCAAATTTAACGTTTAAATTGATGTTTTCTTTGATGAAAATTGTTTTATGTTGCCAATTCAATATATTTTGAATCGATTTTGATGATTTTGTTGTTAATTGCCGTTTAGGCAAATTTTGATTGTTGTCTAAATGATCTTCATCAATAATCCCTTCATCTATCTCATTGATAATCTGAATCTGTTGAATTGTTGTTTAACACTGTTAAGTGTTATATTTACCGTTATCCGATTACTTGTTAAAGGATCGGATATGTAAATTTATATTGACTGTCGTCTAATTGTTGTTTGATTATTATTGCTTCTATGCACTAATAACTGAGTTTGAATTAGACTGACCTGTGTATTATTTTCTTTTGAATATAATACTCGGGTCAGACCGAGTACTTTTACAGCTTGAAGATTTTCAGGCCGCGAAGTTAGAGAGAGTTGGGGAGAGCACTTCACTAAAGCTTTTCAAGAAATTTTCTTGTACTTAATGAAAATAAATTGTTCCGCTGTATAAAAACATAATGCATTGTACAAACTCTGATATATGTATGTAAGAAAAATTCATTTATGAATAATATTATGATTATTCTTTGATTCTGTGGCTGTTTCTGTTTAAACTCTATAAACTGACTAACAATCCGTCATTTTGAACGTTTCGAGTTGGTTTAACTACCGATTAGAGGCGGTCAGAGCGGCGGGTCGTTACAAAAGTGGTATCAGAGCTTTGGTTTACACAAAGCTCAGTTTATGATGTTTAATATGAATAGTTACTAGAACCACTTTAAAGAAAGCGCTTTTCAAATTTAAAGAAGTATAAAATTGTTTTCTTTGTAAAATAAAAAGTATTTTGGAAATTAAAATTATTTTGAAAATTCCCCTCTCTAAATTTAGGATTGCGATAGTTTCTCATTCGAAATCCATTATCGAATTATTGAGACTTATGAAAAATAAAAGATAAGTGAAGTGAATTAATGAAATTGGTTTAAATTGGTTTGAATCAAATATTGTGAATATCTACAAAATAATAATTGTGAAATAAAATGATATTTCAATTTAGTTATAGCCAAGAGGATAATTAAACTATAACTTGAGAATTTGATTCTGAATTCTTTTGAAAATTAATTTCAAATGTTTTGAAGAACGATTTAGTGAATGAATGGATTATAAGTATTTAACTTATAAATGGACTTTTAGTATATAATTGAGTTATATAAATTGAGTTGAATTAATAAAGAAGATTTATAAATCGAAGTTTATAAATAGAAATGGAATTTGTAAAGATTGTTTATAAATTCGAAACCAATTGAATGTGATAAATTAAAAATAGAAGTTATTAAAGGAGATATATTCGTGATTTTGGACAGCGAATTATCCTTTAAGTTAAATATTGTGATAGTAAATGTTGGTTGGGAATTTTATTCACGATTTTGGACAGTGGATAACCCTTTAAAAATAAAAATAAGTTGTAGAAATGATGAAATTAGTTGATAAAGTATATTCACGATTTTGGACAGTGAATATATTATTGAATAAAACAGATATGTTTTAGGGAGAATGATTGAATAATCCAACCTCTGCTAATAAAAATTGCAAATATTGATAGGAAACTTCGAAAACACCTTGTTTATTATAATGGCGAAAACTGAAGCACAAAAAGCAGCACGCCGTGAACGAAGAGCAATTGCTCGTAGAGAAGCAGAAGCGAGACGTGCGGAAATTGAAAGGAGATTCAGTGAAAGGCAAGCACCTGGTCCATATGATGAGGTTATTTGCTATCGATGTCATAAAAAGGGACATTATGCCATTAAGTGCCGAGTAAGGAGAAAGAAAAGGAATGTGGATGACCGGTTCGCTCGTCCTGAGATTGTGTGTTTTAAATGTCGGGAGAAAGGGCATTTTCTTAGTCATTGCCCTAAAGTGAAAAGGGAAAAGTGCGTACTCAATTTACCCGTCGATAGATTGACAATCTGCTACCATTGTCGTCAGTCTGGACATATAGCTAGAAACTGCACCGAAAGACAACAGGGAAAGCAAGCTATAGCCCGACCAGCTAGAGCGAAAAGTGCTAAGGTGATTGATAAGGAGGGAAACATCTCATATTTTTGCAATAACTGTAAGGAGTGGGGACATGTGGATTTTGAATGTGTTAATTTTCCTTTAACACAACATGAAATAGTGTCATCCGAAGATGAAAGTTTGGCAAAGATGCATACTATCGGACAAGAAGTCGTTAGTCCTTAATTATTCTGAATCTTAAACCAATCGATATATTTTATAATACTATCCTTTGTAATCCACAATCTTTTGTGTACGTATTTTAAAAGTATTAAGCTATGTAAAATTTTGTACGGAAGAAATATTTTAATGAAATAGCATCTTGGGAAGGAAGTTTAATTGTTGATTTAACTGTATGAATCAAACTAGTTTGATGTGAAGTTTATTTTTCAAGTTTAAAACTATTGCCTAAAATAGTTAATATGGAAATATAGATCTAAAGGAACCAATTCGATGAATAATTTACTAAAGAACTAGTTGATTATTTTTGAAATAGAAAGCAAATGTAAAGTTCAAATGAAATTTAGATTTCAAATTTGAAGTTGTCAACAGCATAATCCATTATAGGTTTAATAAATTCAGTGATGAATTTGAATTTAAACGTGCGGAAAATTGAATTAAGTGAAAAACTTAATATTGAAAAGTTTGAAATCGGTTTAAAACTAATACTATGAAAAGTATGAAGAATTCAAACTATGAATTAAGTTGAAGTTGAAAAAGTTAATAGTTTTAAAGATGTTTTAAAATGCATTAACTATCGAATACATAGATTTCAACATTCAATTGTTGAAATAGGCGTTTCGAGAAATAAGGAAATGGTGGACTATAACATTGTTGTTATAGTAAAGGGTTTCCGGAAGGAAATGTTGTTTATAGTATTGGGATTTATATATCTATTTTAAATCTGAATCCCTATACTAGTGATTTTGAGTTGTCGTAACGATGTTTTACGCAACATTCGTTTTAACTCAAATAAATGTGTTTAAAAGAATGATTTCCTTAAAGAGTGAAATATATACTTAATTTTGATTCAAGTATATAGAATATTTTCCGAGTTGAAAATAAAAGAATTTGTGAATTACTTATTATTTAATAAGTATGGAAATGTTTTCCAATATGAAATGAAAGGTTTGAAATATTATCTTTTGAAGATAAATTGAGAAATGAATATTTGAAATTAGTTTCAAATGGCTAAGTGTGAAAATTATATATGTTGTAAAGATATTATTTTGAGAAATGTGAACAATTAGTTCAACTTGGAAATCTTTCAAAAAGATTGAATCTTGAGTTAAAATTTAGTTTAACTTTGACACCAAAAACAATATAAGTTGAACTTTGAATTTTGGGTAGTCGATTGGGATTGTATGTCTAACATTGTGAATTGATGACATAGCATTTGATCTCTATTAAATATATATCTGTGGTGGAGGAGAATTTATTCTTTTAGCTTAACACCCTTCTCTGAGACGTACGAGCTTAGAGGTTATATATCGATAGACATCAATTATGTGTTGAGAATTGACGATGTAACGTGAAATCCAAATCGAATGTGAAGTCGATAATGAATTGGATTGTGAATGTGAATTAGGTTTGAAATAACCTTAAATTTTCAAATCGATTTAGAGGAAAATTTTAAACGTGATGGAAAATTTGGAATCCTCTATTTGTGATGAATGTGAATTAAGTTTTCGTAACTTATATATGTGAATATAATCGAAAACCATCAGTTTGGAAAGTCATTATTATGAAAGTCCTGTGTAAGTTTACATAGGTATGATAAGTACGAAATGTGAAATGAAGTACTATATGTATATGACATATGTTTTCTAAAAACTGAGGATATGGAAATGTACCTTCCATTTATTATGTGTGAAGGTGATTGGAACTCGGTGGAGTGTCCATTGGAAATCGTAGCTACGTAGAATTCCATTAGTGGAATGTCCATTGGGACTGATATGATATCCCCCACGATGGATCATCGTGTTTGGGATTATGTGAATTGATGCTGGCGTAATTCGTGGGGCGTGATGCCTACAGTTACAAGCGATTCCACTGAGATAGTGGCGCAACCGCCGAGTAAACTGCGATCTGGAAACCGAAGCGAAATTCAAGAGGCGTGATGCCTAAGGCTACGAGCGATTCTACTGAGATAGTAGCGTAACCGCCGTGTGGACCGCGATCTAAGGCGACAACCATGGCGAAATTCAAGAGTGATGAGAAATCTAAGATTACAAGTGATTCTACTGAGATAGTAGCGCAACCGCCGGGTAAACTGTGATCCATGGGGGAACGTGCTTTCCATATCCATTTTTAAAAGAATTTTTAAAAAGTATTTTCACTGGGAGTTGAAGCAAGTATATTTAGTACTTGGAGATTTTTAGTCTTGCGCCTGGCCAGCGTATGCCTAATGTCTGTAAGAACGACGATGGACTTGTTAAACTTCGAGTTATCAAGTATTTTCAAACTTTAAATAGAAAATCAATAGTCTGAAATTAGAATTACATAATTCTAACCTAATGAATTAAGGAAGAAGATCTTTAAAATATCTTGAAAGCACACAGCTTTGGAAATGATGTAATATGCAAATATTTAGCATGAAAGATTTCGAGTTTAAAAATTTGAGTTTTGTAAGTCAAAAATTTGGTAAAAGACTTTTGTGTCTTGATTATTAAAATTGATGAACAAAACTAGTGAGATAAAATAAATGGAATGAATCCTATATTTATTGACGAGTTTGAAACTTAGTAAAAATTGTGTAGGATATAAATATCGGTGAGATTTTAGCAATCGTTTTCCTAACTTATAATTTCGGGACGAAATTCTTTTAAGTAGGGGAGATTGTAACAACCCTGAATTTTGAACAATTTAATTTGTAAATATTTAATTTATTTTAAATATTTAAATGATGATTTGACTTGAATTTCAAATTATCAGAATAAATTGGCGATTAAATTTTAGAATTTAATCTAGTGAAAAGTTGAATAGAATTTGAATTAGCTTTGAATTTGAATAATTGAATTGGTATTTAAAATTTGAACAAATGACTTAGGAAAATAATAATGTAGATACAAGAATTATTATTTAAATTTAAAAAGGATGGTTAGTTTTAAATAATATTTTCTTCTCTTTAAAATAAAAAGGAATAAATTTTAATCAATACAAAACAAATAAATAAATACACTTAGTTAAAGTTTTAACAACAAAATTAAACAAAAAAAAAGTAAAAGAAAACAATTTACAAAACAAATTGAATTTATAACGAAGAAAAAAAAAATGAAAATATATATATATATATATATATATATATATATATATATAACATAAAATAAAATACACCTTACTCTTATCATGCCCAAAAACACGGCCTTACTTTGATCACCTACAAACGCGCCTTCCATCACGCCTTAACTCGTGCCTTTTTCCACGCAAAATTCACGTCCCTCTTTCTCTTTTATACCCTACCTCCTTTTCCCCTTTTCCTCATCTCAAATCATCAGAAGAAAAAAATAATAAACAAAGAAAATAATGGCCGTCCTCGTTTCTCTTCGTTCTTCGATCCAAGATTAGGGCTTCGGCTTCAATTCGCTCGCGTGCTGCCCCAACTCGTTCGACAAAGGTGAGTGATTTATATCCCTCACATCTAATTCAATACCTATTGTCGATAGTTGATTTTTGGTTTCGATGTTGATTTTAAACTATTCAATATTCTCTGTCATCTCTGTTTCGAGTTTGATTTTCTCTGATTTTTGTTGGGCTTCGTCTCAACCATTCGATTTGTTCAGATGTTGATGATTTTGTGATTTAATTAAATTCGCATATGTTGAAACTTATTGTTTCAACTATATGGTTTGGTGAAATTTTGAACTGTTTCGATATCGACTTCAACTTGATTTTTTTTTTTAATCAACAACTTCGAGTTTGGTAATTAGGTTGTTTTTGTTTCATTGAATCTGCGTTATTAAGTGGCAGTGAGCAAACCACTTCTCTTAATCTTTTAACATATTTTAGTATCTTGATGCTTATGGGTGGCCTTAAATCTGATATATATCTGTTGGTATGTGTTGTCTGAAATGACATTCATATTCACACCTCTCTGTAGCCTGAACAACACCCTAAATTTTTATGAAAATTTATATTTTAACTTGTAAACAGTTTAAGTTATAGTCCTTAAAGAAAAAAAAATTGTTAGAAATGATCAGATTCATGTTTTTAAAACAATTTAATATAAGGTTAACTGGTCAAATCCCTGGAACCATAAACTGTCTATGATGATCAATAAGTGAGTAGCATAACAATTTTTAATGGTTTAAGTATATAACTCTGTGGCATGTTTATCTAGTTATTGCAAGTATATACATAAGTATATCTTTGTATATGTATAATTTTTTTTGGTTGCGTGCAGTTGCTATGTGTTTGAATGTTTTATTTGATTTTAGTTTCCAGGTTCAAAGTTTAATCTTGAATCAATCTTTTGATCAAATCCTCTGTTATGGATCAGGATTGATTATTATTCAAAGTTAAGTTTGTTTTCAACTGAAAACAAGATTGTAAACCTCAATCGAGATTTTAAGAAGATGTTTAAATCACCTCTGAAAGAGCACTACTGTAATTTTGCCTACTACAGGAAATCAAATAACAAATTGATAAATTCAATCTCTATAAAAAAAAATCTAATACCAGTTGATAACTTGAATGCTTACTGAATTTTATGATTTTAAAAACAAAAACGAAGATTTTAAATTTAGTAATTTGAGAGCAGTTTGTACTTGAAATAAAATTTCATTTTACCAATTTCAGATGATTGATCCAATAGTTACAGTTGATATTTGGGATGAAGCAAGTTTATGCATCTTTGCACATTTGGTTGCATTTGTACACTTGGCCGAAACTGGCCCTTGATGTTCATTTGAACTGTGCATTCATTGTTGCCATATCTTGGCTCCTTGCAATTTTGTTGTTGTCTGAGTTTCACTGGACTTTGATTTTTGAACTGCGTATTTAGTTTTGGCCTTAGCTTTGAAACATTTTTTTTTTAAGGCTCTGCCATTATAAGTTGAAACTGCAGTTCCATTACCTCTGTGGCATACTGTGGCGTAGCTTCATATGTATATATATATATATATATTTACATATATATATATATATATGCATTCATGTTGTATATATATATATATGACTGTTTGTCACACTGTTCCATATGTATGTGTTTTGTCTCCTGTGCTTAGCATACTAAACTGTACTGGTTATTTGTGTATACTTGATGCCTTGATTTCATTGTGACTGAAAATAAATAAATAAATAAATAAAAATTGTGCTGGATCCTTGCTCTGTTGCCTCATTCTCGGTGCACTATCCAGTTCAGTTTGTTGGCATTGATATTTGAAGTGTTGCACTATAATCTTGCCTTAACTTGCATCCTGGTCTTACTTACAGTACTCGTTGACACTGCTTTATACTTGGTTTTAAAAGTTGTCATTGGTGTTGCATTGTTGTATCACTTAATGTACAATGCATTGTTGCTTATGTACATTTGTGTTGTGATGCTTTCGAGTTGAACTGGTACCTTGCCTTTGCTGATTTTAGTACTGAATTGATCCACTGGTATATGCCATATATACACATATACTTATGTGTGTTGTTTTGAGTTCGTTGTTGCAGTTTTGACTTGCAGTTTGAGTCGCAAATCCATACTGCATTTTCATTCGTGCGTCACTGCCATATGCAGTTCCATGTTGCATCATTTTCGTGCGTCATCACTTGAGTCTGCACTTGCCATTATAGGCTGATTTCTTGTTCATGTATGCATCCTAGTCATACTTGTTGTCAGAGTAGTTTGCACTGACCGGTGCACTACTGCATTCATGTCTTGATTTCTCCATGTTGCATTGAACACTCCATTTATCACCTGCATTGTTCATGTGTGTTCAGTTCACTACTTGTAGCCTCTATTCAACCTGATTTTGTTTTGACTTTGGTCACTGTTGCATTCTTGTATATGCATTTGCTGAGTTGTTCACTGATGCAATACTTGTTGCCCTTCATTTGAAACCATGTTGCACTTGGGTTAGGGGCTGCATTAAGTTGTTTTCAAGTGCGATGCTTGTGGTGACTGCAGTATTAGTTGCATCTCGCCCTTGTGTTCATTAGTGACTGCAGTTTCATTTTTATGGAAATTTTGCACTTGTTGAAATGTGCAGTAATAAGTTGTATGGAAACTTGTTTTATTTCACAAGTTGTTGTGGTGAGGCAGCGCACGCGTGCGAGCACTGCAGCCACGTAGTATCGACATTTTGAATTGATATATGAACCTTCATTGATTTTGGTTCGTTGATTTTTTGAGTATATCATCACGGTAGAGGCGAGGCAGTGCACGCAAGCGTGAACTGCAGCCACGGAGTTGACATTTTAAATGTGGCGAGGCCGTACGCGCGTGTGTGTACTGCAGCCCTACCAAATTTAACGTTTAAATTGATGTTTTCTTTGATGAAAATTGTTTTATGTTGCCAATTCAATATATTTTGAATCGATTTTGATGATTTTGTTGTTAATTGCCGTTTAGGCAAATTTTGATTGTTTTCTAAATGATCTTCATCAATAATCCCTTCATCTATCTCATTGATAATCTGAATCTGTTGAATTGTTGTTTAACACTGTTAAGTGTTATATTTACCGTTATCCGATTACTTGTTAAAGGATCGGATATGTAAATTTATATTGACTGTCGTCTAATTGTTGTTTGATTATTATTGCTTCTATGCACTAATAACTGAGTTTGAATTAGACTGACCTGTGTATTATTTTCTTTTGAATATAATACTCGGGTCAGACCGAGTACTTTTACAGCTTGAAGATTTTCAGGCCGCGAAGTTAGAGAGAGTTGGGGAGAGCACTTCACTAAAGCTTTTCAAGAAATTTTCTTGTACTTAATGAAAATAAATTGTTCCGCTGTATAAAAACTTAATGCATTGTACAAACTCTGATATATGTATGTAAGAAAAATTCATTTATGAATAATATTATGATTATTCTGTGATTCTGTGGCTGTTTCTGTTTAAACTCTATAAACTGACTAACAATCCGTCATTTTGAACGTTTCGAGTTGGTTTAATTACCGACTAGAGGCGGTCAGAGCGGCGGGTCGTTACAGTTCATCTGACGTACCGTTATTGAACTACATCGTTGTACTGGCTCGATTTTCTGCTATTCATGGCATTTTCCACGTCTCTCAACTACGAAAATGCCTTAGGGATTCTGATTCTGTTCTCGAGCCTAGTGCTATTGATGAAATTGAAGTTTCACCTAATTTGACTTATGAGCGAACACATCCGAACTTACTCTTTCGTACTTTTTAGGGTGAACTTCTTATTTCGAATTTTCTTTTTGTTGATATGCTTTTATGGTTGTTACTCTTTATTTTCTTCTTCAGAATTGCGAGGATGCAATTTCTTTAAGGAGGGGAGTCTATAACAACCCGCATATTTTATGATTATATATTTAAATAGTTTATTTAAATATAGCATCGTTAGTTGGATTAAAGTTCGAAAAGATACTTTTTGCAAATTGTCGAATTAGGACTCGAGACCTCTTCCATTGAGTTTAAAATGGCATTTGCAACCTTTTGAGTATAAACATCGATATGTTTAGAGTTGAGTAGAATTTTGATGTTTTCACTTAGGGTTTTGGGTTTGGGTTTCAGCCCATTAACCCAACATATTAACCTAACTCCACTCAACTCCTCTTCATTCCTTCATAATTTTTCCTAACGCTCAAGCTTTAGTAAAAATGGGGAAAGAGATTGGAAATTAAAATCCTAAGCCCTAGTTTCTTTTGCGAATCCAAGTTCTAGCTCCAAAATCAAAGAGAAGCTTAGATAAGCATCCTCTTCTTCTTCTCAATCTCAATCTCTCTTCAATTTCAGAAATATCCCATAACCTAACTTAGGAAATATTTTCTTATGAGCATAGATTGAAGCTCCTTGAGTTGAAATTGAAAAGGAATTGATCTTGCATTGTTTTAAAAGCTTCTCCTTCTTAGTTTTTGGGTTTAAAGGTGAGTTTTTGAACTCACATCTACGTCTATAGATTTCATTGTTGTTAGGTATAAATTCCTAACATCTATTCATGTTTATTTGCTTTTGATTCGAATGGATTTGGTGAATTTTTCATTTTTTGATTCTTGTTGTCCAATTTATGAAAATCCTACTATAGATGTTTGGACATGTTTTTGGGGCATGTCGAACAGCCTAAAAGGTTGGGTTGTCACATGGCATAAATCCCTAGTCGTTATTGCTAGTTCGATCGCCTCCATTTGGTTTTCGTCCTTCATTGGGGCTAGGCGGAGAATACTGGAAATTCCAGTTCAGTCGACTGAACTAGAAAGTCAGTCCACTGAACAGAGTCCAGGAATTTTCCTAAGCCATTATCAGCCGACCGACCCTTATGGTCCAATCGACTGAACCTGCAAACAGAAAGTTTCTAGCCATAGTTCAGTCGATTGACCACTATGGTCCAGTCGACTGAATCTGCTGTCTCAGCCAATATTGCTTTTTGTGTGGGTTTCCAATTTTTAATCGATTCTAGTGGATCCAATTTGTTGTTATCACCTTTGTTGACTTTGATAACTTCTTTTTCGGGATACTGGGTAATATCCATTTTGATGGTGGTTATGGGACATGAAGCTAAACTCATTTATTTACTAGCTTTGTGTAATTTACACTTATCGATCAATGATGATCATTTTGTGATTTAGACTAGCGATGTGCGATGTCTCTTTCTCCACATGGGGGGACAGTACCCCGTTATGTTAAGCTTCGTCTCTCTTTGTCCACGTGTAGGACTATACCTCGATTTTATGGAGCTTCGGCTCATTTGGAGGAGCTTTGGCTCATTTGGAGGAGTTTCGGCTCATAGTCCGCAATAGGGGACTATACCTTGTTAGGAGGAGCTTAGGCTCATTTGGAAGAGCTTCAGCTCATTTTGAGGAGCTTCGGCTCATAGTCCTCAATGAGGGACTATACCCTGTTTTGAGGAGCTTCCGCTTGTTAGGAGGAGCTTCGGCTCATTTTTGTTTTATGGATTTCTAATTGATGATTTATAGAATTTATATTTCGCTAATTTTTGAGATTTACATTGATAAGATTTATCAATATTTATGTTTTGGCGAATATGTTAAAGAATATGAAAATCTTTTAGTGCTTTGAGATTTCTTGAGATATTGTATGATTTTTGTTGTTATTTAATGTATACTTGTGTAGTATGACATTATTATTATCATACGTTTTTCTCATATCCCCTATTCTACCTCATTTTATCTGGTATTTATAGCTAGACTGATTCGTTTATTATTTTCTTACTAAATAATACTCGAGTCAGACTGAGATGTTACAGGTGCTTCTGCTTGACTCCTCTTCTGGGAACATTATCTGACTTTTGGCTAACTACTCTAGTTTAGTAGTTTTTGTTGTTATACATTCGAGATAGAGACTCCTTGATGTATACATATTCTTTTTCCTAGCACTTGTATCTATTCTTTTGTGATATTGTGGATCTTATTTGACCTTTACTCTGATATACACTTCTATGTGCTACATTTATAACTGTTTCCGCCTTTGTGATATGGATATCTGTGACTGATTTGTGTTATAATTATTTTATATTTGTTTTCGAAGACCACATAGCCATTGTGTAGTAGCTTTGAGTTTGTATTTGATATGTCAGATCTCCTCTTGAAATGAAATGCATGTTATACTATCTGACAAATCGGTACTCGCATAAAGCAATTACACGGGTGGTCGCTCCTCATCAGCCTCGTTCTTCGTGCTAGTTGATGGCATTACCCCGTAGTGTCCTTGGTTAGCGTGAGTATAGAGGTGGGGCGTCACAAAATCAATTTGAAATAAAGGGTATCATATTTTCACAGCAATTCATCATCGATAGATAACCCACATTATCACAATTCAATAAAAAAAATCATATCACAGAGCATCACAAATCACATATCAGAGATATCAACAATCCAAGGCATTCAATATAACTTAATCATCCGTAAGCAAGATTGATTAGTTATGCAATTCCTCATTGAATTAATTTAATTACCTTTAAAACCTGCTTAATTATCCCTAAAAAATTTATTATTACTTTAATTAGTCATCCTTAATTTTTCACATTTATTAATTATCCTCTAATTAATCATGTTAATTAATTACCCTTTAATTAATCACATTTATTAATGATCCTTTAATTGATCATATTAAGTAATTACCATTTAATCAACCACCTTAATTAATTATCTTTTAATTACTTGCGTAATTAACTAATTCTTATTTACTTCCATTAACTAATTATCCTTAATTAATCTAGGATAAACCATTATCTTAATTAATTACTTAATTAAATCATTATTAAATTTCATTTGAAATCACATAGGAATATAATTAAATAATTAACTTATTACATAATTATATTAAACCAGATAGTTTAAATTCAATAAAATTTGATTTATAATTTATACATAAAACTTGTTTAATATTTAACTTAGAAACCTTGTTAACATTTTCTCTTACTTTGAAAACCTTTTATTTCTTTGCTTTTAAGCTTGTTAACAATTTTTACCTTTCCTTTAAATCTTGGGTTAAAGCATTCAATTGAAAATACCTAGGCCCATGCTGGAAAATTGCTAAGCTAAACTCGGATCACAACCCTACGATAATCTCGTGAATCAACCGGAGCAAAACCCTAATATGCCTGAGCTAGCACCCGAGCAAAAGCCTTCTTCTTCCCCGATGCCAAACAACACAGAAACTTCAAATATGCCAGGACACTCATGCACGTGTGCAATCGATTGGCTCCTCTTCGATCAACGCTACGTCCACCTGCACGTCGCCGATGCTCCACTCGGACGGCTTGACCACCCAAGACAACCGTTCTCGCGGGAATTCAAAATCGAACAGGTCGTGCACTTCCTGGAACGAAACGATCACCAAAAACTTCCATGTTCCATCGCTTTAGATCATCAGAAACCACGTGCTCGCACCAGGAGCTGCGCCAGTCCCCTGACAACCTATTCCCCTACCTTCGATCCATTCTGGTGCACCCTCGACGGCAAAAATCGCCTCACATACAACGTCGACCAAACCGGCTCCTAAAACCTTACTGCCTCCTTGCTGCGCCACCACGGCACACTATAAATTTCCCGACCAACTTTCCCAAACACCTCGACCAACGAGCTTGCTCCAGCAACGAACTTGTCATCCCTAGAACCCTCGATCGCCGAAAATTGGTAAATACCAATTTCTGTTCAACCCGCAAGATCACAACAACCACAACATTAAAAATCATGATTTTGATATCAAAATTCATTATTTTTACATACGAATCAGATCATATCATTTAAATTTTAAAGATCAAATCTTTGACTTAAATACATTTTCACTGACATTTCCTATTTCCAACAATCCTGCCTATTAATTACTCTTAATAATATTTTTAAAAGCCAAATCTTGATATTACAAATAGATTTTCTTTGAAGGTCATAACCTAAAGCTGTCTGTATAAATAGATATGAATTTATATAAAGATTTCTTGAGCCTGTAGAACACATAGAGGCTTGCACACATATACCCAGACATGCACATAACAATTCATAGTAGTTCATCTATATTCCAAATAAAATAATCCCTGCAATCATTTTCCACAACAATATTTCACACATTAAGCACATGCATCAAGATTTAAACATGGATTTTTTTTTAAAAGTTGTTTACTCACCTGCATATGGAAATAGAGAACAGGCTCTACTTAAGACCTAGAACTTGTCATAGAAACTGAAGCTTGAATCTTAAAATTGCAACTTGAAACTGAAGCTTGATGTATATTGAGTTGATCTTGCATTTTTTTTGCACTTGAACCAACTATGTTTGCTCATGTTAAAGGTTTGAAACAGTTGAAGTTATAATTGCTGTTTGATTTTATTTTCAGGTTTTAGTTTCGTTGGAGAATGAAAGAATTGAGAATGGAGGTTTGAACTGAAATCATCCTTCATTTAGATGTTATTACATTTTAATTGAAAGGGAAAAACAATTTTGCCACATGTAAATTTGCATGTTATCTCAAGTTACAAATGTTTAAATGCATGTATTACAAAGCTACAAATGTTTTGAAACTTTATTTAATATTTCTCATGTTTTTATATTTATTTTTATTAATCTATGTTTATATCTTTATATACAAATCATAATTACTACATGTATAATTTAAAAAGAAATCATAATAAACTCTTTTTTATTAAATCTCATTTTGACTATCATACTTTTAATTAATAAATATTTGTTTTTAGAGTTTTTAAAATATATAATTTAACTTGAAATAACTTTTGAAAATTATTATATTAAATTTAAAACATAACCTTTATTATAATATATATATATATATATATATATATTTAAAAATTTTGATATTGTAAACTTTGCATATATCTATTACATATTTTTAATTTACCATAAGATTTATCATCTCTAGATATTGATAATTCAACATTTATTATAGTTTCAAATCCATATATATATATACATCCAGATATTTTTAAATCATCATAATTCTATTTGTTTAACCAAATAAAATTAGTTTATCAATAGTAAACATCAGTTAGTTATCTAATTATCAGATGTCCAAAAATTCGGGTTATCACATTCCTTCCCCCTTGAATCTTTTCGTCCTCGAAAAGGAAAGAAACCAGAATTTCTTTATTAAAATGCTTATTATCAGTTAAATTACTCTTTGAACATTTTTAACTATAAACTCCTTTTATTACAATTTTTAAACCACTTTTATATATCTATATAATATTACTAAAATAGTTTTATAAAAATACTTTTCATAACTCGATGCCTCAACAAGTCCATCCTTGTTCTCACAGAAATCAAGTACTTAGTAAACCCGTTTTCAACACCCAATGAAAATACTTGGAATATATTTTGGTGAAAATATAGAATTTTTTTTTAAATATAGTAAACACTTTTGGTGAGAATGCTCTGGAAATCATCATCGCCTCCATGGTCGCAATTAATGAGTATGTCGCCATCACGGCAAAACCATAGAAAACTGTAGGGCATAGATAGATTACACCATAAAACCGCCACATATCGTAACTACACCCGGGGTTTACGTCGCCATCATGGCAAAAACCTATGTAACTGTAGGCATCGGCACCCTTGAATTTTGCTGCCAAATGAAACTTCTCCACTCCAACAAAGATCGCAGACTACATCAGTCCAGTCCCAATGTAGCCTGTAGGCCCTCACTGCCACACAACTTTCGCTATGTTTTCATAGATCGTAGTCTACCGATGTTACGTCGCCCTCCCGACGAAATCAAACATAGACCATTGGCATTCACTGCCACATGATTTCCACTATGGTCCATAGTAGATCGCAGTGACATCGAGTTACATTGTCGTCACAGCATAACCTAAATGTCTCTGAGGCATCAACGCCCTAGACTTTCGCTACCCACACACAATCATCAGGAACTTCAGTTTGTCCGGACTTCCACCCAGAATCAAATTTAGAACCCCCCTTAGGGCTCAAGGCAGAACCACCCTGTGGATCTCATAAGAAGTTCATATCATGGTAGCGCCTTTTTCCCCACAGCCCTCAAAACATTTATACTATACACATATAGTATCTTTCAAATCATACTCTTTAAGATTCACATAAAAATTTCCTTTACACAAAATCAATATCTCAAATCGATAGTTCCAAACTTGGCTTTCCAAATTCCCAAAATTGATTTTTCCCAAAAATAAAAAGCCTTTCCATAATCCATAGGTTCCAAAACCTTTTTCCCAAAATCATTCTCATAAATCATATATATATAAAGATATATATAATCTTGAAAAAAAATCTTTAGACCACTTCATAATTATATAAATTCCCTTTTTATGCTTCAAATATTTTCAAAAATATTTTCTTCTGGCTATAGATTCAACAAGGGGGAGTTTATCATATGTAACAAATATAAATAACTTTAGTTATGCCAAATTGAATATTCAAGTTTGATTTCCTTTATAAAGTTATTTACCATATCACTTACTTCTCATAAAGTGAATTTCAATTATAAAGATATTCCAACTTCCATCTTTATTCATATATATTTCTCAAAATATACTTTTCTTTTCAAAAATCATTTTCATCTCTTTCAAAATTTCAATATCTATTACATTTAAGCAAGTACGATGTACATATACCATACGTACGCAATATCAAATATGATCGCTCACTCGATCATACAATTTCACTTACGAACTAGTATCGTCCACCAAACTTCCTAGTACGGACTAAAATCTGGTTTCTTGATCAAAAACCGTCATTCTCCTTGCATAGCCATAACTATGATAGAGAATTTCCAGAATCAATCTAAAATCCATATCTCGGGTTCGCCGTCGAAAATCGAGTGAAAAATCCTAATTCGAATCGATATATTATCTCGTAATTCTGTGCTCGAAATCTGGATCAAATCATTATGCGAATAGAATAATATACGTACATCCTACGGATTAATCTTCATTGATTATTAGCTAAATCAATCTTCTTTTTGATTAACCTTCATTTTGATTCTATTCACTTATTCACAATTGCTTCCATTTCCATTTGGGTTATCACTTCAATTATAAATAGTTTGCACTCTGACTAGCTTAAATTTAGAAAATAGTTTGAAAAGTTTAAAATAGATACGTAGTTGTAAAATAGTCATTATTTGTAAAATAGCTGAAGAATTTTTAAGTAATTATAAAGTAGTTGTAAAATAGTTAGATAGTTTCAAAATAGTAATTAGTTTGTAAAACAGATGAAAAATTGTTGTAAAATAGAAATTAGTTTTCAAAATAGTTGAAAAATAAGTATAAGATAGTTTGGATTTAAAAAGAAAAGTTGTATAGTAAATAGCTAGGAAAAATAGACTTAAAATAGTTTATATTAAAATATTTAGTTTGAAAATAGTCTCAGATTCAAACTGCTTCAATTTCCTAATCTCCCATTCCAATCACTTTCCAATTCCTACTTCCATTTGAACTGATTCAATTTCAATTCAATTTGAATTAACTTCAATTTCTTTCCCAAATTCAAATCAATTTCTGTTTGAATTTAAACTTATTCAACTTCAATCTCACTTCCAATTAATTCAATTCAATTTTCCATTTGAATTAATTTCAATTCCAATCTTAACTTTAAACCATCCCAAATTATATAAATTCGAGTTAAATTTTAAATGTTGATTAAATCCTTTAAATCAAATTAGCCTTTAATTTAACAACCTAAGTTTTTAAACAATTTAATTCTAAGTCCAAATTTCGAATATTCATTTTAAATTACCTTTACTTAACTTATTTGAAAGTTCAATTAAGAGTTCAAAACTTTTTAAACAATTCAATCTTCAGAATCCAATTTATTACCCCTTTTTTTACTTCAAACTTTGAGACCAATTCTTAAACAATTTATTTTGCAAGTCCATTTTTAACATTTAAATCTTAAGTTTAAAGTGATTTTATTCTCATAAGTTCAATCTTTATTTCTAATAATCATAATCTTGTAAATAATTTCAAAAAGTTTAATTCCATTTAATTTCAGTAATGAATATGTATATATTATCTCAATCCACTTCTTAATTCATTCAAATAATCTAATTCACAGTTTCATAGATTAACAACAATAGAATGATATCAGGATAAGCCAAGGTAAATAAACATCCAAACTATCTAAAGCATCCAGCAATAGCATCCATTACCAATTTTCAGAACTCAAACTTGTTTTGAGATCACACATAACTCCCATTCAAACCAACCATTTAACTTCCCTGAGTTAATCTCAATTTCATCTTGAAATTTTCAATTCAGGTTTCTTGTTCTAAACATGTTTAACTTCCCCTAAGTTAAATTCAATTCATTTAATCCAGTCAACTCTACTAAATTTGAATTTTCCATTTCAAATTTTAAACTTCTTACCAATATCCCTTCTCACTTATAAGCTCAAAAACTTATCACGTTTCAGGGAAAATTCAAAACTCAACACCTAGTGTTTACTTTCAAATTCAAAACCATTCTTGGTTTTTAGTTCAAAACATATTTCTTTAAAATTTAAAACAATTCTTGTTTTAAGATAAGATTCCTACATTTAAAAATATTATTTATTATATCTTTTAACACTTTAAAACAATTTAAATTTCTAGACATAGATTTTAAAACTTCACAGTTTAAATCCTTTTCAATTTACAAGTCATACTTATCTAAATTGTTACTTCCTTAAAATTTTCTGTTTTGCTTTATCATTAGTTATTATTAGTAAACAAACATCACATTATTAGACACAATAACCATTTTATGAAAACAACCAAGATTATCATATTTGAAACCAATTCACTATATATTATCTCATAATTTATTGGAAAATAAAAACAGGGTAACTTGATTCAACATTCTAAAAACACTTCTACAAATTTCAGGATTTTAATTTCTGGTTTGAATCCATTTCAAGCTTATCTTATCTGTATAGTTCATTTCTTGCCCAAATTTCCATTTGGTTGTATATTAATTACCACTTAATTATTATTATATTTAATTTCAATAACCAACAACCAACCCCGTAATATATATTAGAAAAATTATTTCTTTATATATCAAAATATAAGCTTATATAAGAATCACTCATGTTTAAAATCTTTATATAAGAAAATAACAAGTACGTTCTCATATATTATACACTCAACTCATTTTAGGGTATTATTGACCTTATCCTTAATGAGAAAACCCACTAGAGCTAAGATTCTCTATCTGCTCTGATACTAAATGTGATGATCCGAAATTTTTGACCCCGAAAATTCAAAACTAATACGTTCATTGTGAAGTGCCGAGCAATCGAACGCCAAAAAATCCATATTGTTAGGGTAAAGAAAAGAGGTAGAAGAAGAAACAGAAAACAAAACACAGAATCTCACATTCGCAGCGGATTAAAATATAATATCAAACAATAGCATTTATACAAAGAAAAGATGTATTTGTCAAATTTACATACAATACATCAGAGTACAACCATTTACATATAAATTGGATAGTCGAAATTAACTTGTCCCAGTCAACAACAATATAACTTCAATACACAGTGGAATAAACTCCATACGTTCCCGCCATCCAGCTCGCTACCTGAGCTCCAGAACGTCCTAACCTGAAAATCTGTAATACTCGGTATGACCCAAGATTACAATAAACTAACACCCGGGTCAGGCTGGAAACTAGCGTGAGTAAACCCATATAATTTGAAATATCAAGTTATAAAACTTATTTGAAAACTAGGGTAACTCGTACCTTACTACAAGTTCTCCACTAGTTATAGTCAATCTCTTATTACAAAACAATGTCTAATAGCTGTTACTCAGTTAAATAGCCATGTTACTTAATTTATTCCATACCAGCCTATTTTATTTTAAACTCACGTCTATAAAGAATTATTGTAGACTACAAACCGAAGTTGTTTCGGGTAGTTGTTGATACCCGACCCCGGTCTCTTCGAGTCCAATATCATTTTTAATCCAAGATGTTTAAGTCAAACAAATCAATTTTAAATACAGAATATCATATTTTCACAGCAGTTCATCATCGATAGATAACCCACATTGTCACAGTTCAATCAAAACATTTCATATCACAGAGCATCACAAATCACATATCAAAGATGTCAACAATCCAAGGCATTAATATAACTTAATCATCCATAAGCAAGATTGATTAGTTATGCAATTCCTTATTGAATTAATTTAATTACCTTTAAAACCTGCTTGATTATCCTTAACCATTTATTATTACTTTCATTAGTTATCCTTAATTATTCACATTTATTAATTATCCTCTAATTAATTATGTTAATTAATTACCCTTTAATTAATCACATTAATTAATGATCCTTTAATTAATCATACTAAGTAATTATCATTTAATCAATCACTTTAATTAATTATCTTTTAATTACTTGCATTAATTAACTAATCCTTATTTACTTCCATTAAGTAATTATCCTTAATTAATCTAATATAAACCATTATCTTAATTAATTACTTAATTAAATCATTATTAAATTTCATTTGAAATCACATAGGAATATAATTAAATAATTAACTTATTATATAATTATATTAAACCAAATAGTTTAAATTCAAAAACATTTGATTTATAATTTATACTTGAAACTTGTTTTATATTCAACTTAGAAACCTTGTTAACATTTTCTCTTACTTTGAAAACCTTTCATTTCTTTACTTTTAAGCTTGTTAACAATTTTTACCTTTTCTTTAAACCTTGGGTTAAAACATTCAATCGTAGATACCCGTGCCCATGCTGGAAAATTCCCGAGCTAAACTCGAGTCACACCGCTATGATTATCTCACGAATCAACCCGAGCAAAACCCTAATATCCCTGAGCTAACACCCGAGAAAAAGCCTTCTTCTTCCCCGATGCCAAACAACACAGAAACTTCAGATACGCCTGGACACTCGTGCACGTGCACAATCGATCGGCTCCCATTCGATCAACGCTTCATCCACACACACGTCGTCGGTGCTCCACTCAGACGGCTCGACCACCCAAGAAAACCGTTCTCATCGAAATTCAAAATCGAGCAGGTCGTGCAGTTCCTAGTACGGAACGATCACCAAAAACATCCATGCTCTGCCGCTGTAACAACCCTGTATTTTGTAATTATTTTATTGTATATTTTAATTATTTTAATCTAAAATTTTGATTTAAAAACTTATGTTACTTATTTGGAATGATTAAATTTATTATTTAAATATAAAATCTTGATTTTATATGAGTTATAATTCCAAACTATGTAAGTTAAATATTTGCTTGAAATGTTGATTCTGGTCAAAACAGTCAAACTGTGACTTTTAACTTAAAATTCTAAAAGTTTGAAATTTATATTTTTTTCTTTTATTATGAAAGTACATAAAATTCTAAGAACACCACTTTTCGTTTCGTTGAAATTGGATGTAAATTGTGAAAGTTATACCATTTACAATATTTTGCATATATAGGGTTATTTAACAATGACTATTTTAAATTGAATAAATTACTTCTTCTTTGTTATATTTTATTTTAATATGTAATAATATGTTTTATTATGTATATTTTGACTTTTAAATATTTTTAAATGATAATAGACTTTTTTCAAAATTTACTGTATTTATTTCCTATTTTTAAAGGCTGTTTTATAATTTTCTGCTATTTTCTTCATATAAATTTTACTTAACTAATTTTTTATTTATTTATTTTGTGAATGCATTTTATTTTATTTTTTATAAATATTTTTACAAGTCCATGAAGATTTTTTAAAGTTCATTTGAAATTATTTCTAATTTTTAAAGCCTAGTCTGCAATTTTAAGCCATTTTCTTAATTTAATTATATATAATTAAAATTTATTGATTTATTTTATACATTCACTTTTATTGCTGTGTTTTACTTTATTTTATTCATTTTACATGTATTTAAATTTAAGAATTTTTTTTCAAAGTGTATTGAAGTTATTTCTAATTCCTAAGTCTAGTTTTCATTTTCTGTGCCATTTTTCTTATTTTAATCATATCTAATTAATAATTAATTATTAATATTTTGTTTATCTGTTATATTTTCGAATTCTAACTGAAATTTATAAGTGTTTTAAGTTATTTAAGATGTATATGAATATATAGAGGAAGTTTAAAAGGTTTGAAAGCAAAGAAACGTAAAACTGTTTTAACGTTTCTTCTTCCATTTCTTTTCCAATTAATAGATTTAATTTTCTTTGACCGTTCCTTTCTTTATTGTAGCTGTGCATTTCTTACCTCATTTTCACGTGAAAACATTCCTCTCCACTTCATTTTTCACGGCTAGAAAGGTTTGGTAATGGCTCCTCTTTTTCTCTTCTTTTTGCTCTTCTTTTTCCATTGTTTTCTTATATTTTGCCTTGTTTTCTCATGTGTATTGCTTGGCCTCTCCTCCATAGCCACAACCACCACCTCCTACATCTCTTCCCAACCATCACCACCATCTACCCCATCAGATCTGACCATGGCCGAACCCCTTTTGATGGTCAAACCCCTCAAACTACAACCTAGATGCCGAGATCCATGCTTATTTGACCTCTACATGCTCATCCACTTCAACCACCACCCAAACCATCACCATAGCCGCCGCCACTCCCCAGACCTGACCACAACACACCCCTCCTCACCTTTTTCCAGTCATGACACATCACAGGCCGAGCCCAATCCCCAAGGCTGAGCCCTTGTTTTGACCAAAAACCACCTAATTGCCTTCAAAACCACATCACCTCCTCATGTACAAACTCCACCTTGTCTTGCCTTGAACCCGAGCTATGTTAGCCCAAACCTGACCCAAAACTTGACCACATATGAACCACATCAGACCCCAAAGCCATACCAAACAATAGAAAAGGCAAAGCAAAAGACTGCGTAGTCGTATCTCCTTTTATTTCAATGTTATTGCATTTTAAAGTCGTATTGAATTTTGTTGTTTTGATTGTTTGTTTTGGGTTGTACACAAGAGTTATAGATTGGATTCGTTATCCACTCATGTCCGTAGTCTTGTCATCGTGCTTGTCATGCTTTTGGAATCGCACTTGTGTTAGTTGTTTTGGTCTTCAACTTGAAAAAAAAGTGAGTCTTTCTCACTCTGACATTTATACTTATGAAAAGTGAATTGATGACAAGTGTTTGTAATAAAAAATGTTTATGCAAGTTAATGATGATCATATGATATGCTATGCCATGTTATTACCATATTATTACCATGTTAAAACTGTTAATTTTCAACTGACATCTCATATATGACTGTATATTGTGATATTGACCTTGTTTATATTATTCCTGTATATGATTACACTGCAAGTTCCCTGTTAGAATAGAATCATTACGGGCTGAAATGATAGGCCTGATTTATTTTATTTTATTTATTTTAACTAGGGATTGTGGGTTTGAAATGATAAAACCCGGATTTTCTTTGTAAATTACGGGTTGAAATGATATATTACCCGTATCACTTTACCTAGCGTAGAAAATTTTATACAGGCCCGTAGTTAAAATATGCTTTTCTAAAAATTTTAAAATATTTTAGAAATTTAATTATTATAATATTTTGATTTGAAATTTAATAAAAATAAAATTTTTGTAAAATATTATTGATTTTCTGAATAATTGTAAGTGAAATGAATTAATGAAAAAGTTAGAAATTTTGAACGTAAGTTATTTTGGAAATTTTGATTTAATTTTGATTGGAAATTTAATTGAGTATGAAATTATGATAAATTTATGATAATTTGAATTTAAATGAATTTAAAATGATTTTTATCATATTTATGATTTTTAATAAAGTTGAAATGTGAAATGAATGAATATTGTAAGTTGAAACTTTGAAATATAACTAGAATTGGAAATTTATGAAATTGACGTAAAGTGAACTTTTAGTTAAGCAAATAAAAATAAAACTAAGTTATATTTGAGAATTTGAACTTAAGTGTTAAGTTGAAATTTAATGTAATGGATTTTAAAATTGAACATTGCATTTTAATAAGTGGATTATTATTAAATCTTGATTTTTGAATGGAAATTTAACCCTGTAAAATCATGAACTTGAAGAAAATTAAATGATGTTATAAATGTGAAAATGTATGACTTTATAAGTTAAAAATGTTTCAATAAAAATATAACTGGTTGAGAAATTTTATTTAATATTTGAAGTTAATTGACTGCATTTTTGAAATGATATTAATTACAATGTAAATGATATTACAACAATTGTAAATACTGTAGTTGATGATAATGAACTAAAAAAAAGCTATTGAAAAAAATATTATAGAAATTTTTGTAAGTACTATGATTTTTGAATTTAACTAAGTTTATTCGAAATTTAAGAAAACTCTATTACAACATTTTTAAACGTTGTCTTTTGTTATATTGAACTGTTTTGAATGTAACTTTCCGTAGAGTTTTCTGAATGATGCGAAAAGTGAATTTTCGCTGTTTTGATAAACTTAAGTGAATAAATGAACTTTAGAAGTTGAAATTTTTGGAAATTTAATAATTTAATTATTAAGCATAATAACTTCATTGAAATGAAAAAAAAGAATTTTTGGAATATAAACTGTTTTAAAATATGAATTGAAATGGTTTTTAGATTGAATAAAATGAACAATGATTTGAAATGAATGAAGTTTTGAAAAGATATGATATTTTGATATATTAAAATGATTTGAAAATGAAGTTTTGAAAGGATATGATATTTTGATATATTAAAATGATTTGAAACGAAGTTTTGAAAGATATGATATTTTTGATATCAAATGATTTGAAAAACGGAGTTTGAAAGATAGGACACTTTGATATTAACATGATTTAAAAAGAAGTTCTGAAAGATATGATATTTTGGAACTGAAAGGTAGTGTTGAAAGGGTATGAAAATTTAATATATTGAAATGGTTAGAAATGACTTGATATTTATTTTGATAAATATTTGAATTGAAAGATATTTTACGATGATATATTGAAATGGTTTTGGAAATGATTTAATCTTTATTTTGATAAGGATTTGGATTGAAAAGGATATTTTATTTTGAAGGATAAAATATTTTTAAAGTTATAACTACGGGTTATAATAACGATGGGTTGTTAAAGAGACCGGGATCGGATATTGTCTTATAGCCGGCCAATACCGAAAACCACTTTAACAACCGTGTATGCGGTGGAGATTCCAGAATGAAGTAGGATGGTGGCGACGTTCTCGAGGTATATATTACGTGGACCCAACTCCCGTGAGTTGGCATATATGACTAAAACAGGAGCTATACCGGGCTACACAAACAGTCGCACCCTTTCATCGAGCATGCTCCATCGGAAACCATTCTATTACTGTTGTGATTCGATTCGGTGGCGCCACTTTGATTCGGGGGTATTGTTCGAGGTGGGCGGAAGCTGCTGGCTTGCCGTCACCACCGATTCGAGAGTGCAAACGGTGTATCCACCCTGGCATTGCCTCGCGTGCCGTGTCATATCCTTATATCGAGTCCACTACGATTTTGGTTTTAAAGATCCGACCGCGTTAAGGTTCACCATCCCATTAACGCTATTTTCTATATGATTATACTTTACTGATTAGACACTACCGTATATAGCGTATATTACTACATAGTAAATAGTTTAACGGATCCTTAGAGGATGGGCGGTCCCAAGCATCCTTTAAGTTACTGATGCATTTTGTTACTGTTCACTTGAGTTGATTTACAGCTTATAAGTATTTATGTCCTGACTCGAGGGTTTTGTGTTTTGCTTTACGCTCGGGTCAGATTGATTGAGTTAGCATTCAAGATTCACCTTTGGCGTTAGAGCTTTCCTTGAAGATCCAGCCATCTATTTTGTTTCAGTATCCAGTGGTTCAGTGATGTATCTGATTTGTACCTGATGTATCCTGTTACTCTTCTGTTGTATCTTATTTAACTCTGATGTATCTCATATTTTATATAGTAGCTTCATGAACTACTATCTCCTCTTTTACTTCCACTGCATTATCATTACTCTGTGTCTGTGATCTATGATTTTATTTACTGTATATTATGAGATTTGCCAAATTTTTATTTACAACGCGGTATTTTGAGCAATTCAATTTCGGCATGAGTGTCTACCCATACACTTATAATGGATGCGAATAGTTGAAAATACCGAGTCGTTACAGTTGGTATCAAAGCTTTGGTAGCTCTAGGAAAAACTCAGCATATGGAGTGAATGTATTTACAGAATCACTTTCATTAGAGTTTGAATCTCTTCCTTTTTGACTCGATTCCTTTGAATTTTGGAACGTTCCCTACAGTTCCAAAATCCATTCGTATCCCTCACTATTCATCTTCTTTTACTCTGGAGCATTCCATAACTCCGCTTCGAATGATCTTTCTAGTGAGGCGGTGGTTATGCCAATTTCAAATTGAATTGAAAAAAGGGGAAAACCCCTTTACAATTAGCATCGATTCACCAGAGATTCTTATCTATCCTTGGTTTAGATGCTAATATCTTTTGTTATTCCAAACTCTAACTTTTGAGTTCGAATGTAGATTTACCCTAGAAAATCCACATCGATCTTATTCTTTAAGTCACGGTTAACCCGGTTAAGGTTGCTCGTGATTTATATAAGCTTATACATCTTCCTATTCTGTTATTTAATCATGTCATCCTTGTTTCCAACTTATTTTTAAATCATAATCTCCTTTGATTTGTGTTAATCAAAAAAATTTGAATCTCTATCCTTCTTTGAAAATCTATTTATGTATAGTGTATTTGTAAACTAGTATTTAAAATTTAAAATGTTTTATATATTGTGTTGTTTGAGTTGTTGATGTTGAGTTGGGTTTCTGATCGATACGTGTGATCAACGCTATCGATAAGATTTCCAAAACACTTTGACAGAACAAACGGACACAATATATAAAAAAAATTTGGTTAATGAAATAAATTTTGATATATAAGTAAATTTATGGAACTTAATGAAATGAATTTAAAACAAGAATTTGAGGATTTAAATCCCGATTATTTCGAACTTTGGTTTAAAGTTTTAAAAGGTTATATTATTTAAAGTATTTTGAATATAATTTGTTTTCAAAGAATTTTAAAGGTTTAAAATTAGTGCTCTTCTCTTTGTCGCTGGAAAATAACTTCAGTGATGATCGCGACATCATCGACGTTCATTTTCGAGTTTCGAAGTTAAGAGACTGTTCTGTAGTCTTGCTACAGCTTTGTTTTGGGAAATTAAATTGATTTGAATTTCTAAAATATGACTTGATTTATAATATATATATATATGATTGAAATTTGATTTGACATATTATATATGTATATATATTATTTCTTATCTCTAAATGGTCTGAAGAAATCGGAAATTTAATTCTTAAATTCTATTTTTAAAGAATAATTTCAATTATAAAAAGAAAATGAAAAAAAATTGAATAAATGATTTAAGCTTGAAATGATTGAATTGGAAATTTTATTTGTATAATACAATTGCATTCAAATATAACTTACCAAAATTTCAGAAGTTAAAAATGTAATTGGATAATATACGATATAAAAAGATTTTATAAATAAAATTTGAGTAGTTATAATAAATGTTACACACTTAAATTTTAATTATAAAATGATTAACAGAGGTAAATATAATAAAGGGTAATTGAATGACTTACAATAAAATGATGTTAAAAGAACTAAGAATAAAAGAAAGTAGTTATAAAAAAAAATGTAAATATATTTAACATGAGTGATAAATATATTGAGAGGAATAAATTTAATTTTGATTAGGAATAAAGAAGAATAAAATTTATTAAGTACATTGTGAGTGTAATAAATGATTGTTTTTCAAACCCACGGTTTTAAAAATGGTTAATTTTAAATGATTGGATAATAAGATAATGAAATTTGAGATAGTTACGATTTATTTAACTTGTGTAAAGATTTATTCTCTGTTTAAGTTGAAATTTCCATGCTTTCAAATTCATTTCCTTATTTTGTTTTCAAACTATCTTTTGGTTGTCCTTATTATCCTTATCTTTCTATAGACCGATATAGGCATCTTTCTATAATCTTTCTGTTTAGAAATCTTTCTATAATCTTTGATAGACCTTTGGTAATCATTTTGAATCCATCTTTTTCGTGCTTGTGTTCTTGATTCTGGAGGATCTTGGAAAGATCACCTCCACCTTGTAAAACTTACCTATAACAACAGTTATCAGGTATAACTTCAATCTTCTTGTCATCTTATCTTAGTCCTATTTCACTCTATCTTTTTCCTTTTCGGGGACGAAGAGTTTTGAGTGGGGGAGAGTGTAACAACCCTATATTTTGTAATTATTTTATTATATATTTTAATTATTTTAATCTAAAATTTTGATTTAAAAACTTATTTTACTTATTTGGAATGATTAAATTTATTATTTAAATATAAAATCTTGATTTTATATGAGTTATAATTCCAAACTGTGTAAGTTAAATATTTGCTTGAAATGTTGATTCTGGTCAAAACAGTCAAACTGTGGCTTTTAACTTAAAATTTTAAAAGTTTGAAATTTAAATTTTTTTTCTTTTATTATGAAAGTACATAAAATTCTAAGAACACCACTTTTCGTTTCGTTGAAATTGGATGCAAATTGTGAAAGTTATACCATTTACAATATTTTGCATATATAGGGTTATTTAACAATGACTATTTTAAATTGAATAAATTACTTCTTCTTTGTTATATTTTATTTTAATATGTAATAATATGTTTTATTATGTATATTTTGACTTTTAAATATTTTTAAATGATAATAGACTTTTTTCAAAATTTACTGTATTTATTTCCTATTTTTAAAGGCTGTTTTATAATTTTCTGCTATTTTCTTCATATAAATTTTACTTAACTAATTTTTTATTTATTTATTTTGTGAATGCATTTTATTTTATTTTTTATAAATATTTTTACAAGTCCATGAAGATTTTTTAAAGTTCATTTGAAATTATTTCTAATTTTTAAAGCCTAGTCTGCAATTTTAAGCCATTTTCTTAATTTAATTATATATAATTAAAATTTATTGATTTATTTTATACATTCACTTTTATTGCTGTGTTTTACTTTATTTTATTCATTTTACATGTATTTAAATTTAAGAATTTTTTTTCAAAGTGTATTGAAGTTATTTCTAATTCCTAAGTCTAGTTTTCATTTTCTGTGCCATTTTTCTTATTTTAATCATATCTAATTAATAATTAATTATTAATATTTTGTTTATCTGTTATATTTTCAAATTCTAACTGAAATTTATAAGTGTTTTAAGTTATTTAAGATGTATATGAATATATAGAGGAAGTTTAAAAGGTTTGAAAGCAAAGAAACGTAAAACTGTTTTAACGTTTCTTCTTCCATTTCTTTTCCAATTAATAGATTTAATTTTCTTTGACCGTTCCTTTCTTTATTGTAGCTATGCATTTCTTACCTCATTTTAACGTGAAAACATTCCTCTCCACTTCATTTTTCACGGCTAGAAAGGTTTGGTAATGGCTCCTCTTTTTCCCTTCTTTTTGCTCTTCTTTTTCCATTGTTTTCTTATATTTTGCCTTGTTTTCTCATGTGTATTGCTTGGCCTCTCCTCCATAGCCACAACCACCACCTCCTACATATCTTCCCAACCATCACCACCATCTACTCCATCAGATCTGACCATGGCCGAACTCTTTTTGATGGTCAAACCCCTCAAACTACAACCTAGATGCCTAGATCCATGCTTATTTGACCTCTACATGCTCATCCACTTCAACCACCACCCAAACCATCACCATAGCCGCCGCCACTCCCCAGACCTGACCACAACACACCCCTCCTCACCTTTGTCCAGTCATGACACATCACAGGCCGAGCCCAATCCCCAAGGCTGAGCCCTTGTTTTGACCAAAAACCACCTAATTGCCTTCAAAACCACATCACCTCCTCATGTACAAACTCCACCTTGTCTTGCCTTGAACCCGAGCTATGTTAGCCCAAACCTGACCCAAAACTTGACCACATATGAACCACATCAGACCCCAAAGCCATACCAAACAATAGAAAAGGCAAAGCAAAAGACTGCGTAGTCGTATCTCCTTTTATTTCAATGTTATTGCATTTTAAAGTCGTATTGAATTTTGTTGTTTTGATTGTTTGTTTTGGGTTGTACACAAGAGTTATAGATTGGATTCGTTATCCACTCATGTCCGTAGTCTTGTCATCGTGCTTGTCGTGCTTTTGGAATCGCACTTGTGTTAGTTGTTTTGGTCTTCAACTTGAAAAAAAAGTGAGTCTTTCTCACTCTGACATTTATACTTATGAAAAGTGAATTGATGACAAGTGTTTGTAATAAAAAATGTTTATGCAAGTTAATGATGATCATATGATATGCTATGCCATGTTATTACCATATTATTACCATGTTAAAACTGTTAATTTTCAACTGACATCTGATATATGACTGTATATTGTGATATTGACCTTGTTTATATTATTCCTGTATATGATTACACTGCAAGTTCCCTGTTAGAATAGAATCATTACGGGCTGAAATGATAGGCCTGATTTATTTTATTTTATTTATTTTAACTAGGGATTGTGGGTTTGAAATGATAAAACCCGGATTTTCTTTGTAAATTACGGGTTGAAATGATATATTACCCGTATCACTTTACCTAGCGTAGAAAATTTTATACAGGCCCGTAGTTAAAATATGCTTTTCTAAAAATTTTAAAATATTTTAGAAATTTAATTATTATAATATTTTGATTTGAAATTTAATAAAAATAAAATTTTTGTAAAATATTATTGATTTTCTGAATAATTGTAAGTGAAATGAATTAATGAAAAAGTTAGAAATTTTGAACGTAAGTTATTTTGGAAATTTTGATTTAATTTTGATTGGAAATTTAATTGAGTATGAAATTATGATAAATTTATGATAATTTGAATTTAAATGAATTTAAAATGATTTTTATCATATTTATGATTTTTAATAAAGTTGAAATGTGAAATGAATGAATATTGTAAGTTGAAACTTTGAAATATAACTAGAATTGGAAATTTATGAAATTGACGTAAAGTGAACTTTTAGTTAAGCAAATAAAAATAAAACTAAGTTATATTTGAGAATTTGAACTTAAGTGTTAAGTTGAAATTTAATGTAATGGATTTTAAAATTGAACATTGCATTTTAATAAGTGGATTATTATTAAATCTTGATTTTTGAATGGAAATTTAACCCTGTAAAATCATGAACTTGAAGAAAATTAAATGATGTTATAAATGTGAAAATGTATGACTTTATAAGTTAAAAATGTTTCAATAAAAATATAACTGGTTGAGAAATTTTATTTAATATTTGAAGTTAATTGACTGCATTTTTGAAATGATATTAATTACAATGTAAATGATATTACAACAATTGTAAATACTGTAGTTGATGATAATGAACTAAAAAAAAGCTATTGAAAAAAATATTATAGAAATTTTTGTAAGTACTATGATTTTTGAATTTAACTAAGTTTATTTGAAATTTAAGAAAACTCTATTACAACATTTTTAAACGTTGTCTTTTGTTATATTGAACTGTTTTGAATGTAACTTTCCGTAGAGTTTTCTAAATGATGCGAAAAGTGAATTTTCGCTGTTTTGATAAACTTAAGTGAATAAATGAACTTTGGAAGTTGAAATTTTTGGAAATTTAATAATTTAATTTTTAAGCATAATAACTTCATTGAAATGAAAAAAAAGAATTTTTGGAATATAAACTGTTTTAAAATATGAATTGAAATGGTTTTTAGATTGAATAAAATGAACAATGATTTGAAATGAATGAAGTTTTGAAAAGATATGATATTTTGATATATTAAAATGATTTGAAAATGAAGTTTTGAAAGGATATGATATTTTGATATATTAAAATGATTTGAAACGAAGTTTTGAAAGATATGATATTTTTGATATCAAATGATTTGAAAAACGGAGTTTGAAAGATAGGACACTTTGATATTAACATGATTTAAAAAGAAGTTCTGAAAGATATGATATTTTGGAACTGAAAGGTAGTGTTGAAAGGGTATGAAAATTTAATATATTGAAATGGTTAGAAATGACTTGATATTTATTTTGATAAATATTTGAATTGAAAGATATTTTACGATGATATATTGAAATGGTTTTGGAAATGATTTAATCTTTATTTTGATAAGGATTTGGATTGAAAAGGATATTTTATTTTGAAGGATAAAATATTTTTAAAGTTATAACTACGGGTTATAATAACGATGGGTTGTTAAAGAGACCGGGATCGGATATTGTCTTATAGCCGGCCAATACCGAAAACCACTTTAACAACCGTGTATGCGGTGGAGATTCCAGAATGAAGTAGGATGGTGGCGACGTTCTCGAGGTATATATTACGTGGACCCAACTCCCGTGAGTTGGCATATATGACTAAAACAGGAGCTATACCGGGCTACACAAACAGTCGCACCCTTTCATCGAGCATGCTCCATCGGAAACCATTCTATTACTGTTGTGATTCGATTCGGTGGCGCCACTTTGATTCGGGGGTATTGTTCGAGGTGGGCGGAAGCTGCTGGCTTGCCGTCACCACCGATCCGAGAGTGCAAACGGTGTATCCACCCTGGCATTGCCTCGCGTGCCGTGTCATATCCTTATATCGAGTCCACTACGATTTTGGTTTTAAAGATCCGACCGCGTTAAGGTTCACCATCCCATTAACGCTATTTTCTATATGATTATACTTTACTGATTAGACACTACCGTATATAGCGTATATTACTACATAGTAAATAGTTTAACGGATCCTTAGAGGATGGGCGGTCCCAAGCATCCTTTAAGTTACTGATGCATTTTGTTACTGTTCACTTGAGTTGATTTACAGCTTATAAGTATTTATGTCCTGACTCGAGGGTTTTGTGTTTTGCTTTACGCTCGGGTCAGATTGATTGAGTTAGCATTCAAGATTCACCTTTGGCGTTAGAGCTTTCCTTGAAGATCCAGCCATCTATTTTGTTTCAGTATCCAGTGGTTCAGTGATGTATCTGATTTGTACCTGATGTATCCTGTTACTCTTCTGTTGTATCTTATTTAACTCTGATGTATCTCATATTTTATATAGTAGCTTCATGAACTACTATCTCCTCTTTTACTTCCACTGCATTATCATTACTCTGTGTCTGTGATCTATGATTTTATTTACTGTATATTATGAGATTTGCCAAATTTTTATTTACAACGCGGTATTTTGAGCAATTCAATTTCGGCATGAGTGTCTACCCATACACTTATAATGGATGCGAATAGTTGAAAATACCGAGTCGTTACAGTTGGTATCAAAGCTTTGGTAGCTCTAGGAAAAACTCAGCATATGGAGTGAATGTATTTACAGAATCACTTTCATTAGAGTTTGAATCTCTTCCTTTTTGACTCGATTCCTTTGAATTTTGGAACGTTCCCTACAGTTCCAAAATCCATTCGTATCCCTCACTATTCATCTTCTTTTACTCTGGAGCATTCCATAACTCCGCTTCGAATGATCTTTCTAGTGAGGCGGTGGTTATGCCAATTTCAAATTGAATTGAAAAAAGGGGAAAACCCCTTTACAATTAGCATCGATTCACCAGAGATTCTTATCTATCCTTGGTTTAGATGCTAATATCTTTTGTTATTCCAAACTCTAACTTTTGAGTTCGAATGTAGATTTACCCTAGAAAATCCACATCGATCTTATTCTTTAAGTCACGGTTAACCCGGTTAAGGTTGCTCGTGATTTATATAAGCTTATACATCTTCCTATTCTGTTATTTAATCATGTCATCCTTGTTTCCAACTTATTTTTAAATCATAATCTCCTTTGATTTGTGTTAATCAAAAAAATTTGAATCTCTATCCTTCTTTGAAAATCTATTTATGTATAGTGTATTTGTAAACTAGTATTTAAAATTTAAAATGTTTTATATATTGTGTTGTTTGAGTTGTTGATGTTGAGTTGGGTTTCTGATCGATACGTGTGATCAACGCTATCGATAAGATTTCCAAAACACTTTGACAGAACAAACGGACACAATATATAAAAAAAATTTGGTTAATGAAATAAATTTTGATATATAAGTAAATTTATGGAACTTAATGAAATGAATTTAAAACAAGAATTTGAGGATTTAAATCCCGATTATTTCGAACTTTGGTTTAAAGTTTTAAAAGGTTATATTATTTAAAGTATTTTGAATATAATTTGTTTTCAAAGAATTTTAAAGGTTTAAAATTAGTGCTCTTCTCTTTGTCGCTGGAAAATAACTTCAGTGATGATCGCGACATCATCGACGTTCATTTTCGAGTTTCGAAGTTAAGAGACTGTTCTGTAGTCTTGCTACAGCTTTGTTTTGGGAAATTAAATTGATTTGAATTTCTAAAATATGACTTGATTTATAATATATATATATGATTGAAATTTGATTTGACATATTATATATGTATATATATTATTTCTTATCTCTAAATGGTCTGAAGAAATCGGAAATTTAATTCTTAAATTCTATTTTTAAAGAATAATTTCAATTATAAAAAGAAAATGAAAAAAAAATTGAATAAATGATTTAAGCTTGAAATGATTGAATTGGAAATTTTATTTGTATAATACAATTGCATTCAAATATAACTTACCAAAATTTCAGAAGTTAAAAATGTAATTGGATAATATACGATATAAAAAGATTTTATAAATAAAATTTGAGTAGTTATAATAAATGTTACACACTTAAATTTTAATTATAAAATGATTAACAGAGGTAAATATAATAAAGGGTAATTGAATGACTTACAATAAAATGATGTTAAAAGAACTAAGAATAAAAGAAAGTAGTTATAAAAAAAAATGTAAATATATTTAACATGAGTGATAAATATATTGAGAGGAATAAATTTAATTTTGATTAGGAATAAAGAAGAATAAAATTTATTAAGTACATTGTGAGTGTAATAAATGATTGTTTTTCAAACCCACGGTTTTAAAAATGGTTAATTTTAAATGATTGGATAATAAGATAATGAAATTTGAGATAGTTACGATTTATTTAACTTGTGTAAAGATTTATTCTCTGTTTAAGTTGAAATTTCCATGCTTTCAAATTCATTTCCTTATTTTGTTTTCAAACTATCTTTTGGTTGTCCTTATTATCCTTATCTTTCTATAGACCGATATAGGCATCTTTCTATAATCTTTCTGTTTAGAAATCTTTCTATAATCTTTGATAGACCTTTGGTAATCATTTTGAATCCATCTTTTTCGTGCTTGTGTTCTTGATTCTGGAGGATCTTGGAAAGATCACCTCCACCTTGTAAAACTTACCTATAACAACAGTTATCAGGTATAACTTCAATCTTCTTGTCATCTTATCTTAGTCCTATTTCACTCTATCTTTTTCCTTTTCGGGGACGAAGAGTTTTGAGTGGGGGAGAGTGTAACAACCCTATATTTTGTAATTATTTTATTATATATTTTAATTATTTTAATCTAAAATTTTGATTTAAAAACTTATTTTACTTATTTGGAATGATTAAATTTATTATTTAAATATAAAATCTTGATTTTATATGAGTTATAATTCCAAACTGTGTAAGTTAAATATTTGCTTGAAATGTTGATTCTGGTCAAAACAATCAAACTGTGGCTTTTAACTTAAAATTTTAAAAGTTTGAAATTTAAATTTTTTTTCTTTTATTATGAAAGTACATAAAATTCTAAGAACACCACTTTTCGTTTCGTTGAAATTGGATGCAAATTGTGAAAGTTATACCATTTACAATATTTTGCATATATAGGGTTATTTAACAATGACTATTTTAAATTGAATAAATTACTTCTTCTTTGTTATATTTTATTTTAATATGTAATAATATGTTTTATTATGTATATTTTGACTTTTAAATATTTTTAAATGATAATAGACTTTTTTCAAAATTTACTGTATTTATTTCCTATTTTTAAAGGCTGTTTTATAATTTTCTGCTATTTTCTTCATATAAATTTTACTTAACTAATTTTTTATTTATTTATTTTGTGAATGCATTTTATTTTATTTTTTATAAATATTTTTACAAGTCCATGAAGATTTTTTAAAGTTCATTTGAAATTATTTCTAATTTTTAAAGCCTAGTCTGCAATTTTAAGCCATTTTCTTAATTTAATTATATATAATTAAAATTTATTGATTTATTTTATACATTCACTTTTATTGCTGTGTTTTACTTTATTTTATTCATTTTACATGTATTTAAATTTAAGAATTTTTTTCAAAGTGTATTGAAGTTATTTCTAATTCCTAAGTCTAGTTTTCATTTTCTGTGCCATTTTTCTTATTTTAATCATATCTAATTAATAATTAATTATTAATATTTTGTTTATCTGTTATATTTTCAAATTCTAACTGAAATTTATAAGTGTTTTAAGTTATTTAAGATGTATATGAATATATAGAGGAAGTTTAAAAGGTTTGAAAGCAAAGAAACGTAAAACTGTTTTAACGTTTCTTCTTCCATTTCTTTTCCAATTAATAGATTTAATTTTCTTTGACCGTTCCTTTCTTTATTGTAGCTGTGCATTTCTTACCTCATTTTAACGTGAAAACATTCCTCTCCACTTCATTTTTCACGGCTAGAAAGGTTTGGTAATGGCTCCTCTTTTTCTCTTCTTTTTGCTCTTCTTTTTCCATTGTTTTCTTATATTTTGCCTTGTTTTCTCATGTGTATTGCTTGGCCTCTCCTCCTTAGCCACAACCACCACCTCCTACATATCTTCCCAACCATCACCACCATCTACTCCATCAGATCTGACCATGGCCGAACTCTTTTTGATGGTCAAACCCCTCAAACTACAACCTAGATGCCTAGATCCATGCTTATTTGACCTCTACATGCTCATCCACTTCAACCACCACCCAAACCATCACCATAGCCGCCGCCACTCCCCAGACCTGACCACAACACACCCCTCCTCACCTTTGTCCAGTCATGACACATCACAGGCCGAGCCCAATCCCCAAGGCTGAGCCCTTGTTTTGACCAAAAACCACCTAATTGCCTTCAAAACCACATCACCTCCTCATGTACAAACTCCACCTTGTCTTGCCTTGAACCCGAGCTATGTTAGCCCAAACCTGACCCAAAACTTGACCACATATGAACCACATCAGACCCCAAAGCCATACCAAACAATAGAAAAGGCAAAGCAAAAGACTGCGTAGTCGTATCTCCTTTTATTTCAATGTTATTGCATTTTAAAGTCGTATTGAATTTTGTTGTTTTGATTGTTTGTTTTGGGTTGTACACAAGAGTTATAGATTGGATTCGTTATCCACTCATGTCCGTAGTCTTGTCATCGTGCTTGTCGTGCTTTTGGAATCGCACTTGTGTTAGTTGTTTTGGTCTTCAACTTGAAAAAAAAGTGAGTCTTTCTCACACTGACATTTATACTTATGAAAAGTGAATTGATGACAAGTGTTTGTAATAAAAAATGTTTATGCAAGTTAATGATGATCATATGATATGCTATGCCATGTTATTACCATATTATTACCATGTTAAAACTGTTAATTTTCAACTGACATCTGATATATGACTGTATATTGTGATATTGACCTTGTTTATATTATTCCTGTATATGATTACACTACAAGTTCCCTGTTAGAATAGAATCATTACGGGCTGAAATGATAGGCCTGATTTATTTTATTTTATTTATTTTAACTAGGGATTGTGGGTTTGAAATGATAAAACCCGGATTTTCTTTGTAAATTACGGGTTGAAATGATATATTACCCGTATCACTTTACCTAGCGTAGAAAATTTTATACAGGCCCGTAGTTAAAATATGCTTTTCTAAAAATTTTAAAATATTTTAGAAATTTAATTATTATAATATTTTGATTTGAAATTTAATAAAAATAAAATTTTTGTAAAATATTATTGATTTTCTGAATAATTGTAAGTGAAATGAATTAATGAAAAAGTTAGAAATTTTGAACGTAAGTTATTTTGGAAATTTTGATTTAATTTTGATTGGAAATTTAATTGAGTATGAAATTATGATAAATTTATGATAATTTGAATTTAAATGAATTTAAAATGATTTTTATCATATTTATGATTTTTAATAAAGTTGAAATGTGAAATGAATGAATATTGTAAGTTGAAACTTTGAAATATAACTAGAATTGGAAATTTATGAAATTGACGTAAAGTGAACTTTTAGTTAAACAAATAAAAATAAAACTAAGTTATATTTGAGAATTTGAACTTAAGTGTTAAGTTGAAATTTAATGTAATGGATTTTAAAATTGAACATTGCATTTTAATAAGTGGATTATTATTAAATCTTGATTTTTGAATGGAAATTTAACCCTGTAAAATCATGAACTTGAAGAAAATTAAATGATGTTATAAATGTGAAAATGTATGACTTTATAAGTTAAAAATGTTTCAATAAAAATATAACTGGTTGAGAAATTTTATTTAATATTTGAAGTTAATTGACTGCATTTTTGAAATGATATTAATTACAATGTAAATGATATTACAACAATTGTAAATACTGTAGTTGATGATAATGAACTAAAAAAAAGCTATTGAAAAAAATATTATAGAAATTTTTGTAAGTACTATGATTTTTGAATTTAACTAAGTTTATTTGAAATTTAAGAAAACTCTATTACAACATTTTTAAACGTTGTCTTTTGTTATATTGAACTGTTTTGAATGTAACTTTCCGTAGAGTTTTCTAAATGATGCGAAAAGTGAATTTTCGCTGTTTTGATAAACTTAAGTGAATAAATGAACTTTGGAAGTTGAAATTTTTGGAAATTTAATAATTTAATTTTTAAGCATAATAACTTCATTGAAATGAAAAAAAAGAATTTTTGGAATATAAACTGTTTTAAAATATGAATTGAAATGGTTTTTAGATTGAATAAAATGAACAATGATTTGAAATGAATGAAGTTTTGAAAAGATATGATATTTTGATATATTAAAATGATTTGAAAATGAAGTTTTGAAAGGATATGATATTTTGATATATTAAAATGATTTGAAACGAAGTTTTGAAAGATATGATATTTTTGATATCAAATGATTTGAAAAACGGAGTTTGAAAGATAGGACACTTTGATATTAACATGATTTAAAAAGAAGTTCTGAAAGATATGATATTTTGGAACTGAAAGGTAGTGTTGAAAGGGTATGAAAATTTAATATATTGAAATGGTTAGAAATGACTTGATATTTATTTTGATAAATATTTGAATTGAAAGATATTTTACGATGATATATTGAAATGGTTTTGGAAATGATTTAATCTTTATTTTGATAAGGATTTGGATTGAAAAGGATATTTTATTTTGAAGGATAAAATATTTTTAAAGTTATAACTACGGGTTATAATAACGATGGGTTGTTAAAGAGACCGGGATCGGATATTGTCTTATAGCCGGCCAATACCGAAAACCACTTTAACAACCGTGTATGCGGTGGAGATTCCAGAATGAAGTAGGATGGTGGCGACGTTCTCGAGGTATATATTACGTGGACCCAACTCCCGTGAGTTGGCATATATGACTAAAACAGGAGCTATACCGGGCTACACAAACAGTCGCACCCTTTCATCGAGCATGCTCCATCGGAAACCATTCTATTACTGTTGTGATTCGATTCGGTGGCGCCACTTTGATTCGGGGGTATTGTTCGAGGTGGGCGGAAGCTGCTGGCTTGCCGTCACCACCGATCCGAGAGTGCAAACGGTGTATCCACCCTGGCATTGCCTCGCGTGCCGTGTCATATCCTTATATCGAGTCCACTACGATTTTGGTTTTAAAGATCCGACCGCGTTAAGGTTCACCATCCCATTAACGCTATTTTCTATATGATTATACTTTACTGATTAGACACTACCGTATATAGCGTATATTACTACATAGTAAATAGTTTAACGGATCCTTAGAGGATGGGCGGTCCCAAGCATCCTTTAAGTTACTGATGCATTTTGTTACTGTTCACTTGAGTTGATTTACAGCTTATAAGTATTTATGTCCTGACTCGAGGGTTTTGTGTTTTGCTTTACGCTCGGGTCAGATTGATTGAGTTAGCATTCAAGATTCACCTTTGGCGTTAGAGCTTTCCTTGAAGATCCAGCCATCTATTTTGTTTCAGTATCCAGTGGTTCAGTGATGTATCTGATTTGTACCTGATGTATCCTGTTACTCTTCTGTTGTATCTTATTTAACTCTGATGTATCTCATATTTTATATAGTAGCTTCATGAACTACTATCTCCTCTTTTACTTCCACTGCATTATCATTACTCTGTGTCTGTGATCTATGATTTTATTTACTGTATATTATGAGATTTGCCAAATTTTTATTTACAACGCGGTATTTTGAGCAATTCAATTTCGGCATGAGTGTCTACCCATACACTTATAATGGATGCGAATAGTTGAAAATACCGAGTCGTTACAGTTGGTATCAAAGCTTTGGTAGCTCTAGGAAAAACTCAGCATATGGAGTGAATGTATTTACAGAATCACTTTCATTAGAGTTTGAATCTCTTCCTTTTTGACTCGATTCCTTTGAATTTTGGAACGTTCCCTACAGTTCCAAAATCCATTCGTATCCCTCACTATTCATCTTCTTTTACTCTGGAGCATTCCATAACTCCGCTTCGAATGATCTTTCTAGTGAGGCGGTGGTTATGCCAATTTCAAATTGAATTGAAAAAAGGGGAAAACCCCTTTACAATTAGCATCGATTCACCAGAGATTCTTATCTATCCTTGGTTTAGATGCTAATATCTTTTGTTATTCCAAACTCTAACTTTTGAGTTCGAATGTAGATTTACCCTAGAAAATCCACATCGATCTTATTCTTTAAGTCACGGTTAACCCGGTTAAGGTTGCTCGTGATTTATATAAGCTTATACATCTTCCTATTCTGTTATTTAATCATGTCATCCTTGTTTCCAACTTATTTTTAAATCATAATCTCCTTTGATTTGTGTTAATCAAAAAAATTTGAATCTCTATCCTTCTTTGAAAATCTATTTATGTATAGTGTATTTGTAAACTAGTATTTAAAATTTAAAATGTTTTATATATTGTGTTGTTTGAGTTGTTGATGTTGAGTTGGGTTTCTGATCGATACGTGTGATCAACGCTATCGATAAGATTTCCAAAACACTTTGACAGAACAAACAGACACAATATATAAAAAAAATTTGGTTAATGAAATAAATTTTGATATATAAGTAAATTTATGGAACTTAATGAAATGAATTTAAAACAAGAATTTGAGGATTTAAATCCCGATTATTTCGAACTTTGGTTTAAAGTTTTAAAAGGTTATATTATTTAAAGTATTTTGAATATAATTTGTTTTCAAAGAATTTTAAAGGTTTAAAATTAGTGCTCTTCTCTTTGTCGCTGGAAAATAACTTCAGTGATGATCGCGACATCATCGACGTTCATTTTCGAGTTTCGAAGTTAAGAGACTGTTCTGTAGTCTTGCTACAGCTTTGTTTTGGGAAATTAAATTGATTTGAATTTCTAAAATATGACTTGATTTATAATATATATATATATGATTGAAATTTGATTTGACATATTATATATGTATATATATTATTTCTTATCTCTAAATGGTCTGAAGAAATCGGAAATTTAATTCTTAAATTCTATTTTTAAAGAATAATTTCAATTATAAAAAGAAAATGAAAAAAAAATTGAATAAATGATTTAAGCTTGAAATGATTGAATTGGAAATTTTATTTGTATAATACAATTGCATTCAAATATAACTTACCAAAATTTCAGAAGTTAAAAATGTAATTGGATAATATACGATATAAAAAGATTTTATAAATAAAATTTGAGTAGTTATAATAAATGTTACACACTTAAATTTTAATTATAAAATGATTAACAGAGGTAAATATAATAAAGGGTAATTGAATGACTTACAATAAAATGATGTTAAAAGAACTAAGAATAAAAGAAAGTAGTTATAAAAAAAAATGTAAATATATTTAACATGAGTGATAAATATATTGAGAGGAATAAATTTAATTTTGATTAGGAATAAAGAAGAATAAAATTTATTAAGTACATTGTGAGTGTAATAAATGATTGTTTTTCAAACCCACGGTTTTAAAAATGGTTAATTTTAAATGATTGGATAATAAGATAATGAAATTTGAGATAGTTACGATTTATTTAACTTGTGTAAAGATTTATTCTCTGTTTAAGTTGAAATTTCCATGCTTTCAAATTCATTTCCTTATTTTGTTTTCAAACTATCTTTTGGTTGTCCTTATTATCCTTATCTTTCTATAGACCGATATAGGCATCTTTCTATAATCTTTCTGTTTAGAAATCTTTCTATAATCTTTGATAGACCTTTGGTAATCATTTTGAATCCATCTTTTTCGTGCTTGTGTTCTTGATTCTGGAGGATCTTGGAAAGATCACCTCCACCTTGTAAAACTTACCTATAACAACAGTTATCAGGTATAACTTCAATCTTCTTGTCATCTTATCTTAGTCCTATTTCACTCTATCTTTTTCCTTTTCGGGGACGAAGAGTTTTGAGTGGGGGAGAGTGTAACAACCCTATATTTTGTAATTATTTTATTATATATTTTAATTATTTTAATCTAAAATTTTGATTTAAAAACTTATTTTACTTATTTGGAATGATTAAATTTATTATTTAAATATAAAATCTTGATTTTATATGAGTTATAATTCCAAACTGTGTAAGTTAAATATTTGCTTGAAATGTTGATTCTGGTCAAAACAGTCAAACTGTGGCTTTTAACTTAAAATTTTAAAAGTTTGAAATTTAAATTTTTTTTCTTTTATTATGAAAGTACATAAAATTCTAAGAACACCACTTTTCGTTTCGTTGAAATTGGATGTAAATTGTGAAAGTTATACCCTTTACAATATTGTGCATATATAGGGTTATTTAACAATGACTATTTTAAATTGAATAAATTACTTCTTCTTTGTTATATTTTATTTTAATATGTAATAATATGTTTTATTATGTATATTTTTATTTTTAAATATTTTTAAATGATAATAGAATTTTTCCAAAATTTACTGTATTTATTTCCTATTTTTAAAGGCTGTTTTATAATTTTCTGCTATTTTCTTCATATAAATTTTACTTAATTAATTTTTTATTTATTTATTTTGTGAATGCATTTTATTTTATTTGTTATAAATATTTTTACAAGTCCATGAAGATTTTCTAAATTTCATTTGAAATTATTTCTAATTTTTAAAGCCTAGTCTGCAATTTTAAGCCATTTTCTTAATTTAATTATATGTAATTAAAATTTATTGATTTATTTTATACATTCACTTTTATTGCTGTGTTTTACTTTATTTTATTCATTTTACATGTATTTAAATTTAAGAAAATTTTTCCAAAGTGTATTGAAGTTATTTCTAATTCCTAAGTCTAGTTTTCATTTTCTGTGCCATTTTTCTTATTTTAATCATATTTAATTAATAATTAATTATTAATATTTTGTTTGTCTGTTATATTTTCGAATTCTAACTGAAATTTATAAGTGTTTTCAGTTATTTAAGATGTATATGAATATATATAGGAAGTTTAAAAGGTTTGAAAGCAAAGAAACGTAAAACCGTTTTAACGTTTCTTCTTCCCTTTCTTTTCCAATTAATAGATTTAATTTCCTTTGACCGTTCCTTTCTTTATTGTAGCTGTGCATTTCTTACCTCATTTTCACGTGAAAACATTCCTCTCCACTTCATTTTTCACGGCTAGAAAGGTTTGGTAATGGCTCCTCTTTTCCTCTTCTTTTTGCTCTTCTTTTTCCATTGTTTTCTTATATTTTGCCTTGTTTTATCATGTGTATTGCTTGGCCTCTCCTCCATAGCCACGGCCACCACCTCCTACATCTCTTCCCAACCATCACCACCATCTACCCCATCAGATCTGACCATGGCCGAACCCCTTTTGATGGTGAAACCCCTCAAACTACAACCTAGACGCCTAGATCCATGCTTATTTGACCTCTACATGCTCATCCACTTCAACCACCACCCAAACCACCACCAAAGCCGCCGCCACTCCCCAGACCTGACCACAACACACCCCTCCTCACCTCTGTCCAGTCATGACACATCACAGGCCGAGCCCAATCCCCAAGGCTGAGCCCTTGTGTTGACCAAAAACCACCTAATTGCCTTCAAAACCACATCACCTCCTCATGTACAAACTCCACCTTGTCTTGCCTTGAACCCGAGCTATGTTAGCCCAAACCTGACCCAAAACTTGACCACATCTGAACCACATCAGACCCCAAAGCCATACCAAACAATAGAGAAGGCAAAGCAAAAGAGTGCGTAGTCGTATCTCCTTTTATTTCAATGTTATTGCATTTTAAAGTCGTATTGAATTTTGTTGTTTTGATTGTTTGTTTTGGGTTGTACACAAGAGTTGTAGATTGGATTCGTTCTCCACTCATGTCCGTAGTCTTGTCATCGTGCTTGTCGTGCATTTGGAATCGCACTTGTGTTAGTTGTTTTGGTCTTCAACTTGAAAAAAAAGTGAGTCTTTCTCACTCTGACATTTATACTTATGAAAAGTGAATTGATGACAAGTGTTTAGTAATAAAAAATGTTTATGCAAGTTAATGATGATCATATGATATGCTATGCCATGTTATTACCATATTATTACCATGTTAAAACTGTTAATTTTAACCTGACATCCGATATATGACTGTATATTGTGATATTGACCTTGTTTATATTATTCCTGTATATGATTACGCTGCAAGTTCCCTGTTAGAATAGAATCATTACGGGCTGAAATGATAGGCCTGATTTATTTTATTTAATTTATTTTAACTTGGGATTGCGGGTTTGAAATGATAAAACCCGGATTTTCTTCGTAAATTACGGGTTGAAATGATATATTACCCGTATCACTTTACCTAGCGTAGAAAATTTTATACAGGCCCGTAGTTAAAATATGCTTTTCTAAAAATTTTAAAATATTTTAGAAATTTAATTATTATAATATTTTGATTTGAAATTTAATAAAAATAAAATTTTTGTAAAATATTATTGATTTTCAGAATAATTTTAAGTGAAATGAATTAATGAAAAAGTTAGAAATTTTGAACGTAAGTTATTTTGGAAATTTTGATTTAATTTTGATTGGAAATTTAATTGAGTATGAAATTATGATAAATTTATGATAATTTGAATTTAAATGAATTTAAAATGATTTTTATCATATTTATGATTTTTAATAAAGTTGAAATGTGAAATGAATGAATATTGTAAGTTGAAACTCTGAAATATAACTAGAATTGGAAATTTATGAAATTGACGTAAAGTGAACTTTTAGTTAAGCAAACAAAAATAAAACTAAGTTATAATTGAGAATTTGAACTTAAGTGTTAAGTTGAAATTTAATGTAATGGATTTTAAATTTGAACGTTGCATTTTAATAAGTGGATTATTATTAAATCTTGATTTTTGAATGGAAATTTAACCCTGTAAAATCGTGAACTTGAGGAAAATTAAATGATGTTATAAATGTGAAAATGTATGACTTTATAAGTTAAAAATGTTTCAATAAAAATATAACTGGTTGAGAAATTTTATTGATTATTTGAAGTTAATTGCTTGCATTTTTGAAATGATATTAATTACAATGTAAATGATATTACAACAATTGTAAATACTGTAGTTGATGATAATGAACTAAAAAAAAAAGTTATTGAAAAAAAACTTTTATAGAAATTGTTGTACGTACTATGATTTTTGAATTTAACTAAGTTTATTTGAAATTTAAGAAAACTCTATTACAACATTTTTAAATGTTGTCTTTTGTTAAATTGAACTGTTTTGAATGTAACTTTCCGTAGAGTTTTCTAAATGATGCGAAAAGTGAATTTTAACTATTTTGATAAACTTAAGTGAATAAATGAACTTTGGAAGTTGAAATTTTTGGAAATTTAATAATTTAATTATTAAGCATAATAACTTCATTGAAATGAAAAAAAAAAGAATTTTTGGAATATAAACTGTTTTAAAATATGAAGTGAAATGGTATTTTAGATTAAATAAAATGAATAATGATTTGAAATGAATGATGTTTTGAAAAGATACGATATTTTGATATATTAAAATGATTTGAAAATGAAGTTTTGAAAGGATATGATATTTTGATATATTAAAATGATTTGAAATGAAGTTTTGAAAGATATGATATTTTTGATATCAAATGATTTGAAAAACGGAGTTTGAAAGATAGGACACTTTGATATTAACATGATTTAAAAAGAAGTTCTGAAAGATATGATATTTTGGAACTGAAAGGTAGTGTTGAAAGGGTATGAAAATTTAATATATTGTAATGGTTAGAAATGACTTGATATTTATTTTGATAAATATTTGAATTGAAAGATATTTTACGATGATATATTGAAATGGTTTTGGAAATGATTTAATCTTTATTTTGATAAGGATTTGGATTGAAAAGGATATTTAATTTTGAAGTATAAAATATTTTTAAAGTTATAACTACGGGTTATAATAACGATGGGTTGTTAATGAGACCGGGATCGGATATTGTCTTATAGCCGGCCAATACCGAAAACAATTTTAACAACCGTGTACGCGGTGGAGATTCCAGAATGAAGTAGGATGGTGGCGACGTTCTCGAGGTATATATTACGTGGACCCAACTCCCGTGAGTTGGCATGTATGACTAAAACAGGAGCCATACCGGGCTACACAAACGGTCGCACCCTTTCATCGAGCATGCTCCATCGGAAACCATTCTATTACTGTTGTGATTCGATTCGGTGGCGCCACTTTGATTCGGGGGTATTGTTCGAGGTGGGCGGAAGCTGCTGGCTTGCCGTCACCACCGGTCCGGGAGTGCAAACGGTGTATCCACCCTGGCATTGCCTCGCGTGCCGTGTCATATCCTTATATCGAGCCCACTACGATTTTGGTTTTAAAGATCCGACCGCGTTAAGGTTCACCATCCCCTTAACGCTATTTTCTATATGATTATACTTTACTGATTAGACACTACCGTATATAGCGTATATTACTACATAGTAAATAGTTTAACGGATCCTTAGAGGATGGGCGGTCCCAAGCATCCTTTAAGTTACTGATGCATTTTGTTACTGTTCACTTGAGTTGATTTACAGCTTATAAGTATTTATGTCCTGACTCGAGGGTTTTGTGTTTTGCTTTACGCTCGGGTCAGGTTGATTGAGTTAGCATTCAAGATTCACCTTTGGCGTTAGAGCTTTCCTTGAAGATCCAGCCATCTATTTTGTTTCAGTATCCAGTGGTTCAGTGATGTATCTGATTTGTACCTGATGTATCCTGTTACTCTTATGTTGTATCTTATTTAACTCTGATGTATCTCATATTTTATATAGTATCTTCATGAACTACTATCTCCTCTTTTACTTCCGCTGCATTATCATTACTCTGTGTCTGTGATCTGTGATTTTGTTTACTGTATATTCTGAGATTTGCCAAATTTTTATTTACAACGCGGTATTTTGAGCAATTCAATTTCGGCATGAGTGTCTACCCATACACTTATAATGGATGCGAATAGTTGAAAATACCGAGTCGTTACAGCCGCTTTAGATCATCAGAAACCACGTGCTTGTGGCAGGAGCTGTGCCAGTCCCTTGACAACCTATTCCCCCACCTGCGATCCCGTCCGGTGCACCCTCGACGGCGAAAATTGCCTTGCATACAACGTCGACCAAACCATCTCCTAAAACCCTACTCCCCCCTCGCCGCACCACCATGGCACACTATAAATTTCCCAACCAATTTTCTCGAACACCTCGACCAATGAGATTGCTCCAACAACGAAATCGAGATCCCAGAACCCTCGATCGTCGAAAATTGGTGAATACCCAATTTCCGTTCAACCGGCAAGACCACAACAACCACAACATTAAAAATCATGATTTTGATATCAAAATTCATTATTTTTACATACTAATCAGATCATATCATTTAAATTTTAATGATCAAATTTTTGTCCTGAATACATTTTCGCTGACATTTCCTATTTCCAGCAATCCTACCTATTAATTGCTCTTAATAATATTTTTTAAAATCAAATCTTGATATTACAAACAGATTTCCTTTGAAGGTCATAACCTAAAACAGTCTGTATAAATAGGTCTGAATTTATATAAAAATTCTTGAGCCTGTAGAACATACAGAGGCCTGCACACATATACCCAGACATGCACATAATAATTCTTCGTAGTTCATCTATATTTCAAATAAAATACATCCATGCAATCATTTTCCACAACATTACTTCACACATTAAGCACATGCATCAAGATTTAAACATAGATTTTAAAAAAAAAGTTGTTTACTCACCTGCATATGGAAATAGAGAATAGGCTCTACTTAAGACCTGGAAATTTTCATAGAAACTGAAGCTTGAATCTTAAAATTGCAACTTGAAACTGATGCTTGATGTATATTGAGTTGATCTTGCATTTGTTTTGCTCTTGAACAGCTATGTAAGCTCAGGGTAAAGGTTTGAAACAGTTGAAGTTGTAGTTGCTGTTTGATTTTATTCTTAGGTTTTAGTTTAGTTGGAGAATGAAAGAATTGAGAATAGAGGTTTGAACTAAAATCATCCTTCATTAAGATGTTATTATATTTTAATTTAAAGGAAAAAACAATTTTTCCACCTGTAAATTTGCATGTTATCCCAAGTTACAAATGTTTAAATGCATGTATTACAAAGCTACAAATGTTTTAAACCTTTATTTAATATTTCTCATGTTTTTATATTTATTTTTATTAATCTATGTTATACCTTTATATACAAATCATAATTAGTACATGTATAATTTAAAAAGAAAGCATAATAAACTCTTTTTATTAAATCTCATTTTAACTATCATACTTTTAATTAATAAATATTTATCTTTAGATTTTTTTAAATATATAATTTAACTTGAAATAGCTTTTGAAAATTATTATATTAAATTCAAAACAGAACCTTTTAATTATAATATATATATATATAAATATATATATACACACTTAAAATTTTCAATCAATATTATAAAGTTTGCATATATCTATTACATATTTTTAATAACCATAACATTTATCATTTCCAGATATTTATAATTCAACATTTATTATAGTTTCAAATCCACACACACACACACACACACACACACACACACATATATATATATTTCCAGGTATTTTTAAATCATCAGAATTCTATTTGTTTAACCAAATAAAATCAGTTCTCAATAGTAAACATTAGTTAATTATCCAATTATCAGATGTCCAAAAATTTGGGTTATCACATATGTTGCACTCCTCGAGAACTTCGAACTGTTATATAGTTTGATATGGTTTGGAAGAGTTTGATTTTGAAATAGGTTTGGAAATTGAATTATAGGGTTTGTAATTTAACTGTTTGTTGCCATTGAGAAGAGAGAAGCAGATAGAATTGTATGTACAGTAATGAGGGATAAAAGGATGCTAGGGTTTGAAGAGATCTATTTATATCAACAAAGCCCAATAATAAAATATCACACATCGAATTGGTACGAGCGATGATAGCAACCCAAAAAGCCCGTTTTGGCCCCGAAATGAAAATGGGTCATCCCATATATCAAAATAGATGTTTTAATGTTTATAAACTCAATGGAGCAAGTTTCAAGTCTTAATTCCATCGTATAAAGAAGTTGGCTTTTAAAATCAGCTTATTCAAATTAGTTTCAATCAAATTGATTTCTATGTGTTTCAAGCCCATACGATTAAAAGACAAGCCAATCACTAAGAAATTTGAAATCCTACAATAATTCACCATCATGGATCCGATGAAACTGGTTTCATCGAAATTCAAGACAGTGGACATAATAGCTATTTTCATGTTAATTAAATTAATTATTATTAAATTGATTAAATCACTTTTTCAATTCAAATTTTATAATTAACAAATTTTTATCATTTTTAATTACTTAGACATTCACAGTAATTTAAAACAAATTAACATATCAAATTTAGTGTTAAATATTACACTAGTTACAATGTTTAATTTCAGTTTCTATAAGTTCATTAACTATAACTTTAATTCAACTAAGTCCATTTATTTTGATTTAAATCTTATTATCCAACCAACTTTATGGACATAGTTCACATTAGTTTATATCTTATTACGCAAATATTCTTCAATTGTCATCTTAATTTGCATTAACGTAACGTTGAATTACATTTAATTCAAATTGATTTCAAAGTTAATTCAACAGATTAGATAAATAGGTAATGTATAATAATTGTCAATTTTTACTTAACTTAGTCACACTTATAAGTTTATTATCTTCACACAGATGTTATAACTGCTTACACAACACTAATTTTATCCAATTTCAATAAATTACATATTATTTCACCAATTAATGTAACATTTAATCTATTTCCCTTATTTACAATTTACAACCAATTATAACCCTTAATCATTTCAATTAATTGAAATTACATTAAAATATTTAGCAATTAACTCAAATTAATATTGTTACATTTCATTCTAGTTGTTATTCTCATTAATAGATCATATATTTTTATTTCTTCCAATATTAATTCATAAAATCTTATTAAATTAACTACTTTTAATTATCGAAAATTACGGCTCGTTACACCACTAATCGGGAAATGTGAAGATTTCATGTAAATAAATTTCAGTGGACTGGTCATGATAAATTGAACATATGGAATGAATTCCCATCTATGAATATTGACACCCTAATTTTAAAATAGTTATTTAAAACGAATTGTCCTTTTAAATATTTATTATTTGGATTCGATGAAACTAGAATCGGATATCTACATTTTCTGGAAACCACTTCTATCCAATAACCACTATGAACCTTTACAGTTTTGATTTTAGAGTCTAGTATGCTGGAATTTAATTGATTTAATAAATTTGGCTATTTTAAATAAGTATTTATACTTTGACACTATTATATTACCACCTGATTTTCTATAATAGAGTTTTTGGTCATTGTAAGGTAAAAACCCGTCGTGTTTATATGTGACGCACTCTCACGAGATACCCCTATGTTTTTCGAAGGATTTCGATAACTTAAGTAATTCAAATTAAGTGTGTTTTCTCACGTCGGTTTTCCAAACTGACTCTGGTGTTACTTTAAGGAAATGCTCGGGTCAAACCGTGTGTTGCAAATTTTGGCTAGGATGCTTTAGAGCTTAGGAGACGAGCTGGATGGCAGAGACGTACCACACGTACTTGATTATATTTCACTATGTATTATAGGTTGTAGATTCAGCATTTGTTAGGACAGTTTATTATAACTATCCAGGTTTCTACGTCAATTTTGTGCTTTGATAATTTGTATGTACATTAACAGTTATAGTTTTTATTTTGTATAAATATCTATAATATTATATTATATTTTGTTTTGTTATGATTGTAAGGTTTTGTGTTGTGGTTTCTATTTCTTCTTAAACCCTAATGATATGGCATTTCTGCCACTCGATTCCTCGGCAATCTACATAGTGAATGTATTAGTGTCGATTTTCGAGGTTCGAAAATCCCAGGTCATCACATGTGGTAATAGAGCAAAAGGTTAAGCAAAAACCTTGGCTCAGGTGGAGATTACTCATTAGAGATCAGGTTGGTAGTACCCTTGAGTGAGCTAAGTGTATAATATATAAGAGCGTACTTATTATTTTCTTATATAATATTTTAAAGGATAAACGACTTTAAAATAATTTTTGTATAAGATTATATTTTTGTAACGACCCGATATTTTCAACCATTCGCATCCATTATAAGTGTATAGGTAGACACTCATGCCGGAATTGAATTGCTCAAATACTGTGTTGTAAATAAAAATTTGGCAAATCTCAGAATATGCAGTAAATAAAAATCACAGATCACAGACATAGAGCAATAATAATGCAGCGGAAGTAAAAGAGATAGTAGTTCATGAAGCTACTATATAAATATATCAGAGTTATATAAGATACAATAGAAGAAATAAAGTACAACAGAAGTTTAAATATGATAACCAAGTACAAGCTGAATAGAACAACCGAACTGAAAAGATGAAACTTGACAAGTAGATAATCTCCAGCGATTCCAATCTCCAGAAAGTGGAAATCCAAATCTATAAATAACTCAGGCTGACCCGAGCGTAAATAAAAATACAAACACTCGAGTCAGGACATACATACTTATACAATGTAAACCAACTCAAGTGAACCGTTGTAAAGGTACAAGTAACTTAGACGATGTGTGGGACCACCCATCCTCTAAGGATCCGTTAAACTATTTACTATGTAGTAATATACGCTATATACAGTAGTGTCTAATCAGTAAAGTATAATCATATAGAAAATAGCGTTAAGGGGATGGTGAACCTTAACGCGGTCGGATCTTTAAAACCAAAATCGTAGTGGGCTCGCTATAAGGAGATGACACGGCACGCGAGGCAATACCCCTGAATCAAAGTGGCGCCACATATCGAATCACAAAAGTAATAGAATGGTTTCCGATGGAGCATGCTCGATGAAAGGGTGCGACCCTTTGTGTAGCCCGGTATAGCTACAGTTTTAGTCATTTATGCCAACTCACGGGAGTTGGGTCCACGTAATATACCTCGAGAACGTCGCCACCATCCTACTTCATTCTGGAATCTCCACCGCGTACACAGTTGTTAAAGTGGTTTTCGGTATTGGCCGGTTATAAGACAATATCCGATCCCGGTCTCTTTAACAACGATCGTTATTATAACCCGTAGTTATAATTTAAAAAAAAAATATTTATACTTCAAAATAAAATATCATTTCAACCCAAATCTTTATCAAAATAAAGATTAAATTATTCCAAACCATTTCAATATATCATCATACCATATCTTTCGATTCAAATATTTAACAAAATAAATATCAAGTCATTTCTAACCATTTCAATATATTAAATTATCATATCCTTTCAAAACTTCCTTTCAAATCATTTTAATATATCAAAATATCATAACCTTTCAAAACTTCGTTCAAAATGTCTTATCTTTCAGCACTTCCTTTCAAATTATTTTAATATCAAAATGTCATATCTTTCAAAACTCCATTTTCAAATCATTTTAATATATCAAAATATCATATCTTTTCAAAACCACAATTCAATCATTTAATATATCAAAATATCATCTCTTTTCAAAACCACATTCATTTCAAATCATTATTCATTTTATTCAATTTAAAATACCATTTCAATTCACATTTCAAAACAGTTTATATTCAAAAAAAATCATTTTTAATCATTAAAATGAAGTTATTATGTTCAATATTTAATTATTAAATTTCCAAAATTTTCAACTTCCAAAGTTCATTTATTCACTTAAGTTTATCAAAACAGTGAAAATTCACTTTTCTTGGCATTTAGAAAACGCTACGGAAAGATAAATTCAAAACAGTTCAATTTAACAAAAGACAACATTTTAAAATGTTGTAATAGGGTTTACTTAAATTTCAAATAAACTTAGTTAAATTCAAAAATTATAGCACTTACAAAAATTGCTATAATAGCTTTTAATTCAATTTAGCTTTTTAGTTCATTATCATCAACTACAACATTTACAAATGCTGTAATATAATTTACATTGTAATTAATAGCATTTCAGAAATGCAGTCAATTAACTTCAAATATTCAATATAATTTCTCAACCAATTATATTTTTTTATTTAAATCATTTTTAACTCATAAAATCATACATTTTCACATTTATAAACATCGTTTAATTTTCCTCAAGTTCATGATTTTATAAAGTTAAATTTCCATTCAAAAATCAAGATTTAATAATAATTCACTTATTAAATTGCAATATTCAATTTTAAATTCATTGCATTAAATTTCAACTTAACACTTAAGTTCAAATTCTCAAATATAACTTATTTTTATTTTTATTTACTTAACTAAAAGTTCACTTTTAAGTCAATTTCATAAATTTCCAATTTAGTTATATTTCAAAATTTCAACTTAAAGTATTCATTCATTTCACATTTCAACTTTATTAAAAATCATTAATATGATATAAAATCACTTTGAATTCATTTAAATTCAAATATCATAAATTTATCATATTTTCAAAGATAATTTAAATTCCATTAAAAATTAAATCAAAATTTCCAAAATAACTTACATTCAGATTTTCTAACATTTCCATAATTTATTTAACTTATAGATTTCCAGAAAATCAATAATACTTTACAAAATTTTACATTTTTATTTAATTTGAAATCAAAATATTATAATAATTAAATCTCTAAAATATTTTAATTTTTTTAGAAAACATATTTTAGCTACGGGCCTGTATATAATTTTCTACGCTAGGTAAAGTGATACAGGTATTATACCATTTCAACCCGTAATTTACAAAGAAAAATCCGAGTTTTATCATTTCGAACCCGCAGTCCCAAGTAAATAAAATAAGTTGAAAATCGTTCAGGCCTATCATTTCAGCCCATAACGATTTTCCCCTATTTTAAAGTCCGTTCGGGTATGTATCATTTCAACCCATAGTGATTCTAATCTAAAGGGAACTTGCAGTATGATGAACAGATAAAATAAACAGAATAGCATGAAATAACAGTAACATAAAATATAATAGGTGTAATAACAGGTGTGAACATCATATGATAATAATATAAGCAGTTATAATATGTTAATATAGTTCTACAGATTCACAGGGTGTCAATTTACTACTTATATAAGTACATAATGTCTGGTGAGAATAACTCACTTTTTTTTTTGCTGGAGATATCAATTAGAATGACACGACGGATCCAGAAGGCACGACCTTTGATTTGAGTAGAGAGAAATAGCCAAGATATCATCTTGTAAAGAACCCCAAAATAAGACAATATAACTTATGAATATTCAACCAAAATATATTGAAATAAATTGAAATTGAATGGCAACAAAGACAAGATAACTTGACCTTGCTACAACCATTCAAAAGCTCGACTAAGGGGTTCGTTTCTCATCCATGATGATGATATGAGTGTGGGAGAGACAAGGCTAATAGCATAAGTTTTCAAACCCAAATTCAATAAAACAATGTTAGAATTAAATGCATAAAACAAAGCCAAAGTTTTTGCACTTGCTTTCTACCGCCTATGCTTCAGCTATTGATCTGAAATACATGTCTAAGGAGTGGGTTAGGATCAGGTATCGGGATCATATGGGTCGACCATAGCTTGGAAGTAATGGTGCAAAGGTGGATGGACATAGGTGCAACAAAACAACAACTACAAGGCAAATTCATCACTTCTATGCTATAAATGGGTTCGGCCATAGGCTCTAGGGGCATGGCCAGTGGGTCCAGGTAGTGGTGGGTGATGTGGCAGAGGGTGGAGGTCAGGTCAGAGGTGGTGGTGGTGGTGGAAGTGGCGGCTAATGGTTGTAGAAGGTGGTGCTAGCAAACTAGGCTCGATTTATGTAAATAGGTGATGGGTTTGTGCATTTTTGGTGTTGTCTCTTGCTAAGGTGGGTTCGTCCTGGTCATGGTGATGGACTAGAGGGGTGGTTGATCAGAGAAGGAGGAGGTGGAGGTCAGCCTAGATCTGGTTGAGGAGGAGTGGAGCCATGAAGTAGAGAACAAGTTGCAAAATCACATAAAAAACTAGAAAACAAGAGAAGAGAAGAAGATTTTACCAAATTTTTGCAAGATGGAGGGCATGATCTTTTTTTAGGGTTGAGAAGCTTTGGTTATTCGTGAAAATGAAGAAAAGAAGTCAGTTGAAGATAGTATAAGGAACGGCCAAAATAATTGATGTATTGATTGAAAAAGAAACGGTAAAAGAAACGGTGAAACGACTTTACGTTTCTTAGCTTTTAAAACCTTCCATACTTCCTTTTCTTTTAAATCAAGTAAAACAAAATAAACTTCAGAAATATATCTAAAAACCGAAACAAAGTGAAATAAAATAAAAATTTATAATTAAATTTAAAGAAAATATAAAAAGAATTAAGGAAATTGCTTAAACATTGAAAACAGGGTCCAAAAATTACAATTAAAACATCATTGGCTTTGGAAAAATATCTACTTCATTTTAAAATATTCTAAAGCAAAATTTTGAAATAAAATAATATATTTATCATTTATAAAATAAAATAAATAATTAAATTGGCGAAAAATAGAAAAGAACTAAAGAAAATGTTTAAAAATTGAAAACAATGCATGGAAATTACAAGAAAAATACTACTAGCTCTAGAAAAATTCCTACCTCACTTCAAAAATATTAAAAGACAAAAACATATTAATACATATTACAATAAAATATGACAAAGAAAAATAAAATTAATACTATTTAAAATAATAAAATTGCAGAATAAACAAATTGCACTCAATATTAAAATATACATAACTTTCACAATTTAAATCCGTTTCCTACGAAACAAAAAGCAGTGTTCTTAAAATTTTATGTACTTTCATAATAAAAGATAAAATTTAAATTTTAGAACTTTTAAAAATTTAAATTAAAAGTCAAAGTTTGACTATTTTGACCAAAAATTCACTTTTTGGAAAATATTCCTTTTAGTCATGCTTTGGAATGATAATTCATATCAAAACTAAAGTTTATCACATTCAAAATAAATAAAATAAGTTTTTAAATCAAAAATTTAATTAAAATAATTAAAATATACAAAAAAATAAATCACAAAATACAGGGTTGTTACACTCTCCCCCACTCAAAACTTTTCGTCCCCGAAAAGGAATGAGGTACGGGAAAGCACAGAAAAAGATAGAGTGAAACAAGATTAGGCAAGATGACAAGGAGATTGAAATTATACATGATGGCTATTGTTATAGGTAAGTTTTACAAGGTGAAGACGATCTTTCCCAGATTCTCCAAAATTAAGAACACAAGCACGAAAAGGTGGATTCAAAATGATTACCAAAGATCTGTCAAAGATTATAGAGAGATGCCTATACCCATCTATAGGGATGATAAGGACAACCAAAAGATAGTTTGAAAAACAAAATAAGGAAATGAATTTGAAAGCATGGAAATTTCAACTTAAATAGTGAATAAATCTGTACACAAGTTAAATAAATCTTAACTATCTCAAATTCCATTATCTTATTATCCAATCATCTTAAATTAACAATTTTTAAAACCAAAGGGTTTGAAAAATAATCATTTATTATACTCATAATGTACTTAATACATTTAATTCTTCTTTATTCCTAATTAAAATTAAATTTATTCCTCCTAATATATTTATCACTTATGTTAAATATACTTACACTTATTATAACATCTTTGATTTATTCTTAATTATTTTAACATTATTTCATTGTAAGTTATTCAATTACCCTTTATTATATTACCTCTGTTAATCATTTTATAATTAAAATTTAAGTATATAACATTTATTATAACCACTAAAATTTTATTTATAAATCTTTTTATATTGTATATTATCCAGTTACATTTTTAACTTCTGAAATTAAGGTAAGTTATATTTGAATGCAATTGAGTATTATACAAATAAAACTTTCCAATTAAATCATTTCATCCTTGAATATTCATCCAAAATTTTGATTTTCTTTTTATAATTGAATTTAAGAATTAAATTTCTGATTTCTTCAAACCATTTACAGATAAATAAATGTATGTACATAACTTTTCGAATCAAATTTAAATCATATGTCTATATATATTATAGATCAAGTCATATTTTAGAAATTCAAATCAAATTGATTTACCAAAACAAAGCTGTAGTAAGTCTACAGAGCGGTCTCTTCACTTCGAAACTCGAAAATGAATGTCGATGATGCTGCAGTCATCACCGAAGTTATTTTCCAGCGAAAAGAGAAGAGCACTAATTTTTAAACTTTCAGGTTCTTTGAAAATGAATTTCTATTCGAAAATACTTTAAATAATATAACCCTTTAAAATTTTAAACACAAGGTTTGAAACCATCGGAAATTAAATTCCCAAATTTCTTGTTCTAAATTCATTTCAGTTCCCAAATCAAATATTATCACTTCAAATAATCAATTTAAATCAGTTTATTAAGTTTCATAAATTTACTTATATATCAAAATTTATTTCATTAACCAAATTTTAAAATAATATTGTGTCAGTTTGTTATGTCAAAGTGTTTTAGAAATCCTATCGATAGCGTTGATCAGACGAATTGATCAGAAACCCAACTCAACATCAACAACTCAAACAGCACAATATATAAAACAAAACATAGATAGACAAGTATAATTCAAAATGTTTGGAAGAATAGATTGGAAACAAAAGACAAGATGATTTAATAACAGAGTAGGGAGGTGGATAAGCTTAAATAAATCGTGGGGAACCTTAACTGGGTCAACCATGACTTAAACAATAAGATCGATGTGGATTTTTAGGGTAAATCTACATTCGATCTCAAGAGTTAAAGTTTGGAATAACAAAAGATATTAGCATCTAAACCAAGGATAGATATAAATCTCTGGTGAATCGATGCTAATTGTAAAGGAGTTTCACCCTTTTACAATTCAATTTTTGAGATTGGCGGGACTGCCAACTCACGAAAAAGATCATTCAAAGCGGAGTTATGGAATACTCCAGGTCAAAAAGAAGATGAATAGTGAGGGATACGAATGAATCTTGGAACCGTAGGGAATGTTCCAAAATTCAAAGGAATCGAGTCAAAAAGGAAGAGATTCAAACTCGAATGAAAGTGGTTCGGTAAATACTTTCACTCCATATCCTGAGTTTTGCCTAGAGCTACCAAAGCTCTGATACCATCTGTAACGATCCGATATTTTCAACCATTCGCATCCATTATAAGTGTATAGGTAGACACTCATGCCGGAATTGAATTGCTCAAAATACTGCGTTGTAAATAAAAATTTGGCAAATCTCAGAATACGCAGTAAATAAAAATCATAGATCACAGACACAGAGTAATAATAATGCAGCGGAAGTAAAAGAGATAGTAGTTCATGAAGCTACTATATAAATATATCAGAGTTACATAAGATACAATAGAAGAAATAAAGTACAACAGAAGTTTAAATATGATAACCAAGTACAAGCTGAATAGAACAACCGAACTTAAAAGATGAAACTTGACAAGTAGATAATCTCCAGTGATTCCAATCTCCAGAAAGTGGAAATCCAAATCTATAAATAACTCAGGCTGACCCGAGCGTAAATAAAAATACAAACACTTGAGTCAGGACATACATACTTATACAATGTAAACCAACTCAAGTGAACTGTAGTAAAGGTACAAGTAACTTAGAAGATGCGTGGGACCGTCCATCCTCTAAGGATCCGTTAAACTATTTACTATGTAGTAATATACGCTATATACAGTAGTGTCTAATCAGTAAAGTATAATCATATAGAAAATAGCGTTAAGGGGATGGTGAACCTTAACGCGGTCGGATCTTTAAAACTAAAATCATAGTGGGCTCGCTATAAGGAGATGACACGGCACGCGAGGCAATGCCAGGGTGGATACACCGTTTGCACTCCCGGATCGGTGGTGACGGCAAGCCAGCTTCCGCCCACCTCGAACAATACCCCCGAATCAAAGTGGCGCCACATATCGAATCACAAAAGTAATAGAATGGTTTCTGATGGAGCATGCTCGATGAAAGGGTGCGACCCTTTGTGTAGCCCGGTATAGCTCCAGTTTTAGTCATTTATGCCAACTCACGGGAGTTGGGTCCACGTAATATACCTCGAGAACGTCGCCACCATCCTACTTCATTATGGAATCTCCACCACGTACACAGTTGTTAAAGTGGTTTTCGGTATTGGCCGGTTATAAGACAATATCCGATCCCGGTCTCTTTAACAACGATCGTTATTATAACCCGTAGTTATAATTTAAAAAAATATATTTTATACTTCAAAATAAAATATCATTTCAACCAAAATCTTTATCAAAATAAAGATTAAATTATTTCCAAACCATTTCAATATATCATCATACCATATCTTTCGATTCAAATATTTATCAAAATAAATATCAAGCAATTTCAAACCATTTCAATATATTAAATTATCATATCCTTTCAAAACTTCCTTTCAAATCATTTTAATATATCAAAATATCATAACCTTTCAAAACTTCGTTCAAAATATCTTATCTTTCAGCACTTCCTTTCAAATTATTTTAATATCAAAATGTCATATCTTTCAAAACTCCATTTTCAAATCATTTTAATATATCAAAATATCATATCTTTTCAAAACCACATTTCAATCATTTAATATATCAAAATATCATCTCTTTTCAAAACCACATTCATTTCAAATCATTATTCATTTTATTCAATTTAAAATACCATTTCAATTCACATTTCAAAACAGTTTATATTAAAAAAAATCATTTTTAATCATTAAAATGAAGTTATTATGTTCAATAATTTAATTATTAAATTTTCAAAATTTTCAACTTCCAAAGTTCATTTATTCACTTAAGTTTATCAAAACAGTGAAAATTTACTTTTCGTGGCATTTAGAAAACGCTATGGAAAGATACATTCAAAATAGTTCAATTTAACAAAAGACAACATTTTAAAATGTTGTAATAGGGTTTAGTTAAATTTCAAATAAACTTAGTTAAATTCACAGATTATAGCACTTACAAAAATTTCTATAATAGCTTTTAATTCAATTTAGCTTTTTAGTTCATTATCATCAACTACAGCATTTACAAATGCTGTAATATCATTTACATTGTAATTAATAGCATTTCAGAAATGCAGTCAATTAACTTCAAATATTCAATATAATTTCTCAACCAATTATATTTTTTATTTAAAACATTTTTAACTCATAAAATCATACATTTTCACATTTATAAACATCATTTAATTTTCCTCAAGTTCATGATTTTATAAAGTTAAATTTCCATTCAAAAATCAAGATTTAATAATAATTCACTTATTAAATTGCAATGTTCAATTTTAAATTCATTGCATTAAATTTCAACTTAACACTTAAGTTCAAATTCTCAAATATAACTTATTTTTATTTTTATTTATTTAACTAAAAGTTCACTTTTAAGTCAATTTCATAAATTTTCAATTTAGTTATATTTCAAAATTTCAACTTAAAGTATTCATTCATTTCACATTTCAACTTTATTAAAAATCATTAATATGATATAAAATCACTTTGAATTCATTTAAATTCAAATATCATAAATTTATCATATTTTCAAAGATAATTTAAATTCCATTAAAAATTAAATCAAAATTTCCAAAATAACTTACATTCAGATTTTCTAACTTTTCCATAATTTATTTAACTTATAGATTTCCAGAAAATCAATAATACTTTACAAAATTTTACATTTTTATTTAATTTTAAATTAAAATATTATAATAATTAAATTTCTAAGATATTTTAAAATTTTTAGAAAACATATTTTAACTACGGGCCTGTATATAATTTTCTACGCTAGGTAAAGTGATACGGGTAATACATCATTTCAACCCGTAATTTACAAAGAAAAATCCAGGTTTTATCATTTCGAACCCGCAGTCCCAAGTAAATAACATAAGTTGAAAATCATTCAGGCATATCATTTCAGCCCATAACGATTTTCCCCTATTCTAAAGTCGTTCGGGTATGTATCATTTCAACCCATGGTGATTCTAATCTAAAGGGAACTTGCAGTGTGATGAACAGATAAAATAAACAAAATAGCATGAAATAATAGTAACATATAATATAATAGGTGTAATAATAGGTGTGAACATCATATGATAATAATATAAGCAGTTATAACATGTTAATATAATTCTACAGATTCACAGGGTGTCAATTTACTACTTATATAAGTACATAATGTCTGGTGAGAATAACTCACTTTTTTTTTGCTGGAGATACCAATTAGAATGACATAGGATCCAGAAGGCATGACCTTTGATTTGAGTGGAGAGAAATAGCCAAGATATCATCTTGTAAAAAACCCCAAAACAAGACAATATAACTTATGAATATTCAACCAAAATATATTGAAATAAATTGAAATTGAAAGGCAACAAAGACAAGATAACTTGACCTTGCTACAACCATTCAAAAGCTCGACTAAGGGGTTCCTTTTGTCAGCCATGATGATGATATGAGTGTGGGAGAAACAAGGCTAATAGCCTTGCAAACATTCAAACAAAACAAACAAATAGCATAAGTTTTCAAATCCAAATTCAATAAAACAATGTTAGAATTAAATGCATAAAACAAAGCCAAAGTTTTTGCACTTGCTCTCTACCGCCTATGCTTCAGCTATAGATCTGAAATACAAGTCTAAGGAGTGGGTTAGGATCAGGTCTTGGGCTCATATGGGTCGGCCATAGCTTGGAAGTAATGGTGCAAAGATGGATGGACATAGGTGCAACAAAACAACAACTAAAAGGCAAATTCATCACTTCTATGCTATAAATGGGTTCGGCCATAGGCTCTAGGGGCATGGCCAGTGGGTCCAGGTAGTTGTGGGTGATGTAGCAGAGGGTGGAGGTCAGGTCAGAGGTGGTGGTGGTGGTGGAAGTGGCGGCTAATGGTTGTAGAAGGTGGTGCTAGCAAACTAGGCTCGATTTATGTAAATAAGTGATGGGTTAGTGCATTTTTGGTGTTGTCTCTTGCTAAGGTGGGTTCGGCCTGGTCATGGTGGTGGACTAGAGGGGTGGTTGATCAGAGAAGGAGGAGGTGGAGGTCAACCTAGATCTGGTTGAGGAGGAGTGGAGCCATGAAGTAGAGAACAAGTTGCAAAATCACATAGAAAAACTAGAAAACAAGAGAAGAGAAGAAGATTTTACCAAATTTTTGCAAGATGGAGGCCATGATTTTTTTTTTAGGGTTGAGAAGCTTTGGTAATTCGTGAAAATTGAGAAAAGAAGTCAGCTGAAGATAGTATAAGGAACGACCAAAATAATTGATGTATTGATTGAAAAAGAAACTGTAAAAGAAACGGTGAAACGACTTTACGTTTCTTAGCTTTTAAAACCTTACATACTTCCTTTTCTTTTAAATCAAGTAAAACAAAATAAAATTCAGCAAGTACATCTAAAAACCGAAACAAAGTGAAATAAAATAAAAATTTATAATTAAATTTAAAGAAAATATAAAAAGAATTAAGGAAATTGCTTAAAAATTGAAAACAGGGTCCAAAAATTACAATTAAATCATCAATGGCTTTGGAAAAATATCTACTTCATTTTAAAAATATTCTAAAGAAAAATTTTGAAATAAAATAATTTATTTATCATTTCTAAAATAAAATAAATAATTAAATTGGAGAAAAATAGAAAAGAACTAAAGAAAATGTTTAAACATTGAAAACAGGCAATGGAAATTACAAGAAAAATACTACTATCTCTAGAAAAATTCCTACCTCACTTCAAAAATATTAAAAGACAAAAACATACATAAAATAACATATCAATAAATATTACAATAAAATATGACAAAGAAAAATAAAATTTATACTATTTAAAATAATAAAATTGCAGAATAAACAAATTGCACTCAATATTGAAATATACATAACTTTCACAATTTAAATCCGTTTCAAACGAAACAAAAAGCAGTGTTCTTAAAATTTTATGTACTTTCATAATAAAAGATAAAATTTAAATTTTCAAACTTTTAAAATTTTAAATTAAAAGTCAAAGTTTGACTATTTTGACCAAAAATTCACTTTTTGGAAAATATTCTTTTTAGTCATGCTTTGGAATGATAATTAATATCAAAACTAAAGTTTATCATTCAAAATAAATAAAATAAGTTTTTAAATCAAAAATTCAATTAAAATAATTAAAATATACAAAAATATTAAATCATAAAATACAGGGTTGTTACAATTTTGATATAAAAAGAATTAATTTTTCTGAAATTATTATAGTATATTTAGGTGATTAGTCGTTATTATCATAATCAAAATAAGATTATTAAATTTAAGTGGTTTTATCTATATAACTAAATAGAAATTTGATAAGAATGAGCTATATAAATGGGTTAGGCTAAAAATAGATTCAAACTAGAATTTAAATTCTGGAGATTTTTGGAACTGTTTTCCAATGTGTTACCCTAATTATATTTGATATATAAAGAAATAATTTTTCAAAAAATTATTACCGAGTATATAGTGTGTTTAGTTTCTAGGTATGATAATATTGATTTTTATCATAAATCAATTGTTCTGCCTTAATAAAAGATGTTTATTACAACATAAACGATGATAAAACATTGTGAAATGTTTCAAGGAAGTGAAATTATATAAGCATAATTTATAAGTATGACTTTTAAATTAAAATGGATTTAAATCAAGAAATTTTGAATTTAAGTCTAGGAAATTTTAAAATGTGTTTCAAGGCATTTTGAGGATAATAAGTAATATTATTTAGAATATTTTTGATATGGAAATTTTTGATTTTAAAACAAGAGTTTTTTTGGATATTCCGAAGAAATTTTTTTAGGAGAAATATTAAGGTTGTTTCAAATTTAAAAAGTGTGATTTGGTATATAAATGGGGTATATATGTATATATATGATTTCAAGGTGACTTGAAATAAATACTAGGTGTTTGAATTCAGGGATTCCCATTGAATGAGAAGTATAACCTAAGGGAGATAAGTTTTTGAACTTATAAGTAGGAAAAGATATTAATAAGAAACGAAGTGTAGAAATTGAATTTTGGAATGTAAATTTTTTAAATTGAGTAAGTTTAGATGGGTTGAACGAATTAAAAATTACCGTAGGCTAAGTTAAATAAATTTTGAATTTATAACTAGAAAATGGAAATTTCAAGACGAAATAAAAATTTGACTTATGAAAGATAAATAAATTAAATAGTAAAAGGAAAGGTATAGATTTGATAAAAGGCGCAAAAGAAGTTATGTATGAATGATTTCAAACGATTTTTAAAATAAAACAGGTTTCGAATTCTAGAATTAGCAGTGGACCAAATTATCAAATTAGTGGATTAAATTACAAAATTTAACCTTGGATATTGAAATTTAACTTGTGCGAAGTAAATAAGGAAGTTGAAGGAAATTAAATATATTTTATAATGAATTAAAAGGAATAGATCTGGACTTGGGTCGTAAATATAATTTGACTTAAAAGACTAGCAACTAAACATGTTTTGAAATGTGTAAATGAAAGATGTTGATGGTAAATCGAGATATAGATTGAATGAACTAATAATTTAAAAACGGTTAAATATTTAGTAAATAAATGGAAATTCGATTATGATGAGAAATAAAGTTGAACCCAAGAAAAACCCAAAAGAAGTGATCTTTGAGAAAAATCAGGTTTTGGAAGATGGAAATGAACCCACTTGGATAAATTAATTTGTGAGTTGAATATTGAAATGGAGTTGGAGCCAAATGAAATTGAATTGTAATTGAAATAACTCGTGGAATAAATATTGAATGGATTATGGAAACCCAATAGACGATATTCAAAGATGGATTAATGGAACGAACTAAATTAAATAAATTAGTGGATAAATGGATGTAATTTTTTAACTTAATACTTGTCATTGTATGTCGATGTTGTAAACTATTTTTATAGAAATACAATCTTATATAAAACCACTTTAGATTTGAAAACAAATTTATAATTACTAAACACAAATGTGGAAAATTATTAGATGAAGGTTGAATAGTTGTTATAACTGAAATTTACTTTATAAGAAGTAAGTAATGTTACTAGTAACTGTGCAAAGTAATCGAACTAGGAAATCTTTGATTTGGCATTAATGAGAATATATTTGTTAGTTAAATATTCAAACTCCCCATGCTGAATTTATAACCTGAAGGAAACGATCTTTGAAAGGCATTTGGAAAATGCTAAAAGGAGTATATATAAGTATGAAATGGACTAAGAAATTATTGATCCTTAAATTATTCGAGTTGGAAGGGATGACCTTATATGTATACGAGAAAGAAATTGAATTTTTTTTGGAACCTATTGAGTTGTAAAGACATTTGATTTTGGCAAATAGTCGATTTTGGAAATGGGGTAAACCAAATTTAAAAAATATAGATTTTAAGGATATCGAATTTATATAGATAAAATATTTGATACGCATGAAGTGTGTGATTTGAAAGGTATTATGCATATAGTATGATGTGTTTTGAAACTGAAAGTATAGAAGGGCACACCCACGAAAGTTGAAATTTGGAGTAAGAGATCCACTGGGTGGGTCTACCTTGGAATCCACAGGGTGGGTTCAATGAAATTTGGGATCCTAGAGGACGTCCGGACAAAAACTCATGAGTTCCTGGTGATCATTTGTTTGCATAGCGTAAATCAAGGGGTATTATACCTACAACTACATATGGTTTTGCTGTGATAGTAACGCAACCTTTGTGTATCTGCGATCTATGAGAGTTGGTAGCGTAATCCGAGAGGCAGTGAGTGCCTACAGTTACTTATGGTTTTGCTGGGATAGCAACGCAACCTTTGTGTAACAGTGATCTATCATGGTTCCATAGCGTAATTCAAGGCGCAGAGATTGCATGCAATCTACGTTTGATTTCGATAGGATATCTATATAACATCGGTAGATTGTCATCTATGTGGTTTTGTTTTGATAGCGTAATTCGAGGGTAGAGATTGCCTATAGACTACTTACGGTTTTGCTGGGATAGCGACGCAACCTTTGTGTAGCTGCGTTCTATCGTATTCCCATGGCGTAAGTCGAGGAGTGTTGATGCCTATAGTTTACTTATGATTTCGATGGGATGGCGATGCAATCATCATGTTAACTGTGATCCATGGTGGTAAAGAAGGAAAAGGGAATGCTACTTTCCATATCATTTTTGAAAAGGTTTTTCAATTATTTTCCCTGGTTGTTAAAATAGGTCTACTAAGTACTTAGAGATTTTTAGTCCTACGCCTGATTAACGTATGACTAAATTTCTGTAAGAACAAGGATGGACTTGTTAAGACACCGAGTTATGAAAAATGTTTCGGTATAAAATTAGCTTGGCAATACTATGTGATTTAAAGTGTATGTATCTTAAAACGGATAGTAAAGGAGTAAGAGGTTTAAAATGTTTAAAGAATGATTTAATTAGTAATATACATCAAAATTCAAGTTCTTGCTTCTTTCCTTTTCACGGACGAAAAATTCCTAAGGGAGGAAGATTGTAACAACCCGGATTTTTAGCCAATTTTAGTCATTGGAATATTTATTTTTATAAGCCGAATAGATGAATGTTCTGATATTTGAAATATAAATGAATAAACTGATTAAAACTATATTTAATTTTAAATTATAAATTTCTGAATATGACAAATTTTATAGATATATGTATATAAACTCCACTTTTAAAATTTAAGATAGAATGTCCATATATGTATATATATAAATATATAAAAGCTTTATGATGTTTAAACATATATATATATATATAGATATACATGTATGTGTGTGTGTGTATATATGCCCATATGAAGTAATGTATATGAAAATATGAATAAATGCAAATATGATAAAATAAATATGTATATTGTAAAAGTATGCATATATATATATATATATGTATGTATTTGTATTTATGGTAGAAATAGTGTAATGTATTTATGATAGAAATAGTGTAATGAAATTATATGTAGATATACATATGTAAAATCTTTCATGATGATAAACTCCTAGCTATTAGTTAATATTCATTTATATGTTAAACTTCACTGTTTCAAATACAAGATTAAATATCTATATGTATATTCAAAGTATGATGAAAGAAGTGTAGAGATAAATACATGTAAGCTGATTATATATATATATATATACAAGTAGTGTATATGTAATAAAATATACACATAAGTATAAACTTTATGATAATAGAAGAGTGTATGTGTGTTGATATATAAATGAACGTGAAAATAGGTAAGCATGTAAACATATATATGGTAAAATATGTATATGAGAATGTATATGCCTATATATAAACGTGTGTGTGTATAAATATACATACAAGAAACATCATGATGGAAAACATCATTTCAAGCAAACATATTGTAATGACTCGTAATTTTCGATAATTAAAAATAGTTGATTTAATAAGATTTTGTGATGCAATGTTGGAAGAAATTAAAATCTGTGATTAAATAATAAGAATATAAGTAGAATCAAATGAAATGGTATTAATTTAAGATAATTGATAACTGCTATAAATGTAATTCAATTAATTGAAAGGATTAGAAAGGTTATAAGTGGTTATAAATTGTAAATTTATTGTAATAATGAATGTATTAATTGATAATTGAATTAAAAGAGCAATTGATAATTAAAGTGTTGTATTAATTAAATAATATGTAATAAATTGTAAATTGGAAAAAATAAATGTTGTGTTAATAGCTATAACATGTGTGTAGATAAAAAACATACAAATGTGGCTATAAGTTAATGGTGACAATTATTATATGTTACCTATTTATTTAGCCTGTTAAATTAAAATTGGAAATCAATTGCAAGCAATTAACTTAATTAACGCAGTTAATGTAGGTTAAATTGTTAATTGTTGACCGCTAATTCAATAAGATGTAACCAATGAAAATTTTATGCATTATGTGACAGTTGATTGTGTAAAAAGAATTAGAATCAAGTTTGCTCAATTTATTGGAATTTAAGTTATAATAAATGAATTTATTACAATTAAATGAAATTGAAGATTACGTTAATGAAAAGTAAGATGAAAAATGGTAAAATATTAGTGTGATAAATTACATAACAATGTTAACTATGTATGTAGAGAAATAATTGATTGCATTAAAAGATCGAAACCAAATTAATCAATTTATTGAAATTAAGTTATATTAATTGGATTTAGTTACAGTTGAAATTGAATAGTAAAATTGTTTTAAATGATTGAAAATGGCCAAGTAATCAAAATTGATGAAAATTATTTGTTATCAAATTTGAAACTAAAAAAATTGTTAATTAATTTAATTTTAGTTCATTTAATTAGCGTGAAAAATAGCCATTTTGTCCACTGTCTTGGATTTCGAAGAAATCAGTTTCATCGGATCCATAACAGTGAATTATTATAGGATTTCAAGTTTCGTAATAATCGGACTTGTCGTTTGATCGTACGAGCACGAAATGCTTAGAAATCAATTAAATTGAAATCACTTTGAAATAAGCTGATTTTAAAGCAACTTCTTCATACGATGAAATTTGGACCTGAAACCTGTTCCATTGAGTTTAAAAATATCAAAAACGTCTATTTTGATATATTGGATGGTCCATTTTCGTTCCGAAGACAGAACGGGCTTTTAAGGTCATTATCGTTTCGATCCAAATCGATCTGGTCCATTCTTTTCTATTTCTGATATGCCTATTTATAAACCGTTATAAACCCTAGCTATATTCTTAGTCCATTTTTCAGTATGCACATTTTATCTATATACTTCTTCTTCACAATGGCAAAACCAAATCCAATTACAAAACCCTATTTCCCAAATTGCTTATTCAATTTCAAAATTCAAATCCAAAATTCAAACCCCTCCAAACCCTATCAAATTATATATCATTTTGAAGCTCTTGACGAGTGTAACCTAGATATGTAATTCATTTTTCAATCAAATTCATCATTTGTCTAGAAATCGAGTTTGAACTTTGGTCGTCCATTTGAACTTATGACGATCCAACAGTGGATCGTCGTCCGATCGACAATCGGGTGGTGCCGTTGCGAAGATGGTGTCGAGCAGAGCTTGTGGTAGTCATCGTTCATTGTAGCCCGTTTTGGATTTTCCAGAAATCTGCCAAGAGTTTCACGGTAGCGGCCACGCCTTGGCGACGTGGAGACAGAAGCGCGTGGGGCTTAGGGTCGATTGGAGGGGGGCATGGCAGTGGCATCACCCGATCGCGTCAGGGGCGAGCTTGAAAGCGTGTTCGTGGTCAATGTTCGGTTCCAGGCGGCTATTCGATATCGCTTATGAAGGAAGCAGATAGGGTTCTGGAGGAAGGTGCGTGTTGATGTGGCAGAAGGTGAATGGTTAGTACGAGATTATGTTATTTAATTCAAATTATTTAAATTCAAACGTTCTAAATTACATAACTTTTACATACGAGGTCCGTTTCACGTAAGGTTTGTTTCGCTGGGATCGAATCGAAATTTCGAACATTTTGATTCTAGTTTGGATGTATTCTAAGACTATTCAAATTTGGGTCCTCATTTGAATTTCAAATCGATATGAAATTCAAAGGTGAGTGTTTTGACCCACTCACAACTACTAAATTTTCTTATATTAGTTAAATTTAATTTATGATGTGATTTGAAGTTTATTGATCGCTGTTTGGTGTTTAAAATTGTCATTCTGGCTAAATTTGACTCTTATTGCATTTAATCATCGTTCAATTCAAAATTGAATTTTAAATCGTCAATTTAATACCTACATTGATTATTAGTTATCTGTTGATGTTTATTGACTTATTTGGATGATTATTGTGATGTATGTTTGATTGTAGATAATGGATGACTAGATGTTGCCTTTTATATTGTTATAATATTACATGTTCCTTATGGGTTGAAATGATACATAATTGAAAGATCTATTGATGAGGGAAAAATCATTATGAGTTAAAATAATAGAATCAAGTGATTTAATGGATTTTTATTAATTCGGGATTGCGGCTTGAAATGATATATAACTGTAAAATTGTAAATTGCGGATTGAAATGACAAATATCCATATTACTTAACCTTAGGGTAGAAAATTATATAGGGACAACGGATTGGTCAAATTAAATGATTTTTGAATTTTTAAATCTTGAATTCAGTTAACTGATATTTGGAAATGGAAATTGATTTATATAAACTGAATTATTTTCGATAATCCAAGTGTTAATGCTGAAATAGGAATTGATTTAATAAATTGTTCAAAGGATTTAAAATTGGAATTTTAAAGTTGAAGTGTCAAATATAAATGAATTTATTGCAATTGAGTTACTGAAATTGTTTGGATATAACTTTGAAATATATTTAACTTAATTTCAACTATTTCAATTAAATTAACCATTTTAATCAATTTAAAACTATTTTAATTTATATTAATCTATTACAACCTATTTAATATAATTTAACCTATTTTACCTATTTTAAATTAATTAAATTTATTAACCTATTTTAAATCCATTTAATATAATTTAAATCTATTTAATCTATTTTAAATCTATTTAATCTATTTAAAAATCTACTTTACATAATTTAAATATTTAATCTATTTAAATCATTTTAAAACTAATTAAGTCAAAGTAAATCTATTTAAACAATTTTTACTATTTAAACTATTTTAAATCCATTTAAACTATTTTTAAAGCTATATAAACTACTTATTATTACCTAAACTATTTTTTAAAATTTCCGACTGTGAAAAGTTGAAGTATTTATATTTAAATCCTTGATTATGATACAACCTATGTTGGAATTTGGAATTGATGCCTTTTTGAAAAAAATGACATATTTGAGTAAATATGATGATTTTGGAACGAGGATTTAATAAGCCTCTCTTATCGATAAATTCAAAAGTGAATATGATTTTGAAAGTGAATATGATTTAAAAGTGAATATAGTTTTGAAAGTGAATATGATTTTGGAGGAGATATGGTTTGAAATTGAATATGATATTTTGTTATCAATTGTGAATTGTCTTTTTGAAATGTAAAAGAATTATCCTGTGTGAAATAAGCATTGGTTGTTAAAGAGATCGTGATCGAATATTGTCATAATCCCTACCAATACCGAATACCACTTTAACAATTGTGTACGTGGTGGAGATTGCAGAAATGAAGTATGATGGTTTGGCGAACGATTTCTATATAAGGTATTGACGTGACCCTTACTCCCGTGAGTCGGCTTAGATGTGACTAAAATAGGAGCTATATGTAACAACCCGTGGTTTGTGATCACCTAAAAATAAATTAAAATGGTGATTTTTAATTTAATTGGAGTTATTAATAAAATTTTGGATTGGTTAATTTATTCAAAATTGGCTATTTTGGATAAATATGGAATTTTGGGCTTAATTGTAAAAATGGTGATAATTAGAAAAATAAATGTGAATTTTTGAAATTGGAGATATTGTAAAATTTTATTAGTTTAAAATCTTGTAATATTGGGTTTAAGAGTGAATTTATAATTTAATTTGTGAAAATGCAAATTTTGTGCATTTTAAGGCAAAATGGTGTTTTTGTGTGTTTTAAGTGTTAAAAATATAAAAATGTAAATTTAGTTTGTTATATAATTTAATAACAAGTGTAAATAATTTTTATAACTTGCCTTGTTCAATTTTATAAGGTTTTGTACAATCTAAATATATGTTGCATTTTATTTCATGAGTAACACTTAGAAGAATAAAACATAACTTACAGCTGAAATTGGCTAAATCCTAATGGATTTGTTTAGTATAGTAGTTGAAACCCAATATCCAATAGCCACTTCAGAAAGTTGCCTGTACGTAGTTCACTTTCTCCATCTTCTCTTTTTACAAAACAAACAGAAGCTTCAAAATAGAAAACAAATGGTTGCTCCATCACCCTAGGCAAAAACTCCTCTTCTATTATCAAAAGGTCAAGAGAAATTAGTCTAGATACAATTACAGGTAATCACAATCCATATCCTACAATCTATTTTTGCTTTTCTTTGTTTTTGAGAAAAGGTTTACTGTAACTTCAATATTTTCGTTTGCATGTCTGTTTTCTTCTTATCTACAGGTTCTTGAGCTTCAATCATGCCTAAAGTCGCAATATTTGCTTGTTAATCTACTGCTAATTGCTAAAAAGGTGAGAAATCACAAATGCTTGCTAAAACAATGAAGTCGGTAAGTTGAAATTGCTAAAATTCGTTTACTGTACGTATATTGGTTGAATATCTATCTCTATGCTATTTGTGTTATTGTCCGTCTTTGAGGCTTAATATCTTTCAATCCGGGCAGCAGATTTATGCCGAATTTTTCCCGGATTGTAATTCATGATTCGGTTGTCTTGTCTGCAAATTTTCCAACCCAGAAAATGTTATTTGATGTGCAACGTCATGTCCGATAACGGATATGAACGCTTTTGCAACCTGAGTGCAAAATCGCGCCCAGACTGGTGCATTTATTTGTTTAAGGCATTGAACCTTGGTTTTGTTCTCCAGTGTGTTTTCTTGCCCAGGTCTGACTTTGTGGTAGTGTATCTTTCTCGCCTATTATTGGATTCTGGAAATTCTAATTTCATTTAAATGTAGAAATTTTGAACTTCATTTCTGTAGATTTTCATTTCTATCTGAATTCGTTTGCTATTTCAAAACTGCTGTCGAACTTGAATCCGCAGCATGCTGAGATTCAACGTTTAAAACCTTGTTTTAGTCCAACTTTGAAACGAAGCAGATTCTTCGTTTCAAATTGGATTTGAGTGGTTCTTTTTTCAAATTGAAGTAGGATTGTTTTATTACATTCTTACAAATTTTTATGACAACCTGGATTCTTTGTCTATTTTATACCGCGGTCGAACTTGATCCCGCAGCATGCTGGAATTCAGCAATTTAATCCTGTTTTTAGTCCAACTTTGATGCGATGCAGATTCTTCGTTTCAAGCCGGATTTGAATGATTATTTTTGCAAATTGAATTAGGAATGTTGAACTACATTCCTGCAGATTTAAGTCATTTTGACACTGTTAACTTATTCAAACCTACTGTTGAATATTGAGTCGCAGCTTGTTTTAAATGGATAATACTTGGTGTAATTTCCGTTATTTCGATGTTTTCTTGATATTTCTTTCTGGATTTCATACACGGGTTTTATAATGTGTTTTATAAATGTTTTTCAAATAAATGGTTTTTTGAAATTACTATCATATATTATTTTTTATGTATGAAAATTATATACTCTATAATAAGAGAATTTCAAAGGCAATTTCTAAAGCAATTTTGAAGCGTTCCTAAAACTCGTTTTCTTCAATTTAATTTCTATATAAAGCACACAATTTTGCACTTCGAGTGAAGAGGAAGGAGAATTAAGTAATTGGATAAAACGCGTGCTATGAACACGTGCGTTTACCATTTCAGTTAATTCTTAGTCTATTCGTTTAATCGTTTTGATTCTTGGGTCTGGTTTACCGATGAGATGAGGTAAACTTTGTATTGCTTTGAGCGTGGAATTGACTAACGTTAGTAAACCATTTAGTGTGAACGTGTGATATGGGATACACGTTAACACATTGCGTGTCCCTATCCGAGGGGTTTGTGACACATATTGCCAGTTAGTGGTGTCCAGTACTGGGCCTCCAGACCTTCGCCACTACGGTTTATTGCCCTATAAAATCACTTTTGGAGTTGGTCCATCGTCACTGCTCGAGTGATACTTAGGTTTGTGCCTTCGGGTTTGTGCCTTCGGGTTTGTGTCTTTGGGTTTTTTGCCTTCGGGTTTGTTGCCCTATAGATACGCTTCTGGAGTTGGTCCTTCGTCCCGCTCGAGAGATACTTGGGTTTGTCGCCTTCGGGCTTGTGGATCATTGTTTATATAGTACTAAGCATGTGCATCTTTTGTTTCATTGATATTTATATTTAACTAGAGTATTACCTTTCGGAATAGGTCCTTCGAACCACTCGATACATAGCAATTACCTTGTGGAAACTTGTGTTACCTTCATTGGTATTTGTTATTTGTCTTTTTGGCTTGATTTGGGATATTCATATCCTTTGTTTATTTGAGTTGTCAATGATATAAGGCATGTTATGATTCATCTTTTGTTAGATGATCGTGTTGTCACTTTTAGAGATTATTACGGTACTTTATGACCTTGCATGTTCATTATCATTTGCTTATCTAACTGATTTGTTTAGTTAGCCTGACCCGTGTATTCTTATACTCGGATCAGACTGAGGTGTTTCAGGTTATTGCTTCGGACTTAGCCTATTTGCTTTTGCTTCCGCATGGACTTTGCTTTCTGCATATCCGCTAGCCTATCTTATTTAGCTTTTGTTGTCCTTATCTATTGACACTCTGATATATATGTATTATTATTTTGGACTCATGTATGAGTAGTGGTCGTCATACCACTTAGTTGTATCATTTTGAATTTGTACTAGAGATGTATTTGTATTTAGACATATGTATGTCATTCTGCTGTTCTGTGATGTTTTACATTCGAGTTGTTATATTTTGTTCCGATAGATCTTATAGCCATTATAGTTTTGTATTAAGTATATATTGGATATGTCAATCCACATGAGAAAAAAATATGCTACATTTATTTATGTATTCAGTACATAGTTAAGACAAGGCTATAGATGGTCGCTCCAATCCAACTCTATTCTCTGTATTAACAGGCGGTATTACCTAGTAATACTCTTTGCTAATGTGGGTCTCGAAGTAGGGCGTCACAGCTTGGTATCAAAGCCAGGTTCAAAACAAAATATGATGAATATAGAAACAAAACTATATAGTATGGTACATCTTGGTATAATACAAGTGTTACAAATCTTTCCTTCAGGCCTTGGGATAGATAAGTTAGGAATACGTCTAGGAATGCACATTAAATTCCGTAGTATTCCGTATTGAATTATCTATCTCTATCCTATGTTTAAATATATTTTTCTTAACTTTCAGCTGACTGGAAGAGGTAGGACTTCATGCTCAAGTGTTGGGCAATCCAGTAGCTTACATCCGGATGGAGTCTATATGTCTGCTGATCAGTTTATGGAGTTATCCAGGAGCATTCAGCCTTCAACTCCTGCTCCAGCATCTCCTCCATGAAAGTTTGCCTTTGCGTGTATGTGCAGTGATTTCTATCTTCTTGGAGGCAAGCATTTCAAGGGCTTTGAGTCTGTTTTAGAGGCTCAGGCCTGGATTCGTACCTACGAGCGCATCTTTTCTCACATGGATCTTTCTGACCACCATAGAGTTTTTGTGGCTGTTGCCATAGCGTGTTCTTGATTGGTATGAGCTTCTTATTACTGAGATTGATGAATCTACTCTTATTTGGACTCAGTTTCGGGAACGATTCAAACATAAGTTCGTTGCTGAATCTGAGAAAGCTTTGTTAACCCGTCGCTTCCTTGAGTTGAAGCAAGGGAAGTCTTCTATTTCTGAGTATGTTTCTTCTTTCAAAGTCTTATCCAAGTATGGTCTTAAGTATGTTAGCACCTCCTATAAAAAGAATATGAAGTTTGTTTCTCATTTGAAGAAATATTTGGAGAATTTTTTTATGCTCCAATTCAAGCTGTCTTTTTAGGAGTTAGTTGACTCGGCGCTTCACCTTGAAGCCATCGAGAAGGAGTGAGATAGTAGTGATGAGGTGGAGGTTCCTAAGAACCCCAACAAGAAGCAGTTTCCATTTCAGAAGTCCAAGTCTTTTCCTTCCAAGAAGTGAAGTCTGGTGATTCTAGTTCTCAGACTCAGTCTACTAGAACACCTTTCATTTAAAAGTGTTTCAATTGTGGTTAGCTTGTCCTAAGCCTCTCTTTTGCCCCTATTGCAAGAAAGAAGGTCATCATGTTTCCACCTGCCCTACTATTCCTGCTAGTGCCAAGTCTGGTAAGCTTTATGTTGCTAAGGCTTCTAGAGGTTCTTCTCAGCCCAGAGGTACATCTCATTCTGTTCTTGAAGGTTCTTCATTATTTCATGATCGTTCTATTTGAGTCCTCTTCGATACGGGTGCGTCACACTCATTCGTATCGAAGGAGATTGTTGATGTTGTTCCGTTGGATGTTTCTTATTTGGTTACTTCACTAAGGTTTTTGAATCCTATCGGGGATTACGACCTTAGTTTGCTTTGTAATGATGTTGGGATTATTTTATGTGGCTTTTCTTTCCGCATGAATCTGCACGTTATTTCCTCTTTGGGGTTTGATATGATATTGGATATAGACTAGCTAGTTCGATATGATGCTAGGATCATTTGGTCCGAGCGGATTCTATATCTTAGCCATCCTTATTTGTCTGCTCAGTTATCTCTTGTCCTTTGGAATGTGGACAATTTCAAAATGTCTTTATATTCTCTTGTTTCACGAGATGATGATGTTGATGTCTCTCCTATTCCTGTTGTTTTTGATTTTCTTGATAAATTTGAGGTAGTTTCGAGTTTACCGCCTAAGTGGACTACTGAGTTCTGCATTGACCTTATTCCAGGTGCTCAGTCAGTTAGTCGTCCTCCCACGAGGATGTCTACGAAGGAAAATGAGGAACTCAAGAAGCAACTTGTAGAACTCGAAGCTAAGCATTTCATTTAGTCCAGTTCATCATCGAAGGGAGTCGCGACTGTATTTATGAGGAAGTCCGATGGTACTCTTAGGCTTTGCATTGACTATCGCAAGTTTAACGAGTTGACCATCAAGAATCAGTATCCTTTACCCAGGATCGATGATATGTTCGATCAATTGAGTGGTGCTAAGTTATTTTCTCATCTCGACCTTGCCATTGGCTTTCATCAGTTCCAAGTTGCGGAGGATAGCGTTCCTCTTAAATCTTTCCGCGCTCGTTATAGTTATTTTGAATGGCTCGTTATGCCATTCGGTTTGACGAATGCTCTTGCTTTCTTTGTTGATCTCATGAATCCAAGACAGTGCAACTCACCATTTAAGGATTGTCTTGGATACTCTTTGTCAACATCAGCTCAGAGCCAAATTCTCTAAGTGCCACTTTTGGGAGAATAGGGTTAAGTTCTTAGGCCACATTGTCTCTTCCGAGGGCATTTCAGTCGATCCCTCGAAGATGGAAGCTATCCAGAATTGGAAGAAGCCTGAAAATGTTCATGAGATTCGTAGTTTCCTTGGATTGGCAGGTTATTACCGTCAGTTCATTAAGGATTTTTCCTGTGTCATGCTTCCTCTTACTAGCCTCACTCGGAAAGGCGTTCGTTATATTTGGTCCGACAAGTGTGAAGCTTCCTTTTAGACATTGAAGGAACTTCTCACCGATGCTCCTATTCTTGTGGTTCCCGATGGGAATCATGATCTTGTTGTCTACACCGATGCTTGTGGAAGTGGTCTCGGTGTTATTCTTATGCGAAAGGATCGGGTAGTTGCTTATGCTTCTAGGCAACTACTTTCGAATGCAGTTCACTATGCCACTCATGATCTTGAGTTAGCCGCCATTGTCTTCGCTTTGAAGATTTGGCACCATTACCTCTTAGGCGAGCACTTCATTCTCTATACCGATCATAAATCCTTGAAGTATTTGCTCACTCAAAAGGAACTCAATATGAGACAACAGCGTTGGCTCGAGTTTCTTGCCTCTTATGATACCGATATCCAGTATACCCCTGGTAAGGGTAATCGTTTTGCTGACGTGCTTAGTCGCAAACACTCGGCTGTTGTTTCTATGATGCTAGCTGAGTGGAATGTTCGTGAGACTCTATCTTTATGCGATATTCGAGATCGAGCCCCATCATCTGACTCGCCTATTCTATTGTTTCGCTTGGAAGCTCATCCTAGTTTGTTGGATCGTATCGCCGAGGCTCAGCGACAAGATCCAGAGTTGCTACATTTTACTCAGCTTTGTGAGTTTGAATCTCATGATGAGGCGCTGCGGGATTTCAGTATTGATTTTCATACGTGTCTTCGCAAGAAAAACTGTATTGTCGTGCCACCTGATTCTTCACTTAAGCGTGACATTCTTGATGACTATCATCGTTCTATGTATACTATTCATCCCGGTAGTAGGAAGATGTATGCCGATATGTGTCTCCTTTATTACTGGGAAGGCTGAAGCGTGATGTGGCAAGTTATGTGAGCAATTGCATGACTTTTCAACTCATCAAAGCCGAGCATCAGCGTCCTTCCGGTCTTTTTCAGCCTCTTAAGGTTCCATTGTGGAAATGGAATCAGATTTCTATAGACTTTATCAATGGCCTACCTCGTTCGAGATCGGGTCATTGTAGTGTTTGGGTTATTGTTGATCATCTCACCAAGTCTGCTCATTTTATTCCTATTAAGCCTAATAGGACTACTTCTCATTTGGCGGAGCTTTATATTAAGAAAATTGTGAGACTTCACGATGTTCCTAGTTCGGTTGTTTGTGACCATGACCCTTTATTCATGAGTCATTTCCGGAAGAGTCTTCAGCAAGCTTTGGGAACAAAGCTTAATTTTATAACAGCTTATCATCCATAGTCTAATGGTTAGACTGAACGGGTGAATCGTATCTTGGAAGATCTCCTCCGCATTTGTATTCTTGATTTCGGGGGTAGTTGGGAGGATCATTTACACCTTGTAGAGTTCTCCTACAATAATAGTTTTCAATCGAGTATCGGTATGGCTCCTTTCGAAGCACTATATGGAAGGTTATGTCGTTCTCCATTTTGTTGGTTGGAATCTAGGACGAAGCTCATTCTTGTCTAGATTCTATTCGTCAATCTTTTGAGAAGATTATTCTTATTAGACAGAGAATGAAAGAGGCACAGAGCCATCAGAAATCCTACACAGACAACCGTAGGAAGCCTCTTGAGTTTTCTGTTGGTGATTTTGTTTTCAACCGTGTATCTCCTTTGAAGGGGGTTGTGCATTTCAGCTCCATCGAGAAATTGGCTCCTCGTTACGTAGGACTATTTCCTATTATGGAAAGCATCGGCCCTGTTGTTTATCGTGTTTCTCTTCTGGCTCAGTTTTCCAAAATTCATGATGTATTCCATGTATCTCGGCTTCGCCTGTGTCTTCGCGACCCAGACTCTATTATTGATCCGTGTATTGCTTAAGACTTCGAGATCTCACCTGACTTATCCACTGAGCAGCACCCTATTTGTGTGCTTGATTCGGAGGTTAAGCGACTTCGAAACAAAGAGGTTCCCCTTGTGAAAATTCATCCGCAAATCCTAAGCATTGTACTTGGGAAACCAAATAATTTATTGAGCGTTCTTATCCTGGTTTTCTCCCTTCATAGGTAGTGGGTGAGTACTCTTGATCCATCTTTTGATTTGATTCTTGTTAAGGTAATAGATGTTATAGATAGCTTCCATTATAGGAATTGCAGGGACGCAATTTTCTTAAGGGGGAGTCTATAACAACCCATGTTTTATGATTACCTAAAAATAAATTAAAACGGTGATTTTAATTTAATTAGAGTAATTAATAAAATTTTGGATTGGTTAATTTATTCAAAATTGTTGTTTTGGATAAATATGGAATTTTGGACTTAATTGTAAAAATGGTGATAATTAGAAAAATAAATGTGAATTTTTGAAATTGGAGATATTGTAAAATTTAATAGTTTAAAATCTTGCAATATTGGCTTTAATAGAGAATTTATAATTTAATTTGTGAAAATGCAAATTTTGTGCATTTTTAGGCAAAACGGTGTTTTTTGTATTTTAAGTGTTAAAAAATATAAAAATGTAAATTTGGTGTGTTATATAATTTAATAACAAGTGTAAATAATTTTTATAACTTGCCCTGTTCAATTTTGTAAGGTTTTGTACAATCTAAATAAATGTTGCATTTTATTTCATGAGTAACACTTTGAAGAATAAAACATAACCTGCAGCTAAAATTGGCTAAGTCCTAATGGATTTGGTTAGTATAGTAGTTGAAACCGAATATCCAATAGCCACTTCAGAAAGTTGCCTCTTCACTTTCTCCATCTTCTCTTTTTACAATACAAACAGAAGCTTCAAAATAGAAAACAAATGCTTACTCCATCACCCTGGGAAAAAACTCCTCTTTTATTATCAAAAGCTCAAGAGAAATTAGTCTAAATACAACTACAAGTAATCACAATCCATATTCCACAATCTGTTTCCTCTTTTCTTTGATTTCGAGAATTTTTTTTACTATAACTTCAGTATTTTCGTTTGCATGTCTGTTTTCTTCTTATCTACAGGTTCTTGAGCTTCAATCATGCCTAAAGTTGCAATCTTTGCTTGCTACTCTACTGCTAGTTGCCAAAAAGGTGATAAATCACAAATGCTTGCTAAAACAATGAAGTCAGTAAGTTGAAATTGCTAAAATTCATTTATTGTACGTATATTGTTTGAAACAATAAAGTCGGAACGTTTTTGCAACCTACGTGCAAAATCGAGCCCAGACTGGTGCATTTATTTGTCAAAGGCATTGAGCCTTGGTTTTGTTCTCTATTGTGTTTTCTTGCCCAGGTATGACTTTATGGTATTGTATCTTTCTCGCCTATTGCCATATTCTAGAAATTCCAATTGCATTTGAAAGTATAAATTTTGAATTCATTTCTGCAAATTTTCATTTCCATCTGAATTCGTTTGCTATTTCGAAATTGCTGTCGAACTCGAACCTGCAGCATGTTGAGATTCAACGTTTAAAACCTTATTTTAGTCCAAATTTGAAACAAAGAAGATTCAACGTTTCAAATTGGATTGGAGTGATTCTTTTTTCAGATTGAAGTAGGAGTGTTGAATTACAGTCCTGCAAATTTTCATGACAATCTGGATTCTTTTGCTATTTGAAACTGCGGTCGAACTTGAACACGCAGCATGTTGGAATTAAGCGATTTAACCTTGGTTTTTAGTCCAACTTTGAAACAAAGCATATTCTTCGTTTTAAAACGAATTTGAATGATTATTTTTTCAAATTAAAGTAGGAATGTTTAAATACATTCTTGCAGAATTTCAAGTCACTTTGACACTGTTAACTTGTTCAAACCTGCCGTCCAATATTGAGTCGCAGCTTGTTTTAAACGAAGAATACTTGGTGTAATTTCCGTTATTTCGATGTTTTCTTGATATTTCTTTCTGGATTTCATACATGGGTTTTATAATGTGTTTTAAAAATGGTTTTCAAATAAATGGGATTTTGAAATTATTATTATATATTATTTTTAAGTATGAAAATTATATACTCTATAATAAGAGAATTTCAAAGGCAATTTCTAAAGTGATTTCGAAGTGTTCCTAAAATTCATTTTCTTCAACTTAATTTCTATATAAACACATAATTTTGCACTTCGAGCGAAGAGGAAGGAGAATCAAGTGATTAGATAAAATGCATGCTATGAACACGTGTGTTTATCTTTTCATTTAATCCTTAATCTATTCGTTTAATCGTTTTGACCTTCGGGTCTGGTTTACCGACGAGATGAGGTAAAATTTGTACTGCTTTGAGTGTGGAATTGATTAACAGTTAGTAGACCATTTAGTGCGAAAGTGTGGTATGAGAAACACGTTAACACATTGCGGCTCCCTATTTGAGGGGTTTGTGACACATATTGCCAGTTAGTGGTGTTCAGTACTGGGCATCCGGACCTTCCCCACTATGGTTTATTGCCCTATAGTATCACTTTTGGAGTTGGTCCATCATCACCGCTCGAGTGATACTTGGTTTGTGCCTTCGGGTTTGTGCCTTCAAGTTTGTGCCTTTGGGTTTTTTGCCTTCGGGTTTGTTGCCCTATAGTATCGCTTTTGGAGTTGGTCCTTCGTCCCGCTCAAGAGATACATGGGTTTGTCGCCTTCAGGCTTGTGGATCCTTGTTTATACAGTACTGAGCATGTGCATTTTTGTTTCATTGATACTTATATTTCCCTGGAGTATCGCCTTTAGGAGCAGGTCCTTTGAACCACTCGATACATAGCGATTACCTTATGGAAACGTGTATTACCTTCATTGGTATTTGTTATTTGTCTTTTTGGATTGATTTGGGATATTCATATCCTTTGTTTATTTGAGTTTCTGATGATATGAGGCTTGTTATGATTCGTCCTTTGTTAGATGATCGTGTTATCTCTTTTAGACATTATTGTGGTACTTTATGACCTTGCATATTCATTATCATTTAGCTTATCTAACTGACTTGTTTAGTTAGCCTGGCCCGTGTATTCTTATACTCGGGTCAGACCGAGGTGTTTCAGGTTAGGTGCTTCGGAATTAACCTATTTGCTTTTGCTTCCACATGGACTTTGCTTTCTGTATATCTACTAGCCTATCTTATGTAGCTTTTTGTTGTCATTATCTATTGACACTCTGATCTACTTATTATTCTTTTGGACTCATGTACGAGCAGTTATCGTTATACCATTTAGCTGTACCATTTTGGATTTGTACTGGAGATGTATTTGCATTTAGACATATGTATGTCATTCTGCTATTCTGTGATGTTTTGCATTTGAGTTATTATATTATGTTCTGTTAGATCTTATAGCCATTATAGTTTTGTATTAAGTATCTATTGGATATGTCGATCCACATGAGAGAAAAAATATGTGCTACATTTATCGACGTATTCAGTAGATAGTTAAGACAAGGCTATAGAGGTCACTCGTATCCAGCTCTATTCTCCGTATTATCAGACGGTATTACATAGTAATACTCTTTGCTAATGTGGATCTCGGAGTGGGGTGTCACACTATACGTGGGCCAGGTGAGGTCATTCCTCCGGTCGGACATGCTTCTTCAATACCATATTATGCCTTTGTGATGATTTAGTGGCCACCCCTTGATTTTAATTATGGGAGTGTGTTCCAAGGTGGGCGGTACTAGCTGTTATGCATTACCACTAGCCCGGTTCTGCAATTGGTAAATCTATACCGACATTGCCTCGAGTGCAGTGTTCATATGCCCTAGAGCGCCTTCTACGAGTTTGTTTTGTACCGTACCTATGGTATGTCCTCTGTGTAAACCGCCGGATTAGTAGAGCATCCGACATTGTATAGACTACGGGAATATATAAATATGTAAGGGGGATATAGGTAACGCCTTAACACTATTTTAATACTTTACTTTACTGTAGACATATTATAATAGTGTGTTGTGCTACATAGTAGATAGTTTAATAGATCCTTAGGAGATGTAAATCCCGAACATCTCTTAAGTTATTGCAACCATGTTAGACACTGGATAGGAGATGTCAAACCTCGTAAATATCTCTGACGCCATCACACTCATATTTACCATTTATTTAACTTACATAAGATCTTTAAGTTTTGACTCAAGTGCTTTGTCTTTTCAATTCGCTCAGGTCAGCCTGAGCATTTCAGGGTTGAAGACGTTATTTTTGGAGGATGAAGACGAAGAATTTGTATTATTATTACTTATATGTATTCGATTGCATCATGTGGTTCCATTGCATTTATTTATTTATTCATGTTTTATGTAACTCTGATTTTTGTATTGTAAAGAATAATCAAATGTATTTATAAACTAGCTTCATGAACTGTTATTTGATTATCATTTTTTATCATTCCACTGCGAGATTTTATATTTCTTTTCTTTTTTTATTCACCCCATAACATTTTTCCTTTTTGAATGGTTTGAGTCCGACATGTGTGTCTGCTTAAAATGCTCAAAAAGGCTGGTCGTTACACATATGAAATCTAATCAAATCACAAAACATAAAATCAAGTCTAGCTCGTGAAAAATCACTCAAAAATCAAATCAAAAAAGAAATAAAAGAGAAAAATAAAATAAATGTGAAGAAATTGTTAAAGCTTATACACTCCAGCCATCCTCTCCTATATATATATATATATATATATATATATATATATCTGTGTGTGTGTGTCTGTGTGTGTTTAACAACCCTAGTTTGGAGATTACCTTTCAATATTGAATTATAATGATAATTATAATTTAATATTGTAAATTAAAGTAAAATTGAAGAAATTAAATTAATTATTTGGAATAAACAATGAAATTGTAATTAAATTGAGAAAATAAATTTCCAAGATTTTGTTTTATTTTATTTGTGATAATAAATGGAACATGATTATATTTAAGTGGAAATGCAATAATTATATCAATTATTGCCCATTTACTTCTGTTAATAATTTTAAAGAGAAGTATTTTATTTTAAAGGTGACTTACTGAAATAGAAAGGTAGAATTGGGTTAAAAATAAGTTTTGGCTATAAATAATATTTGGAAATGGGTTGAAATATTTTTCTAAGTGAGAAAATAAATTTTATGGAATTTTATAATTTAAAAAATATGTTTTATTCATTTATTTGAGTAAATGGTGTATTTTTATTAAATTAAGGATTCTAATAATATAAATATTTTAAAAATATATATTAATCTTTTTAAGTGATACAAAATGTTTTATTTTATATGTATACAAGTTTTCACATTTTTCTTAAGTGAAACCTGAGAGAAATACATTTTTATTTATGTGTATATGTGATATGTACACAATAATTTGTTAAGTGTTGATTTAAACCTTAAGCCATTTATTTATTTTAATTTTTGAACCCAATTAGGCCCATTAACCTTTAACTAGTTGAGAAATGAGAAATAGTGATTAGCTGTACGTTTGTTTCATATTATCTTCTTCCTCGTTCGGCCTAAAACAAAAATAGTAAACCACTTTATCAATTTCTCAAATCCTAGAAAAATTCTCTTTTAAAACTAACCAAATTCAAATCTTTTTGCAAGCTAGTGATAAATCTAAGGTAATCCCTACCAAACTACTAAATTTCATCACCAAATCTTTTACAGTAATTGGTTTTCTAATTTTTTTTTGTATTTTTGTTTGCATGTTCAGTAATCACTTTCTATAGGTTTTAAAGGCTTGTAATCTCAAGCAAAGCTTCCTCTTTTCATCAAAAATTCGATCTTTTGCAACAAATCAGCAAGGTGAGTTGTATAAACTTAGAAACTAGCCATAACACAAGTACCATTACTTGAATCTGTAAAGAATTTTCTTTTGTCCGTAGTTTTCTATAGCTATTTTTTTTCCTTGTTTATAATCAGTTTCCGTTGCATCTTTGAGACTCTATAGCTTTTGATTCCGACAAAGAAATGCTACCGGATTTCTTGCATTTGGTAGCCTGCATATTGAACTTCATCTCTGTAAAAAAAATTGAAAGTTTTGTCATTTTCTATGTCAAAATCTCCCTGGAAAAACAATACAAGGCTGGAAAACAACCTGGAGAAGAGTCCGTAGCCTGGGTCGATAGCCAGGTCGACCCATCACCCTGGCGGTCAACCAAGCGATCGACTTGGCCACTTAGCTGGGTCGACCACCTTGTTGGCCCAAGTGTGTGCGTTGTGTTCGTATTCTTTCATAGCATATTTCGCGACTTTTGTCTTGGAATTGCGACCGTTTGTCACTCGTTTTGATGCAAATTTCGAGATGATTTTGGTGATGATTTTAGGCCATGATGTCGATCAATAGACTACCCAAATTTTGAAGATTTTGAAATTAAAATTTTGAATTATTTTGAATTTAATTTGAATTTAATTCGAATTTGAATATCGATTTGAGTGATTTTCTTTGTTTTGATTAGTTTTCAAGCACGGTTTTCTCCAAATTTTTTGAAATGATTTTTAAAATTAATAGGCAATTCAAAATAATTATTATAAAATGTTGTAAAGTATTTTCAAGTGTATATTTATTCCCTATAATAAGGGAAATTTTCAATTAGGGTTTTCAAATTGATTTCGAAAATTGTTTTTCGAAGCTTGTTTTCCAAATTAAATTATTTTATATATAAATTACACGTTCTTGCACATTTCGAGTGAATAAGAAGGGGAATTAAACAGTTTGGTAAAACACGTGGTATGGGGCACGTGCGTTTATCCTAGCGGTTAATTTCCAACTTGTCTATTTGATCGTTTTGACCATAGGATCGAGTTTTCCGATGAGATGAGGTAAACTTTTTACTGATTTGAGTGTGAAATTTACTACCGGTTAGTAAAACGTCTAGTGCGAATGTGTGGCATAGGATACACGTTAACAATGTTCGGGTACATATCCGAGAGTTTATGACACATTTTTCTAAGAGACGTATTTGCCAGTACTGGACCTTTGGGTCATTTTTCCTTCATAACTTTCGTCTGACGTATTTGTCCTTTGCGACGTATCTGTCCTTCAGGATGTTGTCCTTCGGGATGTTGTCCTTCGGGATGTTTGTCTAAGAGACGTATTTATTTGTCCTTTGGCATGTTTGTCTAGGAGATGCGGCACCTTATTTGAGAGAATAGTACTTGGCAGGCTTCGGCCATAAGCACGTGTTATATCTTTGAGATGATTTCATTGATATTTGTGATTTCCCAAGCGTATCGCCTTTCTACTACTGGCCATTTGAGCCATTTAGGTTATTATACATGCATACATATATACATATATATACATACATATATACATATATATACATACATATATACATATATATATATACATATATATACATATATATACATATATATACATATATATATATATATACACGGTGATTACCTTATGGGAATTTGAAATTTTGTGAGTTCTATCTTTGAGACTTGAGTTGCTTACAATGGCGTTTTATTGGGATTGTCAATATGGCGTATATTTGAGATTTTAATCCCCTATTTGGGGATATATTTTCCTTGTGATGCATTTGGAGATGGTGATTTCTTTGAGTTGCTTTTGAGACTGTCGTTATGGCGGGTTTTGGATTTCTCCTTTTTAGAAGCTATAATTTTCCCTAATCCATTATTGATGATTTATGATATTCCAATGATATGAGGCTTGCTATATTTAGCATTTGATGAGTTGTTTTATCTCTTTTGAGATTGTATGTTTGTGTAGTGATACCATTTTATCACTTGATGTAAGCATACACTTTAAATTGTCCCTTCTTACTTGAGAATATTATCACATTATCCTTGTGCTCATGTTATCACTTATCCTTGTAACCAATTCGTTTAGCTAGACATACCCGTGTATTTTATACTCGGGTCAGACCAAGGTGTTTTGGGTTAGGTACATTTGGACTTATCCTATTCTACTTCCACATGGACTACTCTACTAGCTCTTTTGTTATAGCTTTTTGTGTAGTCCTTTTTGTTTGCTACTCTGATGTGTATATTTTTTTGACTCGCATGTATATAGTGGTTGCTATACCACTTGATATGTATCATTTTATATACTCTGTGATGTATCTGTGTATGTATATATGTGATGATCTACTAATCGGTGATGTGTTTTGTAATTGAGTTGTTGTATTGTATTCTGATAGATCCTATAGCCACCTATGGCTTTGTATTAAGTATTTATTGGATATGTCGATCCACATTAGATAGAAAAAAAATTGTAGAGCATTTATCGACGTATTCAATAGATATTTAAGACAAGGCTATAGATGGTCGCTCCTAACCATCCCTATTCTCCGCAGTAGCAGACAATTATTACCCAATAATACTCTTTGTTAATGTGGGTCTCAAGGTGGGGCGTCACGGCTTGGTATCGGAGCTGAGTTCAGAACAAAATACGATAAATACAGAATAGAAGCACATATTATGTTACATTTAAAAGTAATACAAGTGTTACGAATCTCTTAATCATTGTGCCTTTGACCTTTTCTTATCCTTTGGGGTGGATAGAAGTTTAGGCATACATCTAGGATTGCATTTTTATTCCATAGTATTCCTTATTGAATTAATGATATCTACCCTATAAATAATTCTTATCTTATCTTAACTTTCAGCTAATGGCTGAAAGAGGCAGAGGACAACGCTCGAATGCTGGGTAATCCAGCGGCTTGCATCCGGACGGCGTTTATATGTCTGTCGATCAGTTCATGGAGTTATTTAGGAGCATTCAGCCTCCATCTCCTACTCCATCGTCTCCTCCACGCAAGTCTGACTTTGCGCGCATGTGCAGTGATTTCTCTCATCTAGGAGGAAAGCCGTTTAAAGGCTCCGAGTCTGTTCTAGAGGTCCAAGCTCGGATTTGCACATGCGAGCGCATCTTCTCCCGCATAGATCTTTCTGACCATCATAGAGTTCTTGTGGCATCTAGCATGCTACAAAAGCGTGCTCTCAACTAGTACGAGCTTCTCATAGCCGAGCCCAATGAGTCTACTTTTTATTGGATTCAGTTTCGAGAATGATTTGAGCTCAAGTTCCTTACTGAATCTAAGAAAACTTTATTGGCTCGTCGCTTCCTTGAGTTGAAGCAAGAAAAGTCCTCAATTTCTGATTATGTATCATTATTCAAGGCCTTATCTGGTCTTGAACACATCAACACTCCATATAAGAAGAATCTAAAGTTTGTCTCTGGTCTTAAGAAGTATCTCAAGTAGTCTTTGGTGCTCCATCTCAAGCTTTCTTTCAAGGAGTTGGTTGACTTGGTGCTTCATCTCGAAGCTGTTGAGAAGGAGTGCGATAGTGGTTATGAGGCTGAGGTTCGCAAGAACCCCAATAAGAAGAAGTTCTGATTTCATAAGCTGAAATCTTTTCCTCAGAAGAAGAAGAATTTTGTTGGTCCTAGTTCTCAGCCTAGTGGAGCACCTCCTATTCAGAAGGGGTGTTTCAACTATGGCTCATCAGTTCATATGATCCATGACTGCCTTAAGCCTATAATTTGCCGCTATTGCAAGAAGGAGGGTCATCGGTTGCCACTTGTCCTATTGTTCCAAATACCCAGTCTGGCAAACTAAATGTAGTGGAAGCTTATGGAGGGTCTTCTCAGTGTAGAGGTACATCTTCTTCTATCCTTGATGGCTCTATTTTATTCCATGATCGTTCTATTCGAGTTCTCTTCGATAAGGGTGCATCACATTTATTCGTATCGAAAGAGCTTATTGATGTTATTTCTTTAGATGTTTCATGACTTGTTACTTAATTGAGGATTATGAATCCTATCGGGGGATCCAAAAACCTTAGCATGCTTTGTGATGATGTTGAGATTGTTTTATGTGGCTTTTCTTTCCATGCGAGTCTGCATGTTATTTCTTATTTTTGTTTTGATAGGATTTTGGGTATGGACCGGCTAGTGCAATACAATGCCGGGATTATTTGTTCTAAGAGAGTTTTATATCTTCGACACCCAGATTCGTCTGCTCAGCAGTCACTTGTTCTTCAAAATGTGGATAATTCTAAAGTGGCTTTATATTCTCTAGACTCATGAGATGATGATGACATATCTCGTATTCCTGTTGTTTCTGATTTCTCTAATGTGTTTGAGCCTATTTCGGGTTTGCCATCCAAGCGGGCAATTTAGTTCCACTTTGATCTCATTCCAGATGCGCAGCCAGTTAGTCATCCTCCCACAAGGATGTCTACAAAGAAAAATGAGGAACTCAAGAAGTAGCTTTTAGAATCTAAGCAGTTGGTTCGGTTTAGCTTTTCACTGTGAGGTGTTGCGGTCGTCTTTGTGAAGAAGTCCGATGGAACTCTTAGGCTTTGCATCGACTATCACAAGGTTAACAAGTTGACCATCAAGAATAGGCATCCATTGCCTAGGATCGACGATATGTTCGATCAATTGAGTAGTGCTAAGGTCTTTTCTCAGCTCGACCTTTCCACTTCATCAGCTCTGAGTTGCGGAAGATGGTATACTTCTTACAGCTTTTCGCACTCGATATGAATCTTACAAGTGGCTTGTTATGCCATTCGGTTTAACGAACGCTCCTGCTTTCTTCATAGATCTTATGAATCTAGTATTTAGAGAATATCTCAATAAGTTCGTCCTTGTGTTCATCGATGATATCCTTTCCTATTCGAAATCTGAAGTCGAGCATGCTAATCACTTGAGAATTGTCTTGAGTACTCTTCATCATCATCAGCTTAAAGCCAAATTCTCCAAGTGTCACTTCTGGTAGAATAAGGTTAAGTTCTTAGGCCACGTTGTTTCTTCCGACGGCATTTTGGGCGATCCCCCTTGAAGATCGAAACTATCCATAATTGGAAGAGGCCTGAGAAGGTTCATGAGATTCATAACTTTCTTGGATTGGCGGGTTACTACAACTGATTCATTAAGGATTTTTCCAGCATTGTACTTTCTCTCACCAGGCTTACTCGGAAAGGCATTCAATTTAATTGGTCCGACAAATGTGAAACTTCTTTTCAGCCGTCGAAGGAGCTTCTCACTAATGCTCCCATTCTAGTAGTTCCTAAAGGGAATCATGATTTTGTTGTCTACACCGATGCTAGTAGATGTGGCCTCGGTGCCGTGCTTATGCAGAAGGATCGGTTAGTTGCTTATGCTTCTAGGCAACTACAACAGAATGAAGTTCGTTATGCCACACATGACCTCGAGTTAGCCGCCATTGTCTTCGCCCTGAATATTTGGCGACATTATTTATTAGGCAAGACACATCATTCTCTATACCGGTTACAAGTCCTTGAAATATCTGGTCACTCAGAAGGAGCTCAATATGAGGCAACAGCGTTGGATCGAGTGCCTTGCCTCCTATGACTTTGATATCTAGTATAGCCCTAGTAAAGGTAATTGTATTGTTGATGCGCTTAGTCGTAAACATTTGGTTGTTATTTCTATGATGCTAGCCGAGTGGGATTTTCTTAAGACCTTATCCCTTTGTGATATTCGTGATCGATCTCCATCTTCTGATTTTTCTATTTTATTATTTAGTTTGGAAACTCAACCCAGTTTATTAGATTGTATTACCGATGCTCAGCGGCGTGATCCTGATCTTGTGCACCTTATCCAGATTTGTGAGTCTGAGTCCCATGATGAAGAGTTGAAGGATTTCGATATTTATTCTCGTAGGTGTCTTCATAAGAAGAATCATCTTATCGTGCCTTCTGATTCTACACTTAGGCATGACATTCTCGATGATTGTCATCGTTTTAAGTATAACATTCATCCTAGTAGTAGTAAGATGCATGACGACATGCATCGCCTTTTTTATTGGGAAGGCATGAATCGAGATGTGGTGAGTTATGTGAGTAATTACATGACTTGTCAACTTATCAGAGCCGGGAATTAGCACCATACTAGTCTCCTTTAGCCTTTAGAGGTCCCAATGTGGAAATGGGATCAGGTTTTCGATGGATTTTATTAATGGCCTACCTCGTTCGAGATCGGGCCATTCTAGCATTTGGGTTATTGTTGATCGTCTCAGCAAATCAGCTCATTTCATTCCTATTAAGTCAAATAGGAGTGCTTCTCGTTTGGCCAAGTTATATGTCAAGGAAATCGTGAGACTTCACGGTGTTCCTTATGTGATTGTTTGTGACCATGATCCACTTTTCATGAGCCATTACTGGCAGAGTCTTCAGCAAGCTTTGGGGACAAAGCTTAACATCAGCACAACATATCATCCATAGTCTGATGAATAGACTGAACGGGTGAATCGTACTCTTAAGGATCTTCTTCGTGCCTGCTTTTTATATTTTGGTGGTAGTTGGGAGGATCACCTACCTCTTGTGGAATTCTCCGACAACAATAGTTTCTAGTCTAGTATCGGTATGGCTCCTTTCGAATCCCTTTACGAAAAGCCATGTTAATTGCCTTCATGTTGATTGGAATCTGGAGAGAAGCATATTCTTGGCCCAGATTCAATTCATGATTCTTCAGAGAAGATTGTTCTTATTCGAAAGAGAATGAAAGAGGCATAAAGTCGCCTGAAATGCTACGTGGACAACCATAGGAAGCCTCTCGAGTTCTCTATTAGTGATCTCATCTTTGTTCATGTTTCTCCACCGAAAGGGGTTATGCGCTTCGGTACGACTGGGAAATTGGCTCCTCGCTTTATAGGAGCATTTCCTATTACTGAACGTATTGGTCCTGTGGCTTATAGAGTTTCACTTTCAGCTCATCTATGTGGCATTTATGACGTGTTTCACGTCTCTCAACTTCGGAAGTGTCTTCGAGAGTCGGATTCTATTATCGATTCTCCTGATTTCCAAGATCTTGAGATCTCACCAGACCTATTTGTTGTGCAGCTGCCTATTCGTGTGCTTGCTGTGGAGGTGAAATGCCTTCGAAACAAGGATGTGCCGCTCGTTAAAGTTCAATGGTCCACTAATCCCAAAGACTGCATTTGGGAAACCAAAGAGCTTATCGAGCGATCCAATCCCGGTTTTCTATCTTCGCATATCGATGGTGAGAATATCTTTTTATCTCAAGCTTATTTCATTTTCCTTTGACTAGTGAAATTAATAAGTTGAACACAAAATCACCTTTAGAAATTACGAGGACGCAATTTTGTTAAGGCAGGGAGTCTGTAACAACCATGGTTTGGAGATTACTTTTCAATATTGAATTATAATGATAATTATAATTTAATATTGTAAATTAAATTAAAATTGGAGAAATTAAATTGTTTATTTGGAATAAAAATGAAACTTGAATTAAATTGAGAAAATAAAGTTCCAAGATTTATTTTATTTTGTTTGGAGTGATAATAAATGGAATATGATTTTATCTAAGTGGAAATGCAATAATTATATCAATTATTGCCCATTTACTTTTTTTAACAATTTTAAAGAGAATTATTTTTTTAAAGGTGATTTATTGAAACAAAAGGTAGAAATTGGGTTAAAAATAAGTTTTGGCTATAATTAATGTTTTGAAATAGGTTGGAATATTTTTCTAAGTGAGAAAATAAATTTTGTGGAATTTTATAAGTTAAAAATAATGTTTTATTCATTTATTGAGTAAATGGTGTATTTTTGTTAATTAAAGGATTCTATTAATTTAAATTTTATAAAAATATATATATTAATCCTTTTCAGTGATAAAAGATGTTTTATTTTATATATATACAAGTTTTCACATTTTTCTTGTGTGAAACCTAAGAGAAATGCATTTTTATTTATGTGTATATGTGATATGTACATATTAATTTGTTAAGTATTGATTTAAACCTTAAGCCGTTTATTTATTTTAATTTTTGAAACCAATTAGGCCCATTAACCTTTAACTAGTTAAGAAATGAGAAATAGTGATTAGCTCTATGTTCATTTCATATTATCTTCTTCCTCCTTCAGCCTAAAAAAAAAAACAGTAAACCACTTTATCAATTTCTCAAATTCAAGCAAATTTCTCAATTAACTAACCAAATTCAAATCTTTTTGCAAGCTAGTGATAAATCTAAAATAATCCTCGCTAAACTATTGAATGTATTCACCAAATTCTTTTATAGTAAATGGTTTTCTAATTTTTTACTGTATGTTTGTTTGCATGTTCTATAATTGCTTTCTACGGGTTTTAAAGGCTTGTAATCTCAAGAAAAGCTTCCTCTTTTCATCAAAAATCTAAGCTTTTGCAATAAATCAGCTAGATTAGTTGTATAAACTCACAAACTAGCCAAAACAAAAGTGCAAATGCTTGAATCTGTAAAGAATTTGCTTCTGTCAGTAGTTTTTTATAGCTAATTTTTTCTTTGTTTATGATTAGTTTCTATTGCATCTTCGAGACTTTATAACTTTTGATTCCGGTAATGAAATGCTACCGGATTTCTTGCGTTTGATAGCTTGCATGTTGAACTTCATCTTCGTAAAAAAGTTTGAAAATTTTGGTCATTTTCTATGTAAAAACCTCCCTAGAAAATCAATACAAGGCTGGAAAACAACCTGTAGAAGACTCCATAGCCTGAGTCGACAGGCAGGTCGACCCAGCACCCTCTAGGTCAACCAGGCGGTCGACCTAGCCAGTGAGCTGGGTCGACCCCCTTGTTGGCCCAAGTGCGTGCGTTGTGGCATTGTGTTCGTATTCTTTCTAGCATATTTTGTGACTTTTACCTTGGAATTGTGACCGTTTTGTCACTCGTTTTGATGCAAATTTCGAGATGATTTTGATGATGATTATAGGCCATGATGTCTACAATAGACCAGCCAAATTTTGAAGATTTTAAAATTCAAATTTTGAATTATTTTGAATTTAATTTGAATTTGAATACCGGTTTGAGTGAATTTCTTCGTTTTGATTCATTTTCGAGCACGGTTTTCTCCAAATTTTTTGAAATGATTTTTAAATTTAATGGGAATTTCAAAATAATTATTATAAAATATTTTCAAGTATTTTCAAGTGTAAAATCTATTTATTCTCTATAATAAGGAAAATTTCAATCAGGGTTTTCAAATCGATTTCGAAAATTGGTTATCAAAGCTTATTTTCAGAAGTAAATTATTTTATATATAAATTACAAGTTCTTGCACATTTCGAGCGAATAAGAAGGAGAATTAAATGGTTTGGTAAAACATGTGGTATAGAACACGTGTGTTTATCTTATCGGTTAATTCCCGACTTGCCTATTTGATCGTCTTGACCTTTGGGTCGAGTTTGCCGATGAGATGAGGTAAACTTTTTAATGAATCAAATGTGAAATTTACTAGCGGTTAGTAGACCGTTTAGTGCAAACGTATGGCATGGGATGCATGTTAGAACTTTTTGGGTTCCAATCCGAGAGTTTGTGACACATTTGTCTAAGCAATGTATTTGCCAGTATTAGACCTTCGGGTCATTTGTCCTTCGAGACGTTTGCCTAAGAGAAGTATTTGTCCATTGTGACGTATTTATCCTTCGAGATGTTGTCCTTTGGGATGTTTGTCTAAGAGACGTATTTATTTATCCTTCGATACGTTTGTCTAAGAGACATGGCGCCTTGTTTGAGAGAACAGTACTTGGCAGGCTTTGGCCATAAGCACGTGCTATATTTTTTAGATGATTTCATTGATGTTTGTGATTTTCAAAGCGTATCGCCTTTTTATTGTTGGCCATTTGAGCCGTTTGCGATATGTATACATACACACACACACACACACACATATATATATATGTATGTATATAGGCGATTACCTTATGGGAATTTGACCTTTTGCAAGTTCTATCTTTCAGATTTGAGTTTCTTGCACTGGTGTTTTATTGAGATTGCCGATATGGCATATATTTGAGATTTTAATCTCCTATTTGGAGATATATTTTCCTTGTGGGGCGTTTGGAGATGGTGATTTCTTTGAGTTGCTTTTGAGATTGCCGTTATTGCGGGTTTGGGATTTCTCCTTTTTAGACATAATTTTCCCTAACCCATTGTTGATGATTTGTGATATTCCGATGATATGAGGCTTGCTATATTTATCGTTTTATGAATTGTATTATCTCTTTCGAGATTGTATGCTTGTGCAGTGATACCATATTATCAATGTAACCCTACACTTTAAATTTTCCCTTCTCACTTGAGAATATTACCACATTGTCCTTATGCTCATATTATCGCTTATCCTTGTAACCAATTCGTTTAGCAATACAGACCCGTGTATTTTATACTCAGGTAAGACCGAGGTGTTCCAAGTTAGGTACGTTTGGACTTAGCCTATTCTGCTAGCTCTTTTGTTATAGCTTTTTGTGTAGTCCTTTTTGTTTGCTGCTTTGATATGTATATTCTTTTGACTCGCTTGTATGTTTTGGTCGCTATACCACTTGACATGTATCATTTTGTATACTATGTAATGTATATGTATATGTGTATATATAAACTGTTGTGTGATGTGTTTTGCATTTGAGTTGTATTTTTTTCTGATAGATCCTATAGCCACCTACGGCTATGTATTAAGTATTTATTGGATATGTCCATCCACTTAAGATAGAAAAAATATAGAGCATTTATCGACATATTCAATAGATATTCAGGACAAGGCTATAGATAGTCACTCCTAACCAGCCATATTCTCCACACTAGTAGACAGTATTACCCAATAATACTCTCTTAATGTGGGTCTCGGGGTGGGGCATCACGATATCCATGGCCGAGCATATATTTATTCCTATACAAACGAAAAATAGATATATAAAAGACCTTCCATTAAAACATAAAAAAGATCAAAGACAGTAAAAGCTCAAAGCAAGAGAAAATAAGCAAACAGTGTGTTCATCCCTTAAAACAGTGAGTGAACATTCTAAATTTTGTTTACAGGCCAACACATATACTTGTTTAATTGTACATCTTGGGTGAATCAATGATATGCTAAGTGTATACATGAATGTATTATAATATGTGTTTGTACGTTTGATTTCAACATGATCATTTCCACCAAATATTGTTTATCTTCTACCCAAGCTTCTTTGTTCATTTGTTTGTTTAAAAACAGTTAAGAGTTTTAACTTTTAAAATCAATAACTCAATACCTATTTAGTTTTAAACTTTGATTTCACCAAAGTTTCTTGTTTTTGAATGTAGGATATTTTTGAATTTGTTTCATAAAACATTATCAAGCATAGAGAGAGAAATGACGTTTAACAGTTAATAGGTTTTACATGGTTGAAATTCCAACTATCATAATTTAATGTACGGATTAAATAGTTGTAATTGCTATTGAAAACCATGATTTTTAAAGGTGGTATGCAGATTTTTAGTGGTCTATGCAAGGAGGATTATAGGGATGAACGGATTTGGGAAAAAGGTGAAATGCCGACGACCCACTTGATTTCATGACTAAGGGCTTGGCGTGAGGGACGCAGAGATGATGGCAAACTCACAGAAAGCGGCAAATGATTTTTCTATAGCGTATGCGAGTGGGACAAGGGTGTCTTAGGCGTGTTTTTATTGGCCTCTATTCATGGTCGAACTGCGTAAAGGAGAGGGAGGTAGGGACGTGCGATTTAATGGGATTGGGTCGGGGAAGTTGTGGTGAGTCTTCGGGCAAGTATTGGTGAGGACGGAGGTTGTGGTGGTTGTGTTGAGGCATTTGAAGGGGTTGGAGTTTGTTCTAAGGTTCAGTGAGCTGTTGAATTTTGGAACGAGGGACGAGTTCGTGTTTTTTGGTGGTGGAATATGTTGGGATGGTCGAGGGCGTCGTGTGAGGAGTGACGACGACAAGGGTTGATAATCGGAGTTGGTGTGCAAGTGCATGGTGACGTGCACATTTGCCTTCGTGCAAATGAATAAGCCTAGAGAGGAAAAGTGAGAAGAAGAAATAAGAGTGGGCCGTTTTTGATTTGTGGGCCATCGTTTTGGGCTAGGGTTTTATAATAGGATTTTAAATAAAGTCATTTAAAAACTTTTAAATTCTTAAATCAATGTTCCTCTTCCTTTTAAATAAAATTGAATTGTATTTTATTACGTTGAGACCCTATCACGACATATTATTATTTGAACGAATATAGGCAAGCTTTCTGAAATGTTTTATTTAATGATTTATATTAATTGAAGTAAATGAATGAGTAAATTCCTATTTGATTAATTATAGGTTAATTAACCAATTGATTTTTAAATGGAGTGTTTAATTTTTAAATTTACTATAAATAAATTATTTCATAATTTCTTTGATTAAAAAATAATCTTGATTTAAAAATATAACTTGGCTATATTGTTGAAAACAGTTCAGTTCCAAATTTTAAATGAATCGTTGATTGAGTTAACTATCTATGTTAACTGATAATGTTCTTCATATTGATTTTAATTATTTATTGCGTGTGCTATTAAGTAGCCAAACGAATTAAACTAAATAGAATAAATTGTTGACTCGTTTTTACTTGAAAGTAAATCGACTTACTAACCACTAATCGGGAAATATGAAGACTTAAAGTAAATAAATTTCAATGGACTGGTCATGATAAAATGAACATATGGAGTGATTTCCCATATGTGAATATTGACACCTGATTGTAAAATTGTTATTTAAAAGGAATTGCCCATTTAAAAATTTATTATTTGGATTCGATGAGACCGGTGTCAGATATTTGAGTTCTCTGGAAACCTCTTCGGTCCAATAACCAATACGAACCTTTATGGTTTTGATTTTAGATTCTAATATGCTGGAATTTAATTAACTTAATAAATTCGGCTATTTTAAATAAGTATTTATACTTAGGCACTATTATAATACCATCAGATTTTCTGTAAAAGTGACTTTCGCCATCGTAAGGTAAAAAAATCCAACGTGTTTATGTGTGACGCGTTCTCATGAGATACCCTTGTGTTTTTCAAAGGATTTTGATAGCTTAAGTAATTCAAATTAAGTGTGTTTGCTCACACTGGTTTTCCAGACTGACTCGGGGGTTACTTTATGGTAATGCTCGGGTCAGATTGAGTATTATAGATTCAGGTTAGAATGCTTTGGAGCTTAGGGGACAAGCTAGAAGGCAGAGACGTATTATGCGTACTTAATTATATTCCAATGTGTATTGTAGGCTATATATTCAGCATTTTTTAGGACAGATTATTATAACTGTCTAGGTTTCTATGTTGATGGTTGTACTCTGATAATTTGTATGCATATTAAGGGTTACAGTTTTTCTTTTGTATACAAATCTGTTATACTATATTACATTATGTTCCGCTACGATTGAGATTTTGTGTTGTGGTTTCTGTTTCTTCTTCTATCCTTTTCTTCTTAAACCCTAATGATCTGGCATTTTTGGCACTCGGTTGCTCGGCACCCTATACAGTGAACGTATTAGTATCGATTTTCGAAGGTCAAAAAACCCGGTCATTGCATTCTTTATGTAGCTATATGTGTACTACGTTTTTATCGTAAGTAAACAAATTCAAATTGATGAAATTCCCAATTTATATGCAATTTCTTTTATAGGTTTTCCATGTGCTTTCTTCAACATTTCTATTTACTTTGAAGAATAGTTAATTTCCTAGTATTGAATATTAGTAATCCAAGAGGACAAAATGGAAGCTTTGTGAATTGTGATTGTAATGTGGAAGTACACTTCTAATACAACTTTGTAGTACTTATGAAATATTTGTGTGATCTAGACTTTGGGCATTTAGTATCCATAGTATCCTTGCTAAATTAACTTATTTATTAGTATATTTATGGTTGTATGATTTTATGCAATAACAAGCTAAATATTTATATATTTAGACTTTGGTTTTCACTTAAGCTGCCAAATATTATTTAAATTTTTTATGTAAAGTTTGATTCTAATGAATTAGTGCTTACATATTATTATTCCATTTATATTAATTTGATAAACTACTTGACAAAATGTAATGTTGATATTGGAAAGGAAACTAATTTTTTTTTAATGTAGTCATATGTGTATAGCTTTTAAATCGGAAATTAACTTGGAATTTTAGAAAAAAATTCTTTCCTTTTTTATGACATTCATTATCACATAATCCATCAACAAATAACATTCAATGTTATCAAACCCTCATCTAAATTATTTTTTCATAATATAGATGTAGGAGAATGGTAGAGTAATAAATTTTAGAAAGAAGATGCTGATTTTAAATGGAGATTTGATGAGAAAGAAATAGTCGTCTTCCTATAAAGGTTTTCCTTTTATTTTACATCTTTATGTTATCTTTCTTTCAATCCTAATGCATTCAAATAAAATTTAAATTTCTTAGTGATACAGATTAACTATTTGTTTTTCTAGAATTTTTTTAAATTATCTTATGGTTGTGATCTCTAGAATTTTGTTATATTAATTTATTATTGTGGAAAAGATTGTTCATATTTAAATGTAAAATAGTCGATAAGAATTAATAAAACATAATAACTAATTTTAAAATCACAAACTATATAAAGATCTTAGGAAATAAGATATCATGAGAGAATTAAGGAGAAAGGGGAAATAGTAGAACTAACGAGGGACTTTAAAATTCTTTTGTTTTACAATTATCAATACTGCAGTGAAATGCAAATTGTGACTCTTGGATCCAAATTCCTTCATTTTCCTTTTTCTCTCATAACATTATATATCACCCACTTCATCCAATTTTTTGTATAGCATTTTTATTTATCTTACTTTGTGTTATAATTCCTTTAACCTTTCATATACATAACCCTACTTATTTGACCATTGAAATAAAAGATAATGCACTCAAATTTAATTTAATTTTCTCCATTAGAAAAATAATCCATTATATTACATAAAAACATTAATGTCTTTATCAAGAAAATTAATGAACTATAATTACTTGGATTAATTTCAATAAAAATTTAATTATTTAATTTATTCGTATATTTAGACTTATGTTAAAGTAGTATGATAGCACTAATGAGAACTTTGTAATTAATCAAAATAGTAGAAAATTTTAGGTATTTTGACTACGAACCCGTGGAATGAATTAATAAACAATGCGAATCATTATTAAAATGATTACTTGTAACATTTGAAAAAAAAATGTTAGAAATAAACAAGGGGAGAAAACTTCGAAAGTTAATGACAGATGTGGAAAATTCCTTTGCCTTACTATTACTTATTTATTAGATATTTTAGTGTGATAAATGAATTTTAAATTTATGTATATAATTTTTTTGCGTTTTTAATATGTTTTAATTTGGATGTAGAATTAATCCTTTTTCCATTTTTATCAATAAAAAATGTGGTGTTCATGTTAAAATTGTTGTTTTCGGGATTTGTTAAAGAAATGAACAAATATTAGCTAATTGATTTTATTTAAATAGTTTAAATTTAAGACATTTAATAAGTTTACATGTATGGACATAGTGATTTGTTTAAACAATTTAAATTAAAGAAATATAATTAGTTTAAATGTGTGGACATAATAAAAAAGTACTAGAAACAACTGAGCGGAACTTATTTTTTATGAAAATTAAAAAATGTAAGTATTTAATGTAAAATGGTTGGAAATAATTAATAAAACAATGTGGCTAATTTTAAAAGTTGCAAACTATATAATGATATTTTAAACTAAAAAATCATGAGAGAATTAAGGGGAGAGGAGAAATACGCTAAAATTAATGAGAGCCTCTAAAATTCTTTCACCTTATCATGATCCAATGAATATATTAAATATATAATGAAAAGTGAGTTTTTCCTTTTGGCTTCCAATTCCCTCATTTTCCCTTTTCTCTAACGTTTTATGTCATCCACTTCATACACTTATATATTTTTTATGTATTATTGTTATTTATCTTTTCGTACATATAAAAACTTTGTCCTTTCATGTACATATCTTTACTTATTAACCATTTAAATAAAAGGTAATCAACTTAAATTAAATTCAAATGTCTTTACCAAGGAAATAAACTATTTTATTAAATATAATGTTTAGCTTCTTGAGTATTAATCTATTTTTGAATCTTCCACAAAGAATACCAACATTAAATTAGCAACTAATGCTATACGAATCTCTTACCTAAAATATAAAAAAAATCTAGAAAGCCTCTTTGTGTAATTAAAAAATGAAATTTAATCCAAATTAATAATTTCTTTTGTTTTAATTTCTTACTAAAATCGCTTAACCTACTTTCATATATTTAGTTTTAATCCAAATTTGTGTTTCATTCTAATAATGTAAATATAATGATTCTTCCTAGGATTTTCGATGCTCGAAATCGAAATCAATACATTCACTGTATGGCATGTCGAATATTCAAGTGCCGAAAACACCGATTGTTAGGGGTGAAGAAGAAGAGATAGAAGAAACAGAAACAACATATAGAATCTCACAAATCGCAGCGGAACACTATATAATAGACTAATACAGATTTTTATACAAAAAACTGTAATTGTAAATATACATACAATCATCAGAACACTATAGTCAACATAGCAATCTGGACAGTTATAATAATTTGTTCTCACAAGTACTGAATATACAGTTTAACACACATAATGCAAAATAACCAAGTATGTGTAATACGCTTGAAATCCTCTCGCTCATCTTCTGAGCTCCATAGCATCGTAATTTGCATCTATAATACTCGGTCTGACCCGAGCATTATAATAAATAACACAGAGTCAGTTTGGAAAACTAGCGTGAGAAAACACACACTCAAATTGGATTTAATTATCTTCAAAAATCCTTTTTGAAAAACAAAGGTATCTCGTAAGACCACGCCACACATAAATACAACGGATTTTTACCTTACGATAATCAAAACCTTTTATATCAAAATCATCTGATATTATAATAGTGTCTATAGAAAATAAACTATAAAATAGCTGAAATGCTTGCGTCTCATATTTTAGCATATTTGGTATACAACTAAAACCGTACAGCGCTTATTAGAGAATGGATTCCACATAATGACTAGGCAGTGGGTACCACCTATCCAGTACACGTCTAGAAAATGTACCGAGGACCTCGTTTTGACCTCTGCCAACACAAGACCGGCCTATCACTTATTGGATAGTACCAAATATGTCATCACCTCGATTGCTTTGCACCCTTTTATATCGAGATCTCATGCACAACCAATTTATAAATATGTAGATGTATCTAGAAAGGTGACAACATACCCAAACGGGTGCGACCCACTTAGGTTTGCTGCATCTCCCTTGATTTTAGTCATTCCCGATTGATGAGGCTTGAGGCTACATTTTACCTTTTTGAACAGCAATCCAACTTCGACTGCGAACACTGCCTTCCAAGCAACAATGCAATGATAGCATTCATCTATACAAGTTGTTCTGCGTCTGAACAAACCAATCTCTTCAAAGATCACCATCTTCATTATCCTCAACATTTCACAATTCATAACGCTCAAATCGAATCGAAGTGGTTTTTGGATAATTAATTTTGACCCCGGTTTCTCCGAAAAGATCAACGAATTTGGCCAGATTTGATATTCGGTTATTTAACTGTCAAATTACACACATAAGCAGTCACTGAGCCCATATTATAAATCTTTCAAACATTTATTTCAAAATATCTGTACCAAGATATATATTCAAATCCCTTTCAATATTTCATTATTTGAAAACAATTTCCAATATTCATATCCGTAACAAGATATTTTCAAACCATATCAGTACTTACAAATATTTCCAAATTCAATTTGTAATCCACCACTTAGAAAAATATTTCTATATAAATCCATTCGTAGTCAAAATATTTCCAAACTTTCCCCTCCAACACTTCGGAAAATATTAGAAGTTTATTTTCCAAAACCATTTCTAATATCAACACTTAGGAAATTTTCAAAGCTTATCTCGATTGTATGACTATAATTACAAAACAAAAGAGGATTTCCTCTTTTACCCACTTAATAAAACATTTGCAAATTCATTTGCAAATTCTCAACCCATTATAGCTCATTTTACAAATTCCCCAAATCCATTTCAAATTCTTTTTAGAATTTCAAAAAAAACTGAGTATACTTATTCATAATCCCATCTAACAATTTATAACTTCTTTAATGAATTCAAAGTGATTCCGAAGTTTCTGTATCTAAATGTTTTGGAAATTTCTTAAGTTTCCAGAAATCCCATTATAAGATTTCTCTTATAAAATCACATCCGTTCAATAAAATCCGGTTTACAAATCTCAATAACACTTATAAAAAATTCCAACTACTTACTTTCTTCATATAAAATAATAAGTATTTTTAAAGAATAATAATTTGTTTTCAAAACACATTCAAGTAAGTATTCAAAATACTAAACTCTTAAAATATTCAATGATAACTCATTTCCAACTCATTTTTATATAAAACTAATAGATTCAGAAAGCTTGTTATAAAAATAAAAAGTCGTTTCCATCAATATTAAATATTTGAAAAACCTCTTCCTGAAATATTTTAGTACAGATAATAGTTTTTAAACAACGTAATTTAGTAAATAAAAATCCCTTTTTAAAACAAACTTAAAGTTCGATATAAATATATTTTTAAAATTCTAATATAACCAATTTTATATTTATAAATCTCTCTCGATTTATTACAAGTCGATTTATGTTTCCAATTTCATAACCTTTTCCAAATTCCAAAATAGAATCCACTATTTCTTTCTAAACTGATCTCCATATCTCATTATAAATTCTCACTATGAATTTATATTTCCAATTTATTAACCGATAACCGTTTCACTTTATTTATAAACATTGATTATAAATTTTATAAACTCATTTCTAGTTTATAACAGGTTTATATCACTAAAATCAATCTATAAATCGATTTCTAATCAAAATTCTATTTATAAATCCATTTCTTAAATAATCCAAACTATATTCCAAAACCACTCAAATCTCGATTTCAACTTCCATTTCGTATTTTAAGAATCTCGTTCAAAAATCCATAGTTTAAAAATCATCAATCTAAAATCGTCTATTTGAAACCATTTTACAAAATACCTAAATAAATATCCAAAATTCAATCATTTATTATATCCAAATCAATTCCTTTGTAAATAATCACAAAATGCAATATCAATATTTTCATTTTCAAAATTGCCTTTGAATTTCCTGTTTAAATTCAAAAATATTGATTATGTTATTTATAATACAAAAATTAAGGCCAATGCTACTATAGCATCCAATAAATCAAATCACATCATAATCTATAACAGATTATTCAAAACACGTCATATTCACTATATATGAAATTAAATCAACAATTTTAAGGAATCAAGTTAAATCTCTCCTACCTATTTGCCTGCAACTACATATATTATATAATCACAAATGCTTATTCACCGCTTCGAGGTGGGATATCGAAATAAAAGGGTCATCCGCTATTATGCGAGACGCATGGTGTCTCATCCGCTCCAATCGGCGGAAAATATACCCAAATACTAATATATATATATATATGTGTGTGTGTGTGTGTGTGTATGTATGTATGTATGTATGTATATGTATATGTATATACACTACTATATATAATATAACATCCAACTAATAATAATTTATCAATTCAGCTAATCAACCAATAAATAATTTTAATATTTTAAAATAAAACCATTTATCCAAAATGAGTGAGATTTGCTCATCTTAATTTTTAATTTGCAAATCGTTTCAATTTTAAATTAAATTGAACGATGTCGATTTAACTTAAAATTCTTGCTATCTTAAATCAACTCTAAATTAATTCCATAACGTAGTTCACGTCATTACAGATCCACCGCCACTGGTTTCGCGCAAAGCAAGTTACGAATTTTATAAGTTATCGATAACATTAAAAAATTCTTTCCACTAATCACTATTATTAATTTTGATTACTTAATTAAAATCTTAATTACCTTACTACAAAAATCTACGTTTTCCCCTCCCTCAAAAACAACCATGCACAGTCCACCATTGCCGACGATCTTTTCCACCTCCTTCACCTCGGCGATCCACCTCCACTAACCATTGCACACAACTTGTGACGCCCCACCTCTATACCCACTCTGACCATGGACACTACGGTGTAATGCCGTCAACTAGTGAAGAGAATAAGGCTATTGAGGAGCGACCATCCGTGTAAATGCTTTGTGCGAGCAACGATATGTCAGATAGTACAACATGCTTTAGGTTTCAGGAGGAAATCCGACATGCCGATACAAACTTAAAGCTACTACCCAGTGGCTATATATATTCTTCGGAAACAAATATAGAAATAAACATAACACAAATCAGTCACAGACATTCATATCAAAAAGGTGGAAATAGATATGAATATATAACACATGAAAGTGTACATCGAAGTAGTGGTCAGACAAGATCCACAATGTCACAAAAGAATAGCTACAAGTGCTAGACAAAAGAATATGGATACATCAATGAGTCTATATCTCAAATGTATACAACAAAAACTACTAATTTAAGTAGTTAGCCAAAAGTCAGGGTGATAATCCCAAATGTGAAGTCAAGCAGAAGCACCTGTAACATCTCGGTCTAACCCAAGTATTATTTAATAAGAAAATAATAAACGGATCCGTCTAGCTATAAATATCAGATAAAATGAAATAGAATAAGAGATATGACATAAACATATGATAACCATAAAGCTATACTGTGATAAGTATGCAATTGAAAACCAACATGGGATTAATCAATATCACAAGAATCTTCTCAAAGATCAAAAGGAATGTCATACTCTTTATTTATATTCACCAAACCACAATATAGACAATAATATCGATGCCAATCACAAAAGTTAATGACAAACAAATTCACCAATACACAAATATTGATAAGACACATCAATGTAAATCACAAAACTGGTGAAGCACAAATTCTAGAAATCATCAATGGAAATCCAGAAATCACAAAAAGGGGGAGGCCTATCACAAAATGGGAGCATGAAAACTCACCAACACGTGTATCACAAAATGAAATGCTATTCCATGGTTGCTAACCATTAATTTTGAGCCAAAGCTCCACAAAACGGCCCGAAGACCATGGGTCGCTACCCCACCAAATTGAGCCGAAGCTCCACAGAAAGGGGGTTTAGTCTCCCTCGTAGACAAAGAGACACCGCACATTTGCTAGTCTAAATCACAAAAATGATCATCAACGATCATCAAGAAGTGTCAATTATAGTAAGCTAGTAAATATATAAGCTTAGCTTCATGTCCCATAACCACTAGCTTAACTTAAATATTTACGAACAAATTGTAGATCTCCACTCGAAAATTGTCACAACAGATTCAATCGAACAAGTCTAAGAATTAACCAACGAGGTAACGCAAGCGTTTCATACCACCTATGTCCTTTAATTAGATTCTCGTACGAATGAGATAAAGGTTTGTATTTACTAGAAGATTGGAAAACGATTTAAGAAACGAGCTTTGTAATAAAATAGTGTTGAAATCGTTTTAATGGAAGAGTTTTGATATTTACTACTATTATAGAAAACCTTTATATTTTAAAGTGAAAAATCACAAAAATGATTGTAGAAACCATAAGTCACAAAAATTCACATCCGAAAACGTGAATAAAATCCAAAGAATTCGATTCCAAATCCATCAAAGTGGAAATACCCTCGCGACTTAACAATCACGACTTACGACTTAACATAAGTCAACACAAGAAATCAGCGGGTCAAAGCATGCGGCTCCACGACATACGACCTAAGAGATCAGCGACTTAAGGAATAGCATGCGGCCTAACAGAGCAACACAACATGGCGCGACTTATGGCATGGCGCGACCTATAGCATAGCGCGACCTAACATGGTGCGAACTAAGTTGGTTGCGACCTAAGGAGCTAGCGGCATAACAGGCCGAGCAACCTATGGTAGTGGAACGGCCTAAGTATGGCATGACCAAACATGGCGCGACCTAATGAGGTCAGCGACCTAAGGCAGGCCGACCTAAGTGGTAGAAGAGAAAACCGAGCGACCCATGTGTTGCGACCTAAGAGGTTGCGACCTAACTTGGTTGCGAGATAGCAAGTGCGACTTATCATGGCCGAGCGACCTAAGGAGTGGAACGACCTAATGGTCGAGCGACTTAAGGGGGGTTGCGACCTAAGTCATGGAACGGCCTAACACAAGGTGAGCGACCTATGGGTTGCGACCTAAGTCATGGAACGGCCTAACACAAGGCGAGCTACCTATGGGTTGTGACCTAAGTCATGCCGACCTAACTGCAGGCCGAGAATCATATTTGTAGGCCGAACGACCTAAGGGATGGAAGTGCAAAAACTCTCTCAATTTGCAACCGATCGAGCATGGACGCTAGGGAATTATGCCCATCGGATACGCGGTCCTATTGGCTCCTCGATGCATCACCAAAAACGTGTTCAATCATCAAAGTTAGGATTATTAAAGATTTGAACCCAAAACACTAAAAATTGGGATTTTCACTAATTTATTCCAAACCAAGAGCAAATGCATATGAAAAAGGGTTATGAATTCATACCCAACAATCAAATATAGTTATAGACAAAGATATGAGATAAAAATCTCATCTTTACACAAAATCAATGAAGAAGAAGCTTGAAAGCAAAGGAAGAATTAATGGCTTCTCTTTGAATTTGGAGTTAGATGATGGATTTGCAAATGAACTTGAGCTTGGAGTTTTAATTTCCCATTCCTTCCTTCATTTTTGATGAAGCTTGAGTGTTAGGAAATGAAAGTGAAGTTATGAAGGGAAGGGGGTTGAGCTAGAGTTAATAGTTTAGGCTAATGGGCTAAACCAAACCCAAAGCCCAAAGTGAAAAAGTGGCAAAATTCCATTAACTCCAAACATATCAAAGTTCATACTCAAAAAGATCGCAAACGGTGTTTTGGACCCAATGGAAGTGGTCCCAAGTCCTAATTCGACCGTATGCAAAAAGTAACTATTCGGACTAAAATCCGACTAACGATAAAATATTTAAATAAAATATTTAGATATTCAATCGTAAAATATGCGGGTTGTTACAGACTCCCCTCCTTAAAGAAATTGCGTCCTGGCAATATTTAAGAAGAAAATACAAGGTAACAACCATGAAAGCATATCAACACAAAAGAAATTTGAAATAAGAAATTCACCTCAAAGAGCATGGGAAAGTAAGTCCGGATGTGTTCGCTTGATGAACTTTCTAGATTCCCAAGAGCAATCCTTAGGATTTGAGGACCATTGGACTTTAAAAAGCGGAACATCTTTATTTCGAAGGCGCTTGACCTCCGAAGAAATAATACGAATAGGATGTTGCTCATAAGTTAAATTAGGCGAAACTTCAATTTCTTCTACAATACCAGGCTCAAGAATAGAATCGGAATCTCGAAGGCATTTCTGTAATTGAGAAACGTGAAACACATCATGAATAGCAGAAAACTGAGCCGGTAATAAAAGGCGATAAGCCACTGAACCAATACCTTTGGTGATAGGAAATGGCCCAATATATCGAGGCGCTAATTTTCCTGATCGACTGAAACGTACAACACCCGTCATAGGTGAAACACGAATAAACAAAAGATCTCCCACAAAAAATTCTAATTTCCTTCTCCGGTTATCGGCATAGGATTTTTGTCTACTCTGAGCTTCTTTCATCCTATGACGAATAAGGTCAATCTTCTCTGTGGAATCACGAATAAAATCTGGACCTAAAACTAGCTTCTCACCGGCCTCAAGCCAACAAGAAGGAGATCGGCATGGCCTTCCATTGAGTGCCTCGAAAGGTGCCATACCAATACTAGATTGGAAGCTATTATTATAGGAAAACTCAACAAGAGAAATATGATCTTCCCAACTTCCACCAAAATCAAGAAAACATGCACGAAGAAGATCTTTAAGAGTTTGATTCACACGCTCAGTCTGTCCATCGGACTGAGGATGATAAGCGGTGCTAAAATTAAGCTTCGTTCCCAAAGCTTTTTGAAGACTCTTCCAAAATCCACTAGTAAACAATGGATCACGATCACTAACAATAGAAGTAGGAACTCCATGCAATTTAACAATTTATTTAATAAAAAGTTTGGCCAAAAGAGGAACGGTTCGATTGGACCGAACGGGAATAAAATGGGCGGATTTAGTAAGTCTATCGACTACCACCCATAAGCTATCATGACCCGAACGAGAACATGAAGGCCGTCTATAAAATCCATGGAAATATGGTCCCACTTCCAAATTGGAATTTCTAAAGGTTGCAATAACCCACCGGGCCTTTGGTGTTCGGCCTTGACAAGTTGGCAAGTCATGCAACACTTAACAAAATTAGCAATATCAGGTTTCATTCCCACCCAATAATAAAGTCGCTTCATGTCCGCGTACATTTTACTACTACCGGGATGAATGGTAAATTTAGAACGATGAGAATCTTCTAAAATGTCTTTACGAAGATTACTAATATTTGGCATGATAAGTCTACCAAATTTTCGAATACCGCCACGAGAATCAATATCAAAGTCTTTCAAACCTTCAATATCAATTTTATCCTTAAAATTTTGGCCAAGAAGAGCCAATTTGGGATCTAGCTTTTGAGCTTCAAGAATGCGGTCTAAAAGAGAAGGATGGGCCTCAAGGCTACATAAAACAAGAGATGAACATAAATCGGAAACACGATCTCGAATCTCACCAATGGATAGGATTCCGAGATCATTCCATTTGGATATCATCATAGAAACAACCGCTTGTTGCTTATGACTAAGTGCGTCCGCAACACGATTTCCCTTCCCGGGAGTATAGAGAATATCAAGATCATAAGATGCAAGAAATTCGAGCCAACGTTGTTGACGCAAACTAAGTTCCTTTTGAGAAAATAGATACTTCAAAGGTTTATGATCAGTGTAGAGTAAATTTTTCTCCCAAAATATAATGACGCCAAATATGAAGGGAGAATACAATAGCCGCGAGCTCTAAATCATGAGTGGCATATCTAGTCTCGGCTGGCTTCAATTGCGTAGAAGCATAAAAAATAACACGTTCTCTTTGCATAAGAACAACACCCAAACCAACGCGACTAGCATCGGTATAAAAAATAAAATCTTGGTTTCCCTTGGGAATCACAAGAATAGGAGCATCAGAAAGGAGTTCTTTTAATTTCTGAAAACAAGCTTCACATTTGTCCGACCAAATGTATTTTACACCTTTCTTTGTTAAGCTAGTAAGAGGCACGGAAATTTTTGAAAAGTCTCTTATAAAACGACGGTAATAGCCCACCAATCCAAGGAAACTACGAATTTCCGTCACACTCTCCGATCTCTTCCAATTTTGAATCGTTTCAATCTTTGAAGGATCCACGGAAATTCCGGATTCAGAAATAATGTGACTGAGAAACTTCACACGAGATTGCCAAAAGTGGCATTTAGAAATTTTTTCTTTTAATTGATTACTCCTATGAGTTTCCAACACAATCCGAAGGTATTTTTCATGCTCCTCCTCAGTTTTAGAATACACAAGAATATCATCAATAAAGATGAGAACAAACCGATCGAGGAAGTCTTTGAAAATTCTATTCATAAGGTCAACGAAATAAGCCGGAGCATTCGTTAAACCAAATGGCATAACAAGCCATTCATAAGATCCATAACGAGTACGGAACGATGTCAAAGGAATGTTATCCTCTGCAATACGAAGCTGATGAAAACCGGTAGCTAAGTCTAATTGTGAAAAGACTCTAGCACCACAAAGTTGATCGAATAGATCATCAATCCGAGGTAAAGGATATTTATTCTTGATAGTAAGATCATTAAGCTTGCGGTAGTCAACGCAAAGCCTTAGTGTACCATCGGATTTCTTCACAAAAATAGCTGAAGCTTCCCAAGGCGAGGAACTAAAGCGAATAAATTGCTTCGTCTCCAATTCGGATAATTATTTGCGCATCTACTCATTTTCTTTATTGGACATGCGATAAGGAGGACGAGTGATAGGTTGAGCTCCAGGGATGAGATTAATTCTGAACTCAATTGCTCGCTTGGGTGGTAATCCTAAAACGGGCTCAAATATGTCAGAGAATTCACGAACAACGTGAATAAGAGAAATGACATCTTCCTCATCGTCATTATCGTCATCATGGGGATTTAAAGAATATAAAGATGCAACCAAGCTGGAATCCGAATCTTTAAGGTTAACAGAAATCTGCTTAACAGATTGAGGATGTCGAAGATGAATAGTTCGCTCAAGACATAGGATTTAGGCTTCATAGCGGTTAAGCCAATTGTAACGACCCGAAATTTTCGATCCCGAAAATTCCAGATAGTTATGAAAAAGAAGAAAGAGATAGAAGAAGAAGAACAGAAAACACCAAACCTCTCACAATCGCAGCGGATAACATATAATAATAAATAATAACAGTTTACAAAGAATACTATATCTGTCGATTACATTTAATATACATCAGAGTTTCACATATATACACAGAACTGAATATTTACAATTATCATGACTGAGATTAACAATAATATAAATACAGCGGAATACTCTATACGTTATCGCCATCCAGCTCGCCTCCTGAGCTCCAGAACGTACCTACCTGAAAATCTGTAATACTCGGTCTGACCCGAGCATTACATCAAAGTAACACCCGGGTCAGGCTGGAAACCAGCGTGAGTAAATCCAACTAACATGGAATACCAAAGCAATCAACTTATATAAACCCGGGGTAACATATGTCAACTCATCCAATTCAAAATTTGCAATAGGCAACGCTTATTTCACATATAATTTTCTAAGTACCAAACTTAGATAAAATAATCCAATTTACTTAACTCATTCTATTTCAGCCCTTTGATTTCACAAATAAAATTCTAAGTGGTTTTCGGGTATTTCCTAATACCCGACCCCGACCGCTTCAAAACTCATGTTATTCTAACCCAAGTTATCCAAATGAAATACACCACATTTCATATCAGAGATATCAATTCATTCAAAGCATCCAATACCATTCAGTCATCCATAAGTAATGCTTAATCACATACAAATTAATTCAATTTATTCAAATTGGATTCCTAACCACATTCATTTAGATTCCTTCCTTCAATATTAATTAACTCCAAATCAATTAATTAGTCAATCCTTCACTATTCATCTTAATTAATCACTCTGAATTAATTATTTTTCAACTTCATTCAAGTAATTATCTTAAATTAACTTCACGATATTAATTGTACTTAAATAAAATTAATAAGTGATCTTATTGATTAACTATTTTAATTCCATTAATTCTTAGTTACTTATATTAATTAACTCCTCTTAAGTCACTTATTCCTGATTAATTCATCTTGATTAATCGATCTTTAATTACATCGTTGTTTATATAAATTAATGATTTCCAATTATATTTCAATTTATCCTGATCCCAATTAATTACTTCATTCAACCGCAATATTAATCTTTCTCGATTTATCTCAACCTATAATTAGCTATCCATTTATTTACTTCATTAAATAAATCAATTTTCTCCTTAACTAATCATCTCAGTTAATCTCTTGATTAATTACAACCAGTACTTATCTTTTATCAATTGCATTAAGTAATTTCCTATCAATCCATCCATTAATTATTCTAAATTAATTGAACTGAATAAATTTAACTTAAACTTTAATTAATCCAAACCCTTAAGTACTAAATTTATCAACCCAAATTATTAATTAATTGAATTAATTAATTATCCATTTTAATTACCCTACTATTTTAATGAATCACAACCATCACGCCCATATTAACTTTAAAACGAAACCATTTTCTTATTTATCATTTAAGGTTAACAATTTATAACCCAAATACTTCGAGTCAAGCATACAATTAACTCGAGATCCAACCAAAGCCAAATCCACATCATCATCAGGGCACATCCAATCAATTTAATCATTCGACCAATTATTTAAATTTAACCATTTAAATTTAAATAAAAATCCAACGGGGAAGATTTACTCACCTTTGATTTTTCCATCCAAATCCGATCAAATCTAGCTTGGCTTCCGGTTTCGACCTTGTATAAACATTTTATAATTTATTAATATTTGAATTTATCAACAATTAATTTCCACTTATTTATTTAATTTAAACTAATAGTTTGTTTGTTAAACTAATAAATTAAATTTTAACAAAATTTCTTTTTAATAAAAATATTTCCTAATCAGATCCTACTTACATACGTATATATTAAAACTGAATTTCTTTTTAAATCTTACCTAAAAATAAATTTCTAATAACCTCTATATAACAAAACATACATGTACTTCCTTTTCAGTGTTGTAACTAAAATGATTTCAATTTCTTCTTCTGTCAATAATATTTATTAACGAAAATTAAAAGATCCAGTATTACCTTACAGCCTCCACCCTATGAAATCAACTCGACAAGCTCCCCTTTGACTTCGGCGAGCCCCTTGAACACGAGCACGAAACCCGAATACGAGCTTTCCCTCAACGCGGCCTTGCGCTCGCGAGCTCGAAACTGTAGCTGAGCTCTGCCATGTCGACGATGCTTCCCTTATTCGAACGCGAGTGCCTGCGCTCCCCTTCAACAATCGCGACATTCGACTTCGGCCACGCGATGCTCCCCTTTGTCGAATTGAATAAGCGCGAATCGATTTCGATTCAGATATGGGTTATGGCCATGACCATTTTATTTTAAAACGAATAGAAATATGAAGTTTTATTATATGATTTTTTTTTAAAGGGAATAGGCTTTGTTTAGGAATGAAGAATGAGGGAGAGGAAAGAACGAGTTTGATTGGCCATTTTTTTTTCCGCGATGAACAATGGATCTGGAGATAATGTTAAAGCACGGTTAAGAAGAAGTAAAAGGAGGCAAGAGGGAGCTTCTTGAATACGCTAGTTAATAAAATATCTCTGACATGTTGATTTTTAAATTTTTATTATATTATAAGGCTTACGAATCATCTCGTTAAGCATAACGCGAAATCCCGAACTCCGAATCAGACATGCCGACAGGCGTTCATAAGGTTTTACCCTTATTCCGAATACAATGGAACGTGTTTTAGAGCCTATTTCGATCATATGAGTGAGTTACGGAAATAAACGATCAATTTTAAATTAAATCGATTAAAAGTGTTCTAAGCGTTTCGAGCTGCCAGGGTCAACCGACAACTCCGATTGCTACGAAAATTGAAATCCGATAATAACTAACTATTACGGATCCAATGGAACAGGTTTCGTTGAATTCCGAGACTGTGCCTCGGAAGGCTATTTTTAAATTCGAATTAAACGATATATTATTAAAATTAAACAAATTACCTTTAAATTAAATTTCAATCATTCAATTATCTTCAGTATCCTCATTAGATTTTACAAGCCTTCAAATTATTTTAAACAGGCTTAGAATCTCAAATTCAACAATTTACCCAATTTCAATTATATAATTCAATACTTTAATTATCTAATAAATATTAATATTCGGAATTCAAGCTAAAATTAACCTTTCAAATGTTAAAAATAATTTGTTATTCCATTTAAATCGTTAAAATTCCCGGGTCGTCACATTCCTCCCCCCTTAAAAGAATTTCGTCCCCGAAATTACTAGTTAGGAAGAATGGACCAATACCCGTTTACCTTCTCCAAAACTCACTATTCAACATCCTACCAACTATCCTCTATTAAAGATCCACTATCCCCTTAACCAACTTCCCAAAACCTCCTATAGTTTCAAACAACAACCCTCTGCTCATTCATCTAAATTTCAATTAAAAACCACATTTTGAATTATCATTTCTAACTCCCTGAATTCCCGAAAATTTTTGCCAGCGTCTCCTTTGCGCGGCTAGCTCGGTACTACTACAAAAGGCCTCTACGGGCTTCCCAAATTCCAAAAAGAAAACAAAAGCCAAGTGGCTACATCAAAATCCCAATCCAATATCATACAGAATCAAAATATTTACCTGTTAGTCGGGCAATTCAAATTTTATCATATGGAATCAAATCCAATTTCCTTTAGTACCTGCATATTCTGTTTAACAACAATATCCAATTGTAACCTTCAAATCACTGTATACATTTCCTTACAGAAATTTCATATCCACTTCTATTCAAATTAGCTTCCACCATTTCATATGAATTCAATTTATTTTCAAATTTTAGTACTGAGTTGTATCTTTCATTTAAACTGATTCATATTAATTTCATTTACTAGTTTACTTTGATTTTCAATTTGAAATTGTTTTGTCGATAACCAAAAATTTCCAAAAATTTTCTAACTCCCAAAATTTTCAGAAAATTTTGACAGAGTCTCCCTTGTACGGAGGAGCTTTTGCAATTTACAAGAGATATAAATATATATACATCGACCCACCCGGTCGGAAAAAGCAAAAACAGATCATATTTCCTATTTTTATTGCGTAGGCGTACCTTATTTAGCATTTAAGCAAGCGGCTTATTTATTTTGCAATTAGCATACCCCAAATCTAGCCAAACGGCTTCCCTGTACCTGTACTTACTCAATTTAAATACGTAAGTGTCATACATAGGAAATCTATTAACATTTCACTTACTTTTAATAGCTAAACACAAGCATTTCATAAATAACAAGCACCAAACACTTCCAATAAGCAATTTATATGTTTTAAAGCACATCTAATTGTTTCCAACCAAATTTATATGCCTTTTCATTCAATTTTAATGGTTTACTCACAATTACTTGCATTCAACTCATTTTTAAGCGAAACAATCTCATATTCACTTCAATTGATTCAAAAATCAATTATATCGCTTCCCCTAATTCATAGCATTTCATTTGATTAAAACTCGCTTACGTGAAATGATAATCATTTCTACGCAATTTGATAATATCCATGTGAATAATTAATTATTTAAGTTTTATAACCAATTAAAATTGATTCCAACTCAGTTTTATTTAATTCGATTCCATTTTAAATTTTAATTTCAAATTCACTTCTCAATATATCAAAATAATACCCAAGCACCTACTTAACTCATTTATACTTCAAATTAATATGCCACCGACTTAAGTCCAGTCTAATAATCCAATTCCAATCACATCTTTGATTTAGTCTTTTATTAAATCAGACTTCATCCATTTTTATCTAGTTCAATTAACTCATTTTAACTTTTTAATTTACCATTTAATTCATTATCGAATTTATTTTATTAATACAAGGCCATTCTCAATTAGTTCTGCTCACCTGGGTTTTGTTTGCAACTTTAAACATTTCTATTATCATCCAATTCCATTTTATTCGACAACTTACCTATTTTTCTTCCATAATATCTAAATTTTCTTGCAAATTTCATTAAATATTATTCAAATCACTTGAATTTTATTTGTAATTCAAACTATCACCTTCCAATACAACACAATTTTATTTTTACACCATCTCTTCTTATTTAATCCATTATCAAACCCAAGTCGAATTCTATTTATAAATCGAATTCATTTCAAACTTCATTATCAACTTACAATCCATTTTGGTTAACCGAGTTAAATTTTATTAACATATTCAATTAAATAATTATTTTATTAATTAGCTTACTTCCAACTTTTAAATCAATATTCGATTTTTAATTACAAAGAATCACTTCATTAAAATTTCCCGAGTTTCAATTTTAGAAATGTCTATAAAATCTCATAGTAATATTAAAATAGCTTTTATAAAATATTTCTTATAACTCGATGTCTCAACCAGTCCATCCTTATTCTCACAGAAATTCAGTCATACGTTGATCAGGCGTAGGACCGAAAATCTATAAGTACTTGGTAAACCCGTTTTCAACACCCAGTGAAAATATTTGGAAAATAATTTTATTGAAAATATTGAAAGTATTTTGAAATAAAGGAAATATCTTTGGTGACAATGCTCTGAAAATCATCACCCCCATCCATGGTCACAGTTACATACCAGGGTTACGTTGCAGTCACAACAAAAGTCCATGTAACTGCAGGCTCTCCGCGGCCTCTCGATTACGCCATGGATCCCACACAACAGATCACAGTTACATCCAGGGTTACGTTGCCGTCGCAGCAAAAGTCCATGTAACTGCAGGCTCTCCGCGGCCTCTGATTTCGCTGTCGAAATGAAACTTCTCCACTCTTACATAGGTCGCAGTCTACCGAGATAAACTCAACCGCAGACTATTGGCTCTCAGCGGCACACACGACTTTCGCAATGTTACCATAGGTCGCAGTTACATCCTGGGTTACGTTGCAGTCACAACAAAAGTCCATGTAACTGTTGGCTCTCCGCGGCACACACGACTTACGCTATGGTAACTCAACTCATAATCCTCAGGAACTAGTTTTGTCCGGACTCCTCACAGGATCAACTTTAGAACCCCCTTGGGGCTCAAGGCAGCACCACCCAGTGGCACTCCTGAGAAGTCCATTTCAAGGAAGCGCCTTTTTCCCCAGAGCTATCATCAAAACATTATATACTATACATATAGTATCTTCAAATCATACACCTAGTATGATATTATACAAAGCTTCTTTACACAAAATCTATTATCCAAAATCGATAATTTTCAAACTAGGCTTTCCAAATTCAATATTGATTTTACCCAAAAATCAAAAGCCTTTTCGAATTTAAAGGTTTTCAAAACTTTTTCCAAAATTCTTATAGGATCCTTTATATATATATATAAATATAAAAAATTTAAAACTTTGGATCCTTTCAAACTTGTATAAAACTCCTTTTTATACTTCAAACACTTCCAAAATCCTTTTCTTCCAGCAATAGATTCAACAAAGAATATATAACAAAGATATAACTTTGTTTATCCAAAATCAAATATTCTCATTTGATTACTCTTCCCAATATCAATTTCCTTTCTATTCACATTCACTTATTCACATTTGCCTTTATCCCCATTTGGATTATTTCCTCAATCCTCATCCCAGTTGGGTATTAAATCATAAACAGTTTGAACTCCGACCAGTTTATATTTAGAAAATAGTTTGAAAATTTTAAAAATAGATAAGTAGTTGAAAAATAATCAATAGTTTGCAAAATTGTTGTAAAATGATTGACTAATTGTAAAAGAGTTGGAAAATAGTTAAACAGTTATAGAAATCTTAAATAATTGCGAAATAGTTGTAAAATAGAAATTAATTCATAACTTAGTTGAAAATTAGTAATTAGTGTATAAAAAGTTGTAAATAGGTAAAGAGTTCCAAAAGTAGTGGCAAAACCAGTATAAAATAGTTTAGGTTTTAAAAAGAAAGTTGTATAGTAATTAGGTCAGAAAATAGATTTAAAACTATTTATATTAAAACAATTTACATTGAAAATGGTCTAGAGTCAAATTTGTTCACTTCCCCAACAATTCAAATTTAAATTTCCACTCCATTTAAATTAACCCAATCTCAATTTAATTAACTCCAATTTCCATTGGACTTGATTCATTCCCAATTCAAATTGAATTGATTCTCAATTTCCTTCCAATTTCAGATCAAATTCCATTTGATCTTAAACCAATTCCACTTTAACTACAATTCCAAATTATTCAAATAAATCTGGACTAATATCAATCGAACTCTCTTCAAGTTCAATACCATTTTCCAGTTAATCCAATACAAATTTTCCATTTGAATTTTAAACTTGTACAACTTTAATTATAATTTACATTTTTCAACTTCTATTTCAAATCAATTGCATTCACATTTGCTTTTAACTTGGAGTTATACATTTTATTTAGCCTATATATTTTATTATTCCATAAACATTTTGAATCCAGATTCCAGAGTTTAAACAAATTTCCAAGATTTCAATATCACCTTAGAATGCAACTATATCCAAAATTCTTTGGCAAATTCAATTACCCCTTTGAATTTCAAAATCAACCCCAATTCACAAACAATCCCAATTTAAAACAATTTGGTAGCAATTTCTCTTTTAGAAACTCGAAAATGAACATCGATAATGCTGCAGTCATCACCGACGTTATTTTCCAGTGACCGAAGAGTTCAATGCTTCCATCTCTCTAAAAACACTTCCAAATATTTTTGATTTCAAATCTCCCAAATTTCAAATTCAACACAAAAATACTTTTGAAATAATACTATTCTTTCCCCAAAACATTTGAAAACCACTTTCAAATCCAAAGGGGTTTTAAATTTTCCCAAAATTCCAAATTCCCAATCCATCCAATTCATATTTAAACATTACTCTGGAATTTTCATCTTACTTTATTTTCAAATATTCTCTGGAATTCTATTTCAAATTATAATCTCATTTATTTACGAAGTTTATTTCAATTTATAAATTACATTTACAATCTATATTTCAAATTCCTTTTTGATTATAAACCAATTCCATTGTTTTCAACCAATTCACATTCCATTTCATTCTATTTTAATGATTTACTACTGTAAGTGTTTACATCCAATTGATTTTAAATCCAAACAAACACATATTCACATCAAATGATTCAAATCAATTTATTTAATCTCTTTCAACCCATAAAATTTTAATTACTTTTGTTTACATCAATGACAACTATTTTTATGCAAATTCGACGGTACTCTCTTAATATAGTATCTATTCCAATTCATAACCACTTTAAATTAATTTTAACTCATCCTGTATTTAATTCCGTTTCATTCTTAATTAAATTTAACTTTAATTTGGTTGTATTTTCTGTTACCACTTAATTTAATTCCAATTCAAGATTTCAATTTGGTTGTATTTTATATTACTTCTTAACTTATTCCCAATAATTCAACACCCAATCACCTTAATATTTATTAGAATGAAATATTGCTTTATATATCAAAATATACTTTTATATAAAACCATTTAAAATCTTTATAAGCAAATAACAAGTATGCGCTCATACATACATATATATATATACTCAACTCATTCTAGAGTTCTACGAACTCTATATAATGAGTAATCCCCACCAGAGCCAAGGTTCTCGCTTAACCTTCAGCTCTGATACCAAATGTAACGACCCGAAATTTTCGATCTCGAAAATTCCAGATAGTTATGAAAAAGAAGAAAGAGATAGAAGAAGAAGAACAGAAAACACCAAACCTCTCACAATCGCAGCGGATAACATATAATAATAAATAATAACAGTTTACAAAGAATACTATATCTGTCGATTACATTTAATATACATCAGAGTTTCACATATATACACAGAACTGAATATTTACAATTATCATGACTGAGATTAACAATAATATAAATACAGCGGAATACTCTATACGTTATCGCCATCCAGCTCGCCTCCTGAGCTCCAGAACGTACCTACCTGAAAATCTGTAATACTCGGTCTGACCCGAGCATTACATCAAAGTAACACCCGGGTCAGGCTGGAAACCAGCGTGAGTAAATCCAACTAACATGGAATACCAAAGCAATCAACTTATATAAACCCGGGGTAACATATGTCAACTCATCCAATTCAAAATTTGCAATAGGCAACGCTTATTTCACATATAATTTTCTAAGTACCAAACTTAGATAAAATAATCCAATTTACTTAACTCATTCTATTTCAGCCCTTTGATTTCACAAATAAAATTCTAAGTGGTTTTCGGGTATTTCCTAATACCCGACCCCGACCGCTTCAAAACTCATGTTATTCTAACCCAAGTTATCCAAATGAAATACACCACATTTCATATCAGAGATATCAATTCATTCAAAGCATCCAATACCATTCAGTCATCCATAAGTAATGCTTAATCACATACAAATTAATTCAATTTATTCAAATTGGATTCCTAACCACATTCATTTAGATTCCTTCCTTCAATATTAATTAACTCCAAATCAATTAATTAGTCAATCCTTCACTATTCATCTTAATTAATCACTCTGAATTAATTATTTTTCAACTTCATTCAAGTAATTATCTTAAATTAACTTCACGATATTAATTGTACTTAAATAAAATTAATAAGTGATCTTATTGATTAACTATTTTAATTCCATTAATTCTTAGTTACTTATATTAATTAACTCCTCTTAAGTCACTTATTCCTGATTAATTCATCTTGATTAATCGATCTTTAATTACATCGTTGTTTATATAAATTAATGATTTCCAATTATATTTCAATTTATCCTGATCCCAATTAATTACTTCATTCAACCGCAATATTAATCTTTCTCGATTTATCTCAACCTATAATTAGCTATCCATTTATTTACTTCATTAAATAAATCAATTTTCTCCTTAACTAATCATCTCAGTTAATCTCTTGATTAATTACAACCAGTACTTATCTTTTATCAATTGCATTAAGTAATTGCCTATCAATCCATCCATTAATTATTCTAAATTAATTGAACTGAATAAATTTAACTTAAACTTTAATTAATCCAAACCCTTAAGTACTAAATTTATCAACCCAAATTATTAATTAATTGAATTAATTAATTATCCATTTTAATTACCCTACTATTTTAATGAATCACAACCATCACGCCCATATTAACTTTAAAACGAAACCATTTTCTTATTTATCATTTAAGGTTAACAATTTATAACCCAAATACTTCGAGTCAAGCATACAATTAACTCGAGATCCAACCAAAGCCAAATCCACATCATCATCAGGGCACATCCAATCAATTTAATCATTCGACCAATTATTTAAATTTAACCATTTAAATTTAAATAAAAATCCAACGGGGAAGATTTACTCACCTTTGATTTTTCCATCCAAATCCGATCCAATATAGCTTGGCTTCCGGTTTCGACCTTGTATAAACATTTTATAATTTATTAATATTTGAATTTATCAACAATTAATTTCCACTTATTTATTTAATTTAAACTAATAGTTTGTTTGTTAAACTAATAAATTAAATTTTAACAAAATTTCTTTTTAATAAAAATATTTCTTAATCAGATCCTACTTACATACGTATATATTAAAACTGAATTTCTTTTTAAATCTTACCTAAAAATAAATTTCTAATAACCTCTATATAACAAAACATACATGTACTTCCTTTTCAGTGTTGTAACTAAAATGATTTCAATTTCTTCTTCTGTCAATAATATTTATTAACCAAAATTAAAAGATCCAGTATTACCTTACAGCCTCCACCCTATGAAATCAACTCGACAAGCTCCCCTTTGACTTCGGCGAGCCCCTTGAACACGAGCACGAAACCCGAATACGAGCTTTCCCTCAACGCGGCCTTGCGCTCGCGAGCTCGAAACTGTAGCTGAGCTCTGCCATGTCGACGATGCTTCCCTTATTCGAACGCGAGTGCCTGCGCTCCCCTTCAACAATCGCAACATTCGACTTCGGCCACGCGATGCTCCCCTTTGTCGAATTGAATAAGCGCGAATCGATTTCGATTCAGATCTGGGTTATGGCCATGACCATTTTCTTTTAAAACGAATAGAAATATGAAGTTTTATTATATGATTTTTTTTTAAAGGGAATAAGCTTTGTTTAGGAATGAAGAATGAGGGAGAGGAAAGAACGAGTTTGATCGGCCATTTTTTTTTCCGCGATGAACAATGGATCTGGAGATAATGTTAAAGCACGGTTAAGAAGAAGTAAAAGGAGGCAAGAGGGAGCTTCTTGAATACGCTAGTTAATAAAATATCTCTGACATGTTGATTTTTAAATTTTTATTATATTATAAGGCTTACGAATCATCTCGTTAAGCATAACGCGAAATCCCGAACTCCGAATCAGACATGCCGACAGGCGTTCATAAGGTTTTACCCTTATTCCGAACACAATGGAACGTGTTTTAGAGCCTATTTCGATCATATGAGTGAGTTACGGAAATAAACGATCAATTTTAAATTAAATCGATTAAAAGTGTTCTAAGCGTTTCGAGCTGCCAGGGTCAACCGACAACTCCGATTGCTACGAAAATTGAAATCCGATAATAACTAACTATTACGGATCCAATGGAACAGGTTTCGTCGAATTCCGAGACTGTGCCTCGGAAGGCTATTTTTAAATTCGAATTAAACGATATATTATTAAAATTAAACAAATTACCTTTAAATTAAATTTCAATCATTCAATTATCTTCAGTATCCTCATTAGATTTTACAAGCCTTCAAATTATTTTAAACAGGCTTAGAATCTCAAATTCAACAATTTACCCAATTTCAATTATATAATTCAATACTTTAATTATCTAATAAATATTAATATTCGGAATTCAAGCTAAAATTAACCTTTCAAATGTTAAAAATAATTTGTTATTCCATTTAAATCGTTAAAATTCCCGGGTCGTCACACCAATCCATTCCCAAAATCATTCCAAAGCCTAAGTAACGCATAACATGCAAATCGGCTTGGAAAGAAAAATCACACAAAATAATCTCGACATCTTTACACAATAAACTGATTGTTGCGGATCCACCAACCAGATTCGCAATTCTTAAAGAAGTCATTAAACACAAAACATTCAAAGAAAAAGTATCAACAAGTTCTTTTGAAATGAAAGAGTGGGACGCACCCGTGTCAAAAAGAAGTCAAATAGGATGATCACAAAATAAAATAATGCCATCAAGGATAGAATGAGAAATACCTTGACCACGAGATGTGTTGCCAGGGGATGAGAAACATTAAGCTTTCCCTCCTTCTTGTTTTGAAGTTTGGGACACGAAGATATATAATGGTCCGGGCTTTTGCAATAGCGACAAGCACAAGGCTTTGAACACTTGTTCGCATAATGGTCCTTAGAACCACAGTTGTAGCATTGCCTACCACTTGAGGTAGAAGTCTTAGTTGCCGGAGAGGCATGCTTCCTTTCTTATTGTTGGGATAACGACCTTTGAACTTATTAGGCCTTTTCTTGCTGGTGAAGTTCGGTTTAGCACTCCCAACCTCAACATCACTTACGCTATCAGCCTCTTCAAGTCGAAGAGCGATATCAATGAGCTGATCAAAAGCAACTTCTAATTTTAGAAGTAATGGCTTCTTGAGATTTTTATTCAAGCCATAGAAAAATCTTTGGTTTCCCTTCAATGGGGTGTTTATGTACTCGACCTTGTATTTAGAAAGTGACTCAAATGATGCGACATAGTTTGTCACGGAAGATTCACCTTGAACAAGTCTATGAAACGACGGGCCAAAGTCACCTTCTCAGCTTCTGGCACAAATTTTAATTCTAAGCGTTCCCGGAATTTCTCCCAAGTAAGATCCGCTTCATTTATTTCAGAAATCAGAAGCTCATACCAATCTAATGCTCTTTCTTGGAGCATACTAGAGGCGACCTGAACACGGTGAAGATCAATAAGATTCATGCGAGAAAAGATTCGATCGCACGTTCTCAACCAAGCCTGGACTTCAATAATTGTTTCAGAACCTTTGAATGGCTTCCCACCCAAATTTGTATAATCGCTGCACAAACGTGCAAATCCAGACTTAGGGTGAGTGGACTCCGGATTAGATCCGACTGCTTGAGCATTCTTTACTAGATCAAGAAGCTGCCGGGCAGACACAAATACTCCATCTTAGGGAGTAGCACTAGATTGACCGGCGCTGGGACGGCCAGGTCTAACCATTTCTCTTCCTTTTGAAAGAAAGAAAGAAGAAGGACAAGGTTATTCACCAAATGAATATCAAGCAATCTTGATAGATAAACAAGGAATCATAAAGAAAATAAGATGAATCGGTACGAAGACTCGAATTAAATCCTAAAGCACGACTCCTAAGATGGACTTAGGACGATGATCCTTGCTAGATTATTCTACATTGTTCCAAAGATTGGCTCCGATACCAAGCTGTGACGCCCCACCTCTATACCTACTCTAGCCAAGGACACTACAGTGTAATTCCGTCAACTAGTACGGAGAATAAGGCTGTTGAGGAGCGAACATCCGTGTAATTGCTTTGTGCGAGCACCGATATGTCAGATAGTACAACATGCTTTAGGTTTCAGGAGGAAATCCGACATGCCGATACTAACTTAAAGCTACTATCCAGTGGCTATATATATATTCTTTGAAAACAAATATAGAAATAAACATAACATAAATCAGTCACAGACATTCATATCACAAAGGCGGAAATAGATATGAATATATAACACATGAAAGTGTACATCGGAGTAGTGGTCAGACAAGATCCACAATGTCACAAAAGAATAGCTACAAGTGTTAGACAAAAGAATATGGATACATCAATAAGTCTATATCTCAAATGTATACAACAAAAACTACTAATCTAAGTAGTTAGCCAAAAGTCAGGGTGATAATCCCAGATGTGAAGTCAAGCAGAAGCACCTGTAACATATCGGTTTGACCGGAGTATTATTTAATAAGAAAATAATAAACGGATCAGTCTAGCTATAAATATCAGATAAAATGATATAGAATAAGAGATATGACATAAACATATGATAACCATAAAGCCATACTGTGATAAGTATGCAATTGAAAACCAACAAGGGATTAATCAATATCACAAGAATCTTCTCAAAGATCAAAAGGAATGTCATACTCTTTATTTATATTCACCAAACCACAAATACAGACAATAATATCGATGCCAATCACAAAAGTTTATGACACACAAATTCACCAATACACAAATATTGATAAGACACATCAATGTAAATCACAAAAACTGGTGAAGCACAAATTCTAGAAATCATCAATGGAAATCCAGAAATCACAAAAAGGGGGAGGCCTATCACAAAATGGGAGCATGAAAACTCACCAGCACGTGTATCAAAAATTGAAACGCTATTCCATGGTTGCTAACCATTAATTTTGAGCCGAAGCTCCACAAAACGGCCCGAAGACCATGGGTCGCTACCCCACCAAATTGAGCCGAAGCTCCACAGAAAGGGGGTTTAGTCTCCCTCGTAGACAAAGAGACACCGCACATTTGCTAGTCTAAATCACAAAAATGATCATCAACGATCATCAAGAAGTGTCAATTACAGTAAGCTAGTAAATATATAAGCTTAGCTTTATGTCCCATAACCACTAGCTTAAATTAAATATTTACGAACAAATTGTAGATCTCCACTCGAAAATTGTCACAACAGATTCAATCGAACAAGTCCAAGAATTAACCAACGAGGTAACGCAAGCGTTTCATACCACCTAAGTCCTTTAATTAGATTCTCGTACGATGAGATAAAGGTTTGTATATACTAGAAGATTGGAAAACGATTTAAGAAACGAGCTTTGTAATAAAATAGTGTTGAAATTGTTTTAATGGAAGAGTTTTGATATTTACTACTAGTATAGAAAACCTTTATATTTTAAAGTGACAAATCAAAAAAATGATTGTAGAAACCATAAGTCACAAAAATTCACATCCGTAAACGTGAATAAAATCCAAAGAATTCGATTCCAAATCCATCAAAGTGGAAATACCCTTGCGACTTAACAGTCACGACTTACGACTTAACATAAGCCAACACAAGAAATCAGCGGGTCAATGCATGCGGCTCCATGGCATACGACCTAAGAGATCGGCGACTTAAGGAATAGCATGCGGCCTAACAGAGCAACACATAATGGCGTGACTTATGGCATGGCGCGACCTATAGCATGGCGCGACCTAACATGGCGCGAACTAAGTTGGTTGCGACCTAAGTAGCTAGCGGCTTAACAGGCCGAGCGACCTATGGTGGTGGAACGTACTAAGTATGGCGCGACCAAACATGGCGCGACCTAAGGAGGTCAGCGACCTAAGGCATGCCGACCTAAGTGGTAGAAGAGCAAACCGAGCGACCCATGTGTTGCGACCTAAGAGGTTGCGACCTAACTTGGTTGCGAGATAGCAGGTGCGACTTATAATGGCCTAGTGACCTAAGGGGTGGAACGACCTAATGGCCGAGCGACTTAAGGGGGGTTGCGACCTAAGTCATGGAACGGCCTAACACAAGGCGAATGACCTATGGGCTGCGACCTAAGTCATGGAACGGCCTAACACAAGGCGAATGACCTATGGGCTGCGACCTAAGTCATGGAACGGCCTAACACAAGGCGAGCGACCTATGGGTTGTGACCTAAGTCATGCCGACCTAACTTCAGGCCGAGAATCATATGTGTAGGCCGAGCGACCTAAGGGATAGAAGTGCAAAAACTCTCTCAATTTGCAACCGATCCAGCATGGACGCTAGGGGATTATGCCCATCGGCTACCCAGTCCTATTGGCTCCTCGTTGCATCACCAAAAACGTGTTCAATCATCAAAGTTAGGAGTTTTAAAGATTTGAACCCAAAACACTAAAAATTGGGATTTTCACCAATTTAATCCAAACCAAGAGCAAATGCATATGAAAAAGGGTTAGGAATTCATACCCAACAATCAAAGATAGTTGTAGACAAAGATGTGAGATAAAAATCTCACCTTTACGCAAAATCAATGAAGAAGAAGCTTGAAAGCAAAGGAAGAATCAATGGCTTCTCTTTGAATTTGGAGTTAGATGATGGATTCGCAAATGAACTTGAGCTTGGAGTTCTAATTTCCCATTCCTTCCTCCATTTTTGATGAAGCTTGAGTGTTAGGAAATGAAAGTGAAGTTATGAAGGAAAGGGGGTTGAGCTAGAGTTAATAGTTTAGGCTAATGGGCTAAACCAAACCCAAAGCCCAAAGTGAAAAGTGGAAAAATTCCACTAACTCCAAATATATCAAAGTTTATACTCAAAAAGATCGCAAACGGTGTTTTGAACCCAATAGAAGTGATCCCGAGTGCTAATTCGACCGTATGCAAAAAGTAACTATTCGGACTAAAATCCGACTAACGATAAAATATTTAAACAAAATATTTAGATATTGAATCGTAAAATATGCGGGTTGTTACACAACTTGTCTTAGTGACGTGAACCCATAACACCCCTCAATTTCCCCTTCGTCCATGTCCACCTTATCGCGACATGCCTACTGTCGAGTTTTCCACCTGGTCGCAGCGCCTTTCAATGCACCGCACTTGACCAAAATGTTGCCGCTTGTTCTACTCCTTCTCTAAATCTAAATCCACACTCCAAATTCCCCAACTCAATCTAAAACCCACGAAAACTACAATCCCTAATTTCACTGCCAATCGTCAAATCATCACCACACTCGACACAACTCATCCCAGGTTGAAGCTCGCGTCATTTCGTGATTTTCACAACTGGTTTCGCAAGCTAAGGTTTTGTTTTCGATTTTATTTTGATTTCCTTTTCATTTTTTTCGTCTGGTAAAAATGAAGAAGAAGAGGAGGAGAGTGTGTTTTTAAAATAAAGAGGACGGCGCAAGTACAACGTCGAGAGGCGGAACCAGTTTAGGGCGGCTGAGTCTGGTGTGTAGGTCGGTTATGTGTGTACTTTACCTTTTTTATTCGAAAATATCCCATGCACCCACCTAAAGATCCTAAACTTCCTATCGAGGCAGGCCGCTTAGCGTTTTATATGTTATGCCCCAATTCCAAACCGAATGGAACTAGTCTCGAGCTCTGATTTGATCATATATGGAAGATAGCTTTTTAAATCGACTATTTTTAATTAAATTAATCTAGTGCGTTTTCAGCTCGCACGACCAAATGGTAAGTCCAAACGCTACAAAATTTAAAATTCGGTAATAATATGCTATTACGGATCCAATGGAACAAGTTTCATCGAAATCCAGAACTGTGCCCTGAATCGCTATCTTAATGTGCCGATAAAAACGACGATTTTCAAAATCGACGAAGTTACTTAAAATTCCAGTTTAAAAATTTACTATCTAATTTCTAATTCAAATAGAACTTTTATTCACTTTAAAATTCATTTCAATTTATAGTCAGCTCATATTCCAATTATTTGCACTATTCATATTACGATAATTGCTATATTTAAAATTTTAATCTTATTCACTTATTCGATTGATAAACTTCAAATTAAAAATCCATTTACATTTCGAAGTCAACATTTAAAATAAATTAAATGTTCAAAATTAAACGACTGAAAATCCGGGTCATTGCATTCCTCCCCCCTTTAAAGAATTTCGCCCTCGAAATTTGCCAAGGTAGAAAATGCTCTAAACTATTAACCTTTTAAACCCCACTTAGTTAAAACTTGACATTTCCCTTTCTAAATCTTTTAGTTTCAACTCGAACAATTAGTTTCCATTTCTAATTCAAAACCCTTAATTTCAATTAAAATTCAAAAATCAACTTCTAGTTAACAAAAAAATTTCAAAAATATTCTAGCACCCTAAATTTCCTAATTTTTTTGGCACTCTCCCTTGTACGGAGAGCCTTTTGCAATATCTCAAATATGATAAAAAGAAGTACAACGACTCTCACGGACGGAAAATGCAATATATATCAATATTTTTATTTTTCGTAGGCGTACCTTATTTTAGCGTTATTAAGTGAGTTTGCTTAATTTATATGCACAACCAAAATCAAGCCAAATAGCCTCCATGTACCTGTACTTACTCAAATAAACACGTAAGTTCCATAATTTATGAAATTTAATAACTTCACATTAATTTTACTAATGCAAACATATAGAATGCATACACCAAACATGTTACACATGTATTTATAAACAATTACAAGTTTCCAATATTATTTTAGTTATTTTCCATCGATTTATATACCATTTCATTCAATTTGAATGGTTCAAAAATAAATTTACTAGCATTAAATTTATACTTGCACACATTATACTCATATCCATTACAAATTGATTCCAGTCAATTAATTCACTTTCCATTTGTTCACAAAATTTTTTTTACTTCCATTTATGTCGAACGACAATTCCTTCCATGTAAATTTGGTGATATTCATTTAATAAAATAACCACTCAAGTTAATACACCACTTAAATTGATTCTAAATCGATTTATCAAGCTTTATTGATTCATATTCAATTTATTCACAAAATATTATTCACTTCATTTTATATTCAACAACAATCCAATCCATGCCAATTTATTTATGAATCACTTCAATGATTAGTTACTTAAGTTGAATTTCATCCTTATCAACAATATTCCCGACTATATTCAATTTATTTACACTTAAATTGAATTCATTTATAACTTGAGTTATCACCATTTCAATCCATTTCTATTTTATTCGACAATATTTTAAAATATATTTAATTCGCTTACATTTAAGTCGAATTTCATACATATCTCAATTCTTATCTTCAACATTCAATTCACTATTTAATTCTCTAATTGGATTGCTTCAATTTACTTAACAATGTTAAGTTTCATTTCCAAAAATCAGTTTGTTTATCTTGATATGAATTCAATTCCATTTAACGGACCATCCCATGAATTTACCTGAGTCAAGCTTCCATTTAAATATTTATATTAACGTAAGTTAATTTGTTGCTATATAAACACTTCACTATATACTTAAGTTAATTTTTATTGCAATCAAATTCCATTCCATTTAATTTTACTTAAGTCTAGTTCTTTTTTTATACTTGAGTTCACATTCACTTTATCACAAATCAAATCCAATTCCATTACATGATTCAAATTCGGACTTCCCCTCCAGAAATCACTTAATTTAACTCGATTTGAGTTAATTCCATTTAAAATTTATAACTCATAGTTGTAAAATCATTTTGCAACTCAAATTTTTTATTCACTTCAATTTGATATCATTTCAAATACAAATCGTTTTTTTATTTAACTTATCTTAAGTTAAATCTCCATTCATGCCATTCATTTAACTTACTTAAGTTAAAGCTCAATTTCAAATTCAAACTTCACATCCTTATTTCTTATCTTCATCAATTTCAAATTATAAGTTCAAAACTTATTTCCTGATGTTTCTTTCCACGTTTAGGATAGAATTCCAGAATTCAAATACCTAGTTTTTTTTTTCAAGTAATATACATATATAGCTCTTTCGTTTTAACAAATCTTTCCTTTAGAATTTTCAAAATCTACTTGCTTTTATCCAAAACAAATTCCCTTCATAATTTTCAAAACAACACTTGTTTCCAAACAAAACTATCCATATCAAGTTATTATTGTAGCAATCAGGCACTTAGAAACTCGAAAATAAACATTATGATGTCACGATAATCATCGGAATTATTTTCCAGCGATTAAACTGAGTTTAGTGCTTTATCACTTCAAAAATCCATTCAAAACAATTTCTATTCAAAAAATTATTTTCAAAATAATACCATTTTTATTTTCACAACACTTCAGAAAATATTTTTCAAACTTTCCGGGACTTTAATCTCTAAATTTTGGTTTGAATCCATTTTTATTTATAATTGATATGTATAAACCATACTTATACAGTCTCTGTTTCGTTATATATAACCATTTCAATTTTGTAATCTTGTTTGGATTATAATAATAACAACCAAACATACCAGTTCTCATCGATTATTACTCCTATAATAGGAGATCTCGAACCTCTCAACTCGCCAAATATTGGCTAACTCGGATAATTCCTATAATAGGAATTATAAATCTTAAATATCAACTCAAAACAATATACTCAAGAGCTTACGATTGTACAAGTCCGGAATTAACCCAAAAAGTAAACCCACGTGTCACATACCACGTGTTTTACTAAAAAGTTTAGTGTGAACATGTGGTATGGGACACACATTAATAGTTTTCGGGTCCTTTTCTGTGAGTTTGTGACACGTCCACGAGTCTGCTAGTGCGATAGACCTTCGGGTCATCTGAGTTATGTGACTTCGGTCACCATGGGTTATGTGACTTCGGTCACCACAAGTTATGTGGCTTCGATCACCATGAGTATGACCTTTGGGTCCATGATTTAGGTACCTTAATTTAAAAATAGCACTGGGCAAGAGTTTAGCACGTGTAGCATTGCTTCGGCATTACAATTGGGGATCTGGCCAATTTGTGTTTTCTGTTTTCTGAGTTTTCTGTATTTTCTGTTTTATTATGATTTCACCATTTTAAGACATTTTATTACATTGATAGCCTAGTGCTACATGAGGTGTTATATATAAGGTGATTTCATTTATGATGTTTTGAACTCTTATTGGGTTCTTTGAGTTAAGAGTTTTGATTGTTTCGTGATTTTAAAGAATATTCTGGGTTTTGTCATTTTGGCAAGTTGAGTTTAAGTGTTATAGCTATATATATATATATATATATATATATATATATAATGAGATGAGGTATAATTGAATTTGGAGATCCTTCTGTATTTGAGATATTTATTATCATTCCATGGCATTCAGAGATTTTTTTTACGCCGATGAGATGAGGCATATTTGAGTTTTGGGATTATCCTATTTGAGAATGTTTTTATGTTTGCCATTTTGGAACGACGTCAGAGATGTTTACGAGTTTTGACATCACCTATCCAGTGTCTAGCGTGAGTGCAATCACTTAAAAGATGTTCGGGATTTCCAACTCCTAAGGATCCTTTAAATAATCTACTACGTAGTACCATACGTCTATTATAATAGTGTTTACAATAAAGTAAATTATTAAAATAGCATTAAGGTGCTATCCATATCCCCATTAACGCATTTTATATAATGAAGTAGTCTATACAGATACTGTAAACTCCACCCACAGATGGGCAATCAGGGAGCACTCCATAGGTACGACATAAAAAAAATTGTAGAAGGCATGATAAGGCAGGTGACTAGGTAGTCGGGGCAATGCCAGGGTAGATATACCAATTGCGGATCCGGACTGGTGGTAAGGCATAGCAGCTACTACCGCCTACCTTAGAACACACTCCCATAATCAAAATCAAGGGGCGCCCACCAAAGCAATCACAAAGTAAGACAATGTATCGAAGAAATATGCCCGATAGGAGGAATGACCTCACTTGGCCAGGCATGGCTCCTATTTTATCCACATCAAGCTAAGTCACAAGAGTCAAGGTAACGAAAATACCTCATATTGATCATTCGCCAAGCCATCCTACTTCATTTTTGGAATCTCCACCACGTTTAGTTGCTAAAGTGGTTTTAGGTATTGGCAGAAAGTATGACAATATCTGATTCCTGTCTTTTAACAATCAAACGCTTATTTCACACCGGATGATTCTCTCACATTTACAAAAGTCAATTCGCAATTAGGGAGATTTAATTTCGCAAATGTTATTTTATTACATAAAAAAATAGGAGCAAACAACTTAAAATATTTTAGACATATTTCTTTGATTAACTGTTCAGTTAAAATCATTTCTAAAGTTCTAGATAATAGACTTAGTATAAGAATGAACGATTTAATTGATTGTTCACAATCGGCTTTTATTAAAGGGAGAAATATTACTGATGGAGTGGCAGTTATTCAAGAATATATTAATTACCATTGTAAGAATAACATAAACTATTCAATTTTAAAACTGGATTTTGCTAAAGCTTTTGATTCGGTGGATTGGGATTTTCTTGTGGATTTTTTTCATGCTAGAGGTTTTGGTCATAGATGGATCAGTTAGATTACGACTTTGCTTAGAATTGGAAACTCTAGTATTATGGTTAACGGTATATTAGGTAATAGAATTCAATCTGAGAGATGTTTAAGGAAAGGGGATTCCATATCGCCTTTATTATTTAACTTAGCTCCTAATGTTTTGCTAAAATTATTAAAAGAACAGTGGATAATGGATCTCTCGGACGTGTACGCAATGACATATCGCGTAATGGTATATCAATTCTTCAATTTGCTGATGATACCTTTCTTTTTTCTTCCCACCATCCTAGGCACATTATAACCCTCAAGTTTATCCTTTATAGTTTCGAACTTTTATCTGGCTTAAATAAATTTTGATAAAAGTTCTGTGTTAGTTTTAAATGATTTTGAAAAAGTTGAAAACTTAGTTGCTAATATTTTAAATTGCAAAACTATGAACTTTCCTTTTGACTACCTTGGTTTTGTGATTAGACCCACCAAACTCAAACATGATGATTGGATCATTATCAATGATAAAATTAAAAATAAGATTTATAACTATAATGAGAGATTTTTATCTAGAGCAGGTAGAGTAGTTTAAATAAATTCGGTTTTATCAGCCCTTCCGATTTATTGGATGTCCATGCAGCTATTTCCAAATTGGGTTATTGATAAAATTGATAAAATTAGAAGAATTTCTTATGGAGTGAGGAAAATTCTAATAATATTATTAAATATCTAGCAAATTGGGAAACCGTCCGTAAGGCCAAAAAGAAAGGTGGATTAGGTGTTATTAATTTGCGTAATATGAATTTGTCTCTATTAGGTAAATGGCTTTGGAAGTTTAAAGATATAAATGAAACGCTATTCGGAAAGAGATCATTTCTAAATATTACTATAATGGAAATATCAGTTTATATCAAATTGCTTCTCCAGCCACTTAAAATATATCTAATTTTTGGAAAAACATTTTAAAATGTAATGAGATATTTAATTTAGGAATAAACACAATTGTTCATTCTGGTATTCGTACTTCATTTTGGCACGACAGTTGGATTTCGATCTTGCCTCTTAAGATAGAATTTAAGGAGCTGTATGAAATTTGTAACTTTAAGTATGCTTTAATCAATGAAGTTTATTCTCCTGAAAACGATCCTCCTTGGAATTTCAGTTTTAACAGAATTTTAGTTGATTCAACCCTTAGACAACTTTATTTGCTTTATGCTAGATTAAATCTTTATAATATTGATAATGATAATTATTTTATTAGTTGGGAATGGGATAAGTAAGAAATATACTTCTAATTCTTTCTACAGATTTATTAGTTTTTCGGGTATAATAAACAACTCATTTAAATATATGTGGAAATCTAATGCTCCTCCCAAATCCAAATTTTACATGTGGTTAATACTTCATGGAAAACTTAATACAGTAGAATTTTTAAATAGGAAAAATATTCAAAATGATAATAAATGTTATTTTTGTAATCTGTATCTTGAGGACATTAATCATATATACTATGATTGTTCAGATTCTAATTACATCCTAATTAATACTCTTAAATTTTTTAACTTTAATATATTAACTAAAATTCCGGATTGTGAATTCTACTGGAATAATTATAGATTCAAGTTCAAAAAGAATATTAGATTTTTACTAGACACTCTATTCATTATTATTAGTTGGTTTATTTGGTTTGAAAGAAATCAAAGAATTTTCAATAACAATAATAGTCATTTTAACAAATTGATTTTTACAATTTCTTCATTTTGTTTTAACTGGATCTCTAACCCCAAATATAAATTAGCTAAAAATATCCTTTTCAAACGGTGTCTTAACAAGGTTAATCATAATAATAACTTTTTTAAACACAACAATTTTTTAACATTAATAATAGTACTATTAATATTTTCTCTAATTAGATGATGATTTCACTTTTAATCATAACTAACTTATGATTAAAGGTTCATAAGATAGATCCATCTCCATTTTTGTACTAGTCTCTGTTTGGTATTGTTTTTCAAGTAATCCATTTCTTCTATTATTGTCCAGTTAGTCTTATTTAGGTTTTTATTTCCTTCTTTATAAATATATGTATACGTATATTTATTATGTAAATATATATATATATATATATGTATGTATCATTCTAATTTTTCCTTAGTCATTTTTCAATTACAGGTATGGGCGATAGGAATCAGGTTCATTTTGTAGGTATTCACATCTTCAGATTGCTGGACATCAGATGGTAGAGAGGTCACCAGAGCAGAGTATCTTCATCCAGGGCTTTTAGAAGTTTCTCCTCAGATATAGGATTCTGCTATCTTCATTATAGGGTACTTTTTTCAGGAGGATCTATTCTTCAGTTTGGTACTCCTTCCTCTTGTTCAAAACCTTCAGAGCGGTTTCTCTATTCAGCAGATCCACTTAAGAGCAGATGCTTATTCACCCCTCCTGATTCAGATGTTTGGAGCTTCCTTATTAGTTTGTGATGTCATCCAGTAGTTTTTGTTATTTTCTTTAGTTTTTTAGGTACTTCTAACACCTTAATATCGGGTGGTGGCCATGCCGGAGCTCGATATCGGGGTGTGATGGGTGGTGGCCTTGCCGAAACTCATCTTAGGAGTACCTGAGATTTGATATATGTATTTAGTTTTTGTTACATGCCAGGCATGTTGGCAGCAGCTTATGCCCGTGATATATATATATATATATATATATATATATATATATATATTCACATGTGTGCTCTCCTCTATTCGTAGAGGATCGCACATTTTTCTCAAAAAGCCAATTCGCAATTGATATCGAAATACCATATTCTTAAAACCATATCATTCCAAATCATATTCACTTTCAAAATCATATTCACCTTCAAAATCATATTTACTCAAATATGTCATTTCATAAAAACGTATCAATTCCAAATTCCAACTTATGTTGTATCATCATCAATAATTTAAATATAAATACTTCAACTTTACACAATTTGAAATTTTGGAAAATAGTTTAGATAGTCATAAATAGTTTTAATAGTTTAAGATAGATGAAATTGTTTAAATAGTAAAAATAGTTCAAATAGATTTAATTTTGATTTAATTAGATTTAAAATGATTTATATAGATTTAAAATAGATTAAATAAATGTAAATTATATTAATTAAATTTTAATAGACTAAATAATCATAAAATAGATTAAATAGATTTAATTTAGATTAAACATATCTAATTTATATTAAATATATTTAAAATGGATTAAATAAATTTAAAATAGATTAAAAAAATTTAAAATATATTAATATAAATTTTATTAGTTAAAAATAGGTAAAATAGATTAAATTGGATTAAATAGGTTATGATAGATTAAAATAAATTAAAATAGTTTTAAATCGACTAAAAGAGTTTAAATTGGTTAAAATAGTTTAAACAAGTTTGAAATATATTTCAAAGTTATATCCAAACTTTTCAATAACTCAATCCGATAAAGTCATTTATATTTAAAACTTCGACTTCAAAATTCCAATTTAAATCCTTTGAATAATTCATTAAATCCATTCCAATTTCAGCATTAGCGCTTGGATTATCAAACTTTAAAATGCCAATTAACTGAATTCCAAATTTAAAGAATTAAAATTATTTAATTTAACCAATCCGGTGTCCATATATAATTTTCTACCCTATGATCAAGTGATATGGATATTTATCATTTCAATCCGCAATTTAAAATTTTACGGTTATATATCATTTCAAACAGCAATCTCGAATTAAACAAAAATCCATAAAATCGCTCGAGTCTATCATTCCAACCAATAACGATTTTTGCCAAATATATAGGTGATTCGGGTATGTATCATTTCAACCTATAGGCAACTTGAAGTGTTATATCAATATAAAATACAACATCCAGTCATCCAATATCAACAATCAAGCATCCATCACAAACATCATCCATACCAATCAATAAACATCAACAGATAACTGATCATCAATAACAGGTAATAAATTGACAATTTAAATTCAATATTAAATTAAACGATGATTAAATGCAATAAATGTTAAATTTAACTAGAATGACAATTTAAACATACCAAATATCGATCAAATAAACATCTAATCACATCATAAATTTAATCTAACTAACAGAAGATAGTTTAGTAGTTGTGAGTGGGTTGAAACATTCACCTTTGATTTTAAATCGATTTGAAATCCAAAATAAAGTCCAAAATTCAATAGTCTCAAGATTCGTCCAAACTAACGTCAAAATATTCAAAATTTTAATACGATCCCATAGGAGCAAACCGCGCATGAATCGGACCTCGTACGTAAAAGTTATTAATGTTAGAATAATTGAAATCAAATTTTAAATAAATAAAAAACAAGAAAATACCCCCCAATTGCCACATCTTCGTCTTCCACCGTAACCAATGCTCACAGAACACGAACGCAAGGGACTACACTTGCAGCCTCCATCTACAGCTCACGAACGCCAACCAATCTCGACTTCTATGCTAGATCAGACACTCCACACTGCTCCACGGCCAGAGCCACCCCCATCGACCCCTCGCGCGCCCTCCTAGACGCCAAAAATGCCTCCACCGCCACATGCAAGAACGGCCAAATCGTGGTGAATAGACGTGGCCTGGAGACAAACGGTCGCCATGGATGGGTGCTGCTCGACGCCACCTTCCCAACGCCGCCTTTCGATCGTTGATTGGTCAGCGATTCGCCGTTGGATCGTCCAAAATCTAGAATGGATGGCCCAGGTTCATTCTCGATTTTTGGACAAACGGTGAACCCGATTGAAAAACAAATTACACTAGTGAATTATGCTCGTCGAGAGCTTCGAATTCATAAATAATATGATAGGGTTCTGAGGAGTTTGATTTTGAAATTAAAATTTGAAATTGGATATAGGTTTTTCATTTGGAATTTTTTCCAGCCATTGAGAAGAAAAAGTAGACAACTGAATTATACATACAAAAAAGAGAAGTATTAAGGCTGCTAAGGTTAGAACTAAACAATACATACTAACGAAGTCCGATAAGAAGTGATAAACATCTAAATAGAATTGAATTGATGATAAAGACCCGAAAGGCCCTTTCTGTCTCCGAAACGAAAATGGGTCATTGCATATATCAAAATAGATGTTTTTGATATTTTTAAATTCATTGAGATAGGTTTCAAGTCCAAATTCCATCATATGAAGAAGTTAACTTAAAATCATCTTATTACAAATTGATTTCAGTTGAATTTAATTAAATTGATTTCTACGCATTTCGAGTCCGCATGATCAAACGATAAGTCTGATCGCTACGAAACTTAAAACCTTACAATAATTCACCGTTACGGATCCGATAAAATTGGTTTCATTGAATCCAAGATAGTGGCCAAATGGTTATCTTCACGTTAATTAAATAAATTAATATTAAATTAATTAATCACTTTTTTAATTCGATATTTATAAACTAACAAACTTCATCATTTTTGATTACTTGGACATTTACGATAATTTAAAACAAATTTACACATCTATTCAGTGTTAATTGTTACGTTAATTCCATTGTTCAATTTAATCCCAATAAATATAATTTAAATTCAATAAAATCCATTTATTTTGATTTTAATCTTTTTATTCAATCAATTAGTCATTTATTATATTAAATTTATTAAACCCTATTTATTTATTTACAACCTATAACCAATTTTAAATTTACAATCATTTCAATTAATTGGACATACATTAAAGCAGTAGTCAATTGTCTTGAATTAACATTTTTAGCATTACATTCTAGTCATTTCTTATTAATAAACTATGAATTTTAACTTCTCCCAATATTAAATTATAAAAGTATTATTTAATTCAAAATTTTAATTATCGGAAAAATATGGGTCGTTACACTCTCCCCCACTTAAAACTTTTTGGCCTCGAAAAGGAAAAGAAGGAAAAAGAGGAATTAAATAATCAATATATATTATTCAAAATTTTAAATTTATGAACAATTAATTTACATAATTAAATAATTTAAATAAAATATATCAATTTATAAATAATTAAATCCTTTTATATTCAAATTCAATAAAAGTTGGAAAACATTTCTATTTTTCACAAAAAATTTCTATGTCCAAAATTCATGGAAAATTTCGACAGAGTCTCGTTTGTACGGAGAGGTCTGGGAGCAATAATAATATTAATAATAACAATATATATCATGTTTTTCAAAATAAAATATCCCAAACCATGTGCAAAATAATATAATATCGCTTGAAAATCGTAATCACACAACGAACCTATTTGTCGGGCAAACTTATTTACGAAACCAATAGTAGTAACAATTGCTTCCATAACCTGTATTTCACTTATATAATCCAAAAGGGTTTATAATTATGTAAAAGAGAAATATTTAAGTTGTTTCAGTCAATAACAACAAATCAATCACAACATAATAACAATCATTCGCAAATCAAGCAGTACAAACATCATTTCAACAAAGAAAACCATCATCCATCCATTTCAACCAAAACAAATGGTTTGTTCAGGTCAGAACCTTAATCGTATAAAATGATAGATAAACTATAAAGTAAACCATACACTCAACAGTTATAGATAAAACTTTATAGATTATTTGTACATCTCTATACAAAATAGAAGTATCCTTTCCCAACCAATCCATAAGCAAAACAAACAATAATTTCAATGTTATTTAAGTTTGTTTCTCATTATCCACTGTTCATGTTCATTTGTTCATACAATGCTTGTTTAATTTCGTCGCATTTATCACTTACAAAATTCATCTCCATTCATTTATACAATACCATTTTTCTTTTCATTACTTTACATTCATTGCTTAAATAAGTTATTTCTATTTCAATTATTGGATTATCCATTATCAGGTAAGTTTCTTTCCAATTTAGTTCATCATTAATAGATATTTCCTTTTTACATTCATTCTTTCATATATATATATATATATATATATATATGATTATTGAATATTAAATCCATTTCTAAATCATTTCAATGCTTTCTGAAATTATAATCATTCAATTAATAAAATATTCACTTTAATTATAAATGACTTTAGCATTAATTTAAGTTTATAATTTTTTTGCTTACAGTATTCATCTTTACCATTCAATCTTAAATAGCATAAAATGTTAACTTAAGTTTATAATCATTTTTCTTACATTATTCGCTTCTATTACATTTAATTAGTAGCATTTCAAATTATTAACTTAAGTTTATAACGATTTATAACATTAGAATTCTTATTTATAGAAGTAATTCCATTGAACACTTTCCTTTTTTCCAAGCTTGCTTGTATAATATTCTATTACATATTCCTATTAACATCACAACTTTTACATTTTGGTAAGTTATATATATAGTTGTCTTTTAGAATGAAATAGAAAGTTACACAAGTTATCATATTTATTTTTATTAACAGAATGTTCAATAAATACATTTTCTTATTTTCATTTACTTTTTATTTATCATTTACAAATTTTAAATTTCTTATATATTTCATTAATCATTTTAACATCAAATTTCTTATTTTCATTTTAGAAGTTTCCAATTATTACTATAGTCAAGATTCCATTCATTACAATAATTTCGATTTCTAATTTACAGAAACTTAAGAACTAAGCAACCAGGTTCCATTTTCAATCATTTAAAATAATACATAGATACTCATAACTTATATATATATATATATATATATATATATATCAAGTAAAACTTTATAATTTAAAATTAAGATTGGTTTATCAAAATGGATGTGCAGTATAACACCTACAATAGTCTTCCCACTTCGAAACTCGAAAATGAATGTCGATTATGCGTGCACTCGTCACCGAGATTATTTTTCGACGACAGAGAGGGGAGTATAGTACTTATTTCCTATAAAATTTATTTTGAAACATTTCTTTCAAATCACATTGAAGTATTTATGTCAAAAAATACTTCCAACAATACAAATATTATATTCCAAATCTGTTGAAAGAAATTTTCAAAATTTCGGAACTTAAGTTCTCAAATTCTACTTTATATTCATTTTATTTGTAAATCTTTTTTATCAATCAATATTTATAAAATTTCTCTACCTAACAAACAACATATTACGTCCAACTATATCATTTATAAAAAAATTATTATTTTATATATAAAATATATAATAGGAAAAATTACTTCATTTACCTATATTTCAAAACCAATAATGCATAAGTCTGTCCTATTAAGTGTTTAGAAATCCCTATCGATGTCATAATGTCCTATTCACTGACCTGAATTTTTAAATACAAAATGAAACAAATTATCACAATACAAAACCCTTTTATAACACTAACAAATACGCTCTCTCATATATATATACACACATACACACACATACACTCAACAACTCATTCTAGGGTATTACTACTCTATTTCTAGTGAGTCAGACCCCACAAAGATAAGGTTATCACTAAACCAAAGCTCTGGTACCAACTGTAACGACGTTAGAGATGTTTACGGGTTATGACATTTCCTATCTAGTGTCTAGCATGAGTGCAATAACTTAAGAGATGTTCAGGGTTTCCATCTCCTAAGGATCGGTGAAACTATCTACTATATAGTACGATACGTCTATTATAATAGTGTCTACAGTAAAGTAACATGTTAAAATAGCGTTAAGGCGTTACCCATATCCCCCTTAACACATTTTATATAATGTCATAGTCTATACAGATACTGTAAACTCCACCAGTATGTGGGCTATCAGGGAGCACTCCATAGGTACAACACAAAACAAACTTGTAGTAGGCACGATAAGACATGTGACACGGCACTCAAGGCAATGCCATAGTAGATATACAAATTGTGGATCCGGACTGGTGATAATGCATAGTAGCTACTACCGCCCATCTTGGAACACACTCCCATAATCAAAATCAAGGGGTGGCCACCAAATCAATCATAGAGCAATAGAATGGTATCGAAGAAATATGTCTGATAGGAGGAATGAGCTTACTTGGCCCGACATGGCTCCTATTTTAGCCACATTAAGCTAACTCACGGAAGTGACGGTCACGTAAATAGCCCATATAAAATCGTTTGCCAAACCATGAAACTTCATTTCTGGAATCTCCATCACGTACACAGTTGTTAAAGTGGTATTTGGTATTGACAGAGAGTATGACAATATCCGATCCCGATCTCTTTAACAACCAAACGCTTATTTCCAATCGGATGAATCTTTTACATTTCCAAATGTCAATTCGCAATTGATATTGAAATATCATATTCTCAAAACCATATCATTTCAAATCATATTCACTTTCAAAATCATATTCACCTCCAAAATCATATTTACTCAAATATGTCATTTAAAAAAAGGTATCAATTCCAAATTCTAACTTAGGTTGCATCATCATCAAGGATTTAAATATAAATACTTTAACTTTTCATAGTCTGAAATTTAGAAACCTGTTTAGGCAGTCATAAATAGTTTTAATAGTTTAAAATAGATTGAAATTGTTTAAATAGCAAAAATAGTTTAAATAGATTTAAATTAGATTTAATTAGATTTAAAATGATTTATATATATTTAAAATAGATCAAATAAATGTAAATTATATTAATTAGATTTTAATAGATTAAATAAACATAAAACAGATTTAATAGATTTAATTTATATTAAATAGATTTAAAATAGATTAAATAGATTTAAAATATATTAAATAGATTTAAAATATATTAATATAAATTTTAATAGTTTAAAATAGGTAAAATAGATTAAATTGGATTAAATAGGTTATACTAGATTAAAATAAATTAAAATTGTTTTAAATTGATTAAAATAGTTTAAATTAGTTAAAATAGTTTAAATTAGTTTGAAATAGATTTCAAAGTTACATCCAAACATTTCAATAGCTTAATTCTAATAATTCATTTATATTTAACACTTTGAATTTGAAATTGCAATTTGAATCCTTTGAAAAATTCATTAAATCAATTCCAATTTTAGCATTAACACTTGGATTATCCTAAATAATTCAGTTTATATAAATCAATTTCTATTTCAAAATGCCAGTTAACTGAATTCAAATTCTAAAGAATTAAAATCATTTAATTTAACCATCCAGTGTTCGTATATAATTTTCTACACTATGGTCAAGTGATTCGAATATTTATCATTTCAATCCGCAATTTTAAAATTTTACGTTTATATATCATTTCAAACTGCAATCTCGAATTAAATAGATGTTTGCACAAAAAATGGACAAACACCTCAAAGTCGTATGATTTAGTTGATTTTATGTTGTTCTTAGTAATTTGGGTGAGTTATGCAAATAAGTAAAAAACAGGGGCTAAATTGTAAAAAGACACGCAGATTTATAGTGGTTCGGCCAGAACGTGCCTACGTCCACTTTATATGTTATTCTCTCTTTTCTTTCAGATTACAAGTACAAAGCTTTGTATACAAGTATATGAAAGTTTTTTGAAAGTTCCGTTCGTGCTTGAGCTCTTAAACTTGTCTGCCATTGTTGTACCCCTGCCCCTCTATTTGTAGAGTGAGGTTGGGGGCAGGGGTCTTGGATGTATACAGCTGCTGGTGGGTCCGGGCTGAAGCAATGTGGCCTGGCAGTGTTGGTTCAGCAATGCTTGGTTCGGAGGTGAGGGCGTGGTTTCGTCCGGTGGTAGGTTGGATGGAGTTTGATTCGGTTGTGAGTGAAGTGGCATTGGATCGGCAGGGGTTGGCTCGACGAGGCCTTGGTTCGATGGCACGAGAAGTGAGGTTGGTTCGGTGGTGCATTGGTTCGGTCATGAGGTGGTTCGGTAGTAGAGGAGAAACACTTGGTTCGGCCTGTAGGGAGAGGAACTTGGTCCGGTGTGGCTGGTTTGGTGGGTTGTTGGTCCGGTTGGGAGATGGAGTTGGCCCGGTGATACCCTGGTTCGGCTAGGGATGGATTTGGACCGGTGGTGAAAATTCATCCAACACTTGCCCCCCAAAGTAGGGCATATGTTTAACATATGTCGTGCTTTGTTTTGATTCGAGGTTTCACATCCGGTCGGGTGTGTCGAACCAGCTGGTCCGGCCGATGCATTTTGCCTATAAATATGGGCCTAGAGCTCTTGGTTTTCCAAACACTTGACTTCGCCGAATCAACTTTGCCGCATTAGCCGATCCAGGATCTTGCTCTTACCGAATCAGGTGACCTTCCTTTCCGCCGAATGAATTTTTTTTTTGTTTCACTTCGTTTCACCGAATGAGCTTTAAAAATTTATTACCGAGTAGACCTTATGCCGAATGAACACTTGTATTTGAATCATGAGTGAAATCCCGGACTTATATACACTTGCTTGCTTATATTTTCATACTCCTTGTACTAACAATACGTTTTTCGCTTTTGTGTATGCAGATAAAATGTCTCAAAAAGTGGAAACCCAATCCGATAAACGGAAGTCCAAGGACAGAGCAGAGTCCTCCCTAGTGCCCCTAGTTCGGGCCGAACGTCCTAGGCCTTCTCCGAGATCGGTAGTAGATGGGTATGGCCCCCAGGAGCTCTTGAATTCGCCGCCCGATTGTTTTCCAAGCTCCCTCAGGGAGGAGTAGCTTGATGTCATCTCTTGTTCCTTCGGGATTGACAGGGCTCGCATGCTGTTGCCGGGAGAGGGGGTTATGCCATATGACCCTCCTGAAGGATATTTTGCTTACAGCAGATACCACTGTATGTGTGGGGCCATTCCTCCGATCAATGCATGGATAGTCAGCTTCCTTACCTATCTGAAGGTGGCCCCTCTCCAGCTCCAGCCCAATTCCTATGCTATTCTGGTGTGCTTATTCGTTATCTTCCAGAGGAGGTATGGGCGCCCTCCTTCTAACCGGGAAATTCGATACTTGTATAACCTGAGAGGCTACAAGAAGGGGTCTCCGTATGTTAGTTTAGAAGCGGCCGTGCCCTTCAAACCGGTCTTGGACTTATACTCAAAGTTCACCATGTTTAAGAAAGAATGGTTTTTTATCAGGGACGATTCTGTCTCCTTCCGCCTCTTCACTTCTGGCTGTAAGTTGAACTTTATTTACAGTTTCTTTGTTTCGACTGTAGTGCTCCTTCTGATATGCTCCTATTTCTTGCTAGCGATAGGTGGCTTTGCAGTCGTAGAGAGTGATTCCCTGGTCCAGATGGCTGCGGAAATAAAGGCCATTTCGGGACGGGACAGGTCGGCTTCTTTCCTGATCAGGAATGCTACTCTCCTGGAGCACAACTTGATCCTGCCACACCAGTCCGTGGTTAAGCAGAGAGATACAGCTGAGGAGAAGGCTGCCAAAGCCAAGGAAGAGGCCACGATGAAGAGCGGCAAGAGGGAACCTTTTACAAAGCCTCCCGTTGTCGGAGGTAAGAAGCTTAAGAAGTCTGATGGTCCCTCTCCTAGCACTTGCCCAATTGCCCCGGGAGAGGAAGATGTGGAGGAAGATAGAGTGAGGGTGAAGGAGGAGATGGACAGAGTGGTGGTGGCGTCGATGCCTTAACCTCTGGGCAGGCGGGAGAGATTCATGAGTGGACGGATGATGCTTTCCGTCAGGCTTTTGGGGAGTCGGAGGAAGGATCGGCTTTGGTTGAGAAGGCAAAGGAGGTTGACAAGGCTGGGGCTGGCGCCGATTCATTCTCTAAGAGTTCTTCAGCTACGGCGACTCCAGTGATTCAAGGTGAACTTTTGACTTCTGCAGACTCCATTTACGATAGGGACTTAGGAATATTTTATGGTTCGCTTCCGTCCTGGAATGAGATTCAGGACTTATTGCAGTATCCTACTCCTCCGTAGGGTTTGTATAATAGATGTGTCTTCTCACTCTTTTTAACTTAACATATTTCTCGAATTATGGACCATTGTATGTTCGTAACACTTGGCTTTTATTCCAGGAGCAGGTAAGGCGACCAAGTCATCAGATATTCGGCACCGCCTCGAAAAGTATAAGCTACTCAAAGCTTCTGCCAAACCAAAGCCGCCAACTAGCCGTTCTGGGGATGTAGTTAGATATCGCCCCCTTCTTGGAGCCATTGAGGAAGATATGCAAAAGAGGAAGAGGGGCCGATCTTCGTTTGAACCTTCTCCTGGCCCCCAGCCTCTAGTCCAGCCCATCCATGATATTACTGAAGAGAATACTGAGTTTATGCCTTCCCCCCATCCGTCCGAAAATCCAACCGTCACTCCGATAGGCCGTCCTGGTTTGGATCGCAACCCCTTTGCCGACCACCCGGATTTGGACCCGAGTTTTCAGGATATCTCTTTTGACGAGGTCACGGGTGAGCATCTTCTTCCCTGCAATCCCATGGTACGGGTGCTTGATGAGGCTAAGTCGTTAGACCTCGATTTGCTAACTACTCGGATTGTGACCATGGGTAATGAGGCCAAGGCAAGTATCGATCGGGTGGCTGAGGAAACCAAGAGGTTAATGGAGCATCATGCTCGACTAGCCAGGGCTGGAGAGGAAATCGGAAGTGCTAACATCCGATTGCGGCTACAGGTTTCTGATCAGGCCAAGCAGCTTGCCGATCAGGCTATCCAGATATCTCAGCATGAGGCGGCCACCCGACGACTAAAGAAAATCATAGAGGAGGCTAGCAAGGCTGAGCTGCGAAAGGTGGAGGCCGCCTGCAAGGAGCGGATTGACATAGCCATTGCTACGGTGGACGAGGTTCGGAGGGCGGATCTCGAGCAAGTAGAGGAGTTATCTGGGAGGCTTGAGGCCGCAGAGCTTGCTCAGGCCAGGCTAAAGGAAGAGATGGAGGAAATGAGGAGGTCTCTCCAGGCTGACCGCTTGAGATATCGATCGGAGAGAGATGTTGCCGTTGCCAAGTTGTTGTCCTCCGAGGTCCGGGTGAGGGAGTTTGAGGAGAATGAGGGGATGATGGATGAGATGTTGCAGGATATGTACTTCCGTACCTGGAAGCAGGGTAATCTATCTTGGATGGATGACTATCCCCGGATCATGGCTAGGATATATCTCCGGGCTTTGGAGGAGGCCAAGACCGATGCGGATAAGGAAGGTGGAGCGGCATTCAGGATGGACATGGTAACCGCCCAGCTCTCAAAGGAGGAGAAGGTAGCGGTGAAGGAGGGGATGCGGCTACTTGCTGCGGAGGAATCCGGTGTGCAGTTGGGGGATGAGGACCAAGAAGCGGGTGCCGGTGAGTTCTCCCTATTTTAGTTTTTCATGACTTGATCGTCCGTTGTTAGTTTAATGGATTCCTCTTCTGAATTAGACAGGTGGGACTTCTGATAAGCATGCTGGGAGCTCCGACCCTGCGGCTAAGTAGGCTTGGAGAGCTGGTAGGATGAGGGTGAGGTGCGGACGCAGCTGGTTCCTTGTTCGGATTCAGTCACCTTTTGATTTCCTTTTATCGCTGTTTATGCTAGTCCAGAACATTGACGTGACTGTAATAATATTGTTTATGATGAATGACTTTATGTAATTTTATAACATAAGATGATTCCTTTATGTTGGAATGTTATCGCTATTTTGTTGTGCTGTGTAAGTGATGTAACTATGCATGTTACTAGTGGCTTGACTGTGCCTGATGCCAAGTTTTTTGCTTAAAGTATAATTTTCTCATTTTGCAACGTAAATGTGATGTGTGAATATGAACTGTAGCTATGCATTAATGTATAAAAGTAGAAGGTACCTCCCTTCATGTTTCGGCTGTGGACAACAACTTCGTGCGCCATGTAAGACTAAGCACGGAATGCTGTTGAGTGTCTCGTCATCCGATTGTAAGTTTCTGTTCCCATTAGCGAGCGTTCCCTATTTCACGTCCTGTACTTTCAAGCACCATTACGGAGAATAGGAGAAAAGTTTTAAATGAAATGGAAATATAGAAAAAGTAAAACTTTCAGTCACGGAAGGCCGTCGATGTGCTTAAGTTCGTGGCAAACGGGTTTTGTAGTCACTTTCCCTAGCTGTGGGTCTTGGAGACATTTGTCACCCATCTTACGCCTCTGCGGAGAGTTTTCTTTTTTACCACAGCCGCACTTAAGACACATCGGAGCCGATCGCGCACAGTAACTACCCGGGCCATTATGGCCCGTAATCGCGGGTATTATTCGATTTACTGTGGCCGGCTAGCGTGGGGGCCGATCGTCAACTGTGAACTGCCCCTGGCTGGCCACACCTTATGTTGGGGCTTATGGTCGGTTCACAGTTGCCGGCGAGCCGAATCGCTGTAATGAGCTGCCATGGCATAATCGGCCTTCTCGGTGGCTTATACTCGGCTTATTACAGTCGGCTTTAAGGGCTGAGGCAAACAATGAGTTAACTCGCGGTAGAGGGATACCGGAGCAAAGTGTCTCATTGGCGAGGGCATAGGATCGTAGCGTACCTGTTAGATTTTGTCCAGGTGGAGTTGTGTTGTGAAGCTCTGAATTGAAATGTCATCTGCAAAGGATTTTGTTCAACAGCAAAGGATAAATCTTAACAAGCAGCCAAGATATAAAGGAACAAGTTAACAAGAGCCAAGTTTTTTAGAGTGGTTCGACACGAAAATGCCTACGTCCACTGATTCTCTTTGTTAATTCACTTCATATGGGCAGTACAAGTTAAGAAAAGAATCGACGGAGGTGTCGGATGTTCAATGCCCTCTGAAACATCTCTCCGTCCACTGTTGACAAAATATAAGCTCCGTTGTGGAGATCTTTAGGAATTACATATGGTCCGTCCCAGATTGGATCCAGCGCTCCTGGGCGCAGAAAGATTCGCTTGAGGACAAGATCTCCTTCTTGTAAGCTGCGATGTTTGACTTTGGAGTTGTATAGTGCTGCCACTTTTTGTCTGTGAGCTGCTGCATCATTTCTTCTCTCCTCAATTAGATCCAAAGACATGTGGAGGAGTTCTTCGTTTTCTTCGGGGTTGTAGTGGATCCTACGAGGGGAAGGTACAATAGTTTCAACTGGGAGCATGGCCTCTGATCCGTATGCCAAAGAGAACGGAGTATGCCCTGTCGATGTTCTGAAAGAAGTGCGGTAGGCCCATAGTGCTGTAGGAAGTTCGTCCACCCAAGCGCCTTTTGACTTTTCAAGCTTCTTCTTGATTAGAGTCTTGAGAATCTTGTTGACAGCTTCGATTTGTCCATTTGCCTGGGGATAAGCTACGGATGAGAAGCCCTTATGAATTCCGTGCTCTTGGCACCAGTCGGCAAATTCCTCGCTGTCAAATTGAAGCCCGTTGTCTGATATGATTCTGAGTGGAAACCCGTACCTGCACACAACGTTTTTGATCAAGAAGTTGATAACTTTAGTTGAAGATATTTTATTCAGAGGCTCCGCTTCCACCCATTTGGTGAAATAGTCAACTGCCACTATAGCATGTCTGGCCCCGCCTCGGCCCATCGGTAGTTCGCCAATTAAGTCAATTCCCCATATTGCGAAGGGCCAAGGGCTGGTCATCTGAGTAATTTCATTGGTTGGTAGTCGAGGAATCTTGGCAAATTTCTGACATCTGTCGCATCTTCTGACGAAGTCTAAGGCATCTTTGTTTAAAGTGGGCCAGAATACCCATATCGGAGTATCTTTTTTGCTAGGGTCTGCCCTCCGGTGTGGTCTCCACAACTTCCCTGATGGATATTGGATAGAATTTCCTTGGCTTCTCTTCCAGCAACGCACCTCAATAAGGGGTTAGAGAAGCCGCGCCGATAGAGGATGCCTTCTTGTATTGTGTAGAGGGAAGCTTTCCTTAGAATTTTCTTAATTTCATTTCGCCCGTCGGGTAGGGTGCCGTTTTGTAAGTATTCTCGGATAGGGGTCATCCACGTTTCTTCTTTGGTTGCAGCTATCAGATTTACTTGCTCGAAACTCGGGGTTAGTAGCCTTGAGACAATTATCGTTCCAGAAGTGGTATCATCTCCCATGCTAGCTTGCTTTGCCAGCTCGTCGGCCTCTTGATTTTCTTCTCGAGGGATGTGTTTGATTAAATAGTGATCTAATAGATTAAGCAGTAGCCTGGTCTTCTTTAGATACGCTGTGAGTCGTTCTCCTTGAGTCTGGAATTCTCCCAGTATTTGATTTACAATAAGTTGAGAATCATTATGGAGACATAAAGAACTGACTCCAATTTCCAGTGCAAGTTCTAATCTGGCTATCACTGCTTCGTATTCCGCGTCATTGTTGGTGGCAGCGAATTCCATTCTTAGGGCGCAGTGCAGCTTCTTTCCCCTGGGGGTGATTATCACAACACCTGCCCCCGAGCCTGGTTCGTTCGACGCTCCATCTACGAAGAGATTCCACTTGATATATTCTGCTATTTCAGATTGGTCCTTACCTTCGCTAGTAGTGAATTCGGCAATGAAATCAGCTATGGCTTCCCCCTTGATAGCGGTGCGAGGATGGTAAGTGATATCATATTGACTTAGTTCGACGCACCACTTAAGTAATCGCCCAGAAGTGTCGGGGCGATGGAGCACTTGCCTTAGCGGTTGATCGGTTAAAACTCTGATGGAATGAGACTGGAAATAGCGTCGCAGTTTCCGCGACATGATAAGCAAACCGTATGATAGCTTTTCGAGTTTAGGGTATCTGACTTCTGCCCCTGTGAATCTCTTACGAAGTATACGGGCCGTTGCGTGCTGTTTTCTTCTCTCACCAACGCGGTGCTTAGGGCATGTGGTGACACAGCAAGGTATAGGTATAGTTATTCGCCTTCATTAGGAGTTGAGAGTATTGGTGGCCGCTGGAGGTGTCCGATTAGGTTAAGGAAGGCTGTTGAACACTCATCGGTCCATTCGAATTTTCCTTTGTCTTTCTTCAGGGCTTCGAAGAAAGGAATGCATTTGTCAGTTGCTTTAGAGATGAATCGGCTTAGGGCGGCCACCTTCCCGTTTAGGCTTTGCATCTCTTTTCAAGTGGATGTTATCTTGATATCTTGCAAGGCACGGACTTGTTCGGGGTTTGCCTCGATCCCTCTGGCATGGACGATGAATCCCAAGAACTTTCCTGATGACACTCCGAAGGAGCACTTTAGAGGATTCAGCTTCATTCCATATTGGCGGAGTACTTGGAACATCTCGTCCAGGTGGCTTACATGATCGTTGGATTTTCTTGATTTAACCAGCATGTCATCCATATAGACCTCCATAGTTCGTCCCATTAATTCCGCAAACATCTTGTTGACGAGGCGCTGGTAAGTAGCTCCGGCGTTCTTAAGTCCGAAAGGCATTACTCTGTAGCAGTACAACCCCCGGTCCGTGATGAAACTGGTGTGGTCCTGATCGGGGGCGTGCATAGGGATTTGGTTATATCCGGAGTAGGCATCCATGAAAGATAAGAGCTCGTGCCCGGCGATACTGTCCACAAGTTGATCGATTCGGGGAAGTGGGAAGCAATCCTTTGGGCAAGCATCATTTAGGTTGGAGAAGTCAATGCATGTTCGCCACTTCCCATTAGCCTTCTTTACCAGTACTGGGTTAGCGATCTATTCTGGGTAGATGGCTTCTCGTATGAAGTTATTGGCAAGCAGGTTCTTTACTTCTTCTTCGAGGGCTGCCGATCGTTCTGCCCCCATACTTCTCTTCTTTTTCTTTACCGGTACCTTGGTAGGATCGATGTTTAGTGCGTGGCATGCTATGTCTGGGGAGATTCCAGTCATATCAGCGTGTGTCCATGCAAACACATCCAAGTTGTGGCGAAGGAAATCAATAAGTTGGTCCTTCAATTCTGCTCTTAACTGAGATCCGATTCTCAGTAGTTTACTTGGGTCGCGTTTGTCTACAGATACAAATTCCATAGCCTCTGCAGGCTCGGTGGTGGCCTCCTCCTCTTTATCCTTAGGGTCTAACTCGTTGAAGGGATCACTGGTATATCGAAGAGGAGGGGCCTTCTTTAGTTGCTATGCTTCCAAATTTTTCTTGCAGAGAGCAGTCTCTGCATTCTTCCCTTTATCTCTCCTGTGATTATTGCGAAGTTCGGTTACGTAGCAGTCCCGAGCGGCGTCTTGATCCCCTTTTACTTCTCCCACTCCATTATTCGTTGGGAACTTCATCTTCAGGCACCACGGGGCAAGGACAATTTGGAAGTCGGACAAGGCTGGTCTTTCTAAAAAGGCATTGTAGGCCGAGTGGTTGTGTATTAGCACGAATATTTGTTTCCGAACAGCGGAGCGGGGATGACTTCCCAATTCAACAAAGAGATCCAATTGTCCGAGGGGCATCTTTGCTTCTCCAGTGAAACCGTGTAGCGGTTTGTTGCAGGGAGACACGTCCTTCATTGACAGCTTCATTTTGTCGAAAGCATGCTTGAACAGAATATTCACTGAGCTTCCAGTGTCTACTAGGATTCGAAAAACTTCAGCTGGGCCGAACCAGGCAGAGATGACCATCGGATCCATGTGAGGGTATTGCCTTCCTTCTAGGTCACGCCCACTGAATGTGATGTCATTATTTTCCTTTCGCTTCGGGTGACGTTCTCCCATAACAGAATTTACGCGGTCTCCATTGTTTCTGAGTGAGTTTCCATATCTTTCTATTTCTGCCCAGCTCTTGTTGGAGATGTGTGGCCCTCCTGATATTGTATGGACCACTATCTTCTCTTGGCTGGAACCGCTGGTGTTGCGATTTCCTCCGCCTGTCTCTCGGTGGAGCTGCCCTGGGTTTTCCTTGGTAGGAGCTGGGGTCCTGTCCTGTCCCCTTACATAGCGTTCTAATCTCTTCCTTCTGATGTGTTCTTCGATTAGGTCGCGGAGGTGGCGTCATTCATTGGTATCATGTCCATAAGATTCATGGAAACGATAGAACTTTCCGGACTGGATTGCGTGATCTGACTCCTTCTTGTACGGGGGGCGCTTGTATGTAAGTTCGTCCTGGGTGGCCAGGAAGATGTTCTCGACTGTTTCATTCAAGGGAGTGGAAGCGTCGAATCTCGGTCCTGGTCGGTACAAGCGCTTTTCTCCCTTCTTGCCCCCTGCATTGTCTCTGGAGTCGTTTCTCCGAATGTCCTTCGCTGCGGCTGGGGCGTTTCCATGAGCCACCTTAGCCTGTGGTCCTGTCTGCCTTTCAGTGGTAGCCTCTTCGAGTCTCATGTACTTCCCAGCTTCATGGAAGAAATCGGGCAAGGTAGCTGGTTTTTCTTTAGTTAGTGTTCTAGCAAACTTGGTATCTGGGTGCACACCACTACAGAGGGCCATTAGGGTGAGTTTCTCATCGGCATCTTGGACTGCGGCCGCTGCGGCGTTGAACCGAGTTAGATATTGTTGCAGTGTCTCTCCGGATTTCTGTTTGACAGTAGATAGAGAATAAGCATCCTTGGGTTGTTCCACATAAATGCGGAACTGGCTAATGAACTTTTCTTTCAACATCTCCCATGAGCTGATAGATCCTTGGGGTAGATGGCAGAACCATGAGGTAGCTAGGTCTGCTAGGAATAGCGGAAAGCATTTACACAACACTCCTTCCGTTGCTCCACTCATGAGCATATGCTGTGTGTATCTCTGCAGGTGTACAACGGGGTCGGAAATTCCCTTGTACGGTTCCATCATTGGCATTTTCCATTCTCGAGGGGTGATGGCGGTTTCGATGTCGCGGGTGAAAGGGCTGGTTACCCTAGCGCCTATCCCTCGATCCCTTTGCTCCCGTCGGACGCATTCCCTGAATAATCGTGCCATTCTTTCATTGGAATTTGGGGTGGACAAAAATGAGCTTGGTTATTCCCTGCGGGATCGATCTCGTCCAGATGACCTGTAGGGATGGTATAGTCTATCACTTCTGACGTTATCCAGTGGCTGTCTTTGGCTGCTCGGATGCATGCTAGGACCTGCTACAATTGGCCCCTGCCTTGATCTTCCCTTTGGGGTTCTATTTCGAGCATTTCCATAGGGTCAACTTCGGGCTGGGTTCTAGCTCGGCTCCGTTCAGCGGGGTTTCTTTGATTAGGCGGCATGACTGGCTCAGCTACATCCGACCCTCGCCCGGTGCCTCCCCCGTTGGGTTCGGTTCCAAGCGCTTCCTCGAGTCGGAGTTCGGGCTGAGTCCGGGCGCGGCCCCTATCATTGTTGTTTCTGTTGATAGCTTCTTCGAAGAGGGAAGACCTTTGTTGTCTCTGAGATCCTCCAGATTGAGACTCACCCCATGATTCAGTGTTGCGGTTGGATTCTTCGGCATCCCTCAAGCGTGACATGAGTTGGTTCACCAAAGCTTCTTGTTGGGATGCGAAGCGGTTAGTCACTTCAACCACAACTCTGTCTAGGTCCGCCCTAGTGATTGCTGCCGGTTGTTCCGCGGCAGGGGCTGTCGGAATTGCCTGATCTACATTTGGCACTGCTATCGTAGTGGGATGGTTCTCTTGATCTGGATCCACTGGATCTGCAGCGCTGCTGGTTGCAACGTTCTTTTCCTTGTTGGCGTCTTTTCTCGGCCTGGAAGTCATGTTTCCTAGGCAATGAAGGGTGTTATTGGGAAAGAAGGTTGGATGAGGGAAGCTGAAGCTTCGAGTTCCAAGTTCTTAGTGAAAGCACCAAAAATGTTTGCACAAAAAATGGACAAATACCTCAAAGTCGTATGATTTAGTTGATTTTATGTTGTTCTTAGTAATTTGGGTGAGTTATGCAAATAAGTAAAAAAACAGGGGCTAAATTGTAAAAAGACATGCAGATTTATAGTGGTTCGGCCAGAACGTGCCTACGTCCACTTTATATGTTATTCTCTCTTTTCTTTCAGATTACAAGTACAAAGCTTTGTATACAAGTATATGAAAGTTGTTTGAAAGTTCCTTTCGTGCTTGAGCTCTCAAACTTGTCTGCCATTGTTGTACCCCTGCCCCTCTATTTATAGAGTGAGGTTGGGGGCAGGGGTCTTGGATGTATATAGCTACTGGTGGGTCCGGGCTGAAGCAATGTGGCCTGGCAGTGTTGGTTCGGCAGGGCTTGGTTCGGAGGTGAGGGCGTGGTTTGGTCCGGTGGTAGGTTGGATGGAGTTTGATTCGGTTGTGAGTGAAGTGGCATTGGATCGGCAGGGGTTGGCTCGGCGAGGCCTTGGTTCGGTGGCAAGGGAAGTGAGGTTGGTTCGGTGGTGCATTGGTTCGGTCATGAGGTGGTTCGGTAGTAGAGGAGAAACACTTGGTTCGGCCTGTAGGGAGAGGAACTTGGTCCGGTGTGGCTGGATCAGTGGGTTGATGGTCCAGTTCGGAGATGGAGTTGGCCCGGTGATACCCTGGTTCGGCTAGGGATGGATTTGGACCGGTGGTGAAAATTCGTCCAACAATAGAAATCCATAAAATCGCTCGTCTATCATTTCGACACAAAATGATTTTTCTCTAATCTATAGGTCATTTGGGTATGTATCATTTCAACCCATAGGGAACTTGCAGTGTCAACAATATAAAATACAACATCCCTTCACCTAATATTAACAATCAAACATCCATCATAATCATCATCAAATCAATCAATAAACATCAATAGTTAAGTGATCATAAATAACAAGTATTAAATTGATAATTCAAATTCAATATTAAATTAAACGATCATTGAATGCAATAAAAGTCAAATTAACTAGAATGACAATTTAAACATACCAAACATCGATCAAATAAAATTCTAGTTACATCATAAATTTAATATAACTAACATAAGATAGTTTAGTAGTTGTGAGTGGATTAAAACACTCACTTTTGATTTCAAATAGATTTGAATCCAAAATAAGGCCTAAAATTCAACAGTCTCAGAATTCGTCCAAACTAACGTCAAAATGTTCGCAAATTCAATACGATCCCAGTAGAACAAACATCACATGAATCAGACCTCATACGCAAAAGTTATTAATGTTAGAACGACTGAAATTAAATTTTAAATAAATAAAAAAACAAGAAAATATCCCTAGCCGCCACGTCATCATCTTCCACCGTAACCTTAATGCTCACAGAACGTGAATGCACAAGACTACATTTGCAGCCACCACCTATAGCTCACGAACGCCGACTAACCCCGAATCATGTGCTAGATCTGACACTTCCATGCTGCTCACGGCCAGCGCGGCCCCCATCGACCTCTCACGTGCCCTCCTAGATGCCCCCAAACCCTCCACCGCCGCACGCAAGAACGTCCCAATCATGGCGAATATACATGCCTTGGAGATGCACGATCACCATGGATGGGTGCCGCTCTATGCCACCTTCCCAACGCCGCCTTTCGATCGTTGATTGGTCGACGATCCGCCGTTGGATCGTTCAAAATCTATAATGGACGGCCTAGGTTCATTCTCGATTTTTAGACAAACGGTGAATCCGATTGAAAAACGAATCACACAAGTGAATTATGCTCGTCGAGAGCTTCGAAATGATATATAATATGATAGGGTTCTAAGGAGTTTGATTTTGAAATTGAAATTTGAAATTGAAATTTGAAATTGGATTTAGGGTTTTCATTTGGAGTTTGTTTCAGCCAATGAGAAGAAGAAGCAGACAGTTGCATTATACGTATAGAAATGAGAAGTAACAAGGCTATTAGGGTTGGAACAAAACAATATATACTAATGAAGCCCGATAAGAAATGAATAAACATCTAAATAGATTTGAGTTAATGATAATGACCCGAAAAGCCTGTTCTGTCTCCTGAACGAAAATGGATCATCCCATACATCAAAATAGATGTTTTCAATATATTTAAATTCAATGAGACAGGTTTCAAGTCCAAATTCCATCGTATGAAGAAGTTAACTTAAAATCATCTGTTTACACATTGACTTCAATCGAATTTAACTAAATTGATTTCTACGCGTTTCGAGTCCACACGATCAAACGACAAGTCCAATCGCTACAAAATTTGAAATCTTACAATAATTCATCGTTACGGATCCGTTGAAACTGATTTCGTCGAAATCCAAGACAGTGGCCAAAATGGCTATTTTCATGTTAATTAAATAAATTAATATTAAATTAATTAATCACTTTTTTTAATTCAGTACTTATAAACTAACAAATTTCATCATTTTTGATTACTTGAACATTTACGATAATTTAAAACAAATTTACATGTCAATTCAGTGTTAATAGTTACAATAATTCCAGTATTCAATTCAATCCTAATAAATTCATTAAGTATAATTTAAATTCAATTAAATCCATTTATTTTGATTTCAATCTTTTTATTCAATCAATTAGTCATTTGTTATATTAAATTTACATTATTAAACCCTATTTATTTACTTACAACCTATAACCAATTTTAACTTAACAATCATTTCAATCAATTGGACATACATTAAAGTAGTTATCAATTGTCTTGAATTAACATTTTAGCATTACATTCTAGTCATTTCTTATTAATAAACCATAAATTATAATTTCCTCCAATATTAAATTACAAAAATATTATTTAATTCAAAATTTTAATAATCAAAAAAATGTGGTCGTTACAAATTATAGGTGAGAGTTTGTACTGATAATTCTTCTATTTAGGAGATATGGTCCGCCGAAATCATTAATGTTATTTTAGAGATTTCGCCAATGATATTAGGCAAATATGATGTTTAATTAAGTTTTATCAGTAGAGTTTCTTTTTAGAGATTTCATAATAAGGAAGGGTAAAGTATCCTCTCAAGCAAGATAATTTCACAAGTAGATAATTTCAAAAAATTATTCCTTTCATATCGAAATACAATTTGGGTAAAATTATTTCATTTACCCACTTCAAAACAATACTGTGTCGGTTTACCTGGTTCAAGTGTTTAAAAATTCCCATCGATTTTGTAGGTCCCACTACTCGACCAGAATTCATAAGCCACTCAATAGATAAATGAACACAATATAAAACATTTTATACGCACTAACAAATACGTGCTCATATTTATAATACACTCAACTCATTCTAGGGTACTACTAACCCATTTTAGTCCGCACCAAAGCCAAGGTATTCACTCAACCAAAGCTCTGATACCAACTGTAGTGAACCGAGATTTTCTACCCTCGAAATCTACATCAATACATTCACTGTATAGCATGCCGAATATTCAAGTGCCGGAAACACTGATTGCTAGGGGTGAAAAAGAAAAAGAGATAGAAGAAATAGAAACAACACACAGAATCTCAAAAATCACAGCGGAACAATATATAATAGATAAATAAAGTTAGTTATACAAAAAGTAACTATAACTATTAATATACATTGAATCATCATAGTACAACAGTCAACATAGAAATCTGGACAGTTATAGTAAATTGTCCTCACAAGTACTGAATATACAGTTTAACACATAAAGTGGAAAATATCCAAATACGTGCAATACGCCTGAAATCCACTAGCTCATCTCGTGAGCTCCATAGCATCTTAACCTGAATCTGTAATACTCGGTCTAACCGGAGCATTAAAATAAAATAACACCCGAGTCTGTTTGGAAAACCAGCGTGAGAAACACAATCAATTTGGATTTAGTTATTTTCAAAAATCCTTTTTGAAAAACAAAGGTATCTCGTAAGATCAAACCACACATAAATACGATGGGTTTTTACCTTACAACAACCAAAACCATTTATATCAAAATCAACTGATATTATGATAGTGTTAATAGAAAATAAGCTATAAAATAGTCGAAATGCTTGCATCTCATGTTTCTGCATATTTGGTATACAAATAAAACCATACAGCGCTTATTCGAGAATGGATTCCATACAATGACTAGGCACTAGGGTACCACCTATCATAGTACACGTCTAGAAAATGTACCGAGGACCTTACTCGGATCCCTTGCCAACACACGACCAGCCTATCCCTTATTGGATAGTACCGAATATGTCATCACCATGGTTGGTTTGCAAATATTTTTTTCGAGATCTCATGCACAACAAGTCCATAAATATGTAGATGTGTCTAGAAGGAGGACAACAAACCCTAATGGGTGCGACCCACTTAACCTTGCTGGATCCCTTTGATTTTAGTCATTCCCGGTTGATAAGGCTTGAGGCTAGGTTTTACCTTTTGAATAGCAATCCCACTTGGAATGCTAACACTGCCTTCCAAGCAACAATGCAACGATAGCATTCATCCATATAAGTTTTTTTTGGATTTTAACAAACCAATCTCTTCAAAGATCACTGTCTTCACTATCCTTAAGATTTCACAATTCGTAATGCTTAAATCAGATCGAAGTGGTTTTCGGATAATTGAATCTGATCCCGGTCTCTTCGAAACGATCAACGAATTTGGCCAGATTTGCACTACAACAAAAACACCCTTTAATAGCGTTTAAAAAACGCTATTAGAAGCTATTATAGCGTTTTTTCTTACGCTGTATATTAGCATGTTGTAATAGGTCAGTGGCCTATAACAGCAACATACGAAACGCTATAAGAGATGCTATGGACAAGGACATTTCATAGAGTTTTATGAGTGCTGTAAACATGACTTTTAATAGCCTTGGAAAGTCGCTATGAAGTGAAACTATAGTGTTTTCAGGACTGCTATGTAAAAACAGGCTGGTACCACTACAACCAAAAGGACTTTTTATAGCGTGTAAAAACCGCTATAAAAACTTTCTATAGCGATTCTATAATCGTAATAGATCAACATGTTGTAAAAAGTCTGGTAGATACTATAGCGTGTCATACTTGTATAGCACTAACATGATGCTATAGTATAACAAAGCAGAACAATTTTTCTTTTTATTGCATAGTTAGAACGCTATAAAAAAATTCTATTACACATTTTTTGCTACCATAACATTCAAAGCTCACAATTTTCAATTCTACTTATATATTATAACTCAAAAAACCACATTCATCACATTAACATAAGTACACAAATTGAGTCATAAGCCAAATCACAAAATATATATATATATATATATATATAAATATATATATATATATATCCATAATATTTCATACATGAAGAATTAAACATAAATATTTGTGATAAAAATTAAACATAAGTACACAAATTGAGTGTAGCATACCAAAACGATACATACTAAAAATATTTTAATGACCGTCGATAAGCATGGCCGATTTAAAGGAGAAAGAGTGCGGCATCATGTATCAACCTCAAAAGCATCATACAACACCTGTGAAGAAGAAACACAAACATACATATGTTAGTCAATATATACAAGTATGTATAAGTACAAAAGATGCATCGCCAAAGACTAAGTTACTGAAACTAGCATAACCCCTAATGAACATGTTATTGTGATCAATCTATACCCTAATATGGTACATAAAAATGAACTAAATCAGTCAATCTATACCCCTAATCATTTACACACCACCTGTCATTGTCTTGCACTATGAACTAAAGCATTTTTCATTTGTTTTCTCCACCTCTGCCTAGCAATCTACGTCGATCGTGATCGCCATCGCTTCCATCCACCCAGACCTCGCCCAGGCAGCCTTCATGTATATTTATTCATCCAAATTGTAGAAAAAAGGTCAAAAATAAACGTGTATTACCACAATTTTCAAAATTAGCTTTTGTTTTCATGTATATTTTTTAAGATAAAACACTAGAATACAGATGCATAATGCGGTCTTCTTCCATAAACTGAGATATAACCATAATTTCGTAAAAAACTAGGCACAGTTGAAACCCAAGTGTGTGACTACAGACATAATTTAGCCTTCTTCCAAATTGAAATGCAGTCACAATTTCATATAAGGTGATTTATGTTTTTCCTATCCTTTTCGACAATTATTTACAGCAAGCATTATTTTTCTCTAATGTACAAGTTTTAGGATACTTAACCATAATTATATTTTGAATTTCAACTGATAACCAATGCACATGCATTACTATATCTGTAACATGAAAACTCTGATCGTTTTCATAGAGAAGAAACACACATTTATTTTAAGTAACCCACTTTCATAGAGAAATTATACCACCGACCTAAAAACATATTAAGAGGTACTGGCTAACAGGCAACTAAACTACACATGAATTATTAAAATTGAAGAATGTAATACTTACAATTCACAGTTGTTTAAAACAACAAGCTTGATGGGAACACAAGACTGTCCTCCTGATTTGCATGCTGTATCACAAGATTCCCCATGCCTAATAATTCAAAATGTAATGTGTGTATAAACGAACAATAATAACTATTGTGCAAATATTTGAAATTCAACAAGAAACATACTTTCCAATGACAACATTCACTCCATATAATTTTGCTTCAGAGTTTGACTCTATGATACCTGATGCGTATACTTCACTCTTTTTGAATCATTCAAAAAACAAAAATTAAACTTATGCGCACCCGATGTATTTGATTCCAGGGAAAAGCAGTGATGAAAATCTCTTGCATAAGCATTCTCATGCACCTGAAATATCAAACGATTGATAATGTTTTGCATGCATGTGGCTGAGTATACCCACTCACTATGATATGAAGAACTAAAGAAACCATGTGGATGGATATATTAATCATTTTAGCTTATAATTATATGAACAACACAATGCATGCAATAAGAAAAATATCCGAGGCAGATGAGAAAGATACCAATTCAAACCCATCAAAGCATTTAGCACAGTATTCATCTAATTTGTTTCCCAGCCACTCTTCGAGTTTTGCATATAATTCACAATCTTGAAATCCTTGTTTGTTGTTGAGCACCAAGACATGTCCGTTCCCGTCATCCTAAACAAACAAAGAATATTCAAAAACATACAATTAGGTTGCTCATACTAAATGAGAGCAAAGTCAATAGACAATTCATGGAAAAGACAAATAGAAATTTAATGCAATACCATTAGATCTGAAACATCAACAATTCCTACAACTTCGCGCCCTATGTTTGCATTATGTACCATGCCCCCAACCCGCTTGTAAGCCTATAAACATTTTGCATGCTTTATTCAAGAAATTTTCAAGTGACGATGATTGAGGACAGTGCCATAGAAAGCAAATATTTTTACAAGTAATATGTTTTAGCTTAACGACATTATGAATACAAATCCCATCTATTATCTACAGCCTTGTACATTCTCCAATGTAATTTACTGCATTAGGCTGAATCACCTGAAGCCGTAGAACAATGTTTCCATACTACTTTGCTACATAGTCTTAAAAGGAGAGGAAAAACATGTCCATTCTATTTTGTAAAGTACTAAAAAAACAGTTTAAAATTTTCTAAGATGTGACAGACTATCTGAAATGCATATGTTTCAGCTACATGAACATGATTGAATATATCCTCATGGCTTAAATCTAGCCCTGATGACCATAAAGTTTATTCTGAAACAGTTTTATCAACAATTTTAAGGCTGAAGGAGCAAAAAGTTTCACTCCTTGCCTGTATGTCTAAAGTGCATCATCAAATAGCAATAAAATCAATTCAAGTGTGGAAAAATGTCAATGAGGCATGAAATTGCTTTAATGAACATGAGGACAAAGTATGCGATTACATCAGACAATTCCATACCAACCAATCCAAGTCCAATTGTATGCAGTTCGGGAACATGGCAGATCCCGCCTGTATCCAGCATTAAAAAATCAAAATCATTGGGTTTACTGATATAATGCTCACTTACTCATGATTTGATATGCATTCATTTATCTTTTCATGTTTAGACTGTCATGTTTATAAAGTTAATGCAACCCGAAGACAAGCAAAAACTGTGATGGAGATGATGATAACTTTAGAGTACCAAAGTCTCATGTTTACTTTCATGAAAAAATTGCTATGTATAAAGGTAAAGAGACTGTAAATATTACCGTTTAAGCATAGAAGAACGTCAATGAAAGTAGAGGGGAAGTAGAGGTAGCAATGCCAAACACGACATATTCTAATTTCTAAACGTACACTTTTTGATAATAACAGAAAGGAAAATGCCAATAATACTCACTCCTATCGACACCTATCGATGTTAAATAACTGCAACACGGAGCCTAGAATAATTGCAACAATGGTAGTGAAGAACAGGCGGATAACGTTGTACTGTGGACTTCTCCAGTATACAAGATTTTGTTTCCAGAAGCATATTATAAACTGAGTCAAAGAATCTTTTGCGAAATTTGACGAGAACTTCAGTGGTTCTGTGCCAGCTTCTGGAGTACTCAACTCACGTATTAAAGCTTCCACTTCCCTTCAAAAATTAAGACATGTTACAGTTTCTTTGTTAATGTAAAAATAATAATACAAATAAGATCTTAGAAAGATGAAAGGATGAGTTTACCTAAACTGATCGGAATTTCTGTACGCGGTGGCAAAATCTATACCAAGCTTTTTTCGCACGCTGGGGTAGTGATTTCCAACATCCATGTCGCGGGATTATAACCATCAGAAATTGGAGGCACTCCATGAATTGCCTGCATAGTCGAGCGAGTGAAACATACTTATGTTTTTGCTATAAGGTATACACAATTTAGTATATACTTCTTTATAAGAATTTTTTACCTGAAAGTAATTTATCATGATTTGTGAATTCACACCAAGCTTGCCGCCATATATGACTTGTCCCCCTCTCTTCATAAGGAGAAGCTGCAATTAAGAAAAAGAAGGAAATTAAAAGACGAATGTGGGGATAATTATAAGAATCTAAGATACTTCCTTAATAAATAAATAAATGTAAAAAAGGTAATACAAACCTCATCAAATGCTTCGAATATATCAATGCTAGGCTGGTGAATAGTGCAAATAACAGTGCTTCCAGTATCAACAGTGTTTCGTACAGTTCGCATCACAATCGCTGCAGCTCTTCCATCCAAACCTGACATTGGCTCATCCATGAATATAATCGAAGGATTTGCCACTAACTCCACGACAATTGTAAGTCGTTTTCTTTGCTCAGTTGATAACCCAGTACTTCCAGGCAAACCCACCAATGCATGTCTTAGATTATCAAGCTCTACGAGTGCCATTACTTGTTCTACAAATTCCTGCATGGCATAACAGTAGCAATCAGTGGCGGAGTTAGCCCATTATTTTAGCTAGGCCATATTGTATTATACAAATAAGTACTCAGTAAAAAAATAAGTTGGAAGCTGTTGGACCTAAAGCTAGACAAAATTATCTTCATAGAAGGGAAAACATGGGCCAAAATTAATAACTTTCTTGGTATGGCCAAAAAAATAAATCAACTAGACCTAATTTCAAATTATAGTGTTTCATATATGTTTTTCATTATTTTAGCTTTTCCCTTGCTGGCCCAACAGTAGCTCTACCCCTGGTAGTAATGCCCAAAAAACATGATGATACTATGGTATGGGCATCATGGACATGGCCGGTTCAAATCATTTTTGGGCTCATGCAGAATTAAATATTTATATTTTAAATAATTGAAAAAATGCTAGAAAAATTATAACAAAAGCAAGCAAAACAAAGTGAATGTTTTTGGAATCAAACCTTTAACCAGATGCATGAAAACTTTGCACATAAATATACAGTTGTTATGTCATAGTTGAAAGCATATATACATACACACACACATACATATATATATATACATATAATATATATATACATATAATATATATATATATATATACATATACATATTTATATAGATATATATTGAATCGATGGGTTTAGATGTAAAAATTGGCGGTAGATATAAGAAATGTAAGGGGAACACTAACATGTCTTTTTGCAGTTTCTAATTCTTTAGAAAGACGGAGACTAGCTGAAAACCAGAGAGATTCTTCGACTGTAACTTGAGGAGAATGTATGTCATTTTTTTCGACATATCCTGAAATTCTAGCAAAAGTCCTTTGCTCCTTTGGAAATCCAAATATTTTAATATCACCCTCGATGTAACCTCCTGTCTTTCTACCAGCAAGTACATCCATGAGTGTCGTTTTTCCTGCTCCACTTGAACTGACCAATGCTGTTAGCACACTTGGTCTGAATACACCACTCACGTTCGATAGTAGCTGCAATCTGTTCTCTTGGACTCCCTTCTTTGCCATTTCCTACAGTATTTGAATATGCAAGGGCCATGTAAGAAACATGTACAATCAGCGTAATGCAACATAAGTTATTTACAACTTTTGGCATGTCGACAAAGTAGTTCACATTATGAAATGTCACTGATAGTGGTTTAAAAGGAAGAATCATTCCTTTATTTGTCACCTTCTCTTGGGCTACTTTCCCTCCATCTGCAAGTATTTAAAAACTCTTTAATATCTACGGTGTCAATTTGGACTAAGGCAATACAAAATATTCTATTTTGATGTAAACGCATTCATGTTTTATACAAGGGATACAATGGATGCATGCACAAATGTATTAAGAAAAAACAATATCTGCCATTCTTTGTTTCGTCAGAACTTGCAACTTTTTCAGTCGTATCAGGTGATGCTATCACAGCTTGTGCCTTTCCCAGTGCTTGAACAGTTTAGAGAAAAATATATCAGAACTTAAAACAAATAAGGTGTATGATAACACTGAATGAACTTACGTTGAAGATAGGTCAAGGCAAGAGTAAATAAAATGTTGAAAAGAATAGAGTAGCCTAACAAAACACCTACGCCAATCCAATACCAACGACACTGACTCGACAAACTGAGCGAGTGCAGAACATTGATTCCGACAGTGCTACTTCCAAATAAAGAAGGCTTCATTGCATAAGTATGGTACAAAGGAGGAAACATTTGAGAGTTAGTCAAATGATTCTCCAGGATGGTATTAATAAAGGAAAGTGTGCATTTTACCTGAGCCCATCTTGAGGCCAAGAACTCGTTTACAGATATGGCCTTTTGTCCATATGTCAACGGTGAGATATAGTATGCCCAAAGCCACCATGATTTTATTGTATCTAAGTAGTATTAAAACTGACATGATTAGACTTACATGCAACCATAAGATTATAAGGTAAAGCAAATTTATATTCCTTTCTACTTGATGATTGCATTCATGGTAAAAATATTTGAGTTATTCAAAATAAATAAAAAGTTAAAAATCAGAGGTTAGACCTATATTTGTTTCATATGGTTCAACCACTTGAGGAATTTCACTCAGTCGATATTTTGAATATGCAATGCCTGTAATATGTAATCATATATGAAAACAATCTTCTGCCCCAAGTGAAATTACATACCTTTTGGAACAATAAATCAACCCAGTAGAAAAATTGCTGAAATTGCTGCAGAGCCGAATGTGTTTGCAGTTACATCTTAGATAGCCCCAACGCCATTTGGTGTATACTAAACAATAATAGCATAAAGCTAAAAAACCTACAAAAAAACAAACATTTGTTAAAATACAATATTAATTTTCTAAAAATATTGCTATATATATACAAGTGCGCGTGTATATATGTACCTCCCAGGAGCAGGCGAAAACCCCACAGAGTAGTTTACCACACAAGACCAAACTATAGCTTCACAGAATATGGAACACGTAAAATATAACTGGGTACAACAAATGCCCAAGCAGGATGAAAGTAATTATTTCTATGCTTATAGAACACAGGAAGGTGAGACATAGTTATTGGTAGCTCAGAAAATCCATTAAACATCATATGGACCAGTCCATAAAACATGAAGTTTAGATACAAACTGTCAAGAACCGCTTGAGGAATCACTTGAGGAATCAAGCCTAGAAGACGCACTTCAGCTGCCTAAAAGGATTCTAGTGAATAAGTTGAGGAATCAAGCTTTGAGGGTTGCAGAGACTTGAGGGTTGCGGAGCTTTGAGGGTTGCGGAGCCTTGAGGAATCGAATAAATGCAGTGACGAGGAGCCTTGAGGAAAGGGGTGCGGAGCCTTGAGATTAACGAAGAATTGCATTGACGATCGAGAAGAATCTGAAGAGGAAGTGAAAGTGAAAAAGGAAAAGGGGATTTGGGAGGCATAGAAAAATGATGGAGGGAAATAAAATTTTGGACCGTGAAAATTTCTCAATTGTAATTATCAACGGCGTTAACTTATTTTTGATGGCGTTAAAGACTACTCTATATAACCATTAACTAGTTATCTATAGCAAGTAACCTCCCGTGCCATCCTCACTTGCTATCAATATAGCATTTTCTTGTAGTGTTGATAATCGATTATTTAACTATCAAATTACACACATAAGCAGTCACTTAGCCCATATTATAAATCATTCAAACATTTATTTCAAAATATCTTTACAAAGATATATATTCAAATCTTTTTCGATATTTCAATATTTGAAAACAATTTTGAATACTTATATCCATAACAAGATATTTTCAAACCATATCAGTACTTATAAATATTTCCAAATTCAATTTATAATCCCTTACTTAGAAAAATATTTCTCTATAAATCCTTTCTTAGTTAAAATATTTCAAAAACCTTCCACTTCAACACTTAGGAAAATATTACAAGTTTATTTTCCAAAACCATTTCTAATACCAACACTTAGGAAATTTTCATATCTTATCTCGATGTATGAGTATAATTACAAAGCAAAAGAGGATTTCCCCTTTTGCCCACTTAATGAAACATTTGCAAATTCATTTGCAAATTCTCAACCCATTTAGCTCATTTTATAAATTACAGGAATCCATTTCCAATTCTTTTTACAATTTCAAAAAACCGATTATACTTATTCATAATCCCATTTAACAATTTATAACTTCTGTAATGAATTCAAAGTCATTTCCGAAGATTTTGTATCTAACTATTTTGGAAATTTCATAAGTTTCCAGAAATCGCGTTATAAGTTTTCACTTATGAAATAACATCCGTTTAATAAAATCTAGTTTACAAATCTCAACATTATGTATAAACACTTTCCAATTGCTTACTTTTAAAATCTATATAAAATAATACGTATTTTTAAAGAATAATAATTTATTTTCAAAACATGTTCAAGTAATTATTTGAAATATCAAAACCCTTTTGAATAATCAACGATAACTCATTTTCAATTCATTTTTATATAAAACTAATCAATTTACAAAGCTTATTATAAAAATTAAAATTCATTTCCACTAATATTAAAATTTGAAAAACCAACTTCCCGTAATATTTTAATACAGAAAATAGTTTTTAAACTACATAGTTAAAAAAATAAAAATCCCTTTTGAAAACAAACATAACTTCTCGATAAAAATATATTTATAAAATTCCAATATAACCAATTTTATATTCATAAATATCTCTCGATTTATCACAAATTGCTTTATGTTTTCAATTTCATAACCTTTTCCAAATTCCAAAATAGAATCCACTATTTCTTTCTAAACCAATCTCCATATCTCATTATAAATTCTCACTGTGAACTTATATTTCCGGTTTATCAACTGATAATCATATCACTTTATTTATAAACATTATTTATAAATTTTATAAACTCATTTCCAATTTATATCACTAAAGTCCATTTATAAATCGATTTCTAATTAAAATTCCACTTATAAATCTATTTCTTAAATAATCCAGACTATATTCCAAAACCATTCAAATCTCGATTTCGACTTCCATTTCGTATTTTAAGAGTCTCAACTAAAAATCCATTATTTAAAAATCCTCAATTTAAAATTCTTTATTTGAAACCATTTTACAAAATAGCTAAATAAATATCTAAAATCCAATCATTTATTTTATCCAATTCATTTCCAAAATCGCCTTTGAAGTTCCTTTTTAAATTCAAAGATATTATTTATGGTATTTATAATACCAAAATCAAAGCTGGTGCTACTATAACATCCAATAAATCAAATAACAGCATAATCCATAAAAGATTATTCAAAAGACATCATATATCACTATATATGAAATTAAAATCAACACTTTTGAGGAATCCAGTTAGATCCCTCCAACCTATTTCCCTGCAACCACTGATGTTATATAATCACAAAAATATAATCATCGCTTCGAGCTGGGATATCGAAATGAAAAGGGTCATTTGCTGTTATGCGGGGCATCTGCTCCAATCAGCGGGAAGTATACCCTAATACTAATATATATATATATATATATATAGTATAACATCCAACTTATAATAATTTATCAATTCATCCAATAAACCAATAAATAAATCTAACATTTTAAAATAAAACCACTTATCCAAAATGGGTGAGACTTACTCACCTTGATTTTTTATTTGCAAACCGCTCCAATTTTAAATTAAATCGAACGACGTCGATTTAACTTAAAATTCCAGCTATCTCAGATCAACTCCAAATTAATTCCATATTGTATCTCACATCATTACGGATCCAACGCCGCTAGTTTCAAGTAATTTCAACCTTGTACAAGCAAGTTTATTATTTTAGTTACTTAATTTAAAATCTTAATTACCTTACTAAAAAAATCTACGTCTTCCCCCCTCCAAAAAAACAACCATGTACATTCCACCATTGCCGACGATCTTTTCCACCTCCACTAACCAATGCACACAACTTGTCTTTGCACAGCGAACCCATCGTACCCCTTAATTTCCCCTTCGTCCATCTCCACCTCATCGCGACATTTCTACTCTTAAGTTCACCACCAGGTCGCAGCGCCTTCCAATGCACCGTACTTGACCAAAACGTGGTCGATGGTGCTACTCCCTTCACCAAACCTAAATCCACACTCTAAATTCCCCAAATCTATCTAAAACCCAACCATCGAACCATCGCCGTACTTAACACCCCCATCCCAGATCAAAGCTCACACCGTTTTTTTATTTTTGTAATTGGTTTCGCAAGCCAAATTTTTATTTACATTTTATTTTGATTTCCTTTTCATTTTTTTGTCTGGTAAAAATGAAGAAGAAGAGGAGGAGAGCATGCTTTTAAAATAAAGGGGACGGTGTGAGTACAACGTGGGAGGGGGCGGTAGAACTAGTTTAGGGTCGTTGAGTCTGGTTTGTAGGTCGGCTACGTGTGTACTTTACCTTTTTTATAATCGAAAATATCCCGTATACCCACTTAAAAATCCTGAACTCCTATCGAGGTGTGCCATCTAGCGTTCTATATGTATACCCTTATTCTAAACCCAATGGAACTAGTCTCGAGCCCTAACTTGATCGTATATGGAAGACAGCTTTTTAAATCGACGATTTTTAATTAGATTAATCCTGCGCATTTTTAGCTCGCACGTCCATACTGTAAATCCAAATGCTATGAAATTTTGAAATGCGGTAATAATGCACTTTTACGGATCTAATAGAACTGGTTTCGTCAAAACCGATATTGTGCCTCGAATCGCTATCCTAACGCGTTGATAAAAACGACGATTTCAAAATTAACGAAATTACTTGAAATTCCAGTTTTAAAAACTTATTATCTAATTTCTATTTCAAATGGAACTTTTATTCACTTTAAAACTAATTTTGATTCATATTCAGCTCAAACTCCAATTATTTTCACTATTTGTATTACGATAATAGCTATATTTGAAATTTAAATCTTATTCCACTTAATCGATTGATAAACTTCATATTAGAAATCTATTTACATTTCAATGCCAACATTTAATATAAATTAAATGTTCAAAATCAAACGACTGAAAATCCGGGTCGTTACACTTCCATTCTAAAATTGATAACCATAGAACATGCTCGTTTCTTTATGTTCAATTCTTTTATTTTAGACTAACCTTTTCATTTCTAAAATTGTTGTAGGTTTGATATTGGAATAATGGAATTAATGAGTTAGAGGATCAAAAGATTAAATTTAAGATGGTTTTACATTTATATGGCTACTTATCTCTATTTCACCACGTCAAGGTTTTTTAATGCAAAAAAAATTAATTCTTTTATTTAGAACTGTATTTTTTTGCTAATCACCTTCAATTTACTTTGTTCTAATTCTTATTTTAGTTTACATTCTGAATAATATGAATGAATTGAGTACATCATTCTTAATTTAACAAGTATAAAATGATTTCTATCTCCTTTCTTTATGTTTATTTTTATTCAAAATTGACACTTTTATTGGTAACGAATTAATTGTAGGTTTTAGACTGAGTTAGTGCAATAAAATGTTTAAACTATACCAAATATTAATATATTTTCATGTTTTACTTAACCTGAATACTTCATTGTTCGTAATTCAATGACTAACTTTACTTTTTAGCCGCTTATAAAATCCCCTTCTTCCATAAAAAACACTGACATTAATCTAACAATTATTATTATATACATCGCTTACTTGTAACTTAATTAGAATTTAAACATTTCTTAAATTTTCTGTTCTCACTAAAATCGCATAAAATCCTTTTATAATTAGCTCAAATTCTGATTTAAGTTTTACATTTATAGTAATGCAAATGCGTTGACTTTTTCATCCTAATTCTGATTTGAGTTACACATTTTGAATAGATGTTGTTATGAATCTCTTAAAAATAAACTAGGAGAGTATTATAATTGATGTGATTTACTAAAAAAATTATTTAATATAGATATTACAGCATAGATATTCTTGAATCTGCTACATAAAATGCCATTACTTTACAAACATTTATGAATTTTAAAACTAATTTCTTACCTGGATATTGTTTCAAAAACCATTTATTTCCCTAAGAAATTAAAAAAACAATGACATATTATACAGATACTTATGTCACCATAATCATCTATTATGTTATACTATATCTATAAGCCAAAGGATATATCTACACAAATTATTTCTTTGAAGTTATCATATTATAAAATCAGTGTTAGTGTAATGAGAAATGTATTTTCCTTCTTATTTTGCAGGACTTGTTAGATTTACTAATACATCGACAACATAAAATCTTCGATTGTTTGGTAAAATCTATTACAAGTTAAATGTACTATTTTTATCAATCTCGATGTTTGTATCTAATGTTACTTTTATTTATTTTTTCTCTATTCGTACATTATGAATTTTGTTTATCTATTTTATTTTGTAGGGCATATATTATTTGTTAATACATAGATACAAAACAATCTTCAAGATTTTTGTATAGTCTATCAGTGGTAGAGTTGATCCTTTTTTTGTTCTTAAACATGAGTATATAAGAAAATCAAGTTGTAAAAAAATATGCGATAAAAGAATATTCAAACAAAAATTTATAATGTTTTAAGAAAAATATAAATGTACAAGTAGCTCGTTTATTTTAGCTATAGTAGACAGCTTTAGTTTTTTTAAATTTAATTACAATTATTTGATTTAAAACTTATACTTCTTATTTAAATGTATTATATTATCTTACTTGACATAAACTTATCTATTTTTAAATCTAATATTATTTTTCTTAATCAATTTAAGGTTTAGTATTTTTTTATGGTGTTATTTAATTAACCAAGAAATATTCATAAGCAACACATGACTTCCAATGAATGCATGACTATCACTATTTTTTAGAAACCTCAGAAAACTATAAGGTAATTTATTTCCTATAAAGCACTTTTGATGTTATATTAGTTTGAATTTCTATTGTTTACAGATTTTTATAGATAAATATGAATTGGAGATTACTTATTTATAATGTTTATAAATAAACTAATATAAAACTAGAAGAACCATATCAAATCATACTATCATTCAACCGATAAAACAAATTATCTACTTCTTATTTCATTCAATTTCATTTTGAACTAATAAGATATTAATATTCTTAATTCTTTTTAATTGAATATAATGGGAGGACTAACTATGTACTAATTCTTTTTTACTGCTTGTTGGATTGCACTTTATTTATATAGAACATTTGTTTTCGACAAGCACTATTGTCCTAGTGGTTAAGTGATTCGGCTTTGTTGTGAGAGGTCACAAATTCAAAACTTACTTAGCGTGATTCGAACATATATTGACATGTGATTTGTGTTATATAGTCTCAGTGACATATTGTATCTAAGTACTATTTAAAAAAACGTTTTTTTTTTGCAATGGATCAAAATTGGTTTTTAGTTTTACTCAATTACATATTTTCCAAAGAATGATTTAGGATCATACGTAAATAGTTCCGACCATTAAAGTCAGGAAGATGCACGATTTAGGAGTCAAGTTTTTTGGAATCCTAATACAGTCAAAGTGTACAATGAGTACATATTATACAAATTGTTAGTTCACAATTTAAGGCATGCTAAAAAGTACTTTAATTTTCTTCTATTAATACCATGTCTAAAAAGCACCAACAATTTTTTTTTTATACTTCATAATTCCATTAATGGTGCTTTTTGGACCATAATTGCATATAATTTCTTAAATTTGTTAATATTTCTTATACAAACAATTGAATAAACTAAATTCATCTTCCTCCATAATTTTCGAAGTAATATTGAATGCATTAATAATCGATTCACTTAGTTGCCAATGAACTAGAATCATGAGGAGATTCTCCAAAGAATCTCTTATCAATATATATAGTTTTGTGAAACAACAACAAATTTCTTAAAGCTTTCTAAATTCAAAAAATTTCGATGATGCATTTTAAATTATTATAGTCCTCACAAGATGTTATTTTCAAAGGTTGTTACTAATGGATATAGATAAAGTAATCATTAGTAAATCATTTTTAGAAACTTAGCCATAAATTGGTGAGCGGTGGCAATGTTATATTAGGAGTTGTTGAATTTCACCAGCAAAGTTCTAATGGTTGTTGTAAACTGCCCATGAATTTTAGTTGGTAAAATTATATTTCACTCTCTTTTAATTAATTAATTAAAAGATGGAACTTAATTATAGTATTAAAAAGAGTAAATTTTTAAATGGATATATTTAAATTACAGTGGTACTAATAAGAACAATAAGGCTATCTTTAATAATATACATAATTTATGCATGATCTAAAATTTGAATGATAAATCGACTGCCATGTTCGAAGGCAAAGTGGTGAAATATTCACTTTTATGGTTTCATTTTGAAAATAATGTAAAGTTTGACTCATTTTATTCTTTTAGTTTAAACCAAAATTCTTAGGTTGTGAAAATATTTTGTATAAACTTAACAGAGAAAACATGTAATTTAGTTAATTACGAAATTAAATAACATGTTTATTTCTTTGTTTAGTTGTTGATATTATAAATGAATGATATCATATATCTTTGAAATTAAGTCAATTAATTTTTATAGAATGAATATGCTCATTAACGGTAATTAATTCATTTAATTAGGAAGGATAATAATATCGAATTTGAATCAAATTAGGAAGATATAAATAATAATTAGTTTGAATTATTAGATTTAATTTTCCATTTATTTTAAACTAAAAATTAAATAACAGATTTATTTATCATAATTTACTCATGCTGCATATAACAATAAATATAGGTTCATTCTCTTGTGGCACCATATTTTACGTTGTTTAGTAATGAATCTATACTATATTATGATTAGTGAGTTGGATTTCAACAGCATACAAGCCCCATTAAATTTTGGCGACCGAACAGTCTCCAAATGTAACGACCTGTAAATTTCCAATAATAAAATATGTTATTTTAACAAGATTTTGTAATTTAATTTGGAAAGAAATAAAAACTTTATAATTTAATATTTAAATGAACGATAAAATGAAATATAGCAATGGTAATTAAAACTAATTACTAACAATTTGAATAAACTTCTAATAAATGAAGTAGTGAAAGTGTTATACCTGGTTATAAATTGAATATGAGAAAATAAAAGAAAGTATTGAATTAATTAATGAAATATCACATTGTTAACAGTAATTGATTGTAAATTAAGGTAATAACGTTAATGCAAGTAAATAAATAATTAATTTAGTGCAATCAAATTTAATTGAAACCAATTGTAAAGTTATAACTGATTTTAATTAATAAAATTGGGAAATAAATTCAAAGTTATGTTTATTAATGAAATAATATGTAAAAATTGTAATTTGAATAGGATCAATGCTAGATAAGTAATTATAATAAGTGTTGGTTGATAATAAAGTACGAATAGGATTAAATTAGGCAAATAGTGATAATTATTAATTGTTTACCCATTTATTTAATCTATTGAATTAGATCCCAATCCATTGCAATTAAACGTAATTAAATACTAAGTTAATATGAACTTAGTTGATGACTATAAACCATTAGGGAAATTGGATATATAGTAATGTTAAATCTATTTAGGGAAATTGGATATATAGCAATGTTAACATATAAAAATAGTACATCGAATTAAGGCTTAAAATATACATCAGTATGTGTCTACTAGTTTGTAGTCAAAATGCTAACTTATTATAGATTAACATGAACATTAAGTAGGATGCAAAGTACATTGTTGCACTGTTACCTCCTGAGCAAGTTGTTCTTCCTCTTTTTCGGCCACTAAATTGTTGTTTTGGATGATAGAGTTTAACTTACTAAATTGTAGTCTTCGTTAAATTGATAATTTGTTCACTTTAATTGTTGTTTGTTTCTTTCATTTTAGTTTTTTTCATCATAAATATGTAGTACTTTAAATCAATGGACTACAATTTACCCTAAATCCAAATTTAATGGTTAGTTGGTTTGAGCTTTGCGAACAATCAGAATGTAACAGTTTCTTTATGAAAAATTAATTTGTAAGACATGAATTTTTTGATTCCATTTACAACTATAGCAACCCTTATTCAGTACCATTTCTATTACTATATCTTGCTCAGTGAAAAAATTGTATATCTAAACCTGATGGTGTTTATCAAAAGTTGGTTTTAGCAACAATATTTCAGATCGGGTAAATGGTTTTTTTGACCAGCAGGTTTGAAAACCCCAACAATCTAGGTTCAAGTAATGGGTTTAAAAATCTAGCATAATTGGATTTCTAGGATTATGATTTTATATTTGTAACCGACATGAATTTTTTTGATTCCATTTACCACTCATGCAAACCTTATTCCTTATCATTTCTACGAATATATATATATATATATATATATATATATATATATATATATATATAGCTCCTTTTAAAAAAATTATATACTTACAGCTAATAATGTTTATAGAAGTTGATTTTAGAATCAATATTTTAGATTGGGATTAATAGTTTTCAACCAACATGTTTGAAAACTCCAACAGTTAGGTTCAAATAATGGGTTTGGAATATCCAGCATATTCGAGTTGTCTAGGTTTATGATTTTATAATAACCGGATTTGAGTCTGGGTTTAAGCTACCTAGATTGAAACCAACCCATTAACATTTAACATGCCTACTCTTCGGCCATGTGTTTGAATTCAATGGTGTTGAACAATACATACTTGAAACTCGGTAAACTAAATAATATAAATAAATAAACAATACTTCAATGATAGGGGCTTTTTTATACATTTCCTATTCATACTGTGTGAGATGTACCTGCTACATGACTGTCTACAGACAACTTTCATAGTTGTTGGTTTTGAGATATGTATGATTCAATTTGCATTTTGTACTTTAACCAACATTTTTTTTGCTTTTATTATTGCATGTTTAGCACTTTTATGACTGAGAGTTGATGAGGAAAAGTACGTTTTAGCTGAGATTTGAAATAAAAAACATGTTTTCATGACTTCACCACAATAAATATTTTGATATGCTTAAAATTTCAAATTACTTGTAAGATTTCTTAATGAATTATAGTATACTTTCATATTTTTTCCTTTTTTCCCTCTTAAACTGGATTTTTTCGATAAGAAAAACATTTCTGTACAACATAGGAAAAAACCTGCTATAATGACCTTCTAACCTTTTGTATGACATAGGCATCAGATAATGTACATTTAACTTATTCTCTATTCTTTTATTTCCAGAAAATGTGCACCTTAGGTCTGACCTTCTGGAATAAGTGTTCTTTCAAGGCAATTTTTCAATTGGAATTGGAAGCATGTGGTTTTGCGCTCATTTGTTCAAAGTATGTAATGGCTTGGAATGATTTTTGTCTAATGTTGAATAATCAATTGCTTGCATTTATCACTTTTGAACCGTCTATTTTTCTATAATATGGTTTTTTACTTGGAGACAATACAACATGCGCATTGGGAAATGAATAACATGGAAATTAATTCCCAATGATGTACAATCGGCAAAAATACATACTACAGAAGAAGTTTGATTCGTGACAATTATCTGCTATTATATAGGCAGTACAGGAAAATTACTTAAAGAATTATTTGTATGTTTAGTATCATTGATGTTAGTTAGGTTGATCACCTTTAGAGAAAGGGAACAAATAGCTTGATCATGTTTATGGGGTAGGTTGTTTAATTGTTTGTTCAAAATATTTGGGAAGGGCTTAACGTTGATTACTTTTATGTTAGGATTCTATTTCTATGTGTTTTAATTATGATAATCACCGTCAAATATATCTATGCATTCTTTATCCTTACATAGTGTTGTTAACGATGCAACACTATCGTTCAATAATGTTTTTTCATCACCAGTATATTATATACATTTGGATACGGCCTATGCAACTACAATACTTTTGCTACACCCGTGTGCGAAGCACTGGTTCGCACTAGTTTCTTTATAAATTTCAATAATTATATGTAACTAAAATTAATAATGTTATTGGTCAAACATTTTCAATTATGGTAAACATATTCACCATTTTTAAATTTTAGTTAGAATAAAATACAATTAATTACTACTAATAATCATTTTTAACTCTCTAATTTAATTTTAATTTAAATTAGAGTCGTATCAAATAGTATTGCCATTCAATACACAAAAAGAATCAAACTATTAATTTTTCAAGTTAGAAAAGACTTACAATTGATGTTAATATTTGTTGTATAACACAATTGTATCTAAAAATATTTATACTTTTACCCTTCGAAATTATTTGCACATATTTATCATTTAAGGTTTGTTAGTACTTTCCAGAAAAACCAATGCAAAAAAATTAAAGTCCAAAAGTTTACATTCCACCTTCATGTAACTTAAAAAAAATTAAAAATGCCCAGTTAAAAAGTTACGCAAACCACATGTGCATAGCATAAGTTTGCATTTATTGTACTATAAAGTACTGTTTTAAATAATCCTAGCCAAGATGCTTCGAGAAAGGATATGGATGCATCCATTGAGACTAAAATGCATAACGCTCTCCCAATGTTGGTTAATACATTACTCATGGCAGCTGGGGATACCAAGGGATTACATATGGATGGTTATAGGATAACTATGGAATGGCTTATTTAACGGTTTCATATTGTGTCAATAGTTAGGTCAAATAGGAAATCTCGAGTGACGATATTACATAGTTCTCTCAACTTGAGAATATTGTTAAACTTCAATATAGAGACTTCACTTTAATCATAGTTAAATTTTGGTATAGCATCCATCGAATGACTATAGTTAGTTCTGAGTTAAAGCATTGGAAGTCAAACCATATTCAATAGAGAATTAATCTCCTCGGTTGTATTAGGTTAATATCACGGTCAACTCTAGTCAACTCAAAATCAAAATTCTATCCCGAGAATTAAAGCTAATAATAAATATTATTCTTGCATCAAGGACTTTGTGTATGGACTAACCAAATTAGATGTGGATGATAATGGAATTTTGACCAAAAACTAAATTCCATAAACCCTAACGTGAATGTCGACGAAGAGAATTGGTGTAATTAATCATTACCAAAAGGATATCGCTTGAATTTGAAAATTTTGATTTTACAACTAAGATTTATAAGCGATAAATTAAGCTAAACCGTCGCACCACTAGCTAAGATAATGTGTGAATGTTATTCTAAATTGTTTAAATATTAATCGCTGGCTAAATTCACACTTGTGAGTCACACAAATGAATCTATTTAATATCCGAACACAATTTGATTTAATTGGTTTATAATAGTTGGAAATTAATTAAATTAATTAATATTTATGAAATATTAATTATTATTTTATTTATTTTATGGAATGTATTTAGTAAAATGGAGCTGCCTTTAAAAAAATTTGGAGTGCCGTTAGTAATTTATGGAATGTGTATATAAAAGTTACATACATATATATCGATATACAATATCGATACCAATTTAAATTGGATTTAAACTGAATAAATTTTTAATGGGTTAAGTGAGGTTTTTAGTCCATTATGGGCTCTAACTTGTGGCAAGAAATAGGGCAAAAGAAGCTATCTGATTTTGAATTGGTAAGAGATGTTGGTGTAATAAATTTATTCCAAATATCCATATATATTCAAATCAATAGCCTATGCTTTCTTTGATATTTTCTCTACCTCTCTATTCAAATTTTGGTCGAAAACACCCCTCCTCTCTCTCCATGTTCTAACTTCAAACATGTCCCATTAATAAAATCTTATCTAATCCCATGTTTGCATGACCATCGCTTACAAATGAGGATATAGATCTATAAGATCAAAGGGGGTTATTCAGATCAAGGTGCAAATTACATGCATCTCATCTTAGGTACATCTTCCCTTTACAAATTGATATCACATGATATACCACTATAGTTGTTTATTGTATTCTGTTTCTAACTATCTCCACTTGCTTATATATCTCCTCGCCATAAAAAGCATATATTGCTTCTCTATGCATATTGTGATTATGATCTTTTAATCTATCATGACAAAATAATTTCATATATGTGTATGTAATACATTTAGCCAAAACCTACATAATGGTATGTAAATGAATTTTGCATTAAAAAATATATATGTATAAATTAAAACATTGTTTGTTAATAAACTCCTTTAGATACACACATTTTAAAAATAAAATCAAATTACATATATATAGCTTATTGTCATTTTGTTTTCGACTAAAAAAGTTAAATATGAATTAATATTTAGTAACATTTTAAAACTTGTTTTATATTTAAACACAATGTATGTATATATATATATATATATATTAATAAAATGTTTTTGGATTTTATAAGAAAAAATTCCATTCCAAAATGTTATATATATTATAAAATTTAATAACTTGTAATGATATTAAACGCTACATATATCGTTTAATTTTAGAATAATAATTTTCGACAAAATATTAATATCTATATTTTATAATTATTAATATCAAAATAATTAAAGTCGATATTAATATATTTAAAAACCTATAAAAAAATTCTTAGATTTAGTTTTTAAATTTAAAATTCAATTACCATTTCAAACCAAATATTTCTTTAAAAAATTGAAAATTGAAATTTAAACTTATTCAAAATTTATAAGATATTTTCCAAATGATATTTTATGTTTTTAAAATAATATTTTCAAGTTTTATATTTACATAATTAAAGTCAATATTAATACATTTAAAAAACTTAATCTTTGATTTAGTTTTTAAATTAATTTTTTTTTACCATTTCAAACTAGATATTTATTTCAAAATTCATATTCTGAAATTTAAACTTATTCAAATTTATATGATATTCTCTAAATGATATTTTATGTTTTTATAATAATGTTTTCAAATCTTACAAATATTACATGTTTTATATACAAAATAATGTTTTGGCAAATGATATGTATATATATACTGTAATAACCCACACTTCCCAATACACCAATCCAAAGCTCAATGTGGCTTCCGATGTTGTGTAGTGCAGAAAAATATGAGCGGTTAGGATTCTAAAATATTATAGAGCGTAATTATAAGGGTAAGTTCTAAGGCATTCTATACTTTCAAATCACACAACGGAAAATTTAAAATATAAGTACGCAAAAATAGACATCTTAGAAAAACTGTCTCCAAAATACTTGTTTTACTTATACCTTATTGTCAAAGTACAATATAAGCTTTACAAACATTTAATAGAATAAGTGACAACAAGAGGAACAATGAATAATATAAGAACTCCAATGTAAATCTCCTTTCTCCATGTACCATGCCCAATAAATTACTAACCTATCACTCTATGGCGGGGAAGAATGGAAAGGAGGGAGTGGGTCTGACTAAAATCTAGTGAATGAGTATAAGTTTAATGTGTGATGATCACATGCAGTTAACTTCAAAGTATTCTAAGTGACATAGGGTGCGTAACAAGTGTACGTAACTTCCAAAGGTCCAATACCTAAGGACTTTTATCTAAATCACAAGGTTGAACTACTAATCGAACCTTACATGAACGATCGGAGAACGCTTCTAGAGCTACCCAATAAGAAATCACCATATGTGCTACTGTGGAAACCCTTTTTTCCACTAATACTACCGTGGGAACTTCTCTCCTATGAATACCTATAACCATCACTACGCTTGGAGAGGGAGGACCTCGAAATGCAAACTCGTCATGTGACTCATCGTAAGCGCCCGCTATTCACCTCTCGATCGTAGTGGCAAAAAGCACTTATTGTATTGCCCCAGCGTCCACCTGCACCAGGCGCATCAAAATTGAGCATATAAGAACTCCTGTTAGTACCGTGCTTTTTTCTACTCTATAGCCTCTTCTCATGCGGCATGAGACTTGACTGTCCTTTAGAATCCCCCATTAGCACCGTGCTCAATCACATGGTGTCTCCATTAGTGTTGTGCATCCATTATGGAACACCCCTTGAGTGTTTGCGAAATACACTATCCTAATTAACTCTTAGCTCTAATTTGGGTACTTAACCGTTACCCAAACCACGATGACCTATTATTCTTTGATAGGGAACTGACTTCCTACTGTTACTAGCATATGTACTTAGCCCAAAATTGGCCCAAACAATCAATTTTTCCATTTATATAATTTTTTTACGAAATTATATAACTTTTATTCTTTAACTTGGGCCTTAGGCCGAGGTTTGATCAGGCTTTCGTCCTGAACCATCGATCGCCTATACCTTTCGGTCGACTGCTAGGTTTCCAGGTTGATCGACCGCGAAGTAATTTTTGGATTTTTCAATTTTTCATATGTCGAGTGTTTCTCTGCTTAATTCCAGTCGTTAGCAAAGTTTAAATTACCCTAATTACTAAATACCCAGATTATTAATCAATTCGCATTTGAGTTAGTGTTTATGGATTTAGAGTTTGAAAGTTTAATCATATAGTAGATGTCTTAGCAATACTCTTATTTACAACTTACCACACTTCATATTCTAGGTTTTGGATTTCTATTTAGGGTTTCTACAAATTCAATTAGGGTTTAGCATACTCAATTAGGATTTCTAACATTCTAAACGATTTAAAATAGTTTAAATTTAAGTGTCCATTCACTTCAAAGCCTAAGCTTTCCTATTTGCTTTGCTTGAGAATTGTCTTTTAAGTGCTTGGAATCATCTTTGTCTACGAATGTGGATTTCCACTTTTGTTGATTTGACTAAATACCTTCTTTTAATTTTGATTTACCCCTTTACTTTTATTTTAATTTATAGTGAAGAAAGTATGTTGGAGGAGAGAAGAAAGTGACAGAGTTTTGGTATATTGACTAATCGTAGTGATTGTAACGAACCATTTTTCCGTGCAATTCAAGTTGACACTAAACCATACGTGTCCAACCCAAATCGAACAGAAAAACGGTAGTTAAGGGAAAGAAAGAAGGAAGAAGAAGGGAAGTTCAACTACCTGACATTTTGAACCATTCAAATCGACAATCATCCACTCATGTCAGAGGAGAATTGCTCAAAACAACATATTGTTAATTTATTTTTGGCCAAACTCAGCATATACAGTAAATAAACCAATCACAGACAAAGTAATATAAAAATAAGCAGTGGAATAGATAAATAGTAGTTCATGAAGCTACTACAATAAACAGCAAAGTCTTTGTAACGACCCGTAAATTTCGACAATTAAATTGTTAATTAAATAGGATCTTGTAATTTAATTTTTTGTAGAAAAAAAAAGAAAAAAGAAAAAATGAAGTTGATAAATTAGTATTGGAATGAACGCTAAATTTAAATATAGCAACGGTATTTAAAAACTTGATTATTAGTAATTTGAATAAAAATCTAATGATTGAAATAGTGAAAGATTTATACCTTTGTGTAAATTGAAAATAAATAAAGGGAATTTATTATGTAAATTAAGAAAAGATTGGAATAAATGATGATTACATGCATACTTATAAAAAATTATTATGAGTTGCATGTTGAAATGGTTGATTGAGTTGAAATTATGAAAAGGGTAATTAAAGACAAGAATTTGATTTTGCCTAAGTATCACTATATTGATAAACTATAACTGAATAGAAATTTTAATTTGCTCAATCCTTTTTATTTACTATTAGAAGATGTTAATTAATTTAACAGCGAAAATTTGAAAATAAATTCAAATTCTATGTTAGATAATAAATTGCAATAATTAAAGTTAGTAATAAATGGAAAACGGAATACCAATTTATTTATGAAGTGGATATAAGGGAATGTAATAAATTTGAATAAGGAATGCTAATTGTGCATTAAGTGAAGGAATGGAGCATAGATGGAATAATTAAAGGGGATTTAGAATTTTTAATTTGTATATATGCATTAATGAATGAATATATAAATATATTACAAATAAAATAGGAAGTAAGTGAAGATATGCATTAATGAATGAATATAGAAATATATTCCAAATAAAATAGGAAGTAAGTGAAGATATGCATTAATGAATGAATATAGAAATATATTGCAAATAAAATAGGAATTAAGTGAAGATATGCATTAATGAATGAATATAGAAATATATTACAAATAAAATAGGAAGTGAGTGAAGATATGCATTAATGAATGAGTATAGAAATATATTGCAAATAAAATAGGAAGTGAGTGAAGATATGCATTAATGAAAGAATATAGAAATATATTACAAATAAAATAGGAAGTAAGTGAAGATATGCATTAATGAATGAATATAGAAATATATTACAAATAAAATAGGAAGTGAGTGAAGATATGCATTAATGAATGAGTATAGAAATATATTGCAATAAAATAGGAAGTAAGTGAAGATATGCATTAATGAATGAATATAGAAATATATTACAAATAAAATACAAAGTGAGTGAAGATATGCATTAATGAATGACTATAGAAATATATTGCAAATAAAATAGAAAGTGAGTGAAGATATGCATTAATGAATGAATATAGAAATATATTGCAATAAAATAGGAAGTGAGTGAAGATATGCATTAATGAATGAGTATAGAAATATATTGCAATAAAATAGGAATAAGTGAGAATCGATTGAAATATAAAATGATATTGGGTATTACAAGTATGAGTTTAGAAAATAATTACAAGATATAAGTGAAATAAGATGCATAGAAAAGTTGGTTAATTGTTAAGTGATGAATGATGTAATAAAGGAATGAAATCCAGATAAATTAACCTAATTGTGACCTTAATTAATGATTTTAAAAAAAAGATGACTGACTAATAGAATAACTTATAATCTAAGGAAATCAAGTAGTACGTTAAATTGAAATAAATTTATAAATTCATTTATGGAATGTAATATAATTCAATGCTAAATGTCAATTTATTTAATAGTAAGATTGTAAATCAATAAACGAAGTTATGAAGATTTCAAATTTTATTTATAACAATTTTTGGGAAATCAATTACAGTTAATTGACTTGAATTATGCAGTTAGCGTAGATTTTGTTTTGTAATTGAACGAGGTTAATTTTATAAGATGAAATTTTGCTAATTCTATATAAAATAGGACCACTGGTTGATTTATAATATAGAAAGCAAGATGTAAATTTAATTAAAGTATCAAAATTCAACAATTGTAATTATTGCAAATTAAAATGGAATTTGAGGATAATAAGGTGAAACCATGAACAAATGTTAGTGCATCCTTATTATTGGTAAAAGATGAGAATATAAAAGTTTGAAAATCAAAAAAATAGGTTTTTGAAAATTTAATTTATAATTTCTAAATATAAGGAAGTGGAGAAATTAACACTGCAACGGATAGACTTATCAGCTTTTAATTTACATCTAAATTTGTTTAGATCAATTTGGGAATTAATAAAATTATGGATATATTTTGAAACGTAAACGAAATGTCTAGATTTACATTTGTAAATACGTTTAAAATAAAATGTAAATGACAAGGAATTTATTTATTTCCTAAATCCGTAACGTGTGTAATTAATATTATTTATCTTTTGGGACCACTTCCGTTTGCACGTTAAAATTCGTGCACACCTATTCTTTTGCGATCTATCTATAAATAGGCGATGAAACCCTAGCCTCCATCTTCATTCCTCTATATAGTCTCTTCTTCAACTTCTTCTCTTCTTCAATGGCAACAGACAATTTCTAGATCCAGTTTCAATCCAAATAAAAGTCAAAATTCAAACTCCTCTAAAAATTCCAGAAAAATTATATGTTGGAGTTCTCAGGATACGCAATCTACTGGTGGTGTTCATTTTCCGTTTTGGGTTTGGTCTGGAAACATATTTGCGTGTTCCTGTAGCCAAAGCGCGTGGAAGACGATAGTGACGTGGCGAGTATTTAATTAAGGTTTGTTTTGTTTTATAATTTATTTTGATTTTCAAATCGTCTAAATCGCATAACTTTTTCATACGACCTCGGATTCACGCGAAACTTTTTTTGTTAGGATCGTAATTAAATTCCGGACAGTTTGGAACTAGTTTGGACCAATTCGGAGACCGTCGAATTTTTGAGTTTAAATTGAATTTAAATTCGATTTAAATTCAAAAGGTGAGTGTTTTAACCCACTACAACTTCTAAAACTTCTTATGTCTGTTAAATTAATTTTAGTTATGAGTAGAAATTTATTTATGACTGTTTGGCATGTTTTATTCATTATCTCTGTTGAATTGCATTTATTTAATTTAACTGTTAATTTATTTTATTTATTGCATATAAATTTGACAGTTAGAAATTTATTTATTTGCATATTAACTGCCTGTCATAGTTATATTTATTTTTATTTCATATTAACTGCCAGTTAAATTTACATTTATTTTTGTATACAAACTGCTAGTTTAACGGTAGTTAAATTTATTATTGAATATAAACTGTAAGTTAATACATGTTATTTATTACCTGTATAATTTATATGCTCTATATTGATGTTGTTTAAATTGGATGATGATTGTAATAAATGGTTGATGATTGATATTTGGATGAATGGATGTTGTATTTTATATCGTATAAATTGCATGTTATCGTGCATTTCATTCATTCGGGATTGCGGTTTAAAATGATATACAACCGCATTTTTATTTTAAATTGCGGATTGAAATGATAAACATCCGTATCACTTGACCATAGGGTAGAAAATTTTATACATGCACCGCGGTATATATATATATATAATATTTTGAAATGATTTTCTTGGTGTTGTAAAGCTATATATATGGTTTATGGGATATTGATTTGGTTATTTATATATATATAGTAATTTTCGGTTTTTTAAGCTTTGTATGAATTTGATTTGAAGTATAAAATTTAGTTGATTTTCGAGATCAATATGATTAAGCATTTATTTGAAATTTAAATTCTAGAGTTTTAATGACTTAAAAGAGAATAAGGTTGAAGATGAATATTAAGTTAAATTGGAACTAAATGAAAAGTTATAATTTTTAAAGGATATGATTTTTGTAACTTAATTTTTGTGTAAAGTGATTTGAATGAATATCAGGTTGATTTAAATGAATATATCAAGTTTAATAAATTGAAAGATTATCCAATTATGTGAAGTTATAAGTTTTTCTTAAAGTATATTGAATTCATTAAGTAAACATTTCAAGTCTAAAAAAAAATGAAGTAATTGAATTTGATATATATGGGATGGTCAAATGAGTTTGTTTTTGAAATGGTGTAATATTTAAAGCTTTGAAACGTAAAAATTTAAAATGGTATTTGGAAGTTTAAATCGATATTTGGAATTGATTTGTGAAATGTAAAGAAGCTATTTTGTTTTATAAAAGTAATTTAATATTTAACCATTTGAGAGATGAAATTTGTTTCAAAGTTATGGTTTTCAAGGTAGTATAATTTGGAAATATTATATTCAAGAGTTTTGATTTCTAAATATTTTACTTTGAAACCACTATGATTTTTGGAAAGAATATATTGGAAAATAAAGATGATATCATATTGTTTTGGGTTTTAAAAGGAAATGATAACATATTTGTATGGTTTTGAAATGGATATTATATTCTGGTTTTAAAAGTATAAATTATTTTAAAGGACCGCGGTGTTATAATAACGTTTGGTTGTTGAAGAGACCGGGATCGGAAGTTGTCATACTCTTTACCAACTCCGAAAACTACTTTAACAACCGTGTACGCGGTGGAGATTCCAGAATGAAGTAGGCTGGTGGAGGCGTTTCCTGCAAGGTAAATACGTGGACCCGACTCCCGTGAGTTGGCATAAGGTGGCTAAAACAGGAGCGATTCTCGGGCCAATGAGGTCATTCCTCTGATCGGACACTCCTCTTCGATATTATATTTTGACTTTGGATTGATTTAGTGGCCACTTTACTTTGATTTTTTTTGGGGAGTTGTTTCGAGGTGGGCGGTAGCTGCGGCTACGCATTTCCATCAGCCCGGATAGCAATTGGTATATCTACCCTGGCATTGCCTAGTTGTGCCGTGTCACCTACCCCATCGCGCCTTGTACGAGTTTGGATTTCTCCCGTAGCCCGTGTGGTATCCTCTGGTGGCTTCCCGATCAGGAGGGACTATGATATTGGATGGACTACTGGGACTATTACTGTGTTAAGGGGAATATTGGGTCACTCCTTAACGCTATTTAAAAGTAAGTTTATTTTACAATTAGACACTATTATAATAGCGCAATATACTATATAGTAAATAGTTTAACGGATCCTTAGGAGATGTAAATCCCGAGCATCTCTTTAGTTACTGCACTCATATTTATTCTGTTAATTTAACTTACATAAGATCTTTTAGTTCTGACTCGAGTGTTTTGTCTTTTCAATTCGCTCGGGTCAGTCCGAGCGTTTCAGGATTTGAAGTTTTAGCTCTGGAGGACGAAGACGAAGATTTGTAGTATTACTATCTACTATTTATTCCACTACACTGTATTCCGCTGCATTGTTATTGGTATGTGTAACTCTGATATGTATTATATAAATGTTTCGTAAACAGATTTATAAACTGTATATTTTATTATTATATTTTATCCTTCCGCTGCGAGATTCTGTTTTCTTTTTCTTTCTTTCTTGTTTTTCTTATTTACCCCATAACAATCCGCCCTTCCGTATGGTTTGAATCGGCACGTGTGTCTATTTAAATCGTGCGAAAAGGCGGATGTTACAATTGGTATCAGAGCTTTGGTTTAGCGATAAACCTTGGCTTTGTGGGGTTTGACTCTTTGTTAATAGGGTAGTAATACCCTATGGGAGTCGCTGAGTGTATATATATGAGAGAGCGTACTTGTTAGTGTTATAAAAAGGTTTTAATATTGTGTTAATCTGTTCCGTTTTGTATTTATAAATTCTGGTTGATGCATGGGGCGCTGTGACATCAATAGGGGTTTCTAAACACTAAATAGGACAGACCGACATAATATCTGTTTTAATATAGGTGAATGAAACAATTTTTCCTATTATATTTTCTATATATAAAATAAATTTTTCAATCTATATCTATATTTGGTTGTAATAGATTGGTTGTTAGATAATGAAGGTTTTTAATAATGATAGAAATAAGATTTAAAAATAAGATAAATGAAATTTGGAAATTTAGGACTTAAGATCCGGGGTTTTGGAATTTTTGTAAAATTTTTGGAATATAATTGTTTTAAGTATTTTCTGATATGAATATTTAATAAAATTTAAGAGAAATTGTTTTAAAGAAGATTTTTGGAGAAAATAAGTTTTGTACTTTCCTCTCTGTCGCTGGAAAATAATTTCGGTGATGAGTGCACGCATCATCGACATTCATTTTCGAGTTTCGAAGTGGGAAGGCCACTGTAGTAATTTACTGCAGAATTGTTAAGAAAATTTTATCGTTTTAATTATAATTGGATATATATGTTAAGTGTAGATATCTATCTATTATTTTAAATGATTTAAAATTTAACCCGGTATTTGGTTCTTAAGTTCCAGATTTATTAATAGTTCAATTAAGTGTAGAAATTGGAACCTTTAATTAAAGTAAAAATTTAATACAATAGGAAGATAAGTAATGTAAATAAACGATTGTAAACATTATTAAATGAATTAATGAACTTCTTTATTTATAAGAATTGATGTATAAAGTTGCAAATTTAGTGTAGTTAAATTGTTACCATTATTAAATATAATAGAAATGTAAGCATTAAATAAATGAATGAAATTAAAAGTAAGTTGAAATTGTAATTTATAAAACGAATATATATAATTATTAAATCATTAATTAATTAAAGGAATTGAGAAGAAACTTGTATAATTTTCACTTACATTCTTAAAGCATATATATAACTTACCATATAATAAAAGTTGCAATGTTAGTAAGAAAATGTAAGGGGAAATCTTATAAGTGAAGCTTGAGGTAATAAAGGTATTCAATGAATTTTCTGTTACAAAATGAGAATTAAATGTATAAACTTAAGTTAAAATGGAAATTTTAAGTATTATAAATAGATGATTATAAACTTAAGTAAATAAAACGGAATGCAAATATAATGAATATTGTAATAAATGAAAAATGAAAATTGTAAGTTGTAACAACCCGATATTTTCGTCAATTTTCAAATTGAAGTTTTTAAATTTTAAATTACAAATGGTTATAAAGTTTGAGGGGCTTTGATTTTTAAATAGTGGTTCATTTGTTTTTGGGCCGTGAAAATTTTAAAAACCCAATACCCTTTCCTTTTTCTTCGACTTAAACCCGATCCCCTCTTTCTCATTTTCTATTATTCGTTCGAAACCTAAAACCACCGAGAGAACAAAAATGGTGGCGGCCTCGTGCTCCATCGATCGTCATCACCAATTAGGGCTTCGGGAGGATCGGCTTCGTCAGTTCGAGTTCAACTTCGTCCTGGCTGCTCGATGGGGCTCGTCTTAATTCGTTCTCCTTCGTTCGAGAATTAGGGCTTCATCAATTAATGGCTGCTCGCCCTCGCGCTCGTTCATCTTCGCTTCCGTTCGTGGCAAAGGTGAGTTTGCTCACATCTAATTCTTGGCTCAAGTTATTTGTGTGTTTTGTTGCTTGAATTCCTGGCTGATTATTGCTTCAAATTTTAGTGATTTCGATTTGAACTTGTGTGAGTTTTACTCACATCTATTTATACTTGGTTTTCTCGGCACTGTTTTGTTGAGATGTTGATGTTTTCGATTTTCGTATGGATGTTGGAGATGATTTCTGGTTTTGGCAATTTCGTATATTTGTGTGATTTGATATCTACGGCAATGATTTCACGGCTTTGATACGTTGACTCTCGACTTCACTTCCATATACATTAATGACTTCGGCCATATGAATTTTTGTGTATCGAGTTGGATTAACTTCGTGGCCACCATGAGGTTGACTTCGAGCGACTTCGACTTGTACCTTGCTGAGTTTTAACTTGGATTTGTCGACTGTTTTTGACCTGAGACTTTGATTTCTTTCGTGACTTCACATTTTGACTTCTGGTAAACCCTTGAGTTGTACCACTGCAGATATTCTCAGTCTTGTTTGATTTCCTTGGCCACCGTCTTGATCATGTCCCCTTTGAACTTGAAGTGGTACGTGTTATAAGCTTATCAATTCGATGTTTGACACTGTCAAACTCGGCTCTGACTTGATAATGTGTTCGACTTTTATGTGATTGCTCCACTGGGTTGTTTTGATGTCCTGAGTTGACCTGCTGCCTGGTTATGTTAACATGCGTGTGTAAATATGAATCCATTCACCTAGTATTGCACTTTGGTCTTCATATGTACACTGGGATATATACAAATCTTTTTTTAAAACCGTTTTCCAATCTATTAATATATACAAATCTTTATTTCACTCGTATGAGAAATCTAATTAATCGGCTTAGTAAAACAAGTGGTATGAAACACTTGCGTTTGCTTCGTCGGTTAATTCTTGGACTTGTTCGATTGAACCTCATGTGATAATTTTCTAGTGAAGATTTACAATTTGTTCGTAAATATTTAAGTTAAGCAAGTGGTTATGGGACATGAAGCTAAACTTTTATATTTACTAACTTAGTGTAATTGACACTTCTCGTTGATCATGACGATCATTTTTACGGTTAGACTAGGCCTCATCGGTGTGATTTCGTCTCACACATATCTCTTGGGCTTTGAGGATTGTCTAGACACCATTTGTGTGATTTCGTTCACACATACCTTTTCGGTTAGACTAGGCCTCATCGGTGTGATTTCGTCTCACACATATCTCTTGGGCTTTGAGGATTGTCTAGACACCACTTGTGTGATTTCATTCACACATACTTTTCTTTTGATTGCGAGGTTAGTTTTGACCTCAATCTGTGTGATTCCGACTCACACATGTGGGGTAGCGCCCCACGGTCTTCGGGCCATTCGTGTCAAAATTAATGGCTTGCAACCATGAGATAGCGTCTCGTTATGCGTTGCACGTGTTGATGATTTTCATGCTCATGTGTAGGTGAGATTCCGTGCTCCCGTTCTCGCTTTGCGTTGCACGTGTTGATGATTTTTCATGCTCGCGTGTAGGTGAGATTATGTGCTCCCGTTCTCGCTTTGCGTTGCACGTGTTGATGATTTTTCATTCTCGCGTGTAGGTGAGATTCCGTGCTCCCGTTCTCGCTTTGCATTGCACGTGTTGGTGAGTTTTCATGCTCGCATGTAGGTGAGTTTTCGTGCTCCCGTTCTCGTTATGCGTTGCACGTGCTGATGAATTTTCATGCTCGCATGTAGGTGAGTTTTCGTGCTCCCGTTCTCGCTTTGCGTTACATGTGCTGATGAGTTTTCATGCTCGCGTGTAGGTGAGTTTTCGTGCTCCCGTTCTCGTTATGCGTTACATGTGTTGATGAATTTTCATGCTCGCGTGTAGGTGAGTTTTCATACTCTCCTTCGAGTTTTCATACTCCGTTTGAGTTTTCATACTCTACTTCGAGTTTTCATACTCCGTTTGAGTTTTCATACTCTGTTCGAGTTTTCATACTCCGTTTGAGTTTTCATACTCCGTTTGAGTTTTCATACTCTGTTCGAGTTTTCATACTCCGTTTGAGTTTTCATACTCTACTTCGAGTTTTCATACTCCGTTCGAGTTTTCATACTCCGTTTGAGTTTTCATACTCTAGTCGAGTTTTCATACTCCGTTCGAGTTTTCATACTCCGTTCGAGTTTTCATACTCCGTTCGAGTTTTCATACTCCGTTCGAGTTTTCATACTCCCGTTCGAGTTTTCATACTTTCATCTTGTGATTTCTGGATTTCTTGTGATGATTTCTAGAATTTGTGCTTCACCAATTTTCGTGATTTCTATTGATAAGTTTTATCAATTTTTGTGCATTGGTGAATTCGTGTGTTATTGACTTGTTATGAATACAAGGTTAGGGTATGATATCCCTTTCTATCTTTGAGAAGATTCTTGTGGCACTTTTGATGAATGAAAATCCACTTATCGAAGTTGCTACAGATATCGCTGTTTTAATCACGTGTTTTAAAAATTGTTTCAAAATAAAAATCATTTTCAAAATTTTTATAGTTTACGCTTTCAAAAGAATGAGGAAGCGATTTAAACGTTTCAGCAAAATCGAGAACTATGACCCCTTTCTTTTACTGATTCGTTTAATTCCGGACTTGTCCGTTTGAGGGTGAAAATTTGTAAATTCCTTTTATAAAAAAAAAATAAAAAAAAATTGAAAGAATGTTTTGTGATTGTATTGCCCATTGAGTGCTTTAAGAATTCTGGTCGATGCGCTTGATCAACGTTATGGATAGGAATCTCCTAGACGCTTTGATGAGACAATCAGACACAATAAATTGAATTTTAAAATGTAAATTTTTCTGAAAAGATAATTACATAAAGTAAATTGTAAATTTCGAAAGTTTTAGCTTTTCGGGAAAGAATATTATTTAAAACAACTCTTTTCCGACACTTCTATTCTGGTGATTCCCGTGGGAACCAAGACTCTATCGTTTGTACCAATGCTAATCGTGTTAGTTTGCATGCCATTCTCTTGCAAAAGAGAACGTGATGTCTCTTGTGTTTCTAAATCATTAATGCCTATTGAGACTAGATATGTCACTCATGATTTAGTGCTCTTGGCTATTGATTTCGTTCTTCAAGATTTGGCATCATTATTTTGGGTAAGAAATTTGTTCTCTACCCTGATCATGAATCTTGGGAATATTTATTTTCTCATAAGGAACATGATTTGCGTCAACCACGTTGACTCGAGCTCCATACATCTTATGATCTTGATATTATTTACCACTCCCGGATGGAAAATCGTGTTGCCGATGCACTTGTCGTAGGCAAACAAGTGGTTGTTCTTTGATGATGTCCGAATGGAATCATCTTTTCACCAGGTTCATCAGACGTTTCGATGTACTTCGTTTTATTGAGCTTCGTCTCATTCCTTTTAGGGACTTACGTCTGATGTTCTTTTATGTTGATCGGTTCATTGGACGTACCGTTTTTGTACTACGTCGGCGTTCCGAATTAATGAAGCTTTGATTCATCTGGCGTATCGTTATTGTACTACGCTGTTGTTCCAAATTAATCGTGTTTCACCTATGAAAGGTGTTGTGCGTTTCAGTCGGTCGGGAAAGTTAGTGCCTCGATATATTGGGCCATTTCCTATCACTGAACGTATTGGTTTCTTGGCTTATCGCCTCTTATTACCGGCTCAATTTTCTGTTATTCATGACGTGTTTCACGCGTCTTTCTTTTACGGAAATGCCTTAGGGATTCCGATTTTTATTCTTGAGCCCGGTATTATTGAAGAAATTGAAGTTTCACCAGATTTGACTTTGAGCAACATTCTATTCACATCAATGCTTCGGGGGTTCAGCACCCTCGAAATAAAGATGTTTTTCTCGTGAAAGTTTATTGGTTCTCAAATCCTATGGATTTCACTTAGGAATCCAGAGAATTCATCGAGCAAACACGTTCAGGCTCTCTCTCTCTCATGCTCTATATCATGAACTTCCTATTTCAAATTTCTTCATCATGTGTTGATATATTCTTATGGTTGTTACCTTTTGCCCATTTATTCCTTAAGATTGCGAGGACGCAATTTCTTTAAGGAGGGGAGTCTGTAACAACCCGATATTTTCGTCAATTTTCAAATTGAAGTTTTTAAATTTTAAATTACAAATGGTTATAAAGTTTGAGGGGCTTTGATTTTTAAATAGTGGTTCATTTGTTTTTGGGCCGTGAAAATTTTAAAAACCCAATACCCTTTCCTTTTTCTTCGACTTAAACCCGATCCCCTCTTTCTCATTTTCTATTATTCGTTCGAAACCTAAAACCACCGAGAGAACAAAAATGGTGGCGGCCTCGTGCTCCATCGATCGTCATCACCAATTAGGGCTTCGGGAGGATCGGCTTCGTCAGTTCGAGTTCAACTTCGTCCTGGCTGCTCGATGGGGCTCGTCTTAATTCGTTCTCCTTCGTTCGAGAATTAGGGCTTCATCAATTAATGGCTGCTCGCCCTCGCGCTCGTTCATCTTCGCTTCCGTTCGTGGCAAAGGTGAGTTTGCTCACATCTAATTCTTGGCTCGAGTTATTTGTGTGTTTTGTTGCTTGAATTCTTGGCTGATTATTGCTTCAAATTTTAGTGATTTCGATTTGAACTTGTGTGAGTTTTACTCACATCTATTTATACTTGGTTTTCTCGGCACTGTTTTGTTGAGATGTTGATGTTTTCGATTTTCGTATGGATGTTGGAGATGATTTCTGGTTTTGGCAATTTCGTATATTTGTGTGATTTGATATCTACGGCAATGATTTCACGGCTTTGATACGTTGACTCTCGACTTCACTTCCATATACATTAATGACTTCGGCCATATGAATTTTTGTGTATCGAGTTGGATTAACTTCGTGGCCACCACGAGGTTGACTTCGAGCGACTTCGACTTGTACCTTGCTGAGTTTTAACTTGGATTTGTCGACTGTTTTTGACCTGAGACTTTGATTTCTTTCGTGACTTCACATTTTGACTTCTGGTAAACCCTTGAGTTGTACCACTGCAGATATTCTCAGTCTTGTTTGATTTCCTTGGCCACCGTCTTGATCATGTCCCCTTTGAACTTGAAGTGGTACGTGTTATAAGCTTATCAATTCGATGTTTGACACTGTCAAACTCGGCTCTGACTTGATAATGTGTTCGACTTTTATGTGATTGCTCCACTGGGTTGTTTTGATGTCCTGAGTTGACCTGCTGCCTGGTTATGTTAACATGCGTGTGTAAATATGAATCCATTCACCTAGTATTGCACTTTGGTCTTCATATGTACACTGGGATTGGCAATTTGATAAGTGCTTCGAGTTGCTGCCGTTTCTACTCTTGTTCATGCAGTTTTATATGATGATTATTCAAGTCATTCATACTTTATGTTGTATACATGTGCATGTTATCACTTGATGTTCACTGTTCATGTCATTCTTTTGGCCAGTTTGCTTTGCATTCTCTTTGTGTATTGTCACTACTTCATGTTCATATATGGTTATCCAAAGCCATTCTTTTGTTGAGGCTGTGTCACTGATGTTGGCTTGCTCATTGCTCCATTCATTTTCCATACTGGGTTGTTCATGTTTGTGACATTGAACCATATTGTTACTTGTGACATTCTTGTTCTTTACTGTGTACCTGGCCTGCACACATGTGCTTTGATGGTTCGGTGGTGTTTTCTGAAATTTGCAGTAGTCTTCATTGCAGTATTTGCCATTGTTCACCTTGACTTGTTCCTATACACTTTGTTTCAACTTGTTTTGCTGGTGCACTCGTTGCCTGCATCACTTGTTTACTACATTTGCTACTTCCTGAATGTTGCAGTGTTGTTTTATTCACTTGGTGGCATTTTGTTTGCTCACCATTTACACTGTGCAGTACCCCTGCTGCATTCGTTTGATTGTTGTAATTGGGTTTTCGGCTGCAGTTTGTTGTCATCTTTTCTTGACCGCTTTCGCATTTGTCTCTGCAATTTTAATCGACACTTGGCCTTATGACATTCGCGGCGATGCTTGTGAATTTTCATTGGGTACATCATCACTATAGTGGCAAGGCAGTGCACGCAAGCGTGAACTGCAGCCACACGGTATTCAATGGGTACATCATCACTGTAGTGGCACGGCAGTGCACGCAAGCATGAACTGCAGCCACACGGTATTGGTTTTGGTGTTATCTCTTTTGCTTTTGATTTATGGATCTATTTCGTATTCCAGATGTTGTAGTGGCGAGGCAGTATACGCGTGCGTATACTGCAGCCCTACTCGTGTTGATCTTTTAATTGATGTTCCAATTGTTTTGAATTAGTTCGCGTTATATTTACTGTTATCCGATTTCTTATTTAAGAATCGGATAGGTAAATTTATTTCTGTGACTGTCGTCTAATTATTATTTGATTATTACTGCCTCTATGCACTAATAACTGAGTTTGAATTAGACTGACCCGGGTATTATTTTCTTTTGAATTTAATACTCGGGTCAGACCGAGCATTTACAGGTTGTAGATATCTTGATTCAGGTTGCTGCTAGAGCTATGAAGTCCTTTCATACCTTTTGGAGTAGTCGACATCATTTATAGAAGTCTGTAATTTATTGGAAGATATGTATTCATGTATATTATATATGTTAATGTACTTTATATGTAACTTCCGAAGTCGACAGTTGTTGTTGTATCATATGTATTGTACCACGTGTATTGTAACTGACATCAGTTATTGTATATATATATATATATATATATGAGATTCTGTGATCTATTCTTTTGTGTTATTGTGGATCTTGTTAGACCACTACTCTGATAAACACTTTTAAGTGTGGTATATTCATATCTATTTCCGCCTTTGTGATATGAATTATCTATGACTGATTTATGTTATGCTTATTTCTATATTCGTTTCCGAAGATTATATATAGCCACCGCGTGATAGCTTTGAGTTTGCATCGGTATGTCGGATTTCCTCCTTAAATGAAATGCATGCTATACTATCTGACATATCGGTGCTCGCGCAAAGAAATTACACGGATGGTCGCTCCTCAACAGCCTTATTCTCCGTGCTAGTCGACAGCATTACACCGTAGTGTTCTTGGCTAGCGTGGGTATAGAGGTGGGGCGTCACAGCTTGGTATCAGAGCCAAACTTCGGAACAATATGGAATATTATAACAAGGATCATCGTCCTAAGTCTATTTTAGGAGTCGTGCTTTAGGATTTAATTCGGGTCTTCATACCGTTCTATCCTATTCTCTTTATGATTCCTTGTTTTATCAATCGAGTTTGATTCAAATTCATTTTTGTGAATATCATTTTCTTCTTCCTTCTTTCTTTTCTTAAAGAAGAAGAATTGGTTGAATCTGGCAGTCTTAGCGCTTTCAATCCAGTAGTCCATCTCTGGATGGCATATTCATATCTGTAGGATCGATTTCACCCTAGAGGGGGGGGGGGTGAATAGGGTGATAGTGTAAATTATAAAAATTAATCGCGGAAGCTTATAAATTAATTTCAATTCAGATCACAGAATAGCAGCACAGATATCGCAGAATATAAATAACAGAATAAAACAGAACAACACAGAATTTACCCAGCTTCGGCAAAACCCTGCCTACGTGCTGCCCTCAAGGTTTCTACTAGAAATTAGATAGTCCCTCGCTTACACACGTAAACTCGCTATACACCGCTATTGACTAATCTAACTCTACGCTCAAAACCTTGACCACAACTCAACTACCGAGTTGCAAATTCCCAAACTACACACCGTAGTTTGCACCCTAGTCACACGACTAGAAAAATTAAAACGGTTTAAAAAGGAAAATTACAAATTAAAAAGCAAGTTAAAAATTAAACCCTAATTAAAAACCCCTAAAAAATATTTCTCCCTTTTAAAACAATAGGCCGGCCCTTTCTTCAATTCGACCCTTCTCTTTATTTTCTTTGCTTTGTTTGGTTGCGTATACAATGGTGGCCGTTCCTCTTTCAATTTTAGGGCTTTCGTTCGTGATTCAAATTAGGGCTTTGAAGAACCGTTACTACTTCGATCGAATCTATGATTGTTCAAGATTTGCCTTGCTCGATCGATTTCTGGTTGTTGCTCACTTCGGCTCTTTGATGATTGAGTTCGATTTCTCCGGTATGTAATTTGTGCCTTTTTCTTCTTTTGATTTTTCGTGCTTGAACTCAATGAATCATTGCCGATGATGATGTAGGGTTTTATATAGGAATCCAATTCCTATTTTTGCGTTCGTATAGATTGATTTGAATTTGTCAATTAATTTGTTCGGCCGTTGATTTTAGCTTGGATGTTTGAGATGATTGCTGACTTCTTCAATTCACGTATATATTTTGGTTGCTTAACATTCACGGTATTGAATCATTACGTGATGACCACGGCTTGGAATTCTTGACTTGGTTTGAATTTTCTCGGCTTTGAATTTTAACTTGGTCAATGATTTTTGCGTTGCCTTTCTTGTTGACTATGGCATGACCATCTTCACTGTAAATTGATCAATTTGAAATTTTGTTCACGGCTTATACGAGTCCTTTCTTGCATTCCTGTACTGATGCATTCACTTCATGTTGCCTTCTTCACTGTGTCACTTATGTGCATATGTTTGCACTGTTTTATGTTGTCACTTGATCTGTTATATTTGGTTCATAATTGACTGTTGTCACTTGCATGCATTTAGCTCGATGGTTGTTGCATATTGCAACTTGTACATGATTTTGGTCTTCAATGCATTCTTATATTCTCCTGTATCATGCTTGGCACAGGCTTGCATAGTTGTGGCATGGTCATTTGTGTATGATTCACTGTTGGTCTTGTTCATCATTGATGCTGCAGCTTGGTCATTTGTCTGCACTTTCACTTGAACTTGTAGATGATGGTTCATTTGACTTGGAATTGGATGTTTGTTCATTCCAGTGAGTTGTTTGGATTTATTCAACATAGTTGTATTTGTACATTGCCTTTGTTGTGGTCTGGAGTGTATGTTGGCAACTTGTTCGGTGCATTTGCTGGCAGTTGGTCTTTATTGCATTCATGTCATATTTGAACATAGTTGCATTATATTGCAGTCCTATATGTGTATGCATCTTCTTGTCTCTGCTCCAATCTGGTTCACTTGTACCTGATGTACATGCAGCTGAAAGATGCGTAAAGTCTTTGCCTGGTTTCAGTCTTGTTTCATGTTTGTGGCTGTACTTGTATGCTTCATATATGTGAGTGTTTGAAGGTTGCTACTGACTTGATTTACTTCATGTTGCTTAGGGTTGTCTGCACCTCTGGTCAGCAGCTTGTCGAATTTACATTTACACTGCGTCATTTATCTTTGCACTTGCATACTTGGTTTCCACCTTGATGTTGTGTAGCCTGGTCTCTGTTGCATGTGTTGCCTCTGGTGTAGTCTTGTCTGGTGCATTGTCTTTTGTATCACTGAGTTGAGTAACAGCTGTGGTCCATGTTGCTGCTGGTCGATAAGTATACATGCATACTTTGATCATTGCATTCATGTGTGCATTTGCAGTTGCACCTGTGTTGAATCCAGTTTCAAACACTCGGGTTTGACCTTGTGCTGAGAATTGTGACATTTATATTATTGCACGTGAGTTGAACCCGACTTTTTATTTGGGTTTGACCTGTGCTCACCTGTCCCTGTAAATCAATCAAGTGTATATATCGGTGTGCACGGCCTTGTGGCATATACAGTAATATACTGTGTATGTCACAAGTTGTTCGTGTATGATGAATTCAAATTTAAATTATGACGAATAACCCAAATAACTGAGGCAAATATTATTTTCAAAATCATCTTTTATTTTGAATTGCAAAAATATTTTATTTTCAATTTTACTGCGTTAGTGAATATTTTTGCAGATTTCTCAGATGCTGGATTCAAATTGGAATGCAGTTGAAGATAAATACGAGTGTGAGTGATATGTAGTGAGGTGAATTGTAAATATGAAATGTGATGAAATTGTAATCAAAATTGTATATGAATAGTGAGAGCTTGAAATTGTACTATTCAAAATTGTAATAAATATTTGTTTGAATAAAATATTCGTTTGAATTCAAAATCTGTGTTATTTATTTTATTCAGCAAATATTTATTTAATCTGTGAAAATAAATAGTATATTAACAAATACATTTAAATGAATGTATATATGTTTATTATCATCAAACAAAAATCATATAAGCGCATTTTCAACAATCTCCCCCTTTTGATGATAACAAACATATATTTAAGATTTTGAATATATTAAATGTATTTGATAATTTCAATTGCTCCCCCTATTTGAATGCTTCCTTTCTATATGATACTCCCCCTACATATATGACTCCCCCTACATATATGCATACAAATAAAATGTGCAAATGAGTCTATATGCATATTGAAAACTTCTTTGACCTTTTCTCTCCCTTTTTACAAAATCTTAACTTTTCTCTCCCCCTTTTGTTATCAGCAAAAGAATAATAGAAATAGAGAAAAATAGAGATAAAGTAATCGATATTAATCCAACATTAAAACCCAATTGAATATAAATATTAAATTTCAATAGAAAATCAAACAAAAATCATAAAAATATTGTTAGGCGCATATTCCACTTTTAGAATGATGGAGATGATGTCATCATATAAAACCATACAATTGTGTCTATTTGTGGTATTTTTATATCAGGAATTTGAATATCTACTAATCATGCATAACCGTTAGGACTTTTAAATGAGATTAGTAGTATTCCAATTTTATTTTTTTTAAAAAAATGAATTCAAGTATCTTCTAACCACGCATAACCGTGAGGACTTTTAAATGGGATTAGAATCAACTTGTTTATTTTAAAAGAAAGAAAAAAAAAATCAACTTTTGATATGCGTTCCATACATGCATAACCGTGAGGACTTTTAAATGAGCATGGAAGCACATAACAAATTCCAAGTAATTCACCCATGCATAACCGTGAGGACTTTTAAATGAGAGTGAATACTTTGGTATTTTTTTTTTTTTTTTTTTAAGTGTGAAAATGAAAAACGAACGATTCCTGTTTAAAATACCACATATTGACAAACTATATAGAATTTTGATGAATGATGGTTGATAGAAATATGATAGGTATAGAGATGGTCATGGAATTTTTACCAACAAAAAGTTTTATAACTCTTGTTTACATTTCTAAAGAAATTTTCTAATTATACTTTCTCGAGTTATAATATATAATCAATATCAACACTCATCATTTTTTTTAATCACTATTTTTCTTTTCGATAATTTGTAGGGAGAAAAAAAATGTTAAACATTCAGCAAATTTCTAAAACACCTAAACTGAGTCGTAGCTTACAAAAACTATTTTCTGGTAGGGGTTTTGTAAAGATGTCTGCCAATTGAGAATCAGTTGAAATAAAATTTATGCAGATATTTTCTTTGGAAATATGATCTCTAATAAAATGATGTCTTACATCTATATGTTTTGTTCGCGAATGATGTACAGGATTATTTGTGAGATCAATTGCGCTTTTGCTATCACACATTAGTGGTACACGTTTAAAATTTAGGCCATAGTCATGCAAAGTTTGTATCATCCATAAGATTTGAGCAGAGCAACCGCTCAAAGCAATATACTCTGCTTCTGTTGTGGATAATGCAATACAATTTTGTTTTCTACTCGACCATGCAACTAATGAATGTCCTAACATAAAACATGCTCCACTAGTACTTTTTCTATCAACCAAATTTCCAGCATAATCAGCATCTGAAAAACCTTTCAATTCAAAATTATCATTTGATGGATACCAAAGACCAAACCGTGGGGTGTGCAATAAATATCTTATAATTCTTTGAACAGCTTTTAAATGAGATTCTTTTGGGTTAGATTGAAAACGCGCACATAAGCAGACAGAAAACATGATGTCAGGTCTAGAGGCGGTAAGATAAAGGAGTGATCCAATCATACCTCTGTACAGCTTTTGATCAACTGTCTTACCCTTTTCATCTTTGTCAAGTTTAAGTGTTGTACTCATGGGAGTTCTTGCTGGTTTAGCATCTTTCAATCCAAATTTGTTGACAAGTTCCCTAATATATTTTGTTTGAGAAATGAATGTGCCTTTATTGCTTTGCTGGATTTGAAATCCTAAAAAGAATTTTAACTCTCCAACCAAGCTCATTTCAAACTTTTCCTGCATGACTTTTTCAAATTTCTCATACAATAACTTGTTAGTAGCACCATAAATGATGTCATCAACATATATTTGAACAATCAAAATATCATTGTTTTCATGCAACAGAAATAGTGTGGTATCTACACATCCCTTTTTGAACCCATTTTCAAGGAGATAAGAAGTAAGACATTCATACCAAGCTCTGGGAGCTTGTTTTAATCCATATAATGCCTTCTTTAGTTTGTATACATGGTTTGGATGTTCATGACTTTCAAAACCTTCTGGTTGTTCAACAAACACATCTTCTTTTAAAACTCCGTTAAGAAAAGCACTCTTAATATCCATTTGTCTTAGTTTAAATCCTTTGTAGCAAGCAAAAGCTAACAATATTCTAATTGATTCTAGTCTAGCTACAGGCGCAAAGGTTTCATCAAAGTCAACTCCTTCAATTTGATTGTATCCTTTAGCAACTAGTCTAGCTTTATTTCTAATTATATTTCCAGATTCATCATATTTATTTTTAAAAATCCATTTTGTTCCTATAACTGGATAATCCTTAGGTCTAGGTGCTAGACTCCAAACATTATTTCGTTCAAACTGATTTAGTTCTTCTTGCATGGCCATGAACCAGTTTTCATCATTAAGGGCTGAATCTATGCTATTTGGTTCTATTTCTGAAATAAATCCACTATATAAGCACAGATCACATAGATTTTTAAAGGATGAACGAGTTTGTATACCTGCTATAGGGTTTCCAATTACCAATTCTGGTGGATGGTCTGTTTTGTATTTCAGCTTTTCTGGATCCAGATTTCTTCTGACTTCTTGAGTTGTGGTAGTTTCTCTAGCATTAGCAGTTTCTTTTGGTTTTTCAAATTCATCTTTTTCTTTCTCCTCTTCCACGTTACTTTTGGATGTATCCTGTTCGTCAATGCCTTCATCAAATTTCACATTGATTGACTCTACGATTGTTTTAGTCTTTTTATTGTAGACTCTATAAGCTTTGCTTCTCGAAGAGTAACCCATGAAGATGCCATCATCAGCCTTTGCTTCAAATTTTCCTAACTGATCACCTGTATTAAGAATATAGCAAGGACATCCAAACACTTTGAAGTAAGCGATGTTTGGTTTTTTGTTGAACCATAACTCATAGGGGGTTTTGTTAAGAATCGGTCTGATGATAACCCTATTCATTACATAACATGCTGTATTTACAGCTTCTGCCCAGAGATGCAGAGGTAGTTCATATTCATTTAACATAGACCTAGCCAATTCTTGTAAAGTACGATTCTTTCTCTCAACTACCCCATTTTGTTGTGGGGTACGTGGTGCAGAGAACTCATGTTTGATTCCGTTTTCATCACAGAAAATTTCAAATTCATAATTTTCAAATTCTCCACCATGATCACTTCTTAACGAAACAATAGAGACTTCTTTTTCATTTTGCACGAATTTTGCGAATCTTGTGAAGTATGAAAAAGTTTCTGATTTTTTAGCTAAGAAGTATACCCATGTATATCTTGAGTAACCATCAACTAACACAAAGCAATATTTCTTGCCTCCTAAGCTAGCAATGTCATTAGGTCCAAATAGATCCATATGAATTAGTTCAAGAACTCTAGAAGTGCTTACATTGTTTTTGGCATGAAACGATGATTTTCTAAGTTTTCCCAAAGTACATGCTTTACAGATGTTTTCAGTTTCAAACTCATGTGATGACAACCCTCTTACCAAACTTTTCCTTTTTAATTTGTTTAATAAGTTCATACTAGCATGCCCTAAACGTCTATGCCATAAATTTACTTCTATATCCTTAGCTACCAAGCATTTAGAGAGGATGAGATCATCAAAAGATAGAGAATATATATTACCTTTCCTTTTTCCTGAAAATAAGATTTCTTTTGATGATTTGTCAACAATTTTGCACATGTCAGAATCAAAGATAACATTCATACCTTTATCACATAGCTGGCTGATTGATATCAAATTGTGGTGCAGATTTTCAACATATAAAACGTCATTTAAGGTAAATGTATTGTTACCTACTTTACCTTTACCGACAATTTTACACTTGTCATTGTTCCCCATTGTGACTCTGCCACCTTTGTATTTTTCTAGGCTAAGGAACTTCGATTTATCGCCTGTCATGTGCCTGGAACAGCCAGAATCCAAGTACCATTGCTGTTGTTCCTTAGCCTGCCAGCATACCTACATGAAAAGAGAGTTTAGTGACCTATTTGTTTTTATAGGTCCATGGTTGTTAGTGGCAGAAAATTTTGAAAAATGATTTTGTGTAGACCCAAAACTATTTATAATTGTTCCCTTTGGCACCCAAATTTGTTTAACTTTGAGAGATTTTATATTTGTGCCTTTTGAAACCCAAATCGGTATAGTTTTCACATGTTTGGGTCTATACCAACAATTATTGTGACCGTGTCCAAATTTTCTACAAATTGTGCACATAGAATTAACTTGATTAATCTTGTTTTCAACAATTTTCGAATTATTATATCCAAGTCCTTGTCTAACCGTATTAACAGTTTGCTTTCCTAATAGCATATTCAACGATTTTTCACTTTTTGAAAATTTATCTAAAGTCGTTGACAATTGTTGGACTTGTGATTTGAGAGATTCATTTTCGTTTAACAACTGTGTGCACTTTTTAATAGAATTCTCTCTCCTAGTATTTTCATTCTCTTTTAAAATCAGAATTTCATTTTCAAGTGATTTTATATTGATTTCCGATTTTTTAATTTCTTCTTCAAATGTTGGACACTTATCACACTTAGGGATCCTACGTTGATAGTTCTTAACTAATTGATCAAGTTGTTCATTACATTCTATCAAAGTATTCTTTTGAGATTCAAGTTTGGCGTATTTTTCCCTAAGTCGTTCATAACAGCCATTTAATTCATGGAAATAAATAAGTAATTCAGAATGAGTGAGTTTTGATACCTCGCTTGGCTCGTCATCATCACTGTCTGTAACTTCACCATGAAGGCACATGTTTGCTTTTTCACTCTCACTCTCGGTGTTATCACTTTCATCTTCGTCAGTTTCATCCCAAGTAGCCGCAAAGCTTTTCTTCTTTAGTTTCTTTCCTTGATTTGATCGTTTTTGAGGACATTGTGGCTTGATATGACCGGGTTTGTTGCATTTGTAACAGATGATTTTCTGTTCTTCTGGGTTGTCTAGTGCTTTGCCTATTCTGCTTTTCAATTCATGATTTCGAGCTGGATTTCCGTATTTGCGATTCCACCTTTTGAATTTCTTTATTAGTAGCGCCAGCTCTGCTTCTCCATCATCATCATCATCGTTATCATCATCACTTTCGGTTGTTCCTTTGAGCGCTATTGATTTCTTTCGAGTATCTCCTCCTTCACGCTCTTCCTTGAATTTCATTTCTAGCTCATAAGTGGTGAGATTTCCAATGAGTTCTTCGACTTTGAGTTTTTTTAAATCTTTCGATTCTTGAATGGCAGTTACTTTTGCTTCAAAGCTTCGTGGAAGAACTCTGAGAATTTTTCGGACTATTTCCAATTCGGTGTATGTTTTTCCGAGAGCTTTTGATTTGTATACGATATTGGAAAGTCGACCGTACATCTCTTTGACATTTTCTTCCTTTGCCATTGTAAAGTTCTCGTATTCGCTGCTTAGCATGGCAAGGCGAGATTCTTTGACTTGAGATGTTCCTTCGTGAGTCACTTCTAGTATGTGCCATATTTCCTGCGCAGTTAGACAATGTGAGACACGATTAAATTCAAATTGATCTAATGAACAGATAATAGAATTCATAGCTTTAGCATTAGTATTCTGTAATTTATTTTCTAATTCTGTCCATTGTTCCTTTGGTTTCTCTATTTCCTGATTATCTACAGTTATAGTTGGTATCCTATAACCTGTTTCAACAATATCCCAAGCGTCAATGGTTTTCAAAAAAAATTTCATCCTATTTTTCCAAAAAGCATATTCACCATTGAACATTGGTGGTCTAACTATGGATTGACCTTCTGCAAAAGCATTATTAAAAGAAGCCATTTTTAAAAATTCGAATTTTTAAACAAAAACTGATTTTTTCAAAAAAAATAGAATTTTTAAAACAAATGTTGACTTCTATTCCTAGCTCTGATACCACTTGTAGGATCGATTTCACCCTAGAGGGGGGGTGAATAGGGTGATAGTGTAAATTATAAAAATTAATCGCGGAAGCTTATAAATTAATTTCAATTCAGATCACAGAATAGCAGCACAGATATCGCAGAATATAAATAACAGAATAAAACAGAACAACACAGAATTTACCCAGCTTCGGCAAAACCCTGCCTACGTGCTGCCCCCAAGGTTTCTACTAGAAATTAGATAGTCCCTCGCTTACACACGTAAACTCGCTATACACCGCTATTGACTAATCTAACTCTATGCTCAAAACCTTGACCACAACTCAACTACCGAGTTGCAAATTCCCAAACTACACACCGTAGTTTGCACCCTAGTCACACGACTAGAAAAATTAAAACGGTTTAAAAAGGAAAATTACAAATTAAAAAGCAAGTTAAAAATTAAACCCTAATTAAAAACCCCTAAAAAATATTTCTCCCTTTTAAAACAATAGGCCGGCCCTTTCTTCAATTCGACCCTTCTCTTTATTTTCTTTGCTTTGTTTGGTTGCGTATACAATGGTGGCCGTTCCTCATTCAATTTTAGGGCTTTCGTTCGTGATTCAAATTAGGGCTTTGAAGAACCGTTACTACTTCGATCGAATCTGTGATTGTTCAAGATTTGCCTTGCTCGATCGATTTCTGGTTGTTGCTCACTTCGGCTCTTTGATGATTGAGTTCGATTTCTCCGGTATGTAATTTGTGCCTTTTTCTTCTTTTGATTTTTCGTGCTTGAACTCAATGAATCATTGCCGATGATGATGTAGGGTTTTATATAGGAATCCAATTCCTATTTTTGCGTTCGTATAGATTGATTTGAATTTGTCAATTAATTTGTTCGGCCGTTGATTTTAGCTTGGATGTTTGAGATGATTGCTGACTTCTTCAATTCACGTATATATTTTGGTTGCTTAACATTCACGGTATTGAATCATTACGTGATGACCACGGCTTGGAATTCTTGACTTGGTTTGAATTTTCTCGGCTTTGAATTTTAACTTGGTCAATGATTTTTGCGTTGCCTTTCTTGTTGACTATGGCATGACCATCTTCACTGTAAATTGATCAATTTGAAATTTTGTTCACGGCTTATACGAGTCCTTTCTTGCATTCCTGTACTGATGCATTCACTTCATGTTGCCTTCTTCACTGTGTCACTTATGTGCATATGTTTGCACTGTTTTATGTTGTCACTTGATCTGTTATATTTGGTTCATAATTGACTGTTGTCACTTGCATGCATTTAGCTCGATGGTTGTTGCATATTGCAACTTGTACATGATTTTGGTCTTCAATGCATTCTTATATTCTCCTGTATCATGCTTGGCACAGGCTTGCATAGTTGTGGCATGGTCATTTGTGTATGATTCACTGTTGGTCTTGTTCATCATTGATGCTGCAGCTTGGTCATTTGTCTGCACTTTCACTTGAACTTGTAGATGATGGTTCATTTGACTTGGAATTGGATGTTTGTTCATTCCAGTGAGTTGTTTGGATTTATTCAACATAGTTGTATTTGTACATTGCCTTTGTTGTGGTCTGGAGTGTATGTTGGCAACTTGTTCGATGCATTTGCTGGCAGTTGGTCTTTATTGCATTCATGTCATATTTGAACATAGTTGCATTATATTGCAGTCCTATATGTGTATGCATCTTCTTGTCTCTGCTCCAATCTGGTTCACTTGTACCTGATGTACATGCAGCTGAAAGATGCGTAAAGTCTTTGCCTGGTTTCAGTCTTGTTTCATGTTTGTGGCTGTACTTGTATGCTTCATATATGTGAGTGTTTGAAGGTTGCTACTGACTTGATTTACTTCATGTTGCTTAGGGTTGTCTGCACCTCTGGTCAGCAGCTTGTCGAATTTACATTTACACTGCGTCATTTATCTTTGCACTTGCATACTTGGTTTCCACCTTGATGTTGTGTAGCCTGGTCTCTGTTGCATGTGTTGCCTCTGGTGTAGTCTTGTCTGGTGCATTGTCTTTTGTATCACTGAGTTGAGTAACAGCTGTGGTCCATGTTGCTGCTGGTCGATAAGTATACATGCATACTTTGATCATTGCATTCATGTGTGCATTTGCAGTTGCACCTGTGTTGAATCCAGTTTCAAACACTCGGGTTTGACCTTGTGCTGAGAATTGTGACATTTATATTATTGCACGTGAGTTGAACCCGACTTTTTATTTGGGTTTGACCTGTGCTCACCTGTCCCTGTAAATCAATCAAGTGTATATATCGGTGTGCACGGCCTTGTGGCATATACAGTAATATACTGTGTATGTCACAAGTTGTTCGTGTATGATGAATTCAAATTTAAATTATGACGAATAACCCAAATAACTGAGGCAAATATTATTTTCAAAATCATCTTTTATTTTGAATTGCAAAAATATTTTATTTTCAATTTTACTGCGTTAGTGAATATTTTTGCAGATTTCTCAGATGCTGGATTCAAATTGGAATGCAGTTGAAGATAAATACGAGTGTGAGTGATATGTAGTGAGGTGAATTGTAAATATGAAATGTGATGAAATTGTAATCAAAATTGTATATGAATAGTGAGAGCTTGAAATTGTACTATTCAAAATTGTAATAAATATTTGTTTGAATAAAATATTCGTTTGAATTCAAAATCTGTGTTATTTATTTTATTCAGCAAATATTTATTTAATCTGTGAAAATAAATAGTATATTAACAAATACATTTAAATGAATGTATATATGTTTATTATCATCAAACAAAAATCATATAAGCGCATATTCAACAATATCTGCACAACAACTTTTGGATCTTGTAAAGAATCAAAAGTTTATCTGTGCTTAGTTGAGATAGAGTCGCTGACTTGATCGATTTTTTCCCTGCTATTTTCTGTCTCGAGTACCTTGCTCGTTTTGCTTTGATTTTTTCAATTGTTAATCGATTCTTCTTTTCCGTTCAGTTGTTATCACCTTTGTCGACTTTGATAACTTCTATTTCAGGAATTTTTGGGTATTCCTACTTTGATGGATTGGAATCGAATTCTTCGGATTTTATTCACGTCTTCGAATGTGAATCTTAGTGAATTGATTTGGTTTTCGAATTTAATCGATTCTTGATTATTTCCCGATTTGTTGCTATCATTTATTAGCAACTTTGATGACCTTTTCTTCGGGATTTTTGTGGACATACCTTTCGATGAATTCGGTATCGATTTCTTTGGATTCTATTCACGTCTTCGTATGTGAATTCTTGTGATTGATTATTTCTACAATCATTTTTGTGATTTGTCACTTTAAGAATATAAAGGTTTCAATACTAGTAGTAAATATCCAAACTCTTTTATCAAAATGTTTTCAACTCTATTTTCAATACCAAACTCGTTTTTAAAACCGTTTTCCAATCTATTAATATATACAAATCTTTATTTCACTCGTATGAGAAATCTAATTAAACGGCTTAGTAAAACAAGTGGTATGAAACACTTGCGTTTGCTTCGTCGGTTAATTCTTGGACTTGTTCGATTGAACCTCATGTGATAATTTTCTAGTGAAGATTTACAATTTGTTCGTAAATATTTAAGTTAAGCAAGTGGTTATGGGACATGAAGCTAAACTTTTATATTTACTAACTTAGTGTAATTGACACTTCTCGTTGATCATGACGATCATTTTTACGGTTAGACTAGGCCTCATCGGTGTGATTTCGTCTCACACATATCTCTTGGGCTTTGAGGATTGTCTAGACACCATTTGTGTGATTTCGTCACACATACCTTTTCGGTTAGACTAGGCCTCATCGGTGTGATTTCGTCTCACACATATCTCTTGGGCTTTGAGGATTGTCTAGACACCACTTGTGTGATTTCATTCACACATACTTTTCTTTTGATTGCGAGGTTAGTTTTGACCTCAATCTGTGTGATTCCGACTCACACATGTGGGGTAGCGCCCCACGGTCTTCGGGCCATTCGTGTCAAAATTAATGGCTTGCAACCATGAGATAGCGTCTCGTTATGCGTTGCACGTGTTGATGATTTTCATGCTCATGTGTAGGTGAGATTCCGTGCTCCCGTTCTCGCTTTGCGTTGCACGTGTTGATGATTTTTCATGCTCGCGTGTAGGTGAGATTCTGTGCTCCCGTTCTCGCTTTGCGTTGCACGTGTTGATGATTTTTCATGCTCGCGTGTAGGTGAGATTCCGTGCTCCCGTTCTCGCTTTGCATTGCACGTGTTGGTGAGTTTTCATGCTCGCATGTAGGTGAGTTTTCGTGCTCCCGTTCTCGTTATGCGTTGCACGTGCTGATGAATTTTCATGCTCGCATGTAGGTGAGTTTTCGTGCTCCCGTTCTCGCTTTGCGTTACATGTGCTGATGAGTTTTCATGCTCGCGTGTAGGTGAGTTTTCGTGCTCCCGTTCTCGTTATGCGTTACATGTGTTGATGAATTTTCATGCTCGCGTGTAGGTGAGTTTTCATACTCTCCTTCGAGTTTTCATACTCCGTTTGAGTTTTCATACTCTACTTCGAGTTTTCATACTCCGTTTGAGTTTTCATACTCTGTTCGAGTTTTCATACTCCGTTTGAGTTTTCATACTCCGTTTGAGTTTTCATACTCTGTTCGAGTTTTCATACTCCGTTTGAGTTTTCATACTCTACTTCGAGTTTTCATACTCCGTTCGAGTTTTCATACTCCGTTTGAGTTTTCATACTCTAGTCGAGTTTTCATACTCCGTTCGAGTTTTCATACTCCGTTCGAGTTTTCATACTCCGTTCGAGTTTTCATACTCCGTTCGAGTTTTCATACTCCCGTTCGAGTTTTCATACTTTCATCTTGTGATTTCTGGATTTCTTGTGATGATTTCTAGAATTTGTGCTTCACCAATTTTCGTGATTTCTATTGATAAGTTTTATCAATTTTTGTGCATTGGTGAATTCGTGTGTTATTGACTTGTTATGAATACAAGGTTAGGGTATGATATCCCTTTCTATCTTTGAGAAGATTCTTGTGGCACTTTTGATGAATGAAAATCCACTTATCGAAGTTGCTACAGATATCGCTGTTTTAATCACGTGTTTTAAAAATTGTTTCAAAATAAAAATCATTTTCAAAATTTTTATAGTTTACGCTTTCAAAAGAATGAGGAAGCGATTTAAACGTTTCAGCAAAATCGAGAACTATGACCCCTTTCTTTTACTGATTCGTTTAATTCCGGACTTGTCCGTTTGAGGGTGAAAATTTGTAAATTCCTTTTATAAAAAAAAAATAAAAAAAAATTGAAAGAATGTTTTGTGATTGTATTGCCCATTGAGTGCTTTAAGAATTCTGGTCGATGCGCTTGATCAACGTTATGGATAGGAATCTCCTAGACGCTTTGATGAGACAATCAGACACAATAAATTGAATTTTAAAATGTAAATTTTTCTGAAAAGATAATTACATAAAGTAAATTGTAAATTTCGAAAGTTTTAGCTTTTCGGGAAAGAATATTATTTAAAACAACTCTTTTCCGACACTTCTATTCTGGTGATTCCCGTGGGAACCAAGACTCTATCGTTTGTACCAATGCTAATCGTGTTAGTTTGCATGCCATTCTCTTGCAAAAGAGAACGTGATGTCTCTTGTGTTTCTAAATCATTAATGCCTATTGAGACTAGATATGTCACTCATGATTTAGTGCTCTTGGCTATTGATTTCGTTCTTCAAGATTTGGCATCATTATTTTGGGTAAGAAATTTGTTCTCTACCCTGATCATGAATCTTGGGAATATTTATTTTCTCATAAGGAACATGATTTGCGTCAACCACGTTGACTCGAGCTCCATACATCTTATGATCTTGATATTATTTACCACTCCCGGATGGAAAATCGTGTTGCCGATGCACTTGTCGTAGGCAAACAAGTGGTTGTTCTTTGATGATGTCCGAATGGAATCATCTTTTCACCAGGTTCATCAGACGTTTCGATGTACTTCGTTTTATTGAGCTTCGTCTCATTCCTTTTAGGGACTTACGTCTGATGTTCTTTTATGTTGATCGGTTCATTGGACGTACCGTTTTTGTACTACGTCGGCGTTCCGAATTAATGAAGCTTTGATTCATCTGGCGTATCGTTATTGTACTACGCTGTTGTTCCAAATTAATCGTGTTTCACCTATGAAAGGTGTTGTGCGTTTCAGTCGGTCGGGAAAGTTAGTGCCTCGATATATTGGGCCATTTCCTATCACTGAACGTATTGGTTTCTTGGCTTATCGCCTCTTATTACCGGCTCAATTTTCTGTTATTCATGACGTGTTTCACGCGTCTTTCTTTTACGGAAATGCCTTAGGGATTCCGATTTTTATTCTTGAGCCCGGTATTATTGAAGAAATTGAAGTTTCACCAGATTTGACTTTGAGCAACATTCTATTCACATCAATGCTTCGGGGGTTCAGCACCCTCGAAATAAAGATGTTTTTCTCGTGAAAGTTTATTGGTTCTCAAATCCTATGGATTTCACTTAGGAATCCAGAGAATTCATCGAGCAAACACGTTCAGGCTCTCTCTCTCTCTCTCTCATGCTCTATATCATGAACTTCCTATTTCAAATTTCTTCATCGTGTGTTGATATATTCTTATGGTTGTTACCTTTTGCCCATTTATTCCTTAAGATTGCGAGGACGCAATTTCTTTAAGGAGGGGAGTCTGTAACAACCCGATATTTTCGTCAATTTTCAAATTGAAGTTTTTAAATTTTAAATTACAAATGGTTATAAAGTTTGAGGGGCTTTGATTTTTAAATAGTGGTTCATTTGTTTTTGGGCCGTGAAAATTTTAAAAACCCAATACCCTTTCCTTTTTCTTCGACTTAAACCCGATCCCCTCTTTCTCATTTTCTATTATTCGTTCGAAACCTAAAACCACCGAGAGAACAAAAATGGTGGCGGCGTCGTGCTCCATCGATCGTCATCACCAATTAGGGCTTCGGGAGGATCGGCTTCGTCAGTTCGAGTTCAACTTCGTCCTGGCTGCTCGATGGGGCTCGTCTTAATTCGTTCTCCTTCGTTCGAGAATTAGGGCTTCATCAATTAATGGCTGCTCGCCCTCGCGCTCGTTCATCTTCGCTTCCGTTCGTGGCAAAGGTGAGTTTGCTCACATCTAATTCTTGGCTCGAGTTATTTGTGTGTTTTGTTGCTTGAATTCTTGGCTGATTATTGCTTCAAATTTTAGTGATTTCGATTTGAACTTGTGTGAGTTTTACTCACATCTATTTATACTTGGTTTTCTCGGCACTGTTTTGTTGAGATGTTGATGTTTTCGATTTTCGTATGGATGTTGGAGATGATTTCTGGTTTTGGCAATTTTGTATATTTGTGTGATTTGATATCTACGGCAATGATTTCACGGCTTTGATCCGTTGACTCTCGACTTCACTTCCATATACATTAATGACTTCGGCCATATGAATTTTTGTGTATCGAGTTGGATTAACTTCGTGGCCACCACGAGGTTGACTTCGAGCGACTTCGACTTGTACCTTGCTGAGTTTTAACTTGGATTTGTCGACTGTTTTTGACCTGAGACTTTGATTTCTTTCGTGACTTCACATTTTGACTTCTGGTAAACCCTTGAGTTGTACCACTGCAGATATTCTCAGTCTTGTTTGATTTCCTTGGCCACCGTCTTGATCATGTCCCCTTTGAACTTGAAGTGGTACGTGTTATAAGCTTATCAATTCGATGTTTGACACTGTCAAACTCGGCTCTGACTTGATAATGTGTTCGACTTTTATGTGATTGCTCCACTGGGTTGTTTTGATGTCCTGAGTTGACCTGCTGCCTGGTTATGTTAACATGCGTGTGTAAATATGAATCCATTCACCTAGTATTGCACTTTGGTCTTCATATGTACACTGGGATTGGCAATTTGATAAGTGCTTCGAGTTGCTTCCGTTTCTACTCTTGTTCATGCAGTTTTATATGATGATTATTCAAGTCATTCATACTTTATGTTGTATACATGTGCATGTTATCACTTGATGTTCACTGTTCATGTCATTCTTTTGGCCAGTTTGCTTTGCATTCTCTTTGTGTATTGTCACTACTTCATGTTCATATATGGTTATCCAAAGCCATTCTTTTGTTGAGGCTGTGTCACTGATGTTGGCTTGCTCATTGCTCCATTCATTTTCCATACTGGGTTGTTCATGTTTGTGACATTGAACCATATTGTTACTTGTGACATTCTTGTTCTTTACTGTGTACCTGGCCTGCACACATGTGCTTTGATGGTTCAGTGGTGTTTTCTGAAATTTGCAGTAGTCTTCATTGCAGTATTTGCCATTGTTCACCTTGACTTGTTCCTATACACTTTGTTTCAACTTGTTTTGCTGGTGCACTCGTTGCCTGCATCACTTGTTTACTACATTTGCTACTTCCTGAATGTTGCAGTGTTGTTTTATTCACTTGGTGGCATTTTGTTTGCTCACCATTTACACTGAGCAGTACCCCTGCTGCATTCGTTTGATTGTTGTAATTGGGTTTTCGGCTGCAGTTTGTTGTCATCTTTTCTTGACTGCTTTCGCATTTGTCTCTGCAATTTTAATCGACACTTGGCCTTATGACATTCGCGGCGATGCTTGTGAATTTTCATTGGGTACATCATCACTATAGTGGCAAGGCAGTGCACGCAAGCGTGAACTGCAGCCACACGGTATTCAATGGGTACATCATCACTGTAGTGGCACGGCAGTGCACGCAAGCATGAACTGCAGCCACACGGTATTGGTTTTGGTGTTATCTCTTTTTCTTTTGATTTATGGATCTATTTCGTATTCCAGATGTTGTAGTGGCGAGGCAGTATACGCGTGCGTATACTGCAGCCCTACTCGTGTTGATCTTTTAATTGATGTTCCAATTGTTTTGAATTAGTTCGCGTTATATTTACTGTTATCCGATTTGTTATTTAAGAATCGGATAGGTAAATTTATTTCTGTGACTGTCGTCTAATTATTATTTGATTATTACTGCCTCTATGCACTAATAACTGAGTTTGAATTAGACTGACCCGGGTATTATTTTCTTTTGAATTTAATACTCGGGTCAGACCGAGCATTTACAGGTTGTAGATATCTTGATTCAGGTTGCTGCTAGAGCTATGAAGTCCTTTCATACCTTTTGGAGTAGTCGACATCATTTATAGAAGTCTGTAATTTATTGGAAGATATGTATTCATGTATATTATATATGTTAATGTAATTTATATGTAACTTCCGGAGTCGACAGTTGTTGTTGTATCATATGTATTGTACCACGTGTATTGTAACTGACATCAGTTATTGTATATATATATATATATATATATATATATATATATATATGAGATTCTGTGATCTATTCTTTTGTGTTATTGTGGATCTTGTTAGACCACTACTCTGATAAACACTTTTAAGTGTGGTATATTCATATCTATTTCCGCCTTTGTGATATGAATTATCTATGACTGATTTATGTTATGCTTATTTCTATATTCGTTTCCGAAGATTATATATAGCCACCGCGTGATAGCTTTGAGTTTGCATCGGTATGTCGGATTTCCTCCTTAAATGAAATGCATGCTATACTATCTGACATATCGGTGCTCGCGCAAAGAAATTACACGGATGGTCGCTCCTCAACAGCCTTATTCTCCGTGCTAGTCGACAGCATTACACCGTAGTGTTCTTGGCTAGCGTGGGTATAGAGGTGGGGCGTCACAGCTTGGTATCAGAGCCAAACTTCGGAACAATATGGAATATTATAACAAGGATCATCGTCCTAAGTCTATTTTAGGAGTCGTGCTTTAGGATTTAATTTGGGTCTTCGTACCGTTCTATCCTATTCTCTTTATGATTCCTTGTTTTATCAATCGAGTTTGATTCAAATTCATTTTTGTGAATATCATTTTCTTCTTCCTTCTTTATTTTCTTAAAGAAGAAGAATTGGTTGAATCTGGCAGTCTTAGCGCTTTCAATCCAGTAGTCCATCTCTGGATGGCATATTCATATCTGCACAACAACTTTTGGATCTTGTAAAGAATCAAAAGTTTATCTGTGCTTAGTTGAGATAGAGTCGCTGACTTGATCGATTTTTTCCCTGCTATTTTCTGTCTCGAGTACCTTGCTCGTTTTGCTTTGATTTTTTCAATTGTTAATCGATTCTTATTTTCCGTTCAGTTGTTATCACCTTTGTCGACTTTGATAACTTCTATTTCAGGAATTTTTGGGTATTCCTACTTTGATGGATTGGAATCGAATTCTTCGGATTTTATTCACGTCTTCGAATGTGAATCTTAGTGAATTGATTTGGTTTTCGAATTTAATCGATTCTTGATTATTTCCCGATTTGTTGCTATCATTTATTAGCAACTTTGATGACCTTTTCTTCGGGATTTTTGTGGACATACCTTTCGATGAATTCGGTATCGATTTCTTTGGATTCTATTCACGTCTTCGTATGTGAATTCTTGTGATTGATTATTTCTACAATCATTTTTGTGATTTGTCACTTTAAGAATATAAAGGTTTCAATACTAGTAGTAAATATCCAAACTCTTTTATCAAAATGTTTTCAACTCTATTTTCAATACCAAACTCGTTTTTAAAACCGTTTTCCAATCTATTAATATATACAAATCTTTATTTCACTCGTATGAGAAATCTAATTAAACGGCTTAGTAAAACAAGTGGTATGAAACACTTGCGTTTGCTTCGTCGGTTAATTCTTGGACTTGTTCGATTGAACCTCATGTGATAATTTTCTAGTGAAGATTTACAATTTGTTCGTAAATATTTAAGTTAAGCAAGTGGTTATGGGACATGAAGCTAAACTTTTATATTTACTAACTTAGTGTAATTGACACTTCTCGTTGATCATGACGATCATTTTTACGGTTAGACTAGGCCTCATCGGTGTGATTTCGTCTCACACATATCTCTTGGGCTTTGAGGATTGTCTAGACACCATTTGTGTGATTTCGTTCACACATACCTTTTCGGTTAGACTAGGCCTCATCGGTGTGATTTCGTCTCACACATATCTCTTGGGCTTTGAGGATTGTCTAGACACCACTTGTGTGATTTCATTCACACATACTTTTCTTTTGATTGCGAGGTTAGTTTTGACCTCAATCTGTGTGATTCCGACTCACACATGTGGGGTAGCGCCCCACGGTCTTCGGGCCATTCGTGTCAAAATTAATGGCTTGCAACCATGAGATAGCGTCTCGTTATGCGTTGCACGTGTTGATGATTTTCATGCTCATGTGTAGGTGAGATTCCGTGCTCCCGTTCTCGCTTTGCGTTGCACGTGTTGATGATTTTTCATGCTCGCGTGTAGGTGAGATTCTGTGCTCCCGTTCTCGCTTTGCGTTGCACGTGTTGATGATTTTTCATGCTCGCGTGTAGGTGAGATTCCGTGCTCCCGTTCTCGCTTTGCATTGCACGTGTTGGTGAGTTTTCATGCTCGCATGTAGGTGAGTTTTCGTGCTCCCGTTCTCGTTATGCGTTGCACGTGCTGATGAATTTTCATGCTCGCATGTAGGTGAGTTTTCGTGCTCCCGTTCTCGCTTTGCGTTACATGTGCTGATGAGTTTTCATGCTCGCGTGTAGGTGAGTTTTCGTGCTCCCGTTCTCGTTATGCGTTACATGTGTTGATGAATTTTCATGCTCGCGTGTAGGTGAGTTTTCATACTCTCCTTCGAGTTTTCATACTCCGTTTGAGTTTTCATACTCTACTTCGAGTTTTCATACTCCGTTTGAGTTTTCATACTCTGTTCGAGTTTTCATACTCCGTTTGAGTTTTCATACTCCGTTTGAGTTTTCATACTCTGTTCGAGTTTTCATACTCCGTTTGAGTTTTCATACTCTATTTCGAGTTTTCATACTCCGTTCGAGTTTTCATACTCCGTTTGAGTTTTCATACTCGATTCGAGTTTTCATACTCCGTTTGAGTTTTCATACTCCGTTCGAGTTTTCATACTCCGTTCGAGTTTTCATACTCCGTTCGAGTTTTCATACTCCCGTTCGAGTTTTCATACTTTCATCTTGTGATTTCTGGATTTCTTGTGATGATTTCTAGAATTTGTGCTTCACCAATTTTCTTGATTTCTATTGATAAGTTTTATCAATTTTTGTGCATTGGTGAATTCGTGTGTTATTGACTTGTTATGAATACAAGTTTAGGGTATGATATCCCTTTCTATCTTTGAGAAGATTCTTGTGACACTTTTGATGAATGAAAATCCACTTATCGAAGTTGCTACAGATATCGCTGTTTTAATCACGTGTTTTAAAAATTGTTTCAAAATAAAAATCATTTTCAAAATTTTTATAGTTTACGCTTTCAAAAGAATGAGGAAGCGATTTAAACGTTTCAGCAAAATCGAGGACTATGACCCCTTTCTTTTACTGATTCGTTTAATTCCGGACTTGTCCGTTTGAGGGTGAAAATTTGTAAATTCCTTTTATAAAAAAAAAATAAAAAAAAATTGAAAGAATGTTTTGTGATTGTATTGCCCATTGAGTGCTTTAAGAATTCTGGTCGATGCGCTTGATCAACGTTATGGATAGGAATCTCCTAGACGCTTTGATGAGACAATCAGACACAATAAATTGAATTTTAAAATGTAAATTTTTCTGAAAAGATAATTACATAAAGTAAATTGTAAATTTCGAAAGTTTTAGCTTTTCGAGAAAGAATATTATTTAAAACAACTCTTTTCCGACACTTCTATTCTGGTGATTCCCGTGGGAACCAAGACTCTATCGTTTGTACCAATGCTAATCGTGTTAGTTTGCATGCCATTCTCTTGCAAAAGAGAACGTGATGTCTCTTGTGTTTCTAAATCATTAATGCCTATTGAGACTAGATATGTCACTCATGATTTAGTGCTCTTGGCTATTGATTTCGTTCTTCAAGATTTGGCATCATTATTTTGGGTAAGAAATTTGTTCTCTACCCTGATCATGAATCTTGGGAATATTTATTTTCTCATAAGGAACATGATTTGCGTCAACCACGTTGACTCGAGCTCCATACATCTTATGATCTTGATATTATTTACCACTCCCGGATGGAAAATCGTGTTGCCGATGCACTTGTCGTAGGCAAACAAGTGGTTGTTCTTTGATGATGTCCGAATGGAATCATCTTTTCACTAGGTTCATCAGACGTTTCGATGTACTTCGTTTTATTGAGCTTCGTCTCATTCCTTTTAGGGACTTACGTCTGATGTTCTTTTATGTTGATCGGTTCATTGGACGTACCGTTTTTGTACTACGTCGGCGTTCCGAATTAATGAAGCTTTGATTCATCTGGCGTATCGTTATTGTACTACGCTGTTGTTCCAAATTAATCGTGTTTCACCTATGAAAGGTGTTGTGCGTTTCAATCGGTCGGGAAAGTTAGTGCCTCGATATATTGGGCCATTTCCTATCACTGAACGTATTGGTTTCTTGGCTTATCGCCTCTTATTACCGGCTCAATTTTCTGTTATTCATGACGTGTTTCACGCGTCTTTCTTTTACGGAAATGCCTTAGGGATTCCGATTTTTATTCTTGAGCCCGGTATTATTGAAGAAATTGAAGTTTCACCAGATTTGACTTTGAGCAACATTCTATTCACATCAATGCTTCGGGGGTTCAGCACCCTCGAAATAAAGATGTTTTTCTCGTGAAAGTTTATTGGTTCTCAAATCCTATGGATTTCACTTAGGAATCCAGAGAATTCATCGAGCAAACACGTTCAGGCTCTCTCTCTCTCTCTCATGCTCTATATCATGAACTTCCTATTTCAAATTTCTTCATCGTGTGTTGATATATTCTTATGGTTGTTACCTTTTGCCCATTTATTCCTTAAGATTGCGAGGACGCAATTTCTTTAAGGAGGGGAGTCTGTAAAAACCCGATATTTTCGTCAATTTTCAAATTGAAGTTTTTAAATTTTAAATTACAAATGGTTATAAAGTTTGAGGGGCTTTGATTTTTAAATAGTGGTTCATTTGTTTTTGGGCCGTGAAAATTTTAAAAACCCAATACCCTTTCCTTTTTCTTCGACTTAAACCCGATCCCCTCTTTCTCATTTTCTATTATTCGTTCGAAACCTAAAACCACCGAGAGAACAAAAATGGTGGCGGCCTCGTGCTCCATCGATCGTCATCACCAATTAGGGCTTCGGGAGGATCGGCTTCGTCAGTTCGAGTTCAACTTCGTCCTGGCTGCTCGATGGGGCTCGTCTTAATTCGTTCTCCTTCGTTCGAGAATTAGGGCTTCATCAATTAATGGCTGCTCGCCCTCGCGCTCGTTCATCTTCGCTTCCGTTCGTGGCAAAGGTGAGTTTGCTCACATCTAATTCTTGGCTCGAGTTATTTGTGTGTTTTGTTGCTTGAATTCTTGGCTGATTATTGCTTCAAATTTTAGTGATTTCGATTTGAACTTGTGTGAGTTTTACTCACATCTATTTATACTTGGTTTTCTCGGCACTGTTTTGTTGAGATGTTGATGTTTTCGATTTTCGTATGGATGTTGGAGATGATTTCTGGTTTTGGCAATTTCGTATATTTGTGTGATTTGATATCTACGGCAATGATTTCACGGCTTTGATACGTTGACTCTCGACTTCACTTCCATATACATTAATGACTTCGGCCATATGAATTTTTGTGTATCGAGTTGGATTAACTTCGTGGCCACCACGAGGTTGACTTCGAGCGACTTCGACTTGTACCTTGCTGAGTTTTAACTTGGATTTGTCGACTGTTTTTGACCTGAGACTTTGATTTCTTTCGTGACTTCACATTTTGACTTCTGGTAAACCCTTGAGTTGTACCACTGCAGATATTCTCAGTCTTGTTTGATTTCCTTGGCCACCGTCTTGATCATGTCCCCTTTGAACTTGAAGTGGTACGTGTTATAAGCTTATCAATTCGATGTTTGACACTGTCAAACTCGGCTCTGACTTGATAATGTGTTCGACTTTTATGTGATTGCTCCACTGGGTTGTTTTGATGTCCTGAGTTGACCTGCTGCCTGGTTATGTTAACATGCGTGTGTAAATATGAATCCATTCACCTAGTATTGCACTTTGGTCTTCATATGTACACTGGGATTGGCAATTTGATAAGTGCTTCGAGTTGCTGCCGTTTCTACTCTTGTTCATGCAGTTTTATATGATGATTATTCAAGTCATTCATACTTTATGTTGTATACATGTGCATGTTATCACTTGATGTTCACTGTTCATGTCATTCTTTTGGCCAGTTTGCTTTGCATTCTCTTTGTGTATTGTCACTACTTCATGTTCATATATGGTTATCCAAAGCCATTCTTTTGTTGAGGCTGTGTCACTGATGTTGGCTTGCTCATTGCTCCATTCATTTTCCATACTGGGTTGTTCATGTTTGTGACATTGAACCATATTGTTACTTGTGACATTCTTGTTCTTTACTGTGTACCTGGCCTGCACACATGTGCTTTGATGGTTCAGTGGTGTTTTCTGAAATTTGCAGTAGTCTTCATTGCAGTATTTGCCATTGTTCACCTTGACTTGTTCCTATACACTTTGTTTCAACTTGTTTTGCTGGTGCACTCGTTGCCTGCATCACTTGTTTACTACATTTGCTACTTCCTGAATGTTGCAGTGTTGTTTTATTCACTTGGTGGCATTTTGTTTGCTCACCATTTACACTGTGCAGTACCCCTGCTGCATTCGTTTGATTGTTGTAATTGGGTTTTCGGCTGCAGTTTGTTGTCATCTTTTCTTGACCGCTTTCGCATTTGTCTCTGCAATTTTAATCGACACTTGGCCTTATGACATTCGCGGCGATGCTTGTGAATTTTCATTGGGTACATCATCACTATAGTGGCAAGGCAGTGCACGCAAGGGTGAACTGCAGCCACACGGTATTCAATGGGTACATCATCACTGTAGTGGCACGGCAGTGCACGCAAGCATGAACTGCAGCCACACGGTATTGGTTTTGGTGTTATCTCTTTTGCTTTTGATTTATGGATCTATTTCGTATTCCAGATGTTGTAGTGGCGAGGCAGTATACGCGTGCGTATACTGCAGCCCTACTCGTGTTGATCTTTTAATTGATGTTCCAATTGTTTTGAATTAGTTCGCGTTATATTTACTGTTATCCGATTTCTTATTTAAGAATCGGATAGGTAAATTTATTTCTGTGACTGTCGTCTAATTATTATTTGATTATTACTGCCTCTATGCACTAATAACTGAGTTTGAATTAGACTGACCCGGGTATTATTTTCTTTTGAATTTAATACTCGGGTCAGACCGAGCATTTACAGGTTGTAGATATCTTGATTCAGGTTGCTGCTAGAGCTATGAAGTCCTTTCATACCTTTTGGAGTAGTCGACATCATTTATAGAAGTCTGTAATTTATTGGAAGATATGTATTCATGTATATTATATATGTTAATGTACTTTATATGTAACTTCCGGAGTCGACAGTTGTTGTTGTATCATATGTATTGTACCACGTGTATTGTAACTGACATCAGTTATTGTGTGTGTATATATATATATATATATATATATATATATATATATATATGAGATTCTGTGATCTATTCTTTTGTGTTATTGTGGATCTTGTTAGACCACTACTCTGATAAACACTTTTAAGTGTGGTATATTCATATCTATTTCCGCCTTTGTGATATGAATTATCTATGACTGATTTATGTTATGCTTATTTCTATATTCGTTTCCGAAGATTATATATAGCCACCGCGTGATAGCTTTGAGTTTGCATCGGTATGTCGGATTTCCTCCTTAAATGAAATGCATGCTATACTATCTGACATATCAGTGCTCGCGCAAAGAAATTACACGGATGGTCGCTCCTCAACAGCCTTATTCTCCGTGCTAGTCGACAGCATTACACCGTAGTGTTCTTGGCTAGCGTGGGTATAGAGGTGGGGCGATTTTCACGGCCCAAAAACAAATGAACCACTATTTAAAAATCAAAGCCCCTCAAACTTTATAACCATTTGTAATTTAAAATTTAAAAACTTCAATTTGAAAATTGACGAAAATATCGGGTTGTTACATAAGTAATGAAGGAATCACTCAATAAATGAAAGAAAAGAAATTAAACGACTAAAGCATGAAATAAATGTATAATAAGTTAATTTGGTTGTTGGTTTGAATTGTTATTGTTTGACTTATGGTTGGTTGGGTAAGAGAATTTGAAGTTGTTGGATGAATAAATAATCTATCGTTGTTCCATCTAAGACTGTTGAGTAAAGGATGCACTTGATAGTTATTTTCATTCCATACAATTTCAAGTTTTGAACCCGAACAACTATTTGTTTGTTGGATTAAATGGTTGCTTTGTCTTGTGTATGTATGCTGTTTGTAAAGTTGATGGTTGTTGTATTGATTGGTTGATTAATGGTTGAAACCGCATAAATATTTCACTTTATATAAATTTGTATATTTTAGCTAAATTAACTAATTTTGTAAATTTAAATTTTTATAAATATAATATCTAAATATGATATTGATTTCGAAATTCTTCTTTTCCCTTCTTTCCCTTTTCGGGGACGAAAAGTTTTGAGTGGGGGAGAGTGTAACGACCCGCAAATTTCGACAATTAAATTGTTAATTAAATAGGATCTTGTAATTTAATTTTTTGTAGAAAAAAAAAGAAAAAAGAAAAAAATGAAGATGATAAATTAGTATTGGAATGAACGCTAAATTTAAATATAGCAACGGTATTTAAAAACTTGATTATTAGTAATTTGAATAAAAATCTAATGATTGAAATAGTGAAAAATTTATACCTTTGTGTAAATTGAAAAAAAATAAAGGGAATTTACTATGTAAATTAAGAAAAGATTGGAATAAATGATGATTCCATGCATACTTATAAAAAATTATTATGAGTTGCATGTTGAAATGGTTGATTGAGTTGAAATTATGAAAAGGGTAATTAAAGACAAGAATTTGATTTTGCCTAAGTATCACTATATTGATAAACTATAACTGAATAGAAATTTTAATTTGCTCAATCCTTTTTATTTACTATTAGAAGATGTTAATTAATTTAACGGTGAAAATTTGAAAATAAATTCAAATTGTATGTTGGATACTAAATTGCAATAATTAAAGTTAGTAATAAATGGAAAACGGAATACCAATTTATTTATGAAGTGGATATAAGGGAATGTAACAAATTTGAATAAGGAATGCTAATTGTGCATTAAGTGAAGGAATGGAGCATAGATGGAATAATTAAAAGGGAATTAGAATTTTTAATTTGTATATATGCATTAATGAATGAATATAGAAATATATTGCAAATAAAATAGGAAGTAAGTGAAGATATGCATTAATGAATGAATATAGAAATATATTACAAATAAAATAGGAAGTAAGTGAAGATATGCATTAATGAATGAATATAGAAATGTATTGCAAATAAAATAGGAAGTAAGTGAAGATATGCATTAATGAATGAATATAGAAATATATTACAAATAAAATAGGAAGTGAGTGAAGATATGCATTAATGAATGAGTATAGAAATATATTGCAAATAAAATAGGAAGTAAGTGAAGATATGCATTAATGAATGAATATAGAAATATATTAAAAATAAAATAGGAAGTAAGTGAAGATATGCATTAATGAATGAATATAGAAATATATTACAAATAAAATAGGAAGTGAGTGAAGATATGCATTAATGAATGAGTATAGAAATATATTGCAATAAAATAGGAAGTAAGTGAAGGTATGCATTAATGAATGAATATAGAAATATATTACAAATAAAATAGGAAGTGAGTGAAGATATGCATTAATGAATGAATATAGAAATATATTGCAAATAAAATAGGAAGTGAGTGAAGATATGCATTAATGAATGAATATAGAAATATATTGCAATAAAATAGGAAGTGAGTGAAGATATGCATTAATGAATGAGTATAGAAATATATTGCAATAAAATAGGAATAAGTGAGAATCGATTGAAATATAAAATGATATTGGGTATTACAAGTATGAGTTTAGAAAATAATTACAAGATATAAGTGAAATAAGATGCATAGAAAAGTTGGTTAATTGTTAAGTGATGAATGATGTAATAAAGGAATGAAATCCAGATAAATTAACCTAATTGGGACCATAATTAATGATTTAAAAAAAAAGATGACTGACTAATAGAATAACTTATAATCTAAGGAAATCAAGTAGTACGTTAATTTGAAATAAATTTATAAATTAATTTATGGAATGTAATATAATTCAATGCTAAATGTCAATTTATTTAATAGTAAGATTGTAAATCAATAAACGAAGTTATGAAGATTTCAAATTTTATTTATAACAATTTATGGGAAATCAATTACAATTAATTGACTTGAATTGTGCAGTTAGCGTAGATTTTGTTTTGTAATTGAAGGAGGTTAATTTTATAAGATGAAATTTTCTAATTCTATATAAAATAGGACCACTGGTTGATTTATAGTATAGAAAGCAAGATGCATAAATTTAATTAAAGTATCAAAATTCAACAATTGTAATTATTGCAAATTAAAATGGAATTTGAGGATAATAAGGTGAAACCATGAACAAATGTTAGTGCATCCTTATTATTGGTAAAAGATGAGAATATAAAAGTTTGAAAATCAAAAAAATAGGTTTTTGAAAATTTAATTTATAATTTCTAAATATAAGGAAGTGGAGAAATTAACACTGCAATGGACAGACTTATCAGCTTTTAATTTACATCTAAATTTGTTTAGATCAATTTGGAAATTAATAAAATTGTGGATGTATTTTGAAACGTAAATGAAACGTCTAGATTTACATTTGTAAATACGTTTAAAATAAAATGTAAATGATAAGGAATTTATTTATTTCCTAAATCCGTAACGTGTGTAATTAATATTATTTATCTTTTGGGACCACTTCCGTTTGCACGTTAAAATTCGTGCACGCCTATTCTTTTGCGATCTATCTATAAATAGGCGGTGAAACCCTAGCCTCCATCTTCATTCCTCTGTATAGTCTCTTCTTCAACTTCTTCTTTTCTTCAATGGCAACAGACAATTTCTAGATCCAGTTTCAATCCAAATAAAAGTCAAAATTCAAACTCCTCTAAAAATTCCAGAAAAATTATATGTTGGAGTTCTCAGGATACGCAATCTACTGGTGGTGTTTGTTTTCCGTTTTGTGTTCGATCTGGAAACATATTCGCGTGCTCCTGTAGCCAAAGCGCGTGGAAGACGATAGTGACGTGGCGAGTATTTAATTAAGGTTTGTTTTGTTTTATAATTTATTTTGATTTTCAAATCGTTTAAATCGCATAACTTTTTCATACGACCTCGGATTCACGCGAAACTTTTTTTGTTAGGATCGTAATTAAATTCCGGACAGTTTGGAACTAGTTTGGACCAATTCGGAGAATGTCGAATTTTTGAGTTTAAATTGAATTTAAATTCGATTTAAATTCAAAAGGTGAGTGTTTTAACCCACTCACAACTTCTAAAACTTCTTATGTCTGTTAAATTAATTTTAGATATGAGTAAAAATTTATTTATGACTGTTTGGCATGTTTTATTCATTATCTCTGTTGAATTGCATTTATTTAATTTAACTGTTAATTTATTTTATTTATTGCATATAAATTTGACAGTTAGAAATTTATTTATTTGCATATTAACTGCCTGTCATAGTTATATTTATTTTTATTTCATATTAACTGCCAGTTAAATTTACATTTATTTTTGCATACAAACTGCTAGTTTAACGGTAGTTAAATTTATTATTGAATATAAACTGTAAGTTAATACATGTTATTTACTACCTGTATAATTTATATGCTCTATATTGATGTTGTTTAAATTGGATGATGATTGTAATAAATGGTTGATGATTGATATTTGGATGAATGGATGCTGTATTTTATATCGTATAAATTGCAAGTTATCGTGCATTTCATTCATTCGGGATTGCGGTTTGAAATGATATACAACCGCATTTTTATTTTAAATTGCGGATTGAAATGATAAACATCCGTATCACTTGACCATAGGGTAGAAAATTTTATACAGGCACCGCGGTATATATATATATATAATATTTTGAAATGATTTTCTTGGTGTTGTAAAGCTATATATATGGTTTATGGGATATTGATTTGGTTATTTATATATATATAGTAATTTTTGGTTTTTTAAGCTTTGTAAGAATTTGATTTGAAGTATAAAATTTAGTTGATTTTCGAGATCAATATGATTAAGCATTTATTTGAAATTTAAATTCTAGAGTTTTTCAATGACTTAAAAGAGAATAAGGTTGAAGATGAATATTAAGTTAAATTGGAACTAAATGAAAAGTTATAATTTTTAAAGGATATGATTTTTGTAACTTAATTTTTGTGTAAAGTGATTTGAATGAATATCAGGTTGATTTAAATGAATATATCAAGTTTAATAAATTGAAAGATTATCCAATTATGTGAAGTTATAAGTTTTACTTAAAGTATATTGAATTCATTAAGTAAACATTTCAAGTCTAAAAAAAAATGAAGTAATTGAATTTGATATATATGGGATGGTCAAATGAGTTTGTTTTTGAAATGATGTAATATTATTTAAAGCTTGGAAACGTAAAAATTTAAAATGGTATTTTGAAGTTTAAATCGATATTTGGAATTGATTTGTGAAATGTAAAGAAGCTATTTTGTTTTATAAAAGTAATTTAATATTTAACCATTTGAGAGATGAAATTTGTTTCAAAGTTATGGTTTTCAAGGTAGTATAATATGGAAATATTATATTCAAGAGTTTTGATTTCTAAATATTTTACTTTGAAACCACTATGATTTTTGGAAATCATATATTGGAAAATAAAGATGATATCATATTGTTTTGTGTTTTAACAGGAAATGATATCATATTTATATGGTTTTGAAATGGATATTATATTCTGGTTTTAAAAGTATAAATTATTTTAAAGGACCGCGGTGTTATAATAACGTTTGGTTGTTGAAGAGACCGGGATCGGAAGTTGTCATACATTCTGCCAACTCCGAAAACCACTTTAACAACCGTGTACGCGGTGGAGATTCCAGAATGAAGTAGGTTGGTGGAGGCGTTTCCTGCAAGGTAAATACGTGGACCCGACTCCCGTGAGTTGGCATAAGGTGGCTAAAACAGGAGCGATTCTCGGGCCAATGAGGTCATTCCTCTGATCGGACACTCCTCTTCGATATTATACTTTGACTTTGGATTGATTTAGTGGCCACTTTACTTTGATATTTTTTGGGGAGTTGTTTCGAGGTGGGCGGTAGCTGCGGCTACGCGTTTCCATCAGCCCGGATAGCAATTGGTATATCTACCCTGGCATTGCCTAGTTGTGCCGTGTCACCTACCCTATCGCGCCTTGTACGAGTTTGGATTTCTCCCGTAGCCCGTGTGGTATCCTCTGGTGGCTTCCCGATCAGGAGGGACTATGATATTGGATGGACTACTGGGACTATTATTGTGTTAAGGGGAATATTGGGTCACTCCTTAACGCTATTTAAAAGTAAGTTTATTTTACAATTAGACACTATTATAATAGCGCAATATACTATATAGTAAATAGTTTAACGGATCCTTAGGAGATGTAAATCCCGAGCATCTCTTGAGTTACTGCACTCATATTTATTCTGTTAATTTAACTTACATAAGATCTTTTAGTTCTGACTCGAGTGTTTTGTCTTTTCAATTCGCTCGGGTCAGTCCGAGCGTTTCAGGAATTGAAGTTTTAGCTCTGGAGGACGAAGACGAAGATTTGTAGTATTACTATCTACTATTTATTCCACTACACTGTATTCTACTGCATTGTTATTGGTATGTGTAACTCTGATATGTATTATATAAATGTTTCGTAAACAAATTTATAAACTGTATATTTTATTATTATATTTTATCCTTCCGCTGCGAGATTCTGTTTTCTTTTTCTTTCTTTCTTGTTTTTCTTATTTACCCCATAACAATCCACCCTTCCGTATGGTTTGAATCGGCACGTGTGTCTGTTTAAATCGTGCGAAAAGGCGGATGTTACAGTCTTAAACAAAATACAACAGATATCCCGAATACATAGAAGTCTCAATACATAAGCAAATGACAAGTCTGCACAAAACAACTGGAAACAACTAAGAAGCTAAATAGATAAAGATGGACCTCCAAGCAAAGCTCCAAGCTCCAAAGGTGATTCGCAATCGTTGTGACACTCGGTCTAACCCAAGCATAAAGCAAAACACAAAACACTCGAGTTAGGATTAACATTCTTATACCAGTAAATCAACTCAAGTGAAATGTCAACTGAAATACAAAATAACTCAAAGGATGTTGGGATTTCCCATCCTCTAAGGATCCATTAAACTATCTACATACGTAGTACAATACACTACATAGATAATGTCTATAGTAAAGTAAACTATTAAAATAGCGTTAAGGCGTTACCCATATCTCCGTTAACACATTTTATATAAATGCCATAGTCTATACAGTACTGTAAACTCTACCAAACTGGTGGGCTATCAGGGAGCACTCATTAGGTACGAGATAAATCAAACTCGTAGAAGGCGTGATAAGGCATGTGACAAGGCAAAAGCGAGGCAATGTCAGGGTAGGATTCTACCGTTTGCACTCCCGGACTGATGGTAACACATAGCAGTTACTACCGCCCAACTGAGACACACTCTCAAATCAAAGGTGCACCTAATCAAATCACAAAGTAATAGAATGGTATCGAAGAAGCATGCTCGATCGGAGGTGCGACCTCACTTGGCCCTGTATAGCTCCAGTTTTAGTCACATCAAGCCGACTCGCGGGAGTCAGGGCTGCGTTAATACCTCATATAGAATCATTGCAAAACCATCCTACTTCATTATGGAATCTCCACCACATACAGTTGTTAAACTGGTTTTCGGTATTGATAGAGAGTATGACAATATCTGATTTCGGTATCTTTAACAACCAAACGCTTATTTCACACCATGATCATTTTATATTTTCAAACAGTTCATATTTCATATAAAAATATCATATTCTATAACATTCCAAAATTTTGAATTTTAAATTCGGTAACTTGTTTAGATTTTTGAAATTTAATTTAAAAAGTTTCAAAGGAAATAAAATATTATTAATATTAAATACCACTTAATATTAAATACTACAAAGATATATGGATAAATAAATATTTGATAGTTTAAGCTTTAAATAAATAATAATATAATGAATAGAATATATATAACAAAAAAGAAATTGTCTTAAACCATAAATAAAATATATGTGATAAAATTTGATGTTGATAGTTAACTTTAAATAGAAATTAAAATTCAAGATTATGTTTATAATAAGACTATATGGTTATAACATGACATAGGAATACATATAAACTTTTATGAAAATTTTATAAACAAGGAAACAAAGATATACGCAAGGAAAAAAACTGCAAAACAAAACAAAACTTTGCACTTGCAAAAAAAAATCAAACAGCATATACATGTAAACAAAAATTGGAACAAAGGCATTAAATGCCATCTATTCAAGAACAAATGAAAATCTTGCTTAGCACACCATAAAATCATATCAGTCGAATTTAAACTTGGCTTAGTCAACAAGAAGAAAAAAATATCTGATTAAAAGAAAAACCTTGCACCAGTTATAACCTACCTGTACAAAGCCTTCTTTATATATACACATCCATATTAGCATAGTTCGTTCAAAAGTAAAAACATAGCAAGTCAGAGAGAAGAGAAGAATATAAGAAACATTTTTTTTCAGACTAAAGTATGATCTGCTGAAGAAAAAAAAAATCAAAACTGCATTTATTCTCAAAACCAAAGTGTTCTATTTCAAAATTGCTTCTAGGTGAGTAACATATTTTGAAAAGATTCAAGCATAATTAAACTGTGTAGATGACTTATGGCAAGTGTTATGCTTATGGCTATATACAGATGAGAATTTATATGTATACTATTTATATTTGTTCTGTACTTAGTTGTTATCATCTCTGTGTTTTGTTTTCAAAAATTACAAGGCTAAATCAAGTTAAAAACTTTAAATCTCACTTCCCTAATCTTTGATAGATTTTAATCTTCAACAAATAGGTTAGTTTAAACATCATTTATGAGTTAATTCTGTTTTAAGCTTGAAGTGAAAAAATATTGACTCTGTAACTTGGTTTATAGTGAAAAGAAGCATCATATGATAAATTCAAGTATTTTAAAACCTTGATTTGATTATATAATTTAAATAAACATATAAAGATATGATTTTTAAAAGCAATATGATGGTTTTTACTTGAATATTCCAAGAGTAGTTCACAGCTTAACAAAATCTGTTATTTTTCCAATTTCTGATGATCGATCAAATAATTGTAGATGAAAATTGGTTTGAAGCTAGTTTTTGATTAAAGATTTTAGTAAAATTGTCGAAAAAAATTTCTTTTGCGTAAATTGATGAGTCGAGTTCAAATTAGGGTTGTATTCGAGTTTGTTTGCGTGTCTGTAAACCAGGTGACTTCATTACCTCGGAGCGATCGAGTTGCACGTGATGATGGGGGATGGTAGTATGGAGTGGAGACGTGCTGTGGCCGGAGTGGAAGCTCTTTTGGTGGTCTGAGGAGCGGCGGCGAGGCAATTTCATTTAGGTGTCTTCGAGTTGCAGTGTCGAGCGAAATGCTATTTTCGATTTTGAGTTCTTTGTGTCGAATCGAAGTTCGATTTCGATTAAGGGTGAGTTTTTCGACTTGCCGAAGGTCGCGATGGCCACCGGGGCGGCGGCGCGGCGACATGCAATTGCATGGCATTGTGCGATGTATCAGGAGATTTTCGATGGGAACAACTCGAGTTAATACTCGAGGAATATGATGTATGGCTTCGGTGAGGAACTCGAGTACACGAATATCCTTTCTGTTATTTCAGTTTGAACAATTAAGTTTAACTTAAACTCTAATTAAAAAAAAGAAAAAAGAACAGGAAGGAAGTCGAAGAGCGAGGCTGGGGAATGTCTCGGGGGAAGCTGGTGTGAAATTCGAGTTTGACTCGAGTAAAAATATAGGTTGCTCGGGTTGCTTCAAAAATGGGTTAGTCCCAAATTAATTTCAAGTTATAATGTTACATAAATTTTGGTGTTAACAAAGCAATTAATGTTTAACTATTTTGAGTTAAGAACTTATTTCAAGTTTAATTAACCAAGCAAATACTTAACAACGTTTTAAAATCTAATTAATACTTTAAATAAATAGTTAATTTAAGATATGTGTTAAAGTTAATTAAAATTAAAGCTTTTTGTAATAATAATTAATTGATTTCGAAATAATTAAAGAAGATTTTTGAATGTTAATTTTGATAAATGACCAACTGTTTTGCAAAGCGATCAAGAATAATTAAATTAATAATTGTAATTAACTAAAGATTTATAATTTGTAATTAAAATTGATTAATAAACAATTAAGTGTCTAAATTATTTATGATTAAGAATTGTTAATTAGATAATTTAAGTTAATTAATTTATAAATTAGCAGTTAATTAAGTCAATTGATTGAGGAATAATTTATTAACAAAGTTAATTGAGATTTAGTTAATTTGTTTATCACTAAGAATAATCGATCATTGGTTAAAATAATTATGTGGTTAATTCACTTAAAGCACATTGGAAAATAATTAACTATTGTTCTGCACTGGATTGTTATTTCTGTTGTGATCGTAATACTGTGTGATGTGAATTGCTCTGTACTGCATTGTGATTTGTGATTTAATTCTGTATTGATGTGAAAACCCCTTTGCCCGTAAACGGCATTTAAACTTCGATGCGACAGGGAGTTGGGTCTCAGTTTGTTATCTGAAACCCCCATCGAACCTGAATGTGAATCTTTGAGACTGATATGTCCACGTGTTTCAAAATTAAACGCTCGCTATTCGGTTTAGCCGAGAGAGGACCTTTGTATCATATAGCACATTCCGAATAGTGATACGTTGAAATGGATAGCATTTGAAGACCGCATGTCTTCAAAAACGATAGGATAACCTATCGATTGTCTCTGTACTGAGTTGCTTCGGTATAGAGATTCCCTAAGTGATGGGAAGTCCGATCGGGATAGTGGATACCCGAATTTGCAAGGGCTTCTTCCTTTATTGGACGATGTGCCTACGGTTCTGTTCGAACCCGTAACAGACTTATACGGTTGTATGTCTGACACTGCACTTTGAGATATAAAACAGATTTTTTTCAAATATGTATCTATTGGTGGCAGAGAATTTATTCTCTTAGCTTAACACCCTTCTCTGAGACGTACGAGCTCAGAGGTTATGTAATTGAAGGTTATCAGCGATATACTTCCAATTTGGTAGTGTGGCATCCTAAGTGCCGCTGCGTGTTGATGATCATCTGTTGATCAATTGTGATCAAAGTATGGCTTTCGTGTAAAGCGTAGCTTTGTGGATGAGACCTCATCGGACCTCACAACCCAGAAATGGTCGAAACAGGAAAGATGCGGCAAGGTTATGAGGGTCGCGCCCTTCAAGGTATGTCATTTCCTTCTGAAAAAAGGTGATGTCATGGTATGGAGCCCAGATATTTACCTATGTGGTTTCTCCAATATCATTTATTATGTGGTTGTTGCATTGTGATAGAGGGCCCTCGGATAAAGGTCCCAAAGGACCGGGGAGTGGCATATTCATGTAGTAGTTACCTAGTTACAGAGGTAACCCAGCCTTGTGTTGGCAGAGAGTTGGTTAAGTTCTCGGGACATCCCGCCAAAGGCGTACCCATGTGGCAGTAGGAAGTTCCTTATCCTGACCATTTGTTGGAAATCCAAAGAAACAATACGAGCCCTTTATGATTGCAATTTGTATAACCTGCCACCTCAGGTGACAGCTATAGTAGGCATAGTATAATGGTACCTATACTGGCTAAGATTGATATTCTACTTTCGAAATGTTTTCACACTATCCACTAGTAATAGTATCAAAGAGTTTTCTCATATCAAGCATATTTGACTATCATAAGGGGAAATCTCCCCAAGTGTGCGATTGTATTGTGTGTGTGTGTCGGGAGGCCTTATGGTAGTTTCATTTTCCAAAAGCATAACGGAATTTCTTTTATAAATCTATTTTATTTAAAAGCAACTGTTTTTGTTTACTCATACCAGTCCCGTGACTGACCCGGAGTTTATTGTTTCTTTTCTAAACTCTGGGTATTCATAATTTCCACACGGGCAGCCTAGTAGCAGGTTTCCGTGTTTCTGGTGTTAGCAGTGTTTTGGAGCTTTTGCTTTGGAGATATTTTAGAAGCTTTTGGGATCTCAGGTGCTTAGTTTTGGAAGTACGCTATCTTCATTTCTTTGAAGACTTTTTGAATATACGATCTCTTGTTGTACTATTAAGATGTTCCATTCGGAGTTGTGATATATGTATAAAATACTCTAATGAAGTAATGGATATTATGTTGATGTTGTATCTGTGATGTAATGCATGATATTCATTCTGTTTCCGCTATTTTATGTTCATTTGATGTTGTTATAAGCTCCATCCGACTGGAGTTCGATGTTTGAATCTTTGGCAGTCGAATACAAGTGAGGTATTTAGTGTCAATTTTTGAACATTGGATTTCGGATCATGACTATCATTTCAAAATCATATTACTTTTGAAATCATATTCATTGTCGAAATCATAACCACAAAATAGTTTAAACCATCATATCAAAATATTCGCATTTAAATCCATTATATCCAAATCAAAATAGTTCCAACTTAAACAGTTTAAATATTGAAAATAGTTTACATATATATATATATATATATATATATATATATATATATATATATATATATTGAAATAGTTATGACTTAAAAATAGTTTATGTATTTTAAATAGGTTATAAATTAAAATAGTTTATATATCAAAAAGATTTATGTATTAAAAATAGTTTATATATTAAAAAGAATTATACCAAAAATAGTTTCAAATTAGAATTGTTTCTTCCAATTTCACAAATCAATTCAAATTCTCGTTAAACCATTTTAATTTATATCGATTTCAAATCCATGTTTGAACTTCAAATTTAAACCACTTCCAATTCAATAGGTTTTAATGTTTTAAATATTCAAACAATTCACAATAACTCAATATGATAAATATTTCAAAATTCAACTTTAATTTAAATTAAATTGGAAAATATTCATTTTATCATTTTCATAAGCATTTCAATAAAATCCTATATTACAAATTTAAACCAAAATTAAATATTAAATATCGAACTTTAATTTATTTAATTTTAAATATTCACTTAATCACCTTTTATGAACATTTGAATAAAATCTCAAATTCAAATTTAAATCAAATTTAAAAATTCAATTTCAATTTTTACTTAAATTTGAATATATTCATTTAATTATCTTAATCAAAATAAAGTTATAAAGTTATAAAATCATATTCTTAATATCCCAAAATCAATGAATTCAAATCAATTCTTATTTATATCCAATTCTTAAACAAATAATATTTCAAATCTGTTTCAATTTATCTTTCTAACCATACCTTATTAAATTTATTACAAATCTATTTTAAAATATTAATATAATTTTATATAAATACTTAAACATATTATATATATACTAATTAAATTTTATTAAATTAAATCTTATTATTAAATTTTATTTTATATTAAATCTTATTTTATACATTTAAAAAAAATTATAAGTAAAATCTTAAAATTTATATTTTCAACTAACTTAAAATTTTAAAATTTTCAAATATATGATTTTAAATATCTAAATTTTACACTTATCTAAAAATAAAATATAAAGTCAATGTTTTTTAAAATCCATATATTTTCTTTCAAAACCATGAAAATCATTTTCAAAAAATAAACCAACGGTGTCTGTATATAGTTTTCTATCCTATGGTTAAGTGATACGGATATTTATCATTTCAATCCGGAGTTTAAATTTAGTATTTAAGGGTATATATCATTTCAACCCGTAATCTCAAAAGTTCAAAATCAATGAAAATCGCTTGGGTTTATCATTTCAACCCATAACGATTTTCCCCTAATCTATAATATCGTTCATGTATGTATCATTTCAACCCATATGGATTTTCTAAAATAACAAGGCACTTGTAGTGTGATAACAATAAACAATAATATAAAATGAACTAATGCAAATAACATCGGTGAGTGATCATATTTAATCATTAAATAAAATATATATACTAATAGGTTATCGTGTCAATATTGTCAACTAACATCGGTGAACTAATGCAAATAATAAAAGATCATATTTAACCATTACATAACTAACAATTCAAATTTAATAACAAATTTCAATTGTCATTTCATGTGAAATCAATCTACTAAATATAAGAATGTTAATCGTGAGTGATCGCTCATCTTTTGAGGCTAGAGAAATAACAAGAACAAGATGCGATGAATCTAAGCACAAATTCCAAAGCACGGCACGATGAATATGAATTCGATGAACGAAGCTGATGATTAGGAATCAATGAAAACAAATCAAAATCAGCTTGATATAAACTGAAACAAAGTATATTTTATATTATATTTTTTTCTTAAAACCATTATTCAATTTAAAAATACATATTTAAAAATGAAATCTCCATATTATATATATATATATATATATATATATATATATTCCTTTATTATTTTTCAATATTTATTTAAAACCTGATTTTTCCAATTCTTCAGCAAAACATAACATATATACATTAAAGTTATAAAAATCAATTTCAAAATATTAACATAGGTGAACATTTCTAAATTTAAGCTTTGGCAGGAATGGAAATAATTTTATATGGAAAAAATGCAAGCACTTGCATCTTATTTTAAAACAGAAAATATGAAACACGTTACATGGAAATGGGTGCAGATGGCAAAGCGAAAGAAAGATGGAAGGCTACTCGATTAATATAGTCATGAGCTTCAAGAGTGACAAATGCAGGAAAACAAGCAACAACTTATATTGTCTTGAAGGCTTGGCTGATTGATGCAAGGCAGTGGAGTGGCGGCTATGGTGGGGTACGCGAGGGTGGAATGATGGCACTGCAGTGCTTAGGTGATGGTGGTCGGTCGAGGTGATGTGGCATTGATGGGTGCATGACGTGTGTTGTCAGGTGGAGGGGTTTGCGTGGTGCTTGGCTATGCTGTTGAAGGCTTGGAGGATGGTCGGAGAATGGTGATGAGGTCGGTTGCCAGTGGCAAAGGAGCGGAGCAAGTGTGGTCGAGCGGCTGTTGGTGGAACAAGGTATTGCGGAGGACTAGGGGTGGAGATCGGTGAAAGACTGGTCGGCAGGGGAGGAGGAAGCACGGGTAGAGCGGAGAAGGGAGGGATGCACGGGTGTGGTGGAGGCGAGCTAAAGGCAGCGTTCAGGCAATGTGGTGTACTCAGGTGGTGGGTTGGGTATACATGTATGCTGTCAGAGGGTAATAAGGCGGCTGTGCTATGGTAGTCGCTGGTGGGTGGTTCGGTCGGCAAAGTGGGAGAGAGGTAGGGGAAAAGAAGGGTTGGTTGGGGTTTGTGGCTGTCGTGTGGGGTAGGGTCGGCTGCTACTCGGGTTGGGAGGCGAAGGGAAGTAGGGGAACGGTGGCAGGCGGGTCCGACTATGGTGGAGGTTGGCACAATTGATGGTTATGGCTATGCGGAAGGAGAGAGGATCGGTTGCGGTCAACCATGTTGTCCAAAGGTGATTGGTTGCATGAGTGGATGGATCGGGTCCGATGGTGATGGCTGTTAGGCGTGTTTCAAGTGGCGTTTGTGGGTGGCTATGGAAGCTGATGCGGGCGGAGCAGCTGGATCGGCGAGGAGATTGGGCATAGGGTGGAGGCGATGCTTCTCGGTGGAGATATGTGGTGACGTGGTCGCAGGTTGGTGATTTACAATTTCATGAAATAAGTAGCGGGAGACTTATATATATAAACATAGACTACAAAATTCTTTTTCTCAAAGAGGAAGAGCAGAGAACAAAATGAACGGGAGAGAGGGGAATGAATGAATGTAGAAGAAAAATCAAAAAATAAATTGAAAAGGCAGGAATAATTAAAGCCAAACATTGAACTTCATATATATAATGCAAATAGCTATTTATTTTAGCTGGTGGCTAGGTAAAAGGACAATGGAAACAAACAGGCATAATTGCGGAATCGATACAATAAATTGTTTTGTCGATTTCTTCGCAACCCGAATGTCAAATTACAGGAATGAATTACTGCGGAGATCAGCATGACCAGACGATCAGAATGGTACATGAATATCAGCGATACAACCATCCTATCAAAAGTCGATATTTCGTTGCCAAACTACTACAAATTCGCCAAAAATAAGATAAACGGGGCTAAAGAAGTCCAAATTTGGCGAAACGAATTATGACATCTCTTAGAAAATAGTTTACATTTTTTACATAAAAATATTCAAATTTCAAAAATATTTTATTCCCAGCAAATTAACCAATTTAAATTTAAATTGGAAATTTCACAACAAAATAAACTTTCATATTTTCCAATGAAAATCTACCACTTGTTATGCTTAAAAAGACGCATACCAAATATCAAATTTTCACTGTTAAATTTAATTGATTTACCTTCAAGAAAAATTAGTTAATTAAGTTATTTAAAATAGATTAAATTCTCATATCGTTACACTGAGCAATTCAAGTCTAAATTGAGGGGATGATGGTCGATTCGAATGGTTCGAAAATCTAGGTCGTCACATGTGGTATCAAAGCTCTGGTTTAGGCAAAACTCAGCATATGGAGTAAAACCTCATCAAAGATAGGTTAGTCATATCCTAGAATGAGAAAAATTAATTACAAAACCATCTTCATTCGAGCTTAAAATTCTTCATTAGGATCCTCCTGACTTATGATTTCTTTTGAATTTTAGAACTCTCCCCTTTGTTCTAAAATCCATTCCTGTCTTGTCCTGTTTGTGTTCTTTTGATACTGGAGCATCCCATAGCTCTATTTTGGTTGATCTCTGAGATAAATTCCACCTAAATTAGTAACTTCATCCTTTTAAGTGACTAACCCATCGGCGGTCCCCCCAACCTTAGTATGATTTGTAAAGGGGTGAAACTCATTTACAATAGGCATCGATTCACTGGAGATTTCAACGTCCTCGGTTTTGATGTTGATATTTCTTACAAAGCCCAAACCTTTCCTAAGTAGGCGACCAGGGTAACTCGCTTGTGATCGAATATCGATTGCCTCGGGTTTAAGCAGACAATCTCGTCTTTCCTCTTGATTCTCAACTAGTAATCTTGACTCCACCTTGATAGTCAGGGATTATCCTGATGTTTCGGTGAAGTCACATCTCTCCTATCCTAGCGGAAAATTATATTCCGCATCGATCTTATTCCTGTAGGTTGACCTATTGTCCTTCCTACTGGACGAATAGTTTCTATGAATGGTTAGTCATGCCTGTTGGATTAGACAATCACTACACCATTTTAAGCTATTAACAACGGGTAAAAACCGTTGTTAAGTCCAAAAGCAACGGGTAAAAATGGTCTTTAATACAGGAGTGGTTGACTTTAGCGACGGGAAGAAACCGTTGCTTTATTTCCAAAAGGCAACGGGTACAAATCGTTGCAAAATGGGCCAAAGGCAACGGGTATTAACCATTGCAAATTCGTCCAAAGGCAACGGTTATTAACCGTTGCAAACTTGACAATAGGCAATGGGTATAAACCGTTGCTTAATTTACAAAAGGCAACAGTTACTAACCGTTGCTTAATGGGCAATAAATCAACGGATATAAACCGTTGCTTTATGTCCAAAAAGCAACGGGTGCAAGCGTTGCTTTATGTGCAGTAAAAAACGGTTAAAAACCGTTGCTTTATGCCCAAAGTCACACATAAAGCAACGGTTAACACCCGTTGCACATAGTATTTGCTCCTGCCTGTAACTCACTACTGCGTTATACGCATATCTCAGTATATATACCAGAATATCAATATATATCAAAATATTGGTACACAAGCACTATAAACATATCGCACATATACCATACATATAAAATTATCAAACTTATAATTACACTCATTGTTTTGCAAACACAATGCTACCGTGCCGGAATATCATACTCATTACACTGCATTGTTTATTACACTACAGTACAAAGATTTCATTAATTACAGATCCAGTACAAAGATAAGTACAAAACTTTCGTAAGAAACAGATCCAGTTTTCAGCTTCAACCTGAGAGGAAAATAAAATCAAAAGGGCAAAGCATTCCAGTTTTCAGACTTCAATGTTCAACCTGGTTCATGTGCAACTCGAAGATTAAATTCAGAGGCAGTTCAACTTCATAAATCTGGAAAGAATATTCCAGTTCAAAAACAAAAAGCATATACCTGATTCAAAAAGTCTGAAACAGTTTAAAACAAAGTAAAACCCAAGAAAAGAGAAAATCAAATAATGCAAAGCAATTCAAAGCAAACAACGGTTAGGATAAAGCAAATTTGATCAAGCCTCAATTTCCATATTTTGAAATCTTTTTCAGGTTCTCTTTCCTCTCTGTCAAACTATCCAGGTGAGCAAACCGCCCTTATAAATTCTTAAAACTTGATATATCTATTTTGCATGTGATAAGTCTTGAATGTAAATTGTGAAAGGTGCTTGCATGCTTGTATTTATGAATGGATGACTGTGTGTACGATTGTGTACAGGCAACATGCCTCTGTTTATACATGACAGGTTTGATAAACCTGTCTAAAAATTCATACCACCCAAAAGAATGAATGTTAGGCTTTGATCATTAAAAGGAAATTGCTTGAAATAATGTAATTTCATATATGAAAATAATTTCAGATAAAAACAGGTGCATTGCTATTCTTATATCACAGTTACGTACACAGGCTGCTAATGTTGTTACTTATCTTCTTGTTTAATCAAGAAAAGCATTAGATCTTGGGGTGCATGTTATCATCTGAACCTCATTGATGTGGCTGAATTCAATTAGATTATCAACCCTCTTGTTTTTGGTCAGTCTTGAATAGACACTTTATGTAATCTGACTCAGTCCGTGTGACATAAGTATTAATTACCACTAATAGAAGTTGCATTGAATCTTGAATGCAATTCATTATCCAACTTTGAACTATTTCTATTCTATTATTTCGAATATCAAAATAAAATTGGTGAAAGTTTGATTATCTTTCTAGCTCAGACTTTGAAATGCAAAGTCAATATAATGTTTTATGCTTTGTACGAGTTGGCAACACTTCTTTCAAGTTGCAAATATATAATGTTATAATAATTTTTAAACATGGTTGTTTTTTAGTTTGAGAGGCATTGAAGGAGAATATAATGGGCTTCAACCTTTTTTTTTAGAAGGTAAAAGCTTTACTTCCTAGTATTTGATAAATTGTCGATTATCTTGTAAACAAGATAGACCAAGACAAAATACGCATGCATTTGCATATGCAAATTTCATATACAGCAAACAAAAGAAAATCAGCAATATATGCAAAGAACAAGTCAGAAATATCAATACCTCCGACTAAAGTTATCGTATCAAACCCTTTTGATGATTCACATAACCTCCGACTCCAACATCCCCAAAGGTCTCGGTAAATTGTCGACATATTTTGGCGTACATTTCTTCCCCTTCCGGCCCATCCTTGTATTGCTCCAAGCGATCACTGTTAAGCTGCTGTACATCTGATATAGTAAACAACGTCCCCGTTCTGATTTGTCTGATCCCACCAACTTCTCACCACATTTCGAGGCGAGAAACTGGTGGGATCAGACAAATCAGAAGGGCACGTTGTTTACTATATCAGATGTACGGCAGCTTAACAGCAATCGGGCATCATAGGGATGGGCGGGAAGGGGAACATTCACTTTTATGCGGTAGTGATAAAGTCTTCCTGCATCACCAGAATTTAAACTTAAGCGGATTCAAAACAATATCTAAAATACTGACTGAAATAAAGGATGCAAATACAAAAATATATTACCTTAGCACTGCTGAACTAAAGGGTGCAAATACAATATCTTGAACTGCCTATCTACCTACAAACACAAAGAAAGAAAGAATAGTCAAGCTGATCATATGTATGTATGTGTACATATGTGTATTTATGTGATCATATGTAAGTACCTACAACTACAAACACAAAATGAACACTTGCAATATATCCATCCTTATTTTGCTAAGGTACAATAACTGCTCCGAAATATAAACACAAAATATAATGCATCCATTACTATCATATAACACACCATTCTACATTTTACACCATTTTAAATAAATATTTTGTTAAGGTGCAATAACTGCTATAAAATACAAAGTTAACATATGCATTTGATAAGATCTTCTAATGTACACTTAAAATATCAAATATGTATTCTGATGGTTCAGATTAGAAGGTGCATCTCTACTTTGGCAAACTGTTAAAGAGTAGTAGATATTGACTATAATCAATCCCCAAAAACTTAATGAAACATCAATCCTAAAAGCAAGGGCGGCCCAAAGAATCGGTTGACCAAGCCCAATGTGAATTATTTTGCCCCTTCCTATATAACATGTCAATTTTTTTTTATTTTCTTTTTCATATATAAGCATAAAATCACATATAAAACTATAACATAACAAAGTACCAACTTTTTATACAAAAGTTGCCACATTAAGTGGACTGCAATACTTATAGTTTCAAATTGTTTACAAAACAGTGTATTTAATTTTTAACGAAATGTATCAAGTTTACAAACTAGTGTATCTAGTTAAGTGTACAGGCAAATCACATTGGGTTCTGCCTAAATGTTTGCACACACTGCAGGAAAAATAGTACATCAATGAAAGTATCAGTTCCTAAATAATTATTAGTCTTTTAGCTTCAGCTTTCAAATTTCGATTCCTAAACGATTAGTTACAGAAAACTAGTTGTTTATAACAACATACTAATAAGTTATTAGCTTCAGGCGTTTTCAAGGTAATGAAATCTAAAGCAGTAAAAGGGCGACTCAATTTTAGAAAATTAGACAACTCAAAACAAGAAATTCGCTTACTTAATTAGCAGTGGCAGTATAGAGACTGTAGCAGGACTTCAAATCAGCAGTAGAAAATATCGCGTAGGAGGCAAGCATGAGCCGACGATGGCTGATGGAATAGCCGAGTATGCAACGATAATTATTTGGAAAGCATTGATTTTTGAAACCCTAGTTTATTTGGGTTCGAGCATCGCCAACATGAAGATTGCTTTTGAGCTGTAACTTTGAAGTAAAACAGATTTTTGGTGTTGCCCGGCTCAGTTGGTTGCCCCATCCCAGGGGCTTGGTGGGCTTGCCCCTGGGCCGGCCCTGCCTAAAATATTTACGACGGTTACAAACCGTTGCTAATTATCCACGGTTGAAAACCGTTGCTAATTGGAATGAAGCGCGCCTAAAATTATGGCTCGAAAGGATGAAATTCACCGCCATCATTTGTCTCCAAAGAAGCTACGGTTAATAACCGTTCCCAATTAGCAACGATAATCAACCGTTGCTAACTGAACCAAGACGGTGATTAATCGTTGCTAAATGGCAACGGTTAATGACCGTTGCCAAATGCGCGAATGGTTAGTTGCAAATCTCAGTATTTGGTGTAGTGAATGCTTCTTCCGTGACTAACCATTTATAGAAACTATTCGTCCGGGAGGAAGGACAACAGGTCGAGCTTCAGGAATAAAATCGATGCGGAGTTCAATTTTTCACTTGGATGGGAGAGATGTGACTTCACCAAAACATCAAGATAATCCCTGACTATCAAGGTGGAGTCAAGATACTAGGCTGAAAATCAAGCGAAAAGATGAGAGTACTGCTAAACCTGAGGCAACTGATATTCGATCTGAAGCGGGTTACCCTGGTCGCCTACTCATGAACGGTTTGGGCTTTGCAAGAAATATCAAAATCAAAACCAAGGACGTAAAAATCTCCAGTTAATCGACGCCTGTTATGAAGGAGTTTCATCCCTTTATAAATCATACTAAGGTTGGCAGGACGGTCGATGGTTTAGTCACACAAAAGGACAAAGTTTCTAATTGAGGTTGAATTTATTTCAGAGATCAACCAAAATAGAGCTATGGGATGCTCCGGTATCAAAGAATACGAATAGAACAAGACAGGAATGGATTTCAGAACAAAGGGAAGTTCCAAAGTTCAAAAGAAATCCTAATTCAGGAGGATCCTAACGAAGAATTTCAAGCTCGAATAAAGATGGTTCTGTAATTAATTTTACTCATTCTAGGATATTATTACCCTATCTTTGATGATTTTTTACTCCATATGCTAAGTTTAGCCTAAACCAGAGCTTTGATACCATATGTAGCGACCTGGCATTTTGAACCATTCAAATCGACAATCACCCACTCATGTCAGACTTGAATTGCTCAGTGTAACGATCCAAGAATTTTAACTATTTCAAATAACGTAATTAATTGAATTTTTCTTAAAGATAAAACAATTAAATTTAACAATGAAAATTTAATATTTGGTATGCGTCGATTTAAGCATAGCAAGTGGCAGATTTTCATTGGAAAATATGAAAGTTTATTCTGTTGTGAAATTTTCAATTTAAATTTAAATCGGTTAATTTGGTTGAAATAAAATGTTTTTGAAATCTGAATATTTTTACGTAATAAAAATGTAAAATATTTTCTAAGTCAGACGTCATAATTCGTTTTGCCAAATTTGGACTTCTGTAGCCCCGTTTATCTTATTTTTGGCGAATTTGGAGTATTTTGGCAATGAAATATCGAATTTTGATAGGATGGTCGTCTCACTGATATCCATGAACCATTCTGATCGTTGCGTCATTCTGATCTCCGCAGTACATTCTTTCCTATAATTTGGCGTCCGGTACGTGAAGAAATCGGCAAAACAATTTGTTGTATCGATTCCGTACTTGTGCCTCTTTGTTTCCATTGTCCTTTTACTTACCCACTGGCTGAAACAAACAGCTATCTGCATTATATTTTTGAAATTCAATGTTTAGCTTTAACTATTCCTACTTGTTCAATTTATTTATTGATTTGTCTTCTGCATTCGTTCATTTCCCTCCCTCCTGTTCATTTTGTTCCTTGTGCTTCCTCCAAGCCTTCAACAACACAACGAAGCACAATTTAAACCACCCCACCTGGCAACACACGTCATGCACCCAACAACGCCACCTCACCTTGATCGGCCACCATCACCTAAGCATTGCAGTGCCATTATTCCACCCTCGCCTACTCCACCATGGTCGCCACTCCACTGCCTTGCACCAAGCAGCCAAGCCTTCAAGACAGTATAGGCAGTTGCTTGCTTGCCTGCATTTGTCACTCTTCAATTTCAAGACCATATTAGTAGAGCAGCCTTCCATCTTTCTTTTGCCTTGCTATCTGTACCCATTTTCATGTAACGTGTTTTGTATTTTCTGTTTTAAAATAGGATGCAAGTGCTTGCATTCCATACAAAATAATTTCCATTCCTGCCAAAGCCTGATTTTAGAAATGTTCGCCTATGTTAATATTCTGAAATTGATTTTTATAACTTTAATGTATATATGTTATGTTTTGCTGAAGAGTTGGAAAAATTGGGTTTTAAATAAATATTGAAAAATAATAAAGGAATATATATAATACAGAGTTTTTATTTTTAAATATGCATTCTTAAATTGAATATTTGCTTTAAGAAAAATATATAACATAATATATATTTCGTTTTAGTTTATATTAAGCTGATTTTGATTTGTTTTCGTCGATTCCTAATCATTAGCTTTGTTCATCGAATTCGTGTTCATCGTTCCGTGCTTTGGAATTTGTACTTAGATTCATTGCATCTTGTTCTTCTTATTTCTGCCAGCCTCGAAAGCTGAGCAATCACTCATGATTAACATTCTTATATTTAGTAAATTGATTTCACATGAAATGACAATTGAAATATGCTGTTAAATTTGAATTATTAGTTATTTAATGGTTAAATATGATCTATTATTATTTGCATTAGTTCACCAATGTTAATTGATAATATTGACACCGATAACCTGTTAGTATATATATTTTATTTAAATGGTTAGTTTTGATCATACTTATCGTTGATATTCTATGTCATTTTATATTATTGCTTATTGTTATCACACTGCAAGTTCCTTGTGATTTTAGAAAATCCCTATAGGTTGAAATGATACATACCCGAACAATATTGTAGATTAAAGGAAAATCGTTATGTGTTGAAATGATAAACCCAAGCGAGCTTCATCGATTTTGAAATTTTGAGATTGCGGATTGAAATGATATATAGCCGTAAATATTAAATTTAAATTGTAGATTGAAATTATAATTATCCATAGGACTTGACCATATGATAGAAAACCATATACGTACACCGTTAGTCAATTTTTTTTAAATGACTTCCATGGTTTTGAAAGGAAATGTACGGATTTTAATAAATATTGATTTTTAAGATATAAAATATATATTTTATTTTTATATATGTGTAAAATTTAGATTTATAAAATTATATATTTTAATTTTTAAGTTTATAAGTTAGTTGAAATTATATATTTTAAGATTTTACTTATAATTTTATTTTATTTTTTAAATGTATAAAATAAAATTTAATAAAAAATTAATAATAAGATTTAATTTAATAAAAGTTAATAATTAATATACATATAATATGTTTAAGTATTTATATAAAATTATATTAGTATTTCAAAAATAGTTTATAAATTTAATAAAGTATGGTTGGTAAGATAAATTGAAAATGATTTGAAATATTATTCGTTAAGAATTAGATATAAATAAGAATTGATTTGAACTTATTGATTTTGAGATTTTAAGAATATGATTTTATAACTTTATAACTATATTTTGATTAAGGTGATTAAATGAAAATATTCAAATTTAAATAAAATTGAAATTGAAGATTTATATTTGATTTAAATTTGATTCTGATATTTTATTTAAATGTTCATAAAAGGTGGTTAACTGAATATTTTAGAATTAAATAAATTAAAGTTAGATATTTAAGATTTAAATTTGTAATACGAGATTTTATTTAAATGCTTATGAAAATGATAAAATTAATAATTTCAAAGTTAATTTAAATTAAAGTTGAATTTTGAAATATAAATTTATCACATTGAGTTACTGTGAATTATTTAAATATTTAAAACTTTGAAACCTATTGAATGAGAAGTGGTTTAAATTTGAAGTTCAAACCTGGATTTGAAATCGATATAAATAAAAGTGGTTTAATGAGGATTTGAACTAATTTGTGGAGTTGGAAGAAACAATTCTAATTTGGAACTATTTTCGGTATAAATTCTTTGTAATATTTAAACTATTTTTAATATGTAGCTCTTTTTATGTGAAATATGAATTGTCTGAAAAATATAAAATGACCACGATGTGAAATAAGCATTTGGTTGTTAAAGAGAACGAAATTGGATATTGTCATATTCTATGCCAATATCGAAAACCACTTTAACAACTGTGTACGTGGTGGAGATTCCAAAACACAGTAGGATGGTTTGGCGACGATTCTATATGAGGTATTAACGCAGCCTTGACTCCAGCGATTCAGCTTGGTGTGGCTAAAACAGGAGCTATATCGGGTCGAGTGAGGTCGTACCTCTGATCGAGCATGCTTCTTCGATACCATTCTATTACTTTGTGATTTGATTAGGTGCACCTTTGATTTGGGAGTGTGTCTAGAGGTGGGCGGTAGTAGCTGCTATGCGTTACCACCCGCCTGGGAGTGCAAACGGTAGAATCCTACCCTGGCATTGCCGTGCGTGCCTTGTCACTTGTCTTATCGTGTCTTCTACGAGTTTGGTTTGTATCGTACCTATAGAGTGCTCCCTGATAGCCCACCAGTTTGGTAGAATTTACAGTACTGTATATACTATGCATTTACATAAAATGTGTTAAAAGGGATATGGGTAACGCCTTAACACTAGTTTAATAGTTTACTTTACTATAGACATTATCTATGTAGCGTATTGTAGTATGTATGTAGATAGTTTAACAGATCCTTAAAGGATGGGAAATCCTAAACATCCTTTAAGTTATTTTATATTTCAGTTGACGTTTCACTTGAGTTGATTTACTGGTACAAGAATGTTAATCCTGACTCGAGTATTTTGTGTTTTTCTTTATGCTCGGGCCAGACTGAGTGTCACAGCGATTGCGACTCACCTTTGGTGCTTGGAGTTTTGCTTGGGGGTCCATCTCTATCTATTCAGCTTCTCGGTTGTTTCTAGTTGTTTTGTGCAGACTTGTCATTTTCTTATGTATTGAGACTTCTTCGAGATATCTATTGTATTTTGTTTAAGACTCTGTTATTCATTGTAGTAGCTTCATGAACTACTATTTATCTATTCCACATATTATTGTTATATTACTTTGTGTCTATGATTCTGTGATTGATTTATTTACTGTAAATGCTGTGTATTGCCAAAAATAAATTAACAAACTGTTGTTTTGATCAAGTCTAATATGAGTGAATGATTATCGATTTAAATGGTTCGAAATGCCAGGTCGTTACAAGAAGGGACGTAAAGAAATATGAAACTAAAACAACACAGAATCTCACAATCACAGCAGAACAATATATATTATAATATCGATTAATTTTACAAAAGAGAAACTGTTATGTACATACATCCATCAAAGTACAAAAACAATCATAACCATCAGCCTGGACATTTATAACATCCTGTCCTCACAATTGCTGATAATTTTTATAACAAAGCAGTGGAAAATAAACATATGCGCATATAAGCCTTGAAAACCTCTAACTCATCTCTTGAGCTCCAATACATCTAAACAATATGTAAATATGCTCGGTTTGACCCAAGCATTATATAAAATAACACCCGAGTCAGTCCGGAAAACTAGCATGAGAAAACACATCCAACTGGATTTTTAAGATATAAAAACCTATGAAAACAAAGGTATCTCGTAAGACCATGCCACACATAAACACAGACGGGTGTTTACCTTAAGATAACCAGAACATTTCATATGAAATCCTCTGATATTATAATAGTTCTAATATACAAGTACTTATTAATCATAGTCGAAATTGTTACATTAATTAAATTCCAACATACTAGGTTCTACAATCAAAACCGAAGGCTCGTAGTGGATAATGGATTCCAACTATTAAAGGGTAAGGGTCTACCCACTGAATTTGTACACTTCTGGATAAAATATATGGGAGGTTACAACAAGTTACACCTCTGCTACTCAGGACCGGCACTACCCCATTTTCGAAAAGCATCGAATATGACCCCTTGGTTGCAATCAACAACCCCATAATGGGATCCCAAAGCATACATGAATATTGCTCAAGACTTGGGAAGATCATACCCTACTTGGGAACGACCCACTTAGTCCCTCCGCATGTCTCTACTTTATTCACTTCCTAGGTGTGAGGCTCGAAGAGGCCATGCTCTTACCATTTATGTAGCAATTCCAACTTGGAATGTAACACTGCCACCTAGGCAACAATGCAATATCAGCATTCATCCTTACAAGTTTTTTCTGGGACTTAACGAAAAGATTGAGAGCTCTGTCTTTAATTCCATCATCTTCAAGATGTCTTCTTTTCGAACGCTTGAGTTGGACCAAAGTTGTTTTCAGATAACAGATCTGATCCCGGTTTCTTCAAAACAATATTCGGCAATTTTCGGTAAACTCAACCTCGGTTGTTTAGGAAATAAACAGTCAAAGATAAGATCGGAGATCACCTCCTAACCGTTAGTGGATGGATTTCCTTATCATTGTCCTAGGAGAACGAAACAAGATTTACACACACAGCACAACATCATCGGAGATGACTGTTCCATGTAACTCACGTGTTTCTCCTAAATATTTCCAAAGTTACGTTTGGGTCCAAATTCGATAGTCGATTATTTAACCATCGAATAAACAAATACTCAATCAGAGATTTAATTCCATAGGAAAAACCATCATTGGCTAAGCAACAAGCATCACCAAGCTTCCTTAATTAATATTTTCTTAAATCAAAACCATCTTGAAAATGCTTGTATCAAAATAGTTTTACAAAGATATATTCACAACTCATATATTTCAATACTTAGAAAATATATGTATATTTATCTCAATGGTATAAGTATATTTGCAAAACACTGAGAAAGATCTCATCTTTTACCAAATCCTAAAATCATTTATAAACTCTATTATAATTTTAGGAACCATGTATAAACCATTTATAAATTATTCTTTAAGTCATTTCTAAACCCTTATAAAACCATACAGTTACTTATAAATTCTTTTTATAAATCTATAAACCCATTTCTAAAATTCATTATAAATATCCATTTACTTATAAACCTCTTTATCTTGTAAATAATCTTCCTTTAAATCTTCAAACCATTTTATTATCTCTTCTTATAAAAATCCAAGTTCGTATACAAAACAATATTTATGAATCTCAAAACCATCATAAATAAATAATTATTATTAACTTTTAACCACTTAAAAATAATAATTAATAATTAAAACCATTATGGATAAAATAATCGTTAATCTTTACCATATAAATAATAATAATAAATTGCCAAAATATTATTAATAATCATCATTATTAATTTCAAACCATATTAATAAATTAAATAATTAACCCTTCAAAATATTTAAATAGTAATAAACAACTTTAAACATTATTAATATGAGTGACGAACTTTTATTACATAACCTATTTCCTCGATAAAAATCCATACTTAAATCTTCAACCCGAGTAGACTATACTTGAGAATCTCTTTCCATTTTATAAAAGCTTCCTTTCATAAAACCCATTTATTTATGAACTCCATTTATAAATCTATTCCCCTTATGAATCTCACTTATTCATGAATCTCATTTAAAAACATCAATCACCATCCGTTTTAATATTACTTCCATATAGATAAATTCCTTTTATAAATTCCCTTCTATTTATAAAAATATCGTTCCCTCGCCTTTAATTTCCAAAATAGGGTAACTATTTCTAAGTTATCATTCTGACCCTTATGATAAATCCACTATTTGATTTATTCTCCAATTTATTAAACAATAATAGTTCCCTTTATAAACCCCGTTCATAAATCTATAATTTTATTATCAAAATACGATTTACAAATCTTCACTTCCTTGCAAATTATCCCCTTTATAAATTTCATTTTTATAAATAAATCATAATAAATGTACCTACACACACACACATATATATATATATATATATTACTTTGTCAAAAATGGTTAATAAATATTAATGTAGAAATATTTCTAATTTCCTTTTAACCATATCCCTTCGTTACGGATTTATTTTAAGATTTTCAAAAATCTTTATTTTACTGTTTGAAAATCTCTATATAAATATTTTATAAATCTACCAATCTGTAATATCTAAAATCATACTTCCATTTTAGAAAAATTATTAAAACATATCAAATTCCCAAAATCACTTTGAAATCCCCTTTTAAATCAAAACACTATTTTATAGTATTTTAAAATACCAAAAATGAGGCCCGGTGTTACTAAAGCACTAATTAGGAAAAATCATATCCATGTCGTCAATATGGGATTCGAAAAATCATATATCACCATTTATATGAAAACAAAATCAACGGCATGAGGAATCCCGTTGGATCCCTCCAACCTATCCGCATGCATCACACACAGTATATAATCAATAATATAAAAATCAACAGCTTCAAGACGGAATTCATGTACAAATGGTCATCTGCTCTTACACGGGAACGTAATTGGGTCTCATCCGCTCCAATAGGAGGGAATATATCCAATCCAACTAATAAATTAGTAAACTATCCAACAGTCAGTAACTATCAAAAATAAATATCCAAACATCTAATTGATAATTTTTACCGACCAAAATATTTTCTGTTTAACCAAAAGGTGAGATTAACTCGCATTGATTTTATTAGTCGTCAAAACGATCCATTTTGAAAATTTTAACCCCAAATTCCAACTAGTTCTAAATCCATCCAATCAATTTCCTTGGCGTTGTGCTCATTGATACGAACGTAACGCAACTTGTCACACTCGATTTGGACATCGTACGAGAAAGTTACGGATTTATTAATATATGATAAAATTAATTTTAATTAACTTTAATATTTAAACTAAACATTTTATTCTATCTCCCTCCCTCATTGTTCATGAACGAAACATGCCATGTGTAACAACCTGCATAATTAACGATTATATATTTTAAATGATTTATTTAAATATAGCGTCGTTAGTCGAATTTTGGGTCCGAAATGTTACTTTCTGCAAACGGCCGAATTGGAGCTCGAAACTACTTCCATTGAGTTCAAAACGTCGTTTGCGATCGTTTTGAGTATAATCTTTGATATGTTTGGAGTAAGTTGAATTTTGCTACTTTTTCTAGTTGGGCTTTAGCTTTGGGTTCAGCCCCAAACCCCACTTAACCCTCTAACTCAGCCCATCTCGTCCCATTCATTCATTCCTACTCCTCTTCACTTCTAAACTCAAGCTCCAACTGAAATGGGGGAAAGGAAGAGGAAATAGAAATTCCCAAGCCCTAGTTGCTCTTGATAATCCAAATTCTTGCTCCAAATTCAAAGAGAAGGATAGGTAAGCCTCTTCTCCATCTTCTCCATCTCTTCTCCTCTTCAATTTCAGAAAATATCCTAAACCTAATTTAGGAAAATATGTGTTTTATTCTTAGATTGAAGCTTGTTGAGTAAGAGTAGAGAGTGGTTGGCCTTGTTCCTTTGCAATTGAGCTTCTTCTTCTTGTTCTTGAGTTAAAAAGGTGAGTTTTTGGAACTCACATCTAAGCTATTGCTTTTGTCGAGGTTAGGTATGAATTACTAACCTCTATTCATGTCTATTGCATTGGATTTGGATCGATTGGTTTCGATATATTTTGGCCACTTTGGCCTAGGCAAATTGTTGCCCAGACCAGGTGACCAGACGTCTGGAAACCAAGCTCAGACGTCTGGTTTGTACCTGGAGTGAAAAATATAAACATACGGCAGTTGGAAGAAAGTCAGAAACCACTTTCAGACGTCTGACCCTCAGTTTCAGACGTCTGAACGGTTTCAGACGTCTGGTTCGCAAAATCAGAAGTCTGGTCTGTTTTGCCGGGATTTTCCAACAGGCGAAACCAGATGTCTGAATGCAACCTACAGACGTCTGGAATCCCCTGTTTTGCCTATTTGCCTATTCTTGGTTGATATTTCATTGGTTATCGATGTTTGTCGACTTGGTTTGTGATTATCATTCACGATTGACTTTGATGACTTGTTTTTGACTTCATTCACGGCTTTTATAAATAATCTCTCCAAATCGTATTAAAAGCTCCCTTTTCCAAATTATTAATTCTATTTAAAACACACACTTTCGCACTTCGAGCGAAGTGGAAGGATGATTAAATGGTTGGGCAAAACACGGACCATGAATCTGTGCGTTTATCCTTCCGATTAATCCCCAACCTATTCAATTGATCGTTTTGACCTTCGGGTTTAGTTTACCGATGATATGAGGTAAATTTGTACTGCTTTGAGTGTGAAAGTGACTGACAGATAGTAAACCGTTTAGTGCGAACGAGTGGTTATGGGACATACGTTAACACTGTTCGGATTCCTTTTCGAGAGTTGTGACACATTCCGCCAGTTAGTGGTGTCCAGTACTGGGTCTTTGACCTTCACCACTACGGCTTGTCGCCCTATAGTATCGCTCTGATGTTGGCCTTATGTGCCGCATGGGTGATATTGGGTTTGTGCCTTCGGGTTTGTCGCCCTATATAGTTTCGCTCTGATGTTGGCCTTATGTGCCGCATGGGTGATACTTAAGTTTGGAGTCTTCAGGCTCATGGATCCTTGTTTGTACAGTACTGAGCTCGAGCAATTTTATGATGTTTCATTGATATGTATATTCTCTTGGTATCGCCCTTCGGTGTTGATCTTTTTGAGCTGCATGGAGAATAGCCATTACCTTGTGGAACTTGTATACCTTATTGGTATTTGTTATTTGCCTTTTTGGCTTGATTTGGGATATTTGTGTCCTTTGTTTCTATATGTTGCCGATGATATGAGGCTTGTTATCATATGATTCATCTTTTGTTCGATGATTGTGTTATCTCCTTTAGAGATATTTGTTATGCTTTGAAATCTTGCAGGTTTATTGTTGTTCAGTTTATCTAACTGATTTATTTAGCTAGACTGACCCGGGTAGTTTATACTCGGGTCGGACCGAGATGTTTCAGGTTAGGTGCTTTGGACTTAGCCTCTTTTGCTTCCGCATGGACTATTCCGCTGACTCCTTTTTGTCTTAGCTTTTTGTATAGTCCTTTCTGTTATAACTTTGATATGTATTCTATTGACTCGTCTGTATATCGTGGTTTGCTATACCACTTGACATGTATTATTTTGTATACTCTGCTTTGTATCGGTATATGTGTGTATATGATGGTTTACTGTTCTGTGATGCATATTGCATTTGAGTTGTTATATTCTGTTCTGATAGATCCTCTAGCCACCTATGGTTTTGTTTTAAGTATTCATTGGATATGTCGATCTGTTTGGTAAGGCAATTGTCGATGTATTCAATAGATAATTAAAGCAAGGCCATAGATGGTCGCTCCTAAACAGCCTTATTCTCCGTGTTAGCAGACGGTATTATCTATTAATACTCTTTGCTAGCGTGGGTATAGAGGTGGGGCGTCACAGCTTGGTATCAGAGCTGAGTTCAGAACAAAATATGATAAACACAGAATAGAGCACATATTACGATACATCAAAGTGTGATAAGTGATACAAATCTTTGAATCATTGTGTCTCTCTATTCCTTCTACCATCAAAGGTTAGATAGGATTTGAGAATATGCCTAGGAATGCATTTAAATTCCGTAGTATTCCATATTGAATTATCTACTTAGGGAATAATCTTTACCTTATCTTAACTTTCAGCTTATGGCTGGAAGAGACGGAGGACGACGCTCGGATGCTGGGCAATCCAGTGGCTCACATCCGGACGGCGTCTATATGTCTGCCGATCAGTTTTTAGAGTGGTTTAGGAGCACGTAGCCACCAGCTCCTACTCGAACATCTCCTCCATGCAAGTCCACCTTCGCACGTTTGTGCAGTGATTTTTCTCATCTTGGAGGGAAACCATTTAAAGGCTCCGAGATTGTTCTTGAGGTCCAAGCTTGGGTTCGCAAGTACGAGCATGTTCTCTCTCGCATGGATCTTTCTGACCATGATAGAGATCTTGTAACTTCTAGCTTATTGCAAAAGCGTGCCCTTGATTGGTACGAGCTTCTTTTAGCTGAATTTGATGAGTCTGCTCTTTCTTGGACTCAATTTCGGGTGCGATTCGAGCTCAAGTTCGTTCCTGAATCTGAGAAAGTTTTATTGACCCATCGCTTCCTTGAGTTGAAGCAAGGGGAGTCTTCCGTTTCTGAATATGTTGCATCTTTCGAGGCCTTATCTAAGTATGGTCTTAAATTCATTAAAACATCCTATAGGAAGAATTTGAAGTTTGTTTCTGGTCTTAAGAAATATCTTAAGAAATCTTTGATGCTCCAGCTTAAACTTTCCTTTGAGGAGTTGGTTGATTCGGCACTTCATCTCGAAGCCTTCGAGAAGGTGTGTGATTGTGGGAATGATGTTGAGGTTCGCAAGAACGCCAACAAGAGGCAGTTTCCATTCGATAAGCGGGAATTTTTCCCTTCCAAGAAGAAAAAGCCCGTTGAATCTGATCCTCAGTCTCAGTCTCAGTCTGTTGGAACACCTTCCACTCGAAAGTGTTTCAATTGTGGTTCCCCTGATCATATGATTCGAGCTTGCCCTATGCCTCTCTTCTGCCGTTATTGCAAGAAGGAAGGTCATCGTAGTTCCACTTGTCCCATTGCTCCGAATAATTCTCCATCTGGCAAGTTAAATGTAACAGATGCTTCTGGAGGTTCTTCTCAGGGATAAGGTATGTCTCCATCTATCTTGGAAAGTCTCTATTTTTCTTTGTGATCTCGATTTCCAATTTGATGGCATCATTTTATTCTTTAAGCCCTCATGATGAGGAAAATGTTGTTCCTATAATTCTTGTAGTTTAAGAATTTTCTGGTATTTCTGGTCTTGTCTTGGGATTATCACCCAGGCAATCTTTTGTTGTAGTGTTAAGGTGTTTTTAGCTCGACCTTACCACCGGTTTTCATTTGACTACGAGTTACGGAAGTTAGCATTCCACTTACCGCTCTCCGCACTCGTTGTAATTCTTATGAATGATTTGTTGTGTCATCCAGTTACCTAGCCCATTTCATCCATTTTATGAATCGAGTATTCTGTGAATATATCGATGATTCCATTTTTAGTATTTATTGGTTTTGGATGGAAATTAACAATAAAAAAAATTGCAAATCTTTTTCATAAGATTTATTTATAAGTATAAATGGGATTTTGTTTTTAAAACGAACAAAGAGAATTTTCGAAAGTTTTTAGAAACATGTTTATCATATAGAAGATGGTTTTGTGATTGTATTGCCCATTGAGTTCTTTAAGAATTCTGGTCGATGCGCTTGATCAACGCTATCGATAGGAATCTCCTAAACGCTTTGATGAGACTAACAGACACAATAAATTGATTTGAAATAGGTAAATTTTTCCAGAAAGATGATTTCATGAAGGTAATTGCGATTCTAAAGTTTTAACTTTTAAGAAAGAAGATTATTTGAAAGAACTATTTTTGAATACTCTTATTCTTGGGATTCCCGAAGGGAACCAAGACTTTATCTTTTGTACCAATACTAGTCGTGTTGGTTTGGATGCCGTTCTCTTGCAAAAGAAAACGTGCTATCACTTGTGCTTCTAAATCGTTAAAGCCGATAGAGACTAGGTATGCCACTCATGATCTAGTACTCGCGGCTATTGTTTCCGCTTTTTGTTTTTGGGCATCGGTGTTTTTGGGATGAGAAATTCGTTCTCTACCCCGATCATAAATTCTTGAAATGTTTATTTTCTCATAAGGAACTTAGTGTTGGTTCGAGTTTCTTGCATCTTATGATTTTGACATTCTTTTTATTCCCGGAAGGGGATTGTGTTGCCAATGCATTTAGTTGTAAGCAACATGTGATTGTTTCCTTGTTGATGTCCGAATGGAATGGTCTTTTTACCAAGTTCATCGGACGTTTTGTTGTACTTCATTTTGTTGAGCTTTGGTTCATTTGACGTATTGTTTGTACCACGTGGGTGTTCCAAATTATTTTGAGCTTAGGAATCCATAGAATTCTCTGAGCAATCAAGTTCGGACTTATCCTTTCGTGCACTTTATGGTGAACTTCTTATTCTGTTATTCTTTTGTGTTAGTATGTTTGTGGGAGTTGGGAGAGTCACCTACCTCTTGTAGAGTTCTCCTACAATAATAGTTTTCAGCCTAGTGTTGGCATGGCTCCTTTCGAAGCTTTTTACGGAAGGCCATGTCAATCACTTTCTTGTTGGTTGGAATCTGGGGAGAAGATTATTCTTGGTCCAGATTTTGTTCGTGATTCTTCCGAGAAGATTGATCTTATCTGGTTGAGAATGAAAGAGGCACAGAGTCGCCAGAAGTCCTACGCGGACAACCGTAGGAAGCCTCTCGAGTTCTCGATCGGTGATCTTGCTTTTATTCGTATTTCTCCTTTGAAAGGGGTTATGCGTTTCAGTACGACTGGGGAATTGGCTCCTTATTATATAGGACCGTTTTCTATTACTGAACGTATTGGCCCTATGGCTTATGGAGTTTCACTTCCAGCTCATTTATCTGATATTTATGACGTGTTTCACGTCTCTCAACTTCGGAAGTGTCTTCGGGAGTCGGATTCTGTTATTACTTCTCCTGATTTGCAAAGATCTTGAGGTCTCACCGGACTTATCTATTGTACAGCAACCTATCCGCGTGCTTGACACGGAGGTGCGACACATTCGAAACAAGGACGTGCCGCTCTTTAAAGATCAATGGTCCACTAATCCCAATGATTGTACTTGGGAAACCAGAGAATTTATTGAGCGATCTTATCCGGGTTTTCTTTCTTTGCTTTGAAACAGTGAGTATGTCTTTTCATCTCAAGCTTATCTCCTTTTCTTTTGAATGTTTTATGTATGTAGTTGTTACAAATATCGTCTCTAGGAATTGCGGGGACGCAATTTTGTAAGGAGGGGAGATCTGTAACAACCCGCATAATTAACGATTATATATTTTAAATGATTTATTTAAATATAGCGTCGTTAGTCGAATTTTGGGTCTGAAATATTACTTTCTGCAAACGGCCGAATTGGAGCTCGAAACCACTTCCATTGAGTTCAAAACGTCGTTTGCGATCTTTTTGAGTATAATCTTTGATATGTTTGGAGTAAGTTGAATTTTGCTACGTTTTCTAGTTGGGCTTTAGATTTGGGTTCAGCCCCAAACCCCACTTAACCCTCTAACTCAGCCCATCTCCTCCCATTCATTCATTCCTACTCCTCTTCACTTCTAAACTCAAGCTCCAACTGAAATGGGGGAAAGGAAGAGGAAATAGAAATTCCCAAGCCCTAATTGCTCTTGATAATCCAAATTCTCGCTCCAAATTCAAAGAGAAGGATAGGTAAGCCTCTTCTCCATCTTCTCCATCTCTTCTCCTCTTCAATTTCAGAAAATATCCTAAACCTAATTTAGGAAAATATGTGTTTTATTCTTAGATTGAAGCTTGTTGAGTAAGAGTAGAGAGTGGTTGGCCTTGTTCCTTTGCAATTGAGCTTCTTCTTCTTGTTCTTGAGTTAAAAAGGTGAGTTTTTGGAACTCACATCTAAGCTATTGCTTTTGTCGAGGTTAGGTATGAATTACTAACCTCTATTCATGTCTATTGCATTGGATTTGGATCGATTGGTTTCGATATATTTTGGCCACTTTGGCCTAGGCAAATTGTTGCCCAGACCAGGTGACCAGACGTCTGGAAACCAAGCTCAGACGTCTGGTTTGTACCTGGAGTGAAAAATATAAACATACGGCAGTTGGAAGAAAGTCAGAAACCACTTTCAGACGTCTTACCCTCAGTTTCAGACGTCTGAACGGTTTCAGACGTCTGGTTCGCAAAATCAGACGTCTGGTGTGTTTTGCTGGGATTTTCCAACAGGCGAAACCAGTCTGAATGCAACCTACAGACGTCTGGAATCCCCTGTTTTGCCTATTTGCCTATTCTTGGTTGATATTTCATTGGTTATCGATGTTTGTCGACTTGGTTTGTGATTATCATTCACAGTTGACTTTGATGACTTGTTTTTGACTTCATTCACGGGTTTTATAAATAATCTCTCCAAATCGTATTAAAAGCTCCCTTTTCCAAATTATTAATTCTATTTAAAACACACACTTTCGCACTTCGAGCGAAGTGGAAGGATGATTAAATGGTTGGGCAAAACACGGACCATGAATCTGTGCGTTTATCCTTCCGATTAATCCCCAACCTATTCAATTGATCGTTTTGACCTTCGGGTTTAGTTTACCGATGATATGAGGTAAATTTGTACTGCTTTGAGTGTGAAAGTGACTGACGGATAGTAAACCATTTAGTGCGAACGAGTGGTTATGGGACATACGTTAACACTGTTCGGATTCCTTTTCGAGAGTTGTGACACATTCCGCCAGTTAGTGGTGTCCAGTACTGGGTCTTTGACCTTCACCACTACGGCTTGTCGCCCTATAGTATCGCTCTGATGTTGGCCTTATGTGTCGCATGGGTGATATTGGTTTTGTGCCTTCGGGTTTGTCGCCCTATATAGTTTCGCTCTGATGTTGGCCTTATGTGCCGCATGGGTGATACTTGGGTTTGGAGTCTTCGGGCTCATGGATCCTTGTTTGTACAGTACTGAGCTCGAGCAATTTTATGATGTTTCATTGATATGTATATTCCCTTGGTATCGCCCTTCGGTGTTGGTCTTTTTGAGCCGCATGGAGAATAGCGATTACCTTGTGGAACTTGTATACCTTATTGGTATTTGTTATTTGCCTTTTTGGCTTGATTTGGGATATTTGTGTCCTTTGTTTCTATATGTTGCCGATGATATGAGGCTTGTTATCATATGATTCATATTTTGTTCGATGATTGTGTTATCTCCTTTAGAGATATTTGTTATGCTTTGAAACCTTGCAGGTTTATTGTTGTTCAGTTTATCTAACTGATTTGTTTAGCTAGACTGACCCGGGTAGTTTATACTCTGGTCGGACCGAGATGTTTCAGGTTAGGTGCTTTGGACTTAGCCTCTTTTGCTTCCGCATGGACTATTCCGCTGACTCCTTTTTGTCTTAGCTTTTTGTGTAGTCCTTTCTGTTATAACTCTGATATGTATTCTATTGACTCGTCTGTATATCGTGGTTTGCTATACCACTTGACATGTATTATTTTGTATACTCTGCTTTGTATCGGTATATGTGTGTATATGATGGTTTACTGTTCTGTGATGCATATTGCATTTGAGTTGTTATATTCTGTTCTGATAGATCCTCTAGCCACCTATGGTTTTGTTTTAAGTATTCATTGGATATGTCGATCTGTTTGGTAAGGCAATTGTCGATGTATTCAATAGATAATTAAAGCAAGGCCATAGATGGTCGCTCCTAAACAGCCTTATTCTCCGTGTTAGCAGACGGTATTATCTATTAATACTCTTTGCTAGCGTGGGTATAGAGGTGGGGCGTCACGCCATGACTTCGTTACTTTTTTTCCGAACGCATGCCCCAACTCTTCCACCGCTGACCTCCATACAAGCACCACTACGCTATGCTCCGCCGTCGCCCTGCATGCCAGCACCACACGAAAAAAAATCGCGATCGTACCCAAAATGCTGCTCACATTTGGACGAGCCTCGCAGCCGCCTCGGTCGTCGATTCGATGGTCCAACCATTAGTTAAACTCGTATCGTCGTGCACTACATTTCCATAGGTGAAATCGATGGCTAATTCAGCCTCTAAGGGATCCGATCAACCATGGCCGTTGATTTCTAGGTTTTTAATGCCGGCTGTAAATTTTTAGGGTTGTAAATGTAGGAATTGATGTTCTTATACAGAAACTTTTTCAAAGTCCTATTCATCCGTGAAAATTTCAAACTCCAAACGAAGGACGTCGCTTGATGTTTTATATGTTATACCCCTATTTCGAACACAATGGAATATATATTAGAAGCCAATTCCATCATATACAGTAGTTAGCTTTTAAAATAAAATTGTATTAATTTTACTTCAATTAATTTCTATGCGTTCCGAACTCGCACGACCAAACGATACGCCCGATTGCCACAAAATTTGATTGCATATAATAGTTCATAATTACATATCTGAAGAAATAGGTTTCGTAATAATCAAGACACTGTCCCAAAAAGTTTTTTTACACATTAATTAAATTGAATAATTCCCAAAATCATTTTAATCACTTTTAATCCAAATTTAAAAGTTTACTATCTTCCTTCTTATTCAAATAGGATTTAAATCAACTTTATAAATCGTTTTCATTTATATTAAATCCGAGATTAAATTATTTAAACAATTTCAAGTATTAAATTTAACAATTTAATTATAAAATAAATCGCTATATTTGAAACTCAAGTTATTTAACTTATTAAAATAACTTTTCAATATTTAAAGTCAATTAAATATTTTGAATTTAAATGACTAAAATTCTGGGTCGTTACATTCTTCCCCCTTAAAAAGAATTTCATCCTCGAAATTACCAAGTAAGAAACATGACACAAACCCATTTACTTTTCAAAACAATTAGTTAAAATGGATTACCAAAGTTCTAAATATTTGAACTCAATTCATAGTTACTAACTAATACCAATCCAAATTATAAAACTAAAATCAAAATTTTAAGTTATAAAAAAATTCCCATAATTCTCAAAAAATTTCAAACGTCTTAAATTTTTGAAAATTTTCACGCAACGACCGGGTAATTTTTGAGCCTCGAAAATTGACACTAATACATTCACTGTATAGAGTCCCGGCAATCAAGTGCCGAAAGTACCAGGTTGTTAGGGTTTAGAAAAAAAGAGATAGAAGAAATAGAAACAAAATAACAACAACATAGAATCTCATAATCACAACGGACAAAAATAATATATAATAATAGCTTTTATACAAATAAACTGTATCAGTTAATACATATAAAATTATCAGAGTACAACAATCAACATATAAATCTGGAAAGTTATAACAACTTGTCTTCATAAATGCTGAATATACAGCCAACAATTGTGGCGACCCACTATTTCGTACCATTCAAATCGACAATAATCCACACACGTCAGACTTGAATGATGCAAAATAACAGATCGTAAATAAATTTAGAGAAAATGAAATTAAATACACAGAATCACATACACAGAATAATTAGAATAACTCGTAGCAGAATATAAAATACCATAGTAGTTTATGAAGCTACTATAACAATGTCTCAAAACAATACATAATATCAGTCTGAAAATAACATAATAGAAATTCCAAATACATAGAAGTTCACTAATACATGAGATGAACAAGAATAGTTGAAACTGAAATAGATATATAAATAGATAGGCAGAATCTCTAGCAAAGACCAGCTCCATAAAGAGAATTCAAAGCTGTGAATACTCAGGCTGACCCGAGCGTAAAGCAAAACACAAAATACTCGAGCCATGACATATATACTTATATGATGTAAACCAACTCAAGTGAACTGTAACAAAGTACAAGTAAGTTAAAGGATGTCTGGGACCACCCATCCTCTAAAGATCCGTTAAACTATTTACTATGTAGTAATATTGCTCTATTATAATAATGGCTACAGTAAAATAAACTTAATTTAAAATAGAATCGAAGGGTTACCCTTATAGCCCCCAACACATAATAGTCTCAGTAATCCATCCAGTATCAGCATATCTCTATATCGAGAGACTATCCTAAATACTCCATGGGCTACGGGAGAAAAACAAACTCATAGTAAAGCTCAGTATGGTAGGTGACACGGCACACAAGGCAATGCCAGGGTAGATATACCAATTACACACACGGGCTGGTGGTAACGTAGCAGCCACTACGCCCACCTCGAGCCACACTCCAAAATCAAGGGGTGCACCCAATCAATCACAACAGTAATAGAATAGTACCGAAGAAGTGTGTCCGACCAAAGGAGCTACCCCTTTTGGCCCGAGATCGCTCCTGTTTTAGCCACCTTATGCCAACTCACGGGAGTTGGGTCCACGTAATATACCTCAAGAACGTCGCCACCATCCTACTTCATTCTGGAATCTCCACCGCGTACACAGTTGTTAAAGTGGTTTTCGATATCGATAGAGAGTATGTCCATATCCGATCCCGGCCTCTTTAACAACCAATCGTTATTATAACCCATGGTTACAATTTAAAAATGGTATTTATATTTCAAAAATCAAATATCATTTCAACAATTCAATATCATTTCAAATCCATTTCAAAATATCAAAATATCGTATCTTTTCAAAACCACATTCATTTTATATAAAATTTAAGTACCATTTCAACTCACATTTCAAAATAGTTTATATTTCAAAACAAATACTCCCTTTTAAATCATTGAAAATGAATTCATTATATTTAAAATTCAAATATTTAATTCCCAAAATTTAATATTTTCCAAGATCATTTATTTACTTAAATTTATTAAAACGGTGAAAATTCAAATTTCGTAGCACTTAGAAAATGCTACGAAAAGTTATGTTTTAAGCAATTCAATTAACAAAAGATAGCATTAAAAAATTGCTGTGATAAGGTTTTAGATTTCAAATAACTCCTTAGTTAAATTCAGCAACTAAAGCACTTACAAAGTGCTGTAATAGCCCTTAGTTCATTTAAGTCTTTTAGTTCATTTCTATGAACTGCAGCATTTACAAAATGTTGTAATATCCTTTACAGTAGAAATAATAGCATTTCAAAAATGCTGTTAATTAAATTCCAAATATTCAATATAATTTCATATATAATTAAATTTTTATTTAAATCATTTTTAACTTATAAAATCATATATTTTCTCATTTAAAAACAATCATTTAAATACCTTTATATTTATGATTTTATAGAGTTAAATTTTCATACAAAAATAAAAAAAATTAATAATAAATTGCTTATTAAATTTTCTATTCTTTATAATTAAATTTTAACTTAACACTTAAGTTTAAATTTCCAAATATAACTTATTTTCGTTTTATTTACTTAACTTAAAATTTACTTTTAAACAGAATTCACAAATTTCCAATTTAAGTTATATTTCAAAATTAAACTTAAATATTCATTTATTTCACATTTTAATTTATACAAAAACCATTAACACTTTATAAAAATCATTTTAAATTCATTCTAAATCAAAACATCATAAATTTGCATTTTAAAAATACTTTTAAAAATTTCAGAAAAATATATATTAACCACGGGTCTGTATATAATTTTCTATCTTATGTAAAGTGATACAGATATATATTATTTCAACCCGTAATTTACAAAGAAAACCCGGGTTCTATCATTTCAAACCCGCAGTCCCAAGTAAAATGAAATGAATAAAAATCGCTCAGGCCTATCATTTCAGCCCATAACGATTTTTCCCTATTCTACAGTCCGTTCGGGTATGTATCATTTCAACCCATAGTGATTCTAATCTACAGGGAACTTGCAGAGTGATAAACTGATATAAGTAAACAGAACAGCATTATACAATGGTAACATATGATATAACAAGTGTATAAAAAGGGTTGAACATCATATGATTATAGCATAGCCAGTTATAACATAATGATATAGTTTACAGATTCAAATGCTATCAGTTTACTAGTTATATAAGTATAAATTGTCTGGTGAGAATTACTCACCTCTACAAGCTGGAGATAACAACCAAAGACACAACAGAGATCCAAAAGGCATGAAACATGACTAAGATTCAAGTAAGGGAGAGCCAAAGCTATTTGTCTTGTGCATATGAAACAAAACAATACATATATAACATGAATTTCAACCCAAAAATATTATTTTAAACAACTAGAAATAATACACAACATCATATCAAATGACTTGCACTTGCTTCGACCATCACTATGCTCGGCCATAGGATGATAGGGCAAGACCATGGGTGTGTTTGGGTTAAGTGTGGGTCAAGCTAAGGTCGGCCTAACTAAGGAATAAGGGCATGGAAGTGGTTTGTGCATGTACAACACAAGTCAAGGCAACAAAAATGAATTTCAATGCAACAACAAGCTTCGGCCAAGGCTTGTATTGGCATGGCCAGACCTGCTCGAAGCTAGGAGATGGTGTGGCAGTGGTTTTTGTTCAGGTATGGGCTGGAAAAGGTGGTGCAAAGGTTGGCCAATGGGTTGTATGAGGTGATGATGGCCATAGGGGAGCTCGGCTATGCATTTATAGGTAGTATTCGCATTTTTTTGTGTATCTTCACATCAAGGATAGCCACGGCCAGTTGGGCCAGAGGAGAAGGAGGTGTTTGCAGCTGGACAAGGTGGTGCTGGAGGTGGTGGTGATGGCGGAGGCTAGAGGCTGAACCAATAGCGAAAGCAAGTGCAAGAAAAATTCATAAAACAAGGAGAAAAGAGTAAAAAAAAATGAAACATTTACCAATTTTTTTCTCATATGATGATGGCTGAAAGTTTTGAGGTTGAGAAACTATATTTTTGCATAAGAAAGAAAGAGTGTTCAGCTGAAGATAGTAGATATGGACGGCAATTGAATGGAAGTGCTATTTGGAATTGAAAAGGCCAATGCAAACCAAAGGTCATGGGTAAGTGAAAGGTTTCAAAACTCTTCATATTACTTTATTTCTTTTATTAATTTTTAAACACATGGAAATGAATATAAAAAAAATGTATGAATAAAAATAAATAAATAAATTTTAGATAAATATAAATAAATTAAGAAAATAGCTTAAAAATAGAAACTAGGTTATAAAAATTGAAAATAAATACATTAAGCTTTGGAAAAAATTCAAACATCACTTTAAAAATATTTAAAAGATAAAATATATATATATATAACATAACATATTACACATATATATACAAATTAGAATAAGATATGACAAATAAAAATATTATTTATATAATTCAAAAAAAAAACAATATTGTTCAATAAATCAATTTACACACAATATTGTAAAAAGCATAACTTTCACAATATAAATCAGATTTCAACGAAACGAAAAGAAGTATTTATTGAAATTTAATCTAATTTCATAATAAAAGATAAAATTCAAAAATTCAAATATTTAAATTTTAAATTTAAAACTCAAATTTTGACCATATTGACCAAGAATACACTTTTCTGGAATATATTCTATTTGTTCATGTTTGGATTTATAATTCACATAAAAATCAAAAATTATATTTAAAATAACAAAATTATCCATTTTAAATAAATAAAATAAAGTTTTAAATCAGGAAATTCAATTTAACATAATGAAATATACAATAAAAAAAATCACAAAATACAGGGTTGTTACACTCTCCCCTACTCAAAACTTTTCGTCCCCGAAAAGGAACGAGGTACGGGAAACACATAAAAGGATAGAATAATTGAATGACTAAGAAAAAAAGAAAGAAAGATTTTCATTGATCGCAGCGATCATGACTAGATCAACAGAAATTCCATTACTAGAAACAATATGTCCAAGGAATCGAACTTCATCTTTCCAAAAATGGCATTTAGAAAATTTATTAAGCACAGAACGAAAAACAAGATTCAGCAAGTCAACAAAGAAAGCAGGAGCATTAGTCAAACCTAAAGGCATGACTAACCATTTATAGAACCCATTCTCAAAGTTCCAGGGATAAGATCAATACAGAATCAATTTACCGCTTAGGAGGTAAAGCAGTGACTTCACCAATTACATCGAGATGGAATCTGACCACAGGAGTCAATGAAGATCGCCACTAACGCAATGATTTGAATAGAAAAGTTGTACATGCTTACAAATCCTATTAAGGTTTATGGAGCCCCAACTGGATTTGAAACACATAAAGGTACAAAAGCAAACTCAAGAGAAAAGAGATACTCAAACTTATCACATAATTCAATAGAAATAAAACTATGGAAAACTCCAATATCAAATAAAACACGAACATGATACAGAAATAAAGAAAGGATGCACTGAAGAGTACCTTGATCATCACTAGGAATAGGAGCAGGTGGAGGAACTAGAGAAGATGCAGATGCGACAGCAAATATACCAGAAGGCTTAACATCAGCAGGAGAAGGAACGGCTGCACCAACTAAAGTAAGGCAGCTATTCGCATAGTGTCCCTTCTAATCACATCTAAAGCAAGTGATAGAGGAAAGATCAACCAGTTGCCTCTGAGAAGGAGAAGATGATGAAGATCCCAAACCCGCATTCTTGAGCCAATTCTGCTTCTGCTGCTGGAAATTAGGATTTCTCTTCCTAGAATTGGCAGAGGAAGACTGAGATGAAGGAGCACTAGAAGCAGCAAGACCCATAGAAGTAGGATTCTCACAGCGAATAGCCTATCCATAAGCTGGGTGAAAGTGCCATCAACACGAGCAACGAAACGACTATAGTACTCTGGACGAGCACCAGCAATGAACTTCTCATACTTCTTAAGAGGAGTGTCTATCAGGCTAGGAACGAACTTGGAAAGTTCATTGAACTTCCTCTCATACTCAGAAAAGGACACGGTATCCTGCTTGAGATCTATAAATTCACGATAAAGCTGAGATTTCCCGGCTTCGAGCATCCATTTTGCCACAAAAGCCTCCTTGAAAAGGAGATACATAACAAAACTAAGATAGACATGAAGAAGATAGGGAAAACAGAATTCAAAGAAACACGAGAAGGTACCTAAACTGCTCCCAAGAAAGATCAGCCTCGACGGTGTTAGCCGTAACAGACTCCCACCAGTCTAGAATAGATTCTTGCAGCTGCCAAGCTCCTAGCTGACGCTTCTGGACATCAGTAATATCGAAACCAGTAAATATCCTCTCTAGACTCCACAACCACTGCTGACCTCAATGATGCTCTCTGAACCGGTGAATGAGGTTCCACCAAGTTGAGTGAATTCCTTACAGAGAACAGTGAATCGAACAGGAGCAACAGGCTGAGGAGCAAGGGCAATACCACAACCCCTACCTCCGGCATTTCCTTGATTCATCCTGAAAAAATCAAGAATGAATTTAGGGCAGGAAATAGAGATGAAAATGATAAAAATTCACTTGGATGAATATCCTAATGAAAAAAAACTAACAAGATAGATACGAAAGGAAGGAAGCTAGAAAACATTTGAAAATCCTTTAAAACAAGAAGAAGAAAAATTTATATCGAAATAATCTTTGAGAATCTTTTGAAAACGTTTTGAAAAATCATTTTATACTTTGAAAATACGTTCTCTCACAAAGATATGATTCTGAGATTGAATTCACTCATTTTAGGGTATTTCTACCCTATCTCTAATGAGTTTTTGCTCTGCAGGCTATGGTTTTCCTAAAACCAAAGCTCTGATACCAAATGTGACAACCCACTATTTCGCACCATTCAAATCGACAATAATCCACAAATGTCAGACTTGAATGTTGAAAAATAACAGATCGTTAATAATTTGGAGCAAATGAAATCAAATACACAGAACCACAGACATAGAACAATCAGAATAACTCACAGCGGAATATAAAATACTATAGTAGTTCATGAAGCTACTATAATAAAGTCTCAACACAATACATAATATCAGTCTGAAAACAACATAATAGAAATCCCAAATACATAGAAGTTCACTAATACATAAGATAAACTAGAACAGTTGCAACTGAAATAGATATATATATAGATAGGCAGAATCTCCAGCAAAGACCAGCTCCAGAAAGAGAGTCCAAAGCTATGAATACTCAGGCTGACCCGAGCGTAAAGCAAAACACAAAACACTCGAGTCAGGACATATATACTTATATAATGTAAACCAACTCAAGTGAACTGTAATAAAGTACAAGTAACTTAAAGGATGCGTGAGACTGCCCATCCTCTAAGGATCCTTTAAACTATTTACTATGTAGTAATATTGCACTGTTATAATAATGTCTACAGTAAAATAAGCTTACTTTAAAATAGCATCGAAGGGTTACCCATATAGCCCCTAACACATAATAGTCCCAGTAGTCCATTCAATATTAGCATATCTCCAGATAGGGAGACTACCCTAAATACTCCATGGGCTACGGAAGAAAAACAAACTCGTAGTAAAGCTCGGTGTGGTAGATGACACGGCACAAGGCAATGCCAAGGTAGATATACCAATTATGCACAAGGGCTGGTGGTAACGTAGCAGCCACTACGCCTACCTCGAGCCACACTCCAAAATCAAAGGGTGAACCCAATCAATCACAACAGTAATAGAATGGTATCGAAGAAGTGTGTCCGACCATAGGAGCTACCCCTTTTGGCCCGAGATCGCTCCTGTTTTAGCCACCTTATGCCAACTCACAGGAGCTGGGTCCATGTAATATATCTCAAGAACGTCGACACCATCCTACTTCATTCTGGAATCTCCACCGCATACACAGTTGTTAAAGTGGTTTTCGGTATCGACATAGAGTATGTCCATATCTGATCCCGGTCTCTTTAACAACCAATCATTATTTAACCCGTGGTTATAATTTAAAAATGGTATTTATATTTCAAAAATAAAATATCATTTCAACAATTCAATATCATTTCAAATCCATTTGAAAATATCAAAATATCATATCTTTTCATAACCACATTCATTTTATATAAAATTTAAGTACCATTTCAACTAACATTTCAAAATAGTTTATATTTCAAAACAAATACTCCATTTTAAATCATTTAAAATTAAGTCATTATATTTAAAATTAAAATATTTAATTCCCAAAATTTAATCTTTTCCAAAGATCATGTATTTACTTGAATTTATTAAAACAGTGAAAACTCAAATTTTGCAGCACTTAGAAAATGCTATGAAAAGTTATGTTTTAAACAATTCAATTAACAAAAGACAACATTAAAAAATGCTGTAATAGGGTTTTAGGTTTCATATAACTCCTTAGTTAAATTTAGCAACTACAACACTTACAGAGTGTTGTAATAGCCCTTAGTTCATTTGTCTTTTAGTTCATTTCTATCAACTACAACTACAGCATTTGCAAAATGTTGTAATATCTTTTACATTAGAAATAATAGCATTTCAAAAATGCTGTTAATTAAATTCCAAATATTCAATATAAATTTATAAACAATTAAATTTTTATTTAAATCATTTTTAACTTATAAAATCATATATATTTTCACTTAATAACGATCAATTAAATACCTTTATTTTTATGATTTTATAAAGTTAAATTTTCGTACAAAAATCAAAATTTAATAATAAATTACTTATTAAATTCAAGCATTAAATTTTCTATTCTTTATAATTAAATTTTAAATTAACATTTAAGTTTAAATTTTCAAATATAACTTATTTTTATTTTATTTACTTAACTTAAAATTTACTTTCAAAAGAAATTCACAAATTTCCAATTTAAGTTATATTTCAAAATTCAACTTAAATGTTCATTTATTTCACATTTTAATTTATACAAGAACCATTAACACTTTGTAATAATCATTTTAAATTCATTCTAAATCAAAACATCATAAATTTGCATTCTAAAAATACTTTTAAAAATTTCAGAAAAATATATATTAACCACGGGTCTATATATAATTTTCTATCCTAGGTAAAGTGATATGGATATATATCATTTTAATCCGTAATTTACAAAGAAAACCCGAGTTCTATCATTTCAAACCCGCAGCTCCAAGTAAAATAAAATGAATAAAAATCGCTCAGGTCTATCATTTTAGCCCATAACGATTTTTCCCTATTCTACAGTCCGTTCGGATATGTATCATTTCAACCTATAGTGATTCTAATCTACAGGGAACTTGCAGTTTGATAAACTGCTAAAAAATAAACAGAATAGCATTATACAACGGTAACATATGATATAACAAGTGTATAAACAGGGATGAACATCATATGGTCATAGCATAGGCAGTTATAACAGGATGATATAGTTTACAGATTCAAATGCTATCAGTTTACTAGTTATATAAGTATAAATTGTCTCGTGAGAATTACTCACCTCTACAAGCTGGAGATAACAACCAAATACACAACAGAGATCCAAAAGGCACGAAAGCATGACTAAGATTCAAGTGAGGAAGATCCAAAGCTATTTGTCTTATGCATATGAAACAAAACAATATATATAACATGAATTTCAACCCAAAAATATGATTTTAAACAACTAAAAATAATACACAACATCAATATCAAATGACTTGAACTTGCTTCCACCATCATTATGCTCGGCCATAAGATGATAAGGCATGGCCATGGGGGTGTTTGGGTCAAGTGTGGGTCAAGCTAAGGTCGGCCTAGCTAAGGAATAAAAGCATGGAAGTGGTTTGTGCATGTACAACACAAGTCAAGGCAACCACAATGAATTTCAATGCAACAACAAGCTTCGGCCAAGGCTTGTATTGGCACGACCAGACCTGCTGGAGGCTAGGAGAATATGTGGCAGTGGTTCTGGTTTAGGTATGGGCTATAGAAGGTGGTGCAACGGTCGGCCAAGGGGTTTTATGAGGTGATGATGGCCATAGGGGAGCTCGGCTATGCATTTATAGCTAGTGTTTGCATTTTTTTCGTGTATCTTCGTATCAAAGATAGCCACGGCCAGTTGGGTCAGAGAAGAAGGAGGTGTTTGCAGCTGGACAAGGTGGTGATGGAGGTGGTGGTGATTGTGGAGGCTAGAGGCCGAACCAATAGTGAAAGCAAGTGCAAGATAAATTCATAAAACAAGGAGAAAAGAGTAAAACAAAAATGAAACATTTACAAAAAAAATTTCTCAAATGATGATGGCCGAAAGTTTTGAGTTTGAGAAACTATATTTTTGCATGAGAAAGAAAGAATACTTGGCTGAAGATGGTATATATGGAAGGCAATTGAATGGAAGTGTTATTTGGAATTGAAAAAGCAAGTGCAAACCAAAGGTCATGGGTAAGTGAAAGGTTTCAAAACTCTTAATATTTCTTTATTTCTTTTATTCATTTTTAAACATATGAAAATAATATAAATAAAATAAAAACAAAAAAATAATGTATGAATAAAAATAAATAAATAAATTTAGATAAATATAAATAAATTAATAAAATAGCTTAAAAATAGAAACTAGGTTATAAAAATTGAAAATAAATACACTAAGCTTTGGAAAAATTCAAACATTACTTTAAAAATATTTAAAAGATAAAAAATATATATATAACATAACATATTACACATATATATACAAATTAGAATAAGATATGATAAATAAAAATATTATTTATATAATTTAAAATAAACAATATTGTTAAATAAATCAATTTACACACAATATTGTAAAAAGCATAACTTTCACAATATAAATCAGATTTCAACGAAACGAAAAGCAATATTTCTTGAAATTTAATCTAATTTCAAAATAAAAGATAAAATTCAAAAATTAAAATATTTAAATTTTAAATTTAAAAGTTAAAGTTTGACCATATTGACCAAAAATACACTTTTCTAGAAAATATTCTATTTATTCATTTTGGATTTATAATTCACATAAAAATCAAAATTTATATTTAAAATAACAAAATTATCCATTTTAAATAAATAAAATAAAGTTCCAATTCAGGAAACTCAATTTAACATAATGAAATATACAATAAACTAATCACAAAATACAGGGTTGTTACAACAATACACAACGGAATAAGTTCACATAATACGTCTCTGCCATCCAGCTCATCTCCTGAGCTCCAAAGCATCCTAACCCGAATCTGTAATACTCGGTCTGACCCACCCGAGTCACGCAGAAAACCAACGTGAGTAAACACACTTAATTTGAATTACTTAAGCTATCAAAATCTTTCAAAAAACAAAGGTAACTCGTAAGACTGCGTCAAATATAAACACGATGGGTTTTTCCTTTACGATAACCAAAACACTTTTATAGAAAATCCATCAATATTATAATAGTGTCTAAGTATAAATACTTATTTATAAAGTCGAAATTTTCACGTTAGTCAAATTCTAGTATAATAGACTCTATAATTAAAAATCGTAAAGGTTTGTAGTGGTTATTGGATCGAAGTGGTTTCGGATATTGCTGATATCTGATCCCTATCTCTGTGAGCTTAAAAATAGTAAATTTTGAAAAGGCCATGTTGTTTTAAAATAAAAAAACTCTACAATCAGGGTGTCATTATTTACATATGAAAATCCATTCCATATGTTTACTTTATTATGACCTGTCCATCGAAATTCATTTTCTTTTAATGATTTCATTCTTCTAAAATTAAAATAGTGGTCAATACGAGTCGATAACTTTCAATAAAACTCGTTAGCGTCTTATTCTAACTATTTTAATTTGTTTGGCAACTTAATGGCACAGACAAGGAATAATTGAAATAAATATCCAAGAGCAATAAAGCCAAAGCATAGATTATTAACAAATTTAACGATTAATAAATTAATATTTAGACAATTCATAAATCAGAATTTAATTAACCTTAATTAAATGAATCCATTAATATTATTAATCCAAAATTACTTATAAATTAAAGAAATTTTAAAACGATTTATTATTAGTTAATTAAAAATTTAACAATCCATTAAATAACTAGTTTATTAATTAACATATGGTTAAATCAATTAAAACTTTAATTATTAGCTCGCTTAAATTATTATAAATAATTAAATTATATTGTAGAAAATTAACAAAATTACTTTAGATCATAACACTGGGTGATATGATCACACGACAAAAATTCTTATGTCGATTGGATTTGAATTAAAAGGAAAAATAATGTTTTCAAGTTTTTAAAGGTTTTTAACATAAGAATTTATTTAATTACTTTGTTTTTTTCAAAACAATTTCTACGCAACCATCGGCACACGAGACAAAAGAACAGGGTCAACACTCCTTCACATTTTCTTCTTCTTACTTCTTTTTCTCTCCCAAGCCACCTCCACAACCAACGATGAACCATGCCATCGTCCCGTCTGCCGATAGTCGACCAAAAACCCCTTTTCAGTCATCTTCCTTTATCTCACTCAGTACACAACTAAAGATCTCCAAGTCACTTTGAAAAATCACCATTTTCGATAACAAACACATTCATGTAATTAAAAGATTAAATTTTGACATTCGAAAATTGGTCGTTTCTAAGCTACTTAATGTAAAATGAACATTTCTCCTTCTATGCTTCATGAAACTTAATGAAACAAATTTTAGAATAGATTCAAAAACAATCCATTTTCCTTTTGGAATCATGGTCTAAAATTCTCTAGATAAGAGATAATGATTTTCAAAGTTGCAAGATATCAACTTTTCAAGAAAAATAGAGTGATATAAAAGTTCTTGGGTTTACAGGGTGTACAACATGATTTAACATACATATATATAGCATAGAAAACTCATTAACACATGAATAGTTGACAAATAAAAGAATTTGTTCAAATCTCCAAGCATATAGATGCATATATGGTTTACAGTAAGAAAATTTTTAAGTTTTACACACAAGTCTTGATGAAAAATGAAACGTTGCTTTTAGTTCTGTTCTTTCTCCCTAGAGCTTGAATGCTTGGTCTTCCTAAAGTTTTTAATGGCAGTTGTTCTTTTTTTGAAGGTTGGAATGGTATACGTGAACCAAAAACAAGGCAGTGTATATATATAGATGGAGAGAACAAAGCTAAAGCTTATTATCATATACAGTACTCTTCCTTTTTCTTTTTAGTTTTATCTTTATTCTGATTTGAAAATTTTGCTGACTTGATTTGAAAATTATTTTGATTTTGCTTTTGCCCACTAACACTAGATTAAATCATGCTAAAGTTTGTACTTCTTTGTATATACACTATATTTATAACATACTCATATACATAGCTATTTTGTATATAAACTATATTTATAACATACTCATACACATCCTATAATTAAAATGTGAAACTTATTTAAAAGCTTGTTTAAATTATTTTCAGAAATTAGAATTTTAATTTTTAAATCCAAGCCTCTTGAATATATATATATATATATATATATATATATATATTTCATATATCGAAAATTTATTATATGATTGATAAAAATTAATATTTCAATATTTAAAATCAGTTATTTATTTTAACAACAGGTGTCAAAAATCCAAGTCATTACATTCCTTCCTCCTTAAAACTTCTCGTCCTCGAAAAGGAATGAAGCAAGAACTAGAATTTTGATGTATTTACTAAATTAATCACCCTTTAAACATTTTAAACTCCTCACTCTTTTATTTTACATTTAAAGATACATACACTTTAAATTACATAGTATTACTGAGCTAATTTTATGTTGAAACATTTTTTATAACTTAATGTCTTAGTAAGTCCATCCTTGTTTTTACAGGAATTTAGTCATACGTTGATCAGGCGTAGGACTAAAAATCTCTAAGTACTTAATAGACCCGTTTTCAACACCCAATGAAAATACTTGAAAACTTTTCAAAAATGATATGGAAAGTATCACCCCCCCCCCTCCCCCATTTTCCTTCTTTACCACCATGGATTGCAGTTAACACGATGATTACGTCACCTTCTTGGTGAAATCATTAGTAGAATGTAGGCATCAACGCCCCTCGACTTACGCCATAGAACATGATAGACGGTAGCTAAACAAAGGTTGCGTCGCTATCCCAGCGAAACCCTAATTAGTTTTTAGGTAATCTTGCCCCTAGACTTATGCTATAAAACAAAACAAAACCACATAGATCGCGGCTACACAAAGGTAGCATCACTATCCCAGTGAAACGAAACGTAGACTGTAGGCAACCTCTGCCTCCTGAAATATGCTATGGAACCAAACCATATAGATAGTAATCACCGATTCTACGTCGTTATCCCAGCGAAATCAAACATAGAATATAGGCAATCTTTGCCTCCCAAATTACGCTATGGAACCACGATAGTTCGCAGTTACACAAAAGCTGCGTTGCTATCACAGCAAAACCATAAGTAACTGTAAGCAATCCTGCCTCTCGAATTAGCTGCCAACTCTCATAGGTCGCAGTTATACAAAGGTTACGTTGCTATCACAAAAAAACCATACGTAACTATAGGTATAATACCCCTCGGTTTACGCCATGCAGACAAATGATCACCAGGAACTCATGAGGTTTTGTCCAAACGTCCTCTACGATCACAATTCTCATTGAACCCACATTGTGGATTCCAAGGTAGACCCACCCGGTGGATTCCTACTCCAAATTTCAACTTTAGTAGGGTGCCTTTCCATTCTTTTAGTTTCTAAACATATCGTACTATATATATACAATATCTTTTGAATCATACACTTCATATGTATCAAATATAAATTTTATCTATATAAAATTAATATATTCTAAATCGATAGTTTTTAAATTCGGTTTACCCAATTTCCCAAATCGACTATTTGCCAAAATCAAAGTCTTCAAAAATCAATAGGTTCCAAAACTGTCTCAATTTCATATGCATATAAGATCATTCTTTTCAACTCGAATAATTTTTGGATCAATAGTTTTTGGGTCCGCTTCATATTTATATAAACTCCATTTAGTATTTTCAAATACCTTTCAAAGACCATTTCCTTCTGGTTATAAATTCAGTAAGGGAGTTTGAATATATAACAAACATATGTAATCTCATTAACGCCAATCAAAAATTTCCAAGTTCAATTACTTTACAAAGTTATTTTTACATTCCTTGCTCTTATAAAGTAAATTTCAGTTGTAATAACTATTACATCTTTATTCTAATAAATTTCAACATTAGGAATTAAGTAATTATAAATTTATTTTCAAATCAATATAAAAAATGATTTTATATAAGATCGTATTTCTACAAAATATTTCACAACATCAACAGACTGCGACAGCTAGTGCGTACAAAATTACATCCTTTAATCCATATAAAAAGTCTAATAAAAGGTCATAAATTTTGACGCCTTAACAATTACCTAGGGGTTTAGAAAATAACAGAGCCCTACTTATATTACAACGAACCCTACCCGCCATTTCTCACCACTCTGCATCCTTCATAAACACTTTCTTAAGTATTTCCTGACATTCCGTCAAAATCGTCCGTGCAATCTGTAACAGGTTGTCCCCATTTCTTGCATTTGCCACAAAAGAACTCTACACTTCCATCTTTGACTATTTTCACAACTTCTGTAGGGCATTCCACAACTTGCTTTTTATTTCATCTCTTAGGAAAGTTTCTAGCGATGTGTCTCGTCATTTTAAAATGATAACAAATGGTTGACCCATTGACTGATACTACGAGTTTATGTTTCATCTTCCTCACCTTAGGGCAATGGTTTAGAAAATGTCCTTTCTCATGAGACTTAAAGCATGAAATCTTAGAGCGAAAACATTTGACTTCCTCATTCTTTTCCTTTCGAGGATTACTGCACTTAGCTGCGCAATGCCCTTTATTGTCACATTTATAACATACGATATTATCATAAGGACCTTGTCCGGCTCTTTCACTAATCCTTTTCTCTAGTTCTGTTCTTGCTTCTTCATGTGCCTTACGTGAAGCTACTCTCTGCTCCCTACACCATGCCTTCCATTCTTCTCCTTTTGCCATCTTTTACAACTTGGACTAGATTCTAATACGACTTCCTAACCTTTAACTAAAACATCGATTAGTTGAATTTCAGTTATTATTCTTGTTTCTAGGTAACTCCTTTATTTGTTCTCAATCACTTTTATGTATTACAAATAAATTCTATTTCCTTTGACTTCCTCGTTCACTTAGCATAAGTTAAATTTCAACATCCAAGGTCAAAGTTTAGAATTTGATCCACTAGTTGATAATTTGGTTCATCACAAATTTCTAGAATTCGAAACTTGTTTTATTCCAAAAATGGTTTTGAAATCATTCATACATAACTTCCTTTGGAACTTTTATCAAATCTATACCTTTCCCTTTACAGTTTAATTTTATATAACTTCCATCAGTCAAATTTTAATTTCATCTTAAAATTTTCAATTTTAGATTATAGGCTCAAAATTTATTAAACTTAGCTTGAGTTAATTTTCCAATCGTTCAATCCATTTAAACTTAGTCAATTTAAAACTTTTACATTCCAAAAATTTAGTTTCCATACTTCTTTTCTGATTGACATCATTTTCCACTTATAAGTTCAAAAACTTACTTTCCCTTTGGTTCTACTTCTCATTTTAATGGGATCCCAGAATTTAAACACCCAATATTTATTTTTTAATCACCTTGAAATCATGTGTGTGTGTGTGTATACATATATAACCCATTTATAATACCAAATCACACTTCTAAATTTAAATCAATTTTATTTTTTTATTTTTTTCCAAAACAAATTTCCTTGAAATTTCCCAAACAACCCTTGTTTTCAAAACAAAAATATTCTAAATAATATTACCTATTATTTCCTCAAACATTTTGAAACACATTTCAAAATTTCCAGGACTTAGATTCAAAAATTCTCTATTTAAATCCATTTTAATTTATAAGTCATATTCATAAATTATGCATACATAATTCCACTTCCTTAAAACATCTCACAATGGTTTATCATGGTTTATTTTGTAATAAACATCTTTTATTAAGGCATAACAATCGATTTATGTTAATAATCAATATTATCTTGTCTAGAACCCAAATACATTCCATAATAATTTTCTAAAAAATTATTCCTTAAATAAAACCAGGGTACAATTATTTCATTTCAAAACACTTCGAAAAACACTTTCAAAATTTCTAGAACTTAAATTCTGGTTTGAATCTATTTCCAGCTTAACTTATTTATATATTTCGTTCTTATCTAATTTCTATTTGATTATATATATAACCACTTAAATTTTATAATCTTATTTTGATTGTGATAATAAAAACCAATCACTTCAACATACTATAAAAATTTTAGAAAGATTATTTCTTTTCATATCAAAATGTAATATTATACTGAAAATTATTTTAAAATTGTTTATCCCCTAAAAAATTATTGTATAAGAAAATAGCAACTATGCTCTCATATATAATTCACTCAATTCATTCTAGGGTACAACTGACCCTATCTCCAATGAGTGGTCCCCACCAGAGCCAAGGTTCTCGCTTAACCTTCTACTTTAACGACCGGACGATTTTCGACCCTCGAAAATCGACACTAATACATTCACTATATAGGGTGCCGAGCAATCGAGTGCCGAAAGTACCAGGTTGTTGGAGTTGAAGAAGCTAAGAGATGAAGAAATAGAAAAAAAATAACAACAAAACAGAATCTCACAATCATAGTGGGACAAAATATAATATACAATAACAGCTTTTATACAAAGAAACTATATCGGTTTACAAATTATCAGAGTACAATCATCAACATATAAATCTGGACAGTTATAACAACTTCTCCTCATAAATGCTGAATATATAACCTACAATACATAGCAGAATAAGTACACGTAATACGTCTCTGCCATCCAGCTCATCTCCTGAGCTCTAAAGCATACTCGGTCTGACCCGAGCATTACAATAAAGTAACACCGGAGTCAAGCTAGAAACCAACGTGAGTAAACACACTTAATTTGAATTACTTAATCTATCAAAATCCTTAAAAAAACAAAGGCAACTCTTAAAACCACATCACACATAAACATGATGGGTTTTACCCTTACAATAACCAAAATACTTTTATAGAAAATCCATCAATATTATAATAGTATCTAAGTATATATACTTATCTAGATAGCCGAAATTGTCACGTTAATCTAAACCCAATACAATAGAATATAATTAAAAATCGTAAAGGTACATGGTAGTTATTGATCAAAGTGGTTTCTAATGATGCTGATATTCGATCCCGGTCTCTTTGAGCTTAAAAACGGTAAATTTTGAAAAGACAGTGTTGTTTTAAAATAAAAAATTCTACAATCAGGGTGTCAATATTTACATATGGAAATCCATTCGATATGTTTACTTTATCATGACCTGTCCATCGAAATTCATTTTCTTCTAATCATTTCAATCTTCTGAAATTGAAATAGTGGTCAATATGAGTCGATTTACTTTCAATAAAACTCATCGGCGTCTTATTCTAACTATATTAATTTATTTGGCTACTTAATGGCACAAACAAAGAACAACTGAAATAAATATCCAAGAGCAGTAACGCCAAAGCATAGATCATTAACTAATTTAATGACTAATAAATAATATTTAAACAATTCATAAATCAAAATTTAATTAACTTTAATTAACTGAATCCATTTATATTATTAATCCAAAATTACTTATAAATTAAAGAAATTTTAAAATGATTTATTATTAGTTAATTAAAAATTTAACAATCCATTTAATAACTAATTTATTAATTAACATATGGTTAAATCAATTAAGGCTTCAATTATTAACTCACTTAAATTATTATAAAAAATTAAATTTTATATTACAGAAAATTTACAAAATTAGTTTAGATTATAACACCAGATGATATGATCGCACAATAAAAATTCTTATGAAGATTGGATTTAAATTGAAAGGAAAAATAATGTTTTTGAGTTTTTAAAAGGTTTTTAACATAAGAATTTATTTAATTACTTTATTTTTTTCAAAACAATTTCATCCCATCCATCTGTAACATCCCGCCTATTTGTATGCTTTAAATCGATGATAAACCACACACGTCAGAATCAAACCATACAAAAGGGCGAATTGTTATTGGGGTGAATTTTAAAAAGCAGAGAAAGAAAAAAACAGAATCTAGCAGCGGAACGACAAAATATAATAATCAAATAAACAGTTCATGAAGCTATTTTACAAAATATTCGATTGTACTTATACATTACAAACCAGAGTTACACATACCAGGGAATAATGAATAACAATGCAGCAGAATACATGATGCAGTGAATTATAATAATAAGTAGTAGTACAAAAATCTTTGTCTTCGTCCTCCAGAAATAAGGCATTTAAATCTTGAAATGCTCAGGCTGACCCGAACGAATTGAAAAGACAAAACACTCGAGTCAAAACTAAAAGATCTTATGTAAGTTAAATCAATGGTAAATATATGAGTGGAACGGCGTCAGAGATGTAGTAACTTAAGAGCGGGGTCTTCTCAAAATAGTTTATAACACCGGGGTCTTTTCAAAATAGTTTATACTTTTAAAACCAGAATATAATATCCATTTCAAACCTATATAAATACGATATCATTTCCGTTTTAAAACCCAAATCAATGTAATATCATTTTTGTTTCAAATATATCCTCTTTCCCCAAATCATAGCACTTTCAATGTTATAACACTTCGAAACCAAACACTTGAAATTATAACATTTTCAAATCATAATACTTTGAAATTCGTAACCTTGAAACATAACTTCCTTCCCTTAAATGGTTCAAATATTAAAATACTTTATATAATAAATAGCTTCTTCAATTTCACAAATCAATTCCAAAACAAATCTAATTCCAAAAATTTATATTTAAACCAAATCCCAAATCAATAAATTACAATACGATTCAGTTTTCAAACAGACTATTCCAAATTATACTGATTTCACAATCGATTTATCCACAAAATAAACCCCTTTCAAATTCAATATATTTCAAGCCTTAAGTATTCAACAATTTCAAAACTAAGTTTGATAATTTCAATTCAGCAATTCAAATTTCTATTATTTAGTTTTGAAATAGTTTACTTAATAAATTCATTATAATTTAAATATAACCCAAATTTCAAATAACTGAATATTTCCTTAAATTTAATTATACTTGAAATATTCATCTAAATCACTCTAACCCAAAATCAAGTTATAAGAATCATACCTTTTAAAGCCTCAATTTTATTTAAATTTCAAATCAAATTTATTCGGGTATAATTCTTAAGTAATTTAATTCAAACCAATTTCATATTTATCTTCTAACCTTAATTTTATCTAAGTCATTATAAACTCTATATATAGATACTTAACCATATTACATAAAATAGTCAAACTTTATTATTTAACTTATTTTATATTTTAAAAAAAAATTATACGTAGCTAAAAACCAATAATAAAATAACATTTATAGAACATCAAAATCAATAGTTATAACTGATATATTTCTTTATAAAACCATAGAAATCATTTCAAATTATTTTTATATATATACTGCGGTGTCTGTATATAATTTTCTACCCTGTGGTCAAGTGATACGGATACTTAACATTTCAATCCATAATTTAAAATAAAAATATGGTTATATATCATTTCAAACCGCAATCCCGAATGAAATAAAAATGCATAACAACTTGCAGTTTATAACAATATAAAATACGACATCCATTCATCCAATATCAACCATCAACCATTTATCACAATCATCATCCAATTCAACAATAACATCAATATAGAACAAAAAATAAATAACAGGTATTTACTGGCAGTTTATATTCGATAATAAATTAAATAACAATTTGATTGGCAGTTTATATACAATAATAAACTAAATAATAATTTAATTCAGTAAATTCAATTTAACTGAGATGATGATTAAAAATATGCCAAACAGCCACAAATGAATTTCTAATCACATCAAAAATTAATTTAACACACATAAGAAATTTTAGAAGTCGTGAGTGGGTTAAAAAACTCACCTTTTGAATTTAAATTGAATTTAAATCCAACTTAAACCCAAAATTTGAAAAATCTCAAAATTCATCCAAACTAGTGCTAAAATGTCCGGAATTCGAATATGAACCTAGCGGAGAAAACCGTGCGCGAAATGGACCTCGTATGTAAAAGTTATTCGAGTTAGAAGTTACATGATTAAAAATTGAAATAAATAAAAATAGATTAAATAAATGACACGTCACCATCATCTATTGGCAGACACGAAACCCTAAATAATGCATAACCAATTCATCCATTCGCCGCCGAACTCGTGCACTCTGACCGCCTACCACCAGCGCCTAATGTAGTTGTGCCTCGATCCACACGAACCACTAAGTAGCTCGAGCCAAGCCGCACGCAGCCAAGGCCACGACCCTTTCTTCGATCCCCGTTAGTTTGCTCGCCGTCGTGCCCTTCCAAGCCGATTCTGGCGAATCTACGTGCCTAGGTGATGATGCAAATAGATGGATTGGATTCACTAAGCCCCCTCTACACTACAGTGCTCCCGAATCGTCGTGAAATCGACGATCCGCCGTCAACTCTGACCACGAACTATGAATGGTCGGGAGTCATTCATTAAATTCTAGACACACGAAGACTCGAGTCGAAAAACAAATCACACCAGAAGATTATGCTTTTCGAGAGCTTCAAATTGATATAAAATTTGATAGTATTCTAGGAGTTTGAAATTTTGGCTTTGAATTTGATTTGAAATTGCAATTGGAAAATTGATTTTGTCTGCCATGGAATGAGGATGAGTTATAGGAATTGTACGTATAGAATAATGACATAAGAAATAGGCTAGGGTTTATAACAGGGTATATATAGGCAAAGCTGAAATTAGAATGGACCGGATCGATTGGATTAAAAGCTGTCGACAAATGGTCCAAAAGCCTGTTCCGACTCCAAAACAAAAATAAGCCAACCCATATATCAAAATAGATGTTTTTAAATATTTTAAATGCAATGGAATAGGTTTCAAGGCTGAATTCCATCGTGTGAAGAAGTTATGCTAAAAATCAAGTTATTTCAAATTAATTTCGATTGATTTCATTTAAATTGATTTCAACGCATTTCGAGTCCGTACGATCAATAGACAAGCCCAGTCGCTACGAAACTTGAAATTCTACAAAAATTCACCGTTACGGATCGAATGAAACTGGTTTCATCACAATTCGAGTCAGTGGCCAAAATGGCTATTTTCCAGCTAATTAAATAAATTAATATTAAATTAATTAAATCAAAATTTTCAATTCAAGTTCTATGATTAACAAATTTTTCCATTTTTGATTTCTTAAACATTCACAATAATTTAAACAAGTTTAGATGTCAATTTAAAGTTGATTAGTCTATCAATTGCAGTGTTTAATTTCAATTTCATTAAATTCAGAAATTATAATTTAAAGTTTTCAAAATCCATTTATTCAATTTTTAAACTTGTTATTCATGTCTTTTATCACAATAAGGATGCAACAAACATTGGTTCATGATTTATTTCATCAATATTCTCAAATTTCATCTTAATTTCCATTAACGTAATAATTAACTATTAAATTTCAATTATTTGCAACTAATCCAATTATTAAATTTTAAATTCCAATAAATTAATAAATCTTGATTTCCATTTCTATATTCAACCAGTTATCATTTTATAAATAAAATTAACATTATTTCCCATTATTTCTTTAATTTATACTAACCTTGAATTTATCAAATTACTGTTTATTACGTATTATAATTAATGAATTTTGAACTTATTTCTTAATTTATCAATTACAATCAGTTTTACAATTGGTTCAATTAATTTGGTTTGCGCCAATTTAGTTATTTATTAACTTGTATTAACATTATTACCATTATTTTACTGATTTCATCATTAAGTTATTGATTTGTTTATTTTCTTTCCGAGTTAAATTACTAAAACTTATTAAATTAACAAAATTAAATTATCGAAAATTACGGGTCGTTACGCCATCGGACCACGAGACAAAAGAACAGGGCCAACTCTCCTTCACATTTTCTTCTTCTTCCTCCTACTTCTTTTTCTCTCCTCTTCCTTTTACTGACCATCGCGTGCACAAACTATGCCATGCACATGTACACGACGCCGCCCAAACTAACTACTCCGCCGACCCTTTCCCCACTACATCCACGACCAGCCCATCTCGATCATGCTCAAGGAATGCACAAACCACCCCAGCTTCGAGAATTTATTCACCTGCTCCGAAAACTAGAACGACGACATCCGCACTCATCCTCCTGGTTTTTCCACCACACGCAACCGTCCATCACCAAATTTCTCCACTTGGTACGCCACACCCTCATATATCATTCCCCCTCATACCGCACGTCTCCGGCTGCCTCTCGTCACCTCCGTGACTCCAAAACCGAACCCATAAGAAAATAACCCCTAAATTAACTTCAAACCAACACTACACCTCAACGAAAAATGCCGCGACGGTTTTCCATGCTTCCTTATCACCCAAGCCACCTCCACAACCAACGATGAACCCCCACCCCCCCCCCCCCCCCATCGTCTCAGCCGCCAGCAATCGACCGAAAACCCTTTTTCCATCATCTCCCTTTATCTCACTCAATACACAACTAAAATTCTCCAATTCACTTTCAGAAATCACCATTTTCTATAACAAACACATTCATGTAATCAAAATATTAAATTGTGACATACGAAAATTGGTCATTTCTAAGATACTTACTGTAAAGTGAACCGTTCTCCTTCTATTCTTCATGACACTTAATGAAACAAATTTTACAATAGTCTACATTCAAAAATAATCCATTTTCCTTTTGGAATCATGGTCTAAATTCTCTGGATTAAGATATAATGATTTTTGAAGTTGCAAGATATCAACTTTTCAAGGAAAATAGAGTGTATACATATTCTTGGGTTTACAAGGTGTACAGCATGATTCAACACACATATATATAGCATAGAAAACTGAATAACACATGAATACTTGACAAATAAAAGAATTTATTCAAATCTACAAGCATATAGATGCATATATGATTTACAGTAAGAAAAGTTTTAAGTCTTACTTTCAAGTCTTGATGAAAAATCAAACATTGCTATTTGTTCTGTTCTTTCTTCCTGGAGCTTGAATGTTTAGTCTTCCTTAAGGTTTTAATTGCAGTTTTTTTAATGTTGGTATACGTGAACCAAAACAAGGCAATGTATACATATAAACGGAGAGAACAAGGCTAAAGCTTATTATCATATATAGTACTCTTCCTTTTTCTTTTTATTATTTTCTTTATTTTGATTTGAAAATTTTGTTGACTTGATTTGAAAATTGTGTTGATTTGATTTCCTATTTGATTCGAAAATTTGAATGATTTGATTTATTTTGTACTTGACTAGATATGTATTCATCATTATGTCCCCTTGTGTATATACATGCTTTCATATATTCATATATATATATATATATATATATATATTGTTTTGACCATATGTACATTCTTTTTCCCACTAACACTAGATTTAATCATGCTAAAGTTTGTACTTCTTTGTATGTACAATATACCTATAACATGCACATACACATAACTACTTACATGTATTTATTTTTATTTTTATATATTTTGTTTTTATTTTACATCATAAGTTTTGTATATACATACATACATATATTTTATCCAATAATTGAAATGTGAAGCTTATTTAAATTATTTTCAGAAATTAGAATCTAAACTTTTAAATCATAGCCTCTAAAATATATATATATATATATCTAAATGTTTCATATATCGGAAATGTATTATTTGACTGATAAAAATTAATATTTCAATATTTAAAATCGGTTATTTATTCTAATAACAAGTGTCAAAAATCCGGATCGTTGCATTTTGCCAGCGTCTCCTTCGCGTGGCTTGATCATAAAAATTCACAATATATATAATCATAAATATACATCTTATCTTCGAGGATGAGGCATCCTGATGCAGCTTGTAAGTAGGCTCGAACAGTTTAGATTCAAACTTTCGCAACCTATCCAGGATCTTCCCACGAAATGATGATTTCGGGTCAAATAAACCGATAAAACGATAAATGCCCAATTCCGTTGATCGTGACGATGCCGGAATCTAGCTATCTCCAACCCGTTGATCTCGCAAGATGCCGTGAAATATCTACAATTCGATCGTTGATCACTCGCAAGTGATACCGAGAATTGGCTTCTACTTCGTTGATTCGCGCACGAATAACCCGAAGAAGGAAAGAAGAAGGAGATCACACTCAACTTCAACAATGGTGGAAAAAGCTCAGACACAAATTTTATTCAAAATCAACGCTCGTTACAAGTGACAACACACTCCGATTTATAGGAATTTACAACCCACACAGGCGACCCAACATCCACGACTTACGACCTAACAATCATGACCTAACAAACACTACGAGTTACAATAATTCACATACGACTCAACATTACACGACATAACAACATTACAACACAATACATATGAGTTAAAACTCATGCGACATAACAACACGACATACGACTTAACAATACAGCATAAGCTTCAGGCGACTTAAGAATGCGGCATAAGCTTTAGGCGACTTAAGAATGCAGCATAAGCTTTAGGCGACTTAAGAATGCGGCATAAGTTTCAGGCGACATAAGGAATCAGCCACATAAGAAGTTAGCACAGCAAGCGACATAAGACAAACGACTTAAGGAATCAGCGACTTAAGAACAGGAACGACTTAAGTTTCTGGAACGGCATAAGGAACCCTGCGACCTAGCGACATAGCGACGTAAGAGAAAGTGGCATAGGCGAGCGACTTATAGAAATGCGGCCTTGTTTTCTTGTGCCGTTAGGTCGTTGAGCGACTTAAGTTGGTGCGACTTAAGGAAATCACGATGCGCTGATGGTTGAGGTGGCTTAAGGTCGTGGAGCCACTTATGTGGTTGCGACTTAACATAGCACGACTCATAGCAAACCGAGCGACTCATAGCAGGCGACTTATCATGGTGCGCTGCATCATCCTCCCCTGGTTGAAAAGAATTCGACCTCGAATTTACACTTTCCTCTTCTTCGACCTGCTTATTCTCATGATATGGAATCAAGTGTTTGACGTTGAAAACGTCAGCAGTATGGATATAATCCAGCAATCTTAACTGATAAGCATTCTCATTAATATTCTTTACGATTTCCAAAGGACCAATCTTTCTAGCAGCTAGCTTGTTCTAAGCACCAATAGGAAATCGATCCTTAGTCAATACTGCATATACAAAATCCCCTTCTTTGAATTCAACATTTCGTCGTTTAATATATGCATATTGCTTATATTTCTCATTCTCTTTAAGCAATCATCCCTGCACAATCTTGTGGCACTCTTGTAATTCATTCACAAAATCACCATCTCATTTGATCACTCCTCTCTGTTGCGGTACAATAGATAAATCCAACGGTCCCTTAGGAATTGTCGAGAAAACGATCTGGAATGGACTGAACCCGGTGCTACAATTAACTACATGGTTGTGTGCAAACTCAGCTTGACACGGCTTGGAATCCCAACTCTTCAAATTGTCATTCACGAGGCATCTCAATAGATTACCTAGGGATCTATTCACAACTTTCGTTTGTCCATCCGTCTGTGGATGATAAGCACTACTAAATTTCAGCTTTGTCCCGACCATTCTCCATAGACTCATCCAAAAATGACTCAGAAAACGAGTGTCTCTATCGATACAATAGATGCAGGCAACCCGTGAAGTCGATAGATCTCTCTGAAGTATAACTGTGCGACATTAACTGCATCTACCGTCTTCTTGCGTGCGATAAAATGTACCATTTTTGAAAACCGATCAACCACTACATAGATAGAATCATTGCCACGTTGCGTCCTCGGCAAACCCAATACAAAGTCCATACTAACATCCACCCATGGTTTAGTAGGTATAGACAACGACATATATAAACCTGCATTCGTTGCGGTTCCCTTTGAAACTTGACAAATATGGCACCTCTGAACAAACCTTTCAACCTCCTTCCTTATTGACAGCCAAAAATAAGACTTTGAGATCAGTACAGTCGCGGCCCATGTGTCCTTCTTCATGTAGTTCTTTGATAATTTTCCTTCGTAGACTGCAATCTGGAATACACAACTGATTTCCTTTGAATAGAAAACCTTCCACCAGCATATATCCATCCATGCTTCCCTGTTTGACTTTGTCTAGGATTTCGGAAAAATATGAATGTGAAGTAAGCAAATCTGGAAGTAAGTCAAAACCCATCACCTCTACTCGCATGGTTATTAGTAAATTCTCCCTCCGACTCAATGCATCGGCGACGCGATTAGTTACTCCAGACTTGTGCTTTATGACGAATGTAAATTGTTGCAAGTAAGCTATCCACGATGCATGCCTAGCTGCAATTTTATTCTGCCCTTGTAAATGTTTCAACGCTTCATGGTCCGTATACAAAACAAATTCTTTGTGGAACAAGTAATGTCTCTAATGCTTCACAGCCTGCACAATAGCATAAAACTCCACATCATAAGTATTGTATCTCATCTTTGCTCCAGAAAGTTTTTCACTGAAATAGGCGATTGGACGTCCCTTCTGACTCAACACTCCTTCAATTCCAACTTTCGATGCATCCGTATGTAACTCAAATAGTAACTGAAAATATGGCAACACTAGAATTGGCGCTGAGGTTAAAAGTTCCTTGATTTGCTCAAAAGCAAATCCTGCCTCTTTCGTCCACGAAAACTGCTTTCCTTTCATACAATCAGTAACAGGAGCCATCACACTACTAAAATATGGTATAAATCTTCGATAAAATGAAGCTAACCCATGAAAACTTCTGACTTCTATTATAGTTTTGGGTTGTGGCCAATTTCTGATTACGGCTACTTTACTCTGGTCCACTTGTATCCCTTCCTTAGACACGACATAACCCAGAAATAAAACACTTGGCGTCATGAACACGCATTTCTTCATCGCTGCATAGAACTGTTCTTGACGAAGAATAGTTAACACCTTTCGCAAGTGTTGAATGTGCTCCTCTGTGCTGGCACTATATATCAAGATATCATCAAAGTAAACTACAACAAACTTCCCGATGTATGGTATGAAATTTTGATTCATCGCCCTCAAAAATGTACTTGGTGCATTAGATAGACCAAATGGCATGACCAGCCATTCATATAATCCTTCCCGAGTCTTGAATGATGTCTTCCATTCATCACCTGGTCTTATGCGAATCTGATGATAACCACTCTTAAGATCGATCTTTGAAAAGATTACAGACCCACTAAGTTGATCCACTAGATCATCAAGTCTTGGCATAGGAAATCTGTATCTAACAGTTATTTTGTTGAGTGCCCTGCTGTCGGTACACATTCCCATGAACCATCTTTCTTCGATACCAACAAAGCTGGTACAACACAAGGACTGAGACTCTCTCGAACACGCCCTTGCTCAAGCAACTCCTCAACCTGTCTCCTCAACTCTTCATGCTCTTTTGGACTCATACGATAATGTGGCCTATGCGGTAAAACAGCACCTGGCACTAGATCAATCTGATGTTGTATATCCCTCAATGGAGGTAGTTCCTTGGGTAATTCCGTAGGAAAGAGATCTTCAAATTCATTCAACACCAGTCTACCCTCCGCAGGAACTTCGAGATCTTCACTTGTTTCATACCCAATCAACATAAACAATTCAGCACTGTCTTTCACTTCTTCAACAAACTCTTTCATAGATAATAAACTATTTGATTCCACCTTCTTCTCTGACTTGCTTTCACTTTGTTCACACTTCTTAGGAACTAAGGTAATTTGGTCCCTTCGAACATGAAACTGTAGCTGTTGGTGCGACCATTATGTTGTACAGCTCTATCGTATTGCCGTGGTCTTCCCAATAGTAAATGACACACATCCATACCGACAACATCACACCATATATCATCTTTGTACTTCTTCCCAATAGAAAATGTAACAAATGCTCGTCTTCCCACTATCACTTCTCCCCCTTTCTTTAGCCATGCCAATTTATAAGGTCTAGTGTGTTTTTCAGTCTTCAACCCTAACTTCGTGACGGCTTCTTCTGAAATAATGTTATCGCAGCTTCTCGCATAAATAACAAATCGACAAACCTTTCCCAAGATAGTACATGTAGGCTGAAAAATATTGCTCCTCAGCCAACTAGAATTATTTTCATGCTTTGGCACTAAACATAACCTCCTTATCATCAAGTTACACCCTTCGTCTCCTAACACAACTTCTTCATCTTCATCAAACTTCGATGGTTGAGAATAATCAATTTCAGCTTCCACATTTTTATACTCACATTCCTCTGCAACTAATGCTCTCTTCTTTGGCCTTGTATATTTATTACTTTTATGGCCAAATTCCTGACAATTATAGCACTTGATACTGTTAGTGACCTTTGCTTTAGCAGCTTCATTGACAACTGGTTTATTGACTGCCTTGGAAACATTAGCACTGCCACTAGCAACCTTATTTTGGTTGTTGGAACCCACAAACACACCACTTCCTCGTCTCCCTTGTTTCTCCTAAGCTAGAGCTTTCTGATGTGCTTCAGCAACAGACATTGGATTAAACATATTAACCATGTCTTGAATTTGCATTCGTAACCCTCCAATATATCTAGCCGTTAGTTGTTTCTCGGTTTCCATAATATCATTCCATGCAATCAATTGATAGAATTCATCTGCATAATCATTCACTTTCCTCGTCCGTTGTCTCAAATTTGGCAAACGTTGATACATAAGAGATTGATAATTGTACTGCAAGAAAGTTGCTTTCATCATCTTTCTCATCTTCTCCCAAGTGACGACTTTTGATTTTCCCATTCTCTCCCGAGTTAGTTTAGTTTGTTGCCACCAAGTCATAGCTCTTCCCCTTAGTCTTGTAGCAACTAATTGGACTCTACGATTCTCAGGCACCTCCTTGAATTTCAAAATTTCTTTAACACTCGACAACCAATCAAGAAATTCTTCCGCTTACATACCACCTTTGAATTATGGAATTCCATCCTCATACCTGACTCCCGTTTACGATCACTTTCTGAATCCAAATATTGATTTCACACTAGGCCTCGATTTCGATAATGAATACTACCTCCATCACCATCTTCCTCAAAATCATATGTATGTCAATATCGATCCTGAACATCTACATCTCTACGACCATACATGTCCCTTATACCCTATCTTTCAACATCACGATATGGTTCATTCTCAAACCTAAGTTGAGTTCTTCTCTCTTCACTTCGATACCCATGGTAGTCTCGCATCATTGAAACTGATGATTCTCTCCTATCTCGATAAGACTGGGGTGACATCCTCCTTTCTCCCGAAACCGATGGTGAAACCCTGTTGCCACTTTGGTTCGAAACTGGTTACATTCTCCTTTGATTGTGATTCATGTCTTTCATCAATTTCTCCAACTTTTCAATACCCTCATTGAACTTTTCATTGATACCCTGCTCCATTTGCACAGCTTCTTGTCTTCTATACAAATCTTCAACATTATGAAAACGATTAGCACGTCTCGGAGGCATGTTCCTTCACAATCTCGGTTCTTTGACTTGGCTCTGATCTAACTTCCTTTAACTCGCTCGGCTTTAACAGGCCTTGATCTTACTCGGCTCCAGTACGGCCTTGATCTTACTTAGCTCTGATACCAAAAAAGTGACGCAGCGGTTAAGCTTTGATGCCAAACTGACGCAGTGGTATAAACCGATAGAACGATAAATGCCCAATTCCGTTGATCGTGACGATGCCGGAATCTAGCTATCTCCAACCCGTTGATCTCGCAAGATGCCGTGTTAAAAGATCTATAATTCGATCGTTGATCACTCGTAAGTGATACCGAGAATTGACTTCTACTTTGTTGATTCGCGCACGAATAACCCGAAGAAGGAAAGAAGAAGGAGATCACACTCGACTTCAACAATGGTGGAAAAAGCTCACACACAAATTTCATTCAAAAATCAACTCCCTTTACAAGTGACAACACACTCCTATTTATAGGAATTTACAACCCACACAGGCGACCCAACATCCACGACTTACGACCTAACAATCACGACCTAACAAACACTACGGGTTACAACAATTCACATACGACTCAACATTACACGACATAACAACATTACAACACAATACATACGAGTTACAACTCATGTGACATAACAACACAACACGACATACGACTTAACAATACAGCATAAGCTTCAGGCGACTTAAGAATGCGGCATAAGCTTTAGGCGACTTAAGAATGCGGCATAAGTTTCAGGCGACATAAGGAATCAGCGACATAAGAAGTTAGCACAACAAGCGACATAAGACAAACGACTTAAGGAATCAGTGACTTAAGAACATGAACGACTTAAGCTTCTGGAGCAACATAAGGAACCCTACAACCTAGCGACATAAGAGAAAGCGGCATAGGCGAGCGACTTATAGAAATGCGGCCTTGTTTTCTTGAGCCGTTAGGGTGTTGAGCGACTTAAGTTGGTGCGACTTAAGGAAATCACAATGCGTTGATGGTTGGGGCGGCTTAAGGTCGTGGAGCGACTTATGTGGTTGCGACTTAACATGGCACGATCATAGCAGACCGAGCGACTCATAGCAGGCGACTTATCATGGTGCGCTGCATCACATCCCGTAGGGAAAATATAAAAGTACATTGTGTATTCCGATATGTGTACCTTATTATTAGCATTAACAAGCATATAGAATCAATATAACCCGAAAGCGAGCTTCAAATGCGAAGCATATGCCATCTGCACCCACTAATCACTCAACAACGATGAGATATGTACATAGAAAATAATATCACTACATAATATAAACTATACCGTAACTATATGCAATTTTAGTGAATGAAGCAAGAGAACTTATTAAACAAATAACACTCATCCAATTTATCTATCATCATATAAATTTGCATTTCCAAATGTCAAAATTATATACTTCCATTTCTTATTAACCTACTATTGATTCGTTTCAATTTATTCTCATTCAATTGATTTACATTCAATTATTAACATTCACTTTAGTTGCATTCAATCTCAGGTTAACAACAATTCACTTACGTTCACTTATTTACATTTCTTATTTGCATCCAATTTATTCATATCCAATTCATTCATGCCAATTAAAGTACATTCCATATAAATGTGCATTCCATTAATCTATATCAATTCATTTCATTCAATCCATTTGCATTCAACTGATTTACATCAAATTCAATTATTCTCATTGATTTTTCTTACACACATCTATTCACATTCATTTAATCTGCATTTAGTTTAAACCAAATTCAATTATTCATATTAATTTCAGTTACATTCCATTCATTAACAGTCACTTATTAATATTCACTTTTAAATTCAATTTATGTATAATAACATTTCATTCCATATTCAATTCATTTATAGATCATTTCATAAAATCATTTTATTTTAACTTTTTCTAAGTTAAATTTATTTTTTCCCTTTTTTCACTCCATATATTTTCAGCACTAATATTATTTATGAACCATTCCACCAAAGTTTTACTTAAGTTCATTTTAAACATTTTATATAACACTTGTACTGTTTATTTTCACTTCATAACTTAAGTTCAAAATTTTCAATTCTATTAAGCAACATAGTAAACCATATTCAATTCACTAGTTCGTTTCATTAGCTCAATTCAATTCATTCCTTACATTAATTCATTTTACTAGTTTACTTCACTAATTTATTTTATTAGTTTTCATTAATTGTTTTCAGATCACAATTAATTCCATTTCAAAAAATCATTTCAAAAATTATCTTATTTACGTTAAATTTATTACCTATCTCAGTTTATGATTTTCATTCCTTAACACTCATACTCAACAAAAATAGATTTTGTTTTAGCTTCATATTCTTCAAATCTATAAGTTATACAAACTTATTTACTTAAAATTTCATGCAATTTATTTGACTTCAGTTTATTCACTTAATATATTTACAATTCAGGGTTATGTAATCACTTTACGGTTAAGTGTATATTGATTTAATTATTTTATCCAATTCATTTAAAATCCCATTCCAATTTCATTTAACCCTTAATTTATTTAACTTAGCCTAAGTTAAATTTTAATTTCATGTCTCCATTCCAAATTCTTTTCTTATCTATACTTTTTCAACTTATAAGTTCAAAAACTTATTATCTTATGTTTCTCAAAACATTTAGATAAAATTTCAGGTTTTTACACTCGATTTTATTTTCAAATCATTTTGAAATCAAATATGTATACATAACTCTTTTATGTATCAAATTATACCTTTGGAATCTAAAACAAATTTGTTTTATCAAAACAAAACTTCAATGGTAGCATTCCTCGTATAGAAACTCGAAAATGAACACTGAAATAGAATAATTTTCCAACGAATGAAGTGAGTTCAGTGCTTCCTATCTCTTTAAATTCCATTTTAAATATTTCTAAACCAAAATATTTTCCAAAATAATATTAATATTTTTCTTAAACCTTTTGAAAAATAATTTCCAAAATCAATGAGATTTATATTCTCAAACTTCTTATTTTAAATCCAATTTTGTTAACAAATCATATTTATAAATATACTTAGGCAATTCCATTTCCTTTTTATTTATAAATCACGTTTATAAATCATATTTATGAAATATCACTTTTTACGTAATTCATTTCACAAATTTTGATTATTTTAGTTATAATCAATACTCTATATGTGACGACCCAAACTCGATGTCCGACAAACAACATCAAATTCGTATCGCCGGAGCTTGCAACAACATTAGATGAAAAATAATATGGCGGAAACAAAAGATGATATCACTGATACAACATGAATACAATATCCGATACATCAATTTGATACAATGATAATCATAAACATCAGAGAATATACAACACAAAATACAGCGGAACACGACACAATATAAGATAAGTCTTCAACAGAATCTAATACTACAACTCCAATCCAAACTCCAAAGCCAAAGCTCTAAAACTCCAAGCTCGAATCTCTATCAAGGTTGTACAAAGCTAAGCAAGTGCAGTCGTGGACTCCAAAGACTCCAAAAGGTAAAAACAGAAAGCTGAAGGCTACCAAAACGATATCTACTACCTGACTATCTGAAAAACCAAACTCTAGACTGCCCGTGTGAAAAATTATGGGCACCTAGAGTTTAGGAAGGGGACAATAAACTCCAGATCCGTCGTGGGACCGGTATGAGCAAAAAAAACGGTTTGTCTTCAAAAACAATCAAAAGATTTTAAATTAAAATCCGCAATGCTTTTTGGAAAATGAAACTACCATAAGGCCTCCCGGCACACACACCACGCAATTGCACACTTGGGGGAGATTTCCCCTTATGATAGTCAAACATGCTTACTGCGCAAAATCCTTTTTGATATTATTATTAGTGCATAGTGGAAAACATTTCGAAAGTATAATATTAATCCTAACCAGCATAGGTACCATTATACTATGCCTACTATAGTTGCCATGTTAAATGGCAAGTTCTACAACTAAAACCGTACAAGGCTCGTATTGGATGATTGGATTTCCAACAAATGGTCAGGCTAAGGAACTTCCTATTGCCACATGAGAACACCTCTGGAGGGACGTCCCGAGAACCTACCTGGCTCTCTGCCAACATAAGGCGGTTACCCCCTTCCTGGGGAGTAAAACCTAAGATATGCCACCCCCGGTCATTTGCGACCTTTATCCGATGATCCTCTACACCAACAACCACAAAGAAAAGTATTTGCAGTAACCACATAGGTTAAATATCAAGGCTCCATACCTGATACCACCCTTTTCCAGAAGGAATGGACATACCCTAGGGGAGCTACCCCTGAAACCTTGCCGCATCTTTCCTATTTCGACCATTACCGGTTTGTGAGGCTCGATGAGGTCTCGTCCATAAAGCTACGCTTTTCAAAAAGCCATGCTTTGATCAACAAATGATCAGCAGCACTTCATATGCGACATTACCAAATTAGGAATGTATCACTAGTAACCATCTAGTACATAATCTCTGAGCTTGTACATCTCAGAGAATGGTGTTAAGCTAAGAGAATAATTTCTCTGCCACCAAGCAGAAATGTATTTGATAGAAACCAGTTTTACATCTCAAAGTGTAACGTCAGACACACATCCATACAAGTCTGTTCCGAGTTCGAACAGAATCGAAGGCACTTCCGAAGAAGCCCTTGCAAATCCGGGTATCCACAATCCCGATCGGACTTTCCATCACTTAGGGAATCACTATACCTTAGCTACTTAGTGCAGAGACAATCGATAGGTTATCCTATCGTTCTCGCAAATACCCGGTCTTCACCTACAGTCTTCAAATGCTATCCAAAACGACGTATCATTATTCGGAATGGATTATATGACACAAAGGTCCTCTCCCGGCTAAACTGAATAATGAGCGTAAAATTTAAAAACATATGATATGGGATTTCAGTTAAGTCACAACTTTAAAATTCAAACTTTCTTTCAAAAGGTTTAATCAAATTACCATTTCAAATCTTTTAAACAAAAGATTTATTTTACAAAGTTCACCCAGTTTCACAAAGACCCATTCACGGATTTCAAAACAATTTCCATTTTAATTGGATTAACTCTTTTAATCTTAAATCAAAGATTTAACTCATAGCTTTCAAAACCGTTCCCAAAGATTCTTTCATGACTTTGAAAACCATTTCAATTCAAATTTGAAATTCCTTTAGTACAAATTGGAAATTTATTTCTTATATGAAAGCCTTTATCATTTGAAAACAAATAGTTTTTATTTTGGAAAAATCCGATTTCATTTATACAAGTTAAAGCCTTGGGTTAATTCAAATTCCCAAAGCAACACTTTCTACAATGGTTTAAATTCATGTAAACTTGTATAACCTTTTTAAAATCATAAGTTCTCAACATAGAATTAAATTTCAAATTTTGAATTCAAATTTAAATCAAATTCAAAACTAAATTAAGTTATTCAAAAATAACTTTTATCTTTGAAATTCCTTTTCAAAATTTTTCAATTTAAATCCGATCCATTTCCAATATCATTGGATTCAAAAATTCAATTTTAAAATTAATTCAAAAATCTGTGACTTAACCGATTCCACGTGCAATCCATATTTGTGTGTGTATAGTGTAGTCCAGGGGTTTTACACCATAGTGCACAACATCAATCATCATAGATTCAATCACATCAATATCGATAAGCGGTATAACCCATAACGCTTATCTTCATTCACAGATTCATAGATAAAATAAATTTATCAATCACAAAGATTCACCATTATGATTCGATGTGGGTTTCGGATAACCAACTGGAATCTTACTCCCTGTCGCAACGAAATTCGAATGTCGGTTTACGGGCCAAGGGGTTTTCATATTCATACCACAGTATATTCATCACAAATATAACAGCTCAGCACAAAGCATTTCATATTACATAGCATCACATCACATATCAAGTATATCAATCCATCACACAGCATTCAATAACAGTCAAACATCTTCAATTAAGATGAATAAATTATGTGGTTTTTAAATTTATCAACCACATAATTACTTTCGTTAGAAATCTTTAGTTAATTACATTAATTCAATTAACCTTGGATTAATTATCTTCAAATTAATTACTTTAATTGATTAACCATATCAATTAATTATCCTTTAACTAATCATTTAAATTAATCAACTTTAATCATTAAAATAAATTATCCTTAATTACTTAAATCAATTAATTAATCTTTTAAACACTTAAGATTTTAATCAAATCAAAAGATAATTCCTTTATCTTAAATTGATTGCTTTAAATATCAAAGGATATTTTTAAATACATTAAAACATTTTTTTCAATTAATAAATTTTAAAATAATGTATATTCAAAAACCCTTTTTATCAATACAAAAGTAAACACATATTGTATAAAAGAAGTTGTTTGACAAAGTTTTGTTTAGACTTGATTAAATTTTATAAAACTTGTTTAGAATTTAAAAACTTTTAAAAAATGTTTATTCCCAACCACCCAAACCCGGGTCAATCTTTAAGTTTTCTCAGGCAAATCTTCGGGCTACTCGCTCTTTCATTTGCTCCGAGTTGTTTCACGTATTCCTTCGAGTTCGTCCCCGATAAAGCATCATCTTCCTCAATCCTTGAATCAACGCAGACACACAATATCACATGTGCACATGCACCGGAGTTCTGGTAATCTCCAAACATCCTCACCGTTTCCCTTAAGTCAACGATCACCAACCTATCGCTTCCTACCACCCAGATCGATGTGATCAACGGTAAAACAAAGTCGAACAATTTCGAGCCAAACGAGCCACTACTGGAAACAACCTGATCAACTAAAATGTCTTGCACCGACGATAGCAACCACCTGCAACCCCACCACCTTAACCAGAGCAGCTCCGTTCAACCATGCTTTGATTTCCCTTGTGCGGCAGCACTCGATTCATCCATGGCAGAGGATTTGATTCGAAAACATTGACTAACACACAACTGCTATACAAATCCTAAATCAACATTTCCTGATCTCCACAGTGGACTAGAATTCAAACGAATATTTTTCTGATAATTCATGACTTCCAAACATGCTTCCCCCTCACTTACGATTTTTATTATTACTCTGATCATCTAGAATTATCGAAAATTCATAATTCGTTCATCTCATAAATTCACATGATTTACTTATTTAAAAATTGCGAAACCTTCATCTAAATTCATCATTAACCAATTCGAATACGATTATGAAGTTCAAACACAAATTTTTGATGATTGAATTTTGAGCATATCCCTGATTTCACTGTATTTTCTATTTTTTCTAAATAATTGCTTAATATAATCACTTGGAATTAATTTTAAAATTTGAATTTGACCAACACAAACAAATTTTTTTAGAGATCAAAATCAAATATGGATTCCTTTGAGTAGTATAAAATTTTCAACAGATTCTTAAAACTTGTCATATGTGCACAAAAGCAAGTTTCTGCCTGTTTATGCATACTTTATTTACACATATATCACAGGTAGGTATTACAAATACCTTTCCTAACAACATTCAAGTATTTACCATAACTATCAAGCAATCATCATCACAAATATCAAAAAAAACTGGGTCAAATATAAGTTTGCTCACCTGAAACTTTGAACAGAGAAGAATAGTGGTTGTTTTTTATGCTTTGTTTGTTCCTGTTTTTTTTTTTCTTTTGATTTTTCCTGAACCTGCTTGATTTTGAGTTGCCTTTGCTTTTGAATCTAAGAACCTGACTCCTTATGTTGATTCCAGTTTTGAAATGCATTGGGATGATTTCCAGCTTGATTTCTTTAAACTTCCAGACTTTGATTTTTACTTCAGAGTTGAACTAAAGCTTTTTGTTTTAGTTTGCCAAATCTGTTCCTCAAGTTTGAGATTTAAGTTTGTTTTGGTTTCATATTTTTGAAGAGGAGGGATTTTGTTTTCTTTTGTTTTTCTCAGGCATGAGAAGAATAACCTGACTTCTAGCTCTCTCTTTTTCTTTGGTTTCTTATTTCAAGTTTGAGAAGGTTTGTGAAGTTGAATGGCCTGGTTATTATTTTTTTCTTTTTTTTTTCAAAAGTTGAATGCCACTTGTTATCATATTAGAGTTCTCACCTAACACTTGTTAATTTTCGTTTGCATGTTTTAGACTTGTTACATGTAGGAAAAATTGTGTTTATACTCTTTATTCAAATTGTTTTGTAAACTTTATTTTAACCCTTCATCTAAATATATTTTCATATGTATCATATGCCTCCATTTCAAAATTGTTTATATCTTCTTTTATATTCAATTTTACACAAATAAATTTTTTATCTCCATTGTTTTTCACATTACAACCTTTAATTTAGCTCACTATATTTACATACATACACACATATATATATATATACACATTCTACATTCATACATTCTTTATTATTTATTTTTGTACAACTTTATAAAAAGAAATGAATGATTTAAATATTTTGATTTCATATTAACAAATGATCACTTTTATTTATATAAGAGAAGATTAAATCTTAAAAATAAGTCTTTTGAAAATTTATTACATCTTCCAATTATTAATATAATCAAAAATTTAGAAAACAGACTATGATTAACTTTTTACAGCTTTTAAATTCTACTTTATTTTTAATACATTTTATTTTCAAATTCAATATTTGTTTATGAAATACTTATTCTTATATTTCAAATCAAATTGCTTCTTGTAATATAAAATTATTTATTTATTCTAGAAATTTCCTAATTAATTCATAAATAAATTCATAATTTATTTTCAAAAATTAATTTAATTGCCAAATTAACTTGGTAAATTTTCAGGAATGTTACAGATTCCCCCCTTAAAAAAATTCATCCTCAAAATTTGTTAGGGAGACGAGAAAGAATAGATGATAGATAAAGGAATGATTGATCAGATCAGATCGAAATATTTATTCTGCATTCGGTTTACCAAATCCGAATATCAACAATAGATATGAGAACAAATTCAATCAATTACGAAACAATTGGGTTATCTGATCTACGAAGTATACAGGGGTATTGGTTAGTTTGAAGGGATAACTAACCGTTCATAGAATATGTCGAAACCCAATGATCAGACAAAAATAGGCTTGACTATGATCTCAGATTCAAGATTGAACTTATTTACGAATTGTTGAGAAATAAAATTATGGGTAGTTATAATGTCGAACAAACTCAAACAACTCTATCATAAATGAGATAGTTACCTTCTAAAATTTCTTTTCCTTATCAACCTTTGAAGTTGAAGGATCATCTTTGATTGCATACACTTTCGTTACTAGAGCTTGCTTCTGTGCTGGACAGTCCTTGATCCTATGTCCCGGCTTGCGGCAGTAATAGCATCTCGTAGATTCTTGATCTGGCCTCATAAATGGCTCTCTCATTCCTAGCTTCCAAGGATTCTTACATTTATCCGAGTAATGATCTTTTTCCAAGAAATTGAATTAAGTAACATCATTCACCCTTTTCTTCTGTATATTCTTCTTTCCTTTGCCTCTCCTCAGTTTCTTTCCACCAAACTTCCTTTTTCTCCGATTCAAATTGCTTGTATCTCCATTCTCCTTTGGAACTTCCTGCTTATCCAGGGTATCATATCTTTAACCCATATCAATCAATTCATAAAAAGATTCTTTAACGTGAGTAGTCATCCTCTCTTGAAACTCCTTGTTCATTCCCCGAATAAACTTTTCATTCTTCTTTAACGGTGTATTCACCAATTCTGGACCAAACCGAGATAATTCATTGAATCTGTTCAAATATTCCTCAAATGATAAGCTTCCTTGCCTCAAATCCATAAACTCCTGGAACATTCTAGAGATACCAACAGGCGGCATATATCGCTGCTCGAACACTTCCATGACACGACTCCAAGTAAATTCATCTGCCGGCTCATCCAATGTAATTGTTTCCCACCAAGCTAAAGCCTCTTCCTGGAGTTGCCAGGAAGCTATCAGTCGCATTTGATCATCTTCCAATTTTAGTCCCTTGAAAATCCTTTCGCACGATCGAATCCAGGCTTGTGCTTCGATAACAGATTCTTTGCCTGTAATTGGCTTTCCACCAAGTCTAGAAAAGCTTCGATATAGATTAGCCAGATTTGGTTGAGATTAAGTAGGAATATCTGTTGTTGCAGGGCCTTGACCGGTTAAAGTGGTACTTTCCAGTCCCCTATCTCGTCCTCTTCTTCCACTCATTCTTACTATTTATAATAGTAAGAAAACCGATTTAGGCATTCGGACGAAATATCTTAGAGAATAACAAAATATAAAGAGAATAGACTAAGTAGTTTGGGTTTTGGTTTCACTGGTTGTACTCATTCTAGGGTATACTTCACCCTACCTCTAATAAGCCATCTAATGTGTTACACTCCGTAGCTAAAATTATTACTCAACCTTTAGCTCTGATACCACTTGTGACGACCCGAACTCGATGTCTGACAAACAACATCAAATTCGTATCGCCGAAGCTTGCAACAACATTAGATGAAAAATAACACAGCGGAAACAAAAGATGATATCACTGATACAACATGAATACAATATCCGATACATCAATTTGATACAATGATAATCATCAACATTAGAGAATATACAACACAAAATACAGCGGAACACGACACAATATAAGATAAATCTTCAACAGAATCTAATACTGCAACTCCAATCCAAACTCCAAAGCCAAAGCTCTAAAACCCCAAGCTCAAATCTCCATCAAGGTTGCACAAAGCTAAGAAAGTGCAGTCGTGGACTTCAAAGACTCCAAAAGGTAACAAACAGAAAGATGAAGGCTACCAAAACGATATCTACTACCTGACTATTTGAAAACCAAACTCTAGACTGCCCGTGTGAAAAATTGTGGGCACCTAGAGTTTAGGAAGAGAATAATAAACAACAGGTCAGTCGTGGGACTGGTATGAGCAAACAAAAATGGTTTGTCTTTAAAAAAATCAAAAGATTTTAAATTTGAAATCCGCAATGCTTTTTGGAAAATGAAACTACCATAAGGCCTCCCGGCACACACACCATGCAATCGCACACTTGGGGGAGATTTCCCCTTATGATAGCCAAACATGCTTACTGCGCAAAATCCTTTTTGATATTATTATTAGTGCATAGTAGTAAGCATTTCGAAAGTATAATATTAATCCTAGCCAGCATAGGTACCATTATACTATGCCTACTATAGCTGCCATGTTAAATGGCAGGTTCTACAACTAAAACCGTACAAGGCTCGTATTGGATGATTGGATTTCCAACAAATGGTTAGGCAAAGGAACTTCCTATTGCCACATGGGAACACCCCTGGAGGGACGCCCCGAGATCCTACCCGGCTCTCTGCCAACAAAGGCCGGTTACCCCCTTCCCGGGGAGTAAAACCTTAGATATGCCACCTCCGGTCGTTTGCGACCTTTATCCGAGGATCCTCTGCACCAACAACCACAAAGAAAAGTATTTGCAGTAACCACATAGGTTAAATATCAGGGCTCCATACCTGATACCACCCTTTTCCAGAAGGAATGGACATACCCTAGGGGAGCTACCCCTGAAACCTTGACGCATCTTTCCTGTTTCGACCATTACCGGTTTGTGAGGCTCAATGAGGTCTCGTCCACAAAGCCATGCTTTGATCAACAAATGATCAGCAGCACTTCGTATGCCACATTACCAAATTGGGAATGTATCACTAGTAACCATCAACTACATAACCTCTGAGCTCGTACGTCTTAGAGAAGGGTGTTAAGCTAAAAGAATAAATTCTCCGCCACCAAGAAGAAATGTATTTGATAGAAAACAGTTTTACATCTCAAAATGTAACGTAAGACACACAACCATACAAGTATGTTCTGGGTTCGAACAGAACCGAAGGCACTTCCGAAGAAGCCCTTGCAAATTCGGGTATCCACAATCCCGATCGGACTTTCCATCACTTAGGGAATCTCTATACCGTAGCTACTCAGTGCAGAGACAATCGATAGGTTATCCTATCGTTCTCGCAAATACCCAGTCTTCACCACCGGTCTTCAAATGCTATCCATAATGACGTATCAATATTCGGAATGGGTTATATGGCAAAATGGTCCTCTCCCGGCTAAACCGAATAATGAGCGTAAATTTAAAAACATATGGATATGGGATTTCAGTTAAGTATCAACTTTAAAATTCAAACTTTCTTTCAAATGGTTTAAATAAATTACCATTTCAAATCTTTTAAACAAAAGATTTATTTTACAAAGTTCACCCAGTTTCACAAAGATCCATTCACGGATTTCAAAGCAATTTTCATTTTAATTGGATTAACTCTTTTAATCTTTAAATAAAAGATTTAACTCATAGCTTTCAAAACCGTTCCCAAAGATTCATTCATAACTTCGAAAACCATTTCAATTCAGACTTGAAATTCCTTTAATACAAATTGTAAATTCATTTCTTATATGAAAGCCTTTATCATTTGAAAACAAATAGTTTTTATTTTGGAAAAATCAGATTTCATTTATACGAGTTAAAGCCTTGGGTTAATTCAAATTCCCAAAGCAACACTTTCTAAAATGGTTTAAGTTTATGTAAACTTGTATAACCTTTTTAAAATCATAAGTCCTCAACATAGAATTCAATTTCAAATTTTGGATTCAAATTTAAATCAAATTCAAAACTAAATTAAGTTATTCAAAAATAACTTTTATCTTTGAAATTCTTTTTCAAAAGTTTTTCACTTTAAATCCGATCCATTTCCAAAATCATTGGATTCAAAAATTCAATTTTAAAATTATTTCAAAAATCTGTGACTTAACCGATTCCCACGTGCAATCCATATTTGTGTGTGTATAGTGTAGTCCAGGGGTTTTACACAATAGTGCACAACATCAATCGTCACATATTCAATCACATCAATATCGATAAGCAGTATAACCCATAACTCTTATCTTCATTCATAGATTCATAGATTCGTAGATAAAATAAATTTATCAATCATAAAGATTCACCATTACGATTCAATGTGGGTTTCGGATAACCAACTGACATCCGACTCCCTGTCGCATCGAAATTCGAATGTCGGTTTACGGGCCAAGGGGTTTTCATCTTCATACCACAGTATATTCATCACAGATATAACAGCTCGGCACAAAGCATTTCATATTACCTAGCATCACATCACATATCAAGTATATCAATCCATCACACAGCATTCAATAACAATCAAACATCTTCAATTAAGATGAATAAATTGTGTGGTTTTTAAATTTATCAACCATATAATTACTTTCGTTAGAAATCTTTAATTAATTACATTAATTAAATTAACCTTGGATTAATTATCTTCAAATTAATTAATTTGATTGATTAACCATATCAATTAATTATCCTTTAACTAATCATTCAAATTAATCAACTTTAATCATTAAAATAAATTATCCTTAATTACTTAAATCAATTAATTAATCTTTTAAAACTTAAGATTTTAATCAAATCAAAAGATAATTCCTTTATCTTAAATTGATTGCTTTAAATATCAAAGGTTATTTTTAAATACATTAAAACATTTTTTTTCAATTAATAAATTCTAAAATAACCTATATTCAAAAACCCTTTTCATCAATACAAAAGTAAACACATATTGTATAAAAGAAGTTGTTTGACAAAGTTTTGTTTAGACTTGATTAAATTTTATAAAACTTGTTTAGAATTTAAAAACTTTTAAAAACTGTTTATTCCCAACCACCCAAACCCGGGTCAATCTTTAAGTTTTCCCGAGCAAATCTTTGGGATACTCGCTCTTTCATTTGCTCCGAGTTGTTTCACGTGTTCCTTCGAGTTCGTCCCCGATAAAGCATCATCTTCCTTAATCCTTGAATCAATGCAAACACACAATATCACGTGTGCACATGCACCGGAGTTCGGGTGATCTCCAGTCATCCTCGCCGTTTCCCTTAAGTCAACAATCACCTAACTATCGCTTCTTACCACCCAGATCGATGTGATCAACAGTAAAAAAAAGTCGAACATTTTCGAGCCAAACGAGCCACTACTGGAAATACTCTGATCAACTAAAACGTCTTGCGTCCACGATAGCAACCACCTGCAACCCCACCACCTTAACCAGAGCAGCTCCGTTCAACCATGCTTCGATCTCCCTTAGTGCGACAACGCTCGATTCATCCATGACAGAGGATTTGATTCGAAAGCATTGACTAACACAACTGCTATACAAACCCTAAATCAACATTTCCTGATCTCCACGGTGAAATAGAATTCAAACGAATATTTTTCTGATAATTCAAGACTTCCAAACATGCTTCCCCCTCAATCACGATTTTTATTATTACTCTGATCATCTAGAATTATCGAAAATGCATAATTCCTTCATCTCATAAATTCACATGATTTAATTATTTAAAAATTACAAAATCTTCATCTAAATTCATCGTTAACCAATTCGAATACGATTATGAAGTTCAAACACAAATTTTTGATGATTGAATTTTGAGCATATCCCTGATTTCACTATATTTTCTATTTTTTCTAAATAATTGATTAATATAATCACTTGGAATTAATTTTAAAATTTGAATTTGACCAACACAAACAAATTTTGTTTAGAGATCAAAATCCAATATGGATTCCTTTGAGTAGTATAAAATTTTCAACAGATTTTTAAAACCTGTCATATGTACACAGATGCAAGTTTCTGCCTGTTTATGCATACTTTATTTACGCATATATCATAGGTAGGTATTACAAATACCTTTCCTAATAACATTCAAGGATTTACCGTAACTATCAAGCAATCATCATCACAAATATCAAAAAAAATGGGTCAAATATAAGTTTGCTGACCTGAAACTTTGTACAGAGAAGAACAGTGGTTGTTTTTTTATGCTTCGTTTGTTCCTGTTTTTTTTTTCTTTCGATTTTTCCTGAACCTGCTTGATTTTGAGTTGCCTTTGCTTTTGAATCTGAGAACCTGACTCCTTATGTCGATTCCAGTTTTGAAATGCTTTGGGATGATTTCTAGCTTGATTTCTTTCAACTTCGAGACTTTGATTTTTACTTTATAATTGAACTAAAGCTTTTTGTTTTAGTTTGCCAAATATGTTCCTCAAGTTTGAGATTTAAGTTTGTTTTGGTTTCAGATTTTTGAAGAGGATGGATTTTGTTTTCTTTTGTTTTTCTCAGGCATAAGAAGAACAGCTTGACTTCTAACTCTCTTTTTTTCTTTGGTTTCTTATTTCAGGTTTGAGAAGGTTTGAGAAGTTGAATGGCGTGGTTATTATTTTTTTCTTTTTTTTTTCAAAAGTTGAATGCCACTTGTTATCACATGAGAGTTCTCACCTAACACTTGTTAATTTTCATTTGCATGTTTTACACTTGTTACATGTAGGAAAAATTGTGTTTATAACCTTTATTCAAATTTTTTTGTAAACTTTATTTTAACCCTTCATTTAAATATATTTTCATATGTATCATATGCCTCCATTTCAAAATTGTTTATATCTTCTTTTATATTCATATTTACACAAATAAATTTTTTATCTCCATGTATACAACCTTTAATTTAGCTCGCTATATTTACATACATATATATATATTTTTATACATTCATACATTCTATATTATTTATTTTTGTACAACTTTATAAAAGAAAAGAATGATTTAAATATTTTGATTTCATATTAACAAATGATCACCTTTATTTATATAAGAGAAGATTAAATCTTAAAAATAAGTCTTTTGAAATTTATTACATCTTCCAAATATTAATATAATTAAAAATTTAGAAAACAGACTATCATTAACTTTTTACAGCTTTTAAATTCTACTTTATTTTTAATACATTTTATTTTCAAATTCAATATTTGTTTATGAAATACTTATTCTTATATTTCAAATCAAATTGCTACTTGTAATCTAGAATTATTTATTTATTCTAGAAATTTTCTAATAAATTCATAAATAAATTCACAATTTATTTTCAAAAATTAGTTTAACTGCCAAAATAACTTGGTAATTTTCAGGAATGTTACACTATAATTCATTTTTAGTTATAATCAATACTCTATAATTCATACTTATAAACTCACTTTCATATATAATTCAATTTGCAATCTTTGTTTAGATTATAAAAATGACAACTTTTATTAGAACAACAACAAATGATAAGAATCAAATATTATCATTCTCCAACAACCAAACACTCCATACATAACTATAATAATTTCTTAAAATTATTCCTTTATATAAAATATAATTTAGGTAAAATTATTTCATTTACCTAGTTTTCCAAACAATACTATGTCGGTTTGGCTTATTCAAGCATTTAGAAACCCCTATCGATATCGTGGCGTCCCACATATCGACTAGAATTCGTATGCTACTAAACAGATAAATTAACAAAACATAAAACATTTAATAATCATTAACAAATAGGCACTCATATTTTAACAGCCTGTAAATCATACCCCTTAAGTCGACACTATTCTCTATCAATCAACTCAAGATGAACGAAAATACGAACCATTAGGGTTAAAGAAGAAAGAGATAGAAGAAGAAAATAGAAACAACAACAGAATCTTACCATCGCAGCAGAATAAAATATAATATATAATAACAAATCTTTACACAAAAGAAAACTATATCTATTTTATACATACATCATTAGAATACATCATCAGAGTTCAACAACATCAATAACATACCACTGGACAGTCATATAAACCTGTCCTCAAAACTGAATATACAACGGAATAATAATCAAGTATGGAAGTATGTATTGCCATCCAGCTCGTCTCTTGAGTTCCACAGCATCATTTTCTGTAATTTATAATACTCGCTCTAACCCGAGCATTATAGTTAAATAACACCCGAGTCAGTCTAGAAAACCAGTGTGAGAAATCACACTCAAATTGATTATTAAAGTTCCAAAAATCCTTTGAAAAACAAAAGCATCTCGTAAGACCACGCCACAAATAAACATGTCGGGTTTTTACCTTACGATAGCCAAAACACTTCTTATTAAATCTTCTGATATTATAATAGGGTCTATACACAAATACTTATTCAAATAGCTGAAATTGTTACAATCATTAAATTCCAGCTACTAGCCACAGTCGTGGAAAATACAAACAAAACCGTAAAAGCACGTATGGAGAATGGATTTCCAACTAATGATTAGGCACTGGGGTACCACATGTCACTGTACGTGGCCTAGATCACCGTACCGAGGATTACTCCCAATCCCCTACAATACAAGACCGATACTACCCGTTACAGGATAACCCTGAGTAAGATCACCCCGCGGTTGGGATCAGCAACCGTACCACTAAGCCGAATAAAAATGGACACCTAGACAGGGATGGCCTTAGCCTAATGGGTGCTACCTACCTAGCCTTGCTGCATAATCCCTGATTTTCAGCATTCCCGGTTGATGAGGCTCGAGGCTAAGCGTTAACTTTTTAGAACATATCCCTTAGAATGCTCACCGTCCACCTAATGAAATTCTGAAAGCATTCATCCATACAAGTCCGTCCTAGGTTCGAACGGAACCGAAGGCACTATTCCTACTACATCCATTTTGGAATCATCCTCAGGATTAGTGGCGACTAGCCCTTGCACTTCACTGCTCCATCTTCGACTCCGAACTCGTCTTCCTCACGAAAACGTACAAATCGGATCGAAGTGGTTTTTGAGAAATAAATCCCAATCCTGGTCTCTTCGAAACGATCAGCACATTGGCCAATATTGATAGTCGGTTATTTAACTATCAATTAACATTCACAACAACCATCCAAAATAAATAAATTTTCCAAATTATTTATTATCCTCAAAATATCTTCGCAAGATATATTTCCATTTTCAAACCTTTTTGAAAACAGTTTTCAAATCACATTTTCTTATGGGATAAATTTCCAAATATTTATTTCCACTGAAAACATGAAGCACAAAACTTTAGATTTCTAAAATAATTTAAAACACTTATTTATAAAATATACTTTAACATTTAAATTGAAAACTACTTCAATACTTTATTAAAAATATATACTTTAGGAATATTTAAAATAAGGTTACTTTATAAAATATAAAACTAGATTTTCTCTTTTTTAAAACAACATACCAAGTCACCTTTAAATAATTACCACTATAATAGATATGAAAAATACTTACTTCAGAATTTAAAAATTTAGAAATAATAAATTTCCTAAAACATGATTTTTTTTTTAAATTAAAGCCTTTAACTTCTATTTAAAAATTTACTTTGAAAACGTACTTGGCTATCCAGGGAAATACGCTTCTCTTCACATCCTTTAAAAATAAATCACTATTTATTTTTAAACAAATTTTCCCATTTCTATAACAAATTTCCATCGTGAATTTATTCTTCAAATATCCATTGATGTATTACTTCACCTTTATAAAACCAGTTTATAAATTCCAAAGTCTCCTTCTCTTTTAAAAATCCCGGTTTTACACAATTAAATCGTTCTCCAAATTGATTTCCAATTTACTAAATTTTTAAATAAATTTCCTTACTTACTCCATTTATTCCAAAATCCATTAACTTCAGATTTTATTTCTTCATTATGATTTAAAATCTTGTTAACTGAAAATACCAATTTCATATTTTCCAAATTTCTTCTTTATCCTTTCAAATAAATTTAAACCTTGAATTTTAAAATAAATTCTTTATTCCTTTAAATAATATCACTTGAGGTTTATAATTCATTGTTTTTCTATTGATTCAAAACCCCTTTTTCCATACTCGGAATTATTATTTTTTTAAAATTTTAAAATCACTTTTATTCTTATCCAATTCATCCTTAAATTTATTCAAATTCCCTATGATTATTTTACTTAAAATTCACTCTTTTATTTTCTTTTCGAAAATCCAATTCTATATATTTTGATAACTCAGTGTATCGAAATATATTCAAGCAAACCTTAGCATTCAATATTCCAATTGTCAATATAATTCAACACAGAATATCAAATATTTATAACACAGAATATTTAAACAATCTAAATAATTTTGAGGATCCAGTTGGATCCCTCCAACTTGTTTTCCTGCATCCACAGATGTTAGCACAATATAAAATACCAATTCAACTTCGAGGTGGAATATAGCAGTATATGAGTTTAATATAATATCATCCGCTATTATGCGGTGCATAGGGTCTCATCCGCTATATAATGCGGGAAATCAATCATCCAATATATACTATATACTACTATATATAATATAGCACATCAAATCAATTCAGTCATTCAACCGGTTATTAAATTGAACCATTTGAATTTAAATAAAACCCAAATGAGTGAGATTAACTCACCTTTGATTTTTTTTTCTTTGTTTTGCAATCCACTTCAATCTCAACCCGGTCTCTTCCCGATAAAATACCTTGTATAAATATTTATGTGATTTTATAAATATTCGAACAAATCGAATAATTCATCACATTTTACAAATTGCTTAACTAATTATTTAGTTTAAAATGATTTTCTTATAATAAATAATTTTAGTAGCTAAAATAATTTAAATAAGTTTATAAAAATTTATCTCCATCATACATCATTTTTAAAATTCGATCAGTAAATGAAAATAGGTATATACATATATTTTTTTTTTCTTCCTTGAAACTATTTATACCAAAAATAACCTATATATATATTAAATTTTAATAAAATAAATTTCCTTTCCAAACCTATGTACATGTACTAAATAAAATAAAATAAGCAGAACTGTTTTAAAATTTCTTTACTATAAAATAAAATCTCACCTATATATATATATATATTTATTCATTTATTTAAATTAAATTAAATGCAGATACCTCGCTGCCTAGCCTTACTGCGCGTCCTCTCCTGCCACCGTGACCTGCCTTGCTGTTGGACACAAAACTCCCAAATCCACTATCTGCCATTAGCAACGACCAGCACCTCATCACTTGACCAAAAATCGTAGAGCCTTCCTTCCCTTAAACCCTAGATTCAAGCTCGAACAAACACCCCTTCACCATAACTGTCTTCTCATCCATGACGACCCCACAGTCGCGCTCCCACCCTCACGACAACTCGAGACCAGGGTCGCGATTGATATCGATTTCGTGATGAAATCTGAGAACTAAGAGATACCTACCATGACTTCTTTATAACTCGAACTGGTTCACATTTGTTTGTAGAATGAAATGGAAGAAAAAGGGGTGAACGAGGGTTAGCGTGCGCCTAGATTTGTGAAGGAGGGTTTCGTTCATCCATGATTTTTTTTCGAGAATTTCAAATTAGAAACGAAGAGGGGTTTTGTCCTCTTTGTTTTAACAGGTGATTGGCAGAAGGGTTAGCTCGAGGTATTAAATGTATGAAGAATGGCGTGTATTACAATTTTCGCGATTTTTTTTAAAAGAAGGAACGAAGAGGAATAAGAAGAGACATTAACGCGCTGAAGCCCACTTGCTACAGTGATTTGAATAGAAAACAAAAAGTTTTGATAGGAAAGAATTTCGGCTGAAAGAGGTTAGGGTATATAAATACATAAATATATATATATATATATATTAATTCGAATTCCAATTGTTTCGATAAATGAAACTCAAAATCTCGACCTCCTAACGAGACGTGCCGCTAGGCATTTTATAATGTTATACCCTATTCCGAATGCAATGGAAAAGGTTTCGAGTCCTAATTCGATCATACGGAGGATAGCTTTTTGGACTCAGTTATCATATTGAATTTCGATAAAAAAATTCAACGCATTTATATATCGTATGCTCACACAAATCCTCCAATCCCTACGAAAATTAAAATCCGATAATAATACAGTATTACGGATCCAATGGCACTGGTTTCGTCGAATTCCGGGATTGTGCCTCGAAAGGCTATTTTTAAATTCAATTTAAACGATAAAATTTCAAAACTGAACAAATAAGTGTTAAATTCAATTTTAAAACTTTTATTATTCTCAGCACTATCAATATAATTTTACAAGCCTTCAAAATATTTTTAACGGACTTAAAACTCCATATTCAACATTTTACCCAGCTTCAAATTATTTAATTTAATTATTAAACCATCCAATAAATAGTGGTATTTGGAATTAAATTTAAACATTAACTTTTAAATATTTAAAATAAATTAAATATTCCAATTTCAAATGTCCAAAAATTCTGGGTCGTCACACATATATATACACTCAAACTCATCCTAGGGTCTCGCTTACCCTATCTCAAATGAGTAAATCCCCAAAAAAGCCTAGGTGTTCGCTCAACCTAAGCTCTGATACCACATTGTAACGACCCACTTTTCCGTACAATTCAAGCTGACAATAAACCACATATGTCCAACCCAAATCGAATGGAAAGACAGATATTTAGGGGGAAGAAAGAAGAAATAAGAAGGGAAGGAAAGAAATAAGAAACTAAAATGCAGAATCTCACAATCGCAGTGAAACAATATATAATATAATATCGATTAACTTTACAAAAGAGAAACTATTATATGCATGCATCCATCAGAGTATAATAACAATCACGTTCATCGGTCTGGACAGTTATATCATCTTGTCCTCACAATTGCCGATAATTTTCATAACGAAGCAGTGGAAAATAAACATATATTTGTATATGCCTTAAAAACCTCTAACACGTTTCCTGACCTCCAATGTATCCAAGACGATCTGTAAGTATGCTCGGTCTGACCTGAGCATTATAATGAAATAACACTTGAGTCAGTCTAGAATATCAGCGTGAAAAAATAGCCCAACCGGGTTTTTAAGATATAAAAACCTTTGAAAACAAAAGTATCTCGTAAGACCACACCACACATAAACACCGACGGGTTTTTACCTTACGATGGCCAAAAAATTTCGTATGAAATCCTCTGATATTATAATAGTGTCTATTATACAAGTACTTATTAATCATAGCTGAAATTGTTACATTAATTAAATTCCAGCATATTAGGTTCTACAATCAAAACTGAAGGCTCGTAGTAGATAATGGATTCTAACTATGAAAGGGTAAGGATCTACCTACAGATTATGCACCTCTAAATAAAATGTACATGGGGCTACAACACGTTGCACCTCTGCTACTCAGGAACGGCACTACCCCTTTATCGAGTAGCACCAAATATGATTCCCTACTTGGGTGCGACCTACTTAGCCCTGCCACATGCCCCTGCGTTATTCATTTCCTGGGTGTGAGGCTCCAAGAGGCTATGCTCTTACCATTTATATATTAACACTGCCCTCCAGGCAACAATGTAATATCAGCATTCATCAATACAAGTTCGTTTTGGGACTGAACGAAACGATTTAGAGCTCTATCTTCAATTCCATCATCTTCAAGATATCTTCACTTCAAATGCTTGAGTTGGATCGAAATGGTCTTCAGATAATAGATCTGATCTCGGTCTCTTCGGAACAACATTCGACAGTTTTCGGTAAACTCAACCCCAGTTCTTCAGGAAATAAACAGTCAAAAACAAGGTCGAAGATCACCTAGAAGCCGTTAGTGGACGGATTTTCTTATCATTGTCCTAGGAGAACGAAACAAGATCCGCACATAGAGCACAACATCATTGGCGATGACTGTGCCACATAACTCACGTGTTTTTCCTAAATATTTACAAAGTTATGTTTGAGTCCAAATTTGATAGTCGGTTATTTAACCATCAAATAAACAATCATTCAATCAGAGATTTATTCCATAGGAAAAACCAATATTGGGTAAGCAAAAATCAACACCAAACCTTTTAATTGATCTTTTCATTAATTAAAACCGTCTTGTAAATGCTCATATAAAAATACTTTTACAAAGATATATTCACAACACTTATATTTTCAATACTTAGAAAATATCCATATACTTATCTCAAGGGTATAAGTATATTTGCCAAACATTGAGAAAGATCTTCTTTTAACCGAATCCTAAAATCATTTATAAACTCCACTATAAATTTCTGAAACCATTTATAAATTATTCCTCAAGTCATTCTAAACCCTTATAAAACCATGCAATTACTTCTAAATTCTTTTTATAAATCTGTAAACCCATTTCTAAAATTCGTTATAAATATCCATCTATTTATAAACCTCTTTATCTTGTAAATAATCTCCCTTTAAATCTTTAAACCATTTTATGTGCTCTTCTTATAAAAATCCAAGTTTGTTTATAGAACTCTATTTATGAATCTTGAAACCATCATAAATAAATAATTACTATTAACTTTTAACCTCTTAAAAATAATAATTAATAATTCAAACCATTATGGATAAAACAATCGTTAATCTTTACCTTATAGATAATAATAATGAATTGCCAAAATTTTATTATTAACCATCATTATTAATTTCAAACCATATTAATAATTTAAATAATTAACCCTTCAAAATATTTAAATATAAATAAACAACTTTAAACATTATTAATATGAGTAACCAACTTTTGGAACATAACCTGTTTCCTTGATAAAAATCCATACTTAAATCTTCAACCTGATCATTCCCATATTTATAAAACTATACTTGAGAATCTTTTTCCATTTTATAAAAACTTCCTTTCATAAAACTCATTTATTTATAAACTCCATTTATAACTCTATTCCTTTTATGAATCTCACTTATTCATAAATCTCATTTAAAAACTTCAATCACCGCCGCTTTAATATTACTTTCATATAGATAAATTCCCTTCTATTTATAAAAATATCGTTCAATGTTTCAAATTATTCATCGCCTTCAATTTCCAAAATAGGGTCAACTATTTCTAAATTATCACTCCGAATCTTATGGTAAATCCACTATTTGATTTATTCGTCCAATTTATTAAACGATAATTGTTCCCTTTATAAACCCCACTTATAAATAAATAATTTTATTATCAAAATACGATTTTACAGATCTTCACTTCCTTGTAAATTATCCCCTTTATAAATTTCACATTTATAAATAAATCATAATATATTTACCTATACACACATACACATACATACATACATACATACATACATACATATATATATATATATATTACTTTATCTAAAATGGTTAATAAATATTAATGTATATTTCTAATTTCCTTTTAACCATATCCCTTCATTATAAAAGACAAACTTATTTTAAGATTTTCAAAAATCTCTACTTTATAGTTTGAAAATCTCTATATAAAAAGTTTAGTAAATTTATCAATCTATAATATCTAAAATCATACTTCCATTTTAGAAAAATTATTAAAACGTATGAAATTCCCAAAATCACTTTGAAATCCCATTTTAAATCAAATCGCTATTTTAAAATACCAATGATGAGGTCCGATGTTACTAAAGCATTAAGTAAGCACAATCATATCCATGTCATCAATATGGCATTCAAAAAATCATATATCACTATATACATGAAAATAAAATCAGCAGTGTGAGGAATCATGTTGGATCCCTTAAACCTGTTCCCCTACCTCACACATAGTATATAATCAATAATATAAAAATCAATCGCTTTGAAGCGGGATTCGTATACAAAGGGTCATCTGCTATCACATGGGAACATAATAGGGTCTCATCTACTCCAATAGGCAAGAATATATCCAATCCAACTAATAAATATAGTAAATTATCCATACAGTCAACAACTATCAAAAATAAATATCCAAACATCCAATAGATAATTTTTACTGATTAAAAATATTTTCTAGTTAAACAAAAAGGTAAGATCAACTCACACTGATTGTAGTAGTCGCCAAAATGTTCCGTTTTGAATTAAAATTGAACGATGATCAATTTTAACCAAAATTTCCTACTAGCTTTGAATCAGTCCAATCCAATTCAATAGCGTAGTGCTTGCTGATACGAACGCAACGCATCTTGTCATGCTCAATTTGGACATCATACGAGAAAGTTAGCGATTTAGTAATATACGATATAATTAATTTTAATTAACTTAAATTAACTTTAAGATTTAAACTAAACCTTTTCTTCTATCTCCCTCCATCGCTGTTTACGAATGAAATAGGCCGCGACTTCGTTACATTTTTTGGGATGCATGCCCAAGCTCCTTCGCCCCCGACCTTCATCCAAACGTCGCTACGCCATCCTCCGCCCTCGCCCTACGTATCAACACCACAAGCGCACATCGCGTGAAAAAAATTTGCGATCGAACCCAAGATGCTTCTCATGTTTGGACGAGCCTCGCCATTGCCTCGGTTGTTGATTCAATGATCCAAACGTTGATTAAGCTCGTATCGCCGTGTCCTACAATTCCCTAGTTGAAGTCGAAGGCTAATTCGATCCCTAGAGGCCCCAATCAACCATAGCCATTGATTTCTAGGTTTTTAATGGCGGCTGTAAATTTATAGTGTTGGAAATGATGGAACGGATGTCCTTATATAGAAAATTTCCAAAGCACTATTCATCCACGAAAATTTGGAACTCTAAATATAGCATGGCATTCTATATGTTATACCCCTATTTCGAACACAATGGAATATGTATCGGAAGCCAATTCTATCATATACAGAAGTTAGCTTTTCAAAATCAAATTATATTACTTAAAATTCCTTTAATTAATTTCTAAGCGTTTCGAACTCGCACGACCAAGCGATACATCCGATTAACAGAAAATTCAACGGCGTACAATAATTCACTATTATGGATCCGATGAAACTGGTTTCATCAAAATCCGAGACAGTGCCCCCAAAAAGCTATTTTTCCACGTTCATTAAAAAGAGTGATTCCCAAAATCAATTCAATCACTTTTAATTCAAATTTAAAAGTTTACTATCTTCCTTCTTATTCATATAGGATTTAAATTTAGAAATCATTTTCATTCATATTAAATCCATGAATAAATTATTTAAACAATTTCAAATATTAAATTTAACAATTTAATTATCAAATAAATCGCTATATTTGAAATTCAAGTTATTAACTAATAAAAATAACTTTTCAATATTTAAAATCAATTAAATTTTCCAAATTTAAATGAATGAAATTCTGGGTTGTGACAGTGATGGATTATGGTTTAGATTAGGTGTATATTTACATGGGATTTGAATTAATTTCGGTCATTGATTAATCTTAGATGAATCTTTGTTTTCATCCTATATGCTAATTAATTTCTTCATCCTCAAGTAAACCTATCTAGCCAAATCTATGCTATTAGATTAATATATATATATATACACACACACACACACACACACACACACACACACACATATATTTAAACCTTCTTTAAGGTTAAGTAATATGTGTACGTTCTTTTAACTGTTAACATCAAATAGTTTATATTTATTTCCTTTTACTAAGCTAAATAACATCTTTTCTTTATCCTCAATTATATCATTTTAATCAATTCATTAATTTATATGTATGTACATATGTATATACATATACATCTTGACCATTTAAGAAATTTACTTTTCTTTTTCAATACTTAACTAGTACTTATCTTTCCATGTCCAGGTTATTACATTTCCCCTCTTTAATGTCATTAATAGCCCATTATTCAAATTAGTCAACACTATTCATCCATATTTTACACTTTTATTATTACCAAATATTTGCTTCCTTTTATTTATTGATTTAAGTGAATATTTATTTCTATAAAAATCATCGCTTCATTCTTGTTCTCTCAACTATACATATATAAAAATTCTTTTCCTTTCCCCTTGTTAATGTAACGATCATATTCCATACACATACACACACACATTATTAACCTTTGTAGGGAACCCTAGAGTGATGACCTGCAAATCTGTACCCTTTAAATCGACAATAACCCTCACATGACTGAGCCAAAAAGTACAGAAGGATGGAAGGTCAAGGAAAAGAAGAGAGAGGGTGAGAAGAAACAAAGAAGAAGAAATGGAAAAAAAACACATAGAATCTCACAAACCGCAGCGGACAAAATATAATATATAATAAATCTTTATACAAAGAAACTGTAACTGTAATATACATACAATCATCAGAGTATACTAACCTATTTCAGCCTGGACAGTTATAAAAATATGTCTTCATAATTGCTGATAACATACCAATGAATACAGCAGAAATATAACCATCTACATGAATACGTCTCTGGGCCTCCAACTCGTTTCTTGAAGCTCCAAGCATCCAATCTATTCTGAAATATACTCGGTCTGACCCGAGCATTATAATAAAATAACACCCGAGTCAATCTGGAAAACCGGCATGAGAAAACACACTCGATTTGAATTTAATCATTTTCAAAAATCCTTTTGAAAAAACAAAGGTGTCTTGTAAGACCACGCCACACATAAATACGACGGGTTTTTACCTTAAATAGCCAAACCACTTTTACATAAAAAAACCTGTGGTATTATAATAGTGTCTCGGTACAAATACTTATTAAAATAGTTGAAATGCTTGCATCTCACATTTCAACATAGTTGGACACAATCAAAACTGTACGACACTTATTGCAGAATGGATTCCATACAATGACTAGACACTGGGGTACCACCTATCATGGTACACGTCTAGAAAATGAACCAAGATCAAAATATCGATCACTGCCAACACAAGACCAGCCTACCCCTTACTGGATAGTAACAAATATATCATCACCCTAGTTTCTTTGCAACCCTTCTGAGTTCTCATGCACAACCAATCCATAAATATGTAGATGTAGGATATTTAGAAAGGTGACAACATACCTAATGAGTGTGACCCACTTAGCCTTGCTGCATCTCCCCTGATTTTTAGTCATTCCCGGCTGATGAGCCATGAGGCTACAATTACCTTTCAAGAATTTACACTTAGAATGCTCATTGCCCTCCAATAACAATGTGCTGATAGCATTCGTCCATACACGTTTCTCTGTGTCTGAACAAACCGAAACTCTAAAATCACCATTTTCACTATCTTCACGATATCACCATTCATAACACTCAAATTGGATCGAAGTGGTTTACGGGTAATTAAATATGATCCTGGTCTCTTCGAAACGATCACGAATTTGGCCAGATTTGATAGTTGGTTATTTAACTATCAAATTACAAACATAAGCAGTCACTAGGACCATATTATAAATCTTCCAAAACATTCATTTCAAATTATCGTACAAAGATATATATTCAATCCCTTCCAATATTTCAATTTTTGAAAATACTTTCGAATACTTATACCCATAACAGGATATTCTCAAACCATATCAACACTTAGAACTATTATTGATTTCATAACTTAGAAAAATATTTCTATAATAATCATTTCGTCGCTAAAATATCTCCAAACCTTTAATTCCAATACTTAAGAAAAAATTAAAAGTCTATTTCCAAAATCATTTCTAACACCCATACTTAGGAAATATTCCGTACTTATCTCATAAACCTTTAGAAATTTTACTAATTCCCTTAATAATTTCCAAAAATTATCGGTTATCTAATTTATAATCCAACTAACAATTTATAACTCCTTTTAAGATTCATTTTCTAAGTTCCCGTATCTAACAATTTTGGAATTTCCTCTTATCAAATATTTTTAAATTCCCAATTTCATTATAAGAATTTCTCTTATAAAACCATATCCATTAAATAAAACCTGATTCACAAACCTCGAGAGCATCTATAAATAAATTGCTATCACTTTCTTTAAAACTATATACATATATAATAAATTTCAAAACATGGTTAAATAATTATTTCAAATATCTAAGCACTTTATAAAATAAACGTCAATAACTAATTCCAATTCATTTATAAAATTTCCAATGGACTTACAAAACTTGTTTATAAAACTTAAAATTCATTTCAACAAATTTAAATATTTAGATAACTAATTTTCTGAAATATTTTAATCCAATTAATAGTTTCTAAAACTACATAGCTAAATAAACAAAAATCCTTTACTAAAAGCAAACCTTGACTTCTTGTGGAAACCATTTTAAAATTCAATATACCCATTTTATGCTTATAAATCTCTCTCGATTTATCACAAATCGACTTACGTTCCCAATTCCATAACTATTCCCAATTTCCAACATAGAATTTACTATTTCTTCCTAAACTTGCAACGGACGGAGATTTTTGACCCTTGAAAATCGACATTTATACGTCCACTGTTTCAAGTGCCGAGTAATCGAGTGCTAGAAATAATAGTTCATTAGGGGTGAAGAGTAAAAAGGTAGAAGGAAAGAAACAATACAGAATTTCGCAATCGCAGTGGAACAAAATATAATATATATATATATATATATATATATATATATATATAATAGATTTTAAATACAGGAGCTGTACTGTTAATGTACATGCCACTATCAGAGTACAACAATTCCATACATCAATCTGGATAGTTCAATAACTTGTCCTCACAGCGAAAAATAACTAGGTACATGATATACGTCTAAACTCTTCTAGCTTGTCTCCTAAGCACTATAGCATTCAACCTAAATCTGTAATAATCGGTCTGACTCAAGCATTATAATAAAATAACACCCGAGTCAGTCTGGAAAACTAGCGTGAGAAAACACACTAAATTAGAATTATTAACTTTTCAAAATCCTTTCAAAAACAAAGGTATCTCGTAAGACCATGTCACAAATAAACACAACGGTTTTTACCTTACGATAACCAAAATAATTTTTATCAAAATCATCTGATATTATAATAGTGTCCATAGAAAGTAGAATAGAAGATAGCTTAAATGCTTGCATCTCACGTTTCAACTAGTTGGGAACAATCAAAACCGTACGACACTTATTGGAGAATGGTTCCATCGAATGACTTAGCCACTAGGGTACCGCCCACCACAGTCAACCTCTAGAACAATGTACCGAGGACCATGCCAGGATCCCCTGCAACACAATACCGGCCTACGCCTAACCTGGATAGATCGAATATGTTATCACCCCGGGTATTCCCACCTTTACCAACGAGCGCTCCTTCCATGCACAACCATATATACAAATAATAGGTTTCCGAAGACATTTAGGAGGGTGATAACATATCCTACTTGGGTAGGACCCACTTAACCTTGCTGCATCTCCCCTGTTTTAGTCATTCCCAGTTGATGAGGCTTGAGGCTAAGCGTTACCTTTCAAGAACAAAATTTTACTTAAAATTCTTATCGTCCTGCAATGACGATGTTCTGATATCATTCGTCCATACAAGTTGTCCTAGGTCTGGAAAAACCAAATCACCATCTTCATCATCTTCACGGTATTCATTCGTAACGTTCAAATCAGATCGAAGGGGTTTTCAGATAATTAAACTGATCCCGGTTTCTTCGAGACGATTAAAGAAAATTGGCCAAAATTGATAGTCGATTATTCAACTATCAACATATATCCGTAAACAATCATTAGGCCATATTATAAATTTCCCAAAATTTATTCCAAAATGCCATTATAAGATATTACTTCCAGTTCTTTAACATTTGAAAACAGTTTTCGGCGAAACATTTTCCGACCATTCCCAATACTTAGAATATTTTTCCTATTTCATTTTATATTCAACACTTAGAAAATACTCCTTTTATTTTCTAATTCTCATTCTCAAAATCATTTACAATTTATTAGTAAATTCCTTAACTCGTTCAAATGAATTCTATAAGCTCTGGAATTCTTTGATTAATTCCCTTCAATATTTCCGAAGTCAATTATACTTGCTTATAATTCCAATTTCCCTTTCTACTTCTTTTATGAATTATATCTCATTCTTCGAAGTTCACTTTTATTTAACTTCTTTAGAAATTTTCTTACTTTTCTTCCCAATTCCATTTAAGAATTTTCATATAAATCATATTTACTGAATATCTCTATTTTTCAGGCTTCCAAGAAGCTTCATAAATAAATTTAAAACATTGTAAAACTCTCTATATATAATAATAATAAGTAAAAATCTATATAATAAGTATTTAAAAGAATAATAATAAATTATTTTTAAGACCTATTCAAATAATTATCCAAAATATTGAAATACTTTTTATAACATCACTTTCAAAGCAGGTTTAAATTTTTGTATTTTATTAAAATAAATATTAAGTATTTGAAAATTCATTTATGAAGTATTCAATACTAAATAACTTTAAAATTACATAGTTTAATAAATACTAATTCTCTTTTTAAAATTAAAAACCTAAATCATTGTTAAAACATATTTTTAAAATCTGGATAACTAAATTTTCAATTTATAACCCCTCTTGATTCCAACATTACTCCCATTCCGGTCTCCTTAACCATATTCACTTTAAAATATTATTTACCATTTTTCTCACCCTATTTCCATATTCCAATATAAATTCTTCCCGTAAATTTATATTCCAGATTTATCATCCGATATCACTTTCTTTTATTTATCAACTTCGTTTATAAATTTTTATAAGCCCTTTGAGTTTCACTAAAAATAATCTCATTTATAAACTCCATTTTATAAATTCCATTTTCTTATAAATTCCATTTATTTTAGATTCTCTGTTTAAAATATTTTCCCGCATTTTTTAATACAATCAAAAATTTATTTTTGCTTATTCAAATCAGTCTCCTTTAATAGCCCAAATTTGATATATATATTTTTAACTTAAAAATCTCTTTTTAATTCCCTAAAAATTTAAAATAAAATTTATGGTATTTAATATACCAAAAATTAATTTCCATGTCATTATAACATCTAAAAATTTACAACACAAAATAATCCAGCATTATATATATATATACATATATATATATATATGAAAAATACTAATATATTTGAGGAATCCAGTTGTGTCCCTTCAACTTGTTTCCATGTATCCATAGATGTTAGACAACAATAAAAATACCAATCCCACTTCAAGGAGGATATCGCGGTATATATGGTCATCTGCTACTATGCGGGCCACATAAAGTCTCATCCGCTATAATGTGTGGGAATATCACTTCAAATACTAATATATATACTATCATCTATATATAGCCATCCATAGATAATTATAAATTTATCAACCAATTAAGCATTCAATAATTTAAATTTTAAACATTTAAATTTGAATATGGTAATCCAAATGAGATTCTCACCTTGATTTTTAAGTTGCCGAACATCCAGAATTTAAATTTCGTAAAATCCAGCTAACTCCAACAATCCCAACTACTTTCTATGTATGGATTTTTCTAACAAGAAACCACTCCACTTGTTTTATTCGCAGTTGACCTCGTATGAAACGTTGTACAATTTCATAAGTATTCTTTTTAATTAAATAATTTTTATACAAATTAATCGAAATTGTTGACAGTAAATTACCCTCTCAACTCGATCGACATCCACCTCGTTGACTTTTTGCTACCACCCCTAGCATGCACATACAGTCGGTGCTTGACCTCCCATGTCCCACCAAAAGCTCCTTGCAATGATATTCGATTCCAACATTGCCGATGATTTTCCCTTCGACATCCCCACGCATTGGGCACTTCATCGCGAAGATCGATCAAGCCTAACATTTCACAACCTGGTCGTTGTCCTACCTCCACGCGACAGTCGCGATCCTCGACATAGCGCCACACCTTTACCAAACGCCATCGTTGTCGCCATCGCGTTCGACCCGAGCTCTCCAATCAAAATGCGACTTCGCCCTACCTCCTTCCGACTGTACAGGTCGCGATGCCTTCCCAAGCATCGCCATGCACCAAAAAGGCTCCACCCCTCACCTTGCCTCGCCGAATGAGAATCTATCCTCAACTTCCCACGATTCCACTCAACACGGCTACAGTTTTCAACCCTAGCTTCCCCTTAGCTGTCGAACTCCCCCTCCAAGTTCAATCGCATTCCACAACAACTAGAATATCACCAAATTGCCAATCACTTTATTTGATTATGTTGAGAACTGGTTTTCGATTTTTTTAAGTTTGAATCGGTTTTTGTTCTGTATTTTATATTTGAACGAGGTGGGTTTTCGATTTAAATGAAAATGTTGCATGTGGTAATAGGAGAAAGGGACGTGATCTTTGCATGCTTGAATAGTTAAGGTCGCCATCTTAAGTTCCAGAAGAAAGGACATGTTTGATTGATATATATATATATATATATATATATATATTATTTGCAAATATGTCCATTTTTGTAACCTAAAAGCTTGACCTCCTATCGAGGCGTGTCGCTAGGTATTTATAATGTTATACCCTTGTTCCGAACGCAAAGGAAATAGTTTCAAATCCTAATTCGATTGTATGGAGAAGATAGCTTTTTGGACCCAATTTATTATATTGAATTTCAATATAAATTTTAGCGTGTTTATATTTCGTACGACCAAACGATAACTTCAAAAGCTATGAAATTTGAAATCCATTAATATATACTATTACGGATCCAATTGAATAGGTTTCATCGAATTCCGAGACTATGTCCCGGATGGCTTTTTTTAAATGTCAATTTGAACAAACTATTTTTAAAATTGAATGGATCACTTTTAAATTCAATTTTAAAACTTTTATTATCTTCATTATTATTAATATAAATTTTACAAGCCTTTAAATAATTTTTATCAAGCCTAAAATTCAAGATACAATAATCTAACCAATAAACTTTAATAATCAAAGTATCCAATAAATTGCTATACTTAAATTCTGTATTTATTTTATAAATAAACCCAAATTGTCCATATTCAAAATCAACCCATAATTCAAATTCAATATCTAAAACCATTTAAATATCCTAAATCAAACGTCGAAAAATCCGGGTCGTTACAAAACTGATTCCCATATTTCATTTTAAATTCACTTTGTGAATTTATAAATCCAATCTATCGAATAATCATTCCATTTATTTATAAATATCGTTTATAAATTTCATAAACTCATTCCTAGCTTATACGTGTTTATATTTCGCAAATCTATTTTTAAATCGATTTCTGATTAAAATTTCATTTATAAATCTATTCTTAATTAACCCAAACAATATTCCAAAACTATTCAAATCTCGATTTCTATTTCCATTTCGTATTTAAGAATCTTATTCAATATCCATTTGTTTAAAAATCCTTAATTTAAAATGATCTATTTGAAAACATTTTAGAAATAGCTAAAATGTCCAAAATCAATTTATTTATTTTATCCAATTCAATTCCCTTTTAAATAATTCTAGAATTCAATATCAATAATTACATTTCCAAAATCACCTTTGAATTTCCTTTTTGAAAATAAAAAATATTATTTACGTTATTTAAAATACCAAAATTAAGGTCAGTGCTACTATAACAACCAATAAATCAAGTCATATCATAATCTATCACAGATTATTCAAGCACATCATATATCACTATGTATGGAAAAAAATCAACGTTTTTGAGGAATCTAGTTGGATCCTTCCAACCTATATCCCTTCAACCACATATGTTATATAACATAAAGTACCAATCCCGCTTCGAGGCGGGATATCGCAGTAATATAGGGCCATCCGCTATTATGTGGACGCATAGTGTCTCATATGCTCTAATAGGCGGGAAATATATCCAACTACTAATATATATTATATAACATCCAACTGATAATAATAATTTATCAATTCATCCAATCAACCAATAAATAATTTAACAATTTAAATTAAAACCAGTAATCCAAATGAGTGAGATTTACTCATAGAAATTTCAGTTGTCGCTTTTGCATTCCGGTTTTGACTAAATTCGATTAGCTTTCGAATTTAGCAAAAAATTCTGGAAGCCCCGATTTGTTACAATCCAATTCTATAACGAAGCTTATGTTGACGAGTCTAACGCGATTGACCGCGTTGGGTTTGGACCTAAAATGAGTGAGTTATGAATTTTACAAGCTTTTTGATTTATTAAAACAATTTATATGCTTTTAATTACATTTTAATTTCACTAACCACTCCCTCAAACCCAACCCATCACGCGAACCGGCCAGCTAACTGCTTCTTCCCCAAAACAACAATGCCTCTCCCTTTACACGCCATATATGCACGCGTACACGATCTTGATGACACGGAGCAAACGACTATGGAATGGAACGCTGCATTCACTAAACGACCCCTCTCTGCGTGCTCGACCTTCTTGACCCATTAACCTCTCGGCCGAGCCCCCCTGTCAAAATCCGTTCGTGCGTCGCTACCTCCTGTAGCCATGTCGCACATTTCAATCTAATGTCGGAGCTTACCAAACTTGGCCCAGAGATGCTCCTTCTCACGACAAACACCCATGTACCCTCGAATCCGCCTAAATCCTCCTCCGTCGACCAAAAACCCTAACCCTATCTCCGACCATCGTTAACTTGTCATCACGGAATTGAGCCAAACTCGCACCAAAAATACTACTCGATCTACAATCCTAATGGTGCATACGGCACTTTCCAATTCTTTTCGGATCATGAGAAATTGATTTTTGAAGTTTATGAACAAAAAATTTCCTTTGCTGATTTAACACGATAACTTGAACGTTATTTAACGAAATCTCAATCCGTCAATTTCTAGAAATACTAGATGTTGAAACGAACAACTTTCGTATAGATCATTTTGGCTAATTTTGAATATTTTAGAAGGAATTGTTTTTTGAAGCTTTGACGGAAGTATGAAATCCTTTTTTTTTTCCTCACTAATGTACAGCTGCGTTTATAAAGGAGGGAAGAAGCATTTAAAAGGATGAAATGTACAGGTTTATGGGCTTGTTTCAGGGTAAGGTGGCTGAGTAGGGTGGCTGCAGTCAAATTAATCGAAATAAACGATTTAAAATTCAAAAATATCTAGACATTAACTTCAAACCCCGATCGAGGCGTGCCGCCTGGCGTTTCTAATTTTATACCTTTATCTTGAACGCAACGGAACAAGTTTCGAGCCCTAATTTGATCGTGCAGAGAAGAAGCTTTTTTAATCCAATTATAATATTAAATATTCAATATTAAATTTATTCCAAAATGCCATTATAAGATATTACTTCCAGTTCTTTAACATTTGAAAACAGTTTTCAACGAAACATTTTCCGACCATTCCCAATACTTAGAATATTTTTCCCATTTCATTTTATATTCAACACTTAGAAAATGCTCTTTTATTTTATAATTCTCTTTCTCAAAATCATTTAAAATTTATTCATAAATTCCTTAACTCGTTCAAATGAATTCTATAAACTCTGGAATTCTTTGATTAATTCCCTACAATATTTCCAAAGTCAATTGTACTTACTTATAATTCCAATTTCCCTTTCTACTTCTTTTATGAATTATATTCCATTCTTCGAAGTTCACTTTTATTTAAATTCTTTAGAAATTTTCTTACTTTTCTTCCCAATTCCATTTAAGAATTTTCATACAAATCATATTTACTGAATAACTCCATTTTTCAAGCTTCAAGAAGCTTCATAAATAGATTTAAAACATTGTAAAACTCTATATATATATATAATAATAATAATAATAATAATAATAAGTAAAACTCTATATATATATAATAATAATAAGTATTTAAAAGAATAATAATAAATTATTTTTAAGACGTATTCAAATAATTATCTAAAATATCGAAACACTTATTATAACATCACTTTCAAAACAGGTTTAAAATTTTGTATTTTATTAAAATAATATTAAGTATTTGAAAATTCATGTATGAAGTATTCAATACCAAATAACTTTAAAATTACATAGTTTAATAAATAAAAATTCTCTTTTTAAAATTAAAAACCTAAATCATTGTTAAAAACATATTTTTAAAATCTGGATAACTAAATTTTCAATTTATAACCCCTCTTGATTCCAACACATTACTCTCATTCCGGTCTCCTTAACCATTTCACTGTAAAATATTATTTACCATTTTTCTCACCTATTTCCATATTCCAATATAAATTCTTCCCGTAAATTTATATTCCAGATTTATCATCCGATATCACTTTCTTTCATTTATCAACTTCGTTTATAAATTTTTATAAGCCCTTTGAGTTTCACTAAAAATAATCTCATTTATAAATTCCATTTTACAAATTCCATTTTCTTATAAATTCTATTTATTTTAAATTCTCTATTTAAAATATTTTCCCGCATTTTATAATACAACCAAAAATTTATTTTTGCTTATTCAAATCGTCTCCTTTAATAGCCCAAATTTTGATATATATATATATATATTTAACTTAAAAATCTCTTTTTAATTCCCTAAAAATTTAAAATAAAATTTAGGGTATTTAATATACCAAAAATTAATTTCCATGCCATTATAACATCTAAAAATTTACAACACAAAATAATCCAGCATTATATCTATATATATATATATATATATATATATATGAAAAATACTAATATATTTGAGGAATCCAGTTGTGTTTCTCCAACCTGTTTCCCTGTATCCATAGATGTTGGACAACAATAAAAATACCAATCCAACTTCAAGGAGGATATTACTGTATATATGGTCATCTGCTACTATGCGGGGCACATAGAGTCTCACCGCTATAATGTGTGGGAATATCACTTCAAATACTAATATATATACTAACATATATATATATATATATATCCATAGATAATTATAAATTTATCAATCAATTAAGCATTCAATAATTTAAATTTTAAACATTTAAATTTGAATATGGTAATCCAAATGAGATTCTCACCTTGATTTTTAAGTTGTCGAATATCCAGAATTTAAATTTCATAAAATCCAGCTAACTCCAACAATCCCAACTACTTTCTATGTATTGATTTTTCTGACAAGAAATCACTCCACTTATTTTATTCGCAGTTGACCTCATATGAAACATTGTAAAATTTCATAAGTATCCTTTTTAATTAAATAAATTTTATATAAATTAATCGAAATTTTTGACAGTAAATTACCCTCTCAACTCGATCGACATCCACCTCGTTGACTTTTTGCTGCCACCCCTAGCGTGCACATACAGTCGCTGCTCGACCTCCCATGTCCCACTAAAAGCTCCTTGCATTGATATTCGATTCCAACATTGCCGATGACTTTTCCTTCGACATCTCCACGCATTGGGCGCTTCATCGTGAAGATCGATCAAGCCTAACATTTCACAACCTGGCCGCTGTCCTACCACCACGCAACAGTCGCGATCCTCGACATAGCGCCACATCTTTAGCAAATGCCATCGCTGTCGCCGTCGCGTTCGACCCGAGCTCTCCAATCAAAATACGACTTCGCCCTACCTTCTTCAGACTGTACAGGTCGCGATGCCTTCCCAAGCATCGCCATGCAGCAAAAAGGCTCCACCCCTCGGCTTGCCTCGTCGAATGAGAATCCATCCTCAACTTTCCACGATTCCACTCAACACAGCTACAATTTTCAACCCTAGCATCCCCATAGCTGTCGAACTCCCCTTCCAAGTTCAATCGCATTCCACGATAATTAGAACATCATCAAATTGCCATTCACTTTATTTGATTATGTTGAGAACTGGTTTTCGATTTTTTTAAGTTTGAATCGGTTTTTGATGTATTTTATATTTGAACGAGGTGGGTTTTCGATTTAAATGAAAAGGTTGCATGTGGTAATAGAAGAAAGGGACGTGATCTTTGCATGCTTGAATAGTTAAGGTCGCCATCTTAGGTTGCAGAAGAAAGGACATGTTTGACTGATATATATATATATATATATATATATATATATTAATTTTATTTGCAAATATGTCCATTTTCGTAACTTAAAATCTTGACCTCCTATCGTGGCGTTCCGCCAGGTATTTATAATGTTATACCCTTATTCCGAACGCAAAGGAAATAGTTTCAAATCCTAATTCGATCGTATGGAGAAGATAGCTTTTTGGACCTAATTTATTATATTGAATTTCAATATAAATTTTAGCGTGTTTATATTCCGTACGACCAAATGGTAACTTGAGAAGCTATGAAATTTGAAATCCATTAATAATATATTATCACGGATCCAATGGAATAGGTTTCGTCGAATTCCGAGACTATGTCCCGGATGGCTTTTTTAAATGTCAATTTGAACAAACTATTTTAGAAATTGAACGGATCACTTTTAAATTAAATTTTAAAACTTTATTATCTTCATTTTTATTAATATAAATTTTACAAGCCTTTAAATAATTTTTATCAAGCTTAAAATTCAAGATATAATAATCTAACTAATAAACTTTAATAATCAAAGTATCCAATAAATTGCTATACTTAAATTCTGTATTTATTTTATAAATAAACCCAAATTGTCCATATTCAAAATCAACCCATAATTCAAATTCAATATCTAAAACCATTTAAATATCCTAAATCAAACGTCGAAAAATCCGGGTCGTTACAAAACTGATTCCCATATTTCATTTTAAATTCACTTTGCGAATTTATAAATCCAATCTATCGAATAATCATTCCATTTATTTATAAATATCGTTTATAAATTTCATAAACTCATTCCTAGCTTATACGTGTTTATATTTCGCAAATCTATTTTTAAATCGATTTCTGATTAAAATTTCATTTATAAATCTATTCTTAATTAACCCAAACAATATTCTAAAACTATTCAAATCTCGATTTCTATTTCCATTTCGTATTTAAGAATCTTATTCAAAATCCATTTGTTTAAAAATCCTTAATTTAAAATGATCTACTTGAAAACATTTTAGAAATAGCTAAATGTCCAAAATCAATTTATTTATTTTATCCAATTCAATTCTCTTTTAAATAATCCCAGATTCGATATCAATAATTGCATTTCCACAATCGCCTTTGAATTTCCTTTTTGAAAATAAAAAATATTATTTACGTTATTTAAAATACCAAAATTAAGGTCAGTGCTACTGTAGAAACCAATAAATCAAGTCATGTCATAATCTATCACAGATTATTCAAACACATCACATATCACTATGTATGAAATAAAAAATGAACGTTTTTGAGTAATCTAGTTGGATCCTTCCAAACTATCTCCCTTCAAGCACAGATGTTATATAACATAAAGTACCAATCCTGCTTCGAGGCGAGATATCACAGTAATATAGGGTCATCTGCTATTATGCGGGCGCATAGTATCTCATATGCTCTAATAGGCGAGAAATATATCCAACTACTAATATATATTGTATAACAACCAACTGGTAATAATAATTTATCAATCCATCCAATCAACCAATAAATAATTTAACAATTTAAATTAAAACCAGTAATCCAAATGAGTGAGAATTACTCACGGAAATTTCAGTTGTCGCTTCTGCATTCCAGTTTTGACTAAATTCGACTAGCTTTCGAATTTAGGTAAAAATTCTTGAAGCTCCAATTTGATACAATCCAATTCCATAACGAAGCTTATGTTGACATGAGTCTAACACGATTGACCGCGTTGGGTTTGGACCTAAAACGAGTGAGTTATGAATTTTATAAGCTTTTTGATTTATTAAAACAATTTATATGCTTTTAATTACATTTTAATTTCACTAACCACTCCCTCAAACCCAACCCATCACGCGACCCGGCCAGCTAACTGCTTCCCCAAAACAACAATGCCTCTCCCTTTACACGCCATATATGCACGCGTACACGATCTTGATGACACGGAGCAAACGACTATGGAATGGAACGCTGCATTCACTAAACGACCCCTCTCTGCGTGCTCGACCTTCTTGACCCATTAACCTCTCGGCCGAACCCCCCTGTCAAAATCCGTTCGTGCGTCGCTACCTCCTGTAGCCATGTCGCACATTTCAATCTAATGTCGGAGCTTACCAAACTTGGCCCAGAGATGCTCCTTCTCACGACAAACACCCATGTACCCTCGAATCCGCCTAAATCCTCCTCCGTCGACCAAAAACCCTAACCCTATCTCCGACCATCGTTAACTTGTCATCACGGAATTGAGCCAAACTCGCACCAAAAATACTACTCGATCTCACAATCCCAATGGTGCATATGGCACTTTCCAATTCTTTTCGGATCATGAGAAATTGATTTTTGAAGTTTATGAACAAAAATTTTCCTTTGTTGATTTAACGCGATAACTTGAACGTTATTTAACGAAATCTCAATCTGTCAATTTCTAGAAATACTAGATGTTGAAACGAACAACTTTCGTATAGATCATTTTGGAAGGAATTGTTTTTTGAAGCTTTGACGGAAGTATGAAATCCTTTTTTTTCTCACTATGTATAGCTGCGTTTATAAAGGAGGGAAGAAGCATTTAAAAGGTTGAAATGTATAGGTTTATGGGATCATTTCAGGTAAGGTGGCTGAGTAGGGTGGCTGCAGTCAAATTAATCGAAATAAATGATTTAAAATTCAAAAATATCTAGACATTAACTTCAAACCCCGATCGAGATGTGCCGCCTGGCGTTTCTAATTTTATACCCTTATTTTGAACGCAACGGAACAAGTTTCCAGCCCTAATTCGATCGTACGGAGAAGATGCCTTTTTAAAACAATTATAATATTAAAATTTCAATATTAATTTCTACACATTTTTATCCCGTACGACCAAAAGATAATTCTAAACGCTACAAAATTTGAAATTCGACAATAATACTCTATTACGGGTCCAATGGAATTAGTTTCGTCAAAACTCCTAAACTGTGTCCCGAAATGTTATTTTCACTCGTTGATTAAAACGAGATATTTTCAAAATTAGTTAAATCACTTTTAAAACTATTTTAAAAGTTTTATTACCTTCATACTTATTAACAAAAGTTTAATAAGTCTTCAAATCATTTTTATTCGAAGAAAAATCCAAGGTTTCAATTATTTAAACGATTTTCAATTATTAAATTTTAACAATTAGTTTATCCAATAAATAGTTATATTTGAAATTCAAGTTATACATATATAAAATTAACTTTTCAACATTTAAAACTAATTAAATATTCCAATTTAACCAAAAATCTTGGGTCGTTAGACCTAGATTTCTATTTAAACGTGTAAATATATGTATTAATCAAAGGCCTTATCCTTTACAAATAAAGAAATAGCGTATTCTTTCTTTTTAAATAAAGATTCATTTCTCTATTTTGTTATCTTTATTTCTATAACATTGCATGTATTCTTATTCTACTTGGAAATATCATTGTATCTCCTTTCTAACCTAAGTTATTTATGTTTAGTAATAAATCCCATTATCAATTAATGTTTTTATCTATACACTTCTCTTAAGATAATCTTTTACTTTCATATGTATGTATGTATGTATGTATGTATGTATGTATGTATGTATGTATGTATGTATGTATGTTTCAAAAACACAATTGTAGATATGTCCTTTTCTTTTCAAAATATGCATCTTTTATTAAATCCTTCTTTTTTATACATATTTAGTTATGTTGTCATTCTTTTCAAATAACCCTTGACTTTTATGCATGTATTGTTATTCTTAAATTTTAGACATATATCAAATTAGATATATTCTTTTTCTTTTTAAAGTATTTTGTTGTACTCTCTTCTTAACATATACAACGTGTATTAATTACAGCAATACATTCCATAAAAGGTGATTAATGCTATCTCTCTTTACACTAAATATCTTCTTCTTGTTTATTAATGTTCATCAACAAAATCGTACCCTTTTAAAATGTTAATTCTTTCTCTTTTTCGTTACTTCGGTATATTCAACTTATTAAGTATAATGGTAAATGCTGCTTTCCCTTTGAAGCATTTTCACATTTGTGTGCATAAATATTTTTTCTTTCTTTTCTTTTAAATGCACACTGAATTTTATATCTTCTCTTTTCTTTACTTTTCTTAGAATAATTCATACATATTCAACTTATTTCTTATCAAATGAGTTTCTTTATTCTTACGTTAACTCTTAAACTTCAATTTTAAAATAGATGCAAAACACAAAATGTGCACTACGGTAAATATTCCATAATTTCTTCATACGGTATCTGTTTCCAGCAAACTATATATGAATTTGGACTAGAAATATCTACTTGACATAATAGAAAAGTCAGATTCTTATTTTTTTTTATCCTTATTAATATTTTAATTTATTATTAAAATTTATGGGGTGTCACATATACAGTGCTATAATATGTACAATATATGTAAATTCCAACATTAATATATATGTATATATTATCATGCACGTCCTATGCTACATTGCACGTGTACATTATACACATATTAGTGCATAATGATGTATTCATAAACCATATAAAACATCTTTAATTAAACTCACTAATTAATTAAATTCGAAAAATTGAATAAAATATGATTTTATTTAAGTTAATTAGATTAGATCTAATAATTCCTTTAGACTTCATAGGTCCGACAAATCCAAAAATATGATAATTCTGCCTTATTTACTTGTTGCGGTCCAGCTTAGTTCCTTTGTTGGTATCAAAGCCCAATAACATATGCATTCTAAATTAGCAGTATTAGGGTAAACTGATTAAAGCCTACTATTTACTTGGGTGTCTAGAAAGGCACTGTCTAAGGTTAAGTTTAGATAATCAAGAACTCTGCCTTACTTAGGTACTAGTCTGTCCCAAAGGAAAAGGTAAGCCCAAAGGTTATCTCCAATATAAAGACCTGAATTAATTATAGGCCTTAGGTTAATTTTTAAAACATATATTCAAAATTTTAAATGACATTTAAAATTTAAAATGTTAAATTTAAAATATGTAAGAAAAATTATAAATATTATAAAGGGGATTTTTACTCGAAGGGCTTCTTTGTGCAGTGTAATAAGTTTTAAGGACAGTAATTCTGAAAAATTAGTTTTAAGGAAAATTACAAGAAAAAGATAAAATGAATTTATCATTTTCAGTTATACAAAAATAATGATAAATGAATTTATCTTTTTCCTGTATAGCTTCAAAGATAAATGAATTTATCATTTTTCAGCAAATTGTCCTTAATACTAATTGTTTAGAATTGTTATCCTTAAAGCTTATTACCTTGAAATAAGAAGCCTTTCAACCTAATTTCCACGATTATAAAATATATTTCAATTTTTTTTTGAAAATTATCTATTTATCTTTGTAAATTTTATAATAATTAATTAGATTAATTAGATAAACAATTAAATAAAATTTAATCAATTAAATTTTAACATATATAATGATATATATTTTAAGGTAACTGATAATTAAATTTAATCAAAATTATTTTTATTAAATAAATTTATTAAATATTAATTAATAAACAATAAATAGTTTACATGTAAAATGATATATGTATGTTACTACAAATGTTACAGTATATATACATATATACATACATACATATTCAATTTTAAATTTTTTAAAATAAATGAAATTAATTAAAATTTTAATCACTTAATTTAATTAATTAAATATAATTTAATTAATAAATTAAAATTAAACTAAATATGGTTTAATTAAATATAGTGGAACTGCAATAAAACCATATTAGATTTCAGGAATAAATATGTACATATTGTACATACACTAATTTTAGATGTGTTTGATACTTGAATCACTAGGGTATTTTATAAGAAATACATTATTTCATAAGTCAATATCACTAAAATGAATCTCTATTAAAGATTGCGAACCTTTAACATAAATGTTATCCTCCGTCATTTATATATATTACTTACATACTCTTTGGTAGTTTACATTCCTTAAACTAGAGATATTATATGTAGTACGACTAATATATTGAATAGACGACGTAAGATATATGCACGTGCTGGTTGATATTCCTCAAGGTATGAGCAATTAAACGTAGACCGTTACGAAATGGAAGGTAAGAGTGAATAATCTCTTTTAATTTGTTGGTATTGCTTAAGGTCGAAATGAGACCGAGACAAGGACCATAAGTAAGGAGTTGTATATAATACAACCAATAATGGTAAAATCCCAAGGGATAAGAGTCTTAATTCCACTAGATAAATCGAAATATTTTTGTGTATCTCCTAGGGTTTTGAGAAACATAAAAGTCTAATGAGTAAAATGAAATAAAATATTTAACCTTACTAATAATATAAGAACATCTGCTATGTATAAACTGAACTAATCTACTTTGATAAATTTGTGTCATTAATATTATTGATAAAATGTTTATCAGTTAAAAATAAAAATGAACTAAACTAAGATCGATAAATAGAAATATAAAATATAATTACTAATAAATTTTTACACATGTTCAATTCAAGACCCATGCAAGCAGCTAATTATACAACTACTAAATATGTTCATAATTTGGTCACTTATGTGTTTACTTGATTAAGACCATGTATTATCTTTTATGAGTTTTAAACTGTAAAATAACATAGGAATATTTGACGCATATTCAATTACATATAAATGTTAAACATGAACGGTTGTAACTCATAATGTTTAGAACTTCGATGAGATTAGTTCATTTGCAATAAGCAAATAAATCATAATGCGAGATCGTGTATTCAATATGATTCGTTACAATGAGGATTTTTTTTTGTATTCAATTTAACACAAGACCAAGGACTACAAGATGTACCTAAGAATTTGATGACTGAAATTTCAGTTTGATCAGTTTACATAAAGTGCAACTTATTTGATATCCTTAAACGTCAAGGATGACCATGAGCATTTTTGTAAAGAATTTGTTAGGACTTGTACTAAGAGTTTCCTTTTGAATGGTTTAACTATTTGGAAAGGAAAGAGAATGTATGAGAGTGGATGAAACTTAAAGCACAATTGGAGTCAAGAGAGTAAATTGTCACTTCTACTTTAGGAAAAGACATTGAAAACAAAAATTATATAAAATAACAATAGATGTTTAATAAGGATTCTAAAATATGGTTTCAATTCCTAAATGTATTTGGTATAGAAAATTGTTTTCTATAAGAATAACATCTTCAAATTAAGAAATTTGATCTAAAACTCTTGACTATAAACTAGTTACAGTGAATGAAATATATCCCACAATAAGTGGTTAAATGAAGCTACGTATTTTGTACGTTATTATAGTAATGGCAGAAATAGTAGGAGCATAATATATAAAACTTCTTGGTGGATGCCTCACGTTACAATTTTTTTTTCATAAACATAAAAATATTATTTGTGAAATAATAATTATTTTCAGTATTGGTTGAAAATAAGCATAGTTTTATTTTAATATGAATATTATGAATATTCGTTATAAGATAAAACTATAATAATGGTAATTGTTTTATAATAAAAATGATGCATTAGAAAATATAGAAGTATCTAAAAAATTTGCAGTTATTTTAGAATGTTGGGCTAAGCCTTATCATATAATTATGAATCATATGGTACCGATGAATTGTATCTCAGATGGCTAAGGGTGTAACGTCCATTTAGTGAGAGTAACATAAGAGTTGGTGAACTCTTCAGGTTGATACATATAGGGATATAAAATCGTAAGTCTAAATGATACAAAAATGGTTATAAATACTTTATTAAAATTAAACAATGAATTATTATAGAAATGAACAAGTGTATTTGATATATAGCATCTATAATAATTTTATAGAATATAAAAAAGAAATAAGTAATGTAAAGGGCAAAAGGAAATAAAAAGATTTGATTTGATCAAATAGGTGAGTGTATTTGGAAAATGGTTCCGAATGTATCTAAAACAAATAAAATTGTATCTCAAAAGTCACTCCTCCCTATGTTGTATATCGATGTAGTGATATGAAGTAATCGGACTTTGTTGGATAAAGTATGATTAATGATGAGTGAAATTGAGTATAATTCTTATGTAAGGTTATGTACCTAAGAGTAAATATTTATGGTTAAAATTAATTTCATCAAAAGAACAGTTCATAAGATAAGGGTTTATAGGAAATCCTAGCATATCCCAGGTCCAGGAGTTGACGGGTTGTGCATGTCGAAAGACCGAACATAACAATTGTGCATGAGGGATCTTAAGTGGACCACCCTAAATGAGTTTTGACTAACCATTATTGGTTGACTAGTTTATGTTATGAACATAAATTTTGTGATTTTGATAATAAATCGATCTTATACATACATACATATATATATAGGTAATTCATAAAATGTTTATGAATAACTATTCCATTACACCGAGAAACAATCACTGTTTCAAGAAATGTCAAATTCGTAATGAAGGAATTTCTTATGGAAATTACTAGCATTAAAATTGTTTTAGATACGATTCAAAGGGTAAAACTAATTAAGAGGAAAGAAATGAAATTAAGCAAATCTAATCGGAGATAACACATTAGAGTGCTTAATAAGTATTGTTGCACATTGAAATGGAACTATAATTTTATATCAGTTTAAGAAAATAACTTCATAATTTGTCAGTAAGCCATTAAGAGTATTGACTTTGACATATGACACGATGCACAAATGCAGAATGGATTTCAAGTACATTATAAAAAATGATTTAGGTAGTCATACCAAAAGAGGCATGATCCATCGGCCGCAAGAAGATGAACCATGCAGTTGTATATATAGTAAGGAACATTGATAAGAATAGCATTGTAAATTTCAACTATTGAAATTAATGTAATAGATTCATTATTCAACATGCTTCGGTTATTTTGGATTTCACTTGCAAAATTATTGCCAAAATGATTTTGATTTTAGTATATATACGTCGAAACAGAAAATTTTGAATAAACCATTTGCACATAGTAATCAAAGGTCTTGAAGTCATTAGGATAAATAATGAGTTTGTACGTTTAGATATGATCCAAGAACTGAAATGAAAGTATTATTTGACAAGCATCAGCGTTGAAGAATAATTGTAACGACCCGAAAATTTTCAATAATTTAGTTTGTTAGTTTAATAAGTTTGGTATATAAAAATGAAATTTAAAAATAATTTGTAACAATTGAAATGAAATTTCAATTTAATGAAGTAATGAAAATTGTTATACTTGGCTATAAATTTATGTATAAAGAAATAAATTGGTAAGAAGAATGGAAACAAGTTCTATTAATTTAATGGAATTTAAAATATAATAATTAGATTAATTGCAATTAAATGAAATTAAATGTCTAAATATTATGTTCACTGAAATTAGATGGAAATTGATAATGTTATGTAATAAATCATGAACAAATGTTAATTTCATCCATTTGATAATAATAGATTAAATAATAGGATGAAAGGTCAAATTTGATGGAATTATTGGAAATTTAATCTATAATTTCTGAATTTAATGAAATTGAAATTTAACACTGAAATTGGTAGATTTATCAACTCTAAATTGACATCTAAATTTGTTTAAATTAATGTAAATTATTAAGAAATTTAAAAATGGAAAAATTGTCGATTATAGAATTGAAATTTAAAATTTGATTTAACTAATAAATTATTAATTTATTTAATTAATGTAAAAATAGCCATTTTTGCCGCTGACTCGGATTTCAATGAAACCAGTTTCATCATATCCATAACGGTGAATTATTGTAGGATTTCAAGTTTCGTATCGATCGGACTTGTCGTTTGATCGCACAGACTCGAAACGCCTAAAAATCAATTGAAATCAATTGAAAATTAATTTGAAATAATTTGATTTTAGCATAACTTCTTCGTACGATGGAATTTGGACCTGAAACATATTTCGTTGATTTTAAAATATTTTAAAACATCTATTTTGATATATGGGTTGACACGCTATCGTTCCAGAGTCAAAACGGGCTTTTTAGGCCGTGTAGCGTTCAACTTTCAAACCGATTCGATCCATTTGTTTCTATTTCTGATCCATCTATAAATTTGTTATTATAAACCCTAGCCTACTTTTTATTCCTCATTCCTGTACATTCAATTCCATTAGCTCCTCCTCTTTCCAATGGCTGCAAACCATAATTCCAATTGCAATTTCAAATCAAATACAAAGCCAAAATTTCAAACTCCACAAACTATATCGAATTATATATGGATTTAAAGCTCTCGACGAGCGCAACTCAAATATATAATTCATTTTTCGATTTGGATTTCTGTATGGCCGAAACTAGGCGATTTGTCTCGACCGTTCGTATGTGAGAAAGTAAGTTAACGGTGGATCTTCGTTTCTGTGGCGATCGAGTGGTACAGTAGTGGAGCGAGTGCCGATGGGGTTCAATCAGTATGGTTAGTTTGAGGAATCAGAAATCGCCATGGTGGGCCGAAATGCGTGGCGACGAAGGTGAAATTCTGTGACGCCGGAGGTGGCCGGTCGTTGGTGGTGGGTTCAGCTTGGCAAGGGGGAAACGTTGGTGATCTCTGATCAGGGCGAAACCCCTCCTAGCGGCGGCATTTTTGGTCAAGAGGGTGGCATCCGTGCATCAGCTAGGGTTCTAGCATGATTTGGTCCATGCACGTGAAGGGGAGGCATGCTGACATGGGTTCGGTATGTTTATTTATTTATTTTCTTTTTTATTTAAATTTTGTTTCAAACATTCTAACTCGTATAACTTTTACATACGACGTCGAAATTACGCGTGGTTTTCTCCGTTAGGTTCGAATTGGAATTTCGGACATTTTGACACTGGTTAGGACTGATTCTGAGAACTTTTGAATTTTGACTTTTGTAACGACCCAGAATTTTAATTTATCAAAATTCGAATATTTAATTAATTTTAAATATTAATAAGTGAATTTATAAGTCGAATAAATTTTATTTCGAATAATTGGATTTAATTGAATAATTAAATCGATAATTTAATATGTTAAATTCCAAAAATAATTGAAAATTGAGTTAAATATGATTGAAAATGATTTTTAAAATTTTATTTTATCATATTAGAGTTAGAACGATATTTTAGAACTTTTAAAATCGAATTAAAAGTTAATTCGTGAAAATTGAATATTTTAATATTAAATCGACTAGTGAAAATAGTCAATTTTTGAACAGTCTCAGAATTGGACGAAACCAGTTCCATTGGATCCGTAATAGTTAGTTATTACCGTATTTCAATTTTCGTAGCAATCGGAGTTATCGTTTGATCGTGGCAGCTCGAAACGCATCGAATTATTTTTAATATTAATTTGGCGAGTTAAAATAGCCATTTTTCAAAAAGTCTCGGATTTCGACGAAACCAGTTTCATCGGATCCGTAATGTGATATTATTGTAAGGTTTCAAATTTCGTGTCAATTGGATTTACCGTTTGTCCGGTACAAATTAAAACGCCTAGAAAATCGTTTAAATCGGTTTAATTCAAATTGAACGTTTATTGCCATAACTCACACAGATGTCCGAATTAGCTTTCGAAACCTATTCCATTGTGTCCGGAACGCGGGGTAAACCCTAGAAACGCTGGTTACGGCGCGTAAATCGGAGTTTGGAATTTCCGGAATGAATAGTGTCGAACGATTTTCCTATAAATAGACCACTCTCTTCATAAATTAAAAAAAAACCCTAAACTAAACCCTAGCCGCCACCCCCTTTCACCAATGGCCAGAAAACACCCACGTTCTCCCCTCGTTTTCTTCAAATCCAAGCCTCGTTTCAAGAATTCTTCAACTACAATATTGTAGAGGGCAGCGAGATCCTTATGTTCAACGGTGGAGATCGAGATTGGAGCTACGAATCAACGGATATTTGCGTTCAAAGGACATAGGGTCGGCCTCGAAATGCGCGCCAGGATGATGACCGAGCTCATGGAGTTGGTGGCCGAAAGTAGCTCCTGCAATGGGCTTCAACATGGAACTATCTGATCGTGTTCAAGTTGCTTGTAGTGATCGATAAATTAAACCCTAGTTTTGTGTTCATGGGTTTGTTCGTGCGTGTGTTGGCTGTAGGATCTTTGCGTGAGAAGGGAGAAGCTTGTGGACGGTGATGATGGGAAGGAGCATGGATCCAAGGGCTGGTATAAGTTGTAGGTTAAAATAAAAAAAAGAAATTGTTGTAAATTGTTTTTATAAAATCGTGTAACTTATAAAATGCATAACTTTTTCATACGAGGTCAAAAACGCGCGAAACCAGTTGCGTTGGAATCGTATGGACGAGCACTACGCGATGCAATTGAATTGGAGTCGTTTGGAGTTAGTGAGATTTTTGGATAAAATTAAACGTCCGTTTAATTTTATTCGAAATAAATCGCTAAAACAAAATTTAAATCAAGGTGAGAACTTCTCACTCAATCGAATCAGTTTCGATTTTATTTTAAATAGTTAGATTTAAAATATTTGAATGCATGTTTGAATGATGATTGTTATCTATTGATTGTTAAAATAGACATTATGCGCCGTTAGTAAGCGGATGTTATTTATTAAAAACATATACCGCGAATATTTCATAAACAGTGAAATTGGTATTATATATAATAGCAATATATATATATTGGCATATGTATATATTGGAGTTATTGATTTCCCGCTTTTGTATAGCGGATGAGACCCTATTGCGCCGTCTATTAAGCGGATAATATTTTAAATCCCATATACCGCGATAATTCCGTACTGGAGCGGAATTGGTATTGTGCTAATGTTTTTGGATGCAGGAAAACAGGTTGGAGAGATCCAACTGGATTCCTCAACAGTATTTATTAGATTTCAGATATTTTGATATTTGATGGATTATCATATCGATATATGATATCGTTGTTGTCGTGATTGACTATTTGGTGTGTAGCATCATTGAACCAAATTTTGGGATTTTAAAATGATTTTAAAGTGATTTTTGAAAGTATACGTTTATAAAATATTTTTGGAATTGATCCATTTTAAATAAATAAACGTTATAATTTTTAATGTTATAAAAATTATGATTTTTGAGAAATATAGTTAAAAGTTGATTTTTGAAAATATGAGGCTGATGATTTTATAAAATAGTAAAATCGGGATTTTTGAATTTATTATAAAAAGTTGAAAATATAGGATTTATAGAATTTAATTATTTTATAAATCAGAATGATGAAATTATAAAGGAGATTAAAGATGTTTTAAAATAATAGTATAAATTGATTTTATAAAGGATTTATAAATTGATATTTATAAATTAAAACATTTGAATTATAAAACGAGTTTTTATAAGTGTTTGAATGAAGTGAAAATGGATTGCATAAGTGAATGGGATTTATAAAATTATAAATGGTGAAGTTATAAATGAAATTTATAAATAGTAAGATTTATTAATTTTGTGAAGTTATTAAAGAATATATTTGGTTAAATAATTGAATCTTATAAGTTATAAGATTTATAATTATGAAGTTCAAAGGAACGATTTTTGCAAACAAATAAACTATAAGTATTTCACTTATGATATGAACTTTTGTTTTATAATTGAGTTATGAATTGAATAGGTTAATAAAGGAATTTATAAACGTTGTTTTATAAATTCGCAAACGACTTATTTTGATAAGTAAATTGTTGAAACTTATTAATGGAGTTATATTCACATTTTTGACTGTGAATAATCCTTTGAAATGAAATGTATAAAAGGATGAAAATTTGTTAGCAAAGTATATTTACGTTTTTGAATAGTGAATAATATGTTAAGAAAAATGTTTAGATTTGATGTTTTAAATAGAATTAAAACGATCTAACGATGTTTAAATGTGTTGAGATTCGAAACCATAGATTTCAACATTCATTGTTGAAATAGACGTTTTCGAGAAATAGAAGGAAATGGTGGACTATAACACTGTTGTTATAGTAAATGATTTCCGAAAGGAAATGTTTTGTATAGTATTGGGATTTATATATCTATTTTAATTTTGAATCCCCATACTAGTGATTTTGGGTTGTCGTAACGATGTTTTACGCAACATTCGTTTTGGCCCAAATAAATATGTTTAAGAGAATGATTTCCTTAAAGAATGAAATATGTACTTAATCTCGATTTAAGTATATTGAATATTTTCCAAAGGTTGAAAATAAAAGATTTGTGAATTACTCATTAAATAAGTATGGAAATGTTTTCCAATATAAAGTGAATATTTTGAGATTTATCTTTTTGAAGATAAATTGAAAATGAATAATTGATATCGTATATTCATAGACATTTTGGAATATAAATTCATTATGGAATTTATAAATGAAACGGAGAAGTTGTTTAAAAATAAATATTGATTTAGTTTTGACATATTGAAATTATATATCTTGTAAAGATATTTTTGAAAAATAAATAATTTGGAAAATTATTTGGAAACTGGTGATGTGTGCATATCCATTGATAGTTCAATAACCGACTATCAATATTTACCTTTGAATGGATATTTATTGTGATTTGCTTGAATTTGAATGCCACACTTATTTTTGAATAAGCGCTCACTATTCGGGTTAACCGGGAAAGGACCATGGGGTCGTATAACCCATTCCGAATATGTGATACGTCGTTATGAATTGCATTGATGACCGGTGTTGAAGACCGGATCTTTTTGAAAGCGAAAGGACAACTCGTTGATTGTCTTTGCACCGAGTAGCTACGGTATAGAGACTCCCTATGTGATGGGAAGTCCGGACGTGATTAGAGATTACCCGGATTGCAAGGACTTCTTTGTAAGTGCCTTCGGTTCTGTTCGATCCCGGAACAGACTTGTATGGATTATATGTCTGACATTACAAATTGAGATATAAGGCAGATTTCTTTCAAATATATTTCTGTTGGTGGCGGAGAATTTATTCTTTTAGCTTAACACCCTTCTCTAAGACGTACGAGCTCAGAGGTTATGTAGTTGAATGTTATCGGCAATATATTTCCAATTTGGTAATGTGACATGCTGAGTGTTGCTGTGAAATGATCATTGTGTTGATTATTTGTGATAGGATCGTTTATTTGATCGTCTATCTTGGTGATCATTTCTATGATCATTTGTTGACACAAAGCATGGCTTTTGTATAAAGTATGTTTTTGTGGACGTGACTTCGTCGAGCCTCACACCCCGTGAATGGTCAAAACAGGAAAGATGCAGCAAGGTTATGAGGGGTAGCGCCCTTTAGGATATGTGCATTTCCTTCTGGAAAAGGGTGGTATCATGGTATGGAGCCCAGATACTTACTCATGTTGAAAACACTTTATGATTGTGTGAATTGATTGCGAGCGCTCGGTTGAAAGGTCCCAAAGGACCGGGGGATGGCATATTCGGTCAGTTGTTACTCAGTTAGGGGTAACCCGGCCTTGTGTTGGTAGAGATCCGGTTTGGTTCTCGGGGATGTCCATCCAGAGGCGTTCTCATGTGGCAATGGGAAGTTCCTTGGCCTGATCATTCGTTGGAAATCCAAAGAAACAATACGTGACTTGTACGGTTTTAGTTGTAGAACCTGCCATCTAATATGGTAGCTATAGTAAGCATACTATAATGGTACCTATGCTGGCTAAGATTTATATTCTACTTTCGAAATGTTTTTCTACACTATGCACTAGTAATAATATCAAATGTTCTTTTTAAATGCGTATCAAGCATCTTTGACTATCATAAGGAGAAATGTCCTCCGATTCTGCGTTTGCATTGTGTGTGTGTGCGGGAGGCCTTATGATAGTCTCATTTTTAAAAGCATTGCGAATTGACTTTAAAAATATTCTTCTATTTTGTTTTCAAAGATAAATAAACTGTTTTGAGTTCTCATACCAGTCACATGACTGACTCGGAGTTTATTGTTTTCCTTCCTAAACTCTGGGTGCCCACCAATTTCTACACGGGCAGTCAAGAGTTAGGTTTATCAGGATATTCTGGATATTCAGGAGTTGCTGGAGGCAAGATGGATGGCATGGCGTATTATTATGTATAGTATTTCTTTTTCCGCAGCACTTTTTGTTGTTGTTTGTTGTTGTACACTCTGATGATGATGTAATGAAATGTAATGTATGAAATGTAATAACTGATATAGTTCTTTGTTTAAAGATTATTCATTTATTTATTATATGTTGTTCCGCTGCGAATTGTGAGATTCTGATTTTGTTCTGTGTTGTTTTCTATTCCGTTCTATTTTCTATTTTCTTTTCCCTCTATTATCTTTCTCTTTCTTCTTCTCTTTTTTTTCTTTTTCTTAAACATTGATAATTCGTATTTCTGTTCATCTTGAGTAAATCTATGGAGATTAGTGTATATTCAAGGAGTACGGATTTACGGGTCTTCAAAGGTGGTATCAGAGCATATGGTTAAGCGACAACCATGGTTCTGTTGGGTATTACTCATTAGAGATAGAGTCAGTAGTACTCTAGAATGAGTTTGAGTGTAATAATAGCTATGAGTGCGTATTTGTTAGTGAATATAAAATTGTTTTATATTGTGATGATTGGTTTGTTGAGTGGTATATAGATTCTGGTTAATACGAGTAATTAACATTGTTGATAGGGATCTCTAAACACTTGTACAGAACAAATCGACACGATATTGTTTTAAATTGGATAAATGAAATAATTTTGCCTTGATTATATTTTGTATATAAAGGAATAATTTTTCAGAATTATTAAAGTGTATATAAGTTGATTGTTTAGTTGTTGAATAATCGAAATAAAAGAATAATTGTATAAGCGAAAGAATTATAAGAATTGAATTATAATTAAAGTGACTTACAATTGTGGAATAAACTTATATATATATATATAAGAAGTGAAACTATATGAATATATTTATGAATATTAGTTGTAAATAAAAATGAATTTAAAGTTAAATGGAATATAACTTAAGAGATATTGAATGAAGTTGATATTAGTATCAAAGTAAAATAATAAAGTGAAGTGATAAATGTGAACTTAAGTTATGTAAATGAAATTCAACTTTTGTAATTGAATTGAATTAATGGATTGAATGATAATCAATTGAATGTGAATAAAGTTGATATGGAATAATGGATATAGGTGTTAATTCATTAAAATCTAATGTTATGGAAAGTTGAATAATTGAATGAAAATCAATTTAATTAAACCAAATTGAATGAATATAAGCAAAGGAATTTGGTTGAAATTAATATACATTGGTTGTTATATGGTTGTTAGTTGATTGATTGTATATAATTCATTAAGTGTTAATGAAATTGGAAGCTAAAGTAATTGAAATTCAATTGGAAGTTAAGTGAATCTTAAATAGAATTGAATTTGAATTAGAAGTGAACCAACTTGAATATGAATTAGTGAATATAAACTAATTAAAAATGAATGTTAGTAAGAACATCCACTGTTAATGAATCAAATGTGATTAAATTGAAACCATTTCATTGAATATTAATGAGAATATGAATGAATATTTATTGGTTATGGATGTTAGTTGGATGATAGTTGGTTGATGTTTGCATTTGTTGCTTTTGTTTCAATTGCTATGTTGACATATATAGTTATTATGTTGCTATATGTTGTATATTGATACTATTGTCTATATACATGGTTCTCATGTTGTTTGTTGAGTGTTTAGTAGGTGCGGATCGCGTTTGCTTCACATTTGGAGCTCGCTTTCGCGCTATATTAGCTGTATATGTTTGCTAATAAAATATAAGGTACATATCTCGGATTAAATACCGTACTTTTATACTTTTTTTCCTGCGGGATGCCTCATTACTTGATGAGATGTATATTTGTGATATATATACTGTCATTTTTTTCGGATTGAGCCGCGCAAAGGAGACTATGGCGATTTTTTCCGAAAATTTAAGGCGTTAGAAAAAATTTGAGAAAATTGGAAAATTTTGAAAACTTTAACTTTGATTTTGGAATTGAAAGTTAAACAATAGTGATTGTTTTTGACAAGATAACTAAGTATGATTTGAAAACTTAGTAAAGATTTTGTAAGAAGTTTAATTATGAATTTTTGGAAAGTTAATAAATTCTATAACTTTTCTTACTTGTAAATTTCGAGGACGAAATTCTTTTAAGGGGGAAGATTGTAACGACCCAGAATTTTAATTTATTAAAATTTGAATATTTAATTAATTTTAAATATTAATAAGTGAATTTATAAGTCGAATAAATTTTATTTCGAATAATTGGATTTAATTGGATAATTAAATCGATAATTTAATATGTTAAATTCCAGAAATAATTGAAAATTGAGTTAAATATGATTGAAAATGATTTGTAAAATTTTATTTTATCATATTAGAGTTAGAAAGATATTTTAGAACTTTTAAAATCGAATTAAAAGTTAATTCGTGAAAATTGAATATTTTAATATTAAATCGACTAGTGAAAATAGTCAATTTTTGAACAGTCTCAGAATTGGACGAAACCAGTTCCATTGGATCCGTAATAGTTAGTTATTACCGTATTTCAATTTTCGTAGCAATCGGAATTATCGTTTGATCGTGGCAGCTCGAAACGCATCGAATTATTTTTAATATTAATTTGGCGAGTTAAAATAGCCATTTTTCAAAAAGTCTCGGATTTTGATGAAACCAGTTTCATCGGATCCGTAATGTGATATTATTGTAAGGTTTCAAATTTCGTGTCAATTGGATTTACCGTTTGTCCGGTACAAATTAAAACGCCTAGAAAATCGTTTAAATCGGTTTAATTCAAATTGAACGTTTATTGCCATAACTCACACAGATGTCCGAATTAGCTTTCGAAACCTGTTCCATTGTGTCCGGAACGCGGGGTAAACCCTAGAAACGCTGGTTACGGCGCGTAAATCGGAGTTCGGAATTTCCGGAATGAATAGTGTCGATCGATTTTCCTATAAATAGACCACTCTCTTCATAAATTAAAAAAAAAAAACCCTAAACTAAACCCTAGCCGCCACCCCCTTTCACCAATGGCCAGAAAACACCCACGTTCTCCCCTCGTTTTCTTCAAATCCAAGCCTCGTTTCAAGAATTCTTCAACTATAATATTGTAGAGGGCAGCGAGATCCTTATGTTCAACGGTGGAGATCGAGATTGGAGCTACGAATCAACGGATATTTGCGTTCAAAGGCCATAGGGTCGGCCTTGAAATGCACGCCAGGATGATGGCCGAGCTCATGGAGTTGGTGGCCGAAAGTAGCTCCTGCAATGGGCTTCAACATGGAACTATCTGATCGTGTTCAAGTTGCTTGTGGTGATCGATAAATTAAACCCTAGTTTTGTGTTCATGGGTTTGTTCGTGCGTGTGTTGGCTGTAGGATCTTTGCGTGAGAAGGAAGAAGCTTGTGGACGGTGATGATGGGAAGGAGCATGGATCCAAGGGCTGGTATAAGTTGTAGGTTAAAATAAAAAAAAGAAATTGTTGTAAATTGTTTTTATAAAATCATGTAACTTATAAAATGCATAACATTTTCATACGAGGTCGAAAACGCGCGAAACCAGTTGCGTTGTAATCATATGGACGAGCACTACGCGATGCAATTGGGTTGGAGTCGTTTGAAGTTAGTGAGAATTTTGGGTAAAATTAAACGTCCGTTTAATTTTATTCGAAATAAATCGCTAAAACAAAATTTAAATCAAGGTGAGAACTTCTCACTCAATCGAATCAGTTTCGATTTTATTTTAAATAGTTAGATTTAAAATATTTGAATGCATGTTTGAATGATGATTGTTATCTATTGATTGTTAAAATAGACATTATGCGCCGTTAGTAAGCGGATGTTATGTATTAAAAACATATACCGCGAATATTTCATAAACAGTGAAATTGGTATTATATATAATAGCAATATATATATATATATATTGGCATATGTATATATTGGAGTTATTGATTTCCCACATTTGTATAGCGGATGAGACCCTATTGCGCCGTCTATTAAGCGGATAATATTTTAAATCCCATATACCGCGATAATTCCGTACTGGAGCGAAATTGGTATTGTGCTAATGTTTTTGGATGCAGGAAAACAGGTTGGAGGGATCCAACTGGATTCCTCAACAGTATTTATTAGATTTCAGATATTTTGATATTTGATGGATTATCATATCGATATATGATATCGTTGTTGTCGTGATTGACTATTTGGTGTGTAGCATCATTGAACCAAATTTTGGGATTTTAAAATGATTTTAAAGTGATTTTTGAAAGTATACGTTTATAAAATATTTTTGGAATCGATCCATTTTAAATAAATAAACGTTATAATTTTTAATGTTATAAAAATTATGATTTTTGAGAAATATAGTTAAAAGTTGATTTTTGAAAATATGAGGCTGATGATTTTATAAAATAGTAAAATCGGGAATTTTTAATTTATTATAAAATGTTGAAAATATAGGATTTATAAAATTTAATTATTTTATAAATCAGAATGATGAAATTATAAAGGAGATTAAAGATGTTTTAAAATAATAGTATAAATTGATTTTATAAAGGATTTATAAATTGATATTTATAAATTAAAACATTTGAATTATAAAACGAGTTTTTATAAGTGTTTGAATGAAGTGAAAATGGATTGCATAAGTGAATGGGATTTATAAAATTATAAATGGTGAAGTTATAAATGAAATTTATAAATAGTAAGATTTATTAATTTTGTGAAGTTATTAAAGAATATATTTGGTTAAATAATTGAATCTTATAAGTTATAAGATTTATAATTATGAAGTTCAAAGGAACGATTTTTGCAAACAAATAAATTATAAGTATTTCACTTATGATATGAACTTTTGTTTTATAATTGAGTTATGAATTGAATAGGTTAATAAAGGAATTTATAAACGTTGTTTTATAAATTCGCAAACGACTTATTTTGATAAGTAAATTGTTGAAACCTATTAATGGAGTTATATTCACATTTTTGACTGTGAATAATCCTTTGAAATGAAATGTATAAAAGGATGAAAATTTGTTAACAAAGTATATTCACGTTTTTGAATAGTGAATAATATGTTAAGGACAATGTTTAGATTTGATGTTTTAAATAGAATTAAAACGATCTAACGATGTTTAAATGTGTTGAGATTCGAAACCATAGATTTCAACATTCATTGTTGAAATAGACGTATTCGAGAAATAAAAGGAAATGGTGGACTATAACACTGTTGTTATAGTAAATGATTTCCGAAATGAAATGTTTTGTATAGTATTGGGATTTATATATCTATTTTAATTTTGAATCCCTATACTAGTGATTTTGGGTTGTCGTAACGATGTTTTACGCAACATTCGTTTTGGCCCAAATAAATATGTTTAAGAGAATGATTTCCTTAAAGAATGAAATATGCACTTAATCTCGATTTAAGTATATTGAATATTTTCCAAAGGTTGAAAATAAAAGATTTGTGAATTACTCATTAAATAAGTATGGAAATGTTTTCCAATATAAAGTGAATATTTTGAGATTTATCTTTTTGAAGATAAATTGAAAATGAATAATTGATATCGTATATTCATAGACATTTTGGAATATAAATTCATTATGGAATTTATAAATGAAAAGGAGAAGTTGTTTGAAAATAAATATTGATTTATTTTTTACATATTGAAATTATATATCTTGTAAAGATATTTTTGGAAAATAAATAATTTGGAAAATTATTTGGAAACTGGTGATGTGTGCATATCCATTGATAGTTCAATAACCGACTATCAATATTTACCTTTGAATGGGTATTTATTGTGATTTGCTTGAATTTGAATGCCACACTTATTTTTGAATAAGCGCTCACTATTCGGGTTAACCGGGAAAGGACCATGGGGTCGTATAACCCATTCCGAATATGTGATACGTCGTTATGAATTTCATTGATGACCGGTGTTGAAGACCGGATCTTTTTGAAAGCGAAAGGACAACTCGTCGATTGTCTTTGCACCGAGTAGCTACGGTATAGAGACTCCCTATGTGATGGAAAGTCCGGACGTGATTAGAGATTACCCGGATTGCAAGGACTTCTTTGTAAGTGCCTTCGGTTCTGTTCGATCCCGGAACAGACTTGTATGGATTGTATGTCTGACATTACAAATTGAGATATAAGGCAGATTTCTTTCAAATATATTTCTGTTGGTGGCGGAGAATTTATTCTTTTAGCTTAACACCCTTCTCTGAGACGTACGAGCTCATAGGTTATGTAGTTGAATGTTATCAGCAATATATTCCCAATTTGGTAATGTGACATGCTGAGTGTTGCTGTGAAATGATCATTGTGTTGATTATTTGTGATAGGATCGTTTATTTGATCGTCTATCTTGGTGCTCATTTCTATTATCATTTGTTGACCCAAAGCATGGCTTTTGTATAAAGTATGTTTTTGTGGACGTGACTTCGTCGAGCCTCACACCCCGTGAATGGTCAAAACAGGAAAGATGCAGCAAGGTTATGAGGGGTAGCGCCCTTTAGGATATGTGCATTTCCTTCTGGAAAAGGGTGGTATCATGGTATGGAGCCCAGATACTTACTCATGTTGAAAACACTTTATGATTGTGTGAATTGATTGCGAGCGCTCGGTTGAAAGGTCCCAAAGGACCGGGGGATGGCATATTCGGTCAGTTGTTACTCAGTTAGGGGTAACCCGGCCTTGTGTTGGTAGAGATCCGGTTTGGTTCTCGGGGATGTCCATCCAGAGGCGTTCTCATGTGGCAATGGGAAGTTCCTTGGCCTGATCATTCGTTGGAAATGCAAAGAAACAATACGTGACTTGTACGGTTTTAGTTGTAGAACCTGCCATCTAATATGGTAGCTATAGTAAGCATACTATAATGGTACCTATGCTGGATAAGATTTATATTCTACTTTCGAAATGTTTTTCTACACTATGCACTAGTAATAATATCAAATGTTCTTTTTAAATGCGTATCAAGCATCTTTGACTATCATAAGGAGAAATGTCCTCCGATTCTGCGTTTGCATTGTGTGTGTGTGCGGGAGGCCTTATGGTAGTCTCATTTTTAAAAGCATTGCGAATTGACTTTAAAAATATTCTTCTATTTTGTTTTCAAAGATAAATAAACTGTTTTGAGTTCTCATACCAGTCACATGACTGACTCGGAGTTTATTGTTTTCCTTCCTAAACTCTGGGTGCCCACCACTTTCTACACGGGCAGTCAAGAGTTAGGTTTATCAGGATATTCTGGATATTCAGGAGTTGCTGGAGGCAAGATGGATGGCATGGCGTATTATTATGTATAGTATTTCTTTTTCCGCTGCACTGTTTGTTGTTGTTTGTTGTTGTACACTCTGATGATGATGTAATGAAATGTAATGTATGAAATGTAATAACTGATATAGTTCTTTGTTTAAAGATTATTCATTTATTTATTATATGTTGTTCCGCTGCGAATTGTGAGATTCTGATTTTGTTCTGTGTTGTTTTCTATTCCGTTCTATTTTCTATTTTCTTTTCCCTCTATTATCTTTCTCTCTCTTCTTCTCTTTTTTTTTCTTTTTCTTAAACATTGATAATTCGTATTTCTGTTCATCTTGAGTAAATCCATGGAGATTAGTGTATATTCAAGGAGTACGGATTTACGGGTCTTCACAAGTTTAAATTGGATTTAAATTCAATTTAAATCCAATGGTGAGTGCTTTAAACCACTCACAACTTCTAAAATTTCTAATGTTTGTTAAATTGATTTATGATGTGATTAGAAATTTATTTATGACTGTTTGGCATATTTTGAATCATCATCTCAGTTTATTTGAATTTATTTGGATAAATTGTTATTGAATTTATGGTTGAACGTAAACTTCCAGTAAATACCTGTTATTTATTATCTGTTCTATATTGATGTTGTTGACTGAATTGGATGATGATTGTGATAAATGTTTGATGGTTGATATTGGATGAATGGATGTTGTATTTTATATTGTTGGAAACTTCAAGTTGTTATGGATTTTATTTCACTCCGGATTGCGGTTTGAAATGATATACAACCGTATTTATAATTTAAATTACGGATTGAAATGATAAATATCTATATCACTTAACCATAGGATAGAAAATTATATACAGACACCATGGTCTATATATATAAAAATATTTTGATATGATTTCTATGATTTTGTAAAGAAATATATGGGTTATATAAATATTGATTTTAGATGTTATATAAATGTTATTGTATTATTGATTTTTAGCTATGTATAAATTATTTTGGAAATATAAAATAAGTTAAATAAAAAGTTTTGATTGTTTTTATATAATATGATTAAGTACCTTTTTAAATTATATTGTATATATAGGTTACAGTGACTTAAATAAAATTAAGGTTGGAAGATAAATATGAATTGATTTGAATTAAATTATTTAAGAATTATACTCGAATAAATTTGTTTTGAAATTTAAACAAAATTGAGATTTTAAAGGGTATGATTTTTATAACTTGATTTTGGTTTAGAGTGATTTAAATGAATATCAAGTTGATTTAAATGAATATATCAAGTTAAATAAATTGAAAGAATACCAGTTATTTGAAATTTAAAAGTTTTACTTAAATGATATTGGATTTATTAAGTAAACATTTCAAATCTAAACAATAGTAATTGAATTTGATATATATGGAATTATCAAAGAACTAGTTTTGAAATGGAAAATATTTAAATCTTTGAAATATATGGAAATTGAAATGGTTTATTTGGGGGTTCCAATCTGTATTTGGAATTGATTTGTGAAATTGAAGAAGCTATTTTATTTATTAAAGTAATTTAATATTTAAGCCATTTAAGTGGTGTAGTTATGTTTCAAGGTTATGAGTTTCAAAGTAGTATGATTTGAAAGTAAGTTTATTTTACTATTAGACATTATTATAATAGCGACATATTACTGCATTGTAAATAGTTTAATGGATCCTTAAGAGACGTGAATCCCAAGCATCTCTTAAGTTATTGCACTCATGTTAGACACTGGATAGGAGATGTCAAATCCCGTAAACATCTCTGATGCCGTTCCACTCATATTTATTTCTGTTGATTTAACTTACATAAGATCTTTCAGTTCTAACTCAAGTATTTTGTCTTTTCAATTCGCTCGGGTCAGTCTGAGCATTTCAGGGTTTGAATATCCTATTTCTGGAGGACGAAGACAAAGATTGTATTAGTACTATTATTTATTATATTATTCCATTGCATTCATACTGTTCCGCTGCATTATTTAATATTCTTTGCCATGCATAACTCTGATATGTGTTGTATATGAAAAATCAAATGTTTTGTAAAATAGCTTCATGAACTTTTATTTGATTATTATATTTTGTAATTCCGTTGTGTTTTTTTATTTCTTTCTTTGCTTTTCTTATTTACCCCAATAACAATCCGCTTTTTTGTATGGTTTGAGTCTGACGTGTGTGGTTTATCGTCTATTTAAACGTACAAAAAGGCGGTCTGTTACATTTGGTATCAGAGCCAGGTTTATCGTTAAACCTTAGCTTTGTGGGGTATGACTCTTTATTAATAGGGTAGTAATATCCTATGGTGAGTCCCTAAGCGTATATATATGAGAGAGCGTATTTGTTAGTGTTATAAAAGGGTTTTGATATTCTGTTAATTTGTTCCGTTTCGTATTTATAAATTCTGGTTGGTGCATAGGACGCTATGACATCAATAGGGATTTCTAAACACTTAATAGGACAGACCGACACAATATTTGTTTTGAAATATAGGTGAATGAAATAATTTTGCCTATTATATTTTCTATATATAAAATAAATTTTTATAAAGGTTATGTTTGGTTGTAATATATTGGTTGTTAGGTAGTGGAATTTATAAATATTGATTGGAAACAAGATTTGGAAAAAAAAAATGAAAATTGGAAATTTTGGAACTTAAGTTCCAGGATTTTTAAAGCCTGCCTTCAAAGGATTTTAGAATATAATAATATTATTTATAAGTATTTTCTGATATAAATATTTCAATATAATTTGAAAGAATTGTTTAGAGGAATTTTGAAAAGGAATAAGTTCTAAACTCCCCTCTTTGTCGCTAGAAAATAATTACGGTGATGAGTGCACGCATCATTGACATTCATTTTCGAGTTTCTAAGTGGGAAGGCCACTGTAGTAGTTTTACTGCAGATGTATTTTGATAAACAAATAAAAATTTTATATTATTTAAATATAATTGGATATATGAATTGTGAGTATATGCATTTATCTATTATTTTTAAGATGATTTGAAATTTAACCCGGCATTTAGCTCTTAAGTTTCCGTTAATTAATAGTTTCAATTAGAGTAGTGAAATGGAATTTAACTAATAATTGAAACCTATGAATGAAATAAGATATTTAATGCTAAGTTATAAATGGGATTAAGGGAAATTTGAAATTGTAACCTATGAAACAAAGGCTATTAGTATTGAACATTTAGTTAATTAAAAGAAATAAAATAAACTTGTGTAACTTTCAATTACATCCTTAAAAGCATATATATAACTTACCAAATATTAAAAGTTCTAATGCTTATAAGAAATGTAATAGGATATTATACTAGTAAACTTAAGGTAATGAAAGTATTCAATGAAATTCCTTAATAAATAAGAATTTGATGTTGTAGTTGTTATAAACTTATGTTATGATTGAAATATTACTATAATAAATTTTGATAGATATGTAAGTATTATAAATAAACGAATAAATGAAATTAAGTAATGAATGAATGGAAACTGAAAATTTGCAAGAAATAAATGTAAATAAAAAGGATAAACCATTATATGAATAAAAAGGGAATCAAACAACAAATGTTATGAAATGAAATTAATAAGAATGAACGTGATCTGTTGTTTGAAATTATTATTTGTTTTGGTTTATGAGTTGTTTGGGTAAATGATACTTTTAATTGCTTGGATGTATGAATAATCTATTGAGTTTATCTAAGACTGTTGAGTAAATGGAATACTTCGTAGTTATTTGTCATTCTATGTGATTTAAAGTGTCTTAATCCGAAAAAAACCAATTGGCTGTCTTGCTTGAATGGTTGATTTGTATTTGATATGTATGATGTTAGTTGCGAATGATTGTTGTTTATATTGATTGTTTGTTAGTAGTTGAAACAACTTTAAGTATTTCATTTTATATAATTATTAACTCTTTTTAGATCATATATATGAAATACAGGTTACGGAAGCAATTGCAACTGCTTTTGGTTTCGTAATTAAACGTCGTTTGCCCGACAAATAGGTACGTTCTCGGATTACGGTTTTCTAGCGCTATTATATATATTTTCCCCTTGTTGGGATAAATTATTTGAGATATTGTGATATATATTGTTGTATTTGATATTATATTTTCTCACGAGTCTCCCCGTACAAAAGAGACTCTGCCGAAATTTTCCGTAAATTTTGGACTTAGAAAATTTTTGAAAAATGATTTTCAAACTTTATTAATTTGAGTATAAAAAGGTTTAATAGTTATAAATTGATATATTTTATTTAAATTATTATATTTTGTAAATTTATTTGTTATAAAATTAATACTTTGAATAAGATGTATTGACTACTTAATCCCTTCTTTCCCTCCTTTTTTCCTTTTCGGGGACGAAAAGTTTTGAGTGGGGGAGAGTGTAACGACCCAAAAATTTTCGATAATTAGTTTGTTAATTTTATAAGTTTGGTATGTAAAAATGAAATTTAAAAATAATTTGTAACAATTGAAATGAAATTTCAATTTAGTGAAGTAATGAAAATTGTTATACTTGGCTATAAATTTATGTGTAAAAAAATAAATTGGTAAGAAGAATGGAAATCAAGATCTATTAATTTAATGGAATTTAAAATATAATAATTAGATTAATTGCAATTAAATGAAATTAAATGTCTAAATATTACGTTAATTGAAATTAGATGGAAATTGAGAATATTATGTAATAAATCATGAACCAATGTTAATTTCATCCATTTGATAATAATAGATTAAATAATAAGATGAAAGGTCAAATTTAATGGAATTATTGGAAATTTAATCTATAATTTCTGAATTTAATGAAGTTGAAATTTAACATTGAAATTGGTAGATTTATCAACTCTAAATTGACATCTAAATTTGTTTAAATTAGTGTAAATGATTAAGAAATTTAAAAAAGGAAAAAATTGTCAATTATAAAATTGAAATTTAAAATTTGATTTAACTAATTAATTATTAATTTATTTAATTACTGTAAAAATAGCCATTTTTCCACTGACTCGGATTTCGACGAAACCAATTTCATCGGATTCGTAACGGTGAATTATTGTAGGATTTCAAGTTTCGTATCGATCGGACTTGTCGTTTGATCGCACGGACTCGAAACATCTAGAAATCAATGTAATTGAAATCAATTGAAAATCAATTTGAAATAACTTGATTTTAGCATAACTTCTTCATATGATAGAAATTGAAACTGAAACCTATTCCATTGGTTTAAAATATTTTAAAACATCTATTTTGATATATGGTTGACCCATTTCGTTCCAGAGTCAAAACGGGCTTTTTGGGCCGTGTAGCATTCAACTTTCAAACCGATTCGATCCAATTATTTCTATTTTCTAATCCATTTATAAATATGTCATTATAAACCACAGCCTACTTCTTATTTCTCATTCCTGTACGTTCAATTCCATTAGCTTCTCCTCTTTCCAATGGCTGCAAACCCCAATTCCCAATTGCAATTTCAAATCAAATTCAAAGCCAAAATTTCAAACTCCACAAACTATATCGAATTATATATGGATTTGAAGCTCTCGACGAGCGCAAGTCAAATATATGATTCGTTTTGATTTGGGTTTCTGTATGGTCGAAACTAAGCGGATTTGTCTCGACCGTTCGTATGTGAGGAAGTAAGTTAACGGTGGATCTTCGTTTCTATGGCGGTCGAGTGGTACAGTAGTGGAGAGAGTGTCGAAGGGGTTCAATCGATATGGTTAGTTTGGGCTAAAGAGATCGGAAATTTCCACGGTGGGCCGAAATGCGTGGTGGCAGCGGAAAAATTCCACGAAGTCGGAGGTGGCCAGTCGTTGGTGGTGGGGTCGGTTTAGCAAGGGGGAAACGTCGGTGATCTCTGATCAGGGTGAAACCCCTCCTAGCGGCGGCGTTTTTGGCCAAGAGCGCGGTGGCCGTGCATTAGCTTGGGTTCGAGTATGATCTGGTTCGTGCGCGTGAAGGGGTGGCAAGCTGACATGCCTTCGGTATGTTTATTTATTTATTTTCTTTTTATTTAAATTTCGTTTAAACCTTCTAACTCGTATAACTTTTACATACGAGGTCGAAATTACGCGTGGTTTTCTCCGCTAGGTTCTTATTGGAATTTCAGACATTTTGACATTAGTTTGGACAGATTCTGAGACCGTTTGAATTTTGAGTTTAAATTGGATTTAAATTCAAAGATGAGTGTTTTAACCTACTCCAACTTCTAAAATTTCTTATGTTTGTTAAATTGATTTATGATATGATTAGAAATTTATTTATGACTGTTTGGAATATTTTGAATCATCATCACAGTTTATTTGAATTTATTTGGATAAATTGTTATTTAATTTATGATTGAACGTAAACTGCCAGCAAATACCTGTTATTTATTATATGTTCTATATTGATGTTGTTGACTGGATTGGATGATAATTGTGATAAATATTTGATGGTTGATATTGGATGAATGGATGTTGTGTTTTATATTGTTATAAACTGCAAGTTGTTATGGATTTTATTTCATTCGGGATTGCGGTTTGAAATGATATATAACCGTATTTATAATTCAATTACAGATTGAAATGATAAATATCCGTATCACTTGATCATAGGATAGAAAATTATATACAGACACCGTGGTCTATATATATAAAAATATTTTGACATGAATTCTATGATTTTGTAAAGAAAATATATGGGTTATATAAATATTGATTTTAGATGTTATATAAATGTTATTTTAATATTGATTTTTAGCTATGTATAAATTTGTTTGGAAATATAAAATAAGTTAAATAACAAGGTTTGATTGTTTTTATATAATATGGTTAAGTATTTGTTTAAATTATATTGTATATAGTGTTTACAATGACTTAAATATTAAGGTTAAAAGATAAATATGAAATCGATTTGAATTAAATTATTTAAGAATTATACTTGAATAAAATTGATTTTAAATTTAAACAAAATTAAGATTTTAAAGGGTATGATTTTTATACCTTGATTTTGGTTTAGAGTGATTTAAATGAATATGAAGTTTATTTAAATGAATATATCAAGTTAAATAAATTGAAAGAATATCTAGTTATTTGAAGTTTAAAAGTTTTACTTAATGATATTGGATCTATTAAGTAAAAATTTAAAATCTAAACAATAGTAATTGAATTTGATATATATGGTGTTATCAAAGAATTAATTTTGAAATGGGAAATATTTAAAGCTTTGAAATATATGGAAATTGAAATGGTTTATTTGGGGGTTCCAATCTGTATTTGGAATTGATTTGTGAAACTGAAGAAGCTATTTTATTTATTAAAGTAATTTAATATTTAAGCCATTTAAGTGGTGTAGTTATGTTTCAAGGTCATGAGTTTCAAAGTAGTATGATTTGAAAGCGTTATACTTTAAGTGTTTTGATTTCGAAGTGTATAACTTTGGAACTGCTATAATTTTGAAAAACGAATATATTTGAAATAAAAATGATACTATATTGATTTGGTTTTTCTCAAATGATATCATATTGATTGGCTTTTGAAATGGAAATGGTTTCATATTTATATGGTTTTGAAATGGATATTATTTTCTGGTTTTGAAGTATAATTATTTTGAAATGACCGCGGTGTTATAATAACGTTCGGTTGTTAAAGAGACCGGGATCGGAAGTTGTCATACTCTCTACCAACTACGAAAACCACTTCAGCAAAAGTGTACGCGGTGGAGATTCCAGAATGAAGTAGGATGGCGGCGGCATTTCCTTTAAGGTATATACGTGGACCCGACTCCCGTGAGTTGGCATAAGGTGGCTAAAACAGGAGCGATTGACTGGCTAAGAAGGTAGCACCTTTTATCGGACACACTCCTTCGATACCATTCTATTACTTTGTGATTGATTTGGGGCCTTTTGATTTTTGGGTGTGGCTCGAGGTGGGCGGTAGTAACTGCTACGCGTTACCACCTGTCCGGAAGCATAATTGGTATATCTACCATGTCATTGCCTAGTTGTGCCATGTCATCTACCCTAGCGTGCCTTGTACGAGTTTGGATTTTTCCCGTATCCCGTGGAGTATTTAGGGTAGTCTCCCGATCTGGAGATGCGCTGATACTGGATGGACTACTGGGACTACTACGTGTTAAGGGGAATATTGGGTCACTCCTTAACGCTATTTAAAAGTAATTTTATTTTACTATTAGACATTATTAATTAATAGCAAAATATTAATACATAGTAAATAGTTTAATGGATCCTTAGGAGATGTGAATCCCGAGCATCTCTTAAGTTATTGCACTCACCTTAGGCACTGGATAGGAGATGTCAAATCTCGTAAACATCTCTGACGCTGTTCCACTCATATTTATTTCTGTTGATTTAACTTACGTAAGATATTTTAGTTCTGACTTGAGTGTTTTGTCTTTTCAATTCGCTCGGGTCAGTCTGAGCATTTCAGGGTTTGAAGATCCTATTTCTGGAGGACGAAGACAAAGATTGAATTATTACTATTATTTATTACATTATTCCACTGCATTCATACCATTCCATTGCATTATTTACTATTCTCAAGCATGTGTAACTTTGATATGTGTTGTATAAGAAAAATCGAATGTTTTGTAAAACAGCTTCATGAACTGTTATTTGATTATTATATTTTGTCATTCCGCTGTGAGATTCTGTTTTGTTTTATTTCTTTCTCTTCTTTTCTTATTTATCCCAATAATAATTTGCTATTTTGTATGGTTTGAGTCTGACGTGTGTGGTTTATCGTCGATTTAAACGTATAAAAAGGCAGTCTGTTACAATAATTTTGACAGAAATATCAAATGGTTTGATTTTCGGTTAAAATGCAGAGGAAACATGTGTCTCTAAGAAAGAACCATAAAGGTGCTAAATGTGTCTAAAACTATAAGTAAACGACAAACATATGATTTTAAGTGATGTACTCATGTTAGAATCATTTCAATTTAGTTGTTTAATACTCGACAATGGATTTTAAAATGCATCTTTTATAATTTGTATAACAGGATCTTGGGATAGTCCTATAAAATATACATGGACACCATATTAGACATTTTAAAGTCAAGCATATGAGATGGATTCCTTATGCATAGGCAATACGAACTATCACATATGTTATGTAATCTACTATATCACATTTCGCTTATGTAATTGGTACATTGAGCGAGTATCAAATCCAAAATAAGATCATTATAAGGTAATTTAGAGTGTACTTGAGTATTTATCAAATACTAGAAAATTATTTGTAGATACAGTGAACTCCTCATAAAGGAGTGCTCGGGCTCGAACTTCCTAAAATGATACCGAGCATAATATGTCAGTCCTAAAGCCATATCCAGTTTTAGATTAAGAAATATATGTTGGATGTGCTTTTAATAATAAGTAGTGGCCGATTCTACTAGAATGTTAAGTACATCGTCTTGAATATCGACGTAATAGAAGTAATGTGTGTGCGCATAAATTTATAACTAAGCTAGGGATTATTTCAAATGTTGATAATCCTATTTAATTTCTATATAATAACAGTGTCATGATATAGATCATGAAAGAACTAGAGCTTGTTAGAACTTGCGAAACATAATCTGAAAAGTTCCACATGATAAAGTGTAACGGCCAACTTTTTCGAACAGTTTAAGCAAACAATCAACCACACATGACCCATTCAAAATGAACGAAAAGGCGGATAGTTAGGGAAGAAATAAGAGAGAAGGAAGAAGAGAGAAGAGAGAAAGATAAAAACATAAAACCTCATAGTGGAACGAGTAGTCTATAATATACAACAAATCCTTTACATAAAGGAGAAATGTAATATGCATACATCAATCAGGGTACACTAACCTATTTCAGCCCGGAAAATTATACAGCCCGTCCTTACAACTTGTCGATAAATACAACCAATAGACAACACAGCGGAATACAAAGAAATAAGTAAATACGTTGTGGATCTCCATCTTGTCCCTTGAGCTGCAGTGCACCCAAGGCAATTTGTAAACATGCTCGGTTTGACCCGATCGTTATAAAAAATAACATCCGAGTTAGTCTGATAAACCAGTGTGAGAATACACACATCAATTGAATTTTAATGTTCCAAAATGTTCCAAAACTATTTTGAAAATAAAAGAATCTCATAAGACCACACTGTACATAAACACAGATGGATTTTTACCTTATGATAACCAAAAAAATTTCTATAGAAAATGCATTGATATTATAATAATGTTTAGAGGTCAAAGTAATATTTGAATATAGGTAAAATGCATGCATCTCACGTTTCAGCATAGTTAGGCACAACTAAGTCCGTACGGCGCTTATTGGATAATGGATTGCATATAATGACTGGGCTACTTGGTATCGCCCATCACAGTACATCTCTAGATAAAATAACAATGAGGTCGAACCTATCGACCTCTACTATGTAGGATCGGCCTACCCGTTACTGGATAATACTTAATATGATCACCCCTTGTTTAATGGGACCCGAAGCATACAAATGAGAGATAATGCTGACTCTAAATAGATATGATCATACCCTACTTGGGAGCGACCCTCTTAGCCCTATTGCATCTCCTCTGTTTTAGTCATTCTCAATTGATGAGACTTGAGGCTATGTTTTATCTTTTATATAGCACTTTCCACATGGAATGCTAACACTGCCTTCTAGGCAATAATGCATTGGCAACATTCATCCATACAAATTCATTCTAGGACTGAACGAAACACTTGAGAGCTCCATCTTCAATTCCATCATCTTCAATATGTCATTACTTTGAAAAGCTTGAGTTGGATCGAAGTGGTTTTCGAAACGACATTCGATAGTTTTCGGTAAGCTCAACCCCGACTTTTTAGGAAATAAATAGTCAAAGATAAGAGCGAAGGTCACCTCCTAACCATTAGCAGATGTATTTCCTTATCATTTATCCTAGGATTACAAAACGAGATTTATATGCATAATATAGCACCGTCGAAGATGACTATGCCATGTAACTCATATGTTTCTCTTAGATATTTGCAAAGTTATGATTTGGGTCCAAATTCGATAGTCCGTTATTTGACTATCTAATAAACAAATATTCAATCAGGGATTTAATTCCATAGGGGAAAACCAACATTGGTTAAGCATATAAGGGACCACTAGCCTCCTTAATAAATCTTTCATTGATTAAAATCACTTTCTAAATTACTTGTATAAAATACTTTTACAGAGATATATCACCAATCCATGCATCTTCAGCACTTAGAAAATATTCATATACTTATCTCGATGGTATAAGTATAGTTACACATGGAGGAAGGTTTCCTTTTTATACATTTACATAATCGTTTATAAACTCCTTTATAAATCCCTAAAAATCATTTATAATCTCCTTTATAAATCTTAAAACATTTATAAACTCTTTTTATACATTCCAAAAAAATCATTCATAAACCCATTATAAGTTTCCAAAATCATTTATATACTATTTATAAACCTCTAAAACCATTTATAAACTCTTTATAAACTATTTCTCAAGTCTTTTATAAACTCTTTATAAATCCATAAAACTCAGTATAAAATTCCTCTTCTAATTTTATAAACCCATTTTGTGACGCCCCACCTCTATACCCAAAAATTCCAGAAATCAAAATAGCTTTAATTGGCCAAATTCGAACAAAATCAACATCGGCTAAATCAATTCAAAGCCGAAAACACAAGAACAAAATCCTCATCATCGAAAACCCAACTTGAGTTCGTAAAGCAAACGGAGGCAGAAGCCAAAATTCTTTCACGAAATCAAAATCAAATGCACATGAATAAGCGTTAGGAATTCATACCTAACAATCAAAGGTAATCATATGCAAAGATGAGAGATAAAACATCGACAAATAGTTGTAATACATGTTCCATCTAAATTATGTTTTATATTTGTCCTAAACCCCAGCCTCTGATACCAAGCAACAGTGCAGCATCAGGTCGAGCACAATGCAAATACAATGAGACAACACATAACTCGAACAATGGTCAACCATACATGCATACACACATACGAATGTATGTATGCATATATATACAGATAAGTCAACCAAACAATTCGAACTACATCAAGAGCCAAAGCCACAGTGAAACTCAAGTGTTTAATAACACAACTCGAAATCAATTTCACTTAAATAGAAAATGCACATGAGGACCAGACTACACAATGAATACAATGCAACAAATGAATGTATCAGTCTTGAACAAGATAGTCAAAACAGAGACTCGAACTCAAGTCAGCGACAACAGAAGCATAGACAAATGAAGACTGCATGATGATATTCAACATGCTATGCAACCTGAACCATGTACTACAAGTACAAAGACAAAGTGACTCAAGCAACAACACAAACCAGTGGCTATAACCAGAGGCAGTATGCATCAGTGCATATATGAAGTGACTCAAAACAGAGAGTACAACAAGAACTACAAGCTAACAAATGCAAACTGTATCATGTTATAGTGACACCAGTGATATCAAGACTCAGTACAAAACAGAGTTTCAAAAAATGAAGGCCAACATCAAAAACACAGTACAAACATGCACTCAAATACAATGACAATACAACAAGTCAAGTAATGCACCAGGTATACCAGTGGAATGAACAAGTGAAGTCGAGCTTCAATCAAGAATGCAAACCAAAAATGATGCTCAGAAACTCAAACAAACTGCATGTGCAACAGATGCAGTGAACCAAAGATATTGCCAGAAGCTCAAGTCAGTGCACAATCATGTGACAGTATCAAGTTCGTACCAAATTAAGAAAACATCAGATGGAGGCAATCAATAAATCAATGGCCGAAGTCATGAAACAACAGAAAAAAATCAAATAAGGTCAAAAATACTACCGAAGCCAGCAGAAGCATTAAAATTCACAAATTGGGCAAAGTCAAAGGAAGTCAAAGGAAATCAAAGTCGTGGCAATCAAGGCGTCAAATCAAGTCAAGCTGTGAATATCAAGGAAGCGGACACAAATCAGACATCAAAACCCAAACGAACCAAGTAATCATGAAATCACAATATTTAAACCCTAGTAACTGAGATTGAGCAAGATGTGAGTAAATAAATTTACTCACATAGATTCAACGAGCCCAAAACCACTGCCGAATTCCCGAATCGAAGCCATGGCGTCTCGAAGACGAGCGAACCCTAGCAGCCATTTCGATTTCTTTTCGTTTGTTTCTGGGCTTAGGGTTTCGAACGAATGGGAATGGAGGGGGAGGAACGAATGAAGAAGCCGCCATTTTATTTTGTTTTCGTTTATTTGGTACTAGGGTTTGTGAATGAATACGAATCAAATGAAATGAGGAACGGGTCTTTAATTTTTTGCTAAGGCCAAATAAAATAAAAAAGGAACTTGGGCCAAATAAAATAAAAGAAGAAACTTATTTAAAGCCCTAACTACACTTAACAAATTTCTCAAGAATTTTAAATCCGATCACAAACTCCTGACACAATTTAGCTAGCACGCTAATCGTTTAAAGTCAATTATAAACTGATGCGAAATACCGGGTTGTTACACATTTTTAAAATTCGTTTATAAACATCTAACCATTTATAAACCCCTCTGCCTTGTAAATAATCTTTCTTTAGGTGTTCGAACCATTTTATAAACTCCTCTTATAAAATCCAGGTCCATTTTTAAAATTCTTATCTATAAGCCTCGAAACATTATAAATAAATAAAAATCATTTACTTCAAAGCACTATTATATAATAATAATTACTATTAACAATAAACAATAAAATAAATAATAACAATTGTTAACCTTAAAATATCTTTAAAATAATAATTAATAATTTCAAAACATTATTAAATAAACAATAATAATTAATCTTCAACATTATTATAAATAATATTAATTAATTTCAAAACTTTATTAATAAATAATTATAATTACTTTCAAACTATATTGATATTTAAATAATTAACCTTTCAAATATATTGAAATATTGATAAAAAACTTTATTCTTTTTAACAACATTAAGTATAAATAAACAATCTTTAAAAGAGTATAATTATAAATAAATAACTTCAAAGCAACATTAAGTATAGATATATAAATTTAAAATAATATATTAGATATAAATGAATAACTTTAAATAATATATTAAATAGAAATAAATAACTTTAAAAAGATAGATAAAATGGTTGGAGTAAAATAGAAGTTAAATCCTTTAAACAAAATATTTCTGAAACCCAATTTCAAATTCAAAATCATTTGCTGTCTCAAAACTAATTCCAACTCGGTGGCGATTTATAGTATTTTAAAATATTAATTTGAGGCCAATAGCTATCCAATGTTTAACCAATATCGATTATTGATTTCCTATCACTACAGGATCTAAGTTTGAACATACAATAATGCCATAAAACATAGTGTCCACAATCAGGTTTCATATTCAATTATCATATAATAGGAATTTACTGAAATTAATTAACAATAGAGAGGAATCCCGTTGGATCCTTCCAACCTGTAACCCTACATCACAAACATTATTAAATAATATGATATGGGTTGTCTGCTAGGCTATATATATATATATATATATATATATATATATATATATATATATATATATATAAGGTCATCCGCTCCAAAGGCAGAAATAAATCCAAACCAACCGATGAAACAGTAAATCATCCGAACATCCAATCAACAATTTTTATTAATTATATAACATACTGGTTAGCCAAAAATGTGAGTTTAACTCACAACTATCTCAGTCATCGCTTGTGCGTTATGGTTCAGCCTAAATTTGAACGACATTTGAAATTAACGAAAAATTCTACTACCTCCAATCGTCACCAAACCAATTTCATCGCATAGCTAACGTTGATACGAGCGCAAATCAACTTCCCATACTCGATTCCGACCTCATATGAATTAGATATTGTATCTTATATGAATTAGTTATTGCATCAATAAGATACTAGATTTAATAATTATATCAAGTCACTTAAATACAACTATAAACACTAATTGCCATCGTTAATTCACTAATCCTCCACAAATGACGCTGCTAATCCCTCTTCACACTTGCAATTGAACACAAATTCAAGGGTGAAGGGTCTACATGCAAACTTTTTTGTAATGAACAATACTCCACTTTATTTCCGTTCTCTCCTGCACATCATACTTTCTTTCCTCCGTTTTCTAAAATGCCAGCCAGCACCTTCCATTCACATTAATCTGCATCTCCTTGCTTGGCTACCCACCTACATACACAGCCTACTCCTCGCTCGAACTACCTCATTACCGACCTCCACTACCCTTCACCCATACACATCAGTACCATCTCCCCAAACCAAGCAAAGCATGCACGTTCATACTACTGCCATGCACAACAAGCTCCTAGCGTTTAAATTGCAACTGCCTCCTCCCCATCTCACACACATCATCCCACTACAGTTCATGTCCCCCTTCTCAAGCACCTGCTACTTCCCTTCCTACGTGCTTACCTATCTTGTCCACACGGCCATATATACATCCTTCCATGCAAGCTCCCATCAGCCATACATACACACTAAAATGCATATACACTTGCACACGGGAAGAAAAAGAAACGAGAGGAAAAAGAAAGAGGAAGGAAGAGGAGAAGTGCTGTCCATCCGTGTGACTGTTCATGAACATAGACACTATAATTACTTAATATGTGAGCATTAGTAGAAATATGGCAGAGGTATGGGTGAACGTGTGAAGTGGAGGAGTACGGTGAAAAGAAATGGTAAACGTGAGAAAGATTTTTGTGCATGAGTGTATTTCTAAGTTTTGAAAATGTAAGATTTTGTGGTAGCTCTCCACACAATAACACATTCGCATACGAACCGCGAACGACAGAAACAGAAATATGATCGCATACAATAAATGCGCTACAATACAAAATAACAATAAAATACATCGATTAATTTATTCTATTAAATTTAAAAAGTACCGACGTTTGCCGCAAAAAACATCAAAAGAAAATTTAGTTATATTTCAAATTAAAAATTATGGAAAAGTTGTGTAAATTAAATTAAAAATACGTCATCAAAAATTAAATCTAAATTTGAAATACAAATTTTATTATAATTAAGTTCAAATCTGAATATTTAAATAAATTAAATGTTCAAATTCGAAGACTCAAAATTACGGATCGTTGCATAAAGGCAGTTTATTAACGTCAAAGAAAGCTAATTAAGAGTAGACAATTAAGACAATATAGCTAATTCATTCACTAAGGGACTAGCTTGCTCGAGCTTTGAGAAAGGTCGATCGAAAGAATGAAGATAAGATTCTATGATTGACCGCAAGTGCAAGTGGAAGATTGATAGTGTTATGGGTATTTCCTATGGAAAATTATGTAATTTGTTACATATCTTATTTGATAAACAACTTTGTTCATAATAAAGATATCTAATTTTCAATATATACTTTGTTATATAGTGATATAATTAATTAAGTAATTAATTTAAGGTATACTAATTAGAAAATCCTTTAATAATATGTTGCGTGATAATAGTTACAAAATATTGTAATCACGAGAAATTGATCACATTGTACAGTAACATATTGTTTTAAACATTCGTGGGCAAATGCTTCGAGAGAGGATATCGATGCATCCATTGAGATCAGAGTACGTAATGCTCTCTAAATGATGGGTATGTATTGCTCGGCTTTTTGGAGAATCAAGAGATTATGTACTGATAGTTATTAAATAACTATGGAATGACTCTCCCAAGAGCTTTCTGTTGGTTAATAACAACTACTTCAAATAGGAAATCTTGAGTGACAATGTTACATTGTTCTCTCAAAACTCCACTTTAATTATAGTTAAATCTTGGCATAGCATCCATCGAACTACTATAGTTGGGTCACAGCTGAAGCATTGAAAGTGAATCACTATTCATAGAGAATTTGTCTTCTTATGTGTATGAGGTTATTATCACCGTCATTTCTAGTTAATTCAAAGTCAAATTCTTTGGCTAGAGTAGTACGGTACTAATAAATGTTATTATTGAACCAAGCACTTTGTTTATGTCCTAGCCGAATTGAATATGGATGATATTGGAATTTTGACCAAAACTAAATTCCATAAGTCCTAATGTGACAAGTATTAATGAAGAGAATTAGTATCATTAATCGTTACCAGACTGTATCGCTTAAATTTATAAAATTGGATTTTATTGATGAGATTTGTAGGCGATGAATTAAGCCAAATTGTCATACCACTAGCTAAGGTGATATATGAACATTGGTATTATGAATTAATTAAATTAATTAATATTTATGAAATATTAATTATTATTTTATTTATCGTATGAGATGTATTTAGTAAAATTGAGTTTTCTCTAGAAATGTTTAGAGCGACATTAGTAAATTATTGGATGAGTATATAAAAGTTGTATACATGTATATCGATATACCATACCAATTTTTCAAAAAATTTGATTCCTTAGAATTTTTTTCATTTTCGGTGGTATTAAAATGTCGCTATGTCTAGATGTCGTATCTGTCTCTCCGGAAAAATGAACATCCCTAGGAAAAAAAATTCAGTTCAATACTTTTTTCTGATAACAATTTAAATTAGATTTAAATTAAATAAATTGTTAATGGGTTAAATGAGGCTTTTACCCATTATGGACTCTAGTCCATGTGGAAAGAAACAGGGACAAAAGAAGCTATTTGGAGCTTGAATTTGGTAAGAGATATTGATGCCAGAATTTTGTTCCTAGATCTCCCAATATATTCAAATCAATAACCTCCACTTTCTTTGATCTTTTTGCATCCTCCCTGTTTAGATTTTGGTCGAAAATTACCCCTCGCGTCTCTTTATTTTCTTACTTCAATCACATCCCATTAATCAAATGTTATTTAATTCGGCGTTTGCATGCCTGTCTCCTGAAAAAGAGGATGTAGATCTGCAAGATCAAGGTGTGAATTACATGCATCTCATCTTAGCTACATCATCTGTTTACAAATTGATATTACATGATATATTACCATATGTTGTTTATTGCATGCCTGTTTTTACCTATAACCACATGTATATATATGTCGTTGTCGTATAAAACATATATTGCTTATCAATGCATAATGATTGATTATGACCTTTGAATCTATCATAATTAAAAAAAGTTTTTTTATATGAATATATAATAAATTCAACCAAAAATTAAATAATATTTGTATAAATGAATTCTAGGTTGAAAAATATATATATGTATATATTAAAACATTGCTTATTAATCAACTCCTTTAGATATACATATTTTTAAATTAAATCAAATTACATATAAATAATTTATTATCACTTTGATTTCGGCTAAAAAAATTAAATCCCAATTAATATATTTAATGTTTAATAACATTTTTAAATTAATTTTATGTTTAAGCATAACAATACACACATAAATAAAATGTCTTCAAATTTCATGCAAAAATTCCAGTCGAAATGTTATATATATATATATATATTATAATATTTAATAACTTATAATATATATTACACATTATATATACCGTTGAATTTTAAAAAAAAAATCGACTATTACTTTTATATATTTTATAATTTTATTAATATTAAAATAATTAAAGTCAATATTAGTTTATTTAAAAATCTATAAATTTAGATCTTAGATTTAGTTTTTAAATTTAATATTCAGTTTATAATTTCAAACTAAATATTATTGCAAAAATTCATTATAAATTTAAACTTATTTAAAACTTATAAGCCATTTTTAAAATGATATTTTATGTTTGTAAATAATATTCTATGTTTTTTAAAATAATATTTCTGAATTTCATATTTACAAAGTGGATATTACTATATTTAAAAACCTATAAATTTTGATCTTAGATCTAGTTTTCAAATTTAAATTTTGTTTACCATTTCAAACTAGATATTTATTTAAAAATTCAAATATTTAAATCTAAACTTATTTAAAATTTATAAGATATTCTCTAAAAGATATTTTATGTTTTTAAAATAATATATTCGAATCATACATACATACAGTATGTGTGTGTGTGTGTATTATGTACAAAACAATATTTTGGCAAATGACATGTATATATATATATATAGTGCCAAGCATTTTCATAATAGATGTAAATCTCAGCATCGATCCACATTTATATTTAACCATGTACAGACTATGTTTATTTCACATGCACGTTATACACATATGAATACATAATGACGTACTCATAAAGTATATAAGTTAACTTTAATTAAATTTATCAATTAATTAAATCGAAAAAATTAAGCAAAGTATGATTTTATTTAAATTTATTAGATTGGATCTAGTGATCACTTTATACTTCATAAGTTTAATAGATCTAAAAATAGGAATTTTTTAATCTACTTTATTCACACACTACGACCCGGTCTAGTTCCTTTAACAACTTGTGGTGCTAGCTTTCCTACGTAACATTTCTCAATAGAGAGCCATTCACTTATACCATGCCACCCACTACAAACTCTCTATGCATGCCTACTCTATGCGGTTTTCATTCCCTTACATATCACTTAGCTGTCTCTAATCATATAATATCCAAGTATAACCTTAATTTAAACAGACCTCACTACTAACATATCTCCATCGTTAAATACCTTGCAACATACTCTGCTACTTGCTTCTTCATCCTCGACAAATAGAAAACCATCTTCATATTCTTTAATATACCTCACTAAACTCATCCTTTAGGTCCATAAGTATGAAAACACAATAATGGATGGTGTCTTACCTTTAAATGAATTAACATTGAAGATTCTTAGGTGAACCTCATACCCCATCACCATTCAATTTATAGACATCACAAATGGATGATGTCTTACATTTGGTGAACACAATATTACTTCAACTAACAACTAAATAAATACTAAACGTAAGTACAAAAAACATAATGAGTCCTAATTAAACTAAAAAGAATCTAAGGCGTAACTTATACCATCCTAAGATTAGACCTAGAAACCACTAAAATAAAACCTTCGAAAGAATTATCCATTTCAAGCGCGTCGAGCATTAAAAACAGGTTATGCATGCAAAGTCGCTATGGAAATTTGACATAGTATGATAGTTCTTTCAATCCAAATGATGACTGAAAAGAACTAATCTTGCCTCTTCATCCATTTGCTTTCCAAACAATGAAACCTTGTCTTCGTACCTTAGTACGTGCAAGTCAAGACACTTACTTCGTGCCTTAAAATCATACCACACTTGATACTTCAAAAATAGTATCAACTCCACATGCTTGTGAAGTCCTGCAAACTAACATATATGGCTAGAGTACCTTTCTATACATCTTCTTACTCCAAAAACTTTACACATAATTGATTGATGTTATCTTCTCTAATGTTGAACCCTCATTGACTTACTTCCAAAGCATAACAGATGATTCAACCCGATATCGAATAGTGCCCCATCCTACTAACATAAAAATATAATGCTTAGTCACCAAATAAAATAGCCTCCCTAATCTCCATGAATTTAATATAGAAACATTTGAAGATGGATCGAAGTCCTAACATAGTGCACTTGACGTTGAGAACCTTCAACATTCAACTACTCGTACGTGATATCAAGATCACTCCTAACAGTACACATCCAAATGCTAAAACTTTGACCTAAGTGGAAATAACTTTCACTACCGGGGTACTCAATATATAATCGTAATTCAAGAGAAACATACTTGCAGTTGTACGACAATCCAAGTATATCATAATACAACAATAACCCAAGAGCATCTACTGTGGAACTATAATTAATACTTGGGTGAACCATAAACCAAAATAAACATGATGCTAGTGATACATTTGTCCAACGAAACTCTTCACAATCAAGCATAATCTCCTCTATCGTCGACCGTCTCATGCAGCTAGTCTTCTTTTATTCATCCTTTTTGGAAAATCTTGCACTCAACTACGCTCTCATACTTAATAACGTCTTGCGTAAGCATATCCCAACCCTTAATATAAACATTTTTCCATTTAACATAATGCCTCTTCTCTATGGCTTTATGGTAAAATTATTTTGGCTTACTCTTGTTTTACTTTAATAGTTAATAAATTTTAGCCAAATTACATCTTCCAAGTCATCTTGCGATAATCTCCAATAACCCAAACCATATTTGGGTAAAATGGCATAAAATGGTGTTTACCTTTCCTTATTACTTAAAAATTCAATTTAGTACTCCACCCTTCCAACTCGAACACTGATTAAAAAGCCACCAAATTTTCATGTTAATTTTTTCTTTATTCAAATCTCAAACACTTCAGAAATCCATTACGTTCAATGCTAATAAGTCCTTAGCACACTGACATATTGACTATTCTAGTTAGTTCACTTTAATTAATTCAAACGTTATAGGTTGTGTAATTCTTTTCTAATTCTAATCCATATCTTTAAGTTTAAGTGAGAATCACAATTTTCGTTTTAGTTTCGAATCGAAATCATTGAGTTTTAACTTAATTTTTTCCATAATACTAGCGAATTTATAAAATTATAAAATCCTTTACTAATTTTGATAAACATTTGATAAAAATTGTAGCACATTTATTTAAATTAAACACTTTAATTTCTACTTAAACAAATTTTTAAGAAGTTCTACTTTAGTCATTTCATGTTAAAGCATTTTACAGGAAATCATAAACCAAATTTATTTCAATTTAATCATTTCATATCTATTCATATCTCCTAAATAAATAATTATTGTAATTTTAATTTTCAAAGCTAATTTCTTTTTAATAACTCTTAAAAATATATCCGTTCTTAAAGATATTCAACTTCCAAAACTTAATTTATATAGCTTTATAAATCTAATGTTGATTACCCGCAACATAATTAAATTAATAACTTCGATTATTTTCTTAAATACTCATACTTTTAAATTTCATATAATAATAAATTTACTATATATATAATCATATATCATTTTATTTTTTTGATTAGCCAATTAACAACACTTTTAAACAATACATCATGTATATACATAAAAATATTTTTTCAAAATTCGGTTTTAGCTACTAACATTTTCATATCAAATCCCATAATAATTTCCAAAATGTTAAATTATTCACTAATGCATCTTTTCAAAGTTTATATCACAAAATCTTCAATTTTATTAAAAAAACATATATATTGAAATTGAAAAATTTTCAAGTTTAAAATAAAAAAATTAAATATTTATTTTTAAATTTAGATTCTATTCAAAATGGTTCAAATTTGACTTAGAAAAATAAACATGTAAAACATACCATTTTAAATTTCACCTTTATAAACTTAAAATTTTCACAAAAAAGTGTGAAGAAAGTGTAATATTTTGATTTTTTCAAAGCATGATAAAAATATTTATTCGAAATATGTGTTTTTACTTATCAATTTACTTTAAAAAGTTTCTTTATCAAAAGAAAAGTACACAATGAAATATAATGGAAAAAGTATCTTGCACAAAAAAATTCAAAAGTAAAAGCTTTAAAATATTTGTGGAAGCTTCTTAATAAATTTTCCCTATTTTTCTAAAATTTAAAATAAGGGATTATTAATACATTAAACAAAACTTCAAATTTTTTATTTTTCCCTAAAATCTCAAACATTATTATTTCTAACCTTTTAAGGAATATATTTCAATTTATTTAAATATTTTAATTGGTGTAAATAACATAACTTACCAATCCCAACTAGGCCATGTTATATATTGCAAGTACGACCATAATGCCTCATCGACATCATACATATTTTCTATGGACTCAACGACACTACTATTATTTTTAATCATCTTTTGATCCATAATTTACTCTATTGCTAGTTAGTACAAAGGCCACGTATTAGCAATTCTCCACATAATAAATTATAACAAATATGATGGATCTATTTTTCACTCCAAAACTGTAGTTAATCATAACCTTTATTTAACTTATAATTGTCTACTTCTATAAGGGATAATCCAACTGTTGGCGTCAAAATTGTCCACCAACACCCAATTGTACGAAAGTGCCAGTATCCAAACCAATTACAAAAGTATGAAAAGAAATAAATAAAGAACAAAATTAAAACAATTAGAAAGTAAGTAAATAGAGACACATATTTAGAGTAGTTCGGCTAACTTTGGCCTACTTCCACCCAAAGATTTTTCTTTTATTAGTTTATACTGTTGATTACAGTTTACAAATCTATGAAATTCAAGAATAAAAATGGCGGAGCATAGCCTAGGTAGAAGATAAGGAGAAGCAGAAAGAAAATATTCTTTTCTGAAGCCATGCCTACTGTATTTATAAGTGAAGACGATCACCAGTCTTTCTGAACTTCGGCAAAAGGACCTTCTAATGCACATGGGCCTACCAATGGGGTCGCTAGGTCCAACTTCCAATGAGGAGGGATCGGTCCCTTCATTGATTGATTTTTGGGCATTGATCCCTATGGTGGCTTCTACATACTAAAATATGTCTAATCTCTGATTTTCAAGTTATTTGGATCAACAGAGCTCGATATATTGATTGTTGAATGTAAGAATACCCTTGGATTTCGATACATGTCGAACCCTATTCAATGTAGAATGCCAATCCCTTTCTTTCATAAAATATGTCGTACCCTCGTTTATTGAACTATGCCAAGCCCTTCTTCGTGAACTGAGGTATGCTGATCCGTAGTTGCCAATAAAGCCCACCGATCCCTTCATGACATAGCCTGTCGATCCATCTTATGCCGAACCCTCCTTCATAGACTAAAGTATGTCAATCCTCCTTAATTAACCATGCCAATCCCTCTTTAATGATGCATGTTGTTCCATCTTCTTTAACAAAGCATGTCGAACCGTTGTTATCTAACTATAGTTAATCAGCTATGTCGATCCCTATTCACTAAACCATGCTGAACCCTCTACAGAAGCCAACCTATACCGATCCCTTCCAAGTTTCTAAGCTATTGAAGTATACCAATCCCTCTAGATTGAGCATGCCAATCCCTTTCATTTGCTAAGTAATTAAAGAATACCGACCCCTCTAGATTGAGCATGCCAACTATTGAAGTATACCGACCCCTCTATATTGAGAATGTCGATTTCTTGGTTGTCTAAGCTGATATTCATATTTCAAGCATCCTGCAAATTTATCTACCAACTCTATTTAACTCTGGCTTCGTATAACCATTTGTACTTTACTTTCGGCTCCTACAATCGTCACTCTGCACTCATCGGCCTAGATAATTGTGGGATCTATTGGGTTAAATCTGCCTGTATACTACTTTTCCAAAAGGCGGGTTAACACTTTGCCTCTAAAACATTCTTTGTGGTAGGAAGGCGTGTTTCAAATTTCCTTAAGGTCAACATTCGAATCCCATAGATGACCCGTGAACAAATCAGTGATCTTGCCTGATTATTAATAACGACCGTTCAGTACCATTAATCAAATTTGTAGCCGTCCTAGCTGATGATGATCGCATGGGATCAAGTGTCTGTTCGAAATGCGATCATTCAAGATTGAATGCCTGTTTGAGGCAAAATATGATCGTTCGAGATAGAGTGCCTGTTCGAGGCAAAATATGATCATTCGAGATCGAGTGCCGTTCGAGGCGAAATGTGATCGTTCGAGATCCAATGTCATTCGAGGCGAAATGTGATCGTTCGAGATAGAATGCCATTCGAGGCGAAAAATGATCGTTCGAGATCGAATGCCATTCGAGGCGAAATATGATCATTCGAATGGGACTCAAAACTATTAATGTCATATTTCACGTTCGATTGAGTTTTATAATCAAAATATTCAACTAATAATTTTAAGTCCAAGTACTAAAAGAGAAACAAAACAAAAACTAAACACTACAATGCATGCATCTCCAGGTGTGACAGTTCATTGTCATCTCAAAGCATGCCTATAGATCGTTCTCGATCTCATACATGTGTAAGTGACTCAGCCATCTTATTGTAGAGTCTATTACCTATTCTTTGCCATTCCGATCAATTGATGACAAGATGAAGCCTCAATCCAAAGCAGTTTCCGCTCCATGCGGATGGTGGTTGCTCATGTTCCACTGCCGCTGCTCGAGTTCTTACATATTGTAACAGCTTGGCGTTCCAGACATGTCCCTCAAGCTCATCCTTTAAGTGCATGTAGTCGTTTGTACTATGCCTGTCTAGCTCATGGAACAGACGGTATTTTTCTGGTTTCATTTCATTGTTTGTAGGCTCTCTCCTTATTGGCCTTCGATAGGGGATCTAACCCCTAGTGTCCAGATTTATCTGTTCCAATATTTCAGACAATTCTATGTAAGAGGTGAATCTCGGTTCCCTTCGTGGTCGCTTAGATCCATTAGAGCCATCCTATGCTTTCCATTTCACTTTATCCTTGTTTGAACCATCTCTAGGGGTACCTCCACCTTTAACCGCATAAGTTTCCACTTCCTCTCTTCCCTCCCTATCAGCTTTTGCATTCCTATTGCAGAAACCTTTCTGCTTCATTGTAAAATCCCCTGAGAAACCTTTCGGATACATCTGAGGCTACTTCAAGTAGATCTTCCTTAACAAAGTCAACTAGGTTTGATTCCCTAGTATATAAGTTGTGTTTTTTAGGGCATGTTAAAGACAAATGTCCTTTAGCATTACATGTGAAACATCTAATGGTACTTGCATATGTTTTCTTTGGATTATATTTTCTAACGTGCCTCTCTTTGTTTAAGTATGGTTTTCTCGCATTTGATTTTCTAAGGTAGTACTTCTTGGTGTACTATTTCTTAGGCTTATGTTTTCCACAATAAGGCTTTTAGACCCATATTGTTGAGGAGTATATATTTGTGAACAAAATCCATAATACTTTTGTTTTAATTCCCTCTGGATTTGTATATGTGTACATTTCTTTTTTAATTCAGAAGTGATGTGGGTTTTTCTAATTCCTACGTTATCATAAGTTCTAGGAATGTTAGCATTTGTCTCATTTCAAGATTTATGTATTTCTTTTCCTAAATCACCAGGAAGTTTAGAAAATAATCTATCTCCTATTTCTTTAGAATAATAGTTGCCGGAGGTTGTGGCATAATACAAAAATTCATTTGAGAATTTTATTATATGTTTCCAATCTAACAGTTGTATTTTTTATAAGTCTCTCATTGCTTCTTGTTGTCTAAGAGTAAGTCCATGTAAAGAATGCGACTTTTCAACGCTCGAAAACCGACATTAATACGTCCACTGTATCAACTGCCGAGCGATCGAATGCTGGAAAACCGTACCGTTATGGTTAAAGAAGAAGGAAAAGATAGAAGAAGAGAGAAAAAGATAGAACAGAACAGAAAGAAACAACAGCACAATATCAGAATCTCACAATCGCAGCGGAACAACATATAAGAGATAAATGAATAATCTTTAAACAAAGAACTATATCAGTTATTACATTACATCACATCACATTACATCATCAGAGTGTACAACAACAAACAACAACAAACAGCGGAAAAGAAATACTATATACTAGTGAATACGCCATGCCATCCAGCTTGCCTCCAGCAACTCCTGAATTCCAGAATATCCTGATAACCTAATTCTAGACTGCCCGTGTGGAAATTGTGGGCACCCAGGAAAACAATAAACTCCAGGTCAGTCATGGGACTGGTGTGAGAACTTAAAACAGTTATTTATCTTTAAAACAAACAACAGGAATATTTTAAAATAGATTCGCAATGCTTTTTGGAAAATGAGACTACCATAAGGCCTCCCGCACACACACACAATGCAAACGCAGAATCGGAGGAGATTTCTCCTTATGATAGTCGAAGATGCTTGATACGCATTAAAAATAAACATTTGATATTATTAATAGGGCATAGTGTAGAAAACATTTCGAAAGTAAAGATATAAATCTTAGCCAGCATAGGAATTTCGCACTTATGCCTACTATAGCTACCATCCAAACAGTGGGGTGCCACCATAAGCGAATGATAGGTTCTACAACTAAAACCATACAAGATCGTATTGTTTCTTTGGATTTCCAACAAATGGTCAGGCCAAGGAACTTCCCATTGCCACATGGGTACTCCTCTGGAAAGACGACCCGAGAACCTAACATTACGGTTAGATCTCTGCCAACACAAGGCCGGGTTACCCTTCAAACTGGGTAACTACTGACACGAATATGTCATTCCCTGATCGTAACCGATCTATATCCGAGGATACTCGATTCCAACAACCACAAAGTAATAAATTTGCAGCAGCAACATAGGTTAAGTATCTGGACTCCATACCATGATACCACCTCTATCCAGAAGGAATGACATACATAAAAGGGGCGCTACCCCCTAATAACCTTGCTGCATCCTTCCTGTTTTGACCATTTCCGGGGTGTGAGGTCCGACAAAGTCTCGTCCACAAAGCCACGCTTTATACAAAAGCTGTGCTTTGTTCAACAAATGCTCAACAGCACTTCGTATGTCACATCACCAATTTGGGAATGTATCACTAGTAACTATCAATTACATAACCTCTGAGCTCGTACGTCTCAGAGAAGGGTGTTAAGCTAAGAGAATAAATTCTCCGCCACCAATAGAAATATATTTGATAGAATCCAGTTTTACATCTCAAATTGTAACGTCAGACACACATCCATACAAGTCCATTCCGGGATCGAACGGAACCGAAGGCACTTCCAAAGAAGCCCTTGCAATCCGGATATTCACTAATCACGTCCGGACTTCCCGTCACTAAGGGTGATAAAACCTCTATATCGGAGATCAGCCGATGCAGAGTCATTCGACGGTAATCCTTCTGTTTTCACAAATATCCGGTCTTCAACACCGGTCATCAAATGCAATCCATAACAACGTATCACATATTCGGAATGGGTTATACGACCCCCAAGGTCCTTTCCGAGTTAACCCGAATAGCGAGCGCTTATTTTGAAAATAAGTGTGGCATTCAAATTCAAGCAAATCACAACAAATACCCATTAAAAGGTAAATATTGATGGTCGGTTATTTAATTATCAATAGGTATGCTCAACATCACCAGATTCCAAATAATTTCCCAAATTATTTACTTTCCAAAATATCTTTACAAGATATATATTTTCCACACTTCAACATTTGAAAACAAATTTCAAATCACTTTTCACCTTTACAACTTTTGAAGACAAATTTCAAATCGTTTCCCTACACGGGATATATTCACAAATCTTTATTCATTTTCATTTCAAAATGGTTCATTTAAAACAATTAAATAAATCCTTACCGATTTACTTTATATTTACGTTCCAAATCCGTAAATTTATTTCCACACTTCAAAAATAAATCAACGTTTATTTTTAAACAAATTTCCCTTTATTTTATAAATTTCATAGTGAATTTACAATTCCAAAATATCTATGAATATACGATTTCCAAATCGATTTCTAATATTCATTTTCAATTTATCTTTAAAAGATAAAATCTCAAAACATTCACTTCATATTGAAAAACATTTCCATACTTATTTAGTAATAAGTGATTCACAAATCTATTTATTTTCAACATTTGGAAAATATTCAATATACTTAAATCAAAATTAAGTATATATTTCATTCTTTAAAGAAAACGTGCGCTTAAACACATTTATTTGAGTCAAAACGAATGTTGCGTAAAACATCGTTACGACGACCCAAAATCACTAGTATAGGGATTCGAACTTAAAATAGATATATAAATCCCAATACTATATAAAACATTTCCTTTCAGAAATCATTTACTATAACAACAGTGTTATAGTCCACCATTTCCTTCTACTTCTCGAAAACGTCTATTTCAACAATAAATGTTGAAATCTATGGATTCGATACTTAACGCATTTCAAAAACATCTTTGAATCGTTTTAATTCTATTTAAAATATCACTTCCCAAAACATATCCATTTTATTTAATAATATATTCACTGTCCAAAATCGTGAATATACTTTCTAACCAAACTCTTATTATTACAACATTTAACTTAAAGGATAATTCGCTGTCCAGAATCACGAATATATCTCCTTTAATAAACTTCTATGTTTAATTTATCAAATTCAATTGATTTCGGATTCATAAAATAATGTTTATAAATTCCATTTATATTTTATAACAACTTCGATTTACAAACCTCCTTTATTTACCAATTCAATTTATAACTCAATTTTATTCCCAAAATCTAATTTATAAGTTAATTACTTATAAATCTTTTATTTTACAAAAATCTATTCATTTTATAATTTCACAATTTATACAACTGTGAATTTCATTCACTTATGAAATCCTTCAATACTTCATTTTAACACTTATAAAAACTTGTTTCATAATTCCAATATTTTTAATTTATAAAATATCAATTTTATAAATCTTTTATTTAAATCGTTTATTATAATTCAAAAATCCCAATTTAAACCATTTTATAAATTAATCAACTATTTATTTCAAGAATCACATTTCGATTATATTTCTCAGAAATCATAACTTTTATAACTTTAAATATTATAACGTTTATTTATTTAAAATAAATCAATTCCAAAATTTAAAAAAAGTATATTTTCAAAAATCACTTTAAAATCCTTTTAAATTAAAAATCGTTCCTTTAACATTTTAAAACTCCAAAATAGGCCCAATGATGCAACAACACTAAATAATCAATCACGGCATCCAAACATCATATATCATCATATGGTAATCAACAAATATCACAATATTTGTAATCAAATAAATATTGGTGAGGAATCCAGTTGGATCCGTCCAACCTGTTTCCCTGCATCCATAGATGTTAGCACAATACCAATTCCGTTCCAATGCGGAATATCGCGGTATATGGAATTTATAAAATAGTATCCGCTATTATGCGGCGCAATAAGGTCTCATCCGCTATATAATGCGGGAAATCAACTCCAAGTAAATATATAATACCAATTCCAATCAAGATGGAATTATCGTGGTATATGTTTTTAATAAATAACATCCGCTTAATATATGACGTATAATGTCTATTTTAACAATCAATAGACAATAATTTATCATCCAGGCATACAATCAAGAAATTTCAAATCTAACTATTTAAAATTTAAATCGAAACTAATTCGATTGAGCGAGAAGTTCTCACCTTTGTTTCAATACAGTTTCAGCGTTTTATTTCGAATAAAATTAAACACGCGTTTAATTTTACCCGAAATTCAAACTAGCTCCAAACAACTCCAATTTTGTTCCATAGCGTAGTGCTCGACAAAACGAAGCCAGCGCAATTCGTTTCATCGAAATCCGACCTCGCATGAAAAAGTTACGTCATTTTAAAGTTCGAACGAATTATAATATAATTAATTTTACATGTTCTTTTTAATTTTCAAACCCTATTCAATCTCGGTCGTGCATTCCAAGGCCAAGAAAATCAGGCCGTGCATGCAACTATCTTCCCCCTCTAGAAAAAATGCATGCAACATTGAACCCATAGCCGCCCTTTAGGGTTTATAGCCCCTCCACCATACGACGTCGAGAGCCCATCAAACCACCACCACACGAAACGCCTCGGCCACCTCCACCTTCGGCCAGAAGGACGACAAACTTGCCTCCTCCTTGCGTCGTATTTCGTGTGCAAAAACGCGGCCTTCGAGCTGAAATTCCCAACAATCCACTCGCCTATATACAATCACAACCGTATGGATTTGAAGATATCATCAAGCTCTACAAGTTTCATTTAGGAATCAAAGGCTAAAAGTGTTTGGATCGAGAGAGATTAAGAAGGAAAGATGTGAAAATTTTCAACCATTGAAAAGAAAAACTGGCGTCTAGGGCATGGAGATGAAACCCTAATTTTTGTTTGCAAATGAATGAATACAAGTCCTTTTATAGAAAATTGCTCAATTTACTATTCATCGAAATTTTCCGAACTCCAAATCTCGCGCGGTGACCGGCGTTTCTAGGGTTTAGCCCATGTTCCGAACACAATGGAATAGGTTTCGAGAGCCAATTCGATCATCTGTGCGAGTTACGACAATAAACGATCAAATTTAAATTAAATCGATTTAAACCAATTTCTATGCGTTTTAGCTTGCCCCGGACAAACCGTAAATCCGATTGACACGAAATTTGAAATCTTACAATACTATAACATTATGGACCCGATGAAACTAGTTTCGTCGAAATACAAGACTGTTTGAAAAATGGCTATTTTAACTCGTCAATTAAATATTAAAATATTCAATTTTCACAATTTAACTTTAAATTCGATTTTAAAAGTTCTATAACATCATTCTAACTCCAATATGATATAATAAAATTTTACAAATCATTTTCAATCATATTTAACCCAATTTCCAATTATTTCTGTAATTTCAACTATTAAATTATCGATTTAATTATCCAATTAAATCCAATTATTCGAAATAAAATTTATTCGACTGTTTAATTTCACTTATTAATATTTAAAGTCAATTATATATACAAACTTTAATTAACAGAAATTTTGGGTCGTTACAAACTTCCCTCCTTAAAAGAATTTCGTCCTCGAAATTACCAAGTAAGAAAAAGTTATAGAATCCATTAACTTTTCAAAACAAATTGTTCGAATTAAATTTCAAATTCATTTGAGTGTTTAACTTTCCCAAAAATCCAATAGTTAAACCACTCACAATAACTTTACTAATTTTTCAAATCATACTTAGTTATTTTTTCAGAATTTTCCAAAATTCCCAAAAAATTGTAACGCCTTAAATTTTCGAAAAAATTCGCCAGAGTCTCCTTTGCGCGGCTCAATCCGAAAAAAATGGCAGTATATATATCACAAATATACATCTCATCAAGTGATGAGGCATCCCGTAGGGAAAAAAGTGTAAAAGTACGATATGTAATCCGAGATATGTACCTTATATATTATTAGCGAGCATATATGGCTAATATAGCGCGAAAGCGAGCTCCAAATGCGAAGCAAGCGCAATCCGCACCTACTAAACACTCAACAAACAATGAGAAACATGTATATATGAAAGTAATATCAATATACAACATATATCAACAACTATATATGCCAATATAGCAAATGCAACAAAACAACAAATCCAACCACCAAACGACTATCATCCAATTAACATTCAACAAATCCATAACCAAATCAATATTAAATTCACTTCTCATTAATATTCATTGTATTGGTTTTCAATTTAATCACATTTTATTTGTTAACGTTGGACTTTACAAATATTCATTCATTCATTTTTCAATTAGTTTACATTCACTAATTTACGTTCAAGTTAGCTTACTTTCCATTCCATCAAATTTAATTCTATTAAAATTTACATCACTTTCAATTTGAATTCGGTTACATAGCTTTCAATTTTATTAATTCAACTTCATTAATACTTAATGAATTATATACAATCAACTAACTATCATATAACAACCAAACCATAACCATCATAACCAAATTTCTAAATTTACATTCTATTTGGTTTAACACTTTTTAACTCTAATTGGTTGATATTAAATTGACTTCCATTCAATTATTCTATTTCTCAACTTCATTAGCTTCTAATGAATTTACACTTACATTCATTATCCCATATCAATTCTTTTACATTCGATTGATTAATATTCCATCCATTTATCAATTCAATTGCTAATTCCTTTAACAATATAAGGTTGAATTTCATTTATATAACTCAAGTTCATATTCATCACTTCTCTTGATTAATTCACTTTGATACCAAAATCAACTTTATTCAACTTCACTTAAGTTATATTCCACATATAAATCAAATTCAGATTCCAATTCCAGTTCTAAAGTAAATTCCATTTACTTTTACCAAAGTCAAATTTTCATCACTTATTCAAATTCAGATTTATTTTGCTTAACAAATTGTTTTACAATTTTAATAATTGGTTTCACTTACATTTTCTCATTTTATAAGTTACACAACTTATATTCAACAATTACCACTTGGATTTTATTGATTTACTTATACTTACTTTAATTTAACTCCATCCTTTAAGTTAAATTTATTCTATTAAAACTCAAATTGTATAAGTTATAAACTCATTTATCATTCCCATAAATATTTTAAATAGGATTCCATAGTCTTTCCAACCTTTCAAAACCATTTTTGAAATCAATTCAAATTATCTTCTGAATTTCCAAAACCAAATCCAAATTTTCCAAACAACTTTCATTTAAAATAATCTGGCAGCAATTCCTCTTTTGGAAACCCAAAAATGAACACCGATGATGTCCCGATCATCATCGGAATTATTTTCCAGCGACCAAAAAGAGTTTAAAGCTTTAATTTCTCCAAAAAAAAATTCCAAAATATCAAATCCTTTCAACCTTTCAAAACACTTCTTTGGAATTTTATTTTCAGATTATAAATCACATTTATAAATCTCTTTCTTATATAATTTCACTTCTTATATATAAGATTATTCCACAAATGTAAATCATTTTAATTATAACTTCCATACTTATAATTCTTCGCTTATAAAATTTATTCTTTTATAATATGTTTCATTTAACTTATTCAAACAACTTTTATTAACTTGCATATATCTTACATTTTCAACCACCAAACAATCAGTTGATATACACTTTAATAAATATGAAAAATTATTCCTTTATATATAAAATAAAATCAAGGTAAAATTATTTCATTTACCCTATTTTAAAATGATATTATGTCGGTTTATCTCGTTTAAGAGTTTAGAAACCCCTATCGATAATATGGCGTCCCATCTACCGACCAGAATTCACAAACATCTCAACGGATAAGCAAACACAATATAAAATATTTTTATATTCACTAACAAATACAAGCTCATAGCTATTATTACACTCACACTCATTCTAGAGTACTACTGACTCTATTTCTAATGAGTAATACCCAACAGAGCTAAGGTTGTCGCTTAACCATAAGCTCCGATACCACATGTAACGAATGCGACTTTTCGACGCTCGAAAACCAACATTAATACGTCCACTGTATCAACTGCCGAGCAATCGAATGCCGGAAAACCATACCGTTATGGTTAAAGAAGAAGGAAAAGATAGAAGAAGAGAGAAAAAGATAGAACAGAACAGAAAAAAACAAATGAACAATATCAGAATCTCACAATCGCAGCGGAACAACATATAATAGATAAATGAATAATCTTTAAACAAAGAACTATATCAGTTATTACATTACATCACATCACATTACATTACATCATCAGAGTGTACAACAACAAACAACAACAAACAGCGGAAAAGAAATACTATATACTAGTGAATACGCCATGCCATCCAGCTTGCCTCCAGCAACTCCTGAATTCCAGAATATCCTGATAACCTAACTCTAGGCTGCCCGTGTGGAAATTTGTGGGCACCCAGAGTTTAGGAAGAAAAACAATAAAATCCAGGACAGTCATGGGACTGGTGTGAGAACTTAAAACAGTTATTTATCTTTAAAACAAACAACAAGAATATTTTAAAATAGATTCGCAATGATTTTTGGAAAATGAGACTACCATAAGACCTCCGGCACACACAAACAATGTAAACGCAGAATCGGAGGAGATTTCTCCTTATGATAGTCAAATATGCTTGATACGCATTAAAAAGAAACATTTGATATTATAAATAGTGCATAGTGTAGAAAACATTTCGAAAGTAAAGATATAAATCTTAGCCAGCATAGGCATTTCGTACTTATGCCTACTATAGCTACCATCCAAACACTGGGGCGCCACCACAAGTGAATGATAGGTTCTACAACTAAAACCGTACAAGATCGTATTGTTTCTTTGGATTTCCAACAAATGGTCAGGCCAAGGAACTTCCCATTGCCACATGGGTACGCCTCTGGAAAGACGACCCGAGAACCTAACGTTACGGTTAGATCTCTGCCAACATAAGGCCGGGTTACCCTTCAAACTGGGTAACTACTAACACGAATATGTCATTCCCCGATCGTAACCGATCTATGTCCGAGGATCCTCGATTCCAACAACCACAAAGTAATAAATTTGCAGCAACAACATAGGTTAAGTATCCGGGCTCCATACCATGATACTACCTCTATCCAGAAGGAATGACATACACTAAAGGGGCGCTACCCCCTAATAACCTTGCTGCATCCTTCCTGTTTTGACCATTTCCCGGGTGTGAGGTCCGACGAAGTCTCGTCCACAAAGCCACGCTTTATACAAAAGCTGTGCTTTGTTCAACAAATGCTCAACAGCACTCCGTATGCCACATCACCAATTTGGGAATGTATCACTAGTAACTATCAATTACATAACCTCTGAACTCGTACGTCTCAGAGAAGGGTGTTAAGCTAAGAGAATAAATTCTCCGCCACCAACAGAAATATATTTGATAGAAACCAGTTTTACATCTCAAATTGTAACGTCAGACACACATCAATACAAGTCCGTTCCGGGATCGAACGGAACAGAAGGCACTTCCAAAGAAGCCCTTGCAATCCGGATATTCACTAATCACGTCCGGACTTTCCGTCACTAAGGATGATAAAACCTCTATATCGGAGATCAGCCGATGCAGAGTCATTCGACGGTAATCCTTCCGTTTTCACAAATATCCGGTCTTCAACACCGGTCATCAAATGCAATCCATAACGACGTATCACATATTCAAAATGAGTTATACGACCCCAAGGTCCTTTCCCGGCTAACCCGAATAGTAAGCGCTTATTTTGAAAATAAGCGTGGCATTCAAATTCAAGCAAATCACAACAAATACCCATTCAAAGGTAAATACTGATAGTCGGTTATTTAACTATCAATAGGTATGCTCAACATCACCAGATTCCAAATAATTTCCCAAATTATTTACTTTCCAAAATATCTTTACAAGATATATATTTTCCACACTTCAACATTTGAAAACAAATTTCAAATCACTTTTCACCTTTACAACTTTTGAAAACAAATTTCAAATCATTTCCCTACACGGGATATATTCAAAAATCTTTATTCATTTTCATTTCGAAATGGTTCATTTAAACCAATTAAATAAATCCTTACCGATTTACTTTATATTTATGTTCCAAATCCGTAAATTTATTTCCACACTTCAAAAATAAGTCAACTTTTATTTTTAAACAAATTTCCCTTTCTTTTATAAATTCCATAGTGAATTTACAATTCCAAAATATCTATGAATATACAATTTCCAAATCGATTTCTAATATTTATTTTCAACTTATCTTTAAAAGATAAAATCTCAAAACATTCACTTCATATTGGAAAACATTTCCATACATATTTAGTAATAAGTAATTCACAAATCTATTTATTTTCAACATTTGAAAAATATTCAATATACTTAAATCAAAATTAAGTATATATTTCATTCTTTAAAGAAAACGTGCGCTTAAACACATTTATTTGAGTCAAAACGAATGTTGCGTAAAACATCGTTACGACGACCCAAAACTAGTATAGGGATTCGAACTTAAAATAGATATATAAATCCCAATACTATATAAAACATTTCCTTTCAGAAATCATTTACTATAACAACAGTGTTATAGTCCACCATTTCCTTTTATTTCTCGAAAACGTCTATTTCAACAATAAATGTTGAAATCTATGGATTCGATACTTAACGCATTTTAAAAACAACTTTAAATCATTTTAATTCTATTTAAAATATCACTTCCCAAAACATATCCATGTTATTTAATAATATATTCACTGTCCAAAATCGTGAATATACTTTCTAACCAAACTCTTATTATTACAACATTTAACTTAAAGGATAATTCGCTGTCCAAAATCACGAATATATATCCTTTAATAAACTTCTATGTTTAGTTTATCAAATTCAATTGATTTCGGATTCATAAAACAATGTTTATAAATTCCATTTATATTTTATAAGAACTTTGATTTACAAATCTCCTTTATTTACCAATTCAATTTATAACTCAATTTTATTCCCAAAATCTAATTTATAAGTTAATTACTTATAAATCTTTTATTTTACAAAAATCTATTCATTTTATAATTTCCTAATTTATACAACTGTGAATTTCATTCACTTATGAAATCCTTCAATACTTCATTTTAACACTTATAAAAATCCGTTTCATAATTCCAATATTTTTAATTTATAAAATATCAATTTTATAAATCTTTTATTTAAATCGTTTATTATAATTCGAAAATCCCAATTTAAACCATTTTATAAATTAATCAACTATTTATTTCAAGAATCACATTTCGGTTATATTTCTCAAAAATCATAACTTTTATAACTTTAAATATTATAACGTTTATTTATTTAAAATAAATCAATTCCAAAATTTAATAAAATGTATATTTTCAAAAATCACTTTAAAATCCTTTTAAATTAAAAATCGTTCCTTTAACATTTTAAAACTCCAAAATAGGCCCAATGATGCAACAGCACCAAATAATCAATCACGGCATCCAAACATCATATATCATCATATGATAATCAACAAATATCACAATATCTGTAATCAAATAAATATTGGTGAGGAATCCAGTTGGATCCCTCCAACCTGTTTCCCTGCATCCACAGATGTTAGCACAATATCAATTCCGTTCCAATACGGAATATCGCGGTATATAGGATTTATAAAATATTATCAGCTATTATGCGGTGCAATAAGGTCTCATCCGCTGTATAATGCGGGAAATCAACTCCAAGTACATATATAATACCAATTCCAATCAAGATGGAATTATCGTGGTATATGTTTTTAATAAATAACATCCGCTTAATATACGGCGTATAATGTCTATTTTAACAATCAATAGACAATAATTTATCATCCAGGCATACAATCAAGAAATTTTAAATCTAACTATTTAAAATTTAAATCGAAACTAATTCGATTGAGCGAGAAGTTCTCACCTTTGTTTCAATACAGTTTCAGCGTTTTATTTCGAACAAAATTAAACACGCGTTTAATTTTACCCGAAATTCAAACTAGCTCCAAACAACTCCAATTCTGTTCCATAGCGTAGTGCTCGACAAAACAAAGCCACTCGCCTATATACAATCACAACCGTATGGATTTGAAGATGTCATTAAGCTCTACAAGTTTCATTTAGGAATCAAAGGCTAAAAGTGTTTGGATCGAGAGAGATTAAGAAGGAAAGATGCGAAAATTTTCAGCCATTGAAAAGCAAAACTGGCGGCTAAGGCATGGAGATGAAACCCTAATTTTTGTTTGCAAATGAATGAATACAAGTACTTTTATAGAAAATTACCCAATATACTATTCATTGAAATTTTCCGAACTCCAAATCTCGCGCGGCGACCGGCGTTTCTAGGGTTTAACCCGCATTCCGAACACAATGGAATAGGTTTCGAGAGCCAATTAGATCATATGTGCGAGTTACGGCAATAAACGATCAAATTCAAATTAAATCGATTTAAACCAATTTCTATGCGTTTTAGCTTGCCCCGGACAAACCGTAAATCCGATTGACACGAAATTTGAAATCTTATAATAATATAACATTACGGATCTGATAAAACTGGTTTCGTCGAAATCCGAGACTGTTTGAAAAATGGCTATTTTAACTCGTCAATTAAATATTAAAATATTCAATTTTCACAATTTAACTTTATATTCGATTTTAAAAGTTCTATAACATCATTATAACTCCAATATGATATGATTAAATTTTACAAATCATTTTCAACTATATTTAACCCAATTTCCAATTATTTCTATAATTTCAACAATTAAATTATCGATTTAATTATCCAATTAAATTCAATTATTCGAAATAAAATTTATTCGACTGTTTAATTTCGCTTATTAATCTTTAAAATCAATTAAATATACAAATTTTAATCAACAAAAATTCTGGGTCGTTACAGTCCAGTATTTACTTCTCTTCCTGTTATTATTCTATGTATTAGGTAAGCAAAATTGTATATGTTTCCTCCTTGTGCTACTAGGGAGGCTACTTCATCTGGGAAATTACTTTTGTATGCTTCCCACATTCCTTTAGCTATATCTCCTAAATAATTATCTGATATTCTAACCATTTCCTTTCCTGTTATTATATTTGTGTGTTTGGCTGAATAATCTCTATCTATTGCGGCAGTCCACTATTCTAAATATGTATCTAATAGTTGAGGATGACACTCTGTAACATTAAGTATTACTGCATCTTTTCCAAAAAATGTTTTTTCAGTAGGTATTCTTTTTCCTATTGTTCTTAAATCCTTATTTTCATTGGTATATGGATTAACATTTACTCTAGGAGGGTGTCCTAGAGGATAATCCATTTTGTGAGGGGATTCTTTTGGATAGGTTACTGTAGAGCTTTCTCCTTGCCCTTCCATTAGTTCTATGTGGTAGGTGTATTCACTTATTAAATAGTTATTAAGGTCTTCTATTTTTTGTTTAATTGTTTCTTTGGAGTCTTTTAAGAAGGTTTCTAATGTAAGTATTGTTTTAATCCTAATATTATTTTCATCATCAATATAGATAAATGTGTTATTTTCTATCTGGTTGTTCCTTTTAAGTTGTTGATCTAATTCATATAGCTCGAATGGTCCAAGGACCATTCCTAATTCTTTAGGACATATTATTTTATCCATCACAAGTTCCTTTGGAGTTCAAAATTCGATTCATCATCAGTCTCTATGTCTTTTTAGTTAGAACGTCCACAGTCTTTAAATCTTAAGGCTATCGATCCATTAGGGTTTGTATAAGTTACGACATCATTTGGTTTATGTGTGTCCCTATTTTCATTAGGATTTTGGATAGTCCGTTCATTTCCTGTTTAATATAGATGAGTCTATTTCCATTGGTTTTAAAAAATTTATACCAGTGGATGTTAGTGTTTTTATTACCTCATCAAGTTTTATCTTTATTTTGGGAGTATATTTTGTCATACATTTTCCCAAAAATGTTATATAAAGTAATATATTTTTACCATTGAAATTTTCAAATCCTTTGGTCCGAATAACTACTTTTATGCGTTTATAAAAATCTTGCAATGTCATTGTAAAGTTTGGTGAAATATAAACTATTCCAACGTTATTGTTCATATCAACTTCTATTGTCCCAAATATTGCTTTGTCTAAGTCTTGGTGTCTGTCATCAATTAGTACTATTAGTAATTTGGCTCCTATTTTCTGACTGACTAATCCTCTTATGCCTATGACAATGAGTCCTAGGTGGATTAACTAATAATTTTGTATTCTTAATTGTTTGATATCTTCATTAGACATTAGGTTTATAGTTTGTTGGTTTCCATCACTTTGGGAAAGAATTTCCTCCCTATGATGTCTATATAACCCTGTATTTATGGTAAATATACATGTTCTGTATAGTTCTCTTGGGTTTAGAGCATTTAGTTGATTATTTGAGAATACTTCTAGGTCGTTATCTATGTTTATTATTTCTTCTAGCTGGGTTTGAGAATTTACAGATCTTCTTAATATGTTGTATACCCAGTTGTTTGTGGCTAGGTTATTACTTTCTGTAGGTCTGTCCATTAAAGTTCTGGATGGTCCTGTAAAAGATCTTCTATTCATCATATTGTATCTAACTTCTTGAATGTTAAAAAACTGATCTTCGTCTTTTTACCTTTGTCAGCATCTATTGATCCTAGGTTTAAATTTGATATTCTTTCAGTTATCTGGTTGATATCATATTCTTTTTCTTGTGTAGTTTTCTCTAAGTTATTTAATTTTCTGTCTAGGTTTGTAATTTGTTTATCTATTAAATCTAGTTTATCTTGTATTTGGGTTAACATTGCTATTATGGTGTTGGCCATTAAGCATAATACATTATCTGCTTTACTTGTAAAACTATCTTTATTACATCCTACTGTTAATGTATCAGTTTTTATTAATGACATGTTAACATATTCTTTAGCTTCAGAATAATGTTTATTATCATATCCCATATTAGTTTAATTGTATATATTTATTTCTTGTAACATTTGCTCAAGTTTTCGTACTTGTAGTTCAAAATGTCTTTTATTTGCCTCTGATTGATTTTTAATCTGTAAGACTAAGTCTTTAGATTGTATTTCAATTTCTTTGGGCTTGTTTTCTTCAATCATTTGGCTTAATGAAATTATATCTTGTTTATTTGGGAAATTTTTGAGTTGTAGCGCTTTAAATTTCTTGGTTAGTTTCTGTATGGTATTATCGAACCCATCTATTTTTTGTAATCCTGTTTTGAGATAATTTTGATTATCTTGTATTTGTTGTAATTTTTTGTTTCTAGAAGTCATACTTTCTGAAATAACCTCGACTAGTCTATAGTACTTTTCATTGTACCAATGTAGAGAATCTTCTAATTCAATGACTAGATCTGTTATGGAGTTTAGGTGATTTGATTCAGAATGTAGCATATGTTTGTAACTACTGTTTATATAACACGTATGTTTTTGTTTTTCTAATGTGATTATTCTTTTTGAGGGATTGTTAATTTCTAAATTTAGGTATTCAAAATTCTTATAACTAGTTGATTCAACAGGTTTTAGTTTATTCGTATTCATTGATCTTTAGCTCTGATACCAAATGGAGAGACAGAGAGTGGAGAAATTTTTTGTTGTTATCATATTTCTACAGTAGAGAAATTTTTTTGTTCTTGTTATCATATTGCTACAGTGTTTTCGGTTTTGTACTACTTTAATGGAAACTTGGAGGATTTTATCCCAAGGGTGCACTAAATGAATGTTTAAGTAAGGAATTAGGAACCTAATTACCTTTATCTTATTTATTATTTCAGAGTCTTCTAATTTTTTACTTAACATTCTGTAGCTCTCTATCTTAAGATTTCTACCATTCATGGTAAAGATCCATATCAAAATCATATTCTGTAGATCTATTTCTTTCTTCTTATTGTACTAATATGTTCATCCGTTCCTTATGGAATTGTTTTAGAAATCTTTGGCTTAAGGTAACTTTTTTTATTTTTTGTTAGCGTAAGATAATGAAATATGTCTATTTCATTTATTACATTGTATAGGTTTAATGAAGAATCAGTTATGTCTATAAGTTCATTCACATACTTGTTTTTAAATGTGTTTGTAATAATATATTGGTCTTGCTGACTTAGGTTTGTACGTTTTAGAACAAATAGCAGTTTTGTAAGGAATTCTTTATCTAAATGATTTTGTAAAAATTCCTGTAGAAGGTTCGTTATTTTGATAAACATGATATTATTTAGGAAAGCAGAAGTGAATCTAGGAATACTAAGTTACGCAGGCACTATTTATAATATTATTCATTTTCTTCTCCGACCATTCAAGCATAAACCTTTGTTCAGTTTTTGAAAATTATGAAAAAATCCTTTAAGTTGTCAATTCTCACCTTGTCACTCTAAGAGTTTCTTCCCCTAAACACCTAGCGTCCTCATGACTAACAGCTAAAACGGGTACTTTGCTCTTTCAAACGAGTTTACGTCTTTTGAATTAAACAACATATAAGATAATTTCAGAATTTAGAATAACATGAACATTACATCTTTAACCACAAACCAAGAAGTCAATGAATAATAATCTTACTTAGGACGCTTCACCGTTCTTCCTTGATTCTCGTCTTAATTAATTAGCTCATGAAGGGACCATGCTCGACATTAAAAGGGTAAATACTAGAGGTTTTTATTACAGAGGAATAAGATTACAATATGAGAGATAAGTGTTCTGAAGGCCTTACATGTCTTTATATAGTCATGCTCAGAACACTCTCGAAATACAACTTGATAACTTACAGCTATGGGTTATGGGCCCACTTTATTAACACATAATGGCGCACTTAAAAAAGAAAAGATAAAAAGCAAGCATCCACCAGACTTTATTTTTCCATGTATGTACTTTTAGTGGATACTTTATCTGTGCGGTAGGTTTCTGTCACATCAGTCCATTATGTCTTCATCTTCTTTTGTCTTACTGCTGCTGGTAGAACCTTCTTTGTCTTCTCCTATTAATGACATATGTAATTTCCTATAGATTTTTATAGTAATAGGCCTAGGATGGAAGATTTCAAAAGGCCTGTATTCTAGTTCAAATTCTTCTATGTTCCTGGAGATGTATATTTTTGTCACTGGGGATTCATCATGTAGTTTGAAAATTTTGTTGTTTGTGCTTGTCCAATTCAGATTTTGTCCAATTATGTAGGCTCTGTATTTTTCATAGTGCTGTTGATCATACATCTTGGGTGTTGAGTTGTTAAGGAAATTTATAGGCTCTTCCCAAGTCGGGTAGTAATGATCAAAGCCGTGTGCTTTGATTTTTATTATATGCCTTGCAGGATCAAGGATGTTGTTGCCATAATGTGGAGGAACCGTAGATATATCCAAGTGTAATTCAGTATCAAGGACCTCTGTAAAATAGTCTGGTATCTAATGTAGAGGCTCTGGTAGTTCTGTTGGATGCCAACCATTTATATAGATATCTTTGACAAAACCATAGTTAAGAGAGTAGTTGGATCTAAAGTGAATTTGTCATGAACAAGATATTTGTATTGTGATAGTTTAAGACTAACAAGTGGCATGGATGCAACAATCATGCATCTACAGTCTGATAGGAATTCTTTGCAATCTGCAAATTGTTTAGTGCAAGGAATATTTTGGTTTCTCAGTATTTCCCAGTTTATTTTGAATCCAGGATTTTTTTGTGAAGATATTTTTGTAAGTAGAGAATAAATCTCCTTGTATGTTGGATCATTTTGCTTCTTTGTATTTTTTAGAAATTGTATTTCTTTATCAAATGTTTCAGGAAAAGAAATCTCCTGGCTTTTTATTTGTATTGGAGAAGCTTGTGGGATATGTCCAAGTTGTACCATTATTCCTTTATTGGCCTCCTTTGTAATAGCTGCAAATGTTGTTTTGGGCTTTAAGCATATTTCTGTAGGAGTTAGTACTTCTTCTTTTATCTGAACTCCCGAGGCTATATTTTGTATTTGCTTAATTGTGTTAGAGACTATGTCATCTGTCCCAAGAATTTTTTTCAATAGAAATCTTGGCCGTCTCATAAGTGTAAAAGCCTTTATAATATGGTCTCCCATATTTTGGTTTTTGTTCAAGTTCCTTAAGTTTAGGAACCATTTCTTTCCAATCAAGATATATGCCAGCACTAGGTCCGTTGAACAGACAATAGTGTGTAAATTTCTTTGTGTATTTTGTGTCTGTAAATAACTCAACCAAAGTATATAATATACTTAGCTTTTGTTTGTTTTCCTGTGGAGTGGTTGACAGGTTCCATATGTTGTCTAATACCATCTGTTGTTCTTCAAATAGTTGGGCATTTGTAACAAATCTGTTTTGTGTATATGTCTTCAGAAATCTTTTACTGTTTGTTACCTGATTTGTAGTAGCCATTCTTATTTCTTATTCTCTGTTAACAAAATCACATTCTTTAAAAGAGTCAGTACAATTTTCAGAAAAGTTTAGTAACCTTGATAATTTGTCTGGTAGTATATTTGAAATACCTTTAATATGTTCCCATATTATCCTAGTTCCACAGTTTAGTATTGCATTTTTAAACTTTAGCCATCTATTATTTATTATACTTTTCTCCTTTTTATTGTTTGCGTATTTTATTATAGACTCGCAATCCATTCTTATGGCTATTTCTTTTTGTGATATTATAAAAAGTCTAAATGATTCCAAAACATATATTATGGCTAGAATTTCACAATCTAAAGAGGTCATGTAGCCCTTCTCTTTATATGTTCCTGAAGTATATCTGCATATTTTTTCAGTAGATTTAGGATCATTTTTGTATTTTTTGCTTAATAATAGTCCTCCCCATCCTAAAGAAGAACCGTCCGTTTCTATAATCAGATAGTCTGTGGCCAATGGTAACGTTAGTGGATTTAAGTATTTTGCTAATTCTTTAAATTTTTGGACTTGTTTTATGTCTTCACTATTGAATTCCCTTTTACCTTTGGGACTTGCTTTGTTATACAAGGGTCAAGTATATTTGGATAAAGTTTTTATAAATGGTCTTGCATAATTTATGAGTCCAAGAAATGATTGTGATTGCTTTAAATTTTCTATTTTGTTTGGAAATTCTAATATTTTTCTGGATATATGGGGCTGGAGTTCTATTTGTCCTTTTCCTATTTTTACTCCTAGGAAATCTATGGAATTTTTAAATAATTCTTTTTTTTATAAATAATTAGCCCATTCGAAGAGCTTAAATATTGTGTATAAGTGTGATATATGTTCCCTTTTTGTTTATGAATAAACTAGTATGTCTTCTATATATACACTTGTAAATTTACTGCAATGGTTAAATATGTCATCCATTTTTCTTTGAAATATTTGTGGGGCGTTTTTTAATCCAAATGGCATTACAAGCCATTCATAATGTCCTTCTGAACAGGTGAGAGCTGTCCATGGTATAGAATCTGGATGCATTTTGACTTGCCAGAAACCAGATATTAAATCAAATTTAGAATACCAATAATAATTTTGTATTTTGTTGATTAATACGTCTTTGTCAGGAATACAGTATCCATCTTCATTTGTATTATCATTTAGTCTGGTATAATCCATTACCATTCTACCCTGTCCTCTTTTTCTTTCCGATTCTTTTTGTACTATGAAGGCTGTGGTTCTGTGTCTAGAGTCGGACCTTCTTATGATTCCTAATCTATTTAGGATATCTATATGCATTTTAAATTCTCCAATCATCCAATTGTCATATTTGGGTGATTTGGTTTTGATAGTAATATTTGGGTAAATTATGTCTAGTTTACAATAAACCGAGTCTTTTTCTTAATATTTTAGTGGTTTTTCTCCTATTATTTCTATTTTTTGAGTCTACTGATAATTTGGTTTATATCATCAGTTGTTAAAAGAATATTGCTTATTTTGCTTGGTTGGATCAAATCTATTTCTATATCATGTATATAGTAATTATCTATTTCTATGTCATGTATATTTTCATAACAATATAATTGTTCTGTTGTTAGTTTACTAGCTTCTTTGTTGGCATTGTCCTGGAATGTCACAAGTACATTCTGGTTTTTGGGATAGACAGAGAGTAGGGAAATTTTTTTGTTGTTATGATATTGCTACAATAGAGAAATTTTTTCGCTCTTGTTGTCATATTGCTACAGTGTTTTCGGTTTTGTACTACTTTAATGGCAACTTGGAGGATTTTATCCCAAGGGTGCACTAAATGAATGTTTAAGGAATTAGGAACCTAATTACCTTTATCTTATTTATTATTTCAAAGTCTTCTAATTTTTTACTTAACATTATGTAGTTCTCTGTCTTAAGATTTTTTCCAGTCATGGTAAAGATCCATGTCAAAATCATATTCTGTAGATCTATTTCTTTCTTCTTATTGTACTAATATGTTCACCCATTTCTTATGGAATTGTTTTAGAAATCTTTGGCTTAAGGTAATTTTTTATTTTTTGTTAGCATAAGATAATGAAATATGTCTATTTCATTTATTACATTGTATTAGGTTTAATGAAGAATCAGTTATGTCTACAAGTTCATTCACATACTTGTTTTTGAATGTGTTTGTTATAATATATTGATCTTGCTGACTTAGTTTGTATGTTTTAGAACAAATAGCAATTTTGTAAGGAATTCTTCCTCTAAATGATTTTGTAAATATTCCATTAGAAGGTTTGTTATTTTGATAAACTTGATATTATTTAGGAAAGCAGACGTGAATCTAGGAATACTAAGTTACACAGGCACTATTTATAATATTATTCATTTTCTTCTTCAACCATTCAAGCATAAACCTTTGTTCAATTTTTGAAAATTATGAAAAAATCCTTTACGTTGTCAATTCTCACCTTGTCACTCTAAGAGTTTCTTCCTCTAAACACCTAGCGTCCTCATGACTAATGGCTAAAACGGGTACTTTGCTCTTTCAAACGAGTTTACGTCTTTTAAATTAAACAACATATAAGATAATTTCAGAATTTAGAATAACATGAACATTACATCTTTAACCACAAACCAAGAAGAAAATGAATAATAATCTTACCTAGGCCGCTTTACCATTCTTCCTTGATTCTCGTCTTAATTAATTAGCTTATGAAGGGACCAATGCTCGACATTAAAAAGGTAAATACTAGAGGTTTTCATTACAGAGGAATAAGATTACAATATGAGAGATAAGTGTTCTGAAGGCCTTACATGTCTTTATATAGCCATGCTCAGAACACTCGAGAAATACAACTTGATAACTTACAGCTGTGGGTTATGAGCCCACTTTATTAACACATAATGACGCACTTAAAAAAGAAAAGATAAAAAGCAAGCATCCACCAAACTTTGTTTTTCCACGTATGTACTTTTAGTGGATACTTTATCTATGCGGTAGGTTTTTGTCACATCAGTTCATTATGTCTTCATCTTCTTTTGTCTTATTGCTGCTGGTAGAATCTTCTTTGTCTTCTCCTGTTAATGACATATGTAATTTCCTATAGATTTTTATAGTATTAGGCCTAGGATGGAAGATTTCAAAAGGCCTATATTCTGTTTCAAATTCTTCTATGTTCCTGGAGATGTATATTTTTGTCACTGGGGATTCAGCATGTAGTTTGAAATTTTTGTTGTCTGTGCTTGTGCAATTCAGATTTTGTCCAATTATGTAGGCTCTGTATTTTTCATAGTGTTGTTGATCATACATCTTGGGTGTTGAGTTGTAAAGGAAATTTGTAGGCTCTTCCCAAGTCGGGTAGTCATGATCAAAGCCGTGTGCTTTGATTTTTATTACATGCCTTGCAGGATCAAGGATGTTGTTGCCATAATGTGGAGGAACTCTAGATAATCCTGGTGTAATTCTTTATCAAGGACCTCTGTGAAATAGTCTGCTATCGAATGTAGAGGCTCTGGTAGTTCTATTGGATGCCAACCATTTATATAGATATCTTTGAAAAAACCATGGTTCAAGAGAGTAGTTGGATCTAAAGTGAATTTGTCATGAACAAGATATTTGTATTGTGACGGTTTAAGACTAACAAGTGGCATGGATGCAACAATCGTGCATCTACAGTCTGATAGGAATTCTTTGAAATCTGCAAATTGTTTAGTGCAAGGAATATTTTGGTTTCTCAGTATTTTCCAGTTTATTTGGAATCCAGGAATTTTTGTGAAGATATTTTTGTAAGTAGAGAATAAATCTCCTTGTATGTTGGAGCATTTTGCTTCTTTGTATTTTGTAGAAATTGTATTTCTTTATCAAATGTTTTAGGAAAAGAAATCTCCTGGCTTTTTATTTGTATTGGAGAAGCTTGTGGGATATGTCCAAGTTGTACCATTATTCCTTTATTGGCCTCCTTTGTAATAGCTGCAAATGTTGTTTTGGGCTTTAAGCATATTTCTGTAGGAGTTAGCACTTCTTCTTTTATCTGTACTCCCGAGGCTATATTTTGTATTTGTTTAATTGTGTCAAAGACTATGTAATCTGTTCCAAGAATTTTTTCAATAGCAATCTTGGCCGTCTCATAAGTGTAATAGCCTTTATAATATGGTCTCCCATATTTCGGGTTTTGTTCAAGTTCCTTAAGTTTAGGAACTATTTCTTCCCAATCAAGATATATGCCAGCACTAGGTCCGTTGAACAGACAATAGTGTGTAAATTTCTTTGTGTTTTTTGTGTCTGTAAATAACTCAGCCAAAGTATATAATATACTTAGCTTTTGTTTGTTTTCCTGTGGAGTGGTTGACAGGTTCCATATGATGTCTAATACCATCTGTTGTTCTTCAGATAGTTGGGCATTTGTAACAAATCTGTTTTGTGTATATGTCTTCAGAAATCTTTTGTTTTTTGTTATCTGATTTGTAGTAGCCATTCTTATTTCTTCTTCTCTGTTAACAAAATCACATTCTTCAAAAGAGTTAGTACAATTTTCAGAAGAGTTCAGTAACCTTGATAATTATCTGGTAGTATATTTGAAATACCTTTAATATGTTCCCATATTATCCTAGTTCCGTAGTTTAGTATTGCATTTTTAAACTTTAGCCATCTATTATTTATTATACTTTTCTCCTTTTTATTGTTTGCGTATTTTATTATAGACTCGCAATCCGTTTCTTAAGGTTACTTCTTTTTGTGATATTATAAAAAGTCTAATTGATTCCAAAACATATATTATGGTTAGAATTTCATAATCTAAAGAGGTCATGTAGCCCTTCTCTTTATATGTTCCTGAAGTATATCTGCATATTTTTTCAGTAGATTTAGGATCATTTTTGTATTTTTTTCTTAATAATAGTCCTCCCCATCATAAAGAAGAACCGTCCGTTTCTATAATCAGATAGTCTGTGGCCAATGGTAACGTTAGTGGATTTAAGTTTTTTGCTAATTCTTTAATTTTTTGGATTTGTTTTATGTAACGACCCAGAATTTTTATTTAATTTAAATTTGAATATTTAATTAATTTTAAATATTAATAAGTGAATTTATAAGTCGAATAAATTTTATTTCGAATAATTGGATTTAATTGGATAATTAAATCGGTAATTTAATATGTTAAATTATGGAAATAATTGAAAATCGAGTTAAATATGATTGAAAATGATTTGTAAAATTTTATTTTATCATATTGGAGTTAGAATGATATTTTAGAACTTTTAAAATCGAATTAAAAGTTAATTTGTGAAAATTGAATATTTTAATATATAATTATCGACTGTAAAATAGCCAATTTTTGAACAGTCTCAGAATTAGACGAGACCAGTTCCATTGGATCCGTAATAGTTAGTTATTATCGGATTTCAATTTTCGTGTCAATCGGAGTTATCGTTTGATCGTGGCAGCTCGAAACGCATCGAAATTGTTTTTAATATTAATTTGGCGAGTTAAAATAGCCATTTTTCAAAAAGTCTCGGATTTCGACGAAACCAGTTTCATCGGATCCGTAATGTGATATTATTGTAAGGTTTCAAATTTCATGTCAATTGGATTTACCGTTTGTTCGGTACAAATTAAAACGCCTAGAAAATCGTTTAATCGGTTTAATTTTAAATTGAACGTTTATTGCCATAACTCGCACAGATGTCGGAATTAGCTTCCGAAACCTGTTCCATTGTGTCCGGGACGCGGGGTAAACCCTAGAAACGCTGGTTACGGCGTGTAAATCGGAGTTTGGAAATTCCGGAATGAATAGTGTCGTTCGTTCTTCTATAAATAGCCCCCTCTCTCTCTAAATTAAAAAAAAAAATCTAAACCCTAGCCGCCACAATTGGTTTCAAAGGCCAGAAATTAATGATCTTCTTCCCTCTAAATCTCTTAATCCATCAAGTAATTCGAGAAACTTTCTAAATGAAAGTTGTAGAGAACAGCACGATCTATAAATCCAACGGTGGAGATCGTGTTTGGAGTTGTGGATTGGTGGCGAGTTGAGTTGGAAGTGTGGCCGTTCGGCCTCGAACTGCGTGCAGAAAGCTCGACCGAGCTCTGAGACGTTTGGGCCGAAGATAGCTCTTGCAATGGGCTTCAATATGGAGATGGTTTGATGAAGTTTCGTCGAGCGAGGAGATTGCAAAGTGGAACCCTAGTTTTGTGTTCATGGGTTTGTACGTGCGTGAGTTGCAGGGAGCATATGCGTGAGTTTGGGAAGAAGGGGTGTGAGGCCTGATGATGTTGAGGGGTGAGATCTAACGGTTGTGGTTTAGTTTGGTTTTAAAAATATAAATAATAGTTGTAAATTTGTAAATAAAATTCGTGTAATCTTAGAAAATTCATAACTTTTTCATACGAGGTCGAAAATGCGCGAAACCAGTTGCGTTGGAATCGTATGGACGAGCATTACGCGATGGAATTGGATTGGAGTCGTTTGGAGTTAGTGAGAATTTCAGGTAAAATTAAACGTCCGTTTAATTTTATTTGAAATAAATCGCTAAAACAAAAATAAAATCAAGGTGAGAACTTCTCACTCAATCGAATCAGTTTCGATTTTAATTTTAAATAGTTATATTTAAAATATTTGAATGCATGTTTGAATGATGATTGTTATCTATTGATTGTTAAAATAGACATTATGCGCCGTTAGTAAGCGGAGGTTATTTATTAAAAACATATACCACGAATATTTCATAAACAGTGAAATTGGTATTATATATAATAGCAATATATATATATTGGCATATGTATATATTGGAGTTATTGATTTCCCGCATTGTATAGCGGATGAGACCCTATTGCGCCGTCTATTAAGCGGATAATATTTTAAATCCCATATACCGTGATAATTTCGTACCGGAGCGAAATTGGTATTGTGCTAATGTTTGTGGATGCAGGAAAACAGGTTGGAGGGATCCAACTGGATTCCTCAACAGTTTTTATTTGATTTCAGATATTTTGATATTTGATAGATTATCATATCGATATATGATGTCGTTGTAGTCGTGATTGACTATTTGGTGTGTAGCATCATTGAACCAAATTTTGGGATTTTAAAATGTTTTTAAAGTGATTTTTGAAAGTATACGTTTATAAAATATTTTTGGAATTGATCCATTTTAAATAAATAAACGTTATAATTTTTAAAGTTATAAAAATTATGATTTTGAGAAATACGGTTAAAGATTGATTTTTGAGAAATATGGGTTAATGTTTTTTTTATAAAATAATTAAATTGGATTTTTGAATTTATTATAAAAAGTTTAAAAATAGGATTTATAAAATTTGATTATTTTATAAATCAAGAGAATGGTGAAATTATAAAGGAGATTAAAGATGTTTTAAAATAATAGTATAAATTGATTTTATAAAGGATTTATAAATTGATATTTATAAATTAAAACATTTGAATTATAAAACGAGTTTTTATAAGTGTTTGAATGAAGTGAAAATGAATTCCATAAATGAATGAAATTTATAGAATTATAAACGGCGAAGTTATAAATGGAATTTTTATAAACAGTAGGTTTATAAAATTTGTAAGGATATTAAAAGAATAGATTTGGGTGAATAAATGAATCTTATAAGTTATAAAATTTATAATTGTGAAGTTTAAAGGAACGATTTTGTAAACAAATAAATTATAAGTATTTGACTTATAATATGAACCTTTAGTTTATAATTGAGTTATAAATCGAATAGGTTAATAAAGGAATTTATAAAAGGGAGTTGTTATAAAATAAATAGAAATGGAATTTATAAACGTTGTTTTATAAATTCGCAAACGACTTATTTTGATAAGTTAATCTTTATAACTTATTTATGAAGTTATATTCACGTTTTAGACAGTGAATAATTCTTTAAAATGAAATGTATAGAAATGATGAAATTGGTTAACGTAGTATATTCACGTTTTTGAATAGTGAATAATATGTTAAAGAAAATGTTTAGGGTGTGATATTTTAAACAAAATTAAAACGATCTAACGATGTTTTAAAATGTGTTAAGATTCGAAATCATAGATTTAAACATTCATTGTTGAAAAAGACGTTTTCGAGAAATAGAAGGAAATGGTGGACTATAACACTGTTGTTATAGTAAATGATTTCCGAAAGGAAATGTTTTAGATAGTATTGGGATTTATATATCTATTTTAATTTCGAATCCCTATACTAGTGATTTTGGGACGTCGTAACGATGTTTTACGCAACATTTGTTTTGGCCCAAATAAATATGTTTAAGAGCATGATTTCCTTAAAGAATGAAATATATACTTAATTTCGATTTAAGTATATTGGATATTTTCCAAAGGTTGAAAATAAAAAAAAATTGTGAATTACTTATTTAATAAGTATGGAAATGTTTTCCAATATAAAGTGAATATTTTGAGAATTTATCATTTTGAAGATAAATTGAAATGAATAATTGAAATCGTATATGCATGGATATTTTGGAATGAAAATTCACTATGGAATTTATGAATAAAAAGGGAAGTTGTTTAAAGATAAATATTGATTTATTTTTGAGGTATTGAAATTTTATATCTTGTAAAGATATTTTGGAAAATAAATAATTTGGAAAATTATTTGGAATCTGGTGATGTGTGCATATCCATTGATAGTTCAATAACCGACTATCAATATTTACCTTTGAATGGGTAATTGATGTGATTTGTTTGAATTTGAATGCCACACTTATTTTTGAATAAGCGCTCACTATTCGGGTTAACCGGGAAAGGACCATGGGGTCGTATAACCCATTCTGAATATGTGATACGTCATTATGAATTGCATTTGAAGACCGGTGTTGAAGACCGGATCTTTTTGAAAGCGAAAGGACAACTCGTCGATTGTCTTTGCACCGAGTAGCTACGGTATAGAGACTCCCTATGTGATGGGAAGTCCGGACGTGATTAGAGATTATCCGGATTGCAAGGACTTCTTTGTAAGTGCCTTCGGTTCTGTTCGATCCTGGAACAGACTTGTATAGATTATGTCTGACGTTACAAATTGAGATATAAAGCAGATTTCTTTCAAATATATTTCTGTTGGTGGCGGAGAATTTATTCTCTTAGCTTAACACCCTTAGAGGTTATGTAGTTGAAGGTTATCAGCGATATATTCCCAATTTGGTAATGTGACATGCTGAGTGTTGCTGTGAAATGATCATTGTGTTGATTATTTGTGATAGGATCATTTATTTGATCGTCTATCCTGATGATCATTTCTATGATCATTTGTTGACCCAAAGCATGGCTTTTGAATAAAGTATGTTTTTGTGGACGTGACTTCGTCGAGCGTCACACCCTGGGAATGGTCAAAACAGGAAAGATGCAGCAAGGTTATGAGGGGTAGCGCCCTTTAGGGTATGTGCATTTCCTTCTGGAAAAGGGTGGTATCATGGTATGGAGCCCTGATATTTACTCATGTTGAAAACACTTTATGATTGTGTGAATTGATTACGAGCGCTCGGTGAAAGGTCCCAAAGGACTGGGGGATGGCATACTCGGTCAGTTGTTACTCAGTTAGGGGTAACCCGGCCTTGTGTTGGTAGAGATCCGGTTTGGTTCTCGGGGATGTCCATCCAGAGGCATTCTCATGTGGCAATGGGAAGTTCCTTGGCCTGATCATTCGTTGGAAATCCAAAGAAACAATACGAGACTTGTACGGTTTTAGTTGTATAACCTGCTATGGAATGTGGCGGTAACCTGCTATTGAACATAGTTAGCTATAGTAGGCATAGTTCGAAATGTCTATGCTGGCTAAGATTTATATATTTATTTTCGAAATGAATTCTTCTCTACACTATGCACTAGTAATAATATCAAATATTCCTTTTAATGCGTATCAAGCATCTTTGACTATCATAAGGAGAAATCTCCTCCGATTCTGCGTTTGCATTATGTGTGTGTGCGGGAGGCCTTATGGTAGTCTCATTTTTAAAAGCATTGCGAATTGACTTTAAAAATATTCCTCTATTTTGTTTTCAAAGATAAATAAACTATTTTGAGTTCTCACTCGGAGTTTATTGTTTTCCTTCCTAAACTCTGGGTGCCCACCAATTTCTACACGGGCAGTCAAGAGTTAGGTTTATCAGGATATTTCTGGAATTGCTGGAGGCAAGATGGATGGCATGGCGTATTACTAGTATATAGTATTTCTTTCCGTTGTTTGTTGTTTTTTGATGCTGTACACTCTGATGATATGATGTAATGTAATGTATAAAATGTAATAACTGATATAGTTCTTTGTTTAAAGATTATTCATTTATTATTATATGTTGTTCCGCTGCGAATTGTGAGATTCTGTTGTTGTTGTGCTGTTTTCTATTCCGTTCTATTTTCTATTTTCTTTCCTCCCTATTTTCTATCTTCTTATCTCTTCTTCTATCCTTTTTCTCTCTTTCCTCTTCTTAAACCATAACATTTCGGGTTTCCGACCTTCGATTTCTCGGCAGTCGATAAAGTGAGTATCGATGTTGAATTTTCGAAAGTCGAAAATTTTCGGGACGTTACATTTTATATCTTCACTATTGAATTCCCTTTTACCTTTGGGACTTGCTATGTTATACAAGGGTCCAGTATATTTGGATAATTTTCCTATAAATGGTCTTGCATAATTTATGAGTCCAAGAAATGATTGAGATTGTTTTAAATTTTCTATTTTGTCTGGAAATTCTAATATTTTATGGATATATGGGGCTGGAGTTCTATTTGTCCTTTTCCTATTTTTACTCCTAGGAAATCTATGGAATTTTTAAATACTTCTATTTTCTTTTTAGAAATAATTAGCCCATGTGCATTGAAGAGCTTAAATATTGTGTATAAGTGTGATATATGTTCCTTTTTTGTTTTTGAAAAAACTAGTATGTCATCTATATATACACATGTAAATTTACCGCAATGTTTAAATATGTTATCCATTTTTCTTTGAAATATTTGTGGGGCGTTTTTTAATCTAAATAGCATTACAATCCATTCATAATGTCCTTCTAAACAGGTGAAAGCTGCCTATGGTATAGAATCTGGGTGCATTTTGACTTGCCAGAAACTAGATTTTAAATCAGATTTAGAATACCAATAATTATTTTGTATTTTGTTGATTAATACCTCTTTGTCAGGAATACAGTATCCATCTTCATTTGTATTATCATTTAGTCTGGTATAATCCATTTCCATTCTACTCTGTCCTCTTTTTCTTTCCGATTCTTTTTGTACTCTGAAGGCTGAGGTTCTGTGTCTAGAGTCGGACCTTCTTATGATTCCTAATCTATTTAGGATATCTATGTACAATTAAATTCTCCAATCATCAAGTTGTCATATTTGGGTGATCTGGTTTTGATAGTAATATCTGGGTTAATTATGTCTAGTTTACAATAAACCGAGTCTTTTTTCCAATATTTTACTGGTTTTTCTCCTATTATTTCTATTTTTTCGAGTCTACCGATAATTTGGTTTATATCATCAGTTGTTAAAAGAATATTGCTCATTTTGCTTGGTTGGATCAAATCTATTTCTATGTCATGTATATAGTAATTATTTGTTTCTTTGTCATGTATATTTTCATAACATTATAATTGTTCTGTTGTTATTTTACTAGTTTCTTTTTGTTGGCATTGTCCTGTAATGTCACAAGTATATTCTCATTTCTGGGTTTTTGTATTGTTCTCTCCACCACGCTTCTCAGGTAGAAACTCTGATATAATAGGCGTTAATGTTGTTTTCTTGGCTATTTGTAAATAGTATTTATTGAAGGAAAAGCTTCCATTTTCACTTAAGAGAAAATCTATTCCAAGTATTAGATTTATATTTCCTAGATTTAATTTAGTAACCCATAATTGTCACAAGTAGTGTGAAATCGTAATTGTACGTTAGTAATTATATCTGTTATAATGTTGGTTGTACCGTCAAACTAGGTACTTTGTTTTGGTTTATTAGCTTTTGTGACTAAGTATTGGGGTATTAATTCAGAATTTATCGTTGAGCTGGTTACTCCCGTATCTATGAATGCTAATAATTTAATTTCTAATCCTTTAATGTTTATTAAGGTTAGTGTCCAAAGTTCTCTTAGACATTCAGGATTACATATTAAAGGGATTTGTATTACTTCATCTGTATTGGTGAGGTTATTTTCTTGTAATTCTATTTTAATATTTTTTCCCTTATTATGTTTGTCTGTTTCTTCTAATATCTTTATTAGTTAATCTATTTCTATTTCAAAATTGTTCATTCTATCTTCTAAGATTTTTATTCTATCTTCATTAATTTTGTTTTTATCAATATATTGTAATTTATGTTGGTTAGGAGTTTCTAAGTTAAAGTAAGTCTTGGCACATTTATAACATATTTCTGTGGTACATTTTATACACTTGGATCTTTTGTCAAAAGCTGGATACCAAGGACAAAAGTAGCATTTTGTAGTATCAGTTCCCATTTTATATTTGATATCATGTATACATTCTTCACGATTCATTAAATTCAAAAATTGTTCAATTGGGAAGTCTGTCAATCTTGCTTGTCCATTTGTTAGTTCTTCTATTAAAGAGTAGTCTGAATTAGAAGTGTTTTCTTGTTCTTTTAATCCTTCCAATGATACTATAGAGTATATTGTAGAAGTTTCAAACACGTCTATGGCTACTTCAAGTAGATCTTCCTTAACAGAGTCAACTAGGTTTGATTCCCTAGTATATAAGTTGTATTTTTTAGGGCATGTTGAAGACAAATGTCCTTTCTCATTACGTGCGAAGCATGTAATGGTACTTGCATATATTTTCTTTGGATTATATTTTCTAACATATCTCTCTTTGTTTAAGTATGGTTTTCTCGCATTTGATTTTCTAAGTTAGTACTTCTTGGTATATTGTTTCTTAGGCTTATGTTTTTTGACGGCTTATGTTTTTTGACAATAGGGCTTTTAGATCCATAATGTTGAGGAGTATATATTTCTTCTAGTTGGGAACTTGAACAAAACCCAAAATATGGGAGAACATATTATAAAGGCTATTACACTTATGAGACGGCCAAGGTTGCTATTGAAAAAAATTCTTGGAACAGATTACATAGTCTCTGACACAATTAAACAAATAAAAAATATAGCCTCGGGAGTTCAGATAGAAGAAGAAATACCAACTCCTACAGAAATATGCTTAAAGCCCAAAACAACATTTACAGCTATTACAAAGGAGGCCAATAAAGGAAAAATGGCACAGCTTGGACATATCCCACAAGCTTCTCCAATACAAATAAAAAGTCAGGAGATTTCTTTTCCTGAAACATTTGATAAAGAAATACAATATCTACAAAATACAAAGAAGCAAAATGCTCCAACATACAAGGAGATTTATTCTCTAATTACAAAAATATCTTCACAAAAAATACCTGGATTCAGAATAAATTGGTAATACTGAGAAACCAAAATATTCCTTGCACTAAACAATTTGCAGATTGCAAAGAATTCTTATCAGACTGTAGATGCACGATTGTTGCTCCATGCCATTTGTTAGTCTTAAACTGTCACAATACAAATATCTTGTTCATGACAAATTCACTTTAGATCCAACTACTCTCTTAAACTATGGTTTTGTCAAAGATATCTATATAAATGGTTGGCATCCAATAGAACTACCAGAGCCTCTACATTCGATAGCAGACTATTTCACAGAGGTCCTTGATAAAGAATTACACCAGGATTATCTAGAGTTCCTCCACATTATGGCAACAACATCCTTGATCCTGCAAGGCATATAATAAAAATCAAAGCACACGGCTTTGATCATGACTACCCGACTTGGGAAGAGCATACAAATTTCCTTAACAACTCAACACCCAAGATGTATGATCCACAGCACTATGAAAAATACAGAGCCTACATAATTGGACAAAATCATAATTGGACAAGCACAGACAACAAAATTTCAACTACATGCTGAATCCCCAGTGACAAAATATACATCTCCAGAAACATAGAAGAATTTGAACTAGAATACAGGCCTTTTGAAATCTTCCATCCTAGGCCTAATACTATAAAAATCTATAGGAAATTACATATGTCGTTAACAGGAGAAGACAAAGAAGGTTCTACCAGCAGCAATAAGACAAGAGAAGATGAAGACATAATGGACTGATGTGACAGAAACCTACCGCACAGATAAAGTATCCACTAAAAGTACATACGTGGAAAAACAAAGTCTGGTGGATGCTTGCTTCTAATCTTTTCTTTTTAAGTGCGCCATTATGTGTTAATAAAGTGGGCCCATAACCCACAGCTGTATGTTATCAAGTTGTATTTCGAGAGTGTTCTGAACATGGCTATATAAGACATGTAAGGCCTTCAGAATACTTATCTCTCATATTGTAATCTTATTCCTCTGTAATAAAAACCTCCAGTATTTACCTTTTTAATGTCGAGCATTGGTCCCTTCATGAGCTAATTAATTAAGACGAGAATCAAGGAAGAAAGGTGAAGCGGCCTAGGTAAGATTCTTATTCATTTTCTTCTTGGTTTGTGGTTAATGATGTAATGTTCATGTTATTCTAAATTCTGAAATTATCTTATATGTTGTTTAATTCAAAAGACGTAAACTCGTTTGAAAGAGCAAAATACCCGTTTTAGCCATTAGTCATGAGGACGCTAGGTGTTTAGGGGAAGAAACTCTTAGAGTGACAAGGTGAGAATTGACAACTTGAAGGATTTTTTCATAATTTTCAAAAACTGAACAAAGGTATATGCTTGAGTGGTTGAAGAAGAAAATGAATAATATTATAAATAGTGCATGCGTAACTTAGTATTCCTAGATTCACGTCTGCTTTCCTAAATAATATCAAGTTTATCAAAATAACAAACCTTCTAATGGAATATTTACAAAATCATTTAGAGGAAGAATTCCTTACAAGATTGCTATTTGTTCTAAAACATACAAACCTAAGTCAGCAAGATCAATATATTATTACAAACACATTTGTGAATGAACTTATAGACATAACTGATTCTTCATTAAACCTATACAATGTAATAAATGAAATAGACATATTTCATTATCTTACGCTAACAAAAAATTAAAAAAAATACCTTAAGCCAAAGATTTCTAAAACAATTCCATAAGGAATGGATGAACATGATATTAGTACAACAAGAAGAAAGAAATAGATCTACAGAATATGATTTTGATACGGATCTTTACCATGACTGGTAAAAATCTTAAGACAGAAAACTACAGAATGTTAAGTAAACAAATTAGAAGACTCTGAAATAAAAAATAAGATGAAGGTAATTAGGTTCCTAATTCGTTATTTAAACATTCATTTAGTGCACCCTTGGGATAAAATCCTCCAAGTTGCCATTAAAGTAGTGCAAAACCGAAAACACTGTAGCAATATGACAACAAGAACAAAAAAATTTCTCTACTGTAGCAATATGATAACAACAAAAAAGACGCTAGGTGTTTAGAGGAAGAAACTCTTAGAGTGACAAGGTGAGAATTGACAACTTAAAGGATTTTTTCATAATTTTCAAAAACTGAACAAATGTTTATGCTTGAATGGTTGAAGAAGAAAATGAATAATATTATAAATAGTGCCCGCGTAACTTAGTATTTCTAGATTCACGTCTGCTTTCCTAAATAATATTAAGTTTATCAAAATAACAAACCTTCTAATGGAATATTTACAAAATCATTTAAAGGAAGAATTCCTTACAAAATTGCTATTTGTTCTAAAACATACAAACCTAAGTCGGCAAGATCAATATATTATTACAAACACATTTAAAAACAAGTATGTGAATGAACTTATAGACATAACTGATTCTTCATTAAACCTATACAATGTAATAAATGAAATAGACATATTTCATTATCTTACGCTAACAAAAAATAAAAAAATTACCTTAAGCCAAAGATTTCTAAAACAATTTCATAAGGAATGGATGAACATACTAGTACAACAAGAAGAAAGAAATAGATTTACAGATTATGATTTTGATACGGATCTTTACCATGACTGGTAAAAATCTTAAGACATAGAACTACAGAATGTTAAGTAAAAAATTAGAAGACTCTAAAATAATAAATAAGATAAAGGTAATTAGGTTCCTAATTCCTTACTTAAACATTCATTTAGTGCACCCTTGGGATAAAACCTCCAAGTTGCCATTAAAATAGTACAAAACCGAAAACACTATAGCAATATGACAACAAGAGAAAAAAAATTCTCTACTGTAGCAATATGATAACAACAACAAAAATTCTCTACTCTCTGTCTCTCCATTTGGTATCAGAGCTAAAGATCAATGAATACGAATAAACTAAAACCTGTTGAATCAACTAGTTATAAGAAATTTGAACACCTAAACTTAGAAACTAACAATCCCTCAAAAAGAATAATCACATTAGAAAAACAAAAACATACGTGTTATATAAGCAGTAGTTACAAACATATGCTACATTCTGAATCAAATCACCTAAACTCCATAACAGATCTAGTCATTGAATTATGATATTCTCTATATTGGTACGATGAAAAGTACTATAGACTAGTCGAGCTTATTTCAGAAAGTATGACTTCTAGAAACAAAAAATTACAGCAAATACAAGATAATCAAAATTATCTCAAAACAGGACTACAGAAAATAGATGGGTTTGATAATACCATACAGAAACTAACCAAGAAATTTAAAGTGCTACAACTCAAAAGTTTCCCAAATAAACAAGATATAATTTCATTAAGACAAATGGTTGAAGAAACAAGCCCAAAGAAATCGAAATACAATCTAAAGACTTAATCTTACAGATTAAAAATCAATCAGAGGCAAATAAAAGACATTTTGAACTACAAGTACAAAAACTTGAGCAAATGTTACAAGAAATAAAATATATACAATTAAACTAATATGGGAACATTATTCTGAAGCTAAAGAATATGTTAACATGTCATTAAGACAAACTGATACATTAACAGCAGGATATAATAAAGATAGTTTTACAAGTAAAGCAGATAATGTATTGTGCTTAATGGTCAACACCATAATAGCAATGTTAACCCAAATACAGGATAAACTAGATTTAATGGATAAAAAAATTACAAACCTAGATAGAAAATTAAATAACTTAGATAAAACTACACAAGAAAAAGAATATGATATCAACCAGCTAACTGAAAGAATATCAAATTTAAACCTAGGATCAATAGACGCTAACAAAGGTAAAAAGACCAAGATCAGCTTTTTAACATTCAAGAAGTTAGATACAATATAATAAATAGAAGATCTTTTACAGGACCATCCAGAACTTTAATGGACAGACCTACAAAAAGTAATAACCTAGCCACAAACACCTAGGTAGACAACATATTAAGAAGATCTGTAAATTCTCAATCCCAACTAGAAGAAATAATAAACATAGATAACGACCTAGAAGTATTCTCAAATACTCAACTAAATGCTCTAAACCCAAGAGAACTATACAGAACATGTATATTTACCATAAATACAGGGTTATATAGACATCATAGGTAGGAAATTCTTTCCCTAAGTGATGGAAACCAACAAACTGTAAACCTAATGTCTAACGAAGCTATTAAACAATTAAGAATACAAAATTATAAGTTAATCCACCTAGGACTCATTGTCGTAGGAATAAGAGGATTAGTCAGATAGAAAATAGGAGCCAAATTACTAATAGTGCTAATTGATGACAGACACCAAGACTTAGACAAAGCAATATTTGGGACAATAGAAGTTGATATGAACAATAATGTTGGAATTGTTTATATTTCACCAAACTTTACAATGACATTGCAAGATTTTTATAAACATATAAAAGTAGTTATTCAGACCAAAGGATTTGAAAATTTCTATGGTAAAAATATACTACTTGATATAACATTTTTGGGAAAATGTATGACAAAATATACTCCTAAAATAAAGATAAAACTTGATGAGGTAATAAAAACACAAACATCCACTAGTATAATTTTTTTAAACCAATGGAAATAGACTCATCTATATTAACAGGACATGAATGGACTATCCAAAATCCTAATGAAAATAGGGACACACTTAAACCAAATGATGTCGTAACTTATACAAACCCTAATGGATCGATAGCCTTAAGATTTAAAGACTATGGACCTTCTAACCAAAAAGACATAGACACTGATGATGAATCAAATTTTGAACTCCAAAGAAACTTGTGATGGATAAAATAATATATCCTAATGAATTAGGAATGGTGCTTGGACCATTCGAGCTATATGAATTAGATCAACAACTTAAAAGGAACAACCAGATAGACAATAACACATTTATCTATATTGATGATGAAAATAATATTAGGATTAAAACAATACTTACATTAGAAACCTTCTTAAAAGACTCCAAAGAAACAATTAAACAAAAAATAGAAGACCTTAATAACGATTTAATAAGTGAATACACCTACCACATAGAACTAATGGAAGGGCAAGGAGAAAGCTCTATAGTAACCTATCCAAAAGAATCCCCTCACAAAATGGATTATCCTCTAGGACACCCTCCTAAAGTTAATGTTAATCCATATACCAATGAAAATAAGGAATTAAGAACAATAGGAAAAAGAATACCTACTGAAAAAACATTTTTTGGAAAAGATGCAGTAATACATAATGTTACAGAATGCCATCCTCAACTATTAGATACATATTTAGAACAGTGGACTACCGCAATAGCTAGAGATTATTCAGCCAAACACACAAATAAAATAACAGGAGAGGAAATGGTTAGAATAGCAGAGAATTATTTAGGAGATATGGCTAAAGGAATGTGGGAAGCATACAAAAGTAATTTCCCAGATGAAGTAGCCTCCCTAGTACCACAAGGAGGAAACATATACAATTTTGCTTACCTAATACATAGAATAATAACAGGAAGAGAAGTAAATACTGGACTTACTCTTAGACAACAAGAAGCAATGAGAGACTTAGAACAAATACAACTGTTAGATTGGAAACATATAATAAAATTCTTAAATGAATTTTTGTATTATGCCACAACCTCCGGCAACTATTATTCTAAAGAAATAGGAGATAGATTATTTTCTAAACTTCCTGGTGATTTAGGAAAATAAATACATAAATCTTGGAATGAGACATATGCTAACATTCCTAGAACTTATGATAACATAGGAATTAGAATAACCCACATCATTTCTGAATTAAAAAAGAAATGTACATATATACAAATCCAAAGGGAATTAAAACAAAAGAATTATGGATTTTGTTCACAAATATATACTCCTCAACAATATGGATCTAAAAGCCCTATTGTCAAAAAACATAAGCCTAAGAAACAGTATACCAAGAAGTACTACCTTAGAAAATCAAATGCGAGAAAACCATACTTAAACAAAGAGTGACATGTTAGAAAATATAATCCAAAGAAAACATATGCAAGTACCATTACATGCTTCGCATGTAATGAGAAAGGACATTTGTCTTCAACATGCCCTAAAAAACACAACTTATATAATAGGGAATCAAACCTAGTTGACTCTGTTAAGGAAGATCTACTTGAAGTAGCCTCAGACGTATCTGAAACTTCTATAATATACTCTATAGTATCATTGGAAGGATTAGAAGAACAAGAAAACACTTCTAATTCAGACTACTCTTTAATAGAAGAACTAACAAATGAACAAGCAAGATTGACAGACTTCCCAATTGAATAATTTTTGAATTTAATGAATCATGAAGAATGTATACATGATTTCAAATATAAAATGGGAACTGATACTACAAAATGCTACTTTTGTCCTTGGTATCCAGCCTTTGACAAAAGATTCTAGTGTATAAAATGTACCGCAGAAATATGTTATAAATGCGCCAAGACTTACTTTAACTTAGAAACTCCTAACCAACATAAATTACAATATATTGATAAAAACAAAATTAATGAAGATAGAATAAAAACCTTAGAAGATAGAATGAACAATTTTGAAATATAAATAGATGAACTAAGAAAGATATTAGAAAAAACAGACAAACATAATAAAGGGAAAAATATTATAACAGAATTAGAAGAAAATAACCTCACCAATACAGATGAAGTAATACAAATCCCTTTAATATGTAATCATGTATGTCTAAGAGAACTTCGGACACTAACGTTAATAAACATTAAAGTATTGGCAATTAAATTATCAGCATTCATAGATACGGGAGCAACCAGCTCAACAATAAATTCTGAATTAATACACCAATACTTAGTCACAAAAGCTTATAAACCAAAACAAAGTACCCAGTTTGACGGTACAACCAACATTTTAACAAATATAATTACTAACATACAATTACGATTTCACACTACTTGTGACAATTGATTATCACATTATAACCTAAAACAATTATGGGTTACTTAATTAAATCTAGGAATTATAAATCTAATACTTGGACTAGATTTTATATATATATATATATATATTTCCAACGTTTGCATGTTTTAGTCCAAAGGTAGTCCTTGAGCTGAATATTATTTTAATTTTAGCATGAATTTGTATAAAAGTTAGTTATCTGACAATGTAGCTAACTTATACCTTAAGTCTTGTTCATTCAATATATGTTCTAGCACATTAATATCAAACAAACAGTTCCATTTAAAAAATCATCATCCATAACTTGATAAGGAATGTAGGCTTTATTTACATTCTGAAGGTAATGTATGCAATCAAACACACACATACACATGGTCTATTAGACTATCGGTTTTCCACTATACTGTGCATGGGAAACAAGAAGATAATTGTAGATCTAAATCAACTTTTGCACCAAAATTGCCCGTTTGTAACATAGCCCCAAACTATAATCAATTTTAGCTATTATCGCATCATTTGGGTAAATGTCCAACTGTTGTCGAATGATAAGATAGCTAACTATTAGATGAATAGATTAAAAATATAGATTTTTATGATACAAAAATCATGAAGCGGGAACTTTACCAAGTGAAATTGAGAATGAAGTCGACCTTAGCTTGTAATATGATTGCGGCAATGCTAAATGGTGCTTAATGAGCAATAAGCTCTCTCATCAGATTCATTAATTTAGTAACCAGCAATTCGGGGAAAAAAGACAATTTGGGATAAAATTCCAAAAGCTTTTCAGTCAGGTGAGGTTGAAACAAAGGCTTCAAAAATACTAACCCCATTATAAAACAAAGAATTTAAGCTATTGGCAATCTGCAAACCTAAAGTAAGAACCTATAACTCTTTAACCTCATCCATCTTTTTTAAAAGAAAGAAACATTATTCAAGTTCATACTAATAATTAGTAAAATTATGATGACCCGCCTTTTCGACCTTTGATAATTGACACTAATACATTCTCGGTGTTCACTTGCCACAAATTCATGTGCCGGAGTGGTAGATAATCAGGGATGAAAGAAAATATAGATTGAAGAAGGAACGAAATAGATTCTTTCATCTCATTTACAAACTTGTGATTATACATGTAGATAGTACATACAGTCATTCTTAAAATGAGATATCAGAGTCATAGAAAGTACTAACCCACCTAGTGACAGTTATAACTGCATATCCCTAAAGGTGCTGGTAGATACTTGTACATAAAACAGTGGAAATATAAATAGATAAATGTTTTCAAAGGACCTTCCATCTTCATGCTCCATGCTCCTTCCAAAATGCTCCAAGCTACCTAACCACTTGGCTGCCTAAAATAATAGGGCACTCATAGTTTAAGAGGAAAACAAATAAACTCCGGATCAGTCATAAGACTGGTGTGATAAACTCAAAATATGGTTTTTCGAAAACAAATGGTATCTCATAAGACCACGCCGTACATAAATACGGAACGTGTTTTTATCTTATGATAACTAGAACATTGCTATGTAAAATTTAGTGATATTATAATAATGTCTAGATATAAATACTTATTAATCATATCCGAAATTGTTACATTTGTTAAATTCCAGCATCCTAGGTTCTACAATCAGGTCCAAATGCGCTTATTGGAGAATGAATTTCATATAATAGCAGGTAAGGGGCCACCTTCAGTATAGTACATTTTTAGAGGAATGTATCGAGGATCAACACTATAATCTTCCACATCTGGCAAGACCGGCCTACCTCTTTTTGGTCAACACTATGACCTGGATAGCACCGAATATGACGTCACCCTGGTTATTACCAACCTTTACCAAGATTTCATAGCATACACTGCATACTCGACATATAGAGAGCAATCCAGAAAGGTGATGACCATACCCTTGTGGCTGCGAACCACATAGCCTTACGGCATATCCTATTTAAGTTAGTTTTGGGTGTGAGGCTTGAGGTAATGTTTACCTTTCATAGAACATATTCTACATTGAATGCCACATTTTCATTTCTAATAACACACGATTGATTTCCACAAAAGTACAACTTCTAAGCTCATATGTCTTGGAGAAGGGTGTTAAGTATAGTAGGGGTTACCTCCTACACCACCAATAGATGTACGTTTGTAAAAATCAATGTACATGTATTTTAAGAATGAAATGTCAAACATTCATCCATACAAGTTGTCCGGGAACATGACAAACAGAAGGCACTTCTTCTACTACTTCCCGTTTGGAAATCACCCTTAGGATTAGTAGTGAGTAGTCCTTGCATCGAAGATTCCAAATGAAGATACTAATACTGCCATGGTATGAGAACTTCCCTCGAGGGTCGGTGGCAAGTAGCCCTACATTATGAAGAAATCCATGTTCAAAATAATTGTCTCCAACTTTCGGGCACATATATTGGTTTAAAGTGGTTTTTGGATAGGAATCTCTCATATCCGATCTCGGTTTCTCCAAATGGTTCATCGATAAAAGGAGGTCAAGTATTGTGGATGATTATTAATCCATTAATCAATATCTTTTTCATCCAAGTAAAATGTCTTCGTGATATATATATATATATATATATATATATATATATATATATATATATAACGTTTATTTTTAGTCTATATGATATTCTTACACCACTCTTTAACTTTGGGGATATCATATTATCTTTTTTAAATTACTTAGAGAATTGTTTTCATTTTTTTATGGAGATTTTATGTTAATTATACTCAATACCAATCTCCACATCTATCCCATAATATTCGCCAAATAATGGTAAAATCATCTTTTAAATTCACACAGATAGTACAAGTTCTCTCCTCGGATTTTAATATAGGGTTTATCTTTCGGGAAAAATCTAAATCTTTTTTTCTTTTATTTTTGGAAAATATGGTCCAAGCAAATCAAATCTACAATCTCCTCCGTCGGGCAAGTCCGGATAGCTAGAGAGGAACCTAAGCACTGGTTGTCCAAGCTTGGGTCTAGAGACTATCATTATGTCACCCATCGAGCGGTCAAGTTATTTATCAACTCTAAAATATTTAAAATTCTTGATTTATTATTTTAAAAACATTTATAAAGGATTTGGAAATAAAATCCCAAGTTTAAATCTTAATTTCAAAAGTTACCAAAAAGTACTTCAAAAAGTGTTACGAATATGTATTTAAAAGCTTCTTTGATAAAAACATTAATTTCATTCGACAAATGTCCATTTTTATAACTAAAATCCCTTTTAAAACATATTAATATATTTACGAAATTTATTTCCAATTTTTAAAGATTTAAAAATATCTATTTCAAGATTTTACCACTTTGGTTTTCAAACTTCCAAAAGGCAATCTTTTTGAAAACTCGATTTGGACATATCTCAAACTTTACTAAATAAAATCTTGATTTTCTTCTTTTGTTTGAAAACTATATTCATTATGATCCTGGGAATTCTTATTGCAACGAATTCCAACTCGTATTTCATTCTACATATATGTTTAACTTTTCAGGTCGCGAAATCGTGAACTGTCAAAACGCAACTAATTTTTACTCAATTTTCCAAACTTTTTCAAACTTTGCCAAAATTATTTTTAACATTTACAAATAATTTATAAATCATTTTGAACTATTTTAAAATGGTTTAACAATGCCAGTATACCATTTCATTTTATAAAGAAAAGTGATCCCTTGGTGTAAATTCGACGTGTATTATACCGTGAATCTTTTCTACATCAAACATATCATCAATATCCAAAATATGATGATCAAACATACAAAATATCCATATCAAATGTATCATTTCATCATATAATTTATAAATTTAATAGTAGAGTTTCTCGCTTTATATTCTTTCGATCTAACTTTCAATCGACTATAGCTCCGTTATTTCGGAACCGGAGCTTATGAATCTTGCTGGGGACTCTTAGGGTTTGGCCTTAGGCTTTCAAGGGTGGTGGAATGCTTGGATTGACACGGCCTAGGTAGAGAAAAAGGAGAGGAGATTACTAATTCGATCTCAAACCTATGATAGTATATATCTTTCTATACCGAGGTATATTTCTCAACAAAACTTTTCTATTTCTATGGAATATTTTATAAACAGAATGTGGTCATTAAAGAGAGCTTCTAACGTGAAGAAGAAGAAGAAGAAAAGAAGTAGGGAATCGGTGAAGAGGAAGAGTGGAAGTGGCTTGTTGTTTATAGGCAAAAAGTGGAGAAAAAATATCATAATATTTCTTTAGCCACACATCACCATGCATCACCCTCCTCCATCATCCACATGTCCAAACCATACACCCCCATCCCCCCTCCATGTGCTACCTATCTATGTATAAGTGAGGGAGAGTTTTCTTTGCTTTAATTAGGAAATATCATGATATTTATAAATAAATATCATGACATTATATTATTTTACCATTAGTAAATATGAAATGTAAATGGTAATTCTTAAGTGTTTTCATATGTTCATAGATGGGTATATGTTTATATGTATGTCATATATAACCAATAACGTTGCACAACCTTTACGTCAAATCATCACGAATTCCGATATTCGGTCATATTTTCACTTCTTGGTTAAACTATACATAGTGATAAATAAAGTTTGAAAATAATACTTGTATTATTATTTATTAATCCAAAGGGCCTCATTTGATTTTAAAATAATTATTAAATCATTTAAACTCAATTTAATTCAAAAATCGATGATTTGAAAATGATGGTATCATTGATGTTGTCATAAAAACATTTTATTTTCAAAAATAAATAATTTTATTAATATTCTTGCTTATATGGATAAATAAGTGTATGTATATAGATTTGTGCATGATTTCCAATGGTTAAAAAATAGTTTATCAATAAAACGATTTTGGCCACTTTATAGATATTATTCCATAGAGTATATTTTTGTAATTACTTATTCAAAATAAGACTAGCATTATTAATCATTGTTCAAAACAGTATAATTTGTGTTATAAAACCTTATATTTGAACATTTTTAAATCAAATATTATTTTCCAACGTGATAAATTCATGGGTCGTTACAAACTTTTCCCTTAAAAGAATTTCGTCCTCTAAATTTACGATAAGAAGAAGATATCTCAAAAAAAATATTAGACATAATGGAATAAAAGATATGATAAGTGACTACGCCATACGCGGTAAGTATACTACATTGATACGATATGAAAACTATGCATCGATCCTAAACTCAGGATAAGCTTTTCTCATTCTATCCTCCATTTCCCAAGTGTAGTCTTCGGCATGACCACATCATTGAATGTTAACTTATCTTACAACCTTTTTCCTTAACGTTTCTCATCACGATTCACTATTCGATTAGGTCGCTTGATAACAGTCAAGTTTGGCTCTACTTTTAAATCTTCCTAGATAGCCATTTCTATAATTTGTTTCGGGTCACGCACATATTTTCGTAAATGGAATACAAAAAAAACTTGTGCACACTCAACAACCTTTATGGTAATTCTACTCGATAGGCTAATTTTCCAATCCGCGCAAGAATGGGAAAAGGTCCAATATATCGAGGTGCTAACGTCCCAGTCCTTCCAAATCTCACCACTCCCATCATCGAAGAGATTTCCAGAAACACCAAGTCTCCAACTGAAAATTATAGATTCTAAGCCTTTGATCGACATAACTCTTCTACCTGCTTTGAGCTTCTTTTAGCTTCTTCCTAATCATATCTACCTTCTCTGAGGCTTCTCGAATCATACGAGGACCAAGTACTAATCATTCTTTGATTTTGATCCAACACGTTGGGGATCTACATGGATGACTATATAAAGTTTCATAAGGTGCCATATTTACACTTTCCCGGTTGCTATTGTTATAGGAGAGTTCCACAAGATGAAGATGATTTTCCCATGAACCTCCAAAGTCCAATATGCAAGCTCTCAGAAGATCTTCCAACACTGGGCTTGCCCTTTCAGTTTGCCGATAAATATGGAGATATGCAGTGCTTATACATAGCTTCATTCCTAAAGTTGTTTGTAATGCTTCCCATAACTGACTAGTAAATATAGGATCCCGATCACTTACGATGCTGATCGAAACTCCATGTAATCGAATGATTTACCTCATGTATATTTGTATGGCTTAAGGCGATTCTTGTTGACTTTACTAGAATAAAGTGTGCTTTTTTGGTTAATCGATCTATGAAAACCCAAATGTCTTCATTTCCCTTCCTTGTTTAAGGTAAGCTGTCAATGAAATCTATTGATATCTAGTCCCACTTCCAAGTTGGAAGTTAAGGAGGTTGAAGTAATCAGATAGTCTTTTGCTGATCATTTTTGGTTTGCTGACAATTTGCACATCTACTAACGTGAATGGAGATGTCCTTCTTCTTCATATCCTTCGACCAAAACGTCTGTTTCACGTCTTTGTTCATCTTGTTAACTCCAAGGTGAATATTTAGCTTAGATTGATGGCATTCAGTCAACACTCCCTATATATTAAGTTTTCAACATTGGAAACACAAATTCTTCCTTTTAACAGTAATATCCCATGGTTATCTATTTCCAGGCATGAATTTTGTCCTTTGCTTATCTCTTTAATAATCTTCATTAGACGTCGATCTTCTTTTTGCTTGTTGGCAATTCTCTCTAGAATGATCGGAATCACTACCAGATAAGCTATAATGGCATGTCTTCTACTTAGCGCATCTGCTACTTTTGGCTTTCCTAGGCGTATATAAAATGTCATGATCAGATGATGCAAGAAATTCTAGCCAATATTGTTATCTCATATTTAAGTCCTTCTGAGTCGTGTGTTAAACTATAAGGAATTCTTACTCGGTAAATAATGCCTCCACATTTTTAATGCAAACACAATGACTAATAATTCTAAGTCATGTATTGTATAATTCCTTTCATGAGTCTTCAGTTATCTGCTCGTGTAAGCGATAACTTTTCCATGTTGCATCAGATTGCACCTACTCCTTCTCCATAAGCATCAGTGTAAACACTTAATTCTCCGCTTTCATTAGCAATAGCTAGGACTAGAGCGGTAGTTAACCTTTTCTTGAGTTCCTAGAATGCTTCTTCACATTTCGATGTTCATTCAAATTTAACATCCTTCATAGTCAACTTTGTTATATGGGAGGAAATTTTAAAGAAATCCAGAATGAATCTTCGGTAATATCCTGCCAATCTTAAGAAGCTATGGATGTCCTTCCGAGTTTGTGGTTGTTTCTAGCCAGAATGGCAGTAGTCTCCCCTAGATCAACTGAAATCCCATCCTGTGACACAACACAACATGTCCACAGAACCTTAACCTATTTCTCCCAGAAGTAGCATTTTGAGAATTTAGCTTTTAGCATATTCTTCTTAATATTTCTAGTACAATTTCTAGATACCTTTCGTGTTCTTCCTCGGTTTTTGAATATATAAGAATATCATCAACAAAAACCAGCATGAATTTGTTGAGTATATCTCTAAATACTCTATCTATAAGGTCTACAAAATAAGCGGGTACATCGATCAGCCTAAAAGGCATAACCAGCGACTCGAAGAAATCATTCAGACCACTGAATGTAGTTAAAGGAATGTAATCTTCTGCTATCCTTAGCTGATGGAATCTTATAGCCAGGTCCATTTCATGAATACTTGAGCACTGCTATGCTGATGAAACAATTCATCTATACAGGGTAGAGGATATTTTTTTTAGCTCACGATAATCTACATAAAGCCTTAGGGAGCCATCAGACTTTGCAACGAAAAATACCGCTATGCCCCAGCCTGAGCGACTAGGTCTAATCAACCCTTCCATTAGCAACTCATCAGTTTGATTCCTCAACTCATCCTTCTCTTTTGGAGCCATCCTTCGAATGGGGTGTATAACAGGCCTTGCACCAGTAATCAAGTCAATATGGTATTCAATTTTCCCGATGTGGGGAAAACTTTTCAATTCTTCATAAACATCATGAAACTCATTAATAATCGGTATTTCTTCTAGATGTTTTTGAAACAAATTGAGTGCATAATTATCCCTTATCAGACTAGGTTTTTCACATGTTAATTTGAAATGTTCGCCTCTTTTGCTTTATAACAGCACTATCCTTTTAACACAATCCAGTATAGCTTTATAATCAAACAACTAATCTATACTGAGTAAAATCTCATATCAAATAAAATCAAGGACAATTAGGTTACTGAAATTTTTTGGGATAGGTGTTAACTCATACTTTTTCACAAACCATACCTAGATTAGTTGTACCATTTATGGGATCAGACACATAGATAGGGTATCTAATATTTTTGGGGTAAGTTTCTACTTATCAACTAGTTCCTCAAAAATAAAAATGTGAGAAGCCCCGGTATCAAATAATACTCTAACTGAATTTTTATTAATATAGATAATACCTTCTAATCCTCCCCTGCACTTTGCATCGGTGGAAGTTGAGGGTTCGTCTTTGATGGAAAAAACTCTTACCTGCTCTCCTTCCTTTATTAGCGGGCAGTCCTTTACATGTGCCTAGTTGGTGACGATTGTGGTAGGACCTTTTTGGAACTTTAGGATTTTTATATGTGGTAGAAAGATGGCCCTTCTGTTGACAATTAAAACAAGTAACATCTTTTAAATAGTTTTTCGAAGATCCTCCTCCCGACTTGTCTTATCATGGCATCTTTCTCAGGTGATTTGATTTTCTCTTCTTTCAATTGTTGTTGCTGCTTTGAGTTGTGGGTGGATTCTTTTTGTCCAAGGTTTCATATCGAAAACCCATATCTATCAAATCTATAAAGGTTCCTTTTACACGCATGGTCATCCTGTCCTGATATTGCTCCTTCATTCTAGAAGTAAACATCTCATTTTCTTTAAAGAAATATCTATCAGTCCTGGCCTAAAGCAGGATAATGCATTGAACTTGTTTAAATATTCTTCTATGGACATTTCTCCTTGCTTTAGATCCATAAAACTTCTATAGAGGCAGAACCTTCTAGTAGTGGGCATGTATTGCTCTTTGAAGACTTTTTTGAACCTTGCCTAGGAAAAACTATCTTCTGAATCAATTAGAGTAATGGACTACCACACATCTAGAGCACCATCCTTCAATTACCAGGAGGCTAAGAACATTTTTCAGTCATAATCGATGTTTAGTCCTTTAAAGATTTTCTCACATGATCAAAGCCAACCTGAACTTCAATAATAGATTTTGTGCCTATAAATCACTTTCCTCAGAAGCTGGTATAATCTTTGCACGGTGCAGCAAAGTTAACATGAGGTTGCACAGGAACTACTACTTCTTCAATTACTATAGCATTTAGAGTTCGACCATTTGTGGCTGTTGTGCTGTTATTTTCCCTTCTACGTCCTCTTCAGTTACCCATTTCCTACTATCTGCATATAGTAAGGAAATAATTTTTAGAATCCATGGACGAGAATATCTTAGGGAATGGGTATAAAATACTCGAATATACTTATTGGGATAAAAAAAATTAATATGCATTCTCGTTGACGAAACTCATTCTTGGGCATTATTAACCCTACCTCTGATAAGTTGACCCCATCAAGGCATGGGTGTTTACTCTATCTAGGCTCTGATACTAGTTGTAATGACCAACCTTTCCGACTCTCGAAGATTGATACTAGTACATCATCGGTATTCACGTGCCACAAATTCAAGTGCCGGAGAGCTAGATAATCAGAGTAAAAGAAAATAAAGATAGAAGAAAGAATAAAATAGATTCTCACATCTCATTTAACAACTTTTAATTATAAATATAGATAGTACGTACAATCACTCTTAAAATGAAGTATCAGAGTTATAGCAAGTACTAACCCTGCTATAGATAGTTATAACTGCATATCCTTACGGGTGTTGGTGGATACTTATACACAATACAACGGAAATAGAATTAGAAATAGATAACTATCTACCAAGGACCCTCCAGCTTCATGCTCCATGCTCCTCCCAAAATGCTCCAAGCTACCTAACTACTGGGCTGCCCGAAAAATAGGGCATCCAAAGTTTAAGGGGAAAAGAAAATAAACTCTGGGTAAGTCTTGGGACTGGTGTAAGAAAACTCAAAATACGGATGTTTCGATAAAAAAGGGTATCTCATAAGACCATGCCGCACATAAACATAGAATGGGTTTTTACCTTATGATAACCAAAACATTGCTATGTAAGTTCAATGATGTTATAATAATGTCTAGAAAGACAAACTTATTAATCATAGCCGAAATTATTACATTTCTTAAATTTCAGCATACTAGGTTCTACAATAAAGTCCAAAGGCATTTATTAGAGAATGGATTCCATATAATAGCAGGTAAGGGACTACCTTCCATACAATATATTTCTAGAGGAATTTACCGAAGATCAACACTATGATCCTCTACATCCGGCAAGACTAGCCTACCTCTTTTTGGTCAACACTATGACCTGGATAGTACCAAATATGACATCACTCCGATTGTTACCGACCTTTACCGGGATCCTATAGCATACACTACATACTCGACATATAGAGAGCAATCTAGAAAGGTGATGAACATACCCTAATGGTTGTGAACCAAATAACCTTACGACATACCCTGTTTAAGCCATTTTCGGGTGTGAGGCTTGAGGTGACATTTACCTTTCACAGAACATATTCTACTTTGAATGCCATATTTCCATTTATAGAAACACATGATTAATTTCCATAAAAGTACAACCTTTGAGATCGTATGTCTTAGAGAATGGTGTTAAGTACAAGCGGGATTACCTCTTACACCACCAACAATTGACCTCTTACACCATCAATAGATGTACGTTTGTAAAAATCAATGTATGTGTAACGAGTCAAAATTTCAATCATTCGAATTTGGAATATTTAACTGATTTTGAATATATAAAAGTTAATTTTATAAGTTAAATAACTTGAATTTCAAATATAAAGGTTACCTGAATATTTGGAAGTGTTTAAATAATTAAATTTTGAATTTAATATGAATAAAAATGATTTCAAAAGTTGATTTAAATAAGAATCAATATAGTAGATTTTTGAATTTGAACTAAATTAATCAAATAGATTTTTAACAATAATTCATTTTAATTAACGTGTGAAAATAGATTTCGGGGATACTGTCTTGGATTCTGATGAAACCAGTTCCTTTGGATCCATAATAGTAAATTATTAGACGTCGTCAAATTTCATGATGATCGAACCTCTTGTTTGGTCATGCGAGATCGAAATGCGTAGAAATTAATTAAAGGAATTTAAGTTAATATAATTCGATTTTGAAAGTTAACTTTGATATATGATGGCACTGGCTTCTAACACTAGTTCTATTATGTTCGGAATATGGATATTACATATAGAACACCAGGCAGCACGTCTCGTTTGGAGGTCGAATTTTAACGCATGAATGGTGTTTCGTAATATTTCTATATAAGGACCTCAATCCCACTTTCATTTGCTAAAACCCTAGTTTCTAACTCCATAACCTCCATCAGACTTCCTCAATCCAATGGCCATGATCCATCCCGACCGCCCCAGGCCATATCGGCCTTAGACTTTAACTTAGGAAATGACCAGTATGTCGAGAGAAGAAAATCGACGGTGGTGATCAATTTTGGTGGAGCGGATCAACAGCTAGGGAAGTCCAACATGGGGCATATTGAGGGGGGATTTCAAGCTAAAGGTGGCAAATTGGGGGCTGTCATCGGTGGCGTGTGGCTTGTCTGAGGCGAGGCAGTGCACAGTGAAGGTGCAACGGCGAACGGCACAAGGAGGCATCGCAACGATGATGCAAATCGCGGTCACGATGGGTTCAAATTTGCGGCCTAAAAATGAGCATGAGTTTGGGCTGGAAGGAAGGTAATTAAGGAATTTAGGTTAGTTATCATTTAAATAATCTCAAACGTTCATTATTTCATAATTTTTTCATACGATGTCGAAATCAAATGCGACAAGTTGCACTACGCTCGTTACAACGAATACTACATTATAGAATTAGATTAGATGTTTGGAGCTTATAGGAATTTGCATTAAATTTGAATGCATGTTCAATTTTTATTCAAACCGGAATGTTTTAACAAAAATTGGAATCAACGTGAGTTAATTCACCTCTCTCACCCACTTATATTTTTATATAAGTGTGGATAATTTTATTATGGATTGTTCGTTTGACTGTTTGCATGATTTACTATCTTATTAGCTAGTTTGGATATATTCCCACCCCTGTAGCGGATGATACCCTGTTACGTTCTCGTGTATGAGCAGATGACCCTTCGTATACGATCCCGCCTTAAAGCGGTTGATTTATATTTTATGATTATATACTGTATGTGATGCAAGGAGGGCAGGTTGGAGGGATCCAATAGAATATCTCACACGGTTGATTTTACTTTTCAATATATTTTGATATATGATGTTTTGGATGCCATTTTTTATGACATTGATATAATTTCCTTATTTATTGCCATAGTAGCACTAGTCCATATTTTGAATTTTAAAATACTATAAAATAGTGATTTTGAATTAAAATTATTTCTAAAGTGATTATGAAAATTTTACATGTTTTAATAATTTTTAAATTATTAAAACAAATGAATTTATTCTAAATAAATAAAAATCTATGATTTTGATGTTATAAAATTATAGGTATAAGAAAAACTTTAAATAAAGATTTTTGAATGGTTTATATAAAAGATTTATAAAAGGATATTTTACAAATAAAGTATTAACTTTATGAATGGTATTTTATAAATATAGATAAAAATGGATTTATAAATGGATTTTGGAATAATATTAGATTTATAAAGAAAAGGATTTGTAAATGGAATTTTATAATAAATGGGATTTAGAAAAAATGGATTTATAAATAGAATGTTATAAATAAATAGATTTTATAAAATACAAGTTTTATAAAATAGAAAGGAGATTTATAAACATAATTATATAAATATACAAATGATTTACGTTAAAAATTTATTACGGAGTTAATCGTTTTAAAAGTGGTTTATCTTTTAATGGAATGTTTGAAATTGATATTTCCAAATGGAGTTTAAATATTTTTTCTAAAAGTGATTTAAAATGTGTTAAGTGACGAAAACATAGATTTCACATTTATTGTTGTAATATACGTTTTCGCGAAAGTGAGGATGGCATGGACTATAACACTATTGTTATTGTAAATGATTTCCAAAAGGAAATGTTCTAAATAGTATATGTAATATATATATATATATATATATATATATATATATATATATATTAATCAATCTTTGTGCTTGAAACGACCCGCAAATCCGTACCCCTTGAGTCAACACTATTCTACGTAAATCAACTCAAGTTGTACAGAAATACGAACCATTTGGTTAAAGAAGAAGGGAGGTAGAAGAAGAAAATAGAAATCAACATCAGAATCTAACCATCGCAGCGAAATAAAATATAATAGACAATAAATAATCTTTACTCAAAAATCAAATATCTCTGCTTTTATATATACATCATCAGAGTACATTAATTACAGTTCAACATCAATAACATACAAATGGATACACAGCATTCAACACAACGGAATATATATATAAACAAGTACGGGAGTACGTATCGTCATCCAGCTCGTCTCTCAAGCTCTACAGCATCATATCCTGTATCCTATAATACTCGGTCTGACCCGAGCATTACAGTTAAATAACACCCGAGTCAGTCTGGAATACCAGAGTGAGAAAATCACACTCAATTGATTATTAAAGTTTCGAAAATCCTTTGAAAACAAAAGCATCTCATAAGACCACGCCACAAATAAACATGTCGGGTTTTTACCTTACGATAGCTAAAACAATTTTTATAGAAATCCTCTGATATTATAATAGGGTCTATATACAAATACTTATAAAATAGCCGAAATTGTTACAATATTAAATTCCATCTACTAGCCACAGAGTGGGTAATACAAACAAAACTCGTACAAGTCTCGTAGGGAGAATGGATTTCCAACTAATGACTAGGCACTGGGGTACCACCTGTCATAGTACGGGGCCTAGATCACCGTACCGAGGAGTACGCCCGCTCCCCTTCAACACAAGACTGGAACTACCCCTTACTGGATAATCCTGAGTGAGATCACCCGCGGTTGGGATCAGCAACCGCCCACTAAGCCGAAATAAAAAGGGACATCTAGATAGGGATGACCTCACCCTGCTTGGGTGCTACCCACCTAGCCTTGCTGCATAACCCCTGATTTTCGGTCATTCCCATTTGATGAGGCTTGAGGCTAAGCGTTACCTTTTATAGAACATATCTCTTAGAATGCCCATCGTCCACCTGACGATGTTTCGCAAGCATTCCTCCATACAAGTCCGTCCCGGGTTCGAACGGAACCGAAGGCACTATTCCTACTACATCCATTTTGGAAATATCCTCAAGATTAGTAGCGACTAGCCCTTTCACTTCACTGCTCCATCTTCAACTCCGAACACGTTTCACGAAACGTACAAACCAGATCGAAGTGGTTTTCGAGAAATAAATCTCGATCCCGGTCTCTTCGAAACAATCAACGTATTTGTCCAATATTGATAGTCTGTGATTTAACTATCAATTAATATTCACAAACAACCATCAACCAATAAATAATTTTCCAAATTATTTATTTATTTATCCAAAATATCTTTACAAGATATATTTCAGGTTTTCTACCCTTTTTATAACAGTTCCAACCCAGTTTCCGCTCACGGAATACATTACCCAGATATTTATTTCCTTTGGGACACCAAGTTCAAAATACTTTTAGATTTTAAAATAAATTTTAAAAACACTTTATTATAGAACATACTTTATAACTTTAAAATCAAAACTACTTTAATGCTTTATTAAAATATATATACTTTAAGAATATATTAAATAAAACCACTTTATAAATGTAAACTAATTTTTCTTTCAAAACATAATACCAAGTCACCTTTATATAATTACTACATTAATAGATTTGAAAATACTTTCTTTAAAAGTTAAACATTAGAGAGAATAAATTTTCTAAACATACTTTTTAAAACCATTGTTAAAACTTTTACTTATATTTAAAATTGCTTTGAAAGCCATACTTGGCTATCCTGAGAAATACTCCTCTCTTTTACATTCTTTAAAAATAAATCTCCATTTATTTTTAAACAAATTTACCATTCCTTAATAAATTCACACCTTGAATTTATACTTCCAAATCCACTTCCCCTTTATAAACCCAGATTATAAAATTCAAAATCTCACTTTTCTTTAATTCCAATTCCAGACACTTAAATAAAATTTACACTAATTTACTTTACTTTGAAATAAATTCCTTCACTTACTTTATTTATTTTAAATTCCATTAACTTTAAGATTTTTACTTCTTTATTATGAGTTAAAACCCTTTCAAAATACCAATTTCAAATTTCCAAAATTCCTTCTTATCCTTTGATTAAATTTAACCCTTAATTTAAAAATGACTTCTTTAATCTATAAACTAACATCACTTTAGTTTAAAATTTATTATTCCCCCGTTAATTCAAAATTCCCTCTTTTTCCATATTTATTAGAATTTTGAAATTGCTTTTACTTTATTCTATTTTTCAATTCATTATTAAATTTATTCAAATTCCCAAGAATTTATTTTACTTAAAATTTTATTCTTTTATTTCTTTTCACAAATCCAATTCTATAGATTTTGATAACTCATTACATTGAGATATTTAATTCAACCATACCATCCAATATTTCAATTACCAAAAAAAAAATCATCACAGGATATCAAATATTCATAACACAGAATATTAAATGATCTAAATAAATTTGAGGAATCCAGTTGGATCCCTCCAACCTATTTCCCTACATCCACAGATGTTATCACAACATAAAATACCAATTCCACTTTGAGGTGGAATATCGCGGTATACGGGATTAAATATAATATTACCCGCTATTATGCGGCGTATAGGGTCTCATCCGCTATATAAATGCGGGAAATCAATCATTCCAAGATGTAATATATACTATAATATAGCACATCAAATCAATTCATCCATTCAACCAATTATTTAAATTTAACCATTTAAATTTAACCATTTAAATTTAAATAAAAATTCAACCGAGTGAGATTAACTCGCCTTTTAATATTGTTTTGCAACCCATTTCCATATCGACTGTTTTCTTCATGATTTCAGACCTTGAACAGATATTAAATGATTTTATTAATATTCGAACTAATCGAGCAATTAATTTCTATTAAATAGATTTGATTAACAAATCATTTGTTAATTTAATTTACTAAGTTTCAGATGATCGAACAGTCAATTACATTAAATCTAATTAACTAATAATTTAGTTTTCAACTAATTCCCCTCAACAATTTCTAACAAAATTAAATAAGTTAATTAGACAAATTGACTTCCATAATACATATTTTAAAATACTAGTAGTTTCTAAAATGAATATTTATTTATTTCTGGAATTACATATATAATTATAAAAATAATTTATGGATTCTAAAAATAAAAATCTATTTTTATAAATTCTTCAACATTTCCTTTTTCAAAATCACATATATATACATATGTTTTCTAGTTTAAACCTTATATGCATATATATATATATGTATGTATGTATGTATATTTATTCTAAATAAATAAATAAAATAAAAAAATTCCCATTTAACACACACACACACACACACATATATATATATATATATATATATATATATATTCAATTAAAACGGGAATAGTTTTATACTTACTGGAGTACTATCATCTTTTTCTCCATGTATATATATATATATATATATATATATTAACCTTAAATCAGTTTTAAATTTGAAATTAAAATGTTAACATATACCTTACTGCCTCAGAACTACCCTGACCTCCCACAAACTTCCTTTGCCTGCCATGATCTCCCAAGCCCTAGCTCGTTACCCTCTTTCCCAAACCGGCCGCCCTCCCCATCGAAAATGCTTGCGTATGAGACCCACCTCCTCCATCAACTTGAGATCGATGCTAAAGCCTAGCCGCGACGTGATCGAGCTCGACTAGAGCGCCGCTCAGCACAGCCCCATCCCTTAAATGCCGCGCCAATCCCATCACAAAACCTTACTCACGTCGTGACAACAAATTGACACCACTGCCCTCGTGATTGGCCACGTTCCAGTCTGCGCCTCTCCTGGCATCGTGAATCACGAATTCACAGTCGATCTGATGGGCGATGCCTTTGAATCGATCTTCGACTCGATCGACACGCTACGATTTCTCTCGTGAATTTCTGAAGGAAGGAAGAAGGGGTTTTTTTTACGAGTTCACTTCATGCTAAGGAAGCTTGGTCCGTCAAGTAAAAATAAACAAAAAGAAAGTGCGTGCCAGCCCAAATAGGAGACGTGTTGAAATAAATGAAATAGAGTACATGTCGTTCCTATTTGTATTGTGAATACAGGAAGTGTATTTCGAGCCATTCCAACGAATTACTACTTTGTACACGGCTATTCAAGGAAATATGAATGTACATGTCTTTCAAAGCCTGCCATAAATAAAAAGCAATAATATGATATTTAAATTTACATTCAAATTTAAATCGTCTAAAAATCGTAGCTAAAATTTTCGAACTCCCATCGAGGTGTGCCGCCAGGCATTCATAATGTTATATCCCTATTCCGAACGCAATGGAACAAGTCTAGAGTCTTATTTCTATTGAATGGAGAAGATAGCTTTTTGGATCGAGTTATTATATTAAATTTTTGATATAAATTTTAGCGCATTTATATATCATACGCTCACACTACAACTCCAAACACGACGAAAATTGGAATCCGATAATGATACAATATTACGGATCCAATGGAAATGGTTTCGTCAATTTCCGAGACTGTGACTCGGAAGGCTACTTTTAAATATCGGTTTAAACGATAAAATTCATAACGTAACAAAACCCTTACAAGTTCAATTTCAACACTTTTACTATCTTCAGTATTATCAATATAGTAAAAGCCATTAAATTATTATTAACCGGCTTAAAACTCCAGATTCAATAATTTATCCAATTCCGATAATTAAATTCAACAATTAATTATCCAATAAATACTGATATTTGAAATTAAAGTTAATAATTAACTTTTGAATATTTAAAATTAATTAAATATTCTCATTCCAAATGTCTAAAAATTCTGGGTCGTCACATTCCTCCCCCCTTAAAAGAATTTCGTCCCCGAAATTACTAGTTAGGAAGAATGATCCATAACCCACTACTATTTCTCAACCTAACAGCTTTTAACAACTTACCAAACAAATCTTTTTATTACAGATACACTAATACCTCTTTTTAACCCTTCAAACTTATCTATAAGTCCCAAACAATATCACTTACTTATCAATTCAAATTTAAATTTAAATTCAAATTTTAGGTTATCAAAATTTCTCAAAAATTTTCTAGCTCCTTAAATTTTCGAAATTTTTTGCCAGCGTCTCCTTTGCGCGGCTAGCTCGGTACAACTACAAAATGGCTCTATGGCCTCCCAAATCCAAAAAGAAAATCAAAAAGCCAAGTGGCTATGTGACGACCCGTCTTTCATTCCACACAAAGACGTATCATCAATAAGAAAAGAAAGAGATAGAAATAGAAAGATAGAAAGAAAAGAAACAACAATCATCAGAATCTCACAGCGGAAACGAACAAAATATATTATTACATATATCCCTTACATAGTTTTACATATCATAGTACACAAAATAAATCCACTTCATTACATCTAACATTCATAAGAGTTTTCCCAACCCATACAACTCAAAACATAACACCAAAATGCTACTACAGCGAATATAGATAGATAGTACGTCTGGACTCCAGCTCCAGCTTCCAAAACATATGCTAATCCATACTTAGTCACTTGGCTACTCATAAAAATTTGAGTACCCAAGAGTTTATGAAAAACAAAATAAACTCCGGGTCAGACATGGGTCTGGTGTGAGTAAATCAGTTAAAATTGTTTAACTTTAAAAATCATTTTGAAAACAAAAGGTATCACGTAAGACTTCCCACAAATAAATACGGGTAAGTTTTTACCTTACGCTAACCAAAACATTTGATAGGAAATTCAGTGATATTATAATAGGGTATAGGGTTTTCAAGTAAATAGAAAATAGCCGAAATTGTTACATGATTAAATTCCAGCTACTAGCCACGAAAGTGGGTAATACAATCAAAACCGTAGGGTCTCGTACGGAAAATGAGTTTCCATCAATGGCAGGGCTACTGGGGTACCGCCCGTCACAGTACGGGGCCTAGATCACCGTACCGAGGAGCCACCCTAACTCCCCTGCAACACAAGGCCGGACCCATCCCTTACTGGACAGTTCCGAACAAGACAACCCCGCAGTTGTGGCCAACAACTGCCCACACAGCCGAATATAATAAGGGACTTCTAGACAGGTAAATCTCACTCTCAAGTGGGGGCTACCCACGAAGCCTTGCTGCACCTCCCATGTTTTATCCATTCCCGGTTGATGAGGCTTGAGGCTACGATTACCTTTAGAGAATACATCTCTTAGAATGCTCATCGTCCACCTGACGATGTTCTGAAAGCATTCAATCCATTCAAGTTCGTTCCGGGTTCGAACGAAACCGAAGGCATTATCTCGTTACACTCATTTTGGAATCACCCTCAGAGTTAACGACAATAACCCTTGCACTCTAAAGCTCCACCTTGATCCTCACTTGAGATGTCACGACCTAACGTTTAACTTGAATCGATGTGGTTTTCGGAAATCAATTCGATTCCCGATCCCGGTTTCATCGAAATCCAAACGTGTCTTAAAGGCCAAGTTGTTTAAAAATTTAAACAATTAAATTCAGATTTAAACATAGCATCACATAGCATTATTAACAGATAATAACCAATATCTATCACAGATATACAACATCTCATCACAGAATATCTCAACTATCATTCAACAGATGTCAACCATATTCAGATATTCAAATCAAACAATCATCCACAAGCAAGCACTACTTTAATTCATATCATAATTAATTTAATTAATTTGAATTAAATTAATTACTTAAGAATTTATCACTTAATCTTGCTTAACCAAACATTAATTAATTAATCATAATCATTTAATTAATTAATCACCTCTTAATTATCTCATTATTAATTAATTAAAGTTTAATTAATTAATAATCCTTATTTAATTATCAATTAATTACTATAATTATTTATTAATTAAAACTTGATTTAAAATTAATCATTCCTTAATTGGTTATTAATCAACCCTTAATTTATAATTAATTAACCTTAATGAATCACGATTTAATTTATCTTAATTACATAATTAATTATTCATTAATTAACCTTAATTATTTAATTAATTAAATCTTAACCCTTAATTAATTTACAATTAATTATAAATTAATTAATGTTTAATTACTTAATTAATTACCTCCTAATCAATTAATTAATTAACTTCTTAATCACTAATTTATTAATCATAAATCAATTAATTAATCAATTATTAATCACTTATGAATTAACCTTAAATTAATTAATAAATTAATTAGTAACCTATTAATTGTTATTTAATTCAATCCTTAATTATCCATTAAATAATTCATAAGTAATTAATTAAATCTTAACAAATTAATTAACCAAAATAAATTAATTAATTCCAACTCTAATTTTTAATTAATTAAAGTAAACTTTAATTTCAAATCTAATTAACTTTTAAAACAAAACAATTTTCATTCATCTTTAAAACTCTTACATATTTAAATATTTCAATTCATTAAAACTAATTACTTTTGAAAAAGTTAGATTTAAAAAAATGTAAAATCATTTCAACTTCAACAAATAGAATGTGAGTTACTTTTGAAACAAAATATTTGACATTTACAAAGTGGTGAAAATATAAAGTTTTAAATTTAAACTTAAAACTAATTTTAGATTTAAAACAAGTTTTAAAGCTTGATTCACTTACTTGGTTAAACTCGACCAAAACTTCAACTGACATTAACACCATACTCCATCTCATCTCTTCCCTACTCTCATCATTCCCCTGAACCCAACACGCACACTCAAGCAACAGCAACACAACCCCGAGCCACACGCGACTCTCACGCGACCAAACACGAGCGTTTCTTCGAGTCAAACCCACTCGCGTTCAAAACGAAGCCTACTGACACAACACGCACCCGTGCACATGCACGGTGCTCCGGCACCTCCATCACCGCCGTCGCCAGCTTGCGCAAACCCCAAACCATTCCCAGACCCAATCCCAAAACCCAGAATTTGACAATTTGAGCTCAAACAAAATTGGGTTGTTCGAACCCCAAACACTAACTACAGTCGCCAGAGAAAAGACCATCATCCACGGCAAGCCTTCCCCCACGTGCCTCCAAACTCTAGCCATGCACTCGCGGCACCCAAACACAACTCCACCCCAAACCCCATGAAACTCGATCAACCAAAAGCTTCACGCGATCGAAAATCTCAAACTCAAAAAAACACAGAGCTAAAACCCTAAAGATCAAATTTCTAAAATCTGTGTTGCACAATAAATTCAATTAGTATTTTTCTAGTGCTATACATCATTAAACAAAGCTTCGGTTTAAATTTCAAAGCCTATAATCAATCCAGTCATATGAATTTGACAAAACCCCCAAATTCAGTTAAACCCAAAATTCATCTTCAACTCAAAGTTAAAAATCCTGATTTCTGTTTTAAAATTCATATCATGCACTATAGATTTAGTATATAATCTTGATTCATTAAAATTCGAACCAAATTTACATGATATAATTATTTGGTTTCTACTGCATTTCTTTCTTTCTGCAGTTTTTAACAGTTTCATCTGCATATATATTTTAACACTTAAATTATATTGAATTTAAACTCCACATTTGAAGATATCAACTCAGTATTTACTTGCTGTATTTAAATTTGAAGATTGTTCAGAAATCTACTCTAAACTTGAATTTACAGAGGAGTACAATTAACTTTTAAACATGCACAGCAAAATTTAAAACCTGAAAACAAATACTTCACAAAATAACTAACATGCAAGCATTTCAGAGCTAACATTCAACATGCAATCAATTTTATACTTAAAGTTTTGATTTAAAAATTTACTCACCAGTTTTGTTGTGCAGAGTCAAGGAATTTAAATCCTGGGAAAATAACTGCAGATCTCTTTCCTCTACTTGAAATTGCTAGATTATCTTTGATGATGCCTCAAAACTTGAATCAATAAGTGATAAAACTTGAGATTGCTTGATGATGTTTGGTTGAAGGTGTATAGATTTATGAAGTTCAGATTTTGAAAAATGAAGGAGTGTAAAATTTCTTGCTTAATAAAATGGGAAAGTATGTAAGAAATGTCTTTTAAAAATTTGCTTTATAAAATTTAAAGAAAATAAAACCTAAATTATGACACTTGTCACAAAACCTAACTAATTTTCTAACACATGTTAATAATAGGTTTTAAATGTTAACAAGTGTTTATTCATGCAAAAAGAAATTAAGATGTTTTTCTTAATTGATCTTCTTAATCTTAAAAAAATCATTTTAAATTCCTATAAAAATCAATTGCCTTAAAAAAAATGAAGATAAAACAAATGTTATAACTTGAATAAAATCATAGAATATTACATAATACTCAAAGTAAAATTTAGAATAAAAATTAACATATTTTAAATCTTTTAATTTATCAATTCAAACTCAATTTAAGTTTTTCAAATTCAATTCAAAAAAATCAAATTTGATATGAATAAAATTTTAACACATTCATTATCTTATTTATGTATTAGTTTTAATTAGAATAAATTTATATTTACAATTCATTTATTTGCTGTTGAATAAAATAACAAATTTATCAAATTAAATTGGTTTATTATATAGATTATCATATTTAAATTCAGTGTGAAATTCCGGGATATCACAGGCTAGATCCAAAAACCCAATCAAATTTCATACAGAAATTTAAACACATACCTTTTTGTCGAGCAATTCAAATTTATCTTCTGCAATCAAAACCAATTTTCTTTTCCTTTATAATACCTGCATATCTTGTTTAACAATAATATCCAATTACAACATTCAAAATCATTTCGCGTTTCTTTTACAAAAGTTTCAATATTTGCTTTACTTAAGCCCGTATGATGTACCTATATCATTCGTACGCAATATTGAATCCGATCGCCTAATCGATCATACAATTTCATTTCGGAACTAGTATCGTCCCCCCGACTTCCTAGTGCGGACTCAGATCTGGTTTCTTGATCAGAAACCATCATTCTCCTTGCATAGTCATAACTATGATAGAGAATTTCTAGAATCAATTAAAATCCATATCCAGGGTTCGCCGTCGAAAATCGAGCGAAAAATCCTAACTCGGATCGATAAAATTATCTCGAAATTCTGTGTTCGAATCTAAATCAAATAGCTATGTGAGAAAAAAAAAATATGTACATCCTACGTAATTAGCCCAACTGATTTTTAGCTATGCCAATTCTCTTTTATTCATATTCATTTTGATTTTTATTCACAACCATCCAAATTCACAACCTTCAGTTTAATTTCCATCCAATTATTCACTTGGAATAATTTTCTCAATACCATATTTACTTAAGAATTTCATTTTTCATTTCTTAAGTTTAATATAAATATTGTATACACTTCTTACATTAAGTTTTCACTTTACTATTGTAGTTTATTTTCATTACTATTCACCTTGCCCTAACAATTCCATTTGAATTCAATTTGGCTTCCACTTTGAATATTGAATTAGTTTCACTTACTAATTAATTTAAGCCTCAAATAAAAGTTTGTTTGCAAACTCTTTCCTTCTTTTAGTTTCTTTGAACAATTTTTCAGTTCATCTTACTTTACTTATACAAATTAAATTAAAGTTCAACATTCAGTTATAATTCTATTTGCTTAACAATTTTAAATCAATTGTCGTTAGTGAAATTTTCAAAAGATTCAAAAAAATTCTAACTCCCAAAATTTTCGGAAAATTTTGGCAGAGTCTCCTTTGTACGGAGGAGCTTTTGCAATTTGACAAGAGATATAAATGTATATACATCGACCCACATGGTCGGAAAACAGAAAAACAGTTCATATTTCCTATTTGTATTACGTAGGCGTACCTTATTTAGCATTTTAAAGCAAGCAGCTATTTATTTAAGTAATTAACGCAATCAAAACCAGTCAAACGGCTTCCAAGAACCTGTACTTACTCAATTTAAACATGTCAGTGTCAAATATACGAAGTTTATTAACAACTTTCTTAATTTCAATAGCTAACACTTGTATAATATAAGCAATATCCACTAAACTCTTCCATAAGCAAATTTATAAGGTTCCAATGCAAATTTAAATGTTTTCATTTAAATGGTTTACACTTCATTGCTTACATTCAATTCATTTTAAATCCAAATAACCTCATGTTTATTACAATTGATTCAAAAACCAATTTTATTTCTTATATTAGCTCATTTGAGTCCACGACGACCATTACTATGCAGATTCAATGATATTCACTTAATAAAATATCCATTCAAGTTTATAATTAATTTAAATTGATACCATCTCAATTTATACCTTATTCTCTTTCGTTGCCAATTAATTCCGTTCAATTTTATTTAGCATTCCATGTTCACCATTATTCATTTGAATCCATTCATTAGTCCTGGAACATTTCCTATTATATTAACTAATTTATTGCCAATCGATTTATTCAAATTTTAAACCTAATATTTGATTTTTATTTCAAAATCCACTTTTACTATTTTACCGGAGTCCAATCTATTTTATAATTTAAGTTTTGGTTTTCATTCCTTTCTCAAATACGAACCACATTTTATTTAGGCTTATTTATTCCACTTCTAAATTTTATAAGTCACACATTTATTTATACTCAGCTTTCATCTATTTACAATCAATCTTTTCACATTTTTACATTTTACTTCTGGATTATATATTTTATTTAGTCAGGTATATTTTTATTATTCCATAATCAATTTAAAATAAGATTCCAGAGTTTAAACAATTTCCCAAAATCTCAATATCACCTTAGAATTCAACTATATACAAAATCCTTTGCACATTCAATTATCCCTTTGAATTTCAAAACCAAACCCAGTTCGCAAACAATTCCAATTTAAAACAACTTGGTAGCAATTTCTCTTCTAGAAACTCGAAAATGAACTTCAATGATGCTACAGTCATCACCGAAATTATTTTCCAGCGATCGAAAGAGAATTAAATGCTTTTATCCCTTTAAAATCCCTTTCAAATATTTTTAAATTCCATATCCCTCCATATTCAATTCCAATTCAAAAATATTTCTGAAATAATACCACTATTATTTCTCCAAAACTTTTGAAAACTATTTCCAAATCCAAAGGAATTTAAACCCTTTTCCAAAATTCCAAATTTGAAATCCTTCCAATTTATATTCCGATATTACTCTGGGACTTTATTTCCAATGTTAAATCGCATTCATAGTTTATATTTACAAATTTCTCTAGAGGTTTATTTCAATTTATAAATTACATTTATAATCTATATTTCAAATTCCATTTTGTTACATAAATTTATTTCCTCAACTTTGGTTATAAGTTCCAATTTCTTATTCAATTTCTACACAAGAATGTTAATAATTTATTATTATCATTCTCTAACAACCAAGCATCCAAATATAATAATAATTTACAAAAATTATTTCTTTTATATACAAAAATAATATGGGTAAAATTATTTCATTTACCCTACTTTAAAACAATACAGTGTCGAATTGTTCTATTCAAGTGCTTAGAGATCCCTATCAATAACGTTAATTACTCGTATTGACCAGAATCCATAAACTACTCAATAAACCAATCAACACAATGAAAAACCATTTTATATTAACTAACAAATATGAGCTCACATTTATTAATACACTTGAACTCATTTTAGAGTACTATTGACTCTATTTCAAATGAGTAATTTCCCACCAGAGCCAAGGTTATCACCAACCTAAGCTCTGATACCAAGTGAAACGACCCGCAAATCCGTACCCCTTGAGTCAACACTATTCTACATAAATCAACTCAAGTTGTACAGAAATACGAACAATTTGGTTAAAGAAGAAGAGAGGTAGAAGAAGAAAATAGAAATCAACATCAGAATCTAACCATCGCAGCGAAATAAAATATAATAGACAATAAATAATCTTTACTCAAAAATCAAATAACTCTGTTTTTATATATACATCATCAGAGTACATTAATTACAGTTCAACATCAATAATATACAAATGGATACACAGCACTCAACACAACGGAATATATATATAAACAAGTACGGGAATACGTATCGTCATCCAGCTCGTCTCCCGAGCTCTACAGTATCATATTCTGTATCCTATAATACTCGGTCTGACCGGAGCATTACAGTTAAATAACACCCGAGTCAGTCTGGAATACCGGAGTGAGAAAATCACAGTCAATTGATTATTAAAGTTTCAAAAATCCTTTGAAAACAAAAGCATCTCGTAAGACCACGCCATAAATAAACATGTCGGGTTTTTACCTTACGATAGCTAAAACAATTTTTATAGAAATCCTCTGATATTATAATAGGGTCTATATGCAAATACTTATAAAATAGCCCAAATTGTTACATTATTAAATTCCAGCTACTAGCCACAGAGTGGGTAATACAAACAAAAATCGTACAAGTCTCGTAGGGAGAATGGATTTCCAACTAATGACTAGGCACTGGGGTACCACCTGTCACAGTACAGGGCCTAGATCACCGTACCGAGGAGTACGCCTCCTCCCCTGCAACACAAGACTGGAACTACCCCTTACTGGATAATCCCGAGTGAGATCGCCCCACGGTTGGGATCAGCAACCGCCCACTAACCCGAAATAAAAAGGGACATCTAGACAGGGATGACCTCACCCTGCTTGGGTGCTACCCACCTAGCCTTGCTGCATAACCCCTGATTTTCAGTCATTCCCATTTGATGAGGCTTGAGGCTAAGCGTTACCTTTTATAGAACATTTCTCTTAGAATGCCCATCGTCCACCTGACGATGTTTCGCAAGCATTTATCCATACAAGTCTGTCCCGGGTTCGCACGGAACCGAAGACACTATTCCTGCTACATCCATTTTGGAAATATCCTCAGGATTAGTAGCGACTAACCCTTGCACTTCACTGCTACATCTTCGACTCCGAACACGTTTCACGAAACGTACAAACCGGATCGAAGTGGTTTTCGAGAAATAAATCTCGATCCCGGTCTCTTCGAAACGATCAACGATTTGTCCAATATTGATAGTCGGTGATTTAACTATCAATTAATATTCACAAACAACCATCAACCAATAAATAATTTTCCAAATTATTTATTTATTTATCCAAAATATCTTTACAAGATATATTTCAGGTTTTCAACCCTTTTTAAAACAGTTCCAACCCAGTTTCCGCTCACGGAATACATTACCCAGATATTTATTTCCTTTGGGACACCAAGTTCAATATACTTTTAGATTTTAAAATAAATTTTAAAAACACTTTATTATAGAACATACTTTATAACTTTAAAATCAAAACTACTTTAATACTTTATTAAAATATATATACTTTAAGAATATTTTAAATAAAACCACTTTATAAAATGTAAACTAATTTTTCTTTCAAAACATAATACCAAGTCACCTTTATATAATTACTACATTAATAGATTTGAAAACACTTGCTTTAAAAGTTAAACATTAGAGAGAATAAATTTTCTAAACATACTTTTTAAAACCATTGTTAAAACTTTTACTTATATTTAAAATTGCTTTGAAAACCATACTTGGCTATCCCGAGAAATACTCTTCTCTTTCACATTCTTTAAAAATAAATCTCCATTTATTTTTAAACAAATTTACCATTCCTTAATAAATTCACACATTGAATTTATACTTCCAAATCCACTTCACCTTTATAAACCCGGATTATAAAATTCAAAATCTCACTTTTCTTTAATTCCAATTCCAGACACTTAAATAAAATTTACAATTAACTTCTAATTTACTTTACTTTGAAATAAATTCCTTCACTTACTTTATTTATTTTAAATTCCATTAACTTTAAGATTTTTACTTCTTTATTATGAGTTAAAACCCTTTCAAAAATACCAATTTCAAATTTCCAAAATTCCTTCTTATCCTTTGATTAAATTTAACCCTTAATTTAAAATTGACTTCTTTAATCTTTAAACTAACATCACTTTAGTTTAAAATTTATCATTCCCCCGTTAATTCAAAATTCCCTCTTTTTCCATATTTATTAGAATTTTGAAATTGCTTTTACTTTATTCTATTTTTCAATTCATTATTAAATTTATTCAAATTCCCGAGAATTTATTTTACTTAAAATTTTATTCTTTTATTTCTTTTCACAAATCCAATTCTATAGATTTTGATAACTCATTACATTGAGATATTTAATTCAACCATACCATCCAATATTTCAATTACCAAAAAAAAAATCATCACAGGATATCAAATATTCATAACACAGAATATTAAATGATCTAAATAAATTTGAGGAATCCAGTTGGATCCCTCCAACCTATTTCCCTACATCCACAGATGTTATCACAACATAAAATACCAATTCCACTTTGAGGTGGAATATCGCGGTATACGGGATTAAATATAATATTACCCGCTATTATGCGGCGTATAGGGTCTCATCCGCTATATAAATGCGGGAAATCAATCATTCCAAGATGTAATATATACTATAATATAGCACATCAAATCAATTCATCCATTCAACCAATTATTTAAATTTAACCATTTAAATTTAAATAAAAATTCAACCGAGTGAGATTAACTCGCCTTTTAATATTGTTTTGCAGCCCATTTCCATATCGACTGTTTTCTTCATGATTTCAGACCTTGAACAGATATTAAATGATTTTATTAATATTCGAACTAATCGAGAAATTAATTTCTATTAAATAGATTTGATTAACAAATCATTTATTAATTTAATTACTAAGTTTCAGATGATCGAATAGTCAATTACATTAAATTTAATTAACTAATAATTTAGTTTTCAACTAATTCCCCTCAACAATTTCTAACAAAATTAAATAAGTTAATTAGACAAATTGACTTCCATAATACATATTTTAAAATACTAGTAGTTTCTAAAATGAATATTTATTTATTTCTGGAACTACATAGATAATTATAAAAATAATTTATGGATTCTAAAAATAAAAATCTATTTTTATAAATTCTTCAACATTTACTTTTTCAAAATCGCATATATATACACACATATGTTTTCTGGTTTAAACCTTATATGCATATATATATATATATATGTATGTATGTATATATATTTATTCTAAATAAATAAAAAAATAAAAATTTTCCCTTTTAACACACATACATACATACATACATATATATATATTCAATTAAAACGGGAATAGTTTTATACTTACTGGAGTACTATCATCTTTTTCTCCGTATATATATATACATATATATATACATATACATATACATATATATATATATATATATTAACCTTAAATCAGTTTTAAATTTGAAATTAAATTGTTAACATATACCTTACTGCCTCAGAACTACCCTGACCTCCCACAAACTTCCTTTGCCTGCCATGATCTCCCAAGCCCTAGCTCGTTACCCTCTTTCTCAAACCGGTCGCCCTCCCCATCGAAAATGCTTGCGTGTGAGACCCACCTCCTCCGTCGACTTGAGATCGATGCTAAAGCCTAGCCGCGACGTGATCGAGCTCGACTCGAGCGCCGCTTAGCACAGCCCCATCCCTTCAATGCCGGGCCAATCCCATCACAAAACCTTGCTCACGTCGCGACCACAAATTGACACCACCGCCCTCGCGACTGGCCGCGTTCCAGTCTATGCCTCTCCTGGCATCGCGAATCATGAATTCACAGTCGATTTGATGGGCGATGCCTTTGAATTGATCTTCGACTCGATCGGCACGCTACGATTTCTCTCGTGAATTTCTGAAGGAAGGGAGAAGGGTTTTTTTTACGAGTTCACTTCATGCTAAGGAAGCTTGGTCGGTCAAGTAAAAATAAACAAAAAGAAAGTGCGTGCCAGCCCAAATAGGAGACGTGTTGAAATAAATGAAATAGAGTACATGTCGTTCCTATTTGTATTGTGAATACAGGAAGTGTATTTCGAGCCTTTCCAACGAATTACTACTTTGTACACGGCTATTCAAGGAAACATGAATGTACATGTCTTTCAAAGCCTGCCATAAATAAAAAGCAATAATATGATATTTAAATTTACATTCAAATTTAAATCGTCTAAAAATCGTAGCTAAAATTTTCGAACTCCCATCGAGGTGTGCCGCCGGACGTTCATAATGTTATATCCCTATTCCGAACGCAATGGAACAAGTCTCAAGTCTTAATTCGATTGTATGGAGAAGATAGCTTTTTGGATCGAGTTATTATATTAAATTTTCGATATAAATTTCAGCGCGTTTATATATCATACGCTCACACTACAACTCCAAACACGACGAAAATTGGAATCCGATAATAATACAATATTACGGATCCAATGGAACTGGTTTCGTCGAATTCCGAGACTGTGTCTCGGAAGGCTACTTTTTAAATATCGGTTTAAACGATAAAATTCAAAACGTAACAAAACCCTTGCAAATTCAATTTCAACACTTTTACTATCTTCAGTATTATCAATATAGATTTTAAAAGCCATTGAATTATTTTTAACCGGCTTAAAACTCCAGATTCAATAATTTATCCAATTCCGATAATTAAATTCAACAATTAATTATCCAATAAATACTGATATTTGAAATTAAAGTTAATAATTAACTTTTGAATATTTAAAACTAATTAAATATTCCCATTCCAAATGTCTAAAAATTCTGGGTCGTCACAGTACTAATGTTTTGGGTTGTCGCAACAATGTTTTATGTAACATTCATTTTGACCCAATAAAATGTGTCTTGACCTTCCATTGTGAAATACACGAATTGGTTCTTGTGATGGTATTAAAGGCTTGGTGGCATAGGAAGCATTACTTCTTATACTTAACACCCATTCTAAGGTGTATGAACTCGAGAGTTGTATGGTTATAGAAATCTATTTAGTGTGTCTCCAAAATGGTAGTGTTATGAAATATACACATACCTTTGATATAAGTATATGAAAATGTTTTCCAAATATAGAATAGTTGAAATGGTTTTGAGAATATATCTTTTTAAAGATAATTTGAAGTAAATATTTAGAAAGTTATTTGATTGAATAAAAGATTAATTAAATGGGCCTAGTGATTGCTTGTGTGCTAGTTTTTATATGTTGCGTTTGTAGTTAAATAATCAACTATAAAATTTGGCCATTTTTTGTTCCTTGACTTGATGTGGGAACTGATTAGTTGTGCACTTAGCACTAAGCCAACCGTGTAGGCTTAATCATCGCTTGGGTTAAGAATGTTGATTCGAGTGGTGTGGATAAAATGCGGTACTCTAATCTACCGGGCTTCCTTCCGGGCCGAAGGATAGCAAGGTGAGAATTGGAAATATGGTAAGTCTACAAGACTTGGCTTTCATATGAGGTTGAGGGCCTCTTTATCATTGATGGTACGGAGAGACCAATATTGAATTTATCCAGAAAAGCACTTCGGACCAATGTATACATTCGAAAGAGCAGGTTTATGTTGATGATTTTTGAAGGTGGAGATCATCATGATGCAGAGCTACTTTCCACTAGACCCGCGATCCATTTTTTATATATATGGTGGCAGTAGCACTTTGTTATGAAAATCTTTGATATGCAAGGGCTACTCGTTACTAATCCTAGGTTTGATTCCTAATAGGATGTGGTAGAAGAGTTCCTTTGGTTTGTCCTATTCATGGAAAATTTGTATGGACGAATGTCTGACATTGTGTTCTAGATCAATGGATTGATCTCTATAAATGCATCATCTCTTTGGTGGCGGAGAAGGCCACTTCTCTTAGCTTAACACCCTTTACTGAGACGTATGAGCTCAGAAGTTATACGTTTGAATCAGTTGTGCAATTATAGAATGGCAATGTGGCATTCAAAGTGGAAACTTGATGTACTATGTGAAAGGTAATCGTTAGCTCAGGCCTCACACCTGAAAATGGCTAAAACAGGGTAGATGCGTAAGGCTATGTGGTTTGCAACTGTTAGGTCATCCCCTTCTAGATATATTTATTCCAGCTATGACGTCGGGTTTTAAATTATTGTAGTGTATGCGAAGGGAAATCTCGAATAGGTCGGCAACGATCGGGTTGATGGCATATTTGGTACTATCTAATTAGAGGTTGGCTGGCCTTGTGTTGGTAGAGGACCATCAGTTGGGTCTCGGAACATCCCTCTAGTGGTGTACTGCCAGAATGTGGCCCCTTATCTGGTCATTTATTGGAAAACCATTCTCCAATACGAGTTTGCAATTTTTGTTGTAGAGCCTGGTATGCTGGAATTTAATAATGGTAACAACTTCAGCTTTGATTAATATTATTTACATACTAGACATTAATGTAATGTAACAAAATTTGATATGAAATGGTTTGGTTATCGTAAGGTAAAAACCTATTCTGTTTATGTACGGTGTGGTCTTATGAGATACATTTTGTTTTGAGAAAGAAAAGTTTTTGATAATTTTAAAAATTCAGATTGAGATGTGTTTTCTCATGATGGTTTATGAGACTAATTTGGGCGTTCTTCCCCTTCAATGCTTGGGATAGACCGGGCATATTTACAAATTTAGATTTGGATGCTTTGGCGCTTCAATAGACGAGCTGGAGGTCTTCAGAACATATTCCCATATATTTTTATTTTTCCACTGCATTAGTTGTTTAAATTATCAGCATTTGTAAGGATAGATTATTATAACTGTCTAGACTGATGATTAGTGATTTGTTTTTATACACTGATGGATGTATGTATATTATAGTTTCTCTTTAGTAAAAAACATTGATATTAAATTATATTTTGTTCCGCTGTGATTGTGAGATTCTGTGTTATTTTAGTTTTTTTTCTTCTTCTTCTCTTCTCTTCTTCTTCTTTCTTCCTTTTCCATAACTATACGCGTTTCCATCTAATTTGGGTTGGACATGTGTGGTTTAATATCAGCTTGAATTGTGCAGATTCGCGAGTTGTAATAGTATGTGTATCTTAGAAATGAAATGTCAGACATTCATGAATACAAGTTGTCTATGAATAGGACAAACCGAAGGCACTTCTCCTACTACATCCTGTTTGGGAATCACCCTTAGGATTAGTAGCTAGTAGTCCTTGCATCAAAGATTCCTAATGAAGATACTACCACCACCATATATATGATATGAGAATTTCCCTCAAGGGTCCATGGCGAGTCGCCCTACATTATGAAAATTTTCGTCTTCAAAATTATTATCTCCAACTTTTGGACACGTATATTGGTTCAAAGTGGTTTTCAAACAAGAATCGCCAAATTCAACCTCGGTTTCTCTTAACTAATTATCAATAAAAAGAGGTCAAGTGTTGTAGATAATTACGATTCCATTAATCAATATCCTTTTCATCCAAGTATAATGTCTTCTTGAGATATATCTTTAAAACATTTCTTTTTAGTGTATACGAGATTGTTAAAACTCTCTTAACTATGGAAATATCATATTATATCTTTTAAATTACTTAGAGAACTGTTTCCATTCTTTTGTGGAGATTTTACGTTAAATATACCTAATACTAATTTTCGTATTCAACATGTACTATTCATTAATGGTGAAATCACCTTTTAAATTCACATGGTGGTACAAGTTCCCTCCTTGGATTTTAGTGTAGGGTTTATGTTTAGGGAAAACTCTAACACTCTTTTTCTTTTATCTTTGACAAATGTGGTCCGAGCAAATCAAATTTACTATCCCATCTGTCAGACTAGTTCGGATAGCTAGAGCGGAACCTAAACACTTGTTGTAGAAACTAAGGTAGGTATGATTTAAATTTAATATTATATTAATTAAATCATGTGTAGTCGATGTAGAGAATCTGGCAGATGCCAATGTAAGTTGACCAATCGGGTTTCTATATGTCGACCGGAGCAATGATAGTGAATCAGGCTATATATAGTGTGTCATGTGTCCTTAGCATGATGAATGGATGCACCTTGTATGGATTGCCTGCTCATGTTAGAAAATGAGCTCTGGCGCACAGTGGGACTATGTGTAGATAGGTTATTACTCATTAACATGGGATGCACGTTAACAAAACTGGATGATCTCCAAAAAGGTATAGAGCTCTTCTTCGTAGGATTGTAGGTATGTGATATTTCATTTTAGGTGTCGATTAGATGAATGTCCAAGAATGTGTCGACTACGAAATTCGATAAACACTAAAATAATTTGAGGATTTGTTTTCTTGAGGTGCCTCAAACAAGACTGCTTCATGACCAAATTTAGTCCAAGAAACTGTAATCCCCCCTCACCATCTCTTCTCTAATAGTGCATTGGGACCAAAAGTTGTTCTTGATGCTTTGGAAAGGAATAGCGACGATAAAGAGCAAAATTGTCGGTCAAGATTTGAATATGGATAGGCAAAGACTATAATGTCAAGGATGTAGGTGAACTAAAGTAGTGCAAGGTGGCGGGGCTCGTTAATTATATGCGATGACTTACAAAAGAAAGCGATATATGGAGAAATAGCAATAAAATGGTCAAGATTCAAGTCGAATGGTGCTTGGGATCTTGTAGATCGATGCCAAAAACTTAGCCAAATATTGATGATGTAGCGAGGTGAAGAGAACGCAAGGGAAAGACCAAGAATTGCCTAGCAACGAAGGAGAATAATACTTGAAAGTGAAATTGAGAACTGAAGTTTTCTAAGTGTTGTATTTATATGACACTGGAAAATTTGATCAATACCAATCCATTTTGATTGGCACCAATTGATATGATATTAAGTTTGGAAAAAATTGCATCGATATGAAGAAAATGAAGTCTAACTGGCCAAAGAATGGAGCAGCTTCAAAACAAATTCTAAGTTGGTTGGAGACTTCAGATTGAGGAGTTCAACATTTATATCTACAGAAGGGATATGATTGAAGATTGTTTGAAGCAATGTGCCAATATTCATGGAGAAGATGCAAGGTGTCACAAAAAGAGTTCAAATGATGGAAGCTTCTCTACACGTTTAGATTTTGTTGGTTATGTTGATCTAAAACGTGCTTTGATATTTCAAAAGCATACACTGAGGGGAAAGTTTTATCTGATATTTGAACCAAGCAACATTTCCGTGGAACTGGACATAGAACAATGAAGAAATCAATCAAGAGGTTCAGAGAGTATCAAGATTAGAGATTCCAAGATTATTTGCTAAGAATCACGCAATCCATATCGATTGACAATGATCCATACGAATCAATACCGAACGATCCCATGAAGCTAACGGGCCCATCTTACTCATGTAACAATCAAAGTTCAAGAAAGAAAAAGAAAGTATAAGGTCTAATATGGATCAGTACCGAACTATAATAATTTTATGAAGATTGAACTATTAAGACTTGATGACTTGTACAAGTCAAGGAAAGAAACAAGGGAAAGGTCAAAGATATGGCCCAGTACTGAACCGTATCGATTGGTACCGAACCATTTTGATAGCTGGACTTCGTGCGTATTGGCATGTTGTTCATTCTAGAACTTTAGATTTTTTTTCTCATTCAAACTAGATCCAGCGATTTTCATGGTTGAATTCAACTTTAAAAAAAGAAACTTCATCAACTACAAAAGAACTTTTAGATCTTTATTTGGATTTTGCACTGAATTGTTGCCGTTTTTGAAATCAACGTTATTCTACACTGAAAATTGTTGTAAATTTCATGTAGAAACTATTCCTATTGCCATGTCCTCCTCTTCCATCACCTACTCCCCACCTATCCAACCTATACTATCACATGTTCTACCCACACCTGACCTCACCCCATTTTCACATCTTCCCTCTACCGCACTCCAATCCATCCCTATCTCGTCATCTTATGTGCTTCCACCTCCCACACAACCCCTCTTCTTCCATGGACCCCCCTTTCCTTATTTTCATGTCATCCCTCTTCTCTCAACCACATTTCCTTACATCCCCACTTTTATCATCTTTGCTTCTTTTCATCCCCCCCTTTTAACCTGCCTTCGATTGACAATTCATATATTGAAAAGTCTATTACCTTTGGCAATAGCAATAGTAATTGGGCTTATGTATAGACTAAAGAACGCTGGAAAATTTGTGCCCAAACATTTTGAAATCAACTATGATGGAAGGCCAATCTCTCCTTATCAAGAAGTGGATGATGAATATATTCTATTAGCAAAACCACCTTGTAAGGTTTTTATATTGGTGAGAAACTCTCCTATATGACTGTTAAAACTCATTTGAATAAAGTTTGGCACCTAAAAGGAGATTTAGATATAAATTCCAACAAAATTAATTTCTATCTAAATTTCACTTATGATGAAGACGAGAAAAAAAATCTTATAATCCGACCGTATATTCTTTAGAGGCCAAATATGTACAGTAATGTCGTGGAACCCCTCTTTTAGTAGTGCTCAATAACAAGCTAAGAGTATACCTATATAGGTACACTTTTACAACATTCCTCTCCCCACTTGGTCTTTGATTAGGATAAATTGGATTGCTTGTCACTTGGGGTAATTATTTTACTTTCACGAATCAATGGAAACACTAAAACCCCTTGAATATGTTTAGTGTCTCATTGAAATAACGACCAATAGAGAGCAGTCAAAATGTATAAACGTTGTTAACGATGCCCTAATGTACGACTAGAATATTCATGGAAACTTCTTATTTTTACCAACTACAAAATCTTTGGCATTCGGTGCAGATGTGTGCAACAAATGCAACTCTTGATGGGAAAACTGTTAGGTTAAGGAGACTGAATACACAAATTTACATGCAAAAACTGAACTGAAAATAAAGAAACAATAGGTAAGGAAAAACTATCAAAATAAAAGGAATAATTCTAGGGTGTCTAACAAGATTGACTTATATGGACCAATCAATAGGAATAATAATAATAATAATAAAGGAGTTGTTAGCCTTCCTGATACCGCTAGTAATTCCCCCTTTAAATATGTATGCATGCCTATGTGAGTCAATCTTTCAAAGTAATGAAATATTGCATGTTGAAATAATTCTTCATAGTTTCCATAAATCTTGAACATCATTTATTCTAATAACAAACAAAACCATTAAGACCCTAAGCAAGTAAATCATTTTCCCACCTCAAATCAGTTCACTGTTCTTGATGAAGTTTCATACACCATCGAAGATCAGGACTTGCAAGTAATGTTCATGCACAAAATAAGGATCCTTCTGCATCTCACCACACTGTAACATTTAACCATTCTTCTCAACCTATACGTGTTGCACATGACACATTGACACCATCTTTCATTGCATCCCATCAGACCTCCTTCACTTTGTTGTCATCTAATCAGGTCTCTGATCATAATATCAGTGAATCATCCATGCTTTTAATCCCTCAAACGCACTTCCCAAGCACAGTAAGCTAAATCACCCTATGCATCAATCTTACATCTCATATCATCTCGATCGACCATGACCACTTGTTCTGAAATTGCTACCAAACACACTCTCTCATCTTTAGCCACTATCTCTCCTCCTCCTATTAGCCCTTAGGTCCACATCATGCCTCCTTCTATCCTTCTACTTCTTCCACCCTCGCCCAATCCACCATTACCTTGACCTACCCTGTTGTTATCCCCTCATACCTCTATTAGTAATAAGAAGAATAAAGTAAAGACTCCACTAAAACACCTAGCTAACCTAATAGTGTCATTGAGGAAGATACATGCTATAACATCACTTTCCACATCAATGATACCACACAAATGTCTCAAGCATTAGAAGAACCACTTTTAGCTAATACATCAAAGGGAATAAAAAGGCAATATACCAACCAACTCCTCCAAAACTCCATTAATGTAAACCAATGATATTGGAGTATGGAATAAAGGGGCGCCTATCTCCACCATTAACAAAATGAAATAAAAAAGTGATTGATGATAACCAAATCAGTCTCTTCACAATACTTGAATTAAAGTTAAGTGACAACAAAATTATTCAACCCCCAAACATATTGCTCCTTCTTGTCTTTATGAAAACAACATCATTGAAACACCATATGGTAGAATCATTGTACTCTAGGACCGCACCATACACAAACTCCAGAAACTTTCGTAATCTCAACAATATATCCACTTCTCTACAACCCATTATCAAATATCCTCCTTTTTTCTATTTACCTCCACGTATTCTTTTAACTCCCTTTTCACTAGAAACAACTCCTTGACCGTATCCCTTCTCTAGAAAAAATATCCTTGAATTTGTTTGGGGGATTTTAATTGTATGTACCTTGTCTATGTATCCATCTCACCTTTTTTGAAATATCTCCTCTTTCATGTAGCATTTCTGACTCTCATCTCATCCCCATTAATATATTTGGACCAATTTTCACTTGGAACAGCGAAGCCTATGCTATGCCTAGAACCTTCTACAAGTTGGATCATATATTCCCAAACTTTGAAGCTATCATTGCCTGGCGAAACTAGCTACTACCTCCTTGCTACCTACCCTATCTGACCATAGCCTAAACATCTTCAAGTGGGGCATGACAATAAGGAGAAGCTTTCATCATTTAATTTTTTAAGTTTTGGTCTTATTATCTAGATTTTCAATCCATATTGCTTAACACTTGACCAACTAACTCTTATGGTAATTATTAACCCACACTTTACCTAAGAAGATTTCAACTGGGCTTAGAAGATCGAAAAAAGAATGAAATGATTCACAAACTTGGAAACACGGTGAGAAGGACTGGAGAAACAACTCGGAGAAGTTTTAGCTAAAATGGGGCTAAGTACATAGCACTGTGCCGAGCTATCATAGGTCGGTAGCGACCTGTAAATCTTCCACGTTTCACTTTCCAAACTCCATATACCTCTTGTGCTATTCCAATAACTCGTGGTCAAGTGATTTTCCAATGATTTGGATGAGCAATTCCAAGGAACAACGAGAAGAAAGAAAGAAAATCCGCTGTTAGAAAGATCGCAGGAATCAATTCAAAGCCGAAGAAAAAGGACTTAGATGAACTCGAGTAGATGAGAGAAAGGCAAAACAAGTGGAAAACTTCAAATTACACCAAAAAATATAGCTCAATACCTCCACACTTTTAGGTTGTGTGACCCAAATTTTCCTTGTGCAAATTCAAACGCCTTTTGGACTTCATTGCAAATGGGCTTCTGACTCCATACCTCCATTTCTCTATAAATACCAACCTACCTGCAACCAAAAGGTGATCTTATCTCTCTACCATTGAAGGCTTCTTCTTCTTCATGTCTTACCTCTCCTTCATTAAAGTTACCTAGGAAGCCACTGTTTGCTGCTTTAGGACTTAAATCAGTAAATCTTTAGTACTGGTGACACTCAAAATCTCTAGAAACATCATTGTCAATCCGAGGTTCACTAGATTATGGTCAAACCTGATAAAATTAGTCGTAATCGGAGAGAAAACAACTAATAAAAGAGATTAAAGTGGACATAGACCAGAGATTACGTCGAACCACTATAAAAATCCTTGTGTCTTTGTTTACTTTCTTTGCATATTTCTTTATTTTTAATAGAACTGGTGCTTTCATATGATTTTTAGGTGTTGATCCATTTTTTGGGTTAAATGTAATCTTATGTACAAGCTTCAACACTTAAAATGTCTCAAACAAAGGCTTAGCTAGTGGAGCAAAACTAACTTTGGTAGAGGCAACAACAAATCTGAAGGAACAAGAAGTCCGCTCATAGCTGCTCAAATAAACCTCCTAAAGATCCTCAAAACCAATCCCTCTATGATCTAGAACATAACCTGAGAAAGGAGGTACTACACCACCTTCCCTTGAAAATGAAGTTGCCAAACAAAAACACAAATAAGCGGCTGAAACGTTTTCTGGAAAAAACTCTAAGTATTTTCACCAATGCCTCAAGGTAGGGGTGGGCATTTAATTTGGTTAACCGGCTCAACTGAGCTTAACCAAACCGCATTAATCGACAAATTCGGCTAATCGAACATTCGATTAACCGACTGATGTTAACCGACGAAATTCGGTTCGGTTAACAGTTAACCATATAACATATATCGGTTAACCGTTAACCGAATATAAATTTTCATAATTATGCTTTACTCGGCAAGAAATTACTAGCTCCTGCGCACTACCCGGCCCATCCTAATATCGCGTAACAAAGCAATGAATACTTAAACATAACCCTAATTTTTTCATCATCCCCGCTGCTTTCAATTCAACATCTCATTCCCAAAAATACTTCTATGCTAATTTCCTCTTTCCATAATCATTCCTAAAAACACTTAGGCCGATCTACTACTAATTTTCTCAGCTAATCGATCTACAAATTCATATATGGTTTATGATAGCAAGAAAAGGGAAAACGTGATTTCATATTAATTATGTGTATTTTTAGTTTTTATTTGTTTTATTTAGTTTTTATTGACCGTCTGTGTCTGTATAATTCGCTATATACTCTAATATGTGATTTTGGGATCAATTATGAAATTATATACTGTATGTATAATTTGTTTTGTTTAGTTTTTATTGACTGTATGATGACTCTAATCGAAATAATATATAGGTTTTGTATAATTCGTATATAATTAAACTTATATAGGGTCCTAAGATTCCCACTTTCAGAGATAGAAGCATTATTATGAATGACGAATCTTTGAACAATAACTTAAAGGACAATAGCCAAGTTAGGAACTTTAGGTATTGCTCTCCTGATTTTAACTATTTTATGCTTGAATTAAAAAGAAGAAAAATGTTTCTACAAAAAAAATTGTTGACAGCTTTGGTTGAAAAATTATAGATGGGAGGTGACTGAACCTCATTTGGGAAAATTTGGCATTGATTAGTACTCTGTAGAAGAGTTTATAACATGTTATAGTATAGTTCTGAGATATCATCATGTTCTAAAACTGATATTATGAGTTAGTTTTCACCCTTCGTTCTTGAATCAAAAAGAAAGTTAGGTTTTCATTTCATTATATCACTCGTTAGTTTATATGTTCCACATATCCTTATTAACTGCTTTCTAATTCTGTTCCCAACTCATTTATATTTCATTTATCATGCTTACCTTTTCTATGCTGTTTTGTTGTTACTAATTAATGATTTTGTTATTATCTACAAAGATTTCAAATAATTTCCATTTTCGACCACCACCATTCTGTTATTATCTACTGATATCTACCACCATTAGAGTAGTTTGTAATCTTAAGCGATAGTGGTGTATTTTCCAACTTTTTTTTCACCTGTGCTATCCTTAAGCTAAATTCTTATTGCGTAATTATTAAATTGATATTTTTTTCATTTTTAGCACCGCCTCTACCTTCTATATATATTGTATTTAGGTTACATGCATGCCTTCTACTTCTTTAGCCTGAATATATGTTTTAAAATTCAGCCTCTTTAAAACTTATGTTTTACTTGCTTTCATGGCCTATCAAAATATGTTGTTTCTATTAAAAGGCACACGCCTATGAAGGCACTACCAATGAAATGTAATTTTTATTTTGTTCTACTAAATATATAATGTGCCTATGAATGCACAATGCATTCTCATATGCTAAGTCAAAATATTTCCTTTTCCAATCAAGACCCTCATTCATAGATTATTTATCCATTATTTGGTATAGAAATCATTTGGTGCAAATGAACAAATGCACAGTGTTCGCGTTAATCTATTTCTATGAACTAGAAAATAGCCAAACGAATTTTATAATAAAAATAACCGCAAGCGCACGGCGTACACTTGTAGTACCTGGCGAATACGGGTCGATCCGTAGGGAATTGATGATTTTAAAAATTCAATTCAATCAAATTATCCAAAGTTGAGTGAAAGTTAAGCTAGAGTATTGGAGAATTAACTAACTAACTAACTAAAAAAAAGAAGCAAATATAAGAGTTAAATGACAATTTAAAGAATAAATCCACTCTCTAGATCATGTTGTTCAACACATATGAAGTCATGATCTCTCTTTTATGGTCATTGATGCTTTAATGGATGTGCTTATCATAAGTATGGCATATTTGTGCTATTGATTAGCCAACATAAGCCATCAAATTATAATACACCCTTTAATCCACTTACTAACTTTCATGAAACTTGACAGTGAAAATGAAATCTATTTTAAGTATGGCTTATTAACTATCTATTAGAAATATAGACCATCAAATTTGAATTTCAAATCACTTTCTTTTGCTATAATCATATTTGATGAAGAGGAAATTAGTATTATGATTGTTTAAGCATAGTCTATTTGGTGTCAACAATATAGACTATCAAATTCAAAGCAAAAACAACTAGTAAACCATTTTCATCATTATCATTAAGCACAAAAAGAGAGAATGAATTAACAAATAGTTGAAGCTACATAAATAAAGAGCTTTATTACCCCGAAATTGAAGGGATTTAGCCTCTCATATTTTTCATTTGATTAACAAATGTAGCTAAAAACATGAAAGCAAAATGAAAGGAGAATGAAAGCTTAATGAAAAAGAGGGTTAATTAATAAGAACTATAACTATTCTACTTAATGAAAGTAAATCTACACGACAAACATTAAAGTAAATAAGCATGAAAAGGAATGAGCATGTATTCAATTGCAATAAAAAAGAAATTACATGAAAATAAAATAAATGGCTAAGTAGCCATGAATAGAGAACAAAGTGATCTAAGCTAAACTAAGAGAAGAGATAGCCTCCATAAGAGGGCTTAAGAGAAGGTAGAAGATGTTACATGAACATAATGGGTTATTTATACAAGCATAAACTCTAATCCATAATTTAGGGAATGCCCAAACTACCCTTGAGAAAGTGTGGAGGCCAAGTAATCGTTAGCTTCTACTAATCATCATTTAAGTTTACATGAAGATATTAATTCCATATGCATGTGCATTAGCCTCTAATTTGTGCATTAATATAGGTGGGTAGGTGAGGTCCTTCATGTTCTTCACTTTGAATTATTTCCTTCTTCATTCCTTTGTATTCATTTTGTGCATGCATGTGTCGTCATAAAACCACTCCTATTTGAGTTCAAATTCCTGTACAAATACATATAAATTTCCAATTAATTTTTATCAAAGAAATATATGCACACAAATGATCGTTTTACCCTTATATGAAGATGGATATGTGATAATTTGGAATTAATATGGATTTTGGTTAAAACAAGTTAAAATACCCAATATGATCATATTTAAATAGAATGAATATGGTGGCAAAAATATGCACGTTTACATGCACAACCTCACACTCATCTTTTTATTTGTTCTCGAATAAAGGAAAAAATACTAAAATAAATTCGTTTTCATAGGGAGCACGATTGCATTGAGCGTATGCAACAAGCCGTTAAACCTCTAGGTGTCCCCAGTAGGACGAGTGTTGTCTCGTGAGGGTTTTCAACGAATACTACCCACAAAATTCAAATGCCGGATGAAAATATTTACAAAATGCAAGATTTATTTACAAAGAGATGAATGCGAGTTTTTAGCAATATTTACAAATGAAAGGTTTAATTTTAAATAGACAAAAATAAGTTAAATATAGGTTTCGGTCGTTATCATGAAAATTTAAGTCATTTACTCGTCAAAATTTCCAACAAAAATTAAGTTATCATAACAAATACACTATAGTTTAACTCGTTGTTTTGGTTGATAACAAAGTGTAACTATGAAATGGATCCTTAGTCGATTATCAAAGTTTATTAAGGTGGTATATTCATTTCTTTTCAATAACAAGTCAAATCAAGTAAGTTAAAATAGTGCTTGGATTTCATTTGCTTACTCTCTCTTATATATTTTTGAAAATTTTAGTGATATTTACAAAATTTACATATGCCTAACTCAAATAAACCGAGGCTAGATATATTACCCATGCACTGCCTTGCGGACTAATGTGAGGGGAATACAGAGCGTGGCGATTGAACACACGACTGTGAACATCTATTGACTATAGGCGTTATTAAAAAGAATTTTTATATAAACACCTAGCTCAGATAAACTGAGGTCAGATATACTGATCATGCACTGCCTTTTAGGCTTATGTGAGAAATGTACAGAGCATGGCTAGTATACACACAAGTGTGTACATCTATCGACTGTAGGGGTTAATAGAAAATATTTACATACATACAAATGTTTTATTTTTTTAAATGAGAGAGAGTTTTGCAAAATCATCTTAGCACCATTTAACTTAGAAGACAAAACAAATATTATATCCTTTACTTTAAATTCACCACTTTTAAAACAAAGATTTTCAATTAGGATGTATTTCATAATTAACACGTATGAATCTTCCTATGTACTAGTTAAACCATTGTTATTCGTAATAAAACTTCATTTTTATTTTTTTTAAGACGAATAAATTTTCAATAATTTCAATTTAGTAAATCAAAACCATATATTTATCCTATAGTGTTTCTTTAAAAATAAATAAAAAGAAAAAAATTTGGTATTTTCTTTTTAATATTTTTTTGAGTTTTTAAAAGAAAAAGCAAAAATAAACCATGAAAAATAAAAAATGAAGATGAGACTCCTGCCACACTTTATTTTGACCGTGTCCCCACAGTCAACCCAAGTGAAAGGAAGGTTTATTATTATTTACATGAAAATGAAATGTATTTACATGGTATCAGAAAGTATATCGTTAAAAAGTAAATGAAACGGTCTTCCAAAAACCGATTCATTTGTCTCGTCAAGTATGCGAGATACAGCTTAAGCTCGAAAAACCAAACCGTAAAAGATTTAAAAGTTGAATGTTGATTTGAAAAGATGAATGTCGTTTTATTGAAAATTGAATGGGTTATTTGTATTCGATGATTTTTGGGGTTGATAAAACAATTGATTGAAATTCAAGTTTATTTTCACCAAGTTGAAGTTCAAACTTATCATTGAAAACTTCTTCAAAATTATCGATTTCAAAATCAAAGTGGTGATTTAAATCTTCCCGTCAGAATTTGACAATTCTTCATCCAAAAGTCTAGAAAATTCATGTTCATTAATTTTGTCTTCCTTTGTTGGATTATCAACAACTTCAATACGTACCTTAAGTTTAAAATCCAAAGTTGTTGTATTCAAATTTTCGAAATCGAGAAAGGAAGATCGAATTTTAAGTTTGGCTCCACACCCTCAAAAGAATTTAAATTTAACTGCATTACCAAATTTTCAACAACTTCGTTAAGATTTTCGTTTTCAATTTCAAAAGTTGTTATTTGAAAATCGTCGATTTGGGTAAAAGATGGATTATCACTCGACTTGTCACACATTGGGATTTGATTTTGTTTTTCACGCTGTTTCATATAAGTTTCAAACAACGAATCCGTGTGATCATTGTAAATTTTGTTCATTTATTCAGCAAAAATGAATTTATAGTTATTAACTTAAGGATTTTCACTTTGAGATTGTTAAGAACAAAGAATTTCAATCGTAATGTGGTTAAGATTATTCCCATTTCCAAATTCGTTTGAAAACTTGTTTCCATTTTCATTTTGGGTTTGAAATTCATTTTGGAGTTCGAAATTGCATTAGCATGGGTTATCATCGAAATTGTTTGAATTTTTAATTGAATTCAAATTTTGAAATCCTTGAAAATTTTGACTCAAGTTATCGCCGAAATACGAGTTACACAAATCATTTATCATTTGATTTTGTTGTGTAGAGATTTCAAGTAAAGTCAAAATGCTATTTTCAAGATTTGAGGGTTGCTCGTTATGTTGAAAATTTTGTGGTACGAAATTTGAATCATTTAAACAATAATTGATGTTGAAATATCCATACGAATTTGGAGTGAAATCATATGAATTATATTGATTTTCTAAACTATTGTAAAATTCAAGTGAATATGGAAATTCGGACATTTTCAAGAATGTTTTTGGTTTTTTTATATATAAAGGAAAAATATTTACAAATAAAATTTATTTTTCAAAAAAGGAAATTGATTTTTGTTTTGTTTTTTCCAAAAAATTTCTTTGATTTTGGAAAGCTTTTATAATATTTTTTTCTAAATTTCTTTGAATTTCAAAGAAAAAGGATTTAAAATTTCAAAGCAAACGGAAATGGAATGTTTATAATTTTTTTAATTTTGGATTTTGATTTTTTTTTAATATGCATGAACTAATGCAACTAAATGAATGCAAGGGTTAATTACAAATGATTTATCCAAAGTTAACCCAAAATTGTATAATCACTCTTTTTCTTAATTCAACAAGATAGTTCTCAGCCAAGTAATGAGCAGGGGTTATCGGTGCACCACGAATCACCGTAGCAATGCAACCGAAGGTTTAAGTACCTTCAGAGAAATAATTTGGTATAATATTTACGAATCATTGTTATATTTATAACTGATTATTGCTCTACCGTAGCCTAGACACCAAGAAATTAAATTGTCGAAAGTGGACAAATTATCAATATACAATTAAGTATTATCGATGTCTAATCGTTATTATTAATAAAATCTTAGATAAAATGCAAAACAGAAATTAAACGTGTATTAACGATGCAACTATGAATGGAATTTTGGTTTTTGGTTTTTGAATTTCTGATTTTTTTTTAGTTTTTGAATTTTTTTATATAAGTGCAAATGCAAAAAACCAACAATGCAGAACAGAATAAAAACAAAGGCACAAATTTTTTTCATAAGCAAGTAATTTATTAATTTTTGGCAGCAATTGTGCGAAGCAAGAAACTTTTCCAATCTGCTTTGGTAACCTAAAAAAACCTAGATATATACAAGGGGTTGTGTGTGTGTGTATGTATAATCATAGAAGAAGCTAAATAAAGTAAAAACGAAACAAACTAAAAAAATGAAATCAACTCTTTTTTTTGTTTTGGGTTTTTTAGTAAAACAACTCTTTTTTATAAGTAAATCAAATGAAAAACTAAACAATGGAACTAATTTTCTTGTTTTTTTTAATAGAGAAGAAAAACTTAAAAGCTTAAGCAAATAAAATAGATAAAATGAAGAAAAGGAAAAAATTGAATTACAATCCAACCCAAATTTAAAAAAGTTCATACTTCAGTTAACATCTAATTCTCCATTAAACAAAAAAAATTCAGAAATTGACCATAGAAAAATCACACTTCATATATCACATTTCGCATAAAAAAATCACCCTTCAAAAACATGATTTCAACAGGAAAACACAAAATTCGCAAACTCGAATTCACAATCCAGCCCAAACAAAAACTCGCATAATTTTTTTTGTCCATGAAATCGCGACAGCTGAAGTCAATGTTGAGGATGAAGCAGGTGGAATTTGGGGGTTGCGGCGAAGTAGGCTAGTGTGTAGTTAAAGTTGCGACAGCGATGAATTTGGTTTTTGACTGGCAGTGGAAGTTTTTAGGGGTTTCATGATGTGGTTGTAGTTTAAGGTTGATGTAGGGGTAGTGTTGATGTCTATGGAAGGCGATTTGTAGTTGCTGTTTGGGGGAGGTGTGACGACCCAAACTCGATGTCCAATAAACGACATCAAATTCGCATCGCCGGAGCTTATAACAACAATTAGATGTAAATAAAACAGCGGAACAGAATCAATATCATAAATAACATCACTGTTACAACATCAACATAAAATCCATACTGCAACAGAGTACATAATACATACACTACAACTCTAAATACAACATCATGATAATACAACAATGACCATATATCCAAAAATCCTCAAATGAAAGAGGTGATAACGAACTCCCAAAAGCTAAACCTGAAGTCTCCAAAAGCTCCTAATATATCTCCAAGATAAGAGCTCAAAATACTGCTACTCCAAAATATAGAAACCTGCTACTAGGCTGCCCGTGTGGAAATAATGGGCACCCAGAGTTTAGGAAAGAAAACAATAAACTCCGGATCAGTCATGGGACTGGTATGAGTAAACAAAAACAGTTGCATTTAAATAATCAAGATTTATAAAAGAATTTTCGGAATGCTTTTAAAAATGGGACTACCATAAGACCTCCCGCCACACACACAATGCAAACACAGAATTGGAGGAGATTTCTTCTTATGATAGTTAAATATGCTTGATACGAGAAAAGAATTCTTTGATATTATTACTTAGTGCATAGTGAAGTAAAACCTTTCGAAAGTAGAATATAAATCTTAGCCAGCATAGGTACCATTATATTATGCCTACTATAGCTACCTCCTGAGGAAGCAGGTTCTACAACTAAAACCGTACTGGGTTTCGTATTGTTTCTTTGGATTTCCAACAAATGGTCAGGCCAAGGAACTTCCCATTGCCACTGAGAATGCCTCTGGATGGACATCCCCGAGAACCAAACCGGATCTCTGCCAACACAAGGCCGGGTTACCCCTAACTGGGTAACTACTGACACGAGTATGCCATCTCCCGGTCGTAACCAACCTTTAACCGGGGCCCCAGCAACAAATCACAAAATCATATATATATATCTGCGATATCCACATAAGTTAAGTATCTGGGCTCCATACCATGATACCACTTCTATCCAGAAGGAAATGTACATACCCTAAGGGGTGCTACCCCCAATAACCTTGCCGCATCTTTCCTGTTTCGACCATTTCGGGGTGTGAGGTCCGACGAAGTCACGTCCACAAAAAACATACTTTATACAAAAGCCATGCTTTGGGTCAACAAATGATCAACACAATGATCACTAAGATAGACGATCAAATAAATGATCCTATCACAAATAATCAACACAATGATCATTTCAGCAACACTCAGCATGTCACATTACCAAATTGGGAATATATCGCTGATAACTTCAACTATATAACCTCTGAGCTCGTACGTCTCAGAGAAGGGTGTTAAGCTAAAAGAATAAATTCTCCGCCACCAACAGAAATATATTTGAAAGAAATCTGCTTTATATCTCAACTTGTAATGTCAGACACACAATCCATACAAGTCTGTTCTGGGTTCGAACAGAACCGAAGGCACTTCCAAAGAAGTCCTTGCAAATCCGGATATCCACAATCCTGATCGGATTCCCCATCACATATGGAGAACTCTATACCGGAACAACTCGGTGCAGAGTCAATCGACAGGTCATCCTATCGCTCTCGCAAATATCCGGTCTTCAACACCGGTCTTCAAATGCTATCCAATTCGACGTATCACTATTCGGAATGGGTTATACGACACAAAGGTCATCTCCCGGTTAAACCGAATAGTGAGCGTTAATTTAAAAACAATGTGGATGTCATTCATAATAATTCATAGGTTCGATGTGGGTTTCGGATAACCAATTGAAATCCGATTCCCTGTCGCATCGAAGTTTAAATGCCGTTTTACAGACAACAGGGTTTTTACATCAATATAGAACGAATCACAATCACAGTGCAATAACATGGCAATATCATCATACAGAATTTCGAACAGAACAGAGATATCAATATAAGTTAACAACAATAGTTAGTTATTTATTTATCAAAACGAATGAGATAAATTAACCAAATATTTATTTTATTGATTATTCAATCAATGATTTATTATTCTTAATGATTATTAAATTAATCTTAATCGTCTTGATACATTGATTTTTCCTTAATTAGTTATTTTAATTAAGTGTCAATTTAAATTAATTAACTTGCTTTCTCAAATCAATAAATTCTTAATTATAAATTTATTTGAGTACTTAATTGTTTATTAAATCAATTTTTAATCACAACTTTAAATTATTCTAAATTCCTTTTCAAAACTATTGATAAAATAGTTTACCTTAATTTTCATTTGAAAAATCTGTTTATACTTTAAAAAATTAATTTATTGTTATATTGAAATTTTAATGTAAATTTATTTAAAATTCTTCTTTTAAAATTTAATCATTTAATTAAATTTTGATTTTTTAACTTTCTTTACCAATTAAAGAATTTACAAATCCTAAAGCATTTGTTAAAAATTTATCTTAACAAAATCAAAACTGTTTATATTATAAAACACAAAAAATTTTATTTACATTGATAACTTAAAGATTTGAATGGGCTGAGTCCATATAAATAACCCGAGTAAAAGCAACTTCTCACTCGCGTCCACCCCGTTTCATTACGCTACCTCCCCGTGACTTCCATTCTCTCCTTTCCCATGCCTGTTCTTCTTTCTTCTTCCAGTTTCTTTTTTTCTTTTCTTTTCTTTTTCTCTTTAAGTTACAAACCTTTAGCTAACTAAATAGCTTCAGGGAAAAACTCGCTCGAACACGAGTAACCACTCGAAGCAAACCCAGAAAAACTCGAGCACGAGACGCAAACTTCTGGCACTCACAAACAACAGACACGAACACCATCACCACCGTGCACGTGCACGGTGGTTCGCCGCCGCACCCATGGCCATCTCCACCTCCAGCAAGTCGCGTTTCATCCCATAACTCGAAATCAAAAACAAATTCGAAGTCATCGCCTCTCCATCAAAATATGACCAGCCACTCGAAAAACTGCAGTCGACCAAACCCACTAAAACGCCTCTCCACCTCCTCATAGACCACCAGAGACGTCGCGACCTTGGCCACATCACGCTAACCCCATGTTTTTTCCCTCCCCTCGATATCATGGAGCTCGATCATTCCATTTCGACAAAATCACCATTTTTTTTCGCACTGCAACTTCCAGTTTTAAACCCTATTTTGGGTTCGAATGGCAACTTCACACATTCGAAATTTTATTTAATATTTTTCTTGTCATTATGGAAGTTCAAACTCACTTCAATTCAAATTACAACATCTATTATTAACTCGATCTCTGGAAATTCAAGAAAACGATTTTTTTGTTCATGTTCGAACTGCTCTGTATATACCCAACTAAAAATCTTCATTTCTGTTTTAAAAATCTTATTTTCATATGTTTATTCCAATTATAATATCAATTCAATGATTTAAAATGTTTGAATTTACCTTAAAATCTTTTTTTTTTTTACTGTAATGTTCATGTTACAGAGTCAGAAGTTTTGATTTCAAGCTTAAACAAAATTTTTAAACTGTGAGTCAAGTATACACTACCTATTTTGTTTTTAAGTATCCTAAGTTAAAAATGTTAATGAAGTTCCCTTGAATCTTTTTTTTTTTTTTATTAACTAGCTCCTGAGATATGATTATAAAAAAAAACAGAGCTCACATATGTTCTCCAGTAACACAGAACAATATGCAGAGCAATAATTTTTGTTTATATACAACAACACACACAACCATGGATTAAGTATCTATATTCCAAATAAATATAGGTTTACTCACATGTTCGTTTTGAAACAGAAAGCACTATGTTGTTTGGAAGACTGCAGTTGGTCCTTCTCTCTTTCACTCTCTGATTTTTTTTTGCTTTTATTTTTCTTATAAAAACAATAATGTTTTAAATATTTTCTTCCCAGACTTTGCTATGTTTTTGTTCGAATGAACTAAAGCAAATATGCATGTATATGTAGAAGAGATGGTGTGCAGGTGAAAGGGTAAACTGAGTCCAGTAAAGCAAGTACAAGTTGAAGTATAAAAAACTAACCCATGCTTTTAGATCTGCTATGCAGTAATAACATTAAATGAAGTATGCTGCTTGTATTAAATGCAGTTATGCTTCTTTGTAGATGCTTGCATTTAATGAAAGTATGTAGTGTTTCATGCTTGTATATTTTCAGCATGCTATTTGATTTGTTTATTTGTTCATTTATTTGTTTATTTATTCTTTTGTTAATTATTTGTTTAAATGTTCAATTATTTGTTAAGTGATTTAAATCTTATAATTTCATCATAATTTTAACAAATTCTAAATTCTATTAAAAGATCATCTATCAATATCTCTTTTTATTTAATTCTATATTAATGTGTAATATTAATATCAACAATAAAATCTTTAGATTAAATTTTACTAGTTAAATCCCGAAGTTCAAACAATTTATCTATTTTTAAATTTTCAAAAATTTCGGGATGTTACAATATCCCCTCCTTAAGAAAATTTCGTCCTCGAAATTAAAAGAAAGAGAACGTAAACAAATAATATAAGAATTTAGAAATAAGGAAATGACTTACAGATTCAAGTCGAGATGTCAATTCTGCATTTGGGATATGATTTCTTCATATTCTCTTCAGTCTCCCAAGTACAGTCCTTTGGATCGCCACTCCATTTAACTTTGACCAATTTCACAATTTTATTCCTCAATCGCTTCTCATCACGATCAACAATTTTCATCGGTTCCCTTCTAACTGCCAAGTTGGGAGTGATTTCAAGATCCTGCTGAGCAGCTTCTTCAATAATATCATCTGGATCGTGCACATATTTCCGAAGATTAGAAATATGGAACACATCATGTACGCCAGACAACCAGCTGGGTAACTGCACTCTATATGCTAGAGAACCAATCCTTTCCAGAATAGGAAAAGGACCAATATAACGCGGTGCCAACTTCCCAGTTTTCCCGAATCTCAATACACCCCGCATCGGAGATACTTTCAGAAATACAGAATCTCCAACTTGAAATTCCAAATTTCTCCTTCGACGGTCATAATAGCTCTTCTGACGACTTTGGGCAGTTAATAACTTCTTTCGAATAAAATTTACCTTCTCAGTGGCTTCTTTTATCATATCCGGTCCAAGAACAAGTCTGTCACCTGATTCGATCCAGCATGTAGGTGATCGACACGGACGACCATATAAAGCTTCAAAAGGAGCCATTTCTAAACTGGACTGATAACTGTTATTATAAGAGAATTCAACCAGATGCAAATGGTCCTCCCAAGAACCACCAAAATCATGAACACAAGCACGCAGTAGGTCTTCTAAAATTCGATTAACTCTCTCAGTCTGTCCATCAGATTGCGGATGATAAGCAGTACTGAATTTTAATTTCGTTCCTAAAGCGTCTTGAAATGCTTCCCAAAATCTACAAGTGAAGATCGGATCACGATCACTCACTATACTGCTGGGAATACCATGGAGGCGAACAATTTCCTTTATATAAATACCTGCCAAGTTTGCCGCAGTACGAGTGGATTTAACTGGGATGAAATGAGCATTTTTGGTTAGACGATCTACAATAACCCAAATCGCTTCATTGCCTTTCTTGGTACGAGGCAATCCATCGATGAAATCCATCGATACCTGATCCCACTTCCATTTCGGTACTTCCAAAGGTTGAAGTAAACCGGCCACTTTCCTTTGGTCGCTCTTGATCTGCTGACAAGTAGCACATCGACTTACATAAATAGATATGTCTCTCTTCATTGTTTTCCACCAGAATGTCCTTTTAACATCACGATACATTTTGTTGACTCCGGGATGGATGTTAAATTTGGATTTGTGGCATTCGTTCAATACTTCACGTTTCAGTTCTGGAATGTCAGGGACACAAATCCTGCCTTTTAATCTAATGATTTTATTGTCGTCAACTTCAAAACTCGTATCTTCACCATGACGGATTTTCTCATAAATTTGATGAAGGAACTCGTCCCCTTTTTGTTTACTGGCAATTTTCTCAAGAAGAGTAGGAGTGATAACCAGATAAGCAAGAACAGCATATCTTCTGCTTAAAGCGTCTGCAACTACATTGGCCTTTCCGGGTGTATACAGAATATCCAAGTCATAAGATGCCAGAAATTCCAACCAACGTTGTTGTCGCAGATTCAGATCCTTCTGGGAGAAAAGATATTTCAAGTTTTTATGATCGGTGAATAATTCGAATTTTTCACCCAAAAGATAATGTCGCCATATTTTCAAAGCGAAAACAACAGCCAAAAGTTCCAAATCGTGCGTTGGGTAGTTCTTCTCATGCGGACGTAATTGTCTACCTGCGTAGGCAACTACCTTTCCATTTTGCATTAATACTGCCCCTACCCCTTCACCACTTGCATCAGTATAGACAGATAAGCCTTGGTTCCCGTTAACAATAGTGAGAACAGGAGCAGTGGTTAATCTCTTTTTCAACTCTTGAAAAGCTTCCTCACATTTTGAAGTCCAATCAAATTCTACACCTTTCATTGTTAGCTTAGTCAATGGGCTAGCCAACTTAGAAAAATCCTGAACGAATTTCCGGTAATAGCCTGCTAAACCCAAAAAGCTTCGAACTTCTTTTGGAGTAGTGGGTTGTTTCCAATCAAGAATAGCGGAAATTTTGCTAGGATCTACTGAAATTCCTTCTTCATTAACAATATGGCCAAGGAATTTGACTTCATTGACCCAGAAGTGACATTTGGAAAATTTTGCATACAGAACATTTCTCCTTAAAATTTCCAAGACAATTCTAAGATGCTCGGCATGCTCATCTTTAGTTTTGAAGAAAATTAAGATGTCATCAATGAATACAAGCACAAATTTATTTAAAACTTCCCGAAACACACGAGTCATGAGATCTATGAAGTAAGCTGGAGCATTGGTTAGCCCGAAAGGCATAACCAACCATTCATAGAACATATTAGGACCTCTGAAAGCGGTCAGATGTACACAATCTTCGGCGATTCGTAATTGATGGAATCCTTGGGCTAGATCCATTTTTGAAAAGAAACGAGCGCCGTGTAACTGATCAAATAAATCATCAATCCTGGGAAGTGGAAATTTATTCTTGAGAGTTTGTTTATTTAGATCGCGGTAATCTACACACAATCTCAAGGATCCGTCTGATTTGGCAACAAATACGACGGCTGAGCCCCATTCAGAAACACTGGGTCGAATTAATCCTTTTGCTAATAGCTCATCAGTTTGATGAACTAATTCAATCTTTTCCCTAGGTGCCATTCTGCGACTTGCGTGAACAACAGGACGAGTATTAGGTACAAGATCGATTCGGAATTCTATTTCTCGATGAGGAGGTAAAGATTTCACTTCTTCAAATACGTCAGAAAAATCCCGAACAACAGGTATAGACTGCAAAGTGGGTTCAAGATTTCCCAAAGTATATATCAATCTGTCGCTCCTTGGACTTGGATTCTCACAAGAGATTTCAATAAAATTTCCAAAACTTGTTTTGATTAAAACTGTCCGGTTACTACACTCCAATCTAGCATCGTATCTCGTTAACCAGTTCATACCGAGTAAGATTTCAAATTCATCAAATTCGAGGACATACAGGTTGATAGGAAATTTATAGCTAGCATATGAAATAGGAACTCTCTTACAATATGAACTAAGATTTGCGGGACCTCCGACCGGATTTTTCACGCAAATAAGATCGTCAGCAAATTTAGTTTCAAGTCCTAGTTCATTTACGGTTTGTTGGGAAATAAAGCTATGTGAAGCTCCCGTGTCAAATAAAGCTCTAACAGTTCTATTATTAATAGTAAGGTTACCTTCCAAAACACTTTTCCCTTTGTCAGCTTTTGAAGATGAGGGGTCCTCCTTTATTGCATAGACTTTTGCTACCTGCGCTGGCCTCATCACTGGGCAATCTTTAACTAAATGTCCCGGTTTATGACAATTGTAACATTCTCTAGCTGGTCTCTTCGGTTTTGGACAGTGACTTGAATAATGGCCTTTCTCTTTGCAGTTGTAACAAGTGACATTTTCTGCTGCGCTTCCCTGAATATTCCTCTTCTTCTCATTGCCTTGCCAAGGTTTCTTGCCTCCGAATTTACGCTTTTTATAATTCTGACTACCTGAATTACCTTTCTCCACAGTCGCTTCCTGTATATCAAGAGTAGCGTACCTGTAACCCATATCTACTAAATCTGAGAAAGATTCTTTAACATGACCCGTCATTCTTCCATGATATTTCTGGTTCATTCCTCGGATAAACCTTTCGTTTTTCTTCAGAGGTGTATTTAGCAATTCCGGACCAAACCGAGATAGTTCACTGAATTTATTCAAATATTCTTCAAACGACAAACTTCCTTGTTTCAAATCCAGAAATTCCTGATACATTCTAGAAACACCCGCTGATGGCATGTAACGTTTCTCAAATACTTCTTTAAAACGATCCCAAGTGAATTCTTCCTCGGGTTCATCTACAATGATGGTTTCCCACCAAGCTGAAGCTTCTCCTTGGAGTTGCCAAGAAGCTATAAGTCTTTTCTGCTCATCCTGCAATTTTAGTCCTTTAAAAATCTTTTCACACGATCTTACCCAAGCTTGAGCGTCAATAATTGACTCTTTGCCAATAAATGGTTTTCCACCAAGCTTTTCAAACTTCTTATATAATTCAGCCAAGTCCGGCTGCTGCTGAATTTCTATTACTGCTTCTGCGGCTGCGGGAATTTGATTTGGTACTGCAGCATTGCCTTGACCCCTCACTCTTCCTCTGCGTCCACTCATTTTCACTATCTGAGATTAGTAAGAAAATTGATTTAGATATGCAGACGAAATATCTTAAGGAATATCAGCAGTAAAAATAACTGACTAAGAAAATTTTAAAGTTTCAAATTTTATTATACTCATTCTAGGGTATACTTCACCCTATCTCTAATGAGCCATCTAATGTGTTATACTCCGTAGCTAAAGTTCTTACTCAACCAACAGCTCTGATACCACTTTGTGACGACCCAAACTCGATGTCCAATAAACGACATCAAATTCGCATCGCCGGAGCTTATAACAACAATTAGATGTAAATAAAACAGCGGAACAGAATCAATATCATAAATAACATCACTGTTACAACATCAACATAAAATCCATACTGCAACAGAGTACATAATACATACACTACAACTCTAAATACAACATCATGATAATACAACAATGACCATATATCCAAAAATCCTCAAATGAAAGAGGTGATAACGAACTCCCAAAAGCTAAACCTGAAGTCTCCAAAAGCTCCTAATATATCTCCAAGATAAGAGCTCAAAATACTGCTACTCCAAAATATAGAAACCTGCTACTAGGCTGCCCGTGTGGAAATAATGGGCACCCAGAGTTTAGGAAAGAAAACAATAAACTCCGGATCAGTCATGGGACTGGTATGAGTAAACAAAAACAGTTGCATTTAAATAATCAAGATTTATAAAAGAATTTTCGGAATGCTTTTAAAAATGGGACTACCATAAGACCTCCCGCCACACACACAATGCAAACACAGAATTGGAGGAGATTTCTTCTTATGATAGTTAAATATGCTTGATACGAGAAAAGAATTCTTTGATATTATTACTTAGTGCATAGTGAAGTAAAACCTTTCGAAAGTAGAATATAAATCTTAGCCAGCATAGGTACCATTATATTATGCCTACTATAGCTACCTCCTGAGGAAGCAGGTTCTACAACTAAAACCGTACTGGGTTTCGTATTGTTTCTTTGGATTTCCAACAAATGGTCAGGCCAAGGAACTTCCCATTGCCACTGAGAATGCCTCTGGATGGACATCCCCGAGAACCAAACCGGATCTCTGCCAACACAAGGCCGGGTTACCCCTAACTGGGTAACTACTGACACGAGTATGCCATCTCCCGGTCGTAACCAACCTTTAACCGGGGCCCCAGCAACAAATCACAAAATCATATATATATATCTGCGATATCCACATAAGTTAAGTATCTGGGCTCCATACCATGATACCACTTCTATCCAGAAGGAAATGTACATACCCTAAGGGGTGCTACCCCCAATAACCTTGCCGCATCTTTCCTGTTTCGACCATTTCGGGGTGTGAGGTCCGACGAAGTCACGTCCACAAAAAACATACTTTATACAAAAGCCATGCTTTGGGTCAACAAATGATCAACACAATGATCACTAAGATAGACGATCAAATAAATGATCCTATCACAAATAATCAACACAATGATCATTTCAGCAACACTCAGCATGTCACATTACCAAATTGGGAATATATCGCTGATAACTTCAACTATATAACCTCTGAGCTCGTACGTCTCAGAGAAGGGTGTTAAGCTAAAAGAATAAATTCTCCGCCACCAACAGAAATATATTTGAAAGAAATCTGCTTTATATCTCAACTTGTAATGTCAGACACACAATCCATACAAGTCTGTTCTGGGTTCGAACAGAACCGAAGGCACTTCCAAAGAAGTCCTTGCAAATCCGGATATCCACAATCCTGATCGGATTCCCCATCACATATGGAGAACTCTATACCGGAGCAACTCGGTGCAGAGTCAATCGACAGGTCATCCTATCGCTCTCGCAAATATCCGGTCTTCAACACCGGTCTTCAAATGCTATCCAATTCGACGTATCACTATTCGGAATGGGTTATACGACACAAAGGTCATCTCCCGGTTAAACCGAATAGTGAGCGTTAATTTAAAAACAATGTGGATGTCATTCATAATAATTCATAGGTTCGATGTGGGTTTCGGATAACCAATTGAAATCCGATTCCCTGTCGCATCGAAGTTTAAATGCCGTTTTACAGACAACAGGGTTTTCACATCAATATAGAACGAATCACAATCACAGTGCAATAACATGGCAATATCATCATACAGAATTTCGAACAGAACAGAGATATCAATATAAGTTAACAACAATAGTTAGTTATTTATTTATCAAAACGAATGAGATAAATTAACCAAATATTTATTTTATTGATTATTCAATCAATGATTTATTATTCTTAATGATTATTAAATTAATCTTAATCGTCTTGATACATTGATTTTTCCTTAATTAGTTATTTTAATTAAGTGTCAATTTAAATTAATTAACTTGCTTTCTCAAATCAATAAATTCTTAATTATAAATTTATTTGAGTACTTAATTGTTTATTAAATCAATTTTTAATCACAACTTTAAATTATTCTAAATTCCTTTTCAAAACTATTGATAAAATAGTTTACCTTAATTTTCATTTGAAAAATCTGTTTATACTTTAAAAAATTAATTTATTGTTATATTGAAATTTTAATGTAAATTTATTTAAAATTCTTCTTTTAAAATTTAATCATTTAATTAAATTTTGATTTTTTAACTTTCTTTACCAATTAAAGAATTTACAAATCCTAAAGCATTTGTTAAAAATTTATCTTAACAAAATCAAAACTGTTTATATTATAAAACAAAAAATTTTATTTACATTGATAACTTAAAGATTTGAATGGGCTGAGCCCATATAAATAACCCGAGTAAAAGCAACTTCTCACTCGCGTCCACCCCGTTTCATTACGCTACCTCCCCGTGACTTCCATTCTCTCCTTTCCCATGCCTGTTCTTCTTTCTTCTTCCAGTTTCTTTTTTTCTTTTCTTTTCTTTTTCTCTTTAAGTTACAAACCTTTAGCTAACTAAATAGCTTCAGGGAAAAACTCGCTCGAACACGAGTAACCACTCGAAGCAAACCCAGAAAAACTCGAGCACGAGACGCAAACTTCTGGCACTCACAAACAACAGACACGAACACCATCACCACCGTGCACGTGCACGGTGGTTCGCCGCCGCACCCATGGCCATCTCCACCTCCAGCAAGTCGCGTTTCATCCCATAACTCGAAATCAAAAACAAATTCGAAGTCATCGCCTCTCCATCAAAATATGACCAGCCACTCGAAAAACTGCAGTCGACCAAACCCACTAAAACGCCTCTCCACCTCCTCATAGACCACCAGAGACGTCGCGACCTTGGCCACATCACGCTAACCCCATGTTTTTTCCCTCCCCTCGATATCATGGAGCTCGATCATTCCATTTCGACAAAATCACCATTTTTTTTCGCACTGCAACTTCCAGTTTTAAACCCTATTTTGGGTTCGAATGGCAACTTCACACATTCGAAATTTTATTTAATATTTTTCTTGTCATTATGGAAGTTCAAACTCACTTCAATTCAAATTACAACATCTATTATTAACTCGATCTCTGGAAATTCAAGAAAACGATTTTTTTGTTCATGTTCGAACTGCTCTGTATATACCCAACTAAAAATCTTCATTTCTGTTTTAAAAATCTTATTTTCATATGTTTATTCCAATTATAATATCAATTCAATGATTTAAAATGTTTGAATTTACCTTAAAATCTTTTTTTTTTTACTGTAATGTTCATGTTACAGAGTCAGAAGTTTTGATTTCAAGCTTAAACAAAATTTTTAAACTGTGAGTCAAGTATACACTACCTATTTTGTTTTTAAGTATCCTAAGTTAAAAATGTTAATGAAGTTCCCTTGAATCTTTTTTTTTTTTTTTTATTAACTAGCTCCTGAGATATGATTATAAAAAAAACAGAGCTCACATATGTTCTCCAGTAACACAGAACAATATGCAGAGCAATAATTTTTGTTTATATACAACAACACACACAACCATGGATTAAGTATCTATATTCCAAATAAATATAGGTTTACTCACATGTTCGTTTTGAAACAGAAAGCACTATGTTGTTTGGAAGACTGCAGTTGGTCCTTCTCTCTTTCACTCTCTGATTTTTTTTTGCTTTTATTTTTCTTATAAAAACAATAATGTTTTAAATATTTTCTTCCCAGACTTTGCTATGTTTTTGTTCGAATGAACTAAAGCAAATATGCATGTATATGTAGAAGAGATGGTGTGCAGGTGAAAGGGTAAACTGAGTCCAGTAAAGCAAGTACAAGTTGAAGTATAAAAAACTAACCCATGCTTTTAGATCTGCTATGCAGTAATAACATTAAATGAAGTATGCTGCTTGTATTAAATGCAGTTATGCTTCTTTGTAGATGCTTGCATTTAATGAAAGTATGTAGTGTTTCATGCTTGTATATTTTCAGCATGCTATTTGATTTGTTTATTTGTTCATTTATTTGTTTATTTATTCTTTTGTTAATTATTTGTTTAAATGTTCAATTATTTGTTAAGTGATTTAAATCTTATAATTTCATCATAATTTTAACAAATTCTAAATTCTATTAAAAGATCATCTATCAATATCTCTTTTTATTTAATTCTATATTAATGTGTAATATTAATATCAACAATAAAATCTTTAGATTAAATTTTACTAGTTAAATCCCGAAGTTCAAACAATTTATCTATTTTTAAATTTTCAAAAATTTCGGGATGTTACAGGAGGTGCGGTAATGTTGATTGGAAGGTGGTGTAGTTCGATTGAACTCAAGTGTTCGTTTGTGGTGCTCGCTTATGAATTTGGGTTTCAGGTCATGCAATGCTGTTTGGGAGTGGTGGAAGTTGCGGTGGTCTTCGAGGCGTTTGGGTCGATTCGAGGCGAGTGGTGACTGAAGGTGATTGTGGAGTTTGGTTGTCGTGGGAGGAAGTGGTCACGTGTGAAGGATTGCAGTTTGTAGTTGCTAGACTGGGTTTGAACTGCTGTGTTTCTGGTGAATTGGAGGTAGCAGTTTATGTGAATTTGGCTAGGTTGCCGGTCTGTTGGCAAGTTTGTTATAGCTGTGCAGGGTATTGATGTGGGATGAAGACTGCGTTGTGGGTAGGCAAGCGATGTTGTTAATGGTGTTGTAGAATTGCATTGGAATTTCTAATAGCAAAATGAATGAAAACATATAGTCCCACATCGTCAAAATTGCAAAGCTATTCTAGTATATTAATAGCTTTGCAATGAAGGAGTTGGGGCCTAGGGGCACCCGAATGTATGTTTCGTTGTGAGGAGGGAGATCATGCATCTCCACCACACACGCACGCGCCGTTGTCCGACCGACCTAGGCTCGGGTTTGGGTCTAATATGATCCTATTTTTACTGCAAAACTGGGCCAGGCTTTCTGATAGTTGCAGGCTATACGAACAGGTGCGATTCTGTTCACAAAGCGGACGCGGATTGACTGAGGGGGTGCGGCTTCTGAAGCAGGCGCGTTTTTCTGGCGAATAGACGGAAGCGGGTGCGAACCGTTAGACGGGAGCGGGTGCGACCTGACTGAATAAGCGTGAGCGAACAGAAGCGGGGGTGGCCCGACTGAAGAGGCACGGCCGAACAGATGCTAGGGGCAGGCGGGTGCGACCCATTAATGAACAGTAGCGGTCAAAAGGCAACGGGTGTGACCCGTCAAGCGGACGCGACTGTTCGAAGGGATGCAGACGAAATTATAAATAGGAGAGGATCCTGATCACATTCTCAATCAATTCCATTCCAATTCTAATTTCTTCTACTTCTTCTTTTCTACTACCTTATATAATATATCACAGAGTTGACATAATCATTACAATCTCGTGCAGATTGCGTCTGTTGTATCTTGGGAGACTTTAAATAAAGTCTTAAGATGTTATACTTCTAGTATACCAAAATAGAGAATAATCAATTATAAACTCGTCTCACAAGTTTATCAATCAGATCTCCACTAGTGTATGCATATGGCCAGTAGAGGTTTATCAAGGGAGAAAATTGACTGCGCATCGAGGGGAATGGGTTTAAATGCCTAAACCACCAAGAGTTATCTTATACGAAAACCTATCCTAGCGACTGGAGATCTCACGGACTAGGATCAATAGGCAAACCAGTTCTGAGTAACTCAAGACGTAATGCATTTTCGTGGACATTGCCCAACTCCATTCCTATGGTGCACAATATAAATACATGCCTACAGAAGAATTTAAAGGTTAAAACTATGTTTTTAATGATGACCATATCATGAAAATAGCAAGTGGGGTATATGTAGGATACTCTTAATGGTTGCGATCACCTATGTTAGTGTGAGCTGTGTTGGCTCTATGAGAATATTAAAGGCTTATATTTTCTATAAACACTCGTAGAACCAAAAAAATTTCAGGACCAAAATGAACACAACCAAGAGATTGGATGAGAAGGGAATCAATGCTTCGTAAAGCTTATTGTCTGGATATACAATAAAGGCCAACGGTTCAAGATGAAATAATTCACCGATTAGCCAAGTAGATCTGATAAGTTTCAACTAGGCAAAGTTTAAAGTGAAATATCTACTTATCCACAATAAAGCATTATTCCATATGTACTCTGTGATATTTCGCTTTGTGTGGGGGATATGTATATTATCATTCGTGTGGGGGATGTGTATATTATCTTTCATGTGGGGGATTATTGGAATTCCTAACAGAAAAATGAACGAAAACGCATAGTCCCACATCGCCAAAATTGCAAAGCTACTCTAGTATATTAATAGCTTTGCAATGAAGGGGTTGAGGCCTAGGGGCATCCAAATGTATGCTTCGTTGTGAGGAGGGAGATCACACTTCTGTACCACACACGCGTGCACACCGTCCCCATTGCCATCCGACCGACGGATCGAACCGGACCGGGCCGGGCTCGGGTCTAATATGATCCTATTTTAACTGCAAAACTGGGCCGGGCTTTCTGACAGTTGCAGGCTATACGAACAGGTGCGAATTTGTTCATAAAGCGGACGTGGATTGACTGAGGGGGTGCGAATTCTGAAGCGGGCGCGTGTTTCTGGCGAACCGACGGAAGCGGGTGCGAACCGTTAGATGCGAGCGGGTGCGACCTGACTGAATAAGCACGGGCGAACAGAAGCGGGTGCGGCCCGACTGAAGAGGCACGGCCGAACAGATGCGAGAAGCAGGCGGGTGCGACCCATTAACGAACAGCAGTGGTCAAAAGGCAGCGGGTGCGACCCATCAAGCGGACGCGACTGTTCGAAGGGATGCGGGTGAAATTATAAATAGGAGAGAATCCTGATCACATTCTCACTCAATTCCATTCCAATTCTTATTTCTTCTGCTTCTTCTTTTCTACAGCTCTATACAATATATCATAGAGTTGACATAATCATTACAATCTCGTGCAGATTACGTCTGTTGTATCTTAGGAGACTTTAGATAAAGTCTTAAGATTATATACGTCTAGTATACCAAAATAGAGAATAATCAATTATAAACTCGTCTCACAAATTTATCAATCATATTTCCACTAGTGTATGCATATGGCCGGTACAGATTTATCAAGTGAGAAAATTGACTGCGCATCGAGGGGAATGGGTTTAAAAGCCTAAACCACCAAGAGTTATCTTATACGGAAACCTATCCTAACGACTGGAGATCCCACGGACTAGGATCAATAGGCAAACCAGTTCTGAGTAACTCAAGACGTAATGCATTTGCGTGGACATTGTCCAACTCCATTCCTATGGTGCACAATATAAATGCATGCCTACGGAAGAATTTAAAGGTTAAAATATGTTTTCAAATGATGACCATATCTTGAAAATAACAAGTGGGGTATATGTAGGATACTCTTAATGGTTGCGATCACCTATGTTAGTGTGAGCTGGGTCGGCTCTATGAGAATATTAAAGGCTTATATCTTCTATAAACACTCGCAGAACCAAAAATTATTCAGGACCAAAATGAACACAACTAAGAGATTGGATGAGAAGGGAATTAATGCTTCGTAAAGCTTATTTTCTGGATATACAATAAAGGCCGACGGTTCAAGATGAAATAATTCACCGATTAGCCAAGTAGATCCGATAAGTTTTAACTAGGGAAAGTTCAAAGTGAAATATCTACTTATCCACGATAAAGCATTATTCCGTATGTACTCTGTGATATTTCGCTTTGTGTGGGGTATATGTATATTATCATTCATGTGGGGAATTGTTGGAATTTCTATTAGCAAAATGAATGAAAACATATAATCCCACGTCGCCAAAATTGCAAAGCTATTCTAGTATATTAATAGCTTTGCAATGAAGGGGTTGGGGCCTAGGGGCACCCAAATGTATGCTTCGTTGTGAGGAGAGAGATCAAGCATCTCCACCACACATACGCACGCGCCGCCCTCACCGTCGTCCGACCGAACCGAATCGGGCCGGGCTCGGGCTCGGGTTTGGGTCTAAATGATCCTATTTTTATTGCAAAACTGGACCGGGCTTTCTGACAGTTGCAGGCTATACGAACAGGTGCGAATCTGTTCATAAAGCGGACGCGGATTGACTGAGGTGGTGCGACTTCTGAAGCGGGCGCGTGTTTTTGCCGAACGGACGGAAGCGGGTGCGAAATGTTAGACGCGAGTGGTGCAACCTGATTGAAACCGCCGCGGGATAACAGAAGCGGGTGCGGCCGACTGAAGTGGCACGGCCGAACAGATGCGAGGAGCAGGCGGGTGCGACCCATTAAGGAACAGCAACGGTCAAAAGGCAATGGGTGCGTCCTGTCAAGCGTACGCGACTGTTCGAAGGGATGCGGACGAAATTATAAATATGAGAGAATCCTGATCACATTCTCAATCAATTCCATTCCAATTCTAATTTCTTCCACTTCTTCTTTTCTACTGCTCTATACAATATATCACAAAGTTGACATTATCGTTACAATCTCGTATAGATTACGTCTGTTGTATCTTAGGTGACTTTAAATAAAGTCATAAGATGTTATACGTCTAGTATACCAAAATAGAGAATAATCAATTATAAACTCGTCTCACAAGTTTATCAATCAGATCTCCACTAGTGTATGCATATGGCCGGTAGAGGTTTATCAAGGGAGAAATTGATTGCGCATCGAGGGGAATGGGTTTAAATGCCTAAACCACCCAGAGTTATCTTATACGGAAACCTATCCTAGCGACTGGAGATCCCACGGACAAGGATCAATAGGCAAACCAGTTCTGAGTAACTCAAGACGTAATGCATTTGCGTGGACATTGTCCAACTCCATTCCTATGGTGCACAATATAAATGCATGCCTGTAGAAGAATTTAAAGGTTAAAACTATGTTTTTCAATGATGACCATATCACGAAAATAGCAAGTGGGGTATATGTAGAATACTCTTAATGGTTGCGATCACCTATGTTAGTGTGAACTGGGTCGGCTCTATGAGAATACTAAAGGCTTATATTTTCTATAAACACTCACAGAACCAAAAATTGTTCAGGACCAAAATGAACACAACCAAGAGATTGAATGAGAAGGAAATCAATGCTTCGTAAAGCTTATTGTTTGTATATACAATAAAGCCCGACGGTTCAAGATGAAAAAATTCACCGATTAGCCAAGTAGATCCGATAAGTTTTAACTAGGGAAAGTTCAAAGTGAAATATCTACTTATCCACGATAAAGCATTATTCCGTATGTACTCTGTGATATTTCGCTTTGTGTGTGGGATATGTATATTATCATTCATGCGTGGGATTGTTGGAATTCCTAATAGAAAAATGAATGAAAACACATAATCCCACATCGCCAAAATTGCAAAGCTATTCAAGTATGTTAATAGCTTTGCAATGAAGGGGTTAGGGCCTAGGGGCACCCAAATGTATGCTTCGTTGTGAGGAGGGAGATCATGCATCTTCACCACATACGCGCCGCGCCGCCGCGGTCCGACCGAACCGTATCGGGCAGGGCCGGGCTCGGGCTCGGGTTTGGGTCTAATATGATCCTATTTTTACTGCAAAAGTAGACCGGGCTTTCTGACAGTTGCAGGCTATACGAGAAGGTGCGAATCTGTTCATAAAGCGGACACGGATTGACTGAGGGGGTGCGACTTCTGAAGCGGGCGCATGTTTCTGGCAAACAGACAGAAGCAGGTGCGAACCGTTAGACGCGAGCAAGTGCGACCTGATTGAATGAGGGTGGGCGAATGGAAGCAGGTGTGGCCCGACTGAAGAGGCACGGCCGAATAGATGCGAGGAGCAGGCGGGTGCGACCTATTAACGAATAGCAGCGGTCAAAAGGCAACGGGTGCGACCCATCAAGCAAACGCGACTGTTCGACGAGATGCGGACGAAATTACAAATAGGAGAGAATCCTGATCACATTCTCAATCAATTCCATTCCAATTTTAATTTCTTCTGCTTCTTCTTTTCTACTGCTCTATACAGTATATCATAGAGTTGACATAATCATTACAATCTCGTGCAGATTACGTCTGTTGTATCTTGGAAGACTTTAAATAAAGTCTTAAGATATTATACGTCTAGTATACCAAAATAGAGAACAATCAATTATAAACCCGTCTCACAAGTTCATCAATCAGATTTCCACTAGTGTATGCGTATGGCTGGTACAAGTTTATCAAGGGAGAAAATTGACTTCGCAACGAGGGGAATGGGTTTAAAAGCCTGAACCACCAAGAGTTATCTTATATGGAAACCAATCCTAGCGATTGGAGATCCCACAGACTAGGATCAATAGGCAAATCAGTTCTGAGTAACTCAAGACGTAATACATTTGCGTGGACATTGTCCAACTCCATTCCTATAGTGCACAACATAAATGCATGCCTACAGAAGAATTTAAAGGTTAAAACTATGTTTTTTAATGATGACCATATCTTGAAAATAACAAGTGTGGAATATGTAGAATACTCTTAATGGTTGCGATCACCTATGTTAGTGTGAGCTAGGTCGGCTCTATGAGAATATTAAAGGCTTATATTTTATATAAACACTCGCAGAACCAAAAATTGTTCAGGTCCAAAATGAACACAACCAAGAGATTGGATGAGAATGGATCAATGCTTCGTAAACCTTATTGTTTGGATATACAATAAAGGCCGACGGTTCAAGATGAAATAATTCACCGATTAGCCAAGTAGATCTAATAAGTTTTAACTAGGGAAAGTTCAAAGTGAAATATCTACTTATCCACAATAAAGCATTATTCCATATGTACTCTGTGATATTTTGCTTTGTGTGGGGGATATGTATATTATCATTCATGTAGGGATTGTTGGAATTCCTAATAGCAAAATGAATGTAGACAAATAGTCGCACATCTCGAAAATTGCAAAGCTATTCTAGTATATTAATAGCTTTGCAATGAAGGGGTTGGGGCCTAGGGGCACCCAAATGTATGCTTCGTTGTGAGGAGGGATATCATGCATCTCCACCACACACGCACGCGTCGCCGCCATCCGACCGACCGAACCGGGCCAGGCCGGGCTCGGGCTCGGGTTTGGGTCTAATATGATCCTATTTTTACTGCAAATCTGGGTCGGGCTTTCTGACAGTTGCAAGCTATACGAACAGGTGCGAATCTGTTCATAAAGCGGACGCGGATTGACTGAGGGGGTGCGACTTCTGAAGCGGGCGCGTGTTTCTGGCGAACAGATTGAAGCGGGTGCGAGCCGTTAAACGCGAGCGGGTGCGACCTGACTGAATAAGCGTGGGCGAACAGAAATGGGTGCGGCCCGACTGAAGAGGCGCGGCCGAACAGATACGAGGAGCAGGCGGGTGTGACCCATTAACGAATAGCAGCGGTCAAACGGCAACGGGTGTGACCCGTCAAGCAGACGTGACTGTTCGAAGGGATGCGGATGAAATTATAAATAGAAGAGAATCCTGATCGCATTCTCAATCAATTCCATTCCAATTTTAATTTCTTCTACTTCTTCTTTTCTACTGCTTTATACAATATATCACAGAGTTGACATAATCGTTACAATCTCGTGCAGATTACGTCTATTCTATCTTGGGAGACTTTAAATAAAGTCTTAAGGAAATTGTTAAGAGTGGCCTCAGACGGAATTTCCTTCTTCAAACCGGTTAGGTTTATAATTGATTTATATTTTTATTTATATATATCATTTTCATTTCTACGTTGTACTATTTTTTTAAATAGTATAACGTTTTTTCTATCGCTATAGTTATTATTATTGCAGTTGTTAGATTATGGTTGTAATTTAATTACGACATATTGTTTAATTTAGAAAATACAGACTTTCGGAGTAGTGGAAATCTGATTGATAAACTTGTGAGGCGAGTTTATAATTGATTATTCTCTGTTTTGGTATACTAAACGTATAACAAATTGTGTGTGAGTGAAGAAGAATTGCGAGTTGTTGCAGTTGAATAATGAAGTCAAAACAGTTGAAGGTTGTTAAATGCTGGTGTTAAGATGGGTGGATTGACTGATGAAGGGCAGTGGCTTGTTGAATTGGTGGTGATATTGAACTGCAGTGGTAAAGTGTTGAATGAAAGAGGCAAGTCTGAAGGCAACTGCAGTGGTGATCTGGGATGGTGGATGGTCAGTGTTATTGCTGTGTGATGAAGTCAATGTGACGAAGGAGTTTGCAGTTGAAGTGCTACAGCTTGGTTCTGGTTGTATAGGAAGTTTTCAGGTGATGGCAGAGGAGTTTGAAGGAGGTCGAGGAAGGGCAGTGTCAGGTGATTGGCAGTTTTCGTTGAAGTTGAGTGATGTAATGGAAAGAAGGAATGGTCTTGTGATAGTGATGGAATTATGGTTCATGTTGTGTACTGCAGTTGGGTGGTTGTATGATTGTCTGCAAGTAGTGGTGGAGTGAAATGGTGGGGTGTTTGAAGTGGTAGAGGGTAGATGAAGTGTAATAGTTTGGTTTTAACAATGGATGTTGGAGGAGAATGTTGCACAGTTTAGGAATGTATCTGCATTTTGCGTGCACTGTGTGTGCACAGTGGAATGAAATGAAAGGTCAGGCGACAGTGGAGAGAAATGACATGAGGTAACTGCTATGAAGAGGTTGGTATGGAAATTTTTTTCTTTTGGAGATGGCCAGAGAAATGGTTGAAGTTGCAACTGTTCTGGATTGAAAACAAGGCAAGTTGAAGTTTGTTTGGGCTTGTATCAGTGTTGTTTGTTGAAGAAGTGAGGGGTAGAGACAGGACTAGGAAGATTATGTTGTTTGAAGAGGATGGAATGTTGAGGTTGCAGTGTTGAGGTTTGAATGTTTGAGGGGAGACAGGCAGAGATGCACAAAACTATGCACAGAAAAGTGGAAGAAAAGTGTTAGAGAGCAGTTTTGGATGATGCTGCTCAGTTTGACAGAGGGGTATAGAGCAAGGAGGGCAGAAAAAGTGAACAGAAAATGCAATGTAACAGTGTTTTTGTAATTTTTTTTTAAAACTAAAAATTGTAAAAGCAATGTAAAAAAAGAAAAAATGTAAGAAGGAATGAAATAAAAGGTTTTTTTGTCTTTTTGATTGAAATTATATATGTTTTTTTCTTTTTTCTTTTATATGAAAATTCAATGCAAACTAAAAAAAATCAAATGCTAACACAAAGCGCACACAAACACACAACAATTTTTTTTAATTGCAACACATAGAAATCAAAGAAAAATAATTCGAATAATAGAAAACCAAAAATCAAAACAAATTCCTCGGCAACGGCGCCAAAAACTTGTTCGCGCCAATTCTAGTTCTATGATCTAGAAAATAGCCGAACGAATTTTATAATAAAAATAACGGCAAGCGCATGGCGTATACTTGTAGTACATGGCGAATATGGGTCGATCCGTAGGGAATTGATGATTTTAAAAATTCAATTCAATTAAATTATTCAAAGTGGAGTGAAAGTTGAGCTAGAGAATTAGAGAATTAACTAACTAACTAAAAGAAAAAAGAAGCAAATATAAGAGTTAAATGACAACTTAGAGAATAAATCCACTCTCTAGATCATGTATGTGACGACCCGACCTTCTACTTCCAGAAAGACGTATCATCATTAAGAAAGAAAGGGATGAGAAAATAGAAAAGAAAGAGAAAGAAGAACAACAACATCAGAATCTCACAGCGGAACGGAACAAAATATAATATCACATAAATATTTTAAAGTTTTACATATATCAGCGTTATACAGATAATACATCAATACTAGACAGTTATAACACCTATCTAGTTAATACAACTCAATACAATACAACTCAAACAATATGACCCAGAGATACCAACACAGCAGAACTATATATATATATATATATATATATATATATATATATACAACGCTGAAGTCTCCTGCTCCATTGCTCCTCCAGAATTCGTCAAATCTAAACTGAATCCCTTGGCTACCCGTAAAAATTTGGGTACCCGAGAGTTTATGAAACAAAACAAAAATAAACTCCGGGTCAGACATGGGTCTGGTATGAGTAAACGGTTTAAAGTTGCTTAACTTTGAAAACATTTGAAAATAAAGGTATCACGTAAGACTCCCCACAAATAAACATGGGTAAGTTTTTACCTTACGCTAACCAAAACATTTTATAGGAAATCCAGTGATATTATAATAGTGTCTAGGGTTTTCAAGTAAATAGAAAATAGCCGAAATTGTTACATGATTAAATTCCAGCTACTAGCCACGAAAGTGGGTAATACAAATCAAAACCGTAGGGTCTCGTAGGGAAAATGGATTTCCAACAATGGCAGGGCTACTGGGGTACGCCCGTCACAGTACGGGGCCTACATCACCGTATCGAGGATTACTCCCTTCATCCCCTGCAACACAAGGCCGGAACCATTCCTTACTGAACAGTCCCGAACAAGATAAACCCCGTGGTTGGCGCGACCAACCACCCACTAAGCCGAAATATATAAGGGACATCTAGACAGGGGAAATATCTTGTCCTGCTTGGGCATGACCCACCTAACCTTGCTGCATCTCCCCTGTTTTAGCCATTCCCGGTTGATGAGGCTTGAGGTTGCGATTACCTTTAAAGAACATATTTCTTAGAATGCTCATCGTCCGCCTGACGATGTGCTGAAAGCATTCAATCCATACAAGTTCTTTCCGGGTTCGAACGAAGCCGAAGGCATTATCTCGTTACACTCATTTTGGAATCACCCTCAGAGTTAACGACGATAACCCTTGCATTCTGATACACCATCTCGATCTTCATTTCAGGATTCACGACCTAACGTTTAAATTGGATTGATGAGGTTTTCGGAGAATCAAATTTGATTCATCCGATCCCGGTCTCATCGAATCCAAACGCCATTTTAAGGGCCAAGTTGTCTATTTAACTTAACAGTTCAATTTAATATCAGAACTAACATAGCATTTATCACAGATAAAACATATACAAGCATCATAGAGATAATGAAACATAGAGCATCAAAAGATATCACCACATAAATATCACAATCAGATATTCAACATAACAACCCATAAGCAGTCATCTTAGGTCTTATTTGTAATTAATTAAATTTAGAATTAATTACCTGAGAGTTAATCATTTAACTCTATTTACTTAACCATAAGTTAACAATCAATTACTTATTTCACTCAGGATTGTTTAATTAATGATTTCTTAATTAATCATTTAGTCATAATTACATACTTATTTTATTCCAAACTATCAATTACCTAATTATTTCTTAACTTGGTTATTTACTTTAATTAACCATTTAATTTAAAATCTTAATTATTAATCAACTTAATTACCATTTATTAACTGCTGATTACTTCCTTAGTCCTTTATTTATTCTTAATTAAACTACTCGATTAATTAACTATTAATCATTCATAAATTAACTTACGTAGTTAATTACAATTACATTTATTTCTTATAATTCACTACTCATTATCATCACAAAGTAATTACCCTTAATTACATCTGAACCCAATCAATAACTATTGATTATTCACATAATTAGCATACGAGTCTTCTTGAATTTTGATATCAGTTATATTACTACTGAGACAATATTTGTTAATTTACTTAATTTGTTACTTAATATTAACAAGATTTTAAAAACATGATTAAGCTTAAACAAAAGTAATTAGTTAATTTAAATAATTAATCACGAGTTAAAACTGATGGTAAGTCTTAACTAAGCTAATTACACTTGAATTAAGTTTAAACTTAAACTTTGAATAGTATTTATTTTCATTGTGATTCCATACTGAAACCTATATTTATCAACAAATTTTATAAAAACTTGTACTCAAACATAAAAGCCCGAGATCCCCCGATACCACACGCGTAATCCTTCGAGCAACTCACCCAATCCACCGAGACCCCACTCAGGTACGTGACTACCACCTTCTTCCCTCATTTAAATTTTACAGCAACTTCAATTATACTTAAGTAACATCAGTGAATATCGCACCCAAACTCACACGAAACAAAACCCGGAGCATCTAGCCAAAATTCTCGAGTATAACTCGAGACAGCGCCCTCCCCTGCAAACGATGATACGTCGCCAATCTGTACACGTGTACAACGCCACTCGTGGCTCCGGCAAGCTTCCATGACTTCGAGCAAATCCCAAATAACACGAATACGAGGAAAACAAAGTCACAGCACCAATCAAGGTTCGCATTCGAAAAACGACAGTTCGAACGTAAGAAAACAATCAACCTCACGGCAAGCAAACGCCTCGCCACCAAAACGCAGACCACCGGAGATGATGCAAACTCGTCTACACCATGTCAACGTCCCTAGCAACCCTCCCACTAAGCCATGAATCACTCGATCATAGGTACGAGTCGAATTTCCAATTTTATTGACATGAACACCAACCTGCAGTAAAACCCTATACTGACCTCATACCCCAAATCTATGAAATGGAAAAATCATTCAATATTTTTCTTAAGATCACAGATCTTTGTACTAACTTCAGATTAAATTTAGCATTTTATATTGAGTAGATTTCGAGAATTTTGAGAAAGTTCAATTCTGGTTCAACATCAAACTGCTCTTGATGTATTGATCTAAAAATTCCCATTCAACCTTTAAAAATCATATCTTTGATAATGATTCATGATATAAACTTGAATTGGTAATTTATGACATTTAAATTTTATCAAAGCACAAGTAAAATATCTGTTAAACTAGTTACAGAGGTATATTTATTATACTTAGTTTAATTAACTAGTTAAGAATCTTTAAATCCTATTGTTAAAGTAAAATACTTACAGATTAACACTATTTGATGAGCCTAATTTATATTTAGATCAAAAGCATGTACTGTACAACAGAGTAACATACAGCAGAGCAGAGATGAAATGAATATTTGCAAACACAGAGCCATATCATCATGAAACACATACTACCCTATATTCTGTGAAATACCATACTGCTTTTTTAAAAAAACAAGTTGCAAATTTATATGTTTACTCACCCAAAGGCAAATTTGAACAGTAAGTGAAGACACTGCAGTTGAAAGTTCCCTGAAACTCCTTTCCTATCTTCTGTTTCCTTTCTCTTTGTTTGATTTTCTGTTTTAAATTAACATATATTTGCAAAGCAACTAGATGTGTTTTCAGGTTTGATTTTAGGCTTAGTTTTAGTGTTTTTAAATGAACTGATGATATGTTGGATATATATATATAGAGAGAGAGCTATTATGCAGTAGGCTTTAACTGGACAGTTGTATGTGTTTGTATTTCCATTTTCTTCTTATTGGCTAAGTAAAAATCTGCAGTATGAAATGATATATGGATTTCGGCTACATGTACTTGTTGAGCAATAAGTTATACTAATTAATGCTTTGGTTCTTAATTATGACAACATGTAATAAATGTTTTACTGATACTTATTTTGTTTTGTACAAAGATATTTCTTTTATTTCAGCTAGCATATCCTATAAGACACAGCTTTGATTTTTATTATATTTGAAGTGAAAACCTGTTTTTCTCATGCCTATAAGCTGTATAACAGCATATATATGTTTAGTACAGAAATGTGTTACAGGTTATCTCTATAGCTTATGCATTTAACATGTCTACATGATATTCAACAATGTAAAAGGCTTTGGTTAAAAGGTTTATGTTATACAAATGAGTTTTATAGGTTATTATCTTGACTAAATTAATTTTATTCCACTTGTACTTCAGATTCCAAGGTATTAGATTCATAATATTTCATATGTAAAGTTTATATTCCTAGTTATAACTTATATTCGTATATTTATATTGTTAGTTATATTTTATATTTTAAAATTTTTGGTTTATACTAATGTTTATAATTATGATTCATACTTGTTTTTCCATGTTATGTTTAATATAAATTTCATCATCTTAAAACTAACATTGTATCCATATAAATTATCAAATAATAAAATATTAAATCTTTGATTTGATTTGATTTTATTGAATAAAACTGATTTTGTTTTAAATGGTTTTGAAGTATTAAATTTTTAAATTTCTCAAATCAACTTTCTTTTATAAAACATATAACTGTTATATATCCAAAATCTCATCAAGTTAAACAGTGACAAGCTTATATTTAATTTAAATTAGATTAAATATTTATTAAAATATGCTGTCAAAATTCCGGGTCGTTACAATGTAGTTCAACACATACGAAATCAAGATCTCTCTTTCATGGTCATTAGTGCTTTAATGGATATGCTTATCATAAGTATGACATATATATGCTATTGATTAGCCAACATAAGCCATCAAACTATAACACACCCCTTAAACCACTTACTAACTTTCATGAAACTTGACAATGAAAATGAAATCTATTTTAAGTATGGCTTATTAACTATTGATTAGAAATATAGACCATCAATTTGAATTTCAAATCAATTTCTTTTGACATAATCATATTTTGATGAAGAGGCAATTAGTGTTAGTGATTGTTTAAGCATAGCCTATTTGGTGTCAACAATATAGGCTATCAAATTCAAAGCAAAAACAACTAGTAAACCATTTCTATCATCATCATTAAGCACAAAAAGAGAGCATGAATTAACAAATAGTTGAAGCTACATAATTAGAAGGCTTCATTACCCCTAAATTGAAGGGGTTTAGCCTTTCATATTTGTCATTTGATTAACAAATTTAGCTAACAACATAAAAGCATAATGAAAGGAGAATGAAAGCTTAATAAAAAAAAGAGCTAATTAACAAGAATTAGAACTATTCTACTTGCATGAAAGTAAATCTACACTACAAACATTAAAGTAAGTAAGCTTGAAAGGGAAAGAGCATGTATTCAATTGCAATAAAAAGAAAATTGCATGAAAATAAAATAAATAGCTAAGTAGCCATGAAAAGAGAACAAAGAAAGCTAAGCTAAACCAAGAGAAGAAAGGGCCTCCGTAAGAGGGCTTAAGAGAAGGTAGAAGAGGTTACATGAACATAATGGGTTATTTATACAAGCATGAAACCATCATCCATAATTTGAGGAATGCCCAAACTACCCTTGAGAAAGTGTGGAGACCAAGTAATCATTAGCTTCTACTAATCATCATTTAAGTGTACATGAAGCCATTAACTCCATAAGCATGTGCATTAGTCTCTAATTTGTGCATTAAGGTGGGTGGGTGGGTGGGGTCCTCCATGTTCTTCACTTTGAATTATTTTCATCTTCATTCCTTTATATTCATTTTGTGCACGCATGTGTCTTCATAAAACCACTTCTATTTGAGATCAAATTCCTACACAAATATATATAAATTTCCAATTAATTTTTCTCAAAGAAATATATGTGCATAAATGATCGTTTGCCCCTATATAAAGATTAATATGTGACAACATGGAATTAATATGAATTTTGGTTAAAACAAGTTAAAATACCCAATATGATCATTTATTTAATTTAAATAGAATAAATATAGTGGTAAAAATATACATATTTACGTGCACATCACATGGTGATATAAATATGATGTCTAGTTTAACTAAGAAAGGTGAATGCACTTGTGTGGATATTTTTTTGGTAGCATAATCAGGTTCATTAAGCTACAACGTTCAGCTTCTTTCATTTACAATTAGCTCTCTATTGTAGCTAAGCTGTTGTACTTCCCATACATTTTATTGCGATTAAACTACCAATGAAATGTAATTTTTTTTTTATTCTACTAAATATATAATGTGCCTATGAATGCACAATGCATTCTCATATACTACACTGAAATCCAAATCATCTCACCGGTCAAATAGGGTTAAGTTCAATTGTATCATTATATTCTAACTTATGTATGTTTTAAGCTAGTTTTTTTTTCTCTTTTTACAATAATTGACCATGTCAAAACTTAGTGCTTATGCTATAAAAGGTAAATGCATTTTTCTAACATAGTATGGAAAAATGCATATATGCATTTAGTTTACAATAACCGTTACCAAGCTTAGAAGTGTAAATTATTTACCTTTAGGTATTCATCTAATGTTGACCTAATTCATCTTCATCTTGTATTCAGGTTTAACTAAGCATTCGGGTTGTATATCAGTTGTTAGCAGTTGTTGTCTTCGACTTCGTCTTGTAAGTTGTTGTCTTCGACTTCATCTTGGTAGTTGGCAGTTATGTGGAGGCTTGGAGCTGAGTCGGTTGAATTTGTAGTTCGTAGTTATTGACGTGTATTAGTGTAATGTAATTGAATTACCTTTGTAGTGTAATCTCCAGGAATAATGAACTAGTAAGAATAATGAACAATGAAGTATGAATTATGAACTAGTATGATGTTGGAATTATTGTCATTATGAATTATGAATATGAATTAGTATAACCAATTGTATTTACTGTCAGTATGAAGTATGAACAATTGAAATTACTGTTGGTATGAAGTATGAACTAGTACAAACAATGAAACAAGTATATATTGTATTTCAGTTGAGTCGGTCAAAAATGTTGTGTATTTTAAATTTGTAAACTGGTTAATCGGTTAATTTGAATGGTTAACCGGTCAACGGTTAATCGGTCAAAGTAACTGGTTAACCGTTAAAAAAATCGGTTAACTACGGTTAAGGTTAACCGGTTCCGTCGGTAGTCTATTTCCATAATTAACCGAAACCGGTTAACCGATCCGATCGTTCTTTTGCGGTTAATCGAATATTTTAACTGAACGACTCGGTTAATCGACCGCTCCCACCCCTACCTCAAGGCTAAAGAACAAAAAAAACAATATACCCTATTGAAGACCTCAATGCAACAACTTATCACAATTTTAAAGACGTTGCTACTGCTTTTATCAATTAATTCTCTACCATTCTTGAAAGAGATGAAATTACTCAAATTGATTTCAGCCTTCCCAATTTGTTGTCTCTACCACAACTTTCTTCTGCTTAAAATAGTGGCTTGATCTATCAAATTATGGATGAAGAAATAAAGAATGCCATTTTTAGTTTCAATCTTAATAGTTGCAATGGACCAGATGGGCTCAATGTACATTTCTTCACATCTTGCTAGAGTATAACATATAAGGATTTCCTAAAGGCCATACATCATTTTTTTCAACACAAGGATTCCCTTGAGTTGCATCAACACTATGAACATTGCTTTGATTCCTAAATCTGATCAACCGCACAAAGTTAGTGATTATTGACCCATTAGTTGTTGCAATGTGATCTATAAATGCATTTCTAAAGTCATTTCCAATAGAATGAAGGTAGTCCTTCCCATTATATATCTCCCAACCAACCTGACTTCTTGAGCTCTAGATCTGTTAGTGATAATATTTTCCTCACCCAAGAGTCAATGAAAGGATATGGCAGAAGCAACATTTCCCCTAGATGTTTGACCAGACTCATTCATAAGGCTTTTGATAGTGTTCAATGAAGCTCTTTGCTAGCTGTTCTTTTCCTATCTCCTTCATTGCACAATATTATGCTTGTATTAACTCCATATTACTTCGTAATCATTAATGGGTCGCATAGTGGCTATTTTAAAGGTACTGTAGAAATTAGATAGAGCGACCCCTTGTTTGCATATCTATTTATCGCTATAATTGAGGTTCTTAACTTGCTCCTAAATAAGGTAGTGATTTATAAGCAAGTGGATCATTATCCATTTTGTGATTTTCCTCTCATTACTAACCTTAGCTTTGCACATGACATCATCATTTTAAGTAAACCTAATGAAAAACCCATGCACCCACTAAACATCACTCTGCATATATTTAGGCAAATAACTGGTTTATCCATCAACATGTCTAAAGCTTATTGATTGTTGGTTAAACTCCTACATAGAAATCCAATATGATGAGCATCTCCTAATTTTTTAAAATGGCAATCAATTCCTACTACCTAGGAGTTTCACTAATCTCTTCAAGAATTACTACTGCTAATTGCATGCCTCTATGAAAAAATAATAAAGAGATCAATTTAATGGTCGAACAAAACTCTTAACCAGGATGGTAGGTTAACTTTTATCAACTCTATTGGCATTAAAATGACTACGCATTGGTCTACTCGTTTCATTATCTTGCAAAGCTACTTAACTTGATAAAGAAGCCTCTGAACCACGTTCTATGGCATGTCTCATCCTATTTTCGAAAACTTATTCTCATTGCATATTCCAAATTCCAAATGTCGAAGATGTACCGTAGTCTTGGCTTAACTAACATCACCATCTAGAAGAAAGCAAATATCACCAAGATAATCAATCAACTACTCAGCTAAAAGATTCCTTTCTCATTAGCTAGATTAAGCATCATTACATTCTATCTCTCGTATAGACCATCCCTTCTACCTCTAGTTGTTGCTCTTTCTAGCATTCTTCATGGAGCTCTTATGGCCTAATTCTGAGTGAACTTTTTGGTCATAAACTTAAAGCTTTGACTAGAATTCCTATCCAAGCTAATGTTATATCATACATAAATCATGGTCGAGTCTGCCTCCCTCATTCTAACTCCTCCACTGTTAGAGCCATTTGGAACTCTCTTAAGAGCATGACGATTCCTTAATCTAATGCAAATATTATATGAAAGCTCCTTAACAAAACTAATTCAATCACTAAAATGTATAGGACTCTAAGGGAATTTGATCGAGCGCCTTTATTATCATGGCATAGAAGGGTATGATCTGCCTTTGATGATGAAAGTTGTGAGAAATGCGGATTACGGATCTTAAGGCTAGGATTAACACTAGAGGGAGGGTGAATAGTGTTAATAAAGAATTACTAAATCTTTTTCAGTTTATGTTAATTTAGACACCGATGTATGCAATATACAGACACAGATATGATCATAGAAACAAACACAGATGTAGAAATAAAATAAAAGCAGTAAAGGAAAGAATACATCGGATTTTATACTTGTTCGGAGTTACCCTACATCCAGTCTCGCAACACAAGTACGGATTTCCTTTCAAAAGCAATTGTACAATTACACCCTCGGTTTCAAGGCTACGAGGTACACCCTCTAGAATTTCTATCCTCTGGGTAGAGATACTTGATTTCCGGGACACAAGTTTACCCAATTGATTTACCAAGGCTACAATCACACCTTCTCTCTCTTGATTGATTTCCAAGGCTACAATCACACCTTTTCTCTTTTGATAGATTACAAAGAAGTCTATAACTTTGAATAGCACTGAGAACCTTGTAGAGATAGTGATAGAGAATCAAACTAGAAGTAATCGAGTTTGATTCAATGTTGATTTCGACAGAGTAATGGTAAGAATATGTATTAAGAAATGTGGAAGAAGAAGAAGAAGAAGAGTGAAAAACAAGAAAATGTGATATGAAATTCGTTGAAACTAACCCCTATTTATAGAAGAACAACAGCCATGTCCATAATTGAAGAGTTATGGCGAATAGACAATTCTTTTGAAATTTAAATTTTGAATTCAACTGACACCATGTCGACATGGTTACCCTAGGCATGTCGACATCCCAAAGCAATTTTTGGTGATTTGATTTTATTTGAAAATAACCTTTATCTTATATTAAAACTATTTTAAACTTTACAAATATACTTGACTATAGTTAAAATTCATAAGTAAATATAGAGAATAATATATATAGATTTTAACTATAATTTTATATTTAAATCTAAGTATAAAAGTTAAATATATAATTCAAAATGATAGTTTAAAATCAGGAGTAATTTGACTTTGAAATTAAAGATAATTTTGAGGCTAAAATTATTTAAAATCAGGATAGAGGGTTTTGATGTTTTTAATGAAAGTTTGAAATCATTTTGAAAACAAGATAATTTTGTAAAATCATTTGAATTAAAATTAGTGGATACAAAACAATGTTCCACTAGATTTTCGTAGGTTCCATCCTACTTAGGGTTCCATCCATTTAACAGGCTCAAAGTGGATTCCATTCCACGAATAAATTGGATTTTAAGATGCCAGTGATTTTCTACGAGTTTTAACAAAAATTCCTAATAAAAATACTTATGCTTGAAATCTTGAACTCTTGATAATCTTGATACTCATGAGTCTTCTAACTCGATATCTTGAATCTCTATACTGTACAGTCTTCATTCTTGGTACCTGCATGGTTAAATCCTGCATATACATATATATCTAACCTTATAATGTCAGTATTTATGTTTTATAATCTATTCTAAGGTTGTTGTCATCAAAACCATCATCTCACGGACTAACAAAAGTAACCTAATGCCACAGAAAGCAAAATCTAACTCCGTCCATACCCATAAGAAGCTCAATTTAGATGGAACTATCCACAATGACACTTGTAAGCTCTATGGTGTCGATCAAGAAAGAAACACACACCTTTTCTTTTCATGCGGTTACTCCTTTATTATATGGACGGCTTTGCTTCTTTTTGCTAGACATAATCCTCCTAGAAGAAACTCTATTGAAGAATGATATATAATTTTCAAAACTACAAGATGCTGAGGCCCTATATAGATTATCCTTCTTGCCCTTCTAAAGAAAACAGTTTATAATGTTTGTTCTGAAAGAAATAGCCTCATATTCGATGGGAAACAAATCTTTTCTCTTGGTTTGATGAGAGTAATCAAAGATAAAATGAAGAAAACGTTTAAAGATTGGAGCTTGCATAACATAAATAATACCCCTTTGAATTAGGCATTAAAAGTTATGTATCGCGGTTCTGTTGGGCCTGGTTTAGGCCTGGTTTTTTCCTTTTTTATTGGATTTTTTTTCTTCTGTTTTCTTTCCTTTCTCTCTTTGCCCTATAATCTTTGTGTTCCTAATAAACTGGTAAGGGACCAGCGAAACCTGATTGCCTAGGCCAAAAATATTATTATAAAGTTGTTGTAATTAAGAAAGTAATCTGAAATATAATTCATACTGGATGTAAACCTAAGCGAAACTCCTTAAAATTGTGTCTTCTTTCTATTATTGTTTATTTCTTACTAGTTTAATTTTTGTTTTTAATTCGATTGGGGATGTTGACTAACTTTTTGGCCAATACATAACATCAAAACTTAAATATAATAATAAATTAAAAATTAACTTTAAATTAAATTAATAATAAAATATTTTATTAATCGTTAAAAATAAACAAATATTATAAATAAATTATATCACTCAAACCCCTTTGGTAATGAATATTAAATTTGATTTAATATAAATAAATTTTATTCACATAAACATAAAATAAGATCATGTGCAATTTAATGAAAATATTTGCCAATGCACCTGGTCCAATAGTTTATGCATAACTCATGCATTGTTGCATCAGATCAACTCGATGATTTGAAGGTTGAACCTAAGCATCAAGACCTTATACGCATATTCATATAGTCGAGCAGGGTATGAAGCAGCTTAAAAGGAAGATCATAAATTTCTAAGGGTTCGGTGAAGTAAGAACGAAGGTGATAGTACTTGAAAGACCAAAGGAGGCATGATGACCACTTATCCGGAGCTCTTCGCTTAATAAAGATTTATCAGTCACACTCGATATCTTATTTAAGTGGTAGAATTATATGCATGATAGAATGTTAGTATCTATTGTTTGCTATGCTTTTATGCTATGCAAGTTTTTTTTGTTATATTGTTTGATGTTGGAATTTTAAAGAGTGAAATTATAAACGGGGGAAGAATGTAACGGCTCACTCTTTTATATATCGTTAAATAGGTAAAATATTACTTACATAGCAAAAGACTTTAAAATGTAAAACTTTGAGTAATATAGTTTGAAATTTTTGGACTTTAGAATAAACCGAACATTTTCAGCTCATAAAAATTGTAATGGACTTAGATTTTGATAGAAACATAATTTCGACCTAATTCTTATTTCAAATGAAAGATAGGTTTCTCATTCCGTTGAACGATCATAATTGTAATTTGGTGCAGATATTTGAAATACGTTATAGTTTTAATTTTAGACGACATTTTGCCAAAGCCCAATTTCGAGTCTAATGTGGCAATTTTGAGAATTGTGCTAGTTCCGAGGTTAGTGCAACCACCAAGTCACTTTTCTATCTTCCTAGAATAGATATAACCACCATTAATCATCTCTCTTTCTAAATCACATTAAAAAACTATTTTAGGCTAAAATCAAGATATTAACAAAAGCAAGCTTACTGGAGTCGTTAGAGATCAACTGTCATTGCTTGGGGAAGGGATTTCGATCTCTTTGTTGATTAGATTTTGATTTACATTGATTTAGGCTTATTTAATCGTTTTTACATCAATATGTGAGTGGCTTATGACCTCTTACATGCTATATATAAAGTATCCATTTAAAAGTTTTTCGGATCCATTTTACAAGTAAATTATGATTTTCAGATCTGACCAGGCTAAAAAGGTGTTTTAATGATATTAATTGTTTTGAATCCTATGTTTGAATGAATTGAAATTTTATATGCATATTAAAGTTATGTTAGAATATTTCTATGAATTGTATGCTTTGATATGATTATATATTTTTTATAGTTGTGTTTTCATGCTGTGATTGAATGGATGAAATACACACATGGAGTGGAACTGGGATGATTATTGTATAGGCAAAGATTCTTGAGTGTGTGGAAAAGGATATTATAGCAGAGTCTTCGATGATTACAGTAGGATTAAGGATCCGTAGTCGTAGAATATGCTTCGCTGGATCAGCTCTAGAGTTTTTGGAATTGATCCATTTAAAGTGGAATCCAAACAGATCGAACAGACCATAAAAGAGATGGATCGATGGTAGAAATAGACCAAGACAAAAGTCTTAGCCAAATTTGGCTAAGTGATGGATCAACACTGATCTATGCCAAAGTTGGGCTTAGCGTATTTTAGAGCTTAGGGACTTGGAGAATCGCGACGCAAAGTTGGTGATTTTTGGCATAGTGTATAGATCGACACCGATCCATGATGGATCGGTACTAATCTACTAAGAGAGCGCATTTATGTATCTATTTTTGATATTACATATTGTTTATGCACTGTGAGATATATGATAGATTAATTGTACATGGATATTTTCTCGGTCAGGTACACTATAACTCTATTACAGGATTATTGGTATTTGAATAACGGAGGTGGAGGGAGGTAATCACAAAACCATCCATGTTTAGTTTCTTTTTTCTTTTAGTTTTTAATTTTGAAAACATAATATTTTTTAATATTATGCATAGGTTCTCACTTTCATAATTAGGAGGTCAAAACCATTTTAAAAATGTTTATATACCTTTTCTATTCTTGGGATTTTATGAATTTATAGAGAGAGAATTCATGTGGTCATGAATTTGGGAAGAGGGATAAAATAAATGGTGATGCTATAGGGTCGGTACTAGAGTAAGACAAATAAAAGTTGAGAAGAGCAATCTCGTCCTAAATCCAATATAGTAAAAGTTTATGGTACTTTGATGGAGGAAGTAGTGGTTTAGTAATTATAGATTTACACTTTAGTAAATGTTAAATCGTATCTAGCTTTATTTTGCTTTCCACTTCTTATATTATACATGTTTTAATTATTGTCTTATATAATAACTTACATATTATTCTCCCGGAGCAACCAGGAAATAAGGGTGGTATTTGCGGTATGTGGTTGGTTTATTCATCTTATAAAGACATTCGTGGAGTTACCATATTAATTTTAATATTTTTGTGAATTTGATTAAGTTCACTTTATTTCAACATTGGCTGAAGTAGTTCAAATACAACCTCCAATTGTTTACATAAAGACGGCATGAATAATCATCCTAAGTTTATACTAGTCACATGGAGATGTCCAAATGTTGCATAAAGGCTACGCAAGTAGCTCAACCATGTTAACGAATATTTATTTTACCTTAATTCTACATGTAAAACCTTTCAAGGTACCATGTAGATTTGAATTTAGAAAATTGCTTAAATTAAAGAATTATATAATCGGAAAGCCCTAGAATACTTAATTATCAACACTCCAGTTCATAAAATACACGAGTGTTTGAAACAACAAGAGAAAAATAACCGCAAAAGGGTTCAAGTTGTAAAAGATAATCTATATTGTCATGTAGTTTGAAATTTTTTCTATTTTCCACAAAGTTACAAAATGCATCTTACTAAGAAGCTCCATTCAGAACATTTGGAAATGCTTGCTGTTGTTTTCGTTAGTCCAACATAAAAGGGCCTACCTTGAACGTAAACTCAACTTCGGTGTTTTCCAAAAGAACAGTCAAATCCCCATTTTCGAATGGTTTGACGGATGTAAAGAGCTTATGTAAGAGGTCCCTTAGTTAGAAGAAGAATGTGGAATCTTTTCCTCTTATTTCGATATCTACTTTAAAAATTGTAAATTCTCGGTTCTTTAAGTTGGAGTTTTACATATGAATTGTAAAATGTATTAAAATTTATTAAACCAAATATTTGAAAAAAGGTCATAATATTCAAATACTATTGGTTAAATTATTGTAAAATTTGTTTTATAATTATATAAAAATTCTAATTATTAAGCTGAAAGTTTGCTTTCTAATTGAAATATTAACTAAGATGTATCATATTGTATATCTAAATATTTCAAAATATTTAAATGTTATTAATTAAATTTTATTTTACTATTGTAAAAAAATTATTTTTTAAGTTGAACTTTTGTTTTCTGATTGTCAAATTAACTAAAATATATTACATTGTATATTCTTACAAATCGATAATCTAAATATAAATTAGTTGAAATTATGTTTTCTAAATTTTACAATTGCAAATTTGATTTTTAACCGTTAAACACTATAATTCTTAAGTTGAAAAAACAAATTAATCAAATTTATCATGCCATACATTTAAATACATCAAAATATACATATATCAGTAACTAAATTTTATAATTATTGTTAGTAACAAAATGTTTTGATATTTTTATTAATTAATAATCACTATTATTAAACAATAATTAGTAATTACGAATTAAATTAAAACTACTTAAATTAGATTAAAATACGCACTTTTGCTTGTTCGAACTAAACTCTAGCCAACTTCTTATACTAAATTCACCAAGCTAAGCGTTCACAACCAAACTCTTGTCCGAGATTGTACCTCAAAAGCATCGATCTGAATAATTTTTCGCAACTAATTTTATTAAAAAGCTAACCACGGTTGCGAGCGGTTTGCATTGTCAAAGACAAAGTGAACGTAAATTAATTATAAATTTTCCAGTAAAAAATATAAAGTGACATTGCCAAAATAATTAGATCTGGGGCTATAATTCGCATCTCTCGACTCATTTGATTGATGCTGAAAGATAATTTAACCATATACGACCCGGAAAGGGATAATAATGCAAACTTTTAAAGATGGCTTAGAACAGCAACCAAATGCATCAAAATGTGAATGAACAAATCTGTTTCTTTTCTGGCTGCTATGATGATTAAATAACAGGAGTAGCACCACCATAAATTATCATTAGCCATAGAAATGTTTTGATGCTATTACACATTATGCACAACAGAACCAACGGCAACACATTATACCTAAATAAGCACATAAAACTTTAAAGTGAGAACTATTAACTTATGTTATAAAACTATGGTTCATCCGGCATTGATCTTGGAACATAAGGCTCGAATAATTTTACGCTTGGGTTGATATCGTACTGCATTATATCTGCTGCTCTTTCAAATTCCTCTCTCAATATTTTAATGCTATACTTATCAACTACACGTCCGAGGTCGTGAGAGGTTTCAAATGGATCCTCGATGCATATCAAGTGTCTGTCGTTCCCTATCCTCCTTGTCCAATCCTTTTCTCTCTTGCTGCCATGTAAAAACATCCAACAATAAGTGGATTAATAAATAAAAAGAATCAGCATATTAAACATGATCAATTTATCACTGTTGTGGAATGGGTCAGTAATATCACGGCCTGTCAAATAAGTCTTCCTCTTTTTTTAATTTTGATTCTATTTATTTTAAGTATCTTCAAAATGTAGGGAGACCTAATGGGGATGGTGATATGTATAGATAATGCCTTCAACTTACCTTATATGAATCAAACATGCAGACTGGAAGAAAAAATGTACTACTCAAAGTTGCAAAGCACTATCTTTTACACTATAACATGTGGTTATAAACTGCTACATGTACGCCGATATGGTGAATTATAGTACATTTTTTTATTAGCTATATCTTATCCAAGGATAACAATGTCAATATCGTCAACTATGGAGGAAACGATTAGCAGAAAAATGCCACAACTGTTCAACTAGCATTAAGATTAAAGCTGATACCATCGTAAGTCATAACAGCGATATCATAGAATTTTGAATTTACATTTGAAATTTTGACTTTTGAAATTTTGACTTTTGAGTTTGAAATGTTGAATTTTGATTTTGAATTTGAAAATTTTAAAAATTAAAATTGAATTTGAGCAAAATGAAAATTAGAATTTGAAGTATATATTATGATTATTTTAGAAATTTAAGTAAAAGGAAAACTTGGAATTTTTTAAAAAATTTAATTTTTGTCTTTTATAAGCCAAACCTAATTTAAATTGTTCTCTGGATCAATTAGATGATACATATATTATGTGGGCTGAGCATTGACTCGTTTACAAATTTGATAAAAATGGATTGGATCATAAATGAGGTTGGGTCAAATTTAACCCATCTTGATATAGAACATTGCTACGCTTACTAACTAAAAGTTAGTAAAGGTTTACAAACAGAAGAGAAAAAACTAACAAATGCCATCTACATGGGCTAGTTTTTACTTGGTAAGAGTACTACTTTTTCATTCGAAAACCCATCATGAGCAAGAAAAGGTCTGCCAAGGAAAAACATAGGATTTACCTAATATTTTGTCCAACGCGAACAGAGATAACGTCATTCATATAATCGTGATCGTATGCCCAATATCGGAAGAAACCCCATAGCAGTCGAGAAATACTTTCATCATTTCGAGCACCAAAGTTACGGAGCCTGTCAACTCGATCAAAGAAGGCGCAGCGAACACCATCGATAGTCACAGAGTAAGTTGCTTCCATCTCCTGAAATATTATGATAGTGCATTAATATAAGGATGAAGCATAACGGAAGTTAACATTCATAAACAAACAAAATATGATAACATAAAGGGTCAAATTAATTAGTTAACAAAGAATAAATATATGATATGCAAAGTGCCGAAAACTACCACAATAAATTTTATTTCAGTGTCATTAAATAATAGATAAAAACATGTATGTAACATCACAATTAAGACAGATTAGTCATGATAAAAACGAATTCACCAACAGGGTTGGTGTGGTTGGTTGATTGTTTGGACAGCGAGACCAGAGCTCATGATTTCGAACTCGAAACTGACAACTGTGTATCAAGTACCTAGAATATGTGTTTAGTCAATGGCCGGCACATACTTCCCTAGAGATTACAAGCGAAGCTTGGTTGTCTAGATAATTTGAAACGAAAAAAAAAGCGAACTCTATTTTATTTTAGTATCATTGCACATTTTTGTTGATACGCACATTTACACCTTTGAATGCCGTTTTTACTTGGCTATATTTTAATGTTTTGATTATATATATCTATTTATATTTATTTATTTTCCTTCATGGGAAATACATCTACCCGTATATGTTGCTGTTTTTATATTTTGTTTTCACTGCTGTGTTTTAAGATATATGGCACAGTATTATTCCCAAATCAATATTTCGTAACAAGGTATATTTTCAGATTTTCACAAGATGACTTTTTGTGGAAAAATAAGTTTTTATGGATTTTTCGTCACAATCCTCCATGCTAATTGGAATATTGAACTTACCGCTAAATGTTTATTTATTAGAACAATCTATTGCTTCTTGTAACATTTACAATAGAAAACATGATAATTGGTTATGTTTTAATAAATGATATGTAATTTGAAACTTAAGGGGATAGGTGACATTAAGGGTAAGTAGGGTTCCTAACAATGAAATACCTTTCCAATGCTGATTGCAATGAACAAAACTCTAAGCCAACTAATGCATCAAATAGACTGTTATAAAATTTCTGCAGGATTCCAGGGTTTACAAGAACTTTAACATGCAATAAAGATATTTCCACTTATTCTACTCGAGCACCGAACTTGATTATCATGGTATGTAGAAGTCAACATGATAAGTGGGGATTCTTGTATCATGTATAAAGATGTTTTATTTAGGGATGGACATTCACTGGAACAGTAATACAGGGTACAGCTCTAACTAATTATTTCAATAAATTTAGTTTTCAATAAATAAATCTAATTCACTAAAGCTCCCTACATCCACGGTTGAAGCTAGACAGCTAGTATGCTGCTTGATGCCTAACCACTGTCTAGATTAGATTTATGTTTCATGAAGTTACAATTGCACAGCTTTAACTATTATTGATCTCAAATGATTTGAGAAAATTCAGACAAGGATGATCCACAAAATAGATATAATTGTTGAACGATTGAAAGACAGTAGTTTTGTTCGATGGCATGTTCACAGAAAAGGTATGCATTACTGTAAGTGAAAGAGAAATAAATATTAGGATCATATCTGATCACATGTCAAAGAGGAGACAAGTCAGCATGAGAACTTTATCTGGTAAATTGACGTTAGCAAAGAATGATTAGTACATCCGATAAAGCATCCGATAAAGCATCCGATAAAGAAGGCAAATATGATTAGTACATCCGATAAAGCATCAAAGAAATTGGTCGTGGTGGGAATTATTGTTCGGTAAGTTTTCATGTTAATGGGAAGTTAGCAAAGAATCGTGATTTTGTCATAATGAAATGGACATTATGATTAAAAGGGAAGGAAAAAAAGGAATAATCCATGCTCGAAAAGCAGTTTATAATATAAAAAAAAAAAATAACCAATCAGCCATTTCTCATCTAGCAAAGAGGTAAGTAGGTCATGTTTGGCAACCTAGGCAGCCGAATCGCTTTCTAAATCTCTTAGATGTAAGTAGGTGTTCTAAAAGAATGGAAAAGATCCAATATTAACATGTCTACACAAAAATAGAAAATTAAATTAGACCTGTAAACATGGAAGGATTGCAGGTCGCCTTTGCTGCAAGAAGTGAATGCACATTAACACATACCTGCAAAGCAATAAAAAGTAAAACTTGAGAAAACTAGTTGAAAAAGTGATGATTCAATCTAAAGTCCATAACAGCCAATTTGTAACTTACGCATAGCTAGAAAGGGTTCCTCGGTATGTTTCATTCACCCCCCTAGATTTTGCCCAGTGTTTCACAATGAAAGCCAACTGTCGCAATCTAACATCAATCTGTGCATAATCTCTAAGCAGCTTTGTATTAGCAACTGCCAAAAGATTATTAATACATATATCGCAAGAAATTCCAGTGATTGGGTCCATCATTTTCACAATAGGAACCCTTGCATGAGTAAGAGCCTATAGAAAACACAAATTATATGACATAATCAATACACACGTCAAAAATACTACAAAATTTATAATCCAGTTACTTAACATCCAATATTCATCCATGGCTGAAGTGTTAACAATTTATTTTCACTGTACTTCGGTTCCATCATATGTGCTCTTATGTCAAAATCATCTTTGAAAACAATGAAAACAAAATACATGCCAATGGTATGGAACATGGTGCATGAAAGCATTGAAATGTCGATTAGCTGGAAATACATAAGCTTGAAAGCTGATTGTGTACTTCACTGCATCCTAACTTGTATAGCAGAAGAATACGGGGTTGTAACATTAACATCATGAATCAATATTTTCATTCAGAAGATAAAAATATAGAAAGAAAATCAGTGAATGTTTTAATGGGCAGCATGTAGACAACAAAGGATAGATGACAATATATGTTAAGGCTGACATATGGATAAAAACAATAGAGCTCTAGGGCCTCTAGGCTACCTAGCATTCGCGGTGTATATTATTTATGCAAATATCATTGGGAATTTGGAACAAAAATTTCTGAGTTGCTGGTATTTGATAAGAACCATTGTTAATGAAACAACTTCAAGTGTAAAAGAAATATTTATAAAGCATCCTTTTTCACCTGAAACCGATGATTCTTTGAATAAAGATCGACTTTATTATATACATAATGATCTATTGTTTAAACGCTGGGGAAATTGGGTACAAAGCAGAAACATTTAAAATAATGAGTGGCGCAAAGGAATCAGATTAGCTTTCCTAATATTGCTCAACATAGTTATCCATGTAAATGCAAAAATTTCTTTCAACTTCAATCTCATTAATAAAACTAATAGCATAGGCATAAAAAGCCCAAACTTTAACTCACCTGTACGTTTTGAAGATTTCCTTGCTCCAGTATTTCTGCTAATTTTAACAAAATCCCAGACTTGCTAATGTCGACATTGTCAATTGCAAGGCAAAGATCAATATCACTGTTTGAAACCCCAAAAGAATTGGCACACGATCCATATAAATGAAGTTGTGCAGTAGGCCATTCTTGATTTACCAATTTACCCAGATTGTGTAATAACTGCTTTTGCTTTCTTTTTTCCTCGTCGGCTGGTATCAGAGATGCATAGATTGAAAGGAATAGGGGAGTAAAATTGTCAATGTCACAGCGGCACCTCAGTTCTCTTCTACGTATCCTTGCTCGCTGACCGGAAACATTATGTCCTCTGAACAAATCTATTCTGACATCCTAAGTAGACGTGTAAATTAGACAAAAGGGAAAGTAAATATCTTCTTTTAAAATGAATCATGCAGCAGTGCAAAAGGTGAATATATCATAAGTTCTTTTAGTTATATATGTCTCCGATGATTTACATGTTGCAGGTCCAATAAGTTGCTAATTCAAGAATTAATTGCCACAGGTAATCTTCTGCTAGCTAAATAGAAGAACTGAATTGTTGAAGCATTGGGTAGTTACAATCATGTTTTGCTGCAACTGTATATATAAGGATGAAAATATTCCTTGTCTGAAACTCACATTGAATTTCTGTATTTTTATTTCTGATGGTCAAGTTGCATGAAGTTGAAACTACATTTAAAGACCACAAAGAAGATCATACTGTGTATTGACTGCTAGAACCAAAACATAAGTCTGCGTTACTTTTTGCACATCCATTTGCAATTCTATTTCAGCTCATTTTACCCAACTACTTCCACGTTATACACCCAAATGTAGAAATCTTAAATTAGAAGCTTTAAAACTGAATTTCAAAAGTAATGAATTTAAAATTGCCATGCAAAAATGAGGAGGTTCCAAGAATGATAATGACAAAAGAATTGTAATGGAGTTAACTTAAATATCCATTTTCAATAAATTTAAATTAATATAAAAAGAAAGAAGCAACATTGTCTGGTTTCAAGCAAGAGCGAATACTATAAAATTCAGGTACATGGGGAAAGATGAACGCGCAATACAATAGGCGTGTGTGTGGGCACGCGCGCGCATTGAATGAAAGGCTTGATTAAAACATATCTTTCAGAAGAAGACAACTAGAAATGTTCATAGGAGGAATCTAACAAATAAGTGGTGATCCATCTCTATATATCATTATAAGCCTAGGACAAATATTAGTGCAAGACAAAATCCATGCGTCATAATTGAAGTGCTAGATTTTTGTTTCACTTTGACCAAAGAAGTTGTTTTAGATGAAAGTCTTCCTAGCTCATATGGAGCTTTGTGTTTGCATGTTTCTGATTAAATGTAAACTATTTGTATGTTGATAGGTTCTTCTACAGGCGACCAATGCTTCAACATAACTCATAATTTAGTAATAAAATTGTAATGGAGAACTAGCTGAAAGATTTTGATTAGGCAACTAATAAGGGTGAAATTATCTATACCAAAATCTGCGGGGTGGCGCCAATAACACATTTGACATTAGGGCCACCCAACCATCCCACTAGCAATCTACCCTTACTCTTCACAATGATTGACAACCGGTATATGGGAACATGCATAGAATGATGATTAACATTTTTTGATATTTCAGTGGTTATTGGCATCTCTTGAAAAACAATATTAATGTTATGTGCCAGTCAAACAACACAACAACAGTAGTATAAGATACTTTCAGAGTTTTAGCGATTTTGTAAAGCTTGGGCTCCAACACGCTTACCATGATAGCCAGTTTTTTTTTTTCAGCGCAAACATTCCTATGATTTGTAGCAATAAAGCATGACTGCTAATAAAGCAACTGGTCTGAAAGTAATAGATCCAATTTTATACCAACTGCTGTATCAGTAAGTTGTACAAATAAAAACATCAAGGAGAAAAATTGTTAAATGCATAATTTGTTATTCAAGTGATGCCAGTTCCAAAGGCAAGAAATATATATATGTACAGGACCGGCTCAATGGTAATGCAAAGGAAGCAAATGTTTTATTGTATATGTTAATTAAAAAGCTTGAAAAGCTCAACCAACAGATGAGCATGGAAGCCAACTGGAAATTTTATTCACTAAAAATAAGAAATAAAAGATATTCATAAAGATGTTATTCTTTGTTGCTAGCGATTTAGGAATTCTATGACCAATAAATCCAACTGGTTTGAAAATAATAAATCCAATTTTATACCAACTGCTGTATAAGTAATTTATACAAATAAAAACGTCAAGGAGTAAAATTGTTAAATACAAAATTTGCTATTCAAGTGATGCCAGTTCCAAAGGCAAGAAATACATATGTACAGGACCGGCTCGATTGTAATGCAAAGCAAGCAAATGTTTTACTGTATGTGTTAATCAAAAAGCTTGAAAAGCTCAACAAACAGATGAGCATGGAAGCCAATTGGAAATTTTATTCACTAAAGGTAAGAAACAAAAGATATCCATAGAGATGTTATCCTATGTTGCTAGCGATTTAGAACTTTTATGACCAATCAAGGATACTTATGTAAATTATTAACAAACTAAATAAGGTTAAATAATGCTATTTTCATTTCTTTCTGAAGGCAAGCATCAGTAGGTATACTTTAGTTCAAAATGTGAATTTGTGATTATTTTTCCTTTTTTAGATGATTGCTCTAAAATGTTAACAAATTTATTGTTCTCCTTTTTTAATTTCTCCTGATTTCTAAACAAGTATATTATTGCACTAATTTGGATTGATTATTTGATTATATTTCAATAACTTTATACCACTGACTAATTATTGAATTTCAAATATAGACTTTTTTATTTGTCGTGAAAGAATAATTGATTGCTGGTTTTGTTTTTCTGGTTTGCGTTTTCTATTTGTTTTTTTATAGGATTTATGTTTTGACTATGGTTACAACTTACAACGCATCAAAGGAATGTTTCCAAATATGTGCATAGAATCAAATCAAATGATTGATTATATTATCGTATTTGGTTATTAAAATTCATTTATGATTTATTTTTCTTTCCAAAAAGAAGTTTGAACAAAAAATATTGTTGTCTTGCAAATGAATAAATCTCGATAATGGTTTTAATCTTGATTTAGCTTGCATTCAGCAACTTCAACCTTGGCCTTCAAATCTATTAAATAATAGTAAAGCAGAAGAAATTCTACCACTCACGTTAACCCTAGTATTTTTTTCAACTCTCCTAAACTTTCTGTAGATATTTATTAATATTTTATTTTAAAGACTAAATACAATTTATTATTTTGAATTGTTTATATATAATATTTTATTAATTTTACACTATCATTTTACATTCAAAAACTTACACTTTCTGCTTTCTACTATTATTTTCAAAGCTCTCAATTTTCATGTACAATTTACATTTAAGTTTGTATATTTAAACTAATCAAATAATTTAAATATAAACTGTTTAAACAAAATTAATTGATCATTATTTATTAATTTGTTTGATAAATAATACAGATGACAATGTCAACAAGTATATAACGCTCATTGTAACAAAATGGTATAAACTAAATTTTCATTCAGATATAAAAAACATAGATCACATAAAAGACAATAAGAACAACTTTAATGTATAATTATTTGTTTTAATAAATTATCAGTTAAATGATAGAAAAGGCTTAAAAATTACAAATCATCGCAGTAATTATAAAATTTTCACCCCACTCCTTAATTCTCTTCGATTTTTTTGAATCCATTTAAATTATCATTTTATAGTTATTCAAAATATCGCGTCAGTTTTTTCCATGATTTTATATTCATATGCCAATATCTCTCTTATTATTTTACATTCAAATCTATGTATTTAAGTTAACCAAACACTATAAATACATACTATATAAATAAATTCAAGTAATTAATACTCATTAAGTTCTCCGATAATTTATAAACAAAATGACAATTTCAATTTATATACTACATTCGCAGTAACCAAATGGTAGAACAGACATTTATTTCTTTCAAATATAAAAATATAGGAACCGTTTAATAAAAATTATATGAATAACCATAATAAAAAGTTTAATGATTGATACATCGAACGTTGCATAACAAAATTTTATTTTAACAATATTTAAAATACGAGTACTATGTTTTTACAACTCTGCAATGCATGAGATACATTCTATTACTTTATTATTATTATTATCCAAAATTTTAGTAAATGAAAAAAAAAAGTTTTTCCCTTAATTATCTTATATTGCATGTAAAATTCTTAATACCGATTTTGCAATTTAACATCTAAAACTCATCATCATACCCATGCGCTGGTGCGCATGTGCATAAATACACACAAGGTCACGAATTAACTTAATATTACTTCAAAAAGGAAAATATAACATCAACATTTTTCTTTGAAATTTATTGCATAAATAAATACTTACAATTGTTTCACATATATAGTAGGTATGTCAATCAACGTATAATTTCTTAATTTCTACATATAAATTAAACTTAATATAAAATTAGATAAAATATTTTAAAATATAAAATTTTAGAAATAACAATAATATATCTTTATTTATTTACATTTTTCAAGCGTATGAATTAATAAAATAATATATATAACATATAATTTTCTTAAAATTTAGAAATATTATTGTAAAACTAATTTGAAACAAAATATATCATTTTAAATAGTTAGAATATGAAAATAATGAATATATAATTATTTTTAATTATTCGAAAATAATATTTTAATATATTTTACTACGAAAACGCAACATTTTAACATGCTAAAATAAAAAAAAATAATGATAATTTTTCTATAAATGCATCTATATTTATTTAACAAATATAAATCAATGAATATTACACTTGGTGTTACAAATTTCAAAATTATTTCATAATCCAAATATATTATTTTAGATATTTATTATCTAAGGAAAAGGTACTTATGATCTATTCTGTTAATATAATATATATATATATATATATATATATATATATGTTTATCTAAGTATTGAACTGTTAAATAATAGTAAAATTGAATAAAATATATTTTTCTCCTTAATTCTCTCTTTTTAAGATTTCTCTTTATTCTCTATTGATTTGTCATGAAGCTTCTCACAATTTCAGTAAGTCAAAAATAAAATAGTATCGTCTTTGGTTATCTTTTATTTTATGCATACATACATATATTACAATTTTACACTCTCGTCTAAATCTAATCTAAATATTTCATATAATCTAAAATTAACTTAAGAAAACTATAAAATATAACATTATTTTGAAACTAACTTAAAGTTATATATTTCACTATGAATATTTAAAATCAGAAAATAACAGTATCTATAACTATTTATAACTATTTAAACATATAAATTATTTAAGAAAGATATTTAAAATGTAACCTGCTTAATTTGAGAAATATTATTTTAAATTATTCAACAACAACAAAAATATTGTGTTAACACAATTATATGAGAATAGCAATATAAATTTTTTGTTAACATATTTGTATATTCATTTACTATACATATAAATTAAGTAAATTCTATACTTAACGTATAATTTACTTAAATTTCAAAAACATTTTTCTAGAATTATTTTAAATTCAGACGTTTATATTTATAATCCAAAATAATAATAGATATAATTTTCTGTAATTTATTCTCATGTAACTTAAATTATTAGTAGAATGATTTATTAAATATATTCTATTAAATAATAGTAAGGTAGAAGGAATATATCTCACTTATGAATTCTGAGAATTAAAGTCTATTATTATTTCGATTTTATATTTTATATAAAGATCACTGTTGTTTATATTTTATGATTTTTACGATTATTAATAAGTCTTTCCTTGATTTTGACCTACTACCATTTAGAAAAATAACAACATGAACTTAAATGTAGCTTTGTTAAATGAAATTAAAGAGAACTTTCCAAATAATTTGTAAATTATATTTCAATATAAAGTGGTAAGGAAAAATTATATTTGTAAATTATATTTGTAAATTATATTTCATTATTTTTCCTTACCACTTTATATTGAAATATAATTTACAAATTATTTGGAAAGTTCTCTTTAATTTCATTTAACAAAGCTACATTTAAGTTCATGTTGTTATTTTTCTTCCGAAATTGGCATTTTATCATATACTAACATATACACAATAATCGAAACACATGACTTACACAAATATATGCTTAACATTAACATATTACATTGTACATCAACTATTTAACTACGTAAATTTAACGTTCCTTTTACAATATTACCGTGTGAAATACACGGGTTACATACTAGTATAAATAATTCTTGAAACATGAGACATTTTTAACAATAGTTGTAATATATTTGGTGTTACTGTAACGCAAAGTACTCGAAATATCCCTATATATATACGAGGTCAAGAGTTCGAACACTTATCTTGACAAAAATAAGTTTTCAACTTCTATCAAAAGAATTGGCTTATAAATAAGGTTATAGATTTGAATCCAAACTCTAATAATATGTATTTATTTCCGCATATTCAAAGTATTTGATGTGTATTCTTCATATTCTCAACATTATTAGAAACCTCTTTTGAAATACTTGCCGTTGAAAGTTATTGTTAAGCAAAGATTCAATATTCTTTAAATCTAATTCTTTATTTATGAGTCAAGAACCTTTAACTCAAATGGTTAGATATATGACGCTTTAGACAAGGGTTTAAAGGTCTGGATTCGAGCCTCTAAGACATCATGATGAGTGTTCTACACGAATAAAGTATCACTTTTGTTATCAAAAACAAAATCTTATTCATGAAAATTACTTATGAAAAATTATACGTGGTTAATTGAACTTCCTAATTTATAATCTAAAAACAAAATATAATTTTTATACCAAAAATACTATATTTTATTTTACAAAATAGAAAGTTCAAAAACCACTTCATACCATATATCCATGCTATATCACTATTATACTATTTAAATTCAAACATTTTATATATGGATTACAAGATCTTGAAATTATTTACAAAAATGTTTACATTTCTTCTATCATCTTGAAATTTCATATAGTTCAATTCTAATTATACGCCTTTTAAATAATAGAATTTAAATAATTATGAAGTTACTTAAAATTATAGATTTTATACATTATTATCATTATTTTACAAAATAAAAATTAATCGACATCAACTAATACAAAAAATAATTTAGTACATGTATTTTAACTGGTTATGTAAATGTCTATCTAATTTTGATTCTTTTAAGCTTCGTTAATTTTTTATTATTGAAATTTCTAAAGAAACATTCAAATTCTAAATGAAATTGATTTCGCAAATACATTTTACGGCCGAATTCATAATTTTTATATATTGAAATATAATTTACAAATTATTTGGAAAGTTCTCTTTAATTTCATTTAATAAAGCTACATTTAAGTTCATGTTGTTATTTTTCTTCCGAAATTGGCATTTTATCATATACTAACATATACACAATAATCGAAACACATGACTTACACAAATATATGCTTAACATTAACATATTACATTGTACATCAACTATTTAACTACGTAAAGTTAACGTTCCTTTTACAATATTACCGTGTGAAATACACGGGTTACATACTAGTATAAATAATTCTTGAAACATGAGACATTTTTAACAATAGTTGTAATATATTTGGTGTTACTGTAACGCAAAGTACTCGAAATATCCCTATATATATACGAGGTCAAGAGTTCGAACACTTATCTTGACAAAAATAAGTTTTCAACTTCTATCAAAAGAATTGGCTTATAAATAAGGTTATAGATTTGAATCCAAACTCTAATAATGTGTATTTATTTCCGCATATTCAAAGTATTTGATGTGTATTCTTCATATTCTCAACATTATTAGAAACCTCTTTTGAAATACTTGCCGTTGAAAGTTATTGTTAAGCAAAGATTCAATATTCTTTAAATCTAATTCTTTATTTATGAGTCAAGAACCTTTAACTCAAGTGGTTAGATATATGACGCTTTAGACAAGGTTTTAAAGGTCTGGATTCGAGCCTCTAAGACATCATGATGAGTGTTCTACACGAATAAAGTATCACTTTTGTTATCAAAAACAAAATCTTTATTTATGAAAATTACTTATGAAAAATTATACGTGGTTAATTGAACTTCCTAATTTATAATCTAAAAACAAAATATAATTTTTATACCAAAAATACTATATTTTATTTTACAAAACAGAAAGTTCAAAAACCACTTCATACCATATATCCATGCTATATCACTATTATACTATTTAAATTCAAACATTTTATATATGGATTACAAGATCTTGAAATTATTTACAAAAATGTTTACATTTCTTCTATCATCTTGAAATTTCATATAGTTCAATTCTAATTATACGCCTTTTAAATAATAGAATTTAAATAATTATGAAGTTACTTAAAATTATAGATTTTATACATTATTATCATTATTTTACAAAATAAAAATTAATCGACATCAACTAATGCAAAAAATAATTTAGTACATGTATTTTAATTGGTTATGTAAATGTCTATCTAATTTTGATTCTTTTAAGCTTCATTAATTTTTTATTTTGAAATCTCTAAAGAAATATTCAAATTCTAAATGAAATTGATTTCGCAAATACATTTTACGGCCGAATTCATAATTTTTATATCTCATAATTATTTAATAATGTTTTCTAGGAATAAAAATTGATAGTACATACAAGATACATATTTTATTTTTTTAAGTAGTTCATTTATCGTTATTAGCCTACTGTTTACATAACAAACTTTGTTCAGCTAAATTAGTCGATGCTAAGGTTTCAATCTCGGTTTCGTTTTTGTAATTTTAGGAATTTTGATCTAATTCGTAAATTTCAAGAATTTCTGCTTCAGTATTGATTTTGGGATATTACACATATATTTATTTAATTTATTGAAAGAAAATTATAATTTATCTGTAATTGAAAATTGAGATATAAACAAAGAATACAGATTAATTCTAAATATTTATAACATTAATGTTAATTCTGTTTTATTTTTTTTATCACACAATTTATATATTTTCTAAGTTAGAATTTCAAATTTTGAATATTCGTATATTTGAAACTAAATTAATTTTTTTGAATTCCTTCTATAAATTTTGAAGTTCAATGGTTGTTCTTATTGAATCTAAGTTTCGAAACCTCTACTGAAATCGAAACAGACCTATCGAAATCTCGGTGTTTCGGTCAAAACCTCAAATCTTGGTCAATACTATAGGTAAAATTAGGCATTGATTATTTGAATAGTGTGTGTGCGTTCAACAATAATTTTATGCGCACGTGCATTGCATATACTAGAATACTTATTGAACGGGTACCATGATGCCAATAACTGACATTTGAGTTTCTCAATTTCTAAATATAGCGTTTTGCATTTTACACGCAAACGAATGCCATTAGTAATTATTTTGCCTTTCACATGTGAAATACTTGCATCTATAAACCACTTACATATATACTATTTTTTCCTATGCACATGCTGAGTGTGTGTCATTTGTACTAATAACAATGTCTTACGTGTACGAAACGTGTGTCATTTATACTCATAGCACTAATTTATGTTTATAACATATTAAATTGTGCATTAATAAATCATTATGTACTTTAAAAGCAAGAAAGTAGAAACAATCTTAACTAGCTAGCTTATATAATTTATCTTTTTTTATCCGCATATATGGTCCTACTACGTTGTGTACAGATGATGCATTGCCAATTTCAAATATGAATAAGGGTGGGGGTTTTAATTATGAAATACAAGACATATATTAATCATTTGACAATACGCAAATTCATGCTTTAGTGTTTGATATCTGATCAATATTAATTAGTTGGACGTCTTACCATATTGGCAAATAGTAAAATACATGTTATATGAGGTTTAGTTTGCTTTGAATATGTAGAGGCCTACTATGGGTTTTTATTCCTGCGTCGTTGGATTCAAATTTTATAGACGCTTGATTTAATTGTCCAGATTCATAAACGGTCTCTCCAATAATAATAGTTCAACTACATACAATGTGTACACCTTAGATCTCGCTCAAGCAAGAGCTTTATACATTAAGCGAAGAATGAAGGATGGTAATGAGATTCAAATTATGTTGAGATGCCCCTGTATGTGTGCGTGCGCGCACACATACATGTATAATATGTTATAGGTTTCAACTTCTATTGTCATGTTCACCTTAAAACTTGTATGGTTGATGTGCTAGCGCATGACCAAAGTATAGTATTGTCATTGCCAAAAATTAAATCAAATTTGACGGACATATAATAGTTTCCTTAACTTGATAAACATATAATGGTTGCGTTAAATCTTCGGGACACAGTTGAAAGATTAACTGACAAAACTAACAATACAAGATGTGCAATTTTGTTCATCTGGATGCCACTGAAAGATCTAATTGCAAGAATATCTTCCATCTCGCTGTATCACATTGTGCATAAACATATTTACCTTACTCCTGAGATGGTTTGCATTTTTGGTTGCGCTGCCTTCGGATGTTTCTTCACTCACCAATAGCAAATCCAAATTCTCCGGTAAATCATCCAAGCAATCATAATCACCATCACTTTTTTTAGGCAGATCCTCATTACAAGAATTTTCAAAAAAATTATCTTTTTCTCTGCCATCATTTCTATTTCTATCCAACTCCTCAAAGAACCCGTTTTTCCTCACATATTCATCATGTTTCCGATTTGGTTGTTGCCCCACTCTCTGCATAGTATCATTTTGTAATGAGCTTTGACCATTGTGGTGAACATTACGATTCACATCTCTTTTCTGTTCCACAAACACACGATCTGCATTGCTACTACCAGCTTTGTGCATAAACATATCCAAATTAAGGTTGGTCTTGCTATAACTATTCATGTTTCCATTGCTACCAGATCTCTGATGCTGGTTAGACCTGCCACCTGAATTTCCAAGAAAATCTCCCCTGAACACAGGAGGACTTCCTGCGGAGAACTGCTTTGGGTAAGAGGGGAACCCTGGTGGTGGGGCTCGCTGCTGGTGGAGGGAGAACCCAGGAGGCGAGAAGCGGTGGTGGAGCACCTCTTGATTGCTGTTGATACGAAGAAGGGAGTGATGGGTGGAGGGGTAGGTGGTGGATCCCACCGCGGCGACCGCCGGGTCAAGAAGCTGAGGTGGAGGAGGGTTTAGTGCAGCAAGGGTTTCATGAGAAGGAGAGGGAACGTTGTGAAAGAATTGATTTAGAGGCCGAGGCCGAGGTTGAGGTTGAGGTTGAGGTTGGGATTGAGGAGGATTGCGGAGGAGTTGGAGGAGGAAGGCGCCGCCGTCCAGGGGAGCGCCACTCCCTCCGTCAGAGGACATGATTGCCTGTTTTGTTGCTTAGATCTATCTGTCTTTCTCCTCTTCTTCCTTTTTTTTTTTTCTTTTCTTCTACATTGATTTGTTGAAGAGCAATAGTTTGCGACTTTTGATGAATATGGCGAAAAGTTAACAGAAGTACAAGCAGCTTGTGACAGATCGACTCATTCATTCAGGTGTATTGGGTTTAGTTTAGAACACCTCTTCAACCGTGAATAATATTCAGCTGGACTTAACCGATACCAGTACGAAAAAACGTTACTCCAAGAACCATTGTTAAGTCAGGGAAAAAAAAAGGGGTATCCACGTTTTATATAAATTCATCATTGTTGTACGGATAAATCATTGACCAATAATGGTAAATCTATCAAGCGAAAATTTATAACATCCTTCTTTTTTATTATTTTATAAATAAATTATATTCCTCCCAATTTCCCATTATTTTTTAGGTCTTTAATTTTATTTTTAAAATTTTTAATACTGTTATCACTTTCATTTTTACCGTTTTCTTCAAAATTCAACGTCTTTAACCCATCTTTATTTCGTTCCTTTCAAATTTCATTCTAAATGAAAACACCCAAGCTCGTTCAAAATTTCGTTCTTCCATCCACAGTGTCTACGAATTTCTTGTGTTTTCATATGTTCAATTTTTTCTTCGTCTCGAGTTGTGTGTTGATTGGAAGTTTTTTTACTGATTTCATCAGATTTGAACATCTTTTTCTTCTTTAATTGTGCGCTGTTAATATGAGTTCGAGGTTTTTATTTTTTTAGTTCGTTGTTATTTTGTTTATTTAATGGTTGTTATAGCATCATGTTGAATTAAATTTGTTTGTTTTTGTTGTAGTTGTAATTGGTGATTAATTATGTTGTAATTTTTATAGCTGAAGTATGCTATTTGTATTGTATTACATGAAAACAATAAGATATGTCAAGTGAATTTTTATGTGTGACATTATTTGTATGATGTATATTTACCTATGTTGAATTGGTTATGTTTGTTTTTGTTATCATTGTAATTGGTTACCTTGCTTATGTTGTTATTTTTATAGTTCAAATATATTGTTGGTATTGAATGACATGAAAAAATAGGACCTGTCAGTAAAGTTAGGCATACCATTATTGGTACGACAAATATTTATCGAGCAAATATTTGCCATACTTATATTTGTTTTGCAAATATTTGTCATGCTAGTTTTTCCTTTTCTTTTTTTGTTGTAGTAGTTTTATCTTATTATTATATGTATTTTTGCAGCCCCGATCATATTGATGTTCTTATCGTATTTCTGTTAGGTACTATCGCTTATAGTAGATTGCTTGGTATGAGTGATCGTATGTTGAGATTGAGAAATGATATTTGCGAACATTGGCATGAATTAACACCTAGTTCTATTGAATTGGTTTATGAAAGAGATGGAAAGAAAAGAGTTATAGAAACTAATTCTGATTTGCATAGTATATTGTTGCTTGTTGCTCATAGTCGTAATGATTTTCTACTTGTTTCTGTTATATCTAAACAGTGTGAAAGTAGTTTTGCCAATGTTGATTCTTACAGTTCTTCATATGTTGCTTCCTTTACTGAGTGTGGCTCATCTGCTTCAATGGTTTGTTTTTTGTTGATTCTAGTTATACTTTGAAATAGTTGTTAAAAAATGATTCTAGCAATCCAACGTTTACTGGTGTTGGTCAAAGATTTGCTGGTGGTGTTGAGGAGTTCCAATTATATTTTATGATATATTGTATTAAGAGTAGATATAACATTAATGTTGTTAAAAATGATAGGGAGCGATTTATAGCTATTTGTTTATGTGAAGGTTGTGCTTTTCGTATGATAGAGTTAAGAGTATACCATAGGGGCAATTATGTAATTATTACATATATCTAACTCAATAATCAATCGTTTTCGAAATACAAGGTGTCTTCTTTCTATTATATACTTGATATAATGTGTTATATATTATTTAGTTAATTTAATTAATTAAAAATATATTTAACAGAAAATCCATACATTGAATTTAATAGATAATATTGCACAACATATTCAAGAGGAAGGTGATGAATAGACATATGATAACAAGTTTGCAACCTATGTATCAAACAATTCCAAGTATGAGTAAGAAATTTCCGGAGCTATAGGAAATGTTAACACAAAAACAGAGTCCCCATAAAAGAGCAACCAGGGCTAGGAAAACAAGTAAATGACTTATTTCCTTAAATGTAAAGGGGATAAATAAATGGCTTAAAATAACTCACACCTTAGTGGGCTAGAATTTCGATTAAAATTAAAACTCAAGTCCATTAGGGTACAAATCTGTGACGACCCGGATTCCAGCACTTGAAAATCGGCATCCAATACATCACCCGTATTCGAATACTGGAGATTCAAACGTTGGAGTCCGATTCGCCGGAGCTTATGACACATTAGGTGAAACCAACACAGCGGAAACAAATAAGAAATTTTATTGATACACAAATGGATACAACATGAGTAACAACACCTGATAACAATGCCCAACAATATCAGAGCCAAAATAGATACAACAACAAAAAGATATAACTTCAACAAAGCTCCAAGATAGTCAGAGAGAGCGAGAGAATCGAACAACTGCATCTTCAATGCCAAAGCTCTAAAGATTTACAAGCCAAAAGCTCAAAACCCAAAGTTATCATGCTGCAATGAAGCAAATGCGATCCCGAATCCACAAACTTCAAAGACCAAAGACTTTCAAATCTACATCTACTATCCGAACTAGCTGATAAACTGACTCTAGGTTGCTCGTGTGGAAAATTACGGACACCCAGAGTTTAGAAAGGGAACAATAAACTCCAGGTCAATCATGGGACTGGTGTGAGCAAACAAAAACAGTTGTTTGAACAAAAAGAAACAAAAGAAATAAAAAAGAAATCCGTTATGCTTTTTAGAAAATGAAACTACCATAAGGTCTCCCGCCACATACACAATGCAATTGCACACTTGGGGGAGATTTCTCCTTATAATAGTCAAACATGCTTGATACGCGAAAATCCTTTTGATATTATTATTATTAGTGCATAGTGTGGAAAACATTTCGAAAGTATAATATTAATCTTAGCCAGCATATTACCATTATAGTATACCTACTATAGCTACCATGTTAAATGGCAGGTTCTACAACTAAAACCATATAGGGTTCGTATTGAGTGATTGGATTTCCAATAAATGGTCAAGGCTAAGGAACTTCCTTTATCCGAAAGGTTACACCTCTGGAGAGACACCCCGTGAACATAACTGGATCTCTGCCAACACAAGACCGGGTTACCTCTGTAACTAGGTAATTAACTGTCATGAGTATGCCATCCCCCGATCGTCACCGACCTTTACCGAGGCCTCACCAACAAATTCCAACAACTACATAAGTAAATATCTAGGCTCCATACCACGATATCACTTTTTATCCAGAAGGAAATGCACATACCCTAAGGGGTGCGACCCCAGTAACCTTACCGCATCCTTCCTATTTCGACCATTCCCGGGGTGTGAGGTTCGATGAAGTCTCGTCCCACAAAGCTACGCTTTTCACAAAAGTCATGCTTCGATCAACCAATGATCGTCACTTAGCATGTCACATTACCAAATTGGGAATATACACCACTAGTAAATATCAACTACATAACCTCTGAGCTCGTGCGTCTCACAGAAGGGTGTTAAGCTAAGAGAATAAATTCTCCGCTACCAAACAGAAATGTATTTAATAGAAACCAACTTTACATCTCAAAGTGTAACGTCAGACATACATCCATACAAGTCCATCCTGGATCTGAATGGAACCGAAGGCACTTCATCCAATTAAGGATAGAAGTCCTTACAAATCTGGTTATTCCCTAATCACGTCCGGACCTCCCATCACATGGGGTAATATAAATCTCTATACCGGGGCCACTCGGTGTAGAGACATTCGGCAGGTAATCCTTTCGCTTTCGAAAATACCCGGTCTTCAACCACCATCTTCAAATGCTATTCCATTTCGTAGTATCTTTATTTAGAATGAGTTTTATGACTTAATGTCCTCTCCCGGCTTATCCGAATAATGAGCGCTTATTTTAAAAACATATGGATACAACCAGATCTTAGTTAAGTCACAACTTTTAGCCCTTATTTCCCAAAACTTTTCCTTTTGAATGGTTTAAACAAAATTTCCATTTTTAATCTTTTAAACAAAATATCCACCTTTAAAATCCACTTCAGTTTGAAACAAGGTTTACCAAATCTTTAATAAAGATTCATTCATAGCCTTCAAACTATTTCCATTTCAAATTTGATTTACCCATAACTCGAAACCCTTTCAGCAAAAACTGAAAATCCTTTTTTTATATGAAAGCTAGTATCATTTGAGAACAAAAGTTTTCGTTTTTAGGAAAATCCGATTAAATCTATTCAAGTTATAACCTTTTAAAATATAAATTGGAAAATCAGCGAACTGCCGCACCCTAGGCAAGCTCTTATTTGAAGTAAATTTAAATTCCTAAAATAATTCATTTAAAATACTTCAAAATGGTTTAAAATCCATATATATACATTATATAACCTGTATAACCCTTTTCAAACCATAACTTCCAAAATTATAAACATATACACATAGTATTCAACTTCAAAATCTTGAATTCAAATTAAATTATTTTAATTTCAAAATTTTAACAAGCTATAGTTTATTCAAAATAATTTAAATTTCGAAACTTCCTTTTCAAATTTTTTTCATATTTAACTCAATTCCACTTCCAAACCATTTTAGATTCAAAATTCAACTTTTAAAATTTTCACCATTAAAAATAATATTAAATTTAAAATACCCGTGACTTAACCAATTTCCTGTGAAATCCATATTTGTGTGTGTGTGTTGTGTCTAGAGGTTTTGCATACAACAATAAACAACCACCATAAATTCAAGCACAATAATATCGATAAGCGGTACAATTCTATAACGCTTATCTTTCATTCACAGATAAACAAATAAATTCATCACAGATAAATAAATCATAGTTCACAGCTCAATCCAAAGTAATTCATATCACAGAATGTCACACATCAGAAATACCAAACAATTCAAGGCATTCAATATAATTGAATCATCCATAAGCAAGATTAATTAATCACATAATCCATAATTAATTTAACTTAAACCAAATAAATTAATTACTTATGAATAAATTACTTAGCCCTGCTTAATTAACATTAATTAATAACAAACCATTTGTTATTATTTTAATTTATTAATGAAAATTAATTAATCATCCTTAATTAATTATCCGCAATAAATTAATTGCATTAATTAATAAATCTTAAATTAACTACACTAATTAATTAACCTTTAATTAATCACATTGATTAGTTATCCTTTAATCATAAATTAATTAACCTTTAGTTACTCACATTAATTAATTATACTATAATTAATTACTTTAAATAATTATCCTTTAATAAATTACATTCATTAATTATTCATTAAGTAATTTAACTATCCCTTAATTACTTACATTAATTAACTAACCCTTTAATTAATTACATTAATTAATTAATCCTTACATTAAGTGATTAATCCTCTAATTAATTACATTGAGTAATTATCCTTTAATTAATTTCATTAACTGATTAACCTTTAATTACTTAAAACTTTAATTAATCAAAGATAAACCATTTATCTTACTTAATCACCATAATTTTCATAAATCAAGACCTTAATTAATTAAAGATAAACCCTTATCTTAATCAATTACTTAATTACACCATTTAAATCTTATTTAATTAAATGCTTGAAATAAATTTTGTTATTAACATACAAAATCACTTGAGACCTTTTTACTAACCAAAGTTAATACATTTCCCTTAATTACTTACTTAATTATATCATCTTATTACACTTGAAAACACTAAGGAATTTAAGTACAAAATTAACCATATATGTATATAATTACATAAACCAAAACAATTTCTTAAAAACATTTCACTTTAAAATTAAATCTTTGAAGCTTTTTTTAAAAACTTGTTTAACAAATTACTTTTGAAACTTGGTTTATATACCATTTGAAAACTTATTTATTTTAATAGACTTTAAAAACTTGTTCACTTTAGTATACTTTAAAACTTGGTTTAATAAATTTCCTTTAAAACCTAGTTAATATATATTGAAACTTGATTAGCTAACTTTATCTTTGCTTTAAAACCTGATCAAGTTTCTTTAGAAAAAACCTAGACATGATTTCCTTTAGCTTTTTATAAAACTGGTAATTCATTTTTCTAAAGTCAAGAAACCCGAGCTAAATAAACCAAAAACCCAAGCCCAGACAAAATTTCCTTGAACAACTCACAAACTCCACTTCCCTTCAAGACAATAACCACACGACCCGAGCAACCCTTTTCTTCCTTAGTTCCACAACATCACCCAGATACACACATGCACGTGCACGGATGATCGCCGACACTCCATCCCACCTCGCCGATGCCAATAGGTCATCGATGACCTACACGATTATCCCGAGCACCCAGTTCGTCGAATTCGACTGGAATTCAAAATCGGGCATCTCAATTACAACTTGGAACCCAAACTCGAACAACGAATCTTCTCCATGCCATCGCCTCCGACCACCAGCAACCTCGCCTTCACGACCATAGCTACACCACTGTTAACTCTCCTTTTCCCCATGGTCGATTGATCTCGGTGCCTCAACGACGATGAAATCGCTTGGAAACCCAAGTCGACAAAACCCGGTCCTTAAACCCTAAATCAACGTCATTATGCCACTCCGATGATCTAAAAACCCAACCACCAATTTTCCGTTGATCTCCATCGCGCCAGCTACCACCATGTTCAAACCCGACACCCATCTCATCGTTGATTGCCGTGAATCGAAGGAAATTTGATTTCAGTTCAACTCGAGAAATCTCAAGATTTCCAAACTTAAAAATCTTGATTCAATTATTAAAATTCATCATTTTGCAATACAAAACAGATTGTAGAATCAAAACACAAAAATATGATCATTGATTTCTAACTTAAAAATGATTTTTACTATAATTTATTTTGAAATAATTACCTAATTTAAACACTTGAATTTATTTTTAAAAATGAATTTACATTTATTCAATCACTTTTCATTCAGAGATCACATCCAGATATAGATTGGAGAAAGAGGATTTGAACTTTTTTAAAACCTGTTCATTTTTAACAGAGGTGTATATGCCCGTACACAGACATGCATATACAAAATCTTCATATATTCAAGCATGCAATCAAATTTTACATCCATAAAAACCATTTTCTCAATCATACTTTCAAGTATCAAATCAAACATCAAGATCTAATAACAGATTCAAGAAGTTTACTCCTTGGATCAAAAGAACGGAGAACATGCTCGAGCCTGGAAATGATTTTTGAAAATCTAAAAATGATTTTGAGCTACAACTTTGATGATGAAACTGAAGCTTGTTTTGAGATGAAATCTTGTTTGTTGGATTTATCTTTGATCTGGAACTTTTGTATTTGAAAACTGGACTTGGTTTTGCTTTGACTTTGTTGAGTTCATCCTGCATGTTTATAGGTTTGAGATTGTAAAATTTTGTAAAAAGATTCGTTGCTCAAGTTTTTATTTTCTATTTTAATTTCTGGTTTGTATTTTTAGGTTTTAAGTTTTGAAATGTATCAAAGAAAATGAAATGTAGAGGTAGGGAGATATGTATATACTTGAATTTCTCTTTATTCATAATTTAAAAAATAAGAAGGATTGATGACACTTGTTAGTTTGTTTGATAAAATTAAGCTACACTTGTATTTTTGCATGACATTAATCTTACAAATGTTTTAATATATTTAAAATGGTTACACTTGTCGTTTGCATGTATTTAAAGGTTTAAATACGATTTATATTATTTTTATTTTTATTTTAGTTTTATATATATATGTGTGTATGTGTGTTTGTGTGTGTTTTTTTATATTTTAATTAATGCATTTCCTTTTATATTAACATATGTTATATATATACAAACTATCTTTTAATATCATGTATAAATTTAAAAGAAAGAATATCAATTCTTTTATTCAATTCTTATTTCAAACTATCTTACTTTTAAATAAATAAATATTTATACTTAGTGTTGTTAAATATAGAATTCAACTTTTAAATAGTTTTTGAAAATTATTATATTGAATTCAAATTATAACTTCCATTATATATCTTTACTACTAATAATGAGAATTCAACAAACATGAATTCAACCGTGTCTTTTTGAAGTACCAGAAATGCCCTTTTCAATTTTTTCTTCGTTCCGCGTTTTCTTTTCAGTCTCTTTGCTTCATCATTCTCATTACTAACCCTAATCGCCATAGTGATTCAACGCCAAAATACGCCATTACCATCTTCACCAAACCTATCCATTGCTAATTGACTAACAATCGACTACAATCACCAAATTGGTCGTTGCCTCTCATCACCTCGGCTACAATCCTCAAATCGATCAACAATCTTTTTACCAAACACCTGACGCCATTGTTGTCAACGTCAATAAATCAAAAAACTGAATGATGTTGTTGATTAACGCTGCTGCCATCGACTGAACGCCGTCATACCATATCGCCTTTAGGTATGGTGTTCTTAACCTTGATTTCATTAGTAATTTCCCTATTACCAATCGATGTTCAACTCTGTAACCCAATGCAAGTACTATGTTTGTTGTGTGCGTTGATTTAAGAATCTTTTTCAAACTTATAAGAATTACAAAATATGCATATACACCTGAATTGATGGCTGGCTCTAACTGCATGCTTGGTAATAATTTTAAAATATATAAAAATAATTGGCAGTGCAATTTACTGGAACTATAATATTGTTTTCTTTCGAATTAGGAAAATATATATATGGCACTTTCAGTGAAGCAGTGACATACAAGTTACCTTTTACCTATGCGGGAAGAGCCATTGGTAAGAAATATGCTCGAGGTGTTTTTTTCTTCTGATATTTAGTTATTGCTTCCATTCCTTCGAATTTTACTTCTGCTCGGAAACTTGGACTTGAATTTTCTATCAATATCGGTAATACCAATGTGAGATGGTTGTACAACAAAATTGAGCATATATGTCAAAATTTATCTTTGTGAACTTCAAAATGATGTATGTACAACAAAAGAGGGCTGCAACATCATTATGTCTTAACCATGCAAAATTAAGTGGGTACAGTTTTACCCAATGGGCATATTTTAGAACAATTTACTGTTTAACTAAAAACAATTTATGTACTATTATTTTGATTCTCAAACTAATAACTATCAGGGTAAATAGTTATTTTATGAGTGACAATATGACATAGAACTATGTGTTTATGACTATATGGTTATGCAAGATGTGAATTTTGTACCTTTAATCTGTAGAAGAAGTCACAGTGTATTTTTGGCTATAATTTATGACAGCAAAATTGATGTATTCTTTGACATAACAAAGGCATGGAAAGATAGAAAATTATTTGCTTACGGTTATATGTTTGTTTATATGCAAGTTGTGAATACCATTATTTTGATACTCAAATTAATATAAATTTTCAATTACTAGGCTTGGTTGCATGTTGTGTAGGGTAGGACCTGTGATTGAGTACCAATTGAAAAGGTATTAAAAGGAAATAAGTTTGAGAGGAGTGTAGTAGGTCTAAGTTATTCCAGGTCATGTGTTCCACCTGGATGCAACACAGTGTTACCTGCATTAGAATACATGACTTGCATAATTCACTATGAGTTTACTGGATGGATTATCTAGATCTACACTTTTCAGTTTATGTAGAGTTAACTAATTCTTTTGCTGTTTTTTTAAAAATTACGCTTTATCTCTTCTAACTTTAGACTATCTGTGTCATTTGTTTTGTATGTAACATTGAATCTGGATGCTACTCAAAAGGGTTTTTCGTAGTATTTTAAACTCCATGCAATTAATTAATATCTTTAAGAGGTTAATGTTTTGATTTTCTTACATGTCCTTTTTTTGCGATATACCGTCATCGATTTTTTTTGCAAGGTTTGCCATAGTTTTGCAAGCTTTTAGCATACATTTAGTAGATATCATGATTTAAATTTTGTTTGTTTAACATAATATAGTTGTTTGTTAATATATCATAAGATTATTAAAGCAAGTCGTGTTTTGTCCAGTATATTATGTTGGATTTAGCTTATAAATGTACATAATACATTTTTGTTTTATGCATCAGATATATGTCTTCTTTAGTTTGCATCTAGAATTTGCTACATAGTCAGTGGTCAAGTAAGTTGGACCGATTACATAGGTTTGAGTTACAGTGCCATTGATTGCAGGTTCCCCTAGGCAAGTTTTAGACCTCATATTTTGAGGAAAGAGAAGTGTTTGAGAAGTAATGTGACGACCCGTAATTTTCGAGCACTTGAAATCGGACTATTAAATTGATTTTAAGTATTCAGTAAGGCAATTTTAACCTGAATTAGAATATCACGATTTATTGGATAATTAAATTATTGAATTAAATAATTTGGAGTGGAATAACATATGAAAACTGAGATTTTAAGCCTGTTGAATATAATTTGAAGGCTTGTAAATTTTATATTGATAGTTCAGGGGATAATAGAAGTTGTAAAATTCAATTTAATAGTGATTTATTCAGTTTTGAAAATTCATCGTTTAAATTGAATTCAAAAATAGCCTTCCGAGGCACAGTCTCAGAATTCGACGAAACCAGTACCATTGAATCCGTAATATTGAGTTATTATCGGGTTTCAAATTTCGTAGCAATTGGAGTTGTTGTGTGAGCATACGATAGAAAACGTTAGTTGATAATAATTGATTTAGAATTTAACTACAATAATTCGACTAGTCAAAATTCATCTGCCATCAACGTTTAAAATATTATCTCGTTCCTTGGATACTCAAACCGACCAACTATGATTTATCTCGTACCTTTGTCTTCCATTCGAAGCTTTCATCAAATCAATCTCTGCCTCGTTCTCCTTTTATTTGTATATCTCCTTTTCTTTCGCCGCAAGAAAAAAAAAATTGAAATAAATATCTTGCTCCTGATATTGATGGCGTCCCCCCTTCATTTTCTTTCGATCTCAGAAAATTAAATAGATTAGATAATGGCCGAAGCCTAAAATCAAATCCATCATTAAAAAAAAAAAAAAAATTATCTGCAAATGAAATCGAGACGAGTCACGATGTCTAGCTATGAGAGGGTAACACGATTCGAAATCGCGTCGAACCCACAGGAATCTTCGCCGTTGTCGCGAATGGAGATAGTCGAGTTCGCCGGTGGCGGCGATGAGGTGAAGGACGACTCGAAGTTGGGATTGGGGGGGGGTCGGTGTTGTTCTCTGGGGTTGTGGCCGTACTCGATCGCGAGCTAGGGTTCGCTAGCTCGATCGCGAAGAGTTCTGGGAGCTCGAGATGGAGGCTGCGCGATGGAAGGCCGGGGATTCTGAGGCAGTCGGTATTTGACTTCCTCTTTTTCTTCAATTTAATTTAATTTACATATGTATATACACAGTAAGAAAATATATATATACGACTCAATAGGTGATTTACAGTAAGATATCAGTTAATTCGATGCCTATAGGTATGTATTGGATTTACTGCAAGTGATAAATAGGTGTATATATATATGTAATTTCAAAAACAGAAATAAATATATATATGTATGTATTCAAATGCATCTATTTTGATTTTACTTAACTAACTTTATTTATGGAAAAATTCATTTGCAGTATGTATATTAACATCAGTTTTAAGATATTGTCTGTAAAACAGTAGGTTTTAAATTTTGGTGGATTTCAAAACAGTCTAGTTTTAATATAATATATATATATATATATATATATATATATATATATATAATGTTTTTATAGTAAAAGATAAAAGCCATTTTTTTTTTCCAAATTTAGTATATGTATGTAAAAGATTTGGGTAATATAGAAGTTATAAATGCTGTAGAATTTATATCAGGTTAGATTTTTGAGACTCGTAAAGACCATTTTTATCGGATGTGGTTTCCATTTAAAATAATAATAATTATTTAGTTAAATTTGAATGGTTAACTGATTAATTTATTTAAAGTGGTTTAGTTTTTAAATTTAATAATTAGTTAATTACATCTAAGGTTGAAATTTAATTATTGGTTAAATAAATAAATAAATTGAGAATAATTGTTTGATTGGTTCAAATATTAATAAAACCATATAATGCTTATTCAAGGTCAAAAATCGAGAAACCAAGCCAATATTGAAGTGGAGTGCAAATAAAACCAAAGGTGAGTTAATCTCACTCAGTTATATTTAAATTTAAATGATTAAATTTAAATAATTGTTTGAATGGTTGAATTGATTGATGTGATATAGTATGATATTTTGGAATTGGTATATTATATTGTGCTAACATCTGTGGATGCAGGGAAAACAGGTTGGAGGGATCCAACTGGACCCCTCACATTTATTTAAATTATTTAGCACCCCTGTTGTGATTATTTTATATTCTGTGATGAATATTATTGATAATCGGAATATTGGATGTTATGGTTTACCTGAATATATTCCGGTGCACTAAATTATCAAGATATATATAGAATTAGATTTTGGAAATAAAAAGAAGTGAATTTGTAAGAAAAATAATTATAGAAATTTGAATAACTTTAAAAATGAATTGGAAAAGAAATAAAGTGCCCTTTAATATTCTAATAAATAAATCTTAAGTTTAATAAGGGAAAATTGAATAATCATAAGATTAATGAATTTTAAATTTCAGTGTTATTATAAAACATTTATTTAAAATTTAAGATTCTATTTATATTGGATAGGATAAAGAAGAAATTTGGAAGAAGCTAAAATTTGTATATTTCAGTTAAAAGATTAAAAATCAAACAGAAACTAATAATAACAATAAAGTCCATAATAAATGAATTTTGAAATGAATTAAGTAAGTAAAGAAATTTATTTCAAAGGAAATGAATTGGAAATCAATTTGGGAAAATTGATTTAAGTGATTGAAGTTGGAATTTTCTCTGGATAGCCAAGTACATGTTTTTAAAAAGTAAATTTTTAAATATAAATTAAAAATTTTAAAATTGTTTTTAAGGAAAGTAAGTTTTGTAAAATTTATTATTTCTAACATTTAAAGTCTCAAGTAAGATTTTCTTTTAATCTATTTTAGTAGTAGTTATTAAGAAGTAACTTAGTATTTTGTTTTTAAAAGAAGAAATCTTGTTTTATATTTACTAAGTAACTTATTTTCAAATATTCATTTAGTATGTATTTTTAACAAATCATTGAAATAGTTTTATCCTAAATGTTTAAAGTGTATTTCAAAGTAAGAGTTTTAAATTGTTTTAAAAATCCATTTTTGTGCTTGGTGATTTCAGAGAAGATAGAAAATATTTGGGAAGTTGATTCTGAGAAGAATGATGGTTTTGAAACTGTTTTCAAAGGATTGAAAATAGAAATAAATCTTGTGAAGATATTTTGAGGTTAATAAATAATTTGGGAAATTATTTATTGTTGGATGGATGTTTGTGAATATTAATTGATAGTTAAATAACCGACTATCAATATTGGACAATGCGTTGATCGTTTCGAAGAGACCGGGATCGAGATTCATTTCTCGAAAACCACTTCGATCCGGTTTGTACGTTTCGTGCGAAAAACGTGTTCGGAGTCGAAGATGGAGCAGTGAAGTACAAGGGCTAGTCGCTACTAATCCTGAGGATATTTCCAAAATGGATGTAGTAGGAATAGTGCCTTCGGTTCCGTTCGGACCTGAGACGGACTTGTATGGATGAATGCCTGCGAAACATCGTCAGGTGGACGATGGGCATTCTAAGAGATATCGTTCTCAAAGGTAACGCTTAGCCTCAAGCCTCATCAAATGGGAATGGCTGAAAATCAAGGGATATGCAGCAAGGCTTCGTGGGTAGCCCCCACTGGAGGGTGAGGTCATCCCTGTCTAGATGTCCCTTTATTTCGGCTTAGTGGGCGGTTGCTGATCCCAACCGCGGGGTGATCTTGCTCGGGACTGTCCAGTAAGGGATGGTTCCGGTCTTGTGTTGCAGGGGAGTTAGGGTGGCTCCTCGGTACGCTGATCTAGACCAGGTACTGTGACAGGTGGTACCCCAGTGCCTAGCCATTAGTTGGAAATCCATTCTTCCTACGAGCCTTGTACGAGTTTTGTTTGTATTACCCACTCTGTGGCTAGTAGCTGGAATTTAATAGATGTAACAATTTCGGCTATTTTATAAGTATTTGTATATAGACCCTATTATAATATCAGAGGATTTCTATAGAAAATTGTTTTAGCTATCGTAAGGTAAAAACCCGACATGTTTATTTGTGGCGTGGTCTTACGAGATGCTTTTGTTTTCAAAGGATTTTTCAAACTTTAATAATCAATTGGGTGTGATTTTCTCACGCTGGTAATCCAGACTGACTCGGGTGTTATTTAACTGTAATGCTCGGGTCAGACCGAGTATTATAGGATACAGGATTTGATGCTATGGAGCTCAGGAGATGAGCTGGATGACGACACGTACTCTCGTACTTGCTCATATATTTATATTCCGCTGTATTGAGTTGCTATGTATCCATTTGTATGATATGGATGTGATCTGTGATTGATGTACTCTGATGATGTAATATATGTAAACAGATATATTTGATTTTGAGTAAAAATTATTTATTATCTATTATATTTTATTCCGCTGCGATGGTTAGATTCTGTTATTGTTTTCTATTTTCTACTTCTACCTCTTCTTCTTTAACCCAAATGGTTCGTATTTCTGTACAACTTGAGTTGATTGTTGTAGAATAGTGTTGACTCACGGGGTACGGATTTGCGGGCTGTTACAAGTAAAGTTTAGATTGTTGTGTTATTTAATAATAATTTGTTTACAATATTATAAATGAGCAGTTCTCAAAAGATGATCACCGAGTTGTCAAGAAAGATGTGCCAATCACAATGATGACAAACAAATTGCTTATTATATGGATGTGTAATATGTGATCAATATATATCTCTTAGGATTTATTCATTGTGTCCATCAACATATTTTATTTTATAAACGAGCAAACTGGCATAATAATACTACGATTCTTGCCACAATACAATGCAAAACAGAACAAAAGATAAATACAAGAAATAACAATTACTAATGTATGACAACAAAAGATAAATACAAGAAATAACAACTACCAATGTATGACTGTTATCACATTCTAAAATTGGAAAGAGATCATCTCTCTCAAATACATGATCACCAAAAAATTTGTAACCCAAATTTCTATTTATATATACTATATATTTTCAAGATTTTTGTAGTGGTACATACTTTACAAATAAAGGAACACTAACGACACCGTATAATCCTAATGAACAATGTATATTTTTAGGAATAGAAAAATAACATGAGTTGCAAAGTTAAAGAATTCCGAGATCAGACAAATTAGGATCTACTCTAATTCTTTAAGATTATTGACTAATTATCAAATTTTTAGTACCACTTAAATGACTTGCCTTATTTGGAAATGAGAATCCGACTATAGCTACTGAACAAACACTCCAATCCTCTAATGTTAAAATTCATGGAACGCACAACAATAGATAGTACTACTGTTTTCACCACATTGGCAAGGCATCCTTGCATTGGGAGGGTGTCTAGCCGGCTGACTTATAATGTTCGACAAACTGATTACTATCGGCATGGATAAACATGCAAATGCATGAACTCAGGTTTGTAGATTGACATGGTAGAAAATTATGAATGAACAACTTAGCATATACGGATATTCATAGAATCTATCATGGGTCGGTAATCTTCATGCATGGCACAACTAAATTTCACAAATTATTTTTTAAATGTTGTAACATATACAAAAGTGCAAGTGATATGTACCAACGAACCCAATCTCTCGATAATTATTGGTAGCTTTAGGCATAATTGCGAACTAATTATTGTTTAATCCATACTGTAGCGACCCAACTTCCACATTCCAGGAAGTCGCATCGCTAATAAGAAAGAAGAGGATAGAAAAGAGAAAGAAAGAGAAGAAGAAGAAACAACACATCAGAATCTAAACAGCGGAACGAATAAATCATATTAATAACATAATATATTACATAGTTTACAATCATTATCAGAGTACACAGATAAGACAACACATTCTAGACAGTTATAAACACCTGTCTAGTATTTACAACATAATACAACTCAGAGACAACACAGAACACACAGCGAAATACTAATATCTAACGCAGAAGCCGCCTGCTCCATTGCTCCTCCAATATTCGTCAAAGCTAACCTGAATCCCTTGGCTACTCATAAAAATTTGAGTACCCAAGAGTTTATGAAAAACAAAAATAAACTTCGGGTCAGACATGGGTCTGGTGTGAGTAACAGGTTAAAGTTGCTTAACTTTTAAAAATCTTTTGAAAAGAAAGGTATCACGTAAGACTTCCCACACATAAACATGGAAAAGTTTTTACCTGACGCTAACCAAAACATAGGAAATCCAGTGATATTAGAATAGGGTCTAGGGTTTTCAAGTAAATAAGAAATAACCGAAATTGTTACATCTATTAAATTCCAGCTACTAGCCACAAAAGTGGGTAATACAATCAAAACCGTTGGCACTTATTGGATTTTGGATTCCATGCAATGGCAGGGCTACCGGGGTGCCGCCCGTCACAGTACGTGGCCTAGATCAACGTACCGAGGAGTACTCCCACTCCCTTGCAACACAAGGCCGGACCCATTCCTTACTGAATAGTTCCAAACAAGACAACCCCGCAGTTGGTGCGCATATCCAACTGCCCACTAAGCCGAATATAAAGGGACCTCTAGACAGGGATCAATCTTGCTCTCCAGTGGGCGCTACCCACGAAGCCTTACTGCACCTCCCCTGTTTTAGCCATTTCCGGTTGATGAGGCTTAAGGCTACGATTACCTTTAGAGGACACATTATCTTAGAATGCTCATCGCCCACCTGACGATGTTCTGAAAGCATTCAATCCATACAAGTTCGTTCCGGGTTCGAACGAAACCGAAGGCATTATCTCGTTACACTCGTTTTGGAATCACCCTCAGAGTTAACGACGATAACCCTTGCACTCTGAATCTCCATCTCGAATCTATAAGTACTATTCCGTCAAACTCATTATGGAATCACCCACAGAGTTATACTGACGTATAGCCCTTACACCTCGAGTCTTCACTCGCTTCACTTGGATTAACGACCTAACGTTTAATTGGAATCGATGTGGTTTTCGGATTCCAAATATGGAAACCCGATCCCGGTCTTATCGAAATCCAAAGCGTGTCTTTTAGGTCCAAGTTGTTTTAAAGTTTAAAACAATTCAATCTAATTATCTATATACACACAGATAGATAACTCATAGATTCACAACAGATAATTATCATTATCATAACCACAGATAATCCACATTTATCACTACCAAAGATAACCCATATCACCATCACAATGCAACCAATACATCCATATCACTCAACATTATTAATCTCATAGCTGAGATTCAAAACCATTCAAAGCAACCAATAACAATCATCATAAGCAATGATCTATAATCATACTATCTATAATTAATTTAAAATGAATTAAATTAATTACATCATCTTTAATTAATTTAAAATGAATTAAATTAATTAGTATCTCAATATAAATATTGCTTACATTATCATTAATTAATTATAAATTAATTAATTAATTAACCTCTAATTTATCATCTTAATTGATCAATCTTGATTAATTATACCCTAAATTAATTCCACAAAATTAATTACCTTAAACCAAATACAGTAATTAACCTTTAATTACTTCATTAATTAATTACTTATTATTGATTAATTAATATTCATTAATCAATCTTAATTACATCATTAATTATATTAATTAATGATTCTTAATTATATTTAATTAATTACTCCATTAAATTAATTACTTTCAGTAATTAATCTCACTTAATCCATAATTATTAATCACCTTTGATTAATCTCATTTCTTAATTACTTATCAAACCAAATTATTCCTTAATTAATTCTGAATTAATCTCTTGATTAATTATACAAAATAATCTAATCCAAAATTACTTCTCAATTCTAACACCATTCACTAATTACATCTAGTAATTACCTTTAATTACTTCACTGAGTAATCCCATTAATTACATAAAGTAATTATTATCAAATCAGATGTTTAGAATTAATTAAACTTAATTAATTAATTTAAACCAACCTTAATAAGTTCCATTAATTACATTAAGTAATTAGTGTCTTAATTAGTTTTATTTAAGTAAGTAAACTTAAATAAATTTCACAATTTATTACATTAATTAATTAATTTAATTAATTATTGAAAATTAATCATATTAATCAATTAATTTCTAAATAAACTTTAGTTAATGACCATCATTAACTATTATTTATTCTTTAATTACTTCTTAATTAACTCTAATTAATTCAAATTATTAATTAAATAAATTAAATAAATAAGTTATTCCTTAATTATCCAATTTATTTAATTATATTCAATATCTTAATAAATTCTAAGATAACCCATTCCTTATTAATAATTTTATTAATATTAAAATGTACTTGGAACATTTCATTTTTATAATTTAAATTCAAATTCCATTTGAACTAAAATTCCAAATGATATTAAGAATTAACCAATTTAAATTTCTTTAAAATAAATGTAATAACATTTATTACTTAAAATTAAAACTAATATAAGATAAGTCTTAATTTGCTTAATTTAAATAAAAACTAAGTTTTAAATACATTACTTATTTAAATTATAAATTCAAGTTAACAATCATTTAATTTCCTATTATAAATCTTTTATAAATGACTTTAATTTAAAAGAAAATCAAGTTTTAAAAATATTTGTTTGAAAACAAATCTACTTCTAATAAACCATTTAAATTTCTCTTGTTTGAAAACATTCAAGTTTTAAAACCTATTCAAATCCCAGATTTGAATTCAAGATAATTGAATTCATTATTTGTTTAAACTTTTGATTTAAAACTTCAATTAATCTTTGTTTAAACTTTGATTTTAAACCTTTTATTTAAACCCAAATTTCATTTTAAACTCTTAAAAATTCAAAAGCTATTTGAAACTGAGCTTAGTCTTTGATTTTTAAATCACTGTTTTAAAATATATTTCAGATTTTAAAATAAGATTTCAAAATCTTGAAACTTGTCAGGTTCTTTTTTTTAAAAAAAACTGAAAATCCATTCTAAATATTCCAAACTTCAAGATCTCAAAGCCATTTGAATTTTTAACTTCATACTAAATTTAAACTTATTTAAATCTTCCATCACAACCCTGAAATACTTTCAATTTAGTTAAAATTTAAATTTTAGACAGGATTACAGTAAACTGTAACCACTCAGTACTAACCCGAGGCAACCTAATACCTGCTTCGAGTAAAAACCCCACTTGCTCCGAGTCATCACCTACATTTACTCGAGAAAAATCGAGTTCCATCTTCCCTGCACCCACGAGTTCATCAGACCCTTTCCAATTGCACTGTGCACGTACACCGTGCCTCTAGCCACCATCACCTCCTTCCGGCGACCTCCTGACATCGACAAACAACCCCACTATCTACCTCCACCCTCAAATCCCCTTTCCTAAACTCAAAATTTAAATTTGAGTTGCCCTTCCCAAACCTGAAACTGCAAGCACAGTTTTTACCCAAACCTGTAACACCTTCTTCCACCACCTTCTGACCACCGGCCTGTCAGTGGCTCCGGCCATGAGTCCATCCTTCAACCTATGATCATCCCCCAGAGATTCAATTCACTCGATCACTTCTAATGGAACACTGAGCCAAATCAAAATTTCCTAACTTAACTAAGGCTTCAGAAAGGAAAAAAAATCACCACCACTGTACTCATGTTGATTTCCATCAACCTCTAATAATTCTCCATTCATCAACGACAGCTCCTCCACCTACTTGAAGGACCCTGACCGATACATTTGCCCAGATTCCCCCAAAAATTCAAAAATTCCCTATACAGATCAACATAGAACAATACTATACCCTTCCACTAAAAAATCCCAATTTTTGTTCTAAAAATTAAGTTTTGATCTTGGTATTTAAATCTGAATACTGAATTTATACTTAATTCAATATAAATTCTCACATATTTAAACTTGATTGATCAAACACTGGTTTACAGAGATGTTTACAGGTTAATTTAACTTAATTAAAATCTTAACTAAAACCTATCATAACAAATAAGTTTGATTAAATCTGAGTTGAATCAGAGATTTAAATCTATATGTTTGAAACAAAAACCTGAACACATGATCTATATAAAATCAGAGAGTACCCTTTAGGAATCACCAACATATCATAGTTACAGCATAATGTAACAGTTGTTTTTTTTTTTTCTAGTGGCACTCAGATTTGAAATTTAACTTTAAATAAGTTTTAAACATTAATTCATGGTAAATCAAACAACTTTAGTTTGATAATTAAGGCTTAACAACAATTGGTTCCAGAATAAATGAATTTAAATCAAAACAGGGAAAACTGGAACTATAAACAGGGAGTAATCCTATGTAACAAGCATGCATACCAATCATTCATACACACACACACACACACACACACCATACTTCATCATACATATTCATTTTAACAACATAAGCATGCAACCAATTTTTATATTAACTTTAAGAAAACAGGAAATGTTACTCACCTAGATTTTGATGTGCAGAGCAATGCAACAGAAAAAGTTGTGCTTGTTACAGAACTCTTGAATGCATGCTTTATTTCTTTAATTTGAAACTGCAGTAGCTTTTATTTTTGAGAAATATGCAGAATTGTTTGAATCCCAGAAATGCAGGGTTGCTCCTTAAAGACTCCAGATTTTTGAAATGTGCAGGCTTAAATAAAATTTGTTTTTTTTTTCAACTTGAAAATGTACAGACTGTTTTGATGCAAGTTTAAAATAGTTTGACTTGCATGTTAGAAAATGTGCAGGTTTTCAATTTTGAAGATGTGCAGGTGGATATTGATTTGCGTGCTACAGATTTCATGATTTTGGTTTTAGAGGAAGTGTGTTTCAGATTTTCATGGCTTTAGATTTTGAAAAAGAAAAGAAAAAAAATGAGAAAAGAAGATCTTCATAAGCTGAAATTATTTGAATAATAAAAAAAAAACTAAATTAATTTTTTTTTTACACTTGTCATACAATTTAAACACTTGTCGCTTTGTCCTGTTTATGTATTAACACTTGTTCTTTTAATTAGTATAATGTTTACATTTGTCTTAAATTTTAATTTGTTATAATTATGTAATTTAGTTATAGTTAAATGCTAATTAGTTATCTAGTTATCATGTTAATATAAGATAAAAGTGAATCTTTGTTTAGTTCATTAGTTAACATGTATTTATTTATATGTACATAAATATTAAAATGAATAAATCCAATTATATTTATAAAATAAAGTTTATACAAATATTTTAAAATCAAAACAAACTAAAAATATTTATACTTTAAACTTTGAATTTATGTTCAAATTGAACTTTGAAAAACAATAATTTTTATTAAAAATTAATTTGTTTAAAACAATGTATTATTATATATATATAAATATCAACATTTAATAACTATAAATAACTTATAAAAGAAATTATTTCTTTATTCATAAATTATTTATTTTATTCAATTACATTTAAAAGAAAATCAAAATAACCTTATTGATATTTATTTAAATTTTAAACTTGAGTTACACATATTTTAAATCATTTAATATTTATCTTAGGTATTTAAAACCGTATTTATTTATTAAATAACTTTTAAAAAGTTTAACTATTAAATAAAAATCAAAAATTTCAATTTTACTAAAGATATAAATTTTATAGAAAACATGATTCATTTAAAACAATACCTATTTACAATATATACAATATTCTATATATATTATAAATATAAAACCAATATTAGATTTAAAAAGATAAAATCTATCAATTAACTATTTATTTTATTGAATTATTAAATTAATTCAAATCTTATTACAAAGATTATCAAATCAATTTAATTTTTAATTCAGATTATTAAATTAATATTGCTTTAAAATACTGGGTCATCACACATACCGTCTTTCTTTTATAGCAGATGCAATGGTGAATACTGGCTTGGAATCCTTGGGCTATCAATATGTTAACTTAGGTACTCTGTCTCATTATAATAGATTTATCACATAAATATGCTATAATTGTTTTATTGTTATTTTTCATGTCATCAAATAGATAAATCTATGTGTGTGATAGAGTAGTATTTATTGCTCAACTGATTAATCCATATTATTTTGTCATAATTTTGAATATAAATTTAGATTACGTGCAATCATTTATCCCTGGAAATTTCATAAAATAATATCAGATGATTGCTGGGCAAAACAAGACAGAGACACTCAGGTAAAAACATTATTACATTCCTATATCATCTTTTTAGGTCTTCGTCCAGTTGATCGTAATTGTGGACTTTTTTCTTTGTCTATATTTAGCGTATTTATACGCACTACAAATATTTGTTGATGATCGGAAAATACCGTGTCCTAAAGGCGCATAGAAAACACAAGCCAGGATACATAAGTTGTTTGTTATATAGTGACTTTAAGCTAGCTTTCCAAACTTCAAAGTTCACCGTGTGGCCAATTTTAGCTGTTTTTGTCGATTCTTTCCTCAAAACCTATTTTGTCTAATTCAAAGCAAATATTATTCCTTACACACTCTGTTCCGTACACCGATTGATTGGTTCACTGAATTATGAACCATGTTTTTTCCATTGTAGCATTATAATTACAGACAACATTTATTACAAGTGATTAATTGATAAAATTCTTTGATACAAACATGAACTCATTTTCTTTTGCTTAACGGTTATAGTAGTTTTCTTTTGTATAACATATTTACTGTAACTGAAAGCTAAGTAAATTGTTGATTTTAGGGGAATATGGTGACCAAAGGATCAACATTTTCTTCAGGCATAAAATCCCTTGCTGAATACATGTATAGCAAAGGACTAAAGCTTGGGATATACTATGATGCTGGGTAAACTATATTATTCCTGAAAAATAGAAAATAATAACGATACAGCTATATACTTCTACCGGTATCACCTATCTTTTCCACTTAATCAGTTTCTTTCCCTTTTTTTCTATTTTAGGTCAAAAACTTGCAGCAATACAATGCATGGGTCACTAGATCATGAAGAGCAAGATGCAAAGACCTTTTCTTCTTGGGTAAGTAAGTTTGCAAATAATCATATATATATACAGATTGCTTTATTTAATTCCAATTAAAGTTGGTATGTTAATCAACTTATACCATAAACATTTGAAATGAAATGATAGAGTTCTAAGGTATATTCAACATTTTTTTTTCTTATAGACATAAATACATATACATATATATCTCTACTATTAAACAAATATACATATACTTAATGCAGTAGTATAGTTGAGAACCTAAAACCAAACAACATATTTTACTATAGCCGGATTGATCAGAGTTGCACTACGATGGATATATACAGTCAAGTTACGGTCATGCTATGAATACTAGAACAAGTTAGAGTTAATAATACTATTGGTATAAGCTTGAGGGCTTCCACTGCAAGGACATGATAGTCTTTGACTACAAAGTAAACAAGGGATGAAGTATATTCCCTAACTGTAATTTTTAGACTGTAACTGGGTGAATTAGGACTATAGCTTAGAAAAGTTTGGATGTATGGGTATGAAATCAGACTATACGCGGGAGATGATGGGATGTAGTTTGGATGTATGGGTATGAAATTAGTGCTAATATTTTTTTTAGGCTGCATGTATTTATATTACTAAGAATGGATAATTTATAAAATCCACATATCTCAAACTAATTTTACTCGAAACTTTAAGTAAAATTTTATTCCTTTCATCTTTTTCAAAAGATGAAAGATGCTTTCAATGATTGTATTAGTTAATTTTTTGTTAGATCTTTTTTATAGTACACTAATATCGAATATGAGAGGAAATTGATGTTGAAGTGAATTATTTATACAGCACCTGGCGTAAAAGTTAGGTAATCTTAATCTAAAAATGTTTTGACATACATGTTAAGGTAAGTAACATACTTATATAGATTATTCAAGTATGTTAGATATTTATCAACAAACTTATCTGTAGCACCTTTTTCATTTTCATAATAAGTGATATATAATTTTCCTGTGCAACAAGAATTGTAGCATAAGAAGAAAGCGTAAATTATTACTGAAAATATTTATTGTGGTAGGAAAGGTTAATTAGAATTTTTTTTTGCTTTGTAGACTTCAAGTCGTAGTTTAATTAGCTTGTTGGAGATTATTACTACGGGTGTGGACAGTAACTAGGACCTCGATGGCATGGTGGGTTTCAATAAGAGTAAAACGTTTAAATTAACTTTTATTTTTTAGTTTAAAAATTATCAGTCTAAAAAATTATTCAAATAAAAACAAAGCTGAACTTCGTTTAGTTTTTAGAATTCAAAGCAGCAAAAACAAAGAAATAATATAATTATTTAAAATGAAATTGGTTTTCATGCATTTGCCAAGCTATTGTGGCATGGCACTTTGTTTTAACAAGGTGCTTAGTTTCATCTATTTGTTGGAGTGTTTCAAAAGTTTTTTTAAAATAGAGAATCAACTTTTATCAAAAACAATATATTGATTTCATGTACCCAGTGCTCAAAACTAAGAGGTATAGACGAACCAATACAACCAAAATACTAAGAATGCATCAGTTTTGTTATTTTTGTGCATTATGAAAATAGTTTTCATAGATGCTACAAAATAGTGCATTAGTTTCTCTATTTTATATGCATCAATGTTTATCTCTCTTCATAAATGCAAAAAACTGTACTTGGTATTACTATTGCTAATTGCTTAAAACTCTATCTATTAACAAGTTGAAGCTTGGTGACATCATACCACTGTTCATTTTACCGACCCTTTCTCATCATAGAGTTTAGTTCATTTTTTTAGTTGAGATATGAGAACTACATTATCAATGAACTGTTTATATTTTACTTAATGTGTAAGATTTGACAAAAGTGCATGAATATTATACATGTTCTAGACTTCAACAACTATGAGAGCTGATAATTCTTATTATACTTTTATATAGATTAAACTTGCATTTTCTCTTTTTTAACTTATCTCGACGTAAATAAATTATCCTTGCAACTTTTTGTTACTTACTTCCTAAATCATGCCTAATATTTATTGGATTTGGCTATACGTGTTTTCTTTTTTCATATTGGTAAACAAATCTGAGTTTTGTATTCATGTAACTGCAATGAATTAGTTTGTAATGTCATAAACAAAAAGCAAAAAGCAAAATATATCAAGAAAGATATATTATATGTGGAGAATACTAATTTTAATAGTATTCATTTCCAATAGACCTCTAAAATCCAAATTCAATCGTGATCATAATTTGCGGACGTCAAACATTACTGAAAATTTAGAGATATGTTTAGAGATTATGAAAATAGGTTTTGAAATTCATTAGTCTACTAGACTTACTAAAAACACACATATTCGTTTGTTTGTATAAAAAGTAAAACCAATCTTCACAATTTTGTCTATTATATCTGTAGTTTTTTTTTCTTCAAAACAAAGCTTGCTTCAACACTTCTCACTTTATCATTCTACCATTCATTGTGCGTAGTGACTTACCATTATTATCTAAACATTTTGATATACAAATTTCTTTGCCAAATTTTACTCATTCCTCTATAAGTAATTCCTGTTTTCACACATTTTGTTGCTTTACTGATGGAATTCGGCCAAATTGAAACTGGATTTTTATTCTAAGTTGTAGGTTTATTGTTTTTCTCAAATGTTAATTTTGTTGATCCTTAATTCAGGTTTATTAGTTTTGAGTAAAAGCTATTATTGTATTTTGCAGCTTTGAGCTACCATGGGGATATATGGGACAAACATGAGAGTATATGCATATGTTGTTTGAATATGTTGTCTATGTTATAAATATATGAAATATGCAAAGCTGTTATTGTACTTTGCTCCAGGATCGACCAAGCACCATATGGCATGCTGAGGAAATTACAACTATAAGTGAGGCTCCTCCAATTAAAAAGAAGCACAAAACAAATGCTTAAATATGGATTATCAATTCCACAATGCATAACTTATCATATGTTCCTCTGATAGTGTGAATGGATCTACAGACAATTCCATTTTTGTTTATTATAATGCTACGTTGAACTATTCTTGCTATTTTGTGTTACATTATTTCCTGACTATTTCCAACATATTATTCCTCTGTTAACATTTGATATTCATTGTTATGTTTAACTGTTCATGACTATTACATTTTGACGTAAATTTAATTCGGTGCGATGTTGCCGATCTACAATACTCGCCTCTTTGTATATATTAGATAACCCATTAGTAGAATCAATAATCGTAGTAACTATTCCCTCTGAATATATTATGTTTAGTTAAGAGTGATCTTGCGTAATAGAAATAAAACTAGAAATTACACATCATTTTCTACTAATGTACCACATATATATTCCATAATTACTGTTAATTTGTACATATAAATAATTTTTCTAGCCATCCCTTTATTCTATTATCCATTTATCCATTTATTCTGTTGAACTATAAATTTATAAAGTTAACCACTGGGTTGTTGGTTGTCAACTATTGTGCTCTAAATATATCAATGAATTATATAATGCATCCCTTCATGTACTTTTTATTTGGTTGTTTAAGGAGTTGCTGTCACTTAAAATTATTTTTGTAGTCATGCTGAAGTGACTTTTTTGTCTTTATAAGGTTTTGTGTATCTTTTTCAGTGTGTGAAATCCATACCCCAAAATAGAATTGCAAAGTGTGTGTCTAAAGTCTACCAGGTTGGGAATGATGCACTGGAAGCTTCCTAAAGAAAAGTAATAGCAACTGTTATTTTTTGTTACTTCTAAAAGTAAAAGAAAATAATTTTTTCCCCTTGATTGTGTGGTTCAGTACTCATTATACTAATCCCCACGCACTGACCATTGTTTGCTCCAAGAATGTCTATTATTCAAATGTGTTTAAAACAACGCATTCAATATTCATCATCTGATATTAAAAAATGCATACTATTTACATGTACGTATGATAGATAATATACAACATTGTCCATTTACATGGAACCATGCAAGTATGCCATAAAATATACGGCAATGACTTATGTTAAAATAAGTAGAACATGCTTAACAAATTGCAACAAAATATTTGCGCAAAATATCTACGATAAAGTTTTTGCGATTGTTTGATTATTTATACATATTATGGATACTGATTATGTGCTATATGAGTATATCAGCACGTCAACAATACATCATGTTTGTCTAAATATTATAAACCCAGTCTATTTATTTAATGATTTTATTTCATCTCATGGCTTTTATGTAATAGCTATAATTAAGGATTCAAGTTTAGCTCAGTACCACTGTCTTACATGAATAATTCACCTTTTTCATCCTTACTATCTGAATCCTTGAACCTAATGAGATTAGATTCAAGCTAATGAGATTATAGTTGAGTCGTACACATACAAATCTTCTTATGTGCATGTGTAGACCGTGTGCAAAGCACGATGCATTTTTTGGTATCAAATTATTATTTTTGTTGTTGTAAGAGTTGAATTGTCTATACAGAAGGTATAAAACTGTTATATCTCCTGGTTGTTTAACTATCATGTGACAACAACCATCTACATTTACTCTAAACCTCATACAAACGTGTTGTTGAAGTAATGCATGGACATTGTGATTAGAGCAGACCTACCTGAGCATGTATATTTTGTTACGGTCGTATATGCTTTATAAAACAACCGAGAGTTTTCATATTTGGAAAATAAGGACAATACAACCAAATGTAGAATTTTCCTAGGAATATATCAACAGTGCACCTTTCTTAATTATTAAGGCTCAACTACTTTGTTGATGTAAATCAAAGTCGGATAATAGTTTAGTTTCGCTATTTCTTTTGTTTTCCATTTTTTTAAAGTATTTTTATAAACAAGAGTCAAATATCAAAACCACGGATAGAAGTTCATATCTATACCAAAAGCCATGGTGAAAGTCTTATGCATTGAATTTCCCTATTACTAGACTAGATAGAAGAGATGAAGCATATTGTGAAGTGATGATGCATATAATATGTTTCCATATTAGCTAAAAGATCATATGGATGTACAGGTACATGTATCATTTCCATTTTCAGTAGTATAAAATAAAATAAAACAAAAGAAACAAATAATAAACTTTAGTATTATAAAAAAAATTGGTTCATGGCTATTCTTCGGTTGTTTTGGTCTTCTCAAATGCTGCTTTAGGTTCAATTTATGCAGATAATGATACTGTCAAATTTTCTTTTAGGGGTATAACTATAAATGCATGCACATTGTGATTTCCAGGCCCATCTGGGCGTGCATATACACTCGTATATATATATATATATATATTATAATTAGAAAACAAATTTTTATTAATTTTAAAATATAGAATTTTGAATTCCAATTTATTTTTAAATATTTATTTTTGGATTTCAAATCAAAATTCTATTTACAACCTATTTTACAAAACAAACACATATCTTATTTATTTTGGAAAATTATTCAAATTAGTTCACAAATTATTCCCAAAAACTATATTAATTACTAAATTAAATTCGGTTTAAAAACGGGATCGTTACAGATTCCCCCCTTAAGAAAATTTCGTCCTCGAAATTTGCTAGACAGGGAGACAGACAAAGAACATATGAACACATAGAAAGATAGAGAAATGGTTTATTAAATTAAGCTGAAATATCTATTCTACATTTGGATTACCAAATCAGAATATCATCAATAAATACGAGATCGAACTTATTCAGTATTTCACGAAATACTCGGGTCATCAGGTCTATGAAATATGCAAAGGCATTGGTTAGTCTGAAGGATAACCAACCATTCGTAGAATGTATCGAGATCCCAAAAACAGGCAAACGGATACAATCTCTCGCAATTCTTAGCTGATGGAATCCTTGGGCTAGATCCATTATGGAAAAGAATCGAACACCATGTAATTGATCGAACAAGTCATCGATTCGGGACAAAAGAAATTTTTGAACAATATGAATTCCAAACTCAGGTCGGAATACCCTATAGTATACACTAGCTTGTCCCTCTTCGGACTTGGATCCTCACAAGAAGTTACGACAAAATTCTCAATTTGGTTTTTGACTGAATTCGTTCTATTGATACATTTTCTTTTAGCTTCATATTTTGTTAACCAATTCATTCCAATAAAAATTTCAAATTCATTAAAGTTAAGAACGAAAAGTTGATAGGAAACTGATGAAGAGAATACGAAATAGGAACCTTTCTACAACGTAAACAAAGATTCGCAAGGCCTCCTACCGGGTTCTTCACACAAATAAGTTCGTTTACGAATTCGGGTTCAAGATTTAACTCCCCTACGGTTTGCTGGGTAAGTTTTAAAGAAGTAAGGTAATCTACTTGATACATCCTGGAAATACCAGCGAAAGGCATATAACGCTGCTCAAATATTTGCTTGAATCTATCTCATGTAAACTCGTCCACCGATTCGGCCAAAGTAATGGTCTCTCACTATACCAAAGCTTTTTCCTGGAGCTGCCAGCAAGCCATCAAAGAATTGAAATTGGATGATGATCAAAAGAGGTTGATGGGAAAAGTTGTTCCTTGTTGTTACAGAGTATTGACCATTTGTAGTGGTACTCCCCAGTCCCCTACCTTGTCCTCTTCTTGCACTTATTCTCACTATTAGTGAATAGTAAGGAGATTGACTGAGGCATACGGATAAGATATCTTAGGGATACTCATTCTAGGAGATTTATATTTCTATCTCTAATGAGTCACCTAATGAGTTATACTCCAAAGCTAAAGTTCTTACTTAACCTTTAGCTCCGATACCAAATGTGACGACCCGGATTCTAGTGCTCGAAAATCGGCATCTAATACATCACTTGTATTCGAATGTCAGAGATTCAAACGTTGGAGTCTGATTCGCCGGAGCTAGCGAAAACAAAGAAGAAATTTTATTGATACACAAATGGATACAACATGAATAACAACATCTGATAACAATGCCTAACAATACCAGAGCCAAAATAGATACAACATCAGAAAGATATAACTTCAACAAAGCTCCAAGAGAGTGAGAGAGAGCGAGAGAATCCAACAACTGCATCTTCAATGCCAAAGCTCCAAAGATTTCCAAGCCAAAAGCTCAAAACCCAAATCTATCATACTGCAACGAAGAAAATGCGATCCCGAATCCACAAACTTCAAATACCAAATACTTCCGAATCTACATCTACTATCTGAACTAGTTGATAACCTGACTCTAGGCTGCCCGTGTGGAAAATTATGGGCACCCAGAGTTTAGAAAGGGAACAATAAACTCCAGGTCAGTCATGCGACTAGTGTGAGCAAACAAAAAAATTTGTTTGAACAAAAAGAAACAAAAGAAATAATAAAAAATCCGTTCCGCTTTTTGAAAAATGAAACTACCATAAGGCCTACCGCCACACACATACTGCAGTCGCACACTTAGGGGAGATTTCTCCTTATGATAGTCAAACATGCTTGACACACGAAAATCCTTTTGATATTATTATTATTAGTGCGTAGTGTGGAAAACTTTTCGAAAGTACAATATTAATCTTAGCCAACATACTACAATTATAGTATACCTACTATGTTAAACGGCAGGTTCTACAACTAAAACCGTACAGGGCTCATATTGAGTGATTGGACTTCCAACAAATGGTTAAGGCTAAGGAACTTCCTTTATCCGAAAGGGTACGCCTCTGGAGGGACGCCCCGAGAACCTAACCAGATCTCTGCCAACACAAGGTCGGGTTACCTTTGTAACTAGGTAACTAACTGTCACGAGTATGCCGTCCTCCGGTCGTCACCAACCTTTACCGAGGCCTCACCAACAAATTCCAACAACCACATAAGTTAAATATCTGGGCTCCATACCATGATACCACTTTTTATCCATAAGGAAATGCACATACCCTAAGGGGCGCGACCCCGGTAACCTTGCCGCATCCTTCCTGTTTCGACCATTTTTGGGGTGTGAGGTTCGATGAAGTCTCGTCCCACAAAGCTACGTTTTTCACAAAAGCCATGCTTCGATCAACCAATGATCAGCACTTAGCATGCGACATTACCAAATTGGGAATATATCACTAGTAAATATTAACTACATAACCTCTGAGCTCGTACGTCTCAGAGAAGGATGTTAAGCTAAGAGAATAAATTCTCCGCCACCAAATAGAAATGTATTTGATAGAAACCAGCTTTACATTTTAAAGTGTAACGTCAGACATACATCCATACAAGTCCATCCTGGGTCCGAATGGAACCGAAGGCACTTCATCCAATTAAGGATAGAAGTCCTTGCAAATTCGGATATTCCATAATCACGTCCGGACTCCCCATCACATATGGTAATATAAATCTCTATACCGAGGCTATTCGGTGCAGAGACATTTGACAAGTAGTCCTTTCACTTTCGAAAATACCCGGTCTTCAACCACCGTCTTCAAATGTTATTCCATTTCATCGTATCATTATTCGGAATGGGTTTTATGACTTATTGTCCTCTCTCGGCATATCCGAATAATGAGCGCTTATTTTATAAACATATGGATATAGTCGGATCTTAGTTAAGTCACAACTTTTAGCCCTTATCTCCCAAAACCTTTCCTTTTGAATGGTTTAAACAAATTTCCATTTTTAATCTTTTAAAAAAAGATCCACCTTTAAAATCCACTTCACTTTGAAACAAGGTTTACCAATTTTTTTTACACAGATTCATTCATAGCTTTCAAACTATTTCCATTTCAAATTTGATTTACCCATAACTCAAAATCCTTTCAGCAAAAACTGGAAATCCTTTCTTTATATGAAAGCTAGTATCATTTGAGAACAAAGGTTTTCATTTTTGGGAAAATCCGATTAAATCTGACCGTCGTACCCTTGGCAAGATCTTATTTGAATTAAATTTAAATTCCTAAAATAATTCATTTAAAATACTTCAAAATGGTTTAAGATCCATATATATACATTATATAACATGTATAACCCCTTTTAAACCATAATTTCCAAAATTATAAACATATACACATAGGATTCAACTTCAAAATCTTGAATTCAAATTCAAACTAAATTATTTTCATTTCAAAATTTTAACAAACCATAGTTTATTCAAAATAATTTAAATTTCAAAACTTCATTTTCAAAAGTTTTTCATATTTAACCCAATTCCACTTCCAAATCATTTTGGATTTAAAATTCAACTTTTAAAATTTTCACCATTGAAAATAATATTAAATTTAAAATACTCGTGACTTAACCAATTTTCTGTGAAATCTATATTTGTGTGTGTGTTTTGTGTCTAGGGGTTTTGCATACAACAATAAACAACCATCATAATCCAAGCACAACAGTATCAATAAGCGCTATAATCCTATAACGCTTATGTTTCATTCATAGATAAAGAAATAAATTCATCACAAATAAATAAATCATAGCTCAAAGCTCAATCTAAAGCAATTCATATCATATAATGTCACACATCGGAGATATCAAACAATTCAAGGCATTCAATATAATTCAATCATCCATAAGCAAGATTAATTAATCACATAATCCATAATTAATTTAACTTAAACCAAATAAATTAGTTACCCATGAATAAATTACTTAGCCCTGCTTAATTAACATTAATTAATAACAAACCATTTGTTATTATTTTAATTTATTAATAAAAATTAATTAATCATCCTTAATTAATTATCCTCAATAAATTAATTACATTAATTAATAAATCTTAAGTTAACTACATTAATAAATTAACCTTTAATTAATCACATTGATTAATTATCCTTTAATCGTAGATTAATTTACCTTTAATTACTCACATTAATTAATTATACTATAATTAATTACATTAATTAATTATCCTTTAATTAATTACATTTATTAATTATTCATTAAGTAATTTAACTATCCCTTAATTACTTACATTAATTAACTAACCCTTTAATTAATTACATTAACTAATTAATCCTTACATTAAGTAATTAATCCTCTAATTAATTACAATGAGTAATTATCTTTTTAATTAATTTCATTAACTGATTAACCTTTAATTACTTAAAACTCTAATTAATCAAAGACAAACCATTTATCTTACTTAATCGTCATAATTTTCACAAATCAAAACCTTAATTAATTAAAGATCGATCCGTATCTTAATCAATTACTTAATTACACCATTTAAATCTTATTTAATTAAATGCTTGAAATAAATTTTGTTATTAACATACAAAATCACTTGAGACCTTTTTATTAACCAAAGTTAATGCATTTCCCTCAATAACTTACTTAATTATATCATCTTATTACACTTGAAAACACTAAGGAAATTAATTACAAAATTAACCCTATTTATAATTACATAAACCAAAACAATTTCTTAAAAACATTTCACTTTAAAATTAAATCTTTGAAACTTGTTTTAAAAATTTGTTTAATAAATTACTTTTGAAACTTGGTTTATATTCCATTTGAAAACTTATTTATTTTAATAGACTTTAAAAACTTGTTCATTTTAGTATACTTTAAAACTTGGTTTAATAAATTGCCTTTAAAACTTAGTTAATATATATTGAAACTTGATTAGATAACTTTATCTTTGCTTTAAATCCTGATCAAGTTTCGTTGAAAAAAACCTGGACATTATTGCCTTTAGCTTTTTATAAAATTGGCAATTCATTTTTCTAAAGTCAAGAAACCCGAGCCAAATAAACCAAAAACCCAAGCCCAGACAAAATTTCCCCGAGCAACTCACGAACTCCACTTCCCTTCGAGACAATCACCACACGACTTCGAGACACGACCCAAGCAACCCTTTTCTTCCTTCATTCCACAACATCACCTAGATACACACATACGCGTGTGCACGTGTACGGATGATCATCAACACTCCAGCCCACCTCGCCGACGCCAATAGGTCGTCGATGACCTACACGATTATCCCGAGCACCCAGTTCGTCGAATTCGACTGGAATTCAAAATCGTGCATCTCGATTACAACCTGAACCCAAACTCGAACAACGAATCTTCCCCGTGCCATCGCCTCCGACCACCATCAACCTCGCCATCACGACCATAGCTACACCACTGTCCCCCGCTCCTTTTGCCCTTGGTCCAATCGATTCCGCTGCCTCGACGACGGTGAAATCGCCTGGAAACCCATGTCGACAAACCCGGTCCTTAAACCGTAAATTAATGTCGTTATGCCACTCCGATGATCTTAAAACCCAACCACCAATTTTCCTTTGATCCCCACCATGCCAGCTACCACATGATCAAACCCAACACCCCACTCATCATTGATCGTCGTGAATCGACGAAAATTTGATTTCAGTTCAACTCGAGAAATCTCAAGATTTTCAAACTTAAAAATCTTGATTGGATTATTAAAATTCATCATTTTGCAATACAAAAAAGATTGCAGAATCAAAACACAAAAATATGATCATTGATTTCTAACTTAAAAGTGATTTTTACTGTAATTTATTAATTTTGAAATAATTACCTGATTTAAACACTTGAATTTATTTTTAAAAATAAATTTACATTCATTCAATCACTTTTCATTCAGAGATCACATCCAGAAATAGATTGAAGAAAGAGGATTTGAACTTTTTTTAAACCTGTTCATTTTTTAGCAGAGGTGTATATGCCTGTACACAGACATTCATATACAAAATCTTCATATATTCAAGCATGCAATCAAATTTTACATCCATACAAACCATTTTCTCAATCATACTTTCGAGTATCGAATCAGACATCAAGATCTAATAATAGATTCAAGAAGTTTACTCACCTGGATCAAATAAATAGAGAACTGGCTTGAGCCTGGAAATGATTTTTGAAAATTTGAAAATGATTTTGAACTGCAACTTTGATGATGAAACTGAAGCTTGTTTTGAGATGAAATCTTGTTTGTTGGATTTAGCTTTGATCTGGAACTTTTGTATTTGAAAACTGGACTTGGTTTTGCTTTGACTTTGTTTAGTTGATCTTGCATGTTTACAGGTTTGAGATTGTAAAAGTTTGTAGAAAGATCTGTTGCTCAAGTTTTTATTTTCTGTTTTAATTTCTGGTTTGTATTTTTAGGTTTTAAGTTTTGAAATGTATCACAGAAAATGAAATGTAGAGGTAGGGAGATATGTATATATACTTGAATTTCTCTTTATTCATAATTTTAAAAATAAGAAGAATTAATGACACTTGTTATTTTGTTTGATAAAATTAAGCTACACTTGTATTTTTGCATGACATTAATCCAAATGTTTTAATATATTTTAAAATGGTTACACTTGTCATTTGCATGTATTTAAAGGTATAAATATGATTATATATTATTTTTATTTTAGTTATATATATATATATATGTTTTTATATTTTAATTAATGCATTTCCTTTTATATTAACATATGTTATATATATAAACTATATTTTAATATCATGTATAAATTTAAAAGAAAGAATATCTAATCTTTTATTCAATTCTTATTTCAAACTATCACACTTTTAAATAAATAAATATTTATACTTAGCGTTGTTAAGTATAGAATTTAACTTTTAAATAGTTTTTGAAAATTATTATATTGAATTCAAATCATAACTTCCAACACACACACACACACACATATATATATTATAATTAGAAAATAAATTTTCAATAATTTTAAAATATAGAGTTTTGGATTCCAATTTATTTTTTAAATATTTATTTTTGATTTTCAAATCAAAATTCTATTTACAACCTATTTATACAAAACAAACACATATCTCATTTATTTTGGAAAATTATTCAAATTAATTCATAAATTATTCCCAAAAATTATATTAATTACTAAATTAAATTTGGTTTAAAAAAGGGTTCGTTACAAAATCGTTGGGTTTGGTAACCTGTAATTGACATGAACATATCAAAGATCGGTCAGACTAAACTCACAGCGGAAAAGAAAATATAATATAATAGAATACCGACCGAGGCTACTACATCGGAATCAATGATCCAATGGCCTTGCTAGTACCAAACATGAATAAGAAGACTTCTCCATCGATCATTCCGTCTTGCTCGAGTGACATACTCATCTAAATCTATCATGTGGGTTGTAATGAGGATGAGATTAGAACAACGTTATGTGATTGAAGACTACATACTTTATCCACAACACAAACCTATACCAAATGGTATCCATTTATATGTTATTTCTTATTACTTACGGTTAATCCGTTTAATTTCATATGCACGTATGATATGTCTACCTAACCTTCTCCAATGTATAATATACTGGCTTGTGTCTTTAGTGCTAATGCTACCCAAAACCCACCTACTTAATACTTCTTAAATATGGATGAGGCAGACCCAACGACCATTTAATACCTCATTCCCCAAAGCGGGCCCTTCACATCATTAATGTTGGTCAATCAGTCCAAGCTATAGAGACCATTGACTCCTATATACGACTTTATAATATATAATCGCCGCAGCCATCGCTAATAATGTCCTCGCTATGTGAGAGATAGTACCCAAGCACTTAATACCTTTTAATGGAATTAGGCATGCTATGACCATTTAATACCTTATTTAAGGCAGATTCTAATTGTTTAATACCTAATCCATGGTGGACTTCTCATTGGTACCTATCTAGCTGACATTGCACAAAAATCTCTTCGGCTACTTAATACTTCCTATTAAAGTGGACTTTTTGAGATATCCTTTTTACCATGCCTAACTGCTAACCCTGACCATTTAATATTTCATATATGGAAAAGAGGTAGGCCCTCAAACAACCACTTAATATTTTCAATGCCTGAAGCAGGTCCTATGTGTTAGAGCGTATTCCTTTTTCCCATGGATCCTGTGGTTGGAGATGTCTCGCGTCAATAATAAGTGTACACAACTGTTGGTAGCCTATAAGTGAAGGGCGGACTTCAATTGTGTAACTCTATTGACCTCGCATCCCAAGCACTAAGTACAATTAATTATTCTAAGCATTATTATTGGACAAAGCTCACTAATCTCTATTTGCATATTTATGGCTATAATTTATTCTAATAATAATTATACTGCCTTATAATGTTCAATTGCTATCTAGCAAAATTTATTTATTATCCTCGTAAATATCTCCTTTGTCGATAATAAATGATTATTTTCTTAATGGACGTTTTCAAAGATATTTATTTACTTATTCAAACCTTGCCATTATTTCTTTCTTATCTTTTCCATAATTAACCTACTAATTTCATTAATCAGTCTCATTCGATCCATTTATAACTTATTAAAATTATCGTAACTCCTAATTTATTACACAATTAATACATATTCGTATTTGGAGTTACAATCTTTCCATCTTTATTTTCAATTCTAACATTTGTTACACGATATATTCTAACGCAAGGAACGGCTGCCATGTCCCTAGAATGGAAAGATGATGGAATAAAAATCCCTCTTGAAAGAGTTATGAAAATTTGGTCCCTTTTTTTGGTTTCTGACTAATTTATGTTACTTTTTCCCCTGATTTCAATGCTGGGCCGATTTTCTAGAAGGAGATAATTTGGTAAAAAATAACAAAATAGAGACGTAATTTACATGGGTTTATTAGTAGGGACTTCTTGTGTATGGCTTTGAGAATAGGGACCTTTGGTCCAAAACCCCATTCTAACGTTCGATTTACATTTAATGTGAACATTAAATGCATAATATGTTGTGTTATATTTATTTTTATTTTGAATATTTTAGCATAGTTATATATGTTTTTAAAATTATTATTACTTTTCAAATTATTTGTCCTTTAACTAGAATATTTTATTCTATATTTTAATCTATTAGAATCATCCTTCCAAAAAGCTTTTCCATTATAACCCTTCATAAATAATCTAAATTAAAAGTTGCTTAGTTTGAAATTATAAGGAATTATTTATTTCCTTTTTATTGAAATAGATAGTATAGATTACGAAATGAAAATCCACACTTTACACGTCTTTTTTCTTCTTTTGATGTATATCCTTTGTCAAATCAAACACTACACTTCTTTTATGAAATTGGGATATTAGATAAACTCATGGAGATTAAATGGACAGTTTTCCAGCAAATTAAAATACAAAACTTCCACTCTAATGCAGTATAAGATATAACACATGTATTGAATTGAAGACCGTATAATATAAAGACTTAAGTAATGGACATAAAGACTCATGAGTATAAAGACGAAGATATAAAGATCTCAAGACTCTAATATAGTACATAGAGTCATAGAATTTTTGATAAAGTCTCTGGTAACAATTTTTGATATTTATTTCTTATTTTCTTATCCTTTTATTTTAAACAAAATATATTTTCAAAATATCTAAGAATGTTATATAAAAGTGCTTATAAATAATTTTTAGATTATTTTACAATGTATCAAAACGTAATTACCTGGAATTTCGAACACTTTGTATTCAAATATCTGAATTATTTAAATATTTGAATCTTGGATTTAATGTTAGTAAAATAATTTAATAAGATTTTTAACCCTTTTAAATCATAAGTAACAATATAAACTTGTTTTGGAAAAATATTTACAAAAATAAATACTTTGAAAAAATATTAATGATGTGATAGAAAATCATTTTATCAATTAACAGCTTTTTAACCGTCATAAGTTGTTCGTATTTTTTTTACATACACTTATTTGCTTAGAAATTAAACAAAATGAAAAAAATTCCACTTTTGAAAATAAATTTTTTGGATGATGTCATGGGTGATGTCTTCAAAGATACCTTTTATGGTAATACTTAACTTTTAAGCAATAGAGGAGAGGTGTAAAGTTAACATGTGATAAGGAGGCTCCTTTGTAACCGTTCATGAAAGGTAAGAGGTGGTTATGACCTCTCGTAAAACCCTATATAAGGAGGGGCATATCCTTAGGAAAAAAAATCACAAATTCACTTGAGCTTGAGATGAAGTAGGAGAGTTAAAATGGTGGAAGTGCTTAAGCACTAATCCACTAATCACTCTCTAACTTTTCGAAGTCTAAACCGAATCATCTGCAGTCTTTTTTAAACTTTTGCTTTGGGCTTAAGGCATCAGGGGAGGCATGATTAGAAAGTAAGAAGTGGGATAATATAAGAGGAGGAGGGGTTTCTGAAGAGGGACTTTGAGCATGGAGGAGGAAGGGGAGTGGTTGCTTTGGTTTGGAAGTGCTAAAGATTGGATCTTTTAGGCATTTGGTGATGGAAGGAGGTGGTTCTTTTCTCTTATGGTTTTATTTTTGGTTTGGCGTGGATCTAAGTGAATTATCTCACTATCTTTTTTGTATATATATATTGTGTGTGTGTGTGTGTGTTGCGTTTGAATTATAAAGTTAAAGTGACATTAACTAAGTAAAGTTATAAACTTTAGACCCCTCTCGCTTTTGAAAGTAAATGATAAATTATTATATAACATCACTTCTACTACCCTCCTAACATGTGGTTTGGCATTGACATGATGTTTAAATGGTTGGTTAACTTGTGTTTTAAACTAAAGTAATTTTGAAAGTGTTTGAGGCGAGAATAGTTGTTATAAGTGCATTTCTGAATCCCTTGTTTTCAGGAATTTTTATAAATAAATGAAAAGGTATTCTTAGGGTTTTTTTCCATAGTTTTTAAGTATCCTAGTTGCAGTACTGACTATAAAATTTTTAAGTCTTGAATCATTGGTAAAGTGGTTGAAACTACTTACATAGATCGTTCTTTTCAATGTTGTTTTAATAAGGACTTTCAACAACATTTATAAATGCTGTAGTAAGTCGCTTATGGTTTTAAGTGTTTAAAAATAATATTTAAATTTGGTATTTTTCTTTATATTTTTAGATATGTTTTCAAACAAGTTTTTAAGTATATTAAAGTTGGTTTGAAGTTTAAATATATTTTTTAATAATTATATGTAAATTTTAGAAAGAAGAGGTTTAACACTAAAAGCTAACGAGGTAGACTTCTCTATTTTATTAGAGTTAAGATTGATGTCTAGTAGAGATGGAGAAATAAAGCTCTAACCTACTGGGCATCCCGCTTGAATGAGGAATAGTTTAGTTGGAATGTTGAAAATGTGTTATCTTATTGTTTACTTACTTGTTTAAAAGGTAATTAAATTTTCTCAACGCTAAAAGCGAATGAAGTAAGCTTCTCTATTTCTGAGAACGAAGACTAATGTCGAGTAGGGATGGAGCAATAACACTCTAATATACCAGGCTTTCCTATTAAACGAGGAATGGTTAAGTTGGGAATGTAGGAGACAGGTTAATCATGTTGTTTGTTACTTGTTTAAGGAAATCATTAATATTATATTTGACACTAAAAGCCGATGAGTACACTTGTCTATTTGTGATTCAAGAATGAAGTGTCTAGGCAAGGCTTTGATGAACCGGTGCTCTAACTTATCTGGCTTCACTCTTGAGTGATAAATAGTTAGGTTGACATATCAAAAACGAGTTAAGTATATGAGCATTGATTTGTATAAGCAATTTTTTTGACTAGATAATTTATTAATCGACTATCGAACTTAACCTATTATTAAACTTAGATCTTTAAAAAGGATGTTTTAAAGATAATACAAGTATGGAATTGTTTTTGGGTTTTTTGTGATAATTTTTTATTAACATTTGTCTTTAACCCTTTTTGATTAAACTTATGAATGTAAATAGATCTTTAAAAATGTTGTTCTAAAGATAAGCGTAAGTGAAATGGTTTTGGGTTTGTAGTGAAAATGTTTAAGTAACTTAGCCTTAAACCTTTTGAATTGATTTTGAAAGTACTTAGGTCTTTAAAATGGATGTTTTAAAGGAAAATATAAGTATATAATCTTTTGGAAAAAGATAGAAAAAGTAAAATTTTAAAGTAAGAAATCTTATCAAGGATTTGTGGATGTACTTATACCATTTGAAATAAGTATATGAATACTTTTTGAAGCATTGAAAGAGTGCAAATGAATAGTAGAAATTGATAAAAAGAAGTTTTATTACATAAAAGAAATTTTGCTAGATAGAAGAGGTTCTAATTGATAAAAGATTACTTAAACAAAAAGGGGACTAGAAGTCGCTTATGTGACTTGATCGTGCTTTGTATGACTTGATCATGCTTTGTATATTTACTCATTTATTGAAAGCATTTAGTCATATACTTAGCACTAAAAGCCGATGAAATAGGCTTGTCTATGAGAATCAAGATTGATGTTCGAATAGGGATGGAGCAAAAAAGCTCTAACCCACTGGCTTTACTCTTGATCGAGGGATAGCATGAGATGAAAATATCAAAAACATGACACGTATACGAGACTTAGTTTCCATATGCAATCGTTCTCATTATTATTGAATGATCAAATTCATCGATTCGGTCTTGGAGAGACCATGATCGGTAAGTGTTTTACTTATCAAAAACCACATCAAGGATGAGATACGTATTATATGTCTTAAAAGTGGATATGTTCAAGATGTTGGAAATAATGTGTGGTTTTGAGATCAGTTCGAGATGTGGGGATCCGACTTGTGATTTGTGTTCTGTTCGAGTAAAGAAGACTCGTCGAAAAGATGCCGAATGTAACCTCGACATCGGAAATGATAGAAAACCGAGTAGGATTTACAACCTAGGTTTTAGCTGACCCATGTCAGGGTGTTGTCAGCTCCATTTTTAGAGATTCTTATTGATTGTTGGTTGACGGTAGTTGACGATATTTGGTTCACGTTATTCATATTTATGTTCGGATGTTGGGCCACTTATGTTTACCTAAATAGTATATTTTATCTAGAGATATGCGAAGCTCGAAAGGTACTTTTTTGACCCATGTGTAGGAGATTGGATCCGGCTCCACCGAAGAGATCTCCACGGAAAATCAAATATGCGAACGTTCCTCATCGGATTTGATTGTACTCCTAATGTGCTGTTGAATGTAACCAATGTAACAATTCCAGCCAAGTTACAATATCTATATTCTATACCCCAGACATTACCTATTATATCACCTTATGTACTTATTAGAACACCATCTTTTAAGGGGATAACTGTTATGGCATTCTATGCAGTCTTAAAAGTACTATTATATGTGTATACATATTTCTTGAGTTTCCTATACCAGACTTATGTCTGACGTTTAGTTTTTGTTTTCCTTAAATTTCTCGCAAGCTATTTCAAGTAGTTTGAGAAAGGTAGGTGCTTGTTGATTTCATTGGAGCCCGAGAAGACAAGCTGGATGTTTCACCTACCGAAGTATTCTTATTTTCACTGCATTACTATTGTATGTATCAGCATTTTGTGAGGACATGTTGTTATAACTGTCCAGGCTGATGATAGTACTTAGGTTTTATAACTTCGAAATTTCTATATCGAAGCAACCCTTTGTACTCTTCCTTTAATATTATATATTATCGTTCCGCAATGAGATTTTGATATTGTGTTGCTTCTTCCTTGTTCTGATTTCTTTTTTCCTTTTATTTTACCCTAACATTCCATCTTTCAAGCACTTGAGTGCTCGGTACGTGAATACCATGGATCTATTAGTGCCGACATTCAAGGGTAAAGAGGGCGGGTCGTTACAGTTGGTATCAAAGCTGAAGGTTAAGCGAGAATCTTGTCTTTGTTAGGTATGACTCATTAAGAGATAGAGTAATGCCTAGCATGAGTAGAGTTTATTATACATAGAGAGCATATTTGTATTTTTATAAACATATAACCTAGTGACAATATAAGTGCGAAAATTAAAGAGCTTATATAAGGTAATTATATAAGTCTGAATTGTTAAAGTATAGTTTAATTAATATAGGGACTAATGATGTTCATTCGTCATCCCTAATTGATTTTTTTAGTTATGTTCGGCCAGTTTATGAGCATTAACTATCATTTGTTGCTTACTGATTTATGATCGATCAGTTTATAGGCACTTTTACCTTTTTACTACATGGGTTGGATAAATAGTATTTTTGGATGCATTGAAACGAACATCTTGTGGATTGAGTTTCACGGTTTGACTGTAAGGCGTTTGCTGGCAATTATGTTGGGTTAAAAGTTTAATTACGTAAAAGATGTTTACTTTATTCTGAGAAAGATATGTTATTTTGGAAATAAACATTTGTGAAAATATTTTATATAAATAAAGTAATTTTATATAAGTATGGTTTATAAAATATGATTTATAAACAAAAAGGATTTAACTAATATTTTGAGAAACTGAAATCCCAAAGTCTTTGAAATGTTTTCAAGATTTTTAGATAAATAATAGTAGTATTATTTGAAAGTAAGTATTTGGGAAATTGTTTTGAGAAATCGGGATCATGGTACTTAGCGATATTTATGAAGAATTTGATGTCGTTTTGAAAATGATTTTGGTTAAGTCCGAAAGGCATGAAGTAGATGTACTGAACTCACTCCCATCCCTTGAAAATAATTCTAGTGATGACTTCAACATCATCGACATTCATTTTCTCTGGTTTCTAAGTGGGGGATGCTAAAGGGTTGTTTTAGTAAAACGGATTTTGATTTGATTCTGAGTGTATGATTTGTCATACAAAAGATATGTTTTTATATTATTATTTCAAAATGATTTGAAATAAAACCTGGTGTTTAGGTCTAAATTTTTCTAAAAAGAAATTTGATATGAACTTTTTATTAAAAATTTATATGTATACTATGTTGGTTGCCCGAACGGTAGTGACATAGCTCGGAATAAATGTTGGAACTTTTCACATTTTCCCTTTATGGGTAAAGTATGTCTAATAAATTCTGAAATTTTTTAAACTATTTTATAGACACATATAACCTATGCATTAAAATTGTATGGTATGTGCATCTTGTTATAGTACATTGCTTGGTAGTTTTCATTTGTTAAAATGAATTGGAATTTTTGGCCATTTTAGACAGCTGGAAACTTCCGAATTGTTATAGAATTTAAAACTAACCATTTTGTGAAAATATAATATTGAGTTTATATAACATTTGAGTTGAGAAGATAGTAAGTTAAAACAAGTTTAATTTACTGAACATCCCTGTTAAGTAAAGTAAATTTGATGTTTTGTATATACTTTTAGGATGTCATGGGGTATTATACAAATATGAACTTAAGCTGTAACTATTTATAAACTTGAAGTTATGTTTTAGGAAAATATTCATAAATGATTTTAGCATTATGTGAGATATACTATTTGGATAGAAGAATGTGATAAAAAATATTAGTGTAGTTAAGAAACCAATAGGATAAGATATCTAAGTTGTACGTAGATCATTTTACTCGCATGACTATTCTTGATCTAGTATTCGGGTGCATGATTTCGAGGTGGTTTACACCAGTTCGAACAAGGATTTTTCACCAGATTCTTGATGGTGAGCACTTGATACGGATTCTTGATACGATCCTAAAGTTTTCTATCAATGTATATGGCTATATAAGGAGATTGGAGGTTTCTAATCAAGGGGCCAGATCGAAGTCCGTACTAGAGAGGTAAAGTGATCTATACTAGTTGGGAAGTGAAACTACGTGATTGAGCAAGTGATCAGAATTGATATTACGTATAGATCACCCATGTGCTTGTACGAGTTTTGGTATATGCGTACTATGTTTTTATTAGCTTATGGAGAGTTTAGGTGATCACTCTGCGATTTGCTATGAGGTAGCATGAATTGGCTACTAAGTAACTAACTAAGGCTGTTAAGCGTACGGTACGCTTTATAAATTGTTTATCATCCTTGTGCGATGAGAGGATTTTGAGCTTGAGAAAACCGTGTGTTTTGTTTCTTGCTGTTGATTACTGTTAGGTATTGCTACGTGATTGTTTCTTTGGTTGTTTCTGTCGGAATTTCGAGGACGAAATATTCTAAGTGGGGGAGTATGTAACAACCTAGAATATCGGACACTTCGTATTTAAATATCTGAATTATTTAAATATTCAAATCTTGGATTTAATGTTATTAAAATAATATAATAGGCTTTTTAACCCCTTTTAAATCGTAAGTAATGATGGTAGATTTGCTTTGGGAAAATGTTTACAAAAATAAATACTTTTAAAAAATTTCGATAATGTGACTAAAAATTGTTTTATAGATAAACAGCTTTTTAACCGTTAGAAGTTGTTTAGATTTTTTTTACATACATTTATTTGCTTAGGAATTAAAGAAAATTAAATATATTTTTTGCCATTTATGGAAATAAACTATTTGGATGATGTCATTGGTGATGTCATCAAAGTGATTTAGAAAATGGTCTTTTATGGTAATACTTACTTTTAAGCAAAAGAAGAGAGGTTTAAATTTAACATATGAAAAGGAGGCTCTTTTGTAACCTTTCATGGAAGGTAAGAGGTGGTTATGACTTCTTGTAAAACCCAATATAAGGCGGGGCATACACTTAAGAATAAATCACTAATTCACATAAGCATGAGATGAAGCCCGAGAGTTAAAAATGGTGGAAGTGCTTAAGCACTCCACTAATTACTCTCTTACTTTTTTAGGTCTTAACCAAATCATCTGCAATCTCTTTTAAACTTTGGCTTTAGACCTAAGACATCATGGGAGGCATGATTAGGAAGTAATAAGTGGGAGAAGGTGAGAGAAAAACAGGGTTCCCAGGAGGAACAGTGAGCATGGAGGAGGAAGGGGAGGTGGTTGCTCTGGTTTGGAAGTGTTAAAGGTTGGGTCTTTACGTTTTTGGTGATGAAAGGATAGGATTCTTTGTTCTTGTGGCTTTGTGATTGGGTTTGTCATGGATCTACATGAGTTATCTCACTATCTTTTTATATATATTATGTATATATGTTATGTTTGAACTATAAAGTTAAAGTAACATTAACTAAGTAAAATTATAAACTTTGAACCCCTCTTGCTTTTGAAAGAAAATGACAAGTTTATTTGTATAACATCACTTATATTTCCCTTCTAAACATGTGACATGGCCTTGAATTGATTTTTATATTGTTGGTTAACTTGTTTGTTGAACTGAAGTAAGTTTGAAAGAGTTTGAAATGAGAATAGTTGTTATAAGTGCACTTCCGAATCCCTTGTTTTTGGGAATTTTTACAAATAATAGAATGATATTCTTAGTGGTTTATTTCCATGATTTTTTAGTACCATAAGGTTAGTACTTACTATAAAAATTTCAAGCCTTGAATCATTTGTTAAAGTGGTTAAAACTAGTTACAACGATCTTTCTTTTCAACATTGTTTTAACAAGGACATTTAACAGCATTTATAAATATTGTAATTATGGTTTTAAGTGTATAAAAATGATATTTAAATTTGGTATTTTCTCTAATATTTTTAGAGATGTTTTCAAACATGTTTTGGAGTACATTAAATTTAGTTTGAACTTAAATATATCTTTTAATAATTATATATAAATTTTGGAAAAGTGGAGAAAAGGTTTGACATTAAAAGCAGACGAGGTAGACTTCTCTATTTTCTGAGAGTTAAGATTGATTCCCAATAGGGATAGAGCAATAAAGCTCCAACCTATCGGGATTTCCTTTTGAACGAGGAATGGTTAAGTGGGAATTTCGAAATCAGGTTAATCTTATTATTTACTTACTTGTTTAAAAGGTAATTAACTTTGCTTAATGCCAAAGGCCGACGAAATAGGCTTCTCTATTTTTGGGAGTTAGGATTAATGTCGATTAGGGATGGAGTAATAGAGATCTAACCTACCAGGCTTCCCTCTTGAATGAGAAATGATTAAGTAGGGAATGTCAGAAATGGGTTAATCATGTTGTTTGTTACTTGTTTATGGAAATCATTAATAATATACTTAACACTAAAAGCCGACGAGTTTGCTTGTCTATTTGTGAGATTCAAGAATGAAGTGTATAGGCAAGGCTTTGATACAATCGGTGTTCTAACTTATCTGGCTTCACTCTTGAGCGAGGAATAGTTAAGTTGAAATGTCGAAAATAAGCTAAGTATATGAACATTAATTTGTATAAGCAATTGTTTTGACTAGATAATCAATTAATCTACTATCAAACTTAACCTGTTATTACACTTAGATCTTTAAAAAGGATGTTTTAAAGATAATAAAAGTAGGGAATGGTTTTTGGGTTTGTTGTGATAATGTTTTATTAACATTCATCTTTTTAATTAAACTTATGAATGTAAATTTATCTTTAAAAATGATGTTTTAAAGATAAGCATAAGTGAAATGGTTTTAGGTTTGTAAGGACAATGTTTAAGTAGCATTTATATTAAACCTTTCAAATAGGTTTGTGAAAGTACTTAGGTCTTTAAAATGGATATTTTAAAATGGATATGTCAACTTCTTCTAAACTTCAGTTACTTCTTCATTAGGAACTACAACTAACTTTGGCGGCTTGTCTATCAGTCTTTTCATCATTTATGGTTAACATCCTCGATCTCTTTCCTATCCTCTCTTCCTTGCGTATCCATTCTTACTACCTAATTATAGTAAGATACCTTTAAAATACACTTCCATAAAATTTTCATACTAGGAAAGGTACCGTTTCCAAATGATGGTAGATAGATATCATCATTCCTTATCACTCATTACACCCAACAATTCTATCAACTTTGAAAACTTTTTCTTTACATATAAAATACAATCCTAGGTAAAATTATTTCATTTACCATTTTAAATAGTAGTTTGTCGGTTTTCCTTATTCAAGTGTTTAGGAAAACCCTATTGACACCATGGCATCCCTTGTATGGACCAGAGTTCTTAAGCTACTCAATCGATAAATCAACACAATATAAAACATTTTTATATCACTAGCAAATATGCACTCGTATATATAATACACTTAAACTCATAATAAGAAATTCCACAACCTTATCTCTTAATGAGTTTCCCTACAAAAGCCTAGGTGTTCGCTTAACCAGGCTCTGATACCAAAATGTAACAACTGGATTATCGACCCTCAAGAATCGACACTAATACATCCATTGTACTGCATGCCGAGCATTCTAGTGCCGGAAAAATGATCATTAATCTTGAAAGAAGAAAAGAAAGAAGAGAAGAAGCTAAACAACACAAAATCTTACAATGCAACGGAAAAATATATATTATTTAACACAATATATTACAAAGTCATTGCAAAAATGTTACATCAGAGTTATACTAATACAAATTCTACCCTAGGTCAGTTATAACATTTTGTCCCTTCCTAACCGAATACAATATAAATATAACACAACGAAAAAACAGGGAAAATAACTAGCTATTGATGAAGCCACCTACTCCAAGTTTCTTCTAGTAAATCTGTAGAAAACCTAAACTATTTGGTTGCCCATTCAAATTCGAGCACCTAAGAGTTTAGGAAAAGAAAACAAAATGCGGGTCAACCATGAGTCTGGGTGAGTAAACTCAAACAACTTAATTATTATTTAAAAAAACATTTTTGAAATCAAAGGCATCTTATAAGACCGCGCCACACATAAACACGGACGAGTTTTTACCTTTCGATAACCAAAACAATTGTATATAAAATCTAGTGATATTATAATAATGTCTAAAGTACAAATACATATCTAAAATAGCTGGAATTGTTACCATATTAAATTCCATCATACTAAACTCTAAAATCAAAACCGTAAAGGATCGTATTAGAGATGGATTCCATACCATGGCAAGGTAAGGGACTACCTTCCGATGGTACACTCCTATAAAATGCACCGGAGGCTGACAAGAACTTTTTGTACCCTTGCTACACAAAGTTTGCTACCCCTTTAACATGACGATCCAGATTACTTTACCCTGTTTTGACACCTAGGCCTTATGATACCACGGTGTTTGCGCATAATACAACTCAAATATGGACAATCTAGAATAGGATGACAGCTCCTAATGGTAGCTGACCACATAGCTCTGCTGCATACCTTGTTTTTTCGATTTCCAAGTGTGTGAAGCTCGTGAGGTCATGTCTTTACCTTCTTCCTCTTAGCAGACCGTCTTGGAATGCTAACGATGCCCTTAAGGCAGAGATACAATGCCGGCATTCATCCATTCAAGTTGTTCCGAGATCAAACAAACATTCCACATTACTATCTTCCGTTTTATAACCACCCTTATGAAGAATAATATAACTCCATAGCATACTTTAATATGATTTAACATCATTCTTTATTAGTTTGGAGTGGTTCGGTTAAATCCGAGAACCATCATCTCCAAAACTAAGCGATAATTTTCGGCTAACTCAATTCCAGTTTTTTAGAAGTATGCACTAAGCAATCGAGTCCTTACCGAGGAACTCGAATATACCCAACATAACTGCTGAGTCAAAATAGGTCCAGATTTGATATTTGGTTATTTAACTATCAAATAAACAAACAACAACCAATTCAATTTGAGATTTATTTATCCATAGCAACCACTAAGCCTCAAAACAATTTTTTTAATAAATCCATCGAAAACGATTGTCTAAAACATTCATATACTTATCTTTGTGACATAATTATATTCAAAAAACACTTGCGAGTAACTTCTTACTTCCAAATCATGTTAAATGGTTTAAACAATGTTTTTTTAAACTTGAGATAAGGAAAACCTTAAACACTATTCCCTCGATGTTAAGTGTGGAATGAATGTTCCATACCACCATTTTAAAAAAGTCAGTTCAGAGAAACCTAGATCTCAAATTCTTTCTTTTATGTTTCTTTCAATAAATCCTTTTTAACCAAAACCATTCCATTCATGAAATCTTTTTTACTTGAAATCCAAATGCATTCCAAAATACTTTCCAAACTTCCAAATTCATTTATACAACCATTTTACAAATATTCAAAACCATTTATAACTTCTTTATAAGTAACCACCTTTTATAAACTTCTTTTATAAACGTTCAAACCCTTTCCAAAACTTCTTTTATGAATATTCAAAAATTCATAAAACTTCCTTATGAAACCCCATAATCATTCATAAAATCCCTTTATAAACCTTTCATATTGAAACAACTTCTTTTGTAAAACCTTATCCAAAAAGTTCCTTTTGATAAGCCCATCCAGTATTTAAATATCTTAACTAAAACCGTTGCCAAATTATCCTTGAAATTTCTGTCCTAAAATGGAATAACTTTGAAAACATTTAACTTTACAAAATCCAATGAAGGCTTAGAGACCATAAGGGATCTTTTAATTGGGTTCTACTTAACAAGTTAACATGGATATTTGCGTGAGCAAGTAGTAAGTAAAGGGAATCATTCAACCAAATCAATCAATCCATTATACGGTAAATGTCACGGTATTTATAATAGCAGAATGGTGTTTTGTTCTGCCAATAGATGTCATTTGGTTTCCTAGTCATAAGAGTTACTTAAGGCTTAGACAAGAGATCCTTCGGTTTAAAAAAATTAGCTTAGATAAGAAAAATAGTTTAAAATAAATAATTGATAAAGTTTTAAAGAACTTTTAAAATGAATAAACCTTAATTAAATCATAACTTAATACTTAATTAAACCTTAATAAATCTTAATTAAATCATAATTAAACCCTAATTTAGCTTATTTAACTCTTAATTTTTAAATTAAAAAATAAATCTCAACTAAGCCTGGTTAAGCCTTAATTAGTAACAATTAAACCTTAGTACATTAGAAATTAATTAAAAATTAAACTTTAATTAAATAAACATTCAGTTATAATTAAACCTTAATCAAATAATTAAGTGAATAATTAGCTTTTAATTAAATAATAATTAATCGAATAATTAACTCTAATTAAATAAACTTGATAAAATAAAATTTAATTTTCTTTTATCTTAACTAATCATTATTTAAAACTTCCTTAATTAAAAATAATAAACTAGGTTAATAATTTCTTAAACTCTAATTACTTAACCTAATTACTTAATTAACTAATTAAGTAATAATTACCCTAATTAATAAATTAAATAAATATATTATCAGATAAATATAAACTTAAATCTTTGACTTCTTAATTAGTTTTAAATGAATTTTCAAAAACAATTCCAAAGAAAACACTTTAAAACTTGAAATCATGAAATTTTTCGAACTGCATCTATAACAACTATCGCTATAAACGCAGTTCGCTAGAATTGATTTCTAGGTGAAAACCTCACTTCAATTATAGCTACTACACATTTGAAAACACAAATGAAAGAGTTTTGGAAACTTAAACAAAAGGTGAAAACTTGGAAAACATTTTCTAAATCCAAAACTATACACAAGCTTTTATTTTCAAATCGGATCTCAAGTCCTTTGAGATATTTAAAGGTGCTAACTTCACAATAATTTCATCACATGCACTCGGTTTTGGTTTCATAAACACCCAACCATCATATCATAATCAACCATTTACATACACACGCACACATATATATATATATACACACACACACACTAAACATATCATTTAACATCCAAATCACATATCCAAGCTCAGTCACAAACTTGTAACCATATGCCATCAAAACAACATGATATTTCAACACAACAAGCACTATATTTTTACAACATTTAGTTCAATATAATCAATTTAATATCTTTTCCAAAAATGAGAGTTTTACCCACCGAAGTTTACTAATTTCAAATCGACTTTTTATAAAACTTTGAAACAACCTAAGATCTTGCGAAATTGAAGACTTTTGATGCCTACAAACCTATAATAGGCTCGGCCTTGGACATTTTAGGATTGGCCATATAGGGTTAGGTGGATGATGGTGCTTGTATTTGAATATGAAATTAAGAAATGGATGATGAAGGGTTTTAAACAAGTTATGGAAGTAATTTTGTAACGATCCCGTTTTTAAGCCAAATTTAATTTAGTAATTAATGTAATTTTTAGAATTAATTTGTGAACTAATTTGAATTTTTCCAAAACAAATAAAATATGTGTTTGTTTTGTGTGCGTATATATATTGTAAATATAATTTTATTTGAAATTCAAGAATAAATATCTTAAAAATAAATTGGATTTAAAAACTCTATATTTTAAAAACTAATATATATATATATATATATGTTCATTTATTAATGTATAGTTAAATATTAAATCATTTCTTTAAAGTTATATAAATATAAATAAAAGGAAATATATTTAATAAAAAATTGAAAATATAGTATAAAAACATATTAAAATATTAATACATGCAAAATTAACAAGTGTAAGTTTAGTAACATGCAATTCAACAAGTGTCATTAATTTTCTTTTCATTTTTAAATAATAATAAAAAGGATTACAAGGCTATATATACATATATATACTCCTTCTTTCTCATTTTCTTTCATAATTTCAAAACCAAACCTAAAAGCTAAAAGCAGAAAGAAAAACAAACAACAATCAATCTTTCACAAATTTCAACCTGAAGCACAAAGTTCATATCAACTCAACATAAAGTAGATTCAAATCAAACACTAAGTCGTTCAACTCAAAACAAGAAGATCAAAATAAAGACCAAGTTCCAGATCTAAGAAAAGGCCCTGCTCCTCTGTTCATCATCAAACTGTGAGTAAACAATTTCTTTCTAAAAAAAAACTAAAGTTGTTTGATAACCTGATGCATGTGACAATCTTTGTAGTTATGATGTGAAATATGCTTTGCATGATTGTGTAAATATAATTGCATGTATATATGTATGTGTTATTGATGTGCATGTCTGGACATATATATATATATCTGCTTTTATGTTAATAGACTTAAGCAAGTTAAAATTAAATCTCTCATCCTCTAATCTCTTATTGCTGATGATGTTTAAACAAAATATGTTTGAATAAACCAGATTTTAATTTTAAAAATATTTTTTAGAATAATTAGTTTAATTTTTTCTGGAAAATACAGTAAAATCCTAAGCATGTCAAAGATTCGAGTGTCTTGATTTTTTGATTCATTTATATAATCTGATTTGTTTTCGGAAACTATGATTTTTAAAAGAAAAATCATGATTTTTAAGTTTGTAAATCGAGAGAGCTTGCGAGTTTAACGAGAATGGAATTTTGGGCATTTCCTGGTGATCGGAGCAAGGTATATGGTCAGGATCGATGTTGGAGGTAGTTGGGAGGTCGACGATCTAGGGAAAAATGATTGGAGGATTTTTTGATCATCGTGGCGGCTACACGACTTCGTTTTAGGGTTTAGTTGCCTGTTTGGGTCGATTGGGTTTGCGAGGCTGCTGCGTCGTCATCGTAGCACTGGAGATGATCGGAGTGAGGAGGATCGATGCATGGGTCTGCGGCGAAGCAGTGGTTGGAGATTCAAAGGCTCTGGTGACGTGAGGCAGCGGTTCGAGGTGGTTCTTGGACGATCTGTTTATTTTAGTGGGTTCGTTAGTGCTCGATTTCGAGTTCGTCGTCGATGCGAGGTTTGGGTGATCGAATCGAGAGTGGTGGTCGAAGCTGACATGCCAGCGATGACATTGATGGTCGGAGCTGCTGTATTTGCCTATGCACGTGAACGTGTGTCAGGTGTATCAGTGTTTAGGCGATGTTGTGTAAATAGAAGAGGAAGTAGGTGGAGTCTCGAGGTTGGACTCGGGAATTTGGCATGTTGGCTCGAGTGTGTTTCGGGTGAGTTCGCGTGGGCTTAACATGTTATTAACAGTTTTAAATTTAAAACAGAATAAAGTTTCTTTTTTAAAAAAAAGAGAAGAAGAAGAGGATTTCTCGGGTTTGAGTAAGGGCCGGGTTAGTCTCGGGGTTTTTAAAAAGAAGTATATTAACAAGTTTATTAAAAGTTAAAACGAATCAAGTTTTTAAACAATTTCTTAATTAATTCTTTTAAATAATAATTGTTTTTATTTAAGTTTGAAATTAGTCAAAAGTTTTAAAATAAATTATTTTGTATTAATTAAGTTTAAGATATTTTTATTAAATGTCCTTTATTTGTGATTAATACTTAAGTTTATTTAAAATTAAATTAAATAATGTAATTAAGTAGTTAATTAAGAAGACGAAATGTTTTAATAATTAATTAACTTAAAGGTCTTAAGTTAATTTATGGGTTAATAATAAATTTATTTCAAAGGTTTATTAAATAAGATTAAATAATAATTAAGTAATTAAATAAGATAAATGGTTTATCTTAAATTAATTAGAGTCTTGGGTAATTAAAGATTAATTAATTAATGAAAGTAATTAAAGAATAATTAATTAGTTAATTAATAATTAAAGGTTAATTAATTAACGATCAAAGGATAATTAATTAATAATTAAAGAGTAATTAATCAGTAATTATAGGATAATTAACTAATGTAAGTAATTAAGGATGATTAATTAATTTCATTAATTAATTAAAATAATAAAAAATGGTTTGTAATTAATTAATTATAATTAAGCAAGGTAAGTTAATTAATTCATAAGTAATTAATGTATTTGGTTTAAATTAAATTAATTATAAATTATGTGATTAATTAATCTTGCTTATGGACGATTAATTATATTGAATGCTTGGATTGATTAATATCTCTGGTATGTTAATCTGTAATATTCTGTGGTATGAATTGCTTTGGATTGAGCTGTGGTAAATGTAAGTTATTTATCTACGATGAATTGCTATGTGAATGTGAACTTCTAAATTGAATTAAATTGTTTACTTAAACAACTTGGCCTTTAAGATGATGTTTGGATTTCGATGAGACCGGGATCGGATTCCAAATGGTTATCCGAAAACCACATCCGATCTTAAAGGTGAATCTTTTGTTTAAAGGATTAAAATGGAAATTTGTTAAACCATTCAAAAGTAAAGGTTTTGGAAAATAAGGGCTAAAAAGTTACGACTTAACTAAGATCTGAATGTATCCATATGTTTTAAAAAAAAAGCGCTCATTATTCGGAAAGGCCAGGGAAGGGCATTAAGTCGAAAGCCCATTCCAAATAATGATATGACGGAATGGAATTGCATTTGAAGACGGTGGTTAATGATCGGGTATTTTCGAGAACGAAAGGATTGCCTGTTGATTGTCTCTGCACCGAACTGCTTCGGTATAGAGATTACCCTGTGTGATGGGGAGTCCGAACGAGATTGGAGATATCCGAATTTGCAAGGACTTCTTTCCTTAATTGGATGAAGTGCCTTTGGTTCCATTCAGGCTCAGGATGGACTTGCATGGATGTATGTCTGACATTGCATTTTGGGATATAAAGCTGGTTTCTGTCAAATACATTCCTGTTTGGTGGCGGAGAATTTATTCTCTTAGCTTAACACCCTACTCCGAGACGTGCAAGCTCGGAGGCTATCTAGTTGATAGTTATTAGTGATATATTTCCAATTTGGTAATGTGGCATGCTAAGTGTTGAGCATTGGTTGATCGAAGCATGGCTTTTGTGTAAAGCGTAGCTTTGTGGGACGATGACCTCATCGAACCTCACACACCGGGGAATGGTCAAAACAGAAAGGATGCAGCAAGGTTATAAGGTTCACGACCCTATGGGTATATGCATTTCGTTCTGGATAAAAAGCAGTATTATGGTACGGAGCCTAGATATTTTACTTATGTGGTTGTTGGAATCTGAGGCGCCTCGATAAAGGTCGGTTGCGACTGGGGGATGGCATACTCGTGACAGTTAGTTACCTTGTTATAGAGGTAGCCTGGCCTTGTGTTGGCAGATATTCGGTTAGGTTCTCGGGACGTCCTTCCAGAGGCGTACCCATTCTGACGCAGCGGATTAATCAAACAAAACTTCAATCGATGGATTGTAGCAATCGGTGAGTTGAAGATACCAAAAATGCCCAAGTTCGTTGATCCAAAGATACCGAACTCTAGCTATCTCAAACACGTTGATAGCGCACTATACCGTGTTCAAAGATCTACGATTCTTCGCACGTTGATCTAGCGCACTAGATTCCGTGAATCGGCTTCAACAAACGTGGATTCGAGCGCACTCGAACGACGTAAGTGGAGATAGGAGATTACACTCAACTACCAATTGGTATGAAAGCACAAAGCTAACAAAAGAGAAATTTTATTCAAAATCAACAACCCATAAAATGTACAACACACGCGCTATTTATAGCTTTCACAACTCAACACACACAAACCCTCACCTGACTCTTAGGTCGGCGACGACTTACGACCTAACTTAGGTCGCGGCCGACTCAACACAAGGCAGCTCAACTCCAGAACGACTCAACCCTGGCCGACTTAACAAGCACGACCTTCATACATCATCATATGACCTTAAGACGACTCACCATAGGTCGTATGCGACCCAACACTTCATATACATGACCGACTCAACATTACCCCTAGGTCGGTAACGACCTAAAATACAACACTCACAACCCATAGGTCGGTAACGACCTAAAATGCAACACGATCCACTACATACCGACTTAAAACTCACGACATACGACTTACAACATACAACAGTACACGACTCATCACAACAAACGACTCACGACTCATACTAGGTCGGCAACGACCTACGACTCACGACTCATAACTTCAGCGACTCAACATCCTTCCTTCGACTCAAGCTCCCATCAGTTGAATCCTTCTCCTTCTTGATGCTATCTCGGTCACGACTTATGGATACGTTGTTAAGTCGTGTACGACTCATCAAGTATGCACACTCCAAGTTTCCCTTGAGTCGTAACCCTGTTCCATTATCCCGTATACGACTCAAGCTCGCACGACTCAAACCCGATGCCTCTTTTATGCGGTTCAAATTGTTGTTAACTCGAAACTTGCTATCCCGTGCACCATTAAGTCGGAAACGACTTAACCCTGCCTTCCTAAGTCGCGTACGACTTAACCTCTCTATGAGTCGTGTACGACTCATCCTTGTTAGAAATTTTGGTTGCATTTCTTCTCTGTTCTGAGCTGCATCATCCTCCCCTGGTTGAGAAAAATTCGACCTCGAATTTGTAAATTCTTCCTCAACCATCTCACCTCCATGATATGGAATTAAATGTTTGACGTTAAAAACATCAGAAGTATAAACATCATCTGGTAACTTTAATCGATAAGCATTCTCATTGATTTTCTTCAAAACTTCAATTGGACCAATTTTTCGTGCCTTCAACTTGTTATAAGCACCCACCGGAAAACGATCCTTTGTTAATACGGCATAAACCAAATCACCTTCCTTAAATTCAACATTTCGACGTTTCAAATCTGCAAACTTCTTATATTTCTCATTCGATTTCTCCAATCGTTCCTGAACGGTTCTATGACATTCAGTCAGCTCATCAACAAAATCAGTAGCTCGTTTAACTGTTCTCTTTGACTGTGGTACAGCTGCTAAATCCAATGGCCCCCTGGGTAAATTTGAATAAATAATCTGAAACGGACTGAATCCTGTGCTTCGATTTACTGCATGATTATGAGCAAATTCTGTCTGGCATAGTTTCATGTCCCAACTTCTCAAATTATCCTGTACAAGACATCGCAACAAATTTCCCAATGACCTGTTAACAACTTCTGTCTGCCCATCGGTTTGTGGATGATAAGCACTGCTAAACTTCAGTTTCGTTCCCACCATCTTCCACAAACTCAACCAAAAGTGACTCAGAAAACGAGTATCTCGGTCAGAAACAATAGATTCTGGTAAACCATGAAGTCGATAAATCTCCTTGAAAAATAGCTGTGCGACTCGAACTGCATCTGCTGTCTTCTTGCAAGCAACAAAATGTGCCATCTTTGAAAACCTGTCCACCACAACAAATATCGAATCATTTCCCCTTTGAGTTCTCGGCAAACCCAAAACGAAATCCATGCTGATATCAACCCATGGCTTAGATGGTACTGGTAACGGCATATACAACCCTGCATTCGTTGCTGTCCCTTTTGAAACTTGGCAAATATGACATCGCTCCACGAATCTTTCAACCTCTTTCCTCATCGACGGCCAAAAGTAAGACTGCGAAATCAACTGTAAAGTACGATCACGGCCAACATGTCCTTCCTCGTGCAATTCCTTCACAATCTTCATCCTCAAACTACAGTCCGGAATACATAAACGATTTCCTTTAAACAGAAAACCATCAACTAACATGAATTCATCGGTACTCCCATCCTTCACTTTTTCAACATATTTCACAAAGTAAGGATCTTCTTCAATCATCTCTGGCAACATTTCAAACCCCGTCACTTCCACCTTCATTGTCGTCAGTAAATGACTCCTCCTACTTAAAGCATCAGCTACTCGATTGGTCACCCCAGATTTGTGCTTAACGACAAAAGTAAACTGCTGTAAATATGCAATCCATGATGCATGTCTTGCTGAAATCTTATCTTGCCCCTGTAAATGTTTCAAAGCTTCGTGATCAGTGTACAGAACAAATTCCTTCTGAAATAAGTAATGTCTCCAATGCTTAACAGCCTGAACAACAGCATAAAATTCAACGTCATATGTACTGTATCTGATCTTTGCCCCTGACAGTTTCTCACTAAAATAAGCAACTGGCTTTCCATTCTGGCTCAGAACTCCTCCAATTCCAACCTTCGAAGCATCAGTATGCAATTCAAACAATAACTGAAAATTAGGTAGAACAAGAATTGGTGCAGACGTCAACAATTCCTTGATCCTTTCAAAGGCAACCCCCGCTTCCTCTGACCACACAAACTGTTTACCCTTCATGCAATCAGTCACTGGAGCCATCACGCTACTGAAGTGTGGTATGAACCTTCGGTAGAATGACGCTAGCCCATGAAAACTTCTCACTTCTGTAATTGTCTTTGGCTGTGGCCAATTCTTGACTGCTTCAACTTTGCTCTGGTCAACTTGAATACCTTTCCCTGAAACAACATACCCCAGGAATAAAACACTAGGTGTCATAAACACACATTTCTTTGTAGCAGCATAAAATTGTTCTTCACGAAGAATAAACAACACTTCTCTCAGATGTAGAACATGTTCCTCCGTACTCCTGCTATAAATCAAAATATCATCGAAATAAACCACGACGAACTTTCCAATGAGTGGTCTAAAAATTTGATTCATCACCCGCATGAATGTACTAGGTGCATTAGACAAACCAAATGGCATAACCAACCATTCGTACAACCCCTCTCTAGTTTTGAAAGCTGTCTTCCATTCGTCTCCAGGTCTGATACGAATTTGATGATAACCACTCTTCAAATCAATTTTCGAGAATATAGTTGCCCCACTCAACTGATCCAACAAATCATCCAACCTCGGCATAGGAAATCTGTAACGAACAGTGATCTTATTCAAAGCTCTACTATCAGTGCACATTCTCCAAGTTCCGTCCTTCTTTGGTACTAACAATGCAGGTACAGCACACGGACTCAAACTTTCCTGAATACGACCCTGTTCAAGTAATTCTTCCACCTGCCTTCTCAATTCCTCATGTTCCTTCGGACTCATACGATAATGTGGTCGATGTGGTAACACTGCCCCCGGAACAAGATCAATCTGATGTTGAATGTCTCTAAGGGGTGGTAACTCCTTTGGCAACTCCTCTGGAAAGACATCTTCAAACTCTTCCAAAACTGGCTTTGCTTCTTCGGGAATCTCAACTTCTTCACTACTCTCTCTCCCAATCAACAAAAACACTTCCGGTTCTTCCTCCACTTCTTTAACAAACTCCTTCAAAGTCAACAGAGTTTTCAATTCTTCAATCTCCTCCAGTTTGTTCTCCTTCTGCTGTTGCTTCTTAGGAACCAAAGTGATTTTAGTACCCTCGAACATGAAACTGTAACTGTTGGCACGACCGTCATGCTGAACTGCTCTATCAAACTGCCATGGCCTGCCCAATAACAAGTGACAAACATCCATGTCCACAACATCACACCAAATTTCATCTTTGTACTTCTTCCCAATCGAAAAATTCACACAAGCTCTTCGACACACTTTCACTTCACCTCCTTTTCTTAACCATGCTAGCTTGTATGGTTTAGGATGCTTCTCGGTCTTCAAATTCAACTTTCTCACTGCTTCTGTAGAAATAATATTATCACAACTTCCTGCATCAATAACAAACTTGCAGACCTTTCCCAGAATAGTACATGTCGATTGGAAAATATTGCTTCTCAGCCAACTACAATCCTCCTCTTGCTTAGGTGTCAAACAACTTCTCCTCATCATAAGATTACAACCTTCATCACCCGACACTTTTTCTTCCTCCTCAACATAAGGTACATTTGAATACTCTGCCTCCTCACCATCATCTGCTTCAACCTCTGCAACCATGGTTCTCTTCTTCGGCTTCGGACATTCGTTGCTTTTGTGACCCAACTCCTGACAATTATAACATTTGAAAACACTACTAGCCTTCGCCTTCTCAACCTCCTTGACCACTGGCTTTGTAACAGGTTTAGGAACATTAGAACTTCCGCCAACACCCCTTGCTTGATTATTGGAATTAGTAAACACACCACCTCCACGCCTTCCTTGTTTCTCCCAAGCTAACGCTTTCTGATGTGCCTCTGCTACTGATCTAGGATCAAACATATTAACCATATCTTGGATCTGCATTCTCAAGCCCCCAATGAATCTAGCAGTTAGCTGTTCTTCTGTTTCCATGATATCATTCCTGGCGATGAGTTGGTAAAATTCATCAGCATAATCACTAACAGATTTTGTCCCTTGCCTCAGATTCTGCAACCTCTGGTACATAAGTGATTGGTAGTTATAAGGCAAAAATGTAGATCTCATCAACTTTTTCATCTTCTCCCAAGATTCTATCTTTGACTTCCCCATTCGTTCTCGAGTAAGTTTAGTTTGCTGCCACCACGCCAAAGCTCTCCCCCTCAACCTAGTAGCAACCAACTTCACCCTTCGATTCTCCGGCACCTCCTTGAAATCAAAGATTTCCTCCACATTAGACAACCAATCTAAGAACTCCTCAGCAACCATCCCGCCTTTAAACTCCGGAATCTCCATTTTCATACCCGACTCCCAACGACGGTCATCCTCCACATCACGGTAAGAATTTCGAACTTGGTCTCGATCTCGATAATGAATACTTGCTCTATCACCCTCTTCAACAAAATCAAAGGTACGCCTACATCGATCTCGACTAACATCATCCCTTCTCTCATGCATGCTTCTTTGACTATGTCCCTCTTCATCTCTATATACTTCATGGTCAAATTCTCGATGACTTCTTCTTTCTTCATGTGCATAGTCATGATGATCTCTTCGTGATGAAATTGATGTTTCTCTTCTATCTCTACAAGAATGTGATGATACCCTCCTCGCTTCCGTAACCAATGGCGAAACTCGGTTTCCTCCATGGTTCGAGTTTGGTGATCTCCTCCTTTGATTCAAATCATTCATCAATCTCTCCAATTTACCAATGCCTTCATCAAATTTTTCATTAATACGTTGTTCCATAAGCTCGGCTTCTTCTCTACGATACAAAGCTTCAACGTTTTGATGACGATTAGCTCTCCTTGGTGGCATGGTTAAAATTTTCACAAACTTCAACAAATTGAACACAATACTTCAAAATTTCACACGATAAGGCAATCTAGGCTCAACTGTCTCGGCAATGCTTGTCTCGGCCTTGACTCTTCACAACTTTGCTTGGCTCGGTCAAGACTTGCCTCGGCTCACTCCAAAACCTTCAAAACTTTGGCGCGCAAATCACCAATTCAAAATCCAAACAAAATCCAACTCCTCGATCCAAAATGAAATGGATCAAACTCTCCAAACTTGATGCAACTTCAATATGAACACGATGAACTACTTCAAACTTCAAAAACTTGGCTCCAAGAATCAAACTTAGCTATGATTGGCTAAGTATGGCTCTGATACCAAACTGACGCAGCGGATTAATCAAACAAAACTTCAATCGATGGATTGTAGCAATCGGTGAGTTGAAGATACCAAAAATGCCCAAGTTCGTTGATCCAAAGATACCGAACTCTAGCTATCTCAAACACGTTGATAGCGCACTATACCGTGTTCAAAGATCTACGATTCTTCGCACGTTGATCTAGCGCACTAGATTCCGTGAATCGGCTTCAACAAACGTGGATTCGAGCGCACTCGAACGACGTAAGTGGAGATAGGAGATTACACTCAACTACCAATTGGTATGAAAGCACAAAGCTAACAAAAGAGAAATTTTATTCAAAATCAACAACCCATAAAATGTACAACACACGCGCTATTTATAGCTTTCACAACTCAACACACACAAACCCTCACCTGACTCTTAGGTCGGCGACGACTTACGACCTAACTTAGGTCGCGGCCGACTCAACACAAGGCAGCTCAACTCCAGAACGACTCAACCCTGGCCGACTTAACAAGCACGACCTTCATACATCATCATATGACCTTAAGACGACTCACCATAGGTCGTATGCGACCCAACACTTCATATACATGACCGACTCAACATTACCCCTAGGTCGGTAACGACCTAAAATACAACACTCACAACCCATAGGTCGGTAACGACCTAAAATGCAACACGATCCACTACATACCGACTTAAAACTCACGACATACGACTTACAACATACAACAGTACACGACTCATCACAACAAACGACTCACGACTCATACTAGGTCGGCAACGACCTACGACTCACGACTCATAACTTCAGCGACTCAACATCCTTCCTTCGACTCAAGCTCCCATCAGTTGAATCCTTCTCCTTCTTGATGCTATCTCGGTCACGACTTATGGATACGTTGTTAAGTCGTGTACGACTCATCAAGTATGCACACTCCAAGTTTCCCTTGAGTCGTAACCCTGTTCCATTATCCCGTATACGACTCAAGCTCGCACGACTCAAACCCGATGCCTCTTTTATGCGGTTCAAATTGTTGTTAACTCGAAACTTGCTATCCCGTGCACCATTAAGTCGGAAACGACTTAACCCTGCCTTCCTAAGTCGCGTACGACTTAACCTCTCTATGAGTCGTGTACGACTCATCCTTGTTAGAAATTTTGGTTGCATTTCTTCTCTGTTCTGAGCTGCATCACATTCGGATAAAGGAAGTTCCTTAGCGTTGGCTATTTGTTAGAAATCTAAAAGAAACAATACGTGCCCTTTACGATTTCAATTGTAGAACCTGCCATTTAATATGGTAGCTATAGTAGGCATACTATAATGGTATGTATGCTGGCTAAGATTAATATTATACTTGCGAAAATGTTTTCCACACTATGCACTAAAAATAATATCAAAAGGATTTTAGCGTACCAAGCATGTTTGACTACTATAAGGAGAAACCTTCCCCAGGTGTGCGATTGCATTTGAATGTATGCCGGAAGACCTTATGGTAGTTTCATTTTCCAAAAGCATGAATGGATTTTTTGGCACAAATTACTGTTTTAAATTCTCATACCTGTCCCATGGCTAACTCGGAGTTTGCTGTTCCCTTTGCTAAACTCTGGGTGCTCATAATTTTTCACACAGGCAGCCTAGAGTCAAGTTATCAGTAGGTTCTGGAGCTAAGTTGGGAAGTAGATGTGGATTTGGAAGTCTTTGGTTTGGAAGCTTTTGGTTTTGAGCTTTTTGGTTTGGACTTTTGAGCTTTGGAAATGAAGATGCAGTATGTTGGACTCTCTTGGAAGAACATGTTGATGTATATTTTCCACTGTTATGTTGTATTCCGCTGTCATGTTATATATAGGACTCTGATGATGATAGACACTTGTTGTAAGAATGTTGCAATCCATGAAGTGAATGAATGAATGTATTTTGTTTCCATTGTGTTGTTATTATCTAATGGGTTATGACTCCAGCGAACCGAACTCCAACGTTTAAATCTCCGGCATTTGAATACGGGTGATGTATTGGGTGTCGATTTTCGAAGGTTGGAAGTTCGGGTCGTCACATTTAGTATCAGAGCTAAAGGTTGAGTAAGAACTTTAACTTTGGAGTATAACTCATTAGGTAACTCATTAGAGATAGGGTTCGAAATGCCCTAGAATGAGTATATTCCCTAAGATATCTGGTCCGTATGCCTAAATCAATTTTCTTACAATTTATATATAGTGAGAATGAGTGCAAGAAGAGGACGAGGTAGGGGAAGGGGGAGTACCACTTCAAATGGTCGAGAACCTGCAACAACAGTAATGGAAGAAGCAACTCTTCCCATCCAACCTCAGCAAAATTTGGCAGAATTATATCAGAATTTCCCAAGACTTGGAGGAAAACCATTCAAAGGTACGGAGACTATTATAGAAGCGCAAGCTTGGATTCGATCTTGTGAGAGGATTTTTAAAGGATTGAAATTGGATGATGATCAAAGGAGGTTGATGGCTTCCTGGCAGCTCCAGGAAGAAGCTTTGGCATGGTGGGAGACCATTACTTTGGCCGAATCGGAGGATGAGTTTACATGAGATAGATTCAAGCAAGTATTTGAGCAGCGTTATATGCTTTCCACTAGTATTTCCAGGATGTATCAAGAGTTTACCGATTTGAAGCAAGGAAATCTATCTTTTGAAGAATACTTAAATAAGTTTAATGAGTTATCCCGATTTGGACCTAAATTGGTGAATACCCCTCTCAAGAAGAATGAGAGCTTTCTTAATGGGATGAACAAGAAGTTTCATGAAAGGATGACAGGCCATGTGAAGGAGTCTTTTGCTGATTTGGTAAACATGGGATATAGATATGCCACCTTAGATAAACAAGAGATTCCAAAAGAGAAAGGAAGTGGAAGTAATCCAAATTGGAAGAAGAGAAAGTTTGGAGGAAAGAAGCCTTGGCAAGGTAAAGAAAAGAAGGATACTCAGGAGAATAAGGCAAAGAATGTTACATGTTTCAACTGTTTGGAGAAAGTTCATTACTCAAATAGTTGCAAGAAGCTAAAGAAGCAAGGGAAGAAGGATCAACCTAAGAAGTCAGGACAAGAAGCCAGGGAATGCTACTATTGCCATAAGCCAGGACACATAGTTAAAGAATTCTCGCTAATGAAGCAGACCCAAGTAGCAAAGGTATATGCAATCAAGGATGAACCTTCAACCTTAGGAGCTGATAAAGGGAAAGGAGTTTTGGAAAGTAATCTTCTTATTTATGATAAAATTGTTAGTGTTCTATTCGACACTGGAGCCACGCATAGTTTTATTTCCCAACAAATCGTAGAAGAGTTAAATCTTGAACCCGAATTCGTAGACGAACCTATTTGTGTGAAGAACCCGGTAGGAGGCCCTACGAATCTTTGTTTACATTGTAGAAAGGTTCCTATTTCGTATTCTCATCATCAGTTTCCTATCAGCCTTTTCGTTCTTGAATTTAATGAATTTGAGATTTTACTTGGAATGAATTGGTTAACAAAATATGAATCTAAATTAGACTGTATCAATAGAACGATTTCGGTCAAAACCAAACTTGGGAATTTTGTTGTGATTTCTTGTGAGGATCCAAGTCCGAAGAAGGACATGCTAATGTATACTTTAGGGTATTTCGCCCCAAGTTTGAAATTCATACCTATTGTTCGAGAATTTCCTGACGTAGTTGAAGAAGTTAAGTCTTTACCTCTAAATAGGGAAATCGAATTTACAATCGACTTGGTTCCCAATGCCCATCCATTTGTGCATGCAAGTCATAGGATGACACCAAGGGAAAGAGTAGAGCTAGTTAAGCAAACCCAAGATTTACTGGAGAAAGAATTTATATGACCTAATCGTTCCAGTTGGGGTTCAGCTGTAGTATTTGTAGCCAAGTCCGATGGATCTTTGAGATTGTGCATAGATTATCATGATCTTAATAAGTTAACCCTTAAGAATAAATTTCCTTTGCCCCAAATCGACGACCTATTCGATCAATTACATGGTGCTCGATTCTTTTTCAAGATGGACCTAGCCTAAGGATTCCATCAATTGAGAATTGCGGAAGATGATTGGTCAAAATGAAAAGTTGTTAAGGAATAACGTGGAGAAATTGATGAAAGTACAATGGAGTGGAGATCCGAATTATTGTACTTGGGAAATAGAGGAAAGCATGCAGAAGTCCTATCACAAATGTAGAATGGATATTTCGGCTTGATCAGGTAAGCCATTTCTCTATCTTTTTATGTGTCCATATGTTCTTTATTTGTCTCCCTGTCTATCAATTTTCTTAAGGGGGAAATTTGTAACGATCCCATTTTTAAGCCAAATTTAGTTTAGTAATTACATTTAGAATTAATTTGTGAACCGATTTGAATTTTTCTAAAACAAATAAGATATGTTTTTGTTTTATGTATATATATAAATAGATTGTAAATAGAATTTTGATTTGAAATTAGAAAATAAATATCTTAAAAATAAACTGGATTTAAAAACTCTATATTTTAAAAACTAATATACATATATATATATATATATATATATATTTATTAATGAATAATTAGATATTAAATCGTTTTCTTTAAAGTTATCTAAATATAAATAAAAGGAAATGTATTTAATAAAAAAATTGAAAATATAATATAAAAACAAAATAAAATATTAATACATGCAAAATTAACAAGTGTAAGTTTAGTAACATGCAATTTAACAAGTGTCATTAATTTTCTTTTCATTTTTAAATAATAATAAAAAGGATTATAAGGCTATATATACATATCTATACTCCTTCTTTCTCATTTTCTTTCATAATTTCAAAACCAAATCTGAAAGCTAAAACCAGAAAGAAAAACAAACAACAATCAATCTTTCACAAATTTCAACCTAAAGCAATCAAAACAAAGTTCAGATAACCTCAACATAAAGTAGATTCAAATCAAACATTAAGCAGATCAACGCAAAGCAAGCAGATCAAAATCAAAACCGAGTTCCAGATCTAAGAAAAGGCCCTACTCCTCTGTTCATCATCAAACTGTGAGTAAACAATTTCTTTAAAAAAAAAGTTGTTTGATAACCTGATGCATGTGATAATTTTTGTAGTTATGATGTGAAATATGCTTTGCATGATTATGTAAATGTAATTGCATGTATATATGTATGTGTTATTGATGTGCATGTCTCGACATATATATATATATATATATATATATATATATGTCTCTGCTTTTATATTAACAGGCTTAAGCAAGTTAAAAATTCAATCTCTTATCCTCTAATCTCTTATTGCTAATGATGTTTAAACAAAATATGTTTGAATAAACCAGGTCTTAATTTTAAAAATATTTTTTACAATAATTAGTTTAAGTTTTTCTGGAAAATCATAAAATACAGTAAAATCCTAAGCATGTCAAAAATTCGAGTGTCTTGATTTCTTGATTCATTTATATAATCTGATTTATTTTCGAAAACTATGTTTTTTAAAAGAAAAATCATGATTTTTAAGTTTGTAAATCGAGAGAGCTTGCAAGTTGAACGAGAATGGGATTTTGGGCATTTCCTGGTGATTGAAGCAAGGTAGGTAGTCAGCATCGCTGCTGGAGGTGGCTAGGAGGTCGACGATATAGCGAAAAATGATCGAAGAATTTTTCGATCATCTTGGCGGCTGCGCGGCTTTGTTTTAGGATTTAGTTGTCTGTTTTGGTCGATTAGGTTTGCGAGGCTGCTGCGTCGTCATTGTAGCACTGAAGACGATCGGAGTGAGGGGGATCGATGCGTGGGTCTGCGGCGAAGCAATAGTCGAAGATTCAAAGGCTCTGGTGACCTGAGGCGGCGGGTCGAGGTGGTTCTTGGATGATCTATTTATTTCAGTGGGTTTGTTAGTGCTCGATTTTGAGTTCGTCGTCGATGTGAGGTTTGGGTGATCGGAATCGAGAGTGGTAGTCGAAGCTGACATGCCGGCGATGAAATTAATGGCCGGAGCTGCTGTGTTTGCATGTGCACATGAACATGTGTTAGGTGTATCAGTGTTTAGGTGATGATGTGTGAATAGAAGAGGAAGAAGGTGGAGTCTCGAGGTTGGACTCGAGAATTTGGCATGTTGGTTCGAGTGTGTTTCGAGTGAGTTCGCGTGGGCTTAACATGTTATTAAAGTTTTAAATTTAAAACAGAACAAAGTTTAAAAAAAAAAGAAGAAGTGGATTTCTCGGATTTGAGTAAGGGAAGCACACGAGTTAGTCTCGGGGTTTGTAAAAAAAGTATATTAACAAGTTTATTAAAAGTTAAAACAAATCAAGTTTTTGAACAATTTCTTACTTAATTCTTTTAAATAATAATTATTTTCATTTAAGTTTGAAATTGGTCAAAGGTTTTAAAATAAATTATTTTATATTAATTAAGTTTAAGATATATTTATTAAATGTCCTTTATTTGTAATTATATTTAAAATAAAATAAAATAATGTAATTAAGTAGTTAATTAAGAAGATGAAGTGTTTTAATCATTAATTAACTTAAAGGTCTTAAGTTAATTTATGGGTTAATAATATATTTATTTCAAAGGTTTATTAAATAAGATCAAATAATAATTAAGTAATTAAATAAGATAAATGGTTTATCTTAAATTAATTAAGGTCTTGGATAACTAAAGATTAATTAATTAATGAAAGTAATTAAAGAATAATTAATTAGTTAATTAATTAATAATTAAAGGTTAATTAATTAATGATCAACGGATAATTAATTAATAATTAAAGAGTAATTAAAGTGTAATTATAGGATAATTAATTAATGTAAGTAATTAAGGTTAATTAATTAATTTCATTAATTAATTAAAATAATAACAAATGGTTTGTAATTAATTGATGATAATTAAGCAGGATTAGGTAATTAATTCATAAGTAATTAATTTATTTGGTTTAAATTAATTATAAATTATGTGATTAATTAATCTTGCTTATGGATGATTAAATATATTGAATGCTTGGATTGATTAATATTTCTAGTATGTTAATCTGTAATATTATGTGATATGAATTGCTTTGGATTGAGCTGTGACAAATGTAAGTTATTTATCTGTGATGAATTGCTGTGTGAATGCGAACTTCTGAATTGAATTAAATTATTTACTTAAACAACTTGGCCTTTAAGATGACGTTTGGATTTCGATGTGACCGGGATCGGATTTCAAATGGTTATCCGAAAACCATATCGTAACTTAAAGGTGAATCTTTCATTTAAAGGGTTAAAATGGAAATTTGTTTAAACCATTCGAAAGGAAAGGTTTTGGGAAATAAGGGCTAAAAAGTTGTGACTTAACTAAGATCTGAATGTATCCATATGTTTTAAAAAAAGCGCACATTATTCGAAAAGGCCGGGGAAGGGCATTAACTCGAAAATCCTTTTCTAATAATGATACGACGAAATGAAATTGCATTTGAAGATGGTGGTTGAAGACCTGGTATTTTCGAAAATGAAAGGATTGCCTGTTGATTGTCTCTATGCCGAGCTGCTCCAGTATAGAGATTACCCTATGTGATAGGGAGTCCGGATGAGATTGGGGATACCTGGATTTGCAAGGACTTCTTTCCTTAATTAGACGAAGTGCCTTCGGTTCCATTCAGACCCAGAATGGACTTGTATGGATGTATGTCTTACATTACACTTTGGGATATAAAGCTGGTTTCTATCAAATACATTCCTGTTTGGTGGCGGGGAATTTATTCTCTTAGCTTAACACCCTTTTCTGAGATGTACAAGCTCAGAGGTTATGTAGTTGATAATTATTAGTGATATATTCCCAATTTGGTAATGTGGCATAATATGTGTTGAGCATTGGTTGATCGAAGCATGGCTTTTGTATAAAGCGTAGCTTTATGGGACGAGACTTCATCGAATCTCACACCACAGGAAATGGTCAAAATAGGAAGGATGCAACAAGGTTATGGGGTTCTCGACCCTAAGTGTATGTGCATTTCCTTCTGGAAAAAAGTAGTATTATGGTATGGAGCCCAGATATTTTACTTATGTGGTTGTTGGAATTTGTGGCGCCTCGATAAAGGTCGGTTGCAACCGGGGGATGGCATACTCGTGACAGTTAGTTACCTAGTTATAGATGTAGCCTAGCCTTGTATTGGCAGAGATCCGGTTAGGTTCTCGGGATGTCCTTCCAGAGGCGTACCCATTTGGATAAAGGAAGTTCCTTAGCCTTCGCCATTTATTAGAAATCCAAATGAAACAATACGAGCCCTTTACGATTTTAATTGTAAAACCTTCCATTTAACATGGTAACTATAGTAGGCACATTATAATGGTACGTATGCTGGCTAAGATTAATATTATACTTTAGAAATGGTTTTCCACACTATGCACTAAAAATAATATCAAAAGGATTTTCGCGTACCAAGCATGTTTGACTACTATAAGGAGAAACCTTCCCCATGTGTGTGATTGCATTTGAGTATGTGTCGAAAGACCTTATGGTAGTTTCATTTTCCAAAAGAATGAACAAATTTTTTGGCACAAATAACTGTTTAAGTTCTCACACCAGTCTCATGACTGACTCGGAGTTTATTGTTTCCTTTTCTAAACTCTAGGTGCCCCTAATTTTTCACACGGGCAGTCTAGAGTAGGTTATCAGTAGGTCCTGGAGCTAAGTTGGGAAGAAGATGTGGATTTGGAAGTCTTTAGTTTGGAAGCTTTTGGTTTTGAGCTTTTTGGTTTGGACTTTGGAGCTTTGGAAATGAAGATGCAGTATGTTGGACTCTCTTGGAAGACCGTGTTGATGTATATTTTCCGCTGTTATGTTGTACCGCTGTCGTGTTATATATAGGACTCTGATGATGATATACACTTGTAAGAATGTTGTAATCCATGAAGTGAATGAATTAAAGTTATTTTGTTTCCATTGTGTTGTTATTATTAATGGGTTATGACTCCAGCGAACCGGACTCCAATGTTTGAATCTCCGACATTTGAATACGGGTGATGTATTGGATGTCGATTTTCGAAGGTTGAAAGTTCGGGTCGTCACAAATTTAAAGTGGAAATGTGAGGTTTTTATAACATTGAATATATGTAGGAAGCCATTAAAACTTTCTCAAACTTTAGGAAATTTTACATGAAGAAGAGAAGTTGTAAAGTGAAAAATATGAAATGGAAAAGGGTATTTATAGGCTTATGAAAATATGATAAAATGTACAAAGTGCTTGAATATAATATACACATATGCATGGATCTCCACTCCTCCTCCATCATTTCCGCCTACTTCATGTACCGTCCCTCTCGTGTAACTATTCAAGCCATGATCCTATGTGCTATGTGTTGAAAGAAGCATTTTTATATAATAAAATATATACTTTTTTTATAAAAAGGTTTTCTTTTATCTTATACACACACACACACACACACTTAAATGAGAAAATATATACATGCGTTTATGCATGTATTCATCATGATAAAATAGTTTGTAATGTGTATGTACGTGTTTACAATCGTTTTTTAATATTTTCGATAACTTTTAACAAATGAAAAATCAAGATTTCGGAAAATAACATCCGGAAACATTTTCTATTTTATTCTAAACTATATATGTTGGTAAACCTAATTTGAAAATGATTTTATCATTATTAGTTATTATTAAAAATAAGTTTATTTGTTAATAAAAATATATTTATTAATTATTTAAAAATATAATTAAATATTCGTTTAAATAGTGATTAAATTCTGGGTCGTTACATTAAATATATTAAAGATTATGAATCTTTAATATAAGCACTATCCTCTACCATTTATATATTAAAAAATTATTTGCATACTCTCTCGTTGTTAAGGAAACTCATGCTTGGAATGTTATGTGTCGTACTATTAATATCTTAACTAGACGAGATAAGATAACTATATGTATTTGTTGAGCAAACTCAAGGTACATATGCTATACTTAGGCTGTTGCGAAATGTTAGATAGGGGTGAATTATTTCTTTCGATGTGTTGAGTAAAATCAAGGACGAAATGAGATTAGGATAAGTAACCATGGGTTGGGAGTTGTATATGATACAACCGATAAGTAGTTATCCATTGCTTATGAGGCTATGACTTTTTGAGCATACTCAAGGTCAGAATTCCAAGACAGATGTGTCCTAATACCCACCAGTGAAATCGAAAGACTTCTATGTTTTGTCTTAGGGTTTGGAGAAATATAAAAGACTAGTGAGAGCCTTACTAGAAAATGAAATGGTAACATTTAACCTTTCTAATATTAAAAGAACATCTGCTGTATAAAGTTATAATAATCTACATCAATAATTTGTGCATTGAATGTAATCGATAAAATTTTTATCAGTTAAAAGATATATAAATAAACAGAATTAATTTTGAAAAATAGAAATATAAACTTACTAATAAATTGCATGTTGACCTATGTAAGCGCCTAATAATACAACCAATAAATACATTCATAACTTGATCGATTGCGAATTTACTTGCCCGAAACAGAGTTTCTAACTCTAAAGGCAATACAAGAATATGGATATTTGATCCATTTATGATCACATACAAATATTACATGGTGAACGGTCATAATTTTTAATGTATGAAACCATGATGAAAATAGTTCATTGAAATAAGCAAGTAAGTTATAAAAAGAAATCATGTATTCAATATGATTGATTATATGTGACGACCTTGGATTTTCGAGCATTTAAAATCTGAATATTTAATTGATTTTAAATATTCAATATAATAATTTTAACTGGAATTACAAATATCGCTATTTGTTTGATAATTAGATAATAGAATTTAATTATTAGAAGTTGAGTAAATTGTTGAATCTCGAATTTTAAACCTGTTAAAAATAATTTGAAGGTTTGTAAAATTTATATTGATAACACTGAAAATAATAGAAGTTGTAAAATTGAAATTAACCGTGGTTTGTTCAGTTTTAAAATTTTATCGTTTAAATTGAATTTAAAAATAGCCTTCCGAGGCACGGTCTCGGAATTCGACGAAACCAACGCCATTGGATCCGTAACGTTTTATTATTGTCGGATTTCAATTTTCGCAAGGTTCGGAATTGCCGTTTGATCGTACAAACCGTAAATGCATAAAGAAAGCTAATTAAATCTAATTGACTTAGTCAATTTTTTTTTATAGAAGTCTCACCCCCTAGCTTATAGTGCAAGCTTCATTTTCACTTTAGTAATTTTGGCCGAAGCCTTATTCTTCAGAATCGAAACCCTCAAATTAATGGCCGAAACCTTAACTCCTCAAATCAAAATAATCAGTTAAAAGAAAAGGGGCCGACACCCTAAATCGATTTTAGCTCGATTCAACAAACCACCGACTATAGATTCACGATCGTGGGGGCTTGAGTTCGCGTTGGCGACTTCGACGCGTGGCAGCGGCGAGGCTTGTTGTGATCTGTAGCAAGGGCATGACGGGGTAACGCGAGCTCGTGAGGGTGGGTTAGGGTTTCAAGCGAGGCGGCGGCTTAGGGCCGTGACGCAGTGTGCTTGGTCGAACTATGGAAGGCGGCGGCTTATGGCTGTGACGTAGTGTGCTTGGTCGAACTATGGAAAATTTATCTTCGGCCAGAGTGTTTGATCATGGAGGTAAAATCCCTATTTTTAAATTAAATTTGAATAAATAAATATATAAATATAAATGCGGTAAGATATATCTATACATATTTTAAGTGTGTATATATATACAGATCAGAAAATATATATATATATATATATGATTTTATATAGAGAAATCTGTCAACTTTAAGTAGTTGGTAAATTTAATTGAGGATTTAATATATGTATTTAACCTGTCTTTGAATTTTTAGATTGGGCAGAAAAGAAATGTTAACTAAGTTAGTTAACGATCATTTGGAATTTAGTAAATTAGATTAATAAGTGATAAGTTGATTTATTTAAATTATTTAAGTCATAATTGATCATTCGATTTGTTCGAATATTAATAAAATCATATAATATTTATACAAGGCCAAAATTGAGAAGGAAGCAAGCTAAATTGGAATGGATGCTAATAAAATCAAAGGTGAGTTAATCTCACTCAGTTAAATTTAAAGTTAAATGATTAAATTTAAATAATTGTTGGATGGTTGAATTGATTGATGTGATATAGTATGATATTTTGGAATTGGTATATTATATTGTGCTGATGTTTGTGGATGCAGGAAAAAAAACAGGTTGGAGGGATCCAACTGGACCCCTCAATATTTATTTAAATTATTTAATACCCTCTGTTGTGATTTATTTGATATCCTATGATGATCTTTATTGGAATATTGAATGCTATGGTTAGATTGGATATAATTGGGTATGATGAATTACCAAAAATATATATATTGAATTTTGGTAAGATAACAAAAGAAGTGAAATTGTAAGTAAAATGATTGTAGAAATTTGAATAAATTTTAAATGAATTGGAAAGAAATAAAGAGACTTTAAAAGTCTAATAAATAAATCTTGGGTATATAATGTAAATTTGAATAAACAGAAAGTTAATGAATTTTAATCTTCAATGATATTAATTAAAAGAATAAAACATTTATTTAAAATTTAAGATTTAAATTATTGAAAAAGAATAAAGAAGAAGTTGGGCAAAGCTGAAATCTGTATATTTCACTTAAAAAGGTTTAAAAACAAACGGGAATAATAATAATAATAATAAAGTCCATAACTACTAAATTTGGAAATGAACCGATAAGTAAAAGAATTTATTTCAAATAAAATAAATTGGAAATCAATTTTGGGAAAATTGATTTAAGTGATTGAAGTTGGAATTTTCTCTGGATGGCCAAGTACACGTTTTTAAAAGTAAATTTGTAAATATAAATTAAATGTTTTAAAGTTGTATTTAAAGAAAGCAAGATTTGTAAAATTTATTATTTCTAATATTTAAAGTCTAAAGTAAGTATTTTCTTTTAATCTATTTTAGCAGTAATTATTAAGAAGTAACTTTGTATTTTGTTTTTAAAAAAATAATAGAAATTTAGTTTATATTTTATTAAGTAACCTTATTTTCAAAATATTCATATAGTATGTATTTTTAACAAGTTATTAAAAGAATTTTTAACTTAAATATTTTAAAGTATATTTCAAAGTAAAGTGTTTTAAATTATGTTTAAAGAGCTAGATTTGTGCTTGGTGATTCCAGTGGAAATGGAAATACTCGGAATTTATTCCGAGGAAAGGAAATTAGTTTGAAACTGTTTTCAAAAGGATTTGATAGTAAGAATATATCTTGTAAAGATATTTTTAAGATAAATAAATAATTTGAAAAATTATTTATTGTATGATGGTTGTTTGTGAATATAAATTGATAGTTAAATCACCGACTATCAATATTGGACAAAAATGTGTTGATCGTTTCGAAGAGACCGGGATCGAGATTTATTTCTCGAAAACCACTTCGATCCGGTTTGTACATTTCGTGTGAACAATTTTGGATTCGAAGATGGAGCAGAGAAGTGCAAGGGCTAGTCGCTACTAATCCTGAGGATATTTCCAAAATGGATGTAGTAGGAATAGTGCCTTCGGTTCCGTTCGAACCCGGGACGGACTTGTATGGATGAATGCTTGCGAAACATCGTCAGGTGGACGATGGGCATTCTAAGGGATATGTTCTATAAAGGTAATGCTTAGCCTCAAGCCTCATCAAATGGGAATGACTGAAAATCAGGGGTTATGCAGCAAGGCTAGGTGGGTAGCACCCAAGCAGGGTGAGGTCATTCCAGTCTAGATGTCCCTTTTTATTTCGGCTTAGTGGGCGGTTGCTGATCCCAACCACGGAGTGATCTCACTCAGGATTATCCAATAAGGGGTAGTCTCGGCCTTGTGTTGCAGGGGAGCGAGCGTACTCCTCGTTACGGTGATCTAGGCCCCGTACTGTGATAGGTGGTACCCCAGTGCCTAGTCATTAGTTGGAAATCCATTCTCCCTACGAGCCTTGTACGAGTTTTGTTTGTATTACCCACTCTGTGGCTAATAGCTGGAATTTAATAGATGTAACAATTTCGGCTATTTTATAAGTATTTGTATATAGACCCTATTATAATATCAGAGGATTTCTATAAAAATTATTTTAGCTATCGTAAGATAAAAACCCGACATGTTTATTCGTGGCGCGGTCTTACGAGATGCTTTTGTTTTCAAAGGATTTTTGAAACTTTAACAATCAATTGAGTGTGATTTTCTCACGCTGGTATTCCAGACTGACTCGGGTGTTATTTAACTGTAATGCTCGAGTCAGACCGAGTATTATAGGATACAGGATGATGCCGTGGAGCTCAGGAAACGAGCTGGATGACGATACGTACATTCGTATTTGTTATATATATTTTCTGCTGTGTTGAGTTGTTGTGTATCCATTGTATGATATTGATGTTGAGCTGGATTGATGTACTCTGATGATGTAATATATGTAAACAGATATATTTGATTTTGAGTAAAGATTCTTTATTATCTATTATATTTTATTCCGCTGCGATGGTTAGATTCTGTTGTTGTTTTCTATTTTCTTCTTCTACCTCTTCTTCTTTAACCCAAATGGTTCATATTTCTGTGCAACTTGAGTTGATTGTTGTAGAATAGTGTTGACTCAAGGGGTACGGATTTGCGGGCCGTTACACTTGGTATCAGAGCATAGGTTGGTGATAACCTTGGCTTTGGTGGGAATTACTCATTTAAATTAGAGTCCGTAGTACTCTAGAATGAGTTTGAGCGTATTAATAGATATGAGCGCGTATTTGTTAGTGAATATAAATTGTTTTAATATTGTGTTGATTGATTTATTGAGTGGCCTATGAACCTTAGTCGACACAGTCTGCGCAACTGTATTGAAAGGGTTTCTAAACACTTGAATAGAACAATTGACATGATATTGTTTTAAATGTGCGTGAATGAAATGATTTTACCCAAAAATATATTTTGATATAAAGAAAGTTTTTGTAAACTATTTAGCTAATATATGGTTGCTTGGATGTAAAGAAGAATAATATTAAAGCATTATCATTGTTAAGTGAGAATTTGACTAGAAATTGAAATATAACTAAAATTTAAGGGAATAATTTCATTATAAAATGGAATTTATAAATATGAATTATAAATGTGATTTATAAATTGAAATATAATCAAATGGAGATTTATATAAGTATAAACTATACAAATGCATTATAGTTAAAATTTGAATTTAAAATAGAATTTGAAACTTTAAAACCTCGGAGATTTTGGAAATATTATGAGGATAAATAGTAGCATAGTTTTTTTGGGGTATTTCTGAGGGAAATAGGTTCAAATGAATTTTGGGAAGGGATATAGCATTGAAATCGCTTCAGTCGTTGGAAAATAACTTCGGTGATGACTGCAGCATCATCGATGTTCATTTTTCGAGTTTCTAAGTGATGAATTGCTGCCAAATTGATATGTTCAGGAAAACCTGTTTATTTTTGAAATTCCAAAGGAAATTTGTTGGAAATAAAAAAAAAACCAGGATTAGTTTAAATATTTTGGGAAGTGTGATTTTGAAATGTTGGAGATTTCAAAAATGATTTGAAACCAAAAGCCAGGTGTTTAAAAATCCTGATAAGATAGGTTGTAAACTTATAAATTGAGATGATTTGTAAATTCAGGAAGGAAATATAAGCTTTGAATGTTGGGAATTTAATTTTAAGTGAAAAGTTAAAAATGAGATTAACTTGGATTGGAGAATAAAATTTAACTGGATTGAAATTGATTGAATAAGCTGAAAATAATATCCAGTTGTATTCGAATCAAGTTGAAATCGAATTGAGTTAAATAAATCCGAGTTAAAGTAAAATTGAATTGGGATGAGAATTCAATTGAATTAATGAATGGAATTAAATTCTTACCTGAACGAATGGGAAATAAATTGAATAAGGATTGGAATTGAAGTAAATAAATTAGAATACTTATAAAAGAATCAGAATTAAATTGCATGGAATAAAAATATGCTTGGGATATAAATAAGCATAAGGCTTGAGTTAAAATAAAAGAATAATATATTCAAGCCTATAATGGATGGAATTGTGAAAATAATAATTTGTGACTTATAAATTTTGAAAGTGGAATAGAAAATCCAAAATAAATATTGTTTGATGTTTTGGATAATGAAAAGAAAATCCAAACTTGAATTATTAAATAAATTGAACCAAGAAAATTAAATGAAGTGGTATTTGGAATTAAAAATCAAGTATTGAACTATAAATAGGGAAGAACTAATCTGATAACAAATTAGTTAATGAAATTGGATAGTGAGTTTATGATGAAGGTTGGAAATAAATCAAGTTATAAATTAAATTCGACCTAAATTGTTGATGAAGTGAAAGTAATTAAGAATGAAGTTGAATTGTGAGTTCATGAAATTTGGTGGTAAATTGAAAATGGATGGTGGATTCAGAACTTGAGTTTTAAATTAAAATTTAATTGAAATGTATTGGATAAAAATGTAAATGGATTAAAATAATAATGGTATGAATTGCAAATAAAATCCAAATAAGTGAAGATAAATTGGAAGATAGCCAGGTAATAACTTGAATGAGTTGAATCTGGAAAGTTAAATTCTATAATAACCAATCAAATGAAATTGTAAATTTTAAATGAGATTTAATTGGGAGAGAATTAAGTTAATTTTTTTTTTACTTGAAAATGAAATGAGCTTAGGTATAAAATTGGAGTGAATAAACTTACGCTAAAGGATGGAAAGGAGTTGACTTGAATTCAACTTAAAATTAAGTTTAATAATAGTGGATTGGATTTAAATCAAGTAAAAAAAATGGATTTCAATGGAAATAAAATTCGGTGAGTTGCCGATAATATTTAATGGAGTGAAAATTCAAAATGGATTGAGTGGATAAACTAATTATATTGAATAAATGAATGGATCGGATAAATAAGAACCAAATGAAGTATGGTTTAAATAAGTTGAGAAATGGTTATTGAATGATATAGCTTGGTTTGTTTTGAGCTAAATAAAATAGTTTGGAATAAACAAATATGGAATAAAACGTAAATGAATGGATTGTGAATGAAATTTAAATGGAATGTGTCGAGCTAAATAAATAATTGTGAATGAATTAAAATAAAAAGGTAATTAAATTGGTAATGAAGACGAATCTAAGATGTTAATAGTTTTGAATGAACTAGTTTGGTTAATAGAAGGAAATGCAAGTGAATGGATTCAAATCTGAAATGTAATAAAGATGAGAATATATGGATCGTGAATAAATTTAAAAATGGAATAAAATTAAGCATAAATTGAGTTGTAATCCATTTAAATTGGTTATAAAACATAAGTACTTATTTATTCACATGGATACTATCAAATTGCATATAAAATGAAGTGTCGATTAATGTAAACAAAGGTAATTAAAGTTCTATAAGTTGATAGAAGTTAAATAAGTTAATTTTGAGATCAATTTGAATTAAATATGAGTTTGTTTTGCTAAAATAAATTAAATGTAAGCGATTGAGTTTTAAACCATTCAATTTGAATGAAAATGGTTATAAATTAATTGGAACAGTGGAATTAATATGAAAATTGTATAAGTTGCTTACGGGGAAATGTTTGGTGTGAATTTCTTTTAGAATTCATGTGTTCAACTGTTGCAAATAAGTGAGATGTTGTTAAACTTCATATATTTGACATTTACATGTTTAAATTGAGTAAGTACAGGTACCTAGAAGCCGTGTGGCGGGTTTTGGTTGTGCTATTTGCTAAAAATAATAAGCCGCTTGCTTAAAATGCTAAATAAGGTACGCCTACGCAATAAAAATAGGAAATATGAACTGTTTTTGGTTTTTCCGATCGTGTGGGTCGATATATATATTTATCGCTTTTGTCAAATTGCAAAAGCTCCTCCGTACAAAGGGGACTCTGCCAAAAACTTTCGGAAATTTTGGGAGTTAGAAAATTTTTGAAAATTTTTGGAAAATTTTGTTAACGACAAAACGGTTTAAACTGGAAAATTGAAATAAGTTAGTAAATGAAACTAATTAAAATAATGACATGAATTAGTTATAATTGGAAAATAAAATTCAATATTTAAAGTTAAAGATAAATTGAATTCGTATGGAAATGAAAGAATGAATGTGAATAGAAATGGATATAAACTAAATTGAAAGATGAAAATAAATATAAGAAACATATAAATGCTCATACTAATTTAAGTAAGGAATGGTCAATTCTTAATTGGAAATTGAATATTGCAAATATAATCTAATTTAATATTTGAATGAATAAATACTGACATTTTGTAATAAAGTTGATATGATGTTTTGGGAATATTATGATTGGATATTAGTGCTAAGCAGGATATGCAGGTAATATAAAGGGAAAAGAGAACTGATTTTGATTTCAGAAGATAAATTTGAAATGCTCGACAAAGAGGTATGTATTTAAATTTGGTATGAAATTTGATTGGGTTTTTGATCGAGCCATTTGGCCTTTTTGTTTTCCTTTTGGATTTGAGAGGCCGTAGAGCCATTTTGTAGTTGTACCAAGCTAGCCGCGCAAAGGAGTCGTTGGCGAAATTTTTTGGGAATTTAGGGAGTTAGAAAAACTTTGAGAAAATTTTGATAATTCAAAATTTGGTTTTAAATTGAAACTCGAATGATTAAACAAATAGTATAGTTTGAAACTATGGGAGAGTTGAGAAGTTAATAAGAAGGATAATGGGCCTTTTATAAAAAGATAGTTAGTAAGATATTGAATTGTTTGGTTTTGGAGGTAAATAAACGGATATTGGACCATTCTTCCTAACTAGTAATTTCGGGGACGAAATTCTTTTAAGGGGGAAGGAATGTGACGACCCGGGATTTTCGAGCATTTAAAATCTGAATATTTAATTGATTTTAAATATTCAATATAATAATTTTAACTGGAATTACAAATATCGCTATTTGTTTGATAATTAAATAATATAATTTAATTATTAGAAGTTGAGTAAATTGTTGAATCTCGAATTTTAAGCCCGTTAAAAATAATTTGAAGGTTTGTAAAATTTATATTGATAACACTGAAAATAATAGAAGTTGTAAAATTGAAATTAACCGTGGTTTGTTCAGTTTTAAAATTTTATCGTTTAAATTGAATTTAAAAATAGCCTTCCGAGGCACAGTCTCGGAATTCGACGAAACCAACGCCATTGGATCCGTAGTGCCTTATTATTGTCGGATTTCAATTTTCGCAAGGTTCGGAATTACCATTTGATCATACAAACCGTAAATGCATAAAGAAAGCTAATTAAATCTAATTGACTTAGTCAAATTTTTTTTAATAGAAGTCTCACCCCCTAGCTTATAGAGCAAGCTTCATTTTCACTTTAGTAATTTCGGCCGAAGCCTTATTCTTCAGAATCGAAACCCTCAAATTAATGGCCGAAGCCGATCTTAAAAAAAAAATAGTAATAAATGGACGAAGCCTTAACTCCTCAAATCAAAATCATCAGTTAAAAGAAAAGGGGCCGAAACCCTAAATCGATTTTAGCTCGATTCAACGAACCACCGACTATAGATTTACGATCGTGGGGGCTTGAGTTCGCGTGCAGTGTCACGACTACTGGCGACTTCGACGCGAGGCAGCGGCGAGGCTCGTTGTGATCTGTAGCAAGGGCGCGACGGGGTAACGCGAGTGCGTGAGGGTGGGTTAGGGTTTCAAGCAAGGCGGCGGCTTAGGGCCGTGACGCAGTGTGCTTGGTCGAACTATGGAAGGCGGCGACTTATGGCTGTGACGCAGTGTGCTTGGTCGAACTATGGAAAATTTATCTTCGGCCAGAATTTTTGATCATGGAGGTAAAATCCCTGTTTTTAAAATTAAATTTGAATAAATAAATATATAAATATAAATGCAGTAAGATATATCTATACATATTTTAAGTGTGTATATATATATACAGATCAGAATATATATATATATATATATATATATATATATGATTTTATATAGAGAAATCTGTCAACTTTAAGTAGTCGGTAAATTTATTTGAGGAATTAATATATATATATATTTAACCTGTCTTTGAATTTTTAGATTGGGCAGAAAAGAAATGTTAACTAAGTTAGTTAACGATCATTTGGAATTTAGTAAATTAGATTAATAAGTGATAAGTTGATTTATTCAAATTATTTAAGTCATAATTGATCATTCGATTTGTTCGAATATTAATAAAATCATATAATATTTATACAAGGCCAAAATTGAGAAGGAAGCAAGCTAAATTGGAATGGATGCTAATAAAATCAAAGGTGAGTTAATCTCACTCAGTTAAATTTAAAGTTAAATGATTAAATTTAAATAATTGTTGGATGGTTGAATTGATTGATGTGATATAGTATGATATTTTGGAATTGGTATATTATATTGTGCTGATGTTTGTGGATGCAGGAAAAAAAAACAGGTTGGAGGGATCCAACCGGACCCCTCAATATTTATTTAAATTATTCAATACCCTCTGTTGTGTTTTATTTGATATCCTATGATGATCTTTATTGGAATATTGAATGCTATGGTTAGATTGGATATAATTGGGTATGATGAATTACCAAAAATATATACATTGAATTTTGGTAAGATAATAAAAGAAGTGAAATTGTAAGTAAAATGATTGTAGAAATTTGAATAAATTTTAAATGAATTGGAAAGAAATAAAGAGACTTTAAAAGTCTAATAAATAAATCTTGGGTATATAATGTAAATTTGAATAAACAGAAAGTTAATGAATTTTAATCTTCAATGATATTAATTAAAAGAATAAAACATTTATTTAAAATTTAAGATTTAAATTATTGAAAAAGAATAAAGAAGAAGTTGGGCAAAGCTGAAATCCGTATATTTCAGTTAAAAAGGTTTAAAAACAAACGGGAATAATAATAATAATAAAGTCCATAACTACTGAATTTGGAAATGAACTGATAAGTGAAAGAATTTATTTCAAATAAAATAAATTGGAAATCAATTTTGGGAAAATTGATTTAAGTGATTGAAGTTGGAATTTTCTCTGGATGGCCAAGTACACGTTTTTAAAAGTAAATTTGTAAATATAAATTAAATGTTTTAAAGTTGTATTTAAAGAAAGCAAGATTTGTAAAAATTATTATTTCTAATATTTAAAGTCTAAAGTAAGTATTTTCTTTTAATCTATTTTAGCAGTAATTATTAAGAAGTAACTTTTTATTTTGTTTTTAAAAAAATATGTATAGAAATTTAGTTTATATTTTATTAAGTAACCTTATTTTCAAAATATTCATATAGTATGTATTTTTAACAAGTTATTAAAAGAATTTTTAACTTGAATATTTTAAAGTATATTTCAAAGTAAAGTGTTTTAAATTATGTTTAAAGAGCTAGATTTGTGCTTGGTGATTCCAGTGGAAATGGAAATACTCGGAATTTATTCTAAGGAAAGGAAAATAGTTTGAAGCTGTTTTCAAAAGGATTTGAAAGTAAGAATATATCTTGTAAAGATATTTTTGAGATAAATAAATAATTTGAAAAATTATTTATTGTATGATGGTTGTTTGTGAATATAAATTGATAGTTAAATCACCGACTATCAATATTGGACAAAAATGCGTTGATCGTTTCGAAGAGACCGGGATCGAGATTTATTTCTCGAAAACCACTTCGATCCGGTTTGTACGTTTCGTGTGAACGATTTTGGATTCGAAGATGGAGCAGTGAAGTGCAAGGGCTAGTCGCTACTAATCCTGATGATATTTCCAAAATGGATGTAGTAGGAATAGTGCCTTCGGTTCCGTTCGAACCCGGGACGGACTTGTATGGATGAATGCTTGCGAAACATCGTCAGGTGGACGATGGGCATTCTAAGGGATATGTTCTATAAAGGTAAAGCTTAGCCTCAAGCCTCATCAAATGGGAATGACTGAAAATCAGGGGTTATGCAGCAAGGGTAGGTGGGTAGCACCCAAGCAGGGTGAGGTCATTCTAGTCTAGATGTCCCTTTTTATTTCGGCTTAGTGGGCAGTTGCTGATCCCAACCGCGGAGTGATCTCACTCGGGATTATCCAGTAAGGGGTACTCCCGACCTTGTGTTGCAGGGGAGCGGGCGTACTCCTCGATACGGTGATCTAGGCCCCGTACTATGACAGGTGGTAGCCCAGTGCCTAGTCATTAGTTGGAAATCCATTCTCCCTACGAGCCTTGTACGAATTTTGTTTGTATTACCCACTCTGTGGCTAGTAGCTGGAATTTAATAGATGTAACAATTTTGGCTATTTTATAAGTATTTGTATATAGACCCTATTATAATATCAGAGGATTTCTATAAAAATTGTTTTAGCTATCGTAAGGTAAAAACCCGACATGTTTATTCGTGGCGCGGTCTTACGAGATGCTTTTGTTTTCAAAGGATTTTTGAAACTTTAATAATCAATTGAGTGTGATTTTCTCACGCTGGTATTCTAGACTGACTCGGGTGTTATTTAACTGTAATGCTCGGGTCAAACCGAGTATTATAGGATATAGGATGATGCTGTGGAGCTCAGGAAACGAGCTGGATGACGATACGTACATTCGTATTTGTTATATATATTTTCCGCTGTGTTGAGTTGTTGTGTATCCATTGTATGATATTGATGTTGAGCTGTGATTTATGTACTCTGATGATGTAATATATGTAAACAGATATATTTGATTTTGAGTAAAGATTCTTTATTATCTATTATATTTTGTTCCGCTGCGATGGTTAGATTCTGTTGTTGTTTTCTATTTTCTTCTTCTACCTCTTCTTCTTTAACCCAAATGGTTCGTATTTCTGTGCAACATGAGTTGATTGTTGTAGAATAGTGTTGACTCAAGGGGTACGGATTTGCGGGCCGTTACATTATGCTAATGATTTTGTTGTGTTAAATGTAACACTAGACCAAAGGCTATAAGATAGAACCAAGAATTCAATTGCTGAAGTGTCAATTTAATCGGTTTTACATAAAGTGCAATTTATTTTGATGTCCTTAAAAGTTAAGGAAAACCAAATGCACTTTTGTAAAGATTTCTTTATTGTTGTAATGATCTCCTTTGAATGGTTTGACCATTTAGAAAGGAAATCGAATGTATAGGAGTGGGTGTAACCTAAGGCATAGTTGGGATGAAGAGAGTGAATTGTCACTTCTGCTTCATATAAAAACATCAAAAACAATAATTGTGGAATAATAGTTGATACTTGACATTGGAATAAGAAATGTGATTTCTATTCAAAAATATATTTTCTTATAGAAAATTGCTTCCAATGATATTTTTACTTCCGAGTTTAAGAAATTTGATCTGAAAACTCTCAACCATAAAAATTAATTGTAGTTAATGGAATTAATAGTCTACATTAAGTTGGGGTGTTAATTTTGTATGAATGTCCTTTGTCCAGTTCAGTTTGAAGTCCAAATGTGTCCATCCATATACGTTTGTTTACCACTTAGGACACGAATTAAGACAAGAAAATTTGTATAATATTTTGTCCATATGAATTGTTCGATGAATTTTCTATTATACATACGTTGTTCGTCCATTGTTCGGTACCTAAGAAAAGTATCCAAGCCAAAGTCTCGTCCGATCTATGTCCTTCCGGAACTCTTATAGGACTAGACACGAACAATACCATGTTTGGTCCGGTCCGCCTAATCAGCATCCCTAAAATTAAGTGATTTAATGGACCTCTATATTTCGGATGCTATTATAGTAATGGTAGAAATAGTAGGAGCTTGCCATATAACACTTATTTGTCGCATCAAGTTACGAAAATTGTTTTAATGAAACATACCAAACATTATTCATGAAATAATAGTCATCTTTTAGTGTTGACCGAATAACAGACATAGCTGTATTTTAGTATGAATATTATGAATATTCATTATAAAATAAAACTATTGTACTGGTATTAGTGAAACATTAGAAAATAAAAAAGTATCCAAATTTTGCAATTATTTTGAAATTATGGACTAAGCCACAGTTTTGAAAAATAATTTTTCATTCTATGATTATGAATCATATGGTACTAGTAAATTATATCTTAAACAATAAAAGAAAGCACCTATTTAGTGGTAGCATGGTAAGAGTTGATGAACTCTTCGGATTGATACATATAGATGTACATAATGGAAATTCTATAAATACCAAAAAGCTTCTACGTATTTCGTTATATTCACCGATGAGGTATTACTAACATGGACATGTGTACTTGATACACATGTGTATGTTTGTGATAAGCTCATAGAGTATAGAATGGAAGCAAATAAAATAACATGCAATAGAAAATAAAACTGATTCGATTTAATCGAATAAAACAGTATATTAGAAAGAGTTATGAACATACCTAAAATGAATAAAGACTCAATCTCAAAAGTCACTTCTTCCTATGATACATAATGGTATATTGATATGGAGTAATCGAACTTTGTTGAACGAAAAATGATTAATGGTGAGTGAGGTTAAGTTAACTTTTTTCTATAAAGTCGTATAATTAAGAGTCATACATAAGATTAAAATTAATTTCATGTAAAGAATAGTTTATAATATCATATAGGATAAAGGTTTATAAGAAACCCAACATATCATAGGCCAAGGAGTTGGCAAGTTGTATAAGTCAAAAGACAAAATGTAGTAATCATACGTAAGAGATCTGGTATGAATCACCCCAAAAGGAGTTTGGGAACGATTGTCATTAGATGACCTACTTATGTTTTGAACATAAGTTGTGTAAATTAGAACCAAATTGGTTTTATATACAAGGCAAATTCATAAAGTGTTTATGAATAAATATTTCATTGCACCAAGAAATAATTGTTGTTTCAAGAAATACCAACTTCATAGCAAAGGAATTTCTTTTAGAAATTATTGGTAGTGAAATGGATTTGTATACGATCCAAGATTAAAACTAACTACGAGGGATGAAATGAAATTAACCAAACCTAATTGAACATAACACATTAGAATGTCAAATAAGTATTTTCATGCATTGAAGAGAAACTACGGTTTTCTTATTAATGTCGTGAAAAGATAAGCCTCAGTTGTTAATTAAGCCATTAAGAGTATTAACTCTACGATATGATATAATGCACAATTCCAAAAGGGATTCTAAGTACGTTATCAAAATATGATTTTGATAGTTGTACCCAAAGGGATATGATTCATCAGCCAAGAGCCTTCAAGAGCAAGACAAATATAGTTGGAATATAATGGGCAATGTTAATATGAGTGACATCATAAATTTTAATTGTTAAAATTGGCGTAATAAATTCGTTATTCAAAAGGCTTAAGTTAATTCGGATTTACTCACAAATTACCGCTTGGTATGAATTTTTGTTTGGTATATATGTGTTGAAATGGAAAATACTAAGTAATAATTTAGAATACAATGTTTGCATATAACAACCAAAATATCTCGAAGTCAGTGAGAGCAATATTGAGTTTGTGGATTTTCAGATATGATCCAAGAAATGATACAAATAATTTTATTTTCATTCAATGTGCAGAGGAAGCATATGTCCATAAGAAAAACAACTAAAAATGTACATAAATATTTCTAAACTATAAGTAAACAATAAACTGCTGTTTGTTAACGATGTACTTATGTTAAAATTAGTAATACATTGGTTGTTTAATGCTCGATATTGGATTTGTAAATTATATCTTTTATAGTAAGTATTAAGGAAATTGGAATGTCCCAAATAATATGCAAAGACATCTGATTGAAATGTTTAATAAGGAAACGTAGATGGATTCCTTATGCTTTAGAAATAGGAATTATCATACATGTTGTACTGTCTACGTTATCATAATTTGCTTATGTATTTGATACTTGAAGCAAATATCAAAAGCAAATTAAGATAATTAAATAGTAGTTTAGAGTATTCTCAAGTATTTACAAAATACTAGAGAATTGTTTATAGAAACAACAAACTCCTTATGAAGGAGTGCATGAACTCAAACTTCATGAGTGATATTCAGTATAATATGTTAATATTAAATTCATGTTCAAATCTTAATTAAGAAGCTTTAGGTTGGAAATCTTCCAAATAAGACACTATGGATAATTCAACGAAAATGCTACGTACATTGTCTTGAATAACGCCACGATAAAAGCAATGTATAAATATAAATACACAAATTTATAACTGAGATATGATGATTCCAAGTATTAAGAATACTAATCATTGTTATATGGTAGCAATGTAATAATAAGTGTCACAAAAGGTCGAGAAATATACTCCAAATAGTTCCACATGATATAGGTAGTTACTCAATATCGGAGAGAGTTGATTGTTAGAGCAGATAATTAAACAACATAGCAGATCCATTCAAGAATAGTCTAACTCGACCAGTTCTTATCAAACTTAGCCTGATTCGGTTAGCTTTTGCATCCATACGTACCTGATTATGTTGCGCATTCTGTTATCCTTTGCATCTATATGTACCTGATTAGATTGGGCATTTGGTTAGATTTTGTATTCGAGAGTAGGCCCGGTTAGCCATTATATCTTGGTTACATATTGGTTTTCATATATGCTTGATTAGTTGAGAACCCGGTTAACTTTTACACCCATATGTACTCGATTAGATTGGGAATATGGTTAACTTTTGCATCCATACATACCTGATTAGGTTGGGTATTCGATTAGCTTTTGCATCCGTATGTACCTCATTAGACTGGGAATCCAGTTCGCTTTTGCATCCATATGTATCAGATTAGGTTGGCATTCAGTTAGCTTTTTCATTTAAAAATAAGCTTGATTAACCAGTATATCTTGGTTAAAGATTGGTTTCCATATGTACCCGATTAGGTTGGGCTTTCGATTAGCTTTTGCATTCATGCATACCCGATTAGGTTTGACATTCTATTAGCTTTTATATTTGGTGGTAAGCTCAGTTAATCAAAATATTTTGGTTACAAATTGGTTTCCATATGTACCTTATTAGGTTGGACACTCGGTTATCTTTTGCATCCATATATACCCGATTAGGTTGGGCATCCGGTTAGCTTTTGCACCCATAAGTTCCCGATTAGGTTGAGCATCCAGTTAGCTTTTGCATCCATATGTACTCGATTATATTAGGCATCCAATTAGCTTTTTCATCCATACATACGGGGTTAGGTTGGGCATCCGATTATCCATTGCATCTATATGTACCCATTTAGATTGGGCATTCGGTTAGTTTTTGCATCCATACATACTCGATTAGGTTAGTTATTCGATTAGCTCTTGCATTCATGGTAAGATCGATTAAACAATATATCTCGGTTATAAATTAGTTTCCATATGTGCCCAATTAGGTTTTAATAGTGTTAGGGGTATCCCATAGGGGCAATTCTTTAATTTTTTTTACATAAATCTAACTCGATAACCACTATTGTTTTAAATAAAAGGTATTTCATTTATGTTATTTACTTATTATAATTTGTTATAAATAATTAATTAGTTAATTTAAGTATGTATGTCAGAATATCCATAAATGATGTATTTGTGATAGCAGTTACAACTATTTGTAACCATGAATATTATATCACAATATGATAAACATATACATTTTAAATATTTCTAGTCAAGATGTATCAAAACCGAGCATAGATGCATCCATTGAGACTATAGAACATAATGCTATCCAAATATTGGGCAGTGTATTACTTATGGCTGCCGGGGCACCAAGGGGTTAATTAGTAATAGTTATTTGATAACTATAGGATGACTCACTCGATAGTTTTGTATTGGTCAATATAACTAAGGTCAAAGAGTAAATATCAAAGTGACTAATTTACATAATTCTCTTGACTTGAGAATACTATTGATCTTTAATATAAAAGCTTCGCTTTGCTTATAATTAAGTCGCAGCACGACGTCTATCAAACGACCGCAGTTGGGTCGAGCAAAAGCATTAAAAATGAAACAGTATTCAAGAGTGGATTCGTCTCCCGGTTATATTGGGTCAGTATCACGGTCAACCGAAGTAACCTCAAAGTGAAACATAGCGCTAATTGTTTATGATGTATTTATGTTAACATTAGTAATGGTTTGGTTGTTTAATATGATATTGGATTTGTAAATTATATCTTTTATAATAAGTATAAAGGAGGTTGGGAATGTCCCAACGATATGCAAAGGCACCATATTGAAGCGTTTAACATGCAATATGTAAGATGGATTACTTATGTATTGACAATGGAAACCAACATAAATGTTGAATTGTCTATAATATCATCGTTGATGCATGAAACAAATATCAAATCTGAATTAAGATCACTAAATTATAGTTTAGAGCATTCTCATGTTGTAACGACCCGGATTTTTCATTGTTTGATTTTGAATATTTAAATGGTTTTAAATATTGAATTTGAATTATAGATTGATTTTGAATATGAAAATTGGGTTTATTTATAAAATAAATTCAGAATTTAAATATAGCGATTTATTGAATAATTTAATTATTGAATTTTATAATTGAATATTGGTTAAATTATTGTATCTTGAGTTTTAAGCCCGATAAAAATTATCTAAAGACTTGTAAAATTTATATTAATAATAACGAAGATAATAAAAGTTTTAAAATTGAACTTAAAAGTGACATGTTTAATTAAAAAAATAGTTTTTCAAGTTGACATTTAAAAATAGCCTCCCAAGGCACAGTCTCGGAATTCGAAGAAACCAGTTCTATTGGATCCGTAATAGTGTATTATTATTAGATTTCAAATTTCGTAGCGTTTGGAGTTATCATTTGGCCGTACGAGATATACACGCATTGAAATTTATATCGAAAATTTAATAAAACAATTTGGTCTAAAAAGTTATCTTCTCCATATGATCGAATTAGGATTTGAAACCTTTTCCATTACATTTGGAATATGGTATAACAAGATAAACACCTTACGCCTCGATAGGGGTTTGAGATTTGAGTTGCGTAAATTGAGATATTTGGAAAATTTATTTATTTATATAATTAACCAATCAACTGCTGTTCCTTCTCAAATACGCCACTTTTCTCCATTCATACATGCAATATTCCCTCCACCTTTTAAATCACGCCTCCTTCCTCTTGAAGACAACTAATTCGTTTCTTATATAAAAAATATAAGCGAAAGGAAAAAAAATCACATACACATTTAACCCTTCTTTCTTCGTTCAGGAAAACTTCAAATTCCAGATCAAAAATCGTTCAAATCTCTCATACTCTTTTACCTTGCTCTGAATGAAATGATTGAAAATGGCGAAGTTCACTTAAACCTTCCTCTTCTTGTACGAAAAAAGGAGAAAAAAAGAGGAACCCATCGAGTTGTGAAGAGCAGGCTGGATCGAAGTCGGAGGACCAAGCTCACATGTGCACATTAGGCGAATGCACGGGGATGAGTCATGCTGTCCTCGAGATCGTGTGCGAGTGTACAATAGGGTTCGATGAGCATGACCTTATGTGTGGTCGACAACGGCGCGTTCGACGAGTGGCAAATGGATGGGGGCTATTGTGAGTCGCGTTTGAGCCTGGAGGCGGTATCAGTCAACGAACGTGTGAAGGAGGAGGCGATGGCGGTTGTCACGATTGCTGGAAGTTCATGCTCTGAAGAAGGATTCGAGGTGATTAGTTTTTTTGAGTTAGGGTAAATCATTTTTCTTTTTATGATTAAGTAATTAGTGGTAAAAAAATTAAATTTTAAATTTAAATCCTATAAATGCAGAACTCAGTAAAGGAATTTTTGAAAGTTTATGCTGCCTCTCCAAATACTAAGTCGATATCAGGTATAAAATGATTAGTTTTGATTAATTCTAATTAGTATATAATTAGTTAATTTTAAATAGCTTATGTAAATTCATAAATTGTTTGTACGAGGTCAATTTGGGATTTTTCGAAGTCATCTTGGATTGTAGATATTTTAAAATTCGGATGTTCGACAAAATAAAAATCAAGGTGAGAAGTTCTCACTCATTTTGATTTCCACTTTAAATTTAAATGTTTAAATTTAATTATTAGATGCTTGATTAATTGATAAATTTATAATTATCTGTTGGATGGCTACATATATATAGTATATATATTAGTATTGGAGTGATATTCCCACACATTATAGCGGATGAGACCCTATGCGTCCCACATAATAGTGGATGACCATATATACCACAATATACCCCTCGAAGTGGGATTGGTATTTTTATTTGTTGTCTAACATCTATGGATGCAGGAAAAATAGGTTGGAGGAATCCAACTGGATTCCTCGAAATATATTTTATGATTTCCATATATGTAAATGTATAATGTGAATGAATAATCTGCTAGACTATTGTGTGGTGTAAATTCTTAAATGTTAAAATAGCATGGAAATTTAAATTGGGTATATTAAATACCGTAAATATCATTTTGAAATTTTTAAGAGTTAAAAGGAGATTTTGAATACAAAAATATGGATTATTTTAAAAGGAATTGAATTGAATAAACTATAATTGAATTTGATCGTATTAAATAATACCGGGAAAATATTTTAAATTGAGAATTTAAATAAATTATATAAAGGAATTTTTAAAGACTGGATTTTAAAATGATATTCGAAAAGTATAGAAAGAAGTTGAAATCGATATTAAAAATAGATTGGCAAAAATAAATGGAATTTATAAGAAATTGAATTTATAAATGGAATTTATAAATGAGTTATTTTAGTGAAACTCAAAGGAGTTATAAAAATTCATAGACGATGTTTACGAATAAAGAAAATTGATATCTAGTGATAAATTGGGAATATGAAATTTGCAGGAAGAATTTATATTTGAATATGAGAATATGGTAAGAGAAAAATAGTGGGTACTATTTTTTGAAGTGAAAATAGTTAAGGAGACCTAAATGGAAGTGATGTGATAGAAATTGAGAGGGGTTATAAATTGGAATTTGGTTATTGAGATTCAAAAATATTTTTTTAATAATCGGTTAAGGTTTTTATGAAAAGAAGTTTTATTTATTAAACTATGTAATTTTAAAGTTAGTTAGCATTTAATACTTCAAAAATGAATTTTCAAATACTTAATAATTATTTTAATAAAATACAAAATTTTAAACCTGCTTTGAAAGTGATGTTATAAAAAGTGTTTCAATATTTAGATAAATATTTAAGCATGTCCTAAGAATAATTTATTATTATTCTTTTAAATACTTATTATATATATATATATATGTATAGTTTTGAAATGTTTTAAATTGTTTGTAAACATTCTCAGAAGCTTGGAAATGGGGTTATTTAGTAAATATGATTTATAAGAAAATTCTTAAATGGAATTGGGAAGAAAAGTAAGAAAATTCCCTAAGAAGTTAAATAAAAGTGAACTTCAAAAAATGAAATAGAATTCACAAAAGAAGTAGAAAGGAAATTGGAATTATAAGTAAGTATAATTGACTTTGGAAATATTAAAGGGAATTAATTTAAGAATGCCGGAATTTATAGAATTCATGTAAACGAGTTAAGAAATTTACAAATAAATTGTAAATGTTTTAGAGAAAAGGAATAGGGGATTAATAAAATACTTCCTAAATGTTGAATATAAGATGAAGTGGAAAAATATTCCAAGTATAAGGAAGGGGTAGACTATTCCGTTGAAGAATAAAAGAATTTGAAAACTGTTTTCAAAATGTTGAAGTATGGGAAGTAATGTCGTATAAAGATACTTTGGAATAAATTTTGGGAAATTTATAATAAGGACTGATGATTGCTTTTGAATGTTTATTGATAGTTAAATAACTGACTGTCAATTTTGGCCAATTTCATTAATCATTTCGAAGATACCGGGACTGGATTTGCTTCATTACAACATGATAGGGGGTTCTCGCTTCGTGTTTGGTGGCGAGTAGGAGACTCTTACCCCTACATGTCCCTAAGTGGTTGGTTTGCTAGGGCTTATAGTGGAGTAGCTAGCCGTAAAAGCAAATTCGAGGTACCACTGTGGTGCCATGGCGGAAATTAGCCGCTGACTGGGATGGTTGAAAAGCCTACCATCCATTACAATTAGTATTAGAGTTGAAAGTTAAGCAAGAACTTGGCTCTGGTGGGGATTACTTATTCGAGATAGAGTCAGTAGTACTCTAGAATGAGTTTGAGTGTACTAATAGATATGAGTGCGTATTTGTTAGTGAATATAAATTGTTTTATATTGTATTTCTTATCGGTTGAGTTTTTATAAATTCCGGTTGGTACAATCTAGACAACTGTATCGATAAGGATTTCTAAACTCTTAAACTAGGCAAATCGACACAGTATTATTTTAAAAAGTGGGTAAATGAAATAATTTTCCCCAAACCATATTTTTGATATGAAAGAAATAATTTTTTTGAAAATTATTATTATATGTTGGAATGTTTGGATGATAATATTATAGTCAAATAATATCATAAATTTGGAAATGGTTTATATAACTAAATGAAAATTTGTATAAATATAAATTATACGAATGGATTATAATTAAAATTTGATTTAAACCGGAATCTGGAAATTTAAATTTTGGAGATTTTTGAAAAATGTTTTCCAAAGTATTTTGAGGAAAAAATAATAATAGTAGTATTAATTTGGAGATATTTTTGAAAGAAAATGGTTTTAAATGGATTTTTGGAAGAGATATAGCACTGAACTCACTTCAGTCATTGGAAAATAATTTCGATGACGATGACGGCCACATCACCAGTGTTAATTTTCGAGTTTCTAAATGACGGGTTGCTACCGAATAATTGATTTGGAGATTTTATTGGAAAATAAAACAAACATTGTTTAGAAATTCTAAGGAAATTTTTTTGGATAAAAACCAAGGTTGGTTTAAATTTAAAAAGTGTGATTTGGGATATTTGTGATTTCAAAAATGATTTGAAACAAATACCGGGTGTTTGAATTTTGGAACCCTTATTTAAAATGTTTTAGAGAACATTAGGAAATAAATATGAACTTACAAAATTGAAAATAATTTTAAAGAAGAGGGAAAGGTGTGGAATTTGAATTTCGAAATTGAATTTTAACTTGAGAAAGTTAAAATAAATGAAATTAAACTTAAGCGAAGTAATTTGAATATATAATGAAATTGAATGAACTAAAAATTAAATGGTTTGGAGTGAGATTAATTTAAGTATGAATTACTCAAATGTGATTTTGAAATGTTGGTTAAAAGGAATTGAAATTTAAATCAGAAGGTGATTGGATTTGAAATATATGGAATTGAATTGAAATATGTAAATGTGAATTATAAAGTGACTATATAACTATCAGTTATAAAATTCAAATTGGATTTGTAATAATATCGAATTGAATAAATTATAACAATTTGAATTGTGGAATGTTATAAAACCATATGGATAAGATTTTGAATGAAATAAAATTCAGGTGAGGAATTGGAATTATGAATAAATGAATTGGAATAGCTTATAAAATTTTAAGTTAATGGAATACAAATATATTTAAGCTATAAACGAATGCATAATCTCGAGTTAAAAATAAAAAGTGAATATATTCAAGTATGGAAATGTGAGAAAATAAGTTGTGCAACTTATAAAAATTTAAAAGTGAGACAAAAAATCCAAAATAAAATTTGTTGATTTTTAGTAAAGGAAACTAAATCCAAACTTGAATTATAGAAAGGAATTTGAACTCAAGAAAAATTAGAATAATTGATTTTTGAGATAAAAATCAGATATTAAGATATAAATTTAAAGTGAACTAATTAGATAATTAATTAGTTGAATGAATGTTGGATGGAATTTAACCTGGTTAAGTTAAAAATAGGATTGTGGATTAAAAATGGACATTGGAGATAGAACTTGAGTTGTAAATAAAAATTCATCTTAGATGGTAAGCAAATTAAATAAAAACTGGAAAGGTATCGAGTAAAATGGAAATAGTTTCAAATGGTGATAATTCAGGTTATAAATAAATTCAATTGAAGCATAAATAAATTAATATAGCTTGAGATATTAAACAAATGGATTTGAATATGGAATTAAAATTGAAGTGGATTAAATGAATGAACTAATTAATTAACTAATAATTGAATTGGAATTCAATCGAATAGAAATCAATTTAAATAAAATGGATTTGAATACAAAGAAAGTAGATATGAATGGAATGCTGCTAAATTGATTTAGAATCAATTGGAAATAGAACATAATTAAATATAAATTGATTTGGAATCAATTAAAAATAGTTATAAGCTTAAATGGTTATTCATTTAAATAAATAGCGCCAAATTTCGTTTGGTGAAAACGGGAGTAAATAAAATTCTATGGAATAATAGAAGTGAACGAAGACTGATTTTTGAAATCAAGTTGAAATGGATATGAGTTGTTTGGTATAAAAATAAAGTGATGCAAGAAAATTGAGTTGTAAATTATTCGGATTGAACGAAATTCTATATAAATCAATTGAAAATAAATAATTGAATAATGGAAGCCTTGTAATTGCTATGAAAACAAGCTATAATATGTTTGTTTCTGAATCTATGTGTTTATCCATTTAAATAAGTGAAATGTTATTGAATTTGCTGTTTTTGGAACTTACATGTTTAAATTGAGTAAGTACAGGCACCCGAAGGCCATCTGGTTAGATTTTGATTGCGCTAATCTCATATAAAATAAGCTGTTTGCTTAAAAATGCTAAAATAAGATACGTTTTCGGATTAAATACAACAAATATATAAATATTGATCTATATTTTTATTTTTTGACCGTATGGGTCGATGTATATATATGTATATATTTATCTCTCTTGTCGTATTGCAAAAGGCTCTCCATACAAGGGAGACCCTGCTAAAAAATTTCGGAAATTTAGGGTGTTAGAAATTTTTTGAAAATTTTGGAAATTTTTTGTTAACGAAAATTTGATTTCGGATTTGTAATCGAAATAAAGGATTTTGGTTTAGGGTGGAAATCTAATTGTTTGATTGAAAACTAAGAGATTAGGATAGTGGAATGTCAAGTTAGCTAAGTGGGTTTTGGATAAGTTAATGGGTTTGGAGCGTTTTCTTGCCATAGCAATTTCGGGGACGAAATTCCCTTAAGGGAGGAGGAATGTAACGACCCAGATTTTTAGTTGTTCGATTTTGAATACTTAAATGGTTTCAAATATTGAATTTGAATTATAGATATATTTTACATTTGAAAAATTGGGTTTATTTATAAAATAAATTCAGAATTTAAATATAGAGATTTATTGAATAATTTAATTATTGAACTTTATAATTGAATATTGATTAAATTATTGTGTCTTGAGTTTTAATCCCAACAAAAATTATTTAAAATCTTGTAAAATTTATATTAATAATAATGAAGATAATAGAAGTTTTAAAATTGAATTTAAAAGTGATCTGTTGAAATTAAAAAAAATAGTTTATTCAAATTGACATTTAAAAATGCCACCGAAGGCACAGTCTTCAAATTCGACAAAATTTATTCTATTGGATCCATAATAGTGTAATATTATCGGGTTTCAAATTTTGTAGCATTTGGAGTTATCGTTTGGCCGTACGAGATATAAATGCGCTGAAATTTATATCGAAAATTTAATAAAACAATTGGGTTTAAAAAGCTATCTTCTCCATACGATCGAATTAGGACTCGAAACCTTTTCCATTGCGTTCAGAATATTGATATAACATTATAAACGCCTAGCGGTATGCCTCGATAGGGGTTTGAGATTTTGAGTTGAGTAAATCGAGATATTTTGAAAATTTATTTATTTATATACATGTATTGACCCCTCAACTGCAGTTCCCTCTCAAATACACCACTTTTCTCCATTCAAACACATAACATTCCCTTCACCCTCTAAATCACGTCTCCTTCCTCTTAAAGACAACCAGTTCATTTCTTTTATATAAAAATATAAATGAAAGGAAAATAAATCGCACGCATTTGCCCTTCTTTATTTGTTTAGGAAACTTTCAAATTCCAAATCAAAAATCATTCAAATCTCTCATACTCTTTTACCTTCCTCTGAAGGAAATGAACGACAACGGTGAAGTTCACTTAAACCTTCCTGTTCTTATGTGGAAAAAGAAAAAAAAACACATCGAGTCGTGAAGAGCAGGCTCGATTGAAGCCGGAGGAGCTAGCGCACGTGTATGCGTTAGGTGAATGCACGGGGATGGGTCATGCTGTCCTCGAGATCGCACACGAGTGTACAGTAGGGTTCGACGAGCGTGATCTTAGGTGTGGTCGACAACGACGCGTTCGGAGAGTGGCAAATGGATGGGGCTATCGTGAGTCGTGTTTGAGCCTTGAGGCGGTATCAGTCAACGAACGTGTGAAGGAGGAGGCGACATCCGCGATGGCTTTTGTCATGGCGGCTGGAGGCTTATGCTATGAAGAAGGATTTGAGGTGATCAGTTTTTCTGAGTCAGGGTAAATCATTTTATTTTTATGATTAAGTAATTAGTGATAAACAAATTTAAATTTTAAAATTACATCTTATATATACAGAACTCAGTCAATGAATTTTTGTAAGTTTATGCTGCCTCTCCAAATACCTAGTCGATATCAGGTATAAAATGATTAGTTTTGATTAATTCTAATTAGTATATAATTAGTTGATTTCAAAAAAAAATTGTTAGCTTATGTAAATTAGTAAATTGTTTGTACGAGGTCAATTTGGGATTTTTCGAAGTCAGCTTGGATTTTAGAAATTTTAAAATTCGGATGTTCGACAAAATAAAAATCAAGGTGAGAATTTCTCACTCATTCGAATTTCCACTTTAAATTTAAATGTTTAAATTTAATTATTGGATGATTGATTGATTGATAAATTTATAATTATCTATTGGATGGCTATATATATATGTATGTATGTATGTATGTATGTATGTATTAGTATTGGAGTGATATTCCGCACATTATAGCGGATGAGACCCTATGCTCCCCGCATAATAGCAGATGACCTTATATACCGCGATATCCCCCTCGAAGTGGGATTGGTATTTTTATTTATTTTTCTAACATCTGTGGGTGCAGGAAAAACAGGCTAGAGGGATCCAACTGGATAACTCAAAATATATTTAGTGATATTCATATATATAAATATATGATGTGAATGAATAATCCTCTAGACTATTGTGTGGTGTAAATTCTTAAATGTTAAAATAGCATGGAAATTTAAATTGGATATATTAAATACCGTAAATATCATTTTGAAAATTTTCAGATTTAAAAGGAGATTTTTATTATAAAAATATGGATTATTTTTAAAAGGAATTCAATTAGATAAACAATAATTGGATTTGATCGTATTAAATAATGCCGGGAAATTTTTTTTAAGTAGAGAATTTAAAATAAATTATATAAAGGAATTTTTAAAAACTTGATTTTAAAATGATATTCAAAAAATATAGAAAGAAGTTGAAATCGATATTAAAAATAGATTGGCAAAAATAACTGGAATTTATACGAAATTGAATTTATAAAATGGAATTTATAAATGAGATTATTTTAGTGAAACTCAAAGGAGTTATAAAAATTTATAAACGATGTTTATAAATAAAGAAAATTGATATATGGTGATAAATTGTGAATATAAAATTTGCAGGAAGAATTTATATTTGAATATGGGAATAGGGTAGGAGAAAAATAGTGGATACTATTTTTTGAAGTTAAAATGGTTAAGGAGACTGAAATGGAAGTGACGTTCTAGAAATCGAGAGGGGTTATAAATTGGAATTTGGTTATTGAGATTTAAAAATATATTTTTATTAATAAGTTAAGTTTTTTTAAAAGGAAGTTTTATTTATTAAACTATGTACTTTTAAAGTTAGTTAGCATTGAATACTTCAGAAATGAATTTTCACATACTTAATAATTATTTTAATAAAACACTAAATTTTAAACCTGCTTTGAAAGTGATGTTATAAAAAGTGTTTCAATATTTTACATAATTATTTGAGCATGTCTTAAGAATAAATTATTATTATTCTTTTAAATACTAATTATATATATAGAGAGTTTTGAAATGTTTTAATTTTTTTATAAACCTTCTTAAAAGCCTGGAAATGGGGTTATTCAGTAAATATGGTTTATAAGAAATTTCTTAAATGGAATTTGGAAGAAAAGTAAGAAAATTACCGAAGAAGTTAAATAAAAGTGAACCTTGAAAAATGAAATAGAATTCATAAAAGAAGTATAAAGGGAAATTGGCATTATAAGTAAGTATAATTGACTTTGGAAATATTGAAGGGAATTAATTTAAGAATGCCGAAATTTATAGAATTCATGTAAACGAGTTAAGAAATTTACAAATAAATTGTAATGTTTTAGAGAAAAGGAATAGGGGATAAATAGAATACTTCCTAAGTGTTGAATATAAGATGAAGAGGAAAAATATTCTAAGTATTGGAAAGGGGTAGAATATTCCATTGAAGAGTAAAAGAATTTGAAAACCGTTTTCAAAATGTTGAGGTATGGGAAGTAATGTCGTACAAAGATATTTTGGAGTAAATTTTGGGAAATTTATAATAAGGCCTGGTGATTGCTTTTGAATGTTTATTGATAGTTAAATAACCGACTATCAATTTTGGCCAATTTCGTTAAACGTTTCGAAGAGACCAGGATCTGATTTAATTATCCAAAAACCACTTCGATCTGGTTTAAACATTACGAATGAATACCATGAAGATGATGAACACGGTGATTCGGTTTGTCCAGATCCAGGACAACTTGTATGGACGAATGCTATTCGAACATTGTCATTGGAGGACGATGAGCATTCTAAGTAAAACTGTTTTTGAAAGGTAACGCTAAGCCTCGAACCTCATCAACCGGGAATGACTAAAACAGGGGAGACTCAACAATGCTAAGCGGGTCGCACCCAAGTAAAGTATGTTGTCACTTTTCTAGATGTCATCAGAAACCTTTATGTTATGGATATGCTTGTGCATGGAAGGAGCGCTCGATGGTAAGGGTGGGAACACCCGGGGCGATAACATATTCGGTCTATCCAGGTTTGGGGTAGGCCGGTCTTATGTAGCAGGGGATCTCGGCGTGGTCCTCGGTACATTGCTCTAGAGGTGTACTGTGATGGACGGTACCCCAGTGGCCCAGTCATTCGTTGTAATCCATTCTCCAATATGAGCTTACGATTTTGTTTGTAGAGCCTAGTATGCTGGAATTTAATTAATGTAACAATTTCAGCAATTTGAATAAGTATTTGTATTTAGACACTATCATAATATCACTGGATTTTCTATAAAAATGTTTTGGTTATCGTAAGGTAAAAACCTGTCGTGTTTATGTGTGACGCGGTCTTACCAGATACCTTTGTTTTTCAAAGGATTTGATAGCTCTAATAATTCGAATTGAGTGTGTTTTATCATGCTGGTTTTCCAGACTAACTCGGATGTTGTTTTGTTTTAATGCTTAGGTCAGACTGAGTATTACAGATTCATGTTAAATGCATCGGGGCTCAGGAGATGAGCTGGAGGAGTTCAGATGTATATCCCATATTTGGTTATTTCCGCTATGTGAGGACAAGTGGAGGACAAGTTATTATATCTGCCCATTTGATGTATTGAATTATTGTACTCTGATAGTGGCATGTATATTAACAGTACAGTTTTTGTATTTAAAATCTATTATTATATATATTATATTTTGTTCCGTCGCGATTGTGAGATTCTGTGTCGTTCTGTTTCTTTTATTCTACCTTTTTCTTCTTCACCCTTAATAAATTGGTATTTTCGGCACTCGGCCGCTCGGCCGCTCGGTATTTTATACAGTGGACGTATTGATGTCGATTTTTCGGGGGTCAAAAATCCCCATCTGTTACACATACAGTTACAAAATACTAGAGAATTGTTTATAGAAATAGTGGGCTCCAAATGAAGGATTGTACAAACTTAAACTTCATGAGTGATATTGAGTATAATATGTCAATATTAAATTTTTATTCAAACCAGAATTTAGAAGCTTTAAGATGAAAATGATCTAAATGAAAGGTTGTGGTTGATTCAACGAAAGGCTAAGTACATCACCGTGAATAGGACTCAAGTAAAAGCAACGTATATAAATATAAATGCATAAATTTATAACTGAGTTAGGGATGATTTCATGTATTAACAAAATTACATCATTGTTATATGATAATAACATAATAATAAGAACTCATTGGAAGTCAAGAAACATACTTCAAATAAGTTCCACATGATAAAGGTCATTTATCAATAACGAAGAGAGTTGATTGACAAAGTAGTTAATTAAATCAACATAGCAAATCAATTCACGAAGGGTCCAACTCGATCATTAGGAGTTGTATATTACACAACCGTTAAAGAATTATCTATTGCGCATGGGAGTACGATTTATTGAGCTTTCTTCAAAATCAGAATCCCAAGACGTACAAGTTCTAGCTCTTACTAGTAAAATCAAATGACTTCTATGTTTCGTCTTAGGGTTCGGAAAAACATAAAAGACCAGTGGAAGCCTTATTAGAAAAATGAAATGATAATATTTAACATTTCTAATATTATAAAAACATATGTTTTATGAAGTTATAATATTCTGTATTGATAAATTTTTGCATTTAATATGATTGGTAAAAGTTTATCAATTAAAATATGCAAATGAACTAAACTGAAGACTAACAAATAGAAATATAACATATACTTATTAACAAATACTTCTTGTATGTTAATTTTTCAATACCCATGTAAGTACCTAATTTTACAACAAATAAATACGTTCGTGATTTGGTCGCTTACGTGTTTATTTTGCCAAGACCGTGTATTGCATAGTAAGAGTTTCAAACTCTAAAGCAAGATGAGACTATGGATATTTGATCCATGTACTATCACATATATGTGTTATACAGTGAACAATCATAATGCATGGTAGACGATACTTTGGAGAAATTTATTCATTCGAAAAAATAAACCATAACATAAGATTAAGTAATCAATTTGATTGATTATAATGAATATCATATTGTGTTAAATGTAACACTAGACCTAAACTACAAAATGAATATAAGAACCCGGTCGTTGACATGTCATTTTTGATCAGTATATGTAAAGTGCAAGATAATTAATGTCCTTAAATGTTAAGGGTGATCAAATGCACTTTTGTAAAGAGTTCGTTATGATATTATAGTAAGGTTTTACTTTTGAATGGTTCGACCATTTAAAAAGGAAAACGAATGTGTAAGAATAGACGTGATTTAAGGTACAATTAGGAAGAAGAGAGTGAACGGTCACTTCTGCTTCATACACCAGAAATGAAAACTGTAAAATAATAACTGATACTTAACATGGAATAAGAAATATGATTTCTATCCCCAAATGCATTTTCATATAGAAAATTGTTTTTTATGAGATTTATTTCTTTGAGTTCTAAACAATTGATCAAAGAACTCCTCACTGTAAACTAGTCACATTATATAAAATAAATAGTCTAGATTAAGTGGATGATGGACCCCTTTATTTAGTACTATTATAGTAATGGTAGAAACAGTGGGAGCATGCCATATGGCCCATATTGATTGCATCAAGTTACGATAATTATTTTTGTAAAACATGTTGCGCATTATTTATGAAATATCCGTTCTTCAATGATGACCGAAGAATAGACATAGTTTTATTTCAATGAGGACATTATGAATATTCATCGTGAAATAAAAATATAATACGGTCTTTGTTACACAAGTGATGCATTGGAAATTACCCAAGTATTTGAATTATTTATAATTATTTTGAAATTATAGACAAAGCCATGGTTATGAGAAGTAATTCTTCAATCATATGTAACGATCCAATTTTTGGACTTTCAAAAGTTGTCATTAATACGACCACTGTATCAACTGCCGCACAATAGAATGCCGGAAAATCAATCCGTTAGGGTTAAAGCAGAAGAAGATAGAAGAAGAAATAGAAACAACAACAGAATCTCACATTTCATAGTGGAATGACATATAATAGATAAATGAATATCTTTAAAACAAAAGCACTATATCAGTTCATACATATATCAGCAATGTGTACACAACACAACAGAGGAAAGGAAATATTACATATACTAGGGATACGCTTCGTCATCCAGCTTGAACTCCAGATCTCCACAGCATCTTTTCTGAATTCACTTCCGAATAACTGTTAACCTGACTCTAGGCTGCCCGTGTGGAAAATTACGGGCACCCAGAGTTTAAAAGGGGAACAATAAACTCCAGACCAGTCATGGGACTGGTGTAAGATCTTAAAAACGGTTATTTTCACAAAGAAAATAAAAAGAAATTCGCTATGCTTTTTGAAAATGAAACTACCATAAGGCCTCCCGGCACACACACAATGCAATCGCAGACTTGCAGGAGATTTCTCCTTATGATAGTCAAACATGCTTAATACAAAAAATTCTTCTTTTAATGTTATCATTAGTGCATAGTGGAAAATATTTGCAAGTATAATATTAATCTTTGCCAGCATACGTAGCGTTATAGTATGCCTACTATAGCTACCATATTAGATAGCAGGTTCTACAACTAAAACTTTACAAGGCGATTATTGATGATTTGATTTCCAAAAAATGGTCAGGCTAAGGAACTTCCTGTGCCGTATGGGTACGCCTCTAGAGGGACGCCCCGAGAACCTAACCGGATCTCTACCAACACAAGGCTGGGTTACCTCTGTAACTAGGTAACTACTGACACGAGTATGTCATCACCCGGTCGTTTGCGACCTTTATCCGAGGATTCTCAACCACAAAGCAACAAACACAAAGTATAATAAATTTGCAACAACAACATAGGTAAAATATTTGGGCTCCATACCATGATACTACCCTTTTCCAGAAGGAAATGACATACCCTCAGGGGGTGCTGCCCCTAAATAACCTTGCCACATCTTTTTTATTTTGAGCATTCCGGGTTGTGAGGTCCGACGAGGTCTCGTCCATAAAGCTATGCTTTTCAAAAAAGCCATACTTCGATCAACAAATGATTAGCAGCACTTCGTATGCCACATTATCAATTTGGGAATATGTCACTAGTAACCATCAACTACATAACCTCTGAACTCGTACGTCTCAGAGAAGGGTGCTAAGCTATGAGAATAAATTCTCCGCCACCAACAGAAATGTATTTGGTAGAAATCAGCTTTAAATCTCAAAGTGTAATGTCAGACACACATCCATACAAGTCCATTCCGGGATTGAACGGAACTGAAGTCACTTCCAAAGAAGCCCTTGCAAATCTGGATATTCACTAATCACGTCTGGTATCCCCATCACAAAGGGTGATAAATCTCTACACCGAAGCAACCCAGTGCAGAGACATTCGACAGGTAATCCTTTCAATCTCGAAAATACCCAGTCTTCAACACCGTCTTCAAATGCAATCTCATTTCGTCGTATCATTATTCGATGACACAAAGTCCCCTCCCAGCAAATCCGAATAACGAGCGCTTATTTTAAAAATAAGTGTTACATTCAGATTTCAAACAAATCACAACAATTTTCACTTTGATCTTTTAAACAAAAGATTCATCACAATTACAAAGGTTCGATGTGGTTTTCGAATATCCTTTGAAATCCGACCCCCGGTCGCATCGAAATTCAAATGTCATTTAAAGGCCAATATTGATAGTCGATTATTTAACTATCAATCAATATTCACAACAATCACCATATTTTAAATAATTTTCCTCCAATTATTTATTTTCAAAATATCTTATGCAAGATCTAATTTCAACACTTCAACCATTTGAAAACAAATTTCAAATCACTTTTCACCTTTTAATCTTTTTGGAAACAAATTCCGAATCACTTTTCACACTTCAATCCTTTGAAGACAAATTTCAAATCACTATCCTCATGCGGAATACATTTCCAAACATTTATTCATTTCCACTGGAAAACTGCCGAGTTCGAATACTTTAAAATAATTTAAATTACTTATCCAAACACAGATACTTGGAAAAATTTAATGTAAAATTATTTTTTAAAAAACACTTTATTTAGAATATTTATTATTAAAATATTATATCAATATCTCAGATAAAACTTCTAGTCCAAACTAATTTTAAAAAATAACATTAGTAGATAGAGTATAAATATTCAAATAACTATTTTCTAAATCAAATATCAATTTAATCTTTAAAATAATCCCTTCTATACTTAATTAAGTAAATCTTTACTTTAAAGATTGAAAACAATTCCAAAAAATAATTTCTCCAACAATATTCTTTTAAATCCAAATCTAGAACTTTTAATTTTATTTCAAAAGCTATTTTAAAAACATATTTGGCTTTCCAAGGAAAGTACATCTTCCACTCTAAAATGGTTCATTCAATTCAATTTATAAATCTTTCTGGATTTATTTTAAATTTACGTTCCAAATCCGTAAATTCCTTTCCACGCTTTTTAAAAATAAAACAATCTTAATTTTTAAAACAAATTTTCCTTTCCCTTTTAAATTCCCATTGTGAATTCAAATTCTCAAATACACACTGATATACGATTTTTAAATTGATTTCAAAAATCATTTACGAACACAAAATCAATCTCCAAATCGATTTCAAATTTCATTTTAAACATCATACCAAATTCCAAATTGGTTTCTAAATTTATTTCAGACACCAAATTAAATTTCAAATTGATTTCCCAAAGATCCATTTTCAATCATAAATTCTAAATTTATTTCCTTTTAAAATAAAATTCCTTTATCTCTTCCAATCTATTTAAAATCCAAATTTAAAATAAATTCTTCAACTATTCAACATATTTCTTAAAGCCCATTTATTAAAATCTATCCCCTATTGTGGAATTTATTCAATAAGTTTCCAAAAATAAAACTTTATCTATTTAAAATTTCTTTTTTTTAATTCACCCAGTTCTTTTAAACGAATTTATTATAAATTTCCTACTTAAATTTCAAAAATCCAATTTTATTTATTTCTGGTATCCTACGATACCCAAAATATGTTCGGCTAAATTATAGCCTTCAACCGCTTCAATCACAAACATAATCACACACAGATTGTAGATAATCAACACACAATATTGAAACAAATTCAAATATTTTAGGAATCTAGTTGGATCCCTCCAACCTGTTTCCCTGCATCCACAGACGTTAGCAAGCACTACAATTAAATATCCATTCCACTTCGAGGTGGAATATCGCAGCATATGAGATTTATAAAGTATCATCCGCTATTATGCGGCGCATAGGGTCTCATCCGCTATATAATGCGGGAAATCAATCACACCAAATACATATATAATACCAATTCCACTTCGAGGTGGAATATCGCGGTTTATGGGTTTAATATAGTATCATCTGCTTTTATGCGGCGCATAGGGTCTAATCCAGTACAACTGATAATAATTTATCATCCAAGCACACAATCAACAATAAAAATTAAATCAGAAAAATCTGATTGAAGGAGAAGATCTCGCCTTTAACAATGCATGCAATCCAATTTCTTTCCAGCTTGTTTTCTTCACTGTATAAGACTTTGTACAAACAATTTTATATAGTTTATTAATATTCGAAATAAATCGAATAATTCAATTTACCATTTTATAATTTTAATTTAACAAATAAATTTAATTTTAAACTAATTCCTTTTAATAAAATATTTTTGGTGACCAACGGCTAAATAAGTTGATTTAAACAAGTTAATCAGTAAAATCCCTTATTTTAGAATTAAATGGTACGTTAAAATATGTATATGTATATTTATTTTATCAAAACTACATATACATATATACTTAAAATAAATTATATAGATTCAAAAATTAAATTTTTAAATATATTCCTCACTATTTTAAAATTCCTATATATTTTCCAAGATCGCATATACATATACATATACATATACATAAATACATACATACATACATACATACATACATACATACATACATACATACATATATATATCTGTTTCAAATTAAAACATGCATGTTGATATATCTATATTTTCTAAATTAAAAACAAAATATTTTAGTACTTTACTGAAATAAAATTCTGTTTGCATAAAGATTATTACATTAAACCTTCCTCTTAACATATGTATTTATTAAAATTTAAATTGAATATAAACCTTACTATTTTTATTCTTTTTAAACTTTACCTTGTTGTTCGTAGAATTTACAAACAAATTATTGTAATTAGCAAACTAATTTTTACTTTACTGTCAATTTTTTTAATCTACAGCAAATATCATAAAACTAAAAAGAAATTTCAAAATTAAACTACGTCGACACCCATCATCACTGCACTGCTTGAGAACCACCCCTACTCGCCTCGATGCCATAGACAAACCACCGCCTTTCATCAACTCACGAAACTCGTCGTGCACCACTTCGATACCCAAATCTGCCGCGCGCACGTACACACGCGTCGCGCCCTAGACTGTCACCCACGCGTACGCCCATCGTTCCCAACTTCGAGCACACGCCAGCGCCGCCCCACATTGCTCCGCTACCCAGAATCGTGAGTCCCAATTTGCAAGCACGCGAACAATGGTTCCTATCCCGATCTCAAAACGTGACTACGATCGCCATTGCTTATTCCAGTTGATAACCACATGGCCATTATAGTCGAATTTTGAGAAATGAGGCGTGCGATAGAAAGGAGGTGACTGGACATTTGCGATCCAGGGTTCGCGTGTGATTCGAATTTTTTTATTTGGTCACCATGATATTAGAAAGAGGAGCTCCACCATCGATTTCCTGATTTGAAGGAGATTTTTGAATTTCGTTTACTCCTTCTGGTTTACAGTCTCGTTATTTATTTTTCTTTCTTTTGGTTTAAACGAAAATGAAAGCATGGTGATTTTTTTTCTTTCCAAACAAACGCGTGTTAAAAATTTCAGAGAAAACCAGCAGTATTTTAATTTTATTATTCTATATTCAAATTTAAAATTCATTTTTGTCAATCATTTTCCTAAACGCAACTCAAAATCTCGATCTCCAATTGAGGCGTACCGCCAGGCGTTTATAATGTTAAACCCCTATTCCGAACGCAACGGAAAATGCTCCGAGTCCAAATTCGATCGTATGGAGAAGATAGCTTTTTGAACCCAGTTATTTAATTGAATTTCGATATAATTTTCAGCGGGTTTGCTGTCCGTATGGCCAAATGATCACTCCAAACATTACGAAAGTTGAAATCCGACAATATAACACTATTACGGATTCAATGGAACTGGTTTCATCGAATTCCGAGACCGTGCCTCGGAAGGCTATTTTTAAATATCGATTTAAACGATATAAATTTCAACACTAACCAAAACATTTCATATTTCAAATTTTTAACACTTACATTATCTTCTGTATAAGCAATATAGATTTTCTAAGCTTTTGAATTATTTTTAATCAGCTTAGAATTGAAGATATAATTTTTTTTTTACCCAACTTCACATTATTAAATTGAATAATTTAATCGCCAAATTCATAGCAATATTTGAAATTCAAGTTAAACTAACATTCAAATATTTAAATTCGATTAAATATTTCAATTTCAAATGTTCAAAATTCAGGGTCGTCACATTCTTCCCCCTTAAAAAATTTTGTCCCGAAATTTCTAGTTAAGAAGAATGATCCTCAACCTATTTATCTTTTCTCCCAAAACAACCGGTTTTATCAACTTTCCAAAACAAATCTTTTTATTTAAAACCCATTATTACTTCAACTAGCTTTCCAAATTCAATCATGAATTCCAATTAACATTGTTTTCTCAGCAATTCAAATTTAAATTCAATTTTTAGATTTTCAAAATTTTCTCAAAATTTTTCTAACTCTCTAAATGTTCGAAAAATTTCGTCAGCGTCTCCTTTGCGCGGCAAGCTCGGTACGACTACAAAATACCATAATGGGCCCCCAGATTTCAAAAGAAAAGAAAAACCCAAGCGGCTAGACAAGAAAACCATCAAATTTCATATAGAAATATAAATACATACCTTTTTCGAGCAATTTAAATTTATCTTCGAAATCAAAATCCCAACACCATTTATACCTGTATGCTATTTAACAACCATATCCAATTTCTACATTCAAAAATCATTTTGCACATTACTTTAGAAAATTTTCAATATATACTTATTATACCATTTTTACTTCACTATTGAAGTTATATATCCATTTGAATTCAATCTTGCATTTTCAATTTCATTTGAATTCAATTTACAATTTCAATTCAATTTGGATTCAATTTACCTTCTGAATATTGAATTTTATTAACTATCTTTCATTCACAACTGATTCATATCACTATTTTAAATTAGTTTCATTTACTAATCATTACAAATTCCAATTCATTTTATCTCAAACCATTTTTTATTTCCACCTTTATTATCTTTAGTTCACTTCGAACTAATTTTACAACTTCATTTTATTTCGCACAATTCAAATTGGTTTTCAATATTCAGTTTCAATTCCAGTTTTATTCTTCTGTTCATTCCCTTATTCACAATTACCATTTCACGATTTCTAGTTTAACCTTACTTAATTCTTAACTTGGTATATTCCCAATACCAAATTTACTTAAGAATTTCACACTTCATTTCTTAAATTTAATACAAATATTCTATATACTTCTTATATTTATTTTTAATTCATCACTTTGGTTTATATTTACTTATATTAAACTGGATTTCCAATTTTATATGAATTCAACTTACCTTTTATTTACAATTATTGAATTCAATTCATTTCAAACCATACTTACTTTGTCATTCCTTCAATTAGTTTTACTTACTAATTTTAGTTTAATACTTTACTTTGTTTATCACCAATCAAATTCAATTCCAATTCAGTTCTATTTACTTACAAATTCGAAATGAATTTCAACATTTAATTTCACTTTCATTTTCTTGCAGTTGTAAATATATTTATTCATTCACAATTTTATTTTCTACCTTAATAAATTTATTCCATAACTATTCTTAGTAAGATTCCAGAGTCTTTCCAACATTTCAAAATCATTTTTGAAATCAAGTCAAATTATCTTTTGAAAAACCCAACCCAGTTTGCAAAAAAATTCAATTTTAAAATAATTCGGCAGCAATTCCTCTCTTGGAAAATTGAAAATGAACACCAATGATGTCGCGATCATCATCGAAATTATTTTCCATCGAACGAAAAGAGTTTAGAGCTTTCATTTCTTCAAAACCATTTTTCCAAAACCTTTGAAAATTGTTTTCAAACTAAAAAGGGATTTAATTTCCAAACTTTCCAAATTTCTAATCCTTTCCAAAACATTTTCAAATACTTCTCTGGTATTCTATTTCAAATTATAAATTACATTTACAATTCATATTTACAAATCCCATTTGTATATGGATTTTATTTCTCAGCTTTAAGTTATGATTTCAACTTCTTATTCAATAATCAATGATAATAATTTAGTATTATCACTTCCTAACAACCAAGCAACCATATATATGCTATAATAATTTATGGAAATCATTTCCTTTTATATACAAAAATAATTTGGATAAAATTATTTCATTTACCTGATATTAAACCAATACCGTGTCGAATTGTTCTATACGAGTGTTTAGAGATCCCTATCGATAGAGTTGTACAGACTATACCGACCAGAATCCATATACCACTCAACAAACCAATCATCACAATATAAAACAATTTTTTATATTCACTAACCAATACGTGTTCATATCTATTATTACACTCAAACTCATTCAAGAGTACTAATGACTCTATCTCTAATGAGTATTTTCCTCACCAGAGCCAAGGTCGTCGCTTAACCAATTGCTCTGATACCAAATTTGTAACGACCCATTTTTTCGACTTTCGAGAATCGACATTAATACGACCACTGTATCAACTGCCATACAATCGAATGCCGAAAAACTAAGCCATTAGGGTTAAATAAGAAGAAGATAGAAGAATAAGGAGAAACGACAATAGAATGTCACATTTCGCAGCGGAACAACATATAATACATAAATGAATATCTTTAAAACAAAAGCATTATATTAGTTTATACATACATCATCAGAGTGTATAACAACACAACAGTGGAAAGGAAATATTACATATACTAGTGATACACCTCGCCATCCAGCTTGAACTCACGATCTCCACAGCATCTTTTCTGACATCGCTTCCGAATAACTGATAACCTGACTTTAGCCTGCCCGTGTATAAAATTATGGGCACCCAGAGTTTAGAAAGGGATGAATAAACTCCAATTCAGTCATGGGACTGCTGTGAGATCTTAAAAACAATTAACTTCACAAAGAAAATAAAAAGAAATTCGCTATGCTTTTGGAAAATGAAATTATCATAAGGCCTCCAGGCACACACGCAATGCAATCGCAGACTTGGGGGAGATTTCTACTTATGATAGTCAAACATGCTTGATACGAAAAATTCTTCTTTTAATATTTTCATTAGTGCATAGTGGAAAACATTTGCAAATATAATATTAATCTTAGCCAGCATACGTACCATTATAGTATGTCTACTATAGCTACCATATTGGATGGCAGGTTCAACAACTAAAACCGTACAAGGCGCGTATTGATGTTTGGATTTCCAACAAATGGTCAGGCTAAGGAACTTCCTGGGCCACATGGGTACGCCTCTGGAGGGACGCCCCGAGAACCTAACCAGATCTCTGCCAACACAAGGCTGGGTTACCTCTGTAACTTGGTAACTACTGACACGAGTATGCCATCCCCCGATCGTTTGCGACCTTTATCCGAGGATCCTCAACCATAAAGCAACAAGCACAAAGTATAATAATTTTGCAGCAACAACATAGGTAAAATATATGGGCTCCATACCATGATACTACCCTTTTCCAGAAGGAAATGACATACCCTCAGGGGGCGCTACCCTCAAATAACCTTGCCGCATCTTTCCGGTTTTGACCATTCCGGGTTGTGAGGTCCGACGAGGCTCGTCCACAAAGCTACGCTTTTCACAAAAGCCATGTTTTGACCAACAAATGATCAGCAGCACTTCGTATGCCACATTACCAATTTGGGAATATATCACTAGTAACCATCAACTACTTAACCTTTGAGTTCATACGTCTTAGAGAAGGGTGTTAAGCTAAGAGACTAAATTCTCCACCACCAACAGAAATGTATTTGATAGAAATCAGCTTTATATCTCAAAGTATAATGTCAGACACACATCCATACAAGTCCGTTCCGGGATCGAACGGAACCAAAGGCACTTCCAAAGAAGCCCTTGCAAATCCGGATATTCACTAATCACGTCCGGAATCCCCATCACAAAGGGTGATAAAATCTCTATACCGGAGCAACCCGGTGCAGATACATTCGATAGGTAATCCTTTCGCTTTCGAAAATAACCACTCTTCAACACCGTCTTCAAATGCAATCTCATTTCGCCATATCAATATTCAGAATGGGTTTTGTGACACAAAGTCCTCTCCCGGATAATCCGAATAATGAGTGCTTATTTTAAAAATAAGTGTTACATTCAGATTTCAAACAAATCACAACAATTTTTACTTTGACCTTTTAAACAAAAGATCCATCACAATCACAAAGGTTCGATGTGGTTTTCGAATATCTATTTGGAACCCGACCCCAGGTCGCATCGAAATTCAAATTCTATTTAAAGGCCAATATTGATAGTCGGTTATTTAACTATCAATCAATATTCACAACAATCACCATATTGTAAATAATTTTCCCCAATCATTTATTTTAAAAATGTCTTTGCAAGATCTAATTTCAACACTTCAACCATTTGAAAACAAATTTCAAATCACTTTTCACCTTTCAATACTTTTGAAAACAAATTTCAAATCACTTTTCACACTTCAATCCCTTGAAAACAGATTTCGAATCACTTTCCTCACGTGGAATACATTTCCAAACATTTATTCATTTCCACTTGAAATCTGCCGAGTTCGAATACTTTAAAATAATTTAAAGTACTTATCCAAACACATATATTTAGAAATATTTAATGTAAAACTATTTAAGAAAACACTTTATTTTAGAATATTTGTTATGAAAATATTATATCAATATCTCAGATAAAACTTCAAGTCCAAACTAATTTAAAAAAATAAAATTAGTACATAGAGTATAAATATTCAAATAACTATGTTCTATGTCAATTTAATCTTTAAAATAATCCCTTCTATACTTAATTAAATAGATCTATACTTTAAAGATTTAAAATAATTCCTAAAAATAATTTCTCCAACAATATTCTTTTAGAACCAAATCTAGAACTGTTAATTTTATTTCAAAAGCTATTTTAAAAATATATTCGGCTTTCCAAGGAAAGTACATCTTCCACTCTAAAATGGTTCATTCAAATCAATTTACCTGGATTTATTTCAAATTTAAGTTCCAAATCCTTAAATTCCTTTCCACACTTTTTAAAAATAAAAAATCTTTATTTTTAAAACAAATTCCCCTTTCCTTTTTAATTCCCATTGTGAATTCAAATTCTTAAATATCCACAAATATATGATTTTTAAATCGATCTCAAAAAATCATTTACAAACACCAAATCAATCTCCAAATTTATTTCAAATTTCATTTTAAACATCAAATCAAATTCCAAATTGATTTCTAAATTTATTTCAGACACCAAATTAAATTTCAAATTGATTTCCCAAAGATCCATTTTCAACCACCAATTCAAAATTTATTTCCTTTTAAAATAAAATTCCTTTATCTCTTCCAATCTATTTAAAATCCGAATTTAAAATAAATTCTTCAACTATTAAACGATAATACTTAAAACCCGTTTATTAAAATCTTTCCCCTGATGTGGAATTTATTCAATAAGTTTTCAAAAATTAAACTTTATCTATTTAAAATTTCTTTTTTTTTAAATTCACCCAGTTCTTTTAAATGAATTTATTATAAATTTCCTACTTAAATTTCAAAAATCCATTTTTATTTATTTCTGGTATCTTACGATACCAAAAATATATTCGACTAAATTATAGCCTTTAACGGTTTCAATCAAAAATATAATCACACACAGATTATAGATAATCAACACACAATATTGTAACAAATTCAAATATTTGAGGAATCCAGTTGGATCCCTCCAACCCGTTTCCCTGCATCCACGGATGTTAGCACAACAATTAAATACCCATTCCACTTCGAGGTGAAATATCACGGTATATGGGATTTATAAAATATCATCCACTATTATGCGGCCCATAGGGTCTCATCCATTATATAATGTGGGAAATCAATCACTCCAAATACATATATAATACCAATTCCACTTCGAGGTGGAATATCGCGGTATATGGGTTTAATATAATATCGTCCGCTATTATGTGGCGCATAGGGTCTAATCCAATACAACTGATAATAATTTATCATCCAAGCACACAATCAACAGTAAAAATTAAATCAAAAAAATCTGATTGAGTGGGAAGATCTCACCTTTAACAATGCATGCAATCCAATTTCTTTCCAGCTTGTGTTCTTCACTATATTAGACCTTGTATAAACAATTTTATATAGTTTATTAATATTCGAAATAAATCGAACAATTCAATTTGCTATTTTATAATTTTAATTTAACAAATAAAATTAATTTTAAACTAATTTCTTTTAATAAAATATTTTCTAGTGACCAACAGTTAAATAAGTTGATTTAAACAAGTTAATCACTAAAATCCATTATTTTAAAATTAAATGGTACGTAAAATATGCATATGTATATTTATTTTATCAAAACTACATATATACTAATAAATTATACAGATTCAAAAATTAAATTTTTAAATAAACTCCTCAATATTTTACAGTTCCTATATGTTTTCCCAGATCGCATATACATACATAGATATATATATATATCTTTGTTTCAAATTAAAACATGCATATGGATATATCTATATTTTCTAAATTAAAAACAAAATATTTTTATACTTTACTGAAATAAAATTCTATTTGCGTAAAGATTATTACAGTAAACCTTCCTCTTAACATATGTATTTATTAAAATTTAAATTAAATATAAACCTTCCTATTATTATTGTTTTTAAACTTTACCTTGTTGTTCATAGAATTTACAAACAAATTACAGTAATTAGAAAAATAATTTTTACTTTTCTGTCAAATTTTTTTATCTACATAAAATATCATAAAACTAAAAAAAAAATTCAAATTAAACCACTCGACACCCATCATCACTGCGCTGCTTGAGAACCACCCCTACTTGCCTCCATGCCATAGACAAACACCGCCTCTCATCAACTCGCGAAACTCGTCGCGCACCACTTCGATACCCAAATCTGTAACGCGCACGTACACACGCGTCGTGCCCTAGATCGCCGCCCACGCGAACGCCCATCATTCCCAACTTCGAGCACACGCCAGCGCCGCCCCACACTGCTCCGTTAACCAGAATCGCTATTCCCAATTTGCAAGCACGCGAACAATGGTTCCTATCCCAAGCTCGAATCATGACTACGATCGCCATTGCTTATTCCAGTTGATAACCTCGTAGCCATTACAGTCGAATTTTCAGAAATGAGGCATGCGATAGATAGGAGGTGACTGGCCATTTGCGATCTAAGGTTCGCGCATAATTCGAATTTTTCTTTTTTTATTTAGTCGCCATGATTTTAGAAAGAGGAGCTCGATCGTTGATTTCCTGATTTGAACGAAATTTTTGAATTTCGTTTACTTCTTCTGGTTTACAGTCTCATTTTTTTTCTTTCTTTTGGTTTAAACGAAAATGAAAGCATGGTGATTATTTTTTTCTTTTCAAACGAACGTGTGTTAAAATTTTTAGAGAAAACAAAATACGTATTGGAATTTTACTCAACGTGTCCTTGTTTGGCAGCAATATTTTAATTTTATTATTTTATATTCAAATTTTAAATTCAAATTTTTAAATCATTTCTGTAAACGCAGCTCAAAATCTCGATCTCCGATTGAGGCATACCGCCAGGCATTTATAATGTTAAACCTCTATTCCGAACGCAATGGAAAAGGTTTCGAGTCCAAATTCGGTCGTATGGAGAAGATAGTTTTTTCAACCTAGTTATTTAATTGAATTTCGATATAATTTTCGACGCGTTTGCTATCCGCATGGCCAAGCGATCACTCCAAACATTACGAAAATTAAAATCCGATAATAAAACACTATTACGGATTCAATGGAACTAGTTTCGTCGAATTCTGAGACCGTGCCTCAGAAGGCTATTTTTAAATATCGATTTAAACGATATAAATTTCAATACTAATCAAAACATTTCAAATTTTTTACACTTCCATTATCTTTCGTATTATCAATATAGATTTTCTAAGTCTTTGAATTATTTATTAATCAGCTTAGAATTGAAGAAACGATTTTTTTTACCCAACTTCACATTATTAAATTAAATAATTTAATTGCCAAATTCAAGCAATATTCGAAATTCAAGTTAAACTAACATTCAAATATTTAGATTTAAATTAAATTAAATATTTCAATTTCAAATGTTCAAAATCAGGGTCGTCACATCATATGATTACGAATCATATGACACTAGTGAATATACCTTAGATAATTAAAGGCAAAGCACCTATTCAATGGGAGCGTCATAAGAATTGATGATCTCTTCAGGTTGACACATAAATGTATATGCAATCACAAAGCTAATAGTACCAAAATAGTTCCACATACTTCATTTTATTCGCCAATGAATTATTGAAAGCATGAATATATATATTTGATACATATGGGGCATGCCTATGATAAGTTCATAGAATATAAAACGATACTCAAATAAAATAACATGAAAAATAAATGATTCGATTTGATCGAATGGGTGAGTATATTGGAAAGAGTTTCAAATGTCCTTAAAATGAATTAAGATTCAGTCCAGAGTGTCATTCCTCCTTATAATACTTTATAAAGTGTTGATAATGAGTAATCAAACTTTATTGGACCAAGGATGATTAAATGATGAGTGAAATTTAGTTAAATTCTTTCTATAAGGTGTGCTCTTAAGAGTAGTACACAAGGCTAGGATTAATATCATTCAAAGAATAGTCTACAAAGTCGTACAAGGTATGAGTTTATAAAAAACCCCATCGTGTCCTAGGAAAAGGAGTTAGTGGGTTATGTGAGTCAAAAGACTACACGTAATATTTGTACATAAGGAATTATGTATGAATTTCCCCAAAGGAGTTTGAGGATGATAGTCATTGAATGACTGATTTATGTTATGAACATAAATATTATGAACCATTACCAGAACAGTTTTATGTAGCAGTTCATAAAATGTTTATGAATGCCCGTTCTGTTTCAATAAGAAATAGTTGTTGTTTCAAGATATACCAACTTCATAGAAAAGGAATTTCTTTAATAAATTATTAGTTGTAAAATGTGATAAAGTTAGGAGTATGCCCTAAGGGTAATTATGTAATTGTTACATATGTCTAACTCGATAACCAATCTTCTTCAAAATAAAAGGTGTTTTCTTTCTATTATATACTGATATGATGTGTTATATACTAACTGATTAATTAAATGAAATGTATATTTAATAGAAAATCCATAAATGATATGTTTTGTGATAGTTGTTACAATGAGATTTATGATTTACACAATAAAATAAACATACCATTTTAAATATTTCTAGTCAAGATGTATCGAGACTAGATGTTGATGCATCCATTGAGACCATAATATGTATTGCTCTCCAAATTTAGGGTAGTGTATTATTCATAGCTGTTGGGGGGTACTAAGAGATTATATATTGATAGTTATAGGATAACTATGGAATAATTTACTCGATAGATTTCTATTGGTTAATATAACTAAGGTCAAACAGAAAATATCGATGTGACAAAGTTATACAGTTCTGTTGATTTGAGAATACTATCGATCTTCAATGTGGAAGCTCTGCATTGATGTAGTTAAATCATGACACGACATCCATCAAATGATTATAGGTGGGTCGAGTATAAGCATTGAAAATGAAACACTATTCAAGAGAGGATTTGTCTCCTTGATTATATGAGGTTAGTATCATGGTCAACTGAAGCCAACTCAAAGTCAAGTATCTGGCTGTAGTAGTTCGGTTAAAAAAATGTATTATTAAACCAAGGACTTTATATTTGGATTATAGAGTTGAATATGAATGATATTAGAATTTTGACCATGACCAAATTCCGTAAGTCCAAAGTGATATAATTTTGATGAAGAGAATTGGTGTAAATAATTATCACCATTAGGTAACGCTTACTAATGCAAAATTAGATTTTATCGAAACTAGGCAAGCGATAAATTTGGCTATAATGTCACACCACCTGCTAAGTGACATGTGAACTTTGTTAACTGGGTTTTATCTAAGCAGAAATCATTATGAGTTAGAATGTCGGGATGAAGATGAAATGACTTGAAATCTTACAAGCACACCTAGATTAGGTAAAAAAGCAACTCATAGAAGATTCAACATGAATGGAGCAAGGGTTAAAAGTTCGTGTCGACTTCACCATGGTGGTGAATAAATTCACTTGTGTCATTATTTCTCCCTCAAACTTTGTAGATGCTCTTCTTTACTTTTTTCACGTGTATCCAAGAAATATCAAGGGATTTTGAACAACCAATTATCAAAATTGAACAGCTAGCAGTCAGAACGGCAGAATAAACAAAGTAATGAAGAAACCATCACCAATATCAACCAAATTTCCAAACAAACTACATAATACACCTCAAAGTCAAGTGGCATAAAGGATGCAAGAGCGATCAACCCACCTAGGTTGAACCACAGAAGTCGACATCGATTTAAGGTAGTCGGTACCGACTTCTGGTATTAACCCAGATGGGTTCTTGACTTCAGGCACTATCTCGGGCCTCCATCTGCACTGTACCCCAAATCTAATCTTGGTCCAATACGAATGCTACCCCGATAAATACAAATGATAGAGCCAACAAGAAAGAATCTAGTTTTTGTCATCACTACACGGAACCTCTATCTGGTCTTCAACTCTTACCTCTACACCATAGTCACCAAAGCAGCTACTCTAGGCAATTCTAAGACTAGAATCAGTCTGCCCCCTATACTTTTGACTTATTCTCTCTTAAATCCTTTGTAATCACAATCAAAGCTATAAGCAACAAAGCTATAAAGTTTTCCTAGACCTAAGATTGTCGAACCACTATAAAATTTATGTACCTTGTTTATTTTTCTATTATTTTCTATTATTTTTTCTATGTTCTAAGGCTGGTGTTTTCATATTATACTCTAGGGTGTTGATAGTAACACCCCCGAATTTTTTGGAAATAAATAAGAGAATATAATTAGAAGTTAAGAATTAGTCTAAAAAGAGAATTGTCACGAATGTCTGAATTTAACTATGGGACTAGCGCCATTGCGTCCGTAGTAATTTTCCGAACAATTTTCATATATAACTTGTTGAAATCCGAGATAAAATGGAAAAGATATAAACATTTGAATAATTGTGAAATTGGAATAAAAAATAAAAAGAAAAGAAAATGAAAATGAAAAAAAATACGTGGAGGCGGTCGACCCGACCCTTGCTAGTCAACCAAGGGCGGTCGACCTAGGGCAAAGGCGGTCGACCCGACCTTGTTTTTAAACGAGGGGTGAGATTTTTATGCCACTTTGTTTGCTTGATCGTGTTTATTTCGTGCATGGCAAGGCATTGGAGCAAAGTCCGGACTAGTTAAGGTTCTGATTTGACGGTGTTGAGTAAGGGCATACCTTATATATTCATAGCTTGGGGTTAGCCTAAACCTAATCTTTTTGCTTCTAACGAAGCTCTGTCAAAATAAGCCCTAAACCCTAAATTTCTAAATCAATTTCTAAACTCCAATTCTCTTCCAAATCTCAAACTAAAACTAAAAAAAGAGATCTTACATCTAGAGAGGAGATCTAAGCGGAAATTAAAGGAGAAGTCTCCAGCTTTTAGGCCAAAATTAGAGCTTAGGATGGAGGTGAGTGAGAACAGACTTTTAAACAAGTTAATTAAATTAAGTGATTTTAATTATACCCTTTTTGATTAGATTGTAAATTCTAAATTTTATCTGATAAAATTTCAAATTATAATTTACTTATTTTGCGTCGAATAATATACATGTTTTACGACGGAGTATTTACATAGTTTATGACTAATTATTTACATGTTTTATGGCTGATAATTTACATGTTTTACGTCGAATTTTCAAAATAGACTGTTAATTCCAAATTTAATTGTAAATCTAGGATATGAAAATTTGATTCTTTTTCCCTAATTACAATCGACATATGAAAGCTTTAGAACCCTAAATCCTATGCAAAAACATGGTTTTATACTGTTAGATTGAGAATTTAAATAATGTGAAAGCTGTGTAATGATTAGATCTAATATTGTAAAAATGTAATGTTTAGGCTACGTAATGATTAGATCTAATATTGTAAAAACTTAACGATTAGACCACGTAATGATTAGATTTCATTTTTATTGAAGCGTATGATTAGTTGCATAATGATTAGCTACAATATCTTTTTGCAATTGAAATTAATAAAATGAAATATGAATTATGAAATCAAATCGATTAAGTCTGATAATCAATTAAAAATGAATTAATTTACTTAAAACCAAAAAAATAGAGAAATACTTGGATTATAGGAAATCGACCTAGTATTGATGTAGGTCGACTATCGTATGTCGTTTTGGACTAAATAAATTATTTGGTGCCCTTGTGCCTTTAGCTCTTTGGCAATCGACCTACGATTGATGTAAGTTGGCTGTTGTATGTCACTTTCAGACATTATTACACTAATGGGAGGCCTTGTGTCTTTAGGTTGTGGACATTGTTGTCCTTTAGACTATTTGACTGGTACGCATTTATGCCTTTTATTTTGTAGTGTGAATTTACTTTGGTTTTACTGTATTGTGAAGTTGGGTACGGTGTATCATGTATGTGACTTTTACCATATTGTGAAGTTGGGTACGATGCGGTATTGTGAAGTTGGGTACGGTATGTCATCTAGATAACTTTCTATGTATTGTGAAGTTGGGTACGCAGTGCACTCATGTGTTTTGATTGGATTTTCGATCTTTTATTGTCGTTTTCGTATGACCTTTTAACACTTAAAGCTAGGTTATATGTAGTACTGTAAAGAGTTAAGCGTAATAACTCCTTTAGGTATGCAAGAAGTATTTTGCTACTAGGACTAAGGGGCTGGGCATAGATGTATTTGATGAGTCACTATGCAAGTATACATGTGTGTCCTTCCTCTTAGACCTAGTATGAGTTAAAGTGGGATGCAAATTGGTCCTAATTATTAGATGATTGTTTGTGATCTATTGTTATCCCTTATATTGTCTAATTTATGACTTATGACCTTAGGTACATGGACACTGTTTACTCTCTATATCACTTAGAGAAGACTTAGAGTCAGTTATATTTAATTTTCTTGTTAGTCTCGTTCTCATTCACTAGACTTTATGTATGATCCATTTTATTTTCTCCCACAATAGGTGGACAAAGTAGCCGTTGACAGATCCATTGCTACCATCGGATTATCGTGCTTGGAGTCTAGATCTATTTACCTTCTATAATGTATTTCCACCAGTACATTTACTCTTGCTGTACTTTTCTCATGAGGGATTTTTTCTTCTGATACTTTGATATTTGACATGCACTGATGATTTTCTGAGGCTATGGTATTATGACATTTTGAAATAGGATATTTTCATGCTTTCAAGATTTTATTACTATTATTCATTTATGAGATTATCCTTATATTTGATATTATGTTTCTAATGTGATGACGTTTGGATTAGATAGATTATTTCTTTATTGATACCTTAGTTTTTGTGATGCTGCCTTTTACTTTAAACTGATGACCCATATCTTTTGATGTGCATCACTACACCAAAACAAACGATTCTCAACTAGTATAAGTGTTGCAAAAAAATTCAATAACACTTATATGTGTTGCTACAGGGCCGTGGGCATTTGTTTGCAATGCTTATAAGCGTTGGCTTATATTTTCCCCAACGCTTATAAGCATTGTGAAAAAATATCACCCAATGCTTATCGGCGTTGCGAAAAAATATCACCCAACGCTTATAAGCTTTGGATTACATTTTTCCCAACGCCTATAAGCATTGGGACATTTTTTTCCCAATGCTTATAAGCGCTGGGGAAAAATATCACCAACGCTTATAACCATTGCAAACAAATAAACACTTATCGCTAATGTAAATGTTGAAAGATATGAAGTAGATTATATTTAAAATAGAATATTTTCTTAATTTAGCAAATTATACCCTATCAATATCAATAAACAGTATTCATAATCATGGTAATAAAATCGAGCATCAATTAACAAAAGATAAATTCAATACATAATTAAGTTACGAGTACATAGTTTGTCAATTCCACACTAGTATTAAATTGTAATAATAAACGATAAGACATAGTTTGCCTATGGTTTGGACTATGCCACGAAAGCCTTTGGACATGGAAGAGGCTACTATGATTTCCACCACATCTTCGCCTTTTTTATAGCCTATGTAGGTTGAAAGATTGCACATGCGATTTTTGCATCCTCGACTAGCTCGTGCTAGTCTCTGTCTTTTATTGAGACGGATATTGACATTCCTCTTCCTTTCCTTTTCATGCATTGGCGAAGTCTGCAAGCTTTGGATGACATGGAATATCTTTGGGTAACTTGTCCCATGGTTGACAGAAAACAAGGGGGATAGGGTGCCGGTTTTTTAGATGAACTTCGTTTGCTACAAAAGAGAGAAGTGATGATGACATTAACGGATGTATAAGTGGTGCTTAAGGATTACTTGCGTATGATTTTGGGAGGGTTATAAACTAGATTAGAATATATCAAAAGTAAAAATATTGCAGCATTAGGATGAACTTTTGCACCAAAAAATTAAACACATAATGAGATGAGGTGCATTAAACATATCGCCTAATGATCAAAGACTTCTTAACGCTAACTGAAAATATGCACTTTTGAATCCATACCGTAATAAATTTCCCCGAGTCTTTAGAGAAAAATGTTTACTGGAACTTTATTGCTAAACCTTTAATATTCTTTTGTGTTGTACCAGCCATTTTAAAAAACATGGAAATAAGTTGGTGCTATCAACATGTAAATATAAAATCTAATAAATATAGAAGTGCATGTAATCATAGTAGAACCAAAGGTTGCCTAATTAGCAAACGGTTGGCATTTTCGCAAATAAGAAGAAGAGTAGCAATAGAGAACCAAAGCACTCATTACAAAAAGCTTGAACATAGGAAGAGAATAAAAACAAAACAAACGAGCATGATAAAAATGCACATGGTATAATTGTAATGTAGATTCTTAGAAAACGAATATCAGTAATTAACCTTGATGTGCACTAAAAATATTAGCATTTAAAACCAATCAAAGTTCCTTTAAAAGACTTAAGTGAAAGTGAAAACAACAGATAAATATATTATGAACACAATGCAGTTTATTTAGTATATATCATAAAATTAAATACATCGATGTTAAAAGAAAGAAAAACTAAGTGATAATTTTTGTAATTTAATAACCATGAAGATCAATGTTAAAAGAAAGAAAAACTAAATGCCAGGTGCACTACAGGCTATACAGGCTAAGCTTCTGGCCACGGCATACACATGTATGTGTGTAGGAGTGCACAGACATGCAACATCAAACAAAATCATGAGTTTACATTTCACTTATCTTTCTACAATGGAAACAATAAAAAAACTAAAAACTTCCAAGATAGTTTTACAAAATTAACAAGTAATTCACTAACCACATGTAATTGGCAAATACCTCCATATATCTCAAAATAGGAATCTTGGACAATTTGTAGAATCTTCAAAAAGACGAACACAATGGCGCAAAGAGCACAATCTCAGTCTGGGTGTCCTTCTTTCTGAAACAAATGATTCAAATTTATTCTAAATCTCACAAATGATGAATGCAAACAAATTCATATAAGAAGACATTTCATGCTATTCCCACGTGGCGGCATCACTTCAGTTCAACTACCCACCATTCGACGTAGCAACATATATATAGTAATAAGCTCAGTAGTCAAATGAACGATATACCTACCAGCACATTGTATCATTTTTAATATTATTATATCTCTAATTTGAAATAAAACTTATTGTATCAATTTTAATATATACAATTGGAAAATAATAATGTATTAATTATCTTATTTATAACTATTTAAAATATATAAACTAATAAAGTATATTTCATTCTTTTTACAGTTTAAACTTGAGAAAATCATTTTTTACAAGTCAGCATTAAAAACATGCACTCATTAACTATTATTTTAAGATGAACGTTAATTTTTTTATTTTATGTTTTAGCACAAATAGAAATTATTGAGATATGAAACAATAGTTTAAAACTAACTATATTTTTAAAAACTAATTTAGTTATTTTATAAACTTGTTTATTTTTTTATAAAATATTGTTAACTTAGTTAATTTTATAAAATTGGCAACTTTTTGTAAATTTGGTTAATTTTTATAAAACGTAGTCGAATTTCTTTACAATTTAGTTAATTTTTATATGTTTAATTAATTTTTACAAAAATTAGTTAACTTGGTCAAATTTCTTTAAAATTTAGTTAATTTTTATAGAATTTAGTTAATTTTTGTAAAAACTTAGTTAATTTTTAAAAACTTATTTAATTTTTATAAAACTTGGTTAACTTTGATAATCTTTATAAAGCTTGGTTAATTTTTATAAATTTGCTCAATTTAGTTAAAAGAAATTAAAAAATAATTCATTTTTATAAACATAGTTAATCTTTATAAAACTTAGTCAATTTACCTAATTTTTTATAAAACTTAGTTAATTATTAAACTTTTTTACTTTTTATTAAATATAGCCAACTTGGTTAATTTTTAAAACGAGTTAACTTAGTTAACTTTTATAAACTTTGTTAAATTTTAGAAACTTATTTAATATTTATAAAACTTGGTTAACTTAGTTAATTTTTGTAAAACTTAGTTGGATTTTTTAAAATATATTTATATAAAGTTAGTCAACTTAGTCAAAAAAATCAAAACATAATAAATTTTTATAAACTTAGTTCTTTTTTATAAAACTTAGTTAACTTAGTTAATAATTTATATAACTTAGTTAAAAAATTTATAAAACTTATTTAATTTGTAAAACTTGTTCATATAAAATTTGGTTAATAATGTACATAATGTGTGTCGTTTTGATCGTCTCGTCGTGCTGACCTCTAAAGTATATTCATATCTGTCTTTCGGTGTCCGTTGCGTGACAAACTTGCAAAATAGACATCCGTATCGTTTACGAAATTTCAACTCTTCGTTCCTCTATCTTTTTAGTTGTCCATCGTGAAATCCTATAGCCTCTAGCCTTTTGTATTTCCAAAAATTTATTTCCAACCTTTAACAGTCCACCGGTTTGAATAATATATTTATTAGTTCTTTGCTGCGTCTTTTACTTTCTCTACCTTTATAAAATAAATAATGTACAATTCAAAGTTGCTATATATTTGTTTTATGTCTGTCCACTTTCCTTTCCTGCCACTTTGTTTCTACCTCTGGAAAGAAAAAAAGGGGCTTGCTTGCACTCGATTGGACCGTTCTCCTTTGTACAGATCCTCACCTATCACGAGCACCATGCCATACCCGACCAATTTTGCCTCACTTCCTCGCATGCTAGCCGAGGTCCTCCTTCACAAGCATAGGTCGGCCGAAGTTATCCACCCAGTTCGCCATCTCCTTGACAGTAGAACTCCACCAATCCCACTCCGACCTTGCTCTGCCCCGGCAGCCAAAGCCGCGACCTCTACCTCACTACAGCAGCCGTGCTTTTTTTTTCCTTCCTTTCCCTCGCGTGACTAATCACCGATCCCCTTCTTTATTATAATGGTATTATGAAATTTGTTTGAGATATTATAATCTGCATTTATATATATAAGATCTATACATACATTTTTTTTTTTGAAAATGGGTTAATTGATATTAAACGGGCTTTGCGGCCCAATAGCCTGAAAGTATCATTACAATAAAACATTCCGAGATATCATCCGACAAAACCAGTACAGTCTCATCTCAAACTAACACTTTCCTAAATTAATTAGGGTTCTTTTATTTCGATAATAATGGCGACTACAAGATGTTTGCTTGATTTTCTAGCTTCACAGCCATCCACTTCCAGTTCTCCAGTTGTAGTTTTTCTTTTGCCTCTAAGCTGGTGAGTTTCTTAATTCTTCCGATGTTGATTTTCACGTCTCTGGCAATATACTCTGCTAATTCTAATTCATCTTTTTCTTTTCCATTTTTGAAAGCCCTTATGTTCCTTTCTCTCCAGAGATGCCAGACAGTTGTCGTCAAAGAAATTTTCACAACCTCCTTCATCAAGTTCGTGAAATCTGTCCGATTACTCAGGTGAATAATCTCAATTTCTAAGTTTTGGACCGTTTCTGATTGCAGATTTTTAAGTTTTTGTATAGCCCACACCCGTTTACTAAATTTGCAGTCGAAAAATAAGTGGTTATGAGTTTCTGTTTCTTTCCCGCATAAGTTACATATATCTTCATTAAGAATACCCCAGCTTTTTAGTCTATCTTTAGTACTCAGCCTGCCTTTGATTGCTTTATATGTAGTGTGCACCATTTTAGGGCAATTAGATTTGCTCCAGATGACATTATACCAATTTACCATTTCATAATGTTTCCTGTTTTCATTCCAGACTTCGTTCATTTTGAAATTTCCTTTTTTGTTGTTTTTCCAGACCCATTTATCAACTATCTTGTTTGAAAGAATAGGGATTTCCTCTATCTCATGTTTCAGATTCCTTGTAATCAATTGTTTTTCTGTCTCCCATTTGTTATTATGAATTATTCTAGCTACTTGAATTTGTGGTGTGTTGTTAGCTGAGTAGCTTTCCCATCCAAAAATGTCTATAATGCTTTTGTTATTTATCCATGGATCCCTCCATAAGTCTGTGTCTTTCCCATTTGCTATTTGTCTTTTAATTGAACTTTTAAGGATCCCTCTTTGTTTTAAGATATTTTTCCAAGTTACTGAAGCATTGTTATCAGTTTGGATAGTCCAAAAATTGTCTTTTAAATATCTATTTCTCATCCATTTGGCCCATAAGTTTTCAGAAGAAATGAATTTCCAGGCTAATTTGAGACCATATATCTTTTTAAGTTCAAAAAGGTTTTTCAGTCCCACTCCTCCTTCTTTTTTGGGTCTACACAATTCATTATAATTCACTTTATGTATCCCTCCTTTCCATATGAAATTAGCACACACTGTATTTATCTTAGCTATAGAGCAATCTGGTATCTGAAATGTTTGTAGCCAGAATCTTACTTGTGAAGTGATTACAGTATGAACCAATTCCACTCTGCCTGCAAAAGATAACATTTTTGATCTCCATCCCTGTAGTTTTTCCCTAATCTTATCTATCAGCTTTCCACATTCAGCATCAGTGATATTATTGTTTGATAGAGGAACCCCTAGATATTTAACTGGCAGCTCTCCTTCCCCTACTCCAAGTTGTGCTAATATGTTTGTTTTGTTCTTAAAGAATTTATTCATATAGCACTTTGTTTTAAGCTCATTAACTTTGAGTCCAGCCAATTCCTCAAATTGTTTATATATATATATATATATATATTAGTTTATAGTAGTACTGTATATAGATAACGGTGTACAACATAGTTTATATAGGATTTGTTGTGTATATTTTATAATGTTATATATTTTTTATGTAATTGGTTTGTATAATTACAAGGTTGTTTACGGAAATATGATAGGATGGTATTGATATATTTTATAACACATATTTCAAAGTATATATATTAATGTATACGTATAGATCTAATGTAAGGTACGTTGTGTATAGTATATATATTTGAACTGTTGTTTGTATATCCATTAGCTTATGTATTTGAACGCCGGGTCTACATATTTACCTGAAAGATAATTTTATTTTGGTGTATATTTTCTGTAGTTTTCGCAGTGTTTGCACATAAGCTGCGTGTAGATGGTTGAGTGGCCGCATACACAATCATTTTCACATACATATGGGCTGCATACGTTATATCTATTTGTTGCGTATATGATTTGAGTAGCTTGCATACAATTTGTTGCTTATATATATAGGAAATCTGCATATGTATGTATAAGTTCATATAATTGTATGGAGTCTGCTGTTATAGTGTTATATGATGTCTTTTAAGAATAAACATTTATAAAATGTATATCATATAGGGTATATTGTCTGCATATGTATATGCGCAAGTTGTACATTTAGATTTAAAGAATATATTTTTTTATATATGTAAGTAGTTATATATAGTTATTTATATAAGGTCATTTACCACTTATCTTCATCAATCCGGTTCTGATTCATTTTATCGATTCCTATTATCAGCTTGTCCATCAAATTCATGCCCATATTGCTTTGCTGTGGAAGTCGTGCCTGCATATCGTAACTCAATTTCATTGTCTATCCTCTCTAGCCTTGAAAGGTGAGCAATCACTCGCGATTAACGTTCTTATATTTATTAATTTTGATTTTAATTGAAATGACAATTGAAATATGCTGTTGTAGTTATTTACATTGATATGTATATGATGTTATCTGTATCTATTCACCTGTGACATATGGCACCATTATCTTTTATTTATATTGATGATATATGCCTCTTATATTATTATCATATCTGTTATCACTCTGCAAGTTCCCTGTTAGTATAGAATTCGCTATGGGTTGAAATGATACATACCCGAACGATCTGTAAAATAGGGGAAAATCGTTATGGGTTGAAATGATAGACCCAAGCGATTTTCATTTGAATTGAATTTGAGATTGCGGGTGGAAATGATATATACCCGTATTTATATTTTAAATTACGGATTGAAATGATAAATATCCATATCACTTGATCATAGGATAGAAAATTATATACATACACTGTGGTACATATATATATATATATATATAAATATTTTGAAATGATTTCTATGGTTTTGGAAAGAAATATACGGTTTTATATAAATATTGATTTTAGATATCATATAAATCTTATTTTATATATATAGTTAAATTCTTGATTTTAAGCTACGTACAATTTTTTTAATATAAAATAAGTTTAAAAATAAAAGTTTGATTTTGTTAAATATAATATGGTTATGAATTTAAAATTTCATATTATTATAGAGTTTGTAATGGTTTTTAATAAATTAAGGCAGGAAAGATAGATTTGAAATTAATTTGAAAGTTTTATTCAATTAAGAATTATATTTAATTAAAATCGATTTGGAACTTATTGAATTTGAGATTTTAAAGGATACAATTTTATAACTTGATTTTGGTTTAAGGCGATTTAAATGAATATATCAAGTTTAAATAAATTGAAGGAATATTCAGTTATTTGAAGTTTAAAGGTTTTACTTAAATGATATTGGATTTACTAAGTAAATATTTCAAAACTAAATAATAGTAAATTGCAAAATTGTCACATTTAGTTTTGAAATTATAAAATATTTAAAGCTTTGAAATATATATTTTGAAATGGTTTGTTTTGGGGTTCAAATATGTATTTAAAATCGATGTAATTTTGAATGGTTTATTTACAAGCTAAATTGGAATTAATGATTTGAGATCTAATTAAATTTGAATTTGGAATTCGAGTTGATTTGGAATTAATTTGTGAAATTTAAGGAAAACAATTTTATTATATATATTATTTTAATATTTAAATCGGTTAAGTGGGAAGTATTATGATTTCCAAAGTGTTTTGATTTAGAAAGTGTTATAATTTTGAAGTACTAAGATTTTGGAAATGGATATATTTGAAATGGATATATTTGAAATGGAAATTATGTCGTATTTGGTTTTGAAATGGAAATGATATCGTATTGATATGGTTTTGAAAAGGCAATGATATTTTGACTTTAAGGTATAAATTATTTTGAAATGACCGCGGTGTTATAATAACGTTTGGTTGTTAAAGAGACCGGGATCGGAAGTTGTCATACTCTCTGCCAACTTCGAAAAACACTTTAACAACTGTGTATGTGATGGAGATTTCAGAATGAAGTAGGATGGTGGCAAAGTTCTATGGAGGCATATACATGGACCCGAGTATCGTGAGTTGGCATAAGGTGGCTAAAACAGGAGCGATTCCGGGCCAATGAGGTTGCTCCTCTTATCGGACACACTTCTTCGATACCATTATATTACTTTGTGATTGATTGGGTGCACCTTTGATTTTGGGAGTGTAGGTCGAGGTGGACGGTAGCGGCTGCTACGCGTTACCACCAGTCCGGATGTGTAATTGGTGTATCTACCCTAGCATTGCCTCGTTGTGCCGTGTCACCAACCCTAGCGCGCCTTGTATGAGTTTTTATTTGTGCCGTACCTATAGAGTATCCTCTGATAGCCTCCCGATCAGGAGGTATTACGGTACTGTATAGACTATTGGCACTATATATGTGTTAAGGTGGAAAATGTAAAGCATTAACGTTATTTTTAAGTAAGTTTACTTTACTTTAGATGTTATTATAATAGCGTACATTACTACATAGTAGATAGTTTAACGGATCCTTAGAGGATGGTTATCCCAAACATCCTTTGAGTTACTTGTATTTTAGTTGTTATTTCACTTGAGTTGGATTTATTGATATAAGAATGCTAATTCTGACTCGAGTGTTTTTTGTTTTGCTTTACGCTCGGGTCAGACTGAGTGATACAACTTTTGAGACTCACCTTTAGAGTTGGAGCTTCGTTGGAGATCCTTCTACATCTTTCAGCTTGGAGTTATTCAGTTGATTCCAGTGATGAGTTATGATCCTGTATTTGACTATTGTATTTAAAACTTCTGTTGTATCTTATTTAACTCTGTTATATATATATATATATATATATATATATATATATATATATGTATGTATATATATAATAGCTTCATGAACTACTATTCTTTTGTTTCCGCTTCATATTGTATATTACTCTGTGTCTGTGATTCAATGATATATTTATTTACTGTATATACTGAGTTTTTCCAAATATAAATTAACAACTTGATATTTTGAGCAATTCAATTCCGGCATGTGTGAATGCGAATGGTTGAAAATTTCAGGGTGTTACATGTAGACTACAGAAGAATAGTGAAGTGATATTAATAAGATAGAAAGAAATGCGTGGTGGGAAAAGTAGACCTTAATTGGGAAAAATGAAGAGTAAAGAGAAAATTTCCCCAAGCTTAGTTGTCTTTTTAGACAGAGACTGCACAGATTGAAACCCTTATCCGTTGCAGTAAATGAGATTTGGTTATTCCTTTCTGAGCTTGGAATAGAAGAGATGAATAGATCTTATTCATAGTGAGTAATACAACCTATGTTGGCAATAAGTAATAGGCGGCAGGAAGAGCATATGAGTTACCTAGATTCCTAGAGTAGAACCTTTATATGCCAAAGTGGACATGGTCCTAGACCTCCTTGCCCTAGATGATAGCTGTGTTTAGTTGCTGTATATAAAATAAATAAAAGCAGAATAAGATAACTAAAAGGAAAACAACAAATTTAAAGAAAGCAACAAAAACATCAACAGAAAAATATAAAAAGAGATATTTTTTTATGTAAACTGTGCTTGGGGAAGTAAATAATTTTTTTTAGAATAGTAGCCTAAATCCCAAGTACGGAGGAAGATGTGTGCAAAAGAAAAATCGGAGAAATATGTAGTTTTTCCTTTTTCTACCTTCTTTCTGACATAAGAGATTGAATTCAGAAAATTAGATTTTTCTAAAATTCGAATATTTAAAGTTATATGGTAGGGTTTGGATGCAAAATTCGTTGAACTACACCCCTATTCAATAGGAGTGTAGAAAAAATTAGATGAAAAGTGTTTTAAATTTTCAAAAGATTACATTCATATAGAAATTGCAAGTATATTTAGGATGTGTGCATCATGTTTTAAAAATAAATTTTTAAAGAAGCAAATCATTCATATTGAAGGTACCACTTAGAAATTCATGTACATGCATATATTTGGTATTGAATAACACTTCTGCACAAGAGCACGGGTGGTCGAAAAATTGGATGTACACAAAATGGATGTGATTGATGCGAGGAATTACATAATTCTACCCTTGTCGAATGTCGAGGACGAAATTTCCTAAGGGTGGGAGAATGTAACACCCACATTTTTATAAAATCAATTAAATTAACATAATTGCAAAACAGAATATAAATGTCAAATATATGCATTTAAGAATTAAGAGGTTGCATAGATTTATGCAAGCAATGATTGTGTGATTAATTGACGCATCAATCAATTAAAAAGGGAACTAATTGAGAGATATAGAGGCATCAATTAGTCAGAGAATATATCACTTTTATAACATTAATTAATTAAGGGTCTTCTAATAAAGGAAAATGTATGTGGGGAAAAATTTAAATGATAACATACATATATTAATTTATAATTGATGCAATCAATTAATTAAGAAATTAATTAAAGACATTAAGTATTAATTAATGAAAGATGGAAACCTATATGTCAACTAATTAGGTAATGAACTGAGGGTTTAAATATATACAACCAATTAATTGGGTAATGAATTGAGGGTTTAAATATATACAACTAATAAATGTGTGATTGAGTGACGTATAGGAATTAATTTGGATATCGATTAAAATGGAAAAACATGTCAATTAATTGATTGGCAATAAGTTGAGCGTTTTAAAAAGATTGTCAATTAATCAAAAATATTCCTTTGTTACAATTGCTAATAATGTAAATTAATTAGCTAGAAGAAAATGCCAGTTACAGGATTATTGTTTTCAAGTTAAAAAGAAAAAAAAGAATTGGAATGCGTACAAAAATCAAATGGATTAAGTAAGTCTATGATGAAGGTAAGTTAATAAGAGTAAATTAAAAAGTATAACTTCTATATACAATCAATTAATAGAGGTATTAATTGACGTGTTCAAATAGGTAAGAAATTATAACGTATAAGAATCAATTAATATTGGATATACATATATATATATGTATATATATGATCTAATTAATTGGATAATTAATGGGAGAATCTTACTTAGAAGGAAACGTGAATTAATAGGGTCGTAAAACAAAGGAATAAATGAATAACATTGGAGAATTATACTTTATAAGCTAATGTAAACAAATCAATAAATGACGGTGGGTTTGTTTTTAGGGTTAATCGAATGGTTCATAGTTGTTCACTACACCTATAAATTGAACGTAAACTTAACTCCAACCCGCACTATTTTCTCTGAATCAGCTACTGTCATTTACAACAAACTCCTCTTCTCTTCTTCCTCTTCCTTTCTCCTCTATCAATCAAATCTTTCCCCAAACAAAAAATAAAATTAAGCAAGGATATTCATACAAGCAAATTAGAGAATTGCGCAAACAAATCAGGGAATATACAGCGAATTAAAAAGGGGAAAAGCAGGGAAAAGCGTAGCAAATTAAAATGGATAGAGGTTGAAGCCAAGGACAACATGTGAGTGGATTTATTTATATATCTTTTAATTTTAAGCTATATTATCGTTAAATTTCCGTTTAGATAATTTTATTCAATAATTAATCCTATTAATTAAGTTATGTTGAACTATAAGGAATTTACAGTATTAGTATTTATTTACATATGTTTCTACATTTTGGATTTCTATGCAAGCGTCATTCTTCTTCTATTTTCTCCTCTTTCTTCGTGTATGGATTAGAATAGACTAAACATGAATATGGATTAATAATTAAGAATACTGAAATGAAGGAAATAAGATGTAAAGTAATAAAAGTTTCAGGAATGGAATTACTGTAATAAATTACGTTAAAATAGAAAGTTAATTAATCTAATAACTGGATTTGGGAGTAGCTAAAAGGTTAATTGGTTGATTTAGAAGATAAGATACATTTCTATAATATAATATTTAAAAGACCACAATGAACGTAATTGCTTGAATAAAAGAAAGAAAAAGAGAATTAGTGTAAAAATAGAGAAACCACTGTATTTTATACTATTCCAAAATAGTAAAAGAAATATCTAGCAGTCATGGATTATTGTTTATAATATCATTTAATACTGAAAAATGGAAATGGATTTTTAAATATAGTTTTCATAACCAACCAAATAAAATAGAATTTCTTCCTAGAATAGAAGATAATAAAGCAATGTATGAAATGAATCAAATAAATTGTTAGATAAGAAATTAAGGATGCGAACAATAAACGAACCTAGGTCTGCATTTACCGCTCAGACTATATGATAAGATAGTTATTATGATAAGTTAATTATATAATAAAAGAGAATTAAAAAGAATTCTATATCGTAATAAAGAAGATAGACAGGAACGGAAAAGAAATGATGGAATTATGTACGGACTATAAAAGAAGAGAACTGACAATTACAGGTAGAATTATAACATAGGTTATAATTAAGTAATAAGAACGGAAAAATTTATTTTGAGACTTTGAATTAATTAATGAGCAATAATAATGGTAGAAGGTTAATTAAATAATTTATATTAAGTCAATAAGAAAATAAAACAGGAATGATAAAAGAGGCTTAATTTAATGAACTTAAGATTTATATTAAGTTAAATAAGCAAGATAATGAATGTGGCTCATACAACAGCATTCCCTATTAAATAAATGAAAATCTCACAATAGATATAGGTGAGACGACGGCAAGAATATGCCAATTAAGGTAAATAAGTAGCCAACATAATAAGAAAGTAAACTAAATGCAAATTAAAAGATAAGACTTAGGGTCTAATAAAAGAATTGAGATGCGTTTGGAGCAGCCCATAGGATAAAGCGTCTAACGAAGCAATTCATCATGGATTTTAGAAATGGAGAAGCACGTCCAACTTAGTATTTTTGGGCATGAAGGAAGTATGAGACTTCAACGGGATGTGAGGATACTCTAGGATGGCCCGTTGGGTAGGCCTAACACGGCTGCACCCTCGGAGGCAGGTCTGTAGGTGTTCCGTCAAGAGAGTGTGCCTTGACTACATTTGCATTGTAGGCCTAACGAAGCAGACCGTTGTCGGCAGATAGAAGGGCTTGGTGTTCGTAGTAGGGTATTCGTATGTCCAGTACTTGCAAGTAAGTTTAAGGATAGTCGCATGCGGATATCGTCCAGCATCAAGACCAAGAACGAGTTCGGGAAAGACTAGATTTAAACCAATAGACCAATGATTCTTTCACTATCAAGACATTAGGTGAGGGGCACCGCCATTTGGATGTTAGATTTTTTGCAGTAGGGCACGACCCTTAACCCTTTAGAAGTCTTTCGGTTAGTTGAGGGGTGGCTGCATGGGGCCATAACCACGGTGAAAAAGAGACAGACCAACTAGAATATCAATATTGTAGGCCTAATGAAGCAGTCCTTTACAGATATTGAAAATTTCCAACTAAATTTCATACATGGTAGACCTTGTTGTTGGGATTTAGATAGTAGACAGAACGATTGCGTAGTCCTCAATGTACGCACTGGGTGGTACATTGCGGATGTCCGAGCACTGGCATAGACTAGTACGGACACGATTTATGTTTTTATAGTAAATAGTGGAGCATATATATTGTAGGCCTTACAAAGCAGTCCTTTACAGATGTAGCTACGGAACACTCGTGGAGCAAGATGATGGAGCATCTGTATTGTAGGCCTTACGAAGCATTCCTTTACAAATGTAGTTACGAAACGCTCTTGAATCAAGACGATGGTGCCCTTTTCGGGAGGATATGGAAGGTACCATGGGTGGTACCTAGGACCAATATGGTCATTGGGCATATAGCTACATATATGTATATATTAGTTATTATGTTTTAATCTATTATGGGTAGATGGGCACGGTTCACGAACAGAGGCGAGAGTATTGTATTATAATGAACCTAATATAAGAGTAAATGGAAATAAAAAGATATATGCAGAATTAAGCCTAGAAGTATATAATTCATCCATTCACCAGAACTTTAGTTCCGACCCCCTCCTCATAACATCCTACAGGTAGGTAGATGGCAAAGACTTCCCAGCTTTAAGACGCTTGTTTAGTAAGTGTTATTATATTGGTGAGTATTTACTTACTATATTTTAGTCAATTCCTCTATGAGATATTTAATTGAGCTTTGATGTAATTGTCTTTGCCTATTTGCAGGATACCGGATTCCCAACTCGGGTTTCAGTGGGCTTGGGTTTTAGCATTTTTGCAAAAAATCCGGACCCACTAGAATTCGGGTTGTTACAGAGAGCAATGGCGAAATCGAATCGCCTGGAATCGCAAGTCGATTTTTTTAAAGCGGCTGAATGAATAAAATCATTGAGAAGGAATTAGTGAGTAGGAATTAGGCTATGCATGACTAAAGGATGCTCATTTACTTTATTGCCCCAACAACATTTAGTTAATTCCAATTTAACCAGTTTTTCTAACAAAAATATGTGTTAGCAATAAAAAAAGTGTAAATGTGTATTTTGGTGACACAATTTTAGCTTAGCAACGGATATTGTTGTGATTAATCTACAACACAAATAAGTTTTGGCAATCGAAAAAAATAAATGTTACGAAATGGCTCTCATAGCGTAGTGGCGTTCTAGGTATGTCAAAGGATGCGGGTTGTCACATGTGGTATCAGAGCACTAGGTTTGATATTCCTAAGGAAGAAGCGTATTTGACATGTAAGGGGACATATATATATATATATATATATATATATATATATATATATATATATCTAATTTAAAAAAGAAAAAGTGATTTTTGAAATTTTTTTCAAAATGGATTTTCAAAGCATAATTATATGTATAAATATAAGTATTTTTGTAAAAGAAATGTTTAAGAATCCTTCAAATTCATGCCTGTGCTTATTATAATTCCTGCTTGTGTTGTTCTCTAGCTTAAATCTTATTTGAGCTATCTATGTAAGTAATTAATTAAATCTTTACTGCTCGCAAATAGATATGGCTGATCCTGTAGGATCTAACTCCACTGATATCCCTGATATTCTAGGTGTGAACATGCCCAATTAGTTCCACCGTTACTTACAAGCTTAGGGACCGGTTGAGCCTCTAAGTAGAGATCCTATGGAGATGGGGCTTCTGGGTGCCTACCCAACCACTTGTCACTCATTACTTTTCTAAGCCATGCAAGGACTTTTCCAACTTGGGTGGCAAGCTGTTCTTAGGTACTAAGAATTTTGTTGATGCTAGAGCTTGGATCCGTAGTTGTGAACGGATATTTGGATTTATAGGTTTGACAGATAAGGTTAGGAGGCAACTTGCTACCTGGCAGCTGTAGGGAGAGGCTCTTAGATAGTGGGAGGTTGTTGAAGTTGAGATAGGTAGCGGTACTATGACTTGGGAAGAGTTTAGGCGGAGGTTTGAGAGGAAGTTCTTGTCGCAGGCTAAGGAGGGAGTTATGTTAGAGAAGTTTATAAATCTAAAGCAAGGTGATTTGTCAATTAAAAAATATGTTAATCAATTTAACGAGCTTGCAAGGTTTTGGAATAGGGTTGATCAATTCCCTACATAAGAAGACACTCAAGTTTGCTTAGGGTTTGAATAAGCCACTGCAGGGTTTAGCAATGAGTCATATTCCTATGGGAGCTACCTATGAGGATCAGGTTAACATGACATTACTTACTTCCATTGCTAAGAAAATTGATGAGGCTCCAAAGGTTAAAGTGAAAAAATTTAAGAAAGGAAAGAAGAAGGGTGGACTTCCATCAGAAGGGAAGATCTAGAAAAGGGAATTGAAGTGTTTCAATTGTAGGGGTGAGCATCATGTTTAGGGGTGTTTGCTGTAGAAGCTGAAGTGCTACAATTGTGATCAAGTTAAGCATATTAATAGGAATTGTCATGCACCACCCAGACCTACTTCTTTGTCTTTTACTCTGGTGGTCTCGGCACGTGCTACGGAGGCTATTCCTATTTCCAGCGTTCATCCAGCATTGGATAAAGGGAAGACAGTAGTGGTTGAAGGTGTATTATTTACATTGGTTTCGCACATTGTTCGATATTGGCGCTTCTTATTCTTTTATCTCTAGTAGACTTGTCGATGACTTGCACTTAGACATTTGCACTGTGACCAACCCTATAGTTGTGTCAAAGCCCGTGGGGGGGGGGGGGATCGACCTATTTGTCAATGATATGTCGGGATTTGAGATTGATGATTTTGGGGGTTGAGTCTGAGTGTGGTTCCTATGTATTACTGTGAAGACCCGTCTTTCTACTCATAGAAAGACATATCATCAATAAGAAAAGAAAGAGATAGAAATAGAAAAGATAGAAAGAAAGAACAACAACTTTATAATCTCACAGCGGAAACGGAACAAAATATAATACATCAAATAACTATTACATAGTTTTACATATATCAGAGTTACACAACATCATACATATGACAGTTATATATACATCGTCATTACATACATCCCAAAATATAACATACATCAACTAACACAGCGGTACTAGACAGATATATACGCCTGGACTGCTGCTCCAAGCTCCTTCAGAAACCAACACTCCATAACCTATCACTTGGCTACTCATAAAAATTTGAGTACCCAAGAGTTTATGAAAAACAGAAATAAACTCCGGGTCAGACATGGGTCTGGTATGAGTAAACGATTTAAAGTTATTTAACTTTGGAAACATTTGAAAACAAAGGTATCACGTAAGACTCCCCACACATAAACACGGGTAAGTTTTTACCTTACGCTAACCAAAATAATTTAATAGGAAATCCAGTGGTATTATAATAGTGTCTAGGGTTTTCAAGTAAAATACAGAAATAGCTGAAATGCTTACATCTCACATTCCAACATAGTTGAGCACAACCAAAACATACGGCGCGTAATGGAGATTGGATTCCATACAATGGCAGGGCTACTAGGGTACCGCCCGTCACAGTACGGGGACTTGGCCACCGTACCGAGGATCACTCCCGACCCCCTACAACACAAGGCCAGAACCATTCCTTACTGAATAGTTTCGAACAAGAAAACCCCACGGTTATAGCTAGCAACCGCCCACACAGCCGAAATAAAAAGGGACATCTAGACAGGGGTATATCTCATCCTGCTTAGGTGCTACCCACCTAACCTTGCTGCATCTCCCCTGTTTTAGCCATTCCCGGTTGATGAGGCTTAAGGCTACGATTACCTTATAGAACATATTTTTTAGGATGCCCATCGTCCACCTGACGATGTTCTGAAAGCATTCAACCCATACAAGTTCGTTTCAGGTTCGAACGAAACCGAAGGCATTATCTCGTTACACTCATTTGGGAATCACCCTCAGAGTCAACGACAATAGTCCTTGCATTCTGAAACACCATCTCGATCTTCACTTGGAAATTTACGACCTAACGTTTAATTTGGATCGATGTGATTTTCGGATAATCATAATTGACTCCCGATCCTGGTCTCATCGAAACCCAAACGCCATTTTAAAGGTCATGTTGTTTAATAGTTTAAACAGTTTAATTCCACACTTTGAATTCACATAGCATTTATCATAGATAAATCATACACAATATCATAGATATATCAAGGCATATCACCAAGTATCACAGAATATCACCAATTAGATATCACAAAATTATGATATTGTAACATCCAAAAATTATTAATTAAAATAAATAATATATTTATACTCTTAGGGTTTAATTTGAAAATAAATTGGAACAAAAATCTCAAACAAATTAAATAAGTGAAAAATTATATATGAATAAAATTTCAAATTTATTTTGAGTTTAAAATATTGTAATAAAGAATGTTTATAAAAGTCATTTGGATTTAAAACCTTACACATATAAACATTACATATATTAGTAAAATTTAATGCACATTGAAAGTTAATTTAAAATTTTCAAGGTGAGTGTGAATATACAAATGGACATGAAAGTTTATATTTCAAGTTGAAATTGAAGTTTGAATTTAAATTTAAAATAAATGTTTTAAAAATAAGTAGCATTTAAAATCATTGAGAAATAAAGTATACAATGGTCAAAACAACTTTTCTTTTAGCATTGTACATGTATGTATATATACAAAAGCATAAAGATATACATTTATTTTTTGAATGTATAAGATATAAATATAAAATTTATAAAATTCATTTGCTTTGTAAAAATCAAAAAGGTTGAATATACATCCACATGGAAGGTATGGTAGAATGATAACAAAAATCTAAAGCTTAAGATTTTCTTCTTACAAATGGCACAAACCATCATTGCTTAAATAAATTAATTAAATAAAAAATTTCAGAAAACTCTTCACCTTGCCAGTTCAAATTTTTAAATCTCCTAACCTCTGAATTTCAGCAACCAAAAAGATTTTTGCAATCTTTAACTTCAACTCTTAAGAAAGAAAAATTCAGAAAAAAGAAAGGAAAACTGTCAAGCTTTTCTTCAACTCAATTCAAAAAGTAAAATCTGAAGTGTTTTCAAACTGTAGTGATACATTCATCTTTCGGGTAAGTTTCGTTTTAAACTTTATAGTTTATAAAATTATAATTTTTAAAACCAAGTTTTAACACAAGCAAAGTTTAAAATGCAGATTAGCTTGAGCAGGGTGAAGTTTCAGGTTTTAGGAAGTGCGGTTCTTTTTTAATGGAAATAAAAAAAAGAGGCAAGTGAATCTTTCCTTTTAAAATTTGAATTTGAGGTTATAATCTGAAATGGAGCAAGATTTAATAAAATAATATTTAATTATTTGCAGGAAAAAAAACCTAGTTTAAGGCTAAAACTTGGTTTCTAGTTTCAAAACTGCAAAAAAGGGGAAAGCTTCTCTGATTTTTTTTAAATTGTAAGTAAAATAAAAGAAAAAAAACTATTGTTATTTATGATTAAGTAAATAAATACAACAGGGGATTTAATACGATAATATCCAATTATTCGCAGGAGGAATCAAGAATTAAAAGCTATTTTGGTTTTCAAGTTTCAGAAAAAGGAAGCTTCTCTGTTATAAATCCCAACTGTAAGTAAAATTATAAACCACTGTTATTAATAAATTAAGTGAATGAACATAACAAGAATAATCACAGATCTGTGTTTAAAAATTTGCAGATCTAAACTTAAGAGAATTTAAAGTAGGAAATGGAAAAATATTTGCCAGGCCTCATCTCTCTTTTGAAAAACTGTCAGAACTTCTGAGAATAAGGCGAGTAAACCCCATGCTTTCTTCAATTTCTTGTGTTTAAATGCCTGCATGGATGTGAATAGTTTTGGCTTGTGAACGGGTTGCTATGCTTGAGTTTTTCTTTGCCTGGAAATGTGATTTCTTCCTTCTGTTCTTTTTTTTGGGTTTCCTGTAACACTTTGGTTTACAGTGTAAACCATGCCAAATTTAAAACCCCTTCCTCTATTGCCACTGAAAATTAAATGATGAACTTTGGTTTTGGATATGCTTTGTGTTTCAGTAATTAAATCAAAGCAAAGTTTTGAATTTTTTTTCCAAAAACTGTAAAAACAGAGTTTCATTTAAGTACCAGGTTTATAAAGGTAAACTATACCAAGATCAAATTCAAATCTCTCTCTTTCTCATTTCTTTTGGGATGGATTGTAATACAAGTTAAGGTTTTGCTTTAAAAACTGTACTATGTTCCAGCAATAAAAATTTAAGCAAAGGCCATATAGTTTTCTCTGGAAATTTACTAAATGTAGTCACCACTTGATTTTTGCGAAAATTCAAACTCTATAGATTTATATCATTTGAATCCACTTCAAAAACGATGATTTTTGAAACAAAAATGCAAATTTTTCATTAAGTTATTATCGAGATTCTTTGGTTGATCAGAAAATTGAACATAGGCCAAATTCCGACGACCAAGGTGATCGTGGTCCTCGAGTTCGACGTCATTGATAGTTTGAGTATCATAGATCACTAGAAAAATATGAGATAAATTTATTAATCATTGGATCTGTGATTCATGATAAAAGTAGGGTTTAAGAACCCATTTTTATTCGCGACCGAAATGATGGTGCTGCACCATCCACTGTTGATCGAACTGTGTAGAGACGGTGCAAATCGATGCGTTGCATGTGTACGAAGCTTCGGTCCAAACTTGGTGGTCGATAACGGACTGGGGAGACGGCGCTCGGCGATTTACTGATGACGTCTCTGATGGGTGTTTTGGGTCGTGATGCTCGATTCGCGGTTTCGAAATAAAAATTGAATTCTGGGTGTTTGAAACGTTTGGGGGATGGACGCCGACGTATTTGTGGCCGCAGCTTCGACCAGCGGCGGCGAAACCGGCCGTGCACGTGCACGTGGGGGGTTGGTGTGTCAGTATGATTGTTTAGGGAAGAAGGGGGTAGCTCAAAGTGTTACACGGGGATTCTGGGTGGAAACTCGAAGGCGAACTCGAGTCGTTTTGAAGTTGTATCGTGTTGTTTTTTAAACCTTAAACAAATTTTCAAAAAAGTGCAACACGAATCTATTTGGGGTGAAACTCGGGGCAAGGGAATGTGTGGCTCGGGGTAAAACTCGAAGCAAGCCACGAGTTGGACATAAAAACCGTAAATTCCAGTTTAAGCTATAAAAAAAATTTCAAACACAAGTTAAGTAACTTTTTCTGAATAAATTAATGATGATTGTAAATGGAATATGAAGTAAATAATATTGGATCAATTATTTAAAATTTATGAAGTTCAAAATTATTTCAAATTGTATATTTTCCTTTGAACAAAAAGTTGTATTAAATCTAACTTAATAAAAAGTTTAAAAATTAATCAAATATTCAAATGTAAATTTTAAACCCAATTTATCATGATGAAGTAGTAATTAACAATCAATGTTTTGTAATGATTTTATAATTTATAATTAATTAATTAAAGAATAGTCAATTAATAAAAGTAATTAAATTTAATTAGTTAACAACGAAGAATTAATAAATTAAAGATATAAATTAAAGAATAATTAATTAATTAAGCCAATTGAATTAATTCATAATTAAGTAAAAATTAAACATTGATTTAAAATAATTAATAAGGATAATTATACGGTTAATTCACTTTAATCCAATCACCTTAATCAAAGATGATTGACCATCATCAAATATTCTGTACTGGATTGATATTTCTGTTGTGATACTGTGATTTCTTCGTGATGCACCGTGGTTTGTGATTTGTTCCCATATGTATGTGAAACCCTCTTTTGCTGTAAAACGACATTTAAACTTCGATGCGACAGGGAGTCGGATTTCAGTTTGTTATCTGAAACCCACATTGAACCTTGAATGTGAATCCTTGTAACTGATACACCCACATGTTTTTAAAATTGAGCATTCACTATTCGGATTAGCTGGGAGAGGACCTTTGTGTCCTATAACCCATTCTGAATAGTGATTCGACGAATGGATAGCATTTGAAGACGGTGGTGAAGACTGGGTGTCTTCGAAAACGTTAGGATAACCTATCGATTGTCTCTGCACCGAGTTGCTCCGGTATAAGGATTCCCTACGTGATGGGAATTCCGATCGGGATTGTGGATACCCAGATTTGCAAGGGCTTCTTCCTTTATTGGACGAAGTGCCTTCGGTTCTGTTCGAACCCGGAATAGACTTGTATGGCCGTGTGTTTGACACTACACTTTGAGATATAAAGCCGATTTCTTTCAAATACATATATGTTGGTGGCGGAGAATTTATTCTCTTAGCTTAACACCCTTCTCTGAGACATACGAGCTCAGAGGTTATGTTGTTGAAGGTTATCGGCGATATACTCCCAATTTGGTAGTGTGGCATGCTAAGTGCTGCTGTATATTGATGATAATTTGTTGATCATTTGTGATCAAAGGATGGCTTTCGTGTAAAGCATAGATTTGTGGACGAGACCTCATCAGACCTCACACCCCGGAAATGGTCGAAACAGGAAAGATGCGGCAAAGTTATGAGGGTCGCTCCCTTTAGGGTTTGTCATTTCCTTTTGGAAAAAGGTAGTGTCATGGTATGAAGCCCAGATACTTACCTATGTGGTTGCTTCAATCTCATTTACTGTGTGGTTGTTGCTTTGTGATGGAGGGCCCTCGGATAAAGGTACTAAAGGACCGGGGAATGTCATAGTCATGTAGTAGTTACCTAGTTACAGAGGTAACCCGGCCTTGTGTTGGCAGAGAACTGGTTAAGTTCTCGGGATGTCCCGCTAGAGGCGTATCCATGTGGCATATGAAGTTCCTTAGCCTGACCATTTGTTGGAAATCCAATTCCCAATAAGAACCCAGTACGGTTTTAGTTGTAGAACCTGCCATTTAACATGGCAGCTATAGTAGGCATAATATCATGGTACCTATGCTGGCTACAATTAATATTCTACTTTCGAAATGACTTTCTACACTATGCACTAGTAATAGTATCAAAGATTTTTCCCGTATCAAGCATATTTGACTATTATAAGGGGCAATCTCCCCCAAGTGTGCGATTGCATTGTGTGTGTGCCGGGAGGCCTTATGGTAGTTTCATTTTCCAAAAAGCATACCGGATTTTCTTATATAATCTGTTTTACTTGAAAGCAACTATCTTTGTTTACTCATACCAGTCCCATGACTGAACTGGATTTTATTGTTTCTTCTCTAAACTCTGGGTGCCCACCATTTCTTCACGGGTAGTCGAGTAGCAGGTTTTCCGTATTTTGGCTCTAGCTATATTTTGGAGTATTTTGGTTTGGAGATTATCGATTTTTGGGAGCTCATACCTTAGAGACATTTTGGAATCTTTTGGATCTCGAGGTGCTTAGTTTGGAGTCCACTATCATTCTCTTTCTTTGAGGACTTTTAGCATATGATCCCTTGTAGTTCTATTATGATATTCTATTTGGAGTTGTGATTCATGTTTTATGATACTCTGATGTTGTAACAGATATTATTATGATGTTGTATCTGTGATGTCATGCATGATATTCATTTTATTTTCCGCTATTTTATATTCATCTAATGTTGTTATAAGCTCCATCCGACTGGATTTCGATGTTTGAATCATTGACAGTCGAGTACAAGTGAGGTATTTGATGTCAATTTTCGAACGTTGGATTTCGGGTCGTGACATGTGGTATCATAGCTAAAGGTTGAGTAAGAACTTTAGCTACAGAGTATAACACATTAGATGGCTCATTAGAGATAGGGTGAAGTATACCCTAGAATGAGTATAATTCAGATTGAAACCTCAAATTTTCTTAGCCTTTCCTTTAAATGCTGGTATTCCTTAAGATATCTCGTCCAAATACCTGAGCCAATTTTCTTACTAATTACAGATAGTAAGGATGAGCAAACGAAGAGGAAGAGCTGGGGGGCGAGGAAATGCCACAGCACCTAGCCAAGTTCCCCCTACGGCAGAAGCAGCTTTATCTAATTACCATCAGCCGAATCTGGCCGATTTATATAAGAATTTCTCAAGGCTTGGTGGTAAGCCGTTCACCAGCAAGGAGACGATTGTTGAGGCCCAAGAATGGATTAGATCATGTGAGAAAATCTTTAAAGGGCTTAAGTTGCAAGATGATCATATGCATCTCATAGCTAATTGGCAACTTCAAAATGAAGCTTTAGCATGGTGGGAGACCGTCACTATTGATGAGACCGAAGACGAGTTCACTTGGGGAAGATTCAAAGAAGTATTTGAGAAGAGTTATATGCCATCAACTGGGATTTCTCGTATGTACCAAGAATTCATGGACTTAAAGCAAGGGAGTTTGTCATTCGAGGAGTATCTTAACAAATTCAATGAATTGTCTTGCTTTGGTCCAGAGTTAGTGAATACACCTTTGAAGAAGAATGAGAGGTTCATTCGTGGGATGAACAAGAAGTTCCACGAAAGGATGACTGGCCATGTCAAAGAATCCTTCTCAGATTTGGTTGATATGGGATACCATTATGCTACACTCGACATGCAAGAAGCACCGATGGAGAAAGGAAATTCGAGCAATCAAAATTGGAAGAAGAGGATATTTGGAGGCAAGAAACCATGGCACGATAAAGAGAAAAAGAAGAGCAATCAGGGGAGCACTGCAGAGAATGTCACTTGCTATAATTGCTTGGAGAAGGGACACTATTCTAGCAGATGCACGAAGCCTAAGAAACAAGTCAGTCAATCCGCTCAAGCAAAGCCCAGGAAATGCTATTATTGTCAGAAAGTGGGGCATGAAGTTAAAGACTACCCAGTTATGAAGCAAGCTCAGACAGCCAAGGTGTACACAATCAAAGACAAGCCCTCATCTTCTAAAGCAGAAAAGGGAAAGGGAGTTCTGGAAGGTAATCTTACTATTTATGACAGCATTGTTAGAGTTCTTTTTGACACTGGCACTACACACAGTTTTATCTCTCAACAAGCCATTAATGAATTGAATCTTGAACCTGATTTTGTTGATAAGCCTATATGTGTAAAGAATCCAGTTGGAGGTCCCGCAAACCTCTGTCTTCGATGTAGAGATATTCCTATCTCATATTCTAGCTATCAATTCCCTATTGGTCTCTTTGTTCTTGATTTCAACGAGTTTGAAGTCTTACTCAGAATGGATTGGCTAGCAAAATATGAAGCCAAATTGGATTGCAATAATCAGTTGATTTCAATCAAAACCGAATTTGGAGATTTCATCGAGATTTCTTGTGAGGACCCTAGTCCTAAAAGGGAAGGGTTGATGTGTAATTTGGGTTATCCTAAACCCAGTTTGGAGTCCATTCCTATTGTTAGAGATTTTCCAGATGTATTTGAAGAAGTGAAATCTCTACCACCTCACCAAGAAATAGAATTCAGAATCGACCTTGTACCCAATGCACGTCCTGTCGTTCATGCAAGTCGCAAGATGACACCTAGGGAAAGGGTTGAATTAGTCGACCAGACCAGGGATCTACAAGAAAAAGGGTTGATTCGACCCAGTGTTTCTGAATGGGGCTCAACCATCGTATTTGTTGCTAAATCGTACGGATCTTTGAGGTTGTGTGTTGATTACCGCGATCTCAATAAGCAGACTCTCAAGAATAAATTTCCACTCCCCAGAATTGATGATTTATTTGATCAGTTGCATGGCGCTTGTTTCTTTTCGAAGATGGATCTAGCCCAAGGATTCCATCAACTACGTATCGCCGAAGACTGTGTTCATCTGATAGCTTTCAGAGGTCCCAATATGTTCTACGAATGGTTAGTCATGCCTTTCGGGCTAACCAATGCCCCAGCATACTTTGTGGACCTTATGACTCGTGTGTTTCGGGATGTATTGAATAAATTTGTGCTCGTATTCATTGATGATATTTTGGTCTATTCCAAGACCGAATAGGAGCATGCCGAACACCTTAGAATCGATTTGGAGATATTGAGGAGAATTATTCTATATGCAAAATTTTCCAAATGCCATTTCTGGGTCAAAGAAGTCAAATTTCTTGGCCATATTGTTAATGAAGAAGGGATTTCTATTGATCTTAGCAAAATTTCCGCCATTCTTGATTGGAGGAGACCTACTACCCCAAAGGAAGTCCGAAGCTTTTTGGGCTTAGCAGGTTATTATCGGAAGTTTGTCCAGGACTTTTCGAAGTTAGCTAGTCCATTGACCAAGCTAACAATGAAGAATGCAAAATTCATTTGCATTCCAAAATGTGACGAAGCTTTTGAAGAGTTAAAGAAGAGATTAACCACCACTTATGTTCTTGCTATTATCGACGAGAATCAGGGTTTATCTGTTTATACCGATGCTTGCGGTGAAGGCTTGGGTGCAGTATTGATGTAGAACGGGAAGGTGATTGCCTACGCAAGTAGACAATTACGTCCTCGTGAAAGAAATTATCCAACCCATGATTTGGAGCTTCTAGCTGTTATCTTCGCTTTAAAAATATGGCGACATTATCTTCTGTGTAAAAATCTTTTCAGCTTTCTTAACAAATCTACGAACTTGATTTAACTTAATTTAACAAATATACTTATCAAACTCTCTTTATTTCTAGGTGAAAAATTCGAATTATTCACCGACCATGAATCTCTGATATCTCTTCACCCAGAAAGATCTAAATTTGCAACAACAACATTGGTTGGAATTTCTGGCATCTTATGACCTAGAATTCTATATACGTCTGGAAAAGCCAATGTGGTTGCCGACGCCTTGAGTAGAAAGCATGTTATTCTTGCTCATCTTGTCATTGCTTCTACTCTTCTTGAGACAATCGCCAACAAGCAAAAAGAGGACAAGTTTCTTCAGGAAATATATGGGCGAATTCGTCGAGGTGAAGATTCTAGTTTTGCAATTGATGATAATGGGATTATCAGATTGAAGGGCAGAATATGTGTTCCGGACTTCCTTGATCTGAAACGTGAAGTTTTGGACGAATGCTACAAGTCTAAGCTTTGCATCCATCCAGGAGTTAATAAGACGTATCGTCATATCAAAAGAACTTTCTGGTGGAAGACGATGAAAAGGGATATATCTATATATGTGAGTCACTGTGCTACTTGCCAACAAATCAAGAGCGACCAAAAGAAAATGGCTGGTTTACTTCAGCCTTTAGAGGTACCTAAGTGGAAATGGGACCAAGTATCGATGGATTTCATTGACGGTTTGCCTCGTACTCGGAAAGGCAATGAAGCAATTTGGGTCATTGTGGATCGTTTGACTAAGACAGCTCACTTCTTGCCAATGGAAGCTACTCTGTAACATCCCGCCTTTTCGCACGCTTCAAGTCGACACACATGCCGATTCAAACCATACGGAAGGGCGGATTGTTATGGGGTAAATAAGAAAACAGAGAAGAAATAAAAAAAAATAGAATCTCACAGCGGAAGGATAAAATATAATAATAAAATATACAGTTTATAAAACTGTTTACATAACATTCGATTCTTCTTTATACATTTAAATATCAGAGTTTACATATCAATAATATCAATGCAGTGGAATACGGTGTAGTGGAAATAAAATAGTAGATAATAATACTACAAATCTTCGTCTTCGTCCTCCAGAGCTAAAACTTCAAATCCTGAAACGCTCGGACTGACCTGAGCGAATTTGAAAAGACAAAAACACTCGAGTCAGAACTAAAAGATCTTATGTGAGTTAAATTAACAGAAATAAATATGAGTGCAGTAACTCAAGAGATGCTCGGGATTTACATCTCCTAAGGATCCGTTAAACTATTTACTATGTAGTATACTGCGCTATTATAATAGTGTCTAATTATAAAATAAACATACTTTTAAATAGCATTAAGGCTTTACATTTTCCACCTTAACACGTAATAGTCCCAGTAGTCCATCCAATATCATAGTCCCTCCTGATCGGGAAGCCACCAGAGGATACCACACGGGCTACGGGAGAAATCCAAACTCGTACAAGGCTCGGTATGGTAGGTGACACGGCGCAACTAGGCAATGCCAGGGTAGATATACCAATTACGCTTCCGGGCCGATGGAAACGCGCAACGCGCAGCTGCCGCCCACCTCGGACAAACTCCCCCAAAATCAAAGTAAAAGTGGCCACTGAATCAATCCAAAGTCAAAGTATAATATCGAAGAGGAGTGTCCGATCAGAGGAATGACCTCATTAACCCGTCGATCGCTCCTGTTTTAGCCACCTTATGCCAACTCACGGGAGTTGGGTCCACGTATTTACCTTACAGGAAACGTCGCCACCAACCTACTTCATTCTGGAATGTCCTCCGCGTACACGGTCAGTCAAAGTGGTTTTCGGTATCGACAGAGTGTATGTCCATATCCGATCACGGTCTCTTTGCCAACCCATCGTTATTATAACACCGCGGTCATTTAAAAATAGTTTATACTTAAAAACCAGAATAAAAATTTCCATTTCATAAACTATGAATACGATATCAATTTAAAAACCCAAAACAATATGATATCATTTTATCCCAAATATAATTCTTTTTCCAAAAATCATACTGCTTTAAATTTATAACATTTGGAAACCAAATATTTGAATTTTACTTTCAAAGCATAATATTTCGAAAATTCATAGTTTTAAAACCATAACTTCTAAAACTTGAATGGTTTGGATATTCAACGGTATATAAAATAAATGGTTTGACTTTAAGGTTACTTTTTAAGGAAAAATAATTTCCATGGCTTTACAAATATATTTCCTTATTTAAAGTCTAAACCATAATTTAAATATCACTTTCAAGTTCCAAAACCATTTCAATTTCTATATATATATATATATATATATATATATATCCATTTGGAGTATTAATATTTCAAAACTAAAGTTGGAGTTTTATTCTTTCAACAAATCAATTGTTTTATTATTTAGTCTTGAATATTCACATAAAAATCCATAAATACAACTCCAATTTCTAGAAATTTAATATTTCCTTAAATTTAATTATACTAGAATATTCATTTAAATTTATCTTGGAAAAACTCCAGTTATAAATATCATACCTTAAAAAAATTTTCCAACTTAAACAAAAATATAAATTATCAAATTCCATTTTCTCAAATTTTCCATTTAATTTAACAGATTTATACATAGCTTAAATTCAATTTTTTTTTACTTCATATGTATATATAGAAGAATAATATTTATAAAATATCAAAATCATAAATTCTTATAAACCGTATTCCATCCAAACCATAGAAATCACTTTAAAAATATTTTATATATAGACTACTGTGTCTGTATATAATTTTCTATCCTATGGTCAAGTGATACGGATATTTATCATTTCAATCCGCAATTTAAAAATAAAATGCGGTTGTATATCATTTCAAATCACAATCCCGAATGAAATGAAAATGCATGATGACTTGCAGTTTATACAATATAATTATAGCATTCATTCATCTAAATATCAATCATCAATCATCAATTGCAATCATCATCCAATTTTAAACAATCATCGATACAGAGCATATGAATTATACAGGAATCAATAACAGATATTAACTAACAGTTTATATTCCATAATAAATTTAATGACTGTAATCTAGCAGTTTATATGCAAAAATAAATTCTAACTGTCAAATTTTATGCAATAAATAAAATAAATTAACAGTTAAATTAAATAATGCAATTCAACATATAAGATGGATAAAACATGCGAAACAGTCATAAATAAATCTCTACTCATATCTAAAATAAATTTAACAAACATAAAACTTTTAGAAGTTGTGAGTGGGTTAAAACACTCACCTTTGTAATTTAAATCGAATTTAAATTCAATTTAAACTCAAAAATTTGACGGTCTCCGAATTTGTCCAAACTAGCGTCAACGGATCCGGAATTTTATTATGATCCTAACAAAAGAAATTTCGCGTGAAACGGAAGTCGTATGCGAGAGTTAAGGCGAAAATTGCGAATGAAAACATAAAAACAAAAGAAATAAAGTGGAACACATTCTCACCACACAAGTGCCACGTCATCTCTTATGCTTCATCCCAGAACGCGGTTTCACCCTTCCCCTGAGAACACGCACGCAACAGAACCCAATAACACGCCTTTTGACCGAGCTTTGACCGCCGAATACGCCATCCTACCGGCCTCCATCCCATCGCCGACCATCACCAACGGGTAGCCCATGCCGAGCCGCCCCCAGCTGACCCCCTGCGCACGTCTCCGGTCGCCGCCGCCTCCAAGCCTTTAAAACCCTAAGTCGAACGATGCACGAGGTCCAGCCGTTGATTTTCGACAAAACCCATACAGATGAACTCCTCTGGTCAAACTCTACTAAACCCAGAAATCGTTTGACGATCTGACGAAGTTCGTTGCGGCGATGATGAAGGGCCGAAAATAAACTAGGGTTTTCTGGAAAAACCGAGACCCAAATCGAAAAATAAATCACACCATCAGATTACGAACACTGAGAGCTATGACATATATTTTTATGGAATTTTTCTGCAGAGTTTTAATTTTCATTTGAAATTTTGAATTGGAATAGATCTAAGTTTGCATCCATTTGAGGAGGAGAAGGAGTTGAAGAAAAGAACATACAGACAAATGATAAGAGATGGATGCTAGGGTTTATAATCGTCTATTTATAAGTAGGGTTGGATTAGAGTAGATAGACCGGATAGATGAACGTACGGAACAAACTATGGCCCAAAAAGCCCGTTCTAACCCCGGAACAAAATTTGTTAAACCCATATATCCACATAGGTAATTTAAAATATTCTGAACGCGATGGAAAAAGTTTCACGTCCAAATTCGATCGTATGGAGAAGTTATGCTGAAAACAAAATTTCCAAATTGATTTCAAATTGATTTTAATTAAATCGATTTCAAGGCGTTTCGCGTCCGTACATCAAACGACAGGTCCGATCGATACGAAACTTGAAACCCTACAATAATTCACCGATACGGATCCGATGAAACTAGTTTCGTCGAAATCCGAGTCCGTGGCCAAAATGGCTAATTTTTATATTCATTAAATAAATTAAAATAAATTATAAAAATCCAATTTTATATCTAAATTCTAAAATTGACCAAATTTTACCGCTTATATATTCCTTAATCAATTCCAATGATTTAACAAGTTTAGATGTGAATAAAAAGTTGATAAGTCTATCGATTCCGTTGTTAATTTCTCCACTTCCTTATATTTAGAAATTTTAAATTAAATTCTCAAAAACCCATTATTAGGTTTTCAACTTTTATATTCTCAACTTTTATCCAAAATAAGGATGCCACTAACATTGGTTCATGATTTCACATTATTTTCCTCAAAGTCCATTTTAAATTTCAATAACGTACTATTCAACCATTAAATTCCATTTTACTGTGCAATAAATGCAATTGTTGAATTTGATACTCTAATTAAATTTATAAATCCTGCTTTCTAAAATCTATATCAACAAATGGTCCAATTATAAATAGAATTAGCATTAACTTCATCTTATAGAATTAACTACTTCAATTACAAACAAATCTACGCTAACTGCACAAGTTAAATCAATTAATTGTGATTAAGTCTACATTAAATGTTATAAATTATACATTTGAACCTCAATAAATTCGTTTATTGAATAAAAATCTTTCTATTCAGTAAATAGACATTTTATGGGTATAAATAACATTTGAATTATAATACATTTCATTAGTGCATGTTTCATTTCTTATAAACTCCCCTTTATTAACTAGAACACATTAACCAAAACAAAATAATTAATTTAGATTTATTTCAATCGATTGCCATTCTTAACTTAACATACTCAAAATGGTTAACCTAAATAATTGTTACCTTTTTACATTCAAATTCACTTACAACCATCATTACAACAATGTTGCCATAGATTTAGATTTAATTAAATAAATTAGATAAATGGGTAAAGTTTTGTAATTATTCCTAATGCCAAATATATATGCATTAATTACTACTTATTATTATGAATTCATTCATTAATTTACTAGTTGCCTTTGTCTTATTATATCCTATTTACTACCAAACTTCCTATTTAGTTATAGTTTATCAATATATACATACCTAGGCAAATCAAGATCTTGTCCTTTCTTATACTTCAATTAAATCGGGTATGCACAAATAAATTGTAAATTAACTTATTCCTACAAAATTATTTACATACATTCAGTTCCAAATTTTACAGAATTAAATTCTAATTACTTACCACTTAATCCATCAATCATATATTCTATCCAAACATGCATTTAAATCTTTTTATTTTAAATAAATTTATTCAATGTTGACGTCCACTAAATAAAATTTACTTTCATTTATATAGTTGCAATTCAATTCAGTTCTTATTTCATTAATACTATTTCCGCTTTATATCTTCCAGTATTAATTTCACAAACCAATTCAATCAACAAATTATAACTTATAACCACAAACGCCAATTTACGTTATTTCAATCTATTGCTATATAAACATTTAAAATTGTTAACCTTAAATTACAGTTACTATATCTAATTCCTACATTTACTAAAATAAAATCTTAAGACTTTTATTTCATTCTAAATTAGATTAGAAATCATATTAAATTAACTCATTTAATATCATCAAATTTAACGGGTCGTTACACTCTCCCCCACTCAAAACTTTTCATCCTCGAAAAGGAAAAAGAAGGGAGAAGGAAGAATTTAAAACAGTACATCTTATTTCAAATATTAACTTATAAACAATAATTTACTAAATTAATTTCCTTAAATGAAATATACCCGTTTTATAATCATTATATCCTTTTATACTTAAATGATTAGAGTTTGGAAACATTTTCAACATAATTCTAAGTCCAAAATTTTCGAAAAATTTTGACAGGGTCTCCTTTGTACGGAGAAGCTCGGGAGAAAATAAAATATTTAATATAACAAATATCATATATAATATTCAAACTTATTATATCCCAACCCGGGAAAAAATATACAAAATAGCGCTATAAACCGTAATCCGAAGCGTACCTATTTGTTGGGCAAATTTACGCTTATTATTATGGAACCAAAAGCAGTAGCAGTTGCTTCCATAACCTGCATTTTACTTATAAAAATCCAAAGGTTTAACAATTTATCACAAGTGAAATATTTAAGTGGTTACAATCACTAACAACAAAGAGTACAACGACCATCAATTTCAACAAACCACATACACAACAAAACAAACAATCATTCAATCAAACAATCAAATAGTTGTTCGGGTTCAAAACTTGAAATGGTACGGAATGAAAAATAACTATCAAGTGCATCATTTACTCAACAGTTTTAGATGGGACAAAATAGATTATTTATTCATCCAACAACTTCAAATTTCCTTACCCAACCAACCCTAAATCAAACAATAACAATTCAAACCAACAAATCCAATTAACTCATTATAAATTTTTATTTCATACATTAGCTGTTTGATCTTTTCATTCATATAACAGTTTATCTTTTATTTTCATTTATTTTCATTCATATACCACATAAATTATCTTTTTATAATCTACATTTATTTCTAACAACTTTTAATTTTATTTACTCATCAGTGGTTGTTTCCTTTATTTTTACTTATTACTTACAGTTATTCATTTTTATTTATTCAGGTTATGTAAGTTTCTTTTATTTGTATTACATTTAATGCACTTCTCAATTTAAATCATTTATTAAATGCTTACATTCTATTATATTTAATTACAGTAACCCTTTTTAATTACACTTAAATTCTTAACCTTATAGCCTCCATTCTTATAAATAAAGGATTTTATTAATTTATTACTTAGGGTTTGCAGTCATTTATTTATATTACCTACTTTCCATTTTATTCAACTAGTAGCATTTAAATCATACTAAATTTTATAACCATACACATCAATCCTTATTTATTAAAGAGTTTCGTTTTATTTACTTAGGTTTAAAATCACCTATTTATAATACTTACCTTTAATTATGGTAAAATTTCAATTATAACTTAAGTTTATGCCATTAAATTCTCATTTATAATGGCAATTCATTGAATACTTCATTATTTCCAAAATTTCTACTTGTATAATATTCTATTCCAATCTCTTATTTAACATTTCAACTTTTCATATTTGGTAAGTTATATATGTTAAAGAAAATGCAAAAGAACTTATACAAGATACTTGAATTAAATTTAATGTTCAACAATATTACTTTTTATCTCATATGTTAAAAATTTCAAATTTCCCTTTATAATTTTGCATTAATTTCTTGCCTAAATTAGAGATTTCAATTCATTAATTACTTACCTTTTATTCCACTAAAATAATTTAAAAATTAATTAATGGAAAATTAAGAATTAAATACCGGGTCAAATTTCAAATTATTTTAAAAATAATAGATAAATATTTTCTTACAACTTTTATATCTCTAATTATATTTAAAACAATTAAAATTTTAGATAATTTCAAAATAAATCTGCAGTAGAATTTACCACAGTGGCCTTTCCCCTTCGAAACTCGAAAATGAAAGTCGATCATGCGGCCGCCATCACCGAAATTATTTTCCAGCGACAGAGAGGAAAGTACAAAATTTATTTTCTCCAAAATCTTCTTTAAAACAATTCTTCCGAATTATACTAAATATTTATATAAGAAAATACTTATAAACCAAATCATTATATTTCATAAATCCTTTGAAAGCAAATTTTCAAAAATCCCGGACTTAAGTCCTAAAATTTCCAAATTTCATTGATTTTAATTTCAATCTTATTTTACCTATTATATATAAATTTTATTCCTAACAACCAATCTATTGCAACCAAATATATATATCTTTTGGAAAATTTACTTTATATATATAGAAAATATAATAGGCAAAATTATTTCATTTACCTATATTTAAAACAAATATTATGTCGGTCTATTCTATTAAGTGTTTAGAAATCCCTATTGATGTCATAGCGTCCCATGCACCAACCAGAATTTATAAATACAAAACGGAACAGATTAACACAATATCAAAACCTTTTTATAACACTAACAGGTACGATCTCTCATATATATACACTCAGCGACTCCCATAGGGTATTACTACCCTATTGACAAAGAGTCAAACCCCACAAAGCCAAGGTTTATCGCTAAACCAAAGCTTTGATACCAACTGTAACATCCCGCCTTTTCGCACGCTTCAAGTCGACACACATGCCGATTCAAACCATACGGAAGGGCGGATTGTTATGGGGTAAATAAGAAAACAGAGAAGAAATAAAACAAAATAGAATCTCACAGCGGAAGGATAAAATATAATAATAAAATATACAGTTTATAAAACTGTTTACATAACATTCGATTCTTCTTTATACATTTAAATATTAGAGTTTACATATCAATAATATCAATGCAGCGGAATACGGTGTAGTGGAAATAAAATAGTAGATAATAATACTACAAATCTTCGTCTTCGTCCTCCAGAGCTAAAACTTCAAATCCTGAAACGCTCGGACTGACCCGAGCGAATTTGAAAAGACAAAAACACTCGAGTCAGAACTAAAAGATCTTATGTGAGTTAAATTAACAGAAATAAATATGAGTGCAGTAACTCAAGAGATGCTCGGGATTTACATCTCCTAAGGATCCGTTAAACTATTTACTATGTAGTATACTGCGCTATTATAATAGTGTCTAATTATAAAATAAACATACTTTTAAATAGCATTAAGGCTTTACATTTTCCACCTTAACACGTAATAGTCCCAGTAGTCCATCCAATATCATAGTCCCTCCTGATCGGGAAGCCACCAGAGGATACCATACGGGCTACGGGAGAAATCCAAACTCGTATAAGGCTCGGTATGGTAGGTGACATGGCACAACTAGGCAATGTCAGGGTAGATATACCAATTACGCTTCCATGCCGATGGAAACGCGTAGCGCGCAGCTGCCGCCCACCTCGGACAAACTCCCCCAAAATCAAAGTAAAAGTGGTCACTGAATCAATCCAAAGTCAAAGTATAATATCGAAGAGGAGTGTCCGACCAGAGGAATGACCTCATTAACCCGTCGATCGCTCCTGTTTTAGCCACCTTATGCCAACTCACGGGAGTTGGGTCCACGTATTTACCTTACAGGAAACGTCGCCACCAACCTACTTCATTCTGGAATGTCCTCCGCGTACACGGTCAGTCAAAGTGGTTTTCGGTATCGACAGAGAGTATGTCCATATCCGATCACGGTCTCTTTGCCAACCCATCGTTATTATAACACCGCGGTCATTTAAAAATAGTTTATACTTAAAAACCAGAATAAAAATTTCCATTTCAAAAACTATGAATACGATATCAATTTAAAAACCCAAAACAATATGATATCATTTTATCCCAAATATAATTCTTTTTCCAAAAAATCATACTGCTTTAAATTTATAACATCTGGAAACCAAATATTTGAATTTTACTTTCAAAGCATAATATTTTGAAAATTCATAGTTTTAAAACCATAACTTCTAAAACTTGAATGGTTTGGATATTCGACGGTGTATAAAATAAATGGTTTGACTTTAAGGTTACTTTTTAAAGAAAAATAATTTCCATGGCTTTACAAATATATTTCCTTATTTAAAGTCTAAACCATAATTTAAATATCACTTTCAAGTTCCAAAACCATTTCAATTTCTATATATATATATCCATTTGGAGTATTAATATTTCAAAACTAAAGTTGGAGTTTTATTCTTTCAACAAATCAATTGTTCTATTATTTAGTCTTGAATATTCACATAAAAATCCATAAATACAACTCCAATTTCTAGAAATTTAATATTTCCTTAAATTTAATTATACTAGAATATTCATTTAAATTTATCTTGGAAAAACTCCAGTTATAAATATCATACCTTAAAAAAAATTCCAACTTAAACAAAAATATAAATTATCAAATTCCATATTCTCAAATTTTCCATTTAATTTAATAGATTTATACATAGCTTAAATTCAAATTTTTTTTTTTTACTTCATATGTATATATAGAAGAATAATATTTATAAAATATCAAAATCAAAAATTCTTATAAACCGTATTCCATCCAAACCATAGAAATCACTTTAAAAATATTTTATATATAGACCACTGTGTCTGTATATAATTTTCTATCCTATGGTCAAGTGATACAGATATTTATCATTTCAATCCGCAATTTAAAAATAAAATGCGGTTGTATATCATTTCAAACCACAATCCCGAATGAAATGAAAATGCATGATGACTTGCAGTTTATACAATATAATTATAGCATTCATTCATCCAAATATCAATCATCAATCATCAATTGCAATCATCATCCAATTTTAAACAATCATCGATGCAGAGCATATGAATTATACAGGAATCAATAACAGATATTAACTAACAGATTATATTCCATAATAAATTTAATGACTGTAATCTAGCAGTTTATATGCAAAAATAAATTCTAACTGTCAAATTTTATGCAATAAATAAAATAAATTAACAGTTAAATTAAATAATGCGATTCAACAGATATGATGGATAAAACATGCCAAACAGTCATAAATAAATCTCTACTCATATCTAAAATAAATTTAACAAACATAAAACTTTTAGAAGTTGTGAGTGGGTTAAAACACTCACCTTTTGAATTTAAATCGAATTTAAATTCAATTTAAACTCAAAAATTTGACGGTCTCCGAATCTGTCCAAATAAGCGTCAACGGATCCGGAATTTTATTACGATCCTAACAAAAGAAATTTCACATGAAACGGAAGTCGTATGCGAGAGTTAAGGCGAAAATTGCGAATGAAAACATAAAAACAAAAGAAATAAAGTGGAACACATTCTCACCACACAAGTGCCACGTCATCTCTCATGCTTCATCCCAGAACGCGGTTTCACCCTTCCCCTGAGAACACGCATGCAACAGAACGTAATAACACGCCTTTTGACCGAGCTTTGACCGCCGAATACGCCATCCTACTGGCCTCCATCCCATCGCCGACCATCAGCAATGGGTAGCCCATGCCGAGCCGCCCCCACCTGACCCCCTGCGCACGACTCCAGTCGCCGCCGCCTCCAAGCCTTTAAAACCCTAAGTCGAAAGATGCATGAGATCCAGCCGTTGATTTTCGACAAAACCCATACAGATGAACTCCTCTGGTCAAACTCTACTAAACCCAGAAATCGTTTGACGATCTGACGAAGTTCGTTGCGGCGATGATGAAGGGCCGAAAATAAACTAGGTTTTTCTGGAAAAACCGAGACCCAAATCAAAAAACAAATCACACCATCAGATTACGAACACTGAGAACTATGACATATATTTTTATGGAATTTTTCTACAGAGTTTGAATTTTCATTTGAAATTTTGAATTGGAATAGATCTAAGTTTGCATCCATTTGAGGAGGAGAAGGAGTTGAAGAAAAGAACGTACAGACAAATGATAAGAGATGGAGGCTAGGGTTTATAATCGTCTATTTATAAGTAGGGTTGGATTAGAGTAGATAGACCGGATAGATGAACGTACGGAACAAACTATGGCCCAAAAAGCCCGTTCTAACCCCGGAACAAAATTTGTTAAACCCATATATCCACATAGGTAATTTAAAATATTCTGAACGCGATGGAAAAAGTTTCACGTCCAAATTCGATCGTATGGAGAAGTTATGCTGAAAACAAAATTTCCAAATTGATTTCAAATTGATTTTAATTAAATCGATTTCAAGGCGTTTCGCGTCCGTACGATCAAACGACAGGTCCGATCGATACAAAACTTGAAACCCTACAATAATTCACCGATACGGATCCGATGAAACTGGTATCGTCGAAATCCGAGTCCGTGGCCAAAATGGCTAATTTTTATATTCATTAAATAAATTAAAATAAATTATAAAAATCCAATTTTATATCTAAATTCTAAAATTGACCAAATTTTACCGCTTATATATTCCTTAATCAATTCCAATGATTTAACAAGTTTAGATGTGAATAAAAAGTTGATAAGTCTATCGATTCCAGTGTTAATTTCTCCACTTCCTTATATTTAGAAATTTTAAATTAAATTCTCAAAAACCCATTATTAGGTTTTCAACTTTTATATTCTCAACTTTTATCCAAAATAAGGATGCCACTAACATTCGTTCATGATTTCACATTATTTTCCTCAAAGTCCATTTTAAATTTCAATAACGTACTATTCAACCATTAAATTCCATTTTACTGTGCAATAAATGCAATTGTTGAATTTGATACTCTAATTAAATTTATAAATCCTGCTTTCTAAAATCTATATCAACAAATGGTCCAATTATAAATAGAATTAGCATTAACTTCATCTTATAGAATTAACTACTTCAATTACAAACAAATCTACGCTAACTGCACAATTTAAATCTATTAATTGTGATTAAGTCTACATTAAATGTTATAAATTATACATTTGAACCTCAATAAATACGTTTATTGAATAAAAATCTTTCTATTCAGTAAATAGACATTTTATGGGTATAAATAACATTTGAATTATAATACATTTCATTAGTGCATGTTTCATTTCTTATAAACTCCCCTTTATTAACTAGAACACATTAACCAAAACAAAATAATTAATTTAGATTTATTTCAATCGATTGCCATACTTAACTTAACATACTCAAAATGGTTAACCTAAATAATTGTTACCCTTTTACATTCAAATTCACTTACAACCATCATTACAACAATGTTGCCATAGATTTAGATTTAATTAAATAAATTAGATAAATGGGTAAAGTTTTGTAATTATTCCTAATGCCAAATATATATGCATTAATTACTACTTATTATTATGAATTCATTCATTAATTTACTAGTTGCCTTTGTCTTCTTATATCCTATTTACTACCAAACTTCCTATTTAGTTATAGTTTATCAATATATACATACCTAGGCAAATCAAGATCTTATCCTTTCTGTTACTTCAATTAAATCGGGTATGCACAAATAAATTGTAAATTAACTTATTCCTACAAAATTATTTACATACATTCAGTTCCAAATTTTATAGAATTAAATTCTAATTACTTACCACTTAATCCATCAATCATATATTCTATCCAAACATGCATTTAAATCTTTTTATTTTAAATAAATTTATTCAATGTTGACGTCCACTAAATAAAATTTACTTTCATTTATATAGTTGCAATTCAATTCAGTTATTATTTCATTAATACTATTTCCGCTTTATATCTTCCAGTATTAATTTCACAAACCAATTTAATCAACAAATTATAACTTATAACCACAAACGCCAATTTACGTTATTTCAATCTATTGCCATATAAACATTTAAAATTGTTAACCTTAAATTACAGTTACTATATCTAATTCCTACATTTGCTAAAATAAAATCTTAATACTTTTATTTCATTCTAAATTAGATTAGAAATCATATTAAGTTAACTCATTTAATATCATCAAATTTAACGGGTCGTTACATACTCGCACGGCAGCGAGTTTAGCTGAATTATATGTGAAAGAAATTATCCGTCTCCATGGCATTCCTAGCAGCATAGTGAGTGATCGTGATCCGATCTTCACTAGTAGATTTTGGGAGGCGTTTCAAGACGCATAGGGAACCAAGCTAAATTTCAACACTGCTTATCACCCACAGTCTGATAGGCAGACTGAGAGGATCAATCGAATCTTGGAGGACCTATTGCGAGCTTGTATACTTGATTTTGGTGGTTCTTGGGAGGACCATTTGCATCTGGTCGAGTTCTTTTATAACAACAGCTATCATGCCAGTATAGAGATGGCTCCTTTTGAGGCTTTATATGGTCGTCCGTGTCGATCACCGACATGCTGGATCGAGGCTGGTGATAGACTCGTTCTTTGACCGGATATGATTAAAGAAGCCACCGAGAAAGTTGATTTTATTCGAAAGAAATTGAGGACAGCTCAGAGTCGTCAAAAGAGTTATTATGATCGTAGAAGACGGGATTTGGAATTCCAGATCGGGGTCTGTTTTTCTTAAAGTATCTCCTATGCGAGGTGTATTGAGATTTGGGAAGACCGGTAAGCTAGCACCACGATATATTGGTCCTTTTCCTATTCTGGAGAGGATTGGTTCTCTAGCCTATCGAGTGTAGTTGCCTAGCTGGTTATATGGTGTGCATGATGTATTCCACATTTCTAACCTTCGGAAGTATGTGCACGTTCCGGATAGTATTATTAAAGAAGCTGCACAACAGGATCTCGACATCACTCCCAACTTAGCAGTCAAAAGAGAACCGATAAAGATTGTTGGTCGTGAAGATAAGCAATTGAGGAACAAAGTTGTAAAGCTTGTTAAAGTTCAGTGGAGTGGCGATCCAAACGACTGCACTTGGGAAAACGAAGATAATATGCAGAAATCATATCCCAATTGCAGAGTGGATATCTCGGTTTAGGCCGGTAAGCCATTTCCTTATTCTTTTTGAATTTGTATATTCTTTGTTTGTTTTTTTCTCTCTCTTTCAATTTCGAGGACGAAATTTTCTTAAGGAAGGGATATTTGTAACATCCCAAAATTATTAATTAAAATAAATAATATATTTAAACTCTTAGGTTTAATTTGAAAATAAATTGGAACAAAAATCTCAAACAAATTAAATAAGTGAAAAATTATATATGAATAGAATTTCAAATTTATTTTGAGTTTAAAATATTGTAATAAAGAATGTTTATAAAAGTCATTTGGATTTAAAACCTTACACATATAAACATTACATATATTAGTAAAATTTAATACACATTGAAATTTAATTCAAAATTTTCAAGGTGTGTGAATATACAAATGGACATGAAAGTTTATATTTCAAGTTGAAATTGAAGCTTGAATTTAAATTTAAAATAAATCTTTAAAAAATAAGTAGCATTTAAAATCATTGAGAAATAAAGTATACAATGGTCAAAACAACTTTTCTTTGAAAATTGTAAATGTATGTATATATACAAAAGAATAAAGGTATACATTTATTTTTAAAATTAAGATATAAATATAAAATTTATAAAATTCATTTGCTTTGTAAAAATCAAAAAGGCTGAATATACATCCACATGGAAGGTAGGGTAGAATGATAACAAAAATCTAAAGCTTAAGATTTTCTTCTTACAAATGGCACAAACCATCATTGCTTAAATAAATTAATCAAATACAAATTTTCAGAAAACTCTTCACCTTCCCAATTCAAAATTTTCAATCTCCTAATCTCTGAAGTTCAGTAACCAAAAAGATTTTCGTAATCTCTAACTTCAACTCTCAAGAAAGAAAAATTCAGAAAAAAGAAAGGAAAACTGTCAAGCTTTTCTTCAAATCAATTCAAAAAGTAAAATCTGAAGTGTTTTCAAACTGTAGTGATATATTCATCTTTTAGGTAAGTTTTGTTTTAAACTTTATAGTTTATAAAATTATAATTTTTAAAACCAAGTTTTAACACAAGCAAAGTTTAAAATGCAGATTAGCTTGAGCAGGGTGAAGTTTCAGGTTTTAGGCGGTGCGGTTCTTTTTTTCTGGAAATAAAAAAAAAGAGGCAAGTGAATCTTTCCTTTTAAAATTTGATTGAGGTTATAATCTAAAATGGAGCAAGATTTAATAAAATAATATTTAATTATTTTCAAGAAAAAAAACCAAGTTCAAGGCTAAAACTTGGTTTCTGGTTTCAAAACTGCAAAAAAAAGGGAAAGCTTCTCTGATTTTTTTAAAACTGTAAGTAAAATAAAATAAAAAAAACTATTGTTATTTATGATTAAGTAAGTAAATACAACAGAGGATTTAATACAATAATATCCAATTATTTGCAAGAGGAATCAAGAATTAAAAGCTATTTTTGTTTTCAAGTTTAAGAAAAAAGGAAGCTTCTCTGTTATAAATCCCAACTGTAAGTAAAATTATAAACCACTGTTATTAATAAATTAAGTGAATGAACATAACAAGAATAATCACGGATCCGTGTTTAAAAATTTGCGGATCTAAACTTAAAAGAATTTAAAGTAGGAAAAGAAAAAAAAAAGTTGCCAGGCCTCTTCTCTCTTTTGAAAAACTGTCAGGACTTCTGAGAATAAGGTGAGTAAACCCCATGCTTTCTTCAATTTTTTGTGTTTAAATGCCTGCATGGATGTGAATAGTTTTGGCTTGTGAATGGGTTGATATGCTTGAGTTTTTCTTTGCCTGGAATGTGATTTCTTCCTTCTGTTCTTTTTTTTTCCGTTTCCTGTAACACTTTTGTTTACAGTGTAAACCATGCTAAATTTAAAACCCCGTCCTCTGTTGCTACTGAAAATTGAATGATGAACTTTGGTTTTGGATATGCTTTTTGTTTCAGTAATTAAATCAAAGCAAAGTTTTGAAGTTTCTTTTTTTCCAGAAGCTGTAAAAACAGAGTTTCATTTAAGTACCAGGTTTACAAAAGTAAACTATACCAAGATGAAATTCAAATCTCTCTCTCTCTCATTTCTTCTGGGATGGATTGTAATACAAGTTGAGGTTTTGCTTCAAAAACTGTACTATGTTCCAGCAATAAAAATTTAAGCAAAGGTCATATAGTTTTCTCTGGAAATTTATTAAATGCAGTCACCACTTGATTTTTGCAAAAATTCAAACTCTATAGATTTCAATATCAGTAATATCATTTGAATCTACTTCAAAAATGATGATTTTTGAAACAAAAATGCAATTTTTTCATTAAGTTATTATCGGGATTCTTTGGTTGATCAGAAAATTGAACATAGGCCAAATTCTGGCGACCAAGGTGATCGTGGTCCTCGAGTTCGACGTCATTGATAGTTTAAGTATCATAGATCACTAGAAAAATACGAGATAAATTTATTAATCATTGGATCTGTGATTCGTGATCAAAGTAGGGTTTAAGAACCCATTTTTGTTCGCGGCCGAAATGATGGTGCTGCACCATCCACAATTGTCGGACTGTGTAGCGATGGTGCAAATCGATGCGTTGAACATGTACGAAGCTTCGGTCCAAACTTGGTGGCCGATAACGGACTGGGGAGACGGCGCGAGGCGATTTACTAACGACGTCTCTGATGGGTGTTTTGGGTCGTGATGCTTCGATTCGCGGTTTCGAAATAAAAATTGAATTCTGGGTGTTTGAAACGTTTTGGGGGATGGTCGTCGACGTGTTGGTGGCCGCAGCTTCGACCAGCGGTGGCGAAACCGGCCGTGCACGTGCACGTGGGGGGTTGGCGTGTCAGTATGATGGTTTGGGGAAGAAAAGGGGTAGCTCAAAGTGTTACGCGAGGATTCTGGATGGAAACTCGAAGGCGAACTCGAGTCGTTTTGAAGTTGTATCGTGTTGTTTTTTAAACCTTAAACAAATTTTCGAAAAAGTGCAACACGGGTCTATTTGGGGTGAAACTCGGAGCAAGGGAATGTGTGGCTCGGGGTAAAACTCGAAGCAAGCCGCGGGTTGGACATAAAAACAGTAAATTCCAGTTTTAGCTAAATTTTTTTTTTCAAACACAAGTAAAGTAATTTTTTCTGAATAAATTAATAATGATTGTAAATGGAATATGAAGTAAATAATATTGATTCAATTATTTAAAATTTATGAAGTTCAAAATTATTTCAAATTGTATATTATCCTTTAAACAAAAAGTTGTTTTAAATCTAACTTAATAAAAAGTTTAAAAATTAATCAAATATTCAAATGTAAATTTTAAACCCAATTTATCATGATGAAGTAGTAATTAACAATCAATGTTTTGTAATGATTTTATAATTTATAATTAATTAATTAAAGAATAGTCAATTAATAATAGTAATTAAACTTAATTAGTTAACAACCAAGAATTAATAAATTGAAGAATAATTAATTAATTAAGCCAATTGAATTAATTCATAATTAAGTAAAAATTAAACATTGATTAAAATAATTAATAAGGATAATTATACGGTTAATTCACTTTAATCACAATCACCTTAATCAAAGATGATTGACCATCATCAAATATTCTATACTGGATTGATATTTCTGTTGTAATACTGTGATTGCTTTGTGATGCACTGTGATTTGTGATTTGTTCCCATATGTATGTGAAACCCCCTTTTGCCGTAAAACGGCATTTAAACTTCGATGCGACAGGGAGTCTGATTTCAGTTTGTTATCTGAAATCCACATCGAACCTTGAATGTGAATCCTTGTAATTGATACACCCACGTGTTTTTAAAATTGAGCGTTCACTATTCGGATTAGCTGGGAGAGGACCTTTGTATCGTATAACCCATTCCGAATAGTGATTCGAAGAATGGATAGCATTTGAAGACGGTGGTGAAGACCGAGTGTCTTCGAAAACGTTAGGATAACCTATCGATTGTCTCTGCACCAAGTCGCTCCGGCATAGGGATTCCCTACGTGATGGGAAGTCCGATCGGGATTGTGGATACTCGGATTTGCAAGGGCTTCTTCCTTTATTGGACGAAGTGCCTTCAGTTTTGTTCGAACCCGGAACAGACTTGTATAGTCGTGTGTCTGACACTACACTTTGAGATATAAAGCCGATTTCTTTCAAATACATATCTGTTGGTGGCGAAGAATTTATTTTCTTAGCTTAACTTCCTTCTCTGAGACGTACGAGCTCAGAGGTTATGTAGTTGAAGGTTATCAGCGATATACTCCCAATTTGGTAGTGTGGCATGTTAAGTGCTGCTGTATATTGATGATCATTTGTTGATCATTTGTGATCAAAGCATGGCTTTCGTGTAAAGCGCAGCTTTGTGGACGAGACCTCATCAGACCTCACACCCCGTAAATGGTCGAAATAGGAAAGATGCGGCAAGGTTATGAGGGCCGCGCCCTTTAGGGTATGTAATTTCCTTCTGGAAAAAGGTAGTTTCATGGTATGGAGCCCAGATACTTACCTATGTGGTTGCTTCAATCTCATTTACTGTGTGGTTGTTGCTTTGTGATGGAGGGCCCTCGGATAAAGGTCCCAAAGGACCGGGGAATGGCATAGTCGTGTAGTAGTTACCTAGTTACAGAGGTAGCCCGGCCTTGTGTTGGCAGAGAACAAGTTAAGTTCTCGGGACGTCCCACCAGAGGCGTGCCCGTGTGGTATAGGAAGTTCCTTAGCCTGGCCATTTGTTGGAAATCCAATTCCCAATACGAACCCAGTACGGTTTTAGTTGTAAAACCTGCCATTTAACATGGCAGCTATAGTAGGCATAGTATCATGGTACCTATGCGGGCTACGATTAATATTCTACTTTCGAAATGACTTTCTACACTATGCACTAGTAATAATATCAAAGATTTTTCCCGTATCAAGCATATTTGACTATCATAAGGGGAAATCTCCCCCAAGTGTACGATTGCATTGTGTTTGTGCCGGGAGGCCTTATGGTAGTTTCATTTTCCAAAAAGCATACCGGATTTTCTTGTATAATCTGTTTTACTTGAAAGCAACTATCTTTGTTTTCTCATACCAGTCCCATGACTGACTCGGAGTTTATTGTTTCCTTTCTAAACTCTGGGTGCCCACTATTTCTATACGGGTAACCTAGTAGCAGGTTTTCTGTATTTTGGCTCTAGCTATATTTTGGAGTATTTTGGTTTGGAGATTATCGGTTTTTGGAAGCTCATACCTTAGAGACATTTTGGAAGCTTTTGGATCTCGAGGTGCTTAGTTTGGAGTTCACTATCATTCTCTTTCTTTAAAGACTTTTGGCATATGATCTCTTGTAGTTCTATTATGACATTCTATTTGGAGTTGTGATTCATGTATTATGATACTCTGATGTTGTAACAGATATTATTATGATGTTGTATCTGTGATGTCATGCATGATATTCATTTTATTTTTCACAGATTTATATTCATCAAATGTTGTTATAAGCTCCATCCGACTGGAGTTCGATGTTAGAATCATTGACAGTCGAGTACACGTGAGGTATTTGATGTCAATTTTCGAAGGTTGGATTTCGGGTCGTGACAAATATTCTACTTATACAATCATCCATAAGGAAATATCTTTAATTCTTATTGTAATTAATTCAATTTAAATCAATTGCTTGAGAACTAATCACTTAATCCTGTTTAATTAATCATCAATTAATTAACTATTCCATTTCAAATCATTTAATTAATTAATCACTTCTTAATCAATTTATTAAACCTTACTTAATTAATTACCCTTAATTATTAATTAATAACCTTAATTGTTAATTAATAAAACTTAATTTCAAATTGATTAATCCTTAATTATTTATTTAATTAGCTACTAATTATAAATTAATTAACTTTAATTGTCTAATTAATAATTCTTAGTTACAAATTAATTAGACACTTAATTATTAATTAACCAATCTTTAATTACAATTATAAATTAATCAATCTTACTTACTTTCGAAACAATTGATTGATAATAATTATTTATTTTAATTATCATTTAAAATCTTCTTTAAACTTTGAAATCAATTTATTTCTAACTTGAAAACTTTAATTAAGTTTAAAACTTGTCTTACACTAATCACTTAATTAAAATGTTAATTGGATTTTAAAACATTATTAAGTATTTACTTAATTTATTAAAACTTGAAATAAATTCTTACTTAATTTGTCAAACACTAATTACTTCATTTATACCAAAATTTGTTTAACAGTTTTAACTTAAATTTTTATTGGGCTTAACCCTTTCTGAAAACAAACCCGAGATTACCCCATGGTTTTACTCGAGTAAACACTCGAGCTTCTCTCCATTCCACCCGAGACATTCCTTGCGTACACTTCTTCTTCCTCTTCTCTTTATTTTGCAGTAAGTTATGTTTAAGTTTAAATTTAGGCTAAAGTATCTTATAAATGTGCTCACGTACACAGCTCTAACCCGAAGCAATCGATCCCTATACTCGAGTAACAACTCGAGATTTCTCACCATCAACAACACCGACACCACCTACGCCATACACTTGCACGGCGTCGCGCCGCCGCTCCGGCGAACCCCACTAACTACGGCAAGTCGCAAATCATCCCAATACTCGAAATCGAAACACGATTCGACACCAAACATTTTGAATCGAAAATAAGCATTTCGTTTGACAACTGCAACTCAACTCAACTAACATAAACACTTCGCCGCCATTACTCAGACCACCGGAGCTGCCCCAACTTCGTCCACACCACGAAAACACCCCACTCTTCCATCCCCTCGAGTTTCGTGAAACTCGATCAAACAGAGAGACGAACACGTCTCATTTTCTGACCACAACACAATCGAGCCTTAAACCCTAAATTGATCTCGACCCATCAATTCGTGCAATAGAAAAATTATCTGGCAATTTTCCTGAAATCATCAATGTTCAAACTTGCTTCAAACAAAATTTCATCACGCAATATTGGATCAATCATCAAAAAATGGTAAAAAAGAAAAATCTGTTCAAATATGAACTGCTCGTGGCATAAGCAACTAAAAATCACCATATTTGTTTTAAAAATCTTATTTTGCAGTGAGGATTCAAGTTATGAACTTGAATTAGCATTTTACAACAATAAAATTTATCAAAATATTATTTGTTTACCTGTAAAACAAGATTCCAGAGCATATTTTACTAACATGTTTTAAAACAGATTTAAAAATCTTGATTGAGGTTTAAACATCTTATTTTGTTCAAAACTTAAAGCTTTACAACGATCAGTTGAAAACAATTTGAGTTTGAATAATATTCAACCCTGTAACAAATAACAGAGAAGTACAGTTTACTCAATATTTCATAGAACAATCTATATATAACACAACACTATATTTAAAGGTAAAACATAATATTATCAAAGAATCACCTGTTCAGTTTTTAAAATATACTTAAACTTTAAAATCTATGTTTACTCACCTGAAAGTTTCCTGAACAGAGAGCAATACTGGTGTTTTAAAAACCTGCACTTGGATCTGCCTTTTGAATCCTGTCTGTTTTTTTGGTGGAATTGAATTATGTTTTGAGTTTTGAAAAAATAAAGATGCTTATTTTCCTTTTCTCAGGTTTTACTGAACAAACTGGAATAGAGAGATGTATATATAAAGCAACAGTTTGTACAGGGAAGGTTTTAACTGGTTTAGCTTTCTTTTGCTTTGATCAGATTTTTTTCTCTTTCTTTGACTAAATCAATATTTTTTCTGAAATGGAAAGATTTGTAAAAATTTGAAATTACTTTGTTTTTGGATGAGATGATGGTATTAAATGCATATGCTTCCTTCTAAGTTTACATACTTATTATATTTTTATTTTTTATATGTACATAGACACTTGCAGGTAGGCATTTTGTTCTCTTATGTACATAGATATTGTATTTGCCTTGCATTCACATACATATATTTGTCTGGTTTTACTATATACTTTGTTCTTACAATTTTTAACTTATGTTTCATGCATACCATAATCACTTAATTCTTGCTTTTATTTTTATTTCTATTTTAACTATCAACGTTTAGATTATATTCATATGTTTTACTTATACTCATATGTTATATTTATATTTAATATTGATGGGATTTGATTTTATTTTAAACATTATTACACATATATATATATATATATATATATACCAAATTTAAATAGAGTAGAGCATTCTAATTAGATTATATAAGATATATTTTATTTTAAATATTTTTAAGAGATTTTATTTTAAATTTTCAAATCAAAGTTTCCTTTTCAAAATACATATGTATATAAATAAATGGCAAATATTCCAAAAACCTTATTCATTTATAAAATGATAAGTTTATATATTACTTAATTGGATTAAATATTTATTAAAATATTATGGCCAAAATCTCGGGTCGTTACATTCCTCCCCCCTTAAAAGAATTTCATCCCTGAAATTTAAAACAAAAGATAATTCAAAAGCTTTTTATATCAACCATTCAAGCATACATATCATTCATACATTAGCAAACAACCAAACAATTTATCCTAAAAAACATCCGCATCTATCTGGACACAAATCCGGATAGGCTTTCCTAAAACTATCCAGAGTTTCCCAGGTGCAATCTTCGAGATCCTCGCTCCACTGTACTTTGACAACCTTCACTACCTTGCTCCGGAGTTGCCTCTCGTCTTGATCAACAATCCGAACTGGGTTCCTGACCACAGTCAAATTCGGCTCAACCTCCAAATCTTCCTGGATTACTGGTTCCACAACCTGTGATGGATCATGAACAAATTTCCGTAAACGGGATACATGAAATACATTATGAATTCTAGACATCCGTTCTGGTAATTCAATTCTGTAGGCTACCGCACCAATTCTTTCCAATACTCGGAATGGTCCAATATATCTCGGGGCAAGTTTTCCCGTCTTTTCGAATCTAATAGCTCCTTTAATCGGGGAAACTTTGACAAAAACTAAATCTCCGACCTCGAACTCCAGTTGTCTCCTTCTCTTATCTGCGTACTTCTTTTGACGGTCTTGAGCAGCTCTCATCCTTTTCTTGATAAGCTCAACTTTAGCAGAAGCTTCACGAATCAAATCTGGTCCAAGCACAAGACGATCTTTCGATTTTATCCAACAGGATGGGGATCTACACGGTCTTCCATATAGAGCTTCATAAGGAGCCATCTTAATACTCGCTTGGTAACTGTTATTATATGAGAATTATACCAAATGAAGATTGTCTTCCCAAGATCCACCAAAATCCAAAACAGAAGCTCGCAGCATATCCTCTAGAATACGATTGAGCCTCTCCGTCTGTCCATCTGTCTGAGGATGATAGGCTGTACTTAATCTCAAACTCGTTCCCATAGCTGATTGTAGAGCCTCCCAGAATTTGCTGGTGAAGATAGGACCACGATCACTTACTATGCTAACAGGAACACCAAGCTATCTAACTATCTCCCTCAAGAAAATTTCTTCCAGAGAAGCTGTAGTACGAGTTGCCTTAATCGGTATAAAATGGGTGCATTTAGTTAGACGATCCACAATCGCCCATATTCCTTCGTTTCCTTTGTTGGTTCTTGGCAAACCGTCAATGAAATCCATCGAAATCATCTCCCACTTCCATTCTGGAACTTCCAAAGGCTGCAACAAACCTGCCGACTTCTGTTGATCTCCTTTCACCTGCTGACAGATAGCACAACTATTAACGAAAGCAGCTACATCCCTCTTCATGCTCGGCCACCAGAAAAATCTTCTCATATCTTTATACACCTTAGAAATTCCTGGGTGGATATTTAGTCTGGAGCAATGACACTCAGCTAAGACTTCTTGCCTCAATCCATCTATATTAGGTACACACAAGCGACCGTTAATCCTTAAAGCACCTTGATCGTCCACCTTGAAATCCGAATATCGACCATCCTTGGTTCCAAGAATCAGTTCTTCAAAAGATCTATCCTCCATTTTCTTACTTGCTATCCTCTCCAGAAGAGATGGAACCACTTCCAAAAGAGACAGAACTTCATTCCTGATAAGAGCATCAGGCACAGCATTCGCCTTTTCCGGGGTATACATAATATCCAAATCATAGGATGCCAAAAACTTGACCCATCGCTGCTGCCTCAGATTAAGATCCTTCTGAGAGAAAAGATATTTCAACGGTTTATGATCCGTGAATAACTCGAACTTCTCTCCCAAAAGATCGTGCGTAGCGTAGTTCTTTTTGTGTGGCTTTAGTTGCCGACTCGCATACGCAATTACTCTTCCATTCTGCATCAGAACTGCTCCCAGTCCAACTATACAAGCATCTGTATAAAATTCAAATTTTCTTTTCCCATCCAGAATAGCTAGCACTGGTGCACTAGTTAGCCTCGTCTTCAACTCCTGAAAAGCTTCTTCACACTGGGGTGTCCATTTAAATTTAGCCCCCTTCCTTGTCAACTTTGTCAGATGTGAAGATATCTTGGAATAGTCCTTGATAAACTTTCTGTAGTAGCCAGCTAATCCTAGAAAACTACGAACTTCAGTCGGTGTCCTTGGTTGCTTCCACTCCAGAATAGTCTCAACCTTCGCTGGATCTACAGAGATACTTTCACCGGAAACAATGTGCCCCAAAAATTTGACTTTCGATTTCCAAAAATGGCACATAGAGAACTTCGCCTTCAAAACATGCCACCTCAGTGTCTCCAACACTATTCTCAAATGCTGGTTGTGCTCTTCTTCAGACTTAGAATAGACCAGGATATCATCAATGAACACTAGAACAAACATATTCAGTACATCCCGAAAGACTCGGTTCAGCAGATCAACAAAGTAAGCAGGAGCGTTGGTTAACCCGAAAGGCATAATAACCACTCATAGAAACAATTAGGTCCCCTAATGCAGTCGAAGGGATACTGTCCTTACCTACCCTTAATCGATGGAAACCTGAAGCTAAATCCAATTGAGAAAAGGTAGAAGCTCCATGCAGCTGGTCAAAAAGATCATCAATACGAGGAAGAGGATATTTATTTTGAATGGTCACTTTGTTCAATTCTCTATAATCTACACAGAACCTTAGCGATCCATCCGATTTAGTGACAAACACTGCAGCAGAACCCCAACAAGAAAAACTGGGTCTGATTAATCCCTTCTCCAAAAGATCTTGAGTCTGCTTAACTAACTCCTCCCTTTCTCTAGAAGCCATCCTCCTACTAGGCTGAATCACTGGTACTGCTCCTGGAACCAGATCAATGTGAAACTCTATCTCTTGATGCAGAGGCAAACACTTGACTTCCTCGAATACATCAGGGAAATCTTGGACCACATCGATATCTTCAACCTTCTCTTGAGAAGTCTCAACCCCATGTAAAAGACTACTCAAGTGAATTCCAGAATTATCACACGCCACTCTAGTAATTCTACCCAGATCGGTTTCCAACAAAACTGTTCTCTCATCACAATTCAGAACAGCCTTATACTTATGAAGCCAATCCGTCCCCAATATAAGGTCAAACCCCTTAAAATTCAACACATAAGGGTCACAAGAAAAACTATGGGACATATAGGAAATTCTCAAGTCTTTACAGATCATATCTAATTTGGTTACCCCTCCTATAGGATTAGATACGAAGATGGGACAGTTTACAGTACTAGGGGTAAGAAAGAACTTCTCTACAGATTCCAGAGAAAAAGAACTCAAAGAAGCACCTGAATCAAACAAAACTTTAATATACTTGCCATCTAAAAGTAATGTACCTTCCAATACTCCCTTGCCTTTAGATGAAGTAGATGGTGCACCTTCCAAAGCAAATACCTTTCTCTGCTAAGCTTTATAAAGAAGCGGGCAATCCTTGATCATATGACCTGGTTGGCGACAATTGAAGAATAGAGATCTCTAAACCAAAGCCAAACCCGGTCCACTCTGATGTGGTTGCTGCTGTTGCTGAAATCCTTTCCTGGGACACTTATTCGCCAAGTGACCTTCTTGTTGACATATATAGCATTTGCGATGTCCGTTGTTACTTCCAGTCTTCTTCTTGCTCTGCTTCCTCCAATTGGGATTGTACTTCCTCTTATTTGGATTAGCAAAATTACCTCCCGATGCTGCTACCGGTGGCACTGATCTCTTATTCATCAAATCCTCATATCTCAGTGCCATATCAATTAACTCAGCAAAAGATCCTTTCAAATGCGCCGTCATCTTTTCATGAAATTCTGGCCTCAATCTTGCACAAACATTTCGTTCTTTTTGAGGGGAGTGTCAATAAGTCCTAGTCCGTAGCAAGAAAGTTCATTGAATTTGGTCTCATACTCCGCTATAGTCATGCTTCCCTGCCTCAAATTCAGAAAATACTGATACAGACGAGTTTTCCCTGCCGTTGGCATGAATTTCTCCTCAAACAACTTTTTAAATCATTCCCAAGAAATAACATCCTCAGAAATATTTGCTACCACTGCATCCTACCAGGCTGCAGCGCCTTCCTGCAATTGCCATGAAGCCATTTCCCTTTTTCGCTCATCAGACAACTTCATACTCTTAAGGATGCGCTCACAAGAGCGTAGCCAAGCTTGGACCTCAATTATCGATTCTGACCCTTTAAATGGTTTGCCCCCAAGGTTGATGAATTCCTTGCATAAAGCAGCAAAACTAACCTGAGGCGGTATTGGATCTACAGCCTCACTAGCAGTTTGACTTCGTCCATTATCAGTCGAGGTACTGCCCCTAACTCTGCCTCTTCTTCCGGAACTCATGTTGGCCACCTGGACAAGTAACTCAACAAATTTAGATAGGTATATAGTTATATAAAAATACAAATATGCACTCTCAAGATATATATTACTCCAGCGCTTGGTATTATCTCAACTTATGCTCTGATACCAACTGTGACGACCCGCCTTTCTACTCACAGAAAGACGTATCATCAATAAGAAAAGAAAGAGATAGAAATAGAAAAGATAGAAAGAAAGAATAACAACTTCAGAGTCTCACAGCGGAAATAGAACAAAATATAATACATCACATAACTATAACATAGTTTTACATATATCAGAGTTACACAACATCATACACATGACAGTTATATATACATCTGCCATTACATACATCCCAAAATATAACATACATCAACTAACACAGTGGTACTAGATAGATATATATGCCTGGACTCCTGCTCCAAGCTCCTTTAGAAACCAACACTCCAAAACATATCACTTGGCTACTCATAAAAATTTGAGTACCCAAGAGTTTACGAAAAACAGAAATAAACTTCGGGTCAGACATGGGTCTGGTATGAGTAAACGGTTTAAAGTTATTTAACTTTGGAAACATTTGAAAACAAAGGTATCATGTAAGACTCCCCACACACAAACACGAGCAAGTTTTTACCTTACGCTAACCAAAACAATTTAATAGGAAATCTAGTGGTATTATAATAGTGTCTAGGGTTTTTCAAGTAAAATACAGAAATAGCTGAAATGCTTACATCTCACATTCCAACATAGTTGGGCACAATCAAAACGTACGGCGCTTGTTGGAGATTGGATTCCATACAATGGCAGGACTACTGGGGTACTGTCCGTCACAGTACGGGGCCTAGAACGCCGTAGCGAGGATCACTCCCAACTTCTTACAATACAAGGCCGGAACCATTCCTTACTGAACAGTTTCGAACCAGATAACCTCCCAGTTGTAGCTAGCAACCGCCCACACAGCCGAAATAAAAAGGGACATCTAGACAGGGGTATATCTTGTCCTGCTTGGGTGCTACCCACCTAACCTTGCTGCATCTCCCCTGTTTTAGCCATTCCCGATTGATGAGGCTTGAGGCTACGATTACCTTATAGAACATATTTCTTAGAATGCTCATCGTCCACCTAACGATGTTCTGAAAGCATTCAATCCATACAAGTTCGTTCCGGGTTCGAACGAAACCGAAGGCATTATTTCGTTACACTTATTTTGGAATCACCCTCAGTGTCAACGACAATAATCCTTGCACTCTGAAACACCATCTTGATCTTCACTTGGAAATTTACGACCTAACGTTTAATTTGGATCGATGTGGTTTTCGGATAATCATAATTGAATCCCGTTCCCGGTCTCATCGAAATCCAAATGCCATTTTAAAGGTCGGGTTGTTTAATAGTTTAAACAGTTTAATTCCACACTTTGAATTCACATAGCATTTATCATAGATAAATCATACACAATCATCATAGATATCTCAAGGCATATCACCGAGTATCACAGAATATCACCAATTAGATATCATAAAATTCAGATATTCTACTTATATAATCATCCATAAGCAAATATCTTTAATTCTTATTGTAATTAATTCAGTTTAAATCAATTACTTGAGAGTTAATCACTTAATCCTGTTTAATTAATCATCAATTAATTAACTATTCCATTTCAAATCATTTAATTAATTAATCACTTCTTAATCAATTTATTAAACCTTAATTACTTAATTAATTACCCTTAATTATTAATTAATAATCTTAATTGTTTATTAATAAAAGTCAATTTCAAATTGATTAATCCTTAATTATTTATTTAATTGGCGACTAATTATAAATTAATTATCTTTAATTGTCTAATTAACAATCCTTAGTTACAAATTAATTAGACACTTAATTATTAATTAACCAATCCTTAATTACAATTATAAATTAATCGTTTTAATTTACTTTCCAAACAATTGATTAATAATAATTATTTATTTTAATTATCATTTAAAAATCTTCTTTAGACTTTGAAATCAATTTATTTCTACCTTCAAAACTTTAATTAAGTTTAAAACTTGTCTTACACTAATCACTTAATTAAAATGTTAATTGGATTTTAAAACATTATTAAGTATTTACTTAATTTATTAAAACTTGAAATAAATTCTTACTTAAGTTGTCAAACATTAATTACTTCATTTACACCAAAATTTGTTTAACGGTATTAACTTAAATTTTTATTGGGCTTAACCCTTTCTGAAAATAAACCCGAGATTACCCCATGGTTTTACTCGAGTAAACACTCGAGCTTCTCTCCATTCCACTCGAGACATTCCTCGCGTACACTTCTTCTTCCTCTTCTCTTTTTTTCCCAGTGAGTTAAGTTTAGGTTTAAATTTAGGCTAAATTATCAGATATACGTGCTCATGTACACGGCTCTAACCCGAAGCAATCAATCCCTATACTCGAGTAACAACTCGAGATTGCTCACCATCAATAACACCGACACCACATACGCCGTACACATGCACGACGTTGCGCCGCCGCTTCGGCGAACCCTACTAACTTCAGCAAGTCGCAAATCATCCCAATACGAAATCGAAATACGATTCGACACCAAACATTTTGAATCGAAAATAAGCATTTCGTTTGACAAATGCAACTCAACTAAATTAACATAAACACTTCTCCGCCGTTACTCAGACCACCGGAGTTGCCCCAACTTCGTCCACACCACGACAACACCCCACTCTTCCATCCCCTCGAGTTTCGTGAAACTCGATCAAACAGAGGAGACGAACACATCTCATTTTCTGACCACAACATAATCGAGCCTTAAACCCTAAATTGATCTCGACCCATCAATTCGTGCAATAGAAAAATTATCTGGTAATTTTCCTGAAATCATCAATGTTCAAACTTGCTTCAAACAAAATTTCATCACCCAATATTGGATCGATCGTCAGAAAATGGTAAGAAAGAATAATCTATTCAAATATGAACTGCTCGTGGCATAAGAAACTAAAAATCACCATCTTTGTTTTAAAAATCTTATTTTGCAGTGAGGATTCAAGTTATGAACTTGAATTAGCATTTTACAACAATCAAATTTATCAAAATATTATTTGTTTACCTGTAAAACAAGATTCCGTAGTATATTTTACTAACATGTTTTAAAACAGATTTAAAAATCTTGATTGAGGTTTAAACATCTTGTTTTGTTGAAAACTTAAAGCTTTACAATGATCAGTTGAAAACAATTTGAGTTTGAATAATATTCAACCCTGTAACAAATAACAGAGAAGTACAGTTTACTCAAGATTTCATAGAATAATCTATATATAACACAGCACTATATTCAAAGATAAAACACAATATTATCAAAGAATCACCTATTCAGTTTTTAAAATATACTTAAATTTTAAAATCTATGTTTACTCACCTGAAAGTTTCCTGAACAGAGAGCAATACTGGTGTTTTAAAAACCTTGCAGTTGGATCTGCCTTTTGAATCCTGTCTGTTTTTTGGTTGGAATTGAATTATGTTTTGAGTTTGGAAAAAATGAAGATGCTTATTTTCCTTTTCTCTGGTTTTTCTTAGTTTTTACTGAACGAACTGAAATAGAGAGATGTATATATAAAGCAACGGTTTGTACAGGGAAGGTTTTAACTGGTTTAGCTTTCTTTTGCTTTGATCAGATTTTTTCTCTTTCTTTGACTAAATCAATATTTTTTCTGAAATGGAAAGATTTGTAAAAATTTGAAATGACTTTGTTTTTGGCTGAGATGATGGTATTAAATGCATATGCTTCCTTCTAAGTTTACATACTTATTATATTTTTATTTTTTATATGTACATAGACACTTGCAGGTAGACATTTTGTTCTCTTATGTACATAGATATTGTATTTGCCTTGCATTCACATACATATATTTGTCTAGTTTTACTATATACTTTGTTCTTACAATTTTTAACTTATGTTTCATGCACACCAAAATCACTTAATTCTTGCTTTTATTTTTATTTCTATTTTAACTATCAACATTTAGATTATATTCATATGTTTTACTTATACTCGTATGTTATATTTATATTTAATATTGATAGGATTTGATTTTATTTTAAACATTATTATCCATATATATATATATATATATATATATATATATATATATATATATATTGATGCTAAATATAAATAAAGTAGAGCATTTTAATTCAATTATATAAGATAGATTTTATTTTAAATATTTTTAAGAGATTTTATTTTAAATTTTCAAATCAAAGTTTCCTTTTTAAAATACTTATGTATATAAATAAATGGCCAAAATTCCAAAATCCTTATTCATTTATAAAATGATAAGTTTATATTTTACTTAATTGGATTAAATATTTATTAAAATATTATGCCCAAAATCTCGGGTCTTTACAATTACGGTTCTCTGGGTTTGGGCTAATACTGGGTATATATAGATTTGATGTCCATGTACAAGGTTTGTACTAGACTGTGATAAATGGACTGTTAGATTTGAGCCGTTGTAGAGGGCGCAACTTAGAGGTTGTTTGTGATCCATGAGGGTCAGTTATGTTGAACTGCCTTTATTCCATAGAGCTACCGCAGGATGAGCTTGTTTCTTTCCTAGTAGTCAAGAATTTTCCCGACGTATTTTCTAAAGTTACTGGTCTCCCACCCTAGAGAGAGATCGAGTTAAGGATCTAACTTGTTGAGAATGCTAGACCGGTTGCTTTTCCTTTGAGGCATATAGCTCTAAGGGAACGATGTGAGTTGAATAAGAAGGTGAATGAGTTATTGGAGAAGGGCTTCATTAGGAGGAGTATTTTCGAGTGAGCAGAGCCAATCATCTTTGCCACCCAAAAGGATGGTTCCCTTAGACTCTGCATCAATTACCGCGAGCAAAATAAGCCGACAAAGAAGAAAAGCTATCCTTTGAACTACATAGATGATCTCTTCGATCAGTTAGTTGGAGCGAGAGTGTTTTCCCATCTTTACTAGCCACGGGTTTCCATCAGTTGAGAGTAGCAGAGGATAGTATTTAGAAAATTGCATTTAGGATTCCCAATAGGTTATATGAGTAGTTAGTCATGCCTTTTTGACTAACTAATGCTCCCTCTTATTTTGTGGAGTTGATTAGTCGAGTGTTTGGGGAGTTGCTAATTAAGTTTGTAGTGGTGTTTGTGGATGGCATCTTGGTATACTCTAGGAGTAAAGAGGAGCATGCTTTACATTTAGAGGAGGTGCTTAGGACCCTTTAAGCACATAAGCTTAAGGCTAAGTTTTCTTAATGCAACTTTTGTAGAGATGAGGTTTGCTTTTTGGGACTTTTTGTTTTCGAGAGTGGTTTGGCTATAGACCCTAGTAAAGTTGTGGTGGTGCAAGATTGGCATGTTCTAAAAATGCCATAGAGGTAAGAAGCTTTCTCGATCTTGTTGTTTATTATAGGAAGTTCATTTGAGGCTTTTGCTAAGATATCTACCCTATTGACCCGTCTTACCAACAAGAATCTAGCTTTTGTTTGGGATTATAGGTATGAGAATGCCTTTATTAGGTTGAAGGAGGCTTTGACTAGTGCACCTGTATTAGTGTTACCTAATGGGGGAAACCTTTTATTTTCTATACCAATGCTTGTGGCATGAGACTAAGAGCAGTGTTGATGCAAGAGGGCATAGTAGTATGCTATGCTAGTAGGCAGTTAAAGACTCATGAGAGGAACTACTCGACGCATGACCTTGAGTTTGCAGCTATAGTCTTTGCTCTTAAGTCTTTCAGGTGAGAGATTTGAGCTTTTTGTAGACAATAAGCCCCAAGGTAATTGTTCTCCAAAGGACGTGAACTTGAGGCAGCAGAGGTGGATGAAGTTTTTAGCCTCTTATGACTTTATGATCTCTTATACCCTGGGCAAGAGGAATGTGGTAGAAGATGCATTGAATAGACAGAGAGCTATATTAAATCCTTTATTTTTGGACTAGAGATATTTGGAGTATATTTTCACCTTTAATTTTAGGCCATCATCCGATATTATCCTTGGATTATTAGCAGCCCTAGATGTTCACCTGACCTTGATGGAGCAAATTATATCTAAGCAGAGAGAGGATGATGAGCTGGCTGATTAGATCTAGGAAGAGAGAGGATGATGAGCTAGTAGACATTTTGGATATATTAGGGAGAGGAGAGTCATTGAGTTATCTTAGGCATTATGCCATACAATTAAGGGGATGGTTGAGGATAGCTGGTAGACTTTGTGTTCCCTGTAGTGCGGACTTGATAGATGAAATATTATCGTAGTCTCACCACTCTAGGATGACTACTCATCCTAGTGAAGATAAGATGTATCGAGACATGAGGACGGTTTTCTTTTGGTCTGGGATGAAGAGGAAAGTGGCGGAGTATGTGGTTAAGTGTATGACTTGGCAGAGGGTGAAGGCAGAGCAGAAAAAGCCTGGAGGATTGTTACAGCCACTGGACATTCCACAGTGGAAGTAGGAGAGCATTTCTATAGACTTCATTGATGGACTCCTCAAATCTAGAAGAGGGAATGATAGCATTTGGGTCATAGTGGATAGATTGACCAAGTGCTCCTATTTCATACCTGTGAGGAGCACTAGGATAGCAGCTTCATTACTAGCCTTATATGTTAAGGAGGTAGGTAGACTTCATAGAGTACCTACCAATAGTTAGTGATAGAGACCCACTCTTCACTAGCGAGTTTTGGATGAGTCTGCAAGAGGCTTTAGGAACTAATTTGAGCTTGAGTAAAACATACAATCCATAGAATGACAATCAGACAGTGAGGGCAAATCGGGTTTTGGAGGATTTTCTTAGGATGTGTATCATTGATTTTGGAGGCTCTTTGGGGGATCATTTGCCACTAGTGGAGATTGCATACAATAATATTTATCAGGCTAGCTTAGGGATGGCACCATTCGAGGATTTATATGGAAGACCTTGTAGATCATCGTCATGTTGGTGGGACACTACAGATAGGATTATCTTTGGGTCTAATATGGTTAAGGAGACTTCAAAGAAGGTGGACTTGATTCGAAAGAGAACGAAGACAACTCAGGACCGACAGAAGTCTTATGTAGATGGAGGCGCTTTGAGTTGGAGTTTGCTGTTGCTGACATGGTGTTTGTAAAGGTCTTAACCCTATGAGATGTGATGAGATTGGACGTTCAGGGAAGCTAGCTTCGAGATTTGTTGGACTATTTCCGATTGAGGCTGGGATTGGGTGATTAGCATATCGAGTTAGACTTCCGGAGAAGTTGGCTGGTGTGCATGATGTTTTTCCTGTTTCGAATTTACAGAAGTGTTTGTATGATTTGACTATTGTAGTGGAGCCTAGTAGTTTGGAGGAGGTTGAGGTGAAGCACGAGTCACTTGGTCACCGTGTACCTATCTGCATTCTAGAACATGGCATTAAGCAGCTCCACAATTAGGAGACCAAATTAGTTAAGTTTCAGTGGGGAGACAACCAGCTAAGAGTACATGGAAGCCCGAGGATAGGATTTGAGCTTTCCATCCACAGTCTTTTCTATTACATCTCACATTTTAATCTTTCTTAGTTACAACCCTAAGGTAGATACTTGGGAGGAGGGTAGACTATATTAAGTAGAGACCTTTGGCTGATAGGTATGTTTCTAAACATGCCAATAAGACATGTTATTGTTGATGGATGCCATTGGATGTACATGGTAATTTACAGATGCAAGTAGTTGCATTGCATGCACTAGGATATTGAGTCCCTTAAGCTCTCACACACATTCATACCTTATGCATATTGTTTGCTGATTTTGGTTGTTATCCATGGATGATCGTTTGCATTTGGATGTATGGCTGAGAATACATGTAGAATTATCTATTCATTTTAGGGATTGCATACATTTGGATACATGGCACGGACATATTCGCATAAAAAGGAGGTCGACTGAATTAGTAGACCAAATGCTCTTTTACATTAGTTCAGTTTCATATGCATTCCATGTTGCATAATTACACAATTGCATTAAAAATTGTTAAGGACTACGATTGCTATGGATGATCACTGAGTAAATGGATGTAGATTTGGTTGCTAGTTGCTTTTGCATTTCTATCCTTAGAGATTTTGGAGATGAAATCCTTTAAGGTGGGGGAGAAAGTATCACCCTAGAATTTTTGAAAATAAATAAGGGAATATAATTAGAAGTTAAGAATTAGTCTAAAAAGAGAATTTTCACAAACGTTCGAATTTGACCATGGGACTTGCACCATTGTGTCCGTAGTAATTTTTTGGATTTTAATTAGATGGTTAATCAACTTAACCAGAAAATGGACGATAGTCCGAAGCTCCTATGGACAAAATTGATGCTCTGTTAGCGCTACAGCCAGCAACTGGCCCTAGAACTAGGCCAAAAATTACAAAGGCTATGGAATAGGAGAATCCCTCTGTCTCAGGCTCAAATAGGAGGGACGCCAAGCAAGAGATAGTTGTGGAGTAGTTGGAATTGTTGTTAAGGTAATGGAAGTACCCCTCATGTCGGAGGATAACCTGCTACAAAGCTAACCCTAGATCGAAGGTTCCACAAGGGAATATTGCAATGCTTCTCTCTAATTCTGAAGATGACATGCAACTTGATGCTAAAGGATTAGAATTGAATCTTGTCATAGGCAGGCAAAATGCTGTAAAAGGAAGTTCAAACTGCCGCAAAGGACAACTACATGCCAACGAAATTCTACAGGATAGGTTTTCTCGAAAATGGAAAATTTAGACTTTAGTTGATACACCAAAGGCCGTTTGCAAAGTCAATTGCTTGGTATAGCCCCTGATAATCAACATATGGACTACCGGACCAGTGATGCATTCATTGCGGACATGGTCAAACACTTGATGGAAGAAATTAAAGGTAGAAAGGACGACGACTGGGGTTCTTCACCAAACCAAACTCCATTTACTAGGAAACATTCTAAGAGAAGAATAACCCTAGAAGTTAACTATCCCCACTATGCCATCTTATAATAGGACGACGGACCCCAAACAACAGCCGTACAAGTACATTGTCATATGGACAGAGTAGGTCAACGGACGTTGTCCGTTGTAGATGTTTCTTCATCTTCTTAGAAGGTGTTGCTTCTATATGGTTTACTAGACTTCCACCAAGATCAATTTCTACCTTTGACAAGTTGGCAAGGAAATCCTTGGAATAGTTTAAACTTCACACGGTACAGCCGAAAGATGTGATGTCTCTATTTGGCCTCTTCCAGGGACCAAATGAGTCACTTAAAACCTTTACGAACTGGTTTAATACTACGGTTATTGAAGTGAGAAATCCTAACAAAGATATGGTATTCATGGATTTAGTCCGGGCTATCCATCCTGACAAAGACTTTGGAAGATGGATTAAGATGAAACAACCAGCCACCATGAAGGAGTTTAACAGAAAATGCGAGTCGGTATCTATGATTGGAAGAGGCAAACAAATTGGAGGGCAAGACCACCAATGTGAAACCAAAATAAAGAGTTTAGATCAATGTAGCGGTCAACCAAGATGGGAACAATTCTGGGGCCATGATAGGAAATGTAGGGAAAAATGGAAATCAAAAGGAAGAACTAGAACACTAGTAGGCATGATGGGAATGGAAAGCAAACCAGGAACCTAAGATCTAAGAAGTATACGCTATTGAATGACAGCTGGGAGAACATCTACCCTGTGACTTAGGGATCTGAGCGATACAATAAGCCTCCCAAGAAGGAAGAGTCTGAACAACAAAAGCAATCAGGGAAGTTCTGCCGCTTCCAGGAGATTCGTGGGAATAACACAAAAGAATGTCAGCATCTGAAGGATTTAATCGAGGAACTAATAAGAAAAAATAGGCACCAACAGTACACGAAGAAACCTTAGAATTCTGACCAACCTGCTGGACCGCAAGTTCCAAGCAATCATGGAAATTAGCTCGATCTCAGCAGAGAAGAAATCCGTCGAACCGAATAGAGACTCGTCATAAGTACCATTTTTAGAGGGCCTCACCCGGCATAGAAGAGTTGGGGCGAAATAGAGCAATATGCCAGTTCTCTAAAGCAAGCTTCTAAGGAAACTTGTTATGCAATTGAGGACAGAACTCCGGCCAAATAGAAGAAACAATCACAGATGATGCAGTATTTTGGAGTCGGTATATTGAAGGAATATAGGCGCCAACTCTCGAACCGATTGTTGTAACCGTCGGAATCGGACCAGCAGCTTTGCATGGGTATTGGTTGATAGTAGAAGCCCAGTCAATATCTTATTTCAACATACGTTTGATCAACTGAAGATAAGCATTAAAGATGTGACTATGTGCCGAATAAAGGTTCAAGGCTTCATAAGAGAACTAGCATAGTCAGTTGGGACGACTGACTTACCTATAGAGTTTGGAGAAGGAAAATGAAAGGGTGGTCTTCTCCAAACCTTTGTGATCGATGAAATTTCTGCTTGTAACGCTTTCTTGGGTCGACCGGCCCTTTCTTGTTTTAGGATAGCCCTAGCTTCCTAGTGCCTTACCATGAAGTTCCTAAAGGAGAATAGGTTTGGAGTAGTGAGGGGAGGCCAAAACACTATGAGAAAATGCTACATTATTAAACTACATGAATCTAAACATCGTGAGAAAGGTAAGAATGTGGGGAAGTCTCTTTGCATTTATGAATCACAAGCATAGCAATTACAGAACTGCCCCTAGCTCTAGGACCATAGTTTCTTTGAGAAGGCTTTAGACCCTAGGAAGAATAGTTTAGGAGAGGAGCGGGCGCGCTGACAAAGTATAGAGTTGCTATCCCTATTGACATGGACAACTCGAATTTAGTCCTATAGATAGTCACAACTTAGAATCAAGATGCAAAACGAACAGACAAAATTTCTTCATGCTAATCTGGATGTGTTTTCTTGGATGCATTCTGATATTTGAAATGATCTGCCTTTTTGGACAATTTAAATCGACGATAAACCACACACTCAGACTCAAACCATACAAAAAGGCAGATTGTTATTGGGGTAAATAAGAAAAAGCAGAGAAAGAAAGAAAAAGAACAAAATTTTGTAGCGGAATGAAACTAATAATAATCAAATAACAGTTCATGAAGCTGTTTTATAAATACATTTGACTATTCTTTTACAACGCAAAAATCAGAGTTATAGAAACATGCATGAATAAATAATAAATGCGGCGGAATAACATGATGCGGTGGGATAAATATAATAAATAATAATAGCACAATCTTCGTCTTCGTCCTCCAAAAATAAGGTCTTCAACCCTGAAATGCTCAGGCTGACCCGAGCGAATTGAAAAGACAAAACACTCGAGTTAGAACTAAAAGATCTTATGTAAGTTAAATCAATGGTAAATGTGAGTGTGACAGCGTCAAAGATGTTTACAGGATTTGACATCTCCTATCCAGTGTCTACCGTGAGTGCAATAACTTAAGAGATGTTCGGGATTCACATCTCCTAAGGGTCCTTTAAACTATCTACTATGTAGTATAATACACTATTATAATATGTCTATAGTAAAGTAAAAGTATTAAAATAGTATTAAGGCGTTATCCATATCACCCTTAACACATTTTATATATTCCCATAGTTTATACAGTACCGTAAGCTCCTCTGTAAACTGAAGGTTTACCCAGAGAGCACCCCATAGGTATGGTACAAAACAAACTCGTAGAAAGCTTGCTAGGGCATGCGCCACGGCACACAAGGAAATGCCATGGTAGATATACCATTTGCGTATCTGGACTGGTGGTAATGCATAGCAGCTACTACCGCCTACCTCGGAACACACTTCCAAATCAAAATCAAGGGTGGCCACCAAATCAAATCACAAAGTCAGAATATAGTGTTGAAGAAGTGTGCCCGATCGAAGGAATGGCCTCACTTGGCTCGGCGTGGCTCCTGATTTTAGTCGTATCAAGCTGACTCACGAGAGCCAGGGTCATGTAAATACCTCATATAGAATCATTCGCCAAACCATCCTACTTCATTTTTGGAATCTCCACCACGTACACAGTTGTTAAAGTGATTTCGGTGTTGGCAGAGAGTATGATAATATCCGATCCCGGTCTCTTTAACAACCAAATGCTTATTTCACACCGGATGGTTCTTTTACATTTCAAAAGTCAGTTCACAATTTATATAAAAATATCATATTCTCAAAACCATAATACTTTCTAAATCATATTCACTTTTTCAATCATATCATTTCCAAAATCATATTTTGTTTCAAAAATCATATTTCCAATTAGGTTAATTTCTCACTTCAAAATCATCATATTAAATTAATTATAAAATTTAGATTCCAACTTAGGTTATAACATTATTTAACCGTATTCTCCTTTAAATCAATGACTTTGGATATAAACACTTCCCCTTTACTTAGTCTAAATTTTTTAAAAATAGTTTAAATAGTTATAAATAGTTAAAATATTAATAAATGGTTAAAATACTCTAAAATAGTTTAATCATAGATTAAAAATACTGTTTAATATAATTAAGATAGTTAAATAATTTTAAAATATATTAAATATAATTAAAATAGGTTAAATAGCTTTAAAATAGATTAATTAGATTTAATATAAGTTAAAATGGGTTAATTAGTTTAAAATAAATTAAATGGTTTAAAATAGGTTAAAATGATTTGATATAGTTAGTATAGGTTAAAATAGTTTAATAGTTTGAAAATATTAAAAATTAAAGTCTTTAAAATAATATATTTTTAAGACATTTTATATTAAAATATGAGTTTGAAATTAATATCGATTTAACTATTTATTTTATTCCAACATATTTGGACCATTTCAATTTCCAAACCAACAAAGCCTAATTTCAAAACTTCCAATTCAAATTTCAATATATCTCAAAGTTATATTTCAAACAATTTTAATAACCCAATTCCGATAAATTTCCATTATACTTCAAAACCAACTATAAGATTTCAACTAAATTTCTTTAAACAATTTCTTTAAATGAATTCCAATTTTTTTTTGATAATAATTTGATTTATATAATCAAATTTCATTCCAAAATATCATTTAACTAAATTCAAGAAATTAAGAAATTAAAATCATCAAAATTAACCAACCCGGTGTCCGTATATAATTCTTTACCGTAAGGTCAAGTGATATGGAATTTATCATTTCAATCCGCAATTTAAAATTTTATGGTTATACGTCATTTCAAACAGCAATCCCGAATTAAATAAAATCCATAAAAACATTCGAGTCTATCATTTCAACCCATAATGATTTTTCCCTAATCTATGGATCGTTTGGGTATATATCATTTCAACCCATAGTGATTTTCCTAATAATACTACGGGAACTTGCAGAGTGATGACAGTATATAATTCAAACAAGACATCCGATCATCTAATATTAACAATCAAACATCCATCACAATCATCATCCAATTCAACTAACAAACTTCAACAATTAACTAATTATCAGTAACATGAAATTAACTAGCAATTTAAATTCAATAATAAATTAAATGGCAATTTAATTCAAAATAAATTCAAATTAACAGTAATAGCAATTTAAATATATCAAATACATAGATAAATTTCTAACCAGATCATAAATTAATTTAACAAACATAAGAAATTTTAGAAGTTGTGAGTGGGTTAAAACACTCACCTTTTGAATTCAAATTGATTTAAAATTCAAAATAGGGCCCAATTTCAAATAGCCTCAGAATTCATCCAAACAAGCATCAAATGTCCAGAATTTCAATACGATCCCAATGAAACAAACCCGCATGAATTGGACCTCGTATGTGAAAGTTATGTCGATTAGAACATATGAAATTAAAATTATATACAAAAAAGATAATTACTTGCCACGTCATCGCACGCGCGTCGTCCAGTTTCTCCGTTCAAAACCCTAGATTACGATTCCTATAGCCGTGAACCAAGCCGCCACCATCCATCAATTAACGCCGCCACCACGATCACTTTCACCTCGATCATCCCCGACCGTCAAACTCCCCTCGCCAAACCGCCCCTCCAGACAAGTCGCGGTCGGCTCCGGGAAGCCCAAGCATTCCACGTCGCCGTTGCTTTCAAAGACGGTCTCAGGTGAATCCCAACCGAATTACGACGAGCGACGACCACCTTATGACTTGCTCAACACAAGCTTCGCAACGGTAATACCCGATCGTCGATCATATGGAGATTTACCGTTGGATTATCAAAAATCCAATATGAACGGCCATAGTTCATTCTCTATTTTTGAAAAAATGGTGCATTGAATTGAAAAATGAATCCAAGATTTGAGATATGCTCATCGAGAGCTTCGAAATGGTATATAATTTGTTAAGGTTTTGAGGAGTTTAATTTTCGGACTTGGTTTTGATTTTGAATTTGTAATTGGGGAATTTGTTTGTCTGCCATTGGAAAGTGAGAAACAGATGGAATTTTACGTGCAAACAAACTGAGTTGAAAAATACTAGGGTTTACAATGAGCTATTTATAAGTAGGTCAAAAATAGAAATGAATGGACATGATTGATTTGACAGTTGAACGATAAACGACCCGAAAAGCCCATTTCATTCCCGAAATGAAATGGGTCATCCCATATAATGAAATAGATGTTTTGGATAGTTTTAAACTCAATGAAACATGTTTCAAGTCCTAATTCCATTGTATGAAGAAGTTATTTTAAAATCAGCTTATTTGAAATTGATTTCAATTAAATTAATTTCTAGGCGTTTCAGGCTCATACGATCAAACGACAAGTTCGATCATTATGAAACTTGAAATCCTACAAAATCACTGTTATGGATCCGATGAAATTGGTTTCATCGTAATCCGAGACAGTGACCAAAATGACTATTTTCCACGTTAATTAAATAAATTAATAGTTAATTAATTTAACCACTTTCTCATTCAAATTTGATAGTTAACAAATTTCATCATTTTTAATCACCTAGACATTTACAATGGTTTAACACAAGTTTATATAACAATTCAGTGTTGCTTATTACACTAATTATGGTATTCAATTTCACTGTAATTAAATCCAATAAATTATAAGTTTAATTTCAATAAATTGATTTATACTTTGATTGCAATCGTTATGTTCAATCAATTATTACTCAAATAACATAGATAACATTTGTTCATCTCTGATTTCACTAATATGTTACAATTTCCATCTTTTATTTGTATTAACTACTATATTTCAATTATATTGAATTTTTGTAAATTTTATTACAATTTAAATCTCAATAAATATGTATCTTTGTTTCACCTTTTCTACTTCATTAATTATTTCCTTATGAATATAATTAATATTTCTATACATTTTGTTGCATTCACAATTTTAAGTTATTGTCTTAACTCATATTAATGTAACATTTAATTTCACTTAATTATAATTGATTTTCAATTTAATTCAACTGACTAAATAAGTATGCAACATATAATAGTTTGTCACCATTAACTTTTAGTCACATTATAAAATCCACTATTTGCAAACAATGTTATAATTACTTGCATAACACTGATTTTATTCAATTACCATTAAATATATATTATTTCATTAATTGATTCAATATTTACACGTGTTTTCTTATATTCAATTTATAACCAGGTATATCAATTAAATCATTTTAATTAATTGAATCTTCATAAAAATCTTTAATAATTGACTTAAATTGACATTATTCCCTTTCATTCTTTTTATTATTTCATTAACAGTTCACCACTTTTTATTTCTCCCATTATTAACCCACAACATCCTATTAAATTAACAATTTTGATTTATCGAAAATTTATGGGTCGTTACAATATGTATGGGATATCGCTGGAGATAGCATGCCATGTAGTTAATATCGATCCTAAATTCACACTAGTAAGGTAGAAGAGACGAAGTCTAGGTTTGGAGCGATCGTTGCATTAAAGGAAGAAGTGGATAAGCTATTGGCCAATGGTTTTATCTGTGATATAACATATCCTGAATGGCTTCATACCTTGTATCAGTAAAGAAATCGAATGGGAAGTGGCAGACGTGTGTCGACTACACAAACTTAAACAAAGCTTACCCAAAGGATAGCTTTCCACTACCCAGAATTGACCAACTAGTTGATGGAACCGCAGGACATGAGCAGCTCTCATTCATGGACATCTACTCAGAATACAATCAGATTATAGTGCATGAGCCGGATCAACATGACACCGCTTCATTATCGAATTAGGGTTGTACGATTAACGCATGATGGAGCGGCTTAAAGAATGTTGGTGTTACTTACCAAAGATTAGTGAGTGTAACGTTCAAGAACCAGAATGGACAAATGATGGAGTTATATGTGGCAACATGCTTGTAAAGTCATGGGTGTCCAGAAATCAGTTGGACAATCTCTTGAAGATGTCTAAGATCCTTCAAAAATACGGGATGAAACTAAATCCACTGTAAGTGTTCTTTCAGCATAGCAATCAAAAGGTTCCTTGGATTTTTTGTAAATGCTAGGGGCATTGAAGCTAATCCAGAATAGCTAGCCACCCTACGTAATGTTACAACCCCCTAAACATTGTAGAGCTTGAATAGGAAAATCACAGCACTAAGTTGATTCATTTCCAAAGCAGCATATAAGTGTATACCATTCTTCAACGCAATGAATAAAGGTATGAATAAATTTGAGTAGAATCATGATTGGCAGACAACTTTCGAAGAATTACTATGGCACATGGAGACTCCACCGGTCTTATCCAAGCCAATGGAAGGAGAAGATTGGTTCATCTACTTGGCCATGTCTTATCATGCTTTAAGTGCAGCCCTTGTACGAGCGGAAGCCAGAGTTCAACGCTCCGTCTACTACATCACCAAACTCTTCACTGGAGATAAACGGAGCTATTCGAAGTTCGAAGAATTGGCATAATGCTTACCGATAGCAATTAGGAAGTTGCGACCATACTTTCAAGCTCGTCCAATTAAAGTGTTGATAGATCAAACTTTGAAACAAATAGTTTATCGACCTAAGACTTCAGGGTGACTTTTGTAGTGGATATTGAATTGAGCTAATATAACGTGACTTATCATCCCCGTAGGGCAACCAATGGACATGCATTATCTAATTTCATCGTGGAATTTATCATTCAAGATGGAGAAGAGCAGGAGACAAAGGAAGTAGTATCACAATAAAAGCTATTCGTCGATGGCACATCAAACAAATTTTGCTCGAGAGCGAGAGTTGCGCTTGAGATCCTCGAAGGATGATAAATCTGCTATGCCTTAAGGCTGGAGTTCCCTGCTGCTAAAAACGAGGTGGAGTACGAGGCACTGATTGCAGGATTGAAGATTGCGAAGGAACCTGGAGTAAAAACTGTGTATATCTACAACGAGTCTCGGTTAGTCGTTTTTCAGAGAAAGAGGGAATATCAAGCTAAAAGGGAAAATCTCGCTTGTTACTTGTCAAAAGCATAAGAACTGCTCAACGACTTTGAACACTACACGATAACCCATATTTTTAGGGAGCAGAACATGAAGGCCTATTACTTAACTAAGCTATCCAGTTCCGGACAGGCACAATCAATGGGATTGGTTCTAGTTAAAGTGTTAACAACACCAAGCGTAAATCGGATGGATGCAGATTGCGTTCTGGAGACCATGGAAGAGGAAAAAAAATATCTATAGTGGGTATTTGAACTTCCACTTGCATAATGGGCTTATAGAACAACATATAAATCTACGAATGGGTATGCACCATTTGTCTGGGCATATGGTTCAGAAACAATAATCTAGTAGAACTGGAAGTCCCCTCTCATTAAAGAAGACACTTCAATCAAAGCGAAAATGAGTAACTTCTACTCGAGTCACTTTACCAGATCGATGAAAAGCGGGAAGAATCAGAGCTAAGGACCACTCCTCACCAGAAGAGGGTGGCGTGACACTTCAGCACCAAAGTTTGCAACCGCACGTCGAAGTGAGAGAGCTTGTCCTAAAATGGATCTTCTAGGATACGGGAGCACTTGACCCAAACTGGGAAGGACCCAATCTAATCAGCCAGAATTTTGGAGATTGAATTTTTAAGCTTACAACGATCGACCAAATTCTGATCCCCCATGCTTGGAACAACGATTCACTACCGCACAACTTTATTTAAGAATAACATATGTATTTCCTATTTTTCCAAATGTGCCCCCCAAGGACACTGGGGGAAATGTAAATAGGAAGGATTTTCCTTTCTTTTCATCCTATTAAAAAAAATTTGCTTCCTGAACCAATGGAATCGTGTTCATGTAAGAAAATCGCCAAGTCAACGGTAAAATCGAGTTAAACCGCCAAATTGACAAGGAAAATCGATCCCCACCTTCGGAGAACTTATGTTGCTCCAGCAGCGTCGGGAAGGCCCAAATCTTCATGCATACCCATAAATCGCATTTCGCTGCTTGAACCGAAGGAACCGTGTTCAAATATGCTATATTCCTTCGCTGCTTAAATTAAAGGAACCATGTTTATGTGCGCGCCATTTCTTTGCTTTTCAAGCCAATGGAACCACGCTGTCGTAAGATAACTCCAGTGAGCACCCGTAAGCCGTATTTTGCTGCTTGAAACGATGGAAATGTATTATAGTATGCTCCTTTTTTCCTCTCATTGAACCGAAGGAACCATGTTTAAGTACACACCATTTCTTCGCTTGTTGAGCCAATGGAACCATGCTCCTTCAAGAAAACTCCAGTGCTCTACCCGTAAGCCATATGTCGCTGCTTGAACCAATGGAACCGCATTCAAATACACAACACACATACATTCTACTCAACTGGAAAAATACGGATTGGAAGCGAGACCCTTGACCGTCGAATCGACGAGAAAATCAATTTGAAATTTCATAAGTACTGATTTTTCCTAGGCAATGCTAGGAAATCCTTTTGTCCTCTAGTAATTGATGTATCCCAATAACATTGAGAGCTTATCTATATTTCCTAAGTACCGACATTACTTCGAAGATGTCGGGAAAATTTCCTATCATAAAATCAGTGGAAGTCCACATTGCTCTGGAAATATCACGAAAGACCAAAGCGCCAAATCGACAGCAATATTGAAATGAAATCCAAGTACCTGGGTTGTTCGAAAGTTTCCAAAGATAGAAACTGATATGCGAATGAGATATCACTTTGAACTTGAAGATTTTTATCAAGGAACCGAATGCTCAGAATTGAGCATCAGAATCACAGGTTCCCAAAGATAGGAGCCCACCACACAACCACGACTGGGGGCAACCAAACGAGTTGCCCTGTACAACCGGTCTCTAATCAATTGCTTGAATCTTGAGTTCAAGGTAACTAGCTCTATGGAGTACTTACACCAACGTACATTTTGGACAAGCTAAACTTGGATACACCACAGTTCTGTTACGTCGAACAAAGAATTTTGGCAACCATGACAGAACTAGGCAAAGTAGTGTACAAACATCACTACAAATTTCACTTTAACATGCATAGAATTACGGTAAATAAAAAAATCACATCACATACTATAAAAGTATATAATATGGAAATTTCTAGACAAGCAATCATATTATATACACACATAGTGGTACATGAACAAGCATAATTCATAGAATATAGAAAAGTACATAAAAGAGATTACAGTGGAAATTCTAATCTTTTCATTACTTATCTCATTTTTGTATAATATCAAATAGCTGGGGTTATTCCTTCATAATATCGGCCTATTTAGACACAAAAAAGAAAAGTACAGACTCTACAGACTTAATAACAAAGAGAAAAGATGTCGAGTACAGACTCTGTGTTAGGAACTAAGTTGATGATGTTTTGATGACAACAACCTTATATAGTTATTATACTTTACTTTATAAAATATATACTAACATTTTCGTATATATATATATATATATATATATATATATATATATATGAAGTATATGCAGGTATCATCGAAGACTGATCAGTATAAAGACTCAAGCATCAAGATGAAGATTAGAGATTCAAGATTCAAGACTTTAGAGAATAAGGATTTCAAGATCTCAAGATAAGTGTCTAGTATTTTATTAAAAATTCATAATAGCACTCTCATCTTTCTTCCAATTTTCTTTTAGGATGAAAACCAATTTCTATCGAAACCAGTGGCTTACAAACCCACGACAAGTAGCTTACAAACCCACGACAAGTAGCTTACAAACGTACGACAAGTGGCTTACAAACCCACGAAAATCAAAATCATTTAAACTACTTTGTACAAGTTCTCGAGTCTTATAGAGGAGCTCTGTAGGAAGGTTCTTGCAATTTTCAGTTTGAATAGATTTTTCAAAATGTTTTTAAATCTGTTTTCAAAATGTTTTAGCTTTCAAAATCATGTTTTCAAAAATATTTTCAAACTTTGTTTTAGCCTTGAAATATTCCTCTATTCTGATTTTAAAAACTTCTATTTTTAAAACATCAAAACTTATTCTGATTTTAAATATTACTTATATAATTGACGATCTATATCAATTACATATATATTTAAAATAATGTTTTATATTCATTCTCTATCTCAAAATATTGTCTAAACACTTTATTTTGCTTAAGAGAAGTTTCAACTTGTTTTAAATTCAAATGCTTTTACAAAAGCAACATCTCTACAATTTTGAACTGAGGGATGTCGACATAAGGGGATACCCCATGTCGACATGGTGACAGTTGGATTCAAAATTCAATTTTCAAAAGAAGTGTCCATTCGTTCGAAAACCTTTCGCCAATGGTTATGACTGTTGTGCATCTATATAAAGGCTTCCAAAACGATTTTTTTTTAACAACTACTTTCTTATTTTCTTCACTCTTTCTTCTCCACCATTCCATATCCATAAAACTTCATATTTTCAAGATCGTGCCATCATTCTGCCAAATTCTCAATAGGAAATCATTTAGATACTCTCTCTATTTGATTCTCCATCATTCTACTAAAGATCAAAGTGCTATTCAGAGTTATAGGATTAATTTGTATTCAAAAAGTCCATAGAGTCTATCCATTCAAAAGGATTGTTATTAAGAAGTATTAGGGTGATCTTGTGTCCCGTAAATCAAGAGAGTTTACCCCAGACTCGGAGATAGGAGGGTTCCTCAAGGCCTTAGAAATTGAGGGTTGTAATTTGGATATTGGCTTATAAAAATCTGTACAAGGATATTGCCTTGGTGCAGGACTGGATGTAGGAGGATTCCGAACCAGTATAAAATCCGGTGTGTTCTTTCCTTTTACTTGTTTTACTTTACTATTTGCATTTGTTATATGTTCTGTGATCATTCTGTGTTAGAATTCTGTTTAGATTTGTGTTGAAAGTTTTAATTTAGTCATATAGTTCATATATTCTTTAAAACACTATTCACCCCCTTCCCTCTAGTGTTATTTCTTCCTTAAGATCCTTAATCCGCATCCCCAACAATTGGTATCAGAGCATTGGTTTTCATTGTTTTCATAATCTGAAACTTGAAAAATATAAAAATGGTATTTTTGGAAAATTGTGTTAAAACTGTTTTGAATATATGCATTGCATCAAAGTATCATAAGTCTGCATATAGTTATTTTGAAAAATCAAGTTATCTACCGAATTGGTGTGTTATGCAGGGACAGACATGTTATATGGCTTTTGACGAATCAACAGCCAATGGACAAACTGTGCAAATTGAGAAAGATAAATGGATACTTGACAGTGGCTGTTCGAGGCACATGACTGGAAATCCCGAGATACTCAAAGACATTACTTATCAAGATGGTGGATTAGTCAATTTTGGTGACAACTCTAAAAGATATGTGGTTGGCGTCGGCAATGTTGGTAACTCTAAAACTTTACTTATTTCTGATGTTTTATTAGTTAGGAACTTAAAACATAATCTGCTTAGTATAAGTCAACTTTGCGATAAAGGTTTTAAAATTAAATTTGGAAAAGATAAATGTCACATTGAAGATGATAAGTCTAATATAATTTTTGAAGGTATTAGGAAGAAAAATATTTATATCCTTAGTATGAAAATTTCAAATGATAACCTATGTCTTTTGGCTAATACAAGTGACCCTTGGATTTGGCATAAAAGATTTGGCCATTTGAATTTCAAATTATTATCTAGGATATCAAAACTTGACTTAGTTAGAGGTCTACCCAAGTTAAACTTTAAAGTAGATAGTATTTGTGATGCTTGTCAATTAGGAAAACTTAAGAAAAGTTCATTTAAATTAAAAGATGCTATTTCTACCTCTAGTCCTCTAGAATTACTTCATTTAGATTTATTTGGTCCATCTCAAGTTCAATCAATTAACCATAGTAAATATGTTTTTGTTATAGTAGATGATTATTCAAGATATATTTGGACAATCTTTTTAAAACATAAAAGTGATGCTTTTCAAATATTTAAAAACTTTTCTAAAAGAATTCAAAAACAACATTCTTTCAAAATTAAAACTATTCGAAGTGATCACAGTGGTGAATTTGAAAATGAAAATTTTGAGAATTTCTGTACTCAAAAGGGAATTACTCACAACTTTTCATTTCCAAGAACTCCACAACAAAACGGAGTAGTAGAACGTAAGAATAGAACGATTCAAGAGTGTGCTCGTACAATGCTTTCTGATAGTAATTTACCTAAATATTTTTGGGCTGAAGCAGTTGCTATAGCTTGTTATATATTAAATAGAATTTTAGTTAGACCATTAACAAATAAAACTCCATATGAATTACTTTATCATAAGAAACCTATAGTTGCTTATTTCAAAGTCTTTGGGAGTAAATGTTTTATACTTAATACAAAAGATAATTTAGATAAATTTGAACCAAAAGCTGATAAAGGATTCTTTATTGGTTATTCTAATAGAAGCAAAGCATTTAGAGTTTTTAATTTAAAAACTAATACTATTGAAGAAACTATGCATGTATCTTTTGATGAAAATCTTAAAGATATTGTACAAATAGATGATGAAGAAGATTTTATAAATTTAAATCAATCTAATGAAACTATTAGTGAAATAAATCAACCTAATAAGAGATTTAAAATATCAAAAGATCATCCTATAGAAAATGTTTTAGGAAATATTGAATCTGTAGTAAGAACTAGAAATCAATTAAGTAGTATGAGTAATGTAGCCTTTATATCAACAACTGAACCTAAAAATCCAAAGGAAGCATCGTCTGATGATTCATGGATTCTTGCTATGCAAGAAGAATTGAATCAATTTACCAGAAATGATGTATGGGAACTTGTTCCTAAACCTGAGGGTAAAAGTATAATTGGAACTAAATGGGTTTATAAAAATAAAATGAATGAACTCGGTGAGGTCGTAAGAAATAAAGCTCGTTTAGTCGCGCAAGGTTATTGTCAAGAAGAAGGAATTGACTATGATGAAACCTTTTCCCCTGTAGCAAGATTAGAAGCTATAAGAATTCTACTTGCTTTCGCTAATTATAATAATTTCAAATTATATCAAATGGATGTTAAAAGTGCTTTTCTAAATGGTTTTGTAAAAGAAGATGTTTATGTTGAACAACCTCCACTTTTTGAAGATAATAAATTTCCAAACCATGTATACAAGTTAAAGAAATCTCTATATGGTCTAAAGCAAGCTCCTAGAGCCTGGTATGAAAGAATAAGATCTTATTTATCTGGTTTTGAAATTGGTAAAGTAGATATAACACTCTTTATTAAAAGAAATAATCAAGATATTCAACTGGTTCAAATATATGTAGATGATATAATCTTTGGATCAACTAATAAAATAATGAATAAAGAATTTTCAGATATAATGACTAAAGAATTTGAAATGAGTCACATGGGAGAATTAAGTTTCTTGTTAGGGCTTCAAATTAAACAACTAGAAAATGGAATCTTCATAAGTCAAGAAAAATATGCTAAAGACTTAATCAATAAATTTGGTTTAAGCACCTCTAGTGGGAAACCAACTCCAATGTCAACAAATGTAGGTTTAAGTAAAGAAGATAAATCAAAAGACATTGATCAAACTTTATATAGGGGAATGATTGGTTCGCTACTTTATATAACAGCGAGTCGTCTTGATATTATGCATAGTGTTTGTCTCTGTGCAAGATACCAATCACAACCTAAAGAAACTCACTTAAAAGCTGTTAAAAGAATTTTAAGATATGTAAAATACACTTTAGATTATGGTTTATTTTATCCTAAAAATAATACTTTTGATTTAATATCATATTGTGATGCTGATTATGCTGGTTGTAAATCAAACCGAAAAAGTACAAGTGGAACTTGTCACTTTCTAGGACATTCACTAGTTTCCTGGTTCAGCAAGAAACAAAATACTGTTTCCTTGTCAACAACTGAAGCAGAGTATATATCTGCTGCTCTGGCCTGTTCACAAGTCATATATATGAAACAAACTTTAAAAGATTTTGGAATTAACATAAGTAAATCACCAATATATTGTGATAATACTAGTGCAATAAATCTATCTAAAAATCCAACTCATCATGCTAGAACTAAACATATTGATATAAGACATCATTTTCTTAGAGATAATATAACTAAAGAAATAATAACTCCAGATTATATAAATACTGAAAAACAAATTGCTGATATATTAACTAAACCGTTAACCGAACAGAATTTTACTAAATTTAGAAGAGAATTAGGTATTTGTTCAAAATCTGAAATATAAAATAATATAATATAATAATCAATAAAAATTCAAAATAAAAATTACACTTTTTCTAAAAGACATGTCGACATGCCCCATCCCCTGATGTCGACATACCCAACAAAAATTTGAAAATAGAATTTCCCTCCAAAGTTAGTTATTTGGTTATTTATCTATTTATTTCGTTTTCTCTCCTCTTTCTTCACTATATTCTCTGTAAATAACTTCTGAAACAATAAAATAATGGCCTCCTCTTCTACTAATGAACCCACTTCACCCACATCTCCTCATTCTGGTCCATTTCAACGATCTACGCACGCTCGAGTGATCAAATTGCAAGAGAAGATGAAGATATCCTTCAATTGTTGACTGAAATTCAAGTAAGTCAACTTAGGATGGCTAGAGAACAACAAAGGCAAGGGAATATTATTAGGAATGTACAAAAATTCCTTATGGATAACCAGACAAATCCTATTAATATTGAAGACTCTTCACAAGTCATGGAATCAGAGGAAGAAGAACCTATGGAAGAACCACAAGAAGACCAAGAGGAAGATCAACCTTTACCTCAACCCGAAGTCCCTATGAATACGGACGAGAGCGTTATTTGCGTTGGTGAGATCATTATTGATACTAATGGAAACATAATTGAACAACGTGGAAACTTTTGTCTCCACTACCCCAATTGTTCGATTCATATGTCTCCTATAGTTAAGGATCGCCATTAAAGCGTACTTTTTTTTATTCTTTGTTTTACATTGTTCTGTTTATTCGTGTTTATGTATGTTCTTATATATGTCGTAATAACTAAAATGTGTTCACTTATACTCATTGTTTCATGCTTGTTCTATACATATTATTTGTTCATACTAATCATTCTTGAATTCTTAAGTAGTTCATAGTTTTTGTTGATGACAAAGGGGGAGAAAGTTATAAAAATATATGTGCTTGGTGTAAGGGGGAGTCATGGAATAAAGGGGAGTTGTAGTTTTAAGAAGAAGTCACGGAGTAAGGGGGAGTTATGGTATGGTAAGAATATTTTATAAATAAAGGTTGTCATCATCAAAAAGGGGGAGATTGTTAGGAACTGAGTTATTATACTTTACTTTATAAAATATATACTAACATTTCCATATATATATATATATGTATGTATGTATGTATATAGGAAGTATATGCAGGTATCATCGAAGACTGATCAGTATAAAGACTCAAGCATCAAGATGAAGATTAGAGATTCAAGATTCAAGACTCTAGAGAATAAGGATTTCAAGATCTCAAGATAAGTGTCTAGTATTTTGTTAAAACTTCATAATAGCACTCTCATCTTTCTTCCAATTTTCTTTTGGGATGGAACCCAATTTCTATCGAAACCAGTGGCTTACACACCTACGACAAGTAGCTTACAAACCTACGACAAGTGGCTTACAAACCCACGAAAATCAAAATCATTTAAACTACTTTGTACAAGTTCTCAAGTCCTATGGAGGAGCTCTATAGGAAGGTTCTTGCAATTTTCAGTTTGAATAGATTTTTCAAAATGTTTTTAAATCTGTTTTCAAAATGTTTTAGCTTTCAAATTGACGTTTTCAAAAATATTTTCAAACTTTGTTTTAGCCTTGAAATATTCCTCTATTCTGATTTTAAAAACTTCTATTTTTAAAACATCACAACTTATTCTGATTTTAAATATTACTTATATAATTGACGGTCTATATCAATTATATATATTTAAAATAATGTTTTATATTCATTCTCTATCTCAAAATATTGTTTAAATGCTTTATTTTACTTCAGAGAAGTTTCAGCTTGTTTTAATTTCAAATGCTTTTACAAAACAACATCTCTACAGTTTTGAACCGAGGGATGTCGACATAAGGGGATACCCCATGTCAACATGGTGACAGTTGGATTCAAAATTCAAATTTCAAAAGAAGTGTCCATTCGTTCAAAAACCTTTTGCCAATGGTTATGACTGTTGTGCATCTATATAAAGGCTTCCAAAACGAATTTTTTTTAACAACTACTTTCTTATTTTCTTCACTCTTTCTTCTCCACCATTCCATATCCATAAAACTTCATATTTTCAAGATCGTGCCATCATTCTGCCAAATTCTCAATAGGAAATCATTTAGATATTCTCTCTATTTGATTCTCCATCATTCTACTAAAGATCAAAGTGCTATTCAGAGTTATAGGATTAATTTGTATTCAAAAAGTCCATAGAGTCTATCCATTCAAAAGGATTGTTATTAAGAAGTATTAGGGTGATCTTGTGTCCCGTAAATCAAGAGAGTTTACCCCAGACTCGGAGATAGGAGGGTTCCTCAAGGCCTTAGAAATTGAGGGTTGTAATTTGGATATTGGCTTATAAAAATCTGTACAAGGATATTGCCTTGGTGCAGGACTGGATGTAGGAGGATTCCGAACCAGTATAAAATCCGGTGTGTTCTTTCCTTTTACTTGCTTTACTTTACTATTTGCATTTGTTATATGTTCTGTGATCATTCTGTGTTAGAATTCTATTTAGATTTGTGTTGAAAGTTTTAATTTAGTCATATAGTTCATATATTCTTTAAAACACTATTCACCCCCCCTCTAGTGTTATTTCTGCCTTAAGATCCTTAATCCGCATCCCCAACACTCTGTACTCATATAGACTCAAATGACATAAAGATCACATACCAAAAAGGCCATAAGCACTCCACTCCACTAGCACTTGAGTTCATCATCACTTCTTCCGGCCTTTGCCACCTTTTCCTAGGTCGATTGGGATCTTCTTCCCACTATCTTTACCAGTCCCTTCTTCTATAGTGGCGCTATACCTCTGTAGTTAATGCCCTGCTATTACACCCCTATAACCCCGCAATATCTCATAGCGGATTTCTACCGCAACGATTTTTCCATATAGCCCCAAAATATAGCCTTTCCACTTCAATCCCCGCTATCTCCGCTATATCCCGTTATTCCCGCTATATTTTTCTATTCCTGCTATATCTTCTTTAATAAAGTGAATTTAAAAATTGCATTTATACATTATAAAAATTATGAAACTAATTTATTTGATTTAATTTTTAATATATTTTCAGAAATGAAAATACTCTAATACTCTACTAAATTCAATTATGTCATATAACAGTTTTATGTTTATTTAAAGTATATTCGCACATGTTTTTTGTTTAAAATCATTTATGTATTAATTGTAATTTAATTGAATGATAATTTTTGATTACCATTTATATATTTGTAAAAACATTAAGTACGAGTTTTATATGCTATTTTAGAGCTATCCGCTATATCCCGCTATATCCTCGCTGTATCCCCGCTATGACTTTTTGCACCTCCACCGCTTTGAGTCTGCCGAGCGCTTTAACTGCACAGCGCCAGAACCCTTAGGTCCTCTAATAGTTGCGATTTCCTACTTTGACACCCATAGCTTGATAGTGGTCGGAGTCTTGTGTTTCGCCTCCTCCTTTACCTTCTTTAATTGAAGCCCTTTCTTTTCCTCTTATAGCCTCTGCGCCATTGTCGTATTGTCTGTTGTCTCCAACTCACTAATGACCACTACCTCTTCATCCATAAATATGAAGACGTACTCCAGATTCTACAGTGATTCTATCTGCTCAGAATCAGATCCAGGATCGGACCTAGAAATAAGAATCATGCCGGAAGCAACTATAGAGATGGTAGTGGAAGCAGTAAAAGAGCAGGTGTTCCCAAGCTCTGAGTAGTTGGGGGCAGTGAAGGAAGAGTTGTTGGCTGATCCACAATGGCTGATCCACAATTTGGGAAACATGGCTGTATAATTTAGCAAAAGATTCTAGAGTTAATCGAAGCACCTGGAACACTGGAGAGACGAGGGTAATACCCAATTCAGGAGTTTGAGTTTGGTCACAAACTATAACTTCGAAGTTTCCTCCACCAATCCCTATCTCGGAGGGTGTCACGATAGCTGGAGAAAGTTGTGGCTCACCCAAGGTTTCAGAAGATAGATAAATATGAGCAACTCCGGAAATAGTTATTGTGGATACCAGAATGGTTGCCATTTGTTCTTGGACTGTAGGAACAAGTGTTTTTACACTAACCCGAAGAGCTTGGGCCAGCAAGAGCCTTGAAGGCTGTATCGGCGGCATCTTTCTCTCTCTCCTCGAAGAACCGGTCTACTAGCAATTAGAAAATCTGTCTTTGGAGCTGAGGTAGGCAGTTATTAATTCCTTTTGGAGCGCATGTCCCTGGCCTTCTTTGATCTTACTAGCATTTCCTCCCAGACCATGGCGAGAGCTCAAGGATAATCATCACCAAGCCATTTCTTGCTGCCCCTATTCATCACATTGCAATTGTAGAGGTGAAGCACACTGGCGTCCATCTAGCTTATCACCTCATCATATGCTTTTTGAAGCTCTAAAAACTCTGAACAGATGGTCGATCTCTGCCACCAGATTGCCACTATAGCTTCTTTCTCCTTGACCAAACGTGCCTCCTTATAGAGTCGGCTGAGTTCGACGGCTTATTCAACTATGGTGAAAGCTTGACCAATGGTGGTTTGATCTTAGGATTTGATAGTGTTCTCTGCAACGCTGATCCGCTCTATCAGTTTACTAGATTCTCTATAACCTTCATCGAGGTGATCTTTAATCATGATAAGTGCTCTACCGTGAGCCCATTCGCCTCAGTCAATAACTTATCACTGGTAGCCTTTCCCTTTAAGGATGTACCTCTCTCAACTTTTTGATTGCCTATTTTAATATCGTGATCCTTGATCGCTTTATCATGGTCCACCCTTTTAGCCTCAAATTACAAAATTTCTTGATAATTGATGCGATTCACGTCCGAAAAGGCTTGCACGAGATGTTGCCAATCAAACCCAGCTTGTAAGTCCTTGCGGACTATCTTAAGATGATGCAAGGAAGTGGTTCTATTGGTGGGTTTGATGTTCTTGTCGAACATAACACCCTTTAAGAATAATTGTGGGTAGGCAGCTTGGAGCATGGGTGGACTAAGCAGGAGTACAAACTTCTCCTTTAGGCTAGAAGAACTGAGAGCGGCTGCAGTGGTTATGGCTCGGGAAAATCCTGTAGTGTGGTTGTCTAAACTTTGGTACAGGGAAGAGCAATGGGTAGTTAAGCCTTGTGGCATTCATGAAATTCTCTGTGGCGCTTATGTACATCGCCGGAAGCACTACTCTCATCGTCCCCTTTTCTTTTCTCTCCTATTTTGCACTCTCTCTCCAGGTGACAAGCCTCCTTCTCCTTCCTTTTCCTCCGTTCCTCGTCCATTTCTTGATAAGAGTGATGAGAGGATATGAAGTTTGGTCCTTGTATGAGCCATATTATTGATGAAGTTGGTGGTATGGTCCATGACCCATGGAACCTAAAATGAAATGGTAAGTAAAGATAACACTTTAGATAAGAAAGTTGACTCAATGTAGAAATACATGTCCGTGTCCCTAAAGTGAAGTATGTAGTGCTGATGACCCTCTATGTACTCCACCAACTGTATCAGCATGGTTTAAGGGTAGGAGTCTTTCCATTTTCGCTCATAAAAGTGCTTAAAGAGATGTCGATTTGGATTCGATATCATCCAACGTCTCGCTAATCAAGATTTCCCTGGATTCGTTCACATGAATGCAAACATCTCTTCTATAGTCAAAAGCCGACGTATCTCTTATGGGAATTGAAGCAGCTTGACCTCCAATAGATTATGAGTTTCAATAGTGATTTTCCATAGAGGAGGGGCGATTGGTTTCTCGAAGCTTAGTGCCTCAATGGTCAAAAGATGTGGAGGAGAGTGTTAGGAAAGCTAGGGCTCACCTTGGCGAGTCATTGAAGGATTCATATTCTACTTCCTCGGTAACGTGAAAGTCACTATCATCATCATCGTCGTCATCTAAGAACTCCTCCTCTTTAGCCACTAGTGACCGTTTCCCATCTCTCCTTTTAACCGGCTCGTCTTCCTCCAGGATTGTGGGCATTTTCGAACCATCGCCCTCATGACTAGGGGAATCATCTTGTGTGGGCTCATTAGCCCATGTCTCGAAAGCCTCTTCCTCATCACCTCTTATGGGCTCATTGGCTTCTACATCTATAGTTCCTTCCTCGTGTTCCTTACCAGAAGCACCTTCATTTTCTTCTCCTTGAGTATCCTCATCGGAAATGCGAGAAGGAGCATTAGAATGAGTAGGAGACCTAGAACTACTTAGTGTCGAAGTTTTAGTATCAGCTATTCTTCCCGGTGCAAGCAATCCAAATTCTTGTAAATTCTCATTCATTAAAAGAAAATTGATGAAACAGTGACTCGTTCTAAAGGCTTTCAAGTCTTCGAGCATTTTCTTATGCGCCGATCTCTTGTCCCATATAGGAATACCTGTGGTAGGTACATATTAAGTTTTTAATGCAAAGATTCTTATATGAGAGGAACTGATAGAATAAAACTCACTTCCTTTTAACCAGAAGCAATCGAGTCCTTCTGAGCAACGCATAAAGAGATATTCGCTCTTGAACTTGGAACATTTATTATGGATTTTTCCGATGACCTTGCATCTAGTCCAGTGCTCGTAGATCACGAAGGACGGGTAATCTTTTCTCCTATTGAACTTGAGAAGATATGTAAGCTTATGGAATCGAGGAGGGAGTTCAAATTCATTTCTTCCTAGAAGGAAAACACCTTCTATAAGGATGCCATGTTGCAAGCTTATGTTAATAAGCATCTTCTTAGTCAAAGCGTGGGTACCTATTCCAATGGGATAGTTATGATTAACCCTGGAAGCAATTGGGTTGAATGGGATCCATCAGCACCATCTGGCTCTCAAATCTGAAGGTCTTAGTTTGGTTAGTTCCAACTAGAATGGATGGTGAAACCGGGGCAGTAGTGGATGCCCCTTCAAAAGGAGTGGATGGTCATTCACCTGACTTGCGGTGGGATGATTGATGAGTCATTCTAAGATAGAAGAACTTGGCATTCAACACCGTCAAGTAAAATTAAACTTGAAACAGAAATACCCATGTGATCAACACTTAGAATTTAAAGAAACTGACATGCGTTGACCAATTGAATTCTAAGTATTGATCGAGGCAAGCGCAATGTGTTATCTATATGGGATGAGTCTAGTGTCTCGAACATTGCAAACAAACCATCCGGTGTAAATAGCTAACTTGCATTTGAAAAAATCCATATCATCCTTTGAAATTATCTTTCCATATAAACGATCGATAACGGATCCATTGTTCGAAATGATATGGAAAGTCCTCTATTTATAGGATCACCAGACGTGCAGGATTGGAAAGGACAATTGTAACAACGTGCATATTTTATGGTTATATATTTAAATGTTTTATTTAAATATAGCATCGTTAGTTGAATGTAAAGTCCGAAATGTGACTGTTTGCAAAAAGCCGAATCCGGACTTGAGACCACTTTCATTGAGTTCAAAACGATGTTTACAACTTGTTTGAGTATAAACCTCAATATGTTTGGAGTTGATTAGGATTTTGGTATTTTCATTTGGGATTTGGGTTGTTTTCTAGCCCACTAACTCAACAAAGTGACCCAAACTCTTCTACAAAACACCCCTAACTCGTCTCCTCTTTACTCATTCCACTCACAATTTCCTAATGCTCAAAGCAAAAGGAAAAATGGGGGGAGGGGAAATCAAAATTACTGAGCCTTAGATTATTAGGAAATTCAAATTTTAGTTCCAAAATTAAGGAGAAGCTTAGGTAAGCATGCTCTTCATCTTTTCCATCTCAATCCCGCTCCAATTTTCATAATTTTCTATAACCTAACTTAGGAAATATTTGCATATGATCATAGATTGGAGCTTCTAGAGTTGTGATTTAATTGGAGTTGATTTTTCCTTGTTTTAGAGCTCCAAAATTGTTGTTTTTGAGTTTAAAGGTGAGTTCTTTAACTCGGATCTATGTCTATAGCTTTCATTATTGTTAGGTATGAATTCCTTACACCTATTTCATGTCCAATTGCTTTTGAATTGAATTGGTTTGGTGAATTTTCCAATTTTGGGTATTTTGAAGTCAAAATCTATGAAAATCCTACTATGGATGTTTGGACATGTTGTTTGGAGTGTATTGAAGAGCCTATAGGACTGGGTTGTCGCTTGGCATAATTCCCTACCCTGAGTCGCTCGTTCGATCGCTTCCGAATTGATTTGGCCATCATTGGCCTAGGAAATTTTTTCCCTGAGCTTCAGCTCAAAGTCTGGCAAAAACACTTAGACGTCTGAGGCAATGGAATAAAAAGTTTAGACTTACTTCTTAGACATCTGAGGTTTTCCCAGACATCTGAGCGATCTGGAAGAAAATTCCAGACCTACAGCTCAAACGACTGGTAAAACCACCAAACGTCTAGCGCTATTAAATTCAGTCAAACTTGCCTATTTTTATGTGGATTTCCATTTTATCGATTTTTGTTGATCCGGTTGGTTGTTGTCATTTATTATCGACTTCGATGACTTCTTTTCTAGATTTTTGGGAATATCCATTTGATGGATTCGATACAGATTTTCATGGTTTTAATTCACATCGTCAAATGTGAATTTTTGACGACAGATTGTTTTTATAATCGTTTCTATGATTTGTCACTTTAAAATACGAAGGTTTCTATACTAGTAGTTAATACTCAAACTCCTTCACAAAAATGATTTCAACCTTACTTTTAATACAAAGCTCGTTGTTAAAACTGTTTTCCAATCTATTAGTATATACAAACCTTTATCTCATTTGCATGAGAAATCCTATTAAACAACTTAGCAAAACAAGTGGTATGAAATGCTTGGGTTTACTTCTTCGGTTAATTCTTAGACTTTTTCGATTGAAATCTTGTGACAATTTTCGAGTGGAAATCTACAATTTGTACGTAAATATTGAAGTTAGGCCAGTGGTTATGGACATGAAGCTAAACTCATTTATTTACTGGCTTAGTGTAATTTATACTTCTTATTGATCAATGATGATCATTTTATGGTTTAGACCAGTGATATGCGATGTCTCTTTATCCGCGTAGGGGACTGTACCCCGTTCTATTGAGCTTCGTCTCATTTTCTATAGGCAAGCGACCAATGGGTTTTATGGAGTTTGGTTCATCAGGTATACCATTGTACTACGTCGTTGTTCCGACTTATTCGAGTTTCAGGTTCCTCGATCGTACCATTGTCCTATGTCGTTGCATCGGCTCTATAGGTTAGCGACCCATGGAATAGTGACCCGTTTGTGATAGACGGGTAGGTGAGTTTTCATGCTCCCATTTGTGATAGCCTCCCCCTTTTTATGTTTTCTGGATTTCTAATTATTGATTTCTAGAATTTTTGTTTCACCCTTTTTTGTGATTTGCATTGACAAGCTCTATCAATATTTGTGATTTGGTGAATAAAAATAAAGAATATGACATTATTTTTGTTGTTTGAGAAAATTTGAGATATTGTATAATTTTTGTTGATTAACATATATGTTTGTCATATCTCTTATCCTATCACATCTTATATGATATTTATAGCTAAACTGATCTGTTTATTATTATTTTCCTTCTTAAATAATACTCGGGTCAGACCGAGGTATTTCAGGTGCTTCCACTTGACTTCTTAGCAGAGACTAGCTTCTGACTTTTGGCTAACTACTTTAGCTTAGCAGTTTTTGGTTTTCACACATTCAAGATAGAGACTCCTTGATGTAGACATATTCTTTTGTCTAGACTTATACCTATTCTTTTGTGATGTAGTGGATCTTGTATGACCACTACTTTGATGTACACTTCTATGTGTTATATTCATATCTGTTTCTGCCTTAGTGGTATGAATATCTATCATCAATTTATGTTATGCTTATTTTGTATTTGTTTTCAAAGGCCACATAGCCACTGTGTAGTAGCTTTGAGTTTGTATTTGATATGTCAGATTTCCTTTTGAAACTTAATGCATGACATACTATCTGACATATCGGTACTCGCACAAAGCAATTATACAGATGGTCGCTCCTCAACAGCCTTATTCTTCATACTAATTGACAGCATCACCCAGTAATGTCCTTGGTTAGTGTGAGTATAAAGGTGGAGCATCACAACAATGTGATGGAATTATCTGATATGCCCAAATTAATGGCAGATCATCGTATTGGAATCTATCTAATAATTATAATTTATCCAATCTCATGGGCAGGACGATGGTAACCAGAGAGTTAAACCCTACTTCGTAATCATGCATAGTAGATCCAAGAAAACCTTAAGTTCGTCCTTGAATGCATGAATCCCTACTTAGTTGTCCATCATAAATTAAAATTAGACAAGATCTCGATCCATTACACTCCTCGCCTCGAGTTCTGTTATCACCTACCTTGCAACCAATTCAAATTAGATGGTAGCACCTAGGGTTTCTAAACGGATTCAGACCCAAGAATTGCTGGCGGCGATCCAAGAGGAGGATGGTGCTGGGTAACGTCCAGTAGGCAGACAAGCAATGACGGTCGGTGGTGGAAGCTAGATGTGATGGCAGCGGTGGATGCTAGGTTTGGAAGATAATTTGGCACTTGGGAATTTGGTAGAGAGGAAGGCAAAGGAATGAGAAAGTGAGAAGGGCAAGTGCCAAACAGTAGATTATAAAAAGAAAAGGTGAAAATTTTCTTAAGTGCATATGTCAATACCGACGTGAGAAGTTTGTACCGACATCTTATCCTTCACCCAACCTCATTCAAACCTTCCACACTAAGCTTATTCGAAAACATGATGCTAAATCCAAATTTTGATATCCAAGTTATATTGCTAATTGTGAGAAAAGAAATTCTAATCCAAATTTGTACAAACAATGAACAAAAATCGATCCATTAAGGTAAAATAAAAGCAGCATCTTGATACAACACCTACACGGTTAACTCTAATTTAGAGGATATCAATTTGGAATTATCTCATTCCAGAGAAAACTTTGTTTTCAACAAAGCATACTCTAGGGTGAAAATGTTAATTGAGTTTTTATCTAAGCAGAAATCATTATGAGTTAGAATGTCAAGATGAAGATGAAACGACTTGAAATCTTACAAGCACACTTAGATAGGGTATAAAAGCAACTCGGAGAAATTTCAACATAAATAAAGCAAGGGTGAGAAGTTGTTGCCAACTTCACCGGTCGGTGATGACTTCACGTGTTTCACTATTTATTCTTAAAACTTTACAGAGGCTCTTTTTACCTATTTCATATGTGTCTAAGAAATATCAAGTGATTTTGAACAACCAATTACCAAAATTGAATGGCTAGCAGTCAAGGCAAAATAAACCGAGCAATGAAGGAACCATCACCAATATCAACCACATATCCAAACAAACTACATATGACACCTTGAATTCAAGTGTCATGAAGGATGCAAAAGAGATCAACCTGCCTAGGTTGAACCATAAAAGTCGGCACCGACTTGAGAATTTAGTACCGACTTCTGGTGTTAACCTAGATAAATTCGCGACTTTAGGCACTATCTCAGGCCACCATCTGAACTATACCCCAACTCCTGTCTTGGTCCAATACGATTGCTACCTCTATAAATACAAACCATAGAGCAACCAAGAAAGGATTTGGTTTCTACTATCACTATACAGAAGCTCTGTCTCTTCTTCAACTCTTTTCTCTACACCATAGTCACCAAGGCAGCCACTCTGGTAATTATAAACATAGAATCAGTGCACCCTTTATACTTTTGATTTATTCTCATTTAAATTCTTTGTAATCCAAATCAAATCTATAAGCAAAAAAGCTATAAAGTGGACGTAAGCCTTAGATTGCTGAACCACTATAAAAATCTCGCTGTTTTACTTATTTTTTTGTTATATTTCCCATAGTCTAACAGGGCTGGTACTTTCATATCATACTTTAGGGTGTTGATCGATTTTTTATGTTTAACAAATGTTAATATTAGAATTGTTCGATATTAATTGTTGACCAAATTTGCACCAAAGAGTCACACAATCGAAACATGTAATACTTCATTTACCACTAGATTTAATTAATTTGTAACCGTATTTTAGCAAAGCTAGCGGGGTTGACTGGTTCCCTACTAGACTTATTCAAAAAAAGAAAAATGAAAGGTGAGTATGAATATGCTGATACACACCAATGACCTAACACGGGGAAGGACAAAGAAAATACAACACATATTTCTTTCTTGCCAAACAAACCTTAAATACTTTTTTAAATGAAGGTCAAAACATTAATTTGTAATTGTTATAAATTAATTAAATTAATTAGTATTTATAAAGTCTTAATTATAAAATTTTATTTGATGTATTAAACAGTGTATTTATAACAGTTATAAATACATTGATTGATATACGATATAAGTACGAGTTCAAATTGGATTTAAATGCAACGAAAATTGTTCAAGCTTGAAGTGATTTAGAAGCCCAAAAGGGGGCTGTAATTTTTGATTGGAATGTGCAAGATAAGGCTGTCCATAATAATGGCTAAAGAAGTGTTCAATTTGTAAAATGGAGGAGAAAAGGTAAGAGAGAAATAGGGATCCGGATCCACATTTTTCTCCTTTGTATCTCCTCTATTTAAACGCTACTACTTTCACTTTCTTTTTTGGTTTGAATCACCCTCTTCATCACTTTTGCTGGTAAAAATATTCTATCTCACCCTTCCATCTTTTGAAATATTTTTAACATCGAATTAAAGTTGGTTCGATCATTGGTAGTAGTTGTATCCGAGAAGCTAGCAACTTCTGGATTCAAGATTCGATTCAGGGTGTTAGATTCTACATTTTAGGATGCATATAATTAGGCTTTGGTGAAAGGTAACATTACTTGTTTATATGTCTAAAATGCTCATTCATGTAATATGCTAGTTTGGTTAGAAATTGATATCACAAATTTGCATACCGATGTAACGTCCACATTTGATAATAATATGCGTGTGTGTATTTAAAATAGAAAAATTGCATATTATATAACAACATATAGTTCATGACTAGCGATTTAAAATAATTTTTTATTTAAATAATATTAAAAAATTTGATTTTTTTATAGAGATAGATTTTAAAACGCTTATATAATTTTATAATATATATTTTATTAATATATGTACATTATATTTTTCAAAAATTAATCAAAAAATTAAAATAAATGAATTAAGTATATATAAATATATATACATTAAACCTCTATATAGATATTACATATACATAATTCATTTTAGTTATGATACTTAATCCTATATATTGTAAATATATATATATATATATATATATTATAAAATATATAAATAAAAGTATTTAATAAAATTATAGACATGCATAAATAATTTTCAAAAAAATTAATTTTGTCATGATTTCCATATGGAAATCTTAATAAAAAACTGTTTTTTAAACCAATAACCGTTTCAAAAGATATATATTTATTTTCAGGACATGTGTATATGGTAATATGTAATACACACACACACACATTTTGTTAATTATTTACTTATACTAAAGCTTTTATACATAAATACATACATACACGCGCGCACACACACACACATATATGTATATGTATTTTTGGAAATATTAATATATATATATATATAATATATGCATGAATTAAAAATAATAATTATTATTTTAATATATATATACAACACTGATATGTTAATGTGAAATATCCAGATATTTTATTTTATATATCTAAATCTAAAATTTGATTTTATATTCAAGTCACTTGTAACAATATTTACAATTACTTTTATTATAATTTTTATTATACATACACACACATATACACATATATAACATTCATGTTTTACAACATTATTTAATATTATTTATAAAACTATATATATATATATATATATATATATATATATTATCGACAACACATATGTATATGGAGGGATTAACATATCCATTGCTGTGTACATCCCAACATCTATATACGGGCATGTCAAACCATGTACATTTTTTATGTTACATGTGCACGTACAAGGATATGTTTATACGGTAGACGTATTATATAATATAATATAATTTTAAAATATATAAAACTTTATTTAAAATAAAATATTGACTTTATTTAAAAAAAATAGGATAAGATCTAAATAAATTTAGATTTCACAGTCTAATGTGGTCCAAAATGGAATAGTTTTTTTTTTGAAATTTACCCATTTATTCTGCTTCATGCTAGCCCAACTCCAAGAAAATGGATTTGGATATGATCCAAGGATAAAACTGGTTACAATTGTTGAAATATATTTAACCAGACATAAATGAAGGTATAACATAAAGCGCCTAATGATTATTCTTGCACATTGAATAAGAAACTATGAGTTTCTTATCAATGTTAAAAACAAATAATCCTCGATTATTTAGTTAAACCATTAAGAGTATTGACTTTATAATATGGTGCAATGCGTAAATACAAAATAGATTCCAAGTACATTTTCAAAATATGATTTTGATAGTTGAAGCCGAAGGGATATGATCCATCGACCGCAAATATATCTTTAAGAGAAAGGCTAATGCAATTGAAAGATGGTGAGCGATATTGATAAGAATAAAATTATGAGTTTCAATTGTTGAAATAAGAACAATAGATTTTCCATTTAATGTGTTCAAGTTGATTTGGATTCTACCTAGAAAATAATTGCCTTGTATGACTTTGTGTTTTAGTACATATTGCGTTGAAATGGAAAATTATAATAAAAATTTAGACTAGACCATTAACACATAATAAAAAAGTGTCTCGAAGTCAATGAAAGCAATATTGAATTTGCGGGTTTTAGATATGATCTATGAACCAATACAAATGTATTGTTTGACAAGCATCTAAACCAGTTTTTTGATTGAAACATCAAATAGTTTGATTTCAATCAAAATATAGAGGAAGTGTGTGTCCATAAGAAAGAACGTTAAAGGTACATTGATATTTCTAAATGTAAGAAAACAACACGCTACTGATTATTAATGACATACTTGTGTCAAAATCAGCTTTTAGTTGTTTTAATATTCGACGTTGTATTTGCAAATGATGTCTTTTATAGTGAGTATAAAAGGCATCAGAAATGTCCCAGTCAGTATGCGTAAATTCCTTATTAAAACATTTAACAAGAAACATGTAAGATGAATTTCTTATGCATTGGAAATATGAATTATCATACATGTTATGTTCTCTATGATATCATGATTTTTTTATGTATTTGATACATGAAGCAAATATCAAATCCAAATTAAGGTCCTTGAATTGTAGGTTATAGTATTCTTGTGTATTTAGGAGAATTGTTTATATAAACCACGAACTCTTTAAGAAGGGGTATTCAGACTCAGACTTCATATATGATATTGAGGATGGTATGTGAATATAAAATTTATGTTCAAAGCTTGGTTAATATGGTTTAAGTTAGAAATGTTCCAAATGAAGATTGTGCATATTCAATAAAAGACCAAGTACATTGCCAAGAATAACGCGACAATAAAAGCAATGCATATACATAATAAACGCAAAAAAAAATTAACTGAGTTGTAACGCCCCATAAAAAATAATAAGAGATCAATTAATTAACAATAAGGAAAAATTAGAAATTTTATAAATGTTGAAATTTGGCCACAATAGTTACACCACTGCGTCCGTGGCAATTTTCTGATCAACTTTCATATGTAAAGTTTTGTAGTTGGAGCTCAAATGAAAACATTATTGACGTTTGAAGTTTTCCAATTTATAATAATTTGAAGTGAATTTAAATTTAAAATTTTAATTACTTTTAATGTTTGAAACTAAAATGTAACAAGTATTTTATTGTTGACGAGAATATTAAGGTTTAAGGAAATGATAAAATAAATGTTAACGTTAATATTGAAAAAGGAAAAGAAAATTAATTAAAAATAACAACATAAATTCATGTTTCCAAAAAGGGACCAATTGATCCTATTACCATGGTCGATCGACCACTGGCGGTTTACCGTAAAATGGTGAGGGGTCGACTGGTGTTGTGATGATGGCTTAGGTTTTGCTAGGCACGAATGATCCAGATTTTATTATTTTAAACCGACTTAAATCCGACGATTCTGGTGCCTTCTAACTACTATAAATAAGCCCCTTGACATTTATTCATAATTTTTTTAAGGAGGCTAGTGAAACTCTGTCGGTCACCTTCTTCTATTAAATTCAAGAAGTCAAATTCAAAGGAACAAGGTAATAGGTCTATGTGTACATATACACATTCTTTAATTTTCATTCCTCCATAATTCCTGAATTCTGAATTTAATTTATATACAATCCAGTTATGTATATTTCAAAGAGGAGAGGTCTGAAAGCGCAATTAGGAAAAGGAGTAATCTAATCCAAAGGAAGTTGGAAGCATTAGTTAGGGGAATCTTAGTTTTTTACATCTTAGTATTTGTATAGTAGAAGATTGGATTTGTTTTATGCCTTCGGGAATTTAGTTCACGAAAACCCGAGAACTAAAAACCCAAAATCCCCAGAATGAAATGTTAATTCTTTTGTTTATTGGAATCTCGGCTATTTTATATTAAAATAGTAGAATTCATTTTGTTATTGCAACTTGAATACTTTATATTTTATTATGCTTCCAATTGTTCTCTATTGATGTGTTAGAGGGTTCAAAAAAGAAAATAAGTTAGAAAATGGTGTGTAAGGTACAAATTCTCTTATTCGTATTTTGCACTACCTATTTCCATAAATTAAATAGGAATCCCTTTTTCACATTAAGTTCGTGTTTGTGAAAGTTGAATAAAATATAAAGATTTTAAATTGTAAGCTTTATTCTTTAAAATAGCAATGTCGATTCTATTGTATTAATATAAAATAAGTCTAGTATTTGATTCTATTTTATTAATTCAAGTCCATTGTTTGGCTAAGGATATTAGCTAACTTATAAATTATTATACGGAGTTAGATATGCAAATATCTGGAAGTGTTAACATTTTAACGACTAGTATGGGAAGCAAAAATCTTTGCAACCTTAGGAATCTAGTTAGCCGATATTACATACATACAAATATATCAGTGTATAAATATATTATTAACATATTAATCACGTATAATAAATAGGTTAGTAAGTAGCATTAAAATCCATATGAAGGAGGTTAAGGATACTATGGAAACTAATCTTTAGTTAAAGGCGAAATAAGGATTTTTCCTTATATGGCCTTAATGCAAAATGCGATGAGGAATATAAATATGATAGTATGCCAGGGGAGTGGAATTGTGACTAAGTTATAGGGATGCGAGGTTGTTCAAAATCATATAGAAGACTGCACATCTAATCTGGCAACCAGCAGTGTGACTTTGAGAATAATGTAAGACACCGCCTATAATAAGTACTCACATTGTTTGGACGCAACATGATGGTAGTTGAGTGGTACTGGAAAGGGCCTTTGGCTTACATATAAAGGTAATTTATAGAGTTGGGTAGGAAGAGGTAAGTTATGGAGTTGGACTAGAAGAGCCTTTGGGCATATAGTTGGAGGTATCTTATTTAGGATGTAGTACAGGATGTGTAAGACCTATTACTTATATAAATAATACTTTCCAAATTCTATTATGGTAAGACTTGAGTTTTCATTAACCAGACATTGTTGTTATGACCCCCTATTACAACACATAGGTAGAAGAGACGATGCTGATTCAAAAGACGTAGGGTGTGGAGTCTTGGGAATATAATCCATCTATTTATGTTTTTGATGTATTTTGATGCACCCAATTGCAGACATGCTATTATGTTTTTGAGATATTGTATTATGGATATATGGGATGATATGTTTTATTTTTGAGATTTGAATTTTTTGCGAAATGAGTACTTCGTTTTGGTATTATATTTTATCATTTCCGACGTGAGATTCCAATAGCGCAGATAGATAACTCTATATATTTTTCATTGTATTAATTTTACCAATCAATGGCCAGCTTTGGAACGTGCCTAAGGTTCGATGAGCTTTTATTGAGTTTACAATTAGGCCCATTTTGAGGTGGGTTTTTGCATATGGTATCAGAGCTTGGTTTACCCAATCAATGGGGATAGGTATACGTAAGAGTGTACATCTGCTACTTTAGAAAGTATTTATCTAAACCCTACTATATATATATATATATATATATATATACTTATTCCAACATATGCAAACACACTAGAATTTTTTATTTCAGCAAATAATACTATCTTTGGAAGTTGTAACTAAAAGTTTAAACTTATATATAGTTGATTATGGCTAAAAATAATTCCTTTAAGGCTCGAAACCCCTTTATCCAAGAGATACCCACTATCTAAGGGATGCCAGAATGGTTCAAACAATACCCAAGCATTTAAGGCAAGTTTCCATTCCTCAACAAGTTACACCAGTAGAACCCTCATCGTGCTTATTGAAGTAGCACCTCGCCACTAGTCCTAAAATTTCATAAAGACTTCTAAAATATGGGAGGACGAGTGTATACGAGAGCTAAAGGTTTCATGGAGACAAAGGCTTGGATTAACGACCGTGAGCATATATTTTGGGAGGTTGGATGGAAAGACCAAATCAAGAAGATGATGGATGCTTAGCATCTAAATGGGGGGGCCTTGATTGGTGGACTGTAGTGGCCGAGGGGAATGCTGAGGAAGGAATCACTTGGGCTGAGTTCAGGACTAGCTTTGAGTTGCGATTTGTAACGACCCGTAATTTTGCTACTACGAAAATGAGAGATTTTCTTATTTTTAAATTTAAAAGGAATTTAAATCTTAAAATAAATATGTTATAGATAATAAATAATTATCTATTCTTATAGTTAATAAATAAAAAAGTATAAATTTGGATTTCAGAATAAATCGACAAAAGTTAAGTTTTGTTAATAATAAAGAAAGGCTTAAATAAATAGGTATAAATATTTATTTGAAAAGACAAATCTTATTTAAAACATCTAATAAAGATAATAAAAGTATATTAAAAGATTTAAAAGAGTATTGATAATCCTTTAAAAAATAACCAAAATTTATCGCATTTTGTCAGTTTTACATACGTTGTAAAATTAAAGGTTTTGATATTAATTAAATATGATTTTAAAATATAAAGAGACGTGTTTTAATTTATTTAAAGAAGTACAAAGTTTATTTTAAAGTTTGGTTTACATCAATATATAGCTTAAAAAAAGTCAAATTTTGACGGTAAAATTTGTCGACAAAAACACCGTTTTCAACCAAAATAAGTTGTCGCAACTTGATACATTTTCTAACATACACATATGCATAAATGCTACTTTACAAACTATTTAAACACTTTACATTTAGCACTGAAGACAAAAAAGGATTATTTTTGAAAAGTTTATACAAAAGAGTGTAAAAAGTGAAAAGACATGATTTGACTAATTAAGTTTTATTTTAAATCTTTACAAACAACATCATTACATATATGTCATGTCTCATTTATGGGATGTTATGTGTACGCATGGAAATGGAGCAAAAGGGTAATTATGTAATTTAAAAAGTAAAGAAAAAAGACAAAATCATTACTTAAGGACTTAACATCACATCCAACCTTCTCTTCTCATTAATGCACATCCTTTCTCATCTTGGAAAGGAAAGAAAGTAAGTTGAAAATGAAAAAAGTAGAAGGGTATTTTAGTCATTTTGGCTAAGGTTAAAAATATAATTTACATATGAAATTTTTGCTATAAATACCACTACACTTTCACTCATTTTCTTCACACCTCTCATTCTTCTTCTTCATCATTTCTAAGCTTTCTTTTACTCATTAATGGTTTCTCCTCTTTAAAAGAGGTAGGAAGGTTAAAAATAGTGGAGTGTTTAAGCACTAATCCACTTGTTACTCTCTAAGTTCTTCTTAATTCACTTTTTCTTCTTCTCTTCTTAAAAAGGGCTTAGGCCGTGAGTATGGGAGTTGATAAGGGGAGGATGTGAGCAAAGCAAGTAGAGATGGAGATGGCCGAGCATTTGGAAGCATGGTTATGATAAGGTTTAGAAAGGTTTAGTGAAGCATTGAATTAAATGAATGTTTGTAGGAAGTTAAACGTTTTGGTTAAAGGTGAGAAATTCTCATTGCTTTTGAATGTATATTTTAGTTATGTTAAAAAATCACATTTACACCCTTATGACATATGAATGTTTATACCAAATTGATTGTTAATATGGATGATTTGATAGTTAGTAAATTAAGTGAATTGTGATAATATACCCCGTTATGATATTAATAGTGAATGTTAGATTTGAAATCATATGTATATGATTGGTTGAATGGATGTTATGTTAGTGATAAATATGAATATTGGATATGTTCATTTTGATTAAGTAATCATTTTATTAACAAGACCATATTTTAGTAATATGGGATATATTGGAAAAAAATAAGTCTCTTTTAATTTAGAAATGAAATTAAAGTAAAAATAAAAGAGAATTTGAAATTTGAAGTGAAACGGATTTGAAAAGGATAGTTAATTTGAAATTGAAATTGAGATGAATAGTGAAATTGAAATCGATTTTGAAAAATTAAAGTTTAGTTTGAGATTGAATTAAAGTTCAAATTTAAATTAGATTTGAAATCTAAGTTTTAATAGAGTTAAATTTGATATTAGAATTGTAAATAGAATAGAAATTGGAATTTAAAATTTAATATTAAAATAATTGGAATATAATAATATGGTAATAGTGAAAACTCATTTTAAACACTTTAAAAAGTGAAAATATTGATTTAAATTAATTTTTAATGATTTTATAAGTGTTAAAATCAAATTTGAATAGATTATTTCAAATAGTGAAAAATAAGTTAAAACTAGGCGCGTCGCGCAACGGTAGTTCGCGATTTCGCGCCGAAAAGTTCAAATGATTGTGTAGAGTAAAATATAGCTCAGAACTCTTCGAGATAAGAAAATTCCGGACTATTATATCCATATCTTCTAAACGAAGAAAGAAAATCAAAGTTTCGATAAGTAGATTTTGAAATAAGTCCAAATCAATTTTCCAGAAAAATCGCGCTAGTGCTGTTAAGTGACCATAACAGGAAATTTATTTAAACGGATGTTTTTAATTTTGGAAAATATGAAATAAATTTGATAAGTCTATATAAATAGTTTAAAATAGATTTAGATTGGATAATATGAATTATCAAATGTTTAAAAGTTGTTTAAATCAAATAGGCTTATATAGCACTTTCTACATCACTTTTATGCTGTGAATTCTATAACTTTTAGAATGTGAGTTCAAATGTCACGACGTTTCCCATAATCAATTGTGAATGTTTTAAGAAAGGATAATTAAGCGTTTTGAAAGATAATTGGGAATATTTATAAGCAATTCCAAAATAAAGTGGAAATCGGAGTATGCGAAAACGACTAGTACATTTGTCCCGCTTGTGAGATCTGAAAAGATAAAACAAGATGTTTAACTAAGGTTGGGGATGGAGCAACCAGTGCCCTAAACTTACCTGGCCTATGTTTTCTTTTCTTAGGCGAGGAGTGAAACAAATCGAAGGGAAAGCCTGGATGCTCTTAAATACAAAAAGATTTTGTTAAGTTTTTCAAAATAAAAGAAGATTAGTATTATCCAGTATTTAAACAATATCCAGAACGAATGATTTCTATGATCCAATTTACTCCAAAATGTTTGCTAAGATTTATTTTAGGCTTTATCGTAATGATGTCTTAAATAACATTGTTTTTGACCCGCATAAAAGTAAAGAATTTGATTGAAAGTTAGGCAAGGAATTTTGAGATATTTTCCAAAACAAAAGAAGGAATTTCTTAGAGTTATCCTAAGTCAAAGGAAGAGATTTTGAAATCATTCGAAAAGAATTAAAGTGAAAAGAGACTTAATAAATCTTGTATACTCATATTCACTTTTATCGATATTGGATTTCGAAGGAACCGAGGTCGGATTTGGTTGATTCCTATCCGAAAACCACTTCGTACCAATGTATACGTTCGAACGTGAAGACACGCTGAAGATGATTGAAGACCATGGATCTTTATAGCGTGAGAACTGCTTGTTGTCTTGCTCTGGGTAGCTCCCGATTTATATATAGCAGTGGTCTCCTCGTTGTGGAGATTTTTCGGATTGTAAGGACTACTCGCTACTAGTGGTAGCAGAAGAGTGCCTTCGGTTTGTCCTATTCCTAGACAACTTGTATGGATGCTTGTCTGACACTGCATTTCTAAAGATTACGTACATTGGTTTTTACAAACGTACATCGGTGGTGGCGGAGAAGGCAACTTCTCTTAGCTTAATACCCTCCTTGAGACATACGAGCTCAAGGGTTGTATTTTTGTGGAAAGCAATTAGTAGTTAAATGGAAATGGCAATATGACATTCAAAGATGTGATATGTGCTATGTGAAAAGGTAATCGTTTGCCTCAAGCCTCATCAAACTGGAAATGACCAAAACAGGATTAGATGCAGCAAGGCTAAATGGGTCATACCTAATTAGGGTATGATCATTCCCTTCTAGATATATTTCTTCCCGCTATGACTTTCGGGATATTAATTAATGTGGTGTATGGAAAGAGAGCTCTCGGATAAAGGTCGGTAACGACCGCGGGATGACATATTCGGTACCATCTAATTATTGTGGTGGGCCGGTCTTGTGTTGGAAGAGAAGTCGTCTGATGGTTGCTCGGGACATCCATCTAGAGGTGTACCCATTTCGGAAGGTAGATCCTGCGCCTGGTCATTTGTATGGAAATTCATTCTCCAAAAAAAAAACCTACGGTTTTGTTTATATTGGCGTAATGAATAGCCTCAAAACGCTATATGGGTAACCATTTCGGATAAGATTAATAAGTTTATTTGCAAATGTTTTCAAAGAGATGTCATTAGAAATAATATCAAAGGTTTTGATATAAAAGTGTTTTAGTTACCATAAGGTAAAAACCCGTCCGTGTTTATGTGTGGGCATTTTCTTATGAGATACTCTTTATTTCAAATGATTTTATCCAAAGACTGATATATGACACTGTCATTTATTATTGAGTTTTTCTCACGCTGGTTTATCAAGCCTGATCCGGGTATTTTCAATTCTCGGGTCAGATCCCAGTAGTTTCAGGTTAGTCGAAGACGGTTGAAGTTTCCAGAGGAGAGCTGGAGATAGTCACCGACGTATGGACATATTCGATTATCTGCTGTAATTAGTGTACTTTGTTTTATATTTTCCAGCAACTGTAAGGACAGATGGTTATAACTGTCCAAGATGAATCTAGGTTAGACTCTGATAGTGTATTTTAAAATTTTCCACTGTAAAGATTATTATTGAAATAATATACGTTATTCCATTCGTGTGAGATTCTATTCTGTCTACTTTTCTTTATTAACCTTAAAGATCCGTCTTTTCATACAATTTGAGTTGGACATGTGTTGTTTATTGTCAATTCAAAGAGTACGGGAAAACGGGCCTTTACATTTGGTATCAGAGTCGAAGGTTAAGCGAGAACCTTGGCTCTGTTATGGGTAAAGACTAATCAGAGATAGGATTAGTAATATCCTAGGATGAGTAACTCATTAGAGATAGGAACACCCTAGAATGAGTTATGAGAGTATTATATATATATGAGCGCGTATTTGTTAATTTTATAAAAGTGATTTTGTTTTAAAGATGGTAAATGAAATAATTTTACCTTGGGTTTATATTATAAATATTAAAGGGGATATTATTATTTTTGGTTAGAAATTGAGGATTAATCGTAATTTTGCTTAGTGAAACCAAAATATTAATATCTTGTGATTAGAGTTGCACGATTTTACTATAAGATATTCCATATAGAATAAATTAGTTGAAAGCTAAAATTTAGAACTTTAATCATATACCCTTAGAAATTTAGTATTAACAAATAATAATGATTAAATGGTTATCATAATGGATGGATTTAAAAGCTAAGTACAATATCTTGTGAAGTAAAATTCACAATTTGATTATAAGATATTTGATGATAATATTGAAGCTAGAAGTTGTAACTAGAAAAAGTAAAAAGAAAATGCATGCTTAGAAGAAAAAATTATTATCAATGAGATAGAAAAAGATAAGGCAATTTGAAATTTAGACACTTTGATTAGGTTAAAAAGTTAAAGTCAAATTTAGGAATAAGGGATATAAGAAAAATCATCCTAATATAAAACTTTGAATTAGTGATACATTTAGGGTAACATTCGTAATTCAAAATGAAGTAAGATTAGAAGTGGATAGTATAGAATCATATGGTTAATAGGTTGATTGTTGGATGAAAATGTTTAAGTAACAAATACCATGTGAATTAAGTTTCACAATTTGATTATAAGGTATTTGATGGATTTAAGATTAAGAAATTTGATTTAGAAAATGGATTGGTAAATAAGTTAAGTAGTTAATCAGAGAATCAATAAGAAAAAGATGTACACTTAGTAAAGTTGTCTTATTAATATATGGATTGGATAAATAATATTAGCTAAATGAAAATCACAGGTAAAGAAAACTAAGGGCTGAGTTTTATAACTTATTAATTTGAGATAATAGATGAATTCCATATTAGTTAAACACCTTAGTTGAAGTAATAACAATTTGAAGTTTGGGGATATGTATATATACTCTTAGGAAGTGAAGGTATATTATACAAGTTTAAGTCATATTTGTATGCTTAAGTAATAATGTATTTAGAAGAAAGTAAATGGTTGTGAAATAAACTTAGATTAATAGAAATTAAAAAAAAAATGTATTAGGTAAAGATTAATGTGAATAAGTACATAAGTTAAACGTACATCATTTCAACACATAAAATTTGATCTAAGATTTGAGTACAGAACTTTAAGTTGTTTACACCAATCCGAAAAATGATTTATCGGTCGATTCTTGACGGCGAACATTGATGAGGGTTTATGATAATGTACATGAGTTTTCTATCATAGTTGAGGGCTGTGCAAAGAAAGCAAGGGTTTGTGATCAAGAAGTCTGATCAAAGTCTGCACTAGAAAATCGGTGGATCGATACTAGTTTGGAAGTAAAGTTATGAATTCGAATAATAGATCGAGTCAAATATCACATATAGTATGATATTTTAGGTCCATCTACATAATAGTTAAAGAGTTATCTTAAATAGTAGGCACTAAGATATAATGGTTGGACTTATGTTTTGATATGTGTATATTTATATAGACCTCAGGTATAGTACATGCCCAGGACAGAGGATGAGTTATGTTGATGTATTCATTTATGTTGATATAGTATCAGTGTGGTTGTTTTGGATGTATAGTCTTGTTAGGTTGTTGTATATATTATCTTAAGTGTGCAATATGCACTACGATGGATAGGATAGAACTTTGACTTGATGTATGTACATATAACCGTAAGTACGTGATAGATACTTAGGTTAATGTGGGGAATCTTTATATATATGTTTGGCATTATTTGTTTTAGTGTTGTTATGATATCGACCTTCTTCTTTTTCATCATCAGTAGAAATAAGTCAAATTATTTGAGGATATGGGTATGAGATAGATTCCTTTATCTAACTTTCATTTCGAGGACGAAATGCTTTTAAGTAGGGAAGAATGTAGCGACTTGTAATTTCGCTACTTCGAAAATGACAGATTTTACTTATTTTTAAATTTAAAAGGAATTTAAATTTTAAAATAAATATGTTATATATAATAAATAATTATCTATTCTTATAGTTAATAAATAAAAAAGTTTAAATTTGGATTTTAGAATAAATCGACAAAAGTTAAGTTTTGTTAACAATAAATAAAGGCTTAAATAAATAGGTATAAATATTTATTTGAAAAGATAAATCTGATTTAAAACATCTAATAAAGATAATAAAAGTATGTTAAAAGATTTAAAAGAGTATTGATAATCGTTTTATAAAAATAATCAAAATTTGTCGCATTTTGTCAGTTTTACATAAGCTGTAAAATTAGATATTTTGATATTAATTAAATATGATTTTAAAATATAAAGAGACGTGTTTTAATTTATTTAAAGAGGTAAAAAGTACATTTTAAAGTTTGGTTTACATCAATATATAGCTTAACAAAAACGTTAAATTTTGACGGTAAAATTTGTCGACAAAAACACGTTTTCAACCAAAACAAGTTGTCGACAAGTTGTTGCAACTTGATACATTCTCTAACATACACATATGCAAAAACACAACTTTACAAAATATTTAAACACTTTACATTTAGCACTAAAGACAAAAAAGGTTTACTTTTGAAAAGTTTACATAAAAGAGTGTAAAAAATGAAAAGACATGATTTGACTAATTAAGTTTTATTTTAAATCTTTACAAACAATATCATTACACACATGTCATGTCTCATTTATGGGATGTTATGTGTATGCATGAAAAAGGAGCAAAAGGGTAATTATGTAATTTAAAAAGTAAAGAAAAAAGAGAAAATCATTACTTAAGGAATTAACATCACATCCAACCTTCCCTTTTCATTAATGCACATCCTTTTTCATCTTGGAAAGAAAAGAAAGTAAGTAGAAAATTCAAAAAGTAGAAGGGTATTTAAGTCACTTTGGCAAAGGTTAAAAATGTAATTTACATACGAAATTTTTGCTATAAATACCACTAAACTTTCACTCATTTTCTTCACACCTCTCATTCTTTTTCTTCTTCATTTTTGAGCTTTCTTTTGCTCATTAATGGCCTCTCCTTTTAGGAGGGTTAAAAATAGTGGAGTGCTTAAGCACTAATACACTTGTTACTCTCTAACCTCTTCTTAATTATCTTCTTCTTCTCTTCTTAAAAAGGGCCTTAGGCCGTGAGTTTGGGAGTTGATAAGGGAAGAACGTGAGTAAAGCAAGTAGAGATGGAGATGGCCGAGCACTTGGAAGCATGGTTATGATAAGGTTTAGTGAAGCGTTGAATTAAATGAATGTTGGTAGGAAGTTAAACGTTTTGGTTAAAGGTGAGAAATTCTCATTGCTTTTGAATGTATATTTTAGTTATGTTAAAACAATCACATTTACACCCTTATGACATATGAATGTTTATACCAAATTGATTATTAGTATGGATGATTTGATAGTTAGTAAATTAAGTGAATTGTGATAATATATCCCGTTATGATATTAATAGTGAATGTTAGATTTGAAATCATATGTATATGATTGGTTGAATGTATGTTAAAGAGGTAGAAGAAGAGAGAAAAAGATAGAACAGAAAAGAAAGAAACAACAGAACAATATCAGAATCTCACAATCGCAGCGGAACAACATATAATAGATAAATGAATAATCTTTAAACAAAGAACTATATCAGTTATTACATTACATCATATTACATAACATTATCAGTGTGTACAACAACAACAACAACAAATAGCGAAAAAGAAATACTATATACTAGTGAATACGCCATGCCATCCAGCTTGCCTCCAGCAACTCCTGAATTCCAGAATATCCTGATAAACTTGACTCTTGACTGCCCGTGCGGAAATTGGTGGGCACCCAAAGTTTAGGAGGGAAAACAATAAACTCCGAGTTAGTCATGGGACTGGTGTGAGAACTTAAACAGTTTATCTTTAAAAGCAAAACAGAGGAATATTTTTAAAGTCAATTCGAAATGCTTTTAAAAAATGAAACTACCATAAGGCCTCCCGGCACACACACAATGCAAACGCAGACTTGGGGGATATTTCTCCTTATGATAGTCAAAGATGCTTACAACGAAAAATCAAATCATTTTTTTGATATTATTATTAATGCATAGTGTAGAAAACCTTTCGAAAGTAGAATATAAATCTTAGCCAGCATAGGTACCATTATATAATGCCTACTATATCTACCATATTAAATGGCAGGTTCTACAACTAAAACCGTACAAGGTTCGTATTGTTTCTTTGGATTTCCAACAAATGGTCAGGCCAAGGAACTTCTCATTGCCACATGGGTACGCCTCTGGAAAGACGACCCGAGAACCTAACCGGATCTCTGCCAAAACAAGGCCGGGTTATCTCGGCAAAAATAGGTAACTACTGACGCGCGTGTGCCATCCCCCAGTTGTAACAACCTTTATCTGAGGATCCTCAACATCCATCAATCACAAAGTCATATAAATTTGCAATATTCACATAAGTTAAATATCTAGGCTCCATACCATGATACCACTTCTATCCAGAAGGCAATGACATACACTAAGGGGCGCTACTCCCTAGAACCTTGCTGCATCCTTCCTGTTTTGACCATTTCCGGGGTGTGAGGTCCGACGAAGTCTAGTCCACAAAGCCACGCTTTATACAAAAGTTGTGCTTTGATCATCAAATGCTCAACAACACTTCATATGCCACATTACCAATTTGGGAATGTATCACTAGTAACCATCAACTACATAACCTCTGAGCTCGTACGTCTCAGAGAAGGGTGTTAAGCTAAGAGAATAAATTCTCCGCCACCAACAGAAATATATTTGATAGAAACCAGCTTTACATCTCAAATTATAATGTCAGACACACAATCCATACAAGTCTGTTCCGGGCTCGAACAAAACCGAAGGCACTTCCAAAGAAGCCCTTGCAATCCGGATATTCACTAATCACGACCGGACTTCCCGTCACTAAGGGTGATAAAACCTCTATATCAGAGATCGGCCGATGTAGAGTCATTCGACGGTAATCCTTCCGTTTTCAAAAATATCCGGGCTTCAACACTGGTCATCAAATGCAATCCATAACGACGTATCACATATTCGGAATGGGTTATACGACCTCAAGGTCCTTTCCCGACTAACCCGAATAGTGAGCGCTTATTCAAAAATAAGTGTGGCATTCAAATTCAAGCAAATCACAACGAATACCCATTCAAAGGTAAATATTGATAGTCAGTTATTTAACTATCAATATATATGCTCAACATCACCAGATTCCAAATAATTTTCCAAATTATTTATTTTCCAAAATATCTTTAGTAGATATATAATTTCCACATTCCAACATTTGAAAACAAATTTCAAATCACTTTTCACCTTTACCACTTTTGAAAACAAATTTCAAACATTTTCCTTACGCGGAAATGCTTTCATTTCAACATGGTTCATTTAAACCGATTAAATAAATCCTTACCGATTTACTTTATATTTACGTTCCAAATCCGTAAATTTATTTCCACACTTCAAAAATAATTCAACGTTTATTTTTAAACAAATTTCCCTTTCTTTTATAAATTCCATAGTGAATTTACAATTTCAAAATATCTATGAATATACGATTTTCAAATCGATTTCTAATATTCATTTTCAATTTATCTTTAAAAGATAAAATCTCAAAATATTCACTTCATATTGGAAAACATTTCCATACTTATTTAATAATAAGTAATTCACAAATCCATTTATTTTCAACACTTGGAAAATATTCAATATACTTAGACCGAAATTAAGTATAGATTTCATTCTTTAAGAAATCATTCTCTTAAACACAATTATTTGGGCCAAAACGAATGTTACGTAAAACATCGTTACGACAACCTAAAATCACTACTATAGGAATTCGAAATTAAGATAGATATATAAATCCCAATACTATATAAAATATTTCCTTTCGGAAATCATTTACTATAACAACAGTGTTATAGTCCACTATTTCCTTCTATTCCTCGAAAACGTCTATTTCAACAATAAATGTTGAAATCTATGGTTTCGATGTTTAACACAATTTGATACATCGTTAAAGCAATTAACTTCATTTTATAATATCACTTCCCCAAAAACATATCCATTTTCTTTAATAATATATTCACTGTCCAGAATCGTGAATATATTTTATTTTCCCAATTCAGTGTTTCTACACATTTATTAAAAGATTATCCACCGTCCAAAATCATGGATATAATTCCCAACCAAACTCTTCATTACTACACCTATCATATAATTGATAATTCGCTATCCAAAATCGCGAATATATCCCCTTTTATAAACTTCTATGTTTAATTTATCAAATTCAATTGATTTCGGATTTTATAAATAATGTTTATAAATTCCATTTCTATTCATAAAAACTTCAATTATAAAATCCCTTTTATAAATCAATTCAATTTATAACTCAACTTTATACCCAAAATCCGATTTATAAGTTAATTATTTATAAATCTTTTATTTTACAAAATCTATTCATTTCATAACTTTTAGTGATAAATATGAATATTGGATATGTTCATTTTGACCATAACAGGAAATTTATTTAAATGGATGTTTTTAATTATGGAAAAATATGAAATAAATTTGATAAATCTATTTAAATAGTTTAAAAGAGATTTGGATTGGAAAATATGAATTACCAAATGTTTAAAAGTTGTTTAAATCAAATAGGCTTATATAGCACTTTCCGTGGCACTTTTATGCTGTGAATTCTATAACTTTTGGAATGTGAGTTCAAATGTAACGATGTTTCCTAGAATCAATTGTGAATGTTTTAAGAAAGGATAATTAAGCGGTTTAAAAGATAGTTGGGAATATTTATAAGCAATTCCAAAATAAAGTGGAAATCTGAGTATGCGGAAACGACTAGTACATTTGTCCCGCCTTTGAGATCTGGAAAGATAAAACACGGTGTTTAACTAAGGTTAGAGATGGAGCAACCAGTGCCCTGAACTTACCTGGCCTATGTTTTCTTTTCTTAGGCAAAGGGTGGAACAGATCGAAGGGAAAGCCCGGATGCTCTTAAATGAAAAAAGATTTTGTAAAATTTTCCAAAATAAAAGAAGATTAGTATTATCCAGAATTTAAGCAATATCCAGAATGAATGATTTCTATGTTCCAATTTACTCCAAAATGTTTGCTAAGATTTATTTAGGGTTTATCATTAATGATGTCTTAAATAACATTGTTTTTGCACCACATAAAAGTAAAGAATCTGATTGAAAGTTAAGTAAGGAATTTTGAGATATTTTCCAAAACAAAAGAAGGAATTTCTTAGAGTTATCCTAAGTCAAAAGGAAGAGATTTCGAAATCATCCGAAAAGAATTAAGGTGAAAAGAGACTTAAAAAATCATGTATATACTCACTTTTATCGATATTGGATTTCAAAGGAACCGGGGCAGGATTTGGTTGATTCTATCCGAAAACCACTTCGAACCAATGTATACATTCGAACGTGAAGACTGTTGAAGGTGATTGAAGATCGTGGATCTTTATAGAGTGAGGACTGCTTGTTGACTTGCTATGGGTAGCTCCCGAGTTATATATAGCAGTGGTCTCCTCGTTGGGAGATTTTTTAGATTGCAAGGACTACTCGCTACTAGTGGTAGTAGGAGAGTGCCTTCGGTTTGTCCTGTTCCTGGACAACTTGCATGGACATTTGTCTGACATTGCATTTCTAAAGATTACGTACATTGGTTTTTACAAACGTACATCAGTGGTGGAGGAGAAGGCAACTTCTCTTAGCTTAATACTCTCCTTGAGACATACGAGCTCAAGGGTTGTATTTTTGTGGAAGGCAATTAGTAGCTAAATGGAAATGGCAATGTGACATTTAAAGATGTGATATGTGCTATGTGAAAAGGTAATCGTTTGCCTCAAGCCTCATCAAAACAGAGATGACCGAAACAGGATTAGATGCAGCAAGGCTAAGTGGGTCATTCCCAATTAGGGTATGATTATCCCCTTCTAGATATATTTCTTCCCGCTATGACGTTTGGGATGTTAATTAATGTGGTGTATGGAAAGAGAGCTCTCGGATAAACGTCGGTAACGACCGGGGGATGACATATTCGGTACCATCTAGTTATAGAGGTGGGCCGATCTTGTGTTGGTAGAGAAGCTGTGTGATGGTTTCTCGAGACATCCATCTAGAGGTGTACCCATTTCGAAAGGTAGATCCTACGCCTGGTCATTTGTATGGAAATCCATTCTCCAATAAGAACCTACGGTTTTGTTTGTATTGGCGTAATGAATAGCCTCGAATATTATATGGGTAACCATTTCAGATAAGATTAATAAGTTTATTTGTAAATGTTTTCCAAGAGATGTCATTAGAAATAATATCAAAGGTTTTGATATAAAAGTGTTTTAGTTATCATAAGGTAAAAACCCGTCCATGTTTATGTGTGGGCGTGGTCTTATGAGATACTCTTTATTTCAAAGGATTTTATCCAAAGACTGATATATGACACTATCATTTATTATTGAGTTTTTCTCACGCCGGTTTATCAAGCCTGATCCAAGTATTTTTAATACTCGGGTTAGATCCTAGTAGTTTCAGGTTAGTCGAATGGAGTTTCCAGAGGAGAGCTGGAGATATTCATCGACGTATGGACATATTCGATTATCCGCTGTACTTAGTGTACTTTGTTTTATGTTTGTCAGCAACTGTAAGGACAGATGTTTATAACTGTCCAAGCTGAATCTAGGTTAGACTCTGATAGTGTATTTTAAAATTTTCCGCTGTAAAGATTATTATTGAAATAATATATGTTATTTCATTCTTGTGAGATCTATTCTGTCTACTTTTCTTTATTAACCTTAAAGATCTGTCTTTTCGTGCAATTTGAGTTGGACATGTGTGGTTTATTATCGATTCAAAGAGTACGGGAAAACGGGCCTTTACACGATTTATGTCAAGAGCTGAAGTAAGTTTGCAATTGGAAAAGTTTGCACAACTTAGGTAAGGAAACTCCATGCTGATGGAGTATGTCGTTAAGTTCATGGAGCTAGCTAAGTTCTGGTTGAGTACCCTCATGAAGAAGGCTACGAAGTTTGCAAAAGGCCTGAATTTTCCAATTATGGAACTACTTTTGACCCAAGTACCCGTGAGCACTACTTATGAGATGATAGTTGAAATGACCCTGCTATAGACTGCTGGTATTGAGGAAGATGGTAACACCAATGCAAAACCAAGGTGGAGCTAAGGAAAGAAGATTTTGGGCGGACTAGAAGGCCAAAGGAAAGATCAAGAAGGGAAGTATAACATGCTATCGATATCAGAAGAAGGGAAATGTTGCTAAGGACAACAAGGTGAGCTTAAGGAGAGAAGAGTTCAAAGGAAGATGCTACCACAACCATGAGGAGGGACACTACAAATTCGTTGTCCAAAGCTAGCTAAGAAGGGACAGAGTGGACAAGCTTATGCCATTGAGGTTGTACCTATCTTTGTTAGATCTCATCCTAAATATGAAGGAAAAGCTGCAATGAAAGGTATAATTGTTATATACGGGAATATTATTCGTACCTTATTTGACTTGGGAGCATCATGTTCATTCATAGATAGAAACATAGTTTGAGTCTAAAATTCCAAGTTGTCGCTAACCCAATAGTCGTATCAAATCCTTTCGGGGGGACGACACACCTTTCTTTGATTTATAAAGACCTAATTGTGAAAATTGTTTTTACATGTAACGTGTATATTCTTGGTTTTGAGGAGTATGGACTTATCCTATGGATGGATTTGTTATCTTACTATGGGGCAGTCTTAGATCGTGGAAGGAGGATTATATGATTAAAGAGTTGTAAGGGGTGAGATATAGATGTTCATTGTACACCCCAAATCTAAATCAAGTTAAGTTATTTATGTTCTCCGAGCCTGTCCCAAGGTAAGATCTCATCCTTACCCGCAGTTTGAGAATTTTCAGACGTTTTTGAGGAAGTCTCGGGTCTTCCACCCAGAAGGGAGATAGAGTTCAAAATCGGTTTAGGGAAGAATGTTAGACCTATCACTTTATTATTAAGACATATGTCCCCTAAAGAAAGGCGAGAGTTAGACAAGTTGATTTCGAAGCTATTACAGAAAGGATTTATTCACTGAAGTACTTCTGAATGTGGAGCATTAGTTATCTCTGCCACCAAGGCAGATGGCACTTTAAGACTATGTGTTGAGTATAGGGAACTCAACAAGTTGACCAAGAGGAATATGTATCCCTTACCTCAAATAGATGATTTATTTGATTAGCTCATTGGAGCCAAAATCTTTTCTCAATTAGACTTAGCCATTAGATTTGATAAATTGAGGATATGTAAGGATGACAAGTAAAAGACTGCATTTTACACTTTGGATGGACTATATGAATAGGATGTAATGCCGTTTGGGTTGACAAATGCCCCTGCATACATTGTATACTTGATGAGTAGAGTCATTAGGGGACGGTTAAACAAGTGTGCTGTAATGTTCGTAAATGATTTTCTTGCATTCTCTAAATGTGAGGGTAAGCATGAAAATCACTTAAGGGAGGTACTAGGACTTTGAGAAGGCACCAAGTAAAAGCCGAATTCTCAAAGAATCTTTTTTAGAAGAAAGAGGTGAGATTTCTCAAACACATTATTTCTGAGAAGAGATTGTCCTTGGATTCCACGAAGGTAGAAGTTGTTCAAGACTAGAAGATCCCTAAGAATTCCACGGAAGTTGGGGGTTTTCTTGGTGGATTTTTATAGAAAATACATCAAGGGCTTTGCAAAAATAGCAGTTTCACTAACTTGCTTAACCTAGAAAATCTAGTTTTTACATGAGACGAGAAATGCATGGAAGCACTCAAGAAGCTAAAGGAGTTATTAACTAGTGCACCAATACTTACTATTCTGGATGGGCAAAGCCTTTCACTGTTTACACTGATGCATATGGTATAGGATTAGGAGTTGTACTTATATAATAAGGTAGAGTGATAGCCTATGCAAGTAGATAGTTGAAGGATCATGAGTGGAGGCACTTGAAGTTCCTCTCGAATTTCAATTTTCAACTGCCATCAAAACTCACTCAAGGATATTTGGCAATGGGGTTAGGCCAGCATTGATGGACCGCATCGGGAAAAAGCATAAGAAAGATGTGATGAAAGTAGGCATTTTCGACAAATCAAGTAGAGGAGAGCATTTCCCCATAGCAATAGGTATGAAATTGATAAGAAAGGATGTTTGCCATGGTGAAGATGATTTAGAGGAAATTTTGGCTGAGAGTCACCATTCAAGGATGAAAATTTACCCCAGTGGTGATAAAATGTATAAGGATATGAAGCGAATTTTCTATTGGTTGTGGATGAAGAAGATGGTAGTGGAGTTTGTCTCTAAATGTTTGATATGCCAAAAAATAAAGGGTGATAAGGGAAGCCTGGAGGATTGTTATTTTCGTTGGAGGTGTCGACATGGAAATGGAAGCATATATCAATGGACTTTATATATGGGTTGCCTAGAAGTCAAAGAGGCAATGAAGCTATATGGATTATAGTGGATAAACTCACCACAAGTACCCACTTTATTCCCGTTAGGAGTAATAGGACTGCAGCATCTATAGTGCAAATTTATATTAAAGAAGTGGTACAAATTCATGGAGTTCCCGTTAGCATTGTTAGTGATAGGGACCCATTATTCACTAGCAAAATTTTGGATGAGTTTGCTGTTAGCTTTAGGAACGACATTGAACCTTAGCACCGCTTACCACCCATAGATCGAAGATCAGATGGCGAAGGTGAATAGATTTTGGAAGATTTGTTGCATCATGGATGTTGGAGGACATTGGAAGCAACACTTACCCTTAAAGATTTCGTGTATAATAACATTTATCAAGTGATGAATGACATGACACCATTTGAAGCGTTACACAAGAGGTTATGCAAATCGCCTAATTGTTAGTGGGAAACCGTTGATGAATTTCTACTTCGACCAGATTTGATTTACAGGACATCGAAAAAGATAGAGATGATAAAACGATGAATGAAAGCCGTACTAAATTGTCAAAAGTCCTATGTAACAGGCAATGAAAGGAATTAGTGTTCTGACAGGAGCCATGGTGGTCATTAAGGTTTTCCCTCATCGGAAGGTTAGGAGATTTGGTACTAGTAGCACAAAAGTTTGTTGGTCCTTTCCCAATCTTGGAAAGAATAAGGAAACTTGCATATCAAGAGGAGCTACCAAATAAGTTAGCAAGGGCCATGCCATCTTTCATGTTTCGCACTTGAGGAAATGCCTTCACGACATTGCCACCATAGTAGAGCTTGATCAGTTAATAGATGTAAAGAAAGAGCCAATAGCACCCTGAGCCAGTACAGGCATACTAGAGCACGAAACATGGAAGTTTCATAACAAAATAATTAGGCTGGTTAGAGTAGAATGGGGAGATAATCTGGCGGAAAGCGCGTGGGAAACTGAAGAGAAGATGAAGTCTTCTAATCTTAAGCTTTTCTTTGGTAAATTTTCTTCTCTAAAATTTAGGTTTTTGTTGCATCATGGTTGCTAGATTGGATGGTAGGGGATGGTTTACTGTCATTTTTGCACTTATGTAGAATTTTATGCATATCTAGGATGCTTGCGTACATGCCTATATGTCACGATCTTGCATTCACGCTAGGGTTGATCTCACCTATAGTATATTGCATACATATCTATATGTCATGATCTTGCATTCATGCTAGGACTAAGCTCACCTATAGTATGTTGCATACATAATCACATTGTGTTTTTGGTCGAGTGGATGGTTGTACAGATAACTTGGTTATATAACTTGGATGTTGAGTGCCCGTTACACTATCCGTCCCTTAGGGATTTCGAGGACGAAATCCTTTTTAAGGAGGGGATAATGTAACACCATGTTAAAATTAATAAGAAATTAATTAATTAATAATAATGCTAAAAATGGAAATTTTATACATGTCGGAATTTGACCACGAAAGTTACACCATTGCATTTATGACGATTTTCTTATCAACTTTCATCTATAAAGTAATTAGAGATCAAATGGAAAAGTTATTGATATTTGAAGCTGTTGAATTTAAAATAATTTGAAGTAAATTTAAATTAATGTTAACATTTGAAATTTAAAATGCTAATAAATATTATCATGTCGACGAGAATCTTAGGGTTTAATAAAACGTTAAAATAAACATTAATATTAAAATTGGAAAGAACTCAATTAAAAACGACAACATAAATCCACGTTCCTAAATAGGGACTGGTCGACCCCTTTGCCATAGCTGATCGACGGCTAGTGATCGACCGCTTGAAGGTGAGCGGTCAATCAATGTTATGACGACGACTAGGGTTTTGTTAGGTGTGAACAGCCTGGATTTTATTATTTTAAACCGAATTAAATTCGAAAATTTCGGTGCATTCCAACCACTATAAATAAGAGCCTAGCCCCCTCACTTTTATTCACAAAATAATTAGGATGCTAGCAAAAATCTATCGATCTCCTTCGTCGATTAAATTCAAGAATTCAATTTCAAAGGAACAGGGTAACATGTTTATATATATATATATATTCATTCTTCTCTAATCCTTGAATTGAATTTAATTTATATACAATCCAATCGTTGTATGTTTTAAAGAGAAGAGGTCTGAAGAAGCAACTAGGAAAAAGGCATAGTCAAATCTAAAAGGAAGCTAGAAACCATCTGTAAGTGAAATCTTAATTTTCACATTTTAGTATTTGTGTAGTAGAAGTTTGGATTTGCTTTATGACTTGGGGAATTTTGTGCACGAAAACCCTAAAACAAAAACCCCAAAATTTCTCCAAAACGACATGTCAATTCTTATGTTTATTAGGATCTCAATTATTTTACATTAGAATAGTAGAATTTGATTTGTTATTACAATTTGAATATTTTATATTCTATTCCACTTTCAACTTTTCTCTATTAAGTGTTAAAGGGTTCTAAAAAGAAAATAAGTTAGGAAATATTATACAAAGTATGAATTTTCTTATTCGTAGTTTGCACTGCTTATTTTTATAATTTAAATATGAATCCCGTTTTCACTTCAAGTTCGTGTATGTAAAAGTCAAATAGAAATAAAGGGCTTAAATTGTAAATTTTATTCCTTAAAATAGATATGTTGATTCTACTACGTAAAATAAGTTTGGTATTTGATTCTATTTTATCAATCAAAGTCTATTGTTTGACTAAAGATATTAGCTAATTTTTAAATTATTGCATGGAGTTAGACTGGTTTAAATATGGGAGTTTTGACATTTTAACGATCAGTATAGGAAGCAGAAATCTTCGCATGCTTAGGAATATCTGGTTAGCCTATTTTACGTACATATAAATATATTAGCGTATAAATATATTATTAATGTATAATTAATAAGTATTAATCTCCTAGAATAAATAGGTTAGTAATTGGCATTAAAATCCATAGGAAGGAAGCTAAAGATAATTATGGAGATTAATAAATAATTAAAGGCTGAATAAAGTGTTTTCCTTATATGGCCTTAATAAAAAATGCAATGAGGTATATTGTAACAACCCTAGTTTTTGGCTATTTATTTCTTTTAATTATTTTAATTTTGAAATATATTTTATATAAATTGTGTTTAACAATATAGTTTAATTATTTAATTTGGAGATATATTTTATATAATTGTGTATGTCAATAAAATTAAATAATAACTGTGAAAATTTAAGCTATGTTTGAACTGGTAAATTTCGCGTTTAAAAGACGCGTCAATTTTAGGGTATAAGCAACGTAATAAAACGTGTGTTTTTAAAATGTTATCTTTATGAAAATTTTTGATGTTTTAGACTACGTCTGTTTAACGTAGTATAAAAATAATATTTTCAAAATTGTTTGAAGAAAAATATTGGTCAGTGGTTTTAAGACGGACGTTATTTCGTTTTAAAGGACCATTTGTTTTATAACTTTGTATACGTTCTTTATGCCAAACCTACACATAAATATTCACCTTTCTATTTATTGACATCAAACCAAAATCAAGATTTAGCTAAGTTAAAAACGAATCACGTGTGCAACTTTTTCCATATGTGTAACGTTCGCTCTACCTATTCTTTGCCTCTATCTCATCAGTTATCAACCATAAATCACGTATTCATTTTGCAACGGATGCTTTCAACCCACAGCTTGCTTGCCTTTCCTTTGATCAGTATTCCCTTAGTAACATTCGTGCATTCACACTACAAGTTATATCATTTAAACTGGCATGGGGGTTTCTTTTATCACGCAAAATTGAAAGTTCACATCCTCAAACTGATGGCTCTCCCTCCCATTGATCTTGCAGTAACTCATTTTTTTTTTTTGTACAACGTTCGAGCTTAATCTCTGGCATTTTATCCGGAAACAAATCTACCATTTCAAAGTATATAAAATGAAATAAATGGGCATGAGGGTAACGTTCGAAACATTTCCTCTGATACTCTTTCTCAAAACCAAAGCATGCACACCCTCTGTTTACTCCTCCTATCACGCATTCATAATTACATAATTATAAATAAAACTGATACTTCAAAGATCAACATTCGAATTCATTTATCTATTAGTGGCATGCTCGCTTTAATCACGCAACTCTGATTTTTGTAACGAATGAAATATCAGAGGTTTGAAGAAACTGATACGTTTCCTTTTACCCCTCTTCATACTGCCTATATATAATTACCCACTTCATCATTTTCCTCTCTGCATCTCAATTTCTCTCCTATCTTCTCTGCATCCCATAAAAACTTGGCCTTCACTTCATTTTCGTGCTAAGGTATGGCTACTTTTTTTTTTTCTTTCTTCTATTTTCTTCTTGGTCCCATTGTTGATCATTTGTATGCTCGGCCACTCCACCTACAGCTGACCCGGTTTAAGCACCCATGCCAAGCCTGTGACAATTGATTTTGTTCAATCCTTTATTTATAGGTAATTGATATACTAATATCAGATATAGATTGCCCTGTAGTACTGTATCTTACACTGATTACTTGGCCTTTGGCCTCGCATGAAAGGAGTATTGAAATAAATTGGAGCATGTGTGTGTGTGCCTGTAGTTGATGTAGGTTGGCATAGACTTAAATATATAAAAACAAATAGATACATATCTAACAGAGGAATGGAAAGGAAAGAATGAGGGAGAGGAAAGTAAAACTGCATATATGCGCATGAATTTTTGATAGGGCAGGCACTTGAATGGGTCACATATATATGTATATCTCTGAAGTGCATTTTGTTTCCTTGGTAGTAACAGTGTCCTTTTGTAATTGTGCTTAAGTCTTTAGTTTTGCATAGATCTCATAAAGTTTTGTCTGTTACAAGGGAAGTGATAGGATTGATGGTTAGTGTGGTGTACAAGTTGTCCTCGGATTTTTAAATCTGAAACTGAAGCTAAATTCAAAGGGTGAATCTAAGTTGAAAGGAATTTGGCAATAGAATAACTTTGGGATACAAAATTGTATAGGACACACATCACCTCATCTGAAATGTTAGAAGCATATAATGTTAGGAAGAATTCGATGTATACGTGCAGACCTGACTTAGATTTTTATATTGATTTTGAATGAGTTTTAGTGGATACCTGTTACAGTTTTTAGCCTGGGAAGTTTAAATTTAAGAATAATTAAACTGTAAAGCAATGTTTTAAAACTAAGTCTAAACTTAAGATTGAAACTGAATACAAGTGGAATCTAAGTTAAAAATGTTAGATGTTGATAGTTGCGTAAGTTCATATTTTACATGGATTAGCTCTGGGTAATTGATGAACATGATTCATACGTGAGAATGCATGTACATCTCTACAGTTATTGGACTTGGCTTCTGAATGATAGCAGGGGAGGGAAATTTGGAAAATGAAGTGCATACAGTTGGAAACTCTGTATAACAGAGGAAGCAGAGAAATATTATAAGGAAGAATTAGTGTAAAGCAATGTTAAATCTTGGATTTGAAAGAGTTCAAAAAAAAAAAAACCTAAGTGAAAAATTTAGGCTAAGGAGATGGTGGCGTGAGTACGTGTACAGGTGTGAGTTGTAATAAAGATGTGCACGTTACATGAGTATATCACGGCCATAGGAGAAACTTCACCATTTTGCCTTAGGTTGTTTTAGGAAATTTTGTCAAAATTTTAGAGTTAGTCCGGTTCACGTTTTAGGGTACATTTGGCCATATTACACGGTGGAGTGGTCGAGCAAGTCAAAACAATTCTCGTTCTATTTTAAGTTTTCTTTGACCGTAAATTCTAAGTCGCGTATTCTATATTTTTACTTTTGTTCTAGATTTGAATCTAGGCGACATCCGAGAAATTTTATCGTTACCCTCTGTCGGTCTTTTCCGGTGAATCATCATTTTGAAATTCAAATTTTCTGCAAATTTCAGGTGAGTATTTCTCACCAGACATATGTACATATATTTTGTGAATTATCGCAAGTGTATGTGTAAAAATTTTATTTAAATATTATCTGTCTGTAGTATAACGTAGAATGATGATACCCATTTAAATTGACACCTCATCAGTTATTATCTGTTGTATTATTTCTGCGGTTATATTATATTATTGTTTATTTACTGCTTAAATCACCACTGCAAGTTCCCTGTTAAATTTAGATTGTTGTGGGCTGAAATGATAGGCCTAAATGATGATTACTGTGCTATTATTATGTTAACTGTTTAACTGTTAACTTGGGATTGCGGGTTTGAAATGATAGAACCCGGGGTTTGTAAATTACGGATTGAAATGATATAAATCCGTATCACTTGACCTAGGCTAGAAAACTATATACAGGCCCGTGGTCCTTATAATATTTTCTGAAATATTTAAAATTATTTTGGAAGTTAAATATTTGATTTAATATCTTTAAAGGATTTTATATTGATTTTGAATGAGTTATAAATGTTAATAAATAAATAAATAAATATTTGAATAAAATTTTGGAATATAACTTATTTTGGAAATTCTAGATTTTTGAAAGGATAAGATTTCAGTTAAGAAATATATATATAAGTTATATTTGGAAATATTTATTAAGTTAAACAATCTACTAAAGCATTTAAATGCTGTCTTTTGAAATTTGACTAGTTTTACCCATAACTTTAGGTAGCATTTCCTAAGTGCTATGGAATCTAGAATTTGATTGCTTTAAAATTTATGGAATTTGATAAATTTATTTTATGTTTAAGTTTTGGAAAATCTTAAGATATGATATTTATAACTGGATTTTCCTTAATAAATTTAAAGATGAATATTCTGGTATTAAGTAAATTTTGAAAATATTTGATAGCCAAAATTTGGAGTTTTATTTATGGAATTTATGGGAATATTCAAGACTAAATAATAAAACATTGATTTGTTGAAGGAATATAAATCCAACCTTAGTTTTGAATAGTAAATACTCCAATTGGATATATATATATAGGAATTGTAATGGCTTTGGGAACATAAAGTGATATTTAAATTTTGGTTTAAAACTTTAAATAAAGAAATATATTGATAAAGCTATGTAAATTATCTTCTTTACAAAGTAACCATAAAGTTAAACCATTTATTCCGTATACCGTTGAATATCCAAACCATTTGTGTTTTTGGGAGTTATGGTTTTAAAGTAAAATTTCCAAAATATTATGTTTTGAAGATATAATTTAAATATTTGGTTTCCAGATATTATAAATTTTAAGCAGTATGGTTTTTGGAAAAGAATTATACTTGAATATAACGGTATCATATTGTTTTGGGTTTTGAATGATATCGTGTTTATAGTTTGAAATAGAAATGTTTATTTTGGTTTTAAAGTATAAACTGTTTTAAAAGACCACGGTGTTATAATAACGATGGGTTGGCAAAGAGACCGGGATCGGATATGGACATACTCTCTGTCGATACCGAAAACCACTTTGACTAACCGTGTACGCGGTGGAGATTCCAGAATGAAGTAGGTTGGTGGCGACGTTTCCTGTAAGGTAAATACGTGGACCCGACTCCCGTGAGTTGGCATAAGGTGGCTAAAACAGGAGCGATCGACGGGTTAATGAGGTCATTCCTCTGATTGGACACTCCTCTTCGATATTATACTATGACTTTGGATTGATTCAGTGGCCACTTCTATTTTGATTTGGGGAGTTGTTTCGAGGTGGGCGGTAACTGCGGCTACGCGTTTCCATCGGCCCGGATGCGTAATTGGTATATCTACCCTGGCATTGCCTAGTTGTGCCGTGTCACCTACCATACCGCGCCTTGTACGAGTTTAGATTTCTCCCGTAGCCCGTGTGGTATCCTCTAGTGGCTTCCCGATCAGGAGGGGCTATGATATTGGATGGACTACTGGGACTATTACGTGTTAAGGTGGAAAATGTAAAGCCTTAATGCTATTTAAAAGTATGTTTATTTTAAATAGACACTATTATAATAGCGCAATATACTACATAGTAAATAGTTTGACGGATCCTTAGAGGATGGGCGGTCCCAAGCATCCTTTAAGTTACTTGCTCTATATTACAGTACACTTGAATTAGCTTACATTATATAAGTATGTATGTCCTGACTCGAGTGTTATGTTTTATTTTACGCTCGGGTCAGCCTGAGTTGCAGCTTCAGTTTTTCTCTCCGGAGCTAGGACATCCCGTAGATCATTCGTGCTGCCGGAAGCTTTCAGTCTTTATCTTATTTGCAATCAAGATTTTGGAAGACTCTGTTTCTATTTATGTCTAAAGCTGTATTGCAGATTCTAAACTATGTAAATTCTGTTTGGTTAAAGTTATATAGTGGCTTCATGAACCACTGAATATTTTATTTCCGCTGTGAGTTCTGATATCTGTGTCTGTGATTCTGTGATTTATTTACTGCATATTCTGAGTTTTGCCAAATTTATTTTACAACGCAGTATTTTGAACAATTCAAGTCCGACATGTGTGGATGCGAAGGGTTGAAAATACTGGGTCGTTACATTTGGTATCAGAGCCAGGTTCTAGGCAAAACTTAGAATGTATGGTAAATTTGATTTACAGAATCACGTTCATTCGAGATTGAACCACTCTCTTTTCGAATTTTGGAACATTCCCTACGGTTCCAAAGTTCATTCGTATCCCTCACTTTTTCATCTGCTTTAGATTCTGGAGTATCTCATAACTTCACTTCGGATGATCTTTATTGTAAATTGGCGGTCTCGCCATTATTCTAATAAAGGGGTGAAACTCCTTTACCATTAGCATTGATTCACCGGAGATTTATATTTATCCTCGGTTTATATGCTAGTATCTTTGGTTATTCCAAATTCTATCTCTTCGGATCAAATGTAGATTTACCCCAACCACATCGATATGGCTCTTTAAGTCACGGATGACTAGGTCAAGGTTGTCCGCGACTTATATAGACTTACCCAGTTTCCTTATTCTGATCTTCTGATTTCAATTTATCTTGAATTCTATTTGATTTGAGTTCATCAAATTTGAGTCTCTATCCTGGTTTGAGAAGTTTATTCCTATATTTGAAATTAAAATCTAATATTATATATATGAGTATAATTTTCAAAATTTTATAATTAATTTAACTAGTTGTCAAGAGATAATAGTTTTGATTTTATTTATGGTGTTGTAAGCCATGTGTTTGTCTAATAAATAAGTGAATATAAAACAATGGTTATAAATTAATTTGGAAACAGAAATGAATTTAAAACTAAAACTTGAGAATTAAATTTCTGATGATTTCAAACCTTGTGTTTAAATTTTAAAAGGATGTAATAAGTATTTTTGTATAGAAATTTGTTTCCAAAGAAATTTTAAAATTAGTGCTTTTCTCTTTGTCGCTGGAAAATAATTTCGGTGATGACTGCAGCATCATCGACATTCATTTTCGAGTTTCGAAGTGAAAAGACCATTCTGTAGTCTGGCTACAGTGTTTCCTTGAGATTTTAATTGATTTGAATTTCTAAAGTATGACTTAATATATATAGATATATAATTTAAATTTGATTTGTCATATTATGTATATATATTTATCTATCTCTAAATGGTTTGAAGGGAATCCAAAATTAAATTCTTAAATTTTATCTTAAGGAAAATTTCAATAAAACAAAAAGGAAAATAAAATTTTGAATAAAAAATTCCAATTGGAGATAATTGAATTTGAAAGTTTTAGTTGTATAATACTCAATTTCATTTCAATATAACTTACCTTGATTTTTCAGAAGTTAAAAAAATGAAATTGGATAATATACAATATAAAAAGGATTTTATAAATAAAATTTGAGTGGTTATAATTAATGTTATACACTAAAATTTTAGTTATAAAGGATTAATGGGGGTAAATAAGGAAATAGAAATTTAAGGAATTTATTTAAATAACCTAATAATCAAATTTGATTTAATATGGAACCTTAAATCTAACCAAGAGATTTTAATAAAAGTTATTTCCTGAAATGAATATGTTGTGTAATACACAATGTATCTTTGAAAGAAAGATATTTTTGAAAGGGATATTTTTAATAAGGATTATTTATCTTCAAATCATAGTTTAAATTGATGCCTAAATGAATAATTATGATTTAAATAAGACGTATTTTAATATCACTAAATTTGATAATTGAATTTGGATTTCAAAAGGGAAATTTCAAGTGTAACTTATTGAAGGAACATCTTATTTATAAAATAGGTATTTTGAATAAAGTGTCAGGTTATTTGTTAAATTAAGAGTTAAGTAAAATAATGAACTTTTGACTTAATAAATGAAGTATAGTTTATTTGGATATTCCGTGCATAAAGGTTTGTTTTAAAAATATAAGTAAAATGATATCCAAATATTTCAGAATTGAACTGATTGGAAATACCATTATATCTACTGTAGCATATTATAAGTGCTGCCGTTTCTAAAAAAAAAAAATTGTTTTGAAAATTTTATAATTGAATAAATGAACCTAAGAATATTTCAACTTTGAAATGAATATTATTTGGCATTAAATGAAGATTATTTTGAAAGTGCTATGATTTTAGTAATATGATTTCCAAATGATAATCTATAAATCTTAATGACTTTCAAAGCATTATGATTTCAAAGTTATTATCTTATTTTGTTTTCAAACTATCTTTAAATATCCTTGGTTTCCCTATCTGCTACGGATTGGGGAGGCTATTGCTTATACCAGTCTATTTAGAAATCTTTCTATGATCTTTGAAATCTTTATTACTCATCGGGACTTGAGCACCGCTTACCACCCATAGATTGACGGTCAAACTGAAAGAGGCCAAACCGATTCTAGAGGATCTTCTTCGTGCTTCAAATCCGGAACTATTCGTTTAAAGTTCTTGTTTATCTAGCTTATCTTCCTTTGTCTCTCTTCTTTCGTTCCTTTTCGAGGACGAAAAGTTCTTAAGCGGGGGAGAGTGTAACAACCCTAGTTTTTGGCTATTTATTTCTTTTAATTATTTTAATTTTGAAATATATTTTATATAAATTGTGTTTAACAATATAGTTTAATTATTTAATTTGGAGATATATTTTATATAATTGTGTATGTCAATAAAATTAAATAATAACTGTGAAAATTTAAGCTATGTTTGAACTGGTAAATTTCGCGTTTAAAAGACGCGTCAATTTTAGGGTATAAGCAACGTAATAAAACGTGTGTTTTTAAAATGTTATCTTTATGAAAATTTTTGATGTTTTAGACTACGTCTGTTTAACGTAGTATAAAAATAATATTTTCAAAATTGTTTGAAGAAAAATATTGGTCAGTGGTTTTAAGACGGACGTTATTTCGTTTTAAAGGACCATTTGTTTTATAACTTTGTATACGTTCTTTATGCCAAACCTACACATAAATATTCACCTTTCTATTTATTGACATCAAACCAAAATCAAGATTTAGCTAAGTTAAAAACGAATCACGTGTGCAACTTTTTCCATATGTGTAACGTTCGCTCTACCTATTCTTTGCCTCTATCTCATCAGTTATCAACCATAAATCACGTATTCATTTTGCAACGGATGCTTTCAACCCACAGCTTGCTTGCCTTTCCTTTGATCAGTATTCCCTTAGTAACATTCGTGCATTCACACTACAAGTTATATCATTTAAACTGGCATGGGGGTTTCTTTTATCACGCAAAATTGAAAGTTCACATCCTCAAACTGATGGCTCTCCCTCCCATTGATCTTGCAGTAACTCATTTTTTTTTTTTGTACAACGTTCGAGCTTAATCTCTGGCATTTTATCCGGAAACAAATCTACCATTTCAAAGTATATAAAATGAAATAAATGGGCATGAGGGTAACGTTCGAAACATTTCCTCTGATACTCTTTCTCAAAACCAAAGCATGCACACCCTCTGTTTACTCCTCCTATCACGCATTCATAATTACATAATTATAAATAAAACTGATACTTCAAAGATCAACATTCGAATTCATTTATCTATTAGTGGCATGCTCGCTTTAATCACGCAACTCTGATTTTTGTAACGAATGAAATATCAGAGGTTTGAAGAAACTGATACGTTTCCTTTTACCCCTCTTCATACTGCCTATATATAATTACCCACTTCATCATTTTCCTCTCTGCATCTCAATTTCTCTCCTATCTTCTCTGCATCCCATAAAAACTTGGCCTTCACTTCATTTTCGTGCTAAGGTATGGCTACTTTTTTTTTTTTTCTTTCTTCTATTTTCTTCTTGGTCCCATTGTTGATCATTTGTATGCTCGGCCACTCCACCTACAGCTGACCCGGTTTAAGCACCCATGCCAAGCCTGTGACAATTGATTTTGTTCAATCCTTTATTTATAGGTAATTGATATACTAATATCAGATATAGATTGCCCTGTAGTACTGTATCTTACACTGATTACTTGGCCTTTGGCCTCGCATGAAAGGAGTATTGAAATAAATTGGAGCATGTGTGTGTGTGCCTGTAGTTGATGTAGGTTGGCATAGACTTAAATATATAAAAACAAATAGATACATATCTAACAGAGGAATGGAAAGGAAAGAATGAGGGAGAGGAAAGTAAAACTGCATATATGCGCATGAATTTTTGATAGGGCAGGCACTTGAATGGGTCACATATATATGTATATCTCTGAAGTGCATTTTGTTTCCTTGGTAGTAACAGTGTCCTTTTGTAATTGTGCTTAAGTCTTTAGTTTTGCATAGATCTCATAAAGTTTTGTCTGTTACAAGGGAAGTGATAGGATTGATGGTTAGTGTGGTGTACAAGTTGTCCTCGGATTTTTAAATCTGAAACTGAAGCTAAATTCAAAGGGTGAATCTAAGTTGAAAGGAATTTGGCAATAGAATAACTTTGGGATACAAAATTGTATAGGACACACATCACCTCATCTGAAATGTTAGAAGCATATAATGTTAGGAAGAATTCGATGTATACGTGCAGACCTGACTTAGATTTTTATATTGATTTTGAATGAGTTTTAGTGGATACCTGTTACAGTTTTTAGCCTGGGAAGTTTAAATTTAAGAATAATTAAACTGTAAAGCAATGTTTTAAAACTAAGTCTAAACTTAAGATTGAAACTGAATACAAGTGGAATCTAAGTTAAAAATGTTAGATGTTGATAGTTGCGTAAGTTCATATTTTACATGGATTAGCTCTGGGTAATTGATGAACATGATTCATACGTGAGAATGCATGTACATCTCTACAGTTATTGGACTTGGCTTCTGAATGATAGCAGGGGAGGGAAATTTGGAAAATGAAGTGCATACAGTTGGAAACTCTGTATAACAGAGGAAGCAGAGAAATATTATAAGGAAGAATTAGTGTAAAGCAATGTTAAATCTTGGATTTGAAAGAGTTCAAAAAAAAAAAAACCTAAGTGAAAAATTTAGGCTAAGGAGATGGTGGCGTGAGTACGTGTACAGGTGTGAGTTGTAATAAAGATGTGCACGTTACATGAGTATATCACGGCCATAGGAGAAACTTCACCATTTTGCCTTAGGTTGTTTTAGGAAATTTTGTCAAAATTTTAGAGTTAGTCCGGTTCACGTTTTAGGGTACATTTGGCCATATTACACGGTGGAGTGGTCGAGCAAGTCAAAACAATTCTCGTTCTATTTTAAGTTTTCTTTGACCGTAAATTCTAAGTCGCGTATTCTATATTTTTACTTTTGTTCTAGATTTGAATCTAGGCGACATCCGAGAAATTTTATCGTTACCCTCTGTCGGTCTTTTCCGGTGAATCATCATTTTGAAATTCAAATTTTCTGCAAATTTCAGGTGAGTATTTCTCACCAGACATATGTACATATATTTTGTGAATTATCGCAAGTGTATGTGTAAAAATTTTATTTAAATATTATCTGTCTGTAGTATAACGTAGAATGATGATACCCATTTAAATTGACACCTCATCAGTTATTATCTGTTGTATTATTTCTGCGGTTATATTATATTATTGTTTATTTACTGCTTAAATCACCACTGCAAGTTCCCTGTTAAATTTAGATTGTTGTGGGCTGAAATGATAGGCCTAAATGATGATTACTGTGCTATTATTATGTTAACTGTTTAACTGTTAACTTGGGATTGCGGGTTTGAAATGATAGAACCCGGGGTTTGTAAATTACGGATTGAAATGATATAAATCCGTATCACTTGACCTAGGCTAGAAAACTATATACAGGCCCGTGGTCCTTATAATATTTTCTGAAATATTTAAAATTATTTTGGAAGTTAAATATTTGATTTAATATCTTTAAAGGATTTTATATTGATTTTGAATGAGTTATAAATGTTAATAAATAAATAAATAAATATTTGAATAAAATTTTGGAATATAACTTATTTTGGAAATTCTAGATTTTTGAAAGGATAAGATTTCAGTTAAGAAATATATATATAAGTTATATTTGGAAATATTTATTAAGTTAAACAATCTACTAAAGCATTTAAATGCTGTCTTTTGAAATTTGACTAGTTTTACCCATAACTTTAGGTAGCATTTCCTAAGTGCTATGGAATCTAGAATTTGATTGCTTTAAAATTTATGGAATTTGATAAATTTATTTTATGTTTAAGTTTTGGAAAATCTTAAGATATGATATTTATAACTGGATTTTCCTTAATAAATTTAAAGATGAATATTCTGGTATTAAGTAAATTTTGAAAATATTTGATAGCCAAAATTTGGAGTTTTATTTATGGAATTTATGGGAATATTCAAGACTAAATAATAAAACATTGATTTGTTGAAGGAATATAAATCCAACCTTAGTTTTGAATAGTAAATACTCCAATTGGATATATATATATAGGAATTGTAATGGCTTTGGGAACATAAAGTGATATTTAAATTTTGGTTTAAAACTTTAAATAAAGAAATATATTGATAAAGCTATGTAAATTATCTTCTTTACAAAGTAACCATAAAGTTAAACCATTTATTCCGTATACCGTTGAATATCCAAACCATTTGTGTTTTTGGGAGTTATGGTTTTAAAGTAAAATTTCCAAAATATTATGTTTTGAAGATATAATTTAAATATTTGGTTTCCAGATATTATAAATTTTAAGCAGTATGGTTTTTGGAAAAGAATTATACTTGAATATAACGGTATCATATTGTTTTGGGTTTTGAATGATATCGTGTTTATAGTTTGAAATAGAAATGTTTATTTTGGTTTTAAAGTATAAACTGTTTTAAAAGACCACGGTGTTATAATAACGATGGGTTGGCAAAGAGACCGGGATCGGATATGGACATACTCTCTGTCGATACCGAAAACCACTTTGACTAACCGTGTACGCGGTGGAGATTCCAGAATGAAGTAGGTTGGTGGCGACGTTTCCTGTAAGGTAAATACGTGGACCCGACTCCCGTGAGTTGGCATAAGGTGGCTAAAACAGGAGCGATCGACGGGTTAATGAGGTCATTCCTCTGATTGGACACTCCTCTTCGATATTATACTATGACTTTGGATTGATTCAGTGGCCACTTCTATTTTGATTTGGGGAGTTGTTTCGAGGTGGGCGGTAACTGCGGCTACGCGTTTCCATCGGCCCGGATGCGTAATTGGTATATCTACCCTGGCATTGCCTAGTTGTGCCGTGTCACCTACCATACCGCGCCTTGTACGAGTTTAGATTTCTCCCGTAGCCCGTGTGGTATCCTCTAGTGGCTTCCCGATCAGGAGGGGCTATGATATTGGATGGACTACTGGGACTATTACGTGTTAAGGTGGAAAATGTAAAGCCTTAATGCTATTTAAAAGTATGTTTATTTTAAATAGACACTATTATAATAGCGCAATATACTACATAGTAAATAGTTTGACGGATCCTTAGAGGATGGGCGGTCCCAAGCATCCTTTAAGTTACTTGCTCTATATTACAGTACACTTGAATTAGCTTACATTATATAAGTATGTATGTCCTGACTCGAGTGTTATGTTTTATTTTACGCTCGGGTCAGCCTGAGTTGCAGCTTCAGTTTTTCTCTCCGGAGCTAGGACATCCCGTAGATCATTCGTGCTGCCGGAAGCTTTCAGTCTTTATCTTATTTGCAATCAAGATTTTGGAAGACTCTGTTTCTATTTATGTCTAAAGCTGTATTGCAGATTCTAAACTATGTAAATTCTGTTTGGTTAAAGTTATATAGTGGCTTCATGAACCACTGAATATTTTATTTCCGCTGTGAGTTCTGATATCTGTGTCTGTGATTCTGTGATTTATTTACTGCATATTCTGAGTTTTGCCAAATTTATTTTACAACGCAGTATTTTGAACAATTCAAGTCCGACATGTGTGGATGCGAAGGGTTGAAAATACTGGGTCGTTACATATATACATATGGTATTATGCTAGGGGAGTCGAATTATGACTAAGTTATAAGGATGTGAGATCAGTCAAAACCACACAGAAGACTGCCCATCTAATCTGGCTACTAGCAGTGAGACTTTGAGGCCAATGTGAGATACCACATATGGTAAGTAATCACGGTGGATGCAAGGTTAGTCTCAATTCTATAGGGTAAGTCTGCATGGTTAATTTGTCTACCAACGCCTTCAAATAGTCGGACTAATGTGAGATGTCACAGTTTGGTTTATATGCCATAATGCATAGGACCTACTTATGTGTCAAGGGTATTAAGTAGATGTTGTAGGGCCTGCCACCTTCCCACTTAAGAAGTATAAATGGTCGAGATTTTCGTTTAGGTGTGGTAGTAGGGAATCTCAGGAGGGGTCTGCTTCGGAGTCGAGCTATTAAGTGGCTATTGCAAGGTCAGCCTTATCCTATAAAGAAGTATTAAGTGGCTCAATGGGATTTTATGCGATGTCGGTTAGGGAGTACCAAAGAGGGGTCCACCTTGGGTTAGGTATTAAATGATGGGGATCTGTCTCGGTTTAGGTATTAAGTAGTCAGAGTCTACCTAATTCTCATTAAAGAGGTATTAAGTGGCCAGGTACTTCTCTCCCATTGTAACACCATTGACGGAAGTTTCATGTGACTGGAAAGGGCCTTTTGCTTACAGATGAAGGCAAGTTATAGAGTTAGACTAGAAAAGGTAAGTTACAGAGTCAGACTACAAGAGCCTTTAGGCATATAGCTAGAAGTATCTTATGTAGGATATAGTATACGATGCATAAGATATATTAATTATCTAAATAATATTTCCCAAAACACACATTGGTCTCACTGTACCTAAACCTAAAATACCTTGGGCCGACCGAGTATTTTATAAATAACAAATGGGTAGATTATTCTAAATCAAAGAGTTAATATACATAAGAACTATGTTTATACTGGATATAATAATACTATGATAACACCATCAAAATAATGCAAAACAAAAATCATAACATCAATATATATAGTAATGTATGCATGGCATATAATGATGATATCATAAACAAGTCCCAAAGTGTCATTTAACGTAGAAACCATAGAACTATATATAAAGATGTCATCACTCATCAAATCCCATCAAATCATTAATTATGAAACAACATCAATTGGGTGAATCATATATCCAGAAATCATCATCAAAATCCAGTAATCGTCAAAATATAAGATATCATCAAGTATATCTCTTAATCTCAAATAATAAAATATTATCATTAAAAAAATGTAAAATAGACCGTCTAGTTGTAAAATATAAGGAACCTACCCATCAGTACAATATAATAAAAGATACGAGAATCCACTGTACTCTGGACACATATCCAGATATAATCTCATCTTCTCATATATGAGGAAATAGGAATAAATCATGGCGGTTGAATGAATGTACAACAAACATGAAGTCCTAAGTAGAGTCATCTAAATACACCAATATATGGATGGAGATTGATGGCCATATACCCGCTCCAGGAGCCCAGGTTCACCAAACCGGATCTACTTATATAGTCTTTATTTACCTCGACGGATATCGTGACACATATCCACCAGCGGCTCGTCAACTTGTAACCTCCAGACCATGACCCTGCTTTGCCCTAACAGGTGATAAACTGCTAGCTTATGCAACATAAAAAGGGGCTATAGAGCACATACCATATGAGTTACCTAACCCATATACTATGATATAAGGCACGAACCGTACAGGCCATTTAACCCAAATCATGTGATGTGCATCAAATAAAATATCCAACAAAGGTGTCATTGATCTGGGGCACAACCCCATGATCGAGCCCTTAGAATGGATTCTAGCCATTTGGTCCCCTCCAACACCAATAAAAAGAGTACATCATGATAGTGGCATATAGAATCAATATAAGGACACTTACCCTGCTCACACCTACGAACATCATCTCACGTAAATATAATCTCATAATACTATTCTCGTCACGTAATTATCATCTACTTAGAATGAATAACCGAATAAATATCGCAACGTCATCCCATACCACTACATGATACTCAAACATTTATTCGCTGCTTATAAACTACACTCGATCTCCACGAATTCCTTATAGTTAGTCCAAAGAATAACTGGAGAAACATTACTGAATTCCCCTTCCAAAACGGTTTTACAAATCCATTTATTCAAATTTCACATCATACAGAATTAAATATCACAAAATCAAACAACAGGATGTCATCACCGTATCATATCAAAATCACCAGTTATTTCTATATCAAGGGTGAATAATTCATAATATTGAAATCTGTATGGGAAGTGAGAAATCAGAATATATAGAATCCATTCATAAAATCCCAATCTCAATTCAAAAATAATAATAATAAAGTTTGAAAAAATATTTCTTTAACAATTAAATCAAATATTCAAATATATAAATATATATAAAACATTCAAACTCACTTAATAGAAGTCAAACATAATTTTTTGTGATCAGTTATTATTCCACAATAAATATATAAACTTCAGATAAATTATACTTATTTCTATCCATAAAATATAATACCAAAATGAAGATTTAAATACCAAAATTTCATTTCCAAGTCTTTACTTATATATTTTTAAAACATTAAAGAACACTTTAAAAATCAAATATCCTTTATAATAAAATATCACTCAAAAGCAATATTGTAATTTCCATAATATATTTTATAAATTAGCAATATATATATATGTATGTATGTATGTATGTATGTATGTATGTATGTATGTATATGTGTGTGTGTGTGTATTTCTTTTTTAAAAAAAATTTCAAACTTATAATATTGATTCTAAAAAGAGTTTTACAACTAAAAGAAAGCTATATTTATATTTATAATTTGAAAATAGCTAAATCGAATAAAATCGAGTATAACATTATTTATAAAAAAATTAATAAAATTTCAAATCCCTTAAATAAATTTTCCAAAACTTTTAAAAACAACTTTTTGAAATAAAAGATAATCCAAATATATAAATTATGGAGTTAGACTACTCCAAATTTATTTACCAACCAATCGAAAATCTATCATGTGACCTGAATCGAGTTCCATCGAACTCCGGTTATCCCTATACATACATACATACATACATATACATACATACATACATATATACATACGTACATACATACATACATATATATATATATATATATATATATCTATATATGTATGTATGTATGTATGTATATCGACGCACAAATACATATATTGTTCAACTAGCTATCAGACATAGTTCCATTTGCAAATTGACACTTACTTTCAATTAATACAAACAATCAACTATCTCTACATCAATCAATTTCAAACCAATATATCAAACAAACAATACAATCATGCAATTCAACCAAATGTCGGGAATTATATATATACGAAATAAGAATTAAAGATAGTTATGAGTAAAATTTACTCACTGAAATGACGAATGCAAGCACAAATCACTCATTGCTTCATCCTACATTGCTACCGACCTGCATCAATGCTCCCGCCTTTAATGCTCTAAGCTTAGATCGCACCACCGTGATACTCCAACATAGCAACCCTCACTCCTTCGATGTAGTCAAACCGGCACGCCCGCCTCCACTCAATCGCCTGTAGTCCTTATCTCGATCGCGACCAGGTTCAAGCGCAAGCGTGTGCTTTCAACTTCCTTAGTCATCGCAGCCTTCTTCCCCCTATGAAGTTCATCGCCGCCAGGCCCGAGCACCTTCCTTTCCATGTGCGATTTCAATCGCCTATAACCCTAAGTCATCATGATATTTTTCTCTTCATGAAGCCGCGAATTCAAATCAAAATTTCTGGAGAGGTTTAGGGCTAAGCATATGAATGTGTTTAATTTGGTATTGGGGAAAATATCTGGGCTTGGGCTTGGTTTGAAGTAATAAAAGAGGGTGAGAATGAAAAGAGCGAGCTTGATTATATAGATTTTTTTTATATTTGTATTTGGCCTATATATTTAATTTTTCTTTGTTTCTAAATAGTTTCTTCAATTCAATGTTTATTTTATTTTTTTACTATTTCAATTACATAAAAATTATTTACACTTCAAAATATTTATAATTTATTAACACATATTATTCAATTTCATTATATTATTCAAAAAGAATTTATTAATCTAATTCAGTTTATCAAAATGAAATCTTTTGTTAAATAGAATTTAATTAAGTAAAAATTTTCTTTCATAAATAATAATTATTAAATCATATTTAAACAATTTATTTTTAGTTAAATTTATTTATTATTATGATGTAGAAAACATGGTTATTACGATTTCCCTTTGTGAAAATTGCATCATCACAATTTACTTCAGGGAAACGTCAAACAACTCATAACATGACTTTCATCGTATTCATGATCTTCTATTAAACTTAAACTACTCAATCCTCTGTGTGGCTTATTATCCAATTTCACTTATCGTATGCTAAAATTTAAATAGATTCAATTCAACGACTTTCTATTTTCGCATATGATAAAAAATTTGAAAATAATCTATATGTCGAAAATTAAAAAAAATTGACAGGGTCTCATTTGGAGAACATTTCAAAAAATCACAATGTGATAAAATAGATATACAACGCCAAACATAGTCGGAAATAATATACATACAAATTTTTTGCCACACGACATATATTTCACAATATATACCACTCTTTTAAGTAAAACCTACCTTATTTTACATTATTCAGTGAGCTATTCTTACTTTTATGCAAGCAAAAGTGAGTCAACAAAGCCAATTAGTCCAATTGTGCTGCGTAAGTACCTATACTCATCTCAATTTTAAATATTAGTTGCATATGAAGAAATATAGTAAGTATGCATTCGTATATGTAAAAACAACATCACTTTATTTATTTTTAAACTACTTTCCAACAAAATTTTAAAGGTCAAAACGACTAAATTAAGTAATGGTTTTTAAGAATGAATCGTTGCGTGCTGAATTAATTTTTCAAAACAACTAATTTAGATGGCAAAAATATGAAATGAAACTCGAATTATGGCGATATTTCTACAAAGTGTAAATCCTAAAATGTAAGTAGGTCCACTTAAGAAAACCCAGTTTTTAGACTAATAAATAACAAAATTTTGCAGAACACTTAAGACACAAGTTGTTGCATAGCCTCTTAGCCTTCCATAAATTGTAAGATCCTCAAAATCAGATTAAGCATTCGGAAGTTATGGACAAATGAACACCATGCAAGTGCATAGTCTAATTTTGAAAAAAAATGCAAGTGCACGTACACACGTAGACTTAAACACTCTTACACACAAACCTACACACACAGAGACTAGCGCATATACACTGTTCTGCACTCATACACATGACCTTAGAGTGAGACTAAGTCATCCCCAATGCACACAGCGCATCTTATTAGTAAGCATACACAGATATTTACATACGAGTGTAATGGCACGCGCTACGCGCGTGAATTATTTTTCTTATAAATTGTATATGTTTGAATCAGTCAGAAAAATGATTTTTTATTTTCAAGTGATATTTTGTACAGAAATATTTTGAATCTGTAAATAAGGTTTAATTTTAGATCCTATTTTTGTAAGTGTTTTGAATTTTAAAGCATGTTTAGTTATTAGATCCTACTTTTATTGACATTTGAATTTGTAAACGAAATTTTGTATTAGATCTTGTTTTTAAGTAATTAATATTAGATAATATATAGAGGGGCGTTTTTGGTAGTTCACGTTGATACCAAAAAAGTATGACACCAAAGCTATTACAACTATTATTAAAGATAGGATGCGGTATGTTTTAGATAAACATAAACATGCACAGAATGTATAATCACAAGCATAATGCCAGTTATATTACACATGTAATTATCAAGTGTTCGTCCTAACCATTTTAATATGACTTTAACCACATGTGTTTGGCAGGCACATACTTCCCTAGAGTTTACAAGCAAAGCTTGGTTCTTTAGGTGATTCAAAAAAAAAAATATGACTTTAACCACCTATATTTATTCCAGAATAAAATTTTAAAGCTTAGTAGAAACAAAAAATACCAATCCACATGTTATTATCAACTGATCCATATTAGTTTTACGTAGATCCATTAGTAACACTTCACGTATTAGTTTCTACATCTTACTAATAGCCTATCACTAATAATATAACTAGACTTACCAATAACCTATAATGAATGAATCCCTCTTATTAACTGATGGTTGAGGTCCTTCATTAGTGTACTCTCATTTCCGCTAACGCAAAATAGCGAGCATCTCTACTCAATTATATATGTATATAAGTCCATTATTTATTTATTTTTTTGTAATTTATTTTACAATATGATTAACTTGTAATGACTTTCAAAAAGTAGACCAAAATCCTATTTTATAAGATTGTGTTTAAACTTAAACATTGTTGGAAACAATGGTCGAAATTCGGCTGAGTCGTGGACAAAGTCACTTTCTTGAAGACGTTTCGGCGATCTGCTCAAAGGTGCAAGCAGTTCGGATCAATCACCGCCGCCTCTAGGATAAAACAGTCTCTCAATAAATTGGGGTACCGTTACGTTTGCACGAACGAAACGGTTCAGTTTGCACTCTCGAAATATTGCTCGGATTTTTATGAAGAAGAGATAAGGAAAAATGTCGTTCTGTCTATTTCGTCTTCGTATGAGTTATGAAGACGGAGTAGTGAAAAGAACGTTTTACTGATTAGGGGACGTGGTCTAGAAAAACGGATCTGAGTATTACCGGGTCAAAAATAATGAACGTTGCACAACGTTCTTCATACGGGCTTAAGTAACTGATCCAGCCCGGTCAGAAAACAGTTAACAAATTTGTAGCAAAAATATAAGTGTTACACCACTACAAGCCCGAGCCCGGCCCGGGTCGGGTCGGGTCGAGTCGAGTCGGTCGGTCGGCGCGCGCGCGCGCGCGTGTGTGGTGGTCAAGCATGGCCTCCCTCCTCACAAAAGAGCATCATTGGGTGCCCAAAGGGCCCAACTTAGCCTCTAAGAATCAAGTATAAATACTTGATTCTTTCATATAGTCCTACAATGTGGGACTATTCACAAAGCCATTCTTCACACTTAGTCATTTTTAATAATTCACTTGAATTTTTCAACACAATTTCCAACAATCCCCCACTTGAATTTTTAAAAATATTTTCGAGCAATTTCTGAAAACATAAGATTGTGCATAAACAAAGGTGTCGTTAGACTTGAACCTTTGCATAGTGAATAAGATTCAGTTTTTACTAGAGTGACACGTAGTCTTGAACTCTATTCCTGACATCAGACCACACACAATCCTTCTAGAGTGCAATCAAATAAGCCCGTGCATTTATGGCCATGCACGTCTATCCCAGTTTAGTGAATGCTCTAGGAGTTTTGCCCAAAACTCCATAGGAAACGGCCAAATTTCCACATTCACACAGGTGAGTCTATCAAGAGTACTCCTGAAGGTAGGTACTCCACTCCAAATGGAGTATAGATCTCATTAAGAGTTTCTATTAACTCATCCTCTAATCACTTCAGGAATACATGCTTCTTTATATATGAAAAATGGCATGTTCAACTCATATCACTTCACAACTTGTTCTTACCCATTGAACCTAGTTCTTGGGATCTCCAGTCATTAGGTCGGGTTACCATTGTGCGTGACTCAACAATCTAAGGGCAATAGTCCCATTTTTCTAGAAGTCGTAAGGACTTTCTCTCTGGCCAGTCCTTTCGTCAAAGGATCTGCCAAATTCTCATCACTGCGTATGTGATCCACTCTAACAGCTCCTGAAGAGAGTAGCTCTCTAACAGTGCTGTGCTTACGACGTATCTGTCGTCTCTTACCGTTATAATAACGGTTCTGTACTTTTGCAATAGCCGCGGTACTATCGCAATGGATCAACACAGCTGGTATCGGTTTTTCCCATAAAGGAATCTCAGCTAGCAGATTTCTTAAGTACTCTGCTTCCTCACTAGCTGTAGCTAGTGCTATCATCTCAGACTCCATAGTAGACTGAGCCAAAATAGTCTGTTTCTTGGATTTCCAAGAAACAGCTCCTCCAGCAATGCTAAAGATATAGCCACTGGTTGCCTTTGAGTCATCAGATAAAGTATTCCAGTCTGCATCGGTGTAACCTTCAAGAACAGCTGGAAACTTTCCATAATGTAATCCAAGGTTCATGGTTCGCTTTAGGTATCTCATGACCCTCTCAATAGCGTGCCAATGCTCTATACTAGGTCTACTAGTAAACCTGCATAATAATCCCACGACATAGGCTATGTCGGGTCTAGTACAATCAGTGGCATACCGAAGGCTGCCAATGATGCTCGCATAATCAGACTGTCTTACACCTTCACCAGTGTTCTTGAAAAGTTTTACACTAGGATCATATGGTGTACATGCAGGTTTACAGTCAAAGTAATTGTATTTCTTTAAGATCTTCTCAATATAATGAGATTGATCCAAAGAAAGTCCCTTTTCGGACCTAGTAATCTTAATACCAAGAATTACACTCGCTTCACCTAGATCTTTCATATCAAAATTGGCACTTAATAAAGATTTAACAGTGTTTATGGCATGAATATTTGATCCAAAAATTAGTAGATCATCTACATACAAACATATTATAGTGCAAATGTCATTCTCAAATTTATAATAAATGCATTTGTCACTTTCATTAATTTTAAAACCATTTGAGATTATTAAATTATCAAATTTTTCATGCCATTGTTTAGGTGCTTGTTTTAAACCATATAATGATTTATCTAATTTGCAAACTTTATGTTCTTGACCATGAATTACAAAGCCTTCAGGTTGGTCCATATAAATTTCTTCTTCTAATTCACCATTTAAAAAGGCTGTTTTAACATCCATTTGGTGTATAATTAAATTATGAATAGATGCTAATGAAATTAGTACTCGAATGGATGTGATTCTAGTTACAGGTGAAAAAGTATCAAAAAAATCTATATTTTCTCTTTGCCTAAAACCTTTAGCTACCAAACGGGCTTTATATTTTTCAACTGTTCCATTAGGTTTTAATTTCTTTTTAAGTACCCATTTACAACCTATAGACTTACAACCAGGTGGTAAATCTACTAAGTGCCAAGTCTTATTGGATTCCAACGAATCCATCTCATCATTTATAGCCTCTTGCCAAAAATCGGCATCTAAAGAAGATAAGGCTTCTTGGAGGTTTGTTGGATCCTCCTCTATAGTAAAAGTGCAAAAATCCGAGCCAAAATCTTTATCAACTCTTGCTCTTTTACTTCTTCTAGGTTCGGTTTCAGAAGATTCATTAAGTTCTGTTCTAATAGGCACGGTGTTATTTGACGTGCCCCCACTATTCCTCAATTTAAAAGGAAATTTACTTTCATAAAAATCAGCATCAATAGATTCTACTATATTATGTGTATTTAGGTCATAAAATCTATATGCTTTGCTATTAATAGCATAGCCAATAAATACACATTCGTATGTTCTACTTGCTAATTTTATTCTCTTAGGGTCGGGTATACGAACATATGCCAAGCATCCCCAAGTTCTAAAGTAAGATACATTCGGTTTATAATTTTTTAAAATTTCAAAAGGTGAAGTCTTACTTTTTGATTTAGGGATTCTATTCAATACATAGCATACAGTCAACAAAATATCCCCCCACCAATGTTTTGCTGCACCTGAATTTAACAAAATAGCTACAACTAATTCGGTAAAGGTCCTATTCTTTCTTTCAGCTTTACCGTTCATTTCAGGTGAATAAGGTGCAGTTCTCTCATGAATTATACCATTCAATTTATAGAAATCAAGAAATGAACTAGATTCATATTCTGTTCCTCTATCACTACGAAGTCTCTTAATTTTCTTATTAGATTGATTCTCAATTTCAGTTTTAAAAGTTTTAAACATATCAAATGCATCACTTTTATTTTTCATAAGATATACACAAGTGAAATCAGAGGCATCATCAATGAAAGTGATGAAATAACGGTGACCATGTCTAGTCAATGTACCATCTAGCTCACATATGTCAGAATGAATCAAGTCTAAGGATTCAGAAAATCTATCAACTGATTTATGAGGTTTCTTAGTGATTTTTGCTTGACTACAGAATTCACATTTATCAAAATCAGTTTGTGACATTTTAGGAATCAAATCTAATGTGATCATGTTATGAATAATACGCTTATTTACATGACATAATCTAGAGTGCCAAACATAAAAGTCACACAACATATAAGCAGAACTGGTTACTTTATTAGATTCAACATTCAGTTTAAACATACCCTCACAAGCATAACCCTTCCCTACAAACATCCCCTTATAAGTCAAAGTATACAAATCAGCCCCTATAACTTGAGTAAAACCAGCCTTATTAAGGAGAAAACCAGAAACCAGATTCTTTCTCATCTCTGGAGTATGCATCACATCTTTCAGAAGAACTGTCTTTCCAGAGGTAAACTTTATTTCCACATTTCCAATGCCTGCAACTGTAGTGGTGTGAGAATCTCCCAACAGCACCTTCTGATCATCAGCAGCCGTGTATGTACTAAACATAGCACGATCATAGCAGACATGGCGGGATGCACCAGTGTCTACCCACCAACCCTCTGATCCACCAACAAGGTGAATCTCAGAAATCATAGCCGTCAAAGGCTCCTCAGTCAGGTTAGCCTGCGGTGCAGGGCCTGGTCTGTTCCTACACTTGCGTGCCATATGACCTGGTTTTCCACAGTTGTAGCACAGAAACAACTGTCCAGAGTCATTCTTTTGGGTTGGTTTCTGCTGTCCTTTTTGGTTCCCTTGCGGGTTCCAATTCTGTTTGTTGCGGTTGCGGTTCTGATTCTTAAAGTTTTTCGGATTCGGTTTCAGAACCGCGGGCTTGGACCTTTTAGTGTTGTTAGCAACGACAAGCACTTCCTCTTTCTGGTCCTGCTTACGAGCCTCCTCCTCAATACGGAGGCGAGTGATCAAGCTCTCTAAGGAGAATTCCTTAGTCTTGTGCCTAAGCACATTCTTAAAATCTTTCCAACCTGGGGGCAGTTTATCAATAATAACAGCAATTTGAAACTGTTCATCTAAACTCATACCTTCGGAGATGATCTCATGAGCAATTTTCTGAAGCTCATGAGACTGCATCTCTACTGACCTGTCATCCGTCATCTGGTATTTGAGGTAGCGGCTGACTGCATACTTCTTCGCTCCAGCCTCTTCGGTATCGTACTTCTTTTGCAGCGCTTCCCAAATCTCTTTGGCTGACTTGTCAGAATTGTAGTAGTCGTACAGGTCATCGCTGAGGCCGTTGAGAATGTAGTTTCGGCACATGTAATCTTGCTCTGTCCAGCTCTGCAACTCCTTTGATTTCTCTGTCCAGGCTCGCATCTGATCTGAGTCTGCTTCGGCGTCTGGTCTATCGGGTAGCTGCGGTTTGTTGGTCGTGAGCACAGCAACCACTTTTCGGGTGGTCAGGAAGAACTCCATCTTTTGTCTCCAGCGTTTGAAGTGGAGGCCTTCGAATCTGAAGGGAGCAGCGGAGACAGTCGGTAGCTGGAAGAAGGAAGTGGGAGCGGTTGCATCTAGATCTGCAGCAGAAGCCATTGTTTTGGTTCGTCTTCAATTTGTTGGAAACAATGGTCGAAATTCGGCTGAGTCGTGGAAAAAGTCACTTTCTTGAAGACGTTTCGGCGATCTGCTCAAAGGTGCAAGCAGTTCGGATCAATGAAACTGCTCAAAGGTGCAAGCAGTTCGGCGATCTGCTCAAAGGTGAAGTGAGTTTGTATAAATTTATTCCAAACTTGAATAAAATTAGCTTTTATTACTACATTTTTGTGTTATGAACTTCAAACCATGATATAAAAGTCATGATCCATGAAACATACTAAAAGTAACTAACGTATTTCAATTTTCTAGATGAAAAGTTACATGGTGGAAAAGTAGTCACTATAGTGGTCAGCCTATTAGCTGCTATTTTGCTGAAAGGTTGTGCAGGTTGTTTCATATAGTGGAGGAAGAAGAAGTGAAAGCATAAGATGACACAAATTAAATTACGATGACTTAAATAACCTTTTAATTAAAGTTTAAATATGTAGTTACATTTTCATAAATTTGTTTCTGTTTTATCTAGAATTCTTGGATGCAGTTACTTTTTTTATGAAAAATCAAACCTTGAACAAAGTGGTGAAGCAATTGACCTTCTAATATTTGATTTTGAGACAGTTGCTGGCGTAACGGATTACTTCTCATCTTTTAATAAACTTGGAGAAGATGGTTTTGGTCCTGTGTACAAGTTGATATTTTATCTTAAACATTATGTATTGCTAGTCTACGTAAATTGATCATGCATCAGTTACTTATTGGATTATTATTTTTCCAATTTAGACCACACTTGAGAAGTTGCAACAAATATCGTCAGTTTTGCATACTAATTAATTACAAACATGGTCATTTGGCAGAAAATTACTATTTGTAATAGCTTTTTTTTTCAACACAAAATTTGTCAACAACTCAAAACAAATCTATTATATACTCACAGATATTTTACATAGGAAAATTCTTTTAATACTATCTTAAACAAATATTTATATTTATATATAATAATCCATGAATCAATCTCATATTAAAATGGCCAACGTTGTCCTGCTATAAATTTTAATGATCTATTTCATCAATTAGCTGCAATGTTGACTACCTAGGATAATGTATCAACATTCCCTCACCGGCAACCTCAACTTTACACTAATGTCTAGTGGTTGCATATATTGTTCAAAATATATTAAAGTTTAGAAAAATAATGTTTTCATTCTCCAATAATATATTATTCAACAAACAATATAAAATTCTGAGTAAACTAGTTCTTGTATCATTTCAAAACATCATGTCAAATTTGTCTCGTTTAAGTATTTAGGAATCCTTATCGAATATGTGTGCACCGACATCGACCAAAATTCTTAAAGAATTCGATGGACAAATTAACATCCAAAAAAAGTATTAAAATAATTTCCAATCACTCTATAAGATCAAATTGATATTTTTATTAAATCGTTTGCTTGTTTGAATAAAAATATTTATTTTCAAAATCTATAGATACATCCAATTCATCGATCATCAATAACAATAAAAATTATCGCATATCACCCATGAAATCAAACAAGAATCAATACAACACTACACACATTTTCAAACAAGCAAATAAACGCCTTCAACGGAAAGCTATCTATCAATCTCCACTGTGCAACTCTGGTCACTTCTACATCACTTCATTCATATTCAAGCCACACAAAGGTATATGCACTATCATCAACACTGACACTACTTGTTGGGAAACTACTCCCTATATCACTACCTCCCTCAACAACTTCTACTTCACACAAAAAAATACATATAAAGAGGTAGAGATATGAAATACACATACACATATGTATAGTAGAAAAGCATAACAACAACATCCTCGGATGATTACTCCAGTAATCATCATATACTCATACTATCAGTTAAATATAAACAATAATCTACCAAACAACCACGGGGATAGGGACTAAGTCTCATCTAAGGCCAGGACTCATGTCTCTTATACTCTATATTATTCTAAAAATGCTTTGATACCAAATATGAAAACCTCGCCCTCTATACCCATACTATCTAAGAGTATGATTGAGTAATACTGTCAGATAATACGAAGAATAAGGTGATATGGCGTACATACATGAATATTCTCTTGGGAGATATGGCGTACATACATGAATATTCTCTTGGGATAAAGCTGGTACATATTTAAACATCGAATAAATAACTCATATATACATACACAGTAATAAAACAAAGCAACAAACTTGTAAGCCTCCAGAATAAAATAGTACATAATATACAGTAAATATCAGAGAACACAATGTCAGAATCGCAGTGATAATGTTTAATAAATAATATACAATACATATTCAATATACATCATAATGATATACATCATGAGAGATTATAAAATATAGGATATTAATTTCCAATATAAAATATCTATCTATGTCCAAAACACAAGCTGGTCATACTGTCCCTGAACCTAAAATGTCTTGGATTAACCCCGAGTATTATATAAATAACATATGAGTCAGACTATATCCAAATCAAAGAGTCAATATACTATGGAACTATGTATACACTGGATATAATAATATTTGATAACGCCATCAAAATAATTCAAAATAAAAATCATAACATCAATATATTAGTAATGTATGCATGACATATAATGATAATGTCATAAACAAGTTCCAGAGTGTCATGTAACGTAGAATATCATAAAACCATGCACAAAGATATCATCATCCATAAAAACCCATCAAATTATAAATCATGAAATAACTCAATTAGGTGAATCAAATATATCCGAAAATCATCAAAATCCAGTAATAATTAAAATATGAGATATTTTCAAGCATATCTCTCAATCTTAAATAATAAATACTACCATCAAAACAATGTAAAATAGACCGTTTGACTATAAATATAGGGCACATACCCATCAGTCAATATAAAAAGATATGAGAATCAACTATACCCTGAATACCCATCTAGATATAATCTCATCTCCTCATATATGAATAAATTAGAACAAATCGTGATGGGTGAATAATTGTACGACAAATATGAAGTCCTAACAAGAGTCATCCGTATACATCAATATATGGATCACCTAACATTGGGTCTCCTAAGCTATATCTATACTTATGTGAGGTGTATCAATAGTATGTACCAATCTACTACTCCGTTAGAATCAGAAGGGAGACTGATGGCCTCTAGGAGCCTAGTGCTACCAAACCAAATCCGTTCTTACATTCTTCAGTCACCTCGACGGACATCATGACACATATCCATATATGGCTCATCAATGTGTAAAATCTTGGTCACGACCTTCTTTGCCCCAATAGGTAAAAAAAAATAGACTATGCGACATTAAAAAGGGCAATAAATCACCTGATCTATGTGTCATTGTAAAACCTGCCAATCCATAGAATTCAAGCTAACAATAACCACACATGTCCAACCCAAGTTAAACGGAAAGATATGTAGTTATGGAAAAGAAAGAGAAAAAGAGAAGAGAAGAGAAGAAGGAGAGAAAAGAAGCTAAAAACAACACAAAATATCATAATCCCAGCGGAACAGCATATAATATAATATCAATGATCTTTACAAAAGAGAAACCATTATATACATACATCCATCAAAGTACAATAATAACTATAATCATCATCCTGGATAGTTATAACACCTTGTCCTCACAATTTCTAATAGTTTCAGTAACAAAGCAGCGTAAAATAAACATATACGATAATATGACTTGAAAACCTCCAACTCGTCTCTTGAGCTCCAATGCATCCCAAGTAATTTGTAAATATGCTTGGTCAGACCCTAGCATTATAATAAAATAACACCCGAGTCAATTTGGAAAACCAATATGAGAAAACACACCCAACTGAAATTTGAAATTATAGAAACCTTTCAAAAATCAAAGGTATCTCATAAGACCACACCGCATATAAACATGAATGAGTTTTTACCTTACGATATCCAAAATATTTTGTATGAAATTCTCTGGTCTTATAATAGTGTCTAAATATAAATACTAATTAGCCGAAATTGTCACATTAATTAAATTCCAACATAATAGGTATACAACTAAAACCGTAAAGGCTCATATTCGTGAATAGAATCCATACAATGACTGGGCTACTAGGGTACCACCCGTCATGGTGCATCTTTAGGTAAAATAACACCGAGGACCTTGCCCGGATCCCCTGCCAACACAGGACAGGCCTACCACTTTACTAGTAGTACCAAACATGATAGCCCCGCTTTGGGCCCTGAAGCATATAATTTGAGAGATAATAGCGACTCTATATAGAGATGATCATACCCTACTTAGGAGTGACCCACTTAACCCTACTGCATATTTTAGTCATTCCTGATTGATGAGGCTTGAGGCTACGTTTTACCTTTAATATAGCACTTCCCACTTAGAATGCAAATAATGCCCTCTAGACAATAATGCAATACCAGCATTCATCCATATAAGTCTGTTCTGGACTGAACAAAATACTTGAGAGCTCCGTCTTCAAATTCCATCATCTTCAAGACGTCTTCACTTCGAAACGCATTCATTAGATCTAAGTGTTATGATCCTGGTCTCTTCAAAACAACGTTCGATAATTTCCGTAAATTCAACCTTTGTCCTTTAGGAAATAAACAATCAAAAATAAAAGTGGCGATCACCTCCTAACCATTAGTGGCCGAGTTTCCTTATCATTGTCCTAGAAGCATGAAACAAGATTTATACGCACAGTACAGCACAATCGGAGATGACTGTATCACATAACTCATGTGTTTCTCATAGATAGTTCCAAAGTTATGTTTGGGTCCAAATTCAATAGTCGGTTATTTAACTATCAAATAACAATCATTCAACCAGGAATTAATTTTATAGGGAAAACCAAAATTGCTTAAGCACATAAGCTACCACTAATCTCTTTTAATAAATCTGTCATTCACTAAAATCACTTTGTAAATTACTTTTATAAAAATACTTTTACAACGGTATATCCACAAATCCTATATTTCAATACCTAGAAAATATTCGTATACTTATCTCAGCGATATAAGTATATGCATGATATTGAGAAAGATTTTCGTTTTATTTGATTCAAAAATTATTTAAAAAACTCCTTATAATTCTCTAAAACCATTTATATACCATTTTATAATCTCTGAGAATCATTTATAATCACTGAGAATCATTTATAATCCATTTTATAATTTCAATCACTTATAAATCCTCTTTGTACATTTCTAAAACTCATTTATAAATCCTTTATAAATCTCTAAAACAATTTATATAACTTATTTTATAAATCTATTAACCCGATTCTTAAGTCCGTTTATAAATATCTAAACATTTATAAAAACTCTTTCGCCTTGTAAATAATCTTCTTTTACTCTCCAAACCATTTTATAAAGTTCTCTCATACAATCCATGTTCATTTACAAAACTCTATGAGTCTCGAACATATTTATAAACAAATAAAGATCATTTAATTCTAAATAGTATTATATAAAAATAATTATTAAAATTAAACATTATGAACAAATAAATAATTATTATAAATCTTAAAGCATCTTAAAATAATAATGAATCATTTCAAAAACAATAATAATTAATCTTTCCCCTTATTATAAATAGTAATAATTTATTTTTAGAACCTTATTAATAAATTATTATTATTAATTTCAAATTATAATTATTCTTAAGTAATTATTATTTTTAAGATATTAACATTCTGATAAATACTTTAAAACAATATTAATTATAAGAAAATAACTTTTAAAACGGTACTAATATAATTAGATAACTTCAAAACAATATTAATATAATTAAATACTTTAAAATAATATTAATATTATTAAATACTTTAGAACAATTTTAAATATAAATAGATAATCTTTTAAACGAAATATTAATATAAGTAGATAATCTATAAAATAGTATATTAATATAAATTGATAGTCTTTAAAGCAATATATCAATATAAATAGATAATCTTTAAAATAAAATATTTCAAAAACCCAATTTCGTATTTAAAAATCATGTCCGGTCTCAAAACCAATTCCAACTCAAATAAAAGTTTATAGTATTTTTAAAATATTAATTTGAGGCCAATAGCCACCCAACGCTTAACAAATATTTATATTTATTTTCTATCGGTTTTCAATTTTTAACATATAACGACGTCATATCCCATATTTCTAACAAATCAGATTTATTATCCAATAATTCATATAATTGCAACATTATTGAAACCAATTCAAAATAGCGAGGAATCCCGTTGGATCTCTCCAACCTGTCCTCCTTGCATCACAGCTCATATATATATATATCAGCACACACACATGTAAATTAAATCAATTGTGGTGAGGAATTCTATTGGATCCCTCCAACCTATCCCTCTACATCACAAAAGTATGTAATCGTAAAATATAAATCAACCGCTTCGAGGTAGGACTCGTATACAAATGGTCATCTGCTTTTACACGGGAACGTAATACGGTCTTATCTGCTCCAAGGACGGGAATATATCCAAATCAACTAATTTAAACTAGTAAATCATCCAAACAATCATTCAAACAATTTTCATCAATTATATATCATACTAGCTGACCAAAAAGGTGAGTTTAACATACCAAAATTTTCTATCATCGCTGAGGCGTTCCGGTTTGGAACTAAAACCGAACGACATCCATTTTAGCCCAAATTTCAATTGTCTCCAAATCTTTTCAAACCAGTTACATCGTGAAGCTATTGTCCATACGAGCGCAATGCAATAAACGACGTCCGAATTCGACCTTGTAAGTTATTAAATTTTTAAGTCATCGATATTTAAATTGATAATAATATGAATAAACTAATTAAAAGATTCACTAATTACAGCTCTACCCTCTATTTCATCTTTCCAAATCAAACATCTTCCTATGCACGCATTGACATAGCCATGCATGCTCCTTCAGTGACACAGAGCTCCGCAATGCAAATCGAAAATCCGACGATTGCAACGAGCTTCCATTTCCAATCTCCACCTGCCCATACCAATTTCGTTGAGTTTGCCACACCCAACCGAAACACAACCTCTGCCTCCCGCCCTTCAATCATACATGTCGCGACAATACTCATAGCACCACACACCTTGAAACTTTGCACCGAGGTGCTATTTCACCTTACGAACTCGAATTCGAACTCCACTATCACCAATTCTCCTTCAAATTTAAGAAAATCAAAGCCCTAGTTTTTGAGCTTCTTACTAGACGTGTTCGAGCGTCACCTATCATGGCCATACACCTCCAAACGTGCATAAAAATGAAGATCTATTCAAAGGGATCCAAATATATTTGTTTTGGAAATTTTCGAAGAATAAATTGCAAGCTATTAATTTTTGAATATTTCTAGGATTGAGAATTTTCCATTTTCTTTCTTTATATTATCCAATAACATACTCCAAGACCAGATCAAGGATCAAGGGATTTTATTGCTACCTATATCCAGGTACCTTGATAATAGTGTTTTCAAAACACAGAATGCTTGATGTTATCCTACACACATGACACAAATCATACTTTTAAGAACACGGTGTAATCGATCCTGAAAAGCTGATTCTATGTATAAACACAAGAATGACATACTCCACCTTATCATCAAAGTCTAGTCAACTATTTACAAAGATAAGTCTAAGTGAAATAGCTTCTCAGGTGCTAGTTATTCCATTCTCTTGGAATCTAGACTCTATCAACAATCGACAGCTTGAAGGTTCCGTCTTTAAGCTTATGTTTAATCGTAGCAGGACCTCCCCAATTTAGGATACGTTCCACCAAACCAGGAAAGAACCTTTCAAAATGAGGTTACCTATCTCAAAGATGCTTCTTCTGACCTTGATGTTGAATTATCACGCTACTCTTTTTTAGGGAGTAGCTACTGCCAAATCAACTTCTTCTCACATCTTATCGAAGTTAAGGGATTCAAGCAAGAGCTCCTCGTTAGTCTTAGAATCATAGTGAAATTTTCAATAAGAAGGACTTCCATTTCAATTAGAGTCATGACCTTTGATCAGTAGGCTTAAGCGAATGGAGCATGAATATTTGTAGACTTATGGGCCATTTGATAAGCCCACAATGCTAGTGGCAGTTCATCGACCCAATTTCCATTGGGTTTTGTCAATCGCTTCTTTCGGATGAATTTAATGACCTTGTTTTCCGCCTTCACTTGTCCATTCGCTTGTAAGTGTGCTGCTATTGTGAATTTCTTCTCGATTTGGTATCGATTACATAAGTCATTGAATTCCTTATTTTCGAATTCAGTTCCATTATCATCTATAATATTCTGTGGAAGACCAAATTGGCATATAATGTTCATCACAATAATTTGGCTGCTTCCTTCATAGTGACCATGGCTAATGGTTCTTCTTTATCCCATTTCGTGAACGGTCTACTGCAATGATGGCATACTTCACTCTACCTTTCGACATCGGTAGGACATTTGTTCAATTTAGTCAAGAATTTAACCAATCATCCATCCATGAATGGTTGATTTCAAAATAATTTGTTTGGTTACTAATGGCTTTATGGACCGTCTTACGTGGATAGGCGCTTCAGCCAGGCCTAATGTAGGACTGAAAGCTTTTTAACCATCTCCCTTGGATGGGTGCTTCGGCCAGGCTTAGCGGCGAGACCAAAGGCTTAATTAATACTCTTTGGATGAGTGCTTTGGACAAGCTTAATGGAAGGACCGAAGGATTTTTTGATCATATCCCTTCAATGTGTGCTTTGGCCAGGTCCGATGGCGGAACCAAAGGGTTAATTGACTATCTCTCTTTCGATGGTGCTTTGGCTAGGTCTGATGGTGAGACCAAATGATTTTTGACCATATCCCTTGAATGGATGCTTTAGCCAGGCCTGACAGCAGGACCAAAGGCTTAATTGATCATCACTCTATAGATGGGTGCTTCATCTAGGCCTAACAACGAGAATGACGGTTTTTTGACACTACAACAAAAATACTTTTTTACAACTTTCACTTTATAACTTTGTACAATAAACATTATAAAATTCCCATTTTACAATGTTTTCAAAAAAAACGTTGTAAACCCTTCATTTTTACAACGCTTTTTAGTTAAACGTTGTAAAATTGGACTTTTTACAACGTTTTGCTCATAAAGGTTGTAAAAACTTATTTTTTTACAACTTATTTCGTAAACATTGTCATATTACTCTTTTAACAACATTTTTAAAAATGTCGTAAAAACATTACTTTTTTTAACAACTAGATATTAACTTACTGCAACTTTTTTAAAGTAGTTTTACTCATAAATATATGTTAATTTTTTCGAATAATTTTTTAGTTTTGTTCAAAATGTTATAGTAATTAATAATTTATAATTAATAAAAAATATTTAATACTTAGTTAAATAATTTATAAATGGTAATTTATAATTTATAATTAATAATTTATAAATGAAAACTTATTATAATTAGTAAAAAATATTTATTAGTAAATAATTAATAATTGTTATCTATAATTAATAATTATTTTTTACATTTAATAATTTATCATGGTTAATTATGAATAATTAGTAAATTATAATTAATAATTTATACCTTAAAATCTCATTCCTTGGAATTTTTCACAACTAATAAATGAAACGTTCAACACTACAACAAAGGCTGAAAATAGCGGCATATTGTAATTATGGAATTTTTCATTGCTAAATTTGCAATGGATTTTCGAGCGATTGACAAAGGATAATTTTAATCATTTTCTGTTCCAAATTCTTTTACGTTATCAGCGTCCACTTATTATATTCATTACTTAACCATTACAAATTGCATTAATTTACTGAAGAAACTTTTTGATGCTAATTTTCGCTGCAAATTAAGGCAGATTATCGACATTTCTTTTTGAAGCTATTTTTCGAATTACCAATAATATTTATTTATAATTACTAATTATGCTTGTACTAAAAACCATTTTCTGCTCTAAAACCATAAATTCTAAATCGTTCGTGCTAATTTGTACCAAAAGTCACCTCTAACCAACACGACACCTTGTCAGCTCCACCGCGCACGCCATACACAACTCTTAACCGTTGCACATGCCGTTTGCAACTATTGCTCTAACATCTCGGTGTAGAGTTAAATAAAAATAAACACAACGAAATATAATTTTGGATTTTTGAATTGGGATTTCAATGAATAAAGTGGATGTTTGGATATAAAATGGATTTAAAATTGTTGGAATATTTCAAAGGGGATAAAGAGTGAATATATTTGGTAAATAAGATAAAGGAATATTTTGGGAATTTCTACTGACTTTAATTCAATATAGTTGATATTTAGGTTTATGTTGGACTAAAAAGGAGAATAGTGATATAAATTCGAATTTAAATTTGAACGGTGCTTTATGAATCCAAAAGTAATTAAAAAAATTATTTTTGTGAAACAAATGACATTTTTGAGTTTTGAATTATTTTGAGAAATAAACAATTATTTTAAAATTGTTTAAGACCGAAATGAGGTGATTTAAATATGGAAAAATTATTCCAGACAAAGATAAAAGCTTGAAAATTTTGTGGCGGCTCTCAATTTAAGAGGTAAGATAATTTTGAGTTGAAGTTAAATTGGGATTTGTTTTGCAATTTGAAGAAGAGAGATTAATTAATTGTATTATTGGGCCTAAATACTCTAAAGCCCAAACCCAAACCCTGGTTTCCCATCCTTACCTCATCTTTGTACAGCCTCCACTCTCAACCTAAATTAGGATACGAACCCTCTTTCCTCTCCTGCCCTAAACCACTCACGAAAAAAAGTGCGTGCGTTATGGAGGCTCATGTGGGGTACCTGGGCGGCACAGAAGAGTAGCTAGGGATCCACGATTTCGGCGACGCTGCGGCGCACGTCAAGCACTATTGGGATGCGAGATGGTACAAGCGGAGGCTTTACCTTGTCTGTTGTAATAGAACCATTCTTCAACAACTTCTCTTTCTCGTTGTAATAGATGCATGTTACAACCTTTCATCTGCCCGTTGTAATAGATATTTATTGCAACTGCTTTTGCTTGTTTTAATATATGCTTATTTTCAAAACTACATCTTTCTTGTTTGCCAGTTATAATAGATGCCTATCACAACAATTTTCTTTTGCCCATTGTAATATACGTCAATTTTCACAACTCGTTTTTTTTCTAGTTGTAATACAATCTATTTCGTTTATCAGTTGTAATAAATGCCAATTTTCAACAACTCTTAATCGGTCATCGTTATCTTCAGTTATTTATATATACTGACTTAATAATAATTTATAAATGACAACTAGTAATTAATAATTATAAATGAAAACATACATAGGTCATTATTTATAATTTATTATAATTAATGATCACTAATAAATAATTCATAATTACCAATTATTATCTATAACCAATATTTATGTTTTTTGTCTAATAATTTATTACAGTTAATAGTTAATAATTATTAAATTACAACTAATATTTTAATTAATAATTATTATTAAGTAATAAACATAAGTAATATTAGATTAATAATTAACTTTTAACAATTGATATTTAAAATCAATGTTTAATATTTAATTTAAGCAATTTACAATTTTAAAAATTTATTATAGTTAAAATTTTTAATAATTAAAATTAGTAATAGTAATTAATTAACTATTTAATAATATACTGAAAAAGTTATAATTAATAATCAATGATTCAAAATTATTTTTAGTAATAAATAATTAATAATATATACATAATAATTTTATGGTTATAACTAATAATTATATTTAATACCTAATATTTTAAAAAATTAAAATTTTCAATTTTTTTAAAGTAAATTAAAATAATAAATGTTCATTCTTACCAGTCATATGAAAAATTAGAAAAGCATAAAAGAATAATTAATTGAAATAATAATAATATTAATTAATAATTAATAAACATAATAATAATCAGTAAAAAATTAATGTTAAATAAATTATTCTTAAATAATAATAATTAAATGTTAATATATTATAATAAATAACAACTATTAAATATTAAAAATCAGTAATTAATTTGAAATATGAAATAATTCCTATTAATAATTAGTAATTAATAATTAATTAATAATCAATAAATAAATATTAATATTTAATTAAATTCAATATTTATAAATAATCCATTGTTAAATACTTGTAGTTAATAATTAATTACAAAATATAATAAATATGCTAAGAAAAATAATTTGAAGCAGGAAATATTGATCTTTATACATACATCTAATTTTTTACTTATATAAAATAGAAATGACAATGATTTTATGCACCAAAATACACGAAAAATTAATTATAATCTTGATTAAAACCGGACGGATAATTATCGGATGTGGATGTGACTATATCCGTATTCGTATGTATTTCTCGGATATCAGATAATTTTTCATATTTCGAACAGAGATACAAATGGATTTTTAATTTTTCAACGCTGAACCAAATTTACATACGATATTATACTTGAAGGCATGCAAAATTCTTTTGATCCAAAACGAAATTTACCTACGGCTTCAAAACAAAATTTTTGGCTCCAAAAGGACCCAAACCAAATTTTTGGCTCTATCCTAATTTTTAGATATAATCATCGCTCCCTATCTCCTTCCCTCCATAGCTTAAATTTCCACTACACTCCACAACCAGATAATTTACATATATATATATTCTCGTCTCCTAGGGAAAGCGATCCCTTCTTGCTTCTGCTGGAAATGACCAAGGCTGCCATTAACGGATCAAAATCATCTCTCTCTTTGCTATGCCATAGCATTCTGTTTGGGGATTTAAGGACTAGAGGCCAGGCTGTGGCTTTGTAGGATAGATTCTCCCTTTTTCGAAGAGCTGAGCGGCTCCTGCTTTTATTACGCTGTCAAGTCCATTGAATCGGAAAGCAAAACTGCACACTGCGGTGTCATTACTCAATTCTGGTGATCTGGTGTGCCAGCTGCATCTTCCCAAGCGAAGAGGATGGTAGAGTAACCGTATGACGTGGAGGTGCTGCTCGAAGTTGGACTCGCCAGAGTGCTACGATGGCACAGGTAAGGATATTTGAAAGAATCGAAGCACATGGATCTAGGGATCGGTGGTGCACTAACAAACGGCGTTGATGCAGCACTTTCGAACCGTAATTCGTCCATCCCAGGTAAGATTATTTCAGTTTTAACTTTTGACAAGTGTTTGATTTAGTACTCAGAGGTGGGTTTTATTTATTCGTCAGAGTCGAGGTTGGAAGAAAGAGAGTGGAATTGCTCTTACTGGCTATCACGTTAGCATTATTTACTATATGTTATATGTTCTGAGATGTTAGTATTCACTTCAATGCACATTACAGGTATAATAGAAAATGGTGTTGTTAATGACACTCCAGAATTAGATAGGGGGTACAATCCAAAAACATAAAATTTGATGTACCCCACGAAATCAATATTTTATACTACGTTCGGTGCCTCCTTGCCGAATTTCAAGCTTAAATTCAAAATGGCTCTGTCGAATTTAAGCTCTAAATTTGGTAGATCCCTGTCGAAAAGCCTCTATAACAAAATTTGGAGTGTCATTGTCAATGCCCTTTGAGACATACACTGAATCTTGGTGAATGAATTGTATTCAAATGCCTGCTTCCTTGATTAATTAATTCACTATTATCTTACTGAGTATATATCTCGACCTGAAGGCACACATTGAAGTGGTTCCATTCTTTTGGTAAAACTCAAAACTGTAACCATTTAAAAATTCTAATTCTTTTTTCCATCTGTAAATTCAAAAAAAATAGTCATGAATTTTAACAACTTAGTTAATTTTAAACACGTTTTTATATTTAGGTGTGGCATTAACTTTATTTTGTAACCAAGCAATGGATAAAAATAGCCATTTAAAGTTTAGCAACCTGTTCCTACACAAAATCTCATACCATCACGAATGCCATGAAATACTTAAACCCTCCATTTAATTCTGCTTTGTTCTGCATATCTGATTAATTGAATATTATTATATATAGGCACATGATTGAATATTATAATAGACATTTGAATAACATTATTTAACCTACTCCCTATTTGGATATGATGAACAGCTGGTTGAGCGAGTAGACGCAAAGAGAAAGATTACCCCGGTATATTAATTCCATGGTTTATGGCTGTTTGCTGCTAGGGTAGCGAAGCAAATGCTCGTTCTATGGGAAGCAGCTATCCAAACTTCCTAGGCCTACGGTACCTTATTCAGGGTAGGCTCTTCACAAAAGAGAAGTATCCGTAGCTGAGTAAGAACCGACTTCCTTTCTTTTAAGAGTAGTCTACAATTAATATACCGAGGAATTTTTCTCATTAGCTCGATCCCTAATTGTCTGCCCAGCACAAGATAAGAAATTCATGTGTCAGCGTGATATAATTTGATGTATTTGTTTATTCAAGAGCGTATATTTTCTTCTCTTTTTAAATTTATGCATTAATCATCTTCCAGGCATACAGTTCCATTTATATAGTAAAATTATTGCAAAGATGTCATAAAGAAACGAATTCATTATTATGCAGCTTGAATAATTTTGATGCAATTTTGAGAGCATGAATCGAAACATGAGTCGACGTAAATAATTGAGTGCTTGCTTCTAGTAGTAAATTTATTGCTGCCGGAGTTGAGCACACAGACATGCCATGTGAAACTTTACAGAGTAGGTTGATCCTCCGTATCTATTTGAGATTGGATATATGTTCATTTTAGACGCTAGTGAAATATTATTGTTAATTCTACTCCCTTAAAAAAAAATGCTGCCTGCAAGCAGCAACAGTGGGCTGCCTCAAGCAGCAGCAGTAGGCTGCTGCACTCATTAAAAAAATAAGGAATGAAAAATGAACATTCTTCGAGTTATGGCTGAAAATAGAATATTAGAATTCTAAAGCGCTTAACCAAGAATGATTATTATTTTTTATTGCTAAATATATATAATTCACACATATGTGCTGTTAGTTGGCTAGTGTACTAAAACAGATAGCACGCTACAATAAACTCATCGCACAAGTTTATTAATTAGAATTCCACTACGCTGGAATTCTGTATTAGATAAGTGTAACAATAAGTTACGTTGTAAATATATTACAACAGCAATGTTATACTATTGTAAGAAATAGTACAACTTACAAACGGGAAAGATTACAGTGAATCTAACCAGTATATAAAGGAAATTCCGTCTGAGGCTTGTCGTAACAATTTCCTTAAGAATTTTATTTCAAAACTCTCTCAAGATACAACAGACGTAATCTGCACGAGATTGTAATGAGTATGTCAACTCTGTGATATATATGGAATATTGAGCAGTAGAGCAAAGAAGCAGAAGAAATTAGATTGGAATCGGATGAGAATGTGATCAGTATTCTCTCCTATTTATAATTTCGTCCGCATCCCTTCAAACAGTCGCGTCCGCTTGACGGGTCGCACCCGTTGCCTTTTGGTTGCTGCTGTTCGTTAACGGGTTGCGCTAGCCTGCTACTGTTTTGCACCCGCTCATACCGCCTGGTACTGTTTCGTCTGTACCGCTTCAGTCGGGTCGCACCCGCTTGCGTTTGGCCGCACCTGTTTGCTTCTAACGGGTCGCACACGCTACTGTTCGCGTCCGTTTATGAACAGTCGCATCTCCTCAGGCAAAAACCCCGCGTCCGTCTTCACCCGTCCGCTTCTCTTCAAATGCCAGGCTTAGCCCAGTTTCAGACGAAGCCCAAAACCGTTAAACAATGGCCTAGTAAAAAGAATGGTCATTTTAGACCCGTACCCGAGCCCGGCCCGGCCCGGTTCGGTCGGACGTACGGCGGCGGCGGCGCGCGCGTGTGTGTGTTGGTGATGCATGATCTCCCTCCTCACAACGAAGCATACATTTGGAAGCCCCAAGCCCCAACCTCCACTTGAGAAAGCTATTAATATACTTGGCTTTCTTAGTATATTAGGCGATGTGGGACTTATGTTTGTTATCATTCACTTTCTTTGTTTTAGGAATTCCAACAATCCCCTACATGAATGATAATATACATATCCCCCACACAAAGCGAAATATCACAGAGTACATATGGAATAATGCTTTATCGTGGATAAGTAGATATTTCACTTTGAACTTTTCCTAGTTAAAACTTATCAGATCTACTTGGCTAATCGGTGAATTATTTCATCTTGAACCGTCGGCCTTTATTGTATATCCAGACAATAAGCTTTACGAAGCATTGATTCCCTTCTCATCCAATCTCTTGGTTGTGTTCATTTTGGTCCTGAAATTTTTTTGGTTCTGCGAGTGTTTTTAGAGAATAAAAGCCTTTTAATATTCTCATATAGCCGACCCAGCTCACACTGATATAGGTGATCGCAGCCATTAAGAGTATCCTACATATACCCCACTTGTTATTTTCAAGATATGGTCATCATTAAAAAACATAGTTTTAACCTTTAACTACTTCTGTAGGCATGCATTATATTTTGCACCATAGGAATGGAGTAGGACCAAGTCCATAAAAATGCATAGCTTCTTGAGTTACTCATAACTGGTTTGCCTATTGATCCTAGTCCGTGGGATCTTCAGTCGCTAGGATAGGTTACCGTATAAGGTAACTCTTGTTGGTTTAGGCTTTTAAACCCATTCCCCTCGATGCGCAGTCAATTTTCTCTCTTGATAAACCTTCAGTAAATAGATCCGCTAGGTTATCATTTGTCCTCACATAATCAATGGAAATCGTTCCATTAGAGAGTAACTGCCTAACTGTGTTATGGCGACGACGTATGTGTCGTGATTTGCCATTATACACAAGGTTTTTCGCTCTACTTAGCGCTGCTTGATTATCGCAGTGAATACATATGGCCGTCACAGGTTTTGGCCAAAATAGAATATCTTCTAAGAATTGACGAAGCCATTCTGCCTCTTCGCCTGCTTTATCTAATGCGATAAACTCAGATTCCATGGTGGATCGAGCTATGCATGTTTGTTTAGTAGATTTCCATTACATTGCTGCTCCTGCAAGGGTAAAGACATAACCACTTGTGGATTTTGATTCCTCTAAATCTGCAATCCAGTTTGCATCACTATATCCTTCTAAGACGGCAGGATATTTTCCATAATGTAAGGAAAAATTAGTGGTACTCTTTAAATATCCCAACACTCTCATTAGTGCTTTCCAGTGTTCCTTCCCTAGATTACTTGTATACCTGCTTAGTCGACTTACCGCGTAAGCAATATCTGGTCTGGTGCAATTCATCAGATACATTAAGCATCCTATTACACGAGAGTATTCCAGTTGCATTACACTCTCATCAGTGTTTTTATGCAGTACTTCCGATGGATTAAAAGGTGTCCGCACTCCTTTAATTCCATACTCTTGGAATTTTTCAATCACTTTGTCTACATAGTGTGATTGAGATAGTTCAATTCCATTAGGTGTTCTTATTATTTTGATTCCCAAAATAACGTCCGCAACTCCTAAGTCTTTCATATCGAAATTGTTGATTAACATCTTCTTTATAGTCTCTATTACTTTAGTATTAGGACCAAAGATTAGCATATCGTCTACATATAGACAAATCATCACATATGATTGTCCAACCTGTTTGTAATAAACACATTTATCACATTCATTTATACGAAAACCATTTTCATCATGACACTATCAAATTTTTCATGCCATTGTTTTGGAGCTTGTTTTAGTCCGTATAGTGATTTCACTAACCGACATACTTTGTTTTCATTTCCTTTGGAAATAAAACCCTCAGGTTTCTCCATGTAAATCTCCTCATCGAGATCTCCATTTAAGAATGCTGTTTTGACATCCATCTGATGAATTTCCAGATTATATATGGAAGCAATTGCTATTAACATTCTTATAGAGGTTATTCGTGTAACCGGTGAATAGGTATCAAAGAAATCTACTCCTTTTTTACGATATCCTTTGGCTACTAATCTGGCTTTATACTTGTCGATAGAGCCATCTGCTTTCATTTTCTTCTTGAAAATCCTTTTGCAGCCAATTGGTTTTATTCCTGGTGGAATATCAACAATTTCCCAAGTTTTATTACTTAGAATCGAATCAATCTCACTTTGGATTGCTTCTTTCCAACATGAGGATTCAGAAGATGACATTGCTTCCTTGTATGTTTGAGGTTCGTGTTCTAATAGATATGTAAAAAAGTCCGAACCAAATGTTTTGGAAGTTCTAGCCCTTACGCTTCTTCTTGGTCCAGCATCCTCAATTTGATGATGAGTTTCATCTTCATGTGAATCGTTTGATTCTTCTCTTGTCCTTTTTGGGACATTATTTCCTTAATTCCTTTTGTGTGGAAACACATCTTCAAAGAATGAGGCATCTCTTGATTCCATGATTGTATTTACATGAATATCTGTTATATCAGACTTGAGTACCAAAAATCTGTAGGCACTACTATTTTGGGCTGGCCCAAGATAATAACAATCTACTGTTTTTGGTCCAAGTTTGACTCTCTTGGGAGGCGGAGCTGGAACTTTTGCCAAGCACCCCCACACTTTGAGGTATTTAAAGCTTGGTTTGTGTCCTTTCCATAACTCATATGGAATTGTTCCTGTTTTATTGTGAGGAAATTTGTTTAATATGTGATTAGACATATTTAAGGCTTCCCCCCACAAGCTCGTCAGTAGACCAGAGGTTAAGAGCATTGCATTAATCATATCTTTTAATGTTCTGTTCTTTCTCTCGGCTATACCATTTTGTTGTGGTGAATATGGTGCTGTTGTTTGATGAATTATTCCATTCTCTGCACAGAACTGTTCAAACGGTGACTCATATTCTCCACCTCGATCAGATCTCAATATCTTGATCTTTTTATTTAACTGATTTTCTACCTCATCCTTGTATTTTATAAACGCGGTTATTGCTTCATCCTTACTATTTAAAAGATATACATAGCAATATCGCGTATAATCGTCAATAAAAGTAATATAATACTTTTTCCCACCTCTTGTAGGTAGTGATTTAAAATCACACAAATCTGTATGTACCAAACCTAATGGTTCGGTGCTTCTGTCAACAGATTTAAATGGTTGTTTGACCATTTTTGCTTCTACACATGTCTCACATTTGTAGTTCTTATCTACTTGGAAATTTGGAATCAATCCCAAGTTTGATAATTTCTTCATTTTTCGGAAGTTTATGGGTCTTAATCTATCGTGCCATAGTAAAATTTCGTGCTCAAGCAAGTAAGAGACTTCAATTTTATTAATAGCACAATCAGAATACATAGATTTATTGCCGATAACGGCTATGTTTGCCTTAAATAGGCCATCACATAAATAACCCCTTTCGATATACATTCCAGCTTTGAACAGAACCATCTTGTCTGATTCGAACACAATTTTGAATCCTTTCTTTGATAGCACTGAGCCGGAGATCAGATTCTTGCGTATGTCTGGAACGTGAAGCACGTCATTCAATTTGACAGTTTTTCCAGAAGTGAACTTGAGGATAACTGTGTCGCTGCCTTCGATCATGGAAACTGCAGAATTACCCATGTAGAGTCTTTCTTTCTGATCGAATTTCTGGTATGTTGAAAACATGGATTTTTCAGAGCAAACATGACGAGTAGCTCCTGTGTCAACCCACCATTGTTTAGGGTTCTGAACCAAATTGCATTCAAAAATAACCGCTGAAAAGTTGGACTTATCCATTTTCATATTGTCAACTGTTGCCATCCCTGTTTTAGCGTAACACAGTAAAAATTCTTAAGATATTAGTTGGCTAGTGTACTAAAACAGATAGCACGCTACAATAAACTCATCGCACAAGTTTATTAATTAGAATTCCACTACGTTGGAATTCTGTATTAGATAAGTGTAACAATAAGTTACGTTGTAAATATATTACAACAGCAACGTTATACTATTGTAAGAAATAGTACGACTTATAAACGGGAAAGATTACAATGAATCTAACCAGTATATAAAGGAAATTCCGTTTGAGGCTTGTCGTAACAATTTCCTTAAGAATTTTATTTCAAAACTCTTCCAAGATACAACAGACGTAATCTGGACGAGATTATAATGAGTATGTCAACTCTGTGATATATATGGAATATTGAGTAGTAAAGCAAAGAAGAAGAAGAAATTAGATTGGAATCGGATGAGAATGTGATCAGTATTCTCTCCTATTTATAATTTCGTCTGCATCCCTTCAAACAATCGCGTCCGCTTGACGGGTCGCACCCGTTGCCTTTTGGTTGCTGCTGTTCGTTAACGGGTCGCGCCCGCCTGCTACTGTTTTGCACCCGCTCGTACCGCCTGGTACTGTTTCGCCTGTACCGCTTCAGTCGGGTCGCACCCGCTTGCGTTTGGCCGCACCTATTTGCTTCTAACGGGTCGCACCCGCTACTGTTCGCGTCCGCTTATGAACGTCTTCATCCGCCCGCTTCTCTTCAAATTCCAGGCCTAGCCCAGTTTCAGACGAAGCCCAAAACCGTCAAACAGTGGCCTAGTAAAAAGAATGGTCATTTTAGACCCGTACCCGGCCCGGTTCGGTTGGACGGACGGCGGTGGCGGCGCGCGCGTGTGGTGGTGATGCATGATCTCCCTCCTCACAACGAAGCATACATTTGGGAGCCCCAGGCCCCCAACCTCCACTTGATAAAGCTATTAATATACTTGGCTTTCTTAGTATATTAGGCGATGTGGGACTTATGTTTGTTATCATTCACTTTGTTTGTTTTAGGAATTCCAACATGTGCAAATTTAAAAGGTACTATTATGAATGCATGCAATAATAATGTATTTAAATTCAAAACGTACTGTGGGAGGTTTATCATTTCAATCATGCATGGTGTCAGGGTTATCATGAGTTAGGGTCTGTAAAAAAATATGAATCGGGGTTTGTAGCTGCAGCTATTTCACTTTAGGTTAGTGAAAATGGATTGGCACTAGTTTAAGTTGATGAATATTTTTACTTGTTTCCTAAGGCTGCATGCAGGACAATTATAAGAATATCTACTTGTTTTCAAAATGCACCTCATTTCAGGTTAGGCCTTAGATGTTTATCCACCTTAGCCTGCAACTCTTCCCACATCTCTGAAAACCTAAATTATACGAGCATGTGACATATGCCCAAGTATGTTCATGTTTCTTCTATGCTCATTTTGTATTTATATGAGTTGTGTATGTTACCTGCTTGTTTAGGGAAACAACATAGCCAAATTGTGTATTTATACTCATATTGTATTTATATGAATTGTCGTATTTGGAATTGTGATCATATAGCTTTATGCATAGCTAATAAAATTAAAAGGATGAGTGAGTCTAATAGTAAATATGTTGAACATGCTGCTTATATATGCATGGGTGGAAGAAATATTATCAAACGTTTTTTGCGCTTTATGCATGGGTGGAAATTGATGTTCGTACTGATGAAAAGAGCATAACTAATAAAATCAAGAGGATGAGTGAGTTTAATAGTACTGATGTTTATTGCTCACTATAATTTATGCTTTTTTTCCTGATGTTTTGACTGCAAATTCATAAGACCATTTGAAGAAAACATGGGAAAAAGTAAAGGTAGAACCTGAACAACTGAAATCTAAAGGTGAGAGGAAGTATAATGAAATTAATAATCAGGTAAATTGATGACATAAATTAACAGTATGTTTTATATGCTTCTTTCGATCCATTTATCTCTCTATGCTAATATTTTTTTTCTTATCAGTTAGGGCCATGAACCCATTGAGATATTATTAAAGACTGTTGGAAAAACTTGTATAAATACCGAAAGAGCTCAAGTCGCTAAAGTTCAAGGGTCAAGAAAACTTACTGAATCCTGAAGTTCAAGGGTCCAGTGCAGCATGAAATTAAGTCATACCCACCATCGCATCATGGTAGTATTAGTTTCCAAAACAGTCATATGCGGTTGCTTGGCACAAGGATTTCGTCATCATTGTCGATTAGATCGTTGTGCCTTGGTATGTTTTGAACTTTTTGTTGTATATATATGGTCCAACATGTGTGTTTGTGTCGGAAACTATGATATTTTGTCTGTGTTGTGTTGAAAGCAATGATATTTTATCTGTGTGGAAGATGTGTTAGCTTATTTCGAATGAAGCGGTTTGGAAATGTGTTCCATTTTGTTCATGTTTTATACATTTAAGTTACTATGGTAACATTAGTATATTTGCTGTAACACTATTTTGAGATGTAGTTGGAGCTTGGAATGCGTATAGCGCTTTTAAAAAAATTGCAGTAAATATTTCACAATATTCAAAAAATGTTGTAAAAAACATACTGCAACAGTAATAAAAAGTTGTCAAAAAAACTATATTACAACGTTTATAAAATGTTGTGATAAGCTTTTACATAACAATTAGTTGAAGTCGTAAAAAGAGTTTTCGATATTTATATTAGTGATTTACAACAATAGATAAAAGTTGTAAAAGACTTAATTACAACATCTCAGAAACGTTGTAGCAAAGTTTATTGCAATGTTTTCACACAACGCTAGAAAAAAGTTGTAAATTACTCTGACTCTATTACAACTTGGCCTAATATGACAGTTTTAAAAACATTGTGAAACTTCTATTACATCGTTTTTTTGATGTTGTAATAAGGTATTTTTATTGTAGTGTGACCATCTTCCTTAGATGGATAATTTGGAAAGGCCTAGAGGTAGGATCAAAGGCTTAATTATTTTTTGGCAGATATGAAGTGTGCTTCTGCTCAACAAATCTTGCCAAGTACATTAGATTAGGAGCTAAGTCAAACATATTGCATCTCAGTTTGAGGGCTATTATTTGGAAAGGTATTTTTTGGTCATCCACTTGATTCATCCAGTGCCGTGAAATAAGCCTCAAATGTTCGGCATTGGATGCCCTTACTATCACTTTATTATCTGGTTTACTTAACCAGTAAGTTCCTGGAGGAATCGCTTCATGAATGACTAATGGTCCTTCCTAATTTGGTCCCAGTGGGCCATCTGCTGAGTCCTTTGTGTTTTCCATTATTCTCCTTAGCACTAGATCTTCTTTTTTGAACGACCTTCCTTTTACCTTTGAATTGTAATATTTAGAAATCCTTCATTGATATTTAGTTGTTCGCAAGCCAGCTTAATCTCTCAGTTCGTTAATTAAGTTGAGTGACTCTGTCTTTATCTCTTGATTCGATTCATAGGTTTATGCAGTTGTACGGCATGAAAGGACTTCAACATTAACAGGTAACGTGGCTTCAAATCCCCGTGTTATAGAATATGGTGTATGCTCAATGCCTGTTCTCATGGAAGTTCTATATGACCATAAGATGTGGGAAAGTTATTCTTTCCAATGTTGTTTTTCTTTGCCTAGTTATGATTTAAAATATTCTTTGGGGCCTTACTCACTGCTTCCACTGCCCCAGCAGCTTTTATGTGAGCTACCGATGAAAAACTTTTAATTATTTCATTTTTTTTCATAAAAATGGTGAATTCTTGTAACGTCCCGAAAATTTTCGACTTTCGAAAATTCAACATCGATACTCACTTTATCGACTGCCGAGAAATCGAAGGCCGGAAACCCGAAATGTTATGGTTTAAGAAAAAGAAAGAAGTAGAAGAAGATAGAAAATAGAACGGAAAATAAAGTAAACAAAAGAACAACATCAGAATCTCACAATCGCAGCGGAACAACATATAATAATAAATGAATAATCTTTAAACAAAGAACTATATCAGTTATTACATTACATTTACATTTCATTACATCATATCATCAGAGTGTATAACAACATACAACATCAAACAGCGGAAAAGAAATACTATATACTAGTAATACGCCAAGCCATCCAGCTTGCCTCCAGCAACTCCTGAATATCCAGAATATCCTGATAAACCTTACTCTTGACTGCCCGTGTGGAAATTGGTGGGCACCCAGAGTTTAGGAAGGAAAACAATAAACTCCGAGTCAGTCATGTGACTGGTGTGAGAACTCAAAACAGTTTATTTATCTTTAAAAATCAAAATAGAGGAATATTTTTAAATTCAATTCGCAATGCTTTTAAAAATGAGACTACCATAAGGCCTCCCGCACACACACACATGCAAACGCAGAATCGGAGGAGATTTCTCCTTATGATAGCCAAAGATGCTTGATACGCATTTAAAATAACATTTGATATTATTACTAGTGCATAGTGTAGGAAAAATTCATTTCGAAAATAAAGATATAAATCTTAGCCAGCATAGACATTTCGCACTTATGCCTACTATAGCTACCATGTTCAATAGCAGGTTACCGCCACATTCCATGGTAGGTTATACAACTAAAACCGTACAAGTTTCGTATTGTTTCTTTGGATTTCCAACAAATGGTCAGGCCAAGGAACTTCCCATTGCCACATGAGAATGCCTCTGGATGGACATCCCCGAGAACCAAACCGGATCTCTACCAACACAAGGCCGGGTTACCCCTAACTGAGTAACAACTGACCGAATATGCCATCCCCCGGTCCTTTGGGATCTTTATCCGAGAGCTCTCTAATCAATTCACACAATCATAATAATAAAGTGTTTCAACATGAGTAAGTATCTGGGCTCCATACCATGATACCACCCTTTTCCAGAAGGAAATGCACATATCCTAAAGGGCGCTACCCCTCATAACCTTGCTGCATCTTTCCTATTTTGACCATTTCCGGGATGTGAGGCTCGACGAAGTCACGTCCACAAAAACATACTTTATACAAAAGCCATGCTTTGGGTCAACAAATGATCATAGAAATGATCACCAAGATAGACGATCAAATAAATGATCCTATCACAAATAATCAACACAATGATCATTTCACAGCAACACTCAGCATGTCACATTACCAAATTGGGAATATATCGCTGATAACCTTCAACTACATAACCTCTGAGCTCGTACGTCTCAGAGAAGGGTGTTAAGCTAAGAGAATAAATTCTCCGCCACCAACAGAAATATATTTGAAAGAAATCGGCTTTATATCTCAACTTGTAATGTCAGACACACAATCCATACAAGTCTGTTCCGGGCTCGAACAAAACCGAAGGCACTTACAAAGAAGTCCTTGCAATCCGGATATCCACAATCCTGATCGGATTCCCCATCACATATGGAGAACTCTATACCGGAGCAACTCGGTGCAGAGTCAATCGATAGGTCATCCTATCGCTCTCGCAAATATCCGGTCTTCAACACCGATCTTCAAATGCAATTCACAACGACGTATCACATATTCGGAATGGGTTATACGACCCCATGGTCCTTTCCCGGTTAACCCAAATAGTGAGAGCTTATTCAAAAATAAGTGTGGCATTCAAATTCAAACAAATCACATCAAATACCCATTCAAAGGGAAATATTGATAGTCGGTTATTGAACTATCAATTGATATGCACACATCACCAGATTCCAAATAATTTTCCAAATTATTTATTTTTCAAAATATCTTTACAAGATATATAATTTCAACACTTCTAAAATAAATCAATATTTATTTTTAAACAAATTCCACTTTTCATTTATAAATTCCATATTGAATTTTATATTCCAAAATATTCATGAATATACGATTTCAATTATTCATTTTCAATTTATCTTCCAAAAAGATAAATTCTAAATATTCACTTCATATTGGAAAACATTTCCATACTTATTTATTCATAAGTAATTCACAAATCTTTTTATTTTCAACCTTGGAAAATATTCAATATACTTAAATCGAATTAAGTATATATTTCATTCTTTAAGGAAATCATTCTCTTAAACATATTTATTTGAGCCAAAACGAATGTTGCGTAAAACATCGTTACGACAACCCAAAATCACTAGTATAGGGATTCGAAATTAAATAGATATACAAATCCCAATACTATTCAAACCATTTCCTTTCGGAAATCATTTACTATAACAACAGTGTTATAGTCCACCATTTCCTTCTATTTCTCGAAAACGTCTATTTCAACAATGAATGTTGAAATCTATGGTTTCGAATCTCAACATATTTAAAACATCGTTAGGTCATTTTAATTCTGTTTAAAATATCACATTCTAAACATTTTCTTTAACATATTATTCACTATTCAAAAACGTGAATATACTACGTTAACAAATTTCATCCTTTTATTCATTTTATTTCAAAGGATTATTCACAGTCAAAAACGTGAATATAACTCCATTAATAAGTTATAACAATTTACTTATCAAAATAAGTCGTTTGCGAATTTATAAAACAATGTTTATAAATTCCATTTATTAACCTATTCAATTTCATATCTCAATGATATACTAAAAATTCATATTATAAGTCAAATGCTTATAAAATGATTATTTTACAAAATCGTTCTTTTAAAGACTTCCCAAATTATAAATTTTATAACTTATAAGATTCATTTATTTATCCAAGTATATTCTTTAATAACTTCACAAAATCTATAAATCTTACTATTTATAAATTTCATTTATAACTTCACCATTTATAATTTTATAAATTCCATTCACATATGCAGTCCATTTTTACTTCATTCAAACACTTATAAAAACTCGTTTTATAATGTCAATATTTCAATTTATAAATATCCATTTATAAATCTCTTAATATAAATCAATTTATATTATTCTTTTAAAACGTCTTTAAATCCCTTTATAATTTCATCCTTTTGACTTATAAAATAATCAAACTTCATAAATCCTATACTTAAACTTTTATAATATATTCAAAAATCCCGATTTAAACTATGTTATAAAATCATTAATCCATATTTCTCAAAAATCAGCTTTCAACTATATTTCTCAAAATCATAATTTTTATAACTTTAAAAATTAAAGCGTTTAATTATTTAAAATGGATCAATTCTAAAAATATAGTATATTTTCAAAAAAATCACTTTTAAAATCATTTTAAAATTCCAAATTTGGTCCAATGATGCTACACACCAAATAGTCAATCACGACTACAACGATATCATATATCGTATATGATAATCCATCAAATATCAAAATATCTGAAATCAAATAAAAACTGTTGAGGAATCCAGTTGGATCCCTCCAACCTGTTTTCCTGCATCCACAAACATTAGCACAATACCAGTTTCGCTCCAGTACGAAATTATCGCGGTATATGGGATTTAAAATATTATCCGCTTAATAGACGGCGCAATAGGGTCTCATCCGCTAAACAAATGCGGGAAATCAATAACTCCAATATATACATATGCCAATATATATATATTGCTATTATATATAATACCAATTTCACTGTTTATGAAATATTCGCGGTATATGTTTTTAATAAATAACATCCGCTTACTAACGGCGTATAATGTCTATTTTAACAATCAATAGATAACAATCATCATTCAAACATGCATTCAAATATTTTTAATCTAACTATTTAAAATAAAATTGAAACCGATTCGATTGAGTGAGAAGTTCTCACCTTGATTTCAATTTCGTTTTAGCGATTTATTTCGAATAAAATTAAACGCGCGTTTAATTTTACCCGAAATTCTCACTAACTCCAAACGACTCCAATCCAATTCCATCGCGTAGTGCTCGTCCATACGATTCCAACGCAACTAGTTTCGCGCGTTTTCGACCTCGTATGAAAAAGTTGTGATTTTTCGAAGTTACACGATTTTTATAATTATAATTTACAACATAATAAAATTTAATTAAACCCTACACAATCATCACCGTGAGATCCATGCCCCCCAAAATCAAGACCGCACGTTCTATTTCATCCCCCTCTCACGTTCATTCTTCCAGTACGTGAAACCCATCTTCACGCGCATGAACTCCTCCAGGTCGCGACGAATACGAATGGTTTCAAGTCGATCAGGATACGCCGTATCGAAGGCCTTGGAGCAAGCTACCTTCGGCTGGAAGCTAGTGAAGCCCAGCCTCTCTATTGCTGGGAAAACGTGCACGCAACGTGATGGCTTTGGTCGAGACTTGCCGCCAATCGATCGCATGATTTTCGATCTCCACCGTTGGATCTGTAGAGCTCGAGAAGCTCTACACTTCTCTAGTTGGAAGTTTGTTGAATCGTTGAGTGGATGAAGAGATAAGAGGAGGAGAAGAAGATGATTTTTCTGGCCGTTCATACTATAGGAGGCGGCTGCAGTTTTCATTAGGGTTTTAGATATTTTTTTTTTATTTTCTTGTGAGAGAGGGGCTATTTATAAAGAATCGAACGAACACTATTCATTCCGATTTTCCAAACTCCGATTTACGCGCCGTAACCAGCGTTTCTAGGGTTTACCCCGCATTCCGGACACAATGGAACAGGTTTCGGAAGCTAATTCGGACATCTGTGCGAGTTATGGCAATAAACGTTTAATTTAAATTAAATCGATTTAAACGATTTTCTAGGCGTTTTAATTTGTACCGGACAAACGGTAAATCCAATTGACACGAAATTTGAAACCTTACAATAATATCACATTACGGATCCGATGAAACTGGTTTCGTCGAAATCCGAGACAGTTTGAAAAATGGCTATTTTAACTCGCCAAATTAATATTAAAAACAATTCGATGCGTTTCGAGCTGCCACGATCAAACGATAACTCCGATTGACACGAAAATTGAAATCCGGTAATAAATAACTATTACGGATCCAATGGAAATGGTTTCGTTCAATTCTGAGACTGTTCAAAAATTGGCTATTTTACAGTCGATAATTAAATATTAAAATATTCAATTTTCACAAATTAACTTTTAATTCGATTTTAAAAGTTCTAAAATATCATTCTAACTCCAACATGATATAATAAAATTTTACAAATCATTTTCAATCATATTTAACCCAATTTTCAATTATTTCCATAATTTAACATATTAAATTATCGATTTAATTATTCAATTAAATCCAATAATTCAAATTAAAATTTATTCGACTTATAAATTCACTTATTAATATTTAAAATTAATTAAATATCCAAATTTTAATTAATAAAATTCCTGGGTCGTTACAATCTTCCCCCCTTAAAAGAATTTCGTCCTCGAAATTACAAGTAAGAAAGGTTACAGAATCTATTAATTTTCCCAAAATTCGTAGTTAAACTTCTTACAAATCTTTACTAAGTTTTCAAATCATACTTAGTTATCTTTCAAAAACAACTACTATTGTTTAACTTTCAATTCAAAAATCAAAGTTAAAGTTTTCACATTTTTTTTTCTCAAATTTTTTCTAACGCCTTAAATTTTCGGAAAAATTCGCCATAGTCTCCTTTGCGCGGCTCGATCCAAAAAAAAATGACAGTATATATATCACAAATATACATCTCATCAAGTAATGAGGCATCCCGCAGGGAAAAAAATGTAAAAGTACGATATTTAATCCGAGATATGTACCTTATATTTTATTAGCAAGCATATACGGCTAATGCGAGCTCCAAATGCGAAGCAAACGCGTTCCGCACCTACTAAACACTCAACAAACAACATGAGAACATGCATGTAGACAATAGTATCAATATACATCATATAGCAACATAATAACTATATATGTCAACATAGCAACAGCAATAAAGGCAATATATATTCAACCATCAGCCATCATCCATAACCAATAAATATTCATTCATATTCTCATTAATATTCAATGAATTGGTTTTCAAGTTAATCACATATGATTCTTTACAGTGGATGTTTTTACTAACATTCATTTTCAATTAGTTTATATTCACTAATCCATATTCAAGTTGGTTCACTTCCAAATCAAATTCAATTCTATTTAAGATTCACTTAACTTCCAATTGAATTCCAATTTTAATTACTTTAGCTTCCAATTTCATTAATTCTTAATGAATTATATACAATCGACTAACATCAATAACAACCAATGTATATCAATTTCAACCAAATTCCTTTGCTTACAATTGGTTTAATTAAATCGATTTTCATTAAATCTTTCAACTTTCAATAACATTAGATTTTAATGAATTAACACTTATATTCATTATTTCATCTCAATTTAATTTACATTTAATTGATTAACATTCAATCCATTAATTCAATTCAATTCCCAATAGTTGAATTTTATTTGTATAACTCAAGTTCATATTCATTTAACATTATTTGGTTTTACATAACTTAAATTCCTACTTGTAAATAAATTCAGATTTCAATTCTAAAGTAAATTTCCATTTAACTTTAAATTCATTCTTATTTACAACTCATATTCATATATATATCCATATAGTTTCACTTCTTATATATATAAGTTTATTTCACAATTGTAAATCACTTTAATTATAATTCAATTCTTATAATTCTTTTGCTTATACAATTATTCTTTTATTTAAATTATTCAAACAACTTATCAATAACCAAACAATCAACTTATATACTTTAATAATTCTGAAAAATTATTCCTTTATATTTAAAAATATACTCAAGGTAAAATTATTGCATTTACCCAATTTAAAACAATATTATGTCGAATTGTTCTATTCAAGTGTTTAGAGATCCCTATCAACAACGCTGATCATACGTATTAACCAGAATCTATATACCACTCAACAAACCAATCATCACAATATAAAACAATTTTATATTCACTAACAAGTACGCTCTCATAGCTATTATTACACTCAAACTCATTCTAGAGTACTACCGACTCTATCTCTAATGAGTAATACCCAACAGAACCATGGTTGTCGCTTAACCATATGCTCTGATACCAAATGTAACGTCCCGAAAATTTTCGACTTTCGAAAATTCAACATCGATACTCACTTTATCGACTGCCGAGAAATCGAAGGCCGGAAACCCGAAATGTTATGGTTTAAGAAAAAGAAAGAAGTAGAAGAAGATAGAAAATAGAACGGAAAATAAAGTAAACAACAGAACAACATCAGAACCTCACAATCGCAGCGGAACAACATATAATAATAAATGAATAATCTTTAAACAAAGAACTATATCAGTTATTACATTACATTTACATTTCATTACATCATATCATCAGAGTGTATAACAACATACAACATCAAACAGCGGAAAAGAAATACTATGTACTAGTAATACGCCAAGCCATCCAGCTTGCCTCCAGCAACTCCTGAATATCCAGAATATCCTGATAAACCTTACTCTTGACTGCCCGTGTGGAAATTGGTGGGCACCCAGAGTTTAGGAAGGAAAACAATAAACTCCGAGTCAGTCATGTGACTGGTGTGAGAACTCAAAACAGTTTATTTATCTTTAAAAATCAAAATAGAGGAATATTTTTAAATTCAATTCGCAATGCTTTTAAAAATGAGACTACCATAAGGCCTCCCGCACACACACACATGCAAACGCAGAATCGGAGGAGATTTCTCCTTATGATAGCCAAAGATGCTTGATACGCATTTAAAATAACATTTGATATTATTACTAGTGCATAGTGTAGGAAAAATTCATTTCGAAAATAAAGATATAAATCTTAGCCAGCATAGACATTTCGCACTTATGCCTACTATAGCTACCATGTTCAATAGCAGGTTACCGCCACATTCCATGGTAGGTTATACAACTAAAACCGTACAAGTTTCGTATTGTTTCTTTGGATTTCCAACAAATGGTCAGGCCAAGGAACTTCCCATTGCCACATGAGAATGCCTCTGGATGGACATCCCCGAGAACCAAACCGGATCTCTACCGACACAAGGCCGGGTTACCCCTAACTGAGTAACAACTGACCGAATATGCCATCCCCCGGTCCTTTGGGACCTTTATCCGAGAGCTCTCTAATCAATTCACACAATCATAATAATAAAGTGTTTCAACATGAGTAAGTATCTGGGCTCCATACCATGATACCACCCTTTTCCAGAAGGAAATGCACATATCCTAAAGGGCGCTACCCCTCATAACCTTGCTGCATCTTTCCTGTTTTGACCATTTCCGGGATGTGAGGCTCGACGAAGTCACGTCCACAAAAACATACTTTATACAAAAGCCATGCTTTGGGTCAACAAATGATCATAGAAATGATCACCAAGATAGACGATCAAATAAATGATCCTATCACAAATAATCAACACAATGATCATTTCACAGCAACACTCAGCATGTCACATTACCAAATTGGGAATATATCGCTGATAACCTTCAACTACATAACCTCTGAGCTCGTACGTCTCAGAGAAGGGTGTTAAGCTAAGAGAATAAATTCTCCGCCACCAACAGAAATATATTTGAAAGAAATCGGCTTTATATCTCAACTTGTAATGTCAGACACACAATCCATACAAGTCTGTTCCGGGCTCGAACAAAACCGAAGGCACTTACAAAGAAGTCCTTGCAATCCGGATATCCACAATCCTGATCGGATTCCCCATCACATATGGAGAACTCTATACCGGAGCAACTCGGTGCAGAGTCAATCGATAGGTCATCCTATCGCTCTCGCAAATATCCGGTCTTCAACACCGATCTTCAAATGCAATTCACAACGACGTATCACATATTCGGAATGGGTTATACGACCCCATGGTCCTTTCCCGGTTAACCCGAATAGTGAGCGCTTATTCAAAAATAAGTGTGGCATTCAAATTCAAACAAATCACATCAATACCCATTCAAAGGGAAATATTGATAGTCGGTTATTGAACTATCAATTGATATGCACACATCACCGGATTCCAAATAATTTTCCAGATTATTTATTTTCCAAAATATCTTTACAAGATATATAATTTCAACACTTCTAAAATAAATCAATATTTATTTTTAAACAAATTCCACTTTTCATTTATAAATTCCATATTGAATTTTATATTCCAAAATATTCATGAATATACGATTTCAATTATTCATTTTCAATTTATCTTCCAAAAAGATAAATTCTAAATATTCACTTCATATTGGAAAACATTTCCATACTTATTTATTCATAAGTAATTCACAAATCTTTTTATTTTCAACCTTGGAAAATATTCAATATACTTAAATCGAATTAAGTATATATTTCATTCTTTAAGGAAATCATTCTCTTAAACATATTTATTTGGGCCAAAACGAATGTTGCGTAAAACATCGTTACGACAACCCAAAATCACTAGTATAGGGATTCGAAATTAAATAGATATATAAATCCCAATACTATTCAAACCATTTCCTTTCGGAAATCATTTACTATAACAACAGTGTTATAGTCCACCATTTCCTTCTATTTCTCGAAAACGTCTATTTCAACAATGAATGTTGAAATCTATGGTTTCGAATCTCAACATATTTAAAACATCGTTAGGTCATTTTAATTCTGTTTAAAATATCACATTCTAAACATTTTCTTTAACATATTATTCACTATTCAAAAACGTGAATATACTACGTTAACAAATTTCATCCTTTTATTCATTTTATTTCAAAGGATTATTCACAGTCAAAAACGTGAATATAACTCCATTAATAAGTTATAACAATTTACTTATCAAAATAAGTCGTTTGCGAATTTATAAAACAATGTTTATAAATTCCATTTATTAACCTATTCAACTTCATATCTCAATGATATACTAAAAATTCATATTATAAGTCAAATGCTTATAAAATGATTATTTTACAAAATCGTTCTTTTAAAGACTTCCCAAATTATAAATTTTATAACTTATAAGATTCATTTATTTATCCAAGTATATTCTTTAATAACTTCACAAAATCTATAAATCTTACTATTTATAAATTTCATTTATAACTTCACCATTTATAATTTTATAAATTCCATTCACATATGCAGTCCATTTTTACTTCATTCAAACACTTATAAAAACTCGTTTTATAATGTCAATATTTCAATTTATAAATATCCATTTATAAATCTCTTAATATAAATCAATTTATATTATTCTTTTAAAACGTCTTTAAATCCCTTTATAATTTCATCCTTTTGACTTATAAAATAATCAAACTTCATAAATCCTATACTTAAACTTTTATAATATATTCAAAAATCCCGATTTAAACTATGTTATAAAATCATTAATCCATATTTCTCAAAAATCAGCTTTCAACTATATTTCTCAAAATCATAATTTTTATAACTTTAAAAATTAAAGCGTTTAATTATTTAAAATGGATCAATTCTAAAAATATAGTATATTTTCAAAAAAATCACTTTTAAAATCATTTTAAAATTCCAAATTTGGTCCAATGATGCTACACACCAAATAGTCAATCACGACTACAACGATATCATATATCGTATATGATAATCCATCAAATATCAAAATATCTGAAATCAAATAAAAACTGTTGAGGAATCCAGTTGGATCCCTCCAACCTGTTTTCCTTCATCCACAAACATTAGTACAATACCAATTTCGCTCCAGTACGAAATTATCGCAGTATATGGGATTTAAAATATTATCCACTTAATAGACGGCGCAATAGGGTCTCATCCGCTAAACAAATGCGGGAAATCAATAACTCCAATATATACATATGCCAATATATATTGCTATTATATATAATACCAATTTCACTGTTTATGAAATATTTGCGGTATATGTTTTTAATAAATAACATCCGCTTACTAACGGCGTATAATGTCTATTTTAACAATCAATAGATAACAATCATCATTCAAACATGCATTCAAATATTTTAAATCTAACTATTTAAAATAAAATCGAAACCGATTCGATTGAGTGAGAAGTTCTTACCTTGATTTCAATTTCGTTTTAGCGATTTATTTCGAATAAAATTAAACGCGCGTTTAATTTTACCCGAAATTCTCACTAACTCCAAACGACTCCAACCCAATTCCATCGCGTAGTGCTCGTCCATACGATTCCAACGCAACTGGTTTCGCGCGTTTTCGATCTCGTATGAAAAAGTTGTGATTTTTCAAAGTTACACGATTTTTATAATTATAATTTACAACATAATAAAATTTAATTAAACCCTACACAATCATCACCGTGAGATCCATGCCCCCCAAAATCAAGACCGCACGTTCTATTTCTTCCCCCTCTCACGTTCATTCTTCCAGTACGTGAAACCCATCTTCACGCGCATGAACTCCTCCAGGTCGCGACGAATACGAATGGTTTCAAGTCGATCAGGATACGCCGTATCGAAGGCCTTGGAGCAAGCTACCTTCGGCTGGAAGCTAGTGAAGCTCGGCCTCTCTATTGCTGGGAAAACGCACACGCAACGTGATGGCTTTGGTCGAGATTTGCCGCCAATCCATCGCATGATTTTCGATCTCCACCGTTGGATCTGTAGAGCTCGAGAAGCTCTACACTTCTCTAGTTGGAAGTTTGTTGAATCGTTGAGTGGATGAAGAGATAAGAGGAGGAGAAGAAGATGATTTTTCTGGCCGTTCATACTAAAGGAGGCGGCTGCAGTTTTCATTAGGGTTTTAGATATTTTTTTTTATTTTCTTGTGAGAGAGGGGCTATTTATAGAGAATCGAACGAACACTATTCATTCCGATTTTCCAAACTCCGATTTACGCACCGTAACCAGCGTTTCTAGGGTTTACCCCGTGTTTCGGACACAATGGAACAGGTTTCGGAAGCTAATTCGGACATCTGTGCGAGTTATGGCAATAAACGTTCAATTTAAATTAAATCGATTTAAACGATTTTCTAGGCGTTTTAATTTGTACCGGACAAACGGTAAATCCAATTGACACGAAATTTGAAACCTTACAATAATATCACATTACGGATCCGATGAAACTGGTTTCGTCGAAATCCGAGACAGTTTGAAAAATGGCTATTTTAACTCGCCAAATTAATATTAAAAACAATTCGATGCGTTTCGAGCTGCCACGATCAAACGATAACTCCGATTGACACGAAAATTGAAATCCGGTAATAAATAACTATTACGGATCCAATGGAAATGGTTTCGTTCAATTCTGAGACTGTTCAAAAATTGGCTATTTTACAGTCGATAATTAAATATTAAAATATTCAATTTTCACAAATTAACTTTTAATTCGATTTTAAAAGTTCTAAAATATCATTCTAACTCCAACATGATATAATAAAATTTTACAAATCATTTTCAATCATATTTAACCCAATTTTCAATTATTTCCATAATTTAACATATTAAATTATCGATTTAATTATTCAATTAAATCCAATAATTCAAATTAAAATTTATTCGACTTATAAATTCACTTATTAATATTTAAAATTAATTAAATATCTAAATTTTAATTAATAAAATTCCTGGGTCGTTACAATTCTTCACTCTTGAATTAAGTTCCATTATCATAAATTATCTTCTTTGGAAGTCCAAATCTAGTAACTATATTTTTGATGATAAATTTCAAGACTTTCCAATTATGATATTTGGCAATGGTTCTGCGTCTACCACTTGGTAAAGTAATCAATGGCTACTACGACAATTTTTGCTTCTCCTTTTGAGAGTGAGAGTTCTTATCGAGTCAATTCACCATACATTAAAAGGATCTGAGCTTGTGACAAGAGTTATCTCATTTGGAGGTAACCGTGAGATTCTAGAAAACTTTTGTCACTTATCACACTTTTCACGTTGGTTAATGCATCCTCAATCATATGGGACCAATAATATCCTTACACCATTACCTTCTTTGCTAGTTTTACCCTATTGGAGTGATCTCCACAAAATCCTTCATAGACTTCTTTCAACAGCTTCGCTCCTGTCTTTGGGGGTAACACACCACAAATAAGGTGTTGAACATCCTTTCCAACAAAATATCCAATCAATTATGATATAACGAGGATTTATATCTCATCTTCCATCATTCATTCTTTCCTTAGGCGGTAATTATTTTTCTAAGTACTCATTTACGGGCATCATCCAACTGTTATTATATCGATTCTTATAAGAATTTATTCTCAGTCTCTTAGATGTTTCTTTATAGTTATTATTTTCCCGAAGGTCTCCTTGCCATATTGTAGTTTTGTGCTTATGATAAAGTTAGAACCAAGGCTTCACTATTCGATCTTTCTTTCACAAATTTGATACTAGGATTTTAGTGGAACCCATAGAGAATAATTTTGACTTTTGATGCCTCTCGTAAACTTGCTAATTTTGCCCGGGAATCTGCTTGTGCATTCTTTTCACTTGGTATTTGATGAACAGAGAAACCTTCAAATTAAACTAACATATCTCGTGGATTTTCTTCACATACTAAGCTAATTGCGTATCTTTGGTTTGATATATATTTTTTAATCAGTTTACCATTAACTGTGAATCACTTAATATCTCGATCCTTTGGATTTTTATTTGTTGAGCCATTAGTCTTCCTATCATAGATTTATATTCAGTCATATTATTAGTTATAGAAAACCCTAGCTTCATTGCATAATGTAGCCTATGTTCATCGAGCATAATTACTACATAACCGACTCCAGCTCATTATTTATTTGAATAACTGTCCATATATAACTACTACCTCGATTCAAGCTTCTTTACTTTTCCAATTCTCTTTAATGAATCCTATACATTCCACTATAAAATTGGCTAAGGTCTGCTCTTTAATTGACACTAAAGATAAATATGCAATGTCGTATGAGCTCAATTCCATTCTCCATTTTATCAATCTTCCTAGTATCTCAGGTTTATCGAAGGTTTGCTTTAGTGGGTAATTGGTTAATACTTTGATTGGTTGTTCTTGGAAATAAGATCTTAACTTTCATGCCGATTGCACTAGGTAATAAGCCAACATTTCTAACCAGATATCCAACTTCAACATCTTTTAATCTTTTGCTCATACAATATACCAAGAATTGAATTCCTTTTTCTTCCCTTATTAAGATTAAACTAATTACATGTTCTAATATTGCCATATATAAGAACAAGTTTCTCCTTCTATGGGGCTAGAAAGTATAAGTGGCTTTTCCAAATGGCTTTTTAGCTCCTGAAAGGATTTCCAGCACTCTTTTGTCCATTCAATTTTTTTTCTTCTTATTAATCACATTAAAGAAAGTAATGCATTTATTAGTTTTCACGATATGAATCCGTTGAGTGCGATGACTCGTCCATTCAGTCCCATTACTTCCTTATTCACCTTTGGTTCCATAATTTTCCTAGTTGCTTTGATATGATCAATATTAGCCTCTATCCCCATGCACTCACAATGTATTCCAAGAATTTTATGGATTGAGTCCCGAAGGAACACTTTTGCAAATTTAAGTTCATTTTGTATTTCCTTAATATTTCAAACATACAAATCAAATCTCTTACTATCATTTTCTTTCTTGGATTTTACAAACATATTGTCTAATAGAGTTAGGAGTATTCCCTTAGGGAATATCTGTAATTTATTATAAAATATTAATTCTATAATAAAATCTCGTTCGAAATAAAATGCGTTTCTTTCTATTATATACTTGTAATAAGTAATTAATTTTTCAGTTTAAGTATATTTAACAGTAAACTCATAAATGGTGTTTTTGTATAGTACTTACAATTGTTGTGATTATAAGTACTTTATCATATAATATACATACATACATACATATATATAATAAAAACATCGTTTTAAATATTACTGGTCAAGATGTATCGAGATTGGACATCGATGCATCTATTAAGTCTATAGTATGTAAGGCTCATCAAAGGTTGGACAGTGTTACTTATGACTACTGGGGCACCAAGGGATTAGATATTGATAGTTATTGGATAACTGTGGAATGAATCACTCGATAATTTTTGTTTGTTAATATAACTATGATCAAATAAAAAATATCAATGTGACAATATTACATAGTTCTTCGGACTTGAGAATACTATGGATTTTCAATATGGAAGTTCCACTTTAATTATAGTTAAATCATGGCATAACGTCCGTCGATTACTATAGTTGGGTTGAGTGGAATTATTGGAAGTGAAACACTATTAACAGAGGATTCGTCTCCTTAATTATATGAGTTTAGTATCACGATCAACTGAAGTCAACGCAATGTCAAATTCTTTGACCATAGTAGTTTGGTTAATAATAATTGTTATTATTGAACCAAGGACTTAGTGTTTGGACTATAAAATTGAATATAAACAATACTATAATTTTGACGATTACCAAATTCCAGAAGTCATGATGTGATATAGTTTTGACGAAGAGAATTAATGTAAATAAATATCACTGCCAGGTAATGCTTAAATAAGTAAAATTGGATTTCACCAAAGTTATATAAGCGATAAGTTTAGCCATAATGTCACACCACAAGATAAGGTGATGTGTGAACGTTAATAGTCGAATTGTTTGATGTTAATCGCTGACCCAATTTACAGCTAAGAGTCACACATTCAAAATGTTGAATACTCCCACTACAACCTAATTTTACTAATTACAATTGTTATCTATTAATTAACTTAATTAATAATTATGAAATATTAATTATGAAATTTTATTTAATTTTCATTGATCAATATCAAAATGTGGTATATAATAGCTATAGATATACGATATTGATACGCATTTGACTTGGACACATTTATTTTATTGGGCTTGAAGTAATTAGGAGTACCAGGTGGGTATATTATGGTTGGACATTGGGGGGTTGAAGTGGGTGGAATATTGATTTAAAATGAGATGTAAAAGTAATAGAAAAGGAGGATCTGGATCCCCGTTTTGCTTCTTAGTATCTATGTAATATGGTCATCTCCAACCACACTTTAATCACTCTAATTTTTGTTCCATCTTCACCAGTCAAGATCGACCATACCTCTACCCTCCTAATCAAAATTTCAAGCTATTAAAACACAGTTTAAACATATTTAGCGGAAATGTGGTTGCTGCTTTCAGATTGGTAGCTCTTTATGGATTTTGGATACACTACAAGGAGCTTTTTGATTCAACATTTCAAGATGTTTCATTTAGACTTTGGACAAGGTAAAATCTTTATTTACATGTACTTATCCATATATATAATTGTTCATATGGTATTATATGCTAAGGTAGTATATGAATTATTACGAATCCGCATATGTTTATGATGTCTATATTGGATGCTAATATATGTGTACATATGTTTTTAAAAATTATATGTATATAATAACATATAAGTCATGATTGTGAAACAAAACAAATCGAATGTAAATAATATTAAAAGTGATTTTTCAAACAAAATTGTTATAAAAATACATACATAAGTATATAAAATATATGTATGTCTATTTTTATTAATTTTAGTGCATCATAGTTTTCAAATAAAAAATTCATAAATTTATACATACATTTTGAAGCGGAATATATTATAAACTATATATTATATATAATTAAATATATATTATAAAATATATATATAAGTATGTAATAAAATTATGTTCATGTATTAAAATAGTTTTAAAAAAAAGTTAATTTTGTTAAAATTAACACATGGAAATCTTTATCAAAAAAACTATTTTAAAGTGAAAAGCATTTTATAACTAATTTTTTTAATTTTTGTTAATATTACTAAGGCCTCACATATGTTAATATATACGTTTGTATGTATACACACATTATTTAATCATTTATTCATACTAAGACTCATTTATATATACAATTATTATATAATACAAATATATAATAAATAAATACGTATTTTTAACTTTAATAAAATAGTGATGTTATTTAAAATAAATTTAAAACCTATAAGCCCAATAGATTCTAAAATGAAATAATTTTTTGAAATTTACACATTTACCCCGTTGTATATTGGCCTAAATCCATCAGCGGCATTGGAGCCTAATAGCTTGTGCAGTAAAAATTAGTCCTTTTAGGGTCAACTAATTAAGCTTGCCAATTTAATATGGTGTTTAAAAAAGTAGTGTCTAGGCTGGGTTTGGGTAATTAAGTACACTGCACTACCTATGTGTTGGCCAAGCTTGAAATGTGAAGTAAGCCCAAATGTTGCCTCTAATAGAAAATGCCCAATTTGAATTGAGCCTTGGGCTAGTTTTCAAAATTGTTTTAAATTAAAATAAATTTTTTTAATTTAAAAGCTAAATTAAAATAAGAAATTATATATGTTATAATATAATTTTCAAAAATTTTTGAAAATGTAATAAGCGAATTTTGAAAATTTTAATACTAAAAAGATTAATGAAATAAATAGATTAATTAAATAGTTAATTAATTAAACATATATATATATATATAAGATATGTATAATGATATATATAAATGATTAGATTGACTTGAATCTTTTAAGACAATGTAAGTGTGTGTGTGTATAATAAGAGTTTTCGAAATAAAAATCATATAATAAAAATCATTCAATTAAATAAATTAATTAAAATTTAATTAATAAATAATAAAATACATATGTATGTGTGTGTAACTATAAATGTTGTAGTATAAATGTTCAATATAAAATGTTAAATTGAATACCATAAAATTAATTAAAATGTTTATCAATTAAACAAGAATTTTATATAAGTAAATTAAGCTATAAAATTATATAATAATTAATGGTGGAACATTAAGAAACCCTAAATAGGCTCAAGGGATTAATACATACGTATATTATGTATACCGTGATTTCTTACGTGTCCGACACTTGAATTATGAGGTATTTCATAAGAAATACATTATTCCATAAGTCAATACGACTTACTATAATATATTGAAGGTTAAGAATCTTTAATATAAATTTGTCCTCTACCACTTATATATTAATAGATTACTTGCATACCCTTTAGTCTTTGATATTGCTCAAGCTAAGGATGATGTGCAATACTACTAATATATTGAATAGATGAGGTAAGATATATGTACGTTTCTTTAGAAATTCCTTAAGGTACATACAACTATATTTAGGGCATCGCGAAATGGTAGGTACGAGTGAATAATCCCTTTCAATTTGTTTATATTCCTCAAGATCGAAATGAGATTAGGATAAGGAACCGCAGGTTAGGAGCTCTAAGTGATACAACTGATAAGGAGTTACCCATCGTTTGTGGGAGTATGATTTGTTGATATTCCTTAAAGTCAAAATCCCAAGGCAAATGATTCCTAGCACCGACCAATGAAGTCAAATGACATCTAAGTTCCGTCTTAGGGTTTGGAGAAATATAAAAGACTAGTAGAAGCTTAACGGTAAAATGAAACATAAAGTTTAACCTTATTAATATTGTAGGAAGATCTACTATGAAATTATTCCAATATACTAAGTTAAAAACTTGCAAAAAAGGTCTACACCTAAGCTATTTTCTGAAAATGACAAACTCACCGGACCTAACTACGTTGACTGGCTAAGAGCGATAAAGATAGCATTAACTTATGAACGCCTTTGGTCATCGATAATCTCCTCCAAAAGAACAATCCATTGATGATGCAGATCCCTAACTATGACTTTCTTATGATAAATAGGTTTCAGACCTAGAAATCACCCGGTTTTTTTGCTGCCTATTTAAACAAGCCGTTGTAGAGGCATTATGAAATCATGTATATCCATGAGATTTTTGATAATCTCAAAGCTCTATTTGATGAACAGTATCATTCCAAGAGGCACGAACTTACAAAGAAAATATTCAATGCCAAAATGACCAAGGGATAGAAAGTGGATGATTATGTTCTAATGATGAAAGATTATATTAATAGACTTGCATAGTTAGTTTTTGCAATAAGCAACAAGATGCAAGTAGACTTAGTCCTTAGGACTCTTACTCCTAGTATGATCAATTCATATTAAACTATAACATGAATCAGTTTAATTTAAGCCATGCAAATCTCCACAATATGTTGAGGTCCGTTGCGTCTTCGTTCAATGATCAAGGAGTTGTACTTGCTGTTAAGGGGAACGTGTCATCTTTGAAAGATTCGAGGAAGCAGAAAAGGGTTGACAAGAAAAATAAGGAGAATATTGTTGGAAACAAGGATGAATATCATCATTGTCATAAGAAGGGTCATTGAAAATGGAATTATCTGGTGTAATTGAAGATTGTTAAAGAGAAGAAATAGAATGGTTATGCCACTCCATCAAGTATATTTATGGTTCAAAATGGTTTTGCAATCAATAAATTATCTTGTTTTTTATATATTAGATCTATGAATCACATCTATAATTCATTACAGGGCTTAAAATCTCGCATTGCATGGCAAAAGGGGAAATGAGACTTTAAATTACTGATGGGTCTATTGTAGATGCAACGAAAATTGGAGATTTTTATTTGAGTTTGCCGAGTGGATTTGTTTTGATTTTAAATAATTGCTATTATGTAAAAAAATTATTTATAGAATTATTGTTGTGTCAAGATTGTTTGAGACTGGTTATATTTTTCACCATGCTAATAATGTTATGAACATTATTTAAAATGGTAATAAAGTCTTTGATGGTATTTTAGATTATGACATTTATGTGACAATACAAATTATGTCTACTTCGTGAGTAGTTCTTTGAATGACAGTATAAATAAAATTATCTTTGGCACTGTAGGCTAGGTCATATAAGTAAGAAACAACTGTATAAATTGAAAACCAAAGATTTTCTACAATCATTTGATTTTGAGTCATTAGATACATATGAGTCCTGTCTCAAAGGTAAGATAACCAAGCACCCCTTTTGTGAGAGCAATGAAAGAGTTGATGAACTCTTGGGTCTTGTACATAGTGATATATCTGGCCCAATGCCTATAGTTACTAAAGATAACTATTCTTATTTTATAAAATTTACTGATGATTTCTCAAGACTAGGATATGTGTTTCTTATGAAGAACAAATCTGACATCTATGAAAAAATTATTAAATATAGGAATGAGGTTGAGAATTAAACGAATTAAAGATTAAAATGATTTGATCCGATTGAGGAGGTTAGTACGTTGGACAAGGAATTTAACACACTTAAACATAATAAGATTATCTCTAAGATTACTCCACCATATACTCTACAAAACAAGACATTGGAGCAAAGGTATCTAACCTTATTAGATATGGCTTGTTCCATGATGAGTAAGGTTGAGTTACCTCTATCCAGTTAGGGATATATGCTAGAAGCCATAGCATATATGTTGAATTGGTTACCCACTAAGTCTGTGCTATGAATCCATATGAGATATGGAACGGGAAGAAGCCCACCTTAACTAATTAAAGATATGGGGTTGTCCAGCCAACATTAATAACATTGATCCCAATAAGCTGGAGGCAAGATTGGTATTGTGTAAACTCATAAGATATCCTAAGAATTCCATGGGATATATACACCGAGGAATAAAAGGTCATTGTTTCTTAATAAATCATCTTTTTAGAAAAGAAATTTCTATCAAAAGATGTTAATTGTGAAGTTGTAAAATTGGATGAGATCCGAAAGTCGAATATAGAGACCAAACTAGTGGGAGAGTCAAGTTCACCCGATATAAAAACACACATCCTGTTAGAAGGTCTAGTAAGGAATATCGTGCACCAGAGAATATTACAATTTTTCCCATGGATGGCGAGGAGGACCATGTCTTAGATGAAAACACTCTTCTATCGTTCCAACAAGCACTATAGAATAAAGACTCTGCATTTTGGCTTGAAGCAATGAAATCTGAAATGGATTTCACAAAGTGCGGGCTTTTTGTGACATACACGAAGGGATAAAACCCATCGTCTTCAAATGGATTTTTAAGAGAAAACTAAATGTAGATGGACAAGCAGGGACTTATAAGTCTATGCTAGTTGCAAAAGGACTTCATTGAATTTAAGGTGTTGACTATGATGTGAATTTTATGCCCATATCTATGCTTAAGAACATTTGGATAATGCTGGCTATTATTGCGTTCTATGACTACTAAATATGGAAATAATCATAAAGACTTCATTTATAAAAAGTTATTTAGAAGAGATAATCTATATCTCATAGCACGAGGGCTTCGAGGTCAGTGGGAGTGAGGAAAGAGCTTGTAAGTTTTTGAAGTCCATTTATGAACTTAAAGAAGCTTTAAGAAGTTGAAATGAGTGTTTTGATAAAGTGATCAAACTTTTTGTTTTTTATCAGAACACGGAGGAGGCATGCCTGTACTGTAAGGAATAGGGAAATGCCATTATATTATTAGTGTTGTATGTTGATGATCTTCTATTGATTGGCAATGATGATTTATTATTGCAACCAATGTAAACTTGGCTTTCCAATAATTTCTCCATGAAGGATTATAGAGATAGATATAAGAGGCTAGTGGGATTGTCCCAATTCATGTACATAGTTGTCATACTAAAAATTTCCAATATGGATAATTTTAAGTAAGGAAATGTTTCGACGCAATTTGAAATCGTCCTTTCTAAGAAGGACGATCCTCATACTTATGAGGAGAAAGAGCGTACGAAGAGGATATGGTATGGTTTGACAGTCGATTCCATAATTTACATTGTGCTATGTACTAGATCAGATGTATCTTAAGCATTAGGATTCATAACTAAATACTAGTCTAATCCTAGAGAAAAACATTGGATGGCTGTAAAATGTATACTAGAGTATTTGGGATATATTGGGGACTTTTTCCTAATATATGTGCCTTACTCCTAATATATAAGAATAGAGACCTTTTTATGAAGGGGTATACCCACTATAGCATCCAAAGTGATATTAATGATGGTAAGTCAGTGTCGGGTTATATTTTTATGATTAACAGTGGGGCTATTAGTTGGAAAAGTTCCAAACATGAAATGGTAGTTGATTCCATGATAGAGGCTGAGTACATCACCCTTAATAAAACATCGAAAGAAGCTGTCTAGGTGTACAACTTTTTAAGTGAGCTCAGAGTGATTCTTGACATGGAGAATCCAATGGCATTGTTTTATGACAATAATGTAGTGATGTAGATCGCAAAGGAGCGAAGTAAGCATAAGAAATCATGACATATTCTTCGAACATTCCACCTCATATGAGAATTCATTGAGAACAAAAAGGATGTGATACAAAGGGTAGATACCAAGGATAACGTAGCGGATCCATTCACGAAGGGTCTAGATTATTCATTTCTCATCAAGCGATCTAAAGGATGGGATTGAGATTCCATAATTGCCCCCAAATGAAAGTGGAAGATTAATAGAGTTAGGGGTATGCCCTTAGGGCAATTCTATGATTTATTGTAAATCAATAGCTTTGTAATAAAATCTAATTCAAATTAAGAGGTGTTTTCTTCCTGTTATGTACTTTTTATGATGTTTTATAATTATTTAATTATCTAATTTAAGTATACTTAACAGTATATCCATAAATAGTGTGCTTGTGATGGTAATTCAAATTGTTGTAATCATGAGTATTTTATCACAATGTATATAATAAACACATCATTTTAAATATTCGTCGTCAAGATGTATCGAGGCTGGATATTGATGCATCAGTTGAGACTAGAGTACATAACGCTCGCCAAAGGTTGGGCAATGAATTTCTTATGACTGCTGGGAAACCAAGGGTTACATACCGATAGTTACTGGATAACTATGGAATGTCTCACTTGATAGTTTTCTATTGGTTAATATAACTAAGGTAAAAAAGCACATTTCAATGTCACAATATTACATGGTTCTCTTGACTTGAGAATATTGTTGATTTCAATGTGGAAGCTCTGCTTTAATTATAGTTAAATTTTGGCATGGCATCCATCGAACGACTATATTTTTATCGACTAGAAGTATTAGAAGTGAAATATTATTCAATAGATGATTCGTCTTCTCAGTTATACGAGGTTAGTATCATGGTCAACTAAAGTCGACTAAAAGTCAAAACTAACGAGAGTAGTTCGATTAATAATAATTGTTATTATTCAACCAATGAATTTTTGTTTGGACTATTAAGTTTAATATGGACAATATTGAATTTTTGATCATTACCAAAATCTATAAAACCTAATGTGGTATAGTTTTGACGAAGAAAATTGGTGTAAATAATTTTCACTATCGGTAATGCTTAAATAAGTAAAATTGAATTTATGGAAGCTGTAAGCAAAAAATTTAGTCATAATATCACATCACTAGATAAGCTGACGTGTGGATGTTGATATTCGAATCATTCAATGTTAATCGCCGATCGAATTTGCACCTAAGAATCACAAAACCGAAATATTAAATACTCATATTGCCACCTAATCTAATTAATTATAATTGTTATAAATTAGTTAATATTTATGAAATATTAATTATAAAATTTTATTTAATTCGTGTTAATCAATATTATATAGTGCATATATAATAGTTATAAACGCGTATCGATATATGATATCCATTTGCAATTGAAATGGATATAATTATACATTTATTTGATCGAGCATGAAGCAATTAGGAGACCCAAATATGGGCATATTACGGCCGACCTCCAGGGTTTGAAGTAGGTGGAATATTTATTCAAAATAAGGTGAAAAAGTAAGAGAAAATGGAGGATCCGAATCCCCTTTTTACTACTTATTATCTATACTATATATTCATCTCAAGCCTTATATTAGATCTCTCTAATTTTTTCTTCATGTTATCTAGCCAAGGCCGACCACACTTCTACCACCCTCCTCAAATTTTCAAGCTATCAAAACACAAGTTATATACAATTAATATATCAGTGGCAGCTGCTTTCAAATTGGTAACTCTTTCTGGATACTGATTCAAGAAGTTCTTCGTTTAAGCGTTTGATGGTGATTCACCTACGCTTTAGAAAAGGTAAATTCTTTATTTACATTTACATTTATGTATATAATTATTCATATGTCATAATATGCTTAAATAGTATATGAATGATGATGAATCCATATATGTCATTATGTACTTTCATTCACTTTTCCATTCCCTCTTTTGCTCATACCTACAACTTCACACATGTACAGATAAAATAAAAAGGAATAGTGTTTCAACTATGTTTGGACTACATCTAACCCTATACATCCTACCCCAACCTAAGAGATCCAATGACAATTGCATAGAAAAAGATTGCCTACGTTTTCCTTTTGGGGGATCAACTTGACTTAGTTCTATTTCCTACTCCTCTCTTGCATCTTATTATGACATTACAACCATAACATCCATGCAAGCATCACAAACAATGCATTTTATGCAATCAATGCAACCAATGAAAACAGTAAAAGCAGAAAATAGTGCTACTCATCCATCTCAACAAATCATCATATAAGGTAACAACAACAACAACAAAAATCACAGCCATTAATCATCAACAAAAATTAGTGCCAATCCCAATCATCAAACGAGAAGATAACAACATAAATATACTTACAGACATGCTAATCATCTATTTTAGTAATACTTCACCAATGTAAGTATAAATTATCAAATGTGTGCTAATCACCTTATAACAGATCATAACAATGACACGACATCAATCATCAAATCTGTACTAGTCTAATCAACAGTAGCGATATGACATCCATAATCAAATAACCATAATTAAATACTCATCAAGTAGTAATAAAGGTAAAATATCGCACACTTATCAAAACGCGATACCATCATTAAACATCAAAATATGTGATAATTACAACTAACAATCAATCACATATTCAACAAACATCAAAATAATATAGTTATATCCATTGTTCTTTTAAATTGTTTTACTACTATTTATTGTAAATCCACCTTTATTTATTCATTTGAAATAGTAACTCTTCCAAAATAGTAATATACTTTAAATTCCTTAATTTTACTCTGAAACATCGTATATTACATCAAAAATAATAATCTTCACCAAACACCATTTTAAAACTATATTATTATTTAAAGTCTCAATTTAAATAATAAACTTCCCAAATATCAGTTAAATGTAATTTCTGTTATTATTTATGAGTTTTCTTATGAACTCATAAATAATAACCTTGTTTAATTCTATATTTTTAAATTTAGTAAAATTTATTAAGTCATCATTATTTACAAAAGCCACCTAAAATATATAAGTAAACTTACTTGTTATTTATATATCTAATTTTCTCATTGTTGTCCAACTTATTCCAACAAATTATTTTCCAATTCAAATAAAGGAATTTATTTTAATTAAACATCCAAAAATACTACGATCAACAATAATTATCCACTCAAGGCACAATACGTTCAAAATACTATAATAATAAAACATTCATCTATAAAACATAACATACATTGTAAGCCCCGAATTCCAGTGGCCTGGATTTTTGGCAAAAATGATAAAAACCAACCCCACTGAAGTCCGAGTTAGATGTCTGGAATCCTGCAAATATGCAAAGATAAATTTATCAAAGCTTAATTAATTATCTCAAAGCAAAATTGACTAAAATGTAATAGTAAGTAAATACTCACCCAAATAACAACACATTCTAAGCAGGTATCGTAAAGCCGAGAAGTCTCTGCTATCTACCTAGCCTGTAGGTTGTTATGAGAAGGGGGTCAGAGTAAAAGTTTTGGTGAATGAGTAAATTATATACTTCTAGGATTAATTCTATATATATCATTTTATTTCCATTTACTCTTATATTAGGTTCATCAGGTACAATACTCTTGCCTCTGTTCGTGAACTGTGCCCATATACTCCATAGTTGATTAAAATCAAATAGCTAATATATACACATATGCAGCTATATGCCCAATGACCGTATTGGTCCTATGTACTACCCCTAGTATCTTCTGTATCCTCCTCATAATGGACTCCATCGTCTTGCTCCTATAGCGTTCTATGAATACATCTGTAAAGAACAGCTTCCTGAGGCCTACAATACAAATGTTCTGTCATCTACTATGGAAACGTAAAAATGCGTCCGCACTAGTCTATACTAATGCTTGGACATCCGCTACGTACCACCCGGTGCATACATTGAGGACTATACGTAATCGCTCTTCTAATCTCTAAATGCCGCCAATAAGGTCTACCTTGTACGAGACTCGGTCGGGGATTTTTAATATCTGTAAAGGACGGCTTCGTTAGGCCTATAATACAGATACCCTAGTTGATCTATCTCTTTTCTCATCATGGCTATGGCCCCATGCGGCCACCTCACAACTAATCGAGAGACTTCCAAAGATCTAAGTGGCCATGCCCTTCTGCAAACAATCTAACATCCAATTTGCAGTTCCCCTCCATCCAATGTCTCAATAGTGAAAGAATCATTGGCCTGTTGGTTTAACTATAGTCTTTTCCGAAATCACTCTTGGTCTTGATGCTGGCCGATATATGCATGCGACTATCCTTAACCATACTTGCAAGTATTGGACATACAAATACCCCACTCTGGACACTAAGCCCTTCTGACTGCCTACAAAGGTCTGCTTCGTTAAGCTTACAATGCAAATGTAGTCAAGGCATACTGTCACGACCCGAATTTCAGCCTTCGAAAATCGACATCCATACTTCCCTCATATTCGAATACCGCAGATTCAAATATTGAAATTCGATTCGCACCGAAGCTTATAACACATTAAGAATAACAATACAGCAGAAGAAAATGAATATATCATTGATACACAGTAGTATTTGATACAACACATTTACACAAATGATAATTGATCAATATGATCAGAGATACAAGATACAACAGAAAGAAACAACTCCAAAAGATAATATCTTCAGAAGTCCTCAAGATAGATACTCCAATTAACTACAACACCATTGCCAATGCTCCAAGACTAGAAAGACTCCAAACCAAAAGCGAGAACCACCATCAATGCTGAAGTGAAGCAACTCGATCCAAATGAGATTGCCAATATCCAAAGATTGAATGTTATCGAATCTACACCTACTATTCGACTATCTGAAAACCCCAACTCTAGACTGCCCGTGTGAAAAATTGTGGGCACCCAAAGTTTAGAAAGGGAACAATAAACTTCAGTCAGTCATGGGACTAGTGTGAGCAAACAAAAACACTTTATCTTTAACAAAAATAAAAAGAAATCCGCAATGCTTTTTGGAAAATGAAACTAAAATAAGGCCTTCCGGCACACACACAATGCAATCACACACTTGGGGGAGATTTCTTCTTATGATAGTTAAACATGCTTGATACGCAAAATCCCTTTGATATTATTATTAGTGCATAGTGGAAAATATTTGCAAGTATAATATTAATCTTAGCTAGCATACGTACCATTATAGTATGCCCACTATAGCTACCATATTAGATGATAGGTTCTACAACTAAAACCGTAAAGGTGCGTATTGGTGATTGGATTTCCAACAATGATCAGGCAAAAGAACTTCCTATCGAATAGAACACCTCTGGAGGGACGCCTCCAAGAACCTAACCGGATCTCTGCCAACACAAGACCGGGTTACCTCTGTAACTAGGTAACACCTACAAGTATGTCACCCCCGGTTGTTACCGACCTTTATCCAAGAGCCCTCAAGCAACAAATACAAAGCAATGGATTTGCAGCAGCCACATAGGTTAAATATCTAGGCTCCATACCATGATACCACCTTTTATCCAGAAGGAAAAGGACATACCCTAGGGGCGCGACCCTTAAAACCTTGCCGCAACATTCCTGTTTCGACCATTTTCAGGTTGTGAGGTTCGACGAAGTCTCGTCCACAAAGCTACGCTTTTCACAAAAGCCATGCTTCGATCAACAAATGATCAGCAGCACTTCGTATGCCACATTAGCAAATTGGGAATGTCTCACTAGTAACCATCAACTACATAATCTCTGAGCTCGTACGTCTCAGAGAAGGGTGTTAAGCTAAGAGAATAAATTCTCCGCCACCAAACAGAAATGTATTTGATAGAAACCAACTTTACATATCAAAGTGTAATGTAAGACATGCATCCATACAAGTCTGTTTCGGGTTCGAACAGAACCGAAGGCACTTCATAAAGAAGCCCTTGCAATCCGGGTATTCACAATCCCGATCGGACTCCCCATCACATATGGAGATCTCTATACCAGCGCGACTCAATGCAAAGACATTCGACGGGTTATCCTTTCGTTCTTGAAAATATCCGGTCTTCACCATCGATCTTCAAATGCTATCCATTTACGACGTATCATTATTCAGAATGGGTTACATGACACAAAGTCCTCTCCCGGCTAAACCGAGTAATGAGCGCAAATTTAAAAAACTTATGGATATTGGGATCTTCTTTAAGTCACAACTTAAAGCCCAAAACCTTTCTTTAAATGGTTTAAACAAATTACCATTTTAATCTTTAAACAAAAAAGATTCACTTCACAAAGTTCACCAATCTTTCATAAAGATTCATTCACAATATTTAAACAAAAGATCTATTTTTGAGATACTCTTTTGTTTGAAAACAAAGTACACCAAATATTTCACAAAGATTTCTTCATAGCTTTTGAAACAATTCCATTTCAAATCTTTTATACAAAAGATACACCTTTAAGATCCTCTTCAATTTCAAAACAAGGTTCAACCATCTTTCACAAAGATTCATTCATAGCTTTCAAAACTATTCCAATTCCATTTCAAACTTGAAATCTTTCAAAACAAATTGGAAATCCTTTCTTTATATGAACGCTATTATTATTTGAAAACAAATTGTTTTCGTTTCGAAAAAATCCGATTACATTTGCATGAGTTAAAGCCCTTCAAAAATAAAACTTGGGTTAAATTAAAATTCCTAAAACAACACTTTTAAAATGGTTTAAAATCCATATAAACACATTTATAACTTGTATAACCTTTTTAAACCATAATTTCCAAACATAGATTTCAATTTCAAATCTGGAATTCAAATTCAAATCGAATTATTTAAATTTCAAAACTTTATCAAATAACTTTTATCTTCAAAACTCCTTTTCATAAGCTTTTCATATTTAACCCAATTCCATTTCCAAAACTATTTTGGATTCAAAATTCAATCTTTAAAATCATTTCATAATATTAGATTCAAATATCTGTGACTTAACCAATTTCCTCATGCAATCCATATTTGTGTGTGTATGGTGTAGTCCAGGGGTTTTACACAATAGTGCAACATCATCAATCATTACAGATTCAAGCACATCAATATCAATAAGAAGTATAATCTTTAACGTTTATCTTCATTCACAGATTCACAGATAAATAATATACATTCATTACAGATAAATAAATTATAGATAAATAAATTGCATTCATCACAGCTCAAATCAAAACAATTCATATCACAGAGCATCATACATCAGGGATATCAAACAATTCAGCATTCAATAAAATCCAAACATTCATAGGTAGGATCAATTAATACTTGATTATAATTAATTTAAACCAGATTAATTACTTATGAATAAACTACAAATCTTGTTCAATTAATCATTAATTAATTATAAACCATTTTAACTAATTAATTAACCTTTAATCATTTATTAATTAACCTTTAATAATAAAGTGATCAACCTTTAAATCATTAAATAATTAATCTTTAATTATTTAATTATCCTTTAATTAATTAACTACATTAATTAATTAATCCTTAATTAATTATCCTTAATTAATTAGCCCTTAATTAATTATCATTCCTTAATCACCTTCATTAATTAATTGACCTTTAATTAATTAATCATCCTCAAATTTAATTACCTTAATTAATTAATCACATAATTAATTATTATTAACACATCATGTTAGCACCAAAATTGGCCACTAACACCCTTAAGAAAGATTGTGTAGAGAGATTAACGAAGATAGTAAATTAAAATAGAAGACAGTATGTACATTTAAATGCAGAGAACAAGAACACCAAATTCATAGTGGTTTGGCGTAATTGCTTACGTCCACTTTGAAGTTAATCTTTATTGCTTTACTTGATGATTGATTACAGATAAAATCCGTTTCCAATCACTTGAATACAATTGCTAAGTAAAAGATTAAGTCTTTAAATGAAGGTTGAATGCGGCAGAGTCTCTCCAGTGTTCTCGAAATTCTCTCCTTATTCACTGTGCCCCCGCCTCTCTATTTATAGATGAAGGTGCGTTGGACTCCCCTGGTGGGCCTGGTAGCTGAATACTTCGACCCAAATGGAGTAGACTCTGTGTGCCGACCCTAATATACCGAATAACCAAATGCCAAACCACCACCTTCATGCCGAACGAAGCGAGGTGCTGGATGGGGAGTGTATGCCGAGCAATGGTCGAAGTTGATTGAGGTTGAACGAATGCCGAACACCTCTGGCTGCCGAACGATCTCGGGATGCCAAACAATCTTTGGATGCCGAGCGCTCCTGGATGCCGAGCGCTTTTGGATGCTGAGTGCTTCTAGATGCCAAGCGCTCCTGGATGCCGAGCTAGACTCATTCCGAACGATCTTTGGATGCCGGTCGAACTCGAATGCCGAACAAACCATTTGCGCCGAACGACACTAGATGCCGAACGGTAGGCGAATGCCGAACGAGACTTGGATGCCGAGCGCTCCTGGATGCTGAGTGTTTCCTAATGCCGAGTACTCTCGAATGCTATTCGAACGTGAATTCCTGACGAACCATTTATGCCGAGAGTTTAGAATGCCGAACGGTAAGTAAACGCCGAGCGCCTAGTTTCCTAGTTAAATCTCCAGGAAACACTTGCCCCCCAAAGTGTATTGCGTGACCGAACGTGATACGCTTTGCATTACGTGCCCTCTGTGCTTCGCTTTGAATCCTATTTTACTTTCTTTGGAGGTGTTCTTGTGAACGCCAGGTGAGGTGGTGTGTGCCGAACGTAATGCGAAGACCGAACAGTACGGCTGAAGCCGAATGCTCCATGTGTGCCGAATGACTTCATTTTTGACCGGTTCTAACGGTCATCGCCTCTTCGACTTCCTCTTCTTCCCTATAAAGGCAGGACTTCTCCATCTTCTTCTCTTTTTCACTTTCACCTCTGCCACTTTATACTCGCGAACCACGCCTGTCAACAAACTCTAAAGACTTAACAATCCTTCCCAAGTCTCGATCTACTAACTAGGTATCGATTCCTCTATCTAAATCCTTTCCCTGACTAAAAAGTTTCAATAAGAGACTTAAGTTCGTAAATTAGAACCGTAACCAATAGGGGTTGCGTGGATGAAAGAATCGAACTTCGATTAGGATCTTTTTAGGGCCAAACGACGTGGAGGAAAGGAGAGGTAGCTAGAGATGAGCACATGAGGGAGTTGTTAGGAAATTTACAGTGGTTCGGCATGGTTCTCTCATGCCAAACAAGATTGGAGGGAAAAACAATGGAGGAGCAAGAATTGGCTAGAATGCCGAACAACATGGTTCGGCATGACTCGCCAAAAGATCCAGCCTCATTGTTCGGTCTGGGTGGAGGAAGAAAAGAAAAACAAAACCACTGTTAAGGATGGAGTGTCGAGCGTTGGGGCTCGGCGTAACTTTGGTCTGGCATGATTTTCCACATGCCGAGTAGTGGGATGGAAGGATAGGAAGGTTGTACAAATTATATAGGATGCCGAACGTCATTTCGGCCGAGCAAAACTTAGGCCGGACGATACTTTGACCGAACGACACCTAGGCCGAACAATGTCTTGGCCGAACGGTGCCTAGGCCGAACAATGTCTTGGCCGAACGGTACTTAGGCCGAACAATGTCTTGGCCGAATGGTGCCTGGGCCGAACAATTTCTTGGCCGAACGGTACCTAGGCCGAACAACTTTTTGACCAAAAGATACCTAGGCCGACCAACATTCTCACCTTGCCTAATCATAAGACAAAAACAAAGACATGGACCTAAGCAAACTGGCATATAGAACTGATCTGAACTGATAACTTCCTAGTTCCTATTATTCATAAGCCTGAACAGAAGTCGATAAAAACAGATAAAAGCTTTTGACGTACAATGTCAATGTCCGAGTCCAAAATTGAAAACATTGCCAGGCTGGCTTTCGGAGACAGTCAGCCGATGATGGTCTTCGAGAATGACAGTCCAAAGTTCAACTTTATACCATCAACTATGTGACCCATAATTTCTCAGCGTTTATATTTGAATGATTGCACTAGATCACACACCGCAGGGGGGGGGGGAATTTATGTTGTTAAGTCTAACGCCGATTATTTTTCGAGTATAGTTCAAACAGGTGCTCTGCCAAACTCAATATTTGTCGAAGATGTCTAAGAAGTCTAGCTCCGCCACGATCTCAGATAGACCTAGGCTGTCTTCAAAACAAGAAGTCACGGATATTTCAAATCCGTCAACCTCCCCTGCCCATAACTTGGCTCCCAACGCTCTAGAGGCAGCAGTTTTCTTGGATAATCCTGTTGATTCTTAGGCTTCGAAGGTCAATGAAGTTGCGCTCTAGCGTATATGCTCTATCCACGGAATCCCTTTTGACGACGTGCTGGTTCCATCGGGGCATGATCGTCCACACTTGCCCCCAGTTGGATACACGGGGTGTAATAAATTCATGTGCTGGGTTGGCAACGTGCCACCGTTCAATTTATTTCTTCGGGATGTGCTGCAATACATTGACATTGCCCCGTCGCAACTGCACTCGAACGACCACACATTTATCTACGGTACCTACATCCTCTTCATGACCGTCCTCTCTAGGCCCCCAACCCCGAACGACATCAGATATATATATATATATATATATATATATATATATATATATATATATGACTAAGGAGCGGAGAGATAGCCCCTCTTTTGGGTTCCTCAAGCCACACCACAAATGCCAGATTTTAACCGAGGCGTGGAGCAAATTTGCCCTGTACAAACAGGAATGGTTCTATGTGTGTTGCCCTTCTGGTTTCGCGAAGAGATGGGTTAAAGGAAGTAAGTCTTCTCTCTGGATAAATGTTTGTGCTCGATCGGGGCTATGCCTTTTCTAACTCTTGTTTCATCTTTTCAAGTATCAACCCGCGTCTTGATGGTCGTGGATACTCTTCGGCCGTCGAGGCTATTTGAGCCCTTCCTGCCGAAGAAAGAGACATCCAGACTCTCATTTCGAATGAGTCGCTTACAAGGTTTGGGCTATTTGCAGCAGGCCGTCAGATAAGCCTTCCTCAAGGCATTACCGTACCCAAGCCTGCCTCTGGCAAAGGGAAAAAATTAGCTGAGTCATCACGTCACACCCCTGACACACCAAAAGAGGGGGAAATTAAGGGGAATGAAACACCCGAAGCACAGGGTGAGAACGTGGGTCCTTCTCAGGATCCGATAGTTGAAGTGCATGACATCGAAACGTCATCTTCCCCTTCGAAGGGGAAGAGGAAATTGACGTATAAGATAAGGAAAGAGAGAGTTGGCGGAACTTCCAAAGTTACGCTCATTTCGACAGAGAAGGAGGCTTCTTCACAGCACGTAGAAAGTTCTTTAAAGGGCCTATCGAACCTATCCATTCCCGATGATCTGCTCAATTATGACTTTGATGATCCAGAGGCATTTAAACTTCACTCGCCCATCAGAGGTGATGCGGGCGCTGTAGCCCAAAGTCAGGGAGAAAAAACTCCCATTAGTAAAGCAACTGGTCCGTCGGGGGGAAACACTAGGACACGCATATGCACTTGCACTTCACTTTGCACTTAAATTCTCGTTGTCACTCTTCTTATTTCTAACTCATCGTTTAGCAAATTTCGTACAGATGACATGGGATCTACACACGGCATTGATCGCCTTCGCGGTTCGTCTGTCTTTTATCAACCTGGACGGGACTCGGGTTCTGGAAGACGTCGGGATAGAGATGGTGATGGCGATAGAGATTATCATTCCCGGGACTCGTCATCTCGGAAGAGAACTTACTACAGCCAAAATACCACCAGGATACCTCTTCCCACCCGGAGCAAAGCAAAGATAAGCGCGGCCACAAGGGGTCGCAATCCGATGTCCCCCGGGATCAACACTCCGACTCCTCTTCCACACGACAGTCCTAAGATCCTCACAGGAGAGCTGAACTTTCAAAGCTGTCTCCTCCGGCTCCTGCAACAGATACAACAATATCGGAGTGGCTGGCCGAGCTTAAAGATAAATTTCCAAAAATCTGCTTTGATGGCCTAAAATTCCTCTCGGCCATTCATCCTATTCCCGGACATGTCAAGCAGAGCGCTATCGCCTGTACCAATGACGTCTATGTTCAACATGACGCGTTTGTTCATTTGGCTGAAAAACTTTCTGAAGTCTCCATGGTGCGCCCACATGAGATCGATCTCCTGAAGCTTGAGGCTATCCATGACAAAGATATCATTAAAGCCTAGGACGAAGAGATTGCGACTTACAAGTTTGAACTTGAGGCCACCCAGTAGAGCGCCAAGGACACCACCGAAGCCGTAACTCGTCTGGAATCGACTCACAAAAAATAACTCGACGAGGCGGTACAACGTTGTGGGCCTTTGGCTTTGGATAAAGATTCGGTACAAAAAGAGAGGGATGCATTCTGTCTCCGGGTTAAAGAACTTGAGGAGAAGCTTCGTAAAGAGAAAAAGGAGAAAAAACGACTGCTCAAGAAGAGTCACAACGATACTATGATGAGATCGTCGCTACTCGACTCTTAAAGGAGAAACATGAGGACGAGCTTTCCAAAGTCGAGACGTTAAAGAGCGAAGCCCATGAAGAGGGCAAGAAGATAGCGTCTATGGATATCGACTCCCATCTTGAGGCGGCTAGAGAAGAGTGTAGGGAGGAGGTCAAAAGCATGTTTGACTAGCTAATCGCTGAATTCAATGCCCGCGTTCTCATGCATCGAGACTTGACTTTTCTGGACGAGGGCTATCTCAAATCTTTGGACGAGGCGTAGGAGACTTTAATTAAAATCAAAAGGGCCGAACATGGTATCGAGGAGGTCGATGAGGGGGCCTTTATAAAATAATTCCTCAAAAGAAATGAGCCTTTGGACCTATCTGCGGCTAAGCTATTTATTGCAAAGGCTCCCCTTCAACAAAAGGGAAAGAAGTTATCGCCGGTCCATCCGGGATTGAGTCTCCAGCTCGTGTGCCTACCCAGCCTACCAATCGGCCGATACTCGATCCTTTTGAACAGCACATTGGCTATGATCCGGAGGACCCCAACCTTGGAGTTCATGTTTTGTCGCCAATTCCAGAGGGCGAGACCCCCCGACGGTTGAGAGCCAGCCGAAACCTGGTAGGCAACTCTTTTGCTTTAACATTCCAAGAGCTTTCATTTTTCACCAGAAGCTATCGTATTCTAATACTTGCATTTCGTGATTTTATGCAGGCCGTTGTGATCTTGGGCCCACTCCGAGGAGCGATGTCGCCAAGGAGGTTAGGGGAAAAACGAGTGAAGCCGTTCATGTAGGAGAGGCTCCCGGTCCCGATGCTCAGGTGTCGGAGCGCTTGACGAGGACAAATCTGAGACTTCCTCCCCCATCAATGGGAGTTATGAAGTTGAAATTACAGGCGTCTTCAAGCACATGTCCGAACTGAGCATGAAGGAGCATCTTGATAAAGAGAAGGAAAAGACGATCAAGATCAAGGTCAAACCTCAAGCTACGGACCCGGACGACCCTTTGAACAAGCCGTTGAAGGTCATTCTCCCAGGCGGGTTCAAACCCATGGATGTTCCTCATACTTTTTCGTCTATCACTCCTCCGTCAAATAAAACCATCAAGGGTAAACGTACTGGGAAGGAGTCATCGGGGAAAAAGTCTAAGAAGTCAAAGAAGTAGAATTCGCTCTCGTTCAACAAGAGCTAATTTTGATTATGTAATTATTTTTGTTTTCATATTTTATGTAAATAAACTTTTGACTCCGAGCTTCGGAGGAGTTGTAGTAGAAACTTATTTTTGATGAATAAAACTTAGTTCTTTTTGCCTTTTGGAAGATTCCGTTGTCCAGTTTTCTGTATAATCATGGTCGGAACCCAAACTATTGCGAGTTACATAAGCTTCTCGATTCAACTCCAAATAAGTTGATAATCTTTTGGCATTGCACATTCTTTATTACACACTCCGGATACTTAGAATATTTTCTAGTCTGTATGCCAAGGGCTCGATGACTTCAAGTCATTTATATCCAGTCCGCCTTCAGGGGACTTGGACATTTAAATCATTTATACTCGAGCCCGTACTCTGGGGACTTAGAGTACTCCAGTCCGCACTCCGGGGACTTGGAGATTTCAAGTCGTTTATACTCGAGTCCGCACTCTGGAGACTTAGAGTACTCCAGTCCGCACTCCGGGGAATTGGAGATTTCGAGTCATTTATACCGAGTCCCCACTCTGGGGACTTAGAGTACTCCAGTCCGCACTCTGGGGACTTGGAGATTTTGAGTCGTTTATACTCGAGTCCACGCTTTGGGGACTTAGAGTACTCCTGTCCGTACTCTGGGGACTTGGAGGTTTTGAGTCGTTTATACTCGAGTCCACACTCTGGGGACTTAGAGTACTCCAGTCCGCACTCCGGAGACTTGGAGGTATTGAGTCGTTTATACTCGAGTCCGCGCTCCGAGGACTTAGAGTACCCCGGTTCTCACTCTGGGGACTTGGATTTTTGAATCGTTTTGTGACGACTCGGAATTTTTAAGCATTTGAAATCAGAATATTTAATTGATTTTAAATATTTAAAAGTTAATTTTAACTTGAATTCAAATATCACTACTTATTTGATAATTAAATTATTGAATTAAATAATTTTAAGTTGGATAAAATGTTGAATCTAGAATTTTAAGCCTGTTAAAAATAATTTGTAGGCTTGTAAAATTTATATTGATAGTACTGAGTATTAAAATTAATAGTGATTTGTTCAGTTTTGAAAATATCGTTTAAATTGAATTTAAAAATAGCCTTCCGAGGCACAGTCTCGGAATACGATGAAACCAGCTCCATTTGATCCGTAATGTTTTATTATTATCGGATTTCAATTTTCGCATTGTTTGGAATTACCATTGGGTCATACGATTGGTTAATGCCTAGAATAATCAAATTGAATTAAATTAATAATCGAATCTTCTCTTATACGCCACTCCCCTACTTTTTATTTCGTTCCATCCTTATCTTCTTGGAAAAAAAGGAAAAGAAAGAAAGAAATCATTGCCGAGAAAAAAAAATCAATAAACGGAACGAAGTTCACTTTTGTTCGAAATTAATAAAATAGTGGCCGACATCAGAGAAGGAAATCGCGACTGGATTGTTTTCCTTTCCTCCTTCCCGTAATAAAAAAAAGGAATTTCATAACCTAATTTCCTAATCGAGCACGAAGACGAATCAATTTCGCAGCTAAATTGGGGAAAATGTGGAAATTTTTCGCGACGGTTTCGAAGATACATCGGGAAGGAGTCGTTCGCAAGGGGGTTAGGGTTTTGTGGCGTCACGATTTGGGGTTGCCGCAAAGTCGTGGTCGGCTTTTTTGGTGGCGCCGCAGGTCAGAGGGGTTGTCGCGATGGGCAGTTTAGGGTTCACGAACATCTTGGTCGGATTTCTTGGTAAGGCTGATAATTTGATTTCTATATTTTCGTTTTGATTAATATATATATATATATATATATATATATATATATATAAAGTTAAAAAGTTAAATACAGAAGCCTTTGTTAGTCAGGGGTTATTATTTTCGCATAAGATTTAGGAGAAATAGGATTTGTAAATATTTAAAGCTTATATATGATTTCAAAATAAAATTTTAATTTGCATGTTGTTTTAAATTTTTTGGAGTTGGTGAATAAGTGATAAATTAAATTATTTGGTTATTTTAATTGCTAAGATAATTTATTAATGGAATTTAGTTAAAATCAATTTATTAGTTTAAAACCAAATGTTTAGTTTAAATTAAATTGTTGGCCAATTTAATTATTAAATAGTAAATCATTGGTTAATTAAAATTTATAAATGGAAATAAATGGTTCAAGTTATTTCAAAGTGTTAATAAATCGTATGATTGTTATACAAGGTCAAAATATGATAGAAGCAAGCCGGGTTGGATCAGATTGCAAAACAAAAATCGAAGGTGAGTTAATATCACTCAGCTTAATTTAAATTTAAATAGTCAAATTTAAACAATTGATTGATTGATTTGATTTGTGTGTATATATAGTAGTATATAGTATATCTTGGAATGTTTGATTTCCCGCATTAAATAGCGGATGATTTTATATTTCAAAACCCATATACCATGGTATTCCACCTCGAAGTGGAATTGATATTTTATGTTGTGCTAACGTCTGTGGATGCAGGGAAAACAGGTTGGAGGGATCCAACTGGATCCCTCAACATTTATTTAAATTATTTAATATCCTCTGTTGTGATTATTAGATATTCTATGATGAATTATATTGAAATATTGAATGCTATGGTTTGGTTGGATATAATTGGGTATAATGAATTACCAGAAATACATAAATTGGATTTTGGAAAGAAAATAAAGAAATGAATTTGTAAGTAAAATAATTATAGAAAATTTGAATAAATTTAAGAATGAACTGGAAAGAAATGAAGTGACTTTAAAATTCTAATAAATCTAGAGTATGGAAAGGAAATTTTGAATAAACAGAAAGTTAATGAATTTTAAACTTCAATGTTATTATTTAAAAGAACAAAACATTTATTTTAAATTTACGATTTAAATTACTGAAAAGAACAAAGAAGAAATTGGGAAAAATCTGAAATTTGTATATTTCAGTTAAAAGATTTAGAATCAAACGGAAAATAATAACTATAACAATAAAGTCCATAATAAATGAATTTTGAAATGAATTGAGTAAGTAAAGAAATTTATTTCAAATGGAATAAATTGGGAATCAATTTGGAAAATTGATTTAAGTGATTGAGATTGGAAATTCCTCCTAGGGGTAACCAAGTACGTTTTCAAAGTAAATTTTTAAATATAAGTTAAATGTTTTAAAGTTATTTTAAAAAGAAAGTTTTGAAAAATTTATTATTTCTAAATATTTAAATTCTAAAGTAAGTATTATCTTTTAATCTATTGTAGTAGTAATTATTTAAAGCGTGACTTAGTATTTTGGTTTTTAAAAGCGAAAAATCTAGTTTATGACCTCACCCTGCTTGGGTGCTACCCACCTAGCCTTGCTGCATAACCCCTGGTTTTCATTCATTCCCGGTTGATGTGGCTTGAGGCTAAGCGTTACCTTTTTAGAACATATCCCTTAGAATGCCCATCGTCCGCCTGACGATGTTCCGAAGCATTCATCTATACAAGTCTGTCCCGAGTTCAAACGGAACTGAAGGCACTATTCCTACTACATCCATTTTGGAAATATCCTCAGGATTAGTAGCGACTAGCCCTTGCACTTCACTGTTCCATCTTCGCATCCAAACTCGTTTTCCACGAAAACGTACAAACCGGATCGAAGTGGTTTTCGAGAAATAAATCCCGATCCCGGTCTCTTCAAAACGATCAACGCATTTGTCCAATATTGATAGTCGGTGATTTAACTATCAATTAATATTCACAAATAACCATCCAACAATAAATAATTTTCCAAATTATTTATTAATCTCAAAATATTTTCACAAGATATATTTCTATTTTCAACCCTTTGAAAATAGTTTCAAACCATCTTTCTTTTTCAGAATAAACTTTCCCAAATATTTTCTATTTCCTCTAGGATCGCCAAGCACAAAACTAGATTTTTAAAATAATAAAAACACTTTACTTTGAAATATACTTTAAAATATTTAAGTTAAAACTACTTCAATAGTTTGTTAAAAATACATACTATATGAATTTTTGAAAATAAGGTTACTTAATAAAATAATCCCTGTCCAGATGTCCCTTTTTATTTCGGCTTAGTGGGCGATTGCTGATCCCAACCGCGGGGTGATCTCACTCGGGATTATCCAGTAAAGGATAGTCCCGGTCTTGTGTTGCAGGGGAGCGGGCGTACTCCTCAGTACTGTGATCTAGGCCACGTACCGTGACAGGTGGTATCCTAGTGCCTAGTAATTAGTTGGAAATCCATTCTCCCTACGAGCCTTATACAAGTTTTGTTTGTATTACCCACTCTGTGGCTAGTAGCTGGAATTTAATCATGTAACAATTTCGGCTATTTTATAAGTATTTGTATATAGACCTTATTATAATATCAGAGGATTTCTATAAAAATTGTTTTAGCTATCGTAAGGTGAAAACCCGACATGTTTATTTGTGGCGTGGTCTTGCGAGATGTTTTTGTTTTCAAAAGGATTTTTGAAACTTTAATAATCAATTTGAGTGTGATTTTTCACGCTGGTATTCCAGACTGACTCGGGTGTTATTTAACTGTAATGCTCGGGTCAGACCGAGTACTATAGGATACAGGATAAGATGCTATGGAGCTCAGGAGATGAGCTGGATGACGATACGTATTTCGTACTTGTTTTATATATATTCCGCTGTGTTGAGTAGCTGTGTATCCAGTTGTATGTTATTGATGTTGAACTGTGATTGATGTACTCTGATGATGTAATATATAAACAGATATATTTGATTTTTGAGTAAAGATTATTTATTATCAATTATATTTTATTCCGCTGCGATGGCTAGATTCTGTTGTTGTTTTCTATTTTCTTCTTCTACCTCTTCTTCTTTAACCCAAAGAGTTTGTATTTTTGTACAACTTGAGTTGATTTAGGTAAAATAGTGTTGACTCAAGGGGTACGGATTTGCGGGTCGTTACACGTTTATACTCGAGTCCGCACTTCGAGGACTTAGAGTACTCCAGTCCGCACTCTGGAGACTTGGAGTTTTGAATCGTTTATACTCGAGTCCGCACTCCGGGGACTTAGAGTACTCCAGTCTGCACTTTACGGACTTGGAGTTTTAAGTCGTTTGTACTTGAGTCCACACTCTGGGGACTTAGAATACTCCAGTCCCCACTCTGGGGACTTGGAGATTGGGTGACTGTGCGCGTTTGTACGTCAGCCAGAATAATATAATTTTAATTGCCTACCACAGGACTATCATACACAAAAACATTAGTAATTCATGGAGAGGATGGCTTCAAGCCTTTATTAATGAAAGCAAGCTAAATTGCCTTATTACATGCCCAGAGCTAGAAATAAAAGCGAACTGGAAATATGCAACTAATACATGAAAGAAATAGACTAAGTATAATAATCCCGCAAGTGCTCGCTGTTCCATGCTCGGGGGAGTGTTGCACCATCGACAGTCGCTAACTTGAAAGTTCCTTCTCCAAGCTTCCGTTCGATGACGTATGGACCTTCTCATGCGGGATTCATATGAGACGGGACTGGAAAAACTCATTTCAAAACGAGGTCTCCCACATCAAAAATTCTCAGTCGGACCTTTTCGTTATAATATTTAGCGACTCTATGTCTGCATGTAGCCGCTCTCAAATTGGCTTCTTCGCGTTTTTCGTCAATGAAGTCCAACGATTCCAATAAAAGATTCTGGTTCGATGCGGGGCCGTAATAAGTTACCCGATGTGATGGAACTTCAAGTTCCACAGGTATGACAACTTCCGTGCCATACGCCAATGCGAATGGAGTGTGGCCAGTCGCGGTCTTGTAGGTGGTCCTATAGGCCCAAAGCGCCGTTGGAAGTTCATCCACCCACTTGCCTCTAGCCTTTTCTAGACGCTTTTTCAATATGGACTTGATTATCGTGTTTACGGCTTTCACTTGTCCGTTGGCTTTCGAGTGAGCAACCGCTGCAAACTTCTTCTCAATGCCATATTTCTGACAAAATTCTTTGAACTCCTTGCTTTCGAATTGAGTCCCATTGTCTGTAATGATGGTCCGTGGAAGGCCAAAACGGCATATGATATTTCGTACAACGAAATTAATAACATTCTTGGTGGTTATTGTGGCCAGAGGCTCTGCTTCTGCCCATTTGGTAAAGTAGTCGACCGCAACTATTGCATATTTTGCTCCACCTTTGGCTATGGGTAAAGAATCAACTAGGTTGATCCCCTACATTGCAAACAGCCAGGGACTAACCATTTGCGTGAGTTCCGTCGGCGGAGCTCTCGTGATTTTTGCGTATATCTGGCATTTGTCACACCTTCTCACATAGTCTGCAGCATCCCGGTTCACAGTTGGCCAGTAGTATCTATTACAGAGGACTTTCTTTGTTAATGTCTGCCCCCCAGTATGGTCACCGCACTCTCCCTCATGGACTTCCTTTAATATTCGTTTTGTCTTCACGGGCTCGATCCCTAGTCGATCGATCTATAACACCTGTCTATGAACCTTCTCCTTAAGGCGCCTACGCCTAGGAGGTTCATCAGCTGAGGTTGGACTATCAGATTCAGAATAACGGGCAGGGTTACCTCCAGCATTCCAACACTGCTGCTGAGTGAGCTGAGTCATGAGGTTAGTGTTGGGTTGAATCTACTCAGAAAGTTGCCTTCTACTTTCCTTGAGTTCTCTTATCAAGTCGTTGAACTCTGTTCGGGAAATAACTTTCACTTGTTTTGGGTGGAGGGCCCTGCAACTCGAGCGGCTTGCTGATTTCTAGGTCCAACTTGTTGCACGCTAGCAGTCTCGTGGACATCTGCGTTGTGAGGGGCCGATCTAGTTCGTGGTCTCCCCATGGTAGAGTTGTTGGTTGTACCTCTGAATAGAATCAACAGATGCCTTGTGAATGATCTTGGATCTCCTATGGGGGATTTATGCAATCCAGTAGCTACAAAGCAGATCCTAACAGCCTGAGAATTCATCTCTTAATGAAAGCACCAAAATGTTAGCACGAAAATTGGCCACTAACACCCTTAAGAAAGATTGTGTAGAGAGATTAATGAAGATAGTAAATTAAAACAGAAGATAGTATGCAAATTTAAATGTAGAGAACAAGAACACCAAATTTGTAGTTGTTCGGCGTAATTGCCTACGTCCACTTTGAAGTTAATCTTTATTGCTTTACTTGATGATTGATTACAGATACAATCTATTTCCAATCACTTGAATACAATTTCTAAGTAAAAGATTAAGTCTTTAAATGAAGGTTGAATGCGACAGAGTCTCCCCAATGTTCTCGAAATTCTCTCCTTTTCCACTATGCCCCCGCCTCTCTATTTATAGACGAAGGTGGGTTAGACTCCCCTGGTGCGCCTGGTAGTTGAATACTTCGGCCCAAATGGAGTAGGCTCTGTGTGCCGACCCTAATATGTCAAATGACCAAATGCCGAACCACCACCTTCATGCCGAACGAAGAGAGGTGCTGGATGGGGAGTGTATGTCGAGCAATGGTCGAAGCTGATTGAGGTTGAACGAATGCCGAACACCTCTGGCTGCCGAACGATCTCGGGATGCCGAACAATCTTTGGATGCCGAGCGCTCCTGGATGCCGAGCGCTTCTGGATACTGAGCGCTTCTAGATGCCGAGCGCTCCTGGATGCCGAGCGAGACTCATGCCGAACAATGTTTGGATGCCGGTCGAACTCGAATGTCGAACAAACCATTTGCGTCGAAAGACACTGGATGCCGAACGGTAGGCGAATGCCAAACGAGACTTGGATGCCGAGCGCTCCTGGATGCCGAGCGTTTCCCAATGCCGAGTACTCTCGAATGCTATTCGAACGTGGATTCCTGACGAACCATTTATGCCGAGCGTTCAGAATGCCAAACGGTAAGTAAACGTCGAGCACTTAGTTGCCTGGTCAAATCTCCAGGAAACACATCAATAATGATTCTTTAATTAAGTCCTTGATTAATCAAGATAAATTCTTATCTTAACCCATCACTTTATTTCAACATTTAAATCTCATTTAAATAAAATAATGAGTTCATTTAAAATAAAGGATATATATATACATTACCAAACTTTTACTCTTTTTGTTTAAAAATAATTATTTTCAAACTTTAACTATTCAACCAAAACTGGTATAAAACCTTTAATTAAGAAAGTGTTTTAAAAACTTGATTTAAATTCAAATTTGGAAAACTTGTTTTATCTAAATTTTAGAACTTGGTTAACAACTAAACCTGACCCGAGTACATGACCTATAATTACCCAGCCATTTTTGAATAACATTAATTATTTAAAAGAAATAGCTTAAGAATCAGTTTAAACTTGATTATCATTTAACTTTAAACTTGTTAGCCACAACATTTTACCCGAGCCCAAAATATCATTACCGAGTCCAATCCGGCTTCTTCCCGAGCCAACCCTGTCACTCGCGAACTCATCTTCTCGCTTCAACTCTTCGAGTCGAACACGCAACCGCATCGAGAATGACCCAAGACACGTTCCTTCTTCCCTAAAATTTCAACTCCATCAGACACCAACGTGCACCGTGCACATGCACGGTGATTCCAGTCCCCTCCAACCATCTTTTCGGCCTTCAACAAACTATCCTCGACCTCGACAGTCAACACGTCAACCCAGAAATCAAAATTCGAAAGAAAAAAAATTCAACGATCAAACGAAAAACTGGAACGAAGCACAAACAAAAAATCCCCTGCCGCCGTCGATCATGTCGACTGGAACCCTCGGCTCCTCTTTCAGAGCAGCACCACATCACCACGCCGCTATCTCTCGCCTCGCGATCGGCTACGATGATCCAACGATAATGCAACAGCCTCGAAAAGCAAAGACCACCCAAATAGGCGACGAAACTCTACCCTGTCATCCCCTGGCCACCACGGCGAATGATTAAACCTTCCACTATTTTTCTAGAGATCATCCATCTTCAGGCTTCCCTTGACATCGACCATGTCGACTAATTCCATGCCGATCGCCAGAATTTGGCAAAAATACAGATTCTGGTCAACCTCGAATATCTCAACGATTACCTATCTAAAAATCATGATTACTCTTCCTAAATTCATTATTTACAAATTGGAATCAGATTATAGGATTAAATCAAGAATTCCAAACCATGAAATTTGAACTTATTTTGAATAAGACATGTAAAATTTTCATTTTGAAATACATTCCCTAAATATTTATTTGAAACTATTTTTACAATTGAAATTGTAATGTTAAAATCCTTTTCTATTTAAATATCAAAGCTTGAATTTATTTGTATAGGTAGATATGAATTTTTATTGTTATTCAAGAGCCTGGAAATCACATCAGTGACAAGCAAACATACATACAGCATATTCACATCCATGCAACTATTTGACTTCAGAAATTAATCACAACATTAATTCATAGATTCGAGGTTTTAAATTAAAGGTTTGCTCACCTGGATCAAAAGAGCAGAGAATACAGGGGACTGGAACTTGATCAAGTCTGTTTTGCTTTGATACTTTCAGATTTTTGATGCTGAACTGATTGCTTGAGGCTTGATTCTAGTTTGAGATGATGTTGATCTTTGATTTGAATTTATAACTTCAGCTTGAAAATGGGAAAAGATGTTTGTTGTAATAATCTGTAATGCTTTGCCTTTTCATTTTATTTCTTCTCAGGTTGAAGCTGAGAATTGTTTGATTCAAGTTTTGATTTCCTTTTGAAGTTACTTGCTGTTATATTTTCTTCCTTGGTTTGTATTTCAGGGTTGATTTTGTTTTAATTTCTTGATCTGTTTTCATATTGAGATAATTTTTTTCTTTTAGGTTTGTGAAGTATGAAGAGGATAATGATCAGTCTATTTTCTTTTAATTATATTTGTAAAACAAAATTAATGTGCCACTTGTTATTATTAAGTTACACTTGTAAGTTTATATCCTACTTATTAAACATATGTCACAACATGATATTAGAAAATCTACACTTGTTAAAATTAAGTAAATTTATATTTAAATCATTTTCTTTATTTTATTTATAAATTATGTTTTAACCCTTTCACTCGTTAATATTTCATAAATTTATACATTATGTTTTTCTTAAATGTTTATATACTTAACTATATTTATATCTTATTAATTTTAAAAGATACATATGTACATATTTTTTTTATTAACTTAAGTATTATGTTTACGAATGTATGTGTGTATATATATATTTCTCTTTAACTATGTTTATATTTTAAACACTTAAAATAATATTTTAGATATAACTTTATATTATATTTCCTATTTCAAAAAAGATACATTTTCTTTATTAATCATTTATATAATCTTTTAAAGAAAAGGGTTTTAAAATTTAATTATACGTGAAAAAAATATTAGAATTTAGTTCTTAATTAGCCTTTGAAAAGTTTATTATATCAAATTCAAAATATCATTTTCAAATCAAAATGCATATTTATTATAACTAGAAGACAAATTTTATATTAATTTTAAACATAGTATTTTCAAATCCAATTTACTTTTTAATTTTTTTTTGATTTTCCAATTAAATTCTATTTATAATCAATGTATATACATATATATAAATAAACAAACAAATATTATTTACTTTGGAAAATTTCAAATTCAGCTTTCAACTTACTATCTATTTATATAAATAAACAGGCACATATCTTATTAAATTTGAAAAATTCAAATTAATCCACAATTTAATCCAAAAGTTTTATATAAATTATCAGTTTAAATTTTACTCAAAATCGGGATCGTCATAGATTCCCCCTTAAGAAAATTTCGTCCTCGAAATTTGCCAGACAGGGAGACAAACAAAAGATGGATACAAAGAGATAGAGAATCGACTCATCAATCAAGCTGAATATCTATTCTGCATTTGCCTTACCGAATCATAATATCATCAATAACTTTGAGTACAAACTCATACGATATTTTACCAAGCACCCTGGTCACCCAGATCCACAAAATATGCAGGGCACTGGTAAGTTCGAAGGTTAACTAACCGTTCGTAGAATATATCGGGACCCAAAAGAACAAATAAATAGATTCACTCTTCCACAATACTCAAACACTAGGTATGGATTCCAAATTCTGGTTAAAAACTTCAAAGTATACACTAGATTGTCCCTTTTCGGACTTCAATCTTCACAAGAAATCACAACAAATTTCAAACTTTGATTTTGATCGAAATTATTTTATTGATACAATCCAATTTAACTTTATATTTAGTAAACCAATTATTTCAAATAAAATTTCAAATTTGTTTTAGTTAAAAACAAAAAGCTGATAGAGAACCGACGAAAAGAATATGAAATAGGAATTAGAACCTTTTTATAACGTAAACAAAGATTCGCAGGGCCACCACCATACCGAAGCTTCTTCTTATAGCAGCTACGAAGCCATCAAATAATTTGAAAGACGAATCAAAATAGATTGATAGAAAAGTGGTTTCCTATTTGTTACAGGGTATTGACCATTTGTAGTGGTACTTCTCTGTCCCCTACCTCGTCTTCTTCTTGCACTCATACTTATTATCAGTGGATAGTAAGATAATTTACAGAGGCATACAGACGGATATCCTAGGGATACTCATTCTAGGGCATTTATATCCCTATCTCTACCGAGTTACCTAATGTGTTATACTCCCGAGCTAAAGTTCAACTTTCATCTCTGATACCAAAATGTCACAACCCGAATTTCAGCCTTCGAATATCGACATCCAAACTTCACACGTATTCGAATGCCGCAGCTTCAAATGTTGAAATTCGATTCGCACCGGAGCTTATAACACACTACGTACAACAACACAATGGAAGAAAATGAATATATCATTGATACACAATAGTATTTGATACTACACATTTACACAAATGATAATTGATCAACATGATCAGAGATACAAGATACCGCGGAAAGAAACAACTCCAAAAGATAATATCTTCAAAAGCCCTCAAGATAGATACTCCAATTAACTACAACACCTTTGCCAATGCCCCAAGACTATAAAGAATCCAAACCAAAAAGCGAGAACCACCATTAATGCCGAAGTGAAGAAACTCGATCCAAATGCGATTGCCAATATCCAGAGAATGAATGCTATCGAATCTATACGTACTATTCGACTATTTAAAAAACCCAACTCTAGACTGCCCGTGTGAAAAATTGTGGGCACCCAGAGTTTAGATAGGGAATAATAAACTCCAAGTCAGTCATGAGACTGGTGTGAGTAAACAAAAACAGTTTAACTTCAACAAAAGAAAATAAAAAGAAATCCGCAATGCTTTTTGGAAAATGAAACTACCATAAGGCCTCCTGGCACACACACAATGCAATCGCACACTTGGGGGAGATTTCTTCTTATGATAGTCAAACATGCTTGATACGCAAAATCCTTTTGATATTATTATTAGTGCATAGTGGAAAACATTTGCAAGTATAATATTAATCTTAGCCAACATACATACCATTATAGTATGCCTACTATAGCTACCATATTAGATGGCAGGTTCTACAATTAAACTATACAAGGTGCGTATTGGTGATTGGATTTCCAGCAATGGTCTGGCAAATGAACTTCCTACCAAATGGAACGCCTCTGGAGGGATGCCCCAAGAACCTAACCGGATCTCTGCCAACACAAGGCCGGGTTACCTCTGTAACTTGGTAACACCTACAAGTATGCCACCCCCGGTCGTTACAGACATTTATCCGAGGGTCCTCAGCCAACAACCATAAAGAAATAGATTTGCAACAACCACATAGGTTAAATATCTGGGCTCCATACCATGATACCACCTTTTATCCAGAAGGAAATGACATACCCTAGGGGCGCGACCCCTAAGAACCTTGCCACAACATTCTTGTTTCGATCATTTTAGGGTTGTGATGTTCGACGAAGTATCGTCCACAAAGCTACGCTTTTCACAAACGCCATGCTTTGATCAACAAATGATCAACAGCACTTCGTATGCCACATTACCAAATTGGGAATGTATCACTAGTAACCATCAACTACATAACCTCTAAGCTCGTACGTCTTAGAGAAGGGTGTTAAGCTAAGAGAATAAATTTTCCGCCACCAAACAGAAATGTATTTGACAGAAACCAGCTTTACATATCAAAGTGTAATGTTAGACATACATTCATACAAGTCTGTTCCAGGTTCGAACAGAACCGAAGGCACTTCACAAAGAAGCCCTTGCAATCCAGGTATTCACAATCGGACTCCCCATAACATATGGAGATCTCTATACGGCGCGACTCAGTGCAGAGACATTCGATGGGTTATCCTTTCGGTCTCGAAAGTACCCGGTCTTCACCACCGGCCTTCAAATGCTATCCATTTACGACGTATCATTATTCAGAATGGGTTATATGACACAAAGTCCTCTCCCGGATAAACCGAATAATGAGCGCAGTATTTAAAAACATATGGATATTGGGATGTTAGTTAAGTCACAAAAATGGTTTAAACAAATTACCATTTTAATCTTTAAACAAAAGATTCACTTCACAAAGTTCACCAATCTTTCACAAAGATTCATTCACAATATTTAAACAAAATGTAACGCCCCACCTTTATGCTCACAATAACAAAGAGTATTAAAAGGAAATACTGTCTGTTATTACGAAGAATAAGGCTGGATAGGAGCGGCCATCCGTAGTTAGGCCTTACACTAGTATTGGTTATCTCGATAGGAGTGGTATAAATATGCCTATATTCTTTTTTTTCATCCCTTTGTTTATTTACTCCCATCGACATATTTAATTCTAGTATAAAACGAACTACGATGGTTCATAGTAGTTTAGGACAACATATATAATAATAACATAGATAAGCTAAAGACAGAACACAGATAATATAAAATCTCATATATATATATATATATATATATATAACAGAAGACAGTTACAATACATGTGATACAACTACAACTGTCGACACTTGAAGTTACATATACAAGTACATTATTGTAATAATATACATGAATACATACTATCCTATAAAATAACACTGATTACTCCAAAAGATATGAAGAGACTTCATAGCTCAATCAGCATCCCATAGCGAGATATCAACAGCCTGTAATACTCGGTCTGACCCGAGTATTAATTCAAAAGAAAATAATACGCGGGTCAGTCTAATTCAAACTCATTAATTAATACTCGGAAGCAATAGCAATTAAATAACAAATAGACGACGATCACAATAAATCTCTCATATCCAATCCTTTAATAAGAAAATCGGATAACGGTAAATATAACATGTAACAACATTAAACAGCAAATCAACAAAGCCAAATCATCAACAAAGATAAATAGAAGGATTATCAATGAAGATAATTAGAAAACAACAGAGTTACATAAACAGCAATTAACAGCAAAATCTAATTATTAAATAAATAATTAGAAACACATACTCTAATTATCTAATAGATAATTAGATAACAACCAAATAATCAAATTAAAGCAAATCAAAATACAATTTCAAAATATATTGAATTGGACACACGAAACAATTCAAGCAATTGAAATTATCAATTAAAACGTCAATTTTGATTTGGCTACTTACACGCTCACGTGCACTGCCTCACCACTATAGTGATGAAATATGCAAAAGAACAATGAATCAGAAGCAAATGACACTAACTCGAGATCAAGCTCAAGTTATACAAACAAACCCCAAAACTGCATAATCAAACTGCAAATGTCACAAAGACTGAAAGCAACTCAATTGGACAGTGCCATCAAAATGACATGACAATACAGACTCGAAGCAGTGCACTGATATGCACAGTGCACGGCAAAACTCAATACAGAATGACAAAAATGCACAAAGGCACGAGACTATCAAATACACAGGGCAAAAGATGAATGCATACACATGTGTTGACCAAGGAGATCGAACAGTTCAAAAATCATCAAGCCGTGGATAACGAGAAATAGAACCAAGTCAGAAATCATCAAATCGGTATAAATGAACCAGTCAAAAATCAATACCGTGAGAAGCAAGTAGAATTTTATACGAATTTGATTAAGTCAGAGAAATCATCAACGTCCAACAAAAATCTAATGGCCGAAGCACAATATTGAAGTAGAGGTGTGAGTGAAAATCACTTACCTTATCTCAGCCGAAAATCCCATCCCCCCCTTTCAGCTCGCCATTGCACGGCCTGCCAAGCTTCGGTAATTTCGAAACCCTAGCAGCCATTTTTTTTTTGTTTATTTTGTTAAGGCTTGCGAAGCGAAAATGAATGGAGAAGGAAAAACGGCCCCTTCCTTTGATACAACACAGCACCAATAAAAAAACGTGGGCCAAGATTTTATTTAAAGCCCACATAACCCTTAACAGATTTTTAAAAGAATCTCAACCCGATTAAAACTCCCAATAGCAAATAGCTAGCAAATTTAATCATCATGACGATAATTAACTGGTGCAAAACCCCAGGTCGTTACAGACTCCCCTCCTTATAAAAATTGCGCCCCCGCAATTTTCATAATTAAAGTTGTCAATAACAATTATTTTTCTAACATAAATTGGTTATGCTAGAAAATTAAAGGTCAAGAACACAAATGCCAAAGAAATCTTTTAATTTCATAAAAGAAATTCACAAATTCTCAACAAAATCTAATTATTAAATAAATAATCAGAAACAACAAAACTGAATAAATACAATTATCAGCAATATTTAATTATCAATTAGATAATTAGAATACAGAAATCAAAAAACGACAATGTCTAATTATCGATACGATAATTAGAAAACAACAAAATCTAATTATCAAAAATGATAATCAGAAAACAACGAATATCTAATTATCAAAAACGATAATCAGAAAACAACAAATATCTAATTGTCAAAAACGATAATCAGAACTCAAATCAACAAATATCTAATTACCAACAAAGATAATTAGAACTCAATTCAACAAATATCTAATTACCAAAAAAGATAATTAGAACTCAAATCAACAAATATCTAATTACCAACAAAGACAATTAGAACTCAAATCAACAAATATCTAATTACCAACAAAGATAATTAGAACTCAAATCAACAAATATCTAATTACCTGCAAAGATAATTAGAAACAACAAATATCTAGAAATCAGTTAAGATAACTAGAAAATCAACATAAAAGATGGATCGATCCCAGTAGATGGCGAGTTTTAGCTACGCCGCACGTGCATCTCAGATGGCCGAAGCCTACCAAGTCTATAAATTTTGGCGCCCATCAGATGACTCAAAGGTCCGTAGAGTGACCCGAAGGTCTAGCACTGGTATTTGACCCGAAGGTCCATCAGATGACCCGAAGGTCCAACAAATGACCCGAAGGTCCAGCAGAGTGGCTCGAAAGCCCAACAAAAGCATCAGAATCATCAAACAACAGGTGTTTCAATTAACGAGTCCGGAATTAACCGAAGTAGTAAAAGTGTGGTTCCATACTCCGCACTTTTGCTAAATCGTTTAAATCTCTTCATCGTTTCCTTGAAAGTGCAAAATTGTGTATTTATAAAAATAACATTTTACGTTCTCAAACGGACAAATCCGGAATTAAGCGAATCGATAAATGTAAGGGTTCATAGTCCTTAATTTTGCTGAAGCGTTTAAATCGCTTCCTCATTCTTTTGAAAGTGTAAACTGTAAAAATTTTGAAAACAATTTTATTTTAAAAACGATTTTTAAAACACGTGATTAAAACGGCAACATCTGCAGCAATTTCGACGAGGAAATTGCGCTTCACAAAACACCGTAAAAACGGATACCAAATCAGCATTGCGGGATAACTGCTTGAAAATTCACTTTAAATTGACGGTTACTGAAGTCAAAGCGACAGTAATTTTTATACGCCAAAATCTCATAAAAATAATTCGCATCTAAATATAATACCGGTGTAAAAATCCCGTTATAAAAATAACGGCAACAAAATACGTTTTAAAACCACATACCAGTTCAACGTAAAATTAATGCAGTAACGTGCAACTCATATTTGCATGCACACACAAGATGAACAAAGAAATCACTCGATTATATCTTCAATGAAGATAATTCAAAACAGCAAAAATCTAATCAATCATCAAAACACACTTTCACCTTTATTTTTAAATAAAGATATTTAAAAATTTCATCATAATTTCAAAACTTTAATTTTGGCTCAAGGCACAAATAAAAACATCAACAATAAGTTGTAACACATGTTCCATCTAAGTTATGTTATATATATTATGTCCATAAACCCTTCGCTTTGATACCAATTGTAACGCCCCACCTCTATGCTCACAATAACAAAGAGTATTAAAAGGAAATACTGTCTGTTATTACAAAGAATAAGGCTGGATAGGTGCGGCCATCCGTAGTTAGGCCTTACACTAGTATTGGTTATCTCGATAGGAGTGGTATAAATATGCCTATATTCTTTTTTTCATCCCTTTGTTTATTTACTCCCATGGACATATTTAATTCCAGTACAAAACGAACTACGATGGTTCATAATAGTTTTGGACAACATATATAATAATAACATAGATAAGATAAACACAGAACACAGATAATATAAAATCTCATATATATATATATATATATATATATATATATATATAACTGAAGTCAGTTACAATACATGTGATACAACTGCAACTGTTGACACTTAAAGTTACATATACAAGTACATTATTGTAAATAATATACATGAATACATACTATCCTATAAAATAACACTGACTACTCCAAAAGATATGAAGAGATTCATATCTCAGCAGCATCCCATAGCGAGATATCAACAGCCTCTAATACTCGGTCTGACCCGAGTATTAATTCAAAAGAAAATAATAAGCGGGTCAGTCTAATTCAAACTCAGTAATTAATACTCGAAAGCAATAGCAATTAAATAACAAATAGACGACAATCACAATAAATCTCGCATATCCAATTCTTTGATAAGAAAATCGGATAACGGTAAATATAACACGTAACAGCATTAAACAGCAAATCAGCAAAGCCAAATCATCAACAAAGATAAATAGAAGGATTATCAATGAAGATAATTAGAAAACAACAGAGTTACATAAACATCAATTAACAGCAAAATCTAATTATTAAATAAATAATTAGAAACACATACTCTAATTATCTAATAGATAATTAGATAACAACCAAATAATCAAATTAAAGCAAATCAAAATACAATTTCAAAATATATTGAATTGGACACACGAAACAATTCAAGCAATTGAAATTATCAATTAAAATGTCAATTCTGATTTGGCTGCAGTACACGCTCACGTGCACTGCCTCACCACTATAGTGATGAAATATGCAAAAGAACAATGAATCAGAAGCAAATGACACCAACTCGAGATCAAGCTCAAGTTATACAAACATAACCCAAAACTGCATAATCAAACTACAAATTTCACAAAGACTGAAAGGCAACTCAATTGGACAGTGCCATCAAAATGACATGACAATACAGAAGCAGTGCAGTGATATGCACAGTGCACGGCAAAACTCAATACAACATGACAAAAATGCACAAAGGCACGAGACTATCAAATACACAGGGCAAAAGATAAATGCATACACCTGTGTTGACACAAGTATATACACACTGCAAATATAAGTGCAGACAACTACAATGACTAGAGACTTCAAACAAAAGCAAAGCACATAAAGGCACCAGAGAGTATGCAACCCGAATCAGAAGCATGTGCACCAAAAACCATCAATGAACAAGACTACAAGATGAATCAGACCAGGCAGCAAGCATTCATGAAACAAAAATGCCAACTGACTCGAATATCACAAAACACAGCAACCAAAAATTGATGCAACAGATATATGATGCAATGCACAACATACATAAGGTTCAATTATAGCAACAATGCACAAAGTATTCGAGTTCGAAGCAAAACAGATACCAAACGAAACAACAAGGAAGCATATATATGTATGTATATAAATGATGCTCGACAAATTACAAACTGCACATAAAACAGCAGCTCGAATAAACAATGCAAACGGTCTCGAAGAATGATACCAGTGACTACAAAGAAACCAAGTGCATGAAGACTGCATCAAGTATACAATTCAGATGCAATCATACATATATGCAACAGACTCAAGTGATACAAGTTCGAACAAATACTCAATGCAACTACAGCTAAGACTTAAATGAAAATACAGAAGTATGATGAAGCAATGCAAGTGAGGCAAGGCTATGAATCATATCAGTAAACATATAAAACAATGAATCCAACAATGCAAAAAAGTCACAAGGGCAAGCTAATGATACATGTACAAGATTCAAGATGACAACTTCAAATAAACATCACATTAAAGCAACTCGAGCTCAAGATAGTACAACCCAAAATCAGATTACAATGAATCAGATAGGAACTGCAATCAATACACAAAGATGTCGAAGTCAGGAAAAAGTTAAGCCAGAAGCATTAGAGTTACCCAATTCGAAATCAAGTGATAAAAATCAAGTCAAAGTCTGGTAATTTCAAAAACAAGTTGAAGCCGTGAGCTACTGAACAAAGTCATGGAATCACATACACAAAATCAAGACCAAAGCCAAATGAAAATCAAGCCGTAATGACCAAGGAGATCGAACAGTTCAAAAATCATCAAGCCGTGGATAATAAGAAATAGAACCAAGTCAGAAATCATCAAAGCAGTATAAATGAACCAGTCAAAAATCAATACCGTGAGAAGCAAGTAGCATTTTATACGAATTTGATTAAGTCAGAGAAATCATCAACGTCCCAAAAAAATCTAATGGCCGAAGCACAATATTGAAATAGAGGTTTGGGTGAAAATCACTCACCTTATCTCAGCCAAAAATCCCTTCCCTCCCTTTTCAGCTCGCCATTGCATGGCCTGACCAAGCTTCGGGAATTTCGAAACCCTAGCAGCCATTTTTTTCATTTATTTTGTTAAGGCTTGCTAAGAGAAAATGAATGGAGAAGGAAAAATGGTCCCTTCCTTTGATACAACACAGCACCAATAAAAAAACGTGGGCCAAGATTTTATTTAAAGCCAACATAACCCTTAACAGATTTTTAAAAGACTCTCAACCCGATTAAAACTCCCAATATCAAATAGCTAGCAAATTTAATCGTCTAATGGCGATAATTAACTGGTGCAAAACCCCGGGTCGTTACACAAAAGATCTATCTTTGAGATCCTCTTTTGTTTGAAAACAAAGTTCACCAAATATTTCACAAAGATTCCTTCATAGCTTTTGAAAAAATTCCATTTCAAATCTTTTATACAAAAGATACACCTTTAAGACCCTCTTCAATTTCAAAATAAGGTTCAACCTTCTTTCACGGAGATTAATTCATAGCTTTCAAAACTATTTCAATTCCATTTCAAACTTGAAATCTTTCAACACAAATTAGAAATCCTTTCTTTATATGAAAGCTATTATTATTTGAAAACAAATAGTTTTCGTTTCGGAAAAATCCGATTACATTTGCACGAGTTAAATCCCTTTAAGTATAAAACTTGGGTTAAATTCAAATTCCCAAAAAAATACCTTTAAAATGGTTTAAAACCCATATAAACACATTTATAACTTGTATAACTTTTTAAACCATAATTTCCAAACAAAGAATTCAATTTCAAATCTTGAATTCAAATTCAAATCGAATTATTTAAATTTCATAACTTTATCAAGTTATTCAAAATAACTTTTATCTTCAAAACTCCTTTTCAAAAGCTTTTCATGTTTAATCCAATTCCATTTCCAAAACTATTTTGGATTCAAAATTCAATCTTTAAAAGCATTTCATAATATTAGATTCAAATATCTATGACTTAACCAATTTCCTCGTGCGATCCATATTTGTGTGTGTATGGTGTAGTCCAAGGGTGTTACACAATAGTGCAACATCATCAATCATTATAGATTCAAGCACATCAATATCGATAAGTGGTATAATCTATTACGCTTATCTTCATTCATAGATTCACAGATAAATATTATACATTCATTACAAATAAATAAATTACAGATAAATAAATTACATTCATCACAGCTCAAATCAAAACAATTCATATCACATAGAATGACACATCAGGGATATCAAACAATTCAGCATCAATAAAATCCAAACATTCATAAGTAGGATCAATTAATATCTGATTATAATTAATTTAAACCAGATTAATTACTTATGAATAAACTACAAATCTTGGTTAATTAATCATTAATTAATTATAAACCATTTTAACTAATTAATTAAGCTTTAATCATTTATTAATTAACTTTTAATAATAAATTAATCAACCTTTAAATCATTAAATAATTAATCATTAATTATTTAATTATCCTTTAATTAATTACCTACATTAATTAATTAATACTTAATTAATTACCATTTAATTAATTATCCTTAATTAATTAGCCCTTAATTAATTATCTTTCCTTAATCACCTTCGTTAGCTAATTAACCTTTAATTAATTAATCATCCTCAAATATAATTACCTTAATTAATTAATCACATAATTAATTATTATTAACACATCAATAATGGTCCTTTAATTAAGTCCTTCATTAATCAAAATAAATTCTTATCTTAACCCACCACTTTATTTCAACATTTAAATCTCATTTAAATAAAATAAAGAGCTCATTTAAAATAAATGAAATATATATATATATATATATACACACACACACACACACACATTAAAACACTTTGACTCTATTTATTTAAAAATAATTATTTTCAAACTTTAACTATTCAACCAAAACTGGTATAAAACCTTTAATTAAGAAAGTGTTTTAAAAACTTGATCTAAATTCAAATTTGGAAAACTTGTTCTATCTAAATTTTAAAACTTGGTTAACAACTTAACCCGACCCGAGTACATGACCTTTAATTATCCATCCATTTTTAAATAATATTTATTATTTAAAAGAAAAGGCTTAAGAATCAGTTTAAACTTGATTATCATTTAACTTTAAACTTGTTAGCCTCAACATTTTACCCGAGCCCAAAATATCATTACCCTAGTCCAACACGGCTTCTTCCTGAGCCAAACCTGTCACTCGCGAACTCATCTTCTCGCTTCAACTCTTCGAGTCAAACAGGCAATCGCATCGAGAACGACCCGAGACACCATCCTTCTTCCCTAAAATCTTAACTCCATCAGACACCAACGTGCACCGTGCACATGCACGGTGATTCTAGTTCCCTCCAACCATCTTTCCGGTCTTCAACAAACTACCCTCGTCTCGACAGTTAACACGTCAACCCAGAAATCAAAATTCGAAAGCAAAACAAACTTTGATGATCGAACGAAAAAATGGAACGAAGCATAAACAACAAATCCCCTGCCGCCGTCGATCACGCTGACTGGAACCCCCGGCTCATCTTCCAAAGTAGCACCACATCACCTCGCCGCTATCCCCCGCCTCACGATCGGCTATGATGATCCAACGATATTGCAACAGCCTCGAAAAACAAAGATCAACCAAATAGGCGACGAAACCCTACCCTGTCGTCCCCTGGCCACCACGGCGAATGATTAAACCTTCCACTATTTTTTCAGAGATTATCCATCTTCATGCTTCCCTCGACATCGACCATATCGATTAATTCCATGCCGATCGCTAGAATTTGGAAAAAATACAGATTTTGGTCAACCCCGAATATCTCAACAATTACCTATCTAAAAATCATGATTGCTCTTCCTAAATTCATCATTTACAAATTGGAATTAGACTATAGGATTAAATCAAGAATTCTAGACCATGAAATTTGAACTTATTTTGAATAAGACCTGTAAAATTTTCATTTCGAAATACATACCCCAAATATTTATTTGAAGCTATTTTTAAAATTGAAATTATAATGTTACAATCATTTTCTATTTAAAGATCAAAGCTTGAATTTATTTGTATAGGTAGATATGAATTTCTATTGTTATTCAAGAGCTTGGAAATCACAACAGTGACAAGCAAACATACATACAGCATATTCACATCCATGCAACTATTTGACTTCAGAAATTAATCACAATATTAATTCACAGATTTAAGGTTTTAAATTAAAGGTTTTTTCACCTGGATCAAACGAGCAGAGAATACAGGGGACTAGAACTTGATCAAGTCTGTTTTTCTTTGATACTTTCAGATTTTTGATGTTGAACTGATTGCGTGAGGCTTGATTCTAGGTTGAGATGATGTTGATCTTTGATTTGAATTTTTCTCAGCTTGCAAATGGGAAAAGATGTTTGTTGTAAAAATCTGGAATGCTTTGCCTTTTGATTTTATTTCTTCTCAGGTTGAAGCTGAGAACTGTTTGATTCAAGTTTTGATTTCCTTTTGAAGTTATTTGCTGTTATATTTTCTTCCCTGATTTGTATTTCAGGCTTAATTTTGTTTTAATTTCTTGATCTGTTTTCATATTGAGATATTTTTTTTTTAGGTTTGTGAAGTATAAAGAGGATAATGATCAACCTATTTTCTTTTAATTATATTTGTAAATTAAAATTAATGTGCCACTCGTTATTATTAATTTACACTTGTAAGTTTATATCCTACTTATTAAACATTTGTCACAACATGATTTTTAAATTTTTACACTTGTTAAAATTAAGTAAATTTATATTTAAATCCTTTTCTTTATTTTATTTATAAATTATGTTTTAACCCTTTCACTTGTTAATATTACATAAATTTATATATTATGTTTTTCTTAAATGTTTATATCCTTAACTATATTTATATCTTATTAATTTTAAAAGATACATATGTACATATATGTTTTTATTAACTTAAGTATTATGTTTACGAATGTGTGTGTATATATATGTTTATCTTTAACTATGTTTATATTTTAAACACTTTAAATAATATTTGAAATATAACTTTGTATTATATTTCCTATTTAAAAAAATACATTTTCTTTATTAATAATTTGTATAATCTTTTAAAGAAAAGGGTTTTAAAATTTAATTATACATGAAAAAAATATATTAGAATTTAATTATTAATTAGCCTATGAAAAATTTGTTATATGAAATTCAAAATATCATTGTCGAATCAAAATGCATATTCAATATAATTAGAAAACAAATTTTCAATTATTTTAAACATAGTATTTTCAAATCTAATTTACTCTTTGAAAATATAATTTTTTATTTTCAATAAATTCTATTTATAATCAATGTATATATATATATATATGTAAATAAATATTATTTATTTTGGAAAATTTCAAATTCAGTTTTCAACTTACTATCTATTTATATAAATAAATAGGCACATATCTTATTAAATTTGAAAAATTCAAATTAATCCTCAATTTAATCCAAATTTTTTATATAAATTATCAATTTAAATTTTACTCAAAAATCGAGATCGTTACACATACTCTCTTGGTGGAACACCTATAGACTTGCCTCCAGGGGTGTAGTATCGTTAGGCCTACCCAAAGGGCCATCCTAGAGTATCCTCATGTCCCGTTGAAGTCTCATACTTCCTTGAAGCCCAAAAATACTAAGTTGGACATGCTTCTCCATTTCTGAAATCCGGGATGAACTGTTTCGTTAAGCACTGCATCCTTTGGGATGTCCCAAACAAGTCTCAATTCTTATATGACCCTAAGCTAATCTTTTAATTTGCGTATAGTTTACTTTTCTTATTATGTGGGCTACTTATTTACCCTAATTAGCATATTATTGCACTCGTCTCAACTTTAACTGTTGTGAGATTACCATTTACCTAATAGGGAATGTTGTTGGTATGCCCATATTCATTATCTTGCTTATTTAACTTAATATGTAAATCTTAATTTCATTAAAATAAGCCTCTTTTATCATTCCTGTTTTATTTTCTTATTAACTTAATATAAATTATTTAAATAACTTCTATTGTTATCATTGCTCATTAATTTATTCAAAGTCTCAAAATAAGCTTTTTCGTTCTTATTACTTAATTATAACCTATGTTATAATTCTACTTGTAATTGTCACTTTCTCTTCTTTTATAGTCCGTATATAATTACAAACGTTCCTTTTCTATTCTAATCTACCTTCTTTTATTATGATATAGAATTTTCTTTAATTCCCTTATATCATATAATTCACTTATCATAATAACTATCTTATTAAATAGTTTGCGCAGTAAATGCATACGTAGGTTCACTATCCTTTACAGTTTCCAATTCTTATCTAATAATTTACATGATTCATGTCATACTTTGCTTGTTATCTTCTATTCTAGGAAGTAATTATATTTTATTGGTTATGAAAACTATATTAAAATCCATTTCCATATTTTAATATCAAAATAATACTACAAGCAATAATCTGTAACTGCAAGATATTTCATTTATTATTTTGGAATAGTGTAAAATACAATGGTTTATCTATTTTACGCTAATTCTCTTTTTCTTTCCTTTATTCTCATAGTTACGTTTATAGTGGTCATTTTAAATATTAAATTATAGAAATGTATCATATTTTCTAAACCAACCAATTAATCTATTATTTACTCCCAAATCAAGTTATTAGATAAATTAACTTTTCCCGTTTTAGCTTAGTTTATTGCAGTAATTTCATTCCTCTATCTTTTATTATATTACATCTAATTTACTCCATTACGGTATTTTTAATTATTTAATCCATATTCGCATTTAATCAATTCTAATCCATATGTGAAGAAAATGAGAAAATAGAAGAAAACTGACGCATGTGTGAAAATCGAAAACGTAGAGAAAGATGTACATAAAGCATAAATTATCTAAATGGGAATCTATCGATAATGTATCATAAACTTAAAAGATATATAAATAAATCCACTCACATGTGTCCTTAGCTTCAATCTCTATTCCTTTTAATTTTCTACGCTTTTCTCCACTTTTTTGCCCTTTTCATTTTGTAAATTCTCTCATTTGTTTATGCAATTCTCTAATTTGCTTGTATGTATTTCCTTGCTTAATTTTATTTTTTAATTTTGGGTAAAGATTTGATTGACAAAGGAGAAAGGAAAAGGGAGAAGAGAAGATGAGTTTGCTGTAAACGATAGCAGCTGATTCAGAGAAAATAGCGTGCGCAAGGGTTAAGTTACGTTCAATTTTCTAAGTGTAGTAAACAACTATGAACCATCTGATTAAACCTAAAAATAATCCTCGCCATCATTTATTGATTTGTTTACGTTAGCTAATAATGTATAATTCTCCAATGTTATTCATTTATTCTTTTGTTATACGCCCCTATTAATTCACGTTTCCCTCTAAATAATATTCACTCATTAATTATCCAATTAATTAGATCATACATACATACATACATATATATATGTATATCAAATATTAATTGATTCTTATACCATATAATTTCTTAGCTAATTGACCACGTCAATTAATACCTCTGTTAATTGCATGCATATAAAAGTTACATATTTCTAATTTATTCTTATTAACTTACTTTCATCATAAACCTAATTACTCCATTTAATGTTTATACGCATTTAAACCATTAATTCATTACCCAATTAATTGACATATAGGATTCCCTCTTCTATTAATTGCCGCTTACTTAATGTCTTTAATTAATTTCTTAATTTTGATTGCGTCAATTATAAAATTAATATATGTATGTTATTATTTAATTTATTCCCCACATATATTTCCCTTTATTAGAAGATCTCTTAATTAATTAATGTTATAAAAGTGACATATTCTCTGACTAATTGACGCCTTTACTACTCTTAATTAATTCCTCTTTTAATCGATTGATGCCTCAATTAACCACGCTCATTGGTTGCATATATCTATGTAACCTTTTAATTTTTAAATGCATATATTTATAAATGTTAACTTTTAACCGTTATAAATCATAAACGTTTAACTTTTCTTAATGTTGCTTGGTTATTCTAGTTAATCACCTTCAACTGCTTGATTAATTTCCTAATATAAAACTGAACTTTAATAAGCTTTTCATACGAACTTCGTTCGAGACATATTATAAATTTAAATTGACCAGAAAGTCACCATGAACACAATGATATAAGTTTCGAGGTCATATTCTGAGAATTAAAAAAGTATACATTTTCATTATTCATCGTTATTTGATTATTTAATTATATAAAAATGCGGAGTGTTACATTATCCCACCATTTATGAAATTTTGTCCGCAAAATTCAACAAGGGTAATTACGTAATTTCTCGCATTAATCACTTCCATTTTGTGTACATCTAATTTTGCAACAATCCGTGTATAGTGCAAAGTGCAATACATCATAAAATGTATACATGTACAAGAATTTCTAAGCGGTAGCTTCTATATAAATGCGTTTTCTTTTAGAAATTCCTTTTAAAACATGATGCACACAACCTAAATATACTTGCAATTTCTATATGAATGAAATCTTTTGAAAACTCAAAACATTTTTCATCCAATTTTTCCCACACTCCTACTGAATAGGAACATAGTTCATTTAACGGACCACCTGCCAGTGGGGTAACGCCCACCGTAGCATACAACTGTACCCATGTTCTTCCTTTACGGCCCGCCACTCGACTGCACTAACCCCGCATGGACACGTAGGAGTAAGAGTCATCCGCTCGCTACCAAACCAAATGCGAGAACCCCCTATCATGCTGCACCTATTTAGTTTTTCAAATATTATATGTATGGATTTTAAAATGTATATATATAAGGTGTGCCGAAAGTAGATAATATATTTGTATTGATATATTGTTTTAATGGGTCTATGTTGTATATAGGTCTCAATGGATATGATCTATGGTATATCCATAGTCTAGATAGTAGCTTGTACTTGTGTAGTTCTTTTATATTTGTTTTGAGAGTAATTATTCACTCATATATGTTGTAGTCACTTATATGTCATATATGGGAATCGGCTATACGTTGACTATATATATAGATTTACGTTTTGGAAAAAAAGAATAGACATAGAGATTTTAAAAAATGTAATATATAAATATTTTGATTCCTATATTTTATAGTTTTGTTCTCATAGCTGAAGAGCGGTTGATCTTTTGTGACAACCCGATATTTTCAACCATTCGCATTCGCACATGTCGGACTTGAATTGCTCAAAATACCGCGTTGTAATAAAATTTGGCAAATCTCAGAATATACAGTAAATACATAATCACAGATCATAGACACGGAGTAAATAATAATGCAGCGGAAATAAAAGAGATAGTAGTTCATGAAGCTACTATATAAAAATAAGATACATCAGAGTTAAACAAGATACAACAGAAGAGTAACAAGATACATCAGGTACAAATCAGAATACATCACTGAAATCGCTGGATACAGAAAGAAAAATAGATGACTGGATCTTCAAGGAAAGCTCCAACTCCAAAGGTGAATCTTGAATTCTAACTCACTCAATCTGACTCGAGGGTAAAGCAAAACACAAAACACTCGAGTCAGGACATAAATACTTATGAACTGTAAATCAACTCAAGTGAACAGTAACAAAAATGCATCAGTAACTTAAAGGATGTTTGGGATCGCCCATCCTTTAAGGATCCGTTAAACTATTTACTATGTAGTAATATTGCGCTATTATAATAATGTCTACAGTAAAATAAACTTACTTTTAAATAGCGTTCCGGGCTACCCATATCACCCTTCACAGATAATAGTCCCAGTAGTCCATCCAATATCGTGCCATCTCCACTCCGGGTGACTGTCAGAGGATACCACACGGGCTACGGGAGAAAAACAAACTCGTAGTAAAGGCTCGGTATGGTAGGTGACACGGCACACAAGGCAATGCCAGGGTAGATATACCAATTACGCACACGGACTGGTGGTAACGCAGCAGCCACATACGCCCACCTCGAAACACACTCCCAACCAAAATCGGAGGATGGCCATCTAATCAATCATCAGTAAGAGTATAGTATCGAAGGAATGTGTCCGATCGGAGGAATGGCCTCACTTGGCCCAAGATCGCTCCTGTTTTAGCCACCTTATGCCAACTCACGGGAGCTGGGTCCACGTAATATACCTCAAGAACGTAGCCACCATCCTACTTCATTCTGGAATCTCCACCACGTACACAGTCGTTAAAGTGGTTTTCGGAGTTGGCAGAGAGTATGACAACTTCTGATCCCAGTCTCTTTAACAACTAATCATTATTATAACGCCGTGGCCATTTCAAAATAGTTTATACTTCAAAAATAATATCTTTTCGTTTCAAAATTATATCCCTTTCAAAATAGTTATACTTCGAAACCAAAACCATTTTATTTCAAAACTATTTATTCAATCAAAATAGTTTATACTTCGAAACCAAAACCATTTTTATTTCAAAACTATATTCAAATCAAAATAGTTTATCATTTCCATTTCAACATATATTCACCTTTAAAAAAAATCATAATACTTTCAAAGTATAACTTTTCCGAAACCAAAGTACTTGAAATCATTACACATTGAAAATCGTAACATTCCGAAATCATACATTTGAAATCATCCTTTAATTCTTTACACTTTACAGATTTATTCCATTAAACCTAAATTTCAAATTTCCAATTTAATTCAGTTCAAACCATCAGTTCCAATTCAATTTAGTTTTCTAACAAAACATTTCAAATCTTATAAATTTCAAATATAGATTTGATCTACAAAATAAATTATCCAATTTTAATGTATTTCCAAACTTTAATATCCCACATTTCATAACTAAACTTATAATTCCATATATTCATATCTCAAATCTAATTTCATTATTATTTAATTTTGAAATATTCATTCATTTCATAAATCCAATATTATTTAACTAAACTTAAATTACAATTAAACCAAATACCTTTTCATACAAATATAAACTTCAAATATTCCTTTATCAAATAGATCAAAATCAAACATTATTCCACATTCATATTCTTTATTAAAATAATGATCAAATCATTTCCAAACCATTTCAAAATCATTAAAAATATCATATCCTTTCAAAACCTTATTATTAGATCATTATTTGAATTCAAATTCAAATACTCAAATTTAAATATCATTTTTAAATCAAATAAGTCGTTCATCTATTATTTCAAGTATAATTACAAAATACATTAAAAATTCCATTCAAAAATTCATTTATCTCATTACATTTCATTCCATTTAACATATAACCAAGTAAACCCTATTTAAATTCAAACTCAAATTTAAATTCCTTAAAAATTCAAATTTAAATATTAAAATATATTCAAAACTCCTTAAATTTCACAATTAATCAATTTTCAAAAGCTAAATCATTTAACACTTTAAAATATAACTCAAACAGTGTTAAAATCTATAACATTTCAAACATTGCCAAATTATAGCAAGGACAACATTTATAAAGTGCTATCGTAGCTTATAGTTTCCAAAATGGTTTGGTTCAAGAATAACAGCATTTATAAAATTCCGTAATAGATATTTAGTTATTTCAAACATTGTTAGATTCAAAACAACAGCATTTAAAAATGCTGTCAAAAGACTACAATATTTTGAAAATGCTATAAAATTCCAGATTTCAATTTAGCTTTTCAAAAATAATAATAAAACTCCAAATTTTATCATTATAACTTGAAAATCATATTTCTAGACTTCAAAATTTCACATTTTAAATCATTTTAACATATGATTTAACACAATAAAATTTTAAGATCAAATATTCAATTTAAAAACTCCATCCATTTATTAAGTCAAAATTCACTGTTTATTAACTTATAAATTTAATAAAACTTAACATTTTACTTCAAATATCATTTCAAAACTTTAAATTTAATTTCCAATATTTACTTTCATTTAGGATAAAATTTAAAGTCAAAAATCACAATTACTTCAAATTTACGTACTTAAATTCACAATTTCAAGACTTAATATTTAATTTTCTTAAAACCATAAAATATATATTTTTAAATCAAAATTTCATACTTTAAAAAAAATACATATTTTAATAAAAATCATTTAAAAATATACCACGGGGTACTTATATAATTTTCTAACCTAGGTCAAGTGATACGGATATATATCATTTCAATCCGCAGTTTACAAAGAAAACCCGGGTTCTATCATTTAAAACCCGCAATCCCAAGTCAAATAAAATACAATAAAAATCGCTCAGGCCTATCATTTCAGCCCATAACGATTTTTCCTATTCTAAAGTCTGTTCGCGTATGTATCATTTCAACCCATAGCGATTCTATTCTAACAGGGAACTTGTAGTGTGAATATATGCATAAATAATATAAACAATGTCAATGTCACAATATAATGTCATATATCAGATGTCAGGTGATAATTAACAGTTTTAATATGGTAATTGTTCGCGCCAAAATTGGTCACAAACCCCAAATACCGTGAAAGCACCAATGTATGAATACAGGTCAGCAATATTCAGACACAAATCACACATCTAAGCAAATATCAAACAACAATCCAGAAATAATAAACAGAGACATGATATTTATAGTGGTTCGACTATCTCTGGCCTACGTCCACTCCAAAGTTTTTATCCTTTTTATTGATTATCCTTGATGATTACAGTGAATTACCGCGATTACAATAAAGTGATTTCCTTATAACAGCGATTATGAAGTGTAGAGTTGAATCCAGCAGAGTCTTGGCGCTTTAGAATTCCGATCCCCTTTTCTGAATGACCTGGGGCTCTATTTATAGGTGTAGGAGGCTGATATTTCGCCTAAAATCAGGGAGACCACTTCTGGCACGTGAGGGGGGGGGCCCACGCGCCTGTCCTCAGGAAATTCGGCCCACTTTGGGATCGATTCGAACTCCATTCGAATTGATCGAGAAATCATCCAATTGATCTGAAATTTGGTGAGAACATTCTTCAATATGCATGTAAGCTCCTGTAAAAATTTCATTGCATTTGGATCAACAGTTTGAAAGATATGATCGATTCGAATTTGGAGTTGTCCGTTGCCTATTGTCTTCAAATCCATCGCTTCGAACCCATCACTTCGAATCCATCCAAAGTGCGTGCGCATCGATGACGTGGCGCTATTTCTCTGGGTTGATCCACCTTTGTCGCCATGTTGAATGCTTCCCTTCCTGAAGACGCGTTCGTATCCATTTTCCACGCTTCGTCCTTATCCATAAGTCTACAACGGTCATGCTCGTATCCATTAACTCATGTCTCTCTACGCATCGGTCCCAGGAGTTCATTTCGAATCGATCCCACGTGATATGGTCGATTCGAAACGAGTATGGGGACATCGATACGAAGTGGTCGTGAAGGATGGATACGAACGAGGCCTCACCTGATGGATTCGAACGAAGCTCTCACCTGATGGATATGAGAGAGACTGGAGTCGAAATGAGCCATCTGCATCCATCCTGATCGATGTGAAGCACATCGATTCGAAGAACCTCCACATGCTTGCTATAACTCTGGGTTTGTTGCCATCGAATCGAGATCCATCTACCCTTCCTATCTGATCGATACGAGCCTATCGAGTCGAACCAGTAACTCGATCGATTCGAAGCCTATCGAGTCGAACCAGCACCTGATGCGAACTTCACAGAGCCGAATCCATGCTAATCGATACGAAGTGTATCGATTCGAACCATCATCCCTCCGATCGATGCGAAGTGTACCGATTCGAACCTTGTGTGCTGATGGATTCGAACAGTATGAACTTCTTACCTTGCATCGATCATATCTCCTTCATACGAACTCCGATTAACCTGAAATTTGAAACATAGCCTCTTTTAGTCCTTTACACCATCTCCAACCAATTTCATCCCGATCGGAACTCAACCAAATTTTGACGATATCGATCGTAGCCTTGATCCCAACTGATTTCCAACCCCAATATCCATCATCCCTTGCCAATTTGTTGACATTTCAATTTTGACCAAAAATGGGATAACACTTTGCCCCCCAAAACATGCCTTGTGATAACAAGGCGTGTTTTGAATAGTTCCGAATCCAATATCCGAAGTCCATAGCCATATTGCCAGAGTATATCATCTATGACTGCTCCGAGTCGATGTCCAATTCCAAATCCAATAACCAAAGCCTGAGCCAATTCCATATCCATTCGAACTCGACAACCGAGTCCTAATCCATCCTTATCCAATAACCAATGACCGAGTCCACGACCTCTCCGGGTCGATATCCGAATCCATAACCCCTCCGGGCTTTTGCCAAGCGCAATCCACACCTGACGACCGTGGTCCAGCGTCCCTGGACGTTGAGCTAACCTCTCCGGATTAATATCCAAATCCATAACCTCTCCGGGTTCTTGCCAAGCGCAATCCACACCTGACGACTGTGGTCCAGTGTCCCTGGACGTTGAGCTAACCTCTTCGGGTTCTTGCCAAGCGCAATCCACACCCGACGACCTTGGTCTAGTGTCCCTAGACGTTGTACAATGCCATGGCTTAAGTCCTAAGCCAAATCCTGGTCTCTCCGGACCCTTGTTGAGCATAGTCCATACTCAACGACCTGAAAATAATAATTTATAATATAGGGCCTAAGTCCTAGGGCGAATCCTGGTCACTCCGGACCCTTGCCGAGCATAGTCCATACTCGACGACCTGAATGAGTCAATTTGCCGCGTTTGGGCAAAGCGACTCACCCCTTGCCAGGCATAATCCATATCCGACGACCTTCTATCAAAATCAGATAAAAATCCATTCAAAAGCCAGTCCAAAATCCAAATCAAAACCAGAAAACCAGAAATCCAAAGCAGCATCCAAAATCAAAACCAACCATCCAAAGGAAAACCCAAATCGAAAGGAAAACAAAACTAGGAGTTCAATCCAAACTCCAAAACCAAAACCAGAAAATTAAGTATCCAATCCAGAATAAAAAACAGATTTCACAAACCATAGCTTCGCGATTTGTCATCATTCAGAGCATGCCTAGGGTCTATCTCCATCCCCATACATGTGTAAATGATTTGGTTGCTCGCCAATGGTTTGTTACTTATTTCATAATATCCAAGTCAATGTATAATCAATCGCCGTCATCCCTGGGCCTCACATCATCACGGTGTGAGGCAGTTGGTGGTTGCTCCTGCTCTACCGTTGCATTCCATGTTCCAACATATTGCCTCATCTACCCATTCCTTACATGCTCCTCAATTATATCCTTTAAATGCCAGCAGCTATTGGTGTCATGTCCGTCAAATACAGAGGGAAGCATCGGGCCATCACTTCCTCAGATGCCCCCAACACCTCCATGTGTCTGGTGTACCTTATCAAATGATCAGTTGGGTCTGCCTTGCCATCATATACCTCTACGCTAGGTAGCTTGAACTTAGGTGGGTTCTGAGCCATCCTTATTTCCCGAGCAAACGGACTCCTGTTCACTCCTTCCAAGTCTCTGTTGGTCAAACCACCTCGCACAGTTTTCCTGATGATCTCCATTAATCCAGTATTGTCTGTTGGGGGTTGCCCCCCGTGCCCCCGAGGGAACTCCGGCACATATTCCTCGTGTGGATCACTAGCAGCAACGTTAGCTCTAGCCTGTTGAACTCCTTCCAAAGCTCCTTCTGTGTTGGATCCCGTGGGCCTGCCCCCAAGCCCTTGTTGACTGCCTTCTGGCTCCGTATCCCGTCCTCCATTGGGTTCCACAACCCTAGTTCCTTGTCCTACATCCACAGCGGCTGTAGCCGTTCCTAAGTTCTGCATCCCTGCAGCTCTCACCTTCTCAAAGAAAGTCTGCATCATTTCCTGTTGGCTCTTCAATAATCTCTCTTGCAAAGAATTTGCCATGGCTTCCATCTCATTCCGGGTTATGTAGATTGAAGCCTGTCCTTCCCCAGCTCCGGAGGATGCTTGTTGACTTCCTTCCTGTTGGCTTCTCTCAGCCCTTTTCCTTCTACTATTTTGCCTAGTCATTGTCTTCAAACCCAAAACCCTTTAAAATCTTCAAATCCAACTTTCGAATCCGATGCAGCGGGTGCTAGTCGTTCTCAGTAAAAGCACCAAAGTGTTCGCGCCAAAATTGGTCACAAACCCCAAATACCGTGAAAGCACCAGTGTATGAATACAAGTCAGCAATATTCAGACACAAATCACAAATCAAAGCAAATATCAAACAACAATCTAGAAATAATAAACAGAGACACGATATTTATAGTGGTTCGGCTATCTCTGGCCTACGTCCACTCCAAAGTTTTTATCCTTTTTATTGATTACCCTTGATGATTACAGTGAATAACCGCGATTACAATAAAGTGATTTCCTTATAACAGCGATTATGAAGTGTAGAGTTGAATCCAGCAGAGTCTTGGCGCTTTAGAATTTCGATCCCCTTTTCTGAATGACCTGGGGATCTATTTATAGGTGTAGGGGCTGATATTTCGCCTAAAATCAGGGGAACCACTTCTGGCACGTGAGGGGGGCCCACACGTCCGGCCTCAGGAAATTCGGCCCACTTTGGGATCGATTCGAACTCCATTCGAATCGATCGAGAAATCATCCAATTGATCTGAAATTTGGTGAGAATATTCTTTAATATGCATGTAAGCTCCTGTAAAAATTTCATTGCATTTGGATCAACAGTTTGGAAGATATGATCGATTCGAATTTGGAGTTGTCCGTTGCCTGTTGTCTTCGAATCTATCGCTTCGAACCCATCACTTCGAATCCATCCAAAGTGCGTGCGCATCGATGACGTGGCGCTATTTCTCTAGGTTGATCCACCTTTGTCGCCGTGTTGAATGCTTCCCTTCCTGAAGACACGTTCGTATCCATTTTCCACGCTTCGTCCTTATCCATAAGTCTACAACGGTCATGCTCGTATCCATTAACTCGTGTCTCTCTATGCATCGGTCCTAGGAGTTCATTTCGAATCGATCCCACATGATATGGTCGATTCGAAACGAGTATGGGGACATCGATACGAAGTGGTCGTGAAGGATGGATACGAACGAGGCCTCACCTGATGGATTCGAATGTAGCTCTCACCTGATGGATACGAGAGAGAGTGGAGTCGAAATGAGCCATCTGCACCCATACTTATCGATGTGAAGCACATCGATTCGAAGAACCTCCACATGCTTGCTATCACTCTGGGTTTGTTGCCATCGAATCGAGATCCATCTACCCTTCCTATCTGATCGATACGAGCCTATCGAGTCGAACCAGTAACTCGATCGATTCGAAGCCTATCGAGTCGAACCAGCACCTGATGCGAACTTCACAGAGCCGAATCCATGCTAATCGATACGAAGTGTATCAATTCGAACCATCATCCCTCCGATCGATGCGAAGTGTATCGATTCGAACCATGTGTGCTGATGGATTCGAACAGTATGAACTTCTTACCTTGCATCAATCATATCTCCTTCATACGAACTCCGATTAACCTGAAATTTGAAACATAGCCTCTCCTAGTCCTTTACACCATCTCCAACCAATTTCGTCCCGATAGGAGCTCAACCAAATTTTGACGATATCGATCGTAGCCTTGATCCCAACTGATTTCCAACCCCAATATCCATCATCCCTTGCCAATTTGTTGACATTTCAATTTTGACCAAAAATGGGATAACAGTAATAACATGGCATAGCATATCATATGATCGTCATTAACGTGCATAAACATTTTATATTACTAAACACTTGTCATCAATTCACTATTGCATAAGTATAAATGTCAGAGTGAGAAAGACTCACCTTTATCAAAGCTAGAGACAAACAACACACACAAGAGCGATTCCAAAGGCACGACAAGCACGATTTGATTTGAATGGATGGAGACCCTTGTAAACAACACAAAATATAACATACATAAGCACAAATAAAGATATCGACATACAAATATAATCAACAACTTTAGTTTGCAAAACAGTTGCAAAACAAGAGAGATGACCAAACCTTAGAAGCAAAAGACTTGCACAGGACAACATAAGCCTGTCACATGATCAAATAGGCTTGATCTCACCACACTAGGCTCAGTCTAGGTGTCAACATGGCTCGACCATGGCCTAGAGACAAGGCTTAGGGCATGAAAGTGGAAGGTAAAGGCAAAACAAGTGGAAATTAAAGGAGGCAAGGGGTTTGGGTCAAGGAATGGAAGGTTTTGGTGTACATAGGCTCGGCCTATGGTCCTATGGGCTCGGCCTGGTGCATCTTCAGGTCAGGTCAGAGATGATGATGATGGCTATAGGTCATGGCAGCAAGTGGTGGTGGTGTTAGAGGTGGTGGCCAAGGCTAAACATGAAGGAAATGGGAATACAAGGCTCGGCTAGGCAATATTTGGAGTTTTAAGCAAAGTTTTGTGGAGATGACTTCAATTGGATGGCATGGCTTGTCATGGTCAGAGGAGGAGGAGATGTTTGCTGCTATAGATGGTGGAGGACATGGTGGAGCTGATGGTGGAGGTGATAGGCCGAGAATCATATGTGAAGTCAAGGCAAATTTAAGCAGAAAACAAGGCAAATTCAAGGAAGAAAGGTAGAAAAGAATAAAGAGAAGCCATTAACTTGGATTTTTTTCTCAAATGAGAAATAGCCGTGAGTTGAGGAGGATAAGAAGTATTTTCACATGAAAGGCAATGGGAAATGTAGGGCTATCAAGAAAAAATGAAAAGGCAAGGCAAATGAAAAGACAAGGAGATGAAAAGACTAGAAAATGAAAAGGTTTTTGACTCTTTGTTTTCTATTTTCTTTTATTCAAATAAACTAATTAAAATTTCAGTAATATGAATTTAAAACCGAAATAAAGTAATATAAAATAAAAATAAATAATAAATTTTAAAGAAAATGAAAAAGGAATTAAAGAAATTGCTTAAAATTTCAAAACAGGGTTCAAAAATTACAATTAAATCATCATTAGCTTTGGAAAAATATCTACTTCATTTCAAAAATATTCTAAAGCAAAATTTTGAAATAAAATAATTTCCTAAACCTATTAAAAGTGAAATAAATAATTAAATTTAGAGAAAATAGAAAAATAATTAAAGAAATTGTTTAAAAATTGGAAACAGGACATGAAAATTACAAATAAAATACCATTGGCTCTGGACAAATTTCTATTTCACTTTAAAACAAATAAATGTCAAATAAATAAAATAAATGAGGAAAAAATAAAGTCAAAATGAAATAAAAATGAAAACCTTAAGAAAATAGAAAAATAAATAAAGAATTTTTTAATTAATTGAAACTAGAAATTAAAAATTATAAACAGAATACAACTGACATTGGAAAATGTCAATTACACTTTCAAAAATGTTTTAAAACCAAAATATATACAATACATGTTATTTAACCATATAAACATGAATTAGAACATTACATGACCAAATAAAATATTATTTATATAATTTAAAATAAACAATTTTGTTAAATACAGCAAATTTCACACAATAGTTAAAAAGGCATAACTTTCACATTATAAATCAGATTTCAACGAAACGAAAAGCAGTGTTCATAAAATTTTATTTACTTTCATAATAAAAGATAAAATTAAAAATTTAAAACTTTCAAATTTTAAATTTAAAAGTCAAAGTTTGGCCATTTTGACCAAAATTCACTTTTTTGGAAAATATTCAATTTATACATGTTTGAAATTATAATTTACATTAAACCAAAATTTGTATTTAAAATAACAAAACTATTCATTTTAATAGATAAAAATAAAGTTTTTAAATCAAGAATTCAATTATAATAATTAAAATATACAGTTAAAACAGTCAGAAAATACAGGGTTGTTACACTCTCTCCCACTCAAAACTTTTCGTCCCCGAAAAGGAACGAGGCAGGGGAAAACAAAAAGATAGAATGAAATAGGATTAAGACAAGATGGCAAGAAGATTGAAATTTATACCTGATAACTGTTGTTATAGGTAAGTTTAACAAGGTGGAGATGATCTTCTCAACATCCTCTAGAATCAAGAACACAAGAATGAAAAAGATCTTCTAGAATCTGATTCACCCTTTCCGCTTGACCGACGGTCTATGGATGGCAACCAGTGCTCAGATTCAAAAATGAGTACCAAAGATTATAGAAAAATTTCTAAACAAAATGGTATAAGCAATAGCCTTCACATTCTGTTGCAAGATAAGGGAAATAAGGATAACCAAAAGATAGTTTGAAAACAAAATAAGATAATAAATTTGAAACCACGAAAATTTCAACTTATATTGATAATAAATCTTACATAAGTTAAATAAATCTAAACTATCTCTAATTTCATTATCTAATCATCCAATTATCTTAAATTGACAAATCCCTAAAATCATGTATTTGAAAATATTTTATTATACTCAAAATGTACCAAATAAAATTTAATTCTTCTTCATTTCTAATTAAAATTAACTTTATTTCTCTCAATATATCTTATCACCCATGTTAAATATATTTATACTAATTATAAATGCTTTAATTTATTCTCAGTTTCTTTAACATCATTTTATATTGTAAATTATTCCATTGCCCTTTTCTTTATTTACCACTGTTAATCATTTTATAACTAAAATTTAAGTGTATAACATTTATTATAACCACTCAAAATTTATTTATAAAATCTTTTTTTTTGTATATTATCCAATTACATATTCAATTTCTGAAAATTTTGGTAAGTTATATTGGAATGAAATTATGTATGATACAAATAAACTTTCCAATTCAATCATTTCAAACTTGAATATTTATCCAAATCTTGAAATTATACTTAAAATTATCCTTCAAGATAAAATTTAGGAACTAAATTTCCAATAAATTCCAAACTATTTAGAGATAACTAAATGCACATATACTATATATATAAATATCCATTCAAATTTAAATCATATATCAGCATATGTTATAAATCCAGTCTTATTTTAGAAATTCAAATCAATTAAATTACCCAAAACAAAACTGTAGCAAGACTACAGAATGGTCTCTTCACTTGAAACTCGAAAATGAATGTCGATGATGTTGCAGTCATCACCGAAGTTATTTTCCAGCGACAAAGAGAAGAGCACTAATTTTAAACTTTAAAATTCTTTGGAAACAAATTTCTATTCAAAAATACATTAAATAGTACATTCTTTAAAACTTTAAACACAAGGTTTGGAACCATTGGAAATTAAATTCCCAAATTCTTGTTTAAATTCATTTTAAATTTCCAAATAAATTTATAACCATGTCTATAGTTCACTTATTTATAAATGAAACAAGAGATAATGATATATAAAACCAAATATTATTTCTTAACAACCCTTCAATAAAATTCAGAAAAGATTTATAATATAGTCACAAAATTTATTTCATTACTAAATTTGAAAAAACAACATATTGTGTCAGTTTGTTCTGTTCAAGTGTTTTGGAAATCTTATCGATAGCATTGATCAGACAAATCGATCAAAAACCCAAATCAACATCAACAACTCAAAAACACAATATATTAAACATTTTAAATATTAGTTTAAAATTACACTTCAAGAATGATTTGAAGATAAGTTGGAAACAAAGATGAGATAATTAAATAACAGAATAGAAAGATGGATAAGCTTACATAAATCGCGGGCAACCTTAACCGGGTCAACCGTGACTTAAAGAATAAGACCAATGTGGATTTCTTGAGTAAATCAACATTCGATCTCGAGATGTAGAGTTCGAAATTATAAGAGATACTAGCATCTAAACCGAGGATATAGAATCTCTGGTGAATCGATGCTGTTGTAAAGGAGTTTTCCCCCTTTACAAATAAATTTGAGGTTGGCGAGACCGCCGACTCATTATGAAGATCTTTTGAAGTGGAGTTATGGGATACTCCAGAAACGAAAAAAGATAAATAGTGAGGGACACGAATGGATTTTATAACCACAGGGAATGTTCCAAAATTCAAAGAAATCGAGTCAAAAAGGAAGAGATTTAAACTCGAATGGAAGTGATTCTGTAAATACATTTGCCCTGTATTCTGAGTTTTGCCTAGAGCTACCAAAGCTCTGATACCAACTGTGACAACCCGATATTTTTAACCATTCGCATTCGCACATGTCGGACTTGAATTGCTCAAAATACCGCGTTGTAAATAAAATTTGGCAAATCTCAGAATATACAGTAAATACATAATCACAGATCATAGACACAGAGTAAATAATAATGCAGCGGAAATAAAAGAGATAGTAGTTCATGAAGCTACTATATAAAAATAAGATACATCAGAGTTAAACAAGATACAACAGAAGAGTAACAAGATACATCAGGTACAAATCATAATACATCACTGAAATCACTGGATACAGAAAGCAAAATAGATGGTTGGATCTTCAAGGAAAGCTCCAACTCCAAAGGTGAATCTTGAATGCTAACTCACTCAATCTGAATCGAGCGTAAAGCAAAACACAAAACACTCGAGTCAGGACATAAAAACTTATGAACTGTAAATCAACTCAAGTGAACAGTAACAAAAATGCATCAGTAACTTAAAGGATGCTTGGGATCGCCCATCCTTTAAGGATCCGTTAAACTATTTACTATGTAGTAATATTGCGCTATTATAATAATGTCTACAGTAAAATAAACTTACTTTTAAATAGCGTTCCGGGCTACCCATATCACCCTTCACACATAATAGTCCCAGTAGTCCATCCAATATCATGCAATCTCCACTCCGGGTGACTGTCAGAGGATACCACATGGGCTACGGGAGGAAAACAAACTCGTAGTAAAGTCTTGGTATGGTAGGTGACACGGCACACAAGGCAATGCCAGGGTAGATATACTAATTACGCACACGGGCTGGTGGTAACGCAGCAGCCACATACGCCCACCTCGGAACATACTCCCAATCAAAATCGAAGTATGACCATCTAATCAATCATCAGTAAGAGTATAGTATCGAAGGAATGTGTCCGATCGGAGGAATGACCTCACTTGGCCCGAGATCACTCCTGTTTTAGCCACCTTATGCCAACTCACGGGAGCTGGGTCCACGTAATATACCTCAAGAACGTCGCCACCATCCTACTTCATTCTGAAATCTCCACCGCGTACACAGTTGTTAAAGTGGTTTTCGGAGTTGGCAGAGAGTTTGACAACTTCCGATCCCAGTCTCTTTAACAACTAATCGTTATTATAACGCCGTGGTCATTTCAAAATAGTTTATACTTCAAAAATAATATCATTTCATTTCAAAATTATATCCCTTTCAAAATAGTTATACTTCAAAACCAAAACCATTTTATTTCAAAACTATTTATTCAATCAAAATAGTTTATACTTCGAAACCGAAACCATTTTTATTTCAAAACTATATTCAAATCAAAATAGTTTATCATTTCCATTTCAAACATATATTCACCTTTAAAAAAAAATCATAATACTTTCAAAGTATAACTTTTCCGAAACCAAAGTACTTGAAATCATTACACATTGAAAATCGTAACATTCTGAAATCATACATTTGAAATCATCCTTTAATTCTTTACACTTTACAGATTTATTCCATTAAACCTAAATTTCAAATTTCCAATTTAATTTAATTCAAACCATCAGTTCCAATTCAATTTAGTTTTCTAACAAAACATTTCAAATCTTATAAATTTCAAATATAGATTTGATCTACAAAATAAATTATTCAATTTTAATGTATTTCTAAACTTTAATATCCCACATTTCAAAACTAAACTTTATAATTCCATATATTCATATCTCAAATCTAATTTCATTATTATTTAATTTTGAAATATTCATTCATTTCATAAATCCAATATTATTTAACTAAACTTAAATTACAATTAAACCAAATACCTTTTCATACAAATATAAACTTCAAATATTCCTTTATCAAATAGATCAAAATCAAACATTATTCCACATTCATATTCTTTATTAAAATAATGATCAAATCATTTCCAAACCATTTCAAAATCATTAAAAATATCATATCCTTTCAAAACCTTATTATTAGATCATTATTTGAATTCAAATTCAAATACTCAAATTTAAATATCATTTTTAAATCAAATAAGTCGTTCATTTATTATTTCAAGTATAATTACAAAATACATTAAAAATTCCATTCAAAAATTCATTTATCTCATTACATTTCATTCCATTTAACATATAACCAAATAAACCCTATTTAAATTCAAATTCAAATTTAAATTCCTTAAAAATTCAAATTTAAATATTTAAATATATTCAAAACTTCTTAAATTTCACAATTAATCAATTTCCAAAAGCTAAATCATTTAACACTTTAAAATATAACTCAAACAGTGTTAAAATCTATAACATTTCAAACATTGCTAAATTATAGCAAGGACAGCATTTATAAAGTGCTATCGTAGCTTATAGTTTCCAAAATGGTTTGGTTCAAGAATAACAGCATTTATAAAATTCCGTAATAGATATTTAGTTATTTCAAATATTGTTAGATTCAAAACAACAGTATTTAAAAATGCTGTCAAAAGACTACAGCATTTTGAAAATGCTATAAAATTCCGGATTTCAATTTATCTTTTCAAAAATAATAATAAAACTCCAAATTTTATCATTATAACTTGAAAATCATATTTCTAGACTTCAAAATTTCACATTTAAAATCATTTTAACATATGATTTAACACAATAAAATTTTAAGATCAAATATTCAATTTAAAAACTCCATCCATTTATTAAGTCAAAATTCACTGTTTATTAACTTATAAATTTAATAAAACATAACATTTTACTTCATATATCATTTCAAAACTTTAAATTTAATTTCCATTATTTACTTGCATTTAAGATAAAATTTAAAGTCAAAAATCATAATTACTTCAAATTTACGTACTTAAATTCACAATTTCAAGACTTAATATTTAATTTTCTTAAAACCATAAAATATATATTTTTAAATCAAAATTTCATACTTTAAAAAAATACATATTTTAATAAAAATCGTTTAAAAATAAACCACGGGGTCTGTATATAATTTTCTAACCTAGGTCAAGTGATACAGATATATATCATTTCAATCTGCAGTTTACAAAGAAAACCCGGGTTCTATCATTTCAAACTCGCAATCCCAAGTCAAATAAAATACAATAAAAATCACTCAGGCCTATCATTTCAGCCCATAACAATTTTTCCTATTCTAAAGTCTGTTTGGTATGTATCATTTCAACCCATAGTGATTCCATTCTAACAGGGAACTTGCAGTGTGAATATATGCATAAATAATATAAACAATGTCAATGTCACAATATAATGTCATATATCAGATGTCAGGTGATAATTAACAGTTTTAATATGGTAATAACATGGCATATCATATCGTTTGATCGTCATTAACTTGCATAAACGTTTTATATTACTAAACACTTATCATCAATTCACTATTGCATAAGTATAAATGTCAGAGTGAGAAAGACTCACCTTTATCAAAGCTAGAGACAAACAACACACACAAGAGCGATTCCAAAGGCACGACAAACACGATTTGATTTGAATGGATGGAGACCCTTGTAAACAACACAAAATATAACATACATAAGCACAAATATAGATATCGACATACAAATATAATCAACAACTTTAGTTTGCAAAACAGTTGCAAAACAAGAGAGATGACCAAACCTTAGAAGCAAAAGACTTGCACACGACAACATAAGCCTGTCACATGATCAAATGGGCTTGATCCCACCACACTAGGCTCAGCCTAGGTGTCAACGTGGCTCGGCCATGGCCTAGAGACAAGGCTTAGGGAATGAAAGTGGAAGGTAAAAGCAAAACAAGTGGAAATTAAAGGAGGCAAGGGGTTTGGGTCAAGGAATGGAAGGTTTTGGTGTACATAGGCTCGGCCTATGGTCCTATGGGCTCGGCCTATGGTCCTATGGGCTCGGCCTGGTGCATCTTCAGGTCAAGTCAGAGATGATGATGATGGCTATAGGTCATGGCAGCAAGTGGTGGTGGTGTTAGAGGTGGCGGCCAAGGCTAAACATGAAGGAAATGGGAATACAAGGCTCGGCTAGGCAATATTTGGAGTTTTAAGCAAAGTTTTGTGGAGATGGCTTCAATTGGATGGCATGGCTTGTCATGGTCAGAGGAGGAGGAGATGTTTGCTGCTGTAGATGGTGGAGGACATGGTGGAGCTGATGGTGGAGGTGATAGGCCGAGAATCATATGTGAAGTCAAGGCAAATTTAAGCAGAAAACGAGGCAAATTTAAGGAAGAAAGGTAGAAAAGAATAAAGAGAAGCCATTAACTTGGATTTTTTTTTTCTCAAATGAGAAACAGCCGTGAGTTGAGGTGGATAAGAAGTATTTTCACGTGAAACGCGATGGGAAATGTACGGCTATCAAGGAAAAATGAAAAGGCAAGGCAAATGAAAAGACAAGGAGATGAAAAGACTAGAAAATGAAAAGGTTTTTGACTCTTTGTTTTCAATTTTCTTTTATTCAAATAAACTAATTAAAATTTCAGTAATTTGACTTTAAAACCGAAATAAAGTAATATAAAATAAAAATAAATATTAAATTTTAAAGAAAATGAAAAAAGAATTAAAGAAATTGCTTAAAATTTCAAAACAGGGTTCAAAAATTACAATTAAATCATCATTAGCTTTGGAAAAATATCTACTTCATTTCAAAAATATTCTAAAGCAAAATTTTGAAATAAAATAATTTCCTAAACATATTAAAAGTGAAATAAATAATTAAATTTAGAGAAAATAGAAAAATAATTAAAGAAATTGTTTAAAAATTGGAAACAGGACATGAAAATTACAAATAAAATACCATTGGCTCTAGACAAATTTCTATTTCACTTTAAAACAAATAAATGTCAAATAAATAAAATAAATGAGGAAAAAATAAATTCAAAATGAAATAAAAATGAAAATCTTAAGAAAATAGAAAAATAAATAAAGAATTTTTTTAATTAATTGAAACTAGAAATTAAAAATTATAAACAGAATACAACTGACATTGGAAAATGTCAATTACACTTTCAAAAATATTTTTTAACCAAAATATATACAATACATGCTATATACCCATATAAACATGAATTAGAACATTACATGACCAAATAAAATATTATTTATATAATTTAAAATAAACAATTTTGTTAAATACAGCAAATTTCACATAATAGTTAAAAAGGCATAACTTTCACATTATAAATCAGATTTCAACGAAACGAAAAGCAGTGTTCTTAAAATTTTATTTACTTTCATAATAAAAGATAAAATTAAAATTTTCAAACTTTCAAATTTTAAATTTAAAAGTCAAAGTTTGACCATTTTGACCAAAATTCACTTTTTTGGAAAATATTCAATTTATACATGTTTGAAATTATAATTTACATTAAAATCAAAATTTGTATTTAAAATAACAAAACTATTCATTTTAATAGATAAAAATAATGTTTTTAAATCAAGAATTCAATTATATAAAGATTTTGGATTTTTATAAGGGTTTTTAAATTGAATATTGATTTCCATATATAATAATAATGATATATATATAAATATATGTTCACTCCTTTAGCGTGCTAAAATCTATCCTTGCTTGTCGCAGCAAACTGACTTATCGTGTCTAATTCATGCCAATGTCCGTTACATCGTTCTTTTTCGTAGTTGTTTCCATCGTCATCTAGCCTCAAAAGGTGAGCGATCACTTATGATTAACATTCTTATATTTATTAAATTTTCATTTCAATTGAAATGACAATTGAAATATGCTCCTGTTAGTTATTTAACTTGTTATATATATGTTGTTATCTGTAACTGTTCACCTGTGGGATATGACACCATATCCTGTTGTTTATATTTTATTTAGGTGTTTTTAGGCACAAGGAATAAGTTGCAAAAAAATTTATTCTGAAGGACAGCAAGTTTGTTTTTTGGTCTGAAGGACACTTTATAGTGTAAATCACAGAATGATAGTTGCAACTATCATTTTCTGTTTACACTATAAAGTGTCCTTCAGACTAAAAAACAAACTTGCTGTCCTTAAGACTAAATTTTTTTGGAACTTTTTCCCTGTGCCTATTTTCCTGTTTTATTTAATCACCGATGATATATGCCTGTTGTTATATTTATATTTTATCATATATGTTTTCACTCTGCAAGTTCCCTGTTAGTATAGAATTCACTATTGGTTGAAATGATACATATCCGAACGATTTGTAGAATATGAGAAAATCGTTATGGGTTGAAATGATAGACCCAAGCGATTTTCATTGAATTTTGGATTGCGCGTTGAAATGATATATACCTGTATATATTTAAATTGCAGATTGAAATGATAAATATCTGTATCACCTGTCCATAGGATAGAAAATTATAAGACACTGTTGGTTTATATATAAATATTTTGAAAAGGTTTCTATGGTTTTGAAAGAAAAAATATATAGTTTTATTTAATATTGAAAATATTATATATATATATATATAAATGAGTTTTTCCAAATATAAATTAATCATATGATATTTTGAGCAATTCAAATCCAACATGTGCGGATGCTAATGGCATGCAATAGCGGGTCGTTGCAGTTCAATCAATTTTACGTTCAAACCTACCACACAACTTTTAATTTTTTATTTTTAGAAAATTCTAATTTTGCAAATTCGATTTCTCATGTTATAAAGAAGGTGAGAAACAGAAAACCTCACATGTTCCATTTTACTTTTGTGCACCTTTTTCTCTGTAATTCAGACTTATGCCACTATTCTACGAAAATCCTTATTTACATTCCCAAACATAGTTTATGTATGAAAATTTTCTTTACAATTTTTTTTCTTCATTTATAGTTCTCATTTCTTTTAGTTTTCATCTTTGATTGCTTTCTTTTAATTTACTGTTTTCCTTTTAATTACACTCTCTTCTTTTATTTTCTTATTTTATTGGTCACCTAATTCCAGCTCAAGCGTACCCAAGCAATATTCTTAGGCTCTATAGTGCTAACACACTCTACTGGAACTCTCTACTAATCTCTAAAAATAATTCTTGCTATCTTCTTCATAACCTCAACCATTTTCCATCTTACCTACGTACTTATCCTCATCTACTCCAAATTTTAAAACTTAGTTTGGCTTTTAATTTTTTTTCTTTTCACAATTCAAATTTCAAAAGTTTGCTTATTTATTTATTTACTTTGAAATGTCAATTCCTAAGATTCTAACCTTCAAAAGGTGTTACTTAGAATTTTCCAAAATTGCCAAGTGCCATAATCATTTCTACTTCCAAAAATCTATATTTTTTTATAATTTCTAACTTTAAGACATCCCCTTAAATCTTGCGACGAATATGCAATGATTCTAAGTTTAAAATTTAGCCTTCTCTTCCTTTTTAAAGCATTTTTTTCAATAAATTATTGGGATCCTTAATTTATTTTTTTTCCCATTAAAACTTATTTTTCACCAAACCATTTTTAGAAATAATGTCACTTCATTATTTCAAAACAACTTTTCTTTCATAATTTCAAATTATAAAAACTAAAGTAAATAAGAACAACTATTCCTCTATTATCCTCATAACAGCTCATACTCTTCGTTCAAGTTAAGTTTTCTAAAGATACACAATTAATTGTGCATAACAAGGGAAAACGTTTATTTTCCCTTGCTTAGCCTCTCTAATTATATTTTCTATGGTATAATTATTATTACCCAACAAAACGGTCTCTTATTACTACACTTCCTACCTAGAGATTTCACACTTAAACGCATTGGAACTATTTCTCCTAAGAGAAGCAATCGACGCTAAAATTTTCTCTGAATACTATAATAGAGGTGTGTGTTTTGTGTGAAACAACAAGGATTTTTTGTTTTTTTCCTTATTATTTCAACAAAATGTAACATTCCTGAAGATTTATCAAGTTTAAATTGGCAATTAAATTTATTTTTGAAAATAAATTGTGAATTAATTAGAGATTTCTAGGATAAATAAATAATTTTTGATTATAAATAGAAAGTTTCATTTGAAATTTAAGCATAAGTATTTACTGAATTTCAACATAAAAATGAAAAATAGGAAATTAAAAAAATTGAGATTAATAAAAAGATAATGATAGTGTTTTCTAAATTTTTAATTATATTGATATTTGGAAGAAGTAATAAATTTCAAAAGATTTATGATTTAATTCTCTTATATAGATAAATGTGACTATTTGTTAATATGAAATCAAAATTTTTATTTCCCTCTTTTCTTTTAAATGTTGTACAAAAATAAATAATAATAAAATGTATGGATGTAAATTCTGTAAATATAAATTTGAAATAAATGTATGAACTAAATAAAAAAAAATTTGAATGTGAAGAGAAAAGAAAACAATGGGGATAAGGTCTTATTATTGTAAATATAGATGTAAAAGAAAACACAACACCCACATGAATAAAAGAAGTACATTTATTTATAAAATGAATATGATATTTTTTTTTTTAATTCTTTGTCTTGTAAAATTTCAAATGATAAACATGCATAAGGAAGAAAAGGCAATCAACATGCATAGATCTCATAACCATCTCTCCTTACAAATGGCATTCATTTTATTTAAATTGAATAAAAAAATGAAATTTAAAAATTATAAAAACTTTTCAGTTTCCTATATGCCATTATTAAACATCTCACTAAATCTCTGATATACAGCAACAAGAGATTTGAGCCTCTCAAATCTCAAACCCCAAAGGAAAAACAAATAGAAAAAAAAAATCAGAGAAAGGCTGGTCATCATCTTCAATTCAGAGTAAAAGTAAAAACCTGAAAAATCTTCTTCAACAACAAGAACCTGAGGAAGAAAATCAAAAGAGAGATCAAATCTGAAAGCAAATCAACTCAAAAGCATTTCACAAATCAATGATTCAACCTGAAGCAATTGAAAAGAGTGAGAGCTACAACCTGTTAGCTTCAGATTTTAAACATCAAACAAACAAAATCATTTCAAACTCATAATCAGATCTGAAAAGAAGTTTCAGATTTAATTTCAAAAGCTTGAAGCAAAGCAAGTGACAGATCAAACAAACAGAATCAAAACTGCAGATTTATAAATCAACATCAAAGCTTCAGTTTTTGGCCAGGGATAGTGCAGTTGATGTCTGAAATAATTTAAGGCAAGTCACTTCCTTTTTAAGAATTGAATTTTGAGTTGTGAATCAGTGATGAAGCAAGAATTTAAACAACTTTATTTAACAGTTGCAGGAAGAAATTAGGTTCAAAGATTAAACTCATTCCTGGATTTCAAGTAGCAGAGAAAAAAAAGGGATTCTCTGTGTATAACAAAATTCAAACTGTAGGTAAATTAAAATTTCTGTTATTGATGGATTGAATAAACAAATAAATAGTCATTAAGAAAAGATTTAAACTATTATATTAATCAGTTCATGAAACAAATCAAAATCAAAGTTTAAAAGACAACAGTTCCAGTTCTCAAAAATAAGATGCTTCTGCTCTGTCTCTGTCTTTTTTTTCATCAAGATCCAGGTGAGCAAACTCACTTATGTTGGCCTATATTCTTTGATGTTGTGATTGATGCTTAAATTTTGTTCTGGAAATGTTGTTTGATATGTCTGTGTACTTGAGTGTATTAGTGCATGCCTATCTTACAGATATATGTATATCTGCTCCTATGTTTACAGGCTTTCAAACCCTGTTCTTAAACTAAAATCTCCTTCTCAAATTTATCTTAGACTTTAGGATTTAAATGAAATTGTTTATACAATCCAGATTTAAGTTTTAAAAATAGCTTGAGTATGTTTTTTTTCTAGACTACCTTGAAGTATTAATATACAGTGAAAAAAAAGGGTTCTTGTTTGATTTTATTCAAAACTCTTGAGTCAATCTCTGTTTAAGCTTAGGTTATAAACAGAACTGGGTTGTTTCATCTCAAAGTTAAGATTTAAAATTATACTTCAGTCAAAATTATTGAAGTGTCTTTGGAAATTTCCTGGAAATCAAAAATGACTGAGAAAAAAATAAAAATGTGTCAAAATCCAAACATGGTAATTCATAAGTTCAGGATCATAATTTGAATTCATAAACTTAAACATGATTTTTAACACTAAAATCATAATTTTTAATTTGGGATTGAGTGGGCATTTCTGGTTTAACCAGAAATGGGTTTTGGGGAGTTTTCTGGTCATTTCTGTGATTTTGGGTGTCGCGATTCTTTCGGAAGGTGGTAGAGTGATCAGGGAAGTGGGGAAAATTGTCAGGAGGGTGATTAATTTGTTGAGGAATTCGCGGTAGTTGATTCTTGTATGGAACCCTAGTTTCAATTAGGTCTAGTAATTCGATTCGTTCGTCCTTCCTTGTTGATCGAGTGTTATGAGTTTTTGGGGGGTGATAGTTGAGTGGTTTACGAATACGTGGCCGAAGTTGCCGACGCTCAGGTGGCCGGAGTCGAGGAAGTGGGACGTTGCCAGGTTTTGGGTTGAGAGGATCAGCTGTTCCAGGGTGATTGCGTCATCTCGAATTCGACTTTGAGATTCGAGGGAGGATCTGATGATCGCATCAGAGTCTATGGACGAAGATTGGTATGGGACGATCATCGTTGATGATCTGAGGTGATCAACGGCACCGTGCATGTGCACGGTGCACTGTTGATCGAGTGAAGATGAATTTGGTTTGTGCTCGTGTGAATTGATTTTTGACTCGGAGTGTTGTAGTGTTTTTCTCGGGGAAGTCTAACTTTGGCTCGAAGTAAATTAAGATCGCCTCGGGTTAAAATAATGTTACAGTTTTTGTTCAGAAACCTGTAGTGTTTTTTTTTAAATTTAAACTGAAGTTTAAAAATGAAATCAAGGTTTTAAACTAGGTTTTAAACCTAAGTTTGAATCTGACTTTAAGTAAGTTTGAACCTACGTTTTGGAATGATTTAAAATTTTGAAATTTAGATTTGTTTTAACACCTTTAATTATTTAAAGTGAATCTGGCCTGAATTTAAAACCGAGAGTTCGAATTGTAAGTAAGGGTTAAATAAGTTTGAATATAAGTTATAAAATCTGGAATGTGAGTTTGAACCTCAGTTTTTTTTAAATAAAATTAAGTTTTTAAATTTAAATTGTTATAACTACTTTATAAATGGTTACATGATGTGAAATTTAAAATGAAGTTTAAATGTAAGTAAGTTTTTGAATCTAAGTAATCTGGAATCAAAATTTAATATGTATTCCAGTTTTAAAATGAAAAGAAGTTTTTAAATTTAATAATAATTTAAACAACTTTGAATGTTATAGTGTATCTTTTAATTGATTTGAATATAAAAAAATATGAAATTGGTTTTAAATTCTTGTGAACTTCTCCTATAAAATGAATATTCTTTAACTTGTGAGATAAAAGGGGTTTTTGGAATTGTTGCTTAAGTTAAATTTGTATTCATTTTAAATATTAAATTTAAAATAAATTGGAAAGCAAATTGTTTTTAAATGCTTTGTTTAAGAAAGAGATGTTATATCTTAAAGATAAATAGAATTTAATGATTTGGATTCATTAAATTATTAAGTAAATTAATCAAATAATTTATAAATGGTTAAATAAAGATAGTAATTACTTAGTGAAAGTTATTAAATGTGGATAATTAAAAATTAAAGATTGATTTATCAAATGTTAAGGGTTAATTACCTTAAAGCATAATTAACAATGTGGTTAATCAATTAAGATAATTAAATTAAGGATAACTAATTAAGGTTAATTAATTTAAAGTGATTAGGAAATCATTATTAATTAAGGAGTAACTAATTTTTGTAAGTAGTTAAGGAATAATAAATCTATTAATAAATTAAGGATAATCAATTATAATTAAGATTTAATTAATAATTTAGGATTTATTTATTAAAGTAATTAATTAAAGGTTGATTAATAAAAGTAATTAAGTTTTAATTAATTACAATTAAGGGTTAATTAATTAAGATAATTAATTAAAGAAATGATTTAACGAAGGTGGTTAAGACTTAATCATTGATTATAGATTACTAATAAAGGTAATTATGTGAGTAATAAATCTATAACCACATAATTTATTCACCTTAATCAAAGATGTTTGATTGTTATTGAATGCTATGTGATGGATTGATATATTTGATATGTGATGTGACGCTATGTGATGCTTTGTGCTGAGCTGTTATATCTGTAATGTATATATTGATATGAAAACCCTTGACCTGTAGAACGACATTTGAATTTCGATGCGACAGGGAGTCGGATTCCAGTTGGTTATCCGAAACCCACATCGAATCATAATAATGAATCGTTGTGATTGATAAATTTACTTTATCTATGAATCTATGAATGAAGATAAGCGTTATGAGTTATACCGCTTATCGATATTGATATGATTGATGTTGTGCACTATTGTGTAAAACCCCTGGACCACACTGTACACACACAAATATGGATTGCATGTGGAAATGGGTTAAGTCACAGATTTTTGAAATAATCTTAAAATTGAATTTTTGAATCCAAAATAGTTTTGGAATTAGAATTGAAAAGCTTTTGAAAAATGTATTTCAAAAATAAAAGTTATTTTGAATAACATGATTGAGTTTTGAAATTTAAATAATTTGATTTAAATTTGAATTCAATATTTGAGATTGAATTCTATGATTTGGGGATTAGGGTTTAAAAAGTTATTCAACTTATAAATGGGTTTATATGGGATTTTAAACCATTTTAAAAGTGTTGTTTTGGGGCTTTAAATTTAACCCAAAGATTTTAACTTGTATAAATGAAATCGGATTTTTCCGAAACGAAAACTATTTTTTTCAAATGATTGAAGCTCTCACATAAGAATGAATTTCCAATTTGTGTTAAAGGATTTCAAGTCTAAAAATGAAAATAGTTTTCCAAGTTATGAATAAAACTTTGAAAACGTGTCTTGAAAGCTATAAATTAAATCTTTAGTTTAAAGATTTAAGGAATTAATCCGATTGAAATGGAAATTGTTTTTAAATCTAGGGATAGATCTTTGTGAAACTGGGTGAAACTTTGTGAAACGAATCTTTTTGTCAAAAGATTTAAAATGGTAATTTGTTTAACCATTTGAAGAAAAGCTTTGGATTTTAAAGTTGTGACTTAACTGAAATCCCATATCCATATATTTTTAAAAAATTGCGCTCATTATTCGGATTAGCCGGGAGACGACCTTGTGTCATATAGCCCATTCCGAATAGTGATACGACGTTATGGATTGCAATTGAAGACCAGTGTTGAAGACCGGGTGTCTTCAAGAATGATAGGATAACTTGTCGATTGACTCTGCACTGAGTTGCTCCGGTATAGAGTTTCCCTAAGTGACGGGAAGTCCGATCGGGATTGTGGATACCCGGATTTGCAAGGGCTTCTTCGAAAGTGCCTTCGGTTCTGTTCGAACCCGGAACAGACTTGTATGGTTGTATGTCCGACATTACACTTTGAGATATTAAACTGGTCTCTATCAAATACATTTCTGCTTGGTGGCGGAGAATTTATTCTCTTAGCTTAACACCCTTCTCTGAGACGTACGAGCTCAGAGGTTATGTAGTTGATATTTATCAGTGATATATTCCCAATTTGGTAATGTGACATGCTAAGTGCTGCTGTGTGTTGATGATCATCTGTTGATCATTTGTGATCAAAGCATGGCTTTTGTATAAAGCGTAGCTTTGTGGACGAGACTGCATCAGGACCTCACACCCCGGAAATGGTCGAAACAGGAAAGATGCGGCAAGGTTATGAGGATCGCGCCCTTTAGGGTGTGTCATTCCCTTCTGGTAAAGGGTGGTATCATGGTATGGAGCCCAGATACTTACTCATGTGGATACTGCAGATCTATTACTTTGTGATACTTTGTGGTTGTTGGTGTCGAGCGCTCGGATAAAGGTCCCAAAGGACCGGGGAATGGCATGCTCGAGTAGTAGTTACCTAGTTACAGAGGTAACCCGACCTTGTGTTGGCAGAGATCCGGTTAGGTTCTCGGGACGTCCCGCCAGAGGTGATCCTATGTGGCAGTAGGAAGTTCCTTAGCCTGACCATTTGTTGGAAATCCATTCATCCAATACGTGCCTTGTATGGTTTTAGTTGTAGAACCTGCCATTTACTTATGGTGGTCACCACTGTTTAGATGGTAGCTATAGTAGGCATAGTTCGGAATGTCTATGCTGGCTAGGATTTATATTATACTTTCGAAATGGTTTTCCACACTTTGCACTTATAGTAATAATATCAAAGAGAATTTCCTCGTATCTAGCATATTTGACCATCATAAGGAGAAATCTCCTCCAAGTCTGCGTTTGCATTGTGTGTGTGGCGGGAGGCCTTATGGTAGTTTCATTTTCTAAAAAGCATTGCGGATTTCAAATTTAAATTCCTTTGTTTGTTTGAAAGACCAAATGTTTTGTTTGCTCACACTAGTCCCACGACTGACCCGGAGTTTATTGTTACTTTCCTAAACTCTAGGTGCCCACTATTTTCCCACACAGGCAGTCTAGAGTTGGGTTTTTCAGATAATCGAATAGTAGGTGTAGATTCGATAGCTTTCAGCCTTAGGATTTGGCAATCGCATTTGGATCGAGTTGCTTCTCTTCATCTTGATTGGGAGTTCGAGCTATTTTCTGGATTGATGTCTTGGAGATGAAGGTTACCAATGCTGGAGTCCTTTCTAGAAGACTATATTGGAGATTTTGTTCCGCTGCTAGTGTTCCCTTTTCTTTTTCGCTGCTATTATCTTGTATCATATCTCTGATGTATATTCATTATATCATTCTGTTGTATCATGTTGTATCAGTTATTGTATCAAAGGTTGTATATTGATATATTCTTTTTCTTCCGCTGTGTTGTTGTACTTAATGTGTTATAAGCTCCGACGAACCAGATTTGACGTTTGGATCTGCGGCATTTGAATACGAGTGTCGTATTCGGTGCCGATTTTCGAAGGTCGATTCAGGGTTGTTAGAATTGGTATCAGAGCTGAGGATTAAAACTTTAACTCAGGAGTATAACACATTAAGTAACTCATTAGAGATAGGGTGAAGTATACCCTAGAATGAGTAATCCCTAAGATATACGTTCGAATGCCTCAGTAAATTCTCTTATTATTCACTAATAGTGAGTATGAGTGCAAGAAGAGGACCAGATAGGGGACAGGGGAGTACCACTACAAATGGTCAATACTCTGCAACAGTGGAAACAACTTTCTTCTCAATCTCCTTTGATTCGATTCCAAAATTCTTTTGATTGCTTGATGGCTACAAGAAAAGTTTCGGTGCAATGGTGGCCCTACGAATCGTCGTAGAAAATCCTTACTTCGTATCTTCATCGGGTTCTTATCAGCTTTTCAGCTCTAATGAATTTGAAATTGAAAATTTTAAATAAATTGGAAATTTTAAATAAATTGGAAATTTTAAATTAAGTTAAATTGGTTAATAAATATAAGGCTAAATTTGAATGGTATCAATAAAATGATATCGGTTAAAACCAAATTCGAAATTCTATTGTAATTTTTGTGTATATCAAAGTCCGAAGAGGGACAAGTTGGTATATACTTTGGGTTATTCCAGTTCGGATTTAGAATCCATATCTAGCGTTTGAGAATTGTAGAAGATTTAGTCCATCTACCTATTCTCTGGGATCCGATATATACTACGAACGATTAGTTATCCCTTCGAACTAATCAATGCCCTTGCATATTCGTAGACCGGATAACTCGAGTATCTTGTGTAATATTGTATGAGTTTGTTCTCGTATTGTTGATATTCTGATTTGGTAAACCGAATGCAGAATAAATATTTCGATCTGATCTGATCAATCATTTCTTTATCTATCATCTAATCTTTCTCGTCTTCCTTGCAAATTTCGAGGATGAAATTTTTTTTAGGGGGGAATCTGTAACATTCCTGAAAATTTATCAAGTTTAAATTGGCAATTAAATTTATTTTTGAAAATAAATTATGAATTAATTAGAGATTTCTAGGATAAATAAATAATTTTTGATTATAAATAGAAAGTTTCATTTGAAATTTAAGCATAAGTATTTATTGAATTTCAACATAAAAATGAAAAATAGGAAATTAAAAAAATTGAGATTAATAAAAAGATAATGATAGTGTTTTCTAAATTTTTAATTATATTGATATTTGGAAGAAGTAATAAATTTCAAAAGATTTATGATTTAATTCTCTTATATAGATAAATGTGACTATTTGTTAATATGAAATCAAAATTTTTATTTCCCTCTTTTCTTTTAAATGTTGTACAAAAATAAATAATAATAAAATGTATGGATGTAAATTGTGTAAATATAAATTTGAAATAAATGTATGAACTAAATAAAAAAAAATTGAATGTGAAGAGAAAAGAAAACAATGGGGATAAGGTCTTATTATTGTAAATATAGATGTAAAAGAAAACACAACACCTACATGAATAAAAGAAGTACATTTATTTATAAAATGAATATGATATAATTTTTTTTTAATTCTTTGTCTTGTAAAATTTCAAATAATAAACATGCATAAGGAAGTAAAGGCAATCAACATGCATAGATCTCATAACCATCTCTCCTTACAAATGGCATTCATTTTATTTAAATTGAATAAAAAAATGAAATTTAAAAATTATAAAAACTTTTCAGTTTCCTATATGCCATTATTAAACATCTCACTAAATCTCTGATATACAGTAACAAGAGATTTGAGCCTCTCAAATCTCAAACCCCAAAGGAAAAACAAATAGAAAAAAAAAATCAGAGAAAGGCTGGTCATCATCTTCAATTCAGAGTAAAAGTAAAAACCTGAAAAATCTTCTTCAACAACAAGAACCTGAGGAAGAAAATCAAAAGAGAGATCAAATCTGAAAGCAAATCAACTCAAAAGCATTTCACAAATCAATGATTCAACCTGAAGCAATTGAAAAGAGTGAGAGCTACAACCTGTTAGCTTCAGATTTTAAACATCAAACAAACAAAATCATTTCAAACTCACAATCAGATCTGAAAAGAAGTTTCAGATTTAATTTCAAAAGCTTGAAGCAAAGCAAGTGATAGATCAAACAAATAGAATCAAAACTGCAGATTTATAAATCAACATCAAAGCTTCAGTTTTTGGCCAGGGATAGTGCAGTTGATGTCTGAAATAATTTAAGGCAAGTCACTTCCTTTTTAAGAATTGAATTTTGAGTTGTGAATCAGTGATGAAGCAAGAATTTAAACAACTTTATTTAACAGTTGCAGGAAGAAATTAGGTTCAAAGATTAAACTCATTCCTGAATTTCAAGTAGCAGAGAAAAAAAAAGGGCTTCTTTGTGTATAACAAAATTCAAACTGTAGGTAAATTAAAATTTCTGTTATTGATGGATTGAATAAACAAATAAATAGTGATTAAGAAAAGATTTAAACTATTATATTAATCAGTTCAGGAAACAAATCAAAATCAAAGTTTAAAAGACAACAGTTCCAGTTCTCAAAAATAAGATGCTTCTGCTCTGTCTCTGTCTTTTTTTTCATCAAGATCCAGGTGAGCAAACTCACTTATGTTGGCCTATATTCTTTGATGTTGTGATTGATGCTTAAATTTTGTTCTGGAAATGTTGTTTGATATGTCTGTGTACTTGAGTGTATTAGTGCATGCCTATCTTACAGATATATGTATATCTGCTCCTATGTTTACAGGCTTTCAAACCCTGTTCTTAAACTAAAATCTCCTTCTCAAATTTATCTTAGACTTTAGGATTTAAATGAAATTGTTTATACAATCCAGATTTAAGTTTTAAAAATAGCTTGAGTATGTTTTGTTTCTAGACTACCTGGAAGTATTAATATACAGTGAAAAAAAAGGGTTCTTGTTTGATTTAAATTCAAAACTCTTGAGTCAATCTCTGTTTAAGCTTAGGTTATAAACAGAACTGGGTGGTTTCATCTCAAAGTTAAGATTTAAAATTATACTTCAGTCAAAATTATTGAAGTGTCTTTGGAAATTTCCTGGAAATCAAAAATGACTGAGAAAAAAATAAAAATGTGTCAAAATCCAAACATGGTAATTCATAAGTTCAGGATCATAATTTGAATTCGTAAACTTAAACATGATTTTTAACACTAAAATCATAATTTTTAATTTGGGATTGAGTGGGCATTTCTGGTTTAACCAGAAATGGGTTTTGGGGAGTTTTCTGGTCATTTCTGTGATTTTGGGTGTCGCGATTCTTTCTGAAGGTCGTAGAGTGATCAGGGAAGTGGGGAAAATTGTCAGGAAGGTGATTAATTTGTTGAGGAATTCGCGGTAGTTGATTCTTGTATGGAACCCTAGTTTCAATTAGGTCTAGTAATTCGATTCATTCGTCCTTCCTTGTTGATCGAGTGTTATGAGTTTTTGGGGGGTGATAGTTGGGTGGTTTACGAATACGTGGCCGAAGTCGCCGACGCGCAGGTGGCCGGAGTCGAGGATGTGGGACGTTGCCAGGTTTTGGGTTAAGGAGGTTCAGCTGTTCCAGGGTGATTGCGTCATCTCGAAATCGACTTTGAGATACGAGGGAGGATCTGATGATCGCATCAGAGTCTATGGACGAAGATTGGTATAGGACGATCATCGTTGATGATCTGAGGTGATCAACGGCACCGTGCATGTGCACGGTGCACTGTTGATCGAGTGAAGATGAATTTGGTTTGTGCACGTGTGAATTGATTTTTGACTCGGAGTGTTGTAGTGTTTTTCTCGGGGAAGTCTAACTTTGGCTCGAAGTAAATTAAGATCGCCTCGGGTTAAAATAATGTTACAGTTTTTGTTCAGAAACCTGTAGTGTTTTTTTTTTAAATTTAAACTGAAGTTTAAAAATGAAATCAAGGTTTTAAACTAGGTTTTAAACCTAAGTTTGAATCTGACTTTAAGTAAGTTTGAACCTAAGTTTTGGAATGATTTAAATTTTTGAAATTTAGATTTATTTTAACATCTTTAATTATTTAAAGTGAATCTGGCCTGAATTTAAAACCGAGAGTTTGAATTGTAAGTAAGGGTTAAATAAGTTTGAATATAAGTTATAAAATCTGGAATGTGAGTTTGAACCTCAGTTTTTTTTAAATAAAATTAAGTTTTTAAATTTAAATTGTTATAACTACTTTATAAATGGTTACATGATGTGAAATTTGAAATGAAGTTTAAATGTAAGTAAGTTTTTGAATCTAAGTAATCTGGAATCAAAATTTAATATGTATTCCAGTTTTAAAATGAAAAGAAGTTTTTAAATTTAATAATAATTTAAACAACTTTGAATGTTATAGTGTATCTTTTAATTGATTTGAATATAAAAAATTATGAAATTGGTTTTAAATTCTTGTGAACTTCTCCTATAAAATGAATATTCTTTAACTTGTGAGATAAAAGGGGTTTTTGGAATTGTTGCTTAAGTTAAATTTGTATTCATTTTAATTATTAAATTTAAAATAAATTGGAAAGCAAATTGTTTTTAAATGCTTTGTTTAAGAAAGAGATGTTATATCTTAAAGATAAATAGAATTTAATGATTTGGATTCATTAAATTATTAAGTAAATTAATCAAATAATTTATAAATGGTTAAATAAAGATAGTAATTACTTAGTGAAAGTTATTAAATGTGGATAATTAAAAATTAAAGATTGATTTATCAAATGTTAAGGGTTAATTACCTTAAAGCATAATTAATCAATGTGGTTAATCAATTAAGATAATTAAATTAAGGATAACTAATTAAGGTTAATTAATTTAAAGTGATTAGGAAATCATTATTAATTAAGGAGTAACTAATTTTTGTAATTAGTTAAGGAATAATAAATCTATTAATAAATTAAGGATAATCAATTATAATTAAGATTTAATTAATAATTTAGGATTTATTTATTAAAGTAATTAATTAAAGGTTGATTAATAAAAGTAATTAAGTTTTAATTAATTACAATTAAGGGTTAATTAATTAAGATAATTAATTAAAGAAATGATTTAACGAAGGTGGTTAAGACTTAATCATTGATTAAAGATTACTAATAAAGGTAATTATGTGAGTAATAAATCTATAACCACACAATTTATTCACCTTAATCAAAGATGTTTGATTGTTATTGAATGCTATGTGATGGATTGATATATTTGATATGTGATGTGACGCTATGTGATGCTTTGTGCTGAGCTGTTATATCTATAATGTATATATTGATATGAAAACCCTTGACCTGTAGAACGACATTTGAATTTCGATGCGACAGGGAGTCGGATTCCAGTTGGTTATCCGAAACCCACATCGAATCATAATAATCAATCGTTGTGATTGATAAATTTACTTTATCTATGAATCTATGAATGAAGATAAGCGTTATGAGTTATACCGCTTATCGATATTGATATGATTGATGTTGTGCACTATTGTGTAAAACCCCTGGACCACACTATACACACACAAATATGGATTGCATGTGGAAATGGGTTAAGTCACAGATTTTTGAAATAATCTTAAAATTGAATTTTTGAATCCAAAATAGTTTTGGAATTAGAATTGAAAAGCTTTTGAAAAATGTATTTCAAAAATAAAAGTTATTTTGAATAACATGATTGAGTTTTGAAATTTAAATAATTTGATTTAAATTTGAATTCAATATTTGAGATTGAATTCTATGATTTGGGTATTAGGGTTTAAAAAGTTATTCAACTTATAAATGGGTTTATATGGGTTTTTAAACCATTTTAAAAGTGTTGTTTTGGGGCTTTAAATTTAACCCAAAGATTTTAACTTGTATAAATGAAATCGGATTTTTCCGAAACGAAAACTATTTGTTTTCAAATGATTGAAGCTCTCACATAAGAATGAATTTCCAATTTGTGTTAAAGGATTTCAAGTCTAAAAATGAAAATAGTTTTCCAAGTTATGAATAAAACTTTGAAAACATGTCTTGAAAGCTATAAATTAAATCTTTAGTTTAAAGATTTATGGAATTAATCCGATTGAAATGGAAATTGTTTTTAAATCTAGGGATAGATCTTTGTGAAACTGGGTGAAACTTTGTGAAACGAATCTTTTTGTCAAAAGATTTAAAATGGTAATTTGTTTAACCATTTGAAGAAAAGCTTTGGATTTTAAAGTTGTGACTTAACTGAAATCCCATATCCATATATTTTTAAAAAATTGCGCTCATTATTCGGATTAGCCGGGAGAGGACCTTGTGTCATATAGCCCATTCCGAATAGTGATACGACGTTATGGATTGCAATTGAAGACCAGTGTTGAAGAGCGGGTGTCTTCAAGAATGATAGGATAACTTGTCGATTGACTCTGCACTGAGTTGCTCCGGTATAGAGTTTCCCTAAGTGACGGGAAGTCCGATCGGGATTGTGGATACCCGGATTTGCAAGGGCTTCTTCGAAAGTGCCTTCGGTTCTGTTCGAACCCGGAACAGACTTGTATGGTTGTATGTTCGACATTACACTTTGAGATATTAAACTGGTCTCTATCAAATACATTTCTGCTTGGTGGCGGAGAATTTATTCTCTTAGCTTAACACCCTTCTCTGAGACGTACGAGCTCAGAGGTTATGTAGTTGATATTTATCAGTGATATATTCCCAATTTGGTAATGTGACATGCTAAGTGCTGCTGTGTGTTGATGATCATCTGTTGATCATTTGTGATCAAAGCATGGCTTTTGTATAAAGCGTAGCTTTGTGGACGAGACTGCATCAGGACCTCACACCCCGGAAATGGTCGAAACAGGAAAGATGCGGCAAGGTTATGAGGGTCGCGCCCTTTAGGGTGTGTCATTCCCTTCTGGTAAAGGGTGGTATCATGGTATGGAGCCCAGATACTTACTCATGTGGATACTGCAGATCTATTACTTTGTGATACTTTGTGGTTGTTGGTGTCGAGCGCTCGGATAAAGGTCCCAAAGGACCGGGGGATGGCATGCTCGAGTAGTAGTTACCTAGTTACAGAGGTAACCCGGCCTTGTGTTGGCAGAGATACGGTTAGGTTCTCGGGACGTCCCGCCAGAGGCGATCCCATGTGGTAGTAGGAAGTTCCTTAGCCTGACCATTTGTTGGAAATCCATTCATCCAATACGTGCCTTGTACGGTTTTAGTTGCAGTACCTGCCATTTACTTATGGTGGTCACCACTGTTTAGATGGTAGCTATAGTAGGCATAGTTCGGAATGTCTATGCTGGGTAGGATTTATATTATACTTTCGAAATGGTTTTCCACACTTTGCAATTATAGTAATAATATCAAAGAGAATTTCCTCGTATCAAGCATATTTGACTATCATAAGGAGAAATCTCCTCCAAGTCTGCGTTTGCATTGTGTGTGTGGCGGGAGGCCTTATGGTAGTTTCATTTTCTAAAAAGCATTGCGGATTTCAAATTTAAATTCCTTTGTTTGTTTGAAAGACCAAATGTTTTGTTTGCTCACACCAGTCCCACGACTGGCCTGGAGTTTATTGTTCCTTTCCTAAACTCTAGGTGCCCACTATTTTTCCACACGGGCAGTCTAGAGTTGGGTTTTTCAGATAATCGAATAGTAGGTGTAGATTCGATAGCTTTCAGCCTTAGGATTTGGCAATCGCATTTGGATCGAGTTGCTTCTCTTCATCTTGATTGGGAGTTCGAGCTATTTTCTGGATTGATGTCTTGGAGATGAAGGTTACCAATGCTGGAGTCCTTTCTAGAAGACCATATTGGAGATTTTGTTCCGCTGCTAGTGTTCCCTTTTCTTTTCCGCTGCTATTATCTTGTATCATATCTCTGATGTATATTCATTATATCATTCTGTTGTATCATGTTGTATCATGTTGTATCAGTTATTGTATCAAAGGTTGTATATTGATATATTCTTTTTCTTCCGCTGTGTTGTTGTACTTAATGTGTTATAAGCTCCGGCGAACCAGATTTGACGTTTGGATCTGCGGCATTTGAATACGAGTGTCGTATTCGGTGCCGATTTTCGAAGGTCGATTCTGGGTCGTTAGACAAAATGTCTTCATTTATAATATGGCAGATTCATAGAAACCAATATCGTTAAAGCATGTCAAATTTATATTTTATCCATAATGATTCTTATCTCTATTTAATTTATTGAGTTTTTACTACACTAGTGCAGTCACCTACTATTAGATGTTAATTACTAAACTTCCTCCAAACAGCTACTCTATTTTTAATATTTTAACAACTTATTTTGTCCAGCCACCAAAATCCTTATATAAAACAAAATACTTTCGAGCTATATTGCTCTTTATTTATAAAAGAATAGAGTTTTACACAATTTTCTTTACTGAAATTTTTTAGTTTCCTATAAAAAATTAATATTGACTAGGTTTTCATATTTAATTTTTTCCTACTTTGCAACCCCAAAACTAGCAAGCTATACAAGCTCTATAACTTTTATTTTTTGTGAAAGAAACTTTTAATTTTTCAAATCTCAAAAATGTCTCATTTTCTTTCAAAAATTGTTTTCACACAATTTCCTATGTTTAAACAAGTACATATTTAAAACTGTGAACTTTTAAGCTTAAAACTTGAAAACTCTCTAAATCTCCTTTTCTCAATTTCTTAAAGTCTAATTATTGGACTAGACTCAAAGTGGGTTCTTAACTTCCTTATACTTTTCCACGTATTCCCATGAATCCATTCTTCTTAATCCAATTATATATGTTCCTAATCCATTTCCTTTTTTATGCTTCTATTTATTCTAAAGCACTACCGCCCTACCCACAAACCTGAAAAAACCATCAATTTCCAGATATTAACATATGGGCTTCCATTTTTATACTGAATCTATTATACATCTCATACTTTGCCACTCTGGGGGTCTATAACTCTTAGATTCCTACAATCCAAATATTGATGTATAAAACCATACTCAAAATCTTCCCATATGTCATTTCTCTTAAAAGTGGGTTTTTCTATGGGTCTAGGTATATATAATATAAAATATTTATATTTACAAAAAATAAAAATATGTTCACTCTCTACTTATTAAGGAACCCTAATCCTAGGCTCTGATACCAAATGTAACAACTCGAATTCCAGTGATTCTGATTTTTTGCAAAAATGCTAAAAACCAAGCCCATTAAAGCCCTAGTTGAGTATCTGGTATCCTACAATAGGCAAAGATAAATATATCAGAGCTCAATTAATTATCTCATAGTGGAATTGACTAAAATATAATAGTATGTAAATACCCACCCAAATAATAACACTTTCTAAGCAAGTGCCGTAAAGCCGAGAAGTCTCTGTCATCTACCTTAACCTGTAGGATGTTATGAGGAAGGGGTCAGAACAAAAGTTCTGGTGAATGAATAAATTATATACTTCTAGGCTTAATTCTACATATATAATTTTTTTTTCATTTACTCTTATATTAAGTTCATTAGGTTACAATACTCTTTCCTCTGTTCGTGAGCCGTGCCCATCTACTCCATAGTAGATTAAAACCTAATAACTAATATATACATATATGTTGCTATATGTCCAATGACCATATTGGTCCTAGGTACTACCCATATTTCCTTCGGTATCCTCCTCGTAATGCACTCCATCTTCTTACTCCTATAGCGTTATGTGACTACATCTGTAAAGGACAGATTCATGAGGCCTACAACACAAATGTTCCATCATTACTATGAAAATGTAAAACTGCGTCCACACTAGTCTATACTAATGCTCGGACGTATCACCCAGTGAATACATTAAGGACCATACATAATCATTCTGTCCACTCTTCGAATCCCGCCAATAAGGTCTATCTTTTACGAAACTCAATCGGGGATTTTCTATATCTATAAAGGACAGCTTCGTTAGGCCTATAATAGAGATACCTTAGTTGGTGTGTCTCTTTTCTCATCATTGCTATGGCCCTACGCAACCACCCCTCAACTAATTGAAAGACGTATAAAGAGTTAAGTGGTCGTGCCTACTGCAAACAATCTAACATCTAATTAGCGATTCCCCTCCATCCAAAGTCTCGATGGTGAACGAATCGTTGGCATGTTGGTTTAACTCTAGTCTTTTCTGAAATCGTACTTTGTCTTGATGTTGGCCGATATCTGCATGCGACTATCCTTAACCTTACTTGCAACTACTAGACACATGAATACCCTACTCCGAACACCAAGCCCTTCTGACCGCCTACAAAGGTCGGCTTCATTAGGCCTACAATGCAAATGCAGTCAAGACATACTCTCTTGATGGAACATCTATAGACCTGCTCCGAGGGTGCAGCTTCGTTAGGCCTACCCAGAGGGCTATCCTAGAGTATCCTTACGTCCCGTTGAAGTTTCATATTCCTTTGAAGCCCAAATTACTAAGTTGGATGTGCTTCTCCATTTTTGAAATCCATGATGAACTGCTTCATTAGGCGCTTCATCCTTTGGGCTTCTCCAAACACATCTCAATTCTTTTATTAGACCCTAAGTCTAATCTTTTAATTTGCGTGTAGTTTACTTTCCTTATTATGTTTTCTTCTTATTTACCCTAATTATCATATTCTTGCCCTCGTCTCACCTCTAACTATTGTGAGATTACCATTTACCTAATAGGGAATGCTATTGGTATGATTCACATTCATTATCTTTCTTGTTTAACTTAATATGTAAACCTTAAGTTCATTTAAATAAGTCTCTTTTATCATTCCTGTTTTATGTGCATATTGACTTAAATAAGCTTCTATTATTATCATTGCTCATTAATTTATTCAAAGTCTCAAAATAAGCTTTTCCGTTCTTATAACTTAATTATAACCTATGTTATAATCTACTTGTAATTGTCACTTTCTCTACTTTTATAGTCCGTACATAATTACAAGCGTTTGTTTTCTGTTCTAATCTCCCTTCTTTTATTATGATACATAATTTTTTTTAAATTCTCTTATATCATATAATTCACTTATCATAATAAGTGTCTTATTAAATAGTCTGTGCAGTAAATGGAGACCTAGGTTCATTATCGTTTACAGTTTCTAATTCTTATCTAATAATTTATTTGAGTCATGTGATACGTTTCTTTGTTATCTTTTATTATAGGAAGTAATTCTATTTTATTTGGTTGGTTACGAAAACTATATTAAAAATCCATTTTCATCTTTTAATATCAAATAATACTACAAACAATAATCTGTAACTGCAAGATATTTCATTTATTATTTTGAAATAGTGTAAAATACAACGGTTTCTCTATTTTACACTAATTCTCTTTTTCTTTCTTTTATTCTCACAGTTACATTTATTTTGGTCTTTTTAAATAGTAAATTAAAGAGATATATCCTATTTATAAACCGACCAATTAATCTATTAGTTACTCCCAAATTAAGTTATTAGATTAATTAAGTTTTATCGTTTTAGCGTAGTTTATTGCAATAATTTCATTCTTCTATCTTTTATTATTTTACATCCAATATCCTTCATTACAGTACTCTTAATTATTTAATCCATATTCACGTTTAATATATTATAATCCATACGCGAACAAAACCGACGCTTGCACGAAAATTCAAAACGTAGAAAAAGATGTAAATAAAGAATAAATTATCTAAATGGGAATATAACGATAATATATCATAAACTTAAAAGATATATAAATAAATCCACTCACATGTCGTCCTTATCTTCAATCTCTATCCCTTTTAATCTGCTATGCTTTTCTCTGCTTTTTCCCCTTTCTCTTTCGCTGTAGATTCTCTAATTTGTCTGTGCAGCTCTCTAATTTGCTTGTATGTATTTCCTTGCTTAATTTATTTTTTTAATTTGGAGAAAGATTTGATTGACTGAGGAGAAAGGAAAAGGTAGAAGAGAGGTTTTATGTAAACGATAACAGTCGATTTAGAGAAAATAGTGTGGGCTAGGATTAAGTTACGTTCAATTTATAGGTGTAGTGAACAACTATGAACCATCCAATTAACCCTAAAAACAATCCTCGCCATCATTTATTGATTTATTTACGTTAGCTTATAATGTATAATTCTTCAATGTTATTCATTTATTCCTTTGTTATACGCCCCTATTAATTCACGTTTCCCTTTAAATAAGATTCTTCCATTAATTATCCAATTAATTAGATCATACATATATATGTATATCCAATACTAATTGATTCTTAGATGTTATAATTTTTACTTATTTGAACACGTCAATTAATACCTCTATTAATTGAATGCATATAAAGTTATATTTTTTAATTTATTCTTATTAACTTACTTTCATCATTAACCTAATTAATCCGTTTGATGTTTGCACGCATTTAAACCGCCAATTCATTACCCAATTAATTGAAATATAAGTTTTCCTCTTTTATTACTTAACACTTACTTAATGTCTTTAATTAATTTCTTATTTAATTGATTGCATCAATTATAAATTAATATATGTACGTTATTATTTAATTTATTCCCCACATACATTTTCCTTTATTGGAAGATCCCTTAATTAATTAATGTTACAAAAGTGACATATTCTCTGACTAACTGACGCCTTTATGTCTCTTAATTAATTTCTCATTTAATTGATTGATGAATCAATTAACCACACTCATTGGTTGAATATATCTATATAACCTCTTAATTTTTAAATGCATATATTTATAAACGTTAACTTTTAACTGTTATAAATCATAAATGTTTAACTTTTCTTAATGTTTCTTTTTTATTCTAATTAATCACCATTAATTGCTGGATTAATTTCCCAATATAAAACATTGAACGTCAACAACTTTTCATACGAACTCCGTTTGAGACATATTATACATGTAAATTGATCAGAAAATCACCACGGACACAAGGATATAAGTTTCAAGGCCACATTCTGAGAATTACAAAAGTATTTTTTCCCTACTCATTGTTATTTGATTATTTAATTATATAAAAATGCAGAGTGTTACATAAATCAATATGATTTTTCATCAACAATTAAGGATTTTATAACTTAAATCTTAATTAATAAGATAATTCATACCAATGTGCTTTTCCAGTAATCTCCAAATTTAGCAAAACTAGTGCCATTCCTCTGGAATTCCACCACCAGTCCAACAGAAGAAACTACATGTGAATTGGAGTTTGTATGCATAAGATATCACGATTATAAGAAATATCATTAAAATATCAATTTGTCCATTTTAAATAATAATTTAATTCAAATTAAAACTTGTTCACTTTTACATATGCACCAGCCATCGCAAATATAAATCCATGAAGTCACCCTTGACCATGCCTTTGACTAGACGCCACTAGGGACCACCAACAACCAATTAGACACCAAATCTAGCATTCCCACACCACCCCTTTCTAATCCAACCCCACCACCTAGATTTCGAGACAGACGCCGCTGACCAGGCGAACGACCATTGAGTTTTCATCATGTATTTTGAATTATTCCAGCCATTTTTTATTAAGATCTAAGATGATCGGCCATCGTTGATGTATTCCATTTATCATCATTAATGCAACAATACTTTCAATCATAAATTGGTCTCTCTTTCACCGTTGAATCAAAATATGGCCTACGGACAATCGAGATTATTTCATCGATTTTTGATCAACTGAAATGTTTGATGAGAAAATGAATTTCAAAAGTCTCTCCGTCTTCTTTTGAGCTTTGAATATGTATACACTTGATAGGATTTGGACATTTTGAATTTTTATTAATTTTAGTTAATTTGCTAATTACAATTAGCAAGCAATTAGGTTAATTTTAGAATTAGGGAAGAAAAATAAAGTTAGAGGTGATCGCTAAGGTTTCATAGCCTTGGTTATATGGTTTTTAGGATGAGTTATAGGTTGCGTATCTAGTTTGATCCGAAACAGCTATGTACGTTGTTTAAACACCCTAACGCCACTATTTCACAAACTATAACTCCAGATATGTCAAAATTATAAATCAAATTGATTGGGTTAGAAAAATTATTGCAATAGATACAGAGACGATGCTCAGTTCACAATTTTAATAAAAATTTATTATAATTACTTTAAAATAAACAACGTTAAATTTTAGGGCCGTTACAACTATGGTCTTTATCATTTAAACTAAAGCTAAATAAATCACTGTAGTGATTTCACCATAGTTCGAGCCATTTCCATACCGTACAACCCTCCTACTGTAGATGCCTTTGTCTCCCTTCCCTAGTCCTTACGTGTTTAATATACACAAGGCAAGCCCTAGTAATAATAAGAGCTTATAGTTGCACTATTATCGCATGCTTTGTCGAGTTCTACAGTATACCCACTATGAAGTATGAATCTAGGTACGTCATCTATTGTAGAAGAGATACTTCCCACTGCACTCTCTCCATGCGGCTACGTAAACTCTTAAAAGTCAAGAAAGTTGGGGACTTTAGTCCCCTTATTCGCTCTACATGGCCTACATTAGGTCTAGGTTCAACCTCAACTTGCCGAAAACAATTCTGATGTCTGAAGTTCTACTCTAGAAATATGGCCCTTCTTTTTAAAAAAATTAGTTTCTAGGTATTCAGATGTCTGATTTCCCTTCTCAAATGTTTGACTTTGATTCCAAACAACTGAAAAAGGATTCAGACATCTAAATCGAGTCGAATTTGAAAAACTTCTCTCGGTTTAAGATTTCATAAGATCAAGATGTCTAAAACTTAAATCAAATGTTTGATTAATGTTACAGACATTTTGTTAGAGTGTTTTCTATATTTTTTAATTCATTTTTCTTCTTCGTTGATTTGAGTATGAATTTAAAGTTCATTTTTATCTAAATCTTGTGATAGTTCTATCTTTGTTTACATGAACTCACTACTTAATTTCAACAATTATATATATATATATATATATATATATATAACTTTTAAATAAACGCCTATACACCTTCAGACAAAGATTTGTATATGTTACATATACACAAAATACAAAGTAAGATAAAAGTTATATTCCATTACTTTTGTCATCCAATCATCCCAAAACATTATCATAAAGATTTATCCTTTTCCCCTTTTCAATGGTTATTTTTATTGAATTAATACCAAGGGTTTTCCATCATTACTATTCTTTTTTATTTATAGATGAAATTGTAATTCAAATAGAATCTAGGTTGAAACTACTATTCCAAATCCAACCATCATATTTTATAGCGGGTAGGATTATAGAAAATTTTAATTACTTACGAAACATTATAACATCTGAATCATTCACTCACCTTTAAAAGCTTCTCTTCTTCTATTTTTATTTGAATTCAACATATCCCTTCTTTGTTGATTTGCTCCTCCTCCTTTCAATTTGAATCTTTTATTTTTTCTAATTTTTCACTTCTCTCTCCCTCTCTTATTTGATTTAACTTTTTTATTTTAATTTTAGAAATTAGAGAAGAGATTTGAGAAATTGGAGTTTTTGAGAAGGAAGAGTAAGAAAAGAACCTATAGAAATGAGGGGGCGGTGTCTACAGTTTAGATTGAAAAGAAATGTGGGTTTGGGCCTTATTTAAGTTTAAAATTAGGATTATCTGATCTAAACCTGAAATTATTAATTACAAAAAAGCCATTGTTGTAGTTTAACTAATTTTGACCTATTTTATCAAATTTAATAGATTATATATGTCTTCTAACTATAAACAACATTCCTATCATAATGAAATGGTCCTATAGCCTAATTCCAATGTTTGTGAACATTTATTATTTTTTACATTTATGTAAAATTACACTCTTACTCGTATTGGTATTTTAATTTATTGTTAAAATTTTCGAGGTGTTATAATTGTTAATCCTGATTTGTAGATGATATTCAACACCATAATGTGGAACATGCTATAAAATGCCCTAGTGGATGCTTCTAATATTGCTGTTAGTGGTTATGCTCCAATGTATGCACTTAGAGTCGATTTTGTTAGGTTGAGTAAGAACTTTGTCATCCTTGGTGGCAAACCATTCCAGGGAATGGAATTGGCTATGGAAGTGCATGATTGGCTAGACAAATGCAAAATAATTTTTGATTACTTGGAGTTAGATGATGATATAAGGAGATGGTTGGACTTCAGACAACTACAAGGAAGGGCTACGAATTGGTGGAATTCTCTTCGTGCTATGATTCCTGATGATCAGTTCACTTAGGAGCAGTTCAAAACTAGATTTGACGAGAGGTTCATACCAACAACTCAGAAGTTGGTTCTACTTTATAAGTTTGCGAACTTGAAGCAGGGAGGTTTGTCCCTTTCCGAGTATACAATCAAATTCGTCGCTTTTTCAAAGTATGGGATAACTTTTATCGATATTTAGTTAAAGAAGAAAGAGAAGTTCCTCATTAGCTTGAATGACTATCTGTGAGAGAGATTTGTGGACCATATCGACAAGACCTTCAAGAAGATAGTCGAAAAGTTTCTAAGATAGGAAATCCTTTGTTGGAAGCTGAAGGTTATTTTTTTAATGGAAGAGCCAAACTGCATTTAGACGGGGAGGTAAGAGGAAGCAGAACAAAAATAATAAAATGAAGTGGTTTCAAAATGAGGATGGCCCAAAGAAGACCAATGATGGACAAACTAGCTAAACTATGGAGAGAAGGGCCAATATAGTAGTGATTGTAAGGATGAGGGAAAGAAGTTCCTTAACTGCAATAAGCACCACTGTATTCAGAAGGACCATCTAGAGCCACTAAAGAAGAAGTAGTTGACTGTTAATGAGATTTTTCGTCCCATAACACCTCAAATGGTCACGAAAGTAATAATAATTTATTTCCAAGATTTTGAATTAAAAAACTGAAGAAAAATTAAGTTTGTATTTAAATAATAATTGTGCTGCAGGGAGCTTGCACAATCAGGTAGTTGCACATTAACTGTTTGTTAAAATATCAAATAGAACTTTGATTAACAAATAAAAATAGGGATGAATATGATGTAATGATAGTAAGTAACATTGCATGAAAATAAAAGACACATGAATTCTACGTGGTTTAGATTCCTTTAAATCCAATGTCCACGGGTCAGTTTTTGCTTATATATTTCTTCCTGATACAAGGGTTTGCTGGAAGAAAAAATATATAATTTTTTGAATTCCCCTAAAAAAGGACCCTCATTCCATTCCAGACTATCTCCTGTTTATAGTGTAGAAGATGTACTCTGATTCCCACAATCACTCTTCTTCCACTGCTTTAATTCTGACCTTTGGATCATGCCATGTGTCATCCATGTGCATCATTTGTTTGGTATGCATAGAATAATGACATGTCTTTGTTAGGAAAGCATAATTTGATTGCTTAAATTTTGGGTGTTGGGGGAAGTTCAAAATCAAAGCGTAAACATCTAAAATTGAATCAAGAAACTTGAATTCAAATAAGGCATGCCCTTTTGATCTGAAGGAGCGGAGGGGTTGTGTACCATCCTAGAAGGATACTGAGAGTTACTTCTTTGCATTTGAGTGCCGTCTATATATCTATAAGGGGATGCACCGTTTTGATGTGTATTGTCTGCATTGTACTACGACAAATGTTTGATATTTGGGTAAATTTGTCTAGAGTTACCTTTGATGTTGATATGTGCGAGCTGGTTGATAATGGCCATTGCGACTTTGCTATTTCTTAATAGTCGAGGAGCTATGATGGTGCACTATTTTAGGTAACCCTGTGTGTAGCCCTTGGAATCCTTTAGATTCCTTGTGGTACTGCTTGAAGATTTTTTAGTACGCGCAGCGTAGACCTAAACTTGAAAGCGTTAGTAGCGCATTAACTCCTAAAAATGATAGTTGAGTTTATTGGATCATTTGACATTTGGAGTGTTCACTTAGGGGTTGATTCGAATGGCTCGAGGGTAAACTTTTGGTGAAGGGTTGTATGCAGTATTTGCACAGGTCTTGTACTTAGTTAAGCTATGGTCTAAGGAGTGCATACCTATCATCGCCTAGAATGGGGAATATTTTGCCTTGGATTTCTTATGGTTCCGCCTTGTGCGAGGTTTAGCTGGTGGGAAACTGCGTTGATCAAGCATAGTTTGTTGTGACCAAATTTTGGCCAATGCTTAACTATTCTCTACAGTTTGTCTTATTCGGGTCTGGGATTGTTGAAATGGTGTAACATGCCTAATGTAGTTTAATAACTTTAAGTAGAACTCCTTTTTTGGATTGCAGCTCGGTTTCTTCTTTTTTTTTCCCTTTCTTTGAGCTCCTATGCCCACGACGTCCTGATGGTGGAATTTTTTCGTTAGCCTTTGGATGTAAAAATGTTAACGCAGACCTGTTATCTTTGCCCATTAATTTATGAGTACGTCACGTCCCTATTTGCATATAGCTTTTCAGGGGGGATGTATTGTTATTCAGTATCTTTAGTTAAGCTTTTGGTGTGGCAGGGTAATATCTCCCTTTTGTTGCTACTTATAACGACCCGCCATTCATTCCACAGAATGAAGCATCACTATTAAGAAAGAAAGGGAAAGAAAATAGAAAAGATAGAGAAGAAGGAAAGAAACAACATCAGAATCTCAACAGTGGAACGAATAAATTATATTAATCACATAAGATATTACATAATGTACAACATCTATCAGAGTTACATAGCTTATAAAACACATACTAAAAAGTTATAAACACCTGTCTAGTTATTACATCTCAATATACAACACAGAGAAACCAACACAGTGGACCACTAAAAATATCTATAACGCTGAAGCCTCCTGCTCCATTGCTCCTCCATAATTCGTCAAAGCTAACCTGAATCCCTTGGCTACTCGTAAAAATTGAGTATCCGAGAGTTTAAGAAAACAGAAGATAAATTCCGGATCAGACATGGGTCTGGTGTGAGTAACAGGTTAAAGTTGCTTAACTTTTGAAAACAAAAGGTATCAGGTAAGACTCCCCACACATAAACATGGGTAAGTTTTTACCTTAAGCTAACCAAAACATTTGATAGGAAATCTGGTGATATTATAATGGGGTCCAGGGTTTTCATGTAAAATACAGAAATAGTTGGAATGCTTATATCACATCCAACATAGTTGGGTACAACTAAAACATATGGCACTTATTGGAGTTTGGATTCCATAAAATGGCAGGGCTATAGGGGTACCGCCCGTCACAGTACGGGGCCTAGATCACCGTACCGAGGATTACTCCTAATCCCCTGCAACACAAGGCCGGAACCATCCCTTACTGGATAGTCGCGAACAAGACAACCCTGCAGTTGGCCACGACCCAACTGCCCACACAGCCGAATAAAAAGGGACTTTTAGACAGGGGAAAATCTTGTCCTACTTGGGCATGACCCACTTAGCCTTGCTACACCTCCTCTGTTTTATCCATTCCCAGTTGATGAGGCTTGAGACTACGATTACCTTTAGAGAACACATCTCTTAGAATGCTCATTGTCCACCTGACGATGTTTTGAAAGCATTCAATCCATACAAGTTCGTTCCGGGTTCGAACGAAACCGAAGGCATTATCTCGTTACACTCATTTTGGAATCATCCTCAGAGTTAATGACAATAACCCTTGAACTTTGAATCTTCATCTTCACTTGAGATTCACGACCTATCGTTAATTTGGATCGATGTGGTTTTCGAAGATCTAAATCTAGAAACCCGGTCCCCGTCTCATCGAAATCCAAAACGCCATCTTTAAGGTCCAAGTTGTTTTAATGTTTTAAAACAATTCAATTCTATTATCTATATTCACACAGATAGATAATTCACAATATCACAATAGGTAGTCTACATTATCATCACAAACAGATAATTCACATTATCATCACAAACAGATAATCCATATTATCATCACAAATAGATAATTCACATTATCATCACACTTCAACCAAAGCAGCCATATCACACAGCATTACTTATCTCATATCTCAGATCTCAAACCATTCAAGGCAACCAATATCATCCATCTATACATAAGGAAGGATTAATTAATCACATCGTAATTAATTTAAAATGAATTAAATTAATTACTTATCTCTAATTAAATTAAATTAAATTAAATTAATTACTTTCATCATTATAAAACTTGCTTACATAACCATTAATTAATTTGATTAATTAAAAATCAATTAATTAATTATCCCCTAATTATCCACCTTAATTAATCATTCCTGATTAATTATCCTTTAATTACATTCAAGTAATTATCCTTTACTTAATTTCACAAATTAATTATTCTTAATCAAATACAGTAAATAATCCTTTAATTACTTCATTCGTTAATTAACTATAATTAATTACATTAATCTTTAGTTAATTACATTAATTAATTAATTAATTTTTGATTAATTAATCTTAATTAATCAACCCTTAATTACATCATTAATTATATTAATTAATGATCTCTAATTACTTTTTTAATTAATTAAATTTAGTACATTAAGTAATTAATCTTTAATTAAACCGCATTTATTAATCATTCTTGATTAATCTCATCCATTAATTAACTATCCTTAATTACTTCATCAAATAAATTAATTACTCCTTAATTAATTATCTTCAATTAATCCCTTGATTAATTACACAAAGTAATTAAATAAAAAATTAATTTCAATCTTCAATTAATTACATCCTGTAGTTATTATTACTAATTACTTCACTAAGTACTTACACTTTATTAATTACATTAAGTAATTATGCTTAACCAATCATCCAGTGATTATCTTAAATTAATTAAACTTAATTAATTAACTTAAACTAATCACATTACTTTAATTAATTACATTGAGTAATTGATTCCTTTAATTACTTTCATCAAGTAATTTTACTTAAACAATTTCATAAATGATTATCCTTAATTAATTAATTAATATAATTAATTATTAAAATTAATCACATTAATTAATTACTTAATAATCTCAAGTTAATGATCTTAATTAACTAATAAAAATTCTTTAATTACTTCTCTTAAGTAACTAAACTTAAATTAATTATTATTAATTACAAATTAATTAATCTTTAATAACCATTTAATTAATCACTAATTATGTAATTAATTAAGTGCTTAACTGTAACTTAATTAATCTAAATTACTTGATTAATTAATTCCTAATCATTAATTAAAACCAAATCTGATTAATTAATGATTCTTAATTACAATTTAATTATTCATTAATTAATTAACTTAAACCTTAATTAATTAATTAATTTAAACCCTTAATTACTAAATTAATTAATCCAAATCACTAATAAATTAAATTAATTAATTATCCATTTTAATTACCTTAATAATTTAATGAATCACAAATCATTAAATCTTAATTATTTTTAAGATAAACATTTTTCTTATTAATGATTAAATTATCATTAAAAAAACTTTAGAAAACAATTTACCTTTAAATTTACTTTTAAATTCTTTTTAAATTTAAGGTTTAAAATGAATATAAATTTAACTTTAACAAAGTTTAAAAACATTTTAAAAACCTTTTAAATCTCATGTTAGAGAAATACTTATTTTATAAAAGAATTTCAAAAGAGTTTAAACCAAATTCATTTTTAAATTCAAACCATTTAAAAATATACTTTAAACATTCAAAGTTGTTTAAAACAATTTTAAATTTTAAATTTTTTCTTTTATTTCAAAAATAGGATATAAATTTAGATTTGAATCCAGATTTAAACTTAGATTTAAAACTTATTTAAATCTTGCTTTCAAATTTTTAAAATCAAATTTAAAAACTTAAAAACAGACCGGTTTTCTTTAAAAACATGTAACACATCATTCTACCCGAGCCACCCTCAAATTGCTTCGAGTCAAAACCAAAAATCTTCGAATAAATTCTCGAACTACTCGAGAAAAACCCGAGTACACTACTCCCCTTCAAAACCAAACTCACCAGAAAATAATGGAAGTGCACTGTGCACATGCACGGTGGCGCCGTCCATCTTTGGTCTTCTCCGATGATCTCCTCAAGACATCAAACACCCTCACACCTAACCACGATCATCAGAATTCCCAGAACCATTCGAAATCAAAATCGAGTGTTCAAAACCAAACCTGGAACAAGCCTGGAATCACCACCTCAAACCTGGAAAAACCTCGTCTTTGCATCTCCGACCACCAGAGATTCTGAAACCCTTGCCAAACCTTCGTCAACGTCCAAGCTTCCATCTCCCTGAAACTAGTTATACTCAATCAACTAGAGATGACGAGATGATCAAAATACCAAACCTAGTTAAAACTAGGGTTACAGACTTCAAAAATCAATCACCACCTCCACCATGCTTTGATCAACTTGCTGGCAATTTTCCCCGATCATTCGATCATTCCTCCATCAACACGGAAGATCCCGACCTCTACGATCAAGTAGATTACCAGAAAAACCCAATTCCCATTTTCAGTTCAACTCAGAGCTGCTTACTCATTCCCAAACTAAAAATTATAATTTTAGTTTTGGAAATCAAGTTTTTGAATAAGTATTCGATTTATAATCCTGAATCAATGATTTACAAAGTTTGAATTTTCACTCAAACTAATTCTTGCCAGTCCCTTTTTTTGTTTCCAGAGCCATTTCAGATTAAATTTTGGCAAAATCTTAATTTTAAAACTTATTTTATAAGTAAACAAACAAATTTTGTTTAAATCTTAACTTCTAACATCACTTAGTTCCAGAGGATATGAAATGTTTTTGAATAAAACTTAAGTCGGGAAACTAAAACAGAAAAGCTAAAATACATAGCAACATGCACACAACTATATACATTCATATATATATATATATACACACACACACAAAAATGCACTCATAAATATTCACACAACATAGTTATTTCCAAAAAAAATCAAGCAACAGATTCATTCTTAAATTTTCAAAAGTGATGTTAATCACCAGATTTGTGAAGGAAGAACAGAGCTTCCAAAATTGAAAAAGCTTGAAATTTTTTTGAATCTCTTTTAAAACTTGTTTTGTTGAAATGCTTTTGCTCCTTGATTTACAAACTACATGCATGCTTCTATATTTGAAAAGAAAATGCAAGCTTGTTCCAGATTTTACTTGCTTTAGACCTTAAGTTGAAAAAGAATGCACAGGCTTGAACAGATTAAAGAAAATGAACTACAGGTTTTGGTTTGCATTTTGGTTTGAGGATTTGTTTGTAGGTTGATCATTTGATTTGGAAAATAATTTATAGGTCTTGAGGAAGTGTTTGCATGTTTTAGTTGATTTTTGGTTTTTTTTATTTTCAGATTAGTACTTAGCTTTTGAAAAAGAAGATAGAAAAAAGAGAATGAAGGAAGGAACAATAGTTATATAAAGGCTGAAATTTGATTTTAAATAAAAATAAAAGAAAACTAAATTAAATGACACTTGTCCCATATCCTATTTAACTATCTAACACATGTAGAATGAGGCTTAAGATAATAACACTTGTAATAACATAATTTCTATTTATTTAAATATAAAACAAAAACCTTTTTCTTAATTTACTAATTATGAATACTTATTTAAATGCATATGAATTCTTTAAGAAAAAACTTATATATATATATATAAAACCAATTATATTCATAAATAAAAGTTTATACATATTTTTAAAAATCCAAAACAATTTAAATATCTATACTTTGAATTTCAAAACTTTAAATTCAAATTCAAATCATATTCTAAAGTCCAATTTAAAATTAAGTTATATATACATATATATACATATATAACTACATAAATTAAATTTGAAATAAAAATTCTATTTATATTAAAATCTATTTGTAAAAACAATACATTACTAATATTGTTTAAAAATAACAACTTATCAATTTTAAATAATTTATAGAAGAAATTATCTCTATATTATAAATTACTTATTTTACATAAATGAATTAATGTTTCATTTGTAAAATTATATTTTAAACTTATATATATTTCAAATCATATTTATCAAGCTATGTTTTAAAAATAAAACAAACCTTTTTGTTAACTAATTTTAAATTTAAACTCAAACTAAAATAAATTTAAACAATTAAACATTTACCTTAAGTATTTAAAACAATATATTTATTTATTAAATAGTTTTAAAAAGCTATATATTAAATTAAATCAAAATTTCCAAATTATTAAAAATATTAGAATTAGAAAATATGTTATATTTATTTATTAAATTTCAAATCAAAGCTTATCTATTTACTATATATATACAAATATATATACTTTATAAATAGAAAGCATTTTATTAGCTTTTAAAGGATAAAATTCACCAGTTAAATATTTATTAAAAGAAGATTATTAAATTAATTCAAATATTATAAATAAAGATTATTAAATCAATTTAAATTATTAATAAAGATTATTAAATTGATATTGCCCAAAATTCCGGATCATCACATTCCTTCCCTCTTAAAAGAATTTCGTCCCCGAAATTTAAAAGAAAAGGTAATTTGATAATCTCATTAAGGACTTTAATTTTATATCACAAGCATATATTATCAACCATATGTTAACAACCATAGCAACCAAATTACTCAATCAAACCATCTAACTATCCAAACAAAATTCTGGATAGAACTTTCTAGAGTTTCCCAGGTATAAATATTGGAATACTCACTCTACAGAACCCAAACAATCTATACTGCTAGGCTACAGAGCTCCTACTCATTAAGATCTATAAAAATAAATAGGATATCAGACCTCAGACAAGTCTGACTCAACAACTAAATCCTCTAGAACTGCTGGTTCCATAACCAGAGATGGATCATACACATACTCCCTCAGAGATACGCGAAACACATCGAATCCCAGTTATCCAAACTGGCAATTCAATCCTGTAGACCAAAGCACTTATCCTTACAAGAATACAAAAAAGATCCAAAACACCTCGGAGCTAGCTTCCCAGTCTTACCCAATCTTATAGCTCCCTTGATCGGAGAAAACTTATTCAAAATCAAATCTCCGATCCTGGGCTGCCTATATCCTTCTAGATCAGCTTAACCTTCACTAATGCCTCTAGAAACAAACTAGACCAAAAACAACCCAACAAAATGATCCTCTCACGATCAACCAAGATCAAGAACACAAACTTTACTCCACAAACATCTGAAGACTCCTTATCCAGAAAAGACAAACATAAGCATTCCCAAACTGCTTTCGCTGCACAATTTCGATTTGGAGCAGATGAAAATGCTGATGATGAACAAGAGCACAAACTAGACATACATCCTGGAAATATGGTTCATCAGATCCAAAAGAGAAAACTTAGAAGTTCAACCAAAATCTAAGCTGCCTCGCCAAACTTTCTCTAGGAACCATCCTCTACTAAGCTGAACCATTGGTACAACTCCTGGAATCCTAGTTGATAAGAAAACTCAATCTTCAGATGCAGACAAGCCTCTAACTTCCCTGAAGACATCCGAAAAAATCTCTAACAAACCAAGATAAAACTCATCTATCGCAAGTCACTTTTGAGATCAACCCAGCCTAATTCCAAAGAAAACTATTCTCTCTTTACCAATTAGAACAGCTTAAGCTTACCTAGCCAATCCATCGAAGGAAAGGATTTACTCTGCTGCTTCTGAACTTAACCTCTAGCAAACTGCTTAGCCAAAAGACCTCCTGCCGACATACAGAACACTCTGAGCTGCACTTCTGACACAGATGCCAAAGACTTCCTAATCCCAAGCTCTTCAAGAAACTCGGACCTCAAACCTAACATAAACACTCCGCTGAACTCAACCACAACACCGATGCAGACACACTTCCTTGAACTTTCTCCAAAGAAAACATCTTCGGAAACAATTCATCGATACTGCATCTCATCACGTAGCTACTATTTCCTGAGGTATCAAGATACCATCGCTCACTTCTGCTCAGCCGACAGATCCAAACTCTACTCATCCAAACTTACACCTCAAAGATGGACTCCGAACCTTAGCAGGTTTCATTCAAAGATTGATGAAATCCTTACACCACTGCAAAACTTTCTCGAGATGGTATTAGGTCTACAGTCTCGATTAATACTTCCAACCTCAATCACTCCGACTCCTTCAATTATTAGTCATGCTACACACCACTACCCCATTTACCTATAGAACTCATATTGGAAAACCCGAACAGGTAACCCAATAAATAGGTAGAAATATATATATATATATATATATATGTATGTAAATATATATATATATTTAAAATTACAAATATGCTCTCTCAAGATAGACACCACTTCAGAGCCTAGGTATTATCTCAACCTACGCTTTGATACCACTGTAGTGACCCGCCGTTCATTCCACAGAATGACGCATCATTATTAAGAAAGAAAGGGATAGAAAATAGAAAAGATAAAGAAGAAAGAAAGAAACAACATCAGAATCTCAACAGTGGAACGAATAAATTATATTAATCACATAAGATATTACATAATATACAACATCTATTAGAGTTACACAGCTTATACAACACATATAGACAGTTATAAACACCTGTCTAGTTATTACATCTCAATATACAACACAGAGAAACCAACACAAGGACCACTAAAAATATCTAAAACGTTGAAGCCTCCTGCTCCATTGTTCCTCCAAAATTCGTCAAAGCTAACCTGAATCCCTTGGCTACTCGTAAAAATTTGAGTACCCAAGAGTTTAAGAAAACAGAAGATAAACTCCGGGTTAGACATGGGTCTGGTGTGAGTAACAGGTTAAAGTTGCTTAACTTTGAAAAACCTTTGAAAACAAATGGTATCACGTAAGACTCCCAACACATAAACATGGGTAAGTTTTTACCTTACGCTAACCAAAACATTTGATAGAAAATCTAGTGATATTATAATAGGGTCTAGGGTTTTCAAGTAAAATATAGAAATAGCTGGAATTCTTACATCTCACGTTCCAACATAGTTGGGCACAACTAAAACTTACGGCACTTACTGGAGTTTGGATTCCATACAATGGCAGGGCTACCGGGGTACCGCCCGTCACAGTATGAGGCCTAGATCACCGTACCGAGGATTACTCCCAATCCCCTGCAACACAAGGCCGGAACCATCCCTCACTGGATAGTCTCGAACAAGACAACCCCGCAGTTGGCCGCGACCCAACTGCCCACACAGCTGAATAAAAAGGGACTTCTAGACAGGGGAAAATCTTTTCCTATTTGGGCATGACCCACTTAGCCTTGCTGCACCTCCCTTATTTTAGTCATTCCCGGTTGATGAGGCTTGAGGCTACGATTACCTTTAGAGAACACATCTCTTAGAATGCTCATCGTCCACCTGACGATGTTTTGAAAGCATTCGATCCATACAAGTTCGTTCTGGGTTCGAACGAAACCGAAGGCATTATCTCGTCACACTCATTTTGGTATCACCCTCAGAGTTAACGACAATAACGCTTGCACTCTGAATCTTCATCTTCACTTGAGATTCATGACCTATCGTTAATTTGGATTGATGTAGTTTTCAGAGATCCAAATCTGTAAACCCGATCTCCGTCTCATCGAAATCCAAAACGCCATCTTTTAGGACCAAGTTGTTTTAATGTTTTAAAACAATTCAATTCTATTATCTATATTTACACAGATAGATAATTCACAATATCACAATAGATAATCTACATTATCATCACAAACAGATAATTCACATTATCATCACAAACAGATAATTCACATTATCATCACAAACAGATAATCCATATTATCATCACAAATAGATAATTCACATTATCATCACACTTCAACCAAAGCAGCCATATCTCACAGCATTACTTATCTCATATCTAAGATCTCAAACCATTCAAGGCAACCAATATCATCCATCCATACATAAGCAAGGATTAATTAATCACACCATAATTAAGTTAAAATAAAATAAATAAATAAATTTAAAGTAAATTAAATTAATTACTTTCATGATGTGCTTACATAACCATTAATTAATTACAAATCAATTAATTAATTATCCCCTAGTTATCCACTTAATTAATCATTCCTAATTAATTATCCTTTAATTATATTCAAGTAATTATCCTTTGATTAATTTCACAAATTAATTATTCTTAATCAAATACAGTAATTAATTCTTTAATTACTTCATTCATTAATTAATTATAATTAATTACATTAATCTTTAGTTAATTACATTAATTAATTACTTCATTTTTGATTAATTAATCTTAATTAATCAACCCTTAATTACATCATTAATTATATTAATTAATGATCCCTACTTACTTTTTTTTAATTAATTAAATTAATTACATTTAGTAATTAATCTTTAATTAAACCACATTTATTAATCACTCTTGATTAATCTCATCCAGTAATTAACTACCCTTAATTACTTTATCAAATAAATTAATTACTCCTTAATTAATTATCTTCAATTAATCCCTTGATTAACTACAAAAAGTAATTAAATCCAAAATTACTTTCAATCTTCAATTAATTACATCCTGTAATTATCATTGCTAATTACTTTAGTAAGTAATTTCACTTCATTAATTACATTAAGTAATTTTGCTTAGCCAATCATCCAGTGATTATCTTAAATTAATTAAACTTAATTAATTAATTTAAATTAATCACATTACTCTAATTAATTACATCGAGTAATTAATTCCTTTAATTACTTTCATTAAGTAATTTTACTTTCATTAAGTAATTTTACTTAAATAATTCCATAAATGATTATCCTTAATTAATTAATATAATTAATTATTAAAATTAATCACATTAATTAATTACTTAATAATCTCAAGTTAATGATCTTCATTAACTATTAACAATTCTTTGATTACTTCTCGTAAGTAATTAAACTTAAATTTATTATTATTATTACAAATTAATTCATCTTTAATAACCATTTAATTAATTACTAATTATTTAATTAATTAAGTGCTTAACTGTAACTTAATTAATCTAAATTACTTGATTAATTAATGCCTAATCATTAATTAAAATCAAATCTTATCTAATTAATGATTCTTAATTACAATTTAATTATTCCTTAATCAATTAACTTTAACCTTAGTTAATTAATTAATTAAAACCCTTAATTACTAAATTAATTAATCAAATCATTAATAAATTAAATTAATTAATTATCCATTATAATTACCTTAATAATTTAATGAATCACAAATCGTAAATCTTAATTATTTTTAAGATAAACATTTTTCTTATTAATGATTAAATTATCATTAACAAAACATTAAAAAACAATTTACTTTTAAATTTACTTTTAAATTTCATATTAAATTTAAGATTTAAAATGAATACAAATTTAACTTTAACAAAGTTTAAAAACATTTAAAAAACCTTTTAAATCTCATGTTAGAGAAATACTTATTTTATAAAAGAATTTTAAAAGAGTTTAAAACAATTTCATTTTTAAATTCAAACCATTTGAAAATATACTTTAAACATTCAAAGTTGTTTAAAACAATTTTAAATTTTAAATTTTTTATTTTATTTCAAAACTAGGATACAAATTTAGATTTGAATCCAGATTTAAACTTAGATTTAAAACTTATTTAGATCTTGCTTTTAAATTTTTAAAATCAATTTTAAAAACTTAAAAACAGGCAGGTTTTCTTTTAAAACCTGTAACACATCATTCTACCCGAGCCACCCTCAAATTGCGTCGAGTCAAAACCTAAACATCTTCGAACAAATTCTCGAACTACTCGAGAAAAACCCGAATACACTACTCCCCTTCAAAACCAAACTCACTAGAAAACAATGGAAGTGGACCGTGCAGATGCACGGTGGCGCCGTCCATCTTCGGTCTTCTCCGATGATCTCCTCAAGACACCAAACACCCTCACACCTTACCATGATCATCAGAATTACCCGAACCACTCGAAATCAAAATCGAGTGTTCAAAACCAAGCCTGGAATCACCACCTCAAACCTGGAAACACCTCTTCTTCGCATCTCTGACCACCAAAGATTCTGAAACCCTGGCCCAACCTTCGTCAACGTCCAAGCTTCCTTGTCCCTGAAACTAGTTACACTCGATCAACTAAAGATGAAGAGATGATCAAAATACCAAACCTAGTTAAAACTAGGGTTACAGACTTCAAAAATCAATCACCTCCTCCACCGTGCTTCGATTAATTTGCTGGCAATTTTCCCCGATCCTCCGTTCATTCCTCCATCAACACCGAAGGTCTCGACCTCTACGATCAAGCAGATCACCAGAAAACACCCAATTCCTATTTTCAGTTCAACCCAGAACTGCTCACTCATTCCCAAACTAAAAATTATAATTTTAGTTTTAAAAATCAAGTTTTTGAATAAGTATTCGATTTATAATCCTGAATCAATGATTTACAAAGTTTGAATTTTCAATCAAACTAATTCTTGTCCGTCCCTTTTTTGTTTCCAAAGCCATTTTAGATTAAATTTTGGCTATATTATGATTTTAAAACTTACTTTATAACTAAACAAACAAATTTTGTTTAAATCTTATGTTCTAACATCACTTAGTTCCAAAGGATATGAATTTTTTTGAATAAAACTTAAGTCTGGAAACTAAAACAGAAAAGCTAAAATACACAGCAGCATGCACACAACTATATACATTCATATATATACACAAAAATGCACTCATAAATATTCACACAACATAGTTATTTCCAAAAAAAAAATCACGCAACAGATTCATACTTAAATTTTCAAAAGTGATGTTACTCACTAGATTTGTGAAGAACAGAGCTTCCAGATTTGAAAAAGCTTGAAATTTTTTTTCGTTCTCTTTTAAAACTTGTTTTGCTGAAATGCTTTTGCTCCTTGACTTGCAAACTACGTGCATGCTTCTGAATTTGAAAAGAAAATGTAGGCTTGCTCCAGATTTTACTTTCTTTAGATCTTAAGTTGAAAAAGAATGCATAGGCTTGAACAGATTGAAGAAAATGAACTACAGGTTTTGGTTTACATTTTGATTTGAGGATTTGTTTACAGGTTGATCATTTGATTTGGAAAATGATTTACAGGTCTTGAGGAAGTGTTTGCATGTTTTAGTTGATTTTCGTTTTTTTAATTTCATATTAGTACTTAGCTTTTGAAAAAGAAGATAGAAAAAAGAGAATGAAGGAAGGAACAATAGTTATATAAAGGCTAAAATCTGATTTTAAATAAAAATAAAAGAAAACTAAATTAAATGACACTTGTCCTATATCCTATTTAACTATCTAACACATGTAGAATGAGGCTTAAGATAATAACACTTGTAATAACATAATTTCTATTTATTTAAATATAAAGTAAAAGCCCTTTTCTTAATCTACTAATTATGAATATTTTATTTAAATGCATATGAATTATTTAAGAATATATATATATATGTGTGTGTGTATGTGGAACCAATTATATTCATAAATAAAAGTTTATACATATTTTTAAAAATCCAAAACAATTTAAATATCTATACTTTGAATTTCAAAACTTTAAATTCAAATTCAAATCATATTCTAAAGTCCAATTTAGAATTAAGTTATATATATACATATATAACTACATAAATTAAAATTGAAATAATAATTCTATTTATACTAAAATATATTTGTAAAAACAATACATTGTTAATAATGTTTGAAAATAACAAATTATCAATTTTAAATAATTTATAGAAGAAATTATCTCTATATTATAAATTACTTATTTTACTTAAATGAATTAATGTTTCATTTGTAAAATTGTATTTGAAACCTATATATATTTCAAATCATATTTATCAAGCTATATTTTAAAAATAAAACAAACCTTTTTGTTAACTAATTTTAAATTTAAACTTAAGCTAAAATAAATTTAAACAATTAAACATTTACCTTAATTATTTGAAACTATATAATTATTTATTAAATAGTTTTAGAAAGCTATATATTAAATTAAATCATAATTTCCAAATTAATAGAAATATTAGAATTAGAAAATACGTTTTATTTATTTATTAAATTTCAAATCAAAGCTTATCTATTTACTATATATATACACGAATATATATACATTATAAATAGAAAACATTTTATTAGCTTTTAAAGGATAAAATTCACCAGTTAAATATTTATTAAAAGATGATTATTAAATTAATTCAAATCTTATAAATCAAGATTATCAAATTAATTTAAATTATTAATACAGATTATTAAATTGATATTGCCTAAAATTCTGGGTCATTATACTACTTCTGTATTGCATTGCAGTTCTTTCTATCTAACAACAGACCGGTTCCCATATCTGATTGCCATTTTTAGGTACAGTTCCAAGACTATGCTTAAACGATTGGGCATAGAACCTTTTTTTCTTTGGCTTTTCTTAGTCTTTGCCTCCTCTTCTTGTAACTTAACCTTGTTCTATGAGTAGTCCTTTTGTTTTATTGCTTGTTTTACCTTGCCTTCAATAGGGTTTAGGAAAATAGGTGTAAAACTTGCTCCCTAAGTCCGTAGTGGTCATAGATGGGTATGGACTTGTATTTGGTCTTCTCATCCTATCACATCTGTTTATTTCCCTTTTTAAGGGGAAAAGTCTTAATAGCTATTTCAGATTTAATACTCTTGCACATATGTGCTTTACCTGTTGGCCGAGCCTCTAATGAGCTGTAACATCAATCTCTTCATTTACCAGGTAAATTTATATTGATTTTTTGTTGTTTAATCGACTGATTGGTGATCCAGAAAATTTTCATTTTGTGTGACAAACATTTGATTATGGTATGCATGCATCTTTTCTCTTCTTTGTAGAATCATTTTCACCTTAGAGGGGGGAGGGGTGAATAGGGTGATACTAGAAAATAATACGTAATTAATGTGGAAATAAAAATAATAATAGAAAGTAAAGTAGAAGAGATCACACACAAATTTACCCAACTTCGGCAAAACCCTGCCTACGTGTTGCCTTCAAGGTTTCTACTAGAAATTAATTTGTCAGACGCTTACACATGTAATCTTGCAACACCCGCTAATGACTAACCTAACTCTATGCTCAAAACCTTGCCACAACTCAGCCACTGAGTTGTGAATTCTCGAACTACACCACCATAGTTCGTAACCTAGTCACACGACTAGAAAGTTACACCGGTTAAAAGAAAAACTAATAACCTATCAGGCCAACCAATAACCTATCAGTTTTCACAGGCCAACTAATAACCTATCAATTCAACTAATAACCAATCAGGTCAATAATAACCTATCAAGCTAACTAATAACCTATCAGTTTTAGGTTACAATGAATTTACTAGTTTTCACAAGCTAGCTAATAACCTATCAGGCTAATTTGGGCCAAAATATAACCAACTCCAAATACAAGTAGAAGTGAAATAAATTAGATAATCTGGGAAGCCTATAGAGCTATCAGTTCCTTTGTATGCATAAACGTCCTTTTAATTTCACTATAGACAAAGCCCTACACATTGGAATTGCGGACCTTACCAATAAGGGGCTAACATCTGAACCATAAGGCGTAACCCTACACCGATCTCACCTACAATCTTATCTGGTTTAAATCCATGAGTCATATCTTTTGATTAGTTCAGGGCATCCTAACACAATTAATCTATCCGATCTCTTGGGTGCAATTGTACTCACTCAAGAGTTTAGTCTAAGCATACTTAGTACTGGGACAACCTAAATAGTAAGTCTACCCTAAAAATACAAGATGCAGTGTTGGGTCATGATAATGTGGGCATGAAAAATAAATAAATAAGCAAATTTAACCAATCAATGGTAATAAGAACATATAACGTCATTCATCAAAATATGTTCATTCGATAGTCACATCATTACATAGCTTTTGAAACATTTGCTATCAAAATAGGGCTATCGAGCTTCTATAATACATAAGCAATATGAGGTAAAGAACCTCTAAAATATGAAGTAACGAACCTCTAAAATATGAGACAAAGAGTTTTTAAAATATGAGGTTTCATACGTTAAAAATAAATTGTCGTAACTCTAAATAGATGGCATCTAACGGGTTAAATAGATGGCATCTAACAGGTTGTCGTATGCCTGAACAGAGGGCATCTAACAGGTTGTCGTATGCCTAAACAAATGTATCTAACAGGTCGTCGTATGCCCAAACAGATGGCATCTAACAGATTGTCGTATGCCTAAGCTGATGGCGTCTAACAAGTTGTCATATGCCTAAATAGACGGCATCCAACGAGATAACGTATTTCAATAGCAGGCGACGTCTAAAATATGGAATGGCATTTCTGTAAATTGTTTGAAAAATGAGTTATTTCCTTTTAAAGATAATACTTTCCATCAACTCTTGCCTCTTTTCAAATTTTTATACGATATCAAAATTTCTTTTTAGAAGTTGTTGGAAGATCACATTTTACTTTCCCAATACAATTAGTAAACCTTTATAATTAATATCAATGATTAGTATTAAATAAAATCTTTTCTATCATCAAAAGTTCATAGAAAATCATAGAAAATGCCAAAAGTCAGCAAAGATCTAAATTTTCATCTTCTTTCACATATGAAAATTTCGAAGCCAAAATATTATTTTTGTTATTTTTAATAATTTAAACCCAAAACAAACACTTTTTCCATCTTAAGAAATTTATAAAATATTCATATGATATTGAAAATTTATAAATTAAAATATCATCTCCAAAATTTGATTATACACAACATATTTGAATTTCAAGTCAATTTGAGGTCAAAAACTATGATTTTACCTTTAAAGCCCTTACGAATAATTCCATAAAAAATCCAATAAATTATCGTTCAATCAAACAATGATATAAACAGTCCAAACATGACATATCATCATAATAATTTAGAAATCAAGCATAGATCTGAAAATAAACTACAATAAATGAGATGGATACAGATATTCATCTTAGATTTGATAAGAGAGATTGAGATTTGGTGTAGTTAGTTTCCCTAAATTTTCCCCCTTAATTTCCTTAGCTTCTTCTTCCTTTTCCTTTAAATAATTGCCGACCTTTCCTAGGTTTAGTTTAGAGTTTTTGAAAATGAAATGGGAATAAGAAAGAGAGGAAGGGTCTAGGGAATGAATAAAGGAAATATTCCACATATGCCTTATCATTACTTTCTGTCCATTTTATGTTCAAATTAACTTTATTAATTGATTACTTAAGGTATGACCCAAATAAGTATAAATCTCATTCTCCTTACACATCATTCACATTATTCAATTCAATTTCTCTAATTAAATCTCATAAATAATGTTAACAAAAATTAGACCGCAGTTTATCATGGGGGTTTGATAGGGCTTCCTTGTGGGAAAAGCTTCATGGTATTATAACAATCCTAATTTTTGTTTAATATTATTCAAGAGATTTAATTAGATAAATTAATTAGAATAATGTGTGGTATGATAAGGAGAATGAGACTTTTAATAATAAGGGTCGAGCCTTAAGTAATTAATCAATTAATAAGATTGTTCTAAAATATAGAATAAAAGAAACTAATGAGAAGGGCAATTGGGAATCACTCCTAATTTCATTCCTTAAACCATCCCTCTCACCTTCACTTCTAATTTATGCTTCTAAAATAAAAGGAAACTAAACCAAGGTTGGCCATACTAAGAGAAAAGAAGAGGAAATCTTAAGAAATTAAAAGAAAAAGGCTTAAGTAATTAACCAACATCAAATCTCACTCTCACTTAACCAATCTAAGGTGAATAATAGTATCCATCTCATCGTTTATGTTTTGATTTCAGATGTATGATTGATTTTTGAATTGGATATGATAGCAGGTCATTCTTTAATGGTTGATATCATTATTGGATGGAATGATGATTTATTGAAATTTTTGTGAAAATGTTTTAATGGGTTTTACCCTTAAAACCTAACCTTTTGATCTCTGATTGATTTGAAATTTGAATATATATTGTAAAACATTATTCTAGAGATGTGTTTTCAATTTCATAATTTCCAAACTACTATGAATATTTTATGAATTTCGTTATGTTTAATTAGTGTTTTAACTATTAAAAATTATTAAACAAATTTTTTGGCCTCAAAATATTTATATGTGAAAGAAGGCGTGGATTTTGATTTTTGGTGATTTTTGGGGGAATTTTCCCAGTTAGTTATAAATTTATATGAATTTATTACTCTAGAAAAGAGTTTAATTAATATTAATTAATTATATTAATTTTAAGGGTTCATAAAGTGTTGGGGAAGATAAACGATATCTTCCATCAAACTATAAAAAGTGGATATAAAGACTTTTATTATCCTATAACAATTTGACATGGGGTAAGAGTTAGTGGAAAGTTTTAACTTTAAAAGGTAATAAAACTGTTTTAAAGTTATATACAGAAGTGCCGTTCTAGAAATTCGACGCCCCTCTATATTGACTTTCAACATCTATGGAAGTCGATACACCAAATAACTGACTTATAGTATATGAGGTATCAGCTTTATAGGTTTGACATCTATATCGAATGATATATGCGATGTGTACCATGTAGATATGTGATTGTATCAGCTGGTATATAAGCTTTGTATCGTAACGGCCGATATCTCAAGCTTGAAGAGGCACGACACCCTAGGGTTTTAGAATTCTATATCATTCTTTTAAAAGTGTGAGCACCTTCTTGTTATAAGGATTCGGTAACCCTCAAAATTTCTAATATTTCGACAACTAGACTATTTAAGGGTTCAATACCCTCAAGGATATTAGGTTCGACATCCCTAAATGGTTTAAACACGATAGCCATATGACCTAAGATTTTGACATATATATTTTTGAAGTATCGACGCTGAAAGCTTATAAATTCAGTACCTATGTTTCTGCAGCATGAATGCCACAAGGTTTGTAAATTTAATATTCATATTTATCGGTCAAAAACCTTATGTTTTACAAACCGACAAACTATGTTTTAAAGGCACGATAGCCTATGTGATTAAAAATTCAATAATCTCATTTTTAATACCTAATGATTTAAAGGTTGTTTAAAGATTATGTTGTTTTGGCACAAGATTTTGGTTAAGCAATGGGCTATGTTTTCCTTGTTTAAAGAATGATTTTTAAGCTATCAGTCATCTATATAGATAAATGTTCTCAAGGAAATTAAATGCTGGTTTAGCTCAAGTTTTATATGGATTTTTTAAAAAGAATTGTTACTTAAATTAAGTAATTTGTGAAGCCAATGACTATTGATTGAATACATGTTATGTTCTTGTTATCATTTGATGGGTTATATTTGCATAATTATCATTGTCATGCTCACATCATTATGACCCAACATTGCATTTGGAATTGAGGGTAGAATACCATTTAGGTTGTCCCAGTAGTGGGTGATTAGACTTAACTCTTGAGTGAGTAGAATTGCATCCAAGAAATCATATAGATCTAATATGTTAGGTTTTGCAGAACTGATCAAAAGAATATGATTGAGAGATGTTATTGCTAATAACTAATAGGTTCATAGTGATCCCATTAGAACTATGATTTGAAAGATGTTATTAGTGATAAATAATAGGTTCACAGTGATCTCATAAAAATATGATTATAAGAGATGTTATTAGTGAAAACTAATAGGTTCATAGCGTTCCCACGAAAAAGATAAGTTGGGATAGATTGTCCATTTTGTTGGAGGCAGATAGTATACTTTTGGAAGGGTAAACCTTTGGCGTGCATATCTCTAGGAGGACAGATTAGCAGACGTACTTGTTCTGCATATATGCATATGATCATGTTAGGTTATTCAAACTATTGTGGTTGCAGGAGAAAGATTTGTGATTGAGATATTTAGATAAGATACCGGTGAGGTGAAAATTCATTACGCCAAGTGGCGTGGTCGCACTAGATAACTATTTTAGTTTGAAGTAGTATATTACTACCGACTCGAAGTTTTTTCCTTTAAACTCTCGAGCACTCATTTGAGTAGATCGAGAGTAGGGATTTCCAGGTTAGACCAATAAGCTTCGAGAGACGTGCAAGAGACAAGCTAGCTTATATTAGGTGTTTTTGTTTCTACAATGTTGTTTTAAGCTTATGCTATGTTTGAGTGGATGAAATGATAGAATTTATAACCGTCAAGCATTAGACTCTGATCAAGCAAGGGCACATCTTCATATATCACCGTCGAAGTACTTTGTAATTATTATATTTTCTCTAAATATGGTCAACAAATGGGATTGTGTAATAATTGTGAAAATTTTGTTGTAATGTAATGAAAGTAGATTAATAAAATGTGTTTGAAAAAATTTCATATTCATATACTTTTGATGTTAGTGATATGATTAATATAACCGCATTTTATCATTGGAGAATATACTATTGATGACTACTGCATCAATTGCACTTATTTTCGGGCCTCAAATTGGGGGATGTTACAACTTAGTATCATAACATAGGTTTATGTAAAATTCAAAACTATAAAAAAATTTGAAAACATAATCCAACAAATCAGAGAATAATATTGGGGGTAAAGGATAACGCTTTACTAACATGCTTATATATTTTATATATGCGAGTATGTATTTTCCTCTCTCTTAGACCGTTCTTCTGTACCTTATTAAGGCTCATATGCAAATTATGAGAAAGCAAGATATGGAAGCAGGAAATGAAAGAGTGAATCTAGATGGAGGAAGCACAATACCTAATGAAAAGGTTCGACCCAATACTACATGGAATCCAGGCTAATAAGCAAATGCTAACGTGAGTGCTGGAAGACCACAATAGATATGGGGACTATGTACCAATACTTTGTGAATATGATGCAAATTGAAGCCATAATAGGTTTGGCTGAAGGAAATGCTGGTAATGTGGGAGGTGCTAATCATGAAGTACCCGCTTCTAATAATTATGTTAAGCTAAGCCATGATTTTACCTATCTAGGGGGAAGCCTTTTTTAGGAATGGAAGATGCTATCGATGTTGAGAATTGGCTATTGCACCGTGAGAGGATTTTTGCTGATTTAATTTTGAATGATGAGTAGAAGAGGGGATTGGCTTCTAGGCAATTGTAGGGAGCGGCTTTGTACCAATGGAACGGTGTGACCGTGGAAGTCCCATTGAAGGAATTGACTTGGGATGAGTTTAAAAGGAGATTTGAGGAAAGGTTCCTACTTGAGATAGCCAAGTTAACTTTGCTTAAGAAGTTTGCTGATTTGCAGCAAGGATAAATGTATGTTCTAGAGTATGCAACTAAGTTTGATGAATTGTCTATATATATATATATGATACCATAGATACTTTAGTTAAGAGAAATGAAAAGTTCATCCAGGTTTTGATGTTGGAGATTGTAGACAATGATGCCACATCTTAGAGATCCCTGTAATGTAGTGGTTCAGATGGCGATAAGGAACGAGGAAATGCTTTTAACATTTGAAAAGGAAAAGCCAGCGGAGACTCATGAAAGGCAATGCATGAAAAGAAGTTCTTTCAAAAGAAAGGAGCTCAAAGGGCAGAGCTGCCAAGAAAGGGAAAGATGAACTTGTTTGCATTAGGTGCAACAAGAAAGCTCATTTCGCTCATGGGTGTCGAACCGATAGGAGAAAGGAGGTCGTGGAAAAGAAAAATGTGAAGTGTTTCAACTACAACTAGATGGGGGAATTACAAGAATGAATGTCCAAAACAAGCCAAGGCTGATAAAGGGAAATTTTTTTCTTTGGAGTCATCGGATTCTAGATTGATTATAAAGGAGAAATAAAAATTTGTGATGGGAGGTACTCTTTTGATCCATGACATACCTATTAAAGTATTATTTGATATTGGTGCATCACATTATTTTATCTCACATTGTTTGATAGATAAGTCAAATCAAGAACCATCATATCTTATTATTATCTTAAGAGTTGCGAATTTGATATGAGGTTATGCAACTCTTAGGATGAGATGTGACCATTTAGAAATTGAGATGTTAGATCATGCTTTTGCCTGTAATTTGTACGTATTTGATTTTGTTGGTTTTGGGATTATTTGGGGAATGGATTGATTAAGCAAATATAACACTACGGTATTTTTCCAAGATAGAAAGATATTATTAAGACACACTAATAGCAGTGACCGAATTATATACTCGGTAGAGCATGCGGGTTTCGATGTATGTGCTTGACTAGGTGCAATGAAAGTGGAGGATAAAGTGAATCAGATTTTGTTGTAAGAGAGTTTGCAAATGCTATTGAGCTAATTATAGATTTCTACTACGAGCTATAAGGTTTCGAATAGATCTTGTACTTGGAGCTAAACTCATAAGTAGACCACATAGCAGAATGACACCTACTGAGATGAAAGAGTTAAAGGTGTAACTAGCAGACATGGCAGGAAAATTTTTCACTAGACCAAGCAGTTCGCCTTGGGGAGCACCCACGATGTTCATAAATAAATCAGATGGCTCTTTAAGGATGTGTATTGATTATCTAAGTTGAATGAGAAGACGATAAAGAAACGATATTCTTTACCAAGAATAAATGATTTGTTTGATCAGATGAGTGGATTCAGGGTACTTTCCTTATTGGATTTGGCAATAAGGTTCCATCAATAGAGAGTAGAGGAGGATAACATGCTATTAACGGCATTTCGAACAAGATAGGGTTTGTATGAATGGTTAGTTGTGCCTTTTGAACTGACCATGAGAGCATTTGGACAAATTTGTGTTGGTATTTATAGATGACATTACGATATATTCTAAGAATGAAAAAGATCATGAAGTTCATCTCCAAATAGTGCTAGAAACATTGAGGCAGCATTAACTAAAAGCGAAGTTTTCAAAATGTCATTTTTGGAAGAAAGAAGTGAAGTCCTTGGTTATGTATTTTAAGAAAATAGGTTAACGATGGATCTGGCAAAGATTGAAGCTATAAATAATTGGAACAGACCTAAGACTGTGACCAAGGTAAGGATTTTTCTTGCTCTAGTTGGTTATTACTGGATATTCATCCAGGTTTCTCTCGAATAGGGGTACCAATGACTAAGTTAACAAGGAAGAATGTAAAATTTGTTTGGATCGATATATGTGAAGAAGCATTCTTAAAGCTAAAATGTTTATTGACCAATGCACTCGTGTTATTTGTTCAAGATGAAAATCAAGATTTGGTGGTGTATACGGATTCATATGGGATATGGTTAGAAGTTGTGTTAATGCAAAAAGTAAAATGGTTTCCTTCTCTACTTGATGGCTTAGACTACATGCAGTTAAATATTAGGCTCATGATTTAGAGTTGGCAGTGGTGAACTTTGCTTTGAAAGTATGGAGACACTATTTGTTGTGAGAATGATTCGAGTTGTTCATAGATCATAACTACTTAAAGTATTTATTCTCTTAAAAGGCGCTGAATATGAGACAGCAAAGGTGGCTAGAGTTTTTAGTAGCTTATGATTTTGGTTTAAATATATGCTAGGGAAAGGAAATTAAGTTGCAGATGTATTTAACTGAAAACATCAGAACGTGGTGTTAACTATGTTAGCAGAATGGAAACTCTTAGAGGCATTGACTACTTGTGATGTGCAGTTAAGGTCAACAGCTAGTTTTAGTTAGAATATTGTAATGTTGTCGTGTTTGGAAGTTCGACTGGCAATGATTGAAAGAATTACTACTAAACAAAAAAATGGTCCATTACTAGCTGAACGGATTAAAAGACCTGAAGAGGGAACTCAGATCGATGGTTTAAAGGGTTTTAGTCTTGACCAGAGGGGATGGTTAAGGAAGAAGGGACGTCTATGTATTCCACATATCTAAAACCTGAGGAAGGAAGTTCTTAGGAAACATAATCAATCGAAGTTTACTATTCATCTTGGAGGTACTAAGAATTATCAGGATATGAAGAGGATTTTCTTCTAGAAAGGGAAGGAATGAAAAGAGCTGCAGGCTTACGGGTGAAGCAAGGTTTGAATTGCCAACAAGTAAAAGCCGAGCATCAGAAGCCAATTAGGTTGCTTCAACCCTTAGAAGCACCATTTGGAAATGGGATTCTATATTTATGGAATTTATCATTGGGTTACCAAATTGAATAATGAAAATGAAAATATTTGGGTCGTGGTAAATAGACCGACCAATTGTGCACACTTTATTCTTGTTTAGTTGACAAGGACGGCACATAGTTTGGCTAAGTTTTTATGAATAATATCGTTGGACTGCATGGGATTTCTAATAGTATAGTCAGCAATAGAGATACTTTGTTCATTAGTGAATTCTAAAAGAGTCTGCAAGAAGTATTAGGTAACAACATAAGATGAGTATGGCATACCACCATAGATGGATGGGTAAATAGAAAGAGTCAATAAGGTACTTCAAGATTTGTTGAGAGCTTATGTACTATATTTTGAAGGATCGAAGAAAGACCATTTGCATTTAGTAAAGTTTTCCTATATAAATAACTATCCTACTGGTATTGGAATGGCGCCTTTCGAAGCTTTATATGGAAGGATATGCAAATCACTAGCATGTTGGTTGGAGGCTAATGAAAAATTGGTTCTTGGTCCAAATATGGTATTAGAAGCCATGAAGAAGATTGAGCTAATCCGAGTAAGGATCAGGGATGCTTAGTCTAAGTGGAAAAGTTACGCTTATAGAAAGAGTAAGGATTTAGAGTTCTTAGTTGGAGAATATGTTTTTGTTAAGGTACCATTGATGAAAGGTATGGTACAGTTTGGAAAGGCTAGAAAATTGACAACGAGATATGTAGGTCCATTCCCTATCGTAAAAAGAATCAGGAAACTCGCTTATCAGATAGAGTTATTAAATTGTTTGGCAAGAATCCATAATATTTTTCATTTTTCTCATCTTAGGAAGTGTGTACATGATCTGGAGACTACTATGGCACCGACTACATTAGAAGATTTAGTAGTGGAACTGGAGATGACTTTTGTAAGACAACCCGTTTATGTTATAGCAAGAGATGAAGGATGCTAAGGAACAATACATTCAAGTTAGTAAAGTTCTAGTAGAGTGACAACGAGAAAAACTGTACTTTAGAGACAAAAGACATGATTAGAGATAATTCCCCTGAGTTGTTTTGATGGAATGTTCTATATTAGTTATATTTCGACATTATGCTAGTCAGATAGGCTAGTATTGTTTATGTGTTTGTTATGCATGTATGTAGGATTAATATGCTTGTTATTATCCTCATCGCAATTTGGAGGATAAAATTCTCTAAGGAGGCGAGCCCGTAACACCCTTGATGTTTGTTTAACATTATTCAGAAAATTTAATTAGATAAATTAAATAGAATAATGTACGGCATGAAAATGAGAATAATATTTTTTAATTAATATGGAACGGGCCTCAAGTAATTAAGTAATTAGTTAGATTGATTTAAAACAAAAAATAGAAGAACTTAATGAGAAGGGAAAATTAGGAATCACTACTTATTTCATTCCCTAAACCATCCCTCCCACATTCATTTCTCGTTTATGTTTCTAAAATCAAAAGAAAATAAAACCAAGGATGGTTATACTAAAAAGAAAAGAAGAGGAAATCTAACACATCCAATGGGAAAAGGCTCAAGTAATTAATCAACATCAAATCAAATCTCACTCTCATTTATCCAATCTAAAGTGAATAATAGTATCCAACTCATAGTTTATGTTTTGATTTTGGATTTATGATTGATTCCAAAAATGTTATGATAATATGTCATGCTTTATGATTAATATCATTATTGGATGGAATGATGATTTGTTGAAATTTTCTAAAATTTTTTTAATGGGTTTTAAAGATAAAATCTAAGTTTTTGACCTCCAGCTAGTTTGAAATTTGAATATTTATTGTAAAACTATTTTGGAGATGGATTTTCAAATTCATAATTTTCTAAACTCATATGAATATTTTATGATTTTTCTAAGAAGAAAGGTGTTTACTTGAATTTTAATTATTAAAAATAATTAAATAAATATTTTGGTCCTAAAATTTTTGTATGTGAAAGAAGATATGGACTCTTATTTGTTTCACATTTTAGAGATTTTTCCCAAGAGATTATAATTTTATACGAATTTATTACTCTAGAAAAGAGTTTAATTAATACCAATTAATGATATTAATTTTAAGGATTTATAAAGTGTTTTAGGAAAGAAAAACATAATCTTCTAACAAATTCTGAAAAGAGGGTATAAAGTCTTTTGTTATCCAATAAGAATTTTACACGGCACAAGAGTTAGTGGAAGTTTTACCTTTAAAAGGCAAAGTTTAATTTCCAATAAAGCTCTTCAAAAATGGTGACCGTGCCCCCATCCCCTATTCCCGCTTATCTGTCTTTTCCCAGCAAATCAAATCAACCTAGTCCCTCCTCTCCCTTGCTTGTACCGCCAGCTGCTTCCAGCTCCTTGTCAGAACCATCCAATCCACCTTCTCCTAGTCTTCTTACTTCGGTGCCATCTCCACCCTCGTTGGTCAACCCCCTTCCACCTTCTTCACTGCCATTTCTTCCTAGCTCTAAACCTATCCCTGTTCCTTCTCCTCCTCTTTCGTGGAACTCGCTTTTCAAAGCCAAACCGAATAATGCTGGGAAGTTTGTCCCACGTGAAATTCAACTGCAATTCAATGGTGAAGCGATCGTCCCACCCGCTGACGTTGTTCAAGCTGGTAATGATATGTGGAGAGATTATCTCGTAGGTTTCTTTTTAGACACCCCATTGCCTTATGCTACTGTGTTATACTACCTTAAGAAAGTCTGGAAATTAAGTGGTTCGATCTCAGTCAAATCTGATGGGTTTCTCTTTCTATTCAAATTCACAAATGAAGATGATAGAATCAGAATATCAGAGGCTGACCCTGTTGTGATGAGGAATAAATTATTTATTGTGAAACCATGGGATGTAAATATTGGAAATAACTGTAGTAGCATTAAAACAGTTCCAGTATGGATAAAATTAACAAACATTCCATTGTTTGCTTGGTCAACGTTGGGAATTAATTGGTTAGCATCTAGAGTGGGTAAGCTACTATGTTTGGATTCTTCAACTGAAAAATTTGAGCGTATTTCTTTTGCCAAATGTTTAGTTGAAGTGCATCCAAACAAAGAACTGCCAGATAAATTTACAGTTCAACTGCAAAATGGATCGATGCAAGTAGTTAATGTAACTTACCTATGGAAACCACTGATATGTACTCTATGCAAGGAGTTTGGACACCAGCTGAGCAATTGCAAAATTGTAGAAAATGGAAAGAAAGTAGATAAAGAAACAATGACTGAACAACAGAAGAAAGGAAATGATGGAAGGAATAATGTGGTAAAGGGTCAAGGCAGTGATAAACAGACTAGTTTTAAACAAAAATGGCAGAAAGTAACCAAAACCAATAGTAATAGGAACAACAACTGTGTAATTAATGATGAAGTTGATTTGTTGAAACAAGGTGAAAATCAAAAAACTATTGATAAAGCTGCTGGAGTTAATAATGGTGTGATAGGTTCAGTAAATGCAAAACAAAGAGATACAGTTAGTGCAAGTAACATGTACACCATGCAACAAACTGAAGTTGAAGTACAAGAAATAAATATGCTGAAAGAGAAGGAGAATGATGAAATTTTAGAACAGAGAATAAGAACAGTACAAATTCCAAAAACTACTGGAAAAACAAATGTGCAAGTGTGTGCAGTAAGTACTAACAACATGTACACATTGCTACAAACTGATGAAGAAGATCAAGAAGCAAATAATATGCAACTTATGGAAGAAGGTGAAATAACTGACCAGCTTACATGCACAGAGCAACAAACAACCATGACTGAGAAAACAAACCATTCTGCAAAACAAATACCCACTGACACACTAAATCAGGCAATAACAAAAGAACAACAAGCAACAAAAATGAATGAAAAGAGGAAAAATGGAAGTAACAAGCAAAATAGAAAAGAAACTGGCAAAGTTTGTACAACAACTGTTACATCTTCTTCTGATTTTGACAACAATTGGTGCAAATCATTTGAAACCCAGATAACTCAAATAGTAACATCCAAGCAAGGTGATCAATCCTCAAAATCTTCTCAAACTCACTACAATTTTTCCATTCCCATCCCTGGTTGGCCTGATCCCAGCACCCCCTCACCTGTCTCACTCAACCAACCTCACTCATCATCTCCTGCCTCACACAACCAACCTCCCACACCCCCTACAAAATTAAAAAGGAAGATACAAACAAGATCCAGATCTCTGTCAGCTCAGAGAAGAAACAACTCCATCACTTATCAATAGTTTTTAATGCATACAAAAATAGCAACTTGGAATCTTAGAGGGGCTCATAACAATTTGAAACTTGATCAAGTTAAGAATTATATCTCTGATTATAACCTTTGCCTCATTGGACTTCTTGAAACTAAGCTAAATCTTCCCCTATCTCAAAAGGCTGTTAACTACATTAATCCTACCTGGTCCTTCCATCATAACCTTGATTCAGCATCATATGGTAGAATTCTTGTTTTGTATAACCCCTCTGAAATAACTCTATCTCCCATTCTTTCGAGTAGACAATCTATACATTTTCACTTGTTTCTTACCCAAACCCAAACCTCTTTCTACTTAACAATTGTGTATGCTGACAATTCTACCATATCAAGGAATGCCTTCCTTAAAACAATTCCTCCTTTAAGACAAGCTTCACATCCATGGCTGGTTATGGGTGACTTCAACTCTTGTTTAAGTTTTAATGACAAGTTCGGTGGCAACCCACTTACTCCTAGGGATCTTGATCCTATCAATCAATCTGTTATTGATTCTGAGTTGCTGTTGGTGAATAAATCTGGTGCCAAGTACTCTTGGAATAATAGAAGCAGAAGTGGAGTACGTACCTTTACAACTATTGATCATTCCTTTTGCAATTTCCAAGCCCTATCTCTTTGGCCTTCCATTTCAGTTTTCCTCCCACAACCAATCCTATCAGACCACTCAGCTCAAATCCTGTCCCTTGGTAACCATTTGCGAAGAGAAAAAAGAAGTTTCAAATTTTTTAATGCTTGGGCTAAGCATGAACACTTTCTTGTTCTTGTATCAAAAGCTAATGCAGAATTTGTTGGTTTTGGTAACCCTATGTTTAAATTTTGCAGGAAACTCAAGTACATTAAGCAAGCTATCAAACAGTGGGTCTCTTCAACTTTTGGTAGAGGTGGTCTGCTGTCTGCTACACTTACTCAGCAACTTAAAATAAGGCAAGAATTTATGATGGAACATCCTCTTGACGTTCAAGCAGCTGATGAAGAAAGAAAACTACTTTTAGAAGTTAACTCTGCTTTGGAACTTGAAGCCAACATGAAGAGACAGCAACTAAACAAAAAATGGCATGATGAAGGTGACAAAAACACGAAGTTTTATCATGATTCTATCAAACTTAAACAAGCAAGAGAAAACATACATAGTATAACTGATGACCAGGGCATTTTGCACACCTCTCCTGAAACTGTTGACAATGCATTTATTCAATACTTCACCAAGCAGTATGGTAATATAGAAGGCTTTACTCCTGATCTTGACTTAATTACTGAAACTGACCTCCCAAACATCAATTATTTGGAAGCATCATTTCTTGTCAGTCCTGTTACTGATGAAGAAATCAAGGCAACCCTTTTCTCCATGAACAAACACTCATCCGGTGGCCCTGATGGTCTAAATGTAGTGTTTTTTATTAGTACTTGGAGTATTCTTGGAAGTGAATTTTGCAAGGCAATACATAACTTTTTTAATACTTGCAAGATTCTTGGAGAAATCAACTGTTCCAATATTGCATTAATTCCCAAATACTCTCCAGCTTCCACTGTTAGTTCTTATAGGCCCATATCTTGTTGTAATGTAGTGTACAAGTGCATATCTAAAATTCTAGCAGCCAGATTAGTCTCAGTTCTTCCATCTGTTGTCTCTAAAAATCAATCAGCTTTTCTTCCTAACAGAGACATCATTGATAATGTTCTCTTGGCTCAAGAACTTCTCAAATGTTATGGTAATAGCAATAGCACCCTTGCTGCAGCTCTGAAAATTGACATAACTAAAGCTTATGACTCTATCCATTGGGAATCCATAGTTAGAATTATGGCTGTTATGGGATTCCCTAAAACATTTGTGTCTTGGATCTATGTATGTATTTCCACTCCATCCTACTCTATTGTGATTAATGGCAGACCTGTAGGAAATTTTAGAGGAAGAAAAGGTATCAGGCAAGGAGACCCGTTATCTTCTTATTTGTTTCTGATAGTTATGGAAGTGCTAACTGTTACTCTAAGAACTAGTTACAACAGGAAAATAATAAAGTATCATCCCAAATGTTCTCAACAACTTATTACATCCATCATGTTTGCTGATGATGTCATGATGTTTACAAAGCCTGAGTTGCCTTCTCTGAATGGAATTAAAGAAGCACTGCATATATTTAAAAAAATGACTGGCTTATCCATAAATCAAAATAAATCTTCTATGCTAGTCTCTGGTATCAGTAATGAACAAGCTGCTTTCCTACATCAGCAGTCTGGATTCACAAGTATGGAGAATGACATGAAGTACCTTGGTCTGCCTCTCATAACTAAAAGAATTACTAAGAATGACTGTTATCCATTATATCATAAAATAACTTCAATCATGACAGCATGGGATAATAGGAAATTAACTCAATCTGGAAGGCTTGTTCTCATCAAATCTGTTGTCTTCTCTTCAATTGTTTACTGGGCACGCACTATAATTCTTCCTATCAAGTTATTACATTTACTCAGATCTGCTATGAGTAGATTCTTTTGGACTGGAAGTATTCACAACAGGAAAATTGTCCCATGTGCTTTTACAAAATTTGAAGTTCCTTTTAAATCTGGTGGGCTTGGTATCTTAGACATAAGGAAGTGGAACATAGCGGCTATAAGCAAACAGTTTGATGCAATCATTAAAAAAAGGGAAAGTTTATGGGTGGAATGGACATGGCATCACAATATCAAGAACAAGGATTTCTGGGTCATGGAGATCCCTCAACAAAGTAGTTGGACATGGAGAAGCATCCTTAAGTATAGAGAAGTCTTTCTGCCGTTTATACAATACCCAGTTAATGCCAGTTCAAAGGTGAATTTTTGGAAGGAACCATGGGTTAGACAAGGCCTAATTTTATTTAAATTGCTTTCCTACTCACAAATTGTCCAAACAGGTATTTCCTTAACTGCTGATGCTAATTCCTACTTGATCAATGGTAATATTCAGTTGCCTACCACCAGTAATCAAGAAATTCAGCAAACTTGGAATATATTACAACAAACTAATTTCACTGCTATGCAAATCAACTCTGTTCAGTGGAATGGCAAACCACATTCTGTTAAGGGTGTTTACAGTTCCCTAACAGAAAGTGATCCATTGCCTGCTGCTATCTGGCATGATGTTATATGGTCTACTGATACAGTCCCTCAATACAATCTTTTGATGTGGAAAGTGATCAACAAAGCTTTGCTTACTAGATCTATGTTACAAAAGGTTGGAATGATCTGTCCCATGCAATGCCTATTCTGTGAAATTGAAGAGGAAACAACCGACCATATTTTTTTGAGTGCTCTGCCTTGAACAACTTGCTATTCCACTTAGGTGGTAAAACTGGTACATATCTATCTGGACGAACTAGCAACATACAGTGGAATATAATACACAAAGCAACCAAATGGAGAACAGTTGATAGTAGAGTGTTCACTGTGTGTTTGAAGGTCTTCGTGGCTGTGATTTGGAGGGAAAGAAATTTAAGAGTTTTTGAAAATGTTAAAAGGAATGACATGGTCTTATGGAAAGAAATGAAATGCAGTATACACAAGCAACTGAAGCACTGTGCTAGTAGCATCCCGCTGTCTATGTTACAAGCTTGGACTTGATTTTGATGTTTCTCTTCCTTTTTTATTTTTCAGTTATCTTCCTCTTTGTTTTTTCTATGTATCTCTTTTTTTATTGTTTGTTGCAATAAAACTGGTAGGGGCCCAGATAACCCCGCTGGCTTTGCCAAAAAAGTTCTAAATTTATTTACAAAAGTGCCACTGTAGAATTACGACACCCCTCTATATTGACATTCTACATCCATGGAAACCGATACACGAAATAACTAACTTATAGTATATGAGGTTGTAGGTCTACATGTTCAGCATCTATATCAAATGATATATGCGATATCTACCTTATAGATATGTAATGTATTAGCTACTATAGAAGCTCGGTACCGTAAGGGCTAATAACTCAAGCTTATAAGGGCACGACACCATGGGGTTTTGGAATTCTATATCTTTCTTTTAAATGGTGGCACCTTCTTATTTTAAGGGTTCGATAACCCTCAAGTTTTCTAAGGTTTCGACAGCTAAAGTTTTCAAGGGCTCGATGCCCTTTAGGATATAGAGGTTCGACGTCCCTAAAAGGTTTAAAGTCAGCACCGCTATCACATAAAATTTTGACACATATGTCATTGAAGTATCGATGCCAAAAGTTTATAATTTTGGTACCTATGTTTTAGCAGCATGAACGCTGTAGTTTTGTAAATTCAATATCCCTGTTTATGGGCCGAAAACCTTATGCTTTGCAAACTAGTAAATAATGTTTTAAAGGCATGATATCTTGTGTGTTTAGAAACTCGATAACCTCGTTTTCTATACCTAACAATTTAAAGGTTATTTAAAGATGGCGGTGTTTTGGCACAAGGTTTTAGCTAAGTAACGGGCTATGTTTTCCTTGTTTAAAGGATGATTGTTAAGTTATCAATCATCTATAAAGCTAAATGTTCTCAAGGAAATAAAATGATGGTTTAGCCAGAGTTCAATATGGATTTTGCCAAAAGAATATTACTTAAATTGAGTAGTTTGTGATGCCAATGACTATTGATTGAAAATATGTTAATGAATGATGTTATATGTTCTAGTTATCATTTGATCAGTTACATTTGCATAATTATCACTGTCATACTCAAATTATTATGACCCAACATTGCATTTTAGGATTAGGGAAATATTGCAAGTTAGGTTGTCCTAGTAGTGTGTATGGTCAGACTTAAATCCTGAGTGATTATAATTGCATCCAGAAGATAGGGTAGATCAAATATGTTAGGATGCCAGAACTGATCAAAAGAATATGATTGGAGAGGTGTTATTAGTAATAACTAATAGATTCACAGTGATCCCATGAGAAATATGATTTGAAAGATGTTATTAGTAATAACTAATAGATTCATAATGATCCCACGAAAACTATGATCAAAAGAGATGTTATTAGTGAAAACTAGTATATTCACAGTGATCCCATGAAAACTATAGGTTGAGACAGATAGTCCTTTTAGTTGGAGATAAATGTCTATTTTTCGAAAGGTAAACCTTCGGTGTGCATGTCACTAGGAGGATAGATTAGGAAGACGTAGCCATGCTGCGTATATGCATATGATCTTGTTATGATTATTTTAACTATTGTGGTTGTGGGTGCAAGATTTGTGATCGACATATTTGGATAAGATACTAGTGAAGGGAAAACCCGTTCCGTTAAGCTGCATGGTCTCACTAGATATCTGTTTTGATTCGAGACGGCATATTATTATTCACACCAGACTTTTTATCTGAACTTAAGTTTTTGTTTTTCCCTTAAAATCTTAGGTATTCATTTGGATAGGACGAGAGTAGAAATTTCTAGGTTAGAGAATAAGCTTTCGGAGAAAGGCAAGAGGCAAGCTAGCTAATATTAGGAGTATTTATTTCTGCTATGTTGATTTAAGCTTATGCTATGTTTTAGTGGATGTAATGCCGTAATTTATAACTGTCAAACATTAATTCAACCATAGGGGCATCTTCGTTTGTTGTTCTTGAAATGTTTTATAAATATTATATTTTCTCTTAGCATGCACAATGAATGAGATTATGTAATGAATATGAAAATTTCTTTCTTAAGATGTAATGAAAGTTGTTTAATGAAATGTGTTTAACAAAAATATTCATATTCATATTCTTTTGATATCGTTGAAATAACATAATTGCATTTTGTCACCAAAGAATAATACTATCGATAACTGGAGCATCAGTAGCGCTTGTTTTTGGAACTCAAAATGAGGATGTTACAGATACAAAGGTAGGAAAGTTAAGGCAGAGATCAGTGTGAAGCGTGCAATTGGCATTTTCACTCACTTTTGGCCAAGGTTTGATCTGACCTTATACATTCATGCCGATTATGAATTCGTTCCGTAGGACCATAGTGACCATTGGGCCAGCACCAATTATGATCATCATGCTGCTTATGGCCATGCTACCCTAGTCATTCATCACTTGTCATCATTGAACTAATTGACTCACCTCCCGTCCTTCAACTTGAAGGCAACTCTCCACATTGCTCCGCATTGTGTTCCCGTAGTTCATATCATCGGAGAAGGATTATAACTATTTCTTCCTCCGAGTCTGAGTCGGACTTGTAATGCTGTTCTGTTTAATTGGAGTGCGTTGTTTTTCTTTTGCACCATTTAAAGTGTTTGTAGAAATACGGGTTGTGTACGTACAAGTGTAGTATTTAGTTTATAATAGTAGGACTTAAATAAATAAAGTAATCCTTGTTTTTGATGTTTACCTAATAAGCTTTGAGTATTTTCTGAAATTGTATCTGATCGGTTGGCTATAGTACATTCCATGTCTTGTTTTTCCTTGCCATTTTCAAAATTGACTTCTTGTGCAGTTCATACTTCCTAAACTTGATTTTATAGCATTCATGATTTGTTGCATGCTTGGTATTGTTTGATGTGATTTTTTGTTTGATGATAACAAACATATATCAATATATATGTGTGTTTGTAGTTTGAACTATATACAGAAAGGAAGAAATATTCATATTGAATAATTATACTATTGCACAGAATTTATATAATTCAAACAGTATTTTTTATTCAATATAATATTTTATTTCAACACTTAAACAATACAAAGTTTTTCAGTTCTCTATATATATATATATACATACATCAGTTCATACATTTTACTCTTCTCACTACAACACTCAACACTCAGTTTTTTCACTCTGTCTGCACATCTGCATCTATCTGCATTGTCCAGCTCCACTTCTCGTCCTGTCTCCTGTGTACCTGTATAATTAGCAACTACAACAGTAATCTGAAAACAAACAAATTTAAATTGCAAAAATAAAATTTGTTTGTGTCTCAGATACATGGGTTATTGTCATCATCTTTGATTGTGCAATATCTATGCATATCAGTATTTTTTATCAGGAACAGGCAATTATAAGTGGCTGCAATACACACGTATTCATTCGTATACGTGTGCACTGCCACGCCTACTCGTGTGCACAAACTACAACAAAACACAAATTCAACATGAAGCAGTGCAAGCCCTCAAAGATACAACAGTGAAAGAAATTGCATCACAACAGCATGAAACATCAAAATACACAAAATATGGAAACTGCATCAATGCAGTACAGAACATAGTATATATATATAGTGATGCATAGCAACTGCATAGCAGCTACAAACACCAAGTGCAACTGGAAACAACAGAAATTGTGCAACATTTTCATAATGCAGTGAAGCATGCTCATGGAACACAGCAACAACAGAGCTATATGAACAAATGCACCACTGTGAAGTAATGTAACAGCAACTACAGTGACAAACTGCAACAAACAAGGAACAAAAATACTGCAACTTCAACTATGGAACAACAGCTCATATGAACAAGTGTACAAAGGCAAAATGAACAAGTGTAGCATCTGTATCAAAACAGTGGAAACAAACTCAAGTGCACGTGAACATGGCAGCAGACCAGTGACAACAGACCCAACAACTAGTGCCAACATGAACATAACAGGTGAAGCATCACCAAAGACTCAACAGTTCACATTGCAGTAATATCATATCACTACAGAGAGTATGGTGATGCAGTCAACAAGGCAACAATGCAGAGAACTGATACAAAGGAATGAAGTGAATGCAAACAACTCGGCAATCAAATACACATCTAATCAGGTGATGCAGTCAACATCTATTCAAGGCCAGAATGATTATAAGAGGTTACAATATCAAGTGCAGTGCAAACACAAGTGGAATGCAACAGTGAAGCAAACAACAACACGAAGGCAACATGATCAAAAGTTCAGAGCAGACATAACAGTGACATGCACAGATGTATTCAAGTCCAGCAACATGAACACATGAATGGACAAGGCACAAATCAAGTTGCAGACTCCAAGTTACAAACTCAAGTGCAAACTGAATGTAACAAGCATGAATAAAGTACAGTATCACTCTCATGTATGCAACAGATAATGAAACAAGTTGCACCAGACCAAGTTCAAGTAAAGTGATGGGTGAAGTAATCAGATGAATCACAAAATGAAAGCACAAACCCAAAAAATATATGCATACACACATACAAATGTATATATGCACATATAAAGTAAACTGGTGAAAGACAGTGGCAAGTACAAGGCAGTGAAGAAATCAAGCCGAAATTAAAGAACAAATTAGTATCCTTTGATTAAGTCTTTGTTTAAATCAAAGATTTCTAATTTGGAAAGAAATTTCTGCAGCAATTAACTTGAATTCAAATATGGACAGCATTAACTCAAATGAGGACCGAGACAACAACTACAGCAAGAAATTTTCGAATTAATTAATTCGAATCCAAATATGGTCAGTAATTATTCGCAATTGAATCAAGAAAGGAATACTCCAAAACAAATTCAAGAAAATCAACGACATGAGAAATCTAATCTGACAGTGTTAATTAGGGTTTCAACCCTATAAATACACCCCAAAGAAATCATCATAGACACAGAACAATCGAGTTCAAGTATCAATTTAGAAAAGCAAAAAGAGACAATACATACCGAATACACAAGCAATGAATTCGATCGAGCGACTGCAAAACTAGCAATAGTCAACCATCAGAGAAGCAGCGAGCTAGGGCAACGAATCACAGATCAATTGAAGAAACCGAAGCCCTAACTGGAACAAAAGGGGACAAAGCCCTAATCAGAACGTGGCCGCCATTTTTCTCACAAGCAAAAGAAAATGGACCGGGTGAATTAAGATAAAGGGAAGTGACCGCATTTCTTTTTTTGTTTTTGGGTTAAGTTTTTTTTTTATATAAAAGCAAGATAATTTAAATTGTTTTAAATTTTGTGCTTGCTTTTGTAATTTGCTTTATTTGTATGTTCTCTTCAAAACAAAACATGAAAAATTATCACCTAGGGTTTAGGTGTTGTCAGATTGTCTAGTTAGAGTTAGTCCAGTTAGCAGGGTTTGCAAGTTTGCAAAACTCTATAGGCGGTAGCAGGGTTTGCAAGTCTGTTAGAGTATTTGTAAGCGGGAAACTGTTTAATTCTAATAGAAATCTGGGAATGCAGCAGTAGGCAGGGGTTGCCGAAGCTGGGTAAATTCTGTGTGTGATTTATTTTTCAGCATATTTATTTCTTCAGTTTGCTTCTGTGTTTAATTTGCAAAAATTTGCTATAACCCTATTCACCCCCCCTCTAGGGTTAATCTAGATCCTACAAGTGGTATCAGAGCCTGGTATTTTACTTAAACTCTAGAGTCATGAATCCACCAAATAATGCTTTTTCTGAGGGGCAATCTATTGCTAGGCCACCCATGTTTAATGGGAATGATTATGCTTATTGGAAAGTTATAATGAGTATTTATCTTAGTTCTGTCGATTATGATGTTTGGGATATTATTGAAACTGGCTATAAATCTCCCACTATAGTTGTTGGTGATACTGAGATTCCTAAACCTAAGGATAGGTGGGATGCTAACGATAAGAAATTAAAAACTACAAATGCCAAAGCAATGAACGCTTTGATCTGTGCTCTTGATAAAAATGAATTTAATAGAATTTCTCATTGTACAACAGCACAGGAAATTTGGCACACTCTGGAGGTGACACACGAAGGAACTTCTCAAGTCAAGGAGTCACGACTAGCTCTATTCAGCAATGAATACGAAAACTTTGTGATGGAAAAGGGCGAGAGCATAAAGGATATGTTTGGACGGTTTTCAACCTTGGTGTACAATGCTAGAGCGCTTAGGAAGGTCTTCACTGAAGTAGAGCTTGTACGGAAGATACTGCGAGTCTTACCAATGAACTTTGAGGCAAAAGTCACTGCAATACAAGAATCGAAAGATCTGAGTAAACTAAGCATGGAGGAGTTGATCGGAAACTTGATGACATATGAGCTTGAGCTAAAGGCAAAAGAGGAACGTAACAACTCCGAATCAAAAAAGAAGACGATTGCCTTAAAAAGCAAAGAAGAAAGCGGTGAAGAAGAAGAAGATCCAATTGAAGAGCTTGCGATGGCAGTCAATAATCTTAGAAAATGGTCAAAATTCAGGCCACGCAAGAAGAAAACAAGTGGTAATAAGTCAAAAGATTCTGATGATTCCGATAATGAATTGACATGCTTTAACTGCAAAAAGCCTGGCCACTTCAAACAAAAATGTCCACTTCTCAAAAACAACAAAGGAAAGAAAAAGAAGAAGAAGGCCTTTGCAGCAACTTGGGATGATGAAGAAGGAGAAGAAGTTTCGGATAATAGCTCAGAAGAGGCTAACTTGTGCCTTATGGCAAAATCAGATTCAGAAACAAGTTCAGAGGAATCCAGTGAGGTACGTGACTATTCTTATAAAGAACTTGTTTTGATGTGTTATGATCTTACTAATACAATTGATACTCTTGAAACTAAGATTGAAAAATTGAAGTCTGACAGGAGAGAACTTGTTCATGAGAATACTAGGTTAGAAACTGAACTTGAGAATATTCAAAACCTAGACTGTAAAAAATGTAAAACTTTAGATTCAGAAATATCAAGACTTAAGAATAGCTTCGATAATCTTGAAAAAGAAAACTCAAGTCTTAAGGAAATCATTGACACGAGGAAAAAAGATTTTATAAATAGATGCACCACACTTGTAACTGAAAACACAACACTAAAAACCAAAGTCCAAAATCTTGAGAAATCTCTGAATAACTTTTCAAGAGGAGAAAAATCGTTTAACATGTTGTTGGGAAATCAACTCTTTGCTAATAATAGAAAAGGACTAGGTTTTGGGAAAACACAGGTTGATGATCATGCAAAAGGTAAGAGTGTCTTTGTTAGAAGTGAAATTGGACATCGTGTTGAAAATTGTAGTCATAGGAACAAGAACACAAAATTTATACAAGCTTGGGTTCCTAAGAATTCTACAAACAAATTTCATGTCTATAGGAACAAAAATAAAAGGACAAAACAAGTTTGGGTTCCAAAGGGATTGTTTGTTCACAATGCTTCAGTTACTAATATCATTGGACCTAAGAGTTTCTCTAGGTCATCCTCCTCTCTCTTTATGTAGGTCTGTTGGCGGGCTAAGGAGCAAGAAGAATGGTTTCTAGATTCAGGTTGTTCTAGACATATGACAGGTGATAAATCTAAGTTCCTTAGCCTAGAGAAGTTTAGAGGTGGAAATGTGATCATGGGAGACAATAGCAAGTGTAAGATTATTGGGAAAGGTGAAGTAAGTAATGGTACTTTTTCCTTGACTAATGTTTTATACGTTGATAATTTGCATCACAATCTCATTTCTATTAACCAACTCTGTGACAAAGGTATGAATGTGGTTTTTGATAGTGATACTTGCAAAATCATTGATAAAACTTCTAATAACATTGTTTTTATGGGCAAAAGAAAAGGAAATGTTTACTCACTTTCGTTTGACAATTTAAATCTTTCCAGATGTTTGGTAGCCACTGACGAAGAGGCATCTTTATGGCATAGGAGACTTGGACATGCTAGCATGAGTCTCTTAAGAAATCTTGAAACGAAAGATTTAGTCAGAGGGTTACCACATCAGAAATTTAAAGATAACAAAGTGTGTAAAGCATGTTCCTTGGGCAAGCTTAGTCGATCATCATTTCGCCCTAAAAATATTGTTAGCACATCAAGGGTCCTCGAATTAATTCATATGGACTTATTTGGACCAAATGAAATTGCAAGTTTGAATGGAAAACGTTATTGTTATGTATTGGTTGACGATTACTCTAGATTTACATGGGTTTATTTCTTAGCCAAAAAATCTGAATCTTTTGATTATTTTTCAAAATTTGCTAAACTTGTTCAAAATGAAAAAGGAGTTTCAATTAAAACTTTGAGAAGTGATCATGGGGGCGAATTTGAAAATTCGGAATTTGAAAACTTTTGTGAAGAAAATGGTTTAAAACATGAATTTTCTGCTCCACGAACACCTCAACAAAATGGGGTGGTTGAAAGGAAAAATCGTACATTGCAAGAATTGGCTAGATCCATGTTGAGTGAGTATAAACTACCTCTAACTTTTTGGGCAGAGGCGGTGAATACTTCGTGCTATGTAATGAATAGAGTAATGATTAGACCAATACTAGGCAAAACGGCTTATGAAGTATGGCATGAAAGGAAACCTAACATCTCTTACTTTCGTGTTTTTGGATGCCCTTGTTTTATTCTTAACACAGGTGATCAACTTGGAAAATTTGAATCTAAGGCCGATGAGGGAATTTTCATGGGCTATTCAACAAGGAGCAAGGCTTACAGGATATACAACAAACGAACAAAGACAATTGTTGAATCAGTCAATGTGAAATTTGATGAATCTGATCTGGAAAGAACGACTGAAAAATCAGGTGATGATGGGGTAGATCATGAAGGCATTAAAGAAGGGACATCTACTGAGAAAGATGGAAGTAGGACTGTTGATGCTGATAGATTGAAATTCAAATCCAATCATCCTCCTGAATTGGTTATAGAAGATCCTACGGAAGGTATACGCACTCGCTCTGCATTAGATAAAAATTTGTGTGCGTTTTGTTGTCATAGTGGTTTTATTTCTGAAATAGAATCTGATTCTGTTGAAATGGCTCTTAATGATGAAAGTTGGGTTTTAGCAATGCAAGATGAACTTAATCAATTTGAGAGAAATAAAGTTTGGAAATTAGTTCCTAGGCCTAATGACTATCCAATTGTAGGAACTAAATGGGTGTTCAAAAACAAACTTGATGAATCAGGAAATGTAATTAGAAACAAAGCTAGGTTGGTCGCAAAAGGATATAACCAAATAGAAGGCATAGATTTTGATGAGACATTTGCACCAGTTGCTAGGTTAGAAGCTATTAGGATTTTGCTCAGCTTTGCTTGTTATAAAGGTTTCAAACTTAAACAAATGGATGTAAAAAGTGCATTTCTAAATGGTGATCTGAAAGAAGAAGTTTTTGTTGAACAACCCCCCGGATTTGAAAATCATGTTTTTCCAAATCATGTGTATAAACTTGAAAAAGCATTATATGGTCTTAAGCAAGCTCCTAGAGCTTGGTATGACTGCCTTTGTACATATCTTTTGGAAAATGGCTTTAAAAAGGGGAGTGCTGACACGACACTGTTTCTATTACATAAAGGAAGTGATTTTTTGATTGTTCAGATTTATGTAGATGATATCATTTATGGTGCTACTAATGAAATCTTGTGCGAGAAATTTGAACAAGTCATGCAGGCTAAATTCGAGATGAGCTTGGTTGGAGAACTGAAATATTTTCTTGGATTTCAAATCAAGCAAAGCAGTGATGGCATTTTTATTTCGCAATCCAAGTATGTGTTGGAACTGTTGAAGAAATTTGGAGTTGAGAACTCTAAACCATTGAGAACTCCTATGAGCCCATCAACAAAGTTGGACAAAGACGAGAAAGGAAGTGCTGTTGATCAGAAAAAATATCGAGGGATAATTGGTTCACTTCTCTATCTTACTGCTTCTAGACCTGATATTATGTTTTCTGTATGTTTGTGTGCACGTTTTCAATCTAATCCTAAAGAATCTCATTTGAAAGCCACTAAACGAATTTTGAGATATCTTTCACACACACACAAATTTGGATTATGGTACCCTTCTTGTGAAAACTTTGATTTAGTTGGTTATTCTGATGCTGATTATGCCGGTTCATTGGTTGACAGGAAATGACCAGTGGGACATGTTTCATGCTAGGACATTCATTAGTTTCATGGTCAAGTCGAAAACATAATTGTGTTGCATTATCCACCACCGAAGCAGAATATATTGCTTTAGGAAGTTGCTGTGCTCAAATCTTATGGATGATGCAAACTCTTTCTGATTTTGGCTTAGTTTATAAACAAGTTCCATTAAAATGTGACAGTAAAAGTGCAATAGACTTATCAAATAATCCTGTTCATCATTCACGCACAAAACACATTGATGTGAGACACCACTTTCTTAGAGATCACATTGCTAAGGAAGACATTTGCATTGAATATATTTCAACTGAGGCTCAACTTGCTGATATTTTTACAAAACCCCTCCCTGAAGACAGATTTTCTAGATTACGTTTGGATTTGGGGATTATAGAAATTGACTAACCATTTTTTTCATTGTTAGGTAGAAATATTCTTGGATATATACTTTCAACTTAAATTTCTAGGATTCAAACAAGTTTTGGATATTTTCAAAAGATTGATTCGAATATGGTATTCAGTACTGGATATTACATAATATAACTAACTTGGTAACTTATTCCACGATCATTTCTATTTCTACCATCTTTCTATCATTCATAATGGTTTGATAAAATAAGAAGAGTGAATTATTTTTAAATTAAATTAAAAAAAAATAAATAAAAAATAAAAAAATAAAAATAAAATAAAAATAAAATAAAAATAAAATAAAAAATAAAAATTTTTAATAATAAATAATAAATCTCATGTATCCATTCTCATTTAAAAGTCCTTATGGTTATGCATGGATGGAACATATGAGAGAATTATTTTTATCATTACTTCATTCTCATTTAAAAGTCCTTATGGTTATGCATGGATGGAGTATGGTAACTAAGTATTCTGGTCTCGCTTAATAGTCTGGATGCTTAGACTAATAGGTAACTGCTAATCCCATTTAAAAGTCCTTATGGTTATGAGTGGTTAGTAAGTGCTTATTTTTTTGTTTTTGTGCTTAAATGTCAAATTAATGTTAAAATATCTCTCTTCTTATTAAAACCGATCATCGATCCATCCTCTACAATATGGAAGTTTTTTTATCTCGTTATGATATATTATTTTTTGTTCCTACTGCTCCATTGTTTTTTGTCAGTCTTTTGATAATGACAAAAGGGGGAGAAGAACAAGATTTTGATGAGGAAGTAAATATTTTTTGGAATATTTCAACAAATTTGGTTAAATATCGTTAGTTACTTTTCTTTAGTTCTTTTATTCCTTTGTAAATTTTGTTAACTTCTAAATAGGGAGAGGTCTTGGTTGTAGGGGGAGCATTCAAATAGGGGGAGCTAAAAAATTTTTTGTTTGTTCAAACACATGTATTAGCATTTCAAAATCTTTAATATATATGTTTGTCATCATCAAAAGGGGGAGATTGTTTGATGTGATTTTTTGTTTGATGATAACAAACATATATCAATATATATGTGTGTTTGTAGTTTGAACTATATACAGAAAGGAAGAAATATTCATATTGAATAATTATACTATTGCACAGAATTTATATAATTCAAACAGTATTTTTTATTCAATATAATATTTTATTTCAACACTTAAACAATACAAAGTTTTTCAGTTCTCTCTCTCTCTATATATATATATATATATATACATACATCAGTTCATACATTTTACTCTTCTCACTACAACACTCAACACTCAGTTTTTTCACTCTGTCTGCACATCTGCATCTATCTGCATTGTCCAGCTCCACTTCTCGTCCTGTCTCCTGTGTACCTGTATAATTAGCAACTACAACAGTAATCTGAAAACAAACAAATTTAAATTGCAAAAATAAAATTTGTTTGTGTCTCAGATACATGGGTTATTGTCATCATCTTTGATTGTGCAATATCTGTGCATATCAGTATTTTTTATCAGGAACAGGCAATTATAAGTGGCTGCAATACACACGTATTCATTCGTATACGTGTGCACTGCCACGCCTACTCGTGTGCACAAACTACAACAAAACACAAATTCAACATGAAGCAGTGCAAGCCCTCAAAGATACAACAGTGAAAGAAATTGCATCACAACAGCATGAAACATCAAAATACACAAAATATGGAAACTGCATCAATGCAGTACAGAACATAGTATATATATATAGTGATGCATAGCAACTGCATAGCAGCTACAAACACCAAGTGCAACTGGAAACAACAGAAATTGTGCAACATTTTCATAATGCAGTGAAGCATGCTCATGGAACACAGCAACAACAGAGCTATATGAACAAATGCACCACTGTGAAGTAATGTAACAGCAACTACAGTGACAAACTGCAACAAACAAGGAACAAAAATACTGCAACTTCAACTATGGAACAACAGCTCATATGAACAAGTGTACAAAGGCAAAATGAACAAGTGTAGCATCTGTATCAAAACAGTGGAAACAAACTCAAGTGCACGTGAACATGGCAGCAGACCAGTGACAACAGACCCAACAACTAGTGCCAACATGAACATAACAGGTGAAGCATCACCAAAGACTCAACAGTACACATTGCAGTAATATCATATCACTACAGAGAGTATGGTGATGCAGTCAACAAGGCAACAATGCAGAGAACTGATACAAAGGAATGAAGTGAATGCAAACAACTCGGCAATCAAATACACATCTAATCAGGTGATGCAGTCAACATCTATTCAAGGCCAGAATGATTATAAGAGGTTACAATATCAAGTGCAGTGCAAACACAAGTGGAATGCAACAGTGAAGCAAACAACAACACGAAGGCAACATGATCAAAAGTTCAGAGCAGACATAACAGTGACATGCACAGATGTATTCAAGTCCAGCAACATGAACACATGAATGGACAAGGCACAAATCAAGTTGCAGACTCCAAGTTACAAACTCAAGTGCAAACTGAATGTAACAAGCATGAATAAAGTACAGTATCACTCTCATGTATGCAACAGATAATGAAACAAGTTGCACCAGACCAAGTTCAAGTAAAGTGATGGGTGAAGTAATCAGATGAATCACAAAATGAAAGCACAAACCCAAAAAATATATGCATACACACATACAAATGTATATATGCACATATAAAGTAAACTGGTGAAAGACAGTGGCAAGTACAAGGCAGTGAAGAAATCAAGCCGAAATTAAAGAACAAATTAGTATCCTTTGATTAATCTTTGTTTAAATCAAAGATTTCTAATTTGGAAAGAAATTTCTGCAGCAATTAACTCGAATTCAAATATGGACAGCATTAACTCAAATGAGGACCGAGACAACAACTACAGCAAGAAATTTTCGAATTAATTAATTCGAATCCAAATATGGTCAGCAATTATTCGCAATTGAATCAAGAAAGGAATACTCCAAAACAAATTCAAGAAAATCAACGACATGAGAAATCAAATCTGACAGTGTTAATTAGGGTTTCAACCCTATAAATACACCCCAAAGAAATCATCATAGACACAGAACAATCGAGTTCAAGTATCAATTTAGAAAAGCAAAAAGTGACAATACATACCGAATACACAAGCAATGAATTCGATCGAGCGACTGCAAAACTAGCAATAGTCAACCATCAGAGAAGCAGCGAGCTAGGGCAACGAATCACAGATCAATCGAAGAAACCGAAGCCCTAACTGGAACAAAAGGGGACAAAGCCCTAATCAGAACGTGGCCGCCATTTTTCTCACAAGCAAAAGAAAATGGACCGGGTGAATTAAGATAAAGGGAAGTGACCGCATTTCTTTTGTTTGTTTTTGGGTTAAGTTTTTTTTTATATAAAAGCAAGATAATTTAAATTGTTTTAAATTTTGTGCTTGCTTTTGTAATTTTCTTTATTTGTATGTTCTCTTCAAAACAAAACATGAAAAATTATCACCTAGGGTTTAGGTGTTGTCAAATTGTCTAGTTAGAGTTAGTCCAGTTAGCAGGGTTTGCAAGTTTGCAAAACTCTATAGGCGGTAGCAGGGTTTGCAAGTCTGTTAGAGTATTTGTAAGCGGGAAACTGTTTAATTCTAATAGAAATCTGGGAATGCAGCAGTAGGCAGGGGTTGCCGAAGCTGGGTAAATTCTGTGTGTGATTTATTTTTCAGCATATTTATTTCTTCAGTTTGCTTCTGTATTTAATTTGCAAAAATTTGCTATAACCCTATTCACCCCCCCCTCTAGGGTTAATCTAGATCCTACAGGTATGACCTGTCCCACTGTCTAGGTATAGTTTCGTATTCGTGTGCTTAGCATGATCTGCTTTGCTATTTAGGGTGGACTGATGTTTGATTGCGAAGTCAGGTCGTGTATTTACAACCTTTTCAACATGTGCATGGTTTTTCGTATTGGTTCATGCTGTCTAATATCCTTTTGTCATGTGTGTTTATGTTAACAACATTATATAGAGGGGTTTTTATACTAGTTTATATCATCCAATATCCCTATGTCCCATTCGACTGAGAAGCTGGGCTGCGTTATATGTAGTTTCGTTTTGCTAACTTGTTCGAAAGTCTACTATCCCAACATTCCCTTAGCTATTTAACATAATTAACATAGTGAGTTTTCTATACTGGTTCGGACAGTCTAATATCCCTATGTCCAGTTAATTGGCTAAAGGAGCCCATCTGGACAGTGTGAAGTTTTAATAGCGATTTCGGGTCATCTAATAACCCTACATCTAATGTAATTATTCTGAAATGTCAAAGAAACTAACAAAGAGATATTTTTATATTGGTTAGGGCCATCTAATATCCATATGTCCAGTTCATTATATCACTATCTTTCATTATAATTACAATGTTTATTACATGAGCAATGTAGCCTATTCAGAACGAGGCCTGAGATCCTTGATGCAATATTGAGCATTTGCTTTTGCAGTTATAGTAGGTGCTTCAACTTTAGTTCTCCAACAGATTTTGAATCCATCATGCTTCTATTCTTAGTTATCTCTCCGATATAGATGTTTCTTTTGGTTAACCAAAGAAGCTTAAAAACTCTTGGCACCATTAGCATGATTTGAACCAAGGAAGGTAACAAGTCTTCGAAATAGGTGTGCATCTCAATAACTTTAACTTTCTATTTTGCCCAGATGACAATTAGCATAAATAGCTATGATAATTGAATCTCCCAGTTTTTTAGCAATGTGCGACTTTACAACATGACTACGGTAAGGGAGTTTTTAGATCCTTTAGGCACAATAATGAGGATTATTGGATTTTAGCTCTTGGTTTTGTCTTATAATTGGAATCACTTTCCAATTCAACAAATATCTATGCATTTAGGTCCAGCCTGCAATCATTGATTGATAAAGGAGGATAATAATCAACTGGTAATAGACCTTCAACTTGGTTCCATGCGACTCTGCAGATTGAGTTTGTCTATCAAGTGGTAGTAGGTTAATGTTAGGTGGGTTGGATTTAATTTATAGGCCAATTTCACCATTCTCATTTTTGAGAGTGTCGTTATCACTTACCTACTGCATAGTCGGTGCAGCAAGTGAATGAAGGAAGTGAGCATCAGATGGTGGAGGGTTAGTTGTCCCAAGGGTGGTATTTCGGGCCATTATCTTCTTTAATCCTATTATTGGTTATCTAGTTTAATGAAGAGTTGGATCATGGTCGGGATGAGATATATGGAGGCTCCAACCAAGGTACCATCTTAGTTTGAGTTTTCTTAAGGTTATGAGTGGCATCTTCGGGATTTTTAAAACCGAGAGTAATCTTGAGTAGGAGGAGTTGAAAAATAGGAACAGAGATTCTCAAGTCTTCTAGCGTCGAAAAATGTTGATGATATTTTGCATCTCACAACACCTCAACAGGTCAAGAAAGTAATAATTGCTTACTTCCAAAAATTTGAATCAACTAACTTAAGAAATATTAGGTCGGCCTTTAAGTAGTAATTATGTTACGGAGGCCTTACACAATTAGGTAGTTGCATGTTAAATGTTTGTTAATGTAACAACCATAATTTTGATTAACATTATTTAGGATATTTAATTATATAAATAAAATAAAATAATGTAAAATGATAAGGAGATTGAGATATGGTAAATGTAATGGGTCGAACATTAAGTAATGAACTAATGTTATCATTAGAACATTAATAAGAAGGAGGTCATACCAGGAGAATAATCGATAAGGATAAGTAGGTGAAAGCTTTGGTATCCTTTTCTTAAAGGATGCCATGCCCTAAACAAGGTTTCAACATCATAAGAAATGATAACATCTCTTCTTGGCAAGTAGAAAAGATAATGATAATAAAGTCATACTTAAGTGGCATAACTAGTACTTAAGCAAATGGAACATCGACGAGCAAAGTTTTAAAGATAAGACTCACTAAACATCGCTTTCGCCTCATATCATCGGTGGTACGAAGGAATATGGATAATGAATTCAAATGATTCAACTATCTTCTTAAAAGTGGTTGTCAATACAACAATACATCAAAGGTACATATCCTTCATACATAGGATAAAACGCATATGGATATGCCTCATCTCATTGGAACATCCCAAGGATCATTCAAGGAAATATAAAACCCAATCATAAAAGAAGCATTATACTTATTCATACCTCATTTCATCGGTATAAATATAGATACATCTCAAATCCATCACTAAAACTCATCATAAAAGATTCTTCATAATCATTTATACCTTATCTCATCGGTATAAATATATAATATTTACATCTCAACTCCATCTTAACATCAAGTAGTCTGTAAAATCATCAAATCATCAATCCATAATGCAAATAACTCAATCAAAGAGTCACATCATTTATGATTTCACCATATATGTATACATCTCATCTGGCACTAGGCTATCAATGTAGTAATCATCTAAAGACGGTGAGGTCTAAAACATCAAAACTTAAAGAAATCCTAGATTGGCCAGATCCTCGATTGCATGCCGAAGCAATGCTACGCGCGCAACATCATGACTAGTACTACTATTTGGTACCATAAACATCGTGATGAGTGGAGTCAAATAACATCTTTTAACATCGTGAACATCATGAATGACTATAGTCTATAACATCATAATGACTTTCAGTCACAAAGACCTGAGTTAATAACATTGTGATGATCAGAGTAGCAACTACATCGTGATTACTCTAATCGAGTACTCGTGGTCCGTAGTACTAGTAAACATCGTGAACGTGTCTCAACTTCTCAGATAGGAACCAAATAGGTGTTAACGTATGTCTCATACCATACGTTCGCACCTAACGGTTTACTAGCTATTAGTTGGTACCACACTAGTAAAACATCATAAACATCATGAAAATATACTCAGCCTCATCTCATTGGCGAGTAAATACAATACCATACCCGTCTCATCTCATTGATGAGTACTAGTGGCATCGTGACTTGTCCCATCTCATCGACAAGTAAAAATTATCATAATACATCTCAACATCGTAAAATCATTATAAAGAAGCTTACCTCATCTCATCGGGAAGTAAAAATAACAACTAGATGGTTATTTATAACCACAATTCCAATAGGAATTTCTAGCTCTCAATTCACCTCATTTCATCGACGATTAATAAACACATTTAAAATGGTCCATCATTGAATATACTCCTTAATTGGAGTTCTCAGACCATATAATCTACCCAAAATTTAATAACATCTTAAATCATCTCAAACAGTTCTTCGAAAGGGTTTCGATCGTATAAGTCCCATATTAAGCGATAAAGCAAATCCATGTGTCCCATACCACATGTTTTACTTTACCTTTTAATTGTCTTTCTTATACATCCGAAATTCATAAAAATAAGTAAATTTATTTATAAAATAATTTTATTAGAGAAAATAGAAATTTAAAACGATTTTCCGAAAACGATTATTAAAACCAATATTTGAAATTCCTTTATTATAGGAAATAAATCTTTCTTTATTTAGAAAAATAATTTTAAAAAAATACCATGTAATAATAATTTGAAATGTCCATGTATTTCCAAATTTTTTTAGTGAAAATCGTTCTCGAAAGCAATGAAAACTTTGAGGGATATCTCAAAACCTTAACTTGAATTCAATATGAATTCAATTCAAATTTGACCCAAAATCAATTCAAATTCCATTCAAATTTAAATTTCAAATTCTTCAAATATAGCCAAACTACCGTTAGGCATCATAGCTCTAAAAATATCCAAAAAATATCATCAAAACCGAAGAGAATGAGAGCAAAAATGAGCTAATACAATTCTAAGGTCAACAATTGTTGTTGCTGTCATTTTGCTCTCAGGACAGCAACATACAACCACAATTTCGACCAAGCAAACTTCAAAATTCTAGAAAACACAATGAATGAAACTTTTAGAAAATGATCTAATATTTCTAGAACATCCAAAATTATCAAATTCGGTTAAGACACGAAGAATTTATGTTCAAATTCGTTTCAGCTTCAAGGACAGAGCAAAAGGATTTATGAAGGTTAGCAAAACGAAGAATTTATGATCTAAGAATTTATGTTCAAATTTAAAGATTTTAGAACGGTTAGCAATTTGTGGATCACGTTCCCATTAAATCAGAGGAGCAAAAGGAAATCGAATATATTTTGCACGCAAATGGTGAGGCACGTTTTATATTTAAAGGGAGTAATTTGCGTTGATTGAGTGGAGGAAATGGTATGAAATAAATTCGATTTTTGAAGGCTATGTGAATTCAAAGATTTCTTACCCGATTTAAAAGATTTAAGAAAAAGAAATGTGTTATCAATAAAACTTGCGTTAACTTGGGAACAATGGCAAGAATTAAATGTGAACAGTTATGAAATTTTTGGATAACGTTTCCATTAAATTAAGAGAGCAAAAGGAAGGTGGAATGTTTACGCGTGAATTTCAATCAAGCTTTAAAAGGATTTGAATGGCTAGGGATTTTATCCCTTTCGCACTATGAAACGCACGTCAATGGATATATTTTTATATTCATAGCTAAGGAAATAATTTAAAGAATGCGCACTATAGACGCATTTATCAAATCAAACATACACCCAAAATATAACGAAAATAACGTATTTAAATTTATACGTTTTCTTATTTATTCGTTAACTATATATAGTAAAATATATATTTAAAGAGTATTTTATTAAATACATACTATTTATACCACCAATTAATCAAAACGGGTATAACGTACAAATTAAAGGTGTAATTAAGTAGACTATTTATACACTATAACTTTTAAAATTATAATAAAATATGATTTGCTTACATCCTTTTTATTCATTTACCATTTACAAAAAAAAATTATTACTAAAATAGATGTATATAAGTAAAATATTAATTACTTAATTTTAAAAGGTATATAATCCATTTTTTTTAAAAGAGCAAAAAATGAAATAAAACTTTGTTACGAATATATTCAGTTATTATAAAAGATTAGAAAGTTAGGATTAAAAATTTAAAACTTCAACTAACGTTAGACTTTAACCAAAATAGGAATTATAGACATCTGTTTATATTTATAACATTTGGGTAATTAAAAATTCAACATTTTGTTTTAAAATAAAACCCATTAAAATAAAAGAATAAAATAAGTTCTTAAGAAAAATATGAAATAAATAAAGAATTTCTTAAATTAATTGAAGTCGGAAATTAGAAATTGTAAACAAAATACAACTGACACTGAAAAATGTCAATTACACTTTTAAAAATGTTTTAAAACCAAAATATATATATAACAAGTTATTTTACCCCTGAAAACATAAATTAGAACATTACATGACTAAATAAAATATTATTTATATAATTTAAAGTAAACAATTTTGTTAAATATAACAGATTACGCACAATAGTCAAAAAGGTATAACTTTCACATTATAAATCAGACTTCAACGAAACGAAAAATGGTATTCTTAAAATTTTATTTACTTTCAAAATAAAAGATAAAATTCAATTTTTTTAAAATTTTAAAATTTTGAATTTAAAAGTCCAAGTTTGACCATATTAACAAAATTCATATTTGCGGAAAATATTCTATTAATTCATGTGTGAAATTCTAATCCACACCTAAATTTATATTTTAAATAAAAAAATTATCTAAATTAAATAAATAAAACATTTATTAAAAATTTTGGGTTGATACATAGATGGTTTGGATGGCAAGCAAAGTGAAAGTAAATGCTAAGGAACAGAAAAGACATAAGTTAAGGAGAATGAACGTATATATGTTTTATTCTTAAATGCAAATGAAAATGAGGAGTTTTGAAATGAGAACTAAATCTTCTTGTACATGATTTGCAAATGAGAAATACACGGCTAGGAAAAAGTTTGTATGGCTAAAACAAGAAATAAAGAGCCCATGTAGAAAAAGGCAAGACATCAAGCAACGACCTGATGGATTTAATTAATTTCTTTCCTTTGTATTAACAATTGTTCTTAATTATATTGAAGTTGTTAAATGTGTTCATTTATTATGATTGAATCCTCAAATAAATTCATTCAAATAAGTTTCATTCTTTTATATTCCTTATGTATAAAATATGCATTTCCACTTTAACATTCCTTCCTTATTTTATTACAAAGTTTATTTTTCATCATAATCAATTACAAAATTTTATCAATTTAACAATTTAATTATTAAAAATTTATGGGACATTACACTCTCCCCCACTCAAACTTTTCATCCTCGAAAAGGAAGAAGGTAGGGGAATAGAAACAACCTGGAAGATAACTAAACTGAAACTCAAAATAGAATCATTAATCTAAACCATAAGTTAAATTTTACTTAAGTTAATAATTGATTTCATCTATTTAATTTCACTTAAGTTAAATTTTACTATTTCAAATTTCATTATTTCATTCCAATTATTTTAAAATAAAAATTTCTAAAATCATAAGTTTGAAAATCATTTGTTATACTCAAAAATGTATTCAATAAATTAATTTCTTCTTTATTCCTAATTATAATTAAATTTGTTTCTCTCAATATATTTTTATCATCTATGTTAAATAAGTTTACACTTATTACAACTGCTTAAATTTATTCTTAGTTCCTTTAACATCATTTTATATTGTAAATTATTCCATTACCCTTTTCTTCTATTTACCTCTGTTAATCTTTTTAAAACTAGAATTTAAGTGTATAACATTTATTATAACCACTCAAATTTTATTTATAAAATCTTTTTATATTGTATATTATCCAATTCAATTATCTCAAGTTTGAATCATTTATTCAAAATTTTGATTTTCCTTTTTATAATTGAAATTATTCTTCAAGATAAAATTTATGAATTAAATTTCTGATTCCCTTCAAACCATTTGGAGATAAATAATATATGTACATAATATGTCAAATCAAATTTAAATCATATATCTACATAATATAAATCAAGTCATATTTTAGGGATTCAAGTCAATTAAATTCTCAAGGTAACACTGTAGCCAGACTACATAATGGTCTCTTCACTTCGAAACTCGAAAATGAATGTCGATGATGCTACAGTCATCAACGAAATTATTTCCCAGCGACAAAGAGAAGAGCACTGATTTTTAAACCTTTGAAGTTCTTTGGAAACAAATTTCTATTCGAAAATAATTTAAATAATATATCCTTTTAAAACTTTAAACACAAGGTTTGAAACCATCGGGTATTGAATTCTCAAGTTCTAGTTTTAAATTCATTTCTGTTTCCAAATTAATTTATAGCCATTGTTTATAGTTCAATTATTTATATAAAACAAAACACACGGTTTACAAAACCATAAATAAAATCAAAGACTATTATCTCTTGACAATTAGTTAAATTAATTATAAAAATTCTAAAAATTATACTTATATATATATATAATATTAGATTTTTTTCCAAATATAGGAACAAATTTTTCAAAACAAGGATAGAGATTCAAATTTGATGGACTCAAATCAAAGAGAATTTTGATTTAAAGATAAGTTGGAATCAGAAGATTCGATGATTAAACACAAATAAGGAACTAGATAAGTTTATATAAATCGCGAGCAACCTTAACCGGGTCAACCGTGACTTAAAGAATAAGATTGATGTGGATTTTCTGGGGTAAATCTACATTCGATCTGAAGAGATAGAGTTCTAAATAACCAAAGATACTAGCATCTAAACCGAGGATAAATATAAATCTCTGGTGAATCAATGCTCACTGTAAAGGAGTTTCACCCATTTATTAGAATATTGGCGAGACCGCCAATTCACTATAAAAATCATCCGAAGTGGAGTTATGTGATACTCCAGAATCGAAAGAAGATGGATAGTGAGGGACACGAATGAACTTTGGAACCGCAGGGAACGTTCCAAAATTAAAAGAAAATTGAATCAAAAGGAAGGGATTCAAGCTTGAATAAAAGTGATTCTGTAAATCAAATTTACCATACATTCTAAGTTTTTCCTAGAGCCAAAGCTCTGATATCAAATGTAACGACCCGGTATTTTCAACCATTCGCATCCGCACATGTCGGACTTGAATTGTTCAAATTACCGCGTTGTAAATAAAATTTGGCAAATCTTAGAATATACAGTAAATACATAATCACAGAATCACAGATACAGAAATCAGAATACTCGCAGCGGAATTTAAAAATGACTTGGTGGTTCATGAAGGCACTATCAATAGTCTCAAAATAAGTATAAAGTATATAGTCTTAAACCAAATATAGCTTGAAATCACCACAGAAAATCTCAAAATTCAATTATCTCGATTACAAAAGTTAAGATAAGAACTGAACAGAAACTTGACAGCAGCTTGAAAGGAGATAATCTTCAAAAGTCCTAGCTCCGGAGAAAGAGGTTCGAACTGAAACTCAGGCTGACCCGAGCGTAAAATAAAACATAAACACTCGAGTCAGGACATACATACTTATACAGTGTAAGCTAATTCAAGTGAACTATAATAGAGTACAAGTAACTTAAAGGATTCTTGGGACCGCCCATCCTCTAAAGATCCGTTAAACTATTTACTATGTAGTAATATTTCGCTATTATAATAGTGTCTATTAGTAAAATAAACTTACTTTTAAATAACGTTAAGGGGTTACCCATATAGCCCTTAAGACATAATATATTCCTATAGTCTATACAGTATCGTAATCTCCCTCGTACTTGGCGTCGTCAGAGGGCACTCCACAGGTATGGTACAAAACCAAAATCGTATAAGGCTCGCTAGGGTAGGTGACACGGCACAACTAGGCAATGCCAGGGTAGATATACCAATTACGCATCCGGATCGGTGGTAGCGTGTAGCTGCTACTACCGCCCACCTCGAACAACACTCCCAAATCAAAGGTGCGCACCAAACAATCACAAAAGTAATAGAATGGCATACGAAGAAGTACGTCCGATAAGAGGTGCTACCTCCTTAGCCCGTCAATCGCTCCTGTTTTAGCCACCTTATGCCAACTCACGGGAGTCGGGTCCACGTATTTACCTTAAAGAAAACGTCACCACCATTCTACTTCATTCTGGAATCTCCACCGCGTACACGGTTGTCAAAGTGGGTTTCAGTATCGACAGAGAGTATGCCCATATCCGATCCTGGTCTCTTTAACAACCAACGTTATTATTACCCGTGGTTATAAAAATCCAAAATAGTTTTATATTTCAATCTAAATACTACATTTAAATTATTTAAAAGTGAAGTTATTATTCTTACAAAAATCCTATATAAAATATCAAAGGTTTAGCCTTAGTTCATTTGTATCAATTACAACACTTGCAATGTGCGGAAATATCCTTTACAACAGATTTGAGTAAATTAAATTTTAGACTTCAATATAATTTCAGCAAAATTTTAAACCTTTATTTAAACAATTTGACTTATAAAATCATCATTTCCACCTTTAAATAGTCATTTAATTTACTCAATAATTTATGATTTTTATAAAGTAAAATCTGCAAATTTATATCTAACTTCTTTATACTTTACTTATAAAAAATCAAGTGCAAAATTTCTATGAATTTTCTTCACTATTAAGTTTAATTACCGTTTCAAAAATAAACTAAATTTCCAATTAATTTCTTTACTTACCTTAATTTTAAAACCAACCTCCCATTTCCAAATCAAGTTATATTTCAACTTCCATATTTTTCATAAATTTACCTATTTAATTCATAGAAACTTAACCTTTATTAATTTGCTTTATATTCAAGTTATACCAAATTTTCATATTTTATTTCTTAACTTAATTTCCATTTATCTTACAAATCAAAATTTACAAGATAAATTTATACTTTGAATTTTTAACATTTATTTATTTACATATTCAACTTGTATAATATCACTATACTTATAAAAACATTTTTAATCCCATTTTTAAACCAAATGTTATAACATTCTAATTTAAAAATATTTAATATTTCCAGAAAATATATATATATATATATAATCATGGGTCTGTATAATAATTTCTAACCTAGGTCAAGTGATACGGATAATATACCATTTCAATCCGTAATTTACAAAAAATCCGGGTTCTATCATTTCAAACCTGCAGTCCCAAGTTAAATAATAAATAAATAAATAATAACAAATATCGTTCAGGCCTATCATTTTAGCCCGTAATGATTCTATTCTACAGGGGACTTGCAGTGATAAACAGTAAATATATAAATGGTATAACAACATAATATAACATTATAGAATATAACTAATGATGGGTAAATTTAACAACGAGGTTTTAAAACATCATAAATTTATCACAGGCAATTAAAATATAAAGTAAAATCATTCTACAATTTCACTTGTTAATAATTTACAGATCTATAAGTACGTTTTTCGGGTGAGAAACACTCACTTTTCGCCGCTGAAGATTAGACTCAACTGAGATAACCACCCCGGAAATAGCGTACAGCAGGCATGATCAAAATTTAGTGGAGACGATGATCAGATTCAATTTCTTGAAACAAAATGAATAAACTAATTACTCGGATAATCAAATTCATATTGGACATATCAAAATTGATAAAGCACTGGAATTAAATCAAATAAGAGGATATGAAATAAAGTGGCTCACTCACTCCACCATACGACTCAACCCCAATCCCTCTGGCTCGGCCATGATTTAATTTTATAAATTTGGAACACGCAACCTTACAACATTGATACTTAGGCAAAAAGGATGAAACAAAGTGGTGCAAACATAAACATTCAGATTTTTAACAAACAGGTGGCTCACATTCATTTTTTTCAGAAATGCAAAAGGAAATTTGAAACTTAGGTTCCAGTTTGGACACTCACTACTATGGCCTACCGTGCACACCTGCAAGTCACAGCAGTGACACCAATTTTTTTTGCATAGGTGGTGAAATCTATTGGTTCAAGCCTTGGTTCAAACAAACAGTGCCCGTCTGTGATAAAATGAAAAAAAAAGTGACGCACTCAAAAAAATTTCTACTTCTCTCCTTTAATTTTCTTTTTTTCTTCCTTTTTTTTCTTTCTCTCTACGTAGGCCAGGGCAACCAAAATGACACGACCTGATATGCATGCATGCGTGAAATTCACGTCATGGGCATAGAAGATTCGTCACAAAAGCTACAGGGTCATGCTCGGCAATATGAATCAGGTGGAGGAGATGTATTCTTTACGTCTACGTCCAGAACAGGAGAAAAGGGGCAGAGGAGTGGTAGGCGGGGTCGTGCATGGTGGTGGAGCAGCCGAGTAGTTGATATAAATATAATTGAAATAAAGCAAAGAGGAACAGAAAATAATGAAAAAGAAGTACAACGGCCATTACTCGGTAGCACACGCAAAGAAGCAGATAGGAGGTGAAGGAAATTATGCAAAAGTGCTTAGTATTTAAAGATGAAACTTGCGATGATTGAGGTAAAAATAGGCAAGCAAGAATTTGATTGCGTTAATTGATAAAAAGAAAACGGTAAGAATTATTTGGCAACATTTTATACTCATTTAAAATTATTAGGAAAAGAATGCGTTGGGATGTAAAAGAAAGTTATTGCGAGGCTTTATATACATCAGAGGGGTGTGTGGGTTTGTATTCAAAAGAAGTAAACTGCATAGGTTAAAAATGCAAGAAATATTAAAATTTGTTTTTGAATGGCACGTAAATTTAGCAGGTTATAAATCTTATTGATCGTGACTTAGTATTCAACAGGAGAGGTATGGTTTAAAATTTACACAGAAGTGACTGCAATAAAACGCAAGAATCAATGATAAAGTGGCAAGAAATTTAAAGATTTTGGAACGGTTAGCAATTTGTGGATCACGTTCCCATTAAATCAGAGGAGAAAAAGGAAAGTAAATATATTTTGCACGCAAATGGTGAGGCACGTTTTATATTTAAAGGGAGTAATTTGCCTTGATTGAGTGGAGGAAATGGTATGAAATAAATTTGATTTTTGAAGGCTATGTGAATTCAAAGATTTCTTACCCGATTTAAAAGATTTAAGAAAAAGAAACATGTTTTATCAATAAAACTTGCGTTAATTTGGGAACAATGGCTAGAATTAAATGTGAACGGTTATGAAATTTTTAGATAACGTTTCTATTAAATGTGAATGGCTAGAATTAAATGTGAACGGTTATGAAATTTTTATTCCCAATCAATTATTATTATATTTATTAAAAGTTAAATTAAAATAATGATGAGTAAAAATAATTATTTTGGACAAATGAAAAAATAAACTTATAAACATATTTTTGTAAAACTATAATAATAGTTAAAATAATTCATTAACACACATAGAATGCAACCCCGTTGAACCTTCCTCTATAATGACAAATATTTTTAAAACATATTATTTATAACGAAAGTTTTTCAAGTAAAAAATGTAAATCATTTCACCCAAATAACAAAAAATAATATCGATAATATTACGCTAATCAGCAACTAACATTAATTTCCAAACAATAATTGTAATAAATCAAATAACATTATCGATAGTAATTAATAAAAACGAAAAAGTATAATTATATTATTGCAATTACAAAACAGACATAATACAAACGATCCCAGTGCGTTCCCCAAATTCCATCCATTTGCTACAAATAATGGTTTAAGTCGAGCCATGCTTGCTTTTGCCCACCAATCTCAACCAGCTAACGCAACTCTGACCAAATCTGCTCATAAAGGTAGAGTCCTACCCATTTTGTAGTCCATTTTTGACCATTACATGAAGAAAGAATCAGAATAACGCATATAGTCATAATTCAGACTACAATGTTATTTCTTTCCTCAACTATTGTAGCGCATTTCAGTCCAACTCATGTGCTTGCCATCCATTAGTTGAAACAGCTCGACTGCTTGGCCAGTAAGACAATTGAGTTCTCCTACACAAAAGTCTTCTCAATTATCCCTGCTAGTTCCTTAAGAACCGTGCAGTAAGCTTCTTCAATTTAGTCTCACCATAAAGACAATTCAGTTCCCATCAGATTCATGGTTCATCGCGTAAGCTATGATCACTCCAATGGCGCACCTCTATTGTCTACATCACACTGTAACGGATAACATTCACAAATGCAAGAGTTTACGACCTAATTATAAAGAAGATATCAGAGTCTGTGTTTATCGTTTTTATCTCATTTGCACAATGCCTGCATTAATAAGCTTCTGAATCTTATGCTGTACTTACGGGTTTTTTAAATGATTCTGAGCACTCACTGGATCTTCTTGGAAGTCCACCAACACCTAAAATAAAATTTCAGTACATTAATATAGAGATAGATAGATGTCATACAAAACCTAGATATAACAGAGAAGCAAAGAGCTTACCTATCGCATCACATGGTCGGATAAGATATTCTAGATTTCTGGATCCTGCATTGCCATCGTCGGCACATTTGTTCAAAAACAGAGCTAAATAACAGTGCAAAAAGTCTTCAGGGACAAACGTAATACATAATGAGGAAGGATAAATAACCTATCTTTCTTTTAGCTCTTCAGGTCTAATATCGCCTCTGTTTGCCCTGTTGATCTGTTCTATACACCTTCCAATTCACAATCACACATGAGATGTGTTCTCTACTACTATCTAAATAACAGTTTTGATCATCTTTCATTATATTTCATTACTGGTCAGGTTCTCAGACGGCAAAGAAATTCTGCAAGGAACGATTTACGTGCATGCGCAGATTGCTTCACCTTCGAACGCCATCAAGAAGTTCTTGGTTATTAGCATCATATTTGAGACCCTCTTGATATGTTTCTAGAGCTTTGTCGTACTCTTTCATGAAGTATTGGACTGCGCCTTTTCTTGTGTCTCCCTTTGTGAACGTCGGGTCTAATTCTATGCACTTCTCAGCGTCCTTCAAACCTTTGGGAAGAGCTCCCAACTTTGTGTAGCAGGTAGCTCTGTTGCTGTAAACTGCACATGTATATCACCATAGTTTTTAAATTATAATTTAAAAAAGCCTAACAGGCTTAAGATTTGCTTATATTATGCTACCCTTCTTACAGTCAGCAATATAACATGTTTCTTTTCCTTCTAGCAACCAAAGAAAAAAGTGTATTCAGTTATTGCAAACAGGTCAGGAAGGTTGACGTGGAAAACAGTGATATCTAAAAGTAATACAAACAACACAATACGGGCCGGATTTGAAAAGAAAATCATTTACAGTGGTAACATGCAGGTATAGTCAGAAACACATTGTCACTATAGTAACAACATCCAAGTACAATCATAAGGATTATTAATAACAACAAATTGAATGCAAATCAATACATATATCCACTTTCAGTATTTCAAAAAAAGGCAGTTAAACTATGTATATAATATCTTTTTTTAATCACATAATAAAAATAATTGTTCCCAAATTAACATAGGTAAGCACAAATTAGGTAAATAAATTTTTGTTTTACAATGATTTTGTTAAAAAAAATCATTGGCACAAAGTAATAAAAATAAGGAATACGAAATTGATTACTGGTGCACATATTATCATACAGAAGAAGAAGTATTCAACATATCCTTGTACTTCAAAGAAGAGACAGAAATGTAGAAAATTTACAGGGTAAAACTGTAAGTCTTTTGTGTATCAGTTCCACTGGACAAATTACGGGTCATCAAAAATAAAGTGAAGACATATTACTTGTGTTATCATCATATTATTATCTGTTAAAGAAACAATCTAGAGTTTCCTTTTCTCGTTAGCAGTAATACGATTATTAACCAAACAGCAAAAGAAATTATGATAAAGTATCTTCCCTAAAGTGCATGTAACTAAATTTCAACTCCCCCTAACATCTTAATTAATAACAACCACCTTAGTGGATCTAAGAGCCAAACATTAGTAACCATTACATAATAAGAACAATATTGGTTGGAATCGTAGAAAGTTCAAGAATTTGAGACATTTACCTCACAAAGGATTATTCCATCAATCTATACATAACGATATGGATCCAACTTAATTAGGCAAGCACTTTACTCATTACTAAGGGGAAACAATTTGAAATGGATTAGTCATATTTCGTAGAAAATAACAGTTTGAGATGTACAATTTGTTTCTACGGCATGTCCCGTCTCTATTATATTTTATGGAGCAAAAAAAATGGCGTATAAGCAGTCCAAATCTAACAACTGGGAATTTGAAAAAAATGAAACTAAACTTATATTAGCTAATCTGCTGAGTTAACATTTCCAACAACATATGCACCATCAACATCCAATAATGCTATTAATTTGTAAAGTATAACAGAAAGAATTATAGGGAAACCTTATGACTTACTTTTGCATTTTTACAAACAGCCAAACACAACAAAAAGATAACAAACTGACCACATTATGCCGCTTCAGTTTGTAACATCGTACCAAGATAAAACTTTGATAACTATATGTGCCTTACATCACTAAATCTTCATATAAATGTTTTAGATAATAACAATGATGACGGCGATAATTGCAGTAACAATATAGTTTTTAAAACGTCTTTAGTTGTAAACAGTAAATGGAGACGCGGTAAGGTTCATGACAGCAAGTCAAACTAAATTAGACTAAATCAACGTTATATCATGACTTAAGCATATGTAAGCTAATTTATAATTTTATTTCTAAAATTAGTACATGTAAAGAACTGAGAAAGCAACATGTTTCTTTCTTTCTTATTTTGCACTTGTAAGCATATTAACGTGGCCTATATCCGGTAAGTAAGCAAAATATTTTTAATTTATTTATTTTTGCAAACATGGCTATTTCCTGTTGATTAATTTTTGCAAACATGGATATTTCCAATGTGCAATTTTAAATAACATTGATAATATATTATCCATGTTGTGACATAAAATTCTTCGACAACAACAGTGAAAATGATGTACAATATGTTATATTACCAATTTATTTTCATTAAGTTGCAGTAGTACAATGAAATAGTATACTTTCATGCAATGGCTAGAGGAAACTGCAATGAAATTAAAATACTCATGACTTTAAAGGAAAATTGATGTGGCTTACCTTAAACTTCAAAAAGAGCAAATAATAATTCCTTACTAAAGATCCTCACTTTAACTGCATTACTTAATTCCCTACTGCTCCAAACTCTTTTATTTATAAAACTTTTTAGTGCTTTATTAACACAAAATCAATTTTCTTAACAGCATATAACAAAAAATTAAAATTGAAACTAATTTTTAGACTTGGATTAAATGAAGAAAAGTAGGCTACTGAATTTCATTGTAAATATTCCTCCATAGATCAAACTTAGCTCGCACCCTTAATTTGGTTCGGCAACCCTCTGAGCCATCATTTTCCTCAATTTAATTATGAGACTCTACCATAACACGGTTTAACAAATCACAGTTGTTTCACCTATGTAAATAATGAATATAAAATAAGACTACGTTACAGATATGTAATTCAAAGGGAAAAGAAGAGTTAAAATACATACACTATTTAAGTACTATTGTGTATCCGAATATGTAGTCAACACCCCAACTGAATCTCTGTTACATCAACAGAAAAAGAAAAATGAGATTTATAACTACAAAGCCAACCAGAAGCATGTTAAAAAAAAGAATGCAACATATTTCATCTTAAGAATTATGAGTAAAATCACAAAATATTAATTATCAAAATCAGGTTTTTGGAATCATTTTATGTTTTCAATAGGATAGTAATTTGGAGACAGAAAACATGAAAAATGCAATGTATAAGAAAAATAGACACACATAAAATTCTTGGTAGTGGATATTAAAAAAATACTACTGGTTGGTTATGCCAATCGTAATGCACAGTTCATTCTGAAACAACTAAGAAATAACAGAGTAAATGATGTCCAGTAGAATTATAAAAGTATTAATTAACTAAAATTAACAAAATTTCTTATAGGAAGATAAATTTTAAGAACACATTGGAAGTTGATTTGGGCCTGGCATAAAATTTGTAACGCACCACGTCAGTTTTTATTTTTTCTGACTCGGTTTACCTTCCAAATTGTTGTATCGTTGAAAATATCACCGACACTGCAAATAATTATACAACAATTTTCGAAAGATGTGACCATGAAGTAGTATAAACTGTTTAACTACTCCCGTTATATAATGTGTACACATGGACATGCTAAATTACCTAAGTTATATTTCATAGAAAACTAATGTCCCAATACCTACTTCAATTCACCATTGAAAACAAATGTCCTATTCACATTAGAAAACTAATTTATCATACAAAAACACATCGACTATTGAAACAAAGTAAAGATTTAGAAGATAGATCAAGGTCAGTTAACATTTTAATCACTGTTTATGCATTTTATATATCCAAATACAAAGGACTATCCAATTATGACCCGTTATTATATGAATACTAATTAAATTAAAATTGAAAGTTTAACATAAAAACCACTGTTCTGTACCGTGTTACATTTATAGACATAATAAGCTGATAAATTTCCATTCACAGTTATGGGATGATCACCATACAGTGTAACACACATCAACAAATAATCGAAAATAGCAAAAATGGAAAAATGGGTTATTCTATTTACATTATTTCCCTAGCCGATCGTACAACGAAGGGCTCGAGAGCATCTCTTTTTGATTTGAAGTTCAAGTTTATTTATGTAAATCTGCAGTTTAAGTTGGAAAATTAAGTTTGAAATGTTAGTTATTTACCCACCAAATACCATTAAACTTGAGAAATGACTGTAGCAACTTACTGAAAATCAATAAAGTATGCATTTCAGAGGAATAAATCGTCTTTTGGTATAATTCTATTTTTACACCATTACCGATATGACTAAATATGTAGATAATAGAAATAAAAAATAAAGAGGCTAACTTTTTGTACATCTGCCCAACATTTTTATTCTCGAAATGTCTAATTCCCAACTAAATCAATGTTGAAAATAAAACAGAACCCATACATTTTGTTGAAGAACTTACCTTTCTTTGTTGGGATTTCTGTTGACATCCACATGAACTGCTACCCAAGCTATTATAATATAATCATTTCCTTGGTTATTTCTCAGTTCAGTTGATAATATTTTCCTTCGTAATACAGAATGAAGAACGCATTTTTCATCTTTCCTTTGCTGGTGTTACCGTGACAATTTACGATTTTCTCAACTCCATGCAGTAAGAATTAGTAAACCTGTAGTTAAGTGAAACAAATTAAATTATTTTGCTTGATACCAAACTTGTATAATAAATCGGAGAAGTCCCCAATAACTGAATTTTGGCAATCAATCTCGACCAATTACTGGAGCAAATTAAAAACCATACAATCTAGATATTACCTTCTACACGCAACAATATTGCAGTAAGAAAGATTAAGATGGTCATCACATCTATGCTTGGGACAGTAAATAACACCACATCGCCAACTGAACTACAATCAGTAAACCGATACAGTGGAAGTAAATAAGTTCGGACGAACAGGTAAGCAATTGTTATGAAATGTAATCACTCAAAAACAGTTATAACCCATATCCTAGCAACTGCGTTGGGCTGTATAGGAAATCCGTAATGAGAGTAATAACTATGAACAAATTACTGACCTATTTCCAGTTAACTCCACTAGTCGACTACGGGATTTAATCAACCGTAGAGGTTATCCGTTCTGGACAGGTTTGGTGAAGTGGAGTTGGTCGGAGAATAAAGGTGGAAGGGACAAAACCTAACTGCATAACATTCACAAATCGAAGTCATTGGATTTAAACCTCCGACAGCACATGTTCATAGGTACGGAATTGCGAACAATGAAACTGAATTAGAGAAGGCAAAATAACGAACCTTGGAATCCCTAATGTTTAAAAACGTGTGTGACGACGGTGGGGTTACAACATCGATGCCTGCAACTACGTCAACAATTTGAACATAAGAGCGTGGAAAATTACTCAATTTCAATTGGGTGGTGATGATGGTTTTTGAGGACGGTGAAGTTCTTGTAAAAGGGTGGGAGAGCAGTTGAAAGCAATTGGAGAACACCGGTTTAGTGGAGTTAAATACTGGAAAAGGGGATAATGACGGATGAAAGCAAGTATGTGGACTAATCGTTTTAATAAAGTTAAAAAGAGCGTAGGTAGGAATAAAAGACAGGTGTCGCTAGATAAACGCTTTGGTTTCTCCTTTCCTATACAAGTAATAGATTGGACATTACAAGAATCGGTACAAGGAACCAACAAAGGTTGAGAAAAGAAAGTGTTTGCCTTGGAACCGACTACCTCGAGACCCACAATAGAGGAGAAAGGAAAGGCTATGTTAGGAGGAACGCTTTTGATAATGGCTGGCCTGTCGGAGTATAATTTAATACTGGTGCATTGCATTCTTTTATATCTTGTTGTTTGGTAGATACGTTTAACCAAGAACCCTCATATCAAGTTACTTCCTTAAGGGTTGTGATTCCGATAGAAGGATATGCAACTCTAGGAATAAGAAGTGACCACTTAGAGTTTGAATTATTACATCATATATTTGCCTGCAATTTGCATGTGTTTGATTTTATATTATTCTGGGTATGGATTAGTTAAGTAAATATGATGCTAGGATATTTTGCCACGATAGGAAAATTCACTAAGATGCCTTGATATAAGTGATCGAATTGTATACTCGGTAGAGAACTCAAGTTTGGATGTTTGTGCTTTGTTGGGTGCGATGGAGGAGGAAGACGAGTTGAATCGAGCTTTTGTATTAAGAGAATTTATAAATGTCATTGAGCCTGTTACAGGACTACTGTTAAAATGAGCCTATTGAGTTTCGAATATAACTTATACCTAAAGTTGAACCTGTAAGTAGATCACCTAGCAAAATGACACTCATCGAGATGAAAGAGTTGAAGGTGCAACTAGTGGAATTAGAATAAAAAAAAGTTTTATTAGACCAAGAATTTTGGCATAGGGAGCGGTTGTAGTGTTTGTAAAGAAACCAGATGGGTCGTTAAGGATGTGTATCGATTATCGTAAGTTGAATGAAAAGACGATAAAGAAGATATCCTTTGTCGAGAATCAATGATTTATTTTATCGGTTAAGCGAGGCCAAAGTATTTTCTCAGTTAGATTTGGCGATAAGGTTCCATTAATTAAGAGTGGCGGCAAACAGTGTTCTATTGATGGCATTTAGAACAAGATATGGTTCATACGAGTAGTTAGTAATGTAATTCGGATTAACTAATGCACCTGCTTTCCACATAGACTTAATGAACCGAATCTTCCAAGAGCATTTAGAAAGATTCATGTTGGTATTCATAGACGACATTGCAATATATTGCAAGGATGAAAGAGATCATGAAATTAATCTTAGGATAGTGCTTGAGACACTGAAGCAGCATTAGTTAAAATCAAAGTTTTTGAAGTGTCATTTTTGGTAGGAGTTGAAGTTTCTCGGTTATATAGTCTTAGAGAAAGGGTTGTTAGTACATCCCGCTAAGATAGAAGCATTTAATAATAGTAAGAGACCCGAGATTGTGACCGAGAGAAAGATTTTTCTTGGACTGGCCAGTTATTACAAGAGATTCATCAAGGATTTCTCTCGTATATCTGCACCGATAACTAAGTTGACAAGGAAGGACGCGAAGCATGTCTGGACCGATAAATGTGAGGATGAATTCCAGAAGTTGAAACATTTATTGACCAATGCATCTGTGTTAGTTATTCCAGATGGGAATCAAGATTTGGTGGTGTATACTGATGCATATAGAATAGGATTAGAAATTGTGATAATGTAGAAGGGAAAAGTTATTACCTATGCTCCACGATAGCTTAGACCTCATAAAATTGGATATTCGACTCATGATTTAGAGATGGCTGCCGTAGTATTTGATTTAAAGGTGTGGAGAAATTATCTTTTGGGTGAACAATTCGAGTTGGATATGGATCACAAGTCTTTAAGGTACTTATTCTCTTAGAGTGAATTGAATATGAGACAACAGAGAGGGTTGGAATTTTAGCTGCTTATGATGTTGGAATTGAGTTACGTTGGGAAAAAGAAACAAATTTGTAGATGCGCTTAGTAGGTAACATCAGAATGCAATGTTAGCAATGATGTCAGAGTGAAAAGATTTGAGAGCATTGACTACCTGTAGTGTGCGGTTAACCTCGACTGTCAGTTCTAATTAAATACTATAATGTTATCTTGTTTAGGAGTTTGACCGGTATTAATTGACAGAATTGCTTCTAAGCAAAGAGACGATCCTTTGCTAGCTGAAAGAATTAGAAGACTGGAAGATGGAAAGAAGATTGATAATTTGAAGGAATTTTACCTTAACCAAAAATGGATGGTTGAGAAAGAGAGGATGGATATGTGTTCCAGATGTGGGAAACCTATGAATTACCTAGGGAATGCCATCGATCGAAGTTAACTATTCATCTTAGAGGAACTAAGATGTAGCAGGATATGAGGAGAAGTTTCTTCTGGAAAGATATGAAAAGGGATGTAGGCTTATGGGTAAAATAGTGTTTGAATTGCCAGAAAGTAAAAGGCAAACATCAAAAGCCTAGTTGATTGCTTCAGCCTTTGGATATACCAGTATAGAAATGGAATTCTATATCTATGGATTTCATAGACGGGTTGCCAAGGTCGAATAGGGGAAATGAAAATGTCCGAGTTATAGTGGGCAGACCGACTAAGAGTGCACACTTTATGCCCATTAAGTTGACATGGACAACACTTGTTTTAGATAAATTATTTATGAAAAATATAATTAGACTCCATGGAGTTCCAAGTAGTATAGTCCGTGATTCCTTGTTCGCTAGCAAATTCTGGAGAAGTCTATAACATGTTTTAGGTACCAAGCTCAAGGTGAGTACTGCTAATCATACATAGACTGATGGGAAAACGGAAAGGGTAGCAAAGCCTTCAGGATTTATTTAGAGCTTGTGCATTAGATTTTGAAGGATCATGGCAAGGCCATCTAAACTTAGTAGAGCTTTCTTAAAACGATAGTTGTTAAACTATTATAGGGATGGCACCTTTTAAAGCTTTGTACGAAAGATCATATAAATCTCCAGTATGTTTGCCGAAGAACGGAGATAGATTAGTTCTTGGTTCGGATGTTGTAAGTGAAGCCATAGAAAAGATTGAGTTGATTCAAGCTAGAATAAAGGAAGCTTAGTCTAGGTAGAAATGTTATGCAGACAAGAGATAGAAAGACCGAGAATACTCAGTTGGAGATCGCGATTTCGACAAAGTATCACCGATGAAGGTTGTGGTAAGATTTGGGAAATCACGGAAATTGGCGCCTAGGCTTGTTGGACCATTTTGTATTATAGAAACAATTAGGAAAGTCACTTATAGAATAGAGTTATCAAATAGTTTAGCAGGTGTCTACAATGTTTTCCATATTTCCCATCTGACAAAGTGCGTTCGAGATCCAGAGAAACTACAATCACTTCGATTGCTTTGGAAGATTAAGTAGTGGAACGGGACATGGTAATTAGTAGGCAACCAATTTGTCTTATGGCTAAGGATGAGAAAAGGCTAAGGAATAAGACAGTCATATTAGTAAAAGTCCAATAGAGTTACGACAAGAGAGACTGTACTTAGGAGATAGAGGATAGGATTAGGAACATTTATCCTGAACTGTTTGATGGTATGTTTTACATCTATGCTCATATGTGTGATTTGTTAACCTTATCGTAATTTTGAGGACAAAATTCTTTAAAACGGGGAGTCTGTAACACCCCTAATTTTGATTAACATTAGTTATAATAATTAATTAGATAAATAAAATAAAATAATGTAGAATGATAAGGAGTTTGGGATTTGGTAAATATAAGTGGTTGAGCCTTAAGTAACGAACTAATGAGATAATTAGAAAATTAACAAGAAGAAGGTCAAATGAGGAGAGCAAAATAGATAAAGAGAATATTTCCTTATCTTAAACCTTCCTATTCTCATTTATCTCTCACATCTTTCTTTACAAACGAAATTAAAGGAGTAGGCCAGCCATTTCTAGAGAATTCAAGAGAAGATAAGCTAGGAAGAAAGATCAAAGCATAGGAGAACAAATCAAAATACAAATATCAACCTTCTTTAACGATTCAAGGTGAATAATAATTATTTATCTCTTGGTTTAATTGCTATTTTCGGTTTAAGTATAAACTCGATTGTTTTGGTGTTATTATGCCTTGTTTTAAAGGATTGGATGATTATATGCTTATTGATGAATATCTGGATTTATTTATGAATTTTTTTTTATAGGTTTAAGTGAGAAAACCTATCATATGATGCCTAAATGACTTGAAATTTTGATATGATGTTAAAAACATTATTTAGAGGTGGGTTTTAAATTTTATAATTTTCCTAGGAAGTGAGAATTTATTATGAATTTTCTAAGTAGAGAAAATGGATTACTTCGGGTTTTAATTATTAAAAATACTTAAATACTGTTTTTGGTTCCAAAGTATTTTTACGTTGAAAGATATAATAAATTGGATTTATTATGATTTTTAAGGATTTTCCTAAGTGTTTATGAAGATTAATAAAATTATTTAGCTGGAAGGGCTTAGTTATTATATTAAGATATTATTATAAGGTTAAATGTTTGCAAATGTTTTGGAAATAATAAACTTGCATTAGGTCATTTTTCAGATAAAGATTTTAATAAAGAAAGTTTTCATCTAATAGCATTTTGAAAAATAAAAGGAGTTGGTGAAAGATATTACCTTTAATAGCAAAATAGCAGTTTTCTTATTGTTTACAAAATTTCCATGCAAAAGTCATCGTCGCCACCATCCACATCTTCGTGTTCTTAGTCTTCGTCGCCAACCAAAGGCAATACACATGATATCAACTTCAGTTGATATGGAGTGGATCAGCGTGGTTTAGGTGGGAAGCACAACATCAAAGTCGATGTCATGACTTTGATGTTAGCACTGTCGCATGCTTAAGTGCCTCACTTTATATAAATAGGGCTTGGTGCCACATAGTTATAGCATCGCCAACCATATTGTTTTCGAAGTAACTAATGGCGGCGATAATGATGTCACATGTGTCAACAATGACTCCAAAAGGTAAGGACGCCACGTTTATCACTTCGTCTTTAATGATTGCTGACTTTAATCCTTAACACCTGTTTTCAAAGAAGACTATGTTGCCGCCTATTATCACTTCGAACCTAATGATGCCGCTTATTTTCTTTAAGTCCTTGATATCGAGACTTATCAATGTCGACGAGTACCATCTAAGGTTTCATAATATGCTATATAAAGTAGTTAACCTCGACTTTATACCCTTATGTTTTACAAATAAAAGCTTTAACATGTTTTAAGGGGAGAAGATCCTCTTCGATTATATCATTGCCGCGCTTTATTAATATATAGGTTTTGTATATTTTTGGCTTTCTAGCATATGGTTTCGAAGTGAGATAACTTTTAAGTGATTTTGCGATTCATCAATATAATTTATAAAAGCATATATCATAGCATAAATATTTTAAATAAAGTAAAGGGCAATAATTTTCCTTGTTTTAAAGGTATGATTCGAAGAGTTAAATCATTCATAAAGATATATGTTTTCAAGGAAATAAAAAGGGTATTTAATCTAGAATTTTATTTGTGTTTTTATCACCTTTAGATAAATTATGAGAGGATGAATTGACTCATAGATTAGAAAACTAGCTGGAACTGATGTAGGATAGCGCACTATACTTCAACTATTAGACCTTAACTGATATTAGTCTAAAATTCCAATGCATAGGGCATTGTCGTGGGTAAGACTAAAAGTAGGTTTACACATAGAAAGGAATAAACAAAGATGAGATAGGTTATTGGTGAGCCTGCAAAACCATTAGGATTAGACTGACACTAGGAATAGTAAGTTTTGGACAGACTGTCTAGTTGTCTTCTAACAGTATGGTAGAGAACTTGATATATTTAGTAGATCTGAGCTGACCATAGGCTTGTAGTTGCCTTGAGAAAACTATGATGTTGGGACGGACAGTCCATTGATTTTGACAGATTGGTCATGATTAGCCATGTTGCATGCATGCATATTACTGTTCATATTATCTATATTATCCAGTGTGGTTGTAGGAGTTATTTTTGGAAAATATATATTTTAAAAGAGATATTAGTAAGAGAAAAACTCATTCTGCTTAGCGGTGTGGTCTCACTAGATATTCATAAATTGAGATGACATTTATTATTCACACTAGGATTTTTGTCTAACTCGAAGTGTATGTTTTCCTCTTAAACTCTCGGATGCTCAAAATTTGATTTTAAAAGGTCGGGTGTAAGGGTTTACAGGTTAAGTAGGTTTTGGTAAATAAATCCTCTAGAGACATACATGAGGCAAAGCTAGCTATGTATGAGTCTGTCTATTACTATTATCCACTATGTTATGTCATTTGTTGTGTGAATGTATTGACAGTAGATGTATCTGTCTACTTAGTAACTTTGTTCAATCAAGGGGGTATCTTCATTTATCGCTCTTGGAGTATTTTATAATAATTATATTTTATCTCAACCTGGGCAATGTTTAGGATTATGTAATAAATATGGAATATTATCGTTGAAATGAAATGTGAAAGTTTGCTTTGAAATTATGTTTAAAATTATGTTTAAAATTATTTCATATTCTTGTGCTTCTAATGTTATGACATAATAACATGACTGCAATTTGTCACCAAAAAATAATACTATATATGACTACAACATCTGTAGCGCTCAGTTTTGGGCCTCAAAATGGTAGATGCTACAACTTAGTATTAGAGCATAGGTTTATGTAAAAGCTAAAAAAAATTGAACTTAAATTTTTTTCAAAAACATAATCCAAATGAATCGGAGAATAAGATTGGGGTATGAGATAACATTATAGTAACGTATTTGTATTTGCTATACATAAGTATACACTGTATCTATATTCTCCCTCTCTCTTACACCGTTCTTTAGCATTTTACTAAGGTTTAAAAGGAGATTAACGGAAAGTAGACATGGAAGTTGGGGAAACGGAAGAGTAAATCTCGACGGAGGAAGTACCACTACTAATGAAAATTTCAGGCCGAATACTAGAAGGAACCCGGGTCAACAAACAGCTGCTAATGTGGGTACAAGAACATCACTAGTAGATACGAGAGCAATGTATCAGTTCTTTGTCAATATGATGCAAGCAGGATCTGCTATTGAGTTAGCTGGAGGAAATGCTAGAGGAGGTAATCAAGAATTTCCAATTGTCAACAACAATCTGTGCCGAGTAGAGACCATGCAAGACTTAGAGGGAAGTCGTTCATTGGAATGGAGGATGCAATTTAACTGGAGAATTGGTTGCTTCATTATGAAGGATTTTCAGTGATCTTGGTTTGAATGACGAATAAAAGTGGGGACTGACATCTTGGTAACTGCAAGGAGCTGCATTGTACTGGTGGAATAGTGTGACTATTGGGGTAGCATAAGAGACTTTGATTTGGGCTGAATTCAGAAGAAGGTTTGAAGAGAGGTTTATGTCTAAGATCATTAAGTCAAATCTGTTAAGGAAGTTTTCTAAGTAGGTGCAATGCGATATGACAGTGCTTGAGTACGCAACCAGATTTGAGGGGCTGTCCCGATATAAACATGTATCGTGGATATGATGATAAAAAAGGTTGAGAAATCCATCCATGGATTAAGACCAGAGCTTGTGAGGGCAGCCTTGCCACATCTCAGTGATTCAAGTGACGTAGAGGTAGAGATGGCTTTGAGAAATGAGGAAATGCTTCCTCTTTTTAGCGGAAACAAAGTAGTGGAGACTCAAAGCGGGCATAGTCAGAAAAGGAAGTTCTTTTTGAAGAAGAAAGGTGGATCTACCAAAAAGGGAAAAGCAGAAGTAGTGCACTACAAGTGCAACAAGAAAGGTCATTTTGCAAATGATTGTCGTTATAGTGGTGGAAAGATAGTCATCTAAAGGAAGAACATCAAGTGCTTCAATCATGAATAGATTGGACGTTATGAGAATCAGTGCAAGGAACCAGAAAAGTTGAGAAAGGAAAGATGTTTTCCTTAGAACCTACTACCTCGTGACCTACAATAGAGAAGAAAGGAATGATTGTATTGGAAGGAACGCTTTTGATTCATGGCTTACTTGTTATAGTACCGTTTGATACTAGTGCACCACGTTCTTTTATGTCTCGTTGTTTGTAGATAAGTTTAACCTAGAATCCTCATATTAGTTACTTCCTTGAGGGTTGTGAATATGGTAAAAGAATATGCCACTCTAGATATGAAATGTGACCATTTAGAGTTTGATTTATTAGGTCATATATTTGGCTGTAATTTGCATGTGTTTGACTTTGTAGGATTTGGCATTATTTTTGGTATGGATTAGTTAAGTAAATATGATGCTAGGATATTTTTCCATGATGGGAAAATATCACTAAGACACCTTAGCAGAAGTGATCAAATTGTATACTCAGTAGAGAATCCAAGTTTGGATAGTTGTGCTTTGTTGGTTGCGACGGAGGATGAAGATGAGTTGAATTGAGATTTCATAATAAGAGAATTTGCAGATGTCTTTGAGCCTATTACAGGACTACCGCTGAAATGAGCTATTGAGTTTCGAATAGATCTTGCACTTGATGCTGAATCCATAAGTAGACCACCTAGCAGAATGACACCTACCGAAATGAAATAGTTGAAGGTGCAGCTGGTGGACATAGAAGGAATAAGTTTTTTAGTCCAAGCAGTTCACCTTGGATAGCGACTACACTATTTGTGAAGAAACCGAATTGGTCGTTAAGGATGTGTACCAATTATCGTATGTTGAATGAATAGGCTATAAAGAACCAATATCTTTTGTCAAGAACCAATGATATATTTAATCAATTGAGTGGAGCAAATATTTTCTCAGTTAGATTTGATGATAGGTTTCCATCAATTGAGATTGGCGGAAGTTACTATTCCATTGACGGTATTCAGAATAAGATACGGTTCCTACGAATGGTTAGTAATGCCATTTGAATTAACTAATGCACTTGCTTTCTACATAGATTTAATGAACTGTATCTTCCAAGAGTATTTAGATAGATTCATGTTAGTATCAATAGAGAACATTTTGGTATATTCAAAGGATGAAAGAGATCATGCATTTCATCTTAGGGTTGTCCTTGAGACATTAAGGCAGTTAAAAGTGAAATTTTCCAAGTGTCGTTTTTGGAAGAAGAAGGTGAAGTTTCTCGATCAAATAGTCTGTGAGAAAGGGTTGTTAGTAGTTTTGGTTAAGATAGAAGCAGTTATAATTGGAAGAGACCCAAGTCAGTGATTGAGATAAAGAGTTTTCTTGGACTAATTGGATTTTACCATAGATTCATCAAGGATTTCTCTCGTATAGCAACACCGATGACTAAGTTAACAAGGAAGGATGTGAAGTATGTTTAAACTGATAAATATGGAAAGGAATTCCAGAAGTTGAAACATTTATTAACCAATGCATCTGTGTTAGTTATTCTATATGGGAATCAAGATTTGATGGTGTATACAGATACATGTGGGATATGATTAGGAGTATTGTTAATGCAAAGGGGAAAAGAGATTGCTTATGCTTCACGACAACTCAGACCCCATAAAGTTAGACATCCGACTCATGACTTAGAGTTAGCTGCCATAATATTCATAGATGCGATAAGTAGGAAACATCAGAATGCAGTATTAGCAATGATGTTGGACAAGAAAGATTTGGAAGCATTGACTACTTGTAATGTTATCTTGTTTAGAAGTTCGACCAGTATTGATTGATAGAATTGCTTCTAAGCAAAGCGACGTTCCTTTGCTAGCTGAAAGAGTTAGAAGACTGGAAGGTGGAATGGAGATTTATGATTTGAAGAATTTTTACCTTGACCAAAATGAATGGTTGAGAAAGAAAGGTCGGATATGTGTTCTAGATGTGGAAGACCTAAGAAAATGCCATCGATCGAAGTTACTATACCTCCTAAAGGAAGTAAGAAGTATCGGGATATGAATAGAAGTTTGTTCTGGGAAGGTATGAATGGGGATATAGGCTTATGGGTAAAACAATGTCTAAGTTGACATCAAGTAAAAGCCAAACATTAGAACTCTTGTGGATTGCTTCAGCCTTTAGATATGCTAGTATGGAAATGGGATTCTATATCTATGGATATCATAGATGGGTTGCCAAGGTCAAATAAATGAAATGAAAATGTTTGGGTTATAGTAGATGAACTGACTAAGAGTGCACGCTTTATACCCTTTAAGTCAACAAGGACGACACTTATTTTAGCTAAATTATTCATGAAGAATACTGATGAAGTACATGGTGTTCCTAGTAGTATAGTCGGTGACAGAGATTTCTAGTTCACTAGCAAACTCTGGAAAAGAGTACAAGAAGTTTTAGGTAATAAGCTCAAGATGAGTACCACTTCCCATCCACAGACCGAGCTTATGTGCTAAACTTTGGAGGATTATAGGAAGCCCATCTACTTTTAGTCGAGTTTTCGTATAACAATATTTATTAGACTAGTATAAGGATGACACCTTTTGAAGTTTTGTATGGAAGACCATGCAAATCTCCAATATTTAGGTTGAAGACGGAAGACAGATTAGTTCTTGGTCCGGATATGGTAAGAGAAGCCAAAGAAAAGAATGAGTTGATTTGAGTTAGAATGAAAGAAGCTCAGTCTAGGCAAAAAAGTTATGCAGATAAGAGATTGAAAGACCTAGAATTCTTAGTTGGAAATCATATTTTCATCAAAGTATCAATGATAAAGGGTGTGTTAAGATTTGGGAAGTTAGGGAAATTGACGCCTGGATTTGTTGAACTGTTTCCTACTATAGAAATGATCGGGAAACTCGCTTATAAGATAGAGTTATCAAATAGTTTTGAAGGATTCCATGATGTTTTCATATTTCTCATGTAATAAAATATGTTTGAGATTCTAAGATTCTATCACTCTGACTGCATTGGAAGATTTAGTAGTGGAACCGGACATGAGAATTAGTAGGCAAGCAGGTCGTATTGTGGCTAAGGATAAGAAAAGGCTAAGGAACAAGACATTCAGATTAATAAAAGTCCAGTGGAGTGAAAATGAGACAGACTATACTTGGGAGATAGAGGACATGATTTAGCTCACTTATCCTAAATTTTTTGATGGTATGTTTTACGTCTATGCTTACATGTTTGATGTGCGAACCTTATCGTAATTTCGAGGACAAAATTCTTTAAGGAGAGGAGCCTGTAACACCACTAATTTTGATTCAGTTAGGATAATTTAATTAGATACATAAAATAAAATAATGTAGATTAATAAAAGGATCAAGATTTGGTAAATATAATGGGTCGAGCCTTAAGTGGAGAACTAATGAGAAAATTAGAAAATCAAGAAGAAGGAGGTCATATAAGGAAGGCAAAATAGGAAAAGAGCACATTTCCTCATCTTAAACCTTCCTATTCTCATTCCTCCCACATTTCTTTCATTACAAATGAAATCAAAAGAGTAGGCTGATCGTTCAAAATGGATAATAATAATGCTTCTCATCTTTTAATTGCTATTTTCGTTTTTAAGTATAAACCCGAACGTTTTGATGCTGTTATGCCATGTTTTAAAGGATTAAAAGATTATATGCTTATTAATGAATATTTGGATTTATTTGTGAAACTAGTTAATAGGTTTAAATGAGAAAACCTATCATATAATGCCCAAATTTCTTAAGACCTTGATATGATGTTAGAATCATTATTTTAGAAGTGGGTTTTAAATTTTGCACTTTTCCAAGCAAATGAGAATTTATTATGAATTTTCGGATTAGAGAAAATGGATTATTTCTGGTTTAATTAATTATTGTTCTTAGTCCAAAAAGTTTTATATGTTGAAAGATACAAGAAATTGGAGTTATTATGATTTTGGTGATTTTTCCAAGGTGTTTATGAACGATTATAAATTTATTGAGCTAGATGTTCTTAATTATTAACATAATAATATAAGTTTAAAGGTTTGCAAATATTTTTGAAATGATAAACCTGCTTTTGATCTGCTTTTCGATAAATATTTTGATGAAGAAATTTGTTATCCAATAGGATTTTGATAAATAAAAGGAGCTGGTGGAAAGAAATTACTTTTAGTAGCAAAATAGCAGTTTTCTAGTTATTTACGACATTGCCATGCCGAAGTAATTGTTGTCGTCTTCCACCTCTTCATGTTCACGGTCTACATCGCCAACTAAAGGTAATACATATGATATCAACTTTAGTTAATATGGAATGATTGGCATGGTTGAGGTGGGAAGCATAGCATCAAAGTCGACATCATGACCTTGATGTTAGCATTGGCGCATGACTTAAGTGTCACATAAAGAGAGCATTGTGTCACATAATTACAGCATCGCAGACCCTATTACTTTCAAAGTAACTTATAGAACGATAAAGATGCCACATATTTTGATAATGACTCCAAAAGTCAGGGATGTTATGTTTTATCACTTCGTCTTTAGTGATTGTCGACTTCAATCCTTAACACTACTTTCGAAGAAGGCTATGTTGCTGCTAACTATCACGTCGGCCCTAATGATGCCGCTTATATTCTTTAAGACCTTGATGTCGAGACTCATCAATGTCTTCGAGCATCATCAAAGGTTTTAAAATATGCTATACAAAGTAGTTAGCTTTGACTTTATACTCTTATGTTTTACCAATAAAAGCTTTTAACATGTTTTAAGGGACGAAGACCCTTGCTGGCTATATCTTTGCCATGTTTTATTAATATAAAGACTTTATATTGTTTTAGCGTCCTAGTCTATGTTTCGAAGTGAGATAACTTCTAAGTATTTTTAGATTCATCAATATAATTTATAAAAGCATATATCATGGCATAAGCATTTTGAATAAAGGGCTATAATTTTCCTTGTTTTAAAGGTATGATGCCAAGAGTGAAATCATTTATAAAGATATACATTTCAAGGAAATAAAAAAGGGTATTTAGCCCAAAATTTTATTAAGGAGATTAGTGTTCTTATCACCTTTAGATAAATTATGATAGGATGATCTGACTTGGAGATTTAAAAACTAGATGGGAATGGTGTAGGGTGATGCCCTATACTTCAGCTGTTAGCACCTAGCCGATACAAGTCCAAAATTCCAGTGCGCAGGGCTTTGTCACGGGAAAGATTAAAAGTAGATTACACATAGAAAGGAGTATTGAATGATGATATAGGTTATTGGTGAGCCCGCAAAACCATTTGGATCAAAGTCGCCAAAGGAATAATAAGTTTTGGATAGAATATCCAGTTGTCTGCGAATAATGTATTAGAGAATCTGATATATTCAGTAGGCCCGAGTATGCCATAGATTTGTAGTTTCCCGATAAAACTATGATATTGGGATGGACAGTCCATTGATTTTGAAAAATTGGTCATGATTACCCATGTTGCATGCATGCACATTATTGTTAATATCGTCTAATTTAACCATTGTGGTTACGTGAGTTATTTTGCAAAAGGTATATTTTGAAAGAGATATTACTGAGGGGAAACCCATTACGCTCAGCGGCGTGGTCTTACTAGATATCACAAATCGAGATGGCATATTATTATTCACACCAGGCTTTTTGTCTGACTTGAAGTTTATGTTTTCCCTTAAACTCTCGGGTGCTCAAAATTTGATTTCAGTAGGTCAGGAATAAGGACTTACATGTTATGTTGGTTTTGGAAAATAAAGCTTCAAGGGATGTGCAAGAAGCCAAGCTAGCTATGTAGGAGTCTATCTATTAAAATCATATGTTGTGTTATATCAACTGTTGTGTGAATGTATTGATAGTAGATTTGTCATCTATTTAGTAACTCTGATTAACCAAGGGAGCATCTTCATATAATGCTCTTGGAGTATTTTGTTATAATTATATTTTATCTGAACCTAGGCAACGTTTGGGATTATGTAAGGAATATGGAATATTATTTTTGAAATGAAATGTGAAAGTTTTGCTTTGAAATTGTGTTTAAAATTATATCATATCCTAGTGCTTCTAATGATATGACAAAATAACATAACCACATTTTGCCGCCAAAAATTGATTCTGTAGATAATTAAAGCAACTGCTGTGCTTAGTTTTGGACCTCAAAATAGGGGATGTTATAGTTAAAATGTCAAATCAAATTTTAATTAATGAATATACCAAAGGATGAATCATATGTAATGAAAGTAAGTAATAATGCATGAAAATAAAAGGCACAGGAATGTTACGTGGTTTATATTCCTTTGAATCCTATGTCCACAGGTCAAATTTTTGCTTACACATTTCTTCTTGATACAAGTGTTTGGTGGAAGAGATAAAAAGATATGATTTTATCAATTCCCCTAAAAAAGGATCCCCATTCCATTCCATATTATCCTACATTTATAATGTATAAGATGTACTCTAATTCCAAAATCACTCTTCTTTGGCTGCTTTAATTCCCACCTCTGGATCATTTTTATGTGTCATCCTTCCACATCATTTGTTTATGTGCATAGATCACTGACGTGTCTTTGGTAAGAAACCATAATTTGAGCGGTTAAATTCTTGATGTTGGTTGGAAGTTTGAAATCGAAGTAGGAAAATCTTAAATTAAAGTGATAAACTTGAATTTAAATAGATTATGCTTTTCTGATGTGAAGGAGTGGAGTGCTAGTGTACATCATAGGAGGATTTTAAGAGTTACTCCTTTTCTTTTGGGTGTCATCGATATATTTGAGCAAGGCTATAATGCTTGATATGTAATGTCTGAATGGTACTATGACATTGATATGTAGGTCAATTTGTCCCCAACTTCCTTTGACGTTGATATGCATGAGCTACTTGATAAGGGTTCTGGCGAATTTGTTGTTTCATAATAGCCGAGGAGCTATAGTGGTGCACAATTTTAGGTTATCCTGCATGTAGTCCTTGGAATGCTTTAGATTCCTCTTTGTGCAGCTTGAAGATTCCTTAGCTAGCGCTACGCAGACCTAGACTTGAAAGTGTTAGCAACGCATTAACTCCTAAGAATAATAGTTAGGTTTATTGGGTCATTTGACAATTGGAATGTTAATTTAGGGCTTGCTTTGAATGACTCGAGGGTAGATTTTTGGTGAAGGGTTATATGTAGTAATGCATAGGTCATGTACTTTGTTAAGCTATGGCCTAAGTATTGCATACCTATCATGGCCTGGAATGGGGAATATTTTGAAAATGGTTTCATGTGCTTCACTCTTGTGCGGGTTTTAACTAGTAGGCGACTGTGCTGATCAAGCAAAGTTTGTCATGACCAGATTTTGACCAAGCATTAGTTACTATTCTCCATAGCTTGTCTTATCCGTGTTCGGGTTTGTCAGATCGGTGTGATATGCCTAACGCAGTTTAATAATTTTGAGCAGAACTCCCTTTTTGGGTTGCAGCTCAGTTTTCTTTCTTTGTCCCTTTCTTTGCACTCCTATATCCAAAAAATCATAATGGTGGCATTCCTTTTCGTTAGTCTTTGGATATAAGATTTCTAACACAGACTATTATCTTTACCAACTAATTTATGAGTACAACACATCCATGTTTGCATATAGCTTTTCATAGAGGATGTATTGTTATTGGTATCTTTAGTGCAGCTTTTGGTGTAGTAGGGCAGTAACTCCCTCTTATTTCCACTTCTGCATTGCGTTGCCGTTCTCTTTGTCTGGCCGCATATTGTGACCGCGAGCTAGTTCCTATAACCGGTTTCCATTTTGAGTACAATGCCAAGACTATACTTAAATGAATAGGTGTGTTACCTTTTTTCTTTTTTGACTTAGCATCCTCTTCTTATAGCCTAACCTTGTTCGAAGAGTAGTCTTTTTGTTTCATTACTTGTATTAACTTGCCTTTAACAAGGTTTGGGAAATACAGGTATAACATTGGCAAACACATATTCTTTAAACGATGTTCCATCTTCGTCGGATGCTTCATAGGTGAAGGAGAAAGGGAAGGGCATCACTATTAAAGTTATGCTTCTTATTTTTAATGTTACCATATGTGTTTTGTTTAATATTTGGACTTTACATTCCTTTATATCTAGTGACTTAATTAGGATTAAAACCCGAGATTGTTGACTGACCTTTGATTGCGATGAATCCTATTTGAGGCTCTACTAGTCTATGTATGGTTCATCATGGTTTGGTTCATCTAGTCATGGATGTTCGTTTTCTTGTAATTTTTTTGTTTTGAGTTTCGTGGGGTTTGGTATTACATTGGGAATGGACTAGCTTCAAAGATATAGAGTAGTAGTGGATTATGAGAGGATAACGATAAGATTAAGGGCTGATGATGTGCGAAAGAGAGTATTATGCTTTCTACTATATAATGAGGTAATGGTTACCTTTCCATATTTCTTGATATCCCATATGACAAGTTGTCATCAGTGCCTACTACTATGGAGTATCCAAAAACATTTAAGAAGGTTATCGGACTTCTGCCACATAGAGAGATAAAGTTCTGTAATGATTTTGTAAAGGATGTCGGACCAGTAGTATTTGCCTTTGAGGATGATAGTGCCCGAGGAGCAAAGAGAGCTCAAGATGCAAACGAATTCATTCATAGGAGTACTTTTGAGTGGAGTGCGTCCGTAGTATTTGCCATAAAGGTGGATGGTTCCTTTATAATGTGTGTTGATTACCGCAAGCTGATTAAGGTAACGAAAATGAACAAGTATCCATGCTTACGTATTGATGACTTGTTTAATCGGCACCATGGTGCTAGAGTGTTTTCTTAATTGGATCTTGTGATGAATTTCACCCATTGAGAGTGGCGAAGGAGAGTGTTTCGATTATCGGACACCATTAGGAGTATTTGGGTGACTGGTTATGATGTTCAGGCTGGCCAATGCACCAACATACTTTATATTTCTCATGAATCGTGTTTTCAAAGATCAATTGGATAAGCTTGTGTTGTATTCATTAATGATATTCTCGTCTACTCACAAACAGAGGAGGAACATAAGACATATATTAGGATTGTACTTGAGGTGTTGAGGAAGTATCGATTGAAGGTAAAATTTTCTAATTTCCACTTCTAGAGGAGGGAAGTTCAATTTTTAGGCCATGTTATTTCTCAGCAGGCAATTTCCATAGATGGTAGCCCAAGGCTAGGATTGAACCAAAAATGCTATAAATATATCGATTTTCTTAGGATTTTTTGGACACTATAGATGATCCATTCAGGACTTCTCTAAGGCAATAACACCGTTTACTCATTTGACGAAGAAGAATCAACTTGGGACATGAGGCATGAGCATGCATTCGTGACTCTAAAAGAGAGGTTGGTGTGTGCAACAGTGTTAACCATTCCAAATGGGAATTAAGAGATGACGGTATACACCAAATGCTTATGGTACTGGATTGGTACGATATTGGTGTAGAAAGGTATGGTTGTCGCTTATGAAAGTCAACAATTGAAGCCACATAAGAGGAAATACCTAATCCATAATTTTGAATTGGCAGTGATTGTGCTTGCATTGAAGACTTAAAGACACTATCTTTTGGGAGAGGTTCGAGTAGTTCCCAGCCATGAATCGTTGAAAGTACCTCATTTCGTGGAAGGATCTTAACCTTCGCTAGCAACGAGGGTTAGAGTTCTTAGACTCGCATGATTTTGACATTTCCTATACTCCAAGGAATGGAAATGTTGTTACTGATGCTTTGAGTAGGAGACATGTCAGATTGGGAGCTATTTTCCTAAAGAGGATGCGGCTAGAGTATTTCATTGGTTATGATTTCCAACCAAGATGTGAGCTAGAGCTAGAGATATTGGCTAGCTTGACTATTAAACCTACTTTCATAAAGTGGATAGGTACTTATCAAAGACTTGATGCCAGACTAGCCAAGATTATTGCTAAGATTGAGGGTAGTGTAGAGTTTGAAGAGATGAGGTAGCATAGACTTAACTATGATGGTTGGCTCTCTAAAGATGGGAGATTGTTTGTACCAGATTTTAATGGATAGGGGGATGAGATGCTGCGAGAGTGCCATTATTCATGACTGACTACACATCATGGAGGCAATAAAATGTATAGAGATACGAAGAAGATATTTTATTGGGAACAAGTGAAGAAGAAAGTTGGGACAATCATCTTGAAATTTATGTACTACCAGTTGGTAAAGGCAGAGCAAAAGAAGCCTAGCGATTTTCTACAACTGCTAGAAGTTCTCGAGTGGACGTGGGAAAAGTGTCGGTAGACTTCATCGATGGGTTACCAAGAACAAGAAGAGGGTACAATAACATCTGGGTTATAGTCAATAGAGTGATAAAGAGTGCTAGATTTATACTCATAAAGTCAAACAAATCGGCATCCAAGTTGGCCAAGTTGTATGTGAAATGGATTGTGTGATTCCATGTGTGTGTCGAAGAGCATTGTGAGTGACTGAAACCCATTGTTCAGTAGCGGGTTTTGGAAGGGCTCTTAAGAGGCATTAGAGATGGAGCTACATTTGACTATGGCTTACCACCTGCAAATTGATGGACAGCCTGAGAGAGTGGATCGTATCTTAGAGAATCTCTTACGAGCTTGCATACTCGACATTGGAGGCTCATAGGACGATCACTTACACCTTATTGAGTTTGCATACAACAAAACTTATCAATCTAGCATTGGTATGGTACCATTCAAAGCATGGCCAACCATCCAATGCTTTTTCATATTGGTGGGAAGCAGGTGAGTTACTGATATTTGGGCTATATGTTATTAGAGAGACTTCAGGGAGGATCAATATCATTCGACAATGAATGAAAGCCACTCTAGATATACAAAAGAGCTACGATGATAAGAGACATGGATATTTAAAGTTCTTTGTCAGCGATATTGTGTTTATCAAGATTTCTCCACTAAAGAATGTTGCTCGATTCGGTACCAAGTAAAAGTTGCCACCGAGGTTCATTAGTTTTTCTTCAATACTTGAGAGTATTGGGAACTTAGCTTACAGCGGTTTCTTACCACAAAAAATGGCAAGCACGCACAATGTGCTCCATGGTTCTCATTTGGAAATTTGTGCTTGAATCGGGCGTGAGTATTACACCGGACCAACTTTATGATATAATGATTAAACCAGAAGCTTCAAAACCTCATAGGCCTACTTGTATAGTTTGACATGATATGGAGCAACTTAAGAGAAAGGCATTGAAGTTGGTGAAGGTTCAATGAGTTAAAGCAAGAGCGATTGCACATAGAAGGATGATGAGAGCGTAAGGACCGCTTTTCTAGAGCTCCTTACTTAGTAAGACTTTCTGTTTATTGCAAATAATTTCACTATTAGATATCATGTTATGTACTTTAGTACCTTGCATGCTAAGGTAGGCATAAGCAGTATCTCTTGCTTGTGTGCGCATGTTTTATTTTTGATGATTTCTTATGCTTATTTGTGATTTTTAGGCATGCTGGGTAACCTTATTTGATTGTGGTTGATGAATTTAGGGGGCAAGATTCCTAAAGGAGGAGGAAAATGCAATGGCCTGTATTTTACGTATCCGAGGATTGTAAAAAATTAATATTATTTTCATATTAGATCGTACGATTTTCAAACTGTGGGTAATGGTGAATAGTGACATTTTTACACCTTTAATAATATTACTTGACCATTGCGACCATGAAAACTGCTAAGGCTTATAGCTATTGATATGACCGTAATAGGATCTAAAACAATTTTCATGTGAAAGATATGATGGTTTCTCTTTCGTAGAATGATCATAGTAGTCTTTCGGACTTATTGTTTAGGAGAAGTTAGATAGCTTTAGATTGATTAGAGGGTGATTAAGGGTAAGCCCGGATTAGTCCCACTAATCCATTTTAGGATTATAGCATAACCAACTAATGTGACAACTTCCTAATCACATTTCCCTACTCCCAAAACCTTCTACCCTTCATTAGTCACTTTCTTTAGCCAAAAGCTACATAGACATGTAGTTTTCATAAACTACATAAACTAAACAAGTGGTAACTAGTATGGGAATTCGCTTTGAATCACTTGATTATTGTTTGGAGTACCTTCGATTTCAAGTTATTGTTCATCTCAAGATCCATGATAATTTGGATTGCTTTGAACTTAGGGGAGTGGTTTGACTCCTCATACTTTACTGTACATGTTAATATAGATAAAAGATGGTGTTTTTAAATGATTTTTGAAATTTGAAACTTGATTAGTGATAGATCAAAACACCCGGCTGATTTATAAATGAATGTCGATCGATATGTGATTTAGAGGTAGAATCTTCTATCTAATTTGGATCCGGTGCATATTTAACATTGCACAAATAATGATGACTCAAATAAGTGGAACACATGTTTAGAAAAGAGTAGCAATGTCAAAGGAACTGTTTAGAGTAGGAAAAGTGATGGAAGGATGATCGATCATATGGATCGATTGCAATCCATCCAAGTTGCTCTAAATGATGTGCAATCGATGTGAGAAGACAAGGAAGGTCCCTAGAAGCCTATTTCAAGTTTCAAGTGGATTAGAGCTGATTTGCTTAAGTTATGGAAGTTGGAAGTATGGATCGAATGTAGATAGATCCATACTGCGTGACTTGGGGAAAAACTAGAAAATCTTAGTGGAAATTTTGAATTTCTTCAAGGACAGAATGGTCAATACTTACGTAACATCCCCCAGTAAGAGGTCAAAAACTAACGGCTATGGATGCTGCTATCATCCATAGTTATTAATCCTCTGCGACTAAATACGGTAATGTTAGGTACATTGATATAATAGAAACACATGGATATTGAAAATTTTAAAAATTCATAAAAAACTTTCACATTCCATTTCAAAACATTTCAACATTTTTTACATAATCCCATATTCGAGAACCGCATTCAAAGAAATTGTAATTATTGCAACATACACCAAGAACGACATATGAAAATGTCCCTTTAAATGATTAGAGTATATATAACTAAGTAGTTAAACAACTTTGCCTTCACAACAAAACATAGTGGAATCAAAATAGAAAAGAACTCCTACTAGCTAGCTTGGCTCTTGCACGTCTCTAGAAGATTATTCATTTAAAGCGGTATCTGAACCCTTAACTCTCAAATTACTCAAAATCAATTGAGAATCCAAGAATTTAAGAGGAAAACATAAACTTCGAGTCAGACATAAAGCCTGGTATGAATAATAATCTTCTATCAAACATTTAGATATATAGTGAGACCATGCCACTTAGCAGGATGGGTTTTCCCCTCACTAGTATCTTATCCAAAACTTTATAAAAGCCATATACCATGCTCCTGCATCCACAATGATTAAAAACATAACAATACAAAATATTGTGATGATATGCAAACAAGCAAATCAATTCAGGATTATGCATCCCCATTCATTTGGACTATCCGTCTCAATTATAGTTTGTAGGGTCACTATTAACATATTAGTTTTTATGGGCTTACTAATAACCTATTTAAAACTTATGGACTACCTGTCTAGTTTCACAGTTTTCATATGATCACTAAGAACCTATTGGCCTATACCAATAACTTTATTGTTTCATGGGTTCTCCCTGAACCTCTTGGTATCTAATAACTTCTTTCATATCCTAGGTTTCATGGGTTGACTAGGAATCTATTGCCTTTTGTCAATAACTTTATCCGGATATAGTTTTCATGGGTTCACTACAAACCTGTTAGCCTCTGCCAATAATTCTTTTTAAATATAGTTTTCATGGGTTTACTATGAACCTGACTATCTGACAACTTCTTTAATCAATATTTAGACATCCTATATTTTGGTCTACCTGAACTCTTGGATGTAATTCTACTCATACAGGAGTTAACTCAATTTATATTCACTACTGGGTCGACCTAGCTGGTTATTCCTCCCTTTCTCCCCAAATACAGTTATGGGTCCATTTAAAGTAAATATATATATATATATATATATATATATTATAAGAATCAAACAAAGTAACAAAATAATACCAATCCCTGTGGTTTCATATCCTTGAAATCATTTTAATATGAAACATGATTAATCCTTTAACCTATTATTTTATCAAGGAAAGCTTCTTCAAAAAACTCCATACCTAAAAGTCACTTTAAAATTCCATTATTTATACCACGGTTTTTCCATTACAAACGAGATTGGGTTCTTTGTTTTGAAAGCTATGGCTTTCGAAATCTTAAAATTTTACTTTCGAAACCATTGGATTATTTCCTTCAAAGCATTTAAATCTTCTATTCAAAACAATAATCATATGCCTTTCGAAACATTTTAAATCATCTCTTTCGAAACCCTTAAAAAATACCTTTCGAAAGTATTAAAGCATTACTTGTTAACTCGTAGAAGCATAGCTCTGAAAACATTGAAACTATCCTTCGAAACCTTTGGATTTATCCTTAAAAATATCTTTCGGGTAAAAGTGAAAATAAACGAAAGGACCTCCTTTGAAAACATTAACCTTCACATAAATGAGTTTGAGGAAAACTGATGGCTTCGGAACCATCCTTTCGAAAGCTTAAATCATTTAAGTAAAACATTTGAAGGATAGATTCGAAACCCATTTCGAAGCCATTGCCTTCAAAACCATTAAAACCTTTCGAAAGCATTAGGAAGTGGTTGTTATGTATATAAAACAAAAGCTACCTTTTGAATAAGTTGATGAAATCAATCCATTCGAAAGGCATAAGGTCAGCAGCAGATTTCGACTGGGTAGAAACAACCCTCTCGAAAGCTTTAATTTGAAAACAAGGCAACTCATTCGAAAGCTATCTTTTTGAAACAGAAAGGAGGAAAGATATTCAAAAGCTATTTAAATGGGTTTCGACCCCTTCGAAAGCATCCTATTGAAAACAAGGCAAGCACATATCTTTGGAGAGTAAAACAAAGGATTCGGCCCCTTCGAAAGCTATGTTTCGACGCCTTACCTTCTTCCTTTTCCAATCCACTACGTACCAACTTATTAATACCTTGTGTATTGGTTTCGACTTAGGTGGTTTCAACTAGGTTGAGGCGGAAGTATAGAGTTGGAAGATACTTCTGAAAGAGGTAAAACATAATTTCTTGGTGAAAAATGTTTTATTTACTTTTTAAGTAATTGCTTTTTAATTAATCTGCATTTTTGTAAACATTTAATTGGTTGCTATAAACTTTTCAAATTCTTTCTTAAAAACTAACGCACTTATTTCAGACCAAAATAAAAATGATCTAACAAATAAGCCCTTCCACTATGCAAACAATTAAAACAATTATGTCCTCCATCTAAAATAATTTAATTTCCATAGTAAATTACTTAGGAAAATTCCTTAAAATCATAGAAAATCACTTTTAATATGTTATCTAACATATAGAAATTTCAGACCCAAATTCAAATACTAGCCGAAATAATTTTAAACCCAAATTATTCATTTTCTCCATTGAAAATTTATAAAAAAAAATTCCATAACATGGAAAATTATAAAAATTAGAACCCATCTCCAAATTAATATTTTACATAACATATAAATTCCTCATAGCATTCGAAATCCAAAATAAACGATTTTAGATTTAAAACCGCATAAAACAATTATCAAACAAACTTGTTTATATCATATCATGAAATCCAAGCATATCATCATAAAAAATCATCATAATGGATTTGAACTTAAACTTGAATTAAATGATCGTAAAAACAAAAATAGAGATGGTTTTGATTAATATTCACCTTGATTAGGATAATGAATTTGAGATTTGATCCTTGATTAATTCCCCTAGCCTGATTCCTTAGCTTTAGATGAATTTTTCTCCTCTTTCCTCTTATGTAATGGCCGGCTTTGAGCTTTAGGTTTTACGATTTTGTGTTTTGCAAAAATGAATGTGAAAAGGAAATGAAATGAGAGTTTTAAGGGTATTAGGATCATGATGGCGACAATTCCTATAATACCCTTATGTTAATTGTTCTTTGTTAATTAACATATGGAACCTATCACAGCCCATTTTTTTAAAATAAAATTTAATTAAGCTCGATCTCTAAATAAATTTTCAAATCTTAGTCCTCTTATCATTCTAATATTTATATTATTCTATTTAATTTATATAATTAAATCTCCTGAATAATGTTAATAAAATTAGGGGTGTTACAGGCTGCCCTCCTTAAAGAATTTCATCCTCGAAATTCAGTAAGGAATAAATACTAAACATACCAATCATCTGTAATAGCGTCTGACAACCATACTAGCCTCCCTGACTAGAAACTATCTATATAAAGCTAATATAGAAACATACCCTTCTAATCATGTCTTCTGTCTCTCAAGTATAGTCCTTATCGTTGTCGCTCCACTAAACCCTCATCAACTTGACTATCTTGTTCTTTAACCTTTTCTCAACTCTCGCTACAACCCGAACTAGTCGTCTGACAAAATTTAAATTCGGTTCCACTACCAACTCTTTCAACCCTGTCGGAGGAATAATAGTCCCTGGATCATGCACATACATGCAAAGATGAGACACATGAAACACATTATGATTACCTACCATATTGCTCGGCAACTCAACTCTGTATGCGAGCTTCCCGATTGTAATGACCCGGGTTTTCGGACCAGTCAAAATCGCCGAAAACCCATTCGTTCTAAAATTTATGAATGAAAATTACCATCTTAATACACAATATTTGATAAATATTCAACATTACTAAACGTATATGATACAACTTTCAATTATACAAGTTATTTGAGTAATCATTTAAGCTACTAGTGTGCTTTAATACAAACCCAAAATCGTATACTACAAATAACTGCAAATCTACCGTTGCGCAACTCTAAAGAGAAACGACAATATCCTTACCTGCAAACTCAATAAACAATGTGAATGCGGAATAAAAAGGTAGGCAAAAAAGATATAACAATACACAATATATGACAATAATAAACAGAAAAATGTTATGTTATTATTCGGACTGCATGACTACCACTTGTGACTGCCTACGTACCCCTATCTAATTGAGTACTCAATTAGATACCTGATCAAGCCAACATAGTTCTCCTACCGCAAATATGACTCATGGAGCCTACGATGCAACAAACAATATGCAATTCCAAAACTATCCACTTAGGCTTAATCTTCAATTTTAGATTCTCAAAATCTAATTAACATTATGGAAATTATATCTTTGAACTTTATTCTTGAATTCTCATTTCAAAACTTTTGAAATATATAAATCTATACATCCTTTATATTCAAACTAGTCAACCTCGGGATCTGAAAACAAATCTCGTTTTGAAATGATACCAATCTACTAGCATACAAAAATATATGCTACTTGATCGGGAGGTTTCTAGCCATAACAAGGCAACCGGGTCCCAGCCTTCCGAAAATGAATATAAATGTGTATATCCCTATACAACAAGAGCAAACTATACTAAGGCTATAGAACATCTGCACCTCCATTGCCCACTTTTTAGTTATGGGTTATCCAAACCATCGATAACATCACAAATCACTTTATATCCCGAAGTGGCAAAGTCATTTACACTTATAAATACAAATACTTCAAATCTATAATAATTTCCATTTCCAAATTCTTTTAAAAATCATGCATCTTAAAATTATCGAGTTTAGCCCTCGAAATTCTTTTGTTTTATAAAATATTTTTATAAAACCATTCTTTATATAAACAGTTTTTATATAACGTAACTTCAAATAATTCATTTTCAAGTATTTCTATTTCTTTAAACATTTCATAAACTTTCATTTATGAAAACCAACTTCAAAACAACGATTAAAATTTAAGTTAAATTATTATAACCAATTATAATAATTAAATGAACCAACATTATCGCTAAACACCGTTTAGTCAAATCATGAAGCAAATCACAAGGTGTTAGCCAATTATTTCCTACCCCATCCCATGCATATGGGTAATTAATTGCTCATAAACTGGTCGAGCAATGTCAATAATCGGTAAATAATAATCGGTGCTCATAAATTGGCCGAGCGCAATCCAAACAACCAAATAAATTAATCAACAACAATAATAAATAGTAACACATCTATTAAGTAATAACAAGCAATATCAAATAAATCAATTATTGAATAATAATAAATCTATACAGTTATAATAGCAGAATAGTGATTTGTTCTGCTAATAAAATATCACTAATATTTTGTCAATATTTTATACTCAGCTAAACATGTCAATAAACTACATTAATGTGTTCTATTCGTTAATACGAATATAACGTCGAAATCCGCGGTTCAAACAGACTTCGTGCGGGAAAGTAACTAACCTTTATAGTTTACATCATTTTATACTTAACTAATTTAAATTAACTAAATTATAACCACTTAAATTAATCTTAACTAATTTCTTGCCTAATAAAACACATGGCCCAACGGCTAGTCACCCATACCAAAACATACTAAAAGCTGCTGTGTTCATTTAGATTGTTTAAACTTATTTGTTAACTAAGCTTGATTTATAACTAAATTATTAACTTAAAACATATACTTTACTAAATAATACAATTAAATAATTAAACCATTCTCACCTACATCAAACTAGCAAGGTCAACACCCGGGCCAACATCACACTCCTTCAGCCCGCATGCCACCATGCCATAGAGGAAGCCTCTAGGCCTGTCAAATGGGTTGAGTTGGATCAAAATGGGTTGGGTCGAGTTTGACCCAACCCATTTATGACCCATTCTTTTTTACCCACTTATGACCCTAGCCATATATGACCCAACCCTTTTAATAAGCGGGTTACCCATTTAACCCATTTAAAGATTTAGGGGTCGTTTGGATTACAATAAATAAGTTGTTTTTTGCTTATAAAATTAAAAAATTAAAAAGTCAATATGGATAAACAAAATCTACCGACTTTTAAAAGTCATTTTTCAACTTATTGCAAAAGCAATTATTTTTTGCTTTTCGACACATAAGTCGATTTTTTATATGAAAATTTTTTAAAAAAATGTATTTTCAAATTTCAAAATTCAAATCTAAAATTTTCAAATTTCAAAATTTCGAAAATTCAAAATTTTAAAATTTCACAGTACAAAAATCAAAATTTTTAAATTCAAATTTCAAATATCAAAATTTCAAATTTTCGAATTTTGAAATTTGAATTTCAAAATTTTGAACTTTAAAAATTCAAATTCCAATTTTCAAATTTCAAAATTCGAATTTTGAAATTTGTTAAAATTTGAAATTTTCCATTTTGAATTTTAAAATTCGAAAATTTCAATTTTGAATTTAAAAATTGAAAATTTTAAAATTTAAATTTTGAAATTCGAAGTTCGAAATTTGAAAATTTGAAATTTAAATTTTGAAATTTCGAATTTTGAAATTTTGAAAATTTTAAATTTGAAAGTTTGGAATTTTTGGAAATTTCGAATTCTGAAATTCGAAAATTTTAAATTTTTAAATTTGAAATTTAAATTTTGAAATTTTTGGAAATTTTGGATTTTGAAAATTTCGGATTTTGAAATTTTTGAAAATTTCGAATTTTGATATTTAAATTTTCAAATTTTTGGAAATATCGAACTTGAAATTTGGAATATGAAAATTTAAATTTTGAAATTTTTGGAAATTTCGAATTTATAATTTGGAATTAGAAATTTTAATTGCAATCTGAACAGAAAAAATAGCGGCTTCTACAGTAGGTGAAGTTCAAATATGAAGATGCAGTGGCCTGTTATTTTTTAAGTACAACTGTCAATTTTCATGAAAACTACATTATATGTTTAAAATTCTTATTTTTCAAATTTATATTAAAATTTAATGTTTTTAATAAATTGGTAAATGAGTTACCCACTTATAACCCTTTTAAAAATGGGTCAACCCAACGCATAACACATTTAATAAAATTCATAAATGGGTTGACCCAACCCATTAAAAGTAGGGTAAATGGGTTGGGTTAATGAGTTGCGTCATATTTTGACAGGCCTAGAAACCTTCCCTCTTCTTTTATTATTATTATTTTTTCCTACTAACGTCTCCACCTGAACACATGCAACGTTCATCTTCACTTTCAATATACTCACGCCTGTACAAATTTTCTTTTCTATTTATTTTCTTTATTTCCTATCCTACACGCGCCCAAAACCATGCATTAGCCCCCCCATAGCACAAACGTTCATGCATCAGCCTCAACTTGCTACTGAAAATGCATCTTCTCCTTTTTCATGCGACAGGCGTTATTTTTATTTTTATTTTTTCCCCCCTTCATGTCATACGTTAGCCTATGAACCTATCCTTACCACACATGTATCCAACATAGAGCACGTCATTTCCTACTTCCCATGCATGCACGATACCTCCACCCACATAAACACACTTGTACTTATATATACATACCCATACACACACACGCATACACCAAAATGCACAGGTACTTCTCCCTTTCATATCGCCTCTCCGCTTGAGTTTCTCGAGTGCAACGCAAAGCGAAAAATGTACCTCACTTCATTCTCTTCAACTTTGATTTTTACACTTTTTTCTAATTCTTTGTATATTGGGAGATAATGGAATTATTAAATAAAAAAGGAATGTTGAACAATGGCTGTTGCTAAAAAAATGAAAAGTTGAATTCATGCCTGAGTGCTCCTTGCCCTTCTTTCCACTCGTATCCATGTGCGTGTATAATATGCAAATATACTTCGTAGCAAAGCAACCAGGTACAAATAATTAAATGCAAAATTAAATGCTACCAACGAGCGCATGTAGAGATATTTTGTTTTAGAAGTTTTAATGTTAAAAGTTGTTGGGTAGGACACCATATTCCGTTCGCGTATGGTTCGCGAATGACCGAAATAAAAATATGACCGTGCAAAACAACGTTATGCGATCATAAAACAATAATAAAATAAACAAATTAACTAATACTGTAAAATTCTAAAAGAACCCACATTTGATGCAAAATGCGTCAAATGAAAATATTTTTATTTTCCGAATTAAAATTATGAGAATTTTTTATAAATTAAATTAAAATAACATCGTCAAAAATCAAGTCTTAGTCCGAAACATATATGTTATTATAATTTAAATTCAAATTCGAATGTTTAAATAAATTAAGTATTCAATTTGATGATCCAAAAATACGGGTCGTATTCCCCACCCCCTAAAAAAATTTCGTCCTCAAAATTCGAAGGACGGAAAAATATAACGAAAAGAACAATCAACGAAAATGAAGCACACCGAAAATAGTTATCACCCAAAACCTCGGTCGGAGGTTCGGTGCCTTATCCTATCCATTTTAATTTATCAAATTAAGATAGTTTCATTTTTAAAATTCCTAGATTGATTTAATAACCTAAACAAATTTTACTTCGGCACTTAATCTAAGCTCTAATACCAACTGTAACGACCCGGGTTTTTGGACCTATCAAAATCGCTCAAAAATCCATCCATTCCAAAACTACGAATGAAAACTACCATCTTAATACACAATATTTGACTAATATTCAACATTACTATATGTATATGATACAATTTTCAATTATACAAGCTATTTAAGTAATCATTAAACCTACTAATGTGCTTTAATACAAACCCAAAATCAAATACTACAAATAACTGCAAATCTATCGCTATGCACTCTGATGAGAAACAATAATATCCTTACCTACAAACTCAATAAACAATGTGAATGCGGAATAAAAGAGTAAGCAGAAAAGATATAGCAATACATGATATATGACAAACAATAAACAGAAATATATTATGTTATTATTGGGGCTGCATCATTACCACTTGTGACTGCCTACATACATATGTCTAATCGGATACCCAATTAAATACAGGATCGAGCTAGCATAGTTCTCCTACCGCAAATGGGACTCATGGAGCCTACGTTGAAGGAAGCTCGGTCTAGGCAGAAATTTAATACTGATATAAGAAGGAAAGATTTGGAATTCTCGGTTGGAGACTATGTGTTTAATAAGATTTCACCGATAAAATGTGAGATTAGATTTGGAAAGTCGGGAAAGTTAGAACCTAGACTGTTGGACCATTCCGTATTGTTGAGAGGATCGAGAAACTTGCTTATAAAGTAGAGTTACTAAGCAGTTTGGCAAGAGTCCATGATGTATTTCACATTTCTCATTTTAGAAAGTGTATTAGACACCCAGAGACTATTATAACACCTATAGTATTAGAGGATTTAGTAGTAGAGCCGGACTTGACTGTAGCTAAAAAGCCGATTCAGATAGTGGCTAGAGATGAGAAGAAGTTAAGAAACAAAACAGTCAAGTTAGTCAAGTAGTACACCCCATATTTTTATAACATTGACTATAATGTTTAATTAGAAAAATTAAATAAAATAATGTAGAGATTAATAAGTTGAGAATTGATTAGCTAAGGGTAGTCGTGCCATGTTAGTGCAAAAAACTAAAATGAAATAACATAAGCTAATGTGTTAGAATATGAGAATGGAAATATGAGAAACAAGAGAAGGGCTTATACCCTAAACCCTTAGGACAGAAACTCACGTTCATATCATTTTCACTAAAACTAAAACTATACCAAGACCGGCCACCATTATTGTTCTCAAGAAAAGATTAAAGCTAGGATTCGAGTAAAGGAAGACAATCAGCATAATCAACATCAAATCTCACATCTTTTAATCTTAAAACTAAGGTGAGAATAATTTTACATCCCATTTTCTTATGGTATTCGGTTACTTGATTAGATCCAAAATGTTTTTGCAACTATATGCCATGTTTTGATGATTAAAGTCATATATATATTCTTGTTGATGAATTCTATATGTTCATGTTAGTTTTTATGATATGTTTGATATGAAAACCCTATTAGATGACATCTGAATGCCTTGAGAATTTAAATATAATTCAAAAATGATATTTAGAGATGGATTTCAATTTTCATAATTTTTTGAACTAATATGGATTTTATATAAATTTTCTAATGAAGAAAATGATTTATTTGGTTATAAATTATTTACAGCCAAAATATTTATTATTTGGACTTGAAATTTTCATATGTTGAAAAACATATTAAAATAGATGTTCTGGAATTTTTTCAAATTTTTCCTAATTTATTTGATAAACATATAAAATTATGTAAGGTATGTGACTTAAATTATTTATATATTTAATTAAGGAGAACGATCATTTTATAAAATAAAATGATTATTTAATTCTTAAAAATAGTGGTAGCAATTTTTTGAAAAGTATTTGTTAACCAATGAGAATTTGACAAATAAAGGAAGATTAGTTGAAAATTACCCTTTTTAAGCTAAAAACAATGAAATCATACTTTTGGCATGTTTTAGCCAATTTTGGCACCAGATCTTCCGACCGACCTAGTCGAAAGGTTCAAAGCTTTCGACAAGTTCAAACCAATGCATACTGTATCAAGTTACCTGGTACGTAATGACTTGGACAGAGTCGAAGGGTTCTTAGCCGATAGGTTGGTTGCCGAAGGGGTTGAGGTATGTTTGTTTTATAAGCCAAAGAATCACCTACTTTGTTTTCGAATAAGGGCTTTTGTAATGCCCCTAAATTTTAATTAACATTATTCGAGATATTTAATTGGATAAATTAAATCAATTAATGTGAATAATTAGGGAGATGAGATTAATAAATCCAATGGTCGTGTCTTAATGAATAACTAAAATAAGAATTGACTAAATTAAGAAGGAGGAATTCCCTAAGGGATAAACTTGGAATTGAGGCTACATTTCTTAGTATATATCTCTTCCTCCACCTTAATAAACTTTCACTTTATCATTCACAACTCCTCACCTATATTTCGGCCGGCCATTAAAATCTCCAAGAAGAGTAATAAATTGAAGATAAAGTTAAGGAATTAAGCTAGGAAATTATCTCACTCTCCAATTAACTGATCAAGGTGAGTAATCATGTTTATCGTTTCATTTTTCTGTGTTTGGATCAGTTATGAATTATATTTGATTCACGTTTGTGATTTTGGTTAGGATATAACCATTTATACATTTGTTTGGATAAGACATGGGTGTTTTAAATGTTAATGGGCTAATTAACACGTTTTTATTCGGTTTTGGTTAAATTCCGAGTTATTTTGATCTACATATGCTTTGAAGTTTTAATACATTGAAGTACATGATTTATCATATTTTTGACAATTTTGGAGATTTTCCTTAGTGATTTACTAAGGTAATTAAATTATTTAAGCTCAAGGGCTGAATTGTAAAATTGCCTTCGAATTTGTAAATTTGGAGGGAAGGTTGCAATTTGAAATTTTAATTGGGGAAGAAGAATAGCGTTTTAAGAAAAATGTTAACTTTTGTATACTTTTTACTATTTGGAAGTATAGGAGAAGGCTCCTCAACCAATCAAAATTAGACAAGCAAGGTAAAACATCACTTCAATAGGCCCATTTTTTTACCTTCGATTCCAACAAGCCCGCTTTTACCCTTTTGACAAAGTTGAAAGGTATTCGTCTAAGATGGAAGGTAAACAATTAGCCTCCGTCTTAGTCAAAAGGCAGGCACAGTGTTGAAGGGAAGAGAGGTGAAGGGATGGGGAGGCTGCTTCCTTTACTTTTGAATAGAAACATAATTGCTTTCGAATAAGTTGAAAGGGGGTCCTTCGACTCTATCATTTTATAAAAACTGAAAATTATATATATTCAAGAAGGTGTTTTGAAGAGGATGTTTGAAAGTTTAAACCTTCTAGTGAATGGTTTTAAAATGTTTTTCTAAAAAGGTATTTTAATCCTTTCGACTAAGTCAAAGGATGTCTTCGACAAAGCCGAATGGAAAGTAGGAGTTACTTCTTAACCTCCCATTGTTTTAAAGTAAAAGTTTTAACGCCTTTGACAATTTCGAAGGGTAAACCTTTCGACAAGGTCAGAAGTATACTTTCGAATGGTTGGTTCCAATACCAGCACTTTATTATTTTTGAATGCTTTCAAAAGGTTTGATTTTGAGAGATTTTGAAGGGGTTGCCTTTAATGATTTCGAAAGGTTTTGAGTTTCATTGCTTTTGAAAGGGTTATTGATGGTTTTATAAAGGGGAGGGGGATATTCTAGGCTTTTTACAAGGTCGAAATGTAGAACCTTTTGACTAGATCGTAAAGAAACCTTCCGACAATGTCGAAAGGTAGGATCTTTTGACAAGGTCGAAGGGTATGAATTTGTGATGCTTTCAAAAACGGCTTCCGAAGGGGCTAAATTGGAGGGTTATTTGCTGCTTTCGAATGGGACTTCATTCGAAGGGTTGTAAAGGGCTGTTTTTTTTTTTCATTTTTCTTGAGTAAAGTTTTGCTATTCGAGGGGGCTACTTTGAAGGGTTATAACATAAAATACTTATCTTTGTTTGAATATATAAGGGAGATCCTTATATAAAATGAATGGTAACAATTCATAGGGACACCGGGGTGGGTTTAGTGTTTTCGATACATAGTTTGGGGTTACAAACAGAAATATGCTTTCGAAAATATACATTGGGGCTACCAATGGGGATAGGTCAAATAGGTGGAATACTAGGGAAAATAACTAATCATGGGGATCATGAACTTTTATAAATAATCATAGGGATCATGATATTTTAATTGGCCAAGCGTTGGGTTCTTGGTTAACCTAAAAAACCATGGAATGTGTGGTGGATAGCCTACATCAAATTTCTAAAGTAAAGAATGTTTTTCCAGAGATGCGTAGCCTCAAGGTTTTGCACCCAAAGGTTTATAGACATCCTAGGAAAACCATGGAGTGTGCGGTGGATAGCCCACACCAACTTTTATAAAACAACGTACAATGGATAATCATCATTTATTTTAAATGGATTTGAGATGGATAGTCATATTAAATTATGACGGATGGTCATTTTAAAGGTTTTAGAGGGGGACTCTAATGAATTGCTTTTAGATGGGAAATCTAATAAATTGCTTTTAGACGAGATATCTAATGAATGGGTGGATGGGATATCCAATATATATGATTTATGGCTTTATCTCATATTATGTTAAAACTAATCATTTTGGGTTTAGGGGAATAGTAAATGATTTGCATTATTTGTTTTGGATACTAGTGATGGAAAAATCCATTCTGCTAAGCGGCATGGTCTTACTAGATATGTATTTGTGATAAGAGATGCTGGGGATTATTCATTCCAGACTTATTGTCTGACTCGAAGTTTGTATTTCTCCATAAACTCTCGGTTACTCAAAATTAATTTGAGTAGTCTGAGAGTGTAATACTTTCAGGTTTTTGGATGAATAAGCTTTTAGAGACGTGCAGGAGGAAATGTTAGCTATATAGGAGCTATTTTCTGTTTTCCGCTGTGATTTACTAAGAACTGTGAAGTTCATATTTATTAGTTCTCTGAACGTCATATAGGGACATCTTTATATGTCACTCTTATCATATTTTGTACATGTATATGTGATCTGAACGTGGTTAATGTCTGGGATTATGTAATTAAATCTTAAATTGAAATTCTGTTTTGTTAAAGTTTAAAATTTTCATATTCTTGTGTTTTTTTGTTGCCAATAGTTTCAATATTTCGATTTCAGTCACTCAGAAATACCACCTATGGATGACTGCAGCATCCGTAGCAGTTAGCTAAGCCTCCGAAAGTGGGATGTTACAACTTTCAACTTTGTTGCTTACGACTAAGTCAAATGTTTAAAATAAAATTTTTAAACCTTCCGACATAGTCGAAAGGTTACTGCTGCTTTATCACTATTTCGTTTTGAAACCTTTTGACACAGTCGAAGGGTTGCTCCCACTTTATAAATGTTTTGTTTTGAACCTTTCGACAAAGACCAAAGGTTTACTTGTTTTAAAACTAGCTGCTTCTCCATGCTTTCGAAAGGAAGCTTTCGACTTAGATGATTTACCCTTGTTTTATAAACCGAAGAATAACCCAACCTTTGAAGGAGTTGTTTTAAAGGCAATGGCCTATTGTTTTAAGTAAAATGCTTTAAAGCTTTCGAAGTAGACCTTCCGACAAAGTCGGAAGGTTATTTCTCTTGAAGTCGAAAGGTTTTAAAAGAATGTTTTTCATTTGTTTTAAATTGAACCCAGTAAGTCTTCGAAAGCTTTGCTTTAAATGATTTCGAAAGGTTTAAGTTGAACGATTTTGAAAGGTTTAAGTTGAATGATTTCGAAAGGATGTAGTTGAATGATTTCGAAAGGTTTAATGAATGTATTCGAAAGGTTTTAGTCCATTGGTTTCAAATTGTTTGATGAATGATTCGAAAGGTTTTTATTCAATGGTTTCGAATGATTGATATGGAAGGTTTTCCAAGGTTTTTATGAGGCAATGTTTTAAAGAAATTTTTAAAGAAGGATGTCCAAAGTTTCAATTCTTTTGAAAGGTCTACTTTTTAATGGTTTCGAAAAGTTTGATGAGTGGTTCCAGAAGGAAAGGTGTTGGCATATTGGCCATAGTAATCAAAAGGTTTTCACTTGGTTTTGGAAAGAGGTACTTTCAAAGATTTAGAAAGAGGTCCTTTCAAGTATTTAAATGTTTCCATCAACTAAGATTTAAGTAAAGAAGATATATATATATATATATATATATATATATATATATATATATATATATAACATGAAAAAATGATTTTGTGTACAGCATATAGATTATATACTTTTCCTTATTTAAGTTTGATTTAAAGGTTTTAAATAATTTTGAAAATGTTTTCAAGGAAAATTATGGGAGGGGATCCTTAAGCGAAAATGAATCAGATAATAGAAAACCAGATGGGACTAGTATGGGGTCATGCCCTATACATTAGCTATTAGCCCCAGCTAGTTGTTGTCCAAAATTCCAGTTTTGGGGCTTTGTCACAGGTAGACTAAAATTATGATTAGCTGCCGAAAGGAATATAAGTTGTATACAGATAGGTTATTGGTGAGCCCGAAAAACCATTAGGATCAGTAAGACCTAGGAGACGGTTAAGTTAGGGACAGATCGTCCAGAAGAGAAATATTTAACAGATAGTTAAGGACAAACCGTCCAGATATGAAGTATGTAACAGATAGTTAAGGATAGATAATCCATAGGAAGAATAGCTAATGGGTGTTAGATTAATTTTGATTATATTGTCTGGTAGGTCCGAGTCAGCCAAAGGTTAAAAGTTATGCAAACAAAACTTATGTGCTTGAACAGATAGTTCATTATTACCTGATGTTTATGAACATTTACATAATGACGCTTTATAGTGTTTAATAATTTTTGATTGCAGGAAAAGGTTTTGCAAATATATGTTTTAAAAGGATGTTAGTGAGGTTGAAACCCGTTCCACTAAGCTGCATGGTCTCACATAACATATATATTCTGAGATGTATAGTATTATTCATACCAAGTTTTATGTCTGACTTGAAGTTTATGTTTTCCTCTTAAAATCATGGGTGCTCAAAATTAATTTGAGTAGGATGAGGAGTTAAAGACTTTTCAGGTTTTAGTATGATGATGAATAAGGCTACCGGAGGCTTGTAGAAGGCAAACATATAGCTATTTAGGAGTTGCAATTCTTGTTTTATGTTTTGATGTAATTCCATTATGTTTTGTATTATGTCTATTATGACTATGACTCTGATCATCGAAGGGGTTATCTTCATATACCTCTCTTGGTGTATTCGTAATAAGTATATTTTATCTGTGCCTGGAAATGAATTTTGGATTATGTGTTAGGAATGTGAAATATTTGGTTTTGAATGTAATAAAGAAAATTTGTTTTGAAATCTGTATTTTGTTTCATATTCAAGTGCTTCTGATATTATTGATACATTAACATAGCTGTGTTTAGTTGTCAGAAGCTAATACTATAGATGACTGGAACATTTGTAGCGCTTAGTTTTGAACCTCTAGATAGGGGATGTTACATCTCTATAGGTGTCATCCTACTTGGCGGTCTACTCATCAGTTCTGCTTTAGGCACCAAATCTTTCCGAAACTCAATTGCTCGTTTTAGTGGCAATCTTACTATAGGCTCAAAGACATCATCAAATTCTCTAACCACAAAAACGCGATTCAAATCATCTTCCAACTCCACTACACCCAACAAAGCATTCACCTCATGTTAGGGCTTTCTACGGTATATACAATCTGATCACTACAGTCAGGGTGTCTAAGCGATACTTCCTATCACAGCTAATATCCTAGCATCATACTTACTTAACCAATCCATATCCAATATAATTCCCAACCTTATAAAGTCAAACACATGCAAACTACAAACAAAGGTATGACCTAGCAAATCAAACTCTAAGTGGTCACACTTCATCACAAGTGTGGCATAGCCTTCTATCGGATTTGCAGCCCTTAAGGAAGTAACTTAAGTATGTGGGTTCTAGGTTAAGCTTATCTACCAAAAAACGAGATATAAAAGAATGCAATGCACCAATATCAAACATAACGATAATAGACATACCATGAATCTGAAGCATACCTTCTAACACTGCCTTTCCTTTCTTGCGCTGTTGGTTCTGATGTAGCAGGCTCCAATGCAAATACCTTACCTCTTTCATCCTTAGCGGGATCTTTACATTGATTCTTATAATGGCCAATCTAATTGCAGTTAAAAAATCTGATGTTCTTCTTCTCGATCAGTTCCTTCCCCTTTCCAGTACAACACTCATTCGCAAAATGCACATTCATGTCGCACTTGAAGAACACAACCTCATACTTTCCCTTCTTTTCTACTCCACCTTTCTTAGCACCATTCTTATGAAAGAACTTCCTCTTCTGGCCTTGCCCAATCAGGACCACCTTTTCCTTACTCTTCTCTAGACAAGCAAGCATCTCCTCGTGTCTCAAAGCCATCTCTACAACCACATCACAAAGATTTCTAATGTTAGGTAATGTAGCCTTCGCCAACTCAGGCTTCAACCCCCTTATGAACTTCTCATTCCTCTTCAACACAGTACCCACAGTAGCATAGCCATATCTAGCTAACTCCTCAAATCTTCTAGCATACTACAAAATAGACATTAACCCCAGGTCCAACTCAGCAAACTTCTTGAGCAAAGCAGACTTTGACATTATAAACATGAACCTCTCCTAAAAACTTCTCTTAAACTTAGCCCATGTCATCTCCTCTTCATTTACTCCAGCCATCACACTATTCCACCAAAATAAAGATGTTCCCTGAAGCTTTCTCGAAACAAGCCTCCTCTTCTGCTCATCATTGAGCCCTATGTCTGTAAAGATCCTCTCATAATGCAGCAACCAGTTCTCCTTTTCTATAAAATCCTCAATTCCAATAAAGGGCTTCCCTCCTAACATAGCATAATCTCTGCTTAAAATAGCATAATGGTTGACCACCGGAGCTTCCCGAACTCCTACTCCAGCATTTCCTCAAACCATTCCAGCAGCAACACACGCCTGCATCATATTCATGAAAAATTGATACATAGCTCCTATATTCACTTGTGGGACTCCAGTACCAACATTCCTTGCTTGTGCTTGACCTTGGTTTTTCCTAGTATTTGGTCTGGCATTTCATTTATGGTGCTTCTTCCTCCAAGATTCACTCTTTCACTTCTAGCGCCCCTATCTATATTCAAGCCTCGTGAGATACATAAAAATAGCCTAAGAGAGATAGATAACTAAAGATATATCGTATACTTATATAGAGTAAATATAAGTACGTTACTATAGCGTTATCCCATACCCAAAGCTTATTCTAATTCCTTAGAATTATGTTTTCAAAAAAAATCATTTTTAGTTCAAGTTTTTCTTAAACCTATGCTCTGATACTAAGTTATAACATCCCCTATCTAGAGGCCCTAAGCTAAGTGCTACAGATGTTGCAGTCATCCACAATATTAAATTTCAACGACTAAGTATGGCTTTGATAAAGGTACCCATAATATTAGAAGCACTTGAATATGAAACAAAATCACAGATTCAAAAACAATATTTTACCGATTACTTTCAAAATACATGTTTCACAATCAAATTACGTAATCCCATAATCGTTTCACAAATTCAAAAAAATTATAATTATTACATAAATATGCTAAGAGCAACATATGATGATGACCTCCTTGGTTGACCAGAGTACTATATAGACATAACTATCTTAAACACAACACAACAGAATAAAAAAAGAGAGCGACTCCTAAATAGCTATCCGTCAGCCACTTGCTCATCTTCGAGAGCTTTATTCGTCAATCTACTAAAATCTGCAAAACCTTAACCCTTAGCCAACTCAAATCAATTTTTGAGCACACGAGAGTTTAGGGGGAAAACAAAAACTTTGAGTCGGACATAAAGCCTAGTGTGAATAATACTATACACCTCGGTTATTTGATATTAGGTGAGACCACGCTGCTTAGAGGAACGGGTTTACCCTCACTAATATATATTTAAAACATATCTTTTGCAAACCTTTACCCTGCAACCAAAACTGGTTAAAATTGTAAAGCATTATTATGTAAACATACATATCAGGTAACAAATGAACTAACTGTCCGAATAATATAGTTTTGTTTGGCTAACTACTAACCCTTGGATGACTTGAGCCTACCAGACAATATAACCAAAATAATTTAACACCAATTAGACACTCCTCTTTTGGGCAGTCTAACGTTAACTATCTATTAAATACTCCTCTTTTGGATGGTCTGTCCCTAATTTAACATCTTCTAAGGTTACCTGATCCTATTGGTTTTGTGGGCTCACCAGTAACCTATATGTATACAAATATATATATATATATATATATATATATATATATATATATATATATATATTCGCGTCTATGTGTAATGATAATTTTAGTCTTACCTGTGACAAAGCCCTGCACACTAAAATTTCATACTAAATCAGCTGGGGCTAATAACTAATGTATAGGGCACGACCCTATCTGCCATATCTGGTATTCTAATATCTGAGTCATTTTACTTAGGGTAATCTCCCTAAATTTTTCTTGAAAACCTTTTCATCTAAAATCGATTTAAAACCTTTAAACCAAACTTAAACAAGGAAAATATATACTCTGCTTAACTCAAAATCACCTTGCCATGTTATATATACTTTACTCAAATCTTTGTTGATGAAAACATTTTAACCTTTGAAAGTATCCCTTTCGAATCCATTGAAAGTACCCCTTTTGTAACCAAATAAACCCTTCTTTATAACGTGGGCCGAAAGGCCAAAACATTCCTTTTGAAACCATTTATATAAACCTTTCGAAACCATTGAAAAACCTTTCCTTTAAAAGCATTAAAACTTTCGACATCCTTCTTTAAAACCTTTAAACGTTGCCTTTCAAAAACATTGGAAAACCTTTCTTTTCAAACCTTTTGAAATCTTCTTTTTAACCATTTCGAAACCACCGGAGAACCACCCCTTCGAAACCATTCTTTAAAACTTTCGAAAGCATAACACATTAACCCTTTCGGAAGCCTTTAGGTTCAGGTAAAACATATGGAAACACCTTTCGATACCATTAAAAATTAACTCCTTTGAACCCATTTTGGTTCTATGTAACATCCCGCCCTTTTGGACATTTAAGTAGACACACGTGCCAACCCAAACCATACAAAAGAGCGGATTGTTATTTGGGTGAATAAGAATAGCAGAGAAAGAAATAAAACAAATACAAAATCTCGCAGCGGCATGACAAAATTAATAATCAAATAGCAGTTTATGAAGCTGTATACAAAACATTTGATTATACTTATACAATACGAAATCAAAGTTACACATATCAAAGATAAATAAATAACAATGTAGCGGAACAATGTGATGCAGTGGAATAATGTAGTAAATAATAATAATACAATCATCATCTTCGTCCTTCAGAAATAAGGTCTTCAAATCCTGAAATGCTCAGGCTGACCCGAGAGAATTGAAAAGACAAACACTCGAGTTAGAACTAAAAGATATTATGTAAGGTAAATCAAGGGAAATAAATACGAGTAGAACGGAGTCAGAGATTTTTACAGGATTTGACATCTCCTATCTAGTGTCTAACGTGAGTGTAGTAACTCAAGAGATGTTCGGAATTCACATCTTCAAAGGATCCATTAAACTATCTACTATGTAGTACAATACACTATTGTGATATGTCTAGAGTAAAGTAGAAGTATTAAAGTAGCTTTAAGGCTTTACATTTTTCACCACAACACATTTTATATATTCGCATAGTCTATACAGTACCGTAATCTTCCCCATACTGGGCGTCGAAAGAGGGCACTCCATAGGTATGGTACAAAACAAACTCGTTAAAGGCGCGCTAGGGTAAATGACATGGCACAACTAGGCAATGCTAGAATAGATATACCAATTACGCATCGGGCTGGTGGTAACGGATAATAGCTACTACTGCCCATCTCGGAACACACTCTAGAGTAAAATCGAAGGGTGGCCACCAAATAAATCAAAAGTCAGAATATAGCGTCGATGGAGTGTGCCCGATCGGAGGAATGACCTCACTTGGCCCGAGAATCGCTCCTGTTTTAGCCACCTTATGCCAACTCACGGGAGTCGGGTCCACGCATATACCTCATATAGGATCGTCGCCACCATCCTACTTTATTCTGGAATCTCCACCGCATACACAATTGTCAAAGTAGTTTTCAGTATTGGCAGAGAGTATGACAACATCCGATCCCGATCTCTCTGACAACCAATTGCTTATTACACATCAAATGGTTCTTTTATATTTCCAAAATCATTTCATAATTGATATCAAAATATCATATTAAATTCAAACATATCATTTTTGAAATATTACTTACTTCGAAATCATATTTGCCTTTGAGATCATAGTTCGATAATTATATTTCCTTTTAAAGTCAAATTCACAATTTATATCAAAATATCGTGTTCTCAAAAACTATACCACTTTCAAATCATATTTCTTTCAAAAATCGTATTCCCAAAACAGATTAATTCATTGCTTCAAAATCATCATTTCTATTTATTATAACGTTAAAAATTCCAACTTAGGTTATAACATCATTAACCATATTCACTTTAAAAATCAAGAAATTTGAATATATACCCATCCATTTTACTTGGTTTGGAATTTGAAAGAAAATAGATTAAATAGCTATAAATAATTAATGTAGATTTAAAATAGTTTAAATATAATTAAAATGGATTAATTAGATTTAAAATAAATCAAAATAGTAGTTTAAAATAAATTAAATTAATTTAAAATGGATTAAAGTAATTCATATACTTAATATTAGTTAAATAGTTTAATAAATTTGAAAATTTTAATAATTAAAATTTTTAAAATAATATATTTTTGAAACAGTTTATATCAAAATATGAGTTTGAAATTTATATCAAATTTAACTATTTATTTCATTTCAACATATTTGGACCATTTCAAATTTCCAAATCGACAATAAACTATCGAATTTTATATAGTTTCAATCCATATTCAAAATATCAATACGGATTACTTCAATTTCAAAAAATTTAAAGTTATTTTCAAACAAATTCAATAACTCAATTTCGACAGAATTTCATTTATACTTAAAAGTTTAACTTCAAACTTCCTATTTAATTTCTTAAAGAAATTCTATTTTTTAAAACCAATTTATATTTCAATGCAAAACTAGATTTTTCCAGTAATACTTCAATTTATATAAATCAAATTTTATTTCAAAACATCAATTGGTTAAATTCAAAAATTTAAGGATTTCAAAATCATTTAATTTAACCAATCCGGTGTCCGTATATAATTTTCTACCCTAGGGTCAAGTGATACGGATATTTATCATTTCAATTCGCAATTTAAATTTTACAGTTATATATCATTTCAAACCGCAAACCTGAAATAAGTAAAAATCCATAACGAACTTGTGGTTTATAATGATATAAAATACAACATCCATTTAACCAATATCAACAATCAACATCCATCACAATCATGATCCAAAACAATCAATAAATATCAATATAGAACTGATAATCGATAGTAGGTATTTAAACTGACAAATTATATTTTATAATACATTAAATAACGATTTAATTCAAATAAACTCAAATTAACCGAGATAATGATTAAAATATACCAAACAGTCATGAATAAATTCCTAATCACATCATAAATTAAATTTAATGAACATAAGAAATTTTAGAAGTTGTGAGTAGGTTAAAACAATCACCTTTGAATTTAAATTGAATTTACATCTAATTTAAATCCAAAATTCGAACGGTCTAAGAATTTGTCCAAACTAATGTCAAACTGTTCGGAATTTCAACACGATCCTAGAGGAGAAAGCCACGCGTAAATTGGACCTCGTACGCAAAAGTTATGATCGTTAGAAGATTGCACGATTTAAAAATAAAGAAAAAGAAAGAAAAAAACGAACAAGCGTGGAGTTGCCACGTCTACAACTGCCCTCCCCTTTTCACATTCACGAGATCGAGAACCCAACAGTGTCGATCCTTTGACCACTATATTTGCCAACTTCTGACCACCTTTTGTCAAGCCGCGGCCACCCACGTCTTATGTATGAGGAGCCGCACGCGCTGGCCCACCCCCAGCCTTCCGGCCTCTCCAACTCATCGCGCTTCCATTGACTGCATTTAGGATTTTCGAACCTTAATCGCCTTTTTTTGACCGCCTCAGTTCGATCTGGGTGATGCGACCACCACAAAACGACTCCTCAAAGCTCGCTCCACAAAACCCCTCAACCGATTTGACGATCGGTCGAAGTCAATTGCAGCCCAACGAACGGCCAAGAACAAATCTCCTATTTTCGTCCACATAGCAACCCGTATTGAGAAATGAATCATATTTCTCACTTGCGCTTGCCGAGAGTTTCTAATCGATATAAAATTTGATATTGTTTGACGGGTTTTAATTTTTGATTTGGAATTTGATTTGAAATTGAACCGAGAATTTGTTTGTCTGCCATTCGAATAAGGAGTTGAGAAGAAATGTACATAGAGACAAATGAGAATAGAAACAACCTAGGGTTTATAACGAGATATTTAAATGTAGAACAAAATAGAAAGGAATGGGCTCGATTAGTTTGGAAAACTGAACGATAAACGACCCGAAAAGCCCGTTCTGCCTCCAGAACGAAAATGGATCAACCCAAATATCAAAATAGACGTTTTCAATGATTTTAAAATCAATGGAACAAGTTTCAAGTCCTAATTCCATTTTATGAAGAACTTAGGTTAAAATCAGCTTATTTCGAATTGATTTCAATTAAATTGGTTTCTAGGCGTTTCGAGCCCATACGATCAAACGACAAGTCCGATCGTTACGAAACTTGAAATCCTACAATAGTTCACCATTACGGATCAGATGAAACTTGTTTCGTCGAAATCCGAGTTAGTGGCCAAAATGGCTGTTTTCACGTTATCAAATTAAATTAATATTTAATTAATTAAATCACTTTTTCAATTCAATATTTAGTTATTTTCAATTTCTATCAGTTTGGATTACTAGGTAGTTCATAATCCTTTATAACAAATTCCTATATCAATTAGATATTGAATATTTCACCAACTATAATGTTAAATCTCAATTTCAATTAATTATAATTAATTCCAATAAATTAATTTGATTCAGTTTCAGTCCTCTTTATTTAAATCAATTTTTATTCAATAAAAAAAGTTAACATTTGTTTTATATTTCATTACATTAATATACCCCTATTTCCATTCTTATTTGTACTAACTACTATAATTCCACTTATATTGAAATCTTGTCAATTCTGTACATTAATTATAATTAAAATCTCAATTAATTTATTCAACTTGGTTTCATTCTTTTATTTTATCTTATGAATAAAATATACATTTCCATTCATTTTATTACATTCACACTTTACAATTTCGATCCTAACTCACATTAATGAAACATTTGTCTACTTTTAAATATAATTGATTTCCAATTAATTTTATACACTAATTAAATAGGCAACTTATTATAATCGTTACTATAACTTTTAATCACACTTATGAATTCATTATTCACAAACAAATGTTACATGTTATATAACCCAAATTTTATTCAATAGTCATTTATTTCATACTATTTCATTTATTAATTTAATGTTTGCATTTGTTTTCTTATCGATTTATAACCAAGTATAACAATTTACAATATTTCAATTAATTGTAATTTCATTCAAATTGTCAATTATTAGCTTTAGTTATCATTTGTTACTTCATTTCATTATTAAATTACTAAATTTTGATTTCTTTCCATATTAAATTACCAAAACTCATTAATTTAACAACTTAAATAGTCGAAAATTTATGGGTTATTACACTCTCCCCCACTCAAAACATTTCGTCCCAAAAAGGAAAAAGAAGGGAAAAGCAGGAGTTAAGTAATCAATATCTTATTCAAAATATTAAATTTATAAATAAATAAATTTACAAAATTAAATAATTTAAATAAAATATAACAATTTATAACCATTAAATCCTTTTATATTCAAGCAACAAAATTTTGGAAAATATTTGATAAAATTTTCAAAGTCCAAAATTCACCAAAAAATTCGGCAGAGTCTCCTTTGTACGAGAGGCTCGAGAGAAATTATAATACCAGTAAAACAACATATATCATAAATTTCAAAATAATATATGCCAACAACGGGAAAATATACACAATATCGCTAGAAAATTGTAATCTGAGTACGTACCTATTTGTCAGACAATTAACGCTTATTTTATGAAACCAAAAGCAGTAGCAATTGCTTCCATAACCTGTATTTCACTTATACAATCCCAAAGGAGTTAATAATTGTACAAAATGAAATATTTAAGGTTGTTTAAACCACGTACAAACAAATCAACATAAAACAACAATCACTTACAATTACAGCATGCAATCATCATATGAAATCAATACAATTAACCTTCCAAGCAAACAAAACAAAAGGTCTGTTCGGGTTAAGACACTTTTAATCACAATGACAACTAACTACTAAGTATACCATTTTCTCAACAGTCTTAGATAAAACTCAATAGATTATTCGTACATCCAAACAATTAAAAGTATCATTTACCCAAACAACCCATAAACCAAATAAACATCAAATTCAACATTATTCAAGTTTTATTCTTATTAATTTCTTTTCACAAGATTTGTTGTTCATTTTTCTTCATTTATTGATTACTTCCTTTAGTTTTGCATTTACTTCTTACAAAATTTTATTTCCATTTATCCATTCAGTGTTTTTTCATTTGTTTTTATTTATTACTTGTAAAATTCATTTTCATTTATTCATATCATGTCAACTTATTTTTATTGCATTACATTCATTCATTCACTACTTAATTTCATTTATTTACATTCATTTCTTTTATTTATCAATGGTTTCAAATATTAACTTAAACTTAAGATCTTTTACTTAATATATTCATCTTTCTACTTAGTTATAAATAACTTCAAACATTCACTTAAGTTTATAATTCATTTATTTACAGTATTACTGTTCAGCTCAATTATATAGCATATCAATTCATTTACTTGAGTTTATAATTATTTTCTTACAAAACTCATTTCCTATTACATTTTATTATAATAATAATTCAATTATAACTTAAGTTTATAACTACTATAACATCAAATTCTTATTTATAAAAGTAATTCATTGAACACTTTCATTACTTTAAGTTTTACATGTATAATATTCTATTACATTTTCTTATTAAACATTACAACTTTTATAATCAGTAAGTTATATATATGTCTTTAAGAATGTAATTGAAAGTTACACAAATTTATCTTATTTCATTTTAGTAAACAAATGTTCAATAATTATCATCTCTTATTTTCATATCCTTTTTATTTACAGGTTATAAATTTCAATTTCTTATATATTCAACTATAATTAGCATATAATTTCTTACTTTCACTTAGAATTTTCAATTATTAAATAGTTAAAATTTTATTTCGTTACAATAATTAAAATCTCTAGCTAAATACCGGGTTCCATTTCAATTCTTTTTAAACAATAATATATATAATCATATCTTTATATACATATAGTCATATTTAAAAATTAAAATCAAGGTTTATTATCAAACAATTATGCAGTTGTTGCTACAACAGTCTTCCCACTTTGAAACTCGAAAATGAAACGTCGATGATGCGTGCATTCATCACCGAAATTATTCTCCAACGATGGAGAGGGTAGTACAGAACTTATTTCTTTCCAAAATTTCTTTAAAATATTTCTTTCAAATTATATTGAAATATTTATATCAGAAAATACTTCCAAATACTATTATTATTATATTCCAAAATCATTCGAAAGAAATTTTCAAAATCCCCAAAACTTAAATTCTCAAATTTTCAATTTATTCTCATTTTATTTGTAAATTTTTATTTTACAACCAATATTTATAAATTTCACTACCCAATAACCAACATATTACAATCAAATATATCATTTATGAAATTTATTATTTTATATATACATAAAATGTATAATAGGAAAAATTATTTCATTTACCTATATTTCAAAACAATATTGTGTTAGTCTGTCCTATTAAGTGTTTAGAAATCCCTATCGATGTCATAGCGTCTCATGCACCAACCAGAATTTATAAATACAAAATAAAACAAATTAACACAATATCAAAACCTTTTTATAACACTAACAAATATGCTCTCTCGTATATATACACTCAACGACTCATCAAAGGGTATAACTACCCTATTAGTAAAGAGTCACCCACAAAGCTAAGGTTTTCGCTAAACTAAAGCTCTGATGCCGACTATAACATCCCGCCTTTTTGGACATTTAAGCAGACACATGTGCCAACTCAAACCATACAAAAGAGCGGATTGTTATTGGGGTGAATAAGAAAAGCAAAGAAAGAAATAAAACAAATACAGAATCTTATAGTAGAATGACAAAATATAATAGTCAAATAACAGTTCATGAAGTTGTATACAAAACATTTGATTATACTTATACAATACAAAATCAGAGTTACGCATACCAGAGATAAATAAATAACATTACAGCGGAACAATGTGATGAAGTGGAATAATGTAGTAAATAATAATAATAATACAATCTTCGTCTTCGTCCTTTAGAAATAAGGTCTTCAAATCCTGAAATGCTCAAGCTAACCCTGGCGAATTGAAAAGACAAAACACTTGAGTCGGGACTAAAAGATTTTATGTAAGTTAAATCAACGAAAATAAATACAACGACATTAGAGATGTTTACGGGATTTGACATCTCATATCCAGTGTCTAACGTGAGTGCGGTAACTTAAGAGATGTTCGGGATTCACATCTTTTGAGGATCCGTTAAGCTATCTACTATGTAGTACAATACGCTATTATAATATGTCTATAGTAAAGTGAAAGTATTGAAATAGCATTAAGGCTTTACATTTTCCACCTTAAAACATTTTATATATTCCCATAGTCCATACAATACCGTAATCTCCCCCGTATTGGGCGTCGACAAAGGGCACTCCATAGGTATGGTATGAAACAAACTTGTAGAAGGCATGCTAGGGTTGGTGACACGGCACAACTAGGCAATGCCATGGTAGATGTACCGATTACGCATCCGGGCAGTGGTAACGCATAGCAGCTACATACTACCGCCCATCTCGGAATAAATTCTCAAGTAATATCGAACGGTGGCCACCAAATAAATCAAAAGCCAGAATATAGCGTCGATGGAGTGTGTCCGATTGGAGGAATGACCTCACTTGGCCCGAGAATCGCTCCTGTTTTAGCCACCTTATGCCAACTCATGGGAGTCGGGTCCATGTATATATCTCATATAGGATTGTCGCCGTCATCTTACTTCATTCTGGAATCTCCACTGCGTACACAGTTGTCAAAGTGGTTTTTAGTATTGGCAGAGAGTATGATAACATCCGATCCCCGTCTCTCTGACAACCAATTGCCTACTACACACCGGATGGTTCTTTTACATTTTCAAATTCATTTCATAATTGATATTAAAATATCATATTTAATTCGATCATATCACTTTCAAAATATTACTTACTTTCAAAATCATATTCGCGTTTGAAATCAAAGTTTGATAATTATATTTCCTTTCAAAGTCAAATTCACAATTTATATCAAAATATCGTGTTCTCAAAACTATACCATTTTCAAATCATATTTCTTCCACAAATCATATTTCCAAAACAGGTTAAGTCCTTGCTTCAAAATCATCATTTCGATTGTTATAAAATTAAAAATTCCAACTTAGGTTATAACATCATTAACCATATTCACTTTAAAAATCGAGAAATTTGAATGTAAACCCATCCATTTTACTTGGTTTGGAACTTGGAAGAAAATATTTTAAATAGTTATAAATAATTAATGTAGATTCAAAATAGATTAAATATAATTAAAATTGATTAAATAGCTTATAATAGATTAATTAGATTTAAAATAAATTAAAATAGTTTAATTAGTTTAAAATAAATTAAATTGGTTTAAAATAGATTAAAATAATTCATATAGTTAATACTAGTTAAAAGTTTAATAAAATAGTTTAATAAATTTGAAAATCTTAATAATTGGAAATTTTAAAATAATATATTTTTAAGATAGTTTATATTAAAATATGAGTTTGAATGTAATGACCCTGAAATTTTCTAAGCCGAAAATTCCAGATAGTTATGAAAAGAAGAAAGAGATAGAAGAAGAAGAAGAACAGAAACACCAAACATCTCACATTCGCAGCGGATAAAATATAATAAATGATAACAGTTTACAAAAGAATACTATATCTATCGATTACATTTAATATACATCAGAGTTTCACATATATATACAATCGCTGAATATATACAACTATCAAGTCTCAGATTAACGATAATATAAATACAGCGGAATACTCTATACGATATTGCCATCCAGCTCGCCTCCTGAGCTCCAAAACGTTCCTACCTGAAAAATCTGTAATACTCGGTCTGACCCGAGCATTACATCAAAGTAACACCCGGGTCAGGCTGGAAACCAGCATGAGTAAACTCAACTAATAAGGAATACCAAAGCAGACAACTTATATAAAACCCGGGTAACTCATTCCAATTCACAGGCCACAATTTTTGTTATAGCCATCACAAATTCGGCACATCCATTTCCTAAGTACCAAACTTAGATAAAATAATCCAATTCACTTAAATCGTTTTATTCCAACCTATTGATTCCATACATCAATTTGTTTTTAATCCAAAGTGGTTTCGGGTATTTCCTAATACCCGACCACGGTCTCCTCGGATCCCATGTCATCCTAATCCCAAATATTCCAAATGAAATTCACAGCATTTCATATCAACGATATCAACTCATTCAAAGTATCTCATTCCATTCAATCATCCATAAGCAAAGCTTAATCACATGCAAATTAATTCAATTGATTTTAACGGAAAGTTCTAACCACATTCACTTAGATTATTAATTAATTCCAAATCAATTAATTAATCAACCCCTCTATATCCATTCAATCTTGATTAACAACCCTGGGTTCATTATCTTCTAATTTCATTCACGTAATTCTCTTTAATTAATTTCACGATATTAATTATTCTTACCAAATCAATGAGTAATCTTTAATTTCTTCACAAATTAATTAACCATGATCAATTACGTTGATTCTTAATTACTTATTTTAATTGACTTCTCATAAGTCACTTATTATGAATTAATTAATCTCAATTAATTAAATCTTTAATTACTTCATTAATTATATAAATTAATGATTTCCAATTATATTTTTAATTTGTTATAATCTAAATCAATTACTTTAATCCAATCAAATATTAATCATTCTCGATTAACCTCGTCCTGTAATTATCTAACTCCTTTTATTTATTTCATTAAATAAATTAATTATATCTTGATTAACTATTTAATTAATCTCTTGAGTTATTTCACAAAATAATTATATTTTATTGATTACTTAAGTGACTACTTATTAAACCGCCCACTAGTTATTCTAATTTCATTAAACTTCATTACTTAACTTAATCCTTAATCAATTAATTCGACCCCTATTTACCTTTTGAGTTTAAAACAATTTAAACCCCAATACTTTGAGTCAAACAACAATTTACTTGGGAACCATCCAATAAACCAAAGTCACCAAATCATCAATTCTCAACACACATCAAATCAATTCAAGCATTCAAACAATCATTTAAATTTGACTATTGAAATTTAATAACAACTCAGCTGAGTGAGATTTACTCACCTTTATTGTTTCGCAGTCCATTTCCCTTACTACTTGTCCTTCACGATCATTGACCTTGGATAAACAATGGATAATCTATTAATATTTGAACTTATTCAACAATTTCTTTAGATAAGTTTTCTTAGTTAAGTATTTATTTAAATCCAGTTTTCTCTAATAAAATATCCTTTATATATTAAATTCCAAATTTTTTTTTAAAAAAAAATCTGAATACAATGTTAAATAAAAATGTTTATTTTATTTCCTTCTGTTTCGTACATATATATTTTACTGCAAACCATTCCCTTTAATTATATTTGAGTAATCTTAATAACATTAATTCTGAAAAAGAAAAAAAAAACTCCATACCTCCCCAAACCCAGACATCACCTCATTGATGTCGACACTGCCACAGTGCATGCTCAAATAGGGCCCGACCTGCCTTGCCTACAGCCACTTCATCTCGAAATCGAACCACTGCCTCCCACCGCAGTACAAACCAACTCCACTTTTGTCGTCGCCGTCTACGACCCACACATCACTGCCGCATCGCGATACTCCTCTCACCCTTAAGATAAACTGAAGTCACCAACTACCCTACGCTCGCGAGCAGCTCCTCTTGCTGCCGATGTCCAAAGCACCAACCTCCCAAAATCGCTAGCCCTAAAATCCCACATACTCGAGTCGAAACTGGGTTTCGTGCCTCCTCGAGCGTGCGCCTCCTTATGATCGCCACTGGAAATCAATTTTACCACATTGTTATGTTTTTTTATATGAATGAGAGAGATCGGCCATTAGAACGAATGAACAACTTCGATTTTGGACGAGGGGAAAAATGAGGGCTTCGGCCTTGATCTGATTTTTTTTTGATCGGCCATTTTTATTTTTTCCTTTCCTTCTCTCTGAAGATTTTCTTCTGAATTTTCTCAAAGTATACGGCTAAATAAAAAAAAGAAAGGAGACAGATAGGTCGACGCAATTCAGTCTAGGATGGCTTGCGTACAGTTATAGGGTGGCTGAATTTATTTTTATATATATTTAAAATTATTAAATTTTCAAAATATCTCGTTACCCATAACACGAAATATCAAACCCCGAATTAGACATGCCGACAGGCGCTTATAAGGTTTTACCCACGTTTCGAACAGAATGGAATGAGTTTCGAAGGCTAACTCGATCATATGCGCGAGTTACGGAAGTAAATGATAAATTTTAAATTAAATCGATTAAAATAGTTCTAAGCGTTTTGAGCTACCAGGGTCAAACGACAACTTCGATTGCTACGAAAATTGAAATCCGATAATAACTAACTATTACGGATTCAATGGAACTGGTTTCGTCTAATTCCGAGACTGTGCCTCGGAAGGCTATTTTTAAATTTAATTTAAACGATATATTTTTTAAAATTGAAAAAATTACCATTAAATTAAGTTTCAACCATTCTATTATCTTCAGTATCATCATTATAGATTTTATAAGCCTTCGAATTATTTAAAATCAATTAACTATTCAAATTTAAATTGTTAGAAATTCCGGGTCATCACATTGAAATTAATATCAAATTAAACTATTCATTACATTTCAACGTATTTGGACCATTTCAAATTTCCAAATCGGCAAACCAAATTTCAATAAACTATCGAATTTCATATAGTTTCAATCCATGTTCAAAATATTAATATGGATTACTCCAGTTTCAAAATATTTCAAAGTTATTTTCAAACAAATTCAATAACTCAATTTTGACAGAATTTCATTTATACTTAAAAGTTTAACTACAAACTTCCTATTTATTTTCTTAAAGAAATTCTTTTTTTCTAACTAATTTATAGTTCAACGCAAAACTTGATTTTCCAATAATACTTCAATTTAAATAAATCAAATTTTATTTCAAAACATCAACTGAATAAAGTCAAAAATTTAAGGATTTTAAAATCATTTAATTTAACCAATCCGGTGTCCGTATATAATTTTCTACCCTAGGGTCAAGTGATACGGATATTTATCATTTCAATCCGCAATTTAAATTTTACGGTTATATATCATTTCAAACTGCAATCCCGAAATAAATCAAAATCCATAACGAACTTGCAGTTTATAACGATATAAAATACAACATCCATTCAACCAATATCAACAATCAACATCCATCACAATCATCATCCAAAACAATCAATAAATATTAATATAGAACTGATAATCGATAATAGGTATTTAACAGACAATTTATATTTAATAATAAATTAAATAACAATTTAATTCAAATAAATTCAAATTAACCGAGATAATGATCAAAATATACCAAACAGTCAAAAATAAATTCCTAATCACATCATAAATTAAATTTAATGAACATAAGAAATTTTAGAAGTTACGAGTGGGTTAAAACACTCACCTTTGAATTTAAATTGAATTTAAACCCAAAATTCAAACGGTCTCAAAATTTGCCCAAACCAACATCAAGCTGTCTAGAATTTCAATACGATCCCAAAGGAAAAAATCGTGCGTGAATTGTAGCTCGTACGCAAAAGTTATAATCATTAGAAGATTACACGATTTAAAAATAAAGAAAAAAATGAACCAGCGTGGAGCCTCCACGTCTACAACTGCCCTTCCCCTTTTCACAATCACGAGACCGAGAACCCAACAGTACCGATCCTTTGACCGCCAAATTTGCCAACTTTCGACCGCCTTTCGTCAAGCCTCCGCCACCCACGTTTTGCGTATGAGGAGCTGCACGCGCTGGCTCACCCCCATGCTTTTCGGCCTCTCCAACTCGTTGCGCCGTCGCCGACAACATCTTGAGTTTTCAAACCCTAATCCTCTTTTTCCGGCTGCCTCAGCTCGATCTGGGTGATGCGACCACCAACAAACCACTCTTCGAAGCTCGCTCCACAAAACCCCTCAACCAATTTGACGACCGGTCGAAGTCGATCGCAGCCCAACGAACGACCGAGAACAAATCACTTATTTTCGGCCATACAGCAATCCAGATCAAGAAATGAATCATATTTCTGACTGGCGCTCGTCGAGTGCTTCAAATTGATATAAAATTCGATATTGTTTGAGGAGTTTTATTTTTTGATTTGGAATTTGATTTGAAAATGAACGGAGAATTTGTTTGTCTACCATTGTAATGAGGAATTAAGAAGAAATATACGTACAGAAAAATGAGAATAGAAATAACCTAGGGTTTATAATGAGATATTTTTATGTAGAACAAAATAGAAAGGAATGGGCTCGATTTGTTTGGAAATGAACGATAAACGTCCCGAAAAGCCCGTTCTGCCTCCGGAATGAAAATGGATCAACCCATATATCTAAATAGATGTTTTCAATGATTTTAAAATAAATGGAACAGGTTTCAAGTCCTAATTCCATCGTATGAAGAAGTTACGTTAAAATCAGCTTATTTCAAATTAATTTCAATTGATTTCAATTAAATTGATTTCTAGGTGTTTTGAGCCTGTACGATCAATTGACAGGTCCGATCATTACAAAACTTGAAATCCTACAATAATTCACCGTTACGGATCCATAAAACTGGTTTCGTCAAAATCCGAGTCAGTGGCCAAAATGGCTATTTGCACATTGTCAAATTAAATTAATATTTAATTAATTAAATCACTTTTTCAATTCAATATTTAGTTATTTTCAATTTTTATCTGTTTGGATTACTAGGTAGTTTATAATTGTTTGTAACAAATTCCTATATCAATTTGATATTGAATATTTCACCAATTATAATGTTAAATCTCAATTTCAATTAATTCAATTAATTCCAATAAATTAATTTGATTCAATTTCAATCCGTTTTATTTAAATCAATTATTATTCAACAAATAAAGTTAACATTTGTTTTACATTTCATTATATTAATATACCCCTATTTCCATTCTTATTTGTATTAACCACTATAATTCCACTTATATTGAAATTTTGTCAAATCTATACATTAACTATAATTAAAACCTCAATTAATTTATTCAACTTGGTTTCATTCTTTTATTTTATCTTATGAGTAAAATATACATTTCCATTTATTTTACTACTTTCATACTTTACAATTTCGATCCTAACTCACATTAATGAAACATTTATTTACATTTAATTATAATTGGTTTCCAATTAATTTTATAGACTATTTAAATAGGTAACTTATAATAATCGTTATTATAACTATTAATCACACTTATGAATTCATTATTTACAAACAAATGTTACAATTCTTATATAACCCAAATTTTATTCAATGGTCATTTATTTCATATTATTTCATTTATTAATTTAATGTTTGCATTTGTTTTCTTATCAATTTATAGCCAAGTATAACATTTTACAATACTTCAATTAATTGTAATTTCATTCAAATTGTCAATTATTAGCTTTAGTTAACATTTATTACTTCATTTCGGTATTCATTTCATTATTAAATTACAAAATTTTAATTTCTTTCCATATTAAATTACAAAACTCGTTAATTTAACAATTTAAATAGTTAAAAATTTACTGGTCGTTACGTTCTACCTTTAATAGTGCAAAAGAATCATAAAACTTTTAATTCAAAAGCACTCTTTCGAAAGAATTTCCTAAGCAAAGAAGTGTTGGTGTCGAAACTAACCTTCTAAAAGCATTGGAGAAGCGGCTAAATTTAAAAAAAAAATATACCTTCTGAAACCATTGGCGTCGAAAGGAAGAAAAGCGGCAGCTCAGTGGTTTTGACCCCGACGAAAGTATTTACTTAAAACAAGAGGCACAACTCATTCGAAACCTTTCCTTTAAAAAATTTGACTCGACCGAAAGCCAACTAAGTCGAAAGCATACCCTTCGAAAGCAAAGCAGCCGTGTTTTCATTCAAAAGCAAAGACACGCTTTGACCCCTTCTTAACCTTTGGTCTCAACCTAGTGCCTTCCGCCTTAGCCCAATTCACTCTATACCAAGTTATTAATTCTAGTGCAACGGTTACGATGGCATGAAGGCGACAGTACGTGGTCGGAACCCCTGTGCCAAAAGTGGCGAAATATGCTAAAAGCATGTAAAAACTGATTTTTACTTTAAAAAGAATTTTTTTCAACTAACCTACCTTGTTTTTCAAAATATTATTGGTTGCTAATTTTTTTACCAATAGTGCTTCCAATATTTCAAAGATAAACAACTTAATTTATTTATAAAATATCCCTTCTCCTTTTATAAATATATAAAACATTTAAGTTGCATACCTTTGTAACAGCCCGCAAATCCGTACCCCTTTGAGCCAACAATATTCTCCAACAGTTCAACTCAATATGGACGGAAATATAACCATTATGGTTAAAGAAGAAAGAGGTAGAAGAAGAAATAGAAAACAACATCATAATCTCACAAACGTAGCGGAATGACATGTAATAGATAACAATGGGTTTTTATACAAAAGAACTATAACTGTTTTATATATTACATCATCAAAGTAAAACATCAAACAAAAACACAACACTAAAAAATTATGATAACTTGTCCATACAAAGCTGAATATACAGCATATCATACACAGCAGAAATAAGTCAGATACGTATGATACGTCTCGCCTTCCAGCGCATCCCTTGAGTTACATAGCAGTCCATCTAGAATTTGTATTCTATAATACTCGGTCTGACTCGAGCATTATAGTAGAATAACATCCGAGTCAGTCTGAAAAACCAGCATGAAAAAATGCACCCAATTGGATTATTAAAGTTTTCAAAATCCTTTGAAATCAAAGGTATCTCATAAGACCACGCCACAAATAAGCATGTTGGGTTCTTACCTTACGATAACCAAAACAGTTCTTATAACATATTCTGACATTATAATAGCGTCAAAGTACAAATACTTATTCAAATAGCCAAAGTTGTTAAGTTCATTAAATTCCATCACTTACTAGGCTCTACAATCAAAACCGTAAAGGTCACGTAGGGAGAATGGAATTCCAACTAATGACTAGGCACTGGAGTACCGTCTGTCACAGTACCTGGTCTAGATCAGCATACCGAGGACCCCTCCCGATCCTCTGCAACACAAGACCAGACTACCCTTTACTGGATAGCCCACATAAGATCACCCCGCGGTTGGGATCAGCAACTGCCCACACAGACAAATAAAAGGGACATCTAGACAGGGATGACCTTACCCTAATTGGGTGCTACCCACTTAGCCTTGCTGCATATCCCCTGATTTTCAGTCATTCTCGGTTGATGAGGCTCGAGGCTAAGCGTTGCCTTTTTAGAACACATCTCACATAGAATGCTCATCGTCCTCGTGACAATGTTCTGATAGCACTCATCCATACAAGTCCATTCCGGGTCCGAATGGAACCGAAGACACTATTCCTACTACATCCATTTTGGAATCACCCCTAGGATTAGTAGCGATTAGCCCTTGCACTTCACTTCTCCATCTTCGATTGCAAACTCTTGTCTTCACATCATGAAAACGTACTCGTTGGACCGAAGTGGTTTTTGAATCACAAATCCGATCCCGATCTCTTCGAAACAACGTTTGTTATTCCCCGGTAAACTCAACCCCAGTTTTTTAGGAAATGAACAGACGAATATAAGTTCAGAGATTACCTCCTAACTGTTAGTGGATGGATTTTCTTATAAATGCCCTAGAAGAACGAACGAGTTTATATGTACAGTATAAGACCTCGAATGGTAACTGTATTATATAATTCCCATACCTCTTCTAAATATTTCCAAAGTTATATTTTGGGTCCATGTTTTAATAGTCGGTTATTTAACTATCAAACCAACAATCAATTCAACCAATTGTTTTATTCCATTGAAAACACCAAGTCTCATAAAAATTAGATTTTAATAATTTAAATCACTTTACCCAAAAATATGTACTTAAAACATAAATAAAACTACTTAAGTCACTTATGCAAACAATAGTTATGAAATTCTATAATAATTTCCTTTAAGAACCCAATTCGTTATATTTCTATATTTAAAATACCCATAGCACCGAATAACTTAGATTTCCAATGCAATCTATCACAAGATATCAATAAAACATATCACAGATTACGAAAATAATTTCAATATTTTGAGGAATCCAGTTGGATCCCTCCAACCTGTTTCCCTGCATCCACAGATGCTAGCACAATAATGATCTCAATCCCACTTCGAGGGGGACATCGCGGTATAAAGGGTCATCCGCTATTATGCGGGGCGCATTAGGACTCATCCGCTATATACTGCGGGAATATCAATCACACCAATATATATATACTACTATATATAATATCATATCCAGACTAATAATAATAATTACATCCAACCCTTCAAAAAATAATTCAAATTTAAACTAATTAAATTAACCAGTAATCTAGATGTGAATAAGATTAACTCACCTTTGTTTTTTTTTTGCCATCCACTTCAATCTTGACTTGTTTTCTTCATGATTTTAGACCTTGTATAAAAAATTCATGATTTATTACTTTTTGAATTAATCAAACAATTAATTATCGTTTAATAAATTTATTTTAACTAATGATTTTTTTAAGCTAATAATTTTCCTTTAAAAAATATTTTTAGTAACTAAAATAATTAAATAAGTTAAGTTAAACAAGTTAACCACCAAATACTTTATTTCAAAATAGGCTAGAAGATCTAAAAATGTGTATATGTATATTTTTGTTTTCATTTTCGAAGTACATATAAAAATAATCTATATAAGTCTAAAAATCTAATTTTTTTATAAACTCTACAACAATTTAAAATTCCTGTATTCACCCAAAATCATTTATATATTTCTATCTTTCTGTACATATATACTGAAATACCATGCACAGATATATATACCTCATTGCAAAAAATTTCCTTTTTTTCCTTGCTGCTTAAATTTTCTCTGTTGTTGATTCGGACTAAAACCAATTTAATTAATTTCCTAATTTTCAAATGAATTATTAAACTATATTACTCGGTAAAAATCCAAATTACCTCACAGACTAGCTCGAACCTGCCTTCACTTTTCACTTCGACCACGACTTCATCGGCCTCACAATAGTTGCCTCCATCGCGACGCCATCGAAGATGTGACCTCGATGATTTCCCAGGCCGTACCTCCCTTCCACCTCGTGACTCTCCTCATCCCCCGCATTACCATCGAATGCTCACGACATCCCCCTTGCGACCTCGCCTCAGGTGCCTCCGGCCGAGTGCCTCCATCGTGCGTGATTTAGAGATGATCGGCAATCGACAAGACTGTGTATGTCTATCAGATCTCGATCGAATTCGCCCTTTTTCCATTTGAACGGGAACGATTCGGTTTGGATTTTTTTTTCTGCTCTGCCATTAATTTTCGAACGAACTTGATCTTGAGATATAAGAAGGGGGATATGATTTTGGCCATTATCTTTTTACAGCCATTCTTTCTTATTTATTTTTATATCTCTTTGAATTTATCAATAGGCATGCTTTGAGAGGGGAATGAAGGGCACAAGATGTGATGTTTACGTGCCACAATCAGTTTGCTATAGTAAATAGCAAAAAGCTCTAATGTGAAGTTTATTTGACCGGCCAAATAAAGTATATGTTATATTCAAAATTAGATTTAAATTTAAATCATCTTGAACTCATAGCTTAAAATCTTGACATCCTATCGAGACGTGCCGCTAGGCGTTTATAATGTTATACCCCTATCCCGAGTGCAATGGAAAAGGTTTCGAGTCCTAAGCAATCATATGGAGAAGATAGCTTTTTGGACTCAGTTGTTATATTGGATTTCTGATATAGATTTCAGCGCGTTTATCCATCGTACGATCACACGACAACTCCAAATGTTACGAAATTTGAAATCCGATAATAATACAATATTACGGATCCAATGGAACATGTTTCGTCGAATTCCGAGACTGTGTCCCGGGAGGCTATTTTTAAATGCCAATTTAAACGATATATTTTCAAAACTGAATAAACCACTTTTAAATTTAATTTTAAAAGTTCTATTACCTTTAGTATTATCAATATTTTATAAGCCATTCAAATATTTTTAACAAGCTTTAAATTCAAAATCCAATACTTTACCCAATTTTCATTTGTTAAATTCAATAATTTAATTATCCAGTAAATGGAGATATTCGAAATTTAAGTTAAAATTACCCTTTTAGATATTTAAAATCAATCAAATATTCCAATTTCAAATGTCCAAAATTTCGAGTCGTCACATTCCTTCCCCTTAAATAAATTTCGTCCCCGAAATTACTAGTTACGAAGAATGATCCTTAACCCGTTAACTATTTTCCCAATCCAAATGGTTTTTAACAGCCTCCCGAAACCAAACAATTTTTCAACGAATCCCCAAAACAATCTTTTTATTAAAGACACACTATCACCCTTACTATCTTTCCAAACTCTTCCATAATTTCCAAACAACATTACTTACTCAACCATTTCAAATTTTAAATTAAAACCAAATTTTAAATTATCAAAATTTTCTTACTCCCTTAATTTTCAAAAATTTTTGCCAGCGTCTCCTTTGCGCGGCTAGATCAGTACAACTACAAAATGCCTCTACAGGCCCCAAATTTCAAAAGAAAAAAAATGCCAGGTGGTTGATCTGAAAACCATCAAATTTCATATGACAATTTAAATACATACCTTTTTGTCGGGCCATACAAATTTTCTTCTGAAACCAAAAACATCAATCTCCTTTTGTTTTTAAATACCTGTATACAATTTAGCAATGGTATCCAATCACAGAATCCAAAATCATTTTATTCACTCTCTTTTACAAATTTCAACATTTGCTTTCCATAAGCCCGTACGAAGTACATATATCATCTGTACGCAATATCTAATCTAATCGCTCACTCGATTGCACAATTTCACTTCCGAACTAGTATCGCTCACCCGACTCCCTAGTGCGGACTCAGATCTGGTTTCTTAATCAGAAACCATCATTCTCCTTGCATAGCCATATACTATGATAGAGAATTTTCAGAATCAATCAAAAATCTACATATTTGGTTCGCCGTCGAAAATCGAATGAAAAATCCCAGCTCAGATCGATATAACTATCTCGAAATTCTATGCTCGAATCTGGATCAAATCGCTATGCGAACAAAATAATACACGTACATCCTACATATTTATCTAAATTGATTAATAGCTATATCAATTCTCTTTTTTATTCATATTTATTTTGATTTTCATCCACCTATTCCCGATTTATCATTTCACACGCCTTTATTAAATCTTCATTCATAAACTAACTTAGTAGATTTCCAATACCCAGTTTACTTCTGAATTTCACCATTTTTCTTAAGTTCAATTTTAATATTTTACATACTTAAATATTTATTTTCACCTCACCACTTTGGTTTATATCTATATCTATTTCTATTCAAATTAAATTCCAATATTAAACTTTAATTCTATTTACTTACAAATGTAAATTCATTTGCTTATTCATAAATTTATTTCAGACTTAATAATTTTTTATTTTAATGACCATTCCATTCAGCCTGCTTAGATTCATTTCCTCAAATTCACTTTTTATTTAACTTGGTTCAGCTATATTCCAATTCAATTTAAATTCCAAGCTTTTAAAAATGTTCTCCAACTTATTTTCATTTCATTCACTAACCCTTTTAATTTTACTTCACTTGGTTGGCTTACCTTTCTAACATATTTCGTTTTCAGCTCCTACTTTGATTTAACTCTTCTTCAAGTTAGATTTTATTCTAACAATTTCAAATTCTTATAAGACTTTCAGACTTACTTATATTCCATAAGCATTTTAAATAAGATTCCAGAGTCTTTTAAATAATTACTCAACATTTCAAGATCATTTTTGAAATCAGTTATATACATAATTCATTTGCATATCAAATTATCCTTTGAATTTTAAAATCAAACCTAGTTTTACCGACAACTCCAATTTAAAACTAGAAATTTCTCTCTTGGAAACTCGAAAATGAACATCGATGATGCTGTAGTCATCACCGAAGTTATTTTCCAGTGACCGAAGTGAGTTTAGTGCTTTTATTTCTTTAAAATCATTTTCAAATATTTTATATTCCAAATCTCACCAAATTTGATATCCAATTCTAAAATATTATTTCCAAATAATTTTACTATTATTCCTCCAAACCCTTTCGAACATCATTTTCAAACCCAAAAGAAATTAAATTTTCTCAAATTTCAAATTTCATATCTTTTCAATCCATATTCAAATATTACTCTGGAATTTTATCTCATTTTAATCATAAATCACATTTATAATTCACATTTATAAATTTCCTTTTGTTATAAAATTTCTTTTCTTATCTTTTGGTCATTACCTAAATTTCTTATTCGATTTCCACACAACAATGATAATAATTTAATATTATCATTTCCTAGCAATCAAGCAACCATATATACTATAATAATTTTCTGAAAATTATTCCTTTTATGTACAAAAATAATTTGGGCAAAATTATTTCATTTACCCACTTTTTAAAAAACAATATTATGTCGGTTTGCCTAGTTTAAGAGTTTAGAAATCCCTATTGATACAGTTGTCCAGACTGCACTGACCAGAATTTATAAACACTCATTCGATAAGTCAACATAATATAAAACAATATTTATATTCACTAAAAAATACGCGCTTATATCTATAACACTCAAACTCATTCTAGAGTACTACTGATGTAACGTTTTCGATTTTTTGACGCTCGAAAATCGACATTAATACGTCCACTGTATCAACTGCCGAGCAATCGAATGTCGAAAAACCGTACCGTTATGGTTAAAGAAGAAGAAAAAGATAGAAGAAGAGAGAAAAAGATAGAACAGAACAGAAAGAAACAACAGAACAATATCAGAATCTCACAATCGCAACGGAACAACGTATAATAGATAAATGAATAATCTTTAAACAAAAAACTATATCAGTTATTACATTACATCATATTTCATTACATTACATCATCAGAGTGTACAACAACAAACAACAGCAAACAGTGGAAAATAAATACTATATACTAGTGAATACGCCATGCCATCCAGCATGCCTCCAGCAACTCCTGAATTCCAGAATATCCTGATAAACCTGACTCTAGACTGCCCGTGTGGAAATTGGTGGGCACCCAGAGTTTAGGAAGGAAAACAATAAACCCCGAGTCAGTCATGTCACTGGTGTGAGAACTAGAACAGTTTATTTCTAAAACAAAGTACAGGATATTCGCAATGCTTTTTAGAAAATGAGACTACTATAAGGCCTCCCGCACACACACGCACACACAATGCAAACACAGAATCGGATGAGTCTCCTTATGATAGTCAAAGATGCTTGATACGCATTAAAAAGAAACATTTGATATTATTACTAGTGCATAGTGTAGGAAAAAACATTTCGAAAGTAAATATATAAATCTTAGCTAGCATAGGCATTTCGCACTTATGCCTACTATAGCTACCATCCAAACAGTGGGGCGCCACCATAAGTGAATGATAGGTTCTACAACTAAAACCATACAAGATCATACTGTTTCTTTGGATTTCCAATAAATGGTGAGGCCAAGGAACTTCCCATTGCCACATAGGTACGCCTCTGGAAAGACGACCCAAGAACCTAACCAGATCTCTGCCAACACAAGGCCAGGTTACCCTTTAAACTGGGTAACTACTGACACGAATATGTCATTCCCCAATCGTAACCGATCTATATACGAGGATCCTCGATCCAACAACCACAAAGTAATAAATTTGCAGCAACAACATAGGTTAAGTATCTGGGCTCCATACCATGATACCACCTCTATCCAGAAGGAATGACATACACTAAAGGGGCGCTACCCCCCAATAACTTTGCTGCATCCTTCCTGTTTTGACCATTTTCGGGGTGTGAGGTCCGACGAAGTCTCGTCCACAAAGCCATGCTTTATACAAAAGCTGTGCTTTGATCATCAAATGCTCAACAGCACTTAGCATATCACACTACCAAATTGGGAGTATATAACTAATAACCTTCAACTACATAACCTCTGAGCTCGTACGTCTCATAGAAGGGTGTTAAGCTAAGAGAATAAATTCTCCACCACCAACAGAAATATATTTGAAAGAAATCAGCTTTATATCTCAATTTGTAATGTCAGACATACAATCCATACAAGTCTGTTCCGGGCTCGAACAGAACCGAAGGCACTTCTAAAGAAGCCCTTGCAATCCGGATATTCACTAATCATGTCCGGACTTCCCGTCACTAAGGGTGATAAAACCTCTATATCGGAGATCATCCGATGCAGAGTCATTCGATGGTAATCCTTCCGTTTTCACAAATATCCGGTCTTCAACACCGGTCATCAAATGCAATCCATAACGACATATCACATATTCGGAATGGGTTATACGACCCCAAGGTCCTTTCCCGGCTAACCCGAATAGTGAGCGCTTATTTTGAAAATAAGTATGGCATTCAAATTCAAGCAAATCACAACAAATACCCATTCAAAGGTAAATATTGATAGTCGGTTATTTAACTATCAACAGGTATGCTCAACATCACCAGATTCCAAATAATTTCCCAAATTATTTATTTTCCAAGAATATCTTTACTAGATATATAATTTCCACAGTTCAACCATTTGAAAACAAATTTCAAATCATTTTTCACCTTTCAATCTTTGAAAACAAATTTCAATCATTTTCCTTACGCGGAAAACTTTCATTTCAAAATGGTTCATTTAAACCAATTAAATAAATCCTTACCAATTTACTTTATATTTACGTTCCAAATCCGTAAATTTATTCCCACACTTCAAAAATAAATCAACATTTATTTTTAAAAAAAATTCCCTTTCTTTTATAAATTCCATAGTGAATTTACAATTCCAAAATATCTATGAATATACGATTTCCAAATCGATTTCTAATATTCATTTTCAATTTATCCTTAAAAGATAAAATATCAAAATATTCACTTCATATTGAAAAAACATTTCTATAGTTATTTAATAATAAGTAATTAACAAATCTATTTATTTTCAACACTTGGAAAATATTCAACATACTTAAATCGAAATTAAGTATATATTTCATTCTTTAGAGAAAACATTCTCTTAAACACGTTTATTTGGGTAAAAACGAATGTTGCATAAAACATCGTTACGACAACCAAAAATCACTAGTATAGGGATTCGAAATTAAGATAGATATATAAATCACAATACTATATAAAACATTTCCTTTCGGAAATCATTTACTATAACAACAGTGTTATAGTCCACCATTTCCTTCTCTTTCTCGAAAACGTCTATTTCAACAATGAATGTTGAAATCTATGGTTTCGACACTTAATGCATTTTAAAACATCTTTAAATCGTCTTAAATTCTATTTAAAACATCACTTCCCCAAAACATGTCCATTTTATTTCATAATATATTCACGGTCCAAAAATCGTGAATATACTTTATTTACCCAATTCAATGTTTCTACACATTTATTAAAATATTATTCACTATCCAAAATCGTGGATAAAATTCCTAGCCAAACTCTTATTTTTACAACATTTAACTTAAAGGATAATTCGCTGCCAAAAATCACGAATATATCTCCTTTAATAAAATTCTGTGTTTAATTTATCAAATTCAATTAATTTCGGATTCATAAAACAGCGTTTACAAATTCCAATTCTATTTATAAAAATTTCTATTTATAAATCTCCTTTATTAACCAATTCTATTTATAACTCCGTTATATACCAAAAGTCCATATTATAAGTTAAATGCTTATAATTCATTTATTCACCAAAATCGCACTTTTAAAACTTTACAAATTATAAATTTATTAGTTATAAGATTCATTAATAACTCCCTTTTTACATTTATAAAAACACCATTAAAATTCCATTATTCTGATTTATAAAAATTCAATTTCTTTAAATCTTATTTATAAAACGTTTATAATAAATTCAAAAATCATAATTTAAATTATGTTATAAAATCATTATCCCCATATTTCAAAAATCAATTTTCAACTTATTTTCTCAAAAATCATAATTTTTATAACATTAAAATTTAAAACGTTTTATTTATTTTAAAAATGAATCAATTCCAAAAATTTAATAAAACATATACTTTCAAAATCACTTTTTTATCAATTTGGAAATCATCACTTTAAAATCTTTTTTTAAAACCCCAAATTGGCCCAATGATGCAACATACCAAATAGTCAATCACGACATCCAAACATCATATGTCGATATGATAATCAACAAATATCACAATATCTGTAATCAAATAAATACCGGTGAGGAATCCTGTTGGATCCCTCCAACCTGTTTCCCTGCATCCAAAGGTGTTAGCACAATACTAATTCCGTTCCAATGAGGAATATCGCGGTATATGGGATTTATAAAATATTATCCGCTATTATACGGCGCAATAGGGTCTCATCCGCTATATAATGCGGGAAATCAACTCCAAGTACATATATAATACCAATTCCAATCAAGATGGAATTATCGCGGTATATGTTTTTAATAAATAGCATCCGCTTAATAACGACGTATAATGTCTATTTTAACAATCAATAGATAATAATTTATCATCCAGACATACAATCAACAATTTTAAATCTAACTATTTAAAATTTAAATCGAAACTATTCGATTGAGTGAGAAGTTCTCACCTCGCTTTCAATTCAGTTTCCGCGTTTTATTTCGAATAAAATTAAACGCGCGTTTAATTTTACCTGAAATGCTCACTAGCTCCAAACGACTCCAATCCAGTTCCATAGCGTAGTATTCGTCTATACGGACCCAAAGCAATTCGTTTCGTGCGTTTTCAACCTCGTATGAAAAGTTACGCTAGTTTAAAGTTTACACGATTTATAATATAAACAAATTACTACTTTTATTTTAATTTTGTAATCTAATCAAATCATCACCGTCCATTTCAAGCCCAAAAATCATGGCTGCACACCATGCTTCTTCCCCACGCGACATTTACGTACGTGAACCCAACATTTGCCGTGCAACCCTAATCACTCCACAACCAACGATCATCTTCATGTCGATCAAAGGCCATCAATTCGAAGCTCAACTCGAATGCTACCTTCGGCCACAAGTCCTCAGAGCTCGGTCGCCTCCTCCATCTAGAAAACCGTGCGCAACCCTCGGCCTTTGAGCCAAAATTCCCAACGATCCATCGACCCGATCACGATCATAACCGTTGAAATTGTAGAGCATGCGAAGCTCTACAAGTTTGCGGTTGGAAGCTTCTTAAATCGTTGTGTAGATTTGAAGAAAAGAGGAGGAAAAGATTATGAACTTTCGACCATTGATTTAGAGAGAGGAGGCTAGGGTTATTTCTGATTAGGGTTTGCAATTGTGAAATATTGAGGTGCTTTTATAGAAAATTTCCGTGCACTATTCACCCAATTTTTTCCGAACTCCAAACGAAGCGTGCCGCCTGGCGTTTATAATGTTTTACCCCCATTCCAAACGCAATGGAATATATATCGGGAGCCAATTCGATCATCTGTGCGAGTTACGGCAATAAACGATCAAATTTAAATTAAATCGATTTAAACTAATTTCTATGCGTTTTGGCTTGCCTCGGACAAACCGTAAATCTGATTGACACGAAATTGAAACCATGCAATAATAGAACATTACGGATCCGATGAAACTGGTTTCGTCGAAATCCGAGACTGTTTGAAAAATGGCTATTTTAACTCGTTAATTAAATATTAAAATATTAATTTCACAAATTAACTTTAAATTCGATTTTAAAAGTTCTATAACATCATTCTAACTCCAATATGATATAATAAAATTTTACAAATCAATTTTAATCATATTCAACCCAATTTCCAATTATTTCAGTAATTTAACATACTAAATTATCGATTTAATTATCCAATTAAATCCAACTATTCGAAATAAAATTCATTCGACCGTTTAATTTCACTTATTAATATTTAAAATCAATTAAATATACAAATTTTAATTGACAGAAATTCTGGGTCGTTACAAACTTTCCCCCCTAAAAGAATTTCGTCCTCGAAATTACCAAGTAAGAAAAAGTTACAGAATCCATTAACTTTCCCAAAACAAACCATTCAAATTGGATTTTTCAAATCTCTTAAGTGTTTAACTTTCCCGAAATTCATAGTTAAACTTCTTACCAAATCTTTACTAAGTTTCCAAATCCAAACTTAGTTTTCAAAAATTTCTCAATTTTCTCAAAAATATTCTAACGCCTTAAATTTTCGAAAAAAATTCGCCATAGTCTCCTTTGCACGGCTCGATCCGAAGAAAAAATGACAGTACATATATCACATATATACATCCAATCAAGTGATGAGGCATCCCGCAGGGAAAAATGTGTAAAAGTACGATATTTAATCCGAGAGATGTACCTTATATATTATTAGCGAGCGTATACGGCTAATATAACGCGAAAGCGAGCTCCAAATGCGAAGCAAGCGCAATCCGCACCTACTAAACACTCAACAAACCAATGAGAAACATGTATATATGAAAATAATATCAACATACATCATATAGTAACATATCAACTACATGTGCCAACATAGCAAATGCAATCAAAACAACAATCGAACCATCATCCAACTAACCAAATAAATATTCATTCATATTCTCATTAATATTCAATGAATTGGTTTTTTCCAATTTAAATAACATTTGATTCATTTACATTGGATTTAATAAATATCCATTCACTCATTTTTCAATTAGTTCATATTCACTAATTTACATTCACATTAATTTACTTCCAAATTGAATCAAATTCAGTTCATATTCATTTACTTCCAATTTGGATTCAATTACCTTAGCTTTCAAATTTTGCTAATTCAATTCATTAACACTTAACGAATTTATATACAATCAACTAACATCCATATGACAACCAATGTATATTCAACATAACCAAATTATTCAAATTTACATTCTATTTGGTTTAACGCCTTTAATTCCAATTGGTTTAATATTAAATTGGCTTCCATTCAATCTTCCAATTTATTAGCTTTTAATGAATTAACACATATTCATCCTTACATTTCAATTCATTTACATTGATTGATTAAAATTTTATCCATTATTAATTCAATTGCTAATTCATTTCACAAGTATAGTTGAATTTCATTTATATAACTCAAGTTCACATTCTTTCAATCCATTTTATTATTTTACTTAACAAAATTGTTTAACCAATTATCATTTGGTTTCACTTTCATTTTCACATTTTATAAGTTATATAACTTATATTCAACAATTACCGCTTGGATTTTATTGATTCACTTATACTTACTTTAATTTAACTCCGTTCTTTAAGTTAAATTTATTCTATCAAAATTCAAATTGTACAAGTTATCAACTCAATTATCATTCCATAAATATTTTAAATAGGATTCCAGAGTCTTTTCAACCTTTCAAAACCATTTTGAAATCAATTCAAATTACCTTTTGAATTTCCAAAACCAAATCCAAATTTTCCAAACAACTTCCATTAAAATAATCTGGCAGCAATCCCTCTTTCGGAAACCCGAAAATGAACACCAATGATGTTGCAATCATCATCGGAATTATTTTCCAGCGACCAAAAAGTGTTTAAAGCTTTAATTTCTCCAAAACAATTTTTTCAAAATATCAAATCCTTTCAAAACACTTCACTGGAATTTTGTTTTTAGATTATAAATCACATTTATAAATCTTTTACTTATATAATTTTACTTCTTATATATAAGATTATTTCACAAGTGTAAATCATTTTAATTATAACTTCATACTTATAATTCTTCGCTTATACAATTTTTCTTTTACAATATGGTTCATTTAACTTATTCAAACAACTTTTATTAACTTGCATATATCTTACATTTTCAACAACCAAACAATCAATTGATATACACTTTAATAATTCTGAAAATTGTTCCTTTATACATAAAATATAATCAAGGTAAAATTATTTCATTTACCCAATTTAAAATGATACTATGTCTGTTTATCTCGTTTAAGAGTTTAGAAATCCCTATCAATAATATGACATCCCATCTACTGACCAGAATTCACAAACAGCTCAACGGATAAGCAAACACAATATAAAACAATTTATATTCACTAACAAATACACACTCGTAGCTATTATTACACTCCAACTCATTCTAGAGGACTATTGACTCTATCTCTAATGAGTAATACCCAATAGAGCCATGGTTGTCGCTTAACCATATGCTCTGATACCAAATGTAACGTTTTCGATTTTTCGACGCTCGAAAATCGACATTAATACGTCCACTGTATCAACTGCCGAGCAATCGAATGCCGGAAAACCGTAACGATATGGTTAATGAAAAAGAAAAGGATAGAAGAAGAGAGAAAAAGATAGAGTAGAACAGAAAGAAACAACAGAACAATATCAAAATCGCACAATCGCAGCGGAACAACATATAATAGATAAATAAATAATCTTTAAAAAAAGAACTATATCAGTTATTACATTACATCATATTTCATTACATTACATCATTAGAGTGTACAACAACAAACAACAACAAATAGCGGAAAAGAAATACTATATACTAGTGAATACGCCATGCCATCCAGCTTGCCTCCAGCAACTCCTGAATTCCAGAATATCCTGATAAACCTGACTCTAGACTGCCCGTGTGAAAATTGGTGGGCACCCAGAGTTTAGGAAGGAAAACAATAAACTCCGAGTCAGTCATGTGACTGGTGTGAGAACTAAAACAGTTTATTTTTAAAACAAAGTGCAGGGTAATTTTAAAATAGATTCGCAATGCTTTTTAGAAAATGAGACTACCATAAGGCCTCCCGCACACACACACAATGCAAACACAGAATCGGAGGAGATTTCTCCTTATGATAGTCAAAGATGCTTGATACGCATTAAAAAGAAACATTTGATATTATTACTAGTGCATAGTGTAGGAAAAATCATTTCGAAAGTAAAGATATAAATCTTAGCCAACATAGGCATTTGGCAACTATGCCTACTATAGCTACCATCCAAACAGTGGGGCGCCACCAAAAGTGAAGATAGGTTCTACAACTAAAACCATACAAGATCGTATTGTTTCTTTGGATTTTCAACAAATGTTCAGGCCAAGGAACTTTCCATTGCCACATGGGTACGCCTCTGGAAAGACGACCCGAGAACCTAACCGGATCTCTGCCAACACAAGGCCAGGTTACCCTTCAAACTGGGTAACTACTGACACAAATATGTAATTCCCCGATCGTAACCGATCTATATCCGAGGATTCTCGATTCCAACAACCACAAAGTAATAAATTTGCAGCAACAACATAGGTTAAGTATCTGGGCTCCATACCATGATACCACCTCTATCCAGAAGGAATGACATACATTAAAGGGGCGCTACCCCCTAATAACCTTGCTGCATCCTTCCTGTTTTGACCATTTTCGGGGTGTGAGGTCCGACGAAGTCTCGTCCACAAAGCCACGCTTTATACAAAAGCTGTGCTTTGATCATCAAATGCTCAACAGCACTTAGCATATCACACTACCAAATTGGGAGTATATCACTAATAACCTTCAACTACATAACCTCTGAGCTCGTACGTCTCATAGAAGGGTGTTAAGCTAAGAGAATAAATTCTCCGCCACCAACAGAAATATATTTGAAAGAAATCAGCTTTATATCTCAATTTGTAATGTCAGACATACAATCCATACAAGTCTGTTCCGGGCTCGAACAGAACCGAAGGCACTTTCAAAGAAGCCCTTGCAATCCGTATATTCACTAATCACGTCCGGACTTCCCGTCACTAAGGGTGATAAAACCTTTATATCGGAGATCAGCTGATGCAGAGTCATTCGACGATAATCCTTCCATTTTCACAAATATCCGGTCTTCAACACCGGTCATCAAATGCAATCCCTAGCGACGTATCACATATTCAGAATGGGTTATACGACCCCAAGGTCCTTTCCCGGCTAACCCGAATAGTGAGCGCTTATTTTGAAAATAAGTGTGGCATTCAAATTCAAGCAAATCAAAACAAATACCCATTTAAAGGTAAATATTGATAGTCGGTTATTTAACTATCAACAAGAATGCTCAACATCACCAGATTCCAAATAATTTCCCAAATTATTTATTTTCCAAAAATATCTTTACTAGATATATAATTTCCACACTTCAACCATTTGAAAACAAATTTCAAATCATTTTTCGCCTTTCAATCTTTGAAAACAAATTTCAATCATTTTCCTTACGCGGAAATACTTTCATTTCAAAATGGTTCATTTAAACCAATTAAATAAATCCTTACTGATTTACTTTATATTTACGTTCCAAATCCGTAAATTTATTCCCACACTTCAAAAATAAATCAATGTTTATTTTTAAACATATTTCCCTTTCTTTTATAAATTCCATAGTGAATTTACAATTCCAATATATCTATGAATATACGATTTCCAAATCGATTTCTAATATTCATTTTCAATTTATCCTTAAAAGATAAATATCAAAATATTCACTTCATATTGGAAAAACATTTCCATACTTATTTAATAATAAGTAATTCACAAATCTATTTATTTTCAACACTTGGAAAATATTCAACATACTTAAATCGAAATTAAGTATATATTTCATTCTTTAAAGAAAACGTTCTCTTAAACACATTTACTTGGGTAAAAACGAATGTTGCGTAGAACATCGTTACGACAACCCAAAATCACTAGTATAGGGATTCGAAATTAAGATAGATATATAAATCCCAATACTATATAAAACATTTCTTTTCGAAAATCATTTACTATAACAACAGTGTTATAGTCCACCATTTCCTTCTCTTTCTCGAAAATGTCTATTTCAACAATGAATGTTGAAATCTATGGTTTCGACACTTAATGCATTTTAAAACATCTTTAAATCGTCTTAAATTCTATTTAAAACATCACTTCCCCAAAACATATCCATTTTATTTCATAATATATTCACGGTCCAAAAATCATGAAAATGCTTTATTTATCCAATTCAATGTTTCTACACATTTATTAAAATATTATTCACTATCCAAAATCGTGGATAAAATTCCCAACCAAACTCTTATTTTTACAACATTTAACTTAAAGGTAATTCGCTGCCCAAAATCACGAATATATCTCCTTTAATAAAATTCTGCGTTTAATTTATCAAATTCAATTGATTTCGGATTCATAAAACAACACTTATAAATTCCAATTCTATTTATAAAAACTTCGATTTATAAATCTCCTTTATTAACCAATTCTATTTATAACTCCGTTATATACCAAAAATCCATATTATAAGTTAAATGCTTATAATTCATTTTTTCACCAAAATCGCTCTTTTAAAACTTTACAAATTATAAATCTTATTGCTTATAAGATTCATTAATAACTCCCTTTTTACATTTATAAAAACTCCATTAAAATTTCATTATTCTGATTTATAAAAATTCAATTTCTTTAAATCTTATTTATAAATCGTTTATAATAAATTCAAAAATCACAATTTAAATTATTTTACAAAATCATTATCTCCATATTTCAAAAATCAATTTCCAACTTATTTTCTCAAAAATCATAATTTTTATAACATTAAAATTTAAAACGTTTTATTTATTTTAAAAATGAATCAATTCCAAAAATTTAATAAAACAAATACTTTCAAAATCATTTTTTTTTCAATTTGAAAATCATCACTTTAAAATCTTTTTTTAAAATCCCAAATTGGCCCAATGATGCAACATACCAAATAGTCAATCACGACATCCAAACATCATATATCGATATGATAATCAACAAATATCACAATATCTCTAATCAAATAAATACCGGTGAGGAATCCTGTTGGATCCCTCCAAACTGTTTCCCTACATCCAAAGATGTTTGCACAATACCAATTCCGTTCCAATACGGAATGTCGCGGTATATGGGATTTATAAAATATTATCCGCTATTATACGGCGCAATAGGGTCTCATCTGCTATATAATGCGGAAAATCAACTCTAAGTACATATATAATACCAATTCCGATCAAGATGGAATTATCACGGTATATGTTTTTAATAAATAAAATCCACTTAATAACGGCGTATAATGTCTACTTTAACAATCAATAGATAATAATTTATCATCCAGACATACAATCAATAATTTTAAATCTAACTATTTAAAATTTAAATCGAAACTATTCGAATGAGTGAGAAGTTCTCACCTCGCTTTCAATTCAGTTTTCGCGTTTTATTTCGAATAAAATTAAACGCGCGTTTAATTTTATCCGAAATTCTCACTAGCTCCAAACGACTCCAATCCAGTTCCATAGCATAGTATTCGTCCATATGGACCCAACGCAATTCGTTTCGTGCGTTTTTGATCTCGTATGAAAAAGTTACGCTAGTTTAAAGTTTACACGATTTATAATATATACAAATTACAACTCTTATTTTAATTTTTTTAACCTAATCAAATCATCACCATCCATTTCAAGCCCAAAAATCATGGCTGAAGACCATGCTTCTTCCCCACGCGACATTTACGTACGTGAACCCAACATTTGTCGTGCAACCCTAATCACTCCACCACCAACGATCATCTTCATGTCGATCAAAGGCCATCAATTCGAAGCTCAAATCGAATGCTACCTTCGGCCACAACCCCTCAGAGCTCGGTCACCTACTCCACCTAGAAAACCGTGCGCAACCCTCGGCCTTTGAGCCAAAATTTCCAACGATCCATCGACCCAATCGCGATCATAACCGTTGAAATTGTAGAGCTCGCGAAGCTATACAAGTTTGCAGTTGGAAGCTTCTTAAATCGTTGTGTAGATTTGAAGAAAAGAGGAGGAGAAGATTATGAACTTTCGGCCATTGATTTAGAGAGAGGCGGCTAGGGTTATTTTTGATTAGGGTTTGCAATTGTGAAATATTGAGGTGCTTTTATAGAAAATTTCCGTGCACTATTCACCCGAATTTTTCCGAACTCCAAACGAAGCGTGCCGCCTGGCATATATAATGTTTTACCCCCATTCCGAACGTAATGAAATATATATCGGGAGCCAATTCGATCATCTGTGCGAGTTACGGCAATAAACGATCAAAATTAAATTAAATCGATTTAAACTAATTTCTATGCGTTTTGGCTTGCCCCGGACAAACCGTAAATCCGATTGACACGAAATTTTAAACCATTCAATAATATAACATTACGGATCCGATAAAACTGGTTTCGTCGAAATCCGAAACTGTTTGAAAAATGGCTATTTTAACTCGTTAATTAAATATTAAAATATTCAATTTTCACAAATTAACTTTAAATTCAATTTTAAAAGTTCTATAACATCATTCTAACTCCAATATGATATATTATAATTTTACAAATCAATTTTAATCATATTAAACCCAATTTCCAATTATTTCAGTAATTTAACATACTAAATTATCGATTTAATTATCCAATTAAATCCAATTATTCGAAGCAAAATTTATTCGGCTGTTTAATTTCGCTTATTAATTTTTAAAATCAATTAAATATACAAATTTTAATTGACAGAAAATTTGGATCGTTACAACTGACCCTATTTCTAATGAATAATCCCCACCAAAGCCAAGGTTCTCGCTTAACTTCTGCTCTGATACCAAGTGTAACAGCCCGCAATTCCTTACCCCTTTGATTCGACAATATTCTCCAACAGTTCAACTCAAGGTGGACGAAAGTACGAATCATTAGGGTTAAAGAAGAAAGAGGTAGAAGAAGAAATAGAAAACAACATCAGAATCTCACAAACGCAGTGGAATAACATATAATAGATAACAACAAGTTTTTATACAAAAGAACTTTAACTATTTTATATATTACAATATCAGAGACAATATCAAACAAAAACACAACACTGGACAATATTGATAACTTGTCCACACAAAGCTGAATATACAACATACCATACATAGCGGAAATAAGTCAGATATGTATAATACGTCTCGCCTTCTAGCGCATCCCTTGAGCTCCATAGCAATTCATCTAGAATCTTCATTCTATAATACACAGTCCGACCCGAGCATTATAGTAAAATAACATCTGAGTTAGTCTAGGAAACCATCATGAGAAAACACATCCAATTGGATTATTAAAGTTTTCAAAATCCTTTGAAATCAAAGGTATCTCGTAAGACCACGCCACAAATAAACATGTCGGGTTTTTACCTTACGATAACCAAAACATTTCTTATAAATCCTATGATATTATAATAGTATCTAAGTACAAATACTAATTCAAATAGCCGAAATTGTTACATTCATTGAATTCCAACAATTACTAGGATCTACAATCGAAACCGTAAAGGGCACGTAAGGAGAATGGACTTCCAACTAATGACTAGGCACTGGGGTACCACCTGTCACGGTACCTGGTCTATATCAGCATACCGGGGACCCCTTCGATCCTTTGCAACACAAGACTGGACTACCCGTATTGGATAGCCCGAATAAGATCACCCCACGGTTGGGATCAGCAATCGCCCACAGAGCCGAATAAAAGGGACATCTAGACAGGGATGACCTTTCCCTAATTGGGCACTACCCACTTGGCCTTACTGCATATCCCTTAATTTTCAGTCATTCCCGGTTGATGTGGCTCGAGGCTAAGCGTTACCTTTTTAGAACACATCTCACTTAGAATGCTCATCGTCCTCCTCACGATATTCAGATAGCATTCATCCATACAAGTCCGTTCCGGGTCCGCACGGAACCGAAGGCACTACTCCTACTACATCCATTTTGGAATCACCCTCAGGATTAGTAGCGACTAGCCCTTACGCTTCACTACTCCATCTTCGATTCCTAGCTCTTGCCTTCATTACGTAAACATACTCGTTGGATCGATGTGGTTTTCACATCACAAATCCGATCCCGGTCTCTTTGAAACAACGTCGCTATTTCTTGGTAAACTCAACCCCATTTCTTTAGAAAATAAAAAGACGAAAATAAGATCAGAGATCACCTCCAAACCGTTAGTGGACGGATTTCCTTATAAACGTCCTAGAAGAACGAATGAGTTTATACGTACAGTATAGCACCTCGAATGGTAACTATACCATATAATTCCCATACCTCTTCTAGATATTTCCAAAGTAATATTTTGGGTCCAGATTTTGATAGTCGGTTATTTAACTATCAAATAAACAATCAATTCAACCAATTATTTTATTTCCACTGAAAACTCCAAGTCTTATAAAAATTAGATTTTAATAATTTAAATCACTTTACCCAAAAATATATACTTAAAACATTTTAAATAAAACTACTTAATTCACTTATTCAAACAATAGTTATGAAATTCTATAATAATTTCGAAGTAAAAACTTTAGCCAAACCACTTTAAAATAAAATTATTATATAAAGTATAATATTTAATAACTATCTTTTTAAATCATAACACTAGTTAAACCTTTAAAATAATTACTTATATAATTAACTTAATAAATATTTATTTAAAAATATTAAAATGATTGAACAATAATTTCTCTAAAACATTCTTTTTAAAGTACCTTTAAAACTTCCAACTTATACATAAAATCTCTTTTGAAAATATACTTGGCTTTACAGGGAAATACACTTTCCATTTCAATATAGCCCATCTAATCCTTTATAAATCCTGCTCGATTCATCCCAATTTAATCTACGTCCCAATCCCGTAAATTTCTTTCAACAATTTAAAAATAAAAGCACCTTTTTATTTTTAAAACACATTTCCCATCTCCTTATAAATTCCCACCGTGAATTTATACTTCCAAATTTATCCGCTGATAAACATTTCACTTTATTTATAAACCCAGTTTATAAATTTCCATTTCTCATTATCCTTTAAATCACAGTTTCTAAAACACTTAATCGATTTCAGACCGATTACCTGAGTTCAATTTCCTTTAAAATTTATCTCTTGATTTATCCAAAATCAATTCCAAAATCCATTAACACCAAATTCATCCTTTATTATGATTTAAAATCCTTATGTAAATCTGAAACATCAATTTCATTCTTTATTCAAAAAATTCTCTATTCATTTCCTTTGAGAACCCAATTCATTACATTTATATATTTAAAATACCAAAATAGATTCATCCAAACCATAGAACCAAATAACTTAGATTTCCAATACAATATATCACATGATATCAGTAAAACATATCACAGATTATGAAAATAATTTCAATATTTTGAGGAATCCAATTGGATCCCTCCAACCTGTTTCCCTGCATCCACAGATGTTAGCACAATATAATAATACCAATCCTACTTCGAGGGGGACATCGCGGTATAAATGGTCATCCGTTATTATACGGGGCGCATAGGGTCACGTCCGTCATATATTGCAGGAATATCAATCACTCCGATATATATACTGCTATATATAATATCATATCCAGACTGATAATAATAATCACATCCAATCAGTCAACCAATAAGTTAAATTTAAACTCATTAAATTAACCAGTAATACAGATGTGAGTGAGATTAACTCACCTTTGTTTTTTTGTTTACCATCCACTTCAATCTCGATTTGTTTTCTTCATGATTTTGGACCTTGTATAAACAATTCACTATTTATTACTATTTGAATTAATCAAACAATTAATTACCGTTTAATAAATTTATTTTGACCAATGATTTTGTTTTAAACTAATAATTTTCCTTTAAAAAAACCTTTTTAGTAACTAAAATAATTAAATAAGTTAAAATAAACTAGTTAATCACCAAATACTTTGTTTCAAAATAGGCTAGAAGATTTAAAAATGTGTATATGTATATTTTTATTTTCATTTTCGAACTACATATAAAAATAATCTATATAAGTCTAAAAATCTAATTTTTTTTATAAACTCTATAACAATTTAAAATTCCTGTATTCACCCGAAATCATATATATATTTCTGTCTTTCTGTACATATATACTACAAATACCCTGCATAGATATATATACCTCACTACAAAAAAATTCTTTTTTTCCCTTGCTGATTAAATTTTCTCTATTATTGATTAAGACTAAAACCAATTTAACTAATTTCCAAATGAATTACCAAACTATATTACTCAGTAAAAATCCAAATTACCACACAGACTAGCTCGTACCCACCTTCCCTTTTCACATCGACCACGACTTCATCGGCCTCACAATAGCAGCCTCCATGGCGATGCCATCGAAGATGTGACCTCGATGATTTCCTAGGCGATACCTCCCATCCACCTCCCGAATCGCCTCGTCCCCTGCATTGCCACCTCACGACATCCCCCTTGCGACCTTGCCTCAGGTGCCTCCGGCCGAGTGCCTTCATCGTGCGTGATTTATGGATAATCGACATTCGATTAGACTGTGTATATCTATCAGATCTCGATCAAATTCGCCCTCTTTTTTTCCCAATTGAACGGGAACGATTCGGTTTGGATTTTTTTTTCTGCTCCGCCATTAATTTTCAAATGAACTTGATCTTGAGATATAAGAAGGGGGTATGATTTCGGCCATTTTCTTTCTGCAACCATTCTTTCTTATTTATTTTTTCTATCTCTTTGAATTTATCAATAGGCATGCTTTGAGAGGGAACGAAGGGGACAAGATGTGATGTTTATGTGCATAATCAGTTTGCTACAGCAAAAAGCAAAAAGCTCTGATGTGAAGTTTATTTGACCAGTCATATAAAGTATATGTTATATTTAAATTTAAATTTAAATCATCTTGTACTCATAGCTTAAAATCTTGACATTCCATCGAGATGTGCCACTAGACATTTATAATGTTATACCCCTATCCTGAACGAAATGGAAAAGGTTTCGAGTCCTAACTCACTCGTATGGGGAAGATAGCTTTTTGAACTCAGTTATTATATTGGATTTTCGATATATATTTCGGCGCGTTTACCTATCGTACGATCACACGAAAACTCCAAATGTTACGAAATTTGAAATCCGATAATGATGCAATATTACGGTCCAATGGAACTGGTTTCGTCGAATTTCGAGAATGTGACGTTAGAAGGCTATTTTTAAATGTCAATTTAAACGATATATTTTCAAAACTGAATTAACAACTTTTAAATTTAATTTTAAAAGTTCTGTTACCTTCAGTATTATCAATATAAATTTTATAAGCCATTGAAATATTTCTAACAAGCTTTAAATTCCAGATCCAATACTTTATCCAATTTCCACTTATTAAATTCAATAATTTAATTATCCAATAAATGGAGATATTCAAAATTTAAGTTAAAATTATCGTTTTAAATATTTAAAATCAATTAAATATTCCAGTTTCAAATGTCCAAAATTCCGGGTCGTCACAACCTTAAATAATTTTTATACCTATCCAAACACTTAGGAAAATTCTACAAAAATTCCTGAAAATAAGTTTAAATATGTTTTCTAACATAAGTTAATTATAGACCCAAAATATTAATTATTTAGCTGTAAATAATTTAAAACCCAAATAATTATTTTCTTCGCTAGAAAATTAGTATGAAATCCACATTAGTTTAGAAAATTATGAAAACTGAAATTCATCTCTAGAATAACATTTCTGATCTATATCTAAATTCGCAAGGCATTCTGTTGTCATTAAATAGGGTTTTCTTATTTAAACATATCATAAAACCTACATGATTAAGCATAAATCTTCAACAAACATATATAAATAATTAATCATTCAAAAACATCACATAATCATGCAAAATACTTTGGATTCATCTTAAGACCGAAAATAATTAATAAAATGAGATGTAGTCATTATTCACCTTAGCTTTTGAGATTTAAGAGTTTAAGATTTGGATGGATTTAAGTTGATTTAGCTTCCCCATGATTCTTTTATCCTCTTCTAGTTGCTTTTAATGGTGGCCGGTATCTTTATTTAATTTTTGCAAATGATTTGAATGTGAGGGTACACGACTAAGGCTTTAGGGTATTAGAATGCTCATTTTCCTATTTTTCCCTCACATATTACACTAACCATTTTGTTTTAGTTCATTTGTTACCATGGCATGACTACCCTTTGTTAATTACAAATCTCAATCCCCTACCCATCACATTATTTTATTTAATTTAGCTAATTACATATCCAAAATAATGTTACTAAAAATATGGGGTGTTACATAAAACTCCACTAAATGAAAGCGATCTTCCCAAGATCCACCAACTCCAATACACAAGCTCTCAATAAATCCTCGAGTAACTTATTGACCCTCTTTGTTTGCCCATCCATCTAAGGGTTATATGCAATACTCAATTTGTGCTTAGTGCCTAATACATCCTATAGATTCTTTGAGAATTCACTAGTGCACAAAGCGTCTCTGTCATTGACTATGCTATGAGTAATTCCATGCAGTCTAACTATGTTCGTCATGAACAACATAGCTAAAACATGTGCCGTCCTGGTTGACTTAACAGGAATGAAATGGGCAATCTTTGTCAATCCATCCATTATGACCCATATACTTTCATTTCCACTATTTGACCTTGGAAGCCCATTTATAAAGTCCGTGTATATCGAATCCCATTTCCAAATTGGTACCTCCAAAGGTTGAAGCAACCCACTCGGCTTCTGATGTTCAACCATCACTTGTTGACATTTTTCACACTGCCTAACCCACAAACCAACATCCCTCTTTATACCTTCCCAATAGAAGCTCCTCTTTATATGTTGATACATCTTGGTCCCTCTAAGATGAATCGTAAATTTAAATCAATGACATTCCTCATGAACTTCTTTTCTTAAGTCCCCAATATTCGAAACACACAACCGTCACTTCTTTCTTATAACAGCCTGCAAATCCGTACCCCTTGAGTCAACACTATTCTACATCAATCAACTCAAGTGGTACAGAAATACGAACCATTAGGGTTAAAGAAGAAGAGATATAAGAAGAAACTAAACAATATCAGAATCTCACAGTCTTAGCGGAATAAAGTATAATAGTCAATAATAGATCTTTACACAAAATGAAAACTATATCCGTTTTATACAATATATCATCAGAGCATCTCATACAAACAACATTTACCATTCAGACAATCTCATACAATCATAGCAGCGGATATATACAAGTACAGATAATACGTCTCAGACTCCAGCTCCTCTCCTGCTCCATAGCATCCTGTCCTGAACATATAATACTCAGTCTGACCCGAGCATTATAATGAAATAACACCCGAATCAGTCTGGAATACCAGCTGATAATAATGCATCCAAATTGATTATTAAAGATTCAAAAATCATTTTGAAAACAAAAGCATCTCGTAAGACCACGCCACAAATAAACATGTTGGGTTTTTACCTTACGATAGCTAAAACACTTTTTATAGAAATCCTCTGATATTATAATAGGGTCTATATACAAATACTTATAAAATAGCCGAAATTGTTACATCTATTAAATTCCAGCTACTAGCCACAGAGTGGGTAATACAAACAAAACTCGTAAAAGGCTCGTAGGGAGAATGGATTTCCAACTAATGACTAGGCACTGTGGTACCACCTGTCACGGTACCTGGTCTAGATCAGTGTACAGGGGACCATGCCCGATCCTCTGCAACACAAGGCCCAGACTACCTCTTACTGGATAGTCCCGAGTAAGATTACCCCGCGGTTGGGATTAGCAACCGCACCAATAAGCCGAAATAAAGGGACATCTAGACAGGAATGACCTTACCCGGAAATGGGTGTTGCCCACCAAGCCTTGCTGCATATCCCCTGATTTTTAGTCATTCCTGGTTGGTTAGGCTTGAGGCTAAGCGTTACCTTTTAGAACGTTTCACTTAGAATGCCCATCTCCCACCTGACGATGTTTCCGAAAGCATTCATCCATACAAGTCTGTCCCGGGTTCGAACGGAACTGAAGGCACTATTCCTACTACATCCATTTTGGAAATATCCTCAGGATTAGTAGCGACCAGCCCTTGCACTTCACTGCTCCATCTTCGACTCTGAACTCGTTTTTTACATGAAAACGTACAAACCAGATCGATGTGGTTTTCGAGAAATAAGTCTCGATCCCAGTCTCTTCGAAACGATCAACGCATTTGTCCAATATTGATAGTCGGTGATTTAACTATCAATTAACATTCACAATCATCCATCACACAATAAATAATTCCCACATTATTTATTTATTTCCTCAAAAATATCTTTACAAGATATATTTCATTTTCAAATCCTGCTGAAAACACTTTTCAAATCCAATTCTTCTCATGGAATAGATTTTCAAATCTTTACTTCCTCTAAAACATCCATGTACCCATATTTAAGGTTTAAAATAATTTAAATACTTTATTCTTGAAAATACACTAGACATTTATATTTAAAACTTCTTACATACTTAATTTAATATATATATATATAATACTTTAAAAAATATCTTGAATAAAACTGCTTAATAAAATATAAACTATTATCTTTAAAATAAAGTTAAGTCGTACTAGATCTTGAAGTAAAACTATGAAATTCTATACAAGTTTCAAATAAAACTTCAATTGATTACCTTTAAAATAGAACCATTTATAAAGTACAAATATTGATAATATTCTTTTTAAAACATAATATTACTTACCATTAAAATAATTACTCCTTTATCTAATTTGATAAATGCTTACTTTTAAAATTCTCTTAACTTAAATAATTTCTTGAAACATCCTTTAATACAACTTCAAACTCTAACGTTTCAAAAATCTGCATCAAAAACATACTTGGCTTTTAGGAAAATACACTTCCATTATAGGAATCCAAAGAATTCTTTTATCAATCTAACATAATTTAACCCAATACAATTTTTCATTCATCCCATAAAATCTTTTCCATACTTTAAAAATAGCTCTTTTTATTTTTAAAACACATTGCTATTTCCTAGAAATCATTTCAAATACACGTTTAAAATATTTAAATAAAGCTTCTAGAAATCATTTAATTGAAAATAATACTTAAGGAAATATATAGGGGTTTCCTAAGTACTTTAAGTCAAATTTAGTTTTTAAAATGAAGTTATTAAATTAAATATTTATATTATAATTTCTTTGAAAACTTAATACTACTTTACCTATTAAAAATAATAAATACCATAATTACTAAATCAAATATTTGCTTTCACTTAAAAACAAATTTAAAATAATATTTCTTTTCTAAAATATTCTAAACATATTTTAACTGCAGATTTTATTTGAAACTTTTCTTAAAAACATACTAAAGTTTCCAGGAGAAAGCACACTTCCCATCAAATTAAAAATAAATCTCGCTATTATTTTAAAAAATTCACATTTCCCTTTGAAATCACAATTTTCAAACACTTCAAATTTTTCAACCCATTCCTTGAATTTAATCTCTTTTAAAATTCGTTACTTAAGAATTTTCTTTTATTTCTTTTAAACCCAATTCATCTATTTATATTTAAGATTTTCATGTTGTATTCACCCAATCACAGCACAACACAATTCAAACTTCAATTTAATTCATCACAACATATAAATAAAACACAACATAACAGGATCTAAACAATTTATCACAGAATAATAAATAAGATATATCACGGAATATAAATGAATTTCTATTTGTGAAGGATCCAGTTGGATCCCTCCAACCTATTTCCCTGCATCCACAGATATTAGCATAACAAATAAACATCTATTTAATTTGATAATAATTATTATATTTAGCAAATCAACCAATCAAACATTTACTGATATCCAGATGTGAGTGAGAATAACTCACCTTGGGTTTCGACGAGCGTTCAAATTTAAATTAAATCGAACCTAAATTTTTACTTGCTCCGAAGGATCCCATAATTGCTCAATTGCGTAGTACTCATCTCTGCGACTTCGGCGTCGCCTGTTTCGTTGAATTCTGATACAGTATGTGATAGATATGAATTTTCAAAGTTTGAATATAAAATTCAAAACAAAATTTTCCTTTTATTTTAATTTATTTTACCCAAAAAAGATCTGGGCCGCACGAAGCAGCAGGAAATCAAAGCCATCTAACCCTCCTCCCTCACGCGTTCGTTCCAGGGTTTAAACGAAAGCCATGCCGCCGTGAAACCCTACCCACCATGCTCATCGCCAGCCATCGAAACTCGATCGACGGCCGCCACTAGAACGCCCTACCATCGCCGCACTCCTACGCCAAGTATCGAGCAACACGGTCAACCCTGGGTCCCCCAGCAACCACTCGAACTGGCCACGAACGCAGAGCCATCTCGCCCTCTACGCTGCATATAAATCGATCGCAGCCGTTCAACTTGAAGAACACGATGGCTTCTCCATCTTTGTAGATGGAAGAATTCGCCAATTCGCGACGGATTGCAAGAAAATTTTGGGTGAAAGAATTTGTTTTCTTGGCCATTAAATGTATAGAGGCGGCTGAGAGCTAGATCTAGGTTTTGTCCAAAAACCTATGTACATAAACGTTTTATAATAATTATACTTAATATTAAATGCATTATAAAGCAACTTTTCAAACGATCTCCAAACAACGCGTGCCAGCAGGCGTTTCTAAGGTTTTACCTACATTTCGAACATAATGGAATGTGTTTTGGAAGCTAATTCGATCGTATGCTCGAGTTACGGCAATAAACGATCAATTTTAAATTAAATCTATTAAAGTATATTCTATGCGTTTTAAGCTGTCGGGGTCAAACGACAACTCCGATTGCTACGAAAATTGAAATCCGATAATAACTAACTATTACGGATCCAATGGAGCTAGTTTCGTCGAATTCCAAGACTGTGCCCCGGAAGGCTATTTTAACTCGTCGATTAATTCGAGCGATTTTCAAAATCGTCAAAATGACTTAAAATTTCACTTTTAAAATTTTATTAACTTAATTATAATTCATATAGAATTTATAATCACATTAGAAATCATTCTAATTCGTTTTAAATCAAAATATGAATATTTGCATTATTATATTATTAAATTCCATTATTAAATTAATATAAAATTCCAAATTTAACCTATCGACTTTTAATTCCATCCAATGGTCTAATATTATAATTCAAACCCAAATAGACTTAAAATAAATTTTAGAATCTAATTTTATATCTATTTTCACTCAGAATTATCAATTATCCCAATTCTAATATATTAAGTTATTATTATTCAAATTTCAATTAAATTACCGTATATAAAGTTTTAACCAATTTTATTAATTTAACCAAAGTTTTTTATTTCAAAATTCAAATTATAAAACATATTCAACATTTAAAATGAATTAAATGTTCAAATCTAGCGACCCAAAATTTCGGGTCGTTACATTCCTCCACCCTATAAAAATTTCGTATCCGAAATTTGCTAAGGTAGAAGAATGTTCCAAACCCAATAACAAAATCTACTTAGTGAAAATCTCAAATTCTCTTTACCTAAATTCTATAGTTTCAAATCGAAACTACTAGTTTCAATTCCTATCCCAAAATCCTTTTTGTTTTAAAATTGTTATTTGAAATCAATTTTGTTTTAAAATTGTTATTTGAAATCAATTTTGTCGTTAATAGAACATTTCAAATTTTTCTAACTCCCAAAATTTTCGAAAATTTTTGGCAGAGTCTCCCCTGTACGGAGGAACTTTTGCAATATCACAATAGATATAAATATATATACATCGACCCACACGATCAGAAAAACCAAAAACAGTTCATATTTCCTATTTTTATTACGTAGGCGTACCTTAATTAGCATTTTAACAGCATGCGGCTAATTTATATTGCATATACGCGCTCCAACTCTATCTACTGCCTCCCGTACCTGTACTTACTTAAACAATCATATTAGTTTTCAATAATATAAGAATTTTTATAACATTCCATTCATCAATCTTAATCAAACATATCAATTTCATAGTTTTAAACAAGCAAACTTCAGAATTTAACATGTTAACCATATTTTATCAGCAATTCAAAGATTCCAATCACTTTTTTAAATTTCCTGACAAATTCAACTTCATTTTATTTCACTTGAATGATTTACATTCAAGTTTACTATTCTCATTCCATATTCACATCAATATGATTACATGTGTATCCCTTGCATCAATTTACTTCAATTCAATTTCAAATTGATTCACAATCAAATTCTTATTCTTAAATTTGATATACTTACATTTACTTTATGATCCACTTGTATTAATATACAAAATCACTTAATAAAATTTCAATCCATTCCAATTGATTCAAAAACCAATTTCATTTGCTTCTTTAAATCAACTCAATTACGAATACAACAATACGACCAATTCTTATACAAACTTTCATGTCATTCAAGCAAATAATCATCACTTAAGCTTATAACCATTAAAATTAATTCCAGTTTAAATTTATATTAATTTTATTCCATTCGGAATTATTCACAACCCAAATATTCTTATTTCCTTGCTGTTTTTAAATCAAATCCTTATCCTCACTTCAAATTTATCATCCAACTTAAGTTTAAATTAATATCATCCATTCTGTAGTATTTAATTCATACATTCTTATTTCATCACAGTATTTAATTAAAATATTTTCACTTGCATTTCAATGTTTATTACCTAAACAAATTTATCCAAGACAACATTATAAAGCTCGACCACAATTATTATTCAGTTTGCTTAAGTTCTTTCACAGTATTTTCATTATCTTCTTATATCAATTTTATTTTATTTAATTTGATTCTCATTAAATTAAATTCCAATCCAATTACAAATTTTAATTCAATTTGTTTATTTATTCAATCCATTTGAAATTTCAATTTATCTCCTTGATTCATTCTGAATTTTTGTTAATAATATGACCACTTTAAATTATTCCACTCATTTGAATTTATTTATAATTCAAACCATCACTATTATAATCTAATTCCATTATTCATTCACACTCTCAGCTTTTTATTGCCAAAATTAAATTCCATACCAGAACTAGGTTTTTATTTTCCTTTTCAGATTTTCTAAACAAACCACCAAAATTTCATCCACAATAATAATTTTTTTTCCAATTTTCTTAAGTTGTTCCAATTTTCACAATATTTCCATTTAATTTAGTTTACACTAAATTCATTTTCAAGCTTTTCTTTGTTTAATTTAGCTTACGCTAAATTCATTCTCAAACAATTTCTTTGAATTTAGTTGAGTTAAAATTTTATTCATACAATATCATTCTTACTTAATCTAAATTAAATTTCCTTTTGATTTAATTCTTTTCCAAATTAAACTCAAGTCCATCTAGGTTTTATTTAGCCAACTTGAATTCATTCCATTTCTTTTACTATTTTAAATAAAAATTTAATTCTATTCAAAATTATTTGTAACACAACTGAATTTTGATTTTAATTCAATCCAATTTCAACCCAATTCCATTAAATCAAAGTTAAATCCAATTCAATCCAATTTTACTTTTCCATATACAAGTTCAAATTTTATTTACTGACTTAAATTCATTCACATTTTTTATATTTTATATTTTCTTCACCTTATTTCAATTCATATTTCATTTAAGATTAAATTTGAATTCACCATACCATTCAACTATTTCCATTTGCGATTATAATTCCATTTAATTTGGGTTCACAATCTAATTTTCTATTCTTAAATTCACCAACTTATTTATTTAAAAGCTTATATTTCTCATTTGAATTATTTTCATCTTACAATCACAATTCCAAATTATATATATATATATATATATATATATATATATATATATATCACTGAATCCTTAAGGATACAAATTTTCTGTCAATTTAATTCTTTGCTAATTTTAAATCCACAATTTCAAATTATAAGCATAACACTTAATAGCTTATGGTTACAATTCCTTACACAATGACCTACAATTACAAAATCATTTTACATTACAATTTAATCCAAATCAATTTAATTCTAAATCCAATTTATTTAACTTATCCCAAGTTAAATTTAAATTTTCTATTCACTTCCATATACTCAAGTTAAATTTTAATTCCAATATTAAAATTTTCATTTCCTTCTTATTAATATCAACTTCACTTAATAAGTTCGATGGTTGATTCATTTTAACCCCCACATTATTTAAATAGAATTTTCCAGAATTCAATTACCCATTTTTATTTCAAAACCATTTTGAAATAATAAATAACTCATACTCTCCTGGTATATCAAATCAAACTTTCAGATTTCTAAAAAAATCTGTTTTTACCAAAGCAATTTCCCTTTTTGAAACTTCTAAAATCACTTGTATCCAACAAATCTAACAGATATCATACCCTATTACTATGTAAGCAATCCATCACTTAAGAAACTCGAAAATAAAATCTAATGATGTGGCCAGCATCATCAGGATTATTTTCCAACGACTGAAGTGAGTTCAGTGCTTCCTTACTTTCCCAAATTCATTTCAAAACAGTTTCCATTCAAAAATACCTCCAAAATAATATTCCATTATTGCCTTCAAACACCTTAGCAAACATTTCAAACTTTCCCAGGATTTTAAATTTCCAAACTTTTGTTTTCATTACATTTAAAATCCTTTTCAAAACTTCCGGGATTTAAATTCCAGTTTAATTCAAATTTAGTTATTCTTCTTTTGTATAATTTATGCTCATGGAATTTTATTTGGTTATAACCATTTTAAATTTTAGATTAAATTTTAGATTCTTAGTTGATTAAGATACCCACATCTAAATAATCAAACATATATAATAATTTTAGAAAATTATTTCTTTATATCAAAATATAATTTTGGATAAAATTATTTCATTTACCCACTTTAAAAACAATACTATGTCAGTTTATCTTGTTTAAGAGTTTAGAAACCCCTATCGACACGGTTGTACTTCTCGTACCGACCACAATTCATAAACACTCAACCGATAAGTCAACACAGTATAAAAACAATTTTATATTCACTAACAAGTATGCTTTCATATCTATTCTCACACTCAACTCATTATAGAGTACTATTGACTCTGTTTAATGAGTAATTTCCCCACCAAAGCCTAGGTTGTCGCCAACCTAAGCTCTGATACCAAGTGTAACAGCCTGCAAATCCGTACCCCTTGAGTCAACACTATTCTACATCAATTAACTCAAGTGGTAAAGAAATACGAACCATTAGGGTTAAAGAAGAAGAGATAGAAGAAGAAACTAAACAATATCAGAATCTCGCAGTCGCAGCGGAATAAAATATAATAGTCAATAATAGATCTTTACAAAAAATGAAAACTATATCTGTTTTATAAAATATATCATCAGAATATCTCATACAAACAACATTTACCAGTCAGACAATCTCAAACAATCATAGCAGTGGATATATACAAGTACGGATAATACGTCTCGGACTCCAGTTCCTCTCCTGCTCTATAGCATCCTGTCTTGAACATATAATACTCGGTCTGACCCAAGCATTATAATGAAATAACACCCGAGTCAGTCTGGAATACCAACTGATAATAATGCACCCAAATCGATTGTTAAAGTTTCAAAAATCCTTTTGAAAACAAAAGCATCTCGTAAGACCACGCCACAAATAAACATGTCGGGTTTTTACCTTACGATAGCTAAAATACTTTTTATAGAATTCCTCCGATATCATAATAGGGTCTATATACAAATACTTATAAAATAGCTGAAATTGTTACATCTATTAAATTCCAGCTACTAGCCACAGAGTGGGTAATACAAACAAAACTCGTAAAAGGCTCGTAGGGAGAATGGATTTCCAACTAATGACAGGGCATTGGGGTACCACCTGTCACGGTACCTGGTCTAGATCAGTGTACCGAGGACCACGCCCGATCACCTGTAACACAAGGCTCGGACTACCCCTTACTGGATAGTCCTGAGTAAGATCACCCCACGGTTTGGATCAGTAACCGCACCACTATGCCGAAATAAAGGGACATCTAGACAGGAATGACCTTACCCGGAAATGGGTGTTGCCCCCCAAGCCTTGCTGCATATCCCCTGATTTTCAGTCATTCCCGGTTGTTGAGGCTTGAGGCTAAGCGTTATCTTTTAGAGCATTTCACTTAGAATGCCCATCGCCTACCTGACGATGTTTCCGAAAGCATTCATCCATACAAGTCGGTCCCGGTTCGAACGGAACCGAAGGCACTATTCCTACTACATCCATTTTGGAAATATCCTCAGGATTAGTAGCGACTAGCCCTTGCACTTCACTGCTCCATCTTCGACTCCGAACTCGTTTTTTCCATGAAAACGTACAAACCAGATCGAAGTGGTTTTCGAGAAATAAGTCTCGATCCCGGTCTCTTCGAAACGATCAACGCATTTGTCCAATATTGATAGTCGGTGATTTAACTATCAATTAACATTCACAATCATCTATCACACAATAAATAATTCCCATATTATTTATTTATTTCCTCAAAAATATCTTTACAAGATATGTTTTCATTTTCAAATCCTGTTGAAAACACTTTTGAAATCCAATTCTTCTCATGGAATAGATTTTCGAATCTTTACTTCCTCTGAAACATCCAAGTACCCATATTTAAGGTTTAAAATAGGTTAAATACTTTATTCTTGAAAATACACTAGACATTTATATTTAAAACTTCTTACATACTTAATTTAATATATATATATATATAAACACACACACACCTTTAAAAAATATCTCGAATAAAACTACTTAATAAAATATAAACTATTATCTTTAAAATAAAGTTAAGTCATAGATCTTGAAATAAAACTATGAAATTCTATAAAGTTTCAAATAAAACTTCAATTGATTATCTTTAAAATAGAACCATTTATAAAGTACAAATGTTGATAATATTCTTTTTAAAACATAATACTACTTACCATTAAAATAATTACTCCTTTATCTAATTTAATAAATGCTTACTTTTAAAATTCTCTTAACTTAAATAATTTCTTGAAACATCCTTTAATACAACTTCAAACTCTAACGTTTCAAAAATTTACTTCAAAAACGTACTTGGCTTTCAGGGAAATACACTTCCGTTATAGGAATCCAAAGAATTCTTTAATCAATCTAACATAATTTAACCCAATTCAATTTTTCATTCATCCTATAAAATCTTTTCCATACTTTAAAAATTGCTCTTTTTATTTTTAAAACACATTGCTATTTCCTGGAAATCATTTCAAATATACGTTTAAAATATTTAAATAAAGCTTCTAGAAATCATTTAATTGAAAATAATACTTAAGGAAATATATAGGGGTTTCCTAAGTACTCTAAGTCAAATTTAGCTTTTAAAATGAAGTTATTAAATTAAAATTTTATATTATAATTTCTTTGAAAACTTAATACTACTTTACCTGTTAAAAATAATAAATACCATAATTACTAAATCAAATATTTGCTTTCACTTAAAAACAAATTTAAAATAATATTTCTTTTCTAAAATATTCTAAACATATTTTAACTGCAGATTTTATTTGAAACTTTTCTTAAAAACATACTAAAATTTCCAGGAGAAAGCGCACTTCCCATCAAATTAAAAATAAATCTCTTTATTATTTTAAACAATTCACATTTCCCTTTGAAATCACAATTTTCAAACACTTCAAATTTTTCAATCCATTCCTTGAATTTAACCTCTTTTAAAATTCGTTACTTAAGAATTTTATTTTATTTCCTTTAAACCCAATTCATCTATTTATATTTAAGATTTTCATGTTGTATTCACCCAATCACAGCACAACACAATTCAAATTTCAATTTAATTCATCACGGCATATAAATAAAACACAGCATAACAAGATCTAAACAATTTATCACAGAATAATAAATAAGATATATCACAGAATATAAATTAATATCTATTTGTGAGGGATCCAGTTGGATCCCTCCGATCTGTTTTCCTGCATCCACGGATATTAGCATATCAAATAAACATCTATTTAATTTCATAATAATTATTATATTCAGCAAATCAACCAATCAAACATTTACTGGTATCCAGATGTGAGTGAGAATAACTCACCTTGGGTTTCGACGAGCATTCAAAGTTAAATTAAATCAAACGGCGTTCGATTTAACCTAAATTTTTACTTGCTTCGAAGGATCCCAAAATTGCTCCACTGTGTAGTACTCATCTCTGTGACTCCGTCGTCGCCTGTTTCGTTGAATTCCGATATAGTATGTGATAGATATGAATTTTCAAAGTTTGAATATAAAATTTAAAACAAAATTTTCCTTTTATTTTAATTTACTTTACCCAAACAAGATCTGGGCAGCACGAAGCATCAGGAAATCAAAGCTGTCTAACCCTTCTCCCTCACGCGTTCATTCCAGAGTTTAAACGAAACCCATGCCGCCGTGAAACCCTACCCACCATGCTCATCGCCAGCCATCGGAACTCGATCGACAGCCGCCACTGGAACACCCTACCATCGCCGCACTCCTACGCCAAGTATCGAGCAACACGGTCAGTCCTGGGTCCCTCAGTAACCACTCGAACCGGCCACGAACGCAGAGCCATCTCTCCCTCCACGCTACGTATAAATCGATCACAACCGTTCAACTTGAAGAACACGATGGCCGCTCCATCTTTGTAGTTGGAAGAATTAGCCAATTCGCGACGGATTGCTCGAAAATTTGAGGTGAAAGAATTTGTTTTCTTAGCCATTAAAAGTATAGAGGCGGCTGAGAACTAGATCTAGGGTTTTGTCTAAACACCTATGCACATAAATGTTTTATAATAATTATTCTTAATATTAAATCCATTATAAAGCAACTTTTCAAACGATCTCTAAACAACGCGTGCCGATAGGCGTTTCTAAGGTTTTACCTACGTTCCGAACACAATGGAATGTGCTCCGGAAGCTAATTCGATCGTATGCTTGAGTTACGAAAATAAACGATCAATTTTAAATTAAACCGATTAAAGTATATTCTATGCGTTTTAAGCTGCCCGGGTCAAACGACAACTCCGATTGCTACGAAAATTGAAATCTGATAATAATTACTATTGCGGATCCAATGGAACTAGTTTCGTCGAATTCCGAGACTGTGCCCCAGAAGGCTATTTTAACTCGTCGATCAATTCGAGCGATTTTCAAAATCATCGAAATCACTTAAAATTTCACTTTTAAAATTTTATTAACTTAATTATAATTCATATAGAATTTATAATCACGTTAGAAATCATTCTAATTCGTTTTAAATCAAAATCTGAATATTTGCATTATTATATTATTAAATTCCATTATTAAATTAATGTAAAATTCCAAATTTAACCTATCGACTTTTAATTCCATCCAATGGTCTAATATTATAATTCAAACCCAAATAGACTTAAAATAAATTTTAGAATCTAATTTTATATCTATTTTCACTCAGAATTACCAATTATCCTAATTCTAATATATTAAGTTATTATTATTCAAATTTCACTTAAATTACCATATATAAAGTTTTAACCAATTTTATTAATTTAACCAAAGTCTTTTATTTCAAAATTCAAATTATAACACGTATTCAACATTTAAAATGAATTAAATGTTCAAATCTAGCGACCCAAAATTCCGGGCCGTTACATTTCTCATCCATCCTTTCTGGTCAAGTCTAAAATATCTTACATCATCGATCTCAGTTCCAATCTCAAGCCTTCTAATCTTCTTGGCTATTATTGGATCCTCCCTTGCTTAAAAGCAAACCTTTCGATCAACATTGGTTGAACTTCTAAATAGGATAACATGGAAGAGCTCTGACTACAACTAGTAGTCGATCTTAACTTCACATTACAAGTAGTCAAAGCTTCCAAATTCTTCCGTTCTACCAACATAGCTAATACCACATTCTGATGTCTTCTGCTAAGAGCATCCGCTACTTTATTTCCTTTTCCAGGAGTATACTCTATACCAAAATCAAAGGCAGCTAAAAACTCCAGCCATCTCTGTTGTCTCGTATTCAACTCCTTCTGAGAGAATAAGTATCTTAAGGACTTATGATCTATGTATAGCTCAAATCTCTTCCCTAAGAGATAAAGTCTCCAAATCATTAATGCAAAGATCACTCCTGCCAACTCCAAATCATGAGTAGGATATCTTACTTCATACGGTCTAAGTTGTCATGAAGTATAGGCAATAACTTCACCCTTCTGCATCAGCATGGCCCTAATCCTGTTCTACATGCATCGGTATACACCACAACCCTTAGTTTATGTCTGGAACTACTAACACAGGTGCGTTGGTCAACAAATGCTTTAACTTAAGGAATTCTTACGCACATTTTTCAGACTAGACAAACTTCACATCCTTCCTGGTTAACTTAGTCAATGGTGCTGCAATCAGGGAGAAATCCTTGATGAATCCCCAGAAATCCAAGAAAAATTCTAATCTCAGTCGTAGTCTCTGGTCTCTTCCATTTATTAACAGCGTCGATCTTGTATGGATTAACTGACATGCTCTTCTCCGAAACCACGTGACTAAGAATCTTAACCTCTTTCTTCCAAAAATAGCACTTGGAAAACTTTGCATTCAGCTGATGCTGCCTCAGCATCTCAAGCACTATTCTAAGATAATCTTCATGCTTTCATTCATCCTTGGAGTATACTAAAATGTCATCTATAAATACCAACATGTGAAAGTCTACAAAGTCTACAGGCTGGATCGTGTAGTATATATGCAAGTATATGTGACAAAATATATGATGCAACTAAAACAATATTAATCTAAGTAAATATAGAATAAGCACATCGGGATTTTATATGGTTCGGACCTCTCATCCTACGTTTTCACCCCGAAGCTCCCCTTCAGAATTCGACTATCAAACACCCTCACTTTGCCCGGAGGAATAGGCTTGGTTATAATAAGTCGTTCTTGTCAAATGTGTGTTATATAACACGAATATTGACTAATTAGTACAAATGCTTTCAATATATATATATATATATATATATATATCTAGAGAGTACTGTCTATGAAGAACTGAATATTTGGAAGAGTGAAATACAAGTATAGATTGCTAGAGATCAAGAATATATGATAGAGTATGGAATTAGAGAGAATAAGTAAGTAAGGTAATCTATTCTCTTGATTTTGATGATATATATAGTTGTAGAGAGGTTTCTTGATTAGTTGCATCCATTAATGAGTGCTATATAGTTGCTTCTGTTGATGATGATGATTTGCAGCGAAGAGAAGTGGAGATTTCTATTCGAATGTGGCAGTTGAAGTTCATATTTGAAATCCGAGTTTGAAATCAGTTGTCTGGAATATGTTTCAAATGTCTGATACTATATATATTTTTGAATATAGTAGTAGGTTCGACGTCTGAGTGCAATTGCCAAACGTCTGATTCGGTCTGTCTATTGTTTCGGAGAATTGTTTCAAACATCTGGCTTGTGCAACCAGACGTTTGATATTGTGCATATCAATTTTGTGCTCTTTTTCTTGTGCTTCTTTGATCCTATCGACTTGTAGTCTCATGTAGTATTATTTGAGTCTTGTTCTTGTCTTTCTAGTGATGTTGCTCCAACAAGTACCTGTATATAAAATATATATGCATATTCGATTTCCATTGTATATTTGTTGTCATTGAAACCGTAGATTTGATTACCAACAACATGAATCTATCCTAGTACTCTCGAAAAACTCGGTTCATCAGATCCATGACGAAAGCAGGTGCTACGTTAAGCAGAATGGCATTACTAACCACTCATACGAACCATGAAATGTTGTTCGTGGAATACGGTTCTCTGCCACTCGTAACTGATGGAAATCTGTCGCCTAATCCAACTGGGAAACCACTTTGGCTCCACACAACCGATCAAATAGATCACCAATTCTTGGCAAAAGATACTTATTCTTGATCGTCTTCTCATTCAACTTATGATATTCGATCCATAACCTTAACGACCCATCTGGTTTCTTTACGAACACGGGGCCGCTCCCTAAGGCGAACTGCTTGGTCTAGTAAAATTCCTTCGTTCTAGATCCACTAGGTGCACCTTCAATTCCTTCATCTCAATCGGCGCCATCCTACTAGGTGGTCTACTTATAGGTTCAGCTCTTGGCACGAGATCTATCTGATACTCAACTGCTTGTTTCGGTGGTAGTCCTGTAATCGGCTCAAAAACATCTGCAAACTCTCTTGTTACTCGAATCTGACTTAACTCTTCTCCCACTTCCATAGCACTTAATAAAGCACAAACACTTCGGTCAGAATTCTGTACTGAGAATATGATTCAGTTATGACTAACAGGGTGTCTCAATGGTATTTCCCTACTCTAGCAAAATATCCTAGCCTCATATCTACCCAACTAATCCATACCCAAAATGATTCTGAAATCTACGAAATCAAAAACACACAGACTGCTTGCAAACTTATGACTAACAAATCAAGTTCTAACTGATCACATCTCATCCCTAGAGTTGCATACCCTCCTGTAGGATTCACAACCCTTAAGGAAGTAACAGTGTATGTTGGTTCTAAGCTTAACCTATCAAGCAAACACTGAGATATAAATGAATGTTATGCACTGGTATCAAATAGTACCCTAACTGGTATACTTTGAATCAAAAGCGTATCTTTCATCACAGTCTTCCCGTTTTCAACTGCATTTGGCCTAGCAAATGATGGTCCAATAACAAAGAATTTTCCTTTGTTCGCCCTGACTGGTTCCGGACACTGATTCTTATAATGCCCAACCTGGTCACAATTGAAGCACTTCACATTCTTCTTTTCTACAGCCTTCTTCCCCTTGCCTGACCGACACTCATGAGCATAATGACCTTTCTTGTCACACTTAAGGCAAACTAAATCAGCATTTTCCTTCTTGGAAACCTCTCCCTTTTAGGATCCTTTCTTCTCAAAGAACTTTCTCTTCTTTCCTTGAGATCCCTGGGTTTCAACTGGCTTTTCTTTCCCATAAATAGCAAGCATTTCCTCATATCGGATTTCCATCTCCACAACTACATTACATGGATCTCGAAGATGTGGTAGGGTTGACCTAGCAATCTCGGGCCACAATCCTCGAATAAACTTCTCATTCCTCCTGATGATGATGTCTATGGTAGCATATCCATATTGGGACAACTCATCAAATTTAGTAGCATACTCAATTATCGACATCTCTCTCTATACAAAATCCATAAATTTCCTCAACAGTGCCGACTTAGCAACTTCAAACAAAAATCTCTGCTCGAATCTCCTTCGAAACTCTACCCAATTCAACTCTTCCTCGGAAACTCTGGTAGTGACACTATTTCACCAATGGAGAGCTGCCCCCGCAACTGCCTAGAGGCCAGTCTCCTCTTCTGCTCATCATTTAAACCTAAATTAGCGAAAATTCTCTTAGAATGCAATAGCCAATTCTCAATTTCTATAGCATTCTCCGCTCCCATGAATGGTTTCCCACCTAGGCTGGTGTAATCTTTGCTCAGCTTAGCATAATTATTCCCAACTAGAGCCATGGGATTAACTCCTCCAACATTCCCAGCAATTCCAGCAGCTGCACCTGCTTGCATCAAATTGACGAAGAATTGATACATCGTCCCCACATCCACTAGTGGATTTCTAGCACCTACTTAGCATCTGCGTTTTGATTAGCATTAGCCTGTCGACGTAGGTTCCTCTTGGTATTAATTCGAACATTTCCATTTTTTGTGGTGCTTGCTCCACCGGGATCTCCTCTTCTGTCTCCTCCCTCCATATCTTCTTTCTCGTAAATCAGCATACGAGCCAAAGTAAGATACAGAAGAACGGTCTAAGAGAGTGGGGAACACGTACTTATATATGTACATACATCAAATACAAGTATGTTACTATAGCGTTATCCCAAACCCCGGTCTTATTTTCGGATTCATTGGATTATGTTTTGAAAGATCTTTTAGGTTGAAATTTCTTTTCAGTTTTCATAAACCTATACTCTAATACCAACTTGTAACATCCTTCACTTGGAGGCCCAAAACTAAAGGCTATGGATGCTACAGTCATCCATAGTTATTAATCCTCGACGACCAAATACGATAACGTTAGGTACATTGATATAATTGAAACATATGGATGTGGAAATTTTTAAGAATTCATAAAACAACTTTCACATTCTATTTCAAATCATTTCAACATTCATTACATAATCTCCTATTCAAGAACCACGTTCAGTAGAACTATAATTATTACAACATATGCCAAGAGTGACATATGAACGCCTTGGATGATCAGAATATATATAACTAGGCAATTAAATTTTTTGCATTTACAACAAAACATAGGAGAATCAAAATAAAAAAGAACTCCTACTAGCTAGCTTGCCTCATGTTTGTCTCTAGAAGCTTATTTGTCTAAAGAGATCCCTAAAAACCTCAACTCCCAAACTACTCAAAATAAATTGAGCACTTGAGAGTATAAAGGGAAAACATAAACTTCAAGTCAGACATAAATCCCGATATGAATAATAATCTACCATCTCAAACCATTTAGATATCTAAGTGAGACCACGCCCCTTAACAGGATGAGTTTTCCCCTCTCAAGTATCTTATCCAAAACTTTATAAAAACCATATACCATGCACTTACATCCACAATGGTTAAAACCCAACAATACAAAATATTACGATGATATGCATATAAGTGAATCTATTCTGGATTACCCATCCCCATTCAGTTTGACTATCTGTCTTAGTTATAGTTTCCAGGGTCACTATTAACCTATTAATTTTCATGGGGTTACTAATAACATATTTAAAACTTATGGACTCTCTATCCGGTTTCATAGTTTTCATAGTTTTCATGCGGTATCGTTGAAAAGCCATTGTTGGATTTGGTCGTCGGAAGGAGGTTGAGAAGATGAAGTTGCTTGAACCTTTTTTATAAAGTTTTTGTGTACATTTGTTTATATTATATATACATACTAATGAAAATATAATTATATTTATATGATTATTAGTACCAATATATACGTTGTGAATATTATTTTAGAACTATTTATATACCTTTAATTGACATTATATCGAGTTCTCAACGTACTTTTATAAATGTGTTTTCTAATAGCAGTTTTGTAAAGATATCAGCCAATTGATTTCCAGATGGAATATAATCTAAACTTATCACATCGTTTTCTATATTGTCGCATAGAAAATGATGTCAAATATCTATATGTCGTTTTACTGGATTTTTAGATAGATTAATTGCATTGGAATTATCACAGTAAATCGTTGATTTTGATAAATTAACTCCGAAATCTTTACGTGTTCGTTGCATATAGATTACTTGTGCACAAGCTAATACTGTAGATACATACTCTGCTTCACAAGTTGATAGTGAGACACAACTTTGTTTCTTTCTAAACCACGATATTATTGATTTGCAAGTGAAATGACACGTACCGCTCGTACTTTTTCTGTCCATTCGCGATCCTCTGAAATCAGCATCGCTATAGGATACTAACTCAAAAGAGCAATATTTTGGATAGAAAAGTCCAAAGTCTTTAATATTACTAAGATAATGTAGTATTTGTTTTACGGCTCGTAAGTGTGATTCTTTCAGATCAGCTTGAAATCTTGCACTAGACAAACACTCATCGTTATATCTGGACGACTAGCTGTTAGGTATAGTAATGATCCAATCATACTACGATATAGTTTTTGGTCTACACTCTTGCCGTTTTCATCTTTACCGAGATGTGTTGTTGTGCTCACAGGTGTGGGTTTGGCAGAAGTGTTTTCCATTCGGAATCACTTGATCAGATTATTACAGTATTTTTCTTGATTTATAAATATTCCATTTGAAAACTGTTTTATTTGAAGACCTAGAAAATACGATAATTCTCCCATATGGGACATCTCGAATTCTCTAGTAATTATTTCTGAAAACTCTTTACATAATTATTATTAGTTGAACCAAATATAATGTCATCTATATATATTTGAACTATTAAAATATTATTTTTAGAATGTTTCATAAATAGAGTCTGGTCTACTTTTCCTATTTCGGATCCTGATTCAATTAAATAGGTTTTAAGGCATTTATACTAAGCACATGGTGCTTGTTTTAAACCATATAAAGCTTTCTTAAGTTTACAGACATGATCTGGATATTTTTCATATACAAATAAAGGTGGTTGTTCAACAAAACATTTTCTTTAACATAACCATTTAAAAATGCACTTTTAGGATCCATTTGATAGAGTTCAAAGTTATTAAAACACGCGTAAGCTAGTAAGATTCGTATTGCTTCTAGTCTAGCGACTGGAGCAAATGTTTCTTCATAGTCTATTACTTCTTGGTCATACCCTTGTGCTACTAATCTGGCTTTATTTCTATTTATATTTCCTAATTCGTCTGCTTTGTTTTTATAAACCCATTTAGTTCCTATAACAGTCTGATCGGTCGGTCTTGGTACTAGTTTCCAAAGTTCATTTCATTCAAACAGATTTAGTTCTTCTTGCATTGCAATAATCCAATTTTTATCGAATGATGCTTCCTTAGTATTCTTAGGTTCTATAGTAGAAGAAAAGCTACATGACCCATTAAATTTAGTTAATTTCTAGTTCAAACATTTGAATTTATTTCTCCGGTTATATTTTCTATAGGATGATTTTGTAAGATTCTTGGAGGAGAACTTATTGTATTGGTGATATTTATATTTTCTAAATTATGAATAACGTTTTCCTCTTCTCTAGAATTATGAATAATGTTTTCATCTTCTCTTAAATTATTTATTTCTATATTCGTGTTATCATCAAATAAATCATCGTCATCATTAAAAGTTGAAATATGTTTAAAGTTTTCATCAAAAGGTATGTGGAGTGTTTCTTCAACAGTATTAGTCCGTTTATTGAAAATTCGATAAGCTTTATTTCGATCCGAACATCCAAGAAATATTCCTTCATCACATTTTGAATCGAAATTTCCAAGTTGATCTTTGGTATTTAACACAAAACATTTTGATCCAAATATTTTAAAATAAGATATGTTTGGTTTTCTATCGTTAAAAAGTTCGTAAGGTGTATTCTTAGTGGGGGGTCTAATAGAAACATGATTCAATACATAACAGGCAGTTAGAACGACTTCTGCCCAGAAATGTTTTGGTAACGTGCTTTCATTTAGTAAGGTTCTAACACATTCTTGTAGAGTTCGATTCTTTCGTTCTACAGCTCCATTTTGTTGTGGATGTCTAGGAAATGAAAAGTTATGAAATATTCCTTTCTTTTTACAATAGTTATCAAACAATTCGTCTTCAAATTCACCTCTGTGACCACTTTTACTATTTTTAAATTTAATACCTTTTAAATTTTGAATTCGTTTAACAAATGTTTTGAAATTCTCAAAAGTATCACTTTTATTTTTCACAAAGATAGTCCACGTGATTTATGGATTGAACTTGGATCGGTCCAAATAAATCCAAGTGAAGTAATTCAAGTGGTTGTAATGTTGAAATGACTTTCTTAGATTTAAACGAAGATTTAGTTAATTTACCTAATTGACATGCGTCATATTAATTATTAACTTTAAAACTCATCTTTGGTAATCCTTTTGCGAGATTATTTTTAGGAATTTTATTTATAGTTTTGAAATTGATGTGACAGAATCGTTTGTGCCATAGCCAGGGTTCATTTTCTTTGGCTATTAAACACATGTCTGATTTATGATTAACTTTCATATTTGAAACGTAAATGTTTCTCTCTCTATCTCCTTTGAAAATAAGATTCTGATTTTGATCGCAGATACTACATTTATTTTCAAAGAAAGATATTTTAAATCCTTTATCGCATAATTAACTTATACTTAGTAGATTATGTTTTAGATTCTTAACTAATAAAGCGTTTGTAATAAGAGGTAAATTAGATATGCCATAATTTCTCACATCGCCTTTGCCGATGATATATCCCTTGCAATTATCTCCAAAAGTGACAGAACCTCCATTTGAGTATGTAATGTTTGTCAGCATATCTTTGTCTCCTTTCGTGTGTTTTGAGCAACCACTGTCGAGTATCCATTTTCCTCTTTTCTTGAGTGGGACCTGCAAAAAATATGAGGTAACGTTGGTACCTACCCTTTTAATAGGGTCCTAGGGGTTAGATCCTAGGAAACCAAACCTATGTGGGTTCAGTATCCCTTTTACAAATATAAATCTTATTATTATGAACGTTTTCTATGAATGATCTAATATACTTATTCCCTATTAACTTGTTATTTGTTTTAGGAACCCATATATTGGTAGTTTTAGAAACTGATCTTTTGAAGATGTGGATGTTTTATTAGACTTAACATTGTTTAAATTACTGGACTTTGAATTCTTGACTTTTCTCTTATAACCTAGTCTATTTTTATTGCTAGTAGGTTATGAATTTTCAATAATTCTAGATAAATTCTCTCTTCCTTTATTAAAATTCAAAACATTTTTAGTGATTCCTTCTAGTTTGGTCTTTAGACTTGATTTTCTAGTTCTACCATTTTGATATTAGTTTTCAAATCATGATTTTCAGAACAAGAACATCATTCTTTTCTTTTTGAGTCTCAATTTCTTGACTCAATAATATCAATTGAGAATTAACATTTGAAAGCGATTCTTGAGTTTTCTCAAGTTCTTCTTCCAATATTTCTTCTCGTCTTTAAGCATATCTCTTTTGAATTCGGCCTTGTTTTGATTTTCAACAGCCTCTTTATATTTTCTTTTGAGACTTATTAAAGTATCTATCAATTCTGAGATTATCTCTATCATATCATTAAAAGTTAAATCACTAACCTCGTTATCTTTGGCCATAAAGTATACGTTGGCTTGCTCATTATCACCGTCACTCTCACTTTCAAAGGAGGAGGAGGAGTCTGAATTATCCCATTTAACTGAGAAAGCATTTTTTCCTGAATTTGTTCCTTCCTTTTATTGCGATATTCTTTCTTTTGATCCGGACAATCCTTGTGTATATGCCCCTTTTCGTGACAGTTAAAGCACTCTAGAACTGATGTAGATGGTGGTTTATTCTTGTTTGAGCTTCTCTTGCCATTATTTTTATTTCTTTTTCTATACTTCAAGAAGTTCTTGAATTTTTTGGCAATAAAGGCTCGGCTGTCTCCGTCTGAATCTGATTCTTCTTGTTCTGCATGGAATGCTATATTCTTTTTATTTTGAGTTCGAACTTGTTTAGCGTGCAAATTCACTTCATAGGACATTAGATTTCCTATTAACTCTTCTAGGGTTATTTTGGAAATGTCATTCGCTTCTTCAATAGCGAGAACTCTTCTTTCCCATTATTACGTTAAAGAGTTAAGGAGTTTAGATACAATGTCTGTTGAATATGCGATTGCTATGATTATTTTTGATGATAATAAACATATATATATATATATATATATTCATTTAAATGTATTTGTTAATGTACTATTTTATTTTTCATAGATTAAATAAATATTTGTTGAATAAAATAAATAACACAGAATTTGAATTCAAACAGAAATTTTATTCAAACAAATATTTATTACAATTTTCGAATAGCACAAATTTCAAGCTCTCACTATATACAATTTCAATTACAATACAAATTTGATTAAATTACATTTCACATTTACATTTTACCTCACTACATATCACTCATTCACTAAACTCGTACTGATCTTCAGCTTTATTCCAATGTGAATCCAGCATCTGAGTACTCTGCAAAAATATATATTGAGGCAGTAAAATTGAAAATAAAACAATTTCACAGTATAAAATAAAATATGGATTTTGAAAATAATAGTTGCCTCGGTTATTTGGGTTGATCGTCATTATTTAATTTTGAATTCATCATTCATGAACAGCTTATGACATACACAGTGTATCACTGTATATGCCACAAGTCCGTGCACACCGATATATACACTTGATAAAATTACAGGGACAAGTGAGCGCATGTCAAACCCAAAACGCCGGGTTCAGCTCAAGTGCAATAAAAATAATGTCACAATATTTATCATAAGGTCAAACCCGAGCTACAAGCTGGATTCTACTTAGGTGTAGTTCGAAAAACAAATCCAAATGCAATAAAATGGTCGGGAGCAACCTCACAGCACACTTGTATACATTTATGTGAACCAGACAAGTACGAATGCACAACTGGAAACATGAATAACACATCATACATACACAGTGCAAAAGTGATGAGATACAACTCAGTACAGCACAACCAAACTGCCGAGGCTCAAAGACGCAAATGACACAATATATGTCGTCAAGGCAGAATCAAAGTGGAAACACATCATAATTCAGTGTTGACCAAAACTGCATCAAGAAAACATAACCAAAAAACAATGCAGACTCAAATATCAAATGCATAACTATAGTCTCAACGATGATGGCCACAAATCCAAACCAGGCAACACATATATATGCACAATTATGCCAGAGGCAACAAGCATAGTCACACTGCATCAGACAAGAAAACGAAGACCAGGCAACTATACATGAAGCCAACATGAAACAAGATCAAGTCCAACTACCACATAAAGGAATAAACACATGAACTACATAACTCAAGCTAGCATATCATATATACAACAAGGTTCAGATGGTATACAAGTGGTGCAGAATAATGAACAGTGAAGCAAACGCATGCACACTTGTATACATATATACAAAAAACAATGCAAGTGCAGACTCAAGTGGTACAAGACCGAACCAAACACAATACAACAATGCAAACTGACTCGAAGCAACGCAACAGCGACTTTAACATAGTAATATACTAAGCACAATGCCGCTTCAGTTGCAAATAAGGTACAGATCACACTCGAGTACACATAAAAGCAACTCAACCTCAAGCATCAGGTCGAAATCAATCAGTGACATGTATGCATACACACATTAGAACCAGAAAACAAAGACCAAAATCAAGTGCAACCTAAACAGTTTTTACCATAGTCGAAGTCAGTAATGTCAAGTGACCGAAGTCGAATGCAAGTATAAGTTTTGAACAAGATAGAGAAGCAGAAGTTAACAAGCATAAAGAACAAAACAGGTCAAGTATGCTACAGCAATGAATTCAATCAGTGCCGAAGTCAAGTAAATGACAAGATTAAAGTCAAGGCTAATGTCAACAGTTAATAGCCAAAGTCAAGCACAAAAAAAAAGTCAACATCATCGTCAAAGAATTCATGGGCAAGCAAAGTCAGAGCCTTGGAAATCAAGGAATCAACAAATTCACAACTGTGATGACCAAGGCAAAAATATACGAATTGACAAAGTCAGAAATCATCGTCAACATTCAATCAATATCGAATGGCCGAGGAGAATTACAGACGAATTCAAACAAATATATACAAACGAAAATCAAGGGGTTCGAACCCTATGTAAAAAACCAATCATCATCGGCTACAAAAGCATCGAGTTCAAGTAAGCCAAAGCCAGAAAAGCAAAAAGGAGTAAATTACATACCGAATCAGATTCGAACTTGACGCAAATAGAAGTAGCCGTGAGCAACTCAAAGAGATAGTCGATCGACCAACCAAGGACATAAACCATCATTTGATCGAGAAACTATTGTCGGCAGCTTCTAATTAGAAGCCCTAATTTGCAAGCAAAGAAAAAAGGAACAAGCCGCCATTGTATAGAGCAAAGAGGAAAGAACATGCCAACATAATAATAAAAAGAAGAAAAGGGCCGACCTTGTTTTTAGTTGGGATTTAATAGTTTAAATTAAGGTTTTTTTTTATTTAAATTTTTTTTAAATTGTGTTTTCTTTTGAAAATTGTGTAATTACTAGTCGTGTGACTAGGGGACAAACTATGTGGCGTAGTTTGAGAATTCATAACTCAGTGGCTAAGTTGTGGCAGGGTTTTGAGCGTAGAGTTAGGTTAGTCAGTAGCGGTATCTCGAGTTTACGTGTGTAAGCGTATGACTACTTAATTTCTAGTAGAAACCTTGGGGCAGCACATAGGCAGGGTTTTGCCGAAGCTGGGTAAATTCTGTGTCGTTCTATTTCTGCATTTACTATTCTGCTATCATCTGTGCTGCTATAATTTTGATTTATCTGTATTGAAATAATTTTATAAGCTTCCGCAATATTTTTTATAACTAACAGTATCACCCTATTCACCCCCTCAAGGGTGAAATCGATCCTACAAGTGGTATTGGAGCTAGGAATAGAAGTCAATTTTTGTTTTTAACAAATTCTTTTTCAAAAACCAATTTTTGTTTTAAAAAATTTGAATTTTTAAAATGGCTTCTTTTAATACTGCTTTTGCTGAGGGTCAATCCATAGTTAGACCTCCAATGTTTAATGGTGAATACGCCTAGTGGAAAAATAGAACGAAAATTTTTCTGCAAACCATTGATGCTTGGAATATTGTTGAGACAGGTTATAGAGCACCAAATATAATTGTAGATAATCAGAAAATAGATAAACCAAAGGATCAATGGACAGAACTAGATAATAAATTACAAAATGCTAATGCTAAAGCTATGAATTCTATTATCTGTTCACTGGATCAATTTGAATTTAATCATGTCTCACATTGTCTAACTACACAGGAAATATGGCATACACTAGAAGTGACTCACGAAGGAACATCTCAAGTCAAAGAATCTTGCCTTACCATGCTAACCAGCGAATACGAGAACTTCACAATGGCGAAGGAAGAAAATGTCAAAGAGATGTATGGACGACTTTCCAATATCGTATACAAATCAAAAGCTCTCGGAAAATCATACACAGAGTTGGAGATAGTCCGAAAAATCCTCAGAGTCCTTCTACGAAGTTTTGAAGCCAAAGTGACTGCCATTCAAGAATCAAAAGATTTAAAACAGATAAAAGTTGAAGAACTCATCGAAAATCTCACCACTTATGAGCTAGAAATGAAATTCAAGGAAGAGCGTGAAGGAGGTGACACTCGAAAGAAATCAATAGCTCGTAAAGGAATAACAGAAAGTGATGGTGAAGATGATGATGATGGAGCAGCAATCGGAGTTGATAATAAAAAAATTCAAAAGGTGGAATTACAAATAAAGAAATCCAGCTCTAAATTGAAAATTGGAAAGCATAATAAACAAAGTACTAGACAATCCAGAAGAATAGAAGATCATCTGTCATAAATGCAACCAACCCGGACACATCAAGCTCAATTGTCCTCAAAATCGACGCAGCTTTGAAAAGAAATCAAAAAGGAGAAGTTTTGCAGCCACGTGGAATACAAGTGATGAAGATAATAAAAGTACTAGTAGTGAGCGTGAGAAAGCAGATATGTGCCTTCAAGGAAATATAACTGATAGCGATGATGACGAGCCAAGTGAGGTATCAAAACCCACTCACTCAGAACTACTTATATATTTCCACGAAGTAAATGGCTATTTTGAACGACTTAGGGAAAAGTATGCTAAAATTGAATCACAAAGAGATAGTTCGATAGAATTCAATGAACAACTTGACCAAACACTTAAAACCTACCAAAGTAGGATCCCTAAGTGTGATAAGTGTCCAACATTCGAAGAACAAATTAAAAAATCAGCAATAAATATAAAATCACTTGAAAATGAAATTCCGATTATAAAAGAAAGTGAAAATACTAGGAGAGAAATTCTATTAAAAAGTGCACACAATTGTTAAACGAAAATGAATCCCTCAAAACATAAGTCCAACAATTGTCAACGACTTCAGATAAATTTTCAAAAAGTGAAAAATCGTTGAATATGCTATTAGGGAAGCAAAATGTTAATATAGTTTGACAAGGACTTGGATATAATCAATCTGAAAAAGTTAGAAGCAAAATGGATATAATCAATCTGAAAAAGTTAGAAGCAAAATTAATCAAGTCAATTCTATGTGCACAATTTGTAGAAAATATGGACATAATCACAATAATTGTTGGTATAGACCCAAACACGTGAAAACTATACCAATTTGGGTTCCAAAAGGCACAAATAAAATCTCACAAAGTTAAACAAATCTGAGTGCCTAAAGGAACATATATAAATAGTTTTGGGTCTCCATAAAATTATTTTTCAAAATATTCATCCACCAACAATCATGGACCTATAAAAACAAATAGGTCACAAAAATCTTTTATCGTGTAGGAGTGGTGGCAGGCTAAGGAACAACAACAGTATAATCTGGATTCTTGCTGTTCCAGAAAAACAACGGGTGACAAAGCAAATTCCTTAGCCTAGTATAAAGGTGACAGAATCACAGTGGACAACAACGAGAAATATCGTAAAGGTAAAACAGGTAATGGTATATTTATTTGAATGATATATTAAATGTGATAATCTGCACCGTAATCTGAGTTAAATCAGCCAATAATGTGATGATGAAATAATGATGATTTTGATTCTGACTTATTCAAAATTGTTGGCCAATTATATTCTTATGCCAAGGACACTATAAAAATCTGTAGAGTCTTTGAATTACTTCATATATATTAGTTTGGATTAATAATATTGTTTTATTGGATGATAATACATTTGGTTATCTTACGGCTGGCTCTATATTCACAGTTTTTGATTATTTACACAGCTTCAATTCAAATTCAAGAGAATGTCATTTAAAAAGCTGTTAAAATTGATTTTGAGTTTTTTTGTTGCACACTTCATGGTCTGGTCTATCAAATTCAATTAATGATAATTTTGAGTGAAAGAGAAATTCAGATGCAGATTACACTGGTAATCTAGTTGATAGAAAAATTACTAGTTGAACTTAATTTTTGTTGAGACATTTAGTAACTCCATCGTTTTTCAAAGAAAATATCTGCATATTTTCATTTCAAATAATTTTCAAATAGCAGAAAATTTTCTCATATAACCCCTTCGAGAAAATCATTTTTGACCATGTTTTCAGATTAGTCATTTTGAAAAATTGATTTTATAATTATTTTTGAATTTGATTTTAAATGATTATTTTGACTAATCTGAGTCCCTAATAATTATCGAAAAGATAAATAATGATTGAAAAAGTGATGAGTGTTGATATTTATCATATATTATGACTCGAGACGGTATAATTAGTAAATTTCTTTAGAAATTTAAACAAAAGTTATAAAACTTTTTGTTGGTAAAAAAATCCATGACCATCTCTATTTCTATCATATTTCAAACGACCATCACTCATCAAAATTCTATATAGTTTGCCAATATGTGGTACTTTAAATTGGAATCATTCGTTTTTCATTTTACATTTTTTAATAAAATAAATAATAATAATAATAAAATTAAAATAAAATCCAAAGTATTCACTCTCATTTAAAAGTCCTCACGGTTATGCATGAGTGAATTGCTTGGAATTTGTTATATGCTTCCATGCTCATTTAAAAGTCCTCACGGTTATGCATGTATGGAACGCATATCAAAATTGATTTTTTAATAATAAACAAGTTGATTCTAATCTCGTTTAAATTCCTCACGGTTATGCGTGGTTAGAAGATACTTGAATTCATTTTTTAAAAATAAAATTGGAATAATTCTAATCTCATTTAAAAGTCCTAACGGTTATGCATGGTTGGTAGATATTCAAATTCCTGATATAAATATACCACAAATAGACACAACTGTATGGTTTTATATGATGACATCATTCCCATCATTCTAAAAGTGGAATATGTGCCCCACAAAGTATTTATGATTTTTGTTTGATTTTTGATTGAAATTGAATATTTATATTCAATTGATTTTAAATTTTGGATTAATATCTATCACTTTATCTCCATTTTTCTAACTCTATTACTCTTTTGCTGATAACAAAAGAGGGAGAGAAAAGTTAAGATTTTGTCAAATAAAATCAAGCAAAGGTCAAATATTTTCTATTTGCATCTAGGCTCATTTGCATATTTTTAATGGTATGCATATGTGAAGGGGGAGCTTTGTGTAGAGAGGAAGCATTCAAATAGGGGGAGCAAATGGAATCATCAAATACATTAAATATGTTCAAAATCTTAAATATATGTTTGTTATCGTCAAAAGGGGGAGATTGTTGAATATGCGATTGCTATGATTTTTGTTTGATGACATATATATATATATACACATATATTCATTTAAATGTATTTGTTAATATACTATTTTATTTTTCATAGATTAAATAAATATTTGCTGAATAAAATAAATAACACAAAATTTGAATTCAAACAGAAATTTTATTCAAATAAATATTTATTACAATTTTTGAATAGTACAAATTTCAAGATCTTACTATATACAATTTCAATTACAATACAAATTTGATTAAATTACATTACACATTTACATTGCACCTCACTACATATCACTCATTCACTCAACTCATACCGATCTTCAACTTCATTCCAATGTGAATCCAGCATCTGAGTGATCTGCAAAAATATACAGTGATGCGGTAAAATTGAAAATAAAATATTTTTGCAGTATAAAATAAAATGTGGATTTTAAAAATAATATTTGCCTCGGTTATTTGGGTTGTTCATCATCATTTAATTTTGAATACATCTTTCACGAACAGCTTGTGACATACACAGTGTATCACTGTATATGCCACAAGGCCGTGCACACCGATATATACACTTGATAAAATTACAGGGACAAGTGAGCACAGGTCAAACCCAAAACGCCGGGTTCAACTCAAGTGCAATAAAAATAATGTCACAATATTCAGCACATGGTCAAAGCCGAGCTACAAGCTGGATTCAACTCAGGTGTAATTCGAAAAACAAATCCAAATGCAATAAAATGGTCGGGCGCAACCTTACAGCACACTTGTATACATTTATGTAAACCAGACAAGTACGAAAGCACAACTGAAAACATGAATAACAAATCGTACATACACAGTGCAAAAGTGATGAGTTACAACTCAGTACAACACAACTAGATTGCTCAGGCTCATAGACACAAATGACACAGTATATGTCAACCAGGCAGAATCAAAGTGGCAACACATCAAAATTCAGTGTTGACCAAAACTGCATCTAGAAAACATAACCAAAAAACAATGCAGACTCAAATATCAAATGCACAAGTGTAGTCTCAACGATGAAGGCCATAAAACCAGACCAAGCAACACATATATATGCACAATGAAGCCAGAGGCAACAGGCATAGTCACACTGCATCAGACTAGAAAAAAAAGACCAGGCAACTATACATGAAGCCAACATGAAACAAGATCAAGTCCAACTACCATAAAAAGGAATAAACACATGAACTACATAACTCAAGCTACCATATCATATATATAACAAGCTTCAGATGGTATACAAGTGGTGCAGAATAATGAACAGTGAAGTAACTGCATGCACACTTATATACATATATACAAAAAACAATGAAAGTGCAGACTAAAGTGGTACAAGACCGAAATAAACAAAATATGAAAATGCAAACTGACTCGAAGCAACGCAACATCGACTTCAACATAGTAATATACTGTGCACAATGCCAACTGCAGTTGCAAATAAGGTACAAACCACACTCGAGTACACATAAAAAGCTACTCAACCTCAAGCATTAGGTCGAAATCAATCAGTGACATGTATGCATACACACATTAGAACCAGAAAACAAGGACCAAAATCAAATGCAACCTGAACAGTTTTTACCATAGTCGAAGTCAGTAATGTCAAGTGACCGAAGTCGAATGTAAGTATAAGTTTTGAACAAGGCAGAGAAGCATAAGTTAACAAGCACAAAGAACAAAACAGGTCAAGTATGCTATAACAATGAATTCAATCAGTGCCGAAGTCAAGTAAATGACAAGATTAAAGTCAAGGACAATGTCAACAGTTAATGACCAAAGTCGAGCACAAAAACAAAATCAACATCATCGTCAAAGAATTCAATGGGCAAGCAAAGTCAAAGCCTTGGAAATCAAGGAATCAGCAAATTCACAAAACCGTGATGACCAAGGCAAAAATATATGAATTGACAAAGTCAGAAATCATCGTCAACATTCAATCAATATTGAATGGCCGAGGAGAATTACAGATGAATTCAAAAAAAAAATATACAAACGAAAATCAAGGGGTTCGAACCCTATATAAAAACCCAATCATCATCGGCTACAAAAGCATCGAGTTCAAGTAAGCCAAAACCAAAAAAGCAAAAAGGAGTAAATTACATACCGAATCAGATTCGAACTCGACGCAAATAGAACCAGCCGTGAGCAATTCAAAGAGATAGTCGATCGACAAAGCAAGGACCTAAATCATCATTCGATCGAGCAACTATTGTAGGCAGCTTCTAATTAGAAGCCCTAATTTGCAAGCAAAGGAAAAAGGAACGAACCGCCATTATACAGATCAAAGACGAAAGAATCGACCAACATAATAATAAAAAGAAGAAAAGGGCCGGCCTTGGTTTTAGTTGGGATTTAATAGTTTAAATTAGGGTTTTGTTAGGGTTTTGTTTTATTTAAATTGTATTTTCTTTTGAAAATTGTGTAATTACTAGTCGTGTGACTAGGGGACAAATTACGTGGCATAGTTTGAGAATTCACAACTCAGTGGCTGAGTTGTGGCAGGGTTTTGAGCGTAGAGTTAGGTTAGTCAGTAGCGGGTGTCGTGAGTTTACGCGTGTAAGCATGTGACTACTTAATTTCTAGCAGAAACCTTAGGGGCAGCACGTAGGTAGGGTTTTGCCGAAGCTGGGTAAATTCTGTGTCGTTCTATTTCTGTATTTATTATTCTGCTATTATCTGTGCTGCTATAATTTTGATTTATCTGTGTTGAAATAATTTTATAAGCTTCCGCAATAATTTTTATAATTAACAGTATCACCCTATTCACCCCCCTCTAGGGTGAAATCGATCCTACAATGTCAAAATCTGAATATTTTACTCCTAGTCCTACTAATGAATGATAGATATATTGAAATCTTGAATACATATCATTTATAGATTCATTGTCTTTCATTCTAAAGCTTTGAAACTGAATTTGAGCATGGATATCTTGCTTTGTTTGACCTTGCTAGTTCCTTCATGTGTAACTTTGAGTGTACGCCATATTTCATATGCAGTGCTGCACATGCTAACATCGTTAAACTGATTTTTACCTAAGGCACAAAACAACATATTCATGGCTTTTGCATTTGCTATGGAATCTAGTTTCTATGTATTTTTCCAAGCAGAACACTTCTCGGTAGGGATAGTAGTGTATTATTTTTGAGTTATATTCCATGAATCAAAACCATTTGCTTGCATATATATATTATCATTCATGTGGCCTAATAGTTATAGATCATGCCACTGAATATTGGTGGATGTACAATGGATTGTCCTTCTATGAAGCTAGTGTTAACGCTAGTGCTAGTGTTAGTTTCCATATTATTAGAGTGTAAGAAAACTGTGTTACGGTTATATGAAGATCCTGCTCTAATACCAAATGAAAGTGTGCTATGGATCGTATAATATGGATATACGATAATATAGAGTATAGTGATGATAGCTATATAGTAAATAGTGCGGAATATAAAAGCAGTATAATAAAAATAACACTGGAGATTTTTATATTGGTTCGGAGCTCCGTCTTACGTCCAGTCCCAGACTCCTTCTAGAATTTCACTAAAATAACAACCTTCACTTAAACCGGAGGAACAGATCTATACAAACCCTGAGTGATCGAACAGGTACCTGAGCAGCGGAACAGGATTTCGCCTCAGCAGCAGAAGAGGACTTCACACGCCTGAGCAGCAGAATAGGACTTCAACAAATACAAAAGATTGTTTGACTCTTTGTGTTTGGATAACATAGATCGGTCTATTTATAGTACACCCTTCCTATGATCCTCTACTCGAGTATAAATATGTATATTTGAGGGTTATGAAGATTATAAAGGAATAGTATTGCTTAGAATATGATATATAAATCTAATTCAAGCAATTAGTATGTTAAGAATGTTGAATATTTGAGAGCATAGTCGAATGAATATTCAAGAGAGTTAGATAAGAGAGATAAGCAGATTGAGTTCATGTGGAATGAAGCTGGATATGTATTTATAGTAGTTAAATAGCCGCGACCATTGGCGAAGAGTTGCGGTTAAAGCGTCGTGTCCAAATCTCTTCATAGAGATTCCTAACTCTTCACGAATGATCGCGTCTTTTCAGAAAATATAGCCGTTATAGAAATTTAGTCAACTGAGCCTCTGGTCAGTCGACTAAATATTCAAACAATTTTTATTATATATTTTATATATACTTGTGCACTTGTGCATGTTGCATAGATACTAGCAGGTCAGTCGACTAACCTGGTATTATCTATGAAATTTGCACGGTTTACACAGGTATATATATTATATGATTCTAACTTTAAAACTTTGATAATATATATTTAATATGCTTATATGTATAAATCATTTGAAAATAAGAAGATTATATATATAAGATAATATATACGTCAACGAGGATAGATCTTAACAATATTGACTTAAGATTCAAAACAAAGTAATATAAAAGTTGATGCATCGATTTTGATGTCTTGTCTCCATGTAATATATATTCTCATTTTGTCGTAACAGTCGTCGAATCTGTATATTGCAGTGATAGTTTCGTGTCATGAATCAAAACCAAGTCTCAACATATCGAAAAGTAGAACCGATTAAAACACAAAATATCAAAATTAAAATGGTTTAGTACCGACTGGTATGAATGATATCGATCCATTTTTTTGTATGTTTTGTGCTTCTCTTTAACTTTGTACTGTGGGTTATGGTGTAAAGGGTCTTAAGGCTGTTCTAACACTAGATGGGGAATGGATAGTGTTTTATAACTTTTACGAAACTTTTAGCTTTGTTTTGATATTTAAATCAAATCATAGATTATCAACACAGATATATACTGATCAAGCAGTTACAGACACAATCAATGACAAATATAAAAGCAATAACAAAAGTAAAGCAAGAGAGATAACACCAGGAAATTTTACTTGTTCAGATAAACCAATCATACATCTATTCCCATACAATATTGTACATGTTTATTTTCAATTGTCTACCTTAACCAAGTAGTAACAAATCTGAATACAATCTCGATTTCAAGAATATGAGATAAACCCTCCTGTCTCATGAGTCTGGGGTGAACTCTCTAGATTTACCGGGCAACAATATCACCCACTTGATTTAGATGGCTTACTTGGCACACTCACTTAATTTGAAAGGGCAACAAGCATACCCAAACAAATAAGAGTAGAGTTGTTGATTTTCAAATAAAAACAATTGTACTTAGGACACAAGATATCCTCTTTCTCTTCTGATAGCAATTTGTTCTTTGAGTTTATAAAGAGAATGGTTCCAAAATAATAAATAATTTTAAAGAATTAATCTAGTAGTATATGGATTGATTCTATGTAGTTCTGAAGAATGTAACAGGTAGTTTTCATGAAATATTTCAAGGAAGTAAGAAGTAAGAATAAAGTAAGAAAAATTAGTTAGAAAATTAATTTACACTCCCCTTTATATAATGGATGAATATGTGTATCCAATCCTAAAGAGGTGTGTCCGAAACACCTTTCTTCAAATTTAAGAAAACAAATTAGCGATCACTATGTCGACATATCCTAAAGGGGTATCTCAACCTATCATTGTTAAATATGAAAACGAATTTCCTTTAAAATTGTTTTCGAATTTCTATACTGTTATAAAATAATTTAAACATAGTTTTTAAATACTTTGAACATAAAATTTTATAAAATATTTGTAAAAATATATTTTGAATTTTAAATAATTTATTTTGATAAAATATCAAAGATCAGAAATTTGTGATAAAGATCAGAATCTACTATCAAAGACTTTTGCAATTTATTCTGAGGACTTATAACTATACACTAAAGTCTTGAGCTCCTCAAATCTTTGTCTTTAAATTCATGAATCTTGATCATATCTGAATCTTGAGCTTCAGGCTTTATACTGAATTGTCTTTAAGTTAATCATTCTACGTCTATATAATATTATGCAGTATATAATATACAACTTGGTAAAACATTAGTGTGTGTGTCTATATATATATATATATATATATATATATATATATATATATTGTAACAACCCCCCTTTTTGTACATTTTAAATCGACGATAAACCGCACACGTTAGACTCAAACCATACAAAAGGCCGAATTGTTCATGGGGTGAATAAGAAAAAGGAAGAAAGAAAGAAAACAAAACAGAATCTCGCAGCGGAATGACAAAATATAATAATCAAATAGCAGTTCATGAAGCTGTTTTACAAAACATTTGATAATACTTATACAACACAGAATCAGAGTTACACATACCAAAGAATAATAAATAACAATGCACCGGAACAATGTGATGCAGCAGAACAATATAGTAAATAATAATAATAATACAACCTTCGTCTTCGTCCTCCAGAAATAGGGTCTTCAAACCTGAAATGCTCAGACCGACCCGAGCGAATTGAAAAGACAAAACACTTGAGTCAGAACTAAAAGATCTTATGTAAGTTAAATCAACGGTAAATATATGAGTGGAACGACGTCAGAGATGTTTACGGGCTTTGACATCTCCAATCCAGTGTCCAACGCGAGTGTAGTAACTTAAGAGATGCTCGGGATTCACATCTCCTAAGGAATCTACTATGTAGTAATATACGCTATTATAATGTCTAATAGTAAAATAAACTTACTTTAAAATAGAGTTAAGGGTTTACATTTTCCATCTTAACACATATACAGTGCCAATAGTCTATGCAACACCTATTTATCTGGCAATTAACGCTTAATTATGAAACCAAAAGCACTAATAATTGCTTCCACAGCCTGTATTTCACTTATATAATCCTATAAGAGTTAATAATTATACAAAATGAAATATTTAAAGTTGTTTCAACCACTAACAACCAAATTAATATAAACAACAATCACTTGCAACCAATATACAATCATCACATAAAAATCAACACAAATCAATTATCCATTCATATCAAACAAACCAAAAAGTTGTTTGTGTTCAAAACTTTAAATTGTACAGAATGAAAAATAAACTACTAAGTGCACCATTTACCCAACAGTCTTAGATGAAACTAGATAGATTATTCATACATCCAAACAATTTTAAAGTATCCTTGCCCAAACAACCATAAACCAAACAAACAATGACCCCAAGCATAAATTAAGTTCATACTTATTAATTTCATTTCACAACATTTATTGCTTCACATCCTTTTCATTCATATAATAATTTATCCTTTTAATTTACATTTTATTTCTTACAGTTTCATTTTCATCCTTTTATTTTCATACGTTATCTTCATTCAGTGATTACTTTCTTTAATTTTTCATTTATCTCTTACAAAATTTTACAAAATCTCATTTTCATTTATTCATATCATGTCAATTTCTTTTTATTGCATTATATTCATTTATTCACTACTAAATTTCATTTATTACATTCATTTATTAATAGCGTTCATGTTCAATTCAATTACTTAGCATTTCAACTCATTAACTTAAGTTTATAGTCATCTACTTGCAATATTTACTTTCTATCACATTTTATTATAGTAATATTTCAATTATAACTTAAGCTTATAACCACTATAACATCAAATTCTTATTTATAAAAGAAATTCATTGAACACTCTCATTACATAATTTCACTTGTACAATTTTCATTACATTTTCTTATTAAACATTACAACTTTCAAATCTTTTGGTAAGTTATATATATGCTTTTTAAGAATGCAATCGAAAATTATACAAGTTTATCTTATTTCTATTAATAAATTAAACGTTCAATAATCATATCTTTTGTTTTTATAGGTTACATATTTCAACTTTCTGGAAATTTCATTTGTAAGCTAGAATTTAATCTCTTATTTAAATTAGAGGTTCCAATTATTAATTCGTTACATTCCATTTCACTACAATAATTGAACTATTAATCAAAAGAAACTTAAGAACTAAATACCAGATTAAATTTCAAATTCTTTTAAAATAACAGATAAATGTATATACTTACAACTTATATATCCAAGTATATTTAAAACAATTTAAAATTTATTTTTGTCTATCAAAATAAATATGTAGTAAAGCTACTACGGTGGCCTTCCTACTTTGAAACTCGAAAATGAATGTCGATAATGCGTGCACTCATCACCGAAATTATTTCCTAGCACATAGAGTGGAGTACATTACTTATTTCTTTCCAAAGTTTCTTTAAAACAATTCTTTCAAATTATATGGAGATATTTATATCCGAAAATACTTCTAACCCATATTATTATTATATTCCAAAATCATTTGAAAGAAATTTTCAAAACCGCGGGACTTAGGTTCTAAATTTCCAATTTCATTTATTTTAATTTTCAAATCTTGTTTCCAACTTATATTCATAAATTTCACTACCTAACAACCATTATATTACAACTAAATATATGTCGTTTATAAAATTTTTATTATATATAGATATATATAATATGAAAAATTATTTCATTCACCTATATTCAAAACAAATATTGTATCAGTTTGTCCTATTAAGTGTTTAGAAATCCCTATTGATGTCATAGCATCCTATGCGCCAACCACAATCTATAAATACAAAATGGAACAAATTAACACAATATCAAAACTTTTTATAACACTAACAAACACGCTCTCTCATATATATACACTCAACGACTCATCATAGGGTATTACTACCCTATTAGTAAACAATCAGACCCCACAAAGCTAAGGTATATCGCAAAACCAAAGCTCTGACACCAAATGTAACAACCTGCCTTTTTAAACGCTTTAAATCGATGATAAACCACACACATCAGACTCAAACCATACAAAAGGGTGAATTATTATTGGGGTGAATAAGAAAAAAGAAGAAAGAAAATAAAACAGAATCTCGCAGCGGAATGACAAAATATAATAATCAAATAATAGTTCATGAAGCTGGTTTACAAAACATTTGATTATACTTATACAACATAGAATCAGAGTTACAAATACCAAAGAATAATAAATAACAATGCAGCGGAATAATGTGATGTAGCGGAACAGTATAGTAAATAATAATAATAATACAATCTTCGTCTTCGTCCTCCAGAAATAGGATCTTCAAACCCTGAAATGCTCAGACTGACCCGAGCGAATTGAAAAGACAAAACACTCGAGTCAGAACTAAAAGATCTTATGTAAGTTAAATCAACGGTAAATATATATACGAGGCTACGAGAAGATACTCCATAGGTACGACACAAATCAAACTCGTACAAGGCTCGCTAGGGTAGGTGACACGGCACAATTAGGCAATACCAGGGTAGACATACCAATTACGCTTCTGGGCTGGTAGTGATGCGTAGCGCACAGCTACCGCCCATATCGAGCTACACCCCCAAAAATAATCAAAGGGCCCCAATCAATCACAAAGTAATAGAATGGTATCGAAGGAGAGTGTGTCCCATAAGAGGAGCTACCTCACTGGCCCATCAATCGCTCCTGTTTTAGCAAACTTGTGCCACCTCACGGGAGTCGGGTCCATATATATACCTCAAAGGAGCGCCGCCACCATCCTACTTTATTCTGGAATCCCCACCGCGTTCACGGTTATTAAAGTGGTTTTCGGTATCGATAGGGAGTATGCCCATATCCGATCCCGGTCTCTTTAACAACCAACCGTTATTATAATACCACGGTCATTTTCAATATAGTTTAAACTTTTAAAACCAAAATATCATTGCCTTTTCAAAACCAAATCAATACGGTATCATTTTCATTTTAAATATATCCTTTTCCAAAATCATAGCACTTTCAAAGTTATAACACTTCAAAATAAAAAACACTTGAAAAATAACACTTTCAAATCATAATACTTTGAAACTCATAACTTCGAAGCATAACTTTCACCACTTAAATGGTTTGAATATTAAAATACTTTATATAATAAAATAGCTTCTTCAATTTTACAAATCAATTCCAAAACAACTCAAATTTATGAATTCTAAATTTAACCAGATCCCAAATCATAAATTTCAATTCAATTTAGTTTCCAAATAAATTATTCCAAATTATATTGATCTCAAAACAAATTTAATCCATAGAATAAACCATTTCAACTTCAATATATTTCAGACTTTAAGTATTCAACAATTTTAAAACTAAATTTGGTAATTTCATATATATATATATATTAAATTCAATTTTCTATTATTTAGTTTTGAAATATTTACTTAATAAATCCATTATCATTTAAATAAAACCCAGATTACAACTAACTACATATTTCCTTCAATTTATTTATACTTGAAATATTCATTTAATTTACCTTAAACCAAAATCAAGTTATAAAAATCATTCCTTTTAAAATTTCAAATTTAATAAATTTCACATCATACTTATTTGAGTTTCATTCTTAAATAAATTCAATTTCAAATAAATTTCAAATTTATCTTCCGACCTTAATTTATTTAAATCATTACAAACTCTAAATTAAAATATAATTAAAATACTTGACCATATTATCTTCAATAAAAATCAAACTTATTATTAAGCTTATTCTATATTAAGACAAATTAATACGTAGCATAATTCAAGAATAAAATAACATTTATATAATATCTAAAATCAATATTTATATAAAACCATATATTCTTTACAAGATCATAGAAATCATTTTGAAAATATTTTTATATATACAAACCACGGTGTTTGTATAAAATTTTCTATCCTACGGTCAAGTGATATGGATATTTATCATTTCAATCCGAAATTTAATATTTTACGGTTGTATGTCATTTCAAATAGCAATCCTAAATTAATAATAATCCATAATGAACTTGCAGTTTATAACGATATAAACTAAACATCCATTCAACCAATATCAACAATCAACATCCATCATAATCATCATCCAAAGCAGTCCATAAATATCAATATAGAAACTGATAATAAATAATAGGTATTTAACTGGCAGTTTATATGCAATAATAAATTAAATAACAGTTTAATTCAAATAAATTCAATTTTACTGAGATGATGATTAAAATATACCAAACAGTCGTAAATAAATTCCCAATCAGATCTTGAATTAAATTTAACAAACATAAGAAATTTTAGAAGTTGCGAGTGGGTTCAAACACTCACGTTTTGAATTTAAATTGAGTTTAAATCCAATTTAAACCCAAAATTTGAACAGTCTCAGAATTCGTTCAAACCTATGTCAAAATGTTCGGAATTCAAATACGATCCCAGCGGAACGAATGACACATGAATTAGACTTCGTATGCAAAAGTTATGTACGTTAGAACATTATATGATTTTAAAACGACAAAAAACTACCTGCTACGTTACGAACAGACACGTCAACTCCACTACTCAGGCACGCGAATCCAACCCACGAACCCTAGCTCACACTAATGTTAGCCGCCGCTACCTTTGAAAATTTCATGACCGCCACGTGGATCATCGCTTCGATCAGGCCTCACCATCGCCTCCACCATGCCAGGCCGAGTCTTCCAGTGCCACGTGGCCCTTCGCATTGTCCCCACGGTGAACCCGTCGTCGTCGCCTAGGGCTGGCGTTCATGGCCAGGACGTAATCCTCTGACAGTAATGAACGCCCCTGGAGATCACTGCTTGAACCCCTCTGCGCAACGCACACCTTCGATCGTCAATTGAAAGACGATGGACCGTTGATCGCCAAAGTTTCATATGGAGGGCGGGACTAAATTATGGGTTTCTGGAAAAAATTTGATTCGATCTCAAAAATGAATTACAAATCTAAGATGCGCTCGTCGAGAGCTTCAAATCCATATATAATTCGATATAGTTTGTGGAGTTTGAAATTTTGATATGAATTTGATTTTGAATTTTGCAATTGGGAATTTAGGGTTTGTCTGCTATTGAGAAAGAGGAGCAACATAAATTTCTGTACGTATATAAATGAGTTTGGGTTCATAACGAGGTATTTATAGACAAAGCTGGAAATAGAAAGAATGGACCAGATTGACTGAACGATACACAACCCGAAAAGCCTGTTTCGACTCCGGATCGAAAATGGGTCAACCCATATATCAAAATAGATGTTTTCAAATCGACGCGGCTTTGAAAAGAAATCAAAAAGGAGAAGTTTTGCAGCCACGTGGAATACAAGTGATGAAGATAATAAAAGTACTAGTAGTGAGAGTGAGAAAGCAGATATGTGCCTTCAAGGAAATATAACTGATAGCGATGACGACGAGCCAAGTGAGGTATCAAAACCCACTCACTCAGAACTACTTATATATTTCCACGAAGTAAATGGCTATTTTGAACGACTTAGAGAAAAGTATGCTAAAATTGAATCACAAAGAGATAGTTTGATAGAATTCAATGAACAACTTGACCAAACAGTTAAAACCTACCAAAGTAGGATACCTAAGTGTGATAAGTGTCCAACATTCGAAGAACAAATTAAAAAATCAGCAATAAATATAAAATCACTTGAAAATGAAATTCCGATTATAAAAGAAAGTGAAAATACTAGGAGAGAAATTCTATTAAAAAGTGCACACAATTGTTAAACGAAAATGAATCCCTCAAAACATAAGTCCAACAATTGTCAACGACTTCAGATAAATTTTCAAAAAGTGAAAAATCGTTGAATATGCTATTAGGAAAGCAAAATGTTAATATAGTTTGACAAGGACATGGATATAATCAATCTGAAAAAGTTAGAAGCAAAATTAATCAAGTCAATTCTATGTGCACAATTTGTAGAAAATATGGACATAATCACAATAATTGTTGGTATAGACCCAAACACGTGAAAACTATACCAATTTGGGTTCCAAAAGGCACAAATAAAATCTCTCAAAGTTAAACAAATCTGAGTGCCTAAAGGAACATATATAAATAGTTTTGGGTCTCCATAAAATTATTTTTCAAAATATTCAGCCACCAACAATCATAGACCTATAAAAACAAATAGGTCACAAAAATCTTTTATCGTGTAGGAGTGGTGGCAGGCTAAGGAACAACAACAGTATAATCTGGATTCTTGCTGTTCCAGAAAAACAACGGGTGACAAAGCAAATTCCTTAGCCTAGTATAAAGGTGACAGAATCATAATGGACAACAACGAGAAATATCGTAAAGGTAAAACAGGTAATGGTATATTTATTTGAATGATATATTAAATGTGATAACCTGCACCGTAATCTGAGTTAAATCAGCCAATAATGTGATGATGAAATAATGATGACTTTGATTCTGACTTATTCAAAATTGTTGGCCAATTATATTCTTATGCCAAGGACACTATAAAAATCTGTAGAGTCTTTGAATTACTTCATATATATTAGTTTGGATTAATAATATTGTTTTATTGGATGATATTACATTTGGTTATCTTACGGCTGGCTCTATATTCACAGTTTTTGATTATTTACACAGCTTCAATTCAAATTCAAGAGAATGTCATTTAAAAAGCTGTTAAAATTGATTTTGAGTTTTTTTGTTGCACACTTCATGGTCTGGTCTATCAAATTCAATTAATGATAATTTTGAGTGAAAGAGAAATTCAGATGCAGATTACACTGGTAATCTAGTTGATAGAAAAATTACTAGTTGAACTTAATTTTTGTTGAGACATTTAGTAACTCCATCGTTTTTCAAAGAAAATATCTGCATATTTTCATTTCAAATAATTTTCAAATAGCAGAAAATTTTCTCATATAACCCCTTCGAGAAAATCATTTTTGACCATGTTTTCAGATTAGTCATTTTGAAAAATTGATTTTATAATTATTTTTGAATTTGATTTTAAATGATTATTTTGACTAATCTGAGTCCCTAGTAATTATCGAAAAGATAAATAATGATTGAAAAAGTGATGAGTGTTGATATTTATCATATATTATGACTCGAAACGGTATAATTAGTAAATTTCTTTAGAAATTTAAACAAAAGTTATAAAACTTTTTGTTGGTAAAAAAATCCATGACCATCTCTATTTCTATCATATTTCAAACGACCATCACTCATCAAAATTCTATATAGTTTGCCAATATGTGGTACTTTAAATTGGAATCATTCGTTTTTCATTTTACATTTTTTAATAAAATAAATAATAATAATAATAAAATTAAAATAAAATCCAAAGTATTCACTCTCATTTAAAAGTCCTTACGGTTATGCATGAGTGAATTGCTTGGAATTTGTTATATGCTTCCATGCTCATTTAAAAGTCCTCACGGTTATGCATGTATGGAACGCATATCAAAATTGATTTTTTAATAATAAACAAGTTGATTCTAATCTCATTTAAATTCCTCACGGTTATGCGTGGTTAGAAGATACTTGAATTCATTTTTTAAAAATAAAATTGGAATAATTCTAATCTCATTTAAAAGTCCTAACGGTTATGCATGGTTGGTAGATATTCAAATTCTTGATATAAATATACCACAAATAGACACAACTGTATGGTTTTATATGGTGACATCATTCCCATCATTCTAAAAGTGGAATATGTGCCCAACAAAGTATTTTTGATTTTTGTTTGATTTTTTATTGAAATTGAATATTTATATTCAATTGATTTTAAATTTTGGATTAATATCTATCACTTTATCTCCATTTTCCTAACTCTATTACTCTTTTGCTGATAACAAAAGAGGGAGAGAAAAGTTAAGATTTTGTCAAATAAAATCAAGCAAAGGTCAAATATTTTCTATTTGCATCTAGGCTCATTTGCATATTTTTAATGGTATGCATATGTGAAGGGGGAGCTTTGTGTAGAGAGGAAGCATTCAAATAGGGGGAGCAAATGGAATCATCAAATACATTAAATATGTTCAAAATCTTAAATATATGTTTGTTATCGTCAAAAGGGGGAGATTGTTGAATATGCGATTGCTATGATTTTTGTTTGATGACATATATATATATATATACACACACACACATATATTCATTTAAATGTATTTGTTAATATACTATTTTATTTTTCATAGATTAAATAAATATTTGCTGAATAAAATAAATAACACAAAATTTGAATTCAAACAGAAATTTTATTCAAATAAATATTTATTACAATTTTTGAATAGTACAAATTTCAAGATCTTACTATATACAATTTCAATTACAATACAAATTTGATTAAATTACATTACACATTTACATTGCACCTCACTACATATCACTCATTCACTCAACTCATACTGATCTTCAACTTCATTCCAATGTGAATCCAGCATCTGAGTGATCTGCAAAAATATACAGTGATGCGGTAAAATTGAAAATAAAATATTTTTGCAGTATAAAATAAAATGTGGATTTTAAAAATAATATTTGCCTCGGTTATTTGGGTTGTTCATCATCATTTAATTTTGAATACATCTTTCACGAACAGCTTGTGACATACACAGTGTATCACTGTATATGCCACAAGGCCGTGCACACCGATATATACACTTGATAAAATTACAGGGACAAGCGAGCACAGGTCAAACCCAAAACGCCGGGTTCAACTCAAGTGCAATAAAAATAATGTCACAATATTCAGCACATGGTCAAAGCCGAGCTACAAGCTGGATTCAACTCAGGTGTAATTCGAAAAACAAATCCAAATGCAATAAAATGGTCGGGCGCAACCTTACAGCACACTTGTATACATTTATGTAAACCAGACAAGTACGAATGCACAACTGAAAACATGAATAACAAATCGTACATACACAGTGCAAAAGTGATGAGTTACAACTCAGTACAACACAACCAGATTGCCCAGGCTCATAGACACAAATGACACAGTATATGTCAACCAGGCAGAATCAAAGTGGCAACACATCAAAATTCAGTGTTGACCAAAACTGCTTCTAGAAAACATAACCAAGAAACAATGCAGACTCAAATATCAAATGCACAAGTGTTGTAACGTTTGCGATTTTTCGTTGCCGAAAAACCGAAATGTTATGGGTTTTAAAAAGAATTTAAGAAAAGAAAAAGACAGAAGAAGAGGGAAGAAGATAGAAAAGATAGAAACATAGAGAGAAAAGAACATAGAAAATAGAAATTAGAGAGAATAGAAAACAGAAAAGAAGATAGAACATTTTAAAATAGAAGAAAAAGAGAATAGAGGAAAAAGAAAAACAGAAGAAAATAGGACGGAATTTTAACATAGGACAGAACAGAAAACAACAGAATCACATCAGAATCTCACAATTCGCAGCGGAACAACATATAATAAATAATGAATAATCTTTAAACAAAGAACTATATCAGTTATTACATTTTATACATTTCATTTCATTACATCATATCATCAGAGTATACAATATCAAACAAACAGCGGAAAAAGAATACTATATAAACTAGTAATACGCCATGCCATCCAGCTTGCCTCCAGCAATTCCTGAATATCCAGAATATCCTGATAAACCTTAACTCTTGACTGCCCGTGTGGAAATTGGTGGGCACCCAGAGTTTAGGAAGGAAAACAATAAACTCCGATTCAGTCATGTGACTGGTGTGAGAACTCAAAACAGTTTATTTATCTTTAAAAATCAAAATAGAGGAATATTTTTATTTCAATTCGCAATGCTTTTAAAAATGAGACTACCATAAGGCCTCCCGCACACACACACATGCAAACGCAGAATCGGAGGAGATTTCTCCTTATGATAGTCAAAGATGCTTGATACGCATTTAAAATAACATTTGATATTATTACTAGTGCATAGTGTAGAAAAAATTCATTTAGAAAGTAGAATATAAATCTTAGCCAACATACGACCATTATCGTATGCCTACTATAGCTACCATCCAAACAGTGGTGACCACCATAAGTGAATAGCAGGTTCTACAACTAATACCGTACAAGTTTCGTATTGGGAATTGGATTTCCAACAAATGGTCAGGCCAAGGAACTTCCCATTGCCACATGAGAATGCCTCTGGAAAGACATCCCCGAGAACCAAACCGGAACTCTGCCAACACAAGGCCGGGTTACCCCTAACTGGGTAACTACTGACACGAGCACGCCATTCCCCGATCGTAAACGACCTTTCTCACGGGATCCCAAAAACCAACAACCACAAAGTAATAAATTCGCAGTAACCACATAGGTTAAATATCTGGGCTCCATACCATGATACCACCTCTATCCAGAAGGAAATGTACATACCCTAAATGGTGCTACCCCTCATAACCTTGCCGCATCTTTCCTGTTTTGACCATTTCCGGGGTGTGAGGTTCGACGAAGTCACGTCCACAAAAACATACTTTATACAAAAGCCATGCTTTGGGTCAACAAATGATCAACACAATGATCACTAAGATAGACGATCAAATAAACGATCCTATCACAATAATCAACACAATGATCATTTCAGCAACACTCAGCATGTCACATTACCAAATTGGGAATATATCGCTGATAACTTCAACTATATAACCTCTGAGCTCGTACGTCTCAGAGAAGGGTGTTAAGCTAAAAGAATAAATTCTCCGCCACCAACAGAAATATATTTGAATGAAATCGGCTTTATATCTCAACTTGTAATGTCAGACATACAATCCATACAAGTCTGTTCCGGGCTCGAACAAAACCGAAGGCACTTACAAAGAAGTCCTTGCAATCCGGATATTCACAATCCTGATCGGATTTCCCATCACTTAGGGAGTCTCTATACCGCTGCAACTCAGTGCAGAGACAATCGATAGGTCATCCTATCGCTCTCGCAAATACCGGGTCTTCAACACCGATCTTCAATGCAATTCATAACGACGTATCACATATTCGGAATGGGTTATACGACCCCATGGTCCTTTCCCGGTTAACCCGAATAGTGAGCGCTTATTCAAAAATAAGTGTAGCATTCACATTCAAACAAATCATATCAATTACCCATTCAAAGGGAAATATTGATAGTCGGTTATTGAACTATCACTGGATATGCACACATCACCAGTTTCCAAATAATTTTCCAATTATTTATTTCACAAAATATCTTTACAAGATATATAATTTCAATACTTCAAAAATAAATCAATATTTATTTTTTTAGACAAATTCCACTTCCTTTATAAATTCCTTAGTGAATTTATAATTCCAAAATATCAATGAATATTCGATTTCAATTATTCATTTTCAATTTATCTTCAAAAAGATAAATTCTAAATATCACTTCATATTGGAAAACAATTCCATACTTATTTAATAAGTAATTCACAAATTTTATTTATTTTCAACACTTCGAAAATATTCAATATACTTAAATCGAAATTAAGTATATATTTCATTCTTTAAGGAAATCATTCTCATAAACATATTTATTTGGGCCAAAACGAATGTTGCGTAAAACATCGTTACGACAACCCAAAATCACTAGTATAGGGATTCGAATTTTAAGATAGATATATAAATCCCAATACTATACAAAACATTTCCTTTCGGAAATCATTTACTATAACAACAGTGTTAAGTCCACCATTCCCTTTTATTTCTCGAAAACGTCTATTTCAACAATAAATGTTGAAATCTATGGTTTCGAATCTCAATGCATTTAAAACATCGTTAGATCGTTTTAATTCTATTTCAAATATCACACTCAAAACAATTTCTTTAACATATTATTCACTATTTAAAAACGTGAATATCCTACGTTAACACATTTCATCCTTTTATACATTTCATTTTAAAGGATTATTCACAGTCAAAGATGTGAATATAACTCCATTAATAGGTTTCAAAAATTTACTTATCAAAATAAGTCGTTTGTGAATTTATAAAACAACGTTTATAAACTCCATTTCTATTTATTTTATAACAACTTCCTTTTATAAATTCCTTTATTAACCTATTCAATTTATAACTCAATTATAAACTAAAGGTTCATATTATAAGTTAAATGCTTATAAAACGATTATTTTACAAAATCGTTCTTCTAAAGACTTTCCAAACCATAAATCTTATAACTTATAAGATTCATTTATTTAACCAAATCTATTCTTTCTATAACTTCACAAATTTATAATTCTTACTATTTATAAATTTCATTTATAACTTCACCGTTTATAATTCTATAAATTTCATTCTTTAACGAAATTCATTTTCACTTCATTCAAACATTTATAAAAACTCGTTTTAGAATTTCAATATCTCAATTTATAAATATCCATTTATAAATCTCTTATATAAATCAATTCATATTAATATTTTAAAAACGTCTTTAAACTCCTTTATAATTTCATCATTTTTGATTTATAAAATAATCAAATTTTTATAAATCCTATATTTAAACTTTTCACAATAAATTTCAGAAATCCCAATTTAACTATTTTATAAAGTCATTAATTCCTTATTTTCAAAAATCAGCTTTTAACTATATTTCTTAAAAATCATAATTTTTATAACTTTAAAAATTATAACGTTTATTTATTTATAATGGATCAATTCCAAAATATAGTATATTCTCAAAAATCACTTTAAAAATCATTTTAAAATCCCAAAATTTGGTCCAATGATGCTACATACCAAATAGTCAATCACGACAACAACGATATCATATATCAATATGAAAATCCATCAAATATCAAAATATTTGAAATCAAATAAAAACTGTTGAGGAATCCAGTTGGATCCCTCCAACCTGTTTTCCTGCATCCAAAAACATTAGCACAATACCAATTTCGCTCCAGTACGAAATTATCGCGGTATATGTTCTTATTAAATATTATCCGCTTAATAACGGCGCAATAGGGTCTCATCCGCTAAAAATAAAATGCGGGAAATCAATAACTCCAATATATACATATGCCAATATATATATATTGCCATTATATATAATACCAATTTCACTGTTTATGAAATATTCGCGGTATATGTTTTTAATAAATAACATCCGCTTACTAACGGCGTATAATGTCTATTTTAACAATCAATAGATATCAATCAACATTCAAACATGCATTCAAATATTTTAAATCTAACTATTTAAAATAAAATCGAAACTGATTCGATTGAGTGAGAAGTTCTCACCTTGGTTTTAAATTCCGTTTTAGCGATTTATTTCGAATAAAATTAAACGGACGTTTAATTTTACCTAAAATTCTCACTAACTCCAAACGACTCCAATCCAACTCCATCGCGTAGTGCTCGTCCATACGATTCCAACGCAACTGGTTTCGCGCGTTTTCGACCTCGTATGAAAAAGTTATTGATTTTACAAGTTTACACGATTTATAATATATAAATTACAACATAACTAACTAATTTTTAACCTATATCTCATCAGGACCGTAGGATCATGCTTCCTTCATCACAGCCGTTCCACGCAACACCCTTCTCCCTCGTTCACGTCTCCAGGCATCACGAAATGAGGCCGAACCCAACATAGATCAACTAGGGTTAATTTTAGCAACCTCATCTCTCAACTATAATTCGATCAAGAAGCGCCATTTCGAAGAGCTCGACAAACTCCATACTCGGCCTGAATATCCCCAAGCTCGGCCCCCCTATCTCGAATTGCGTGCGCAAGTATGGCCGAACGCACCCCTGTAGCTCCTCCTCTGGTGCTCCATTTTACATCACAGCCGTTCAGATCGTAGCTCTCACTCCCCTCTCCAACTTTCATGTTGACAACTTCCTCTAATTGTTGACGGATCGTGAGTGATTGAGGGAGGAAGGAGAAGAAATACTGGCCATTGAATATTAACTGGCGGCTGCAGTTATTGGATTAGGGTTTTAGTATTTTTATTTTTTTATTTTGTGATGGTGGTGGTCTATTTATAGAGTTTTGAACGACACTATTCATCCGGAAATTCCGAACTCCGATTTACGCGCCGTAACCAGCGTTTCTAGGGTTTACCCCGCGTTCCGGACACAATGGAACAGGTTTCGAAAGCTAATTCGGACATCTGTGCGAGTTATGGCTGCAAACGCTCAATTTAAATTAAACCGATTTAAGTCGATTTCTAGGCGTTTTAATTTGTACCGGACAAACCGTAAATCCAATTGACTTGAAATTTGAAACCTTACAATAATATCACATTACGGATCCGATGAAACTGGTTTCGTCGAAATCCGAGACTTTTTGAAAAATGGCTATTTTAGCTCGCCAAATTTAAATTAAAAATAAATCGATGCGTTTCGAGCTGCCACGATCAAACGATAACTCCGATTGACACGAAAATTGAAATCCGGTAATAACTAACTATTACGGATCCAATGGAACTGGTTTCGTTCAATTCTGAGACTGTTCAAAAATTGGCTATTTTCACTAGTCGATTAAATATTAAAATATTCAATTTTCACAATTTAACTCTTAATTCGATTTTAAAAGTTCTAAAATATCATTCTAACTTCAATATGATAAAATAAAATTTTACAAATCATTTTCAATCATATTTAACTCAATTTTCAATTATTTCCATAATTTAACATATTAAATTATCGATTTAATTATTCAATTAAATCCAATAATTCAAATAAAAATTTATTTGACTTATAAATTTACTTATTAATATTTAAAATTAATTAAATATTCAAATTTTAATTTCTAAAAATTCTGGGTCGTTACAATTTTCCCCCCTTAAAAGAATTTCGTCCTCGAAATTATTAAGTAAGAAAAGTTACAGAATCTATTAATTTTCCAAAATCCATAGTTAAATATCTTACAATACTTTACTAAGTTTTCAAATCATATTTAGTTATCTTTTCAAAAACAACTACTATTGTCTAACTTTCCATTCTAAATCAAAGTTAAAGTTTTCAAAATTTTCCAATTTTCTCAAATTTTTTCTAACGCCTTAAATTTCCGGAAAAATTCGCCATAGTCTCCTTTGCACGGCTCGATCCGAAAAAAAAATGACAGTATATATATCACAAATATACATCTCATCAAGTAATGAGGCATCCCGAAGGGAAAAAAGTGTAAAAGTACGGTATGTAATCCGAGATATGTACCTTATATTTTATTAGCAAGCATATACGGCTAATATAGCGCAAAAGCGAGCTCCAAATGCGAAGCAAACGCGATCCGTACCTACTAATTACTCAACAAACAACATGAGAACATGCATATATGAAAATAATCTCAATATACAACATATATCTCCATAACAACTATATATGTCACATAGCAAATGCAACATATTCTAACATCAACCAACTAGCATTCAACAAATTCATAATAAATATATATTCATTTATATTCTCATTAATATTCAATGAATTGGTTTTCAATTTAATCACATTTGATTTATTAAAATTGGATGTTTTTACTAACATTCATTTTCAATTAGTTTATATTCACTAATTTATATTCAAGTTGGTTCACTTCCAAATCAAATTCAATTCTATTCAAATTTATTTACTTCTAATTGAATTTCAATTAATTTAGCTTTCAATTTCGTTAACGCTTAATGAATTATATACAATCAACTAATCAATCAAATAACAACCAATGTATATTAGTTACAACCAAATTCCTTTACTTATATTCATTCAATTCGGTTTAACACCATCACTTTCAATTGGTTTAATTAATTGATTTTCATTCAATTATTCAACTTTCTAATAACATTAGATTTTAATGAATTAACACTTATATTCATTATTTCACATCAACTTAATTTACATTCAATTGATTAACATCCAATTCATTCATTCAATTCAATTACTAAAGTTGAATTCATATATATAACTTAAGTTCACATTTATCACTTAACTTTATTAATTTAGTTTGATATCAATATCAACTTCATTCAAACAACACTTAAGTTATATTCCATTTTATAAACATCACTTTTTTTATTTACAACTCACATTCATAAATATATTCATATAGTTTCACTTCTTATATATATAAGTTTATTTCACAATTGTAAATCACTTTAATTATAATTTAACTCTTATAATTCTTTTTTTTACTTATACAATAATCCTTTAATTTAGATTATTCAAACAACTAAACAATCAACTTATATACACTTTAATAATTCTGAAAAATTATTTCTTCATATACAAAATATAATCAAGGTAAAATTATTTCATTTACCCAATTTAAAGATCAATACTGTGTCGAATTGTTCTATTCAAGTGTTTAGAAACCCCTTCGGCATAGTCTTGCGGACCACGCTGACGAAAGTTCATATGCCACTCAATAAACCAACCATCACAATATAAAACAATTTCATATTCATTAACAAATACGCTCTCATAGCTATTATTACACTCAAACTCATTCTAGAGCACTACTGACTCTATCTCTAATGAATAATACCCAACAGAACCATGGTTGTCGCTTAACCATATGCTCTGATACCAAATTGTCAGGACCCGATTCTTCGACTTCCGAAAATTCGACATCGACACTCACTTTATCGACTGCCGAGGAATCGAACGACGGAAAACCGAACACTGAGGGTTTTTTAAAAAAAAAGAAAAGAAGAAAGAAGATCGGAAAGAAGGAAATAGAAAATAATAGATAAGGTAGAAGATGGAGGGAGAAGAAGATAGAAAAGATAGAAACATAGAGAGAAAAGAACATAGAAAATAGAAATTAGAGAGAATAGAAAACAGAAAAGAAGATAGAACATTTTAAAATAGAAGAAAAAGAGAATAGAGGAAAAAGAAAAACAGAAGAAAATAGGACGGAATTTTAACATAGGACGGAACAGAAAACAACAGAATCACATCAGAATCTCACAATTCGCAGCGGAACAACATATAATAAATAATGAATAATCTTTAAACAAAGAACTATATCAGTTATTACATTTTATACATTTCATTTCATTACATCATATCATCAGAGTATACAATATCAAACAAACAGCGGAAAAAGAATACTATATAAACTAGTAATACGCCATGCCATCCAGCTTGCCTCCAGCAATTCCTGAATATCCAGAATATCCTGATAAACCTTAACTCTTGACTGCCCGTGTGGAAATTGGTGGGCACCCAGAGTTTAGGAAGGAAAACAATAAACTCCGAGTCAGTCATGTGACTGGTATGAGAACTCAAAACAGTTTATTTATCTTTAAAAATCAAAATAGAGGAATATTTTTATTTCAATTCGCAATGCTTTTAAAAATGAGACTACCATAAGGCCTCCCGCTCACACACACATGCAAACGCAGAATCGGAGGAGATTTCTCCTTATGATAGTCAAAGATGCTTGATACGCATTTAAAATAACATTTGATATTATTACTAGTGCATAGTGTAGAAAAAATTCATTTCGAAAGTAGAATATAAATCTTAGCCAACATACGACCATTATCGTATGCCTACTATAGCTACCATCCAAACAGTGGTGACCACCATAAGTGAATAGCAGGTTCTACAACTAATACCGTACAAGTTTCGTATTGGGAATTGGATTTCCAACAAATGGTCAGGCCAAGGAACTTCCCATTGCCACATGAGAATGCCTCTGGAAAGACATCCCCGAGAACCAAACCGGAACTCTGCCAACACAAGGCCGGGTTACCCCTAACTGGGTAACTACTGACACGAGCACGCCATTCCCCGATCGTAAACGACCTTTCTCACGGGATCCCGAAAACCAACAACCACAAAGTAATAAATTCGTAGTAACCACATAGGTTAAATATCTGGGCTCCATACCATGATACCACCTCTATCCAGAAGGAAATGTACATACCCTAAAGGGTGCTACCCCTCATAACCTTGCCGCATCTTTCCTGTTTTGACCATTTCCGGGGTGTGAGGTTCGACGAAGTCACGTCCACAAAAACATACTTTATACAAAAGCCATGCTTTGGGTCAACAAATGATCAACACAATGATCACTAAGATAGACGATCAAATAAACGATCCTATCACAATAATCAACACAATGATCATTTCAGCAACACTCAGCATGTCACATTACCAAATTGGGAATATATCGCTGATAACTTCAACTATATAACCTCTGAGCTCGTACGTCTCAGAGAAGGGTGTTAAGCTAAAAGAATAAATTCTCCGCCACCAACAGAAATATATTTGAATGAAATCGGCTTTATATCTCAACTTGTAATGTCAGACATACAATCCATACAAGTCTGTTCCGGGCTCGAACAAAACCGAAGGCACTTACAAAGAAGTCCTTGCAATCCGGATATTCACAATCCTGATCGGATTTCCCATCACTTAGGGAGTCTCTATACCGCTGCAACTCAGTGCAGAGACAATCGATAGGTCATCCTATCGCTCTCGCAAATACCGGGTCTTCAACACCGATCTTCAATGCAATTCATAACGACGTATCACATATTCGGAATGGGTTATACGACCCCATGGTCCTTTCCCGGTTAATCCGAATAGTGAGCGCTTATTCAAAAATAAGTGTAGCATTCACATTCAAACAAATCATATCAATTACCCATTCAAAGGGAAATATTGATAGTCGGTTATTGAACTATCACTGGATATGCACACATCACCAGTTTCCAAATAATTTTCCAATTATTTATTTCACAAAATATCTTTACAAGATATATAATTTCAATACTTCAAAAATAAATCAATATTTATTTTTTTAGACAAATTCCACTTCCTTTATAAATTCCTTAGTGAATTTATAATTCCAAAATATCAATGAATATTCGATTTCAATTATTCATTTTCAATTTATCTTCAAAAAGATAAATTCTAAATATCACTTCATATTGGAAAACAATTCCATACTTATTTAATAAGTAATTCACAAATTTTATTTATTTTCAACACTGGGAAAATATTCAATATACTTAAATCGAAATTAAGTATATATTTCATTCTTTAAGGAAATCATTCTCATAAACATATTTATTTGGGCCAAAACGAATGTTGCGTAAAACATCGTTACGACAACCCAAAATCACTAGTATAGGGATTCGAATTTTAAGATAGATATATAAATCCCAATACTATACAAAACATTTCCTTTCGGAAATCATTTACTATAACAACAGTGTTATAGTCCACCATTCCCTTTTATTTCTCGAAAACGTCTATTTCAACAATAAATGTTGAAATCTATGGTTTCGAATCTCAATGCATTTAAAACATCGTTAGATCGTTTTAATTCTATTTAAAATATCACACTCAAAACAATTTCTTTAACATATTATTCACTATTTAAAAACGTGAATATCCTACGTTAACACATTTCATCCTTTTATACATTTCATTTTAAAGGATTATTCACAGTCAAAGATGTGAATATAACTCCATTAATAGGTTTCAAAAATTTACTTATCAAAATAAGTCGTTTGTGAATTTATAAAACAACGTTTATAAACTCCATTTCTATTTATTTTATAACAGCTTCCTTTTATAAATTCCTTTATTAACCTATTCAATTTATAACTCAATTATAAACTAAAGGTTCATATTATAAGTTAAATGCTTATAAAACGATTATTTTACAAAATCGTTCTTCTAAAGACTTTCCAAACCATAAATCTTATAACTTATAAGATTCATTTATTTAACCAAATCTATTCTTTCAATAACTTCACAAATTTATAATTCTTACTATTTATAAATTTCATTTATAACTTCACCGTTTATAATTCTATAAATTTCATTCTTTAACGAAATTCATTTTCACTTCATTCAAACATTTATAAAAACTCGTTTTAGAATTTCAATATCTCAATTTATAAATATCCATTTATAAATCTCTTATATAAATCAATTCATATTAATATTTTAAAAACGTCTTTAAACTCCTTTATAATTTCATCATTTTTGATCTATAAAATAATCAAATTTTTATAAATCCTATATTTAAACTTTTCACAATAAATTTCAGAAATCCCAATTTAACTATTTTATAAAGTCATTAATTCCTTATTTTCAAAAATCAGCTTTTAACTATATTTCTTAAAAATCATAATTTTTATAACTTTAAAAATTATAACGTTTATTTATTTATAATGGATCAATTCCAAAATATAGTATATTCTCAAAAATCACTTTAAAAATCATTTTAAAATCCCAAAATTTGGTCCAATGATGCTACATACCAAATAGTCAATCACGACAACAACGATATCATATATCAATATGAAAATCCATCAAATATCAAAATATCTGAAATCAAATAAAAACTGTTGAGGAATCCAGTTGGATCCCTCCAACCTGTTTTCCTGCATCAAAAAACATTAGCACAATACCAATTTCGCTCCAGTACGAAATTATCACGGTATATGTTCTTATTAAATATTATCCGCTTAATAACGGCGCAATAGGGTCTCATCCGCTAAAAATAAAATGCGGGAAATCAATAACTCCAATATATACATATGCCAATATATATATTGCTATTATATATAATACCAATTTCACTGTTTATGAAATATTCGCGGTATATGTTTTTAATAAATAACATCCGCTTACTAACGGCGTATAATGTCTATTTTAACAATCAATAGATATCAATCAACATTCAAACATGCATTCAAATATTTTAAATCTAACTATTTAAAATAAAATCGAAACTGATTCGATTGAGTGAGAAGTTCTCACCTTGGTTTTAAATTCCGTTTTAGCGATTTATTTCGAATAAAATTAAACGGACGTTTAATTTTACCCAAAATTCTCACTAACTCCAAACGACTCCAATCCAACTCCATCGCGTAGTGCTCGTCCATACGATTCCAACGCAACTGGGTTCGCGCGTTTTCGACCTCGTATGAAAAAGTTATTGATTTTACAAGTTTACACGATTTATAATATATAAATTACAACATAACTAACTAATTTTTAACCTATATCTCATCAGGACCGTAGGATCATGCTTCCTTCATCACAGCCGTTCCACGCAACACCCTTCTCCCTCGTTCACGTCTCCAGGCATCACGAAATGAGGCCGAACCCAACATAGATCAACTAGGGTTAATTTTAGCAACCTCATCTCTCAACTATAATTCGATCAAGAAGCGCCATTTCGAAGAGCTCGACAAACTCCATACTCGGCCTGAATATCCCCAAGCTCGGCCCCCCTATCTCGAATTGCGTGCGCAAGTATGGCCGAACGCACCCCTGTAGCTCCTCCTCTGGTGCTCCATTTTACATCACAGCCGTTCAGATCGTAGCTCTCACTCCCCTCTCCAACTTTCATGTTGACAACTTCCTCTAATTGTTGACGGATCGTGAGTGATTGAGGGAGGAAGGAGAAGAAATACTGGCCATTGAATATTAACTGGCGGCTGCAGTTATTGGATTAGGGTTTTAGTATTTTTTTTTTATTTTGTGATGGTGGTGGTCTATTTATAGAGTTTTGAACGACACTATTCATCCGGAAATTCCAAACTCCGATTTACGCGCCGTAACCAGCGTTTCTAGGGTTTGCCCCGCGTTCCGGACACAATGGAACAGGTTTCGAAAGCTAATTCGGACATCTGTGCGAGTTATGGCTGCAAACGCTCAATTTAAATTAAACCGATTTAAGTCGATTTCTAGGCGTTTTAATTTGTACCGGACAAACCGTAAATCCAATTGACTTGAAATTTGAAACCTTACAATAATATCACATTACGGATCTGATGAAACTGGTTTCGTCGAAATCCGAGACTTTTTGAAAAATGGCTATTTTAGCTCGCCAAATTTAAATTAAAAATAAATCGATGCGTTTCGAGCTGCCACGATCAAACGATAACTCCGATTGACACGAAAATTGAAATCCAGTAATAACTAACTATTACGGATCCAATGGAACTGGTTTCGTTCAATTCTGAGACTGTTCAAAAATTGGCTATTTTCACTAGTCGATTAAATATTAAAATATTCAATTTTCACAATTTAACTCTTAATTCGATTTTAAAAGTTCTAAAATATCATTCTAACTTCAATATGATAAAATAAAATTTTACAAATCATTTTCAATCATATTTAACTCAATTTTCAATTATTTCCATAATTTAACATATTAAATTATCGATTTAATTATTCAATTAAATCCAATAATTCAAATAAAATTTTATTTGACTTATAAATTCACTTATTAATATTTAAAATTAATTAAATATTCAAATTTTAATTTCTAAAAATTCTGGGTCGTTACAAGTGTAGTCTCAACGATGAAGGCCATAAAACCAGACCAAGCAACACATATATATGCACAATGAAGCCAGAGGCAACAGGCATAGTCACACTGCATCAGACTAGAAAAAAAAAGACTAGGCAACTATACATGAAGCCAACATGAAACAAGATCAAGTCCAACTACCATAAAAAGGAATAAACACATGAACTACATAACTCAAGCTACCATATCATATATATAACAAGCTTCAGATGGTATACAAGTGGTGCAGAATAATGAACAGTGAAGTAACTGCATGCACACTTATATACATATATACAAAAAACAATGAAAGTGCAGACTAAAGTGGTACAAGACCGAAATAAACAAAATATGAAAATGCAAACTGACTCGAAGCAACGCAACATCGACTTCAACATAGTAATATACTGTGCACAATGCCAACTGCAGTTGCAAATAAGGTACAAACCACACTCGAGTACACATAAAAGCTACTCAACCTCAAGCATTAGGTCGAAATCAATCAGTGACATGTATGCATACACACATTAGAACCAGAAAACAAGGACCAAAATCAAATGCAACCTGAACAGTTTTTACCATAGTCGAAGTCAGTAATGTCAAGTGACCGAAGTCGAATGTAAGTATAAGTTTTGAACAAGGAAGAGAAGCATAAGTTAACAAGCACAAAGAACAAAACAGGTCAAGTATGCTATAACAATGAATTCAATCAGTGCCGAAGTCAAGTAAATGACAAGATTAAAGTCAAGGCCAATGTCAACAGTTAATGGCCAAAGTCGAGCACAAAAACAAAATCAACATCATCGTCAATGAATTCAACGGGCAAGCAAAGTCAAAGCCTTGGAAATCAAGGAATCAGCAAATTCACAAAACCGTGATGACCAAGGCAAAAATATATGAATTGACAAAGTCAGAAATCATCGTCAACATTCAATCAATATCGAATGGCCGAGGAGAATTACAGATGAATTCAAAAAAAAATATACAAACGAAAATCAAGGGGTTCGAACCCTATATAAAAACCCAATCATCATCGGCTACAAAAGCATCGAGTTCAAGTAAGCCAAAACCAGAAAAGCAAAAAGGAGTAAATTACATACCGAATCAGATTCGAACTCGACGCAAATAGAACCAGCCGTGAGCAATTCAAAGAGATAGTCGATCGACAAAGCAAGGACCTAAATCATCATTCGATCGAGCAACTATTGTAGGCAGCTTCTAATTAGAAGCCCTAATTTGCAAGCAAAGGAAAAAGGAACGAACCGCCATTATACAGAGCAAAGAGGAAAGAATGGGCCAACATAATAATAAAAAGAAGAAAAGGGCCGGCCTTGGTTTTAGTTGGGATTTAATAGTTTAAATTAGGGTTTTGTTAGGGTTTTGTTTTATTTAAATTGTATTTTCTTTTGAAAATTGTGTAATTACTAGTCGTGTGACTAGGGGACAAATTACGTGGCGTAGTTTGAGAATTCACAACTCAGTGGCTGAGTTGTGGCAGGGTTTTGAGCGTAGAGTTAGGTTAGTCAGTAGCGGGTGTCGTGAGTTTACGCGTGTAAGCATGTGACTACTTAATTTCTAGCAGAAACCTTAAGGGCAGCACGTAGGTAGGGTTTTGCCGAAGCTGGGTAAATTCTATGTCGTTCTAGATTCTGCTATTATCTGTGCTGCTATAATTTTGATTTATCTGTGTTGAAATAATTTTATAAGCTTCCGCAATAATTTTTATAATTAACAGTATCACCCTATTCACCCCCTCTAGGGTGAAATCGATCCTACAATGTCAAAATCTGAATATTTTACTCCTAGTCCTACTAATGAATGATAGATATATTGAAATCTTGAATACATATCATTTATAGATTCATTGTCTTTCATTCTAAAGCTTTGAAACTGAATTTGAGCATGGATATCTTGCTTTGTTTGACCTTACTAGTTCCTTCATGTGTAACTTTGAGTGTACGCCATATTTCATATGCAGTGCTGCACATGCTAACACCGTTAAACTGATTTTTACCTAAGGCACAAAACAACATATTCATGGCTTTTGCATTTGCTATGGAATCTAGTTTCTATGTATTTTTCCAAGCAGAACACTTCTCAGTAGGGATAGTAGTGTATTATTTTTGAGTTATATTCCATGAATCAAAACCATTTGCTTGCATATATATATTATCATTCATGTGGCCTAATAGTTATAGATCATGCCATTGAATATTGGTGGATGTACAATGGATTGTCCTTCTATGAAGCTAGTGTTAACGCTAGTGCTAGTGTTAGTTTCCATATTATTAGAGTGTAACATAACTGTGTTACGGTTATATGAAGATCCTGCTCTAATACCAAATGAAAGTGTGCTATGGATCGTATAATATGGATATACGATAATATAGAGTATAGTGATGATAGCTATATAGTAAATAGTGCGGAATATAAAAGCAGTATAATAAAAATAACACTGGAGATTTTTACATTGGTTCGGAGCTCCGTCTTACGTCCAGTCCCAGACTCCTTCTAGAATTTCACTAAAATAACAACCTTCACTTAAACCGGAGGAACAGATCTATACAAACCCTGAGTGATCGAACAGGTACCTGAGCAGCGGAACAGGATTTCGCCTCAGCAGCAGAAGAGGACTTCACACGCCTGAGCAGCAGAATAGGACTTCAACAAATACAAAAGATTGTTTGACTTTTTGTGCTTGGATAACACAGATCGGTCTATTTATAGTACACCCTTCCTATGATCTTCTACTCGAGTATAAATATGTATATTTGAGGGTTATGAAGATTATAAAGGAATAGTATTGCTTAGAATATGATATATAAATCTAATTCAAGCAATTAGTATATTAAGAATGTTGAATATTTGAGAGCATAGTCGCATGAATATTCAAGAGAGTTAGATAAGAGAGATAAGCAGATTGAGTTCATGTGGAATGAAGCTTGGATATGTATTTATAGTAGTTAAATAGCCGCGACCATTGGCGAAGAGTTGCGGTTGAAGCGTCGTGTCCAAATCTCTTCATAGAGATTCCTAACTCTTCACGAATGATCGCGTCTTTTCAGAAAATATAGCCGTTATAGAAATTTAGTCAACTGAGCCTCTGGTCAGTCGACTAAATATTCAAACAATTTTTATTATATATTTTATATATACTTGTGCACTTGTGAATGTTGCATAGATACTAGCAGGTCAGTCGACTAACCTGGTATTATCTATGAAATTTGCACGGTTTACACAGGTATATATATTATATGATTCTAACTTTAAAACTTTGATAATATATATTTAATATGCTTATATGTATAAATCATTTGAAAATAAGAAGATTATATATATAAGATAATATATACGTTAACGAGGATAGATCTTAACAATATTGACTTAAGATTCAAAACAAAGTAATATAAAAGTTGATGCACCGATTTTGATGTCTTGTCTCCATGTAATATATATTCTCATTTTGTCGTAACAGTCGTCGAATCTGTATATTGCAGTGATAGTTTCGTGTCATGAATCAAAACCAAGTCTCAACATATCGAAAAGTAGAATCGATTAAAACACAAAATATCAAAATTAAAATGGTTTAGTACCGACTGGTATGAATGATATCGATCCATTTTTTTGTATGTTTTGTGCTTCTCTTTAACTTTGTACTGTGGGTTATGGTGTAAAGGGTCTTAAGGCTGTTCTAACACTAGATGGGGGATGGATAGTGTTTTATAACTTTTACGAAACTTTTAGCTTTGTTTTGATATTTAAATCAAATCATAGATTATCAACACAGATATATACTGATCAAGCAGTTACAGACACAATCAATGACAAATATAAAAGCAATAACAAAAGTAAAGCAAGAGAGATAACACCAGGAAATTTTACTTGTTCGGATAAACCAATCATACATCTATTCCCATACAATATTGTACATGTTTATTTTCAATTGTCTACCTTAACCAAGTAGTAACAAATCTGAATACAATCTCGATTTCAAGAATATGAGATAAACCCTCCTGTCTCATGAGTCTGGGGTGAACTCTCTAGATTTACCGGGCAACAATATCACCCACTTGATTTAGATGGCTTACTTGGCACACTCACTTAATTTGAAAGGGCAACAAGCATACCCAAACAAATAAGAGTAGATTGTTGATTTTCAAATAAAAACATTTGACTTAGGACACAAGATATCCTCTTTCTCTTATGATAGCAATTTGTTCTTTGAGTTTATAAAGAGAATGGTTCCAAAATAATAAATAATTTTAAAGAATTAATCTAGTAGTATATGGATTGATTCTATGTAGTTTTGAAGAATGTAACAGGTAGTTTTCATGAAATATTTCAAGGAAGTACGAAGTAAGAATAAAGTAAGAAAAATTAGTTAGAAAATTAATTTACACTCCCCTTTATATAATGGATGAATATGTGTATCCAATCCTAAAGAGGTGTGTCCGAAACACCTTTCTTCAAATTTAAGAAAACAAATTAGCGATCACTATGTCGACATATCCTAAAGGGGTATCTCAACCTATCATTGTTAAATATGAAAACGAATTTCCTTTAAAATTGTTTTCGAACTTCTATACTGTTATAAAATAATTTAAACATAGTTTTTAAATACTTTGAACATAAAATTTTATAAAATATTTGTAAAAATATATTTTGAATTTTAAATAATTTATTTTGATAAAATATCAAAGATCAGAAATTTGTGATAAAGATCAGAATCTACTTTCGAAGACTTTTGCAATTTATTCTGAGGACTTATAACTATACACTAAAGTCTTGAGCTCCTCAAATCTTCGTCTTTAAATTCATGAATCTTGATCATATCTGAATCTTGAGCTTCAGGCTTTATACTGAATTGTCTTTAAGTTAATCATTCTACGTCTATATAATATTATGCAGTATATAATATACAACTTGGTAAAACATTAGTGTGTGTCTATATATATATATATATATATATATATATATATATATATATATATATATATATATTGTAACAACCCCCCTTTTTGTACATTTTAAATCGACGATAAACCGCACACGTTAGACTCAAACCATACAAAAGGCCGAATTGTTCATGGGGTGAATAAGAAAAAGGAAGAAAGAAAGAAAACAAAACAGAATCTCGCAGCGGAATGACAAAATATAATAATCAAATAGAAGTTCATGAAGCTGTTTTACAAAACATTTGATAATACTTATACAACACAGAATCAGAGTTACACATACAAAAGAATAATAAATAAAAATGCACCGGAACAATGTGATGCAGCAGAACAATATAGTAAATAATAATAATAATACAACCTTCGTCTTCGTCCTCCAGAAATAGGGTCTTCAAACCTGAAATGCTCAGACCGACCCGAGCGAATTGAAAAGACAAAACACTTGAGTCAGAACTAAAAGATCTTATGTAATTTAAATCAACGGTAAATATATGAGTGGAATGACGTCAGAGATGTTTACGGGCTTTGACATCTCCAATCCAGTGTCCAACGCGAGTGTAGTAACTTAAGAGATGCTCGGGATTCACATCTCCTAAGGAATCTACTATGTAGTAATATACGCTATTATAATAATGTCTAATAGTAAAATAAACTTACTTTAAAATAGAGTTAAGGGTTTACATTTTCCATCTTAACACATATACAGTGCCAATAGTCTATGCAACACCTATTTATCTGGCAATTAACGCTTAATTATGAAACCAAAAGCACTAATAATTGCTTCCACAGCCTATATTTCACTTATATAATCCTATAAGAGTTAATAATTATACAAAATGAAATATTTAAAGTTGTTTCAACCACTAACAACCAAATTAATATAAACAACAATCACTTGCAACCAATATACAATCATCACAAAAAAATCAACACAAATCAATTATCCATTCATATAAAACAAACCAAAAAGTTGTTTGTGTTCAAAACTTTAAATTGTACAGAATGAAAAATAAACTACTAAGTGCACCATTTACCCAACAGTCTTAGATGAAACGAGATAGATTATTCATACATCCAAACAATTTTAAAGTATCCTTGCCCAAACAACCATAAACCAAACAAACAATGACCCCAAGCATAAATTAAGTTCATACTTATTAATTTCATTTCACAACATTTATTGCTTCACATCCTTTTCATTCATATAATAATTTATCCTTTTAATTTACATTTTATTTCTTACAGTTTCATTTTCATCCTTTTATTTTCATACGTTATCTTCATTCAGTGATTACTTTCTTTAATTTTTCATTTATCTCTTACAAAATTTTATTCCTGTTTATTCATTCAGCAATTATTTTCATTTAATTTTATTCATTTCTTACAAAATCTCATTTTCATTTATTCATATCATGTCAATTTCTTTTTATTGCATTATATTCATTTATTCACTACTTAATTTCATTTATTACATTCATTTATTAATAGCGTTCATGTTCAATTCAATTACTTAGCATTTCAACTCATTAACTTAAGTTTATAGTCATCTACTTGCAATATTTACTTTCTATCACATTTTATTATAGTAATATTTCAATTATAACTTAAGCTTATAACCACTATAACATCAAATTCTTATTTATAAAAGAAATTCATTGAACACTTTCATTACATAATTTCACTTGTACAATTTTCATTACATTTTCTTATTAAACATTACAACTTTCAAATCTTTTGGTAAGTTATATATATGCTTTTTAAGAATGCAATCGAAAATTATACAAGTTTATCTTATTTCTATTAATAAATTAAACGTTCAATAATCATATCTTTTGTTTTTATAGGTTACATATTTCAACTTTCTGGAAATTTCATTTGTAAGCTAGCATTTAATCTCTTATTTAAATTAGAGGTTCCAATTATTAATTAGTTACATTCCATTTCACTACAATAATTGAACTATTAATCAAAAGAAACTTAAGAACTAAATACCAGATTAAATTTCAAATTCTTTTAAAATAACAGATAAATGTATATACTTACAACTTATATATCCAAGTATATTTAAAACAATTTAAAATTTATTTTTGTCTATCAAAATAAATATGTAGTAAAGCTACTACGGTGGCCTTCCTACTTTGAAACTCGAAAATGAATGTCGATAATGCGTGCACTCATCACCGAAATTATTTCCTAGCACATAGAGTGGAGTACATTACTTATTTCTTTCCAAAGTTTCTTTAAAACAATTCTTTCAAATTATGTGGAGATATTTATATCCGAAAATACTTCTAACCCATATTATTATTATATTCCAAAATCATTTGAAAGAAATTTTCAAAACCGCGGGACTTAGGTTCTAAATTTCCAATTTCATTTATTTTAATTTTCAAATCTTGTTTCCAACTTATATTCATAAATTTCACTACCTAACAACCATTATATTACAACTAAATATATGTCGTTTATAAATGTTTTATTATATATAGATATATATAATATGAAAAATTATTTCATTCACCTATATTCAAAACAAATATTGTATCAGTTTGTCCTATTAAGTGTTTAGAAATCCCTATTGATGTCATAGCATCCTATGCGCCAACCACAATCTATAAATACAAAATGGAACAAATTAACACAATATCAAAACTTTTTTATAACACTAACAAACACGCTCTCTCATATATATACACTCAACGACTCATCATAGGGTATTACTACCCTATTAGTAAACAATCAGACCCCACAAAGCTAAGGTATATCGCAAAACCAAAGCTCTGACACCAAATGTAACAACCTGCCTTTTTAAACGCTTTAAATCGACGATAAACCACACACATCAGACTCAAACCATACAAAAGGGTGAATTATTATTGGGGTGAATAAGAAAAAAGAAGAAAGAAAATAAAACAAAATCTCGCAGCGGAATGACAAAATATAATAATCAAATAACAGTTCATGAAGCTGTTTTACAAAACATTTGATTATACTTATACAACACAGAATCAGAGTTACACATACCAAAGAATAATAAATAACAATGCAGCGGAATAATGTGATGTAGCGGAACAATATAGTAAATAATAATAATAATAATAATACAATCTTCGTCTTCGTCCTCCAGAAATAGGATCTTCAAACCCTGAAATGCTCAGACCGACCCGAGCGAATTGAAAAGACAAAACACTCGAGTCGGAACTAAAAGATCTTATGTAAGTTAAATCAACGGTAAATATATATACGAGGCTACGAGAAGATACTCCATAGGTACGACACAAATCAAACTCGTACAAGGCTCGCTAGGGTAGGTGACACGGCACAGTTAGGCAATACCAGGGTAGACATACCAATTACGCTTCTGGGCTGGTAGTGATGCGTAGCGCACAGCTACCGCCCATATCGAGCTACACCCCCAAAAATAATCAAAGGGCCCCAATCAATCACAAAGTAATAGAATGGTATCGAAGGAGAGTGTGTCCCATAAGAGGAGCTACCTCACTGGCCCATCAATCGCTCCTGTTTTAGCAAACTTGTGCCACCTCACGGGAGTCGGGTCCATATATATACCTCAAAGGAGCGCCGCCACCATCCTACTTTATTCTGGAATCCCACCGCGTTCACGGTTATTAAAGTGGTTTTCGGTATCGATAGGGAGTATGCCCATATCCGATCCCGGTCTCTTTAACAACCAACCGTTATTATAATACCGCGGTCATTTTCAATATAGTTTAAACTTTTAAAACCAAAATATCATTGCCTTTTCAAAACCAAATCAATACGGTATCATTTTCATTTTAAATATATCCTTTTCCAAAATCATAGCACTTTCAAAGTTATAACACTTCAAAATAAAAAACACTTGAAAAATAACACTTTCAAATCATAATACTTTGAAACTCATAACTTCGAAGCATAACTTTCACCACTTAAATGGTTTGAATATTAAAATACTTTATATAATAAAATTGCTTCTTCAATTTTACAAATCAATTCCAAAACAACACAAATTTATGAATTCTAAATTTAACCAGATCCCAAATCATAAATTTCAATTCAATTTAGTTTCCAAATAAATTATTCCAAATTATATTGATCTCAAAACAAATTTAATCCATAGAATAAACCATTTCAACTTCAATATATTTCAGACTTTAAGTATTCAACAATTTTAAAACTAAATTTGGTAATTTCATATATATATATATATATATATATTAAATTCAATTTTCTATTATTTAGTTTTGAAATATTTACTTAATAAATCCATTATCATTTAAATAAAACCCAGATTACAACTAACTACATATTTCCTTCAATTTATTTATACTTGAAATATTCATTTAATTTACCTTAAACCAAAATCAAGTTATAAAAATCATTCCTTTTAAAATTTCAAATTTAATAAATTTCACATCATACTTATTTGAGTTTCATTCTTAAATAAATTCAATTTCAAATAAATTTCAAATTTATCTTCCGACCTTAATTTATTTAAATCATTACAAACTCTAAATTAAAATATAATTAAAATACCTGACCATATTATCTTCAATAAAAATCAAACTTATTATTAAGCTTATTCTATATTAAGACAAATTAATACATAGCATAATTCAAGAATAAAATAACATTTATATAATATGTAAAATCAATATTTATATAAAACCATATATTCTTTACAAGATCATAGAAATCATTTTGAAAATATTTTTATATATACAAACCACGGAGTTTGTATAAAATTTTCTATCCTACGGTCAAGTGATATGGATATTTATCATTTCAATCCGAAATTTAATATTTTACGGATGTATGTCATTTCAAATAGCAATCCTAAATTAATAATAATCCATAATGAACTTGCAGTTTACAACGATATAAACTAAACATCCATTCAACCAATATCAACAATCAACATCCATCACAATCATCATCCAAAGCAGTCCATAAATATCAATATAGAAACTGATAATAAATAATAGGTATTTAACTGGCAGTTTATATGCAATAATAAATTAAATAACAGTTTAATTCAAATAAATTCAATTTTACTGAGATGATGATTAAAATATACCAAACAGTCGTAAATAAATTCCCAATCAGATCTTGAATTAAATTTAACAAACGTAAGAAATTTTAGAAGTTGCGAGTGGGTTCAAACACTCACGTTTTGAATTTAAATTGAGTTTAAATCCAATTTAAACCCAAAATTTGAACAGTCTCAGAATTCGTTCAAACCTATGTCAAAATGTTCGGAATTCAAATACGATCCCAGCGGAACGAATGACACATGAATTAGACTTCGTATGCAAAAGTTATGTACGTTAGAACATTATACGATTTTAAAACGACAAAAAACTACCTGCTACGTTACGAACAGACACGTCGACTCCACTACTCAGGCACGCGAATCCACCCCACGAACCCTAGCTCACACTGATGTTAGCCGCCGCTACCTTTGAAAATTTCATGACCGCCACGTGGATCATCGCTTCGATCAGGCCTCACCATCGCCTCCACCATGCCAGGCCGAGTCTTCCAGTGCCACGTGGCCCTTCGCATTGTCCCCACGGTGAACCCGTCGTCGTCGCCTAGGGCTGGCGTTCATGGCCAAGACGTAATCCTCTGACAGTAATGAACGCCCCTGGAGATCACTGCTTGAACCCCTCTGCGCACGCACACCTTCGAACGTCAATTGAAAGACGATGGACCGTTGATCGCCAAAGTTTCATATGGAGGGCGGGACTAAATTATGGGTTTCTGGAAAAAATTTGATTCGATCTCAAAAATGAATTACAAATCTAAGATGCGCTCGTCGAGAGCTTCAAATCCATATATAATTCGATATAGTTTGTGGAGTTTGAAATTTTGATATGAATTTGATTTTGAATTTTGCAATTGGGAATTTAGGGTTTGTCTGCCATTGAGAAAGAGGAGCAACATAAATTTCTGTACGTATAGAAATGAGAAATAGAAGGGCTACTTGGGTTCATAACGAGGTATTTATAGACAAAGCTGGAAATAGAAAGAATGGACCAGATTGACTGAACGATACACAACCCGAAAAGCCTGTTTCGACTCCGGATCGAAAATGGGTCAACCCATATATCAAAATAGATGTTTTCAAATATTTTAAATTCAATGGAATAAGTTTCAAGTCCTAATTTCATTGTATGAAGAAGTTAAGTTAAATCTAGCTTATTTCAAATTGATTTCAATTAACTTTAATTAAATTAATTTTTAGGTGTTTCGAGCCCGTACGATCAAACGACAAGTCCGATCATTACGAAACTTGAAATCATACAATAATTTACTGTTACGGATCCAATGAAACTATTTTCATCGAAATCCGAGTCAGTGACCAAAATGGCTATTTTCTAGTTTAATCAAATGATTTAATAATTAATTAAATCACTATTTAAATTCAAATTTAATTGCTTACGATTTCTATCACTTTAAATTACCTAATAATTTATAGTCTCTTAGAACAAATTTCTATATTAATTATTATTGAATATTCAACAAATTTACGATGGTTTAGTCCTAATTTCAAACAATTCAATAATAAAAATAAGAATCCCAAAATTTCATGTGTTTGATTTCCCAATCTTGTTATTGAATCAATTATTAACTTATCATCTTATATGTAATATTAACATTGGTTTATGTACTAGTTCATTAATAGTTTCCTAATTCATCAAAATTCCAATTAACATAGTATTTAAGTTCATTTACTTACAATAATCCATTTATTATATATTGAACTCCAATTAATTAATCCCAAATAAACTGATTTGATCCCATTGATTTCATTGACAAATTAAATAGGTAATTTATAATGATTGTTATCATAATCTTTAATTTACACTTAAGTATTATATATTCAACTAATTATTATAATTATTTACATAATACTGAATTCATCCAATTTCCATTAATTATACTAATTCATTTATTTATATAACCCTTACCCATATTTACTTATATTCAATTTTATAACCAAGTGCAACAATTTACCCTATTCCATTATGGGATTTCGCTCCAATTGTCAATAATTAGTTTTAATTACCATTGCAACATTTCATTTTTAACATTCACTTCATTATAAATTATAAAGTTTTTATTTCTTTCTAAATTTAATTACAGAAATCTTATTAAATTAATATCAAAATTTACGGGTCGTTATATATATACGGTTGTTGTAATCAAAATTAATATCTGAGGTACAAACGGTCTCCCTTTTCTGATGTTGACAACAATGTAAATATTTTTGTTTATATAATATAACTCCTTCTGGGTTAAATAACTACCTATTAGTACATGCATGTGTTATATTTTATATTTTTCTCCCCCTTTGTCATCAATAAAAATGGGTGAAAAAAATTCCCCCAAAATATGATATACTTGTGACTTATGGAGTCAAAATAAATAATTGTAATTAGATTAAATATAAGGCATATATTTATAGAAGTACTAATTATTTTTAATGTAGTATATTTATAACATATATTCTAGACGTTCACTGATGATTAAATTCTAAATCATATACTAAATATTGAAGACATTAAATAAATAAGACAAGACAAACTTTATTAATAACTCTAAAATTCAAATCAAACAATTATACAATCCAAACATACAAGCAAACAATTATAAACAAACCAAACCAAACCACATATACAAATCTATAATAATCTAAACCTAACTATACTAAGTATTTACAAACCAATCAAATTCAAATATACAAGTCTTAAAATACACACTTACAAATTTTTAACAAAATGGAACACAAGATTTTCCTTAAAACTTCAACCCATCCTTCTCACCCAAAGATTGAATTTGTTTTGAAGACATCTTAGTCTTTTTGTTCCATGTTTGCTTTGTAGTTTATGCATTCTAGATTGTTGTTTTGATCATCTTGAATAGGGGAGGGAATCAACCAACAAAGAGAATCAACATATCTCTCTTGTTCCTTTATCAATTGCATTTGACTTGATTCCAAATGCCTATAATTTTGGAGAATGAAAAAGAGAGCTTCTTTGAACGATTGAAGTGTTTCTTCTAAGTTTTCACAAAGTTTTTAATGTCGAGAACTCTTTTTTTTGAAAGTAAATGTTTAGAATAGAAAGCGATGAAAAGATAAATCAATGTATGAGTTTTTCTAGAAGAAAAGGGGTTAAATAGAGATGTAAAGATGGATAAAATAATCGATTTAAAAGTAGCTACCAATTTTTGAAATTTAAATTTTTTCAAAATGGCTAATATATGTCAACATATGTATGTGGGGCATGTCGATATATGTACCTTAATTAGAACAATTTATGTTTTCATTCCAATTTTTTATACTTAATACAATTCTATTTTAATAATTTGCAGAAACTAAGATAACATAATTTAACCATAAACTAAAAATTCTAAGTAATTTTTATTAATATAAAAGTGAACTACATGGACATAATAGGAAAATAACATTAAATAAAACTAGAAAAATATATAAAGAGAAACAAAGGTAGATAAAAGATCTAAAAAGATGTTGATGATGAACAAGAGTTTCTCCCAAGTTTCCTAATGATCTTTCCAAAGTATTTTCCCATTTGTTCAATAGAGAAGTGAACTTTGTACTAAAGAAATGTTCAAGTTTCTTTTGGTTATTTAGAAGCTTCTCTTTGTTCTTGAGAATCTCTTTGGTGGAATAACGAGAAGGTTTGTCAAAGATTTCTAGGGAAGTATCCATCTCTTGTCTTTTACTTCTTGCTCTTTCTCCTCTTCTATTTTCATTCCATCACTTTCTTCTTCTTTTTATGGAATCTTACTCTTCTTCTCTTGCCAATCTTTCTTTATTTTCGAGAAGAGGTTCATAGGGTTCAAATTCAAGAGAAATGTGCATAAGAGAGAGGTTGGTTTATCACAAACTTTGTGAGGAAAAATGTTTTCACCTCTTAGATCGATACCAAAATAATTGAAAATTCTAGTAAGATACATACCATGGTAAAGTGTGTTCTCATGACAAGAGTTATTTTGAACAAAGAGTCATCTAGAATCACTTAAGCCTATTATTTTCTAAAAACAGCAAAAAGAGTTTTGAAAACTTTTTGAGCCGGCTTATTGTAATTCTCCATCCTTAGTGTAATACTTTATTGTAAAATAAGACTCATTAGTCTTGCTTTAGGCCTACGATTCTTGCCTTTAAAACCATACTCTTCATCATTAGAAAATAAATCATGCATACCTTTCTATTACCATGATCAATTTCAAACGTGAAGAGGTCATTTCTACTACTTTTACAACCAAGAATTTGATCGTGAATTTCATGATCTAAAATAATAGTAATGTTTTTTACACTACTCAAAATTTGGCCTTCTTCTCCTTGAATAAGTTTTCCGTTTAAGTTTGCATAAAACATTTTAACCAAACCGGGGTAGCAAGTAAGATAATCTGTTAAATCAAAAATTCCATTTTCAAAAGCAAGATCTTGTAAACAATTAGAAGAATATTCATTAAAATTTGCAAACCTTTGCTAAAATAATTTTCCATAAGTAGCATATACAGTCATGATCATTATGAAGTGGACTTTTGATCATTGTGGTAAGCCTAATGGCTTTGGATAAGAAGTTAATTTGAGGGCGGCATTTTTGATTTGGAGAAAGGGAATAAAGAATGAATTTTGAATTTTGAATTTATTATGTGTAGAAAATGGGATAAAATAGAGTGAATAAATAAAGACTGAATAGCCATATGATAGGTGAAAAGGTGAAAATTCGGATTTTGAAATTAATGCTAGAGAGGAAATTTTAGAAGTTTGAATCATGAAAAGATCCTCAAAATTCAGCTAGGTATACCAATTATGTCGACATGTAGGCTAAAAATTCTAAAATTAAACTAATGAAATAAATTCTTATACACAAACACAACACACACACACTCTCTCTCTTATATACACTCATTATTGTTATCTATCTATATTTATTCCTAAATTCAATAATTTCGAATAAATGAAATAAAAGTCAAATGTAAAATGTACCACTTTATCTATTTTCCTTTGTTCTGCTTTGGTTAATATTTTATTGTTGTGAAACATATGTTAGCATTCTCTTTTTCACTTGAAGTTGTATCAGAATCATATTAAGTTGTAGTGTAAGCCCTCTTTCTTTTTTTGGATGAATCAGTGCTAGGCTAGATCTTTGATTTCTTCTGATGTAAACAGTCTCTTTGCATATGACCAGGTTCATCATAGCTATAACACTTAATCATAATTCTATTTCTAGAATTTTTGATTTCGGGTCTATAAAAGTTATTCATCTTTCCATACTTTAGAAACTTTCTAAAACTCCTAATCATAAGAGAAATTTCCTCATCATTATCATCACCATATAAATCCTAATCATCAATCGTAGCAATTAATGCAATTGATTTCTTTTCTGCAATTGTACTTCATAGAACAATAGATTACCTATTAATTCTTCAATTTTAAAGCACTAATGTCATTGACCTCTTCTATTGCTAATGTCTGTTGATCCCACTCTAAAGAGAGTGAATTATGGACTATTCTAACTTGGTCCTCTTTAGAGAATTTTTTACCTAATGGTGCTAAAGAATGATTTGAATCTTGAAATCTTGAATAAATATTAGATGTAAACTCATTTTGTTTCATTTTAAATAATTGAAACTGATTAGATAGCATGGAAATTATTGTTTATTTCACTTTACTAGCGTCTTTATATGTAAGTTGAAGTGTTCTCCAGATTTCATATGTAGTCTTAGAAATAATGGCTCTATTAAATTCATTTTTATCTAAGGAGAAAAATAAAATATTCATAGCCTTAGAATTACTTAATGCATCTGTCTTTTGGTCAACAGTTCATTACGAAAATTCAGTTTGGGGTTTATTATACTCACTCTTTGTTGTACTCTAAATATCTAAACCATTAGACCGTACATAAATCTTCATTCTACATGACTAATTAGTGTAATTACCGCCATCAAATAGAGGGAGTCTAGTAGCCGATCGTCCTTGTATAAAAGTGTTAAATATTAAACTACCTGTGTTGCTAGCTATTTACACTTTTCAAAATTCAAATTATGAATTTTTGAAAACCTAATCCTCCGATACCAAATGTGGGTTACAATGTAATGAATTTTAAGGCTATTTTAACACTAGAAGAGGGATTGAATAGTGTTTTACAAGTTTTATTAATCTTTTTAACTTTGTTTCTAGATTTAATCAAATCACAGACTATTAACATAGATATATTCTAATCAATCGGTCACATATGTAATCACATATATATAAATATAAAAGAAAAAAAACTAATGTATGAGAGATGACGCTAGAAATTTTATATTGGTTCGAATTAACCAATCCTACATCTAGTTCTATACAATACTGTATAGATTTCTTTTCAATCGTCTACTTTAACCAGGTAATAAGAAAACCACACTACAATCCCAATTTCAAGGGTATGAGATACTCTGTCCGGTCTTAGTAGCCTAGGGTAAACTCTCTTGATTTACTGACAAAAGATCATATATTAGATTTAGATGGGCTACTAAGCACATCCACATTACTTAGACAGGCAACATGTATACCCAAACAAATAGGAGTAGAGTTGTTGATTTTCAAATACAAATAGATGTACTTGGGATGCAAGATATCCTATATGCCTTCTGATAGCGGTTTGATCTTTGAGTTTGTGGAGACTTAATCAAGTAGTGCATGGATTAATTCTATGTAGTTTAGAAGAACGAAGTAAGTAGTTTTCAAGAAGTATTTTAAGAGAGTGAGGAGTAAGAAAAAGTAAGAAAATTGGTTAGAAAATTCATTTATACTCACCCTTATATAGTGAATGGACAGATGTATTCATTCATGAAGAGGTGCATCCAAAAGACACCTCTTTAAAGTTTTAAAAAAACAAATTAACGGTTAATATGCCGACATATCTAGGAGGGAAATGTCGAAGTACAATTGTAAAATCTGGAAATGTTTTTCTTTTAAATTATTTTCGAACTTCTTTGTTTTTGTAAAATAATTTAAATGTAGTTTTTAAATAATTTGAATGCATAAAAATTTTAATAAAATACTTACAAAATTATATTTTGAATTTTAAATAATTTATTTTGATAAAATATCAAAAATCAGAAATTTGTGATAAAGAGAAAAATCTGCTATCAAGGACTTTAACAATTTATTCTTGTGACTCATAACTATACACTAAAGTCATGAGCTCTTCAAATCTTTATCTTTAAACCTATGCGTCTTGAACTTTATTCTTTATAGCGATCAGTCTTCAAGATAATAATTATATACCTATATAATATTTTACAATCTATACTATACAACTTAGCACAACATAATTATATATATATATATTTGTGTGGTTATTGTCACCAAAATCAATATCTGAGGTATTATCATGTACTAGTCTTTAGCAATGTAGAAGTGGAAACACTCAAGAACCATAACAATTCAATATCGATCCATATGGATCGATACCAATCCATTTCTTAGCTTGGGACTTGTCTTTTTTCCCTCTATCTTCATGCATTGGCCATTGAGTTGGCTAGGTACATCAACTCTCCATATGGTCCGGTATCGATCTATATGGATCGGTACCAATCCATTTGATCGTTCCTATACTTAGTTATTTTTCTTATTTTCTTCATTTTCTCGATATTAGTCAAGCTTCTTGTTCTAGCACTTGATCATCCAATAATCCAGATCTATCAAGGTATCGCTTGATTCAAATGTGTGATAACTAATAGTATATTTGAAGTATATGTCAAATAGATTAGTTTCAGTGACTTAGACATATGTCTAACCCATCTCCATATTTCTTTTACATGATATTGATAGGTTGACGGACTATGAGTCATGCTGACTTAGGTGGTGCCAGTGGTGCGAATGACGGAGGCATTACTTATGTATGTATTATATATGTGTGTGTTCATCTAACATTATAGTGTGTGCATTGTGTGGATTGGATTAACAGTTGTATATTGGATGGATCTACAATCTTAAAAAAGTTATAAAGATTAGTTTGAATAGAAGTTGGTTTTATATTATGTAATGCTCCTTCCATTCTGAGTTCAGAAAGATGCTTCTACAAATATTAGTTCATTTCTTGTTACCATAATATAATGATATGTCATTATGGTTTTTGAGATTTGAAATTTGGTTTAGGCATTAAATCAAAGGTCGAAATGGAAGTTTGTTACGTTGTTAGAAAATTTTATAATTGGGATGGTAGCTTATTATCCATGGCAGGAAGAGTTGTTAATTCATATTGTTATTTCGCTTATGATAGTTAACTGACTAATTGTCTATAATATGCTTAATGCTACACTTATCAAGCTAGATAACATATGTGTAGACTTCATTTGGGCAGGAAAAACACATAAGATTATTTGAAGTCAGTTGTCTACACCCAAATTGGAAGGGGAAATAGGATTAAAAAGCTTTGAGGACTTAAGGAAGGTGTCTATTTTAAAGCTTATATGGCAGCTATATTTCAATAATAACTTACGGTCCAAGTGGATGACTCATAAATACTACAAGAACGAATCATTCAGGATAATGCAAATAAATAACATGTCTGTACCATGAAAAATATGTTAAGGCATGGATCAAAATACCTGAAGTGCATGAGGAGAGTTGTAACAACCTGCATATATTACGATTGTATATTTAAATGTTTAATTTAAATATAGCATCGTTATTGAATTTAAAGTGTGAAACATGACTTTTTGTAAACAGTCGAATTAGGACTCGAGACCATTTCTACTGAGTTCAAAATGGCGTTCACAACCTTTTGAGTATAAACATCAATATGTTTGGAGTTGATTTGGAATTTGGCATTTTCGTTTGGGCTTTGGGTTGTGTTCTAGCCCAATAACCCAATAAGAGAACCCAAACCCCTTACCATATACATCCCACTCCACTCCTCTTCTTTTTATTCATTTCATTTCTAAAATTCCTAACACTCTAAAAGGAAATGGGGGAAAAGAAAAGAAATTAAAATTCCTAAGCCCTAGATCCTTAGGAAATTCAAATTCAAGTTCTAGAAACCAAGGTGAAGCTTAGGTAAGAATCCTCTTCATCTTCTTCATCTCCATTGCTCTTCAATTTTCAGAAATTTCCTATAAAATTAACTTAGGAAATATTTACTTATAAGCTTAGATTGGAGCTTCTAAAGTTGAAGTTGAAAAGCGGTTTATTTTTCCATTGTTTTATAGCTTCTCACTTGTTGTATTGGGTTTAAAGGTGAGTTCTTGAACTCACATCTACGTCTATAGTTTCATAATTGTTAAGTCTGAATTCCTAACATCTATTTCATGTCCGTTTGCTTTTGAATTGAATTGGTTTGATAAATTTTTCAATTTTGGGTATTTTGAAGTCAAAATCTATGAAAATGCCAATGTGGATGTTTGGACATGTTGTTCGGAGTGTATTTGTGAGTCTATAGTGCTGGGTTGTCACTTGGCATAAATCCCTAGCCATTATTGCTCGTCCGATCACTTTCGATATAATTTGGCCATCATTGGCCTAGGTTGATTTTTGTCTGAGCTTCTGCTCGGACGTCTGGTATAATACTCAGACGTCTGGGTCATCGAAATAAAAATTGTAGATGCACAGCTCAGACGTCTGAGCTTACTTCCCGGGCGATCTGGAATGAAAATTTCAGTCTTTTAGCTCAGACATCTGGGATAACCACCAGACGGTTGGAGCTGCTAAATTCAGCCAATTTGCCTGTTTTATGTGGATTTCCATTTTATATCTATTTTTGGTTGATCCGTTGGTTGTTGTCATTTATTATCAACTTTGATGACTTCTTCTCTGGATTTTAGGGAATATCCATTTGATGAATTTGATATCGATTTCTATGGTTTTGATTCACGTCATCGTATGTGAATTTTTGGTGATTGATTGTTTTTACAATCATTTCGGTGATTTGTCACTTTAAAATATGAAGGTTTCTATATTAGTAGTAAATACTCGAATTCTTTCACAAAAATGATTTCAACGTTATTTTTAATACAAAGATAATTTTTAAAACTGTTTTTCAATCTATTAGTATATGCAAACCTTTACCTCATTCGTATGAGAAATCTAATTAAACAACCAAGGAAAACAGGAGGTGTGAAACGCTTGCGTTTTCTTTATCGGTTAATTCTTAGACTCGTTTTATTGAAATATTGTGACAATTTTCGAGTGGAAATCTACAATTTGTTTATATTTAAGTTAAGCTAGTGGTTATAGGACATGAAGCTAAACTCATTTGTTTATTAGCTTAGTGTAATTTACACTTATCGATCAATGATGATCCTTTGGTGATTTAGACTAACGATGTGCGATATCTCTTTGTCTGCAAAAAGGGGGACTATACCCTGTTTGGAGGAGCTCCGGCTCATAGCCTGCAAAGGGGGCCTATAACCTGTTTGGAGGAGCTTCAGCTAATTGTCCGCAAAGGGGGATTATACCTGTTAGGAGGAGCTTTGGCTCATAGTCCGCAAAGGGGGACTATACCCTGTTTCGAAGAGCATCGACTCATAGTCTGCAAAGGAGGGCTATACCCTATTAGGAGGAGCTTCGGCTCATAGTCCGCAAAGGGACTATACAATGTTTGGGGGAGCTTCGGCTCATTTTATGGGATAGCGACCCATTTGTGATACACACGTTGGTGAGATTTCATGCTCCTGTTTGTGACCTTTCCCTCCTTTATGTTTTCTGGATTTCTAGTTATTGAATTTTGGAATAGTTTCACCTATTTTGTGGTTTGTATTGATAAGCTTTATCAATATTTAAGGTTTGGTGAATAAGCTAAAGAATATGACATTCCTTTTTTGGTGTTTTGTGTAGATTTGAGAAATTGTATGATTTTTATTGTTATCATATATTTCTGTTCTATCTCTTATCCTATCTCATTTTATATGATATTTATACCTAGACTACCCCGGTTATTATTTTTCTTCTTAACTAATACTTAGGTCAGGTCGAGGTGTTACAGGTGCTTCCACTTGACTTATTAGCTGGGACTAGTTTCTGACTTTTGGCTAACTACTTTAGCTTAATAGTTTTTGCTCATATACATTCGAGATAGAGACTCATTGATGTATACATATTCTTTTGTCTACCACTTGTATATATTCTTTTGTGATGTACATGATCTTATATGACCACTACTTTAGTGTACACTTCTATGTGATATATTCATATCTATTTTTGCCTTTGTGATATGAATATCTGTAACTGATTTTGTGTTATGCTTATTTTATATTTGTTTTCGAAGACCGTATAGCCATTGTGTATTAGCTTTGTGTTTGTATTTGATCTGTCAGATTTGTTCTTGAAATGAAATGCGTGCCATACTGTCCGACATATCGGTATTCGCACAAAGAAATTACATAGATGGTCGCTCCTCAACTACCTTATTCTTAGCACAAACTGACGGTATTACCCAGTAGTGTTCTTGGCTAGTGTGAGTATAGAGGTGGTGCGTCATAACTTGGTATCAGAGCCAAACTTCCGAACAATATAGAATATTATAGCAAGGATCATCGTCCTAAGTCTTTCTGAGGAATCGTGCCTTAGGATTTATGCAAGGCTTTGGACCCATTCTATCTTATTTCCTTTTATGATGCCTTGTTTTATCAATCTAGTTTGTTTGATATTCATTCCGAGAATAACCTTTTTTCCTCTTCTTTCTTTCTTTCTTTCTTAAAGAAGAGAAATGGTTAGACTTGGCCGTCCCAGCTTTGGTCAATCTAGTGATACTCCTTAGGATGGCGTATTCATGTCTGCCCAATAGCTTTTGGATCTTGTAAAGAATGCTCAAGCTGCCAGACCTATTCCTAAGCTTACTCATCCTAAATCCGTGTTTGCACACTTGTGCAGCGATTATACCAATTTTGCTGGAAGGCTATTCAAGGATTTTGAAAGCATTATAGAAGTCCAAGCTTAGCTTAGAACATGCGATCGCATCTTTTCTCGCATGAATCTTGCAGATCTACATCGAGTCCAAGTGGCTTCTAGTATGATCCAAGAGAGAGCATTAGATTGGTATGAGCTTTGTATTTTGGAAATTGTTGAGGCGGATCTTACTTGGGAGCAATTCCGAGAAAGGTTCGAGTTGAAGTTTGTGCCGAAAGCTGAAAAAGTTACTTTAGCTCGACGCTTTATTGACCTCGTTCAAGGTGAATCTTCTATGACGGATTACGTTTCATCTTTTGAATCTTTATCTAAATATGGGGTCAAGTATATTAATAACCCACTAAAGAAAAATTAGAGCTTTTTCTATGGGTTGAATAAGAATCTCAAAACGCCTTTACTTTTGAAACTAGAAGTTTCTTTCGATCAGCTTGTTGATATTGCTCTTCGACTTGAAGAGGCCGATAATGAAAGTGATGCTGAAGTAGTGGGTGCCAAGAAGAACGTTAACATCAATAAAAAGAGGCATTCCTTTATTAAGTTCAGAAGTCCTAATCCCAACAAAAAAGTGAAGCAAGCAACTTCGATAGCAAAGACTCCAATCCCTAATCATGGAGAATGCTACAATTGTGGCTCTAAGGACCACTATATAAATAGATGCCCAAGGCTTATTTCTTGCCACTATTGCAAAAGTTCGGATCATTATATATCTTCATGTCCCAAACTTCAAGGCAAGAAAGAGGGAAAGCTAAATGTTATGCAAGCTCCTAGTAACACTTCTCTTGGTCAAGGTATTTCTCATTCTATCCTTGATTGCATTATTATGTTTCGTGATTATCCTATTCGAGTTCTTTTTGACACGGGTGCATCCCACTCTTTTATATCAAAAGAACTTATTGATACCTTTTCTTTAAATGTTATATGCTTGATGACTTCATTGAGAATCACGAATCCGGTTGATGGATCCGCAACACTCAGTTTGTTTTGTAAAGATGTCAAGATTATTTTATGTGATTATGCTTTCCGAGCCGATTTTCATGTTATGCGTTACTTAGGCTTCAAAATGATTTTGGGAATGGATTGGCTTAACTGTTTTGAAGCCTACATCCTATGTCCTGAGAGGACTATACATCTTCGACATCTTCAATCTGTTAAGCAGATTTCTATTGTTCTTAATGAATCAGATTCCAATTCGGTAGCATCCTTATATTCTCTAAATCCATATGATGACGATAATGATGATGAGGAAGATGTCATTTCTTTTATTCACGTTGTTCGTGAATTTACCCACATATTTGATCCCGTTTTAGGATTACCTCCTAAGCGAGCAATCGAGTTCTGAATTAATCTAAGCCCTTGAGCTCTACCTATAACTTATCCTCCTTATCGTACGTCCAATAAGGAAAAAAAGGAGATGTGTAAACAATTATTAGAGTTGGAAGCAAAGCAATTTGTTCGTTCTAGTTCCTCTCCTTGGGGAGCTTCAGCTACTTATGTGAAGAAATCTGATGGTACACTTAGTCTTTGCATTGACTACTGTAAGCTTAGTGACCTCACCATCAAGAATAAATATCCATTATCTCGGTTTGATGATCTATTCGATCAATTTTGTGTTTCTAGAGTCTTTTCACAGTCAAACTTAGCAACTGGTTTTCATCAGCTTCGTATTGCAGAGGATAACATTCCTTTGACATCATTCCATACTCGTTATGGATCATATGAATGGCTTGTTATGCATTTGGTTTAACGATTGCTCCAGCTTATTTCGTTAACCTTATGAATCAAGTTTTCAAAGACTTTCTCGATCGATTCGTTCTCATCTTTATAGATGATATTCTTGTTTCTTCTAAAACTGAGGAAGAGCACGAAAAACATCTTCGAATTGTGTTGGAAACTCTTAGGAGCAATCAATTGAAAGAATTTTTTTCTAAATGCCACTTTTGGCAATCTCATGTGAAATTTCTAGGATATATTATTTCTGAATCCGGAATTTCCATAGATCCTACAAAGATTGAAGCAATTCAAGATTGGAAGAAACCGGAGAGTGATGGAAATCCATAGTTTTCTTGGATTGGCGGGCTATTACAGTCGGTTCATTAAAGTCCTTTCAAAAAATGTCGTGCCTCTTACTAGTTTGACAAAGAAGGGAATTTAGTACATTTGGTCAGACAAATGTGAAGCTTCTTTTCAAAAATTAAAAGAACTCCTTTCTGATGCTCATATTCTTGTGATTCCCGAAGGGAACCAAGACTTTATTGTTTATATAGATGCCAGTCGTGTTGGTCTGGGAGCCATTCTTATGCAAAGGGAACGTGTTATTACATATGCTTCTAGGCAATTAAAGCCTGCTAAGACTAGATATGCCAATCATGATTTAGAGCTCGCGGCTATGTTTTTGCCCTTAGAATTTGGCATCATTATCTTTTGGGAGAGAAATTCGTTCTCGACACCGATCATAAATCTTTGAAGCATTTATTTTCTCAAAAGGAACTTAATTTGCATCAACAACGTTGGCTCAAATTCCTTGCATCTTATGTCTTAATATTCTTTATACTCCCAGAAAGGGAAATCGTGTTGCCGATGCCCTTAGCCGTAAGCAACAAGCGGCTGTTGCCATGACGATTTTCGAATGGAATGATCTTGAGACTTTGTCCACTTGTGAAATTTGAGATTGTGAACCCAATTCATGTTCTTATCTTATTTTATGTCGACTTGAGGCTCATCCTTCTCTTTTAGACCGCGCTCTTGAGGCTCAAAACCATGATCCTGAATTGACTCGTCCTGGCCAAAGTTGTAGGGATAGAATTGTTGATGGTTTGAAAGATGTTGAAATCGATGCTCATGGCAGTATTCAAAAATTTGGAAGACTTATTGTACTAAATATTAGTGATCTTCATAAAGACAATTTAGAAGATTCTCATCGTTCTAAATTTACCATTCATTCCGGTAGTAGTTAAATGTACGAGGACATGAAGCGACTTTATTATTGGAATGGGATGAAATCTGATATTGCTAACTTCATTAAGCGTTGCATGACTTGCCAACTCATAAAGGCCGAGCATCAAAGGCCCGGTGGGTTATTGCAACCTTTAGACATTCCTGTTTGGAAGTGGGATCAAATTTCCATGGACTTTATTGACGGTCTTCCCTGTTCTTGTTTATGTCATGACAGTTTATGGGTGATTGAAGATAGGCTTACAAAATCCGCCCATTTTATTTTCGTTCGGTCTAATTGGACCGCACCTCTTCTGGCCATACTCTATATTAGAGAAATTGTTAAATTACATGGAGTTCCTACTTCTATTGTTAGAGATCGTGATCCATTATTTACTAGTGGATTTTGAAAGAGTCTTCAAAAAGCTTTGGGAATGAAGCTTAAGTTTAGCACTGCTTATCATCCTCAGCCCGACGGACATACCGAGCGTGTGAATCAAACTCTTGAAGATCTTCTTCGTGCATGTGTTCTTGATTTTGGTGGAAGTTGGGAAGGTGGAAGAGTGAATTTCTTACAATAATAGCTTCCAATCTAGTATTGGTATGGCACCTTTCGAGGCACTCTATGGAAGGCAATGCCGTTCTACTTCGTGTTGGCTTGAGACCGGTGAGAAGCTGGTTTAGGTCCAGATTTTATTCGTGATTCCATAGAAAAGATTGACCTTATTCGTCATAGGATGAAAGAAGGTCAAAGTAGATAAAAATCCTATGCTTATAACCGAAGAAGGAAATTAGAATTTTCTGTGGAAGATTTTGTATTCATTCATGTTTCACCTATGAAGGGTGTTGTGCATTTCAGTCAATTGAGAAAGTTAGCACCTCGATATATTGGCCCTTTTCCTATCACCGAACGCATTGGTTCCGTGGCTTATCGCTTTTTATTACCGGCTCAATTTTATACTACTCATGACGTATTCCATGTCTCTCAACTATGGAAATGCCTTAGAGATTCCGATTCTATTCTTGAGCCCAATGTTATTGAAGAAATTGAAGTTTCATCTAGTCTGACTTATGAGCAACATCCTATTCGTATCGTTGCTACAGAGGTTAAATGCCTTCAAAATAGAGATATTTCGTGAAAGTTAAATGGTCCTCAAATCCTAAGGATTGCTCTTGGAAATCCAGAGAATTCATCAAGAGAATACATCCAGACTTATTTTCTTGTGCTTCTTAAGGTGAACATCTCGCTTCAAATTTTCTTTGGTATTCTTATGCATTAGTATGGTTGTTACTCTTTGTTTTCTTATTAAATATTGCGAAGATGCAATTTCTTTAAGGAGGGGAGTCTGTAACAAACCGCATATTTTACGATTATATATTCAATTGTTTCATTTAAATATAGCATCGGTAGTTAAATTTAAAGTCTGAAATATGAATTTTTGTAAACGGTCAAATTAGGACTCGACACCACTTCCATTGAGTTTAAAATGGTGTTTAAAACCTTTTTGAGTATAAACATCGATATGTTTGGAGTTGATTAGGAATTTGGTATTTTTGTTTGGGCTTTGGGTTGTGTTCTAGCCCACTAACCCAATAAGAGAACCCAAACCCCTTACCATATACATCCCACTCCACTCCTTTTCTCTTCATTCATTTCATTTCTAAATTTCCTAGCACTCTCAAAGGAAATCGAGGAAAAGAAAAGAAATCAAAATTCCTAAGCCCAAGATCCTTAGGAAATTCAAATTCAAGTTCTAGAAATCAAGGAGAAGCTTAAGTAAACATCCCTTTCATCTTATCCATCTCAATTCCTTTACAATTTTTAGAAATTTCATATAACCTAACTTAGGAAATATTTGCTTATGAGCTTAGAATGGAGCTTCTAGAGTTGAAGTTGAAGAGTGATTGATCTTTCCTCTGTTTTAAAGCTTCTCACTTGTTTTGGGTTTAAAGGTGAATTCTTGAACTCACATCTACTTCTGTAGCTTCTTAGTTGTTAGGTATGAATTACTAACATCTATTTCATTTCCTTTTGCTTTTGAATTGAATTAGTCTGATAAATTTTCCAATTTTGGGTATTTTGAAGTCAAAATCTATGAAAATCCTGATATGGATGTTTAGACAAGTTGTCCGGAGTGTATTGGTGAGTATATAGGGCTAGGTTTTCACTTGGTATAAATCCCTAGCCATTGCTACTCGTCTAATCGCTTCCGATGTGATTTAGTCATCATTGGCCCAGGATGATTTTTGCTTGAGCTTCAGTTAGACATCTAGGCCATCGGAATAAGAATTCCGGATGTACAGCTTAGACGTCTGAGCTTACTTCCCAGACGTTTGGGCGATCTAGAATGAAAATTCTAGTCTTTCAGCTCACGTCTGGAATAACCACCAGACATCTGGAGCTGTTAAATTCAGCCAATTTTCTTGTTTTATGTGGCTTTCCATTTTATATCGATTTTTGGTTGATCTGGTTGGTTGTTTTCATTTATTATCGACTTTGATGACTTCTTCTCTGGATTTTTTGGAATATCCATTTGATGGATTTGATATCGATTTCTATGGTTTTGATTCACGTCATCGTATGTGAATTTTTGGCGATTGATTGTTTTTACAACCATTTCTGTGATTTGTCACTTTAAAACACAAAAGTTTATATACTAGTAGTAAATGCTCAAATTCTTTCACAAAAACGATTTCAGCGTTATTTTTAATTCAAAGCTCATTTTTAAATTTTTTTTTTTCAATCTATTAGTATATACAAACCCTTACTTCATTCATATGAGAAATCTAATTAAACGACTTAGCAAAACAGACAGTATGAAACGCTTGCTTTTTTTGTCGGTTAATTCTTGGACTTGTTCGACTGAAATCCTGTGACAATTTTCGAGTGGAAATCTATAATTTTTTCGTAAATATTTAAGTTAAGCCAGAGGTTATGGGACATGAAGCTAAACTCATTTATTTACTATCTAAGTGTAATTTACACTAATCAATCAATGATGATCCTTTGGTGATTTAGACTAGCGATGTGTGATGTCTCTTTGTCCACAAAAAGGGGGACTATACCCTATTTGGAGGAGCTCCGGCTCATAGTCTGCAAAGGGCGACTATACCCAGTTTGGAGGAGCTTCGGCTCATAGTCCACAAAGGGGGACTATACCTTGTTACAAGGAGCTTCGACTCATAGTCCACAAAGGGAGACTATACCCTGTTTGGAGGAGCTTCGGCTCATAGTCCACAAACGGGGACTATACCCTATTTGGAGGAGATCAGGCTCATTTTATAGGATAGCGACCCATTTGTGATACAGGTGTTGGTGAGCTTTCATGCTCCCATTTGTGATAGGCATTTCCCCTCCTTTATGTTTTTTGGATTTCTAATTATTGATTTCTGGAATTTTTGTGTTTCACCTATTTTGTGGTTTGTATTGATAAGCTTTATCAATATTTGAGGTTTGGTGAATAAGCTAAAGAGTATGACATTCTTTTTTTGGTGTTTTGAGTAGATTTGAGATATTGTATGATTTTATTGTTATAATATATTTCTGTCTTGTCTCTTATTCTATCTCATTTTATATGATATTTATAGCTAGGCTGATGCATTTATTATTTTTCTTCTTAAATAATACTTGGGTCAGACCGAGGTGTTACAGTGCTTCCACTTAACTTACTAGCTTGGACTAATTTCTAACTTTCGACTATTTACTTTAGCTTAGTAGTTTTTGCTCATATACATTCGAGATAGAGACTCGTTGATGTATACATACTCTTTTGTCTAGCACTTGTATATATTCTTTTGTGATGTAGTGGATCTTGTATGACCACTACTTTGGTGTACATTTCTATTAGATATATTCATATCTTTTTCTGCCTTTGTGATATGAATATCTATGATCGATTTTGTGTTATGCTTATTTTGTATTTGTTTCCGAAGACCGTATAGCCAACGTGTAGTAGCTTTGTGTTTGTATTTGATCTGTCAGATTTACTCTTGAAATGAAATGCGTGCCATACTATCTGACATAACGGTACTCGCACAAAGAAATTACATAGATGGTTGATCCTCAACAGCCTTATTCTTCACACTAACTGACCGCATTACTCAATAATGTCCTTGGCTAGTGTGAGTATAGAGGTGGGGCATCAAAAGAGTTATAGCCAATGGAGAAAATACATATTTATGGACAGCTCCATAGATAAATGTAAGTTCTTTGTAGGCATAATTGGTTGGGATATATATATATATATATATATATATATATATATATATATATATATATATATAAATGAAAGTAAAAGAATGTGTGTCTCCTATATTTCAAATAGTAAAGTTTGGAATACAACAAAATTGACAGAAACCAAAGAGATCAGTACTACCATTAAAAAGATACAAATCAACCATAAAAATACACAAGATTATTGGGGATGGAATAGTGAGCAACAATTTTCCTTTACAGCCACTTAGGATAAATGTAGACAGCAGAGTCATACATATAATTGGGGCTCTATAATATGGAACTCTATCACTAGTAAGTTTTCATTTCGTGCATACATAGTACTTTTTGATATGGTAAATACAAAAGACAAAGTAGGAGAATAGGGCATTGTTATCGAGTTTTTAACCCAGTTTTAGAATCCAAAGGAAGTCAGCATAGTTGGTTGAGTCAAAATAGCTCAAGAACCAACCAAAAGACTAGGACAACAAGCCCAGAGAAATAAGATAAATAGAAAGCGAAAATACGCAAACGGGATGGATTGCCAGCGATTGATAATCTTGGCTCGTTGGTTCATGAATTCACTTGGATTATGGTCTAATTGATATTCTAAGGTCAATGGCTAAGTTTGATGGGATTCCGAGCTAACTAAATTGAGATACAAGCATTTGTCTAGTTCAATCGGCTGTCTTATGCAACTAATAAGTCGACCGTCATCCTAACAAGGCAACGTGTAACAAAATTACTTAGAGGACACCAACACAAGACAACAGATGCACCCTAGAAGAAAAGGTTCAAAAATCAGCCAACGGAATGGATCGCTAGCGATCCATTCCGTTTTGCAAGGTTGCCATGAAGTTTGAAGTAGAAAATAAGGGAAGCATCCTAAGTCATTAGATCGCCATCGACCCAGAAGCCAACGATCGCTAGCGATCCATCAAGTTAGCTTGGTTTGAGATGAAACTTGCAGTGTGTCTTCTTACAGTTGTTTGCGAGCATATGGTATGAAGGCCTAGCCTAGCAGCTCTCTAACCTCCATAAATACTCACCTATCTGCAACATAAAGAGGATCCTTTGGACTGGCTGCTCAAACTTTGCAGAAACTATTCTTCACTCTTCTTCTTTCCCCTCACAACAATTATCCAAGAGGTTTACCGTGATTCTATATTGAACTCCAGCATTGGGGACTTAGTCCAACTCGAGATATTCAACAACTTTGTAAACTGGTTCCCCTTATAACAACAATCAGTCAATAATAAAAATTATAAAGTAGACGTCGGCTTTATTAACAGCTGAACCACTATAAAAATCTTCTTGTCTTTTTACTATTTCTGCCTTTCTACATTTATTCTCGGTATTATTACTCTGTAAGAGTAGGGCTAGTTTTTTCATGCTCAATCCAAGGTGTTGATCCATTTTTTGGGTTAACATTTTGGTGCTTTCACTAAGAACCTAACTCGAGGTTTAGAGCTAGCCATCAACATTGGATCGGATTGGTTCAGAAGTTAGATCCTCAATCTTTGCTTAAAAAATTTGCTGCTCAAAATCAATGGCTCCAAGAATGAAAAGAACTGCCTCTAGAAGATCCATAAGGGCAGTAATAGACGGAGAGGAGATTAATCATTAGCAAACCGAAGTAAATGGTGATAATATAGGAGATAAGGTCCAGGATCCTTCAATCAACGCAAAGTCATTACAAGAGATGAGTTGAATAAAATGGTTGATGAAATCAATCAGAAAATGGAAAGTATTTAGAAAGCTCTGATGGATAAGCTTAATGCCCTCTTGACCTTACAATCACATACTGCTCCAAGAACTATGGCCGAACCCGCAACTGCCGTAGAAAAAGAATTTTTTTCCGTTTCTAGTATAAAAAGAAGAAGCAAAAAGCAGCCGCAAAGAGGAGTGGTAGCTGGACCCATGGGAATCGATGTGGAAGAAAACAGAAAACCAGCTACAGACTTGAACCAAGGAGTGAAGACCGCACAAAAGGATATAGCCGTGGACTTCGTCGACTCGGAAGAAGGACAATAATCTAATGACGACAAGTTGGAAGGAAATGCCAATGCATTCGATAATGCTAAGAATGTCCAAACTGCCCCAATCAGGCCAACTGCAACCCAACGAGACCCCAAGGGAGTGGCTCTTTCGAGATAAGAGAGCCTTGGCTTCAGCCCACTCACCAAGACCATTTGCAAAGACGAACGCTGAGTGTGGTGACCGACAGTCAACTCCCAGACTACCAAACATTAGAGGCATTTATCGTGGATATAGTCAAGTGGTTGATGGATGAGAATAAGAATAGAAGGGATGAAGAATAAGGATCCTCTTCAAATTAGACTCCCTTCAATGGTGAGATTTTAAATGAGAAATATCAAGAAAATTTCACTATGCCAACTATTCCATCCTATGATGTAACAAAAGACCCAAAACGCCATTTGTACAAGTACAATTGGTACATGGACGAAGCAAATGCTGCGGACGTCAGTTCGGTGTAGATGTTTTCCCATTTTCCTAGAAGGAATTGCTTCCATGCGGTTCGTTAGGCTTCCACCAAGATCTATATCTACTTTTGACCAGCTAGCAATGAGATTCCTTGATCAATTTAGACTTCACACAGCGCAGCCTAGAGACGTGATGTCCTTGTCCGGCCTATTCCAAGGTCAAAATGAATCTCTAAAATCTTTCATGAACTAGTTTAATACCATAGTGATAGAGGTAAGCAATCCGGATAAGGATATGGTTTTCATGGCTTTGGTCCGCGCCATTCACCCTGAAATTGAGTTCGAAAAATGAATCAAGATGAAACAACATACAGCTAAGAAGGACTTCAACCGTAAGGCAAGTCAATAGTTTAGATAGGAAGAGGTGCAAGAGATGGAAAGGAAGTCTACTAGCATGCAACCGATGAACGTCATGCAGAGTGACATGGCGATGAACCAGAACATAGATGCCTCTTGGACCACGGAAGGAAATATGGAAAAGATGGAAATTAAAAGAAGAAGAACCAAAATTCCCATAAAAGAAATGGCACAATAAACGACCTAAAGGCTTTAGGCCTGAGGATTAAATGCCGCTCAATGATACTTTTGAAAACATCTATCCTGCAACACATGGCACCGAGGAGTATAAAAAACCCTTAAGAAGGAAGCAACTAAACAACAAAAGTGCTCCGGGAAGTTCCATCACTTCCAAGAGACGCATGGTCATAACACAATCGAGTATCGTCATCTAAAGAACTTGATCAAAGGCTGATTTGGAAGAACAAGCTTCAACAATCCATGAGAAAATCCCAAAATCCTAAGTAGCCCATGTCTCCTTAGGCTCCTAGGGATCAAAGAAATCAAGTCGGAACCAATAAGGATGGATCAAAGCGAACTAGCTCAATAATTATCATTGGAACGATATCTAGACGGCCGCATATCGTGTAGAGAAGTTAGGGAGAAATGGAGTGGTATGCGAGTTCATTAAAGCATGCTCTGAAGGAATCGTGCCTCGTAATCAAAGATGGAGCTCCAAGCAAGCAGAAAAAAACTTTGAATGATGATATCGTATTCTGAAATCAGGACACTGAAGGGATTGAAGCCCCAACTCTTAATCACATAGTCATGATAATAGGGATCGGACCCACCGTGGTCCATTGAGTATTGGTTGACAGCAACAATTCTGTGAATATCCTTTTCAAGCGCACCTTTGATCAAATGAGGATCGGCATGAAAGATGTATCTGCCTCCCAAACCAAAATTCAAGGATACATCGGTGTGCCTAAACAACCCATCTGGATGATTGACTTGCCTGTAGAACTTGGAGAAGGCAACTGAAGAGTCACCCTTACCCAAACCTTTGTTATCATAGACGAAATGTCCACATACAATGAATTATTGGGATGAACCACCATGGTTGGTTTTCGAATCGCTTTATCTATGCCTTGCAATTAAATTCCCAATGGAAAATGGAGTCGGAGTAATCAAAGAAGACCAAAATGTCACCAAAGAATGTTATATCACGGAACTGCATGAATCCAAAAGAAAAGAAAAGGGGAAGAATATGAGGTGAACTCTTCACATTCACAAGGGGCATTCCACTAGAAGGACGAACTTTGCGGTCCAATTAGTTTCTAGGATGCACATCCACAAGAATTAATTTTAAGGCCAAAGTCAGCAGAATAATCACTTTTAAGGACAAAGTCAACAGTCCAATTACTTTCAAGGACATAATTTCATAGGTTTTTAAGCCTTAGAAACTAATTATTTTGCATTTTGTCCTTAAAAGTAATTATTTCAGTTGTGTGTCCTAGAAACTAATTGCACATGCTAAAGAGGCCCTTGTGGCTAATTTCCACCATTCACAACCTGCCGATAGGAACTACAAAGCCGCCCCTGGCTTGGGGATTGTAGCCGATTTGACAAGGCTTCGGACCCTGGAAAGAAGAGTTCAGGGGAGGATCGGGCAACAACAGCAAATTGACGCTGTATGTTCCTGTCAATATAGATGACCCGACACGGGTCTTGAAAATTGGATCAAGATGCGATTAAAACTCACCGAATTTCCTCGTGCCAACTTGGATGTCTTTGTTTGGAAACATTCCGATATGTATAGGGTATCGTTGGAAATTGCGTGCCACACGCTCAAACATTGACCCCAGGTTTACACAGGTAAAGCAAAAGAGGCATACCCTAGGCCCCGAGCGGTCCAAGGTATTGAGAGAAGTAGTAGACAAACTTATGGCCAATTGATTTATCCATGATGTAACCTACACCAAATGGGGTATCTAACCTGATTTTGGTAAAGAAGTCCAATAGGAAATGGCAAACTTTCATCGACTACTCAAAATTAAATAAAGCCTGCCGAAAGGATAGTTTTCCACTTCCCAGAATTGACCAGTTTGTCGACGGAATGCCTGGGCATGAGCTGCTATCATTCATGGATGCGTACTCAGGCTACAATCAAATCATGATGCACAAGACCGACTAGGAAAACACCAGCTTCAACACTGACATAGGATTATACAACTATAGGGTAATGCCGTTCGGTTTAAAGAATGCAGGGGCAACCTACAAAAGATTAGTAAATGCCTTGTTCAAGCGTCAGATCTAAAAATCCATGAAAATATATGTGGATGACATATTGGCTAAATCGTGAGTAGCAGCCAACCACCTGGATAATCTTGCTGAAATGTTTGAAACACTTCAAAAATATGGAATGAAACTCAACCCATTCTATTGTCACTTTGGCACAGCCTTGGGAAAGTTCTTGGGATTCATAGTGAGCGCCGGAGGCATTGAAGCAAACCCAGAGCAAATAACTACCCTACCAGAAGTTCAAGCCTCGAAGAACAAGAAAGAATTACAAAGCTTGAATAGGAAAGTCGCAACACTAAGCCGGTTCATCTCAAAAGCCACCTACAAATGCATACTGTTCTTTGATGCATTAAAGAAAGGAAAGAAGAACTTTGAATAGAATGAGGCTTGTCAAACCTCATTTGAAAAATTGCTGCAACACATGGTAGCCCCGCCAATCATATCAAAGCCAGTGGACGAAGAGGACCTATTCTTCTACTTAGTAGTCTCACCTTAGGCACTGAGCGCTACCGTTGTGTGTGATGAAGCAAAAATTCAGCAACCTGTATTCTATATTACCAAGCGGTTTATTGGAGCCGAGAAAAATTACCCGAAGCTGGAAAAGCTAGTGTATTAACTCTTGACTGCATCTAGGAAGTTACAACCATATTTCCAAGCGCATCCGATCAAAGTACTGATTGATCAACCTCTAAAGCAAGTGTTTTACGAACCTGAAACTTCCGGGCGACTCCTCAAGTTGAATATCAAGTTGAACCAATATGATATCACTTACCATCTGAGAAGGAATATCAATGGGAAAACGCTAGCTGATTTCATCACCGAGTTCACCATATGGGATGACGAAGAAAAAATATTATTGGAAGTGGAGACACAATGGAAAATCTTCATCGTTGGCGCGTCTAACAACCTCTGTTCGAGAGTAGGAGTGGTGCTTGAAACCCTCGAAAGATGAGCCATTTGCTACACCATATGCCTAGAATTCCCTGCAATAAATAACAAAGTGGAATACGAATCGTTGATAGCAGGACTGAAAGTTTTGAAGGAACTCAGAATAAAGTCCATTCATATCAACAACGACTCTCAATTAGTCGTCTACCAGGTGAATACCAAGCTCGAGGGGAGAACCTTGCCCCTATCTATCTAAAGTATAAGAGTTATTGAACGATATTACAGTACAGCTCACATCCCATGGGAGAAAAACATGAAGGCTAACTACTTAGCTCAATTAGCAAGCTCCGGAGAAGCATAATCATTGGGACTAGTCCCGGTTGAAACCCTGACTGCTTCAAGTATATATTAAATGGATATCGACTGAATTTTTGAAACCACCGTCGAACTGAAGACAAGGATGATGCCAATTAAAGACAATTTGCTTACAGGAACTCTTCCAACTGATAGGAATCAACGGAAGAAGCTTCTCCAAAAGGCTCCATGATTCATAATATAGGATGAAATACTCTACCGAAGAGGATTCTCTATCCCTTGCTCAGATGTGTGATCGACGAGGAAGCATGATGGATCCTGAGGGAAGTTCATAATGGCAACTATGGAGACCATACTAGGGGCAAACCCTTGCAAAGAAAGCCTCTCGATATTGATATTTCTGACCAATAGTAAATCGCGATGTAGCAGACAATGCCAGACAGCGTGATTGTTACCAAAGATTCAGCAAGATTTAAGAACTCCCTCAACAAAGTTAACGTAAATGGTCAGCCCATGGCCGTTTGTAATATGACGATTGACCTAATTGGCATATTGCCCATAGCTAAAGGAGGGACTAAATATGCCATATTCGTCGTTGACTATTTCACAAAATGGAACGAAGTGGAACCTCTGGCCACCATTAACACAAAGTAAGTTATAAATTTTGTTACTAAAAACATCATTTATAGGTTGGCGTGCCATAAAAATAATCACTGATAATGGGACCCGTTCGAAAAAGAGCCGAATTTAAAGACTTTTGCAAACGCTTTCGAATCAAAAGAGCTTTTTGACGGTCGCTCATCCGCAAGCAAACGTGAAAGCGAAAGCATTATACAAGATCATAAAGTCCACCATCAAAAAGCGACTAACTAAAGCAAAAGAGAGATGGGTTGATGAACTTCCACTCGCACTATGGACCTATTGAACAACACACAAAGCAGCAACCGTACATACTCCATTCGACTTGGCATATGGTTCAGAAGTAATGGTTCTCATCAAACAAGAAGTCCCCTCTCACCGAAGGCAATATTTCAATCAGAAAAAATGAGCAGATCCTACTCGAGTCCCTTGATATGATTGATGAGAAGAGGGAAGAAGTTGAGTTGTGCATTATGGATTTTGTAGGATCATAGGATAACCATCTACATCTTTTAGAGTTTGCATACAATGATAGTTATCAGTCGAGTATTGGTATGGCTCATTACGAAGCATTGTATGGCTGATCATGTTACACTCCTTCATATTGATGGGAAGCAAGTAAGAAACTGATATTTAGGCCAGATATGATTAGTGAAACTTCAAAAAAGATTGGGATCATTCAACAATGAAAGAAAGCTGCTCTGGATTGACAGAAGAGCTACATAGATAAATGACGTAGAGATTTGGAATTTTCTGTTGGGGATATAGTTTTTGTAAAGGCATCTACTTTGAAGAATATTGTTCGATTTGATAATAAGGGGAAGTTGACACCAAGATCCGTAGGTCCTTTTCCGATAATAGAAGGGATTATAAAGATAGCATATAAGGTCAACTTACCTCAGAAGATGGTGGGCGTGCATAGTGTCTTTCATGTCTCCTACCTACAGAAATTTGTGCATGACTCAAGTGTGATGTAACACCCCACACCTCTAGGCACCTCGAAAATTAAACATGACTTGAAGCACGGGTGGTCGGGCGAAATAAAAATCCATAAGATAGCATAGAGACTAAGGCAACATCAGAAAATGATTAAAATATTACGGCAGAAGATAGCCTTCTCTAATTATAAAATAATAGAAAAATAGTTTCATTAAAAACCACATTATTCCAAATTTATTTCTGAAACCAAAAGTACCAAGAAGTCTCCATCAAAACATAAAACATAACAAAGTTCATAATATAGGTCCTCATATATAGAATAAATTATGAAAAAGAGAAACGAAGTGCATGAAACGAAGAAACAAAAGCTAAAGATAACAACTGCTCCAATGACCCTCCAAGCTGCAAAGAACTACAACCTAGACCCGCCCTTCTATGATTTAGGGAAAATAGAAAAAATAGGAATGTGTCAGACATAAATTCTGGTGAATGAGAAATAAAATGAAGCGGAAAGAACAAAATAGTTTAATTTCGGGTCTTTCTTGGAGATCGCAGAGGGTGAATAATATAATGTAATGAATCCTTCTTAGATACAGTTCCTAAGAAGCCAAAGTCCATGGTCACTCTAGGGAAGTCAACCATGCAGACGTCAATTGACTTGTCGGACCTTCTGTCCCTACCTATCCATGTGTTACAGCGTGAAAGTCATGCTCTTCACCCATGCATTGTGATTAAATGCCTCTTACGTCTAACCGGAGCCGACTCAAGCAACCTCACAGGACCTCGAAGTTGTGCTCAGGCTCCGCCAAACTGGACTCCTATCCTTCTGTCTCCTCAGTCACCAATGTGGACTTGCCCCTATCCAAAGGCCGGTCCTTCGAAAGAGCACACGCAGCTGGGTCGGCTGCGCAAAATCCTCCAACGATCTGCCTAAAGAATCCTATGTCGGAGCACACTTGTCATGTTCCGTCCACGTCGATCTGCCTGAAGAAGCCTACGATTGCGGATGCTATTTATCCTACATGCTAGCAACCTATGGAAGGTAACAAATGCCCCTGTGAACTTACTTCCTCGTTCCTAGTACGTACAGCCAAAACTATATTTTGGTCTTAACTGCATGAAAGATTTTTCCAGACCTTTACAAGGTCTACCTACCAAATCGCTTCCAGATTAATTATATTTACCATTACAATTTGCATATTTTTATTTCCATTAATTTGCTTTAGGCCATTTTTACATCTGATTTGGTTATTTCACAATTTCCCTTTTTCTTACATAAATGATATTCAGTTTCATGTCTGTTTAGTCTGTATGCTTTGTCTGTAATTTTCATATCATTTTGTTATAGCTTTACACTAGCCTTTAGGGTCCATTTAATTTACATTCTTTTTCCACCCTATATTACATTCTCCTTTTAGAGATTTAATCTGTACAATTTTTTATCCAATATCCACAAACCATTTAATTACACAAAATTCCCCTTTTAAATTTTTAGGCTACATATGAAATAAACAATTATGCCAAGTAGACTTCCCAATTTTGTTCCAAAACCACTCGAAATTGTGAAATTATATCAATCAAAATCATAACTTTATTCGATTAACATATTCTGAATTTATTCAAATAACCAGTTCTACCATTAGAAATTTAGTAACAATTATAATTTAATTTAATTATACCAATCTTATTTACGCTATGAAACATGAATAACAATTTGTTTATTCCAAATTTCAACCCAAACATGAATTATAATTGAGAAGTGGAAGAAGAAGAAGAAGATACAATAATTTACATAAATTTCAATCTTATTTGTGCCATAAAATGTGAATGGACAATTTATATGTCCCATCATTTAAACCAAACATGAATTAGATTTGAGAAGTGGAAGAAGAATAAGAAGTTGCAATAATATACATCTATTCTCAATTAATAACAGAAATTAATTCATATTAACGTGCTAGAAAAGAACTGAAATTGAACTACTTTATTTTTCTATTTTGTATTAATTCCCACTCACCTAGCACTTGAGCTTGTATAAACTTGAAAAAGCTTTGCTTTAATCTTTCTCCCTTTGATTCTTCAAATTTCTCCAAATTGCTTGAATATATATAGGTAATTTAATTTGGTAGAGCTTTGTTTATTTAGTAGAGAAAAGGAGGAAGAATAATACACACTAATTTATTGTAGAGTTATGGCAAGGCCGAATAAGAGGTTAGGTTTAGTTCAGATGTTTCATTTATTGATTTTTTGAGTGAATGTAATCTATTAGATTATTTTAGATTAAATCTGGTTCTTTCACACACTTAACGGTTATCCATTATAGCCCATCACGTCACTCAACCAATAAAATTTTACCATCTCATCCTAATTACATCATTGGAGTAAATGGGAAGCCACCACATGTCAGAAACAACGTTGAAACATGTAGGAAAAACGTTGGAAATGAACTAGTTAAAAAACATCACTCCAGATTTTAAGCAACAATGGGACTTGATCCTTGGTCACTAAGGAAGTCAACATGCGCTTTTACCACTGTACCAAATGCTCTTTTAATTTCTTTTTAATTATATTTCTCGTAAAATATCAAGGTGTTATATGTGATAATAATACTGGATCAACTTGAAGATGTTGAGGTAGAATCAGAAGTTTCAAGATCTCGTAGGCCAGTTGTATTGTTGGACACGATACGAAATAACTTAGGGGAAAATTGGTGAGGCTAGCGAAGGTATAATGGAGCGGAAGTTTCAAGATCTCGTATGATCCATCGTTTATCTTATCTACTTTCACCAGTGTATATCGCATTTGATAGATTGGTATTACACATGCTAGGGTAGGTTTGCTGTTGATTGCATGATTGCTAGTTTGATATGGTTTATGGTTACATGTAGTTTTTAGGCGTATGGAGTAATTATGGTTGCTTAATTCTTGACCTGTTTAGGGATTTCGAAGGCGAAGTTCTAAAGAAGGAAGAATGTAATGACCCATATTATATGTATCAAAAGGATTGTAAAATAATTTTATTTTACTTGTATGTGGTCGTATAATTCTATAATTTTGGGATATGAGTCTTAGGGACATTTTGGTTTAATTTGCATTGCTTTCTATACTATCCACATCGAATCTAGATTTAGATTGGCTTTTTTTGTAATTGGTAAGTAGTTGATACCTTCTCACTATCCTATGCATGTTTATATGGTAGAATTCATGTTTAGACATGATTTTTGGCCTTAAAACCTTCGCTAACTTTAACTACATGTTATCATATGCTTATTACCTAAATTCATGAACCTATGAAATGGTTTTCAAAAATGATTTAGCAATTCTACTTATTTCATATTCATATATGCATGTAATATGTAGATTTATATTATAATTGGATTGCTTATCACATTCTTATGTATTGCTTTTATGAATGGATGTATATGCATGTTATTCTATACTTGCATGATGTGCGTTGATGTTGTTTGCTGGTGTTTTGGAAGCTTAGGAAGATAGGTTGGTGAATTTGAAAAATCGAAGACAAAAGTGGTCAAAATTGGATGAAACTTGAAGGAGAGGCTCTCGAACATAAGAGGGGCTTGCAGAATAATTCATGCCTTAAAAGTTGCTAAGGACTAAACTTGGTGCCCGGTTGAATTACTCGATACCGATTCATTTTGGTTAGCTAGATAGATCGGTGGGTGGTATGTATCTCTAGAGCTTGGCTATGAAACTTGGCCCATAGCAAGATGTAGGAGGTTGGCTAAGTGTGGGTATTACGTCGAATTGTTTTCAATATTTAGAGTTGAATGTTTTGGATCGGAATCGAATTGTTTTGATGAATGGGTCTAGGTCTAAAGCACTTAATAAGGAAGTACTAGAGGCAGAGTGATTTACTTAGCCAAAATAGGCTAAGTAAATCACTCAGTGCTGAGTCATTTCAACTTGGTATTGAGTTGTTTTGCTGAGAGCTATGTGGTCAGATTTGTACAAGGAGGAAACAGGGGACTATGTAGATCATACTGAAGGTTTTGCTCATTCGCTTGAGAATTGGATGGCGATGTAACAACATGATAAAACCTTTGTATCTTCGGTTTGTGACTCATGAAGGGAGTAGGAACCTAAGATAGTGGCTCGATAAAGGAAGGAGCCATGGAATGGGAATGGAAATGGTTCCAAATAATGGAAAGTGGAGTGAGCAAAGGAAAGGCTTGGATCTAAATGGAGCAAAGGAGGGCTCAGATGTGCACGCTAAGGAATCTTTGATACATGGAGTTTTTGTTATTGTATTTGAAGCAGGGGTGTTATACGTGAGGACGTCCATGGACCAATGGAGTAGATCTGGATACCCTGGTCTTATGGCTTTAGGTCTAGTGTCTAGCTTTAGGCTACGAGACACGTATCGAGCTTTGAGCTGCGTGATATGAGAGTACATTAAAAATTGGGATTTCCATTAGGCTATGGCAGTAAGGAGGCCATGTTGAATATGCTAGTATATGATTTTTGTCTGATGATAATAAATATATATATATATATATATATATACTCATTTAAATGTATTTGTTATCGTACTATTTTATTTTTCATATAATTAAATAAATATTTGTTGAATAAAATAAATAACATAGAATTTAAATTCAAACAAATATTTTATTACAATTTTGAATAGTATAAATTTGAACTATGATTATATATACACAATTTCAATTACAACACAATTTCGAGTACATCACAAATTTCAATTTACAATGTTCACCTCACTACATATCACTCATTCACTCGTATTTATCTTTAACTATATTCCAGTTTGTATCTAGCATCTGAATTATCTGCAAAATAAACACTGACATAGTAACATTGAAAAAGAATTTTTTTTGTAGTGTACAATGAAATGTGTGTTTTTGAAAGTGTTATTTTCCTCACTATGTGGGTTGATCGTTATTTATTTCTTTTGCATTCATCTTATACGAACAGCTTGTAATATGCACAGTGTATCACTGTACATGTCACAAGGCCATGCACACCAATATACACTTAATAAAATTGCAGGGATAGGTAAGCACAAGGTCAAATCCGAGCCGAGGCTGGATTCAACTAGGGTGCAATATGAAAACAAGTCATAAAGTTTCAAATACATTAGAGCCTGCATATACACATGTGTACACGTACACATGTGCACTGACTCAGCATCTCGAATTTCAACCAAGAGACATTAGTACACATGAATATAAAAAGAAACCAGACTATAAGATAGGTTCAAATACAACTGCACTCAACAAGGCACCAACATACATGCATGAACACACATATATCAATTCAAACGCATAAGAGTGTCGACCAACATGAATAACAAGAAATGCAGACCAGTCAAATTCAACATGCTCAAATATATCATGACAAAGGGAAGAACAGAGATATGTACAATGATTCAGACATGTACAAAGCAGTACAAACAAGACATGTACAAGTTCAATGCATAGTGGCTCATAACAATGCAAGTGTACAAACCTAGCATGTAACAAGGCCATAAAATCACAGTGCAACCAAACTTCAATACAAGGAACTAGAACCAAAGCAAGCCAGTACAACATGAACCAGGACAAGCATCAACCACTTGATTCATACATGGTTGTAGTGACATGTATGCAATAGTAAACCACTTAAATGGAAAGTCAACATAGAACAAGAATCCAATTTCAAGTGAGCAAATGCACGCACCAAACTTCAAGCAAAAAAAGTTCAAAATCAGGCGCTCAACAACAAGACACACACACACACAAGTGGTTATGGCAACAATATGACTCCAAATGAACTCAACAAGCCAGTGGAACCAAACTACAAGTAGTTCAACAGACTTAAGTGAACATGCAACAAAAATAAAGTACAAAGCATACATTAATGCATGTGTGAACATATGTGTGTGTGTGTGTGTGTGGTGACAACAAGGTGAAGATTTAACCACTGATCAAGTAAACTATGAACACACACATCAAATCATTCAATACATGCAACTTGACTTGGAAGGGATGCAACCTAGACCAGACTACAAAAATGAAACAACTATGGATATGAAATCAAATGCACACAGCATAAAATTAAAATAAAGAATATCACGGTGAAAATTATCAATTCGAAAAAGTCAGTGAATTGAAAGTCAAAGTCCAGATTATCACAATTTCAAGTGGCCGAAGTCATAGGTGTAAAGAATGAAACCAAGTCAGAGAAAACCCAATGCATCGGAGGGAAATTCAAATTCATCAATTATGGAGCAAGTTAGAAAATAACACCATCGTTCGATTAAATAATCACGGCCAAGTAAAATCATGGAAGAATTCAAACATATTTATATGAACGAAAATATAGGGTGTTCGTTCCATATATAAACCCAGTTCATAATCAGGAATTATCTTATTCGAGTTCAAGCAAAAAATCTCACAGCCAAATTTCAAATTAAATCCCAAATCAATAACTCGAATCGAGTTTGAACCAAAGCAAAAAAACAGAGAAGTTAAACGACAAAATTTACATACCAGATTCCAATTTCAAACTCAATCCTTAAATCAACCGCAAGCCAAATTGAAGGAGCGTTGAAGTCGTTGCGAATTATCAAGGGAAAGGAATCGATTGGGAAGGCATCTTCAATCAATTTCAAATCAGTGCTTCAATTTTCAATAGCCCTAATTTCAAGTCGCAAGTGGAAAAAGGAACAACATGAACTAAAAGAGAACATGGCCGAAAATTCTGTTGAAAGGGATACGGAGATAGAGTTTTCTTTGTTAGATTATCAAGTGGGCCGGTCATATTTATTATGTGCCACAATTTTAATTAGGGTGTTGTTTTATTTTGTTTATTTTATCTTTCTTTTAAATTCAAATCAAACTCTAGTTGCATAACTAGGTTATGAACCACGATGGTGTAGTTCGAGAATTCGCAACTCAGTGGCTGAGTTGTGGCAGGGTTTTGAGCGTAGAGTTAGGTTAGTCATTAGCGGATTTCGCAAGTTTACGTGTGTTAGTGTCTGACTACATAATTTCTAGAAGAAAACTTGGGGCCAACACGTAGGCAGGGTTTTGTCGAAGCTGGGTAAATTTGTGTATGATCTCTTCTCCATTATCTTTCTGATCTTATTATTATGCTATTATCTGTGCGGAAATTATTATATATATTTCATCATTAATTATTATTATTATTATTAGTATCACCCTATTCACCCCCTCCCTCAAGGGTGAAATCGATCCTACAGGCCATATGAGTTCTCATATATTTAGGGTTCATGGAGTGATAGTGGGGATTGCTTGATGGATGCTATGGTTGCTTTCGTTGCTTTCTAGGCTATCACTTGGAGATAGGAATAACTGGAGAGCTGATACCTCTTATTTTTAGTAGAGTAACTTTATGTTATTTGTAGAGTGGCATATTATGGTGTTATGTGCTAACTCTTTGTTTACAGGGATTGGTCAGGTATGATTTGTGTACGTTTGTTCCTTACCATATTTACTTGCATAGTATTTTGAGATTCATTTACTGCTTACACCAGACTGTTGTCTTTCCGAAGGTTTTATGCTTTGTTTCTAGTTATCTTGAGTACACTTAAATGAATGGAGTAGGTAACAGGTGTAGGTGATGCAATAGATGGATGTAGGATGAGCTAAATGGAGTTATCTTGTATTACTCACTTATGGATTTCTACGTTTATTCCACTATACAGCACTAGGGAGCCTTAGCAGTGACTACTTATTTTCTTATTAAAAGACAGTTGTTGGATTTTTTTCCGTTGTATAAACCCTACCACATTTGTATATAACTCTGTGGATCCATGTTTTGATGATTTTTTTCATATAATTATTACTATCTCTCCTGTTATATCTATGATATCTTATTTTATCCGTATTCTATGAGACATTCGATAGTTTGTTATAATTGTTTCATTTTCAACCCTGATGACCGTTCTTTATCGACCGTACATGGCTGCAATGCACTACTTTTATACTATAGGTGTTGTTGGTATAGGGCGCTTGTCACATGCTCCCAGTCTACAGCAATGCCACCCTCTAATCGGTATCGGTCGGTACTTGGCTCTTATAATGCCCATGTTCGACCCATCACATGAAAATTCTACTAAACATGTCTTAAATTGGAAAAAAAATTCTAAAAATAATATAGGAACTCCTTCTGGCTACGTATTTCTCAGGAGGACCACGAGCTACTCGGGGCTTAAGGTCATACCGGGACCGCCCACCAACAAAGTAGCCGATGAAGCTCAGCTATCATATTACTCCCTTGGATTTTTTGGGCGATCGCGTTTCCTGGTCAATGCTCGCTTCCAAGTGCATTGATCGGCCTGACCTATTAGTCAAGAAAGATTGGTCAACACATTGCGAGGGACTTTCCTAGCTATCCAAAATAAGCTACCCCACTAGTCATAGGAAAATAATCAACGACAGCTAGTTTCATAAGTCAATAAGTTTTCAACAAAAGATATGTTCTTACTTAGTTCAAAAGAGTGCAAAGGCAAAATGCCATCCCTGCTAAGTTAAAAAGACTTCCAATCATGACTTTGCTAAAAAGAAGAAAACGAGAAAAGGAAGAGAAAGCATGTGAATAGCACTCTTCAGAGGCTTGCTGACCCACGCTCTTATCACTGCCCAAACTGTGCTCCGCTGAACTGATGGCACTCCCCCAAAACTTCAAGCGATCAAGAACTAGTTGAGGAGACCTAAGAGTGTCACCATCATCAAAGCCTTCCACATTGAATCTCTGAAGAGACCTTAAAAGGCTTCCAAACAACCTTTCCAAGGAGCAAACCAAAGCTTCAACCACTATAGAAGCAGCAAAAGCGATAACTGCTGCTCTTTCCAACAGAATATTTGAGCCTCTAAACTGACTTGAGGTTGGGAATATCAGAGCATCAATGCAAGGAAGCCCTTATCTTCACCTAGGCCATTAGTTTGAGACCGCTGAGAAATCACCATTAGAAATACGGTCGAAAAGCATAAGCATAGGTCTATGCCGAAGGCAAAATCCATCTCAAGAAGTACAAATCTAAGCAAGTGATCCAACTACAATTGACAAATACAGTTCGACGCCTAAAGAGCTGCCTCCTTCCTTTTAATCTTAAATAAATTTGATAAATTTCCAAGTTCTCAAGAGTAATAGGAGAGTAAGACGAAACTGTCTATTTTTACAAATAGAAAACGTTACAATGTTCAAGTTTCTAAAGAAATTGGATACCAATAGCCCTATGGGTACAAAGAGGAAGAAGAGTGGGGTATTTATGCATCTCTCCCTTTAATTGCAGCTGTCATAATCAAAGAGGAAAAAGGATCATCGCTGTTCAAGAGTAATAAGTGTTGCGTCACACCACGTTGATGGGTAAAACAACACATCCTTGCAGCATCTTTAGGATCATAGCCTCCGCAGCCCATGATGCAATGCCACATGGGTGGTTCATTAATTGCAAAGCAGAATCGTCAATCGATGGAGACTACATGATTTTACAAGCCTGAGCCCGCTTATAGGCACAAACATAGAGAGCTAAATTTTTGCAATTTTTTGTAAGTAAGAAGGAAATTAAGGGTATCTACCATGGCCCAGTCTAGTTCAGGTCATTTGGGTCAAGTCAGCTCATAAGGGAGCCATGGTTAGGGGTAGATCGATTGATTTTGTAACGACCTAGATTTTCATTGAAGCAACCCTCCTTTAAGAAATTGTTATTTGAATGGCTCAAGTTAGTTTGTGTTAATTTCAGGGTTGCTTACTTACAACACCAACTATTTTCTTTCTTTATTAGTTTTTTTTATATTTTTATTTCCCAAGATCCAATCTGATCAATATAGAAGTATTGATATACTTCTTTGTGGAAACTATTTGTATGTACATATAAACATACAAATCATCTTAATTCTAATATCAGAGTTTTTGGGTAAAGAATGATTCAATTTGTTTTAAATTGAAATAACTAGTGATTTAGCCACAATAAAAAGGGTTGGAAAACAAAATCACCCCCATCTGAATCTTGTGCAAATTTTTCTAACCAATTTCTGTTTGTTTAATTGTGTTTAACAATTGTATATTTAATAAAACATGTAAATTGACTCATGATTTTTAAACTTTTACAAAACTGCTTTTCAAATAGCAAAATAGGAGGTTGTGCATGCTTCTGTGTATCTGTGTGCACACAAACATGTACAACTGCTTATTTACTACACGTGAGTTTTCAAGTTGATCAACTTGATTAGGTTAGATCCCTATACTGTCTTGTTATATTTTGCTAGCTTTGCTTATTCATTTAAACATCAAACTCATGTAAATATGAGTTCATGCTTCTTATGTTTTTTTTTCTGCTTATGGGTTCATCCTTCATAATATTTACAGTTAATATGTAAATAGGTTCTAGCCTCTAAAATAGTCTAATACATATGCACACATTACTAGTTCACATATGAAAATTTTACATGCTTATAGGTTATGATATAAAGCTAAACACATTTATCTTTTTCCACTGAAAACAGTTCCATCTCATAGTAATTTTTTTGAACCATTCATTACATCACAATCAAAGTCTAGCACAATTCCAATATTATTACAGAAAATTCTTTCAGCTACAATAAACATAGCAGACACCCTTCAACAAAAGACATAATTCAGTTAATTAGAAATTTGTTCTTAGCATCACACATCTGCATCTTATCACTTTGCTTCCTCTTTTCCTACAGACATCCCATGACCTGCTCCATAATGCATATGAAGCACCCATTTGATGCAAGCAACAAACAGGTCAGACTTATGTCTGGTGTAAGTAAAATCATTTGACAATGCATAAAGACTAATATAGTAGGTTCCATATTTCCTTTCTGTTTTCAGAGGTTAAGTGTTCACTTAGGTTGTTAAATTACTTACTCATGTTCAAATTACACTGTGTTATATCAGTGGAAGGTGTTGTGTATTGTTAACATAATTATGTGTATAAGTGTTCTCAGACCAAACTGGTTAACAGAAGCTCTAATTCAGGCAATCCTATCATCCATCATACAACTCACACAGGTTGGTGCTAACACCCAATCATACACAACATGCACATACAGTAATCATGGCACTGAGCTAAAGTATCAATCCTTAATTCATATGTTAGGATTTCCACATACTTCTAGCCTATTTTCCCACGCATGTATGTTCATTTCATGTTGTTCTAGGGTCCAGTATCACACTCATGGTTGCACTGGTGCACACTGCCTGGAACTGCTACCTAATTTCCAGTGCACTACAAGCTACTAGGACATAAACATGCCATGTGCAAACTCACACCCCAACCTTGATGCAAGCCAACCACTGTGTCATACCCACTTCCCTCATACCCAACCTGATAGAGGTGAACCACATCCTTAGTTTAATTACTAAATTTTTCTTATGACTCAATATGGTCTATGCAGTGTCATATCCAAGACTATTATATACTTAACCAGTATGGGCTAACAGTTTTCATGCAACCATTAGTCATTCACCCATTCATGCATTCAACAATTAATCAATCACCCTTATATAACATTTCAAGTCAGTTTTGTTCAGAGATATAACCTTGGCAAAAACATGGATTAGAGCATTTCAAAAAGTGAAATGCTACTGTGGTTCTCCAGCAATAAGGTTCTTACAATTAGCCCACACATTAACGTGTATTCACTTGTTACTCAACCTTATTTCCAAAGAACAATCAATGATGGATTAAGACTCGGCATATGGAAATCCCACTGCACCTTAATCCACATTTTCAGTTGCAAGACATAAGCCAGAGAACCCCTTCCTCTTACTGCCTTGCACCCTACTTTTCTTATTAATTCATGCTTTAACTAAAAATATTTCCCAATTTCATAAACATATAATTAAATCGGTTATTATTCCATCATTAAATTATCATGCATAAAAAAAGCATAGGTTAAGTGACAACAAAGAAATGCAAATCACAAAATCTCATAAACAACATAAAATTGTTAAACTGAGAATACATACAAAGCATCAAACAGGAATCAAAATAAACTAAGGGGAACATGGCTGCCTTTCATAGGTCTTAATGCCTTGCCAAGTGAGGGTTTACTCGCCAAAGTTCTTCTTCCCAAATCTTGGTTCAGGTCTGCCATTGATTTCTTAAACTGCTGCCTGTTTTCTTCTCTTTTTTCTATGTTTTGTTATCTGGTCCCAACATGTAACTGTAGGAGATAATGATGTATATAGGGGAGTTGCTAGGGTTTTAAGGTTAGTTAAGTGATTTATTTTCAACAGAAATCCCATCACCATTTTTGGTTTCACCCACAGTTCACCCTCTCCACTTTCCTTTCCCACCATTTCTTCTTTTCCCTTGTCTTGGCCACTTTTGGAAAATTTCTTCACACACTATATGCATGACTTTGGCTCGGGCATATTTTGTCTTTTCTGGTTTTTACTCATGCATATAAACTTATGTGTCTAATTAAATTTGTGTGTGTGTCAATCAATTTACTTTGCACATCTTATATTCATGCATTTTCTACCTACACAAGCAACTGTGCTTATTTTTAATCTATAGGGGTTTGGACTAAAAACTGCCTAGGTTACTTATGCATTGTAATTAGGCAAATGTATAAACACTAACAAGTTATGCACTCATTTATTTTACATTTATCTACAGGGTCTTTACCTACTAAATTGCCTTGCCCATGTAGTATACTGGAACAGTGTGCACATGCACAAGAGCATGCATACTCACTCACACACAAGTATTTCTAGAAAAATTGTGTTTTTAACTAACTATCTTTCTTTTATAAAATATTTAAATATATACATACACTTAAACTATGGGCTGTCACATACACCCCTCCTTTAAGAAATTGTGTCCCAGAATTTAACATTTCTTATTGTGTTAGTCATGCATCAAAACCAAACATGCACACACACACATTTTTTCAACCAAAACATACATCAAACCAGCATATTCAACCCTGGACACTATATTTAACTAAATAAATTCAAGCATGAATAATAAATTACCTCTACTCTAATTGCTAGTTGCAAATAGTTGAGGGTACTGGGCTTTTATCTTGTCTTCAACCTCCCATGTGCAATCATTAGGGTCTAGACTCCACTGCACCTTTACCAGTTTGATAGTTTTTTTTCCTCAATTTCTTATCTTCTTTAGCTACAATGCCCACTGGCTTCTTATCATACACCAAATTTGGTCTGACTTCGACCTATTTTGGTGACTGAATCACTGAAGCTTCATCATGTACACATTTTCTCAATTGTGATACATGAAATACATTGTGTATTCCACTCATTTCTTCTGGCAACTTCAACTTGTGTGCCATATTTCCTACTTTAGCAATGATTTCATATAGTCCCATATATCTAAGGGTTAGCTTCCCTGCCTTTCCAAATCTCAACACCTTCTTCATTGGTGAAACTTTCAAGTACACATAATCTCCTAATTCAAATTCAAGTGGATTCCTTCTCCTATCTTCATATGATTTCATTCTGCCTTGTGCTACCTTCATTCTCTGTCTGATCAGTGTGATCTTATCATTTGTTTCTTTCACATGATCCGGTCCTAATATCACCTTATCACCTACCTCTAGCCAGCAAGCCGGTGACAAACAAGGCCTCCCATATAGAGCTTCATAGGGTGCCATCCCTATACTACTATGGTAGCTATTATTGTAAGCAAATTCTGCTAAATGAAGGTAGTCCTCCCAATTACCACCATGATCAAGTACACAAGCCCTAAGTAAATCCTCCAAGAATTTATTAACTACTTCTGTTTGGCAATCAGTTTGGGGATGGTAGGCTGTGCTCAAGCACAACTCAACTCCCATTGCCTGTTGAAAGCCACTCCAGAACTTTGATGTGAATATGGTGTCTCTGTCGCTAATGATAGTGGTAGGAACTCCATGTAGTTTCACTATTTCTTTCATGAAAACTTGTGCCAGTTTTGGTGCATTTCTATCACTCCTTACTGGTATAAAATGTGATGACTTAGTCAATCTATCCACCACCACCCAAATACTGTCATTACCTCTCTTTGATATTGGCAAGCCATGAATGAAATCCATTGATATGCATTCCCATTTCCACCTTGGAACTTCCAGAGGTTGCAATAGTCCACTGGGTCTTTGGTACTCGGCCTTGACCCGTTGGCAAGTCATATATTTTGACACATATTCACCCACACTCCTCTTCATTCCTTTCCACCAATAACTTCTCTTTAGATCATGATACATTTTAGTACCACCTGGATGTATGGTGTACTTAGACTTGTGATGAACATCCATGATCATTCCTTGCAGTGCTTCTGTGTTAGGCACACACAGTCTTCCCTTGTATCTTAAATATCCTTTTTCATCCAGTTCAAATTTGTCAAGCTTTGAACCATTCCTTAACAATTCCTTCTTCTCCCTCAGGAATGCATCCATGTCTTGTGACCGGTTCACTTCTTCCACTAGGTCTGGTTTTATTGTGATGAGGCTGAGCTTGCCATATTGTTCCATGTCCTCATCTAACTTCATTGTTTGATCTCCCATGTTTTCCACTTCTACATCAGTCAGTATTGACAACATTTTAAACTCCTCTATCATCAGTGTAGCCAACTTGGCATGTTGCCTACTCAATGCATCTGCCACTCTATTTGCCTTCCCTGGTGTGTACACAATGTCCAAGTCATAGGCAGCAAGGAACTCCACCCACCTATGTTGTCTCATGTTCAAGTCTTTTTGAGAAAATAGGTATTTCAAAGCTTTGTGGTCAGTATAAAGCTCAAACTTTGCCCCTAACAAGTAGTGTCTCCAAAGCTTTAATGCATACACCACAGCTGCCAATTCCAAGTCATGTGTTGCATACTTGGTCTCACTTGGTTTCAATTGCCTTGATTCATAGGCTATCACCTTACCATCTTGCGTAAGAACAGCTTCTATTCCTGACTCATATGCATTAGAGTACACTACCAGATTGTCATTGCCTTCTGGAATTTTTAGCACTGGTGCTTCCATCAATGCCTTCTTCAAATGGTTGAATGCCCCTTCACACTTCTCAGTCCATAGGAAAGGTTGGTCTTTCCTTGTTAGCTTGGTGAGTGGGTTTTTATCTTAGCAAAATCTTTTATAAATCTCCTGTAGTATCCAGCCATGCCCATGAATGATCTAATTTCAGCACTGTTTGGTCTTTTCCATGCTTGCACTGCCATGACCTTGCTAGAGTCCACTGAAATTCTTTCTTGAGAAATTATATGGCCCAAGAATTTTATTTCATTCCTCCAGAAAGAACACTTTGCAAACTTGTCTTTAAGACCTTGTTGCCTTAGTCTACTTAGTACCATGTGCAGATGTTTCTCATGTTCATTAGCTGATTTAGAGTATATCAATATATCATCAATAAAGATTAGTACAAATTTATCTAAATAATCTTCGAAAATCCTATTCATTAAATCCACAAAATAGGATGGTGCATTAGTCAATCCAAATGACATTACTAAATATTTATACAAGCCATACCTAGTATTGAAAGCTGTATACTTGATACTTTCTTCTTTCACTTTCATTTGATGGAAACCAAATGCTAAGTCAAGCTTGGAAAATACCTTAGCACCATTTAATTGATCAAACATATCATCAATTCTAGGTAGAGGGTATTTGTTATTGATGGTGACTGAGTTTAACTCCCTATAATCTATGCACATTCTCAAAGAACCATCATGCTTCTTAACAAATACTACTGGTGATCCCCAATTTGAACTGCTAGGCCTAATGAAGCCTTTTTGTTCTAATTCTTCTAATTGTTTCTTCAACTCAATCAGTTCCTTAGGCCCCATTCTGTTTGGTTTCTTAACGACAGGGCTTACTCCTGGTTTAAGTTTTATTTGAAATTCTACTGGTCTATTATGAGGAATACCATTCACTTCACCAAACACATCAGTGTATTGGTTAACTATGGGTATCTCCTCTAGGCTTAATTCAACCTCACCAATGTTCAAGTTGAACATTCTGCCCGTACCCCTATCTTTGGCTACCTCATACATAACCAAAACTCTTTTGCCATCAGGAAGTTGTAATGAGATTGTGGAATTCTCCAAATTAATGATAGCATAAAAATCTTTTAACCAATCCATTCCCAGTATAATATCTAGCTTAGGGTAATTTAACACATATAATTCTGAAATAAAGGTGTGACCACCCATACGTAATTCTACTTGCATGCATTTCATGTTTGTAATGCAGGAACTACCTATGGGACTATTAACATGTAATGGCTTATCAACAAGAAAACATGTTAACCCTAGTTTCTGAACTATGTCACGTGAAATAAAAGAGGGTGTAGCTCCGGTGTCATAAACAACTGATATGGGTATGCCTTTAATGAATAATATACCTTCCACTTGGCTAGGTGTTTCCATTGCCTTGCCCTTTCCTTCAAGTACAGCCACCCTTGCCATTTCTGGACACTGCCTCTTCATATGCCCTTCTTTACCACAGTTGTAGCACCTAAGAACAGTTGACTTGGGTGCTTGGCATTTGGTCTTTATATGGCCTTCCTTCCCACAGTTGTAACAGATCATTTTGGGTTTCTTATTGTCAGAGCTTGCTACTTTACTTCCTTCTTTGACCTTTACTTATCCCTTCTTCTCCTCATATGGGTGTGCTCTACTCTTTCCTTTCTTGTTATTCTTAAAATTCTTGAACTTCTCTCTGGCATGCTGCTCAAATGACAATGTCATGTCCATAACTTGATCAAAGGTTCTGTCTTTGTATGGTAACATTGCTCTACTCAATCCAGCATTTAACCCCTGAATGTACCTTGTATTCCTTGAAACTTTATCTGGGATTAGTACTGCCCCATACTTGGACAACCCTTGAAATTTATGAGTGTATTCAGTAACACTCATAGATCCTTGTCTCAGCTTGATAAACTCCTCAAGCAATGAAGCTTTTGCTGAGGCTGGGACAAATCTGGCTTCTAGCATTTCTTTGAACTGATTCCATGTGATCTCTTGTTCTTGCCTGCCTGCAATGATCACTTCCCACCAATCCAAAGCAATGCCTTTTAGTTATCTTGAAGCTATTTGCCTCTTTCTCTGGTCATTAACTTGCATACCTACAAAGATCCTCTCCACTGTTCTTAACCATGTCCGAACACCCATGACACTTTCTGTACCATCAAAGCTACTGCCTCCCAGATATGTATATGTTTTAAGCAATTTGGACAGTTCCTCATGTGGATTATCTACCCTAGGTGCCATTCCATCCCTTGGTACTCTAACAAAATCTTGCATATTAATCACTGGAGGACCAGTGGCCATCCCAGTTGCTTGCTCGGTACTATCAGAGGATTGATCATTCTCCCTTTCTTCAACAGCCTGGGGGTTGATCCTAACTGCTCTGCACCTCTATTGAACATTTCTAGTATGGTTAGTTCTAATTCCTATTCACTATTTCACTTTTAAAATAACAGTGAACTCATATAGTTATAACAAGTAAAGCAACCAATGCAAACAATGCACATAGATTCAATCAAGTATTTTGTATTGGCTATGTATTTAGTACCATAGCTCTGATACCAACTGAAGCAACCCTTCTTTAAGAAATTGTTATTTGAATGGCATAATTTAGTTTGTGCTAATTTCAGGGTTGCTTACTTACAAGACCAACTATTTTCTTTCTTTATTAGTTTTTTTTTATTTTTATTTCCCAAGATCCAATCTGATCAATATAGAAATATTGATATACTTCTTTGTGGAAACTATTTGTATGTATATATAAACATACAAATCATCTTAATTCTAATATCAGACTTTTTGGGTAAAGAATGACTCAGTTTGTTTTAAATTGAAATAACTAGTGATTTAGCCACATTAAAAAGGGTTGGAAAACAAAACCACCCCCATCTGAATCTTGTGCAAATTTTTCTAACCAATTTCTGTTTGTTTAATTGATTTTAAAAATTGTATATTTAATAAAACATGTAAATTGACTCATGATATTTAAACTTTTACAAAACTGCTTTTCAAATGGCAAAACAGGAGGTTGTGCATGCTTTTGTGCATCTGTGGCACACAAACATGTACAACTGTTTATTTACTACACCTGAGTTTTCAGGTTGATCAACTTGATTAGGTTAGATCCCTATACTGTCTTGTTATAATTTGCTAGCTTTGCTTATTCATTTAAACATCAAACTCATGTAAATCTGAGTTCATGCTTCTTATGTTTTTTTTCTGCTTATGTGTTCATCCTTACTTCATAATATTTACAGTTAATATGTAAATAGGTTCTAGCCTCTAAAAAGTCTAATACATATGCACACAATACTAGTTCACATATGAAAATTTTACATGCTTACAGGTTATGATACAAAGCTAAACACATTTATCTTTTTCCACTGAAAACAGTTCCATCTCATAGTAATTTTTTTTTAAACCATTCATTACATCACATTCAAAGTCTATCACAATTCCAATATTATTACTGAAAAGTCTTTCAGCTACAATAAACATAGCAGACACCCTTCAACAAAAGTCATAACTCAATTAATTAGCAATTTCTTCTTAGCATCACACATCTGCATCATATCACTTTGCTTCCTCTTTTCCTGCAGACATCCCATGACCTGCTCCATAATGCATGTGAAGCACCCATTTGATGCAAGCAACAAACAGGTCAGACTTATGTCTGGTGTAAGTAAAATCATTTGACAATGCATAAAGACTAATAAAGTAGGTTCCATATCGCCTTTCTGTTTTCAGAGGTTAAGTGTTTCACATAGGTTGTTAAATTACTTACTCATGTTCAAATTACACTGTGTTATATCAGTGGAAGGTGTTGTGTATTGTTAACATAATTATGTGTATATGTGTTCTCAGACCAAACTGGTTAACATAAGCTCTAATTCAGGCAATCCTATCATCCATCATACAACTTACACAGGTTGGTGCTAACACCCAATCATACACAACATGCACATACAGTAATCATGGCACTGAGCTAAAGTATCAATCCTTAATTCACTTGTAAGGATTTCCACATACTTCTAGCCTATTTTCCCTTGCATGTATGTTCATTTCATGTTGTTCTGGGGTCCAGTATCACACTCATGGTTGCACTGTTGCACACTGCCTGGAACTTCTACCTAATTTCCAGTGCACTACAAGCTACTAGGACATAAACATGCCATGTGCAAACTCACACCCCAACCTTGATGCAAGCCAACCACTGTGTCATACCCACTTCCCTCATACCCAACCTGATAGAGGGGACCCACATCCTTAGTTTAATTACTAAGTTTTTCTTATGACTCAATATGGTCTATGCAGTGTCATATCCAAGACTGTTATATACTTAACCAGTATAGGCTAATAGTTTTCATGCAACCATTAGTCATTCACCCATTCATGCATTCAACAATTAATCAATCACCCTTATATACCATTTCAAGTCAGTTTTGTTCAGAGATATATCCTTCGCAAAAGCATGGATTAGAGCATTTCAGAAAGTGAAATGCTACTGTGGTTCTCCAGTAATAAGGTTCTTACAGTTAGCCCACACATTAAAGTGTATTCACTTGTTACTCAACCTTATTTCTAGAGAACAATCAATGATGGATTAAGACTCAGCACATGGAAATCCCATTGTACCCTAATCCACATTTTCAGTTGAAAGACATAAGCCAGAGAACCCCATCCTCTTACTGCCTTGCACCCTACTTTTCTTATTAATTCATGCCTTAACTAAAAATATTTCTCAATTTCATAAACATATAATTAAATCAGTTATTATTCCATCATTAAATTATCATGCATAAACAAGCATAGGTTAAGTGACAACAAAGCAATGCAAATCATAAAATCTCAGAAACAACAGAAAATTGTTAAACTAAGAATACATACAAAGCATCAAACAAGAATCAAAAAAAACTAAGGGGAACATGGCTGCCTTTCATAGGTCTTAATGCCTTGCCAAGTGAGGGTTTACTCACCAAAGTTCTCCTTCCCAAATCTTGGTTCAGGTCTGCCATTGATTTCTTAAACTGCTGCCTATTTTCTTCTCTTTTTTCTATGTTTTGTTATCTGGTCCTAGCATGTAACCGTAGGAGATAATGATGTATATAGGGGAGTTTCTAGGGTTTTAAGGTTAGTTAAGTAATTTATTTTCATCAGAAATCCCATCACCATTCCTGGTTTCACCCACAGTTCGCCCTCTCCACTTTCCTTTCCCACCATTTCTTCTTTTCCCTTGTCTTGGCCACTTTTGGCAAATTTCTTCACACACTGTATGCATGACTTTGGCTCGGGCATAGTTTGTCTTTTCTGGTTTTTACTCATGCATATAAACTTATGTGTCTAACTAAATTTGTGTGTGTGTCAATCAATTTACTTTGCACATCTTATATTCATGCATTTTCTACCTACACAAGCAACTATGCTTATATTTAATCTATAGGGGTTTGGACTAAAAACTGCCTAGGTTACTTATGCATTGTAATTAGGCAAATGTATACACACTAACAAGTTATGCACTCGTTTATTTTACGTTTATCTACAGGGTCTTTACCTACTAAATTGCCTTGCCCATGTAGTATACTGGAACAGTGTGCACATGCACAAGAGCATGCATACTCACTCACACACAAGTATTTCCATAAAAATTGTGTTTCAACTAACTATCTTTCTTTTATAAAATATTTAAATATACATATATATACACACTTAAACTATGGGCTGTCACATTCGTATACTTCGTATCTAAATATCTAAACTATTTAAATATTTGTTTTGGATTTAATGTGATTAAAATGATTTAATAAGCTTATTCATCCCCTTTTAAATTATAAATAACGATGGTAAACTTATTTTGGAAAAATGTTTACAAAAATAAATATTTTGAAAGAATATCGACAATGTGAATGAAAATCATTTTATCGATAGATAGCTTTTTACTCGCCAAAACTTATTCTAACTTTTTTCATACTCCTAGTTGCTTAAAATTGAAAAAACAAAACAATTTTTTTCACTATTTACGTAAATAAACTTTTTGGATGATGTCATGGGTGATTCATCAAAGATATTATGAAAATAAGATTTTAAGGAAAGACTTAACTATTAAGTGTTATGTAAATGAGAAGTGATGGGAGGTGGGCCTTACATGACATGAGAAGATGTAAGAACAAGATTGCAACACTATTTGAAGCTTATAAAAGTAAGGGCACACCCTTGATAACAAATCACAAATTCACGAAGCTTGGAATGAAGTGAGTGAAAGAAAATAGTGGAAGTGCTTAAACACTAATCCACTAATTCTTCTCTAATTTTTTCAAGTCTAAAACAAATCAAATCTAATCTCTTTCAAACTTTCACCGATACAATAAAACATCTTAGATAGATTAGATTTAAAATCAAAGTGGAAGGAAAGTGAAGGAGATAGGGGATCTTGAATGGACCGTAAGCAATGAAAGAGAAGGGAAGGTGTTGCCTTGGTTTGAAAGTGCTAAATATTGGATCTTCATTCTCTTGATGATGGTAGGAGGTGTTTCTTTGATTCCTATGGCTTGATCTTCATGAGTTATCTCACTGTCTTGTTTGAATGTATTATGTGTGTGTATTGTGTTTAAAGTACAAAGTTAAGGCGACATTAACTAAGTAAAGTTATAGATTTTGGACCCCTCTTGCTTTTGAAAGAAAATGACAAGTTTATGTTTTATAATGTCACTTCTACACCCTCCTAAATATGCAACACGATCTTGACTTGATGTTTGAATGGTTTTTTGACTTGTCTTTTTAATTGAAGTAAGTTTGAAAGTGTTCTAAGTGAGAATAATCGTGATAAGTGCACTTTTATATCCCTTAACTATAACTTGAGTAAATTAGATATTTATGACCTTAACTTGGGATAATCTAATTTAGTTTTTATCTACACATATTTTGGTATATTGGATAGTAAAGAAATGATTTGGAAAGTTATAGAAATTGTGAAAAAAAGTTGTGAAGTTAGAACAAAAATGTGGTTATAATACACTTTGTAAATATAACCTGTTTTCCGAAACTTTTATAAATAAATTGAAAGACATTCTTAGGAGTTTCTTTCTATGGGGTTTAAGTACCCTAAGGGTTGTAATAAAAATTTCAAATCTTAATTTCATTTGTTGAAGTGGTTAAAACTAGTCACAAAGATCGTACTTTTCAATGTTGTTTTTAACAAGGACTTTTATCAACATTTATAAATGCTACAGTAAGTCGCTTATGTTTTTAAGTATTTAAAAACGATATTTAAATTTGGTATATTTCTATAAATTTTTTAGAGATGTTTTCTAACCTATTTTGAACTATTTTAAATTTGGTTTGAAGTTTAAATATATATTTAATAATTATATATGTATTTTCAAAGTAAAGAATGTTAAACATTAAAAACCCATTTTATCAAATTATAACATAGTTATTTTCAAGTAACATATATATTTAAAACCCATTTACAAGTTTTTTTTAAGTTTTGAAAAAGGTAATTGACTATGCTAAATAATAAAAACTGACTTGGTAGACTTCTCTACTTCTGAGAGTTAAGATTCGTGTCTAGTAGGGATATGAGCAATAGAGCTCTAACCTACTAGTTTCCCTCTTCAACGAGGAATAGGCAAGTTAGAATTTCGAGAACATGTTAATATTATTGTTTACTTACTTGTTTAAAAGGTAATTAACTTTGCTTAATGCGAAAAGCTGACGAAGTAGGCTTATCTATTTGTGAGAGTTAAGATTAATGTTGAGTAGGGATGGAGTAATAAAGCTCTAACCTACCGGCTTCCCTCTTGAACAAGGAATAGTTAAGTTAGGAGTGTCAAAAATGGGTTAATCATGTTGTTTTTACCTGTTTTTGGAAATCATTAATAATATACTTAACACTAAAAGCCGACGAGTAGACTTATATATTCGAGAGATTCAAGAATGAAGTGTCTAGGCAAGGCTTTAATGCAACCGGTGCTCTAATTTACCCTTCACTCTTGGTTTAAGGAATACTATAATTTGAAATGTTGAAAATGAGTTAGGAATATGAATATTGATTTGTGTAAGAAATCGCTTTAACTTGACAGTCGATTAATCAACCATCGAAATTAACCAAATATTTATCTTAGATCTTTAAAAGTTAAAGATGATATAAATGTGAAATGGTTTGGGCTTGTTGTGACAATGTGTTATTTACATTTTCCTTTAATCCTTTTTTATTATATTTGTGAATGTAAATTGATCTTTAAAAGAACGTCTTAGAGATAAGTGTGACAAACCGCATTTCATTCCACAGAAAGACATATCATCAATAAGAAAAGAAATAGGTAGAAATATAATAGATAGAAAGAAATAACAACAATAATTAGAATCTCACAGTGGAAACGGAACAAAATATAATATTTCACATAAAAATTAAATAGTCTTTACATTAGAGTTACACAGTCATACAACATTATCACATGAGACAGTCGTGAAGACCTACCCATTCCATTACATCCTAAAATACAACAGACAAAGACACAACACAGGGAAAGATAGATAAATACGTCTGGACTCCTGCTTCAAGCTTCTCCAAAATTCATCAAGCCAAACCTGATTACTTGGCTACTCGTAAAAATTTGAGTAACCAAGAGTTAAGGAAAATAGAATAAACTTCGGGTCAGACATGGATCTGGTGTGAGTAAACGGTTAAGTTGTTTAACTTGAAAAACTTTTGAAAATAAAAGGTATCTCGTAAGACTCTCTGCAAATAAACATAGATAAGTTTTTACCTTAGTATAAACAAAACATTTGATAGGAAATTTGGTTATATTATAACGGTGTCTAGGGTTTTCAAATAAATATTCACATAGCTAAATTTGTTACATGATTAAATTCCAGCATACTAGCCACAAAGTGGGTTATACAATCAAAACTGTAAAGGGCACGTAGGGATAATGGATTTCAATCAATGGCAGGACTACTGGAGTACAGGCCGTCGCCGTACGTGGCCTAGATCACCGTACTGAGAATTCACCCTGATCCCCTGCAACACAAAACCGAAGCAATCCCTTATTGGATAGTCCGAATAAGACAACCCCGCGGTTGTGGCCAAACACCGCCCACACAGCCGAATAAAAGGGACATCTAGACAGAGGAAAATCTTATCCTACTTCGGTTCTACCCACTTACCCTTGCGTGCACCTCTCCTGTTTTAGTCATTCCAGGTTGATGAGGCTTGAGGCTACCATTACCTTTAGAGAACACATCTTAGAATGCTCATCATCCTCCTTTGACGATGGTCTGATAGCATTCATCCATTCAAGTTCGTTCCGGGTTCGAACGAAACCGAAGGCATTATCTCGTTACACTTATTTTTGGAATCACCCTTAGAGTTAACAACAATAACCATTGTGCTTTGAAACTCCATCTCGATCTTTACTAGAGATTTCACGACCTATCGTTTAACTTGGATCAACGTGGTTTTTGGATAATCAAATCTGATACCCGATCCCGGTCTCATCGAAATCCAAATGCCCTTTTAAAGGTCAAGTTGTTTAAGGTTTAAATAATTTAATTCAATTCAAGACTTTGAATTCACACGACATTATCACAGATAAATATCACACTTTTATAACAACATCCAATATCACATCATAGAATATAACAGTTTATCAAACTATAGATATCAATCAATCCAGACATTCATACAATCATTCATTCATAAGTAAGAATTATTAATCCATGTTATAATTAATTTAATTAACTTTAAATTAAAATAATTACTTAAGAATTAATAACATAGCCCTGCTTAATCAATCATTAATTAATTACAATCAATAATTAATTACTCACTCCTTAATTACTTTTATAAATCAATTAATTAATCTTTAACTAACTAATTAGTTATCCCTTAATTATTAACTAATAAACCTTAATTATTAATTAATAAAACTTAATTATAAATTAATTAATCCTTAATTACTAGTTAATTAATCCTTATTTACAAATTGATTAATCTCTAATTACTTAATTAATAAATTCTTAATTATAACTTAATTACTTTAATCACTTAATTAATTAATCTCCGGTTAGAAATTAATTAATCTTAATTTATTAATTAATTAATTCCTAATTATCAATTAATTAATCTATAATTAATTAACTATATCCTTAATTCTTAATTAATTAATTCTTAATAATTAATTAATTAAATTAATTATACTTAAATTACTTTATCAACTTAATTAATCTCAAATCATTGAAACATTAATTAACTTTTAAGGTAAATCATTATCTTTATAATTATCCAATTATAATTATCATATAAATTTGAAACATTTATCTTTAATTAACTTAATTAAATCATTTAATTTAAGTTTAAAATAAAGTAAACATTTAAATTAACAAATTAAAGTTAACAAATTATATAACTTCCTAAATCAAATGTTAAAGAAAACATTTATAAAATAAATTTATATAAGAAAAGTTGTAAACTAAATTTATTTTAAATTTCAATACCTTGCTTTAAAAACTTGGTTTAAACCTTGCTTTGGGTTCAAACTGAAGATCACTCGAGTCTTGCCCGAGTAAACCCACTTTCTTTTCTTTTTTTAATTTTTAAAACTTAGATTGTTAAAACTTTAAAACCTAGAAACAAGATTATAACTCTCACGCTAACCTGAGGATGAACTCGAGCAAACAACCCCCATCCCCAAGTTTCCCTTCGAGCCATCAAACTTCCCAAAACACAAACACCACCAGACAACCCCATGCACATGCACGCGAGCTCGCCAGAGCTCCGACCATCCTTACTACTGCCGATGAGTCGTTGATGTCCCTCCCTTACGATCCCGACCATCCAAAGGTCACTGCAAACACAAAATCGAAATCAAGCAATCTTGAACTGCCTGGAACCAAAACCCATCACCAAAAACCCTCTCGAACTGCCGACGCCGACCATCATAAATCGCGTAACCCCGGCCTAAGCTCAACTAACCTTCAACACTCCCATCGCCCCAAGTCCAATGCAACTCGATGCCTTAGAGATGGCGCAGCATCCACTATTCCGAGCTCGACCAATCTTAGGGTTAAAACACTATTACGACCTATTGCCGCCGCCATGGTGGCTAACAAAATCACCTGACACTTTTGCATGGACCACAAAGCTCCCTTCCACCATAAGTCGAAACCCCGACCACCCGGAGACCTCCAGCCACCAGAAAAACTCCAAATCCCATTTTCTAGTCAATTCTGATTTACACACTCGATTCAATACTAAAAATAGTGATTTAGCTATTAAAAATCAAGGATTAAGATGGTGATTCAGATTATCTAAGTAGATTAAAGGATTATGATACTTCAATCTAACACGTTTGAATTTTTTTACTGTAATTCTTGATTTCTAGATAATATATATACAAAATATATTTAAAACTATTTCTAAATCCTAGTTTATGTTTAAACAAACTTAAATTGTTTGAAAACTAGAACCAAACAGAGAACAGAAGAAGAGATGTTGAAATTTTTATCAAATTTAAACTCTGTAACATGAAACAGAGAAGAACATAGATATATCTGACATGCATACTCTAACACATTTTGACATACAGGATTCACACTTGTGTATATACATGCAAAGCACAATTCATTCCAGGAATCACATGCACAAATTTTAATTTACATAATCTTTTTGACAAAAATGTTTACACACCAGTAATCAGTAGAACAGAGCTTGAAATAGTTTTGATTTGAAACAAGAAAGCTTTGATTTTGAAAATTGGATGCTATGATCTCTTTGAAACTTGAATGCTTTGTTGTTTGAATTGGAAATCTCTTTAAATCTGAAGCTTAGTGTTGAGAAGATTTAGCTTTGAAACTTTGATTTAGTTGGAAGCTTGGTTTGCTTTGCAAGATTACTGATTCGAGAAATTTGGTTACAGGCTTTTGAAAAAATGTTTTATAGGTTTTAGTTTTGATCTAATTGAGAAATATTTTACAAAGTTTGAGTTTTTCATGTTTTGAAATGAAGATAGGGAAAAAGAAGTGAAGCGATGAGATATATGTTTATATAGGCTTAATTAGGATTTATTGAAAATATAAAAGAAAAGAAAATAAAAAGTGACACTTGTTAAATTAGTTAACATTTGTCATTTATACTTATTAATCAATTATGCAATTTTTTATTGTTTTTAAATGTTAATAAAAAGCCTTTGTATTTATTTTACTATTTAATAAATACTTTCTTATTTTATAAAAACAAAATTCTTTAAAAGAAAATACTATAAAACAAATTATGTATTAGAAAAAATCTTATACATGTATTTTTAAATCCAAAATATTTTAAGATAATTATCTTTGAAATTTCAAATTTAAATCCAAACTAAAATTAAAATTCAATTTAAAATCAACTCAAATATATATACACACACATACATTTAAACAACGCTTGTTTAATTTGAAAATAATAATTATATTTTAAAATCTATTTATAACTATATACATAAAAACAACACATTATTAATATTGTTTGAAAATAACAATTTTGCCAATTTAAATAATTAATAAAGGGGATTATCACATTTTAAATTGCTTGAAATTCCGAGATATCACATTCCTCCCCCTTAAAAGAATTTCGTCGCCGAAATTTAAAACAAAAGATAATCCAAAACCCTTTATTTTATTTCAACAATCCAAGCATACATATCATTCATACACTAACAATCAAACAAACAATTCATCCAAACAAACATTACTAGCAATGTGGACAGAGATCCGGATAAGCTTTCCTAAAACTATCCAAAGTTTTCCAGGTACAGTCGCTGGGATCCTTGCTCCAATGCACCTTGACTTGCTTCACCACCTTGCTTCTGAGTTACCTCTCGTCTTGATCAATGATCTGGATAGGATGCCTTACAACAGATAAGTCCGGTTCAATCTCTAAGTCTTCTTGCACTGTTGGCTCCACAAAAAGAGATGGGTCGTGCATGTATTTCCTCAGATGAGATACGTGAAAAAGATTGTGAATTCCAGCCATCTGAACTTACAATTCAATCCTATAGGCCATAACACCAATCCTCTCTAGCACTAGGAACGGACCAATATACCTTGGGGCAAGTTTTCTCGTCTTTCCAAGTTTTATCGCTCCTTTAATCGGGAAAACTTTGACAAAGACCAAATCTCGAATCTCGAATTCCAATTATCTTCATCTCTTGTCCGCATATTTCTTCTGGCGATCCTGCGTTGCTCTCATTCTCTTCTTGATAAGCTCCACCTTTGCAAATGCCTCTTTGATCAAACTTCTTGCTTCAAATCCTTGAAATTCGAAACACAAATCCTTCCATTGATCCTCAATGTTCCTTCGTCATCAATCTCAAAACTGGAACACTAACCATTCTTAACTCTCCTGATGATTCCTCTCAATCTTCTATCTGATCCTTGCTTACTTGAAATCCTTTCCAGAAGAGACGGAACGACTTCTAATAAAGACAGAACTGCGTTCCTACTAAGAGCATCCGCCACAACATTTGCCTTCCCCGGAGTACATAGGATATCCAGATCAAAAGATGCAAAAAAATTATACCCACCTCTACTGCCTCAAATTCAGATCTTTCTGGGAGAAAAGATTTTTCAAAGGTTTGTGATCTGTGAAAAGCTCGAACTTCTCTCCCAAAAGATAGTGCCTCCAGATCTTCAAAGCAAAGACGATGGCCAACAACTCCAGATCGTGCGTAGTGTAATTCCTTTCATGTGGCTTCAACTGCCTGCTCGCATACGCAATCACCTTTCCATTCTGCATCAACACTGCACCTTGCCCAACTCCACAAGCATCCCTGTAAACCTCGAACTTGCTCTTACCATCCGAAATAGCTAGAACTGGTGCACTAGTCAGCCTTGCCTTCAAATCTGGGAATGCTTCTTCACACTTGGGGGTCCCCTTAAACTTTGCTCCTTTCCGAGTCAACTTGGTTAATTGCGAAGAAATCTTAGAATAGTCCCTAGTAAACTTCCTGTAGTACCCTGCCAAACCCAGAAAACTGTGGACTTCTGTCAGAGTCTACGGTCGCTTCCACTCATGAATAGTAGCTACCTTGGTTGGATCTATAGAAATGCCCTCTCTGAAAAAAATATGCCCCAAAAATCTGACTTTTGGTTTCCAAAAATGGCACTTCGAAAAATTATCCTTTTAAAAATGCCTTCTCAAAGTCTCCAACACTATTCCCAAATGCTGCTTATGCTCCTCTTCGGACTTAGGGTAGACAAGAAGTCATCGATGAACACGAGAACAAACTTATTCAACACATCCCAAAAAACTTGGTTCATCAAATCCACAAAATAAGCAGGGGCGTTGGTTAATCCAAAAGGCATAACCAACCACTCATAAAAACAATTGGATCCCCTGAACGCAGTCAAGGGTATACTATCCTCAGCTACCCTTAACTGGTGGAAACCAGAAGCTAAATCTAACTGGGAGAAAACAGAAGCTCCATGAAGTTGATCAAAATGATCGTCTATATGGGGTAATGGATACTTATTTCTAATAGTAACCTTATTGAATTCCCGGTAATCCACACAGAACATCAAAGACCCATCCGACTTGGTCACAAAGACAACGGCAGAACCCCAACTGGAAAAATTAGGCCGGATCAAACCTTTCTCTAAGAAATCTTAGATCTGCTTCACCAGCTCTTCTCTCTCTTTTGGCGTCATCCTTCTACTGGGCTGAACAACAGGCACTGCTTTCGGAACCAAATCAATCTGAAACTCTATCTCCCGATAAGGGGGCAAACCTTTCACTTCCTTGAAGACATCCGGAAAATCACTGTCCACATCGATGGACTCAACGCCTTTTGGAGATGCCTCAATTCCATGCAAAAGATTGCTCGAATGAACTCCAGAATTATTGCAAGTCACTGTTGTGATCCTTCCCAACTTAGCCTCTAAAGTCACAGTTCTCTCTTCACACATCAAGACAGCCTTATACTTATCCAACCAATCCATACCCAGAATAAGGTCAAACCCTTTGAAATCCAATACAAGTGGGTCACAAGAAAAACTATGAGACAGATAAAAAAGCCTCTGGTCTCTACAGATCTTATCTAACTTAGTTACTCCGCCTATACGATTAGATACAAAATAGGGCGGTCTACCAAATAAGGGGAAAGATAAAACTTATCTACCGAATCTAAAGAAACAAAACAAAGAGATGCACTAGAATCAAACATAACTCTAATAAAATTACCATCCAAAAGCAAAGTACCTTCCAAAACTCCTTTGCCTTTAGAACAAGTAGATGCACCACCTTCAAGAGAAAACTTCTTATTCTACTGGCCTTCTGAAGAAGCAAACAAGCCTTCACCATGTGACCCGGCTGATGACAGTTAAAACATAGAGATTTTTGAACTAAAGCTGAACCCGGACCACTCTGACGCTGCTGCTGCTGAGATCTACCCATGGGACACTTCTTAGCCAAGTGACCCTCTTATTGACATACATAGCACTTACGAGGTCCATTGCTGCTTCCCTTTTCCTTGCTTCTTCTAATTTGGGTTGAATTTCCTCTTATTTGGATTGGAAGAAGTTCCACTTGATGCTGCTGCAGATGCCAGCTACTTCTTGTTCATGACCCCTCATACCTTAATGCCATGTCGATCAACTCCATAAAAGATCCCTTCAAATGTGCCGTCATCTTCTCGTGGAACTCAAGCCTCATTCCTTGCACAAACATCTCATTCTTTTTTAGGGGCGTGTCGATCAAACCAGGTCCATAGCGAGATAACTCATTGAACTTGTTCGCATATTCTTAAACTGACATACTCCCTTTCTTCAGATCCAGAAAATCTCTATACAAACGGGTCCTCCCTTGCTTCAGATCCAGAAAATCTCTATACAAACGGGTCCACCCAGCTGTCGGCATGAACTGTTCCTTAAACAATTCCTTAAATCTACTCTAAGAAATATTGTCCTCTGAGATATTTGCTGTAACTGCATCCCACCAAGCTGCAGCACCTTCTTGCAGTTGCCACGATGCCATCACTCTCTTCTGCTCGTCAGAAAAATCCAAATTCTTAAAGATGCGCTCTCATGAGCGTAACCAAGCCTGAACTTCTATAATGGTCTCTAATCCTTTAAATGGTCTTCTACCCGAATTGGTGAAATCCTTACACAAAACAGCAAAACTAACTTGAGGCGGTGTTGGATTCACAGCCTCGCTAGCAGTCTGACCTCTTCCATTATTGGTCAACGTGCTCCCTACATCTTTGCCACTCCTTCCTCTTGAACTCATGTTGGAAACCTGGACAGGTAACCCAACAAATTTAGATAGGTATATAGTTATATAAAAATTGTAAATACGCACTCTCAAGATAGATACTACTCTAAAGCCTGGATATTATCTCAACCCATGCTCTGATACCAACTATGACAACTCGCCTTTCGTTCCACAGAAAGATGTATCATCAATAAGAAAAGAAATAGGTAGAAATAGAATAGATAGAAAGAAAGACGCACAATAATCAGAATCTCACGGTGAAAACGGAACAAAATATAATATTTCACATGACTATTGCATTGTCTTTACATCAGAATTACACAGTTATACAACATTATTACATGAGACAGTCGTGAAGACCTACCTATTCCATTACATCCCAAAATACAACATACAAAGACACAACACGGCGGAAAGATAGATAAATACGCCTGGACTCCTGCTCCAAGCTTCTCCAAAATTCGTCATGCCAAATCTGATCACATGGCTACTCATAAAAATTTTAGTACCCAAGAGTTTAAGGAAAACAGAATAAACTTCGGGTCAGACATGGGTCTGGTGTGAGCAAACGGTTAAGTTGTTTAACTTGAAAAACTTCTGAAAATAAAAGGTATCTCATAAGATTCTCCACAAATAAACATGAACAAGTTTTTACCTTACGATAACCCAAACATTTGATAGGAAATCTGGTTATATTATAATAGTTGTTAGTCCTTGAGATGATGGTTTTGATGACAACAACCTTAGAATAGGATTATAAAATATATATATGCTAACATTATAATTGAGATATATATGTATATGCAGGATTTCACCATGCAGGTACCAAGAATGAAGGCTTTATAGTATAGAGATTCAAGATATCAAGATTGAAGACTCATTAGTATCAACAATATCAAGATTATCAAGAGTTCAAGATTTCAAGAACAAGTAATTTTAATTAGGAATTTTGTTAAAACTCTTAGAAAAGCACTGGCATCTTAAAATCCAATTTATTCATGGAACAGAATCCACTTTGAGCCCGTTAAAGGGATGGAACCCTAAGTACGATGGAACTTACGAAAAATCTAGTGGAACATTGTTTTCTATCCCCTAACTTTTATTCAAAATGTTTTTACAAAAATATATCTTGTTTTCAAAATAATTTTAAAACCTTCCTTTTAAAAGAATCAAAATCATCTATCCTGGTTTTAAATATTTTTAGCCTCAAAATAATCTTTATCTTCAAAATCAAATTATCCTTAGTTTTAAACTATCTTTTAATCATAATATATTTAACTATTAATATTTATACTTAGATTTAAATATAAAATTATTGTAAAATTTTATACGTACCAAAATACTATTCTCTATATTTATTTATGTATTTTTAATATAGTTAAGTATATTTATAAAAGTTTAAAATAGTTTTAATATAAGATAAAAGTTATTTTCAAAGAAAAATAAAACACCGAAATTTCCTTTGGGATGTCGACATACCCAAGTTACCCATGTCGACATAGTGTCAGTTGATTTTAAAAATTTGAATTTCAAAAGAAGTGTTTATTCGTCATATCCTATCATGAATGGACATGGCTGTTGTTACTCTATAAATATGGGCCGTTTTCAACGAATTTCTAATCATATTTTTTGGTTTTCACTCCTCTTCTTCTTTCACATTTCTTTATAATATTCTTACCATTACTCTGCCGAAATCAACATTGAATCTAACTAGATCATTTCTGGTTTTTTCTCTATCACTATCTCAACAAGATCCTCAGTGCTATTCAGAGTTATAGACTTCTTTGTAATCAATTTAGAGAGAAAAGGTGTGATTGTAGCCTTGGAAATCAATCAAGTGTAAAGGTTTGATTGTAGCCTAGGAAATCAATTGGGTGATTTTGTTGCCCGTGAAATCAAGTATCTCTACCCAGAGGATTGTGAATCTGAAGGGTGTACCTTGTAGCCTTAAAATCGAGGGTTTAATTGTAAAGATTGCTATTGAAAGGAAATCCGTACTTGTATGCGGGACTGGATGTAGGGTAACTCCGAACCAGTATAAAATCCGATGTGTTCTTTCCTATACTGCTTTTACTTTATTTCTGCATCTGTGTTTGTTTCTGTGATCATATATGTGTCTGAATATTACATACATTTGTGTTTAAATTAACACAAACTCAAAAAGATTTAGTAATTCCTTAAAACATTATTCACCCCCTTCTAGTGTTTATCCTAGCCTTAAGTTCCATAATCCGTATTTCTAACAATAGTGTCTTCGATTTTCAAATAAATATTCACATAGCAGAAATTGTTACATGATTAAATTCCAGCATACTAGACACAAAGTGGGTTATACAATCAAAAACATAAAGGGCATGTTGGGATAATGGATTTCCATCAACGGCAGGGCTACTGGGGTACCGCCCGTCACAGTACGTGGCCTAGATCACCGTACCGAGGATCCACCCTGATCTTCTACAACACAAAGCCGGAGCTATCCCTTAATGGATAGTCTGAATAAGACAACCCTGCGGTTGTGACCAAATAACCTCCCATACAGCCGAATAAAAGGGACCTATAGATAGGGGAAAATCTTATCCTACTTGGGTGCTATCCACTTAGCCTTGCGTGCACCTCCCCTGTTTTTGCCATTCCCGGTTGATGAGGCTTGAGGCTACGATTACCTTTAGAGAACACATCTTGGAATGCTCATCGTCCTCCGTTGATGATGGTCTGATAGCATTCATCCATACAAGTTCGTTTCGGGTTCGAACGAAACCGAAGGCATTATCTCGTTACACTCATTTTTGGAATCACCCTCAGAGTTAACGACAATAATTCTTGCACTCTGAAACTCCATCTCGATCTTTACTTGAGATTTCATGACCTATCGTTTAACTTTGATCATTGTGGTTTCGGATAATCAAATCTGATATCCGATCCCAGTCTCGAAATCCAAACGGTGTTTTAAAGGTCAAATTGTTTAAGATTTAAATAATTTAATTTAATTCAAGACTTTGAATTCACACAGCATTATCACAGATAAATATCACACATTTATCACAGTTATATCCAATATCACATCACAGAATATCACAGATTATCAAACTATAGATATCAATCAATCCATACATTCTATACAATCATTCATTCATAAGCAAGAATTATTAATCCATATTATAATTAATTTAATTAACTTTGAATTAAATTAATTACTTAAGAATTAATCACATAACCCCGCTTAATCAACCATTAATTAATTACAATCAATAATTAATTAACCACTCAATAATTACTTTTATAAACCAATTAATTAATCTTTAATTAACTAATTAATTATCCCTTAATTATCAATTAATAAACCTTAATTATTAATTAATAAAACTTAATTATAAATTAATTAATCCTTAATTACTAGTTAATCAATCCTTAATTACCAATTGATTAATATCTAATTACTTAATTAATAAATTCTTAATTATAACTTAATTACTTTAATTACTTAATTAATTAATCTCCGATTGCAAATTAATTAATCTTAATTTCTTAATTGATTAATTCCTAATTATCAATTAATTAATCTCTAATTAATTAACTACATCCTTAATTATTAATTAATTAATTTTTAATCATTAATTAAGTAAATTAATTATACTTAAATTACTTTATTAACTTAATTAATATTAAGTCATTAAAAACTTAATTAACTTTTAAGGTAAATCATAATCTTTATAATTATGCAATTATCATTATCATATAAATTTTAAACATTTATCTTTAATTAACTTACTTAATTAAATCATTTAATTTAAGTTTTAAAATAAAGTGAACATTGAACTTAACAAATTAAAGTTAACAAATTATATAACTTCCTAAATCAAATGTTAAAGAAAACATTTATAAAAGAAATTTATATAAGAAAAGTTTTTAAACTAAATTTATTTTAAATTTCAAAACCTTGCTTTAAAAACTTGGTTTAAACCTTGCTTCGGGTTCAAACCGAAGATCACTCGAGTCCTGCCCATGTAAACCCACTTTGTTTTATTTTTTTTTATTTTTAAAACTTAGATTGTCAAAACTTCAAAACCGGAAACAAGATTATAACTCTCACGCTAAACCGAGGATAAACTCGAGCAAACAACTCCCATCCCCGAGTTTCCCTTCGATCCATTAAACTTCCCAAAACACAGACACCAACAGACAACCTCGTGCACATGCATGCAAGCTTGCCAAAGCTCCTACCATCCTTACTACTGTCGATGAGTCGTTGATATCCCTCCCTTACGATCCCGACCATCAAAAGGTTACTACAAACACAGAACCGAAATCAAGCAATCTCGAACTGCCTAGAATCAAAACCCATCACAAAAAATCGTCTCGAACTGCCGACGCCGACCACCAGAAATCGTGTAACCCTGGCCTACGCTCCGCTAGCCTTCCATGCTCCCATCGCCCCAAGTCCGATGTAGCTCGATGCCTTAAAGATGACGCGTCAGCCAATATTCTGAGCTCGACCAATCTTAGGGTTAAAACCCTATTCTGACCTATTGCCGCCGCCATAGTGGCTAAGAAAATCACCTGACATTTTTGCCTGGACCACAAAGCTCCCTTCCACCTCCAGTCGAAACCCCGACCACCCCGCGACCTCCGGCCACCAAAAAAACTCCAAATCCCATTTTCTGGTCAACTCTGATTTCACACTCGATTCAATACTAAAAATCATGATTCGGCTCTTAAAAATCAAGGATTAAGATGGTGATTCAAATTATCTAAGTAGATCAAACGATTATGATACTTGAATTTAACATGTTTTAATTTTTTTTACTGTAATTCTTGATTTCCAGATAATATATACATAAAACATATTTAAAACTATTTTTAAATCCTTGTGTATGCTTAAACAAACTTAAATTGTTTGAAAACCAGAACCTAACAGAGAACAAAAGAAGAGATTTTGAAATTTTTATCAAATTTAAACTTTGTAACATGAAACAGAGAAGAACATAGATATACCTGACATGCACACTCTTACACATTCAAACATACATGATTCACACTTGTATATATACATGCAAAGCACAACTCATTCCAAGAATCACATGCACAGATTTTAATTTACATAAGCTTTTTAATAAAAATGTTTACTCACCAGTAATCAGTATAATAGAGCTAGAAATAGTTTTGATTTGAAATAGGAAAGCTTTGATTTTGAAAACTAAATGCTATGATCTCTTTGAAACTTGAATGCTTTGTTGTTTGAACTGGAAATCTCTTTAAATCTAAAGCTTAGTTGTTGAGAAGATTTAGCTTTGAAACTTTGATTAAGTTGGAAGCTTGATTTGCTTTGGAAAAGATTACTGATTCGAGAAATTTGATTACAGGCTTTTGAAAAAATGGTTTTACAGGTTTTAGTTTTGATCTGGTTGGGAAATGTTTTACGAGGTTTGAGTTTTTCTTGTTTTGAAATGAAGATAGGGAAAAAGAAGTGAAGAGATGAGATACATGTTTATATAGGCTCAATTAGGATTTATTAAAAATATAAAAGAAAATAAAATAAAAAGTGACACTTGTTAAATTCGTTAACATTTGTCATATACACTTATTAATTAATTTACATTTGTTATTAAGCTGATTTATAAGCTAACACTTGTCATTATGAAATTTTTTTATTTTTAAATGTTAATAAAAATTCTTTGTATTTATTTTACTATTTAATAAATACTTACTTATTTTATAAAAATAAAATTCTTTAAAAGAAAATACTGTGAAACAAATTATGTATTAATAAAAATCTTATACATGTATTTTTAAATCCAAAATATTTTAAGATAATTATTTTTTAAATTTCAAATTTAAATCCAAATTCAAATTCAAATTAAAATCAACTCAAATATATACACACACATTTAAACAAAACTTATTTAATTTGTAAATAATAATTCTATTTTAAAATTTATTTATAACTATATATAAAAAAACAACACATTATTACTATTGTTTGAAAATAACAATTTTTCCAACTTAAATAATTAATAAAGGGGATTATCACATTTTAAATTTCTTGAAATTCCGGGATATCATAATAAGTATAACAGATTATCAAACAGATTATCAAACTATAGATATCAATCAATCCAGACATTCTATACAATCATTCATTCATAAGTAAGAATTATTAATCCATGATATAATTAATTTAATTAACTTTAAATTAAAATAGTTACTTAAGAATTAATAACATAACCCCGCTTAATCAATCATTAATTAATTACAATCAATAATTAATTACTCACTCCTTAATTACTTTTATAAATCAATTAGTTAATCATTAATTAACTACTTAGTTGTCCCTTAATTATTAACCGATAAACCTTAATTATTAATTAATAAAACTTAATTATAAATTAATTAATCCTTAATTACCAGTTAATTAATCCTTATTTACAATTGATTAATCTCTAATTACTTAATTAACAAATTCTTAATTATAACTTAATTACTTTAATCACTTAATTAATTAATCTCTGGTTAGAAATTAATTAATCTTAATTTCTTAATTAATTAATTCCTAATTATCAATTAATTTATAATTAATTAACTATATCCTTAATTATTAATTAATTAATTCTTAATAATTAATTAATTAAATTAATTATACTTAAATTACTTTATCAACTTAATTAATCTCAAATCATTGAAACCTTAATTAACTTTTAAGGTAAATCATTATCTTTATAATTATCCAATTATAATTATCATATAAATTTTAAACATTTATCTTTAATTAACGTAATTAAATCATTTAATTTAAGTTCAAAATAAAGTAAACATTTAAATTAACAAATTAAAGTTAACAAATTATATAACTTCCTAAATCAAATGTTAAAGAAAACATTTATAAAATAAATTTATATAAGAAAAGTTGTACACTAAATTTATATTAAATTTCAAAACCTTGCTTTAAAAACTTGGTTTAAACCTTGCTTCGGGTTCAAACTGAAGATCACTCGAGTCTTGCCCGAGTAAACCCACTTTCTTTTCTTTTTTTAATTTTTAAAACTTAGATTGTTAAAACTTTAAAACTTGGAAACAAGATTATAACTCTCACGCTAACCCGAGGATGAACTCGAGCAAACAACCCCCATCCCCAAGTTTCCCTTCGAGCCATCAAACTTCCCAAAACACAAACACCACCAGACAACCCCATGCACATGCATGCGACCTCGCCAGAGCTCCGACCATCCTTACTACTGCTGATGAGTCGCCGATGTCCCTCCCTTACGATCCCGACCATCCAAAGGTCACTACAAACACAAAATCGAAATCAAGCAATCTCGGACTGCCTGGAACCAAAACCCATCACCAAAAACCCTCTCGAACTGCCGACGCCGACCATCAGAAATCGCATAGCCCCGGCCTAAGCTCAGCTAACCTTCAACGTTCCCATCTCCCTAAGTCCGATGCAACTCGATGCCTTAGAGATGGCGCAGCATCCACTATTCCGAGCTCGACCAATCTTAGGGTTAAAACCCTATTCCGACCTATTGCCGTCGCCATGGTGGCTAACACTATCACCTGACATTTTTGCATGGACCACAAAGCTCCCTTCCACCACAAGTCGAAACCCCGACCACCCCGAGACCTCCAGCCACCAGAAAAACTCCAAATCCCATTTTCTAGTCAATTCTGATTTACACACTCGATTCAACACTAAATATCGTGATTCAGCTATTAAAAATCAAGGATTAAGACGGTGATTCAGATTATCTAAGTAAATTAAAGGATTATGATACTTCAATCTAAAACGTTTGAATTTTCATACTGTAATTCTTGATTTCTAGATAATATATATACAAAACATATTTAAAACTATTTCTAAATCCTAGTTTATGTTTAAACAAACTTAATTGTTTGAAAACTAGAACCTAACAGAGAACAGAAGAAGAGATGTTGAAATTTTTATCAAATTTAAACTCTGTAACATGAAACAGAGAAGAACATAGATATATCTGACATGCATACTCTAACACATTCAAACATACAGGATTCACACTTGTGTATATACATGCAAAGCACAATTCATTCCAGGAATCACATGCACAAATTTTAATTTACATAAGATTTTTGACAAAAATGTTTACTCACCAGTATTCAGTAGAACAGAGCTTGAAATAGTTTTGATTTGAAACAGGAAAGCTTTGATTTTGAAAATTGGATGCTATGATCTCTTTGAAACTTGAATAATTTGTTGTTTGAACTGGAAATCTCTTTAAATCTAAAGCTTAGTTGTTGAGAAGATTTAGCTTTGAAACTTTGATTAAGTTGGAAGCTTGATTTACTTTGGAAAAGATTACTGATTCGAGAAATTTGATTACAGGCTTTTGAAAAAAAGGTTTTACAGGTTTTAGTTTTGATCTGGTTGGGAAATGTTTTACGAGGTTTGAGTTTTTCTTGTTTTGAAATGAAGATAGGGAAAAAGAAGTGAAGAGATGAGATACATGTTTATATAGGCTCAATTAGGATTTATTAAAAATATAAAAGAAAATAAAATAAAAAGTGACACTTGTTAAATTAGTTAACATTTGTCATATACACTTATTAATTAATTTACATTTGTTATTAAGCTGATTTATAAGCTAACACTTATCATTATGCAATTTTTTTATTTTTAAATGTTAATAAAAATCCTTTGTATTTATTTACTATTTAATAAATACTTTCTCATTTTATAAAAATAAAATTCTTTAAAAGAAAATACTATGAAACTAATTATGTATTAATAAAAATCTTATACACGTATTTTTAAATCCAAAATATTTTAAGATAATTATTTTTAAATTTCAAATTTAAATCCAAATTCAAATTCAAATTCAATTTAAAATCAACTCAAATACACACACACACACATTTAAACAAAACTTATTTAATTTGTAAATAATAATTCTATTTTAAAATCTATTTATAACTATATATAGAAAAACAACACATTATTACTATTGTTTGAAAATAACAATTTTTCCAACTTAAATAATTAATAAAGGGGATTATCACATTTTAAATTTCTTGAAATTCCGGGATATCATAATAAGTATAAGGAAATGGATTTGGGTTTGTAGTGACAATGTTTAAGTAACATTAGTCTAAAACATTTTTAAGGATTTGTGAAAGTACTTAGATCCTTAAAATGGATATTTTGAAGGAAATTTTAAGTAAGGAATCTTTTTGAAAAAGATATAAAAAGCAAAGGCTTAAAGTAAGAAATCTTGTTATGGATTTATGAATATAATTATACCACTTGAGATAAGTATATGAATGCGTTTTGGAGTAGTGCAAGAGTGAAAATGAATACTAGAACTGATAAACAGTGGTTTATTAGATAAAATAATTTTTACTAATAAAATAAGTTGTACTAATAAAAGAGATTATAATTAATAAAAGAATAACTAAACAAAAAGGGGATTAGAACTTACTTATGCGACTTGATCGTGCTTTGTGTGACTTGATCATGCTTTGTATGTTTACTTGTTTATGGAAAGCATTTAGTCGTATACTTAGCAGTAAAAGCCAATGAAGTAGGCCGGTCTATCTGTTGGAATTAAGAACGATATTCGTGTAGGGATACGAGCAATAGAGCTCTAACCTACCGGCTTTACTCTTGATCGAGGGATAGTGTCAGATGCAAATATCAAAAACGTGATAAGTATATAAGACTTGGTTTATATATGCGATCATCTTCATTATTGTTGAATATGACTCAATTCATCGATTAAGTCTTAAAGAGACCGAGATCGATAAGTGTTGTACTCATCGAAAACCACTTTAAGACAGAGATATGTATTCAATCTCTTGAAAGTGGAGTTATTCGAGATGTTGAAATCCATGTGTGGTTTCGAGATCTATTCGAGATGTGGGAATCTAATTTGGGATTCGTGTTATGTTCGAGTGATGAAGACTCGCATGAAAAATGTCGAATATGACCTCAACATCGAAAATGGTTAAATATAGGAGCATAGCTTAAGGCTTTGCTAATCCACGATAGGATATTATAACTCTAGATCTAGAGTATGCTTATTGATGTTGTGTGTAGGAGTTAATGATATTTTGGATCACGTATTTAGACATAGATCAGTTATGTTTACCTTGTGTTATATTTTATCTAAAAATATACGGCCTCGAAGGTGGTTTCTGACCCTTGTGTAGGAGATTGGATTTCGGCTTGACTAAAGGGATTTGCATGGAAAAATCCATTATATGAACGTTCCTTATCCATTTTGATTGTACCGTCTAATATTTTGTTAAATGTAACCAATATAACCACTCTAGCTATTTTCTAATTTATATTCTACACCCTAGACATTATCTAATATATCGTCTTATGTACTTATTAAATGGTGGTTCTTTCGAGGGGATAATCATTATGGCATTTCATGTATTCTCAAAAGTACTTTTATATGCTATACACGTATTTCTTTATTTTCTCATACCATACTTACGTCCGATGCTTGTTTTTTGTTTTACCTACTTCCTCACATGCTCTTTCGAGTAGTTTAAGAAAGACCAGTTTTCGTTGATGTTCATTGTAGCTCGAGAAGACAAGTTGGATGTTTCACCTACCATAGTATTATTATTTCCACTATTGGCATTAGTGAGGATAGGCAGTTATAACTGTCCAGACTGGTTTTGTAACTCTAAAATTTCTATATCGTAGTAATTCTATTGTTCTTTTGATATTATATGTAACCATTCCGTTAATGACATTTCTATATTGTGTTCTCTTCTTTCTTGTTCTATTTCCTTTACGTTTTATTTTACCCTAAATTTTTGCCTTTCGGACACTTGAGTCCTCGGTACGTGAATACCGTGGATGTATTAGTGTTGATATGTAGGGATTGAAAAGTCAAGACGTTATAGGTTTCCTATGTATGAAGATAACCAAAATCCAGCCTAGGGGAACATTTGCACCTTTGTTTAATTACACGTAAAGCCTTCTATTAGTGACGCCCCTCCATTCAGCAAACCCAGCGGCTAGCTCGCCTGTCAAAACATGGCGCAAGCCTAGCAACCGACTCTAACTTTGGTCCACTTGTAATCGAGCACTAGGCTAGCATTCTTGCTCAAGCATCTCTCCCTCCGCTATCTCCTGATTTGCAAAATTTGAGACTATCTCAAAGGCGGCCTGTTATCAGTCCAGCTTCGATGCCGCTACATATGACCTTCAATCTATGTTGTCTCACCCGGCTCAGCATGACCTCGGCTCTTTTTAGTATCCCCTCCTCCTTATGGTTAGGCATGTAATAGCAAAGCAACAAGAGGTACAATCCTGTACAGTTAATGCCCCGCTATTACCCCGCTATAACCCCGCTATATCTCATAGCGGATTTCTACCGCTACGATTTTTCCATATAGGCCCAGAATATAGCCTTTCCGCTTTAATCCTAGCTATTTTCGCTATATCCCGTTATTTCCGCTATATCCCGTTATTTCCGCTATTTTCCGCTATTCCTGCTATTCCCGCTATATCTTTTTTAATAAAATGAATTTAAAAATTGCATTTATACATTATAAAATTATGAAACTAATTTATTTGATTTAATTTTTAATATATTTTCAGAAATGAAAATACTCGAATATTCTACCAAATTCAATTATGTTATATAACAGTTTTTCGTTTATTTAAAGTATATACGCACATGTTTTTATTTAAAATTGTTTATGTATTATTTATAATTCAATTGAACGATAATTTTTCATTTAGTTACCATTTATATATTTGTAAAAACATTAAGTATGAGTTTTATATGCTATTTTAGAGCCATCTGCTATATCCCGCTATATCCTCGCTGTATCCCCGCTATGACTTTTTGCACCTCCACCGCTTCGAATCTACCGAGTGCATTAACTGCACAGGTACAGTCAAATGTACCTATTCCTGATAGGAAGCATATTCTATTTTCTACAATCATACTGTACAAATGCATTTAATGCAAAGCATGGTAGAGCATGCACTGATACAGTTCTCCTGTTGACCTTCATCTTAGCCATGCTTTCCTTTCTTTTGCCCGTTGTCTTTCATCAAGTTCATTCAGCTAGATTAATGGCCAAGCATGTTACACGTCTATTTTGTATCACAATTTTAGTCATCCATGCATTAATTCAACTACTATAAAAACCTCATGCATGACCACTTCTAAGGGGTTGATTATGCCTCGGTAGAGAGGACCCTAGTTGGTTAGGCCTCTAGCTGGTTGGGCCACCAGTAGAGGGACCCTGGATGGTTGGGCCCTTGGTGGATGGAATCGAGAAGGTTGGAACCCATGATCTATCACTCAAATCTCTTGGTACGGTAGCTCTCTAAAATTAGTTGAATCATCTTTTCTTATTATTCTCTTGTAGTTCATTGTAATTGTAAGAGAGCCATATAGTAATAGAACATCATAGTGAACGTAGGAGGGTTCGTCGAACCACCTAACCTCTTGCATCATTTACCTTTAAATGATTTCTCGCCTCATTTTCCATCATTAAGCCTAGTGATTAGCAGTAACCTTTGCTCTTCGTTACACATCATCATAACTTTAAAGTTGATGAAAATATCGTTAATAGAAACCATTTTACATGCTCCATATTAAACATTTTAATATCATATCAACGTATACCATTTAGGACAATTTCAATATCCTTTTATACTAACTATAAAAGATGTTGTTTTCAAGTCTAATGTTTGGTGTTAAACAGCCAATATAACATGATTTTAACTTAAGTGCCTCATTAATAATCATAATTTTGCTGATTAATAATAGTTTTAGAAATATTTTGTATTATTAATATTCTTTCTTACTAACATATGTTTCCTTTGCATTTTGACTGAAAATCAAACAGTTGGATTTCTTTGTCAAAATACATGCTTAACTCTAACGCTAATCAAATAATACTTTTGTATCACTCCTTGGATCATATCCAATGACCCAGAAACTTAAAATTGTAGGCAGTATCTTTGAAATATTTTGGTTATTAAGCACAACAGCACATGCTAAATCATTATTTAGAATTTTTGCTTCATATATCAAAAATGAGATCATATCGAGCGATAATTTTGTGATCAAAATTTGAATTAACTGAAGTATTTTGAAAGATGAATCTGTTACGTTAATGGCAATAATTGAAACTTGTGTAATTATTGTTTTCAACATAGCTTAATACATTCCAACTACAATGGTCTTTTCCTAAAAAAAAAAAAACTTTGGCAGCCGGTGGATCATATCTTATTATTTACAACCATCAAAATCATATTTTGAAAATGTACATGGAATCCACCTCGAATCCACACATCATGCCATATGGTAAAGTAAATGCTCTTAACGGTTTATTGACAGTAGAGGAAATTCTCTTTTGACATTGATAAGAAATCATAGTTTCTCTTTAATGTGTGAAATATCGTATTACACATTATAATTAACACCATTCATTTAGGTTTGGTTAATTTCATTACATCCTTTTGTAATCGGTTTTATCTTTGGATCGTATCCCAGTCCGTTTTACTATCAATAATTTTTGAAAAAAATCTTTTGTCATGAATCTAGTGTTTCTTGAAACAAAATTTGTTTCTCAATATAACAGAATAGGTATTCATATATATTTTATGAGTTGCATATATATATGTATGTATGTATGTATGTATGTATGTATGTGTAAAACTGATTTGATCTTTGGTTTATAAACTTATGTTCATAGCTTAAATTGGTCAGTCAACATTAATCGATCCTTAATTGGTTTAGGGCGGTTTAAATAAGATCCCTTATGGGTAAACATTATGTGCATCCTCTCAACTCACAAAACCTATCAACTCTTGACATAGGAAATGTAGTGGTTGTTTAATCAAATCTTATCTTGTATGATTTTGTAAACTTCGTATCAGGCAAAACCCAACTTAACCTTATGTACTTACTTTTAAGTACTTGACCTTATAGAAAGAAGTTAGCTCAACTGTAGTCATTATCCGCTGTACTCTATTCGAAAAAGTCTGGTTACTCCTTATCAATATATCATTATGTATTATAAGAGATATGAGTTTTGAGATTGAATCTTCATTCATTTTAAGTACTTTTGGAACCTTTTTCCTATATACTCACCTGTCTGATCAAATTGAATTTTCTTATTTCCTTTACACGTTACGTTTTATACATTCATTTTATATTCAATAAGCTTATCATAGATACTTTACTTGTGTATTAGATATACATGTTCATTATATGTTTATTCATATGTGAATTGGACGAAATATGTGGAAATGGTTTTGTATCATCAGACTTTTTGATTGCATACATCTTTATGTTTTAATCTGAAGAGTTCACCAACGCTTATGTCGCTTCCACTAAACGGGTGTTTTATCCTTAATTTCAGAATAATTATAACAAATTAAAGATACTTCTATGATATTTAGCTAATAAAAAAACTGTTATTATAATAGATTTATTTCATAATGAATATTTTTAAACATGCATAATAAAATAAAACTACATTTACTTTCAGTCAATATCGAGACTAATTATTATTTCATAAATAATATTTGTACACTTATGAAAATAATATTTCGTATCTCGATGCATCCACTGATAAGTATTATATGGCATGCTCATATTGTTCCACAATTACTATAATAATGTATGAAACAAGAAGTTCCATTCAGCTACTTATCATGGGCTATTTATTTACTATAAGTAGTTTACAATCTAGAGTTTTGATCAAATATCTTAAACACATAGAAATGACTTCAATAGAAAATAATTTTCTATATGAAAAAAAACTAGAACCAAAAACATTTTGAATTCCATATTTGGTATCGACTAGTATTTTATACAATTCAAGTTTCCTATATCACTTCATGAAGTAGTGCTGACTATTAACTCTCTTCATCCTAACTATACCTAAGTTACATCAACTCTTGTATGTTCACTTTCCTTATCTATTTGGTTGAACTTGTAACAACCCACCTTGGAACAGACCTAAATTTTGATCTAAAATACGTCCATAGAAACTTAGATCCATTCTAAGGCTAGTTATTGGTTGAAAATAATAATAGTATAGAGTAATAACTATTCTTTCAAAACTCACAGTGAATGGAATAAAATATAGTAGCAAATTATACCCATTTATTTCAAAACCATTTGAAATGTCATAATAAAAAACATCATCAAACTATTAATAAAATTTATTACATCATTTATCCAAAATACATGGGTATGACACAAAATATCATAAAAGATAATAATAAAAACTACCACAAGCTTAAGCCACTTTATCTTCAAGCATCGTTACCATCGTCACTCCGTCCTTAACCTGTGTTGTAATGATAAGAGGGTAAGAACAACAAATGTCTGGTGAATAAAAACCTCGAGTCTTACCATTTCGGTACTTGGGTAGTATATTTTAAAATAAGAATATGTCTTGCGTAAAAAAACCATTAAATACTTCTTATAAGGAAAGGAGGCGGGCTACAATCAACCACTTAATAACTTACATTCCCATAACAGGTTCTAAATACCATAACCCAAATCCCATGTATAGATATCTAACGATGCGAGAGATACTACCCAAGCCACTTAATACCTTTTATTGAAAAATAGATAGACTCTAGCCATTTAAGACCTCAATTGAGGCAAACCCCATCATTTAATATGTATTCCCAAGGCAGACTCCTTATTGGGGATTATCTTGCTGAATCGCATAGAGTCTCTTGAGTCACTTAATACTTCTTTATGGAAAGGTGGACCCTCAATCAATCACTTAATACCTTATCCCAGAGCGAACCCTTGTTGAGGTTCCACCTATCGTGCCTAATAACTAGCCCCTTGGCTATTTAATACATCATTTGGAGAAAAGAGGAAGGCCCTCAAACATTCACTTAATACCTCAAGACCCCCAAGCAGTCCCTTCGTATTATGACCCTTATTCATAATGACTTCTCACAGTAGTCTAACCATTCATAGGAACTAGAAGCCAAATTAGCTAGGAAGATTTACTCTATAGAGTTTGGGACTAACCTCGTATCATCACAAATATTTATCATATGAAATGTCTCACATCAACACGAAGTCACACTGTTGGTAGCCAGATTAGTTGGGCAAACTTCTGTATTTCTTTTGACTGACTTCACACCCCTATGACTTAACCATAATTTAAATGCTCTTCATATATATAATACTCATCTCACCATTTCATGATTAAGGACTTATAAGGAATCTTTCTTATTATTTTGTTAACCTAAAAAATGGATCAACACCCTAGATGTGTGTGAAAGCACCGGCCTTATTCCTAAAAAGCAATAATATAGAGAATAGATGTAAAAGAGAAGAAATAGAATGAAGACAAGAAGATTTTTATAATGGCTTGGCTGTTATTGAAGTCTACGTCCACTTTGTAATTATTATTATCGACTGATTGATGTTACAAAGTTAATCAGATTACAAAGTTCTTGAATATCCTTAGCTAGATCAAGTCCTTATTATTAGAGTTCAGTGGAGAACCACAGTGAACCCTTTGGATTACTGTTGTAAGGAAGGAGAAGAGTGTAAAAAGCTTTCTACAGAATTTCAACAACCAGTTTGGAGGATCCCCTTTATGTTGCAGATAGGAGAGTATTTATAGTGGTTGGAGAGCTACTGGCCAAGCCTGTTTGCCAAATACTTGCAGATCAATACAGGAACGCACACTAGAGGTTGCACTGTGAACCGAGCTACTATGGATCACTAGCGATCCATAGGATTGGCTCGAAGGCAAGCCAATGCCTTAGCATTCTACTCTTGCCTTGCTCCATGAAGATCGCAACTGATTGATGAAATAGTATGGGTCGCTAGCGATCTATGGTATTTGGATATCTAGAGATCCATATACTTAGCCTAATTTTATACTTTGCTTTCTGGATTGCCTTTGTTGTCTCATAGCATGTTTCCTTAGTTTAATGATAGTTTTCTAACTAGTTGTATTTGACTGCTGATTGCACTTGACGAACACTTGTCTCTTGATTTAAATAGCTCAAAATCTCCTCAAACCTAGCTAATGCTCCTAGAACACATATTGTAGCATGATGTAAGATGATTGATGGACTCTTGAGCAGATGCTATGGATTGCTAGTGATCCATAGGCTATGGATCGTTGGAAATCCATAGGCTATGGATCGTTGGCAACCCATGTCCTTAGAGAATTTCAATCTCTTCTCTTCTGACTTCTTTTAGCTTGTTGTTCTAATCCTTTTGGTTGGATTTTGAGCTATTCTTACTCGATCAAGTTGTTTCGACTTCTTCTGGATTCTACTAGGTTAAAAACCCGGATAACATTTTCCCCACAAAGTATGTCATCATTGTTATGCCACCTTTTGGTCAAGGCTGGAATATCAACAAATTGGCAAGGGAAAATGGATATTAGGATTGGAGATCGATTGGAAGTATGGCTGCAATCGATGTCATTAAAATTTGGTCGTGCTACGATCAGGACGGAATCGATTGGATGTGATGATCAAAGCAAGGAGAAGCTATATTTCAAATTTCAGGTTAATCGGAGCTCGTATGAAGGAGATATGATCGATGCAAGGTGAAAAGAATATGCTGTTCGTATCCATCGGTGGGTCGAGGTGATGGTTTGTTCGAATCCACCATATTCGCATCCATCAGGAAATCATGACATTGGCTTGTTCGAATCGATCGGTTTTGTATCCATCGGAATGACACTGCCTCAATCTATTCAAATCCATCCGACATTAGATTCCTCGCATCGATCTAGGAGCGATAGTGTCGTATCGATGTAGCTCGTATCCATCGCGGTCGAAACACTTCGTATCGATTAGGGGTGGACCCAGTTCGAATCGATCACAAAGGCTCAGTTCGTATCCACATGGTTCGTGGTAACTCGAATCGATAGCATACAAGTCCTTGTTCGTATCCATCATACTCGAGTGAGGTCACTTCGTGTCGATGGCAGCTGCAGTGATCAATATGCAGTGCCCCAATAATAATCGATGCGAGCAAGGGCTACGGGAATCGATAACCGATTCAAATAGAGGCTGAAACAAACGGATGTGATCGAATGGTTGATCCGAGCGAAGCTTCGGTGTTAGATGTGAATAACTCGGTCAAACTCGGCACACAAAGTGAATAGATCCTAGAACTTCGCAACACATCATCGCATGCTCACGTGCCCTGATCGATTCGAAGGTATCGACGCGAATTGATCGATTCGAACCACACGACCTGCCAAAAATCATATCTCGTATCGATCATATCTCCTAAACACATATCCAAATGCAATGAAATTTTCATAGCAACTTGCGTACAAGGTAAAGAATGTCTCTGCTAAGGTTCAGCTCTATTGGACAATTTCTTGATCGATACGAAATCAATTCGCATCGATCACAGATCGAGTCGAAACTTGTTTGGACCGGTCCCGTAGGCCCACTCACATGCCAGAAGAAGTCTTCTGAAGTTTGAGCGTGATATCAGCCTCCTACGCCTATAAATAACCTCCTGAAACCTACAAAAAAGGGACCTTTTGGCTATTCAACGTCCAAACTCTGCCGGATTCAATTCTACAACTCAACATTGTTGTTGTGTTCAAAGTACTTCATTGTAATCGTTGTAATCATCTGTAACTAGCAAGGATAATCAATAAAAGATAAAACTTTGGAGTGGACATAGGCCGAAGATAGCCGAACCATTATAAATCTCGTGTTTCTCTTCGTTATTTCTATATTGCTGTTTGTTATTTGCTGAGATCTGCGACTTGTGCTTGAATATTGCTGATTTATATTCATAGTTTGGTACTTCCATGATACTTAGGGTTTATGACCATTTTTGGCGCAATACTTTGGTGCTTTCACTAAGAAGGACTAGCACCCGCTTCATCGTATTGAAATTCAGATTTGAAAAGTATGAAGAGTTTAGATTTGGGAGACAATGACTCGACAGACAAGCAAAAGACAGAGAGCTGAGAGAAGCTAACCGGAAGGAAGTCAAGAAGCATCCTCCAGAGCTGGAGAAGGACAAGCTTCGATCCACATCACCAGGGATGAAATAGAGGCTATGGCCAATTCATTACAAGAGAGATTATTGAAGAGTCAACAGGAAATGATGCAGACTTTCTTTGAACAGATGAGAGCTGCAAGAAGACAAAACCTTAGACCAACTACAGTGACTGCGAACGTGGAACAAGGAACTAGGGTCGTGGAACCCAATGAAGGATAGGATACAGAACCAGAGGGCAATCAACAAAGGCTTAGGGGGAGGCCCGCAGGATCCGACACTGGAAGGCCTTTGGATGGAGCTCAACAGGCTAGAGCGAGCGCTAACATTAGTGAACCGCATGAGAAGTATGTACCGGAATTACCTCGGGGGCATGGGGGAAACCTTTGACAGATAATGTTGGATTAGCTGAGATTATTAGGAGAACTATACGTGGAGGTCTGACCAATAGAGATTTGGAAGGAGTGAACAAGAGTCCGTTCACACGGGAAATCAGGATAGCTCGAAATCCACCTGATTTCAAGCTACCTAGTTTGGAAATATATAATGGTAAGGCAGATCCAACAGATCATCTGATGAGATACACTAGACACATGGAGGTGCTGGGGGCATCGGAGGCAGTTATGGCCCGATGTTTCTCCCTGTACTTGACGGATATAGCCGCGATGCGGTTTAGGCAGTTGGAAGAAGGATCTATCAGAACATGGATGGAGTTGGTGGATAGGTTTCTGAGGCAATTTCGGGTTTATATTAAGAGATCTAAGAACGTGATGACGCTAACGTCGGTAAAGCAAAGGACGGATGAATCACTTAGAGCTTTTTTAACTCAATTCAATGCGGCGGTTGCTTCGGTGGATCGGCTGGATCCATCAACGGTTTTAATGGCAGCAGTATCGGGAGTCAGAGAGGATTCGAATTTCAAAGTATCTCTGATACAGGACCCACCACTAGATCTCGGAGAATTCTTTCACGAAGCTGAGACATTCCTTCGACAAGAGCATGCATGTGCAGATTTGAAGTTAAAGGAAGTGAATGCGACTGGGGGTGGAGGACCATCCATCGGAGGTTCGGATAAAAATAAAGGAAAAAGGAAGCTGGATGACGATTCTGGAAAAGCTAGGAAGCGATGGAAGGATCCAAAGTTTTACACATACATAGGACTAAACGAGACGCTGGAGAGGATATACTTGGAAACCCGGAATCGCCTTCCCTACCGAAGGCCAGCTAGGAGAGAACCTTATGAATGGGAGAGGGCATCAGTAAGGCACTACCTCTTCCACGATTTGGATGGGCACGATACCAACAGTTGCAGACACTTGAAGGATATAATCGAGGAGCATGTAAGGAATGGACAGTTGCGATAATATGTCGGAACTCGAAATGCAGCGGTGGAGCAGGAACAACCATCGCTTACCTCGAGCAACGATGGTATGAGGCCCAGGAATGATGGTCGATTGGTTATCAATTGATCAGGATAATATGAAATAAGTAGCAAGCTACTGGCAAACGGCAAAGTCATTTACTCATGTACGGGGATGGAGATAGCCCCTAGGCATGCTCTGAATGATGACAAACCGTGATGCTATTGGTTGTGAAATCAGGCTTGGTTTTGGAGTTTGGTTTGAACTCCTGCTTTTTCTGGTTTCGATTCTCGTTTGGATGGTTGTTTTCTGTTTTGGATGTTGGTTTGGATTTCTGATTTTTCTGATTTGATTTGGATTTCGAATTGGATTTCGATTAGATTTTTGTCTAGTTTTTGGTAAATGGTCGTCAGGCATGGACTATATCTGGCAAGGGGTATGTCTCTTCGTCCGCATGTGGGAATTTGCTTATTCAGGTCGTTGAGTATGGACTATGTTCAACAAGGGTCCGGAGAGACCAGGATTCGGCTTAGGACTTAAGCCATGGCATTGTACAATGTCCAGGGACACTGGACCACGGTCGCCAAGTGTGGATTGTGCTTGGCAAGGACCCAGAGTGGTTAGCTCAACGTCCAGGGACACTGGAGCACGGTCGTCAGGTGTGGGTTGCGCTTGGCAAGAGCCCGGAGAGGTTACTGATTTGGATAACGACCTAGAGAGGTCCTGGATTCGGTTATTAGCTATTGGATAAGGATGGATTAGGACTCGGTTGTCGGGTTCAAACAGATATGGAATTGGTTAAAGGCTTTGGTTATTGGATTTGGAATTGGGCATCGACTCGAAGCAGTCAAGGATGATGTACTCTGATGGTTTGGCTATGGACTTCTGATATAGGATTTGGAACTATTCAAAACATGCCTTATTATGACAAGGCATGTTTTGGGGGGCAAATGTTATCCCACCTTTTGGTCAAGGCTGGAATATCGACAAATTGGCAAGGAAAAATGGATATCAGGATTGGAGATCGATTGGAAGCAAGGCTGCAATCGATGTCGTTAAAATTTGGCCGAGCTCCGATCAGGACGGAATCGATTGAAGGTGATGATCAAAGCAAGGAGAAGCTATATTTCAAATTTCAGGTTAATCGGAGTTCGTATGAAGGAGATATGATCGATGCAAGGTGAAAAGAATATGCTATTCATATCCATCGGTGGGTAGAGGTGATGGTTTGTTCGAATCCATCATATTCGCATCCATCAGGAAATCATGACATTGGCTTGTTCGAATCGATCGGTTTCGTATCCTTCCGAATGACACTGCCTCAATCTATTCGAATCCATTCGGCATTGGATTCCTCGCATCGATCGAGGAGTGATAGCGTCATATCGATGTAGCTCGTATCCATCACGGTCGAAACACTTCGTATCAATCAAGGGTTGACCCAGTTCGAATCGATTACAAAGGCTCGGTTCGTATCCATGTGGTTCATGGTTATTCGAATCGATAGCGTACAAGTCCTTGTTCGTATCCATCATACTCGAGCGAGGTCACTTCGTGTTGATGGCAGCTGCAGCGATCGATACGCAGTGCCCCAATAACAATCGATGCGAGCAAGGGCTACGGCGAATCGATAACAGATTCGAATAGGGGCTGAAACAAATGGATGCGATCGAACAGTTGTTACGAGCGAAGCTTCGGCGTTAGATGCGAATAACTCGGTCAAAATCGGCACACAAAGTGGGTTGATCTTGGAACTTCGCAATACGTCACCGCATGCTCACGTGCCCTGATCGATTCGAAGGTATCGATGCGAATTGATCGATTCGAACCACACGGCCTGCCAAATAATCATAACTCGTATCGATCATATCTTCTAAACCACAGATCCAAATGCAACGAAATTTTCACAGCAATTCGCGTACAAGGTAAAGAATGTCTCTGCCAAGTTTCAGCTCGATTGGATAATTTCTTGATCGATGCGAAATCAATTCGCATCGATCATAGATCGAGTCGAAACTTGGTGGGACCGGTCACATGGGCCCACTCACGTGCCAGAAGAAGTCTCCCGAAGTTTGAGCGTGATAACAGCCTCCTACGCCTATAAATAGCCCCCTGAAGCCTAAAGAAAAGGGACATTTCGGCTATTCAACGTGCAGACTCTGCCGGATTCAATTCTACACCTCAACATATCCGTTGTATTCAAATTACTTCATTATCATCGATATAATCGCTGTAATCATTTGTAACCAGCAAGGATAATCAATAAAAGATAATACTTTGGAGTGGACGTAGGCCGGTGATAGCCAAACCACTATAAATCTCGTGTTTTTGTTCGTTATTTCTATATTGTTGTTTGTTATTTGCTGAGATCTGTGACTTGTGCTTGAATATTGCTGATTTATATTCATATTTTGGTGATTTCACTATACTTGGGGTTTGTGACCATTTTAAACAATCATTAAAAACAAGACGTGCTCTAGAAGTAATCGCTTTTCAGTTTCTGGTCGTCGAGTTCCAACTAGTTGTGTTAAGGACATACGAATTTGACTTTGGCTATTCCATTGCTTGTTAAGTTTTGATCTAGACTGCCATTGCTTGTCGTAACAGACTTTATTTTTCTTTATAGCTTCCCAACATGTCTTGAAGTAGTAAATGGTTTTTGCTAGACATATTTGAAACCAACCACAGGCAACTCTATGGATTGCTAGCGATCCAATGACTTAGGAATTTTCTACATTCCATTTGCTCCTATTTATACCCTTCATGCTGACCCTTCCGATTTCATCATATGACCTGAGCTTCCACCTTCTTGCGATTCGAGCCATCTTCTATGATTCGATCCACCATCTCCAGCGATCCAATCCAACTTCGACCAAGCTTCCATCAATGTTGTCGATTTCGCCTAACCATTGACTTCAAAACTTCGCCACCGCCTTGATTCTTGCTATGTCAAACCTTAGTTCCTTTGTTTGCTTCTTAGGATCACCGTTGATTCATCGTGTTTAACCCGCTGATTTGAAAACTTTGACCATATTTGCATTTGAATCGCTGATTGACAAATCTGGCATTCTTCATGTTTTGATTATTAATTCAAGATGGGATTGTTGATTATGACAATCGCTCTGGAGATGGAGTTGCGTTTGTGATGAAAGTCTTAGAAAGACCGAGTTGATTGTGTTTTAATGGAGGAAGATGGTAAATGGAGTCTTGAGTTCTTTACGAAACAACATTCAGGCCTTGCCCCGGTGCATGACATGTTTTGATGTCTTTGTTCATTGAACCAAAATTGACTTGTGCTAGGTTCCATCACCAATGCCGCACGACACATCATGAATTGGGTTCACCCTTTCAGAGGATTCAGATTCGTATTGCTTTCTTTTTCACGCACGACATACCGGCATAGGGAGGGAGTTTCCACATCATTGCGAACAATGGATCCGTTATCGATCGTTAATCGATAACGGGTAAGTGTAGAAGAAGTATTTCAAAAAGAAAATAATATGGGAGGTCCTTTTTCCTTTCAACTGCGAATATAGTATCTACATGGGATAGAGTGTTTGTAGTGTTCAGGACACCGAGCTCACCACTTATAGATAACACACCGCATTTACCCTGGTACATACTTAAAATATGAATGTCAGCAAGAACCAATATTTCTTCAGAATTCAAGTGTATTAGGGGGAGTTCTTAATTTAGAGTATAATTACCTGACCATTTCGGATGCAAGTCCTGTTGTTTAGAATGAAGTAACCGTCTTCTCACCATAACTCTAGAGAGGGAAGTCCTACACTTTCGAAGGCTGAGTCATCATTTGTCGCCCATCCTTCTGCTTCACAGGCTGAATATTGCTAACTAGTTCCAGTCGGTCCAATCTTGGACTGAACTCCTCCTAATTTTAAAGTTCTTCTTAATCCGCCAAAGAGAGCCTCCTCTATAATTTCTTCTAAACTCTTGCACAATATCTCTCTGTAGCATGACATTTCAAAGAAAGACGTGCGCCTCCTACAGAAGGATGAATTTTCTCATATGTCGCCTCTGGGATATACTGCTTGTTATCAGTATATGTGCTTGAACGGAGCAGGGCCCTTCTTCAACGACTTTTTGAGAGAAACCCTTTTGAACTTGAGAATCGCACCGTTCCAGATTCACCCCAACGGATATGCTCTTCTAATCTGCCTGCATGTTCTTTTCATGCGAACTCTCAGCCATGCACCAAGCTTTGACGAGTTAAGATATTTTCTCTTGTTCAAAGAAGAGATAAGTGTCCATCCTTAATTGTGATTAAGGCTCAAAGAAACTATAAAATTGTTTTTCGACTGCAGAGTAATTTATCTCAATTCAAGACTCAATGCTTCTTTGTTAGGTGTTATAAGGGATTCACTCATATCTAGACAATAGGGGTAAGTTGTTTTTCTTACTTATAGGACTCCGATATGTCGCTATGGAATTTCTAATGAGTCAAATACTTGCTGCAATTATTCCAAGGCCAATAAGGACCTATCTCTTAATGAAACTTTCTGAACCCTGAAGGTTGTCGATGCCGAAGAGAGATCAGTTAAATTCTTTTGGACAAACGAAATCATGCTTTGGTACAGACTGTTGCATCTAGACAGATCTACAATCCTAGTTGAGGTCACATCCCCTTCTTGATCCAGGGCACGTATGCAATCCACTTTTTCGTCTCATGATTCTAAGGAGGGTGTTTTCCAAGAAAGGGAAGGCTTGTCCGTTGAGTCGGCTGAAAGACTCATGAGGGAAAATACGTCGCGACGGAGATTAGTTACCCGGCTAGAATGCCATCGATTCTGGAAAAAGAGGAAGAGGAGTTTCAACAGGGAGAAGGCAAGGCCATAATAGATATAAAAAAGGAGGAGGGTGAAATTGAGAGAAGTAGCAATGAGTCCTCCTCCATTGACGATGATGATTTCTATGCAGGATCTGACATGGAGAATCCGAATCATGCGATGAGACTCCAGGGATGAGTCCCGTTGTCCCGAGCTCTCCTCTCGTAGAGATGAGTGATAAAGATAATGCTCTACAGGTTGGAAGACGTAGAGATTCCACAATTAATGATGCTGGCATAGACATTGGAGATTTGAGCAATGTCTGTAGATTTTGACATGCTCATAGAGGAAGTTCAAATTTGAAGAGATATCTCCTCGTTGAGGCCATGTTGTGCCCGAAGTCAGTGTGATTCCACCCACGAAAGCTGCTCGATCTAGTTTATGACGTCGTTTTAGGCCCTCCCCCAAACACATTACTCGTTTCACTAGGGTTACACTTAAGTATGCACATATTTTTCATGCTTATTCTCTATTACTAAGGCTCTTTATTAATTCTTTATGTCAGGTACCATAAAAGGAAGCGGTCTCTACGACGATCTTTAGGAATTTAACGACTCTCAACGCTGGTCGAACCGATTCTCCAACTGTCGCTAGGCTCGCGAAACAGGGAAGGAATGGAGAAGAAGAAAATATTCAGAGGATGAAGCTCATCGTCGAGATGAGAGGAAACGGGGTCGAGTGTACAATGGCACATACAAGAAAAGAAAGACTTTCGATGAGTGAGAGGAGCTGTCTAAAAGTCAAAAGTTGATCGCCGTTATCATTCTTCAAAATAGCAGGCCTTCGCTCCGACACCCGCTTCAGTCAGTCTTAAAATTTCAATTTCTTCTCTCTCCATTCCATCTTCATCTCAAGTTCGCTCATCTCATGTGTCGCTTGCCCCTGGTTCTTCATACCTGCACTGGGGATCTACCTATATTTATCTGTTTAGTCCTTTAAGGCTTGAAGCAGCGCTACTAGGGTGGTTTTTAAGGGGAGTTAAATTTAATCACGATCTTCATCTAGTTCGCAAAGATACATACATGCCCTACCTTCAGGCAATCGAAATGATTTAGAGCAAGCCGAGGGGTGGGGAAATTTTTGCAAACAACTGGCTGACACGAACCGCAATAACTATCAAGAATTCCTCTCTTTTGAATCGAAGAAGGATGACTTTGGAAAAGCATTAGGGAAACACGATGCCAAAGTCGAAAGGCTAGAAGAAAAAAGTGATGCGGCGCTTTGCGAAAGCAAGAACAACGCTGGCTTGTTAAAAGAGCTAAAAGAGGCACATGTGAAGATCGAGATTGTCCTGAGAGATGAAATTAAGAAAGCGCATGCTGAGGAAGTTAAGTTGTATGTGGGACTTGAAGCTCACAATACGATCATTGAAGCCCAGAGGAAGACCATCCGACCACGACAAGATGGTAATAGGGAAAAATATAACGATCGCAAAATATGAAGAAGTCATTAAGTCGAACGATACAACCATCTTTGGCTAGGCTAAGACGATCGCATGCTCTAGAATCGAGTTGCGCAGCTTAGCATCAATAAAACTCATGTTGAAGTTGAAAAGGCAACTGTTATGGTGGATTATTAGGAGCTTCAGAACACCTTTGAGAGAAAAATGGAGAAGATGGATGAGACCATCTTATATATTTATGTCAACTCCCTACTACTACAGGGAAGTCTCAGTTACTTGGGCCCTAAATTCCCGCGCGCTCTTGCCATGGTTTGGGAGGAAATCTTGACCCGTTTATATGATAGTAGGGATGTTTATCCCGAGCGAGAGCTAGACAACGCTTATGTCAATGAAGAATCAAAGAAAGCATTGGTAGAAGGTTGGGAGATTTTGCCAGTTGAAATGGAGAAAAAAATCCTCTGATGCTACCACGACAATGACTACCAAAACATTGTCGGAGCCTTTTATTCTTTGACCCCGGCAAATTATTGAGGCAGCCCTATGATCCATCGACAAGTTCTAGACTTAAAGCTTCTCCACGAGTTGTGGAACCGTCCAAGGAGGAAGAAGGCAGTGAATACGAGGTTGACATTCTTGGTAACTTCTTTGGTGTAGGTAATCCTCTTGTTTCCCCCATGTTCAGGAACTTTCAATTCACGCCACAAGAGAAGGATGAACTTAATGCTTTCATTTTGATCTTATAGGTATGTCTTCCTTATCTGTCGACGAACCAGTTTCCTCAGTGCTTGGACTTGTCGCTATTTCAACTGCGTCTATGCTTGTCTTTGTAGCTGCTCAGGAGGTCGGGTCCTTGTCCAGCTCGTAGCATAGGCCGGAGTCTAAGAAAATCACCGCATTACATGGCTTGAATGATCCTTCCATATCTTTGGAGGGTGACTTTACGGCGGCTAAAGTTTAGGAGCATGAAATTTAGATAGGGCAACTTTGCAAATATCAACAATAATTGGTTGACATAAAGAAGGATAAAGTTGAAGTGATACCATCCTCTAAGAGCTCTTTCAGATCTCGAAAATGCAAGACGAAAGGGGAAACTTCCCAGAAATTTAAAAACAGGAAGAAGACATCAGCACTGAGGAAATAGTTGACATCACTTGCAGAGATACTAGTCTAGAGGCCAAGCAGAAACTTCAGATGAAAGGCGGAAAAGGAGTCGTGGAAAAATGCATTGAGAAGTTTAGATGGTAGCTAATCTGATTCTGAGTCATTTTGTGTTGTTTTGTTCAAGTGTAGAGTCTGCACTTACTGCTTTTATTGCGTTGTCTGTACTTTTTTCTTTTGTTAATCGATACTGTATGGGTACGGACCCCACATTTTGACCTTGTACAAAAAAAGTTATAAGTGATACACTGTTGACATTTTGACTATAACTTCACTTATCTGCTTATTTGTGTTCCGTGTACTTAAGTCTACTTTGCGTACTTCTATTTTATTTTATCCAGTCCTGTGATTACTGCCATTGTTTGAAGTAATAGAACTTGTAAAGTGTTTTTGTTTTCGAACAATTCTATTTAAGTACCGGTGTATGCCCCCAGTTCACAGGGCTGTTTACTTCAAACACTTGACAAATGACCGATAACTTATGGTTTGAATAATCTGCATACCATAACTTGGAATAAAACAAAGTTACGATTTGATTTTTTGTATGTTATACAACATAAGTGTACAGTCTACGTTTTTTGTGCCATTTGAGAAAATGTGTAACATATGTATGTTAGAAATGTGCATAAAAATGTAAACTAAATGCAGAATATATAGCTATAAGATTAACTGTTAAAGAATTCAGAAACGCTTTTCACGTAAAATGAATAATCTTTGCAAATTTTTGAAGTTAAACCACTTATCACTTCTCAAGAACATGAGTAAATACTTATGAACGTTCTCTCTTTGGTATTTTGCAATCTTAACACGCGCTTCATTTCTTATAGCATTCACCTGTATGAGTTAACTATAGATAGTTGAACGTTATCCACGTTAAATGTTATAGTTAATCATTAGGTGTCAGTAATTGGAGTCTTCTACCGGTTCATAGCACTTTCATTTTGTTGGATTTGTGCTCGTTAATCATGATAATGCGAGTGGGTTGATCCTCGTTATTCATGTGATAGATGAGCTTCCTGATATTGCTGGGGAAATTCCGGTACTTAAAAGCATGCATGGCATTATGGGATGCATGGCTTTTGATACTTCTAAACGTTGCCTATCTTTGGGCAACGTGAAGAGTTTATGTTTTAAGAGCATGATTTCGTGGCCTAAAAAATTAGTGTGCGGCTGCGTGGGTTTTGATGCTTCTCAATGGTGCCTATCTTCGGGCAACGCGAGAAGTTTATGTTTTAAGAACGTGATTTATTGGCTCAAAAAGTTAGTGCATGGCTTATGGAATGCGCGAATTATTTATTTGGTCCTTCCTAATGGTACCGGGGTAGCATCGGTTCTTAAAAAGCGATGATTGGGTTCTGCCAATCCAACAGTTTGAGTCGATTTGCTTCCGTCGATCTGATGGATAAGTGGGGCATACTTGAACGTGATTCCACTTTCTCAAGTAGCAATTGCATGGTTTTGAGCAGATTTGACCCCGTTGACTCAGCAGATTATGAACACAATTTTATTGGTTCGAAAAGTGAATTAATTTTGTTAAGAAAAATTAGGCAAATTTTGCCTATTTTCAATGCCCCAGACATCTCGGGATGGCCTATTTGCTGGAAAATAGAAAGTACATGAGGTAGTTTCAGGTGAAGTAACGGCACAGTGATTTACTGTTCGATTCTCCGAGAATTTAGATTCCTTCGACGGTTATCGGTTTGAAAGTTCTATCCCTTAACTTTTGATTGATCACATACGGCCTTTTCCAGTTCGGCTCGAAGGCTCTCAGCATGGGAAAGACTCATTTGAAGACAAGGTCTCCCACTTTGAAGGTTTGGTTGTGAACTTTGCAGTTGAATTATCAAGCAGGCCTTTTTTGGTGGGCAGCAGTCCTCAACTCGGCTTCTTCCCTCTTTTCATCAATCAAATCCAGTGATTCGAGTAGGAGTTGCTCGTTTTTCTTTTGATTAAAATTTTGCCTTCGATGAGAGGGGACTTCTAGTTTGACAGGAATCATTGCTTCTGAGCCACATGCCAAGATGAAAGGAGTGTGACCAGTTGCCACTTTATAGGTTGTTTCGTAAGCCCAAATTGCGAGTGGAAGTTCATCAACCCAATTCCCACTTGCTTTAGTTAGTTGCTTTTGATAGTGTGCTAGATGATCTTGTTTATTGCTTTCACCTGCCCATTTGCTTGTGGATGAGCGACTGCGGAAAAGCTCTTCTCAATTCGAAAGTGTTTGCAGAAATCTTTGAACTCGGCACTTTCGAATTGGGTCCCATTATCAGAGATGATTTTCTATGGCACACCAAACCTGCAACTAATGTTTTTAGTAACAAAATTAATGACTTTAGATAGAATGGAATTTATTCAAAGCGGGGATGTGAATGGACTAGCGGTTCCATTTCGTCCCATTTCGTGAAATAGTCAACGACAACTATAGTGTATTTGTCCCCCGTTTAGCTATTGGCAATATGCCAATCAAATCGATTCTCTGTATTGAAAACTCACCTTTTGGCCCTGCTATCAATGCTTCGTATTCCACTTCATTATTTGTTTCCAGGAATTTGAACCGTAAGGCGTAGCAAATGGCTCGTCCTTCGAGGGTTTCAAGCACAAATCCCACCCTCGAACAGAGGTTGTTAGATGTGCCATCAATAAAGAGTTTCCGTTGCGTCCCCACTTCCAATGGTGTTTCTTCTTCTTGTCCCGTATTGTGAACTTAGCAATGAAATCTACCAGCGCTTGTCCATTGATAGCCTTTTACGGATGTTGAGTAATATCGTGTTGGCTTGGTTTGATGTTCCACTTGAGAAGTCATCCAAAAATTTTGTGTTGGTATAGTACTTGCTTCAGGGGCTGATTAGTCAGTACTTTGATTGGATGTGCTTGAAAATATGGTCGTAACTTCCTAGACACATCAAGGGGCAATATATAGCTTTTCTAGCTTCGGGTAATTATTCTCGACTCTGGTAAACTGCTTGCTAATGTAGTATAAAAGTCGCTTAATTTCTTCTTCTTCATGCACAAGGGCAGCGCTTAATGCATGAGGTGAAATTGCTAAGTAATGAATAGGTCCTCTCCGTCCAGTGGCTTTGATAGGATCGATGGGGCTTCCATGTGTCACAGTAATTCTTCAAATGCAGTTTGACAGGCCTTACTCCATTTGAAGTTTTTCTTTCCTTTCTTCAATGCATCAAAGAATGGTATGCATTTATCGGTGCCTTTCGATATAAATCGGCTTTTGCGACTTTTGCATTCAAGCTCCGTAGTTCTTTTTTGTTTTTCGGGGCTTGGACTTCTCGTAGGGTGATTATTTGCTCTAGATTTGATTCAATGCCTTTAGCACTTACTATGAATCCTAAGAACTTTTAGGAGGCTACTCCAAAGTGACATTTGAGTAGACTGAGTTTCATTCCATACTTTCGAAGTATTTCAAACATTTCAGCGAGATTATCCAGGTGGTTGGCAACTTCTCATGATTTGACTAACATGTCATCCATGTAAACCTCTATGGTTTTCCCGATTTGATGCTTCAACATGGTATTTAATAATCTTGGTAGGTTTCTCCAACATTCTTTAAACCTAATTCCATTACCCTGTAGCAGTGTATTCCTAGATCGATGATGAAGCTGGTGTTTTCTTGATCATGTTCATGCATCAGGATCTAGTTGTACCTTGAGTATGAGTCAATGAATGATAGCAATTCGTGTCCCGCCGTTTAATCAATGAGCTGGTCTATTCTGGGCAGAGGGAAGCAATCTTTCAAGCAAGCTTTGTTTAAGTCCAAGTGTCGATACAGGCTCACCACTTCCCATTGGACTTTTTGACTAAGACAGGGTTAGATACCTATTAAGGATAAGTTACATCATGGATAAAACAGTTGGCTATTAGATTGTCCGCCTCTTTTCTTAACGCCTTGAACCGTTCAAGGCCTAGGTTGTGCCTTTTTTGCTTTAGTGGTGTGAACTTGGGGTCAATGTTGAACGTGTGGCATGTTATTTTTGGTGATACCCCATACATATCAGAATGCGTCCAAGCGAACACTTACAATTTGGTGCGAAGAATTTTAATAAGTGCCAATCGCATCTTGTTTCCAAGGTGCGGTCCAATTTTCAAGACTCTCGTTGGGTCATCCATATCGACTAGGATAGACACCATCAATTCTGCTGGTGCATCCGATCCTCCCCTGAACTCTTCTTTCTACGGTCCAAAGCCTTGTCGAATTGGCTATAGTCCCCGACCAGGGGCGGCTCCGTAGTTGTTATTCAAAAGGTTCACGAATATGGAGAGTTCTCCCCACATCCTTCCGCTTTTCCATTCCTTTTTATTCGCGTAACTCTGTAATGTAACATTATCTGGCGGTGCATTGATCTCCTTTAATAATCCCGATTTCGTTTGCTATTGAGAACTTTATGGTGAGGCACCGTTGGGCCAGAGCGATGTTGAAATCTACTAGGGCAGGCTGCCCCAAAAAGGCGTTTACGTGGAAGTTTCATCCATAATTAAAAAAGCCTAAATGAGGGTGACTCTATGATCGCCCTCTCCAAGTTCTATAGGCAAGTCAATCGTCCCTACGGGTTGTTTGGGTTCGCCAGTAAGCCCTTGGATTTTTGTTTGGCATGTAGACACGCTTTTCATGCCAATCTTCATTTGGTCAAAGGTATGTTTGAAAAGAATATTGACAGAACTGCCGCTATCACTCAATACTCATCAGCCGATTCCTACTATCACTACCATTGGATCAAGAGATAGTGCTTCGATCCCTTCAGTAGCTCGATTTTTGAATACAATATCATTGTTCAAAGTTCTCTGCTGCTTGGTTAGGTCCCCACCTTCTATTGTGAGACATGATTCTTTCGAAGCATGCTTTAATGAACTTGCATACCGCTCCATCTCTCCCTATATCCTCTATGTGGGATTTGGGACTCCAAATATCATTCCAATGATGAGTCTCTAGTCAGTTCGCTTTGCCCTATTCACTGGTTTCGGCTTAGTTTCTTTGATCTCTAGGTACTTGAGGAGCCGCGGGCTGGTCAAGATTTTATGGTTTTCTCAAGTATTGCTGAAGCTTTTTTTCCCTGATCAGCTCTTCAATCAAGTTCTTTAGGTGGCGACATTCGTTTGTGTTGTGACCGTGCCTCTTATGGGAGCGGCAGGACTTCCTTGAGCACTTTTATTGTTCCGTTTCTTCCTTCTTAGTAGATTTTTTATATTCCTCGGTCTCATATGTCGCAAGATAGATGTTTTCTAGAGTATCGTTGAGAGGGGTGTATCTTCAGGCCTAAAGCCTTTAAGGAATTTATTATTTCCATTTATTTTATTGGAATTTTGATTCATCCTTTTTTGATTTCCATCTTTCCCTTTGATTCCTTCAGCAGTCCTAGAAGCATTTGTATTCTGATTCATTGCCATGTCACTCTGCCCAATAGTCATCGTTTGCATGCCGGTGGACTTCCTTTCTAGCTCCTACGCCTCCTCCAATCTCAAGTATTGACTTGCTTTGTGATTGAAATCCTTCCTCTAGTCGGTTGTTTCATTTTGATCTAATTTTCGAATTCATTTTTGGGTTGAATGGCATGGACCAAAGCCATAAAAACCATGTCCGCATTTGGATTGCTCACCTCTGTCACTGCGGTATTGAACCGGTTCATAAAAGACTTTAACGATTCGTTTTGTCCCTAGAATAGTCCAAGCAAGGACATCACGTCTTTTGGTCGTGTGGTATGGAGACTAAACTGATCGAGGAATCTTGTTGTGGTCAAAAGCGGAGAAGCATCTTGGTGGAAGCCTAGTGAACCACGTGGAAGCAATTCCTTCCAGAAAAATGTAAAAACATCTTGGTGGTTTGACTGTTAATAAAGCCTACATCCACTTTATAGTTTTTATTATTGAACGGTTGCTATTGTAAAGTAAATTGGATTACAAAGTTCTTGAATATCCTTAGCTAGACCAAGTCCCTAATGTTAGAGTTACTAGAGAATCACGGTAACCTTTTGGATGACCGTTATGAGGAAGGAGAAGAGTGAAGAAAGCTTTATGCAGAATTTCAGCAACCAGTCCAGAGGATCCCCTTTATGTTGCAGATAGGAGAGTATTTATCAAGGTTGGAGAGTGACTGGGCCAAGCCTGCTTGCCAAATGCTTGCAGATTAATATAGGAAGGCACACTGGAGGTTATAACATGACCCGAGCTAAAAGAATGGATCACTAGATATCCATAGACTATGGATCGCTAGCGATTGATTGGATTGGCTCGAGGGCGAGCCAATGCCTTAGCATTCTTCCCTTGCCTTGCCCTATGAAGATTGTAGCTGATTAATGAAATAGTATGGGTCCCTAGCGATCCATATAGTTAGCCTAATTTTGTGCTTTGCTTTCTAAATTGCCTTTGTTGTCTTGTGTTGATGTTTTTCATGTAGCCTCGTAGCACGTTTCCTTATTTTGATGATGGTTTGCTTACCAGTTGTACTTGGCTGCTGATTGGACTAGATGAATGCTTGTTTCTTGATTTAACTAGCAAATCTCCTCAAACCTAGCCAATGCTCCTAGAACACATATTGTAGCATGATGCAAGAAGATTAGTAGACTCATGAGCAGATGCTAGTAATCCATATGCTATGGATCGATGGCGATCCATGACCTTAGAGAATTTCCCTGTCTTCTCTTCTGATTTCCTTTGGCTCGTTGTTCTAGTCCTTTTGGTTGGCTTTTGAGCTATTTTGACTCGATCAAGTTGTTTCGACTTTTTTGGATTCTGTTGGGATAAAAACTCGGATAATATATTCCTTAAGATATTAATCACCTTCGTAAGGGGAACTAATGACAATTATTATCTAATTAACTATGAATTATACGCCATAATTATACATATATAATGCTAATAGAAACAAATATATATTTGGACCTTATAACTTTTAAGCGTGAGGTTCATACGTCCTGAACTAGCGTTAAATGTTAATTCATTTAACAAAATTACTAATTTAAGTCTTTTCTAATCCGATTTCCAAGATTTCAATATCCATAACAAGGATTAAATATTCATATCCAAAATTACAACCAATATACTTGAAAAAATAAAATAGAAAGCCAATTTATTACATCAATTTAAAGGAATATCCTAAACAGTAGAAACTGCAATTCTAATTTCATATTGTATTCAACTCCTATTTTACAAAGAAATAAATGAAGGAATTTTGTGTGGAATAAGTGGCATAAGCTATGAATGGGATTCCTACTCTACGCCCTTATTTCATTATTGAAAACTGACAAAATGGATCAATGAAGGAGGAGAAGTGGAATAGACTATGAAATTATCAAAAAATGAAAAATCAATAAAAGTTCCATCCAATTAACATATTAATTGATAATCTCCGTCTAGAATTGACATTTTGAAATAAAAAGAAATTTTAAGGATAGTATCTATTTTGTTTTTGCAATCCCAAAATCGCTAAAGAAGATTCAAATTCGTAGATATATACTAATCAATTACCAAAATAAGAATACTAAGGTTTCCTCTCCAGATTATCCTTAGCTTTTCTTATATGGATTTCCAACGGGAAAATAACTCCTTTCCAGATCTCATTCTTTTAATATATATATATATATATATATATATATATATATATATATACACACACAACGAATGAATGGTGTATATACATAATTTTGTTATATTCAAAGAGGTTGGAGGAGAAGTGAATAGATTAAAAGAATAACTAAAAAAGGATTAGAATTGTAACACCTCGCATTTTTAGGTTAATTAATTAAAACATATATTAATTAATAAGTAATAAACTATGAAAAATGAAATCTTTACCAATATTGGAATTATGCCATGAAACTTATACCATTGGATTCGTGGCGATTTTGTGATCAATTTTCATATATAAACTTTTCCAATCGGAGTTCAAATGAAAAACTTATTAGCGTTCGAATTTTCTATAGTTGGAAATATTTATACATGTAACTAAGTAAATAATTTGAAATTAAATTAGTGATTAATTAACAACATTAAAGTTAGCTGTAACTTAATTCCTAAGAATTATAAATAAGAAATAAGATAACATTGACTAATATTAATTGGATATTTTTTTTTGAGAAAAATTTGTGATCCTCTAACAAAAGAGGAGAGCACAGATGAAATATAACACATAATAAGGTGCTGCCAACATGCCTGGCAGGTGGCAAATCTATGTACTAGCAACTAAAACAAAACAGATACCCCTACAATGAGCTCCGACAAAGCCACCACCCATTACATCCCAAGACCGAGCTCCGGCAAGGCCACCACCCGATATTAAGGTGATGGGAGTATCTGGAAAACTGAAATAGTAGCGATAGCCAAAAAATACTAGAAGCCAGCACCCTCTAAAAGGAGACTTTAAGAAACTGCCTCGAAGGAAGTAGGCAAATCTAGAGAAGAAAATAATCCAGAACATAGCACTCAGCACTCCACTCTGAAGACTCTGAATCGCAGAAGGAAGCTCCAGATGCAATCGACAATCCAGGGAATGGCTATCCTGAGCACCTGAAAAAATACGCTAGCTATCTTGCAAACCTACAAAGAGACACTAACAACATATCTAATCCAAACCTGAAACAAAAATAAGAACAATATTAGTATGAATCACACATATGTATATAAATAGAATTTATATACATATATGCGAATGTAATATCAAATGTGATAGAATAAAGCAAAGATAATCTAGTGTAAAAACTAACAATTCTAAATAGTAAGGGTAATATAATCCATACTGAGTAAAATTAACAAACTATAAACTAGAACAATAAAAGCTAAATAAAAAACAAACAAAATCATTACTAGAGATACCTTTATAAACTTACAAAAGGGAACAAATTATGGTACACTAAAGGATCATTATTTAAATTAGAAAAGTTATCAATACTAGTATTACCAGTGTCAAAATTATTATTGTTTTATTTGAATATATTAATGTTGTTACTAACCTTGTTAATATATTCCTTAAAAAGATTATTTTTAGCTAATTTAATTAGGATTAGAAACCCAATTAAGGCAAAAAGAAGAAATTAAAAATATCAATTTATTGAAATGATTAATGTTATTATTAAAAATTCTTGGATTTCTTTCAAACCAAATGTACCAACAAGAAATAGTGAATAAAGTACCAAGCAGGTATGTATAATCCTTATCAAACTTAAATTTAAAAGTGTCCCAATAGAAAACACAATCAGTGATTCTAGTACTAATATTAAAATAAAAAATATTATGGATATTCATAAGCACAAAATAAGTTTGTATACAATCATAGTAAATATGATTAATATCCTCAGAATGCATATTGCAAAAATAACATTTGTTATCAATGTGAATATTTTTTCTTTTTAAAAATTCTATTGTATTTAATTTAGCATGCATAATTAGCCACATATGGATTTTTGATTTTGGAGGAGCGTTAGATTTCCAAATAAAATTAAAAAAATTATTAGTTACACCTGAAAAGTTAATAAATCTATAAAATGAATTGGTAGTATATTTCTTTCTCTTATCCCACTCCTAACTAGTTTGATCATTCTCATTATCAATATTATAAAGATTTAATCTAGCAAAAAGAAAATAAAGCTGTCTAAGGGTTGAACCTACTAAAAATCTGTTAAAACTAGAAATCCAAGGAGGGTCATTTTCAGAATTAAAAACTTCAGAAATAAATGCATATTTAAAGATACAAATATCATACAACTCTTTAAACTCATTTTAAAGAGGAATCGCTGAAATCCAACTATCATGCCAAAAAGATGTATTATTACCAGAATGAACAATAATGTTAATGCCTAAGTTGAAAATCTCATTACATTTTAAAACGGTTTCCAAAAATAAGATTGTTTATGAGAAACCAAAGGACTAATTTGATAAAGGTTATTACTACCATTATAGTAATAATTAGAAATAATTTCCTTCCAAATGGCATTGTCGTTGGTATCTCTGAATTTCCATAACCATTTTCCTAGAAGAGACAAATTCATATTACGTAAATTAATGACACCTATACCACCATCCCTCTTGGATTTACAGACAGTTTCCCAATTCATAAGACATTTAATGCAACTGTTAGGATTATCACCACTCCATAAATAATCTCTTCTAATTTTATCTATTTTATCTATCACCCAATCAGGAATAAGATGTAAAGACATCCAATAAGTTGGGAGAAATGATAAAACAGAATTAATTTAAACTAGTCTACCGGCTCTGGATAAAAATCTGCCATTCCAATTAGAAATCCTATTTCTGATTTTATCAATGACTATTATTCAATCTTCATGTTTAAATTTAGTAGGTCTAATAACAATTTCAAATGGAAAATTCATAGTTTTACAATTTAATGTATTATCAACTAAATTTTCAAATTTTTCAAAGTCATTTAAAATTAAAATACAACTTTTGTCCAAATTTATTTTTAAACCCGATAAAAGTTCAAAACTATAAAGAATAAACTTAAGAGTGATTATGTGTCTAGGAAGATAAGAGGAAAAAAGCAAGGTATCATTTGCAAATTGAAGGAATGATAAACCATAACGCGATATATGATTACCAATATTACCTAAACAACCATTATCAACTGCTTTTTTAATGATCTTAGCAAAAATAAGAGAACACACACAAATACACTGATTTGGGTTGATTACGTCGACCATGAGTGGTTGACCTAGGTGATGGAATGGTCGACCTACTTTATATGAGAGGCGGTAGTAAATTAAGGCCTTTTCGCTCAGATCTATTTTAGTTTCATCTAACGGTTAGCGCTGATTTGAACTTCCATAAATTAAGACCTAGGGCTTCACTTTCAAGTTGTTATTTTTCTAATGAGTAGGGATTCCCTGCCATTTTCATTTCTTCTCCAAAATTTCAAAACACACAGAAAAATAGAATAGATTGCACGTATATACTTTAAAGAAGAATAGAAAAGGATTGAGGATAGAGGATAGAAAATAGGTTCAAATCAAGTTGTTACATTAAAGGTAAACTTTTAGATTTGCTTTTAATTAATAAATCCAAATACAAATCTAAATCTCTTTTCCATAATCTAATTTCTAATGGATATGTATAAAATATTGTCTAAGAATCCAAATAGGGAGAAAGGTGGAGAATACATAATAGGGTCAGATCTGGATTAAATCTAGAGATTTGGGAGCGCTAATTAAAGGTAAGTGGGAATATTATATTTTTGTATAATATTATATTATATCGTTGCAATTCTATTCCTATATGCCTAAGAATTAAATTATGGTTGCAAATGCATAATGATTAGAATAATAATTGCAAATGCATATCGATTAGATTTAATTATGCAATTGCGTAATGATTAGTTTTATTTCTATAATTATGTAACGATGAGATTTAATTCTGTAGTTGCGTAACGAATAGATTTAATTTGTATTTTTACAAAAATTGAAATGAATAAAATCACAATGAATGCATAATGATTAGGAACTTGTTTTATTTTACGGATATGAATTAAGTTCAAACAAATTTTATGTTATTATTTGGGGGTTTTTGTGATATTTTAATGGATGGGGCTTGAAATGTTGCAAGTAGATTTTCGCATGTTATCAAGTTAAAATAAAGAAAAGTGCGATGTTTGGAATAACAAGTATTACAAAAATTAAAATAAAAAGAAAGAGATGTAAAAAAGAAGGAAAATTTTCATGTTTTGTATTGTTTATTTCAAGAAGGCAATTCCTTGTAATTACAAACACCGCACATACATATCCTCATTTGATAAGATATGGAAATTTACTATGTTAACATAAGTTGAATAAAAGTTTAGCTCTAATATACTAAAATATAGTAAATCCAAAGAGTTATACATTAAGATAAGAATGAAACAAAAATACCAATAAGATGGGAAGTGATGTTATAGTAAAATGCGGAGTTACAGGCAAGAATTAAAAGGAATAGAAGATAAAACGGAATGGAAATCATAGTGAAACTAATAAATACAGTAGCAACGATATCGATAACTAAGAATGATAAGAGGTAAACGAATTTGTTAAAATGAAAGATAAATGCATAATACAATAAAGACGTAAGGTCAAACATAAAAGATATTGGGGGTAATAACGAAAGTTTAAGAAGAATAAATATACATAAATATAAAATATCTATATATGTAGCCTTAGATATGCATTTACGACAAGTGTGGATAATTATAATTTAATTTATAAATTATAGAAAGAAAATGACATTGAAAGTCATTACAGTAGATTGAAGTGCGAAAGCATATTTAATCGTAAGACCCATGGAGAATATACCTTTGCATATATATGAAAGGATACCCTTAGGTTATGTTAGTGCTTGGAACGGAACCTCCGCAATTATAGGCACTGGGATGACCTTTTGCGAATGGAGAGACTATAAAAGCACTATAGAGTAGCCTGCTTTAAATTTATTAAAGGAGGGTATTGCCTTAATTGCATTAGGCAATCTAAATGGATGATTATATGGATCATATGTTATGCAATATTATGTGGTACCAGATTAAAAGTCAAGGGGTTAGGTTTGATAGGTCTCAAGTGTGACATTGATACCTTGCGCTCAACGGAAAGGACACGGTTACACCTAATTGATCATCTTCGCCTACTAGGGTTGACTCAATTGGTAATGCAATTCAGTAATTGTTTGCTAGTTTGTCTGATAGGGTAAGGCTAAATAACCCATAACGAGATTCCTTTAAATCATGGATGAGGGTGGTTTGTGGAGCCGAGTCCATGTTATAGGAAGAAGACAAAGTAGAAAAAGCCCAAAGAAAACACAGCCTTTTAGAGGAAAGGTCGTTGGTGTGCAGTAGAGGATTTCCTCGAGATATACGATGACAAGATCCTGATATGATGAGGTGTTGAATCCTAACAAGGTGCTGAATGAGAGATACCAGGGGATAGTACATAGGTCCATAGAGGACCATTGGATACACACACACACACACACACACACACACACACACACACACACATATAAATCTATTGATATAGATGGGAATGGATCATACACAGAGATGGTATCGAAACAACTAATAATATAATCAGACATAACATGAAATAGTGAACATAAGCTCATGTTTTTCCAATCACCAGTAAGTTTTTCTGAGCCCCTCCTCGTTATAACCCACAGGATAGATTGAAGGACAGGTACAAGTGTTTGGCGTGTTTGCTGTTGACAAGTACACTTAATTTTGGAAGTGTCAAATCTTGATCAGTACCTGTATGATTTATTATATTTTAAATTATTCCGCTACAAGTTATTTCGTTTGAGCTCTAATGTGCATCCATTTGTTTTAATTATAGGATACCAGACCAACAATCCATACTTTGGTGGACTAGGGTTTTTGGTTTAGCGAAAATTCAGGCCAATTGTGGTGCAGATTGTCACATTTTGTACCAAAACTTAGGTTAGTCGATCTTAAAAAATTAGAAACATTGAGTGAACGTATTTATATTTTTCCTATAAATATAATATAAGTTAAATCCTAATAATTCCAACTATAGAATATTTACATATGGAAGATCCTCGAAGTTGGATGGTACCGACTAGCTATTCGGGTCTCGATAGCCCAATGACTGTAGATTCCTATATGATTGTTGATTGATGATGTACAATAGGTCTAGAAAAAAGAGGAAATAAGAATCCATATGTCATAGATAATGGAAAAGTGTTCGTAAATGAACAACTATAAATCCACTTTGAGTCCAACCCAACAATAATAAATAATTCTTGAAAATTTAAGAAGTATAAATTATATGGTTAAAAAGGAATTTTAATGAAAATGATTGAAAAAGTAAGTTTTGATTTTGGAATATATGTATACATGCATATATGTATGTATGTATGTATATGTATAGTCTAATTGAACTTTTTTCTATAGAAGAGTCACAAAAAGAAATTTATTTTGAAAAAGATTATAGTGTGTGTGTGTGTGTGTACATAGCTTGCTAGTTTTTTTGTAATGAAAGAAGAGTTTAAAAATATAAAATTCTAGCATAAATTGAAAGGTTGTTAAAATCTAAACTTTAAAGTTATTTTTTCTTCTGAAAAGAAATTACAAAGTAATATAGCTTATGGATTTTTCTATGCAATGAAAAAAATTAAGTTGTAAAGTTAAAATTTTTAAGGGTAGACAATAGGAAGTGGTACTAGTTTGGAATAGGGTGAATAATATAGATAAGAAGATTTAGGATCCTAAAAGGAAGCTGTAAGTGGACATGGTGGTTCAAGTGAGAAGATAGCAAATTACGAGAAAAGCAATTGGAATCGGTGCAGTTTAGATAGAGGAGTTGAATAGTAGAAAACTTATGAATTTGTTAATAATAAAATTTAGTTATGGCATATAAATAGGAACGATATTTAATCTATTGTATTGATGAGATTTGACATATTTTAATTCATTGGAATGAAAAGAATAAAAATATAACTTTCTATGAATCAATCAAGCTATAAATAAAGATGTTTTGTTTAAAATAATAAGAAATCTAAATGTAATGAAGGAGATGTATAAAATATGGAATGTCCCATATTCTGTACTGTCTATTTCAATAAAGAAATGAAGTGTAATTCCTTGTAATTTCACAGAAAATATGAATCATCTTTTAAGTGATTCATAGAGAATTATAGCGTTGACTATTCCTTTTGAAGTGGCAAAGTAGTTACAATTTATTAAAGTACAGAATCTTTAAGTATAATAAAAAGAAAAGTGTAGTGATTAGAACCTTTGTAGGAGATCACGAAAAGAAGTTTTGCTAAGTAATTGAATTTGTAGCAGTATAGAAAATTAAATGCATAACAAAGGAAAAATAAACATTTTCCATTGTTGCACATATTTGTTACAAGTATCTTTTAGAATTCCCATAATATGGTATTAGAGACTGCACCAAAAAATTAGAAGTGGAATAGAAAGAAAAATAGAGCGAGAGTTGTTCTTATCTACTTTAGTTTTATCGTTTAAAAGTGCATAAAAGATGTTTTGGAAATATTACAAAGTGCATTTTTAGAAAGAATGGTTTGGTGTAATAAGTAAGTTTTTGGAAGGAAAACTTGATAAATGGTTTGATTAAATATCCCTATTTTTAAAAAGTAAAAGTTAAAAAGATCTTTAAGGAGAAAGGGTTGATTTGAAAAAAAAAGAGGAAGAAACTTTAAATTAATTTTTGTTAACATTCTCTCTTAGGTTTACGAATGACTTAAATTTAAAAAAAAAATTGTAAATTAAAGTTTTAAATGGTTGAAACACTAGGTAGTTTTGAATTTAATAAAGTTTTCTAAATTATACTTTTAAAAGACAAAGGTTTTGGGATTGAATGTTACAAAAAAAATTGAAGTTTCTAATTTTTGAAGAAAAATATTAATTCCATACCATGATTTTAATTATGGAGTAGTTAGGAATTGGTGCTTTGGGAATACGAGGTAAATGATAATGCTATAAAGAAGGTAGCAATGATTACTAATGAAAAAGTAATAAGGAACCCCATAGAGCATAAAGAATAGCGATAAGAACCTATGAGTACTTTGTTAGACATGAGTGCAAGATTTGAGAATACCATTTAGGAATTTGGATTAAGAGAAGATGGTAGCAAAGGATGGTGAGGTGACAAACACTCATGGAGGATATTGGTAGACTCAATTTAAGGTAGCAAGAAAGGAATTGGAAAGGTTATTTCTACAAGTATAATTGTCATTAATTTACCGAAGATTGCATGGATTGTCTTTCTTATCCGCTATAGTGAAGGGATGCATAATCATTCCATGATTGGATATGGTAATGGAAAGGATGAATAGACCTTATTCATCGAAAGTAATAGAGAAAAGGGTATGATAAGAAGATAGTAGAAGGATGTCTTGTTAGGAAGGTCAATTTTAATCTATAGTGGTAGTAATTAGTAGTGTTGCGTTTCCTTCTAGTATGTTTTCTTTTTTTTGGGTTATGAGCATTAGTTGTTACTATGAAAACTACACAGAACCATGGAAATAATCCTCTTTATGTGTTTTCTATGTGGACCGCTATGATTCGAGAAAATAAACAAGGAAATTTTAGAAAGTCACTTAACTAATGCGAAGGAAATGAAAATAATGGAAATTGGAAGTTATGTAAAAAAATTCAGAAAATTTATTTGACTAACTACTAAATAAAAGGAAATTGAAAATGTGTGTTCCGAAAAGAACATGATTTTTTTCAAGATTTCAGTAGACGGAGGATGGGGGTATGTTAAGGTAAGCCACAGGTCAATGTTCATGTTCCTCGAAGACTAAAATGTAAAATTTAACTTGTGTGCTAATTGATATTAATGAGAAAAATGTTTTCGGAACTTAAAATTTACCGCGTAAATAAAGAGAAGTCCACTATGAACATTGGATTGTTGACTAAACTCTGATTTCTTAAAATGGCGAAAAATTTGTTTTAAAATACCTATACATATGTGTACTTTTGAAATAAAAAAATTGCAAATTATTTAGAATTATTTTTATGAATATTTTAAAGGCTAAGAATTCTAAATTCTAACATTTTGAAATACTGCATACTGACATCGGGGAATAGATGGTAAGTGGGTTAGAATAGACTTTACTATGTAGCAATAGTGACAGTAAAATAAGTATGGTGAACGACAAGGAAATCATTTTGTCTATAGAATGTTTTCTTGTGTACCCTATTGATGAGTGAATAGGTAAATAAATAACGATTTTTGAAAATAAAAATGCTTTTGAAAATTTGAAAATTTGAAAACTTAAAAAGAAGTTACTTATGCAAACTGTATTTGGGAAAGTAGGAAAAGGATTGGTGGCAAAGGAGTAGAACTCAAGTACAGTGGGAAGACGTTACATAATAGAATGTTGGAAGTATGGAATCCTCCATCTAGACCATTTCCAAGCATAATAAAATAGGTTTAGAAAACTAAATTTTTCTAAATTGGATGTTAGCAATGGTGCGGTAGAATTGGATGAAAAATTAATTGAACTATGCATCTATTTATAGAAGTGTAGGAAAATTTGATGAAAACTGTTTTAGTTTTTCAAAAAGTTGCATTCATGTAGAACTGGTAGTATATTTAGGGTGTTAACATAATATATTTGAAATTTATTTAAAAGAAATCATTTAGATAGGGGGCACCAATTAGAAATTATTATTCACGCATATCATATGCATTGTGATGCATTATGCACATGTGCCCTGATTGTTCACGCATATCATATGTATTGTGATGCATTATGCACATGTGCCCTAATTGTTATAAATTGGGTTGCACATTAATTGACTATTAGTATAGAATGAGGTATGATGGTTTACATAATCGAATCCTTGCGGAATTCGGAGGATGAAATTCTTTTAAGGGGGAATGATGTAACACCCTCCATTTTTGCGTTAATTAATTAAAATAGATATTAACTAGTAAATAATAAACCGTGAAAATGAAATTTTTACAAATGTTGGAATTTTTCCATGAAACTTGTACCACTATATTGGATTTTTTGATCAATTTTCATATATAATCTTTTCCATCAGAGTTCAAATGAAAAAATTATTAGCGTTTCAATTTTTGTAGTTGGAAATAATTATGTGTAATTAAGGAAGTAATTTGAAATTAAATTAATGATTGATTAACACCATTGAAGTTAACGGTAGCTTAACTTTAAGAATTATAAATAAGAAATAAGATAACATTGATTAATGTTAATTGGATATTAAAGGTAACAAATCAACAAAAATAAAAGAACACACATAAGTACATTTATTTGGCTTGGTCGGGTCTACCATGACCCATGCACTGTTGGCCCGAGTAGTCGATCTGGATCATGGAGTGGTCGACCCTCCTTATGTGAGAGGTGATAGTAAATTATGGGATTTTCACCCGGATCAATCCTGATTTCATCCAAAGGTTAGCGCTGATTTGAACCTCTATAAATTAGGACCTAGAGCTTCACTTCCAATTTATTGTTTTTCTAATGAGCACAGAAGCTCTGCCATTTTTCTTTCTCCTTCAAAATTTCTAAACAAACGTAGAAATAAAATAGATTGAACATATACAATTTGAAGAAGAATAGAAAATGATGAAGGACAGAAAATAGGTTCAGATCAGGTTGTTACGTCAAAGATAAACTTTCAAATCTGGTTCTAATTAATAAATCCAAATCTAAATCTCTTTTCCCTAATCTATTTCTAATAGATCTATATAAAATATTATCTATGGATATGAATAGAGAGTCAAAAGTGGAGAATACTAATAAAAAGGTCAGATCTGAATTAAATCTAGAGATTTGAGAGCGCTAATTAAAGGTGAGTGGGAATATTATATGCTTTTATATAATATTAGATTATATCATTGAAGATCTATTCCTATATCATAAGAATTGAATTATAATTACAAGTGCGTAATGATTAGAATTATAATTGCAAGTGCGTAATGACTAGAATTATAATTGTAAGTGCATAATGATTAGATTTAATTCTGCAATACATAATGGTTAGTTTTATTTTTGTAATTATGTAATGATTAGATTTAATTTTGTAGTTACATAATGATTAGATTTAACTGATATTTTTACAACAATTGAATGAATAACATCATAATGAATGCGTAATGATTAGGAACTTGTTTTGTTTTACAAACCTGAATTAAGTTGAAATAAACATTATTTTTTTATTTCCAGTTTTTGTGATATTTTAATGCATCGGAACTTGAAATATTGCAGGTAGATTTTCGCATATTATCAAATTAAAATAAACAAAAGTGTAATGACCCAGAATTTTAGTCATTTGATTTTGAAATATTTAATTAATTTTAAATATTAAATTATTATTTTTAAAAGTCATATAGCTTAAATTTCAAATATAGGGATTTATTGATAATGTGAATTGCTAAATTGAATAATTGAATCTTAAATTTAATTTGAATAAATTGATTTCAGTAGATTGTCTAAATTCAATTTTAAATAGCAAATGGTTAGCATAAATTTTAGTTTATGATTAAAATAATTAGAAAGGTTTTAATAATAATATATTTTAATTAACGTGTGAAAATAGCCCTCTGGGACATTATCTTGGATTTTGATGAAGAAAGTGTCATTGGACTCGCAATAATGAATTTTTGTATGTTAATGAATAGCGTGGTGATCGGACATATCGTTTGATTATGCGAGCTCGAAATGTGTAGAAATAAACTAAAGGAATCTAATTTTATATAATTCGATTTTGAAAACAAACTTTTGTATACTTTGAAATTGGATTTGATACTAATTCCATTGAGCTCGGGATAGTGGTGTGTATTACAAAACGCGGTCGGCATGTCTCGACCAGAGTTCGAAATTTCTGGCTGCTTTAAGCTTAATATTCAAAATATTTCAATATGTGCACCATACCCAATGCATGCCATAGCCCATACCAGGCCACGTTTCAACTATGCTGACCATGCCCGTCTATCATATAAACTGCTTCCTCCCTTAATATGTTTCAAAATTTTCTAAGAATTTAAAGCAACCAAATCCAACAGTCCATAATTATCACGACCACTAAAGGTGGAGTTCGTCAATGTCGCCCATTATAAACCTAACCATGATGACGAGTGGAGCAACTTAAATGATGGGATTATGCTAAGATTAAGCGAGGCTGTGGCAAAGCTCATTTTAATGGCGGCAGTTTCGATCGCCGATAGCGGCATCGTGGGTGATCTAGAGGTGAGGGGTTCTGAAGGAAATTTGTAGAGGAGGACGCGGGAAGGTTCAGGTGAAGTGCGGTGCAGATTGGCGATCAGAAGCGGCCAAATTCAGGGGTTGAACAGTGTAACAAACCGGATTTTCGACCCTTGAAAATCGGTACTAATACATCCAGTGTATCACATGTTGAACATTCAAGTGTCAGAAATACTGATTTGTTAGGGCGAAAAAAGAAGGTAGAAGTAGAAGAAAACTAAACAACACAGAATCTCACAACACAATGAGTAATATATAATACAACGATCTTTACAAAAAGGAAACATCTTTATTCATATATATAACATCAGAGTAAACTAGACTTATCCTAAATTTGGACAGCTATAGAAACATATCCTTACATCGACAAACATATAGACTCTATAATACAGTGGCAGAAAAATATTTGTGAATACATCTTGACCGTCCAGCCCCTCCCCAACTTCAAATTATCCAGCTAAACCTAGAAAACATGCTCGGTCTAACCCGAGCATTACATGGAATAACGCTTGGGTTAGTGTGATAAACCAACGTGAGTAAAACTCAATGACAAGTAACAACCAAACTGATTTCTACATTTGAAACTTTTCAAACAAAGGGTATTTCGTAAGACCATACTGCACATAAAGACAGATGGGTTATTACCTTACGATAACCAAAACATTTTATATCAAAATCCAGTGATACTATCACAGTGTCTAGGTTTAAAGAAAATAGATAAAATAGTTGTAATGCTTGCTTCTCACATTCCAACATGCTAGGCCCTACAATCAACAAAGTAAGGCACGTATTGGAGATTGGAATCCAACTAATGACTAGGATACTGGGGTACCACCCACCACAATACATATGATACCCCACCATGTGGCCAATTAACAAAGAGAATTACTGGATAATTCTGTTTGTTAATGCAGAGAGTGGGGATGGTTAGGAGCGACCATCTACAACCTTGTCTTAAATATTTATTGAATACGATGACAATTGCTACTATTTTTTTCTACTAAAGTGGATCGACATACCCAATAAATAATTAATACAAAACTATAGGTGGAAAATGGATCTATCAGAATAAAATACAATAATAGAATGCATAACACATCACAGAACAGTAATCATCATATATATAAATACATATACATAGATACATCCTAGTATGATACGAACTGATACACAAAAGTGGTATAGAGACCACACTATATGCATCTAATCAAATACATATCAGAGTCAAGCGGAAAGAAATATAAACTACACAAAAGTGCTAGGCTGATATCCAAGAAGATGCATCAAAGCTAAGTCCCATAACTAATAGCTAACCTAAAACAACTTGGTCTGACCTGAGTACAAAATACACGGGTCAGTCTAGCTAAAAAATCAGTTAATATGGATAAACGATAATATGAAGCATAAGATACAAGGTGATAATTCTTTTCAAAAGAGAAGAGCAACAGAAAGAATATAACCCATGACTTAAGTGAACTAATGTCACTTAAGTATACGAAGACCTCAAAAGAGGTAAATTCAATAATAATACTCAAATAATATAAACATTCGCCTATATCATCGGTGACATCCCAAAACGTCTACATGGTTTCCATGAAACATATCTCCTTAAAAGGAGAAACATCAATACAAAATCTCGCCAAAATGGAAAACATAAAACATTCTCAAGTAGGATGATCCAAAACTCAAGTATAGAAGAATCTCTAAATTCAATTATAGCTCATCTCATCGGTATAAATTTATACAAATCTCAATCTCAACTCGCCAAAATGGCAAAACCTAGAATATCCTATAAAATCATGAAATCATCCAAACTCATAACTCGATAAGAGTTCAAAACATCATAAACGAAAACACCATATATATAACATCTCATATAGCACTAGGCTATTAATGTAATAAAACATCTTAAAATGGTGAAATCACAATAAAACGGAAAACTCAAAAAACTCGGATTGGCCAAATCCCTGATTGCAATGCTGAAGCAATGTTGCACGTGCTAAACTCAGATGGCCGAAGCCTCAGACAAGGTTGTTAACACCTCCCAAAGTAGTTAGTCCTCATGATAAGGTCGCTGACACCTCTCTAAGCCGTTTTGTCAGCCCTAACAAGGTCATTAACACCTCCGAAAGCAGTTCGTCCTCATGACAAGGTCGATAACACCTCTCAAAGTAGTTCTGTTAGGTAAACATCATGAATGTGTTACAAACTCATGGATAGAAACCTGAAAAGTGTTAACGTGTGTCCCATTCTGCACGTTCGCACTTAATAGTTTACTAGCCGCTAGTCGATGCCACACTAGGAACATCATAAAACTCAGAAAATCATATCTCGCCTCATCTAATTAGCGAGTGATAAAGAAACACCATACTCGCCTCATCTCATCGACATGTATTAAATGGCATCGTAACTTGTCTCATCTCATCGACAAGTGAAAACATCATAGTGGTTCCTCATAAACCATAAATCTCAAAATATGAAATCATATACTCAAGACTTGCCTTATATCATTGGCAAGTAAATAAAATATCGTTATGGTTCTCATCGACCATACACCTACATAGGAGAACTCAAACCATAATACTTGCCAAATATTGGCCATCTTAACTAATTCCAATAAATAGGAATTATAAAACTCAAAATACGCTATAAAATGGGAAAACATCTCAAAATCAATAATCTCAAATAGCTTCGATCGTAAAAGTCCGGAATTAACCGAATAGTAAACACACATGTCCCATACCACGTGTTTTACTAAATCATTTAATTCTCTTTCTCATACGTTTGACAAGTGCAAAAGTGTGTGTTTTATATTTAAAATTGTTTGCTAGAGAAAACAAGCTTTCAAATTTTTTTCCCAAAAAGATGAATAAAATCAGTATTTGAAATTCCTTTATTACAGAAAATAAATAGATTTTATATTAGAAAAATAGTTTTAAAATACTACATAATAATAATTTGAAATGCCAGTTTATATCAAAAATCACTTCAAAATGGTTTAGTGAAAACCGTGCTCGAAAAAAATGAAAAACAAGAAATATAACTCAAGACCGATAACTTGAATTTAATATGAATTGAATACAAATTTAATTCAAATTTAACCCAAAATCATTCAAATTCTATTTAAATTTGAATTTCAAATTCTATTTAAATTTGAATTTCAAATTCTCTAGATATAGCTAGCTTATTGATAGGAATTATGGCTCTCAAAACATCTCAAAAACAACATCAAAATCGAACAAGAACGAGAGCAAAAATAAGCTAATACAATTCTAATGTTAATGATTGTTATTGCTGTTGTTTTGCTCTCAGGACAGCAACAAACAAACATAGTTTTTACCAAGCTAACTTTGAAATTTCAGAAAAGTCAAAACATGAAACTTTTAACGCAATGTCTACGCTTTCAGGAACATCTAAAATTATTTAATTTGGATAAGAAACATGAAAGATATGGCCAATATAATTCTCAGATTTTAAGTTCACTATCACTGTAGTTTATTCTAAGGGCAGCAGCAAAGAAATAATGTTTCAACTATCTTAACCCCAAAATTTTGCAAAACTCAAAACAATAAAGTTTTAGGAAATATTCTAAGCTTTACAAATTTTTTTATAATTATATAAATCCGACTAGAAACGAGAAAGATACACTAAATTTACTAACTATATTTAGTTTAGATAGTGTAATTATCAAAGTGATAGAGCAGGGAATTTGTGATAGAATTTCAATCGACCTATGCTTAAAATTTATAAATATGTTCAACATAAAAGTTATCATATATAAAGTAGGCTTTGCAGAACTTTAAAAATTATCGAATTTCGATAAAGAAAGAAAAAGTTATGACTAAAACATTTTTCAGATTTAAAGTTCACCTCTTTTGTCGTTTTAGTCTCAGAATAGCATTACTAAAAGGCATTTTTGACCATTTAAACCTCAAAATTTAACAAAAACCAAAACACGAAAGTTATAGTAGACAATCTAAACTTTCAGGGACATCAAGAATCGTTAAATTTTGACATCAATTGAGAATGATATGCTCAAATTATAAGCAACATTAAACACAAAAAGTAACAGTTTCACAGTGACAGAGCTGCGAGTTTGTATTGGATTTTCAACCCTTTGTTCTCATAATTTTTATTCTCATAATTTTAAATAGTGTTTAACATAAAAGTTATCACTCTTTTCATGCTTTCCATACAAAATCAAATTCTGATTTAAACGAAAGAGAGATGCACAATTTACTAATAGTGATTCACAAATGAACATGCAACAAAAATAAAATTGATATTTCTAACCTTGGAATCTCAATCTATGCCAGAAAATGTGAGTTTTCAACTCACCGTATCTCCTTACTAGATGATATAGAGTGGCAACATACGACCTTTTGCCTTGAATTTGATTGAAGGAGCTTAAAACTTGAGAATAATGGACATATAGAACAAGAAATAGGAGTTACTGATAAAATTTCTTCTCTAACAAAATAAACAGAATATAGATTCAGTGAATTGGATTAGATTACCCATATTTGATTCTATTTGCAATTTACTCTCTTGATTTCTCTTTAATTTTAGCAGAAAATCGAGTGGAATCGAGTTTAGTTAGAGAAAGCCATTTTTTTCTAACTACCGTAAATGTGAGTTTGAGAAGAAGAGATGAGAGAAAAGATACGTATGGCTTATTTCTTTTCTTTTACCAGATAGTCAGATTAATGGATCTAAGAACCCAACCCAATTGGACCAAGACAATTTTACATAGAGTAGTTACAAATAGATGTGTATTTATAATCTATATTATTAATTTTATACACTAGTTTTTCTCATTTTTAGCCAAATAAAATATCTACAACCAATTGTTTGCAATAAAATTGTTGTTACAACAAAATAAATTTTATTTTAACAATAAAAAGTTATTTTTATTGATAAAACCCTATTTTTATCAATATTACACAATTTACACCATTTTATTACAAAATCACTATTTTTAATCCAACGATTTGTACAAAACTTATTTTCTTGCTAAGAAAAATTATCACAAACCATTTCACATACTCAATTATAACTAAAACACATTTTTAAACCAAATTTCATCCTTTATTTCGATAACCAACCTTTAAAAATCACATACTTCTTTTAAAAATTATTAAAAGAAGAAATTGGCAATAGTTAATACAATTATTGCATTTTCTCTAAATAGAAACCCATTTTCCATTTATTATTACCCTAAGCAAATAAAATAAATTTCCAAACTCTCTTTTCTCATTCGATATTCAAAATTCATTTTTTATTCCTAATAAACAATTTAAATTCCCAATTTATTTTAATTCTCAATATTAAATTATAACAACTGTTATAATTTAATATTAACAAATAATCTGTAAAAGCAGGGTTGTTGTAGACTCCCCCTAAACAAAATTTCGTCCTCACAATTTCTATAGAAGAATTTGTATTCAACGCAATTATTTCATTAATCAAAGGAAGATAGATAAGTATGAGATCAAAATTCCTCACTCTCCACTCAAGATGAAAGAAGGCGAAGATAAAATTGCTCCGTAAATTCAATGATTTTCTCAAGTATAAATACTGGGATTTGCGGACAATTGAATTTCTTTGAGCGATACATCATGATTTCGAAAGTATCTCGCTTTCAAAACAAAAACACAACAGAGTGCTATTCAAAAAATCAATCAAAGGAGATTGATTTACAAGAGTTTCGCGAATAGAGCTAGGATTTAGCATCGCTTCATCCAAACTTCAAATAACAAGACGATGACTTTCCATGTGTCACCACGGAAGGAGCATACAGATACTAAGATGACAACAATTGAGGTAAGAAACCCAAATAGTAGATGGTTACTTCAGTGGTCAATGAACAAAAAATGATCAAAAAAATGCAAGTCATTAGATTATTGCACTAAGGCAAAGTAAACACAAGGAACCAAAATAGACAAAAAAAATTAATTCACCATCAAAATTTATTACAGTTTCAAAACTCATTACCTTCAAACCATAATCTAAATTTTAAATATTTGAAAATTTCAAAACTTTCTAATGTAACATCTTATAATAATAAACAAATTTAAACTCATATTCTTTCTTATAACAAGATTAATATTTCCAAAAGAGTTTTATAATTCCTTATCAACAAATTCTCAAGATAAATCTTAAAATTTTACCACTCTTTATTTTTCAAACACCTAAAAATTTCACAACAAGCTTCATCTTCAACATGTATAACACATATTAAAATGTTCAACAAACATTTTACTTTTCAAACAAAGTATTATCTCCTCTAAAGTACATCATTTCAACAATAAAACATAACTATATTCAAACTTATAAATTTCAATTATCATAATAGCATTGCCTCGCTATTGGTTTATAATGTCTAAACTTATCGATTGGCTGCAGATTTGACCAAATGATTAAAACTGCCTCGCCACTAATCCAACTACTCTGGTTCATTGGCTACATATGTCATTCAAAATAAAATTTAATTCTCAAACTATTTTAATTTATTACCAAACATAATCTCATTAAAACTCAATTTATCGTGTCTAATTGTCTCATCATAGCGTTTAGGAAATTCCTATCGATAACGTTGATCAGGTGCATCGACCAGAATCCTTAAAGACTCGATAGACAACCCAACACATATTTAATTCCTCATATTTAATTCTCAAAATATTCTTTGTTTTTCCCTGAAAACAAAATCCAATTTCTCTTTACATATCTTTAATTTTTGAAAAATTTGGAAATAAAATTCATTACTTAATCTCAAATCAAGGAACAAAAGTAGAGCTCACCGAGATATTCACAGAATACTCGATCCTCAAGATTGATGTGTTTGTTATTCCAAACAGTATAATTAACCACTCACAAGACTAATAACGAGTGTGGAATGCGGTATGAGTAATGCTATTCTCCACGACTCATAGCTTATGAAAAATCGGTGCAAGGTCAAGTTGAGGATTCACCCCAGCACCACTTAATGGATTAAATGGAGATCAACGAGATATAAGAGTAAGGTTAAGATATTTTCTCGGATGAGAAGAAGAACACTAACAACATATCGTTACTTCGAGTGAAGTAATCTCACAAGTATGTCTATAATTGAGTATTTAAAGAGGATTATCTCAAAAAGGAGAAAAAATGGCAATAGCAAATAAATTCAATGAATCACCTCATTTCCCTAGTTGACATTCTCATGGGAGGATAACCGAAAGGCTCAAAACTAGGAATGAAGTCAATACAATATTTGATTACCCGATTAGGTATCATACCCAAAGCGGACTGACAAAAATCAACAGAGTCAACGACAGGAATTCAAGATGTAACGTACGCGATTTTTCGTTGCCGAAAAACCGAATAGTTATGGGTTTTAAAAAGAATTTAAGAAAAGAAAAAGACAGAAGAAGGGATAAGAAGGTAGAAAATAAAGAAAACATAGAGAAAAGAAAATGGAAAATAGAGGGGAAAGAAAAATAGAACATTTTAAAATAGAAGAAAAAGAGAATAGAACGGAACAGAACAGAAAACAACAGAACAACATCAGAATCTCACAATTCGCAGCGGAACAACATATAATAATAAATGAATAATCTTTAAACAAAGAACTATCTCAGTTATTACATTTCATACATTATATCATATCATCAGAGTGTACAACAACAACAACAACAAACAGTGCAGCGGAAAAAGAAATACTATATAAACTAGTAATACGCCATGCCATCCATCTTGCCTCCAGCAACTCCAGAATATCCTGATAAACCTTAACTCTTGACTGCCCGTGTAGAAATTGGTGGGCACCCAGAGTTTAGGAAGGAAAACAATAAACTCCAAGTCAGTCATGAGACTGGTGTGAGAACTCAAAACAGTTTATTTATCTTTAAAATCAAAATAGAGGAATATTTTTAAAGTCAATTCGCAATGCTTTTAAAAATGAGACTACCATAAGACCTCCTGCACACACACACAATGCAAACGCAGAATCGGAGGAGATTTCTCCTTATGATAGTCAAAGATGCTTGATACGCATTTAAAAGAACATTTGATATTATTACTAGTGCATAGTGTAGGAAAAATTCATTTCGAAAGTAGAATATAAATCTTAGCCAACATAGACATTTCGAACTATGCCTACTATAGCTACCATGTTCAATAGCGGGTTACTGCCACATTCCATAGCAGGTTATACAACTAAAACCGTACAAGGCTCGTATTTGAAGAATGGATTTTCCAACAAATGGTCAGGCCAAGGAACTTCCCATTGCCACATGGAAACGCCTCTGGAAGGACGCCCCGAGAACCACCGTTCTCCGCTAAACAAAGCCGGGAATCCCTTTTCCCAAGGGATATTACAAACCCTCAGATATACCACCCCCGGTCCTTTGGAACCTTTAAACCGAGCGCTCGTCACCATCATCACACAATCATAAAGTGTTTTCAACATGAGTAAGTATCTGGGCTCCATACCATGATACTACCCTTTTCCAGAAGGAATGGTCATACCCTAGGGAAGCGATCCCTGGAAACCTTGCCGCACAATTCCTGTTTCGACCATTACCGGTTTGTGAGGCTCGACGAAGTCACGTCCACAAAAACATACTTTATACAAAAGCCATGCTTTGGGTCAACAAATGATCATAGAAATGATCACAAAGATAGACGATCAAATAAACGATCCTATCACAAATAATCAACACAATGATCATTTACAGCAACACTCAGCATGTCACATTACCAAATTGGGAATATATCGCTGATAACATTCAACTATATAACCTCTGAGCTCGTACGTCTCAGAGAAGGGTGTTAAGCTAAAAGAATAAATTCTCCGCCACCAACAGAAATATATTTGAAAGAAATCGGCTTTATATCTCAATTTGTAATGTCAGACATACAATCCATACAAGTCTGTTCCGGGCTCGAACAAAACCGAAGGCACTTACAAAGAAGTCCTTGCAATCCGGATAATTTCTAATCATGTCCGGACTTCCCATCACATAGGGAGAACTCAATACCGTAGCTACTCGGTGCAGAGTCAATCGACGAGTTGTCCTTTCGCTTTCAAAAAGATCCGGTCTTCAACACCGATCTTCAAATGCAATTCACAACGACGTATCACATATTCGGAATGGGTTATACGACCCCATGGTCCTTTCCCGGTTAACCCGAATAGTGAGCGCTTATTCAAAAATAAGTGTGGCATTCACATTCAAACAAATCACATCAATTACCCATTCAAAGGGAAATATTGATAGTCGGTTATTGAACTATCATGGATATGCACACATCACCAGTTTCCAAATAATTTTCCAATTATTTATTTTCCAAAAAATATCTTTACTAGATATTTAATTTCACACTTCAAAAATAAATCAATATTTATTTTTAAACAGATTCCACTTTCTTTTATAAATTCCATAGTAAATTTTTAATCCAAAATATCCATGAATATTCAATTTCAATTATTCATTTCAATTTATCCTCAAAAAGATAAATTCTCAAAGTATTCACTTTATATTGGAGAACATTTCCATACTTATTTATTCATAAGTAATTCACAAATTTTATTTATTTTCAACACTTAGAAAATATTCAATATACTTAAATCGAGATTAAGTATATATTTCATTCTTCAAGGAAATCATTCTCTTAAACATATTTATTTGGGCCAAAACGAATGTTGCGTAAAACATCGTTACGACGTCCCAAAATCACTAGTATAGGGATTCAAAATTAAAATAGATATATAAATCCCAATACTATACAAAACATTTCCTTTCGGAAATCATTTACTATAACAACAGTGTTATAGTCCACTATTTCCTTTTATTTCTCGAAAACGTCTATTTCAACAATAAATGTTGAAGTCTATGGTTTCGAATCTCAACACATTTTAAAACATCGTTAGATTGTTTTAATTCAATTTAAAATATCACATTCAAAACATTTTCTTTAACATATTATTCACTATTCAAAAACGTGAATATACTACGTTAACAAATTTCATCATTTCTATTCATCTCATTTCAAAGGATTATTCACAGTCAAAAACGTGAATATAACTCCATTAATAGGTTTCAACAATTTACTTATCAAAATAAGTCGTTTGCGAATTTATAAAACAACGTTTATAAATCCCTTTTCTATTTATTTTATAACAACTTTTTATAAATCTCCTTTATTAACCTATTCGATTTATAAATCAATTATAAACCAAAAGTTCACATTATAAGTTAAATACTTATAATTTATTCGTTTACAAAAATCGTTCCCTTGAACTTCATAATTATAAATCTTATAACTTATAAGATTCAATGATTTATTCAAACTATTCTTTTAATAACTTTATAAAATTTATAAATCTTACTATTTATAATTTTCATTTATAACTTCACCATTTAAATTCTATAAATTTCATTTTATAACTTCACCATTTAAATTCTATAAATTTCATTCTTTAATGAAATTCATTTTCACTTCATTCAAACACTTATAAAAACTCGTTTTATAATGTCTATATTTCAATTTATAAATATCCATTTATAAATCTCTTAATATAAATCAATTTATATTATTCTTTTAAAACGTCTTTAAACTCCTTTATTATTTCACCATTTTGATTTATAAAATAATCAAATTTTATAAATCCCATATTTAAACTTTTCACAATAAATTCAGTAATTCCGATTTTACTATTTTATAAAATCATCAGCATCATATTCTCAAAAATCAGTTTTTAACTATATTTCTCAAAAATCATAATTTTTATAACATTAAAAATTATAACGTTTATTTATTTAAAATGAATCAATTTCCAAATATACAGTATATTTTCAAAAATCACTTTAAAAATCATTTTTAAAGTTCCAAATTTGGTCTAGTGATGCTACACACCAAATAGTCAATCACGACAACAACGATATCATATATCGATATGATAATCCATCAAATATCAAAATATCTGAAATCAAATAAATACTGTTGAGGAATCCTGTTGGATCCCTCCAACCTGTTTTCCTGCATCCACAAACATTAGCACAATACCAATTTCGCTCCAGTACGAAATTACCGCGGTATATGGGATTTAAATATTATTATCCGCTTAATAACGGCGCAATAGGGTCTCATCCGCTAAACAAATAAATGCGGGAAATCAATAACTCCAATATATACATATGCCAATATATATATATTGCTATTATATATATAATACCAATTTCACTGTTTATGAAATATCCGCGGTATATGCTTTTAATAAATAACATCCGCTTACTAACGGCGCATAATGTCTATTTTAACAATCAATAGATATCAATCATCATTCAAACATGCATTCAAATATTTTAAATCTAACTATTTAAAATAAAATCGAAACTGATTCGATTGAGTGAGAAGTTCTCACCTTGATTTTAAATTCCGTTTTAGCGATTTATTTCGAATAAAATTAAACGGACGTTTAATTTTACCTAAAATTCTCACTAACTCCAAACGACTCCAATCCAATTTCATCGCGTAGTGCTCGTCCATACGATTCCAACGCTTCTTGTTTCGCGCGTTTTCGACCTCGTATGAAAAAGTTATGAATATTTGAAGTTTACACGATTTAAACTTATTATAATTTACAAAAAAAAATTTATTTTATTTTCTAACCATCTCAGCCGTTAGATCCTAGCAACCCAGCATCCAGACCGCACGTTCCCTTCTCCTCTCCCTCTCGTTCACGCGTTACAGGCCGAACGCAAAAAGAAACCCATCATCCAATTTAGGGTTTGAGACCGTTGCCTCCCCGATCCACTTCGCGACGATCAGAGAGCCTCACGTCGAAGCCCCCACCTCCATCCACCAACGCCGGCCGACCGCACCCCCATCGTGCCCCCTCGCTCTCGAAATGCGTGCGCAGCTCATGACAAACGCGGCCCCCTAGCTCCCTCGTCCAGCCACCATATTCCATCTCCACCGTTGATCTCATGGAACTCGACGAGCCTGACATCTTTGTAGTTTGAAGTTTTTGCAAATGACTTACGGATCGAGAGATAATTGGAGGGGAAGTTGGGACGTTTCTGGCCTTTGATTCTGGTGGAGGCGGCTAGGGTTAGGTTTAGTTATTATTATTTTTTTTAATGAAGGGTGGGGCTATTTATAAGAAAAAATCGAACACTATTCATCCGGAAATTCCGAACTCCGATTTACGCGCCGTAACCAGCGTTTCTAGGGTTTACCCCGCGTTCCGGACACAATGGAACAGGTTTCGAAAGCTAATTCGGACATCTGTGCGAGTTATGGCAATAAACGTTCAATTTAAATCAAACCGATTTAAATCGATTTCTAGGCGTTTTAATTTGTACCGGACAAACGGTAAATCCAATTGACACGAAATTTGAAACCTTACAATAATATCACATTACGGATCCGATGAAACTAGTTTCGTCGAAATCCGAGACTTTTTGAAAAATGGCTATTTTAACTCGCCAAATTAATATTAAAAATAAATCGATGCGTTTCGAGCTGCCACGATCAAACGATAACTCCGATTGACACGAAATTTGAAATCCGGTAATAACTAACTATTACGGATCCAATGGAACTAGTTTCGTTCAATTCTGAGACTGTTCAAAAATTGGCTATTTTCACTAGTCGATTTAAATATTAAAATATTCAATTTTCACAAATAAACTTCTAATTCGATTTTAAAAGTTCTAAAATATCATTCTAACTTCAACATGATAAAATAAAATTTTACAAATCATTTTCAATCATATTTAACCCAATTTTCAATTATTTCCATAATTTAACGTATTAAATTATCGATTTAATTATTCAATTAAATCCAGTTATTCGAATTAATTTTTATTCGACTTATAAATTCACTTATTAATATTTAAAATTAATTAAATATTCAAATTTAATTATTTAAAATTCCTGGGTCGTTACAATCTTCCCCACTTTAAAGAATTTCGTCCTCGAAATTATTAAGTAAGAAAAGTTACAGAATCTATTAATTTTCCAAAATAAATTTAAACTTCTTATAATAACTTTACCAAAATAAATTTAAACTTCTTATAATAACTTTACTAAGTTTCAAATCATACTTAGTTATTTTTTTCAAAAACAACTACTAATGTTTAACTTTCAATTCCAAATCAAAGTCAAAGTTTTCAAAATTTTCCAATTTTCTCAAATTTTTCTAACGCCTTAAATTTTCGGAAAAATTCGCCATAGTCTCCTTTGCGCGGCTCGATCCGAAAAAAAAATGACAGTATATATATCACAAATATACATCTCATCAAGTAATGAGGCATCCCGAAGGGAAAAAGTATAAAAGTACGGTATTTAATCCGAGATATGTACCTTATATTTTATTAGCAAGCATATACGGCTAATATAGCGCGAAAGCGAGCTCCAAATGCGAAGCAAACGCAATCCGCACCTACTAAACACTCAACAAACAACATGAGAACATGCATATAGATAATAGTATCGATATATAACATATAGTAACATAATAACTATACATGCTAACATAGCAAATGCAACAAAACAACAAATGCAAACATCAACCAACTATAATCCATAACCAATAAATATTCATTTATATTCTCATTAATATTCAATGAATTGGTTTTCAATTTAATCACATTTGATTCTTTACCAGTGGATGTTTTTACTAACATTCATTTTCAATTAGTTTATATTCACTAATTCATATTCAAGTTGGTTCACTTCCAAATCAAATTCAATTTTTTTTTTTAAGATTCACTTAACTTTCAATTGGATTTCAATTACTTTAGCTTCCAATTTCACTAATTCACTTTCATTAACACTTAATGAACTTTATACAATCAACTAACAACCATATAACAACCAATGTATATTAATTACAACCAAATTCCTTTGCTTATATTCATTCAATTATTCAATTTTCTAATAACATTAGATTTTAATGAATTAACACTTATATTCATTATTTTATATCAATTATTCACATTTAATTGATTAACATTCAATCCATTAATTCAATTCAATTTCTAAAGTTATATTTCCATTTAGCTTTAAATTCATTTTTATTTTACAACTCATATTCATAAATATATTCATATAGTTTCACTTCTTATATATATAAGTTTATTTCACAATTGTAAATCACTTTAATTATAATTCAATTCTTATAATCCTTTTTTGCTTATACAATTATTCTTCAATTTAGATTATTCAAACATCTTATTCAATAACCAAACAATCAACTTATATACACTTTAATAATTTTGAAAAATTATTTCTTTATATATAAAAATATAATCAAGTAAAATTATTTCATTTACCCAATTTTAAAATCAATATTGTGTCGAATTATTCTATTCAAGTGTTTAGAAACCCCTTCGGCATAGTCTTGCGGACCACGCTGACGAAAGTTCATATGCCACTCAATAAACCAATCATCACAATATAAAACAATTTTATATTCACTAACAAATACGTTCTCATAGCTATTATTACACTCAAACTCATTATAGAGTACTACTGACTCTATCTCTAATGAGTAATACCCAACAGAACCATGGTTGTCGCTTAACCATAAGCTCTGATACCAGATGTAACGTACGAGAGCGGTCACAACCGGTAGGCTTTTCAACCATCCCAGCCCCACCGTGGCTTACACTGGTACCCCAGACTTGCTTTTACGGCCAGCCTCTCGACTGTCTCAGGTTACACCTAACCAACCCCCTAAAAGAGGACGTGTGGGGGTAAGAGTCTCCCGTTCGCCACCTAACCGCGAAGCGAGAACCCCCCATCACATAGCCCAAAGCTTAACAAGACTGGTGTGAGAACTCAAAACAGTTTATTTATCTTTAAAATCAAAATAGAGGAATATTTTTAAAGTCAATTCGCAATGCTTTTAAAAATGAGACTACCATAAGACCTCCTGCACACACACACAATGCAAACGCAGAATCGGAGGAGATTTCTCCTTATGATAGTCAAAGATGCTTGATACGCATTTAAAAGAACATTTGATATTATTACTAGTGCATAGTGTAGGAAAAATTCATTTCGAAAGTAGAATATAAATCTTAGCCAACATAGACATTTCGAACTATGCCTACTATAGCTACCATGTTCAATAGCAGGTTACCGCCACATTCCATAGCAGGTTATACAACTAAAACCGTACAAGGCTCGTATTTGAAGAATGGATTTTCCAACAAATGGTCAGGCCAAGGAACTTCCCATTGCCACATGGAAACGCCTCTGGAAGGACGCCCCGAGAACCACCGTTCTCCGCTAAACAAAGCCGGGAATCCCTTTTCCCAAGGGATATTACAAACCCTCAGATATACCACCTCCGGTCCTTTGGAACCTTTAAACCGAGCGCTCGTCACAATCATCACACAATCATAAAGTGTTTTCAACATGAGTAAGTATCTGGGCTCCATACCATGATACTACCCTTTTCCAGAAGGAATGGTCATACCCTAGGGAAGCGATCCCTGGAAACCTTGCCGCACAATTCCTGTTTCGACCATTACCGGTTTGTGAGGCTCGACGAAGTCACGTCCACAAAAACATACTTTGTACAAAAGCCATGCTTTGGGTCAACAAATGATCATAGAAATGATCACAAAGATAGACGATCAAATAAACGATCCTATCACAAATAATCAACACAATGATCATTTACAGCAACACTCAGCATGTCACATTACCAAATTGGGAATATATCGCTGATAACATTCAACTATATAACCTCTGAGCTCGTACGTCTCAGAGAAGGGTGTTAAGCTAAAAGAATAAATTCTCCGCCACCAACAGAAATATATTTGAAAGAAATCGGCTTTATATCTCAATTTGTAATGTCAGACATACAATCCATACAAGTCTGTTCCGGGCTCGAACAAAACCGAAGGCACTTACAAAGAAGTCCTTGCAATCCGGATAATTTCTAATCACGTCCGGACTTCCCATCACATAGGAGAACTCAATACCGTAGCTACTCAGTGCAGAGTAAATCGACGAGTTGCCCTTTCGCTTTCAAAAAGATCCGGTCTTCAACACCGATCTTCAAATGCAATTCACAACGACGTATCACATATTCGGAATGGGTTATACGACCCCATGGTCCTTTCCTGGTTAACCCGAATAGTGAGCGCTTATTCAAAAATAAGTGTGGCATTCACATTCAAACAAATCACATCAATTACCCATTCAAAGGGAAATATTGATAGTCGGTTATTGAACTATCATGGATATGCACACATCACCAGTTTCCAAATAATTTTCCAATTATTTATTTTCCAAAAAATATCTTTACTAGATATTTAATTTCACACTTCAAAAATAAATCAATATTTATTTTTAAACAGATTCCACTTTCTTTTATAAATTCCATAGTAAATTTTTAATCCAAAATATCCATGAATATTCAATTTCAATTATTCATTTCAATTTATCTTCAAAAAGATAAATTCTCAAAGTATTCACTTTATATTGGAAAACATTTCCATACTTATTTATTCATAAGTAATTCACAAATTTTATTTATTTTCAACACTTAGAAAATATTCAATATACTTAAATCGAGATTAAGTACATATTTCATTCTTCAAGGAAATCATTCTCTTAAACATATTTATTTGGGCCAAAACGAATGTTGCGTAAAACATCGTTACGACGTCCCAAAATCACTAGTATAGGGATTCGAAATTAAAATAGATATATAAATCCCAATACTATACAAAACATTTCCTTTCGGAAATCATTTACTATAACAACAGTGTTATAGTCCACTATTTCCTTTTATTTCTCGAAAACGTCTATTTCAACAATAAATGTTGAAATCTATGGTTTCGAATCTCAACGCATTTTAAAACATCGTTAGATTGTTTTAATTCAATTTAAAATATCACATTCAAAACATTTTCTTTAACATATTATTCACTATTCAAAAACGTGAATATACTACGTTAACAAATTTCATCATTTCTATTCATCTCATTTCAAAGGATTATTCACAGTCAAAAACGTGAATATAACTCCATTAATAGGTTTCAACAATTTACTTATCAAAATAAGTCGTTTGCGAATTTATAAAACAACGTTTATAAATCCCTTTTCTATTTATTTTATAACAACTTTTTATAAATCTCCTTTATTAATCTATTCGATTTATAACTCAATTATAAACCAAAAGTTCACATTATAAGTTAAATACTTATAATTTATTCGTTTACAAAAATCGTTCCCTTGAACTTCATAATTATAAATCTTATAACTTATAAGATTCAATGATTTATTCAAACTATTCTTTTAATAACTTTGTAAAATTTATAAATCTTACTATTTATAATTTTCATTTATAACTTCACCATTTAAATTCTATAAATTTCATTTTATAACTTCACCATTTAAATTCTATAAATTTCATTCTTTAATGAAATTCATTTTCACTTTATTCAAACACTTATAAAAACTCGTTTTATAATGTCTATATTTCAATTTATAAATATCCATTTATAAATCTCTTAATATAAATCAATTTATATTATTCTTTTAAAACGTCTTTAAACTCCTTTATTATTTCACCATTTTGATTTATAAAATAATCAAATTTTATAAATCCCATATTTAAACTTTTCACAATAAATTCAGTAATTCCGATTTTACTATTTTATAAAATCATCAGCATCATATTCTCAAAAATCAGTTTTTAACTATATTTCTCAAAAATCATAATAAATAAACATTAAAATTATAACGTTTATTTATTTAAAATGAATCAATTTCCAAATATACAGTATATTTTCAAAAATCACTTTAAAAATCATTTTTAAAGTTCCAAATTTGGTCTAGTGATGCTACACACCAAATAGTCAATCACGACAACAACGATATCATATATCGATATGATAATCCATCAAATATCAAAATATCTGAAATCAAATAAATACTGTTGAGGAATCCTGTTGGATCCCTCCAACCTGTTTTCCTGCATCCACAAACATTAGCACAATACCAATTTCGCTCCAGTACGAAATTATCGCGGTATATGGGATTTAAATATTATTATCCGCTTAATAACGGCGCAATAGGGTCTCATCCGCTAAACAAATAAATGCGGGAAATCAATAACTCCAATATATACATATGCCAATATATATATATATATTGCTATTATATATATAATACCAATTTCACTGTTTATGAAATATCCGCGGTATATGTTTTTAATAAATAACATCCGCTTACTAACGGCGCATAATGTCTATTTTAACAATCAATAGATATCAATCATCATTCAAACATGCATTCAAATATTTTAAATCTAACTATTTAAAATAAAATCGAAACCGATTCGATTGAGTGAGAAGTTCTCACCTTGATTTTAAATTCCGTTTTAGCGATTTATTTCGAATAAAATTAAACGGACGTTTAATTTTACCCAAAATTCTCACTAACTCCAAACGACTCCAATCCAATTTCATCGTGTTGTGCTCGTCCATACGATTCCAACGCTTCTTGTTTCGCGCGTTTTCGACCTCGTATGAAAAGGTTATGAATATTTGAAGTTTACACGATTTAAACTTATTATAATTTACAAATTTTTTTTTTTATTTTCTAACCATCTCAGCCGTTAGATCCTAGCAACCCAGCATCCAGACCGCACGTTCCCTTCTCCTCTCCCTCTCGTTCACGCGTTACAGGCCGAACGCAAAAAGAAACCCATCATCCAATTTAGGGTTTGAGACCGTTGCCTCCCCGATCCACTTCGCGACGATCAGAGAGCCTCACGTCGAAGCCCCCACCTCCATCCACCAACGCCCGCCGACCGCACCCCCATCGTGCCCCCTCGCTATCGAAATGCGTGCGCAGCTGATGACAAACGCGGCCCCCTAGCTCCCTCGTCCAGCCACCATATTCCATCTCCACCGTTGATCTCGTGGAACTCGACGAGCCTGACATCTTTGTAGTTTGAAGTTTTTGCAAATGACTTACGGATCAAGAGATAATTGGAGGGGAAGTTGGGACGTTTCTGGCCTTTGATTCTGGTGGAGGCGGCTAGGGTTAGGTTTAGTTATTTTTTTTTTTTTTTTAATGAAGGGTGGGGCTATTTATAAGAAAAATCGAACACTATTCATCCGGAAATTCCGAACTCCGATTTACGCGCCGTAACCAGCGTTTCTAGGGTTTACCCCACGTTCCGGACACAATGGAACAGGTTTCGAAAGCTAATTCGGACATCTGTACGAGTTATGGCAATAAACGTTCAATTTAAATCAAACCGATTTAAATCGATTTCTAGGCGTTTTAATTTGTACCGGACAAACGGTAAATCCAATTGACACAAAATTTGAAACCTTACAATAATATCACATTACGGATCCGATGAAACTGGTTTCGTCTAAATCCGAGACTTTTTGAAAAATGGCTATTTTAACTCGCCAAATTAATATTAAAAATAAATCGATGCGTTTCGAGCTGCCACAATCAAACGATAACTCCGATTGACACGAAATTTGAAATCCGGTAATAACTAACTATTACGGATCCAATGGAACTGGTTTCGTTCAATTCTGAGACTGTTCAAAAATTGGCTATTTTCACTAGTCGATTTAAATATTAAAATATTCAATTTTCACAAATAAACTTCTAATTCGATTTTAAAAGTTCAAAAATATCATTCTAACTTCAACATGATAAAATAAAATTTTACAAATCATTTTCAATCATATTTAACCCAATTTTCAATTATTTCCATAATTTAACGTATTAAATTATCGATTTAATTATTCAATTAAATCCAATTATTCGAATTAATTTTTATTCGACTTATAAATTCACTTATTAATATTTAAAATTAATTAAATATTTAAATTTAATTATTTAAAATTCCTGGGTCGTTACACAAGATATATCATCAACATCTCGAAACTCAAGAGTGAATACAGATACTTTAGAATCATCATTTACATTCCAAATAGCAAGAAACAACAAATCAGCCAAAATTAGGATACCTAAATATTGGATGCTTCAGATCATAGAATGCAACTTGAAAATACCAAAGCTACTCCATATCAAATCATTCCAAACTCTAGATAGGAAAAAACATGCTAATTCGCATGAAAAGATGAGCTACAAGGAAAAATCCCAAAATTCTCAAACATCATGCCAAATATTGTGGATCCCCTCAATAGGATTCGCAATCCTCAAAGAAATCACAAGATAAAAACATCAAAGATCATCAACAAACTCCTTCGATACGGATGGGTGCCAAGCACTCGTATTGAAGAAGACTCGAATAAAACAATCATGATTAGGATTACTCCTAAGATAAGATGTCATCAATTAAATTTGGAAATATTACGGAATAAAATATATTCCCAGACATATCTCAAATTATCTACTCAAAAAGAGACGATAAGGTAAAGGACAAGATGATTAAGAGATTCGTAACACTAGTATTACACTTAGATGTACCATAGTATGTGCTTCTGTTATGCGTTTCATGCTTTGTTCTGAACTCAGCTTCGATACCAAGCTGTGACACCCCACCTCGAGACCCATGTTAACAAAGAGAATTATTGGGTAATTCTATCTGTAATGCGGAGAATAGGACATGTTAGCAGCGACCATCCATAGCCTTGTCTTAAGTATCTATCGAGTACGTCGACAATTGCTATCTATTTTCTTTACTCAAATGGATCGACATATCCAATAAGTTCTTAATACAAAACTATAGGTGGCTAATGGGTCTATTAGAACAAAATACAACAATAGAATGCATATCACATCACAGAACAGTAATCATCATATATAAATGCATATACACAGATACATTCCAGTATGATATAAATTGATACACAAAAGTGGTATAAAGACCATATTATATACTTCTAATCAAATATATATCAGAGTCAAGCAAAAAGAAATATAAACTACACAAAAGTGCTAGACTGATATCCAAGCAGATGCATCAAAGCTAAGTCCCATAACTGATAGCTAACCTAAAACAACTCGATCTAAGCCGAGTACAAAATACACGGGTCGGTCTATCTAAAACAATCAGTTAATGAGGATAGATGATAATATGAAGCATAAAATACAAGGTGATAATTCTTTTCGAATGAGAAGAGGTAATAGAAAGAATACAACCCATGACATAAGTGGACTAATGTCACTTAAGTATACAAAGACCTCAAAAGAGATAAATTCAATGATAATACTCAAATAATATAAACATTCGCCTCATATCATCGGTGACATCCCAAAATGTCTGTATGGTTTCCATGAAACATATCTCCTTAAAAGGAGAAACATCGATAGAAACTCTCACCAAAATGGCAAACATAAAAAATTCTCAAATAGGATTATCCAAAAATCAAATATAGAAGAATCTCCAAATTCAATTATACCTTATCTCATCGGTATAAATGTATATAAATCTCAATCTCAGCTCGCCAAAACGGTAAAATCCAGAATATCCTATAAAATCATGAAATCATCCAAACTCATAATCTAAGGAACTCGATAAGGGTTCAAAACATCATAAATAAAATCACCATATATATATAGCATCTCATATAGCACTAGGCTATCGATTAATAAAACATCTTAAAATGGTGAAATCACAATAAAACAGAAAACTCAAAAAACCCGGATTTGCCAAATCCTTGATTGCAATGCCGAAGCAATGCTGCACGTGCTAAACTCAGCCAGCCGTAACCTCAGACAAGGTCACTAACATCTCCCAAAGCAGCTCGTCCTCATGACAAGGTCGTTGACACCTCTCCAAGCCATTTTGTCAGCCCTAACAAGGTCGCTAACACCTCTTAAAGCAGTTCGTTCTCATGACAAGGTCGCTAACACCTCTCAAAATAGTTCTTTTAGGTAAACATTATGAATGTGTTACAAACTCATGGATAGGAACCCGAAAAGTGTTAAAGTGTGTCTCATACCACACACTCACGCTTGGCGATTTACTAACCGCTAGTTAATGCCACACTATGAACATCATAAAACTCAGAAAATCATATCTCGCCTCATCTAATTGGCGATAGATAAAGAAATGCCATACTCGTCTCATCTTATCGACAAGTATTAAACGGCATTGTAACTTGACTCATCTCATCGGCAAGCGAAAACATCGTGATGGTTCCTCATAAACCATAAATCTCAAAATACGAAATCATATACTCAAGACTTGCCTTATATCATTGGCAAGTAAATAAAACATCGTGATGGTTCTCATCGACCATACTCCTACATAGGAGATCTCAAACCATAGTACTTGCCACATATTGGCTATATTAAATAATTCCAATAAAAAGGAATTATAAAACTCAAAATACACCATAAAATGGCAGAACATATCAGAATCAATAATCTCAAATAGTTACGATCATACAAGTATGGAATTAACCGAAATAGTAAACACATATATCCCATACCATGTATTTTACTAAATCGTTTAATTCTCTTTCTCATATGTTTGAATATGCAAAAGTGTGTGTTTAATATTTAAAACAATTTACAAGAGAAAACAAGCTTTTAAAACCATTTCCCGAAATGATTACTAAAACCAATATTTGAAATTATTTTGTTATAGGATATAATTAGATTTTATATTAGAAAATAATTTTAAAATATTATGTAATAATAATTTGAAATTTTCATTTATTTCAAAAATCACTTCAAAATGGTTTAGTGAAAACCATGCTCGAAAACAATGAAAAACAAGTAAGATAACTCAAGACCGATAATTTGAATTCAATACGAATTCAATTCAAATTTAACCCAAAATCAATTCAAATTTTGTCTAAATTTGAATTTCAAATTCTGTTTAAATTTAGCCAATTGATAGGCATCATAGCTCTTAAAAAATCTCAAAAAAACATCAAAATTGAACAAGAATGAGAGCAATAATAAGCTATTACAATTCTCAGGTCAATGATTGTTACTGCTGTCGTTTTGCTCTCGGGACAGCAACAAACAAACATAGTTTTGACCAAGAGAACTTCAAAATTTCAGAAAACTAAATATGTGAAACTTTTAGCACAACGTCTGTGCTTTTCAAAACATCTAAAATTATTGAATTTAGATAAGAAACATGAACAATATGGCCAATATTATTCTCAGATTTGAAATTCACTGTCACTGTTGTTTATTCTTAGGGTAGCAGCAAAGAAATAATGTTCGACTATACTAGCCTCAAAATTTTGCAAAACTCAAAATAAGAAAGTTTTGGAAAATAGTCTAAGCTTTCCAAAACATCAAAAACTATCTAAACCCGATTAGAAACGGGATAGATATGCATAATTTACTAACTGTATTTGGTTTAGATAGTGCAATTATCAAAGTGACAGAGCTGAGAGTATGTGATAGACTTTCAATCGAACTATGCTCAAAATTTTGCAGATATTTTCAACATAAAAGTTGTCATATATAAATTACGCTTTCTAAAACGTTAAAAAATATAGAATTTCGATAAAAACTAAAAGAGTTACGACTTTTTTAGATTTGAAGTTCACCTCTGCTTTCATTTTAGTCTCGGGACAACATCACTAGAAGGCATTTTCAACCATTTAAACCTCAAAATTTAACAAAACCAAAACATGAAATTATAACAGACAATCAAAGCTTTCCTTGACATCAAGAATCGTTAAATTTTGACATTAAATGAGAAAGATGTGCTCAAATTACCAATGACATCAAGCACAGAAAGTCACGGTTATACAACCACAGGGCAGTGAGTTTGTATTGGATTTTTCGACCCTCTAAGCCTAAATTCTTGTAAAGTATTTAACATGAAAGTTATCACACTCTTTTCAAGCTTTCCATAACTTCAACAAAAAACTAATTCCGATTTGAAACGAAAGAGATATGCTCAACTTACTGACAGCGATTCACAAATGAACATGCAACAAAAATAAAATTGAGATATCTAATCTTGGAATCTCAATCTATGCTAGAAATTGTGAGTTTTCAACTCACCTTAGCACCTTACTAGACGATTTTGAGCTGGAACATACAACCTTTTGCCTTGAATTTGATTGTAGGAGCTTGAAACTCGAGAACAATGGGCATGCACAACAAGAAATAAGAGTTACTGATAAAATTTCTTCTCCAACAAAATAAACAGAATATAGATTCAGTGATTTGGATTAGATTAGCTGTATTTGATTCTATCTGCAATTTACTCTCTTGATTTCTCTTTAATTTTAGCAGCAAATTGAGTGGAATTGAGTTTTAGTTAGAGGAAGCCATTTTTTACTAATTACTACAAAGGTGAGTTTGGGAAGAAGAGATTGGAGAAAAAATACACACAGCTTATTTCTTTTCTTTTACTAGATAGTCGGGTTAATGGATTTAAAACCCTACCCAATTGGCCAAAGACAATTTTACTTGGAGAAATTACAAATAGATGTATATTTGTAACCTATATCATCAATTTTGTACACTAGTTTTTCTCATTTTTAACCAAATAAAATTACAGCAACTAATTGTTTGCAATAAAATTGTTACTTTAACAAAATAAAATTTATTTTGAAAATAATAGTTATTTTTATCAATAAAACCCTGTTTTGATCGATATTACACAATTTACACTTTTTCATTATGAAAACACTATTTTTAATCCAACAATTTATATAAAACATATTTTCTTGCTAAGAAAAATTATCACAAACCATTTCAAACACTCAGTTATAACTAAAACACATTTTAAAACAAAATTTCATCCTTTATTTAGATCAACAACCTTTAAAAATCGCATGCTTCTTTTAAAAATTATTAAAAGAAGAAATTGGCAATAATTAATGCAATTATTTCATTTTCTCTAAATAAAACCCATTTTCCATTTATTATTATCCTAAGTAAATAAAATAAATTTTCAAACTTTATTTTCTCATTTTAAATTTAAAATTTAATGTTTATTCCAAATAAAAAATTAAAATTCCTAATTTATTTTAATTCTCAATATTAAATTATAATTTAATATTAACAGGTAATCTCCAAAACCAGGGTTGTTACAGTACACCTCTAGAAAAGTGTGCCGAGAACGTACCTGATGACCCCTGCAAACACAAGACCAGCCTACCCTCTACGGGATAGTACCTAATATATTATCACCTTTGTTGCTTTGTATCCTTTAACTAATCGCTCCTACGAACATGAATTCAGTGATGATTGTGTATTTATCTAGAAGGGTGACGATATACCCTAATAGGGCGACCAACATAGCCCTGCTACAAATCCCTATTGTAATCATTCCCGGTTGATGAGGCTTGAGTCTACGTTTTACCTTTCTGAATAGCAATCCGTCTAGGAATGCTAACACTGCCCTCCAAGCGTCAACGCAATGCCAGCATTCATCCATACAAGTTTGTTCTGGGTCTGAACGAAACCGAAGGCATTGACTCTACTATATCCATTTGGGAATCACCCTCAAGATTAGTAGCAGAAGCCATTGCATTTCAAAGAGCACCATCTTTAATCATCATCAAGATGCCTTCCACTCGAATGCACATGTTGGTTCCGAGTGGTGTTCGGATATATATCTGATCCCAGTCTATCCGTAGCAATAACCGATAATTTCCGGTTGACTCATTTCGGGTTCTTTTAGGAGTAAGTTTTCGAGTCTTCATTAGGGAACTGGAATTTACATTCACACTTCCTAAGTCAAATTGGGTCAAACTTGATACTTTATTGTTCAACTATCAAATAAACAAACAACAACCAATTCATTTGAGATTTATTTATCCATAGCAACTACTATGTCTCACAACTTATCTTTGTTTAATAAATGTCTTTCAAAAACATTCATAAACTTACCTCTTTGACAAAAGTATATACACAAAACATTAGTAGGACTTCTATTAACAAATCTCTAAGAAGGATTTAACTACATTATTTAAATGGGAGAAAAGGATAACTCTAAGCACTATTTCTTCGGTTACCATTTTTTAAAAATTCGACCTTGAGAAACCAAAACCTCGAATTCCAATTGTAATTATCTTCAATAACATTTTAAAAAATTTCCTTACCCATGAAATCCTTCTTTTAACCCAAACCCATTTACAAAAAGATTATCAAACTCCATACTCATTTGTGAGAATCTTTACAAATATTCAGACCCGGTTATATAAACTTCTTTATAAACTTTCAAACCTTGTACAAAACTTCCATCTATAGGCATCCAAACCCATTTACAAAATCTTTTTACAAACATTCAAAACTATTTCTAAAACTCCTTTTATGAATACCCTAAAATTATTCATAAACTTCTTTATATAATATTCAAAACAATTATCAAATCGTTTTTCAACTATCTTGTTCAAAGTAGAATAATCTTGAAGACCATTTTAAAGAAAATGAAATATTAACGTTCCAAAACCAAACGGAGGATTAATGACTGCAATGAATCATTAAATTTAGGTTAACTTATCCAAGTTATACCATAGGTATTGCTTAACATCACATATGTATGTGATTCACACATTATATACAATCAATCATAGGTAAATGTCCAAGTTACAAATATAGATACATCATTTATCGGGTGTAAAATTTTACATATATAAGTATACTCCATATGTTTAAATTATCATGACCCGCTTATGAAATTAACATCCTTCTATCTATTATGTTACCGATATTCAACATTTGTGCTAAACACAAGTCACTTACTTCCCATAAAACGTGTCAACGCTTTATAATCACTACTTAATTCATTTGGATACTTAATGGTCCAGACGAGAGTTCCACTGATTTAAAATCAATTAATCTTAAAAACAAAACTAATTTAAAACATAACCGATTAATTTTAAAAATAGCTTTGTAAAGATTAAAGTATATTCAGTTAGCTTAAACCTTAATTATATCTTAATTAAATCAATATTAGTTCATAATTAAATTTTAATTAACTTAATGAACTTGGTTAAGTCCTAGTTAACTTCCTAACTTATCTTAGTTAAGGTTTTTAACAATTCATTATTATTTAAGCCTTAATTAATTAAAAATTTAATTCAATAATCAATTAATTAAAGAATAATTAATTAACCTGCTTAACTTAATTAAATAATAATTAACCATTTAATTACTTATTATCTAATTAAAACCTTATAATTAATAATTAGTCATTAACCTTCTTAAGTGTTAGTTAACCTCTAATTACGTACTTAATTACTATTTATGTGTTGATTACCTTTAATTATTTTATTAACTAAATAAATTTTTAAATAATCTGAACTTTATCTCTTTTTATGTTATTAATTAAGTTTGGAGAACTTTAGCAAAACAATTCCAAAATGAATCACTTAAAGATGGAAATCGTGAATTTTTGTTGAACTGCATCCATAACGACTATCGTTATGAGCGCAGTTCACTCTATCTTACTTTAAGTGGAATACGTCGCTTATACTCTTGCTCCAACATGTTTTGAAATAATATTTAGAAAAATTTTTCAAACCTTAAAGCAAGATAAAACTTAAAACAATTTTCAAACCTTGAAACTAGAAATCATAGTTTTGGTTCAAATCGGATCTCACGTCCATCGCAACACACAAAGTTGTTAATTTTGTTTCAACTCAACATACTTGACTATTAAATCACAATCATACATCCATATTACCATACTCTTAACATCATAATGAAACACACATATAAACATAAGATTATATGCTTACTAACTCGATAGCATCACATTCAAATCTTAAATTCAATACCAAACATAACATCCATCAAATCGACATAGACCAACAAAATAACCATTAAATTTTCTCATCATATTATCACTACAATAAGACACCGTAGTAAAGGCAAAAGCTTTCCAAAACAAAATAGTTTTACTCACCGAAAATCTTTGAAACTTGAAATGCCTTAGATGCACCAAAAATCATCCCAAAAATATATCAAATTCCACTTAATTTTTGGACATATTACTCTTGGATTATGGAAGAGCGATGAAAAGAAAAGTTTTGGAAAAATATTTTCCCTACAATTTAAAAAAAGAATCACTCAAATCAGCTTTCATTTGAGGTAGATATGGTCAAAAGAAGGAGAGCTATTTTCGGACATGAATTTTTGAGTTTAAAAATACACTGCAAAGAAGTGAGATTTTGACTAAACTAGGCTTTAGAAAAAGCGAAAAAGAAAATTGCAACTACCTAAATTTTATATGATTTTAAAAAATGAAAATTGGTGTAAAATAGAGGAAGTTATGGCCGAATAAAGTAGGGAAAAATGGAAAAGAAAGAGTTTAAAAACAAGTTTGCACTTTTAAATTTTTTTAAATCTTTTGATTTAAAAGAAAATGTAAACTAACATAAGAAGCCATGAAACATGAAGAAAGCTTTAGTGAAATGGAAATGGAGAAGTAAATAAAAATATGGTAAAGGGGATGTATATTTATAGATGAAAGAAAGTAGAAAGATTACCATTTTAACCTTAGTTTTAAAATATCCTAACATGTCATTATTTTGACAAGTAACATCACCATCTTCCTCCCCTCATATGTCCCATCTCCCCCTCTCTAGTCACATCCTCTAGGTCATTATCGATAGTGATGATAATGCTACGATATGAAAAGAGATAATGATATATAGTTATATATATAAGTTATTATTTTTAAAACCATGACTTGTCACATCACTTGCTAAACATAATTACCATAAAATAATATACTATTTGTTTATTAACATTATTTGATTAATTAACTCTTATATATGTATGTGAATAGTGCATAAAGACAAACAATGTTCTTGATAACTTTCCGGTGTCGAAAAGTCGAAATTCCGGAAAAAAGTTATTCGATCACATTTTCTATTTTGCCACGAACTATCTATTTTGGAAAACACATTTTAAAAACTATTTTCCATCACTATTAAATAATTAAAATAGGTTTAGTTGTAAATAAAAACCCTTTTGTTTAATATTTAAACTTAAATTGAATTTTTGAAGAAATATATAAAACCGATATCAACTCTCGATGTCATAAATACATTTTATTTTCCAAAAATAAAATAAATTATTTTATTTCATAATATTGTTTGAATGCATATGTTAGTGTATGAATCCAGAGCCATGCACAATCCTTATTATCTAAAAGCAGTTTTATCGATAAAACGATTTCCGGTTGTTTTGTTGATTTTTTTGCCTAAGACGATATTTACAAATTATCCATATTTTACCTAGGTAATTTTTTCACAAATATTTTTTCCCAAACAAAATAACTAATATTATTTAACACTTAAAATATGATTATTTCTTACTTTTAAACCATATCTAAATATCTTAAAAACAAATGTAATTTATTCAAGTGATAAATTTGTAGGTCGTTACATTCTTCTCTCCTTAAAAGAATTTCATCCCCGAAATTATACCACAATCCTATTCCTAGAAATACTTAAAAATATTCATCAATCCATATGATGTACATAGATCATTTCTATGTAAAATTTGATTTGATCACTCACACAAATACATAACTTCATTTCTAAACCGGTATCGCCCACTCTCCTTCCTAATACGGATTTTGATCAGTCTTCTTAACTAGAAACCTCTGTTCTTCTTGTATAGCCATAAAATATGATAGATAGCCTTTAGTTCCACATAAGAACCCTCATTAATGCTCATTGCAAAAAATCAAAGCGATAAATCCCTATTCGGAATGGTGTGAAACACCTCGAGTCATGTACCCGAATCTTGGATCGAGAACTATGTGAAAAGGAGAAATGATCTATGCACAACCTACGTACTAATCCTATTGGTTCCTAGTTCCTAAGATTATAATTACCTTTTATAAAGAATCACCATTTTACTTAAGAACATTACCTAAGTTTATTAACATTCTATAACTAAAATTCATTTTAGTATGATACTCCTCTATATCCAAAAAAGTATATACAATTTCAAATCTTAAATTGGTTTTACTTAACCGAGGATGTTCAAAAAACATAAAACTTTATTTATTAACCCGTTCTTAATCAATACATCTTTTATTTTGAAAACTCTATTCTTTTAATGGATCTGAGAACATAATATATGGGTTTTATTTCAAAAACCTTTTGAAATGATACTTTATATATAACCTTTTTAAAAACATAATATATAGCCTGAGTAACTCTATAATGATATCAAGGAACCGAGCGCAACCAAATAGTATTATATATCCATTTTAGTAAGTAGGAAAATATCCAAGAGAAGTGTTTACCATTCGAACACATCCCTTACCATTTTTAATCATTTCCAAGAAACTCGAACTAGCTAACCATAAAAATATTTCTGTCTTCACAAATTCCTTTTTGAAATAGTTCTATTTATAGATAAATAGTTCCTTAATAAAATCATCTACAAGCTATGTATTCATTTGGATTGGAACTCGTTTTGATTGTACAATGACAATGAGGATAAGTAGCTAAGTGCACTATCATACCTGCCTAAGCAAACATTCAATTGTCACTTAGTAGATTATTACGATTATCACAAAACAGATCGAAACTCCTTCCCGAACTATCCAAAGAAAACTTTACTTTCATACCCATTTTAAAATATGTTTATCTTAAAATCTCTTTAATACAATTACTACATCTTTTCCAAAATCATATAAATATTTCTCAAAGCCATCGGGATTTAATATTCTCACAATCCTTTTCATTTTCATAAGGTCATCTAAAGATTTTATTTTAACTAAATACATTCTATTCTAAATCCAAATTTAACCCTACATCTCATTGATAATTATATAGACTTTTGAAAATCATTCCTCTGTATATAAAATATATCTTTGTTAATTATTTCATTTACCAACTTTAAAACAATATTATGTCAACTGGACTTGTTCAAGTGTTTAGGAAATCCCTATCGATAATGTTGGCCAAACAGATCGACCAGAATTCTTAAGCCACTCAACTGATCAAACAACACGACATAAAACATTTCTACTCATTAACAAATATGCATTCATATTTATAATATACTCAGGCTCATTCTAGGGTCTCACTTACCCAATTCCAAATGAGTTCACCCCACTAGGGCCAAGGTATGTGCTTGACCCATCAACTCTGATATCAAATGTGACGAACTAGATTTTAAATCCTCAAAAATCGATACTAATAAGTCCACTGCGTCACATGCTAAACATTCAAGTGTCGAAAATACCAATTTGTTAAGGTGAAAGAATAAGGTAAAAGATAGAAGAAAACAAAACAACATTGAATCTCACAACGGAGCAAAAAATATATAATACAACAATGACCTTTACAAAAAGGAAACACCTTCATATGGACTTCTAACTATATAATGAGTAACGAAGCAAATAACTAACCAGAAATCATCAGTTACAATTAGTAAGTGTATAATTCCTGTTTGATGACTCTATTAGTATGATGTTAATTAATATCATCGTTAATTAACATATTTGAATGAATCACACATTCATATGGACTTTTAATTGATACTGAACTTCCAAGAAATGCATTATTACTTTGTTCATAACTCATCTTCATAAAGAGTAATGGATATTGAAAAAACTATATTGTGTAGGAAAAAATTAAGAAAACTATACTAAAGCTATTTATATATTGCATCTCCAACAAAAGAACAAAAACAATGTCCAAATTGCTGCAAATAGGGATAAAATTCAAAAGATAACAGGGGGTAAGATGCATAGTAACTATACTATAGTAACTATAGGTGTAAGGATCAGAGAATCAAGTTAAAGATAGCTATAATGTAAATCCTTTCACAAAAATGAAAAGCACAAAATCCACATAAAGTAATTAGAAAAAGTGAGGTTTTGTTTATCATGTTAAATCTTCCATCCAGATTCAAAATAAAATTAGGTTATACTAAAAATTACGTAGACATAAACATATTATGTATTAATGTCATTGTGGCTACTTAACATTATAAAATATCTTTTGTTTTTAAGGTATTTTGTATGTGAATTGAGAGTGAACAACAACTAGGTGCCGCCCTAGCATTCTATATGGAAATTCATAGACATAAACATATTATATATTTATATATCATCACACGGCTACCTAATAGAGTTGATCTTTACTATTTGATTAGATAATTTATTCGAATGTATATAGAGAAAGATGTATTTGTGTGTAAGATACATATTTTTCTCTATTTCACTTTGCACAGATTGATCAAATGTTTAGAGTTTTGATCTTTTATAAGCTTAGCAAAAAAGCAGTCGTTACTTAATTCAGCTCAAATGTAATTAAACTTTATATTATTTCAAGGTCATAGTTCATATTTTTTTGTGATTAAAACAATCTCATGAGCAAGATAGAGACTAACATTAAAAAAAAGGAGGAACTTACAATTTAATGATTCATTATCTATTTGTCAGAGCACTCGATTTATTGATATCAACATCCAAGAAAGCTAGCTAACAGCCATGGAATCCTAATTGCCTACTCCATCGATGTCACCGTCAATGACATCAAATGCTTCTTCTCAAAAATTGCATAAAAATTTGTTTTATTAGTGCTTTACATTTCATTATTTTCATCCATGTGGTTATTTGATGTTTCAAATCAATACATAAAAAAAGTTAACTTGCACCATATTACAGGAAGAAGTTGACATAAACCATGGTATATGAAAACAATGAAGATAAAACATTTTACTGTAATCATGAATGAACCTTTTACTGTAATCAGAAAGGAAAGTTGATGACGTGTCATAATTTATCCATTGCATATATATAGATAGAAAAGGCATGGAAAATCCTAGAAGTTGTGGAAATGTTTAAACGAAATTTCTTTATTCCATATATTATAGATTCACCTGTAGGTAGCGTAAAAGAAGAGGTAAATACAGCGAGGATGTACCTTAGAAAGTTGATGATGTATGTGGATGAAGATCTATGACGCCCCACCTCTATACCCACGCTAGCCAAGAACACTACGGTGTAGTGCTGTCAACTAGCGCGGAGAATAAGGCTGTTGAGGAGCGACCATCCATGTAATTTCTTATCACACGGTGGCTATAAAATAATCTTCGGAAACAAATATAGAAGTAAGCATAACATGCGAATCAATCACAGATATCCATATCACAAAGGCGGAAAGAAATATGAATATATATCACATAAAAGTGTACATCAGAGTAGTGGTCTAAAAAGATCCACGATAATACAAAAGAATAGCAACGCGTGCTATACAAAAGAATACAACTATGAGTCTATATCTCAAGTGTATACCACAAAAAAACTGCTAATCTAAACAGTTAGCCAAAAGTCAGAGTGATGAATCCCTGGGAAGAAGTCAAGCAGAAGCACCTGTAACATCTCGGTCTGACCCGAGTATTATTTAAGAAAATAATAAACGGATCAGTCTAGCTATAAATATCAGATGACATGATATAAAATAAAAGATATGGCATAAACATAAAATATCCATACTGACATACTACTATAAGTATGCAAATAATGATCAACAGGAGATCAACCGATAAGAGATAAATCAATATCACAAGAATCTTCTCAAAGATCCAAAGAGGGCATCATACCCTAAACTTGTACTCATAACAAGTCAATGACATAAATTCCAGAAATCAACACGAGAAATCCAGAAATCATAAAAAGGGAAAGAGGCCTATCACATGACGGTCCGAAGACCAAGGGGAGCTACCCCGCATGTGTGAATGGAATCACACAGATTGAGGTCAAGACTAACCAAAAAGCAGAAAGGTATGTGTGAATGGAATCACACAAGTGGTGTCTAGTCTAACCTTGCAATGAAAGAGACATCGCGCAATTGCTAGTCTAATTCATAAAGCGATCATCAAGATCAACGAGAAGTGTCAATTACACTAAGCTAGTAAATATAGAAGTTTAGCTTCATGTCCCATAACCACTTGCTTAACTTAAATATTTACGAACAAACTGTAAATCTTCACTAATAAAATTGTCACAAGAGGTTCAATCGAACAAGTCCAAGAATTAACCGACGAAGTGAACGCAAGCGTTTCATACCACTTGTTTTACTAAGTCGTTTAATTAGATTTCTCATCCGAGTGAGGTAAAGGCTTGTATATACTAATAGATTGGAAAACGGTTGAAGAAAAGAGCTTTGTTATTAAAAATAGAGTTGAAATTGTTTGTTAAAAGAGTTTTGATATTTACTACTAGTATTGAAACCTTTATATTATAAAGTGACAAAACACAGAAGCAATTGTAGAACCAATCAGTCACAAAGATCGCATACGGAGATGCGAATAAAATCCAAGGAAATCAGCTCAATGTTTTTCAGATAAGATCCCCTACGGAGGGGGGGTCCAGGGGGGTGGCAACCCCCCAAGGTGGGGGTGCGGGGGCAACGCCACCGCTTACGGGGTTCGACCTGCCCGGTCAGGTCGCGGGGGTCCAGGGGGCAGCGCCTCCGGCGGGGTGCGGGGCAGCGCCCCGACCAAAACGGTACGACCTAGTGAAGACAAAATGAGGTCTAACGACCTAAGGGGAATAGGGTCGAGCGACCTAATGGTTCCGACCTAAAGAGTCACGACCTAAAGGAGTAAGCGACCCTAAGGAAACTCGCGACCTAATCATGGCCGAGCTAAGGTGAGGTGCGACTCAACCAGGTAAGCGACCTAATTAAACTCGCGACTTAATGGTGTGAAAGGCGTGCGACCTAAAGTGTTACGACCTAAGGGTCGGGCGACTTAGTGGAACAAGGTCATACGACCTAACGGAGTAAACGGTCGAGCGACCTAACAGGTTATAGGTCATGCGACCTAGTGGGTTAACGGCCTAACGACCTAAGGGTTATAGGCCCAATGACCTAACGGGTTATAGGTCCAACGACCTAGCGGGTTAGAAGGTCATGCGACCTAAAAATGGAAGGCAAGGCCGAGCGACTTAAAGAACCAAGGCCACACGAGTTAAGGCCTAACGGCCTGACGACCTACGACCTAAAGGCCCACGACTTACGACCTAAGGAGCCAGAGCGAGCGACCTAAGGCTATATAGGGGATTTAAGGCCAGAAACGACCTAAGTGTTTGCGACCTAACGACCTAAAAGCCCGCGACCTACGACCTAAGAGCCATACGACCTACGACCTATTTCCGAGTGCCGAGCGACCTAACGTTGTAGGCCATTTTAAGGTCGGAAACGAGCTATTTTGAGGCCGAGACTTTTCCACACGAACGACCTAGCATAGGCAGAACGACCTAAGTGCAGAATTTCACCAAAAACACTAAAAATTGGAGTTTTTCGCCAATTCGATTCAAACCAAATGCAAATTTGCATGCAAAAGTGATAGGGAATCATTCCCAACAGTCCAATATAGTTATAGACTAGATTTGTGAGATAAAAATCTCACCTTTGCTCCAAAACCCAATGAAAATGAAGAACAAAGCTTGAAGGAAAATGGAGAAGCAACCACAAGCTTGAATCCGATGTCTTCTTCTTGAATTTGGAGTTGAATGTTGGAGTTGCAATAAAACAAAGACTTTGGAGTTTTAATTTCTCATTCCATTCACAATTTTTGTTGAAGCTTTAGTGTTAGGAAATGAAATGAAGCAATGAAGAAGAAGGGGGGTGGAACTTGGGCCTAATGGGCTAAAAGTCCAAACCAAAGGCTCGAGTGAAAAAGTGGTGAAATTCCACTAACCCCAAACATATCAATGTTTATACTTAGAAGATTGCAAACGACGTTTCGAACACAATGGAAGTGGTCTCGAGTCCTAATTTGACCATTTGCAAAAAGTAGCTTCGGACCAAAATCCGATTAACGATAAAATATTTAAATAAAATATTTAAATATAAAAATCGATAAATATGCGGGTTGTTACAAGATCAAATTAGGTACCTTTACTCCTAGCCAGTCAATAGAACATCTTTGTAGACAACATTTTTAGTGAAAGTTCCGGTTCGTCCGACAGTATATCCCTTTTCTACCAACACCTTGGTATTAGCACTTGAAACTCCTCGTGAAAGTGCCACATATAGTTGTCCATGACCAAATACATGCTCGGGTAGAAAAATACCAGTATTTTTATCATTCGCCCTTATACCTTATTTATAGTGAAGGCAAAACACAAACGAATTTGAAATTGTTTCTATATTAACACAAATGGTAAATTCAAATTTTCAAGTGGCATTAGTGGGATTCTTGGAATGAAGAATATAGTACCAACATACTGTTCAGTGATAATTTCAGCATCAATGCAATTCTTGTTCCATTGCATAATCCAATTTTCGAATTCAAATTTCTTAAGAACATTATCGGTGCTCCAAGCTTCAATTTTAAACAATACGGAGGTAGCCCGCCAGGAGTGACTGCGTTTAGAAATTCTTGTTGGTATAAATTATGAGCATCGTTTTCTATTACATCATATGAATCGTAAATGATTTCATTTCTAGGAAATATATTGAGTACATGTCCACTGAGCTTGTCGATATATTCATTTAGTGGTGTAATTAATGCTCTATTAACTATGTACTCTTTATCGAATGAATTTTTTGATAAGCTCGGAAAAATTGTATCTATCAACTTTATCGGTGGATTAACATCATTTTTTGATGTCATGACCATATTTATTGTTAGTTGAATCATTGCTTCATTGATTGAAGGTTTGGTGCCATCTCCAATTTGAATTAGAAATTTTGAATATATGATATCATTTGCTACTTGTATGTTTTTCTTTAAATGTAAAATTTTAAATTTTTCCCATAAAACTAATTTAATGATGCACGCATTAATCGCTTCATTTCTTGTAGCTTTAGGCACAACTGGCAATACTTGTTGAAAATCTCCTCCTATAATTAGGATTTTACCTCCGAATGGTTCATCTACATCCATTATATCTCTCTTAGTTCTATCAAATGCCTCAAAAGCATAACGATGTACCATTGTAGCTTCATCCTACATAAGAACGTTGATTGGTTTAAAAGTTTTTCTAATTTTGGCTATTTTCTTATTGAGCATGTTGATGTCGCTTTTGGTTGTAATGGAAGTTCAAGTCTTGAATGTGCAGTTCTTCCACGAGGTGGTATAGTTGCAGCGATACCAGATGTAGCTGTTGCAATTACAATACCACCATCTTTTCCACCGTTGATAGAATAGCACAGTATAAATATGTTTTTTCCATCCTTCCAGGACCACCTATAAAAAAACAAACATTTTTCTTTCTTTACAATTGCATTCATAATTGTATTGTAGGCCTTCAATTATTCCTTGTTCAATTTTTCAATAGCTAGTAAATCATCCTCGAAAATAGGAATCGTTAACTCTTCTTTTGTTAGCTCTAAAATTTTATCATATTCATCATAATCATATGCTCTTGATGTATTTGGAAAATCATAATCAGTTGTGCTTTTGTTGTGTTGGAGAAGTAACATGGTTAAATCTTTCAAAAGATGATTTGTTAGAAGCATTTGGTTAGCAGTACTTGAATTTCGGTAATCTTCTACCATATGATCGAAACATCCCATAACCTTCGCACACCTGATGGATTGCAAAAAACCAAGATAGTAACAAATAATGCTCTCAAAGAAACTGGTATCTTTGTAGTTGTGGCTTCGGTCAAACATTCTTTAATGCTATCATCATTTACTAAAAGCCCTCTTTTCTCAACGGCTTCTTTAAATGTTCGACTTCTATCTTCGTCAACTGTAAACAAATCATTAAAAGAAATCGATCCTCTAATGTGATTCAAAAGTATTCTTAAGAAAAAACATTCTCCTTCTGTAGGTAGGGCTGTGTATATTCTACCAATCCCCCTTATATTAGATACTCTTCTTTTCCATTTTTTTGATTTTTAATTCAATAATAGTTCTTTGGAAATTCACGATATATGCCTGGCATGTTCATCAATTGAATTTGTACAGAAAAACTCTATGAGCATTGTGTGTATGTTGCTTTCATAGCCAAAACTTCATTGATGGTTTGATCATTGGAAAACATGTCACTTTGTTTATTTGGAAGATGTATTTGAAGACATTCAACTGATGGATATATCTTGCTAAGAGAGAACCTAAAAATCTTCCACAATGCTTGTAGAGCAGAAATCCACCTTGCGTCTATAAATTATTGTATCTCATCATAGTTAGGTCTAGGTCGAAGTTGCATTGTAACGCAGTCTGGACCTTTGTAGACATATTTGTAAAGATATTTAACGCTTCTTATACTACTATATATCTCTATATTGATGTCACAGTTATATTTACATAGTAACCAAGGATTGTAAGGTACAACCCAATAGTTATCTACCATCAACTTTTCATTTCTATCAATAGGAACAGATTTTCTAGTATCGCGTCTTCTGTAAATTGGGTATGAATATGTGCCTTGAATAATCACATTTGAAAATTATTTTGGATACTCTCTTTTGCAACTACCATTTTTCATGCAAGGACAATTTCGATTTTGAGTAGCACATGGTCCATGAATCATCCACTTCATTACCGCCACATGTAACTCTGATTTTTTGTTAGAATCTGGTATTTATGCTCTAACAATTTCATCATATTCATTTGGGTTAGTCAATTTGTCTTCATCTTTGAAGATAATTAGCATATGAACATGTAGTAAACCTCTTTTTTGAAATTCAATCACATGGACGTGAGCAGTTACTTTTCCAAGTGCTTCTTCAGTGAAAATATCTCTTTTTAATTCCTCGTATTTTGCATGAAATATCCTTGTTGTCAAATTCGGTCTGTCTTGGGGGTCTTGACCAGGTAGCAATTCGGTAACAATTTCATCCCAAAGTGGATTGCATTTTATTGTAATGAATAAATCGGGTTTGCCATACTTATTTACTAAAGCCATTGCATCTTGATATCGTTGATACATATCACGTGGACAACCAGTATAAAAAGAAGCTAGTATTGTATGTGTTCCAACATTACCTAAATAAAAAAAATTTGCTAAAAACTCCATAAATATGAAATTTAATTACGTAAATGTATAAAAATGTACATAATATAAGAGCGGGTTTTCAAATTCACAAACTACACACTTGCATCATTTTCCCCGATGTTTAAAGCATCTTGTAATCCTTGGTACATTTTAGCTCTGATGGTTTTTTGAGCACTCTTACACTATCTTAGCCTGCTGGTCTATCTTAACATTATTATCAACCACGTATTGTTGAAACAATCGTCCGCCTTGAAGAAAAAGCAATTTATCATTTTCTCGAATCTATAAAAGAACATTACATATTGATAAATTGTAATGACCCGACATTTTCAACCATTCGCATCCGCACATGTCGGACTTGAATTGCTCAAAATACCGCGTTGTAAATGTTTTTTTGGCAATACTCAGAATATACAGTAAATAAATTATCACATATCACAGACACAGAGTAATATAATGCAGCGGAAGTAGAAGAGATAGTAGTTCATGAAGCTACTATATATATATATATATATATATATATATATATAAAAGATACATCAGAGTTAAACAAGATACAACAGAAGAGTGACAAGGTAAAAATCTGAATACATAACTGGAAGCAGCTGGATAACTGAAATCAACCGAGTACAGAAGAGAATAGATAGCTGGGTCTTCAAGCAGAGCTCGAACTCCAAAGGTGAGTCTCAAATGCTGTATCACTCAGTCTGGCCCGAGCGTAAAGCAAAACACAAAACACTCGAGTCAGGACATACATACTTATGAATTGTAAATCGACTCAAGTGAATAGTAACAAATGCATCAGTAACTTAAAGGATGCTTGGGATCGCCCATCCTTTAAGGATCTATTAAAATATTTACTATGTAGTAATATTTCGCTATTATAGTAATGTCTACTAATAAAATAAACTTACTTTTTCATAGCACTAAGGGGTTACCCATATAGCCCTTAACACGTAATAGTCCCAGTAGTCCATCCAATATCATAGTCCCTCCTGGTCGGGAAGCCACCATAGGATACCACACGGGCTACGGAAGAAAACCAAACTCGTACAAGGCGCGATAGGGTAGGTGACACGGCACAACTAGGCAATGCCATGGTAGATATACCAATTACGCTTTCGGGCTGGTGGTAACGCGGAGCGCGCAGCTACCGTCCACCTCGAACCACACCCCCAAAATAAAAAAAATCAAAAGTGGCCCCGAATCAATCCCAAAGTCAAAGTATAATATCGAAGGGATGTGTCCGATCAAAGGTGCTACCTCATTAGCCCGTCAATCGCTCTTGTTTTAGCCACCTTATGCCAACTCACGGGAGTCGAGTCCACGTATTTACCTCAAAGGAAATGCCACCACCATCCTACTTCATTCTGGAATTTGCACCGCGTACACGATTGTCAAAGTGGTTTTCGGTATCGATAGAGAGTATGCTCATATCCGATCCCAGTCTCTTTGCCAACCAATCGTTATTATAACACCGTGGTCATTTCAAAATAGTATATACTTTCAAAAACCAAAGATATCATTTCAAAACTATATTCCTTTCAAAATAGTTTATACTTCAAAACCAAAACCATTTTTATTTCAAGCTATATTCATATCAAAAACCATTTCAATCATTTCCTATCAAATCCCTTATCAATTCATTATCATTCTTAAATTCAAATATTCAATTTAAATATCATTTTTTAAAAATCAATTATGTCATTCATTTATTATTTCAAATATCATTTCAAAACACATCTCAAAATTCCATTCAAAAATTCATTTATCTCATTACATTTCATTCCATTTAACCCATAACAAAGTAAACCTTATTTAAATTCAAATTCAATTTAGACTCCTTTGAAATTCAAATTTAAAATTTAAATTATATTCAAAACTCCTTAAACTTCATAAATAATCAATTCCAAAAGTTAAATCATTTAACACTTTAAAATATAACTCCAAAACAATGTTAAAATCTACAATATTTCAAAACATTGTCAAATTTCAGCAACGACGGCACTTACAAAGTGTTATCGTAGCTTATGTTAAGTATTTCAGCATATAGTTTTGTTTAGCAACCATAGCACTTACCAAGTACTATAGTAGAGATGTTTTGTTTATTTACAGCAACAGCGGCACTTACAAAGTGCTACAGTAGCCATTCTTATTAATTCAAAGCTTAGTTAACTTTAGCAACGACATCATTTACAAAGTGCTACAGCAGCCTATTATTAAAATATCCAGAGTTAAATAAACTTAAACTTTAGCTATTTTTAAACTTATAAATCATATTTAGGCTTCCAAATTTCACATTTGAATCATTTTTAACATATGATTTATCACAACAATTTTTTTCTATAATTAAATATCCAAATTTAAACACAATTCATTTGTTAAGTCAAAATTCCACTGTTTTCTTAACTCACTAATTTAGTAAAACTTAACATTTTACTTTAAATATCTATTTAAAATTTAAAATTTAAAATTTAATTTCCATTATTTGCTTGCATTTTTAAGTATAAATTAAAGTCAAAATCTCATTTACTTCAAATTTACATACTCAAATTCACAATTCAAAACTTAATATTTAAATTTCTTAAAACCATAAAATATATATTTTTCAATCAAAATTTCAAACTTTAAAAAAATATACCTTAAGAAAAATCATTTAAAAATATACCATGGGGTCTGTATATAATTTTCTATCCTAGGTCAAGTGATACGGATATGTATCATTTCAATCCGTAATTTAAAAAGAAAACCCGGGTTCTATCATTTCAAACCTGCAATCCCAAGTCAAATAAAATACAATAAAAATCACTTGAGCCTATCATTTCAGCTCGTAATGATTTTTCCCTATTCTAATGTCCGTTCGGGTATGTATTATTTCAACCCATAGTGATTTTATTCTAACATGGAGCTTGTAGTGTGAGTATATGCATAAACAATATAACAAATATACTAACATGTCAATGTCACAATATACTGTCAGTTATCATAGGTCGGGTTATAATTAACAAAGTTAACATGGTAAATACATGGAAAAATATATCATAATATCATCATTAACTTGCATAATATTTTAATTACTAATCACTTGTCATCCATTTACCATTTCATAAGTAATAATGTCAGAGTGAGAAAGACTCACCTTTATCAAAGCTAAAGACCCAAAACAACACACAAGAATGATTCTCAAAAGCACAACAAGCACGATTAGATTTGAATGGATGGAGAGCCTTATATCAACCCAAAATAATACATACATAAGCAAATATATTTAATTTACATACAAATAAAATTAACAAATTTTGATTTGCAAAACAATTTCAAAACAAGGAAAGATAACCAAAACTTAGAAGCAAAAGTCTTGTACAAGACAACATATGCTTGGCCAAAATGCAAATGGGTTTGGTCTAACCACACCTAGGCTCGGCCTAGGTCATGTATGCTCAGCCATGAGTCATGAGACATGGCTATGTGTATGAAAGTGGAAGGAAAAACATGAGGAAGGTGAAGGCAAGCAAGTGGAAGGGTTTGGGTCAAGGAATGGAAGGTTTTGGTGTACATAGGCTCGGCCTATGGTCCGCTACAGGTCAGGTCAGAGGTTATGTTGGTGGCCAGAGGTCAGGTCATGATGGTGGTGGAGCTAGGGTGGTGGCCGAGGCAAAGTATGGAGGTGGTGGTGGAGTTTTTGTCGGCTAAGCATTGTTTTATGTAATTTTAGCAAGGTTTTGTGGTGATTTGGATCATGGCACTCATGGCTTGGCTTAGGGAGGAGATGATGGTGGTGTAGGCCATGGATGCGAAGGTGGAGGAGGAAGGTGAAGGTGATGGAGGTTGTGGCCGAACAAAACTAGTGAGGAGCTAGGCAAAAACCAAAGAAAAAAATAAAGAAGAAGGATAAAATGGAAGCCATGGATCTAGACTTTTTCCTTCCTCACGCAAATGATACAATGAGAAACCTTTTTTTTCACGTGAATGATAAGAGGTGGCTAGGTTTACAAAAAGATTTGAACGGCTAAATTTTAGGAATAGTTAGAAAATTAAAAGGCAAGGAAATTTAAAAAGGTACAATTTAAGGAGGAAAAGATCTTGTATATATTTTGCTTAAATAAATGAAAAGAGGAGTTTGAGAACTTTGTACGTGATTGAAAAGGAGAAAATCACGGCTATGCATTTATGAATAGATATGGTAGAAGATTAAAAGGTGGAAAATATATAAAGGCAAGAAATAAATTAAGAAACGTATGCCTATATTTAAAACGTATCTTAATTAATTTGTTACTTATCCAATAAATATAGATGTATATACACAAAAGAAACCTTCACTAAATAAATAAAGTTTATACACACCATAGAAGTAAATAAGAAGATGGATATAGAAATTAAAAAAATGAAACGCAAAAATTAATTACTTTTTTTAAATGTTGTATGTTACCCAAATTTACAAAGCAAAGATCAAAATTAATTGAAACAAAGCAAAATGGATGTTATAAATATCTACAGTTTAAAAATAAAATATATACAAAAGAAGCCTCTACCAAACAAAATAAGTGCAAGAACATTAAATAGATAATTTTTTAAAGATATGCCTTTATGGCAACATAACATATATTTATTTGAACTTTCTTTCCAAGAAATAAATAAGGGAACTAAACACATAACCATTCAATTAATAAATAAATGTCTAAATAAATAAGATAGAAAGATATGGTAAAGATAGATATTATGAAAAATAAATAGACAGTTTTAGGAAAATAGAAAATTAGAAGGCACAATATAAGGGAAAGTATCTTGTCTATTTCTTTCTTTGTTTGCACGCAATGGAAAAGGCAACAAATACACAAAGCAGGTAACCTATATCTCTTGAAATTCCTAAGTTATTATTAAAAGTAAAAATCAATCAAAATCAAATAAATATATATTCAAAGTTTATACAAACAAAAATAGAAAATAAAATTAGAGAAACAAACATAGGGAAATAAAAAAAGCAAAAGCAACCAAAAGACTCTTGATTTTCCAAACTTCATGTCATGTACAATTTCAAATAAATAAAATATGTACACAAACATGTCATGTTACCCATGTAAACCAAATTAGAACATGACATGACAAATAAACATATTATTTATATAAATTAAAATAAACAATTTTGTTAAATAAAATAATTTACATACAATAGTTTTAAAAACATAACTTTCACAATATTAATCAGATTCTAACGAAAAAAAAGCGGTATGCTTAAAATTTTATTTACTTTCATAAAATAAAGATAAATTTCAAAAGTTCAAAATTTAAAATTTTAAAATTAAAAGTCAAAGTTTGACCACATTGTTAAAAATTCATATTTTTGGAAAATATTCTATTTATTCATGTTTGGAATTTATCATTCACATCAAAATCAAAATTATATTTAAAATAACAAAATTTATTCATTTTAATAAAATAAAATAAAGTTTTTAAATCAGGAAATTCAAATTAAAAATAATTACAAAATACAGGATTGTTATATGAATATTAAGAAGTAAAAAATATAAATATACAAAACATGTTATATATTAAATTGTATATACCTGTAGAATATTAGCATAATGCCCACGATATGAAAATTTATTTCCATTTTCATCCTGATTATTTATATCCCATCCGTAACTTCCATATGGTAATAAATGTGGATGTTGCAATGGATCATAAATAACCAACTATTTCAGGAACAGTTATGAGTTGTCCATAGTTTATCTCAACTACAATATCTCTTTAATCTATTTCTTCATTTTCAGCTCCTCCTACCCAAATTCCAGCAACTTATGAAGAAGTTGGGAGAGTATATTGTTTTTGATTTGAAGATAGTTCTTTTATGACCAATTTACAATGTTGGATATTTGGTTTTTATCCAAGTTGCCGAAATACAACTACAAATCTATTATATGTATTAAGAACTTTTTGCAATTGTCCACAATTTCTGGTATCAGAGTATTATTTTCAAACGATCGATTTTCTATTTCGTGCTCCGTACCAATGTAAAGTTGTAGAAATCTTGGACGATCATTGGATGTAGGTACCAAGCTACCTATTTTATGATATATACTACCTTGAGCACGAAATGTGTATATTCCATCTCTTCCATTAGCTAAGTTCTCATCAACATGTACTCCCATTGATGTAAATGCAAACATATGGTTATAAGCTTGTATGTTTTTTCTGAAGTGTTTCCCTTTATCTGATTGGTCAATGTACAATTCAAATATCTCATCCGGTGATGAAATTGATTGTAAAATTATTTTTCCATTTAAGCTGCAAAAACTATTTGATTCTCGATAAAAGAGTTTTGCTTGGCAATATGTACATATCCTTGATTGTGGTAAATAGAACATTTGAAAATCGGAATGATCTGTAAAGCTTCTTGCACAATTATGTCTTGCGGTAGAACTTTGACATGGTTAACTAATTCTATTTGTTCTTATGGTTCTATTCCAGTCATCTTTATGTTCAAAAGGTAATGTAGTAATGTCTTCTTGTTCTTCATTGTTCATTGGTCCACTAAGATCTTTATCTGCTTAAAAATTTTGACAAATAAATTTTGTAAGTTTTTTTAACATGAAGTGACTCGATGAACTATGTGGGTGATAAATTTAATATGACTTGGGTTCATAAATTATACTTTGATTATATTAATAAATATATTATTATATGATGATAATGAAGCTACTTGTATTACTTGTTTGTGTACCATTATATGCATTCATACATACGCAAAATAAACTTTTGTAAATATATAACTTTTATTGTTCTCACAGTATAACGTACTGAATTATAGGAATAGTTCTCTGAAGTAATACCTTGTATATTGTGAGAGCAAGGTATCGAAAAAGAACTACCGGTACTACTTGTTTGCCATGCATCGTCGTTGATATTCTTTTCGACTCTTCTAGATTTTCTACTACGATAAATAGCACGGTATTGTTCACATTTTGCCTCTTTATCTTCTTCATTCGTTAACATTTTTCCTTCTTTATAGCGAATATGACGGTGCTCTAATTGTTTTTCCCTTTGTTTAGAACTTAATTCAAAACGACATTGTCATTTGCTTCTGGCCTTGATTTGAGTATCCAATAATGCTTCTTGATGAGCCCTCTCAATGATTCTAGGGCTTCTACGCAGTATTGGGGGTGCTGGAATACATTGCATTTCTTGATGTTGGTTTCTTTCAATAATTTTCGGACTTCTATGGGGCAATAAGGGTGGTATGCAGTTGGATTCAATTTGGTGACGTTGAATTGTAAATTGGGGACTTGGTTAGCTTCCATTGTTTGATGTTGAGTTCTCTCGTTGATTCTAGGACCTCTACGTGGTTTTAACTTAGGAAATTGATTTCCTTCCATGAATTAATGATGAAATTCACAAAGTTTAAAGTCAAATTTGTTTGACCTATAATGCTAGAAAAAATACTCAATTTGTATTATTAGTGAACATCACCGTTTAAGCCTTAAGAATTAAGTGTCATATATTTATTAGTAAAACTAAAATACCTAATATAAGTAATAATACGTTTCATAATAACAGTTGGAACATGCTATACAACATGTAGTTAACAAAATATGTAAAAGAATTTTTCACAAAATGGGGAGTAATTGTAGTTAACAAAATAATTATTTAACAAAAAATATTTACCTTATATTATGCAGTTAGTAGGTGGGGCATGTTATTATGAACAGAATATAAAAATACATATCTTCCACAAACATCATTTTATGTAATGTTTAGATAAGGTAAAAGAATATGAGATATCAACAAACTAAGTTACTTTCGGTATTCAATTTTTACAAAATTTAAATTTCCAAGGCATACCTCTTAAGTAACAATCAAAGTTGAGCGATAAAGATGAAAAAATTATTCTAATAATATAAACTGCAGAATGAACAAATTGAAAGTAAGGCAAAAAAGGAAAAATGCAAGAGAACTTATAATATAATAATGCAATAACCAGAAGAACAAGTTTTTTACAATGCAATAATAAGAAAAGTAAGTTTTTAACAATGTAGTAATAATTAAGTGTAGGCAGTATCCCAGAAATTTTAAACCCAAGTCATGTATTATATAATAGAGTGTAAAAGAAGATGCACGTTAAAAATAAGTATAGTTGTTTTTAGTGAATGGAAGATATTTGGTTGCCTTATTTGCTAATGTCCAAATGCTTCTGTTAAAATGCATACAACTCCTCCCATCCGTCAAAAACTAATTGAAGCCTTTTGGGACTAAAAGCTTTAATTTCGACAATGCTTCATTTCTTTTTCATCTACACAACTTTGCATCCAAGGGTTATATTCATATTGTTTTTTCTATAATAAATTAAAGTCCTTTGGGAATAAAGACTTTAATTTGTTCTTGTTGTATTTGTTAAAATAATACTTGATGGTTAATTTCAAATAAACATAACATTCATATCTTAATTTAACCAAATACAATTTCACATCACAAGAAAAAACATATATATGCATATATATAACACTAACAATGAAACGTTTATTTGTTCAAATTTGGATAATATGTGATTATTAAAAATAGGATTGCACATAAATTGCATTCTAAACTTAATCTTACCTACAATATTAATAAGCGTATATAGAGAAACTCCTTAGCAATGTCGTTGATGAACAATAGGGAGAATATGCAACTCTTTGCCCTGTAAAAGACCACAAAAGATGAAAATCAATCAATGTTATAAAGAGAGAATGGCAACAAGAAAGCTCACTACGACTTTATTACATTATAAAGAAATTAGACACATCCAGGTGGGCATGCATTTAACCACAATGTGCATGCGTAAATTCAGCAACATGGTTGTGTACCATTAACATATACTATAAAGAAGAATGATGAATCTCAAATTCATGTTTTCACTATATATCATAATGATCTTAAAAGTAATATAAACAAATGGAACAACGTCAGTATTCCAAGTAAAAGATTGAGTTTCAAGCTTTAAGTTTTGTTCTTCGACCATAGAAATAATTAGTTGTGTAATAATTTATATATTGTACTTATGTATAATTAAATTTTATTATTAATTGTGCAGTATTATAAAGAAATTCATATAAAACTATTTCTTAAAAGTTATAGTATTTAAAATCAACTTTTATGAAGTAGAAGAGCAAAAATTAATTAGATTATCTAAATAATGATCTAATAACGATTGTTCTTTTTCATTCATTATGTCTCATCTTTTTTGTTAGCTAATATTATGTTTAAAAAGGCAACCATATAACTGCCATCTTTGGATAAAAATAAAATGTTTAAAAAGGTAACTATTATAGTATCAAGTAATGTCATAATCTCAAGCTGTTACCAATTAAATTTAAGATTTTTCTTGTGTTGGACATATTGTAATTTCAAATTCAAAAGGATCACTGATGTGATACTCTTTCTTAAATAAGAAAATAATATTTTAATTAGGACAATGTTTATATAGAAATAAGCATCAAAAGGGTGTAAATTCAATATTCTTACACATCTCGTATTAGTTTCCCTATTTGAAATGATGGTACTAACAATCACAACTTTTTAAATGTATAAAAACAATTACACCTAGAAAAAAATATCTAATAAATTTAAGTATGTCAATATGTAGTTAAATAAGGCATTTTGGTGTGATGAGGGAGGCTGAAAAATATTTTTCAAAATGTCATTTTTTGTATGGAGAATAAATGTAATATTTGATATTGGTTCTATCTTTAACTGCGCTGATATTTCTCTAACATTATTTAAATAAAACGCTTTAAATTTTGACTTAAATATATGCACTTATTTGTTGAATTTTCTGTTTCTTCAATTATTTAACATTCTAATGCACTGTGAGCATATTTGTTGTTGTCTTTGCTATGTTGACAGTGAATCCTCTAGTATCCTTATCGAAATGGAATTCTTTTGTGCATAATTTTTAAATTTTTTCTAGTAATACAAATAGTTATTGTTGAATATATTATTATATATGATTAATATAAATCAATAAAAAATATATAATTAAAAGTCATTTTCCTTTTGAAAGTATACTACCAAAAGGTTTGCCGCATACAGGCTACAGGTGCATGGTCATACAATTCTAGAACTTCGTAACTATTCAAACATTTATTCAAATGCTTTGAGTGCATTCAAACGGTTTGTCAGTACAAACTTTTATACAGCTTGCAGTCTAAAAACAACTCAAAGCAATGTTCTATTAAGTATAAAATATATGAACTAAATAAGTAAAAGTAAAAGAAAGAGAGGAAAAGAAGCGTGCAGTAGCAGTTAGCTGAAATCAGTAGGTGTTGATAAAAAATTGGCAAGATGATAATCGGTAGACATGGGGGCGAATTAAGGACGATGTCGTTGATGAAAACGGTTGACAATAGGAGGTTGAGGCGATAGATCTGAATTTGGTAGATCTGGAATGGCAACCGAAGTGTTAGGAGGTAGACCGAATGAGGCGACCAAATTTTGGTGATGAAAGCGGTAAATCTGGCGAACGAACTGGATGTAAAAGCAAAATAAGGAGATGGTAGATTGAATAGGCGATTGATGATGAAGTGTGGATGTAGAGAGGAATAAGCGAAAGGGTTTCTGGATGTGTAATGTAAAATGTTAAATGGAGAAGGCCATATGGATGTAAAATGGAAGTAGGACCAAGGGTAGTATTGGTATTTCAAAAAGTTACCGAGTAAATCAGTGGAATGAATTCTCATTATTAGTAGTAGAGATATACTACATCAAAGTACACTAAACTTATTCTAAATTTGGACAGTTATAGAAACCTGTCCTTACATTCACAAACATATAGACTCTGTAATACAGTGTAAGAAAAATATACTTGAATACGTCTTGACCATCCAACTCCAAAGTATCCAGCAAAACCAAGGAAAACATGCTCGGTCTAACCCCAAGCATTAAGTGGAATAACGCCCGGGTAAGTCTGGTAAACTAACATGAGTAAAACTCGATGACAAGTAACAACCAAACTGACTTCTAAATTTCAAACTTTTCAAACAAAGAATATCTCATAAGACCACATCACACATAAAAATGGACGGGTTTTTACCTAATGATAATCAAAACATTTCATATCAAAATCAAGTGGCATTATCATAGTGTCTAGGTTTAAACAAAATAGATAAAATAGCTGAAATGCTTACATCTCGCATTCAATATACTAGGTTCTACAATTAATAACGTAAGGCACGTATTGGAGATTGGATTCCAATTAATGATTGGGCTACTAGGGTACCGCCCACCACAGTATACCTCTAGAAAAATAGACCAAGATCGTACCTAACAATCCCTGCCAACACAGGACCGACCTACCCCTTGTTGGATAGTACCGTATATATCATCACCCCGGTTGCTTTGTAACCATTAACTGAGCGCTCCACGTATATAAATACATTGATGTTTGTGTATATATCTAGTAGGGTGATGATATACCCTCATGGGTGCGACCCACATAGCCCTGCTGCATATCTCATGTTTTAGTCATTCTGAGTTGATGAGATTTGAGGCTACGTTTTACCTTTCTGAATAGCAATCCATCTTGGAATGCTAACACTGCCCTTCAAGCATCAACGCAATGCCATCATTCATCTATACAAGTTTGTTTTGGGTCTGAATGAAACCGAAGGCACTAACTTTACTACATCTATTTTGGAATCACCCTTAGGATTAATAGCAGTAGCCCTTACACTTCAAAGAGCATCATCTTCAATCATCATCAAGATGCCTTTCACTCAAACACATATGTTGGTTTGGAGTGGTCTTCAGATATGGATCCAGTACAGGTCTACTCGTATCAACAATGGATAATTTTCGGTTAACTCATTCCTGGTGCTTTAGAAGTAAGTTTTCGACCCTTCATCAGGGAAGCCGAAATTACATTCATACTTTCTAAGTCTAATTGGTTCAAACTTGATAGTCGATTATTTAACTATCAAATAAACAAAAAATAACCAATTCCATTTGAGATTTATTTATCCATATTGACCACTAAGCCTAAAATCATATCTCTGTTTAATAAATCTCTTTCAAAAACATTTATATACTTATCTTTTTGACATAAATATATTCACAAAACATTAGTAGGATTTCCTATTACCGAATCTCTAAAAAGGGTTTAACTACATTATTTAAATTGGAGAAAAGGATAACACTAAGCACTATTCCTTCGGCGTAAAGTATGGAACAGATGTTCCATAACACGATCTTTTTAAAAGGTTAGCCTCGAGAAGCCCAAAACTCGAATTCTTGTTGTTATTATCTTCAATAAATCCGTTTATAAATTTCCCTTAACCACGAAATCCTTCTTTTTAACCCAAACCCATTTACAAAACATTTATCAACCTCCATACTCATTTATGAGATTCTTTATAAATATTCAAACCCGGTTATATTAACTTCTTTAAAAAATTTCAAACCTTGCATAAAACTTCCATTTATAGACATCCAAACCCATTTATAAAATCTTTTTACAAACATTAAAAACTACTTCTAAAACTCCTTTTATGAATACCCCAAAATTATTCATAAACTTCTTTATACAATATTCAAAACAATTATCAAATCATTCTTCAAATATCTTATTCAAAATAGCATAACCTTGAAGACCATTTTTAAGAAAAAAATATTAACTTTCCAAAACCAATTGAAGGCTTAGTGTCTACAATGGATCACTAAATTTGGGTTTATTTATCCAAGTTATACAGTGGGTATTTCCTAACATCACATATGTACGGGATTCATACATAACATACAATCAATCATAGGTAAATGTCCACATTACAAATATGGACATCCATTATCGTGTGTAAATTTTTTACATACAGAAGTATATTCCATAAGATTAAATTATCATGACCCGCTTATTAAAATTAACTTCCTTCTGTCTATCACGTCACCGATATTCAACATTTGTACTAAACACAAATCACTCACTTTCCTTAAAATGTGTCAATGTTTTATAATCACTATTTTAATTCATTTGGCTACTTAATGGTCCAAACGAGAGTTCCGTTGATTTAAAATTAGAAAATCTTAAAAAGAAAATTGATTTAAAGCATAACTGATTAAGTTTAAAAATATCTTTGAAAAGATTAAAATATATTCAATTAGCTTAATCCTAATTATATCTTAATTAAATCAAGATTACTTCATAATTAAACTTTAATTAACTTATTGAACTTGATTAAGTCCTAATTAACTTCCTAACTTATCTTAGTTAAGGTTTAAATAATTCATTATTATTTAAGTCCTAATTAATTAAAAGTTAATTAAATTATCACTTAATTAAATAGTAACTAATTAACATGCTTAACTTAATCAAATAATAATTACTTCTTATCTTGATTAATCACTAATTAAAACCATATTAATTAATAATTAGTCATTAACCTTCATAAGTGTTAGTTGACTTCTAATCACTAACTTAATTACTAATTATGTGCTAATTACCTTTAATTATTTTATTAAATAAATAAATTATTAGATAATCTCAACTTAATCTCTTTTTATGTTAATAATTAAGTTTGAAAAACTTTTGCAAAACAATTCCAAAATGAATCACTTAAAGATGGAAATCGTGAATTTATGTCGAACTGCATCCATGAAGACTATCGTTATGAGCGCAGTTCGCTCTATCTTATTTAAGTGAATCACTTAAATTCTTACTCCTATATGTTCTGAAATAATATTTAGAAAGTTTTAAAATCTTAAATCATGATAAAACTTAAAACCATTTCCAAATTTTGAAACTAGAAATCATAGTTTTAATTTCAAATCGGATCTCACGTCCATCGCAACACACAAAATTGTTAACTTTATTTCAACTCAACGTACTTGATTCTTAAATCACAACCTTATATCCATACTACCAAACTCTTAGCATCATAATGGAACACAAATATAAATATAAAATTATATGCTTACTAACTCTACAACATCACATTCAAATCTTAAATACAATACCAAACAAACCATCCATCAAATCACCATAGACCCACATAATAGCAATTAAATTTCTCATCATACTATCACACAATAACAATCATAGTAAACTTAATTTTTTTAAAGCAAAGTTGTTTTGCTCATCGAAAATCATTGAAACCTGAAATGCCTTAGATGCACCAAAAATCATCCTAAAAATATGTCAACTTCCACTTGATTTTTGGACATATTACTCTCGGCTTATGGAAATGTGATCAAAAGAAAAGTTTTATAAAATATTTTCTCAGAAAAATGAGTCACTCAAATCAGATTTTGTTTGAGGTAGACATGGTCAAAAAAGGAGAGCTATTTTCAGACCTGAATTTTTGAGTTTAAAAATACATTGCAAAGAAATGAGATTTTGATAAAACTAAGCTTGAAATTAGACAAAGTGATAAAAAGGAAAGTTGTAACTTCTTAAATTTTATATTGAAAAATGAAAATCTTAATTTGCTGTAAAATAGAGGAAGTTATGGTCGAATAAAGTGGGAGAGAAATGGAGAAGAAAGAGTTTATAATTTTTTTTTAAATATTTTTATTTAAAAAGAAACCTAAATTAACATTAAAATCCATGAAACATTAAGAAAGCTTTAGGGAAATGGAAATGGAGAAGTAAATGAAAATATGGTAAAGAGGATTTGTATTTATAGATGAAAGAAAGTAGGAAAATTATCGTTTTAACCTTAGCTTTAAAATATCCTAACATGTCATTATTTGACAAGTCAGTCACCACCTTCCTCCCTCTCATATGTCCCATCTCCCTTTCTCTAGTCACATCCACTAGGCTATGATGGATAGTCACGATAATGCTAAGATATGACAGAGATAATGATATATACTTATATATGCAAGTTATTATTTTTGAAACCATGACTTGTCACATCACTTGCTAAATATAATTAACATAAGATATTGTACTATTAGTGTATTATTATTATTATTTGGTTAATTACCTCTTATATATGTGTGTGTATAGTGCACAAAGATGAACAATGTTCCCGATAACTTTCCTTGTTGAAAAGTCGAAATTCTGGAAAACTTTATTCGATGACATTTTCTATTTTTCTACGTGCTATATATTTTGGTAAAAAAATCTTAAAAACTATTTTACCATCATTATTAAATAATTAAAATAGGTTTAGTTGTAAATAAAAACCCACTTATTTAATATTTAAACTTAACTTGAATTTTCGAAGAAATATATAAAACCGATGATATCAACTGTAGATGACATAAACACAAATTATTTTTCAAAAATAAAATAAATTATTTTATAATCTTGATTGAATACATATATTAGTGTATCAATCTAGATCCATGCACGATCCTGATTTTTTAAAAGCAGTTTTATCAATAAAACGATTTCCCGCTGTTTTATCCATATTTTACTTAGGATGATACTTACTAATTTTCAATACTTTACCTTGGTAATTTGTTCACATATACTTTTCCCCAATAAAATTACTATTATTATTTACCACTTATGTGACAACCCGGAATTTTTGAGTATTTAAAATTGGAATATTCAATTGATTTTGGATATTTAAAAGTTAGCTTTCAATTTAAATTCAAATATCACCAATTATTTGATAATTAAGTTATTGAATTAAATTATTTGAAGTTACATAAAATATTGAACCTGGAATTTTAAGCTTGTTAAAAATAATTTGAAGGCTTATAAAATTTATATTAATAACACTGAAGATAATAGAAGTTGTAAAATTGAAACTAACCATGGTTTGTTCAGTTTTAAAATTTTATAGTTTAAATTGAATTTAAAAAAAATAGCCTTCCGAGGCATAGTCTCGAAATTTGACGAAACCAGTTTCATTGGATCCGTAATATTGTATTATTATCGGGTTTCAAATTTCGTAGTGATTGGAGTTGTTGTGTGAGCGTACGACATATGAACGCGCTAAAATCTATATCGAAAGTTTAATACTTTATTTCGATTCAATTTTTAAATTTTTAAACCCTATAAATATTGCCTAGTCAAATGATTTGCATCGGTTTTGTTTTACCGAGTATTCCTCTATAAGCCAATCTAAGATCACTCTCGAACTATCGTTTCCTCCCTTTTCCTTTTATCACTTAAAATAATAATATATATATATATAATATAATAAAATAATAGATAAAGGAAGAAGCTTCTAAGTGAAGCTGCGTTATATATAAAAACAAAAGAATATAATAATAACACTGAACATAATTGAGGCCGAACCCCTTCCTCCTTTTAAAAAAAAAATCTACAGCACTCGAGATAAATGGCCGAACCCTGGAATTGAATCACTCTCTCTCCCATTCTTCTATCGTTCAAATGAATTCGAAATCGAGGGGGGTAAGGTCGCGAGAGGACTCGCGCTGCATCGCGTCGCCGTTATCGAAGCAATTTGGGGTTTCGGCGATGGCATGAGGTCGCGAATGGTGATGGAGGTGCGCGCGAGCAGGGAGTGGTGACGGCGGGTTTTGCATTGCAGTGAGGGCCGTTCGAGCTGCTGGCTCGCGCTCGTGCAGCGCGATGAAGGGGGGGCAGTGGCGCTTAATCGTCGGCGCAGTGGGGTATTGCGAGCGCGTTCGAGATTGTGATGGCCGCCGCATGATGGTGAAGGAGGAGAGGCTGATGTAGATTCGATAGGCCGGTCTGTAGGAGGGGTTCGCCATGTCGAAACAGGGTTTCGCTGTTGAGGTCGGTCGCGATTAGAAGGGGGTTGCCGCAAAGTCAGACATGACCAAAATGGTGTATCGCGTTGAGGTTCGATTTCTTTTTCGTTATTTTTTAAACGTGATTAAGATATGCATTTACATGCTTGGATTGAATATATTTAAAATCAGAAAAAAATATGGGGGATTACAGAGAGAGGGAAATTTATCTGTAAACAGTTTCTTAAATACTAAGCTAAACTTAATTAAGTTATTAATAAATTAAATTTGTTCAAATTTATTTTAGGAATTAGTTCAAGTACAAATTATTAAATTGAATTAAATTTTATAAAGGAAAATTAGTTTAAATTAACTTCGCTTGAATTAAGTTAAAGGTTGGAATTTAATCATTTGTAAAAAAAAAATGTTTCAAGTTATTTCAAAGTGATAATAAATCGTAAATGGTTATACGAGGTTTAAAGAAGAATCAAGGGAACAAACCAGTTTGGAATGGATTGAGAACAGCCAAGCATAGGTGAGTTAATCTCACTCAGTTAAATCTAAATGATTAAATTTAAATATGTTTGAATAGCTGAATTGATTGATGTGATATAGTATGATATTTTGGAATTGGCATATTATATTGTGCTAACATTTGTGGATGCAGGGAAAATAGGTTGGAAGGATCCAACTGGACCCCTCAACTTTTATTTAACTTATTTTATATTCTCTGTTCTGATTGTTTGATATCCTATATTCTATAATGAATTATGTGGAAGTATTGAATGCTATGGCTTGGTTGATATAATTGGGTATAATGAAGTATCAAAATATAAAATTTGAGTTTGGAAATGAAAATAAAAGAAGTGGAATTGCAAGTAAAATAATTATAAAATAAATTTAAGAATACCTTGGAAAAGAAATAAAGTGACTTTAAAATTCTAAGAAATGAATCTTGAGAATGGAAAGGAGAATTTGAATAAAAAGAAAGTTAATGAATTTTAAAATGCAGAATTATTAATTAAAAAGAACAAAGATTTATTTAGAATTTAAGATTTGGATTATTGAAAGAGTAAAGAAGAAATAAAATAATAATAATAATAATAAAGTCCATAACTACTGAATTTGGAAATGAACTGATAAGTAAAAGAATTTATTTCAAATAAAATAAATTGGAAATCAATTTGGGAATTGATTTAAGTGATTGAGATGTTGAAATTCTCCTTGGATAACCAAGTACGTTTCAAAGTAAATTTTTAAATATAAGTTAAAAGATTTTAAAATTGTTTTAAAGGTATGTTTTGAAAAATTTATTATTTCTAATATTTATAGTCTAAAGTAAGTATTTTCTCAAATCTATTTTAGCAGTAATTACTTAAAAAGTGACTTAGTATTTTGTTTTTAAAAGTGAAAATCTAGTTTTATATTTATTAAGTAACTTTATTTTCAAATATTCCTATAGTATGTATTTTTAACAAGTTATTAAAGTAGCTTTTAAATTTAAATGGCTTAGAAGTATATATTTCAGAGTAAAGTGTTTTAAGATTATTTTTAAAATCTAGTTTTGTGCTTGGTAATTTCAGAGGAGATAGAAAATATTTGGAAAGTTTATTCTGGAAGGAAAGATGGTTTTGAAACTGTTTTCAAAGTATTGAAAATAGAAATATATCTTATGAAGATATTTTGAGGTCAATAAATAATATGGGAAATTATTTTTGGGTGATGGATGCTTGTGAATATAAATTGATAGTTAAATCACCGACTATCAATATTGGACAAATGCGATGATCGTTTCGAAGAGACCGGGATCGAGATTTATTTCTCAAAAACCACTTCGATGCGGTTTGTACGTTTCGTGCGAAAAACGTGTTCGGAGTCGAAGATGGAGCAGTGAAGTGCAAGGGCTAGTCGCTACTAATCCTGAGGATATTTCCAAAATGGATGTAGTAGGAATAGTGACTTCGGTTCCGTTCGAACCCGGGACGGACTTGTATGGATGAATGCTTGCGAAACATCGTCAGGTGGACGATGGGCATTCTAAGTGAAACGTTCTAAAGGTAACGCTTAGCCTCAAGCCTCATCGAACGGGAATGACTGAAAATCAGGGGATATGCAGCAAGGTTAGGTGGGTCATGCCCAAGCAGGACAAGATATTTCCCCTGTCTAGATGTCCCTTTTTATATATTTCGGCTTAGTGGGTGGTTGGTCGCGCCAACCACGGGGTTTATCTTGTTCGGGACTGTTCAGTAAGGAATGGTTCCGGCCTTGTGTTGCAGGGGATGAAGAGAGTAATCCTCGGTGCGGTGATCTAGGCCTCGTACCGTGACAGGTGGTACCCCAGTGCCTAGTCATTAGTTGGAAATCCATTCTCCCTACGAGCCTTGTACGAGTTTGTTTGTATTACCCACTTTTGTGGCTAGTAGCTGGAATTTAATAGATGTAACAATTTCGGCTATTTTTTAAGTATTTGTAAATAGACCCTATTATAATATCAGAGGATTTCTATAAAAATTGTTTTAGCTATCGTAAGGTAAAAACCCGACATGTTTATTTGTGGCGTGGTCTTACGAGATGCTTTTGTTTTCAAAGGATTTTTGAAACTTTAATAATCAATTGGGTGTGATTTTCTCACGCTGGTATTCCAGACTGACTCGGGTGTTATTTAACTATAATGCTCGGGTCAGACCGAGTATTATAGGATACAGGATATGATGCTGTGAAGCTCAGGAGACGAGCAGGATGGCGATACGTACTTCCGTATTTGTATGTTTATATACGTATTCCGCTGTGTTGAGTTGTTGTGTACCCATTTGTATGATATGGCTGTGTTGAGTTGTGATTGATGTACTATGATTGATGTAATATATAAACAGAAATATTTGACCTTTGAGTAAAGATTATTTATTATCTATTATATTTTATTCCGCTGCGATGGTTAGATTCTGTTATTGTTTTCTATTTTCTTCTTCTACCTCTTCTTCTTAAACCCAAATGGTTCGTATTTCTGTACAACTTGAGTTGATTGTTGTAGAATAGTGTATACTCAAGGGGTACGGATTTGCGGACTGTTACAGTTGGTATCAGAGCTTAGGTTGGAGATAACCTTAGCTCTGGTGGGAATTACTAATTTAAAATAGAGTCTATGGTACTCTATAATGAGTTTGAGCGTATTAATAGATATGAGCGCGTATTTGTTAGTGAGTATAAAAATTGTTTTAATATTGTGTCGATTGGGTTATTGAGTGGCATATGAACCTTCGTCGACACAGTCTGCGCCGCTGTATCGAAGGGGTTTCTAAACACTTGAATAGAACAGTTGACACGGTATTGTTTTAAATATGGGTAAATGAAATAATTTTACCCAAAATATATTTGATATAAAGAAAGTTTTTGTAAGCTATTTAGCTAATATATGGTTGCTTGGATGTTAGAAAAGATAATATTAAAGTATTATTATTGTTAAATGACAATTTAACTAGAAATTGAAAAAAAAAAAACCAAAGTTTGAAGGAAATACAGTCATAATGAGAGGAAATGTATAATTATGAATTATAAATGTAATTATAAAATTGAAATGTATTCAAGTGAGAATTTGTATAAGCATAAACTGTACAAAAGAAATATAGTTAAAACTTATTTAAGCAGGATTTGAAAATTTAAATCCTGGAAATTTGGAAGTATTTTTGAAGATTAATGATAGCATTGTTTTGGAGATATTTCTGAAAGGGAATTGTTATAAATGGATTTTGGAAGTAATATAGCATTGGAATCACTTGGATTATTGGAAAATAATTCTGATGATGACGGCCGCATCATCAGTATTCATTTTCGAATTTCTAAGTGAAGAACTGCTACCAAAGTGATTTGTTCTGAAAGCTAGCTGTTTTTGAAAATGTCTAAGGAAATTTGTTGGGAATAAAACCAGGATTGGTTTAATTTTTGAGAAATGTGATTTGAGATGTTGAAGATTTCAAATTGATTTGAAACCAAGGTCGGGTGTTTAGAAATCCTGATGAGATAGGTTGTAAGCTTATAACTTGAGATAAATTATAAGCTTATAAGTTAAGATGATTTTTAAATCAGGAAAATATGAGCTTTGAATGTTGGAATTTAAATTTAAAATGAGAAGTTAAAAATAAGATTAACTTGGATTGGGAAATAAAAATTTAACTGGATTGAAATAAATTGAATAGGCTGAAAATAATATCCAGTTGTGTTCGAATTAAGTTGAAATCGAACTGAGTTAAATAAATCTGAGTTAAAATAAAATTGAATTGGAATAAGAATTCAATTGAATTATTGAATGGAATTAGATTCTTACCTGAATAAATGGAAAATAAGTGGGATAAGATTGGAATTGGGATAAATAAATTAGAATAACTTATAAGAGAATTAAAAATCTATAGAAATAAAATATGCTTGGGCTATAAATAAATAGAAGGCTTGAGTTAAAAATCAAAAGATGAACATATTCAAGCCTATAATGAATGGAATTGTGTAAAATAATAATTTCTGACTTATAAAATTTTAAAAGTGGAAACGAAAACCCAAAATAAATATTGTTTGATGACTTGCAAAATAAAATGAAAATCCAAACTGGAATTATAAAATAAATTTGAACTTAAGAAAATTAAAGGCAGTGATATTTCGAATTAAAAAAAAATTAAGTATTGAACTATAAATAAGGAGAACCAATTTGTTAATAAATTGGTTAATGAATGTGTAAATGAAACCAATTGTAGTTAATAGAAGCTGAATTGGTGAGTTAATATTGAAGTTTGGAAATAGAACTCAAGTTATAAATCAAATTCGACTTGAATCATGAGTGAAGAAAATATAATTGAAAGTGGCCTTGCAATTAATTAAATGAATTGAAAATGAAATCGAATTGTGAGTTAATAAAATTGGATGGTAATTTAAAAGTGAATGGTGGAATCAGAACTTGAGTTATTAATTAAAATTTAATTTGGAGAGTTAACAAAATAAATAAAATTGAAATGTATCGAATAAAAATGTAAATGGATTAAAATAGTAATGGTATGAATTGTAAATAAAATCCCAATAAGTGGAAATAAATGGGAAATGGCCTTGTAATAAATTGAATGAGCTGAATCAAAAAGGGTTAAAATGTATAATAATTGATCAAATGAATTTGTAGTTTGAAATGGGATTAGATTAAAATAGAATCAAGTTAAATTGAAAGGAGAAATTTAATTGTAAAAAGGAAATGAGCTTAAGAATAGAAAAAAAGGGGGAGATTTACTGGAAAATAAAATGGGTTTAAGTATAAAATTGGAGTGAATAAACTTAAGCTAAAATAAAAAAAATGGAAATGAGTTGAATTGCATTCAACTTAAAATTAAGTTTAATAATAGTGAATTGGATTTAAATCAAGTAAGAATAAATTTTAATTGAAATAAAATTCCGTGTGATGCCGATGATATTTAATGGAATGAAATTCTTAACTAATTAATTGTAAACCATTTAAATTGTTAAAGAATTAAAATGGAATGTGTCGAGCTAAATAAACGGTTTTGAATGAAACCTGTGCATAATTGAAAATAAAACGCGAATAAATGGATGGGATAAATAGGAACCAAATGAAATATGGTTTAAATAAGTTGAGAAATGGTTGTTGAATGAAATAACTTGTATTGTCTTCGAGCTAAATAAAATAGTTTGGAATAAACTAACATGGAATGTAATGTGAATGAAATTTAAGCAGAATGTGTCGAGCTGAATCAAATGATATTGAATGGAACCTGTTTGAACAATGAAATTATTTGGTTAATAAAATGAAATGCAAGTGAATGGATGCAAATCTGAAATGTAATAAAAATGAGAATACGTGGATTGCGATTAAATTAAAAATGGAATAGAATTAAGTATAAATTGAGTTGTAATCCATTTAAATTAATTATAAAGCATAAAGACTTATTTATTCACATAGATCTCGTCAAATTGCATCGAATAAATTATCATTTGGTGTAAATGGAAGTAACTAAAAATTCTATAAATTGATAGGAGTAAAATAAATTGATTTTTAGAGCAACTGAATTAAATATGAGTTCGGTTTGCTTAAAAATGAATTGAAGGTAAGCGATTGAGTTTTAAACCATTCACATTGACGAAGTTGTATACGAATGGATTGAAAACCATTCAAATTGAGTGAAAATGGGTACGAATAAGTTGAAACAATTGAATTAGCATGGAAACTATATAAATTGCTTAGGGAAAAATGTTTGGTGTGAATTTCTTTTAGAATTCATATGTTTTAACTATTGCAAATAAGTGATATGCTGTTAAACTTCATATATTTGACACTTACATGTTTAAATTGAGTAAGTACAGGTACCTGGAAGCCGTGTGGCTGGATTTAGTTGCGCTAACGGCTAAATAAATAAGCTACTTGCTTAAAAATGCTAAATAAGGTACGCCTACGCAATAAAAATAGGAAATATGAACTGTTTTTGGTTTTTCCGACCATGTGGGTCGATGTATATATATTTATCTCTTTTGTCAAATTGCAAAAGCTCCTCCGTACAAAGGGGACTCTGCCAAAAAATTTTAGAAATTTTGGGAGTTAGAAAATTTTTGAAAATTTTGGAAAAGTTTGTTAACGACAAAACAAAATTCAAATTGGAAACTAAAATAAGTTAGTAAATGAAACCAATATAAAGTAATGACATGAATTAGAAATAAATGCCAAATGAAAGGTATATATGCAGAGTTAAAGATAAATTGAATTCATATGGAAATGAAAGAATCGTTTGGAATAGAAATGGATATAAACTAAAGTCGGAGTGAAATAAATATAAGAAACACATTAAATACTTATACTAACTTAAGTATGAAATGGTGCATTCTTAATTTGGAAATGGAATATTACAAATACATTCTAAGTTAATATTTGGATTAATAAATAATGACATTGGTAAGAAAGTTGATATGATGTTTTGAGAATTTTGTGATTGGATATTAGTGCTAAGCAGGATATGCAGGTATTATAAAAAGGAAAAAGGAAATTGGATTTGATTTCAAGAGATAAAATTTGAAATGCTCGACAAAAGGTATGTATTTAAATTTGGTATGGAATTTGATTTGGATTTGGATTTGGATTGAGCCACTTGGCTTTTTGTTTTCTTTTTTGGGATTTGGAGGCCGTAGAGCCATTTTGTAGAAGTACCGAGCTAGCCGCGCAAAGGAGACGCTGGCGAAGTTTTTCGGGAATTCAAGGAGTTAGAAAAATTTTGAGAAAATTTTGATAACTCAAAATTAGTTTTATGGTTAAAAATTGAATGGTTGGGCAAATAGGATTGTTTGCAATCTAGGGAAAGGTTTGGACAGTTAATAAGAATAATAATGGGTCTTTTGTAAAAAGATAGTTAGTTAGATGTTGAATTGTTTGGTTTGGAAGTAAGTAAACGGGTATTGGACTAATTCATCCTAACTAGTAATTTCGGGGACGAAATTCTTTTAAGAGGGAAGGAATGTGACAAGCCGGAATTTTTGAGTATTTAAAATTGGAATATTCAATTGATTTTGGATATTTAAAGGTTAGATTTTAATTTAAATTCAAATATCACCAATTAGTTGATAATTAAGTTATTGAATTAAATTATTTGAAGTTAGATAAAATATTGAACCTGGAATTTTAAGCTTGTTAAAAATAATTTGAAGACTTATAAAATTTATATTAATAACACTGAAGATAATAGAAGTTGTAAAATTGAAACTAACCATGGTTTGTTCAGTTTTAAAATTTTATAGTTTAAATTGAATTTAAAAAAAATAGCCTTCCGAGGCATAGTCTCGGCATTTGACGAAACCAGTTTCATTGGATCCGTAATATTGTATTATTATCGGGTTCAAATTTCGTAGTGTGGAGTTGTTGTGTGAGCTTACGACATATGAACGCGCTTAAATCTATATCGAAAGTTTAATACTTTAATTCGATTCAATTTTAAATTTTTAAACCCTATAAATATTGCCCAGTCAAATGATTTGCATCGGTTTTGTTTTACCGAGTATTCCTCTACAAGCCAATCTAAGATCACTCTCAGACTATCATTTCCTCCCTTTTCCTTTTATCACATAAAAGAATAATATATATATATATATATATATATATATAATATAATAAAATAATAGATAAAGGAAGAAGCTTCTAAGGGAAGCTGCGTTATACATAAAAACAAAAGAATATAATAATAACACTGAACATAATTGAGGCCGAATCCCTTCCTCCTTTTAAAAAAAAATCTACAGCACTCGAGATAAATGGCCGAACCCTGGAATTGAATCACGCTCTCTCCCATTCTTCTATCGTTCAAATGAATTCGAAATCCGGGGGGGGGGGGGTAAGGTCGCGAGAGGACTCACGCTGCATCGCGTCGCCGTTATCGAAGCAATTTGGGGTTTCGGCGATGGCATGAGGTCGCGAATGGTGATGGAGGTGCGCGCGAGCAGGGAGTGGTGACGGCGGGTTTTGTGTTGCAGTGAGGGTCGTTCGAGCTGCTGGCACGCGCTCATGCAGCGCGATGAAGGGGGGCAGTGGCGCTTAATCATCGACGTAGTGGGGTATTGCGAGCTTGTTCGAGATTGTGATGGCCGCCGCGTGATAGTGAAGGAGGAGAGGCCGATGTAGATTCGATAGGCCGCGTCTACAGGAGGGGTTCGCCATGTTGAAACTAGGGTTTCGCTGTTGAGGTCGGTCGCGATTAGAAGGGGGTTGCCGCAAAGTCAAACATGACCGAAATGGTGTATCGCGTTGAGGTTCGATTTCTTTTTCTTTATTTTTTAAACGTGATTAAGATATGCATTTACATGCTTGGATTTGAATATATTTAAAATCAGAAAAAAATATGGGGGATTACAGAGAGAGGGAAATTTATCTGTAAACGGTTTCTTAAATACTAAGCTAAACTTAATTAAGTTATTAATAAATTAAATTTGTTCAAATTTATTTTAGGAATTAGTTCAAGTACAAATTATTAAATTGAATTAAATTTTATAAAGGAAAATTATTTTAAATTTTACTACTTCGCTTGAATTAAGTTTATGGTTGGAATTTAATCATTTGTAAAAAAAAATGTTTCAAGTTATTTCAAAGTGATAATAAATCGTAAATGGTTATACAAGGTTTAAAGAAGAATCAAGGGAACAAACCAGTTTGGAATGGATTGAGAACAGCCAAGCATAGGTGAGTTAATCTCACGCAGTTAAATTTAAATGAATAAATTTAAATAATTGTTTGAATAGCTGAATTGATTGATGTGATATAGTATGATATTTTGGAATTGGCATATTATATTGTGCTAACATTTGTGGATGCAGGGAAAACAGGTTGGAAGGATCCAACTGGACCCCTCAACTTTTATTTAACTTATTTTATATTCTCTGTTCTGATTGTTTGATATCCTATATTCTATAATGAATTATGTGGAAGTATTGAATGCTATGGCTTGGTTGATATAATTGGGTATAATGAAGTATCAAAATATAAAATTTGAGTTTGGAAATGAAAATAAAAGAAGTGGAATTGCAAGTAAAATAATTATAAAATAAATTTAAGAATACCTTGGAAAAGAAATAAAGTGACTTTAAAATTCTAAGAAATGAATCTTGAGAATGGAAAGGAGAATTTGAATAAACAGAAAGTTAATGAATTTTAAAATGCAGAATTATTAATTAAAAAGAACAAAGATTTATTTAGAATTTAAGATTTGGATTATTGAAAGAGTAAAGAAGAAATAAAATAATAATAATAATAATAAAGTCCATAACTACTGAATTTGGAAATGAACTGATAAGTAAAAGAATTTATTTCAAATAAAATAAATTGGAAATCAATTTGGGAATTGATTTAAGTGATTGAGATGTTGAAATTCTCCTTGGATAACCAAGTACGTTTCAAAGTAAATTTTTAAATATAAGTTAAAAGATTTTAAAATTGTTTTAAAGGTATGTTTTGAAAAATTTATTATTTCTAATATTTATAGTCTAAAGTAAGTATTTTCTCAAATCTATTTTAGCAGTAATTACTTAAAAACTGACTTAGTACTTTGTTTTTAAAAGTGAAAATCTAGTTTTATATTTATTAAGTAACTTTATTTTCAAATATTCCTATAGTATGTATTTTTAACAAGTTATTAAAGTAGCTTTTAAATTTAAATGTCTTAGAAGTATATATTTCACAGTAAAGTGTTTTAAGATTATTTTTAAAATCTAGTTTTGTGCTTGGTAATTTCAGAGGAGATAGAAAATATTTGGAAAGTTTATTCTGGAAGGAAAGATGGTTTTGAAACTGTTTTCAAAGTATTGAAAATAGAAATATATCTTATGAAGATATTTTGAGGTTAATAAATAATATGGGAAATTATTTTTGGGTGATGGATGCTTGTGAATATAAATTGATAGTTAAATCACCGACTATCAATATTGGACAAATGCGATGATCGTTTCGAAGAGACCGGGATCGAGATTTATTTCTCAAAAACCACTTCGATGCGGTTTGTACGTTTCGTGCGAAAAACGTGTTCGGAGTCGAAGATGGAGCAGTGAAGTGCAAGGGCTAGTCGCTACTAATCCTGAGGATATTTCCAAAATGGATGTAGTAGGAATAGTGACTTCGGCTCCGTTCGAACCCGGGACGGACTTGTATGGATGAATGCTTGCGAAACATCGTCAGGTGGACGATGGGCATTCTAAGTGAAACGTTCTAAAGGTAACGCTTAGCCTCAAGCCTCATCGACCGGGAATGACTGAAAATCAGGGGATATGCAGCAAGGTTAGGTGGGTCATGCCCAAGCAGGACAAGATATTTCCCCTGTCTAGATGTCCCTTTTTATATATTTCGGCTTAGTGGGTGGTTGTTCGCGCCAACCACGGGGTTTATCTTGTTCGGGACTGTTCAGTAAGGAATGGTTCCGGCCTTGTGTTGCAGGGGATGAAGAGAGTAATCCTCGGTGCGGTGATCTAGGCCCCGTACCGTGACAGGTGGTACCCCAGTGCCTAGTCATTAGTTGGAAATCCATTCTCCCTACGAGCCTTGTACGAGTTTGTTTGTATTACCCACTTTTGTGGCTAGTAGCTGGAATTTAATAGATGTAACAATTTCGGCTATTTTATAAGTATTTGTAAATAGACCCTATTATAATATCAGAGGATTTCTATAAAAATTGTTTTAGCTATCGTAAGGTAAAAACCCGACATGTTTATTTGTGGCGTGGTCTTACGAGATGCTTTTGTTTTCAAAGGATTTTTGAAACTTTAATAATCAATTGGGTGTGATTTTCTCACGCTGGTATTCCAGACTAACTCGGGTGTTATTTAACTATAATGCTCGGGTCAGACCGAGTATTATAGGATACATGATATGATGCTGTGAAGCTCAGGAGACGAGCAGGATGGCGATACGTACTTCCGTATTTGTATGTTTATATACGTATTCCGCTGTGTTGAGTTGTTGTGTACCCATTTGTATGATATGGCTGTGTTGAGTTGTGATTGATGTACTATGATTGATGTAATATATAAACAGAAATATTTGACCTTTGAGTAAAGATTATTTATTATCTATTATATTTTATTCCGCTGCGATGGTTAGATTCTGTTATTGTTTTCTATTTTCTTCTTCTTAAACCCAAACGGTTCGTATTTCTGTACAACTTGAGTTGATTGTTGTAGAATAGTGTTTACTCAAGGGGTACGGATTTGTGGGCTGTTACAACTTAAAACTTGATTATATCTTGCTTTTAAACCTATATCAAGACATTTGAAAAATAAGTATACTTTATCCATGTGATAAATTTGTAGGTCGTTACAAAACTGAAAAGGTCATTGTGTTCGTTTAGGCGATTGGGGGCATTTGGCGGGGCAAGGCCAGTGGGGTTGGGTTCGTCAAAGAGAGGCGGAGCTTCAGTGGTTGAGCGGTGAGCTGCCTGGCCAAAGGCGGTGTGGGGATGGTCGTAAAGCAGCGGCCTGGGTGATATTCGTGTTCGAGAGTGAAGGAGGGAGAGGGATTTAGTTTCAAATGTGGGTAATTAGTTAATAAAAATGTAATTAGGGAAATTTAACTATAGATTTAAAATCGATAAATTTAAATTTTTACCACTCGATAAATTTAAATTTAACTATAGTTTTAAATGAGGTCCAATCGAGATGCGAATTTTTGTGTTATGCTCATGAAGACGAAAGCTTCCCAATAGTGTAGTTTTTGGTCAAATTCTGAGCATGTGGAAAATTTGGGCTAGAGTCGGACGTCGCTCGATTTTAGTTCCAAACCTGAATGCCTCAGCAACAACAAAAATTCGGTGAGTTAAACTCGCCCTTTTTGGTTAGCCAGAAATGTTATGTAGTTGATAAAAATCGTCGAATGAATATTTAGATGATTTACTGCTTTATCGGTTGGTTTTATTTCGGTCCTTGAAGCGGACGACCTTTCATATGTACCCGCTTAATAGCGGATGACCCATATTAAATAATTATATATAAGTTATGAAGAAGGGGGAATAGGTTAGTGGGATCTAACAGGATTCTTCACCACTGTCGATTTTGTTTATATACATATATCTGTGTGTGTGTGTGTGTGCGCAGATATATATGAGTTGTAATGCAGGGGGACAAGTTGGAGGGATCCAACATGATTCCTCGCCATTAGTGATTTTAATTTCAATAATATTCATGTCATATGAATTATAGTACATTAAACCTGATAGTTGGCCCGATTGATTATGGGATCGTTATATGCTCAAACTTAAAACCTGTAGTGATGGAAAATCAATATTGATATTAGTTAAGCATTTGGTAGCTATTTGCCTTAAATTACTATTTTGAAATACTATAAATTGGCAATTGGGGTTGAGATTGATTTTTCAGACAGGAAATAATTTTTAAATCTAAAATTTGGTTTTCGAAATATTTTGTTTCAAAAGATTTAGCGTCTATTTTACTCCAACCTTTTTATCTATCTTTTAATTAATTGTTTGTATTTGATATAGTTTTTAAAGTTATTTGTCAATATTTTTAATATTTCAAAATGTTAATTATTTAAATAATTAATATGGTTTGAAACTAATAATAATGATTTATTAGTAGTGTTTTGGAAATAAATTATTACTATTTGTAATAATGGTAAAGATTTATTATTATTGTTTATCTAATAATGTTTTGAAATTTTCATTTTAAAATGTTTTGAAGTCAATAATAATTGTTTATTTATAGTGCATATTGTTAATAATCATTATATAATAATGTTTTAAAGAAAATGATTCTCATTTATTTATAAATGTTTTTGAGACTTATAAATAGAGTTTGTAAACGGGCTTGGGTTTTATAAAAGAATTTTTATAAAACGATATAAAGACTTAAAGAGAGATTATTTTACAAGGTGAAGGATTTTTACAAATAGTTAGATATTTATAAATAAATTTTAGAAATGCATTTATAGTTTTATAAAAGGAGTTTTATAAATGGTTTTATAGATTTATAAAGGGTTTATAAATGACTTTAGTAATGTATAAAAAGAATTTATAAGTGATTGAAATCGATAAAAATGATTATAAATGATTTTTAGAGATTTATAAAATGGTTTCTCAATGGTTTTAGAGATTTATAAGGAATATGGAAAAATTTGTAGAATTGAACGGAAAGAAAATCTTTCTCAGTTTTGTAAATATACTTATACCACTGAGATAAGCATATGAGTACATTTTCTAAGTTTTGAAGTACAATGTTTGTGAATATAATTATACCGTTGAGGTATATATATGGATATTTTTCAAGTATTGAAAATATTGGGATTTTTGGATATATGTTTGTAAAGGTATTTTTATACAAGTAATGTACAAAGTGATTTTTAATTAATGAAAAGATTAGATAAAGAGGTTAGTAGATGCTGATGCACTTAACCTATGTTGGTTTTCCCTATGGAATTAGATTCCTGATTTGGATATGTGTTGGTTGATAGTTAAATAACCGACTATCCAATATGGATCAAAAATATAACTTTGGAAATATCTAGGAAAAAACATGAGTTGTATGGCACAGTCATCTCCGATGATGTTGTACTATCTATATTAATCGCGTTTCATTCTCTTAGGATAAATGATAAGGAAATCCATCACTAATGATGAGGAGGCGATCACCGCTCTTATCTTTGATTGTTTATTTCCAAAAGAACCGGGGTTAATTTTATAGAAAACTATCGAATGTTTTTTCTAATAGACCGGAATTGGATACGTAACCCGAAAACCACTTCGATTCAACTCAAGCATTTAGAAGTGTAGATCTTTTGAAGATGATGGAATTTAAATATGGAGCTCTCTGAAGTGCATGGGCTGCTTGCTATTAATCCTAAGAGTGATTCCAAAATAGATGTAGTAGAATTAGTGCCCTCGGTTTGTTTATATGCTGAACGACTTGTATGGATGAATGCTGGAATTGCATTGTTGCCTGGAGTGAAGTGCTAGCATGCTAAGTGGGAAGTGCTATAGAAAAGATAAAACATAGCCTCAAGCCTCGTCAGTTGGGAAATGACACAAATTGGGCATGCAGTAGGGCCATGTGGGTCGCTTCCATCAGGGTATAGTCATCCTAAATCTAGATCGATTACTATCCACTCATGCATGCTTTGGGGCCTATTAACAAAACGGGTGACCGTATTCAGTACTACTAGTCAAGTGGTAATCCAGTCTAGTCTGACAGGGATATAAGATGTTCTTGTCAAACGTCGGTGCATTTTATCTAGAGATGTACCATTGGAAGGTAGTACCTTACCTAGTTATAGTATGGAAACCAATCTCCAATACATGCCTTTATGCTTTTGATTGTAGAACCTAATATGCTGGAATTTAATTAATGCATTGATTTCGGCTATGATTAATAAGTATTTGTACTCTAGACACTTTTATAATATCAGTGGATTTTCTATAGAAAATGTTTTGGTTATCATAAGGTGAAAACCCATATGTGTTTATGTGTGGCATCATCTTAAAAGATAATTTTATTTGAAATGTTTTTTATAAGTATTAAATTCCATCTAGGTGTGTTTTCTCATGCTTTTTTACCAGACCGACTCCAGTGTTATTTTGCTCAAGTCAGACTGAACATATTTACATATTGTTTTGGATGCGTTGGAGCTCAAGAGACGAGCTGGAAGTCCAAGACGTATCTATTTATTTCTTTGTTTTCCACTGTATTGTCCATTGGTTGTATTTATCAATAATTGTAAGGATGGGCTATTATAACTGTCTGAACTGAAATAAGTTAGTGTACTCTGATTGGTATATGTATGTTGATTTTCTTTATGTAAAGATTTGTTTTATATTATAGATTATTCGTTTCATTGAAAGATCCTATATTATTTAGTTTTCTTCTTCATTCCTTCTTCTTTTTCCTAACTATCTGCTTTTCCATTCAATTTGAGTGGGTCATGAGTGGTTGATTGTCTTCTTAAACTATTCAAAAAAGTGGTTCATTACATTGTGGCATCAGAGTGCAAGGTTAAGAAAGAACCTGGCTTTGGTATGGATTACTCATTAGATATAGGGATAGTAGCACCCTAGAATGATTTTTAGTTTGAATGTGTGTGTGTGTGTGTACGAGCGCATATTTGTTAGTGATGTAAAATGTTTTAATTGTGTTGAGCGACCTGTTGGTCAATACGAGTAATTACCGTTATTGATAGGGATCTCTAAACACATGAACATAGCAATTCGACATAGTATTGTTTTGAAATTAAGTAAACGAAATAATTTTACCTTGACTATATTTAATATATAAAGGAATAATTTCTCAGAAATTACTAGTATATGGTATGTTTAGGTGTAGTGAATGATAATATTTTTTTATTATCATTTTTTGTTTGTTGTTGTGTTCTCATAAAGGTTTCGTTATTATAACGTAAAAAAGATAAACAATTAAGAAATGGTTTCACATAACCAAAGTGAAATTATATATAAGGGTAACCATAAATATGATTTGTAAATAAAAAGGATTTACAAGGTGAGAATTTGAGAATTTAGATCCCGTTGATTTTGGGAATTGTTTCTCAAGGATTTAGAAGAGTAATAATAGTATTATTTCGAAAAAGTTTTTGACTAAATTTTTTAAAAGGATTTAAAGGAAATAGAAAACATTGAACTCACTTCAGTTGCTGAAAAATAAATCTAGTAATGATTGCAGCGTCAACAACATTCATTTTCGAGTTTCTAAGTAATGGATTGCTACCATTGGAGTTTTGTTTTGATGAACTAGTTTTGATTTTAAAATTCAAAAGTATGATTTGAAATACAAATTATTTGTAGTATTGTTTCAAAATAAGTTGAAAGAAGAACAGGCGGTTTAAATTTTGAAAATTTTCATTTAAGTGTTTTACAAAAATATGAGAAAATATGTTTTATAACTTATAAATTTCAAAACGTAGTAGGTAAATGTGACGACCCAGAAATTTTAACATTTGACATTGAAATATTTAATTGATTTTAAATATTTGGAAGTTAGTTTAACTTGAATTTCAAACATAAACATGAATTTGGCAATTGAATTATTGAATTTAATTATAGAAATTTGGGTAAAAATTTGAATCTTCAGTTTTAAGCCTGTTAAAAAAATTGATGGCTTAGAAAATTTATATTGATAATACTGAAGATAATGGAAGCTTCAGAATTGAATTTGGAAATGATTTGTTCAGTTTTGAATTTATATCGTTTAAATCAATATTTAAAAATAACATTCCAAGGCACAGTCTCGGAATTCAACGAAACCAGTTCCATTGGAACCATAATATTGTATTATTATCGAATTTTAAATTTCAAAACATTTGGAGTTGTTATGTGACCATACGGTAGATAAATGTGCTGAAATTATATTGAAAATTCAATTTAATAACTGGTCCAAAAAGTCATCTTCTCCATACAATCGAATTTGGACTCGAAACCTTTTCCATTGCGTTCGGAATAGGGGTTTAATATTATAAACATCTGGCGACATGCTTCGATTGGAGATCGAGATTTTTAGTTGCGGAATCATGGCGATTTAAATTTGAATTTGAATTAAATTCACAAAAAGAAAAAAAATAATCAGACATGTACCCTTTTGTACAACACGTGTTGGTTAAATATTTACACGCATTCGTTTGAGAATTTTTTTTATAACCGTGCTTTCATCTTTGTATAGAACAAAAGAAAAAAAATCAAACGAAAACCCTTTCATCTCCATTTAAAGAGAAGTAATGGCTGTGTTCCTCTATTAATTTCAAAATCAATTTGCCAGAAACTCCATGACCGAGCGAAAGGGGAAAAATCGACATTTCATAAGAAAAAATAAAGAGGCGACGAAATCAAATTGATTTCGAACTGAAATTGATTCGATTTCGAATCAAATCGCGTCTCGGCAACAGTAAATCGAAAATAGGTATGGATGAATCTTGAATCGAATCACGAGCGTATGACGTTCTATAGTTCTATGATATCATCACAAGTTTAATGGTGGTCGTGGAAATGTCAGGCGCGCGTGTTGTCGGAGAAGGGTGGAGCATGGTTATCTAGGGTTGGATTCAAGTCATGTGGCGGCGGTTCTATCGCTCGCAGTTGATGTAATATAGATCGGGGAGGTGCAGAGAACTTGAAGACGGCAACGAGGCGATAAAGTGGGTTGAGGCACGCGTAAGTGGAGATGTTTCGCGATTACTGGTCATGATTTCGATAGTAAAGTTATGGATTCCTGTTTATTTAAATTTAAATGTATTTAACATGTTTTTAATCAGAGAAAATATATGCATGTTGGTTCATAGAAGATTAATTAACAGTAAGTTTTATAAATTAATCTATTTCTTCAAGTGTGAATTTATATATATATATATATATATATATATATATGTGTGTGTGTGTGTAAATATTTATACACAGTAAAGTAAATTTTTATTGTGTTTTTTTACAGAAAAGAAACAGATTTTAAACCTATGTAGATTCAAAGAAAAAATACATATACACAATCTACTGATTTATTTTTAAAAATAGTATTGTGTGGAGATAACTAATTTATATGATAAATTTATTTAAAAATTTAAAAGCATTAATTTAAAATAAAATCACTGTTTAATTTAAATTATCAAATGGAAATCTAATTATTCGATTCTTTCGAATATTAATAAATTTGTATAATGTTTATACAAGGTCTAAAATGGAGAAACAAGCTGAAATGGAAATGAGTTGGAATGGATGGAAAATTAAAGGTGAGATCTTCTCACTCGATTGAAAATTAGAAATTCAGTTATTGATTGATTGATTGTTGAATTATGGTAGTATAATATATAGTAGTGTGTGTGTATGTATGTATGTATGTATGTATGTATGTATATATATTTGAAGTGATTGATTTCGCGCATTATATAGCGGATGTACCCTATGTGCCGCATAATAGCGGATGATATTATATAATTCCATATACCGCGATATTCCACCTCGAAGTGGAATTGGCATTTAATTGTTGTGCTAACATCTATGGATGCGGGGAAATAGGTTAGAGGGATCCAACTGGATTCCTCAAATATGTGAATTTGTTTCAATGTTGTGTATTGATGTATTTATAATCTGTGTATGATTATATTTGTGATTGAAATTTATTAAAGGCTATGTTTTAGCCGAATATATTTTTGGTATCGTAGGATACCAGAAATATAAAATTGGATTCTTGGAAATTAAAGTAGAAAACTTTAGGTAAATTCTTTTTAAAGAACTGGGTGAATTTAAAAGGAAATTTAGAAGTATAAAAGTTGATTTTTGAAATCCTATTGAATTAATTCCAAAATAAGGGAAAAGATTTTAATAAATGGATTAAAAGTTGGATAATTTATTTAAAATTCAGATTTTAAATAGTTTGAAGGAATAAATGAATTTGTTTTAAAAGATAATAAATTTTGGTGTTTGAATGAAAATTTATTTGGTGTTGGAAATAAATGTGGAAATCAATTTCATGTTTGAAATAAATTTGAGAACCAATTTGAAATTGATTTGGTGCTTTGAAAATACATTAGGAAATCGATTTGAAATCGATTTGGTGTTTTAAAATAAATCTTCGGGAAATTAATTTGGAAATCGATTTGGTGTTTGAAATAAATATTTGGAAATCAATTTGGAATTTGATTTGGTGTTTGAAAGTAAATATTTGGTAATCGATTTGAAAATCATATATTAGTGGATTTTTGGAAATTTCAATTCACAATGGGAATTTATAAAGGAAAGGGAAATTTGTTTTAAAAATAAATGCTGGTTTATTTTTAAAAGTGTGAAAGGAATTTTCGGATTTAGAACATAAATTTAAAATAAATCACGAAGGATTTATTGATTGATTTAAATGAGCTATTTTGAAATGGAAGTGTAATTTTCCTAGAAAGCCGAGAATGTTTTTAAAAATAGCTTTTAAATTATAAATTAAAAGTTCTAGTCTTGGTTTTAGAAGAATGTTTTGGAGAAATTATTTTCTTAAGTTATTTTGAAAATCTTTAGAGTAAAGATTTATTTAATTAATTATAGAAGCAATTATTTAATGATTTAATTTATATTTGATTTAGAAAATGGTTATTCAAATAGTTATACTCTATCTAATAATTCTATTTTAAAATTATTTTGGGCTGAAGATTTATATGAGTATAAAATTTCATAACTAATGTTTTAAAATAAAGTGTTTTAAAATAGTTTAATCTTAAATATATCCAAGTATATATTTTTGGGTAAGTGTTTTAAATTATTTTGAAGTATTCGAACTCGGCAAATTTTTTTCAGTGCATTTAAATAAATATTTGGAAATTTATTCTACATGAGGAAAGTGATTTGAAATTTGTTTTCAAAGTGTTGAAGTGTTGAAAATATATCTTGCGAAGATATTTCGAAAATAAATAACTGGGGGAAAATTATTTATTGATTGATAGTTAAATAACCGACTATCAATATTGGCCTTTAAATGGCATTTGAATTTCGATGCGATCGGGGGTCGGATTCCAAATGGTTATCTGAAATCCACATCGCATCTTTGTGATGGATCTTTTATTTAAAAGATCAAAGTGGAAATTTGTTGTGATTTGCTTGAAATCTGAATGTAATACTTATTTTTAAAATAAGCGCTCGTTATTCGAATTTAGCCGGGAGAGGACTTTGTGTCATAAAACCCATTTCGAATAATGATATGACGAAATAGGATTGCATTTGAAGATGGTGTTGAAGACCCGGTATTTTTGAAAATAAATGGATTACCCGTCGAATGTCTCTGCACCGAGTTGCTCCGGTATAGAGATTTTATCACCCTTTGTGATGGGGATTCCGGACGTGATTCGTGAATATCCGAATTTGCAAGGGCTTCTTGGAAGTGCCTTCGGTTCCGTTTTATCCCGGAACGGACTTGTATGGATGTGTGTCTGACGTTACACTTTGAGATGTAAAACTGGTTTCTATCAAATACATTTTTGTTGGTGGCGGAGAATTTATTCTCTTAGCTTAACATCCTTCTCTATGACATATGAGCTCAAAGGTTATGTAGTTGATGGTTACTAGTGATACATTCCCAATTTGGTAATGTGGCATACGAAGTGCTGCTGATCATTTATTGATCGAAGCGTGCTTTATTGTAAAGCGTAGCTTTGTGGACGAGACCTCGTCGGACCTCATAACCCAGAATGGTCAAAACAGGAAGGATACTGCAAGGTTATTTGGGGGTCGCACCCCTTGAGGGTATATCCATTTCCTTTGGAAAAAGGGTTGTATCGTGGTATGGAGCCCAGATATTTAACCTATGTGGTTGCTGAAAATTTATTACTTTATGGTTGTGGATCCTCGGATAAAGGTCGCTAACGACCGGCGGATGGCATACTCATGTCAGTTGTTACCTATTTACAGAGGTAACCCAGCTTTGTATTAGCAGAGATTCGGTTAGGTTCTTGGGGCGTCCCTCCAGAGGCATATCCATGTGGCCTAGGAAGTTCCTTAGCCTGATCATTTGTTGGAAATACGGTTTTAGTTGTAGAACCTGCCATCTAATATGGTAGCTATAGTAGGCATACTATAATGGTACGTATGCTGACGTGTGCCTGCTAAGATTAATATTATACTTGCAAATGTTTTTCAAACTGTGCACTAATGATAATATTAAAAGGGATTTTGCGTATCAAGCATGTTTGACTATCATAAGGAGAAATTTCCTCTAATTGTGCGCTTGCATTGTGTGTGTGCGGCGAGGCCTTATGGTAGTTTCATTTTCCAAAACCATAGCAGATTTCTTTTCCTTTCTTTGTGAAAATAACTATTTTTAAGATCTCACACCAGTCCCATGACTGACCTGGAGTTTATTGTTCCCTTTCTAAACTCTGGGTTGCCCATAATTTTCCACACGGGCAGCCGAGAGTCAGGTTATCAGTTGTTCTGGAGCGAAGTCAGCAAAATATGCTGTGGCGATCTAGAGTTCAAGCTGGATGGCGAGGCGTATCACTAGTATATAATATTTCTTTCCCGCTGCTGTGTTGTTGTAAACTCTGATAATGTGATGTATAAACTGATATAGTGCTTTTGTTTTAAAGATGTTCATTTATCTATTATATGTTGTTCCGCTGCGAAATGTGAGATTCTGTTATTATTTCTGTTTCTTCTTCTATCTTCTTCTTCTTTAACCCTAATGGTTCGGTTTTTCGGCATTCGATTGTTCGGCATTTGATATAGTGGACGTATTGATGTCAACTTTCGGGCGTCGAAAAATTGGGTCGTTACAAATTGGTATCAAAGCATTTGGTTAAGCGACAACCTTGGCTCTGGTGGGATTACTCATTAGAGATAGAGTCGGTAGTACTCTAGAATGAGTTTAGTGTAATAATAGATATGAGCGAGTATTTGTTAGTGAATAATAAAAAAATTGTTTTATATCGTGTTGACTTATCGGTTGATTGTTTATAGATTCTGGTCGGTGCAGTTTGGCCAACTGTATCGATAGGGGTTTCTAAACTCTTAAACAAGATAAACCGGCACATTATTGTTTTAAAATCGGGTAAATGAAATATTTTTACCCAAACTATTTTCGTATATAAAATGAATAATTTTCCATAAATTATTATATAGTATATGGTTTCTTGGATGCTAGGAAGTGACAATATAAAATTATTATCATTGATTATTGAATAAGGAATTGAAATCATAACAAAGAGTTAAGAAATAAAATCCATATACAAATGGGATTTGTAAATGTAAATGTGATTTATAATTTGAATTAGAATTCTAGAAAAATATTTGGAAATGTTTTTGAAGAATTTGAAGTTTTGGAGATTTGGAAAAGTTTAAATTCATTTGATTTGAAAATGGTTTTCAAAGGTTTTGGAAAAATGTTTTAGAGGAATAAAAAGCTTTAAACTCTTTTCGATCGATGGAAAATAACTTCAGTGATGACTACAGCATCATCGATGTTCATTTTCGGGTTTCCAAGAGAGGGATTGCTGCCAAAATTATTTAAAATTTGGAGTTGTTTGGAAAATTGGGTTGGTTTTAGGAAATTCTAAAGACAATTTGAATTGATTTTAAAAAATGATTTTCAAATGTTGGAAAGACTGGAGTGATAAAAAAATAGTTATGGAATAAAATTTATTAAGGTGGGAAATAAAATTGTGAATGAAAAAATGAATTTACAATTGCAAGTAAATGAAAGTGAAATTGAATGTTGAAATTCATTTCGAATTTGTAAGTAAATAGAATTGGAATTAGAATTGAATGTAATTTGTGATAAACAAAGTGAAGTATTGAAATAAAATTAGTAAGTGAAACTAAATGAAAGGTAAATTGAATTCATATGGAACCGGAAATCCGGTTTGAATAAAAGTAAAGATAAAGCCAAAGTGGTAAAATGAAATTAAATATAGGAAGTTTGTAAAACACTTATATGGAACTTAAGATGATGAAATTCTTAAGTAAATTTGGTATTGGAAATATAAAAAGTAAACAATTGAGTGAAAGTTAAACCGGGAATTGTGAAATAGTAATTGTGAATAAGGGAATGAAAAAATCAATGTGAATAAAAGAAAAGAAAATTTGATAGAGCTAATAATCAATTGGAATAATACGTAGGATGCACATATATTATTTTATTCGCATAGCGATTTGATCCAGAATTCGAGCACAGAATTTCAAGATAGTTATGTCGAACTGAGTTAGGATTTTTCACTTGATTTTCAACGGCGAACCCTGGATATGGATTTTTGGTTGATTCTGGAAATTCTCTATCATAGTTTACGGCTATGCAAGGAGAATGACGGTTTCCAATCAAGAAACCAGATCTGAGTCCGCACTAGGAAGTTGGATGGATGATACTAGTTCGGAAGTGAAATTATGTGATCGAGTGAGCGATCGAATTTGATACTGCGTACGGATGATATAAGTACATCGTACGGATTTGAATGAAATAAATATTCAAACTTTTGTAAAGAAATGTATAAAATGATTTGGAATATTGTAATTGGACATTATTGCTAGTGTAGTATACAGGTGTTATAAAGGCAAATAGAATTGGGATTTCGATTTAAAAGATAAATTTGAATTGCTCGAAAAATGTATGTATTTGAATTTCAGTACGAAATTTGATGACTTTCTTGTTTAGCTGCTTGGCTTTTTGTTTTCTTTTAAAATCTGGGGGGCCATGGTGCCATTTTGTAGTTGTACCGAGCTAGCTGCGCAAAGGAGACGCAGGCGAAATTTTTCGAAAATTAGGGAGTTAGAAAAAATTTAAGAAAATTTTGAAAATTTAAAAATTTGAATTGTGAAGTAAACAATGCCAAAACAAATCTTTTCATTTGAGCCCCATTATCATTTTAACTAACTTTCCAAAACCTTCCATAGTTTCCAAACAACAAGTTGATAAAATTATTTGGTTTCAGAAAAATAATAAACGGGTTAAGGATCATTCTTCTTAACTAGTAATTTCGGTACGAAATTCTTTTAAGAGAGGAAGAATGTAACGACCCAGAAATTTTAACATTTGAAATTGAAATATTTAATTGATTTTAAATATATGGAAGTTAGTTTAACTTGAGTTTCAAATATAAGCATGAATTTGGCAATTAAATTATTGAATTTAATTGTAGAAATTTGGGTAAAAATTTGAATCTTCAGTTTTAAGCCTATTAAAAATAATTTGATGGATTAGAAAAATTATATTGATAATACTGAAGATAATGGAAGCTTCAGAATTGAATTTGGAAATGATTTGTTCAGTTTTGAATTTACATCGTTTAAATCAATATTTAGAATAACATTCGAAGGCACAATCTAGGAATTTGATGAAACCGGTTCCATTGGATCTTAATATTGTATTATTATCGGATTTCAAATTTCAAAACCTTTGGAGTTGTCATGTGACCATACGGTAGATAAACGCGCTGAAATTGTATTGAAAATTCAATTTAATAACTGGTCGAAAAGGCTATCTTCTCCATACGATCGAATTTGGACTCGAAACCTTTTCCATTGCATTCGAAATAAGGGTTTAACATTATAAACACCTGGTGGCACGCTTCGATTGGGGATCAAGATTTTTAGTTGCGGAATCAAGGCGATTTTAATTTGAATTTGAAATAAATTCACAAAAAGATAAAAAAAAATGACCAGACACGTACCCTCTTGTACAACACATGTTGGTTAAAGGTTAACACGCGTTCGTTAGAAAAAAAATATAACCGTGCTTTCATCTTTGCATAAAACAAAAGAAAAAATCAAATGAAAACCCTTTCGTCTTCGTTCAAAGAGAAGTAATGGCCGCGTTCCTCTATTAGTTTCGAAATCAAATTGCCAAACACTCCATGGCCGAGCGAAGGGGGAAAAATCGGCAGATCATAAGCAAATAAAATAAAGGGGCGACGAAATCGAATCGATTTCAAACTGAAATCGATTCGATTTCGAATCAAATCGCGTCTCGGCGATAGTGGATCGAAAATAGGTATGGATGAATCTTGAATCGAATTGTGTGCATATGGGGTTCGACGGTTCTGTGATATCATCACGAGTTGAATGGTCGGGTGCGCATTATCAGATAAGGGTGGAGTGCGGTTATCTAGGGTTGGGTTCAAGTCAAGTGGCGGCGGTTCTATCGCTCGTATTGATGTAATATGGATCGGGGAGGCGCAGAGAACTCGAAGGCGGCAACGTAGGCGATGACGTGGGTTGAGGCGCACGTAAGTGGAGGTGTTTCGCGGTTACTGGTCGCGATTTCGACAGTAAAGTATAGATTCCTTTTTATTTAAATTTAAATGTAATTAACATGTTTTTAATCAGAGAAAATATATGCATGTTGGTTGGTAGAAGATTAATTAACAGTAAGTTTTATAAATTGATCTATTTTCTTCAAATGTGAATTTATATATATAAATATAAATGTATGTGTATGTATGTATATATGTATGTATGTAAATATATATACACACAGTAAAGTAAATTTTCATTGTGTTTTTTTATAGAAAAGAAACAGATTTTAAACCTAGGTAGATTCAAAGGAAAATTAGATATACAAAATCTACTGATTTATTTTAAAAAATAATATTGTATGGAGATAACTTTATTTGATAAGCTTATTTAAAAATTTAAAGGCATTAATTTAAAAATCACTGGTTAATTTAAATTATCAAATAGAAATCTAATCATTTGATTGATTCGAATACTAATAAATTTATACAAGGTCTAAAATGGAGAAACAAGCCGGAATAGAAATGAGTTGGAATGGATTGCAAATAAAGGTTAGATCTTCTCACTCGATTGAAAATTAGAAATTCAGTTATTGATTGATTGATTGATTGATTACTGGATTATGGTAGTGTGTGTGTGTATATATGTGTATATATATATATATATATATATATATTTATATATTTGGAGTGATTGATTTCCTGCATTATATAGCGGATGAGACCCTATGCACCGCATAATAGCGGATGATATTATATAATCCCATATACCGCGATATTTCACCTCGAAGTGGAATTGGTATTTAATTGTTGTGCTAACATCTGTGGATGCAGGGAAACAGGTTGGAGGGATCCAACTGGATTCCTCAAATATTCCAACTGGATTCCTCAAATATTTGAATTTGTTTCAATGTTGTGTATTGATGTATTTATAATCTGTGTATGATTATATTTGTGACTGAAATTTATTGAAGGCTATGGTTTAGCCGAATATATTTTTGGTATCGATGGATACCAGAAATATAAAAATTGGATTTTTGGAAATTAAGTTAGAAAACTTTAAGTAATTTTTATTAAAGAATTGGGTGAATTTAAAAGGAAATTTAAAAGTATAAAAGTTGATTTTTGAAATCCTATTGAATTAATTCCAAAATATGGGAAAAGTTTTTAATAAATGGATTAAAAGTAGGAGAATTTATTTAAAATTCAGATTTTAAATAGTTCGAAAGGAATAAAGTAATTTGTTTTAAAGGATAATAATTTTGCTGTTTGAATGAAAATTTATTTCATGTTGGAATTAAATGTGGGAATTTATTTGGTGTTTGAAATAAATTTGAGAATCAATTTGAAATTGATTTGGTGTTTTGAAAATAAATTGGGAAATCGATTTAAAATTGATTTGGTGTTTTAAAATAAATCTTTGGGAAATTGATTTGGTGTTTGAAATAAAATTTGGAAATTGATTTGGAATTTGATCTGGTGTTTGAGAGTAAATATTTGGTAATCGATATGAAAATCGTTTATTAATGGATATTTGGAAATTTAAATTCATAATGGGAATTTATAAAGGAAATGGAAATTTGTTTTAAAATTAAATACTGGTTTATTTTTAAAAGTGTGAAAGGAATTCACGAATTTGGAATGTAAATTTAAAATAAATCAAGAAGTATTTATTGACTGATTTAAATGAACCATTTTGAAATGGAAGTGTATTTTCCCTGGAAACCCGAATATGTTTTTAAAAGTAGCTTTTAAATTATAAATTAAAAGTTCTAATGGTTGTTTCAAAAGAATGTTTTGGAGAAATTATTTTCTTAAGTTATTTTGAAAATCTTTAGAGTAAAGATTAGTTTAATTAATTATAGAAGCGATTATTTAAAGATTTAATTGATATTTGATTTAGAAAATGGTTATTCAAATAGTTATACTCTATCTAATAATTTTATTATAAAATTATTTTGGGCTTAATATTTATATGAGATATGAGTGTAAAATTTCATAACTAATGTTTTAAAATAAAGTGTTTTAAAATAGTTTTATTTTAAATATATCCAAGTATATATTTTTGGGTAAGTGTTTTAAATTATTTTGAAGCATTCGAACTCGGCAAATTTTCAGTGGAATTAAGTAAATATTTGAAAATTTATTCCATGTGAGGAAAGTGATATTTGAAATTTGTTTTCAAAGTTTTGAAGCGTTGAAAATATATCTTGCGAAGATATTTTGAAAATAAATAATTGGGGGAAAATTATTTAAATCTGGTGATTGTTGTGAATGTTGATTGATAGTTAAATATCCGACTATCAATATTGGCCTTTAAATGACATTTGAATTTCGATGCGACCGAGGGTCGGATTTCAAATGGTTATCCAAAATCCACAACGAATCTTTGTGATTGATCTTTTATTTAAAAGATCAAAGTGGAAATTTGTTGCGATTTTCTTGAAATCTGAATGTAACCTTTATTTTTAAAATAAGCGCTCGTTATTCGGATTAGCTGGGAGAGGACTTTGTGTCATAAAACCCATACCCAATAATGATATGACGAAATGGGATTGCATTTGAAGATGGTGTTGAAGACTAGGTATTTTCGAAATGAAAGGATACCTGTCGAATGTCTCTGCACCGAGTTGCTCCGATATAGAGATTTTATCACCATTTGTGATAGTGATTCCGGACGTGATTTGTGAATATCCGGATTTGCAAGGGCTTCTTTGAAGTGCCTTCGGTTTCGTTCGATCCCGGAACGAACTTGTATGGATGTGTGTCCGACGTTACACTTTGAGATGTAAAGGTGGTTTTTATCAAATACATTTCTGTTTGTGACGGAGAATTTATTTTCTTAGCTTAACACCCTTCTTTGGGACGTACAAGCTCCGAGGTTATGTAGTTGATGGTTGCTAGTGATACATTCCCAATTTGGCAATGTGGCATACGAAGTGTTGTTGATCATTTGTTGATGGAAGCATGGTTTTTGTGTAAAGCGTAGCTTTGTGGACGAGACCACGTCGGACCTCACAACCCGGAATGGTCAAAACAGGAAGGATGCGGCAAGGTTATTTGGTGGTAGCGCCCCTTGAGGGTATGTCCATTTCCTTTTGGAAAAGGGTTGTATCATGGTATGGAGCCCAGATATTTAGCATATGTGGTTGCTGCAAATTTTTTACTTTGTGGTTGTTGCTTCGTGGTTGAGTATCCTCAGATAAAGGTCGCTAACGACCGAGGGATGGCATACTCGTGTTAGTACTTACCTAGTTACAGAGGTAACCCGGCCTTGTGTTGGAAGAGATCTGGTTAGGTTCTTGGGGTGTCCCTCTGGAGGTGTACCCATGTGGCCCAGGAATTTCGTTAGCCTGACCATTTGCTGGAAATCCAATCATCAATACGCGCCTTGTACGGTTTTAGTTGTAGAACCTGCCATCTAATATGGTAGCTGTAGTAGGCATGCTATAATGGTAAGTATGCTGGCTAAGGTTAATATTATACTTGCAAACGTTTTCCACACTATGCACTAATGATAATATTAAAAGAGATTTTGTGTATCAAGCATGTTTGACTATCATAAGGAGAAATCTCCTCCAATTGTGCGCTTGCATTGTGTGTGTGCGTGGAGGCCTTATGATAGTTTCATTTTTCAAAAGCATGGCATATTTCTTTTCCTTTCTTTGTGAAAATAACTATTTTTATGATCTCGCACCAGTCCCATGACCGACCTGAAGTTTATTTTTCCCTTTCTAAACTCTGGATTCCCATAATTTTCCACACGGGCCGCCTAGAGTCAGGTTATCAGTTGTTCTAGAGCGAAGTCAGAAAAATATGCTGTGGAGATCTGGAGTTCAAGGTGGATGGCGATGCGTATCACAAGTATATAATATTTCTTTTCCGATGTTTTGTTGTTGTAAACTCTGATAATGTGATGTATAAACTGATATAGTGCTTTTGTTTTAAAGATATTCATTTATCAATCATATGTTTTTCCATTGCGAAATGTGAGATTCTGTTATTGTTTCTGTTTCTTCTTTTGTCTTCTTCTTCTTTAACCCTAATGGTTCGGTTTTTCCGGCATTTGACCCAGTGGACATATTGATGTCGACTTTTGGACGTCATAAAAATTGTGTAGTTACAGTAAAAAAGTTAAATTTGTTGAATAAAAATGTTAAGAAAATGAAAATTTGAAATTTAACTTTGAAATGAAATTTAACTTAAGTAAAATGAAATGAATTTTGAAATAAAATTGATTGTGATTTGAAATTAATTAATGAAATTGAATAATGAAATGAGTTAAATGAAATTGTATTTGATTTAAAACAAATATGAACTTAAGTTGTGAAGTGTTAATAAAAATGAGTTGGGTTGTATAAAATGTTTATAAAAAACTTAAGTAAAATTTGAAAGAACGGTTCTTAAGTAATATTAGTATTAAAAGAAATATACTGAGTAATAAATGAATGTGAATAAAGCATTATGAGTAATGATTATGAATAAATGGATGCAAATAAAAGAATCTAAATAATGAGAAACCAGTTAAAATAAATACATAAGTTATATATATACTATTGTATTCGCATAACTGTTTGATCTAGATCAGAAAACATGATTTCGAGATGATTTACATTTGTCCGAGCTGGAATTTTTCACTCGATTCTCGACGGTGAACACTAAATATGGATTTTTGATTGATTCTGAAGTTCTCTATCATAGTATATGTCTATGCAAGGTGGATGGCGGTTTCTAATCAAAGAACCAGATCTAAGACCGCACTAGAGTAGTCGCGTGGATGTTACTAGATCGGAAGTGAAATTATGTGATCGAGCGAGCGATCAGATTTGATATTGCATACAGATGGTATATGTACATCGTACGGGCCTTATTAAATTAAATATTGACATTGGAAAATGTAAATTGATACAGTTATGAATTAACTGAATATGTATTATTTGTTTGATGGTTCTTTGGTTACATTTATTACATTTGCATATGGTTATTGTATACTCTATGTTATATATTGATATTACTTTCTATGTACATGTTCTAATCGATAGTTAAGTGATAAGTAGCCGCGGATGGCATATTTGCCATTGGAGCTCGCTTTCGCATTATGTATTGATTGTATATGCTTGCTAATAATAATAAAAAGTACACATCTCAGATTACATACCATATTTTTATATTTTTTTTCCTATGGGATGCCTCATCCTTGATGATGATATGTATATTTGTGATTATATATGTTGTAAAAAAAATTCGATCAAATTGCGCAAAGGAGACGCTGACGAAATTTTCAGTAAATTTAAGGCGTTATAATTTTTTTGAGAATTTTGGAAAAAAATTAATAACTGAGATTTGATGTTTATGTTCTTGAAATGGTATTAGTTAGTAATTATGAATGAATTTAAAGACCTAGAAAAGATGATAACAAAGTTTCAACAAATTGATTTTGAAAAGTTAATGACTTAAAAGAATTTAGTAATCTATTTCACCTAATTGGTGATGAAAAGTTAACAAGTTTGGGGCATTTTTCCTACTTTCTAATTTCGAATACGATTAAAGGGAGAAGAATGTAACGGCCTAGAATTTTAATCATTTTATTTTGAAATATTTAATTAATTTTAAATATTTAATTTTATTTTTAAAAGTCAAACAGCTTAAATTTCAAATATAGAGATTTATTTGATAATGTGAATTAATTGAATCATGAATTTAATTTGAATAAATGGATTTCAGACGATTGTTTAAATTCAAATTTAAATAATAAATAGTATAAACTTTAATTTATGATTAAAGTGATTAGATGGGTTTTAACAATAATTTATTTTAATTAACATGTGAAAATAGCCTTCAAGGACACTGTCTTGGATTTTGATGAAACCAATGTCATTGGAACCATAATAGTGAATTTTAACGAATTTCATGGCAATCGGACGTATCGTTTGGTTGTGCGAGCTCAAAATATGTAGAAAATTAAAGGAATTTAAATTTATATAATTCAATTTTAAAAGCCAACTTCTGTATACTTTGAAATTAGATTTTGATACAATTTCCATTGAGTTTAGAATAAGGGTATTTAGTATAGAACGCTAGTCGGCACGTATCGGTCGGAGTTCAAAATTTCTTGATGCCTTAAGCTTGATATTTATTTTAATACGTACAACCATACCCCACCCATGCCACAGCCCATACCTAACCACGTTTCAACTATGCTGACCGTACCTATCTCTCATATAAATTACTTACCGTCCTTATTTTTCAAAATTTTCTAAGAATTTAAAACAACCAAATCCAACGGTACATAATTATCGCGACCGCTAGAGGTGGATTAAGCAAAAACCCCAACTATAAACTTGACCACGACGATGAGTGGAGCAACTTGAAGGGTGGAATTGTGTTAAGACGAGGCGAGGTAGCAGCCAAGCTCAGTTGAACGGCGGTAGTTTTGGTCGTCGATTACGACGTCATGGGTAATCTAGAGGCGAGGGGTTCTTGAGAAATTTTTTTAGGAGGATGTGGGCAAGGTTTAAGTGAAGGGCGATGGATGTTGGTGATCAAAGGCAGTGGAATTTAGGATTTGAACGGAAAAGGCCATTAGGTTTGTTTAGGCGAACGGAGGCATTTGGTGAGGCGAGGCTGGTGGGGTTGGGTTCGTCGAAGGGAGTCGGAGCTTCAGTGGTCGACGACGAGCAGGCGCAGCCTAAGGCGACATGGAGATGGTCGTGAAGTGGCGGCCTGGGTGATAGTCGCATTCGAGAGTGATGGAGGGAAAGGGATTTAGTCTTAAACGTGGGTAATCATATATTAGAAATGTAACAAGTGAATTTTAACTATACATTTAAAATCGATAAATTTAAATTTGTATGACTCTCTCATACGAGGCCCAATCGAGATGTGGATTTTTGTGTTGCGCTCGTGATTATGAAAGCTTGGTAATAGAATAGATTTTGTCAAATTCTAAGCATATGGAAAATTTAGGCTAAAATCAAAAGTCATTCGATTTTAATTCTAAACTTGAAAGCCTCGGCAACAACAGGAATTTTGATGAGTTCTTTTTGCTAAACCAAAAATGTTCTATAGTTGATAAAAGTTGTTGATCGAATGTTTCGATGATATATTGTTTTATTAGTTGGTTTGGTTTTATTCCTACCCTTAAAGCAGATGACCTTTCATATATACTTGCATAGTAGCGGATGACTCATATTATATAAATTATATATAAGACATGACGCGGGGGAAAAGGTTGGAAGGATCCAACGAGATTCCTCAGCGTTGTTGATTTTGTTTACATATATATGTGCTGATATATATGACTGTGATGCAAGGGGATAGCTTGAAGGGATCCAACAAGATTCCTCACCATGGTTGATTTTAAGTTCAATAATATTGTTGCCGTACGAATTATTGGACATTAAACCTGATGGTTGGCTCTATTGATTATGACGTCATTATATCTTCAAACTTAAAACCTTATAATGATGGAAAATCAATATCGATATTCGTTAAGCGTTAGGTAGCTATTGACCTTAAATTAGTATTCTGAAATACTATAAATTGCCAATTAGTGTTGGGATTGATTTTTAAGATAGGAAATGATTTTTAAATCTGAAATTTGGTTTCGAAAATATTTTTCTTTAAAGGATTTAACTTCTGTTTTACTCCAACCTTTTTATCTATCATTTTAAAGTTATTTGTTTATATTTAATATTGTATTTAAAGTTATTTATCAATATTTTAATATTTGAAAAAGTTAATCATTGAAATTATTAATATGGTTTGAAATTAATAATAATGATTTATTAATTGTTTTTTGGAAATAAATTATTACTATTTATAATAATGGTAAAGTTTATTATTATTGCCTATTTATTAATGTTTTAAAATTTTTAATTTTAGATGTTTTGGAGTTAATAATTATTATCTTTACTACTAATAAAGAGAATTCATTGAATAGATTTACTTGGTGTCCTTTTGAAATTCCCAATATACCCTTTTACGTCTCATAGAGAAATAGTATTCGAACATGGGGATATAGCATGTTATTTTCTAAGTACAATTGTTAGTCACCATGGAGAACTACAGTGTGCATTCACAAGATGAAGCAACCGAGTGTGCCATATTGTCCGTAATTTAGGTGGGATTTAATCGTTGAAGTATTGCATGATTCCGAGTTAGTATAAAGAAGTTATTACAGTCTGAACAAAAAATAACGACTTCTACACTAGGCGGAATTCAAATATGAGGATGTTGTATCCTATTTATTTCTAAGTACAATTATCAGTTTCCATGGAGAACTCCATTGTGCGCCACAAGATGAAGTATCCAAGTGTTCCATATTGTCCGAATTTTAGGTGGGAGTTAACAGGTCGAAGTCTTGCCGGATTTCGAATTAGTATGAAGAAGTTATTGAAGTTTGAACAAAAAATATAGTGGCTTCTGCACTAGACGGAGTTCGAATATGGGGATGTGGTAGCATGTTATTTTCTATGCAGTCAGTCCTCGTGGAAAACTACAGCGTGCGTTCACAAGATGAAGCATCCGCGTGTACCATATTGTCCGTAATTTAGGTAGGAGTTCATCGGTTGAAGTTTCGCCTAATTCCGAGTTAATATGAAGAAGTTATTGCAATCTGAAGAAAAAAATAGTAGATTCTACCTAGGTGAAGTTCAAATATGAGGATATAGCTTGTTATTTTCTAAGTACAACTATTAGTCACCATAGAAAACTACAGTGTGCATTGAAGTGGGGATATAGCCTGTTATTTTCTAAGTACAACTTTTAGTCACCATGGAGAACTACAATGTGCGTTCATAAGATGAAGTGTCCGAGTGTCTCATATTTCCGTTATTTAGGTGGGAGTTCATCGGCTGAAGTTTTGCTTGATTTTGAGTTACTATAAAGAAGTTATTGCAGCTTGGACAAAAAAAATAGCGGCTTCTATTCTAAGTGGAGTTTTAAATATAGGGATGTGGTAGCCTGTTATTTTCTAAGTATAACTGTCAGTCCCTATGGAGAACTACATTGTGCGTTTATAGGATGAAGTATCCGAGTGTTCCATATTGTCCGTAATTTAGGTAGGAGTTAATCGGCCGCTCGCCAGATTCCGAATTAGTATGAAGAAGTTGTTGCAGCTTGAACAAAAAAATAGCGGATGCTGCATTAGGCGGAGTTCAAATATGAGGATGTGGTAGCATGTTACTTCCTAAGTAAACTGTTAGTCCCCATGGAGAACTATAGTGTGCGTTCACAAGATAAAGTATCCGAGTGTACCATATTGTCCGTAATTTAGGTGGGAGTTCATCGGTCAAAGTTTTGCCTAATTCCAAGTAAGTATGAAGAAGTTATTGCAATCTGAAGAAAAAAATAGCGGATTATGCCTAGGCGGAGTTCAAATATGAGGATATAGCCTGTTATTTTCTAAGTTTGGCTATTAGTCACCATGGAAAACTACAGTGAGCATTGAAGTGGGGATATAGCCTGTTATTTTCTAAGTACAAATTTTAGTCACCATGGAGAACTAGTGTGTGCGTTTATAAGATGAAGTATCCGAGTGTACTATATTGTCCGTTATTTAGGTGGGAGTTCATCAGTCGAAGTATCATCCAATTCCGAGTTAGTATGAAGAAGTTATTGCAGTCTGAACAAAAAAATAGTGGCTTCTACACCAAGCGGAGTTCAAATATGGGGATGTGGTAGCCTTTTTATTTTCTAAGTACAACTGTCAGTTCCCATGGAGAACTACAGTGTGCATTCACAAGATGACATATCATAGTGTTCCGTATTGTCCATAATTTGGGTGGAAGTTAATTGGTTGAAATCTTGTCGGATTCCGATTAGTATAAAGAAATTATTGCAGTTTGAACAAAAAATAGCAACTTTTACACCAGGCGGAGTTCAAATATAGGGATGTGGTAGCACGTCATTTTCTAAAATATCAGTCCCCATGGAGTACTACAGTATGCATTCACAAGATGAAGTATCCGAGTGTACCATATTTTCCGTAATTTAGATGGGAGTTCATCGGTCAAAGTTTTTCTTGATTCCGAGTTAGTATGAAGAAGTTGTTTTAGTTTGAAGAAAAAAATAACGGCTTCTGCATAGGCGAAGTTCAAATATGAGGATGTAGCCTGTTATTTTTTAAGTACAACAAGTCACCATGGAGAACTACAGTGAGCGTTGAAGCAGGGATATAGCCTGTTATTTTCTTTGTATAATTGTTAGTAACCATGGAGAACTATTTCGTGAGTTCACAAGATGAAGTATCAGAGTGTACCATATTGTCCATAATTTAGGTAGGAGTTCATCGATCGAAGTTTTGTCTGGTTCTGAGTTAGTATGAAGAATTAGTGCAGTATGTACAAAAAAATAGGGGCTTCCGCCTAGGCGAAGTTCAAACACGGGGATGTAGCCTGTTATTTTAAGTACATATGTTAGTCAGCATGGAGAACTACAATGTGCGTTCACAAGATGAAGTATCCAAGTGTACCACATTATCTGTATTTTAAGTAGGAGTTCATCGGTCGAAGTTTTTCCTGATTTCGATATAGTATAAAGAAGTTATTGCAGTTTGAGAATAAAATAGCAGCTTCTGCCTAGGTGGAGTTCATATATGAGGATGCAGCCTACTATTTTCTAAGTACAACTACTAGTCACCATGGAGAACTACAATGAGCGTTGAAGTAGGGATATAGCCTGTTATTTTATAAATACAATTGTGGGTCACCATGGAGAACTACAGTGTGCACTCACAACATGAAGTATCCGAGTGCACCATGTTGTACATAATTTAGGTGGGAGTTCATCGGTCGAAGTTTTATCCGATTTCAAGTTAGTATGAAGAAGTTATTGCAGTATGAACAAAAAAATAGTGGTTTCTGCCTAAGCGGAGTTTACGTACGGGGATATAGCCTATTATTTTTTAAGTACAACTGTTTGTCACCTTGGAAAACTACAGTGTGTGTCCATAAGATGAAGTATTCGATTGAACCATACTGTCAGTAATTTAGGTAGGAGTTCATTGGTCGAAGTTTTTCCTAATTTCAAGCTAGTATGAAGAAGTTATTGTAGTCTGAAGAAATAAAATAGCAGTTTCTGCTTAGGTGGAGTTCAAATATGAGGATGTAGCATATTATTTTCTAAGTACAACTATAAGTAACCATAGAGAAGTACAGTGAGCCTTGAAGTGGTGACATAGCCTGTTATTTTCTATGTACAACTTTTAATCACCATGGAGACCTATGGTGTAAGTTCATAAGCTGATGTATCTGAGTGTTCTATATTGTCTGTAATTTAGGTGGGAGTTCATCGATCGTAGTTTCATCCGATTACGAGTTAGTATGAAGAAGTTATTGCGGTATGAACAAAAAAATAGTGGCTTCTACCTAGCTGGAGTTCAAATACGGGAATCTAGCATGTTATTTTCTAATTACAACTGGTAGTCACCATGGAGAACTATGGTATATGTTCACTAGATGAAAGTATTCGAGTTTACCATATTGTTCGTAATCTAGGTGGGAGTTCATCGGTTGAAGTTTTGCCTAATTCTAAGTTAGTATGAAGAAGTTTTTAAAGAAAATAATAGTAGCTTCTACTTAGACGGAGTTCAAATATGAGGACGAACCCTTTTATTTTCTAAGTAGAACCATTAGTCACCATGAAGACAGTGAGCGTTGAAGTGGGGATATAGCCTATTATTGTCTAAATACAACTGTTAATCACCATGGAGAACTATGGTATACATTCATAAGCTGAAGTATCCAAGTGTTCTATATTTTCCGTAATTTAGGTAGGAGTTCATCTTTTGTAGTTTCGCCCGATTTCGAGTTATTATGAAGAAGTTATTGCCGTCTGAATAAAAAAAATAGCGGCTTCTACCTAGGCGAAGTTCAAAAACGGGGATATAACTTGTTATTTTTCAACTTTTAGTCACCATGGAGAACTACGGTATACGTTCACTAGACGAAGTATCCGAGTGTTCCTTATTGTCTATAATTTAGATGGAAGTTCATCAATCGAAGTCTCACCTGATTCCTAGTTTGTATGAAGAATTTATTGCAGTCTATACAAAAAAGTAGCGGCTTCTGCCCAGGCGGAGTTCAAATATTGGGATGTTAATATTAAATATTCTTCCACATGTACAACTAAAAATGCATGCACATTGTGATTAAATTCAGGCCTACCTGGGCATGCATATGTACTTGTTTATTGTGTTTATTGTTAATAATTATTATTATATAATAGCGTTTTGAAGAAAACAATTTTTATTTATTTATAAATGTTTTCGGGACTTGAAAATAGAGTCTTGGTTTTTATAAGAGGGGTTTTATAAAGTGGTTTAAAGACTTAAAAGAAGATTATTCACAAGGTGAAGGAGTTTTATAAATGGTTAGATATTTATAAATGAATTTTAGAAATGGGTTTATAGGTTTATAAAAGGAGTTTTATAAATGATTTTATGAATTTATAAAGGGTTTATAAATGATTTTAGAATTGTATAAAAGAATTTATAAGTGATTGAAATTTATAAAAGAGACTGTAAATGATTTTCAGAGACTTATAAAATTATCTATAAATGATTTTAAAGATTTATAAGGATTTTATAAATAATTTTAGAATTGAATAAAAAGAAAACCGCTCTTAGTTTTGTAAATATACTTATACCACTAAGATAAGTATATGGTATATTTTCAAAGTTGTGAAGTGTAATGTTTGTGAATATATTTATACGGTTGAGATAAGTATATGAATATTTTCTAAGTATTGAAAATATACGGATTTGTGGGTATATATTTGTAAGGGTATTTTTATACAAATAATTTACAAAGTGAATTTTGATTAATGAAAAGATTAATTAAAGAGGTTAGTAGTTGCTGATGTGCTTAACCAATGTTGGTTTTCCCTATGGAATTAAATCTCTGATTTAGATGCGTGTTGGTTGATAGTTAAATAACCAACTATCAAATATGGAACCAAAATGTAACTTTGGAAATATATAGGAGAAACACGTGAGTTATATGGCATAGTCATCCACGATGATGTTGTAATATGCGTATAAATCTCATTTCGTCCTCCTAGGACTAACGATAAGGAAATGCATCTGAATCTGCAGCTACTTTCTTTGATCCAATTCTTCCACATATGCGTAGTGGTTTACTGAATTGTTGGTGGCCATCATCCTCTGCTTTGCATCCTCATATACTAGTAGCTATCTGTCGTCTATAGGGCAAGCAAGAATTGACCATCTGGGACGGGGAGGACTAAGAATACTTGCTGTGGGATCTAGCGGCTCCAACCGCATTGACGATAGTCCTTCATTGCGACTTAGATTGCATGAGTATCGTTGTCTCCATTACTTCCTCAACCTCTAGAGGAGTGGAAGAGAATTTTCTTTTTCTTACTTTTGCTCTTACTTCTTTGAATAGAATTGTCTCTGCTTGGTCCCATCTGAGTCTAGATCCGCCTCTCAGTCAGGCTCTCCCATGCAGTTAGGAGGTGATCTCTACTCTTATCTTTGACTGTTTATTTCCTAAAGAACCAAGGTTGAGTTTACCGAAACTATTTAATGTTTTTTCGAAGATACTAGGATCGGATATGTTATCCAAAAACCACTTCGATCCAACTCAAGCGTTTAGAACTGAAGACATCTTGAAGATGATGGAATTTAAAGATCAAGCTATTTAAAGTGCAAGGGCTACTTGCTACTAATCTTAAGAGCGATTCCAAAATGGATGTAGTAGAAGTAGTGCCTTCAGTTCGTTATCTCCTGAACGACTTGTATGGATGAATGCTGGCATTGCGTTGTTGCCTATGGGGCAGTGTTAGAATTTCAAGTGAGAAGTGCTATATAAAAGGTAAAATGTAGCCTCAAGCCTCATTAACCGAAAAATGACAAAAATCAGTTAGTAGAACCATGTGTGTTGCTCACGTCATGGTATGGTGATCCCAAATCTAGATCAGTTACTATCTACTCATGTATGCTTCGAGGCTCATTAACAAAAGGGGTGATCATATTCGGTACTACTAGTCAAAAGGTAGGCCGGTGCTATGTGGTAGGGGTACAAGATGTTCTTGTCAAAACCGGTGCATTTTATTTAGAGATGTACTGTTGGAAGTAGTTCCTTACCATGTCATAGTATGGAATCCAATCTCTAATACGTGCCTTTACAATTTTGATTGTAAAACCTAGTATGGTGGAATTTGATCAATGAAGCAATTTCGACTATGATTAATAAATATTTGTACTTTAGACACTACTATAATATCAATGAATTTTCTACAGAAAATGTTTTTGTTATAGTAAGGTAAAAACCTATCCGTGTTTATATGCGGCATGTTCTTATGAGATACCTTTATTTGAAAGGGTTTTTCTGATAAAAATTAAATTCCATCTACGAGTGTTGTCTTATGTTGTTTACTAGACTGACTTGGGAGTTAACTCATTTTCAATCTCGGGTCAGACCAAGCATATTAATAGATCGTTTTGGATGAATTGGAGCTTAGAAGACGAGCTGGAGGTCCAAGACGTACCTACGTATTTCTTTGTGTTTCGATGTGTTTTCTGTTGGTTGTATTTATCAACAACTGTAAGGACGGACTGTTATAACTGTCCGGGCTGAAATAGGTTAGTATACTCTGATTAGTGTGCATGTATAATATTTTTCTGTGTAAAGATTTGTTGTATATTATAGACTATTCATTCCGTTGTGAGATTCGGTATTGTTTAGTTTTCTTCTTTCTTCCTTCTTCATTTCCTTAACCATCCATCCTTCCTTTCAATTTGAGTGGGTCATGCGAGGTTGATTGTCCGCTTAAACAGTTTGGAAAATTGCTTCATTACAAACAGTGCGATGTTTGGAATAACAAGGAATGCATGAATTAAAATTAAAAGAAAGAGATGCACAAAAGAAGGAAAATTTATGTGTTTTGTACTGTCTATTCCAAGAGAAATTGAAAAGGCAATTTCTTATAATTACAAACACTGCACAAACATCTTCTCTTTTGATAAGATATTAAAATTTGCCGTGTTAACATAAGTTGAATAAAAGTTTAGTTTCAATATATTAAAATATATTAAATCCCAAGAGTTAAACATTAAGATAAGAATGAAAAAAATACCGATAAGATGGGAAGTAATGTAATAAGAAAACATGGAGTTATAGGCAAGAATAAAAAAGAATAGAAGATAAAATGGAATGGAAATCATATTGAAACTAATGAATGTAGTAGCAACAATATTGATAACTAAGAATGAGAAGCGATAATGAATTTGTTAAAGTGAAAGATAAATACATGATGAAATGAAGATGTAAGGTCAAACATAAAAGATGTTGGGGCAATAAAGAAAGTCAAAGAAGAATAAATACACATGAATACAAAATGTGTATATATATAGCCTCGGATATGCGTTTATGACATGTGGATAATTATAATTTAACATAATTATAGAAATAAAATGACATTGAGAGTCATTAGAGTAGGTTAAAGTTGGAAAGTATATTCAACCGTAGGACCCGTAGATAGTATAGATGAAGCGATACCCTCGGGTAGTGTAAGTGCTCGGAAAGGAACCTCTGCATTTATATGCACTGGAAAGACCTTTGGGGGATGGCTAGACTGTACAAGCACTGTAGAGTAGTCTTCTTCAAATTTGTGTTGAGGAGGGTATTGCCTTGATTGCATTATGCAATCTAAATGGATGGTGGTGAGGATCGGACGCTATACAACATTATGTGGTACTAGGTTGAAAGTCAAGGGGTAGGGGTTGCATAGGTCTCAGTCTACCATCAATCCCTTGTGGTCAACGAGAAGAAAAGGGTTACACCTAATTGACCATCGCGGCCTACCAGGGATAATTCAAATGGGTATTGCAATGCCACATTTGTTTGGTAGTTTGTTTGGTAGGGGAGGGCTAGATAACCAATAACAAGATTCCTTCAAAAGAAGGATGGGGTGGTTCGTGGAGCCAAGTTCATGTTATAAGAAGAAGAAAAACTAGAAATCCCTAAAGAGACACGGCCTTATGGAGGAAAGGTCATCGGTGCACATTAGAGATTTACTTAAGATATACGATGATGCGGTCATGATACGATGAGGCGTAGAATCTTAATGAGGTGCTGAATAAGAGTACCATTGGATAGTACCTAGGTCTGTTAGGGGACTATGGGATATATATATATATATATATATATATATATATATTTGTTTGTATATGTATATATTAGAATCTACATGAGGTAGATGGGAACGGTTCAAACGTAGAGATGGAGTCAAAACAACTAATAACATTATCAGACATAACATTAAATAGTGAACAATCGGCATAAGCTAGTGTTATGTATAAGATGTAAACCAATCACCAAAGCATTGTTCTGACCCCCTCCTCATTACAACCCAAAGGACATATTGAAGGATAGGTATCGGTGTTTAGCGTGTTCGGTGCTCACAAGGACATTTGATTTTGGAAGTGTCAAATCTTGGCAGTATCTATGTGATCTATTATATTTTAAATTATTTTGCTGCAAGTTGTTTTGTTAGAGCTCTAATATTCATTCTTTTGTTTTAATTACAGGATATCAAACCAATGGTCCGTACTTTGATGGACTTGGGTTTTCGATTTAGCGAAAATTCAGGCCTACCGAGGTGCGGTTGTCCTAAGAATCCTTATACGAATTTCTAATTGAATTTCTAAACCTAACTAAAGAGAGAAAATGGCAAAGATTTGAGGAATTCCCTAATTATTTATGAATAAAAAGTGGAGAGGGTAGGGTCTTATTTATAGGAATTGAAACGCACCAGATCTGTAGGATGAAGTTATGTGAAAAAGGGATAAACCTGGACTGTTAAAATGTAGAAAAAACCTAGCCGCCACCCTGAAGTGGGGTTGACCGCCCCCTTGACCGGTTCACCACTAAGGGTCAACCACTTGGATCGGAGGTGTCGACCTATCCACTCATTTGGGACGTATTAATTTGTTTCTGCTACTCGTTTATTTTATTCCCTAATTAACTTTTAATGTTAGTTATTTAACTAAATGTTTACCGAACCTCTAAGTAAACCTACAGTTAATTTTTGAAATTCAAACCCTAAATTTATATACTCATTTGAATTTTAATTCAAACTAAATTAATTTAACTCCGAAAACTTCAAACGTTCGTAACTTGGGTCGGAGCTTTCGTGGTCAGATTCTAACTTGTATAAAATTTACATTTTCAATCCTATCTTATTTTATTTTATTTACTCAACTTGATTATGGTTGAATTAATGGAGTGTTACAGAACCATTCAAAAGGACATCCTTATTGTAATCAATCGTTTGAATATACGATTCACATTATGTTCTATTTGTTTATTTCTAATAATCTAATTTCACTGAAATTTCTACATTACGAACTTTGTTCGTTCATTATACAATATTAACATGCGATTGAATATGGACCAAATAAATAATTTTATATTGTTTTAGAGTTAAAACTCATAGAAGACAATACACCGTCTTGTACAAATAAACAATTAAGCGACTGAGGCCTGAATGTTTTAGTGGTTGTACGAGTTGGCTCTTACGTGGGTCTTGAAGCAACAACATGCCAAAGGATTTAAAGGTAAGTATATCTTATATTTCTTTGTCAATCTTTAATTTAATTTATTTAAATATCTTAACTGATAAACATTTTATCAATTTTTATTAGTTGCATAAATTTATTGATGCACATTATTTTAACTTTATGTAACAAATATTCTTATACTGTTAGAAAGGTTAAAATTTACCATTTCATTTTTCTAACAAAGCACCCGCTAAATTTTTATGTTTCTCAAAACCCTAAGAGGAAACATGGAATCTTTTGATTTCTCTTATGAGTTTTAGGATTCACATGCATTAGGTTTCTGATCTTGATGAATATCAACAAATCATAAGCCTACAAGCGATGAATAGTACTTTATTGGCTGTATCGAATATAACTTCTAACCGGTAGTTTTTGTCCTAGTCTCATCTCAACCTTGAGGAATTTCAAAAAAAAAATTGATTATTCTTTCGAACCCACCATATAGCGATGGCCTAATTATAATGCATGTACCTTGAGGAATATCCACAAATACATGGATATGTCTTACCTCGTCTAACTAATATATTAATAGTACTACACATAATATCTCTAGGTTTAGGAGTATAAACAACTAAAGAGTATGCACGTGATCTACTAATATATAAATGGTAAAGAATAACTAATATAATAAGGATTCATAACCTTCAATATACAAATATTGAGTGATATCGATTTAGGAATAATACATGAAATACCATCACGATTCAAGTGTCGGACACATCTAAAATCATGGTATACTTACAATACGTATGTACTCATTCCTTATATCTCGTTTGGGTTTCTTTCCGGTTCCACTTAATTTTATACATATATAGTTATATAAATATTAACTTAGTTATAACTTATATAACTTAATTCACTTATATAATATCATATTTAATTAGTTAAATCTTAATTATAATGCATACACATTATTAATTAAATCTTATTTAATCAATGTTAATTTTAATAATTAAATCATAATTTAATTAATTTATTTATTTATTTAATTTATTTATTTATTTAACAATTTAGTTAATTATATTAAATTTCAACTATTAAATTTTATTTCATTCATCCTTAACAATTTAAAGACGAACATTTATAATAATTATCTACATAAATCATTATTCGTGTACATTATTTATTAATTAACTTTACATTAATTTAATTAATTAAAATAATTTTTACTATAATTTAGTTCAAAATTTTATCTTCGCTTCGTTAAAGATTTTAAGATAAATATACACATAGCATTATATATGTTTTAATTTAAATAGTTAACTTTTAATTAATTAATTAATTAATCTAATTAATTAAATAACTAAGATAAAATAATTTTGAAATTAGTATTAACTTTCAAAACCAATTTTGAAAATACTAAACATTTACAACATTTCATATTTTAAACTTAAATCTAAAATAAAAAAATTTAAAAATTTAAAACATATTTTGAAAATCAGCTGAAGGCCTAAAATTAATTTGAGCCTTTATATTGGCGATAAACTTTAGGCTTATTTCATCCATTGGGCCAGGCCAGTAGGCAGGTGAGGCAGAGTACTTGATTACCCAAACCCAATATTTCGATACTACCTTTCTAGGCACACTACTAAAGGGTAGACATTAATTAGTCGCCTTAACATTGCTAATATAGACCGTATAGACTACTTGGTTTTGACCGTTGAGGAAACTAGGATGGTCATATGCGGGCTAAATAGGTGAATATATAAAAAAACAATTTTCTTTGTTAAGCTCATGAAGTCTAAATGGATGTTAGATCCATTCTAAATATTTAAATAAAATTATTATTTTATTTTATTTGGAAGGCATTTTTAAAGTTTTGGTTATAAGTATATCAAATATTTTTTGTTGTGTGAAGTGCATGTGCTACAGATAAGAAGTGCATATAGTCAATGTGACATTATGTAGCTATTGGGATTTATACCCTAGCTAACACATTCCCTCTTTACATATGTCTTTGTTGTCTAAGATTTTGATTTAAAATGTTTACACATAACAAAAGTGGAGAAGTACATAAATATATCTAAACAATAAAAACATAATAGATAATCTTAAATGATTTGAAATCTAAAATTACCAATATGAGTTTAGTTTTAATTAAAGACATGTTTGGAATTAAATAGGACATTTATTACATAAGATGCATCTTGTGATTACAAATTAGAGTTAGCAATCTATGTTACCATAAATAAATATATATACACTAGAATTTAAAGTTAACATTTAAATTAATATTTTAATTTGGAAAGGAAATATACAAAACTTCAAAGTTGAAAAGAAATATAGGGCATAGAATTTTCACAAAAGCCCAGATATAAATTTTGGATCAAAGGAACTTTTTTTAAACAATGATAAAATTATTCATTTTCAAAATATCAACCATTTAAAAAAGGAACTAATTCTCAAGACGAAAGTTAACTAAGCAACATGAATAGTTTATTTACATTTATGTATATTAATATTATAAAATTAAAAAATAGATCTGAATCAAAATTAGGTTTTTTTATTAACTAAATATCAGTGGAATAGAAAAGAAATTAGACAAGCAGTAAAAGCACATTCTTCCATAGCCAATTGGAAAGTAGTAAATGCACAATCTTCCTCTAGCAATTGCTTCACTACTAATCTCTGAGATTACATTCTCTTCCATAACCAACTGGGTAGTAAAAGCACATTCTTCCATCTCTCCCTTCTCCATGGTTGAAATATCAATGGATAATTTCTCAGTGTCAAACACCATCTGATGAACCCTATTCCTTCTTAGATCAGCCTTCATCCTCCAATACACTTCTCGAAGTCATTATCCTCATTCCACATTTCTATCTCCAATTAAGATCCTAATGCCACATAAATACCTCTAACATGAGGTCTTGCTTCAACTTTGTTACCTTCATCTCCTGCCATAGCGCTTAACATCTTTTTCAAAAACCAAATGGCATTGAGATTATTAAGGAAAATTTTGATTAACATATAAAACATGAAGAAAACAAAAGGATCATATTGACAGTGATGTAGAACAAACAGAAAACTAATACTCAAAATAAGAAATCACAGATCATAGATGCACAAACTGAAAAGAAAATCACACATAAGATGTATAGTGGTTCCACTATGGCAAGATATTGGACATCTACTTTAAGGATACGAGATTTGATTAGTTTTAAAAAAAGAAAATTATAAGATTGATAATGAAAGATAAGAAGAAGAATACGAAGAAATATAATTTGAGGGAATTCTACTTATACAAATCTTTAAAAGATGGCTGCTTTTATACAGAGATTATTAATTATGGTTAAAGTAATTGATGTATGACAATAAATCAATGCCTCATTAATTCTCCTATAATTTTTTTCTCTAATATGTACGCTCTTGATAAAGTGCCTTCTTTATTCATTTGATTAGGGCATTGATTCATTACTTCAATCTCTCGAATTTACTCTTTCTTATTTAGATAATTTATTGCCTTCTTTAATGTATTAGAAGAGGTAATAAATTTGAGTCACAATCCTGCCTTACTTAGCTAACTCCAAAATCTTCTTTAATATGGAAATATTATATCATCAAAATCTAACATAAAGATTCAAGAGCAGGTTTTGTAAAAAAAATTGGCAAAGCCAGCGGGGAGAACAAACAAATACACAAAGGAAAACAAAAAAAAAACAGTTGTGGCTAAAACAGGCAGGCCAGTAGCTAAGCAAAAAAGCAAAACACTATGAAAAACACTTCAATAAATAAGGACACATAAACACAAAGCAAAACAAAGGACAGAAGTACTAAGAAGAGCCGAAGACAATCAAACAAAACATAGTTTGATGTGAGAAGGGAAATCGAAAGGACATAGCTCCATCCCCTCCTTAATTTCATGTAGCAATAAATTCTTCATTTGACAGTGGATTTCAACTTCCCATGATATAAAGCTTGATTCCTCTCCGACCATATTACCTTCACAAACTTCTTTAATATAAAAGGAAGTATATAAGTCTTCATCCCTTTCCATCTTGTTGCTTTAAATATGATGTTCCATTCCCTCAAACTGTTTCTCATACAATTATGCCTTCTTATCCTAGACATAAGCATGGACCAAAGACCGTATACATAAGGACAGTTAAAGAATATATGTAAGATGTCCTCAATAGCATTGTTGCACAGAACACAATTTAGGTCAACCACAAACCCTTTAGCCATTAGGTTTGACTTTGTATGAATAGCATTATTTATGATTTTCCATAAGGTCAGATTCTCTCCATCATTATTATGTTTAAGCCAAACTCGTTTGTTCTAACTGAACCATGGGAAAGAATTAGTGTTCATGATTGCATAATACACATCACTAATATTGAACTGGACATCTTGACGGTCCACAAAACTGTAACGACCCAGAATTTTAGTTAATTAAAATTTGATATTTAATTAATTTTAAATATTAATATGTGAAATTTATAAGTTGAATAAATTTTATTTCGAATAATTTGATTTAATTGGATAATTAAATCGATAATTAAATAGTTGGAAATACAGAAATAATTGAAAATTGGGTTAAATATGATTGAAAATGATTTGTAAAATTTTATTTTATCATATTGGAGTTAGAATGATGTTATAGAACTTTTAAAATCGAATTAAAAGTTAATTTGTGAAAATTGAATATTTTAATAATTTAATCGACTAGTGAAATTAGCCGTTTTTCGAACAGTCTCAGAATTGGACGAAACTAGTTCCATTGGATCCGTAATAGTTTGTTATTATCGGATATCAATTTTCGTAGCAATCGGAGTTATCGTTTGATCGTGGTAGCTCGAAACGCATCGAAATTGTTTTAATATTTATTTGGCGAGTTAAAATAGCCATTTTTGAAACAGTGTCGGATTTTGACGAAACATGTTTCATCGGATCCGTAATGTGATATTATTGTATGGTTTCAAATTTCGTGTCAATCGGATTTATCGTTTGTCCGGTGCAAGCTAAAACGCCTAGAAAATCGTTTAATCGGTTTAATTTTAAATCGAACGTTTTATTACCATAACTCGCACAAATGACCGAATTAGCTCCCGAAACATGTTCCATTGTGTTCGGAACGCGGGGTAAACCTTAGAAACGCCAATCGGCACGCTTCGTTTGGAGTTCGGAACATCCGGGATGAATAGTGTCGCGCAAATTTTCTATATAAGGACATATAATTTTCATTTTTGCAAAATATTAGAAACCCTAGGATTTTGAAACTGCAGCCGCCTCCAATATTAACCAATGGCCGAAATTTACAGTTCTTCCTCCTCAAGTTTCTTTAAATCCATGAAGCAATCCAAGAAACTTTCTACATGAAACTTGTAGAGCACCTCACGAACTACAACTTCAACGGTCAAGATCGAAAAATTTGAAGTGGATCAACGGGAAAAGAAGCTTGAAGGCCTGCAGTTCGGCCTTGTTTTGCATGCTCAATAGGGGGCCGAGCTCCTTGTTATTATAGCCGAAGATGGAGCTTGAGATGGGCTTTGGAATGGAAGCTTCTGATCGAGGTGGAAGTGCTCGAATTCGTGACGATAATTGGTGAGATAGTGGCGGCATGGGTTTTGTGATGGCCTGTAGGAACGCGTGAGAGAGGAGAAGAGGGGGTGCGTCTGTGATTTGGTGATGTTGTGATCCAAGGGCTGAGGTGCATTGTAGGGTTAAAAATATAAATAGATTTGTAAATTATATAAATTATAAAATCGTGTAACTTTGAAAATTCATATCTTTTTCATACGAGGTCGAAAACGCGCGAAGCCAGTTGCGTTGGAATTGTATGGACGAGCACTACGCTATGGAATTTGATTAGAGTCGTTTGGAGTTAGTGAGAATTTCGGTAAAATTAAACGCACGTTTAATTTTATTCGAAATAAATCGCTAAAACGAAATTGAAATCAAGGTGAGAACTTCTCACTCAATCGAATCAGTTTCGATTTTATTTTAAATAGTTAGATTTAAAATACTTGAATGTATGTTTGAATGATGATTGTTATCTATTGATTGTTAAAATAGACATTATGCGCCGTTAGTAAGCGGATGTTATTTATTAAAAACATATACCGCGAATATTTCATAAACAGTGAAATTGGTATTATTTATGTACTTGGAATTGATTTCCCGCAGTATATAGCGGATGAGACATTATTGCGTCGTCTATTAAGCGGATAATATTTTAAATCCCATATACCGCGATAATTTTGTACTGGAACGGAATTGGTATTGTGCTAACATCTTTGGATGCAGGAAAACAGGTTGGAGGGATCCAACTGGATTCCTCAACAGTATTTATTTGATTTCAGATATTTTGATATTTGATTGATTATCATATCGATATATAATGTCGTTGTTGTCGTGATTGACTATTTGGTGTGTGGCATCACTAGGCCAATTTTGAAATCTGAAAAGGATTTTAAAATTGATTTTTTTGAAAGTATACGTTTATAAAATATTTTTGGAATTGATCCATTTTAAATAAATAAACGTTATAATGTTAATGTTATAGAAATTATAATTTTTGAGAAATATAGTTAAAAGTTGATTTTTGAAAAATGGGGTTAATGATTTTATAAAATAGTTTAAATCGGGATTTTTGAATTTATTATAAAAAGTTGAAATATAGGATTTATAAAATTTGATTATTTTATAAATCAAAATGATGAAATTATAAAGGAGTTTAAAGACGTTTAAAATAATAATATGAATTGATTTATATAAAGATTTATAAATTGATATTTGTAAATTAAAAATATTAGAATTATAAAACGAGTTTTTATAAGTGTTAGAATGAATTGTGAATAAATTTCATAAATGAATGAAATTTATAGAATTATAAACGGTGAAGTTATAAATGGAATTTTATAAGCAGCATGTTTATAAAATTTGTAAAAGTTATTAAAAGAATAAGTTTTGGGTAAATAAATGAATCTTATAAGTTATAAGATTTATAATTTAGGAAGTTTAAAGGAACGATTTTGTAAACAAATAATTTATAAGTATTTAACTTATAATATGAACTTTTAGTATATCATTGGGATATGAAATTGAATAGATTAATAAAGGAGGTTTATAAAAGGAAGTTGTTATAAAATAAATAGAAATGGAAATTATAAACATTGTTTTATAAATTCGCAAACGGCTTATTTTGATAAGTAAATTGTTATAACTTATTTATGGAGTTATATTCAAGTTTTAGACAGTGAATAATCCTTTGAAATAAAATGTATAGAAATGATGAAATGGGTTAACATAGTATATTCACGTTTTTGAATATGAATAATATGTTAAAGAAAATGTTTTGGATGTGATGTTTTAAATAAAATTAAGACGATCTAACGATGTTTTTGAAATGTGTTAAGATTCGAAACCATATTTTCAACATTCATTGTTGAAATAGACGTTTTCGAGAAATAAAAGGAAATGGTGGACTATAACACTGTTGTTATAGTAAATGATTTCCGAACGGAAATGTTTGGTATAGTATTGGGATTTATATATATCTATCTTAAATTCGAATCCCTATACTAGTGATTTTGGGACGTTGTAACGATGTTTTACGTAACATTCGTTTTGACCCAAATAAATATGTTTAAGAGAATGATTTCCTTAAAGAATGAAATATATGCTTAATTTCGATTTAAGTATACTGAATATTTTTCAAGTGTTGAAAATAAATGGATTTGTGAATTACTTGTTAATAAATAAGTATGGAAATGTTTTTCCAATGTAAAATGAAACGTTTTGAGAATTTATCTTTTTGAAGATAAATTGAAAATGAATAATTGAAATTGTTTATTCATAAATATTTTGGAATATAAATTCACTATGGAATTTATAAATGAAAAGGGGAATCTGCTTAAAAATAAACGTTGATTAGTTTTTGAAGTATGGGAATTAATTTACGGATTTGGAACGTAAATATAAAGTAAATCGTTAAGGATTTATCTAACTGTTTTAAATGAACCATGTTGAAATGAAAGTATTTTCGCATAAGGAAATGTTTGAAACATGTTTTCAAAAGTGGTAAATGTGAAAAGTGATTTTGAAAATTGTTTTCAAAATGGTTGAAGTGTGAAAATTATATATCTTGTAAAGATATTTTTGGGAAATAAATAATTTGGAAAATTATTTGGAATCTGGTGATGTTGTGCATATCCATTGATAGTTCAATAACCGACTGTCAATATTTACCTTTGAATGGGTATTTGTTGTGATTTGCTGAATTTGAATGCCACACTTATTTTTAAATTATTGCGCTCGTTATTCGGATTACCCATTCCGAATAGTGATACGACGTAATGGATAGCATTGAAGACCGGTGTTGAAGACCGGATATTTTTGAAACCGAAAGGACAACTCGTCGAATGTCTTTGCATCGACTGGTCCCCGGTATAGAGACTCCATATGTGATGGGAAGTCCGGTCGTGATTAGTGAATATCCGGATTGCAAGGACTTCTTTGTAAGTGCCTTCGGTTCTGTTCGATCCCGGAACAGACTTGTATGGATAGTATGTCTGACATTACAAATGGAGATATAAAACTGATTTCTTTCAAATATATTTCTGTTGGTGGCGGAGAATTTATTCTCTTATCTTAACACCCTTCTCTGAGACGTACGAGCTCAGAGGTTATGTAGTTGATGGTTATCAGCGATATATTCCCAATTTGGTAATGTGACATGCTGAGTGTTGCTGTGAAACGATTATTGGTTGATCATTTGTGATATGATCATTTGTTTGATCACTTATCTTTGTGATCATTTCTATGATCATTTGTTGACCCAAAGCACAGCTTTTGTATAAAGCGTGACTTTGTGGACGAAACTTTGTCGAACCTCACACCCCGGAATGGTCAAGACAGGAAAGATGCAGCAAGGTTATTGGGGGTAGCACCCCTTAGGGTATGTGCATTTCCTTCTGGAAAAGGGTGGTATCATGGTATGGAGCCCAGATACTTACTCATGTTGAAACACTTTATTTATTATGGTGTGATGTTGGTTACGAGCGCTCGGATAAAGGTCCCAAAGGACCGGGGGATGGCATACTCGTGTCAGTAGTTACCCAGTTAGGGGTAACCCGGCCTTGTGTTGGCAGAGATCCGGTTTGGTTCTCGAGGACGTCCTTCCAGAGGCGTTCTCATGTGGCAATGGGAAGTTCCTTGGCCTGACCATTTGTTGGAAATCCAAAGAAACAATACGAGACTTGTACGGTTTTAATTGTAGAACCTGCCTCCTCAGGAGGTAGCTATAGCGGGCATAATATAATGGTACCTATGCTCGCTAAGATTTATATTCTACTTTTGAAATGTTTCTACACTATGCACTAATAATAATATCAAAAATGATTTGATTTTGCGTAGTAAGCATCTTTGACTATCATAAGGAGAAATCTCCTCCAAGTCTGCGTTTGCATTGTGTGTGTGGTGGGAGGTCTTATAGTAGTCTCATTTTTAAAAGCATTGCGAATTGACTTTGAAAATATTCCTCTATTTTGATTTTAAAGATAAATAAACTGTTTTGAGTTCTCACACCAGTCTCATGACTGACTCGAAGTTTATTGTTTTCCTTCCTAAACTCTGGGTGCCCACCAATTTTCACACGGGCAGTCAAGAGACAGGTTTATCAGGATATTCTGGAATTCAGGAGTTGCTGGAGGCAAGCTGGATGGCATGGCGTATTATTAGTATATAGTATTTCTTTTCCACTGTTTGTTGTTGTTTGTTGTGGTACACTCTGATGATATAGTAATGTATAAAATGTAATAACTGATATGGTTTTTTTTTTGAAGATTATTCATTTATTTATTATATGTTGTTCCGCTGCGATTGTGAGATTCTGATGTTGTTCTGTTGTTTTCTTTCTGTTCTGTTCTATCTTCTTCTATTTTTCTTCTACCTTTTTCTTTTTCTTAAACACTGAGAATTCGTATTTCCGTTCATCTTGAGTTAATCTATGGAGATTAGTGTATATTCAAGGAGTACGGATTTGCGGGTCCTCACAAAAACACACTCCTCTTGCACCAATTTGATTTCAGTTTGTTGATAATATGTCCAGAGTTGTCGAATAATTTGATTAGAAGAGTAGGGAAAAATGACAGCCACCATAAAGAAGTTCATGAGCTTTAGCGTTAAGACCTATACCAATTTGAGATATTTGCTGATGAGTAAATATATTACCGAGGATGACGCCATGTCATTTGTAAAAATATTTAAACATCAACAAACATAAGAGAAGTATTTAATGGTTCCTTACATATTGGATCGAGCAAGAAATCTTTGCACAAGATAGAAAGACTAATTATATGAGTAAAGAAATCCATCATAAGAAAAAAACATATAAAGACATAGGATCTCCTAGTTTTATCCCTTGAGAACCCTTAAAGAATCAGCCCATTGTGTTTCCATTAAAGATAAGGAAGTAACATGCATTTGATATACAAGTATTGGTCCATAGCGCAAAGTGAGAAGGGAAACACATATTTTCCATAATAGAAAATATGGCCTTCCACTGAGTAGTATCGTAAGCTTTTCAAATACTAGGTTTAAGCATGGATTTGGGAGAAATATGTTTACAGAGCCATTAAAACATTATGAAGAATATTCCTATGGGAAGAAAGGCTGCCTGATTCAGGGAGATGAGAGATGGAAGAAATTTTCATTCTAAATGCAGTGATCTTTGAAATGTATTTGTATATTAAGTTATAGCAGGCTATAGGTCTAAAGTTAGAGACAATGGAAGCATCCTCAGATTCAGGAATGAGAGCCAGATTAGTAGCATTTATTCCTTTTAACATTCTACTATGATTGAAAAAGCAATACACAATTTTGAGAAGGCCAATATAAATTATTTCCAAAAATGGGTATAACAAAGAGCACAAAATCCATCAGGACCCAAACATGAATTTTATTTCCATATTTGTACCGTAGTAGATAGAAAGCTAACTTCGTCGGGATTAAGTTTGGGAAGAGGAATGCAATCATTCACAATTAAATTAGGTTCATGAGGCTTTGAGCTTCTTAAAAGATTAGTAAAATATCCAGGAAAGGCCTCATCAACTTCTTAAGGAGTACTATGATTCTCACCTTGGTCATTGGTGATTTGGAGGATATTAGCTTTAGATTTTTTAGTCTTAAGTGAAGCTAGAAAATATTTGGAATTTCTATTACCTTGCATGTCCCATAGCAGTCTTAGCTTCTGACTCTTCCTACTAACCTTAGCAATGAGAGCTTCATCAAGCTTATTAGCTATTTCTTTTAAAATTATAACTCAAATCTTGCTAATAGAAAAAAGGAAACAAATCAATTAATTTAATTAATTGCTTGCCAGATATACAATAAGAGAAAAGTAGATATGTGCATCTTTTCATAGAAGGAGATAAATATCTACGTTAAATCAAAAGCAAATCAATGCTTCAAATTTTGTATGAAATTGATTATCTGCTTTTCTAATTAATTTTACATTTTTCGAAGATTTAGCTCCATTCTAGTCCTATTTAAAGACGCCTTAAGCTATGGGAAAACATCTCATTCTTCTTAAACAATAGTTCCTCTTAAATATTCTTCTGTGGATTTGTAACAGAGATAAGATTTCTCTGCTTTAGAAAATCTCTACCATTTTCTAATCTCTCCTCTCTAAATTGGTGAAGTAACAAAGTTGTTGGCTCTCCGTGGATGTACGATACAAATCTGATCCATGTTAAAAAAATTGTGTCATTTCTTTTAGTTATTTGATCTTGTATGATAACTTAATTAATATTGAATTTGCATCCATGTTCAATAGACAAAACTAGATCCTAGTTAATCGCTTTTGCATTTACTGATAAATCATTCCCCCATTTTTCACTACAGTGTGGTATCAGAGCTGGTGTTGTTGTACTGTTTCGGCATTATTGGTGAATTCTAGAAAATCTATTCATATATCTCGTGTTAATTATGGTGTTACACAATTTGATGGAAAGAAAGATTTTGGAACTTAGAAGATGAAAATGGGGGCAGCGTTAAAGAAGAAGAAGACTTATAACATTCTTTCTATGCCTGAGAAATTGAAGAACGACGACGCAGATGTTTTGGAAGAGATGGAAGATGAACCTCTTACAATAATCTAGTTGAGTTTCTCAAATAAAGTTCTTAGAGATTTTTCTCAAAAGAATACGGCGAAGGAATTATGGGATGCATTATATGATGCGCATCAAGAAAAGTCTCACAAATTGGATTATTCTTTAGCAACAGCTCTATTCATTTATGATGAAGCCTAAAGTCAATCTTGTGGAGCACGTTGATGCTCTTACTACCTTGGTTATTAAGCTTAAGGAAGTAGACGTTGAGATTAAAGATGAGAAGGCACAAGTAGTGATCCTCTTGTGTTCTTTGCCTAAGGAGTATACTGCTTTTGTTAACTCCATGATATATGGTCGTAGTAAGGTTAGTCTGTCGCATGTTAATGCTAGTCTTTATAATGAGGTGTTGAAAGGTAGATTGGCGAGAACTAATATAGACAGAGACTCATAGGGCTTATCTGTTTAGAGAGATAGAAGTTAATGCAAGTCAAAGTATGTTGGAGATCAAATCAGTCAAGGTCTCAATCTAGGGGCCCTGATCGATTGACTTGAAATTATTGTAAGAAACCATGGAACTTTGTAGCTCAATTTCTCAAGCTCGAAGGATGAAGAAAAGACCCAAAGCAAGCCCCAGTGTCTACTATAGTTACATTAGATACAGAGAGTGATACCTATGTATTGACAGCTTCCGGCTCTTCTAGGAAGAGCAACTTATGGCTTATTGATTCTGGCACATTCTATCATATGACACCTGATAGGAACTATTTCTCTACATACCATGAGATTATGAAGGAGAGGTTAATGGGAAATGATGATTCTTGTGGTATGGTTGGTGTTGGTAGTGTGAGCTTAGAATGTTTGTTCGTGTTATTCATACAATTATCGATGTTAGACATGTACCTGATTGGAGAAGGAGCTTGATTTTTGTTGGGAAGATTGTAGTTGAGGGAGAGAAAATGAAGATATCGAAGGGTTCCATGATTTTTATGAAAGATGAGAGGATAGAAAATCTTATTTATTGAAGGGCACTACTATAGCTGGTGAATCATCTTATGTTACTTCGGCTGATTTAGAGTCTTTTAGATTGTGACATTTACAGGTGGGCCATATTGCTGAGTGCAGCTTAGATGAGTTGAGAAAGCAAGGTTTGATTGATTATGCTTATCATTTAAAGCTTGGCTTTTGTAAGGAATGTGTTCTTGGTAAGAAGACAAAGATTTCTTTTGGTACCGGAGGCTGTTTTAGAGTATGTTTATAGTCACCCAAACTATTTTTAATTATTAAATTTAATATAACTATTGAACAAAAATGGTTAGAAATAAGAATTTAATGATTTATTAATGTATTTTATATAATATTAACTTGAATAAAATTTTAAAATAACCAATTTTGAAGATTTAGGTAATAACTAGTATTGAAATGAAATTCTATGTATTGAATGTGTTTATATCAATAGTTGGAATCGTATAATAATTGTTGAATTATTTTAAAATAGAAGTAGCTGTTTTATTATTTGAATTCATTTTAAAGTTAAATTTTATAAGTTAAATAGCTCATATTTCAAATATAGTGATTTATTTGATAATTAAATTGTTTAAATTTAATATTGGAAATTATTTAAATAATTGAATTTTGAATTTAATATGAATAAAATTGACGTAGGAAGTTGACATAAATTCTATTTAAAGAAGAATGAAAATTGTTAACTTTTAAAATCTAATTAAAGTGATTAAATTGATTTTGCAAATTTCTCATTTTAATTAACGTATAACAATAGTCTTTTTGGGCATTGTCTCGGATTTCGATGAAACGAGTTTCGATTGATCCGTAATAGTGAGTTATTATAAGATTGTAAATTTTGTAGCGATCAGACTTATCGTTTGGCAGTGCAAGCTTGAAATGCATAATATTTATTTTCCGAACTTTAATTAAAATAATTTAATTTTGAAAAGCTATCTTCTGAATATGATGGAATTGGTTCCCGAAGACTAGCTCCATTATGTTCGGATTAGGGGTATAACATGTAAAACGTCAGGCGACACGCTTCCTTTGGAGTTTGAAATTTTCGCGGATGAATCGGGTTGGAAATTTATATATAAGCCAACGCATTATTTTCATTCCGCCAACCCTAATAAGAAAATATCGGTCGCTCTCTCTCTCGCGTTTCAATGGTTGAAAATTCGCAATCTTCTCTTCGGATTTTCTCCTCAACCGTTCAATGAAATCTCAATCTCCTCTACGTTGTGTGTGGTTGGATCAAGGTGAATGTTCATGAAACCGCCTGGATTTTTTCGCATAGCTGCTGCATTTTTAGGTTTTGGCGTGTCGATATGCATGGTCGACAAGGGTGTGCAGTGGCATTGAGCGTGGAGGCGGGGCTACGGGGGTAGTCGACGACGATGAGATGACTGCGATCGATTTTTAAAAAAAAAATAAAAATAAACGAGAGTCATAAGTTAGCCTGGGAAGAGTTACGCGAGCGTGCGGCGTAGAACATGACGAATGGGAAGAAGGTTAGGTAGTGTTTGTTAATTATTTTTTTAATTATTTTAATTACTGCTATGCTAATTATCGTTTAACTTTCTCGTACGAGGTCCGATTCGAATGAAACAAGTTGTGTTAGAACCGTAGTGATGAACGCGACGACATTGAGTGGAAATGGAATTTATTTGAAGCTGAAAATTTTCAGTTTTAAATAAATGTGAGTATTTTGAATGCTCACGAAATACTAAAATATAATTTTGTTAGTTAAATTTAAAATTATGAAGTGATTTATTTTTATTGACCATCGTTTGGTAATTTAACTTACATTTAAATTGACATATGAATTGAACTGATAGGATTTTAAATTGGCAGTTAAATTGAAATCGGAATTAAATTGCTAGTTAAACTCCTGGTCACTGATAACTAGTTAACTGTCATGACTTATTGGCTGTTTTGGATGTTGATTGTGATGGATGGCTATTGGATGATATGTTGGATAATTGGTTGTTTATTTATTTTCATATGTTCCTGTTATCACCCCGTATATTATTGAAAGTACATAACTGTAACTTGAACCATTTCTAATATATTAAGAAATAGGTAGAAATGATATGTACCTATGATGCTTTTATTTGAATTGAAATGATATATATCCATCCTTGAAATTAAAATTGAAATAACTATTCACTTGGGCATTGGATAGAAAATTATATATAGACATCGAATTGGTTAAACTAAATGGTTTTAAAATCTTGGATTTGAATATATTTAAATGAGTTGATTTAAAGAAATGAAATCAAATTTATAATGTAACGAGCTGGATTTTTCATAGTTTAATTTTGAATATTTAAATGGTTTAAATATTGAATTTGGAATACAAGTTGATTTTGAATATGAAGATTTCATTTTGAAATTTTAGAATAAATTTAAATTTCAAATATAGCGATTTATCGTAATAAGGAAATAGTGAATAGCTGAAATTTGAATTGAATATGAATCGAAATGATTTATAATATGGATATAAATTCTATTTAAATTAGAATGCAGTAAGTAAAGTCTAAAACTGAGATTTCAAGTGATTTAGTAAAATTTTGAAATCGTCGATTTAATCGACGCGATAAAATAGCTATCGGGCACAGTCTCGTAATTTGACGAAACTAGTTCCATTGGACCTGTGATAGTGCCTTATTATCGAATTTCAAATTTCATAGCATTTGAAGTTATCGGTTGGTCGTGCGATCTAAAAACACCTAGAAATGATTTCATTTTGTTTAATTTAACTAGTGGATTTAAAAAGCTATCTTTGCCATACGATCGAGTTAGATCTCGAGGCTTGTTCCATTGCCTTCGAAATAGGGTATAATATTAGGAACACCAGGAGGAACACCTCAATAGGAGTTCGAGGGTTTTCTATATATGATATGTGATATTTTGAATGGATAAGTAAGGGATTAAATCCAAACGAAATCAAGGCTGACTATTCTTGTTCCAGCCCACCCTACCCTAGCATACGAAGCCATCCTTTTCCCTGTTTTAAATCGTGTTCCCCATTTTCTTCTCTTTCTGTTTAATTTGAATCAAATGCAAGCTTAAAAAATCGCGATTTATCCCCTCCTTCTTTCAGGAGCAAACAAGTTGGATATAAAAAAATTGAGATCTATTCAAAACAAAATCACATATCTCTTCTTTAATTTCTTCTTTGTACACAAAATCAATTCATTCGCGTGCAGTTTTGGTGGCTTCGATCCATTCGTGACAAAGTAGTAATGTTCTTGTGGCTTCAAGCATGGCGTTCACAGCTAAGGCGGAGGGAGGAGGCGCTCAGTTGATGGTCGATGGTGGAGCACGTGTGCGCTCACGAGGGAGTCTAGGGGGTTAGAGGAAGATGAACTTCGTCCAAGCAAGTGTGGGGTGTTTCGGTCGAAGTTGCTACGAGTGCGATAGTGGCAGTAGGTAAAGAGAAAAGAGAATACGGTGGGAAGATGTCGTAGAATCAGATGCTCATGTTGCTAAAGGTTTCGATGGCCGTTGGAAGACCTGCGGATGATGAACAACGACTTGATGCAATAGAAAGACCCAAAGAAATTCAAAGAGATTTGACATATGGAAATTCCTCATTTATTCGAAGTATGGCACGTTTACATGTCTCGGGCAGTTTTGGTTGGTCCTTAACCCAGAGTACTGCCATAAACATCTTGGTAAAAGAATATACAATCTTATATTAGAATATGAGAGTGGATGCTGATGTCACGATTCAATTGTGGAAGTAGGGTTATCTTGTTCGTAAGGTAATTTTATGTAAAAACAAAATTATAAATTTAAGTTAATTATAAATTGAATTATTTCGAAGTCCATTGATCCATATAAAATTATATATAAGGTCCAAAAATCATGAAAACAAGTCAAATGTGGCTCATAGCGGTGAAATCTACGCAATAGGATTGATTTGGAGATTATTGAAGCCAGCTAGGATTTTAAACTAAATTGGAACGGGTTTGCAAATTAAAATCAAGGAGAGTAAAATCTCACTCATTTGGATTACCACTATTAATTTAAATAGTTAAAATTATTTATTGATTGATTGGATGACTGGATAATAATTATTACTATATATTTGATGTTATATTATATATATAGTAGTATATATTAGTAGTTGGATATATTTCCAGCCGTTGGAGCGGATGAGACCCTATGCGCCTCGCATAAAAACGGATGACCCTATATTACCGCAATTTCCCCCTCGAAGTAGGATTGATATTTTATGTTGTATTAATATCTATGGATGCAGGAAAACAGGTTGGAGGGATCTAATTAGTTTCCTCAAATGCATATTGATTGTTTTATATAAACTGATATATGATGTGAATTGATAATTTGTTATAGATTATTATTGTGATTTGAATTATTGGATTCCTTAGTAGCACTGGCTTGAATTTTGGTATTTTAAATACCATAAGTATTATTTTTAAATTTGAAGGATATAGAAGGGATTTTAGATATAAAAATGTTTATATTGGAATTTGGATTTATTTTAAAGGATATCGAGTTGGATAACATAATAATTTGTTTTTAGGTTTGTACTTAATATTTTTACTAGAGCTTTTAAAATAATTTATACAAAGAATTTTTAACTATGGATTTTAAAAGGATATTTTTAAAAATATGGTTAAGGAGTTTTGAATCGATACTAAAAATACTTTTGAAAACCGATGGGATTTATTAAGAAATGAATTTATAAAATGAGATTTATAAATGAGATTAGTTTTTATAAATGAGTGAAACTCAAAGGAGTTATAAATTTATAAACATTGTTATAAATAAAGGACATTGATATCAGATGATAATTTAGGAATATAAAATTCAAAGGATGAATTTATATATGGATATGGAAATAGGGTTGAGGAAAAATAGCGGATGCTATTTTTGAAAAGTGGAAGTGGTTAAGGAGATTGGAATGAAAGCGTTGTGTTAGGAATCGTGAGGAATTTATAAATTGAATTGGTTCTTTGGTTATTTTTTAAAAATTATAGAGAAATTAAATTATTTTAAAAGAGAATTTTTATTTATTCAAACTATGTAATTTAAAGCTGCTTTAATAATAAATTACTTTGGAAGTGGTTTTTTCAAATACCTAATATTAATTGAAATAAATATCTAATTTTTATAATCATCTTTGTAAATTGACTAGTTTTATTTAAAAATGAGTTGGAAATGATTTCTTGATGTTTTATTAACAAATCAATATTTTAAATAGTTACTAAACTAGCTTTAAAAAAATTATTATTCTTTAAAAATATTTATTATATACATATATATATATAGAGAGAGAGTATTGAATTGATTGAAATTTATTTATAAATTCTCTCAAGATTCGTAAAAGGGGTTTATAAAATGGATATGATTTTGATAAGAGGAATTTTATAAGGAATTTGGAGAAAAATGGAACTTCAAAAATGTTGAATATGGGAACTTTGAAAATGAAATCTGAATTCATAATGAAGTTATAAATTGTTGGTTGGATTTATAGAAGAGTAAAAATCGGTTTTTTGAAATTGTAAGAAGGAATTTATTAATAATTCCAGAGATTATGACATAAGTTGTGAAATATTCTCCTAAGTATTGAAAAGAGGGTTTTGGAAAATATTTTAAGTGTGAAATGATTTATATAGAATCATTTTTCAAGTGTTGTAAATTGGATTCGGAAATAGTTCTAAGCGTTGAGATGGTTTAAAAATATCCTGTTATAGAAATAAGTACTTGAAAATATGTTCTAATATTGAAAAATTTGAAAGAGATTTGAATATATAAATCTTAAAAAGATATTTGAAAATAAATATGTTGGAAAATTATTATATGGGCGTAGTCACTGCTTATGGATGTTATTTGATAGTTAAATAACCGACTATCAATTTTGGTCAAATTCGTTGATCGTTTCGTAGAGACCGGGATCAGATTTAATTATCCGAAAACCACTTCGATTCGATTTGAGCTTTAACAACGAATACCGTGAAGGTAGTGAAGATGTGATTCGGTTTGTCTAGACCTAGGAAAACTTGTATGGACAAATGCTATCAAAACATCATTATTGGAGTATGATGAGCACTCTAAGTGGAATTGTTCTTAAAAGCTAAATGTAGCCTCAAGCCTCATCAATCGGGAATGACTAAAACAGGGAAGATGCAGGAAGGCTAAGTGGGTTGCACCCAATTAGGCTATGTTATCACCTTTCTAGATACCCTTGGAAATATATTATAAATTATGGATACGGTTGTGCATGAAAAAGTGTGCGCTCGATTTAGGGTGTGAACACCTGAGGTGATAACATATTCGGTACTATCTAGGTTAGGGATAGGCCGGTCTTGTGTTGGCAGGGGATCCCGGCAAGGTCCTCGATACATTTTTTTAGAGGTATACTGTGACGGACGGTACCCCAGTAGCCTAGTCATTGTATGAAATCTATTCTCCAATAAGCGTCGCACGGTTCTGATTGTGCCCAACTATGCTGAAACATGATATGCAAGCATTTAAACTATTTTCTAATTTACTTTCTATAGACACTATAATAATATCAAATGATTTTGATATCAAATGTTTTGGTTATCGTAAGGGTCATGTTTTTGTGTGATACGGTCTTACGAGATACTTTACTTTTCAATGGATTTTGATAACTTTAATAATTCAAATTGAGTGTGTTTTCTCACGCTGGTTTTTCAGACTGACTCGTGTGTTATTTTATTATAATGCTTGGGTCAGACCGAGTATTATAGATTTAGTTTAGGATACTACGGAGCTCAGGAGACGAGCTGGATGACAGAGACGTATACCCATACTTGATTATATTCTGTTGTGTGTGTGTAGACTATAAAGTCAGCACTGATGAGGACAAGTTATAATAATTGTCCATGTTGATGTATTCATTATTGTACTCTAATGATTGTATGCTTATTTATAGCTACAAATTCTTTTGTATAAAAATCTATTATATATTATAATTTGTTCCGCTATGATTGTGAGATTCTGTATTGTCGATTCAGCCTCTTTCTTCTTTACCCCTAGCAATCGGTATTTCTGACACTTGAATATTTGGCATGTTATACAATGAACGCATTGATGTCGATTTTTGAGGGTTGAAAACCAGGTTCATTACATATAAAGCTTGAATTAATTTTGAAGCTGTTCAATATAAATTTAGTTAAAAGAAAATGTTTTAAAGAATTTAATTTGGAATTTTGAGCTATGATTGGAAAATGACTAGAATTATAGAAATTAAATTATTTTAAAGTTTTGAACTTTTATTCAAACTTTGAAATATTGCTAAGTAAAGGTAATTTAAATGGATATTTCAAAATTTAAGCTCGAAATGGAATTAATTTAAAGATTTGAATCTAAATTTGAAAATTGAAGTTTAATTTGATTTAAGTGATTTAAATAGATATTCTGAAATTGAACTCGAACTTTATATAAACTGAAATGGTTTAAGATTGAGAATTAAATTGAAATTTAAACTATAAGAATCGAATCAATGAAATTAAAATTGAAATTAATTTAAATTGAAATTAATTTGAATTGAAATTGAAACTGATTTAAATTGAAATATGAAATGAGTCAGTTTGAATGATTTGAGATTAAAGATGATCTGAATTGGAAGATTTGAAATCGGTTTGATTTAAATTTGGACCTGAATCCATATTTATTGGAAATGGGAAGAAACGGTTTTGAATTTGAAATTATTTTCACTATAAACTATTTTCCTATAAATTGTTTTAAAATTCATCTATTTAAGTTCTCAAATTATTTAAATTTTCAAATCATTTAGTATATAACCTATTTTGATAATTTGACTATTTAAACTATTTAAAACTATTCAAAAAAATTCTAAAAATTTAAACCGGTCAGAGTGGGAACTGTTTATATTTAGATCGTGGATTTAAATGCAAATTGGGTTAAATTGAAGGTATATCCTAAGTGTAAATTCGAAATGACTTTGGAAGTGAAATTGAGATATTGAGGCGAAAATGATTTTCAAGTGAAATTGACGTGTTTTGAATAAATATGATATTTTTAAATGAACAATATTTTGAAGAGAATATGATATTTTGTTATCAAGTTGATTGTTTTCGAAATGTTAAAATACCAACCGGTGTGTAAAACGATTGCAATATCCCGAAATTTCCAGGAATTTAAAATGTGATAATCTCTTATTTAAAATTATTTGAAATTGATGAAATTGTTATTTTTCAAAAATAAATAACCAAGTAATAAAAATATAATGTCTTAATTTTGGTAATAGATTGGTTTTTAAAATAATACTAATTATTTTATTGTGTAAATAAATTCAAAATAGACTTATTGTTTTCAAAGTTAATAAGTGTGTTTAAATATATTTATATTTGTGTATTTTAAATTGATTTTAAAATAGGATAAATTAGTTGTAAATAAAAATAAGCTTATTTAAAAATAGATATTATATTTATTTAAATTAATTTTAGATTTGGATTTTTAAATTTGACTTTGAAATTGAATATAAATTTGAAATTATGGGGATATATATACATCTTAAAATAAAATAATAATATAGTTTGGTTTTAAAATATATAGATAATGTTTTTAGTTAAAAAACAAGATTTGTTTTGTATTATTCTTTTTATAGAAATTTATCTATGGAAATTTGGATTTGTATTTATTTAATAAGAATAAATACAAGGACTTTTGAAATAACATTTTAAAAGAGTTTGCAATATTGTATATAATTTTATTTAAATTATATTTGGTTTCATTTTTTTTTAAAGATTGTATTTTTATATAAATTTAGAAAACATTTATAAATATATAAATATGTTTGTTAATTGGGAATTTAATTAGAAAAGTATCTTTAAATTAAGAAAACATATTAGTTAATTAGGAAATTAATTTAAAAGGCTTTTAAATTTCTTTTAGGATAAAATTAAATAAAAATTGACAAGTGTTTAGTTTTAAAACACTTTGTCAACAAGTGTTACAACATTTATGTAAATTAAAGACATGTGTCATATTTGCATTTTCTTTTAATTTTTATAAAATCTAAAATTTACTTATAAACATTTTCAATCTCCTTCTCATTTTTTTCCTTTTTATCTTCTTTTTAAAAACTAAGAAAAAAACAATGGCAGTTTCAAATTCTGAAATCCTCAGACAAATGCTCAAATGAAAATCTGAAATCTCCTATAATCAATCTGCAAAAAAAATTCCTGTAAAAATTTTTCCAAACCTGCCATTTATCCTCAAGTCAATGCTCAAATCAATTCCTCAAATTCAAGCACCGTCCATAAAATAAACTTGAAACCCTGTAACCCAATACCATGATCTAAAATCATGCAAAGGTTCAAAACAAATTTCAATCCAGATCTGAAATTTCCCATGTCTGCATCGACTTTCATATGCATGCAAATCTGAAGCAAAAAGTTAAAGACGCAACCAGATGCATTTCTGTTGAAAGCAATTCAAAGGGATGAAGCATTTCAGTTTTGAATTTTCAAACTTCAAGTTCAAAGCATTTTGCAAGTTTCCAGCTTATCAAACCTCTGCTCTTCATTTTAAAAAAAAGGTGAGTAAACAATTTTACAAAAATTAAAGTAGTAATTATCTGTTGCAAATAAGTAGTGATGATGCTTATATGAGTTTGCCTCTGTGTAGATATAAAGATGCAATAGGTTTTGTTTAGTTGAATTTGCGCATGTTGGTTTCATTTTTCCTCTCCGTACTTTACTGTAGAGTCTGAGAAAAAAATCAAATCTTTAAGATATTCTATTTAAACAATTGTTAAGTCTTAGATTTAAAAAAATAAGTTAGTTTGAGAATAAACTAAGAGCTAAAAATAGAACAAAGTCTCTGATATTTGAAATTTACCTGGAAATCAAACTATGCAGTAACAATTTATTACCAATGTTTAAAACCAAATATTGAATTTGGATAAAATAATTATATAAACAAAGTATCACTGGGAATTATGAATTTTGGAAAGGAAATCACAATTTCCAAAATTAAATTGAGAAGAGAAATTGGGTATTATCTGGAAGTTGGGTTTCTGCCAAAATCAGTTGATTTATGCATCTGGGTTGCTCGGAATTCTTGATGGAGTTAGGGGTAGCATTGGAGAGTGCGGCAAAAATTGTTAAAGAGTTTGTAATTCATTATGGAGGTTGAAATTGCTCAAATTTGGTTTTAAACCTAATTTTAAGTCTTGCTGTAATTTGAATCACTACTTCTCTTATGGTGTTTCGAGTTGAATCAAATTCTGGGAGAAGGATGCACGGTGGGTCGGCAACCCAGGGCCGGAGTTGTAGGGGTTATTATTGATCAGAGGCATGGGATTCAGGGATTTTTCTGATGATGGTTTGGGTCCAGTTCACCCTGAGAAGCTCGATTTTGAATCGAGGCAAGGTATGGAGTTCTGTTGATCGTAGGGGTTTGTATGGTTGTTGAGTGACGTGTCGGTGGAGTCGTCGTTGACCGAAGGCGATTCCGACGCCGGTGCACTTGCACAGGGGATGAGTGTGTCTGTGGGTTGTTGCTTTGGGTTTGTTCGTTTTTTTCTCGAGTCGGTCTCGGGTGTATTGGGTGAATGACTCGGAGAAACTCGAGTGTTCTGAGGATTTTTGCATGCTGGTTAAACTGTTATGTTTAATAGTTTTTAAAGTTTTAATTAAATCATTTTTTAAAACTTTAAAGTCAAATTTGTTTTAAAAAAAGAGAAAAGATAGTATACTTGTTTCTTGGTTCAAGTATTCATGGGTTGGACCCAAGGTGAACATTTAACCAGATTTTTAAATTTAAAATAAAGTAAGTTTTAAAATTTTAAATAATTAAGCTAAAGTTATTTCTAGAAACTTATTTCTTTAAGTTGATTTGTTTTTATAAATGAATTTGTTTGTATGGATTTAAATGTTTTAAGTTAAAACCTTAATGTTATTTTCAAAACTTGTTTTGAAATATAAAGGGAATTATAAGGAAATGTTTTATTTAAATTAGTTAATGAATAATTAAGGATAAGTAATTGATGATTACTTTATATCTTAAACTAATTAATAATTAAGTTAAGTAGATTTTTCAAGGTTAATTTAAGATAATGTTTTATCTTAAATATTAATTAAGTGTTAATGATTTGTAATTAATTAAGTTGATTCAGAAATTTTAGGTTTAGTTAATTAATTTAATTAATTATTTTAAAGGATTAATTAAGTAATTAATTAAGTATAATTATTAATTTAATTAACTAATAATTATGATGATTTAATTAATGACTAATGATTAATTAAATTGTAATTACTTATAAATTAAGTAATTAAGGAGTAATTAAACTAGTAATTAAGTTTTAATTGGGTTTTCTTGATTAATAATTAAAAGGATTATTAATCTATAATGCAAGTTAATTAAGAATTAATTAACTATTATTAAAGGTTAATTAATTGTAATTAAGGATTGATAAGTTTTAATTAATTTGTAATTAAGGGTGTTAATTAATAATTAACTTTTATTAATAATGATTAAGAGATGATTAATTGGTTAATTAAGGTTAATTAATTAATTATAAAAGTACTTGGTGATTGATTACTTTGTATTAAAGGATTGATTAATAATTAAGGTTTATTAATTAATAGTTGAAGATAATTGATCTGTTAATTGAAGATTAACTTGGTTAAAGAGTAATTAAGGAATGAATTACTCGATTATGATTTATGAGATAAGTGTGATCAGGTAAGTTAATTAATTTGTTAATTAATTAAAGGAAGTCACTTGATAAATGATTAAGTATGTTTACTTAATAAGTTTTGATAAGATAAATTACTTAAGATAAGTAATTAACGAATAAATTAGAGGGGTAATTGAGACAGATGAAATTACTGATTGGGAAGTAATTTTAAATGGATAAATTACTTGGTAAAGTAATTAAGGGTTTATTACTTGGTGTAATAAATCAAAGGATTTATAAAAGTAATTAAAAGTAATTAAGAAGTAATTAAGAATAATTAATTACTGTTTATATTTATTTAAAGTTGATTAATTAGAAACAATTAATTTAAGCATGATTAATTTATGTAATTAATTATAGTTAATTAATTAATGGAAGTAATTAATTAAGGTTCATTAATTAATATGATTAATGAGAATAATTAAGGATTAATTACTTGATTAAGAGTTAATTAATCAAAGTTGATTAATTAGGATGATGATTTATTAATTGGTTTAATTAATGGATAAGTAAGCAGGATTTATTGTGATGAAGGTAATTAATTTAATTAATTTTAAATTAATTAAGAGATGAACTAATTAATTTAATTCACTTTAAATTAATTAGAGATAGAGATAGTTAATTTAGTTCATTTTAAATTAATTATGTAGTGATTAAGTAAATCATTGTTTATGTATGAATGGATGACATTGATTGTCTTGAATGGATGTAATCTCAGAAATGAGATAAGTAATGTTATGTGGTATGAATGCTTGGTTGCATTGTGATGGTAATATAGATTATCTATTGTGATGTGGATTACCTGTTTTGTTGTGGATCATCTGTTTTTTTTTGATAATGTGATTTATCAATTATGACTTGTGAATTATCTATCTGTGTGTATATAGATATTTAAATTGAATTGTTTAGCTTTAAAACAACTTGGACCTAAAAGATACGTGTTGGATTTCAATGAGACCGGGATTGTGATTCCATATTTGGATATCCGAAAACCACATCGATCCAAATTAACGATAGGTCGTGAATCTCTTGTGAAGAGTGAAGACTCGAGGTGTAAGGACTATTCGTCAGTATAACCCTGGGGGTGATTCCGTGATGAGTTTGACGAAAATATTACTTCAGATTCGAGATGGTGATTCAAAGTGCAAGGGTTATTGTCGTTAACTCTGAGGGTGATTCTAAAATGAGTGTAACGAGATAATGCCTTCGGTTTCGTTCGAACCCGGAACGAACTTGTATGGATTGAATGCTTTCAGAACATCGTCAGGTGGACGATGAGCATTCTAAGTGATGTATTCACTAAAGGTAATCGTAGCCTCAAGCCACATCAACCAGGAATGGCTAAAACAGAGGAGGTGCAGCAAGGCTTCGTGGGTAGCCCCCACTTGAGAGTGAGATTTACCCATGTCTAGAGGTTCCTTTATTTCGGCTGTGTAGGCGGTTGAATAGCTACATCCGCCGGGGTTGTCTTATTCGAAACTGTTCAGTAAGGAATGGTTCCGGTTTGTGTTGCAGGGGATTTAGGGTGGCTCCTCGGTACGTTGATCTAGGCCACGTACTGTGATGGGCGGTACCCCAGTAGCTCTGCCATTGTATGGAATCCAAAATCCAATAAGTGCCATCGGATTTGATTGCATTACCCACTTTTGTGGCTAGTAGCTGGAATTTAATAAATGTAATAATTTTGGCTATTTTATATTTTTTTTGAAAACCCTAGACACTATTATAATATCACTGAATTTCCTATCAAATGTTTGGTTAGCGTAAGGTAAAAACTTTTCCATGTTTATGTGTGGGAAGTCCTACGTGATACCTTTTCTTTCAAAGGGTTTTTAAAAGTTAAGCAACTTTAACCGTTTACTCACACCAGACTCATGTATGACCCGGAGTTTATTCTGTTTTTCTTAAACTCTTGGATACTCAAATTTTTATGAGTAGCCAGGGAATTCAGGTTGGCTTGACGAATTCTGAAGGAGCAATGGAGCAGGAGGCTTCTGCGTATAGCTATATAGTATTCCGCTGTGTTTTCTCTGAGTTGTTGTCTTTGTGTTGTATTGAGTTGTATAACTAGACAGGTGTTTATAACTGTCTAGTATGTGTTGTTTTAGCTGTGTATCTCTGATGTATATGATACTATATAATGTATTATGTGATTAATATAATTTATTCGTTCCGCTGTTTAGATTCTGATGTTGTTCCTTTCTTCTTCTCTGTCTTTTCTCTTTTCTATCCCTTTCTTTCTTAAAAATGATGCGATTTTCTGTGGTAAGAAAGTCGGGTCGTTTCAACGACATTTGGTTTTTAAGGAGACCGGGGCCTCTTATTGACGACTCTGTGTCAATAATGGAACCACTGTAACATCTGTGTATGCTGAGGAGACTCTAGAATAAAGTGGTTGGATTTGGTGTATGTTTGCTAGATTTGAAGAAAGAGAACGATGATGGATAGACCTCGGCACTTGTGCCAATTTGAAATGACTAACACATAACGGTTTAATAGGGCTAAGTGGGCTAGCTACCTCTTATGGTCTTCTATTCTTCGATTTTCTAAATGGACTTGATCCATACTATTTCCTTGATGTTGGTTTCGATTGATGCACCTTGATTTGGTTTGACCTCCCTTTGACTCGATATGGGGTGGATGGACGCGGTGGGAGGTCATGGCTACGATGCATTACCACCAGCCCTACGACCCGAAATGGTGTATCCTATCTTGGGAATTGCCCCCACCTGCCTTGTCATAATTTTATCCTTATATGAGACCACTATGAGTTTGGTTTAGTATTGTCGTATCACGGTGCATCCCTATCCCCCAACGTGCTACTAGGGCGTTATATGCAAACTATACAACAATGCTTAAAAAGCAATAAGGAAGATTAATGTAAAGCCTTAACCCTAAGAAAAATATTTATTTTATTGATTAAACATTTCATATGTAGCGTACTCTAATATATATAGATATTTTAACGGATCCTTAAGAGATGGAAAATCCTGTAACATCTCTTGAGTTATTGCACGCACGTTATGCACTGAATAGGAAATTTAAAACTCCGTAAACATATTTGATGCTATTACTATAACAACCCGCATATTTTACGATTATATAATTTAATTTTTTATTTAAATATAGCATCGTTAGTTGAATTTAAAGTCCGTAACATGACTTTTTGTAAACGGTCGAATCTGGACTCGAGACCACTTTCATTGAGTTCAAAATGACGTTTACAAATTCTTTGAGTATAAACATCGATATGTTTGGAGTTGGTTAGGATTTTGGTATTTTCATTTGGGCTTTGAGTTTGGTTCTTGCTTACTAACCCAATAGGAGAACCCAAACCTTCTACCTAAAATCTCCCACTCCACTCATCTTCATTCATTCGTTCCACTGTCTAAATTCCTAACACTCAAGCCCTAAGAAAAATGAGGGAAAGGAGAGGAGATTAGAAATTCCTAAGCTCTTATTCTCTTAGGAAATTCTAATTCAAGTTCCAAAATGAAAGAGAATCTTAGGTAAGCCTCCTCTTCATCTTCTCATCTCAATCTCTCTTGAATTTTTAGAAATTCCTATAACCTAATTTAGGAAATCTTTGTATTTGATAATAGATTGAAGATTCTTGAGGTGTTGTTGAAGCGGAAAAGGCCTTGCTATGTTTTAGAGTTTCTCATTCCTTATTTTTGAGTTTGATGGTGAGTTCATGAACTCACATCTATGTCTATACCTTTAATGGTTGTTAGGCATGAATTCCTAACATCTATTTCATGTTCATTTGCTTTTGAATTGAATTAGTTTGGTGAGTTTTCCAAATTTTGGTGTTTTGAAGTAAAAATCTATGAAAATCCTATTAAGGATGTTTGGACATGTTGTTTGGAGTGTATTGAAGAGCCTATAGGGCTGGGTTGTCGTTTGGCACAAATCCCTAGCCTCCGTTGCACATCCGATCGCTTCCGAATCGATTTGGACATTAATGGCTTAGGCTAATTTTTACCCTGAGCTTCAGCTCAGACGTTTGGGAAGGAACTCAGAAGTTTGAGTCATCGGAATAAAAATTTCAAATTCTCAGCTCGAATTTCTAATTCCTAAACGTCTGGACGATCTGGAAGAAAATTTCCAGATTCTCAGCTCAAATGTCTGGGAGAACAACCAGACATTTGGCGCTGTTTGATTCATCCAACTTGCCTATTTTTATGTGGGTTTCCGTTTCAATCGATTTTTGTTGATCCGGTTATTTATTGTCATTTATTATCAACTTTAATGACTTCTTTCTGGATTTTTGAGAATATCCATTTGATGGATTCAATATCGATTTTCGTGGTTTTGATTCACGTTTTCGTATGTGAACTTTTGGTAATTGATTGTTTTTACAATCATTTTTGTTATTTGTCACTTTGAAATAAAAAGGTTCCTATACTAGTAGTAAATACTCAAACTCTTTCACAAAAATGATTTCAACGTTACTTTTAATATAAAGCTCATTTTTAAAACCGTTTTCCAATCTATTAGTATGTACAAACCTTTACCTCATTCGTATGAGAAATCCCAATTAGAATTAGCAAAATAAGTGGTATGAAACGGTTGCATTTACTTCGTTAATTAATTCTTAGACTTGTTCGATTGAAATCTTGTGACATTTTTTGAGTGGAAATCTACAATTTGTTCGTAAATATTTAAGTTAAGCCAGTGGTTATGGGACAAGAAGCTAAACTCATTTATTTACTAGCTTAGTGTAATTTACACTTCTTATTGATCCATGATGATCATTTTATGGTTTAGACTAGTGATATGCGATGTGTCTTTGTCCGCGTAGGTGACTGTACCCCGTTCTGTGGTGTTTCATCTCATTTTTTATGGGCTAGTGACCCATGGTCTTTTTATGGAGTTCGGTTCATCCGGCATATCGTTGTACTACGTCGTTTTTCTGGCTTATTTGAGTTTCATGTTCCTCAGGGGTACCGTTGTACTACGTCGTTGCACCGGCTCTATGGGTTAGCGACCCATGGGATAGCGTCTCATTTGTGATACGCGTATTGGTGAGTTTTCATACTCTTGTTTGTGATAGGCCTCCCCCTTTGTTTTTTCTGGATTTCTAATTATTGATTTCTAGAATTTACGTTTCACTAATTATTATGATTTGCGTTGACATGTTTTGTCGATTTCGAGGTTTGGCGAGTAATCTAAAGAATGTGACATTCTTTTTGGTGCATGAGAAAATTTGAGATATAGTATGATTTTTGTTGTTATCATATATATTTACTATATCTCTTATCTTATCTCATCTTATATGATATTTATAGCTAGACTGATCCGTTTGTTATTTTTCTTCTTAGATAATACTCGGGTCAGGCCGAGGTGTTTCAGGTGCTTCCACTTGAATTCTTAGCAGGAATATCTTCTGACTTTTGGCTAACTACTTTAGCTTAGTAGTTTTTGTTTTTATACATTTGAGATAGAGACTCCTTGGTATATACATATTCTTTTGTCTAGCACTTGTACCTATTCTTTTGTGATGTAGTGGCTCTTATATAACCACTACTTTGATGTACGCTTCTACTTAATATATTCCTATCTGTTTTCGCCTTAGTGAAATGCATATCTATCACTGATTTGTGTTATGCTTATTTTATATATGTTTCCATAGACCACATAGCCACAGTGTAGTATTTTTGAGTTTGTATTTGATTTGCCGGATTTCCTCTTAAAATGAAATGCATGTCATACTATTTGACATATTGGTACTCGCACGAAGCAATTACATATGTGGTTGCTTTTCAACAGCGTTATTCTTCGTGCTAGATGACGACATTACCCAGTAGTGTTCTTGGCTAGTGTGAGTAAAGAGGTAGGGCGTCACAGCTTGGTATCAGAGCCACTTTGGAACAATATAGAATAATCTAGCAAGGACCATTGCCCTAAGTCTCTCTTAGGAATCGTGCCTTAGGATTTAATTCGAGTTTTAGGACCCGTTCTATCTTATTTCCTTTTACGATGCCTTGTTTTATCAATCAAGTTTGTTTGATATTCATTCCGAGAATAAAAAATTTCCTCTTCTTTCTTTCTTTCTTAAAGAAGAGAAATGGTTAGACCTAGCCATACCAGTGTCGCACAATCTAGTGCTACTCCTCAGGATGGCGTACTCATGTCTGCCTAACAGGTTTTAGACCTCGTAAAGAATGCCCAAGCTGCCGGACCTATTCTTGAGCCTACTCACCCTAAATTCGAGTTTGCATGCTTGTGCATTGATTATACCAATTTGGGTAGAAGGTCATTCAAGGGTTCCGAAAGCGTAATAGAAGTCCAAGCTTGGCTTAGAACATGCGACCGCATCTTTTCTCGCATGAATCTTATAGATCTACATTGTGTCCAAGTGGCTTCTAGCATGCTCCAGGATAGAGCATTAGAATGGTATGAGCTTTTGATTTCAAAAATTATCGAAGAGGATCTTACTTGGGAGCAATTCCGGGAAAGATTCGAGTAAAAGTTTTTGCCGGAGGCTGAAAAGGTAACTTTAGCCCGATGCTTTATTGACCTTGTTCAAGGTGAATCTTCTGTGACAGATTATGTCCTATCATTTGAATCCCTCTCTAAATATGGGGTCGAGTATATAAATACCCTATTGGAAAAAAATCAAAGGTTTATCTATGGTTTGAATAATAACCTCAAGAAGGCTTTACTTCTGAAATTAGAATCTTTCGACCAGCTTGTAGATATCGCTCTTCGAATTGAAGAGGCTGATAAAGAAAGTGATGTTGAAGTTGTAGAAGCCAAACAGAACTTCAACATCAACAAGAAGAGGCCTATTAAGTTCAAACCTAATCCCAATAAGAAAGGAAGCAAGAAACTTCGATAGAAAAGACTCCTACCCCTAATCGTGGAGAGTGCTACAATTGTGGTTCTAAAGACCACTATGCAAATATGTGTCCAAAACCCCTTTATTGTCGCTAATGCAAAAGTTTAGGTCACCTTATATCTTCATGTCCCAAACTTCAAAGCAAGAAAGAGGGAAAGCGGAATGTTGTGCAAGCCCCTCGTAACACTTCTCTTGGTCAAGGTATTTCCCATTCTATCCTTGATGGCATTATTATGTTCCATGATCATCCTATTCGAGTTCTTTTTGATACGGATGCATCTCACTCTTTTATATCAAAAGAACTTGCTCATACTTTATCTTTAAAAGTTGTGGTCTTGATGACTTCACTGAGAACTGCGAATCCGGTTGGCAGATCCACAACACTCAGTTTATTTTGTAAAGATGTTAAGATAATTTTATGTGATTATTCTTTCTTAGTCGATTTGCATGTTATGCATTACCATGGTTTCGGAATGATTTTGGGAGTGGATTGGCTTAACTATTATGAAGCCCACATCCCATGTCCCGAGAGGACTATCCATCTTTGACATCCTTGATCTATTAAGCTGATTTCTATTGTTCTTAAAGATTCAGATTCCAATTCGGTGGCATCCTTATATTCTCTAAATCCACATGATGACGATAATGATGATGAGGAAGATGTCATATCCCACATTCACGTTGTTTGTGAGTTTCCCGATAAATTTGACCCCGTTTTGGGACTACCACCTAAGCGAGCAATTGAGTTCAGAACTAATGTAATACCTGGAGCTCTACCTACACTCGTCCTCCTTATCGTATATCGAATAAGGAAAACGAGGAGATGCATAAACAATTATTCGAATTGGAAGCGTGTTCTAATTCCTCTCCTTGGGAGCTTTAGCTATCGTTGTGAAGAAATCTGATGGTACACTTAGGATTTGCGTTGACTACTGCAAGCTTAATGATCACATCATCAAGAATAAATATCCCTTACCTCGGACAGATGATCTATTCGATCAACTTAGCGGTGCTAGAGTCTTTTAACAGTTAGACTTAGCAACCGGTTTTCATCAGCTTCGTATTGTGGAGGATAGCATTCCTTTGACGTCGTTCCGTAGTCATTATGGATCTTATGAATGGCTTGTTATGCCATTTGGTTTAACAAATGCTCTAGCTTATTTCATTGACCTTATGAATCGAGTTTTCAAAGACTTCCTCGATCGATTTATTCTCATCTTTATAGACGATATTCTTGTTTATTCTAAAACTAAGGAAGAGCACAAAAAACATCTTCGGATTATATTGGAAAGTCTTAGGAGCAATCAATTGAAAGAAAAAACTTCTATGTGCCACTTTCGGCAATCTCGTGTGAAATTTTTAGAACATACTATTTCTGAATTCGAAATTTCCGAGGATCCTTCAAAGATTGAAGCGATTCAAAATTCGAAGAGACTGGAGAGTTTGATGGAAATTCAAAACTTTCTTTGATTGGCGGGCTATTATCGTCGGTTCATAAAATACTTTTCCAAAATTTCCATACCTCTTACTAGTTTGACAAAGAAGGGACTTAAGTACATTTGGTCAGGCAAATGTGAAGTTGCTTTTTAGAAATTAAAAGAACACCTTTCTGATACTCCTATTCTTGTGATTCCCGAAGGGAACCAAGATTTGATTGTTTATACCGAGGCTTGTCATGTTGGTTTGGGAGCCATTATCATGCAAAGATAACGTGTTATCTCTTATGCTACTAGACAATTCAAGCCTGTCGAGACTAGATATGCCACTCATGATTTAGAGCTCGCAGGCATTATTTTCACCCTAAGAATTTGGCGTCACTATCTTTTGGAAGAGAAATTTGTTCTCTACACTGATCATAAATCTTTGAAGTATTTGTTCTCCCAAAAGGAACTTAATTTGCAACAACAATGTTGGATTGAATTCTTTGCATCTTATGATCCCGATATTCTTTATACTCTCGAAAAAGGAAATCGTGTTGCCGATGCCCTTAGTCGTAAGCAAAAAGCGATTGTTTCTATGATGATATCCAAATAGAATAATCTTGAGACTTTGTCTACTTGTGAGATTCGAGATTGTGAGTCTGATTCATGTTCATCACTTGTTTTATGTAACCTTTAGGCTCATCCTTCTCTTTTAGACCGCATCCTTGAAGCTCAAAAGAAAGATCCTGCATTGTCTCTTCTTAGCCAAAGACGTAGGGATAAAAATAAGGTTGATGGTTTGAAAGACTTTGAAATCGATGCTCGTGGCGGCATTCGAAAATTTGATAAACTTATCGTGCCAAATATTAGTGGTCTTCATAAAGACATTTTAGAAGATTCTCATCATTTTAAAAATACCATTCATCCTAGTAGTAGTGAAATGTATGCCGACATGAAGCTACTTTATTATTGGGATGGAATGAAATCTGGTATTGCTAACTTTATTAAGCGTTGCATGACTTGCCAATTCATTAAGGCCGAGCATCAAAGGTCCGGTGGGTTGTTGTAACCTTTGGACATTCCACTTTGGAAGTCGGATCAAGTCTCCATGGACTTTATTGATGGTTTTCCCCGTTCTTGCTTGGGTCATGACAGTTTATGGGTAATCGTAGTTAGACTAACAAAATCTATCCATTTTATTCCCGTTTCATCCAATCGGACCGTACCTATTTGGCCCAAAGTTTGGGTTAAAGAAATTGTTAAATTGCATGGAGTTCCTACTTCTATTGTTAGCGATCGTGATCCATTATTTACTAGTGGATTTTGGAAGGGTGTTCAAAAATCTTTGGAAACGAAGCTTAATTTTAGCACCGCTTATCATCCTTAGTCCGATGGACAAACAGAGCGTGTGAATCAAACTCTTAAATAACTTCTTTGTGCTTGTATTCTTGATTTTGGTGGAAGTTGGAAGGATCATATTTCTCTTGTCGAGTGTTCTTATAATAATAGCTTCTAATCTAGTATTGGTATGGCACCTTTCGAGGGACTCTACGAAAGGCCATGCCGATTTCCTTCGTGTTGGCTTGAAGCCGGAAAGAGGCTAGATTTAAGTACATATTTTTTTCGTGATACCACAGAAAAGATTGACTATATTCGTCATAGGATGAAAGAAGCTTAAAGTAGACAAAAATCCTATGCCAATAACCGAAGAAGAAAATTATAATTTTCTGTAGGAGATTTGGTATTCGTTCATGTTTAACCTATGAAGGGTGTTGTGCGTTTCAGTCAAACGAGAAAATTAGCACCTCGTTATGTTGGCCCATTTCCCATCACCAAACGCATTGGTTCCGTGGCTTATCGCCTTTTATTACCGGCTAAATTTTCTGCTATTCATGCGTATTCCACGTCTCTCAACTATGGAAATGCTTAGGGATTCTGATTCTATTCTTGAGCCCCGTGTTATTGAAGAAATTGAAATTTCTCCTAATTTGACTTATGGGCAACATCCTATTCGTATCATTTCTAGAGGTTAAACGCCTTCCTTATAAGGATGTTCTACCTGTGAAAATTCAATGTCCTCAAATCCTAAGGATTGTTCTTAGGAATCCAGATAATTCATCGAACGAACACATTTGGACTTACTCTCTCATGCAGTTTAAGGTGAACTTCTCACTTAAAATTTGCTTTTGTGTTGTTATGCCTTAATGTGGTTGTTACTCGTTATTTTCTTCTTAAGTAATGCGAGGACACAATTTTTTTAAGGAGGCAAGTCTGTAACAATCCGCATATTTTACGATTATATTTAAATGTTTTATTTAAATATAGCATCATCGGTTGAATTTAAAGTTCGAAATGTGACTTTTTGTATAAAGTCAAATCCGGACTCGCGACCACTTTTATTTAGTTCAAAACGACATTTACAACTTCTTTGAGTATAAACATCGATATGTTTGGAGTTGATTAGGATTTTGGTATTTTCATTTGGGCTTTAGGTTTGGTTCTAGCCCACTAACCCAATAAGAGAACCCAAACCTTCTACCTAAAAGCTCCCACTCCACTCTTCTTCATTCATTCATCCGACTTTCTAAATTCCTAACACTCAAGCTCTAGGACAAATTGGGGAAAGGAGAGGAGATTAGAAATTCCTAAGCCCTAATTCTCTTAGCGAATTCTAATTCAAGTTCCAATCAAAGAGAAGCTTAGGTAAGCATCCTCTTCATCTTCTCCATCTCAATCTCTCTTCAATTTTCAAAAATTCCTATAACCTAATTTCTGAAATCTTTGTATTTGATAATAGATTGAAGATTCTTGAGGTGTTGTTGAAGAGGAATTGGTCTTGCTTTGTTTTAGGGCTTCTCATTCCTTATTTTTTAGTTTAAAGGTGAGTTCTTGAACTCACATCTATCTATACCTTTGATGGTTGTTAAGTATGAATTCCTAACATCTATTTCATGTTCATTTGTTTTTGAATTGAATTGGTTTGGTGACTTTTTCAATTTTTGGTGTTTTGAAGTCAAAATCTATGAAAATCCCACTAAGGATGTTTGAACATGTTGTTTGGAGTGTATTGAAGAGCCTATAGGGCTGGGTTGTCATTTGGCATAAATCCTTAGCCTCCATTGCTCGTTCGATCGCTTCCGAACTGATTTGGCCATTAATGGCCTAGGCTAATTTTTTCCCTGAGCTATAGCTCAGACGTCTAGGAAGGAACTCAGACGTCTGAGTCATCGGAATAAAAATTCCAGATTCTCAGCTCAAACGTCTGAGGTTATTCCCAAACGACTAGACGATCTGGAAGAAAAATTTCCAGATTCTCAGCTCAAACGTCTTATGAGATACCTTTATTTTTTAAAGTTTTGTAACATTAAAAATCCATTTGATTATGTTTCTCATGCTGGTTGACCAGACTGCTACAGCATTATTTTCTTATAATGCTTGGGTCAGCCCGAGCATGTTTCCAGATTTAGTTATGATGCTTTAGAGCTTCAGGAGACGAGTTGGATGCCTCCAAGACGTATTCGCGTATCTTTGTTTTTGTTGCATTTCTTGTTAGTATTTCTCGACAATTTTAAGGACAGGCAGTTATAACTATCCAGGCTGATGGTGGGTTAGTTTATACTGATTGATGTATGTATATTACTATTTTTATTTTGTAAAGATCATTAGTATATTATATATTACTCATTGTGCTGTGAGATTCTATTCTATATTTTATTTTCTTTCACCTTAATAATATGTCTTTCCGGCAATTAGATGCTTGGCACATGAATACCATGGATATATTAGTATCGACTTTTGAGCATTGGAAAGGTCGGTCGTTATTCGTGTTATCAGAGCTTAGGTTAAGCGAACACCTTTGCCTTGGTGGGTAAACTCATTAGTGATAGGGTAAGTGGCATAGTAGAGTGAGTTTTAGTGTATTATATATATGAGAGCATATTTGTTAGTGCTATAAAATTGTTTTACATTATGTTGATTGGTCTGTTGAGTGAATTATAAATTTTGGTTGATGCGTCTGATCAACATTATCGATAAGTTTATAAATACTTGAAGAAGACAAACCGGTATATTATTGTTTTAAAAAAGGTAAATGAAATAATTTTATGTATGATTATATTTTACAGGAAATTATTGTGAAGGACAAAATTTCACAGCTTTTTAGCCTCAAGGACAGACCTTCAATATTTTATCCTGAAGGACAACTTTCTGTAGGTATCAGTTTTTAGTTATCGGTAGCAGTTTTTAGGTATCAGTTTGTAGTTATCGGTAGCAGTTTTTAGGTATCAGTTTTTAGCTCGGTATCAGTTTTGTTGTCCTTATGAATAATTTTGGAAAATGTTTGTCCTTGTGAATAAATTTTAAAAGAATGTTTGTCCTTGTGGCAAAAATATTGAGGTCGTGTCCTTGAGGCAAAAAATACAGAAATTTTTGTCCTTTAAATTAATTCCCCCTATATTTTATATATAAAAGAATAATCTCTAAATATTTATATAGATTTTTGAAGTGTTTATTTGTTAGGAAATGATAATATTTTATTATTATCATTTATTATTTGATTGGTTGTGCTAGAAAAGTTTACGAATAGTTTTACCTTTTCACTACATGGGTTGGGTAGATAGTAACTGTAGGAACATTAAATATGAACACCATGTGAATTAAGTTTCACAATTTGACTATAAGGCGTTTGATGAAAATATTGGATTAAAATTTAATTTTAATAAAATTTGTTTAGTATAATCTAAAAAGATGTATGTTTGTGAACAAAAATTATGTAAGTATGGGTTATAAATATATTTATAGATAAAAAGGATTTGAAATTGAGGATTTGAAAATGTAAATCTGAGTATTTTGAAAATTGATTTTCAAATTTTTGAGTAGAAATAATAATAGTGTCATTCGAAAGTATTTATGAACAGAAATATTTTAAAATGATTCTAAAAGTGAACTCACTTTTGTCATAGGAAAATAATTCTGGTGATGACTGCAGCATCACTCAATTTGGAGTTTCTAAGCGATGGAATGCTACCGTAGTAATTTGCTATAAAGTTGTTTTTGGTAAAACAAATTTTGTTCCAAAAGTATGGTTGGATATACAAAATGGAGATATTTATTTTATATTATCATTATCATTTCAAAATGATTTGAAATAAAGCCAACGTTTAGTTTTTACGTTTTAAGTTAAGCGATTTTAGAGACTCGTGTATGATATCCATTAGGACAGTTTGGTTTTTGCATTTTATTTTGATATGTTGTTTGGTAGTTTTCATTACAAAGGAATTTTTGGTGATTTTGGGCAGTCAAAATTTTTGAATTAGTTGAGAACTTGAAGTTAATTGTTTGTGAAAATATAAAAGTAAAGTTTCATAACTCTAGAATGGAAAGAGAGTAAGTTAAAAAAAAGTTTTAAATTTGTTGAATATCCTGGTAAAATAAACAAATCTGATATTACACACACACACTCTCTCTCTCTCAGATATTGTAGGGTATTGTACAAGTTTAAATTTTAGTTAAGTTTTTATGAAATATTTTTGAAGTAAAATGAAATTGGTATAAGTAAGTACCAATGAGAATAAGTATGTAAGTCATGTCTTCGCATGGTTCTTGATCTAAGACTCGAATACATGACTTTGAGGTGATTCATACGGACTCAATAAGGATTTATCACTCAATTCTTGACGGCGAACACTTAGTGGCGGTTCTTGGTATTCTATCAATGTTTCTATCATAGTATATGGCTATGTAAGAAGAACGGAGGTTTCTAATCGAGAAGCCTGATCGAGGTCCACACTAGGAAAGTCGGGTGACCAATGCTAGTCAGAAAGAGAAGTTTATGTATTTAAGTAAGTGATTGTTAATCTAAAAAATGGATCAACGCCCAAATCAAGATGAAAGCACCGATTCAGATTAAATAAATGGAAAAAAGCAGCAAAGAAGACATAGTTTTTATAGTGGTTCGGGGTAAACTACGACCTGCGTCCACTTTAATCTTTTATTAGTTATTCTCTCTCTTGATTACAACTAGCCATATCAGATCTGGCCACAATCTAGTGGATCCTAGATTTACAATGAAGTTTCTAGAGTGTTTAAGAGACAGTAAGAATAACAATTTGTTGACCTAAGTCCTAAAACAGTAAATAGTTGTTTCCTAGATGACTCTAATAGAGGAGAGATTAGAGGCAAAGAAATGATTGGGACTCTACAGTCAGAGAATTCAGATCCTATTTGCTTTCATTTAAAACAGAAACAGTCATGTTAGGCCAAAAAACCACGTAGGCGGAGTCCAAATATCGGCCTGAAGTAGTGTGCAAAGTTGCAAGATCTCCCAAACTACCCTCAAATGTCAATACCAACCTCTCTAGTCGGTAATGACTTCTCCCCTTAGATCGAATCACTTCAAACCCTCTTGCATCCTTCTTCTTACTTCATTTTAAGATGTATCATGCTATTTCCATCGACCATTGGTCATTCAAAACAAGTTGGTACCTATCTTTCTCCAAAACAGCTCAGTATCAGCCTATTTGCCTAAGAGGTTGTTATTTTCTTAGCTTGAAATGACTTGTACTCTTTTGCATCACTCTTTTAATTCCACATGAAGTTGTCTAAAGAGGTTGCAACATCTACAAAGTTAATGAGAGAGCTCGATACCCCTTGAGAGGTTGGTGGCGACCTCTCCCTTAATATATTTTTCGCCCAAATTTCTCGAGGGTTAAATATGTGAGTATATGATTTTTGTTTGATGATAATAAACATATATATTAATTTAAATGTATTTATTATTGTACTATTTTATTTTTCACATGATTAAATAAATATTTTGCTGAATAAAATAAATAACATAGTATTTAAATTTAAACAGATATTTTATTCAAACAAATATTTATTACAATTTTAAATAGTACAAATTTGAACTCTCACTATATATATACAAATTCAATGACAATACAATTTCGATTACACCACAATTTCTAATTTACAAATACACCTCACTACATATCGCTCATTCACTCGTATTTATCTTCAACTTTATTCCAGATTGAATCCAGCATCTGAGCAATCTACAAAAAAAATACTGATGCAGTAAAATTGAAAAGGAAATATTTTTGCAGCGTAAAATAAAAATGTGTTTTTGAAAATAATATTTGCCTCGGTTATTTGGGTTGTTCGTCATCATTTAAATCTGAATTCATCATACACGAACAGCTTATACACGCACAGTGTATCACTGTACATGCCACAAGGCCATGCACACCGATATATACACTTGATAAAATTACAGGGACAGGTGAGCACAGGTCAAACCCAAATGAAACGCCAGGTTCAACTCAAGTGCAATACAAATAATATCACGTCACAAGCTCCAGGTCCAACCATCAAGTTCAAAACATCCAAGTACATAAGCAAGTATCAATGAACTGACCAGTAAAGACATCAACAAGACTCGAACTCAAAACAGTGCACATGTAAACAAAACAGTGTGACAGACGAATACATCAATGAAACTCAAGTCAAATACTATGTAAATGTACAAAGACTCCAAGCATTTCAAACACAAAGCAAATCAATCATAGTGCACAGCAACCTCAAATACTACATGAAGTCAATGCAGACACACCATGCATCATATACATGAGCACTAATGCATATAGACCAGAGCAGTGTTATACATATATTATATACATAAATTAAACTGCAACAAGACTCAACAGAAAACAATGAACCCAACATCAATATACTTGAAGACAAATTCGAGCCAGTATATCATCACCAGACAAAAACACAAGATTCAGAATGCATATACAATGAATGACTAGACTACATGAATACATGGAGCGTAAATTGCAACAATGGACAATGCCAGATAGAAACAGTGGTCAGACCAAGTGCAGCCTCTACATGAATTTCAAGGTGAACTAGACCAATACAACACTACAGATTATCAACAGGCTCGAGGCTATCAACTACATAGTGCAGCAGACATCATCATTAATGGATTAATATACAACTGTACTCAGACTATAAGTGCATCGAACCACAATACAATGAACTACAGAAAACTAGGAACACAACTGACTTGATACAAACCAAATAGAAATGAAGACTGTGTGCCAAAAGGTCAGAGACAATGCAAGTGCAGACTCTAGTGATATAAGACCGAACCAAACACAATACAACTGAAATGCAAACTGTCTCAAAAACGTGATACCAGAGTACAGGCAAAGTGGAAACAGGCCAGAGGGATCAATATGGCAACAATGCAAACAAAGTTCAAATGAGCAGACTATGTAATATAAAGATGGAGTAGTGCACATGAGTACCAGACCAAATTCCATCAAGTGGTACAAGACCATCTATTTGCAGACACAAGATCATAAGGATAACACTGTGTACACATATGTATATGTAACCATCACTGACTCAATTCAAGTACCAGACTCGACCAAAACCACAGTACATACATATGCAACCAGAACAGCAAGATGATAACATGAATGTACAGAAACAATGGCACGGTATCAACATCAAAGACCAGACTCAAGGCATACATATGGTTGTAGTGAAGGTAGAGCTCGAGGCTACCAAGTTAAACAATGCAAACTGACTCGAAGCAATGCACAGTGACTTCAACATAGTAATATACATAGCATAATGCCACTACAGTTGCAAACAAGGTACAGACCACACTTGAGTACACATAAAAGCAACTCAACCTCAAGCATCAGGTAGAATCAATCAGTGACATGTATGCATACACACATTAGAACCAGATCAATGAACAGTGGACAAAGCTCTACAATCCAATACAAATGCAACACCGAAGCATACATGACAACCAGGCTACAGCCATGAGACCAGACCAACAATGCGACCCCAATGCACAAGTAAAGGCCGAGACAAACTTAAGAAAGAATTTTCATAAATGACCAAAGTAAAATGTAATAACAGTTTAATATTAAAATTCAAGTCGAGGCCGTAAACAACTGACCGGAGTCAAAATGAACAAAGACAGAGATGCCGGAAATTCACAACCGTAACGACCAATGATCGAACAGTTCAGAATCGAAGCCGTGGCAATCAAGGAATCGAGCGAGTTCAAAATCAAAATCGTGTCAATCAAGTAAATGTAATTACTCGATATGAACAAGTCAGAAATCATCATCAGCATCAAAAAAAATCGAATGGCCAAGACAAATAAATTGAAAAATTCAAATATATGTATACGAACGAAAATCAAGGGTTTCGAACCATATATAAATGATGAACATCATCGGCAAATTCAAGTGTTCGTGTTCAAGCAACAAATAACAAATCATTCAACACAAATAAAAGTTGAGAGTATAGTATAAATCGAAGAAGGAACGAACATACTAATTTTTGCAACATTCGAACTCGACTTAGTTGAAGCTACCAAACATATAATCGATTGAAGAAAGGAATCAAAGCATAAGCAATCATATTCGACAAAGAGGCAACTTCATCCAGAAGCCCTAATTTCATAGCAAAGAAGAAACAAATGAAGCAGCCATTATCATATACGAGAAAAGGAACCGGCCGAACAAACAAAAGAAAAGGGGCTTATTTTAGGGTTTTATTTTGGGTCGATTATAAATAGCATTTGGGCTTCAATATTTAAACTAGGGTTTTAAATTGTTTTTTAGTTGTTTGTTTTTAAATTTGTATTTTTCCTTTTAAACTTGTGTATTGTCTAGTCGTGTGACTAGGGGACAAACTACGTGGCATAGTTTGAGAATTCGCAACTCAATGGCTGAGTTATGGTAGAGTTTTGAGCATAGAGTTAAGGCTGGTCGATAGCGGGTGTCGCGAGTTTACGTGTGTAAACGTCTGACTGTTTAATTTCTAGTAGAAACCTTGAGGGCAGCACGTAGACAAGGTTTTGTCGAAGTTGGGTAAATTCTGTGTCGTTCTATTTCTGCATTTATTATTCTGCTATTGTCTGTGCTGTTATTATCTTGATATATCTGTGTTGAAATAATTTTATACAAACTTCTGCAATAATTTTTATAACTGATAGTATCACCCTATTCACCCTCCCATTAGGGTGAAATCGATCCTACAAGTGGTAGCAGAGCTAGGAACAAAAGTCATTTTTGTTTTAAAAAGTTTGATTTTTCAAAAAACCATTTTTAAAAAAAATGAATTTTTAAAATGGCTTCTTTTAATAATGCTTTTGCAGAGGGTCAGTCCATAGTTAGACCACCAATGTTCGATGGTGAATATGCTTACTGGAAAAATAGGATGGAAATTTTTTTGAAAACCATTGACGCTTGGAATATTATTGAGACGGGGTATAGAGCACCAACTATAATTGTAAATAATCAGGAAATAAATAAACCAAAGGATCAATGGACAGAGCTAGAAAATAAACTACAAAATGCTGACGCTAAAGCTATGAATTCTATTATCTATTCATTAGATCAATTTGAATTTAATCGTGTCTCACATCATTCAACTGCGCAAGAAACATGGCACACACTCAAAGTGACTCATGAAGGAACGTCTCAAGTCAAAGAATTTCGCCTTGCCATGCTAAGCAGCGAATATGAGAACTTCACAATGGCGAAGGAAGAAAATGTCAAAGAAATGTATGGACGACTATCCAATATCGTATACAAATCAAAGGCTCTTGGAAAATCATACACAGAATTGGAGATAATCCGAAAAATCCTCAGAATCCTTCCATGAAGTTTTGAAGCCTAAATAACTGCCATTCAAGAATCAAAAGATTTAAAACAAATGAAAGTTGAAGAACTCATCGGAAACCTCACCACTTATGAGCTAGAGATGAAATTCAAGGAAAAGCGTGAAGGAGGAGACACTTGAAAGAAATCAATAGCTCTTAAAGGGACAACTGAAAGTTGAGATGATGATGATGATGGTGAAGCAGAACTAGCACTATTAATAAGAAGATTCAAAAAGTGGAATCGCAAATATGGCAATCTGGCCAAAAATCATCAAGTAAAGAGCAGAATAAACAAAACACTAAACAACCCAGAAGAGCAGAAAGTCATTTGTCATAGGTGCAATAAACCCGGTCATATCAAGCCAAATATCCTTAAAATCGACTCAGCCAAGGAAAGAAACTGAAAAGGAGAATTTTTGCAGCTACTTGGGATGAAAGCGATGAAGATGGAAGTGATAGCACTGGCAGTGAGAGTGAAAAAAGAAAATTTGTGTCTTCATGGTGAAATAACTGACAGTGACGATGACGAGCCAAGTGAGGTATCAAAACTTACTCATTCAAAATTACTTATATATTTTCACGAGGTAAATGGGTGCTTTGAATGTCTTAGGGAGAAATATGCTAAAATTGAATCACAAAGAGATAGTTTGATAGAAGTGAACAATTAGTTAAAAACTATCAAAACAAGTGCCCTAAGTGTGATAAGTGTCCATTATTTGAAGAAGAAATTAAAAAATCAGAAATTAATATAAAATAACTTGAAAATGAAATTCTGACTTTGAAAGAGAGTGAAAACACAAGGAGAGAAAATTTTATTAAAAGGTGCACTCAATTATTAAACAAAAATGAATCTCTCAAAACACAAGTCCAAAAATTGACTACAACTTTGGAAAATTTTTCCAAAAGCGAAAAATCATTAAATATGCTATTAGGAAAACAAACAGTTAATATCGATAGACAAGGACTTAGGTATATTCACCCTGAGCGTATTAATGGAAAATTTAATCAAGTAAATTCTAAGTACACAATTTGTAAAAAAACTGGACATAATCATAATATTTGTTGGCATAGACCCAAACACATGAAAACTATACCAATTTTGGTTTCAAAAAGCACAAATATAAAATCTCTCAAAGTTAAACAAATCTGGGTGCCGAAAGGAACATATATAAATAGTTTTGGATCTCCATAAAATTATTTTCCAAAATATTCTGCCACTAACAATCATGGACCTATAAAAACAAATAGGTCACAAAAATCTTTTATCGTGTAGGAGTGGTGGCAGGCTTAGGAACAACAACGGTGTTATTTGGATTCTGGCTGTTCCAGAAAGACAACGAGCGACAAAGCAAAGTTCCTTAGCCTAGTATAAAGGTGACAGAATTACAATAGGCTACAACGAAAAATTATCGACAAATGTAAAATAGGTAAAGATATCTTTGAACTATATATGTGAAAATCTGCACCATAATTTGATTTAAATCAGCCAGCTGTGTTATAAAGAAATGAATGATGATTTTGATTTTGACTTATTCAAAATGTTGACCAATCATCTTTGAACTATAGATTTACTTGAACTAATGATGATGTTACATGTGAATATATTTTTTTAACCTACGGCCTCTAGATCTGACACTATCATCATTGTTTGATTATTTACACGATTTCAATTCAAATTCAAAAGAATTTCATTTAAAAAGTTGTTAAAAATGATTTTGAAATATTTTGTTGCACATTTCATGATCTGGTCAGTAACAATCAAATAATAATAATTTTGAGTGAAAAGAAATTTAGATGCAGATTACACTGGTAATATAGTTAATAGAAAAATTACTAGAGGAACGTGATTTATGTTGAGATATTTAGTAACTGCATCGTTTTTCAAAGAAAACATCTGCATATTTTTCATTTCAAATAATTTTCAAAAAGCAGACATTTTTCTTATAAAAACCCCTTCTAGAAAATCATTTTTTGACCTTGTTTCAGATTAGTCATTTTGAAAATTTTATTTGATAATTATTTTTGAATTTGAGCTTAAATGACTACATTGACTAATCTGACTACCTACTAATTATCAAAAAGATAAATAGTTATTGAAAAAGTGATGAGTGTTGATATTTATCATATATTATAACCCGATACAGTATAATTAGTAAATTTCTTTGGAAACTTAAACAAGAGTTATAAAACTTTTTGTTGGTAAAAATTCCATGACCATTTCTATTTCTATCATATTTCTATCAACCATCACTCATCAAATTCCATTATAGTATGTCAATATGTGGTGACTTAAACAGGAATCATTCGTTTTTCATTTTATATTTAAAAAAACCAAAGTATTCACTCTCATTTGAAAGTCCACACAGTTATGCGTGGGTGAATTACTTGGAATTTTTGATTATGTGCTTTCATGCTCATTTAAAAGTCCTCGCGATTATGCATGTATGGAACGCTTATCAAAAATTTATTAAATAAACAAGTTGATTCTAATCCCATTTAAAAGTCCTCACGGTTATGCGTGGTTAGAAGATACTTGAATTCATTTTTAAAAAAAATGGAATACTACTAATCTCATTTAAAAGTCCTAATGATTATGCATGGTTAGTAGATATTCAAATCCATGATATAAATATACCATAAATAGACACAACTATATGGTTTTATATGATGACATCATCCTTAATATTCTAAAGTGGAATATGCTTCAAACAAAATATTTATGATTTTGTTTGATTTTTTATTGAAATTTAATATTTATATTCGGTTGAGTTTTTAATGTTGTATTAATATCGATCACTTTATCTCCATTTTTCTAACACTATTACTCTTTTGCTGATAAAAAAGGGGGAGAGAAAAGTTAAGATTTTGACAAATAAAGGTCAAATATTTTCTATTTGCATCTAGGCTAATTTGCATATTTTTATTTACATGCATATATGAAGGGGGAGCTTTGTGTAGAGAGGAAGCATTCAAATAGCGAGAGCAAATTGAATGTTCAAATACATTTAACAAATTCAAAATCTCAAATATATGTTTGTTATCATCAAAAGGGGGAGATTGTTAAATATGCGAATGTATGATTTTTGTTTGATGATAATAAACATATATATATATATATATATATTCATTTAAATGTATTTGTTAATGAACTATTTTATTTTTCACATAATTAAATAAATATTTGCTGAATAAAATAAATAACACAATATTAAATTCAAATAGATTTTTTATTCAAACAAAATTTATTACAATTTTGAATAGTACAAATTTGAACTCTCACTATATATATACAAATTCAATGACAATACAATTTCGATTACATCACAATTTCTAATTTACAAATACACCTCACTACATATCGCTCATTCACTCGTATTTATCTTCGACTTTATTCCAGGTTGAATCCAACATCTGAGCAATCTGCAAAAATAAATACTGACGCGGTAAAATTGAGAAGGAAATATTTTTGCAGTGTAAAATAAAAATGTATTTTTGAAAATAATATTTGCCTCGGTTATTTGGTTGTTCGTAATCATTTAAATTTGTATTCATCATACACGAACAGCTTGTGACATGCACAATGTATCACTGTACATGCCATAAGGCCGTGCACACTGATATATACACTTGATAAAATTACAGGGACAGGTGAGCACAGGTCAAACCTAAATGAAACATCGAGTTTGACTCAAGTGCAATACAAAAAAAATCACGTCACAAGCTTCAAGTCTAGCCATCAAGTTCAAACCATCCCAGTACATAAGCAAGTATTAATGAACTGACCAGTAAAGACATGAACAAGACTCGAACTCAAAACAGTGCACATGTAAACAAAACAGTGTGACAGGCACATACATCAATGAAGCTCAAGTCAAATACTATGTAAATGTACAAAGACTCCAAGCATTTCAAACAAAAAGCAAATCAATCACAGTGCAAAGCAACCTCAAATGCTACATGAAGTCGATGCAGACACAACATGCATCATATACATGAGCACTAATGCATATAGACCAGAGTAGTGTTATACATATATTATATGCATGAATGAAACTGCAACAAGACTCAATAGAAAAACATTAACCCAACATCAATATACTCGAAGAAAAATTCGAGCCAATATATCATCCAGACAAAAACACAAGATTCAGAATGCATATACAATGAATGACCAGACTACACGAATACATGGAGCATACAATGCAACAATGGACAGTGCAAGGTAGAAACAGTGGTTAGACCAAGTGCATCCTCTACATGAAGTTCAAGGTGAACTAGACCAATACAACACTACAGATTATCAACAGGCTCGAGGCTATCAACTACATAGTGCAGCAGACATCATCATTAATGTATTAATATACAACTGTACTCAGACTACAAGTGCATCGAACCACAATACAGTGAACTACAGAAATCCAGGAACATAACTGACCTGATACAAACCAAATAGAAATGAAGATTGTGTGCCAAAAGGTCAGAGACAATGCAAGTGCAGACTCAAGTGGTACAAGACCAAGCCAAACACAATACAACTGAAATGCAAACTGTCTCAAAGAGTGATACCAGAGTACAGGCAAAGTGGAAACAGGCCAGAGGGATCAATATGGAAACAATGCAAACAAAGTTCAAATGAACAGACTATGTAATATAAAGATGGAGCAGTGCACATGTATACCAGACCAAAAGCCATCAAGTGATACAAGACCATCTATACGCAGACACAAGATCATATAGATAACACTTTGTAAACATATGTATATATAACCATCACTGACTCAATTCAAGTATCAGACTCGACCAAAACCACAGTACGTACATATGCAACCAGAACAGCAAGATGATAACATGAATGCACAGAAACAATGGCACAGTCTCAACATCAAAGACCAGACTCAAGGCATACATATGGTTGCAGTGAAGGCGGAGCTCGAGGCTACCAAGTTAAACAATGCAAACCGACTCGAAGCAATGCAACAGTGACTTCAACATAGTAATATACAGAGCACAATGTCATTGCAGTTGCAAACAAGGTACAGACCACACTCGAGTACACATAAAAGCAAACCTCAAGCATCGGGTAGAAATGAATCGGTGACATGTATGCATACACACATTAGAACCAGATCGATGAAAAGCGGACAGAGCTCTACAATCCAATACAAATGCAACGCTGAAGCATACATGACAACCAGGCTACAGCCGTGAGACCAGACCAACAATGTGACCCAAATGCACAAGTATAGGCCGAGACAAACTCAAGAAAGAATTTTCATAAATGACCAAAGTAAAATGTAATAATAGCTTAACATTAAAATTCAAGTCGAAGCCGTGAACAAGTGATCGGAGTCAAAATGAACAAAGATATAGATGCCAGAAATTCACAACCATAACGACCAAAGATCGAACAGTTCAGAATCGAAGCCGTGACAATCAAGGAATCGAGCGAGTTCAAAATCAAAACCATGCCAATCAAGTAAATGAAATTACTCAATATGAATAAGTCAGAAATCATCAGCATCATAACAAAATCGAATGGTCGAGACAAATAAATTGACAAATTCAAATAAATGTATACGAACGAAAATCAAGGGTTTTGAACCATATATAAACGATGAACATCATCAGCAAATTCAGGAATTCGAGTTCAAGCAACAAATAACAAATCATTCAACTCGAATAAATGTCGAGTGTAATATAAATCGAAGAAGGAACGAACGTACAAATTTTCACAACATTCGAACTCGACTTGGTTGAAGGTGCCGAACATAAATCGATTGAAGAAAGGAATCGAAGCATTAGCAATCATATTCGACAAAGAGGCAACTTCATCCAGAAGCCCTAATTTCTGAGCAAAGAAGAAACAAACGAAGCAGCCATTATCACATACGAGAAAAGGAACCGGCCGAACAGATAAAAGAGAAAATGGGCTTATTTTAGGGTTTTAGTTTGGGCAAATAGCATTTGGGCTTCAATATTTAAATTATGGTTTTAAATTGTTTTTGAATTATTTGTTTTTAAATTTGTATTTTTCCTTTTAAACTTGTGTATTGTCTAGTCGTGTGAATAGGGGCAAACTACGTGGCGTAGTTTGAGAATTCGCAACTCAGTAGCTGAATTGTGGCAGGGTTTTGAGCGTAGACTTAAGGCTAGTCGATAGCGGGTGTCGTGACTTTACGTGTGTAAACGTGTGACGGCTTAATTTTTAGTAGAAACCTTAGGGGCAACACATAGGCAGGATTTTGCCGAAACTGGGTAAATTCTGTGTCGTTCTATTTCTGCATTTATTATTCTGCTATTATTTGTGCAGCTATTATTTTGATATATCTGTGTTGAAATAATTTTATACAATCTTTCGCAATAATTTTTATAATTGATAGCATCACCCTATTCACCCCCCTCTAAGGCGAAATCGATCCTGCATTGAGCATGCATGAAATAGGTAGACAATGGTTCTTGTAAAATTTGAGTGGGAATTACTAAGCCAAAAAATGTCTTCGACGATATGATTATGTCGATACAGACATGTGCGGTTAATGTATCTCCGGTTGAATGTTTTTTGAGATGTTTCTTTCCTATATCAAAGAGTGCTTGCCAATTTTCGGTTCGTCTCGTCCCCATTTGAATCTTCTAAGTCCAATTAATATCTGCTTTGCTTAAAAGCGGTTTAATAGTGGTCGAATCAGGTATTGCATATGGACGATTTATACACATCATACAGGCTTATAGAAAATGTTAAGCAGTTATGTGGGTTTATTCCTTTTGGGCTTTGGTAGTGATGAAATTTCAGGGATGAAATTCTTTTTAGGGGGAGAATCTAATGAGCCGGAGTTTTTACCATTTTGAATTTGAATATTTAATTTATTTAAGTATTCAAGTTTGATTCGAATGTAATGAATAATAAGAAAACCAATTTATGATAAAACAGTTTGATTTTTAATAAGGTATTTTAAAATGGATTTATAAGATTTTTCCATAATTTTCAATTTGTAAAATATTTAAATTATCGTTCGACGTATTTTACGGCAAGCATTGGTATTTTTTAGAATTTTACAAAGTAAGAAAAATGGTGTATTTTATTGTTGTTTTGGATCATATTGATCGTTATTTGATTTCTGTCGTTCGCGATCCATAGGCAAACTGGATATTGTGTAATGGAGTATAGCAAAACTTTCTTTTCAAAGTTTTTCAAATCAAAACCAAAGAATTTTCAATAAGCCTGTGATAAGCATCTTGAATTTTGGTGATTTACTTAGGTTTGAAGTAATGAGGTGGTTCGGGTATAAGTGTGCATATCAACTTCACCTCACTTTATTTGATTCATTTCACTTCTATCATTCTCTTCCTTCTTCATTTCCTTCTTCATTTTTATTCTCTATAATTAGAAAACATATCCACCTCCTCCTTTCCAAAACCAATAACTCTTAAACCAACCACTTTCAACCAAAAATTCCAACATGAAAGTTGTTCGTTATCACCACTAGTATTTTCTAAAAATAGTCACCCGTCGTTTCCTCGAGTGTGGTGGCAGGAATCATCTGATTACAGTGGTGGTCGGATGATGGTCATTTTTCGACAATCATGGAATGGAGATCAGAGAGTATGGCTAAGTTCATATCATCAAGACGTGATTTTTGGACATCGTCTCGTGATTTTTAAGGGTCAAAATCGATGGTGGTGGCTTGATGATCATTTTTCGACCATCTTGCAATTTTCAATGATGTATGGTCGAGGGGACAAGCGGAAGTGCTGGGAGGTAGCTTGTGGCAAGGGGAGTCGTGGGTGGTGGTCGTAAAGTCTTCGATGGTCGAAGTTACTTGGATGAGGTCGGTTTAAGGTTTCATGGGTTTCGTTCGTAGGTCCCATCTATAGGGTTCGTACGGTGGTGGTAGAGTGTCGAGCATGACAAGGTATTGGCCGAAAGTGTGGCAGTGTGGTGGCTTTCAAACGACGGTGGCGACGTGGGCAATAAATGGTCGTGGAGGCGGCGACCATGGGATGAAGGAGATAGTCACGTTTATTTTGAATTCCTAGGATCGATACAATTTTAGAAGGGAAGACTACTGTTCCAATCGTGTCGGGTTTGAATTGTTTGTGGGCAAGCGTTGCTTTGGGTTTTGGTTAGAAATAATTTTAAACTAATTTGGTTATTCTAATAGTTAATAAAAATTCAAAATTTGAAAATTAATAACTCAACCATACAAAATTTGATTAACCCATAGATTTTTGTGTTAGATTCGTATTTATAAGTACAACATTATGGTACAACTTGCTGGTAGTTTTAATGAAATATAAATTTGTGATAGTAAATTATAATTATGTTGTTTTAAATAACAATATAGTTAAAATAACTATACTTCGTTTGTGATATTTATTAACCATAATAAAACCTTGTTCTGTTATAATTAAATTGAATATATTATTTTAGACATCCATTAAGCAGAATAAATCCATGTTCTATGCTTGTAAATTAAAACGATGATTTTTGAAGTTTACTGATATGTGGATTAAATATTATTAGTAAAATGATGCGTTAACTATTGAATGTTAATGTTGAGTGCTAGAAGCTTGGTAGCCTAACCATATTGAATATAACATTGATATATGTTAAAAGTTGAATTCTTTTTAGAATGAAAACGTTGATAACATCGATTAATTTTTTGGTAGCCCTGGGCCTTGTTATAGTATTTTGAAAAAATAATATTTATTGTTCCTAAAAATGGTTTTGATTTGAGGGACGATTTTAAAAGTGACTTTGGAATTTTCTATGGCATTTATTTAGAAATGGTTTTTAACTTATTTATTTTGCTCCAATATTTTTGGAAATGCTTTAAAAGTATTTCAAAAGTATTTATTTTATAGAAAAGTTGATATAATACTGAGTGTTTATTTTAAAGGAAAATAAATGGGTTTATCTCTATATATAAATCGATTCTGTTTTCAAAAGAAGATAACGGTATAATGGAGTAAATATCTGTAAAACGTTTTATGTAAAAGTTGTATAGAAAGAGAGGTTTACAAATAGTATTTTATAAATAAAAGAGAGATTTATAAATGGTATTTTATAAATAAATTAGAGATTTACAAATGATATTTTATAAATAAAAGAGAGATTCATAAATGATATGTTATAATAGAAAAGTATTTTATAAATGAAAAGAATTTTATAAATAGAAAGGAGTTTTGTAAATAATTTTTTAGATTTACAAAAGGAGTTTTATAAATAATTTAAGAGATTTATAAAGGAGTTTTATAATAGTTTAAGAGATTTATTGAAGAAGTTTTACAAATTAAAATTGAAATTTATAGAAGGACATGTAAATACAGAATGGTTTTGTAAAACAGAATTTTATAAAAGGAATGTGATTTGATTTTGATAAATAATCCTTCTTGATTATGGTAGTATGGAAGCATTCTTTCCATACTTAACACTGAAGGAAAAGTGGTTTGTGTCTATAGTAATAATGTTTTAAATGACATTTGTTTTGGCTCGATTAAATATGATTTTGAGAAAATGGAAAATGTTTTCTAATTATTGGAAGTGAAATAGTTTGTTAATATACTTATACCATTGAGACAGGTATATGAATATTTTTCAAGTATTTTCAAGGTGATTATTAATTAATTAAAGTATTAATTAAAGAGGGTTAGTGTTTGCTTATATATTTAACTGTGCTTGGTTTCTAATGAAATTAAGCCTCTGATTTGATTAATTACTTAATAGTTAAATAACCGACTATCAAATCTTAACCAAATATAATTCTATAAATATCTAGAAGACACAAGATAATTATGGCATAGTTATCTTCGATGATGTTATACTATAAGTATAAACTCGTTGTGTTCTTCTAGAACAAATGATAAGGAAATCAGTCCACTTAAACGGTTAGGAGGCGTTCTCCACTCTTATATATTATTTGTTTATTTCAAAAAGAACCAAAGTTGAGTTTATAGGAGTCTATGATTTGTTTTGGAGCGCCTGGTAAGCAGTGGAGTGTACTTATATGAGATGACTCAAAACCATAACCACTTCAAAACGATATGCGCATTCTATGCTTTGGAAGGGGTTCGGGATTGGTTCGAGATGATGGCGAAGATGGAATTATTTGAAGTTTGTGGGCTACTTGCTACTAATCATGAGGATGTCGCAGAAGTAATGCCTTCAGTTTGTTCATATCCTAAACAACTTATATGGATGAATGTTGGCATTACATTATTGCTTGGAGGGCAGTGTTAGCATTCCAAGTGGGATTTGCTAAGGGAGGAAAAAGGTAATCGCGACCTCACAAGTCGATAATGACTAAAATAGGGATATGCTTCTAGAGATATACTGTGTTCGATGGTACATTTTTACAGAGATATATTGTGACTGACGGTACCACAGTAGCCCAGTCATTGTATGGAATCCAATCTCCAATACTTGCCTAATGGATTTAGTTGTGCCAAGCTATTTGAATGTGAGATGTAAACACTCTAGTTATGTTATATATTTATTTTAAAACCCTGGACATTATTATAATATCACTGGATTTTCTATTCGAAATGGTTTGGTTATCGTAAGGTAAAAATCCATCCTCTTTATCCGCTACCTGGTCTTATGAGATACCTTTATTTTTAAAAGGTTTTATAACATTAATAATCCACTTGATTATGTTTCTCACGATGGTTTACCAGATTTATCCGAGCATTATTTTCTTATAATGCTCGAGTCAACCCGATCATATTTCCACCTTTAGATATGGATATTTTGGAGCTTCAAGAGACGAGCTGGATTCCTCCAAGACATATTCACGTAACTTAATTTTCGCTATAGTTGTTGTTGTTATTTCTCAGCAATTGTGAGGACAGGCTATTATAACTGCCCAGATTGATTATATGTTAGTTTACTCCGATTGATATATGTATATTATAGTTTTTCTTTTGTAAAGATTATTGGTATATTATATATTACTCATCACATTATTAGATTTTGTTCTATCTTTTATTTTCTTTCACCCCAAAAAATATGTCTTTTCGACAATCAGATGCTCGAGACATGAATAATATGGATATATTAGTGTCTGCTTTTGAGGGTTGAAAAGGTCGGTCGTTACAAAAAACACTTTAACAATAGTAAATAAAAGTTGTCATATCCTTAATTACAAGAAAAGGTTCTATTTCGGCATTTTTTTTAATTTTGTGTTGATTGTTGTAAATACTATATTCAAAACACTTTTCCACTGTGATGTAAGTTGTATATAGATTAGAATGACTGCACAACTGTTTCAAAATATTGGAACAATTATTATAAACATTGATTAAACTTTTGTACAACATTTATAAGACGATATATTTTTCTTTTCTACTAATATTTATATATTGTAAATATCATTCAACATCAGCGGTAAAATGTTGTAAAAACTAACACAACAGCTGGAAAAAAGTTGATACTTACAATTTAGCATTCATTTTAAATAATATTCATTACAACGATTCACTATAGTTGTTAAAATGACAGGTAAATGTTGTTGAATGTATTTTCATTTAAGGGAAAAAAATAGATACATGATGGTATTGCATAAATTTACACATACATATAAAAAAATACAATCAGTGGAGTTAATTCCATTGATGGTTGAACATTGACCCATAAACAAAACAAATTCTAAACGATGATGCTTCCAAGGGTCATATCGTCAAACCGACATGCTTAATCAATTAAGGCATGGATTGAAAAACTAGATCATCAAATCTGAAGGCATATTTTAACAATAGTGCATAAGATAGTTCCATATACATTATATTTCATGACTTGTTTTTTTCGGATAAAAAATGAAAGTATCATATAATAAAAAAAAGGGACAAAGACTTGATGTTACCTGAAAAAGCAAGATAGTTAGTTGATTTAACCAATCTTCCACTGCGCCAAAACTCAACAAATATTCCTTCTTTCTTTGTAGATACTGTTAGTGCTAAATTTGAGTTCAAGACGATTCCAGATACTTTAGTAGGACTATAACTCTAGTCAAATATACTAGTCATGAATTCATAAAAAGAAATCATGCATTAGTAAAGAGTCATTATGCAATTCATCTATTGTTCAAGTCCTTCGTTATAAAGTTACAAAGTCAAGATGGCTTCCTCTACCTCTTCTTATACTCAAGTCGCTAACCAGTAGACGGAGTTGATTAACATCCTTAAGGGAAATGGGAAGTGACATAATGTGGTGTGATATGCGTTCATATAATATATTGTCTTAGAAATAAAAGTATGTTCTCTTATATGTTTGGTTGCCGTAAGTTTTTGGTCTTGCTTTAGTGTCTCAGCCCTTATGAGTACTTTGCTTCTTTAAGTATCCCTAATGGTTTTCGCTTAAAAAATGTTGCCAAAATGTTGCTTCCAAGTGTGCACTTGAGTCGGAATTGTCACTCAACTTATCAATTTTGTCAAACCTACGTTCTGATGCCAAATGTAAAGACCTACTTCCCCAACACCACTAATTGATGCCTATTCAGCAGTCCAACTCACAAGTACCAAAACACGATATTCCTTTGAGTGATAAATACTAAAACTATCCATTATGCAACATTATCTATAAACCAAAGTAGAAGGAAAAAACATAATATCAAATAGTATAGTACGTCATTACAAATATAGTATATGAGATACATTAGAGTACTCGAGATATGACAGTTCATCCCGTGTATATATATATATATATATATATATATATATATATATATATATATAATGCTTAGTACTGCATCAAATAAAAGCCTAGACTGAATAATAGCTTGTAGAGTCTCTAAGCTACACCAGCTACTCAAAGATCTACTAAAAAGCTCTCCTCAATACATGTCCCTCGGCCTGCTTGTGAGAGCATCCAAGAGTTATCAAAGCAAACTAAATAAAGACAGAATGTGGATAAGACAAAAAGCCTAGTGCGAGGAGGAAACTAGCTCAAGATATTAGATACATAAATAGGAATATGCTAAATAAATGGAATACAAGATAAGAGACATAAGGGTATATGGGATCATATCTCAACTTGTCTCACCTCCATCCAATAAGTTAAATACATTCGGGATATAGTCAAATATGTCCCTACCATTATGTCACTGGGTAAAGTCCAGTCGTCATCTGACTAGGGTAATGAAACATATACCTATATCTATCTGTCTTGAGTATTAAGTATGAAGAATATTATCCTGACAACCATGCATTCCATGCACCCTTTATTATCTCAATGAATTACCAATCATCATAGGTATAGTGAAACTCTATACCCTAGGGTTAATATGTACATGGGTCTTTTTCACTGTTACTATGCAGACAGGTATGGTTTACCTTCAATATCCTTCCAAGGATCCACATTTTCTTTTTAATTCATTAAATACTAGCATATGGTCTAGTTCATCAATATATCATCTAAGGTAAATAATGTTCCCATTTAGTTGAATTTATCCAAATCTATTTTATTATATATATATCATAAAGAGAATATGAGGCCATTATTATTCTCTCTTCTAAATTAATCTCAAATCATGTAGTAATCACTCTTTAGTTTGTGCAAAAAAATTATTAGTATTATTATTATTATTGACCTATTTTGGAATACTAAGAATTGCATTTTCCCATTAGTTATTTGGACTAATTTACTAGTACTCTTTCTCATTAACTTCTTATTATTCTGATCAAGTTAGTTCCATTTAGCTCTATCTTCGCTTCCATGGCCAATAGTTCATCTTTCCATACCCTAACCATCTTTCACGCTCCATCATCTCCCAATCCTTTTACTTCAAACTGATTTCTCTATAGTTTCCATCTTGAATCTCTTCCATCTAGTCAAGAAATGTCTAACGTTTCTATCTTGAATCTCTTCCAAATCCTATTAAGATCATTACCTATTAGAATCTCTTCTTCATCTTTCTTCAATAGGTAGGTAATTGGGTCGGACTACACTGGATGAAGGTGTGTCGTGTCTTATCCTATAAGAGATTCAGACGGAAATGGACTACATAAGGTTTAAGTTTACACATTGTCCACACGATTCGGTCAACAAATGAAAATTTTAAAAATAATAGGAAACCATCAGACAACCTTAAGCTAACATATTTTTCATACTTTTTTATTATCCTAATTCATGTCCTAAATGAGAATTGGACGGACACGAACTAGACATTTTATAGCTTCAGACCGAGCAGAACCTCAATCACTCCTACAACATGCACACCTTTATTCTTTAGTCAAAATAATTGACCACCTCGCTTCATTCATCCTCAAATTTAAGTTAAATAAATCCAAATTTAACAACGAAACCACATCACCAAATCTTCAAAACACTGATATGAATTTGCGTTCAACTTCTAATTTAATTATTGAAATTCAATTCAATTGCAAAAGCTCCACGACCTTCTATTTCAATATCCATCCATGGCTTATGCAGTCGATCTCAGTAGTTCTGAAGTTGATTTTGGAAGAGGTGTGTCCAAATATATTTAACACTTGGATTTTTATTCCTTTTAACAATTCATCTAAAATTATTTCACTCCTGTTGATTTAGCCAGATTAAACGGTGGAATTTATGCTTTATATGTTCATATTTGGAAAAGTGTAACGACCCATAAAATTTTAATAGTTTTAATATCATAATGAAATGAATTTTTGTAAAATTTTAAATAATTGAATTTGGAAATAAAAATTTGATATTTGGAATACGTCTAATTAAACATAACAAATGGTAAATTTTCATTAGAAAATTTGGAAGTTTGTTTTATTGTGTGATTTTATTTAAATTTAAATCAGTTAAATTTGATGATAATCAAATATTTTCCAAACCTGAATATTTTTATATAATAAATTTGTAAATAATCTTTTGAGTGAGACATCAAATTTGTTTTTCCAAATTTGGATTGCTATTGCTCTGTTTATCTTATTTCGGCGTTTTAGCAGTTTGATACCGAATATCGTCTTTTGATAGGATGGTCCTATCACTAATATCTATATATCATTTTGATCGTATCGTCATGCTGATCTCTATAATATATTCATATGTGTGTTTTGGTATCCGGTACAGGGCGAAATCGCAAAACGGCTAATCGTATCGGTACCCGTTTTCGGCCTTTGGGTTCCTATGTCTATTCTATTGTCCATGGGAAATCTAACAATCATAGCTTTTAATATTCCTAAACATACCCACTATTTTAATTTGTTTTGGTTCGTGAGAAAAAGAAAATAAATCATTTCTGTTAACTTTGATTTGCCTATTGCTTTTCTTTATTTTTTTATTCGACCTTCGTTCTTCTTCCTCTCCCTCCTTCATTTTGGACCCCGTTTCTCATGGCCTCCCACATTCCCAGTTTGACCACCAAACACACCTGAGCAGGCCTTCCAATCACCGACTATGTGCTTCGCCTTCCCTCTCCCGTAGCCGCAAGCCCCGAGCCTCCAACCTTATGCAAATACTCGGCATAACTTCCTCCGGCCTAGCACAGGCACACGCACCCGCAACCCATCTCCACCGCAAGGCCTTCCTTCTCTCTCTTCCACCTCAAATCTCAAGCCTCCACTGCCAAGCGCCATCAACACCATTTCATCCAGCAATCAACATAGCCCGAACCCAAGAAGCTGAAGCTCCACCACTCGATCATCACCTCAGCCACCATGACTCCACCTTCCCTTCGGAAGCCACGACCTCGTCCACCCCTTAGCCTCCTACTTTTAAGGTATATCTTAGATATATGTTTATAGTTTTAAGATTGTTAGTTATATAACAATATATTAAGTTATATATATATATATATGTATATATATATATATATATATATTTATACGGTAGCTTATATGTTACAGTATTTTATGCATAGGTTGCGATGTTATACTAAATGTGTTATAATTTGTTATTAATATGAAAAAGTATTAAAACTATAGAATAGTTACTATGTAAAGGTTTGTACAAGTTTATAAAAAGAGTGTTTATATATAATGAGTTTTATAGTATATGTATAAATAATGTGTATATAAACTATTTATGTGATTTACATTGGGTTTCAAAGAAAAGTAAGGTAATGTTTTTCTGTTGTACTGAATATATATATTATTCAGAGCTTTATATTATGCGATAGTCATATATTTTTATGTGTAAGTTTGTAAATAACTTGTTTGTAAGTGTGTGTGTGTGTGTGTGTGTGTGTGTGTGTGTATGAATTGATTTAAAAATATAATAGGTGTATATGCTTACAGTACATATATAAGTTTACTGTATATGTTAAATATCTGTTTACCATTTTTAAATTTGAATTTTTGTAACAACTTATATATGCGAATAGGTCTATATAGACCAATTTACGTATATAAGTTAAGTAATTGTGTGTGTGTGTGTAAATAAGTTTATACTGGATCCGTTAAGTGTATATAATCTTTAATAAAATAAGTTACTTGATTTTTATATTTAAGTTGGATCTAAAGATTTTATTGTCATCTGTTTAGTGGGTTTGGTTTCCAAAACTATACTGTAGAATATATGTATATTGATGTTTATGTATATATTGATATGTTGTTGGTTGGCTGTGAGAAATTTAGTGTGTGTGTGTGTGTGTGTAGATTTTAAATTATAATCTGTAATGATTTTATGATCTATTTGGGTTATGTTAGAAATTGTGTGTGTGTGTGTGTGTATAGATATTTTCAAATGAACGAACACAATATATGTAAGTATTTTGCATTTTTATTAAGTATATATATGCATGTATTTATTTCAAATTATATTATGTAGATATGTTTTTTTTATGTGTTTATTTAAAACAATGACTTTGACATACATACATACATACATATATATATATATATATATATATATATTTAAATTTAAAATGTGTTTGAACTTAGAATATGATTTTTTATATATGTAAATAGTTATATATATATATATATATGTAAGTTCACTTATACCATTTATCTTCATCAATCCAGTTTTGATTTCGTCAATTCCAAGCTTTCAGCTTTGTTCATCAAACTCGTGTCAATCTTGCTTTGCTTTGGAATTCATACTTGGATTCGTAACTCATCTCATTCTCATTCATCTCTCCAGCCTCGAAAGGTTAGCAACCACTCATGATTAACATTCTTATATTTATTAAATTGGATTTTCATTTGAAACGACAATTGAAATATGATGTTGCTAGTTATTAAATTATTATATATGATATGCCATTTCCTGTAACTATTCACCTATGACATCTGACACCATATTCTGTTATTTATATTTTATTAATTTACCACTGATGATATATGCCTGTTATTGATATGTTATATTATTATATATGTTCTCACTCTACAAGTTCCCTGTTAATTCAGGATTCCTTATGGGTTGAAATAATACATACCCGAACGATCTTGTAGAACAGAAGAAAATCATTATGGGTTGAAATGATAAACCCAAGCAATTTTCATTAAACTGAATTTTGGGATTCTGGGTTGAAATGATATATACCCGTATATATTTAAATTACGGAATATCCGTATCACCTGACCATAGGATAGAAAACTATATACAGACATCGTTGGTCTATATATACAGATTTTGAAAATGATTTCCAAGGTTTTGAAAGAAAATGTATGGTTTTATTAAATATTAGTTTTAAGATATTATATATATATGTTAAATTTATAAAGGTTTAAATTTTATATTTTCAAATTTATATGTTTGGAAATTTTAAATTTATAAGTTAGTTTTGAAAATATAAATTTTAAGATTTTTCTTATCATTTCACTATTTTAATACATATAAAAACTATTTTAAATATAAAATTAATTTAATAATAAGCTTTAAGTTAATAAAATTTAATTTAATTAGTATATATTATGTTTAAGTATTTATTTAAAAATATATTTTAAGATAGATTTTATAATAATTTTAATAAATTGAGGTTGGGTAGATAAATTTGAAATTATATTTATTTAAGAATTATACTTAAAGAAGATTGATTTGAAACTTATTGAATTTGAGATTTTAAGGATATGATTTTATAATTTGAATTTGATTTAAGATGATTTAATGAATATTTTCAAATTTAAATAAATTTAAGTGGGATAATTAATTTTTGTTTAAATTTATATTTTGAAAGTTTATTTAAATGATGTTAGACTGACCAAGTGAATATTTCAATATTAAATAATGGTAATGCTGAATTTGAAATATAAATGAATTTATCAAATTGAGTTATTGTAAAGGTTTAAATATTTTAAACTTTGAAATCTATTGAAATTAAAATGATTTATTTTTGTAGCTAAAATCTACATTTTAAATCGATATAAAATGGTTTATTGAGATTTGAATTGAATTGAAATGGAAGAACTGAGATTTGATTTAAATGGGATTTTGGAATTTGAATTAATTCGAATTGATTTGTAAACTTTAACGAAACTATTTTGTCATGTAAATTATTTTAAAATATATATAAATATTTTTACTCTATAAATTATTTTAATATACATACAATTTTAATATAAAACTATTTTAACATATAAATTATTTTAATATAAAACAATTTTAACATATAAATTATTTTAATATAAACTATTTTAACTTATAACAATTATAAATATACTAATTATTTTATTATATAAACTACTTTAACTTATAACTATTTTATTATATGTACTATTTTTAATATCTAAACTATTTAAGTGGGAAGTATTATGATTTCAAAGTGTTATGATTTCCAAAATTATGATTTCAGTGTGTTATGATTTCTAAAGTATTATGATTTCAAAGTGTTATGATTTCCAAAGTGTTCCGATTTTAAAAGTGTTATAATTTCGAAAGAGTTATAATTTCGGAAAGTGCTATGATTTTGGAAATGAATATTATTTTAAAGTGCGTAATGATCTCGAATTGATATGGTTTTGAAATGAATATTATTTTAAAGTGAGTAATGATCTCAAATTGATATGGTTTTGAAATGAATATGATATTTTGGTTTTGAAGTACGATATTTTGAAATGACCACGATGTTATAATAATGGTTGGTTGTTAAAGAGATCGGGATCGGATTGCCATATTCTCTGCCAATACCGAAAACCACTTTAACAACTGTTTATGGTGTGGAGATTCTAGAATGAAGTGGGATGGTTGGTGACAATCCAATATGAGGTATATGCGTAGACCTGTGTAGCGACCCGATATTTTCAACCATTCGCATCCACATGCCGAATTTGAATTGCTCAAAATACCAGATTGTTAATTTATATTTGGCAAAACTTAGCATATACAGTAAATAAAAATCACATAATCACAGACATGGAGCAATATACAATATGCAGCGGAAATAAAATGAATAATAGTTCATGAAGCTACTATATATATCAGAGTTAAATAAGTTACAACAGAAGTCTCGAATACAATAGTCAAATACAAGATCAGAATACATCACTAGAATCAACTGAATATCTGAAAACTGGATAGATAGCTAGATCTCCAAGCGAAGCTCCAACTCCAAAGGTGAGTCTCAAAAGATGAACCACTCAGTCTGATCCGAGCGTAAAGAAAAATACAAAACACTCGATTCAGGATTAACATTCTTATATCAATATATCCAACTCAAGTGAAACAACAACTGAAATACAAGTAACTCAAAGGATGCTTGGGAAAACCATCCTATAAGGATACGTTAAACTATCTACTATGTAGTAATATAAGCTATTATAATAATGTCTAAAGTAAAGTATAATATATTTAAAAATAGCGTTAAGGCATTACCCATATCCCCCTTAACACATTTTATAGTGCCAGTAGTCTATACAGTACCGTAGTCCCTCTTGATTGAGAAGCCACCAGAGGATACTCCATAGATACAACACAAATCAAACTCGTAGTAAAGCATGCTAGGGTAGGTGACACGGCACAACAAGGCAATGCCAGGGTAGATATACCAATTACGCATCCGGATTGGTGGTAACGCATAGCCGCAGCTACCGCCCACCTCGAGCCACACTCCTAAAAATCAAAGGCGCACCTAATCAATCATAAAGTAATAGAATGGTATCGAAGGAGTGTGTCCGATAAGAGGAGCTACCTCATCGGCCCGGAATCGCTCCTGTTTTAGCCACCTTATGCCAACTCACGGGAGTCGGGTCAACTTATATACCTCAATAGAACGTCGCCACCATCCTACTTCATTCTGTAATCTCCACCGCGTACACGGTTGTTAAAGTGATTTTCGAAGTTGGCAGAGAGTATGACAACTTCCGATCCTGGTCTCTTCAACAACCAAACATTATTATAACATCATGATCATTTCAAAATAGTTTATACTTCAGAACCAAAATATCATCGCCGTTTCAAAAACCATATCAATACAATATCATTTCCATTTCAAAACCACATAATATATCATTTCCATTTTTTAAATATATCTCTTTCCAAAATCATAGCACTTTCAAAGTTATAACACTTTCGAAACCAAACACTTGAAATTTATAACACTTTCAAAACATAATACTTTGAAATTCATAACTTTGAAAACATAACTTCCACCACTTAAACAGTTTAAATATTAATAATAGTATATATAATAAAATAGTTTATAAAATAAAATAATTCAAGTTAAAATAGTTTTATGTCAAAATAATTAGTATGTAAAAATAGTTTATATTTAAAATGGTTTATAATAAAATAGTTTACAATAGAATAATTTATAAAGTAAAATATAAAATAGTTTTAAATATAATTTAAAACTATTTTATATAATAAAATAGCTTCCTCAAATCTCACAAATCAATTCCAAGTAAATTCAAATTCCAAAATTCAAATTTTATCAAGTCTCAAATCATCACTTTCAATTCAATTCGGTTTCTAAATAAACCATTTCAATTTATATCGATTTCAAAACAGATTTGAACCCTAAAATAAACCATTTCAAATTCAATATATTTCAAAGCTTTATATATTCCACGTTTTCAAAACTAAATGTGAAAATTTCATATATATATATATATATATATATCTTATTTCATCTTCATTATTATTTAGTTTTGAAATATTCACTTAATAACCCCAATATCATTTAAATAAAACACCAAATTTCAAATCACTAAGTATTATCTTCAATTTATTTAAACTTGAAATATTCATTTAATCACCTTTACCCAAATCAAGTTATAAAATATATCCTTTAGAAATTTCAGATTAAATAAGTTCCAAATCGATTTTAATTAAATATAATTCTTAATTCAATACAATTTCAAATCAATTTCAAATCTATCTTCTCAACCTTAATTTATTAAATCATTATAAACTCTATAATAAAATATAATTAAAATAAATACTAAACCATATGTAATTTATACAATATATTTCCAAACTAAATGATACATATGTATATACACAAAAACCCAACTCGGTATATATGAAGAAAAAAAATAAGCATGGAAAACTCAATTATATGTTGGACAGAGAATATCAAATATATATATACACACACACATATATATAAACAGTAACACTATAATATAAGATTTATATAAATTAACCAAAATTTTACATACTTAAATATATATATAAGTTGACATAATAAATATAAAGCATGTATATATATAATTATATAATACGACATATATAAAGACAGATATATTCAAATATACAGCCTATATTTAAAATAAATCATTAACTGAAACATATATAACTTTATAACTTATATACTATAAATAGCTCTGTGCTATATACATTAAAACCAAACAAGATAGGAAGCTTCAGACAATTACATATTATATATATATATATATATATATATATATATATATATATATATAAACAGCAAAATTTGTAAAATCTGTATATATATAAAATTATCTATATACATGTTATATTTAAAAATCAACATTCCTTTAAACACACATAAAAATCTATATATATATATATATATATATATATATCCATATATAAAGCAACATAATACATCAGCGGGTTTTATAATAAGTAAAAGATTTATAACATATACATACCATAGATTCGTGTATATATGCACGCAACCATATAAACTTTATATCCTGACACATGCAAACCCAGTATGTTGATATAAGCAGTAATATAAAAGAACAACATATAAATATACAAATTTTATAACTAACCCAATACAAAGAAGGGGACGGTGGCTAGCAGGTTATTGGCAGAGATTTGGATAGGCTCGGAGGTGGCTGACCTGACCAGGTGGTCGAGAGGGATGAGAAGGTGGGTCAAAGGCGTGACATGAGGAGAGGGCTGCTTGCTTGGCTTCGGTTGTTGAACTCTTCTCTTTTACTTTTTTTTCTTTTTTTATTATGGTGAAGGACGAAATAAAAGAGGAGTAAGGAGAAGCAGTTTCAATTTTGAGGAACCGAGCAACAGGCTTCTCGAGTATATTATTTATAAAAAAAAGAGCATGGAACATGTAACAACCCACATATTTTACGATTGTATATTTAAATATTTTATTTAAATATAGCATCATTAGTCGGATTATAGTCCGAAATGCTACTTTTTGCAAACTGTCAAATTAGATCTCGAAACCACTTCCATTGAGTTCAAAATGGTGTTTGCGGCCTTTTTGAGTATAAACATCGTTATGTTTGGAGCTAGCTAAAATTTTGACCTTTTCTCTTAGGGTTTTGGGTTTAGTTTTGGGTTTCATCCCATTAACCTAACTTATCAACCCAACTCCACTACCCCCTCTTCATTCCTTCATAATATTTCCTATAACTCAAGCTTTAGCAAAAATGGTGGAGGAGATTGGAAATTAAAATCCTAATCCCTATTTTTTTTTAGCAAATCCATGTTTTAGCTCCTAATTCAAAGAGAAGCTTAAGTAAGCATCTCCTTTTTCTTCTCCATCTCAATCTCTCTCCAATTTCAGAAATTTACTATAAACTAATTTGGGAAATATTGCTTATTATCTTAGATTGGGGCTTTTAGAGTTGAGATTGAAGAATGGTTGATCCTCCTTCGTTTTCAAGCTTCTTCTTCATTGTTTTGTGTAAAAGGTGAGATTTTTATCTCACATCTATATCTATCTTTGTGGTTAGGTATGAATTCCTAACGTATATTCATGATCATTCGCTTTTGACTTGAATTGATTCGGTGATTTACTAATTTTTGGATTCGAAGTCCAATTTTGTGAAAGGATGTTTAGTTATATTGTTTGGGATGCATCGAAGAGCCCATAAGGTCGGATTATCGCTTAAATCCTTAGTCGACGTTGCTCGCTCAATTGCTCCCGAAATCATTTTGGAAATCATGGCGTAGGAAAATTGTTGCCCTTACCAGGTGTTCATATGTCTGGATACCAATGTCAGACGTCTAGTTTTGCATCCTGGAGAAAATTATACGTAGCAGAGAAAATAAAAAAAAGTCAGAAACCAATCCCAGACGTCCGATTCTTAAATCCAGACGTCTGGTTTGCCGAACCAGATGTCTGGTTGGTTTTCTGGAATATTTCCAGAAACTAAAACCAGACGTCTGGATCAATCCCTTAGACGTCTAAATCTGTGCCTATCTGCATATGTGCCTAATTTTGAGTAAAACTCTAATGTTAAATGATTTTTGGTCGATCCGACTATTTGTTATCACTATTATCGACTTTGATGACTTCTTTCTTTGGATTTTTGAAAATATCCATTTTGATGGGTTTGGTATCGATTTCATTGGGTTTAATCCACATCTTCGTATGTGAATTTTTGGTGATTGATTATTTATACAATCATTTCTGTGGCTTGTCACTTTAAAATGCAAAGTTTCAATATTAGTAGTAAATATTCAAATCCTTTCACAAAGATGATTTCAACTCTATTTTTGATACAAAGTTCGCTTACAAGACCGTTTTCCAATCTATTAGTATATACAAACCTTTACTTCATTCGTTTGAGAAATCTAATTAAACGGCTTTGTAAAACAAGTGGTATGAAACGCTTGCGTTTACTTCGTCGGTTAATTTTTGGACCTGTTCAATTGAAACTATTGTGACAATTTGTGAGTGGAATCTACAATTTGTTCGTAAATATTTAAGTTAAGCCAGTGGTTATGGGACTTGAAGCTAAACTCATTTATTTACTAGCTTAGTGTAATTGACACTTCTTGATGATCGATGATGATCATTTTGTGGTTTATACTAGCAATGTGCGATGTCACTTTGTCTGCGAGGGAGACTAAACCCCGTTTCTATGGAGCTTCGGCTCAAACTTGGTCGGGTAGCGACCCATGGTCTTCGGGCCGTTTGTGGAGCCTCGGCTTAAAATTAATGATTAGCAACCATAAAATAGCGTTCTGTTTTGTGATACACGTGTTGGCGAGTTTTCATGCTCCCGTTTTGTGATAGGCCTCCCCCTCTTGTGATTTCTGCATTTCTAAATGATGATTTCTAGAATTTGTATCTCGCCAATTTTAGTGATTTACATTGATGAGTTTATCAATATTTGTGCATTGGGGAATTTGTGTTTCAATAACTTTTACGATTGGCATTGAGATGATTGCCAATATTTGTGACTTAGCGAATAAAAATAAAGAATATGGTTTTCTTTTTTATTTGTGAGAAGATTCTTGTGATATTCATTAATCTTTGATTGATTTTCAAATGCGTACTTATCATAGTATGGCATTATTGTTATCATACATTTTTTCCATATATCTTATTCTATCTCATTTTTATCTGATATTTATAGCTAGACTGATCCGTTTATTATTTTCTTATTAAATAATACTCGGGTCAGACCGAGATGTTACAGGTGCTTCTGCTTGACTCCTTATCTGGGATCATCATTATCTGACTTTTGTCTAACTATATTAGATTTGTAGTTTTTGTTGTTATACATTTGAGATAGAGACTCCTTGATGTATATATACACTTTGATGTAGCACTTGTATCTATTCTTTTGTGATATTGTGGATCTTATTTTACCACTACTCTGATGTACACTTATATGTGTTATATTCATATCTGTTTCCGCCTTTGTGATATGAATGTCTGTGACTGATTTATGTTATGTTTATTTCTATATTTGTTTCTGAAGACCACATAGCCACTGTGTAGTAGCTTTGAGTTTGTGTCAGTACGTCGGATTTTCTCTTAAAATGAAATGCATGTTATACTATCTGACATATCGGTGCTCGCATAAAGAAATTACACGGATGGTTGCTCCTCAACAGCCTTATTCTTCGCGCTAGTTGACGGCATTACTCTGTAGTGTCCTTGGATGGCGTGAGTATAGAGGTGGAACGTCACAGCTTGGTATCAGAGCCAAACTTCGAAACAATGTAGAATATTCTAGCAAGGATCATCTTCCTAACTTCTTCTTAGGAGTCATGCCCTAGGATTTTATTCGAGTCATTGGACCTGTCCCATCCTATTTTCTTTGTGATGCCTTGTTTTATCAATCATGACTATTTGATATTCATTCTGAGATTAACCTTTCTTCTTCTTCTTTCTTTCTTTCTTTCTTAAAGAAGAGAAATGGTTAGACCAGGCCGTCCCAACGCCGGTCAATCTAGTGCTATACCTCAGGATGGAGTATTTATGTTTGCCCAACAGTTTCTTGATCTGGTAAAGAATGCTCAAGCTGTCGGACCTATTCCAGAGCCTACTCACCTAAAATCCGGATTTGCACGCCTGCGCAATGATTATACAAATTTGGGTGGAAAACCGCTCAGGGGTTCCGAGGGCGTTATCGAAGTCCAAGTTTGGCTTAGAACATGCAATCGCATCTTTTCTCGCATGAATCTTATTGATCTTCGTCGAGTCCAAGTGGCTTCTAGCATGCTACAAGAAAGAGCGTTAGATTGGTATGAGCTTCTTATTTCTGAAATTATTGAAGCGGATCTTACATGGGAGCAATTCCAGGAAAGATTCGAATCAAAGTTTGTGCCAGAAGCTGAAAAAGTAACTTTGGCCCGTCATTTTATTGACCTTGTTCAAGGTGAATCTTCTATGGCAGATTATGTCACATCTTTTGAATCCCTCTCTAGATACAAGGTCGAGCATGTAAATATCTCATTGAAGAAAAATCAGAGGTTCGTCTATGAATTGAATAAGAATCTCAAAAAGTCTTTACTTATGAAACTGGAAGTTTCTTTCGATCAGCTTGTTGATATCGCTCTTCGACTTGAAGAGGCAGATAAAGAGAGTGATGTTGAAGTTTGGAGTGCCAAACCGAACTTCAATAACAACAAGAAGAGGACTAATAAGTTTAAGGGTCCTTATCCCAACAAGAAAGGGAAACATGTAGCAAAGACTTCTACCTCTAGTGGTGGCCAGTGCTACAATTGTGGTTCTAAGGACCATTATGCAAATAAGTGTCCAAAGCCCCTTGCTTGCCGCTATTGCAAAAGTTCGGGTCAATATATATCTGCATGTCCCAAACTTCAAAGCAAGAAGGAGGAAAAGCTAAATATGGTGGAAGCCCCTAGTAATACTTCTTATGGTCAAGGTATTTCTTATTCTATCCTTGATGGCATTATTATGTTTCGTGATTAACCTATTCGAGTTCTTTTTTGATACGGGTGCATCCCATTCTTTTACATCAAAAGAACTTGTTGATACTTTTTCTTTAAATGTTATGGCTTTAATGACTTCTTTGAGAATTGCGAATCCGGTTGGTGGATCCGCAACACTCATTTTGCTTTGTAAAGATGTCGAGATTATTTTATGTGATTATTCTTTCCACGCCGGTTTGCATGTCATGCGTTACTTAGGCTTCGGAATGATTTAGGAATGAATTGGCTTAACCATTATGAAGCCCATATCCTATGTCCTGAGCGGACTATTCATCTTCGACATCCTCAATCTGTTAAGCAGATTTCTATTGTTCTTAATGATGCGGATTCCAACTTGGCAGCATCTTTGTATTCTCTAAATCCTCATGATGACGATAGTGATGATGAGGAAGGCGTCATTTCTCTCATTCATGTTGTTCGTGAATTTCCCGACATATTTGAGCCCGTTTTAGGATTGCCACCTAAGCGAGCAATTGAGTTCAGAATCAATCTAATCCCTAGAGCTTTACCTATCACTCGTCCTCCTTATCGTATGTCCAATAAGAAAAATGAGGAGATGTGTAAACAATTATCTGAATTGGTGACGAAACAATTTATTCGCTCTAGTTCCTCTCCTTGGGGAGCTTCAGGTATTTTTGTGAAGAAATCAGATGATACACTTAGGCTTTGTGTTGACTACCGCAAGCTTAATGATCTTACCATTAAGAATAAATATCCTTTACCTCGGATTGATGATTTATTCGATCAACTTAGCGGTGCTAGAGCCTTTTCACAGTTAGACTTAGCAACCGGTTTTCATCAACTTCGTATTGCAGAGGATAGCATTCCTTTGATATCATTCCGCACATGTTATGGATCTTATGAAGGGCTTGTTATGCCATTTGGTTTAACGAATGCTCCAGCTTATTTCGTTGACCTTATGAATCGAGTTTTCAAAGACTTTCTCGATCGATTTGTTCTCATATTTATAGATGTCATTCTTTTTTATTCTAAAACCGAGGAAGAGCATGAAAAGCATCTTCGGATTGTGTTGGAAACTCTTAGGAGCAACCAATTGAAAGCAAAATTTTCTAAGTGCCACTTTTGGCAATCTCGTGTGAAATTTCTTGGTCATATCATTTCTGAATCCGGAATTTCCATGGATCCTTCAAAGATTAAAGTGATTCAAAATTGGAAGAGACCGGAGAGTGTTACGGAAATCCGTAGGTTTCTTTGATTGGCGGGTTATTACCGTTGTTTCATAAAAGATTTTCTAAAATTGTCGTGTCTCTTACTAGCTTGACAAAGAAAGGAGTTAAATACATTTGGTCGGACAAATGTGAAGCTTCTTTTCAGAAATTAAAAGAACTCCTTTCCATGGCTCCTATTCTTGTGATTCCCGAAGGGAACTAAGATTTTATTGTTTATACCGATGCTAGTCGAGTTAGATTGGGTTCCATTCTTATGCAATGAGAACGTGTTATTACTTGTGCTTCTAGGCAATTAAAGCCTGCCGAGACTAGATATGCCACTCATGATTTAGAGCTTGCGGCTATTGTTTCCGTCCTTCGAATTTGGTGTTATTATCTTTTGGGAGAAAACTTTTTTCTCTACACCGATCATAAATCTTTGAAGTATCTATTTTCTCGAAAGGAACTTAATTTGCATCAACAACGTTGGCTCGAGTTCCTTGCATCTTATGATCATGATATTCTTTATACTCCTGGAAAGGGAAATCGTGTTGCCGATGCCCTTAGTCGTAAGAAACAAGCGGTTGTTTCCATGATGATATCCGAATGGAATGATCGTGAGACTTTATCCACTTGTGAGATTCGAGATCGTGAATTCAATTTATGTTCGTCTTTTTTTTTATGTAGCCTTGAGGCTCACCCTTCTCTTTTAGACCACATTTTTGAAGCTCAAAAGCTAGATCCCGAATTGGCTCTTCTTAGCCAAAGTTTTAGGGATAAAATTGATATTGAAGGTTTGAAAGATTTTGATATTGATGCTCGTGGCAGTATTCGAAAATTTGGTAGACTTATCGTGCCAAATATTGATAATCTTCGTAAAGATATTTTAGAAGATTCTCATCGTTTTAAATTTACCATTCATCTCGATAGTAGCAAAATGTACGCGGATATGAAACGACTCTATTATTGGGATGGAATGAATCTGATATTGCTAACTTTGTTAAGCGTTGCATGACTTGCCAACTTATTAAGGCCGAGCATCAAAGACCCGGTGGGTTATTACAACCTTTGGACATTCCAATTGAAGTGGGATCAGATTACCATGGATTTTATTGAAGGTCTTCCCCATTCTCGTTCGAGCCATGATAGCCTATGGATGATAGTTGATAGACTTACTAAATCCGCCCATTTTATTCCCATTCAGTCTAATCAAGCCGTACCTCTTTTGGCCAAGCTCTTTATTAAAGAAGTTGTTAAATTGCATGGATCCCCTTCTTCTATGGTTAGTGATCGTGATCCATTGTTTACTAGTGGATTTTGGAAGAGTCTTCAAAAAGCTTTGGAAACGAAGCTTAATTTCTGCACCGCTTATCATCCTCAGTCCGATGGACAAACTGAGCATGTGAATCAAACTCTTGAAGATCTTCTTCATGCTTGTGTTCTTGATTTTGGTGGAAGTTGGGAAGATCATTTTTCTCTTGTTGAGTTTTGCTATAATGATAGCTTCCAATCTAGTATTGGTATGGCACCTTTCGAGACACTCTATGGAAGGCCATGCCGATCTTTTTCTTGTTGGCTTGAGGCAGGGAGAAGCTAGTTTTAGGTCCAGATTTTATTCATGATTCCACAGAAAAGATTGACCTTATTCGTCATAGGATGAAAGAAGCTCAAAATAGGTAAAAATCCTATGCCGATAACCGAAGGAGGAAATTAGAATTTTCCGTGGGAGATTTTGTGTTTATTCGTGTTTCCCCTATGAAGGGTGTTGTGTGTTTCAGTCGATCGAGAAAATTAGCGCCTCGATATATTGGTCCATTTCCCATCACTGAATGAATTGGTTCCGTGGCTTATTGCCTTTTATTACCGACTCAGTTTTCTGCTATTCATGACATATTCCACGTCTCTCAATTAAAGAAATGCCTTCGAGATTACGATTCTATTCTCGAGCCCGGTGTTGTGGAAGAAATTGAAGTTTCGCCCAATTTGACTTATGAGCAACATCCTATTCGTATTATTGCTTCGAAAGTAAAATGCCTTCGAAATAAAGATGCCCCTCTTGTGAAAGTTCAATGGTCCTCAAATCCTAAGGATTTCCCTTGGGAATGTAGAGAATTCATTGAGCGAACACATCCGGACTTACTCTCTCGTGTTGTTTAAGGTGAACTTCTTATTTCAAATTTCTTTTGTGCTGATATGCTTTTATGGTTGTTACTTTTTATCTTCTTCTTAAATATTGCAAGGACTCAATTTCTTTAAGGAAGGGAGTCTGAACAACCCGCATATTTTACGATTGTATATTTAAATTATTTTATTTAAATGTAGCATCGTCAGTCGGATTATAGTCTGAAATACTACTTTTTGAAAACTGTCAAATCAGGACTCGTGACCACTTCCATTGAGTTCAAAATGGTGTTTGCAACCTTTTTGAGTATAAACATCGTTATGTTTGGAGCTAGCTAAAATTTTGACCTTTTCACTTAGGGTTTTGGGTTTGGGTTTCAGCCCATTAACCTAACTTATCAACCCAACTCCACTCCCCCTCTTCATTCCTTCATAATATTTCCTATAACTCAAGCTTTAGCAAAAGTGGTCGAGGAGATTGGAAATTAAAATCCTAAGCCCTAGTTTTTTTAGCAAATCCAAGTTTTAGCTTCAAATTCGAAGAAAAGCTTAGGTAAGCATCTCCTTCTTCTTCTCCATCTCAATCTCTCTCCAATTTCAGAAATTTCCAATAAACTAATTTGGGAAATATTGCTTATTATCTTAGATAGCGGCTTTTAGAGTTGAGATTGAAGAGTGGTTGATCCTCCTTTGTTTTCAAGCTTCTTCTTCCTTGTTTTGTGTAAAAGGTGTGATTTTTATCTCACATCTATGTCTATATCTATCTTTATGGTTAGGTATGAATTCCTAACATCTATTCATGATCATTTTCTTTTGACTTGAATTGATTCGATGATTTACTAATTTTTGGATTCGAAGTCCAATTTTGTGAAAGGGTGTTTGGTTATGTTGTTTGGGATGCACATAAGGTCGGGTTGTCGCTTGGCGTAAAACCTTAGTCGCCGTTGCTCGCTCGATTGCTCCCGAAATCGTTTTGGCAATCATGGCCTAGGCAAATTGTTGCCCTTACCAGGTGTTAAGACGTCTGGATACCAATGCCAGACGTCTGGTTTTGCCTCCTGGAGAAAATTATACGCGGTAGAGGAAAATAAAAAAAAAGTCAGAAACCAATCCTAGACGTTTGGATGGTTTAAGACGTCTGGTTTGCTGAACCAGATGTCTGGTTGGTTTTCTTGAATATTTCCAGACACCAAAACCAGACGTCTGGATCAACCCCACAGACGTCTGAATCTATGCATATCTGCCTATTTTCCTAATTTTGAGTAAAACTCCAATGTTAATCGATTTTTGGTCGATCCGACTAGTTGTTATCACTATTATCGACTTTGATGACTTCTTTCTTTGGATTTTTGGGAATATCCATTTTGATGGGTTTGCGATTTAATTGGGTTTAATTCACGTCTTTGTATGTGAATTTTTGGTGATTGATTGTTTATACAATCATTTCTATGGCTTGTCACTTTAAAATGCAAAGTTTTCAATACTAGTAGTAAATATTCAAATCCTTTCACAAAGATGATTTCAACTCTATTTTTGATACAAAATTCGCTTTCAAGATTGTTTTCCAATAAATTAGTATGTACAAACCTTTACTTCATTCGTTTGAGAAATCAAATTAAACGGCTTTGTAAAACAAGTGGTAAGAAACGCTTGCGTTTGCTTCGTCGGTTAATTTTTGGACTTGTTCGATTGAAACTCTTGTGACGATTTGTGAGTGGAAATCTACAATTTGTTTGTAAATATTTAAGTTAAGCTAATGGTTATGGGACATGAAGCTAAACTCATTTATTTACTAGCTTAGTATAATTGACACTTCTTGATGATCGATGATGATCATTTTGTGGTTTAGACTAGCAATGTGCGATGTCTCTTTGTCTGCGGGGGAGACTAAACCCCGTTTTGTGGAGCTTCAGCTCAAACTTAGTGGGGTAGCGACCCATGGTCTTCGGGCCGTCTGTGGAGCCTTGGCTCAAAATTAATGGTTAGCAATCATGGAATAGCATTTCGTTTTGTGATGCACGTGTTGGCGAGTTTTCATGCTCTCGTTTTGTGATAGGCCTCCCCCTCTTGTGATTTCTGGGTTTCTAAATGATGATTTCTAGAATTTGTGTCTCACCAATTTTAGTGATTTACATTGATGAGTTTATCAATATTTGTGCATTGGTGAATTTGTGTTTCGACGACTTTTACGATTGGCATTGAGATGATTGCCAAAATTTGTGACTTGGCGAATAAAAATAAAGAATATGGTTTTCTTTTTTATTTTTGAGAAGATTCTTGTGATATTGATTAATCTTTAGTTGATTTTCAAATGCATACTTATCACAATATGGCATTATTGTTATCATACGTTTTTGTCATATCTCTTATTCTACCTCATTTTTATCTGATATTTATAGCTTGACTGATCCATTTATTATTTTCTTATTAAATGATACTCGGGTCAGACCGAGATGTTACAGGTGCTTCTGCTTGACTCCTTATCTAGGATCATCATTATCTTACTTTCATCCAACTACATTAGATTGGTAGTTTTTGTTGTTATACATTCGAGACAGAGGCTCCTTGATGTATATATACTCTTTGATGTAACACTTGTATCTATTCTTTTGTGATACTGTGGATCTTATTTGACCACTACTCTGATGTACACTTATATGTGTTATATTCATATCTGTTTTCGCCTTTGTGATATGCATGTCTGTGATTGATTTATGTTATGTTTATTTCAATATTTGTTTTCGAAGATCACATAGCCACTGTGTAGTAGCTTTGAGTTTGTATCGGTATGTCGGATTTTCTCTTGAAATGAAATGCATGTTATACTATCTAATATATTGGTGCTCGCACAAAGCAATTACACGGATGGTCGCTCCTCAACAGCCTTATTATTCGTGCTAGTTGACGGCATTACTCCATAGTGTCCTTGGCTAGCGTGAGTATAGAGGTGGGGCATCGCAAATAGATGAACCGGTTTAAAAATATTGGAACCAGTGGAAACAAAATGACATGACTATTGAAAATTGGAATATCAATAGGTAATGGCTATTTGTATTACATGTTAGATATTTGAATGGTGACGGAACCCAAAAGTCTCAAAACGGTTATCAATGCGATTATTTGTTGCATAGATTCTGCCGCACCAGACATCAAAACACAGAATTGAATATACCGTAGAGATCGACACGACGAGACGATCAATACGGTACATGGATATTAGTGATACGACCGAACTATCGAAAGTCGATATTCGGTACCAAAAATGCAGCTAATTAGTCAGAAATAAGATAAACAGAGCAATAGAAATCAAAATTTGGAGAAACAAAATATGACGTCTCGCTCAGAAGATGATTTACAAATTTTCCATATAAAAATATTCAGGTTTGGAAAACTATTTATAATTATCAAATTTAACATATTTAAATTGAAATAAAATTACACGAGAAAATGAACTTTCATATTATCATATGAAAATTTACCATTTTCTATGTTTAAATAGACGTATTCCAAATATTAAATTTTAAACGTATTCCAAATATTAAATTTTAAGTTAAAAATTCAACTATTTAAAATTTCATAAAATTTCAATTAAATAAATAAACAAAACCGCTAAAATTTATAAGCCGTTACACTCTATCCCACCCAAAATTTTCATCCTCGAAAAGGAAGGAGGTAGGAGAATAGAACCAACTACAAAGAAATTAGATTGAAATACAAAATAAAACAATTAATTTAAACATATAAATTTCAACTTAAATTAATTAATATTCAACAACTGATTTTAAATTCAAGATTTTTCATTAAGTCGATTAAATTTCAATTTATAAAAATTTGATACAAAAGGGTTTCTTTCAATCAAAATTTTATTTAATTTTTCTTATTTACTATCCAATCAACTTATTATTCTATTTATCTATATTAACATTTTATAACTAAAATCTAAGTGTATAACATTTGTCATTATAACGACCTGAAATTTTCGATCCCGAAAATTCCAGATAGTTAGGCAAAAGAAAAAAGGGATAGAAGAAGAAGAAGAAATAGAAAAACCAAAACACGGATTCTCACATTCGCAGTGGATCAAAATATAATATCAAATAAAATAGCAGTTATATAAGGAAAAACTGTATTAGTTAATTTACATCAATACATCAGAGTTACAACAATTACACAAACACTAGACAGTTAAAATTAACTTGTCCCAGATAAACTACAATATATCACAGCGGAAATACACTCCATATGTTCCTACCATCCAGCTCGCCTCTTGAGCTTCAGAAACGTCCTCACCTAAAAATCTATAATACTCGGTCTGACTCGAGCATCACATTGAAGTAACACCCGGGTCAGGCTAGAAACCAGCGTAAGTAAAACTATCTAACAATAAATTCTAATGCGTAAACTTATTTAAACCCAGGGTAACTTGTACTTCACAACAGGTTCTTAACTTGTTATAGTCAACATTTATTTCACAAATCAACCCCTAAGTATCCTTTACTTAGATACAAAGGTCTACTTCTCCTAAATTGTTTCATTCCAACCTATTGATTACACATATCAAATTTTAAAAGAATTAGCAGATTTTAAATCGAAGTGGTTTCGGGTATTTACTGATACCCGACCTTAGTCTCTTCGAACCCCATGTCATCTCAACCCAAGTTATTCAAATGAAATACAATTCAAACTTTAAATAAAGGATGTCACCTTTACACAGTAATTCATCGTCGATAGATAACCACATTATCACTGTCCAAGCCAAACATATCATATCATAAAACATTTCATATGAGAAATATCAACCAATAATTCATAAGCAAGATTAATTAGTCACACTATTTCTAATTAATTTAAATAAATTAAATTAATTACTTCAATCACCTTTTTAAAATCCTGCTGACTTAATCATTAATTAATTACAAATAAATTAATGAATCATCCGTTAATTATTATCTAAATTAATCATCCTTGATTAATTTTCCTTTTTAATTACACTAAGTAATTAGCCTTTAATTAGTAACACAAATTAATTAACCTTCACCCATTCACATTAATTATATTTATCCTTAATTAATTTCTCAAATTAGTCATCTTATAATTACTTACAATTGATTAAATTATTCTTTAGCTAATCACACTCATTAATTAACTAACCCTCAATTAATTCCTTAATTAATCAATACTTTAATTAATTACACTAGGTAATTAATCCTTAATTACTTCACTTAAGTAATTTAGCTTTACTTACTAATTAAATTAATTAACCCTCAACAGATTAATTCTTTAATTACTTATATTAGTAATTATCATTTAAGTAATTAATCTCTAATTACTTAATTAATTTATCCTTAATTACGAATTAATTAATCTCTAATTAATTAGCTCATAATTAATTAAATTAACTATCCTTAAAATCATTAATTAATTAAACAAATAAATTACTCTTTAATTTCTTTATTAATTTATTTAATCCTTAATCATCCAAGGTCTTAATTAATCATAATATAAAGCATTTATCTTTATTTAATTTCTTAATTATCAAAATCATATTTTTAAATATTTATCCTCATAATCATCTTACTTAATTAAACCATTTAATTTATGCTTAAAATAACTTAAGCATTTAACTTAACAATTTAAGTTAAACAAATTATATAATTTCCTTAAACAATTATTTAAGACATTTATAATATAAAGGAATATTTTAAGAAAAGGTTCAAAACTAAATTCATTTTAGATTTAAAAACTTATTTATATTTAAACTTAGAGATTGAACAAGATTTACTTCGAGTCAAACCCGAATAACACTCGATCCCTTCCCCGAGACCGTTGCCTTCTTTCTATTTCTCTTTTCAATTTTAAACTTGAATTAAAATTTTAAACTGAAAACCAGAGACCCCAAAAAGCCATAAACCTACATGGAAGTGATCCCGAGTCACTCAACCAATTTCTCGAGACCTCACTCGAGACCCCACTTTCATCCCTAAATCAACAGCAAAACCCAAACACTGATACACAGCGATACCGTGCACATGCACCACCTATCGGAGCAACTTCGATCAACCTCATCATTGCCAACAAGTCTATCCTGACTTCCTTACCCGATTACGTCCATCCATGCCTCAAATCGAACATGAAATCGAGAAATGAGCTTGCGTACCCAAACCTAGAATGATGTATCACCAAAAACCACCCCTGCGATGCCACCACCGATCACCTGTAATCGCTACACCCTGACCGGACCTTCATCGTAGTCTTAAGCTTCTACTCCACCTATTCTGATGAAGACTGAAGCTTTATCAACGTTGTACTCACCTTAAAACCGAAGTTGATTAACCAGAATCTTAAACCCTAGTTCGACGAACAACCGCCGCCACAGTGATCAATAAAACCTTCCACCATTTTTGCCAAGGCTGTCTACCTCTTCGCCACCTCCGACAGTGGTCCCGATCCTCAAATCTACACAGATCGCCAGAAAACGTTTAAAACCCACTTTCCAATCAACATGCAATTCCTATCGAATTAAAAGCCTAAAAATTTTGATTTTAGTTTTAAAAATCCTAGTTTTCGATTACAATTCAAATTATAAACCTAAAACAAGAAATCATTCAAGTCAAAATTTGATAAGATTGGGATTTTTACTGTACTTCTTCCTCTCTGTAAAAATCTAGCTACTGTTTTAGCTTAAAAATATTTTTAAAATTGATATTATGGTATAACTAACAAGTTTTGTTCATACATTATGTCCTCAAGAAGATCAAGGAAGGAGATCATGATTTTCTTTTATCAAATCTTAAACCTAAACAACAAGAACATGACAAATGTTCCGTAAACAAACATACACACCCATTTAATTCATGTAAATATATATAAATTTCATACTAAACAATCATATGAACATTTATCACTCTTCACTTCAAATTACTGCATGCAACAAGATTTTTAAAACAGATTAGAAATTTGTTTACTCACCTGCTTTATTTTTTTGAAATAACAAAGGATAGCGTGGAACAGGTTTTGATATCTGGGAATTGTTTGGATGTTGAATTTTGATTTGTTTGAGATGACCTGATACTTGATGATCAACTAGCTTTGAATCTTTATTATGTTTGAGCTGAACTTGGTTTTGTTTTGATTTTCTTTCCTGGTTTAAGTTTTTAAGACAAGAGAAGGGTTTGAAAAAAAAGAATTTTTTTTAAAAACCTTGGTTTGTATCCTTTTTCTTATTCACATTTTCATGTTCTGAGATATGCCACTTGTTAAATTGCATGTCATTAATTCTACAAATGTTAAATTTATGATGAGATGATTATATTTGTTAATCTTATAATGTATTTGCCTCACATTTGTTTTAAATGCATTTTATCTTGTTTATAAATGTTGCGCATATATACAAATTAAATTTTATCTCATGTTATTTGTTTTAAAAAAAATGTATTATACCTTTCTTAAATCTTATTAAAGCCAATATTTATCCTTGTCTTTTAATTATATTTCAATTTTAGATAAATACATTTTTTATTTATATTCATACCTTCCCTGATATTTACACATATATAACTTTTAAAAGAGAAGATTTTAAAATCTTAATTATACACTAATAATAATCATATATATATATATATATATATATATATATATATATATATATCCTTTTGGATTTCAAACCATAAATTCAAATTCAATTTAAATCAACTCATATATATATATATATATATGTATGTATATATATTAAACAAACACATATTTAATCTGTTTGAAGATAATAAGTTTGCCCAATTTAAATAATTATATTAGGAGATTATCAAATAAATATTTTACTAGATACGAATATTAATTATTAGATTTATTTGTTTCAACTTCAAAAAAAATCAGTATTTTAATAGTTAAAATCAGTATTTCTATTTATTAACCCAGTTAATTATCAATTAACAGATGTCCAAAAAATTCGGATTATCACATTCCTCCCCCCTTTGAGTCTTTTCTTCCTCGAAAAGGAACGAAGCCAGAATTATTAAAATGCTTATTATCATAAAAATTATTCTTTGATCACTTTTAAAACACTTTTAAAATCTACATAATATTGTAAAATAGGTTTTATAAAAATAGTTTTTATAACTCGATGTCTCAACCAGTCCATCCTTGTTCTCACAGAAATTCAGTCATACGTTGATCAGGCGTACGACTGAAAATCTCTAAGTACTTAGCAGACCCATTTTCAAGACCTAGTGAAAATACTTAAAAAATAATTTTATTGAAAATATAGAAAATATTTTTGAAAATAAAGGAAATATTTTTGGTGAGAATGCTCTGGAAATCATCACCCCCATCCATGGTCGCAGTTAACCCGATGGTTACGTTGTCATCCCGCAAAATCCATAGATAACTTTAGGCACTTTGCGCCCCTCGATTATGCCATGAAACCCGCTACAGATCGCAGCTACATCTGGGGTTACGTTGCTATCACAGCAAAAACCCATATAACTATAGGCATCAGCGCCCTCGAATTTCGTTGCCAAAAGAATGAAACTTCTCCACTCCACTCGACCATAGATCGCAGTCTACCGATGTTACATTGCCTTCCCGGCAAAATCAAGTGTAGACTGTTGACACTCACCTCCACACGATTTCCGCTATGCTCTATAGTAGATCGCAACGACATCGAGTTACACTGTCATCACAACATAACCCAAATGCCTCTGTAGGAATCAGCAACCTCGATTTTGGCTACCTAATAATCCTCAGGAACTTCGGTTTATCCGGACTTCCTCACATGATCCACTTTAGAGCCTCCCCCCCTTTGAGGCTCATGGCAGTACCAACCTATGGTACTCCTGAGAAGTTCATTTCAAGGGGGCGCTTTTTTCTCTAGAGCCATTTTCAAAACACCTTATACTATACACATATAGTATCTTCCAAATCATACACCTAGTATGAATCCCATATAAATATCCTTTTCTCAAAATCGATTATCCCAAAATCAATAATTCTCAATTAGGCTTTCCAAATTTACAAAATTGATTTTTCCCGAAAATCAAAAGCCTTTCCAAATATAAAGGTTCCAAAAACCTTTTCCCAAAATCATTCTCATAAAATCCTTTATATATAACCTTGAAAAATCTTTGAATCACTTCATACTTGTACAAATTCCCTCTTTATACCTCAAATACTTTTCAAAAACCCTTTTTCTTCTAGCAATAGATTCAACAAGGGGAGTTTTATCATATATATAATAAAGATATATAACTTTGTTTATTTCAAATCAAATATTCAAATTTGATTACTTTTTTATAAAATTATTAACCATATTGCTTTTCTTAAAAAAATGAATCTTTAAACATAGAAATATCCAATATTATTTCATCATTTATTTTTCAAAATATAACCTTCCATTTCTAAATCATTTTACAGTTTTTATCCACAAATTTCAAATATTACTTTCATTCAACCCTGTACGATGTACTCATACCATCTGTATGCAATTTCAATCTGATCGTGCGCTCGATCACACAATTTCTCTTCTGAACTAGTATCGTCCACCCAACTTCCTAGTGCGGACTCAGATCGGGTTTCTTGATCAAAAACCATCATTCTCCTTGCATAGTCATAACTATGATAGAGAATTTTCAAAACCAATCAAAAATCCATATCTAGGTTCGCCATCGAAAATCGAGGGAAAAATCCCAACTCGGATCGATGCATTATCTCGAAATTCTGTGCTCGAATCTGGATCAAATCACTATGCGAATAGAATAATATACATACATCCTACGTATTTATCTTTATTAATCATCAACTAAATCAATTTCTCCTTTCTACTCACATTCCCTTAGATCTTTATTCATTTATTCACAATTGCCTCAATTCCCATTTGGATTATCACCTCAATTCTTATTTCAAATGGATATTTAACCATAAACAGTTTGGACTCTGTCCAGCTTGAATTTAGGAAATAGCTTGAAAACTTAAGAATAGATAAGTAGTTGAAAATAATTATTAGCTTGTAAAATAGTTGTAAAACAGTCAAGTAATTGTTAAATAGTTGGAAAATAGTCAAATAGTTATAGAAATTTTAAATAATTCCAAAATAGTTGTAAAATGGCAATTAGTTATAAAGTAGTTGAAAAATAGTAATTAGTTTATAAAACAGCTGTAAAATGTTAAATAGTTCCAAAAGTAGTTATAAAATAAGTATAAGATGGTTTGGGGTTTAAAAAGAACGGTTGTATATAGTAAATAGCTTGGAAAAATAGGTTTATATTAAAACATTTTATTCTGAAAATAGTCTAGAGCCAAACTGTTCAATTCCCAATCTTCATTCCATCAATTCAATTTAAATTTCCACTTCCATTTAAATTGACCCAATTCCAATTTAAATAACTTCAATTTCCATTGAAATTTATTTAACCCCAATTCAAGTTGAATTAACCTCAATTTCTTTCCAAATTCAAATCAAATTCCGTTTGAATTTTAAACCTATTCAAATCAAATTTCAATTTGAACTAATTTCAAATTCAATTTCACTTTAAATCATCTCGAATTATATAAATTCGAGTTAAATTTTCAAATGTTGATTTAATTCCCTTAAATCAAATTAACCTTTACTTCTCCATAAACCTATTTCTAGGTTCAAATAATAATTCAAATCCTTTTTAGACAATTTAATCTTTGAAATCCAATTTATTACCCAATTTCAATTTTTGAAACCAATCCTTAACAATTTAAATTTCCAAGTTCCTTTTGAACATTTAAATCTTAATTTCAAAGTAATTTCATCTCCACACATCCAATTTCCTGGTTAAAGTTCTATTTCCATTTAATTTCTACAATGGACATATATATTACTCCAATCCATTTCTTAATTCATTTTAAACTACACAATTCAAAATTTCATAACTTAAATTTCCATTAAAATTTATTTAACCCCAATTCAAGTTGAATTAACCTCAGTTTCTTTCCAAATTCAAATCAAATTCCATTTGAATTTTAAACCTATTCAAATCAAATTTCAATTTGAACTAATTTCAAATTCAATTTCACTTTAAATCATCTCGAATTATATAAATTCGAGTTAAATTTTCAAATGTTGATTTAATTCCCCTAAATCAAATTAACCTTTACTTCTCCATAAACCTATTTCTAGGTTCAAATAATAATTCAAATCCTTTTTAAACAATTTAATCTTTTAAATCCAATTTATTACCCAAATTCAATTTTTGAAACCAATCCTTAACAATTTAAATTTCCAAGTTCCTTTTGAACATTTAAATCTTAATTTCAAAGTAATTTCATCTCAACACATCCAATTTCCTGATTAAAGTTCTATTTCCATTTAATTTCTACAATGGACATATATATTACTCCAATCCATTTCTTAATTCATTTTAAACTACACAATTCAAAATTTAAAATTATTGATAATAACAAGATGATATTAGGATAAATAAACATCCAATTTATTCAAAAACATCCATCAATAACATTCACTACCCATTCCCAGATCTCAAACCTGTTTGAGATCACATATAACTCCCTTCCAAACAACCATTTAACTTCCCTAAGTCAAATCTCAATTTAATCCCATTAACCTTACTAAATTTAAATTCCCACTTCAAATTTCAAATTTCTATCACTTAAAAGTTCAAAAATTTATTTTACTTCGGGTTTTTACACCACACTTCAGGGAAAAACAAAACTCATCACTTTAGAGTTTATTTCAAATCGTCTTTGATATTATGTATACACACATATATGCATATTTACTTTTTGGCCCACCAAGACAAATTTTAAAATTTAAACCACCTTTGGTTTTAATTCAAAACAATTTTTCTTTAAAATTTTCAAACATCTCTTATTGTAAAATAAGATCACATTCAAAACAGTCTAAATAATATCATTTCTTTTAACATTTTGAAAACAAATTCCAAATGTTCCTAGACTTAGGATTCAAAACTTCACAATTTAAAACCCACTTCAATTTATAAGTTATACTCATCTAAAAGTTTTCTTCCCTAAAACTTTTTCATTTTGCTTTATCAATGTTTACTAGAAAACAAGATCCCATTATTAAACACAATAACCATTCCATATTTTAGTTTGAAACCAATTTTAATCCATGTTATCTGTATAGTTCGTTTTATTCAATTCCCATTTTGATATATATATGTATATATATATATATATATATATATATATATATATGTATGTATGTATGTATGTATGTATCACTTAATTCTTATTCAATTTCAATATCCAACAACAATTATTTCTTTATATATAAAATGTAAGATTTTATAAAAATCATTCATTAAAACCATTTTTAAAACTTTATATAAGAAAATAACAAGTACGCTCTCATAAATATATATACACTCAACTCATTTTAGGGTACCACTGACCTTATCCTTAATGAGTAAACCCACCAGAGCCAAGGTTCTCGCTTAACCTTCAGCTTTGATACTAAATGTAACGACCCGAAATTTTCGATCTCGAAAATCCAGATAGTTAGGGAAAAGAAGAAAGAGATAGAAGAAGAAGAAGAAGAAACAGAAACACCAAAACACAGATTCTCACATTCGCAGCGGATCAAAATATAATATCAAATAAAATAGCAGTTATACAAGGAAAAACAGTATCAGTTAATTTACATCAATACATCAGAGTTACAACAATTACACAAACACTGGACGGTTAAAATTAACTTGTCCCAGATAAACTACAATATATCACAGCTGAAATACACGCGATACGTTCCTGCCATCCAGCTCGCCTCCTAAGCTCTAGAAACATCCTCACATGAAAATCTGTATTACTCGGTCTGACCCGAGCATTACATCAAAGTTACACCTGGGTCAGGCTGGAAACCAGCGTGAGTAAACCCATCTAACAAGAAATTCTAATGCATAAACTTATTTAAAACCAGGGTAACTTGTACTTCACTACAGGTTCTTAACTTGTTATAGTCAACATTTGTTTCACAAATCAACCCCTAAGTATCCTTTACTTAGACTCAAAGATCTACTTCTCCTAAATTGTTTCATTCCAGGCTATTGATTACACATATCAAATTTTAAAAGAATTAGTAGATTTTAAATCGAAGTGGTTTCGGGTATTTACTGATACCCGACCCCAGTCTCTTCGAGTCCCATGTCATCTCAACCCAAGTTATTCAAATGAAATACAATTCAAACTTTAAATATAGGATGTCACTTTTACACAGTAATTCATCGTCGATAGATAACCACATTATCACTGTCCAAACAAAACATATCATATCACAAAACATTTCATATCATAAATATCGACCAATAATTCATAAGCAAGATTAATTAGTCACACTATTTCTAATTAATTTAAATAAATTAAATTACTTACCTCAATCACCTTTTTTAAATCCTATTGACTTAATCATTAATTAATTACAAACAAATTAATTAATCATCCTTTAATTATTATTTAAATGATCATCCTTGATTAATTTTCCTTTTTAATTACACTAAGTAATAAGCCTTTAATTAGTAACACAAATTAATTAACCTTCACCCATTCACATTAATTATATTTATCCTTAATTAATTTCTCAAATTAATCATCCTATAATTACGTACATTGATTAAATTATTCTTTAATTAATCACACTCATTAATTAACTAATCCCTTAATTAATTCCTTAACTAATCAATCCTTTAATTAATTACATTAAGTAATTAATCCTTAATTACTTCACTTAAGTTATTTAGCTTTACTTACTAATTAAATTAATTAACCCTCAACGGATTAATTCTTTAATTACTTATATTAAGTAATTATCATTTAAGTAATTAATCTCTAATTACTTAATTAATTTATCCTTAATTATAAATTAATTTATCTCTAATTAATTAGCTCATAATTAATTAAATTAACTATCCTTAATATCATTAATTAATTAATTAAATTACTCTTTAATTTATTTATTAATTTAGTTAATTCTTGATCATCCAAGGTCTTAATTAATCATAAGATAAAACACTTATCTTTAATTAATTTCTTAATTATAAAAATCATATTTTAAACATTTATCCCTATAATCATCTTACTTAATTAAACCATTTAATTTAAGCTTAAAATAACTTAAGCATTTAACTTTACAATTTAAGTTAAACAAATTATATAATTTCCTTAAATAATTATTTAAGACATTTATAATATAAAGGAATATTAAGAAAGGGTTCAAAACTAAATTAATTTTAGATTTAAAAACTTATTTTTGTTTGAACTTAAAGATTGAACAAGATTTACTTCGGGTCAAACCCGAATAACACTCGATCCCTTCCCCGAGACCGTTGCCTTCTTTCTATTTCTCTTTTCAATTTTAAACTTGGATTAAAATTTTAAACTGAAAACCTGAGACCCGAAAAACCCAAAAACCTACCTGGAAATGATCCTGAATCACTCAACCAATTTCTCGAGACCTCACTCAAGAGTCCACTTTCTTCCCCAAATCAACAACATAACCCAAATGCCGATACACAATGATACCGTGCACATGCACCACCTATCGGAGCAACTTCGGTCAACCTCATCATCGCCAGCAAGTCTATCCTGACTTCCTTACCCGATTACGTCCATCCATGCCTCAAATCGAACAGAAATCGAGAAATGAGCTTGTGTACCCAAACCAGGAATGATGTATCACCAAAAAACACTCCTGCGACGCCACCACCGATCATCTGAAATTGCTACACCTTGACCTTCGTCGTAGTCTTAAGCTTCTACCGCACCCATTCCGATGAAGACCGAAGCTTCGTTAACATTGTACCCACCTTAAAATCGAAGTTGACAAATTAGAATCTTAAACCCTAGTTCGACGAACAACCGCCACCACAGTGATCAATAAAACCTTTCACCATTTTTGCCAAGGCTGTCTACCTCTTCGCCACCTCCAACAGTGGTCCCGACCCCCAAATCTACACCGATCACTAGAAAACATTTAAAACCCACTTTCCGATCAACATGCAATTCCTCTCGAATTAAAAGCCTAAAAATTTTGATTTTAGTTTTAAAAATCCTGGTTTTTTATTACAATTCAAATTATAAACATGAAACAAGAAATCATTCGAGTCGAAATTTGATATGGGATTTTTATTATATTTTTTCCTCTCTGTAAAAATCTAGCCGCTATTTTAGCTTAAAAATATCTTTAAAATTGATATTATGGTATAATTAACAAGTTTTGTTCATACATTATGTCCTAAAGAAGATCAGGGAAGGAGATCATGATTTTCTTTTATCAAATCTTAAACCTAAACAACAAGAACTATAATGACCCAGAATTTTCAATCCTAAAAATTCCAGATAGTTAGAAGAAGAAAAAAGATAGAAGAAGAAGAAGAAACAGAAACACCAAAACACAGATTCTCACATTCGCAGCGGATAAAATATAATATCAAATAATAGCATTTATACAAGAAAAGCTATATCAGTTAATTTACATCAATACATCAGAATTACAACATTTATACTAAAACACTGGACAGGTAAAAGCAATATGTTCCAGATAAACTACAATATATCACAGCGAAAACACTCCATACGTTCCTGCCATCTAGCTCACCTCCTGAGCTCCAGAACATCCTTTTCTGAAAATCTATAATACTCGGTCTGACCCGAGCATTACATCATAGTAACACCCAGGCCAGGCTGGAAAACAACGTGAGTAAACCCATAAAATATGAAATACCAAGCTATATAACTTATTTGCAAACCAAGGTAACTCGTACCTTCTACGAGTTCTCAACTTATTTAAGTCAATTACTCGTTTCAAAAAAAATCTAAGAATCGCTGCTTAGTTAAATATCCATGATTCTTAACCTTTTCATTCCAGTCTGTTTACTTCTAAAAACGAAATTTATAGAGAATTTAGATTTCAAAATGAAGTGGTTCTGGGTATTTGCTGACACCCGATCCCAGTCTCTTAGATTTCAGTGTCAACCTAATTCCAGTTGTTTAAGTGGATACAAATCCATTTTTCAAATGCAGGTTCTCATATTCTCATAGCAAATCAATCATCAATAGATAACTCACTGTATCATAGTTTAACCCATCATAGCATACCACAATATTACAAATTATCGTACAGATATTAATCAAATCATCCAATACAAATTATCCATTCATAAACAAGATTTATGGGTTGAATAATTAATTTAATTAATTTTTTTAATTACCCCTAAATCTTGCTTACTCAGCATTAGTTAATTACAAACCAATAAATAACTCAACCTTTAACTATTCATCTTAATTTTTCTTTTTTAATTAATTATTCCCTAATTTCATTAAGTAATTGGCCACAGATTAATTATCCTTAACCATTCACATTAATTAACCTTTAATTACTCTCATTAATTAATTAACTATAATTAATTACATTAATTATTTGCATAAATTAATTATAATCAACCATATTCATTAATTAACTTATTCAACCACATTCAATAATTAATTAAACTTTAATAAATTACAGCAAGTAATTAAAGACTCTTTAATTAATCACACTAATTAATGATCCTTTAATTAAATTAATTATCATTTAACTACTTAAGTTATTAATTGATCTTCAATGAAGAAATTATTAATTAACCAATCATTCTTTAATTAATTACTTTAAGTAATACCTAATTCAAAACCATTCAAACACATTAAATTTCAAACCTTTATAAAAAAACAATTTATTTATTTTTATACAAACTTTGGAAACATGGAACAAAGCTTCTTTTTAAAATCAAAATTTGGTTATTCAAACGTAACAAAAATCTGGATCATTATCGTCACCAAAAAGTTAAAAAAAAAAACTGCTTCCTTCCAATCTATAAACCCGAGTTTGTATTCGAAATTCCCGAGCTAATCTTCGAGATGAACCACACTATCTTTTCTTCAAGTCAATACCAAAATTTCCTTGAGACTTTCCCTTGGAAACTCTTCTTCCAAACCAACTTCGCTTCCAAATACAACAACCTAACGCGTGCACGTGCACAGTTCGTCGGAGTCACTCCGATCATCCATGCCGCCCTCAATAAGTCATCATTGACCTCGTTGACCAACCCAAACACCCAAAACCCCGAGATCCTCTGAAAAACGAAAATGAACCCATAGACTCTTAACTGGAACGACATAGTTCATCAAAATTTGCCTTGCCTCGCTAATCCCTGCCGCCATAAAACGTGTCCATCCTTCCAAAGTGACCCTTCGACACCACTCATCGATTCAGCTACTACCGTTGGGTTTCGATAAACTCACATCAATGCATTAGCTCCTCAAACCTAGCCGACGAAACTGCTGCTCAAGCCCTAGTTCAGCGCCAACCCATCGCCATGATCAACTGAGCATGCTTCTTCTATTTTTCCCTGAATCGCCTAACCTCCATCTTCCTCCAGCGTAAGCCCCGACCATCCTTTCCCCACCGATCGCTGGAATTTGGCAAAAACTCGAAATTCGTTCAACTCAATCATTTTCGACATTTACAAATCTTAATGTGACGACCCGACTTTCCACTCCCGGAAAATTGCATCATCTTTAAGAAAGAAAGGGATAGAAAAGAGAAAAGAAAGAAGAGAAAGAAGAAACAACACAAGAATCTCAACAGCGGAACGAATAAATAATATTAATAACATAAGTATTACATAGTATACATCAAATATCAAAGTTACACAGACAATACATCACATACTAGACAGTTATAAACACCTGTCTAGTTATTACAACTCAATACAATACAGAAACACTCAGAGATACCAACACAGCGGAAAAACTATATAACTATACGCAGAAGCCTCCTGCTCCATATGCTCCTCCACAATTCGTCAAGCTAATCCTGAATCCTAACCTGAATTCCCTTGGCTACTCGTAAAAATTTGAGTACCCAAGAGTTATAGAAAAACAGAAATAACTCCGGGTCAGACATGGGTCTGGTGTGAGTAACAGGTTAAAGTTGCTTAACTTTGAAAAACCTTTGAAAAGAAAAGGTATCACGTAAGACTTCCCACACATAAACATGGAAAAGTTTTTACCTTACGCTAACCAAAACATTTGATAGGAAATCCGATGATATTATAATAGTGTCTAGGGTTTTCAAGTAAATAAGGAATAGCTGAAATTGTTACATGATTAAATTCCAGCTACTAGCCACAAAAGTGGGTAATACAATCAAAACCGTTGGCACTTATTGGATTTTGGATTCCATGAATGGCTGGGCTACTGGGGTATCGCCCGTCACAGTACGTAGCCTAGATCACCGTATCGAGGATTACTCCATTCATCCCCTGCAACACAAAGCCGGACCCGTTCCTTACTGAACAGTTCCAAACAAGACAACCCCGCAGTTGTGATCAGCAACCGCACCACTAAGCCGAAAATAAAGGGACCTCTAGACAGGGATAAATCTTGCTCTTAAGTGGGGGCTACCCACGAAGCTTTGCTGCACCTCCCCTGTTTTAGACATTCCCGGTTGATGAGGCTTGAGGCTACGATTATCTTTATAGGACATCACTTAGAATGCTCATCGTCCACCTGACGATGTTCTGAAAGCATTCAATCCATACAAGTTCGTTCCGGGTTCGAACGAAACCAAAGGCATTATCTCGTTACACTCGTATTGGAATCACCCTCAGAGTTAACGACAATAACCCTTGCACTCTGAATCACCATCTCGAATCTATAAGTACTATTCCGTCAAACTCATTACGGAATCACCCACAGAGTTATACTGACGTATAGCCCTTACACCTCGAGTCTTCACTCGCTCCACTTGGATTAACGACCTAACGTTATTTAGATCGATGTGGTTTTCGGATCCCAAATATGGAAACCCGATCCCGATCTCATCGAAATCCAAAGCGTGTCTTTTAAGGTCCAAGTTGTTCTAAGTTTAAAAACAATTTAATTTAATTATCTAAATATACACAGATATATAATTCACAACACAATAGATAATCATCCTTATCATTATCAACAGATAATTCATACCATAATCAGATAGTCTATATTATCATCCAAAAGCAACCAATACATCCATGTCACATACACAACTCATCTCATAACTGAGATTACAAACCATATCAGGCAACCAATACCAATCCTCAAACATAAGCAACTATCTAATGATCACACCATTTATAATTAATTTAAAATGAATTAATTACTTAAACTCTAATTAATTTAAAATAAATTAAATTAATTACTTCATCATTAAAATTCTGCTTAACTTAATCTTCAATTGATTACAAATCAATTTATTTCACTTAATCCTTACCGATTAACCATTTCTAATTACAATAAGTAATTAGCATTTAATACTAGTTATACCTTAATTAATCAATTCCAAATTACATCATTAATTAATCAATTTCTCAAAATAAATTAATTACATAAGTAATTAATCTTCAATTTAAACCATATATATTAATCACCCATGATTAATAACCATTCAGTAATTAACTACTTTAATTACTCAACCCATAAAATTAATTATTCTCAATTAATTATCCTCATTAATCACTTGATAAATTTTCAAAGTAATTTAAATCCAAATTACTTCTATAATAAATATCTTGATTACATTCAGTAATTATTATTTAATTACCTCTCTAAGTAATTACAATCCATAAATTACATAAAGTAATTATCTATAATCCACAAATGTTTAAATTAATTAAACTTAATTAATCTAAACTAATCACCTTAATTAAATTAATTACACCAAGTAATTAATTCATTAATTACTTCATTAAGTAATTAAACAATTGATTATTATTAATTAATTAATCTAATTAATTATTAAAAATTAATCATATTAATTAATTGTTAAATAATCTTAAGTTAATGACCTTCATTAACATTTCTTAATTACATAATTAAGAATTAACTTCAATTAATCATTATTAATTATCAATTAATTAATCTTTAATTATCATTTAATTAATCTCTAATTATTGATTAATTAAGTGTTAATTAAAATCTAAATTAATCTTTTAATCACTTGATTAAGTAAATCTTAATCATAAATTAAAATTTAATTAATCATCCTTAATTATGGATTAATTAACCTTAATTAATTAATCTCAAATCTTAAATAATTAACTTAAAAATTATTAATTACTTAATTAAACATCCACATTAATAATTAATTAAATAATTAATATTCCATTTAAATTAATAAAATAATTTAAATGAAACCAATTGCTTGAATTCTAAATTAAGAAACATTCTTCTTAATACAAAAGTATTTTAAACACTTTATTCAAAAATTCAATTTAAAATTTCTTTTAAATTTCAAACTTAATTACAAATCTAAAATTTTATTTTAGATTCAAACTTAAAGATTTAAAACTTTACTTACATCTCCATTTCCATTTTTAAATTCAAGTTATTTAACCTTTTCCAAAATGGTTAAACAAATTTAAATTAAAAAACTTATTTTAAAAACTGACATAAAATCCAATTTTCAGGTTTTAAACTGAATTTAAACTTATTTTAAACTTTAATTCATAATTTAAAACTTATAGTTTTAAATTCAAAACCAATGTTTCTTTATACTTTAAAAAGTTTAAAATCTAAATTTAAATTCCAGATTTAAATTAAATTCAAACATAGGTTCCATAATTCTGTTTTCGAGATTTTAAACTTGTTTTAAATATTCAATTGCATTTTAAAATTTGCTTTTTAATTTAAAACAGAAAAACAGAAAACAGTTTTCTACTTAGTTTAACATCCTAAATTTGAATTCAAAAAAATGATTTCAAATCTCAGATTTAAATTACTGATTTCATATCTAAGTTTCAGGCTTAAATATTTTCAGACTGAACTTCATATTTCAATTTTTAAACTTACTTTTAAATTTTTAAACAGAAAGATAGTTTCTGTTTTTAGTTTAAAACCAAACTTGGGTTTAAAAAAACATTTCAAATTTAATTCAAAGATTTAAAATTTAAACTTACTGGATTTAAATTAAATCCTAGATTCAAACTTCTTTCCAGATTTTAGTTTGCAATTTATCTTTACTTCAAAACTTAACAAACCTGGAAACATGATTCTGCTCAAAAACTAAAACCCTGAAACATTTTAACAAACCCGAGCCATTCTCTAAATTACTTCGGGTAAAATGCTTCCCTGCTTCGAGTCATTTCACAAATAACTCGAGACCATCTCGGGTTTTAAAACCCTGCAACAAACAGAACACCACCATCATCCCCAACATGCACAACCCTCTTGTGCATCCACTTCCCCACTCCGGCCATCACCGGCCATCATCTCTGGCCATCCCCCATCGACCAAAACCCCACATCCACCTTCAACTCTCAAAATCCCATAATACAACTTGAATTTGAATTCAAGTGTTTAAAACAGAAACCTGGAACAGCCTCCCCTTTCAAGTTGACCTGTCAACGGCAACAACTTCCCACTCCGACCACCATAAATCTTGAAACTCCGGCGATAACATCAACTTACCATCATCTTCCAATTCCCAAAACAACATCGAACTCGATTTACTAAAAATGCAGAAAAGTCCAAATCATTACAGCCCTAAAAACTAGGGTTCTAGACCTGGAAACCCAAATTAGCATCACCCAGATTGAATTTTAATTCAATTCTATATTTTTCTATAATCTATGATGACTATACTACCTCCAGAAGCAGATTCAAGCAAATCAAATGCAACAACCAAGTGAACTTAATCAAAATGTAAAATACAGTAATTTTAGAACTGCATTTTATATAAAGCATTAAAATTTATAATTTTTATTTTAAAAATCGTGATTTAGTATGGTGATTTGATTTATAATTCTGAATTCATAAATTTCTAAACTTGAAATTTCATCATTTACTGATTTATCTTCCTTTGTGAATCTCAGGGCCATTTCTATGTTTTTAACTTAAGTACAAATTTTAACATGAAGTTTTATAATGAATCAAACATATTTGTTTAGGTCTTTATCTCAAACGAAGATTAAATTAAAAGGCAAGGGGATTACATCTTACTAAAGCTTGAAATCAAAGAAAACAGAGATTCTTCAGGTACACCATCATATATACCCAGGCAGTTTAAAAGAAACATATACAAAAATTTAAACTCATCGGATAACAAGCATGCAACCCTATTTAATTTATTTAAATTAGGTGTTACTCACCTGTACTTGAAAATGCAGAGCACAAATTCAATTTGCAGGCTCCAGATTTTTTTTTTTAAAATGTTGATGCAGAAGCCAATTTCCAATTGAAATGCAGATTGCTAATTGTAATCCTGTTGAAAATTTGCTTGAATCCCTTAAAACTTTAAGCTTGAATGCATTTTAAAATTTGCTTCCAACCTGATGCTTCCAGATTCAAAAATTTATACATGCAGACATCCCCTTTCCAGATTCATATGTATGTTTGCATTTTGCAGATTTTAGAAAGAATGCAGGTTGTAGTTTGTTTTGCTTGCAGTTTTAAAGAGGAGTTACAGGGTTAAGATTATGAAGAGGGATTTGAGATGAATTTCTAGTTTGAGGAGTTTGAATGCATGTTGTTTACAGATTTGAGAAAATGCAAGAGTTTGCTAGGCATTTGAAATTTGCAGGTTTGAGGAGATGAAATTCAGATTCTTATTGAAGTTGATATGCAATTGAATTTTTCTCTTTTATAAAATGGAAATGAAGAAGGGAAAAGAGAATGGGAAAAGTGCAAATTATATAACAATGTTTTGATTTAAATTAAAATTAAAGAAAACAAAATTAAACAAATGACACATGTCTCAAGTATGAACACTTGTAAATACACTCACTTAAATATTTAACACATATTTAACTTAGGCTTTAATAAACTTGCACATGTCTTTTAAATGGTTTTGTTATTTAATTAAGTGTTAAAGAAAATTAACTTAATGAATGCATGTTCATATTTAAAATTGTATTTTATATTTCAAATTAAATTAACAAATCAAAATTATCAATCAACATTTAAAAAGAATTAACACAAACATTTTATAACTTATTTTAAATATACAACTTAAATTAAAATGAATTTCAAACAAATTAAAACATTTTTCTCATATTTAAAAATCATATAGTATTTTATTGAATATTTTTGAAAAGCTTAATATTACAAATAAATCACAATTCTCTATTTTCAAAACATTGAAACTAATTTAACAACTTATCTATTTAAAATATATACAAATACATATACATTATTAAATAGAAAACAGATTTATTAGTTTATTAAAAATAAATTCACAAATTAAATATTTAAATAAAGAAGATTATTAAATCAAACCAAATTGATTAACAAATTTCATCAATTTAATTTAAATTTAAACCCAGATTATTAAATTTAAATTGTCCAAAATTCCGGGATATTACAATCCTTCCCCCTTAAAAGCATTTCGTCCCCGAAATTTAAAACAAAGGTAATTTAATAATCTATTTACAGATTTTATTTTAAAATACAGCATATGTTAATCATATGCCAATAACCTAAGCAACCAATTCACACAAACATAACAAATCTAATTATCCAAAAGAATTTTGGATAAAACTTTCACGAGTTTCCCCGGTATATATATATATATATATATATATATATATATATATATATATATATATATCGGGATACTCGCTCTATAGAATCCAATCAATCAATACTACTAAGCTATAGAGCTCCTAACAACAATTCTATACAAAATATCAGACTACAGACGAGTCTGACTCAACAACCAATCCTAAACTGCTGGTTCTACAACCAGAAATATCAAACACGTACTCCCTCAGAGATACGTGAAACATACTGAATCCCAGTTATCCAAATTGGCAATTCAACTCAAAAAACCAAACACTCATCATACCAAAACACAGAAGAAACCAAAATACTACGAAGCTAGCTACTCAAACTTATAGCTCTTTGGATCAGAGAAAAACTTATCCCAAATCAAATCTCCGATTCCAGAATCCAAATTTCTCTGTCTCTTATCCATAAAAACTCTTTGGACGATCCTGGGCTACCAACATCCATTCTGATCAGCTTAACTCTTGCTGATTCCACTAAAAACAGACTGAATCAAAACAAACCAATGATCTCTTCAAGACCAATCAAACCAAAGAACACACATACTCAACTTCTCAACAACAGAAGACAGAACAAACTTCTTTTCCGGAAAAGACAAAACAGAAACATCCCCAAACTGCTTCCGATGCACAACTCTGATCCGAAACAGAAGAAAATGCTGAAGAAGAGCACAAGCACGGACTAGACAACCAGCCCAGAAATATGGTTCCACATATCCATGTAGAAAACTCAGATGTTCCTCCCAAACCTGAGTTGCTTCACCAACTTCTATCTCATGAAACCATCCATCTACTAACTGAACCACCTGTTCCATCCTGGAAAGAAAACACGATCTTCAGATGTAGACAAACTCTGATTCCCTAGAAGAAATCCGGACAATCTCCAACAAACACAAGAGAACACACTATCGCAAGTCACTTTTGCGATCAACTCAGCCTAAATCCAAAGAAAACTGCTCTCTCTCTCTCAACCAACCAGAATAGCTTATGCTGGCTTAGCCAACTTACAGAGAAACAGATCCACTCTGCTGCTTCTGAACTCTACTTCAGAAAAACTACTCAGCCAGAAGACTCCTTACCAACTCAGAATACTCTTCTAAACTCATCCACATCACTGAGCAGACTCACTTCTTACTCTTGTTCCAAAGAAATATCTTCGGAAATATCCATAGTCACAGCATCTCATCTCGCAGCTACAACTTCCTAAGATATCAAAATATCATCACTCACTTGCTTCTTCCCTATCGTCAGATCAAAACTCAATTCGGCACTTCAAAGATGAACTCCGAACCTTAACAGGTTTCCTTCAGAGTTCGATGAAGTACTTACACCAAACAAAACTCACTCGAGACGGTATTAGGTCTACAGTCTCGACAAATACACTTCCAACCTCATCTATTCAAACTCTAACCAATGGTAGTCGTGTTACACACACTTCTACCTCATCTACCTTTATAACTTATATTGGAAAAACCCGAACAGGTAATCCAACAAATAGGTAGAACCATAAATATATATATGTATATATATTAAAAATACAAATACGCTCTCTCAAGATAGACACCACTACAGAGACTAGGTATTCACTCAACCTAATGCTCTGATACCAACTGTGACAGTCTAGGCATTGCAACCATCGACAGCGGCTCACTCGACTGGTAGGCTTTTCAACCATCCCAGCCCCGCCGTGGCTCACATTGGTACCTCGGATTTGCTTTTACGGCCAGCCTCTCGACTCACAACCAACCCAGGGCCTTATACTACCCAAAAGGGACATGTAGGGGTAAGAGTCTCCCGTTCGCCACCTAACGCGAAGCGAGAACCCCCTATCACCCTGTAATGTAGCAAACCCGATCCCGGTCTCATCGAAATCCAAAGCGTGTCTTTTAAGGTCCAAGTTGTTTTAAGTTTAAAAACAATTTAATTTAATTATCTAAATATACACAGATATATAATTCACAACACAATAGATAATCATCCTTATCATTATCAACAGATAATTCATATCATAATCAGATAGTCTATATTATCATCCAAAAGCAAACAATGCATCCATGTCACATACACAACTCATCTCATAACTAAGATTACAAACCATACCAGGCAACCAATACCAATCCTCAAACATAAGCAACTATCTAATGATCACACCATTTATAATTAATTTAAAATGAATTAATTACTTAAACTCTAATTAATTTAAAATAAATTAAATTAATTACTTCATCATTAAAATTCTGCTTAACTTAATCTTCAATTGATTACAAATCAATTTATTTCACTTAATCCTTACCGATTAACCATTTCTAATTACAATAAGTAATTAGCATTTAATACTAATTATACCTTAATTAATCAATTCCAAATTACATCATTAATTAATCAATTTCTCAAAATAAATTAATTACATAAGTAATTAATCTTCAATTTAAACCATATATATTAATCACCCATGATTAATAACCATTCAGTAATTAACTACTTTAATTACTCAACCCATAAAATTAATTATTCTCAATTAATTATCCTCATTAATCACTTGATAAATTTTCAAAGTAATTTAAATCCAAATTACTTCTATAATAAATATCTTGATTACATTCAGTAATTATTATTTAATTACCTCTCTAAGTAATTACAATCCATAAATTACATAAAGTAATTATCAATAATCCATAAATGTTTAAATTAATTAAACTTAATTAATCTAAACTAATCACCTTAATTAAATTAATTACACCAAGTAATTAATTCATTAATTACTTCATTAAGTAATTAAACAATTGATTATTATTAATTAATTAATCTAATTAATTATTAAAAATTAATCATATTAATTAATTGTTAAATAATCTTAAGTTAATGACCTTCATTAACATTTCTTAATTACATAATTAAGAATTAACTTCAATTAATCATTATTAATTATCAATTAATTAATCTTTAATTATCATTTAATTAATCTCTAATTATTGATTAATTAAGTGTTAATTAAAATCTAAATTAATCTTTTAATCACTTGATTAAGTAAATCTTAATCATAAATTAAAATTTAATTAATCATCCTTAATTATAGATTAATTAACCTTAATTAATTAATCTCAAATCTTAAATAATTAACTTAAAAATTATTAATTACTTAATTAAACATCTACATTAATAATTAATTAAATAATTAATATTCCATTTAAATTAATAAAATAATTTAAATGAAACCAATTGCTTGAATTCTAAATTAAGAAACATTCTTCTTAATACAAAAGTATTTTAAACACTTTATTCAAAAATTCAATTTAAAATTTCTTTTAAATTTCAAACTTAATTACAAATTTAAAATTTTATTTTAGATTCAAACTTAAAGATTTAAAACTTTACTTACATCTCCATTTCCATTTTTAAATTCAAGTTATTTAACCTTTTCCAAAAATGGTTAAACAAATTTAAATTAAAAAACTTATTTTAAAAACTGACATAAAATCCAATTTTCAGGTTTTAAACTGAATTTAAACTTATTTTAAACTTTAATTCATAATTTAAAACTTATAGTTTTAAATTCAAAACCAATGTTTCTTTATACTTTAAAAAGTTTAAAATCTAAATTTAAATTCCAGATTTAAACTAAATTCAAACATAGGTTCCATAATTCTATTTTCCAGATTTTAAACTTGTTTTAAATATTCAATTGCATTTTAAAATTTGCTTTTTAATTTAAAACAGAAAACAGTTTTCTACTTAGTTTAACATCCTAAATTTGAATTCAAAAAAATGATTTCAAATCTCAGATTTAAATTACTGATTTCATATCTAAGTTTCAGGCTTAAATATTTTCAGATTGAACTTCATCTTTCAATTTTTAAACTTACTTTTAAATTTTTAAACAGAAAGACAGTTTCTGTTTTTAGTTTAAAACCAAACTTGGGTTCAAAAATAAAACATTTCAAATTTAATTCAAAGATTTAAAATTTAAACTTACTGAATTTAAATTAAATCCTAGATTCAAACTTCTTTCCAGATTTTAGTTTGCAATTTATCTTTACTTCAAAACTTAACAAACCTGGAAACATGATTCTGCTCAAAAACTAAAACCTAAAAACATTTTAACAAACCCGAGCCATTCTCTAAATTACTTCGGGTAAAATGCTTCCCTGCTCCGAGTCATTTCACAAATAACTCGAGACCATCTCGGGTTTTAAAACCCTACAACAAACAGAACACCACCATCATCCCCAACATGCACAACCCTCATGTGCATCCACTTCCCCACTCCGGCCATCACCGGCCATCATCTCTGGCCATCCCCCATCGACCAAAACCCCACATCCACCTTCAACTCTCAAAATCCCATAATACAACTTGAATTTGAATTCAAGTGTTTAAAACAGAAACCTGGAACAGCCTCCCCTTTCAAGTTGACCTATCAACGGCAACAACTTCCCACTCCGACCACCATAAATCTTGAAACTCCGGCGATAACATCAACTTACCATCATCTTCCAATTCCCAAAACAACATCGAACTCGATTTACTAAAAATGCAGAAAAGTCCAAATCATTACAGCCCTGAAAACTAGGGTTCTAGACCTGGAAACCCAAATTTGCATCACCCAGATTGAATTTTAATTCAATTCTATATTTTTCTATAATCTATGATGACTATACTACCTCCAGAAGCAGATTCAAGCAAATCAAATGCAACAATCAAGTGAACCTAATCAAAATGTAAAATACAGTAATTTTAGAACTGCATTTTATATAAAGCATTAAAATTTATAATTTTTCTTTTAAAAATTGTGATTTAGTATGGTGATTTGATTTATAATTCTGAATTCATAAATTTCTAAACTTGAAATTTCATCATTTACTGATTTATCTTCCTTTGTGAATCTCAGGGCCATTTCTATGTTTTTAACTTAAGTACAAATTTTAACATGAAGTTTTATAATGAATCAAACATATTTGTTTAGGTCTTTATCTCAAACGAAGATTAAATTAAAAGGCAAGGGGATTACATCTTACTAAAGCTTGAAATCAAAGAAAACAGAGATTCTTCAGGTACACCATCATATATACCCAGGCAGTTTAAAAGAAACATATACAAAAATTTAAACTCATCGGATAACAAGCATGCAACCCTATTTAATTTATTTAAATTAGGTGTTACTCACCTGTACTTGAAAATGCAGAGCACAAATTCAATTTGCAGGTTCCAGATTTTTTTTTTTAAAATGTTGATGCAGAAGCCAATTTCCAATTGAAATGCAGATTGCTAATTGAAATCCTGTTGAAAATTTGCTCGAATCCCTTAAAACTCTAAGCTTGAATGCATTTTAACATTTGCTTCCAACCTGATGCTTCCAGATTCAAAAATTTATGCATGCAGACATCCCCTTTCCAGATTCATATGTATGTTTGCATTTTGCAGATTTTAGAAAGAATGCAGGTTGTAGTTTGTTTTGCTTGCAGTTTTAAAGAGGAGTTACAGGGTTAAGATTATAAAGAGGGATTTGAGATGAATTTCTAGTTTGAGGAGTTTGAATGCATGTTGTTTACAAATTTGAGAAAATGCAAGAGTTTGCTAGGCATTTGAAATTTGCAGGTTTGAGGAGATGAAATTCAGATTCTCATTGAAGTTGATATGCAATTGAATTTTTCTCTTTATAAAATGGAAATGAAGAAGGGAAAAGAGAATAGGAAAAGTGCAAATTATATAACAATGTTTTGATTAAAATTAAAATTAAAGAAAACAAAATTAAACAAATGACACATGTCTCAAGTATGAACACTTGTAAATACACTCACTTAAATATTTAACACATGTTTAACTTAGGCTTTAATAAACTTACACATGTCTTTTGAATGGTTATGTTATTTAATTAAGTGTTAAAGAAAATTAACTTAATGAATGCATGTTCATATTTAAAATTGTATTCTATATTTCAAATTAAATTAACAAATCAAAATTATCAATCGACATTCAAAAAGAATTAACACAAACATTTTATAACTTATTTTAAATATACAACTTAAATTAAAATGAATTTCAAACAAATTAAAACATTTTTCTCATATTTAAAAATCATATAGTATTTTATTGAATATTTTTGAAAAGCTTAATATTACAAACAAATCACAATTCCCTATTTTCAAAACGTTGAAACTAATTTAACAACTTATCTTTTTAAAATATATACAAATACATATACATTATTAAATAGAAAACAGATTTATTAGTTTATTAAAAATAAATTCACAAATTAAATATTTAAATAAAGAAGATTATTAAATCAAACCAAATTGATTAACAAATTTCATCAATTCAATTTACATTTAAACCCAGATTATTAAATTTAAATTGTCCAAAATTCCGGGATATTACCCTTAAAATCGCAAAATTACTTTCGAAAATCATCTTATAGTAAAATGAATCTGATCAAATGATCAGAATTTGGAGTTAAGTTACTTGAATTTTCCTGTTTCATATGTTTTTTCTAAATTTCAAAATTTTTAATTATTTACCAAATAGTTTTACTAAAGATTATTTTAAAAATAACTCTATGTTGTTATAAACATTTTCTCTTCAAGATTCATGACTTGAATTTGTTTAAACATAGAGATATGGAATTTCTTGCCTTTAAAGACTTGTAAACCAAGAACAGATGACAATATACCTGTTCACATACAATTATATTCAACCTTTGCATATTTTGATTGATATACAAACCTATTTGCACCCATTCAAACATCTTTTCTTACTTTACTTCAATACAAAACACAATATCAAGTTATAAAAGAAAATTCTAGGCTAAAATAAAAGTTTGCTCACATTTATTTAAGAACAGAGGTTGCATGCATTCACTCGGCTGTGTATATAGTATTTCCATTCATATATGCCAGATTGACAATTTATACATTCAGGCAAACAATTTCATAACTTCATTACTAAAGTTCATCACATTCATCAAAGCATAAAATAGACTCAATTAAAGGGAGTAGTTTACTCACAGTATATGCTGAACAGAGGAAACCAAGTTTGGAAATTTGCAACTGCACTTGATTTGAATTGATGGATGTTCTGAGATTTGAAATTCTTGAGTTTGATCCTTGAATTTTCCCTTTGCTAACTCAGTTGTAATAGTTGTTTAGTTGGAATTGTTGTTTGATTGTCTTTTTGGGTTTTGTTTTCAAAAAAGAAAATATTGGGGAAAGGAAATGTTTAACCTATATTAAGTTTCCCTTTTAAAAAAATCATATATATTAAAAAATCCATGCTTGCCACTTGTTATTTTTAAGTCAAATTGAACTTACAAATGTTTAAATATAAGATTACCAGTCTCACAAATGTTCATATGCATGTTTAACATTTTTGTGACGCCCCACCTCTATACCCACGCTAGCCAAGAACACTACGGTGTAGTGCTGTCAACTAGCATGGAGAATAAGGCTGTTGAGGAGCGACCATCCATGTAATTGCTTATCACACGGTGGCTATGAATAATCTTCGGAAACAAACATAGAAATAATCATAACACAAATCAGTCACAGACATCCATATCACAAGGGCGGAAGAAGATATGAATATATATCTAACACATGAAAGTGTACATCAGAGTAGTGGTCAGTAAGATCCACAATAATACAAAAGAATAGCAACACGTGCTATACAAAAGAATACAACTATGAGTCTATATCTCAAGTGTATACCACAAAAACTGCTAATCTAAACAGTTAGCCAAAAGTCAGAGTGATGAATCCCTGGGAAGAAGTCAAGCAGAAGCACCTGTAACATCTCGGTCTGACCCGAGTATTATTTAAGAAAATAATAAACGGATCAGTCTAGCTATAAATATCAGATGACATGATATAACATAAAAGATATGGCATAAACATAAAATATCCATAATGACATACCACTATAAGTATGTAAATAATGATCAACAGAAGATAAGTCAATAAGAGATAATCAATATCACAAGAATCTTCTCAAAGATTCGGAAAGGGCATCATACCCCAAACTTGTACTCATGACAAGTCAATGACATAAATTCTAGAAATCAATACAAGAAGTCCAGAAATCATAGAAAAGAGAAAGAGGCCTATCACATGACGATCCGAAGACCAAGGGGAGCTACCCCACATGTGTGAATGGAATCACACAGATTAAGGTCCAGACTAACCAAAAAGCAAAAAGGTATGTGTGAGTGGAATCACACAAGTGGTGTCTAGTCTAACCTCGCAACAAGAGACATCGCACAGTTTCTAGTCTAAATCATCAGAATGATCGTCATGATCAACGAGAAGTGTCAATTACACTAAGCTAGTAAATATAGAAGTTTAGCTTCATGTCCCATAACCACTTGCTTAACTTAAATATTTACGAACAAACTGTAAATATTCACTTATAAAATTGTCACAAGAGGTTCAATCGAACAAGTCCAAGAATTAACCGACGAAGTGAACGCAAGCGTTTCATACCACTTGTTTTACTAAGTCGTTTAATTAGATTTCTCATCCGAGTGAGGTAAAGGTTTGTATATACTAATAGATTGGAAAACGGTTTAAGAAAAGAGCTTTGTTATTAAAAATAAAGTTGAAATTGTTTGTTAAAAGAGTTTTGATATTTACTACTAGTATTGAAACCTTTATATTATAAAGTGACAAAACACAGAAGCAATTGTAGAAACAATCAGTCACAAACATCGCATACGGAGATGTGAATAAAATCCAAGGAAATCAGCTCAATGTTTTTCAGATAAGATCCCCTACAGAGGGGGGGTCCGGGGGGGTGGCAACCCCCCTAGGTGGGGGTGCGGGGGCAACGCCACCGCTTACGGGGTTCGACCTGCCCGGTCAGGTCGCGGGGGTCCAGGGGGCAGCGCCCCCGGCGGGGTGCGGGGCAGCGCCCCGACCAAAACGGTACGACCTAGTGAAGACAAAATGAGGTCTAACGACCTAAGGGGAATAGGGTCGAGCGACCTAAGGGTTGCGACCTAGGGGTCCAAGGGGTCAAGCGACCTATCGGGATAAGGTCCAACGACCTATAGGGTTATAATGTCATGTGACCTATCGGTTTATAAGGTCATGCGACCTAACGAGCTATGGCCAAACGACCTAGTAATGGTAGTAGGGTTGAGCGACCTAAAGGTTTAACCGGTCAAGCGACCTAAGGAAGGTAAGGTCTAACGACCTAACGCTCGCGACCTAACGGTCTAAAGGCCATGCGACCTAGAGGAAAACAAGGTCAAGCGACCTAAAACGTCGCGACCTAACGACCAAAAACGTCGCGACCTAGCGACCTAAAAATGGAAGGCAAGGCCGAGCGACCTAACGAAGAGGGGATGAGCGACCTATGGTCATAAACGAGGTCGAGCGACCTATAGAGGCATAGGATGCAGCGACCTAAAACGTCGCGACCTAGCGACCTAAGGGGATAAGGGCCGAGCGACCTAACATTCGAACGACCTACGACCTAAGAGGCGAGCGACCTAAGTGTTACGACCTAAGAGTCGAACGACCTAGCGTGGAAGCGGCCTAAAAGCCAAACGACCTAACGACCTACGACCTAAGGTCTATACGACCTAACTCCGAAGACGTTAGAAATGGCCAGGACGACCTACGACCTAAGGTCCATACGACCTACGACCTAAGGCTCAACGACCTAATTCCGAGGCTAACGACCTAAGGCTGCAGGGGGAATTTAAGGCCAGAAACGACCTACGACCTAAGGGTTAGGTCGCGAGCGACCTAACTCCGAACACACGAAAATGGCCAGAACGACCTAAGTGCAGAAAATTCACCAAAACGCTAAAAATTGGAGTTTTTCGCCAATCCAATCCAAACCAAATGCAAATGTGCATGCAAAAGTGATAGGGAATCATTCCCAACAGTCCAATATAGTTATAGACTAGATTTGTGAGATAAAAATCTCACCTTTGCACTAAAATTTATGAAGATGAAGCTTGAAAGCAAGGAGAAGCAAGGAGAAGCAATCCAAAGCTTGAATCCAATATCTTCTACTTGAATTTGGAGTTGAATGTTGGATTTGCAATTGAATTTGTGCTTGGAGTTTTAATTTCCCATTCTCTTCACCATTAATGCCCAAGCTTGAGTTAGTTAGGAAATTTATGAAGAGTGAGGAGAAGAGGGTTGGAACTTGGGCCTAATAGGCTAAACTAACCCAAAGTCCAAAGCGGGAAAAGTTAGTGAAATTTCACTAACTCCAAACCTATCGAAGTTTATACTTAAAAAAGTTCTAAACGGCATTTCGAACTCAATGGAAGTGGTCTTGAGTCCTAATTTGACCGTTTGCAAAAAGTAGCTTTTCGGACCAATATCCGATTAACAACAAAATATTTAAATAAAATATTTAAATATTAAATCGATAAATATGCGGGTTGTTACAATTTTTATAAAATATTATATCTTATTTCTATTTAGTGATTATATATATATATATATTTACTAATTTATGTATTATGTTTCAAACCTTTCTTTGTATATATACAAAGAGCAAAAAAATTCAACGCTTAGAAATGTCAATTCCTCAAAATATTTTTTCTTGTGCTATATAAATTTTGGGTTTTATACTTATATTTTTATATTTACTAATTTATATTTCTCTCAAGTATACTTTAAAGGAATATATTAAAACCTTTATTTATTCCTATTTAAATTTTTAAACTTAAGTTATTTATACTTTAATTGATAACTATATATAAATACTAGTTGTAGAGTTTTTAAATCAATTCATTTTTAAGATACATATAGAATTCCAAATCATAGTTTTGTTCACAACTATATATATATATATGTGTATATATATATATATATATATATATATATTCATGAATAGTAGTAATTAATAAGTATATCTAATTTATTTGAAAATATAAGTTTTCTTTTACAAATTTAAATTATATAAGAAGATTATTAAATAAATACTTATATCCAAATATATAATTACAAAAAATTATTTTTTTTATTCAATCTATAAACCAGATAATTATCCAATTATCGGATGTTCAAAAATCCGGGTTATCACAAGAACAGAACAAACGTTCTGTAAACAGACATACACACTCATTTAATTCATATAAATATTTATAAATTTCACATTAAACAATCATATGAACATTTGTCACACTTCACTTTAAATTACTGCATGCAACAAGATTTTTAAAACAGATTAGAAATTTGTTTACTCACCTGCTTTATTTTTTTGAAATAACAGAGGATAGCCTGGAATAGGTTTTGATATCTGGAAATTGTCTGGATATTGAATTTTGATTTGTTTGAGATGACTTGATACTTGATGATCAACTAGCTTTGAATCTTAATTATGTTTGAGCTGAACTTAGTTTTGTTGTGATTTTCTTTCCTGATTTAAGTTTTTAAGATGAGAGAAGGGTTTTGAAAAAAAGAATTTTTTTTATTGAATCTCTTTTTTTTATTTACATTTTCAAGTTCAATAGGAAGATGAGATATGCCACTTGTTAAATTGCATGTCATTAATTCTAGAAACGTTAAATTTACGATGAGATGATTATATTTGTTAATCTTATAATGTATTTGCCTCACATTTTTTTAAATACATTTTATCTTTTTTATAAATATTGCATATATATACAAATTAAATTTTATCTCATGTTATTTATTTTAAAAAAAAATGTATTAAACCTTCCTTAAATCTTATTAAAGCCTATATTTATCCTTTTCTTTTAATTATATTTCAATTTTAGATAAATAGATTCCTTTTTCTCAATTTATGTTTTTTTATTTATATTCATACCTTCCCTGATATTTACAAGATTTTAAAATCTTAATTATACACTAATAATAATCATATATATATGTGTGTCTTTTTGGATTTCAAACCACAAATTCAAATTAAATCAACTCATATATATATATATATATATATATATATATATATATATATATATATTAAGCAAATACATATTTAATTTGTTTGAAGATAATAAGTTTGCCCAATTTAAATAATTATATTAGGAGATTATCAAATAAATATTTTCCCAGCTATGAATATTAATTATCAGATTTATTTGTTTCAAATTTAAAAAAAATCAGTATTTTAATAGTTAAAATCGGTATTTCTATTTATTAACCTAGTTAATTATCAATCAACAGATGCCAAAAAAATTCGATTTATCACAGTCATAACCACTCAAATTTTATTTATAAAATTATTAATCATCATTTTACATTGTAGATTATTCAATTACATATTCAACTTCTGAATGGTTTAGGTAAGTTATATTGGAATGTAATTGAGTATTATACAAGTAAATTTTCCCAATTCAATTATTTCAAGTTTAAATATTTATTCAAAGTTTTGATTTCACTTGAAATAATCCTTTAATCAAAAATTAAAAATTAAATTTCTGATTCACTTCAAACCATTGAGAGATAAATATATATATACCATATGTATCAAATCAATTTATAAATATATACCTATATATATATATATATATATATATATTTTAAATCAAGTCATATTTTGGAACTTTAAATCATAATTATTTTTAAAACAAACATATGGCAAAGCTACTAATTGGTCTCTTCACTTCAAAACTCAAAAATGGATGTCGATGATGCTGCAGTCATCACCGAAATTATTTCCCAATGACAAAATAGGAGAGCACTGATTTAAACATTTAAAATTCTTTGAAACAATTTATATTCAGAATACTTTAAATAAATAATATACCTAGTTTGAAATCATCGAAAATAAAATTCTCAAATTCTAAATTCAAATTCATTTAAAATTTTTTTCAAATCAATATATAAACCATGGTTTGTAATTCCATTTATTATTTATGAGAGAAAAGTCAATAGTTTACAAAACAATAAATGAAAATAAAATATTATCATTTTGTTAAACAATTCATTTAATAATTATCTTTTAGAAAATTATACTTATATATATAATATAATCACACAAAATTTATTTTATTTACCAAATTTGAAAGCAATATTGTGTCGGTTTGCTCTGTTCAAGTGTTTTGGAAATCCTATCGATAGCCTTGATCAGACAAATCGATTGGAACCAAATCAACATCAACCACTCAAACGACACAATATATATAAAACATTTTTTTGTTAATTTACAAATACACTTCCTCGCTCGACGATACAAGAATGGATTTAAAAGAAAGGATAGAGATTCAAATTTGATGGACTCAAATCAAAGAGAATTTTGATTTGAAGATAGGTTCAAAACAAAGATAAGATGATTAAATAACAAAATAGGAAGACGGATAAATTTATATAAATCACGGGCAACCTTAACCGGGTCAACGATGACTTCAAGAATGAGATTGATGTGGAATTCTGAGGCAAATCGACATTCGATTGCAAGAGATAGAATTCAGGCATATTAGGAGATAGATAGCATCGTATACCGAGGATACAGAAATCTACGGTGAATCAATGCTTGTTGTAAAGGAGTTTCACCCCTTTACGATCATTTCATGGAGTTATGGGATGCTCCAAAATCAAAAGAATTTGGGTAGGGGAAGTCAAGAATAGATTTTGGAACCAAGGGGAACGTTCCAAAATTTAAAGGAAACTGAATCAAGAGAAAAGAATTCAGGCTCGAACGAAAGTGGTTCTGCAATTAAATTTACTCCACATGTTGAGTTTGCCTAAAACCAACGCTCTGATACCAACTATAACGACCCGATATTTTCTACCATTCGCATCCACACATGCCGGATTTGAATTGCTCAAAATACCAGATTATTAGCTTATATTTAGCAAAACTCAGCATATACGGTAAATAAAAATCACAGAATCACAGAAACAGAGCAATATACAATATGCAGCGAAAACAAAATGAGTAGTAGTTCATGAAGCTACTATATATATCAGAGTTAAATAAATTACAACAGAAGTCTCGAATACAATAGTAAAATACAAGATCAGAATACATCACTAGAATCAACTGAATATCTGAAAGCAGGATAGGTAGTTAGATCTCCAAGCGAAGCTCTAACTCCAAAGGTGAGTCTCAAAAGCTGAACCACTCGTGAATAGAGCGTAAAGCAAAACCCAAAACACTCGACTCAGGATTAACATTCTTATATCAATAAATCCAACTCAAGTGAAATAACAACTGAAATACAAGTAACTCAAAGGATGTTTGGGATAACCATTCTCTAAGGATCCGTTAAACTATCTACTATGTAGTAATATACTCTATTATAATAATGTCTAAAGTGAAGTATAATATATTTAAAAATAGCGTCAAGGCGTTACCCATATCCCCCTTAACATATTTTATAGTGCCAGTAGTCTATACATTACCATAGTCTTTCTTGATCGAGAAGTCACCAGAGGATACTCCATAGGTACGACACAAATCAAACTCGTAGTAAAGCACAGTAGGGTAGGTGACACGGCACAACAAGGCAATGTCAGGGTAGATATACCAATTACGCATCCGGACTGGTGGTAATGCATAGCCGCAGTTACCGCCCACCTAGAACCACACTCCCAAAAATCAAAGGTGCACCCAATCAATCACAAAGTAATAGAATGGTATCGAAGGAGTGTGTCCGATAAGAGGAGCTACCTCGTTGGCCCGGAATCGCTCCTGTTTTAGCCACCTTACGCTAACTCACGGGAGTCTGGTGCACGTATATACCTCAATAGAACGTCGCCATCATCCTACTTCATTTTGGAATCTCCACTGCGTACACGGTTGTTGAAGTGGTTTTCGGAGTTGGTAGAGAGTACGACAACTTCCGATCCCGGTCTCTTCAACAACCAAACGTTATTATAACACCGTGGTCATTTCAAAATAGTTTATACTTCAAAACCAAAATATAATCGCCATTTCAAAAACCATATCTATACGATAATATTTCCATTTCGAAACCAAATAAGATATCATTTCCATTTTTCAAATATATCCCTTTCCAAAATCATAGCACTTTCAAAGTTATAACACTTACGAAACCAAACATTTGAAATTTATAACACTTTCAAAACATAATACTTTGAAATTCATAACTTTGAAAACATAACTTTCATCACTTAAACAGTTTAAATATTAATAATAATATATATATATATAATAAAATTTCTTATAAAATAAAATAATTCAAGTTAAAATAGTTTTTATATTAAAATAATTAGTATATAAAAATAGTTTATATTTGAAATGGTTTATAATAAAACACTTTACAATAAAATAATTTATATCGTAAAATATAAAGTAGTTTTAAATATAATGTAAAAATACTTTATATAGTAAAATAGCTTCCTCAAATCTCACAAATCAATTCCAAGTCAATTCAAATTCCAAATTCAAATTTTATCAAGTCTCAAATCATCACTTTCAGTTCAATTCGGTTTCTAAATAAACCATTTCAAATTTTATCAATTTCAAAACAGATTGGAACCCCAAAATAAACCATTTCAATTTGAATATATTTCAAAGCTTTAAATATTCCACATTTTCAAAACTAAATTTAAAATTTTCATATATATCTTACTTCAACTTCATTATTATTTAGTTTCGAAATATTCACTTAATAACCCCAATATCATTTAAATAAAACACCAAATTTCAAATCAGTAAATATTTTCTTCAATTTATTTAAACTTGAAATATTCATTTAATCACCTTAAACCAAATCAATTTATAAAATCATATCCTTTAGAAATTTCAAATTCAATAAGTTCCAAATCGATTTTAATTAAATACAATTTCAAATCAATTTCAAATCTATTTTCTCAACCTTAATTTATTAAATCATTATCAACTCTATATTAAAATTGTAATATCCCGGAATTTTGGACAATAAAAATTTGATAATCTGTGTTTAAATTTGAATTGAATTGATAATTTTTGTTATTAAATTGGATTTGATTCTATAGTCTTCTTTATTTAAATATTTAATTTGTGAAATTATTTTTCATGAGTTAATAAATCTATTTTCTATTTAATAATGTATATGTATTTGTATATATTTTAAATAGATAAGTTGTTCTTAATTAAATTAGTATAGCATAATTTTAATGTTTTAAAAATGGAAATTATGATTTGTTTTTAATTTAAGCTTTTCAAAAGTATTTAATAAAATGCTATATGATTTTAAATATGTAAGATAAATATTTTATTGGTTTAAAATTCATTTTTATTTTAAAGTTTGTATATTAAAATATGTTACAAAATATTTGTGTTATTCTTTTTAAATTATTAATTGATAATTTTGATTTGTAAATTTAATTTGAAATTTAAAATACAATTTAAAATGTAAACATGTATTCAATAAGTTACAAACTCTTGTGTAAATTTATTTTAATTGTTTAAAATTTTCTTTTTCAAATAATTAATTTGTATATTGTTTTCATAATACTTTGTCTTGTTCTTTAAAAATAATTTACTAAGTTTAAACATTTATTAACATTTAATTTAAATAACAAAACATTTTAAAGATACATGTATGCATAGTTAAACATGTGTTAAATATTTAAAAGAGTAAGTTAACAAGTGTTAGTAATTTTGTACAAGTGTCATGTTTCAATATTTATTTTTCTTTAATTTTAATTCATCATAATCTAACTATATAAGCTTGCATATACCCATTTCTTCTTCTCTTTCTCATTTTTCATTCTAAAAACAAAGAAATCTGAAACCCTCTTCATAATCATGCAAACACTTACATTTTTCAATCAAGTAAACACTTGCATTCAAACTCCTCTTTTCAATATACAAATCTGCATTTCCCTCTTCCAAAAGCCTACATGCAACAATCAAACCTGTTCATAAAACTAAGGCCGCATTCATGAATCTTCAAAATCTGGAAGCATCATTTACAAACAAAGATTAAAAGCAAGAAAGGGGTCTGCATTTCTTAGCATTAGAACTGAAGGCCTGCATGCATAAATTTTCAAATCTGGAACCTGCAAATTGTATCAGTGCTCTGTATTTTGGCATATACAAGTGAGTAACTCATTTTAATTTTATTTAAATAGTAAGGTTGTGCATGCTTATAAATTAGAAATGAACCTATATGAAATTGCTATGAATAATCTACCTGTGATATATGTATTGTTGAGCATTTATATTTGAATGTGATGCATGTCTGTATACCCATTTAATAATTTTCTTCTGATTTGGCTGTTGTTATGAATTAATATTTGAATGAAATATGTTTGGTTCATGATAAAGTAAAGTTAAAACATTTTATATAGGTTAAATAAATTTTTTAAAGGCTTTTATGAGTTGTTTAGCTTCTGTGTTGTCTGAAAGCATAAAAACACAACTAAATTCTGTAGAATTGGAAAATGTAGGTATCATGAATTAATGTTTCAGGTTTACTATAGAATTATTAAGTGAATTCAGGAATTTTAAAACTAAAATTAAAATTTACAGTGTTAAAAATAAAAATGCAGTTCCAAATCAACTGTATTTTACACTTTGGTCAAGATCAGTTGATCCTTGAAATTCAACTAGTTGAATTTGTTTCTGGTGATAGTTTATCTATCATAGATCATAGGAAAATTACTAAATTGATTTACAATTCAAGTTTGAGATTGGAATTTGGCATTTCTGTTATGAACCCTAGTTATTTGGGTTACTGTTTTTGGGTCGATTGTGCACTCCTCAGTGAATCGAGTTCAAAGATTTTTGGGGTAATGATAGATGATGGGTTGATGAAGATGTTGCCGGAGTTTGGGTGGAGTTGGTGGCCGGAGGCGTGTAGGGTCAGCGTTGACAGGTTTTAGGTGGTGGGGGTTTAGTCTGTTCCAGGTTTGGGGTTGTTTGTTGGTTGCAAAGTTTTGTCTCGGGATAGTCTCGGGATCTTTGAGGGGAAACTCGAAGTAGGAGGGATTTTGACCCGAAGTCAAGCAGGGAGGTTCAAGTGTAGTGTGCTTCAGGATATAACAAAACAGAACCTATTCTGTTTTCATAAATTTCAAAAAGTAAAGTTTAAATTTAAATCTGGAAATTGAACTTAGGATTAAACTTGAATCTAAAGATGAATTCAAACAGTTTGAATTCTCATTTTGGAATAATTTAAATGCAGAAATTCAAGTTTGTTTGAAAAAAAAAAGAAGAAGAATAGGAAACCTGTTTCAAGTTTTATAAAATTTGAAATAAATTGCAAACTACAATGTTAACTTAGGATTTTAAAACTGAATTTAACTATGAATTTAAATAAGTTTCAATTCTGGTCTTTTGAAATAATTTAAATTCAGAAAATTTCAAAGTGGTTTTTAAATGAAACAGAGAACAGTTTTCTGTTTTTAAATGTAAAGGTAAAGTTTAAATTTGTAGGTAGAAATTTAAACTTAGTTTTTATCTGAAATTTGAATGTGAATTCAAATTTGATTTTCTGAGATTTGAAATCATTCATGTTTTTAAATTTAAATTTGGTTTTCAAACTCACAAGTGTAAATGCATATGTGATTTGCATTTGAATTGGAAGGTTAAATATTTAAATTAGAAATTCAAAGTGAATTCAAATCTGAGTTTTCAAATCTGGAATAAAAATTTAAACTTCAGTCTTAAAATAAAGGTTTAAATTTAAATTGCTTTTAAATGATTAAAATGATATGCATTTGAATTGAAGTTGTAGATTGTAGGAAGAGTTTTAAAGAGTTAAAACTAAAATGAGTTTGGAAGTTGCATTTCAATTTTTAAAATTTAAGTAATTTTTTTAAATTGATTTGAATTTAAATTGTTTTAACTTATTGATAAGGTAGATGTTTTAACATATAAGATTAAGTTTTGTTTTGTTAAGATAAATTTGAATCTTTAGTTAAAATGAAGTTAAGTGGAATTTAAAGTAAATTTAAAAACATTTTTTGTGTTTTTAAATGAATAATTAAATAAGGAATGTTTATTTAAAAGATAAATAAAAGTTTAATGATTGGAATCATTTAATAATTAAGGTAATTAAGATGAATATTAATTATTTAATTAATTAATTAATTATGTGGATGATTAATTAAGTAATTAATAATTGTTAAGTTAATTAATTAAATTTGAGATTAATTAATTAATCTATAATTAAGGATGATTAATTAAACTTTAATTTATGATTAAGATTCATTAATCAAGTGATTAATGATAATTAAGGTTTTAATTAACACTTAAATAATTAATAATTAAAGATTAATTAAATGATAATTAAATATTAATTAATTGATAATTAATAATGATTAATTTAAGTTAATTCTTAATTAAGTAATTAAGAAATGTTAATGAAGTCATTAACTTAAGATTATTTAACAATTAATTAATGTGATTAATTTTTGATAATTAATTAGATTAATTAATTAATAATAATCAATTGTTTAAGTTTAATTACTTATGAAAGTAATTAATGAATTAATTACTTAGTGTAATTAATTTAATGAATGTGATTAGTTTAGATTGATTAAGTTAAATTACTTTAAACATTTGTTGATTGTTTGATAATTACTTTATGTAATTTATGAATTTGTAATTACTTAAGGAAGTAGTAAATTAATAATTACTGGATGTAATTAAAGATATTTGATATAGAAGTAATTTGGATTTAAATTAATTTGAAATAAATCAAGTAATTTATGAAGATAATTAATTAAGAATAATTAATTTATGGGTTGAGTAATTAATGTAGTTAATTACCGAATGATTATTAATCAAGGGTGAATAATATATATGTATGGATTGATTTTAGATTAATTACTTATGTAATTAATTAAATGTAGTTAGAAATCATTAAATAATTAACTTGTGTGATTAACTTATAAGCTAATTACTTATTGTAATTAGAAATAGTTAATCAATATTAATTGAAATATTGAGATGATGATTTATTAATTGATTTGAAATCAATGGATGGTTAAGTTAAGCAGAATTTTGATGACGAAGTAATTAATTTAATTCATTTTAAATTAATTAGAAAGTAAGTAATTAATCTAATTCATTTTAAATTAATTATAAATTGTGTGATCATTAGATAGTTGCTTATGTTGATAAATGGTATTGGTTGCCTGGTATGGTTTGTAATCTCAGTTATGAGATGAGTAGTGTATGAGATATAGATGCATTGGTTGCTTTTGGATGATAATATGGATTATCTGATTATGATATGGATTATTTGTTAATAACGATAATATTGATTATCTGTTGTGTTGTGAATTATCTATCTGTTTATATTTAGATAATGAATTGAATTGTTTTAAACTTAAAACAACTTGGACCTAAAAGACGTGCTTTGGATTTCGATGAGACCGGGATCGGGTTTCCATATTTGGACATCCGAAAACCACATCGATTCCAATTAACGTTGGTCGTTAATCTAAGTGGAGCGAGTGAAGACTCGAGGTGTAAGGGCTATACGTCAGTATAACTCTATGGGTGATTCCGTAATGAGTTTGACGGAATAGTACTTATAGATTCGAGATGGTGATTCAGAGTGCAAGGGTTATTGTCGTTAACTCTGAGGGTGATTCCAAAATGAGTGTAACGAGATAATGCCTTCGGTTTCGTTCGAACCCGGAACGAACTTGTATGGATTGAATGCTTTCAGAACATCGTAAGGTGGACGATGAGCATTCTAAGTGATATGTCCTATAAAGTTAATCGTAGCCTCAAGCCTCATCAACCGGGATTGGCTAAAACAGGGGAGGTGCAGCAAGGCTTCATGGGTCGCACCCACTGGAGAGTAAGATTTACCCCTGTCTAGAGGTCCCTTTATATTTCGGCTGTGTGGACGGTTGATCATGACAATCGTCGGGGTTGTCTTATTTGGAACTGGTCAGTAAGGAACGGGTCCGGCTTTGTGTTGCAGGGGATTGGGAGTAATCCTCGGTACGGTGATCTAGGCCACGTACTGTGACGGGCGGTACCCCGGTAGCCCTGCCATTGATGGAATCCAAAATCCAATAAGTGCCAACGGTTTTGATTGTATTACCCACTTTTGTGGCTAGTAGCTGGAATTTAATGAATGTAACAATTTCGGCTATTTCTTATTTATTTGAAAACCCTAGACACTATTATAATATCATTGGGTTTCCTATCAAATGTTTTGGTTAGCGTAAGGTAAAAACTTTTCCATGTTTATGTGTGGGAAGTCTTACGTGATACCTTTTCTTTTCAAAGGTTTTTCAAAGTTAAGCAACTTTAACCTGTTACTCACACCAGACCCATGTCTGACCCGGAGTTATTTCTGTTTTTCTTTACTCTTGGGTACTCAAATTTTTATGAGTAGTCAAGAGAATTCAGCTTAGGATTCAGGTTTTGCTTTGACGTATTGTGGAGGAGCAAATGGAGCAGGAGGCTTTCGCGTATAGTTATATAGTTTTCCGCTGTGTTGGTATTTCTGAGTGTTTCTGATATGTATTGAGTTGTAATAACTAGACAGGTATTTATAACTGTCTAGTATGTGTTGTATATGTTTGTGTACTCTGATATTTGATGTATACTATGTAATACTTATGTTATTAATATAATTTATTCGTTCCACTGTTGAGATTCTTGTGTTGTTTTCTTCTTTCTCTTCTTTCTTTCTCTTTTCTATCCCTTTCTTTCTTCTTAACGATGCGACTTCCTGGTATTTGGAAGCCGGGTCGTTACATTGTGGTATCAGAGCGTTAGGTTGAGTGAATACCTAGGCTCTGTAGTGGTGTCTATCTTGAGAGGGCGTATTTGTATTTTATTATATATATATATATAATTGGTCCTACCTATTTGTTGGATTACCTGTTCAGGATTTTCTAGTATAAGTTATAAAGGTAGATGAGGTAGAAGTGTGTGTAACATGACTATCATTGGTTGGAGTTTGAAGGATGAGGTTGGAAGTGTATTTGTCGAGACTGTAATCCTAATACCGTCTCGAGTGAGCTCTGTTGTGATGAAAGACTTCATCGATCTCTGAAGGTAACCTGTTAAGGTTCGGAGTTCATCTTTGAAGTGCAGAATTGAGTCTTGATCTGTCGGTAGGGCAGAAGCAAGCAAGTGATGATATCTTGATATCTCAGGAAGTAGTAGCTGCGTGATGAGCTGCAGTGACTATAGATGTTTTCGAAGATGTTTCTTTGGAACAAGAGTAAGGAGTGAGTCTGCCAGGTGATGTGGCTGAGTTTAGCTGAGTATTCTGAATTGGTAGGGAGTCTTCTGGCTGAGTAGTTTCTTTGAAAGTGGAGTTCAGAAGCAGTAGAGTAGATCCATTTCTCTGGTAAGTTGGCTAAGCAGCATAAGCTGTTCTGTTTGCTAAAGAGAGAGCAGTTTTCTTTGGATTTAGGCTGAGTTGATCGCAAAAGTGACTTGCGATAGTATGTTCTCTTGTGTTTGTTGGAGATTGTCCGGATTTCTTCCAAGAAGTCAGAGTTTGTCTGCATCTGGAGATCGAGTTTTCTTTCTAGAATTGGAACTGGTGGTTCAGTTAGTAGATGGATGGTTCCTTGAGATAAAAGTTAGTGAAGCAACTCTGGTTTGGAAGGAACATCTGAGTTTTCTTATGGATATATGGAACCATATTTCTGTGCTGGGTTGTTTAGTCTGTGCTTGTGCTGTTCGTCAGCATTTTCTTCTGTTTCGGATCAGAGTTGTGCAGCGGAAGCAGTTTGGGGGTGTTTCTGTTTTGTTCTCTTTTCTGGATAAGAAGAAGTTTGTTCTGTCTTCTGTTGTTGAGAAGCAGGGTGTGTTCTTGGTTTTTGAGTGATCTTAAGGAGATCATGGTATTGTTTTGATTCGGTCTGTTTCTTATGGAATCAGCAAGAGTTGAGCTGATCAGGATGGATGTTGGTAGCCCAGAATCGTCCGAAGAGTTTTTATGGATAAGAGATAGAGAAATTTGGATTTTGGAATTGGAGATTTGAATTTGGTTAAGTTTTTTTCTCTGATCCAGGGAGCTATAAGTTTGGGAAGCTAGCTCCGTAGTGTTTTGGTTTCTTCTGTGATTGGTAAGATCAGTGTTTGATTTTCTAGAGTTGAATTGCCATCTTGGATAACTGGGATTCAGGGTGTTTCACGTATCTCTGAGGGAGTACGTGTTTGATATTTCTGGTTGTAGAACCAGCAGTTTAGGATGGATTAGTTGTTGAGTCAGACTCGTTTGTAGTCTGATATTCTGTATAGAATTGTTGTTAGGAGCTCTATAGCTTAGTAGTATTGATTGTTTGTATTTTATAAAGCGAGTATCCCGATATATATATGCCGGGGAAACTCGTGAAGGTTTTATCCAAAACTCTTTTGGATAATTAGATTTGTTCTGATTGTGTGAATTGGTTGCTTTGGTTGTTAGCATATGATTAGCACATGCCGTGATTTAAAATAAAATCTGTAAATAGATTATTAAATTACCTTTATGTAAAATTCCGAAGACGAAATTCTTTTAAGGGGGAAGGATTGTAATATCCCGGAATTTTGGACAATAAAAATTTGATAATCTGTGTTTAAATTTGAATTGAATCGATAATTTTTGTTAATAAATTGAATTTGATTCTATAATCTTCTTTATTTAAATATTTAATTTGTGAAATTATTTTTAATGAGTTAATAAATCTATTTTCTATTTAATAATGTATATGTATTTGTATATATTTTAAATAGATAAGTTGTTCTTAATTAAATTAGTATAGCATAATTTTAATGTTTTAAAAATGGAAATTTTGATTTGTTTTTAATTTAAGCTTTTCAAAAGTATTTAATAAAATGCTATATGATTTTAAATATGTAAGATAAATATTTTATTGGTTTAAAATTCATTTTTATTTTAAAGTTTGTATATTAAAATATGTTACAAAATATTTGTGTTATTCTTTTTAAATTATTAATTGATAATTTTGATTTGTAAATTTAATTTGAAATTTAAAATACAATTTAAAATGTAAACATGTATTCAATAAGTTACAAACTCTTGTGTAAATTTATTTTAATTGTTTAAAAGTTTCTTTTTCAAATAATTAATTTGTATATTGTTTTCATAATACTTTGTCTTGTTCTTTAAAAATAATTTACTAAGTTTAAACATTTATTAACATTTAATTTAAATAACAAAACATTTTAAAGACACATGTATGCATAGTTAAACATGTGTTAAATATTTAAAAGAGTAAGTTAACAAGTGTTAGTAATTTTGTACAAGTGTCATGTTTCAATATTTATTTTTCTTTAATTTTAATTCATCATAATCTAACTATATAAGCTTGCATATGCCCATTTCTTCTTCTCTTTCTCATTTTTCATTCTAAAAACAAAGAAATCTGAAACCCTCTTCGTAATCATGCAAACACTTACATTTTTCAATCAAGTAAACACTTGCATTCAAACTCCTCTTTTCAATATACAAATCTGCATTTCCCTCTTCCAAAAGCCTACATGCAACAATCAAACCTATTCATAAAACTAAGGCTGCATTCATGAATCTTCAAAATCTGGAAGCATCATTTACAAACAAAGATTAAAAGTAAGAAAGGGGTATGCATTTCTTAGCATTAGAACAGAAGGCCTGCATGCATAAATTTTCAAATCTGGAACCTGCAAATTGAATCAGTACTCTGCATTTTGGCATATACAAGTGAGTAACTCATTTTAATTTTATTTAAATAGTAAGGTTGTGCATGATTATAAATTAGAAATGAACCTATATGAAATTGCTATGAATAGTCTACCTGTGATATATGTATTGTTGAGCATTTATATTTGAATGTGATGCATGTCTATTTCATCAGGATATTGACTACATACCCATTTAATACTTTTCTTCTGATTTGGCTGTTGTTATGAATTAATATTTGAATGAAATATGTTTGGTTCATGATAAAGTAAAGTTAAAACATTTTATATAGGTTAAATAAATTTTTTAAAGGCTTTTATGAGTTGTTTAGCTTCTGTGTTGTCTGAAAGCATAAAAACACAACTAAATTCTGTAGAATTGGAAAATGTAGGTATCATGAATTAATGTTTCAGGTTTACTATAGAATTATTAAGTGAATTCAGGAATTTTAAAACTAAAATTAAAATTTACAGTGTTAAAAATAAAAATGCAGTTCCAAATCAACTGTATTTTACACTTTGGTCAAGGTCAGTTGATCCTTGAAATTGAACTAGTTGAATTTGTTTCTGGTGATAGTTTATCTATCATAGATCATAGGAAAATTACTAAATTGATTTACAATTCAAGTTTGAGATTGGAATTTGGCATTTCCGTTATGAACCCTAGTTATTTGGGTTACTTTTTTGGGTTGATTGTGCACTCCTCAGTGAATCGAGTTCAAAGATTTTTGGGGTAATGATAGATGATGGGTTGATGAAGATGTTGCCGGAGTTTGGGTGGAGTTGGTGGCCGGAGGCGTGTAGGGTCGGCGTTGACAGGTTTTAGGGGTGGGGGTTTAGTCTGTTCCAGGTTTGGGGTTGTTTATTGGTTGCAGAGTTTTGTCTCGGGATAGTCTCGGGATCTTTGAGGGGAAACTCGAAGTAGGAGGGTTTTTGTCCCGAAGTCAAGTAGGGAGGTTCAAGTGTAGTGTGCTTCAGGATATAACAAAACAGAACCTGTTCTGTTTTCAGAAATTTCAAAAAGTAAAGTTTAAATTTAAATCTGGAAATTGAACTTAGGATTAAACTTGAATCTAAAGATGAATTCAAACAGTTTGAATTCTTATTTTGGAATAATTTAAATGCAGAAATTCAAGTTTGTTTGAAAAAAAAAAAAAAAAGAAGAAGAACGGGAAATCTGTTTCAAGTTTTATAAAATTTGAAACAAATTGCAAACTACAATGTTAACTTAGGATTTTAAAACTGAATTTAACTATGAATTTAAATAAGTTTCAATTCTGGTCTTTTGAAATAATTTAAATTCAGAAAATTTCAAACTTTGGTTTTAAAATGAAACAGAGAACAGTTTTCTGTTTTTAAATGTAAAGGTAAAGTTTAAATTTGTAGGTAGAGATTTAAACTTAGTTTTTGTCTGAAATTTGAATGTGAATTCAAATTTGATTTTCTGAGATTTGAAATCATTCATGTTTTTAAATTTAAATTTGGTTTTCAAACTCACAAGTGTAAATGCATATGTGATTTGCATTTGAATTGGAAGGTTAAATATTTAAATTAGAAATTCAAAGTGAATTCAAATCTGAGTTTTCAAATCTGGAATAAAAATTTAAACTTCAGTCTTAAAATAAAGGTTTAAATTTAAATTGCTTTTAAATGATTAAAATGATATGCATTTGAATTGAAGTTGTAGATTGTAGGAAGAGTTTTAAAGAGTTAAAACTAAAATGAGTTTGGAAGTTGCATTTCAATTTTTAAAATTTAAGTAATTTTTTTAAATTGATTTGAATTTAAATTGTTTTAACTTATTGATAAGGTAGATGTTTTAACATATAAGATTAAGTTTTGTTTTGTTAAGATAAATTTGAATCTTTAGTTAAAATGAAGTTAAGTGGAATTTAAAGTAAATTTAAAAACATTTTTTGTGTTTTTAAATGAATAATTAAATAAGGAATGTTTATTTAAAAGATAAATAAAAGTTAAATGATTGGAATCATTTAATAATTAAGGTAATTAAGATGAATATTAATTATTTAATTAATTAATTAATTATGTGGATGATTAATTAAGTAATTAATAATTGTTAAGTTAATTAATTAAATTTGAGATTAATTAATTAATCTATAATTAAGGATGATTAATTAAACTTTAATTTATGATTAAGATTCATTAATCAAGTGATTAATGATAATTAAGGTTTTAATTAACACTTAAATAATTAATAATTAAAGATTAATTAAATGATAATTAAATATTAATTAATTGATAATTAATAATGATTAATTTAAGTTAATTCTTAATTAAGTAATTAAGAAATGTTAATGAAGTCATTAACTTAAGATTATTTAACAATTAATTAATGTGATTAATTTTTGATAATTAATTAGATTAATTAATTAATAATAATCAATTGTTTAAGTTTAATTACTTATGAAAGTAATTAATGAATTAATTACTTAGTGTAATTAATTTAATGAATGTGATTAGTTTAGATTGATTAAGTTAAATTACTTTAAACATTTGTTGATTGTTTGATAATTACTTTATGTAATTTATGAATTTGTAATTACTTAAGGAAGTAGTAAATTAATAATTACTGGATGTAATTAAAGATATTTGATATAGAAGTAATTTGGATTTAAATTAATTTGAAATAAATCAAGTAATTTATGAAGATAATTAATTAAGAATAATTAATTTATGGGTTGAGTAATTAATGTAGTTAATTACCGAATGATTATTAATCAAGGGTGAATAATATATATGTATGGATTGATTTTAGATTAATTACTTATGTAATTAATTAAATGTAGTTAGAAATCATTAAATAATTAACTTGTGTGATTAACTTATAAGCTAATTACTTATTGTAATTAGAAATAGTTAATCAATATTAATTGAAATATTGAGATGATGATTTATTAATTGATTTGAAATCAATGGATGGTTAAGTTAAGCAGAATTTTGATGACGAAGTAATTAATTTAATTCATTTTAAATTAATTAGAAAGTAAGTAATTAATCTAATTCATTTTAAATTAATTATAAATTGTGTGATCATTAGATAGTTGCTTATGTTGATAAATGGTATTGGTTGCCTGGTATGGTTTGTAATCTCAGTTATGAGATGAGTAGTGTATGAGATATAGATGCATTGGTTGCTTTTGGATGATAATATGGATTATCTGATTATGATATGGATTATTTGTTAATAACGATAATATTGATTATCTGTTGTGTTGTGAATTATCTATCTGTTTATATTTAGATAATGAATTGAATTGTTTTAAACTTAAAACAACTTGGACCTAAAAGACGTGCTTTGGATTTCGATGAGACCGGGATCGGGTTTCCATATTTTGACATCCGAAAACCACATCGATTCCAATTAACGTTGGTCGTTAATCTAAGTGGAGCGAGTGAAGACTCGAGGTGTAAGGGCTATACGTCAGTATAACTCTATGGGTGATTCCGTAATGAGTTTAACGGAATAGTACTTATAGATTCGAGATGGTGATTCAGAGTGCAAGGGTTATTGTCGTTAACTCTGAGGGTGATTCCAAAATGAGTGTAACGAGATAATGCCTTCGGTTTCGTTCGAACCCGGAACGAACTTGTATGGATTGAATGCTTTCAGAACATCGTAAGGTGGACGATGAGCATTCTAAGTGATATGTCCTATAAAGTTAATCGTAGCCTCAAGCCTCATCAACCGGGATTGGCTAAAACAGGGGAGGTGCAGCAAGGCTTCATGGGTTGCACCCACTGGAGAGTAAGATTTACCCCTGTCTAGAGGTCCCTTTATATTTCGGCTGTGTGGACGGTTGATCATGACAATCGTCGGGGTTGTCTTATTTGGAACTGGTCAGTAAGGAACGGGTCCGGCTTTGTGTTGCAGGGGATTGGGAGTAATCCTCGGTACGGTGATCTAGGCCACGTACTGTGACGGGCGGTACCCCGGTAGCCCTGCCATTGATGGAATCCAAAATCCAATAAGTGCCAACGGTTTTGATTGTATTACCCACTTTTGTGGCTAGTAGCTGGAATTTAATGAATGTAACAATTTTGGCTATTTCTTATTTATTTGAAAACCCTAGACACTATTATAATATCATGGGGTTTCCTATCAAATGTTTTGGTTAGCGTAAGGTAAAAACTTTTCCATGTTTATGTGTGGGAAGTCTTACGTGATACCTTTTCTTTTCAAAGGTTTTTCAAAGTTAAGCAACTTTAACCTGTTACTCACACCAGACCCATGTCTGACCCGGAGTTATTTCTGTTTTTCTTTACTCTTGGGTACTCAAATTTTTATGAGTAGTCAAGAGAATTCAGCTTAGGATTCAGGTTTTGCTTTGACGTATTGTGGAGGAGCAAATGGAGCAGGAGGCTTTCGCGTATAGTTATATAGTTTTCCGCTGTGTTGGTATTTCTGAGTGTTTCTGATATGTATTGAGTTGTAATAACTAGACAGGTATTTATAACTGTCTAGTATGTGTTGTATATGTCTGTGTACTCTGATATTTGATGTATACTATGTAATACTTATGTTATTAATATAATTTATTCGTTCCACTGTTGAGATTCTTGTGTTGTTTTCTTCTTTCTCTTCTTTCTTTCTCTTTTCTATCCCTTTCTTTCTTCTTAACGATGCGACTTCCTGGTATTTGGAAGCCGGGTCGTTACAAAAATATAATTTAAATAAATACTTAACCATATTATATTTTAATAAAATCGAACTTTATTACTACACTTTTTTTTATATTTAACAAATTTATACATAGCTTAAAATCAAGAATTTAAATATATAAAAAGTAACATTTATACAATATCTAAAATCAATATTTACTTTAAACCATATATTTCTTTCCAAAATATAATTTTCTATCATATGGTCAAGTGATACAGATATTTATTGTAACGACCCAGAATTTTTATTAATTAAAAATTGAATATTTAATTAATTTTAAATATTTATAAGTGAATTTTTAAGTCAAATTAATTTTATTTTGATTTATTGGATTTAATTGAATAATTAAATCGATAATTTAATACGTTAAATTATGGAAATAATTAAAAATTGAGTTAAAAATGATTGTAAATAATTTGTAAAATTTTATTTAATCATACTGGAGTTATAGAAATATTTTAGAACTTTTAAAATCGAATTAAAAGTTAATTTGTGAAAATTGAATATTTTAATATTTAATAATCGACTGTAAAATAGCCAATTTTTGAACAGTCTCAGAATTGAACGAAACCAGTTTCATTGGATCCGTAATAGTTAGTTATTACCGGATTTCAATTTTCGTGTCAATCGGAGCTATCGTTTGAGCGTGGCAGCTCGAAACGCATCGAATCGTTTTTAATTTAAATTTGGCGAGTCAAAATAGCCATTTTTCAAAAAGTCTCGGAATTCGACGAAACCAGTTTCATCGGATCCGTAATGTGATATTATTGTAAGGTTTCAAATTTCAAGTCAATTGGATTTACCGTTTGTCCGGTACAAATTAAAACGCCTAGAAATCGATTTAAATCGGTTTAATTCAAATTGAGCGTTTTCAGCCATAACTCGCACATACTTCCGAATTAGCTTCCGAAACCTGTTCCATTGTGTCCGGAACGCGGTGTAAACCCTAGGTACGCTGGTTACGGCGTCTAAATCGGAGTTCGGAATTTCCGGGATGAATAGTGTCGCTCGTTCCTTATAAATAGCCCACCATCTTCATAAATTAGAAAATAACAACCTAAACCCTAATTTAATTTGACCTAGCCGCCACTTTTAGATTCTAAGGCCAGAAATCATCCAATTTCAACCCTTAATCTCTTCCAATCCGTGAAATTTTGGCCAAAGTTGTTAACTACAACATTGAAGAGCATGGAGAGAGCTTTAATTCCATACGGTGATGATGGATTTTGGTGCAACGGAGGGGGGGTGATGTGTGGCCGTTCTCTACAGCCTTTGCACGCGTTTCTATGTGCTAGGGGTGGCCGAGTTTGGAGGGGATGAGGCCGAGCATGGTTGTGGTGGAGAGCTTCGTCATGGAGCAAGCTGATCGAAATATAGTCGAGTGATGGAGGCGATAAATTAAAACCTAATTTCTTTGAATGGGTTGTTTGTGCACGGCTTGGACCTGTAGGGTGGACGTGAGGAAGATGATAGTGATGCACGGTGGAGATGTGGGGTGAGTGGATCTAATGGCTGTAGATGGTTGGGGGTTTAAATTTTTAAAGTTAGTTATAGATTTGTGTATATAAAATCGTGCAAACTTCAAAAATTCATATCTTTTTCATACGAGGTCGAAAAAATACAAACTCAGTTGCGTTGGAATCGTATGGACGAGCACTACGCGATGGAGTTGGTTTGGAGTCGTTTGGAGTTAGTGAGAATTTCGGGTAAAATTAAACGCGCGTTTAATTTTATTCGAAATAAAAGCTAAAACGGAAATTAAAACCAAGGTGAGAACTTCTCACTCAATCGAATAGATTTCGATTTTATTTTAAATAGTTAGATTTAAAATATTTGAATGCATGTTTGAATGATGACTGTAAATTATTGATTGTTAAAATAGACATTATGCGCCGTTAGTAAGCGGATGTTATTTATTAAAAACATATACCGCGAATATTTCATAAACAGTGAAATTGGTATTATATATAATATCAATATATATATATTGGCATATGTATATATTGCAGTTGTTGATTTCCCGCATTTTTGTTTAGCGGATGAGACCCTATTACGCCGTTATTAAGCGGATAATATTTATTAAGAACATATACCACGATAATTTCGTACTGGAGCGAAATTGGTATTGTGCTAATGTTTTTGGATGCAGGAAACAGGTTGGAGGGATCCAACTGGATTCCTCAACAGTTTTTATTTGATTTCAGATATTTTGATATTTGATTGATTATCATATACGATATATGATGGATCGGGTAGTCGTGATTGACTATTTGGTGTGTAGCATCATTGGACCCAGATTTTGGGATTTTAAAATGGTTTTAAAGTGATTTTTGAAAATATACTATATTTTTGGAATTGATCCATTTTAAATAAATAAACGTTATAATTTTTTAAGTTATAAAATTATGGTTTTTGTGAAATATAGTTAAAAGCTGGTTTTTGAGAAATATGAACTAATGATTTTATAAAATAATTTAGATTGGATTTTTGAATATATGATAAAAGTTTAAATATAGGATTTATAAAATTTGATTATTTTATAAATCGAAATGATGAAATTATAAAGGAATTTAAAGACGTTTTAGAATAATAATATAAACTGATTTATATTAAGAGATTTATAAATGGATATTTATAAATTGAAATATTGACTTATAAAATGAGTTTTTATAAGTGTTTTAATTAAGTGAAAATGAATTTCATTATAGAATGAAATTTATAGAATTATAAACTGTGAAGTTATAAATGAAATTTATAAATAGTAAGATTTATAAATTTGGTGAAATTATTTGAAGAATAGATTGATTAAATAAATAAATCTTATAAGTTATAAGGTTTATAAATTGAAAAGTCTTTAAAAAGAACGATTTTGTAAAATAATCGTTTTATAAGTATTTAACTTATAATATGAACTTGTAGTTTATAATTGAGTTATAAACTGGAATAGGTTAATAAAGGAATTTATAAAAAAGGAAGTTTTTATAAATAAATAGAAACGGAATTTATAAACGTTGTTTCATAAATCCGCAAATGACTTATTTTGATAAGTTAATTGTTATAACTTAGAGATAGAGTTATATTCACGTTATAGACAGTGAATAATCCTTTAAGTTAAAGTGAATAGAAATGATGAAATTTGTTAAGGTAGTATATTCACGTTTTTGAATAGTGAATAATACGTTAAAGAAATTGTTTTTAGATATGATGTTTTAAATAGAATTAAAACGATCTAACGATGGTTTAAAATGTGTTGAGATTCGAAACCATAGATTTCAACATTTATTGTTGAAATAGACGTTTTCGAGAAATAAAAGGAAATGTGGACTATAACACTGTTGTTATAGTAAATGATTTCCGAAAGGAAATGTTTTGTATAGTATTGGGATTTATATATCTATTTTAATTTCGAATCCCTATACTAGTGATTTTGGGTTGTCGTAACGATGTTTTACGTAACATTCGTTTTGGTCCAAATAAATATGTTTAAGAAAATGATTTCCTTAAAGAATGAATTATATACTTAATTCGATTTAAGTATATTGAATATTTTCTAAGTGTTGAAAATAAAAGGAATTTGTGAATTACTTATGAATAAATAAGTATGGAAATGTTTTCCAATATGAAGTGAATAATTAGAATTTATCTTTTTCTGAAGATAAAATTGAAATGAATAATTGAAATCGTATATGCATGAATATTTTGGGATATAAATTCACTAAGGAATTTATATGTGAAAGTGAAACTTGATAAAAAAATAAATATTGATTTATTTTTGAAGTGTTGAAATTATATATCTAGTAAAGATATTTTGGAAAATAAATAATTTGGAAAATTATTTGGAAACTGGTGATGTGTGCATATCCAGTGATAGTTCAATAGCCGACTATCAGTATTTCCCTTTGAATGGGTATTTGATGTGAATTGATTGAATTTGAATGCACACTTATTTTTGAATAAGCGCTCACTATTCGGGTTAACCGGGAAAGGACCATGGGGTCGTATAACCCACTCCGAATATGTGATACGTCGTTGTGAATCGCATTTGAAGATCGGTGTTGAAGACCGGTATTTGCGAGAGTGATAGGGTGAACTATCGATTGACTCTGCACCGAGTAGCTACGGTATTGAGTTCTCCATATGTGATGGTGAATCCGATCAGGATTGTGAATATCCGGATTGCAAGGACTTCTTTGTAAGTGCCTTCGGTTCTGTTCGAGCCCGGAACAGACTTGTATGGATTGTATGCCTGACATTACAATTTGAGATATAAAGCCGATTTCTTTCAAATATATTTCTGTTGGTGGCGGAGAATTTATTCTTTGCTTAACACCCTTCTTTGAGACGTACGAGCTCAAAGGTTATATAGTTGAAGTTATCAGCAATATATTCCCAGTTTGGTAATGTGACATGCTGAGTGATGCTGAAATGATCATTGTGTTGATTATTTGTGATAGGATCATTTATTTGATCGTCTATCCTTGTGATCATTGTGTTGATCATTTGTTGACCCAAAGCATGGCTTTTGTATAAAGTATGTTTTTGTGGACGTGAATTCGTCGAGCCTCACACCCCGTGAATGGTCAAAACAGGAAAGAAGCAGCAAGGTTATGAGGGGTAGCACCCTTTAGGATATGTCCATTTCCTTCTGGAAAAGGGTGGTATCATGGTATGGAGCCCAGATACTTACTCATGTTGAAACACTTTGTTTTTATGATTGTGTGAATTGATTAGAGAGCTCTCGGATAAAGGTCCCAAAGGACCGGGGGATGGCATATTCGGTCAGTTGTTACTCAGTTAGGAGTAACCCGGCCTTGTGTTGGTAGAGATCCGGTTTGGTTCTCGGGGATGTCCATCCAGAGGCATTCTCATGTGGCAATGGGAAGTTCCTTGGCCTGACCATTTGTTGGAAATCCAAAGAAACAATACGTGACTTGTACGGTATTAGTTGTAGGACCTGCCATTTAATATGGTAGCTATTAGTAGGCATAATATAATGGTACCTATGCTGGCTAAGATTTATATTCTACTTTCGAAAGGATTTGTTCTACACTATGCACTAGTAATAATATCAAATGCTCTTTTTAAATGCGTATCAAGCATGTTTGACTATCATAAGAAGAAATCTTCTCCAAGTCTGCGTTTGCATTGTGTGTGTGGCAGGAGGTCTTATGGTAGTCTCATTTTTAAAAGCATTGCGAATTGAATTTAAAAATATTCCTCTTTTTGATTTTTAAAGTTAAATAAACTGTTTTGAGTTCTCACACCAGTCACATGACTGACTCGGAGTTTATTGTTTTCCTTCCTAAACTCTGGGTGCCCACCAATTTCCACACGGGCAGTCAAGAGAAAGGTTTATCAGGATATTCTGGATATTCTGGAGTTGCTGGAGGCAAGCTGGATGGCATGGCGTATTACTAGTTTATATAGTATTTCCTTTTCCGCTGCATTGTTGTTGTTGTATGTTGTTGTACACTCTGATGTGATGATATGATGTAATGTAATGTATAAAATGTAATAACTGATATAGTTCTTTGTTTAAAGATTATTCATTTATTATTATATGTTGTTCCGCTGCGAATTGTGAGATTCTGATGTAGTTCTGTTGTTTTCTGTCCCGTCCTATTTTCTTCTGTTTTTTTCTTTTTCCTCTATTCTCTTTTTCTTCTATTTTAAAATTCTTCTATCTTCTTCCCTTTCTTTCTCTATTTTCTATCTTTTTCTCTCTTCTTTCTTTTCTTTTCTTTTTTAAAAACCCATAACATCTCGGTTTTTGGCCTTCGATTTCTCGGCAGTCGATAAAGTGAGTGTCGATGTTGAATTTTCGAAGAACGAAAATCCGTTAACGTTACATTTGGTATCAGAGCTCTGATGGTTAAGCGACAACCATGGTTCTGTAGGGTATTACTCATTAGAGATAGAGTCAGCAGTACTCTAGAATGAGTTTGAGTGTAATAATAGCTATGAGAGCGTACTTATTAGTGAATATGAAATTGTTTTATATTGTGATGATTGGTTTATTGAGTGGCATATGAACTTTCGTCAGCGTGGTCCGCAAGACTATGCCGAAGGGGTTTCTAAACACTTGAATAGAACAATTCGGCACAATATTGATTTTAATTTGAGTAAATAAAATAATTTTTACCTTGAGTATATTATATATATAAAGAAATAATTTTCAAAAATTATTAAAGTGTATATAAGTAGATTGTTTAGTTGTTTGAATAGTCTAAATAAAAGAATAATTGTATAAGTAAAAGAATTATAAGAATTGAATTATAATTAATGTGAATTACAATTGTGAATAAACTTATATATATAAGAAGTGAAAATAATGTTAAATGGAATATGACTTAAGAGTTATATAAATGAAATTCAACTTTAGAAATTGAATTGAATGAATGACTTAAATGTTAATCAATTAAATGTAAATTTAAGTTGATATAAAATAATGAATATAAGTGTTAATTCATTAAAATCTAATGTTATTGGAAGTTGAATAAATTGAATAAGCAAAGGAATTTGATTGAAATTAATATACATTGGTTGTTATTGATGTTAGTTGATTGTATGTAATTCATTAAGTGTTAATGAAAGTGAATTAATGAAATTTGAAGTTATAAGATTAAATTCAAATTGGAAAGTAAATAAATTTGAATAGAATTGAGTGTGAATTTGATTTAAATTAGTAAATGTTAACTAATTGAATTGAGAATGAATGTTTACAAAATCCAATGTTAATGAATCAAATGTGATTTGAATTGAAAACCTATTTCATTGTATATTAATGTGAATATGATTATGAATTTGTTGAATGGCTAGTTGGTTGATGTTTGAATATGTTGCATTTGCTATGTGACATATATAGTTGTTATGGAGATATATGTTGTATATTGAGGTTATTTTCATATATGCATGTTCTCATGTTGTTTGTTGAGTGATTAGTAGGTGCGGATCGCGTTTGCTTCGCATTTGGAGTACGCTTTAGCGCTATATTAGCCGTATATGCTCGCTAATAAAAATATAAGGTACATATCTCGGATTACATACCGTACTTTTATACTTTTTCCCTTCGGGATGCCTCATTACTTGATGAGATGTATATTTGTGATATATAAACTGTCATTTTTTTTCGGATCGAGCCGCGCAAAGGAGACTATGGCGAATTTTTTCCGGAAATTTAAGGCGTTAGAAAATTTTTGAGAAAAATTGGAAAATTTTGAAAACTTAAACTTTGATTTGAAATTGAAAGTTAAACAATAGTAGTTGTTTTTGAAAAGATAACTAAGTATGATTTGAAAACTTAGTAAAGTATTGTAAGAAGTTTAATTATGAATTTTGGGAAAGTTAATAAATTGTATAACTTTTCTTACTTGTAATTTCGAGGACGAAATTCTTTTAAGGGGGAAAGATTGTAACGACCCAGAATTTTTATTAATTAAAAATTGAATATTTAATTAATTTTAAATATTTATAAGTGAATTTTTAAGTCAAATTAATTTTATTTTGATTTATTGGATTTAATTGAATAATTAAATCGATAATTTAATACGTTAAATTATGGAAATAATTAAAAATTGAGTTAAAAATGATTGTAAATAATTTGTAAAATTTTATTTAATCATACTGGAGTTATAGAAATATTTTAGAACTTTTAAAATCGAATTAAAAGTTAATTTGTGAAAATTGAATATTTTAATATTTAATAATCGACTGTAAAATAGCCAATTTTTGAACAGTCTCAGAATTGAACGAAACCAGTTTCATTGGATCCGTAATAGTTAGTTATTACCGGATTTCAATTTTCGTGTCAATCGGAGCTATCGTTTGAGCGTGGCAGCTCGAAACGCATCGAATCGTTTTTAATTTAAATTTGGCGAGTCAAAATAGCCATTTTTCAAAAAGTCTCGGAATTCGACGAAACCAGTTTCATCGGATCCGTAATGTGATATTATTGTAAGGTTTCAAATTTCAAGTCAATTGGATTTACCGTTTGTCCGGTACAAATTAAAACGCCTAGAAATCGATTTAAATCGGTTTAATTCAAATTGAGCGTTTTCAGCCATAACTCGCACATACTTCCGAATTAGCTTCCGAAACCTGTTCCATTGTGTCCGGAACGCGGGGTAAACCCTAGGTACGCTGGTTACGGCGTCTAAATCGGAGTTCGGAATTTCCGGGATGAATAGTGTCGCTCGTTCCTTATAAATAGCCCACCATCTTCATAAATTAGAAAATAACAACCTAAACCCTAATTTAATTTGACCTAGCCGCCACTTTTAGATTCTAAGGCCAGAAATCATCCAATTTCAACCCTTAATCTCTTCCAATCCGTGAAATTTTGGCCAAAGTTGTTAACTACAACATTGAAGAGCATGGAGAGAGCTTTAATTCCATACGGTGATGATGGATTTTGGTGCAACGGAGGGGGGGTGATGTGTGGCCGTTCTCTACAGCCTTTGCACGCGTTTCTATGTGCTAGGGGTGGCCGAGTTTGGAGGGGATGAGGCCGAGCATGGTTGTGGTGGAGAGCTTCGTCATGGAGCAAGCTGATCGAAATATAGTCGAGTGATGGAGGCGATAAATTAAAACCTAATTTCTTTGAATGGGTTGTTTGTGCACGGCTTGGACCTGTAGGGTGGACGTGAGGAAGATGATAGTGATGCACGGTGGAGATGTGGGGTGAGTGGATCTAATGGCTGTAGATGGTTGGGGGTTTAAATTTTTAAAGTTAGTTATAAATTTGTGTATATAAAATCGTGCAAACTTCAAAAATTCATATCTTTTTCATACGAGGTCGAAAAAATACAAACTCAGTTGCGTTGGAATCGTATGGACGAGCACTACGCGATGGAGTTGGTTTGGAGTCGTTTGGAGTTAGTGAGAATTTCGGGTAAAATTAAACGCGCGTTTAATTTTATTCGAAATAAAAGCTAAAACGGAAATTAAAACCAAGGTGAGAACTTCTCACTCAATCGAATAGATTTCGATTTTATTTTAAATAGTTAGATTTAAAATATTTGAATGCATGTTTGAATGATGACTGTAAATTATTGATTGTTAAAATAGACATTATGCGCCGTTAGTAAGCGGATGTTATTTATTAAAAACATATACCGCGAATATTTCATAAACAGTGAAATTGGTATTATATATAATATCAATATATATATATTGGCATATGTATATATTGCAGTTGTTGATTTCCCGCATTTTTGTTTAGCGGATGAGACCCTATTACGCCGTTATTAAGCGGATAATATTTATTAAGAACATATACCGCGATAATTTCGTACTGGAGCGAAATTGGTATTGTGCTAATGTTTTTGGATGCAGGAAACAGGTTGGAGGGATCCAACTGGATTCCTCAACAGTTTTTATTTGATTTCAGATATTTTGATATTTGATTGATTATCATATACGATATATGATGGATCGGGTAGTCGTGATTGACTATTTGGTGTGTAGCATCATTGGACCCAGATTTTGGGATTTTAAAATGGTTTTAAAGTGATTTTTGAAAATATACTATATTTTTGGAATTGATCCATTTTAAATAAATAAACGTTATAATTTTTTAAGTTATAAAATTATGGTTTTTGTGAAATATAGTTAAAAGCTGGTTTTTGAGAAATATGAACTAATGATTTTATAAAATAATTTAGATTGGATTTTTGAATATATGATAAAAGTTTAAATATAGGATTTATAAAATTTGATTATTTTATAAATCGAAATGATGAAATTATAAAGGAATTTAAAGACGTTTTAGAATAATAATATAAACTGATTTATATTAAGAGATTTATAAATGGATATTTATAAATTGAAATATTGACTTATAAAATGAGTTTTTATAAGTGTTTTAATTAAGTGAAAATGAATTTCATTATAGAATGAAATTTATAGAATTATAAACTGTGAAGTTATAAATGAAATTTATAAATAGTAAGATTTATAAATTTGGTGAAATTATTTGAAGAATAGATTGATTAAATAAATAAATCTTATAAGTTATAAGGTTTATAAATTGAAAAGTCTTTAAAAAGAACGATTTTGTAAAATAATCGTTTTATAAGTATTTAACTTATAATATGAACTTGTAGTTTATAATTGAGTTATAAACTGGAATAGGTTAATAAAGGAATTTATAAAAAAGGAAGTTTTTATAAATAAATAGAAACGGAATTTATAAACGTTGTTTCATAAATCCGCAAATGACTTATTTTGATAAGTTAATTGTTATAACTTAGAGATAGAGTTATATTCACGTTATAGACAGTGAATAATCCTTTAAGTTAAAGTGAATAGAAATGATGAAATTTGTTAAGGTAGTATATTCACGTTTTTGAATAGTGAATAATACGTTAAAGAAATTGTTTTTAGATATGATGTTTTAAATAGAATTAAAACGATCTAACGATGGTTTAAAATGTGTTGAGATTCGAAACCATAGATTTCAACATTTATTGTTGAAATAGACGTTTTCGAGAAATAAAAGGAAATGTGGACTATAACACTGTTGTTATAGTAAATGATTTCCGAAAGGAAATGTTTTGTATAGTATTGGGATTTATATATCTATTTTAATTTCGAATCCCTATACTAGTGATTTTGGGTTGTCGTAACGATGTTTTACGTAACATTCGTTTTGGTCCAAATAAATATGTTTAAGAAAATGATTTCCTTAAAGAATGAATTATATACTTAATTCGATTTAAGTATATTGAATATTTTCTAAGTGTTGAAAATAAAAGGAATTTGTGAATTACTTATGAATAAATAAGTATGGAAATGTTTTCCAATATGAAGTGAATAATTAGAATTTATCTTTTTCTGAAGATAAAATTGAAATGAATAATTGAAATCGTATATGCATGAATATTTTGGGATATAAATTCACTAAGGAATTTATATGTGAAAGTGAAACTTGATAAAAAAATAAATATTGATTTATTTTTGAAGTGTTGAAATTATATATCTAGTAAAGATATTTTGGAAAATAAATAATTTGGAAAATTATTTGGAAACTGGTGATGTGTGCATATCCAGTGATAGTTCAATAGCCGACTATCAGTATTTCCCTTTGAATGGGTATTTGATGTGAATTGATTGAATTTGAATGCACACTTATTTTTGAATAAGCGCTCACTATTCGGGTTAACCGGGAAAGGACCATGGGGTCGTATAACCCACTCCGAATATGTGATACGTCGTTGTGAATCGCATTTGAAGATCGGTGTTGAAGACCGGTATTTGCGAGAGTGATAGGGTGAACTATCGATTGACTCTGCACCGAGTAGCTACGGTATTGAGTTCTCCATATGTGATGGTGAATCCGATCAGGATTGTGAATATCCGGATTGCAAGGACTTCTTTGTAAGTGCCTTCGGTTCTGTTCGAGCCCGGAACAGACTTGTATGGATTGTATGCCTGACATTACAATTTGAGATATAAAGCCGATTTCTTTCAAATATATTTCTGTTGGTGGCGGAGAATTTATTCTTTGTTTAACACCCTTCTTTGAGACGTACGAGCTCAAAGGTTATATAGTTGAAGTTATCAGCAATATATTCCCAGTTTGGTAATGTGACATGCTGAGTGATGCTGAAATGATCATTGTGTTGATTATTTGTGATAGGATCATTTATTTGATCGTCTATCCTTGTGATCATTGTGTTGATCATTTGTTGACCCAAAGCATGGCTTTTGTATAAAGTATGTTTTTGTGGACGTGAATTCGTCGAGCCTCACACCCCGTGAATGGTCAAAACAGGAAAGAAGCAGCAAGGTTATGAGGGGTAGCACCCTTTAGGATATGTCCATTTCCTTCTGGAAAAGGGTGGTATCATGGTATGGAGCCCAGATACTTACTCATGTTGAAACACTTTGTTTTTATGATTGTGTGAATTGATTAGAGAGCTCTCGGATAAAGGTCCCAAAGGACCGGGGGATGGCATATTCGGTCAGTTGTTACTCAGTTAGGAGTAACCCGGCCTTGTGTTGGTAGAGATCCGGTTTGGTTCTCGGGGATGTCCATCCAGAGGCATTCTCATGTGGCAATGGGAAGTTCCTTGGCCTGACCATTTGTTGGAAATCCAAAGAAACAATACGTGACTTGTACGGTATTAGTTGTAGGACCTGCCATTTAATATGGTAGCTATTAGTAGGCATAATATAATGGTACCTATGCTGGCTAAGATTTATATTCTACTTTCGAAAGGATTTGTTCTACACTATGCACTAGTAATAATATCAAATGCTCTTTTTAAATGCGTATCAAGCATGTTTGACTATCATAAGAAGAAATCTTCTCCAAGTCTGCGTTTGCATTGTGTGTGTGGCAGGAGGTCTTATGGTAGTCTCATTTTTAAAAGCATTGCGAATTGAATTTAAAAATATTCCTCTTTTTGATTTTTAAAGTTAAATAAACTGTTTTGAGTTCTCACACCAGTCACATGACTGACTCGGAGTTTATTGTTTTCCTTCCTAAACTCTGGGTGCCCACCAATTTCCACACGGGCAGTCAAGAGAAAGGTTTATCAGGATATTCTGGATATTCTGGAGTTGCTGGAGGCAAGCTGGATGGCATGGCGTATTACTAGTTTATATAGTATTTCCTTTTCCGCTGCATTGTTGTTGTTGTATGTTGTTGTACACTCTGATGTGATGATATGATGTAATGTAATGTATAAAATGTAATAACTGATATAGTTCTTTGTTTAAAGATTATTCATTTATTATTATATGTTGTTCCGCTGCGAATTGTGAGATTCTGATGTAGTTCTGTTGTTTTCTGTCCCGTCCTATTTTCTTCTGTTTTTTTCTTTTTCCTCTATTCTCTTTTTCTTCTATTTTAAAATTCTTCTATCTTCTTCCCTTTCTTTCTCTATTTTCTATCTTTTTCTCTCTTCTTTCTTTTCTTTTCTTTTTTAAAAACCCATAACATCTCGGTTTTTGGCCTTCGATTTCTCGGCAGTCGATAAAGTGAGTGTCGATGTTGAATTTTCGAAGAACGAAAATCCGTTAACGTTACATTTATCATTTCAATCCCTAATTTAAATTACATGGGTATATATCATTTCAACCCGCAATCCCAAATTCAATTCAATGAAAATCGCTTGGGTCTATCATTTCAACCCATAACGATTTTCTCCTATTCTACAGATCGTTCGGGTATATATCATTTCAACCCATAGGGAATTCTAAACTAACAGGGAACTTGCAGATTGATAACAGATATAATAATAATAATATTACAGGCACATATCTTCAATGTAAATAACAGATAATAATGTCAGATAATGAATAATATTGATTATCTGTTGTGTTGTGAATTATCTATCTGTTTATATTTAGATAATGAATTGAATTGTTTTAAACTTAAAACAACTTGGACCTAAAAGACGTGCTTTGGATTTCGATGAGACCGGGATCGGGTTTCCATATTTGGACATCCGGAAACCATATCGATTCCAATTAACGTTGGTCGTTAATCTAAGTGGAGTGAGTGAAGACTCGAGGTGTAAGGGCTATACGTCAGTATAACTCTGTGGGTGATTCTGTAATGAGTTTGACGGAATAGTACTTATAGATTCGAGATGGTGATTCAGAGTGCAAGGGTTATTGTCGTTAACTCTGAGGGTGATTCCAAAATGAGTGTAACGAGATAATGCCTTCGGTTTCGTTCGAACCCGGAACGAACTTGTATGGATTGAATGCTTTCAGAACATCGCCAGGTGGACGATGAGAATTCTAAGTGATATGTCCTATAAAGGTAATCGTAGCCTCAAGCCTCATCAACCGGGAATGGCTAAAACAGGGGAGGTGCAGCAAGGTTTCGTGGGTCGCACCCATTGGAGAGTAAGATTTACCCCTGTCTAGAGGTCCCTTTATATTTCGAATGTGTGGACGGTTGATCATGACAATCGTCGGGGTTGTCTTATTTGGAACTGTTCAGTAAGGAACGGGTCCGGCTTTGTGTTGCACGGGATTGGGAGTAATCCTCGGTACGGTGATCTAGGCCACGTACTGTGACGGGCGGTACCCCGGTAGCCCTGCCATTGATGGAATCCAAAATCCAATAAGTGCCAATGGTTTTGATTGTATTACCCACTTTTGTGGCTAGTAGCTGGAATTTAATGAATGTAACAATTTCGGCTATTTCTTATTTATTTGAAAACCCTAGACACTATTATAATATCATCGGATTTCCTATAAATTGTTTTGGTTAGCGTAAGGTAAAAACTTTTCCATGTTTATGTGTGGGAAGTCTTACGTGATACCTTTTCTTTTCAAAGGTTTTTCAAAGTTAAGCAACTTTAACATGTTACTCACATCAGACCCATGTCTGACCCGGAGTTATTTCTGTTTTTCTTTAACTCTTGGGTACTCAAATTTTTATGAGTAGTCAAGAGAATTCAGGTTAGGATTCAGGTTTTGCTTTGACGTATTGTGGAGGAGCAAATGGAGCAGGAGGCTTCCGCGTATTGTTATATAGTTTTCCGCTGTGTTGGTATTTCTGAGTGTTTCTAATATGTATTGAGTTGTAATAACTAGACAGGTGTTTATAACTGTCTAGTTTGTGTTGTATATGTCTGTGTACTCTGATATTTGATGTATACTATGTAATACTTATGTTATTAATATAATTCATTCGTTCCGCTGTTGAGATTCTTGTGTTGTTTTCTTCTTTCTCTTCTTTCTTTCTCTTTTCTATCCCTTTCTTTCTTCTTAACGATGCGACTTCCTGGTATTTGGAAGCCGGGTCATTACAAAAATATAATTTAAATAAATACTTAACCATATTATATTTTAATAAAATCGAACTTTATTACTACACTTTTTTTTATATTTAACAAATTTATACATAGCTTAAAATCAAGAATTTAAATATATAAAAAGTAACATTTATACAATATCTAAAATCAATATTTACTTTAAACCATATATTTCTTTCCAAAATATAATTTTCTATCATATGGTCAAGTGATACAGATATTTATCATTTCAATCCCTAATTTAAATTACATGGGTATATATCATTTCAACCCGCAATCCCAAATTCAATTCAATGAAAATCGCTTGGGTCTATCATTTCAACCCATAACGATTTTCTCCTATTCTACAGATCGTTCGGGTATATATCATTTCAACCCATAGGGAATTCTAAACTAACAGGGAACTTGCAGATTGATAACAGATATAATAATAATAATAATACAGGCACATATCTTCAATGTAAATAACAGATAATAATGTCAGATAATGAATAATATTGATTATCTGTTGTGTTGTGAATTATCTATCTGTTTATATTTAGATAATGAATTGAATTGTTTTAAACTTAAAACAACTTGGACCTAAAAGACGTGCTTTGGATTTCGATGAGACCGGGATCGGGTTTCCATATTTGGACATCCGGAAACCATATCGATTCCAATTAACGTTGGTCGTTAATCTAAGTGGAGCGAGTGAAGACTCGAGGTGTAAGGGCTATACGTCAGTATAACTCTGTGGGTGATTCTGTAATGAGTTTGACGGAATAGTACTTATAGATTCGAGATGGTGATTCAGAGTGCAAGGGTTATTGTCGTTAACTCTGAGGGTGATTCCAAAATGAGTGTAACGAGATAATGCCTTCGGTTTCGTTCAAACCCGGAACGAACTTGTATGGATTGAATGCTTTCAGAACATCGCCAGGTGGACGATGAGAATTCTAAGTGATATGTCCTATAAAGGTAATCGTAGCCTCAAGCCTCATCAACCGGGAATGGCTAAAACAGGGGAGGTGCAGCAAGGTTTCGTGGGTCGCACCCATTGGAGAGTAAGATTTACCCCTGTCTAGAGGTCCCTTTATATTTCGAATGTGTGGACGGTTGATCATGACAATCGTCGGGGTTGTCTTATTTGGAACTGTTCAGTAAGGAACGGGTCCGGCTTTGTGTTGCACGGGATTGGGAGTAATCCTCGGTACGGTGATCTAGGCCACGTACTGTGACGGGCGGTACCCCGGTAGCCCTGCCATTGATGGAATCCAAAATCCAATAAGTGCCAATGGTTTTGATTGTATTACCCACTTTTGTGGCTAGTAGCTGGAATTTAATGAATGTAACAATTTCGGCTATTTCTTATTTATTTGAAAACCCTAGACACTATTATAATATCATCGGATTTCCTATAAATTGTTTTGGTTAGCGTAAGGTAAAAACTTTTCCATGTTTATGTGTGGGAAGTCTTACGTGATACCTTTTCTTTTCAAAGGTTTTTCAAAGTTAAGCAACTTTAACATGTTACTCACATCAGACCCATGTCTGACCCGGAGTTATTTCTGTTTTTCTTTAACTCTTGGGTACTCAAATTTTTATGAGTAGTCAAGAGAATTCAGGTTAGGATTCAGGTTTTGCTTTGACGTATTGTGGAGGAGCAAATGGAGCAGGAGGCTTCCGCGTATTGTTATATAGTTTTCCGCTGTGTTGGTATTTCTGAGTGTTTCTAATATGTATTGAGTTGTAATAACTAGACAGGTGTTTATAACTGTCTAGTTTGTGTTGTATATGTCTGTGTACTCTGATATTTGATGTATACTATGTAATACTTATGTTATTAATATAATTCATTCGTTCCGCTGTTGAGATTCTTGTGTTGTTTTCTTCTTTCTCTTCTTTCTTTCTCTTTTCTATCCCTTTCTTTCTTCTTAACGATGCGACTTCCTGGTATTTGGAAGCCGGGTCGTTACAAAAATATAATTTAAATAAATACTTAACCATATTATATTTTAATAAAATCGAACTTTATTACTACACTTTTTTTTATATTTAACAAATTTATACATAGCTTAAAATCAAGAATTTAAATATATAAAAAGTAACATTTATACAATATCTAAAATCAATATTTACTTTAAACCATATATTTCTTTCCAAAATATAATTTTCTATCATATGGTCAAGTGATACAGATATTTATCATTTCAATCCCTAATTTAAATTACATGGGTATATATCATTTCAACCCGCAATCCCAAATTCAATTCAATGAAAATCGCTTGGGTCTATCATTTCAACCCATAACGATTTTCTCCTATTCTACAGATCGTTCGGGTATATATCATTTCAACCCATAGGGAATTCTAAACTAACAGGGAACTTGCAGATTGATAACAGATATAATAATAATAATGTTACAGGCACATATCTTCAATGTAAATAACAGATAATAATGTCAGATGTCACTGGTGAACAGATAACATATATATCAATGTAAATAACTAACAGCAGCATATTTCGATTGCCGTTTCAATATAAATCAAATTTAATAGATAAAAGAACATTAATCGTGAGTGATTGCTTACCTTTCAAAGCTAGAGAGAACAGGAGAGAACTCGGATACGAACACAGATACAGACACTGAAATTGAGTCGCGAATCCAAGTAACGCTAGATGGCCACGATTCGATGAATGAACTGGCACGACGGATAAAGCTAATAAATGGGAAAACGATGAGGGCTAATCAGAATCGATTTTGATATAACCGAGGTTACATACATTATATATATACACAGTAACTTAGTTTAAGACAACTATTAAATAATATAAAGATTTTTAAACCATTATTTTTAAACTCAAGTATTGAAAATCAAAAATATATATTTTAAAACCATACTCATATTTACTTACCAATATAAATGAGTATATGAACATATATACAAACTCACATTCATATTATATTTGAAATTTATATTAAACATATGAAAATCACAACATATCATATATATATACACACACAAAAACCTAAACTATGTATAATAAGTACTGTATATACGACTTAGCATATTATCATATTTCAAACAAAGCTTCAAAATAAATGTATATAATCTTTTATAATTTCACATATATACAGACACATGCAGACACTCTAACAAAACACAGAATATATATACATATATTCATACAATAAATATAAGAACTTATATAAGCTTTACCTATATAACTCGAACTTATATATATATTTGAAAGCTAATAGATGCACATACATTTGTACATAAATTTATATACAGAAAGGTAAACTTATACAAACCCATATGCAATTTGTACAATATCTTTTCAAACTAATTATACATATATATATATATATATACACACACAAACCCAACTCAGTATTATGAAAAAATATATATATATAAGCATAGAAAACTCAATTATATGTTGGACAGAGAATATCAAATATATATATATATATATAAAAACAGTAACACTATATATACAAGATTTATACAAGTTAACCAAAATTTTACATACTTAAAATATATATATATATATAAGTTGAAATAATACATATAAAGCACCTATATATATAATTATATAATACGACACATATAAAGCAGATATATTCAAATATACAGCCTATATTTAAAATAAATCTTTAACTGAAACATATATACCTTTATAACTTATATGCTATAAATAGCTCTGTGCTATATACTTTAGAACCAAACAAGATAGGAAGCTTCGGACAATTATATATTATACATACATAAACAGCAAAATTTGTAAAATCTATATATATATATATATATATATATATATATAATTATCTATATACATTTTATATTTAAAAATCAACATTCCTTTAAACACACATAAAAATCTATTCATATATATACCCATATATAAAGCAACAGTATACATCAACAGGTTTATAATAAGTAAAAAATTTATAACATAGTACATATACATACCATAGACTCATGTATATATGCACGCAACCATATAAACTTTATATCCTGACACAAGCAAACCCAGTATGTTGATATAAACAACAATATAAAAGAATAACATATAAATATACAAATTTTATAACTAACCCAATACAAAGGAGAAGGGGACGGTGGCTAGTAGGTTGTTGGTGGAGATTTAGATAGCCTCGGAGGTGGCTGATCGGACCAGGTGGTCGAGAGGGGTGAGGAGGTGGGTCAAAGGCGTGACCTGAGAAGAGGGCTGCTTGCTTGGCTTCGGCTATTGTACTCTTCTCTTTTTCTTTTTCTTTTTCTTTTCTTTTATTATGGCGAAGGACGAAATAAAAGAGGAGTAAGGAGAAGCAGTTTCAATTTTGAGGAAGCGAGCAACAGGCTTCTCGAATATATTATTTATAAAAAAAAGAAGAGCACGGAACAGATGAACCAGTTTAAACATATTGGAACCAGTAGAAACAAAAAGACATGACTGTTGAAAATTGGAATATCAATAGGTAATGGCTATTTGTATTACACGCTAGATATTTGAATAGTGATGGAACCCAAAGACTTTAAACGGTTACCGATGCGATTATTTATTTCACAGATTCTGCCGTGCACCGGACATCAAAACACGGAATTGAACATACCGTAGAGATCAGCACAATAAGACGATCAAAATGGTACATGGATATTAGTGATACGACCGAACTATCGAAAGTCGATATTCGATACCAAAAATGTTGCTAATTTGTCAGAAATAAGATAAATGGAGCAATAGAAGTCAAAATTTGGAGAAATGAAATATGATGTCTCACTCAGAAGATGATTTACCAATTTTCTCTATAAAAATATTCAGGTCTGGAAAACATTTTATGATTATCAAATTTAACAGATTTAAATTGAAATAAAATTATACAAGAAAATAAACTTTCATATTATCAGATGAAAATTTACCATTTTCTATGTTTAAATAGACGTATTCTAAATATTAAATTTTAATTTAAAAATTCAATTATTTAAAATTTCACAAAATTTCAATTAAATAAATAAATTAAACCACTAAAATTTACGGGTCGTTACAACCTAACTCCCATGAGTTAGCTTAAGGTAGCTAAAACATGAGCAATGACGGGCCAAGTGAGGTAGATCCTCCGATCGAACACACATCTTCGATACCATTCTATTACTTTGTTATTGATTGGGTGCACCCTTGGATTTTTGGGAGTGTGGATCGAGTTGGGCAGTAGCTGTGGCTATGCGTTACCAATAGCCTGGAAGTGTAATTGGTATATCTACCCTGTCATTGCCTAGTTGTGCCGTGTCACCCACCATATCGACCCCACTACTAGTTTGTTTTATACCATAACTATGGAGTTCCCTCTGACGACCTCCAGTGTGGAGGAGATTACAGTACTGTATAGACTATGAAATATATATAAATGTGTTAAGAGGGATATAGGTAACGCCTTAACGCTGTTTTAATACTTTTATTTTACTATAGACATATTATAATAGCGTATTGTATTACATAGTAGATAGTTCCACGGATCCTTAGAGGATGGATATCCCAAACATCCTTTGAGTTACTTGTAATTGAGTTGATATTTCACGTGAGTTTGATTTATTTATATAAGAATGGTAATCCTGACTCGAGTGTTTTGTGTTTTGCTTTATGCTCAGGTCAGACTGAGTGTCACAGCATTTGAGACTCGCTTTTGGAGTTGGAGCTTCGCTTGGAGAACCATCTATATTTATTAAGCTTTCAGTTATTTAGTTGACTCCAGTGATATATTCAGATTTTGTTATTTGACTATAGTGTTGAGACTTCTATGTATTCGAGACTTCTGTTGCATCTTGTTTTAACTCTGTTATACATATAGTAGCTTCATGAACCATTATTCATTTATTTCCGCTGCTTATTGTTATATTACTCTGTGTCTGTGAATCTATGATTTATTTATTTACTGTATATGCTGAGTTTTATCAAATATAAATTGACAGTCTGATATTTTGAGCAATTCAAATCCGACAAGTATGGATGCGAATGGCATGAAATACCCGAATGTTACAAAGAGAATTACTATTTATCCCAATTAGTTACTTTTATATGTTTCTTTAAGAGTTGAATGCTTGAATATAATTCATAAAAATAAGTTATTTGATCAATGGATTACTAACTTCCAACTATTCAAATGATTGATCTTGTATTTCTTAATTCTGATATATTTTTTATTTAATATTATGACTATGAAAATATATGATGCGTGATAATGGGAATAAGAAGAAGCTTTTGTTATCAAATATATTTCAACTAGCAAGCCTAAGTTTAACAATGCTTTACTTGAAATGTTTCCTCCAAATCCACCATGGGATTGATATTTTTTAGCTCTTTTACATAATATCTATTTTGTTTCTTGATTAATGAGTAATTAGTATATTTGATTGAATGTTTGGGTAATACTAGAAAGCACCGTTATTATGGATCGTGGAGTTTCAATGGAAAACATTAGTTGCAGGTTATTTGATATTATGAAATGATTTTTTAATTCTCATTGATATAATTCAATGCTTTATTTAATATTTCATGTTGTACGTAGATTTAAGTTATTATATGTTTATACCATCTAGTTTCAGTGTATGAATTCCAATTAAATGGACAAACTTTAGTCCTAAAAAGTAGGGATTAATTGTGCACAAATTACACTACACCTTGGTTTGATTTTATTTGTGAATAAAAACAAATGTGGTCTAGTACAATAAACTCACATATTTCCCCTCATTTTAGCGCTAACATTAACTAAAATGAAAAAATAGTCATATTTCGCACCATCTTGCAAAAATACTGTTCATCTTCTTTTTTCTTTTACATTAGGATAAAATACTCGGTTCACCCTTGTTGAATTTACAATTAATTTTCTAAACATTAAATTATATCTTTATCTTCCCTTTCTCATGGGTCATTCCATAACTATTCCATGCTCATCTTCCTAATTTATTATCTCCTGATTTATTTTGTTCATAGTTTCTCCCTAATTGTATTTACTTAAGTATTAATAAATTTCTTTGTCGATTAACTTATTTGTTTATTTATTAACTTTCACTCTAGTTATGATGATGAATTTTTTTAGTTTACAAAAACTTCCCATTATTGTATTATAATTTTAGGAACCATCAAAGAAAAAAAATCAAGTTTGACTAGGATAATGCGAGATAATGAGAAAATATTTTAAAAAAATAAAAAGTTATAAGGAAAAAATATGTATCTTTATGCTTAATTATTTAATAAAATTATTATCCACGTTTTTGTATGTACCTTTTTCATTCTCACTCTCTTTGGTTTTGGAAAAACACATACTCACTGATTTCACCCTCACAGTATCTTTCCAATTGCTTCCCAACGAAAAAAATTCATGTCATTGCTTGCCTATTGCTGCTACCACAAAATTTTCCACTCCCTCTTAATTCTTAGCCACCATTTCTTCCTTGTCCAAAATTATAATTTCCTCTAAACTCTAATCCCCTCAATATGTGTATTTTAAATTTAAGTTTGATAAATTATGGTAAGAACAAAGAGAGTTAAAAACAACCCACATCATATTATATGATGTATGTACGTTTATATTTTTTTGGAATTTATAGCATAGGACATTATTAAAGTGATAATATAAACAGAAAATAATGTGCAAACATTGTTACTTTTATTCTTTTATTGATATTCATGAAAAAAGGGATTTTTTGGAATCTTTTTTTCTTCAATGTGTGTTTTAAATAAAATATTACAATTAGTTTTTTTAGTAAAATGAGTGATCCTCTAGAGGAGGAGAGCACATATAATTTTATATTACACTACTAAAAAGATCTGCCAACAAGCCTAGAAGATAGCAAACTATCCCTCCTCCCATATAATGAAGAAAAGAAAAACCCACCCATGAACTAATAGAAGGCTCATGTAACCATGTCAAAATACTCGGTGCTAGAACAAATAATAAAATAAATACTAAAACATCAAGAGATCCACCATAGATATCAGTCAAGTAACTATATCATTCGGTATATGACAGAAAGTACGACTAAAAATCCATATACACAATAAAGGAATCGCCAATCCTAGGATCATAAGCAAGACCAAAATGAGTCAAAATCCATGATGGGCCAAGAAATGGTAACCGATTCCAGCAATCAAGTATCCATGATTTGTCTACAAAAGTATCCAGACCACAACAATTGCTTAAAACTAAAGAAACTTGACAAAAACATGAGTCCGGTACACATGTGTGTGTGTGTATTTAAAAGTTATATACACATATGTGAGAAAAGCAAAATGAGAATGCTAAGTCAAATTGAATTAGTTATTAGTCAAGAGTAAAATGTTCGGTGAACTATCTTCACCAATGTTATCCAATGGATCGTTGCTTAAGGCATATTTTTGTCTCCCATGGTTATAAATATGCCTTCAAGATATCAATGTGGTTTTTTACTTTTTAAAAAAATCCCTAAATATTACATTTTTAGCCTATTTATAATGAGGACTGTGACCCAACTGTAAATGAACAATATGATGACGTAATTCAATTGATTAGTAAGGGTTTGATCTCTTTCAAACCATATATACCAACAAGTGATAGTGAAAATGGAATTTAGTAAAATATTTTTAATCTTTAGCTCATTTGGGTATAAGATCATTACAACAGTGGTCACAGTTATGATCAATGTGGGTCATATTACAATCAAAAGTTGTAAGAGTGTTTGCAGGAATAAAATAAGTTAAGGGGTAATTGTGATATATCTGTATACGTATTCTAAGTCTAGCTGCAAAAGAAAAACATTTTTAATGTATAAGCGGGTTCATTTCTTAAGAATTCAATTGTATTCAATTTGATATGTAGGATTAACTACATATATAACTTTGATTTGGGAGGAGCATTAACTGTTTAAATAGATTTAAAGATTTTTGGTTCGGCTCTAGAGAAATTTAGGAACTTCTACACCAAGTTTAAGGAATATGTTTTACTTTTATCCTAACATAAATTTTAGTATCTCTCCTACATCTAAATTATAACATTTTAGCTTGATACAAAGTAAAAAAATTATTTAGGGTTGTGCCTTTGAGAGCTTAACTAAAGTTAAAGTTCCGTAGAAATTCATTATAGGCTCTAAAGGTCTTTGAAACTAATGTAGTTTCGAAGCTATTAGTTTTGCATAAATCTTTGTACTCAACTCTATGAGGAATAGCAGAAATCCAACTGTCATGCTTGTAACACCCCATAGCTTAAAGTACCATAATTAGGATAAATTAATTAATAAACGATTAATCAAATTATATTATGGGATAAAATAAAGACAATTAATCAATAAGATGGTGAATGAATGCAGGATGCGTAGTTTGGGATTTAACAAGAATTGACTAGAATGAGATTTAGCCCAATTCCAAATTACTAAACCCTTACACACCAACTTTTCGTTCATTCTCTCATTTCCTATAAAACTAACAAGAAAGAAAACTAGGAAGCTAGGTTGGCTATAACAAAAGAAGAAAGAAGAAGGGAAATTAAGCAAGAGGAAAGAGCATTCATCTCTAAGAAGAACATAAGGCTTTAATCAAGTTTAAATCAATTAAAAAGTCAAAATCCTTCCTCTAAAACCTTCAAAATAGATATAGGTTGGGATTGTATGCTTGTTCGATGTTTTGATGATGTTGAACAAATAAATGAAGGTTAAATAATATTGGTTCATGTTTGGGAATCAAAAGGTGATAGGTTTTGATGTGTTATGAGTAAAACTAAATCAAACCTTGTCCAAATCACATGAAATTTTCATACGTTATATGAAATAGTAATTTAGAGATGGGTTTTTAATTTCTAAATTTTCTAAAATTATAAGGATTATTATGAACTTTTAAGTGGAGAAAAGGCCTAATTTTGAAAAATAAATTATTTAAAGTATTAAAAATAATTACATTGGCTTAGAAATTTTACAGAAAGTCAAATATATTAATTGGTTTTTTGATGAATTTTTTGGAATTTTTCCATGCATTTTCGAATTGTTATGAATTAATTAACAAGGGAAAACATTAGTTAATAATAGGAAATAAATAAGTTAATTAAGTAAGTAATTAACTAATTGTGAAAATAGGACTGTAAAGCTTGGGTAACAAATGAGAATTCGACATATATATGGGTTAGGTGAAAAGTAATTACTTGGAAAGGTAGTAAAATAGTTTTCAAATTAATTATGGAACTTCCATATCAATTAGCGACAACCTATATAAAATAGAACTTTAAAGCTTGGGTGAACCAATGAGAATTCGACATATATATGGATTACGTGAAAAGTAATTACTTGGAAAGGTAGTAAAACAGTTTTCAAATTAATTACGAAACTTCCATATCAATTAGCGACAGCCTATGTGTGTATGTGTTTGTATATATATGTATGTATATGTCTATATATATATATATATATATATATATATGCATGTATGTATGTATCTATATCAATATACGATAGTTATGTTTGGGATCGACTTGCAATAGTTAAGTTTGAGTCAACATGCAATAGCTATGTTTGGGATCTATGTATGAATGTACATCAACATATGATATCTATGCTAGGGATCAAATTTTGATCGCAAAGTTTAAGTCAACATGCGATAGCTATGTTTGGGATCAAATTGCAATAGCTAAGTTTAAGTCAACATGCGATGGTTGGGATCAACTTTCGATAGCTAATTTGTATGTCCAAAATGTAAAAGTTTAAATGAGATTAACTTGATATTGTTCATAATGGGTCAACCTGTGATGGCTAAGTTAGAATCAACTTACGACGACTATGTTGGAATAAACATGCGATAGCTATGTCGGAATAAACACATGACAGGTAAGTTGGGTTCAACTTACGATAATTAAGACAGGATTAACATGCGATAGCTCATAAGTGATTGACCAACAATAGCTAAGTGAACTCAACGCGAGATAGCTAAGATAATGTTAACATGCGATGGCCCTTGGTAACTCAACTTGCGATGGTTAGGGAATGTCAATATATGATGGCTACAGAAGGCTTAATACATGATAGCTGCGTAAATTAAAAATGAGATGGCAAATAAAGCTAAGAAAATACTAAGTATGCGAATGAACTTAGAAATTTCATAGAAATGAAATGGTCACCGAAATAATAATTTACTGAGAAACAATTCAATTGAAGAATGAAGTTGAGATTGAGCTTGATTAAGTAAGTGATTACAAGATGAAGCATTAGAAATAACGAAAATGTGATTATAAGGCCTCAGTGGCAACAACATATCTAAAATGTGATTACAAGAACATGTCTAAAACATGTCTAAAATGTGATTAAAAGTAAATGATAGTACAAAAATGTTATTACAAGCGCCACCACAAGCCTATAACGTACCAAGGGGCTGGTGCAGCCAATTCGGAGGATTTTGCTAAGATGAATAAAGATTTGCGAAGCCTGGGAGGAGAGATGTTTGATGGAAAAAACAGGTGCTGGAGGCTAGAGATTGGCTAGGAATGTATGAAATGATTTTTGAAGACTTGAAGCCGTTGGATGCTTAGAAGGTAAAGCGAGTATCTAGATTGTTTAAGGGAATGGCGAATGTCTAGTGGGGAACAATGTGAGCTACGATTCCTAAGCAAGAAATTACTTGAGAAGGGTTAAAGGAGATGTTTGAGGAGCAATACATACATGTCTTAGAATTATTGGCGATGATCCAAGAGTTGGTATGTAACGATCCAGGATTTAAACACTTTAAATATAAACATTTAATATATTTTTAAATAACTAATTAATGAATTTTATAACTCAAATAAACATTTTTTTTTAAATAATCACTAGCGATGGTGAAATTGTTTTCAAAATGTGTTTACAATAATAATTAGTTCAAAAGAAATTCGAAAATGTAACCGAAAATCATTTTTTGGATTTTCAACTTTTCATCGTATAAAAGTTGTCGAAAACGTTTTGTGCACTCTAGTATACATATACACATACACATACACATATTAATAACATATGTATGGTTAATATATATATATATATGGTGAAATTTATTTACTAAAGTATAAAAGAAAAATAAGATGTCACTTTTTTTCAAAATCAAAAAAAATGAAAAGGCAGAGTCACATAACACATCATAGTACATAAGAGAGATGAAGTAATGGACATGACGAGGGAGGGGGTGGTCCTTGCGTGTGCGTGAAGGAACAGGGGGAGTTGATGTTGTGTCACAAAATGGTGGAGGTTAAGAGCCTAAGGGTAAAAGGGTAATTTCATGTTTCCATTTTATATAAAAACCATTTTCCTTTTCCATTCTCATTTTCCATTACACTTGTTCATTTTCAAAACTCATTTTTCCTTTTTCAAAGATCACCTTGTTTTTTTATGGCTTCATAAAGTTTATGATTTTAAAAATCTTACCTTTTTCCATTTTAAATCCTTAAAAATCTTTTAACCCTTCTTTTCCTTTATACACCTCCTCTCATCCAAAAGCTAGCCAAAACCCTTCCCTAAGCCCAAGGTCGAGCCCATACCACCTAAGGTTGAACTATATATGCCCCTTTAGGCTTTCGAAAATTCATCTTTTTTAAAAGAAAATCCATGGTATAGCGTCGATTCAAATTGTAGTAGTAGTTTGACTTGTTATGGGTGATTCTTGGTTAGTAAAGCTCGCCCTTTTAACTAAAGTTTTAAACTTTATATGTTAATAATAATTATTGTTGTTGAATGTTTGGCTGTGTAACACCCCATATTTTTAGTAATATTATTAGGAACACTTAATTAGGTAAATTAAATGAAATAATGTAAAATGGTTAATGGGTTAATATTTTTGAATACTAAGGGTAGTTGTGCCATGTATAAATGAACTAAATAATTAAAATGTTAAGGTAAATAGATAAGGGGCAATATAGGATTAGGACATATCCATATACCCTAAACTCTTAACCCAATTATTCACATGTTTATTTCTATATTCACAAAAGAAAAACATACATTACGCCGACCACCGTTAAGGGAAGAAAAGAGAAGATAAACAAGATTTCAAAGTAAAAACTTAAGCAACTTAATCAAGATCAAATCTCCAATCCTTAATCTCAAAGCTAAGGTGAATAATGACCACATCTCATATTTTCTATTGTTTTTGGTTTTATGGTTAAATCCAATTTATCTTGCAAGGATATGCTATGTTTTTGAATGATTAATTGTTTATATAAGCTTATTGATGATTTATGCTTATTCATATAGGTTTTATGATATGCTTTAATGAGAAAACCCTATTAAATAACATCCAAATGCCTTGAGATTTTAGATTTAGATTAGAAATGATATTTAGAAATAGATTTCAATTTTTATAATTTTCTGAATTAATGTGGATTTTATATTAATTTTCTAGTGAGGAAAATTATTATTTGGGTTTAAAATTATTTACAGTTAAATAATATAAGTATTTGGTCTGAAATTAATATATTTAAAAAAACATAATAAAGATGATTTTATGGAATTGTTGAATTTTCTTAAGCGTTTCAATAGACATATAAAATTATTTAAGGAATGGGACTTAAATGTTTTATATATTTATAGAATAAGAGAGGGTATTTTATAAATAAATTAAATTGTTTATTTCTAATATTGCAGCACATTTGAAAAAGAAATTAGCAACCAATCATATTTTAATAAACAAGGTAGGTTAGTTGAAAAGATTACTTTAAAGAGGAAAAATTCAGTATAAACAGGCTTTTTACCTATTTTACCACTTTCGGCACCTAGGGTTCCGACTTAGTAGCTCTGTCGCCATCATCATCAAAACCAATACGCATGGCATCAAAGACTTGGTGCATAGCGAATTGGATAATGGCTAAAGGTATTAGGTCGAAAGCAGGGGTTTCGAAGGGGTTGAAGCGCTACTATACGTTCTAATGAAAACGCGCCTGCTTTGCTTTCAAAGGATATGCTTTTGACTTGGTTGACTTCTGACTGAGTCAAATGTTTTAAAGGAAAGGTTTCGAATAGGTTGCGCCTTTTGCTGTAAGTAAATGCTTTTGAAGGGGTCTAAATCCCTAGCTGTCGCTTTTCTTATCTTTCAAAACAAAGGTTTCGAAGGGAATACTTTGCTTTTAAAACTTAGCTGCTTCTTCAATGCTTTCAAAAGGTATGTTTCGACACCAACACTTCTTTACTTTGGAATTGCTTTAGAAAGAGTGCTTTCGACTTAAATGTTTTATGACCCTTTTTCTCTATTGAAGACAAATCCAAAGGTTTACTGACATAGTTTTGAATGGTTTCGAATGGTTTCCACATGTTTTACTTGAACCTAAAGGCTTTCGAAAGGTTTGATGTTTTAATGCTTTCAGACGGTTTTAATAAAGATTTCGAAGGAGTGGTTCCCTGACGGTTACGAAAGGTCTAAAAGGAAAGACTTTCCAATGGTTTCAAAAGACAATGTTTAAGTGCTTTAAAGAAAGGATGTCTATGGTTTTATAGCTTTTGAAGGAAAGTTTTTTCAATGGTTTCGAAAGGTTTATATGAATGGTATCGAAAGGAATATTTTGGCCTTTTTGCCTAGGTGAAAGAAAGGGGGTTACTTGTTTTCGAAAGGGGTACTTTCAATGGATTCGAAAGGGGTACTTTCAAAGGTTAAAATGTTTTCATCAACAAAGATTTGAGTAAATTTTATATAACATGGCAAGGTGATTTTGAGTAAAGCATAGAGTATATATTTTACTTATTTTAGTTTGATTTTAAGGTTTTAAATCAATTTGAGATGAAAAGGTTTTCAAACAAAATTTAAGGGGATAGTACCCTAAGTAAAATGACTCGGATATTTGTATACCATATGGGACTAGTATAGGTTTGCGCCCTATACATTAGCTATTAGCCCCTAGCTAATTTAGTCCAAACTTCCAGTGTGTATGGGTTTGTCACAAGTAAGACTAAAATGATGTTACACATAGAAAGGAATATAATTTTATAGAGATAGGTTATTGGTGAGCCCGCAAAACCATTAGGATCAATTGACTTGGAGAAAGTAAGTTAGGGATTGACCGTCTAGAAGAGGAGTTTCTAATAGATGTTAGATTATTTATTTATATTGTCTGGTAGGCTCGAGTTAGCCAAAGTTTAGTGGCTAGCCAAACTAAACTGTAGTGTTTGGACAGATAGTTCATTTGTTACCTGATATGTATGTTTACATGATAATGTTTTATAGTTTTAACCAGTTTTAGTTGTAGGATTATGATTTGCAAAAGATATGTTTTAAAAGGATAATAGTGAGGGGAAACCAGTTCCGCCAAGCGGTATGGTCTCACTTAATATCAAATAACCGAGATGTATAGTACTATTCGCACCAGGCTTTATGTCTGACTCAAAGTTTATGTTTTTCGCCTTAAGCTCTCGAGTGCTCAAAATTGATTTGAGTAGGCCAAGGGCTGGGGTTTATAGGTTTTTAATAGGTTGGCGAATAAAGCTTTCGAAGATGAGTAGGTGGCTAATGGATAGCTATTTAGGAGTTGTTGTTTTATTTTTTTATTCTTCTATGTTGTATTAAGTCAGTTATGACTATATAGTACTCTGATCAACCAATGGGGGATATTTATATATCTCTCTTGGCCTATTTTGTAATAATTATATTTGATCTTTATCTGAAAAATGATATGTAATGGAATATGAAACATGTTTTGTGAAATATAATCAGAAAAGTTGTTTTTGGGAAATCTATGATTTCGCTTTATATTCATGTGCTTTTCATATTATGGATACCATTAACATTACTGTATTTGGTCATCGAAAGTTAATATTATGGATGACTGAAACATCGGTAATGCCTAGCTTTGGGCCTCCAGATAAGGGATGTTATAACTTGGTATCAGAGCATCGGTTTATGAAAAAATTTAAACTAAAATGATTTTTGAAAACATAATCCTATGCAATTAGAGATAAGATCGGGGTTTGGGATAATGCAATTATAATGTACTTGTATTGTCTATATATAAGTATACGCTATACCTATATTCTCCTATCTCTCTTAGGCTATTCTTCTGTATCTCACGAGGCATGAATACAGATACAGACGCTAGAAGTGGAAGAGTGAACCTACGAGGAAGCACTACCATAAATGGAAATGTCAGACCAAATACTAAAAGAAAAAGGTCAGGCACAAGCGGGGAATGTTGGTGTTGGAGTCCCACATTTGGATATTGGACCTATGTGTCAGTTTTTCGTGAACATGATGCAAGCTGAAATTGCTGCTAGAGTGATCAACGGAAATGCTGGAGTAGGAGTTCAAGAAGCTCCAGTGGTCAACAATTATGCTATTTGGAGCAGAGATTATGTTAGGCTTGGAAGGAAGCCATTTATCGAAACTGAAGATGTTATTGAGGTGGAGATTAGTCGTTGCATTATGAGAGAATCTTTGCTGACTTGAGGCTCAATGATGAGCAGAAGAGGAGGCTTGCTTCGAGACAGCTTTAGGGAGCATCTTATTTTGGTTGAATAGTGTGACAACTGGAGTGGATGAGGAAATGATGACATGGGCTGAGTTTAGGAGAAGGTTCTAGGAGAGGATCATGTCTATGTTGGCATAATCTGCTTTGCTCAGAAAGTTTGCTGAGTTGGAGCAGGGGGAGATGTCTATGTTGGAATATTCTATAAGGTTCGAGGAGTTGTCAAGGTATGGACTTGCCATCATGGATACTACGTGAAGAGAAATGAAAAGTTCATAAGGGAGTTGAAGCCTGAGTTGGCAATGGCTACATTACCTCATATTAGGGATCCTTATGATGTTGTAGTAGAGATGGCGTTGAGGCATGAGGAGATACTTGCTTCTTTGGAGAAGAATAAGGCAAAGGAGATCCAAGTGGGGCAGAGTCGGCAAAGGAAGTTCTTTTATAAGAAGGGTGCTTAGAAAGGTGGAGCCGCAAAGAAAGGAAAGTTGGAGGTTGTTTGCTTTAAGTGCGACAGGAAGGCACATTTTGCTAATGAGTCGTATTGGAAAGGAAAAGAAGTGACCGGGAAGAAGAATATTAGAGCTTTAACCGCGATCACATGGTTATTATAAGAACTAGTGCAAAGAGCCTGCTAAGGATGGAAGGGGCAAAGTATTTGCATTGGAACCAACTACATCAGGACCAACAGCATAGGAGAAAGGGAAGGCAGTGTTACATATTGTTTTTTGGTAAGTAAGCTTAACCTAGAACCCATATACCTAGTTACTTCCTTAAGGATTGTAAATCTGATAGGAGGGTATGCAACACTTGGGATGAAGTGTGACCACCTAGAGTTTGATTTGTTAGGTCATACCTTTACTTGCAGTTTGCATGTATTTGACTTTGTAGGGTTTAGAATTATTTCGGGCATGGATTTTTAAGTAAGTATGATATCAGGATATTTTTCCATGATAGAAAAATATCGCTTAGGTGTGTTGACTGTAATGATCAGATTGTATATACCATAGAAAGCCCTAGTTGTGAGGTGAATGCTTTGTTGGGTGTTGTAGAGTTGGAAGATGAGTTGAATCGTGTTTTCATGGTTAGAGAATTCGCAGATGTTTTTGAGCCTGTAGTAGGATATCCCAAAACGAGCTATTGAGTTTCGAATTTATTTGGTGCCTGGAGCTGAACCAGTGAGTAGGCCACCAAGCAGAATGAAACCTACCGAGATGAGAGAGTTGAAGGTGCAGTTGGTGGATTTGGAAGGCAAGAATTTTATTAGGCCAAGTAGTTCACCTTGGGGAGCAGCCGCAGTGTTTCCTAAGAAGCCGAACGGGTCATTGAGGTTGTGTATCGATTATCGTAAGTTGACTGAGAAGACGATAAAGAATCGATATCTGTAACCTAGAATTGATGATTTGTTCGATCAGTTGAGTGGAGCCAAGGTATTTTCTTAGTTGGATTTAGCGACGGGTTTCCATCAGCTTGGAGTAGCAGAGGATAGTATTCCTTTGATGGTATTTTGAACTGGATATGGGTCATACAAATGGTTAGTCATGTCGTTCAGACTGACTAATGGGCCGGCATTTTTTATGGATTTGATGAACCAAATTTTCCGAGAGCACTTGGATAGGTTCGTATTGGTGTTCATAAATGATATTTTGATATATCCTAAGGATGAAAGGTAGCATGAAGTTCATTTTGGAGTGGTTTTTGAGATATTGAAGTAGAAGACTGAGATAAAAAGTATTCTTGGATTGGCCAGTATTGTTGGAGGTTTATTAAGGATTTTCGCAGATAGCGGCACTAATGACCAAGCTAACACGAAAGGATGTGAAGTTTTTATGGACCGATAAGTGTGAGGAAGCATTCCAGAACTTGAAACACTTTCTAACCCATGCACCTGTATTAGTTGTTCTGGATGGTAATCGGGATTTTGTAGTATATACAGATGCATGTGGAACTGAATTAGGAGCAGTGTCAATGCAGAAAGGTAAAGTGATTGCCTATACTTCCCGACAGCTAAGACTGCATGAGGTTAGATATCCAACGCCTGATTTGGAATTAGCTGCGGTGATATCTGCATTAAAGGTGTGGAGACATTACCTTTTGGGAAAGAGGTTTGATCTCTATATGGATCATAAGTCGTTAAAGAATTTGTTCTCTCAAAAGGAGCTGAATATGAGACAATATAGGTGGTTAGAGCTTTTAGTTGCTTATGATTCAACATTGAGTACACACCAGGAAAAGGTAATAAGGTTGCATATGCGCTTAGCAGAAAGCACGTAATTCAGTGTTGTCAATGATAGCAAAGTGGAAAGATTTGGAAGTATTATCAAGTTGCAGAATGCAGTGGAGATCTGAAGTTGGGTCTAGTGAAGGAACTGTTGTGTAGCCTTGTTTAGAAGTTCGACCAGTGTTGATCGAAAAGATTGCTTCTAAACTAGAGGAGGATCTGGTATAGTTGAACAGATCAAGAAGTTAAGGGATGGAATGGAGTGCGATGACTTAAAGGATTTTAGTCTTGACCAGAATGGATGGTTGAGAAAGAAAGGTAAGTTATGTGTTCTGAACGTGGGAGACATACGGAAGGATGTTTTGGAGGAATGCCATCATTTGAAGTTCACTATTCAGTTAGGAGGAACTAAGATGTATCAGGACATGAAGAGGAGTTTCTTCTGGGAATGTATGAAGAAGGAAGTGGGCTTATGGGTAAAGCACTGTCTGAACTGTCGACAGGTAAAAGCCAAGCATCAGAAACCAAGTGGGTTGCTTCATCCATTGGATATTCTAGTATGGAAGTGGGATTCTATTTTTATGGATTTCATAGGCGAGTTGCTAAGGTCAAATAGAGGAAATGAAAGTATATGGGTTATAGTGGACAGATTGACCAAGAGTGCCTGTTTCATTCCAGTTAAGACAACTAAGATGGCACATGTTTTGGCTAAGTTATTTATGAAGAATGTAGTTATACTTCATGGAATTCCTAGTAGTATAGTAAGTGATATAGATTCCTTGTTCACTAGCGAGTTCTGGAAGAGTCTACAGCATATTTTAGGAATCAAGCTCAAGATGAGTATCACTTACCATCCACAGGCCGGTGGAAAAATAGAAAGAGTTAACAAAGTTTGGAGGATTTGTTAAGAGCTTGTGTGTTAGATTTTTTGGGATCATGGGAAGACCATCTACACTTAGTTGAGTTTTCGTATAACAACAATTATCAGACTAGTAGAGGGACGGCACCATTTGAAGCTTTGTATGAAAGGTCATGCAAATCTCCAGTTTGTTGGTTAGAGACCGGGATAGGTTGGTTCTTGGTCCATATTTGGTTAGGGAAGCTGTAGATTGAGTTGATTTGGGCTAGAATGAAGAAAGCTCGGTCTAGACAGAAGAGTTATGCAGATATAAAGACATAGAATTCTCTGTTGGAGATCATGTTTTTATTAAGGTATCACCGATAAAGGGTGTGATTCGATTAAGGAAATCAGGAAAGTTGGCACCGAGATTCATAGGACCATTTCCTATTTTAGAAAGGAACGGGAAACTCGCATATAGAGTAGAGTTATCGAATAGTTTAGTAGGAGCCCACGATATTATTCATGTTTCTCATCCAAGGATGTTTGTTAGAGATCTAGAATCTACTAGAGCACTGACTGTGTTTGATGACTTGGTAGTATAACCAGACTTGACTATAGCTAGAAAGCCAGTTTAGATAGTTACGAGGGATGAGAAGACACTAGGGAACAAGATAGTTGGATTAGTGAAAGTCCAGTGGGGCGATAATGAGAGAGACTGCCTTGGGAGACTGAGAGCAGGATTTGAGACGTTTATCCTGACTTATTTGATTGTAACATCCCTAATTTTTGATAATATTATTCAGAAGATTTAATTAGATAAATTAAATAGAATAATGATGATAAGGAGTTTGAGATTTGATTAAAATAGTCATAAGGTCGTGCTTATTAATAAAATAAATGGGCTTAAAAATTGGTTTATATGATAATTAACGTACATAAGGCCTTATTAGTAAACATAGCCACACTTTACATTCATGGCTATACAGTTGCCTTTGTCTTTTCACGTTCATTTTATTTCTCAAAATCGAAACAAATGCAAGAACCCTAATAGAGCAGGCCATTAACAAAGGAGAAGAGGAATTTTAACCAAAAGCTTAGGATCCAAAGAAGGGAGGATTAATCAACAACAAATCTCATATTCCTTATCAGGTTTAAGGTGAATAATAATCTTCTACCATCTCTATTTTATTCTATGATTATATGGTTTTGAATTTATGATTTAAATTCGTTTTTGTGATAAATTGGATGATGATATGCTTGAGTTATATTATGATGATTTCTTTAATTCATAAGCATAAGAGTTTGTATGGTTTTTGCATAAATCGAGAATATATGATTTCAGATTGCCATGGAAAAATTTTATGTTAAGTAAAACATGATTCTGGAGATGGGTTTTAATTTTTATAATTTTCCAAGCTATGGAAATTTTATTATGAATTTTTTATGAAAGATACGATATAATTGGGCTTAAAATTTATTTCGACAATTTCAGAAGGAAATTGGGTCTAAATTTTTAATATGTTTGATTATGTGATAAAATCGATTTTTTGTGATTTTTAGATATTTTCCCGATTGATTTATTTGGGAAATAAATTATTTTAAAGGGAGGGCTTTTTTGCAAAATGTCGATTTTTGGTTATATAGAAAGGTTTTAACATTTAATTCCTTTATTTTGGATCTGAATAAATGAGGAAATTTTAAAAAGGTAAAGTATTTGAATAGATTTATGGTGGCCAATCAGTGTTTTACAAATTGGTAAGTTGTTAAAAAGAAATTACTAAAGTTGCTATAATTCAGCCTTTAAATCAGGAAAGGGTGTTCTGCCTCTATTAGTATGTACTTCCGACTCCATTGACTCCACCTCGTACATAGTTGAAACCACTATATTCGAAACCAATACACATGATATCACTTTGGTGGTATGTAGTAGATTGGAAGGAAGGCGGAAGCCATGGTGTCGAAAGGGGTAGCTTCCGATGATGTCGAAACCCTGCTTTGTTTTCAAAAGTTAAAGCCTTACCTAGCTTTACCTAAAGATATTGACACAATTTAAAGCTATGCTTCGAAAAGGTTTTATAATTAGCTTTTGAAGAAGGTTGCCATGTTGTGTTAAAGTGTTTACTTTCGAAAGAATCCCCTATCCTTTAAATAATCGCCTACGAATGGGTAGGGTTCGTCCCATTCGAAGCCAAGCCGCTAATCCCCCTTTCGACTGCATTGAAGTTATCTATGTTATCGAAAGGGTTTCTCCTGTTTTACTTAACCCTTTTTACTAATTTCTTTTGAAAGGGTTAAGGGTTTCGAAGGTGATGGAGTCGAAAGGGGTTTCGACTCTGTCCTTCAAAGTTTGGTTTTAAAGGTTTTGCTTTCGACCAAGATGGTTCCAACACCATCAATTTTTCCCCAACAAATTTTTGTCGTTTTCGAAAGTGATACTTTCGTATATAACCATTTTAATCCAAATAATATTTTTAAAGGATAAACCCAATGATTTCGAAAGGGGTACTTTCATTTGTTTTGAAGCTCTGTATTTTATGAAGGTGATTTGATACCATCGAAAGGTAAAAGCAGGTTTCGAAAGAGAGTATTTGCTAAAAGCTTCGAAAGGTATGTATATAATGTTTCGAAAAGAGGTCTTTGCTTTCGAAGGAGGCTATGCAGTGGTTTCGAAAGAGATGTTTTATGGTTTCAAACATAAACCCAATCTCAGTTAAAAGTAATAACCATGGTATAATAAAGATTTTGAAATTTTGTTCGCATTGTTGATAACTTATAATTGTATTTTAGGGAAATGGCAGAATAACCAGTTAGGTTGACCCTGTAGTGAATATAACTTAACAAATGTTAAAATGTTAATTAAAGAAATTGGCAGGGGCCAATAGGTTTACAGTAAGCCTATGAAATTTGTATGATATTAGCAGGGGCTAATAGGTTCATAGTCAGCCCATGAAAACTATGATTTGATACTGGCAGGGGCCAGTAGGTTTGTAGTTAGCCCATGAAAACTATATCTGGATCAAGATATTGGCAGTCAGCCAATAGGTTCCTAGCCTATGAAAACTAGGATAAGTGACAAGATATTGGAGTTACCAATAGGTTCTCAGTGATCCCATGAAAACTATGCAATTGGATAGATAGTCCTTAACATTTAACAGGTTAGTAGTAATTCTAGAAACTATAATGGAGACAGATGTTAGAATAAATAGGGATGGGTAATCCAGAATTAATTTATTTGTTTTCCATATCATTATAATGTTTTGAAATACTATGATTCAACCATTATGGATGCAAGAGCACAGTATATGGTTTTGTAAATGTTTTAAAATAATAGTGAAGTGAAAACCTGTTCCGCTAAGCAGCGTGGTCTCACTAGATATCTAAATGGTTTGAGATGGTGAGCTATTATTCATACTGGGTTTTTTGTCTGACTCGAAGTTTTTGTATTCCCTTAAACTCTCGGTACTCAATTGATTTTGAGTACATTAAGAGTTAAGGTTTCCAGTTGTTCTTTTGACGAATAAAGCTTCCGAGGATGTGCGCGGGCAATATTGTTATTATAGTTCTTTTATTTCAAATGTATGTTTGTTTGTAAAGGCAAATTGTTTTCTTGTTTATCTATATACTCCAATCTACCAAGTGGGCATCTTCATATATCTAACTTGGCATATTTTGTAATAATTATATGTTATTTGAATGTGGTTAGGGAATTAGGATTATGTAATTGATTTGCAATGTTTTGAAATGGAATGTGGAATGTGTTATGCTGTTTAATTTTTTCCATATTCTTGTGTTTCTGTGTATCAATGTATCTAATATCGTTATGTTTTGTCACCGAGGATGAATAACTATGGATGACTACAGCATCCGTAGCCGTTAATTTTAGGCCTTCAAGCAGAGGGATTTTACAAGTTGGTATTAGAGCATAGGTTCATGAAACTTTAAAAGAAACTTAAACCTAAAAGATTTTCCAAACATAATCCAATGAATCAGATAATAAGATTGTGTTTTAGGATAACGCTATAGTAACGTACTTGTATTTTCTATATATAGTTATATATATAAGTACGTATTCCCCGCTCTCTTAGACCGTTCTTCTATATCCTACTAAGGCTCATATGCAGATTTATGTAAAAGGAGATATGGAAGCAGGAAATGGAAGAGGAAATCTCAATGGAGGAAGCACCACAATTAATGGAAATGCTCGACCCGCTACCAGGAGAAATCTAGGTCGACCGGCTAATGCTAGTAATCAAAATGCTGAAGCCAATGTGGGTGCTAGAAATCCACCAGTAGATATGGAGGTGATGTATTGGTTCTTAGCCGGTTTGATGCAAGCTGGAGCTACTATTGGAAATGGAGGAGGAGCTAATCCTGTGGTTCTAGTTGGGCATTGTGCTTTCTTGAGTAGAGATTACACCAATTTGGGTGGGAACCCATTCTTGGGAATGGAGAGTGTTGTAGAAGTTCAGAATTGGTTGTGGCTTGTGAGCGTATATTTACTGATTTAGGTCTGAATGATGGACAAAAGAGGAGGTTAGCCTCTAGGCAGTTGCTGGGGTCAGCACTCCACTGGTGGAATAGTGTTACTGCTGGAGTGCCAGAAGAGCAGTTAACTTGGAATGATTTTAAGACGAGATTTGAGCAGAAGTTTGTATCAGAGGTTGGTAAGTCTGAGCTGATAAGGAAATTTATGGATTTAGTGCAAGGAGAGATGTAAGTGGTTGTATATGCTGCTAAGTTTGTAAAGCTGTCAATATATGGATATGCTACCACAGATACTGACATCAAAAGGAATGAGAAGTTCATAAGGGGACTGAGGCCCTAGCTTGCTAGGATAGCCATGACATATGTCTGTGATCCTTGCAATATAGTGGTGGAGATGGCTATTCACCATGAGGAGTTGCTTGCTGATCTAGATAAAGAGAAGTCGGTAGAAACTCAAGGTTCTCAGGGGAAGAAGAGGAATTTTTTAAAAAGAAGGGGACCTAGAAGGGAGATATTTCCATGAAGTCAAAGGATGAGGTAGTTTGCTATAAATGTGACAAGAAGGATCACTTTGCTAATGAATGTCGGTCAGGATATAAGACGAAGGCTGCAGTTAAGAAGAATGTGAAATGCTTCAACTATGATCAAGTTGGGCATTACAAGAATTAGTGTCCAGAGCCAGGTAGAGAGGATAAAGGATTTTTTTTTGCTATAGGTCCAGCTAGGCCTACAACAGCAGATAAGGGAGAGACTGCGATGGATGGTACGCTTTTGATCCAGAGTATTTCAGTTAGAATACTTTTTGATACTGGCACATCACTTTCAATTATATCTCGGGTGTTTGGTTGATATATTATGTCATGAACCCACCTATCTTGTTACTTCCTTAAGGGTTGTGAATCCAATAGGATGCAACTCTAGGATTTATATGTGACCAGTTAGAACTTGACTTATTAGATCATAAGTTTACATGCAGTTTGTATGCTATTGATTTCGTAGATTTAGGGATCATTTTGGGTGTGGATTGGTTGACTAGGTATGTGGCTAGAATATTTTGCCAAGATAGGGAAATATCACTGAGACACCCTCATAGTCATAATCGAGTGATATTCTCAGTAGAGAATACTGACCGAGTGTTAGTACTATGCCTAATGCTATAGAGGTTGGAAATGAGTAAAGTCAAGTTCAGGTTTTAAGAGAATTTGCAGATGTTTTTGAGCCAATCACTAGATTACTCCCGAAAAGAGATGTTGAGTTTAGAATAGATCTTGTGTCATAAGCTGAACCAGTAAGTAGACCACCTAGCAGGATGACACCAACTGAGATGAAGGAATTGAAGGTGAGGCTAGTAGATGTAGAAGGAAGAAATTTTATTAAACCAAGCAGTTCGCCTTAAGGAGCGGCCGCGGTGTTAATGAAGAAACCAGATGGGTCGTTAAGGATGTGTATTGACTATCGTAAGTTAAACGAAAGGACAATTAAGAATAAGTATCATTTTCCAAGATTAATGATCTATTTGATCGGTTGAGTGGTGCCAAAGTGTTTTCCCAGTTGGATTTGGCGACAGGTTTCCAACAGTTAAGAGTGGCAGACGACAGTATTCCTTTAACAGCATTTTGGACTTGATATGGTTCATTTGAGTGTTTGGTGATGCCATTTTGATTGACCAATACACCTGCTTTCTTCGTAGATTTGATGAACCGAGTTTTCCAAGAGTACTAGGATAGGTTTGCACTAGTATTTATAGATGAATTATAGTATACTTAAGAATGAGAGAGAGCATGAAGTTCATCTTAAAGTGGTGCTTGAGATGCTGAGGCAAAATCAGCTAAAGGCGAAGTTTACCAAATGTCATTTCTAGAAGAAAGAGGTAAAGTTTCTTAGTCACATAGTTTCAAAGAAAGGATTTTCAGTCGATCCGGATAAGATCGACGCTGTGAATAATTGGAAGAGACCAGAGACGGTGATTGAGATCAGGAGTTTTCGTGAACTTGCTAGCTACTACCGAAGGTTCATTAAGAATTTCTCGTGGATGGAAGCACCCTTTAGCTAAGCTAACCAGGAAGGAAGTGAGATTTATTTGGTCCAACAAATGTGAGGAGGCATTCCTTAAGTTAAAGCATTTTTTGACTAATGCACCCATGTTAGTAGTTCCAGACGGGAACCAAGGATTGGTGGTGTATACTGATGCATGTGGAACTGGATTAAAAGCGGTGTTGACGTAGAATGGTAAAGTCATTGCCTATGCATCGAGGCAGCTTAGACCGCATGAAATTAGATATCCTACTTGATTTGGAGTTAGCAGCTGTGATCTTCGCATTGAAAATTTAGAGATATTATCTCTTAGGGGAGAGATTTGAGTTATATACTGATTATAAGTCTTTATGGTATTTATTCTCTTAGAGTTGAATATGAGACAGCAGAGGTGGCTGGATTTTTTAACTGCATATGATTTTGGTATATAGTATATGCTAGGGAAAGATAATAAAGTAGCTGATACTCTTAGCAGCATACATCAGAATGTGGTGTGAGCTATGTTGGTGGAATGTAAAGATTTAGAATCTTTGGTCAACTGTGATGTGTAGTTAAGACCGAATGCTGGTTCTAGTCAGATTATTACTAGGTTTTCTTATTTAGAAGTTCAACCAGCATTAGTCGAGAGAATTGCTTCTAGCCAGGAGGAGGATCTAGTATTGTCTGAGAGGATCATAAAACTTGAGGTTGGAATAGAGACCAATGATTTAAAGGATTTTAGCTTTGACCAGAGAGGGTGGCTAAGAAAGAAGGGACGGTTGTGTGTCCCAAATGTGGAAGACTTAAGGAAAGAAGTTCTTGAAAAATGTCACAAGTTTACTATTCATCCTAGAGGAAGCAAGATATATCAAGATATGAAGAGAAGCTTCTATTAGGAAGGCATGAATAGGGATGTTGGCTTATGGGTTAGACAGTGTGCAAACTATCGACAAGTGAAAGCTGAACATCAGAAACCAGTGGGTTACTGCAGCCTTTAGAGATTCCAGTTTGGAAATGGGATTCGATATCCATGAATTTTGTAGACGGGTTGCCAAGGTCAAATAGAGGTAATGAAAGTATATGGGTTACGGTGGACAGATTGACCAAGAGTACCCATTTCATTCCAGTTAAGTCAACTAGAATGGCATCTGTTATAGCTAAGCTATTCCTGAAGAACATAGTTAGATTGCACGGAGTTCCTAGCAGTATAGTTAGTGACGGAGATGCATTGTTCACTAGTGAATTCTGGAAGAGTCTACAGGAAGTGATGGGTCCAAGTTTAATATGAGTACTATGTATCACCCTCAGATAGATGGGCAGACAGAGAGAGTCAATAAGGTACTCGAAGATTTATTGAGAGCTTGTGTATTAGACTTTGGTGGACCTTGGAAAGATCACCTACATTTGGTTGAGTCCTATAATATTAGTTATCGGGCTAGTATAAGAATGGTGTTGTTTGAAGCTTTGTATGGGAGGCCATGCAAATCACCAACCTGTTGGTTGGAGACTGGAGACAGATTGGTCTTAGGTCTAGATTTGGTTACAGAGACGTCAAAGAAGATTGAGTTAATCTGGGGAAGGATAAAGGAAGCTCGGTCAGAAGAGTTATGTAGATAAGAGGCATAAGGACCTAGAATTCTCAGTTGGGGATAAGGTTTTCAATAAGGTATCACCTATGAAGGGTGTGATTCGGTTTGGGAAGTTGGGGAAGTTAGCCCCAAGATATGTAGGTTCATTCCAGATTATAGAGAGGATTGCAAAGCTCGCATGCATAATAGAGTTGCCGAGCAATTTGGCAGGTGTCCATAATGTATTTCATGGATCTCATCTTCGCAAGTATGTGCATGATCCAGAGACTACGATTCCTCTGACAAGGTTGGATGAATTAGTGGTAGAACCCAATTTGACTTTTGTTAGACAAGTAGTTCGGGTTGTAGCTAGAGATGAGAAAAGATTAAGGAACAAGACAGTCGGGTTGGTGAAAATTCAATGGAGCGACAATGAGAATGACTGTACTTGGGGGACAGAGGACAGGATTAGAGATATTTGTCTTGATCTACTTTAAGGGTATATCTATATTATATTTATATAGATAGTAGCTAGTCAGATAGACTAGTATGATTGTTATGAGTTGTTATAGATGATTGTTATGTTTGGTATTTAGTCCTTATAGAATTTCAAGGATGAAATTCTTTAAGGAGGAGCCTGTAACATCCCTAATTTTTAATAATATTATTCAGAAGATTTAATTAGATAAATTAAATTGAATAGTGATGATAAGGAGATTGAGATTTGATTCAAATAGTTATAGGGCTGTGCTTATTAATAAAATAAATGGGCTTAAAAATTGGTTTATGAGATAATTAACTTACATAAGGCCTTATTAGTAAAAATAGCCACACTTTACATTCATGGCTATACATTTGCCTTTGCCTTTTTACATTCATTTTATTTCTCAAAATGAAAACAAAAGCAAGAACCCTAATAGAGCCGATCATTAACAAAGGAGAAGAGGAATTTTCAAAAGCCGAGGATCCAAAAGCTAGGGAGGATTATTCAACAACAAATCTCAAATTCCTTGTCAAGTTTAAGGTGAATAATAGTCTTCTACTATCTCTATTTTATTCTATTATTATATGGTTTCGAATTTATGATTTAAATTCATTTTATTGATAAGTTGAATGATGATATACTTGAGTAATATTATGATGATTTGTTTTAATTCATAAGCACATGAGTTTGCACTGTTTTAGTAAAAAATTGAAAATATATGATTTCAGATCGCCATGGTAAATTTTAATGTTAAGTAAAACATGATTTTGGATATGGGTTTTAATTTTCAGAATTTTCCAAGCTATGGAAATTTTGTTATGAATTTTTGATAAAAGATATGACATAATTAGGGTATAAAATTTATTTTGAGAATTTCAGGAAGAAATTGGATCTAAAATTTTAATATGTTTGATTGTATGATAAAATTGGTTTTATGTTATTCTTGAGGATTTTCCCGGTTGACTTATTTGGAAAAATAAATTATTTTAATGGAAGGGCTTTTCTGCAAAATGTCGGTTCTTGGTTATACGGAATGGTTTTAACTTTAAACCCTTTAATTTGGATCTGAATAACTACGACAGCTTTAAAAAGGTAAAGTATTTGAAAAGATTTATGGTGACCAATCAGTGTTTTACAAATAGGCAAGTTGTTAAAAAGAAATGCTATAATTCAGCCTTTAAATCAAAAACGGGTGTTTCGCTTCTATTAGTAAGTACCTTCTGATGCCATTGACTCCGCCTTGTACACTGTCGAAACCACTATAATCAAAACCAATACACATTATATCACTTAGGTGGTATGCAGTGGATTGAAAGGATGGCAGAAGCCACGGTGTTGAAAGGGGTAGCTTCCAATGGAGTCGAAACACTGCTTTGTTTTCAAAAGTTAAAGACTTGCCTAGTTTTACCTAAAGCTTTTGACAAAGTCGAAAGCTATGCTTTCAAAAAGTTTTATAATTAGCTTTCGAAGAAGGTTGCCATGTTGTGTTGAAGTTTTTACTTTTGAAAGAGTACCTTTTCCTTTAAATAATCGCCTTCGAATGGGTAGGTTTCGTCGGAGCTAAGCCGATAACCCCCCTTTCGACTGCATTGAAGTCATATATGTTATCGTAGGGATTACTCCTATTTTACTTAAGCCTTTTTCCTAATTGCTTTAGAAAGGGTTAAGGGCCTCAAAAGTGATGGAATCGGAAGGGGTTTCGACTCTGTCCTTCAAAGTTTTATTTTACAGGTTTTGCTTTTGACTATGATGGTTCCGACACCATCAATTTTTCCCCAAACAAATTTTTGTTGGTTTCGAAAGAGATACTTTCGTATATAACCATTTTGACCCAAATAATGTTTTTAAAGAATAAACTCAATGCTTTTGAAAGGGGTACTTTCATTTGTTTTTAAGCTCTATATTTGATAAAGGTGATTTGATACCAACGAAATGTAAAAACAGGTTTCAAAAGAGGGTATTTACCAAGAGCTTCGAAAGGTGTGTGTGTATATATATAATGTTTTGAAAAGAGGTATTTGCTTTCGAAGGAGGCTATCCAACGGTTTCCAAAGAGATGTTTTATGGTTTTAAAACATAAACCCAATCTCAAATTAAAGTAATAACGATGGCATAAATAAAGATTTTGAAATGTTATTCACATTGTTAATAACCCATAACTGTATTTTGGAAAAAGGGCAGAATAACCAGTTAGGTTGAACCAGTAGTGAATATAACTTAACAGACGTTAAAATTTTAATTAAAGATATTGGCTAGGGCCAATAGGTTTATAATAAGTCTATGAAAACTGTATGATATTGGCAGGGGCCAATAGGTTCTTTGTCAGCCCATGAAAACTATTGTTTGATACTGGCAGGGGCCAGTAGGTTTGTAGTTAACCCATGAAAACTATATTTGGATTAAGATATTGGTAGTCAGCCAATAGATTAATAGTTAGCCCATGAAAACTAGGATAAGGGATAAGATATTGGTGTTACCAATAGGTACTTAGTAATCCCATGAAAACTATGCAATTGGACAGATAGTCGTTAACATTTAACAGGTTAATAGTAATCCTAGAAACTATATTGAGACAGATAGTCAGAATCAATGGGGATGTTAATCCAAAATTAATTTATTTGTTTTGCATTATAATGTTTTGAAATATTATATTTTAACTATTGTGGATGCACGAGCACACTGCGTGGTTTTGTAAATGTTTTAAGACACTAGTAAGGGTAAAACCTGTTTCGCTAAGCGGCATGGTCTCACTAGATATCTAAATGGTTTAAGATGGTAAATGGGGTATCTTCATATGCCATTCTTGGCGTATATTGAAATAATTATATGTTATCTAAATGTGGTCGACGAATTGGGATTATGTAATCAATTTGGAATGCTTTGAAATGGAATGTGGAATGTGTTTTGTTATGTAAATCTTTCCATATTCTTGTATTTCTGTGTATTAATGTATCTAGTATCGCCATGTTTGGTCACCAAGGGTTAATAACTATGGATGACTGCAGCATCCGTAGCCACTATTTTTGGGCCTTCAAGCAGGGGGATGTTACATTGATGGTATGTTTTACCTTTTTGATTATTTATTAGGTACCTTATCGTAACTTCGAGGTCGAAATTCTTTAAGGAGGGGAAACTGAACACCACATATTTTTAGTAACATTATTTGGAACATTTAATTAGGTAAATTAAATGAAATAATATAAAATAGTTAATGAATTGATATTTGTGACTAATAAGGTTGGCCATGCCTGTATAAATGAACTAAAGAATTAAAATATTAAGGCAAATAGATAAGGGGCAATATATGATTAAGACATATCCATATACCCTAAACCCTTAATCCCATCATACACACGTTCATTTCTATATTCACAAAAGGAAAAAAAACTTGAGGTCGACCACCATTAAGGGAAGAAAATAGAAGATAAGCAAGATTTCAAAGGAAAAACTTAAGCAACTTAATTAAGACCAAATCTTAAATCCTTAATTTCAAAGCTAAGATGAATAATGACAACATCTCATATTTTCTAATATTTTCAGCTTTAAGGTTAAACCTAATTTATCTTCCAAGGATATGCCATGTTTTTAAATGATTAATTGTTTATATATGCTTGTTGATGATTTATGCTAATTTATATAGGTTTTATGATATGTTTTAATGAGAAAACCCTATTCAATGATATCCAAATGCCTTGCAATTTTAGACTTAGATCAGAAATGAAATTTTAGGGATTGGTTTCAGTTTTCATCATTTTTTGAATTAGGGTAGATTTTATATTAATTTTCTAATGAGGAAAATGATTATTTGGGTTTAAAATTATTTACGGCTAAATAATATAAGTTTTGGGTCTAAAATTAATATATATATATATATATTAGAATACATATCAAAGATGATTTTGTGGAATTCTTGTAGAATTTTCCTAAGCGTTTTAATAGATATATAAAATTATTTAAGGTATGGGACTTAAATGTTTTTTATATATTTATAAAAGGAGAAGGGGTATTTTATAAATAAATTAAATTATTTATTTCTGAAATATTGTCAACACTTTAAGAAAAGAAATTAGCAACTAATCATATTATAATAAATAAGGATTGAAAAGATTACTTTAAAAGATAAAATTCAGTATAAACATGCTTTTTACCTGTTTCGCCGCTTTCGACACCTGGGATTCCGACTTAGTAGCTCCACCATCATCGCCATCGAAACCAATGCGCGTGGCATCAAAAACTTGGTGCGCAGCAAATTGGATAAAGGCAGAAGGTATTGGGTCGAAATCAAGGGTTCCGAAGGGGTCGAAGCGCTACTATACTTTCAAATGAAAACGTGCCTGTTTTGCTTTCGAAGGATATGCTTTCTATTTGGTTGGCTTTCGACTGAGTCAAATGTTTTAAAGGAATGGTTCTGAATGGGTTGCACCATTTTTTGTAAGTAAATGCTTTCGAAGGGGTAGAAACCCCTAGCTGCCTATTTTCTAATCTTTCGAAACAAAGGTTTCGAAGCAAATGCTTTGCTTTTAAAACTTAACCGCTTGTTCAATGCTTTTGGAAGGTTGGTTTCGACAACTACATTTCTTTACTTAGAAATTCCTTTTGAAAGAGTGCTTTCGATTTACATGTTTTATGACCTTTTTCTCTACTGAAGATAAACCCAAAGGTTTTGAATGACATAGTTTTGAATGGTTTTGAAAGTTTTCCACCTGTTTTACTTGAACACAAAGGCTTTTGAATGGTTTGATGTATTGATGCTTTCAAAAGGTTTTGATGAAGGTTTTGAAGGGGTGGTTCCCCAATGATTTCGAAAGGTCTAAGAGGAAAGGCTTTCCAATGGTTTCGAAAGGCAATGTTTAAGTGTTTTAAAGTTAGGATGTCTAAGGTTTTATAGCTTTCGAAGGAAAGGTTTTTCAATGATTTTAAAAGGTTTATATGAATGGTTTTGAAAGGAAAGTTTTGGCCTTTCGGCCTAGGTGAAAGAAAGGGGTTTACTTATTTTCGAAAGGGGCATTTTCCATGGATTCGAAAAGGGTACTTTCAGAGATTTAAATGTTTTCATTAATAAAGATTTGAGTAAAGTTTATATAACACGGCAAGGTGATTTTGAGTAAAGCATAAAGTATATATTTTCCTTCTTTAAGTTTGATTTAAAGGTTTTAAATCAATTTGAGATGAAAAGGATTTCAAGGAAAATTTAAGGGAAGATTACCCTAAGTAAAATGACTTAGATATCATATGGGACTGGTATAGGGTCGTGCCCTATACATTATCTACTAGCCCCTAGCTAGTTTAGTCCAAAATTCTAGTATGTAGGGCTTTGTCATAGGTAAGACTAAAATGATGGTACACATAGAAAGGAATATAATTGTTTAGAATATGTTATTAGTGGGCCCGCAAAACCATTAGGATCGGTTGACCTATAGAAAGTAAGTTTAGGGCAAACGGTCCAGAAGAGGAGTATCTAACAGATCTTAGATTATTTTTTATATTGTCTAATAGGCTCGAGTCAGCCAATGGTTAGTAGTTAGCAAACAAAACTATAATGTTCAGACAGATAGTTCATTTGTTACTTGATATGTGTGTTTACATGATAATGCTTTACAGTTTTAACCAGTTTTGATTGTAGGATTATGATTTGCAAAAGACATATTTTAAAATGATATTAGTGAGAGGAAATCTGTTCCGTTAAGCGAAGTGGTCCCACTTAATATCAAATAACCGAGATGTATAGTATTATTCACACCCAGTTTTATGTCTGACTCGAAGTTTATGTTTTTCCCCTTAAACTCTTGGGTGCCCAAAATTGATTTGAGTAGGCTGAGGGTTGAGGTTTACAATTTTTTAGTAGGTTGGCATATAAAGCTTTCGAAGACAAGCACCTGACTGACGAATAGCTATTTAGGAATTGCTATTTTATTTTGTTTTATTCCACTGTGTTGTATTAAGTCGGTTATGACTATATAGTACTCTTGTCAATTGGGGGGCATCTTCATACGTCGCTCTTGGCGTACTTTGCAATAAATATATTTGATCTTTACTTGGGAAATGATTATGAGATTATGTAATAGAATATGAAACATGTTTTGTGAAATGTAATCGAAAAAGTTGTTTTTGCAAAATTTATTATTTTGTTTCATTTTCATGTGCTTCTGATATTATGCATACCATTAACATTACCATATTTGTTCAGGGAAGTTAATGCTATGGATGACTGCAGCATCTGTAGTGCTTAGCTTCAGGCCTCAAGATGGGGATGTTACATGTTGAAAAGTAGTGTTATTGTTGTGTTTACATATTTATGCTTGTATGTAATGTGTTATGGACTTCAAAATGTGGTTGAAAAGTTGAGTGATGGTGTGAAAGTAATGGTCTTTGCTTGTTATATGTCTGGTATGACATTTGTTTAAGTGTATGGATTTATATATGGATGTTGTATGTAGTTTAGAAAGTAGCATTTGAATTTATTGTGTTTTGATGGAAAGATCCCTTGGTTTTAAACGTGTTTACTTATTTTATTTCCTAGAAAAGTTTCAAACTTCACTTTTTAGCTTCCAAAATTTTATACAAAGTTTGTAAAGGAATTTACATTATAAAGGGTAAGAGTTTAGGGCCATTTGATATGTAAAACTAGTTTTGAAGTTATTGTATCTATAATGACAGTCACTATGGATGTATTTCGTAAAATTGAACATTTTTGTAAACCAGCAGTGGTTTCATTTTAAATATTTTTGAAAAAGATTTTAAAAGGTATTTTAAGTATAAAAAGGTAATTAACATTTAGTTACTAAGTAAGGGTTTAATGATTATTTAATTAATTAAGTAAAGGTAATTAACACTTAATTATTAGTTAAGTAAAAGTAATTAGCACTTAAGTATTAATTAAGTAAGATAATTATAATTAGTTAATTAAGTAAGGGTTAATTAGTTATTATTAAGTAAAGGTTAATTATTTAATTGATTATTATTCAAGTAAGGTTTAATTATTAATGAAGTGAGGTTTAATAAATTAATTATTAATCATGCAGGGTTAATCATTAATTAATTATTAATAGAGTTAAGATTTAGTTATTATTAAATAAAGGTTTGAACTTATTTTAAATTAATTAAATAAAGGTTTTGAATTTTTAATTACTTTATTCCAAGGATCGGTTTGTTTAAATACTAGCTTTCTTTTACAAAGAATAGTTTAAATACAAGGGATTCTCTTTGCCTATGTCATTAAGTAGCCAAACAAATATGAATAAGTTATATTAAACCGCTGACACATTTTGAAAGTAAGTCGTCTTGTATTTATCACTAAAAGCTGATGAGTAGGCTTCGCTCTATCGTTGAGATCCAGAACCTCGATTTTCTAGGCGAGGGATAGAGAAGTCAAAATGTTGAAAACATGATGAATACAATGGAGTTAGTTTCAATAAATGTGTCATGATAAATTAAGTATATGATAGTCATTCCATCGTATACTTCACATTAAATTCCGAGGTATGAAAACTCATCTCTATCTCGAGAAGTAAGAATGTACATTGAGTCAAGGTTAGTTTCTAACTTGTCCGACTTCATTGTTAATCAAGGAATAGTACTGTTTAAAATCGAAAAGTAGGACAAGTATAGGATGTCCTATTTTCATATGCAAACCTATACTCACCCCAGATAATGGATTTGTCCACTATCGATAACTTAACCCTTTAAAAATTACCAAATGTTGATTCGAAGACTTCGGGATCAGATAACATGAGTTATCTGAAAACCACTTCGAACCATTGTAAGCATTTGAATTGGAAGCACCTTTAAGATGATGGAATCAAGGATGGAGTTCTTTTAATTGCAAGGGATACTTGCTACTAATCTCGAGGGTGTTTCCAAAATGGACGTAGTAGTAGTGCCTTCATTTTGTTCATATCTTGAACAACTTGTGTGGATGAATGCTAGCATTGCATTATTGCCTAAAGGGCAGTGTTAGCATTCCAAGCAGGATTGCTATACAAAAGGTAAACCATAGCCTCAAGCCTCACAACCAGTAATAATTAAAGCAGGGGCGTGCATCAGGGCTATGTGGGTCACTCCTATTATGGTATGATCATCGTTTGATCTAGATTGGTATTTATGAATTTATGTATGCTTCAGGCCTTGTATTGTTGTTGATCGCAACCCAAAGGTGACCATACTAAATACTATCCAGTAAGGGATATGCCGGTCCTAAGTAGCAGAGGTACAAATTAAGGCAGCATCGATACATTTTCTCTAGAATTGTATTGTACGGAAAGTAAACCCTTACCTTGTCTTGTAGGAATCCATTCTCCAATAAGTGCCTTCGGACTTAATTGTATACTTATTATGCTGGAACTTAATTAATGTAACAATTTCAGCTATGATTCAATATTTACTTTAAACCCAAGATATTATTATAATATTACTGGATTTTCTATAGAAAGGGTTTTGATCATCATAAGATAAAAACCCTTCTGTTTTTATGTGCGGAGTGGTCTTACGAGATACTTTTATTTTTAAAGAGATTTATAAGCATAAAATTCAATTGTTGGGAATTTACTCACACCAAACCCGTGTCTGACCCGGATTTTTTCTTTCTTTTCCTCAAAACTCTTAGGAACTCAAATTTGTATGAATAGCCAAGTAGTCTAGTATCTACAGATTAATTTTGGAGAAGCATGGAGCAGGTGGATTTGTTGTTATCTAGTTTTCTATTTTATTTTCTGTCGTGTATGTATATATTTATTATCAGCATTATAAAGATAGGCAATTATAACTATCCCTGATTGAGGTTGGTATTTGTGTAACAATGATATTCAATTTGAAAATGATGTTATGTACTATGATATGTCGGCTATTATATCTGATTGCCTTACGATATGAGATTCTGTGTTTTCTTTCTTCTCACCGTTTTCTTTTCTATTTCCCTAACAACTTGTCTTTCGGACTCTTAGACGATCGGTATATAAGAACCGTGGGTATTTTAAGTGTCGTCTTAGAAATAAGAAAGGTGGATCGTTACAAGTGGTAGTAAAGCTTAGGTTGAGCAAACACCTAGGCTTCGGTTGGAGTCTACTCGTTAGAGATAGGTTAGTAATATTCTAGAATTAATTTAGTCGATGAGAATGCATATTATTAATTTTTATTCCTATATACTTGAGTTTAGTTCAGCTTGATATGTTTGATTAGTACCCTTTGCCTTAAGATTATCTCATTTAAGTATTCTAAAATTTTATCTTATTATATCCAAGTAGTAAGAATGAGCAATAGGACAAAACGAGGTAGAGGAGCTAGTAGTACTGTGACCATTCATGGTCGAGCTCCGAACGTTGGAAGAATTAGGATTGTTGAAGAGGCAGCACTAGTGCAGGCACATGTGAACTTTGCAGCTTTATGCAAGGATTATACAAATCTAGGAAGGAAGCCATTCAAGAGGACGGAATCAATCGTCAAATTTCAAACTTGGCTTCGTTTGCGTGAAAATATTTTCAAGGAATTAGATATTTTGGATGAGTAGAAGCGATTCTTAGCATCCTGGTAGTTACAGGATGCAGTGGCAGCATGATGGGCCCTTATTATAGCTAATGTGTTGGAAGATAATTTTCCCTGGTTAAGATTCAAGGAAGTGGTCGAAGATCAGTTCATGCCCGCTATAGGAAAAACCCATCGCATAGGAGTATGTTGGATCTTAGATAGGGAGACTTGTCTATGTCGGAGTGTGAGGCTAAGTTCAATGAGCTGTCATGTTTTGGTCTGGAGTTGATTAACACTCCACTTAAGAAGAACGAGGTGTTTGTGATGGAAATAAGAGAAGGTTTCCAGGAGAAGATGACCACCCATCTGAAGGATTCTTTTATAGATTTCGGTAGATATGGCTCTGAGGTATGAGGATCTTGAGAAAAAGAAGCCAGCAGCAGCATCTAGTGGCAGTAATGGTAACCCGAACAAGAGGAAGTTTAACCCGAAATGGAAGAAGCAGGGGAAAAGAAAGCCAGTAGGTGGGGTTTAGGAGAAATGGTACAAGAATGTTATTTGTCAAATTTGTAATTGGAAGGGTCACATTCCAAAATTCTGTAGGAATCCAAAGGTTCAGAAGCCTGGGCCTATTTCTCTGGTAGTCCAGAAGACACTTTACTACAATTGTCAACAACCAGGCTATATGGTGAAGGATTACCCGCTAATGAAGAAGGGTCAACATGCCAAGGTCTATCCCATCAAGGATGAACCATTAACCTCTGTATATGTGAAAGGAAAGGGAGTACTTGAAGGTACCATACATGTTAATGGAATTTTAGTTCGTGTATTGTTTGATACCGAGGCTTCGCATAGTTTCACTTCTAAAGAATTGATAGATAAATTGTAACTTTCCCCTAAATTAATAGAAACCCCTATCTGTGTGCCTAACTCCTATAGGTGGTGCTACTAATCTATTATGATCTGTGATAAAGTAGAAATTGTTTAGCTGAAGCACCATTTCTTTTATGACCTATTTTTCCTTGATTTGAGAGGATTTGATGTTAACTGGTATGAATTGATTATCAAAGTATGGAGCTGCCCTGGACTACATCAAGCGAAGGGTAGTGTTGAATACCAATTCCAGAAAGGTATTGGAAAGGATAGTATGTAAGAAGCCTAACAAACGTATGAGTAGTTTCTTGTATGCCTTAGAATCATCCCAAAAAAGTTAGGATATATATTAATTGTTAAGGGTTTTCTGATGTCTTTGAAGAATTTAACAGTTTACTTCTACATCCGGAGATTGAGTTTCATATTGACTTAATTCCTAGTGCAAGATCCATTATTCAGCTTATGCGTAAAATGGCCCCAAGAGACAGAAAAGAGATAATAAGTCAAACTGATGATTTTTTGAGGAGGGGACTAATAAGACCAAGTCATTCGAGTTGGGCATCAGCTGTAGTTTTTATGGCAAAGTCTGATGGTTCTTTAAGACTGTGTGTGGATTATTGGGACTTAAATAAGCAGACCATTTTGAATAATTACCCTTTACCCCGAATAGACGACCTTTTTGACCAACTTCAAGGTGCTCGAGTATTCTCCCAAATGGACCTAGCAATCGAATTTCACCAGCTAAGAGTAGTATAGGATAGCATACCCCTAACGTCATTTAGAGGACTAGACTTTTTCTTTGAGTGGTTGTTATACCTTTTGGGCTAACAATGCACTTTCATATTTCGTAGACCTTATGAATCGCATCTTTAAGGATGTTCTCAATAAGTTCGTGGTAGTCTTTATAGACAATATCCTTATCTACTCCAAGACCAAGGAGAATATGGTGATGGGTGATGCCATTTTGGTTAACCCAGCAAAGGTAGCGACTGTTTAAGATTTTAAGAGGCCATAGACTCCTATAGAAGTTCGAAGTTTCTTAGTCATGGATGGATTTGTTAAGAGATTCATCCAGAACTACTCCAAGATTGCCTCTCATATAACTAGGTTGACGAAGAAGGTTGAGAACTTTGTTTGGACTTCAAAGTGTTAAGAAGCCTTCGTTGAGTTGAAGAAGAGGTTGACCAATGCTTTGGTTTTGGTTATTCAGGATGGGAGAGAAGGATTAAGTATGTATAATAATGCTTGTGGAGTGGGTTTAGATGCAGTTTTGATGTAGCATGGGAAAGTGATTGCATATGCTAATATGCAGCTGAAGCTCCATGAAAAGAATTATGCAATGCATGATTTAGAGCTATTAGCAGTGATGTTTGCTTTGAAGATGTGGAGACATTACCTATTAGATGAGGGTTTTGAATTCTTCATAAATCACAATTCATTGAAGCATCTTTTCACGCAAAAGGATCCGAACTTGAGGCAATAGCTATTGTTGGAATTTATGGTGGCATACGACTTGGATATTCTTTATACACTAGGAAAAGCAAATGTGGTGGCAGATTCTTTGAGTATCACTAAGATTTGTGGTCGTTTGGAGGTCAACCCATCTCTCCTTGAGAAGATTTTGAGAAAATAAGGGAAAATAGCCGCTTAACGGAAATCATCAAGGATGTAGAGGAAGACAATTGTTCGACCTTTGAGATAGACCATCAGGGTGTATTGCATATGAATGGAGGATATGGATTCGTAATGTCGATAGCCTTAGGCAAGAAGTTTCAATAGAATGTCATCGATACATGTTAAGCATCCATCAGGGTGTTTCAAAGATGCATCGAGATATGAAGTGAGTATTCGGGCGGAAAGGGATAAAGAGGGATACCTCAATTCTTGTCAGTCGATGTGCAAACTGTCAACAGATTAAAAGGGATCACCAAAGGACCGTTAAGCCACTACCCCTGGAGATCCTAAATTGGAAATGAAAGCAGATATCCATGGATTTATCAATGATTTACCCAGATCGAGTAATGGAAATGAAGGGGTATTGGCCATTGTGGATTGGTTGACTAAGAGTGCTCATTTAATTCCAGTCAAGCCAACAAGCGTCATTGGCAGAGATTTATATCAGGGAGATTGTTCGATTGCATGGAGTTTCGGTTAGTATTGTGAGTGATCATGATCCCATCTTTACCAGCCTGTTTTAGGAAGCATAACAAATAGCTTTGGGAACAAAGCTAAGTTTGGGCATAGCATACCACCCTCAAACTGATGGTCAAACCTAGAGGGTTAATCGAATCTTGGAGGATTCGTTAAGAGCATGAATCTGGGACTTTAAGGGATCATTGAAAGATCAACTATATTTGGTCGAATTCTCCTACAACAACAGCTATCGAGCAAGCATAGGCATTGCGCCCTATGAAGCTCTTTGTGGATAGCGATGCAAGTTACCAGCATGTTGGGTAGAGATTAGGAATTGATTGGTGCTTGGACCTGATATGGTTCGAGATGTAATAGAGAAGGTTGTTGTGATCGTGAGGAGGATGAAAGAAGCTCAAGATTGATAGAAGAGTAATGCAAATTAGAGGTAAAGGGATTTGGAATTTGTAGTATGAGATTTTGTGTTTGTGAAGATTTTATCGATTAGAGGAGTTGTTCGATTTGGGAAAGCAGGGAAGTTGGCACCTAGGTATGTTGGACCTTTTCGAATTCTTGAGAGGATATGGCTGCTTGCCTACAAAGTTGAGTTGCCAGAGAGGTTGTTGGGTGTCCATAATGTTTTCCATGTATCCTATTTGAGAAAGTATGTGCACGACCCATCACTGATTGTTGATCCATTTGTGCAAATGAATTTGAAGGTAGAACCAAACTTGACTATGATCAGACATCCAGTTCATATCGTGGATCGGGATGAGAAGAGACTGCATAATATGGTAGTGAGATTGGTTAAGACTCAGAGGAGTGAAGATCCTTAAGATCGTACTTGAGAGACAGAGGATAGTATGAGGAAAGCTTATCCTAAGTTGATGTGAAATAGTTATTTGCTTGTTGTATGGATTGTGTATGCACTGTATGTGATGTAGAGGCTTAGTGTATAAATTTTTTGTAGATTTGATGATATATAATACATGACCTTTTAAGTTATTTTGAGTTATCTTTTGGGTGTTAATTTTGGGATGAAATTGTTTTAAGGGAGGATAATGAAACGACCCAGAATGCACTAACTTTAAATATGAACCTATAATATATTTTTAAATAATTAATTAATGGATTTTATAACTTAAATAAACATTTTTTAAATAATAACTAGTGATGGTGAAATTGTTTTCAAAATGTGTTTACAAGAATATTAGTTTAAAGGAAAGCCGAAAATGTAACTAAAAATTATTTTTCGGATTTTCGACTTTTCATCGTATAAAAGTTATCAAAAACGTTGTGTGCACTCTAGTATACACACACACACACACACACACACATACACGTACATATATTAAGAACATATGTATGGTTAATATTCATGGAGAAATTTGTTTACTAAAGTAAAAAGAAAAATAAGATGTGACTTGTTTTCAAAAATTAAAAAAATGAAAAGGTAATGTCACATAACACATTATAGTACATAAGAGAGTTAAAGTGATGGACATGAAGAGGGAGGGGGTGGTCCTTGCACATGAATGAAGGAAGAAGGGGAGTTGATGATCTGTCATAGATTGGTGAAGGGTAAGAGACCTAAGGGTAAAAGGGTAATTTCATGTTTCCATTTTATATAAAAACAATTTCCTTATTTCCATTCTCATTTTCCATTTCACTTATTCATTTTTAAAACTCCTCTCTACTTTTTCCAAGCTCCATGTTGTATTTACTGCTTCTTGAAGTTTAAAATTTAAAAATCTTATCTTTTTCTATTTTAAATCCTTATAATCTTATTTAAAACCCTTCTTTACTTTACACACTACCTCTCATCCAAAAGCTAGCCAAAACCCTCCCCTAAGCCCAAGGCCGAGCCCACACCATCCAAAGTCAAACCATATAGGCCCTTTAGACCTCCAAAATCCATCATTTTCAAAGAAAATCCAAGATCTAGGGTCGATACAAGTTGTAATCATAATTTGTGTAAGTTAGTGGAACAGGGATCTTAAGGCTAAATTTACACTAGAAGGGGGGTGAATAGTGTTTGATGGATTATGTGAATATTATTAAAATTCTTTAAGATTGTGCTTGAAATGATGGAATTAACAATCACAGAATCAAAGTACAGATAAAGGTAAATGCAGTAAAATTGAAAGTGAAAGAGCACACTAGGAGTTTATACAGGTTTGAAGTTACCTAAATCCAGTCCCGCATAATTTCTTGTACGGATTTCTTTTCAACTAGTAAATGCAAATATAATCTCGATTTCAAGGCTATGAGGCATACTCTCCAAAATCTCGGCCTCTGGATAGATTCATTTGATCTCTGGGCCATAAGCACATCCACTAGATTTATGGGCTACCAAGCACACCCGATTGATTTAATCAGGCTACAATCACACCAACTTGGATTTCAGGGATATTAAGCATACCACAAAGTATAAGAGTATGATTTGATAGAGTTTACTGACTTAGATCTTCGATCTTGATTACAATTGATCATATAACTCTTGAATAGTACTTGATCTTGAGATAGATGAGAGGAACCAAAGAGTATATGAAAGAGAATCACACTAGTATTAATTAAATTTGATTCTGGTTGAATTTTGACAGAGTTTCGATAAAAATTGCTTTAGAAATCAAGAAAGTGAAAAGTGGAAAGGAAAATAAAAAAGTAGTTAACGAAAATTCATTTGGAAGACTGGTATATATATGGAAACAATGGTCATGTCCATTCGTAAAATGATACGACGAAAAGACACTTCCATTCAAATTTGAATTTTGAAAAATACGGTTAGTATTTCGACATACTTGTAGAGGATATGTCGACATATCCCTTTGTATTTTGAAAAATTACTTAATAAGAATTGTTTTGAAAATATTAAGTTTTGTAAAATATTTTGAAACTTTGTACAAACATTTAAACATAGTTTATACATATCCTATTCATATAAAAATTTAATAAAACTTTATAAAATAATTTAAAAGATTTAATAAGAATATTTTTAATATAATGTAAATAATATATATAAAATCAATATAGTTATAAATTATTAAAGTATAAATATTAATTCAATATATATCAACTTATAAACATTAAAACAATACCTATATAAGTATAAGAGATTTGAAAATCATTTTGGAAATATTTTGAAAAGATTATTTTAAAAACAATCTAAAACAAAATTAGAAAAGGTAAAAGAGATCAAAAAAGTTCTAGTTTTAACATAAATTCTATGACTTTTAGCTTATCTGGAATATCTTGAAATCTTGAACTCTTCTGTACTCATGAGTATTCATTGTTGAACTTTCAGAGCATATTGAATCTACTCTTGATATCAGCACTTGATACTATACAGTCTTCTTGATCAATACCTATCTAATATCATGCACTATATACTATATATATCTTGATAAAACATTAGTATATATATTTTATATAATGTCCTATAGTTGTTATCATCAAAACCAATACCTAAGATACTATCAATCTCTCCCTTTTTGATGGTGACAACTCTGTATATAAAATATATTATAATTCCCCCTAAGTTATAAAACGTCCTCTTAATCTATGCCTAGATTTTATATGTTCTCCCCTTTTTTCAACAACAAAAATATTTAAATATAACTCTAATACTAACTTTTACTGTTATACTAACTCTAACTTTCCTAAATAAAGTACTAATCAATCTGTATAAGAATTATATATAATGATTGTGAGAAAAATTATATACAAACAATATGTGATATGTAAAATGAAATAATCAATCCAAATATTCATCCAATCAAACAAATTTTATGCCACACATCATTCAAACAAATCCACACAAACCAAAACCAATCAAATCCAAACCAAACTAAGTATTATATATATATAATCAAACCTATTTAAACTAGATATTTCAAGGAACTTCAACCCATACATCAGTGCCAAAAACTGGATCCGCTTTGATAGCATCCCAATCGTCATCATCTTTGTTGATGGTACATTCTGGATTGGTAGTTGGTTCTTCTTTGTTCAAGGTAGAAATCATCCACAGAATCGCATAGAAATGCCTTTCTTGCTTCTTGATCATCTGTGTTTGACTTAATTCTAAGTGCCTCTGATTTCTTAGGATGAAAGTAAGAATTTTCTTGAATGATTCAAGAGTTTGTTCAAGGTTTTCTATTAGTTTTTGGATAAGAGAAGCCATTATTTGGGTTCTAGAGTTCAGAAATGCGAAGGAAGAAGAAGGATAGTAGAAAATAATGATTCTCTAGTCTCAACAGATATTTAAAAGGTTGGAAATTCGTTGGAAATGAATAGACATTTGATATTTATTCAATTTTAAAATTAAATTTTTTGAGAAGTTACCATTGTATATCGACATACATACCAAGTATGTCGACATATACACAGAAATTTTCAAAACAACTTTGTTTTGATATTTTTTGTATTTAGCTTACATTATTATACCTTTATGTTTTTCAGAGATGATACTTTATTCCCATGGATCGGTTTGTTTAAATAGCAGCTTTTTTTTACAAAAAATTGTTTAAATACAAGGGATTCTCTTTGTCTATGCCATTAAGTAGCTAAACAAATATGAATAAGTTATAGTAAATTTTTGACATGTTTTATTGGAAGCAAGTCGTCTTGTATTTAGCACTAAAAGCCTACTTGTAGGCTTTCCTCTATCTATGAGATCTAGAACCTCAATTTTCTTGACGAGAAATAAAGAAGTTGAAATGTCGAAAATATGGTAAATACATGGGAGCTAATTTCGATGAAAAGGTCATGATAAATTAAGTATATGGAAGTTATTTCGTTACATACTTAACACTAAATTTTGTGATGTCAAAACTCGTCTCTATCCCTTATAGTAAGAATGTACGTCGAGTTTAGGTCAGTTTCTAACTCGTTTGACTTCATTGTTAATCAAGGGATACTACTGTCTGAAATAAAAAAAATAGGGCTAAGTATAGGATGTCTTTTTTATATATGTTAACCTATATACACCCTAGATAGTGGATTTGTCCACCACCGATAACTTTACCCTTTTATGTTGGTTCGAAGAGACCAGGATCAGATAGAATGGGTTATCCTAAAACCACTTCAAACCAACGTAAGCGTCTAAATTGGGAACATCTTGAAGATGATTGAATTGAAGATGGAGTTCTTTGAAGTATAAAGGCTACTTGCTACCAATCCTGAGGGTGATTCCAAAGTAGATGCAGTAGAAGTAGTGCCTTTGGTTTGTTCATATCATGAATAAGTTGTATGGATGAATGCTGGTATTGCATTGTTGCTATGAGGGTAGTGTTAGCATTCTAAGTGTGATTGCTATATAAAAGGTAAACCATACCCACAAGCTTTATAACCGGCAATGACTAAAGCAGGGACATGCAGCAGGGCTTTTGGTTGCTCCTATTCGGATATGATCATAGCCTGATCTAGATCGGTATTTATGAATTTATGTACTCTTTGGGCTTGGTATGGTTGTCGATCGCAACCATGATCATATTTAGTACTATCCAAAAAGGGGGTAGGCCGGTCCTGAGTAGCTGAGGTACAAATTAAGACAACCTCGGAGCATTTTCTCTTGAGATGTGTTGTATAGAAGGTAGACCCTTACCTTATCATGTTAGAATCCAATCTCTAATAAGTTCCCTCGGACTTAGTTATATATATATATATATATATATATATATATATATAATGCTGGAATTTAATTAATGTAATAATTTTGGCAATGATTCAATATTTACTTTAAACCCTAGACATTATTATAATATCACTGTATTTTCTATAGAAAAGGGTTTTGGTTATCATATGGTAAAACCTTGTTTGTGTTTGTATGCAGAGTGGCCATAAGAGATACCTTTATTTTTAAATAGTTTTGTAAGCATAAAAATTCAGTTGTTTGGAGTTTACTCACACCAAAACCATGTCTGATCTAGATTTTTTTTTCCTAAATCACTTGGGTACTCAAATTTGTATGAGTAACCAAGTAGTCTAGATTCCACGGATGCATTTTAAAGGAGCATGGAGTGGATGGCTTCAACGTTATCTAGCTATCTATTTTATTTTATGTTATGTATGTATATATTTTGTATCAGCATGTGGGGACAGACATCCCTGGCTAAGTTTTGTATTTGTGTAACTCTGATATTCAATTTAGGAATGATGCTATGTACTATTTTATGTTGACTATTATATGTAGTTTCCTTGCGATGTGAGATTCTGTGTTTTCTTTCTTCTTGCCTTTTTCTTTTCTTTTTCCCTAACAGTTTGTCTATCTAACTCTTAGATGATCGGTAAATGAATACCATGGATGTTTTCGGTGTCATCTTAGAAGTAGGAAAGCTGGATCGTTACATTGTAAAATTGCGGTAATGAAGTTTGACTGTGTCAAAGTATGTGCAGAAATTTAATGCATTGTCCATGTACGGGGCTGACATGATTTGGACTGAGGAAGAAAGTAGAGAAATTTTTCTAGAGATTTAAGTCGGGATTGAGTGATAAGAGAATGGCTCATCTAGCACTTTTATTCAACGAAGTGATAGATATGGTGAAGAGATATAAGCTAATGTATACTGAATGGCGAGGAGTGGAACAGAAGACTCAAGTTGATAGGAGGAAGATATCCAGTCCCTATTAGAAAGGCAAGAAAGGAAAAAAACAAAAAGCTAAGGCATGTTAAAGAATGGAAAAGCATGGTAGAGATAACCTACTAACTGTATGCAGAAGTGGCACTATGCCAATAAGTGTTCGAAGCCAATTGGCAAACTCTTTATCTGTGACAAACCCAGGCACAAGAAGAAAGAGAGTCCCATGTTAAAGCAGTGGAAGATTTTTTCTTTGGAAGGACCCTCATCTAGACTGACTATTGAGGAGAAAGGAAAGGGTGTGCTCAGAGTTACATTTTCGATTTCCAATATGTCAATTAGAGTTCTATTTGGTACTAATGTTATGCACTCTTTCATTTTGAAAGATTTGGTTGATAGGGTGGAGTTGGATATTACCTATTTGATTATGTCCCCATATGTAGTTAATCAAGTCGATGGGTATATTACTCTTGGACTAAGGTGCACTGATGTTGAGTTTGATTTGTATGGACATTTGTTTATTTGCGATCGATATGTGTTTGACTTTGTAGGGTATGGGATGATTTTAGGTAGGGATTGATTGGCGTATAATGATACTAGGATCTTTTGTGCTAATCGAGTTATCATTTTACGGGGTCTAAGTGATGGGAAAAGGATTATGGTGGCATTAGATGTGATCAATGAATAGTTTGGATTGATGTTTTGAGTAATGGAGGAACTAGAGGATGAAATTATTTGAGCCTTGATAGTTTGAGAATTCATGGTTGTTTCAAACCAGTAATGGGATTACCGATAAGAAGGGTGGTTGAATTACGAATGGATTTGATGTTAGAGGCATAACCTATCAATAGACCGCCTAGCAGAACGGCATTCAAGGAGATGGAAGATTAACGAAGCGGTTGGTGGAACTTGAGCACAAAAATTGCATTAGGACAAGTAGTTTGTCGTGGGAAGAATCCATGATATTCGTAAATAAGTTGGATGGATATTTATAGATGTGTGTTGATTACTAAAAGCTGAGCGAAGTGGCAGTGAAGAATTGTTATCCATATCCCAGGATAGACGACTTATTTCAGGAGCTAGAATATTCTCACGGCTAGATTTGGCAATGGGATTCCACTAATTAAGGATAACAGAGGATAGTGTTCCATTGACTGCATTCAGAATAAAATATGATTCATATGAGTGCTTAGTTATGTCTTTTAGACTAACCAACTGTAATAATTGTGTATTCTACGCCGAAATAAATTTGATTAAAATAAAATTGTTTAAATTTGATATTTGATAATTTATATTTTGAAAACAAATAATAATTAATTAAATTATATTTAATAAAATATTTTGTTAAATAAATTGAATTAAACTAATAAATTCCTTTTGAATAATATATTGAAATTAATAAAATTACTTTATTATCAAAATGAAATTTAAGGAATGAAAAGTTAACCAAATTATATTAGGTGGAAATTTATAAATAAATACAAGAAGTATTTAAAATAAAAAGAAAAGAAATATGGATTGATTGAAATTAGGAATCAATTTACAAGACCAAAGCCCATTATTTTCTTTTCATTTTCTAGAGAACTCGTGGCCTCTTATCCTATCCAAAACCCAAACTCTTTCTCTTAATCGAGCATTAATTCCCTTAGGGAAGAATCATGGCATTATTTTGAAAGAAAAAAAAAATGGGTTCGTGCGCACAAAATCGCTCGACATTAGTAACATCGGCGACATTAAGGGGGTTGAGGTGCTCGCGATTGGCTAAGTCGCTGACTTTGTTAGCGTACGGAGTTGATTATAGCAATTTGGAGGCGTCGATCTTAAGGCGTGGTGGTAGGCATTGTGATTTAGAAGATCGGTGCGATGTTGGCATAGTAGTTGACGATGACTTCGGGATAATCGTGAGTTGTTGCTGGCATAAAATTGATGATGCAGAGGTTGAAGAGATGGAGTTTGGGCTGTCGGGGATTGTGCTAGAATTTTGGCAGCAAAGCTTTGGGTTGGATAGTTGCATTCACGTCAATTTGGTGAGTTTCAATACTCACAATTATATTTATATCTATTTGCGTATCACTTTGCATAAACACACACACAAATATCTCGGTTATTGGTTGAACTGTTTTTCAGAATATTGGTTAGGGTTGATTGTTGTTTAGGATATTGGAATAATGGGGTGTGTGTGTGCATGCTTCGATAATTCATGGTGAAATACATTTATATTTCATTAAAATAAATTAAAATAAACATATTTGAACTCTTATATAAATTTTAAGATTTTATATATGAATATAAAATAATTTAAAGTTTAACTAACTAATAAATTGAATTTAGTATTATTTAAATGGAAAAATCATGAAATGTTTCTTAGTTAATATTCTATAGTTCTCAAAGTGTATTATATGAAATCTTAGCATATAATTCATCCTTGAAAATGAATATATAAATTGATTATATGTTTTATAATTATTTTAAAAATAGTAATTGGTTATAGGAAGCTATGAAATAATTTTTGTATGTAACATTTCGCTACAAATTATGCTGGAGGTTTAAAATGATTAAAAATAGGTTATCTATATTTTTAAAGAATATTTAATTATTAATTAATTATATTAAAGATTGAGAAATTAATTATTCATCGTAAATAACAAGATTACAATTGCGTTCATTTCTTGCTAATCCATGAATATATATTTATTGTTCACTTCTAAGTAATTATTTTCTTATATATGATAGAATGACGTGAATAGTTTTTATTAAGTATTGATTTGGATGTTTTATAATATTTAAAATAGAAATTAGTGAATGATAATTGTGGAATAAATTTTTTGCGCAATGTTTGGTTTTATAATCTATTCATGGGGTTCAAAAGTAGTATATATTTTTTCTGAGTATATTAATGCTATTTAAGTTAAGAACTAAATGCACATATAGATGTAAAATTAATAAATTATTGAATAATAAATGTCATATTTGGTTTTAATTGATTAATTATAGCTTACAAATTATGTAAATTTATGAGAGGTTTTATAAATGACGTTTTGGCATCTTAAAGGGAATTTTCCTAATTTAAAATTCCTTATAAATTAATAGCGGGGGATATAAACATTTATTCACTATTTTTGGCTTTTTAGTCAAAATTTCTGAGTTTTCTAATATCTCTTCTTCTCTTTATTGATTCCTGTGCTATGGATGATTCACCATTTAGATGGATTTGATTCTATGTGATTTCATGATATTTTAATTCTATGTGACGAGATATCAGAATAAATGGAGTTATCAAATTGTTTGGGATAGGGCATTCGGCAATATTTCTCTAGTTATTCTTTAGACTCCTTATATAGAATAGTGTTGTGATGAGTGTAGTTTATGAGCAGTGAATAAATATTTGAGTATCACGCGATAGTGGAGACATTGTAGTGATATTCACTTGGCTATTCATTGTAAGTAGATGACACTCACGTGACGGAAATAGAGTGGATAATGTGAGGTGATACATAGGGATATATGGCTATGTGACTATATTTATGAGTATGACTTTGTGCCTAACCATGACCCAGACTTTGTGTCTATATGTATTGGTTCTATATGCCACTATTATGATGCACTCCAAGTTATGTTTGTAGGAAAAGACCAGATGGCTAGAATCCACCCAACGGCCTGATTGTGGGGTCGCACCTCAGATTCATGACACTATTTTATATACCTTTGTAGTACTTTTATACGTTTGTGGTATTTTCATTTGCACATTTTCCCCTTGTGTCACTTAGGCCAGCAGTTTGTTACCTATAAGGGTAATTAAGCGTCATGGATGATTAGTCCTCGCATTGACAAGCACATTGATGGATGCATGTCACGATGATTGTAAGCTAACTAATACTACAAATACTTTGTTTTTCTAGAGCTTGCTTTGTGCTACTAGTCTCCCTTCTAGTTTTGATGAAGTAGTAGATTGTCATATACGATTGATACATCTTACTATAGCATTGATATGAGCCAGATGCCATATATTATTAATATATATATATATATATATATATATGACTCTACTTGGGACTTTATGCCTTTCATACAGTCATTTTCCATCATGATACTTTCTAATAGACAGATATGAGGAGATGAGGTTATACAGAGATATATGATCAGAGTATAGTGGATTCCCATTTGTGTTGATAGGCAGCCTATCCTATTTGATATATTGATGATTTTTTATTGAGAATAAGAGATATTTTGGAAATGTTTCATGCTAGCGTGATTAAACTTGGTGGTATCTCACTTATTGATGTTTTTTGGATTTGATGATGTTTTCTAGATATGTTTGATTCACCCATTTGAGTTGATTTTGTTATTTCTGTTTTGTTTTGTTTATGTATAGGTGTTGGCATCTTTTGATATCAGCTTTAGTAATTTTATATGGTTTCAAGCCATTTATGAAATGTGATGCTTTGATGATTATTTATGGTATTAAATATTTATTTCAAATGCACATATCCATAATCATATACGCATATTGAATTATTATTAGATAATTTGAGTATCTGCGTTAGTGATATCACATTATTATTCCATGATTATACTGTGTTACCCTTACAGTGGATACTTGATTAGACATAGTCTGACTAGTGTGTTACCTATACAATACTGGGTCAGTCCGAGACATTTCAGGTACAAGGACAACATGACCAGCATTTGTTTAGTGGGCTTAGAGGAGTCTTGGATAATTATATAACACTCGTATAACATTGATTCGCTATATTATTAAACATTGAGTTGTATATTGATTGTTTATCATATTATTGAAATAATTAACTATAGAGATTAGTTGTATTCTTATTGTATTATATATTATATGTTATCACTGCATTTGATTATGTGTTCTATGTGACTTATTATATATTATGTATTGTTCTGTCCCAGAGACACACATGTTTATTGCTTTGTATATTACTCTGCAATGCACTTGGATAGTACGGGGAATTTCCATCTTTAAAACTAGATTTTTAATATATTTAAACCTGCACTTGATTTGATGAAAGAATTTTAAAGTGTTTTTAAATGATTTTAAATCGGATATCATGTATGTTCTTATGGATAAACTATTTTCTGAAAATCACTTGATTTATGTTATTTTTTTATATGACTCTGATATTGGTTGATATAGATGCATTGTACATATTGTATATATGCTATGACTGGTGGCATTTATACTTGTTTGCTTGTTTTGATTGAAAAACTCGATTGATATGCGATATAGTGTTAGGAAATATTCCGTAAGGTATTGTGCTTATCGATCGAATGCATACATGATAGAAACTTGAATAACGAGATAGAGTTTGTAAATATCGATTGAATGCACATATGACGGGAACTCGAATGGATGAGATAGGTGTGTGAAAGAGTACTAGGATGCATACCGATCGATCTCAAGATGGAAGATAATGGACTTGAGCATAAGGTTCGGAGTTCAAAATAAACGCCGGATGTTTTCACTTAGTTTGTACTTAGCAATTTTTGGCTAAGTACACGACCAAAATGGTCAGTGTTGACCATTGTAGAGTAGTCGGTACCTATTACTATTAATGATGGTTTGATTTGGCTAATCTTGGATGTGGACGATAAGGAGTCTTCGGGAAGCGCAACATGGTGGTTTGTTCATGCGACTATCTTTTGATTTTGAAATTATTGCTCTCCAACGATGAGGATTCTTTAATGTGATGGCTTTGAAACATTGATATGGGGATTCTAGGCTTATGAAGGATGTCTGGAGGTGTTACAATAATGATGATGACTTGACGATGGGAGTTATGATGATGATCCATAAGGACAAGTTCGACGAAAGGAGCTTATGTGTAGAACAATGATGTGTTCTGTTATGGAGATGAGTGGAATTATGATTGTGTTCTACTACGGAGACGAGTAGAATGGAATAATGATTATATCCATTATGATGACATGTGCAAAGGGATCATGGATACTCGAAGGTTTCCTATGTGCTCATGTAGAGAGGGTATGTGGGAACGCCCACTTGGATTATGATTGTGTTCATATCTTATAACTATGGATTACAATAGACCTTATGATTGTAGGTCTACTTCTTGGCCTTACGAAGTGGCATTTATTGTGAACCATGGAAATGAGATTCAATTTTGTCTCTAGCTTACGATCATGTCATACGAGTTAACTTATATCCAACGCACTCGAGTGATACGAGGATTATTTGATGGATGATATGTTTGTCATGTTTTCTTATCACCCTAAGGCTGTCACATGAGGTAGATCTCATGAGTGGGATATCTAGACACTCGACCTTGTACTTAGATTGCAGTATATATGTATACACACACACACACACACACATATATATATATATATGTGACGATGATTATAGTAGAGCAGCATGTATTAATTATTATGTGCTAACTCTTTGGATGTAGGAACATGTTAGTTTGATTCTCTCCCTATCTCCCACAGACTATATCGACTTTTATAGTATTTTGAGATTATTTATTACTCAAACCAGATTGTTGTCTGAATCGAGGTTTTATGCTTTGGTTCTTATTATCTCAGGTACTCTTAAATGAGTTGACTAGATAGCAGGTTTGGGTGTTCTGTATTGCTGTACAGATGGATGAGCAGGAGATGATGCTTTCTCATATTTATATTTGAATATATTATTGTTTATTATGACGTGTTACACTGTTGGGCCTAGAAGGTGTCTGTCTATATTATTTAGAGTAGTATATAGTGTGTTTATTATATGTTGTATTAACTTTGCCACTTATGTTGTATAACTGCATGGATCTGCATACTCTGTTTTTTTTTGGTTCATCTAGTTGTAATTGTCTTGGCTATTTTATATCAACGATGATTATTATATTTTATTCGATAAATGTCGTGAGATATATCATAGACTTTGTGGTAGTTTATTTTCTGTACAACCCTTGACTATCGTCCTACTTTGGTCTAGCATCATTACAGTGCACTATACATGTATATTAGATGCTAGATATGTAGGGTGGTCATCACAAGATCCATCGAAGATAGAGGCCATTAACTATTGGAAGAGACGGGAGATGGTCATGGAGATGAAAAGTTTCTTGGATAACGTAGATTCATTAAGAATTTCTCACATATTATTGTACCCTTAACTAAGTTGAATAGAAAGAATGAAAAGTTTGTTTAGATAAGTGTGACGAGTCATTTCAAGAGTTAAAAAAGTTATTTATAAATGCACCTGTCTTAATAGTACCTGAGTGGAATCAGGGGTTGATAGTGAATAACGATGCTTGTGGAACAGGCTTAGAGGTGGTGCTGATGCAAAGAGGTTGAGTGACAGCTTACACATCAAATTTGTTGAAACTGCATGAAGTTAGATATCTGACTTATGATTTGGAGTTGGCAGCGGTAGTTTTCACGCTAGAGGTATGGTGGCATTATCTTTTGGGTGAATGGTTTGAGTTGTATACATACCATAAATCCTTTAAGTACTTATTCTCTCAAAAAGAGTTAAATATGAGGCAATCGAGATGGCTATAATTCTTGATGGCGTACAACTTCAGTATAGTGTATACCTTAGGAAATAGGAATATGGTTTTAGATGCTTTGAGTAGAAATCATTAGAATGGACTTTTAGCCATGATTGAAGAATGGAAGACGTTGGAAACATTGATGTCTTGTGGGGTGCATTATAGAACAAATGTAGGATCGATTCGAGATTTGGAGATGATGGTAAGTTTGGAAGTACATCCCACCTTAATGGATAGAATTACTGCAAGGCAAAGGGATGATCCATTATTAGCCGAGAGAATTAGGTGGTTGGAGATGGATGTAAATGTTAAAGATCTAAAAGGATTCAAGATAGACTCGAATGGATGTCTTAAGAAGAAAGAAAGGCTATATGTTTAGAACGTGGAAAATATTTGGAAGGTGGTCTTGGAAGAAAGTCATCGATCTAAGCTTACCATTCTTCCCGAGGGCATGAAGATGTATTGTGACATGAAGAGAGTATTCTTTTGGGAAGTGATAAAGAGGGATGTCGATGAATATGTAACAAGATGCTTCACTTACCAGCAAGTTAAAGCTGAGCATTAAAAGCCAAGGAAGTTTTCTTCAACTATTGGAGGTGCCGACTTGGAAATGAGATTCAGTGTCCATGGATTTTACTAATGGGTTGTCTAGGTCGAGAATGAGGAAAAAAAGCATTTAGGTGATGTCGATAGATTAACTAAGAGCACCCACTTTATCCTAGTAAGATCGACAAGAATGGTGATAGGTTTGGCTAAGTTATTCATGAAAGATGTTATGAGGATGCATGGGTTTCGAGTAGTATTATGAGTAATAGAGACCCTTTGTTCATCAGCGAGTTTTGCAGAAGCTTGTAAAGTGCATTGGGTACAGAACTGAGCAGCTTACCACCCATAGGTTGATGGTCAAATAGAGAGGGTGAAACGTGTGCTCAAGGATTTGCTAAGGGCATGTGTTTTGGATTTCAAAGGATCTTGAGATGATCACTTGCATTTGGTATGCATATAATGACAGTTACCAATCGTGTATTAGGATGTCCCCATTTGAGGTGCTTTACGGTAGACCGTATAAGTCACTAGTTTGCTAGTCGGACATGAGAGATAGACTCATGTTAGGACCCGATTTGGTAAGAGAAGCTACCAAGGATGTAGAATTGATTCATTCTAGAATGAAGGTGGCACAAACAAGGAAGAAAAGTTATGCCGAAAAGAGGAGAATAGATCTTGAGTTCATGGTAAGCGACTATGTGTTTGTGAAGGTTTCTCCGATGCGATAAGTCATGCACTTTGGGAAGGCGGGGGAATTGGCACCTAGATATGTAGGACTATTTCCGGTTACTAAGGGAATTAGTAAAGTCGTATATAGATTTGAGTTATGAAGTTGTTTAGTGGGTATGCATAATGCTTTTCACATATCACATTCGAGGAAATGTGTGCATGATCTGAATTCAGTGGTGGACCGAGGGCTGTTGAAGATTTATCTATAGAACCAGATCTAAATTATGTTACATGGTTGAAGGGGATAGTAGGCCTTAATACAAAAGAGTAAATGAATAAGGTTATCAAACTTGTTCGCGTCTAGTGAAGTGACGATATTGATGACTGCACTTGGGAGGTAGAGGATAAGATTAGAAATATATATCCCAAATTGTTTTGATATGTATGATTAGGCATGTATGTTTTGATTTATAGATTGGTAGTGACACAAGTATGACATTATGATATGATATTTGAATGTGTTAATAGTGACACCAAAACATTATACTTAATGATTAATAATCTGCATTAGTGGGGAACTAGTGTAATTGTTGTACTATGCGTACATTGATTGATGAAAATGATTTTATCCTGCCTTATTTGAATTTCTAGGATGAAATTCTTATAAGGAAGGGAGATTATAACACCTTGAATCTTGGAGTACCTTTATACAAGGAAAATTAATTAAAAAATGATCAATCAAATTAAATTATGGGATAAAATAAAGATGGATTAATTAATAAGATAGTGAATGAATGTAGGATAAGCAGTTACGAATGAAAGAATATATGGGTCGTGTGTGCATACTTAATATGCAGGTGTTATGAAGTACTATCTATCAACTAGCAAAGTAAGATAAGTAAGGTAAGAAAATGATAACATTAGAATTTTAATATTGGTTAGGGTCTCTCGTCCTACATCCAGTTCTCGAAGCTCCCCTTTGGACTTTCAACTATCAAAACTACCCTCGCTTCATCCGGAGGAATAGGCTTACAATAAAAGAACTTTCTTTGACAATAATGTGTTCTTGAAAACACAGTTTTTGACTGCTCAGTACAATCCTTCCCATTAATCTCCTTTGAGTAGTATGTAATTTTAAGCTTTGATATACGAAAGAAATAAAAGTAAGCTTTTGAGTACTTTTAAAAATCAGAGAAAGCACAGGAATATTAGAGAATAAAGAGAGAAGAGTTGAAAAAATCAAGAGAGTTTTACTTCTCAAATTCATGCTTATTTATAGACGTTGAAGAGTTTGTTTGAGAAGTAACGACCTTTGGTACATTCTATTTCAGTCCAAGAGAGTTGCAATATTTGAGGAGGAAGAGATATGATCAGAGATAGTGGATGCAACTTTTCGATTGAAGAAGATGTATGTTGAGGAATGCTAGCCGTTACCCAGGTCAGATGTTGGGACATTTAGGTCAGACGTCTGAACTGTATTAAAAAAGTTTAAACATAAATCATTGCCAAACATCTGAATATATAAGCCCGACGTCTGATACATGTATAGCTCGATAATTTCCCTTCTTGAGCTTGTAAAACATTTTTAATAGTTTATATGTGCTTATGCTTGTAAAAACTACTTAATGAGATTGTACATATCATCTATTTAAGACATTACCACAATATACTAATATTTCTTAATATAATGATCCTCTTATGTCTGTCTTCAGGTCTTGGTCACAATAATTTACCTGCATATGGATGATATATATACGTATATATATATTGCATGCCAGTGATTATATAGTTGTTGTCATCGAAATCATAGAATAAAGGTTCTAACATTCTCCCCCTTTTTGATGATAACAACTATACAATCAAGTTTATAAGAATGCCCCCTTGAGTTTTGTGATTTCTCCCCTATCTATAGGTAGTATAAAATATCTCCCCCTTTGTCATTATCAAAAAGATTATATGAAACAATATGAGGAAACATCATGGCACTATAATGACACTAACACAATGTCACGGCACTAAATAAAAATAACATAGTCATACACAGTAGGAATTCGAAATAAATTTATTCAACATTGGTAAATAACTTACTGATAGGAAAAATAACCCCATAGGTTAGAGGCATTTTCACCATAGTCGCTATTCTGCCATTGCGACTGATCATGATACTTTTCATCTTCTCGAACGGAAAGTTCCTGAAATGATTGATAGTGGTCGTAATGTAGGGCTTCCTGTGGAGGCCATTACATGTCTTCACTCTCCTCAATGTCCACATTTATTGGATCTTTTCCAAGAGCGTCGGTTTGTAAAGGATCTTCGGTCGTGCTAGGTCATGGTGGATATTCATGAGGTGTTGGAGGTGGTGTAGGAGACGAAGAAGATCGTGAAGAAGATCGTCCCCAAACTTTCCCATAACCTTTCCAAGAGTAGAAACTGCCTTTTTTAAAGTCTTTTCTACTTTAGTCATTCGTGTAAAAAAAAGTTCATTCTAGTCGGAAAACTTTCTTATCCAAGACCTTTTATTTAGAGATAGGAGACGTTGGTTTTGAAGTGTTATATCTCTAATACTTTCTCCTTGTCCTACTGCAATTCGAGCCTCTTGAATTTCGAAATCAGAATAATACCCTTTTGATTCAGAAGGCCCTAGTGTAGAGGTAGGTTGTGTAGGAGTACGCTGTTGTTGTTGGTGGTGGTGGTGTTGGTACTCGGAAAAGGGTGTAATACTTGGTGGATTTCAAAAAGATGCATCAAAGATAGGAAACGAATTCCACTATTCTTACAGGAAGTTCTTCATATTGTGATAAGTATGAAGGAACATTATGTGCTCGAAGAATTCGCATAATATATGGTGCATAGATGATTTTTTGACGAACTGGGGTCCGAAAACTTTTAATTTGGTCAAAAATATATTGAGCCCAATTCACTTTGGTATGGACGAAAATAGCATATAAAGATTTATGGTCACTCTTGCTCATGACTGCCTAATCGAGGAGTAAGGTATTTATAAGCATGTGGTTAAGTAATCTAGCTTTTGGACGAAAATTGAACGGTGATAATTTCCCTATGTCATCTTCCCAAATGAGATGTGTAATTGCATCTCTTGGCATGTATCTTATATCAGGAATATCTTGCAATCTACTTCCTGTATATGAGCACCGTAATATTTACCAAAGCATTTCAACATTGAGTTTTATAACTTTCCCATAAACGCTCATCCAAATCCAATATTCCGGATATGACGGATTCCAAATATGAATTGAACATAAATTGATAAAGAATAAAAATACCACAAGTTGATCAATTTGGTCAGAGTTAGAATCATAATCTATGAGATGGTGAATCTCAGCGTCGCTAACCAAATCATCGATTTCGTAATTAAAAAATCTTTGGAGTGGATACAATGGACCTAATGTATCTTCTTCTTTTCCAATTCCTGTAGTTTCTATCTTCCATCTTTTTCTAGCATCCATTGATCAATGATTTCATTGGTGACAAATTGCTGAGAAGGGGGTTGAGAGTTGGAGCTTTGGCATGTCTTCTTGCGCTTGGAAAAGGGTTTCTTGGCTTTGGGTGCCATTGATTTGAAGGAATTAAAGAAAGAAAATTGATTTGGGGTTTTAGGGTTTTGTTTTAGGTTGGAAGATGATGGTAAAAAAATGTAAGAGATTATTTATAAGTGAGGTTGAAACGGTGAATTTCGAGCATGGTCATACATCTGTATTTTAGATTAGACGTCTGGTCATGTAGGGAATTTTACGGAAGAGTCTTGAACCAGACGTTTGAGCATAAAATCAGACATCTGTGCTAAGTTTGGTAATTTTCCAAAGAATTGGTTCAGACATCTGGTCAAACTGGAAGACGTCTGAGCTGGAATAGAAAAGATTTTAAGATGGTGGGGCCAGATGTCTGTTCGAAATACCAGACATCTGTTCTGTATCTTTTCTATTCAAACACCCCTTTTTCTTTTTCTTTTTTAATTAAAAATGTTATTTTTTATTAAAAAATATAAAATCATATGCGTGGGTAATCTTACTCGGTATGACAAATATTATATATAGTATTAATCTCACAAATCTGGTTCAACCTTTGTATCCTCTTTCAACGGTCGTAGCGGAGATCAGTAAGGAGGTATGGGACTCAATTGAGTTTCTAATGTGCCTTCTCCCCGTAACTTCTGTGGAGTGATCCGATGAACACATGGAGGCGTTTCCTCTGAATGAGGAGAGCGTACATGAACACAATCCTTTGTAGGTGAATGTCCGCATATTGCAAGGATACATTTCTCCACAAAATTTAGATGAGCATCATGGTGTCTTTGTTTATAATACATCTCCTTTTGTACATCCATCATTTCTTTTTGATAATGATGGATTTCGTCGGCTTTGTCAGAAAGAGAGACTGTTTGAAGGTTAATACCATGCTTGGCTTTCTTTCTTTTTGGAGAATAGCCAGTATGATATGTAGGGGAGGGAACAATGTTTAGGGATAGAGATGATTTAGGAGATGTTTTTGTAGGAGAGGTATATGTACCACCAGATGGTGGTAATGAAAAATCAATGGCAGAGTAGGTGGAATCATGGTCAGACGACATGTTGGAAAATTTCTTTTAGTTTAAAAAGATATATATTAGAAACTTTTGTCTGTGATTTGGTACTAAATTTTTATACATATATATAAGATTTAGGTTTTCCATTTTAAAAGGTTGTTTGTTTTATTTGTTAAAATAGTAGTGGTTTTCAGAGGAATTTTTTTAAAAAAAGGGTATAGAAATTATATAGTTTATCAGCCATTAATATTGAGAGGTAGAAAAATAAACAATTTCGAATATTGTTCTCGTTCTTTTTTTAAAGTTCAGATAAAGAGCATATTTCCAGTTCTCTACTAAGTTTTATAGACGATGCTTCACATAGAGCTTTTTTAAAAATGCCTGCTATCTGGTTTTCGACGTTGATGAATTCTAAGGATATGATGCCTTTTTCTACGTTATCTCTAAGAAAATGATGTCTGATATCAATGTGTTTAGTTCGAGAATGATTTATAGGATTCTTAGATAGATTAATTGCACTTGTATTGTCACAATGTATTGGAGAATAAGTTACTATTTTACCAAAATCTTGAAACGTTTGTTGCATATATACAACTTGTGCACAAGCTAGAGTAGCAGAAATGGATTCTGCTTCACAAGTTGAAAGAGAAATCGAACTCTGCTTTTTACTGAACCATGATACAAGGGATTGACCAATAAAATGATAAGTACCACTCGAACTTTTTCTATTTGTTTTGCAACCACCAAAATCAGCATCACTATATGACACGAGTTCAAAAGAGCTTCCTTTAGGATAAAAAAGACTGTAATCTGTAGTGTTAGTTAAGTATCTCAATATATTTAACTGCTCTATAATGTGATTCTTTTGGTTGTGCTTGAAATCTTGCACACAAACATACACTCATCATAATATCGGGTCTACTAGCCGTTAGGTATAACAGGGAGCCTATTATACTTCGATATAACTTTTGATCGAAATTTTTCCCATTTTCATCTTTATAAATATGAATGCTTGTGCTCATTGGTGTTGGTTTACTAGAGGTCTTCTCCATTCCAAATCGTTTTAATAAGTCTAATAGTATTTTTCTTGATATATGAAAAAACCATTTTTTTTTAATTGTTTAATTTTCAATCCTAATAAAAAGTTTAATTCTCCCATATGGGACATTTCAAATTCATTTTTCATGAGATCCGCAAAATCGATACATAATTTTTCATTGACCCAAAAATTATGTCATCTACATATATTTGAACAATTAAAATATCGTTATGATCTGTTTTTATGAAAGTGTTGTGTCTATTTTACCAATTTGAAAGCCAGAACTAATTAAATGAGTTTTTAATCCATCATACCAAGCATGACGTGCTTGTTTTAAACCATATAATGCTTTCTTTAATTTATATACATGTTCAGGAAATTTCTCATATGTGAATAATGGAGGCTGTTCAACATAGACTCTTTCTTTTATAAAACCATTTAAGAAAGCGCTTTTTACATCCATTTGAAAAAGTTCAAGATAATGCTGACAAGCAAAAGAAAGTAATGTTCGGATGGCTTCTAGTCGTGCTACTGGAGCAAAAGTTTCTTCAAAATCAATGCCTTCCACTTGATTGTATCCTTGGGTGACAAGTCTTACTTTATTTCGAACAATGTTTCCATTTTCATCAACTTTATTCTTATAGATCCATTTTATTCCAATTACAGATTGATCTATAGGTCTAGTAACAAGTTCCCATACGTCATCTCTTTCAAATAGATTGAGTTCTTCTTGCATTGCCATAACCCATGATCCATCATTTGTAGCTTCTTTGTAATTCTTTGGCTCAAAGTTTGAAATAAATGCAACATGACTCATTTGATTGAGTTGGTGTCTAGTGGAGACTTTTGTTTTTAAATCACCATTTATATTATTAATTAGATGATTTTTTAGAAGGCAAGGAGGTGATTTCAACATATTTTCAATGTTAATGGAAGTCTCATTATTGTTACTTGAAACAGTAGTATTTTCTGTAGGTTTTGTTGAAATTTCATCTTCATCACTGCTTTTGTTAGTCAAAAAGTTTCCATCGATTGAGACTTGTAAACTTTCTTCAATAGTATTGGTACATTTATTAAAGATTCTGTAAGCTTTGCTATGATCAGAATACCCGAAAAAGATGTCTTCATCAGTTTTTGAATCAAATTTCCCAAGATTATCTTTAGTGTTTAAAATAAAACATTTTGAACCAAATATCCTAAAATAGGAGACTTTGGGTTTCTTGCCAAAAAAACATCTCATAACAAGTATTTTTGGTAAAGGACGTAATGTGACACAGTTCAATACATAATACGTGCGGTAGCTACAGCTTTTGTCAAAAAAAATTCTTTGGTTGATCACTGCTATTGTGCATCATTTGTGCACATTTTTGAAGTGTGCGATTTTTCCTTTCTACGATGCCCTTTTTTTGCGGTGTTTGAAGGAATGAGAAATTATGTGAGATACCTTTCTTGTTGCAATTTTTTTAAATTTCATTTTCAAGTTTAACTCCATGGTCACTTCTTATACTTTTTATCTTAAGATACATTAAGTTTTTAATTTTTTTAGCAAAAATTTTAAACATCTCAAAAGTATCACTTTTACGTTTTAGAAGAAGTGTCCACGTATATCTTGAAAAATCTACAATAACTAGTACATACTTATTATGATTTATTGATTGTACTTGAGTAGGTCCAAACAGATCTAGATGTAATAACTCTAATGGTTGTTTAGTTGAAATTTCCTTTTTAGATTTAAAAGAACTTCGTTTTAATTTGCTATATTAACATGCATCGCATAGATTCTTAACTTCATAATTTATTTTAGGAAGACCTCTACTAAATTATGCTTAGCTACCTTGTTTAAAAACTTAAAATTTATGTGACACAATCGTTTATGCCAAATCCATGGATCATTAAAATCTGCGGATAGACATAAATCACTTGAGTTATTAACTTTCATATTCAATATATAGATGTTTCTATTTCTTAATCCTTTAAAAATCAGATTTTTATTTTGATCAAATATGTTACATCTATTCTTTTCAAAATTTATTTTAAATCCTTTGCCACAAAGTTTAATAATACTTAATAAATTATGTTTCAAATTCTAGACTAAGAGAACATTAATAATAATAGGTGAAATGGACATACCAATATTGATAACATCTCTGATACTAATGACAAATACTTTAGAATTATCTTCAAAAGTTACCGTCCCACCATCAATAGACGTTCTATTTGATAGCATATCTACAGTGGCAGTCATGTATTTGGAGCAGCCACTACCGAGTATCCATTTCTCCTTATGTTTTCTTTTGGGTACCTACAAGATAAAAATAATTTAATTGGTACCCATTTCCTTCATTAGGGTCCTAAGTGTTAGAAGGAGAAGGTAGTCATGCCTAAGAGGGTTTATGACCTTTAAAAACATAATTTTTATTTTGAACAACATTTTAAAAAAATATTATCTATATGCTTTTGCTTAATTAACTTATTGTTAGACTTAGGAGTCCAAATTTTTATTTCCTTAGAGTTTAAAGCCTTTTTGTTAGAAGATGGATTTTTGATCTTTTTGTAGTGAAAGCAATAATTTTTATGTTTAGGAGCTTTCTTGAATCCTTATCCATTGCGATTACCAGAAGGTTTAGAATTTTTGATTATGTTATCTAAATTCTGTTTTCCTTTATTAAATTTCAAAACATTACTTGTAATCTTTTCCAACTTATTTAAGATCAGAAATTCGGATTTTGAAGCTTCTAGATTATCTTTGGAGATACTGTTATCATTGCTAATTTTATTATTTTCTAGTTTAACTTTTCCTAATTCACATGATAGAGAATCATTTTCAATAGAAAGAATTTTGCATTTTTCTTGAGTAATTTCTAATTCTTCTTCCAAAATAGATTTCATCTTTTAGTAACCCTATTTCAAGTTCCATTTGATTTGTCTTAGCGGCATGTTCCTTATTTAACTTCTTAGTTTCTCTATACTTATCATAAATTTCCACGTTTAATTCTAATATTTCATCATAAGTACGATCAGGACATAGCTCTTCAGTGTTTTCCACAAAGCATAAATTTGCTTGCTCATTATCGCTGTTGCTATCGTTGTTTGATGATGATGATGAATCTCAATCATCCTATGTAACTTAAAAAGCTCAATTTTTTCTTGAATCTTCCGAACTTGCTTTTCTTATTGTTGAGTTCTGGACATTGCCTTTTCATATGTCCAAATTTATTGCATTCGTAACATTTGATTGAAGTTTGTCCAGATGAGTTTGAATTTCTCTGTTTGAGACTTTTTCATCTTTTTTAACTTTTTGAATTTGTTGTAGTTTTTTCCAGTAAATACTATCTCGTCCTCATCCAAGTCGGAATCTTTATCATTAGCTTGAAAGGCTATATTCTTTTTCTTATGATTTTGTTCTTTTCTTGCTTGCAAGTTTGCTTCATATGACATTGAGTTTATTATCAATTCTTCAACTTTAAGTTGAGATACGTCGTTGGTCTCTTCAATGGCCAATATTTTTATTTCCCAATCATTTGTTAGGGAATTCAAAATACATGTGACTAAATCAAAATCTATGAACTTGACTTCAAGTGCGATGAGATCATGTTGAATAGTTTGAAATTTAGTGTACATGTCACTAATAGACCCATTTGCTTTCATTTTAAATAAAGAAAATTGATTTTTCAAATTGAAATCTTTGTTAGTTTGAATTATTTGTGCCTTCATGCGTGATTTTTAAAGTGTGCCAAATATCATATGTAGTAGTGGCAACATGACACGTGAAAGTTTGTTTTTATCCACTGAACAGAAAAAAAACATTCATGGCTTTAGCATTGTTAGTAGCGGTGTTCTTTTGTGCGTCTGTCTAATGCTTATGTCTGTTGTTGATGCCATATATTAAACTTGTGTTGCTTACCATATTTTTAGACCATTTGCTTTATAAAAATATGCATTCGTGTAGACCAATAAGCATAATTTGAACCTATGAATAATGAAGGACGTGCAGTAGATTGTCCTTCTTGCAATGTGCTTGCCATATTAAATATGTTTCAAATACGTGTTACAGTAACCTGAAAGAACCTAGCTTTGATACCAAATGAAAGAATATATGGATCGTGTGTGCGTATTTAATATGCATGTGTTATGAAATATTATCTATCAACTAGCAAAGTAAGATAAATAAGGTATGAAAACGACCACACCAGAATTTTTAATACTGGTTCGGATCTCTCGTCCTACATCCAATTCCCGAAGCTCCCGTTCGGACTTTCAACTATCAAAACTCCTCGCTTCGTCTGGAGGAATAGGCTTACAATAAAAGAATTTTCTTTGACAATAGCGTGTTGTTGACAATACAGTTTTTGACTAACCAGTACAATCCTTCCTATAATCTCCTTTGAGAAGTCTATAATTTGAAGCTTTAATATAAGGAAGAAATAAAAGTATGCTTTTGAGTACTTTTAAAATCAGAGAAAGTACAGGAATATTAGAGAATAAAGAGAGAAGAGTTGAGAAAATCAAATGAGTTTTACTTCTCAAATTCATGCTTACTTATAGATATTGAAGAGTTTGTTTGAGAAGTAATGACTTTGGTACATTCTATTTCAGTCCAAGAGTTGCAATTTTAAGGAGGAAGAGATATGACCAGAGATAGTGGATGCAACTCTTCGATTGAAGAAGATGTCTGTTGAGGAGTATTGGCGGTTACCCAGGTCAGACGTCTGGCCTGTATTAAAAAGTTTAAACAAAAAACATTGCCAGATGTCTGAATATATAAGCCAGACGTCTGACACATGTACAGCCTGATAATTTCCCTTCTTGAGCTTGTAAAACCTTTTTAATAGTTTGTATGTGCTTATGCTTGTGAAAAATACTCAAGGAGATTGTATATATCATGTATTTAAGACATTAACACAATATACTAATATTTCTTAATACAATGATCCTTTTGTGTTTGTCTTCAAGTCGTGGTCGCGATAATTTACCTGCATATGGATGATATATATATATATGTGTGTGTGTGTGTGTGTGTATATATATATATGTATGTATGTATGTATGTATGTATGTATGTATGTATGTATTTATGTATGTATGTATGTATGTATGTATGTATGTATGTATGTATGTATGCATGCTAGTGATTGTATGTTGTCGTCGAAATCATAGAATAGATGTTCTAACAATGAATTTAATAAGAATATGCTAAAATGAGGTTTTAGCCCAAAGTATAAATTACTAAACCCTTACACTCCAACTTCTTATTCATTCACTCATTTCACACAAAACTAAAAGAAAGAAAATTAAGAAGATGGGCTAGCCGTAACACAAAAAGGAAGAAGAAAGAAATCAAGCTAAAGGAAAGTGCATTCAAATCTAAGGAGAACAATAGGCTTTAATCAAGTAAAAAAGTGAGTAGTCTTATCTTTAAAACCTACCAAACCAATATGGGTTAGGATTATATGCATGTTCAATGATTTGATGACAAAGAACAAATAAATGAATGTTAAATAATATTTATTCATATTTGAAAATTTAAAGATGATAGCTTTTGATGTGTTAAGATAAAAACGTGAATCAAACCTTGTCCAAATCACTTGAAATTTTTATATGAGGTGTGAAATCGTAATTTGGGGATGAATTTTAATTTCCTAGTTTTCTAAAATTATGTGGAATTATAATGAATTTTTAAGCGGAGAAATGCCTAATTTCGAGAACTAAATTATCTAAAATATTTAAAATAACTATGTTGGCTTGAAAGTTTTACAGAAAGCCAAATATATTAACTTGGATTTTGGGTGAATTTTTAGGATTTTTTCCTTGTATTTTTCGAATTGTTACGAATTAATTAACCAAGGAAAATTTTAATTAATAGTTGGAAATAAATAAGTTAATTAAGCAAGTAATTATTAATTTTGAAAATAGAACTGTAAAGCTTAGGTAAACCAATGAGAATTCGATATATATATGAGTTAGGTGAAATTTAATTTCTTGGAAAGGTAATAAAACAATTTTAAAATTAATTTCGAAACTGCCATTTCAACTAGCGGTAGTCTTATATATGTGTACGTGTGTGTGTTTGGGATCCACTTGCGATAACTAAGTTATAGTCAACATGCGATGGCTATGTTTGAGATCAACTTGTGATAGCTAGTTCAAAAGTTCAAAAGTTCAAAATTGATAGCTCAAATAAGAACAACTTGCTATAGTGGGGTCAATTTGCGATGGCTAAGTTGACATCTACTTGCAGTAGCTACTTTGTAATTAACATGCAATGGCTATATTAGAATCACATGCGGCAATTAAGTTGGATTCTACTTGCAATAGCTAAGATAGAATCAACGTTCGATATATGATAACCGATCAACCAGCGATAGAAAAGTAAACTCAACATGTGATCTCAAAGGCAATGTTAATATGTGATGGCTCAAAGGAACTCAACTTATGATGGTTAGGGAATGTCAATATGAAATGGCCATAAAAGACTTAATATGAGATAGTCATGTAAAGTAGAAGGCTTTAATGTAAAATTTATGTCTATTCACAATAATATGCAAGACTGGAGGAGTTAGAGTTAGACTTTCATAGCATCCATTTGTCTATTCACAACAATACATGAGATTGATGAAGTAATCATAGCATACATATGTTTATTTGTGACAATATACAAAATCGATGGAGTAAGGCTTTCATAGCATCCATTTGTCCATTCACGACAATACACGATATTGATAGTGTAAGGCTTTTGTAACCATTAGTCGTTTATTCAAGATGTTGCATTTGATGATTGTTGGTGTAAGGCCAGTGTGACAACCATTTGTTTAAACAAAACGTAACAAATGATTGAAAATGATGTAACACCTTGGTAGTAACCTAATTATCTGTTCACGATAAAGCTAAGAGAAAATAATGCAAACACCTAGGTGGAAATCTTAAGTGACTAGTACAATCAACTGGTAAGAGAAATCTAGTCAAAATCGTATGGGGGAAATCTCACACTTATAATGAATTAATGATTTATGTTTGTTCGTGATACGGTGTTATTACATAGTACGATATAATGGATGATTGGAAAAGTGAAGGGAAAACTGTTCTGTGCTTTAGTGGTGTGGTCTGCCTATATTATATTTGTTTAGGGTAAAGTATTACTCGTACTAAGATTTATGTTTGATCTGTGTTTTTATTATTTCTCATAAACTCATAAGTACTCATTCGAGTAGGCTGAATTTATAGCTTAGATAGACATCTTTTCAAAACATGAATAAAGAAGCCAAAGACAATGTAGGAGACTTAATTTGTAAATAAAAGCTATTTTGAAAATTCTGTTATGTAAAACCAGAAATTATAACTAGTTAAGTGTCCAGTCAGCGTAATGACTTGTAAATTTTCGATAATTAAATAAGTTTTGGAATTTAATATTGTGAAAAAATTAGAATTCAAGATTTATTAAGGAGAAGAATAACGAGAATGAAATATAATAATGTTAATTTAAGGTAATTACTAACTATTTTGATGTAATTCAAATTAATTAAAATGATTGTAAAGTTAAAAATTGGTTATAAATTATAAATAAGTAAATAAACCAAATGTTGTATTAAACGGCGAAATTGTATGTAATTAATTGAAATTGGTTAACATCGAATAATTAAACGGTATGTGAATTTATTTATTTGTTTGTTTTTAATAAACATAAAATTGGGTTTGAAATTGTAAGTTGTAACAATAGTTTAATTATCATTGAATTATTTAATCTGTTGAAACTTAACTATACAAAATGTAATTTGCAATTGAAATTTGAATGCTATAATTAGCGCAATATACTTGAATTTTGACATGAGAATTTGTTTAAAAGGTTATTAATTTCTGTGTAATTAGAAATGATAAAAATTGTCAGTTATTGATTTGAAATTAAAAGAGGGTTAAATTAATTAATTTAATTAACGTAAAAATAGCCATTTTGGCCACTGTAGCGGATTTTGACGAAACCAGATTCATCGAATTCTAACGGTGAGTAAGATTACAAGTTTTGTATCGATCGAACTTGTTGTTTGATCGTACAGATTCGGAATGCATAGAAATCAATTTAATGAAATCAATTTAAAATAAGCTGATTTGAAAAGCTATCTTCTTCATACAATGGAATTAGGACTTGAAACTTATTCCATTGAATTTGAAAATATCAAAAACATCTATTTTGATATATTGGATGACCCACTTTCATTTCGAGGACAGAACAGGCTTTTTGCGTCGCGTTATCGTTTCGATCCGTCCATTAAATTCCTATCGATTCCATCTACATACACATATATATATATAGCTTTGTTTATCAAACCCTAGCAGCTTTCCCCATTTGTCTGTACGTACATTTCCATCTACTTCCTCTTTCTCAAACGATAGACATTAGACACTCAATTCCAATCTAAAACCCTAATTTACATATCAAAATTAATTTCAAATTACAAACTCCTTCAAACCCTAAGTATTATATATCGTTTCGAAGCTCTCGATGAGCGTAATTCACCGGTGCAATTTGTTTCTCGAATCGAATCATAATTTGGCCAGAAATTAGTGATTTATTCTTGACCGTCCATTGGCCATAGCTTCGTTTAACGATGGATCTTCGATAATGGCTCGATCGGATAGCATGGGCGCATAGAGGGTGATGAGCAGTTTTGATCTATGCGACTACTTGGGTTTGAAGATGCATGACTTTGCCGTGGTAGGGCTTTGAACATGTAGCGGCGGCGGCGGCGGTGGCCTTTGGCCCACTTTGGGCGATCGCGCCATCTTTGCTAGGCTCGGCTTATCTTGAGCGGTCGAATAAAGATGCTTGATCGTGGTGGTTGTCAGCGTGGCGACGATGTAAATTGATTCTCTGGTGGCTGCAGGATGATGAAGCTTAATTGAGATTTGTGAATGCGTTAGGGTTCCATATGCGTATGAAGGGTAACGTGTAGTAGGTACGTGTTGTTTACTTTTTTCATTTTTTCATTTTAATTTTAAATCGTGTAACTTCTAACGTACATAGCTTTTACGTACAAAATCGGATTTACGCGTGGTTTGTTCCAGTGCGATCGCATCAAAATTTCGAAAATTTTGGAACTAGTTTGGATGAATTCTGAGGCTATTCAATTTTGGGCTATTTTTGGCTTTTAAAATCGTTGACAAACCAAACGTGAGTGTTTTAACCCACTCACAACTACTAAATTGTCTTATGTTAGTTAATTTAAAGTTACGATGTGATTGGAATTTGATTGGTTGATGTTTGGTATATTTAAATTTTCATTCCAATTAAATATGACTTTTAATTAATTGAAAACATGTTGATGATAATCAGTTAATTGAGGTTATTTATTGGTTGATTGAATGATGATTGTGATGGATGTTTGATTGTTGATAATGGATGACTGGATATTATATTTTTATATTGTTATAAAACTTCAAGTTCCTTATGGGTTGAAATAATACATACCCGAACTATCTGATAGATTAGGGAGAAATTGTTATGGATTGAAATGATAGACTTGAGCAATTTTAGGGATTTTGAATGTTAATTTGGGATTGCGGGCTGAAATGATATATACCCATAATTAAAAATTACTATGGATTGAAATGATATATGTCTGTATCACTTGACCATAAGGTAGAAAATTATATACGGACTCCGGATTGGTTGAATTAAACGATTTTAAACCCTTAAATCTTGAATTTGGTTAAATGATATTATGAAGGAAATTTATTTATATAAACTAAATTATTTTTTAAAATCCAAGTTTTACATTTTGACATTGGAAATTGGTTTAAATTGAAATTTAAAGTTAGATTTGAAGCATAATGAAATTTATCGAAATTGAGTTATTGAAAATGAATATTTAACTTTGAAATCTATTGGAGTTGGAGTAACTTAAATTGATATTTCAAACATGGATTTGGAATCGATATAGATTTAAATGATTTATTAGAATTGTTGATTTGGAAACTGAATATGGTCCAAATGTGTTGAAATGAAAGAAATGGTTTAATTTGGTATTAATTTCAAATTAATTATTTTAATATAAACTATTTAAAGATATATTATTTCAAAAATCCTGATTATTAAGATTCTCAAACTATTGAACTAATTTAATCAATTTTAAACTATTTTTATCAATTTAAACTATTTTAATTTATTTTAATCTATTATAATCTAATTAATCCAATTTAATCTATTTAACTTATTTTAAACTAATTAACTCATTTTAATCTATTTAATCTATTTTAAATCTATCTAATCTATTTTAAATCTATCTAAGCTATCTTAAATCCATTTAAATTATTTTAATCTACTTTTAAACTATTTTGGAGTATTTTACTATTTAAAAATTTATTTTAAACTATGCTAAACTACTTAAACTATTTATAACTTTCTAAACTATTTCTAAATTTCAGACTGTGTAAAGTGGAAGTGTTTATATTTAAATCCTTGATTTGAAAGCGAAATGAGTAAATGGATGTTATAACTTACATTGGAATTTGAAATGATATTTTCTAGTGAAATGACATATTTTGAGTAAATATGATGATTTTGAAATGAGGGTTTAACCTATTTTGAAAGTATGATTGCAAAAGTGAATATGATTTAGTGATATCATTTTTGAGAATATGATATTTTGATATCAATATCAAATGGTTTTGGAAATGTAAAGGAACCATCCTGTGTGTAATAAGTGTTTAGTTGTTAAAGAAACCGGAATTGGATATTGTCATACTCTCTGGTAATACCAAAAACTACTTTAACAACTTGTGCACGTGGTGGAGATCCAAAATGAAGTAGGATGGTTTGGCGAACGATTCAGCATGAGATATTAACATAGCCCCGACTCCATCGAGTCAGTTTGATGTGACTAAAACAAGAGCCACACCGAGCCAAGTAAGGTTGCACCTCCGATCGGATATGCTTCTTCGATACCATATCATGACTTTGTAATTGATTTAGTGGCCATCCCTCGATTTGATTATGGGATTGTGTTTCGAGGTGGACGGTAGTAGTTGTAATGTGTTACCACCAGCCGGGATCTACAAAACGGTATTACCCTACCCTGGACATTGCCTCGTGTGCCTTGTCACATGCCTTATCGCCCCCATTACAAGTTTGGTTTGTGTCGTATCTATGGAGTGCACTCTGATAGCCTACCAGTTTACAGTGGAGCTTACAGTACTGTATAGACTATGACATTTATATAAAATGTGTTAAGGGGGATATAGGTAAAGCCTTAACTGTAACAACCCAAAATTTAACCCATAAAAATTTAATCCATTGATTAATTAAATAATAAAATGACTTTGTGAAGTTATCAGAATTGAGCCAAGAGAGTTGCACCATTGTTTCCGTGGTAATTTTATGGTCAATTTCTATATATAGAACATCAGAAACCGAGCTAATATGAACAAGATAGGAATAAAAAAATAAAAAAATATGGTAGGTCGATCGGTCGGTCGACCTGGGAACTAGGCGGTCGATGGCCCGATTGACCCGCCTGCCATTTTGGAGGCGAATGAACAATCGATTGTTCATTCGAATGATGGCTCGATTTTTTTTAACCGACTATGACGTATTTTGCATTCTTAAAACCAATCTGGTCCCTCCATTCTTGTATCCAATGGCTGCTATTCAGCCTATGACGTGGTTGCATCTTATTCAATCTCCAAATCCAACGGTCTGAGATCCAATTCTACCCCTATAAATAAGACCCTAGACCTAACGCTTTTTATCATTCTAGATTTTCTCCGCTTGGATTCGCCTTTTCCGGAAGGACCCTAAAAGGAATAATTTTCTAAGGGAGATTCTTTTTGATAAAAATATTTTAACAACCCCAAGTGGATCTGTGAAGGCCTAAAGGGAAGAGCTAAGGACCAGAGGCGAGTGATTGTAATTATTTTAAGACTGCTTTAAGTAATTTAAAATAGGGTTTCAATAGTTGAGTTTTACTATGATTTTTGAAATAACCTTTTTAGCAATTTTATTTACAGTTTTTAGAATTATTTTCAATCTATTTCTTTCTAGTTATTCTTTTCAGTTAATTTTAGTTATTTCTGTTAATTATAGCCTTTTCATTTATTTACAGTTTATTTACAGTGTTTTAATCTATTTACTGTTACTTATGTGTTATTTACATCTTCTTCCTACGCCTTAGATTTTCTTCTATTTTTAGTTTTCTTTTATTTCTCCGTCTTCGTGTATGGATCAGAATAGAATTAATGCCAAATTGGGTTAAATTATAAGAATTCTGAAATAATGAAAGATAATTTTTAAATTATAAAGACTGTAATAAAATAAAATTAAGACTGAAATTATGCCTAACCATGATATTAATTGGACTGGATTAAAGAGATTGGCCTATTTATAATCATGACATGTAAATTATAAAGATTCTAGTATAAATGGAATTGGACTGAAATTATGCCTAATTATGATTAAAAATGGACTAATTAATTGGCCTAATTATAACATAGAATTATAATAAGAAAGAGTAAAAGATGAAAGAGACTTATTTTCACACTTAGACCTTGGGTTAAGTAATAAACATGATTATAACATAGGTTATAACAAGGAAAAGAACAGAATAAGGCTTATTTTAAGACTTAGGATAAATTAATAAGCACATATGTATAAAAAAACGTGTAAAGGCTTATTTAAATAATCTATCTAAGTTAATAAGTATAGATGAAAGTAGGACATGTACCCAACATAATTCCCTATTAAACGAAACGGTGGTCTCCAAGGTTTAAATATCAGATTTCGGTTACGTTTCGTCTCGGAATTTTTACATAAGTTATCTCGTATCGGGAGAGATCTCGGACGAGATGAGTATGTATCGGGTGTACATCTCGGATTGACATCTCGGGTCTTATACTGCATTTCGAGAATATCTCGGATGTACTTACGTGTTTAAAATTAATGTGTCAAAAATTTATTTAACGATTATAACTTTTTTAGTAAAAATAAAAATGGTAACATACTTGATTTACATGGAAAAAGAAATATTTTTAGAAGAGTGGTAGCTTGATTAGCTTAATTGATTTGGTAATGATTGAATAATATCCTTTTATTTGAACGTAATAAAGAAGTGAAACCTTTCGCTATGACTCATTAAGATAAAAAGTAAAGAATATGTCCAAGTAGTTGGTAAATTATAATTGGATTGAGTAGTATCTTTTGAATGAATATGAAAATAAAAATTATTATGGGAAAATAGGAAAAATGTATAACTTCGGGTGAGATCTTGGATTGAGATTTTGATCCATATATCGGGTAAGATTTGAATATCTTGGACGAGATGAGTGTCGAGGGAGATATGGAGGAGATTTGATGTATCGTCTCATTTAAGTGTGAAAATGAGATCTCGAGCGAGATCTCGGGCGAGATATAGGAGATTTAAAACCATGGTGGTCTCACATTAGCATGAAGTGAGATGAGGGCACGCTTATGCTATTAATGGTAGTAATTGGTTAAATAGAAGTCCAAATCACGAGGGATTTGGATAAGGGGCGTAATTAGATATTGTTTGGATGACGAGCCAGTACCAACAATATTTCCTCTATAGTTTCTATGGACACACGGTGATCTCATGTTAGCCTGCAGTGAGATGAGGGGCGCGCTTATGTTGGAGTTTGAGGTAATAATAAGACCCAATAGGTGGAGAAAAAGGTAGCACGGGCATGGTCGCGGTTACGCATGCGACTTCCAGTCTTGTGCTCAGTAATTGCTATGAGTTCCAAATGCTTAGTATGGGTGTCTTTCGTTGACATCATTCATCTTTCTAGATATCATTGGCTGCTGTGTAGGGATTTATATAGCGCCTAGTTCACTTAAGGTCTATGGAGTTGTCGGCCGATCAAAAAGGGTAGAAATAGGGTTACATCCTAATTGCAGGATTAGGAATTCAGCCTAATCAAAGAAAAAAATCAAGGAAAAGTGCAAATAATCAAAGTTAACATATCCTATAGTTAATCGTATTTATTTTTGGTTTATCTCTTTCCTATTTTATTTGTTTTCTCTTTTTATACGAGAACTATTGTATAGTCTATTGCTTTTACTTTGCTTAAAGACTCTGGTAGTTACTATCATTCACCAAACTTTTAGTCTGACCCACTCCTCTACATTCACCTTTTTCCCCCCTTAGGCAATTAAGGGAGAGGACAGTAGATTGCGGTTGCTTGGAGATTTCTTGGAGGAGTTTGGTACCATGTATTTCTTTTCTTTTATCTTTTGTTCTTTCTATGTAATGGCTTATTACGAGGGATGTTATGTACTCTGATTTTTTAGACTGAGTTTTTGTTTCATGAGACATATTGGATTTTTTAAACATGTATGTGGTGTTTGGTATTTGACTTATTTATGAAGCAATTATGAAGTTTTGTTTTAATTAAGTTATTATTTTAAGATTTCGCCGTTTTTATCCATTTTTGTCTTGTGAATCCTAGTATCTATTAGCTTTAGTTATACCTACAATGCACCATGCCTTTTAATGTGTCCTTTTGGGTATATAAAAAGATATGGGGCGTTTCACTTGGTATCAGAGCCTAAGTTTACAGGACTCTTAAAAAATTATTTTGAAAGTAACGTATTTTTCAAAATAACCTATTTTAAAAGTATTTTTCAGAAAAGAACCCTTAGAAATAGTTTTTAAGTATAAAAGAGTTTTATAAAAATTCCCAGAAAGTCTAGTTCTACCTTCTTTTGATTCTTTCGAGCTTAAGTTTCCTTTTCTTTACATAACATGGCTAACTCGTTCCATAGAGCTACGATACCAGAGGTACAAGGGCAAGTGCCCAACACAACGCCGGTAGATGGAAGTCCCTTTAATCTACCAACACCGGTCGATTTTTCTAAGCTATGCAAGGACTTCACTAGCATAGGCTGTGGGACATTTTCTGGCATGAAGGATTTCAAGAAGACACAAGCTAGTTTAGAAGATATGGAGCAAAAGTTTAGATGGTTAGGCTTGGAGGACCGATAGCGAATTCAACCTACTTATTGGAAGCTGAAGGGAGAACTTTAGAAGGTTCCTACAAGCTCTAAGAAACAGTGGTGGAAGGATAAGAAGGATAAGAGGAAAGAAAGGGGACCTTAGAAGCGAATCAATAAAAATAGGAAATGTAAACGCTGTAGAATGAATGGTCATTGCGCAAAATACTGTAAGAATGCAGGAATGGAGGGAAGGTGTTTCAATTATGGACAGCTTGGTCACTTTAGTAAAGTATGTCCTCAGAAAGTGGGGTAGGCAGCAAGTGCACCTGTAGCGCAGATTCAGACTTTGCATGTAACACCTTCCAACGGTAGGCCAAATCGAGGTAGGAAATTTGGTTTCTATTTCTAATTTTCCCACTCAGACTTTTTCGATCCTAGAGCATCACACTCTTTCATCTCTAGTTCTTTGGTAGATTGTTTGCACTTAGACATCTTTTTAGTAGTAAACCCATTGTTTTTTCAAACCCTAAGGGAGGATCGGCACTCTTGTCTATGGTTTGTAGGCGTTTGAAAATTTATATCCTAGGTGTAGAATTTGACTATGATGCCTATATTTTGGGATTTTTGGGGTATGGGATGATTTTGAGAATAGATTGGCTATCCACATATGGAGCTATATTAGATTGCGAGAGGAAATTCATTAGATTAGAGACATGCATCAGTAGGACTCTCGAGATTTCTTGTGACCCATAAGGGTCAGTTATGTTGAGCTTCCTTTATTCCCTCAAGTTATCATCATTAGAGTTAGATTCGGTTCCTTTTGTCGAAGATTTTTCCAGACATCTTTGAGGAGGTTAGGGGACTACCACCCTAAGAGAGAGATTGACTTCAGGATTTATTTGGCTAGCCAATAGCATTACCCGTAGGGCATATGACGTCTAGGGAAAGGAAGGGATTGAGCAAGCAGATCCGTGAGCTTTGGAGAAAGGTTTCATAAGAAGAAACATATCATAATAAGGAGCGCCAATAGTCTTCGCTACCAAGTAGGTGGTTCTCTTCGACTTTGCATTAACTATAGAGAATTAAATAAGCTCACAAAGAAGAACCGTTATCCACTCTTTAGGATGGATGATCTTTTCAACCAGTTAGTTGGCTCTTTTGTATTCTCCCAACTTGATTTAGCCACTGGATTTCATCAGCTTAGGGTCGCTGATGATAACATTGATAAAACCGCATTTGGGACACAAGATGGAGTATTTGAGTGGTTAGTCATGACTTTTTAGCTAACCAGTGTCCCAGCCTATTTTGTAGATTTGATGAACCAGGTTTTTAGATATACCCTAAAATAAAGTTCATGGTGGTATTCGTGGTCGACATTTTAATGTATTCGAAGAAGTATGGAAGAGCATTTTATTCATTTAAAGGAGGTCCTTTGTACCCTTCATGTTCATCGGTTGAAGAGCAGAGTTCTTGAAGTATCACTTTTGAAGTGCATTTATTGGGGCATAGAGAATGTCTACACATGGTAGGGATTTAAGAAACGGTTTTGTACATTTAGGATTGGAATTATGGAAATCCAAAGAGAGGTAGGCAAAGGTTAGATATGTACAATAAAATTCAGTAGATAAGCAGAGAAGAAAGTCCATGTGTAGGTAACTGCAGAAATTATAATTTTCTCAGACTAACGCACTGACGGTGATGTCTTAGAATAAATATGAGTATACAAGAGGAATAGGAGTAAAAGCCTTTAGTTTTTTCGAGGGTAGTAAGTAGGAAGACCCACTTGATGCTAAGCCCAATAAAATGAAAATTTTGAAATTTAAAAAGTTGAAAAAAAAATTGCAATTGTTGGAATTGAAAATTTTCATTATTAATATTTTCTTTCAGAAAATAAATATGGGGTTTTTGAAGAATGGTATGAAATTTAAGTTTGCTTTTTTATATAATGAAAAAAAATTAGAATTCTTTTTGAAGAATTATATATATATATATATATATATATATATATATATATATATATATATATATAACTCACTAATTTCATTGTAAGTAAACAAAGATTTTAAACATAAAAACCTATAGTGTATCAAGTATCGAAAATGTAGATTACAACTATTATTGTTGTAATAAATGTTTTTGTGAAAAATAAGTGGAGCATAGGAAATATCACTATTGTTACAGTAAGTGACTCTCAAGAGAAATATTTTTACATAGGTATATGAGATTTATTGGTATTTATTTAATTGAATCCATACACTAGTATTCTTTTTGGGTTGTAGTAACGGTGTTTGACGCAATATCCGTTTTAACCCAAATAAAAATGTATTTTAAAAGGTAATTTCTAAGTATAGAAACAAAATGGTTTGTAAAGTACACCTATTATTAATAAGCATAAGGAAGTGTTTTTGGAGTTACGGGAATATTAAAACAGCTTTGAAGATGAGTTTTTCTGAAAAATAATGTGTAGTTAGATATTAGAAAATATTTATCATGAAAGAGTATAATTTAAACATATTTTAATCTATTGAAATGGAAAAGAATAATGGTATGATTTTCTATGAAACCAATAAAAATGTTTTGTGCAAGTTACAAGGAATACAAGAAAGAGATATATAAGATATGAAAAACACCATATTTTGTATAGCCTATTTCAAAAAATATAAAAGTAGTTCCTTGTAATTTCACATAAATAAGAAATTCTCTTTTAAAAGATTAATATAAGATTTTAGCATTAATAACTTCTCATAAAAGAAAGTAGTTCCAATACATTAAGATATGAGACTGTTAGGTGTAATAAGAAGCTGTTTTGAAAACACATAAAGAATCTTTTAAAGATATTTTAAAAGAAAATGGTTTGGTAAAAAAGTAAGTTTTTGAAATGAAAAACTTAATAAAAGTAAAATTTGAAAATTCAAATTTTTATAGAAAACTGTAAAAGTTTTTAAAAGAAAGAGAGGTATAAGTTTTAGACTTAAAAAATTGAAAGTTTTTCGCTCTAGGTTTGGGAAATAATATTAAGTGACCAAGTATTTTTGGAATTAATAGAAACTGAAAAGATAATACTTTTAAAGACAAAGATTTTGGGATTTGATGTTTTAATTTTTTTAGAAATCTTAGTTTTTAAAACAAGGTAACAAATACCAAACCAAACTCTTAAATGTAGAGTAGATAAAAATCATTTCCTAGGAGTAACGGAAAAGGTGTAAGGAGATAGCAGTAATTACTTTAGAAGTAATAATGGAAGTTTCGTAAAGTGTATAGGACACTATTAAGAACCTAGGAATGTTTATTCATGAAGAACAGTAAAATGAAATTAGTAAAATAGTAAGACAAGCATGGTTGAGAGTGCTTATTCTTGATTTTGGAAGAACTTGGGATAAGCATCTTTCTTTAGTGAAATTCATATAGTAGTAGTTTTCAAGCTAGCATTGGAATAACACCTTTTGAAGCTCTTTTTGGAAGGCCATGTAAGACATCTTTATGTTGGTTAGAGTCTACAGAAAGGTTGCTTCTTGGTTCCAACATGGTTAAAGAGAATTCCGAGAAGACTAATTTGATTAGGAGAAAATTCGTATCTCATATCTATGTCTCTTTGATAATAGGTTTTAGAATTTTCTTTTTCCATCTTTAATTTTGAATAGGTTCTTTCCTTTATCATCCTTTGGGAGGGTAGAACTTAGGATTTAACCTATGGTTGGTAGGATTTAATGTAAACATGTTAATAGAATTTGTTATGAATGATATATACTAGTAGTTACAAGTGTTTGCTAGTGGATGTTAATGGATGCATAGAGGTACACTAGGCACTACTATTCCTTAGAGACTGACCTAATTAGAACGCTGGAGCATATGTATAACGAATCCCTCTCTCTCCTTTTTCTTTATTGTGGAATTAAATTTTTTATTTATTCGTTTGGATTGACTTGTTATCCTTCATAAAATAAAGAAGCATGGCTCGGCTATCCCACCTAGCCGAGCCAGAACAGAAAAAAACAATAGATATAAAGAAAAAAATCTTAACTAAGTGGGGTCATAAAAAGAACAGGTTCCAAATCGCGATCGATTCCTTTTTCAAATCCTGCTGTAGCTGCACGGGCCCTTCCCGCATGCCACAAATGACCCACAAATAGAAAAAATCCTAGAACAAAATGAGAGGTAGCTAACCAATGTGCATTTTTACTTTATTTCCATGGTTGCCATAAACGTATGTTTATCACATGATTGTTGCATTTGGATGATGGTTGTGGCATGCATATAGAACTATCGGTTATCATTAGAAATTTTTGCATTCATTTGGATACATGGCACGAACACGATTGCTAAAAGGAGGTCAACTGAATTAATAGACAGTTTAATCTTTTGCATTAGTTAGGGAAATTTATGCTACACTAATTGCATAGGTATAATAAATTACATTATAAAAACTTAAGAACAATGGATGAATGGTTGATGATTGAGTAATTGGATGAAAATATTTAGTACATTCATTTATCCTTAGAGATTTCGAGGACGAAATCCCTTAAAGAGGGGAGAATGTAACAACCCGAAATTTAAATCATAATAATTAATTAAATAATAAAATAACTTTATGAAGTTATAGAATTGAGCCATGAGAATTGCACCATTGTGTTCGTGGTAATCTTTGGTCAATTTCCATATATAGAACGTCAAAAACCGAGCTAATACGAACAAGATAGGAATTAAAAAAAATATGGTAGGTCGACCGACAGTTGACTTGGGCACCAGGCGGTCGACTGCCCGGTCGACCCGCCTGCTATTTTGGAGGCGAACGAACAATCTTCGTTCATTCGAATGATAGCTCGATTTTTTGTAACCGACTATGACATGTTTTGCATTCTTAAAACCAATACGGTCCCTCCATTCTTACATCAGATGGCTGTTATTCAGGCTATGGCATGGTTGCATCCTATTCAATCTCCAAATCCAATGGTCCGAGATCACTTCTACCCCTATAAATAAGACCCTAGGCCTAACACATTTTCTCATTCTAGATTTTCTCCGCTTGGGTTCACCTTTTCAGGAAGGACCCTAAAAGGAATAATTTTTCAAGGAGAGAATCTTTTTAATAAAAATATTTTGACAAACCCAAGTGGATCCGTTAAGGCCTAAATTTAAGAGCTAAGCACCAAAGGTGGGTGACTGTAATTATTTTAAGATTTCTTTAAGTAATTTAAAATAATAGGGTTTTCAACAGTTGTAGTTATACTACGATTTTTGGAATAACCTTTTAGCAGTTTTATTTACAGGTTTTAAAATTATTTTTGGTCTACTTATTTTTAGCTGTTCTTTTTAGATAATTTTAGTTATTTTTGTTAATTATAGCTTTTTCATAAATTTACAGTTTATATACAGTATTTTAATCTATTTACTGTTATTTATGTGTAATTTACATCTTCTTCCTACGCCGTAGATTTTCTTCTATTTTCGGTTTTCTTTTATTTCTCCTTCTTGCGTGTGGATTAGAATAGAATTAACATGAATTGGATTAAATTATAAGAATTCTGAAATAATGAAAGATAAGATGTAAATTATAAAGATTGTAATAGAATAGAATTAAGACTGAAATTATGCCTAATTATGATATTAATTGGACTGAATTAAAGAGATTGACCTATTCATAATTATGAGATGTAAATTATAAAGATTATAATATAAATGGAATCAGACTGAAATTATACCTAATTATGATTAGAATTGGACTAATTAATTGATCTAGTTATAACCTAGAATTATAACTAAAAAAGAGTAAAAAATGAAAGAGCCTTATTTTCACACTTAAACCATGGGTTAAGTAACAAGCATGATTATAACGCAGGTTATAATAAGAAAAAGAACATAATAAGGCTTATTTTAAGACTTGGGATAAATTAATAAGCATTGATAGTAGAAAAAAGTGTAAAGACTTATTTAAATAATTTATATAAGTTAATAAGCAAAGATGAAAGTAGGACATGTACCAAATAGCATTCCCTATTATACGAAATGGTGGTCTCACATTAGCCTGAAGTGAGATGAGGGCACACTTATGCTAGGAAAATAGAAGTCTAAATTGGATTTGGATAAGGGGCGCAACTAGATATTGTTTGGATGATGGGCCGGTACCAACAGCATTTCCCCTATAGTTTCTATGAACACATTGTGATATCACATAAGCGTGAAGTGAGATGAGGTGCAAGCTTATGCTGGAGTTTGAGGTAATAAGAAAACCCAATAGGTGGAGCAAAATGTAGCACAAGCATGGTGGAAGTTACGCATGCGACTTCCATTCTTGTGCTCAGTAATCGCTATGAGTTCCAAGCGCTTAGTATGGATGTCTTTCGTAGACACCATTGTCTTTTGTGTAGGGAGCTATATATGTCGTCTGGATCCACAGCGGGTGCTTTATGCATCTTTCGTAGATATCAATGGCCGCTGTGTAGGGAGTTATATAGCATCTATTCTACAGTAAGGCCTATGTAGTAGCAGACCGATCAAAAAGGGTAGAATTATGGTTACATCCTAATTGTAGAATCATGAATTCAGCCTAATCAAAGCAGAAATCAAGGACAAGTGCAAACAATCAAAGTTAACCTATCCTATTGTTAATCGTATTTATTTCTAGTTTATTTCTTTCCCATTTCCTTTGTTTCCTCTTTTTAAACTAGAACTATTATAGAGTATATTGCTTTTACTTTGCTTAAAGACTCTAGTAATTACTATCATTTCTAGCCTTTTAGTCTGACCCACTCCTCTATTTTTCCCTTTCCCCCCTTAGGCAATCAAGAGAGAGAATAGTAGATTGCAGTTGCTTGGAGATTTCTTGAAGGAGTTTGCTGCAATGTATTTCTTTTCTTTCAGCTTTTGTTCTTTCTATGTATTGGCTTATTATGAGGGATATTATGTATTCTGATTTTTGAGACTATGAGTTTTGGTTTCATGAGACATATTGGATTTTTTAGACATGTATATGATATTTGGTATTTGACTTCTTTATGAAGAAATTATGAAATTCTGTTTTAATTTAGTTATTATTTTAAGTTTCCGTTGTTTTTATTTATTTTTGTCTTGTGAATCTTAGTCTCTGTTAGCTTTAGCTATACCTACAATGCACCACGCCTTTTAATGTGTCCTTTTGGGTATTAAAGGGTGTGGGGTGTTTCACTGACGCTATTTTAATACTTTACTTCACTGTAGACATATTATAATAGTGTATTATACTACATAGTAGATAGTTTAACGGATCCTCGGTAGATGGTAATTCCAAACAGCTCTTAAGTTATTGCATGCACATTAGACATTGGATGAGAGATGTAAAATCCAACAAACATCTTTGAAGCCGATACACTCATATTCTGTTGATTTAACTTACATAATATTTAAACTCGAGTGTTTTGTCTTTTCATTACGTTTGAGTCAGTCTGAGCTTTTCAGTGTATTGAAGACTATTTTTTTGAAGGATGAAGACATAGACTTAGTATATTATCTATTTATTATATTTATTCCACTGCATCATGTTGTTCCACTGTATTGTTTATTTATTCGTGTTGTATATATAACCCTGATTGCGTTGTAAAGTGTAATCAAATGTATTTGTAAAACAGCTTCATGAACTGTTTAAATAATTATTATACTTTTTCATTCCGCCATGACATTCCTTTTTGTTTTCTTTCCTCTTCTTTTCTTATTTACCCCATAACAATCCTCCCTTTTGAATGGTTTGGAACCGACATGTGTGGTTTATTGTCGATTTAAACTGTCCAAAAAGCGGGTCGTTACAGCCAGCATCTTCATATGTCGGGTATAGCACTCTATATATGTTTTATTGTATTTACCCCTACGTGGAAACGAAAAGGGTTAATGATGATATAATGAACCATGTAGATCATTTTGATGTAATGGAAATTTATTTAGTTGCTCTGTTTATGTAATATTGTCCAAACAATACCATGTTACTTTGTCACTTGAAAATGATTCTAGTGATGCCTACAGCATCATCAACGCCTATTTTTGGGTCCCAAAGTAGGGGATGTTACAATGCTAAATTGATGTGTTGTTGCCTTAGTGAACTATAGTATTAATTCCAAGGTTAAAAATATTAAAGTTTAAGATGAAATTCAAAAGGTAGGACTCTTTACTGGAATTAGAAGTGGCATGGTAAAGGTTATAGGTTCTATCACAAAATTGGTTTGAAATTATTTCCATTTAGAAAACTTTTTCGTTATTGTTATCAAATTTCCAAATACATTTTCTAAATAAAGATAAATTAAGGTTGTGTAGATTTATAATTCCTAACCCCATCCTCTTTGGATTTTCAATTAACCAAACAATTAAATCTGCTATGGGAATTATCGACACTCTAATTTTATCTATTTTATTAATGACCCATTATGAAAATGTTACATTTAGATAATGTAAAGCAATGGTTTTTTTTATTTTTTTGAAATTGGTTTAGAGTGCTTAGAGTTCAAACTCACGACATATAACAACCACTGAAGCTAGATGCCTTACCACATGGGATAGTGGTAAATGACATGTTTAAAAAAGTTTATTCATCAAAATTTGTTTAAAATGACTCCTCCAACATCATGTTTACAAAAAAGGCTCCTTGTGGTGAGTATTAAGGAGAAAAGAAATGGATGAGGAGAAAATAAATTTGTAAACATAAAATATATCATGGATTGAATTCTCGCCATGATAATTCGAGAATCGGATGTAGGATCGAACACTGTTCTAATACCATGTTGAAATTATTAAATAAAAGAAAACAAAATAGAAAATAAGAAAAAAGGATATTAAAGAAGGAAGTAGACAAACATTAAAAGACTATATTTTTATTAATTGCTTATTTGATAATTCAGTAATATGTGATTTATATTTATCCCTGGATTACTTAGAACCCAAGTAATTATATAATAGGAAATACTATAATAAGGTAAACTATAAAATGTGATTAGTAAATAATAAATTATGAAATCTCCTATAATATTCTTTAATGCTAATAACATGATATAACAACACTAAAGAAATCGTAGAACCAAATTCATGTCACTAAATAAATAAAGCAACCGAAAGAGCGTTTTTTTCCAATGGAAACTTTGTAGGGAGATATTATTGGAGCAATGGACCAATAACTTAGATCAATTCCCTTTTTATACTTATTATAAATTTTTATATAGTTGTTGTACAGTTGACATAAGGAGTCCAAATATATTGACTTTGTTTTCCTTATGTATATGTTGAAGGAAGAATTTATTTTTATCAGATTTCATCATCATCATGAGACAACGAAATAACAATATTAAGTTTGCATGAATAAGTACATAAAACAATAGTCGTGCAACAAAACTTTGAGGAAAAAGCATAATACATTATCAAAGATAGAATAATGACTTATTTAAACTAGATACAATCTATTTTCATTGTTAATTTTCACATTGATAAGAAATATCTATATATGAATTCCTAAAAATTATAATAAGAATATAAGATATTTTTTCATTAATCTTCCTCTAAAAATATAGTAAATTAATTTATGCGGCATATTTAATCTTTTGAATATTCCAGACACTTGCTTTTACATATCCATGCATGTGTAATTTTTTTTTCATTGCAAAACAGTTAGGAAAGACCTTGCTTGCATTTAAAGCATTCATAGTTATGTGCATAATTTACAACAAGAGTGGTATCTACTATGTAGTATGAGCCAAGCATGGCTTTTTCATATGCCATTCATCATTACTTTATTGTTTTGTACATTTAGTATAATAAAAGGTTAAAAGTAAGTTTCCACTGTTAGGTGTGACTCATATTGTGAGTGTGTGGGTTGAACAATAAAGTCTAAAGAAATATGACACATAACGTGATATACATGTGGAATTGGTGTCACGTAATATTGGGAATTCCTTTTGTTACAAGCAAATGCTGCCAAGATCATGTATATGCTTGTTCCAGAAGGCGATGAAAGGAATGTTCAATCGGGATGCTGACACATCAAAAGCATCATTAAGATGACGTCATTTTAGAATAATGAAGTGCGCGTTTATGAGAATACGTTGAAGTACCAGAACACAAGATGCTATCGAAGCCGATGGTTTGAGGGACCATTAGACGATGCAAGAGTGGCCGAAGCTGAACTCCTTTAGAGGGTTAAGCAGAGAATGATTCGTCGAGGTAGAGATATATGATTAAGCAACATGCACCACTGCTTAAAGCAGTCTGACCCACTGCTATTGAAGAGGGCTCATGGATACGCAGTCCGCTCTCCTTTGCATTGAGGACTCATGATCTCCAAGATGACTTGAGTGGAAAGTACTAGCCTTAAGGTGAAGATTTGATATTGCAGATAACTGCGTGAAGAAGTGGAAACATCCTTGCCAACTGCATAGCTTCTTCAGTATGCTCCAAAATGAAGGTTAGAAGAAATGCTTGTCAATGTGAAGAATTGTTAGGTATGGCTCGCATTGTAAGTGCATGGTTGAACAATAAAGTCTCACATTGCAAGAAATATGGCGCATAACGTGATGTATATATGAGATTGGTGACATGTAACATTTGGAATTCTTTTTCTTACAAGTATGCGTTGTCAAGACCATGTGTGTGCTCGTTCTGGAAGGCAACGAAAAGGGTGTTCAATCGGGATGCTAGCACATCAGAAGCTTCATTATGATGGCGTCATCTTAGAACAATGAAACACGCATTTACAGAAATGCGTTGAAGTTCAACATCCACTACAAAATAATATCAACATTTCTTAGTTTATAAGATTGTTATGGTAGATTGACATTTCCTACATCTATACCATAAAGATTTATTTTAGGTGTCGATTTAATTTTTATTTTGTTACTTAAGATAGTAATTTCTTTTATTATTTTAGATGTCAATTTTATAATACATGTTAACACAATTTGTTTGAATATGTAAGCCCACTAAGAGGTTTATTCACGCATCATCGGATTTGATTTGGTGGATGCTTGGTTCTTTGATCATGTTGTGAAAATTATCTCTTTAGCAATGAGATAAGATTGTAAGGATGATGTTTTTTTAATTCTTGAGCTTTCTTTTATGAAAGAGATTTTATTTAACTTAGAATGCAACTTTCAATTTCCGTCTAGCTAGGCATATATATATATATATATATATATATATATATATATATTCCATAATAAAAATTAATGTCTTTTGAATTTGGTTCTCAAATTTGACCTGAATCTAGCAGTGGATTTTACACGAGCAAAAAAGTTTGACCAAAATATTTGCTTCTATTAACGCATTATTTATCGTAACAGCTGCGACAGTTCAAATTTGAAAAAACATTATTATTTCTTTTGTACTTTTGCATTTGTAGAGGCACAATCATTCATCCAAATTGAACTAATTAAACATCCCTTGCCATATTTTCGATATATAAAGTATACCCATTTAGAATAAGTTACATTCTATCCAATTGAAGTAATTGGATCCCTCAATGCATGCAATGAAGTTAAACCAAGTAGTGCGTGTGAGCAGGTTAATCCTTAAAAATATTTTGATGATATAAGCTTATGCATTTTGCGAAAATCTCAAATAGTTTCTATTTTAGGTTGATGAAGATAATGGAGAAAATTTTCTTAGTGTGCTCAATATGGGAGTAGTTCAACAATATTAAAACTGTAGACAGTTTGGTTAAACCGTTATAACTGACGTTTAAATGGTTGTATTGTATACATATTATTTGCATACGGGTTTGAACGTAAGTTTATAAAAATACTTGTCAAATATTTTATATTTTTGAAACCAAAAAACTATATAAATGTGTAAATCTAATGCTCGGATGGTAAAATTTTATTGACTAATTAATTGGATTGCATTTTTCATTTAAATTATGGTATTCCCGTTTGATTGTTGCATATTCACTCTTTTTTGATAGATTTTTGTATCAATGTTCAACATGTACAAAACCTTTGCATTAGTTATAATATACTTTTTTTTCACTCTATATGCACCCCTTCGCCTTCTAAATATAGACTCTTGAATTATATATCATGCTGATGTTGTGTAAAACATTCATTGTGACTATATTTTAAATTTGTTTTTTTTTTTCAAAATGCTTGGTCGTTTAAAATAGTTGGTAAATATTCCATTTTCAGTTAATATGTGAAATTAATATGTACTATATGTCAGAATGATATTATGAAGTTTAAGTTGGTGGATATTGATTGATTTTACCACCTTTTGAACTAAGAATGTGTAATAATGAATTTTCAAAGTTAAATTACATTTGATTTTCAGTGTCTGCATTTTGTTTCTCTTAAAAAGTATTGTTTGTTAAGTATTCATAGCTGGAATTATCAAGGCTATTTGTATTATGCATTATAATTGGGTTGGATGGTAGGTACACGTATGTGCATCTAATATTCAAAGATATTTACTTTTTATTTAATAAAAAAATGAGTGAATGGATGTGTGTTATAAGTGCAAAGGTTTTGATAGTCGCAACACTTTTATTTCAACTTGTTTCCTATGGTATCGGCGACAAATTGGTAGTAAAATTTTGTTGATGGGTAGTCGGAAACGGGACGCCGGTGAATGTTGTAAATCAATGGTGAGATTCCGTAGGTGTTTTCGAAATTTAAAAAAAGACGCAGTGGAAATTATATTCATTGAATTCTCTTTATTAATTATAGAGATGCATAATGTAATTCAATGTTGTTCTCTATTATGTTCAGTTATACAATACTCTTATAAAGGAGCAAAGTTTTGTCATAATTGGTTGACTTGTAATGTTTTGACTTATCATATTGAAATGGTATCTTTTAAATTAACAAAGCAATGTTATTAAGAATATCGCATAATCCGTAATGGTTAATCTAGACAGATGTATCTTGATTTCAGTTTATTCCTACTATTATCGTATCGGTATTTTTGAAATTAGATTCTTTCAGCACACTTACTATTTTACTTTTCCCTCCGGTTCAATCAAATCTGACTAAGATCTTGCCTTACCAATCCACAGAACTATAAGTAATCTCGCACTTTTCAAGATTTTAAATTTTATTTAGCATCCATTTACTTAAACTCTGATCTGCTTACTATTATACATTTTAAGAAATTCTGGAGGTTTATCTGTCAACATATGTTTTAAGTGTTGTAAATGCTATTTAGCTGCATATGCCATCGATTTCATATTTTCAAGAATAGCAGTTTAGTTTGTTGAAGAGAGACCATTATGATGCAAGTCAACTTGTTAAATTAAGGATTATTTGTCTCAAAAGATTAGACATTTGCTCATGCTTTATATTGAGAGTATAACATAGATTGTAATAAAGGAACCCATAATATATCATAGAGATTTTTGTCTAAATATTCTTCAATGTAGGACTTTAATTTTCATCAAATTTCCAACACTAACTTTCCTGAAGGGAAATATTTGTTAGTGACTTACTACAGTCGTAGTTTTTACATTACTGCTTTTGGCTATTGACTGCTGTCTTGTTGATACCATAAGTTTCACTTGTTTCAAATTTTCACTACAGTTAAGCTTTGTGGAGTGTCAGGAAGAATAATACTTGGTAGATTCTACTATTACATTTCTGTTGCTAGCACTTTTTGAAATTTGAATGTTATTAACCACTTTCTGTCTGTTAAGCATGAAATGTCTACTTAAAGGGTCTAGATTATAACAATTTATGCGGTATTAGTTTCATAATAAGGACTTACTACATGCTAAAGGTTGACATAGTATATTGCTGCATTGTTATTATTTCTCGTATGAGCGAAAGTCAATGCATTTGTCGAAGTGACATGTACGGTTAGGGCCGGCCCTAGGGGTTTTGTTTCCCAAGACGAACAGTAATTTCTTTTCATTTTTATTGCCCTAGTTTTTTTATCGTACACGATGATGTTATATGGACACAAACACTTCTATTTGTAATGAAATATTTGAGTTTTATTGAATGAAAATGTTATGTTTTCATCGAGATGAAAAACATTATTGGGCTCAACACGGACCCACCTCTCTATTACTTGTAATTGTACCACACGACTTGACATTAACTTAAGGTCATGTGAAGTACATAGAATTACAAGTTTTAACACATCAAGAATGCTTTGATTTTCTTATGCTTTGAGTTGAAGAGTAGCATCAATAACGTGCATAAAAGTCTATGTATCGTCAGGTATATCTCTCTTTGAAGCTATACACTAATTCCTGCTTCCTCTTTTTCATATGTGGTGTTGTTAGACACTTTTCTCCATTTACTAACTCTATTAATTTTACACCATTCGAATACATATTGCTTATGTTTAAGCAACCATAGTATATATAACTTTGAACTAGGTTCATACAACTTATGACTTGCACTGCCAAAAATTACACATTAAATTGTTCTTTACATAAATACAAGAGCACTTGATAGTGAAATTAGGCCATAACATATGTTTATTAGTAATGTTTATCACCAGCTATAAAATGTCAATAAGAAAGCTTTATACTCTTTCCGCTGCTTTGAAACAAAATAAGTTTACTCACATTTTCTTCACCAGCTCTAGACGCATGTCACGGCTTTCTTGGACGTAGGCCGGCCCTGTATACGGTTGGTTGTAACTAAGCTCCTTCCTAAATAATATTGCACTCCATTAAACTATTTGATCAAATATGAACATGTTCCAAAAATAGGTAATTCGATAGCGTTTAGTTCTGTAAACAAAACTTGTGCCAAAACGCCACGATACTGAGTTGTTTAATTTTTGACTACGATTCTCTTAATCCCTAAAATGCCTATTTCATGTATAGGTCGGGTGGGCAACTGCCCGACCCAAAAGAGAAGGAAAAAAAAGGAAGGGCAAGAAAGAAGAAGATTTCCACAAATTGAACATCAATTGCAGTCTGCAGCCATCTCGATCTCACTTTCATTTCACATCTCGATCTTGCTTTCCTCTCCCGTCTCCCACCTCGATCTTGCTTTCCTCTCCCGTCTCGATCTCGCTTTCATCTCCGGTATTCCATCTCGATCTCGCCCTGCGACGTCCAATTTTCAGATTCCTTGCAATCATAGCAGCAGGCGGTAGGACATATCTGGTGGTAGTTTAACTTCTTCGCAATCTTCAAAAAAGAATTAAAACCCTAGGTCCTCAGCAGCTTCTGTTCACTTGACTTGCTGTTGTTATTTGAATCATTTCAGCCTTTTAAGGTACTTCTTTTGTTTTTCTTTTAACTTTACATAACTTTTTTTTGATAATGACAGCAAAACAACTGCTTTACTCGCCAAAACAATAGCAAAGGGGGAAAAAATTCCGCAATTGCTAATTTTTTAAGCTACTTAAATTTAGTATCTATATTTGTTGGTATTTTAATTTGTTGTTGAATTTCGGTGAAGTAAATTAACTTGTTAGCATGTAAATTTGTGTTAACACTTTAACAATGAATTAAATCAACAAAGAAAAGTTATTTGTTAGTATTTCAATTTGTTGTTGAATCAAATTAGTATTCAATTATACTTAATCATTTAATCAGAAATAGTGTTGAATATTTTATTATCATTATTGTTTGAAGCAATATTGAAAAGACCAATGAAAACTTAGTGTTCATTCTACACAAAAGAATCCGATCTTAGTGTATGGATGTTTTAATCATTCTATACTAATTTTAAGTGTTGGATGTTTGGTTGAGCTTGGTTATTTTGATATGCATGAAAGTGGCAAAATTAACTAAAGTAGTTTAGCTAAATCATTTTTTTACATAAGATGTTTGATCACTTGGATAATTTACCCACTGCAAACTAAATTCCTGGATACATCCCTGGTTAGTTGGTCAATAACTAATGGGAGAATCCATGCACCAGAACAAATGCAATGATGGCGAAGACGATGGAAGTCATGAAATCTATTATCTTCCATGAGCATGAACCAAATGCAGAGAACCAATTTTTCCAAACACACAAACGTTAAACTATATTTTTATCATCTTATTGCATATGGTTTATCAAACTCTTTATCTTTAATTTATTGCATCCTAAATTATATAGCCGACCATTTGGATCAGTATAATTTCCTTATATCGCTTTTTCCATAATTACATTAATAGTACTAAACTATCCTCATATGTTAAACTTTTGTAAGCTTACAAAAATAATTATTTTGACATCTTCTTGTGTATTAAACCTTTGCATTAATTATGCATATTTGTTGCAAGTTATAAAAGGTCATACTTGCACTGATCGAATGACCGTTTTTATCAAAAATTTTAAAATCTCACGACCTGAATCCTGTTACAAATCGAATCTTTCGCTTTACAGTTGGATTTACATTTTGATTCAACTCGGTTAAACCACAACCGAGAAAAATCATTTGATATATAATAATGATACATTCAAGATGATTGGACCCACAATACAAATTTAATTTTTTTCCAAACATTACAAAGATGTAATGAGAAACTATTGAGTTTCAGGTTTACATGTAAAATCTCTAACGTCAAAATCAAGATCAATTTCAAAACGTGTATAAAACCTTACAACATTAATCTTTTGAATCTGCGGATTACAATTTAAACTCTGTTTTGATTTAAAGTTTGAAATTTACAACCTACGATTTGAATCTCATTTTGAAATTTTCGTAAATATTCACTAAAATAATTTATAGATCATCAGGAAAACCAATTCAAGAATTATTGCTTTAATATTGTAATATTATTGATTTTTGTCAAAACAAAAATGTTTGACTATTCGGCTATATATACTAAATAGACATAGAAATGTTGATTAGAATGGACACAAATCATGCATAGTGCATTTGAGTTTTATAGCAGTACTGGCATTATTTCTCTTAGTTGAAGGATTGTTTTTTCTCTCTACTTTTATATGTTAATATTAATTGATTTCTAAGTGCTATTGTAGTTTTGGATTCTTTTGAAAGCAAATCATGTATATTAGTTGGGCAGACATTTTTGATGTGAAATGGTTTAAGCCCTTACGGTGATGGCAGTGATGACGATATCATTAGGAGTTGTGCTTAGGGCATGTTGATATTTTAGCTTTTATGCCCTAAAACTTCATTTTCTTTTTCCTATTATAACTTTGTTTTTGTTCTATTACTTTGTTGTTTGCTTTGGATTTAATATGTTCCATTTTCATAATGTGAATGTTCAAAAATTTGCCTAATATAGTTATTTCATCATACGACGTTGTGTTCTAACATATTCTTAATTTAGGTCCTTTTGCAATCTGATTGATTATAAGCAAGCTCCTGAGTCTTTGTCAGGCAAATATCCATTACGATCTTCCTAAACAATGTGGAGCAATTTTCCTTTATGCTCAGTTTGAAATTATAGGTCTGGAAGATAATGGCAAAGCTTGGGGCCATTGGACGCAGGTACATTTAAGTTATAAGCCACTAGTGTATATTGTTACTTCTAGGATGATGCACTATATTATTTATATTTTTTGTGTGGATATATCCAGGCAATCAAATGAAAGTATGAGGCTTGTTGTTACAACGATTATTGGAGTAGTAGTTGGCTTCTTGATAGGAATTTCTTTCCCTGCAGTCAGTATAACCAAGGTTGGCAGCCAACTTGCTTTTCATATGATTATTTTGATTTCCAGTTACTTAAAAAAACACTATTGTATTTATTTGACACTGTGTGTTTGGCAGCTTCACTTTCCTTCCAGCATCATTTCGTACATAGAAGATAGCAACTCTGGCATCACTACACAAGCTTTATTAAATCGTGCTTGGACATCTGCAAACCAACATAAAAACAATTCTTCAAATAGTACCAAAGTATGCATTTTTAGCCAACTTATTTCAAATATGAAATTGATCCCTTCCCTTCATGTTTAACACCACATTGTTGTTGTCTACGCTATGATTATTGTTGCAAATGTCCTAAGGTTAATTTTTTATTTTTGAACTGTACGTCTTTGCTAGGATTTTAATACTTGTTCTTCTGGCATGCATGAATCAACAAAATCAGATAAAACGAGACCTCAAAAGCTAGAAAGCTAAAAACTTCAATATTATTCGGAAGGAATCTGAAAATGTTTTTGGTTATCAATGTCATTGTGTGAGTTGAATTCCACAGATGCTTTCAGCTTCCTTTATTATTTGGTATCTTAATGATGAAGATTGTTTGGTAACTCTTTACCGTAGCATACGTAATCATTCCCAACAAACTATTTTCAAAGCTACCCTTTTATATATCGTCTTCTGCTAATCTCAAAGCCCCCCCCCCCCCCCCCCCCCAACCCAAAAAAAAAAAACTACACACATATACATGCATGCATGCACGCACATGTGTGTAGCATCATTTTATCTTACATATAGTTACTGATATGTCTAATTTTCTTATGACATAAATCATAATATTCTATAACATTGTCTTTTGAAAAATTGGTCACGTACTGTACTGGTGATCTTATCCAAAGTCCTTTGACATTAAATCCTAAATATTTCCCACTAGGATAATGGGCTTTGATGCTGACAACTTTAACATTATATGTATATATTTTAAATTTCATAAATTTGTGGACAAATTTAACTCCTTGAACCATTTAGAGCATTCCCAATAGTGGCTTGTTCAATCATTGAACAAGCAACAGAGAGCAGCTTGTGGCTCGTTTACAAGTCAGAGAGTTGGCCATTAAAACGGTATAGTACGGCTAACGCTATGCCGTTTTAGTGGCCTCTTATTTACCAATGCAAACATTTTTTATTGGTCTCTTGTTTGGTTTATGGCTTCTTCAGCTGCTTCTGGTATGGTGTGTTGCGGTTGGTTGAAAAAAGGTAATTAAAAAAAAGGGAAGCGAACACACCAATTGTTGGGAATGCTCTTACAAAGCCTCATGACATTCAAAATATTTTTCTTAGTCTTGGATAAATTTGGTGACTTAAACGAGTTAAGGGTTGTTGTAATTCAGATTTTTGTTCCTACAAATCCTCGAGGAGCAGAAAGATTGGCTCCAGGAATTATTGTACCAGAATCAGACTTCCATCTTCGCCGGCTGTGGGGTGATCCAAATGAGGTATGTGGATTCATTTGATGTGACTTTTGTTAGCTGTATAAGTTACAATCCATTTTCATTACAATTGTAAGGTCGAATGTAATCAAAATTTGTTCATTTTGCGTTATTAGATGATGACCTCTATCAAACATTCATATAGTTTGATTTTATCCTAAAGACCTTCGACCACTCGAGATAGATTTGTTTCTTTGAATCCTAAAAAGCGTCGGCAACTTTAAATAAAATGTTTTTATAGTGTATCCTTACAAATTGCCTGCTTAGTGTTTGCTTTCGGTTTTAATTCAGATCGACTCATATTTTAAGTATTTTGGTACATACGATGGATGATTGTTGTAGTCAGTATATTCAGCACCAATCACACAAGCAACTAACTATTGGTAGTTCTATTAGTACCTGAGCTGCTGGACTTAACCTGCTTTAGTAGGTATACCTACACGTTAATAAGTCTAATGCTAAACATGTTTTAGGTTGGTGTGTTTTTTGCACTCTTGTGAGATATCTTCTGCTACCATTTAATTAAAGATTGTATTTGAAGTCTATTCTTTAGGCATTCTAGATTCCTAAGGCGTGCTGTTGCCATAAATTTGCACTCTGGTGAATTATCTTCTGTTTGTTGCAAATAAACTATAATTATGTTCGGTTAGACATGCTGTTGCCATAAGTATGTACTGCTTAAACAGTTGGGCACAGATAGGCCCTATTTGTTAACTGTACTATAAAAAACACTTTGCTAAGGTGCTTCTAGTAGTTGTTTTCTTTCGCAATTAAAAGTGCTTACTGCCTAACTAGAAGTCTGGACTTACCAGACACAAATAGAAGTATTTCCCATAAATGCCAAATGTTCTATGCTAACGAGTTGAGTTGATGAACGAGGCCTTGATACATTCAGTAATTAAACGAGACATTGTGTACATTCTTTGGTTCAGGGTTAATTCACCGTTGATGAATGAGCTGTCTTTTACCTTGTGCATTTTGCAAATAAGCTTCATTTCAACTATTCTTGTTTCACACAAATTTGTAATTTCATATTGTTCACAGGATGTTCCTGTCAAGCCAAAGTACCTTGTTACATTCACTGTGGGATTGGACCAAAAACGTAATATCGATGCTGCAGTGAAGAAGGTTAATTTATTTGGTTGAAGCATTTTTTACAACTGAATGCTTGATTGCTATTTTTACATTAAAAATAGGATTTCTGTATATTTTATACATTCCTGTGGGGTTGTAAGTAATACTCAGTAGCTGGCTTACATGTTTTTTCTTATATTATATAAAATTAAAAGGTTGAAGCGATAAATAGAATGTAGCATGATCACATAAGTTTAATATGTGCAACTCGGTTATGCGTCTCTCTTTTTATAAAGCACGTTACACTCATATATATATATATATATATATATATATATATATATATATATATATATATATAGTAATAAAATACTACAAAGTTGAGTAAAATAGCTCCTCGATCTTTTGTTTCTACGTCTTGTTAGTCTTGTTGATTCATGTTTAGGACTATTATACTATTTCTTACTTCAGTCCATGATGATTATATGATGTTTTCGCAGTTTTCCGATAAGTTTACAATACTGTTGTTCCATTATGATGGGAGGACTAGTGAATGGGATGATTTGGAGTGGTCAAAGCAAGCTATTCACGTAAGCGTGCGGAAGCAAACAAAATGGTGAGAACTTTCCGCTCCTTTTAGTCAGTTAATTACTAGAAATCAGGTAAATCGCCTGATATATAATAATTGATGAAGGTGGTATGCTAAGAGGTTCCTACACCCAGACATTGTGGCTTCCTATGATTACATATTTATCTGGGACGAAGATCTAGGAGTTGAGCATTTTAATGCTGAAAAGTAAGTGAAATCTTTTATCAACATAAGTCGCAAATTTCTCCTTGCTGTAAGAATTTATTTATTTTTGCTTTGTAATTTCTAGGTACATTGATTTGGTGAGGAAACATGGTTTGGAAATTTCACAGCCTGGATTAGAACCAAATAAAGGGTTGACATGGCAAATGACTAAAAGAAGAGGCGATCGAGAGGTTCACAAGTAAAGCTCCTTAATATATCTCAACTGCATATGTTTTATCTGCTTTGTGATTGTGTTGCAATCTCTGTATTTAGTTATAATTTTATTTCATTTTCGAGCAATGAAGTAGAAGTATTCCAGCATATGTATGTGTGTGCATATTGAGCTTTGCTTTCACATCCCTCTTCTTAGAATCCACATTCATTCTCCTTCATTTTCTGTGTGAAAGATATACTAAATGAGCTATTTTTAGTAAATATGACCTTCCTACCATGGAGACAACCCTCACAAAAAGTTCAAACCACTTCAGAACTGATTTTTAGCTTTACCATTTTTGAAGCGGTCATGGGATTAATACTTGCTCCAAAATATATACGTGTATATTATATGTATATATGTAGTCATGTTTCTAAAAAAATTTGGTTATCACAGAGAAACAGAAGAGAGGCCAGGTTGGTGCTCTGATCCTCATCTGCCACCCTGTGCTGCGTAAGTTTTTTTCCCCATTTGTTTATTACATATACAAATTTTGCATATGCACTTTTTTGACCGTTGTGATATTTTATCCAGATTTGTGGAAATAATGGCGCCTGTTTTCTCACGAAATGCATGGCGATGTGTATGGCACATGATTCAGGTAAATTTTGAGTTTGCCTATTATGTACTCAATCTTTGTTATATTGCAGTCAATGTTAAGCATATTATGCTACTGCAGAACGATTTAGTCCATGGCTGGGGTCTTGATTTTGCTCTTAGAAAATGTGTAGAGGTTTGTATCTCGATCTTATATATTTATATTAATACATTAAACTACATTTTTTTTTCCTTATTTTAGTTGATTTATGCCGTGCATTTTTTCTTCTTTCCCGTTTACAGCCTGCTCATGAGAAAATAGGTGTTGTTGATTCCCAGTGGATCATTCACCAGGTGGTTCCTTCGCTAGGAAATCAGGTAAAAAGATATATTTTTATGTTTGATGAGTTTTCTTTTCTTCACTATTTATCTTCCCTTCTGTTTATTTAAACCCTAAGTTAAAACCGTAGTGATACTTAATAAATCGCACATACCTTGTATTGTATGAGCAGGGTAAAGCTGAGAATGGAAAAGCAGCATGGGAAGGGGTAAGTTAGAATCTGGTTCCTTGTATATTAGTAAATCATTTATATTTTTTAGTTTTTTACTTCAATTGTGTAAAATTTTGTTATAGGTCAGAGAGAGGTGCCGGAAAGAGTGGAGTATGTTTCAAGAACGGATGTCCGAAGCAGAGAAAACATACTACAAGTCCATGGGGATTACCCCCCCAAACTCGACGTCTGTTTAGTGATTTGTCATTATACTAGTCTTGCTATTTTCCTGTTCATATTATTTTGAGCTATATCTTTTCTCCTGTATGGTTAGACAATTATTTTATTAAGTGTGCCTGCTCACTCCGTTTATCCTACTATCCCTTTGAGTCCATTATACTGGCTATTTTTCTACATGGCCTGGTTCATTTTTCGAGAGTGCAATGTAATATGTACTAAGCATAAAATATGGTGTAAATTTAGGTTTTAAGAAATTTCTTTAAATCTAGGCGTGGTTTGATTTCAACAAATGACTGCGTTTTAGTTTTCAGATGTTCGCGTTTCCTTTAATTGTCAACAAAACCGGCGGCATTTCAAAGTGACATTGGGCTTATTTGAGTTGTATAAGCTGCTAGATAATCTTGTCGATACCGTTCTCAGATTGGTTCACAGTTCAAACATTATCTATGAACTTTTAATGACTAGTGATGAGACCAGTATTTACTAGTATGATGATGTGTCGAGTATGAGTTATGTTCTGCACCAGGGAAATTAAGCAATATGCAGGCTTCGCTGATCCAAATAGCGGTACAAAGTCTTTTGGTTCATGGAAAAGTGGTTGGGTATTTTCTTTTAAGTTGCTTGTGTCAACCAACAATTCAAAGTAGTCAAATAACAATGATTTGAAGCATTCCTTTTTACGCTGTACTAATTTAGACCGACCTACTAGTTCTTTTAACGAGGGGCAAGCATAAGAATTTATCTTGAAAACGGAAGAACCACCCAAACTTCAAGGACTATCCAAACTTAGTGAAACCGTTTATATATTTCTCTATTTTGATATAAATAAATTATACGTTTCTTTTGACCACTTAGACATTTCATTGGACGGACGCTCTATGAACCTTCAAGGACAATTCATATGTTTAGCCATCAAGTATTTGTCTATGAAGTTGATTCCATTACGTTGCTCTTAACTTGACTATCATTTAGATATGGATCAACGACCTGAATATTTGTTCAAATAGATATCGAACAACTTTTATCATCCAAAACAGTGCATCTTTATATTTCCATTGTTCGGATCTAGAATCTTAGCTTGCATCCTCCCGCTGTGATAAAAAGGAATGAATAGAAAGATAACAAGTAGCAGTGATTTCGAGATAGTGTTCCTAAAGTGCCTCGAAAATGAGCATCACACCGGTTAGGAGGTTTACATATTGATTTGCATGGGCAATTTCTCCTTGAGTTTTCTAACCCCATAAACTTAAGTTCTTTGCCTTCTTTTCCTCCTCCTTTTTATTATAATGTCCAATAGATATTATTTGTTTCGTTGGATCCTCCTCATCATCTATAAATTCTCCTCGTGGTCCTTATCCTTTATGGTGCCGGACGGATGAGTTTGCTTTAGAACAGTTTGTGAAGGAATCATTGATCGGGCTACAGGTAACATTGTAGTTAAGGAAGAGACATTTTCATGACTTCCATAACTAGCCCAATGTACGTACAATGAATGATGATTTACTTATAATAGTTGGAGACAATATGAGGTTATGTATTTGTAGTTGTTGTGGATCAACTACTGAATGACTCACCTGGAGTCTTCTATAGGCGAGTTATGTCTAAGTCAAATACAGAGGATACCACGTGACGGTGTGCAGTGGTGTTTTAGATAGAATTAAGGGTGTGCCCTAGAGACAATTATATAATTGGATTATATAACTTAACTTTTATAACTAATTTTAAACAAAATAAAATAACCTTTTTGGTTTGTTTTCTGTTGTATTATTATTACATTTGGTTGTAATTAATGTTTTAAATACATTAAGTATATAAAACCTTAGAAAAAGGTTTAATCGATTGCAGTTATGAGGGTGTGACACCATGAGTATTGAGTCATAAAATAATTTTTTATCATTAAATGGTTTAAGTCAAGATGTATCGAGAACCAGATAGTTATATATTCTTCGAGACTAGTGTATGTGATGCTCTCCATATGATGAACGATGAATTATTCATGACGGTTGGGGGACACCAATAGGTTACGTATGTATAGTTGTTTGGAACAACTGTAGATCAACTCATCGAGAGTCTTCTATATGTTAAAAGTCAAATAGAAGATCTCATATGATGATGTGTGCTGGTATTTTGATTTAAGAAAACTATGAATCTTAAGTGTGTAGATTATACTTTGATTATGGTCAATCACACAACATCGATGATTGTGTTAATGTTATAGTTTGGTGTAAGTTGAACCGCTTGAAGCGAAATACTAGTCAAGAGAGGATTGTCTTCGAATTGAATGTTAATATCACCGCAATTGGCAGTCAACATAAAGTCAAAGTTTTTGGTCAAATCGATTAATCGATAATTGTTATCAGATTGAACCATAGATTGTGACGTTGCACTTCACAATTAACTACAAATATTATTAAAGCTTTTACCATCTTCGAAGTTCAAGATATCTAAGTGATATAGTGATGACAACATGCACAATGTATCGTTATTTAAGGGTTTCGTTTTAAAAGATAAGAAATTGAATTTCACCTAGATAATCTATAAGTAACTGAATTCATGTCCACTATTGTTCTTCAACACTTCCATACATGCTTTAACATTCAATTATTTAAATACTACCGAGGGCTGAGCTCACACCTGAGAATCACATAACAACTCTCTGTTTTGACCAAAACTAATTTATTGCAATAATTTATAAAAGTTATAAATTATTATTATGGAGAAATTAATATATTGGTATGTTAATTAATTTACCATCATTATTTTAATATTATTAGGGTTGAAATTTTAATTAGTAAAATATATATTTGTTATATATTTATTTAATTATTTATATAAACCGAAAATATTATTTATTAAGTAATAAATGTTTTATCGTAGTTGAAATTATTAATATTGATTAATAATTAGAGGGATAACCATATTGATAATGACTAAATGATTGTTATTTAATTAGGTTATTGAATTTAACTAATAAATAATATCCGTCCCAATGGAAATATATCAAGGAGATATGTCATTTATGCTACAATACATCCATAGAGCCTCCATTTAGACATATTTTTTTTTATTTTTCTCTCTCCAAAATAAATTATATTTTAATGATGGACTTTGCAAGTTTATCACTGAGTTAGAAATAGGATCCCTCAAAGGTGAAGTTGAGGTATATTTGGCCGGGAGAATATTAGAGAAATATTTCCAACTTATATTCCAAAATAAATTCATATTTTGAAAAAAGGTTAGTTTACTTTTAAATTTCATAAAAAAGGGTTTCCATGTTCACTGTTTATGCATGTATGCGCACAACCTAATTTGCATAAGGCCATCGTCATTGAGCACGACAAGGGAGACATCAACTTGACCGGTAGGAGATGGGGATCGAATCAGACCCGACAACATCAACTCTGATTATCTCGCTTAAGCGATTGACGTGGCTAAACGAATTAGGGTTTTGAATAAAGGGGATCGAAATTGATGAGACTAGCATGAGGGAACTTGTATCAGTGATAAGTAAAAGATGATGATAACGAAAGCTCTCCCGGTTGTAAGTGGTATTGGTAATTGGAGGAAGTTTCAAATCAAGTGGTTAGGGTTTTGATTGAAAAGTAGAAAGGTAAATTATTTAGGAGTCCCTATTAAATTTAAAATTATATTTTATACCTTGAAGCAAACATGAATAACCCTCACAGACAAACTTCGCTTTGCATTCAACTTGTGTCATTGAGTTTGTATTACAGTTCTTAACACATTGACATTATTGAAATATATATTATATGCTATATATGACATCAAAATAGGATACAAATATATTAATGTTTAGTTAAATAATCAACATCTTTAGTCATAATTAATATATTAGGACGTTATTTCTTTGATACAAATATTTGATATTTAAATTAAAAATGAATTATAGTTGCTTCAATTTGTAGTATTAATTTACAAAATATTAAGTTTGAATAAATGTTGTTAGGATTTATAATATATTTATTTTAATATTCATTATCATTCGTACATGTATTATTCAAAATAAAATCATGCACATATCATTATATATGAAAATTAATTTGTTATTTATTTGGGAATGAGTAAATATTACTTGAATAGATCATGAATTATCTTGTTAAATATTTTGAATAAATAACACTGGGAATCATATTAATAATGTTGATATACTGGTAATACATTATAACTTAAAAGCAAAATAAAAAATCATTTTAAATAAATATAGTTTAATATTATCAATATTATTCATGATAACACTATAAAATACCTAGTACATAATAAAAAGAATTTTTTTTAAAATCTGTCCTTTCTACCCTGTTGCCCGATGTACGTGATCCAATAATGATATAAGAGTCTACACTATGTTATAATGAACAATATAAAATTTGAATTTAAAATTGATTTAAATTTAAATTTGAATTTATAAAGGTTACTAATAAATTTAAAATTGTAAATTTGTATTCATAAAATTTATAAATAAATTAATCCAAAATTGATTTAAATTGAAACTAACATTTATACGAGTAATGAATAAAATTAAAATTGTTTTACATTTATATTTATAAAGGTTATAAAATATAAACTAAAAATTATTTAAAGTTAATTTATAAAGATATAAATATATAAATTTGAAATAATATTGAATTTAGAATTATCAAAGTTTTAAATAAATAAATTTAAAATAATTTTAAATTATAATATGAATTATAAATGTTAAGTTCATAAAAGGTCACAATAAAGTTATAATATTAATTAATTATTAACTGATAATAATATATTCATAAACAAAAGATTTAGTATTCTATTATAAATTTTAAAATTAAATAAGATAATTTTATATAATGTATATAAAATGAAATAATACGATTTTAAAAGGTAAAATTGAAATAAAACTCATTATAGTTATTAGGAATAATCACATATATATACAATTGTATATACATATAAAATGGCAAATGATGTCACAGAGTATCGTGAAAACTTATTATGCCTTATGGACGATGATACTCATTATTATTATTTTGAGCTTATGAATCTAAAATAACGTAGCTTTTTGTTGGTTATAATATATAAATGGAGCAACATACATTCTTATCGTTGTTGAGCACTCTTAAGCTATAAATAAAATTTGGTGTTTATTTTGTCCCTAAATTAGTAAGAATATTTTATAACTTTGTTGAGCACCCTTAAGCGTTACAAAATTTTCCTTAAGCAATCACGAAATGATGGGTCATGTGTATAGAATATAATTTATGATTTTTTGAGCATCCTCGAGGCCATAAAGATTATTAGGAGGAAAGAAGAATGTACGGTTAGGAGTTATATACAAGATATAACTAATAATGTGTTATTTACCACTTATAGGGGTTATAACATTTTAAGTACATTCAAAGTATAGTAATATGATAAATGGATTCTACCACTCACTATAGGAGTTTACTGCATCTCATTTGGGGGTTTGTAAGAGATGTAAAATCTAGTGGGATCCCTTTTAGAATAATTATAATAAATCATTCCAATAATTATAAGAACATATGTAATATTATAATAAAGTTTGACAATGAGAGTAATAATTTACTTAATAATAATATAATATTTTGGCATGTTGTTGCTTCGACCCCATGCAAGAGATGAATAATAAAACCATTAAAAATTTCATGTCTCATCACTTAAGTGTGAATTAATCGAAATATTATTTGTAATATATATAATATACAAAATTTCAATAATATCATTTCATTCAAAATGAGCAAATAAACCAATGTGCATGGTCATGTGTTTAATATAATTGAATATGATGAGGATTTTGTTGTGTTGGAAACAACAATAGACCAAGACTACAGACTGATCTAAGAATCAATCATTGAAATGTCAGTTTTGATCTATTTACTTAAATGCACTTTAATCGATCTCCATAACGTGTTAAGGATGATTGAATGCATTTTTATGAAGAAATCTAGTGCACTCTTGTAGTAAAGGGTGTATCTTTTGAACGATTTGGCCACTTAAAAGAGAAAATGAAAGTTTGAAAGTAGATGTAATATAGGCACAGTTGGGATGAAGAGAGAGTGAATGGTCTTGTCTGCTTGATGAAGAGACATCGAAGATAGAATTGTGTAAAATATTTGTAGACTCTTAATGAGGAAGAAAAATATAATTTCTATTCTAAACGTATTTTTCTTATAGAAAATTGATATCTATAAGATTTATTTCTTTGAGTTTGAGATACTTGATCTGAAACTTTCGACTGTATATTAGTTATAGTGGAAGAAGTAAATAGTCCATATTAAGTGATTAAATGGATCTTTGTATTTCGAATGTTATTGTAACAACAATAATAGTGGCAATACACCACAGAATAATTGCTAATGGACGCATTAGGTTTTGAAAAATTACTTTTGTGTATATTGAATATCACCTATGAAATAATAACTATTTAGATTTTGACTAAAAATAGATGCATTTTTTTTCTATATATCATGAATATTCATTATAAATTTAAATCTATTATTGTTATTTTGATGATGATATTTTTTTTCATAATAATAGTGTGTTAGCTATAGAAAATACAAAATCATCTAAGTATTAAACAAATACTTTTGGAATCATGGATTAAGCCATAATTTGATAAATTATTCTTAATCATATGATTGTGAATCGTACTGTACTTGAAAATTGTAACACAAATGATTAACAATAAAACATCCATTTAATGGGAGCAATAAAAAAAGTAAAGAACTCTTCGGATTGATACTTATAGATGTATGAAGTCCAAGGTCTAATGATACTTAATGCGGATCCACTTACTTCATCAAAATTCATCGACTAATTTTCTCATATACAAACATATATATATATATATATATATATATATATATCTGATATCCAAGTTAGATATCTATGATAAATGCATAGAACATAAAATGGAAGTACAAATAACATGCAAAAGAACTGAAACAATTTGATTTGATTGAATATGAGTATATTGAATAAGAGTTCTATGAGTACCCAAAATAATATATGATTCACTCTCAAAATCACTTCTCCCTATGCTATATATTGACATATCATTAAAGAGTAATCGTACTATGTTGAAAAATTACAATTGATAATGAGTGAAGTCGATGTGCCATTTTTTACGGTTGTGTACTTAAGAGTATGCACATATGTTAAATTTGATTTCATCTAAAATTGAGATTATATACAAGATATGAATTGGGAAGAAACCCCATCTTAAGTAGTTTAAGATATGTGTTTTTTTACCTACATTATAAATATGTTTCGCGAACTCTGAACTACATTTATTTTATGAATGTATATAGATATTTCATAAATATCTTATATGCTTATCCTATATCATTGAGAAATGTTAACCAGCTTTTTAACCAAGCAAATTTCAACCGGAATTAGAAGGCCAAAATGAAAACAGAAACTCAAGAACTTGGAAATATGGTTAGAAGGAGAAAAGGATGATACTTGAAAAGTTTGAAGGGAATGGAGTAAAGTGGACCACTTGGTACTGAGAGAAACCTTTCGGTACCGAGAGGATTTTTCTCTACCTTAGACCTCCTGAACCTCATGTACTTGAAGCACTACCTCAAGTGATTTCGTGAAGTACTTTTTTCAAAGAATTGACAAGCAAATCAAAAGATTTTTCGACTGAAGGAAGGCAAGAACAAGTGGTACTAGAACCTCCTTGAAAGAACTAAATATCAAAGGAAAAGCGTTCGATACATACTGGATCGGAGATAGGAAGCAAAATGGAAGAAGAAGATGGAAACTTCAACCAACACAAACCTCTCGGTACCAAGAGAAACATCTTGGTTCCGAATGGTTTCGATTTATGATTGGGCTGGCTATTGCTCGCCTACACCTTTAGGCTTACATCTGGACCTTGGAGTTTGTGGGCTTCTAACTTAACCGATGATTTCCTCTATAAATATCGAACCTATAGCAACCAAGGGAGGACTTTTGGGCACTTCTCCTTCTTTATCCCCTAACTCTCTATACATTAGTCGTCAAGATAGACATTGTTAGTAGTTCTAAGCTTAAGAACCTATCAATTCCTAGTACTTTTGACTTTAATCTCACTCAAATCTCTGATAAACAAATATAAAGTAAACGTAGGTTAGAGATTGCCGAACCACTATAAATATTCTAGTGTCTCTTTACATTTTGCATACACTTTCTGCTAGTTCTCAATATTTCTGTAAGTTTTTGGATGTTGCGCCATTTTTGGTGTCAATATTTTGGTGCTTTCATTGAGAAAAGAGCTTATATCTAAAATTTGAAGGAGATGAAGTGGCCTAAAACTGGACCTAAGATCATAGGAAGTTAACCAAAGCTTAGGAGCAGTCACGAGGTGTCCTCAAATACTAATTTTCCCATCTACGTGACCAGAGAGGAGGTGGAGAGAATAATGAAGGAGATGAACGATGGAATAATGACTCAACAACAAGTAGTTTTTCCAAATAATAGGACTGCAAGGAAGAGTTGGAGTTGCTGGAATTCGAAACCAAAGGTCGGATGTCAATGTAGGAACATATGGAGTTAGAGAAAAGAAAACCGAAAGAATCCTCCCACGACCAGAACCTGTCGGTACCGATCATAATTCTCTGAGTACCGAGAGGATTCTACTCGGGGGAAATGTTTGTTTAGGCTTAGGGCGAGCTGGGATGCCAAAAATGGACGATGTTGGGGCTAGAAATCAAATCAGAATGCAAATGCACAACGATCAGAGGAGTATGTATCAGAATTTTCCCATAGGAACGGGGGTAAAATGAAGCTAGATTTGCGAATCATAATGCAAATGCGCACCTAGAGGAGTATGTGTTGGAGTTGCCCTATAGGAGCGAGGAGCAAAATGGAGCTACTGATCGTAGACTTCTACTGGACGACAACCGCCGAATAGCTGATCTGGCCAGAAGGATAGTGAGAGGTGGACCACTAGACCAGAGTTTGGAGGATGTAAATAGGAATCGAATCCATTTACCTTTAACATCCAGCATTCCAGGAATCTTCTCGATTTCAAGCTTCCGACATTGGAAATGTACAGTGTAAAGATAGATCCAACGGTTCACTTATTGAGATACATCTGACACATGGAGGTGTTAGGCTGCTTCTGAGGAGGTGATGCAGCGGTGCTTTCTATTTTACCTAACAAATTCGGAAGCAATATAGTTTAGACAGCTAGAGAATGGATCCACAAGCATGTGGACCAAGCTAGTGAGCAAGTTAATGAGATAGTTCAAGGTTTGCATTTCATGACCTAAGAAAGTGATGACGCTATCAAGAGTGAAGCAAAGAGCTAGACAGACCATGAGGAGAAACTTGACCGGGTTTAATATGGTAGTCGCTGCAGTCAAAAAAGCCGATACATTGGTGATTTTGATAGCGGTAGTTTCAAGAGTCATGAATAAGGTGGATTTTAGGATTGCTTTGGACAACGATCCACCAATGGATCTTATAGAGCTTTGTCATGAGGTAAGAAATACTTGCATTAGGACGAGCTAAAGTTGAGGACGTTGAAATAAATGTTGTGAATGATGGAGGACCATCCAAAGCAGAATATGGTGGAGACAAAAGAAAGTGGAAAACTGAAGATAACTTTGGAGAATTGAAGCGGCCAAGGAGGGAATCAAAATTATCTTCTTACACTGACCTAACCAAAACCACAAAGAGTATATACCTAGATACTACAGGGTAGATCCCCTATCGAAAGCCAACTAAGAAGGAACCCACAAATCAGGAGAAAAGGTTTGGAAAGTTTTGCTTGTTTCATGAGCTAGATGGACATGAAACGAAAAAGTGCAGTCACCTTCGCGATTCGATAGAAGAGACGATTCAGAGCAACCGGTTGCCACAATATGTAAGGAACCAAACTGCGATGGTGCAGCCAAAGCAGCCACCATATGCAGCGAATGCATTAAGACACAACCAGGGATCTGGATCAAGATTGGTAATCCCATGATCGGGATGGACATGAATCGGGTTCGTTTCCTACACTTTGCTTTCCGTTTTGAATAATTAAGACAATAATAACCTCAGACCACTTATACATGTACGAAACCTCAATTGACCTTTAGCCACGCTCTAAATAGGGTGTCTAAGGTGAATATTTAGGATGATAGCTTTCTTTCTTTGATTTGAAATATTTGATTTTGAAATCCACTTGAACGTGATGACGGATATTGATCATGGTAGTCTAGTTCGGAGAAACGGGACGGTGACTGTAACATCCTAAAAATTTATCGTCCTGATTTTGAATACTTAATTAATTTTAAATATTTAAGTAATTGGATTTTAAATTTTAATAACTTGAATTCAAGCATAGGGATTATTTAAATATTTGAATTATGAATTAAAAATTGATTAATGGATGCAATAGCCTTATTTAACTCTTTTTAATTAACAAATAATAATGGCGAACTCATTTTGTAAATTTATTTACATAATAAATAGTTCAAATAATAATAAGAAAATTAATTGTTAATAAAATGACTTGATTTTTAATAACGTATTTTAATTTAATTTACTGGATTTTCCCGTAACTTTTAATTTGGAAAAAATTATATATTCATTTACCGTATTTTATGGCAAACAATGGTATTTTTAGAATCTCATAGAATAAAATAATCTATGTATTTAATTGTTGATTTTTGATCATGTAGCATTTTGATGCATGATTGTATTTTTATTTCTGTCGTCGCAATTCGTACATGAATGGGATATTGGGTAGCTGAGTAACGCAAAACTCTATTCTCAAAACATTTTTAAAATCAAATTAAAAATTAAAAACTTTCAACATAATTTGATATGTTGCTTAAGAATGTTGTTTTTCTTGTAAATTTTGACTTACTTGGGTTTGAAGGAAATGATTGACTTTTGTTTATATGTATTTATACTAAACACTTAAGTTTTTTTTCCATTTCCCCTTTTAAATCCACTTTCCCTCTTTCACCCTTACTTTCTAGTAAAGAAAAAAAATTCTGCAAGTTCAAAAATGAAAAAAATCAAATCAACCACTCTTCTAAACATTACAAAATTTGTTTCGATGAGTTCATATGCTCGAGATCTTCAATCCATGTCATTATGGTAGCATGCAGTTAGGGTTTTGGGATGGGAAAAGTGTTGGTTGAGACTAGGGTTAGGCTTTGGGAGAGATTTTGGCAACGATAGGTTGCAAAATTGATGCATTGTGTTACTCATGTCGAGGAGTATTAGTGATCGGAGTTTGGAGGCATGCGGTGGAAAGGGGAATTCATGACATCTTGTCACAATTGGGGGCATCAGGTTGGTAAATTGAGGGAGTGACATGATGGTGGGGTTGGTGGGTTCATTGCGAAGCTCTCACATAGAGTGACGTGTGAGAAAGTGGTTGGCAATTTCGCCAACAAATGGTGGAGGAGTCGATGATGGAAGGTGGTGTGCATTTTGGTATCACTATGTGCATATTCGTTCATGTATAGGAGCGGATTAGGGTGGGGAAGAAAGGATTAGTTTTGATTTGGGAAATTAGTTTGTTAATTAAATAATTAATGAATATTTTAATCCTAAAACTTATCAAATTAATAACTATGTCATATAAGACTGGCTTTGGACGCGGTCAGTTGCGTTGTACTCAAGGAATTCTTATCTTCATGTTGGAATTGGATTCGTCAATTTTGGAGCTATTAGAATTTTGGGTTAAAATTGAACGTCTTTTGATTTTTGTTCGAATCAGAATGCAAAAGCATCAACTAGAATTTTGATGAGTTCACTCACCTCTAAACAAACTATATGATTCTGTGTTGTCATAGATTATTGTTGAATGCTTGGATGATAGATGATAGTTTTAATGAAGTATAAATTAGTAATAAAATTTGTAGTGATTTAATTTAATTATGTTAGACATAGTTAAATTAGTTATACTTCATTTGCGATATCTTTTCAGCAGAATAAAACATTGTTGTACTATAATCAAATTGAATAGATTGTTTGGGATATCTATCATCTATTTAGCAGAATAAAACACTATTTTGCTATAGTTAAATTGAATGGATTATTTTGGATAAAAGATATTGTTTAATTGTTTTGTTTCGATTTGAATTCCCACTCGTTAGCAGATGGCATAAATAACCATTGTGTTGCAAGGAACAAAAAGCAAGAGGAAGTCGAAGTGTATGTAGTGAATAGGTCGCCACGAAACATTTCGTAATACACATACATATGTGTGATTTACATGGGACTTTTGTAGAGAGAACCTATGGGTTTCTCACCATTATTAATTTACTATTATATACATCTTACTTACTTTCTTGTATCGCTTATATTGATGTTCGGTTTAAATATTTGTGACATAGTATTTGAATTGTGTAAGTGTCGTTACAGTGATTTTTGCTATACCGTCACTTATGAAATATTATCTCCTTAAATTTCTGTGTGTGTTGAGCTTATGCTTGAATTTTTACCAAGTATATATTTGGTCACGTTTTTGCACTTTGAAAGTTGTTTTAATCTATATTTTCAAAATTTTGAGAATTTTGAAAATAAAGGTTCAGTTTTGGTTAAAAATTTATAAAATAATTTATAAATTTGATTGATTATCTTTCAGGATAATTAATGTTGTATTAGATTTATAAATGATTATAAATTTGATTTGTTAACTTTTGGGGTAATTAAAGTTGTTTTTAAATTTATAAATTTGATTTATTACCTTCGAGATAATTAATGTTGTTTAAATATATAAAAAGATTATAACTTGATTTATTGTCTTTTGGGAAAAATAATGTAATTTTAAAATGTATAGATCATAGTTTATAAATGTGGAAATATTTAAAAAGGAATGGTTAAAAACAAAGCTAAGTGTAAATTGTTTTGGGGTTATGTAAACAATGTTTTCGATGATATTTTTTTGACCAACCTATTTGATACACTTAGAAATATAATTTTTCCTTTTAAAAGAATACTTTTAAAAGAGCATTTCTAAGGTGTTTTATAAATATTTGTGATGTGAAAATCAAGCACAAAAAGAATCAAATGTTTTAAAAGCTTGATTTGTTTATTGGTGACAAGTTTATGTGATCTAATTTCTACATAAAATCATTCATGTAATCTCGATAGCTGATCTCATAACTATTGATTTTAATATCATTCTTGGTGTTTTGTCAATCTAAGACAATTTGTCACTCATTTTGAGCATTGACATCCAACACCATGGATGACTAGAACCAAAAAACAAGTAGGAGCCAAGCCCATGGGTCACACCGATTAGGATATATACACATTTACCTAGAAAGTTGTTGGTAGCTTGCATGCGTTGATGTTAGCATATTCGGATGCTCGCATGAGGCGGAGGTCCATATTGTAAATTCCCGAGAGTGATTTGTGTTTGGCATGGGCCATCAAGTATATTTTATCTAGAGGTATACTTTTAGTGTAGGGGGTGCATTTCCTTGTTATGTTGGATAAAATCATTCTCCTTGTTTCGATTCGAACCTGGAATTAATCTTTTCTTCTTTTATGCTTCGTCAATCCAATAAGAATTTTTGTTCATCTAGGCATTGATATTCTTTGCGAGAGACGACTAAAACTAAAGAGCGGGTGGAAGCCAAGTATGTGGGATTACTCCCATTAGGCTATCTTTACATCTACTCTAGATTGGATTCGATGGTATGCGCTCGAAGATGTGATACTTGGATTCTCGATAAGGTTAGTGGGGTCCGGCTTGGACGTGTCCGAGAGCTATCGTGGTTCTCAAGTGTATTTCTAGAGTTATACTTTCAGTAAAGGGGCGCACCCTCCTAGTCATTATTGGAAAATTTCCCTTTCCATATTTGATTCAAATCTTTGAACTATTTTCTTAATTACATCAAGAAGTTTCTAGAGCTCTTCTTGATGTTTAATTATTTGTGCCAATTCTTTAAGTTTGGATTTTGATCATGTTTATACCCATTCTTCCAAGTTAGGCTTTATTCTAATTATTTCCATTCTTTCATCTATGGATGTTGCTCTTGTGAGGTAAAAACTCATTCCGCGTTTGGTGGCATAGTTTCATAGAAATAATTATAGGTTAATCATATTATTTGTTTTCTCACGCTAGTTTTTTAGACTGATTCAAGTGTTATTTTATTGTAATGCTTGGGTCAAACTGAGTATTTTTTAGGTTGTCGTTGGTGGTACTTGGAGCTCATAGAGTAGAGTTGGATGTGCACTTATCGTAATACTTTCATTTCCTGTTGTATTATTATATATACCTATCAGCAATTGGAAGGTCAAAAATTTATGACTGTCTAGTTAATGAGGTTTGTTATTAACTCTAATGTACTTGTATCTTGGAGTGACAGTTTATGCAATCTTTATTATATTATATATTGTCGTCTCCATTGTGAAATTCTGTTTTCCCTGTTTGTTCCTTTTATTTTACCTTAACAATATGCCTTTTTCGATGATTGGATGTTTGGCATTAGAATACGGTGGATGTATTTATTGTTGTCTTTCGATGGTCAAAAAGGGGGTTGTTACAGTGACTGCGAGAAGTCAGTCCCCTTACCTGAGAGTAAGTGGATGAGCTTTCTTGTCATCATGTCCCTTCACCGAGGAGCAAGCAGAGTGGGCTTAGCAAGGATCTAGAGAGATCAAAAGTAATCCCCTTACTGGAGAGTGAGTGGATGGATTTACTTGGTTATTGGTCCTCTTGCCGACGAGCTAGCAGATTGGACTCAACAAGGATCTAGTGAGATCAAAACATAGACTACATGATAGATGATTCGGAGAGATCAAACCCTAGACTAGATGATAAATGATCTAAAGAGATTGAATCCTAGATTGGATGATAAATGATCTAGTGAGATCGAACTTTGGAACAAGCGTTGACCTGATATGAGGATTTGAATGCCTTGTAATCAGATTAAGGCAGATAAATCCCGAGTGGACACATGATGATTTTGATATATGGTATGATAACTCCGGATGAAAACAAATTAATCAAGATTTAAGATTAATAATCAAGGACTAGAGTCCATAGCTATGGCGGTCTGGAATGACCATGAATTTGCAGTAGAATCCGAAGGAACCAGATGATTCACCGCAACTTGAATTGACGGATAGTTGGAAAGCTCAATTACCGAAGACTGGTTATTGCTGAAACTTTTTTCGGGCAAAGCACACCTTACATACATATGGGGTACTTTAGGGAGCAAGTGTTTACCATCTTTTTAACCATGAAAATTTCAATCGAAATTAGAAGGCCAAAATGACGATGGAACAACGCACGAACTTGGAAAAATGGACAAAAGGATGATACTCAACTTTTTTGAAGGGAAATGGAGGAAAGTGGTGTTAGGAACTGAGTTGATGATGTTTTGATGAAAACAACCTTATATATTTATTATAGTTTACTTTATAAAATATATACTAACATTTCCATATAGATATATATGTGTGTGCGTGTGTGTCTAGGAAGTATATGCAGGTATCATGGAAGACTGATCAGTATAAAGGCTCAAGCATCAAGATGAAGATTAGAGATTCAAGATTCAAGACTCTAGAGAATCAAGATTTCAGGATCTTAAGATAAGTGTCTAGTATTTTGTTAAAACTTCATAATAGCACTCTCATCTTTCTTCCAATTTTCTTAATCGAAACCAGTGGCTTACAAGCCCACGACAAGTAGCTTACAAACCTACGACAAGTGGCTTACAAACCACGAAAATCAAAATCATTTAAACTACTTTGTACAAGTTCTCGAGTCATATGGAGGAGCTCTGTAGGAAAGTTCTTGCAATTTCAGTTTGAATAGATTTTTCAAAATGTTTTTAAATCTGTTTTCAAAATGTATTAGCTTTCAAAATCATGTTTTCAAAAAATATTTTCAAACTTTGTTTTATCCTTGAAATATTCCTCTATTCTGATTTTAAAAACTTCTATTTTTAAAACATCAAAACTTATTCTAATTTTAAATATTACTTATATAATTGACGGTCTATATCAATTATATATATATATATATATATATATATTTAAAATAATGTTTTATATTCATTCTCTATCTCAAAATATTGTTTAAACACTTTACTTTGTTTCAGAGAAGTTTCAACTTGTTTTAAATTTAATTGTCTTTACAAAACAACATCTCTATAATTTTGAACTAAGGGATGTCGACATAAGGGGATACCCCATGTCGACATGGTGACAGTTGGATTAAAAATTCAATTTTCAAAAAAAGTGTCCATTCGTTCGAAAACCTTTCGCCAATGGTTATGACCGTTGTGCATCTATATAAAGGCTTCCAAAACGAATTTTTTTAACAACTACTTTCTTATTTTCTTCACTCTTTCTTCTCCACCATTCCATATCCATAAAACTTCATATTTTCAAGATCGTGCCATCATTCTGCCAAATTCTCAATAGGAAATCATTTAGATACTCTCTCTATTTGATTCTCCATCATTCTACTAAAGATCAAAGTGCTATTCAGAGTTATAAGATTAATTTGTATTCAAAAAGTCCATAGAGTCTATCCATTCAAAAGGATTGTTATTAAGAAGTATTAGGGTGATCTTGTGTCCCGTAAATCAAGAGAGTTTACCCCAGACTCGGAGATAGGAGGGTTCCTCAAGGCCATAGAAATTGAGGGTTGTAATTTGGATATTGGCTTATAAAAATCTGTACAAGGATATTGCCTTGGTGCAGGACTAGATGTAGGAGGATTCAGAACCAGTATAAAATCCGGTGTGTTCTTTCCTTTTACTTGCTTTACTTTACTATTTGCATTTGTTATATGTTCTGTGATCATTCTGTGTTAGAATTCTGTTTAGATTTGTGTTGAAAGTTTTAATTTAGTCATATAGTTCATATATTCTTTAAAACACTATTCACCCCTCCCTCTAGTGTTCTTTTCTGTCTTAAGGTCCTTAATCTGCATCTCTAACAATTGGTATCGGAGCATTGGTTTTCATTGTTTTCATAATCTGAAACTTGAAAAATATAAAAATGGCATTTTTGGAAAATTGTGTTAAAACTGTTTTGAATCTATGCATTTCATCAAAGTATCATAAGTCTGCATATAGTAATTTTGAAAAATCAAGTTATCTACCGAATTGGTGTGTTATGCAGGGACAGACATGTTATATGGCTTTTGATGAATCAACACCCAATGGACAAAGTGTGCAAATTGAGAAAGATAAATGGATACTTGATAGTGGCTGTTCGAGGCACATAACTGGAAATCCCGAGATACTCAAGGACATTACTTATCAAGATGGTGGATTAGTCAATTTTGGTGACAACTCTAAAGGATATGTGGTTGGCGTCGGCAATGTAGTTAATAGTTTTTGTTGTTGACAAAGGGGGAGAAAGTTATAAAAATATCTGTGCTTGGTGTAAGAGGGAGTCACGGAGTAAGGGGGAGTTGTAGTTTTAAGAAGAAATCACGGAGTAAGGGGGGGTTATGGTATGGTAAGAATATTTTATAAATAACGGTTGTCATCATCAAAAAGGGGGAGATTGTTAGGAACTGAGTTGATGATGTTTTGATGACAACAACCTTATATAGATATTATACTTTACTTTATAAAATATATACTAACATTTCCATATATATATATATATATATATATATAGGAAGTATATGAAGGTATCATCGAAGACTGATCAGTATAAAGACTCAAGCATCTAGACGAAGATTAAAGATTCAAGATTCAAGACTCTAGAGAATCAAGATTTTAAGATCTCAAGATAAGTGTCTAGTATTTTGTTAAAACTTCATAATAGCACTCTCATCTTTCTTCCAATTTTCTTTTGGGATGGAACCCAATTTCTATCGAAACCAGTGGCTTACAAACTCACGACAAGTAGCTTACAAACCTACGACAAGTGTCTTACAAACCCACGAAAGTCAAAATCATTTAAACTACTTTGTACAAGTTCTCGAGTCCTATGAAGGAGCACTGTAGGAAGATTCTTGCAATTTTAGTTTGAATAGATTTTTCAGATTGTTTCTAAATCTGTTTTCAAAATGTTTTCGCTTTCAAAATCATGTTTTCAAAAAATATTTTCAAACTTTGTTTTAGCCTTGAAATATTCCTCTATTCTGATTTTAAAAACTTCTATTTTTAAAACATCAAAACTTATTCTGATTGTAAATATTACTTATATAATTGACGGTCTATATCAATTATATATATATATATATTTAAAATAATGTTTTATATTCATTCTCTATCTCAAAATATTGTTTAAACACTTTACTTTGCTTCAGAGAAGTTTCAACTTGTTTTAAATTCAATTGTCTTTACAAAACAACATCTCTATAATTTTAACTAAGGGATGTCGACATAAGGGGATACCCCATGTCGACATGGTGACAGTTGGATTTAAAATTCAATTTTCAAAAGAAGTGTCCATTCGTTCGAAAACCTTTCGCCAATGGTTATGACTGTTGTGCATCTATATAAAGGCTTCCAAAACGAATTTTTTTAACAACTACTTTCTTATTTTCTTCACTCTTTCTTCTCCACCATTCCATATCCATAAAACTTCATATTTTCAAGATCGTGCCATCATTCTGCCAAATTCTCAATAGGAAATCATTTAGATACTCTCTCTATTTGATTCTCCATCATTCTACTGAAGATCAAAGTGCTATTCAGAGTTATAGGATTAATTTGTATTCAAAAAGTCCATAGAGTCTATCCATTCAAAAGGATTGTTATTAAGAAGTATTAGGGTGATCTTGTGTCCCGTAAATCAAGAGAGTTTACCCCAGACTCGGAGATAGGAGGGTTCCTTAAGGCCTTAGAAATTGAGGGTTGTAATTTGGATATTGCTTATAAAAATCTGTACAAGGATATTGCCTTGGTGCAGGACTGGATGTAGGAGGATTCCGAACCAGTATAAAATCCGGTGTGTTCTTTCCTTTTACTTGCTTTACTTTACTATTTGCATTTGTTATATGTTCTGTGATCATTCTGTGTTAGAATTCTGTTTAGATTTGTGTTGAAAGTTTTAATTTAGTCATATAGTTCATATATTCTTCAAAACACTATTCACCCCCCTCTAGTGTTATTTCTGCCTTAAGATCCTTAATCCGCATCCCTAACAATTGGTATCGGAGCATTGGTTTTCATTGTTTTCATAATCTGAAACTTGAAAACTATAAAAATGGCATTTTTGGAAAATTGTGTTAAAACTGTTTTGAATCTATGCATTTCATCAAAGTATCATAAGTCTGCATATAGTAATTTTGAAAAATCAAGTTATCTACCGAATTGGTGTGTTATGCAGGGACAGACATGTTATATGGCTTTTGACGAATCAACACCCAATGGACAAAGTGTGCAAATTGAGAAAGATAAATGGATACTTGATAGTGGCTGTTCGAGGCACATAACTGGAAACCCGAGATACTCAAGGACATTACTTATCAAGATGGTGGATTAGTCAATTTTGGTGACAACTCTAAAGGATATGTGGTTGGCGTCGGCAATGTAGTTAATAGTTTTTGTTGATGACAAAGGGGGAGAAAGTTATAAAAATATATGTGCTTGGTGTAAGAGGGAGTCATGGAGTAAGGAGGAGTTGTAGTTTTAAGAAGAAATCACGGAGTAAGGGGGAGTTATGGTATGGTAAGAATATTTTATAATAAAGGTTGTCATCATCAAAAAGGGGAAGATTGTTAGGAACTGAGTTGATGATGTTTTGATGACAACAACCTTATATAGTTATTATACTTTACTTTATAAAATATATACTAACATTTCCATATATATATATATGTGTGTGTGTGTGTATGTATGTATGTATGTATGTATGTATATAGGAAGTATATGCAGGTATCGTCGAAGACTGATCAGTATAAAGACTCAAGCATCAGACGTAGATTAGAGATTCAAGATTCAAGACTTTAGAGAATCAAGGTTTCAAGATCTCAAGATAAGTGTCTAGTATTTTTTTAAAACTTCATAATAGCACTCTTATCTTTCTTTCAATTTTCTTTTGGGATGGAACCCAATTTCTATCGAAACCAGTGGCTTACAAACCCACGACAAGTAGCTTTCAAACCTACGACAAATGGCTTACAAACCCACGAAAATCAAAATCATTTAAACTACTTTATACAAGTTCTCGAGTCCTATGGAGGAGCTCTGTAGGAAGGTTCTTGCAATTTCAGTTTGAATAGATTTTTCAAATTGTTTCTAAATCTGTTTTAAAAATGTTTTCGCTTTCAAAATCATGTTTTCAAAAAATATTTTCAAACTTTGTTTTAGCCTTGAAATATTCCTCTATTCTGATTTTAAAAACTTCTATTTTTAAAGCATCAAAACTTATTCTGATTTTAAATATTACTTATATAATTGACGGTCTATATCAATTATATATATATATATTTAAAATAATGTTTTACATTCATTCTCTATCTCAAAATATTGTTTAAACACTTTACTTTGCTTCAGAGAAGTTTCAACTTGTTTTAAATTCAATTGTCTTTACAAAACAACATCTCAATAATTTTGAACTAAGGGATGTCGACATAAGGGGATACCCCATGTCGACATGGTGACAGTTGGATTCGAAATTCAATTTTCAAAAGAAGTGTCCATTCGTTCGAAAACCTTTCGCCAATGGTTATGACTGTTGTGCATCTATGTAAAGGCTTCCAAAACGAATTTTTTTAACAACTACTTTCTTATTTTCTTCACTCTTTCTTCTCCACCATTCCATATCCATAAAACTTCATATTTTCAAGATCGTGCCAACATTCTGCCAAATTCTCAATAGGAAATCATTTAGATACTCTCTCTATTTGATTCTCCATCATTCTACTAAAGATCAAAGTGCTATTCAGAGTTAGAGGATTAATTTGTATTCAAAAAGTCCATAGAGTCTATCCATTCAAAAGGATTGTTATTAAGAAGTATTAGGGTGATCTTGTGTCCCGTAAATCAAGAGAGTTTACCCCAGACTCGGAGATAGGAGGGTTCCTCAAGGCCTTTGAAATTGAGGGTTGTAATTTGGATATTGGCCTATAAAAATCTGTATAAGGATATTGCCTTGGTGCAGGACTGGATGCAGGAGGATTCCGAACCAGTATAAAATCCGGTGTGTTCTTTCCTTTTACTTACTTTACTTTACTATTTGCATTTTTTATATGTTCTGTGATCATTCTGTGTTAGAATTCTGTTTAGATTTGTGTTGAAAGTTTTAATTTAGTCATATAGTTGATATATTCTTTAAAACACTATTCACCCCCTCTCTAGTGTTATTTTTGCCTTAAGATCCTTAATCTGCATCCCTAACAAGTGGACCACTCGGTACCAAGAGGATTCTTCTCCACCTTAGACCTCCTTAACCTCCTATACTTGAAGCATTACCTCAAGTGATTCTCGTGAAGTACTTAAAGAATGGATGAGCAACTCAAAGTATTTTCTAACTAAACGTTGGCAAAAATAAGTGGTACGTACCTAAACCTCCTTGAAAGAAAGCACTGATTCTCAAAGGAAAAGCATTCAAAATGTGGGGCTCAGAGATAAGAGGTGTAACGACCCACTTCTCTGTACAGTTTAAGCAAAAAATTAACCACACATGTCCAATCCAAATTAAATGGAAAGGCAGATAATTATGGGAAAGAAAGAAGAAAGAAGAGAGAAGAGTAGAAGAGGGAAAGAAACTAAAACAATACAGAATATTATAGCGGAGCGAATAATCTATTATATACAACAAATCTTTACACCAAGAAAAAAATGTAATATACATACTACAATCAGAGTACACTAACCTATTTCAGCCCAGACAATTAAACAACCTATCTTACATTGCTGATAAATCAAACCAACAGACAACGCAGCGGAACACAAGAGATACATAGATTCGTCATGGACCTCCAGTTTGTCTCTTGAGCTCCAATGCATCCTAAGTAGTCTGTAAATATGCTCGGTCTAACCAGAGCATTTAAAGGGAAGAACTCCTGAATCATTCTGGTAAACCAGTGTGAGAAAACTCTTATCAAATCAACTGATTTCTATATTTAGGAAAAATCCTCTTTAAAACAAAAGGTTTCTCATAAGAGGACCTCCCACATAAATACGAATGAGATTTTACCTTACGATAACCAAAACATTTTCTATGGAAAATCCATTGATATTATAATAGTGTCTAGAGGTCAAAGTAAAATATAAATATAGCTGAAATGCTTGCATCTCACATTTCAACATAGTTGGGCACAACTAAATCCGATCGACACTTATTGAAGAATGGATTTCATACTATGGCTGGGCTATAGGGGTATCGCCTATCACGGTGCATCTCTAGATAAAATAACACCGAGGTCGAGCTTGTTGACCCCTACCAACATAGAACCGGCCTACGCCTTACTGCATAGTACCGAATATGATCACCCCTTTTATTAATGGGCACCAGAGCATGCAAATGAGAGATAATATCGACTCTAGGTAGGGATAATCATAGCATAATGGGAGTGAAAAACATAGCCATGCTGCATCTCTCCTGTTTTAGTCATTCCCGGTTGATGAGGCTTGAGGCTACATTTTTACCTTTTATATAGCACTTCCTACTTGGAATGCTAACACTCTCCAGGAAATAATGCAATGACAGAGTTCATCCATACAATTTGTTCAAGATATGAACAAACCAAAGGCACTACTTTTACAACATCTATTTTTGTAACGACCCACAAGTATATCACTTTAATAAATGTTCGTTTCTCTTTATCAATATAACAAAGTTTTGTAAATAATTATTGATATTAATCTATATGGTTTTGTGAATGAAATATGATCATTTTAATTAGTTAATAATGATAAGAAAATTTATTTTCAAATTTTTTGCATATTAACGAAAAAAGATAAAATATGACCAGGAATCAGAATCGGGATTCGTAACGATACAACGTGTGGAAGTTGTGCAACATTATGGAGATATCTAACATACACATACACATGTACATGTGTATACATGAGAGATGCACACAAACATACATATACTAATATATTTAAGTACTCAAACATAATATATATATATATATATATATATATATAAAAGATATTTTTAGTTTTCTTACTTCTTATGTATACCAAAGTCAACTTATGCATACCTTGAAATGATAGAAGTGATGTGCACATGGGTGATGGGTTGTAGCCATGTTTAAGGGGGAGGAAATGATAATGATGGCTCCATGTGATGGTGATCCAAAAGATTATGTATGCACAGATATTTTTTACTCTATTCTTTGCGATTAAATACCCTACACTCAGCTCTTTATTTTCATCCATCTCCTTCTTCATTTTTCTAAGCATTATCCTCCTATTTAATGGCTTCCACCGTAAAAAAAAGTGTGGCAAATTTTATTTCAAAAAAGAATTTAAATTTATGGTATATAGTTATATACACTTAAGCTCCTCAAAACAATCCCGAAACTCCACCTTGTATTCTTGCTTTTCACGGCCTCCATCCTATCCCATTGAAGGTTGAGCCTCTTTCTTGATCTACCCAAGGCCTTGAGCGTCCCCAAGCCACCCCAAGTTTTGGCCAAGTCACCTCTTAGCTTAAGTCCAAAGGATCGTGAGCTTTGAAAGCCAAATAGCGGAGCTATAACAAATTTTTAGTTAATCGTTTAAAACGCAAGGTGAGAAACTCCTAAACTATAGTATTATTTACTATTGGATGTTGTATATGTTTTATTTTTATTGTTTATGATGATTGTTAAATATGAATGTTGAATATATATGCAAGTCACGGAAATACACGTCGATAAGCACAAAGGCAATCACTTTCCTCTATTTTAATGAATTGGTGTATGTGGAATGTTAAACCTCTTTAAAATGGTTTAATAGGGTTTGAAATGTTTTATAAATTATGAAATATTTTTGGTGAATTTTGAAAAGTAATTGAAAATTAGTCAAAAATAGGCGCGTCGCTTAACGGCAGTTCGCGATTTCGCGCCATAAAAGCCAAATAAGTATATAGAATGGAATATAGCTCGGAATTCTTCGAAATAAATTTTTTTTACACTATTATATCCATAGTTTTCCAAAAAATTAATAAAATAGAGATTTTGATAAGTAGATTTTGAAGTATGAGTAAAACCAGTTTTTGGAAAAATCACGGTTCTACAACACTTTTTTTTTATAACTTTTGAAATATAGTTTTAAACGCAGTCATTCTTTTTCCAAATCTTTTATAAATATTTTCAAATGATTAAATAAGTATTTTAAAGGTGATTTGAAATGATTTATGAAATGTTTGAATTTTAAATGATTCAGAGTCGCTTAAATAACTTGACCGCTTTATGGGCGTCAGAGAGATAGTGTCTAGGCTTGAGTTTGGAAAACCAATTTCCTACTCCTTCTGGCTATCCAGACTAGCCTGACGGAGGGATAGTAAATTTGGTTTGCTCAGATCAATATTGTTTTAAGTGAAAATGAAATGATTTTGAATTAATTCCAATTTAAAAAGAGCTTAAAGTTATCAAAGGATTCTATAAGAGTGGTTTAATTATTCAGTATATACTGGAAAGAAGTGTTTTAAAGTTATATATACCTATAAAAGATATTTTTGATAAAAGAACTGGATTAATCAGATAATATTAACCTAATTTACTTGTCCTCTTTCATAGATGATTGTTTCGAAAGAACCATGGTTGGATTTGGACGATTCCTATCTGAAGACCACTTTGAACCAATTCGAAGTAAAGACATGGAGATAATGTGGAAGGAATATAGGGCTCTTGTCACCGACTCTCAAGAGAAATTTTCCATATCATATTGTGTGGTAGTAGTTCTTCATCTAAAGATCTTTGACGCAGGGACTTTTGGCTACTAATCCTAGGGGTAACTCCCGATAGTATATGGTAGGAGAGTGCCTTCGGTTTATGTTGTTCCTAGACAACTTGTATGGACGAATGTATGAAATTGCATTTCTAGTTACCTAAGTGATCTTTATGAATACATCATCTGTTTGGTGGCAGAGAAAGCAACTTCTCTTAGCTTAACACTCTTTCCTTAGACGTACAAGCTCAGAAGTTGTACGTTTGTAGAAATAAATTATGTGACCATGGAATGGCAGCATGTCATTCAAAGTGAAATGTGCAAAGTGAAAGGTAATTGTTACCTCAAGCCTCACACTCGGAAATGATCAAAATAGGGTAGATGCGGCAAGGCTATGTGGTTCGCAACCATTATGATATGATCATCCCCTTCTAGATATATTTCTACCCTCTATAACGTTCGGGTTTAAATTATTGTGCTTCTTTCTAAGAAACGTCTCTGTTAGGTCAGTCACGACCGGGGTGATGACATACTCAGTACTATCTGGGGAGAGGAACACCGGTCTTGTGTTGGTAGAGGTGCAAATGTTCTATAGGCCTCGGTATATTCCTCTAGAGACGTACTACTGAAAGGTAGTCCCTTTGCCTGGTCATTTGTATGGAAATCCATTCTCTAATAAATCCCTTCTATTTTGTTTGTAGAGCCTAGTATGCTAGAATTTAATAATGGCAACAATTTCGGCTATTTAAGTAAAATTATTTGAAAAGTGTTTTGAAAAAGAATGTCATTAAAAATAATATCAGATGATTTTACGTAGAAAATGATTTGGTTGTCATAAGGTAAAAACTCATTCTTTGTTTATATGCGATGTGGTCTTATGAGATACCTTTTTGTTTTTAAATCATATTTAGAGTTCTCACACTAGTCCCATGATTGACCTGGAGTTTATTTTGTTTTTCCTTTAAATTCTGGTTGCCCTATTTTTTCGCGCAGTCAAGATCCTGTTAGGAGTATTTTGGTAAAGCATTATAGAAGTGTTTTTGGAGCATGGAGCTGAAGAATCTGATGTGGATATCTATCTATCCTTTTATTTTCTGCTATGACTAAGTATAGTATGTACCAACACGTATGGAAGCAGGTAGTTATAACTGTTCCTAGCTGGGTTAGTTCATACTAAAACACTGATATACCCTAGTGAGAGTGGTTGTATGTACTATTTATCTATAAATGTTAAAAAATGTGAGAATTTGTATTTCTATCTTTTACCTTTACTTTACTTTACCCATGATAATCTGCCTCACCGATACTTGGATTTATGGCACGTGAATACCATGGACGTATTAGCATCGATTTTCGAGAGTCGGGAAGATAGGTCGTCACATTTGGTATCAAAGATGAACGTTAAGCAAGAACCTTGGCTTTGGTGGGGTATGATTCATTTGAGATAGGGTGAGTAATACCATAGAATGAGTTTAATCTTTGAGAGTGCGCATTTAAAACTCTTATCGAAAAAAATGAAGTTGTGCTATATAACTGTTTCCTGAGATAATTTTGTCTTTGTATTCTAAAGTTATCTTACTAAATTCAGGTAGTAAGACATGAGTACTCGTAGAGGATGAAGATGGGGAAATAGCAACACCACAACAACCAACGGTCGAGCTCCAACCACTTTTTTAGAAGAAATAGCTCCCATACAAACCTAGGTTAATTTTTCCACCCTGTGTAAAAAAAAATACCAGCTTAGGGGGGAAACCATTCAAGGGTACAGAAGCTATGATTGAAGTACAAGCTTGGATCAAATCACGCGAAAGAACCTTTAAGGCGTTGAATATTAGTAATGAGAAAAATAGGTTTTTGGCCTCATGACAACTACGGGAAGGGGCTCTAGCTTAGTGGGAGTCATTACCCTAAATGATTCGGAAGACAATTTCACTTGGGAAAGGTTTAAGAAGGTCTTGAAGGAGCAGTACATGCCAACATCTGGGATATCTTGTCTTTACAGAAGCTTTATGGATCTGAAGTAGGATGAAATGACCGTTGAAGGATATGCAAATAAGTGTAATGAATGATCTTGTTTTGGTCCAGGTCTGATTAACACGCCTTTAAAGAAAAACGATAAGTTTATTTCCGAGTTGAACGAGAAGTACCAGAGTAGGATGACTGCCCATGTTAAAGGATCATTTATAGATTCACTGGATATGGGATTTCATTATTAAACATTGGACAAGAAGAATCCGGTGGTATCTCAGACCAACAATAGCAACACCAACAACTGGAAAAAGAGGAAGTTCAATCATGGTGGGAAAAAGCCGCGGCAAGGGAAACCCGAGGAAGGATCTCATGGAAACCACTTTAAGAATTACACTTGTAATAATTGTAAGAAGAAGGGCCACATTGCGAAGGATTGTAGGAGCCCAAAAGTCCAGGATTTTGTATCTCTTTTGGTTCAGAATAGCCTTTGCTATAATTTTCATTAACCGGGAACATGATAAAGGATTGTCCAATTATGAGGAAGGGAGAGCAAGTCAGATTTTATGCTATAAAGGATGAACCTTCAACCTCTTAGGATGTGAAGGGAAAATGAGTTTTGGAAGGTAATATTTTTATCGAAGATGTTTTAGTTAGAGTATTTAATACATGAGCTTCTCATAGTTTTGTTGCTAAAGAAACCGAGATGAATTAAAACTTGACCCTAAATTAGTTGATACCCCTATCTACGTAATAAATCCTATAGGTGGTACTACTAACCTTTGTATGAATTGTGAAAAAGTCCAAATTTTCCACTCTTCCCATAAATTCCCTTTTGACCTATTTTTTTTAGATTTTATTGCATTTAAAATTTTACTCGGTATGGATTGGTTGACTAAGTATAAAGCTATTCTCGATTGCGATAGAAGGATGGTATCTTTATGGACCAGTGTTAGGAAGTTTATAGAAATATTATGTGAATATCCTAGTCCACGGAGGGATAGTTTCCTATATGCATTAGACTCATCCTAGAAAGGATTAGAAATAATAACTGTTGTTAAATAATTTCCAAATGTTTTTGAAGAAGTAAATAATTTATCCCCATATCGGGAAATCAAGTTTCATATTGACTTGATTTCTGGTGTAAGGCCAACTAAACAATCTGACCGAAGGATGGCTCCAAAGGAGAGGGAGGAGTTAAATAACCAAACTCAAGAACTACTAAAAAAGGTTGATAAGTCCTAGTCAAGTTGAAGACCGACAGTAGTTTTTATTGCCAAGTCAGATGGATCTTTAAGGTTGTATGTAGATTACCGAGATTTGAATAAACAAACTATTAAGAACAACTATCCTCTACCCCGAATAGATGACTTGTTTGATCAGTTACATGGTGCTTGGGTATTTTCTCAAAAATGGATCTAGCTACATGATTCCAACAGCTAAGAATTACAGAAGAATGCATCTATCTCACTACATTTAAAGGTCCGAAGACTTTCTTCGAGTGGTTGGTTGCGCCTTTTGGGCTAACTAATGCACTTGCTTATTTTTTAGACCTTATGAACGGGGTATTTAGAGATGTACTCAAAAATTCATGTTAGTCTTTATCGATGATATCCTTATCTATTCTAAGACAAATGAAGAACACGGAAGAGATCTAGAAATTGTGTTGGAGATATTGAGAAATAATGCGCTTAAAGCCAAATTCTCAAAGTGCCACTTTTGGGAGAAGGAGGTAAGATTCCTTGGACTTATAGTGTCAAGGGATGGTATTTCAGTAGATCCTATAAAGGTTGCAGCTATTCTAAATTGGAAGCAACAACAAAACACTAAAGAAATTCGTAGCTTCTTAGGTCTGGCAGGGTATTATAGAAGATTCATTCAAGATTTCTCAAAAATTTCCCACCACCTAACGAAATTGACCATGAAGGATGCTAAATTTCTCTGGACTTCTAAGTGTGAAGCAGCAATCCAGGAACTCAAAAAGAGGTTAACAACCACATAGTTCTAGCAATTATAAATGGAAATAGTGGATTAATCTTTTATATACATGCTTGTGAAGAAGGAGTTGGTGCAATTCTGATGCGGGAAGGGAAGGTGATTGCTTATGCAAGTTGACAGCTAAAGATTCATGAGAAAAATTATGCAATGCACAACTTAGAATTATTAGTGTGGTGTTTGCATTGAAAATATGGAGGCATTATTTGCTGGATAAGAATTTTTCATAGTTTATTTCAATAAAACTTTAAATTGACCTTACTAAATTGAACTCCCTCTTCTAAATAGGTAAAAAAATTAAGCTCTTCACGGATCATAAATCTTTGAAGTATCTTTTCACTTAGAATGATTTAAACATGAGGTAGCAATGTGGGTTAGAATTTCTTGCATCTTATGACCTAGATATTTTATACACACCAGGGAAAGCCAATGTAGCAGCAGATGCGTTGAGTAGGAAGAATGCTGTTATTTCTTATTTGGTAGTAATTCTAACTAACCAATAAACAAAAAGAAGATAGACAGCTTGTAAAGTTCATTAAGGCGACTGAAGAAAAAGGAGATTCAACCTTTGAAGTAGATAAACGTGGAGTATTACGGTTGAATGGGCGAATCTGTGTTCCAGATATGGAAAATCTTAGGCAGGAGATGTTAGCTGAATGCCACAAATCGAAACTTAACATTTATCTAGGAATTAACAAATGTACAAAGGTATGAAGCGCACATTTTGGTGGCGAAGTATGAAAAGGGATATATCCATTTATGTTAGTCGATGCATAAATTGTCAACAAATCAAGAGCGACCAAAAAAATTGCAGGGTTACTTCAACCTCTGGAGATTCCAGCTTGGAAGTGGGATCAAATATTAGTGGATCTCATTGATGGCTTACCTCGAACGAGGAAGGGAAACGAAGGCAATCATATCAACTAAACGTGCATGCTTTATTCCAGTAAAGACAACAAGGATAGTTGTAAGTCTTGCAGGGATATATATGAAAGAGATTATACAATTGCATGGAGTTCCAAGCACTAAGTAAGCGATCAGATCCAATATTTACTAGTCAGATTTAGGAAGCATTACAGACAGCTTTGGAAACAAGGCTGAATATAAGCACTACCTATCACCCCCATAATAACAGTTATAAAGCTAGTATCGACATGGAACCGTATGAAGCTCTATATGGTCGTCTATGCAGGTCATCAGCAGGTTGGATCGAAACCAGATATCGACTAATACTTGGTCCTAATATGATACGAGAAGCTTCAAAGAAGGTTGATATGATTAGAAAGAAGCTAAAGGAAGCCCAGAGCAGAGATAAAAGTTATGTTGACCAATGGCATAGAAATATGGAATTCTCGGTTGGAGATTCAATCTTTTTGCTAATATCTCCAATGAGAGGAATGGTGAGGTTTGGAAGGGCTGGGAAATTAGCACCTTGTTATATTAGACCTTTTCCTATTCTTGAACTAATCAACCCACTATCTTATCGAGTAAAATTGCCAAAAAGGTTGGCGGGAGTGCGCAATGTCTTTCATTTATCTCATTTTAAAAAAATATGTGCATGACCTAGAGCAAATTATAGAAACATCTGCTCAGGAAGACTTGGAGGTGGAACCAAATTTGGCAGTTATTAGAGGCATGTTCGAATCGTTGATCATGATGAGAAATGATTAAAGAGGAAAGTAGTAAGGTTAGTCAAAGTTCAATGGACTTGGAATGTTGATGATTGCACTTGCGAAACGGAGGAGAGAATGAGTAGGCATATCCTAAGTTTAGGATTGATGTATATCATGTATGAAGCATATCGTTATAGCGCACTCATAGCCTGTGGTGCAGTCACTTATCTATACTTTTGTGTATATCCCATCGCATCGAATATATTTCCTTTTGAGCTATTTTCTTCTTATCTTAATTTCGGGGGCGAAATTCTTTTAAGGTGGAGTCTATAACAAACTACAAGTATATCACTTTAACAATTGTTCGTTTCGCTTTATCAATATAATAACAATTTTGTAAATAACTATTAACATTAATCAATATAGTTTTGTCAATGAAATATGATCATTTTAATTAGTGAAGAATGATAAGAATATTTATTTTCAAATTTTGATTACAAATATATGCATACAAAATAGATAAAATATGACTGGGAATTGGAATCGAGATTTGTAATGATATAACGTGTAGAAGCAGTGCAACATTATGGAGAAATGTAACATACATATACACATGTACATGTGCATACATGAGAGCATGCACGGAAACATACATAGACTAATATATTTAAGTATACAAGTATAACATAAAATATGTAAGTTATTTTTAATTTTATTACTTCTTAAGTATACCAAAGTCAACATATGCATACCTTGAAATGATGGGCACATGGGTGATGGGTTGTGGCTGTGCTTAAGGGGAAGGAAGCGATCATAATGCTGCCATGTGATGGTGATGCAAAAGATGATGTACGCATAGATATTTTTTTACTATTCTTTGCCTATAAATATCCTACACTCTCCTCTTTATTTTCATTCATCTCCTTCTTATTTTCTAAGCTTTATCCTCCTCTTTAATGGATTCCACCCTAAAAGAAATTATGGAAAATTTTATTTCAAAAAAGAATTTAAATTTGTAATATATAGTTATATACACTTAAGAACCTCAAAATAATACCAAAACTCCACCTTTTCTCCTTGATTTTCATGGCCTACACCCTATTTCACTGCCGCAAGCTTTAGCCAAGTCACCTAGGAGCTTAAGTTTGAAGGATCGTGAGCATTGAAAACCAAATAGCGGAGCTATAGCAAATTTATAGTTAATCGTTTAAAACTCAAGGGGAGAAACTCCTAAACTATAGAATTATATGCTATTGGATGTTGGATATGTTTTATTTTGACTTATTGATGATGGTTGTTAAATATGAATGTTGAATATATATGCAAGTCACGGAAATACACATTTATAAGCACAAAGGAAATCACTTTCCTCTGTTCTAATGAATTGGTGTATATGGAATGTTAAACCTCTTTAAAATGGTTTAATAATGAGTTTAAAATGTTTTATAAACATATGAAAGAGTTTTTGTGAAGTTTGAAAATTAATTGAAAATTTAGTCAAAAATAGGCGCGTCGTGTAACGGCGGTTCGCGATTTCACGCCATAAAAGTCAAACGAGTATATAGAATGAAATCTAGCTCGGAATTCTTCGCGTAAGAAATTTTCGAACTATTATATCCATAATTTACCAAAAAAGAAAGAAAATAGAGAATTCAATAAGTAGGTTTTGAAATATGAGTAAAACCAGTTTTTGAAAATCGCGGTTTTGCAGTTTGGAATCCAGAAAAGAATTACTTTGAAAATGGATTTTGAATTTTTTTAAAAAAAATATAAAATAAATTCTAAAAATCTTTTAAAATGTTTTTAAATTGATTTTAGTTATAAAAAAATAATTTCAAAACGATAAAATGTCTTTTCAATCAATATAACTTAAAAAAGCACTTTCTGCGGCACTTTTTCATAGCACATTTTTATAACTTTTGAAATATAATTTTAAAGGTAACTGTTCTTTTCCTAAATCTTTTATAAATATTTTCAAATGATTAAATAATTATTTTAAAGGTGATTTGAAAGGATTTATGGAATAAAATTCTGAAATATTTAGAGTCGATCAAATAACTTGACCACCTTGTAGGTGTCAAAGAGATATTGTATATGCTTGGGTTTGGAAAACCAGTTTGTAACGACCCGACTTCCAAAACACCAGAAAGTCGCATCGCTAATAAGAAAGAAAGGGATAGATAAGAGAAAGAAAGAGAAGAAGAAGATAACAACACATCAGAATCTAAATAGCGGAACGAATAAATTATATTAATAACATAAAATATTACATAGTTTACAACAACAATCAGAGTACACAGATAATACAATACATACTAGACAGTTGTAAACAACTGCCTAGTATTTACAACATAATACAATTCAGAGACAACACAGAATACACAGTGGAATACTACATATCTAACACAGAAGCCTCCTGCTCCATTGCTCCTCCAATATTCGTCAAAGCTAACCTGAATCCCTTGGCTACTCATAAAAATTTGAGTAACCAAGAGTTTAAGAAAACAGAAATAAACTCCGGGTCAGACATGAGTCTGGTGCGAGTAACAGGTTAAAGTTGCTTAACTTTCAAAAACCTTTTGAAAAGAAATGTATCATGTAAGACTCCCCACACATAAACATGGAAAAGTTTTTACCTTACGCTAACCAAAACATTTGATAGGAAATCCAGTGATATTATAATAGGTCTAGGGTTTTCAAGTAAATATGAAATAGCCGAAATTGTTACATGATTAAATTCTAGCTACTAGCCACAAAAGTGGGTAATACAATCAAAACCGTTGGCACTTATTGGATTTTTGGATTCCATACAATGGCTGGGCTACTGGGGTACCGCCCGTCACAGTTCGTGGCCTAGATCAACGTACCGAGGAGTACGCTCGCTCCCCTGCAACACAAGGCCGGACCCATTCCTTACTGAAAAGTTCCGAACAAGACAACATCGTAGATGGCGCACGATTCCAGCTGCCCACACAGCCAATAAAAAGGGACTTCTAGACAGGGGAAAATCTTGCTCTCAAGTGGGAGCTACCCACGAAGCCTTGTTGCACCTCCCCTGTTTTTGCCATTCCCAGTTGATGAGGCTTGAGGCTACGATTACCTTTAGAGAACACATCTCTTAGAATGCTCATCGTCCACCTGACGATGTGCTGAAAGCATTCAATCCATACAAGTTCGTTCCGGGTTCGAACGAAACCGAAGGCATTAGCTCGTTACACTCGTTTTGGAATCACCCTTAGAGTTAACGACGATAACCCTTGCTCTCTGAATCTCCATCTCGAGCCTATAAGTACTATTTTTGTCAAACTCATCATGGGATCACCCCGAGAGTTATACTAACTAATAGTCCTTACACCTCGAGTCTTCACTCTTCACACAAGATTCACGACCTATCGTTAATTTGGATCGATGTGGTTTTCGGATATCCAAATATGGAAACCCGGTCCCGGTCTCATCGAAATCCAAAGCGTGTCTTTTAGGTCCAAGTTGTTTAAGAGTTTAAAATAATTCAATTACATTATCTATATACACACAGATAGATAATTCACAGATTTACAACAGATAATTATCATTATCATAACCACAGATAATCCACATTTATCATTAGCAAAGGATAATCCATATCATCATCACAATGCAACCAATGCATCCATATCACTCATCATTATTAATCTCATAGTTGAGATTTTCAAACCATTCAAGGCAGCCAACATTATCCACTTATAAGCAATGACTTATAATCATATTATCTATAATTAATTTAAATTGAATTAAATTAATTACATCATCTCTAATTAATTTAAAATGAATTAAATTAATTATTTACTCAGTATAAATCTTGCTTACATCATCATTAATTAATTACAAATTAATTAATTAACTAACCTCTAATTTATCATCTTAATTAATCAACCCTGATTAATTATACTTTAATTAATTTCACCAAATTAATTATTCTAAACCAAATACAGTAATTAACCTTTAATTACCTCATTAATTAATTAACTATAATTAATTACATTTAACCTTAATTAGTTACAATTAATTAATTCCACCTAATCATTTATTAATGATTATTTAATCTTAATTAATCAATCTTAATTACATCATTAATTATATTAATCAATGATCCTTAATTATATTTAATTAATTACTAAATTAAATTAATTACTTTCAGTAATTAATCTCACTTAAACCATAATTATTAATCACCTTTGATTAATCTCAATCTGTAATTAACTACATTAATCACTTATCAAATTAATTATTCCTTAATTAATTTCTTTAATTAATCCCTTTATTAATTATATAAAATAATTTAATCCAAATTACTTCACAATCCCAACACCATCCCATAATTACATCCAGTAATTATCTTTAATTACTTCACTGAGTAATTCCATTAATTACATAAAGTAATTATTATCAAATCCAATGTTTAAAATTAATTAAACTTAATTAATTAATTTATACCAAACTCAATGAACCCCATTAATTCCATTAAGTAATTAATGTCTTAGTTACTTTCATTTAAGAAATTAACTTGAATAAATTTCATAATTTATTTTCATTAATTAATCTAATTAAAAATTAATTATATTATTTAATTACTAAATAAACCTTAGTTAATGACCATCATTATCTATTATTAATTCTTTAATTACTTTTCTTTAATCACTTCTTAATTAATCTCTAATTTAAATCAATCCAAATTATTAATTATAAATTAAATAAATAAGTCACTCCTTAATTATCTTATTTATTTAATTATTTTTAATATCTTAATCATTTCTAAGATAACCCATTCCTTATTAATAATTTTTATAAATATTAAAGTGTACTTAGAACATTTAAATTCAAATTTCATTTTGAATCTAAAATTCAAAATGATATTTATTAAAGCATTATCCAATTTAAATTCCATTTATATTCCCTTTAAAATAAATGGAATAACATTTATTACTTATAATTAAAACTTATATAAGATAAGTCTTAATTTACTTAATTTAATTAAAAATTAAGTTTTAAGTAACATTAGTATTTAAATTTCAAATTTCAGTTAACAAATCATTTATCTTTCTACTATAAACCTTTTATAAATGTCTTCATTTGAAAAAAAGAAATCAAGTTTAAAATATTTGTTTGAAAACAAATTTACTTCTAATAAACAATTTAAATTTAAACTTGTTTGAAACATTCAAATTTTAAAACTTATTCAAATATCCAGATTTAAATTCAATACATTGAACCCATTCCTTATTTAAATTATTTGAATTAAACTTGAATTAAATTTTTGCTTTACACCTTGATTTTAAAACTCCTTATTTAAAAATACAAATTCATTTTTAAAAACTTGAAGATTTAAAGGTCCTTAAGAAACTGGACTTAAATTTGAAATTCAAACTGCTATTTAAAATTTTATTTCAGATTCAAAATGAAATTCCATTTTTAGAAGAAAAAAACTGTCAGGTTTCTTATATTTTTTTTAAAACTGAAACCACTTTTAAATTTTTAAAAACTTAAAAGATTTCAAACTCTTTGAAGCTATAATTCATTCTGCAGATTTAAATTTGTTTAAATCTTATCATAACAACTTATTCATTTAAATTTTGATTTAAAATTTAAAACTACTGACAGTTTTTACCGAAAACTGTAATATCAATAAATACCCGAGCTAACCTTATAACTGCTTCGAGTCATCATGCTAAAAACTCCGAGCAAACTCACCAAAATCACGAGTAAAACTCGCGTGTCCTTCTCTGCCTTTACCTGAACATCATCAGACAAGTTACCTCACCGTGCATATGCACGGTGACTCCATCCCTTATTGATCATCGGCGATGATCAAGACACACCAGAAACCAACACAATGTCCCACCTCAATCATCAATTCTTGCTTTAACCCTCGAATTCGAGTTCGAGAGTTCTAAACCCAAACCAGGAATAGAAAGGTCAAGCCCATCCCAAACCTGTCATCGCTTCAACACCCATCCTCTGACCACCGAAGATCTTCCACTACCGTTCACAGACCCACCTACGACCAAACTATCAACCCCTAAAACCCCATTCAACTCGAACTTACCTACGGGTAGTACTGATTCAAACAAGAGGCCTAGTTCAAACTAGGGCTACTGACTGATAACCACTACTGCTACTTCCATGTTGATTTGTTTCAACATCAAATATTTTTCCCTGCATCAATGATAACTCCACTACCTTCAAGATGAATCCCGGCTCTCAAATTTGCAGAGATCATCTAAAAATCCCCCAATTCCATTTTCTGTTCAACGCAGAACTGCACCTCTCCCTTTAATCTATAAATTATGATTTTTATATTGAATTTCATATTTTGCTTTGTGTTTCCATTTTATATTACTGAATTCATAAATTTACAAAGTTTGATTTTTACTTTGTAAATCAATCACTGATGTTATTTTTTTCTTTTCATTTTAGAACTTGAACAAAATTTAAACTTTGATTCTTAATATAACAAACACATTTACGAACCTAAAAAAACACTAACATATATTATATTATGTAATGATGGTGTTTGAACAGATTCTTGCATCTGGAAATAAAATACAGAGGACAGCATGATCAAGTTATCCATACATTTCTACAGAAAAACAACTGATATAAATGCATATATCATTCACACTGAAACATGAAAATCAACAAGCAACATTCTAAAATACTTAAATTTCATAAAATAGGATGTTACTCACCTTAACCTGATGGGCAGAGCAATGAAATTTGTAAAAGACTTGTGCTTTAAAAAAACTGGAAAATTCCCTTTGCTTAAACCTTGAATTGCTTCATTAAATTTGAATCTTTACATCCTGTTTTGATTTTGCTCCTGATTTCACTTGCATGCAGACACTCCAGAAAGAAGATGATGCAGATGCTTTTGCATTTGAAAATTATGCAGGATTGCTTTTAAACTTGAAGATGTGGAGGCTGTTTTGATGCAGGCTTCAGATTTTAAAAAAAAAGTGCAAGCATGCTTTGTTTTGATTTGTAAAAAGATTTGCATGCAGACTTGTTCAGGTTTGTGAAGTGGATTTTGGGGATGATTTTCAAAATTTTTTTGAAGATGTTTCAGATTTATGTTTTTAATGGAAGTGTTTATAATTTTTTATTATTTGTCTTCATAGCTTTAGATTTGAAAAGAAACAAAATGGAAGAGAATATACTTATAAAAAACTGAAATGAAAAAAACAAAAAAAAAAACAAAAATGCCACATGTCCCTAATATTAAATTTGTCATGCACCTAGATTATTACCTTAACACATGTTAATTTAAGTTTCTAAAAAGTTTACACTTGTTTTATAAAAGTAATTTGTATTTAATGTTAATTTGTTATAATTATGTTAACTTATATTTTAGTTAGATGATTAATATATGATATAAGATATATGAAAATCCATGTTAAATAAATTAGTTAACATGTATTTATTTACATGTATATAAATTTAAAATGAATAAATCAAATTTAACTTATAAAATGAAACTTATACAAATAATTCAAAAACAAATTAAAAACATTTACACTTTAGATTTCAAAGCATGAATTCAAGTTCAAATTAAATTCTGAAATCCAGTTTATTTACAAATATAACTACACAATTAAATTTTGAAAAACAATTATTTTTATTAAAAATTTGTTAAAACAATGTATCATTATATAAAATAACAACATTTAATAACTATAAATAACTTATTAAAAGAAATTGTCTCTTTATTCATAAATTATTTATTTTGTACAATTATATTTAAAAGAAAATTAAAATAACCTTATTGTTATTTATTTAAAATTTAAACTTGAGTTAAACATATTTTAAATCATTTCAATATTTATCTTATGTATTTAAAACCATATTTATCTATTAAATAACCTTTTTAAAACAATTTACTAAAGATACATATTTTATAGAAAACAGAATTTATTTATTAATTGAATTTAAAACAATACCTATTTACAGTATATACAATATTCTATATATATTATAAATAGTAAACAATTTATTAGACTTAAAAAGATAAAATCTATCAATTAACTATTTATTTTATTGGATTATTTAATTAATTCAAATCTTATTATAAGGATTATCAAATCAATTTAATTTTTATTTCAAATTATTAAATTGATATTGCTTTTAAATTCCGGGTCATCACATTCCTCCCCCCTTAAAAGAATTTCGTCCCCAAAATTTAAAACAAAGGTAATTTAATAATCTATTTAAAAGATTAATTTTTAAAACACAAGCATATACCAATGATATGCTAATAATCATAGCAATCAATTCACTCAATCAAACAAATCTAATTATCCAGAAAAATTCTGGGTAGATCTTCTACGAGTTTCCCCGGTAAAAATATCGGGATACTTGCTCTATAGATTCCAAACAATCAATACTATTAAGCTACAGAGCTCCTATTCATCTATATCTAATGAACTAGACAGCATATCAGACTACAGATGAGTCTGATTCAACAACCAACCTCCATAACTTCTGGTTCTAAATCCAGAGATAGACCATTCACGTACTCCCTCAGAGATACGTGAAACTCATCGAATTCCAGTTATCCAAACTGGCAATTAATCCTGAAAACCAAACACTGATCCAACCAAAATAGAGAAAAGATCCAAACAGCTCTGAGTCAGCTTTCCCGACTTACCAAAACTTATAGCTCCTGAATCAGAGAAAACTCCAACAATAACGAAGTCTCCAACTTCGAATTCCTAATTCCTCCGTCCCTTATCCACCAATGTCTTCGGACGATCCTGGGTTGCCATCATCCAAACTGATCAGCTTAACCCTTGCTGATTCCTTTAGAAACAATCAGAACCCATCACAATGATCTCCTCAAGATCAATCCAAAACCAAAACACAATTCTACTCCATAACCAACAGAAAACTACAAACTTCTCCTAATACGAAAAAGACAACCAGAAACACTTCCAAACTGCTTCTGTTGCATAACTCTGACCCGAAGTAGCTATGAAAATGCTGACGAAGAACACAAGCACCCACTGGACATCACCTTCCAAAAATATGGTTCTACAGATCCATAAAGAAAACTTAGAAATTCCTCCAAAACCGAGCTGCTTCACCAACTCTATCTCTAGGAATCATTCTCCAACTAAACAGAACCACCGTTTCCACTCCTGGAATACTAGTCGATCAGAAAACTCAATCTCCAGATGCGGACAAATCTCTATCTTTCCAGAAGACATCCAGAAAAATTTCCAACAATCCAAGAGAACACTCAAACAATCGCAAGTCACTTTTGCGATCAACCCAGATAAATTTCCAAATAAAACTGTCCTCTCTTTACCAAACAGAACAGCTTACACTTGGTCTAGTCAATCCATTGAAGAAACGGATTCACTCAGCAGCTTCTGAACTCCATCTTCAGAAAAAACTACTCAGCTAAGACCTTGCTGCGGCTCACAGAACACTTCGAGCTGCACTGCTGACATCAATTCCAAACTTCCTAATCCAAAGTTCTTCGAGAAGCTCGGACTTCAAAGTAGACAGAAACACCACAACAACCTGCTGAATCCAGCCACAACACCGAAGCAGTCACACTTTCCAAAACTTGTTCCAAAGAAAACATCTTCGGAAACAATCCATAGTCGCTGCATCTCATCACGCAGTTACAACTTCCTGAGGTATCAAAATACCATCACTTGCTCTAGCTCAACCGAACAGATCAAACTCAACTTACCAAACTCTGTACTTCAAAGATGACTCCGAACCTTAACAGGTTCCTTCAGAGATCAATGAAATATTTATCACAACAAAGCTTACTTGAGACGGTATTAGGTCTACAGTCTTGACAAATACACTTCCAAACTCAACATACAAACTCCAACCAATGGTGGTAATCGTGTAACACACACACACCACTATCTCATCTACCTTTATAACCTATATTGGACAACCTGAACAGGTAACCCAACAGATAGGTAGAAATAGATAAATATATATAAATATTTATAAAATTACAAATACGCTCTCTCAAGATAGACACCACTCCAGAGCCTAAGTATTCACTCAACCTAATGCTCTGATGCCATTGCAACGACCCGACTTCCAAAACACTATAAAGTCGCATCGCTAATAAGAAAGAAAGGGATAGATAAGAGAAAGAAAGCGAAGAAGAAGAAAACAACACATCAGAATCTAAACAGCGGAACGAATAAATTATATTAATAACAAAATATATTACATAGTTTACAACAACAATCAGAGTACACAGATAATACAACACATACTAGACAGTTATAAACACCTGCCTAGTATTTACAACATAATACAATTCAGAGACAACACAGAATACACAGCGGAATACTATATATCTAACGCAGACGCCTCCTGCTCCATTGCTCCTCTAATATTCGTCAAAGCTAACCTGAATCCCTTGGCTACTCGTAAAAATTTGAGTACCCAAGAGTTTAACAAAACAGAATAAACTCCGGGTCATACATGGGTCTGGTGTGAGTAACAGGTTAAAGTTGCTTAACTTTCAAAAACCTTTTGAAAAGAAAGTTATCACGTAAGACTTCCCACACATAAACATGGAAAAAAATTTACCTTACGCTAACTAAAACATTTGATAGGAAATCCAGTGATATTATAATAGGTCTAGGGTTTTCAAGTAAATATGAAATAGCCGAAATTATTACATGATTAAATTCCAGCTACTAGCCACAAAAGTGGGTAATACAATCAAAACCTTTGGCACTTATTGGATTTTTGGATTCCAAACAATGGCTGGGCTACTGGGGTACCGCCCGTCACAGTACATGGCCAAGATCAACGTACCGAGGAGTACTCCCGCTCCCTTGCAACATAAGGCCGGACCCATTCCTTACTGAACAGTTCCGAACAAGACAACCCCGCAGTTGGCACGCGATTCCAACTGCCCACACAGCCGAAAAAAGAGACTTCTAGATAGGGGAAAATCTTGCTCTCCAGTGGAAGCTACTCACGAAGCCTTGCTGCACCTCCCCTGTTAGCCATTCCCGGTTGATGAGGCTTGAGGCTACGATTACCTTTAGAGAACACATTCCTTAGAATGCTCATCGTCCACCTGACGATGTGCTGAAAGCATTCAATCCATACAAGTTCGTTCCGGATTTGAACGAAACCGAAGGCATTATCTCGTTACACTCGTTTTGGAATCACCCTCAGAGTTAACGACGATAACCCTTGCACTCTGAATCTCCATCTCGAGCCTATAAGTACTATTTCTGTCAAACTCATCAGGGAATCACCCCCAGAGTTATACTGACTAATAGTCCTTACACCTCGAGTCTTCACTCTTCACACAAGATTCACGACCTATCGTTAATTTGGATTGATGTGGTTTTCGGATATCCAAATATGGAAACCCAATCCCGGTCTCATCGAAATCCAAAGTGTGTCTTTTAGGTCCAAGTTGCTTAAGAGTTTAAAACAATTCAATTACATGATCTATATACACACAGATAGATAATTCACAGATTCACAACAGATAATTATCATTATCATAACCAAAGATAATCCACATTTATCATTATCAAAAGATAATCCATATCATCATCACAATGCAACCAATGCATCCATATCACTCACCATTATTAACCTCATAGTTGAGATTTCCAAACCATTCAAGGCAGCCAATATTATCCACTTATAAGCAATGACTTATAATCATATTATCTATAATTAATTTAAATTGAATTAAATTAATTACATCATCTCTAATTAATTTAAAATGAATTAAATTAATTATTTACACAATATAAATCTTGCTTACATCATCAATAATTAATTAAAAATTAATTAATTAACTAACCACTAATTTATCATCTTCATTAATCAACCCTGATTAATTATACTTTACTTAATTTCACCAAATTAATTATTCTAAACCAAATACAGTAATTAACCTTTAATTACCTCATTAATTAATTAACTATAATTAATTACATTTAACCTTAATTAATTACAATTAATTAATTCCACCTAATCATTTATTAATGATTAATTAATCTTAATTAATCAACCTTAATTACATCATTAATTATATTAATCAATGATCCTTAATTATATTTAATTAAGTACTAAATTAAATTAATTACTTTCAGTAATTAATCTCACTTAAACCATAATTATTAATCACCTTTGATTAATCTCAATCTGTAATTAACTACCTTAATCGCTTATCAAATTAATTATTCCTTAATTAATTTCTTTAATTAATCCCTTGATTAATTATACAAAATAATTTAATCCAAATTACTTCAAAATCCCAACATCATCCACTAATTACATCCAGTAATTATCTTTAATTACCTCACCGAGTAATTCCATTAATTACATAAAGTAATTATTATCAAATCCAATGTTTAAAATTAATTAAACTTAATTGATTAATTTATACCAAACTCAATAAACCCCATTAATTACATTAAGTAATTAATGTCTTAATTACTTTCATTTAAGAAATTAACTTGAATAAATTTCATAATTTATTTTCATAAATTAATCTAATTAAAAATTAATTATATTATTTAATTACTAAATAAACCTTAGTTAACGACCATCATTATCTATTATTAATTCTTTAATTACTTTTCTTTAATCATTTCTTAATTAATCTCTAATTTAAATTAATCCCAAATTATTAATTATAAATTAAATAAATAAGTCACTCATTAATTATCTTATTTATTTAATTATTTTTAATATCTTAATCATTTCTAAGATAACCCATTCCTTATTAATAATTTTTATAAATATTAAAGTGTACTTAGAACATTTAAATTCAAATTTCATTTTGAATCTAAAATTCAAAATGATATTTATTAAAGCATTATCCAATTTAAATTCCATTTATATTCCCTTTAAAATAAATGGAATAACATTTATTACTTATAATTAAAACTTATATAAGATAAGTCTTAATTTACTAAATTTAATTAAAAATTAAGTTTTAAGCAACATTATTATTTAAATTTCAAATTTCAGTTAACAAATCATTTACCTTTCTGTTGTAACCTTTTGTAAATGACTTCATTTAAAAAAAAGAAATCAAGTTTAAAATATATGTTTGAAAACAAATTTACTTCTAATAAACAATTTAAATTTAAACTTGTTTGAAACATTCAAATTTTAAAACTTATTCAAATAGCCAAATTTTAAATTCAATACATTTGAACCCATTCCTTATTTAAATTATTTGAATTAAACTTGAATTAAATTTTTGCTTTACACCTTGATTTTAAAACTCCGTATTTAAAAATACAAATTCATTGTTAAAAACTTGAAGATTAAAAGGTCCTTAAGAAAACTGGACTTAAATTTGAAATTCAAACTGCTATTTAAAATTTTATTTCAGATTCAAAATGAAACTCCATTTTCAGAAAAAAAACTGTCAGGTTTCTTATATTTTTTTTTAAAACTGAAACCACTTTCGAATTTTTAAAAACTTAAAAGATTTCAAACTCTTTGAAACTATAATTCATTTGCAGATTTAAATTTTGTTTAAATCTTATCATAACAACTTATTCATTTAAATTTTGATTTAAAATTTAAAACTACAGATAGTTTTTACAGAAAACTGTAATATCAATAAATACCTGAGCTAACCTTATAACTGCTTCGAGTCATCATGCTAAAAACTCCGAGCAAACTCACCAAAATCACGAGTAAAACTCGCGCGTCCTTCTCTGCCTTTACCAGAACAACATCAGACAAGTTACCTCACCGTGCATATGCACGGTGACTCCAGCCCTTATTGATCATCGGCGATGATCAAGACACACCAGAAACCAACACAGTGTCCCACCTCAATCATCAATTCTTGCTTTAACCCTCGAATTCGAGTTCGAGAATTCTAAGCCCAAACCTGGAACAGAAAGGTCAAGCCCATCCCAAACCTGTCATCGCTCCGACCACCGAAGATCTTCCACTACCAGTCACAGACCCACCTACGACCAAACTATCAATCCCTAAAACCCCGTTCAACTCGAACTTACCTACGGGTAGTACTGACTCAAACAAGATGCATAGTTCAAACTAGGGCTACTGACTGATAACCACTACTGCTACTTCCATGTTGATTTGTTTCAACATCAAATATTTTTCCCTGCATCAATGATAACTCCACTACCTTCAAGATGAATCTCGGCTCTCCAATTTGCAGAGATCATCTAAAAATCCCCCAATTCCATTTTCTGTTCAACACAGAACAACACCTTTCCCTTTAATCTATAAATTATGATTCTTATATTGAATTTCATATTTTGCTTTGTGTTTCCATTTTATATTACTGAATTCATAAATTTACAAAGTTTGATTTTTTACTTTGTAAATCAATTACTGCTGTTATTTTTTTCTTTTCTTTTTAGAACATGAACAAAATTTAAACTTCGATTCTTAATATAACAAACACATTTGTATGAACCTAAAAAAACATTAACATATAATATATTATGTAATGATGGTGTTTGAACAGATTCTTGCATCTGGAAATAAAATACAGAGGACAGCATGATCAAGTTATCCATACATTTCTACAGAAAAACAACTGATATAAATGCATATATCATTCACACTGAAACATGAAAATCAACAAGCAACATTCTAAAATACTTAAATTTCATAAAATAGGATGTTACTCACCTTAACCTGATGGGCAGAGCAATGAAATTTGTAAAAGACTTGTGCTTTAAAAAAACTGGAAAATTCCCTTTGCTTAAACCTTGAATTGCTTCATTAAATTTGAATCTTTACATCCTGTTTTGATTTTGCTCCTGATTTCACTTGCATGCAGACACTCCAGAAAGAAGATGATGCAGATGCTTTTGCATTTGAAAATTATGCAGGATTGCTTTTAAACTTGAAGATGTGGAGGCTGTTTTGATGCAGGCTTCAGATTTTAAAAAAAAAGTGCAAGCATGCTTTGTTTTGATTTGTAAAAAGATTTGCATGCAGACTTGTTCAGGTTTGTGAAGTGGATTTTGGGGATGATTTTCAAAATTTTTTTGAAGATGTTTCAGATTTATGTTATTAATGGAAGTGTTTATAATTTTTTATTGTTTGTCTTCATAGCTTTAGATTTGAAAAGAAACAAAATGGAAGAGAATATGCTTATAAAAAACTGAAATGAAAAAAAAAAAAAAAACAAAAATGCCACATGTCCCTAATATTAAATTTGTCATGCACCTAGATTATTACCTTAACACATGTTAATTTAAGTTTCTAAAAGGTTTACACTTGTTTTATAAAAGTAATTTGTATTTAATGTTAATTTGTTATAATTAGGTTAACTTATATTTTAGTTAGATGATTACTATATGATATAAGATATATGAAAATCCATGTTAAATAAATTAGTTAACATGTATTTATTTACATGTATATAAAATTTAAAATGAATAAATCAAATTTAACTTATAAAATGAAACTTATACAAATAATTCAAAAACAAATTAAAAACATTTACACTTTAGATTTCAATGTTTGAATTCAAGTTCAAATTAAATTCTGAAATACAGTTTATTTACAAATATAACTACATAATTAAATTTTGAAAAACAATTATTTTTATTAAAATTTTATTAAAACAATGTATCATTATATAAAAATAACAACATTTAATAACTATAAATAACTTATTAAAAGAAATTGTCTCTTTATGCATAAATTATTTATTTTATACAATTATATTTAAAAGAAAATCAAAATAACCTTATTGTTATTTATTTAAATTTTAAATTGAGTTAAACATATTTTAAATCATTTCAATATTTATCTTATGTATTTAAAACCATATTTATCTATTAAATAACCTTTTTAAAACAATTTACTAAAGATACATATTTTATAGAAAACAGAATTTATTTATTAATTGAATTTAAAACAATACATATTTACAATATATACAATATTCTATATATATTATAAATAGTAAACAATTTGTTAGATTTAAAAGGATAAAATCTATCAATTAACTATTTATTTTATTGGATTATTAAATTAATTCAAATCTTATTATAAGGATTATCAAATCAATTTAATTTTTATTTCATATTATTAAATTGATATTGTTTTTAAATTCCGGGTCATCACACAGTTCCTACTTCCCTGGCTATCCGGACTGGCCTGGCGGAGGGGATAGTAATTTTGGTTTGCTTGGATCAATATTTTGCTAAATGCAAATTGAAATGATTTCTTATTTAGTCCCAGTTTAAAAAGAGTTTAAAGTTATCAAAGAATTTCATAAGAGAGGTTTAATGATTCTGTATATACCGGAAATAAGTGTTTTAAAGTTATATATCTTTAAAAGATATTTTTGATAAAAAAAGAATTAATTCAATATTATTTACTTATTTACTGACCACTTTTATCGATGATTGGTTCAAAGGAAACGGGGTTAGATTTTGATGATTCCTATTCGAAGACCACTTTGGACCAATTTACGTATTCGAAGTGAAGACATGGAGATAATTTGGAAGATGGAATGTAGGGTTGCTGGTCACTGATGTTCGAGGGAATTTCCCATATGATAATATGTGGCAGTAGTTTTTCATTTAAAGATCTTCCATGCAAGGACTTCTTACTACTATGTGGTAGGAGAGTGCCTTCGGTTTGTCCTGTTCCTGAACAAATTGCATGGACGAATGTATGATGCTTTCCTTACCTAAGTGATCTCTATGAACGTATCATCTGTTTGGTGGCAAAGAAGGCAACTTCTCTTAGCTTAACACCCTATCCTGAGATGTACAAGCTCGGGAGTTATACGTTTATAGAAATTGGTTGTGTGACCATGGAATAGCAGCGTGGCATTCAAAGTGAAATGTGCAAAGTGAAAGGTAATTGTTATCTCAAGCCTCATATCTGAAAATGACCGAAATAGGGTAGATGCGGCAAGGCTATGTGATTCGCAACTATTAGGGTATGATCATCCTCTTCTAGATATATTTCTACCCGCTATAATGTTCAAGTTTAAACTATTGTAGTGTATGCTAAGAGATGTCTTTGATCGGTCGGTAACGACCCGGGTGATGACATATTCATTACTTTCTAGGGAGAGATAGGCCGGTTTTGTGTTGGTGGAGGTGCATATATTTTATAGGTCACTGTACGTTCATCTAGAGATGTACTGCCGAAAGGCAGTCCTTCACCTAGTTATCTATATGAAAATCCATTCTTAATAAGTGTCTGCCATTTTGTCTGCTCAGCCATGTATGCTAGAATTTAATAATGGTAACAATTTCAGCTATTCAAATAAATTTACTTAAAAAGTGTTTTCGAAAAGAATGTCACTAAAAATAATGTCAAATTATTTTACATAGCAAATGATTTGGTTATTGTAATGTAAAAACCCGTTCCGTATTTATGTGCGGCATAGTCTTATGAGATACATTTTTGTTTTCAAAACATCAAATTTTGAGTTCTCGCTCCAGTCCTATGGCTGACCTAGAGTTTATTTTGTTTTTCTTTTAAAATCTAGTTGCTCTATTTTTCTGGGCAGCCAAGTAGTTAGGATCCTGTTAGGAGTAGTTTAGTAAAGCATTCTGGAAGAGTTTGTGGAGCATGAAGCTGAAGCATCTGATACGGATATCTATCTATCTTTTTATTTTCCGCCATGCATAAGTTTAGTTTGTACCAACAGGTATGGGAGTAGGCAGTTATAACTATTCCTGGCTGGGTTATTTCATACCAAAACTATGATGTGATCTAGCGAGAGTGGTTGTATGTACCATATTTCTATAAATTTAAATGAAATGTGAGAATTTGTATTTCTATCTTTTACCTATACTTTACCCCTGATAATCTGCCTCCTCAGCAGCACATGAATATGGTGGACATATTAGTGTCGATTTTCGAGAGTCGAGGAGTTGGGTCGTCATAATTTTGGAATGGAATCACCCTCAGGATCAGTAGCCAGCGGCCCTTGCATTTCAAAGAACGCCGTCTTCAATTTTGTTATCTTTAGATGTTGGATCGAAGTGATTTTTGGATAATATATCTGATCATGCTCTCTTCGAACAACATTCAGCAGTTTCCAATAAGCTCAACCCCTGTTCTTTAGGAAATAAAGGGTCAAAGGTAAGAGCAAAGATCACCTCCTTACCGTTAGAGGATAGATTTCCTTTTCATTTTTCCTAGGAGAACAAAACGACATTTATACGCACAGTACAACATCATCGAAGATGACTATGTCATATACCTCACGTGTTTCTCCTATATATTTATAAAGTTACGTTTTGGATCCATATTCGATAGTTGGTTATTTAACTATCCACAAACACACATCCAAATCAGGGATTTATTTCCAAAGGGAAAACAAACATTGGTTAAGCACATAAGTAACCACTAGCCTCTCTTTAATTAATATTTTCATCTATTAAAATCACTTTGTAAATTACTTGTATAAAAATACATTTACAAAGATATACCCATAAATCCCTATGTTTCAATACTTGAAAAATATCCATATACTTATTTTAACGGTATAGGTAAATTCAAAAAACCCTACACTTTCACAACTTAGAAAATGTACTCATATACTTATGTCAATGGTATAGTATCATTTATAATCTCTTTTGTAAATCCATAAAACTATTTAACAAAACTCTTCTTATAAATATCAAGCCCATTTATAAAACTCTATTTATAAATCTCGAAAAGATTTATAAATAAATAAAAATCATTTACTTCAAAACACTATTATATAATAATAATTATTAACAATAAACATCATAAATAAAGAATTATTAATAACTTCAAAACATCTTAAAAATAATAATCAATAATTTCAAAACATTATTATTAAAACAATAATAATTAATCTTTACCATTATTATAAATAGCAATAATTAATTTCCAAAACATTAATAAATCATTATTATTAATTTCAAACCATATTAATTATTTAAATAATTAGCTTTTCAAAATATTAAAATATTGATAAATAACTTTTAAAAAATAATACTAAATATAAATAAATAATCTTTAAAATAATATTAAATATAAATAATCTTAAACAATATTAAATATTAATAAATAAAATAGAAAAGACGGTTAAAAAGGTTGGAGTATAATAGAAGCTAAATCCTTTAAAAATAAATATTTTCGAAACCCAAGTTTTTATTTGTAATAATTTCCTGTCTCAAAAACCAACTCCAACTCAATTGGCAATTTATAGTATTTTAAAATACAAATTTAAGGCCAATAGCTACCCAACGTTTAGCCAATATCGATATTGATTTTCTATCGCTACAGGTTTAAGTTTTGAACATATAAAAATGTCATAACCAATAGTGTCAAACCACCAGGTTTAATATTCAATGATTCATATAATAGAAATATTATTGAAAACAGTTCAACAATGGCGAGGAATCCCATTGGATCCCTCCAATCTGTTCCCTTGCATCATAGCTCATATATATCAGCATATGTCTAACGACTAGTTTTCTATCGGTTTAGAAAATAGTCGAAATTTTTTAATAAAAATAATTACAAGCGCACGGGTCGATCCGTAAGGAATTGTTTTAGATTTTAAAAATAAATTCAATCATATTAGACCAAAGTGAGAGGAATTTGTTAACTACAAAAATGAAGCTAAAACTAGAATTAAAAGTGATTTAAAAACTATTAAACCAAAGAACAATTCAGAGGCAAATCCACTCTCATATTTTCGTAAATCAATAAACAAATAATTTATGGTATTAAGTGAAATAATTGTTGTATTTATCATAAATATGGTTTATTTATGTTATTAATTAACGTAACTCAAATGATCAAACTATAATACAACAAATAAACCACTTATGATCTCATGAAAATGAAGCAAAAGCAAAAGCTATTTTAAATATGATCTATTTACTATTATAACTAGTAATATAGATCATCAAGTTTTATTTTATTTACTTCCATTTCAAAATCAAAACATAATTAGAAAATGATGATGCAAATTGTGTACATGTTGAATAAGAATAGCTTATTCGCATAACCAATATAAGCTATCAAACCCACTTGTATAAACTTACATCAAAATTCGCCTTCATGAAGAACAAGCTAAAGAGATCATAAATCATAAAATTGTGGAACTTATATAATATTTGAGAGCTTCATTACCGCTAAATTGAAGGGGCATAGCTACTCATCTGTGTTATCAAATCAACACATGTAAGTTTCAACATTAGAAAGCAAAGAGAAGTAGAAATTAAACAAAGGAAACGAGATTAACTACTTGCATGAAATAACATCAAACTAATTGCATGAATGTAAATCTAAGCTATGAACATGAAAAGAAAGAGGGCATAAAAATAAACATTAACAATAAAACAAAGAAAAGCATATATAAAAGAAGGGAGAAAAATGCTTGGAAGCCGTTTTCATTTCATATAACCTGAGTTTACGATTTGTTTGCTTAATTTCCTAAGTAAAAATGAAAGGTAGAAAGATATTTTCATGTACATAAGAGGGTTATTTATACATGCATAAAACACTGGGCCATATTTTTAGAAATGCTCAAATTCCCCTTGAGGTAGTATGGCCACCAAGTAATCATTGGCATATGTTAATTCTCCACTTAAATATGCATGAAGCTTTAATGACCTTTTAGCATGTGCATTGGCTTCTAATTGGAAATCAAGGTAAGTGGGTAGGTGGGGTCCTCCATTATCATGAGCTTGAATTGTTCCTTCTTCATTCCTTTGTATCTCCTTGTGCATGCGCATATGTTCATGAAGTCAACTTCCATATGCATCAAAATTTCCTATAAAAATCATTAAAATTTCCAAGCAAAATTCTTATATTGATACATGCATAAAAATGACCATTTTACCCCTGAAGGAAGAAGAATATATGATGATTTGAAAATAATTGAATTTTGGTTTTAAACATGTTAAAATGCCTAAATATGGTGTTTATTTAAATAAAAAGAGATAAAACATGGATGTAAATATATGCACATTTACGTGCACATCATATATATATATATGTATGTATGTAAATAAAATCAATAGTGGTGAGGAATTATGCTAGATCCCTCCAACCTATTCCTCTGCATCACAATAGTATATAATCATATAATATGGGCCATCCGCTACTAGGAGCGTATATATAAGGTCATTCGCTACTGGGGCGGGAATAAAACCAAACCAACTGATAAAACAATAAGTCATCCAAATATCCAACCAACAGTTTTTAATCATTTATATAACATACTGGTTAGCCAAAAAGGTGAGTTTAACTCACTATTATTCCAGTTGTCATCATGGTATTTTGATTCCGTCCGAATTCGAAAGACGTTCGAATCCAATGTTAAAATTCCACAAGATCAAATCTTTACCAAACCACTTCCATATTGCAGATTTCATCAATGCAATCCTAACGGGACTAACCGTGTCGATTCTGACCTAATATCATCAAGTTATTGTAGTTATAAGATTACAAATTAATTAATTATAATTATAAACCTTAATTACAAAATTAATCCCATAACTAACCTAAACCCCTCTTCCCCTTAATCTCTCCCTCTCGTGAGAATGACAAAACCAGGCGCCCTCCTTTTATATCTCATCGCCGCCACTATGCTTCACCGTAAGCCACCAAATCACGTTAGATCGAAGCCCCGTCCAAGCCAAGCTCCACCACCCAAGCGCCATCAAGCTAAATGCCATCACCGCCTTCAAAAACCCTACGAAGTCATGCCGTTCAACTCGCAAACGCCGTCGCCGTTGTTGACCATTGACCGTGAAACTTTGCCAACGCCTCGCGCTCACCTTCCTCAACATTTTCCCTTCAGACCCCATCACCTAAAAGTTTACCAAAATTCTACAATTGGAGAAAATTTTCTCGTCGTTTATCGATGAACTGTGGCCACCTCGTGACGAAAGACGACGATCCAACCATTAGATGAGTTGAGCTCAACGTCCTCTACAACTTTGTAGTTGGCGACTTCACCTAAAACGACATGATTGGCTCCAATGGATGAGGCCCATTTGATGAGGTGATGATTCAATTCAAAATTTTGAAACTATCTCTGGTTTGGAGACGCGATTTATAAAGGAAGAAAGGTATGGGTTTGAACGTGGGGAAAGGTATGGTGGTGAAAAGTGGAGAGTATAGTGAGGGGTATAGGTATGCGTGTACATATTCAAAAATATTTAGCTCGATATACTCAAAAATCTCAAACTCCAAACGAGGTGTACCCCCTGGCATTCAAGCTGACAACCGTCGATGGGGCCATAATTCCCAAAGCCTAGAATAGCGAATCGTTTCACCGTTATTTCATTTAAAAAGCTACTTTGTGTCTTCTTTATTTTTCAGCAAATAAGTCATCCTGGAAATGCTGGAGGGATTGTAAATAGGCAAAGAATCTGCCATGATTTTCTTAATAAAATTCGATTGGCTTTTTCAGACCGATAAAACTGTGCCATAATAAATACCTGCCGGGTCGACGGAAGCAAATTGACTCAAATCGTTGGATCGGCGAAACTTGATCCTCGCCTCTCAAAAAACTGGTGTTGAGCTGGCAATGCCGGGAGGTCCAAAACCAACTCCTCGTATTTCTCGGAGATAGGAAACGTCGAGGAGCACTAAAAAACTAACTCCTTGCATTGTTCAGAGATAGGAAACGCCGAGGAGTACCAAATTTAAACTCTTTTCACTGCCCTGAGATAGGCAATGCCAAGGAGCATCAAAAGAACTACATCTCGTAAGTCGCGCATTCAAATTTAAACCCTTTGCGCTGCCCGGAGACAGGCAACGCCAAGGAGCATCAAAAGCCACGCATCTCATAAGCTGCGCATTCAAATTTAAACCCCGTGCGCTGCCCGGAGATAGGCAATGCCAAGGAGCAACAAAAGTCGCACATCCAAATTTAAACCCCTTGCGCTACCCAGAGATAGGAAATGCCATGAGCAGAAAAAGCTTTACATCTCATAAGCCAGCATTCAAATTTAAACTCCTTGCACTACCGAAGATAGGCAACGCCAAGGAGCACCAAAAGCCATGCATCTCGTAAGCCGCGCATTCAAATTTAAACTCCTTGCACTGCCCAGAGATAGGCAACGCCGAGGAGCATCAAAACCCATGCATCTCGTAAGCCGCGCATTCAAATTTAAACTCCTTGCGCTACCCGGAGATAGGCAACGTTGAGGAGCATCAAAGTCCATGCATCTCGTAAGTCGTGCATTCAAATTGAAACTCCTCACATTGGCCGGAGATAGGCAATGTCGAGGAGCATCAAAGACAAACTCCTCACGTTGCCTGAAGATAGACAACGCCGAGGAGCACCAAAAATTAACTCCTCGGGTTACCTGGAGATAGGCGATGCCGAGGAGCCTCACAACGAATGAACTCCTCGCGCTGTCCAAAGATAGGAAACGCCGAGGAATATCCAAACTTAAACTCCTCATGCGGCCTGAAGATAGGCAACGTCGAAAAGCACCCAAGCTTACACTTCTTGTGTCACCCGGAGAAAGGCAGCGTCAAGGAGCACTGAATGCTGCACACAACACAAGCAACACACTAGCTTCCAAAATAATAGTCCCTCACATGACCCGAAGATGGGCAACACTGAGGAGTATGAGAAAATGCACGCATATAGTTAGGAATAACGAGTGCAACCCAGACAAAATTGGTGCTAGAAGGAATGCACTCAATGTCGACAACACTAACCCATGCGCAAATTGTATACTTACCTGAAGGTCACAAGAAAATGAGATTACATGCTAAAGTCGCAAAACTTCTGAGGAAAAGGGAATTAAATTGTAACTTAGCCAGATTTCCAGTTTGACGTAAGAGTTACCTAAACCTTACATTTCTATTCATTTGAAAATTGTTTGAAGTAAACAACCCTATGAACTAGGGGGCATACACTTATATGGAAACAAAAACGTGTGAAAACTATAAATTCACAAGTTCTTTCACTCCAAAAAAGTCCTCAAGTTCCGTGTCAAAGTTTTATATATGTTTTAAAATTTTAAACAAAGTTTTTTCAAAGTTTTAGAGTTTTTAGAAGTTTTATGAATTTCTAAACGAAAATTCTGTAAGTTCTGTTAATTTCTAAAGTCATATTAACTTTCAAAGTGCTGTTAATCTTCGAGTTCTGTTACTTCAAATGAAGGGCATTGGCTATAATCATAGAACCAGAAAAGTATCAAATAAGCAAAAGTACACATAACACTTATGAACAGACAAATAAGAGTGTAGTCAAATATCAATTATTGCTTGTAATTTTCTGTACATAGGGTCAAATATGGGGGCCATACCCACACAACACCGGCCAAAAAAAAGAAAATACAGGCCCTATAGTAAAGATGCAAAGTGCAGACTCTACACTTGAATAGTGCGACCAAAAAAAAATCAATATAAGTCGATTTTCGTGCAAGCTTTCAGCCAAAATCAAGTCCATCCTCACACCAGCAGCTCAACGCTTCTTGCCACCGCTACCATTTCCATCTTTGGTTGGTAGTTTTACGAACACTTTGATGGAAATGTCCTCCTCCTCTTCTTCCTCCGAAACATTCTCAAAAGATCCTCCCTTCCCCTTGCGTTGATTTCCGAGAACTCTTCAAAGCCTTAATTGCCTCCACCTTTTCCTTCTTGATGGTAGTCAAATCGTGTTGAGTCTTCTGTGGTTGCTTTGTTTGCATTTCCTGCTCCTTGACTTGTGCTGTAGTTATATCACCTTCCTAAGATGACGAAGGGTCATCCAGGCCATGGAGCGCAACTATCTTCTCGGCTTCTGACCCCAGTTGCGAACTAGGCGTAGGTGCGGGAACCGAAGCAGGAACAGATACAACCGCAGAAGTTGTGAAAATGGCGGCAGGCATGGGCTTTGGAGTAGCTGGCACATCAATTGAAAAAGTAGATGGACCTATAAGATCAAAAATGAAAGCACTCTTGTGGCGTAAGTTAAAAACTCCCAAGTTCGGAGGAGGCAAGGAAATTACCTGCGCTAGAGAGATGCTCGAGAATGTCTACTTCATACTCACCACCCTTGCCCTCTTTTGATGGCTCCACCACCTGAGGAATAATTTCAAGACCTGAACTCATTGGCAGGTCGTGGAGCTGCTATGATAATTTGACCATGCCGGAAGTAGAAGGCTTGGCAAACATGTTGGTGGCGGTCGTTAAGGCAGCGTCAGTGGCCTCCTTCTCTCTCTCAACTCGGATAATTTTCTGGCCCTCAAGTAATGCCCTATTGGATGCGTCACTGAGATAGGCATCTTGCAACTCGTGGTCAGAATAAACATCAGCGATATTGGCGAGACGAGTAAGATTTCCTCCCAAAAAAGCGCAAGAGTGCATGGAAACTTCAGGCCATGGTACCTGAGACTTCCTTGATGCAACAGAGAGTTGACATAGAAATTCAGAATAGTCGCATCCAACTTCTCCATTTTCCTTCCGAAAGCATTTTGGAGGTCCAAGTAATCCGCTGTCACAGCAGCTTTCTCAACTTCAGCAGTAGTCTTGTCGGTACAAAATGGTGTGACCTAGGCCTGTAACTTGGCAATGATCTCGGCCTGGTCAGAAATAGTTTTGTTGTGCCCTTCAATGATGAGCACATGATCAACGATAGTCTTCCGTTGAGTCTCAATCATTGCTTTGCAAGCATTCACTTCTTTCTTTAACTTCCCCTCCCCCATATGAGCCTTTTTGATCTCGTCTTCGTAGAAGATTTCTATTCGGCTATGGACTTCTCTTACCTCTTTCAGCGTGTCGGCATTTCTCTTACTGTCCTATAGTGTCGCTACTTTCTCTTCTTCTAATCGCTTAATCTTGGTGTCACGCTCAGCCAACGCCTTCTCAAAGTCATATTTCTCTGATTCGAAGGAGAGGATCTCATGATAATTATTTTTGTTTATATCCACTAGCTGTTTATAGAGCTTTTCCCATCGTTCGGCCTGTTCTAGATCGCTCTGGATAGCTTGGAGACGCGGCATGAAGGAAGACATGCGAACATGGTGTAGATCTAAGTCAAACTTGACCCCCTTTAAGAACCAACCAGGAAGCGCTGCCTCAAGTTTAGAGGGACTTGGAATACGGACGTACGCAGGTCTTCGGTAGGGGCAAGAAGCACCAAGGGCAGCAGTGATGATAACAGAGGATGATACATGAGTTGAAGGCGGAATCAGAGCAGAAATGATGGAATTTCTTGGCCTACGGAAGAGTGTTTTGAAGCGAGCTCCAAAGGATAAGGGCGATGTTCAAAATTTGACTTTTTTGAGGTTCATCTCTTTGCTCAAGATATCATCTCTTCTCATCCCGCCATTACATGATCGAGCTCGGTCTCTTTTTTCTTGGCAGTGGGTTTTAGCTTCCTATATTCCTCCTCGGTCTCTCAGACTTGATGGCAACTGGAGGAGCGCTTAGGATACCTTTGTGAATCAGTGAAATGTTCAAAGTCATCATAAAAGTCCTCGTCCCCTCATCATACCTGAAATGAGGCATACATAAAAGGTCTCAAAAGAATGAAAGTGAGTGTAGCACAACAAATACGAAGAGATGAATGGAAGCGAGTGAGATCCTATTGCAACATGTAGTGTTTTTCTAATATGGGCCTAAAATGGTGTCACGATCTGGAACGAACAACCATAGTAGAAGGCATCGGACCGACTTTGGTTTTTATGGGCGGAACCGATCAATTCTCACTTCGAGTTTTTAAGAAAGACATTTTCATTTTTATATCTTTATTGTTATCTGCCCCGTCATGCATAGTTTACCGTCCTGTAAAATGGTTGAAAAAAAATTAATGACTCAATATTTGTTCGTTCCTCACTCTTCAACGAGTGACCTGCTGCACATCGATTGCGGGCTAACTGCTGGTGCAATATCTCCCAAACTGGGAAGCATTGTGTCAAATTTAAAGTCTCCTTTCATGAGCGCGTCGAAGTCGACAAATACATTGCCAAAATCTCAGAACTACGCATAAACATCCCTATTCGAAGAATCCTAATGTCTTCCAGTTTCAAGGGTTTGCATTCACTACTTGCATCGAGAAGAGGTGAACTCGGGAGAAGGGGACCTATTCTCGGAGTTTCATCACAAGACTCTGAGTCCCCACCATCAGATTTGGATGAGAAGTAATCAGTGGCAATGGACTCATCACTACTACTTTCAAACTCTCCATCTTCCTTTTTTAAATCCACTATGACCTTGCCCTCTCTTTGATTGAACTCCTCTTTTGCTTTCTTCGGGATTGGAGGCATTCTACCTAGGCCGCTTAATCTAGTCGCAACATCCTCTTCCCCCTCACGGGTTTCGTCGGTGAATCCTCCGGACGGGCTTTCTTTCTCTTGAGAGACTCCTTCTTCAGAATCGTGGGAGGAGGAAACATATCTTCTATGAACCCTGGGTCGAGGGAATTTCAACTTGAATGGAAGATCTACCCAGAGCCACTAGTCCATAGCAAGGCAACTTTTCATCATTCATTAATACTTTAATGCTTTTCTCCTCGACATTGATTGCCTTTAAAGTTTCATAAACTTCATTGAGCGTCGCGCCTCTATTCGGTCTAGGAATAACTACAAGAGAAATATGGTTGGTTAGAAACTCCATGGCAACGCATCAAAAGATTGATGAATAAAAAGAAGCTTACCCCCTCCCTGTTGTCACCGATGATTGAACCCCTCGAGGCATTTGACAAAGAAATATTGCATCTTGAATTGCGATAAGTTGCTTTGCAAGCACTGCATGATTTTCCGATTTCTCTAGGCTTCGATTATAATCAAGGAGGGCAATCATCTCTCCTCTTGAACCCCAGGAAGTATCACAACTCATTGAAGCTTGGAGCGCAGTTGAACCCCCACATGAAAAGAACATGCAAGCAAGTCAAGATGGCGTAGCCATTCGGATGAAGCTGAAACGAGGCAATGCACAAGTTTGAGAGAGTCTCACGCAGAAAATCATCAAAGGGAGGCATGGCTCTGTTCAAACACATATATCGGTCAAAAGTGGTGTACCCTAGTGGAGGCATATGAGCTAATTCATCCTTCTTCTGCAGACGTACATCCTCTTCGAGAATTCCGTGTTGCGCATACATGTTACGAAGTACCTTGGCAGAAACAACCGATGAAGCTCTCTCAGGAGGATTAAGCAATACTCTAAAGTTGGGAGGCGTATGATCCACGATTGGTCCAATTAGAACTAACTGGCCATATTGTGCTTGCGAAGTGGATGGTGATTCGGCTTTTGAAAGCGCCAGGGTTCCCTCGATTGACTTACGACGTGTGGATGGCTGCTTCATTTTAAATAACGGAACTCGCCTCCGAAAAAGGTCAGGTAATTCTATCCTAAACTAATAGCTTCCCCTACCACACTTGAATTCCGAGGAAGTTATGTTGTAATTGCCACGTCGAATTTCAAGTGCGGACTGGGGCTAGTGAGGTGTGCTATCTATATGGGATAAACTCAGTTCTCGATACACTAGAAACGCCCTATCCCATGTAGATAGTCTGTTCGCAGTGGAGAAAGAAAAGAACTTCCTATGTCACTTCGTTTTCTACCTTTATTTCTACTTCCTGTACACTTACCCATTATCGATCCATGATCGATAACGGATCCATTATCCGAAGTGATGCGGAAAACTCTTCTCATTATAGGTACGACGAATGTGCGACGACTAAGCAGGATAAGTCCAAATTCTACAAAATAGTCATGATCAACTGGTGATGTGGCTCACAGTAACAGCTGTGAAACTAGACACAAGTCAATTCTGGTCTAATGGTTGAAGATAGAAAAACATGTCAAGCACTGGGCCAAAGCCCGAATGTAAATGTCGTTACGGGAAACAACTCGAGACTCGATTCACTATCTTCCTCCATTAAACCACAATCAACTCAAACTTCTCACAATCAACATTGCAAATGGAAACTTATCATCAAATCTTAACACAAACATCAATTAAGGTCAAACCAATAATAACCCACCTCTAACTAAATTCAAAGGCACATGAAGAATGAAATATCAAACTCAGCGAGCTATGGAATGGATCGATGGCAAGCTGATGGTAGGTACGGTTCAACAGTGGGGCTAGGATTTGGATTCAAGTGAGATGATGAGATGACTAAGGTTTCACGAAATGGGCGAGTTCTTGGATGAATCAACAGTGAATGGGTTCAAGTGAAGTGATGAATCAGGTAGGGCAAGAGCTTGAGTCGCCTGGAATCAAGTCGCACATGGGTTTGATCGTGTGAAGAAGTAGAAGTAGTTCGGGTCGAATGAACGAATTGGGTCGACTCGAGTATATAAATAGGTAAGCAAGAAAAAAGAAGCAAAAATTTGCTAAGTAATAGGGTCGCATGCGACCCTTCATGGATCGCTAGCGACCCGACCTAACGTAAGTTAAAAATTTCCTTATGCAGTTAGGTCGCTAGCGACCAATACCACATGGATCGCTAGCGATCCAAAAAAAAAAAGAGAAAGAGAGAACAAGACTTCACCTATTCTTCTTCAACTCAATTTCCTACATCTATTCATCATTCCAAGGCATACTGGGGAATTACAGGAAGAAATTTTATCCGTTATGACAAGTAATAGTAGTGAGAACCAAAGAAAAATGACCAATAACGTTGGGCTAATGTATTCATAACGCTCTAATGCAATCACCTGGAAATGGACACTTGGAAATTGGTAGATGGATATTGAGAGTGATAATTTCTAGAGCACGCCTTGTTTATAACAAAGACGTACTCTAGGGGGAAATGTTTTCTGGGTTTTTGACCCAGCAGAAACTAATAGGAAACATCACAACCTTGTGTACATAGGATGGTTCAGGACTTAAACAGAATAACTAAGATGAGGGATTAACAAAGGTGAAGCCGTATGACTAATGCAATGATTGGGATCAACTAAACTGAGAAATATGCATTCTTTTAGTCCAATCAACAGCTGAGTGCGAACAGCTAGTGAATTGCCATTAAAACGAAACAACTACGATGAAAAACTATGGATGCATCTCCGATTCCAAATTCCAAAAAAATCCTAAGTGCTTGGATTATCGACGACCCGTACCTCTCCTCAAACCTTCAAAAAAGTTAGCAAAGGAATACTACGGAAAGAAGCCAAGACATTGGCTCGCAAATGATCCAAGTCCATGGGTCGCTAGCGACCCATGGCTTTACCTCGTTTTGCGAGCCAAACACTCCCTGGGTCATTTCCTACCTACCTGCAAGCTAATGATGAAGTGCCTGGCCCAGAAACTCTTCGATCCATATAAGTACCATCCTACCTGCAACATAAACGAGATCTTCTCCGGACTGGTTGCTAAAGCTCTACCGAAATTATGCTTCACTCTCTACCTCCCTCACAAAAATATTCAAAGAAATTCACCGTGATTCTCTAGTGGATTCCAATTCTGGGGATTCAACCTAGATAAAAGATAATCAAAGCCTTGTAATCAAACATCTCTTGTAACAGCAATCGGTCTTTAATAAAACTATAAAGTGGACGTAGGCTTCAATAACAGTTGATTCACTATAAAATTCTCCGTCTTCTTTCTTCTATTTTTCTTTTTCTATATCCATTATCTGTGATATTGCTCTATTAGAACAGGCCTGGTGCTTTAAAATTCAAACCAAGGTGTTGGTCCATTTTTTGGGTCAACAACCCTTATTCCGAACACAATGGAACTAGCATCGAGGTCCAATTTCATCATATACGGAAGTTGGCTTTTCAAAATAGAATTATATTAATTTCTATATTTAGTTTCTAAGCACTTTGAGCTCACACGACAAAATGATACGTCCGATTGTCATGAAATTCGTTAGCATACAATAATTCATTATTACGGATCCAATAAAACTGATTTCGTCGAAATCGAAGACAGTACCACGGAAGGCTATTTTCACACGTTAATTAAAACGATTATAATAAAACAATTTCAACCACTTTTACTTACCTTTAAATTCTAATATAAAAGTCTACTATAATCATTCTTATTTATACTAAATTCAAATAAGATCTTTAAATCATTTTATTTCATATTAAATCCAAGGTTAAATTATTTAAATATTAATTATTTAAATTCATCATTCAAACAAATTTTATATTTGAAATTTAAGCCGTTTAACTTATAAAACTAATATTTTAATATCAAAAATTAATTAAATATTCCAAATTCAAATGATTGAAATTCTAGGTCATTACATTCTTCCCCCCCTTAAAATAATTTTCGAATTAGCAAGTAAGAAAAATGCCTCAAACCCATTAACTTTTCAAAACCAATTAGTTGAAATAGATTACCAAATTCTTTTAAGCATTTAACTTTCCAAAATCAATTTTTTGAAACTTTGTTATCACTTTTTTAAGTCTTTAAATTCATCTGTAATTACTAACTAATATCACTAAAAGTTAAAACATAAAAATCAAATTTTAGTTATCAATTTTTTTTCAAAATTCTCAAAAAATTTGTAACGTCTTAAGTTTTTAGAAAATTTCTCTAGCGTCTCTTTTGTGCGGTTCAATCGAAAAAAATTATAATACATATATAATCACAAATATACATCTCATCTTCAAGGATAAGGCATCCCGTAGGGAAATGTATAAAAATACGATATGTAATTCGAGATGTGTACCTTTTATTAGCATTAGCAAGCAAATACAATCAATATAATGCGAAAGCAAGCTCTAATGGGGAAGCAAACGCCATCTGCACCTAGTAATCACTTAACAACCAATAAGAGCATGTATATAGAAAGTAATATCAACATATAACATAGACTATACAATAACCATATGCAAATGTAATAAGAGAAATCATCCAATAACTAATATTCATCCAATTAATTCATAATCATATCAGTTTACATTTTACAATGTCAATATTTAATTTATTTAAGCCCATACTATGTATATACGCCCTTCGTATGCAACACCATACCTGATCGTTCGCTCAATCACATAATTTCACTTCCGAACTAGTATCTCTACATGATCACTCCAGTGCGGACTCAGATTTAGTTCCTTAATTAGGTACCACTGTTATCCTTGCATAGCCATATATTATGATAGAGAGTATCAAAATCAATCAAAAATCCATATTTAGTGTTCGCCATTGAGAATCGAGTGATAAGCTCTAACTCGGTTCTGTGTAAATCACATCGAAACCATGTATTCGAATCTGGATCAAATAGTTATGTGAATAAAATAATATACATACAACTTATGTATTTATTCCAATTGGTTTCTTATTATATCTCATTCTGTTATAAACACATGTCCAACCCAAATTGAATGGAAAGATGGATATTTATGGGAAAGAAAGAAGAGAGAAGAGAAGAAGAAGTGGGAAAGAAATTAAAACAACATAGAATATCACAACGAAGCGAATACTATAATATACAACAAATCTTTACATAAAGAAAAATTGTAATATATGTACACCAATCAGAGTACACTAACCTATTTCAACCTGGATAGTTATAACAGTCTGTCCTCAAAATTGCTGATAAATACAACCAATAGACAACATAGCGGAACATAAGAAATAAATAGATACGCCTTTGACCTCCAGCTCGTCTTCTAAGCTCCAATTCATTCGAATTAATTTGTAAATACGCTCGGTCTAACCTAAGCATATAAAGGAAAGCATGTCCGGATCAGTCTAATAAACCAGCGTGACAAAACTCTTATCAAATCAACTTATTTCTATATTTAGGAAAAAGCCTTTTTAAAACAAAAGGTATCTCGTAAGACCACGCCGCACATAAACACAAATGAGTTTTTACCTTAGAAAAAAACATTTTCTATAGAAAATCCATTGATATTGTAATAGCGTCTAGAGGTCAAAGTAAAATATGAGTATAATTGAAATGCCTACATCTCACGTTTCAACATAGTTAGGCACAACTAAGTCCATACGGTGCTTATTGAAGAATTAATTACATACAATGACCTGGGTATTGCCCATCACGGTGCATCTCTAGATAAAATAACACAGAGGCCGAACATATCGAAACCTACCAATACAGACCCCCCCTTACACCTTACTGAATAGTACCAAATATGATCACTCCTTTTGTTAATGAGCCCCGAAGCATACAAATGGGATATAATTTTGACTCTAGATAAGGCGATCATACCCCAATGGGAGCGACCCACCTAAAACTGCGGCATCTTCACTGTTTTAATCATTCCGGTTGATGAGGCTTGAGGCTACTTTTTTTTACGTTTTATATAGCGCTTCCCACTTGGAATGCTAACACTGCCCTCCAGGCAACAATGCAATGTCAACATTCATTCGAACAAGTTATTCAGGATATAAATAAACCCAAGGCGCTACTTCTACTACATCCATTTTAGAATCACCCGCGGCATTAGTAGCAAGTAGTCATTGCACTTCAAAGAGCTTTGTCTTTAATTCTGTCATCTTCAAGATGTCTTTACTTCGAAATTCTTGGGTTGGATCGAAGTGATTTTTGGATAACATATCCGATCATTCTCTCTTCAAAATAACATGCAATAGTTTCTGGTAAACTCAACCACAGTTCTTTAGGAAATAAATAGTCAAAGATAAGAGTGGAGATCACCTCCTAACCGTTGTGGATGAATTTTCTTATAATTTGTCTTAGAGAATGAAACGAGATTTGTATACACAATAGAGCATCATTGGAGATGACCATGCCAAATAACTCGTGTGTTTCTCTTAGATATTTCTAAAGTTACGTTTTCGGTCCAAATTCAATAGTTGGTTATTTAACTATCCATAAACCCACATCAAAATCAGGGATTTATTTTCAAAGGGAAAACAAACATTGGTTAAGCACATAAGTAACCACTAGCCTTCCTTTAATATCTTTTCATCAATTAAAGTCATTTTGTAAATTACTTATATAAAATACCTTTACAAAGGTATACCCATAAACCCTTATATTTTCAATACTTGAAAAATATCCATATACTTATCTTAATGGTATATGTATATTCACAAAATATTACACTTTCACAACTTAAAAAATGTACTCATGTACATATCTCGATGGTATAATCATATTTGCAAATACCGAGAATGATTTCTATTTATAAAATTCTTAAATAATTTATAATCCCCTTTATAATTTCTAAAATTCATTTATAATTTCTTTTATGAATCTAAAACTATTTTTTTAAAACTCCTCTTATAAAAATTAAGTCTGTATATAAAACTCTATTTATAAATCTCGAAAACAATTATAAATAAATAAAAATCATTTACTTTGAAACACTATTATATACTAATAATTATTAACAATAAAAATTATCAATAAACAATTATCATTTACTTCAAAACATCTTAAAATAATAATTAATAATTTCAAACCATTATTATTAAAACAATAATAATTAATCTTTACCATTATTATAAATAGTAATAATTAATTTCCAAAAAAATATTAATAAATCATTATCATTAATTTCAAATAACTTTTCTGGATATTAAAATATTGACAAATAACTTTAAAAAAACAACTTTAAATATAAATAAGTAATCTTTAAAATAATATTAAATATAAATAAATAACTTAGAAAAGAAAGATAAAAAGGTTGGACTAAAATAGAAGATAAATCCTTTAAAAAAATATTTTCGAAAGCCAAATTCAGATTTAAAATAATTTCCTATCTTGAAAACCAACTCTAACTCAAATAGCAATTTATAATATTTTTAAAATACCAATTTGAGGCCTATAGCTACCCAACATTTAGCCAATATCGATATTGATTTGCTATCACTATAGTTTAAGTTTTGAACATATAACAGTGTCATAACCAATAGTGTCAAACCATCAGGTTTGATATTCAATGATTCATATAACAGGAATTTTACAAGAAAAATTTCAACAATGCGAGGAATCCCATTGGATCCCTCGAACCTGTCCTCCTGCATCACAGCTTATATATATCAACACACACATACACCGATATATATATATATATATATATATATATGTATGTATGTATGTATGTAAATAAATCAAAAGTGGCGAGAGGTCCTGCTGAATCCGTCCAACCACTTCCCCTACACCACAAACAGTTTATAATCATATAATATGGGTCATCCGCTACTAGACGAATATATATATAAGGTCATCCGCTCTAGGGACGGAAATAATACCAAACTAACTGATAAAACAATGAATCATCCAACATCCTACCAACAATTATTATCAACTATATAACATACTGGTTAGCCAAAGAGGTGGATTTAACTTACTATTATTCTAGTTGTCGTTGAGGCATTCTGATTCTGTTCAGATTCGAAATACGTTCGAATCCAAATTTAAAATTTTACAAGCTCAAATCTCTACCAAACTAATTCCATATTATAGATTTCGTCTATATGATCCTAGCGCGATTGATCGTGTTCGATTCTGACTTATTATCATCCAGTCATTGCAATTATAAGATTACAAATTAATTAATTGTAATTATAAACCTTAGTTACAAATTAATCCCATAATTAATTCTAATCCCCTCTTCCCCTAATCTCTCCCTCTCACGAACATGACAAACCCAAGCGGCCCTCTTCTTCCCCTCATTGCCGCTGCTACGCGTTGCAAGAGGCTACCACATCACGTCAGATCGAAGCCCCATCCAAGCCATGCCTACTAACCCAAGCGCTACTACCCTAAACGCCACTATCACCTCCAAAACCCCCCATGAAGTCATGTCATACAACTTGCAAATGTCATCGTCGTGCTTAACCATTGGCTACAGAACTTTGCCATCACCTCGCCCTTGCCTTTCTCGACATTTTCCCTTTAGACCCCATCACCTAAATGTTCAGCAAAATACTGCAATTGGAGAAAATTTGCTTCATGTTCATTGATGAACCGTAGCCATCATGATCCAACTATTGAATGAGTCGAGCTCGACGTCGCCTACAACTTTGTAGTTGGTGACTTCGCCTAAGACAGCATGGATTAGCTCCGATGGGTGAGGATTGTTCAATGAGGTGATGATTCAATTCAAAATTCCGAACTATCTCTGATTTAGAGACGCGATTTATAAAGGGAGAAAGGTATGGGTTTGAACATGGGGCAAGGTAAGGTAGTGAAAATTAGAGAGTATGGTAAGGGGTTCGGGTGTGTGTATGTGTGTCTATAGCTCGATGTACTCTAAAATCTTGAACTCAAAATGAGACGTGCCGCCTGGTGTTCTATACATAATTAAATGAAGCTAGTATCGAGACCCAATTTCATCATATACAAAACTTAGCTTTTCAAAATTAAATTATATTAATCTTTGTAATTAGTTTCTAAGCATTTTGAGCTTGCATGACCAAACAAAACATCTGATTACCACAAATTCTTTAGCATGCAATAATTCACTATTACGGTTCAAATGAAACTGGTTTTGTCGAAATCCGATACAGTGCCGTGGAAGGCTATTTTCACACGTTAGTTAAAACGATAATTATAAAACGATTTCAGCCACTTTTACTTAGCTTTAAATCTAATATAACAATCTACTATGATCATTCTTATTTATACTGAATTCAAATAAGATTTTCAGATCATTTTAATTCATATTAAACCCAAGGTTAAATTATTTGAATATTTTAGTTATTTAAATTCATTATTCAAACAAATTCCTACATTTGAAATTAAGATGTTTGACTTGTAAAACTAATATTTCAATATTTAAAATCGATTAAATATTCCAAATTCAAATGACTGAAATTCTACGTCATTACAAGAAGCATAATGGAAGAAGAAGATGGAAACTTCCACCAACACAATTCTCTCGGTACCAAAAGAAACCTCTCGATACCGAGTGGTTTCAATTGACAGTTGAGCTAGCCACTACTCTCCTACACCATTGGGCTTAAGATTGGATGTTGGACTTCATGGACTTCTACTCAACTGGCGATTTCCTCTATAAATACCAACCCTATAGCAACCAAGAGAGGACTTTTGGGCACTTCTTCATCCCCGAACCCTCTACACATTAATTATTAAGAAAGGCGTTGCTTGGCAGTTCTAAGCTTAAGAACCTATCAATTCCTTATACTTGTGACTCCAGTCTCTCTCAAATCTCTAATAAATAAAATATAAAGTAGACGTGGGCCAAAGATTGCCGAACCACTATAAAAATCCTTATGTCCCTTTACTTTTTGCATACACTTTCTGCTGGATCTCAATATTTCTATAAGTTTTTGCATGTTGTGCCATTTTTTGTGTCAATAGGAAAAAAAATTTCATTTTGAAAATATGTCACATTCTTACTGAAGGAATTTCTTTTGAGAGAAATTAATGGTAGTGTGGATGACTTGGACATGATCTAAGATTCTAACATGGAAACTAGTTGTGTGGATGATATAAATTTAATCAAGCCTTAAAGGACATAATGTATAATAGTAAATATCTCACATTGAAGAGAAACTATGAGTTTCTTATATCAATATAGAGAAAATTGATCGTCAGTGATGACAATTTCCTTAGTGGTCGACAAGCCTAAGAGACGTAAGTGTTTACCCAAGGGCCAATTCTATAATTTATTGTAAATTAGCAACCCTATAATAAAATCTTGTTCGAAATAAAAAAATGTTTGTTTTCTATTATATACTTGTTATATTGTAATATATTTATTAAATAATTAATTTAAGTGCATTTAATAGAAAATCCTTAAATGATATGTCATGTGATAATAATTTCAAGGAGTTGTAATCATGAGAAAATTATTGCAATATTAAATAACATATTATTTTAAAATTTTATGATAAAAATGTTTCGAGAAAGGATATTGATACATCTGCCGAGACCAGAGTACGTAATACTCTCTAAATTTTGGGCAGTGTATTATTCATGTCTACTGGGAGCATCATGGAGTTATGTACTCATGGTTATTGGATAACTATGAAATGACTCATCCGAGAGTTTATTATTTGTTAATAACAACAAGGTTAAATTGGAAATTCAAGAGTGATGCAGTTCTCTTGACTTTAGATTACCGTTGAAGTCCAATGTGGATACTCCACTTTGATTATAATTAAATCATAGCATCGCGATCATCGAGTGACTATAGTTGAGTCTGGTTTCAAACAATAGAAATGGAATACTTTTCAATAGTGAATTCGTCTCCTCAAGTTGAATGAGATTGGTATCATAATCAATTGTAGTCAACTCTAAGCCAAAATCTCTACCCAGTATGGTACGATTAATAATATATCTTAGTATTGAACCAATGACTTTATTCATGGAGTAACTTAGTTGAATATGATGATATTAGAATTTTGACCAAATCTAAATTTCAAAGTCCTAATGTGGTATAGTATTGATAAAGAGAATTGGTATCAATAATCGTTACTAAAAGGTAACGCTTAAATTTGTAAAATTGGATTTTACTGATAAGGTTTGTTGATGAATTAAGTCAAATTGTCAGATCACTAGTTAAGGTGATATGCGAACATTAGTATTTGAATTGTTCGATTATTAAGGCTCAATTGAATTCACACTTGTATGGATAACTGAATCTATTCAATCTCTAAAACATCACATGTTTTAATTTATTTATAATGGTTATAAATTAGTTAAATTAATTAATATTTATGAGATATTAATTATTATTGTATGGAGCATGTTTAGCAAAATGAATCGGCTTTAGAACTATTCGGGGAGGTGTTGTTAGTAATTATTTTTGTGCATATGAAAAAGTTATATATATATATACACACCTATCGATATACGATGTCGATGTATACTTTAATTGGATTTAAACTGCATTAATTACTAATGGGTTAATGGGTCTTTTAATCTTTCTATGACTCATTCTATGGTCGGACAGGAAGAGGCAAGAAGAGAGGGTCTTGAGTTTGAATTGGTGGGAGAGAAGTATGGAGATACTTTCTCTGAGACCTCAATATAAATTCGAACTTTGGTTTCCACTTTTGTTTTAAACTTTCTTCTTGTCCCTCTTCGGATCTTGGCCGAAAATCCCATCATTGACTACTCCATTTTTCAACTCTATTCACATCCATTCAATTCAATACAGCTAGGTCTTGTGTTAGCATGTCATTCACTTGCAACATTGGGTGCCGATCTCAAATATCTAGGAGATAATTCAGGTCAATGTTTGAACTAGAGGCTACATATCTTCAGGTATATCCTTATTTACAGATTCATATGATGCTTGTTGTATACTTATAAGAACGTCACCGTCGGCCAAAATATATATTATCTATAAAAATTATATAATATCTAATTATATGAAACGTTTGAAATAACATTCATATTATTTAACTGTTATTATAATTATTTATTCATATACATACATACATACATAGACATATATAATTTATTGATTTATTTCAAAAAATGAACAGAGTCAAATTTTAAGATACTTAGTAAACTTGACCTAGTTTTAAACTTAAATTTTGTTTACTAATTCATATTAGATTTTAATTAAAATTCAAATATGAAACATAGACTTGGTCAAATTTTATATCATATTTTGAAAATGATATTATACAAATTATGTAATATTTTAACTTTGAAAAATGATATATATATATAGTGCTAAATATGTACATGGTAGATATAAATCCCAACATCTACTTATGTATAAACCTGACCGTGTACATTTTTATTATGTTGCATATGAACATTATACGCATACGAGTATATAATGATATACCCATCAACTATATATATTAATTCTAATTAATACATTAATTAATTAAATTTGAAAATTAAACAAAATTTTATTTTATTTAGATAACTAGGTAGGATCTAGTACAACCCATTAGAGCTCACAGGCCCATTATGATCCAACTAGGATTTTTTTTGAAATCTACATATTTCACCCACCGCAAACTGGCTTGGTTCCAATAATGATATCAGCGCTGAAGTGGTCTATGCGGTCTAAATTAACTACTTTATGGCTAAGTAGTAAAGCCTACTTATTCGATGGGTGTCTAGAATATTATTATCTAGCTTGGAGTTGAATAATCAAGTATTCTTCCATCTCTGGCTACTTATCTGGCCAAATGGGTGAAGTGAGTTTAAAAGGTTGACCCAATTGTAAAGACCTAAATTGATTTGGGCATTAGGCTAATTTTCAAATTTTAGTTTGAAAATTTAAAATATATTTTAAATTTAAGTTAAGTTTAAAATATAAAGTAAATTCTATATAGGTCATAAAATATATCTTTTTAAAAATTGTTTTGAAAATAAATTAATATCTTCGAAAATTATTTAATTACTTGGATTAATTCAATAAATAATTAATTAAAAAGTTAATTAATTAAGATAAACACCTATATTGATATATGTGTATATGCATATAACTATAAATTTTATTGTTCTATATATAGATATATCTTAAATTGTTTTAAGAAAATTATATAGAAAATTTTGAATTCGTTAAAAATATTTAACTAAAATTGGTTTAATTAAATAAAATACTTATCTGATAAATTAGTTAATTAAATGTTAATTAATATATATATATATATATATAATGATATATATATATATATAAAACTATAGATGTTATAGTTAATGTCCATCTTAAATTATTCAGAATGAATAAAATAAAATTTAAAATTTAAAAATTATATATTAAAATTAATTAAATATGATTTAATCAATAATACACATAGGAATATTATATAAGTTAATTAAATTATAAATAGCTACAAATGAATTTAAACTTATGTAAATAAATCTATAATCAAAAGTGGAACTGTAGGAAACCTAACTTAGGTTAAAGGGATAAAATACATATGTACACTACGTATATCATGATTTCAGATGTGTCCAATATTTGAATGACAAAGGTATTTCATAAGGAACACATTATTCCTTAAATCGATATTACTTAAAAAAAATATTAACGATTATTAATCTTTAATATATAACATTGTCCTTTACCATTTATATATTAATAGATCACTTGCAAGCTCTTTAGTTGTTAAGCAAACTCAACATACATGCATTATACTTAGGCCGACGCAAAATGATAAGTACAAGTGAACAATCTCTTTCGATTTGTTAAGTAAACTCATGGTCAAAATGAGATTAGGAAAAACCATAAATTAGGAGTTTTATATGATATGAAGTGAGCATATGATTTGTTGAGCAAAATCAGAATCTCATAGCAAGCGGTTCCTAACACCCACTAGAATAATCGAAAGAATTGTTTTTTTAGGGTTTTGAGAAACATTAAAGTCTAGTTTAAGCTTACTAGAAAAATGAAATAAATACATTCAACATTCCAGTAAATAAGAACATTTGTTGTGTATAAACTGTTTTAATATACATAAATCAAAATTTGCAAGAAAATGACTAACCTAAGACTATTTTCGAAAAACGTTAAGCTCGCCGAACCAAAATACACTAACTGGCTGAGAGAAATTAAAATAGTACCCACATATGAACGCTAATGTTCGTCTATTACTGACCTTTAACACAAAAAGCACACTGCGGTTGTTGACCCTGATATAGTAAAAGCTTATAATGCATGGGTAGCCGATTACGAATCGCTCAACTTTTCATATTGTATACTGCAGATAAGCCTTTCTAAAGGAAACACGAAAATAGGTCTATCCATAAGACCTTCGAAAATCACAAAGCTTTGTTTGGGAGCAATGTTGTTCCGCAAGATACGAGATTATTAAGAAATTGTTCAATGCGAAGACGACTAAGGACAATCGTTTTGAGGATTTCATAGTACGATGAAAGACTGTATTAATAGGCTTTTGAGCAAAATGTTATAGTAATCATTGAACTACAAGTGGATCAATCATAGGCTTGTTAACCTCGTTGTTTGAATTATTCATATTGAATTACAATATAAACCGGTTGAGCGTAAGCTTCATTGAGAAACTAAGTATGTTAAGGTTAGCTTAGGGATCGTTCAAGATCAAAACATGATGTTAGCTATATAGGGAAAAAGCATCGTCTTCGAAAGGTTCGAAGAAACGTAAGCATGTTTTGAAGAAAGATAAAAGTGTTACCGGTATTGACAAAGGTGAATGTCACGAGTAGGTGCATTGGAAGCAAAACCATCCAGACTATTTAAAGATGGTCAAGGAGAAGAAGAAGGAATCCATCTTGACCTTGCTGCCTACTGTCCGGGGGGGGGGGGGGGGGGCGCTTGACCATCGATCTTTTCAAGGTGGATAGGGTATAATATGAATAAGCCTAATCGAGATGATAGGTGAGATATGAAGTGGACGGGCTGAGGCCCAAACAGAGAAGACACATAGGCATTGATTGCTGTTATTCGAGTCAACTGAGGAGGCAGGCCATTACAATATGTGGGCCAAGGGAAATGAGGATGTTTAAGCGGGTCAGCCCACTTCTTTATTTATGAGTAATACGAACAATAGTTTGTAATATTTTATTTTGCTCTGTATTAATTTGCATTATATGGATTATGGTTGACTTCTTCAGAAAATTACTATGTTTAAAAAAATATTGTTTAGTCTCCAACAAGCGATCATTTTTATCCAATCATGATTAGAAAAATCAAGTTGAAAGCTACCTTTTTCATAAACTTAACATGGTTGCTTTTCTTTTATTGCAAGTAATCTGTTTGCTAAATTTTTTTAAATCCCAATTTATTTCTCTTTTTACTTTCATTTCCTCATCGTCTCTCTCTAAACTAAAATCTTTAATACTTAACTAATATCTTCTCCTAAATTTTTTATCTTTAATCCAAGTGGAAAATTTGCTCCTTTTGTTGTTTGTGTTTTCTTCTAGCTTTGGCTGCAGTTATTTAGTTCTTTCTTCCATCTTTCATAGCATGCGCCTTAGGTAATATGTAATATTTTATTTTTCTCTATATGAGTTTGGCTTATAGAGGTCAGGTTTGACTTGTTAAGAAAATTGCTACGTAAATAAAACATTGTGTAGTCTTAAACAAGTGCGATTAGAAAAAACAAGTTAAAAGATAACATTTTTCACAAAGTCAACGTGCTTGCATTTCTTTAACTGCAGATAAATTGTTCCATGAAATGTCAAAATAAAAAATTTCGATGGTTATTCAACTTCCATGGTACTCCAGTACACACGATTTTATTTTATTTTAGAATTTATTACATTTTTCTATCAGTTTTTTAAGCTATGCTATAGGATCGAGTAATATGGATAACTTACATGTGCGGAATAAAAATAAATAAACAGTAAATGAAGTAATGTAAAAGACACCAGAGTTTTTTATACTGGTTCGGAGCACCGTCCTACGTCCAGTTCCAGACTCCTTCTAGAATTTCACTAACACAACCCTCACTTAACCCGGAGGAACAGGTTTACACTACCTGAGCAACCGAATAGGACTTCAACCGCCTAAGCAACCGAATAGGACTTCAACTGCCTGAGCAACCGAACAGGACTTCTTTACAAATAACAAATGCATCTGACTGTATTGTGTTCTTAAATAACACCGATAAGCCAATTAAGTACAATCTCCCTATAATCTTCTCCTTTATGATATATAGTGTGATGTGCTTTGAGGATTGTGGAAGATAAAGTGATTAATGATCAAAGTATGTAAGCAATTTGAGTGCAATTTGAAAGCTTGAGAATAGATGAGAATTCAAGAATGCTAAAAGTAAATTCGGTGAACTGTTTGTTGAATTCTGTAATCTATTTATAGTATATAAAGAGTTGCAACTATAGATGAAAAGCTACATTGAAAAGAATAGGTGCAACCATTGATTTTGAAAGCGTTTCTCTTCGGTGAAGAGAAGTGACTTTTTAAGAAAATAGCAGTTGGGGATATTCAGACATCTGAATAAAAAAATTCAGACTTCTGAATTAGATTGAAACGCAAACAACAAGCTTTTAGGAAAATTTTGACTAAATTAAGATGTTTGAAAATTTTCATTCAGACGTTTGAATATTGTGAAACAATATTCAGGTTTCATCATTCAGACGTCTGAATGAATGAATTCAGACGTCTGAATGAATGAATTCAAACGTCTGAATTAAGACCTTTGTGCATGTGTGTGCATATATATATATATATATATATATATATATATATATATATATATATATATATATAATTTCAGGAGATATTTTAACAAGTTTCTAAGTAAAGTACAAACTCTAGACACACCATACTCAGCTTTAAACATCTAAAAAGGAATCTGCAATAAATCTCCTGCAAAGATGGTTAGTATTCAAAGAACGTTTTATATAGCTTGTCATAATCAAAATCGAGATTTCAACATTCTCCCCCTTTTTGATGATGACAACTATATAGTAAATAATAAATATTTGTTATGTTGTTACTCCCCCTGTCAATATGCACAATTTTTAGATTTCCCCCCCCCCCTTTGTCATCGACAAAAAGAAAGAGCAAAGATATCAATAGACGCGTCATCTCATTAAAGCAAGTAGAGTTTTTAATACAATAGGAATAATAGTTAAGAAATTTCCCATAGAACTTGGAAAACAAAGTTAAAACATAATCAAAATCAAACGTAATTTAAAAATAGACATAGATAATTAAAATTGACTTGAAATAGACGGATCATTATGATTAGAACTCGAGCTTGAGGAAGACCATTGAAATGGGTTGTAAGCTTGAGTGGATGAAGAACCGGAACAAGAAATTTGATCCCATATTTTATTAAGAAAGACTTTGATCGAGTTGAATTTTCTTTCCGTCTTCCTCTCAAGTGCCTTAATGTCTCGATGAATCTTTGATTGATTCTGGGAGAGAGTGATAATGGCTTGTCTTGAAGAAGTATCCGGGCCAATTTCTTGAATGGTGTCATTGTCCTCCTCTTCTTCTTCGTGTTGAGTATGAGAAGAAGAAGCACTACTAGTGTCTCGAGGTTGAGGAACACCTTGTTCAACATTTTGAGACCATTTATGGAAGGAAATGATTTGTCGAGGAGGAGGCCACGGTGGAATAAAAATAAATAAACAGTAAATGCGGTAAAGTAAAAGACACCAGAGGTTTTTATGCTGGTTCGGAGCACCGTCCTATGTCCAGTCCCATACTCCTTCTGAAATTTCACTAACACAACCCTCATTTAACCCGAAAGAATAAGTTTACACCGCATGAGCAACCGAAAAGGACTTCAATCGCCTAAGCAACCGAATAGGACTTCAACTGCCTGAGCAACCGAACATGACTTCTTTACAAATAACAAATGCATCTGACTGTAGTGTGTTCTTAAATAACACATGTAAGTCAATTAGGTACAATCTTCCTATAATCTTATCCTTTATGATATACAGTGTGATGTGCTTTGAGAATCGTGGAAGATAAAGTGATTATTGATCAAAGTATGTAAGCAATTTGAGTGCAATTTGAAAGCTTGAGAATAGATGAGAATTCAAGAATGCTAAAAGTAAATTTGGTGAATTGTTTGTTGAATTCTGTAATCTATTTATAGTATATAAAGAGTTGCAACTATAGATGAAAAGTTACATTGAAAAGAACATGTGCAACCATTGATTTTGAAAGCATTTCTCTTCGGTGAAGAGAAGTGACTTTTCAAGAAAACAGCAGTTGGGGATATTCAGACGTCTGAATAAAAAAATTCAGACTTCTTAATTAGATTGAAATGCAAACAGCAAGCTTTTAGGCAAATTTTGACTAAATTTAGACGTCTGAAAATTTTCATTCAGATGTTTGAATATTGTGAAACAATATTCAGGTTTCAGCATTCAGACGTCTAAATGAATGAATTCAGACGTCCGAATTTAAACCTTTGTGCATGTGCGTGCATGTGTGTGCATATATTTATATAGATATCGTTTCAGGAGAGATTTTAACAAGTTTCTAAGTAAAGTACAGACTCTAGACACACCATACTCAGCTTTAAACATCTGAAAAGGAATCAGCAACAAATTTCCTGCAAAGATGGTTAGTATTCACAAAATATTTTATATAGCTTGTCATAATCAAAATCGAGATTTCAACATTTTTAACTAATTCTTATTCGTTATATTTGTATTTATTCAATTGTTTTGTAGTATCTACACTACTTGTGTCTCAATTCATTCTATCCAGTTCTCAAGTACGCATAATAGTTTTCATGTGTTAGCATAAATGTATAATGTAGGTTGTACTTTCTATTCTTTTTTTGATTACTTTAGATATCTTTTTGTATTGATGACCTCTATTATTTCACGTCAACGATAACCTATGAGAAGACATGCCTATCTTGAAGTGTGATAAGTATGATTTGATTTCTATAAGAATGTGCTCCAATGGTTGTTAATATATGCTTAAGTATATTTGTTCCTTATTGACATGCTTGATATTATTTTATTTTAGGATTTGTTCTATTACATAGAAAGAAGCACGATTGTTTGCCATTTGTATTCTTTTTCTCCCATAATTTTATGAACAAAACCCTAATTTCTATCATTTGAACTCTTTATTTCACATATTTCTTGTTATAACATTGTTATTTTCATTCACCGCACTATTTAACTTAATTATACCATTATAATCTAGTAGCATATTGCTTCCCCTTCTTCATACTTTTGATACAATATTTTTTGAAACTTCTTAGTTTATTTTTCATATTGATGTTTTCTCTATCATGTTTCATATTTTGTCATAATTTTCTCTCTTTCCCGTTTCTATTTTCATGCTTATAATACAATTCAAAAAATGATATTAGTGATCAAAATTGAATTTAAGGTTCACTCCAAACAAAAAATTGACCTTACTAGTTTTTTAACATTAATGGAATTTAATTGAATTATTCAATCGTCCTTCACTTTTGTACTCTCCTTAGATTTTGTATGATTTAATCATTTTCCAGTATCTATGTTTCAACCTGTTGTCTTTAAAGTTTGACTTTCTTTGGAGAAATTATTCAAAAGTAAAAAAACCTTGGTTTATTAAATTCTTTTGTACGATTTAGAGATTTGATCTTCCTTATTTACTTATTTATTTAATTTAAGGTTGAATATGTTATTTCTCTTTTGGATATAAAAAATCAGAAATTTTCCCTGAGTTTTGTGTTTGAAAATTTATTTTCTAGTGATTTTTGTTTCAATTAATATGATTACAAATTTTTTTTCATTTGCTTTGTAGAAGTTATTGAATTATAAATACATGGATAGAAGGGATTGTCAATTGTTTTTCAAAATTTGCTACAAGTAAAGTTGACTTATTTTTTCCATTCACACTTTTTATGTCAAATTTTGATTTCATCTAATATTTATTCGCTTAATTTGATTATGAAATTTAGTTTCCTTCATTATTTTGTAGGACATTGTTAGTTTATTAATATTTCGGAACCAAAGAACCTCAATCGTTCTGAGTAATCCATTATAGAAAAAGTTGATCCATTTCCCATTTTCAAACGTAAGTATATAAATATTATTATGTCAAAAGTAAAATAATACTCAAATCATGAATTTTCATACCATACTTTGGAAAAAAGTATATATTTATATGCAATACTTTTCTACTACCTACAGTAATCAAGTGTAAAATTTTGTTAAATGTTTTGTTTTAAATGTGTGTTTTGTAAATTTATTTCTTCTTTAATGTTTAATATAGCCTTAGTCAATGTAACAGCCCGCGAATCCGTACCCCTTGAGTCAACACTATTCTACAACAATCAACTCAAGTTGCACAGAAATACGAACCATTTGGGTTAAAGAAGAAGAGGTAGAAGAAGAAAAATAGAAAACAACAACAGAATCTAACCATCGCAGCGGAATAAAATATAATATATAATAAATAATCCTTACTCAAGAACCAAATATCTCTATTTATATATTACACCAATCAGCGCTCAACATCAACATCGATAACATACAAATGGATACACAACAACTCAACGCAGTGGAATATATATATATATATATATATAAACTAGTACGAATGTACGTATCGTCATCCAGCTCGTCTCCTGAGCTCCACAGCATCTCCTGTATCCTATAATACTCGGTCTGACCCGAGCATTACAGTTAAATAACACCCGAGTCAGTCTGGAATACCAGCGTGATAAAATCACACCCAATTGATTATTAAAGTTTCAAAAATCCTTTGAAAACAAAAGCATCTCGTAAGACCACGCCACAAATAAACATGCCGGGTTTTTACCTTACGATAGCTAAAACAATTTTTATAGAAATCCTCTGATATTATAATAGGGTCTATATACAAATACTTATAAAATAGCTGAAATTGTTACATTCATTAAATTCCAGCTACTAGCCACAGAGTGGGTAATACAAACAAAACTCGTACAAGGCTCGTAGGGAGAATGGATTTCCAACTAATGACTAGGCACTGGGTACCACCTGTCATAGTACGGGGCCTAGATCACCGTACCGAGGAGTACGCCCGCTCCCCTGCAACATAAGGCCGGGACTATCCCTTACTGGATAATCCCGAGTGAGATCACCCCGCGGTTGGGATCAGCAACCGTCCACTAAGCCAAAATAAAAAGGGACATCTAGACAGGAATGATCTCACCCTGCTTGGGTGCTACCCACCTAGCCTTGCTGCATAACCCCTGATTTTCAGTCATTCCCATTTGATGAGGCTTGAGGCTAAGCGTTACCTTTATAGAACATATCCCTTAGAATGCCCATCGTCCACCTGACGATGTTTCGCAAGCATTCATCCATACAAGTCCGTCGCGGGTTCGAACGGAACCGAAGGCACTATTCCTACTACATCCATATTGGAAATATCCTCAGGATTAGTAGCGACTAGCCCTTGCACTTCACTGCTCCATCTTCGACTCCGAACTCGTTTCTACGAAACATACAAACTGGATCGAAGTGGTTTTCGAGAAATAAATCTCGATCCCGGTCTCTTCGAAACGATCAACGTATTTGTCCAATATTGATAGTCGATGATTTAAATATCAATTAATATTCACAATCAACCATCAACCAATAAATAAATTTTTCCAAATTAATTATTTATCCAAAATATCTTTACAAGATATATTTCAGATTTTCAACTCTTTTTAAAACAGTTCCAACCCAGTTTCCGCTCACGAAATACATTACCCTGATATTTATTTCCTTTGGGACACCAAGTTCAAAATACTTTTAGATTTTAAAATAAATTTTAAAAGCACTCTATTATAGAACATACTTTATAACTTTAAAATCAAAACTACTTTAATAGTTTATTAAAATATATGTACATATATATACTTTAAGAATATTTTAAATAAAACCACTTTATAAAATGTACACTAATTTTTCTTTCAAATCATAATACCAAGTCACCTTTATATAATTACTACATTAATAGATTTGAAAACACTTGCTTCAAAAAGTTAAACATTAGAGATAATAAATTTTCTAAACATGCTTCTTAAAACGATTGTTAAAAACTTTTATTTATATTTAAAATTGCTTTGAAAACCATACTTGGCTATCCCGAGAAATACTCTTCTCTTTCACATCCTTTAAAAATAAATCTCCATTTATTTTTAAACAAATTCACCATTTCTTTAATAAATTCACGCCTTGAATTTATACTTCCAAATCCATTTCACCTTTATAAACCCAGATTATAAAATTGAAAATCTCACTTTTCTTTAATTTCAATTCCAGACACTTAAATAAAATTTACAATTAACTTCTAATTTACTTCACTTTGAAATAAATTCCTTCACTTACTTTATTTATTTTAAATTCCATTAACTTTAAGATTTTTACTTCTTTATATTGAGTTAAAACCCTTTCAAAAATACCAATTTCAAATTTCCAAAATTCCTTCTTATCCTTTGATTAAATTTAACCCTTAATTTAAAAATGACTTCTTTAAATCTTTAAACTAATATCACTTTAGTTTAAAATTTATCCCCTTGTTAATTCAAAATTCCCTCTTTTTCCATATCTATTAGAATTTTGAAATTGCTTTTACTTTATTATTTTTTTCAATTCATTAATAAATTTATTCAAATTCCCGAGAATTTATTTTACTTAAAATTTTATTCTTTTATTTCTTTTCATAAATCCAATTCTATAGATTTTGATAACTCATTACATTGAGATATTCAATTCAATCATACCACCCAATATTTCAATTACCAATCAAATCATCACAGGATATCAAATATTCATAACACAGAATATTAAATGATCTAAATAAAATTTGAGGAATCCAGTTGGATCCCTCCAATCTGTTTCTCTGCATTCATAGATGTTAGTACAATATATATACCAAATTTTCAAATATATACTATACTATACAGCACATCAATCAATTCATCCATTCAAACATTTATATAAATCTAATCATTTAAATTTAAATTTAAATTAACTCAGTGAGATTAACTCACCTTTGGCCTAAGATTTCCATTCACCTCAAACTTGTCTTGTTTCCGCGATTTTTAACCTTGTACAAACCAATTTACGATTTATTAATATTTGAATTTATCAAACAATTAATCACCATTTACACATTTAACTTTAACTTAAAATTTGATTTAACTAATTTTCCCTTGAAATCTTTAGTAACTAATATAAATCGAATAAGTTTGTTAAATACGTTAATTTAACAATTTATCCACCAAATCTGCTATTTTATATATATCTTTCTCATTCAACATTTAAATTTTCTGCTTACATAAATCTTATATACCCTTCAATTTTATACTATAAAAACAGTATAAAATTTCATCTAGAAATTTCTCTCTGTACAAAACTATTTCTATTATAAACTTTACTGTTATATGCTTGATCTCTGCATATATGAATTAACATAAATGGAGAGAATATTTCTGTTAAATATTTTTATTAGATCAAACTAGAAAATGAAGAAACCAATAAACTAAATAAAAAAAAACTTACTGTAATGCCCAACGAAGTCCAACACTCCCTCGCCGCCTTGCCATGCTCGCGGCAACATGAAACCCCCCCCCCCTAACGATCACGTCGACGAAGTCAAGTCACAAGTCCCATACGACCAGCCTTTTGATTCGAGATGCATCGACGCGCGAGCTAGAGCCTTCGTCGCCGCGTACTGCCTGTCGCGATCCCCTATGCCCTCTTTGAGTCACTCGCGAGCTCGCGATCAGTACCATCGCGCCCCAAAACCCGTATAGCCCTAACCGGACGTGCCTTAAATCGCGACCACGTCATGCCTTGGTTCGGCTGCACCCTTCCATTGATTTGATCTTGATTGAGCAAAGAAAGAGAAAAGGGAGAACGCGGTTAAATTAAGGAGAAGATTGCGAATTAAAATTGAAAAGGAGGGGCCATTATTTATTCGAACCGGAAAAGAGGGGAATTTGTAGTTTTGAGGAGGGGTATCGGTTTCCTGAATGAATTTGAGGAGGAGGAGCTAGGGTTTCGATTTCTATATTTTTTTCTTTTCGAACGCATTAGTGGATTAAATCTGGAAGGGAGGCGGCCATTATTTCGTACAGATTGATTTCATTCGAGCTGTATATAGAGGAGAAAGAACGAGAAGCCCTTCATATTTTACTTCTGAAAGTGGCGTGTGGGGAAAGCTTGCGTGATGTAAATATCGAGCTACAGTAATTCGAAATGATAGGAACGTGGCTGATGGGATTAATTTGACTAAGCAAAATATATTTAAATTCCGAATCGGCTATCATCAATTAAATTTCCAACGCGTTTACTTACCGTATGCTCACACAACAATTCCGATCACAATGAAACTTGAAATCCGATAATAATTCAATATCACGGATCCAATGAAACTGGTTTCGTCAAATTCTGAGACTGTGCCCCGGAAAGCTATTTACAAATATCAATTTAAACGATAAAATTTTAAAACTGAACAAATAACTTTGAAATCCCCTTTTAAAAGTTCTATCACCTTCCGTATTATTAATATAAATTTTTTAAGCCTTCAAATTATTTTTAACAGACTTAAAATTTTAGATTCAATAATTTACCCAATTTCGATAATTAAATTCAATATTTAATTATCAATACAAATTGATATTTGAAATTCAAGTTAAAAATTAACCTCTGAATATTTAAAATTAATTAAATCTTCCAATTTCAAATATACAAAAATTCCGGATCGTCACATTCCTTCCCCCTCAAAAGAATTTCGTCCCCGAAATTACTAGTTAGGAAGAATGGTCCTATACCCGTTCTCTACTTACGCAACTACTGGTTTTTTTTACAACTTCCAAAACTAATCAATTTTTTTTTTTTTTGACAATACCTAAACCTTCTTTTATTTAGAACATCACCACCTTAGTAACTTTTCAAACATTTGCCCAATCCATTCAAATTTCAATTTAAAACCAAATTTAAAATTATCAGAATTTTCTCAAAAATTTTCTAACTCCTTAAATTTTCAAAAAATTTCGCCAGCGTCTCCTTTGCGCGGCTAGCTCGGTACAACTACAAAATGGCTCTACGGCCTACTAAATCTCAAAAGAAAACCAAAAAGCCAAGCGGCTAGATCAAAAACCCAATCAAATTCCATATAGAGATTAAAATACGTACCTTTTTATAGGGCCATTAAATTTTATCTCCTAAAGTCAAAATCCCCATTCATCCATTGCTTTTATACCTGTATATCCCATTTGGCAATAATATCCAATTACAGCTTCAAAACCATTTTATACATTCCTTTACAAATTTTCAATATTTGTTTTACTTAATCCTGTACGATGCACATATATCATCCGTACGCAATACCAAATTCGATCGCTCGCTCGATCACACAATTTCACTTCCGAACTAGTATCGTTCACCCGACTTCCTAGTGCGGACTCAGATATGGTTTCTTGATCAGAAACTGTCATTTTTCCTTGCATAGTCATAACTATGATAGAGAATTTCCAAAACCAATCAAAACTCCATATCTAGGGTTCGCCATCGAAAATCGAGTGAAAAATCCTAACTCGGATCGAAATAACTATCTCGAAATTCTATGCTCGAATTCTGGATCAAATAGCTATGCAAATAAATAATATACGTATACCTTACGTAATTAGCCCAATTGATTTTTAGCTATACCAATTCTCTTTTATTCACATTCACAACTGCCAATTTCAACCTTCATTAAATTATTCACTTAGCATACTTTCAATACCAAATTTACTTAAGAATTCACTATTCATTTCTTAAGTTCAATATAAGTATTCTATATACTTTTCATATTTATTTTCACTTTACTATTGGAGTTTATGTCCATTTTATTCACTTTGTCTTTACAATTCCATTTGAATTCAATTTGATTCAATTTACTATATTTCAAATCCAAATATCCTTTTATTAGTTTCACTTACTAATTTGTTTAAAATCTCAAACAAAAGTTTGTTTGCAAACTTCACTTTCTTCAGTTCCTTCGATTTCACTTTACCTTACATTCACATTTGGATTAGATTTTAATATCCAGTTTCAATTCTATTTGCTTAACAAATTTAAATCATTTGTTGTTAGTGAAAATTTCCAAAAATTTCAAAAAAAAATCTAGCTCCCAAAATTTTCGGAAAATTTTGGTAGAGTTTTCTGTGTACGGAGGAGCTTTTGCAATTTGACAAGAGATATAAATATATATACATCGACCCACACGGTCGGAAAGCAGAAAAGCAGTTCATATTTCCTATTTGTATTGCTTAGGCGTACCTTATTTAGAATTTTAAAGCATGCAGCTATTTGTTTAAGCAATTAGCGCAGTCAAAACCAGTCAAACGGCTTCCAAAAACCTGTATTCACTCAATTTAAACAGGTAAGTGCTAAATATATGCAACTTATTAACATTTCACCTACTTTTAAATAGATAAAACATGAATTCTATAAACAATGCATATCATATATTTCCATAAGCACATATGAAATATTTCAACACTTATTTATAATGCTTCCAAACAATATTCAAACTATCCTATTCAATTGAAATGATTTCACAACTCCCTTAACTTAAATTCATTTTAAGTCCAAACAAACTCATTTAAATTGAATTGATTTCCAACGCAATCTAACTTCCATTTTATTCCAAGTCAATTTCTCATTAATATAACTTAAGTTAATTAACTCAATTACTAATTTCATTTACCCAATAAATTTTATTTCAAATCATTTCATAAAACTCGACACCACCATATCTCAAATTATTTAAGTCAAGCCTTTATTCAAATATTACTTAAGTATTTATTTTTGTCAAGTTACTTCAACTTTACAACTCAAGTTATATATATATTTTATAAGCACTTTCCAAATTTAAGTCCTTAATTGATTTCAATTACCAATCAATTTTAAAGCCATTTTATTCAATCCCAATGATGTACAATTCAATTTCTTACATTCAGTTTATTTTTAATCCAAACAAGCTTATATTCAATTCTCCAACAATCTAAGTTGAACTCATTTACACTCCATTCAAATTCATTTGCAATCATTTCAATTTTAAATATATTCACTTTTTTTTTACCACTCAGCCATCACTATTTCAACTCTATTTTGTTTAACTTGAGTCCATTGTCAGCTCCATTCGTTTAAATTAAATTAGTATATTTCATTGAATCCATATGAATTCTAATTCACATTCAATAATTTATTTCTGAATTCCTTTCACTTCATAATGAGGCCATTTCCAATTTATCTCTACTTAGATATTTATTTGCAATATAAATCATTTTTATGTTAATTCAATTCCACTCAACCTCGACTCAAATTTAATTCACTTATAATTTTAAGTTGAATTTCTATTAATAACTCAAGCTTCACTTTCAAATTCTATCATCTATTCACAACCCAAATTTTATTAACCAAATTCGAGTTCCATTTCCATAGTCCATTAATTAATCAAGTAGTCTATTTAAAATTTTACCCAATATTTGATTTTTATTTCAAAAATCACTCTAACCTTTTACTTGAGTTCAATCTATTTTATATTTAGGTTTTGGATTATATTTATTATCATTACAAACAATTTTATTTGGCCTATTCATTTTACTTCCAAACTTTAAAAGTCACAACTTATTTATATTCATATTTCATCTATTTACGATCAGTCTCATTCACATTTTACTTTTTTTTTTAACTCGGAATTATACCTTTTTATTTAGCCAATATATTTTTATTATTACTTAAGCATTTTAAACAAAATTCCAGAGTTAAACAATTTTCTAAAATCCCAGTATCACCTTAGAATTCAACTATATCCAAAATTCTTTGGCAAATACAATTATCCCTTTGAATTTCAAAACCAAACCCAGTTCGCAAACAATTCCAATTTAAAACAACTTGGTAGCAATTTCTCTTCTAGAACTCGAAAATGAACTTCGATGATGTTGCAGTCATCACCGAATTTATTTTCTAGCGATCGAAAGAGAACTAGATGCTTTTATCTCTTTAAAATCCCTTTTAAATATTTTTTAATTCCAAAGTCCTCCATATCCAATTCCAATTCAAAAATATTTCTGAAATAATACCACTATTATTTCTCTAAAACTTTGTAAACCACTTTCAAATCCAAGGAATTTAAACCCTTTTTCCAAAATTCTAAATTTGAAATCCATCAAATTTATATTCCAACATTACTCTGGGATTTTATTTTCCATGTTAAATCACATTCATAGTTTATATTTACAAATTCTCTATAGGTTTATTTCAATTTATAAATTACATTTATAAGGCTATATTTCAAATTTCATTTGTTATATAAATTTATTCTTCAACTTTGGTTATAAGTTCCAATTTCTTATTCAATTTCTACACAAGAGTGTTAATAACTTAATATTATCATTACTTAACAATCAAACATCCAAGTATTGTAATACTTTACAAAAATTATATCCTTTTTATATACAAAATAATTTAGGTAAAATTATTTCATTTACCATATTTAAAACAATATTGTGTCAAATTGTTCTATTCAAGTGTTTAGAGATCCCTATCAATAACGTTAATTACTCGTATTGACCAGAATCCATAAACTACTAAATAAACCAATCAACACAATATAAAACCATTTTATATTCACTAACAAATACGCGCTCATATCTATTAATACACTCAAACTCATTCTAGAGTACTATTGACTCTATTTCAATGAGTAATTCCCACCAGAGCCAAGGTTATCACCAACCTTGCTCTGATACCACTGTAACAGCCCGCGAATCCGTACCCCTTGAGTCAACACTATTCTACAACAATCAACTCAAGTTGCACAGAAATACGAACAATTTGGGTTAAAGAAGAAGAGGTAGAAGAAGAAAAATAGAAAACAACAACAGAATCTAACCATCGCAGCGGAATAAAATATAATATATAATAAATAATCCTTACTCAAGAACTAAATATCTCTGTTTATATATTACATCAATCACCGCTCAACATCAACATCGATAATATACAAATGGATACACAACAACTCAACATAGCGGAATAGATATATATATATATATATAAACAAGTACGAATGTACGCATCATCATCCAGCTCGTCTCCTGAGCTCCACAGCATCTCCTATATCCTATAATACTCGGTCTGACCCGAGCATTACAGTTAAATAACACCCGAGTCAGTCTGGAATACAGCGTGAGAAAATCACATCTAATTGATTATTAAAGTTTCAAAAATCCTTTGAAAACAAAAGCATCTCGTAAGACCACGCCACACATAAACATGCCGGGTTTTTACCTTACGATAGCTAAAACAATTTTTATAGAAATCCTCTGATATTATAATAGGATCTATATACAAATACTTATAAAATAGCTGAAATTGTTACATTCATTAAATTCCAGCTACTAGCCACAGAGTGGGTAATACAAACAAAACTCGTACAAGACTCGTAGGGAGAATGGATTTCCAACTAATGACTAGGCACTGGGGTACCACCTGTCACAGTACGGGGCCTAGATCACCGTACCGAGAAGTACGCCCGCTCCCCTGCAACACAAGGCCGGGACTATCCCTTACTGGATAATCTCGAGTGAGATCACCCCGCGGTTGGGATCAGCAACCGCCCACTAAGCCGAAATAAAAAGGGACATCTAGACAGGAATGACCTCACCCTGCTTGGGTGCTACCCACCTAGCCTTGCTGCATAACCCCTGATTTTCAGTCATTCCCATTTGATGAGGCTTGAGGCTAAGCGTTACCTTTATAGAACATATCCCTTAGAATGCCCATCGTCCACCTGACGATGTTTCGCAAGCATTCATCCATACAAGTCCGTCCCGGGTTCGAACGGAACCGAAGGCACTATTCCTACTACATCCATATTGGAAATATCCTCAGGATTAGTAGCGACTAGACCTTGCACTTCACTGCTCCATCTTCGACTCCGAACTCGTTTCTATGAAACGTACAAACCGGACCAAAGTGGTTTTCGAGAAATAAATCTCGATCCCGGTCTCTTCGAAACGATCAACGTATTTGTCCAATATTGATAGTCGGTGATTTAACTATCAATTAATATTCACAATCAGCCATCAACCAATAAATAAATTTTTCCAAATTAATTATTTATCCAAAATATCTTTACAAGATATATTTCAGATTTTCAACTCTTTTTAAAACAGTTCCAACCCAGTTTTCGCTCACGGAATACATTACCCTGATATTTATTTCCTTTGAGACACCAAGTTCAAAATACTTTTAGATTTTAAAATAAATTTTAAAAGCACTCTATTATAGAACATACTTTATAACTTTAAAATCAAAACTACTTTAATACTTTATTAAAATATATATATACTTTAAGAATATTTTAAATAAAACCACTTTATAAAATGTACACTAATTTTTCTTTCAAATCATAATACCAAGTCACCTTTATATAATTACTACATTAATAGATTTGAAAACACTTGCTTCAAAAAGTTAAACATTAGAGATAATAAATTTTCTAAACATGCTTCTTAAAACCATTGTTAATTTTTTTTATTTATATTTAAAATTGCTTTGAAAACCATACTTGGCTATCCCAAGAAATACTCTTCTCTTTCACATCCTTTAAAAATAAATCTCCATTTATTTTTAAACAAATTCACCATTTCTTTAATAAATTCACGCCTTGAATTTATACTTCCAAATCCATTTCACCTTTATAAACCCAGATTATAAAATTGAAAATCTCATTTTTCTTTAATTTCAATTCCAGACACTTAAATAAAATTTACAGTTAACTTCTAATTTACTTCACTTTGAAATAAATTCCTTCACTTACTTTATTTATTTTAAAGTCCATTAACTTTAAGATTTTTACTTCTTTATTATGAGTTAAAACCCTTTCAAAAATACCAATTTCAAATTTCCAAAATTCCTTCTTATCCTTTGATTAAATTTAACCCTTAATTTAAAAATGACTTCTTTAAATCTTTAAACTAATATCACTTTAGTTTAAAATTTATCCCCATGTTAATTCAAAATTCCCTCTTTTTCCATATCTATTAGAATTTTGAAATTGCTTTTACTTTATTTTTTTTCAATTCATTAATAAATTTATTCAAATTCCCGAGAATTTATTTTGCTTAAAATTTTATTCTTTTATTTCTTTTCATAAATCCAATTCTATAGATTTTGATAAATCATTACATTGAGATATTCAATTCAATCATACCACCCAATATTTCAATTACCAATAAAATCATCACAGGATATCAAATATTCATAACACAGAATATTAAATGATCTAAATAAAATTTGAGGAATTCAGTTGGATCTCTCCAATCTGTTTCCCTGCATCCACAGATGTTAGTACAATATATAATACCAATTTTTCAAATATATACTATACTATACAGCACATCAATCAATTCATCCATTCAAACATTTATATAAATCTAATCATTTAAATTTAAATTTAAATTAACTGAGTGAGATTAACCCACCTTTGGCCTAAGATTGCCATTCACCTCAAACTCGTCTTGTTTCCGCGATTTTTAACCTTGTACAAACCAATTTACGATTTATTAATATTTGAATTTATCAAACAATTAATCACCATTTACAAATTTAACTTTAACTTAAAATTTGATTTAACCAATTTTCCCTCGAAATCTTTAGTAACTAATATAAATCGAATAAGTTTATTAAATACGTTAATTTAACAATTTATCCACCAAATCTACTATTATATATATATCTTTCTCATTCAACATTTAAATTTTCTGCTTACATAAATCTTATATACCCTTCAGTTTAATACTATAAAAACAGTATAAAATTTCATCTAGAAATTTCTCTCTGTACAAAACTATTTCTGTTATAAACTTTACTGTTATATGCTTGATCTCTGCATATATGAATTAACATAAATGGAGAGAATATTTATGTTAAATATTTTTATTAGATCAAACTAGAAAATGAAGAAACCAATAAACTAAATAAAAATAAAAATAAAAACTTACTGTAATGCCCAACGAAGTCCAACACTCCCTCGCCGCCTTGCCATGCTCGTGGCAACACGAAACCCCCCTCCAACGATCACGTTGACGAAGTCAAGTCACAAGTCCCATACAACCAGCCTTCTGATTCGAGATGCGTCTACGCGCGAGCTAGAGCCTTCGTCGCCGCGTACTGCCTGTCGCGATCCCCTATGCCCTCTTTGAGTCACTCGCGAGCTCGCGATCAGTACCATCGCGCCCCAAAACCCGTATAGCCCTAACCGGACGTGCCTTAAATCGCGACCACGTCATGCCTTGGTCCGGCTGCACCCTTCCATTGATTTGATCTTTGATTGAGCAAAGAAAGAGAAAAGGGAGAACGCGGTTAAATTGAGGAGAAGATTGCGAATTAAAATTGAAAAGGAGGGGCCATTATTTATTCGAACCGGAAAAGAGGGGAATTTGTAGTTTTGAGGAGGGGTATCGATTTCCAGAATGAATTTGAGGAGGAGGAGCTAGGGTTTCGATTTCTATATATTTTTTTTCCGAACGCATTAGTGGATTAAATCTGGAAGGGAGGCGGCCATTATTTCATATAGATTGATTTCGTTCGAGCTGTATATAGAGGAGAAAGAACGAGAAGCCCTTCATATTTTACTTCTGAAAATGGCGTGTGGGGAAAGCTTGCGTGAAGTAAATATCGAGCTACAGTAATTTGAAATGATAGGAAAGCGGCTGATGGGATAAATTTGACTAACCAAAATATATTTAAATTCCGAATCGGCTATCATCAATTAAATTTCCAACGCGTTTACTTACCGTACGCTCACACAACAATTCCGATCACAATGAAACTTGAAATCCGATAATAATTCAATATCACGGATCCAATGAAACTGGTTTCGTCGAATTCCGAGACTGTGCCCCGGAAAGCTATTTACAAATATCAATTTAAACGATAAAATTTTAAAACTGAACAAATTACTTTGAAATCCCCTTTTAAAAGTTCTATCACCTTCCGTATTATTAATATAATTTTTTCAAGCCTTCAAATTATTTTTAACAGACTTAAAATTCCAGATTCAATAATTTACCCAATTCCGATAATTAAATTCAATATTTAATTATCAATACAAATTGATATTTGAAATTCAAGTTAAAAATTAACCTCTGAATATTTAAAATTAATTAAATCTTCCAATTTAAAATATACAAAATTTCCGGATCGTCACAGTCAACCTAAATTTTAATTTGTAAAATCAGATGTTATCCATATCAATCAACATTGAGTCCATAATATCTTTCTATGCTGCATCAAATTACCATGCATCACACATAACAAGTTGGTGATTATATGTGATTTTTTTTTTAAATGTGTGCTATGCTTTTTTAACTTTTCGGTTTGAAGATGTTAAAAGATAATCATAAATGAAAAATATGGGTTTTTTTAATAATGTTTGTAAGCAAACTAAATTTCGATATGAAGGATCATATCAATGAGACTAAAAAAATGAATTAATAGAAGAAATTATTACAACCAGTTCAGTTTAATTTGAATTGAATTTAGTTGGAGCATTAACTACAATAAATTATCTTTAATTTAAATTGGTTTAGCGAGATAATCAATCTAATCATCCGAGAATTAATTTTAACCAATTGATCCATATATCATCACTAAAAATTCAAACATATTGTAAGTCCCAAATATATGAGGGAACATACAAAGTAATTTGTTATGTAATTTTACAAGTCGTTCACTCTTTAAGAGGTTGTAAGGTAGGAACTCAATACCTATTATTACAAGATTTTTTTCTTTTTTCTTTAACAAACGTAACATTAAAACAAAATAAATGAGCAAAAGATATGTTTGTAAATAACTTTATGTATAAAACTTACAAATTATTGTTGGGATAATAATTGATTATGCTTTAATGTAACATTATATTTTACACATTTTCTTATGCTTGAAAGGTAATGCTCTATATATTATAAAGCCTAATTATCATTTTCATCTTAGATGCATATTAATTGTACTAGGTTATGAATATTATATTGTATCATAGTAGATGTACATACAAAAAAATATGGCAATCATTCGTATCAATGTTGGATTAAGGCATTAAAAAAACAAAATTATGGTCAATATCTAATTGAACAGTAAAGAAAACTCATGATCAGTGTTAGAAGTCACGACTTTATAAAAGGAATAATCGTTGGTTACATGAATAAAAGAATGTAAACGAGGTAAATTATTGAACAAGGCATCCAATTTAAATGGAACTATGCTTGAATGTCGAGTTAACTATGGGATAAAGTTTGTATGTTGAAGGCATGGTATGACAATTGTTTTTATTTAGCTCATTTAAAAAAAAAAAAACTAAAAAAAAATAAAGACCTCTAATGGACATAGTTGGTATGCAAGCTTTGTCTTTGCTATTTGCTGAAAAAAGACATAACTTGTTCTGAATAAATCATGTTTCCTACAAAATTAAGTTCATAATAGAGAAAATTGACATTGACAATATCTTACATTATCTAAAGTGTTATTTACTAAATACCACTTCTAATTTTATTTAAATAGCTATTGCTTTCTACATATATGTTCATATTTTATAATTACTTTATTATATTCTATAATAGCCTACTGTAGGAAATTTATTCAAATAATAATAATAATAATTAATTCTTAGTAGTTTAATTCATTGACTGCGTCGATCGCACTCAATACCAGTTGTCATAGGTGAAATTTTAGAAAAACAGAACAGGAAAAATAAAATAAAAAAGTAAAAAATTAATGCTAGGAATTGAACCTAAGTCATTAAGGGTAGAAGTAAGAACTTGAACCATTGCCCTACAAGTTATTTCTACAATATAATGCCCTGCTGCACAAGTAATTCAATTTGTATAAATACATCTGGAACATTTTTTTTTACCCCTTTCGTCATCTCCGACGGTGTTGCACTAAACGAAGGTCTCGCTTGCTTTGTCTTTTGGTCCGAGCCTGATCTTACTGTCATTTCAATGAAAGTCATTTAAGGTATTTTTTTTTTTTTTTTGGCATGGCCGACGGTTTTATAGTGGACCGACCACTTTTATTACGAACGTAATAAGGTTGAAGTACAGGAGTAAGGTAGAGGCACCTTAGCTACATGAATAAGAAGTAAAAATACAGTACAGGAGAATGACAGACACGTCACATCTACTAGATATAAATAACAAGGCTAGTTCTCCTCCGCAGAGGAAGAATCACCAACGCCCATATCAACCCTGGTAGAATCCAGAGAACCAACCCCAAGAAGACCAAAAAAGGGGCGAAAATGAACAGCAAGAGTAGGGTCATAGCAGTCATTGTCAGAAGAGTATATAAATGACCGGTCCCAGGCAAAATCAGCTAGTAGAACAGAATTAATCTCAGAATGCGAACCATCCATGTCAAGAACCAAGGCATCACCAGAAATACTATAATAAAGACATCGAAGATCCAATAAATCATCGGATACATATTTAAAATAGGTGTCAGCCACAGGGTTGAATCTCATATCAGTACGACGATCAACCCAACAATGTTCAGTCTCAGCCCAAACAACGAGCGACGGAGAGAGAACCGGATCTGCAGGGAGAACAGAAGGAACATCACCAGGATCTGGGGAAGCAGGACGCACTAAGGAAAGGGATGGACCAGAGTCAGAAGCAACCAGAGAGGCTTTGGGAACCCATTTTCTTAGCGGAGGCCGTGGCAGAGGTATCTTAGGAGCAGCAGCAGGAACAACAGAGCGTTCGCAGGCAGAGGCAATATGTCCAAAAGAATGACAGGAGGAACATATGTCAGGGACCCATCCGTAACGAACACGGACTTTCACCACGTGTCCAACAGCTAGCTGGACAGTAATAGAGGTAGGAAGAGGCTTTAGAGGAGAAATCTCAATCAGGGCCTTGGCGTACACAAGCTTATCACGCGCAACAGTATTAGAGTCAAAGCATTTCAATTTACCTATATTGCATGCAAGCCAATTCAAGCCAATTTGAAAATATGATGTTTTTATGCTACTGTATTTTTTTTTTCTTTCAAACCAATTAGTAATGGACGAGGTTAAAGGGTATACTGGTGTAATTCCTCTATTGCTATTCCTTTGAAATACACTTGTCTATTCCATTTTTGTAACAGTTTCATCTGTGCAAGACTTGAAGTACCATCATCATACAGGAAAGCGTGCATATTCAAATTTACCTGTTGAACATATGATAAACTCCTTTGAACCCATGTCTCTTGAATTCAAAAATTAATAAGCATGCTTAGTATATATAAAGTCAGTGATACTAATAATTTGTGCTAAGCTTTTTTTTTAGCATGTTTTAGTATAAGCAATTAATTGTAATAAGTTATCTTCCGAGTCCGTCCATAAATTTCAGTATACTGGGCCTTGGAATGAGTTTTTGGGTCTACCTTGCTTGTGGGCTTTTGTCAGTATCGAAGAGCACGTTTGTTTGAAATATGTATTAACTGTATTTTTAGCCATATTCATAACATTCTTCTTCCTAAAGTTTCTCAAATCCCATATTTTTCTTCTTGTCGTCTCTCTTTTACTTAAAATTTATACATTTTATCTGACTATGATGCCAAGCGTCTACAACATCGTCTCTAATCATCTCAATCTTCTAATGCAATATTAGATCTGATTAATTTCAACCCATTTTCTGTTTGTTTTGGATATCGTGATAAACTGAACTAGGGTTTGGTCTGGCGACAATGCTCTCATTAGCTGTAAGGCGGAATAGAAACGGAGGAGGATTCAATCGTTCTCTTGTGATTTTAACAACATTCTTGTCTATTCTAGTGATTGCGCCGTTACTTTTTTTAGTTGCACGTGGTGGCATTCATGGTACCATTATAATTTCATGTCTTCATTGCTAGGACATTCCTTTGTTTTAATAATTTATGTGTACATTGATATTTAGTGATTGCTTAGTTGAGTGATTGGTGATGTATTATTCGAGCTGCTTGATCATCAGTTTTACAATTGATTATTTCTAATATGATGGTATGAACATGGGTTTGATTTTGTGTTGATTATCATGTACGTGAATGTATCAGAAATATGACTTTTCATATTTTTAGTGCCATAAGAAGGATCTCAAGCATATGGGTGTTTTTACACTTTGATCACATCAGACAATTTTGGGCATATTCAATCATAGAAAGCGAGGGGAGAAAGAAAGAAGGCCTGTTAGGTTATAGTGATTTGGTGTGGCTTTATGAAAAGTTTATAGAAGTAAATTATGTTAGTGACATGAGCAAACTACAATTGTGCATTATTTGCACGGGAGACATCATGCTCAAATATATCATATTATGTTTGTGATGCATTATGCATATTTGTTATGGTTGGTCTCCTAGGCCTATAGCAATCTCATGGACAATCTAAACTATAAAAATTGGATATTAAGTGCCCATTAATTCATAAATAATGGTTTACTATATAGTTTTCTAGTTCATCAACATATGGAGTTGTATCAACCATCACATGAATGGTATCTTCTAGTTCATGCTACACTTGGTTTCTATAGTTTTTTTTTAGCTGAATCATATTTAATAATACTACCTGTGCTAATGCAAGTAAAACGTAGTTCGAATGCCATTTGTACTAGTAAAATCTTTAATGTCTTAGTCTTAGCCAACCCAACTTGTTTGGGAATAATGGCTTAGTTGTTGTTGTTGTCTTAGTCTTACATTGACAACTTCCCACTCATATACAATAAATTACTTGTGTTCACATATTTTTTATTACAGACTTGACCTTTTAATCTTTTGCTGTTGAGCTATGACCTTTTTGTTCAGAAACATCGTAGTTTGACTACAGTTGATATAATTACTAGATTTCAGTCATCTAGCTTGGCATAGTAATGCATCTCTATGTTATTGCAGAAAGGAGGGCAACCAAATCTCCAGGCAAACAAGTAATTTACATTTTGAAAAGTTCAGTTTATATTTTACTTTTACCATAGTTAGATCACTTTTCTATTTTTAAGCATGGAAATTATCGTTGGCAGGTAATAAATTGGAGGGAAAACTTGGTCGTCCGACAACTTAAATCTGTGCTGACAAAGGAGGTAAGTGGCTGGTATTGAAAGCTTATGACAGTCATCTTCTTCATTTTTCAGTTACTTTTGAGATTTTTCCTATTCAAAATTTTCTGTTATAAATTCATTTCATACTTGTGAATTGGAGTAAGTTTCAATAGAGTAAATTTCGTAAAAGAGTTCTACATCAATGTGAACCTTTTAACTCTGGGTTAAATTGTGTTATTTAAAGTCAGTATCTGCATGATATTTTTCATTTCTGGTTAGTTTGTTCAGGCAACTGTATCGATTCAATTCAAGAATATTATACAGGAGGTCTAAAATACAAGTACACCTCACTTATTGTGTATATTATGAATGTTGGTTGTTATAAAGGATGGATATCCTATTTAATTGCAACAAATATATAATATTTCATATGTAACAACCATTTTGTTGGTGAGGCTGACAGTTCAGGCGAGAAGGATCAATTGTCCATTATGGAGAAATGCGACTGAAGGAAAACTGGAAGTGGGGAATATGGAATTTACAATAGATGAATTATTTGTCACCTTAAAAACATGGCAAAACTTAAATTAAGACCCTTATTTTTGTTAATTTAGACAGGTGCAAGTAAGTTATTAGTGCCATATGATATTGTAAACTATAAACTTACCTCAAACAGGATAACCTTTCGAAACTCTGTTCAGTAAAAGTTCCTGGTTGTTGACTACCCAGTTTATGCAACTGGATCAATTCACTAGCCTATTCAATTGCATACTTTACCGCCTGTGAAATTTGCATATTTTTCCTGTTGCCATGTAATGTTGAATCCATAATCAGATGGTCTATTTGTTGTTTCCTTTTTGCAGGCGATTGATTCCGTTTCTAGCACTTACAGTCATCATCCCTGGAGTCTTGATTTTTTCAGAAAAAATGATATATCTGCCTCTTGGCATGTTGATGGAAGAGATGACATTGATCACCATAACTCGACTGCATCAAATGTAACATTCACTTTTCAACATAATTGCTTGTAGGGGAAGTCATAATAGTGCATTTGTATGTTACAGGCAGTCAAGGATATAGAATCTGAACATGGCGCTAAATCAAATGATTTGTTGTGGATGTCTAAGGATCTGAAACACAACTCTGGTGAAATTTGATAACCTTAACTTATATACTGGCTTATCATAGTGAGTAGATATTTCCATTGCAATAATAATATGATCCATCGTGTATAACGCAGCTCAGCAGCAATTTGTTGATGCTCCAGCAAAATTAGCCCGCAGGGTAAAATCACTTTTACTGTAACACACAGCTACAAAATTCTACCTTTATTTCAGTATTATCTTTTTTTTTCTTTTCTCATTGTCTTTTTTGGGTCTAAGCTATATAGTCAGAATCCAGTGTAGTTCATTTATTTTGTAATGGAACTAGCAGTCTATTGTTGAACAATGTATTTATATATGGTTTCACTACTTCTAGAGTAATTCATAATGGAATACTCTGATCTTTATATATCTGTATGTTCATGAAATTGCAGAAATTGCGGGAGATGAGACGAGAAAAAAGAGCACTGGAATTGATTCAGCAGGATGAGGAGGCGATAGTCAAACTTGAAAATGCTGCTATCGAGCGCTCGAAAGTTGTTGACTCTGCTGTTCTTGGAAAATATAGCATATGGAGAAAAGAGAACGAGAATGAAAATTCTGATTCAAAAGTTCGTCTAATTCGTGATCAAATGATTATGGCTAGGGTCTATTCATACATTGCTAAATCAAAGAACAAGCTTGAACTAAATCAAGAACTACTTACCCGACTTAAGGAAAGTGAGCATGCTTTGGGAGAAGCAGCCTCTGATAACGAACTCCATGATAGGTTACTCTTTTTTCTTTTCATCATTTTTTTTTGAAGTTGGTATCATAAGTTTGAACTTTCTTTTTCTTAATTAAAAAAACTTCTAATAACAGTGCCCAAGAAAAGATTAAATTAATGGGTCAGGTTTTAGGAAAAGCTAGGTCTGAACTGTATGATTGCAAGATGGTTACACAGAGACTAAGGGTCATGCTACAATCTGCTGATGAACAAGTTCGGAGCTTGAAGAAACAGAGTACATTTTTAAGCCAATTGGCTGCTAAGACGATTCCTAATGGGATTCATTGCTTATCTATGCGCTTAACCATTGCATACTACCTCCTTCCTCCCGAAGAGAGAAAATTTCCCAAAAGCGAGAATTTGGAAGATCCAGATCTTTACCATTATGCGCTTTTCTCCGATAATGTACTGGCTGCATCCGTTGTTGTCAACTCAACCATTGTGAATGCAAAGGTGACCTACTTTTCATCTCTCAAATTTATCATTAGCATGATATGTATTATAACGATAACAACTGACAGCTTATTATTTGTGATTGCAGGAGCCTGAGAAACACGTGTTCCATTTGGTAACGGATAAAATGAATTTTGGTGCTATGAACATGTGGTTCCTATTGAACCCACCTGGAAAAGCAACCATTCACGTTGAAAACGTGGACGACTTTAAGTGGTTAAACTCTTCATATTGTCCAGTTCTGCAGCAGCTTGAATCAGCTGCCATGAAGGAATATTATTTCAAGTCTGATCATCCTAAAACCCTTGCAGTTGGCTCATCTAATTTAAAGTACAGAAACCCGAAATACTTGTCTATGCTCAACCATTTAAGATTTTACCTCCCTCAGGTGTATCCCAAATTGAACAAGATATTGTTTCTTGATGACGATATAGTTGTGCAGAAAGATTTGACAGGATTGTGGGAAGTCGATTTAAAAGGAAATGTGAATGGTGCTGTGGAGACATGCGGTCAGAGTTTCCATAGATTCGACAAGTACCTTAACTTCTCAAACCCTAATATTGCAAGAAATTTTGATCCAAATGCTTGTGGCTGGGCATATGGTATGAATATCTTTGATCTGAAGGAGTGGAAGAAAAAGGATATTACTGGTATATATCACAAGTGGCAGAGGATGGTAAGTATATGAATATAAGTAAATTTCTTTAATGCAATTTTGTTGGCATTTAATTTGGTATGGTTTATTGTTATTGAAGTCTACTTCTAAACATACTATCATATTTTTCACTTATGTAGAACGCGGGCAGAAATCTATGGAAATTGGGGACTCTACCACCTGGACTGTTGACATTCTACAAGTTGACTTACCCTCTTGATAAGTCATGGCATGTATTGGGATTAGGGTATAATCCAAGTATTGATCGATCAGAGATTGAGAATGCGGCGGTGGTGCATTACAATGGAAATATGAAGCCATGGTTGGAGTTGGCAATGACGAAGTACAGACCTTATTGGACCAAGTACATCAAGTATGACCACCCTTATGTCCAGAATTGCAAGTTAAGTGAATAATAATGGTAATAATTATCTAAGTCTGCTTCAGTGGTAGAGTTGTCAAAGAAAGGCCTTGAATTCTTGGGACAATAATGATTGTTCGGAGGTTGATAAGGCTTTATCATCCTCGCCTTGTTTTTGGTCTCCTATCTGCCATAGCCTGTGCTTGTATTTTATCCAACTTTTTAAGTAAACTTTAAATGATTGTGAAGTTGCATACGGATAACTTTTCTGTCGGGTGCAACTGTAATTTGCTAAATGTGCAGTTTAAAGAGCGGAAAGGAGAACATTATTCAAAAAAGGAAAAAAAAGAAAAAGGAACAGATTTCGTTAACTTGACAATTGCTCTTAGGATGACAAGTGATCAATAGATTTAGCATGTGATTCATGTTTTTTTTTTTTTTTTTTTTTTTTTGGTGTTTTTTTAGGGTCATTGGATATTCTTCTCCTACCGCCCGTATTCCTGAGTAATATTTAATGCATGGTGATGGCATCCGTTTCAGACTTTTAGTCGTTAATAAGATAAGACTACCGTTGCTTATACCGTGGTTGTTTATGGATATTAAGACTACCGTTGCTTATACCGTGGTTGTTTATGGATATTGTTGGTGTCATGTCAAATAAATTTTTTCTATTACAGTGAAATGCTAGGATTTTATTTGGATTAATCGCCAATAATCAATTCCGTAACATTACCCATTCACACAAAGACTGTATGAACACAAATAGTATTCAATCATCATAAACAAAATAGAAAATGCGTAAATTTAGTATGATGCAAAGGGCATCAAACGACCTGCTAGAGACTACCGTAAACAGAACAAACAAAAAAACACTTCAGTCGCCGATTAACCATCAATTAAATCATGTTTTGATCGACCAATATAGTCTACGGTATAAAGTTGGTTGCCCAGCACCACTCTAAATTTAATGATTATTTTGATGTTATTCCAATCAATGATTACATGAAAGAGTATAACTAATTGTCTTAAACTTAGCAACGCTTAAAAAACTTTAATTTTATTTCATTCTAGGAATTAGGTTTAAATTCAAGAGGAAAATTAAAATGGAGATGGTGGCTAGGTTTACTTGTATCAACTGAAATAAACAACTACTGTCTATTAGAAGTCGCATGAATCAACACAGTCGAATGCAAAAAATCATGACACATGGGGATACGCCCAGAAATAGTGTTGAAACAATCGGTTGCTAGCACCAAACTGTTCGATGTTAGATTTCGTGCAATGACTGCTCGAGGGTATTGGTCGATCATATTCTAGGTTTATGTGCTCAGTAAACCAGCTTTGCAAAGTTACAATTGTCATAAATTTCAATCCATTTGTTCTTTTGTTTTTTCGTGTAAAGCTCTCGAACTCCTCCTTAGACATGCAGTTTTAAACCTGGTAAATTTTTATAAGAAGAAACTTTATGTAATTATAGTAAAGTTTTTGTTTTTGAAAAACATTAGTGTAAGGCACATTATTGCTTATAATTTGATGTGTACTTTGCTGTCGAAAAAGTAAGTGAATCAAGTCTTTTCTTTTTTCGAATGTCTTTTATTTATAAATGTTACTGTCACATTTTAAAAAAAATTTATTACATTAGCATTTACACTTTCGTAAAAATTTCTTATTTGTAAAAGAAAATTTTAAAAATATATGTCTTACATACCTATTTTTCTAAGTCAAATTTGAACCATTTCGAGTAGAATCCAAATAGAAAAAATACGGAGGATTTAATAATTATTATTTTCGAATTTAGAATTTCTCTATTTTGATATGTATGTTTTCTCGATTGAAAATTGAAGGGTCTTGATATAAAATATTGAAAATATGCACTAATAAATAATTTAAGATTTTGGGATTTATTTCCAGATTTGATATGAAAACATTTAGTAGTCAAAATCAAATTTTAAAGATATACTTTTATGTGTACACATTATGTATTGTATAAAGGTGCTGGAAATTGGCTAATTATAAAATAAAATATTATGTACTTACATATATACTTATATATATATATATATATATATATATATATATATATATATATGTGTGTGTGTGTATATATATATATAATAAACTGGTACTTATTATAAAAAATCATGAAATATGAGTATTTTAGAAAATAACTGAGGTTATTCAAATCTAATTATGTTTGAGTAACTAACATTGGATTGGTAAAGCTATGAGTTGAGTTTTGGAAGTAATTATTTTTAAGAATTATTGGAAAGAAATTAGCTTTGGAAACTGAAATTATAATAATTATTCATTCGAGGACATAAGAATGTATATGAAATGATTAAATTGAAACAAATTTGGGCCATGATTTCCTATGAAATGATTTAACATGAAATGACTAAAGTAAAACTTTTGAAAACTTATTTAACTAGAATTTAAAGAATTTAATTTGAAAAAACGTGTTATGGTTTTTGTTAATGTATATTAAAATTAGCAGAATTTTACAGTTTTGGAAGTTTACTAACCTTGTGAAAAATGAAGCTAGAAATCAAAGATTTTGATTTAAAAACTGGATTGAAAAAAAAAACAATTATTGATATTTTCAATTGAAATTAGAATTGAAGTTAGAAATGAATTACACGGTCTATAAAGTTCAAATAAATTATAATGAACTAGCTAAAATAGTCAATATGCCGGTGTGTTAAAGACTTGCTAATATTGAATGTAATGGATTTGTGAAGTTTTGGAAAATTAGGATGAAGGAAAAGTTAGCATAGAAATTCGGTTATCTTTTCTATCAATGTTTGAGTTGGAAGAGTAGAGTGCCGGATTGATTTTTCCTTAATAATAAGGGGTAAATACAATTTAATGTCATTTTATCAGAAAAAGGTTTAACTTATTGAGGCTTAGCGCAAGATGACTTGAGAGATGATATTTGGCTAAAAGTTAATACGAGAGTAAGCCAAAATATTTTGTCATAAAGCCATAAAGTAGGGGCGCTAAGTGGAAAAATGTTAATGTTAAAGGCGAGAACACACTCACATATGATATTGCAAAGCACGAGACCGCAGTTGAGTGTGAAGTCTTCCTAAAAGGTTGAATAATAGAAAATTTTGCATGAGGTAGTTGTGACATCCTGGAAATTTGGGCAATATCAATTTAATAATCTGCATTAAAAATTAAATTGATTTGATAATAATTTAAATTTGATTTAATAATCTTCGTTTAAATAAATATTTCACTGATAATTTATCTTTTAAAAGCTAATTAAATTGTTTTCTATTTATAATATATATATATCTGTATATATTGTAAATAGGTAATCTTTGTTTTAAGTTTAATAAAATAAAGACATGATTTCTAATTCTAATATTTTTGTGGTAAATTAGGAATTTGACTTTATTTAATATTGAATAAATAATCATTTGACTTTAAAATACTCAAGATAAATTTAAATTGTTTAAAAGTATTCTAGCCTAGGTTTAAAATTTAAATAAAAGGATTGTTTTGTTCTTTTCAATTTAGCTTTATAAAATAAGTAATTTATATTTTGAAGAGATTGTTTCTTTTATAAATTATTTTAATTTAATAATAAGTTATATTTAAACTATATCAATATTGTAATATCTTTGAAAATGGGTTTTTAATATAAATTGAAGTTGTTGTTTTAATATATGTATATTTTTGAAAGAAGTTATGATTTGTAGATTTAAAATAAAGTCTTTCAAAAATGTTAAATAAAATAATACTTTATAAATCTTAACATAAGTATTTAATCGTTTAAGTTTAAAATAAAAAGTAACCTATAAGTAAATAAATATATAAGTTAAAATTTATAACAAGGACTGAAAATAACTTCATATAAAAATAAATAAATAATGCAAAGCAGGCTTTGTTTGTAATATGCCTGTAAAATAAATATAAAGGTAAGAACAAGTGTAAAATAAAGAAATGTATATGTACATAGGTATAAAGCAATCAGGCAAGAATAAAGTATGAAAACATAAGTAGGCAAGTAAATTATGCATATCCTGTAAAATAAAGATGCAAGGCAAGAACAAAGTGTAAAGGGAATATATTATGTAACTTGTAAGTAATGTATGCAAGACAGGAATAAAAAAAAATGTCTATGCATGAAGTATAAAAACAAAACAGGGAAGAAGCTTATATAGGAAGTTACATGCTGCAGAATAGAAAATATCTTTAGACACAAAAATAAGATTAGTGAAACATAAAGTACCATTGCATTAAATGCTTCCATTTCTCAGCTCAAAAACTTGGTCAATTCGAAATATTGAAAATTATTTCAGTTTGTACAAGAATCTAGCCAAAGCAAAGAAGGAGATCATCTCAGCCTCCATATAAAAAAATATCTCTGACCTAAAGTAAAGCTTGTCCCAGATAACACCTACCCCTTATACATAAACCTGTCTTCTTATATATATGCAATACTTTTGCGTTTAACTAAGCTAACCAGAGAAAAAAATAAGTAAGCTTTTCCTTTCTTTTACAAAATGAAACAACAATCAAGCAAAATAATCAAGGTAGCAGTTTTCTAATCAGGAGTGCTCTGTCTATCTCCTCTTAAGTGGTGAGTAACTCATCTTCTTAAATTTTAAAAAAAATATAAGTTGTTGTTTATTTATATCTCTGTGAATAGGATATATATGTATATATGATACTCTAAATATTGAAACTGGAAGTGTTACTTCAGTTTATTGATTGCTTAAGACCTCTGTTCGAGTTCCTCAATACAAATGTTTGATTTCAAAACAGTTTCCTCAAGATATAATTAATTGTGTGAGCTTAGTGTTAAGCCAATATAAGTTGTATATTCTAAACTAAAGATTTAAACATGTTTTAAGTTAAAACAGTTTGGTCATAATCTCTGAAACTGATTTAATTTTTTTTTTTAAGCACAGGTTGACCTGAGTTTTCTAAAACAAATTTAAAAAATAAATAAATACAGGTCACTGTAAAACTTAGGTTACTATTACACTGATCCAATTCTTAGTGAAATCTGATCAATGTGGTTGGGAAGATTGTTCAACCTGGTTTGTTCATTGTTTTGCATCATTTATTGTACCTACTGTTCCATTTAACCAAAGCATTGCTTTCATGTATTGTCTGTGCACTGTGTAGCCACTGATCATATTTGTGTGACTGGGTATACTTGTGTGTGGTCTTCATTTACATTGTGTAGTAGTTTGAGCATTGATTTTGTTGTATTGGTTATCTCACATGATTGGTTGAGCTGTCCCTGTTGCCACTCTAATCCGGTATGCCCATTTGAAGTGTTCACTGACCTGAGATGTATATGGGTTAGACCACTTAACTTTGTTTAGCATGTCTCTGTTGTTCCCCTGATCTGATGTTTGCAGTGATTCTACCATTGACTGAGTTTGATTTGTATTTCAGGTTAGCATTTTCTTCCCTCTACTTGTACTTAGTTTGGGACTGATTTTCAAGCTTGTTGTGATGTTATGGCCTCTGTCTTGGCAAATGTATGAGCCTGTTACACTGCTGTTTCCATGTTTTGTTTAGTTGAGATGTTGGCATGTTAGACTCGGGGAACTCGAGATTTTACTCAGGGATTTGAAGTGTTTGGACCGAGTGTTTTTTTGTTGCCATCTGGGGGATGTGTGTGGTTCAAACTTGAACTGTTCCCTGGAAAATCTAAGTTGATATGTAACTCTAGATCAAGATTTAACTGAGTTTAACTAAAGTATTAAAGTGAATTCAAGTTAGCTTTGGATAACCTGGTTTTGGGATAAACATGTTTAAACTGTATTGTTTTAAACAACTTAGAGTTGATAAGTAAATTACGTGGTTTATGGATTGAATTTAAATCAAACTGTACCTGCTTCAGATTTTTGTAATTACAATGTAAAAGTTGAAGCAAGTCTTAAACAGGTGTTTAAATCATAGATTTAAGTTGAATTCAAATAAACCTTTGAAGCCTAAATTTTAAAATGAAATTTAAAGCAAGATTTAAACTAAGTTTAAATCAAGGAATTATAAAATCAAGTTTTATGTGAATGTTGAATTTGAATAAATTTCTTTGTTTCAAATTTAAATGATTAAAATAAGTTTGAATAAAGTATGTTAAAAATGATTTGGTTTCAAGTAAGGTTTAAACTTACTTTATATGAATTCTTTTATAAAAAGGATTTCTTTAACATTGAATGGAAAGTTAATAAATTAGTATAACTTAAAATTGTAAGTTAAATAATCAAATTTTTTTTTTAGCTTCAATTTAAATAATTAAGTGGTTTAGTAAATCTTTCCTTATATAGGTTTCTTATGTAAGAATGAATGCTCTTTACATTTAATTCAAGACTTATAAAGTAATTTTGCTTAAGGTTAATCATTTTGAATCTTAAAATGAAACTTAAATGTAAATTCAAAGAGAAATGTTTTCAAATACATATGTTAATATTAATTTGGTCATTAATAAATAAATAAATTATCTTAGAGAAATTAAGGTATTAAATGATTTAATTAATAAGATGATAAAGGAATGATTATTTATTAAATTTATAAATTAATGATTTAGATTAATTTATAATTAGAAATTAATTAAGAAAGTAATTTAAGAAATGTTATTATAAAATGAGAATAATTAACTAAGTATTACTAATAATTAAGTATGATTAATATTATTAATTAATTAGTTTAATTAATTAAGATAATCATTTGTAAATTGGTTAAGTGTAATTACTTGATGAAAGTAATTAAGAGATTAATTACTTATTGTAATTAATTATGATAATATGATTAGTTAAGTTAATTAATTTAGTTTAATTAATTTAAGAAATCATTTGATGATTTGATTTGTATAATCACTTAGTGTATTCAATGGAGCATAATTACTTGAGGAAGTAATTAATGTAATTACTGAATGTAATCAGAGAAACTAATGTGTTAATAAAGTAATTGGGATAATTACTTTTGTAATTAATCAAGGGATTAATTAAATGGAGATAATTAATTATGGGATAATTAATTTATTAATATGAGTAATTAAGGGTAGTTAATTACTGGTTGATATTAATCAAGGTGGTTAATAATTGTGTTTAATTAAAGATTAATCACTTAATGTAATTAAATTAAATAAAGTAATTTAAATTTAAATCTGAATTAGAGATCATTTTATTAATATAATTAATAATGAAATTAAGGATAGTTTAATTTAGAAATAATTTAAAATGTGGTAATAAATGAAGTAATTAAATGTTAATTACTATAAATGATTTAGGATAATTAATTTGGTAAATTAAATAAAGACTAATTACTTATTGTAATTAGATGATGGTTAATCAAAGATGTTTAATCAAGATAAATATTTAGAGAAAAATTAATTAATTTTTTTATAATTAATTTAAGGGTTGTATAAGCAAGATTTATAGATGAAGTAATTAATTTAATTTACTTTAAATTAATTAGAGATAGATGTAGTTAATTTAATTCATTTTAAATTAATTACAAATGGTATAATTATAAATCATTGCTTATGGATGAATGATATTGATATTTCATTGATTGATTCTGATCTCAGATATGATATGAGTAATATCTATGTGATATGGATGCTAGGTTTAAGAATGATAATATTTAATTATCTGTTTTGATGATAATATGAATTATCTGTTTATGATGATGTGATTATCTCTTGTGATATTGTGAATTATCTATCTATGTGTATATTGATGATATTGAATTGAACTGTTAAGACTAAATAGACAACTTGGCCTTAAAAGACACGTTTGGGATTTCGATGAGACCGGGATCGGTTTTCCACATTAGGAACATCCGAAAACCACATCGTTTCCAAATTAACGATAGGTCGTGAATCTGAAGTAAAGATGGAGATTCAGAATGCAAGGGTTATCGTCGTTGACTCCGAGGGTGATTCCAAAATGAGTGTAACGAGATAATGCCTTCGGTTTCGTTCGAACCCAAACGAACTTGTATGGATTGAATGCTTTCAACACATCGTCAGGTGGGTGATGAGCATTCTAAGAAATGTATTCTATAAAGGTAATCGTAGCCTCAAGCCTCATCAACCGGGAATGGCTAAAATAGGGGAGGTGCAGCAAGGTTAGGTGGGTCATGCCCAAGCAGGACAAGGATATTCCCCTGTCTAGATGTCCCTTTATTTCGGCTTAGTGGGCAGTAGCGATGGCTATCTGCGGGGTTGTCTTGTTCGGGACTGTTCAGTAAGGAATGGTTCCGGTCTTGTGTTGCAGGGGGTCGGGAGTGATCCTCGGTACGTTGATCTAGGCCACGTACTGTGACGGGCGGTACCCCAGTAGCCCTGCCATTGTATGGAATCTACAATCCAATAAGTGCCAACGGTTTTGATTGTATTACCCACTTTTGTGGCTAGTAGCTGGAATTTAATAGATGTAACAATTTCAGTTATTTTCTATTTACTTGAAAACCCTAGACCTATTATAATATCACAAAATTTCCTATCAAATGTTTTGGTTAGCGTAAGGTAAAAACTTGCCCATGTTTATCTGTGGGGAGTCTTACGTGATACCCTTTGTTTTCAAAGGATTTTCAAAAATTAAGCAACTTTAACCTGTTACTCATACCAGACCCATGTCTGACCCGGAGTTTATTTTTGTTTTTCATAAACTCTCGGGTACCCAAATTTTTACGGGTAGCCAAGGGATTCAGGTTAGCTTTGACGAATTCTAGAGGAGCAATGGAGCAGGAGGCTTCAGCGTTGTAGATGTATATATATAGTTCTGCTGTGTTGGTGTCTCTGTGTTGTTTTGTGTATTGAGCTGTATTAACTGGACAGGTGTTTATAACTGTCTAGTATGGGATGTATTATCTATATAACTTTGATCGATGTTGTATATTATGTAAATACTTATGTGATTATTATAATTTATTCGTTCCGCTGTGAGATTCTGATGTTGTTGTTCTTTCTTCTCTATCTTTTCTATTTTCTCACCCCTTTCTTTCTTCAAGACGATACGTCTTTCTGGGCATAGAAAGCCGGGTCGTCACAGTAGTCGATGATAGATGACGACTGTACTTATTTATGGAGAGTGACGTTATAGAGACCGACTAGTTAGTGTTACGACACATGTGCTTGTTTTGCTTTATACTACACCCAATATTAGTTATTATTTCGTGGTAGATACTCTTGGGCTATTATTGTGATACTCTATACTTGAATATGTTGCCCTTGAGTTATGATTATGTATAGAGTATACAAAAAGAAGAATCTTTTTCGTTTGGATCATGGTTTAACATTTGAGTATGTACCATTAGGGTGTGATCTTGATATCATGTATGAGTACCCGGATGTGCTAGGTGTTCAACGTCATGTTCACTATGTTGGGACTTTGATCTATTCTCTGATGTTCCTTTATGAAATTGATGTATTTTATGCAGGCTATGCTATTTGGTCACCCGACATGATATTTTCAGCCAGTAAGGCGAGGCACTATTTGAAACTAGGTTGCATCGTCCATTATAACTTAAAAGCGAGTCAATGAGCGCTCCATCTTAGAGAAGAAATCATCAAGTAATTGTATGTAAAGTGTTTTGGCGTACAGTGATGTGCATAAAGGTACTTTAGCAATATGTTAGTTTACTAGACTTCACAAGCATGGGGAGTTAATATTATTTTTGGAGTATCAAGTGTTATATGATTTCAAAACATGAATTAAACGTCTTGACTCGCACGTATTAAGGTATGAAGTTGATTTTTAAAGGAAGGCCAGCTTAGGCAATTTGGAAGAAAACTAACGTAGATGTGAGATTAATTCTTTTTAATTATCACTTGGATTGAAAGTACTATCTTATTAAGTCAATTTTCCAAAATAGCAGCTATTGTCCATAACCTTTTTTCAGTGCTCGATGCACGTGAAAAATAAGTGAAGAATGCACAACTTAGTATATGGGTTTATTATGGTAATTACTAGGTTAAAATTTAGGATAGTATGTCACACCTTAGATTCTTTCATTTTATTTAGGTTTTTTTAGGTTTCTTGTTACATTTAGTTTTGTTTTGCTGTTTAGTTAAAGTAATATTGTGTTCACCGATAGTAGGACATCATCCAGTTGTGGTAACTATAAATTAAACGGTGATGGAGTATGGGATTCGACTAAGTATTCTAAACGTTAGTCCACTTAAAGGGGAGACACCATCAATTATCATGTTGTTTGTGCCTATAGACCTGAAGAAGGAGTTTAGTGAGGAATGTCAAAGTATACAAAAGTGGCGTCTATTGACGAAGGATGAAGAAGCAAGTAGTGGAGTATATTGCGAGATATTTGACAATGGAGACATGCCAGTAATGAAATCTGCTTAAATTGGAGTCGAACTTGGATAGTATATGTTTATGGACACCTCGGTGAAAGCTGAAGCGGTATGCAATGGAATGGAAACCACATAGGATAGACGTGCATAGAGAATTCGTATGGGGCCAAGGTATAGGTGAAAGACTTGCTATTGAGATATGTTATGTAGGAAAGCTATCATCATTAGTTTTTGGGCCTTTTCCGATTTTATAAAGAGTAGGGAAGTCAGCACGCTTGAGTGGGCTTCTTGAAAAGTTGGAAGGTATTCATACAAATTCTATTTATCCCATTTGGAGAGTATGTTGATGATTTAACGATTATATAGGGTCTAATCAGCTTGATGAGGCGACTGTAGAGGTAAAGATAATTAATTATTTATTTAAGATGTTTTTTAGATAATAACAGTTTTATTTAAAAGTGTGTTAAATAATAAGTTGTTTTATAAAAATGTGTTTAAAAATAATAAAATGTTTATTTGAAAGGAATCATTTTAAATGAAAAGATTTATATCAAGATTTTTGTTCAATAAAAGGATTTATTAAAGGAGCTTGCTATTTGGAAATTGATTTCTGAAATTGGAAAGAAGTTGGTTTTTAATGGGTTTAAAGATTTATAAAAATGAGTTTTATAATTGATTTTAGAGTTTTATAAAAGAGTTTATAAATAAACTTGGAAATTTATAAAAGAAGTTTTATAAATAGATTCGGGGATCTATAAAAAGATATTTATATAAAATAAGGAGGTTTATAAAAATAAATTTATAAAAGAAATTTTTACTAAGAAGAAATGAGATCCGATTTCCCTAAATGGCCTTCTTAATTATTGTGGTATGAAGTATTATTTTCCATACTTAACATTGAAAGAATAGTGTTTTGGGTAATCGTTATCTCTTTTTTAAATGAGATTTGTTTTGATCCATTTAATATGATTTTGGAATAAGAAATCTTTCACAATGTTTTGTGAATTACCTATACTATTGTATATATAAGTATATGGAAAAAATTCTATGTTATGAAAGTGAAATGATTTGTGAATATACTTATATCAGGAAGGTAAATATATGAATATTTTAACAAATATTTGAAAGGTGATTTTAAATTAATGACAGGTTAATTTTAAGAGGCTTAGTGGTTTCGATGGGAAATGTAATCTCTATTTAAGTGTTTGATCATTTGATAGTTAAATAACCGACTATCAAATCTTGACCTAAATATGTAGTCCTTCTTAATTTTGATGGTACGGAAATATTCCCTACTTAACACCCAATGATTTTAACTCTGGAAATAGCTAGGAGAAACACGGGGATTGTATGATACAGTTACCGTCAGTATTGCTATACTGTACGTATAACCTCATTTTATTCTTCTATGACAAAAGATGAGGAGATCCATCCACATAAACAGTTAGGAGATGAGCCATGTTCTTATGTATTATTTGATTATTTCCGTAAGAACCGATCATTTCAAAAATCAATCGATTGGTTTTGGAACGTCCGGTAAGCGAAGGAATGTGCTTGTAAAAGATGACTCAAAACCGTAACCACTCCAAAACCATATATGGTGGCTATGCTTGGAGGAGATTCGAGATCTTTTTTGGATGTTGGAATCCATGTGGGGTTCCGAGACCAGTTGGGTGTGGGTATCCATGTATGGTTTCTAGATATGTTTTGGATGTTGCAATCCATGTGTGATTTCAAGACCCACTGGGGTATGGAAATTCATATGTGGTTCCGAGATCTTTGTTGAGATATGGATATCTATGTGTGGTTCCGAGATCTGTTTAGGTGGCGGTGCATGAGCTGGAATGCCAGGCGTAGCCTCACCAGCGGTAATGACTAAAACCAGAGATATGATGCATTGCCAGGGTTTAGCTAACCTATGAGGGCATAGTCATCTCCTTCCTAGAGTTACCTATAGTTGTTATGCATGCATGGAGCGATGCATTCGGCCTTGCATTGCCAGCTACGTATTTTCTATTATACATCACTAGGGATGTATTGCTGCAACGGAAGGATAATTCTGTTCCTTGTGCAGGAGGACCATTCTCGAAGTACTGAGGGCACCTCCATGGAATCCTACATAATTAGCGAACATGCCTTAGTGATTTTTGATTATATACCTATTATTATTGTGATGTACACTCTTAAGCATCACAATTACTTGATTGTTATTATTTCACCCTTAAACATTATTATAATATCAATCTATTTTCCGTAAAAGATTTTGGTTATTGTAAGGTAAAAACCCGTCCGTGTTTATGTGCGACATGATCTATTTTGAATGGTTTAGATAACATTAAGTAAATCCATTTGGTTGTGTTTTTCATTCTGGCTTTGCCAGACTGACCTGGGCATTGTTTTTTATAATGCTCAGATCAGCTCGAGCATATTTTTCAGATTTAGCTGGATACTTTGGAGCTTTCAAGAGACGAGATGGATTCTCCAAGACGTATTCATGCATCTTATATTCTTTCACTGTTTTGTTGTTCTTGATTTTGGTCTGTATTTATCAACAATTGAAAAGGCAGTTTGTTATAACTATCCAGGGCCGATGATAGGTTAGTATACTCTACTTTTGTGTTACGTATGTATAATACGATGATTTCATTTTGTAAAGATCTTGTGTACATTACGTATTTCTCTCATCATGATGTTGAGTTTCTATTCCGTATTTTATTTCTTTCATCCAAACAATATGTCTTTCCGGCACTTGGATATTCGTCATGTGAATACCGTGATGTATTAGTGTTAATTTTTAAGGATCGAAAAAGCAGGTCGTTACAATATCATTCTATATTTATCTATCATATATATTATATACTCTTGGTTATGCTTTTTTCTTGTGTTGTATGACGGATGCTAGATGAATGTAGGCATGTTTGTTATAAATGTATGTATGTTATAAAGCGAGTTATATTATCCGCTTAATGGAATTTCGGGGCCAAAATTCTTTTAAGGACGGAGAATGCAATGCGTTGTAATTTTAAAAACTTAAACAATTAAATTAAAAAGAGAAAAATCATAATTTTCATAAAGGGAAAAATAGTAATTTTTTATAGAAGTTGGAATTTGGCCTATAGTTAGAATATATATATACATACATATATATACATACATATATATACATACATATATATACACATATGTATATACACATATACACATACACATATGTACACATATATATATGTATACATATACATACATATACATACATATACATATATATATACATATATATATATACACATATATCTATATATTTGTGTATGTGTATAACTTGTTGAATTTGGTTAGATAGGCTAGAAACTAAAAGTTAAACCCAGTGGCATTTTCATAATATAATGATTATGAGATTTTATGCTAAATATGTGTTATTTCCCACCTATAAATAGAACCGCAAAACCTATTTTATAATCCTATTATAATCTAAACACTTTACCCCGAATCTCCATCAAATCTTAAGCTAATTCAAAACAAAATTTTGATTTTTTTAATCGTTTCATTTCTTCTTCCTCTTCTTAATCAAACTTTGAAAATTCATAACTTTTCATCTCTCAAAGGATTTCAACAAAACTAGCGGCAAGTCGAAGGGTGGGAATAATATGATGTCCTTGTATCATTTTGGAGGTGGAATTTATAAGGTTGAATGCGTTAATATACCTAAAGAGTGAAGAAAAATGACGAAATATCATGTGCCATTTTCATCCTTCTTTGTCAAACTTCAAAATGATGTATATCTCTCTTTTCTTAATGGATATTGACAATCTACCCATTAAAATGATCGTGGTGACAAGTATGATGATTTTATTAAAGAATATTGGCAGATTTCTATGGTTTCTAGAAGCAAAAGGCACTGGACAATGGAGATAGTGTTGAGTTCTTCATCATTCGAGAGTCTCAGTAAGTGAGACTCTTCCTATTTGTGTGTATATTGACAAGATGTGATAATTAACCCCTTATGGTCTTAAATCAAATTATAAATGATGAAATTGAAAAAAAACTGATTTTTTATATACATTATTTGGATGTAGTTTGTCATTACTAGATAATTAAAAAAGTGGTTTTTATTGTAAACGGACAAAGTTTGATCTCTCCCTAATTAAAAAGTGTAAGATATAAAAGTACTCCAAATTAGACATGCTATATATCAAAATAATAGTTGTCAATGATACGAATTCATTATTGGCATTCGTTCGATTATGTAAGTTAATATTATTTAATAAAGTTATTTAATAAATTATGAAAATGCCTTTGAACTTTAAATGCTTGTAACTCTCACACACAACCTTTGTTTCACTTGTGGTTCATTACATCGGAACCATGTTGAGTCAAGGAACGTTTTAGTATATATTTTGCTATGTTTTGAGACACTTCTAAAAAGTGCTTTGTTGGCAGATTCATTATACGTTGTTCGATATTGCGACGGTGGGATGTGACCTTTTGTTTATCGATAGCGAGTCGCTTATGAATTTGCATAGTAGGTTGAGACATGTAGTTCCTCAGTAGCGAGTCGCTTACGATTTGATGATGCGGTACACTTAGAGGAGTTAAGTTCTCGATGTGTGATGTTACAACAATGGATTTAGACATATAGTTTCTCAATAGTGAGTCGTTTTCGATATGGAGATAATAAGCTGAGACATTTTGTTGCTTAATAGCAAGTAACTTACAATGTTGCGATAGTCGGTTGAGACATATAGTTTCTCAGTAGCGAGTCATTTACGATTTGGCGATTATGGGCTTAGACATACGGTTCCTCAATAGCAAGTTGCATGTGTTTTGATGATAATATGTTGGAATTTGGGCTTAACCATGTCACATTCGGTCTTCAACATGTGAGTTAGGAGTGGGGCTCGATCATGTGCATACGATTAGATATAGAATAGATTTTAGTGAGACATTAACATATGATGTCACAGTAGTATTATATTGTGTTTAGATGATTTGGTTGGTGTATATGACATAGATTATGGTATGGTTTTCCAGTATTAGTACTGTTTTACTATATATTTATATAGTGTGTTTCACTTACCAAACATACATCTGACCTTCTTCTATTATTTTCTTCTTTTTTTTGTTATATTTTGATAGGTCAATTGAGAGGACTGGTGATGATATAGAGACATGATGGTGCAATAGCGACATGCATTTATTTATCTATTAGCTATCTACTATTTATTTTTTATTTTCTTAGCTATTTGTCTCTTTATTTATTTTAGTGTTTAGAGATATTTTGTAACTGAAGACTATTGTTAGAGTATATTCTATTCATTTGGTATTATGGTATTTTTCAGTATTAATTTCCTAAATGTTGAAAGGCCATTGATCCGATGTTTATATGATTTCACTAGGTTAAACTTCAATATCTTTTAAAAGTTCTGGCATCATTCACATATTCGTAAGTAATCTATAACATCTTAATAAATAATAGGCCAAAAATATCCATAACGAAGGACTTTCTCTCCTCATTTTAATCCATCGCAATTATCTCCATACATATGCCTTCATGGGCATCTCAAAGTATTTCTGGCCTCTGTTATTTAGATACAAAACCAAGAATATGGTGTAGAATATCTTGGTTTATATAAATAGCAATTTACTATAGGGAATTTAGGAGCATCATATATGTTATGTTGGGATTCCATATGATCTGAAGGAGATTTGTTCATGGTCAAGTATCAATATAAGGAGTCATCCAAGAATGAATTATATATGTCGGTGCAACCAAGACATTATTTTTATTATCATATATAAGGTTTATGGAGTCGAAGATTTGAATGACATAGATTGAGTAATGTCATAACTTCCCCATATGGCTTTTCTCTTACATCTTGGGCACTATTGAGTTTAGTCAAGGCATCGACTTAGGACTTTCTTTCCCTCGATATGCTTTCAATGCTGATATTGTTGGAACAGGCAAGCAGTTCTTTTACTAGTTTTTAATATAAAAATAATCTTGGATCCTTCATCTAATAGTTATTGACAATTGGTTTATTATAATCTATGAGTCATTGTGGACTCATATCTCGATTATGCCAACAGAAATTTCCGTCTTTTACCTAGTAATAAGACTTTTTTATTCTACTATGTTGTTTGTTGTAGAAAAATACAATTTAATAGCAAAATATACCTAGTGGTTGTGAGGAGTTATCAACATATAGCTTGCACATGCCACTTTCTTTTTGAAGGCTTCATCAGCTAATATTTTCCAGCTTAATTTTGTTCCTACCTATTAATTTATTTAGCTCATCGTTCTATATATTCGGTAATGAAATCACTAAGTGGTTGCCCTTTAATGTAGGTTCATGTAACATAAGTGATGACTTATGGAATTTCTACGTTCCTTTTGATAAGTCTATTCGAAGTCTTGGGTTTATTTAAAACCTTCTTTAGAGGTTGATTAGTTAGAACATTGATTGGAAGATCTTTGAAGTGCGGCCAAAGTTTAACTAAGGAGAATATCAAATAATATGCTAATTTTTCAATATGTAGATATTTCTCTATAGAATTGACTAGTCATCTCTTACGTAGTAAATTGGATGTTGAGCACATTTGTCTTCTTGTAGTAGTGTAGCACATATTCAGAAATAACTATGTAAACAAAAAAATTATCTCCATCTAATGCTTTGGATAATATCAGAGGTTTGCTTAGATGATTATATAAATATTCAAATGATTTTAGACACTTGGTTATCCATGCGAAATCCTTGTCTTTCATAAGCTAGTCAAAGAACGGGATGTACTTGTTGGTTGATTTACTAATAAGACGATTCAAAGTGACGAACTTTCTATTTAAACTCATCAGTTCTTTAGCCATGGTCGGAATCTTCATATCAACGATGACTTGGATATTTTCGAGGTTAGCTTTTATGCCCCCCGCTCTAAACATAAGGCCCAAAAACATTTTGAATTGTGTACCGAAAGATCATTTTTGAAGGTTTAGCTTAATATTATAATATCATAAAATACTAAACATCTCTTATAAGTCATCTACATGGTTGATGGCCTAATTTGACTTCACCAACATGTCATCCACATATATTTTCATATTTTAGCTTATTATCTTTGCAAATATGCGGTTAACAAGAAGTAATAAGTTACCGTAACATCTTTAAATTAGAAGGCTTCACCTTATAGTAGAAAATTTTCGTATTCATAATTAAACTTGCATGTTCTTCATTTATTTTAAACATCATAATTTAATTATAATCTAAGCAGGCGTCCATGAAATAGAGAATTGAAGACGTATAACAACCTATGGCTCAACGGGACTAAATTTTGGCAAAAATCGAAACCTAAGTCCATCAAAGTACAGATGGTTGAATTTGGTATCACCAATAAGTAGAGCATTATCAACGATCGGTAGAAATCTAAAATCACAGCGAAAACAATAGTAGGATAAAAATACTGATTATGACTACTACCTTGAAATTAATCGTATTCCTTGGATAGTGGATTGTCACATCAGCATCAAGAAAGAGAGAAAAAAAGACTTCTCCAACAACTAAACTCATCTAGCTCTAGTGACATGTTCCTTTAAATCTATCCCGTAGGTTGTAATGAGGAGGGGATAAGAACAAGGTTTTGGTGATCGAAAAATCTATAAATTGTCCATAACAAAAATTTATACCGATTGGTTTTCATTTAATTGTTATGTCTATTAATGTTAGCATTTCTGATCTAACCTTGCATTGCACACACAATTACTTACCTACCCATTTCCAAAATACAAGGTACCAACATAGCCTTATCAACCACTCAATACTTCCATACCCGTTGGCCACTTAATACTTCTAAATATGAAGTAAGCTTCTACTATCACCACATAATACTTTTAAAAGAGAAATATGTAGACTCGTCCGTTTAAGACCTCAATCGAGGTAGACTCTATCATTTAAGACCTATTCCTATGGAGGACTTCTAGTGTCGTCATTATTGGGCTATTGGTCCTAGCTACAAAGGCCTTTGACCACTATCTATGTCCTTACACCGTATAATAGCCATACTACTAGCGCATCTATCATTATTAAAGTCTTAGAAATACGAGAGACTGTACCCAAGCCACTTAGTACCTCAATAATAAGGACTAGGCAGGCCTTCAACCATTTAACACCTATTTATAGGTCGACTTTGCCATTTAATACCTAACCCGAAGGCAGACTCCTCATTGGTAGCTGATATTGCTTGGAAATATTATTGGGCTACTTTATACTTCTTTTATAAGAGAGAGGCAAACCCTATATCACTCACTCAGTACCTCAATCCCGAAGCAAATCCTTCTCGAGATATCCGTCATCACTCTTAATTATAAATATGAAATCTCATTAGGTTACTTCTTTTAGTGAGGAGACGGGCCCTGCAATAGCCACTTTATACCTCAACACCGAAGTAAACCTTTTTAGAGACATCCTTATTTATTTGGAATCTCACTACATTACTTAATACTTCCTTTTAAGAGAGAGGCAGACCCTACATCCACTCAATACGTCAAACCAAGAGCCCCTATAGAGATATCCCTTACCGCTCCAATTTCAAATTTAAACCATTTAATACTCTTAATTTAAAAAGGTCTAATTTCTCACACCATCATGAGTCCTAGGACTAGTGATATCTCACATCAGTAGTAAGTGCACTCGCCTACTGATAGTGTAACAGTCGGGATTTTCAACCCTCGAAAATTGCCACTAATACGTCCACTGTATTGCAACCGAGCAGTCGAATGTCGAAAAGCCCGATTTTTACAGGAAGAGAAGGGAGAAGAAGAGAAGAGAAGAAAAGGAGAAAGAGACTAAAACCAACACAGAATCTCAAAATCACAGTGGAACAATATATAATATAATATCAATGATCTTTACAAAAGAGAAACTATTACATACATCCATCAGGGTACAATAACAAATCATAATCATCAGCCCAGATAGTTATAACAACCGGTCCTCACAAATGCTGATGATTTCAATAACAAAGCAGCAGAAAATAAACACATATGTGAATACAACTTGCATCCAAAGAAATCGGTAAATATGACAAGTCTGACCCGAGCGTCATAGTAAAATAACACCCGAGTCAGCCTGGAAAACTAGCGTGAGAAAACACACCCAACTGGATTTTAAAGTTATAGAAAAACTTTATAAACCAAAAGTATCTCGTAAGACCATGCTGCATGTAAACACGGACGGTTTTTTTACCTTGCGTAACCAAAAAATTTACTATGGAATTCTCTGATATTATAATAGTGTCTAAGATACAAATACTTATTTATCTTAGATGAAATTATTACACAAATTAAATTCCATCATAATAGGTATATAAATAAAATGATAAAGGCTCATATTGGATAACGGATTCCATACAATGACTGGGCTACTGAGGTACCACCCGACACAGTGCATCTCTAGATAAAATAACACCGAGGTTGAATCTATCGACCCTTGCCAACACAAAACTAGTCTACCCATAACTGGATAGTAGCGAATATGATCACCCCTATGTTAATGGGCACTGAAGCAAACAGATGGGTGATATTATCGACTTTAGATAGGAATGATCATACCCTACTTAGGAGCAACCAACTTAGCCCTGCCGCATCTCCCCTGTTTTAGTCATTCCCAATTGATGAGGCTTGAGGCTACGTTTTACCTTTTATATAGTAATTCCCACTTGGAATGCTAACACTGCTCTGTAGGTAACAATGCAATACCAACATTCATCAATTCAAGTTCGTTCTGGGACCGAATGACATATCCGATCTTGGTCTCTTCGAAAAAACTTTTGATAATTTTCAGTAAACTCAAACCCAGTTTTTAGGAAATAAACAGTCAAAGAAAAGAGTGGAGATCGCCTCCTAACCGTTAATGGATGGATTTCCTTATCATTTGTCTCAAGAGAATGAAACAAGATTTATACGCACAGTACATCATCATCGGAGATGACTATGCCATATAACTCACTTGTTTTCCCTAGATATTTCCAAATTTACATTTTAAGTCCAAATTCGATGGCTAGTTATTTAACTATCGAATAACAAACACTCAAATCAGAGATTTAATTCCATAGGGAAAACATATATTGGTTAAACACATAAATAACCACTAACCTCCTTAATTAATTTTTTCATTAATTATAGTCACTTTGTAATTGTTTGCACAAAAATATCTTTACAAAGATTTATCCACCTATCCTTATATTTTCAATACTTGGAAAATATCTATATACTTATCTTACGGTATAAGTATATTCACAAAACAGAGAAAGATATTTTTTTTCAAACATCTCTAAAACCCTTTATAAATAACTGTATAAATCTCTAAAAAAACCATTTAAACGCGTCTCTAAATCATTTCTCAATTCATTTATAAATTCTTTACAATCCATAAAACTAATTTTAAAGTCCTCTTATTAAACTATAACCCATTTCTAAAATTCGTTTATAGATATCTAATCATTTACAAAACTCTCTCTACACATTGTAAACAATTTCTCTTAAGTCTCCCAAACATTCTGATTTGCTTTTTACTAAATTCAAAAACTATTTATAAACTTCTTTCTTTACATTGTAAATAATTTTCCCTTTAAGCCTGCAACCCTTTTATAAAACTCTTCTTACAAATTAATAAACCAAAATCTGTTTATAAAACTCTGTTTATAAACATTTACAAATAATAATAGCCATTTACTTCAAACATTAATATATAATAATAGTTACTAATAATAAGCATTACAAAAAATAAATAATTATTATTAAGATTAAAACATCTTAAAATAATAATTAATAATTTCAAAGACATTATTAATAAAACACTAATAATAAATTTTCAACCTTATTACAAATAATAATAATTAATTTCTAAAGCAGTATTAATAAATCATTATTATTAATTTCAAACCATATTAATTATTTAAATAATTAATCTTCAAAATATTAATATATTGATAAATAACCTTTAAAACAGTATTAATTATAAATAAATAACTTTAAAACAATATTAACCATAAACAAATAACTGTTAAAAACAATATTAACTAATAACTTTTAAAAGCTATATTAAATATAAATAAATAACTTTGAACAAGATAGATAAAAAGGTTGAAATAAAATAGAAATTAAATCCTTTAGAACAAAATATTTTTGAAACCCAATTTCAAATTTAAAATCATTTCCTATCTCAAAACCAATTCCGATTTAAATGGCAGCTTATAGCATTTTTAAAATACTAAATCTGAGGTTAAAAGCCATCCAACATTTAGCCAATATCGATTGTTGATTTTCTATTACTACCGGGTTTCAGTTTTTAAACATAATGTCATAACCAATAGTGTTCATAAATCGGGTTTCATACCAATAATTCGTATAACAGGAATTTTATTGGAAATAAATCAATATTAGCAAGGAATCCTATTGGATCCCTCCAACATGTCCCCTGCATCACGGCTTATATATATAAGCACATAAATATGTAAATAAAATCAATAGTGGTGAGGAATCATGTTGCACCCCTCTAACTTGCCCTCTTGCATTACAGTCATTATATAGTTATATAAGATGGGTCATCCGCTTCGGGGGCGGGAATAAATACAAACCAAACGATAAAAACTGTAAATCATCCAAACATCCAATCAACAAATTTTGTTAACTATATAACATACTAGTTAGCCAAAAATGTGAGTTTAACTCACCTTGATTTCAATTATCATCAAGACATTTCGGTTTCGCTAGCTTTTGATTTTAGTACAAAATTTCAGTAGCTCCAATCAAATTACATAGCGTAGTAATACGAACCTAACGCGACTGATCGCGTTCGATTTGGTCGTAGTATAAGAGAGATATTGATTTTATAATTATTCAAATTTAAATAAAATATTTAAAGCACTAATGACATAATAGTTTAATTAAACCCCACCTAATTACGGTTAGCCACTAAATGTCATTTTAAAACACGATTTCACCCACGATATTCAACTCCTCCCATCCACGCGCCTCCTGGAACCACTGCTTACCACCCAAACGCTCGCCTGCCTCAAGCGTACTCTGCGACCCTAATTCAACTCCCACTTATGCCTCCGGTGGCGAGCACGAACCAAGAACATCGACGACATTCAAGTCAAAATTCCTTCCTCCAGTGGCGAATTGACATAGCCACGTCTCGACTAGAGCAAGCCCCCATCGGCACCGTCCTATCGGTGCTAGTTTCATCTTCCCTCATCCACTAAATCACTTCCGTCGAACTCGAATGTCGCACGCCATTCATCGAAGAACTGTGGCCACCATGGCTCGAACCAACCCAATCAAAACGTTGAATAGGTCGAGCTTCTCCTCCTATACAACTTCCTAGTTAGGGACTTCACCAAATAATGCTGATAATGGCTCCAATCATCTACTTCCATTAGATGAGGCTACTTTTTTTTGATTTTTATTTAAAATTTCAAATCCTTCCTATAGATTTAGCTGATGCTTAATACAGGGAAAAGAATATAGTCTAGGCATAGGGAAAGGTATGGCTACAGGTATGGTGAAGGACATGCAAGGGTATGATGTACATACTATAGGGAAAATATATGGCTCTATACGTTCGAAGAATCTCAAGCTCCTACCGAGGCATGCTGCCTGGCGTTCTATACTAAGTACCACTATTCCAAACAAATGGAACTAATCTCGAGACCTAATTCGATCATATACAGAATTTAGCTTTTCAAACCCAGTTATATTATATTAATTTCTAAAATTAGTCTTTTAAGCGTTTCGAGCTTGCACGACCAAACAATACGTCCAATCGCCACATAATTCAATAGCGTACAATACATCACTATTATGGATCAATTGAAACCAGTTTCATCGAAATCCGAGAAAGTTCCCCGGAAGGCTATTTCACTTGTTAATTAAAACGAATTATTATAAAAACCAAAATAATCGCTTCTAATCTAAATCATCTCCATTTTTATCTACATAAAATTTAAATCAACTTTTGAAATCATTTTTTTATTCATGTTAATTTAGGATTTAATTATTTAAACAATTCTAAATATTAAATTCAGTAGTTTAATTATCAAATAAATCGCTATATTTGAAATTCAAGTTATTTAACCAATAAAATTAACTTTTAAATATTTGAAATTTATTAAAATTTTCAAACCGAAACGACTAAAATTCTAAGTCGTTGCATTCTCCCCCTCAAAAGAATTTCGTCCTCGAAATTAACAAGTAAGAAAATGCACAAACCCATTACCCTTTTCAAAACCAACCAGTTGAAATAAATTACCAATTTCTTTTAAGTCTTTAACTTCATTCACCAATACGAACTAATTCCCATCAATGCAATCATAACTCAAAATCAAATATTAGTTATCAAAAATTTCTTCGAATTTTTTTTTTAAAAAAACTTTCTTACTCTTAATTTTTCAGAAACTTTTAGCAGTGTCTCCTGCACGGCTAGATTGGAACAACTACAACTCGTCATTACGGACCCAAATCAGCTAAAAGAAAAAAACCAAGTGGCTCAATCGTAAAACTATCAAACCAAACAACAATGCATACTTGTACCTATTTGTCGGGCAACCAAATTTTCCTTATGAAATCAAAGGCATCAAGCTAGCTCTTGCTTTTATAACCTGCATCTTATTTACCAATGATATCCAATCATATAGTTCATAATCATATTATTTTGCATTTTAAATTTTCAACGTTTAATTTACTAAAGCCCATACAATGTACGTATATCATCCGTACGCAATACCATATCTGATCGCTCGCTCGATCACACGATTTCACTTTCGAACTAGTTTTGTTCACACGACCACTCTAGTGCGGACTCAGATCCAGTTCCTTGATTAGAAACTGTCATTCTCCTTGCATAGCCATATACTATGATAATGAACTAGGAAATTAATAAAAAATCCATATCCATATTCACCTTCGAGAAAGAGAAAAATCCTTGTTCAAACTGATGTAAATCATCTCGAAATTATGTACTTGAATCTGGTATGCGAATAAAATAATCTATGTACAACTAACGTATTTATTTCAATTTGTTTCTCCTTGATCACATTCTTTTATTCCACATTCATTTATTCATAATCATTATTCGTGTTGCTTTATTCACACTCATTTATTACTTATATGCTTTCAATACTAACATCACTTAAGGACCATTCCATCAAATTTTACTTCATTTTATTATAACATTTTATACAACACTTCTCATGTTCATTTCCACTTCATAACTTAAGTCCATGTTAATTCTAAATCAAATTCAATTCCATTCAACTTATTTCATTTATTCACTTCATTATTTCATTTCAAATCACTATCAATTTAATTACATTTTTTTCCATTTAACCTAATTTAGGTTAAATTTCTTGTAAAAATCCATTTTATTTAACTTAAGTTAAATTTCATTTCAATTTTGATTTTCTTAACATTTACATTCTATAAGTTAAAATTTTGTTTTAACTAACTAATTCTCAAAATTTATAAGTTATAAAACTTATTTTCTTATATTTTCATAAAACAGTTAAATGAAAATTTTCGAAGTTTAAACACCCTGTTCTTATTTCAAATTATTTTGAGACAATACTATAAATAATTCCTTTTTATTTCAAACCATATTTTTGAATTTTTAAAATCAAAATTAGTTTCACCAAAACAAACTCTAATGGTAGCAATCCATCACTTACAAACTCAAAAATAAACGTCGATGATGTTGCAGTCATCATTGAAATTAATTTCTAGCGACGAAATGAGTTTAGTGCTTCCTATTTCTTTTAAATCCCTTCAAATATATTTCTAGACAAAATACTTTCTAAATATTATCATTATTATTTTTCAAAACTTGGAATTTTTTTTCCAAAATCAATGGAATTTCAAATTCTCAACTTTTAAATCCTCTTTATTTACAAATCATATTTATTAATTTCCTCATATACATAACTTTACCTTAGTTATACAAAACCATTTCTTAATTGTTTATCTTGTCTACATTATGCTAATAACATCTTTTATTAGAACACAAACAACAAACAACAAATGATGATAATCAAATATTATGATTCACTAACAACCAAACACGCCTTATATACTATGTTAATTTCTAAAACGTTATTCCTTTATACATAAAATATAAACAAGAAAAAATTATTTCATTTACCTAATTTCAAAACAATACCATGTCGAATTGCTCCGTTCAAGTTTTTAGAGATCCCTATCAATAACTGTAGCAAACCAGATTTTTGACCCTCAAAAATCGACATCGGTACGTTCGCTGTATAGCATGGCGAATATTCAAGTGTTGAAAATATCGATTGCTAGGGGTGAAGAAGGAGAAAGATAGAAGAAAACAGAAACAATAGCACAGAATCTCACAATCGCAGTGGAAACAAATATAATATATAATAATAGATTTTTATACAAAAGAACCTGTAGTTGTTAATATATACACATAATCATCAGAGTAAAACAATCAATACATTGATATGGACATTTATTATAAATTTTCCTCACTAATGCTGGCTATACAGTCTACACACACAACAGAATATAATCAAGTACGTGATATACATCTGAAATCCTCCAGCTCGTCTCTTGAGCTCCATAGCATTCTAACCTGAATCTGTAATACTCGGTCTGACCTGAGCACTATTATAAAATAACACCCGAGTTAGTCTGGAAAACCAACATAAAAAAAAACCCTCATTAAGAATTATTACCTTTTCAAATCCTTTGGAAACAAAGGTATCTCATAAGACCACGTCACACATAAAAACGATAGGTTTTTACCTTACGATAACCAAAAAAAATTTATATCAAAATCAACTGATATTATAATAGTGTCTATAGAAAGTAAATTTAAAAATAGCTGAAACGCTTGCATTTCACATTTCAACATAGTTGGCATACAATCAAAACTGTACAGGCTCATAGTGGATATTGGATTCCATACAATGACTGGGCTATTGGGGTACCGTCTGTCATAGTACATCTCTAGAAAAATGTACCGAGATCGTACCTAACGATCCCGGCCAACACATGACCGACCTACTCCTTACTGGGCAGTACCGAATATGTCATCACCTTTGGTGTTCCTACCCTTATCGAGCACTCTCTTTTCCATGCACAACCATATCCACAATTTATAATATAGTCTGAGGGTATCTAGAAAAGTGATAATATACCCTGCTGGTGCGACCCTCTTAGCCCTTGTGACGACCTGGAATTTTTGGATGTTTGAAATTGGCATATTTAGTTGATTTTAAATATTTAAAAGTTAATTTTTAACTTGAATTCAAATATTATTATTATTTAGCAATTAATTTATTGGATTTAATAAACCGAAATTGGATAAATTATTGAATCTTCAGTTTTAAGCCTGTTAAAAATAATTTGAAGGCTTGTAAAATTTATATTGATAATACTGAAGATAGTAAAAGTGTTAAAATTGAATTTAAAGGTGATTTGTTCAGTTTTGAAGATATATCGTTTAAATTGATATTTAAAAATAGCCTTCCGAAGCACAGTTTCAGATTTCGACGAAACCAGTTCCATTGGATCCGTAATATTGTATTGCTATCGGATTTCAATTTTCGCATTGTTTGGAGTGATTATTTGGCCGTACGATAAGTAAACATGTTGATAATTAATCGAAATTTAATATAATAACTATGTTCAAAAAGCAATCTTCTCCGTACGATCGAACTAGGACTCGGAACTTTTTCCATTGCGTTCGAAATAAGGGTATAACAATATAAACGCCTAGCGCCATGTCTCGATAGGAAGTCAAAATTTTAAGTGGTGATTTCAAGACGATTCAAATTCAAATTTAAATAATATTGTACACATTGTTGACTGGTCAAAATGCTATTCACATCAGTTTTCCTTTATGTCTTCTCTCAGCCACCCTACTGCCTATTTTGTCTCCTGCCTTTTCAAAGCATGAACATTTCTTATCCCCCATTCCCATCTTAAAACATGCAATCTTCCTATGCAATTTTTTTTAGAAAAAACAGCCGTGCCTTCTCCTTATTTCAAATCAAAACAGAGAAAAATATAATGGCCGAGCTTAAGAAATCGTCTCCATATTTTTCTTCCCATTCCTTATTCATATTCAAAATCAACGCCGAGTTTTCCTTTCCTCTCTCAAAATCAATCTCCCTCCTCCTTTTGTTCGAACGGCCGAAAGAAAGAAAAGAAAGAATAAATTTCGTATAAAATCATGGATACTCTTCTCCTTCTATTCGAAACCAAGCCGAGCCCCTGTTTCAAAATCGACTCAGCAAATCTAAAAAAAGAGGGATTAATTCGCGATCGAATGGGACGACTTCGGCTTTTGATTGACGAGAGAGGCGAAATTAGGGTTAGTGATGGGATGAACTATGGCCATCGACTCGAGGTGTCATTTTGATTTTTGAGTTCGTGGTGGGGGGTAGCTCTTAGGGCAGTTGTCTGGGGGTGTGCGGCTGCGTCGGTGGTCGCGACCTTGAGGAGGGGGAACTATGCCGAGCTGCACGAAGCCGATGTGGGTCGCGACGATGTGTTCTTGTTCGAGCAGGCAGTTCTGGAAGAGCAAGGTTCGATTGAAGACTCGAGTTCAAATTGTGGTGGTAGGCAAGCTGATGTTGCGGTGAACTCTAGGTGGCCGGAGGTGACATTCACTTTTGATGCAGGAAGGCTGATGTCGTTCGAACGTGGTAAGGCATAGATTTGTTTTCCTTATTCAAGATTTAATTTAATTTCACTTATGTATATTTACATAGTAAGTAATTTACCATTGTTTTTTTACTAAAAAGGAAACAAATTTTAAAATCTGTACAAGTTATATTTTTAGTTTGTAGTTTAAGAAAAAGGTAGGAATTTTAAAGGTTGAAAGAATTTATATAAATTGGATTTATATGAAATCCATATAGCTTATTTTTATAAGTGCATATATTATTTCAAAATAAAATAAATATACATATGCATGTTTTAAATCGATTAGTTTATTTTAGAAAAATAAAACGTGTTTGGGTGATTAACCTGTCTAATTAACTTGTTTAATTATTTTGTTCCTAAAAATATTTATTAAAAGAAAATTGGTTTTAAACTACTAGTTAGAATTTAATTATTAGAAAATTAAATTTTTAAATGGAAATAAATTGTTTTGGTTAATTCAAATATAAATAAATCTTGAATTGTTTGTTCAAGGTCTAAAATTATGGAGTAATAAGTCAAGATGGATTGGATTTTCAAACAAAAATCAAAGGTGAGTTAATCTCACTTGTGTTTAATTTAAATTTAAATAATTGGTAATTGATTTGATGTGCTATATTATATATAGTAGTATATAGTATATATTGTAGAGAATGATTTCCCACATTATATAGAGGATGAGACCCTATACGCCGCGTTATAGCGGATGATATTATATTTAAAACCCATATACCGCGATATTCCACCTCGAAGTGGAATTGGTATTTTATTGTGCAAACGTCTGTGGATGTAGGGAAATAGGTTGAAGGAATCCAACTGGATTCCTCAAATTATTTAGATTTGTTAAAATATTCTATGAGATAATATTTGCTATCCTGTGATGAATTATATTGATAATTGGAAATGTTGAACACTATGGTTGATTTAAAATATTTCGGCGAACTGAGTTATCAAAATCTATAGAAATGGAATTTCTGAAAAGAAAATAAAAGAGTGAATTTTGAGTAAAATAATTATAGAAATTTAAATAAATTAAAAATGAATTAGAAAGAAATAAAAAGTGATTTGTGAATTCTGATAAATAAAATCCCAAGTGTGAGAAATGAGATTTTGAATAAATGGGAATAAGTGATTTTATTTTTTTAAACTCAAGTGATATTATTTCAAGGAATAAAGGATTTATTTTAAAATTCAAGGTTTGAATTTACTTAAAAGGATAAGAAGGAATTTGGGGAAATCTGAAATTAGTTTTTTCAGTTAAAAGATTTTAAATCATAATTAAGGAATAAAATCTGAAGTCAATGGGTTTTGAAATAAATGAGTAAGCAAGGGAATTTATTTCAAATTGGAGTAAATTGGAAATCAATTTGGAAATTGATTTAAGTGTTTGAAATTGGAAATTTGAAGGAGAATGTGACTATAAAATTTATAAACTGGGTTTATAAAAGTGAAGTAATATATCGGTGGATATTTGGAGGAATAAATTCATGATGGGAATTTATTAAAGGAATGGGTAAATTTGTTTAAAAATAAATAATGATTTATTTTTAAAAATGTGGAAGGGAAGCGTATTTCCCTGAATAGCCAAGTATGTTTTAATCAAATTTCAAGTATAAGCAAAAAGTTTTAAGTTGTTTAAAAAGTATGTTTAGAAAACTTATTATTTCTAAATGTTTAAATTCTAAAGTAAGTATTTTATTTTAACCTATTATAGCAGTAATTATTTAAAGATGTCTTGGTATTATGTTTTAAAAGTTAGAAATATAGTTTTATATTGTACAAAGTAGTTCTATTTAAACATTCTTAAAGTATATAATTTGAATAAGTATTAAAGTAATTTTAATTTAAAAGTTTTAAAGGATATTTTATAATAAAGTTTTTTAAATTATTCTAAAAATCTAAAGTTTTTGTGCTTAGTGTTTTCAGTAGGAATAAATATTTGGGAATTCATTCCATGAGAAGAGTGTGGTTTGAAAACTGTTTTCAAAAAGGTTGAAAAATGGAAATATATCTTGTGAAGATATTTTGAGGTTAATAAATAATTTAATAAATTATTTATGATTTATGTTTGTTTGTGAATGTTAATTGATATATCAATATTGGACAATGCGCTGATCGTTTCGAAGAGACCGAGATTGGAATTAATTTCTCGAAAAACCACTTCGATCCGGTTTGTACATTTTCGTGAGGAAGACGAGTTTGGATTCGAAGGTGGAGCAGTGAATTGCAAGGGCTAATTGCTACTAATCCTGAGGTGATTCCAAAATGGATGTAGTAGGAGTAGTGTCTTCGGTTCTGTTCGAACCCGGGACGGACTTGTATGGATGAATAATTTCAAAACATCGTCAGGTGGACAGTGGGCATTCTAAGTGATATGTTCTAAAAAGGTAACGCTTAGCCTCAAGCCTCAACAACTAGGAATGACTGAAAATAAGGGGATATGCAGTAAGTCTAGGTGGGCAGCACCCATTAGGGCGAGGTCATCCCTGTTTAGATGTCCCTTTTATTCGGCTTAGTGGCACGGTTGTTGATCCCAACCGTGGGGTGATCTTACTCGGGATTATCCAGTGAGGGGTAGTCCCTATCTTGTATTACAGGGGATTCGAAGTAATACTTGGTACGGTGATCTAGGCCACATACTGTGACAGGTGGTACCCCAGTGCCTAGTCATTAGTTGGAAATCCATTTTCCCTACGCGCCTGTACGGTTTTGATTGTGCCCAACTATTACTGAAACGTGAGATGCAAGCATTTTAGCTAGATTCTATTTTACTTTCTATAGACACTATTATAATATCAGACGGATTTGATAAAAAAATGTTTTAGCTATCGTAAGGTAAAAACCCGATATGTTTATTTGTAGCGTGGTATTACGAGATGTTTTTGATTTCAAAAGGATTTTTGAAACTTTAATAGTCCAATTGAGTGTGGTTTTCTCACGCTGGTATTCCAGACTGACTCGGGTGTTATTTAACTATAATTCTCGGGTCAGACCGAGTATTAGAGGATACAGGAAAGGAAGCTATGAAGCTCAGGAGACGAGATGGATGACAATACGTACTTCCGTATTTGTACTAAATATTACGCTGTATTGATTAGCTGTGCATTCAGTTTTGTGAGGACAAGATATGATTACTGTCCAGGTGTGTAATATGTATACTCTGATGATGTAATGTATAAAAAGATATATTTGCTTTTGTATAAAGATTAGTTATTATATACTATAATTTATTCCGCTGCGATGATTAGATTCTGACGTTGTTTTCTATTTTCTTCTTCTACCTCTTCTTCTTTAATCCTAACGGTTCGTATTTCTGTCCACCTTCAGTTGATGTGTTGGAAAATAGTGTTGACTTAAGGGATGCGGATCTGTGGGTCGTCACAGTTGGTATCAAAGCTGAAAGGTTAAACGAGAACCTTGGCTTTGGTAGGGGCTACTCATTAGAGATAGAGCCAGTAGTACTCTAGAATGAGTTTGAGTGTATTAATAGATATGAGCGCGTATTTGTTAGTAGGTATAAAAATGGTTTTATATTGTGTTGTTTGACTTATTGAGTGGCATATGAACCTTCATCGGCACAGTCTGGACAACTGTATCGAAGGGGTTTCTAAACACTTGAATATGACAATTCGACACAATATTGTTTTCTAAAGCGGGTAAATGAAATAATTTTACCCAAAAATATATTTTGGATATAAAAGAAATATTTCCTTAAATTGTTATATAACTTGGATGATAATATTTTAAACAAATAAAAATTGGAATCACTTGTATAATCAAATGGAAAAAAATGGTATGAGCATAAATTATACAAATGAATTATAGTTAAGATTTGTGTTAAGACAAAATTTGAAAATTTAAAATCCTGGAGATTTTGGAAGTGTTTTTCGAAGTGTTTTAAAGACAAATAATAGCATTATTGTTTTAGAAGTATTTCTGAAAGGAAATTGTTTCAAATAAATTTTGGAAAGGGATATAGCATTGAACTCACTTCAGTCACTGGAAAATAACTTTGGTGATGGCTGCAGCATCATCGATGTTCATTTTCGAGTTTCTAAGTGACGGATTGCTGCCAAATTGATTCGTTCACAAGAACTAGTTTGTTTATGAAATTTCAAAGCAAATTTGTTGGGAATAAAAACCAGGATTGGCTAAAAATTTTGAGAAATGTGATTTTTGGATAATGGTGGTTGTAAAATGATATGAACCAAAAGCCGGGTGTTTGAAATACTGAATCCTTATTTGAATTGAAAATCCTAATGAGGTAAGTTATAAACTTGTAGAGTTGAGATGATTTTTAAATAAGGAAGGAAAATATGAGCTTTGAATGGTGGAATTGAAATTCAAAGTGAAAAAGTTAAATAAATTTAATTTGTAAAAATTAAATTGTGGAAAATTTAATGGATGATTGGAAGAAATAATTAGTGAAACTTAAATGTAATTGGAATGGGAAAATAAAAATTAAATTTGGATTGATAAATAAAATTAATTAGAATTAAATTAACTTAAACAAAGTTAATAATAATAATGAGTTGGATTTGAAGTAAGTTGAAATTGAATTGAAATGTAATAAACTGAGACGTAGATGATATTAAGTGAAAGTAAGTTCTTACTTAATTTAAATTCAAGTGGAATGAGTGGATTAAAGAGAATGGTATGATGCTAGATTTAATTGAAGTTAAGTTAAATAAAATTGAATTGAAATAAATTCAGTTGAGCTATAGATAATATTGAATGGAATAAAATTCTTACTTAAATAAATAAGTGTAAACTAAGTAAGTGTTGAATTGGAATAAATAAGCTTTGGAAGCTTATCAAAGAATTGAAAAGCATTGAAATAAATATATATATTCTCTTGTTAAAAGTGAAATGTGAATGTGATTGACTGTAAATGGATGGAGAAGTATGAATATTAATAAGTGATCAGCTTACAAAAATGTAAAACAGGAACAAATAAGCCGAAATAAAAGTGTTGGAATTTTGAAAAATGAAAGAAAATCCAAATTGGAATTATAAAAAAACAAATTTGAACTTAGGAAAATTTAATGAAGTGATTTTTGTAATAAAATCGAATATTGATTTAAAATTTGGAAGTAAGCTAATTAGCTAAATAAATTATTTGATAGAGTATGCAAAAAAAATTTAACTCGGTTAAATAAAACGAATTGTAAGTTAATAATGAAGTTTGGAAATAAACTCGAATTATAAATAGAATTCGACTTGGATTGATAATGAATTAAAATAAGTGGAGATGTTGTAAAAATAAAATAGAATTGGATTATAATAGAAATGATTTGAGTTACAAATAAAATCCAATTTGAGTATAAATGAGTTAAGTATGTGCTTGGATATTATTTTGATAAATTGAGAAGGTGAACTAAAATAATATGGATGGGCTAACTGAATTAAATGGAATTTGATTAGATGAGAATCAAATAGAAGTGAACTTAAGTTTGAAGTTGGAATAAATTAAAGTAAGTGAACTTAAGTTTGAAGTTGGAATAAATTAAAGTAAATTAACTTAAGTTTAAAATTTATAGAAGCTTGGCTTCGAGGAAGGGTGAAAGTTCAGTAAATAAAAGTTAGGGTTAAATTAATTTGGAAGATGATTATTGATATAAGCATTGAATGTTTTTTTTGGCAAAGCCAACGGGGTTGACTGGCCCCCTACCAGTTTTATTGCAACACAATGATTGATTCAAAACAAGCTTTGAATCAAAGAGAAACAGGGAAAACATAGAAGTAAAAGAAAAACAAAAAGGAAAAATCAGATCATTGAGCCCACTTACTAATCATGTTTGCAGGGAAATGACATGCAGACCTTCTCATATGCATGTGAATCCTTTCCCTCGCTTCAGACCATAGTGCGTTAAAACTCTTTCTCTTATTATCAAAAACAATTGAATTTCTTTCATTCCATATCACATCCATGTAAATTTTAATGCAAATAACCAATTCTTTGGATTTGATGGTCTTCCACCATGTTGCCTTATAAATAATATTCCAGTTAATAATAGAGTTAGCAGAGGCAACAAAGCAATGTATCTTACATGCAATTCTTTCTACCAGATCATAAAGTTCAGGGCAATCAAAGAAAAGATGCTCACCTGTTTCAACATGCTGTTCACAAAAAACACATTCAGGGCAACAACACATTCCATAATTGTTTAATACACTTCTGGTCAGGAGAGCATCGCTAACTACCTTACACAGCATGAGGTTTTCTCTCGGGGAAGTGTCAGTAGTCCATAAAACAGTGTACCACTTGGCAGCTGGCAAGACAGTGTTACTAAGAAGGTGCTGATATACCAGTTTAACACTATGTGATTTCTTGTTCCATGACACAGTAGAAGTATGTTCATAGCTGTAACTATTGCTCTGAATAGTATACCATAATTGCCTAACCACATGACTACTATTGTAGGGAAGAAGAATTCTACCATCGGCAAAATAATCACCAACTTTAGCTTCACGGTTAACAGCAGACTGCAATATCAAAGCATGATCAAACAATCTAGAAAGAATCAAGCCTTTACTCACCCATGGTTCATCCCAAAAACTAATTGCAGTGCTAGTGTGGACATGATACTGAATCATGGGAAGAAAGACATCCGTGAGTTTCAGAATGTTCCTCCAAGTCCAACTACTGTCTTGAGGTATGCCCAACATCCAAAACTTCCCATGCTTAATGTTATGAGTCCAAGTCCAGTTAACCCAAAGACTGTCCTTTTTATTTAGCACATCATCAAAATGTTTACTGAAGGCAGCAATGTTCCAGTTTTTTGCATTTAAAACTCCAAGACCTCCCAACTTTAGTGAAGTCTCAAACTTTGTAAAAGAACAAGGCATAAGTTTCTTATTATGCATACTACCAGTCCAGAAGAATCTTAACATGGCAGACATAACAAGTTGCAGAAGCCTACCAGGAAGAATAATAGAGCGTGCCCAGTAGACCAAAGATGGGAACACAACAGATTTTATGAGAACTAGCCTACCACTTTGAGACATAGTCCTATTTTCCCAAGCATTCATAACATTAGTAATCTTATTGTATAGGGGAAGACAATCTGCAATGGAAATTCTTTTAGTGATTAAGGGCAGACCAAGATACTTCATATCATTGAGCATACAAGAGAAACCACTGACATGATACAAACTAGTAGCATGAACTTCAGAGACCCCAACAACAAGCAAGGAAGATTTGGAGTGGTTAATGGAGAGGCCAGTCATCAGGTAAAAGGACTGCAATGCATTTAATATTCCAGTTAAGGAGGTAGCTTCAGGTTTAGTGAATATCAACACATCATCCGCAAACATAATGGAAGATATTTGTTGGTGTGAGCACTTGGGGTGGTACTTAATAAGCTTTTGAGAGAATTTATTCTTGAGAATTACATTAAAGACTTCCATAACCAATAAAAATAAATAAGAGGAGATTGGATCCCCCTGCCTAATTCCTTTTTGACTTCCAAAGTAGCCAGCATGTCTACCATTAACAATTACAGAGAAGGTAGGGGTGGATATGCAAGTATAGACCCATGAAATAAAGATTTTAGGGAATCCCATCATAGCCATAATCCTTACAATAGACTCCCAGTAAATTGAATCATATGCTTTGGATATATCAATTTTGATAGCAGCTGCTGGAGAGACATTACCTTTGCCATAACCTTTCAATAGTTCTTGGGCAAGAAGAACATTGTCAAGAATATTCCTAGTTGGGATAAAAGTTGCTTGATTAAGTGACACTATCGAAGGCAGCACACAAACTAATCGTGAAGCAAGGATTTTTGAGATGCATTTGTACAAAACATTACAACACGAGATAGGCTTGAATGAAGAAACTTTAGTAGGAGGGGATACCTTAGGTATTAAAGCAATGTTTGTTGAGTTGACTTCTTTAAGTAGTTTACACTTGTTAAATAAATTATGGATTGCTTGACAGAACTCATGCCCATGCACAGTCCAACTAGCATTGTAAAATGTTACATTAAGTCCATCAGGACCACCAGAGGAGCTTTGGTTCATGGAGAAAAGGGCAGACTTAATTTCTTCATTTGAAACAGGTTTAAGTAAAGCATCAGATTCCATGTGGGAAAGGCAAGGCAGAGGAAGGGAAGAGATTTGGTTGAGATCAGGAGAGAAACCAGATGAGTTGCCAAGAATATTAGTGAAGTAATCAACAAAAGCTTTGTCCACAGAATCAGGAGTTGTGAAAATATTACCTTGATCATCCATAATGCTGAATATATTTTCTCTGGCATGCTTGACTTTTAAAGTGTCATGGAAAATTTTTGTGTTCTTATCCCCTTCTACAAACCATTTATTATGGAGCAGCTGCCTTTTCATACTTGCTTCCAACTGAAGAGCTTTGTTCAATGTTGTCAAGCTCAATGACATGGTTTTAAAATGAAACCAATGCGGAGATGAGATGAAATGCAAATGTATGGTTGGTGAATAAACTAGAAATGGGATGGAATTTAAAATAAATTGAGTCGGAATCAATTTAAATTGGTTATAAAACTTGAGTAATTATTTATTCACATGGATATCATCAAATTGCATAGAATGAATTATCATTTGACGTAAATGAAGGTAATTAAAATACTATGAGTTGATAGAGGTTAAATAAATTGATTTTGAGATCAACTGAAGTAAATATGAGTTTGTTTTGCTTAAAAATAAATTGAGTTGTAAACCATTTAAATTGAATGAAGTTGTATACGAATCGGTTGCAAACAATTAAAGTCGGAACCCTATAAGTTGCTTTTAAATATTGTTTAACCTGCATTGCTTATAGAAACTCGTATGTTTACTAGTTAAATATGTAAAATTCTATTAAGTTATATTATTTTGGCACTTACATATTTAAATTGAATAAGTACAGGTACCGGGAAGCCGTTTGGCTGGATTTGGACGCGCTAATTGCTAAAATAATAAGCCTCTTGCTTAAAAATGCTAAATAAAGGTACGCCTACGCAATAAAAATAGAAAATATGAGCTGTTTTGTTTTTCCGACCGTGTGGGTCGATGTATATATATTTATATCTCTTGTCAAATTGCAAGAGCTCTTCCATACAGAGAAGAATCTGCCAAAAATTTTCGAAAATTTTGGGAGTTAGAAAATTTTTGAAATTTTTTGTTAGCGACAAAACGATTTCAAATTGGAATTGAAATAAGGGCTTTTGGAAATGGAAATTGAAATTAATTGTTTAATTGGAACTAAAGGATTAGGAAAGTGAATTTGAGATTTTTGATTTCAGAGAATAAACTGAAATTTGCTCGGCAAAGGTATGTATTTAAATTTCTGTATGAAATTTGATGATTTTCTGGTCTAGCCACTTGACATTTTGTTTTCTTTTGGAATTTGGGAGCCCATAGAGACATTTTGTAGTTGTACCGAGCTAGCCGCGCAAAGAACACGCTGGCGAAATTTTTCAAAAATTTAGGGAGTTAGAAAATTTTTGAGAAATTTTGAAAATTTAAAAACTTAGTTTTGAATTATAATTTGAATGGTTGAATAAGTAAAGTTGTTTAGGAATTATGGAAAAGTTTGGAAAGTTAATAAGATGGATAGTGTGTCTTTAATAAAGATTGTTTGGTTGTTGTTAAAAACTATTTGGTTTTGGGAAAATAGTAAACGGGTATTGGACCATTCTTTCTAACTAGTAATTTGGGGACGAAATTCTTTTAAGGGGGGAGGAATGTGACGATCCAAAATTTTTGGATGTTTGAAATTGGCATATTTAATTGATTTTGAATATTTAAAAGTTAATTTTTAACTTGAATTCAAATATTATTATTATTTAGCAATTAAGTTATTGGATTTAATAAACTGAAATTGGATAAATCATTGAATCTTCAGTTTTAAGTCTGTTAAAAATAATTTGAAGACTTGTAAAATTTATATTGATAATACTGAAGATAGTAAAAGTGTTAAAATTGAATTTAAAGGTGATTTGTTCAGTTTTGAAAATATATCATTTAAATTGATATTTAAAATAGCCTTCCGAAGCATAGTCTCGGATTTCGACGAAACCAGTTCCATTGGATCTGTAATATGGTATTATTATCGGATTTCAATTTTCGCAGTATTTGGAGTGATTGTTTGGCCGTACGATAAGTAAATTTAATCGAAATTTAATATAATAACTGGGTTCAAAATGCTATCTTCTCCATACGATCGAACTAGGACTCGAAACCTTTTCCATTGCGTTCGAAATAGGGGTATAAAAACGCCTAGCGGCACGTCTTGATAGAAAGTCAAAATTTTAAGTGGTGATTTCAAGACGATTCAAATTTAAATTTAAATTTAAATAATATTGTATACATTGTTAACTGGCTAAAATGCTATTCATATCAGTTTTGCTTTATGTCTTCTTTCAGCAACCGTACTACCTACTTTGTCTCCTGCCTTTTGAAAGCGCGAACATTTCTTGTCCCCCATTCCCATCTTAAAACACGCAATCTTCCTCTGCAATTTTTTATAGAAAAAACAGCCAAGCCTTCTCCTTATTTCAAATCAAAACAGAGAAAAAAAAATGGCTGAGCTTAAGAAATCGTCTCCATATTTTTCTTCCCATTCCTCGTTCATATTCAAAATCAACGCCGAGTTTTCGTTTCCTCTCTCGAAATCAATCTCCCTCCTCCTTTTGTTCGAATAGCCCAAAAAAAGAAAAGAAAGAAGAAATTTTGTATAAAATCAAGGACACTCTTCTCCTTCTATTCGAAAGCAAGCCGAGCTCCTGTTTCAAAATCGACTCGACAAATCTAAAAAAAGGGGGGATTAGTTCGCGATTGAATGGGGCAACTTCGGCATTTGATTGACGAAAGAGGCAAAACTAGAGTAGTGATGGGATGAACTACGGCCTTCAAATCGAGGTATCGTTTTGATTTTTGAGTTCGTGGTGGAGGGTAGCTCTTAGGGCAGTTGTCTAGGGGTATGTGGCTGCTTCGGTGGTTGCGACCTTGAGGAGGGGGAACTATGCCGAGCTGCACAAAGCCGATGTGGGTCGCGACGATGTGTTCTTATTCGAGCAGGCAGTTCTGGAAGAGCAAGGTTCTATTGAAGACTCAAGTTCAAATTGTGGTGGTAGGCAAGCCGGTGTCGCGGTGAACTCTAGGTGGCCGGAGGTGACATTCGCTTGTTATGCAAGAAGGCTGATGTCGTTCGAACGTGGTAAGGCATAAATTTGTTTTCCTTATTCAAGATTTAATTTAATTTTACATATGTATATTTACACAGTAAGTAATTTACCATTGTGTTTTTACAGAAAAGGAAACAAATTTTAAAATTTGTACAAGTTATATTTTTAGTTTGTAGTTTAAAAAAAGGTAGGACTTTTAAAGGTTGAAAGAATTTATATAAATTGGATTTTTATGAAATCCATATAACTTATTTTTATAAGTATATATATATATAGTTTCGAAATAAAATAAATATACATATGCACGTTTTAAATTGATTAATTTATTTTTAAAAAATAAAATATATTAGGGTGATTAATCTGTCTAATTAACTTGTTTAATTTTTTTATTCCTAAAAATATTTATTAAAAGAAAATTGGTTTTAAAACTACTAGTTAGAATTTAATTATTAGAAAATTATATAGTTAAATGGAAATAAATTGTTTTGGTTAGTTCAAATATAAATAAACCTTGAATTGTTTGTTCAAGGTATAAAATCATGGAGTAACAAGTCGAGATGGATTGGATTTGCAAACAAAAATCAAAGGTGAGTTAATCTCACTCATCTATGTTTAATTTATATTTAAATGGTTAAATTTAAATAATTGGTTGAATGATTGAATTGATTTGATGTGCTATATTATATATTGTAGTATATAATATATATTGGAGTGATTGATTTCCCGCATTATATAGCGGATGAGACCCTATACGTCGCATAATAGCGGATGATATTATATTTAAAACCCCTATACCGCGATATTCCACCTCGAAGTGGAATTGGTATTTTATTGTGCTAACGTCTGTGGATGCAGAGAAACAGGTTGGAGGGATCCAACTGGATTCCTCAAATTATTTAGATTTGTTAAAATATTCTATGATATAATATTTGCTATCCTGTGATGAATTATATTGATAATTGGAAATATTGAATACTATGGTTGATTTAAAATATTTCGGTGAACTGAGTTATCAAAATCTATAGAAATGGGATATCTAAAAAGAAAATAAAAGAGTGGATTTTGAGTAAAATAATTATAGAAATTTGAATAAATTAAAAATGAACTGGAAAGGAATAAAAAGTTATTTGTGAATTCTGAAAAATAAAATTCTAAGTGTGGGAGATGAGATTTTGAATAAATGGGAATAAGTGATTTTATTTTTTTAAACTCAAGTAATATTATTTCAAGGAATAAAGGATTTATTTTTAAATTCAAGGTTTGAATTTATTTAAAAGGATAAGAAGGAATTTGGGAAAAATCTGAAATTGATGTTTTCGATTAAAAGATTTTAAATCATAATTAAGTAATAAAATCTGAAATCAATTTGTTTTGAAATAAATGAGTAAGCAAAGGAATTTATTTCAAATTGGAGTAAATTGGAAATTAATTTGGAAATTGATTTAAGTGTTTGAAATTGGAAATTTAAAGGAGAATGTGACTATGAAATTTGGACACTGGGTTTATGAAAGTGAAGTAATATATCAGTGGATATTTGGAGGAATAAATTCATGGTGGAAATTTATTAAAGGAATGTGTAAATTTGTTTAAAAATAAATAATGATTTATTTTTAAAAGATGTGGAAGGGAAGCATATTTCCCAGAATAACCAAGTACGTTTTAATCAAATTTTGAGTATAAGTAAAAAGTTTTAAGCTGTTTAAAAAGTATGTTTAGAAAACTTATTACTTCTAAATGTTTAAATTCTAAAGTAAATATTTTCTTTTAATCTATTATAGCAGTAATTATTTAAAGATGTCTTGGTATTATGTTTTAAAGGTTAGAAATTTAGTTTTATATTGTACGAAGTAGTTCTATTTTAAACATTCATAAAGCATATAATTTGAATAAGTATTAAAGTAATTTTTAATTTGAATGTTTTAAAGGTTATTTTATAATAAAGTGTTTTAAATTATTCTAAAAATCTAAAGTTTCTATGCTTGGTGTTTTCAGTAGGAATAAATATTTGGGAATTCATTCCATGAGAAGAGTGTGGTTTGAAAACTGTTTTCAAAGGGTTGAAAAGTGGATATATATCTTGCGAAGATATTTTGAGGTTAATAAATAATTTGGAAAATTATTTATGGTTGATGGTTGTTTGTGAATGTTAATTGGTAATTAAATAACTGAATATCAATATTGGACAATGCGCTGATCATTACGAAGAGACCAGGATTAGGATTAATTTCTCGAAAAACCACTTCGATACGTTTTGTACGTTTTCGTGAGGAAGATGAGTTTGGATTCGAAGGTGGAGCAGTGAAGTGCAAGGGCTAGTCGTTACTAATCCTAAGGTGATTACAAAATGGATGTAGTTGGGGTAGTGCTTTCGGTTCCGTTCGAACCCGGGACGGACTTGTATGGATGAATGCTTTCAGAACATCATCAGGTGACGGTGAGTATTCTAAGTGATATGTTCTAAAAAATTAACGCTTAGCCTCAAGCCTCAACGACCGGGAATGACTAAAAATCAGGGTTATGCTGCAAGGTAGGTGGGTAGAGCCCATTAAGGTGAGGTCATCCTTGTCTAGATGTCCCTTTTATTCGGCTTAGTGGTGCGGTTGCTAATCCCAACCGTGGGGTGATCTTACTCGGGATTATTCAGTAAGGGGTAGTCCCGGTCTTGTGTTGTAGAGGATTGGGAGTAATCCTCGGTATGGTGATCTAGGCCACGTACCGTGACAGGTGGTACCCCAGTGCCTAGTCGTTAGTTGGAAATCTATTTTCCCTACGCGCCTGTATGGTTTTGATTGTGCCCAACTATTGCTAAAACTTGAGATGCAAGCGTTTCAGCTAGATTCTATTTTACTTTCTATAGACACTATTATAATATCAGACGGATTTGATAAAAAAATGTTTTAGCTATAGTAAGGTAAAAACCCAACATGTTTATTTATGGCATGCTCTTACGAGATGCTTTTGATTTCAAAAGTATTTTTGAAACTTTAATAATCCAACTGTGTGTGGTTTTCTCATGTTCGTATTCCAGACTGACTCGGGTGTTATTTAACTATAATGCTCGGGTCAGATCGAGTATTATAGGATACATGAAAGGATGCCGTGGAGCTCAGGAGGCGAGCTGGATGGCAATACGTACTTCCATATTTATGTTAAATATTCCGCTGTGTTGATTAGCTGTGCATTCAATTTTGTGAGGACGGGATATGATTACTGTCCAGCAGTACGATATGTATACTCTGATGGTGTAATGTATAAATAGATATATTTGCTTTTGTGTAAAGATTAGTTATTATCTATTATAGTTTATTCCGCTGCGATGGTTAGATTCTTATATTGTTTTCTATTTTCTTCTTCTACTCTTCTTCTTTAACCCTAACGGTTCGTATTTCCGTTCACCTTGAGTTGATGTGTTGGAAAATAGTGTTGACTTAAGGGGTACGGATCTGCGGGTCGTCACAGCCCTGCTGCATCTCTTCTGTTTTAGTCATTCCTAGTTGCTGAGGCTTGAGGCTACGTTTTACCTTTAGAATAGCATTAATACTTGGAATGCTAACACAGTATGAATGCTAACATTGCCTTCCGGGCAAGCAATGCAATGGAAGCATTCATCCATACAAGTTGTCCACGGTCTAGAAAATTGAATCTCCTTCAAGAAACACCATCTCCATTATCTTTGAGATATCACAATTCTTAACACACAAATCAGATCGAAGTGGTTTTCAAAAAATTAAATCTGATCTCGGTCTCTCCGAAACGATTAACGAATTTGGTCAGATTTTGATAGTCGGTTATTTAACTATCAAATAACATCCATAAGCAGTCACTAGGCCTTATTTTATAAATCTTCAAAACATTAATTCAAAATATCTTTACAAAGATATATATATTTAAGTATCTTTTAGTATATTCAATAATTGAAACAATTTAAATTCCTATATCCGTAACAGGATAGTTAAATCCATATCAACACTTAGAATATTTCTTTCAATCCTATTTATAATTCAACCTTTTGAGAAATATTTCTAAAATAATAATCTTGTAATTCAATATTTCAAATCCTTCCAGTTTAATACTTTGAAAATATTTATAAATATATTTTCCTAAATCACTTTATTTCCAATACTTAGGAAATATTCCATTTATTTCATATTTCTTAAAATCCTTATAATCCACTTGAAATTTTCTTAACCCATTTATAAAGAATTTGATAAGTTTTCAGAATTCATTAATTAATCCCCTTTAAAATTTCCAAAGTCGATTATACTCGTCTATAATCTCAATTACCCATTTCTAACTTCTTTTTATGAATTTTAATTCATTTGCGAAGGTTCTATATTTAAATACTTTGGAAATTTACTTAAGTTCGCTGAATTTTACTATAATATTTCTCTTATAAAATCATCCTATTAAATAAACTCCGTTTACAAATCTCAAGAGAATTTATAAATAAATTTCAATCATTTTAAAGCTTCCTATATATAATAAGTATTTTTAAATAATAAAACATTTTTAAAATAATGCTTAAGTAATTATTTAAAATATTAATACATTTTAAATAAACATCAATAACCCATTTCCAAACAATTTCAAATAAACTAATCAATTTACAAAGCTTATTACAAAATTTAGAATTTATTTCAATTAATATTAAATATTTGAAAAATTCACCTTCTGTAGTATTTTATTACTTAAGCAGCTTTAAATTACATAGTTTGAATAAATAAAATTCTTCTTTAAAACAAATTAACTTCTCGATAATTTTTTTTTAAATCCCAATAATAAATTTCAATTTATAAATCTCTCACGATTCATATCACATCGATTTCTCTATGATTTCCTAACCATTCTCACATTTCAAAACACCATTCCTTCCAAAATCGATTTTCACTTCTCGTTATACATTTATTATTGTGAATTTATTTTTTCAATTTAACAAATGAAAATCGTTTTACCTTATTCATAAACATCATTTATAAATTGGAAACTCCTTCGGATTCCACTTATTTATAAAGATTATCACTTATAACTTCATTTGAAAATCTAACAATTTATAAATCCCATTTATTTCCAAATCTATTTTAAATATTGATTTAAAACTCCTTATCCATATTTTTAAAAAATATCATTTTAAAATCCCTGGTTAAAATCCCTTATATAAATTATTTAAAAATATCTATTAAAAATATTTTACAAATAGTTAAGTAAAATTTCAAAATTGAATTATTATTTTATCCAACTCAACTTCCTTTAATATAATCCAAATTCCAATATATATATTTTTGTATCAAAATTCTACTTTTATTTTCTTCAAATTTAAAAATAATAATTATGGCATTTAAAATACCAAGATTTAGGTCAGTGCTACTATAGCATCCAATCAATCAAATCACAACAATAATCTATAACAGATTATTCAATCTCATCATATATCACTATATATGAAAAACAATAAATATATTTGAGGAATCCTGTTGGACCCCTCCAACTTGTTTCTGTGCATACACAGATGTCAGATAACATAAGATACTAATGTCGCTTTGAGGCAGGATATTGCGGTAATATAAAGTCATCCACTATTATGTGGGACGCAAAGGGTCTCATCCGCTCCAGGGGCTGAAAATATATTCAACTACTTATATATACTACTGTATATAATATAACATCCAATCTGATAAAACTTTATAATTTCAACCAAGCATCCAATAATTAAGTTTTATTATTAAAAATTAAATCCAACAATCCAAAAAGAGTGAGTTTTACTCACCTTGATTTTTAATTTGCAATCCATTCCAATTTTAAATTAAATCAAATAGTGTTCAGTTTAATCTAAAATTCCAACTATTTCCATTCGACTCCAAATTGATTCCATATTGTAGATTTCACAGCTACGAATCAATAACGACTGATTTCCATGATTTAGGACCTCGTATGAATTAATTACAATTTTATTAACATCAATAAAACTTAATTAAAATTACTTAATGTAAACAACAGTTTTAATTTTGAATTACCCTCCTCCGAAATAGAGGAAATCGCGACCATCAATCGAACCTTCCGCTTACCACCAATCGCGTTCGCCCACAAGCAGTCGCGCCTCTGTTGAACAAAACAGCTCCTCGCTCGACACCTCACCGCGAATGCCGCCCCTTAATCTCACCTCCTGTAGCCGTCGGAAATCCTGCCGCACTCAACAACTGCCTCGCTACCCTCCCCCCTTCAACTTCCAAACAGTGTCAAGCTTTACGTATACATATTTTTTTCTTTCTTTAAAATCGCGCTTGTTCAAAATCAACGCCGCTTGCACCCCCACATGAACAGCCGCCGACATCGACGACTATGCCGCTCTGCCTAGTGCCATGGCTACATCCTCCAGCGCCGCCTCCAGATTGCGTGATGTTCATGCCCGCTTCAGCTCACGATTTTGTGACTCTGCCTGACCTGCCTCGACGAGTCAAGCTACTCACACCCAGGGTCGATTTCGATCTGATCAAGGTCGCTTATGCGATTTTTTTAGTTTAAGTCGCGATTTTCTATTTGTTTCGATTCGTGTTTGAACTGAAGAAGAAGGAGAAGGAGGCTCGTGATTTAAATGGCAAGGGGGCAGCTATACAGAAAAATAGGTCTACTTCACAGTGATAGGGCGGTTGAAAGGAGAGAAAAATGACTAATGTTAAATCGAGTTGAAATATATTATTTAAAATTCCAAAATACCTAGATAATTAATACCGAACACCGATCGAGATGTTCCATCTAGTGTTTCTAATATTATACCCCTATTCCGAATGCAGTTGGAATAAGTTTAGAGACCTAATTCGCTCGTATGGAGAAGATAGCCTTTTGAATTGAGTATTTAAATTAAATTCCATTACATTATTTCTAGGCCTTTTTAGATCGTACGACCAAAAGGTATATCCAAACGTAATGAAATTTGAAAATCGATAATAGTACACTATTACGGATCCAATGGAACTTGTTTCATTGAATTCCGAGATTGTGCCTTGGACCGCTATTTTAACTTGTCGACTAAATCGATGATTTCCAAATTTACGAAACTACTTGAAATTTCAGTTTAAAAACTTATTAACTCGGTTATAATTCCAATAGAATTTACATCCACATTAGAAATCGTTTCGATTCATATTTCACTCAAATTTCGATTATTCACCATTTCTGTATTACGATAAATCTCTATATTTGAAATTTAAATTAACTCTATAATTTCCATCAAAATCTTTCATATTCAAAAATAAATTTACATTTCAAATTCAACATTTAAAATAAATTAAATGTTCAAAAATCAATGACTGAAAATATGGGTAATTACATTCCTCCCCTTTAAAAGAGTTTTGTCCCCGAAATTGCTAAGGTAGGAAAAATGCTCTAAACCCATTAACTTATTAAAACCACTTAGTTAAAACTCTAATTTTCACCTTTCTACGGCTTATAGTTTCAACCCAAATAATTAATTTCCATTTCTAATTCAAAACCCTTAATTTTCATTACAATTCAAAAAACAATTTTTTAGTTAATAAGTTATTTTTCAAAAAAAAATTCGAAAATTTTCTAACACCCCAAATTTTCGATTTTTTTGGCAAAATCTCCGTTGTACGGGGAGCCTTTGCAATATTGTAGAAATGATAAAAATATATACATCGACCCACACGGTCGGAAAACATAATATATATCAACATTTATTTATTGCGGTATTTAATCTGAAAATGTACCTTATATTTGCGTTTCTAAGCGTTATTAAGCAAGCGAGTTTACTTCAGACGCAATTTCGTAGCCTTAATCTAGCCCAATAGTCTCTCTGTACCTGTACTTACTCAATTTTAACACGTAAGTACCAAAATTATGAAATTTAACAGCATTTCAATCTTTTAACTAGCGCAAACACATATATTTCACAACTAAACAAGTTATAACAATAATTTATCAATCATCACAAGGCTTCAAAATTCGATTATTTATTTACGTTGATTTATATATCATTTCATTCAATTCGAATAATTTACAACCCAATTTACTTACATTCACTTCATAAACGCACACATTATATTTATATCTATTCCAAATTTTTGTTTATTTCTGTTTACGTCAAACAACAATTTTTTTGTATGCAAACTCGGTGATATTCATTTAATAAAATAAACACTTAAGCTTGTAGCTATTTTTAAATTGATTCCAAATCAATTTATATTCAATTTTATTAAATTTCAAATCGATTCTCGATCAATTCATTTGCATTCCATTCATATCCATTTATTCAGCTCAGAATTATTCCACTCAAATTTATTAAATAACCATTTCATGGATTTACTTGAGAATAATTTCATAAAATTAATATATTAATATTTTATTATAACCTTTTATACCACACCTATATTCATTTCTACTTCAAAACTCAATTTCATACTCGAATTCATTTAAATAATGTACCAAAGCCATATTTAATTTATTTATGCCTATATTGAATTTATTTATAACCTGGATGTTAGCACCATAATTGGTCACTAGCACCCTTGAGAAGATTGTGTAGAGAGATTAATGAAGAAAGTAAATTAAAATAGAGAACTGTATACTAAGTTAAATGCAAAAACAAGAACACCGGATTTATAGTGGTTCAGCGTAATTGCCCACGTCCACTTTAAGTTTCGATCTTTATTGCTTTCACAAGTGACTGAATACAGATATAATCCGTACTATAAAGACTTGAATACAAATGCTAAGTAAAATAGAGTGAGTCTTGAAAGCGGTAGAGTCTCCCCAGTGTTCTCGAAAAAAGGTCCATTTCACCATGCCTCTGCCCTTCTATTTATAGACGAAGATGGGTTGGACTTCCCTAATCGGCCTAGAAGCAAGATACCCCCGCCCGTGGTGAGTGACTTCTGTGTGCCGAGCCGTAAATACCGAACGACAAATCACATGTCCAAGCCGGTCGACACCTCTATGCCGAACGAGGCAGTGTGTTGCGCTAAGTGTGTAGGCCGAACGAGGCTGGGAGGCCGAGCGAGGCTGTAGTGCCGAACGGGGTATGAGTGCCGAGCGAGATTCTTGCCGAACGATACTGAATGCCAAGCGAAATTCATGCCGAACGACCTTGCTATGCCGATCGAGACTTTATGCCGGGCGAGGTTCATGCCGAACGACCCTGTTGTGCCGAACGAGGATAGATGCCGAATGACCCTGTTATGTCGACCGAGGCTCTATTCCGGGCGAGGTTTACGCCGAATGGTATGAAATGCCGAATGACTTAGCTGTGCCGAACGGCCTTTATGCCAAGCGAGCCTTCTACATCAAGCCTATCGTTACCTGCTCAAGCCATCGGGTAACACTATGTCATCACTATTTCAATCCATTTCTATTTTATTCGAAACATTTTAAAATATATTTAATTTGCCTTTTTTTGAGTTGCCTGATCGCCATGCAGTACACCGACTCCTTTGTCTGTCGGAAACTTTAACGTCAAATACCATGGGGCCAAAGCCACCCTAAACTCCGGCAGGGACGGACGACTTAGAAACACATTATATGGAGAATCAACATCCAACACTATGAACGGTAGAATTCGCACCCTTCTACACTCACCTTCTCTCAGTTCAAATGGAAACTCAACATATCCCATCGCATCGGTCGCTGCACCATTAAAGCCATGGATACGAGGTTTGGATGGCTTTAGATCTTTTGTCTCCATGTTCATTTGGTCATATGCCTTTCTGAAGACGATGTTAACGCAATTTCCATAATCAATTAAAATTCTTTTGACGTATGCTGGCCCGATCGTCACAGATATGAAGGAGCCTCCACCTTGTCCGCATCTCGACTCCTAAACACTATATCGTCCGTCATCATGCGTTGTTGTCTTATGGGGTTTCCACCTTCCACATTCGAACAACACTCATAATCCGCATGCCTTAATGAGGTAGCATATCATTCCATCTCTTGCCAATTCTTGTCTGTAGGGTGTCGTCCTCCGACTATAGTGTTTATGATCAATCTTCTCATGGTTTGGCCAGGTTCCTCTGGATAGCGTGGAGCCGGCCCGCGTCTGGGGTTTGATGTTCCTTGCCTACCCTCTTGTGGGTTTTAACAAATTCCTACAGCTTTTTCTGCCTAATCAACTTTTCTATGGCGTCATGGAGGTGTGTACACTCTAATGTTTTGTGCCCGTAAGTCTCATGGAAGCGACAGTACTTCCCCGTCCGCTTCTGTTCCTCTGTGGACTCCTTTGGGCTTGGTTTTCTGTATTGAAAAGTATTACAGGTTGACGGATAAATATTTTCAAGGGACGCATTTAGGGGGGTGTATTCGTTGTAGGTTGGAATCTTTGGCTTCCATTTCCCTGCTTCTCTTTTCTTTCCAGGTTTTCCTCCTCCGGACCCTTTAGACTGTCCAGGCTTGTTCTGGACGTTGACTTGAATCTTTCTCGAGTTATCACTGGATTGTTTTACGGCAATGTTTCTTTTCACAGTCTCTTAAACATACCCTTGTGCCTTATCTCGCCTCATCCACCTGGCTTCTTCTCTTCTTATGAATTGATGAGCCTTTGAATAGAAACGCTCCTGCATTGTTGGAGGCTTTCCTGCCAACCAATCTCCAATGTCCAAATCTGGATCTACACCTTGCATTACCGCCATCAAAATTGCATGGTCCTTAGGGTTGCTAACTTCTGTAGCCGCAACATGAAATCTTTGCAAATACTCTTTCAATGAATCTCCCGAGGCTTGAATTATACTTGAGAGAGACATCATGTCTTTAGGACGAGCTGTATGTATCCTGAATTGTTCCACAAATTTCATTGCCAATTCATCAAAACTGTATATAGACCGCGAGAGAAGTCGAGTGAACCACATAGTGGCGATCCCGGATAAAGTGATCGGAAGCACCTATGTTTGGTCGCATCATTTTCTCTGGCAGAATCCATCATCCACTCATACCTCATCACATGCTGTTTGGGATCTGTCTTTCCTTCGTAGGCCGGGATAGTTAGCATGCTAAACTTCCACGGATACTCGGCCTGTAGAATGGTATCAGTGAATGGAAAATGACTATTGGATGTCCCCCAATCTTCATTGGTTAGGCCTTGATTTTCCCTCATTAACTTCCTGACCATAGCTGATAAATCCGAAGTTTGTATGGAGGATAGAAGGTTGGTTCTGTTCTACGGGACCGATCAGGTTGATGTCCCCTCTACTGGCGATCGGCCAAACGTGTATCTTGAAGGCCAACTTCATTAGGATCTTAATGAGTCGAGCGTTCGGTCTCCACACGTGCTCCCACTCTTAAGCTTCCTGTTCCGGCTTGGGTGTGGTCTCCAAGATGTGATTGATCCCTAATTGATCGATCAGTAGCACCCGCTTCCGCAGTTTTAGTTTTACGGCGTCTATGCTTGGGAGGTTCATCAGATGAAGTCGAGCTATCAGATGAAGAATAAGAAGCAGGGCTACCTCCAGCATTCTGATGCTATTGTTGAGCAAGCTGAGTCATCAGGTAAGCATTAGCTTGAATCTACTCAGCGAGTTGTCTTCTACTTTCCATGAGTTCTCTCTTAAGTTGTTGAACTCTATCCTTGTAACGACTTCTACTTGATTTTGGGTAGTAGTCCCTACACCAAGGTTTGCTTGTTGGTGGCTTGGTCCTATCTGTTGTACGCTAGCAGTCTCGTTGACGTCCGCATTATGAGAGGCTAATATGGTACATGGTCTTCCCATAGTATAGTTATTGACAGGAACTCTAAGTAGAATCAACGGACATCCTGTGAATAACTTGGATCTCCTTCGGGGGACTTATTCAATCCAGTAGCCGTAAAGCATATCCTAACGGCCTGAGACTTCGATTCTCAGCGAAAGCACCAAAATGTTAGCACCAGAATTGGTCACTAGCACCCTTGAGAAAGATTGTGTAGAGAGATTAATGAAGAAAGTAAATAAAAACAGAGAACTGTATACTAAGTTAAATGCAAAAACAAGAACACCGGATTTATAGTGGTTCAGCGTAATTGCCTACGTCCACTTTAACTTTCGATCTTTATTGCTTTCACAAGTGACTGAATACAGATACAATTCATACTATAAAGACTTGAATACAAATGCTAAGTAGAATAGAGTGAGTCTTGAAAGCTGTAGAGTCTCCCCAGTGTTCTCGAAAAAAGGTCCATTTCACTATGCCCCTGCCCTTCTATTTATAGACGAAGATGGGTTGGACATCCCTAATCGACCTAGCAACAAGATACTCTCGCCCGTGGTGAGTGACTTCTGTGTGCCGAGCCGTAAATACCGAATGACAAATGCCGAGCCACATATCCAAGCCAGTCGACACCTCTATGCCGAACGAGGCAGTGTGTTGCGCTAAGTGTGTTGGCCGAACGAGGCTAGATGGCCCAGCGAGGCTATAGTGCCGAATGGGGTATAAGTGTCGAGCGAGATTCCTGCCAAACGATACTGAATGCCGAGTGAAATTCATGCCGAACGACCTTGTTATGCCGATCGAGACTTTATGCCGGGCGAGGTTCATGCCGAACGACCCTGCTGTGCCGAACGAGGATAGATGCCGAATGATCTTGTTATGTCGCCAAGGCTCTATTCCGGGCGAGGTTTATGCCGAATGGTATGAAATGCCGAACGACTTAGCTGTGCCGAACGGCCCTTTATGCCGAACGAGCCTTCTACCTCAAGTCTCTTGTTTCCTGTTCAAGCCACCGGGTAACACTAAGTCGTCACTATTTCAATCCATTTCTATTTTAATTCGCCTTTTTTAAGTTGAATTTTTATTTATAACTCAAGTTCCACATTTAAAATTTAAATTTTAATCCTTAATCCAATTTACTTAACCAAGTTAAGTTCCATTTCTATATTCAATTAACTAATTAATTTATCTAATTAGTTCACTTCCATTTTATAATTCAAAATCTGATTTTTATTCCAAAAATCATTATATTTAACTTACTTGAGTTCAAACTCATCTTAAAATTCAAGTTTGGATTTTTATTTCTTCACCAAAATATCCAATTATTTTTATTTTGGTTTTTCTATTCCACTTATCCAATTTACAAGTTACACAACTTATTTCTCAAATTTCCATCAATTCTAAACTCGAGCATATTCACATTTTAATTTTACTCAAGAATATACATCACTTTATAGCTTAAATATATATTTACTCCATTAATCCAACTTTGTAAGCTATTCAAACTCATTTATTCACAGTTTCAAAAAATTTCACATGAATTTTCTTCCATTCAAAATTTATAACTTATAGTTATATAGTTACTTTACAATTCACCCTTTATATATTTAATTCAATTCAATATGGTTTCAAATCCAATCCAATTTTTAATTTAACTTGGCTTAATTTAAATTTTAATTCATTCCATCCATTTACCTAGCTTAAATTAAAATTCTAATTTCATAACGAAATTCACATTTCCAGGTTCTAAGTTTAAAAACTTATCTTCTTGTGGTTTCACTAATCATTTGAATGGAAATTCTAGAATTCAAACACCTGTTTTTATTTCAAATCAATTTGAAACAAAGAATATATATAAATATATAACTCTTTGTTTTAGCTAACCATCTCCTTGGAATTTTAAACTCAATCTTGGGTTTATCCCAAATAAACTCCCTTGAAATTCTTAAAACAACATTTATTTCCATATCAAATTATTTTGGTAGCAATTCGTCACTTAGAAACTCGAAAAGGAACACCAATGATGTTGCGATCATCATCAGAATTATTTTCCAGCGATTGAAGTGAGTTTAGTGCTGTATCATTTCCAAAATCCATTTTTAACACATTTTCTATTCAAAAAAATTCCACAATAATGTTACCATTATTTATTTCAAAAATATTTCCAAAATAACACCAATTTCATTTCAGTATCAATTCTGAAAATATTTTCCAAACCTTCCAGGATTTAAATTTTTGAATTCGAGTTTGAATCCACTTTGGTTATAATTCATTTGTATAATTCGTACTTACACAATTTCCGTTTGGTTATATATACCCATTTCAATTTTATAATCTTATTTTGATTATAATATTAACAACGAAACACACCAATTATACTATAATAATTTTCCAAAATTATTTCTTTAAGATCAAAATATGGTTGGGTAAAATTATGTCATTTACCCGCTCCAAAACCATACTGTACCGGTTTACCATGTTCAAGTGTTTTAGAAAAAACTCCTATCGATTTAGTGGCGTCCCGCTACTCGACCAGAATTTATATGCCACTCAACAGATAAATTAACATAATATAAAACATTTTACATTCACTAAAAAATACGGACTCATATCTATTAATACACTCAAACTCATTCTAGGGTACTACTGACCCTATCTCTAGTGAGTAATCCCTAACCAAATCCAAGTTCTCGCTTAACCTTCAGCTTGATACCATAGTGTAGCGAATCATATTTTCGACCCTTAAAAATCGACATCGATACGTTCATGTATAGCATGCCAAATATAAAAGTGTCGAAAATACTGATTGCTATGGGTGAAGAAGGAGAAAGATAGAAGAAAACAAAAACAATTACACAGAATTTCACAATCGCAGCGGAACCAAATATAATGTATAATAACTGATTTTTATACAAAAGAACCTATAACTATTATTATATATACACAATCATCAGAGTACAACAATCAATACATGGACAGTTATTATAAATTGTCCTCACCAGTGTCGACTATACAATCTACACACACAGCGGAATATAATCAAGTAAGTGATATACGTCTGAAATCCTCCAGCTCGTCTCCTGAGCTCCATAGCATTCTAACATGAATCTGTAATACTCGGTCTGACCCGAGCATTATCATAAAATAACATTCGAGTCAGTTTGGAAAACCAGCATGAGAAAACACACTTAATTTGAATTCTTACTTTTTCAAACCCTTTGGAAACAAAGGCATCTCGTAAGACCACATCACACTAACCATGATGGGTTTTTACCTTACGATAAGCAAAATATTTTTATATAAAATCATCTAGTATTATAACAGTGTCTATAGCAAGTAAATTAGAAAATTGCTGAAATGCTTGCATCTCACGTTTCAGCATAGTTGGTATACAATCAAAACTGTACCAGCTAGTAGTGGATATTGAATTTCATACAATAATTGGGCTACTGGGGTACCGGCTGTCACGGTAAATCTCCATAAAAATGTACCGAGATCATACCTAATGATCCCTGCCAACACAGGATTTGCCTACCCCATACTGGATAGTACCGAATAAGTTATCACCCCGGGTGTTCCCACCCTTATCGAGCTCTTTTTTCCTATGCACAACCATACCCACAATTTATAATATTTGTCCGAGGGTATCTTGAAAAGTGATCACATATCATACTTGAGTGCGACCCACTTATCCATGCTGCATATCTCCTATTTTAGTCATTCCCGATTGATGAGGCTTAAGGCTACGTTTTTCCTTTAGAATAGCATTCATACTTGGAATGCTAAGACTTCCTTCCAGGAAAGCAATGCAATGATAGCATTCATCCGTACAAGTTCTCTTGTGTTTGGACTAACCTAATCTCCTTTAAGAAACACCATCTCCATTATCTTTGAGATATCATAATTTGTAACGCACAAATCAGATCAAAGTGGTTTTCAGATAATTGAATCCAATCTCGGTCTCTTCGAAACGATTAACGAATTTGGCTAGATTTTGGTAGTCGGTTATTTAATTATCAAATAACATTCATAAGCAGTCACTAGGTCTTACTTTATAAACCTTCAAAACATTCATTCAAAATATCTTTACAAAAATGTATATTAATCTCTTTCAGTATATTCGATAATTGGAACAATTCGAATTCTTATATCCCTAACAGGATAGTTAAATGCATATCAACACTTAGAATATTTCTTTCAATCCCATTTATAGTTCAACCTTTTGAGAAATATTTCTAAACAATAATCTCGTAGTTAAATATTTCAAATCCTCCCAGTTTCATACTTAGAAAATATTTACAAGTATATTCTCCTAAAACCACTCTATTTCCAATACTTAGGAAATATTCCCTTTATTTCATACTTCTCAAAATCCTTACAATCCACTTTAAATTTCCTTAATCCATTTATAACGGATACAATAAGTTTTCGGAATTCATTAATAATCCCCTTTAAAATTTCCAAAATCGATTATACTCATCTATAATCTCAAATATCCATTTCTAACTTCCTTTTTATGAACTCTAATTCATTTCTAAAGGTTCTATATTTAAATACTTTGGAAATTTCCTTAAGTTCCTAGAATTTTAAATATCAATAAATTTCCTTAAGTTCTAAAAAATTTCGATCCATCAAATGAAATTTGTTTTACCTTATTCATAAATATCATTTATAAACTGGAAACTCCTTCAGATTCCACTGGTTTATAAACATTCTCACTTATAACTTCATTTTCAAATCAATTATTTTATAAATCCTGTTTATTTCCAAATCAATTTTAAATATTGATTTAAAACTCCTTATCCATATTTTAAAAAAATTCATTTTAAAATCCCTGTTTAAAATCCCTTATATAAATTATTTAAAAATCTCTATTAAAAATATTTACAAATACTTATGTAAAATCCCAAAATCAAATTATTATTTTATCCAACTCAACTTCCTTTAAAATAATCCAAATTACAATATAAAAAATTTATATCCAAATTCTCCTTTTAATTTCTTCAAATATAAAAATAATAATTATGGTATTTAAAATACCAAGATTTAGGTCAGTGCTACAGTAACATCCAATCAATCAAATCACAACAATAATCCATAACAGATTATTTAATCTCATCATATATCACTATATATGAAAAACAATAAATATATTTGACGAATCCAATTGGACCCTCCAACCTGTTTCCCTACATCCACAGATGTTAGATAACATAAAATATAAAGCCACTTCAAGGCGGGATATCACGGTAATATAGGGTCATCCGCTATTATACGGGACGCCTATGGTCTCATCCGCTCCAACTGTAGAAAATATATCCAACTACTAATGTATATTACTATATATAATATAACAACCAAACTGATAAAATTTATAATTTTGACCAAGCATCCAACAATTAATTTTTGTTATTACAAATTAAATACGACAATCCAAAAAAGTAAGATTTACTTGTCCTGATTTTTATTCTGCAATTTGCAATTTTAAGTTAAATTGAATAGCATTCAGTTTAATCTAAAATTCCAACTGTTTCCGTTCGACTCCAAATTGATTCCATATTGTATATTCCATAGCTACGAATCAATAGTGACCGATTTCCATGTTTTTGGACCTTGTATGAATGAATTACGATTTTATTAACATATTTAAAACTTAATTAAAATTACTTAAAGTAAATAATAGTTTAAATTTTAAATTACCCTCCTCTAAACGCCTTAGAAAAAATCACGACCATTAGTCGAACCTTTCGCCTACCACCAATCGCATTCGCTCATAAGTAGTCGCGCCTCTGTTGTACGAAACAGCTCATCGCGCGATACCTCACCGCAAACGTCGCCCTCAATCTCACCTCTTATAACCGTCGGAAATCCTACTGCACTCAACAACTGCCTTGCGATCCTCCCCCCTTCAACTGTCGAATAGTACCAGGCTTCAAGTGTACTTTTTTTTTCTTTTTTTAAAATCACGCTCATTCAAAATCAACGCCACTTGCACGCCCACACGAACAACTGCCGACATCGAGGACTACGCTGCTCTGGCTAGTGCAATGCCTACATCCTCCAGCTCCGTCTCCAGATCACGCGACTTTCGCGTATACTTTAGGTCTTTTGCGACTCCGCCTCACTGCCTCGACGCGTTAAACTACTCGTACCCAAATCGATTTCGATCCGATCAAGGTTGCTTATGCGTTTTTTCAGTTTAACTCGCTATCTTTTTTATTTGTTTCAATTCGTGTTTGAATTGAAGAAGAGGGAGAACGAGGCTCGTGATTAAAATGGCAATGGGGGTGGATATACGAACAAACTAGGCCCGCTTCTCAGTGATAGGGCAGCTGAATGGAGAGAAAAATAGCTAATGTTAAATCGAGTTGAAATATATTACTAAAATTTCAAAATAGCTAGATATTAAATTCCAAACCCTGATCGAGGCGCTATTTTCGATGTTTCTAATGTTATACCTCTATTCCGAAAGCAATAGAAAAGGATTACAGACTTAATTCGCTCGTATGGAGAAGATAGCCTTTTGAATCCACTATTTAAATTAAATTCAGTTAAATTATTTCTAGGCGTTTTTAGATTGTATGACCAAATGGTAAATCCAAATGCTATGCAATTTGAAATTTGATAACAATATACTATTACGGATCCAATAGAACCTGTTTCATTGAATTCCGAGAATGTGCCCCGGATCAGTATTTTAACGCGTCGATTAAATTGACGATTTCTAAAATTTATGAAACCACTTAAAATTTCAGTTCTAAAAACTTATTAACTTGGTTATAATTCCAATAGAATTTATATCCATTTTAGAAATCATTTCAATTCGTATTTTACTCAAATTTCAATTGTTCACCGTTTCTGTATTACGATAAATCGCTATATTTAAAATTTAAATCCACTCTATAATTCCCTGCAAAATCTTTCATATTCAAAAATCAATTTACATTTCAAATTCAACATTTAAAATAAATTAAATGTTAAAAAATGAATGGCTACAAATCCAGGTCGTTACAAAAGTTAATCACTCGCATTTAGCAGAATCATAAGCCACTCGATAAATCAATCAGCACAATATAAAAAATTAATATTGCTAATAAATACATGCTCATATGTGTGTGTGTGTGTGTAGAGACACACACACACTAAACTCATGATAGGGGATTCCACTTCTTTATCTCTTATTGAGTTACCCTACTAAAGATAAGATTCTTGCTTAACCTTCAGCTCCGATACCAAGTGGAACAGCCGGGATTTTCAACCCTCGAAAATCAATACTAATACGTCCACTGTATTGCGTGCCAAACAATCGAATGCTGGAAAACCCGATTGTCAAGGGAAAAGAAGGAAGAAAATAGAACAAAAGAAAAGGAGAAAGAAACTAAAAACTACATAGAATCTTATAATCACAACGGAACAATATATAATATAATATCAGTGATCTTTACAAAAGAGAAATCATTATATACATACATTCATCAGGGTACCACAACAAATCACAATCATCAGCACCGAAAGTTATAACAACCTATCCCCACAAATGTCAGTGATTTCAACAAATAAGTAGCGAAAAATATAAATATAAGTGAATACGGCTTAAAGACCTCCAAACTGTCTCCTAAGCTCCATTGCATCCAAAGAAATCAGTAAATATTCTCAGTCTAACCCAAGAATTATAATGAAATAACATCCACAATACACCCGACTGGATTTTAAATTTATAGAAAACCTTTGAAAATTAAAAGCATCTCGTAAGACTACACCACACGTAAATGCAGAATAGTTTTTACCTTACGATTACCAAAACTTTTTTGTATGAAATTCTCTGATATTATAATAGTGTCTAAGATACAAATACTTATTAACCTTAGTTGAATTTGTTACATTAATTAAATTCCAACATAATACGTATAGAATTAAAATCTTAAAGGCTTATATAGGAGAATGGATCCCATGCAATTACCGGACTACTGGGGTATCGCCTATCATGGTGCATTTCTAGATAAAATAACACCGATGGCGAACCTATAGACTCCTGCTAACACAGATCAAGTCTAACCCTTTTTGGATAATAGCGAATATGATCACCCCTCCGTTAATAGGCCCCGAAGCATACAAATGAGAGATAATATTAACTTTAGATAGGGATGATCATACCATACTTGGAGCGACCCACTTAGTTGTGCTTCATCTCTCCTGTTTTAGTCATTCCCCATTGGCGAGGCTTTAGACCATGTTTTACCTTTTATATAGCACTTCCGCTTGGAATGCTAACATTTCCCTGTAAGCAATAATGTAATACCATCACTCATCCATATAAGTTCATTCTAGGACTGTACAAATTGTTTGAGAGCTCTGTCTTCAATTCCATCATCATCAAGATGTCTTCACTTTGAAATGCTTGAGTTGGATCAAAGTGGCTTTCGAATAACATATCTGATCCTGGCCTATCCGAAACAACTTTCAATAATTTTCAATAAATTTATACCCGACTCTTTAGGAAGTAAATAGTCAAAGATAAGAGCGGAGATTGCCTCCTAACCGTTAGCGGACGGATTTCCTTATCATTTGTCCTAAGAGAACGAAACAAGATTTATACGTACAGTACAACATCATCGAAGATGACTGTGCCATATAACTCACATGTTTCGTCTAGAAATTTCCAAAGTTAGGTTTTGGATTCAAATTCGATAGCAGGTTATTCAACTATCAAATTACAAACACTCAAATCAAGGATTTAATTCCATAGGGAAAACCAACATTTGTTAAACACATAAGTAAACCACTAACCTCCTTAATTAATCTTTTCATTAATTAAAATCACTTTGTAATTGTTTACTTCAAAATATCTTTACAAAGATTTATCCACCTATCCCTATATTTTTAATATTTGGAAAATACCTATATATTTATCTTACGATATAAGTATATTCAACAAACGGAGGAAAGATATTCTCGTTTCACACATTTCTAAAACTCTTTATAAATAACTTATAAATCTCTAAAAAAAAACCATATATATGCGTCTCTAAATCATTTGTCAATCCATTTATAAATTTTTTTAATCCATAAAACTAAATATAAAACTCCTTTTATTAAACCATAAAACCAGTTCTAAAATTCGTTTATGAATACCTAATCATTTACAAAACTCTTTGTACACATTGTAAACCATTTCTCTTAACTCTTCCGAACATTTTAGTTTTCTTTTTATCAAATTCCAAGACCACTTATAAACTTCTTTCTATGCATTGTAAATATTTTCCCTTTGAGCCTCCAACCCTTTATAAAACTCTTCTTATAAATTTATAAACCCAAATCTGTTTATAAAACTCTATTTATAATTCTTGAACATTTATTAATTAACAATAATCATTTACTTCAAATACTAATAATAATTATTAACAATAAGCATTATAAATAACAAATAATAATTATTTACCCTAAAACATCTTAAAATAATAATTAATAATTTCAAATACATTATTAATGAAACACTAATAAAAAAAATTCAACCTTATTACAAATAATAATTAATTTCTGAAATAGTATTAATAAATCATTATTATTAATTTCAAACCATATAATTATTTAAATAATTAATCTTCAAAATATTAACAAATTGATAAATAACTTTAAAACGATATTAATTGCTAATAAATAATTTTAAAACAATATTACATATAAATAAATAACTTTTAAAACAATATTAACTGAATAACTTTTAAAAATAATATTAAATATAAATAAATAACATCGAACAAGATAGATAAAAAGGTTGGAATAAAATAGAAATTAAATCGTTTAAAACAAAATATTTCCAAATCTAATTTTGGAATTAAAATCATTTCCTGTCTCAAAACCAATTCCAATTTAAATAACAGTTTATAGTATTTTTAAAATACTAAATTTAAGGCCAATAACCATCCATTATTAAACCAATATCGATCATTGATTTTCTATTACTACTGGGTTTCGATTTTTGAATATAAAATGTCATAACAAATAGTGTTCATAAATCAGGTTTCATATCAATAATTCATATAACAAGAATTTTATTGGAAATAAATCAACATTAGCGAGGAATCCCGTTGGATCCCTCCAACTTGTCCCCTGCGTATAGCTTATATATGTAAGTGCGCGCACACACACATATATAAAATCAACAGTGGTGAGAAATCCTACTATATCCCTCCAACCTGCCCTCCTGCATCACAATCATTGTATAATTATATAATATGGGTCATCCGCTCCGGGGATGGGAATAAATCCAAACCAATTGATAAAAACAGTAGACCATCCAAACATCCAATCAATAATTTGTATTAACTATATAATATGCTGGTTAGCCAAAATGGTGAGTTTTAACTCACCTTGATTTCAGTTATCGTCAAGACATTCCGATTTTGTCTAAATCAAATAGCATTTGATTTTAATGTGAAATTCAATAGCTCCAATCAAATCCAATTCAATTCGAAAACATATTATTCGTCAATATGAACCTTACGTAACTGATTGCATTCGATTTGGACCTAGTATGAGAGAGATATTGAATTTACAATTATTCAAATTTAAATAAAAAAATTAAAACATGATGACATCATTAGTTTAATTAAATCCCACCTAATTACGGTTAGCTACTAAATCTCGTTTTAAAACACGAGTTCATCCATAAACTTCAACTTTGCCTACCTTTGACCACACGCTACTAGGAACCACTGCCTACCATCAAAACGTGCGCCTGCCTTAGGTGAACTCCACGACCCTAGTCCGACTCCCTCTTGTGCTTCCCATGACGAGCATGAACCTAGAACGTCAATGACGTTCATGTAGAAATTCCGATCACCATTGGAGAACTGACACAGCCGTGTCCCCACTGGCAGAGCCCCCATCGACACCGCCCTGCCAGTGCTAATTTCGTCCTCCATCATCCCCTAAATTGTCTTCGTCGAACTCGAATGTCGCGCGCCATTCATCAAAGAAATGCTGCCACTACGGCTTGATCCAACCCAATCCAACCATCCAATAGGTCAAGCTTCTCCTCCTCTACAGCTTCCTAGTTGGGGACTTGGCCAGATAACGCCAACAATGGCTTCGATTATCCACAACTATTAGATGAGGCGATTTTTTATTTTGTTTCAAATCCTTCCCATTGATTCAGCCGATGATTAATATAGGGAAAACACAATTCGATCATGTACAAAAGTTAGCTTTTCAAACCCAATTATATTACATAACTTTTGAAATTAGTTCTATAAGCGTTTTGAGGTCGCACGACCAAATAATACGCTCAATCGCCGCGAAATTGGACCGTATATAGAACTCACTATTTCGGATCCAATGAAACCAGTTTCATCGAAATCCGAGACAGTGATCCAGAAGGCTATTTTCACTTGTTAATTAGAACGAATTATCATAAAAACCAAGAGGAATCGCTTCTAAATCTAAATTAGAAGTTTTACTATCTCCATTCTTATTTAAATTGAATTTAAATCAACTTTCGAAATCATTTTTTATTCACATTAAATTCAGGATTTAATTATTTAAACTATTTCAAATATTAAATTCGATAATTTAATTATCAAATAAATTGCTATATCTGAAATTCAAGTTATTTAACTTATAAAATTAACTTTTAAATATTTAAAATCAATTAAATATTCCAAATCCAAATGACTAAAATTCTAGGTCGTTACAGGTAGCCTCAAAGTGAAGGGCATTCTTCCATCAAGTGACTCTACTAACCTCGCATTACTAACGTGCTAAGTCCAATTGATCATCCTAAATCTTTATTTATATTATCTTAGGTAGACATAGGACTTAGCTTACTAATTCCTTTTTTATTTAAGGCAATAAGATTTACCTTAAATACTTATCTACCCATAAATCCCTTTTTTATGTTCATAAATCTCAATTTGTCCACATCCTAATGGGCATTTCCTAAAACATTTATGTACGATTATTAGTTTCAAATTAGTAACCATTTTATATCTATTCCATTTTTGTTAGTCCCATTTGTAACTTTCGAATTCATTTCCATTAATTGCCCATTAATTGAAGTTATAATCTTTAACTAACCAATTGTAACCCCTAATCCAATCTTATCCATTATTTTTCATTAATTTCCCATTAATAGGGGTTACAATATTTTATATTCTATTAATTATTGGTAATTCTTAATTTATTGCACATTAATAAGAGTTACTACATTTTCTAATTATACCTATTTGCTTCCTTAAGTATAATAATAAGTAATGAATGTTACGCATAAATAACGCACGAATAAATGATGTTCTTATTTATTAACACAATAAATACGTACAAACTACATAATCTATCTATTCTTATCCAAATATAATCTAGTTATGAATATTTAAATAGAATATGCTTTTCATATTTAATTTGCTGGAAGTAGATTCCTTAGAAGATTTTTCTCCATGATTTTCATAAATTAGTTTAACACAAAGAGGAAAGTCCGACTATGTTTGAAATTACAAGGAATGAATAATTTCATTTTATTTTGGATAGACAATGTAAACTACGGAGGATAATCACATACTTCACACATATCTTCCCTTCTGTTTGTTGATATTACTTGTTAAATCAAACATCACCTTTTGAATGAAAAGTGAAAAAAGTAAACAAAATTTTAAAAATCAAACGGGTGTTCCTCCTACAAATTGAACTATGGAAAATCTACAACATAACACAAATTGGGCAACAATCCATAAATCCTGTTTACACCGAAGTATAGATCTGGAATAAAAATATACAACATTCAAATTATAAAATTTTTTAGACTGATTTTCAGATCTTAGTGTAAACATATTCTAAATTAGATCTAAAATAAGAATATGTAGGCAATAGCTTTTTACACTAATTTAAGCCTGCAATTCATAAATAAAATTGAGTTAGGCATAGAAATAAAAGGTATGCTAACGGAATAGATTTAAAATCAAAAACAATATATAATACTCACCTTTTAAAAGCGACCTAAATCTCCAAACTTGAAGTAGAATCTTAAATTCATCTCCAAATCCTTTTTAATCCAAGAAATATGTATAAAACAGGTATATACATACATTAGAATTATAGATCTGAGAAGAGATTTAGGATTAAAGGGAAATTTAAATATATAATTATATATATAACCTCATTATCGCATAGTGTTGATTTGCTCTTCTTCTTCTTCTTCTTCTTCTTCTTCTTCTCTTATTTGGTTTCTATTCTTCTCTAATTTGTATTCATACAAATACAAATATTTATTTTATAATTTAGAAAATAGTGGTGAAGAAAAAATGATAGAGCTTTGCTGCTACTTTTAGAGAAAAATATGAGAAGAGAAGAGAGGGTCATGCCTGAATTTATAGACACTAGAATCAATCACAGCTCCTCGAATTAATATATTTAATCCGGACCGTTGCGGCCTAGGTTTATTATAGTCGCTGAGTCGCCATCGGTCGACTGCCTATGAGTCACAGATTGACATCTGGGGGTTGATCAACCACAATAATGGTCGGCCTGTGGGCTCGGAGAATTAATATAAAAAGTTAACTATCCTACTCGAATTATTTCCGTTCCAAATTCGTTTTTCGTCCGTAACTTCTTCGTTTGGACTCTGATCGCAAAACACCAAATATGAAAGTGTCTTAGAATTTTGCCACGAACGCAATGGTACAATCGTAGTCAAGTTCCATCATTTGCATAAATTCCATCATTTGCACAAATTCCATTTTTGGAGCCTAACTAATTTACTAATTAATTAAATAACTAACGCCAAATTACCCGATGTTATATTCTTTTCCCCTTAAAAAGAATTTCATCCTCGAAATTTTACCAATAACAAAGTCATGATTTTGGCTCCTAATTATCCTAAATTACGCAACCAATGAGTGTACAACCAACTTGCAACTAATGTGCAAAACTACAAAATGTATTACTACATCACCACACCGAAAATATGTATGCAGAATGATTCTAAATTGGGTCCTTCTATCTAAATGCAAACAACCTATATATATACACACACTAGCAATTCCATATGTATGCAACTTTTGAAAAATCTTATTCTACGATTAGAAGTATGAAGAAATCAATTTTGCGTCCATTTTCTACCATCCAATAATCTAACGCATAAAAAAATTGCTTTTTAAACTTCACTTCTATGCCCAAAAAAGGAACTTAGGTGGAGAATTTAACATTCTTACCACTCTATAATCTTCCTATTCCCATAATATAATGGAATATTTTCTCATTGCCCCGGATTTACTCCAAATTTTCATGCACAAAACGCACAAGGAGGCTTATTTCAAGCTCTAAAACAAAAGTGAGTCTAAAAATAGACTCTCACGCGTCGTCGACAAGGTATTGAAATAGAAATTCCCTGGATAAAACAGTTTTTTCCTTATTACCGTTTGCATTTATCACATCACTGATATTAATTCACTGTTAAATCTGCAAATTCTAACTTTATTTGCATTCACTACACTTAATATGTGGCCTTCAAAATCAAAGATTTCGCAAATTCCTTTCTTACTTTTCAAATTCGTACGTCAAAATAAAAGTCTAAAATATTTAAATGCACATTTTTCCTTAAAATCAATTTTTTGGACAAATATTATAAAAATAATTTAAGTGCCAAAAAACCTAAAACGTTAAAAGCTTTTTTTTCAAAAGAGGAACTTTTTAAATCAAGAAGAAACTTTTCAAAATATTTTCCTTCTAAATTTTTTTGATAAATGAAGCCACAATTCAACGTAGTCAGAAGTCGTTAATGGCTAAATGCATAAACCAAATTCTAAAATCGTATAACTAACCTTAACCCAAAAAACTTGATATTTTACATAAAGGAAAATGTCAACACATCTATTATTCAAAAAATTAGCTTTTAAGGAACATGAGCAATCATCCGTGATACCAAAACAACTTTACATGTCCTTCGCTATAATTTTCCAACTATTATAAACTTTCAGTCTTATATTGCATTTACTATTAGTTAAGTGTTTTTATGAGATTTCAATATTTATACTGCTTCTTCACTATGCATATATAAGAGCGATTTGCATGTCCACAAACAATAACATAGTAAACAAATAGGAACTTATAATATTGTGCGTGCCTTTTACAAGAGACAACTAATAATTACAACCCGAACAACCTAAAAGAATAGAATAAATGCTGGAAAGGAAAAGACAACAATACCATAAATTCTAAAATAATGCCTAGGAACTATGAGATGCCTTGCTCCATGGCTGGAGTTCGATCCTTCATTGTGGCCTGTGGATGGTCATAGCATGGTGGCTATATACCCAATCTCGTGTTGCTAGCGCTACTGGTGTTGCTGACGACTTTGGAATTTCCATCTTCCTAAGGAAGGATCTAATGATTAAAGAAGGAAACTTCTATTAAACTGCCTCTCCATGGAGGTTCACGTGTATTTCCTAAAGACGAGAGTGGTTAGGTGAAAATATGGAAAGTGATTATGTGGAGTGCTAGTCCTTGATCAACAAGTTGCATCATTAAGGTGCGGGTCCAATTGAAGGCGATGCCACCAATAGGTAGTCTTCCACACCATGGGATAAATCTAGTCGTAATTTCCCATCTTAGGGATGACGTTATGCTGAATGATGCACACAATAAGATAGGTGGTTAAACATAGATTATCTATCTTCGAAACGCCCACATCCTAGGAAAAGATCTGCTGCAAAATCTTTGAGTCTGTCACTACAAAATCGTCCACGTCCTTCGAAGAGGCCTCCAAAATCTCAGTGAGGTCATCATTAGTCAGCTCAAATAGGACATCCTTAACCTCCGAACAAATCAAATGGTTGCCTCCATCGAAGTTCTAAGCGAACAGGTCACTGAAAAGGCAAATGCAGCACGAGTAATATTCCTGCTCAAAGGTATTAAAGAAGAGGATCGGTGCAAATCCTACCGCGGCGTATAGTTCTTTCAGGCTAAAAATTGCAAAATCTTCTACTCATTTCGGTCCAGCCAAGCGGAATCTTGAGAGTTAAGTCCATAACTGTGCAAGGAAAAACCGACAGTGTAGGAAGATGTCTTGGGCTAAGAAGTGGTCGGAGGAAGGGAATAGAGTTTAGATCTAGAGTGGTGGTAAGGCAAGATCTAATATACAAAACCAACACAAAGGGGAAGCGAGGCTACTGCTCCTACGGAAAAACGGCGTTGCCTAGGGGAGAATGGAAGAGAGAAGCTGATACCTGGAGGAGGAGGAGGATGAAGATTGGATTCGGCTTATTGAAAAAGGAGGATGAATGAGGGATTTCGAACGCGAATTTTATAGTCACATTCCAGGTTCAAATTATGCCAAAACTCATTAACATGTACCCACTCTAGGTTTACCACTAGGCGGTCAACCACTAGACGGGCCTTGGGCATTAATTGAACCTAGAGACAATTGGGGTCGGATTAAATAATAATAATCGTTTAGCGGGGTCTTCTTCGATTTGACATGATCCAAAATTCCTATCCTCATCATGGCGGTGTCAAAGCCTATTGCCTAGTCTCGAACCATTCTCCAACAACTCATAGTAGTCCCAACAAAACTACTACGGCCAACATCAATTCCAAAAGCCCAAAAATATTTTAGCTGTTATTTCCTGCCTACTTTGCATGGAAATATTTATTCTAATAGCTGGTGGTACAACAATACTTCAAGCTACATACCTCAATAAAATTGAGTGCCATTCTTATTTTTTCTATATCTTAAAGATAGAAGATTTTAAAAATCTTGATTTTAAAAACCAAAAAGTCACTGAGCTAAATATATGCTCCTTTACACTTGTTTCTAAATAGTAGAAACTATTTCATATTAAATCTTCCCTTAAAAATCAAAGTTATATATATATATATATATATATATATATATATTAAGGTTTCCAAAAACCTTTTTTTAAACATAAACTTCCTAAATTGATGAACTATTTCCTTGTCCAACATCAAAACCAAGCCTTTACTTATATATTCGTATAAATATTTAAGGATTTCAAGAATTGATCCTTTATAAATTAAAAATTTCTTAACACGACTAACTTAGTGGTATATGTGTTTCTTCGAAAATTAATTTCAAAAACTTTCCTAAGACAAAATTCCCAAAATAAATATTTAGGAAAAGAAAGCCTTTGAAAACCTTTTTTTGAAAAACTAAGGCGTTTCCAAAATATACTTTATAAAATTCTCTCAAAGATTTTAGACTAAGGAATTGATATTAAAAATCCAATAAAATGCGGTTTTCCATCAAATAGTTGATCGATGAGTGCACCATAGCAAGAAGTTATCTTTGGGCAATTGCAACATATAGGCTCTAATTTCCTGCCCATCTCGAATAAATATGTGTCTCCGAATGGGACTAATCATCAAAATCCAAAATTACAATTTAGCTAGAATCTCAACCATCAAGTCGAACATCTCTAGTCTCTAGGATTTTTCCATGTCGTGCTCATGCACTTCATCAACAACGCTTTATGTATCACTAGCACTCTGTAGGGTACTTCCAAGCTGATGTGAAAATATTAACTCTAAGATATTTCCAACCCATGGTTTATTTGCCCATTCCTTTAGAGTGGGACTACAACTACTTCTATGGTCAGAATTCTTGAAATCTAACGTAAAATATAATAATAGTGATAGGAAAGTACGAATATGTTCTCTCAATTTATCCTAATTCCTCTAATCTACTAACCTAGACTCTAATATTAAATGTAATTACCAGTGCCTTAATGGGCCTGAATTCCGACAAAAATCAAAACCTAGGTCAATCAAAGCACAAATCGCTAGATTTGGTATCTGCAATTAAGCATGGACATTATCAAAGATTGATAAAAACCTAAACTCACAGTGGAAACAATAATAGGATAAAAATACTGATTATGACAACTACTTAATGGCATTCCTAGAATAGCAGATTATCACATCAGCATCGAGCATAAGAGAAAAGAAGACTTCAACAACTAAACTCATCAAACACTAGTGACATGTTTCTCTAAATCTATCTAGTGGGTTGTAATAAGGAGGGGACAGAACAACGTTTTGGTGAATGAAAAAATGATAAACTGTCCATGACATAAATTTATACCGATTGGTTTCTATTTAATTGTTATGTCTTTTAATGTTAGCAATTCTAAGCTAAGCTTACATTGCACACACAATTATCTACCTTCCCATTTCCAAGGTACAAAATACCGACGAAGCCTTATCAACCACACAATACTACCATACCAATTTTCTACTTAATACTTCTAAATATGAAGCTGGCTTCTACAATAACCACATAATACTTTTAAAAGGGAAATACGCAGACTCTGCCATTTAAGACCTCAATCGAGGTAGATGCTGTCAATTAAAATCTATTTCCAAGGTGGACTTCTAGTGTCATCATTGTTGGTCTATTGATCCTAGCTACAGAGACCTTTGAACACTAGCTATAGCCTTATAATTTATAATAGCCATACTACCAGCGCATCTATTGTTATTAAAGTCTTAGCAATTGAGAGACTGTAACTAAGCCACTTAGTACCTCATTAATAAGAACTCTTCAGACCTTAGACCATTTAACACCTATTTATAGGTAGGCCATTGCCATTCAATACCTAACCCCAAGGAAAACTCCTCATTGATACTATCTAGCTAACATTGCTTGGAAATCTCATTTGGCCACTTAATACTTCTTTTATATAAGAGAGGCAAACCCTAGATCAATCACTAAGTACCTCAAACCCGAAGCGAACCTTTCCCAAGATATCCATCATCAATCTTAATTATTAATATGGAATCTCATTAAGGTTCTTCTTTAGGTAGGGAGGCGGGCCTTGCAATAGCCACTTAATACCTCAACATTGAAGAAAACCTTTGTAGATATATCCTTATTTATTTGAAATCTCGCCAGGTTACTTAATACTTCCTTTTAGGAGAATGGCGGATCATACATCCAATTAATACCTCAAACCAAAAGCGAACCCCTATGAAGATATCCCCCATCGCTCCTAATTCCAAATTTAGATCATTTAATACTTTCCAATTAAGAAAGCAGATCCAATCTCTCACACCATCACGGGTCCTAGAATTAGTGATATCTCACATCAGTAATAAGTGCATCCGATTGCTGGTAGCCTCAAAGTAAAAGGCAGTCTTCCGTCGAGTGACTCTACTGACCTTACACCACTAACCTACTAAGTACAAATTACCATCCTATGTATTTAACTATATTATCTTTCGTAGAAATTGGACTAAGCTTACCAATTCCCTTTTTATTTAAGGCAATAAGATTTACCATAAATACTTATCTATGCATAAACCCCTTTTTTTTCTCATAAATGTCAATTTGTCCATAAAAATCCTCATAAGCATTTCCTAAGCATTTATGTAAGGATACTATTTCAAATTAGCAACCATTTTATATCTATTCCATTTTTATCGGTCCTATTAATCCATTTGTCTTTATTAATTGTCACTCCCAAATTTAGTTCCATTAATTACCCATTAATTGGTTACAATCTTTAACTAAACATTGTAATCCCTAATTTAAATCTATCTATTATTTCTCATTAATTTCCCACTAATTGGGGTTACCATCTTTTATTTCCTATTAATTATTGGAAATTCCTAATTTGTTATCCATTAATAGAAATTATTACATTTTCTAATTCTACTTATTCGCTTCCTTAAATATAATAACAATTAACGAACATTACACATAAATAACGCACGAATAAACATTGTTCTTATTTTTTAACGCAATAAATATGTATAAACTACATAGTCTATCTATTCTTATCCAAAAATATTCCTTTAACAAGAATATTCTTTCCATATTTAATTTGTTGGAATTAGATTCCTTAGGAAAATTTTCTACTGTGATTTCCGTAAATTCGTTTAACACAAAGACGAAAAAGGACTTCGTATGAAACTACAAGGACGGGATAATTCCTTTTTATTTGGAATAGACAATGTAAAATAGGAAGGATAAATACATACTTTACATCTTTTCCCTTTTGTCGATGGATATTCATTATTAAATCAAACGCTGCCTTTTAAATGTAAAGTGGAAAAAGTATACAAATTTATAAAAATCAAATTGATGTTCTTCCCACAAATTAAACTATGGAAAATCTATAACATAACACAAATTAGGTAATAATCCAAAAATTCGATTTTACACCCGTACAGAACTGGATTAAAAATATATGTTGACGCCAAAAATGGGCATCAACACCCCATAGAATTTCGTAAAGATTAAACGATGAATGAAATTAAAACATAGCAAAACAAGTAAATGAACACACAGACTTTTATAGTGATTTGGCAATCTTGGCCTACATCCACTTCATATTTTTATGGATCTTACGCTTGATTATGATTATAAATTTTTTTGAGTCCGTTAGGATCCATTAGTACAAGAGTGAAGGAAAAAAATGGTAGAGACTGGGCAGTCGAAAGAAGGATCCTCTTTATGGAAAATGGCCTCTATATTTATAGGAGAAAACGTGCATGGATTGGGTTGAAATTATGTAAAAAGAGTCTCTGCATCTATAGGGGCCCAACATAACAATCGGTGGTCCAAACTCGATATTTTGGAACGATTGGCCAAAGTTTAGCAGATCGTTATTTTTGCCTCCAATTTACGTGCGATTGTTTTTAGAGGGTCCCATATGCCTCTTGAACTTGTCCCTAAAATATGAAGTCAATTTGGGTTATATATTTGGAGATATGGGATCAACCTTTGATACACTTGGAATGTTCATCGATCGTTATGAAGGATCAACAAACAACGATCGATGATATTCATTTCTTAGGGTATTTATGTGCGATCATTTTTATGGTCTCCACTCTTTAATATACAATGGCTCTGAAAGTATCAAGTGAATTGTCGTTATGGATTTTGAAATATCGATCAATCTCCATTGATTTGAGCTGCTTTATATGGATCGTTCCTGATCGATCCACATAAATCCTTGCTTTGTCTATAACTCGAGCATACAAACCATGACTGACCAGAAATTTGAAATGTAGCCTCATGGCGATTTACTTATTACTTCATACCGATTACTTCTTATCTTCATTGATATCTTATCATTTCTTTGATTAAAACTTTAATGAATATGAATTTGAAAATTGAAATTAGGAATTTTAAATTGAGTTAACTTGATTAATAGAATATGAAGAATGATTAGAATTGTATCGATAAAATGATTTTGTTTAAAACCAAAATTTGAAATTCTATTATAATTTCTTGTATCCATTGTTGATATTCTGATTTGGTGAGCCAAATGCAGAATTGATATCCAGTTTGATTTGAAAAGATATTTCTCTATCTTTCATCTATCTGTGTTGTTTTCGTGCCTGCGAATTTCGACGACGAAATTCTTTTAAGGGGGGAAGTCTGTAACGACCCTAGATTTTAATTTAATTTAAATTAATAATTTATCGAATTTTTTGAATTAAAATTTGTAAAATTGATTATAAATGATGCGAGTTTCCCCGATTCAAATAGAAAATATATTAAGTCATATGGGTTTAAAAATTTGTATATATGAGAATATATATGTATATATTGGATTTTAAATAAATTCTTAAATAAATGATTTTGAAAAATTTATAAATGATGATAATTTGAGTTATATATGTATGTGTATATATAGAAAAATAAAACAATAATTTTTAAAGTAAAATTTATGATAAGTATTTAAACTAAAAATAGAAGTAAAATAAATATTTGAGTTATAAAATAAATTAAGAAAAATATATATATATCTTAATCTCATATTAATAAATCAATACAAGATAATACAAATGGAGTAGGCTACAAAAGTAATAAGAGTAAAATAAAAATAGAAGTTCATTTATTTTGTAAAGTAAATTAATTCATACTTAAGCTATGAATAAAAAAATAAGAACATTGATATATAAAACAAAACTAAAAAGAATAAAGTATGTAGAGAAGTTAAATAAGCAAAATATTATTAAAGTACAAACAAAACAAGATATATCTCATCAGCCGAGACAAGCTGGGTTTTAAACATAAATAAAGCAAGGATAATAAAATATCTTTGTACAAATAAACAAAGTATATAGGAAAATATCAACATACAAACAAAAGGGTTGCTAGGTAAGTAAGAATATGTATAAGTATGGGGACATATACCTTGGCATTAAATGCAATATCATCTCAGCCAAGATGTGGGCAAATATAATGCGTTGCCTGTAAAATAGGAATGCAAGACAATATAATATGAAACATGAAGTACATAGTATGATACTTATCAGCCATGCCTATAGTACAACAAAAGATATCACCCTGCACACTTTTCTTTTTTATATATCACCTTCTTATTTTTCGTTCATCAACAAACTGTGTATCAAATAAAAATAAAAAAATAAAAACAAAACTCAAATTAAAACAAAACTTCAAATTAAATAATCTACTCAAACCAGAGATCAAGGGATGAGGATTTCAGGTAGCAGTTTCTTAAGTTTGTTACAACGTAGAAGCTCTGTTCACTTCTTAATTCAAGTGAGTAAACCTTTGATCTCTTCAACCATTTGCTGATTTTGTGAATGCCTGAATGATGCTAAAAGCTTTGCATGTGAATGAGTTGTGGTGCTTATGTTTTTCTTTGCTTAGGAAATGTTATTTTCTTTTCCTGTTCTTCTATTCTTTTTCTTAGTCCCTGGGTTTTATAAAAATAAAAAAATTTGAAACCATGATAGATTTAATATCTTTCTCTTAATTCTCCTCTGGAATTATAGTCTAAACAAGTTGAAGTTTCGTTTTAAACTTGCATTATGTTTCAGTAATTAATCAAAGCAAGTTTTTTGTTTTTTTTTTCTGGAAACTGTGAAACCATAGATACATTTAAGTATCAGGTTTACAGAGAACAACCCAACAAAGCAAAGAAAAAGATAATTCAATTTCTTGTTTTATAATCCATATTAGACTTTGGTTTCCAAACAAAACAGTGGTGTTTAAGTATGAACTACAATAAGAAAAAAATCTCATGAAGTAAAAATGCATATAGGAAGGAAAAATCAAGTTTTACAGTAAAAACTTTAATTTCTAGAAAATTCGAGTATCACGAATCATTGATTCAAGTACATAACATGAATCCTAAATGGAAGACATGATTTTTAAATCTTGTTTAATGATTTTTAAACAATTGGTTTAAGAGAAGTTTGTTTTTGCTCGAAATTTGAACTTTGATCAAATTCCGGTGATCCATCCATTCGTGGGGCTCGGGGATGTGTGCAGGCGTAGAGGAGCCTACATGGATGCTAGGAAAAATATTCGGAGGTTGATCTACGCCTTGTGGAAGCGGCGGCGAGTAGATTGTTTCTGGTGACCTAGTTTTAGGGTGGCTGATGTTTTCCACTCGCGCGTCGTCAACGATGGATCGAGTGTCACGCGGTTTCGTGGGGAGGTAGAGGGAAGATTGATGACGCTATGGCCGGAGTTTGGCGGTGAATGGTGGTCGGAGTGTCGAGCGAACGGCGTTGACAGGTTGGGCTTTCGTTTGCAGTTCGAGTTCCAGGTTTGGGAATTACTACTCGATTTTGATGTGAAGTTGTTTTGAGTGTTTTGAGGGTCGGAACTACAATCGTCGGTGATAAATGATGTGTCACGAGGTTCGTCGGCGTTCGAAGTCGCCTCCGGCGTCGGTGCAGGTGCACGGAGGGGGTGGACTGTGCCAGTGTGTTGATTTGGGGCTTCTGTTGTTTTAGGTTGGATGGGAGACTCGAAGCAGATCGTGGTTTTCTCCGAGGGGAGACTCGTGTTTACTCGAAGTAAACTAGGGGAGGCTCGGGTATGTCTGGGTAGCAGATTTTAATAACCTGGTTTATTTATTTATTTTTTTTATTTTAAATTTGTTTAACAACCTAAAATATGGAAGTTTAAATCAAAGTTTCAAAGCCAAGTTTAATCAAGTGTTTAGATATGAACTAAAATAAATATTTGAATTAGATTTTGATTTAAGTTCTTTTATAAAAAGAATTTCCAATGAAAAGTTAAATAATTGGTTTTGACTTGAATTGGCAAGTTAAAAAGAAATGTATGTTAAGACTTAAATTTCAAATAAAAATTCAAGTAAATTAGTTAGGACTTTTCTTATATAGGTTTATAAATTGATACTTAGATTTGGTTAAAATTAAATATCAAAATCTTAAATTTAAAATGGAAATTGAATCTAAATTTGAAAACGTAATGTTTAAATCCACTTTAATGAAGTCATTAATAAAGTAAATGGATTATCTTAGAAAAATTAAGATATTTAAGTGATTTAATTAGTAAGATAATTAAGAATGACTTATTTATTTAATTTATAAATAAATGATTAGATTAATTTAAAATTAGAAATGATTAATAATGAATTAATCTAAGATAATTTCTTAAGAAAGAAATTAAAGAAATGTTATTAGTTAATAAAGATAATTAACTAGAGATTATTAAGTAATTAAATTAATGTGATTAATTTTGATAATTAATTGGAATTATAGATTAAGATAATCAATTGTAAATTGTTAATTACTTAATGAAAGCAATTAAGGGGTTAATTACTAATTGTAATTAAATTGAATATTTTGATTAAATCAATGATAAAGATAAATTGGTGATTAATGATTGGTTATTATGAGATGATTGCTTAGTGGTAAGTAATTAGATCGTAAATTTCTTGAAATAATTAATTAAGAAGTTAATTAATTATATTATTGGTTTAAAGGTCAATTTAATTAATATGATTAATTATAAATAATATAATTAATTAAAGTGTTTGATTAACTAATTATATCAAATGATTTGAAATTAATAAATCAGGAATTGGATGATTAGTTCATAAGTAATTGAATTAAATTGGAAATAAATTGAATAAATCAGGATTTAATAATGAATTAATCCTGCTTATAAATGTTTATTGAATGCTTATGAATGATTGTACTGTATGAAATGCCTTGAATTGATTATCCTATCTGATTTGTGATATTTTGTTCTGTAGATTGAGCTGTGTATATTTATTTGCATGTGCATATTATCTGTGAATCTGTGAATGGACGATGAGCGTTATAGTTTATATCGCTTATCAACTATATTTCTTTGTTTTAACCTGTGATGATTGATGATGTTGCACTATTGTGTTAAACCCCTGGACCACACCATACACACACAATTATGGATTTCACGAGGAAATCGATTAAGTCACAGATGTTTGAAATTGTTTTGTATTTGGATTTTAAATTCAAATGTTTTGGAATTGGAATTGGAATAGAAGTGAAAAGCTTTTGAAATAGAATTTCAAAGATGGAAATTTATTTTGAATAACTGGATTAAGTGTTGGAATTTAAATACTTTAATTCAAATTTGAATTCAATATTCAAATTGAATTCTGTAATTTGAAACTAGGGATTAATGATATTATACTAGTCATTATGAGTTAAATCATTTTTAAAGTATTATTTTTGGGAATTTGAATTTAACCCAAGGATTTCAACTCGTATAAATGAATCAGATTTCCAAAATGAGAACTGTTGTTTTCAAATGATAAACACTTTTAGATAAGAACTGAGATTCCAGTTAATTAGGGGAATTTCAAGATTGAATAGAGAAATGATTTTCCTAAGTTATGAATGAATTCTTTTTGAAAGCTAAGAATTAAATCTGTTTATTTTTAACAGATTTAAATTGATGATTTGTTTAAATCAAATTGAAATGAAATTGTTTTGAAGGCTATAAGTTAAATCTTTGATTTAAAGATTTAACGAGTTAATCAAATTGAAATGAAGATTGATTTGGAAAATCTGTGAATGAATCTTTTGTTGTAAAAGATTAAAATGTGAAAATTGTTTAAACCGTTTAAAGGTTGTGAAAATGAATCTTTTTGTTTAAAAATTGAAATGGTAATTGGATTAAACCATTTGAAGAAAAGTTTTGGGTAATAAGTTGTGACTTAATTGAAATCCCATATCCATATGTTTTAAAAATATTTTCGCTCACTATTCGGTTTAACCGGGAAAGGACCTTTGTGTCATATATCCCATTCCGAATATGTGATTCGACGTTGTGGATAGCATTTGAAGACCGGTGATGAAGACCGGGTATTTGCGAAAGCGATAGGATGACCTATCGATTGTTTCTGCACCGAGTCGCGCCGGTATAGAAACTCCCTAAGTGATGGGAAATCCGATCGGGATTGTGAATATCCGGATTGCAAGGACTTCTTTATAAGTGCCTTCGGTTCTGTTCGAGCCCGGAACAGACTTGTATGGATTGTATGTCTGACATTACAAATTGAGATATAAAGCTGATTTCTTTCAAATATATTTCTGTTGGTGGCGGAGAATTTATTCTTTTAGATTAACACCCTTCTCTGAGACGTACGAACTCAGAGGTTATATAGTTGAAGTTATCAGCGATATATTCCCAATTTTGGTAATGTGACATGCTGAGTATTGCTGTGAAATGATCATTGTGTTGATTATTTGTGATAGGATCATTTATTTGATCGTCTATCTTTGTGATCATTTCTATGATCATTTGTTGACCCAAAGCATGGCTTTTGTATAAAGTATGTTTTGTGGACGTGACTTCGTCGAGCCTCACACCTCGGGAATGGTCAAAACAGGAAAGATGCGGCAAGGTTATGAGGGGTAGCGACCTTTAGGATATGTGCATTTCCTTCTGGAAAAGGGTGGTATCATGGTATGGAGCCCAGATACTTACTCATGTTGAAAACACTTTGTTATGATTGTGTGAATTGATTAGAGAGCTCTCGGATAAAGGTCCCAAAGGACCGGGGGATGGCATATTCGGTCAGTTGTTACTCAGTTAGGGGTAACCCGGCCTTGTGTTGGTAGAGATCCGGTTTGGTTCTCGGGGATGTCCATCCAGAGGCATTCTCATGTGGCAATGGGAAGTTCCTTGGCCTGATCATTCGTTGGAAATCCAAAGAAACAATAAGAACCTTGTACAGTATTAGTTGTATAACCTGCCATGGAATGTGGCGGTAACCTGCTATTGAACATGGTTAGCTATAGTAGGCATACGATAATGGTCGTATGTTGGCTAAGATTTATATTCTACTTTCGAAATGAATTTTTCCTACACTATGCACTAGTAATAATATCAAATGTTTCTTTTAATGCGTATCAAGCATCTTTGACTACCATAAGGAGAAATCTCCTCCGATTCTGCGTTTGCATTGTGTGTGTGTGCGGGAGTAGTCTCATTTTTTTAAAAAAAAAACATTGCGAATTGACTTTGAAAATCTTTTGTTGAATGTTTTAAAAGATAAACTATTTTTGTTGCTCACACCAGTCCCACGACTGATCCGGAATTTATTGTTTCTTTCCTAAACTCTGGGTGCTCATTATATTTCTACACGAGCAGTCTAGAGTTGGGTTTTCAGATAGTCAGGTTTAGTGGATTATCTGGAGTTAGTTCAGTCTTTGGATCGGACCAGACTTGCCTAGCTTGGTGCATTGTTATGGGGAGTTCGAGCTATTGCTGGATTAGTTCTTGGAAGTGGAGTTGCAGTTTCTGGAGTTCTTCCTTGAAGACTATCTTAGAGTTATTTGTTTCGCTGCTAGATGTTATCTATCGTTTTCTTTTCCGCTGCTATTTTATTGTATCATGTCTCTGATGTATATTGATATCTATTGGATCATCTGTTGTATCAGATATTGTATCAAAGCTGTATATCAATATATTATTCTTTTATTCCGCTGTGTTGTTTACTTAATGTTGTTATAAGCTCCGGCGAATCGGATTTGAACGATCGGATCTATGGCATTCGAATACGATTTGAAGTATGGATGTCGATTTTCGAGCGGGCAAAACCCGAGTCGTTACAGTCCTAATCTGCTCGACCATCGTCCATAGTCTTGTAACGCTGATTCTCAAGGTTGGTAACCACCCTTTTTAGCCTAATCTACAGTTTCATGATCGTGACAAAAGCCAGGGCAACATATTGCCATCCAAAGTACATCTTTTTCGAAAATGACATGTTTTAATCGCCATAAGCTTTAATCGTCGAAAAGGATTTCATTTAGTTTATTGAATGGTCGTTATTCTTCCGTTGAGTCATCTTTACTGATAGTTGCATTTATGTAATGACCGTAATTTTCGATGATTAAAATTCGTTAATTTAAAAAGATTTTGGTAATTAAATTTGGAATAAATAAAAATTTATAATTTGTTAATGAATTAATGATGGAAATGAAATGTAAGAGTGTTAATGCAAGTTGATAAATAAATAATTTAGTGCAATCCCAATTAATTGAAACAATTGTAAGGTTATAATTGATTGTAATTAGTAAATTGGGAAATAAATTCAAAGTTATATGAAATAATGAAATAATATGTAATAGATTGTAATTTGATAGAATCAATGCTAGATAAATAATTATAATATTTGTTATTTAATAATAAAGTATGAATGGTACTGAATTAGGAAAATGGTGATAATCATTAATTGTTAACCCATTTATTTAATCTATTGAATTAGATCTAAAGCCATTGTGATTAAACGAAATTAGAAACTATGTTAATATGGATTTAGTTGATGACTGTAAAAATATTAGGGTAATAGGATATATACTAATGTTAAATTTATCCATAAGATTATTATTGATTGAATAAAAATTGTATTAATTTATTTGAAATTGAAAATATAATTTATTTGAATTTACTTAAATTGAAGGTAAACACTATAAATTTTGCAATAAATCCTTATTTGATTGACATGGAAATTTTGGTAAATGAATTATAAGTTTAATTGTAATCAGGAATGATAGGAATGATAAATAATTAAATTTGAATTGAAGAAGTGATTAATTAATTTAATATTTAATTATTTAATTAACTGGAAAATAGCCATTTTGGCTACTGACTCGGATTTCGACGAAACCAGTTTCATCAGATCCGTAATGGTAAATTATTGTAGGATTTCAAGTTTCATAACGATCGGACTTGTCGTTTGATCATACGAGCTCGAAATGCCTAGAAATCAATGAAATTGAAATCAATTGAAATCAATTTGAAATAACTTGATTTTAGCATAACTTCTCCATAAGATGGAATTTGGACTTGAAAACTATTCAATTGCTTTTAAAATATTTGAAAACATCTAATTTGATATATAGTTTGATCCATATTCGTTCCGGAGTCAGAACGGGCTTTTCGGACCATTTGTCATCCAACTTTCAATCCAAATCAATCTGTTCTTTCTATTTTCAACCCTAGAAGCCTTTCTATTACTCATTTCTGTATGTACGATTCCAGTTGCTCCTCTTCATTTCAAATGGCAGACAAAACAAAAATTTCCAATTGCAATTTCAAATCAAATTCAAAGCCATAAATTCAAACTCCTCTATACATATCGAATTATATGTCGTTTTGAAGCTCTCGACGAGTGCAAGCCAAATCTGTAGTTTATTTTCCATTTGGGTTTTTCTGTGGCCAGAATTGCATGATTAAGTTCCGATCATTCGTTGTAAGGCTTCTTGTTCAACGATGCATCTTCGTCGATGGTTCGATCGAAGGGTGCGGCTGTGTAGAGTTCGATTAGAGCTTTCGATCCATGCGGATACTTCGGTCGGAAGACTGATCGATTTCGCCTAAAATCGAGAGTTTGTGCCTGATTTTGGGTTCGACGGCACAAGCATCGGGAGGCAGCAAAGTTGACAGCGATGGGAGGGGTGACGCGCCTGGACGCGTGCATGGTGATGGTGTGACTGTTCATAGCCCAGGCGGTGGTGGTAGCGGGGAGAGTTCTGGATGAAGTGGCGGCTGTTGTGTACGAGATCGTGATGTTTTTTGCCTAGGGTTTTTGAGTTGAACGTGTTGCTGACGTGGCAAGTATGGTGAGGGAAGTTATTTTTTTTGATTTTCAAACGTTCTAACTTATGTAATATTTGCATACGAGATTCAATTCATGTGCAGTTTTCTCCGCTAGGATCATATTGAAATTCCGGACATTTTGGCGCCGGTTTGGACAAATTATGAGATTGTTCAAATTTGGGTTTAAACTGGATTTAAATTCAATTTAAATACAAAGGTGAGTGGTTTAACCCACTCACAACTTCTAAAATTTCTTATGTTTGCTAAATTGATTTATGATGTGATTAGAAATTTATTTATGACTGTTTGGCATATTTTGAATCATTATCTTAGTTTATTTGAATTTATTTGGATAAAATAGTTATTTAATTTATTATTGAATATAAACTGCCTGTAAAATACCTGTTATTTATTATCTACTCTGTATTTATGTTATTGATTGAATTAGATGATGATTGTGATAAATGTTTGATGTTTGATATTGGATGAATGGATGTTGTATTTTATATTATTATAAACTGCAAGTTGTTTTGGATTTTTATTTCATTCGAGATTGCAGTTTGAAATGATATATAATCATATTTATATTTTAAATTACGGATTGAAATGATAAATATCCGCATCACTTGACCATAGGATAGAAAATTATATACAGACACCGGGGTCTATATATATATATAATATTTTTGAAATGATTTCTATGGTTTTGTAAAGAAATATATGGTTTTATATAAATATATATATTTTAGATGTTTTATAAATTCTATTTTATTCTTGATTTTAAGCTATGTATAAATTTGTTTTAAAATAGAATAAGCTTAATAGTAAGTTTGATTTTTGTTGAAGATAATATGGTTAAGTACTTAAATTATATTTTACTATAGAGTTTATAATGATTTAAATAAGATTAAGGTTAAAAGATAAATTGGAAATTTATTTGAAATTGAATTTATTTAAGAATTAAACGCAAATGAGTTTGATGTGAAATTTATTAATTTGGAAATTTTAAAAGGTATGATTTTTATAACTTGATTTTGCGTTAGGGTGAATTAAATGAGTATTTCGAGTATAAATGAATTGAAGGAAATATTTAGTTATTTGTAATTTGAGTTTTATTTAAATGATAATGGAACTATTATGTAAAATATTCAAAACTAAATAATAGAAAATTGAATTGTTGAATCGTAATTACCAAATTTGTTTTGAAATTGTCTAAGACTCGAAGTTTGAAATATATTGAATTTGAAATGGTTTAATCCGTGGATCAAATCTATTTTGAAATCGATATAATTTGCAATGGTTTATTTAGAAACTGAATCGAATTGAAATTTATGATTTAGGATTTGGTTAAATATAAAATTTAGAAATTCGAGATGTTTTAGAATTGATTTTTGAAATTGAATAAGCTATTTGATTATATAAGTATTTAATATTTAAACCATTTAAGTGGTGGAAGTCGTGTTTCAAAGTTATGAGTTTCAAAATATTATGATTTGAAAGTGTATATTTCAAGTGTCTTGATTTTGAAATGTATAACTTTGAAAGTGTTATGATTTTAGAAAAAGGATATATTTGAAATGAAAATGATATTGTGTTGATTTGGTTTTGAAAGGCAATGATATTTGGTATTAGAGTATAAACTATTTTGAAAATGACTGCGGTGTTATAATAACGTTTGGTTGTTAAAGAGACCGGGATTAGAAGTTGTCTTACTCTCTGCCAACTCCGAAAAGCATTTTAACAACCGTGCATGCGGTGGATATTCCAGAATGAAGTAGGATGTGGCAGCGTTTCTTTGAGGTATATACGTGGACTCGACTCCCATGAGTTGGCATAAGGTGGCTAAAACAGGAGCGGTTGATGGGCTAATGAGGTAGCTCCTTTGATCAAACACATCCCTTCGATATTATACTTTGACTTTTGGATTGATTCGGTGGCCACTTTTGATTTTTGATTTGGGGGTGTGGCTCAAGGTGGGCGGTAGCTGCGCGCTACGCGTTACCGCCGGCCGAAAGAGTAATTAGTACATCTAGCCTAGCAATGCCTTGTTGTGCCGTGTCACCTACCCTAGCACGTCTTGTACGAGTTTGATTTCCTCTCGTAGCTCGTATTGTATCCTCTGGTGGCTTCCAGATCAGGAGGAACCATGTACTGGATGGACTACTGGGACTATTACATGTTAAGGTGGAAAATGTAAAGCCTTAACGCTATTTAAAAGTAAGTTATTTTACTCTAGACATTATTATAATAGCGAAATATTACTACATAGTAAATAGTTTAATGGATCCTTAGGAGATGTGAATCCCAAGCATCTCTTGAGTTACTACACTCACGTTTGACACTGGATAGGAGATGTCAAATCCCGTAAACATCTCTGATGCCGTTCCACTCATATTTATTTCTGTTGATTTAACTCACATAAGGTCTTTTAGTTTTGACTCGAGTGTTTTGTCTTTTAAATTCGCTCGGGTCAGTCTGAGCATTTCAAGATTCGAAGACTCTATTTCTGGAGGACGAAGACAAAGATTGCATTACTATTATTTAGTATATTATTCCACTACATTCATACTGTTCCGCTGCATTATTTATTATTCTCCGGTATGTGTAACTCTGATATGTATTGTATGAGTATAATCAAATGTTTTGTAAAATAGCTTCATGAACTGTTATTTGATTATTATATTTTTTCATTCCGCTATGAGATTCTGTATTATTTTTTTCTTTCTCTGTTTTTTCTTATTCATCCCAGTAACAATTCGCCCTTTTGTATGGTTTGAGTCGAACATGTGTGGTTCATCGTCGATTTAAACATACAAAAAGGCGAGACGTTATATTTGGTATCAGAGCTTTGGTTTAACGATAAACCTTAGCTTTGTGGGTCTGACTCTTTGTCAATAGGGTAGTAATATCCTGTGATGAGTCGCTGAGTGTATATTTATATATGGGAGAGCGTATTTGTTAGTGTTATAAGAACGTTTTGATATTGTGTTAATTTGTTCCGTTTTGTATTTATAAATTCTAGCTGGTGCATAGGATGTTATGACATCAATAGGAATTTCTAAACACTTAATAGGACAGACCGACATAATTTTTTTTGAATATAGGTGAATGAAATAATTTGCATATTATATTTTCTATATATAAAATAATTTGTTTATAAATGATATATATTTGGTTGTAATATGTTGGTTGTTAGGTAGTGAAATTTATGAATATAGGTTGGAAATAAGATTTGAAAAGTAAATTAAATAAGAATAAACTGGAAATCTAGAGCTTAAGTTTTGGGGTTTTTGAAAATTTATTTCAAATGATTTTGAAAGATAATAATAATATTATTATTTAGAAGTATTTTCTGATATAAATATTTCAATATGATTTGAAAGAATTGTTCTAAATAAATTTTGGAAAGTAATAAGTTCTGTACTCCCCTCTCTATCGCTGGAAAATAATTTCGGTGATGAGTGCACGCATCATCGACATTCACTTTCGAGTTTCGAAGTGGGAAGGCCACTATAGTAGTTTTACTACAGGTTTATTTTGATAAACAAATGTAAATTTCAAATTATTTTAAATATAATTGGATATATATGTTATAAGTATATACATCATTTTATTATTTTAAAAATGATTTGAAATGGAAACCCAGTATTTAGTTCTTAAATTTTTATAAATTGGAGATTTTCAATTATTGTAATGGAATGAAATTTTAACCATTTATTGATTGAAATACTAAATGAAAATAAGAAATTAAATGCTAAATTATAACTTAAGTACATAAGAAAATTGAAATTTGAAACCTGCAAACAAAAAGATATGAAAGTAAAAGACGTAATTATTGAACATTATTTACTAAAATGAGATAAGCTTGTATAAGTTTCATTTGCATTCTTTAACATATATAACTTACCAACTATTAAAAGTTAAATGTTAAAAGAAAATGTAATGGGAAATTTTACAGGTAATACTTGAAGTAACGAAAGCATTCGATGAATTTGCTTTTATAAATAAGAAGTTAATATTATAATTGTTATAGACTTAAGTATGACTGAAAGGCCACTAATTAAATATAATAGAAAAGTTATAAAGAAATGATAATAAACTTAAGCAAATATTGAAGTTATTTATAATAAAAATAAGCAGAAAGATGAATACTATAAATAAATGAAATTAAGTAATAAATGAACGAATGGAAATTGAAATTTGCAAGAAATAAATGTAAATAAAAAAGATAAATCATTATATTAATGAGAAGGAAATCAAACAGAAATGTTATGAAATGAAATTAATAAGAATTAATTTGATCTATTATTTGAAATTGTTGTTGTTTGGTTTATGGTTGTTTGGGCAAGGATACTTTAAAATTGTCTGGATGTATGAATAATCTGTTTAGTTTCATCTGAGACTGTTGAGTGAATGGTGCACTTAGTAGTTTATTTTCCATTATGTACAATTTAAAGTTTAAACCCGAACAACTATTTGTTTTGTTGATATGGATGGATAATTGAATTGTGTTGATGCCGTGTGATGATTGTATGCTGTGGTTACAAGTGATTGTTGTTGTTTGACATTGATTTTTTTGCTAGTGGATGAAACAAAATTAATATTTCATTCTATATAATTATTAACTCTTTTTGGATTATATAAGTGAAATACAGGTTATGGAAGCAATTCCTACTGCTTTTGGTTTCATAACTAAGCGTTAATGGCCCGATAAATAGGTACGTTCTCGAATTGCAGTTTTGTAGCGTTATTATATTGTTTTTTCCATTGTTAGGATATATTATTTTGAGGTATTGTGATATATATTGTTATATTTGATATTATATTTTCTTTCAAGCCTCTCCGTATAAAGGAGACTCTGCCAAAATTTTCCGTAAATTTTGGACTTAGAAAATTTTATGAAACATTTTCCAAAATTTTGTTACTTGAATATAAAAAAATATTTAAGTTTTATAAATTTATATTTTTTTTAAATTACTGGATTTTGTAAATTTATTGTCATAAATTTAATATTTTAAAAAATATATATATTGATTTTCTTAATTCTTTCTTTTCCCTTCTTTTTTCTTTTTGGGGACGAAAAGTTTTGAGTAGGGGAGAGTGTAATGACCCATAATTTTCCATGATTAAAATTCATTAATTTAAAAAGATTTTGGTAATTAAATTTGGAATAAATAAAAATTTATAATTTTTTAATGAATTAATAACGGGAATGAAATGTAAGAGTGTTAATGCAAGTTGATAAATAACTAATTTAGTGCAATCCCAATTAATTGAAACGATTGTAAGGTTATAATTGATTGTAATTAGTAAATTGGGAGATAAATTCAAAGTTATATTAATTGATGAAATAATATATAATAGATTGTAATTTGACAGAATCAATGCTAGATAAGTAATTATAATATTTGTTATTTGATAGTAAAGTTTGAATGGTATTAAATTTGGCAAATGGTAATAATCATTAATTGTTTACCCATTTATTTAATCCATTGAATTAGATCTAAAGCCATTGCAATTAAACGAAACTAAAAACTTCGTTAATATGGATTTAGTTTATGGCTGCAAAAATATCAGGGTAATTGGATATATACTAATGTTAAATTTATCCATAAGATGATGATTGATTGAATACAAATTGTATTAATTTATTTGAAATTAAAAATATAATTTATTTGAATTTACTTAAATTGAAGGTAAACACTATAAATTTTGCAATAAATCCTTATTTGATTGACATGGAAATTTTGGTTAATGAACTATAAGTTTAAATGCAATCAGGAATGATAGGAATGGTAAATAATTAAATTTGAATTGATGAAGTGATTAATTAATTTAATATTAAATTATTTAATTAACTGGAAAATAGCCATTTTGTCCACTGACTCGGATTTCGACGAAACCAGTATCATCAGATCCGTAATAGTAAATTATTGTAGGATTTCAAGTTTCGTAATGATCGGACTTGTCGCGTACGAGCTCGAAATGCCTAGTAATCAATGAAATTGAAATCAATTGAAATCAATTTGAAATAACTTGATTTTAGCATAACTTCTCAATACGATGGAATTTGGATTTGAAACATGTTCCATTGCATTTAAAATATTTAAAATCATCAATTTTGATACATGGTTTGATCATTTTCATTCCGGAGTCAGAACACGCTTTTCGGGCCATTTGTCGTTCAACTTTCAATCCAAATTAATGCGTTCTTTCTATTTTCAATTCTACCTATATATATATATATATATATATATATATATCTAGTTATAAACCCTAGCAGCGTTTCTATTCCTCATTTTTGAATGTACAATTCCAGTTGCGCCTCTTCATTTCTAATGACAGACGAAACAAAAATTCCCAATTTCAATTTCAAATCAAATACAAAACCAAAAATTCAAAATCCTCTATACATATCGAATTATATGTCATTTTGAAGCTCTCGATGAGCGTAAGTCAAATCTGCAGTTTATTTTTCCATAGGGTTTTTATGTGGCCGGAATTGGACGATTAAGTTTCGGTCGTTCATTGTAAGGCTTCTCGTTCAATGGTGGATCTTCGTCGATGGTTCGATCGGAGGGTGCGGCTATGTAGAGTTCGACCAGAGCTTTCGATCCATGCGGCTACTTTGGTCGGAAGGTGATCGATTTCGCCTAAAATCGAGAGTTTGTGCCCAATTTTGGGTTCGACGGCACGAGCATTGGGAGACGGCGAAGTTGACTGCGAGGGTGGGAGTGACGCGCCTGGACGCGCGCTTGGTGATGGCGTGACTGTTCGTGGCCCAGGCGGTGGTGGCAGCGGGGAGAGTTCTGACGAAGTGGCGGCTGTTGTGTACGAGATCGCGATGTTTTTTGGCCTAGGGTTCTTGCGTGGAATGTGTTGCTGACGTGGCAAGTATGGTGAGGGAGTTATTTATTTGTTTTTTTTTCAAACGTTCTAACTTAAGTAACTTTCGCATACGAGGTTCAATTCATGCACGGTTTTCTCCGCCAGGATCGTATTGAAATTCTGAACATTCTGGCGATGGTTTGGACGAATTCCGAGACTGTTCAAATTTTGGGTTTAAATTGGATTTAAATTCAATTTAAATTCAAAGGTGAGTAATTTAATCCACTCACAACTTCTAAAATTTCTTATGTTTGTTAAATTGATTTATGATGTAATTAGAAATTTATTTATGACTGTTTGGCATATTTTTAATCATCATCTCAGTTTATTTGAATTTATTTGGATAAAATAGTTATTTAATTTATTATTGAATGTAAACTGGCAGTAAATACCTGTTATTTATTTTCTATTCTGTATTGATGTTATTGATCGAATTGGATGATGACTGTGATAAATGTTTGATGTTTAACATTGGATGAATGGATGCTGTATTTTATATTGTTTTAAACTGCAAATTGTTATGGATTTTTATATCATTCGGGATTGCGCTTTAAAAGGATATATAACCGTATTTATATTTTAAATTATAGATCAAAATGATAAATATCCGTAGCACTTGACCACAGGATAGAAAATTATATACAAACACCATGGTCTGTATATGTATATAATATTTTTGAAATGATTTCTATGGTTTTGTAAAGAAATATATGGTTTTATATAAATATTGATTTTAGATGTTTTATAAATGCTATTTTATTCTTGATTTTAAGCTATGTATAAAAAAAATTTAATATAGAATAAGCTTAATAATAAGTTTGATTTTTGTTGATGATAATATGGTTAATTACTTAAATTATATTTTAATATAGAGTTTATAATGATTTAAATAAGATTAAGGTTGGAAGATAAATTGGAAATTTATTTGAAATTGAATTTATTTAAGAATTAAACGCAAATGAGTTTGATGTGAAATTTAATAATTTAGAAATTTTAAAAGGTATGATTTTTATAACTTGATTTTGGGTTAAGGTGAATTAAATGAGTATTTGAGTATAAATGAATTGAAGGAAATATTTAGTGAATGATAATGGATTTATTATGTAAAATATTCAAAACTAAATAATAGAAAATTGAATAGTTGAATCGTAATTACCAAACTTAGTTTTGAAATTGTTTAATACTTAAAGTTTGAAATATATTGAATTTGAAATTGTTTATTCTGTGGATCAAATCTGTTTTGAAATCAATATAATTTGCAATGGTTTATTTTGAAACTGAATCGAATTGAAATTTATGATTTGTGATTTGGTTAAATATAAAATTTAGAAATTCGAATTGTTTTGGAATTGATTTGTGAAATTGAATAATCTATTTGATTATATAAGTATTTAATATTTAAACCATTTAAGTGGTGGAAGCCGTGTTTCAAAGTTATGAGTTTCAAAGTATTATGATTTGAAAGTGTATATTTCAAGTGTCTTGATTTCGAAATGTATAACTTTGAAAGTGTTATAATTTTAGAAAAAGGATATATTTGAAATGAAAATGACATCGTTTTGATTTGGTTTTGAAAGGCAATGATATTTGGTTTTAATGTATAAACTATTTTGAAAATGGCTGCGGTGTTATAATAATGTTGGTTGTTAAAGAGACCGGGATCGAAATTTGTCATACTCTCTGCCAACTTCGAAAACCACTTTAACAACCGTGTACACAGTGGAGATTCCAGAATGACGTAGGATGGTGGCGGCGTTCCTTTGAGGTATATACGTGGACCCGACTCCCATGAGTTGGCATAAGGTGGCTAAAACAGGAGCGATTGACGGGATAATTAGGTAGCTCCTTTGATCGGACACATCTCTTCGATATTATACTTTGACTTTTGGATTGATTCGGTGGCCACTTTTGATTTTTGATTTGGGGGTATGGCTCGAGGTAGGTGGTAGCTACAAAGCTACGCGTTACCACCGACCCAGAAGCGTAATTGGTATATCTACCCTGGCATTGCCTAGTTGTGCCGTGTCACCTACCCTAGCGTGCCTTGTACGAGTTTAGTTTTCTCCCGTAGCCCGTGTGGTATCCTTTGATGGCTTCCCGATCGGGAGGAACCATGATACTGGATGGACTATTGGGACTATTATGTGTTAAGGTGGAAAATGTAAAGCCTTACCGCTATTTAAAAGTAAGTTTATTTTACTATAGACATTATTATAATAGCGAAATATTACTACATAGTAAATAGTTTAACGGATCCTTAGGAGATGTGAACCCCATGCATCTCTTGAGTTATTGCACTCATGTTTGACCCTTGATAGGAGACGTCAAATCCCATAAACATCTCTGACGTCGTTCCACTCATTCTTGTTTCTGTTGATTTAACTCAAATAAGGTCTTTTAGTCCTGACTCGAGTGTTTTGTCTTTTCAATTCGCGCGGGTCGGTCTGAGCATTTCAGGATTCGAAGACAATATTTCCAAAGGATGAAGACGAAGATTGTATTACTATTATTTAGTATATTATTCCACTACATTCATACTGTTATGCTGCATTATTTATTATTCTCCGGTATTGTAACTCTGATATGTGTTGTATAAGTATAATCAAATGTTTTTGTAAAATAGCTTCATGAACTGTTGTTTGATTATTATATTTTGTCATTCTGCTATGAGATTCTGTTTTTTTTTCTTTCTCTGTTTTTTCTTATTCACCCTAATAATAATTTGCCCTTTTGTATGATTTGAGTCGGACATGTGTGGTTTATCGTCGGTTTAAACGTACAAAAAGGTAGGACGTTACAGTTTATCTCTGTTCGTCATGACTATTGGTCGATTTCCAACATCATAAATTCAAGATTGTATTCTATCAGTTGCTATCTGTTTTCAGTTCTATGAGGCTAGTAAGCTTTGGCTATCTGATTCAATCTTTTCTCTAATAACTCCTGGAGAAAATTCAATTTCTATTGGTTTTAAGAAATTGAATTTTTAGAATATACACGTGCGTGTTCAGGCTCACGTTCTTACCATTGGCTTTCGGAAGCATTTGTATGCTCACGAGTCATCACCAATTCCTTAGAGTTTAATTACAATTGGATTGCAAATCCTCATTTATATATTTTTCATAATGAAATAGGGGTCGTAATAAGTCACTTGATGGGAAGAGACTTCAAGTTCTACAGGAACGATAGCTATAGAGCCGTAAGCAGGGTGAATGGAGTATGGCCAGTCATGGACTTGGATGGTTCTGTAAGCCTATAATGCTATTGGGAGTTCATATACCCACTTGCTTCTAGCCTTTTCCAAACATTTCTTCAGAATGGACTTTATGATTTTGTTCATAGGCTAAACTTGTCTGTTTGCTTGAAGGTGAGAACTGCCGCAAATCTATCTGCAATATGATGTCAATGGCAGAAGTCTTTGAATTTAGCGTTGTTGAATTTGGTTCTATTATTAGTTACAAAGGGTCGCGGATAGCCAAGGTGAAATATGATGTCTCAAACAATGAAATTGATTACTTTCTTCATCGTAATCATGGCTAAATGTTCAGCTTCAGCGCATTTGGTGAAGTAATCCATCGCTACTATTGTGTACTTTACTCCATCTTTAGAGATTAGTAAGGAACCGATAATATCAATGCCCAAAATGGAAAAAGACCATGTGCTGACCATTCGTGTAACTTACCTTGACGTAGCTCTAGGAATTTTTTGCAAACATCTAGCACTCGTCGCATTATCTGGCACGATCAGCTGCATATCGATTGACAGTTGGCGAGTAATACCTATAGAGGAGTATTTTCTTTATAGAGATTTTCCCCTCGGTGTGATCGTCATATTCTCCTTCATAGACTTCTCTCAAGACTCTTTTTATTTCTTCATGAACCTTTTCTACATGACTCCTTCTTAGACGATGTAGGTGAGCTTTCTGGAAGACCTATCGTTTTTCATTCCTCCATTCGGGAAGGATCCCTCATTGCAGTAGAAGCCACCCACGACTCCCTACGTGGGCCCATCTTTAGAATCCAATTAATCGTCATCTGGTCGATGCTCGAAGCATCTAGTACTTCAATCGGGTCCAAGTCTATTTATTGCGCGTTCCAAGAACTGGCCAATGGGTCGCCTTTCTCATTTTGAATCTCTGGGTATGTGTGTAATGGGGTAATACTTAAAGTCGGCCAGTAGCTCCTAGACCTACTGAGATAAGGAGCAAGTCATTGCCCCTTAGCCTGATAATCTCCCTTGACTTGGCATACTACTAACTAGGAATCTCAATAGATTTATAAAGTTTTCACTCCTAGTTCTCGGGCAACTTTGAGCCCGGTGATCGAGGCTTCATATACAGCTTCGTTATTTATTATAAGGAAGTCGAGATTCAAGGCATAGAAAATCAATTGTTCCTTCAGGAGTCACCAACATGAATATGGTGGCAGAGCACTGATCGTTGGATGCTTCGTCTATGTATATTTTCCGTCGGTCAATTGGTTCTCCACTGCTCTCCTGAGAGTCGTTTGGTGCAATGAATTCAACTATAAAGTCTGTCAATGTTTGTCCCTGAGCTCTTTGAGGGAGACAAGTGATATTGAGTTGGCTTAGCTCGATATCCCATTTGAATAACCTTCTAGACATCTCTGGTTGCCGTAGGACCCGTCGTAATAGCTGGTCGGTGTAGAAATTAATGGGGTGAGCCTGGAAGTAAAGGCGAAACTTTTAATGCAATGAATAGGCAGTACGCGAGCCTTTCCAGCTTTGGGTAGTTTCTCTCAGCACCGGTTATTCGCTTGATAACATAATATACCGGCCTCTGGATCCTATCGTGTAACAGTGCATCACTTATGGCATGTACCAACACCGTTAAATAAGTGTATAAGTCTTCACGATCCAATGGCTTGGACAGGATGGGAGGTCACTCTAAGTGATCTGTCAAAGCTTGAAATGCGTCAATGCAATACTGCATCCATTTAAAGTTTCTCTTCCCTCTCCTAATTAAGTCGAAGAAGAGAATTCACTTGTCGATGGCCCTGGAGATGAATCGACTTAGGACGGCGATCTTCCTGTTTAGGCTTTATACCTGCTTGATTGTCTTTAGTACATGGATGTATCTGATTGCCTAAATCATCTTAGGATTGGCTTTGATTGCAAGAGAGTTAACAATGAAACCCTGCAATTTCCCTAGCGCAATACCGAAATAGCATTTCAAGGGATTTAGTTTCATTCCATATTTTCATAGACGCTGAACATCTCCACTAAGTCATCGATATGGTGGTCTGAATATTGTGACCTTTCAGACTGAATCTTTGTTCATATTAGGTACATACAGAATTCTTTCTAATATACTCTCCCATTTGATCAAATCGAATAATTTATGTTGAATGTTATATTATTTGCTTATGTTTTATATTCTATGAGCTTATCATAGACTTATACATATGTATCAAATACATATATTTATGTTTATGATAATTCATTGATGAATATGATGAAGTATGTAGAACTAATTTGGTTTTAATAGACTTATAATTGCATACATTTATATGTATCAATCCAAAGAGTTTATCAACTCTTATGATGTTCCCACTAAATGGGTGTGTAGCCCTTAATTGTTTGGGATATAATTAACTAGCATCATGTAGTTCATAATCATATATTAAAAATTATTTTTCAAAACTACAGCTTTATTTGTAATTTCAAAATAATTGTAAATAATTTTAGATACTTCAGTATTTTCCAAAGAATCACTTTTTTCGTGAAAACAAATACCATATTGTAGTTATATTTCGTAACGAATGTTCATAACATTCACATTGAAATATAATTATATATATACTTTTCAGTCGACGCCAAAAAATAATCATTATTTCATAAATAATGTTTGATAAGTTTTACGGAAATTTTTTTTGTAACTTGATGCAATCAATAAGTGCTATGTGGCATGCTCCCATTATATCCACCATTGCTGTAATAGCGTACCGAATTCAAAGGTCCATCATTCACTAAATATAAATTATTTATTTTACATACTGCAACTAGTTTATAGCGGAAAGTTCTTTGGTCAAATATCTTGAACTCAAAGGAATAAATCTCATAGAAAATAATTTTTCTATAAGAAAATACATTCCAAATAGAAATCATATTTCTTATTCCAATATTAATTATCAACTATTATTGTACAACTCTTGTTTCTAATGTTTCTTTATGAAGTAGAAGTGACCATTCACTCTATTCATCCCAACTGTACCTTAGATCACATCTGCTCTTATACATGCATTTTTCTTTCTAAATGGTCGAACCATTCAAAAGAACACTCTTACTGCAACATCATTACAAACTATTTACAAAGCACACTCAATCATCCTTAACATTTAAGGAACTCAAATATGTTGCAGTTTATGTGGCTGATTAAACTGACATTTCAAGGATCGAGTTCTTAGATTTATATTATAGTTTTGGTCTTGTGTTACATTTAATACAATATGATCTTTACTGTAATCAATCAAATCAAATTCTTGATCTTACACTATAGTTTATTTGCTTGTTTCAAATGAACTAATTTCATCAAAATATTGTACACTACGATTTGCGATTATTCACCATATAACATTTATATGCGATTGTATATGGATCAAATATTCATACTCTTGTATTAGACTTGAGTCCGGAAGTCACCGAATGCACTACACAATTTCAACCAAATAAATACGTTAGCTACCAAATTACGAACGTAATAAGTAATTGTAAAATTAGACGCCTACATGGGTATGGTTAACATTAACATGCAGAAAGTAGTTAATAGCAAGTATATATACATTATATTTCTATTTGTCAATGTTCAATTAAGTTTATTTGTATATCTTAATTAATAAACATTTTATCAATCATATTAAAATGCACAAATTTACCTGTATAGGCTATTGTAACATTATGTAAACATAAGTTCTTACATTATTAAATTCACTTTTAAATTCATCGTTCTCCAATGGCTGACAATCGCGACTCGATGCAATATTTGCATTCTCTTTATCGTTCACATGATCGTTCTTCTTCAACTTTCTCATCTCTATTTAGTCCAGATTCAAGCTTTGATTATGGAAATTATTTTCTGCTGATTTCAAATAGGTCGAGTTCTAAAATTTCCATATAAAAGTTGTCTTCTATCAATGCGCTTTCAAGATTATCCACTGACGATTTACCATTGTTCTCTTTTGTTGATATCCAAAAGCGTTCTTTTGCTAATGTTTGTTCTAGATTTAGCACTATTATAAGCGAAGAAGGAATGGTTTTCTCTTCAATGAATGGGCTACATGCGAATTCTTGGATAGATAAGAAAGTTGGTAAAAAATTCCGTTTCAGATGTGGGGATTCAACACATTTGACATTTTCTTGCTGAGAGCCAATTATAAGTTTTAATTATGGATTCTTCAGCCAAAAGAAGATTCACTGCAATTGGTTTGATTCTAAAACATCTAAATTACCTTTCAAGAAATCTGGTATATTCTCTTCATTGCATAAAATAAATTCTAGTACCACTTTTAAGCACTGCAAGAACGACATTGATTCAAGTACTGGTCTTTTAGATCTTTCTTCTAGTTAGGCAATCTTGAGTTTATTACAGGGATCCATAAGAATCTATGATATTGCTAGAACATTAGTGGATAATTTTGGTTTATTCAAATGGGAAATTAAAAAGTTTAATGATGAATTTCTAGTCAAGTTTCCTTCCAATCAAAATTTTACTACTGCTCTAAATTCGAAATTTATGTGCAAGAATAATTTTATCATAGGAATAGGTGGATGGACTGCCAATGATGGAATTAAATGTTAGACTCATTCCATGCAACTGTTAGAGAGTTCAGCGTTTTAAGAATAATAATGACCTATTCTTCAAGATCACGTCTACATAGATGGTGTTTGAATTTATCTTTGTTAGTTTCATATTCTTAGGCATTTTATCAGAGTAGTTAATAAAGTGCACTTCTTTGTAATAGCTATAAAAGCTAGCAGTAGTTATTGAATTAAACAAGAAGTTCAAATTTGCTTTCTGCAAATTCTATTGTGTTAGTGCTTAAGTGATTTCAGATTTATCAATTGGTATCAGAGCATCACCAAGGGATCTGATTTCTAAAAGTTAACATACACAGTAACATCTTCACAAGGTAAAAGAATTCAGGCATGTCAAACGAAGGACAGAACCTGCTGAGCATCCCGAAGTTCGACGGGGATTACGATCATTGGAAGATGTTAATGGAAAATATTCTTCGATCAAAAGAATGGTGGCACTTGATTGAACCAGGCTATGTTGAGCCGGCGGCAGGCGCAAGGGAGACGGAGATTGAGAAAACTGCACGAGAGCAGCTGAAGCTGAAAGACCTAAAGGTGAAAAACTATCTTTTTTCAGCAATAGACAAGAATATTTTAAAGACTATTCTGCAGAAGGAGACCTCAGCGCAACTTTGGGAGTCAATGAGGAAGAAATATCAAGGCAACGAAAAGGTACAGAGGGCTCAACTACAAGCTCTTAGGAGAGAATTTGAAGTTCTAGAGATGAAGGAAGGAGAAGCAATAACTGATTACTTTGCTAGAGTAATGCTGGTGGTGAACAACATGAGCAACAATGGAGAAGTGATGAAAGAGTCACAGATTGTAGAAAAGATCTTGAGAACACTAACAGAGAAATTCAATTACATTGTGGTGTCCATAGAGGAATCAAAAGACATCGGTAATCTTTCCGTTGATGAGCTTCAGAGTTCGTTGGTAGTGCATGAGCAAAAATTTAGAAGGAAGGTTAAAGAAAAAGAACAGGTGCTGAAGGTAATGCAAGAAGAAAGTTCATGGAGAGGCCGAGGTGGAAATGCAAATGGAACCGGTAGAGGCCGGGGTCGAGGAAGAGGCAGATCCTCACTAAGAAAAGAGACTATAGAATGTTATAAATGTCATAAACTGGGACATTTTAAATTCGAGTGTCCAGAATGGGGGAAAAGGGCCAATTATGCAGAAATGGATGAAGAGGAGGAGCTTTTGCTTATGGCATACATTGAAAGTCAGGGTGCTTCAGTTGAAAAGGTACGGTTCTTTGATTCAGGATGTAGTAATCACATGAGTGGCAACAAAGAATGGTTCACTGAATTGAATGAGAACTTCAGACACACAGTAAAGCTAGGAAATGATAGTCGAATTGCTGTGACTGGAAAAGGAAGTGTGCGCATAAAGGTCAATGGCGTTGCACAGGTAATCACTAATGTGCAACGACCCAGAATTTTTATTAATTAAAATTTGAATATTTAATTAATTTTAAATATTTATAAGTGAATTTATAAGTCAAATAAATTTTTATTTGATTTATTAGATTTTATTGGATAATTAAATCGATAATTTAATATGTTAAATTATGGAAATAATTGAAAATTTAGTTAAAAATGATTGAAAATAATTTGTAAAATTTTATTTAATCATACTGGAGTTATAGAAATATTTTAGAACTTTTAAAATCGAATTAAAAGTTAATTTGTGAAAATTGAATATTTTAATATTTAATAATCGACTGTAAAATAGCCAATTTTTGAACAGTCTCAGAATTGAACGAAACCAGTTTCATTGGATCCGTAATAGTTAGTTATTACCGGATTTCAATTTTCGTGTCAATCGGAGTTATCGTTTGATCGTGGCAGCTCGAAACGCATCGAATCGTTTTTAATTTAAATTTGGCGAGTCAAAATAGCCATTTTTCAAAAAGTCTCGGAATTCGACGAAACCAGTTTCATCGGATCCGTAATGTGATATTATTGTAAGGTTTCAAATTTCAAGTCAATTGGATTTACCGTTTGTCCGGTACAAATTAAAACGCCTAGAAATCGGTTTAAATCGGTTTAATTCAAATTGAGCGTTTTCAGCCATAACTCGCACATACTTCCGAATTAGCTTCCAGAACCTGTTCCATTGTGTCCGGAATGCGGGATAAACCCTAGGTACGCTGGTTACGGCGTCTAAATCGGAGTTCGGAATTCCCGGGATGAATAGTGTTTACGCTTGCTTTTTCTATAAAAGGAGACACACCCTTCATTAAATAAAAAAAAAAAAAATAACAAACATTAAACCCTAGCCGGCCCTAATTAGTCAATGGCCAGAAATTGCCCAATTTAAACTCTCAATCTCTTCCAATCTACAAAGAATTAGGAGAGGTGTTCAACACGAAGATTGAAGAGCACGAGATGAGCTTTAAATCCATACGGATATGATCGGGAATGGAGCAACGATGAGGGAGCAAGAAGGGGCCGTATACTTCAGTTTTTGCACGACTTCCTAGGATGTGCATAGGGCCGAGTTCACTGCTATTGAGGCCGAGCATGGCTATGGGGTAGGGCTTCGACATGGCGCGTCTTGATCATGTTCATGTCGCTTGAATCGGGAGAATAATTTAACCCTAGTATTAGTGAATGGGTTCAAGTGAACGGCCTCAAACCTGTAGCCGTGTGCGTGAAGAAGAGAGGGAGGGGGAAAGTTGCGTTCAAGGGCTAGGATGAGGGGGTTGAAGGATCTAAGGGCTGGGAATGAAATAGGTTATATTATTATAAATTTAAGTTGTAAATTTAGTTATAAAAAATTTGTGTAATGTTCAAAAATCAATATCTTTTTTATACGAGGTCGAAAAAATGCAAACTCAGTTGCGTTGGGATCGTATGGACGAGCACTACGCGATGGAGTTGGTTTGGAGTCGTTTGGAGTTAGTGAGAATTTCGGGTAAAATTAAACGCGCGTTTAATTTTATTCGAAATAAAAAGCTAAAACGGAATTTAAAAATCAAGGTGAGAACTTCTCACTCAATCGAATAGATTTCGATTTTATTTTAAATAGTTAGATTTAAAATATTTGAACGCATGTTTGAATGATAATTAATATCTATTGATTGTTAAAATAGACATTATGCGCCGTTAGTAAGCGGATGTTATTTAATATAAACATATACCGCGAATATTTCATAAACAGTGAAATTGGTATTATATATAATATCAATATATATATATTGGCATATGTATATATTGCAGTTGTTGATTTCCCGCATTTTTGTTTAGCGGATGAGACCCTATTACGCCGTTATTAAGCGGATAATATTTATTAAGAACATATACCGCGATAATTTCGTACTGGAGCGAAATTGGTATTGTGCTAATGTTTTTGGATGCAGGAAACAGGTTGGAGGGATCCAACTGGATTCCTCAACAGTTTTTATTTTATTTCAGATATTTTGATATTTGATTGATTATCATATCGATATATGATGGATCGTTGTAGTCGTGATTGACTATTTGGTGTGTAGCATCATTGGACCCAGATTTGGGATTTTAAAATGATTTTAAAGTGATTTTTGAAAATATACTATATTTTTGGAATTGATCCATTTCAAATAAATAAACGTTATAATTTTTAATGTTATAAAAATTATGATTTTTAAGAAATATAGTTAAAAGCTGATTTTTGAAAATAAGGAATTAATGACTTTATAAAAGAGTTTAAATTGGGATTCTGAACTTGTTATAAAAAGTTTAAATATAGGATTTATAAAATTTAATTATTTTATAAATCAGTATGGTGAAGTTTTTAAAAGAATTTAAAGACGTTTTAAAGAATAATATAAATTAAATTATATTAAGAGATTTATAAATGGATATTTATAAATTGAAATATGGACATTATAAAACGAGTTTTTATAAGTGTTTGAATGTAGTGGAAATGAATTTCATAAATGAATGAAATTTATAGAATTATAAACTGTGAAGTTATAAATGAAAATTATAAATAGCAAGATTTATAAATTTAGTGAAATTATTTGAAGAATAGATTGGTTAAATAAATGAATCTTATAAGTTATAAAATTTATAAATTGGAAAGTCTTTAAAAGAACGATTTTGTAAAATAATCGTATTGTAAGCATTTGACTTATAATATGGACTTTAGTTCATAATTGAGATATAAAGTAAATAGGTTAATAAAGAAAATTTATAAAGAAAGAAGTTATAAAACAAATAGAAATGGAGTTTATAAACGTTGTTTTATAAATTCGAAAACGACTTATTTTGATAAGTTAATTGTTGAAACCTATTAATGGAGTTATATTCACGTTTTCAGACAGTGAAAAATCCTTAGAGTAAAATGAATAAAAGGATGAAATTTGTTAAAGAAGTATATTCACGTTTTTGAATAGTGAATGATATATTAAAGAAATTGTTTTGAATGAGATGTTTAAATTGAATTAAAACGATCTAACGATGTTTTAATGTGTTGAGATTCGAAACCATAGATTTCAACATTTATTGTTGAAATAGACGTTTTCGAGAAATAAAAGGAAATGGTGGACTATAACACTGTTGTTATAGTAAATGATTTCCGAAAGGAAATGTTTTGAATAGTATTGGGATTTATATATCTATTTTAAATTCGAATCCCTATACTAGTGATTTTGGGTTGTCGTAACGATGTTTTACGCAACATTCGTTTTGGCCCAAGTAAATATGTTTAAGAAAGGATTTTCTTAATAGAATGAAATATATACTTAATTCGGTTTAAGTATATGGAATATTTTCTAAGTGTTGAAAATAAAAGATTGTGAATTACTTATTTATGAATAAGTATGGAAATGTTTTCCAATATGAAGTGAATTTATAGAATTTATCTTCTTGAAGATAAATTGAAAATGAATAATTGAAATCGAATATTCATTGATATTTTGGAATTATAAATTCACTAAGGAATTTATAAAGGAAGTGGAATTTGTCTAAAAAAAATAAATATTGATTTATTTTTGAAGAATTGAAATTATATATCTTGTAAAGATATTTTGGAAAATAAATAATTTGGAAAATTATTTGGAATCTGGTGATGTGTGCATATCCAGTGATAGTTCAATAACCGACTATCAGTATTTCCCTTTGATTGGGTATTTGATGTGAATTGATTGAATTTGAATGCACACTTATTTTTGAATAAGCGCTCACTATTCGGGTTAACCGGGAAAGGACCATGGGGTCGTATAACCCATTCCGAATATGTGATACGTCGTTATGAATTGCATTTGAAGATCGGTGTTGAAGACCGAGTATTTGCAAGAGCGATAGGATGACCTATCGATTGTTTCTGCACCGAGTCGCGCCGGTATAGAAACTTCCTAAGTGATGGGAAATCCGAACGTGATTAGAGATTATTCGGATTGCAAGGACTTCTTTGTAAGTGCCTTCGGTTTTGTTCGATCCCGGAACAGACTTGTATGGATTGTATGTCTGACATTACAAGTTGAGATATAAAGCCGATTTCTTTCAAATATATTTCTGTTGGTGGCGGAGAATTTATTTTTTGCTTAACACCCTTCTTTGAGACGTACGAGCTCAAAGGTTATATAGTTGAAGTTATCAGCGATATATCCCATTTTGGTAATGTGACATGCTGAGTGATGCTGAAATGATCATTGTGTTGATTATTGTGATAGGATCATTTATTTGATCGTCTATCTTAGTGATCATTGTGTTGATCATTTGTTGACCCAAAGCATGGCTTTTATATAAAGTATGTTTTTGTGGACATGACTTCGTCGAGCCTCACATCCCGGAAATGGTCAAAACAGGAAAGATGCGGCAAGGTTATTAGGGGTTGCTGTAGCTCCCCTTAGGGTATGTGCATTTCCTTCTGGAAAGGGGTGGTATCATGGTATGGAGCCCAGATACTTACTCATGTTGAAAACACTTTATGATTGTGTGAATTGGATATCGAGCGCTCGGTTGAAAAGGTCCTAAAGGACCGGGGAATGGCGTACTCGTGTCAGTAGTTACCCAGTTAGGGGTAACCCGGCCTTGTGTTGGCAGAGATCCGGTTTGGTTCTCGGGGATGTCTTTCCAGAGGCATTCTCAGTGGCAATGGGAAGTTCCTTGGCCTGACCATTTGTTGGAAATCCAATTCCCAATACGAAACTTGTACGGTATTAGTTGTAGAACCTGCCATTCACTTATGGTGGTCACCACTGTTTGGATGGTAGCTATAGTAGGCATAGTTCGAAATGTCTATGTTGGCTAAGATTTATATTCTACTTCCGAAATATTTTTCCTACACTATACACTAATAATAATATCAAATGTTATTTTAAATGCGTATCAAGCATCTTTGACTATCATAAGGAGAAATCTCCTCCGATTCTGCGTTTGCATTGTGTGTGTGTGCGGGAGGCCTTATGGTAGTCTCATTTTTAAAAGCATTGCGAATTGAATTTAAAAATATTCCTCTATTTTGATTTTAAAGTAAATAAACTGTTTTGAGTTCTCACACCAGTCACATGACTGACTTGGAGTTTATTGTTTTCCTTCCTAAACTCTGGGTGCCCACCAATTTCCACACGGGCAGTCAAGAGTTAGGTTTATCAGGATATTCTGGATATTCAGGAGTTGCTGGAGGCAAGCTGGATGGCATGGCGTATTACTAGTTTATATAGTATTTCTTTTTCCGCTGCACTATTTATTGTTGTATGTTGTTGTACACTCTGATGATATGATGTGATGTAATGAAATAAAATGTAATAACTGACATAGTTCTTTGTTTAAAGATTATTCATTTATTATTATATGTTGTTCCGCTGCGAATTGTGAGATTCTGATGTAGTTCTTTTTTGTTTCCTTTCTGTCCGTTCTATTTTTAAAATGCTTCTATCTTCTATTTTCCAAAATTCTCTGTTTTCTAAAAATCGTCTATCTTCTTTCCTCTCTATTTTCTATCTTCTCTCTTCTTCTATCTCTTTCTTTTTCTTAAATTCTTTTTTAAAACCCATAACATTCCGAGTTTTCGGCCTTCGATTTCTCGGCAGTCGATAAAGTGAGTGTCGATGTCGGATTATGGAAGAACGAAAATCCGAAGCGTTACATAATGTGTATTATATTCCTGAACTAAAAACTAATCTACTCAGTGTAGGCCAATTACAAGAAAAAGGACTGGCTATTTTGATTCAACGCAACATGTGTAAAGTTTTTCATCCAAGTAGGGACTGATCATGCAATCTGAAATGAGTGGGAACCGAATGTTCTACTTTAGAGCAGTCATGGCAACCAAGACTGCTAAGTGTTATCAGACTCAAGTAGAAGATGAGTCACAGCTGTGGCACTCTCGGTTTGGTCACCTGCATTACAAAGGTCTCAGAATGCTAGCTTATAATGGAATGGTTGAAGGACTGCCAGTGGTAAATACTTCACAGAAGTTATGTGCGCATTGTCTAGTTGGTAAACAACAACGTGATTTTATTCCAAAGAGGTCTTCTTGGAGAGCAACACAAAAATTGCAATTCATACATTCAGACATATGTGGTCCTATAAGTCCTATTTCCAACAGTGACAAGAGGTATATTCTGAGTTTTATAGATGATTTTTCTCGAAAGACTTGGATTTATTTGCTGAATGAGAAATCGGAAGCATTCAATAAATTCAAGAATTTTAAAATCTTGATTGAGAAAGAAGAAGGCACTAGCATCAAATGCTTGAGAACAGATAGGGGCGGAGAATTCAACTCAAACGAGTTCAATGAGTTCTGTAATAAGCACTGAATTAATCGACAACTTACAACAGCATATACACCACAACAAAATGGCGTAGCTGAGCGTAAAAATAGGACGATTATGAACATGGTACGTTCTATGTTGGATGAGAAACAAATGCCAAAGGAATTCTGGGCAGAAGCAGCCAACTGGTCAGTGCATATTCTTAATAGAAGTCCAACTTCAGCATTAAAAAGCATGACTCCTCAAGAAGCATGGTCGGGTACAAAGCCAAAAGTAGATCATTTTCGAATATTTGGATGTCTAGCTTATGTTCATGTTCCAGATCAGAAGAGGCACAAGCTTGATGAAAAGAGTAAAATTCATGTATTTCTTGGTGTAAGCAAAGAATCCAAAGCATATAGGTTTGTTGATCCTATCACTAAGAAGATTACTGTGAGCAGAGATGTGAAGTTTGATGAGAATAAAGGTTGGAACTGGGAAAATATTGAGAAAGGAAAGAATGCAGATGTGCTTGAGTGGCCAGATAGTGATCTTGATTGCAGTGAAGAAGGAAAGGAAGCGGAAACTTCACGTGCAAGTAATTCAACATTTTCAGGGTCTACTGACACAGGATCGACTGACACCAGTGGGAGCAGTTCATCATCAAACACACCAAATAATAGTGCTACAAGATCTCCAGGTGCTAGGGTTCGAAGGGCTCCTGCATGGCTATCAGACTATGTTCAAGGGGATGGACCATTTGAAGTAGAAGAAGAGGCATCTATGTTAGTACAATCTGAAGATCCTATGACTTATAATGAAGCAGTGAAAGATCATAAATGGAGAGAGACAATGGTGAAAGAGATAGAGTCAATAGAAAAAAATAAGACTTGGCAACTCATAAACTTACCAGAAGGATGCAAGGTTGTAGGCACTAAATGGATGTTCAGGACAAAGTTGAATGAGAACGGTGAAATTGAAAAATACAAGGCAAGACTTGTAGCTAAAGGGTATTCGCAGCTATATGGGATTGATTATACAAAGGTTTTCGCACCGGTCGCTCGTCTTGACACCATTCGGTCTATTTTAGCAACCGTAGCACAAAGAAATTGAGAAGTTTTTCAAATGGATGTCAAGAGTGCGTTTTTGCAAGGGAAATTGGAAGATGAAGTCTTTGTTCAACAACCACTTGGTTTTGAAGTAAAAGGAGCAGAGGATAAAGTGTATAGACTACATAAAGCTCTTTATGGCTTGAAACAGGCGCCAAGAGCCTGGTATAGTCGAATTGAGTCATATTTCATTAAAGAAGGATTCAAAAGATGCACCAGTGAACATACACTCTTTACCAAAGAGAAGGAGGGATGTACGTTATTGATAGTGAGTCTTTATATTGATGATTTGATATATACAGGAAACAACAGAAGGGCATGTAAAGAGTTCAAAAGTTCCATAATGACAGAGTTCGACATGTCTGATCTTGGAAAGGTGAGATATTTTTTGGGAATGGAAGTCTTACAGAACAATAAAAGAATTTTTGTATGTCAAAAGAGGTATGCGAAGGAAATTCTAAAAAGATTTGGCTTGAAGAACAGCAAAGCTGTATGGAATACAATAGTGTCCGGGACAAGAATTGCAGCTGAAAAGGAGGGTACTAGGGTAGATTCTACAAAATTCAAGCAAGTGGTTGGGAGTCTTATGTATTTAACTGCAACGAGACCTGATATTACTTATTGAGTGAGCCTGGTAAGCAGATATATGGAATCTCCTACGGAAGAACATTGGTGTGCAGCAAAAAAGATTCTAAGGTACATTCAAGGTACCACTGAGCTAGGGATACTCTACAAAAGAGAAGAGAACTCGGAGCTGGTAGCATATTCAGATAGCAATTTTGCTGGTGACCTTGATGACAGGAAAAATACTTCTGGTTCAGTGTTTCTACTTGTTGGAGGTGCCATATCTTGGTCGTCAAAGAAACAACCTGTTGTGACGTTGTCTACAACAGAAGCTGGGTACATTGCAGCAGCAACATGTGCATGTCAATGTGTGTGGCTTAGAAGGATACTAGTAGCACTCGGGCACAGAGAAGGAGAAGGCAGCATAATTCAGTGCGACAATAGCTCAACAATTCAACTGTCAAAGCATCCGGTGTTTCATGGTAAGAGCAAACACATTGATGTTAAGTTTCATTTTTTAAGAAATTTGGTGAGTATGGAACAGTGAAGTTAAGCTACTGCAGCACTCTAAGACCACATTGCAGATGTTATGACTAAACCCTTGAAGAAGGAACAATTTGTGAAATTTCGAGTGTTAATGGGTTTGATTGAGTTATCGAAGGTAAGCTGATACGGCACAGTATTCAGCTTAAAGGAGGGATTTTTAGACTTATTCCATGCAACTGTTTGAGAGTTCAGCATTTTAAGAATAATAATGACCTATTCTTCAGGATCACGTCTACATAGATGGTGTTTGAATTTATCTTTGTTAGTTTCATATTCTTAGGCATTTTATCAGAGTAGTTAATAAAGTGCACTCCTTTGTAATAGCTATAAAAGCTAGCAGTAGTTATTGAATTAAATAAGAAGTTCAAATTTGCTTTCTGCAAATTCTATTGTGTTAGTGCTTAAGTGATTTCAGATTTATCATTAAACAGAGTGGATATGATTGAAGTATTTGGGTTAAACTAACGGGTTTGCCTTGTTCATTATGGAATCTATCTTATTTAAGGCATTTTCTTAGAGGGATTGGTTTTGTATTGAGATTAAAGGAACTAAATATAAATTTTGATTCTCATTTTTTATGGTGGAAATTCTCATTGTAAGGATTTTAGTTTACCTAAAGTTAGCAAACTGAGATTTAAAGGAACACTATTTATTATATCTTCGGAGACTCCTTGTATAAGAAATGATATCGAGCTTCTTAATATGCACAACGAATGGTTTAGTCATGTAGCTTTCCCTATTGAAGCTCTGGATATGTGCAACTTAAATCATTGTGACTTGGATACTAGAGGGGTTTTAGAACAAGTTGTAGATAAAGAAGTTCATGTTGACTCAATAGATATAACTGATCATGTTAATGCTTCTGACGGTTTTAAGGATGGCTTAGTACTCAATAACCAGTTTGTTAAGTTATTGGAATTGGTAAATGAAGATGACTATCCTGTGGATAGAAGTTTTCGTAGTGAAGTTATAACTGTTCATGTAAATGCTTCTGATACTAATTCTGTGAAGCAATCAGAAAATAGGCAAGGGAATGCTCATATGATTCAATGGATAAATCAGTTACTATTAGTTTTTATGATGGTCATGATGATGGCTCGTTACTTCATAATAGATTCATCATTTTAGCAGATTTAATGGAAAAAGTTAACTGTTCCTCTTGTGGGAATGAAATCACTTTTTCTGGCATGGTGAACGATGGCACAGTTCTGCTCCTATGATTGATGTTTACAAATGGTACAAAGGAATAAATTTATCTAATTCCCCTTATGATCCTGATCTAAATATTGGTGATGGCAATGCTGTAGGGACTGACATAAATAATCCATTTAAAACTCTTGCAGTAGTTGACTTTGAGCATAATATGGATAACAGGGTAAACTGAGTTGCATGAAACCGTGTCTTTTGATATGGATATTAGCAGTGTACAGGTTCTGATGGATACAGGATTTCTCTCCTTTCTTGAAATCAATAACTCTCGAATAATTGCTTTGAATGATGGATCAAAGTTTCGCATGTTGTTTGACAATATTTTAATTGTTAGAGGCGTTGCAAATTCTGTATATAAAGAGAGAATAATGGCTACAATGGTGGGTAAGAAGGTTCAAACTGATGTAGTGAACTCTGATATCCTTCTCATGCCTGATGGTAAAAAAACGAATATAACTTCTTGCACGCAATGGGGGAGGAAGTGGAATGCTCTGTTCCTGTGAATGTTGATCATAAAGAAGGCAAAAAAATAATAATTCCAAAATCTGTTACTTTTTATTTTCCATCTCTAAATTATGGAGATGGCATTGATAACTCTGTGGTTGGAAATGTTGCAGAGGATGTTATACAGGGCGCATTAGGCACTTCTGGAGTAATCATTAGTGAGTGTAATATTGATCAAAGCTTCAGTAGTATCTTCATCGATAGAGATAGAGGGAGGCAAGCATAGGAAATCAGTTGTTACCATAGGTGTTGTTCGACGTAGTCCCAAGGTCCGCAGTAGTCATTCTTCGTTTATGAATGAGTTACCTAATTTTAATGCTATGAATGGCACTACAAATTCAGGCTCAGTTGTGGCTTCTGTCTTAGACAGTACTTATTCTTCCTATGCTCTACTTAGTTTATCCACCAATGAGTTAGGTCAGTTAGTTATGAATACCGCTTTTATTTTTACTAATGTTGAATTTGATACTGCTTAAATAGGAGTAGGAAAATAGAGAGGGTTATATCATTTGGATTATGAGGATTATTAAATGGAATATTAGGGGTCGTCATGATTTAACTAAATGTGATAAAATTATATCATTTTTTAAAGATTGCTTTATTGACATCGCCCTTTTACAGAAAACGAAAATAGACTGTCCTGATCTTCATTTTTATAGAGATTAGGTGGTTATCATTTCCGACGTGGAGCATGTTTACCTTCAATTGGAGCTTCTGCGGGTTTATTTATAGGGTGGCGTGATAATTCTTTTAAACTTCTTCAAACCATTACTAAGCAACATTCTCTACATATTATTCTTGTTAACCTTAGTGATAATTCTTTATTAAATATAACTAATGTTTATGGACCAAACTCGAAAATTGGTCATCGGGTTCTATGGAGCGAATGTCTAGAATTTAGATCATTTTCTCCTGGATCTTGGATTATGGGTGGTGACTTCGATGTTACGTATTTTTTAGAGGAATGATCACCCCGAGAAGGTGATTTCTCCTCCATGGAATAATTTGATCAATTTATTATTAGTAGTAATTTGATAGAATTGCCTCTTACTAATAGAGAATTTACTTGGAGTAATACTAGGGAATCCCCTTCAATGGCTATATTAGATAGATTTTTCATCAGATGAAATTGAAGATAAATTTCCGATTTGTAGGGTCACTAGTTTGCCTTATACATATTCTAACCATTGCCCTATCATTCTTACTTGCAACCATGATAATATTGTTAATAAAGCTTTTAAATTTGAAAAAATTTAGTTATTAGAATCTAACTTCCCTAATTTAATTAAAAATAAATGGATATCAATGAATTCTTATAATATCAGAGATAAGGATAACTCAACTAAATTCTTTTTTAAAACTTAGAGGTCATAGGAATTTTCTTAAAAACTGGAATAAGAATGTATTTGGCAGTACTAAAATTAAAAAAGATAATTTACTTTCTGAAATGCTTAAAATTAATAAGATAGAAGAAACTAAACAATTAAATCTTGGAGAGCGTAATGTACTCACTAATTTAAAAGAACTTAATTCAATTTTAGAAAAAGAAGAGGTTATGTGGAAGCAGAGATTTAGAATTCAATGGATTAATGAACGTGACAATAATACTAATTTTTTTTTTCATAATATGTCTAACGTTAGAAAACGTAGCAACATGATAGATTCTATTTTTGTGAATAATGTTGAGTTGGTTGATCAAAGGATCTAAATAAGGCATTTACCGATTACTATAGGATATTTTTGGCAATAAAAAGGAAGCATTATATAAACGATAGATGGAATGAACTATACTCTATTAAGTCTAGAATTAATCTTAATGACATTGATTATCCTTTTTTTGATGAGAAGATCTGAAGGTTATAAACGATATGCCTAAGGATAAAGCCCCGGGACATGATGGTTTTCCTATCTTATTTTACAACTATTTTGGAGTGTATTAAAATTTGATTTAATTAACATGTTTAACGAATTTATAATGGGCAACTACAATTAGGAAGATTTAATTTTGCTAATGTCATTCTATTACATAAAAAAATCGGTGCTGATAATTTGAAAGATATTACACCAATTTCTTTAATTAATTGTTCTATTAAAATTATTTCAAAAGTTTTAGAAAATGATTTAGTATAAAAATGAACGATTTAATCGATTGTTCACAAACCGCTTTCATTAAAGGTAGAAATATCACGGATGGAGTAGCTGTTGTTCAAGAGTATATTAATCATTGTTGTAAGAATAACATTATATGTGCACTTCTAAAACTTGACTTTGCGAAAGCGTTTGACTCAGTTGATTGGGATTTCTAACTGATATGTTACTGGCTAGAGGTCTTAATCGATTGGTTGGATTATGACATTGCTTAAAACCGGCAATTCTAGTATAATGGTTAACCGGATTCTAGGAAATTAAATACAATCAAAATATGGCTTATGATAGGGTGATCCCTTATCACTTCTTTTGTTCAATTTAGCTGTTGATGGTTTTGCTATGATAACTTAAAAAGCAGCTAGAAAAGGATCTTTAAGGAGCGTAGGTCGCGAAATTTTACGTAATGGATTCTTTTTCTTCAATTTGCGGATGATACCTTATTATCTACTTCTCATTTGCATAATCACGCTATTACTCTCAAATTTTTCTTATACAGTTTTGAACTACTATCAGGACTAAAAATTAATTTTGACAAAAGATTGGTTTTAGTTTTAAATGATGTTGATAAGATTGAGGGTTTAGTAGTTAATACATTAAATTATAAAATCATGAATTTTCATAATGATTACCTTGGATTTTTGACTAGACTAACTAAACTTAAACATGATGGCTGGCTAATTATAATAGATAAATTTAAAAATAGAATTTCCAATTGGAATGAGAGGTTTTTATCGAGAGTTGGTAGATTAGTTCTTATCAATTTTGTTTTATCGCACTTTCGATTTATTGGATGTATATGCACGTTTTTCTAGAATGGGTGATCAATAAAATTAATAAAATAAGAAGGAATTTCTTATGGAATGATGATAATCCTAGCAGTAGTCTAAAATATTAATTTACTGGGAAACTGTTTGTAAATCGAAAAGAAGGTAGGACTAGATGTTATTAATTTATGTGACATGAATATGTCTTTATTAGGGAAGTGGTTGTGGAAATTTAAGGATATAAACGATAATTCTATTTGGAAAAAAATTGTATATAAACACCATTATAATGGTAGTAATAATTTGTATCAAATTACACCTTTGGTTAACAATGACTTGTCTAATTTTTGGAGATCAATTTTAAATTTTCATGATATTTATAACCTTGGTATTAATACGATGTTCACTCAGGAAATATTACAACTTTTTGCATGATCATTGGATATATGTCATTCCTCTTAGGGTCGAATTTAAAAAACTTTTTGAAATTTGTAACTTTAAAAATGCTTTAGTTAAAGATGTTTTTTCTTCAGATAATGATCCCATTTGGAAGTTTAGTTTTAGTAGAATCTTAGAAGGTACAATTCTTAGACAATTTACTTTATTATGTATAAGATTAAATTTATATAATATTGATAACAAAAATGATATTATTAATTGGGAATGGAAGAAAAGTAAGAAATTCACTTCTAATTCATTATATAACTTTCTCAATTTCTCGGGCATTACTAATAATATTTTTAATCTTATTTGGAAAGCAAATGCACCACCAAAAGCTAAGTTTCATATATGGTTATTCAGCATGGAAGCTAAATACCATTGAACTTTTAAAAAGAAAGAATTTGCCATTTGATAATATTAATGTACTTTTTGTAACTTATATTTTGAAAATATTAATCATATATATTACGATTGTAAAGATACTTGTTACATTCTTAACAATACTCTTCAAATCTTTAACTTTATTCTTACAACTAAAGTTACTGATTGTGATTTTTCCTAGAATAAATTAAGGTTTAAGTTTAAATGGGGATATAGAATTTTATTAGACACTTTATTCACTATAATTTGTTAGCATATTTGGTTTGAGAGAAACCAAAGATTATTCAATAATAATAATAATAATAATAGTCATATTCATATTCATAGATCTATAATAACAGTAGCATCATTTTGTTTCAGTTGGATCTCAAATCCAAAATGTTGATTGGCAAAAAATAATCATTTTAAAGAAATCTTAATAAGCTTAAAAAAAGCATTGAATTATATAAACAAAAAAAACAATATTTTTAACATTAATAACTACAGCATTAGCATTTATTCGAATTCGAATGAAGATTTTAGTGATTATCATAATGTTCTTTTGATTACAGGAGCATAAGGTTAATATTTGTTAGGTTTTTTCTAAAATATATAAGTATGTAATTACATATTTTGTTAATACCTATGCCTTTTGATTTCGTGATCTCTATATCATAACATAAAAAATAATTAAGACGTTGCATAATGATTTTGACCCTTTTATTATTCTAATTCTTATTATAGTTTCTTTGTTGTCTTATAGTTTTAACTCGAGTTATATTACTCTTATTTCATCAATGCATATATATATATATATATATATATATATATATATATCTGTGTGTGTATAAATTTTATTTATATACATATATGTGTATTGTTCTTATATTTTCCTATAGTTCCATCTACAGATATAGGTTTTGACTGAAAATGGTGCAAGAATACTATTTGCAGGTTTCAGGGTTATTTATTGTACGATTGTTGTTCGTTGGATTGTTGTGAGGAGAGATTTCATGTTTTAGATCTGGATCCTCTGTGCTAGCTGTGAGGCATTCATTCTCTAGTGGAGCTGCTTGTTGATCTCATTTGTTCATTTGGTTGTACCATGGTTTATATTGGGTACTTCTAACACTTTATTATCGGGTGGTGGCCTTTCGTAGTTTGATACTAACGTGTAATGGGTGATGGCATTGTCGGAGCTCATTTAAGAAATTACTTGAAGTTGTTATCTTAGATTTTCTATGTTATAATATATCACCTGTCAGGCATGTTGGCAGCTCCTTTACTATCGCTGATATATATATATGTACATATGTGTTCTCCTCTACTTTAGAAGATCACACATTTCTTTCAAAAAAATGTTATTATAATATTAGAAATGTTAAATGTTATCATTTTATTTTTTAAAGAAGGCTCTCACTAGTCTTTTTCATTTCACCAAAGCTAAGTGAAACATAGAAGGCTTTCGACTTTACTAGTGGATGTTAGAACTCGTATGACTTGGGATTCTGATCTTGAGGAAAGGTCAGCAAATCATAGGTCCATATATAATGGATAACTCCTTATCAGTTGTATCACATTGTAGCATCCCCCACTTGGAGGCCCAAAACTAATGGCTATGGATGTTGCAGTCACCCATAGTTATTAATCCTCGGCGACCAAATAGGGTATGTTGGATACATTGATACACAGAAATATATGAGTATGGAAAAAATTTAAAACATCAAATAAGTTCCACATGAACTTCAAAAAAATTCAAATTCATTAGATAATCCCACAATCGTTAACCACATTTAGAGAAAATATACTAATTACAACATATGCCAAGAGCGACATACGAAGATGCAACTTTGAATGATCAGAGTATATATATGCAATTTTAACAATTTTGCCTTTACAACAACAATACAACGAAAGCAAAATAAAAGAGAACTCTAGATAGTTATCATGCCTCCTGCACATCTCCAGAAGCTTATTCGTCTGAAGAGGTACCAGAAAACCTCAACTCTCAAACTACTCAAAGTTAATTGTGTAACCGAGAGTTTAAGGGAAAAACATGAACTTAAAGTCAGACATAAAGCTCGATATGAGTAATAATCTACCATCTCAAACCATTTAGCTATCTAGAGAGACCACGCCGTTTAGCGGAATGAGTTTTCCCCTCACTAGTATCCTAAAACCTATTTTTTAAAACCATATATTGTGCTTCTGCATCCACAATGGTTAAAACAATTCAAAACAATATGAGGATATGCAAAACAAGTAAATAAATTCTGGATTTCTCATCCCCATTCATTTTGACAATATGTCTCAGTTATAGTTTCTAGGGTCATTATTAACCTAAAAGTTTTCATGAGCTTACAAATATAACATGTTTAATGTTTGAGGACTCCCTATCCAGTTACGTAGTTTTCATGGGATCACTAAGAACCTATTGCCCCTGCCAATATCTTTACTATTTCATAGGTTCTCCCCGAACCTATTGGTAACTCCAATATCTTTCCTCTAATCCTAGTTTTCATGGATTAATAGGAACCTATTGACTTCTGTCAATATCTTAATCCGGATATAGTTTTCATAGGCTAACTACAAACTTATTGGCCCTTGCCAATATCAAATCATAATTTTCATGGACTGACTATGAACCTATCTTCCTGACATCTTCATTTAACCATAGTTTTCATGGGCTTACTATGAACCTACTGGCCCCTACCAATATCTTTTTCTATACACAATTTTCATGGATTTATTGTAACCTATTTGCCCTTGCCAATATATTTAATTAATTTAACCTGTATTCACTACTGGCCCAACCAAGCTGGTTATTCTACCCTTTCCTAGATTACCTTTATGGGTTCATTACAATTGGAATACATACATAAGTATACATACACATACACACACATATATTTAAAGAAGCAAACATAATAACATAACATTACCACTCCTGTGGGTTATTATCCTTGAAATTATTTTCATATAAAACATAGTTAATCCCTTTAACCTAATATTTTATCAAGGAAAGCTTCTTCTTAAAACCATTTCAAAACTCCTTTACTTAGCCATAGGTTTTTCCTTTAAAATAAGACTGGGTTATTTGTTTTGAAAAAACTAAGGCTTTCGAAACCTTCAAAACTTTGCATTCGGCCTCAACGGATAACCTCCTTTGAAAGCATATAAATCTCTTTTTCAAAACATTAGGCTGTTGCCTTTCGAAACACTTTAAAACCTTTCGTAAAAGCATAACTTCAAAACAATTGAAAGTACTCATTTCAAAACCTTTGGAAGTATCCCTTTCGAAACCATTGGGTTTATATTTAAAAATGTCATTTGGGTCAAAGTGAATATAAATGAAAATATCTCTTTCGAAACCATTCTTTATCATACAATAGTATTAGGAAAACTTGATTACGTTGGCACCATCCTTTCGAAAGCTTCAAAACCTTTAAGTAAAACATTGAAGATTAGCATCGAAACCCCCTTTCGAAGCCACTTCCTTCAAAACCCTTTCAAAATCATTTAGGAAGTAGCTTACAATAAGTTTAAAACAAGGACAACCCTTTGAAAGCGTTGATGACTTCAATACACTCGAAACGCAAAGAACAACGGTTGGGTTTTGACGTAGTCGGAACCACTACTTTTGAAAGCATCATTATATAAATAAAGAAAACCATTCGAAAGCTTATACTTTAAAATATAAGATGGAAACCCTTTTCGAAAGCTGTTTGGAAAAACCCTTCAAAAGCATCTGTTTCGACTCCTTCAAAAGCTTTTATGAAAACCAAGAAGGCGCTTGATATTTGAAAACAAAGAAAATGTTTGGACCCCATCAGAACCAAATGCTATAGACACCATGCCTTTCACTTTTCCTCTAATCCACTAAGTACCATCTAAGTGATACCTTGTGTATTGATTTCGGCCTGGGTTGGTTTCAATTGAGTCAAAGCGGAAGCTATGAGTCAAAAGGTACTTCTAATAGAGGCAAAACCTGCTTGTTACATCCCCTATGTAGAGGCCCAAAACTAAGAGCTACAGATGCTGTAGTCATCTTTAGTATTGGGTTCCGACGACTAAATATGACAATGTTAATGGTATCAATAATATCAGAAGCACTTGAATATGAAATAAAACATAGATTTCAAAACCACAAATTACTTCATTACATTTCCAAATCAAATTGTTATACATTTACGTCACATAATCCAAATAGTTTTCCCAAGCATATATTAAGTATAATTATTACAAATTACGCCGAGAGCGGTATATGAGGATACCTCCTTGGTTGATCCGAGTCATATGGTCATATTATACCTAATACACAACAACACAGCGGAAAATCCATCATAACATAACATAAACTGCAAATCCTAAATAGCTATCCGTTGCCTCCTGCATCCTCCGGTAGCTTACTCATCAACATTCTAAAGCCTGAAAAGAACCTTAACCCCTCTGCCTACTCAAATAATTTTTTGAGCACCCGAGAGTTTAAGGGGAAAACATAAATATCGAGTCAGACATAAAGCCTAGTGTGAATAATATACATCCCATAATAGTTATGTTAAGTGAGGCCACGCCGCTTAGCGGAACGGGTTTCCCTTCACTAACAGCCTTTTTAAACATGTTTGTGCAAAACCTTTCGTAAAACCATATATTATGCTCATGCATCCACTATGGTTAAATACTATAAAGTAATCATTATGTTATCATACATAAATATTAGGTAATAATGAACTATCTATTCAAATACACAAGTTTTGTTTGGATAACTTTTAACCTTTGGCTGACACAAGCCTACTAGAAAATAAAATCAAAATTAACATAACACCTGTTTGATATTCATCTTTTGGATTATCTATCTTTAACTATCTGTTAAATACTTCACTTCTGGACGTTCGGTCCCTAACTTAGTCATCTCTTAGGTCTTCCTAATCCTAATGGTTTTTCGGGCACACCAATAACCTATCTGTATACAAATATATATTCCTTTTGGTGTGTAATCATAATTTTAGTCTACCCATGACAAAGCCCTATACATTGGAATTTTGGACAAAAATTAGCTGAGGCTATTAGCTAATGTATAGGGCACGACCACATACTAGTCCCATCTGGTTTTCTAATATCTAAGCCATTTACCTTAAGGATCCCCTCCCATAATATTCCTTGAAAACATTTTCAAAATAATTTAAACCTTTAAATCAAACTCAAACAAGGAAAAGTGTATATTCTTTGTACTTTACTCAAAATCATATCACCATGTCATATTTATATCCTTTACTCAAAATTTAGTTGATGAAAAAATTTAACCATTTGAAAGAACCACTTCCTAAACTTCAGAAATCATCTCTTTCAAAATCAAACCTTAAACCTTTTGAAATCATTCCTCAAACCTTTGGAACCATTTGAAAGCAAGCCTTACAAAAGCCATAAAATTTGGACATCCTTCTTTAAAACCACTTTAAAATATTGCTATAGAAAAACCTTTGGAAAACCTTCCTTCGTAAACCTTTCGAAATCATCTAATAAACCTTTCAAAACAATTCAATAAACAAACCCTTCGAAGGCATAAAACCTTTTAAAACATAAACCCACCAAAGGCATACTGGGTTCAATTCAAATTAATCTAGAAACCTTCCTTTAAAACCTTTCGACTTTATTGAAAACAACCTTTCGAAAGATTTGGGTTATACTTTATAAAATAAGGGTAAACCACATAAGTCGAAAGCTTTTTTTCGAAAGCATGAAAAACCGGCTAGTTTTAAAGACAAGTAAACCTTTCGACTAGGTTGGAAGGTTCAAAACAAAACATTTATATGAAGCGGAAGAAACCCTTTGACAATGTTGGAAGGTATCAAAACAAAGCAATAGTGAAACAGCAAGAACCTATCGACTGTGTCAGAAGGTTTAAAAATCTTTCTTTTAAGTAATTTGACTTGATCGAAGGCAACCAAGTTGAAATCTCTAGTTTGAAAGCAAAGCAGGCAAAAGCTTTCGATTTATAAACCAAATATATCCCAACCTTTTTGGCCATCAATCTTTCGACTTAAATCCTCTTGGCTATATTCAATTCATTACGTACCAAAATATTTGATACCTTATGCATTGAACTTTGACCTTGTTGAAAGCTATCTTTTTGACTGGACGTAAGTTTTAGGGTGGAAGGTCTGTTGCCATATTGGCTGAAACATGAAAAAAGTGTGATTTTTGTTTTTTAATTAAAAAAGAAACTTTTCAACCAACCTGTCTTTATTTGTCAAATTTTCATTGGTTAATAAATACTTTTCAGAATTGTGCTGCCTCTATTACTAAAATTAAATAATCATTTTATTTTGTAAAATGCCCCTTCTCCTTAGTTCAATATGTAAAACATTTAAGTCTCATACCTTAAATAATTTTATATATTCATCAAATGACTTAGGAAAATTCTAAAAAAGTCCCATAAAATATATTTTAATATATTGCCTACCATATTAAAAATCTCAAATCCAAATAATTATTATTTTAGCTGAAATAATTTATAACCCAATAAACAATTTCCTTTACTAGAAAATTAACATAAAATCCATAATAAATCAAAAAATTATGAAAATCAAAATCCATCTCTAAAATATCGTCCAAGATCTATATCTAAATTTTCAAGGTATTTGGATGTCATTAAATAGGGTTTTCATGTGGAATATGTCATAAAACAAATATGAACATGTATAATTTCACCAACATATATATATATATATATATATATATATATATATATATATATATATAAACATCAAACATGGCATAAATATAGCAAAAGCATTTCAGATCTATTCATAAAACCAAAAACTAAAAGAATTAGGGATGTAGTAATGATTCACCTTAGCTTTGAGATTATAGATAAGAGATTTGATTGTTGAATTAGTTGATTACTTCTCTTCTCTTTAATCCTAGCTTTACTTCTTCTCTTTAATCCTAGTAATTTAGTCTGAGTGAAATAAGAGTGAGAATGAACGCCATCTCCTAAGGGTTTAGGGGATAAGGTTTTACTATTTCCCATCTTCTTATTTCCTAACACATTATTAATGTTATTACATTTTAGTTAACACTCTAATCTTGGCACGACTACCTTTAGCTAATTAAATCTCAACATATCAATCTTCACATTATTTAATTTAATTTTAACTAATTAGATACCCTAAATAATGTTATAAAAATATAGGGTGTTACAAACTCCCTACCTTAAAGAATTTTGTCCTCGAAATTATGATAAGGTACACAACAAAGAAATCAAAGGTAAAACATACCATCAAAGAAATCATGATAAGAGTCTCTAATCCTTCTCTCCAGCTCCCAAGTACAGTCGCTAGCATCGTCACTCCACTAAACCTTCACTAACTTGACTGTCTTGTTCCTCAACTTCTTCTCATCTTTAGCCACAATCTGAATCAACTTTCTAACTATATTTAAATCTAGTTCTACTACTAAGTATTCTAACACTGTAGGTGCTATGGTAGTTTCGGGGTCTCTAACACATTTTCTAACATGAGAAATATGGAAAACATCATGGACTCCAGCCAAACTACTCGATAACTCCACTATATAAGCGAGTTTCCCGATTCTCTCAACAATGCAAAAAGGACCAACGAATCTAGGTGATAACTTTCATGACTTCCCAAATCTAATTACACCCTTCATCGGTGAAACCTTAATAAACACATATTCTCCGATGGAAAAGTCCAAATCCTTCCTTCTTCTGTCCACATAACCTTTCTGCCTGGACTAAGCTTCTTTCATCCTAGTTCGAATCAACTCAATCTTCTCTGCGGCTTCCTTCACCAAATCCGGACCAAGAACCAATCTATCCCGGGTCCCCAACCAACATACGAGAGACTTGCATGGTCTTCTATACAAAGCTTTAGACGGTGCCATCCCGATACTAGTCTGATATCTATTGTTATACGAGAATTCGATTAGATGAAGATGGTCCTCCTATGATCCCTCGAAATCCAATACACAAGCCGTTAATAAATCTTCCAAAATTTTGTTAACTCTTTCTATTTGCCCATCAGTCGGTGGATGGTAAGCGGTACTCATGTTGAACTTGCTTCCTAATGCTCCCTGTAGGCTTTTTCAGAACTCACTAGTAAATAAAGAATCTTCATCGCGAACAATAGTACTATGAATTCCGTGCAGCCTAACTACATTCTTCATAAATATCCTTGCCAAATTAGGTGCCTTCCTAGTTGACTTTACTGGAATAAAATGGGCACTCTTAGTCAGTCTATCCACTATGACCCATATACTTTCATTTCCTCTACTAGACCTTGGAAACCCATCAATAAAATCCATAGAGACAGAATCCCATTTCCACAATGGAACTTCTAATGGTTGAAGCAATCCACTTGGCCACTGGCGTTTAGCCTTTGCCTGCTGGAAATTGAAGCACTGCTTAACACACAATCCAATGTCCTGTTTCATACCTTCCTAGAAGAAACTTCTCTTCATATCCAAATGCATCTTTGTTCCTCCTGGATGGATAGTGAACTTCAAATGATGGCACTCATCCAAAACCTCCCTTCTCATGTCTCCTACATTCGGAACACATAGCCTTCCTCTCTTTCTCAACCACCTATTTTGGTCAAGACTGAAATCCTTTATGTCATCGCTCTCCGTTCCTTCCCTCAACCTTTTGATCTGCTCAGCCAAAACTGGATCCTCCTTCTGTTTAGAAGCTACCTTCTCAATTATTATTGGTCGAACTTCTAAACAAGACAACACAACACTTCTTATACTTGTACCTACCTCAGATCTAAACTGCACAGTACAAGCCGATAATGCTTCCAAATCCTCCCACTCAACAATCATAGCCAATGCTGCATTCTGATCTTTCTGATTAAGTGCATCTGCCACCTTGTTTCCTTTTCGAGTGTGTACTCAATTCCAAAATCATAGACAACAATAAACTCCAGCCATCTCTGATGTCTCATGTTTAGCTCCTTCTGAGAGAACAAGTACTTCAACGATTTATGATCGGTATAAAGCTCAAATCACTCTCCCAAAAGATAATGCCTCCATACCTTCAAAGCAAATATAACGATAGCTAACTCCAAGTCATGCATTGGATACATACCTTCATGTGGTCTGAGCTGTCTAGAAGCATAAGCAATCAATTTACCTCTCTGCATCAACACACCTCCCAATTTAGTTTCACACGCATCCGTATAAACAACTAAATCTTGATTCCCCTTCGGAACCACTAACACCAGTGCATGGGTCAATAAGTGTTTCAAGCTCTAGAATGCTTCCTCATGCTTATTAATCCGTCCAAACTTCACATATTTTCGCATAAGCTTAGTCATTGGTGCAGCTATTCATGAAAAATCTTTTATAAACCTCCGATAATACCCAGCCAATCCAACAAAACTCTTTATCTTGGTCACCGCCTCAGGCCTCTTCCAATTATTCAGCGCTTCAATCTTAGTCGGATCTATAGACAACCCTTTCTCTGAGATGACATGACCAAGGAAATTCAGTTCGTTCTTTTAGAAATGACACTTTGAGAACTTAGCCTTCAACTGATGCTCCCTCAACGTCTCAAGCATGACTCTAAGATGAACTTCATGCTCCTTCTCATCCTTAGAGTATAGCAAAATGTCATCAATGAAAACCAACACAAATCTATCCAAGTGCTCTCGAAAAATTATATTCATCAGATCCACAAAGAATGTCGGTGCATTAGTTAGTTCAATTGACATAACTAACCATTCATACGATCCATAACTCGTCCTAAACGCCGTCAAAGGAATGCTATCCTCTGCCACTCTAAGCTGATAATATCCCGTCGCCAAATCCAACTTAGAGAATACTTTTGCTCCACTTAACTGACCAAACAAATCGTCAATTCTTGCCAATGGATATCGGTTCTTTATCGTCTTCTCATTCAACTTACGATAATTGACACATAGCCTCAACGATTCATTCGGCTTCTTAGCAAATACAACGGCAGCTCCCCATGGCAAACTACTCGGTCGAATAAAACTCTTGCCTTCTAAATCCACAAATTGCACCTTCAATTCCTTCATCTCTGTAGGTGTCATCCTGCTTGGCAGTCTACTTACTAGTTCAGCTCCATGCACCAAATCAATCTGAAACCCTGTAGCTCTTTTTGGTGACAGTTCAACTACTGGCTCAAACACATCCACAAATTCTCTAACTACAAAGACTTGATGCAACTCATCCTCCAACTCCATAACACCCAATAAAGTATTAACTTCACAACTAGGATTCTCTACAGCATAAACTATCCCATCACTACAATCCGAGTGACTAAGTGATATTTTCATATCTTGGAAAAATATCCTAGCATCATATTTACTCAATCAATCCATCCCAAGGATAATCCCAAAACCCACAAAGTCAAACACATGCAAACAACAATCAAAGTTATGGCCCAACAAATCAAATTCTGAATGGTCACACCTCATCCCAAGTGTTGCATAACCTCCTATCGAATTTGCAACCCTTAAGAAAGTAACTAAGTGAGAGGGTTCTAGGTGTTAATCCTATCAACCAGACATCGAGAAATAAAAGAATGAGATACTCCAGTATCAAATAGAACGCTAACAGACATACCGTGGATCTGCAGCGAACCTCCTAAGACATCTTTCCCCTTTTCATGCAAAACCGGCCCTACGGTTATGGGCTCCAAGGCATAAACTCGCCCTTTCCCTCCTTTGCAGGCTCTGGGCACTTGTTCTTGTAATGACCCAGTTGATCACAATTAAGGCACCAGACACCTTTCTTTCCACCAAACTATTTTTCTTTTCCTTTGCTGGTTCAACATTCATTTGCATATTATCCCTTCTTGTTGCAATTGTACCAAACCACTTCAGCCTTACCTTTCTTTTGTGCTCCCTCTTTTTGAGCAGTCTTTTTCTAGAAAAATTTCCTCTTCTTAGCTTGTCCCACCTGGGCCTCCTTCACCTTCTTCCTCAAGCAAACCAATGCCTCCTCCTGTCTCAATGCCATCTCAACAACTACATCACTGGGACCTCTCAAGTGCGGCAAAGTAGCACTTATCAATTATGACCTCAAGCCACTGATATACTTGTCATTCCGACTGATTAATGTCTACTAAAGCATACCCGTATTGGGCCAACTCCTCAAACTTCCTTGTATACTCCAACATGGACATATCTCCTTGTTCTAGCTCTACCAACTTCCTTACCAACGCCGCTTGCGCCATCACAGAAATGAATCTTTCTGCAAACCTTCTCTTGAACTCTTCCTAAGTTATGGTCTCCTCATCAACTCCAGTAGTAACGGTATTCCTCCAGAATAGAGCAACTCCCTGCAGCTGCCTCGAGGCCAATCTCTTCTTCTATGCATCATTCAATCCTAGATCAGCAAAGATTCTTTCATAGTGCAGTAGCCAATTTTCCGCCTCGATTACGTCTTAAGTACCAATTAACAGCTTCCCTCCAAGCCTGATGTAATCCCTACTCAAGTTGGCATACATATTGACTGCTGGAACTTCTTAAGCCCCACCTCCAATAGCGTTACCTCCAACAACTCTAGCTTGCACCATGTTTACAAAGAACTGATTCATTTCTCCAATGTCCATTTGGGGAACTCTTGCACTAATAGTTTTAGCTTGTGCCTGACCAGGACCACTTCAAGTGTTTGGTCGGGCGTTTTCGTTGGTGGTGGTGCTGTCTCCTCCAATATTTACTCTGCTTCTTCTTCCCTCCCTATCGGTATTCAAACCTCATGAGATACAAATGAATAGCCTAACGAAGATAGGAGTCTAAATATATAACTATACTTATATATATATATATGTGTGTGTGTGTGTGTGTGTAGCAAAAACAAGTACGACCATACCGTTATCCCATACCCCAATCTTACTCTAATTTCTAAGGATTATGTTTTCAAAAATCATTTTTAGTTAAAATATTTTATAAACCATGCTCTGATAACAAGCTTTAACATCCCCTATTTAGAGGCCCAAAACTATGCGCTACATATGCTGCAATCATCTATAGTATTAGCTTCCGGCGATTAAATACGGCAATGTTAATTGTATCAATAATATCAGAAGCACTTGAATATGAAACAAAACACAGATTTCAACACAAATTACTTCATTACATTTCCAAACCAAATTGTTTCGCATTCACGTCACATAACCTAAATCAGTTTTCCAGGCAAAGATTAAATATAATTATTACAAATTACGCCAAGAGCGGTATACAAAGATACCCCATTGGTTGATCAGAGACATATGGTCATATTAGATACACAACAACACAGTGGAAAATCCATCATAACATAACACAAACTGCAAATCCTAAGTAGATATCTGTTGCCTCCTGCATCCTCTGGTAGCTTATCGTCAACATTCTAAAACCTAAGAAGATCCTTAACCCCTCAGCCTGCTCAAATCAATTTTTGAGCACCCGAGAGTTTAAGGGGAAAACATAAACTTCGAGTCAGACATAAAGCCTAGTGCGAATAATATTATACATCTCGAAATAATTACGTTAACCGAGACCATGCCACTTAGGGAACGGATTTCCCCTCACTAACATCCTTTTTAAACATATCTTTGCAAAACCTTTCACAAAACCATATACTATGCTCCTGCATCCACAATGGTTAAATACTATAAAGTAATCATTATGTTATCATACATAAATATCGGGCAATAATGAACTATCTGTTCAAACACACAAGTTTTGTTTGGATAATTTTTAATCTTTAGCCGACTGGGGCCTACCAAACAATAAAATCAAAATTAACCTAACATCTATTAGATACTCATCTTTTGGATTATCTATCCTTAAGTGTCTGTTAAACATTTCTCATTAACTATCTGTTACTAGATAGTTTGTACCTAACTTAATCATCTCCTAGGTCTTTCCAATCCTAATGCGGGATCACCAATAACCTATATGTATACAAACATATATTTCTTTACGTGTGTAATCATAATTTTAGTCTACCTTTGACAAAGCCCTACATACTGGAATTTTGGTCAACAATTAGCTGAGGCTATTAGCTAATGTATAGGGCGCGACCTCATACTAGTCCCACCTGTTTTTCTAATATCGGTTTCATTTACACTTAAGGATCCCCTCCAATATTTTTCCTTGAAAACATTTTCAAATGATTATAACCTTTAAATCATACTTAAACAAGGAAAAGTGCATAATTTTTATAGGTTACTCAAAATCATATCACCATGTCATATGTATCCTTTACTCAAAATTTAGTTGATGAAAACATTTAACCATTTGAAAGAATCTATTTCGAAACTTTTGAAATCATCTCTTTCAAAATCAAACCTTAAACCTTTTGAAACCTTTTAAAAGAAAGCCTTACGAAAGCCATAAAATTTGGACATCCTTCTTTAAAACCACTTAAAATATTGCCTTAGAAAAACCTTTGGAAAACCTTCCTTCATAAACCTTTCTAAACCATCTAATAAACCTTTCGAAACAATTCATTAAACAAACCCTTCAAAGGCATAAAACCTTTTAAAGCATAAACCCTCCGAAGGCATACTAGGTTCAATTCAAAACAATCTGGAAACCTTTCTTTAAAACCTTTCGACTTTATTGGAAACAACCTTTCGAAAGCTTTGGGTTATACTTTATAAAACAAGGGTAAACCACCTAAGTCGAAAGCTTCCTTTCGAAAGCATGGAGAAAAAGACAGGTAAATCTTTTGACTAGGTCGGAAGGTTCAAAACAAAACATTTATATGAAGCAGTAGAAACCCTTCAGCAATGTCAAAAGGTCTCAAACCAAGTTGAAAGCTCTAATTTAAAAGCAAAGCAAGCGAAAGCTTTTGATTTATAAAAAAATATCCTAAACTTTTTGGCCATCAACCTTTAAAATTAAAACCTCTCGGCTATATTAAATTCATTACGTATCAAAATATTTGATACCATATGTATTGAACTTTGACGTTGTCGAGAGCTATCCTTTCGACTGTGATGAAAGGTTTGGGACGGATGGTCTATTGTTGTATTGGTTGAAACATGGAAAAAGTGTGATTTTTTGTTTTTTATTTAAAAAAAAACTTTTCAACCAACCTGCCTTTGTTTGTCAAGTTTTCATTGGTTAATAAATACTGTTCAGAAATGTGTCGCCACTATTACTAAAATTAAATACTCATTTTATTTGGTAAAATGCCCTTCTCCTTAATTAAATATATAAAACATTTAAGTCTCATACCTTGAATAATTTTATATACTCATCAAATGACTTAGGAAATTTCTGGAAAAATTCCAAAAAATCTATTTTAATAAATTGCCTAACATATTAAAATCTCAAACCCGAATAATAGTTATTGTAGTTGGAAATAATTTATAACCCAATAAACAATTTTCTTCACTAGAAAATTTATATAAAATTCAGAATAAATCAGAAAATTCAGAATATCATAACCCATCTCCAAATTCATTCCAGATCTATATCTAAATTTTTAAGGCATTCAGATATCATTAAATAGGGCTTTCATGTCAAACATATCATAAAACATATATGAACACGTATAATTTCACCAACAACACACACACACACACATATTAAACATAAAATATGGCATAAATATAGCAAAAGCATTTCAGATATAGTCATAAAACCAAAAACTAAAAGAATTAGGGGTGTGATAATTATTCACCTTAACTTTGAGATTATAGATGAGAGATTTGATTGTTGAATTAGTTGATTACTTCTCTTCTCTTGGATCCTAGCTTTACTTCTTCTCTTGAGAATAGGATATGGTGGCTGGCCTTAGTAATTTAGTTTGAGTGAAATGAGAGTGAGAATGAATGTGAGTTACCCATCTCCTAAGGTTTTGGGGTATAAGGTTTTACTATTTCCCATATTGCCCTTCTCGTTTCCTAACACATTATTTAATGTTATTTCATTTTAGTTAACACTCTAATCTTGGCACGACTACCTTTAGCTAATCAAATCTCGACCTATCAATCTTCACATTATTTAATTTAGTTTTAACTAATTAAATACCTTATATAATGTTATAAAAATATAGGGTGTTACACTACAATTCTGATAAAAGCGGATTAATGCCAATTAAAGCAAATTCTATCCAACTAACCTACCCACATATAAGCATGTGATTGGCTGCCTCAACTTTTCAAATTCTTTACCAAAATAACTACCGCTTAATTTTAGATCAAAAACAAGGTTAATTTAGCAAATAGGCCCTTCTCTTAATCAAAACAATAATGCAATTAAGTTTTTCCTTCTAAAACTATTTAATTTTCATAGTAAATCGATTAGGAGAAATCCACAAAAATCATAGAAACTCACTTTCATCATATTATCTAACGTATCTAAATTTTAGACCCAAATCATCAATATAATTTCTGAATTAAATTTCTAATCCAATTAACCATATTTTCCTTTGAAAATTCATAATAATCTTTCCATAGCTTGAAAAATTATCAAAATTAAAATCCAACTCCAGAATCATGTTTTTCATAACATATAATTTTTTCATGGCATTCAAAAATCATTTACAATCGGTTTTTCCCTAAAACCGCACAAATTCTCATTTAAACAATCTTGTTTAAGTCAAACAAATTATGCTTCAAGCATATCATCATCCAAAACATCATAGGAACGAATTTAATCTTAAATCTGAAAACATACTTTCATAAAAAAATAGAGATGATATAAATTATTATTTATCTTGATTAAGATAAGGAGATTGGATTGAAATTAATTTCCTCTAGCTTTAATCCTTAGCTTTTCTTTGATTTCTTTTCTCTTTTCTTCTTAGCAATGGCCGACTCCTCTTTATGTTCGCATTTCATGTTTTTGTGAAAATGAGAAATAAACGTGAATGGTATAAAGAACGGAATAGATATAAGGGTTATGGTAACAAGTGCGACTAATTCCCAATATGCCCTTATGCAATTTAATTAGCTTATGAACCATTCTTAAGCCCATTTAATTAATCAATCATGACCTCTATGTATTTATTCAAATCGCAATCCTCTTATCACTTAACATATATATTATTCTATTTAACTTATCTAACTAAATCTCCCGAATATTGTTATTAAAAATTAGGCATGTTACACACATACAAATTCCAACTCGTAGTTCCTTATCCTAATCCTTCCTTTACCTTGAAGAAAGATCAACGAGTAATGTGGAATTATTCATTTGGACCTACCATTTCACGATGGCCTAAGTATAATACACATACCTTAAGGAAAGCTCAACAAATACATGCAATTATCTTACTCCGTCTTTTATATCTTAATAGTACTACACATAACATCCCTAGCTTGAGGAGAGCTCAACCACTAAAGAGTATGTACACGAATCATAGTGTAGAAGGGACGTTGGATACAAGAATTTCATTGAACTTGGATGAAGACCCATGAGGACCAACCTATTGAGTAACTATCAAAAGATCGACTTAAGGAAAATCAAAATACACCATGTAAAAATCAAAATAGGAATACTTATTATCAACTGCATCGTCATACGACAAATTCAACAAAACCATATACAGACAATGACAAGTGCAGGTAGAATTCAATTCCTAAGTAAGTTCCAAAGCCTACACCTAAACCACTCACGGTGAGGGCTATCAGGTGGGAACGAACCACTTTCTAGGGTGTATTACCAATGACGTAGCACGAAGTCACTAAATGCCTATTTTGTTTAATTACTTGATTAATCCTGGAGTGAAACTCCTGGGTTCCATCCCTAAGTTTTGTAAAAGACTCATCTAACCCCCTCTTATGCTTATTGATAGCCACATCACTAAGATCAAGACAATCTAAAGTTTGGGTCCTGAACCTATCCTCGCTTTCTTCAGAAGTTTGGTAAAAAAAAATTACATGACTAAAAAAAAACAACAAAGATGGTGCGATCATTTATAACTAAGTAAAATAGTGACAAAATAACACAGAAGATAAGTTTTCATTACATACTAAAAGGGCCTTGGAATTCACATATAAAATTTAAACATCTATATGAAGGCTTGAAATAACCTCAATTCTAGCTGCCCCTCGATATTCTTAAATGCCAGATCTTCATGGTCCTCTTTCTCCCCCTCATCCTTAATTATTCGTACAGAACGAGAAGGAGGTGCATTTTGCACGTCAACTTCCTCGTTCCAGTTAGCTCGATAGTGTTTGCAGATCGAGTCCACCATGAGCTTTTCCCTCATAAAATTAAGGCCAATCTCTACCTTAAACTGAAATTTGGGCAAGGAATGCAGATTGTAGACCATGATGGAAGTACTTTGCCTGAGATCTTTATGCGACGTGGCCAACTCATCACCCTTCTCCTTTAGCTCATGTTCTTTCAATACTCGGGCATCTGCCGTAGAGTTGACCCCCCTCTTGGCCTTTTCTCGATACACCCTAAAATCTTCCTGGATTTGGGTCTTCCCAGAAGCAAGGTTGTCTCTCTCAATGTGAGCAGAAGCGAGATCCACTTTAAGTCTAGCCATCCAAGTAAGAGTGATGACCTTCTCACCTTCCCACTTTTGTGCCTCTACCATTAAAATGGCAAGATACAAAAAATAAAGAAAATAAAATTAAAAAAATATGACTGGAGTAAGCCACCATAAAAGGGGAAAGATTGCTCAAGTAAGACCAGGACTTCTCCATCTCAAATAAAAGTTCAAAAGGGTAGAGCTTATGAAGTGGAAGGGGAAGGAGAGAGGACAGAGATGACAAGGCAATGCAAGACAATTTACCCATCGTAGTCCTCCCTACTTTTTCTGCTAGATTGAATATAACCCCTTCGGACTGAAACAACTAGCGAGCATTTGGTCCATGGCTGCCTCGTAGAGGAGGGACATGCAACACCATTAGAGCAGGGGTTGGAGGAACCACTATAGGAGGAGGAGGGGTAGGAGTAGCTAAATTTTTAGGGTCAACGTCAGGATCTTGGACAACGTCATGTTTTCTTTTTTGAACATCCATCTATGGTGGTTTTCTAGGCTTGAGAATCATAGCCAACAACATCGTCCATTGTACCTATATAGAAAGGGAATCTTAAGGCCATAAAAAGCTCCCCGACGGCGGTCAGAATCACAAGAATAATAAATATAAAATTTATTATAAATAAATCATAACCCTAGACCTAGTCGAAGTTGGGGAAGGCATAAAGATATTACGAGAAATGTGTGATTTGGGTGCATAAAATTATGTTTCTTTAGTGTATCTTCATTAAAGAACCTTTTCCCTCTCCTTTGCATCTAATCCTAAAATGCAGTTCCTATGCAATTCATAAGATTCGATGTCCTCCTTAGAAAAAATGATGTGAGTTGGATATTATGAAAAGAAGAAAGAAAGTTATCTAAGTTTGAAATATAGAAGTACAAATAAGCTTATCTATGAGTCTTTTGGAGAACATTTGATAGAACCAAATTTTTATTTGGGCATAGAAAAAGCCAATGTCGCCTCTTGAAGGACTTTTGTCAATGTGAAATAGAAATTGAACCCCCTCATAAGTGAGGTCGTAACCATTCTCAGCATAACGGATAAAGATGGTTATCATAAGAGTACAAGAAAGAGGGGCAACTTGGACAAGCATGAGATCAGTGGCGGACAACTATTGATAGAGGGTTGGGTTTGGGGAGAGATAAAGCCCACATCGTATATGTTCAGGTGTGAGGGTGGTAAAACACACTGAGGATTATTGATACGCTTATGAGATTCCAAAACCCTAACTTTATAACCTACGAACCCAAATTGATTTAAAATGCCCTCGGCAAAGAGGAAGCCATTTTAGAATCTCAAGATGAATTAAAAAAAGACATGCTAAACCAAAGAGATCTAATAAAAAAAGAAAAAAAGATTCTTACTCCAATCTAGAAGAAAATCCAAATTCAGAGACATAATCGACCTAACGGATATTGATTTTTTCGTTTCTTTCCTTCTTTGGATAAGAGTGTAAAAAGAAACAAAGAGATGATGAAGGAAATATGTATGTACCTTAATTTGAATTCTAGCCACACGATCTAAATGATGAAAGAACTTGTGAAATGTTAATCGATTAGTAACCAAAATAATGAATACAATGATCGATACATATTTGCCTAGAGAAACAAAAGGTTTGATTTAACAACGATCTAAAAAGTGGCCTAATGAGAGTGACATCTTTACAAGAGCATTAAATACAAAAATGATTAGTAAGAACTTTTTCACTGATGGAAAGAAAGGAACTGACTGAACTGACGAGATGCGAAGTCCCAATGTGAATGAAGACAAGTCTACATCGATCTACGATCGCCACAGACTTATAGGGCAAATGTTACACTGATATTTCCTGAACCTAGTTAAAGGCAAGATGACATAACTAATATCAGAATAGGATGCCCTTAGAATAAAAGTTGGACTGCGAAAAGGAAAAGCAAAGACTAAAGTGAAGTCAAAAGAATAATGCACTTGGAAACTATAGGACGACGACGACAAAGATTCGAACTGCGTCGTTCCCCTAATTTCAGTGTCACATTATGATACCGAGCCCAAAACTAAACATGGTCACAGGATGTCGTAAATAGTTTGTAATTATAATACTTGGAACCACAGCGTAACCATACTCCCGAATAACAATAAGACGTTAACGCCGCACTGTGACACAAAGAGCTGTATTAATGGTATTAAAGCATAACACATCTCACTTAAAAAAGGTTATATATGAATGGTCATTTCATATATCATTCTCACGGACCGATATAAACAAGTAATAGAACTACGCTAACAAATCCTGCATTAAAGGAAAATAGGGATGAACTACCCCCTTTTCTCTTCTTACAACTGAAAGAGAATGGAATGGCCCAATGCACCGCCATCATAAGGGCGCTGCTATTGGAATAATTCAATAAAGAAACTAGTCGCCATTAGAATATGAAAAGCGCAGGAGTAGAAAGACAAAAACTACGTTGCAGCTCTTCACCAAAATCTGCCCTTAATCCATTCTAACAGGCCATAAATGAACACTCCACATGTTAAGTGACCTAGGAACCCAACTAATGTTCCTAAAATTTAATGTGATGCTCACATTTTTAATATCAGATCTATGATGCGCTTATCAAGGACTTTTGAAGCAGTACCATGGGAAATCCATAGCATTCCAAGAGCTACATAAGGAGTTACCCAAACAGTGCTCCGTCGTAGTTCTTCACTTGTTAGGAAATGGCAAAGACACAAGCAGACCTTATCAAGTAACTTGCAAATACCAATATCAATGGCAAGTTGGAGCATATGAATATAGACATTGGGCTAACACCATAGGCTGGAGGAAAGTAACTCAACTCCAACTAGCCTCGTTGTAATGTTAGAAAAACACTGCAAGCTGAGACCACTTAAACAAAGCTCCAACAATGTTTTGCACTTACAGCTCAAACTTTATCTTCATTCTCAGAGCGGTATCATACCAACAATGCATAAGCGGACCGCACATGCCAGCCCTAAGGACATCGACGACGCTTAAGGATGAACATGAGGGAAACACCTCGTCACACTCTTATTCCTAAACAGGAGTGGATCATATGTGGTCCACTTCTCAGGTCAAAAGCAGGGAGCCTAATTTAATTCAAGTTTCCCGCTTCGATTTCAGATGTACCACTCAAACTCGGATGTTCCCGCTTTAATTTCAAACCTCTCATCGATACCCAGAATTTACCCATGTAAATTATAGTTTCCTACCAAAGACACAACAATAATCCATGCACAACAAACTAACAATGCGGATGGGTGACACAAGGCAAGATCCAATGGTGGAGATTAAAATAACAAAAGAAAAGAGATTGTGGTAGTCCGTGTGCATCTTTGCACTATAAATGTAACATCCCACCTTTTTGTACGTTTAAGCAGACACACGTGCCAACTCAAACCATACAAAAGAGCATATTGTTATTGGGATAAATTAGGAAAGCAGAGAAAGAAATAAAACAAAATAGAATCTTGCAATGAAACGATAAAATATAATAATCAAATAACAGTTCTTGAAGTTGTTTTACAAAAATTTGATTATACCTGTATAACACATATCAGAGTTACACATACTAGAGAATAATAAATAATGCAGTGAAACAGTATGAAAGAAGTGGAATAATATAATAGATAATAGTAACACAATCTTTGTCTTCGTCCTCCAGAAATAAGTCTTCAAATCCTGAAATGCTCAGATTGACCCGAGCGAATTGAAAAGACAAAACACTCGAGTCAGAGCTAAAAGATCTTATGTAAGTTAAATCAACTGCAAATGATATGCGTGTAATGGCATTAGAGATGTTTATGGATTTGACATCTCCTATCCAGTATCTAACGTGAGTGCAGTAACTTAAGAGATGCTCGGGATTCACATCTCCTAAGGATCCGTTAAACTATTTACTATGTAGTAATATTTCGCTATTATAATAATGCCTATTAGTAAAATAAACCTACTTTTAAATAGAGTTAAGGCTTTACATTTTCCACCTTAACACGTAATAGTGCCAGTAGTCTATATAGTACCTGCATATCTCCTGATCGGGAGACTATGAGACGATACTCCATAGATATGACACAAATCAAACAAGTACAAGGCTCGCTAGTGTAGGTGACAAGGCATACAAGGCAATGGCAGGGTAGATATACCAATTACGCATCTGGACTGGTGGTGACGCATAGCGCGCAGCTACCGCCCACCTCGAGCCACACCCCCAAAAATTAAAAGGTCCCCAATCAATCACAAAGTAATAGAATGGAATCGAAGGAGTATGTCCGACATGAGGGGCTACCTCACTGGTCTGTTAGCGCTCCTGTTTTAGCCACCTTATGCCAACTCATGGGATTCGGGTCCACGTATATACCTCAAAGGAACGTTACCACCATCCTACTTCATTCTGGAATCTCTACCACGTACACGGTTATTAAAGTGGTTTTCGGAGTTGGCAGAGAGTATGACAACTTTCGATCCTAGTCTCTTTAACAACCAAACGTTATTATAACACCGTGGTCATTTCAAAATAATTATACTTTAAAACCAAATATAATATCCATTTCAAACCCATATAAATACAATTTCATTTCCGTTTTAAAACCCAAATCAATATGATATCATTTTTATAAAACCCAAATCAATAGCACTTTCAATGTTATAACACTTCGAAACCAAACCCTTGAAATTATAACATTTTCAAATCATAATACTTTGAATTTTTAACTTTGAAACATAACTTCCATCACTTAAATGGTTCGAATATTAAAATACTTTATATAATAAATAGCTTCTTCAATTTCGCAAATCAATTCCAAAACAATTCGAATTCCTAAATTTTATATTTAGACCAAATCCCAAATCATAAATTTCAATACAATTCAATTTCCAAATAAACTATTTCAAATTATATTTATTTCACAACCGATTGATCCACTAAATAAATCCTTTCAAATTCAGTATATTTCAAGCCTTAAGTATTCAACAATTCCAAAACCAAGTTTGATAATTACAATTCAGCAATTCAATTTTTATTATTTAGTTTTGGAATATTTTACTTAACAAATCCATTATAATTTAAATATAACCCAAATTTCAAATAACTGAATATTTCCTTAAATTTAATTATACTTGAAATGCTCATTTAAATCACTCTAAGCCAAAATCAGATTATAAGAATCGTACCCTTTAGCCTCAATTTTATTTAAATCCCAAATCAAATTTATTTGAGTATAATTCTTAAATAATTTAATTCAAATCAATTTCATATTTATCTTCCAACCTAAATTTTATTTAAGTCATTATAAACCCCATATACAATATAACTTAAACAGGTACTTAACCATATTATATAAGACAATCATACTTTATTATTTGGCTTATTTTATATTTCCAAATGAATTTACACCTAGCTAAAAATCAATAATAAAATAACATTTATATAACATCTGAAATCAATATTTATATAATCTATATATTTCTTTACAATACCATAGTAATCATTTCAAAATATTTTTATATATAGACCGCGTGTCTGTATATAATTTCCTATCCTATGATCAAGTGATATGGATATTTATTATTTCAATCCGTAATTTAAAATAAAAATACGGTTATATATAATTTCAAACCGCAATCCCAAATGAAATAAAAATCCATAACAACTTGTAGTTTATAACAATATAAAGTACAACATCCATTCATCCATTATCAATCATCAAACATTTATCACAATCACCATCCAATTCAATCAATAACATCAATATAGAACAGATAATAAATAGCAGGTATATATTGGCAGTTTATATTGAAGAATAAATTAAATAACTATTTTATCCAAATAAATTCAAATAAACTGAGATGATGATTCAAAATATGCCAAACAGTCATAAATAAATTTCTAATCACATCATAAATCAATTTAACAAACATAAGAAATTTTAAAGGTTGTGAGTGGGATAAAACACTCACCTTTTGAATTCAAATTGAATTTAAATCCAATTCAAACCTAGAATTCAAACGGTCCTAGATTTTGCCCAAACAAGCGTCAAAATGTCATAAATTTCAATACGATCCTAGCGGAGAAAACCGCGCATGAATTGGACCTCGTATGTGAAAGATATACAGGTTAGAACGATCATACGTTTAAAATATAAACAAATAAAATAAGAAAAGGGCGAACCAACCATAACGCGACACATCAGCAAGTACACACGTTCCACACATCTTCACGTTATCGCTCCTAGGCTCACACCAACCCTAGTCGCCTTATGCCATCCGAACGCTTCCCCTTACCTGAACGCGACCGACTTCCGGCCACCACGGCAAGCTGTGACCCCACCCCTTGCACGCGTGCCTCTACCAGCGCCAACCGTGATCGCCACTTCTCCCAAATCGGCCCCTAAAAGCTACGGCCGCCGCTAAAAATCTTTCCTTAATCGAATTAAATCACAAAATCAAGCCATTGAATTGACGAACCAATTACACTGATGAGTTGCGTGCGATGATCTCCACAGACCCATACCCTTCAAACGACGATCGGTCGCAGTTGATCGCAACTCGATGAACAGCCGTAATTTTTTCTTCAATTTCTGGATAGACAGAGGTTCAAATTGGAAAATGAATTCTAGATCTGAGATGCGTTCGTCGAGAGCTTCAGATCAATATAAAATTTGATAGTATTTGAGGAGTTTGAAATTTTGACTTTGAATTTGATTTGAAATTGCAATTGAAAATTCTTGTTTTTTCTGCCATTGAAATGTAGAAGAGGAGCAATTGGAATTGTACGTATAGAAAAATGAATATAAAAAATAGGCTAGGGTTTGTAACAGGATATATATAGGTAGAGTTGAGAAATAGAGGAACAGATACGATTGGTTTGGACCGTTGAACGATAAATGGCCCGAAAAGCCCGTTCTGACTCTGTAACCAAATTGGGTCAACCCATATATCAAAATAGGCGTTTTAAAATATTTTAAAATAAATGGAATAGGTTTCAAGTTCAAATTCCATCATATGAAGAAGTTATGCTAAAATCAAGTTATTTCAGATTGATTTCAATTGATTTCTGGGTGTTTCGAGTCCGTACGATCAAACAACAAGTGTGATCGTTACAAAACTTGAAATCTTACAATAATTCACCATTACAGATCTGACAAAATTGGTTTCGTCGAAATCCGAGTCAGTGGAAAAAAGGGCTATTTTCTAGTTAATTGAATAAATTATTAATTGATTAATTAAATCAAGTTTTCAATTTCAACTCTATAATTAACAAATTTCATCATTTTTTAAATTTCTTAATCATGTACACTAATTTAACCAAATTTAAATGTCAATTTAGAGCTGATTAATTTATCAATTTCAGTGTTAGCCTTAATTCCGTTAAATTCAGAAATTATAAATTTAATTTCTAATAATTCCATTTAATTTACTTTTATTCTATTATTCAATTCATTGTTGTCAAATGGATGCATTTAACATTGGATTCATGATCTATTACATTAATATTCTCAAATTTCATCTTAATCTCCATTAACGTAATAATTAAATATTTAATTTCATTTATTTGCAATTAATCCAATTATTGAATCTAAATTTCAATAAAATAAATAAATCTTGATTTCCATTCTTTAAATCAACCAATTGTCATATTAAAAATAGAATTAACATTATTTCCAATTATTTCTTTAATTTATACTAACTTTGATTTTATCAAATAGTTTATTACGTATTATTTCATCAATTAATATACTTTGAACTTATTTCCCAATTTATTAATTACAACCAGTTATAATCTTACAATTGGTTCAATTAATTGGGTTTGCACCAAATTAATTATTTATTAACTTGTATTAACATTATTACCTTTATTTTAGCGATTTCATTATTAAATTACATATTTCTTTATTTTCTTTCCGAGTTAAATTACTAAAACTTATTAAATTAACAAAATTTAATTATCGAAAATTACGGGTCGTTACACTCTCCCCCACTCAAAATTTATAAACAAATAAATTTATAAACAAATAAATTAACTTTATAAACAAATATTAACTTTATAAACAAATAAATTTACAAAATTAATTAATTTAAATAAAATATACCAATTTATAACCATTAAATCATTTTATACTTAAATTAATAAAGTTTGGAAACATTTTCAAAAAATTTCTAAGCCCAAAATTTATGGAAAATTTCGGCAGAGTCCCCTTTGTACGGAGAGGCTCAGGAGAAAATATAATATCAAATATAACAATATACAACATATATTTTCCAAAATAATATATCCCAACACGGGAAAAACAATATAATAACGCTATAAACCGTAACCCGAGAACGTACCTATTTGTCGGGCAATAATGCTTAATTATGAAACCAAAAGCAGTCGCCATTGCTTCTATAACCTGTATTTCACTTATGTAATCTAAAAAGGTTAATAATTATATAAATGAAATATTTAACTTGTTTCAACCACTAACAACCAAATCAATATAAACAACCATCATTTGCAACCAACATACAGTCATCATATGAAATCAAAACAAATCAATCATCCATCCGTATCAAACCAAACAAATAGTTCGGGTTCAAAACTTTAAATTGTACAGAATGGACAATAAACTATTAAGTGCACCATTTACTCAACCGTCTTAGATGAAACTAAATAGATTATTCATACCTCCAAACAAATTTAAAGTATCCTTGCCCAAACAACCATACACCAAGACGAACAACAATTTCAAACAATAAATTAAGTTCATTTTTATTAATTTCATCTCATAACATTTATTATTTCATTCCCTTTTTATTTATATAATGATTCATCCTTTAAATTTTCATTTACTTCATACAAACTTTTATTTTCATTTATTCATATCATGTCAGTTTCTTTTTATTTCATTTCATTTATTCACTACTTAATTTCATTTACTTGCTTTAATTAAAAATAGTTTCAATATTAGCTTAAGTTCAAAATCTTTACTTACATTGATCATTTCCTATTTCATTTAATTAATAACATTGAAATATTGACTCAAGTTTATAACTACTTTCATGTCAAATTTCTTATTTATAAAGTAAATTTTATTGAACACTTTCATTATTTCAAGTTTTTTACTTGTACAATATCCATTATATTTTCTTATAAGCATTTTAAATTTTTACATCTTTTGGTAAGTTATATATATGTGCTTTAAGAATGCAATTGGAAGTTATACAAGTTTCTCATTTCTTTTAAATTAATTTAGTGTTCAGTAATCATATCTTTTGTTTCATATGTCACTAATTTCAACTTTCTTGTAATTTCCTTTATAACCTATCATTAAATCACTTATTTTAAATTAAAGGTTTCAATTATTGATTAGTTACATTCCATTTCACTACAATAATTGAGACTATTGATCAACGGAAACTTAAGAACTAAATACCGGGTTAAATTCCAAATAATTTTAAAATAATAGATAAATGTATATACTTACAACTTATACATCCAATTATATTTAAAATCATTTGAAATTCATATTTGTTTATCAAAATAAGCCTGCAGTAAAGCTACTACAGTGGCCTTCCCACTTCGAAACTCGAAAATGAATGTCGATGATGCGTGCACTCATCGCCGAAATCATATTCCAGCGACAGAAAGGGGAGTACAGAACTTATTTCTTTCCAAAGTTTCTTTAAAACAATTATTTCAATTTATATTGAAATATTTATATCAGAAGACACTTATAAACAATATTATTAAATTCCAAAATCCTTTGAAAGAAATTTTCACAATCCCGGAACTTATGTTCTAAAATTTCCAAATTTTATTTTATTTTATTTTCTTCAACACTAGTTTCCAATCAATATTTATAAATCTCACTACCTAATAACCAATATAGTACGACCAAATATATATCTTATTTATAACAATTTATTTTATATATATAGAAAATATAATAGGCAAAATTATTTCATTCACCTATATTCGAAACAATACTGTGTCGGTCTGTCCTATTAAGTGTTTAGAAAGCCCTATTGATGTCATAGCATCCTATGCACCAACCAGAATCTATAAATACAAAACGGAACAAATTAACACAATATAAAAACCCTTTTATAACACTAACAAATATGCACACTCAGCGACTCATCATAGGGTATTACTACCCTATTAATAAAGAGTTAGACCCCACAAAGCTAAGGTTTATCACTAAACCAAAGCTCTGATACCAGATGTAACATCCTGCCTTTTTGTACGTTTAAGTAGACACACGTGCCAACTCAAACCATACAAAAGAGCGGATTGTTATTGGGGTAAATAAGAAAAGCAGAGAAAGAAATGAAACAAAACAGAATCTTGCAGCGGAACGATAAAATATAATAATCAAATAACAGTTCTTGAAGCTGTTTTACAAAAATTTGATTATACTTGTATAACACATATCAGAGTTACATATACCAGAGAATAATAAATAATGCATCAGAACAATATGAATGCAGTGGAATAATATAATAGATAATAGTAATACAATCTTCATCTTCGTCCTCCAGAAATAAGTCTTCAAATCCAAAAATGCTCAGGTTGACCCAAGCGAATTGAAAAGACAAAACCGAGTCAGAACTAAAAGATCTTATGTAAGTTAAATCAACTGCAAATGATATGAGTGTAACGGTGTCAGAGATGTTTACGGGATTTGACATCTCCTATCCTGTCTCTAACGTAAGTGCAGTAACTTAAGAGATGCTCGGGATTCACATCTCCTAAGGATACGTTAAACTATTTACTATGTAGTAATATTTCGCTATTATAATAATGCCTATTAGTAAAATAAACTTACTTTTAAATAGCGTTAAGGCTTTATATTTTCCACCTTAACATGTAATAGTGCCAGTAGTCTATATAGTACCTGCACATCTCCTGATCGGGAGACTATGAGAAGATACTCCATAGGTATGACACAAATCAAACAAGTACAAGGCTCGCTAGGGTAGGTGACAAGGCACACAAGGCAATAGCAGAGTAGATATACCAATTACGCATCTAGACTGGTGGTGACGCATAGCACGCAACTACCGTCCACCTCGAGCCACACCCCCAAAAATTAAAAGGGCCCCAATCAATCACAAAGTAATAGAATGGAATCGAAGGAGTGTGTCCGATAAGAGGGGCTACCTCACTGGTCCGTTAGCGCTCCTGTTTAGCCACCTTATGCCAACTCACGGGATTCGGGTCCACATAGATACCTCAAAGGAACGTCGCCACCATCCTACTTCATTCTGGAATCTCCACCGCGTACATGGTTATTAAAGTGGTTTTCGGAGTTGGCAGAGAGTATGACAACTTTCGATCCTAGTCTCTTTAACAAACAAATGTTATTATAACACCGCGGTCATTTCAAAATAATTATACTTTAAAACCAAATATAATATCCGTTTCAAACCCATATAAATACGATATCATTTCCGTTTTAAAACCCAAATCAATATGATATCATTTTTATAAAACCCAAATCAATAGCACTTTCAATGTTATAACACTTCGAAACCAAACCCTTGAAATTATAACATTTTCAAATCATAATACTTTGAATTTTTTAACTTTGAAACATAACTTTCATCACTTAAATGGTTCGAATATTAAAATACTTTATATAATAAATAGCTTCTTCAATTTCGCAAATCAATTCCAAAACAATTCGAATTCCTAAATTTTATAATTAGACCAAATCCCAAATCATAAATTTCAATACAATTCAGTTTTCAAATAAACTATTCCAAATTATATTGATTTCACAACCGATTGATCCACTAAATAAACCCTTTCAAATTCAGTATATTTCAAGCCTTAAGTATTCAACAACTCCAAAACTAAGTTTGATAATTACAATTCAGCGATTCAATTTTCTATTATTTAGTTTTGGAATATTTTACTTAACAAATCAATTATAATTTAAATTTAACCCAAATTTCAAATAACTGAATATTTCCTTAAATTTAATTTACTTGAAATGTTCATTTAAATCACTCTAAACCAAAATCAAGTCATAAGAATCGTACCCTTTAGAGCCTCAATTTTATTTAAATCCCAAATCAAATTTATTCGAGTATAATTCTTAAATAATTTAATTCAAACCAATTTCAAATTTATCTTCCAACCTAAATTTTATTTAAGTCATTATAAACCCTATATACAATATAACTTAAACAGGTACTTAACTATATTATATAAGATAATCAAACTTTATTATTTGGCTTATTTTATATTTCCAAACGAATTTACACCTAGCTAAAAATCAATAATAAAATAACATTTATATAACATCTGAAATCAATATTTATATAACACATATATTTCTTTACAATACCATAGTAATCATTTCAAAATATTTTTATATATAGACCGCGTGTCTTTATATAATTTCATTTCCTATGATCAAGTGATATGGATATTTATTATTTCAATCCGTAATTTAAAATAAAAATACGGTTATATGTCATTTCAAACCGCAATCCCGAATGAAATAAAAATCCATAACAACTTGCAGTTTATAACAATGTAAAATACAACATCCATTCTTCCAAAATGATTCATCAAACATTTATCACAATCATCACCCAATTCAATCAATAACATCAATATAGAATAGATAATAAATAACAGGTATTTACTGGCAGTTTATATTCGAGAATAAATTAAATAACTATTTTATCCAAATAAATTCAAATAAACTGAGATGATGATGCAAAATATGCCAAACATTCATATATAAATTTCTAATCACATCATAAATCAATTTAACAAACATTAGAAATTTTAAAAGTTGTGAGTGGGATAAATTGAATTTAAATCCAATTTAAACCCAAAATTCAAACGATCTCGGATTTCACCCAAACAAGCGTCAAAATGTCAGAAATTTCAATACGATCCTAGCGGAGAAAACCGTGCGTGAATTGGACCTTGTATGTGAAAGATATACAGGTTAGAACGATCATACGTTTAAAATATAAACAAATAAAATAAGAAAAGGGCGAACCAACCATGACATGACACATTAGAAAGCACATATGTTCCAAACATCTTCACGTTATCGCTCCTAGGCTCACACCAAACCTATCCGCCTTATGTCGTTTGAACGCTTCCCATTACCTGAACGCGACCGACTTTCGGCCACCACGCCAAGCCGCGACCCCACCCCTTGCATGCACGCCTCTACCAGCGCCAACCGTGACCGCCACTTCGCCCAAATCGGCCCCTAAAAGCTACGGCCGCCGCCAAAAATCTTTCCTTAATCGAATTAAATCACAAAATCAAGCCATTGAATCGACGAACCAATTACACCGATGAGTTGAATGTGATGATCTCCATAGCCCCATACCCTTCAAACGACGATCGGTCGCGGTTGATCGCGACTCGATGAATGGCCACAATTTGTTCTTCAATTTCTAGATAGACAGAGGTTCAAATTGGAAAACGAATTCTTGATCTGATATGTTCTTGTTGAGAGCTTCAGATCAATATAAAATTTGATAATATTTGAGGAGTTTGAAATTTTGGCTTTGAATTTGATTTGAAATTGCAATTGGAAATTCTCATTTTGTTTGCCATTGAAATAAGGAAGAGGAGCACTTGGAATTGTATGTGCAGAAAAATGAATATAAGAAATAGGCTAGGGTATATAATAGGATATATATATATATATATATATATAGGTAGAGCTGAGAAATAGAGGAACGGATACGATTGGTTTGGACCGTTGAACGATAAATGTCCCGAAAAGCCCGTTCTGACTCCGGAACGAAATTGGGACAACCCATATATCAAAATAGATGTTTCAAAATATTTTAAAATCAATGGAATAGGTTTCAAGTCCAAATTCCATCGTATGAAGAAGTTATGTTAAAATCAAGTTATTTCAGATTGATTTCAATTGATTTCTACGTGTTTCGAGCCCGTACGATCAAAAGGCAAGTCGATCGTTACAAAACTTAAAATCTTATAATAATTCACCGTTACGGATCCGATGAAACTAGTTTCGTCAAAATCCGAGTCAGTGGCAAAAATGGTTATTTTCTAGTTAATTAAATAAATTAATAATTGATTAATTATATCAAGTTTTCAATTTCAAATCTATAATTAACAAATTTCATCATTTTTTTATTTCTTAATCATTTACACTAATTTAAGCAAATTTAAATGTCAATTTAGAGTTGATTAATTTATCAATTTCAGTGTTAGCCTTAATTCCATTAAATTCAGAAATTATAAATTTAATTTCCAATAATTCCATTTAATTTACCTTTCTATTATTCAATTCATTGTTGTCAAATGGATGCATTTAACATTGGATTCATGATCTATTACATTAATATTCTCAGATTTCATCTTAATCTCCATTAACATAATAATTAAATATTTAATTTCATTTATATGCAATTAATCCAATTATTGAATTTAAATTTCAAAAAAATGAATAAATCCTTATTTCCATTCTTTAAATCAACCAATTATCATATTAAAAATAGAATTAACATTATTTCCAATTATTTCTTTAATCTATATTAACATTGATTTTATCAAATTACAGTTTATTACGTATTATTTCATCAATTAATATACTTTGAACTTATTTCCCAATTTATTAATTACAATCAGTTATAATCTTGCAATTGGTTCAATTAATTGGGTTTGCACCAAATTAATTATTTATTAACTTGTATTAACATTATTACCTTTATTTTAGTTATTTCGTTATTAAATTATAGATTTTTTTATTTTCTTTCCGAGTTAAATTACTAAAACTTATTAAATTAACAAAATTTAATTATCGAAAATTACAGGTCGTTACAATAAATAGGAGAGACACTATAACAAGATGGGGATTCCTTTTAGAGGAAAATTAAAAGAATTGTATTTTCTATTTTACTCTCATCCATATAAAATTGTATTAAGGAGAAATATATAAAGAAAGATTTGACCCGTGGATGTAGGATTTTGAAAGAATTCAAACCACGTAAAATTCCTATGTCTTTCAATTTTACGCACTATTACTTAATTTCTTAACTTCAAATCCCTCTCAACTCTGATTCATTAGTAGAATATAACCTAATTTGACATTTTAATAAACAGTTAAAGTGTAACTACCTGCTTGTGTAAGCTTCCAATGACACAACTACTACTCAAAGGCGAATTTACTGTCACTTAAATTTGTTAATTCCAAAATTATGGAAGTAATTAAAGATTCAATCACTCTACAATCATCTAAGGTGTTGTAAGATGAAAAACCTCGCCAATAATAGTAATTATTAGTTATTAAAAATTATTTATTAAATGTTATTTCTTATTTATTAATTATTACTTCTTAATTATAATTGAATATTAATTAAATGTTATATTGTTAATTATTAATAGTAACTATTAGTTATTTTTATTATTTATTATGTATTTAATATTAGTTATTAATTATTAATTATTAATTACTAAAAGTTAATTATTAATTATCTAATAGTAATTATTAATTTTTAATCATATTTATTACAACTTTTCAGAAAAACAATTGTAAAATTTATGAGTATGTCAACTAAATAAAAATGTTGTTATAAATCAATATTTACAATGTTTCATGTTAAAACATTGTTAAAGAGTATTATTACAGCTTATGTGAAAAAAGTTATAAAAAAATGTTTTTAAATTTTTTTCTTCAAAATATTGGTAAAATTATATTTTACAATGTTTTTTTGCAAAAATGTTGTATGCAAAAACATTATAAAGGGGTATTTTTTATTTTAGTGCTGAGATGTAGAGGCATGTGATGCCGTAAGATATTATACTCATCTCTCTTAAAATGTCAATAAGACTTAGTTATAATTATTTCACATTACGAACTTAAAATAATATTGCTCTCTATCAATTGCAATATAACTATAGTACTTTATATATGCTAGCACCAAAATTGGTCACTAACACCCTTGAGTAGAGTTATGTAGAGAGATTAATGAGGAGAGTAAATTAGGACTGAAAAATAGTGTAATTCAATGAAAAAGAATAACAAAAACGAGAACACCAGATTTATAGTGGTTCGGCGTAACTGCCTACATCCACTCTGAGTTTAATCCTTTATTGCTTTCTCAATTACTTGAATACAGATACAATCCGTAAATCAATCACTTGGATACAAGTTTGAATTAAAAAGAGGAGAGTATAAGAAATGGCAGAGTCTCCCCAGTGTTCCCGGAAAAAAAGGGTCCATTTCACTGTGCCCCTGCCCCTCTATTTATAGACGAAGGTGGGTTGGACTTCCCTGGTGGGCCAGATGGCTAGACAGCTCAGTCCAGATAGGACGCGCCCTGCATGCCGAGTGAAACATGCCGAACGGTCGGCATGCCGAGCCCTCCTTTCCAAGTCGATGGATCTCTCTGTTGAATGGAGGAAGCGGGCCGAACGATGCTAGGATGCCGAGTGGGGCGTGGATGCTGAGTGAGGAGGATACGCCGAGTAGAGGGAATGCCGAACACAGGACATGCCAAACAAAGGATATGCCGAGCACAGGATGTGCCGAACAAAGGGTATGCCGAGTGAAGAGCAGGCCGAGTGGAGGGAGTGCCGAGTGAAATGCTGAAGGTCTCGTGCCGAGTGCAAACCTGGATGGACGTACGTTCTTCAATGCCGAGTACAACCCTGCATGCCGAACGTTCAAATGTGCCGAGTGCTCCTATATGCCGAGCATTCCATAGATGTCGAACGATATACAATATCGAACGTTTCTCAATGCCGAGCCTCATTCCAATGCCGAACGCTCTTGATTGCCAAAACATGTCGACTGCATCAAATCCGTATATCCTCAGGCTCTTCTTGGTCAGAATCTTGTCTAGTGCTAATGATAATTTCTTCAACTATCATTTTGTAACCGGGTCAAGATGCCGGTTAACATTTGCCCCCCAAAGTGTGTCGTGTGAAGCAACACAACACGCTTTGAATCAGTGAGTATTCCTCGTCTTCAGAAAGAAATCCATCCTGTTTCTTGAATAGTCATTGTCCTCCGATTTATCCTCCAAAGGTGTTGTATTCTTCTTTGGTCATCGTGATGTTTGGTCGATTCCCAATATTATGAATCCTAGGTTGTAGTTCATTAGTGGCAATCCGTGTCTGATTCTACAGAGCTAGTAAGCTTCGGCTGTCTGATCTAGTCTTTTCTTAATAACCCTTAGTGAGAACTCAATTTCTGTTGATTTCAAGAAGTTGGACTTGTTCGGATCTACACATGCACGTTTGGTCACATGTTCTTTCCATTGGCTCTCGAATGCGTTTTATATGCTCATCAATCGTCGCCAACTCCGTCCAGTTTAATTGCAATTCTATTGTGATTCCTTGATTGTATTTTCTGTGAAATAAGGGTTGCAATTAGCCACTTGAGGAGTTTTCCGAACCCCTCTTCAGTAAAAACTCTATGATTTTGTTCACAACTTCAACCTGTTCATTTGCAGGTATAATGGATCATGGACGGTCATAAGGACAGTTGACGTTATGGATAAAGAAGTTGATTATTTTCTTCATCTAGGTCGTGGTTAAGAGTTCTTTATCTGCCCATTCGGTGAAGTAATCAATTACTATGATGGTGTATTTCGTTCTACCTTTAGGATTGGTAAGAAGAGGACATCAATGCCCCCAAGTGGGAAACGGCTGTGGACTAGCCATTTGAGTAATTTCCATCGGTGGGGTTCCTGGATTTTTGCAAACATCTTGCACTTTTCGCATTGTCTAGCATGATCGACCGTATCTAGATTGATAGTTGGCCAGTAGTACCTGTAGCAAAGTATCTTCTTTATCATGGTTTTCCCCCTGATGCTATTACCGCATTCTTCTTCATAGAATTTGCTCAAGATATCATCATCGGCGATGCGCCGAAGCATGGGGATGGATAAACTCCTTTTGACACATGACTTATTCTTAGATGATTTGGCATGAAGATTTGAGGAGGATCTGTCGTTTTCCATTCCTCCGTTCAGTAAGAATTCCTCATTGTAGATAGTCTTCGACAGGGATCAACCATGACACCTTTTCATTTTGTTCGCTGAGTACGTGCGTAATGATGTAATACGTGAAGTCGGTTAGTGGCTCTTGGGCTTGGCCGAGATAAGGAGCAAGACAATGCCCCCTAGCAAGATCAACTTCCTTAAATTTGTATACAACCAATCGAGAACCACAAAAGATATGTAAAGTTTTCACTTCAAATCCTTTAGCAAGCTTGAGGCTGGCAGTCAAGGCTTCATACTAAGCAGCGTTGTTTGTTATAAGTAAATCGAGTTTCAGGACGTAGCAGATTGATCGTTCCTCAAGAGCCATTATCATGACTCCTATGCCATAATACTGATAATTAGATGCTCCATCCGCGTACGTTTTCCATCTTATGGTTGGTTCTCTACTACTCTTCAAGTAGTCATCTGAGGTAGTCAATTTGGGTGTGAGGTCTGCTAATTTCCGTCCTTGGATAGCCCTTCGAGGGAAATAAGCGATACCGAATTAGCTTAGTTCAATATTCTATTTAAGTAGTCTTTCAGACGTCTCAGGTCATTGTATGCCCTGTCGCAACGGCTGGTAAGCATAGATGCTGATGGAGTGAGCCTAAAAGTAAGAGTGGAACTTTCATGATGAAATCAATAGACATTGTGCTAGCTTTTGTAGCTTCGGGTTGATATTCAATGCATGGCTCACGATTGTTAATGAAATCACATGTGCATGCCAGAATGGGTCCAAGGGAGCATATCATCATTTATTCAGAAAAATCCAATTAATTCTTCTATCATCACTACACTGAGCTGTGATCCGATATTTAGCACCCGAGATGGGGTCACCATGGCTAGCTGTAATGTCGACCGTCATCTTAGCAGGTTCCATCCAAGATTCTTTGAGTACAGATGTAACTATTTTGCATAACATTCAATGTGAAATATGGTTGGGACGGCCAATGTTGACGGTTACTCTAGTCGAATCCTAGATTCTTGTCATGAGTTATTAAGTCTAATAGTGAAGGACTCTGAATGCTCTAATAGATTATCAACGAATGGCCAAAGATCAGGCTTAAAAGCGCATTGAAGGAAATGTCGGTGGGGTCAGCCTTGAGTGGCGTGCAACTGTATAGCTGGATCTTGCTATGAGTTTGAATTTGCTTGTATATTCGAGTAATGCACTTTCTATTCAATGCATTCGCGATCCTTTACCCGTCCTTCGAGTTGGAGTGAAAGTCAATTGCCAATGAGCTAAGGTATCGATTTAATGATTCTATCTCTCGGCATCCTTTCGGTCATTGCCTTGAGTAGCTGTAGGCACTATATATAAGTTTTAATACTGAGCTATCGTAGCCAGTCTTTGGACGGCCATGCGTCTTCCCCCAGTCTCGGGTTGATAAATGTACTGCATGGACGGTTGAATAGCCGTTCTAGCCATGTCTATGTTCTCACCTAAATTCCAAAGACATAGAGGTGATCGATGAATAGTCGGTTCACATTCATCCTGCTTCTCGCTCGTTCCCCCAGGTCTGGGTAAACACCGATAAGTAGGAAGGCCAGCCATGCTCACTTTAGCTTTACTCTCTTTCCCGCTGAATCGTGGGATCATGTCAGTCGATGGGAGGCTAGGTATCGCCTATCTTGGATTCTATCGTGTTTTTTCATTCCAAGGGGAATACTTCGATACCACGTCAGTTTTAGGGCGTAATTTGGACAGTGGATGGTCATCTACGTCCACTTTGGTTCATGCTCTGTAATCAGTTATCGGGGTAAAGTTGGCCACAAATGCAGTCGGGTTATGCTCATCCAGTTTCATACTCCTCCTGACGAATGAGGGTGCTGGAGAATTTTTGACCAAGTATTCATGGTTTACCCTCCTTTCCACACTCTGGAGGTCATAGTTTTTCAAGAAACATCCGAGTCACATTCGTATGTGCTTGGTGCGGATCGGTATTGACCCTCGATCTGGGGTATGATATAATCGATTGCTCGTACTTTGGATGCCATTTCGATTGGTTTTGTATTGAGGCTTCCCTGCAGTCGTTGCTTCAAGTTATAAAGAACGCCATGCTAGAGCTACAGTAAGCTGTCGTATTCAGCTTTTTAGTGATTTGTAACCATGCTCCCAGCATTGATTTGGCCAGGCCACTAGTTGGATGGTCGAACTCCATCCTTAGCGGGTTAATAATCCTTCGGTTGATTCCATGCCGAAGTTTGCGTAATAGAGAATGGTCGGAATCCACTCGTCTATTTATCGATGTTTATACACCACTCTGCATTCTGGTGACTTAGTGTTTTTCTCCCCTCGGTTGATTCGCGCCCAATTTATACTCATGCTTCGGTCCATGCTCCGGGGACTTAGAGATTTGTCGAATGGTTTATGCTTTAGTCCACAGTTCGAGACACAGGGATTTTTGTCAACTCGTTTATACTCCAGTCCGCATTCTAGGATTTTAGTAATCTAGTCCGCTTCTGGGATTTGGAGATTCTTCTCAAGTCTTTTATAATCTAGTCCGTGCTTTGGGGACTGAGAGTACCGTAGTCCGCACTCTAGGGATGTAGAGGTTTTTAGGTCGTTTATACTCTAGTCCGCACTCAGGGGACTAGGAGCACTTTAGTCCGCACTCTGGGGACATAGAGGTTTCTGTGTCGTTTATACTCGAGTCCGCACTCTAGGGACTTAGAGTACTCCAGTCCGCACTCTGGGGACTTAGAGGTTTAAGTCGTTCATATTCTAGTCCGCACTCTGGGGACTTAGCGTACTACAGTCCGCACTCTGGGGACTTGGAGGTTTAAGTCGTTTATACTCTAGTCCACACTCTGGGGACTTAGAGTACTCCCGTCCGTGCTCCGGGGATGTAGAGGTTCTTAGGTCGTTTATACTCTAGTCCGCACTCAGGGGACTTAGAGTACTCCCGTCCGCGCTCAGGTGATTGGAGCGCTTGATGAAGACAAGTCCGGAACCTCCTCCTATACCGACGGGGGTTATGAAGTAGAAATTACAGGCGCCTCTAATCACACATCCGAATTGAGCATGAAGGAGCGGCTCGAGAAAGAGAAGGTCGGGGTCAAGGTCGAACCCCGAGTTGTGGACTTGGACGATCCTTTGAACAAGCCGTTTGAAAGTCATCCTTCCTGGCGGGTCCAAGCCTATGGAAGTTCTCTGTACTTCTTCAGTTGCTACCCCTCTATCAAATAAGAGTACCAAGGGTAAATTCTATGGAGAGGAGCCATCCGGAAAGGAGTTGAAGAAGTACAAGAAGTGATTACTATCCTCGTTCAACGAGAGTTAGTTTAAGTCATGTAATTATTTTCATCTATTTCCTTAGTCCTTGTAAATAGAATGTCGACTCCGAACTTTGGAGGGGTTGTAATAGGAACTCATTTCTCATTAAAGTTTAGTTCCTTTTTCCGTCTTACAAAAGACTCTTATTGTTCAGTTTTCTTTGTGATTGTGATGTTGATCCAAGCAGTTGTGAGTAACATAGACTTCTTGGTCCATCTTCATATAACTCGGAAACACTTCGGGAGTTGTTGAACTTCCATTCTGTGCTTCGAGCACTTAGAATACATTCTAGCCCGTATGTCAGGGATTTGACAAATTCAAGTCATTTGTGTCATAGTTCATATTCAGGGAACTAGGAGATCCGAATTGCTTATATTCGAGTCCGCACTCTGGGGACTTATACTCAAGTCTGCACCCTGGGGACTTGGAGGTTCAAGTCATTCATAATCTAGTCCGCGCTCTGGGGACTTAGAGTACTCCAGTCCGCGCTCTGGGGACGTGGAGGTTTAAGTCGTTTATACTCTAGTCCGCGCTCTGGGGACTTAGAGTACTCCAGTCCATGCTCTGGGGACTTGGAGGTTTAAGTCGTTTATACTCTAGTCCGCGCCCTGGGGACTTAGAGTACTCCAGTCCACACTCTGGGGATTTGGAGGTTTAAGTCATGTATACTCTAGTCCGCACTCTGGGGACTTGGAGTACTCCAGTCCGCGCTCTGGGGACTTGGAGGTTTAAGTTATTTATACTCTAGTCCGCGCTCTGGGGACTTAGAGTGCTCCAGTCCGCGCTCTGGGGACTTGGAGGTTTAAGTCGTTTATACTCTAGTTCGTGCTCTGGGGACTTAGAGTACTCCAGTCCACGCTCTGGGGACTTGGAGGTTTAAGTCGTTTATACTCTAGTCCGCGCTCTGGGGACTTAGATTACTCTAGTCCACACTCTGGGGATTTGAAGGTTTAAGTCATGTATACTCTAGTCCGCACTCTGGGGACTTGGAGTACTCCAGTCCGTGCTCTGGGGACTTGGAGGTTTAAGTTATTTATACTCTAGTCCGCGCTCTGGGGACTTAGAGTACTCCAGTCCGCGCTCTGGGGACTTGGAGGTTTAAGTCGTTTATACTCTAGTCCGCGCTCTGGGGACTTAGAGTACTCCAGTCCACGCTCTGGGGACTTGGAGGTTTAAGTCGTTTATACTCTAGTCCACGCTCTGGGGACTTAGAGTACTCCAGTCCATGCTCTGGAGACTTGGAGGTTTAAGTCGTTTATACTCTAGTCCGCGCTCTGGGGACTTAGAGTACTCCAGTCCACGCTCTGGGGACTTGGAGGTTTAAGTCGTTTATACTCTAGTCCGCGCTCTGGGGACTTAGAGTACTCCAGTCCGCGCTCTGGGGACTTGGAGGTTTAAGTCAGTTATGCTCTTGTCCGTGCTCTGGGGACTTAGAGTACTCCAGTCCGCGCTCTGGGGACTTGGAGGTTTTTAAGTTGATAGTAGTCGTATTTCCACTCTTTAATTTGTATTTATCTACCGTATCGAGGCTAATGTTGTCGAATGAACAGTCGAACCACGTTTGCTCATGGAATGGGATCTTGCCCCCAGCTCAAGGGACGAAATTTGAAAAATGGACGATCGATTCTCGTCCGCTTGGTAATTATAGCTCTTCCAATCGAGTCAGGGAAGGAGGTATATGACAGATGGTTGGATCACATCCATGTTGGGTTAGATAGCCAAATCTCTTATAGTTTTCTCCGTATCTCCTTCTAGAAAATAAGGATAATAGATTGTTGAGTAGATAAAGTAAGTTGCATATGTTCCAAGGTGCAGTCGTGTCCATGTATTGAGGGCGATGGTTAATGAGTAGGCAGTCCACCTCAACTACTTCAAGTCGGGCTTTCGAATAACCTTTTGTGTTCAAGGTAGGACTGGATGTGTAGATGAACAAATCATGTCCACTCTGGACAGATCCCGGCATCACTAAGCTTCAGGAGGGGCATATGTATTTTGTCCAACTTTGTTCTATGACTTGATTTGAGTGGGCGATCGAGCCATACTCATTCCAAGCCCTGTTCAGGTCTCTGAGTCAAACGTGGAGGTCAATGAATGGATGGTCATTCATGTCGACTTTGTATTTGGGCTCTAATCGTGATGAGCTTTTCAATCTCTAGTTCTTGGCCCCAAATTAAAGGCACATGATTGATGATGAGCGATTGAATCATTCTCGTCTAAATGTAACTCCACACGTCCGATCATGGTCTGTGTGGATTGGTTGGTGACCAAATCTGAGTATCCAATCTCCTGCATCGTTTTGAAAGTAGTTTAGTTCAAGTTAGTCATAGTTCATAGAACAATTGAAATAGAAATGGAAATGATTCAAAGAAGATTATGATAAATCTCATTGATAGATGAAGTAGCATCGTGTGCTTGCTATTCGACTTTTGCCCCTGGCTCCTTTCAAAGGGTTGTCGGCCGTCAGCAGTCCAATTGATAATCATATCCCTTTATTAATAGGCATCGGATATTCGCTGCCCGCCATTCCGCAGGACATGTACATACTATTGAAGCTTTACTTTCTAAATCAGCTTTTTGATCACACCTCGGAGGTGTTTGTAATCGCCCGTGTTAGGATCAGTGAGCATTTGGGAATATACAACATTCCCTTGATTTTCTTAGACTTTGGTGTACTCTCTCGAGGTTGGTTTTCAGTACCACTTCGAGTCGTGAGTCTTCAAGTAGAGGTTGTCAATTAAATCTTTCAAAGAGCATATGAGCCGAATTTTAAGGTCTTGTTTCGGCTACTAGGATCTACATCCTTAGCCAACGGGCCTTCATTGTTATTTTTCTTAGTCTGTTCCGCTCCTCCACACTTTGGTTTAGATTCATTTTTATCATAGAAACGATCCATGGTTGTAGGAGGCTCTCCAGGTAGCTGGCTTCCAAAATATATATGGAGGTCGATTCTCCTCAAGGGTGATCAGTATGGTATCCCTTTGAGTGTATCATTTGAGTAGCGGTAGTTTGTCCGTTCCCTTGTTGTCGTTTAGAAGCTGTCGCTAGATCCTCTATGCCCTGGCCGACCAGGGGATGTAAGGGAAGTAGATAGGATGTTCCTTTATTAAGTTGAGTTTTGAATTCAATATTTGGAGGCACTGCGCTGCGGCTAGGGTTCGGGGGGGTTTTCCCCCCGAAAAAATTTTTTTAGCCTCTTTTTTGGAAATTTGGGTCGTACCCGAATTTTTTTTTTTTTTTGAAAATAGGGGTCATTCGGCATTAGAGACCGCTCAACATTTAGAGAGCGTTCGGCCTTGGTTCTGTTCGGCCTAAATTTCTATTCGGCCTTCTTTCTGTTTGGCCAAATTTCTGCTCGGCCAAATTTCTGCTCGGCCTAATTTCTACTCGGCCAAAGTTATGTTCGGCCAAATTTCTGTTCGGCCTTCTTTATGTTCGGCCAAATTTCTGTTCGGCCTTCTTTATGTTCGGCCAAATTTCTGTTCGGCCAAATTTCTGTTCGGCCTTCTTTCTGTTCGGCCTGGAGGTATGGTCGGCATTCGGATGTATGGATCGGCCTGGAGTGTTCGGCATACGCCTTTTCTGGGGCGATCGGCATACGCCTTTTTTGGAGTGTTCGGCTGAATTGCCTTTGGAGGAGGGTCCGCCTTTATTCAACTTGAGTGCAAACTTCAACGTCCAATCCTTAGATCTTGCGTACATCAGTGAATCCAATCCTTTCACATGAACACGAACACTTGATTGACTTACGGCTGTTAGCTTCCTTTAGATTTCTTTCAAATCTGAGTAGAATAGGAAGTTTTCTAGTAAACAACTGGATCTATCTCGCGAATATGGAAATCCACTAGTAGATGATGAGATCCAATCAAGCTGAGAAATTCAATTCTCAGTGAAAGCACCAAAATGTTAGCACCAAAATTGGTCACTAACACCCTTGAGTAGAGTTATGTAGAGAGATTAATGAGGAGAGTTAATTAGGACTGAAAAATAGTGTAATTCAATAAAAAAGAATAACAAAAACGAGAACACCAAATTTATAGTGGTTCGGCGTAACTGCCTACAACCACTTTGAGTTTAATCCTTTATTGCTTTCTCAATTACTTGAATACAGATACAATCCGTAAATCAATCACTTGGATACAAGTTTGAATTAAAAAGAGGAGAGTATAAGAAATGGCAGAGTCTCCCCAGTGTTCTCGGAAAAAAAGGGTCCATTTCACTGTGCCCCTGCCCCTCTATTTATAGACGAAGGTGGGTTGGACTTCCCTGGTAGGCCAGATGGCTAGACAGCTCGGTCCAGATAGGACGCGCCCTGCATGCCGAGTGAAACATGCCGAACGGTCGGCATGCCGAGCCCTCCTTTCCAAGTCGATGGATCTCTCTGTTGAATGGAGGAAGCGGGCCGAACGATGCTGGGATGCCGAGTGGGGCGTGGATGCCAAGTGAGGAGGATATGCCGAGTAGAGGGAATGCCGAACACAGGACATGCCGAGCAAAGGATATGCCGAGCACAGGATGTGCCGAACAAAGGGTATGCCGAGTGAAGAGCAGGCCGAGTGGAGGGAGTGCCGAGTGAAATGCTGAAGGTCTCGTGCCGAGTGCAAACCTGGATGGACGTACGTTCTTCAATGCCGAGTACAACCCTGCATGCCGAACGTTCAAATGTGCCGAGTGCTCCTATATGCCGAGCATTCCATAAATGCCGAACGATATACAATATCGAACGTTTCTCAATGCTGAGCGTCCTTCCAATGCCGAACGCTCTTGATTGCCAAAACATGTCGACTGCATCAAACCCGTATATCCTCAGGCTCTTCTTGGTCAGAATCTTGTCTAGTGCTAATGATAATTTCTTCAACTATCATTTTGTAACCGGGTCAAGATGCCGGTTAACAATATACTTATGGTTGTTTAGCACCCTTAAGCCTATAATGATGATTATATTATTGCTGGATTGATAGAATATTTTGTAAGTTTGCTGATTATCCTAAAGGGTTATAAAATTATCCTTTGTTATCGTGAAAAGAAAGGTTTAGAGTATCTAATATACTTTATGATTTTCTTAGCACCATCAAGCTTATGAAGATGATTAGAAGCAAATGAATATATGGTTAGGAATTATATATGAAATATAATTAGTGAAGTGTTACAATTTATAGGGACTATAATTTGTTGAGCACCGTGAAGGTTATAGGAACATCACAAATGGATCCTAATACATAGTGATGGAATTTGAGAAATTCTCATAGATTTTTAAGGGTTTTTAAGAGATGTAGAATCTAGTGCGAGACTTACTAGAGAAATATAATTAGCCCATCTAATAAGTATATGAATTAAATATGTGTACTTTGATTATGGTCAATCTCATGCCATCACGGCCATATTGCAGCCATAGTTATGTGCACATTGAACTACTTGAAATGAAATACTACTCCAGTGAGAATTCATCCCTTTTTTTATAGAAGGTTAGTATCACTATAATTAGCAACCAACTCAAAGTCAACATCTATGACTAGAATAAAGTAGTCAATCGATAATTGTTATTAGACGATCTAGGTATTTAAAGTGTTACGATGTAGTTAACAATGGATATTATTGGACTTTTTGACTATTGAACAAACTCTAAATATCTCAATGATATAGTGATGACGAAAAGAAAACATGCACAAAATATCACTATAAAGCTGTAGCTTAGTTAGAAATTGGATTTTGTCTAAATAATCTATAAGCAATTGAACTCCTGGCTGTCACAATGCTTTAGAAAAGTCTACACGTGATTAAGTATTTATATTGTTCAAATATTGTTGAGGACCGTATTCACACCAAGAGTCAAAATAACAGCGTTGTTAGCTTTTTTCCAAGTTCAACTATTGTAAATTAATTTATATATATGTTATAAATTATAATAAAAAGTAATATAAAATGTTGTATTAAAATTTTATGGTATTTAGTTATTTATTTTAAGGCCTTAATTTAATAAAAAAAATAACTATTATATTTTAATTTAATAAATTATATGAGCCTGATTGATTAATCAATCAACTAATATATACTATATTGATTAAACCCATCATCATAGAGAGTCCATGAAGGGGGCAGCCATAGCAAAGAGGAAATAAGGCCGGAAAGGGTCTTTGATCTAGATTTAAAAGAGATGAAAAGATGGATATATTTTATATATTTGATTGCTATAAATAGCTTCATCTTTTCTCATTCAAACACATAAAACAAATACAAATCTAGCCTTCAATAATATTTGTTGGAGTCTTGAAGCTAGAATATGCACAACAAGCTTGAAGTAGAAAGGAATTGTAGTTCAAAGAGGAAGAGCTAACATCATGGTCTGTCGACAATCGACACACATGAGGTATTTAATGTTTTAAATATTTTCAACATATCCCCAATTTTATTTTCGCCTATAAAAATATATTATACATATACACTTCAAAAATAAATAAGAATACACACACACTAAAAATTATACGCACATATTGATACACACACACACTAGCTCAAGTGGTACGATCCTTAGATTATGGTTCTATAGGTCTTAGGTTTGGTCCCTTGAGACACCAAAATGAGTGCTTTGCCTCCTCCAAATGAGACACCAAAATGGTTCTAGAGGTCTTAGATTCGGTCCACTAAGCCTCCTTAAAAAGATTACCCCGCACATCCACATACTAGCTAGTGCATCCCTATTCCTAAAATGTCTTGAACTGACCTGAGTATTATATAAATAATAGATGAGTTAGACTATTTCTTGAATACAATGTGAGATTATATTATACATGCAAGGCACCATAAATATACATACAGATGAACATGTGAGCATAACAACAAATATCAAAATAGCATCATATCTTACAGATCCATTTCTCATAACAATACACAATATAATAATATCAACTTAACATGATCATAACAGGGTGATATGTGAAAGAAGAATACAAACATATCCAATACATCAAGTATTTAGATTTATCATACATATGCTACACATAATGATAATAATATGGACTATCAGCCCATGGAGAGAAAAGTCTCTCAACTAATTACCCATGCAAATAGAAATGTTAAACAAATCTCCCAATCGAAGGCTTTAGGAGGGGGTATAAAGATTGTTTCTCGATAATTAGCTATATAGATAACACTCAGCTAACCTTGGAGACAGACGAGCAGGAAGCAAGTCTCTAGGTCATGTTCTCTCCCACCAAGTAATCATCATCTCTAGGTAGGTACAATTAGTCATGCCTTATTTTGTATGAACCTCCCCCTACATGATATACACTCCACAAGTTAAAGATAACTCAACGCATTTCTACTACCAGATAAAACCTTCGCATGTTATACACATCGCAAATTATAGTCTTCGCATATGGTTGAATGCATTACCCTTACATCCTTTGTCATCACATGCTACAACTACTACGTATTCAAGTTATTATAATGGCGATTTGTTATTAAGCCCAAATTACTATAGTATAACCATTTTTCGCAAATCATGTACATCTAACACTTTTATTCATTCTTTTAATTTTATTTAACTTTTAACATTGCAACATTCAAGAATTCTTCTAAATTGATCTCAATTTAAACCCTTAATTAGTTAATTAATTAATCAATTAAGTACTCATCTATTTTTTAGTATAATTTAAAAATCATAACAAAATAGGAAAAATTCCAAAAAAATCATAAATCGCAATTTCAACTCAACTCCCTAGTTTTGGGCAAAAACAATCATTTTTAGATTTATGTTGTTATTTTATTTTCAAAATATTATTTTTTACCATTAAAAATTTGTAACAACTTATAAAATGTATGAAAATTCTCAAATTAAAAATTCATTTCTCAAAACATTATTAAACATCATATTAAAATTTCAAGTGATTATGAATTTATTTGCAATTACTTTATAAAATAAATGCACTTTACCTTTATCATTTATCAACATATTGATTAAATCTTTATTTATAAGATGGAATATTAAAACCCATATTAAAAATGTCATTAAACATTAAAAAACCGAGTTTATACAAGAACGAACCTGAAATATGTGTTAATATTATTCAATAAACCTTCTTTAATTTTGTTAGATCTTCACTTCAAAGTTGTAACTCCTTTCTTTAAGAAAATAATGAATTTTCTTCTATTACTCTCCAGTTGGAAGCTATTATAAATTTAAATTCTATTATGTTTGAATGGTTATGGATAAAGGGTTTAGATTAGGGATTACTTCATGGGTTAATGGTTATAGGTTATACTAACCATTGAGCTAAGCTACACTATTCAGTTCATGTGTATGCATTCTCTTAACTTAGCCATTTATAACTTAAATATTATTCCATTAATTATAGTTAGTTAGATTTTACCAATTGTTTTAAGTATCCTACACTTGAATCAATTAAGTCCATCCTTAAGCAATTCTTTATATTAACTCAATTGATTATCATTTAATAAATTTGTTTATGTTTACTAATCTCATATAATGTATCAAAATATGTGGTTTTATAGTTTGTATCATGGTAAGTCAGCTAACATAAAGTGCAAATCTCGTCGCAGTAAGTATGCATTGTGTTGGATCAGGTGCATGGGCAGTGGGGTAAAATGGGCAAATTTTGATAAATTCCTCTTTTAATCCATTATGCACTAAATCTTTTATAACTTTATCACGAAGAATTATTTACATTAAATCATATTATTTTATTGCTATAATTAGGTTTGAATTTTGTTTATATTAATTATAAAGTGGATTTTCAATATTATAATTTTTGAATAATTAATTTAGCCAAATAAATTATTTCTTAATTTATAATATTATCTTGTGCATCCTATGTTCAATGACTAAATGTGTATGTACACTATTATACACATACACATTTTTGTATAAGCATATATGTAATTATTAGGATTTATAATCATATTAGATATACGTGCAGATAATATATATATATATATATATAACATATCTTAATACTATAATGACTAATTTACAATATCGGCTATAATCATATGATTTATTATTAAGTAATTCCAATGTATTCAGAATTTCAATACGAGCCCACCAACACAAACCACGTGTGAAACCGAGCTCGTATATAGTAGTTATGAGGGTTAGAAACCATGGAGGTTGAATTCAGTTCCTAAAGTTTGGGGGTTTAGAATACAAATTTGTGCATACCATTCTTCCTTCTTTCATATTAATTTCATCCCTAGCTGCTTCATCCCTATCTAAATGAGATCGATGTGACCTTCTGATGTGCCACCTCCATGACTATTGTCATCAATCGTCGCATTGACCTTCTCTCCTTTGAACAATCCAACTATCTCTTCCAATTTCAAAGTCGATGGGTGTATAGCCATAGCTTGTTATAATCGATGCCATGACAGTTGACATAGCCTAATAGATTACCTTTGGTTTTTGTGATTATATGGCAGTCGGTTCGACAATTTTGATGATGATGCCGACGTGCTATGCAAGTTGGATATGGGCATGCACAGATGATATGAAAATGCATAACGAATTTGATTTTTTCTAAAAAATCAAACTTTTTCATAAAGAATATACATGTATATATATATATTTGATTTAAAATAATTTCGATTTAATTTCCATGATAATCATGATGGTTTATTACACTTTAAAAAATGAGTTTCGCCTTTTAAAGAACATTCGTCTAATAAAATGATGGAGTTGCAAAGTCTATCATCAAGATAAAACGATTGATGGAAAGAGAAGGAAAAAGTGTTTATTAAAAGGAGGCTTTACGGGTTTATTTACAAAATTAGATGTTATAGAAATATCTCCTAAATATATTTCTTCAAGCTAAAAGTTATTAGTTTGCTAGGTTCGTCAATCTAATTAAATAGTAAACAATTTAACTATTTTCAGTCTCAACGGTCCTTTGATTATTTTTTCTGCGCTCTAACTATATTAATGTGATAATCATTGAATCTATATAACTATTATATTAGTTTCTCTACAACAATTTATAACTTTTATAAATTATTTCATGAAATTATTTTTGGTTAAAAGTTGGGAGTTGCATTTGTATGACTCATAGGTGTTAACTTCACCCTTGGTTATATTTAGACAATTTCGATAGAGTTAGGGATGTTCCCTAGGGGCAATTCTATAATTTATTATAAATTGTCAACTCTGTAGTAAAATCTCATTCAAAATAAAAGGCATTTTTCTTTCTTTTTATACTTTCCATATAGTGATATGCTAATTAATTATATAATTTATGTATATCAAATAGAAAATCCTTAAAAGATATGTTATGTGATAGTAATTACAATGTGTTGTAATCATGATAAAGTTAAAAATAAAATATTATTTTAATTATTTCTAGTATAGATGTTCGAGGCAGGATACATCAGCATATCTACTGAGAATAGAGTGTGTAATGGTCTTCAAATATTGGGGAATGCATTTGTTTGGACCAAAAATTGCACAAACAACACCTGAGTTGAGAGGCTCAGCTCTGGTCTGAGTTGTAAAGCCATTGATGACTTGAACAACTTCTTCCAGGGATGATGTGATGAACGTGTGCAATGAATTTCAAAGCCAAATTCACTAATTTTCATCTATACATATGAGGAGAGGATCTCTTAGAAAGGGGCTTCTTTTCTAATCTCCATTTTAAATTTTGAATCATGACGGCTTGGGAAATATAATTCTAAAAATCACTTTGTTGGATTCTTACATAAGTTGTAAGCAACCAAGTTATAGAAACTACTTTATAGGAGTAAAGTAAAATCAATATAATATGATTAAGTGGACATAGGCTGGAGCATTTTCCATACCACTATGAAAATTGTGTTTTCTTGCTTCCATCCTCTTTTCTTTGATAATTTTCATATTTTTCCCCAATTAGGTGTACCCAAGCAGGAATCCACATGAGGTAGAACATCTAAGCCAAGCCAAAAAAACTCAAGATTCGACCAAAAGGACCAGAGGAATAGGCAAGAGGGACTTAAGAAGAATTATCCAAAAATCCACTAAAGGGGTGGATCGCTAGCGATCCATTACCTATGAATCGCTAGCAATCCATAAGGAAGCATCATGAGTTGTCAAAGCCTCTTGAATCATGACCTATTACATCTTTTAAAAATACCTACCAAGTTTCATTGCATTCCAAGCAGCGTAGTTCAAGAAGCAAAGCTCATCTGATTCAAACTATTTACCCACTTTTTGACCAAAGCAGCTAACTTAAAGCAGACCTAGAGAACTCATGCGAAGTCGGATTGACTTGAAATTTTGGTATAATACTTAGAAGACATAGTAGAAGGATTAGAGAAAAAAGGAGCATGATTGGAGAAGGCATGATGGATTGTTGGCGATCCATCTTGATGGATCGCTAGGAACCCATGTAGCTTTGCCCCCATCACCTGAAATTCATACTGTAGGTCCCACTCACCATTTAGAGTGTACGTGCAAATTCTCATCTAATTCGTTAAGTTTTGAGTGAGTTATGGATGATTCTTCTGGACTAAATGACCCATGAAGATGGATGATCAAACAAACTCCAAACGACTTGATATTTGGACAAGGCACTCGAATAGAAGACAAGAAGACAACCAAATGGAAACGACTCAAAAATAGACAAGTACATCGATCGCTAGCGATCCATCAGGTTAGCTTGGGTCGTATTCAAACATTTTGAGCTCCTTTATGACGCTGATTACATGCTTCTAGCAAAGCGGCTTGGCCCAAGTGCTCCCCAACCACTATAAATACAATCCTACCTGCAATATAAAGAGGATCTTCTGGACTGGCTGCTGAAACTCTGTAGAAACTATTCTTCACTCTTCTTCACCCACACAACAGTCATCTAAAGGGTTTACCATGTTCTCCATTGAACTCTAACACTGGTGACTTAATCTAACTTATAAGATCCAATCAAATTGTAATCAGATTCAACTTGCAATTGCAGTCAGTCAATAACAAAAGTTATAAAGTGGATGTAGGCTTTGTTAATAGTCGAACCACTATAAAAATCTCTTTTCTTTTTACTTTATCTACAAGTTATTATTCCTTGTTTCTATTTTATTTGCCTTGGTAAACAAGGCTGGTGCTTTCACACTCAATCCAGTGTGTTGATCCATTTTTTGGGTTAACATTTTGGTGCTTTCTTTGAGAGCCCAACTCAGGCTTAGGTCTTGCTATCTACTTTGGATCAGATATGTTCAAAGTTAGTTCCTCAATCTCTTCTTAGAAGATTTTATACCGAGAATCAGTGGCTCCAAGAAGAAAGAGAACTACCTCCAGAAGATTCATAGGAGCTACCATTGCTGGAAAAGAAACAAATCCATAGCAACTTGAAGTCAACAACCCCAACAACCCATTGTTAGGAGCTAACTCTAGAGATCAGGTTCCAGGATCCTCCACACAGCATGAAGTTGTGAATAAGGGAAATTGAACAGGATAGTGGATGAAATTAACCAGAAAATGACAAATAGTCAAAAGGCTTTTATGGAAAAGATAGATGCCCTATTAGTGCTCCAATCACTAACTACTCCCAGGACGGTGCCTGAAGTCGTCGCTGCTACAGAGCAAAAGCATTCTTCTATTTTTGGCTTGAGTGGAAGAAAGAGAAATCAAAAGCAAGAGGAAGTAGTGGGTGGAGCTTTAAGAATCACGATGGAAGAAATTGTTATAACTCCACCCACTGTAAAAACACCTGCTTCAAACCCAAACTTAGGAGTGAAAAACTCATATGAAGATGTAAGATGGCTCTCTCCAGCTCTAAAGATCACAAAAAAATTTGAGAAAGACAATTTGGATGAAAATTCTAACATGCAAAATGCTAGAACAAGCTCTAAAACCCATGTCACAACACAGTGACAAACAATGGACGAAGAACTGCTACTCAAACAATACTCGCAGAGGCAGGAGAATCAAGAAGATTTGACACAAACCAGGATCGATTACAAGGCCAAGCACCATTCATCACCAACCCAACACTTCAAATTCTATGACTCCAAGAAAACCACCGCTGACTCCAAGTAAATGAAAATTTTCTCGGGTCGGACTCCAAGTAAAATACCACCAATCCATCAACACCTATAACTCGAACATGCAAATTCCAAATACCTCGAAGTTTGGAATGCAACCTTGTGAGGCCTTCCTTCTCGCCCTAGACCGATCTCACCTAGTTTGAAAAGTTTTGGGGGTCATCACCGATCCATGACCCCATCCTAAGTTATTTGCCATTCAATCGGCATTTCCAATCATTCAAGCATAGGAAAATCATGCATATATTATTCTCAAGCATTATAAACAACCATAACTTGAAAACGGACTAGGAAGATAATGATTAGAGTATCTTCCCCAATTAAAACCTATTCACTGAAGTCATTCAGCATGCAGAATATCCAACCAAGTTTATCATGTCAACTATGCATTCCTATAACTGTACAACTAATTCGAAATTGCTTTTTTATAGGTATGAGCAGCATATGGATGAAGCGAGGGCGGCGGTAATAGTCTACTGCAAGGCCCTTAGGAATCATTAAAGGATGAAGCAAACTACTGTCATGGAAGAGTTCGATGGGAAGGTAAACTAGTTCTAGGAAATAGAGGTAGTGCAATTGGCAGAAGGAAAACCCGACAATTTGCTAAAGAACATACCAAACGGTGAAGGAACTACAGGACCTCAAGGACCTTCTGCCTAAGCAAGGCCACTAAGACTTAGTAGAAAAGCACCACGGCTAACTGATGAAATTAGATAAAAGGATGCTTATCAATAACACTCTGGCCGGCTAGCTACTAAGGAATAGGGAAGCAAACTGAAGCAATGCCTTCTCATCCATCCTTTTCCAAATGAGCCGTACCGGGACACTAAGAGGGATTGTAGATAGCACGGTGAAAGAAATGCTTGTATGCTCTCGATGAGTCATGTCGATCCCACTTCTGAGAACCGATGTTGCTTTGGTAGCATCAAGAAGGCTTGTCCAAAGGATCATCGAGCAAATAGATCCAACCCCCTAGTTTCCAAGGACTGATAAAACTATGTTCCCGAAGCGAAATCCTAGAAATTCCTCTTAAAGTCGATGAATCACCACTTTAATACCATTGGACCATTAGACACACGACCCAGAACTCTTCTTGAAGTCGATGACTTATCACTTCAAGGTCGTCGAACACCCGATCGAAAAAATTCCTCAATGAACTAAAGCGTCGTGAAGGTCCTTCACAAACTAAAGCATCGTTAAGGAAAACCAGTAGATCAGCATTCATCTGATCCAAAAAACCCTTCCAAACATCAATGTCTTTCATCAACTAAAGCTTCATGAAGGTAAGTCAGTAGATCGTCGGTTGTCTGATCCAAAAAAACCCTTTGCGAACGTGAAGTTCTTTCATAAGCTAAAGCATCGTGAAGGTAAGCTGGTAGATCAATGGTCATTTTATCTATAAAACCCTTTGCAAACATGAATGTCTTTCACGAACTAAAGCATTGTGAAGGTAAGCCGGTAGATCAGTAGTCATCAGATCCAAAAACCTTCTGTGAGTGTCAAGGTTTTTCACAAACTAAAGCATCACGTAGGTAAGCCGTAGATCAGCGGTTATCTGATCTAGAATTCCTTTACGAACTAAAATGTCGCAAAAGCCAATTGAATGATCAACGGTCATCTCATCTAGAACTGACCGAAGTCAGCAAAGTCATGCTCTGAGGCCATGAATCACTAATCACATCAGTCAGTCCGCAAAATTAACAGAATCACTTCCAACGACCAATGAGGCAAACCGTACTGAATTCCAGAGTTCAAAGTCGCTCAACTAACAAAATCACTTCCAATGACCAATGAGCCAAAACTAAACCGACCTTGTGATCAATCAGAGGTCGACTTAAATCAAGCCAAGATTCGACACCTGGGAAAACCAAATATCTCAAATCCCTAATATATTAGTCTTTGAAGATAGAGGCTTTCCCATGCTTTAATCTCTAGAAGACACGGTTGTATCCATTCGACCGCATGCAACCAAACGGGTTATGGAGAAACCCTTGATACAGTTTGAGTGCACAAACAACCTTATGGCATGAGGGGCGCCATACATGCCTAAATAGTTATAAGGAAAGCTAAGGCTATTCATACCACGGTTATATTATGCCGAATCGAAAATTCTGGCATTCTGGCAACTACGGGCTTAACGACCTACCTAGTGTAACAAATGAAATAGAAGAATAATAATTGCTTGCTTCTTCCCAACTTCTTCTTTACCACTCTTGGTGACTAGTTCCTTTTCCTCTTAGACTGTATGCCAGTTGAACGCCAATTCTCTAAAGGTATTTTGGACCAAAAACTGAGAGTCTTGCCCTGAACTCCCACAAGCTCTTTCATCATAACCATCTCTATGCGGTCAGCCATAGATCTGTCCACCATAGTAATCTTATTTGTTTGGACATGCATATCTTCCTGAAATACAGAAGGATGGTCCAATCCCTGGTTACCCGATCCAAAACCAATTATCTCTTAGAACCGATGAAATCACGTTCTAGGGAAGTCAAATCCCCGGATTGATGTAAAACTCGATTATTACTTTCTAAGAGTTGGTATCGCTCCTCCAGCACCAGGAAGGCCCAAACCATTGTGCACATCACTTCTTGAGCCATGGAACCATGCTTTTGAAGCACGAAGTCCTCACGTTCCCGAAGTTGGCAATGTCGAGAAGTTCCAAACCATTCTTGATCGACGGGTCATATCGATCTCATAAGCTGTGTAATCCCATATGCTGTGCATCACTTCTTGAGCTGTGGAACCATGCTCTCAAAGCACGAACTGCTCACGTTACCTGAAGATTGACAACATCAAGAAATTCCAAACCGTTTCAGATCGACAGGTGGTATCGATCCTATAAGCGGCACACTCTCAAAAGCCCTGCATTTCGTAAGTCATGCACTCTCAAAAGCCTTGCATTTTGTAAGCATGCACTCTCAAAAACCATGCATTTCGTATGTCATGCATTTTCATAAGCCATGCATCTGATAAGCCGCGCAAACACTATTTGATGTTGCTCTGGCATCATCAACAAACTATTAAAATTTTCTAAATACGAGTGTTGTCATGATAACACTGGGAAACATGTCTATTGCAGGATTAACAGGGATTAACTCCCGCTACCCGAAAGAACCGATATTGCTCTGGTAGTGCCGCAAATTTCACAAACTAAGAAATTGACAAAGAATTCTGATCTTCGACCAAACTTTAAAAAATGTCTAAATTCAAGATATCCAAGTCACGAGTTCCCAAAAATAGGAGCTATGATGCACCTTTGACTGGAGGCGTTCAAGGAGCTGCCCAGAACATCAAGTCTCACATAAATTATTCAGAATAATCAGTCCTATGGATTGAAGGGCACATAACACATTAACACTTGGTCAGGATAAAATATCGCTCCAACTTGTAATAGAAGGAGGAACTTACTATCATCCAAAGATTGATGAAGATGAAATGCATTTTGAAAATCAAATCGTCGATGCACCAGTTTCCAAAGATAGAAGCAAGTGCTCGACTGAGGTCTCAAATCCCATCTTGCAAGAACCCAGAATAGCCTGATGGCCGCCAACGTCTGGAGGAAGTGACTAGTCTTTTGGGAATATAACACCGTTTGGAGACTAGAGATTTCAAGAAGGACAACCTTCGACCATCATGGATTCATTATGGCCTGAGATTTAGCCGCGATTGGAATGATTAGCCTTGTAGAAATCGATCAAACACCTCGACTCCTACTTGCAGAAAGCCAATTGTTATCCACAGACAGACAACGACAAAGAGAGAACGCTTGAAATCGAGCAGCTAAACCATTGATTCTCAAAGATTGGAACCAACGATTAACCATGATATCTGCAACAATGCTATCAGCCCTGCATAAAGCATATGGCTTGAAACAAGCAAGGTTAAGTGTCACATATTTAAGACAAATATTACCGAACTCTATCGATCCATGATCAGGATAGGAATGAGCATCGTCGTACCAAGGGCAATGTGATGACTCGCTCCGCAATTTGTAATTTTTTATAAGAACCTTGAATTTGAACCCAGAAATGAAGGGTTCCGCAGATAGAAGTCAGATCGTAACAAAAACTGGTTGGTGGAAATTCAATTTTTCACGAATAAGAATAACAATGGAATTGGTAATGCAACAGCCCTGCATTCTCTAGGGTAACATCTGGGACTACCATCCTTCTAGAACATGGCGTATCCCAATCTCATGAGTGCCGGTGTTGCCCCGGCAATGCTAAGGCCTTATCTCATTTCCTAAGTACCAATGTTGTCTCAACAACGTAAAGAAATGCTTCATGAGTATCGGTGTTTCCCCAGAAATGGTGGGAATCCCTCTATTTCCTAGGTACTGACATTGGCTCGGCAATGCCGAGAAATTTGCTATCCACTATGTATCGGTGTCGCCTTAGCAAATCCAGAAAAACTTTAATCTACAGGTTCGATGAGAAACACTCATCGTAGTAAATCATTAATGCAGTAGCTTTCGGATATAGAAGTTGGTCCTCAACCGAGATTCTAGCATTGTATTCATAAAACTACCATTGCTTGAAAATGGGCAACAATGGTAAGACATAACCTCTCATAGATCAACTGGATGGTTCGACCTTTCATCATAGGAATCGGCCACTGCATAGGGAAAAAGTGGTGCCGAAAGGAAATCCTAGGATTAAATTGCTTGTGTGCTAATTTCTAGGGATGAAAGCTGGTGCACAACTGAATCCTGAATTCAACTTAGCAAGGATTTAGATATAGCCAAAAGATAGGTAGCCTTGTGGAAATGTAGCTTGGAACCAAGTAGCTAGGTTATCGATTCCCGAAGATAGGAATTGGTGCATGAACAGAACTTCCGTGACAACGGCAATCAAGCAAAGCAAGCACAACTAAGGACATGTAGGGACAAGCATGGAAGGTCGGAACTAAAACCATCGTACTTCCTCAATCCTAGAACAGGAATGAGAACCAGACTAGTGGCAAGCGAACCATTTGTCCAAACCTCTTCATCTCTCACAATCGCCCAAATACGGCTGTTCGAAATAACTATTCCCTCGAGCAGGAATAGATGCATAGATACTTGATTGAAAGAAATGTTGCAAAGTCCGAACATGAAAAATCGCGAGGAGTGTTAGATAATGAATCAGTGTCGCAAAACTGAGCATTCTGGCAACAAATTCGCCAACAAAGGAAATAAAGGATTTAATGTTCAAAAACCAGCCGTCACTCACAGTCTGGCAATGAGGAGAAGGATCGATGACCTACTTACAGTCTAAGTAGATTATTTGATTCCAACTTGCAGAAATATTCCATTACCCAAAGTTTGGTGATGTTAAGAAGAAACCCCCAGAATGAAACTATCGATACATCATCTTTCGAAAACAGAAGCAAGAGTATAATTGAATCTTCAGCCCCACCTTCTAGCACCTTATGCTATTTGAAGATTCACAACATCAAGGAAAAATCCACTGAATTGAGTCATCCATGCATGAGTTTCTGGAGATACAAACTGATACATGATTAGGATCTCAACACTGGACTTGGAAGAATTCATTTTAGCAAAAGATGACGATGACGCGTCTTTGCAGCACATGTACCCAAAATGACATTGGATGATGACATCAACTTGGAATAATTCAATTACAGTTAGGAAATAGATATTATTAAAAAAATCAGAGCTTGGAATCAAGTAGCAAAGTCTCTAGCTCGTGGAGATAGGAATTATCGTGTCAATCAAAATGGGGTAATTGAACGTATTGCCCAGGAGACCTAATCTTTTGAAAACACATAGACTTAGTATTCAAAGAAATCGGCCCCATGGAATAGGGAAGATACACTAACACTTTGTTGAAATAGACTAAATTGAGAAAAGTAAGGATTAGCTACAGAACTAGTTAGACAAAGCAACCTCATAGTTCTGAACAAAGCTATGAAATTAGATATGCTGAAATGACTGCAGAAGTATTACTTACATGTATAGAATTATAGTAAATGAGTATGTTGTACATGAACATATGAGCTATAACAGCGAGAAAAAGCAATGCTCGGAATCGAGCAATTAAACCAATAGTTCCCAGAGACTGAGGCTGGTGTGCAAGTTGAATTCTGAAAAATGCAAAGGAAGGATAATCGCAATCGAACAAGTCATGTGCTAGTTTTTGAAGACTGAAACTATGGCTGATCGAACTTCAACTACAACTCTACAAGAGCAGCTATACCATGTAATTTAACTATAATCAGTCATCCCAATATGATGGGAATAATAAGCAAAGCCTAATTGCGAAGGACCTAGCTTCTGGAGGAGTGGAAGTCCCTCCGTCGGACTAAAGATTAAATGACCAAAAAGTCCTCAACAATAACACTTGGCATTCAAATCTATCAGGGATGTTTTACTTTAAATAATATCCTTGTATATCCAATGCCCATAATCCAAGTGAAGTAGGCGTATGTTAACCAGTCGTGTTTGAGCATTGATTGGGGCAAAATGCAGTATGTTACCTAAGTAAGAAGAGTCCAGTATCCCAAGTACTGCAAATGAACAATCTAGTGTAGATATCTTGCTTGCATTTGAAAAGTAATCCATATCCTCCTTTGAAATTATCTTTTCCACACTTACCCATTATCGATAAACGATCAATAACGAAGCCGCTATCCAAAGCGACACGGGACTTTTCATGATTACTAGAGTATAGAAACGGAAAGACAATATGATTGGATAATCCACTATATCCAATTTTGAAATAAATCATCGCATTAGAATCCGAAACAGAGACAGGAAGTTAACCAAGTTTTCGAAAATAAACAATTAAAGAGAAAGTGCAAGGCTTCACTCTAGAATGACATACAATCGTTCGAGACAAAACTTAACTTTACAGTCAGTCGAGTTAAAACTATATAGGTTGACTCCAAACCTACGTCGTGCACCCACTAACCGACCTAAACCCTTGTGTACCCTATATAGCAAAGATTGCATCATCAATATTAGGAATTAAAATTCAGAACGAAATTAAAAAATGAACAACTATCAGAAGCCAGTCAACTGAAAACAACATCTTGAGATGGACTCCAATGATTCATTGAAATTCACAAAATAGAAACCCAAAAACAGTTAATTCCAGAGCACACCTTGTTTCCAATGAAGGCATATTTTGGGGGGAAAATGTTAACTACGTTTTTACCTAAGAAGGTTTACAAATGAGTTAGAACATCTAAGCCAAGCCAAAACAACTCAAGACTCAACCAAAAGGACCAGAGGAATAGGCCAAGAGGGACTTAAGAAGAATTGCCAAAAAAATCCACTAAAGGGATGGATCGCTAGCAATCCATAAGGAAGCATCATGAGTTGTCAAAGCCTCTTGCATCATGATCTACTACCACTTGTAAGAATACTTATCAAGTTTCATAGCATTCCAAGTAGCATAGTTCAAGAAATAAATACCCATCTGATTCAAACTATTTACCCGCTTTTTGACCAAAGCGGCTAACTTAAAACGGACCTAGAAAACTCTTACGGAGTCGAATTGACTTGATATTTTGCGGGAACACTTAGAAGATAGAGTAGAAGGCTCATAGAAAAAATGTGTATGATTAGAGAAGGTATGATGGATGGATGGTGATCCATCTTGATGGATTGCTAGCGAACCATGTAGCTTTTTTCCCATCACCTTAAATTCATGGTATAGGTTCCACATACCCTCTAGAGTGTACCTACAAAGCTTCGTCTAATTTCGTTAAGTTTTGAGAGAGTTATGGTTGATTTTCTGGACCAGATGCTCCATGAAGATGGATGATCAAACAAACTCCAAACAACTTGATATTTGGATATGCTACTCAAATAGAAGATAGGAAGACAACTCAATGGTGATCACTTAAAAATAGACTAAGTACGTGGATTGCTAGTGATCCATCACCTATGGATTGCTGGTGATCCATCAGGTTAGCCCAAGTTGCCTTCATATTAAGCTCATTTATGATGTTGAGTACATGCTTCTAGCAAAGCGGCTTGGCCCAAGTGCTCACTAACCCCTGTAAATACAATCCTACTTGCAACATAAAGAGGATCCTTTGGACTGGCTGCTGAAACACTGTAGAAACTATTCTTCACTCTTCTCCATCCACACAATTGTCATCTAAAGGGTCATTGTGATTCTTCAGTGAACTCTAACTCCGGTGACTTGATCTAACTTACAAGATGCATTCAAATTGTAATCAGATTCAACTTGTAATTACAGTCAGTCAATAACAAAAGTTTTAAAGTGGATGTTGGCTTCATTAACAGCCGAACCACTATAAAAATCTCTTGTATTTTTACTTTATCTATAAGTTATTATTCTTTGTTTCTATTTTATTTGCCTTGGTAAACAGAGCTGGTGTTTTGGCACTCAGTCCAGGGTGTTGATCCATTTTTTGGGTTACCCAGTTGCACTTATGTTGTTTATATTATCTTCATCACAATTTTATTCTTCCACTTTCCAATCATGCTAATTTGCTTTGCGTTTTGCCTTGCTTCTCACTTGGGCATACCATCTTGGCTCACTATCTTGACCACTTTTCAACTTGGTATAAACAAAACTCGGATATGAGTGTTGGCCATCGAGTTGAAATGGTCAAGTTTCCATATCTCATTAATTTCTATTATCTCCTTTATAACCTCCAAATTTGTTGTTTTGTAATGTTTTCCATGTCTTTGTGTCTATTATCGATTTTTCTTTAGCCAAATTTAATCTTTCAATTTTATTTGAAAACTATGAATATTTGCTGGTAACACTTTGCAATCTAAAGTACGCCTTGTTAATATAAGATATGCTTTGCTAAAGAACAAGTACCAAAGATGGCAAATTGTTTACATTTGAGACCTCTAGCTGTCCACTGGACCAATCATGGTGAATCATTTGGTTTCTTTGGATTAAGATGGAAATCAGAGATCATTTGAAACTTATCACAACTAAGGAATCAAATCCTTGCTTAAACGTTAGTCACAGTCATAATCATCCTTCATTCCCTTTGGATTATCATATCATACATCATAAATTAAGGTCATCCCATGTTTTCTTAGGCTTTAGATTATTATATATCATTGCCAATGCCATCCTATGTTCATTTAGGATTTAACTATCACATATCATGCTATTGCGCATCGTCTATCATCGTTGCACATTGCCACTGATTGGAACATCACCGATGAATCGTCTAGCTTTGTCCAACATCCTATTATAAGAGGGTCCATAATAGTCGAGGTACTAACATAATCAAACATATAGTATTGAGTAGTTTAAGATGTTCAATTCCTTGAGTTCAATTTTTGATCTCTCCAGATCACATAATTAATATCCAGTTTAGTTTTCAATCTCTCTATATGGCATGATCATACATCAAATTCTATTTCCAATCTCTCTGGGTCACATACTCATATAATCTAATTTTTGTTCTCTCTGGATCAAATAACCAATATATAGATTGATCCCAATTCGCTACCTCTCCAACAAAGGGACCTAATATCCGCACAAGTACATCCGCTCACTCTGACCTACTATCTTGTCCAAGTCTATCCACTCACTCTAGTAAGGAAACTTGCACTTTACGGTTCATTGCCCTATCACTTTAGTAGGGGAAACCATGTCCAATCAGTTTATATCAATTTCAAGGAATAACCAAGCTCTATTGGCATCTCATAATAATTTCGATATCATTCATCATGTTCGAATGATTTTAAATCCAAATATTCATTGGCCATTCATTCAAAAATTCCAAATTAAAGCATCAAACAAACATCAAAAAATATAATCCCCTCACAGGCCACTCCCCTACTTCCAACTCAAAGCATTCCTTGAGACCGATCAGGATCCCATATATGTGTAAGTGAATTAGAAGTAAATCCCACATCATTTGTTCAAAACAAAAGCAAGGAGCGGGATTCAAAACTAGTTCAATTCCATTCCGATCATGGGATGTTATCCTCGACTACAATCCATGGTTGCTTCTAGATATATCTGCTGCAAATGGTGGTTACTCCTTCACTGCAACTACAGTTTGTATTGTACTAATCTGGTTTTTAATGGATTGCAGTCAGCGGTAACTCTGAACCTGTTCTTCAATCAAATCATGCAGGTGTTTGCACTTATTCGTTTCATTCGCATCCGGCTTATGCAATAGGCAAAACTATCTAGATCTTTTCTGCCAATCCTTGAGCTCTCTCTTCGCTAGTTTCTGATAGGGAATCTACCCCATGGTACCTAGGCTGATCCTCTCTGTGTTTTTGTTAATTTAGTATAAGAGGAAATATTTGATTCCCTCTTTACCCTCTTTACCCTCTTCGATCCTCCAAAGCCATTATCAGCTTTCCATTATCTTTCCCAGACCCTGTTTTGGATGGTCTTACATCATCCACAATATTCACATCAACAGCTTCAGCTTCTCCATCTTTCTGGTGCAGATATCTCTCTGCTTGATAGTAAAAATCCATTAAATCTTCTGGTAGATCTCTCTTCAAAGCAATCTTGAATAAGTATTATTCGTGACTCCTATAACCACCGCCATTAGGACCATTGATGGATCTAGTGTATGGGCTGCAACTGCTGCTGCATTTGATCAAATAACTTTGTAGCGTCTCACCAACCCTTTTTTTGCACTCGAAAGTGCCATCATATTCTTTGGTCATGATATATGAACTTCGAATAGTTTTATGAACTTATCCACCAATTCGTTCCACCTGCTAATGGACCCATTTTCCAGTTATCGAAATCAAATTGCTGCTAAATCTATCAAATACAATCGAAAACACCACCCTTTACTTCCTTAGAATCACCAACACTTCCATATATTGGATATATGTCATCAAGTGAACGATCAGATCTATCCTTCCTTTATGCATCTCTAACGTCAGTAGCTTGAAATTTGATTGATTTCTTGCATATCAGATGTTTTAGAGTGAATGGGTTTCTATTCACATCACCAAAGCTTCGGTCCGAGGGTCCACTTCTCTGTACTTGTCTTATCATTATCAATCTGGTTGTTGTCATGCCATGGAAGTCTTTGATCCCTATCTTCATCTTAGCCCCGCTTCTACTAGGAACTTCTAATTCAACTCATTTTATTGTACATTCACATTCAGATCTCTAATCTGTGGCCCAACATCATTCTACGGATGTGTTCCACCTCGCTCGATTCTTGGATCCAACATCGCTCTAGGTCTCTTGGATCGATAGCAAGTTGACATATCAAGTCGATACCAAGTTGAGGTGCCACCATGGTCCAATTTGTCCTGCTTCATATCCAGGTGCACTCATTTCACATTGTAACCTATGATTCTGGTTTTTATCTATTCCGGTTATCGTTTACTGCTCCATCATTTTGAAGTACCCATTCATCATCTCTTCTTATCGAGCCACTATTCTAGCATGAATTTATGTTGTCATCCTTTCCACCTCTTCTCTAGTCACGTTGATTGATGGATATAAATTTGAGGATACCTTTAATCTGCCTTATGTCCTTGCCGACTTCCTTCAGTAATAGATATTGTGTTAGGCCTCTTCAGATTCTTCAAATCACATTTTAAGTTCTTAAACTAAATGTCTTAGTGAAAGCACTAAAATGTTTGAACCAAAAATGGCACAAACGCCCAATCAAAGCAAGAAATGTGAAAGTTATCAAAGAAAATAAGATAGAAGAAAGCAAGAACACACAATTGTTATAGTAGTTCGGCAAATACTTGACCTACATCCACTTATCGTTTCCTACTGATTGTAGTCTACTCCTACAAAGTAGTTTTAACAACCTAATTGCTTACAAATTGGTTTTTAGCATTATATTTCTTAACTCATCCAAAATCAAAGCTCAAAATGGAGATCGGAAAGGAAGTCCATTTTCAAGTGAGCCTCTCCTCCTATTTACAGATGAAAATTAGCAGATTAGGCTTTGAAATTCCCTGCATGCATTATTCACGTTCACCATGTCATCCTTGGAAGAAGTCATGGTCCAAGTCATCATTGGCTTCACAACTCAGATTCACATTGAGCCACTCAACTCGGGTGTCGAGTTGACACTTATGTTGTTTTTTTTATCTTCCTCGCCTTTTAATTCTTTCATTTCCAATCATGCTTGTTTGCTTTTCCTTTTTCCTTGCTTCTCTATTAGGCATGCCATCTTGACGACCTCTTATCAACTTGGTAAAGATGCAATTTGGACCTGTGTTGTGGCTACGGAGTTGAGATGGTCAAGTTCCCATATCCCATGCACTTTTGTTATTTTCTTTATAACTTCCTACTTTGTTATTTTGTAATTTTTTCCTAAGGTCCTCGTGTCTATTTCTTTATTTTTCTTTTTCCTAATTCAATTGTTTGAGTTTGTTTAGAGATTATGGAAATTAGTCGATAACACTTTTCCCTCTAGAATACGCCTTGTGAATATTAGTAGTGCCTTACTCAAGATCAAGTATCAAAGACGAAAAACTATGTACATTTGAGATCTCGGGCTATCCATCGGACCAATCATTGTGAATCATTTAGTTTCGTCGAATTCAACTATAATCAGATGTCATTTTAGTTCCTATCATAGCTAAGGAATCAAGTCCTTGCTTAAATTTTAGTCACAATTCATAGTCATCCCTCGTTCCCTTGGGATTATCATACCATATATCGTAAATCAAGATCATCCCACATTTGCTCAGGCTTTAAATTATTATATATCATTTTCAATATTGTCTCGTGTTCAGTCAAAATTTAAATATTACTTATCGTGCTATCACATAACGTCAATCATCATCGCACATTTCCACTTAATGGAATGTCACTATGAATCATCAAGCATTGCCTAACATCCTATTATAAGCGAGTCCAACCGAATTGAGCAATGACATAATGCAATATATAATATTGAGTAGTTTTAAAGCATTTAAATCCTTAGGTTCAATTTTTGATCACCTCAGATCGCATAATCAATATTTAGTTTAATTTTTTATATCTCTGGATCGCATGATCAGACATCTAATTCTATTTTTGATCTCTCTGGATCGCATACTCATATATCGAATCCAATTTCTGATCTCTCTGAATCATATAACCAATATCCAGATTGAGCATAATATGCTTACTCTTTGGCGAGAGGACCTAATATTTGACTAAGTCCAACCTTTCACTCTCCAATGAGGGAACCCGCTATCCCATACAAATCTATCCACTCACTCTCCGGTAAGAGAACTTGCACTTCACGATTCATCGCCTTGTCTCTTCGATCGGAAGAATCACGACCTATCAGTTTATATATCAATTTCAAGGAATAACCAAACTTCATTGGCATCCCATAATAATGTCAATATCATTCACCATGTTCGAATGATTTATAAATACAAATATTCATCGCTATTCATTCATAGATTCTAAATCAAAGCATTAAAAAATTCAAAACGTATAATCCTATCAAGGATCGTTACCAATCTTCCAACTCAGAGCGTGCCTTGGGACCGATCAAGATTCTGTACATGTTTAAGTGGTTAGATAATAATCCCACGTCGGTATTCAAAACAAAAGAAAAGACCGAATATCAACCTCAACTCCATTCCATCATATTTATAGGATTTTCATTCTCGGCTTGGATCCACGGCTGATTCTAGATGTATCTGCTATAGATTATGGTCGCTCCTGCGGTAGCAGTTAGTTTGCGCTATAATAATCTGGTTTTTGACATATTGAATAAATGGTCATTTTGAACATGTTCTTCGATCAAATCATGCAGGTGTCTACATTAATTTGTTTCGTGCCCATCCAGCTTATGGTATAGGTAAAACTTTTTAGATCTTTTCTCTCAATCCATGGGTTTTCTCTTTATTGGTTTTTGGTAGGGAATCTGCCCATAGTACCCAAGTAGATCCACCTTAGGCCTTTGTGAATTTAGTATAAGAGGAAAACCTCGATTCTTTCTTCATTTTCCTCGGTCCACCAAAGCCATTATTAGCTTTCCTCTTTCCTTTATCCATCTTATACCCTATTTTTGATGGTCTCCCATCATCCATAGTATTCACATCAAAACCTTCAACTTCTATGTCTTCTGGGCGTAAATATCTCTTTGCTTAATAGTAAAAATACATATGATATTTTGGTGGATCTCTTTCCAAAGAAATTTTGAAATCAGACTTATTCATGACTCCTAGAATCACTAACATCAGGACTATTGGTTGATCCGGCTAATGGACTGTAGTGACTGCAGTGTTAAACCTGATCAAATAACTTCGTAGGGTCTCGCTGACCCTTTTTCTCATGCTTCAAAGATTTATCACATTCTTCGCTCGTGATATATGAACTCTGTTTTTTATGAACTTATCCACCAGTTCGATCCACGTGCTAACGAAAACATTCTCCAGCTATTGAAACTATATTGCAGCTAGATCTATCAAATATGATTAGAAATTATCCCATTACATCCTCAAAAGTACCCAACACATGTAACACCCCATAAAATTAATATGAAATAAATCAATTAACTAAATAAAAAAGGCTAAAAATAGAAATTTTGTGGAAGTCATAATTTGACCATGGAAGTTATGTCATGCATTCATGGCGATTTTCTAACCAACTTCCTTATATAATGTTTTCAAAACGGAGCTCAAATGAAAATGTTATAGATGTTTGAAGTTTCTGGATTAATTTAAATGGAATTAAAATTCAAATAACTTAATTCTTAAATTTGAAACATAAAATGTAACGGCAATTAGACTTGGGGATTAATTAAATGTTAAAATAGACATTAACTTTAAAAATTAATTAAGGTATTAAATAAATAAATCAACAACAAGAAAATGATGTTTCTGTTTGTCGACCAACTTCCTATCGGATTAGAAAATAGCTGATCAAATTTAAATTAAAATTAACCTCAAGCGCATAGCGTACAATTTTAGTATGTGGCGAGTATGGGTCGATTCGTAGGGAGTTGTTCAGATTTTAAAATTTCTATTCAATCAAATTAAACAAAGATTTAAAGTCGTGATTAGCTAAAAATTTCTAGAAACTAACAAAAAATAAAAGTGGACAAAAATACGAGAGTAGAAGGCAATTTAGAGGCAGTGTCCTTCTTAAGATCACATAAACAAACATATATGAAATTATGATCTCTCTTTTGGTCGTTAGTGAATTTAGTTGATACGTTTACCATAAGTATGGCCTATTTGTGTTAGTAATTAGCCCAACATAAACCATCAAACTTTAACATACCTACTAAATCACTTTTTACGTCTCTTGAAAATGACAATGAACTTGAAAATAAAATCTGTTCTAAGCATGATCTATTAACTATTGATTAGAAATATAGACCATCAAATTTTGATTTTAATATTCACTTCATTATATGGTAGATGAAGAGGTAATTTGCATTTGTAACATCACTAATTTTTTATAACATTATTCAGAAGATTTAATTAGATAAATTAAATAGAATAATGATGATAAGGAGATTAAGATTTGAATAAATTATATATATATATATATATATATATATAGGGTCATGCTGATTAACAAGATAAATGAGATTTAAATTGGTTTAAGGTTAATTAACCTATATATAGGCAGATCGGTAAATTAGCCAATTTTTTGTATATGGCTATATCTTGTTGTAATTGTCCATTCATGTTCATTTTTCTCAAATAAAAAATAAAATGCAAACCATAAGATAGTCGGCCATTAAATAGAAGGAAAAGAGGGATTTCGATCAAAAGATAAAGATCAAAAGCCAGGGAGGATTCAACAACAAATCTCAGATTCCTTATAAAGTCTAAGGCGAATAATAATTTTATTCCATCTCTTTTGTTTCTATAATCCTATGATTTCAGATTTCATATTTAAGTTTTTATTTTGTTTCTATGATAATTTGGGATGATGATATGCTAAAGTTATGGATTATTTGATTTAAACAATTTAATTATATGTAAAACCCTTATGGTCTTAGGATCAAAACCATGGTTTATTGATCTTAAAATGCCATGCAAAATTTTTATCTCAAGTAAATCATGATTTTGGAGATGGGTTTTAATTTTTGGAATTTTCCAAGCTTTGGAAATTTTATTATGAATTTTTGATGGTAAATACGAAGTCATTGGGTTAAAAATTCATTTTGAATATTCCTAGAAGAATTTGGGTCTAAATTTTTAATATGTTTGATTGGTAGTGAAATTAATTTTCTATGATTTTTGGAATTTTTCCCAGTTGATTTATTTAGGAAAATAAATTATTTTTAAAGAAGGACTTTGCTGCAAATATTACTTTTGATATATAGAAGGGCTTAAACGTTATCATTCTATGGTTTAAATCAAATTAATGCGACAGTTTTTAATGGAAAAGCATTTGAAAAGTTTCAAAGTAACAATTCAAGGCGTTACAACTGGCAGGTTAGTTATAGAGCAATTTACTATGATTAGCTATAAATCAACATTTCATAAAAAGATGGTTCCACCTATTTTGGAGGCACCTTTCGACTCCTTTACCTATGCTCCATCTCAGTCGATACCATCACTACTGAAACCCACAAAGTCGAAACCAAGACACATGGTATCAATGGGAATTGGTACGAAGTGTATTGGTTAGTAGCAGAAGGTACGGTGTCGAAAGCTATGCTTCCACCAGAGTCAAAACCGAGGTTCAATTTTAAAAAGATCAACGCCTGCCTAGTTTTTGAAGGGCTTTCGACAGAGTCAATACCCCATAGGGTCGAAACCTTAGTTTGTTTTCTAAAGTTTAATTCCTACCTCGATTTACTTAAAGTTTTCAACATAGTCGAAAGCCATCCTTTCGAAAGGGATTTTATATATAACTTTCGAACGACAACTTTTCCTTTAAATAAGAAGCTTTCAAAAGGGTAGGTTCCAACCTAGCCGAAACCTAGCTGCTATTTTTCTTCTGAAGTATTAAAGTCGTCAATACCATCGAAAGGTTATCCTTGTTTTTACCTAGGTTAATCCGCTTCCTAATTGTTTTCGAAAGGGGTTGGGGTTTCGAAAGAGATAAAGTCAAAATGCTGTTTCAACTCTATCCTTCGATGTTTTAATTTTTGAAGTCTTCTGCTTTCGACTAGATGGTTCCGACACCATCAACATTTCCCTAAATTTATTTTAGTTTGTTTCGAAAGAGATACTTTCGTACATAACTATTTTGAACCAAATGATGTTTTTAAAGAGTAAACCCAATGCTTTTGAAAGGGTATTTTATTTGTTTCGAACCTTTGTTTTAAAGAATGTTTTCTTGATACCAATGAAAGGTTACAATAGTTTCAAAAGGTATATACCTAGAGTTTTGAAAGTGGTTTTCTATGCTTTCGTAGGAGGTCATCCAGGGGTTTCGAAAGTGATGCTTTAAGGTTTCAAAACAAATAATCCATTCTCATTTTTTAAAGAAAAACCATGGCTAAATAAAGATTTTGAAAATGTTATTCACATTGTTATTAACCCATAACTATATTTTGGAGAAAGGACAGAATAACCAGTTAGGTTGATCCAGTAATGAATACAACTTAACAGAGGTTAAATTCTTGTAAAGATATTGGCATGGGTCAATAGGTTTATAGTATGCCCATGAAAACTGTATGATATTGGTAGGGGCCAATGGGTTCATAGCCAGCCCATGAGAACTATGATTTGATAGTGGCAGAGGCCAATAGGTTTGTAGCTAGCCATGAAAACTATATCTGGAGTAAGATATTGACAGTCAGTCAATATGTTCCTAATTAGCCCATGAAAATAGGATAAGAAATAAGATATTGGAGTTACCAATAGGTTCTTAATGATCCCATGAAAACTAGGTAACTGGACAGATAGTCCTTAACATTTAACAGCCTAATAGTAACCCTAGAAACTATAATTGAGACATATAGTTAGAATGAATGGGGATGGGTAATCCAGAATTGATTTGTTTGTTTTGCATATCATCATAATGTTTTGAAATACTAGGTTTTAACCATTGTGGATGCAGAAGCACAATATATAATTTTATAAATGTTTTAGGATACCAGTAAGGGGAAAACTCATTCCGCTAAGCAGCGTAGTCTTACTAAATATCTAAATTGTTTGAGATGGAAAATTATTATTCATACCAGGCTCTATGTCTAACTCTACGTTTTTATTTTTTTCCTTAAACTCTCAAATACTTAATTGATTTCGAGTAAGTTGAGTGTTAAGGTTTTCAGGTGTTCTTTTAGACGAATAAAGCTTCTGAGGACATGCAGAAGGCTAGCTTGTTATTAGAGTTCTATTATTTTCGTTGTGTTTTTTGTTTGCAAAAGCAAATTATTTTCTTTCCTATCTATATACTCTGATCATCCATGGGGACATCTTCATGTGTCGCTTTTGGCATATTTTGTAATAATTTTTAATGTTATTTGAACGTGGTTTACGAATTGGGATTATGTAATCAATTTGAAATATTTTGAAATGGATTGTGAAATTTGTTTGTTGTTTATTTTTTTTCCACATTCTTGTTTTTCTGTGTATTAATATATCTAATATCATCGTGTATGGTCGCTTAGGATTAATAACTACGGATGACTGCAACATCCGTAATCATTAGTTTTGGGCCTCCAAATAGGGGGATGTTACAATGTTTATTTTTGTTGAAACATAGCTTATTTGGTGTCAGCAACATAGACTATCAAATTCAAATCTAAAACAACAAAATTAAACCACATCAAACATTTTCATTAAGCATAAAAGGATATCACAAAATATCAAAACGTTGAATCTACATGATTAAGGGAGCTTCATTACCCCTAAATTGAAGGGTTTAGCCTCTCATATTTGTTATCATTTCAAAAAATGTAGAGTTCAACATGAAACAAAGGAAAATGCAAGCTAAGTAAGAAGAGAGCTAATTAACATAAAAGAAAAACTAATCTACTTGCATAAATAAAAAGATCTACATTACTAACATGAAAGGAAAAAGCATGTAAAATAAAGAAGAGAATGAATTAAAATTGCATAAAAAGAAAATTGCATAAAAGAAAATAGCTAAGTAGCAATGAAAGAGAGAAAGAGAGCTTATAATTTATTTTTGATCCTAAAAGTAAACTAACTAAAGAGGATGCTAAAACCTTAATTACATGAACATATGGGGTGTTTATACAAGCCTAAACACTAATGCATATTTTTAGGGACTGCCCAAAATACCCTTGAGGAAGTGTGGCCACCAAGTTGTCATTAGCAAGAGCTTAATCCTTTATTAAATGTGCATGTAACTTTTAGCTACACTAACTTGTGCATTAGCTTCTAATTGTAGATTAAGGTAACTGGGTAGGTGGGGTTCTCCATGATGCATGAGTTAAATTATTTCCGTCTTCATTCCTTTTTTGCCATCCTTGTGCATGCATATTTCTATGAAACCCTCTTCATATTTGGATCCAAATTCCAATAAAATAACTAAAACACCCTACACCCCTTAGTATACCCAAAAGGTTGCACTAAAAGATATGACGCGTTATAGGTATAGCTAAAAACTTTATAGCGGCTAAGATTCACAAGACAAAAATAAATAAAAAAAGCGAAAATATTTTAAACAATAACTTGTTTATAAATCAAACTTCATAAAATAATCATAACCAAATAAGTCTCAAAATACCAAATACATATGTCTTATGAAAAACACCATCCTAGTCACAATATTAGAGTACATAAATAAAACCATCCCTCTCAACAGTACCAGTACGTCCAAACTAAAATAAAAAGAAAACTAGAACAGAAGAAGAAGAATACATGAAGAATCTCCAAGAACGTCACTCCTGGAAAGCTGAAAGTCTACTGCCCTTGCCTTTGCTGGCCTATAGGGGAAAAGGGGAAAATAGAGGAGTGGGTCGGACTAAAAGTATGGTGAGTGGAAGTAATTACTTTGTATTTTTAAGTAAGATAAAGATAATAGACTTAGCAACAATTCTAGTATAAAATAAAAAGAAAAGATAAAGCTGAAATAAAATTCGTTTTAACTGTTTGCTATGCTAGGGTAGTTTTGATTATCTTGATTGTTTGCACTTTTCTGAAACTGCTTTAAAATTGCTGAAATCCCAATCCTAGTTTAATTAGGCTAAAGACCTAATTCTACCCTTTGATCGGCCTTCTATCTCTGTTATGCCTACTACGGGCTAGTCTCATCCTGTGGGTCTCATAGCAAAAGACACCTACTAAGGCTTGGAACTCAATAGCGACTTATCTCCCTACGTTGAGGCCACATGCTCAACCACCATAAGGCTCGCGCTATCTATTGCTCCCTCTTTGGATCTCTTAATTACCCTAAACGTCATAAGCATGCCCAGCCTCACATCCATGTGTTGTGAGACCACCGGTTCCTAACTGAAGGGAATGTTGCCGGTACGGGTCCTAAAAAACAAAATCTAATTGCACCCCTTGCCCAAATCCCATGATTTGAGCTTCTAATTATTGACCACTTATCTATCCTAAACAGCATAAGCATGTCCCAAGGGAGCTACTGCCGGTAAGGGTCCTGCTTCTTAATTATTAACCACTTACCTACCCTAAACAAGAAAGGGGAATGCTACCGGTACGTGTCCTACTTCTCAATTATTGACCACTTATCTACCCTAAACAGCATAAGGGAAATGCTGCCGATGCGATTTCTACTTCTTAATTACTAACCACTTATCTACCCTAAATCGCATCAGGGGAATGCTGTCGGTGCCCATCCTACTTCTTAATTACTGACCACTTATCTACCCTAAACAATATAAGAGGAATGCTGCCGCTAGGGTCCTACTTCTATCTTTTCTTGTTAACTTAGTATAGGTCTTTTTAAATAAGCCTCTTTTGTTATCTCTGCTATATTTGCTTATAAACTTATTCTAAGTCTTAAAACAAGCCTTTTTATGTTTGCCTCTAAATATAACATGTATGTTATAACTTTACATATTAACTTATCCCAAGGTATAAGTATAAAAATAAGCTTCTTCTGCTATTTATTCTATTTTCTGCTTTTAGTTATAATTACATGTTATAACTGTGCGTGCAAATATCTTAAAAAATTTTGTATTTCAGTCTAAGTCTAATTTATTAAAGTTCTTCTCATTTTATATCCCTTTTCTGTAAATTCAGTATTCTTATATTTTAGTCTATATAGTGAATTATACTCTTCTATTTATTCCATTCGCATAAAAGGGAATTAAGAAGAAATTGACATCTACAGAAGAAATCCCATTGTAGAATAGATGTAAATAAAACGTAAATAACAGTAAATATTGTAAATAACTGTAAATCATTAGGAAAATTGTAATTAACAACAAATAATTGCAAATAACTGAAATAAAATAGCTAAAATAAAGTAGACTAGAAAGCAAGTCTAAAGTTTACTTAAAAATAAACTATAATAAACTAGCATAAAGGTTATCCCAAAATTGTAGAAAAACAACAACTATTGGAAACCCAATTATTTTAAATTACTTAAAAATCTAAAATAATTACTTAAACACTCGCCTGCAGCCCTAAGCACTTTTCCTTGGCCTTTCTGGATCCTCTTCTATGGTATAAAATATTTTAATTAAAAAGATCTCCTTGAAAAAATATTTCTTTTAGGGTCCAGCCTTAGGCAATGAACCCAAATGAAGAAAAACTGGATGAGAAATATAGATAGGCCTACGGTCCTATTAGTAGTGTCACTTGTGGATGCCGAACCATTAGATTTGAAGATTAAATCTGGTACAACCATGTCATAGACTCTCTAGGAACTGTCACATGGAAGCACGGAAGCACGAGATGAAATAAAAACAACATAACACATCATATTCGAAGCAAGACGAAACTTTATCCAAGTACACAGGCGGGTCGACCGTTAAGTCAACCTTTGCACATGGTAGGTCGACCTAGCCATTAGGAGGGTCGACCCTAGGGTCGACCTACCCTATTATATATATATATATATATATATATATATCTTTTTCTTTGTTTTCTTGTTTAGTTCATAACTCCTTCGTTTTAGCTCAGATTTTGACAGTCTAAATTTGGAAATTGACCAGAGAATTACCACGGATACAGTTATGCAACTCCCGTGGCTTAATTCTGATAATTTCATAAAATTATTTAATTATTTAATTAATTTGTCAATTAATTACTGTATCTTAAATTTTGAGTAGTTACAATAACATAAAAATATCCAAGTAAATTTTCTCAAATTAATATATGCACAACAATGACCATTTTTCTCCTATATGAAGATGAATATATGATGATTTGAAAATAATTTAAATTTGGGTTTAAACATGTTAAAATACCCTATATGCTCATTTACTTAATAAGATTAGATTAAATATGAAAGTAATAATATGCACATCCACGTGCACATTTGTTCCCAAAATAGACCAACCGATCGACCGGTCAATGTTTATGGTAGCTAGGGTTTGGTGCATATGAACTGTTTGGATTTTATTATTTTTAATTGATTTAATTCTGAATGTTCTGGTACTTTCTAACCGCTATAAATAAGTGTCTATCCCCCTCACTTTTATTAACAAATTATTTTGGAAACTAAGCAAAGCTCTATCGGTCTCTCTCTTTAAAGATTTAGAAAATTGTCTAAGTTTTCAGGTAAAAAAATTTAGGTGTTTATTATTCAAGTTCTTATTATATTCTCATCTAGTCCTTTAATTTCTGAATCTAACCCGTATACAATTCCCTTGTTGAATATTTCTAAACGAAGAGATCTATAACAGATTGGAGCGAGCGTAACGAATGCAAAAAGGGAAGTCTAAGGACTTGTTGTGAGTGAAAATCTTAGTATTTCTTATTTTAATTATTGTATAATATAACTTGGATTTTATATATGCCTTTAGGAAATTTTGTTTACGACAATATCACACTAAAACCCCAAAATTCCCCTAAAGTGAAATGTTAATTCTTAAGTTAGAATCTTAATTATTATATATTAAAATAATGGAATTGTGTAGTTATTGCAATTTTAATGTTTTACATTCTATTCCACATCTTATTTTTTCTTTGAATTTGATTAAGTGTTTTGAAAAGAATAAATTAGAGAATGGTGTGTAAGGTACAGATTTTTTATTCATATTTTGCACTGCCTATTTCCATAATTTGAGTAGAAATTTTCTTTTTCAATTTTATACAAAGAATTTGAATAGAGCATGAAAGTATTTGAATTGTATGTTTAATTAATGTGGATTTCGCTATTTTATTATAAAATAAGTTTGGTATGGATTCTATTTTATACAAGTCCGTTGATTTAATTAGAGATATTGGATGTATGGTATTTTTTGATATGGAATTGGACTTGTATAAATTTGAAGTTTTGACATTTAAATGTTAGTGTCGGGCGCAATCTTCGCACGTAGAAATATCTTAGGCGCACGTGTGTGTGTATGCGTAAATAACATATAATTATAACGTATCAATTACGTAGTTAATAGGCTATTAATTATCACTAAATCCCCTTTAAGAATGAAGTTAGTTATAAAGATGAAATAAGAGTTTTCATATAAGGCCTTGATACGGAATGAGGTGAGACGTGTGGTGATATGTTAAAAGAGTGTTGTAAATTATGACTAAGTTATAGGGATGCGATGTCAGTCAAAATCACAGCGAAGTCTTTCCAGCTAATCTGGATACCAGCAGTGTGACTTTGGGGCAGATGTGAGACATTATATATTATAAATAATCACGGAGGATGCAAGGTGAGTCTTAAATTCTGTAGGGTAAACCTGCCCAACTAGTCTAGATACCAGTACCCACGAAAAGTCGGACTAATGTAAGATGTCGCAGTTGGATTATGGGTCATAAATCATAATACGAAGGACCTGCATTAGGGTTAAGGTATTTAGTGGCCGACTGAGGTCCCGCCTCTTCCCTATGAAGGAAGTGTTTCAGGGTTAGCAGCTAAGCATGGTAGAGAATATTTCGGGTAGAGTCCACTTCGGGTTTGAGGTATTAAATAGCTATTATAGGGTCCGCCTCTCCCATAAAAAGAAGTATTAAGTAGTCTAAAGAGATTTCGTGCAATGTCAATTAGATAGTACCAGAGAGGAGTCTGTCATGGGATATGTATTAAAGAATAGGGACTGGCCTTGAATGAGGTATTAAATGGTCAGAGTCTGCCTATTTCCCATAAAAATGTATAAGTGGCTTAGGTGTTATCTATTACACTGTTAGAACATTATTGACAATGTATACTGGTTAATGGGTAAAAACAATAATAGTTATGGAATTGGATTTGGAAAGCATTTGGCCTTATATGTTGAAGGACCTACAATTATAGTAAGCATAATAAGATGTATTCTTATTTAAATTATACTAGCTAAGTGCTATTATAGAAAGGTTTGATATTTTTATTCACCAAACATTGTTGCTCTAACATCCTCCTCATTACTACTAGTTTCTGAGATGATGGTTTTGATGACAACAACCTTAGGACTTGTTATAAAATGTAAATACTAATATTCTTGTCTAAATATATATGTATATGCAGGATATATATGCAAGCACTGAGAATGAAGATTGTATAATATAAAGATTCAAGACTGAGTATACAGATTCAAGACTAACGAATTCAAGATTGAAGAAATTAAGAGTGAAGACACATGAGTATGAATAGTTCAAGTTATCAAGATAAGTAATTGAATGTAGGTTTATGTTAAAACTTCATAATAGCACTAAAATCTTTATTCAGATTTTAATTGTGGAATGGAATCCACCTTCTCGCTTTAATAGTGGGTTGGAACCCACGACCTCTTTAGTGGGATGGAACCCACGACCTTCTCTAGTGGAATGGGATCCATGACATTTTCAAAATGATTTATTTTTTCGAAACTATCCTTTTAAAGTCATATTTGTCAATTTAAATATTTATGCCTTAATTCAAAAACAATTTTTAATCATATTAATTTAAAAATCATCTCTTGTTATTTAAAGTATCTCTTGATTTTAATATTTTAGCTTTAATATATTTTAAAGAAATCTGTACTTAGTCTTTAATATTACTTTAATATTATAGGTTATATATTTTAAGATTACTTTCTAAAACTCTTTTATAAGTTTAGACTATATTCAAAATGGTTTACAAAATTTAGAAATTGTTTTGGCAAGTTTTAGAATAGAAATCTTTTTAAAGCAAAATATATTTTCAAAAATAACACAGGCGTGCCGAGATCCCTCATCCCCGATGTCGATATGGTAGCCGTAGAATTCAAATTTCAAATTTTCAAAAGAAGTGTCTATTCGTCATAACCTTTCGTGAACGTACATGACCGTTGTTCTCCTATAAATACCAGTTGTTTTAAGCGAATTTTATGTTAGTTTTTCTTCATTTTTTCACTCCTCCACTCAAATATTCTATTATATTTCAAATGCTTTAACAAAACTCTGCCGAAATTCAAAGTGAATCAAACTCGATCATCTCTAGTTTGATTCTCTACCACTCTTTCAAAGATCTCAGTGCTATTCAGAGTTATAGGATCATTTGTAATCAAAGAAGTGTATCGAGTCTCTCTCTGTCAAAGTGTTGATTGGAAATGGTGTGATTGTAGCCCATAAATCAATTTGGTGTGATTGTAGCCCGTAAATCAATTAGGTGATCTTCTAGCCTGGTTAAATCAAAAGAGTTTTCCCTGGACTCGAAAACGGACGGGTGTATCTCATGGCCTTGAAATCAAGCTTATAATATCGACATTATATTGAAAATAAATCTACACAAAAAATTATATAGGACTGGATGTAGAGTAACTCCGAACCAGTATAAAATTCAGGTGTGCGCTTTCCTTTACTACTTTCATTTACTATTTGCATATGTGTCTGATTCTGTGATTGTCTCTGTGTTTATGGAATTGCATCTGTATGTGTTTAATTTGAAAAGATTTCAAAAATTCCATAAAATCCATTAAATATTATTCAGCCCCTCTAGTGCTAATCCAGCCTTAAGATCTGTAATTCGCATTTCCTACATTTGGTATTAGAGCATTGGTTTTCAAACTTTTAATAGTCTAATTTTTGAAAGGTTTTCAAATGGCTGCCAACACTATCACTAGTTTACTTGTAGAGGGACAGACTACTGCCAGACCACCACTTTTTAATGGCTGTAACTATGCATATTGGGTATATAGGATGAAAATCTATTTACAATCAATAAGACTAGACACTTGGAATATCACATAAACTTAGTACATTAAACCCACAACTGATTTTGCACAGCGGACTGCTGAGCAAAAGGCTGTTGCACAAAACAATTCAAAAGCCATGAATATTCTATTCTATTCATTTGATTAGAATGATTTTAATATAGTGCCTATCTGTAAGTCTGCATATGAGATTTGGAAAAATTTGCAAGTTATTCATGAAGGAACAAGCAAAGTTAAACAGACCAAAATATCTATCTTGACCAATCAGTTTCAACTATTAAAGATGAATCCAAATGAGTCCATTTCAGACATGTACAGTACATGTCAAGACATTGTGCACTCACTAATTGCATTAGGAAAGAACTTTTTCGAAGAAGATCAAGTTAGAAAATTTCTGAATTCACTAGCTTCGGAATGGGAACAGAAGATTCTAGCAATTGAAGAGGCTAATGACATTAGTACTCTGAAAATTGAAGAATTGATTGGGAGTTTGATGTCATTTGAAGTACAAATGAAAGGGAGAAGAGAAAGCAAGACCTTAGAAAAGGAGTCAATAACGTTCAATGCAATGATAGATGGCTCAGACTCAAACAGAGACGATGATGAAGAAATAGCCTTGATGACAAGGAGTTCTAGAAAGTTTCTGAAATACAGAAAGATGAACAATTACCAGAGAAATGATTACAATAATTCTAGAAATAGTAATGAAACTCAAAACAACGATAGATGCTACAATAGTAATGGGCCAGGCCACTTAAAAAGAGATTGTTCGCATTCGTATAAACATAAATTTTCTCCGAGTAATGATTCGTCAAAGGAAGAAAGAGAGCATATACTGGTACAATGGACGATTAAGACTCATCCTCTAGTGATGAAGATCAAGAGATGGAAAATTCAAACATTTGCTTAAAACTATTCACATATCCGATGATCTCGGGAATATGAATCTAAAAATAGGTATGCATTTAAATTATAATGATTAAAATTGCTTATTTGATGTTTGATTATTTGCATGTTTTGAAATTGCTTGTTGTCTGAATTTAAAATTTTTAATTTTCAAAATGATATTATTTTAAAAATATTTTAATATTAAAATATTTATATTAAAGTGTTATTATATTTAATATTATTTTATATAAAATACAAATGAGATTATAGGATATATATATATACAGATACTAAATAAAATAAGAAAAATAAGCCACATGATTTAAGGGACCCATGTCGACATGACCCTACACCCCATGTCGACATCCCTTCAGAAATTTGGAATTCAAATTTGAATTCAAAACTTTGAATTTCCATCCACCTTTTCACCAACTCCAAAACTTTGAAAAGGTGTCTCTTGACCAGAGAACATGGCTATTAGATGTCTATTTATCTTCTTAATATTATCCTATCTTTTCACTTTCATTTCAAAATTCAAACTCTCAAGCTCTCTACTGTCTTCAAAAATGGCTTCCTCAACCACTCCATCCGCCATTAGACTGTCCAAGGCCACCAAAGAGTTCCTTTACAATGATCCGGAAGATATTAAGGCTTACATAAGCTATGTAAACTTTGGAAAGGTCCATACGGGAAAATTTGTAATCTTTAATGATTTTCCTTCCGATGAAATCAATGTTCTTTTGAAGAGAATAAAATTCTTAGCTTAATTGATGATTCTCAAAATGATTTTTTTTGTTATTGAAATCTTGTCAAAATGCTTTATGCAAATTTGAATCGTGTTTTTTACAAAGGAAATTAAAGGGAAGTATATAGTAGCATTAAAGGAAAGCGTATTGTTTTAAATAGTGAGATTTTGGGTAACATTCTTGGTCGTAAGTATATGGGAATGGATCTTTTGAATTTTCAAATTGATGAAAATGATCATGACACATTTCATCACATTTTTGAAGGAGATAATAACTTTGAGTTTATAAACTGAAATTTTCGTCCTAAAGCTAGAAGTATAAACCTTCTTTTGCAACATACCATATCTCCAAGATTGTGAAATTTCAGTCACCCTACTTTAAAAGTTTGTAAGGCTATTTTTGGCCACTATGACATTAATTAGGCGCAAGTGATTTTGGATGAACTTCATCCCAAAATTTTTACTTTAGGTGAAATAACTTTATATCATGGGATTTATCTCACTCGGATTTTTAACTACTTTGGTGTTGATGATAAGAGGGAGGAGTTCATTTCTTGAAAAGTGTTTAACCATGCTAACATCTCTCTCATGAAAATTATGTTTGTGTTTCAACCATATGAAACACTTGCCGAAAAGGATAAGAGATTGGCTCATGAAGAGATGTAAGAAGAAGAAGAGGAGGAGGAGGAAGAAGGGAAGGAGATGGAAGTTGAAAAAGAAGGAGATGAGAAGGAAAAGACTTCATTGGAAAGCATCGAATTCCCTATCACTCCTAACAATCCATCCAAAAAATGCTTTTCAAGAACCAAAAGATTATCATGGAAAATCAATGGATTCTCAAAAGATTCAGTAGTAAGAAGTTGGACAAGATTTCCATCAAAATGAACAAGTTCTTTGGGAAAGTGAGTCGCAAGCTTGAATTATCATCATCTTCATCATCCTCTAACTAATACTAGTTTCATTTCATGTTATATTAGTTTGTATCTCTCTTTTGTTAATGTTATGCATCGTTTATGTAATGTTAACTAAATTTATTAATGAAAATTCTTTATTTCTGTTTATTAGCTCTAAAATATCTCTAGAATGCTTATTATTAAATTATATAAGTTTATATATACAGATTTGTATATAATATAAAGAAACAAAGCAAATTGCAAAAATTAACAGGGACGTGGCGACATCCCCTTACCCACCATGTCGACATGTAATAGCCAGAAAATGGTTTTTGTTTTGAAATTGAAATTGACATAACTACCATGTGTCTTTTCATTTCAAACGACTTTCTAACTCTTTAAATACCCGTTTCTTCCAGAAAAATGTATACTTTCAATTCGCTTTATTTTCTATTGAATTTCTTCATATTTTATCAAAAAATGGCCTCTTCTATTCATAATCTAAGTGAGAATCTTTAAGAAACTCTCAAATCCTTCAAGAACATACTTACTTTTATCGTTCATAATAACGTTACCTAGAATTAAGCCAATGCAGATGATAAAAGAACAAGAAAGGCATTTTGATGCCATTTGATGGATGATCTTAGTCCTCAACGAAAAAGAACTTGAAGCGAATCTAGAAGGAACTCTGAACAAAGATAATGAAGAATGGGATGCTATAAAGGCAGATCCTAATTTTGGTGAAGAAGGATGGGTTTAAGTTCCAAGAAATGTTTGATTTAACATATGTGGTTTGATTTACATTGATTTGATTTGAATTGTTTGGTTTGATTTGATTTGGTTTGGTTTGGATTGATTTGAATATGGTGTGTAATATATGATTGAACATGGTGTGGTTTGTTAAGAACGTGATGTATATATTGATTGATTATGTTTGAAATTTTCATATCTCCCACATTCACCTTACTATATTTTATTCATATTATTATCTGCCTTATTTATATTCTACTATACTGTGTTATTAAACTATACAGTGCTATAGTATAAGATTTAGGGGGAGTTATGTAGTTTAGGATTAATTTTTGTTGATGACAAAAGGGGAGAATTATAAAATAGGTTAGTTAGGCTTAGATTAAGGAGGAGTTAGTAGATTAAGGGGGAGATGTTGGAATAAGGGGGAGTCAGAGTAGAATCAGAGCTTGATGGAGTATATTTTATAACATAGGCTGTCATCATCAAAAATTAGGGGAGATTGTTAGTTCCTAAGATGATGATTTTGATGAAAACAAACTTAGGACTTGTTATAAATTATAAACAAAAATATTATTGTCTAAATATATGTCTATGTAGGATATAAATATATGCAGGTACTGAGAATGAGCACTATAGAGTATAAAGATTCAAGGCTGAGTATAGAGATTCAAGACTGATGAATTCAAGATTGAAGAAATCAAGACTAAAGACTCATGAGTATCAAGAGTCCAAGATATCAAGGTAAGTAATAGAGTCTATATTTATGTTAAAACTTCATAATAGCACTAAATCTTTATTTGGATTTTTATTGTGGAATGGAATCCACCTTCTCGCTTTAATAGTGGGATGAAACCCACGACCTCTTTAGTGGGATGGAACCCACGACCTTCTCTAGTGGAATGGAATCCACGAAATTTCCAAAATGATTTATTTTTTCAAAACTATCTTTTTAAAGTCATCTCTATCAATTTAAATATTTTAGCCTTAATTCAAAAACTATTTTTAATCGCATTAATTTCAAAATCATCTCTTATTTTTTAAACTATCTCTTGATTTTAATATTTTAGCTTTAATATATTCTAAAAAATCTATACTTAGTTTTTAATATTACTTTTATATTATAGATTATATATTTTAAGATTACTTTCTAAGAATCTTTTATAAGTTTAAACTATATTCAAAATGATTTAAAAAGTTTAGAAATTATTTTGAAAAGTTTTAGAATAGAAATCATTTTAAAGAAAAACCTCAAAAATAACATAGTCATGTCGACATCCCTCATCCCCCCATGTCGACATGGTAGCCGTAGAATTCGAATTTCAATTTTTCAAAAGAAGTGTCTATTCGTCATAACCATTCGCGAATGGAAATCATCGTTGTTTTCCTATAAATACCAGTTATATTCAACTAATTTTAAGTTAGTTTTCTTCATTTTTTCACTCCTCCTTCTCCACTCAAATATTCTCTTATATTTCAAATGCTTTAACAAAACTTTACAGAAATTCTAAGTGAATCAAACTCGATCATCTCTAGTTTGGTTCTCTTTCACTCACTCTCTAAGATCTCAGCGCCATTCAGAGTTATAGGATCATTTGTAATCAAAGAAGTGTATCGAGTCTCTCTCCATCAAAGTGTGATTGGAAAGGGTGTGATTGTGGCCCGTAAATCAACTGGGTGTGATTGTAGCCCATAAATCAATTAGGTTATCTTATAGCCTGCTTAAATCAAGAGAGTTTGCCCTGGACTTGAAGACAGGAGGGTGTATCTCATGGCCTTGAAATCAATGTTGTAATATCGGCATTATATTTGAAAAGAAATCTACATAAGAAACTGTGCAGGTCTGGATGTAGGGTAACTCCGAACCAGTATAAATTTCAGGTGTGTTCTTTCCTTTACAACTTTCATTTACTATTTGCATCTATGTCTGATTCTGTGATTGTCTCTGTGTTTGTGAAATTGCATTTGTATGTATTTAATTTGAAAAGATTTTAAAAATTCCATAAAATCCATTAAACACTATTCACCCCCCTGTACTATTAATCCAGCCTTAAGATCCGTAATCTGCATTTCCTACAATTACATCACAGGTTAGAAATGATGACGTAGATTTTCAAAGTTGGTAGCAGAGACGTAGAATCGTGGCAATTATTTAGCTTTCTATGTTATTTTTATATTTCCGACACACCCATTAAGACACAATTTATTTTGAGATATTGTACCATGAATACTTGGCGTTGTTATGTGGGTTATGTTGTTTTTTCTTACATTTGAATTTTTAAATAAAAGGGTAATGTTTTGATATTATATTTTATCCTTCCGCTGTGAGATTCGGAATGTGTAGATAGATAGCTTTGTGTATTATTCTTTAAATCAATTTTAATGGCCAGCAGCCAGCTTTGGAATGGGTCTAAGGTTCGATGGGCCTATTTTGTATCGAAAATTAAGTCTATTTCAAGGCTAGTTCTTACAACACGCCTAAATGTCTAATATATCTCATCAAGTGAATGTTCGAATTAGTCCTTCCGTTATACATCTCCAGCATCGAGAACTTTAAATTGGTGGATTTCTTACATACATGGATGTCTAGGTTGAATGGGTTCTTGTTCACATCATCTAAGCTCTGATCAAAGGGTCCACTTCTTAGCACTTGTCTTATCATTTTAGCAATCTGGTCATTGTCATTCACTTGAAGCTTCTAATGCAAATCTTCACCCTGCCCTTGTTCTCATGAGGAACTTTTGGTTCCAACTCCCGTTGTTTTGTATTTGTATTTTGATCTCCGTTCTATGGCCCAACATCATGCTGCAGAAATATTCCATCTTTCCCAATTATTCGATCCAACATCCCTCGTAGGCCTGTTGGATCGATACTGAGTTGACTTCTCAAGTCAGTACCAAGTTAAGGCGCCTCCATGGTTTAATTTTTTCTTCATCATTTCCAGATTCACTTGTTTCACCTTTCAGCCTCTGATTATGGTTTCTAGCTATTCTAGCTATCATTTGCTACACAATCATTCTAAAAATTCCATTCATCATCTCTACTTTTCATGTAACTATTCTAGCTTGCATTTTTTATCATCATCCTTTCCGTCTTTTCTCTAGTCATGTAGATTGAGGGATTCGAATTTGTGCATAACTCCTAGCTACTCCTATGTCCTTGCTGATTTCCTCCAACAACAGATCCTTTGTTTGGCCTCTTCATCCTTCAAATCAAATTTCAAATTCTTAAATTCGAGTGCTCTCCGTAAAGACACCAAAATATTTGGGTCAAAAATGGCACAAACACCCAGTCAAGCACTAATATCGAAATTATCAAAGAAAAGAGGATTGATGCAAGAAAGAACACGCAATTTTTAAAATGTTCAGCGAGTACTCCAACCAATGTCCACTTAATCGTATTCTATTGATTTTACTCTACTCCTACAAATTAGATTTTACAACTCAGTTTCTTACAGATCTGTTAAGAATCCAACAAAGTATTTCCCAAAATTATATTTCTCAAGTCATCATGATTCAGAGTTCAAATGGAGATTAGAAAAGAAGTCCCTTTCCAAAAGAACCTCTCCTCCTATTTATAAATGTAAACTAGTGAATTAGGCTTTGAAATTTCATTTCACATGTTCACCACATCATCCTAGGAAAAAGTCGTGGTCCAAGTCATCGTCGGCTTCACAACTCGAACCCAAGTTGAGCCTCTTATCTTGGGTGCCCAGTTGACACTTATGTTGTTTTTTTATCTTCATCGCCTTCTAGTTCTTCCACTTTCCAATCATGCTTGTTTGCTTTACCTTTTTTCTTACTTCTCACTCGAGCATGCCATCTTGACCACTTTTCAACTTGGTATAAACATAACTCGGACCCGAATTGTGGCCACTAATTGGGATGGTCAAGTTTCCATATCTCATGCACTTTTGTTATCTCCTTTATAACTTCCTAATTTGTAGTTTTCTAATGTTTGTAAGTCTTCATGCACATTTCTTTATTTTTATTTAGCCCAATTCAATCGTTCGAGTTTGTTCAGAGACTGAAAATTTTCCATTAACACTTTACCTCCCAAAGCATTCCTGATGAATATAAGATATGCTTTGCATAAGAATAAGTATCAAAGATGGAAAATTGTCTACATTTGAGCTCTCTGGCTATCCACCAGACCAATCGTGGTGAATCATCTAGTTCCTTCAGATTTAGCTAGAAATTAAAGGTAGTTTTGGAGTTATCATAGCTAAGGAATCAAGTCCTTGCTTAAATGTTAGTCACATAACATAGTCATCCATCGTTCCCTCGGGATTACCATATCATACACCATAAATCAAGGTTGTCCTGCGTTTTCTTAGGCTTTAAATTATTATATGTCATTGTTAATATCGTTCCATGTTCATGTAGGATTTAACTATCACATACCATGCTATCGGGCATCGTCAATCATCGTTGCACAAAGTCTCTTATGAATTGTCTAGCAACGCTTAGCACCCATTATAAGAGACTCCAACCGGATCGAAGGAATGGCGTAATCTAATATCTAACTTTGAGTAGTTTTAAGACTTTCAAATCCTTCAATTTAATTTCTGATCTCTCTAGATCACACAATCAATATCCAACTATGTTTATGACCTCTCCGGATCACATGATCTGACATCTAGTTCTATTTTTGATCTCTCTGGATCACATACTCATATATCCAATCCAATTTCTGATCTCTTCGGATCATATAACTAATATCTAGATTGAGCCCAATCTGCTTGCTCTCTTGCGAGGGGATCCAATATTCGAGCAAATCCACCCACTCGCTCTTTGGCGAAGGGATCCAATATTTGAGCAAGTCCATCTGCTCTCTCTCTCTCTCTCTGGTGAACGGACCTGTTATCCCATAAAAATATATCCATCCACTCTTCGATAAAGAAACTTTCACTTCACGGTCCATCGCCCTATCTCTCAGTCCGGGGAAACATGTCCTATTAGCATATATATCAGTTTCAAGGGATAACCAAGCTTTATTGGCATCCTATAATATTATCAGTATCATTTATCATGTTCAAATGCTTTTTAAATCCAAATATTCATTTTCCATTCATTCGCAAAGTCCAAATCAAAGCATTAAAAAAACATGAAATGTGTAATCCTATCAAGGATCTCTCCCAAACTTCCAGCTCAGAGCATGCCTTCGACCGATCGAGATCCCTTACATGCATAGGTGGCTTAAAAGTAATCCTACATCATTTACTCTAAACAAAAGCAAGGAGCCGACTCCATTCCATCTCGATCATGGGTTTTTCAATCTCGGTCCAAATCCACATATGCTTCTATATGTATCCGCTGCAGATAGTGGTCGCTCCTATAGTATCATTGCAGTTTGAGCTATATGTGGTTTTTGATGTATTGCGGTAAGCAGTTACTCCAAACCTATTCTTTAATCAAATCACATAGGTGTTTGTACTCATTCATTTGGTGCCCATCCAATTCATGGGATAGGCAAAACTCTCCAGGTCTTTTCTTCCAATTCATGGGCTCTCTCTTCGCTTGATTTTGGTATGGAATCTGGCGCTAGTATTCATATAGATCCTTACTAGTTCTCTGCCAATTCAATATAAGATGAAAACTTTGATTTCCTCTTCCTTTGCTTCAATCCTCTGAAGTTATTACTGTCTTTCTACATTCCTTATCCTTCCCATACTCTGTTTTGGATGGTCTTCCATAATCCATAGTATTCACATCAGCATTTTCAGCTTCTACATCTTCCTGGCTCAAATATCTGTAACGACCCGGGATTTTGACCATATTATTATAATGAGAATTAAATCTAATTTAAATAAAATACAAGTTTTTCATTTATAAACAAATAAGATTTTTGGGCATTATCAGTTATACATGTTGTGAAGGAAATTTTGAGTTAAAATTTAAAATAGATTCTTTCAAAACATTTATAATAAAATTATCTTATTAAATTAAAATTAAGGATTCCATATTATTAATATTTGATATAATACATTTATAAATGTAGTTGATAATAATAATATTTAAAATAACACAATTCTATTCAGATAAAAAATAAAAATATAAGATATATTAATGCAAATATAAGTTACAAATTAAATATTTGAAGATCTAACTCTAAATGAAAATAATTTTATAAATATGGAACATAAGTGAAATAAATATATATGGTTATAGACATAAGTATATCAACATAAGAAAACCATAATATATAAACATAAGTATAAAACTATGATATGAATATAAGATATAAATAGAAATGTTAACTATGTAAATACAAACATATAGAATCAGACAAAGCAAATGTATAGATTTTTGTTCAAGTTTGAAGATAATAAAACAAAAACCTGCAAACAAATATCTTTATACAAAATATAATGTCAGCAAACATAATAAGTTGTAAACATATTTGAAGGCAAGCTCATTTAATGCTTTCATCTCAGCACCCAAAATAATCTTTCAGCCAAAATATTTGAATCATCTCAGATTTTTAGTACATTAACATAAGCAAAATATTATCATAACCAAGGAAGGCTTATACTAGAAGCTATGACCACTGTAAAAAACTGTTCTTATCTATAAATACTACACTATACTACCTGTTCATAGTATTTAGTTTGTTTAAAAACTTAAAAAGAAAAACCGAGATAAGAAAAGAAATATAAACAACATCATTTATACAACCCAAATCTTTCAACAATAAGGCAAAGGAAGTTACAGGGATTCATTCTTCAAAACTGCAACCTTCCTTCATCAGCAAATCCCCCTCTGTTTCAACAATTCATTTTGGTGAGTAAACTTATGTTTTTGAAATTTAATTATTAATAATTGATTCATGGAAATACTATGTTGATATAAAACTGTTTTGTGATGTTTATTAATTACTGGATGTTCTGCTTATGATGTTCTTCTGGTTTTTCATGTTTCTGAGGCAAAAGAAACAGAGAATGATTTATACCCTTTATATAAAACATTTTACTTAGAAATTTAACTAAATAATTTGGTTTAAACTAAAGATCAAAGCATGGAAATTTGTTTAAAGGTTGGTTGTACAATATAAAGACTGTAAATTCAAATATACAGCATAAAGTAAATCAATGGTTAAAATTTATAAATTTAAATTGTAAGTTTGAATTTATATCTTGAATAAACATTAAAAGGTAAGATTTTTGAAACAAGAATTAAGATTTTTAGATAACAATATAGAGAGCAGTTTGTAAAAGAACCAAAAATGCTTTTTCTTTGATTCCTGTAAATTTAATCACTCGTTGATGTTGAAATTTGTTATGGAGCTAGTATATGGATTCATGGTTATAGGAAAAATGTTGGAAAAAATTTCTAATGCAAAAATTTTCGAAGCGAATCAATTTTAGGGTTTTTGGTTCGACAGTTTTGAGGTCTGCATCTTTAATGATTGCGTCGTCGTGGTTCATCCGAGCTCCATGAGATTTTGGGAAGTGGTAGAGGGATATAATGGTGAGGTATGGCCATAGCCACGTCGTCGCAGGTGGTCGAGGCGATTTCCTTCTATCGTGTTCGAGATACTGTTCGTATTCTCGAGCATATTTTGTTTTCGAGCTTAACGTGTAATACTGGGCTTTGATTTCGAACGAGAGGCCTTTACGTGATTTGCAGGCAGCATCATTGGTCGCTCGAGTGGTGGCGAACCACCGTGCACGTGCACGGTGGCGCGTGGGAATGTCAGCGTTCGAACGATTGGGTCGACGCGTGTTTTACTCGAGATTTTAGGAAGCTTGCTTCGGGTTTTCCTCTGGGACGTGTTTTGGGTTTATTTACAGTAGTTTAAAACTTAAACTTAAAAAAGAAAAAAGAAAAGAACAGTGGAAGAAGAAGAGGGATGCAGGAGGGATGCAGGAGTGACGTGGGAAAGTTCTAAGGTATCACGAGGTTTCCTCGAGTTAATCACGATGTTTTCTTCGGGTTCAAAACTTCCAGGGATTAGCCAAATAAAATATTAAGTTGAAAGGGTAAACAAGTTGGATATTAATTAAGTTATTGGTGTTGACAAGTTTTTAAGATAAGATTGTCTTTAAATTTATTAAGAAAGTTTTACAAAACGTAAGATGGGTAATTAATTTAAATCGAAAGTTAATTAAGATTTGTAATGATGATTAAATAAATAGTTTACGGTTTAATTAAATTTGTAATTAAAGACTTTTAATAATAATCTTGTGTAAATCAATTTGTAATTAAGAATATAATTAACCATTTAAAGTTAATAAATAGTAGTTAACTAATTAAATAATTAATTGAGGATTAAACGATTAAGTTAATTAATAATTAATGATTAATTAAGTAATTAGTAATAATTAAATGAGTAATTGAGTTTATAAATCAATAGTTAAGGTAATTAATTAATAATCAAGAATTAATTAATTAAATGAGTAATTAAGAAGTAATTAATAAATTTAATAAGTTGATTAATGAGTAATTAACGAAGCAAGAATAAAATGGTCTAATCTTAAGCAAGTAATTAAGTTTAAATAAATTGAACTAAATTTGAGATGAATAGATGATTCTGTTTATTGACTCTGATATGTATTTATATCCTGTGATGTTCTGTGATATTCTGGATATATCAGTGATGACTGTGTATGATTTATCTGTGATAAATGCTATGTGAATTCAATTGTTGAATTAAACTGTTTAAAATTAATTTAAACAACTGGGCATCCAAAATGGCGTTTGGATTTCGATGAGACCGGGATCGGGTGTTAATTTGATATTCCGAAAACCACATCGATCCAAATTAAACATTAGGTCGTGACATATCAAGTGGTGATCGAGATGGTGTTTCAGAATGCAAGGGTTATTGTTGTTAACTCTGAGGGTGATTCCAAAACGAGTGTAACGAGATAATACCTTCGGTTTCGTTCGAACCCAGAACGAACTGGTATGGATTGAATGCTTTCAACAAATCATCAGGCGGACGATGAGCATTCTAAGAGATATGTTCTATAAATGTAAATGCGGCCTCAAGCCTCATCAACCGGGAATGGCTAAAACAGGGGATGTGCAGCAAGGTTAGGTGGGTCATGCCCAAGCAGGACGAAATGTACCTCTGTCTAGATGTCCCTTTTTATTCGACTGTGTGGGCAGTTGGTCTGCAGCCAACTGCGGGGTTATCTTGTTCGAGACTGTTCAGTAAGGAATGGTTCCGGCCTTGTGTTGCAGGGGAATTAGGGTGGCTCCTCGGTACGGTGATCTAGACCACGTACTGTGACGGGTGGTACCCCAGTAGCCCTGTCATTGTATGGGATCCAATTTCCAATAAGAGTCGTACGTTTTGATTGTGCCCAACTACGTTGGAATGTGAGATGTAAGCATTTCGGCTATTTCTATATTTTACTTGAAAACCCTAGACACTATTATAATCTCACTGAATTTCCTATAAAATGTTTTGGTTAGCGTAAGGTAAAAACTTACCCGTATTTATGTGTGGGAAGTCTTACGTGATACCTTTATTTCAAATGATTTTCAAAGTTAAACAACTTTAACCCGTTTACTCACACTAGACCCATGTCTGACCCGGAGTTTATATTTTGTTTTTCATAAACTCTTAGGTACTCAAATTTTTATGAGTAGCCAAGTGATAGGTTTCGGAGTATAGAGTTTTCTGGAGGAGTTGGAGCAGAGAACCAGACGTATGTATCTATCTATATAATTCCGCCGTGTTAGTAAGTATATGCTGTATTTTGGGATGTATGCATTGACAGATATGTATATGACAGACCTGTTGTATGATATTGTATAACTTTGATATATGTAAAACTATGTAATAGTTATGTGATGTATTATATTTTGTTCCATTCCGCTGTGAGATTATGATGTTGTTATTTCTTTCTTTCTATTCTTTTCTATTTCTATCACTTTCTTTCCATTGATGATACGTCTTTCTAGGGTTAGAAAGGCGGGTCGTCACAGCTGGTATCAAAGCGCTAGGTTGAGCGAGTACCTAGGCTCTTGAATAATATCTATCTTGAGAGTGCGTATTTGTATTTTCATATAATTATATACCTATCTAAATTTGTTGAGTTACCTGTCCAGGTGGCCAACATGAGTTCTGGAAGGAGAGGCAGAGGTAGGGTCAGTACCTCAACTGATATTGGACGAAGACAAAATGCTAGTGGGGCTGTAAATCCAGTACTACCTCAAGTTAGTTTTGCAGCTTTATGTAAAGACTTCAACAACCTTGGAGGCCAACCATTTAAAGGGTCATAATCGATAATTGAAGTTCAAGCTTGGCTACGCCCTTGTGAGCGCATCTTTAAGAATATGAGGTTGTCGGATGAACGGAAAAGGGAAATGGCATCGTGGCAATTTCAGGGAGGCACAGCAGCATGGTGGGATGCAACAATTGCAAATATTCCTGAAGAAGATATTTCATGGGAAATATTTAAGGAGTTATTTGAGGAGAAGTTTATGCCAACAGCGGGGAAAACTCAATTGTACCAGGATTTTCTGAATTTGAAGTAGGGAAGCATGTCTATAGTGGAGTACGAGACCAAATTCAATGAACTTTCGTGCAATGGATCAGGACTCATTGATACTCCCCACAAAAAGAACGAAAAGTTTGTGTAAGGATTGAGGCCAGAATTTCACGATAAGATGACGTTGCTCTTGAAAGGATCTTTTGTCGATTTAATTGATATGGCTTTGAGATATGAGAATTTGAGGAGCAAGAAATCAAAGGCAATAACAGCAGTTTCAAGAGGGAATTGTGTTAACTCAAATAAAAGGAAGTTTAATCCACTTTGGAAAAGGCAAGGCAAGGGAAAGAAACCGGGAGGAAGCAACAATGGACCCCGCAAATGTTATAATTGTCTGCAAGTTAGACATTTGGCAAATCAGTGTCCTCAGGGAAGATCTCAGCAGCAACAACGTCAGAGTGGTCTAGGATCAGCAATGGTTCAGAGATCGTTGTGTTTTAATTGTCACCGGCCCGGTCATATGATCAAGAATTGTCCACTTTTGCAGAAGGCGCCTCAGAATAAAGTCTTTGCGCTGGAAGCAGGTCCATCTTCTTCTTCTCAAGGCAAAGGGGTATTGGAAGGCAACTTACTCTTAGATAGCAAATATATTAAAGTTTTGTTTGATTCAGGTGCTTCTTTGAGTTTCATTTCTCTGGAATCAGTAGAAAGGTTCTTTCTCAACCCTAGTACTGTGGATCGTCCCATTTTTGTATCTAATCCTATAGGTGGGGCAACCAAACTAGATACGATCTGTAAGGACTTGAAGATTTCTGATTTGTCCCATAGTTTCTCTTGTGACCCTTATGTGTTAAATTTTAAGGGATTTGATCTTATTTTGGGAATGGATTGGCTCGAGAAGTATAAAGCAATCTTGAATTGTGATGAGAGGACAGTTTCGCTGGAGACTGATTTGGGTAGGATTGCCAAAGTGTCATGTAATGATTCTGGATTTCACTTGAGTAGTCTTTTGCAAGGAGTAGAGACTTCTCAAGAGAAAGTTCAAGATATCGATGTGGTTCAAAATTTTCCTGATGTATTTGAAGAAGTTAAGTGTCTGCCTCCACATCGAGAGATAGAGTTTTGTATTGATTTGATTCCAGGAGCAGTGCCGGTGATTCAGCCCAGTAGGAGAATGCCTCCTAGGAAGAGAGAGGAGTTAATTAAGTGGACACATGATCTTTTGGAGAAGGGTTTGATTATACCCAGTTTTTCTTGTTGGGGCTCTGCTGCAGTGTTTGTCACCAAATCGGATGGATCGCTAAGGTTCTGTGTTGATTATAGAGAATTGAACAAAGTGACCATTTGAAATAAATATCCTTTTCCTCGTATCGATCATCTCTTTGACCAGTTGCATGGAGCTTCTACCTTTTCTCAACTGGATTTAGCTTCAGGATTCCATCAACTGAGGGTAGCCGAGGACAGTATTCCCTTGACTGCATTTAGGGGACCGAATTGTTTATATGAGTGGTTGGTTATGCCTTTCGAGTTAACCAACGCTCATGCCTACTTTGTTGACCTGATGAACCGAGTCTTTCGAGATGTGTTGAATAAGTTTGTGCTGGTATTCATCGATGATATCTTGGTCTACTCCAAGTCGGAAAAAGAGCACATGCAGCATTTGAGAATTGTATTGGAGACTCTGAGGAAGCATGTGTTGAAGGCAAAGTTCTCCAAGTGCCATTTCTGGAAATCAGAAGTCAAATTTTTAGGGCACATTGTTTTTGGAGAAGGTACCTCTATAGATCCAGCGAAGGTTGAAACTATTTTGGAATGGAAGCAGCCGGAGACACCGACTGAAGTTCGCAGTTTTCTGGGTTTGGCTGGCTACTACGGAAAATTTATTAAGGATTATTCCAAGATTTCTTCACATCTGACTAAGCTGACTAGAAAAGGAGCAAAATTCAAATGGGCACCTCAATGTGAAGAATCTTTTCAGGAATTGAAGACAAGGCTAACCAGTGCACCAGTGCGTGCCATTTCGGATGGAAAGAGCAAATTTGAAGTTTATACTGATGCTTGTCTAGTTGGACTGGGAGCAGTTCTGATGCAGAATGGCAGGGTAATTGCGTATGCGAGTCGGCAGTTGAAGCCATGTGAGAAGAACTACGCTACGCACGATCTTGAACTGTTAGCTATTGTTTTTGCTTTAAAGATCTGGAGACATTATCTTTTGGGAGAAAAGTTTGAGTTATTCACGGATCACAAACCGTTGAAATATATTTTCTCTCAAGAAGATCTTAATTTGAGACAGCAGCGATGGGTCGAATTTCTGGCATCCTATGATTTGGATATTCTGTATACTCCGGGGAAAGCGAATGTTGTAGCTGATGCTCTTAGTAGAAATGCGGCCTTATCTCTTTTGGAGATCGTTCCATCTTTCCAGGAAAAGATCATTAGTAAGAAAATGGAGGATAGATCTTTTGAGGAAATAATTCTTGGAACTAAGGACGGTCGATATTCGAATTTCAAAGTGGACGATCAAGGTGCTTTAAGGATTAGTGGTCGTTTGTGTGTGCCTAATATAGATGGACTGAGGCAAGAAGTTTTAGCTGAGTGTCATCGCTCCAAATTGAATATTCACCCGAGAATCTCGAAGATGTATAAAGATATGAGGAGAATTTTTTGGTGGCCGAATATGAAGAAGGATGTAGCTAGGTTCGTAAATAGTTGTGCCATCTACCAACAAGTTAAGGGAGATCAACAGAAGTCAGCCGGATTATTGCAGCCTTTGGAAATTCCAGATTGGAAGTGGGAGATGATCTTGATGGATTTCATCGACGGTTTGCCTAGAACCAGGAAAGGAAATAAAGGCATATGGGTTATTGTGGATCGTTTAACGAAGAGTGCCCATTTTATACCAGTTAAGGCAACTCGTACTGCTGATTCTCTTGCAGAAATTTTCTTGAAGGAGATAGTCAGATTACATGGTGTTCCCGTCAATATAGTAAATGACCGTGATCCTATTTTCACTAGCAAATTCTGGGAAGCTCTGCAATCAGCTATGGGAACAAATTTGAGATTAAGTACAGCCTATAATCCTCAGGCAGACGGACAAACGAAGAGGCTTAATCGTATTCTTGAAGATATGCTGTGAGCTTGTGTATTGGATTTTGGAGGATCGTGGGAAGACCATCTTCATTTAGTGGAATTTTCTTATGATAACAGTTACCAGGCAAGTATTAAGATGGCCCGTATGAAGCTCTATATGGAAGACCGTGTAGATCTCCATCCTGTTGGATTGAATCAAAAGATCGACTTGTACTCGGACCCGATCTAATTCGAGAAGCTTCTGCGAAGGTTGAGCTTATCAAGAAAAGGATGAAAGCTGCTCAAGATTGTCAGAAGAAATATGCAGATAAGAGACGAAGACCATTGGAATTTGGGATCGGAGATTTAGTTGTTTCCCCGATCAAAGGTGCTATAAGATTCGGAAAAACGGGAAAACTTGCACCAAGATATATTGGACTATTCCAAGTGCTGGAGAGAATTGGAGTTGTAGCTTACCGAATTGAATTGCCAGAACGGATGTCTGGAATTCACAATGTATTCCATTTGTCTCATTTAAGGAAATTTGTTAATGACCCATCACTAGTTGTAGAACCAGTAGTTCAGGAAGATTTAGAAGTAGAACCCAACTTGACTGTGGTTAGAAATCCCGTTCGGATTGTAGATCAAGATGAGAAGCAACTCAGGAACAAAGTGGTGAAACTCGTCAAGGTACAGTGGAGTGAGGATCCCAGAGATTGTACCTGGGAAACTCTGGATAGTTTTAGGAAAGTCTATCCAAATCTGTGTCCGGATAGCTAGTGATGTTTGTTAGAGTAGACTGGTTGATTGTTTGTTATTGTATGGATGATATGTATGTTTGGATTGATAATATAAAAGCTTTTGAGTTAACTGTTGTTTAAATTTCGGGGACGAAATTCTTTTAACGGGGGAGGACTGTAACGACCCGGGATTTTGACCACATTATTATAATGAGAATTAAATCTAATTTAAATAAAATACAAGTTTTTCATTTATAAACAAATAAGATTTTTGGGCATTATCAGCTATATATGTAGTGAAGGAAATTTTGAGTTAAAATTTAAAATAGATTCTTTCAAAACATTTATAATAAAATTACATTATTAAATTAAAATTAAGGATTCCATATTATTAATATTTGATATAATACATTTATAATTGTAGTTAATAATAATAATATTTAAAATAACACAATTCTACTCATATTAAATATAAATATAAGATATATTAATGCATATATAAGTTACAAATTAAATATTTGAAGATTTAACTCTAAATGAAAATAATTTTATAAATATGGAACATAAGTAAAATAAATATATATGGTTATAAACATAAGTATATAAACATAAGAAAACCATAATATATAAACATAAGTATAAAACAATTATATGAATATAAGATATAAATAGAAATGTTAACTATGTAAATACAAACATATAGAATCAGACAAAGCAAATGTATAGATTTTTGTTCAAGTTTGAAGATAATAAAACAAAAACCTGCAAACAAATATCTTTATACAAAATATAATGTCAGCAAACATAATAAGTTGTAAACATATTTGAAGGCAAGCTCATTTAATGCTTTCATCTCAACACCCAAAATAATCTTTCAGCCGAAATATTTGAATCATCTCAGATTTTTAGTACATTAACATAAAGCAAAATATTATCATAACCAAGGAAGGCTTATACCAGAAGCTGTGACCACTGTACAAAACAGTTCTTATCTATAAATACTACACCGTACTACCTGTTCACAGTATTTAGTTCGTTTACAACTTAAAAAGCAAAACTGGGATAAGAAAAGAAATATAAACAACATCATTTTTACAACCCAAATCTTTCAACAATAAAGCAAAGGAAGTTACAGGGATTCATTCTTCAAAACTGCAGTCTTCCTTCATCAACAAATCCCCCTCTGTTTCAACAATTCATTTTGGTGAGTAAACTTATTTTTTTGAAATTTAATTATTAATAATTGATTCATGGAAATACTATGTTGATATAAAACTGTTCTGTGATGTTTATTAATTATTGGATGTTCTGCTTATGATGTTCTTCTGGTTTTTCATGTTTCTGAGGCAAAAGAAACAGAGAATGATTTATACCCTTTATATAAAACATTTTACTTAGAAATTTAACTAAATAATTTTGTTTAAACTAAAGATCAAAGCATGGAAATTTGTTTAAAGGTTGGTTGTACAATATAAAGACTGTAAATTAAAATATACAGTATAAAGTAAATCAATGGTTAAAATTTATAAATTTAAATTGTAAGTTTGAATTTATATCTTGAATAAACCTTAAAAGGTAAGATTTTTGAAAAAAGAATTAAGATTTATAGATAACAATATAGAGAGCAGTTTGTAAAAGAACCGAAAATGCTTTTTCTTTGATTCCTGTCAATTTAATCACTAATTGATGTTGAAATTTGTTATGGAGCTAGTATATGGATTCATGGTTATAGGAAAAATGTTGGAAAAAATTTCTAATGCAAATTTTTTTCGAAGCGAATCAATTTTAGGGTTTTTGGTTCGACGGTTTTGGGGTCTGCATCTTTAATGATTGCGTCGCCGTGGTTCATCCGAGCTCCATGAGAATTTGGGAGGTGGTAGAGAGAGATGATGGTGAGGTATGGCCAGAGCCACGTCGTCGCAGGTGGTCGAGGTTGAGTGGTCGAGGCGATTTCCTTCTACCGTGTTTGAGTTACTGTTCGTATTCTCGAGCATATTTTGTTTTCGAGCTTAACGTGTAATACTGGGCTTTGATTTCGAACGAGAGGCCTTTACGTGATTTGCAGGCAGCATCGTTGGTCGCCGGAGTGGTGGCGAACCACCGTGCACGTGCATGGTGGCGCGTGGGATTGTCAGCGTTCGAACGATTGGGTCGACGTGTGTTTTGCTCGAGATTTTAGGGAGCTTGCTTCAGGTTTTCCTCTGCGACGTGTTTTGGGTTTATTTACAATAGTTTAAAACTTAAACTTAAAAAAAGAACAATGGAAGAAGAAGAAGAGGGATGCAGGAGTGACGCGGGAAAGTTCTAAGGTATCATGAGGTTTGCTCGAGTTAATCACGATGTTTTCTTCGGGTTCAAAACTTCCAGGGATTAGCCAAATAAAATATTTAGTTGAAAGGGTAAACAAGTTGGATATTAATTAAGTTATTGGTGTTGAAAAGTTTTTAACCTAAGATTGACTTTAAATTTATTAAGAAAGTTTTACAAAACGTTAGATGGGTAATTAATTTAAATCGAAAGTTAATTAAGATTTGTAATGATGATTAAATATATAGTTTATGGTTTAATTAAATTTGTAATTAAAGATTTTTAATAATAATCTTGTGTAAATCAATTTGTAATTAAGAATTTAATTAACCATTTAAAGTTAATAAATAGTAGTTAACTAATTAAATAATTAATTGAGGATTAAACGATTAAGTTAATTAATAATTAATGATTAATTAAGTAATTAGTAATAATTAAATGAGTAATTGAGTTTATAAATCAATAGTCAAGGTAATTAATTAATAATCAGGGATTAATTAATTAAATGAGTAATTAAGAAGTAATTAATAAATTTAATAAGTTGATTAATGAGTAATTAACTAAGCAAGAATAAAATGGTTTATTCTTAAGCAAGTAATTAAGTTTAAATAAATTGAACTAACTTTGAGATGAATCGATGATTCTGTTTGTTGACTCTGATATGTATTTATATCCTGTGATGTTCTGTGATATTCTGGATATATCTATGATGACTGTGTATGATTTATCTGTGATAAATGATATGTGAATTCAATTGTTGAATTAAACTGTTTAAAATTAATTTAAACAACTTGGCCTCTAAAAGGGTGTTTGGATTTCGATGAGACCGGGATCGGGTGTCAATTTGATATTCCGAAAACCACACCGATCCAAATTAAATGTTAGGTCGTGACATATCAAGTGGTGATCAAGATGGTGTTTCAGAATGCAAGGGTTATTGTCGTTAACTCTAAGGGCGATTCCAAAACGAGTGTAACGAGATATTGCCTTCGGTTTCGTTCGAACCCGAAACGAACTTGTATGGATTGAATGCTTTCAACACATCATCAGGCGGACGATGAGCATTCTAAGAGATATGTTCTATAAAGGTAAACGCAACCTCAAGCCTCATCCATCGGGAATGGCTAAAACAGGGGATGTGCAGCAAGATTAGGTGGGTCATGCCCAAGCAGGACGAGATATACCCCTGTCTGGATGTCCCTTTTTATTCGGCTGTGTGGGAAGTTGGTCTGCAGCCAACTGCGGGGTTATCTTGTTCGGGACTGTTCAGTAAGGAATGGTTCGGCCTTGTGTTGCAGGGGAATTAGGATGGCTCCTCGGCACGGTGATCTAGGCCACGTACTGTGACGGGCGGTACCCCAGTAGCCCTGCCATTGTATTGGATCCAATTTCCAATAAGAGCCGTACATTTTGATTGTGCCCAACTACGTTGGAATGTGAGATGTAAGCATTTAAGCTATTTCTGTATTTTACTTGAAAACCCTAGACACTATTATAATATCACTGAATTTCCTATAAAATGTTTTGGTTAGCGTAAGGTAAAAACTTACCCGTATTTATGTGTGGGAAGTCTTACGTGATACCTTTATTTCAAATGATTTTCAAAGTTAAACAACTTTAACCCGTTTACTCACACCAGAACCATGTCTGACCCAGAGTTTATATTTTTTTTTTCATAAACTCTTGGATACTTAAATTTTTATGAGTAGCCAAGTAATAGGTTTCGGAGTATAGAGTTTTCTGGAGGAGTTGGAGCAGAAGACCAGACATATGTATCTATCTATATAATTCCGCTATGTTAGTTAGTATATGTTGTTTTTTGGGATGTATGCATTGACAGATATGTATATGACAGACCTATTGTATGATATTGTATAACTTTGATATATGTAAACCTATGTAATAGTTATGTGATGTATTATATTTTGTTCCATTCCGCTGTGAGATTCTGATGTTGTTATTTCTTTCTTTCTATTCTTTTCTATTTCTATCCCTTTCTTTCTTATTGATGATACGTCTTTCTGGGGTTAGAAAGGTGGGTCGTCACAATATCTCTCCTCTTGATGGTAAAAATTTAGTAGATCCTTTGGTGGATCTCTCTCCTAAGAATTTTTTAAATCACTCTGGTTTACGACTCCTGAAGCCATCGCCATTAGGACTATCAATGGATCCGGCTAATGGATTGCGGTAGCTATACTATTGAACGTGGCCAAATAACTTCATAGTGTGTTACTGACCCATTATCTTTTGCTTGAAAGTATCATTACATTCTTCTATCGTGAATATGAACTTTGAATTGTTTTAAGAACTTATCCACTGTTCAGTCCATGAGTTAATGAACCTATTCTTGAGCTACCAAAACCGCATTGCTTCTAAATATGTCGAATACAATGGCGAAAACCGTCCCATGACTTCCTCATAAGCGCCTAACATTCCTTTATGTTGGATATATCTCATTAAGTGAATGAATCAGATTTGTCCTTCCATTATACATCTCCAGCGTTGATAGCTTGATATAAAGTGGATTTTGTACATAAGGGATGTTTAAGGTGAACGGGTTTTTGTTCACATCATCCAGCTTCGGTCTGAGGGTGCACTTCTTAGTACTCGTCTTATCATTTCAGCAATTAAATTATTGTCATCCTATGGAATTCTCTAATCCGTTTCTTCATAATGCCCCTGTTGTTATGGTGAACTTTTGGTTCCAACTCCTATTATTGTACATTCATGTTCTAATCTCTATTAAATGGCCAAACATCATTCTACGGACATGTTCCATCTCTCTCGTTTCTTGGATCCAACATCCCCCTAGGTCTCTTGGATCAGTACAGAGTTTACGTGTCCCCACTGCCCAACTTTTTCTGCTTTGTTCCAAGTGTACTTGTTCTGCATTCTAGTGTCTGATTCTGGTTTCTAGCTATTTCAACTATCCTTTGCTGCTCCATCCTGTTGAAGAACCCATTCATCATCTCTTCTTATTGAGTCATTATTCTAGATTGCATTTCTATCATCATCATTTCCATCTCTTCTCTAGTCAAGTAGATTGGTGGATTCAAATTTGAGGACACCTTCTGGCTGAACCCATATCCTTGCCGACTTCCTCCAACAACAGGTCTTGTGTTAGGCTTCTTCGTCTTCTTTAAAGCATATTTCAAGTTCTTAAATCCAAGAGCTCTTAGTGTAAACACCAAAAATTTTGGATCAAAAATGGCACCACCCAATCAAGTAACAAATATGAAAATTATCAAAGAAAAGAGCATAGAAGCAAAAGAGAACATATAATTTTATAGTTGTTTAAAATCTACTCCAGCCTACTTCCACTTAAACATTTTCTATTAATTGTACTCAACTCCTAAGTAGTTTTTACAACTTGCATAGAATCCAACATTTATTTTCCAAAATTATATTTCTCAACTCATTGTGATTTAGAGTTCAAAATGGAGATAAAAAAAGCCCCATTCCAAATAGCCTCTCCTATTATTTATAAACAAAATTAATGAATTAGGCTCAAAAATCGCCACACATGCCTTCCACATTCACCACATCGTCCCAGGTAGAAGTCATGGTCCATGTCATTATTGGCTCCATAACTTGGATCCGAGTTGAGCCTCTCAACTCAGGTGCCGAGTTGCCACTTATGTTGTTTTTTTAATCTTCATCACCTTTTAGTTTTTCCATTTTCCAATCATGCTTGTTTGCTCTGCCTTTTGCCCTGCTTCTTTGTCATCTTGGCTTACCAATTTGACCATTTTCAACTTGGTATAGACATAACTCAAATTTAAACTACGGCCATCAACCTAGGGATATATGCGGTCGACCGTAAGCCTTGTAAAATCATCTAGAAAACGGATTGATTTATGACGTGTTCGAAAGGTGTAGATAATTACTTTGCGACCAAGACTGTAATGAATGAACGTGATTATTGAAAATATTCACTAAGCTAAACCTACGCTCCAAATAGACTGCTAAACCCTATAAATAATAACCTAATCAAACCATAATTCTTATACAACTCTTCACGGTAACAAAGCTCTACCAAAATTTTCCCTTTTCCCTCACTTTAAAAATTACTTAAAAATCAAATTAAATCAACCTAGAAGAACACAAAAGTTTAATCATGGCGGAGCAAATATAGATAACATGTGGAGGGGTGATTCTCAGGCAAACGAATACGAAGAGCTTAGGCTTGAGGTAAATGGGAAAAAATTTAATCGGTTGATTTTTTTACAGCTAAAACTAATCTATTCTCTATGATCTAGGACGATGTTAGAAACCCTAAATTGAAACTTATGACCTAGATAGAAATTGAAACTACAATAAATTGCTAAATCTAATTCGATGGTAGCATATCCCTCTTGTAATTAAATCCAAAACTCTAAATTAATAAACCCTAAATCTGTAAACCCCAAATTGAATTGCAGATTGAAACATAGGTTGAGCGTCTACTAATTAGCGTTCGCCAATTACTGCTAATGACATAGATTAAACAACAATAAATTTGACGGTTAAGAAAGCGTGGAAACCCAAAATTTTATATGCGAACGGTCGACCCTAGGACCTTAGCTGTCAATCAGTAAGGATCGGCTGGTTAGGTTTAGCGATTGACGGATCGAGATGAAAATTGCAGAATTAGGCTTCGGCCTAAGTCCCAAGTTTATTGATAAAAATTTATCTATAAACATTAGCTATTGGGAGCCTATTTAATGGAAAATGGATGTATGTTAGGACTTGTCAAGAAGCAAGTGCATTAATAGCGTACAATAGGTCATGGTAGTGTCGGGTAAATATTGTTTACCAAATTTAGAATCGAGTAATCAACTAGAAGCAATGTATTTTAGCACTGGCACTCACAGGAGGTTCACCGATAGGCATGCAGCACTAATGAGGATGCTTGATGGAATGAGTCCGACAAAACGGGTGTCATAGTATGCATGATTTCTAATGCACGTGATACAGTTTAGATGGAGGATCCCAAAGCGTGCAATAAGAGGCCAACACTACGATCGAGAGGTGGAAGCGAACGTAGATGATGAGACATACCGATAAGTTGGCATCTTGGGTTCTTCCTCTCCAAGTGTAGTGAGGGAGATTCGGTTCCCAGTAGCCTAGTGGTGGTGATAATAGTGGAAATTTATTTCCACAGTAGCCTAGTGGCGATGTTTCCATAGTTGTAGCCAAGTGGGCGGTGTCTTACATATGAGTAGCTCTAGAAGGCGGTAGTCGGTTGTTAGATATGAGGTTTGACCCTTATCTCGGTCCATTATAGTAGCCTATGCACATTATAGTGTACGTAAGTATTATACAAGAACCCCTAGGTAACAGACCCTAGGAATTCATGGACTCTTCTATCACACCTTATATCATCTAGAGTAGTATTGAAGTAACTACACATGATCATCTATATTAAATTTATGCCGATTCACTAGACTTTTGTCTGACCTACTCTCTTTCCTTCCTTTTTCACCACCACAGGTGAATAGGGCAGTAGGTAATCGACCCATTTTGGACAGTTAGAGAGTCAGGCTTATCTTTGGAGACTACTTTTTATCATATTTGTCTCCATTTATTTATCTATCTTATTAGTATAGTTTATCTTTTTTATCAAACGAGGAGCGATATTTTCTATGTACTCTATATTGGACCATGTATTGATTTCCTAAGATAGTGATTTGGATATTTTCTAAGATGGATATTTTTCTATATTATATATTTTATTCCTTCCGCCATGAGTACTAAAAGTGTAGTATTTGTATTAGTCTCCATGATGTAAAATGTTATAAAACCCGATAATCCGCATTTCTCAGCATAACACGAGTCCAAAAGTCACATTGGTTTTGGATCGATGTGTCGGGAGATATGGGTTGTCACTGTTGGTATTAAAGCTTAGGTTTAAAGTTCCTTAGGGATAAGAACCGTATTGAGAAAATGTATTTGAATTAAAAAAATGGTTTTCGAAAAGGATTTTCAAAATGGCCTCTAAAAGTTTTCAAAAATGGACTTTTTAAAAAGAATGGATAAAATATTTCAAAGAAATTTTCAAAAATTTTTGTATAAAAAAATCTCTCTTGTTCATGCTTATGCTAATTCTCATTCGTGCCTATGTTATCTCCTATCTCTTAATTGTATTTATGTTATTTATGGAAAGTTGCTAGTAAAATTCTTAAAATTCAAAAATAGCAGATGAATGATCTCACAAGTTCAGGCTTCGGTGATGCAGCCGAGATTTTGATCATGAAATCTAGATATAGTTCTGCCAGTATCTCTAGGCAAGAGGACATGTCGAGCTTAATCCCACTAGAGGACCTGTAGAAGGAGCAACAGGTGTAGCTCCTACCCACCCACCTACCGCTGTAGACTTTGCTGAATTATGTAAAGATTTCTCAAATCTTAAAGGAAAGCCTTAAGCGGGGACACTGTCTTATGTGGATTTGAGGTCATGGATCCGCATTTGTAAAAGGATCTTTGATTTGATGGATTTGACTAATGAGGCTAGGATGTAGTTAGCTACATGGCAATTATAGGGCGAGGCATTGGTCTGGCAGGAGGTAGTTGAGGCAGAGATGAATAGAGAGGAGATCACTTAGGAAGAGTTCGGTAGGTGATTCGAGGTTAAGATTCTTTCTAGGGCAGTGGAAGGAATGATGGTAGAGAAGTTCATTCACTAGAAGCAAGGAAATATGTCTATTAAGGATTATGTCAACCAGTTCAATGAGGTAGTTAGATTCAAAATGGGACTAATTGATACCCTGCATAAGAAGGCTTTAAAATTTTCTAAATGGATGAATCAACCTCTCAAGATTTAGCTCTGAGTCATATTCCTATAAGTGCTACATATGAGGGTCTAGTGGAGATGGTCATGCTAAATACCGTCTCCAACTTGGAAATTAAGGAAGAGGAACCTAAGAAGGCTATAGGGAAAGTGTAGTAGAACAAGTGTAAAGGTGGCGGTAGACCCAATGGAAAGGTAGAGAAAAAGGATATGCACTGTAGGAAGTGTGGTTGGAAGGGGCATTTCTTGAAGGAGTGTAGGGCAGATCTTTTAATCATTAAATGTTATAATTACGATAAGTACGGATATCTAAAGAAAGCTTGCACAACATCACAAGAGATTCTACTTCGAATTCTACTCAAGTGTTTCCAACTTATGCACTGGAGGTAGTCCTTAGCTTTAGTGCACAGCCAATGGAAAATAAGAGTAAGAAAGTAGTGACCGAAGGTGTGTTGACTCCTTTCGGTTTATCCATTCGTGCTTTATTTGATACTGGGGCTTCACATTCTTTCATTTCTAGTAGATTTGTTGATGACTTGCACTTACACACTAGTATAGTTATGAACCATGTAGCTATGTCAAAACCCATAGGAGGATTGGCCTATCTTTCTATGGTATATAGGGGTTTGAAGTTGTTTATCTTGGGAGTCGAGTTTGATTGAGATGCCTTCGTATTGGGATTCTTTGGGTTTGGATGGATATTAGTAATGTATTGGATGACAATATATGGGGCTATTCTACTATGAAATGAAGATCGTTAGATTGAGTACATGTGGTGGACATAGCTTAGAGGTTTATTACGACCTCCGAGGATCAATTACATTGGCCTACTTATATTCTTTGGACCTAACCCATGATGAGCTAGACATGATGCATGAAATTAGAAATTTCTTAGATGTTTTTATTGAGGTTACTAATATCCCTTCCCATAGAGAGATCGAGTTTAGAATCTATCTTCCCTTGCCAGAGAGAGAGAGAGAGAGAGAGATCGAGTTTAGAATTTATCTTATTAAGAATGCCAGACCCATCGCCTTACCATTAAGGCATTTGGCTCCAAAGAGATACGCGAGTTAAATAAGCAGGTTAATGAGTTGTTGGAGAAAGGTTTTATCAAGAGGAGAATTTCTGAGTGGGAAGCACCAGTCGTCTTTGACACCAAGGTGAATAGTTTTCTGAAACTCTACGTTGATTATAGGGAGCTGAATACACTGATAAAGAAGAATCGTTATCCACTGCCATGCATAGACGATCTTTCTGATCAATTGGTTGGAGCTAAAGTATTCTCAGAGCTTGACTTAGCTATCGAATTCCATATATTACATGTAGCCAAGGATAATATCCAGAAGATGACGTTCCATGCACCTGATGGACTTTATGAGTGGTTAGTTATGCCCTTCAGACTGACCAATGCACCCGCCTACTTTTTTTAATTTGATGAGTTAAGTATTTAGAGGGTTGCTAAACAAATTCTTCATCATATTTATAGAAGATATTCTAGCTTACTTAAAGATCAAGGAGGAGCACGCATTGCATTTAGGTAAAGTGCTCAGTACACTCCGTGCATATAAAATGAAGGCGAAGTTTTCAAAGTGCCACTTTTGAATAAAGAAGGTACGCTTTTTGGGACACATTGTCTCAAGAAGTTGCTTAGCAGTTAATCCTAGTAAAGTGGTAGTAGTTCAGGATTGGGCGTTCCAAAGAATGCCACAAAGGTGAGAATTCTCCTTAGTTTGGCGGGCTATTATCAGAAGTTCACTAAGAAGAATCTAGTTTTCTCGTAAGATGCTAAGTGTGATGTTTCTTTTATCAAGTTAAAGGAGGCATTGGCTAGTGCAGTAGTTATAGTACTACCTGATGGGATGAAGTTATTTGTAGTTTATACCGATGCTTATGATATAGGGTTGAACACGGTTTCTATGCGAGAAGGAAGAGTGGTGAGTTATGCAAGCAGGCAGTTGAAGACCCACGAGAGAAACTACCGTACCCATGATCTTAAGTTGGCGGCCATTGTTTTTGTGCTCAAGTCATGGAGAAATTACCTTTTAAGTGAGCAGCTTGAGGTATATATGGATCACAAGTCTGTGAAGTACTTATTCTCCCAAAAGGACTTGAATCTGAGGAAGCAAAGGTAGATGGAGTTTTTGGCATCATATGATTTTGACATCTTTTATACCACGTGAAAGGGAAATGTAGTGGAAGATGCTTTGATTTGACGACGTGAAGTATTGAGTCCCTTGATCTTAGAGTGGAGGCATTAGGAGTACATTTCTACCTTTGATTATCAACCATCATCAAATATTACCCTTGGATTACTAGCAACTTTAAATGTGCCAAGTACATTGACGGAGCGTATTAGATCTAGAAAGAGAGAGGATAAGGAACTAGTTGACGTTATAGATAGGACTGGTAGAGTAGAGTCATTAGGTCATTTGAGGCACTATGTCACTGTCTCGAGAAGATGGTTACGAAGGGATGGTAGGCTTTGTGTTCCCTATAGTATGGACTTGGTAGATGAGGTATTAGTTGAGTCTCACCATTTTAGCATGACCATTCATCCCATTGGTGACAAGATGTATCACGACATAAAGAGAGTCTTCTATTGGTCGGGTATGAAGAAGCAAGTAGCAGAGTATGTAGCTAGATGTATGTGTTATCCCGCTTTTTGGCAAAGCCGTGATACCAAAGGATTGGTCGAAAATGAGAGACAATTCGCCTTAGAGATTAGTTGCATTCTAAATTCACTATGGATGTCGATGAAATTTGTCCGAGCCCGGATCAGGCTACAATTGATGGGACATGACTAGCAAAGTCACGAGAGCCAACGTTTCAAATTTCAAGTCAATCTGAGTTCGTATGCTCAAGTTATGATGGATTCGACCCTATCGATTCGACCCTATCGTTTCGACCCTATCGATTCGACCCTATCGATTCGACCTTGATCGATTCGACCCTGATCGATTCGACCCTATCGATTCAACCTTGATCGATTCGACCCTATCGATTCGACCCTATCGATTCGACCCTATCTATTCGACCCTATCGATTCGACCCTATCGATTCGACCCTATCGATTCGACCCTGATCGATTCGACCCTGGCATGACAACCGAAAATGCAATCTTGAATGGACCCTATCGATTCAACCCTATCGATGCGACCCTATTGATTCAACCCTATCGATTCGACCCTAATCGATTCGACCCTATCGATTCGACCCTGATCGATTCGACCCTATCGATTCGACCCTGATCGATTCGACCCTGACATGACAACGAGAAATGCAATCTTGAATGGATCATAACTCGAGATCTACAAGTCCAAATGCCATGAAATTTTTACAGGAGTTTGCTTACATGTTGAAGAATGCCCACACCAAATTTCATCTCGATTGGATACTTTCTTGATCGATTCGAACCAAGGGTCGAATCGATCCCAAAGTGGGCCCGGACCTTTAGAATTCGGCCGTATGGGCCCCCTCACATGCCAGAAGTGGTCTCCCCGGGTTTTAGGCGAAGTATCAGCCTCCTACGCCTATAAATAGAGCCCCAGGTCATTCAGGAAAGGGGATCGGAATTCGGAAGCGCCAAGACTCTACCGGATTCAATTCTACACCTTATCATCGTTGTTGCATTCGAGTTTCAGAGATACAGTCCATTGTAACTTGCTGTAACCAACTGTAATCATCAAGAGAATATCAATAAAGATAGAAAACTTCAAAGTGGACGTAGGCAAGATCGCCGAACCACTATAAATCCTATGTTTGTGATTGTGATTGTTGAATTACTCTGATTGTTATTGCTTAGATCTGAGTTCAATATTGATTATTGCTGATTTGTGTTCATAAACGGGTGCTTCCACGATATAGGGTGTTTGTGACCAATTTTGGCGCAAACATTTTGGTGCTTTCATTGAGAAGAGCTGATTTAGGATAATTTGAATTTGAAGTCTTAAAGATTTAGATCTAAGAACCATGACGAGACAAACAAGTAAGAAACAAAGGCCAGAGAGAAGTGAACACCAAGGAAGTCAAGAGGCTTCATCAGGAGCAAATCAAGCATCGATCTTCATCACTAGGGACGAGATGGAGACAATGATGAAGAAACAGGAGGAGCTGATCCAAAGTTTGTTCCAACAGATAGGACAACTTAGAGCACAGAATAGAGAAGCGAATGGAGTTCAAAACAGAGCAGGACCATCCGGCGTAGCACCTGAACTAGGGGACGCGCACATGGAGAATGTTGACCCAATCCCTGAGAGAGAGAGAGATGCATCTAACCAAGCTAGGAGTAGCAGAGGAGTGAACGCTCAGTCAAGGGGGCAAATCCCAGAATTCCCTCGTGGACTCGGGGGGCAGGTTGAAAGTAATGAATGAAGATTGGATCTCGGTGACAACGACAGATTGGCGGAGATGGTTAGAAGAGCTATGAGAGGCGGTTTGGTAAACAATGATTTGGAGGATGTTAATAGGAGTCCTTTAATTCCAGCAATCAGACGAGCTAGGAACCCACCGGATTTCAAGTTACGATCGTTAGACATGTATGACGGGAGAACAGACCCCACGGTTCATCTAACGAAGTATATGAGACATATGGAAGTGCTGGGGGCATCCGAGGAGGTTATGGCCCGCTGCTTTCCATTGTACTTGACGGATATTGCAACATTGTGGTTTAGACAATTGGAGAATGGATCCATCGGAACGTGGAATGGTTTAATTGAGAGGTTTATGAGGCAATTCAGGGTTCACATTACAAGACCCAAGAATGTGATGACTTTGGCAACCCTAAAGCAGAAAGCCGGAGAGACCTTGAGGAGTTATCTAGCGCGATTCAATGCAGCAGCAGCTTCGGTGGATCGAGCAGATCCATCTATGGTGGTGATGGCACTGTGTCCGGAGTAGCTGACGGCACAGAGTTCAAAAATTCATTGACTAAAGACCCACCCGTGGATCTAGAGGAATTCTACAACGAGGTAGAAAAGTTTTTACGATTAGAGGATGTGAATGCAGAAAGAGAAGAAGGAGAGGGAATAGAAGTTTATGTGCTTAAAGACAAAAAGCCTTTCGAAAAGGACTCAGGCAAGGATAAAGGAAAACGAAAGGATGAGGATTATAATGACAGGTCAAAGCGACAACGGAGGGAGCGGCGATTCACCACTTACGCCGAGCTGAATGAGAGTCTGGAGCGAATTTATCAGGATACCAAAGAGCAGGTTCCCTATCGTAGACCGATGCGAAGGGATCCAACTTCTGATGAAAGGAGATCAGATAAGTTTTGTGTATTTCATGAATTAAATGGTCATAACACTAATGATTGTAGGCATCTGAAGGACGAGGTGGAAGGGCATATCAGGAACGGTATGCTCCTTCAGTATGTGAGGAGGCGAGCTTCAGCGGTGGAGCCGAAGCGACCACCGTCTACATCAGCCAGGGGTGGCCCTGAACCGGGACACCGTTTGATCATCAATTAATTGAAATAACGATGAACAAGTAGTAAACCTCTCACTAATGTGGGTTAATCATTTACACATGTACAAGATCGCGAACGGTCCACAGGCATGCTCTGAATGGCTATTAACCCTATCGTTGTGAGAATTTACACTTTGACATCCTTGCTCTGCTTTTGTTTCATTTTGATTTGGACATTTAGACTTGGTTTGTTTGGACATTTCTATTTTAAAACTCATCTGTTGAATAGATATTTGATTCTGATAATTCTGAAATGGCTAAGCTACTTACACATGTACGGGGTCGCGAACGGTCCTTAGGCATGCTCTGAGATGGCGATGAACCGCCATGACAAATAATCCGGGGACCCACTGGAACGTGAACCTGGTATCAACAATACCAAGTCCTCCCGGGCACACTTTCTTGCCTCGAACGACACCCGACCACGAACGGTCACAACTCGCCTCGAACGGCACCCGACTTCGAACAGTCACAACTCGCCACGAACGGCACCCGACCTCGAACGATCACAAAATCGCCTCGAACGGCACACGATCGCGAACGGTCACAACTCGCCTCGAACAGGCACAACTCGCCCCGAACGGCACAACTCATCTCACCTCAAATGGCTCGATCGCGAACGGCCGTCATTTGAGGTCCGCCACTTGACCGTGCACGGTCGCACTTCACCTCAAATGGCTCGATCCCGAACGATCGTCATTTGAAGTCAGGGCTTGACCATGAACGGTCACACTTCATCTCAAATATCTCGATCCCGAACGGTCGTTATTTGAGGTCGCATAAAACTATAAATTCCTTTGCAGGACATCAACAGGATATGAACGTCCAGCTCATGGCATTACAAAACACGCCTTTCTACCACAAGGCATGTTTCGGGGGGCAAATGTTATCCCGCTTTTTGGCAAAGCCGTGATACCAAAGGATTGGTCGAAAACGAGAGACAATTCGCCTCAGAGATTGGTTGCATTCTAAATTCACTATGGATATCGATGAATTTTGTCCGAGCCCGGATCAGGCTACAATTGATGGAACATGACTAGCAAAGCCACGAGAGCCAACGTTTCAAATTTCAAGTCAATCCGAGTTCGTATGCTCAAGTTATGATGGATTCGACCCTATCGATTCGACCCTATCGATTCGACCCTATCGTTTCGACCCTATCGATTCGACCTTATCGATTCGACCTTGATCGATTAGACCCTATCGATTCGACCCTATCGATTCGACCCTATCGATTCGACCTTGATCGATTCGACCCTATCGATTCGACCCTATCGATTCGACCCTATCGATTCGACCATGATCGATTCGACCCTGGCATGACAACCGAAAATGCAATCTTGAATGGACCCTATCTATTCAACCCTATCGATGCGACCCTATCGATTCGACCCTATCGATTCGACCCTATCGATTCGACCCTATCGATTCGACCCTATCGATTCGACCCTGATCGATTCGACCCTAGCATGACAACGGGAAATGCAATCTTGAATGGATCATAACTCGAGATCTACAAGTCCAAATGCCATGAAATTTTTACAAGAGTTTGCTTACATGTTGAAGAATGCCCATACCAAATTTCATCTCGATTGGACACTTTCTTGATCGATTCGAACCAAGGGTCGAATCGATCCCAAAGTAGGCCCGGACCTCCAGAATTCGGCCGTATGGGCCCCCTCACGTGCCAGAAGTGGTCTCTCCGGTTTTTAGGCGAAATATCAGCCTCCTACGCCTATAAATAGAGCCCCAGGTCATTCAGGAAAGGGGATCGGAATTCGGAAGCGCCAAGACTCTACCGGATTCAATTCTACACCTTATCATCGTTGTTGCATTCGAGTTTCAGAGATACAGTCCATTGTAACTTGCTGTAACCAACTGTAATCATCAAGAGAATATCAATAAAGATAGAAAACTTCAAAGTGGACGTAGGCAAGATCGCCGAACCACTATAAATCCTGTGTTTGTGATTATGATTGCTGAATTACTCTGATTGTTATTGCTTAGATCTGAGTTCAATATTGATTATTGCTGATTTGTGTTCATAAACGGGTGCTTCCACGATATAGGGTGTTTGTGACCAATTTTGGCGCAAACAGTATGACTTGCCAAAGAGTAAAGGTGGAGCAAAAGAAGCCAGAAGGACTGTTGCAGCCATTGGATATTCCTCGGTGGAAGTGGGAGTGTATTTCTTTGGATTACGTACATGGTTTGCCGAGAAGAAGGAGAGAGAATGAGATCGGTTGACCAAATTCACTCATTTCATACCAATGAGGAGCACAAGGACAGCAACATCATTGGTGGCTCTATATGTGACCGAAGTCGTTAGGTTACATGGAGTCCCTACTAGAATAGTAGCGAGCGAGATCCACTTTTTACCAAAGAGTACTAAAGGAATCTACAAGAAGCTCTAGGAACCGAGTTGATCTTGAGCACTGTATATTATCCATATATAGACAGATAGTGAGAGTGAGTGAATTGAGTTTTAGAGAATTTGCTACGGATGTCCATTATAGACTTTGGAGGTTCTTGGAAGGATCACTTACCATTGGTGGAGTTAACCTATAATAGTAGCTATCAGGCTAGCATTGCGATGGCATCATTCAAGGCATTGTATGGTAGACCCTATAGATTACCATCTTTTTGGTGAGGTACGACGGATAGGATTTTCTTGGGTGAAAAATGGTAAGGGAAACATCAGAGAAGGTGGTTCTGATCTATAGAAGATTGAATACTGCTCACGATAGAATAAAATTTTATGCTGTCAGGAGACGTGTAGAGTTAAAGTTCGCAGTGGGCGATATCGTATTTCTAAATATTTTACCCTTTACGCATGTTATGAGATTTTGTAGGTTGGGGAAGCTAGCACTGAGATTTGTAGGGCCCTTACCGATTGTTGCTAGACTAGAGATGTTTGCTTATAAATAGAGCTTCTAAAGAAGTTAGCGGGGGTACATGACGTTTTCCATGTATCACAGTTGCGGAAGCGCTTACATGATATAGCTACTGTGGTTGAGCTGAGTCAGCTAGAGGGGTGGAAATAGAGCGAGGGTCACTTGTTTGCCATGCATCCACTTGTATTCTTGAGCATGGTGCAAAGAGCCTCCGTACCAACAAAATTAAACTTGTTAAAGTCCAATGAGGAAACGACCTAATGGAGAGTACATGGGAGCCTAAGGATAGGATCCGCTATGCCCACCAACAATTCTTTGCTAGCACATTTCCAATTTGATTCTCATAAAATTTACTAATAGGACTTAGATGGTATACCCTTTAGGTAGAGACCATTGGAAGGTAATAAGGGTTGTAAACATGTCAATAAGACGTGTTATGGGTGATGAGTACTAATGGATGTAATTAGATGTATTGTTGAATTTTTCTCTTTTTCATGTTTTGGATAGTTTATCCTATAGGTATACACACATGCTCACACTCGATTGCATGCTATCTCTTGATTAATGTTGCGCTAGTGAGGGTTATGCATATGGTTGTTGCATATGAATGGTATGGTTGTGCATACATATGGAATCGCGAGTTTATTTATTTAGGATGTTACACATATTGGATTAATGGCATGAGCATTTACATGACATGAGCAGACCACCTACTCTTTTGCATTAGTATAGATTCACGTTAATTTCGTGTTGCATATATATGTACATGATGCGCTAGAAAATTTCTAAGGATAATGATTGCTCCAGGATAATGGATGAGTATATGGTTGTAGCAATTGGTTACTATATATAAGAGTTAAATTTTTCCATCCTTTGAGATTTTGGAGACGAAACCTTTTTAAGGACAGAAAAATGTAAGATCTCGAAATTTTAACAGAAATTTAGTAAGAAAAATTAAAAGAAAATTTCACAGGCAATCGTATTTGGCTTGAACTTCACCATTATGTTTGTAGCGATTTTTTGGATGATTTTCATATATAACACTTTTAAATCGAGGTTAATACGGAGAAGTTATGGGTGTTAAAAGAATGGGAGATAAAATAAAAAACTCAAAATAAAAATTACATAAATTAACATAAGACGGATCGACACATGAGGGTCGAAGGCCGATCAATAGTGGTCGACCTAGGAATATAGGCGGTCGATCTTGAGCCTTGAAAAATCATCCAAAAAATGGATTACTTTGCAACTTGTTCGAAAGTTGTGGATGGATTACTCTGCGACCAAGGCAGTGATGAACGAACGTGGTTATCAAAAATATTCACTAAGCACAATCTTAAACTCTAAACAGATTGCTAAACCCTATAAACTAGTCTAATCAAACCCTAATTCTCATAAAACTCTTTATAGTAATAAAATCGACCAAAATTTTCTACCTTTCCTCACTCTAAAAATTTCTTAAAACTCATAAATCAATCTAGAAGAACACAGGTGTTTTATCAAGACAGAGCAAGCAGGGATAATAGACGGAAGTGCAATTCTCAGGAAAATGGATCGGAAGAGCTTAAACTTATGGTGAATGAGAATAATTTTAATTAGATGATTATTTACAGTTGAAATTGATCAATTTTCTATGACCTAGGATGATGTAAAAAGCCCTAAATTGAAACTTATAACCAAGACAGAAATTGAGACTACTGTAAATTGCTAAACCTAATTTGATGCTAGAACACCTCTCTTGTGATTAAATTTCAAAACCCAAAATTGATGAACATTAAATTAGTAAACCATAAATTTAATTGCAAATTGAAACATGGGCGGATTATCTAGTAATTAGCAATCACCAATAACTGCTAACGACATGGATTAAACAACAATAAAATCGATGATTAAGAAAATACGAAAACCATAAATGTTAACTTAAACGGTCGACCGTAGGACCATAGTGGTCGGCCGATAACGGTCGGTCGGTTAGGTCTAGCGGTCGAACGATTGAAACAAAAATTGCAGAATTGAACCTCGGCCGGAAGACCTATTTTATTAATGAAAATATATATATATAAAAACGTTAACAACTGGGGGCCTATTTAAAAGAATCTGGATATATATTAGGACTTGTAGGAAACCTAGTTCCCTAGGAGCGGACGCTAGGTCATAGCGGTATTTGGTAAATATTGTTTACCCAATTTAGGATCGAGTAATCGACTGAAGGTGATGTATTTTTTCAATGACACTCGCAGAAGGTTTAATGGTGGGAATAGTGCTGACGAGGATGCCAGATAGAGTGGGTTCGGTAGAATAGGCATCCTAGTATGCATGATTTCTGAAGCACGTGATCAAGTTTAAGTGGAGGATTCCAAAGCGTGCAATAAGTGGCCAACATTACGATCATGGGGTGGAAGCGATTGCGGACGATGAGATATACCATCGAGTCGATACCTTGAGTTCATCCTCTCTAGCCATAGTGAAAGATAATATGTTCCCAATAGCCTAGTAGTGGTGATAGTAATGGAAATTAACTTCCATAGTAGCCTAGTTGCGGTGTTCACAAATTGAATAGCTCTAGGAGCGATGATCGATCGTTAGATATGAAGTTCAACCCTTTGTTCGATCCATTATAGTAGCCTACGCAAATTGTAATGTAGGGAAGAACTAGAAAAACACCCTTAGGTAATAGACCTTAAGAATTCACGGAAACTTGTATCACACTGTATCGTCTAGAGTAGTATTGATGTAACTTCACATAATTACATATTAAACTTGTACTCCTTCACCAGACTTTTGTCTAACCCTCTCTTTCCTTCCTTTCCTCCACTACAGGTAGATAAGGCAGCAGATGATCGGCCCATTCTTAATACTTAGAGAGTCGAGCTTATTTTTGGAGGCTGCTTTTTATCATATTTGCTTTCCATGTATTTATCCATCTTATTAGTACAATTTATCTATTTTATCAAAATTAAAGTGATATTTCCTATGTACTCTATATTGGACCTTGTACTGATTTTTGAGACTGTGATTTGGATATTTTCTGAGATAGATATTTTTTGCATTACATATTTTGTTCCTTCTGCTGCGAGTTTTGATAGTGTAGTATATCTTAGATTATATCTACTTGTATTATTTTACGTAATGTAAAATGTTATAAACCTCGATGATGAGCATTTCTCAGCATAATGTGAGTCTGAAAGTCAAACTTGGTTTTAAATCGGTATGTCGGGAGGTGCGAGTTTTCACATTATTATATGTGCTGGAGAAAATGTATTTATAAATTAATATCTTCAATTTCTCAATATGTTTTTTTGTATACGGTGAATGAAAATATGCAGGCCATATTAGAAATCCTAATGCACTTACTTTTGGTTTTAACAATATTATTTGTCTTCTTCATTAGTTTTTCAATAAATAAAACTCTACTTATTTCATTATTTTATATGTTGTATTTTCCATGAAGTCATCACAAAAAAATATGATCATTAATGAGCTATTTCTCTTTTTAGTTGTTTTTTGTTCACCATTTTTAATTGGTAAGTTAACTTATGAAAATTCATTTTATTAGTTGTTATCATGCACGAAGAAATAGAAGTTGAAGAGAAGTAAAGTTATATAATTGCCATACTAATAAGGAAACTAAAGTATCATTGGTATCAATTCAACATTACTTATTCAATAATTAAGTGCAAATAAAAACAATGAAACTACTATAGAGTATAACGGGTTATGGTTTTTGTTTGATAATAATATATATATATATATATATATATATATATATATTCGTTAAATGTGTTTATTGTAGTACTTTTGTGATTTTAAATAATGAAATAAATATTTGCTCAATAAAATAAATGAATTAGAATTTCATTCAAACAAATATATTTTTTACAAATTCAAATAGTACGTTTTTTTCTTCCATTATATTTACATTTTCACACTCTCAATTATAATATTTTCACCCACTCATTTACTCATACTCAAATTTTTCTTTGATATCTTCTTACACCAGCTAGTGTCCAGTCGACTACTAAACCTATTAAATAAACAACGCAGTAAAGTGGAAAAAGAAACAAACCTAAATTGCAAAGATAAAATTGTATTTGAATATTTATATTTCCTCAGTTTATGGGTCTGTTTCTTTTAATATTTTTGACAAGGACCAAAAATAAATATGCATGAGCAACATATGGCATGTACAATGTATCACTACATATGCCTTGGTCCATGCACATATGCAAAACGTACATGCATGATTTAAATTTTAGGGACAAGTGTAAGGTCAAGCCCGAGGACTCAACACAACACAAGCAGGCATAAGGTCAAGCCAAAGCAGGCTCGGACTTAACTCAAGTGCATACATGAGCAATTCGATGCAACACAATGCTACAACAAATGTGAACATACATGCCAAAAAATATCACACATCCATAGATAAATATGCATGTGTGTGCGTGTGTGTATATATACATATATGGAAATTAGTGCATAGGTACAAGCGCAAACTGGACTCAAGGAAGTAAAAAGCATGTACAAGGCAAGACCAACAAAAAAGAAGTAAGGCACAACTTAGTACACAACAAGATGCACAAGAGAGGTTAGAGAATGCACACACAAAGATAGTGCATGCATAAATCCAACCCAGGCAAGTCTACATAGAAGAACGATACACTACAAGCCAAAATTGTGCTCATAGTAGTGCAAGTGCAAATAAAACAGTCGTGGGCATGCAATTAATCAATAGAGACATAAGACTAGGTAGTATAGGAGGTTGAATGAACAACAGCATCCAAACATGGTCACGCACAAACGAATGCACCAAAATATATGCAAGTACATGGAAATACAAGTGCATGGGTACAAACTAGAATGGCAATCCAGAGATCACATAGAGTACCATAATAGGCATGAACATGGAAAACTTGCTCTAGATGTAGATGTGTAGAAAGCATCAGAGAATACTCTCAAACAAACATACAAGAAAACGTTAAACAAAAGAAACTAAAGGCAGACATATATGCATACAATACAATACGTAGGTCCATATACAAGTTTCAGCAAGAAAGGGTACAATAATGGTGCAAATCAATAGGTCAATGCACATGTGCAATGAGGATTCAAAGGAAGTTATACATGCTACAATAATATATTAAAATTCCAAAAGAAGAGGTAAACATATTAGAAAAAGCTTTGAACAAGCCACATAAGTGAACTGATCAACTAGGCGAGAATCAAAATATTGAAATCAAAAAGTCAAATAGGTTCAACGTATATGAGAATATATATTAATATACTTAATCGAAGGTCAAAATATATCAGAATATATTCAAAGGGTAAACAAGTCATCAATCCATAAATCGTTAGATCAATAATCAATGAACGAATCAGAAAATACTAGGACATTCGTTCGAAAACCCATAGCCAAGAAAAGTAATTAAAAATTTCAAAGCAAACCAATTGGGATATATACTAAATCAATCCCTATATAAACCCAAGATCATCATCGGCATAATGATTTGAGTTCAAGAGAAATATATGAGGAAAAATTAAAGAAATCACACATCAATCTTAACTCGAAGCATTAAAGTCGAGAACACTACAAATTGAAAAGAGCAAAAATGTGTACCAATTTATCAACATCCAAGTCAATAAGAATTATACACAACCATCAATAATAAGTAAATCAAAACACACAATTAACAAGGAAGGAAAGGAGAAAGACAATTTGAAGCCTAACTTTAAAGCGGCAACCTCCAAATTATAAACCCTAATCTATTGAAGAATGAAGACAAGTGGAACCAGCTAGATCAAATATGAAGACACAATAAATATCGCCTCTTTACATTATTTCTTTGAGCAATATTTCATAACTTGGGCCATGTGTTTTTATTGGGTTGTATAATTGTTTAGGGTTTATCTCTTTTAATTTTTATTGTGTTTTCGTTTTTAAAACTTTTTAAACTCTAGTGTGAACTATATTACGAGCTATGGGGCATAGTCTTGTATCTCAATGGCTGAGTTGTGGCAGGTTTTGAACGTACGGTTAAAATAACCAGGTTAGTGAGAGTCGCGAGTTTATAGGGTCTGTATGCATTCGATTATTTATTTCCTACTAGAAACCTTGGGGGTAGCAGTAGGCAGGTTTTACCGAAGTTGGGTAAACTTGTGTGTCTCTTTTAATTTTCGCATTTACTCCATTATTATTTGTGCTGCAATTTTTAATTACTTGTCAATTTTTTTGTAAACTCTATTTAACCCCCTCACCTCTAGCGTTAATTCGATCCGATAAGTGGTATCAGAGCCTGGTTAATAGCATATATATCTAGCCTTAGTTACAGATCTAGCAAGGGTCGGTCCAGTGTTAGTCCACCTATTTTTGACGGAATAGAATTTTAAATTAGAAATCAAAACTGGAATTTATATAAAATCTATTAACTTTAAATGTTGGGATACAATTTAAAATGGATGTGATATGGTAGATAAGAAAAAAAATTCAATTAATGCTTGTGTTATGAATATTCTCTACTTACTAATTAATAGAGAATAATTTAACTATTTTTCTCATTGTTTAGTTGCGCAATAAATCTGAAATAATCTCGATGCAATATGTGGAATAAAAGTTGTCAACAACGTGAAACCATCCAAATTTGACTCAGTTAATGATATTTACTTGGCAGGATTTACAAGAGACAGCAGTGACGAAGATACAACAACTGACGAGATAAGTGATTTTTCATTCAAAGATATAGTTCTCTTATGTCAAAAATTAAATAAAAATAATGATAATCTTGAGATTAAAAGAAACAAATTGAAAAGTGAAAAATCTAAATTGCATCAAAAAATAATGGTCTGGAAAATTAGTTTAAGAATATTAAGGAAATTAAAATTTTCTAATTGTAAAAATTGTTTGATTTTGGCGAAAGGCAAACCTGAGTTGATTTGTAAAAACAACATTTCACAAAAGGAGTTGGAAAGTTTTAAGATTCCTGAAAATTCAAAATGTGTAAGTTTTGAAAGAGAATTAAACGAGGTCAAAGAAAATTTCAAATTCCTTGAAAACAAAAATGCGACTTTGAAAAATAGAAAATCTCAAATTATTCGAATAAATCATGAATTTGAAAAGGAGATTGAAAAAATTAAGGATTTGGCAAAAATGAAATTAGAAAAATGCCAACTATTTGAAATTGAAATACCGAAAATTGAGATTAAAATAAAAGAGCTTGGGAATGAAAACTTGGCCCTAAAAGGAAATGATAATGGAAAGAGAGAAATTGCTATTAGTCGTTGGTTAAATCTAATGAATGAAAATAAACTTTTAAAATCCAAAGTTAATGAACTTGAGTTGATCATTCGAAAATTTTCCGCGAGAGAAAAATCATTTAATATGTTATTCGTGTGACGACCCGCCCTTCTACGCCCAGAAAGACGTATCATCATTAAGAAAGAAAGGGATGAGAAAATAGCAAAGATAGAGAAGAAAGAACAATAACATCAGAATCTCACAGCGGAATGGAATAAAATATAATAGATCACATAACTATTACATAATTTTTCATATATCAGAGTTACAGATCATACAACACATACTAGACAGTTATAAACACCTGTCTAGTCATACATGTCAATATACAATACAGATAAACAACTCAGAGAGACCAACACAGCGGAACACTATATGTATATCTACAACGCTGAAGCCTCCTGCTCCATTGCTCCTCCAGAATTCGTCAAAGCTAACCTAAATCCCTTGGCTACCCGTAAAAAATTTGGGTACCCGAGAGTTTGTGAAAAACAAAAATAAACTCCGGGTCAGACATGGGTCTGGTATGAGTAACAAGTTAAAGTTGCTTAACTTTGAAAAGCATTTGAAAACAAAAGGTATCACGTAAGACTTCCCACGAATAAATATGGTAAGTTTTTACCTTACGCTAACCAAAACATTTGATAGGAAATTCTGTGATATTATAATAGGTCTAGGGTTTTCAAGTAAATAGAAAATAGCCGAAATTGTTACATGATTAAATTCCAGCTACTAGCCACAAAAGTGGGTAATACAATCAAAACCGTTGGCACTTATTGGATTGTGGATTCCATACAATGGCAGGGCTACTGGGGTACCGCCCGTCACAGTACGTGGCCTAGATCAACGTACCGAGGATCACTCCCGACCCCCTGCAACACAAGGCCGGAACCATTCCTTACTGAACAGTCCCGAACAAGATACACCCCGGCAGTTGTTGCAATCAACCGCCCACACAGCCGAAAAATAAAGGGACATCTAGACAGGGGAATATCCTTGTCCTGCTTGGGCATGACCCACCTAACCTTGCCGCACCTTCCCTGTTTTAGCCATTCCCGGTTGATGAGGCTTGAGGCTGCGATTACCTTTAAAGAACATATTTTCTTAGAATGCTCATCGCCCGCCTGACGATGTGTTGAAAGCATTCAATCCATACAAGTTCGTTCCGGGTTCGAACGAAACCGAAGGCATTATCTCGTTACACTCATTTTGGAATCACCCTCAGAGTTAACGACGATAACCCTTGCATTCTGAACCTTCATCTTCACTTCAGATTCACGACCTATCGTTAATTTGGAATCAATGTGGTTTTCGGATGTTCCTAATGCGGAAAACCCGATCCCGGTCTCATCGAAATCCAAAACGTGTCTTTTAAGGCCAAGTTGTTTTAAAGTTAAAACAATTCAATTTAATTATCTATATACACACAGATAGATAACTCGCAATATCACAATAGATAATCACATCATTATCATAAACAGATAATTCATATTATCATTCCAAACAGATAATCATTACAAGCAGATAATCCACATTATCATACTTTAACAAAGCATCCATATCATATAGATATTACTCATCTAATATCAGAGTTCACAACCATTCAATGAATATCAATATCATTCATCCATAAGCAATGATTTATAATCATACCATTTATAATTAATTTAAAATGAATTAAATTAATTACTTCTATCTCTAATTAACTTAAAGTAAATTAAATTAATTACTCGTCTATAAATCCTGCTTACGCAATCATAAATAAATTTTAAATCTAATTAATTAATCATCCACTAAGAATTTATCTTGATTAATCACCATTGATTAATCATTCTCTAATTACATTATGTAATTAGTCTTTAATTAATTTTACAATTAATTATCCTAAAGCATTCATAGTAATTAATATTTAATTCCTTTATTTAAATATAATTACTTTCATTTATTCTTAATTAATTACAATAATTAATCACTTCATTATCTATTATTACTTAATTAAACAATTCTTAATTATATCATTAATTACATTAATTAATGATCTCTAGTTTATATTTAAATTAAATTCCTTGATTTAAGTTAAACACAATTATTAATCTCCTTGATTAATAACAATCCAGTAATTAACTTCCCTTAATTACTTATTTAATAAATTAATTATTCCATAATTAATTATCTCCAGAATTAATCCCTGATTAACTTCAAAAGTAATTACCCAAATTACTTCATCTACAATTCATCCTGTATTAATTACATTCAGTAATTGTCATCTAATTACTTCCCTAAGTATCCTGCTCCATTAATTACACCAAGTAATTTCATATCTCAAACCATCAAATGATTTGCTTAAATTAATTAAAATGAATTAATTGACTTAATTCAATCATATCATCAAAATTAATTACAATAAGTAATTAATTTCTTAATTACTTTTATTAAGTAATTACTCTTAACAATTTACAATAGATTACCTAATTAATCTGATTAATTATCAAAATTAATCTCATTAATAAATTAATTAGTCATCTTCAGTTAATTATCTTTATTAACTAATAACATTACTTAAATTACTTTCTTAATTAATTTCCAATTATAAATTGATCTAAACTACATAAGTCATTTCTTAATTAACCTTTTATTCTTACGATAATTTACTTCTTTATCTATGACTCTATCAACATTACAATTTAAATTCAAATATCATTTGAATTTAAAATTCAAAATGAATATAATTTAAATTAAATTTAAAATCTTTTAAATAAATGTAGATAATGTTTATTTTCTACATATATGAACTTGTATAAGAAAATCTTTTAAATTTAACTATTTAAATCTTAATTTAAATTTAAATTCTCAAAATACATTACTTGCACTTCAAGTTAAACCATTTATTTACTTTTCATTCAAAAATTTTAATTAAAAAGAATCTTCAAAATCGAGTTAAATATTTATTGAAACAATTAACTTTTCAAAACTCGATTTCTCATATCCAAATCTATTTTTAAAATCTTAAGATATCAATATTCATTTGAATCAATACCTTAAAAATTCAAATTTAAACTATGGTTAGAGCCTTTATTTCAGTTTTTAAATATTTTTAAAACAAACTGGAAATTTCCAGTTGGTACACCTGAAACTTATCTAGATATTAAACTTTATTTAGATTTCAAAATATAGGTTTGAACTATTACTGCAGGCTGAATTTGAACTTAGTTTTAAATCCACTATTTAATTTTTATATCAGTTTTCATTTGAAATTGCAGTGAATAAATGTTGCTGCCAGGTTTTACAAAAACTGGAAACAACACTGACTCGAGAGAAAATCCGATTTGCTTCGAGTTTCCCCCTCCTCTGCTTCGAGTCAACACTCGATTAAACTCGAGTCTTTCCTAACAAAAAAACTGCACACAGAAAACAGAACCCCAACCTCAATGGCACGGTGCACGTGCACCGTGGCCCCAACTGACGCCGACCTTCCCCTCAGGCACCCACTCACCAACGACCTTCACCTGACATGATCGTGACCCCTCTGAAGCCACCCACACGCTCGAATGAAGATCGAGTTCATAATACAAAGCCTGGAAAACATAAACAGGCATCCCCCTCGAACCTGTCAACACCTCCTCCTCGCTTTTCCGACCGCCAAACCACCAGAAACTCCGGCATAAGCTTCGACCATCTCACCTCTAGCCACCTCCAAGACCCCATAACACTCGATCAACCAGAGAGTTTGCACTGATCCAAAACTACAAAGCATTCAAAACTAGGTTAAAAAAAAACAAAACCCCACCGCCGCTTCCTCGACGAACTGGAGCAACTCCGGTTATTTTTCCCCACACCTCCGGTCACTCCCCTATCACCAGCCACAAACCCGACCTTCCAATCCCCTTAGATCACCAGAAGCCCTTTATAAACCCCAAAACAACTACCACAGGAATACTCTTTAATTACTAAACACTAAAATGTGATTATAGTTTCAAAAATCCTAATTACAGATTAGAATTCAAGTTATAAACTTGGATTGATGTTTTTAAAATGTTGACATTTCATTCTTTTTAACATTTCCTGCCCCTTATGTTTTCACAGAGTCTTTCTACCTTGTTACACTTGAATTCAGATTTTATAATTTTACACTATGATCAAACAAACATATTTGTGTAGACACTAAGCCATATAAATCAATAAATTAAGCATAGATGATCCTTGTCTTAAATTCGAGCTTCAAATCTTCTAAACGGGATGTTTCAGACTTATATAAACAGGCATCATATAAAATTGCATTAGTATATAAGTACATAAACATAGTCATTCCAGACATAACAAACATAACTGAATATACTTAAGCAAATTGTAAATTTTAGTTACTCACAGATAAGTATTCAACAGATTCAAACTTTTATGTTATAAAACAAAAGTTACTCACAGCAAAGCAAAACAGAACATGTTCTATGCAGGAAAATTAGAATTTGCAGGTTTTGAAATAACAGAGTTTCATCACAAAACAACTATAGAATAATGAAGAAATAAATATTCACACCATATATTTAAGCATTTAAATATCAACCTGCAATAGTTTTAAAACTTTAGTAAAATTTAGAGGTGTTACTCACATAGGTTTGAAAATGAACAGAGCACTTTTGGTTTGACAGTGTTGAAAAACTGGAAACTATTTTGCTTTCCAAAACTTCTTGCCTTGTTGATGATGCTTCAGTAGTAAACAAAATAAAGAAAAAGAAATGCTACTTGTATATAGTAAGTTTACTATGTTATGTTAAACGAACTTAAAGAAGAAAGACTTCAATATATAGAAGTTTATAGGGGTAGGTGTTTACTGGGTTTGTATAAATTTGTACAAACAATTTCTGTTTGTATCAGAGATTTTTATCAAAGGGGGCTGAGATGTTCAATTAGATTTCGAATTGACCATTATTATGTGCTAAGAAATGAAAGCATTAAATGCATGTACTATATGTTTACACTAATCTTATCTTTTGTGTACAATGATATTTCTGTTTTGCAATTTATTACAGGATGACTACATTTTTATTTCTTGACTTTGCTTTAGCTTGTTCTACAAACTATCATTCACAAGATATTTGTTTATACTCAGCTGTACATACTTACTTTATTTTGTTCTTCATACTATCTTACTCTTAATCAACAAGCTACTAACATTTATATTTTATTTTGTTTAATTTCCAACATAATTATTGTATAGATATGATTACATGTTTCTTATTATCTTACTCTATGCATAGATATTTTTGCATTCCTTTTTTATTTGCCCGTAACTCTTTAGTTTGCATGTTACATATTTTACTTACACTCATTTCTAAGCTTTACAGATACCATACAAATACAAGCCTGGCTTGCTTTCATTCCTTAGATACATAGATACTTATTTTACATTTCCTAGCTTTGCATTTTATTTCTCTTGCCTGCATATGTCATTTTCTTTTATTTTGTTTTATACTTGATGTTTATACTTTGCTTTGTCTCTCTGCTATCTTTACTTTGCATCTCAAAACCCTACAGTCTACAATTTTGCTAATTTGCAGGCCTAGCTTGCATACATATGTTTATTGTTTTACTTGTTTTGCTTTGTTTACTTTGTTCATTTGCATTATTACTTTACAGGCATCATACCATGACTTTACTTGCATTTGTATATTTTACTTTGTTTTATATTTCACTTGTCTGCATATTATATTTGGTATAGCCTATATGCTAATATTTATACTTTCCTTATTTACATTGCTTTTACATTACATTGTCTTGTTTTTATTTTAAATTTACAAATCACAGCTTCTTATGTAAATGTGTATATGTATTTAGACTTATGTTTAAATATGTATAAGATTTATTTTATTAGAAATATTCTTGAAAGACTTTATTTTAAATATCCAAACCATGGTCTTCTTTCAAAATATACACATATAAAAATAACAACTTCTATTTATATTAAAACCCCTTTTTAAAAATATTACAATATTGATATACTTTAAATATAACTTGTTATTAAATTAATATAATTATAAAAGAAACAATCTCTTCAAAAATATAAATTACTTATTTTATAAAGCTAAATTAAGAAGAAAAAAAATAATCTTTTTATTTAAAATTTAAACCTAGGCTAGAATTTATTTTTAAACAAATTAAATTTATCTTGAGTATTTTTAAAATCATATTATTATTTATTCAATATTAAATTTCCAAATTATCAAAAAGATTAGAATTTGAAAACATATCTTTATTTGTTATATTTTAAACAAAGATTAACTATTTAATATATATATACAAATATATATACATTATAAATAGAGACAACGTATTAGTTTTTAAAAGATAAATTATCAGTTGAATATTTATTTAAAGGAAAATTATTAAATCAATTCAAATATTATTAACGAATATTATCAAATCAATTTAATTTTAATGCAGATTATTAAATTGATATTGCCCCAACTTTCCGGGATGTCACATTCCTCCCCCCTTAAAAGAATTTCGTCCCTGAAATTTAAACAAAGGTAATTTAATAATCTAGTTAAAGATTTATTTTAAAACACAAGCATATATCAATCATAAGCTAATAACCATAGCGACCAATTCATCCAAACAAACAAATCTAACTATCCAAACAAGATTCCGGATAGAATTTTCTCGAGTTTCCCCAAGTATAAATATCGGGTTACTCGCTCTATAGAATCCAATCAATCAATACTACCAAGCTACAGAACTTCTACTCATCTAGATCTTCAAACAAGACAGGGTATCAGACTACAGACACGTCTGACACAACAACCAAAACTCCATGAACTGCTGATTCTACAACCAGAGATAGAATCTTACACGTACTTCCTCAAAGATACGTGAACACAACGAATTCCAGTTATCCCAACTGACAATCCAATCCTGAAGACCAACCACTTATCCAAAATCATATCTCCGACTTCGAAATCCAAATTCCTTCGTATCTTATCCACAAAACTCCTCGGACGATCCTGGGCTTCCTTCATCTTTCCCGATCAGCTCAACGCTTGCTGATGCTCCTAGAAATAAATTGGACCAAAAACAATCCAACAAAATGATCTTTCCAAGATCGACCAAAACTCAGAACACAATTCTAATCCAAAATCAGAAGACAGATCTCACTCCTCTCATCCAGAAGAGATAAAACAGATGCACTCCAAATCTGGCCTCAGATCCTGAAAAATTCTCTGTAGAAAACTCTTCCAATCCAAACACTGCAACATCCAATTGCTTCCACTTTAAAATAGCTGTCACCATGCTTCCACTACGCAATTCTGACTGAGCAGATGAAAATGCTGATGACGATCACAAACACAGACTGGACAACACATTCCAACATTATGGTTCTCCAGATCCAAAAAGAAATCTTAGAAGTTCCTCAAAAAAAATCCGAGCTACTTCACCAAACTCCAAAAATCATCCTATTACTAAGCTGATCAATTGGTATCACTTCTGGAATCCAGTCGATACCAAACTCAATCTCCAGATGCTGACCAGACTCTGACTTCTCGAAGACATCCAATGTCTCTGAAACACAAGAGAACACTCAAATTATCGCAAGTCACTTTTGCGATCAATCCATCCTAATTTCAAAGATACTGCTCTCTCTTTACCAAACAGAACAGCTTACGCTTATGTGGCCAACCCATCGAAAAAGATGGAATCACTCTGCAGCTTCTAATCTCCACTGCTGACCCAGAAGCCAAAGACTACTTAATCCAAAGCTCTTCGAGAAACTCGGACTCCAAAGCAAACAGGAACACCCAACTAAACACAGCGAAAACATCGAACAGATACACTTCATTAACTTGTTCCAAAGAAACATCTTCGGAGACATCCATAGTCACCGCGTCTCATCACACAGTTACTACACCTTGATGTATCAAGATATCATGACTTGCTTCTGCCCAACCGACAGATCCAAATTTTAGTTCATCAAAACTACACTTCAAAGGTGAACACCGAACCTTAACAGGTTTCCTTCAGAGATCAATGAAATTCTTGTACCATCCAAAGTTTACTCGAGACGGTACTAGGCCTACAGTCTCGACAATTACACTTCCAACCTTAATCATATAAACTCCAACTATTGGTAGTCGTGTTACACACACCACTAACCTATCTACCTTTATAGCTCGTTGGAAAACCCGAACAGGTAACCCAACAAATAGGTAGAAATAAATATATAAATATATATATCAAAATTACAAATACGCTCTCTCAAGAAAGAAAACACTTAAGAGCCTAGGTATTCACTCAACCTAGCGCTCTGATACCAACTGTGACGACCCGCCCTTCTACGCCCAGAAAGACGTATCATCATTAAGAAAGAAAGGGATGAGAAAATAGCAAAGATAGAGAAGAAAGAACAATAACATCAGAATCTCACAGCGGAATGGAATTGTAACAACCCTAGTTTCAGCTAGTTATTTTATTTAATTTATTTTAATTTTTAAATAATATATTGTATAAATTGTGTTTAATAATATAGTTTGAATATTAAATTTTGAGATATATTTTGAAAAATTTTATATGTCAATAAACTTAAATAATAACTGTAAAATTTTAAGCTAGGTTTGAACCGTTAAATTTCGCGTTTGAAAGACGCGTGATTTATAGGGTAAAAGTGACGTTATAAAACGTGTGTTTTTAAAAATGATATTTTATGAAAAATTTTGGTGTTTTAGCTTACGTCTGTTTAGCATAGTGTAAAAATAATATTTTCAAATTTTTTTGAAGAAAATTTTTGGTCAGTGGTTTTAGGACGGACGTTGGTTCGTTTTAAGGGACCGTTGTTTTATATATTTTTGCATACGTTCTGTTTTATCTAACTACATAAAAACGTTAACACTTGCATTTAAAAATATCAATCTAAATCAGAGGAAGATTTAACTAAATTAAATCACAACATTTTATATATTCAAAACGTTCAAACTTTATTTTCTTCTCTCGGCCGTTTCAATTTCACTTGTACACTTCCTCATATTCAAACTGTAGCATGCACATTCAACAGTGCCAGGCTAGATTCATAACCATATACAAATGAATCAAGCAACCATTATTTCTTTCAAAATTTAAGCATTCAATAGCCTTCAATATTCGAAAACTGCTAAGACTTAATATGCTCTGCCTTGTCATCAGCTATCCATCTCACCATCAATGGCTATGATCACGTATCAGATATTTACTTTGAAACTGCTAGCTCAATTTGCTCGAAATTTTTCCAGAGTTATTACATAAGTAACTGCCTTGTTTCCTCTAGATTTTTCCTAAGTCTCGGCCTATATATCTTTCACCTTTTTCTACATATTTCTCTCTACATTTGTTTCCCTCTGCAAATTCCAGTCTGTTCTTTTGCTCAAAATAAAAATCAGGTAGTCACCTTTCTTTTCTTTTCTTATCTCTTTATCTCTTGACTTGCTCGGCCATGCCATGGTTGGTAGGGGATCTGTGTGTGTATTGTCTGTAGCTTTACAGTGGACATATAGGATAGGCAATCTATAAGTTGATAGCCAGATCTGTTGTTAGCATAATATCAGCGTATGAGGCATATAGATCTGGGTTGGGTGTGCATATGGGATGGAGTAGGCTATAACTTGGTTATAGGAGCTGTCTGCAAATCCATACTAGGCTTGTTTTATAAATCATAGTGGTAGTCGGTGTTTTAGTGCATCAGGTAGGCATATGTTTTAGTTCGCATCTATGTACAAACCATATTAGTAGTCAGACTTGCATATGAATATGATGTCAGTGCATGTGTAGGCATGTTTAGTCCAGACTCATCACCATTTAAGTCTGCACACATACTAGATGTAGCACTGATAGCATGAGAGATAGGAGCATGTGACTGAAGGCTAATTGACATATAGGGATGTTGGTGAATATCTGAAAGATGAAGCAAGTGAAGAGGCAGATCTGGGTTAAAACTGACTGATCTGGAAGTGAGATAGTCATGGTGAAGAACCTGGCAAATCTGGGATGAAGAGACATGACATGTCTGGTGAAGAGGCAGGCAAAACTGAAGATACTTAAGTGAATTGATGTAGGTTGAAGAACTCTGTGTTGCTCAGTCAAGAGGATAGGCTAGCAGTAGTAGAGTTTGAAGGGGAGATGTGCAACTGCTGTGCACAACTGAAGTGTGCACGTGCACAAAGCATGCACACAAGGGTTGGTGAAGTCTGACATGTAACTTGGTGTATAGGTGGTGGCTGAGATAGGTGAAGTCAGTGGTAGGAGGAAGGAATGGCAGTGAAGGCCAGAGAAGGTGGATTTCTGGAAATTGAAGTGTTTCTACACTTCCAGATTTTGACTCGAAGTAGGTGCTTATGTAACCCGAAGCAGACTAAAGTGTGACTCGAAGAAAACCATGTTTTGACTCGAAGCAAATGAAGGGAAACTCGGGTCAGTGAAAATTTTTTGAGGCTGTGTAAAGTATGATCTGAAATGATTTTTGGAGAGATGGATATTGGAAACCACTGTGAAAAAAAAAAGAAAAAAAAAAAAAGAGAGGAAAAAAAAAAAGAAGAGAAGAAAAAAAATAGGCAGTACATAGGTATGGGTTAGGCAAGTTAGGGGAAGCATTTGTTCTCGCATTCATACATTTTGCAATCGAGTTTAGAAAAATATTGGTCGAGCAAGTCAAACTTATTTTCCTATCTTTAATTTTTCGTTGACCATAAAATCTAAGTCGCGTTCCTATATTTTGAAATTGTTCTAGATCTAAATCTAGGCGACGCCCGGAAAATTTGACTGTTATTCTCTGTCAGTCTATACCAGTGAATTTTCAATTCTGAATTCAAATTTGCTGCAACGTCCAGGTGAGTATTTCTCACCAGACATACGTATTTATATTTCGTAAATTATTACAAGTGTATGTGTAAATTTGTATTTCACTATTATCTGTCTGTAGTGTAATATAGAATGAAAAACCCCATTAAATTGACACCCCATCAGTTATTTATATGTTATATGATATCTGCAGTTATATTATGTTATTTTTTTACTGTTTAAATCACACTGCAAGTTCCCTGTTATATATATATTGTTATGGCTGAAATGATAGGCCTAATTGATTATTATTGTTCACCTATTCTGTTAACTGTGTAAATTATCTTGGGATTGCGGGTTCGAAATGATAGAACCCGGAATTGTGTAAATATCGGATTGAAATGATATAGATCCGTTCCACTTGACCTAGGCTAGAAAATCTTATACAGGCCCGTGGTTTATATATATATTATTTTCTGGAAATATTTTAAATTATTTTAAGAAATTGAGGACATTCTAGTAAAAATTTTATAATGTTTTAAATGTTAAAAATAAATAAATATAGAATAAAATTTTAGTATAACTTGTTCCAAAATTTTTGGAGTTTTGAAAGAATAAGATTTAAATTTAGAAAATTATATATATATAACAAGTTATATTTAGAAATAGATTTTTAATCTAAAAATCACAACAGCATTTAAATGCTATCTTTTGAAATTAGACTAGGTTAAACTCTTAACTTTAGACAGCATTTTGATGCTGTAGAAGATGAATTTGATTTATTTGGAATTCTATAGAAATTTTGAGAATAAGCTAAACTTTGGAATTTAATAAATAAAAGAATCTAAAATTTGAGTTTGGATAGATTTTTGAGGAAAATTTGATTTCTATGTTAAAGGAAATAAAATTCCAAATTGGTTTGAATAAGTTGAAATGATATCTTTTCAAGGAAAATGTTTGGATCAAGGATTTGAAAATTTAAGGTACTTGAAATATATACATATATATTGATTTAAAAAAAATAAATACCATTTTCTCAAACTAAAACCACGGGTTATAATAACGTTTGGTTGGCAAAGAGACCGGGATCGGATATGGGCATACTCTCTGTCGATACCGAAAACCACTTTGACAACCGTGTACGCGGTGGAGATTCCAGAATGAAGTAGGATGGTGGTGACGGTTTCTTGAAAGGTATATACGTGGACCCGACTCCCGTGAGTTGGCTTAAGGTGGCTAAAACAGGAGCGATCGACGGATTAATGAGGTAGCTCCTCTGATCGAACACACTTCTTCGGTTGCCATTCTATTACTCTTGTGATTGTTTGGTGCGCGCACCTTTGATTTGGAAGTGTTGTTCGAGGTGGGCGGTTGCTGCGGCTTCGCGTTACCACCGGTCCGGAAGCGTAATTGGTATATCTACCCTGGCATTGCCTAGTTGTGCCGTGTCACCTACCATATCGAGCCTTGTACGAGTTTGGTTTTCTCCCGTAGCCCGTGTGGTATCCTCTAGTTGCTTCCCGATCAGGAGGAGCTACGATATTGGATGGACTACTGGGACTATTACGTGTTAAGGGCTATATGGGTAACCCCTTAACGCTATTTAAAAGTAAGTTTATTTTAATATAGACACTATGGTAATAGCGCAATATACTATATAGTAAATAGTTTAACGGATCCTTAGAGGATGGGCGATCCCAAGCATCCTTTGAGTTACTTGCTCTTTACATTACAGTACACTTGATTTAGCTTACCTCATATAAGTATGTATGTCCTGACTCGAGTGTTTTGTTTTATTGTACGCTCGGGTCAGCCTGAGTTGCAGATTCAGCTTTTCTTTCTGGAGCTAGGACTAGATCACTCTTGCTAGTTGGAAGCTTCTTCGTCTTTATCTATTTTGTAATTCAAGACATTTTAGAAGACTATGTTTTATTATGGCTTAAAAATTTGTATTAAAGTTTTGAACAATGTATTTCTGTTTGTAAAAGTTTCCAGTGGCGTCATGAACCACTGTAGTATTTTATATTCCGCTGTGAGATTCTGATATCTGTGTCTGTGATTCTGTGTATTTGGTTTCATTTGTTCCTTAGCTATATTTACAATCTATTATTTTGAACTATTCCAGCTCGACAATTATCATATTTGTCGAATTCGAATGGCACAAAATAGTGGGTCGTTACAGTTGGTATCAGAGCCAGGTTTAAACCATAGCCTAAGGAAAAAAAAACTCATTAGAGATAGAGTAGCAATACTCTAGAATGAGTGAAGTCAAATTCCGGAATCTTTTCTTGTGAGAGAACGTATTTTAAAAATATAAAATGATTTCAAAAAGATTTTAAAGGAAGTATTTTAGTATAAAATTTCCTATTTTAAAATAAGTTTCCAACACTTCTTCTTTCTCTCCATCGTTATATTCGAGCTCTTGTTAGTTTCTTAATTTTATCTTATCCTAGAACATCTTGATATTTTCCTCTATCCTTAGTATCCGATCCCGAATCTTTCAGGATGAATAGAAGAAATAATCGTGGTCGAGGGCAAGCTGTTCCTCCTCCTGCTGCCCCAGTCCGATTCACTAAATTGTGCAAGGACTATGTTGAGCTAGGTGGCACAAAATTTATGGGAACAGAAACCATCATAGAAGCTCAACAATGGCTTAGGGACTTAGAAAGGATCTTCACCTGTCTCGAGATTACTAATGCCCAGCAGAGGCAACTCGCCGCCTGGCAAATGAAAGGCGCTGCTTTAAACTGGTGGCTATCTATTACCGCTCAAACAAATGAGGCAGACCTCACATGGGAGCAATTTAGGTATCTTTTGGTTGTCCAAATTCGGATTTGAAATCCCATCTTTGAATATATCTTTTAAACTCTTATCGTGCTTTAGGGAGGCCTTCTTGGCCAAGTGGATGCCCGAAGCGGGCAAGTCTCAGCTATACCGTGAATTCATGGATCTTAAGCAGGGTAATATGACCTTCACGGAGTATGAGAGGAAATTCAACGAACTCTCTCAATATGGTCTAAATCTGATTGACACTCCGCTCAAGTTGAACGAGAAGTTTATCGCTGGAGCTCGATCCGAGTTCTACGATCGACTCATTACTCATGTGCATGGGTCGTTCACGGCATTGATGGATATGGCTCTCAGGTATGAGAACCCTACCTCTAAGGCCACTCCTGCTGCTTCTTCTGCATCAGCCCAGTCCTCTGGAAATTCAAGGAAGAGGAAGTCAAATTTCTACCGCAATAAGAAGAACAGGACTCAAGGGTTGGGATCATCATCATCTTCTGCTTCTTCGAGGCCACCTGTAGATCTGTCTACCATTACTTGCTACCGATGCGACAAAAAGGGACACTACGCTAGTAGTTGTCCTACTTTGGGTGCTGCCATTCCACCACCAGCTCAGTTTGCTAGGAGAGATCTTTGTCATATCTGCCTCCAGCCAGGACACTACAAGAAGGATTGTCCCACTCAGAAGAGGGGCACAACATCCGGAGTCTTTGCAGTAACTTCTGCACTTCCTACAGCTCCGCAACCTGCACCAGCTCCAGCTCCAGATGACTCACAAGGTACCCTTCAAAGTTCTTTTACCTTGCATTTTCATCCTGTAAGAGTTCTCTTCGATACCGGAGCTTCCCACAGCTTCATTTCGTCAGATCTCTGTGATAGATTTGAACATCTTCTTACTCCCGAGTATTCTTCTGTACCTTTATGTGTTTCAAACCCCATTGGCGGTCCTGCGAACCTTAACAAAGTTTGTAGGGATGTGAAACTCTTTCTTGGAAATTATCGTTTCACTGGAGACTTCTATGTTCTGGGTTTTGACGCTTTCGATCTTCTACTCGGAGGCGACTGGCTAGATAAACATGATGCCAAAATCTCCTGTAGTTCCCGAACTGTTTCGCTTGTTGGTGATAAGGGTGATTCTTTGGTGATCCAGTGTAAATTGCCTCAAGAGTTTTCTGGTAGTTTCATCTATTCTCTCGACACTTTCCCGGATGATATCCATTTGACCCCTGTAGTCAAACTATTTCCCGATGTGTTCGGTGAAGTCACTTCTTTACCTCCAAAACGGGAAATTGATTTCCGTATCGACCTTATTCCGGGAGCACGACCTGTAGTCCTTCCACCTAGAAGAATGGCACCACGGGAAAAGAGCGAATTAAGGAATCAGATTCAAGACTTATCTTCCAAAGGTCTGATTAGACCTAGCTTCTCTGAATGGGGAGCAGCTGTTGTCTTTGTCACAAAATCTGATGGTTCTCTCAGGATGTGTGTTGATTATAGAGAACTCAACAAGCTTACCATGAAGAACAGATATCCTATGCCCCGCATAAATGATATGTTCGACCAACTCTATGGAGCAGCTGTTTTCTCTCAGCTTGATTTAGCCACAGGTTTCCATCAGCTAAGAATTGCTGAGGAAAGCATTCCCAAAACTGCTTTCAGAACGGAGAATGGTTTCTTTGAATGGCTAGTTATGCCTTTTGGTTTGACAAATGCCCCTGCTTTCTTCGTCGACTTGATGAACCGAGTTTTTCGAGATGTGCTCAATAAATTTGTCCTTGTTTTTATTGATGACATCCTGGTTTTCTCCAAGTCTGAGGAAGAACATAAAGTCCATCTGAAGTATGTTTTAGAGACTCTCCGGAATCACCAATTGAGGGCTAAGTTCTCTAAATGCCATTTCTGGGAAGAAGAAGTCCGATTCCTTGGACATATTGTCTCTAGAGAAGGAGTTTCTGTTGATCCAGTCAAGATTGCTACAATCCAAGATTGGGAAGAACCTAAGACTCCCACCGACATCCGCAGTTTTCTCGGCCTTGCCGGCTACTACCGAAGATTCATTGAGAACTTTGCTCGGATTTCGGCACCTCTGACGGCTCTTACTCGGAAGAATGTCAAATTTGTATGGAGCGATAAGTGTAAAGCTGCTTTCAAAGAGTTAAAGGATAAGCTCACCTCCGCCCTAGTACTTACTGTACCAAATGGAAGTGAAAGATTAACGGTATTCACCGATGCTTGTCGAGAAGGTTTGGGAGCAGTGCTAATGCAAGATGGGAGAGTAATTGCTTATGCTAGTCGTCAGCTGAAGACACATGAAGCTAACTATGCTGCCCACGATTTAGAGTTGTTGGCTGTTGTTTTTGCCTTGAAGCTTTGGAGACACCATCTCTTAGGAGCTAAGTTTGATCTGTTCACCGATCACAAATCTCTGAAATATATCTTTACTCAGAAAGATTTAAATCAGAGACAAGTGCGATGGCTCGAGTTCCTTGCTGCATATGATCTCGACATCAACTATACTCCCGGGGAAAGCTAATGTAGTGGCAGATGCGCTGAGCAGGAAGAAATCTTTGTTATGTCAGATTTTTGTATCTTCCCCTCTTTTGGATCGTATCGTGGCTAAACAAGATGAAGACGAGATGCTTAGGCGTATAAAGGGAAGTGTTCATAGCAGAATTGGTGGTAATAGCTCTGATGGAAAGGGAGCTCAGATCGATGATAAAGGAGTTTTAAGGATAAATGGAAGGATTTGTGTGCCGAATGTTGATGGGTTAAGACAGGAATTACTCCGGGAACATCATCAGTCCCGACTCTCCATTCATCCTGGCGTAGCTAAGATGTACCAGGATTTGAAGAAACTATATTGGTGGAGAGGTATGAAGCGAGATGTCTCTATCTTTGTCAGTAGATGCGCGACTTGTCAGCAAGTCAAAGCAGACCATCAGAAGACACCCGGTTTGTTGCAGCCTTTGGAAATTCCAAACTGGAAGTGGGAACAAGTTTCTATGGACTTTATTGATGGATTGCCGAGATCCCGGAGAGGAAATGAAAGTATCTGGGTTATTGTGGATAGACTGACTAAGTCTGCTCATTTCATTCCAGTCAGATCTACCCGCACAGCTTCGAGTTTATCTGAGATTTATATGAGGGAGATCGTTCGCCTCCATGGCGTTCCTCTAAGCATTGTCTGCGATCGTGACCCCATTTTCACTAGTCAGTTTTGGAAAGCATTCCAAGAGTCCTTGGGTACTCGTTTGAACCTGAGCACTGCTTACCACCCACAAACTGACGGTCAGACAGAGAGGGTGAATCAAATTCTTGAAGATCTTCTTCGTGCTTGCATCTTAGACTATGGAGGATCTTGGGAAGATCATCTCCATCTTGTGGAATTCACCTATAACAACAGTTATCAGGCTAGTCTTAAGATGTCCCCTTTTGCTGCTTTATACGGGAAACCGTGTAGATCTCCTTCGTGTTGGATTGAGTCTGGTAATCGTCTAGTTCTTGGTCCTGAGATGATTCTAGAAGCTTCAGAGAAGGTAGAGGAGATTAAGAGGAGATTAAAGGTTGCTCAAGATAGACAAAAGAAGTACGCTGATCGGCGTAGAAGGAAGTTAGAATTTGATGTTGGTGATTTGGTGTTTCTAAAGATCTCTCCTTTAAAGAATGTAGTCCGGTTTGGTCGAAGAGGAAAGCTAGCCCCTAGATTCATCGGTCCATTCCGTATTTTGGAGAGGATTGGGTCTCTCGCTTATCGACTCGATCTACCCGAGAGATTTGCCGGAATTCACAATGTCTTCCATGTATCTCACCTTCGTCGCTGTCTGCACGATCCATCTTTAGTCATCCAGCCTACTGCTCTCGATGGTCTGGACATCGAGCCTGATTTGACTATGGAAAGGAAGCCGCTTCGTATCGTCGATCAAGGTACGAAACAGCTCAGAAGAAAATCAGTCCCGTTGGTCAAAGTGCAGTGGAGCACTGATGGACGAGATTGCACATGGGAAACGGAGGAGAGCATCCGTGCTTCAAACCCAGAACTATTCGTTTAAGGTACTTATCTATCTAGCTTATTTTTCCTTTGTTTCTTTTTCTCTCGTTCCTTTTCGAGGACGAAAAGTTCTTAAGTGGGGGAGAGTGTAACAACCCTAGTTTCAGCTAGTTATTTTATTTAATTTATTTTAATTTTTAAATAATATATTGTATAAATTGTGTTTAATAATATAGTTTGAATATTAAATTTTGAGATATATTTTGAAAAATTTTATATGTCAATAAACTTAAATAATAACTGTAAAATTTTAAGCTAGGTTTGAACCGTTAAATTTCGCGTTTGAAAGACGCGTGATTTATAGGGTAAAAGTGACGTTATAAAACGTGTGTTTTTAAAAATGATATTTTATGAAAAATTTTGGTGTTTTAGCTTACGTCTGTTTAGCATAGTGTAAAAATAATATTTTCAAATTTTTTTGAAGAAAATTTTTGGTCAGTGGTTTTAGGACGGACGTTGGTTCGTTTTAAGGGACCGTTGTTTTATATATTTTTGCATACAATCTGTTTTATCTAACTACATAAAAACGTTAACACTTGCATTTAAAAATATCAATCTAAATCAGAGGAAGATTTAACTAAATTAAATCACAACATTTTATATATTCAAAACGTTCAAACTTTATTTTCTTCTCTCGGCCGTTTCAATTTCACTTGTACACTTCCTCATATTCAAACTGTAGCATGCACATTCAACAGTGCCAGGCTAGATTCATAACCATATACAAATGAATCAAGCAACCATTATTTCTTTCAAAATTTAAGCATTCAATAGCCTTCAATATTCGAAAACTGCTAAGACTTAATATGCTCTGCCTTGTCATCAGCTATCCATCTCACCATCAATGGCTATGATCACGTATCAGATATTTACTTTGAAACTGCTAGCTCAATTTGCTCGAAATTTTTCCAGAGTTATTACATAAGTAACTGCCTTGTTTCCTCTAGATTTTTCCTAAGTCTCGGCCTATATATCTTTCACCTTTTTCTACATATTTCTCTCTACATTTGTTTCCCTCTGCAAATTCCAGTCTGTTCTTTTGCTCAAAATAAAAATCAGGTAGTCACCTTTCTTTTCTTTTCTTATCTCTTTATCTCTTGACTTGCTCGGCCATGCCATGGTTGGTAGGGGATCTGTGTGTGTATTGTCTGTAGCTTTACAGTGGACATATAGGATAGGCAATCTATAAGTTGATAGCCAGATCTGTTGTTAGCATAATATCAGCGTATGAGGCATATAGATCTGGGTTGGGTGTGCATATGGGATGGAGTAGGCTATAACTTGGTTATAGGAGCTGTCTGCAAATCCATACTAGGCTTGTTTTATAAATCATAGTGGTAGTCGGTGTTTTAGTGCATCAGGTAGGCATATGTTTTAGTTCGCATCTATGTACAAACCATATTAGTAGTCAGACTTGCATATGAATATGATGTCAGTGCATGTGTAGGCATGTTTAGTCCAGACTCATCACCATTTAAGTCTGCACACATACTAGATGTAGCACTGATAGCATGAGAGATAGGAGCATGTGACTGAAGGCTAATTGACATATAGGGATGTTGGTGAATATCTGAAAGATGAAGCAAGTGAAGAGGCAGATCTGGGTTAAAACTGACTGATCTGGAAGTGAGATAGTCATGGTGAAGAACCTGGCAAATCTGGGATGAAGAGACATGACATGTCTGGTGAAGAGGCAGGCAAAACTGAAGATACTTAAGTGAATTGATGTAGGTTGAAGAACTCTGTGTTGCTCAGTCAAGAGGATAGGCTAGCAGTAGTAGAGTTTGAAGGGGAGATGTGCAACTGCTGTGCACAACTGAAGTGTGCACGTGCACAAAGCATGCACACAAGGGTTGGTGAAGTCTGACATGTAACTTGGTGTATAGGTGGTGGCTGAGATAGGTGAAGTCAGTGGTAGGAGGAAGGAATGGCAGTGAAGGCCAGAGAAGGTGGATTTCTGGAAATTGAAGTGTTTCTACACTTCCAGATTTTGACTCGAAGTAGGTGCTTATGTAACCCGAAGCAGACTAAAGTGTGACTCGAAGAAAACCATGTTTTGACTCGAAGCAAATGAAGGGAAACTCGGGTCGGTGAAAATTTTTTGAGGCTGTGTAAAGTATGATCTGAAATGATTTTTGGAGAGATGGATATTGGAAACCACTGTGAAAAAAAAAAGAAAAAAAAAAGAGAGGAAAAAAAAAAGAAGAGAAGAAAAAAAATAGGCAGTACATAGGTATGGGTTAGGCAAGTTAGGGGAAGCATTTGTTCTCGCATTCATACATTTTGCAATCGAGTTTAGAAAAATATTGGTCGAGCAAGTCAAACTTATTTTCCTATCTTTAATTTTTCGTTGACCATAAAATCTAAGTCGCGTTCCTATATTTTGAAATTGTTCTAGATCTAAATCTAGGCGACGCCCGGAAAATTTGACTGTTATTCTCTGTCAGTCTATACCAGTGAATTTTCAATTCTGAATTCAAATTTGCTGCAACGTCCAGGTGAGTATTTCTCACCAGACATACGTATTTATATTTCGTAAATTATTACAAGTGTATGTGTAAATTTGTATTTCACTATTATCTGTCTGTAGTGTAATATAGAATGAAAAACCCCATTAAATTGACACCCCATCAGTTATTTATATGTTATATGATATCTGCAGTTATATTATGTTATTTTTTTACTGTTTAAATCACACTGCAAGTTCCCTGTTATATATATATTGTTATGGCTGAAATGATAGGCCTAATTGATTATTATTGTTCACCTATTCTGTTAACTGTGTAAATTATCTTGGGATTGCGGGTTCGAAATGATAGAACCCGGAATTGTGTAAATATCGGATTGAAATGATATAGATCCGTTCCACTTGACCTAGGCTAGAAAATCTTATACAGGCCCGTGGTTTATATATATATTATTTTCTGGAAATATTTTAAATTATTTTAAGAAATTGAGGACATTCTAGTAAAAATTTTATAATGTTTTAAATGTTAAAAATAAATAAATATAGAATAAAATTTTAGTATAACTTGTTCCAAAATTTTTGGAGTTTTGAAAGAATAAGATTTAAATTTAGAAAATTATATATATATAACAAGTTATATTTAGAAATAGATTTTTAATCTAAAAATCACAACAGCATTTAAATGCTATCTTTTGAAATTAGACTAGGTTAAACTCTTAACTTTAGACAGCATTTTGATGCTGTAGAAGATGAATTTGATTTATTTGGAATTCTATAGAAATTTTGAGAATAAGCTAAACTTTGGAATTTAATAAATAAAAGAATCTAAAATTTGAGTTTGGATAGATTTTTGAGGAAAATTTGATTTCTATGTTAAAGGAAATAAAATTCCAAATTGGTTTGAATAAGTTGAAATGATATCTTTTCAAGGAAAATGTTTGGATCAAGGATTTGAAAATTTAAGGTACTTGAAATATATACATATATATTGATTTAAAAAAAATAAATACCATTTTCTCAAACTAAAACCACGGGTTATAATAACGTTTGGTTGGCAAAGAGACCGGGATCGGATATGGGCATACTCTCTGTCGATACCGAAAACCACTTTGACAACCGTGTACGCGGTGGAGATTCCAGAATGAAGTAGGATGGTGGTGACGGTTTCTTGAAAGGTATATACGTGGACCCGACTCCCGTGAGTTGGCTTAAGGTGGCTAAAACAGGAGCGATCGACGGATTAATGAGGTAGCTCCTCTGATCGAACACACTTCTTCGGTTGCCATTCTATTACTCTTGTGATTGTTTGGTGCGCGCACCTTTGATTTGGAAGTGTTGTTCGAGGTGGGCGGTTGCTGCGGCTTCGCGTTACCACCGGTCCGGAAGCGTAATTGGTATATCTACCCTGGCATTGCCTAGTTGTGCCGTGTCACCTACCATATCGAGCCTTGTACGAGTTTGGTTTTCTCCCGTAGCCCGTGTGGTATCCTCTAGTTGCTTCCCGATCAGGAGGAGCTACGATATTGGATGGACTACTGGGACTATTACGTGTTAAGGGCTATATGGGTAACCCCTTAACGCTATTTAAAAGTAAGTTTATTTTAATATAGACACTATGGTAATAGCGCAATATACTATATAGTAAATAGTTTAACGGATCCTTAGAGGATGGGCGATCCCAAGCATCCTTTGAGTTACTTGCTCTTTACATTACAGTACACTTGATTTAGCTTACCTCATATAAGTATGTATGTCCTGACTCGAGTGTTTTGTTTTATTGTACGCTCGGGTCAGCCTGAGTTGCAGATTCAGCTTTTCTTTCTGGAGCTAGGACTAGATCACTCTTGCTAGTTGGAAGCTTCTTCGTCTTTATCTATTTTGTAATTCAAGACATTTTAGAAGACTATGTTTTATTATGGCTTAAAAATTTGTATTAAAGTTTTGAACAATGTATTTCTGTTTGTAAAAGTTTCCAGTGGCGTCATGAACCACTGTAGTATTTTATATTCCGCTGTGAGATTCTGATATCTGTGTCTGTGATTCTGTGTATTTGGTTTCATTTGTTCCTTAGCTATATTTACAATCTATTATTTTGAACTATTCCAGCTCGACAATTATCATATTTGTCGAATTCGAATGGCACAAAATAGTGGGTCGTTACAGGAATAAAATATAATAGATCACATAACTATTACATAATTTTTCATATATCAGAGTTACAGATCATACAACACATACTAGACAGTTATAAACACCTGTCTAGTCATACATGTCAATATACAATACAGATAAACAACTCAGAGAGACCAACACAGCGGAACACTATATGTATATCTACAACGCTGAAGCCTCCTGCTCCATTGCTCCTCCAGAATTCGTCAAAGCTAACCTGAATCCCTTGGCTACCCGTAAAAAATTTGGGTACCCGAGAGTTTATGAAAAACAAAAATAAACTCCGGGTCAGACATGGGTCTGGTATGAGTAACAAGTTAAAGTTGCTTAACTTTGAAAAGCATTTGAAAACAAAAGGTATCACGTAAGACTTCCCACGAATAAATATGGTAAGTTTTTATCTTACGCTAACCAAAACATTTGATAGGAAATTCTGTGATATTATAATAGGTCTAGGGTTTTCAAGTAAATAGAAAATAGCCGAAATTGTTACATGATTAAATTCCAGCTACTAGCCACAAAAGTGGGTAATACAATCAAAACCGTTGGCACTTATTGGATTGTGGATTCCATACAATGGCAGGGCTACTGGGGTACCGCCCGTCACAGTACGTGGCCTAGATCAACGTACCGAGGATCACTCCCGACCCCCTGCAACACAAGGCCGGAACCATTCCTTACTGAACAGTCCCGAACAAGATACACCCCGGCAGTTGTTGCAATCAACCGCCCACACAGCCGAAAAATAAAGGGACATCTAGACAGGGGAATATCCTTGTCCTGCTTGGGCATGACCCACCTAACCTTGCTGCACCTCCCCTGTTTTAGCCATTCCCGGTTGATGAGGCTTGAGGCTGCGATTACCTTTAAAGAACATATTTTCTTAGAATGCTCATCGCCCGCCTGACGATGTGTTGAAAGCATTCAATCCATACAAGTTCGTTCCGGGTTCGAACGAAACCGAAGGCATTATCTCGTTACACTCATTTTGGAATCACCATCAGAGTTAACGACGATAACCCTTGCATTCTGAACCTTCATCTTCACTTCAGATTCACGACCTATCGTTAATTTGGAATCGATGTGGTTTTCGGATGTTCCTAATGCGGAAAACCCGATCCCGGTCTCATCGAAATCCAAAACGTGTCTTTTAAGGCCAAGTTGTTTTAAAGTTAAAACAATTCAATTTAATTATCTATATACACACAGATAGATAACTCACAATATCACAATAGATAATCACATCATTATCATAAACAGATAATTCATATTATCATTCCAAACAGATAATCATTACAAGCAGATAATCCACATTATCATACTTTAACAAAGCATCCATATCATATAGATATTACTCATCTAATATCAGAGTTCACAACCATTCAATGAATATCAATATCATTCATCCATAAGCAATGATTTATAATCATACCATTTATAATTAATTTAAAATGAATTAAATTAATTACTTCTATCTCTAATTAACTTAAAGTAAATTAAATTATTACTCGTCTATAAATCCTGCTTACGCAATCATAAATAAATTTTAAATCTAATTAATTAATCATCCACTAAGAATTTATCTTGATTAATCACCATTGATTAATCATTCTCTAATTACATTATGTAATTAGTCTTTAATTAATTTTACAATTAATTATCCTAAAGCATTCATAGTAATTAATATTTAATTCCTTTATTTAAATATAATTACTTTCATTTATTCTTAATTAATTACAATAATTAATCACTTCATTATCTATTATTACTTAATTAAACAATTCTTAATTATATCATCAATTACATTAATTAATGATCTCTAGTTTATATTTAAATTAAATTCCTTGATTTAAGTTAAACACAATTATTAATCTCCTTGATTAATAACAATCCAGTAATTAACTTCCTTTAATTACTTATTTAATAAATTAATTATTCCATAATTAATTATCTCCAGAATTAATCCCTGATTAACTTCAAAAGTAATTACCCAAATTACTTCATCTACAATTCATCCTGTATTAATTACATTCAGTAATTGTCATCTAATTACTTCCCTAAGTATCCTGCTCCATTAATTACACCAAGTAATTTCATATCTCAAACCATCAAATGATTTGCTTAAATTAATTAAAATGAATTAATTGACTTAATTCAATCATATCATCAAAATTAATTACAATAAGTAATTAATTTCTTAATTACTTTTATTAAGTAATTACTCTTAACAATTTACAATAGATTGCCTAATTAATCTGATTAATTATCAAAATTAATCTCATTAATAAATTAATTAGTCATCTTCAGTTAATTATCTTTATTAACTAATAACATTACTTAAATTACTTTCTTAATTAATTTCCAATTATAAATTGATCTAAACTACATAAGTCATTTCTTAATTAACCTTTTATTCTTACGATAATTTACTTCTTTATCTATGACTCTATCAACATTACAATTTAAATTCAAATATCATTTGAATTTAAAATTCAAAATGAATATAATTTAAATTAAATTTAAAATCTTTTAAATAAATGTAGATAATGTTTATTTTCTACATATATGAACTTGTATAAGAAAATCTTTTAAATTTAACTATTTAAATCTTAATTTAAATTTAAATTCTCAAAATACATTACTTGCACTTCAAGTTAAACCATTTATTTACTTTTCATTCAAAAATTTTAATTAAAAAGAATCTTCAAAATCGAGTTAAATATTTATTGAAACAATTAACTTTTCAAAACTCGATTTCTCATATCCAAATCTATTTTTAAAATCTTAAGATATCAATATTCATTTGAATCAATACCTTAAAAATTCAAATTTAAACTATGGTTAGAGCCTTTATTTCATTTTTTAAATATTTTTAAAACAAACTGGAAATTTCCAGTTGGTACACCTGAAACTTATCTAGATATTAAACTTTATTTAGATTTCAAAATATAGGTTTGAACTATTACTGCAGGCTGAATTTGAACTTAGTTTTAAATCCACTATTTAATTTTTATATCAGTTTTCATTTGAAATTGCAGTGAATAAATGTTGCTGCCAGGTTTTACAAAAACTGGAAACAACACTGACTCGAGAGAAAATCCGATTTGCTTCGAGTTTCCCCCTCCTCTGCTTCGAGTCAACACTCGATTAAACTCGAGTCTTTCCTAACAAAAAAACTGCACACAGAAAACAGAACCCCAACCTCAATGGCACGGTGCACGTGCACCGTGGCCCCAACTGACGCCGACCATCCCCTCAGGCACCCACTCACCAACGACCTTCACCTGACATGATCGTGACCCCTCTGAAGCCACCCACACGCTCGAATGAAGATCGAGTTCATAATACAAAGCCTGGAAAACATAAACAGGCATCCCCCTCGAACCTGTCAACACCTCCTCCTCGCTGCTCCGACCGCCAAACCACCAGAAACTCCGGCATAAGCTTCGACCATCTCACCTCTAGCTACCTCCAAGACCCCATAACACTCGATCAACCAGAGAGTTTGCACTGATCCAAAACTTCAAAGCATTCAAAACTAGGTTAAAAAAAAACAAAACCCCACCGCTGCTTCCTCGACGAACTGGAGCAACTCCGGTTATTTTTCCCCACACCTCCGGTCACTCCCCTATCACCAGCCACAAACCCGACCTTCCAATCCCCTTAGATCACCAGAAGCCCTTTATAAACCCCAAAACAACTACCACAGGAATACTCTTTAATTACTAAACACTAAAATGTGATTATAGTTTCAAAAATCCTAATTACAGATTAGAATTCAAGTTATAAACTTGGATTGATGTTTTTAAAATGTTGACATTTCATTCTTTTTAACATTTCCTGCCCCTTATGTTTTCACAGAGTCTTTCTACCTTGTTACACTTGAATTCAGATTTTATAATTTTACACTATGATCAAACAAACATATTTGTGTAGACACTAAGCCATATAAATCAATAAATTAAGCATAGATGATCCTTGTCTTAAATTCGAGCTTCAAATCTTCTAAACAGGGATGTTTCAGACTTATATAAACAGGCATCATATAAAATTGCATTAGTATATAAGTACATAAACATAGTCATTCCACACATAACAAACATAACTGAATATACTTAAGCAAATTGTAAATTTTAGTTACTCACAGATAAGTATTCAACAGATTCAAACTTTTATGTTATAAAACAAAAGTTACTCACAGCAAAGCAAAACAGAACATGTTCTATGCAGGAAAATTAGAATTTGCAGGTTTTGAAATAACAGAGTTTCATCACAAAACAACTATAGAATAATGAAGAAATAAATATTCACACCATATATTTAAGCATTTAAATATCAACCTGCAATAGTTTTAAAACTTTAGTAAAATTTAGAGGTGTTACTCACATAGGTTTGAAAATGAACAGAGCACTTTTGGTTTGACAGTGTTGAAAAACTGGAAACTATTTTGCTTTCCAAAACTTCTTGCCTTGTTGATGATGCTTCAGTAGTAAACAAAATAAAGAAAAAGAAATGCTACTTGTATATAGTAAGTTCACTATGTTATGTTAAACGAACTTAAAGAAGAAAGACTTGAATATATAGAAGTTTATAGGGGTAGGTGTTTACTGGGTTTGTATAAATTTGTACAAACAATTTCTGTTTGTATCAGAGATTTTTATCAAAGGGGGCTGAGATGTTCAATTAGATTTCGAATTGACCATTATTATGTGCTAAGAAATGAAAGCATTAAATGCATGTACTATATGTTTACACTAATCTTATCTTTTGTGTACAATGATATTTCTGTTTTGCAATTTATTACAGGTTGACTACATTTTTATTTCTTGACTTTGCTTTAGCTTGTTCTACAAACTATCATTCACAAGATATTTGTTTATACTCAGCTGTACATACTTACTTTATTTTGTTCTTCATACTGTCTTACTCTTAATCAAGAAGCTACTAACATTTATATTTTATTTTGTTTAACTTCCAACATAATTATTGTATAGATATGATTACATGTTTCCTATTATCTTACTCTATGCATAGATATTTTTGCATTCCTTTTTTATTTGCCCGTAACTCTTTAGTTTGCATGTTACATATTTTACTTACACTCATTTCTAAGCTTTACAGATACCATACAAATACAAGCCTGGCTTGCTTTCATTCCTTAGATACATAGATACTTATTTTACATTTCCTAGCTTTGCATTTTATTTCTCTTGCCTGCATATGTCATTTTCTTTTATTTTGTTTTATACTTGATGTTTATACTTTGCTTTGTCTCTCTGCTATCTTTACTTTGCATCTCAAAACCCTACAGTCTACAATTTTGCTAATTTGCAGGCCTAGCTTGCATACATATGTTTATTGTTTTACTTGTTTTGCTTTGTTTACTTTGTTAATTTGCATTATTACTTTACAGGAATCATACCATGACTTTGCTTGCATTTGTATATTTTACTTTGTTTTATATTTCACTTGTCTGCATATTATATTTGGTATAGCCTATATGCTAATATTTATACTTTCCTTATTTACATTGCTTTTACATTACATTGTCTTGTTTTTATTTTAAATTTACAAATCACAGCTTCTTATGTAAATGTGTATATGTATTTAGACTTATGTTTAAATATGTATAAGATTTATTTTATTAGAAATATTCTTGAAAGACTTTATTTTAAATATCCAAACCATGGTCTTCTTTCAAAATATACACATATAAAAATAACAACTTCTATTTATATTAAAACCCCTTTTTAAAAATATTACAATATTGATATACTTTAAATATAACTTGTTATTAAATTAATATAATTATAAAAGAAACAATCTCTTCAAAAATATAAATTACTTATTTTATAAAGCTAAATTAAGAAGAAAAAAAATAATCTTTTTATTTAAAATTTAAACCTAGGCTAGAATTTATTTTTAAACAAATTAAATTTATCTTGAGTATTTTTAAAATCATATTATTATTTATTCAATATTAAATTTCCAAATTATCAAAAAGATTAGAATTTGAAAACATATCTTTATTTGTTATATTTTAAACAAAGATTAACTATTTAATATATATACAAATATATATACATTATAAATAGAGACAACGTATTAGTTTTTAAAAGATAAATTATCAGTTGAATATTTATTTAAAGGAAAATTATTAAATCAATTCAAATATTATTAACGAATATTATCAAATCAATTTAATTTTAATGCAGATTATTAAATTGATATTGCCCCAAATTTCCGGGATGTCACAATTCGAAAATCAACTCTTTGCGAATAACAGAAATGGTCTTGGATATCAAAAAGTATTAATATGTAAACAAATGACTAATAACACGACTAGGGGAGAAGTGTGATACCTAAATGCATAAAGTGCGGAAATATAAAACATAGTGATAATAATTGTCGAAATAAAAACAAACACAAAACCGTTGACCATTATGGATTCTAAAATGTACAGATATAAATTTCTAGTATTTAAACAAGTTTGGGTTCGTAAGGCTATGATTGTCGAATTAACGGTTTGCCACGTAAATAAATTTGGGTACCAAAGATTTCGATCGAAAATGATTTTGGTCTTATATCCTTCGTTAGGCCACTGGCCTCCTCCAAAATTTAGGTACAAAAGCAAGCTAAGGAACAACTTCGATAGAGATAGATTTTGAGTTGTTCTATATGGTTGATGAGCGAAAAATTCTAATGTTCCTTTGCATAGAAAACGAGGTACAGATTTACACATTTCATATATTACGGCAAGTAAAGTTATGATCTCTAAACTTTGTTTTAGTTTATTATTGTTAATTTTGTTTTTTAACACTACTGTAGTAAATTTGCTATATCTTGAGCTTCTCAAATCCGATTTGCAAAATTCAAGATATTCTTAAAAATAGATTGAAAACTCTATAAGTTTTATCGTTTGGGTTACTACAGAATCTGAAGTTAAACAGGTGAAAAACTGCAAATCGTTTGAGAGTATTATTTGAATTTAGTATCAAAACTTCTCGACATAGTTGTTATAATTTGATCATAACTTGAACATTGTTTACTCCAACTCTTGGATTTCTTGAAGTTTTGGAGAGCTAACCGATAATGCTACAACTTTACTATTTTAAGTTTTAGCTGAATCACGTTGGAAAGTCATGAAAAATGCAATCATTTTAGTACATTACTCGAAAAGCATCCTCATTTTACACAAACAAGTTGTAATATTTCAAGTATGATTTTTTACTGACTTGAACAAATTTTGATATTTAGCATTTTTTAATATCTAGAACTTTCATATTTCAGTTAAACCCAATTTCGAATTTTAAGCTTTCAAATAAAGGTTCCACATGGACTGATGCATTTTTTAAAACAAGAATTGCCAGATGCTTTGGATCAACGATCAAATTTATTACCCTTTTCACGTTTGTAAAATCATTGATTGAACAATTTCAAACTCTGCGCACTTTGCTTGACTTAAATAGATTTGCTGAAAATTTTGAAAAATAATTCGAGTGTTTTTTAGGAGTATATAACACTATATGTCACCTTAGGCAGTACGAATACAAGTGATATCAAGTATCATGTTGAAATCATATGTAATTTGATTGATTGTTTCAACTGATTTTCAAATAAAAGACATTTTCACAAAACCCCCTAATGAAAATTGATTTTCACATATTTTAAATTTTAAATAAACTTGGGTTTTTACTTTGATGAAAATACTTTTGTTTATTTTGGTGAGGGTTTAACTCCTAAAAATATAATTGTTGACTAATTAAACCCTTTTGAAATTTATCAAAATTATTAATAGTGTTTGAAAAAGTGATGAATTGATTAAATTATATATCATAACAAGAGGCAGTATAATTTAAAATTCTTTGAAAATTAAAAAAATTATATAATATTTTTAAAGTAGTACTTTTCCATGATCATTTCTATCACTATCACCTTTCTTTCAATCCATACACCACAATTTAATATAGTGTGTAGATGTTGATATTTCAAACAAGGAAACATTGTATTTGTAAAATAATTCTATCTTAAAGCATGCACTCCCATTTGAAAGTCCCCTCATTTATGCATGAGTGGATTACTTTAATCTATGTATATGTGCTTCCATTCTCATTATAAAAGTCATCGCAGTTATGCATGGATGAGACTCATATAAGAGTAGGATAATATTCATGTAGATTTTAATCTCATTTGAAAGTCCTCATAGTTATGCATGGTTAGAAATATTTGACATTCATTTTTGATTAACTACTAATCTCATTTAAAAGTCCTAACGGTTATGTATGGTTTGAAAGTGCTTAAAAAATTGTGTATAATATTTAAAAAAAGATTCAAAATTTCTCCTTTATTGAAAATACCAAACCGATTCATTGTGCAAAAAATTTCACAAACCATAGTCCTATCATTTCTCTAAAGTTGGACTTGTTTCTAATAAATAAAATATTATGATTTTTGTTTGATTAATTGGAATTTATGATATATATTTTTTCTTGATTTTATTTTATAACTTTAATCAAAATTCGTTGCCATTTCAATTACAATTATTATTTTTGATGATAACAAAGGAGGAGAGAGGTTAAAATTTTATTGATTGAGTAATAACCGTATTAATCCTGGCTCAAAAGGAAGACTAGGGAAGGGTAATCTTCGAGAGTGTTTTTAATATTAAAGAGCAGTTTTAAAATTATTTTTAAAGAATCAATTTTTCATTTTCAATTGCACGCATTTGTGTAGAGGGATTTTAGTTGTAAGGGAGCATCTTAATAGGGAGCGCTTGAACACATCACACACATTTATTTAATTCAAACCTTAATATATGTTTGTTATCATCAAAAAGGGAGATTGTGCAGTATAACGAGTTATGATTTTTGTTTGATGATAATAAACGTGTGTGTGTGTATTCCTTAAACATATTTGTTATAGTACTATTGCGATTTCATAGAAAGAAATAAATATTTGCTGAATAAAATAAATGAATCGGAAGTTCATTTAAACAAATATTTCTTCAAGCAAATATTTTACTAAAAATTCAAGTAGTACACATTTAGCTTCCATTATATTTACATTTTCAAATACAATACTACTTTCACTATACACTATTTCACACTCTCACTTATAATATTTTCACCATTCACTCACACTCAAATTTTTCGTTGATATCTTATTGCTCCATCTTGTGTCCAGTCGTCTGCTATACCTGTTAAATAAACAACATAGTAAAATTGAAAATGAAATGAACCTAAATTGCAAAGATAAAATTATTTTAATATTGATATTTCTTCGGTTTATGGGTTCATTTTTTTCATATTTTATAAAAGGACCAAAAATATATGCGCGCGAGCAACATATGACATGTACAGTGTATCACTGCACATGCCTAAGGCCTTGCACATATGCAAACAATTTTGCATCATTTCAATTTCAGGGACAAGTGCAAGGTCAAGCCTAAGGGCTCAACATAACACAAGTAGGCACAAGGTCAAGCTAAAGTAGGATCGGACTCAACTTAAGTGCATACATGAGCAAGTCGATGCAATACAATGGTTTAACATACGTGAACATACATGCCAGAAAATATCACACACCTATACATACATATGCATGTATATATATGGAAATTAGTGCATACGTACGAGAGCAAGCCAGACTCAAGAAATCAAAAGGCATGTACAAGGCAAGACCAACAAAACAGAAGCAAGGCACAACTTAGTTCATAGCAAGATGATACAAGAAAGATCGGGGAATGCACATACAAAGATAGTGCATGCATATGTCCAACCCATGCAAGTCTACACAGAAGTATAGTACACTACAAGTCAGAATAGTGCACATAGGAATATAAGTGCAAATAAAATAGGCATGGGCATGCAATCAAGCAACAAAGACTCAAGACTAGGCAGTACAGCAAGATGAACATAATAACAATGAACAACATCCAGATATGGTTACGCGCACATGAATCCACCAAAAAAGATGCATATACATGGAAATGTACAAATGCATGGGTACAAACTAGAATGGCAGCCCAGAGATAACATAAAGTACCATAGCAGGAATGAGCATGGAAAACTTACTCCGAAAGTGGATGTGCAGAAGGTATCAGAGAATGCTCTCAAACCAATAAATCATAAAACAGTAAACAAGAGCGACTAAAGGCAGTCACATATGCACATCAATACAATACATAGATACAGATACAAGTTTCAGTAAGAAAGGGTACATCAATGGTGCAAATCAACAGGCTAGTGCGTAGGTGCAAGTGAAGATTCAAGGGGAGTTATACATGGTACAGTAATATATCAAAATTCCAAAAGAAGCAGTGAACAAATTAGAAAAAGATTTGAACAAGTCGCAGAAGTGAACTGACCAAGCAGAAAAAATCAAGATATCAAAATCAGAAATTCAAACTCAAAATCAGAAGTTGTTCAAATAGGGTCAACGTATATGATAATATATATTAATACAGTTGATCGAAGGTCAAAATATATCACAATATATTAAAAGGGTGAACAAGTCATCAATCCATAAATCTTTAGATCAAAAATCAATTAACGGGTCAGAAAATACTAGGCATTCGATCAAAAATCCATGGCCGAGAAAAGCAATTGAAAATTTCAAAGAAAACTAATATATAAGGATATATACGAAGTCTATCCTTATACAAACCCACCATCGTCATCGGCATAATGATTTGAGTTCAAGTGAAATCAAAGAGAAAAGGTTAAATAAATCACGTATTCTAAACTCAAAGCATCAGAGTCGAGAACGCTACAAATTGGAAGGGGAAAAAATCGCATACCAATTTATCAACATCCAACTCGATAAGAAGGATCCACAATCATCAATAGCAAGTGAACCAAAATACGCAATTAGCAAGGAAGGAAAGGTGCAAGATGATTTGAAGCCTAACTTTAAATCGACGGCCTCCAGATTATAAATCTAATCTATTGAAGAACAAAGACTAGTGGAATCGGCCAGATCAAATACAGAGACACAAAAAGTATTGCCACTTTACTTTATTTCTTCAAGCAACAGTTCATAACTTGGGCCATGTGTTTTAATTAGGCTATATATTTGTTTAGGGTTTGTCTCTTTTATTTTTTAATTGTATTTTTTAAAACCTGTTAAACTCTAGTGTTAACTAGGTTACAAGCTATGGGGAGTATAGCTGGATAATTCGCAACTCAGTGGTTGATTTATGGCAGGTTTTGAGCGCAGCGTTAGAAAAATTAGGTTAGCAAGAGTCGCGAGTTTAAAGGGTTCGTAAACTCAGTTTGTTTAATTCCTAGTAGAAAACTTGGAGGCAACAGTAGGCAGGTTTGGCCAAAGCTGGGTAAACTTGTGCGTCTCTCTTAGTTCCGCATTTACTCTATTATTATATGTACTGCAATTTTTATTTACTTGTCAATTTTTTTTATAAACCCTATTCTCCCCCTTCCTCTAGGGTTAACTCGATCCTACAACTACAAAAATGAAAATATAAAAATAATATAGACGTTTAGGCAATATAAGAAACAATGAATATAGTATAAAAATGAAGAAAATAAAAAAGATGTACATTATATGAATTTCTCGGTTTTTACGAGCCTATATTATGATTTGTATTTAATAGAATGTCTCAGTAAATGGATTGAAATTTGTAAACTGTAGGCTATTTTTAAATATCGAATTAAACGATAAAATTCAATACTGAACAAAACAGTTTCAAATTAAATTCAGAAGCTTCTATCATCTTCAGTATTATCAATATGAATTTCCTAAGCCATCAAATTATTTTTAACAAGTTGAAAATTGAAGATTTACAATTTTACCCAAATTTCTATAATTAAATTTGATAATTAAATTGCTAAATTCATAGTTAAAATTAAAATTCAAGTTAAATTAACGATTCAGATATTTGAAATCAATTGAATATTTCAATTTCAAACGTCGAAAATTTTGGGTCGTCACATCCTTTCCCCCTTAAAAAATTTCGTCCCGAAATTACTAGTTAAGAAGAATGGACCTTAACCCGTTTAATATTTTCCAACCCAAACAGTTTTATCAATTTATCAACCCAAATCTTTTATTAAAGATTCATTTCAACTAACTTTCCAAGTTCAATTATAAATTCCAAACAACATTGTTTACTTCCCAATTCAAATTTAGATTTGAATTCAAATTTCAAACTTTCAAAATCTTCTCAAAATTTTCTAACACCCTAAATTTTCGAAAAATTTCGCCAGCGTCTCCTTTGTGCGGCTAGCTCGGTACGACTACAAAATGGCACCACGGGCCCTCAAATTCCAAAAGAAAACAAAAGGCCAAGCGGCTGGACAAGAAAATCACCAAATTTCATACTGAAATTGAAATACATACCTTTTTGTCGAACAATTCAATTTTATCTTTAAAATCAAAATCCCAGTTCCATTTCCTTTAGTACACCTATATATCCTGATATCCATAATATCCAATTACAATGTTCAAATATCATTTAGCACCTTTCAATACAATTTTTTTAATATATATGCTTCTTATACCATTTTTACCTCACTATTGAAGTTACAGATCCATTTTCATTCAATCTTGCATTTTCAATTTTATTTTAATTCAATTTACACTACAATTCTATTTGAATTCAATTTATCTTCTACTATGAATATTGAATTTTATCTTTCAATTATAACCGATTCATATTATTATTTTAATTCGGTTTCATTCACTAATTTACTTCAGTTTCCAATTTGAAATCGTTTCTCGCTAACAATTTTTTCAAAAATTTTCTAACTCCCAAATTTTTCGAAAATTTTTGGCAGAGTCTCCTTTGTACGGAGGAGCTTTTGCAATTTGACAAAAGATATAAATATATATACATCGACACACCCGGTCGGAAAAAGCAAAAACAGTTCATATTTCCTATTTTTATTGCATAAGCGTACCTTATTAGTATTTTTTAAGCAAAGCAGTTTATTATTAGCATTTTAGCACGACCAAATCCAGCCAAACGGCTCTCTTCTACCTGTATTTACTCAATTTAAACACATAAGTGACATATTTAAGAAATTTATTCACATTTGACTTATTTCCAATAGTAAACACATAGTTTTCACAAGCAATACATTCAAAATAGTTCCCATAAGCAATTTATATGGTTCCGATACAAATTTAATTGCTTATAATCAATTCACATACCATTTCTATTCAATTCAAGTGATTTCCAACTCACTTACTTTTATTCAATTTATTTTTAAGCGAAATGAAATCATATCTATTTCAATTGATTCAAAAATCAAATTGATTTGCTTTTATTAACTCTTAGAATTTTATACATACTCGTTTGCGTCAAACAACAACCATTTCTATGCAAATTTCGACGCTATTCACTTAATAGAATATCCAATCTAGTTCATAACTAATTTAAATTGATACAAACTCAATTTACCCTTTATTTTATTTCATTTCCAATTGATTTTATTCAATTCATTTTGCCTTACATATTCACATCCATTTCAATTAAAACCATTTCACAATTTCCAGTTTATCCTCCATTTATTAATTTAGAATATTTCCCAACTCTAAATTTTACTTAAGAATTTTACCATTTATTATAACCACTTATATTTAAACTGGATTCCAAATTCCATATGAATTCATTTTACCTTTCATTTATAAATATTGAATTCAATTCATTTTGAACCATATTAAATTTGTCATTCTTTTAATTAGTTTCACTAACTAATTTTAATTCCTTTATTAACATTTAGCTCCGCTTGATCAAATATTTACTTAAGTTATTTTAATTCAAAACTCAAAAAAAAATTCCTTGTAACACTTACCAATTTTAAATCCTTGATTTGATTTTCATTTATCAAATCCACTCCATCTACTAATTTAATTAAATTAGTTTAACTCACTTATCCATTTAAATTCCCATTCTCAATTTATCTCTAATTCATTTTATCAATAACAAGGAAATTTTCCATTTATTTCCATTTATTTCTACTTACTTGAATTTATTTGCAAATTCAAACCATTTTTATTTAACTCACAGTTCAAGTTTTGATTTAACTAATTCATCTTTCCTATTTCATGAATTGATTAATTATCATATTAGTTTACTTGAATTCAATCCATTTTATTTTATTTTTCCCCAAGTTTGGATTTTTATTCAACTTGATCCAAGTCAAATCTCATTTCAATTTATAAAACCCATTTATACATTCACATTACCAATTTCATTCCATTAATGAATTTTATTCCAAATTATAAATTACATTTAAAATTTACATTTACAAATCTCATTTGTATTTTTATTTTCTTAGCTTTTGGTTTTGATTTCAATTTCTCATACAACGATGATAATAATCTAATATTATCGCTTCCTAACAACCAAGCAACCATATATTATAATAATTCACTGAAAATTTATTTCTTTTATATACAAAAATAGTTTTGGGTAAAATTATTTCATTTAACCTATTTTAAAACAATACTGTGTCGATTTATCTTGTTTAACAGTTTAGAAACCCCTATCAAAACAGTTGGCTAGACTGCACCGACCAGAATCCATAAACAATCAACCGATAAGTCAACACAATATAAAACAATTTTATATTCACTAGCAAATACGCGCTCATATGTATTATTACACTCAAACTCATTCTAGAGTACTGCTGACTCTATCTCTAATGAGTAACACCCAACAGAGCCAAGGTTGTCGCTTAACCAAATGCTCTGATACCAAATTTGTAACGACCCGATTTTACGACGCCCGAAAGTCGACATCAATACGTCCACTGTATCAAATGCCGCACAGTCGAATGCCGGGAAACCGAACCGTTAGGGTTAAAGAAGAAGATGATAGAAGAAGAACATAAACAATAATAGAATCTCACATTTCGCAGCTGAACAATATATAATAGATAAATAAATAATCTTTAAAACAAAGAATCATCTCAGTTAATACAATACAACATCAGAGTTGTATTACAACAGCATCATACATCACTGACAATTATTATAACTTGACTATATGGAAACTGATTCGCACAACCATACGCAACGGACACTACATAGCAAAGAGATACGTCTTGCCATCCAGCTTCAACTTCTGAGCTCCACAGCAACTCCTTTCTGACTTCGCTCCTGGATAACTGAAACCTGACTCTAGGCTGCCCGTGTGGAAAATTATGGACACCCAGAGTTTAGAAAGGGAACAATAAACTCCAGGTCAGTCATGGGACTGGTGTGAGATCTTTAAAACAGGTATTTTTTATAAAAGAAAAACGAAGGAATTTAAAAGAAATCCGCAATGCTTTTTAGAAAATGAAACTACCATAAGGCCTCCCACCACACACACAATGCAATCCGCAATGCTTTTTAAATATCGATTTAAACGATAAAATTCAATACTGAACAAAGCAGTTTCAAATTAAATTCAGAAGCTTCTATCATCTTCAGTATTATCAATATGAATTTCCTAAGCCATCAAATTATTTTTAACAAGCTGAAAATTAAAGAATTACGATTTTACCCAAATTTCTATAATTAAATTTGATAACTAAATTGCTAAATTCATAGTTAAAATTAAAATTCAAGTTAAACTAACGATTCGGATATTTGAAATCAATTAAATATTTCAATTTCAAACGTCGAAAATTTTGGGTCGTCACATCCTTCCCCCCTTAAAAGAATTTCGTCCCGAAATTACTAGTTAAGAAGAATGGACCTTAACCCGTTTAATATTTTCCAACCCAAACAGTTTTATCAATTTATCAACCCAAATCTTTTATTAAAGATTCATTTCAACTAACTTTCCAAGTTCAATTATAAATTCCAAACAATACTGTTTACTTCCCAATTCAAATTTAGATTTGAATTCAAACTTTCAAACTTTCAAAATCTTCACAAAATTTTCTAACACCCTAAATTTTCGAAAAAATTCGCCAGCGTCTCCTTTGCGCGTCTAGGTCGGTACGACTACAAAATGGCACCACAGGCCCTCAAATCCCAAAAGAAAACAAAACGCCAAGCGGCTGGATAAGAAAATCACCAAATTTCATACTGAAATTGAAATACATACCTTTTTGTCGAGCAATTCAATTTTATCTTTGAAATCAAAATCCCAGTTCCATTTCCTTTAATACACCTGTATATCCTGATATCCATAATATCCAATTACAATGTTCAAATATCATTTTGCACCTTTCATTACAAATTTTTTGATATATATGCTTCTTATACCATTTTTACTTCACTATTGAAGTTACAGATCCATTTTCATTCAATCTTGCATTTTCAATTTTATTTTAATTCAATTTACACTACAATTCTATTTGAATTCAATTTATCTTCTACTATGAATATTGAATTTTATCTTTCAATTATAACTGATTCATATTATTATTTTAATTCAGTTTCATTCACTAATTTACTTCAATTTCCAATTTGAAATCGTTTCTCGCTAACAATTTTTTTCAAAAAATTTTTAACTCCCAAAATTTTCGAAAATTTTTGGCAGTCTCCTTTGTACGGAGGAGCTTTTGCAATTTGACAAAAGATATAAATATATATACATCGAACCATCCGGTCGGAAAAAACAAAAACAGTTCATATTTCCTATTTTTATTACGTAAGCGTACCTTATTAGTATTTTTTAAGCAAAGCGATTTATTATTAGCATTTTAGCACGACCAAATCCAGCCAAACGGCTCTTCCGTACCTGTATTTACTTAATTTAAACACATAAGTGACATATATAAGAAATTTATTCACATTTGACTTATTTCCAATAGTAAACACATAGTTTTCACAAGCAATACATTCAAAATAGTTCCCATAAGCAATTTATATGGTTCCGATACAAATTTAATTGCTTATAATCAATTCACATACCATTTCTATTCAATTCAAGTGATTTACAACTCACTTACTTTTATTCAATTTATTTTTAAGCGGAGTGAACTCATATCTATTTCAATTGATTCAAAAATCAATTTGATTTGCTTTTATTAACTCTTAGAATTTTATACATACTCGTTTGCGTCAAACAACAACCATTTCTATGCAAATTTCGACGCTATTCACTTAATAGAATATCCAATCTAGTTCATAACTAATTTAAATTGATACAAACTTAATTTACTCTTTATTTTATTTCATTTCCAATTGATTCTATTCAATTCATTTTGCCTTCCATATTCACATTCATTTCAATTAAAACCATTTCACAATTTCCAGTTTATCCTCCATTTATTAATTTAGAATATTTCCCAACTCTAAATTTTACTTAAGAATTTTACCATTTATTTCTTAAGTTCAAGATATTTATTCTATATACTTCTTATATTTATTTCCAATTCATCACTTTGGTTTATAACCACTTATATTTAAACTGGATTCCAAATTCCATATGAATTCATTTTACCTTTCATTTATAAAATTGAATTCAATTCATTTTGAACCATATTAAATTTGTCATTCTTTTAATTAGTTTCACTAACTAATTTTAATTCCTTTATTAACATTTATCTCCACTTGATCCAATATTTACTTAAGTTATTTGAATTCAAAACTCAAAAAAAAAATTACTTGTAACACTTACCAATTTTAAATCCTTGATTTGATTTTCATTTATCAAATTCACTCCATCTACTCATTTAATTAAATTAGTTTTACTCACTTATCCATTTAAATTCCCATTCTCAATTTATCTCTAATTCATTTTATCAATAACAAGGAAATTATCCATTTATTTCCATTTATTTCTACTTACTTGAATTTATCTGCAAATTCAAACCATTTTTATTTAACTCATAATTCAAGTTTTGATTTAACTAATGCAACTTTCCTGTTTCATGAATTGATTAATTGTCATATTAGTTTACTTTAATTCAATCCATTTTATTTTCTTTTTCCCCAAGTTTGGATTTTTATTTAACTTGATCTAAGTCAAATCTCATTTCAATTTATAAAACCCATTTATACATTCACATTACCAATTTCATTCCATTAATGAATTTTATTCTAAATTATAAGTTACATTTAAAATTTACATTTACAAATCTCATTTGTATTTTTATTTTCTTAGCTTTTGGTTTTGATTTCAATTTCTCATACAACGATGATAATAATCTAATATTATCGCTTCCTAACAACCAAGCAACCATATATTATAATAATTTACAGAAAATTTATTTCTTTTATATACAAAAATAGTTTTGCGAAAAATTATTTCATTTACGCTATTTTAAAACAATACTGTGTCGGTTTATCTTGTTTACGAGTTTAGAAACCCCTATCGAAACAGTTGGCCAGACTGCACCGACCAGAATCTATAAACAATCAACCGATAAGTCAACACAATATAAAACAATTTTATATTCACTAACAAATACGCGCTCATATCTATTATTACACTAAAACTCATTCTAGAGTACTGCTGACTCTATCTCTAATGAGTAACACCCAACAAAGCCATGGTTGTCGCTTAACCAAATGCTCTGATACCAAATTTGTAACGACCCGATTTTACGACGTCCGAAAGTCGACATCAATACGTCCACTGTATCAAATGCCACACAGTCGAATGCCAGGAAACCGAACCGTTAGGGTTAAAGAAGAAGATGTTAGAAGAGGAACAGAAACAATAACAGAATCTCACATTTTGCAGCGGAACAATATATAATAGATAAATAAATAATCTTTAAAACAAAGAATCATCTCAGTTAGTACAATACAACATCAGAGTTTACAACAACATCATACATCACTGACAATTATTATAACTTGACTATATGAAAACTGATTTGCACAACCATACGCAATGGACACTACATAGTAAAGAGATACGTCTTGCCATCCAGCTTCAACTTCTGAGCTCCATAGCAACTCCTTTCTGACTTCGCTCCCGGATAACTGAAACCTGACTTTAGGCTGCCTGTGTGGAAAATTATGGGCACCCAGAGTTTAGAAAGGGAACAATAAACTCCAGGTCAGTCATGCGACTGGTGTGAGATCTTAAAAACAGCTATTCTTTTATAAAATAAAAACAAGGAATTTAAACGAAATCCGCAATGCTTTTTAGAAAATGAAACTACCATAAGGCCTCCCGCCACACACACAATGCAATCGCACACTTGGGGAAGATTTCTCCTTATGATAGTCAAATATGCTTACTACGAGAAAACTCTTTTGATATTATTATTATTAGTGCATAGTGTGAAAAACAATTTCGAAAATATAATATTAATCTTAGCCAGCATACGTACCATTATAGTATGCCTACTATAGCTACCATATTAGATGGCAGGTTCTACAACTAAAACCGTACAAGGCGCGTATTGGTGATTCAATTTCCAACAAATGGCAAGGCTAAGGAACTTCCCATTGCCACATGGGTACGCCTCTGGATGGACGCCCCGAGAACCTAACTGGATCTCTGCCAACACAAGGTCGGGTTACCTCTGCAAAAATAGATAACTACTAACACGAGTATGCCATCCCCCGGTCGTAAACAACCTTATCCGAGGATCCTCAACAACAACAATCACAAAGTAATATATATTTGCGATATTCACATAAGTTAAGTATCTGGGCTCCATACCATGATAGCACTTCAATCCAGAAGGAAATGTACATACCCTAAGGGGCGCTACCCCCTATAACCTTGCTGCATTCTTCCTGTTTCGACCACTCCGGGGTGTGAGGTCCGACGAAGTCTCGTCCACAAAGCTATGCGTTTCCCAAAAGCCATGCTTCGATCAACAAATGATCAGCAGCACTTCTTATGCCACATTACCAAATTGGGAATGTATCACTAGTAACCATCAACTACATAACCTCTGAGCTCGTACGTCTCAGAGAAGGGTGTTAAGCTAAGAGAATAAATTCTCCGCCACCAACAGAAATGTATTTGATAGAAACCAGCTTTACATCTCAAAGCGTAACGTCAGACACACATCCATACAAGTCCGATTTACGATCGAACAGAACCGAAGGCACTTCAAGAGAAGTCCTTGCAATCCGGATATTTACTAATCACGTCTGGAATCCCCATCACAAAGGGTGATAAAATCTCTATACCGGAGCAACCCGGTGCAGAGACATTCAATAGGTATCCTTTCGCTTTCGAAAATACCCGGTCTTCAACACCATCTTCAAATGCAATTCCATTTCGTCGTTTCGTTATTCGGAATAGGTTTTATGACACAAGGTCCTCTCCCGGCTAATCCGAATAACGAGCGCTTATTTTAAAAATAAATGTTATATTCAGATTCAAATAAATCACAACAATTTCACTTTGATCTTTTAAACAATAGATCCATCACAATCACAAAGGTTCGATGTGCGTTTCGAATATCTAGTTGGAATTCGACTCCCGGTCGCATCGAAATTCAAATGCCATTTAAAAAGGCCAATATTGATAGTTGGTTATTTAACGATCAATCATCATTCACAACAACCGTTGGATTTCAAATAATTTTCCCCAAGATAAAATTTCATACTTCAATCCTTTGAAATTAAATTCCAAATCAATTTCCTTCCTTACGCGGAAAACATTTTCAAATATTTATTCATTTCCCCTGAAAATATGCCGATTCCAAATATTTTAAAATAATATAAAATACTTATTGAAATTATACTTGGAAACATTTAAAATAAAACTATTTTTAATACACTTGCTTAAATATTAATTATGAAAATATTATACCAATATCTCATATAAAAATTCAAGTCCAAAACTAATTTTAAAATAAAAATTTGTAAATAGAGTATGAATATTTAAGTAACTATTTCCTAAATCAAATATCAATTTAAATCTTTAAGATAATCCCTTATAAAATTAATTAAATTAATTTTACTTTAAAGGTTTTTAAAACAATTTTCGACTAATTTCTTCAAAAGTATTATTTAAAAAAAACAAGTCTAGAACTTTTAAATTTGAGTCAAAAGCCATTTTAAAAATATACTCGTCTTTCCAGGGAAGAATTCTTTTCCCAATATAAATTGGTCCACTCAAAATAAATTAATAAATCTTCTCGATTTATTTTAAATTTACGTTCCAATTTGTAAAAAGAATCCATACTTTAAAAATAAACTAATATTTATTTTTGAACGATTTCTCTTTCTTTTACAAATTCTCATTGTGAATTAACATTCCAAATATCAACTGATATATGAATTCAAATTTATTCCCAAAATTTCATCTTCACACCATATCGAATTCCAAATTGATTTCCAGTTTATTTCAAATACAAAATCAACTTCCAATTTGATTTCCCCAAATTAATTTTCCAATATCAAATCAAATCAATTTCAAATTTATTTCCCAAAATTATTTCCAACACACCAAACCAAATTTCTAAATCGATTCCTAAGGTTTATTTTAACTCCAAATTAATTCCTGAATCAATTTCTAAAATTAATTTCAACTCTAAATCAAATTTCAAATTTAATTTCTAAATTTATTTCCTTTTTAAAATAAATTTCTTTATCTCTTTCAATTATTTAAAATACGTACCTTAAATAAATCCTTCACTAATAAACAACATTACTCGAAATTCCTTTGTTAAAATATTTTCCCATATTTTTGGAATTTATTCAATAAGTTTTCAAAGATAAAATTTTATCTATTTAAATTTCCTTCTTTTAAAATTCACCCGATTCCTCTGAGTGAATTTATTATAAATTTTCTACCTAAACTTCAAAATCAAATTTTTATTTATTTCTGGTATCCTACGATACCAAAAATATATTTGGCTAAATTATAACCCTCAACGGTTCCAATCACAAATAGTCACACGAATTAAAAATAATCAACATACAATAGACGAAACAAGTTTAAATATTTGAGGAATCCAGTTGGATTCCTCCAACCTGTTTTCCTGCATCCACAGACATTAGCACACAAATAAATACCCATTCCACTTCGAGGTGGAATATCGCGGTATATGGGATTTATAAAATATTATCCGCTATTATGCGGCGCAATAGGGTCTCATCCGCTATATAATGCGGGAAATCAACTCCAAATCCATATATAATACCAATTCGACTTCAAGGTGGAATATCGCGGTATATGGGTTTAATATAATAACCTCCGCTATAATGGGGCGCATAGGGTCTATTTCAAAACAAATAATAGCAGCCATTATTCAAACATACAATCAACTATTTAAAATTTAACTATTTAAAATTAAACAAAACCCTTTGTTTGAGTGAGAAGATTTCACCTTTGCTAACGCATGCAACCATTTTCCATTCCAATCCGTTTCCTTCATGTTTTTCAGACCTTGTATAAACAATTATATAAATTTATTAATGTTCGAACAAATCGAATAATTAATTATCGTTTAATAGTTTAATTAAATTCTAAACTAATTTCCTTTTTAAATCTTTTAAACTAAATTTTCTTTGATAAATAGTTTTAATAATCTAAAATAATTAAAGAATAGCTAAACTAATTGATCATTCTAATACAATGGGTATTGAAATAAATTAGTGGATAAAATTTTTGGATATGTATATTTACTGTTTTCAGAATATATATGTATATATATATATATTAAAAACTGAATTTACAGTTTTCCTACTGCTGTTAAAATAAAACAAAGTAAGATTTCATTATAATAAATTATCCTTAGAAGTTAAAAACAATTTAATTTCACTTATTTTTTCTTTACATAAATAACCTATAAATTTTTATTAAAATACAACTGCTGCTTATTTTCTTTTGACTAAATTTTTTAAACTTTATTGTAACTTATAATCCTACCTATATATTTTTTCTGTCGTTTGCATGTGTATATTTTAATTGAGATATGTATGTGTACATCACTTCTAAAGCCAGAAATGCTTTGAAACTTCTACTGTTTATTTTTTTTCATATGTATAGAGATAGCAAACACCTTACAGCTTCCCACGCCTATCTTCCTCGAGCACGTGAGATTTCCCCCCATCGCGAACGCCATTGCTTACTGCCCTAACTCGAGCTTCCTGAATCGCTCACCTCTAACAATGCCACCGCGAATCACCTCGCGTGAGCCCAAATTGTTGACGAAATCACGCCCATAGTTGTCGTCGCTTCAAGTTGCTCGATTGCCTTATCGCGTCGCGAGATCTATGCGTGTGATTGCTGTCGCCATCTCGAGTTGTCGTGCCACCACCGAAGCCCTACGTTGTGCCGCGCCATCTAATTCGCGAAACTGTAGCCGTGCCGCGATGCCCTGCTCTCCCTGGCCATGCGACATCGCCAATTAGACTTCGAACGAACTCGCATCCAAGTTAAATTCGCATTCGATTTTAGGTTTCTGAATTGCATTCTTCTCGAACAAGTATCCTGATGGTTTCGATTTTTATTGAAAACGAGGGAGGAAAGATGTGATTTTTATTTTATTTTTTTATTTTTCCTCTCGGCCATTAATTCGATTTGGAAAGAAGCTGGTTTTCATTGAGAAGGCATTCGAATATTTTGAGGCTATCTGAAGAATAGAAAAGAAGGAGGGGAAAGTCGAACGCGTGTTAGAGGGAATTTGCCAATTGTTTTACAGAATGAAGAAACGTTTTAGTGCTACAATAATATTGTAATTATTTAAATTTAAATTCAAATCCAATTTTAAATTTAAATCGTCTCGAAAATGCAACATAAAATTTCGAACTCCTATCTAAGCGTGTCGCCAGGCGTTTATAATGTTATAGCCCTATTCCGAACGCAATGGAAAAGGTTCCGGGTCCAAATTCGATCGTATGGAGAAGATAGCATTTTGAATCCAGTTAAACATTGAACTTTTAATTTAAATCTCAGCGCGTTTGCTTATCGTACGGCTAAACGATCACTCCGAATGCCATAAAAATATAAATCCGATAATAATACAATATTACGGATCCAATGGAACTAGTTTCGTCAAATTCCAAGACTGTGCCTCAGAAGGCTATTTTTAAATATCGATTTAAACGATAAAATTCAATACTGAACAAAACAGTTTCAAATTAAATTCTGAAGCTTCTATCATCTTCAGTATTATCAATATGAATTTCTTAAGCCATTAAATTATTTTTAACAAGCTAAAAATTAAAGATTTTAAATTTTACCCAAATTTCTATCATTAAATTTGATAATTAAATTGCTAAATTCATAGTTAAAATTAAAATTCAAGTTAAATTAACGATTCAGATATTTGAAATCAATTGAATATTTTAATTTCAAACGTCGAAAATTTTGGGTCGTCACAGTATTAGCTTCATCTTTGGTTTGAAAGTGAGATATCTTATTTTAAAATAGTTTTAAAATAATGTAACAGTTGTAAAAAATATTATTGTTTATGTTGTTAATATAGATGTTCATATGTAGTGTTTGAGTTTGTTTGATTTCTGCTTGAAAGCAGATGACATACATAACCATTTGTGCAGAGGACCAAAGCAAAGGAAGTCGAAGTGTTTCGTAGCGTATAGATCGTGAAAATTTAGAGAGGGACTTTAAGGAGTTCTCGCCTTGTTGATTTATATATATATATATATATATATATATATATATATATTCCTTTTTATGTAAATGCTTGTGATATGACTTGAAAAGTTGAATTCTTTTGGGATAGAAATATTGGTAGCACTTGAGTGTGCTGGAATAGTCGCTAAGCCTCTTTCCGTTATTTGAACGGTTATTTCTTATGGTTTTGATTTTCTTTTTGAAAACACTTGGTTTCAAATGTTAATTTCAAGAAATTTAGTCTCAAAGCTATTTAAATTATAAAAGAAGGTTAAAAGTTACGGCCTATATAGCTACAGTCGCTATAGATGCACTTTGGAAATATATGATTTTAATAAAGTCTAAAAGGTTATCTAATTTAGATGTTTTGTAAATTCTCTTTAAATGTACTTTAGAAAGGTTTTTTAGTATTTAAAAAGGGATTTGAAGTTGTAAATATATTTTAAAGAATTTATTTTAATTATTCGAATAAGATGTTAAAATTTTATAAAGAAAAAAAATCTTATCTTGTCAAATCAAGGTTGGATTTTATTTAAAGATTCTCAAGTAATGTTATGTATAATTGTTATAAATTATAATCCAAGTATTTTAAAAATGTACTTTTGAAAAGCAGAATGTTTCAAAGATAGTCGAGATGTGAATTTTTAATTTTTAAAAGATTTATTTTGGATATTTGAACAAGTGGCTTATATAAAGGAAATCCTTTTACTTTTTAAATTCGAATTCTCTTTTAAAGGTAATGGATCTTATGTTACGATTTGGATGGAAGTTTCAAGTTTGTTTAAATTGTTTCAAAGGAGGTCTGAAATTTATATAAGTGATTTAAAGGATTATTTGATATAATAAAACAAGTGGTACTTTAATGAAAAGAAGAATCTTGACTTTCCAAATCAAACCTAGTTTTAAACACAAAAATTCAACTGAGATTTTTATGAAGTCTTAAAGAAGAAAAAATCATGAATTACAACATCCTTGTCGTAATAAAGTTTTCGAGAAACTGAAAGAGAACATGGACAATAACGTTCTTGTTGTAGTAAATGATTTTGGGAAACTGGAAAAGAAGTTTGGTTTATGACATTTTATTTTAAATGAAAAAGTATACGGATTTTATGAAATCATATACTTGACATTAAGATTTGAGATAGGGAAACTTCTACCTATCTTGAAAGAGAAGAATGTTGTCGAGTCAGGGTTTAAGAGGTAATAATGCCCCAACTTGAATGACCTCATTGTTAACTAAAAGATAGTTTAAGTCTGAAATCAAAGATTGATGTTAAGTATATGAAGAATTATTTTTGTATACGAATTCGGTTACTTATGGAAATTAAATAGTCATATATATAGCACAAAAAGCCGATGAGTAGATTGATCCTCTTTCTGTGATTTTAGAATCAGAGTGTATTAACTAAGGCAAGGTCAGAAGCAATCAGTGCCTTGACTTACCTGACTTCATTTTTGGGCAAGGGAGAAAGTTAGTCGAAATGTTAGGAACGTGACAGGTATAGGGGATTTGATATCTATAAATGATCTTTATAATTTATGGTAGTATGGAAAGCATTTTTTCCATACTTAACACCAAATTCCAAGGTAGGAAAACTCATCTCTATTTGTAAGAATTGAGAATTTACGTCGAGGCAAGGATAGTTTTCTAACTTATCCGACTTCTTTGTTAATCGAGGTATGGAACAAGTTTGAAATAAAAAGGTGGTGGTATGTATATTTGTTTTAATTTCCATATGACCCATTTACTTACACCAAAATGGAAAGGGGTTTGGATTTATAGTAAATACTATTTTTAAGTGACATTTGCTTTTAACCCGTTTAAGTATGCTTTTGGAATATGAAATTTTTCAAAATGTTTTGTGAATATACTTGTACCATTGAAATAAGTTTATGGTTACATTATATAAGTATTGAAAGTGTATTGTTTTGTGAATATACATATACCAATGAGATAAGTACATGGACAGTTTTCCAAGCATTGAAAGAGTATAAATGAATAGTGTGCGAGCAGTATACATATGTGTATCTTTAGTAAAGGTATTTTAATACAAGTATTTACAAAATTATTTTAATTAATGAAAGGATTACTTAAAGAGGCTAAGTGTTTGCTGATGTGCTTAATCATGCATGTTTTTTATATGAAATTAAACTTTTGATTTGATTGTTTGCTTATTTGATAGTTAAATAACCGACTATCAAATCTTGGCCAGTTTTGAAACTATCTATGAATAATTCGAAGAGACTGAGATCAGATAAGCATGAGTTATCTGATAATCACTATAAACCAGCATAAAGTTTTAAATTGGGGACATCTTGAAGATAATGGAAATCGAAGACGGAATTCTATGAAGTGGAAGGGCTACTAGTCCCGAATTTGATTATAAAAAGCTATGTAGTAGAAATACTGTCTTCGGTTTGCTCATATCCTAAATAACTTAAATGGATTAACGCTGTTATTGCATTGTCACTCAGATGGCAGTGTTTGCATTCCAAATAGGATTTTGCTAAAAAGGATAAAATGTAGCCTTAAGACGCTTATCTCGGAATGACTAAAACATAGGATATGTAACAGGGATATGTGGTTTGCTACCATTAAGGGATGACAATCACTGATTTAGATCGATATTTTTTTGGATGTATGCTTCGGGCCCAATATGGTTTTAGATCACAACCGAGGGATGATTAAATTCGGTACTATCTATGAAGGTTTAAGATGATTCTGTATTAGCAGGGGTTGCACTGCTTGCAACCTCAGTACATTTTATTTAGAGATGAACCGTGCTGGCAGTACACCGGTAGCCCTATCATTATTGGAATCCATTCTCCACGTGCCTTAGGGAATTAGTGGTATACTAAATGAGCTATTAAATGTAATTAATGTAACCATTCCGACTATGTTAAATATTTATTTTAAACTTCGGACGTTAATATAATATCACCGGGTTTTCTAATAAAATAGTTTGGTTATCGTAAAGTAAAAACCCGTTCATGCTCATATGTGGCGTGGTTTTACGAGTTACCTTTATTTTGAAAGGTATTATAACATTATAGATCTATATGATTTGAGTTTCTCAAATGCTTTACCAGACTGATCCGAGTGTTATTTCCTTATAATATTTAGGTCAGACCTGAGTGTATTTCCTGGTTTAGCTATGAATGCTTTGGAGCTTCAGGAGTTGAATTGGACGCCTCCAAGACCTATTCGCGTATTTTATTTTCCATTGCATTTCTTATTTTCCATTTATCAGCAATTATGACGATAGGCTGTCATAACTATCTAAGCTGATGATAGGATAGTTACTTTGATTATCGTATGCATATTAAAGGTTTATTTTTGTAAAGATCATTTGTACATTATATATTACCCGTCATGATGTGAGATTCTGTTTTGTCTTTTCTTTTCTTTCATCCAAACAATCTGTCTTTCTGGCACTTGGATATATGGCATATGAATGCCATGGATGTATTAATTTTGGATTTTGAAGGTAGAAACAGTGGGTCATTACAAGTGGTATTAGAGCCAAAGGTTAATTGAAAACCTATGATTTAGTGGGGTAAACTCATTTAAGATACGGTAACTGACACCTAAAATGAGTTTGAGTGTGTATGTGTGTATAAGAGCGCGTATTTGCTATTATTATAAAATTGTTTTATGTTAATTGGTCTGTTGAGTAGTTTATGAATTCTAGTCAAGATGTGGGATGCCACGATGTCGATAGGGATTATTAAACACTTGGACAAGCCAAACTGACACACAAATTTTGAAATTGATAAATGTAATAATTTTATCTAGAGGTGTACTGTGGCAGACGATACCCTAGTAGCCCTGTCATTGATGGAATCCATTCTCTTATACGTGCCTTACGGACTTAGTCGTACACTAAATATATTGTTGAATGTAATTAATGTAACCATTCCGGCTATGTGAAATATTTATTTTAAACCCAAGACATTACTATAATATCATCGGACTTTCTAATAAAATGGATTAGTAAGCGTAAGGTAAAAACCTATCGGTGTTTATATATGGCATGGTCTTGTGAGATACCTTTATTTATGAAAGGTTTTATAACATTAAAAATCCATATGACTTGAGTTACACTAGTTTACTAGACCATTCTAGGTGTTATCTCCTTATAAAACTTGGGTCAGACTCGAGTATTTTTCCAGATTTAGCTATGGATGCTTTGGAGCTTTAGAAGATGAACTGGATGCCTCTAAGATGTATTCACATATTTTATTTTCCACTACATTTTTGGTTTTGTTTTTATAAGCATTTGTGAGGACAGGCTGTTATAACTATCCAGGTTGATTATAGGATAGTTACTTTGATTGTTATATCCATATTAAAGTTTTCTTTTTGTAAAGATCATTTGGATATTATACTCATCACGATGTGAGATTCTGTTTTGTCTTTTCTTTTCTTTCACCCCAACAATATGTCTTTTCGGTAATTAGATGCTCGGTACATGAATACCATAGATGTATTAGTGTTGACTTTAGAGGGTCCAAAAGATAGGTCACTACACGTGGTAACAGAGTCCAAGGTTGAGCGAGAAACTTGGCTTTGGTGGGATAAACTCATTTGAGATAGGGTAAGTGACACCTTAAAATGAGTTTGATTGTGTATATATACGAAAGCATGTATTTGCTATTATTATAAAAAGCTTTGGTTTTAATTGGTCTGTTTACTGGTTTATGAATTCTAGTTGAGATGTAGGATGTCATGTTATCGATAGGGATTTCTAAACACTTGGATATGGCGAACCGAGACATAAATTTTGAAATTCGAAAACAAAATAATTTTATCTAGGATTATATTTTATATAAAATACAATAATTTTCAAAAATAGATATAGTTATTTTTGTTTATTTGGTTGTTAAGAAATGATGATATTTAGTTATTGTCATTATTGATTGATTATTTATGCTCAGCCAGTTTATAAGCATTTACTATTATGACTATACAAACACCCTATGAATTAAGTTTTACAATTTCACTATAAGGTGTTAGGTAGTAATGTTGTTATAAAATTTTATTTTGATACAAGAAGGGATGATTTTATATAAAGAAGATTTTATAAATTAGGTTTTTAAAGTATGTTTTAAGATCAAGAGGATTTTTGAGAATTTAAATCCTAGTGGCTTTGAAAAAAAAATGAATGATTTTTGAAAAAGTAATAATAGTATTACTTGATTGTATTTTATAAGTATAAATATTTTAAAGAGAATTTTATGGTACATTTTCTTTGGATAGTTTGAGAAATGAGCCTCAATTAATTTTGTGGTAATCTGAATAATCTCTAAGTGATAATGGGATGTTTACTTAGGCGAACATTGTTGGGCACTTAGTAAACTATTCTCTTTGTCATTATACGATCGAAATGATTTCGAATTCGAATGAACCTAAAAGCAAGAAGTAATAGACATTTTGTTAAAACTGTTTGTCTGAAAATCTATACAGTACCATTTCAAAGTGGGATTCAAAAAAAGAAGAAGAAATTTTGTGATAACTAGTTTGAGTGGTCGAAAATGTCTAGAAAGGGCAAATGATGTGTTTGGATTGTAAGCACTTATCCTATGTATTAGCCTTCTTCATAAGGGGATGTATGATACTATTGGTGTGACCCAGTTTATTGGTATCACTTTTATGTTACTCGATCTAAAAGTATATTTTCTATGAATTAAAATATACAGTACCATTTCAAAAAGGCATTGAAATATGAACCAGGTATTTAGTTCTTAAGTTTCTTTAAGGAAAATGGATTTAAATAAAAAGGTATTTTGATAAAAGATTGTGTTCATAAATGAAAATTTTAATATGGGTTATATCACTCTTGCTTAGCGAAGAAATAATTTAACACAAGTTTTAAATGGATTTAATTTAATAAGTAGGTTTTTACAAAATTTGTTCTATTAAAACCATTTATTTTATTTTAACATCCAAGTTGTATAATTTACTTGAAGTTATTGGGCCAACTAATAACCATCTTTACCTTAGTGGTGTCTAAGGAAAAGTAGACTGTAGAACTGAGTTCGGATACCAGCATCCTGCTCTTCTTAGCTACTTGCCGAGCCAAAATGGTAAAGAGGTTGAAGAAGTCAACTCGGTTTTGAGATCTAGATTTATTTTGGGCCTCCTTTTGAATTTAAGGAAAAAGATAAAAGATAAACCAGATGATTGGATATACTCCCAGGATGTAGTAGGGCATTATACAAGTTAAGTTATGTTTTTATTAAATGTTTTCATAAATAATTTTTTGGAAGTAAAATGAATTGGATAATATAATTATCAAGTTATCCTAAAAGGAATAAAACCGTAAGTTGGACTAGGAGCAATTTATTCGCATGATAGTTCTTGATCTTAAGTTTGGGTACATGATTTCTAGATGACATATAATAGTCTAAACTAGGCGTTTTCACTCGATTTCTCAACGGCGAGTACTTGAGATGGATTTTTTTTGATGATGTGAGTGTTTTCTATCATAGTTTAGGACTATGTAAGAAAAACATAATTATCAGATCTAGTAGCCGGATTATAGTTCTGCAATACAGAACTTAGGAAGCTTGGGGTGTTTGCTGTGAGCATTTGCAAGGGAGAGGTGAATTTGGTTGCTTTATTGATTGAGGGTAGGAATTAGTTGTGTTGTTGCAAGTTGTAGCAGGAAGTATTAGCTTCATCTTTGGTTTGAAAGTGAGATATCCCATTTTAAATAGTTTTAAAAATAATGTAACATGTTGTTAAAATATTATTGTTTATATTGTAAACATAGATGTATATATTTAGTGTTCGATGTTGTTTGATTCCCCCTTCAAAGCGGATTACATAAATAACAAATTTGGCAGAAGACTAAAGGAAAGGAAGTCGAAGAGTTTCGTAGTGAATAGGCCATGACAAATACACTTTGAAATACTAGAAAATTTGTAGAGGGACTCTATGTAGTTCCTTGCCTTGTTGATTTTTATTTACATATATTCTTGTTTATGTAAATACTTGTGATATGACTTGAAAAGTAGAATTCCTTTGGGATAGAAATATTTGTAGCACTTGATTATGAACTAGAGTAATAGATAAGCCTCCTTTTGTTATCTGAAAGGTTATTTCTTATGGTTCTGATTTCTCATGTGAAAATACTTGGTTTCAAATGTTAATTTTAAGAAATGGAGTTTAAAATCTATTTGATTTGCGAAACAAAATTTTAAATGTTACGGTCCATATAGTAATGGTTGTTATGGATGCACTTTAGAAATTTATAATTCTAATAAAGTATAAAAATTTATCTATTTTAGATATTTTGTAAATTATCTTTCAAATGTGTTTTAGGAAGGTTGTTTAAGTATTTAAAAAAGGGTTTTAAGTTTTAAATGTATTTTTAAGAATTTATCTAGTTATTTAAATAAGAGGTTTAAACTTTATAAAGGAAAAAATCTTATCTTTTCAAATCAAAGTTGGATTTTATTTAAAGATCCTTAGATGATGTTTTGTATAAGAATTTTGAATTATAATCTAAGCAATTAAAAAAATGTACTTTTGAAAAGTAGAATGTTTAAAAGATAGTTGAGATGTGAATTTTAAATTTCTAAAAAATTTATTTTGGGATATTTAAACAAGTAATTTATATTAAGGAAATCCATTGACTTTTCAAGTCGAATTATCTTTTAAAGGTGATGGCTTTTAAGTTATGATTTGGATGGAAGTTAAGACTTTTTTTAAAGTGTTTGAAAGGAGGTTTGAAATTTATACAAGTGATTTAGAGGATTATTTAACAAGTGGTACTTTTATGAAAAGAGTAATCTTGACTTTGAAAGTCAAACTTAGTTTTAAACAATGATTTTCAAGTGTGATTTATATGGTATCTTAAAGAAGAAGAAAGCATGGATCACAACATCCTTGTTGTAATAAATGTATTCGAGAAAAGGAAAGAGATTATGGACTATAACATTCTTATTATAGTAAATGGTTATGGGAAATTGGAAAAGAAGTTTGGTTTATAGCACTTTGTTTGAAATGAAATAGTATATGGAATTTATGAACTCTTATACTTAACATAAAGCTTCAAGGTGGGGAAACTTCTACATATTCCAAAAGATAAGAATGTTGTTGAGTGAAGCTTTGAGAGGTTATAATACCCCAACTTGAATGGCTTCATTGTTAACCAAATGATAATTTAAGTTTGAATTCGAAGATTGATGTTAAGTATATAAAGTATTATTTTCATATACGAATTCGGTTAATCATGGAAACTGTGTATTCCTATGCTTGGCACTAAAAGACGATGAGTAGAATGATCCTCTATATGTGATATCTAGAAGCGAAGTATTTCAGCTAAGGCAATGCCAAGAGCAATCGGTGTCTTGACGTATCTAGCTTCATTTCTGAGCAAGAGATAGAGCAAGTTGAAATGTCGGAACCATGACAAGTATATGAGATTTGATTTCTATAAATGATCTTTATAATTTATGGTGGTATGGAAAGCTTTTTTTATACTTAACATCAAATTCTAAGGTAGGAAACTCGTCTCTATCTGTGAGAATTAAGAATGTATGTTAAGGCAAGGGTAATTTTCTAACTTGTTCGACTTCATTGTTAATCAAGGAATAGTACAAGTCTGAAATCGAAAAGAGGTAGTAAATATATTTGGTCTAATTTTCATATGATCCGTTTACTTACACCAAAAAGGAAAGGGGTTTGAATTTATAGTAAAAAATGTTTTAAAGTGACATTGGTTTTTGACTCACTTAGGCATGCTTTTGAAATATAAGATCTTTCAAAATGTTTTTTGAATATACCTATACCATTGAAATAAGCATATGGTTACATTTTTCTAAGTAGCATTTTGTGAATATACTTATACCATTGAGAAAAGTATATGGATAGTTTTCCAAGCGTTGGAAGAGTATGAATGAATAATGCATAAGTAGTATACATATGTATACCATTGTAAAAGTATTTTAATACAAGTATTCACAAAATGACTTCAATTGATAAAAGGATTGATTAAAGAATCTTTATGGTTTCTTATGTGCTTAATCATGTTTGGTTTCCATATGAAATTAAATCTCTGATTTGGTTGTTTGCTTATTTGATAGTTAAACAAACGACTATCAAATCTTGGCCAGTTTTGAAATAATCGTTTATTGGTTCGGAGAAATCGGGATCAGATGAGCATGAGTCATCCGAAAACCACTTTGAATTGTTATAAGCGTTCAGATTAGGAACATCTTGAAGACAATGGAAATCGAAGACTGCGTTCTTTGTAGTGCAAGGGCTATTTGCTACTAATCCTGAGGGTGATTCCAAAAATGGATGTAGTAGAAGTAGTGCCTTCGATTTATTCATATCCTGAACAACTAGTATGGATGAATGTTCGCATTGCATTATTGCTTAGAGAGCAGTGTTTGAATTCTAAGTGGGATTTACTAAAAAGGGTAAAACTCATGCTCAAGCCTCACACCCGGGAATGACAAAGACATAGGATATGCAATATGGTTATATGGTTCGCTACCACTAGGGTATAATCATCCCTGATCTAGATCGATATATTTTTGGATGTATGCTTCGAATCCAATACGATTTTTGATCGCAATAGAGGAATAATTATATTCGGTACTATCCAAGAAGGGTTGGGCCAGTTCTGTGTTCGTAGGGGTTACATGCTTTGTAACCTCGGTACATTTTATCTAGAGGTGTACTAGGGTTGATGGTACCCTAGTAGCCTTATCATTGATGGAATCCACCCTTTAAGACATGCCTTATGGACTTAGTTGTATACTAAATATGCTGTTGAATGTAATTAATGTAACCATTCCAGCTACTTAATATTTATTTAAACCCAAAACATTACTATAATATCATTGGATTTTCTAACAAAATAGATTGGCTATCGTAAGGTAAAAACCCAACGGTGTTTATTTGTGGCATGGTCTTACGAGATACCTTTATTTTTGAAAGGTTTTATAATATTAAAAATCCATATGACTTGAATTACACTGGTTTATCAGACTGTTCCAGGTGTTATTTTCTTATATTACTTGGGTTAGACCCGAGTTTTTTTTTTCACATTTAGCTATGGATGCTTTGGAGCTTTAGGAAATGAACTGGATGCCTCTAAGACCTATTTACATATTTTGTTTCCGTTGTATTTCTGGTTTTGTATCTATCAACATTTATGAGAACAGGCTATTATATATGCCCAGGTTGATGATAGGATAGTTACTTTGACTGTTGTATCTATAATAAAGTTTTCTTTTTATAAAGATCATTTGGATATTATACTCATCACAATGTGAGATTTTGTTCTATCTTTTCTTTTCTTTCACCCCAACAATATGTCTTTCCAGTACTTAGATGCTCGGTATGTGAATACCATAGATGTATTAGTGTCGACTTTTAAGGGTCCAAAAGACGAGTCATCACACGTGGTATCAGAGTCGAAGGTTGAGCGAGAAACTTGGCTTTGGTGAGATAAACTCATTTAAGAGAGGGTAAGTGACACCCTCAAATTGAGTGTGTATATATACAAAAGAACGTATTTGATATTATTATTGAAAGGTTTGGTCTCAATTGGTCTGTTTAGTGGTTTATGAATTCTAGTTGAGACGTGGGATGCCACGTTATCGATAGGGATTTCTAAACACTTGGGCAAGACAAACCGGCACATAAATATTGAAATTGGTAAATAAAATAATTTTATATAGGATTATATTTTATATATAAAACAATAATTTTCAAAAATAGATATAGTTATTTTTGTTCTATTTGGTTGTGAATAAATGATGATATTTGGTTATTATCATTGTTGATTGATTATCTATGCTCGGCCAGTTTATGAGCATTTACTGTTTTGACTAAATTATATACAAACACCTTACGAATTAAGTTTTACAATTTCACAATAAGGTGTTAGGTACTAAAGTTGTTAAAAAAATTATTTTGATGCAAAGAAGGGATGATTTTATATAAAGATGATTTTATAAATTAGGTTTTTAAAGTATGTTTTAAGATAAAGAAGATTTTTTAAGAATTTATCCTGGTGGCTTTTAAAAAATATTCGAATGATTTTTGGAAAAAGTAATAATAGTATTACTTGAAATTATTTTAAGTATAAATATTTCAAAAAGAAGGTATATTTTCTTTAGATAGTTCGACGAATGGGTCTTGATTATTTTGTAGTAATCTGAATAATCTTCTAGGTAACAATCATATGTTTGCTTAGTTGAAGTTGTAGTGCACTTAATAAATTATTCTCTTTGTCATTGTATGATCGAAACACGTTCAAATCCAAATGAAACTAAAAGCAAGAAGTAATAGGTATTTTTTAAAACTATTTATCTGAAATATGCAGTATTGCTTCAAAACAGGATTCGAAAATGAAAAAATATTTTTATGATAACTAGTTTGAGTGGTTCAAAAATAATTAAAAAGGGCAAAAGATGTGTTCAAATGGTAATCGCTTCTCTTAGGTATTACCCTTTTAGTAAGGGGATGTATGATACTACTCGGTAGAACCCAGTTCCTTAGTATCATATTGGTGTTACTCGATCGATATGTATATTTTCTATGAATTAAAATATGTAGTATCATTTCAAAAGGTTTTTGAAATATAAATCGGGTGTCTATTTCTTAAGTTTCCTTGAAGGATTTAAACAAAAAAAGGTATTTTGATAAAAGTGCTTGTTGATAAATGAAAATTTTAATATGGATTTATATCACTGTTGGTTAGAGAATAAACTATTTACCACAAATTTTAAATAGGTTTATATCAGTTTTAAATGGATGCATTGGAGTTTCAAGAGATGAACTGGATGCCTCCAAGATCTATTCGCGTATTATATTTTCCGCTGCATTTCTTATTTTGTATTTATCAGCATTTGTGAGGATAGACTGTTATAACTATTCAGGCGGATGATGTGATAGTTACTCTGATTATTGTATGTGTATTAAAGTTTTCTTTTAGTAAAGATTATTTGGATATTATATACTACTCGTCACGATGTGAGATTCTGTTCTATCTTTTTTTCTTTCACCTCAACAATCTGTCTTTTCGAGACTTGGATGCTTGGCATGTTAGTACTGTGGGTATACTAGTGTTGACTTTTGAGGGTTGAAAAGGTGGGTCATCACACTTGTGATTGAGCATGTCTATGTATATCAATTCGAAGAATTCATTAGCTCTTATCTTGCTCCCGCTAAATGGGTGTTTTTCCCTTTATTGTTTGAAACATAATTCACTATATATGATATTCATATACTCGAAGAATTATTTTTCCAAACCATGGCTTAGTTCATAATTTCAAAATAATTGTAGATAAATTTAGATACCTCTGTATTTTCCAATGCATCACAAATACCAGTACTATAGTTTTATTTTATGATAAATATTAATAATATTCATATTTAAATAAAACTATGTTTATTTTCGAACCAATACCAAAAATAATGCTTATTTCATAAATAACGTTTGATACGTCTTACGAAAACAATTTTCGTAACTTACTGCGACCAATAAGTGCTATATGACATGCTTCGACTATTTCTGTCATTAATAGCTTATGAGATACGAAGCTCCATTCAACCACTTAATATAGAGTATCTTTTCATGAACTAATATTGGTTTACAGTTGAGAATTTTCAAATCAAATATCTTAAATTCAAGAAATACATCTTGCTGAAAACAATTTTCTATGTAAAAATAAATTTTGGAATAAAAATCATATCTCTTGTTCCCATTTTAAGTATAAATTAATAGTTCACAATTCTCATTTTCGAATTTCTTTATAAAGAAGAAATGACCATTCACTCTCTTCATCTCAACTATACCTTAGGTCACATCCACTCTTATACATTCGATTTTCATTCTAAATGGTTGAACCATTTGAAGGAAATCCTTACTACAATATCATAATGAACTCTTTACAAAAGTGCATTTGGTCATCCTTAACATTTAAGTACATCAAATAAATTGCACTTTACATAAAACGATCAAATTGATATTTTGATAATCAAATTCTTAGGTCTATATTGTGTCATTTAGTCCAATGTTACATTTAACACAACAAGATCATTATTGTAATCAATCATATTGAATACACGATTTCACACAACGGTTTACTTGTTTATTTCAATGAACTAATTTCATCAAAGTACCGTACATAACGAATTGTGTTTATTAACCATATAACGTAGATCAAATATCCATATTCTTATATTGCTTTTAGAGTTCGAAATTCATTGAAGACAATACACAATCTTGGGCAAGTAAACTTGTAAGTGCCTAAGTAACGAATGTATTTAGTGGCTATATAATTAGGCCCTTACATGTAATAACATGAAAAAAAAATATTGCTAAGTATATTTTATATTTCTGTTTGTCAATATTAATTCAGTTCATTTGTATGTTTACACATATATACGTTTTATCAATTATAATTGTAATGACCTATATTTTTAACCATTTGAAAATGATAAAATGAATAAAAAAAATTTGGTTAAAATTATTAGTAATTAAGATGAAATATTTAGTAATGCAAATTTAACCATAATATAAGTTATGATATTAACTTGAATTTCTACTAATGACATAGATAGCAGTAAGGTAAATATGATAACATAGGTAAGGGGCATCTTAGTGACATTGTTTTGAACGTAATTTATAATAAGGATAGAAATAATAATGTTAATTTTAATAGGGAATCGAATGAATGTTTTCTTTATTAAAGGAAACATCACATGTTTATTAATTTGAAATGTGTTTTAGCTTACAGATTGATTACAGAGTTGAGAAACTATTATTTAGTAAGAAATGCATAACTCATGTTGTATCCAATAGTGTCTAAACTCGTTTAAATTACTATTCAAAATGGAAACAATTGTTCTATTTTTCATTCTGTTTATTTAGTCCATTTATTTAGTCTTTTTTAAAATTTAACTTTGGGATTAATTGCAATTAATGTGATTGAAATCTTTCAAATAAAAGGAAAGAGGACGTTAATTGTAATTAATGGGTGTAATAAATAGAATATATGTTTAAATTAAAATAAAAGAGAAAGTTGAGGAAATAAAAAATAAACATACGTTTTAATGAAAATGAAAAGGAAAAATTGATTTAATAAAAGGAACATTTTAGTTAAAATAAAAGCATGTTTCAAAAAATGAAATAAAATGAATGTTTTCATTTAGAAGCTAAATATAACTATATAAAAGGAGAAAAGTGTAATTTTGAGACAATATTATTCATCCGCCTTATAATAGGCAATGTAATGACCCACAATTTTGTCATGTTAATTATAAATTTAAAATAGTTAATTGATGGCTAAAGGAAAATTTGACCAGAATTGTGTTTAGGGTTTTTTGGTAGTTCCATTCGATTTATAAATATTGAAAATGTATATTTCAATATATACGATGACATATTTTCGTTTGAGAATTAAAACGAGTTTCTAGGCCTTTATGATCGCTTTGGCCCAATCGGTCTTCCTTGTTGCCACAAATACATTATTATAAGTGTTGACCCTAACAGCATCTATATCTTTATGTTCAATTCTTTTGTAGTTCCTATCAGATCAAATCTCCTTCTCTCTAAAGGATATTATCCTAAATCCCTAATTTTTGATTTCAAATCCGATTGAAAATTCAAACTGTCCAAACTATGTCGTATTATATGTCGTTGGAAAGCTCTCAACAAAACAAAGAGGCATTTGTGATTCATTTTTGCATCCGATGCACCGTTTGACCAAAAATTGACGAAATAGTTTCAGTCGTTCATTTTAGATTTTGATTCAACAGTGGATTGGCTACTATAGGTCACTCGAAGGGTACTGGGTCGTAGAGAACATCGGTGGGAGTTCATCGGTGTAGTTAGATGGTTGTTTCAGTTGTCGGATTGGGTTGGAATTTGGTGGCCGCGGCTGTGCAAATTGAGGACGCCTCGGTCGATAGCGAAATGGCTGGTGGGTCGCGCGGGTCGTGGCGGCATAGAGGAGGAGTCAGCGGTGGTCTTGGGTTATGCGATGGTGATAATCTCAGTGATTAGAGGCGGCGTTCAATATTTGAATCGGTGCTGTTAGGGTTCGGTTAATGTTTGGAAGAGAAAGGTAGATTACCATTTTGATCTTGTTTTATTATAATTTATTCTTTTAATCCAAAATTTCTAACTTAAACAACATTTACAAACAAACTCCCAATCATGCGCGGTTTCTTCCGTTGGACTCGTATTGAAATTCCGAATTACATGAAACTAGTTTGGCTAAATTTGGAGACTACTGGAAAAAGCATTTTTGTTTGGATTTTAATGTGCTAAAATCAATGATGAGTGTTTATACCCACTAACTTAATATTAAAAATTCCATTACAAGTTAAAAATGACGTAATATAACTTATTTATTTGCTATTGGAGATTGAAATTGAAATTGACATTGAAATTGAGTATCATTGCTCGTCGAACACCCTAATTTGTGATAACTAATATTGATGTGATGTATGTTTAATTGGTTGATTTGAATATGGACTGCTCATGGATACTTATAAATTGCTACTGGATGATAGTATTTATTGTGGCATATTCCTATTATTACCATGTATATTATTGTAATTATGCAAATTGTTATCGGATCATTTGAATAGTGAACACCTAAACCAAGAAATATGTTGAAATGATATATACCTATTACATTTTGATATGGATTGAAATGATATATACTCATGTAATTGAAACTTAAATAAAATCATTTGACCACAGGGTAGAAAATTAAATAATGAACACCGAATTGGTCAAATGAAATGGTTTCAAATTCATAAATTGAATTTGTTAAATGAAATGGTTTTAAAGGATTTGATTTGAATTTATTGGTTTTAAACCTTAAGGATTGAAATTGAGATTTAATTTGAATTTATCAAAATTGAACCATTTTAAGAGTTAAATTTGAAAATTAGAATTTAAGATTTGAAATCCGTTTAAATTAAATTTGTTTAAAATTGGAATCTAAGATTTGAATTTTTTTAAATTGAAGTTAAATTTGGATTTAAATTTAAATTGTATTTGTTTAAATTGAAATTTGAAATTTATATTGAATTGAAATGTGGAATTTGAAATTTGTTTGACGTGGAATTCCAAATTTGAAATTGGGTTAAATTTGTGTAAAAGAAAAGAAATCATTTAAAATTCAAAAACTATTTTAAATACAAACTATTTTAAGTTTAAACTATTTTAAATTAAAACTATTTTGTTGCAAAACAATCTCACTCAAAATTGTTTTCAATTAAACTATTTTATTTCAAACCATTTTAAATTCAAACTATTTTCTATTAAAACTATTTTTATTTCAAACTATTTGAAATTCAAACTTTTTATATTAAAAACTATTCTAATTCAAACTATATTTAAATTCATAGCTGTTAAATCCAAAATTGTTTCAAATGTAAAGGATTGAATTTAAATAATAATATTTTTCAATATGAAATATGAAATATGAAAATTGAAATTCAAATCTGATTTGAACTTATTTGTGATATGAAATATGATATGCTTTATTGAAATTTAAAATGACCATATGGTGTGTAAACTGGGCGATTGGTTATTAGAAAGACAGGTGCCGGATAGTAGCATACTCACTATCAATACCTGAACCACTTTAATAACTACATACGTGGAGTATGTTCTAGAATGATGGATTGGCATACATTTACTGGATTGAAGTAAGAGAATGGTGATGGATGACCCCGGCATTTATGTCAATTTGAAATGACTAAAACAGGATCCTATGTCTAGCCAAGGGGTTAGCTAACTTTAGGGGACATCACGCCTTCGTATTACTATATTGATTTTGACTTGATCGCTGCACCTTGATTTGATTTTGGGGGTGATGGACTCAGTCGGCCATTAGGATTTATGACCAGCCAGAAAGGGTAAACTGGTAGAATCCTACCTTGGGTATTGCCTCATGTGCCTTGTTATATGATTACCCTTATATGAGCCCATTATGATTTTGTTTTAGCATAGTACCTATAGCGGACTCACTAGCTACCGACGTTACTGGTTGTGTTACTGGACCAACATAGACTACTTGCTTAAAAATGTGTCAAAGGGGATCAACGTAAAGCCTTAATGCTATTTTAATACTTTAGTTTACTGATAAACACTACATATAGCGTATCTTAATATATATATAGATAGTTTAACGGATCCTTAGGAGATGGAAAATCCAGCAACGTATCTTAAGTTGTTTGCATCCATATTTTTACTTGATATTGAATTAACTTACATAAGAATTTTTAGTTCTGACTCGAGTATATTGTTTTCTTTTACGCTCGGCTCAGTATGAGTATTTCAAGGTTCGAAGATGGTTATTTCTTAAAGATGAAGATAGTGTTTGGTAGACCGCACTTACTACTGTCATTCCACTGCATTATTTTGGTATGTCTGTTGATGGTACTCTGATTATATTGTAAAATTGAAATCAAATGTATATTGTAATACAGCTTTCTTAACTTATTATATAATTATTATATTTTGTCATTTCGCTGTGAGATTCTATGGTTTTCTTCTCTTCTTATTTTCTTTACAAAGCCCATTGATAATCCATCTTTTGGACTGTTTGAGTTAGACATGCGTGGTTTGTTGTCGACTTAATTGTCCAAAATGGCATGTCATCACAATAATGCTTAAAGTTATAAAAGTAGGTAATTATAACTTTATGTAGCATATGTTTGTAAAAGGCTAAATGTTACCATTTCATTTTTCTAATAAGGTTTCCACTAATCTTTTATGTTTCTCCAAACCATAAGTTAAAACATAAAAGTCTTCCGACTTCACTAGTGAGTGTTGGCACTCGTCTATCTTGCGTTTTTGACCTTGAGTTTTTTCAACAAGTTATAGCCTCATAAATGATGGATAACTCCTTATCGGTTATATCACATACAACTCATAACCCGTGGTTCTTTGTCCAAACCTCATTTTGACCTTGAGTTTGCTCAACAAATCAAAAGAAAACCTACCATTTCGTGACGTCCTAAGTATACTATATGTACCTTGAGTTTGCTTAACAAATACATATTGCTATCTTACCTCATATAGTTAATATCTTAATAATAATAATGCACATAACATCCCTATATTGAATTTTTTCAACAACTAGAGATTATGTAAGTAATTTATTAATATATAAATAGCAAAGGATGGCATATATATTAAAAATTCATAATCTTCAATATATTTAATCGAGTGATATCAACTTTTGGAATAATGTATTTCTTATGAAATACCCTTGTGATTCGAGCGTCGGACATATCAAAATTCATGGTCTATTTACTTTTACGTATGTATTTATTTCTTAAGTCAATTTAGTGTTTCTTTAATGTTCCAGCTTTAGTTTATGCATTTATATTATATAAGTTTTATTATTATACAACTTTTATACTTTATTTAACTTATATAATATTTTATATAAAACATTTATTAATTAAATATGATTTAATTAATTTGATTAATTAACACTTTAATTAACTATTATATTATTCAATTATAACATAATATATTGAATATATGTATACTATAATCTTTACAGTAATATATATATATATATATATATATATATATATATATTGACACACATATGTGCGTGTGTGTAATTTAATTTGTTAATTAAAATTTTATTTAATTGAATAATTTTAAGTAAATTTTATTAATATTAAGAATTCTTTTATATGCACATGTATACTTATATTGTCTTAAACAATTCATGACAACATAACATATTTCATTATATATATTATACATGTATATAAATTTAATCGATTAAATTATTTGATTGATTCATGTATTTGATTAGCCTTATTAATAAATAATATTTTGGAAAATAATTTTATAACATTTTGAAAAATTATATTACAACTTTTATATTATGTTTATTATTTTAAATTTAACTTTTAAAATTAAAATTTTTGTTTTAATTTCAAAATAATTTAAAAATGTATATTAAAACATTTATAATATTTTTCTTATTTTAAATTTAATTTTTAATTTCAAAAAAATTTCAAAATTAGTCCAAGCCTCAATTCAGGGGCAACTTTTAGGTTCACATAACTATTCAGACTAGACGGTAGCTAGGTAGGATAGGGTACTTAATTACCTAATAATCCAGCCTAGACACTACATTTCCTAAACACCCTAGTAACTAATTGTAAGCTTAACTAGTTAACCCTATTATGACTAATTTAGACTGCATACGTTATTGGACTCTGATATCAACGTTGGAACAGATCTAGTCCGCAGTGGAGTAATTGTGTAATTTCAAAAAAAAAATTACCACTTGGATCTTTGATGGGCTTATGTTTTCTAATTCAGTTTGAACTTTTCTAAATTTTCCATTAAATAAAATCAATGTTTTATTTAAATTTCATGAGCAAATTTTATTTTATATATATTTTATACTATATATGTGCGTGTGTGTGCATGTGCATCATATACAAATATGTGTGTGCGAGCACATGCAACAGAATAATGCTGCAACGTCTCGGAATTTGACCGCCTGATTTGCAAATGTTTAATAAATTTTTAAATATTCAAATAATTGGTTTTATAAATTAAAAATAATATGAATCTTTTAAATAATAGCAAATGATAGTAAAATAGATTTATAATGACCTAGAATTTTACCTCTTGAAATAGGCTATTTAAATACATTTTATGTAATCAATAAATGGAATTTTATTAAAAAAATTAACCTATTTTACTTATTTCATAATGATAATAAAATAGTTTTCAAAATTTGTTTACCAATATTGATAGTGCAAACAAAATAGAAAATGCGACCGAAGAACGTTTTTCGAATTTTCGACTTTTTGGCACCGAAAGTCATCGGGAAACGTTGTGCACACTAGTGTACACATGCACACATATATCCACATGCCATTTTAAGTAAATTAGTAAGTTAATACTAAATAAATCAGCTTAGTTTAAATTAATACTTAATTTGACATATTATGTTTATCTAATAAGTGTATATAACAAAGGAATAAGCTTTCATGTATCACCGTGCCTTTAAACCCGTACCTTAAGTACACATCATGGTGGCTCCTTGATTATGGGGTATGGGGGTGCATGCATGTGTGTATTTTTAATTTAAGCCACTTTACATATTTTAATTTTTTTTTCCTAAGCTTATAAATACACATTCCTTTTCATATTTCTCATTTTACAATCCACTTCTTCATTTCTAAAATTCCTAAGAGCTTGAGAAAATATATCCATGGCTTTTTTTCATATTTTCTAATTTGAGAAAAAATTTATTTTATATTTAAAACACTTCAAAATTCTTGCTAAAAACACTTTAACATATACCACAACACCTTACTTCCAAAATACAAGCACCCATCTATCCTAAAACTTCAAGGCCATACCCAAGCTGCCCAAGGCTGACCCCAATCTTGGTGCATAGCCACTCATCAAGTCCATTTTTGCAAGATTCTAGGTTGTATTCGAGCTCTATTTGAAGTTTGGTTTGATTTGGATAAGCTACGGTGAGTAAAGTTTACGATTTTTAAATAATTAGATAAACTTTATTAAAGCTAGGAAATTTAAGACGTATATTGGTATATGGATGTTATATATGTATGTGCTTGATTATGTCATAGTTTGGTGATAATTGTGTACGTCGAAGTTTGAGTAGGCAAGAAAGTCTCTATCTTGTATTTTGGGAAAAAGTCAGTCAGCTATTGTGAAAAAAATATTATTGCTTATATTAGTTTTATGATGTATGTTGTGATATGGTGTTTGAAATAAGTTATTTGTTAATATTGGTTCATGTCATGAAGTTAACGACCCGCTAACCAAAAGCAACATAGAAATCCTCTTTTTTGTCGAAAATTTTACTTTTGTTTGTAAAGTGAAAAGTTTTCAAGTTTAAAGCATTGATTTGGTTTTCAAAAGTTTATTTCCAAGTTTCAAAGAGAATAAGAGTTCAAAAGGGGAAGTTTTACAAGTTAAAAGTCAAATTTCAAGTTTTGAAATTACGGGTCCATACAGCGATAGTTGTTTTACGCTTAGTTCGCAAAAACCAAACTATTTCCAAATCGGAAACTAGTTTCCACCTAGAAACTTTTTGAAAGGTGTTTTCTAACTTTTTTATAAGTTTTAAAGTGTAACAACCAGGTGTTTTGTAAAAATTAATTATCGTCATTAGGCGATTGAGTTGGCTGGCTAATTGATATTGGAAGTTTTTAATCAGTTGAAATTCATTTAAAAATTGGTTAAGTGTTGTTTGGGCTTTAAAAATTTATCTCGGCCCACATTTACTTTAGTATTCGTGGTGTTGTGTTATCAAGTGGATACTGTTCCTCTATCTCAATTATTCATTCGATTCGCAAAACCCTAAAACAAAATAAAGTGATAATGGCGGCTCGTTCAATTCCTCATTAATCAAAATTAGGGCTTTGTAAAAAAATTCGAAGATGCCACTTACTATAGTTCGATCGAATGTTGACTTCCTCCTTTGCTTTGTCGATCGAGGATTTCTTGCTTTATCGATCAGCTGCCTCTGTTGCTCGAGTTTTGCGTTGGTTCGAGCCGTGCTTTGGAGATCTGGGGAAAGGAACTGCGGCGTTGAATTCGCACTCTTCGAATGAGGTGAGTGACCCTGACATCTAATTCAATCTTATACTTCGGTAGTTGATTTTGTTTCGCTGTTGATTCCTCCTTGACTTCGGCATTAACTTGAATTTTGTTTTCTGCTCTAATTTGTTTATCACCTGACTTCGATTTGTGATGTTGTTTATGAGATGATTTTGGCTTTCAAGGTTGAACTTGCTGCTGCAGATTTCTTTTGTGACTTCGGTCCTCTGACTTTCTGTATGCTATATCCTAACATGCCATCACTGGTCATCACCTTTGGGTTGGCATCGATCTGTAGTTGTTTACTTGTTAAATTATTGCTTTGAGTTATTGTAGTTACTTTAATTCACTCTTGTTCATCTCTGTAGCAACCTATGTTCACTTTGTTTTGTTCTTGGGCATTGAATTTCACAGTTACCTACCTGCTGGGTATTGTTTAGGTACATATGTACTTTAGTTTGAAGTTGGTGTTCATCTTTGTTGTAGCAGTGTGTATATATGTGCACATGGTCGTATATGCATTTGTTGAGTTAGTTCACCGATGCATCACTGTTACCATTTATTTGGTTTGTGTTTCATTATGCAGCCCTGTTTATTTGATACCATATTGCATTTGGGTGGGTTGCTGCATTAAGTTGTTTTCATGAGTGACTGGAACTTGATTTATATTTTCTTTAAGCATACTACTGGTTTGATGCACTGCACCTTGAGTGTGCTTGCATCTGAGTTTGTGTTGCAGTCTCGCCCTTGTGGTCTTGTGGTGGCTGCAGTTTTTTTGGTTGCAGTTTGCCCTCGTATTCTTGTGGTGACTGCAGTTTCTTTTGTTGCAATTTTGCCCTTGTTGTCTTTGAACCTGGGCAGATGGTTAAGATTGGGTCGTGCATTGCACTGACCACTGTATTTATTTGCATTTTGATTCACTGAGCTTTTATGTGATTCATCACTGTATTGGCAAGGCAGTGCACGCGTGCTTGTACTGCAGCCAAACAGAAGTGACGTTTTAATTGATATTTCAATTGCTGGATTTGTTTCGTGTTGCCAATTCAATATATTTTGAATTGTATTTTGAATTGGCTTAATTTGATCATTTTGATGTTGTCTAATTATCTTTTTGATAATCAGATTATGAGTTTCTAATTATTTATTTAATAATTAGATTTTGTTGATAATTGCCATTTAGGCAATCCTGTTATTTTCTAAATTATCTTCATTGACAATCCTTTCATTTATCTTCGTTGATAATTTGAATTTGTTGATTTGTTGTTTAACACTTTTAAGTGTGTTATTTACCGTTATCCGATTTCTTATTAAAGGATTGGATAGACGAGATTTATTCTGACTGTCGTCTATTTGATTATTTATTTATTATTGCTTCCGTGCATTAATAACTGAGTTTGAATTAGACTGACCCGTGTATTATTTTCTTTTGAATTTAATACTCGGGTCAGACTGAGTTATTACAGGTTGTAGATATCTTGCTTTGGGTTGCTGCTTGAGCTATGAAGTCTCTTTATATCTTTTGGAGTAGTTGTTGTCATAGTATAGGATGATGTGTATTCATGTATATTAATTATATTAATGTACTTGTATATGTAACATCTTGTGTCGACAGTTGTAATTGTATCATATGTATTGTATCACTTGTATTGTAACTGACTTCAGTTAGATATATATATATATATATATATATATATGAGACTTTTTATTATCTGTGTTCCGCATTTAGCTTATCTGCATCATTATTATATATATTGTCCTAAACTATTATGAACCATTGTAGTTCATTTTATACTGGAATTGGGTATGTCGATGGGAGTAAATAAATAAGAGATGAAAAATAATATATATATATATATACCACTCCTATCGAGATAACCAATACTAGTGTAAGGCCCATCTACGGATGGCCGCTCCTATCCAGCCTTATTCTTCGTATAACAGACAGTGTTTCTTTTAATACTCTTTGTTATTGTAAGCTTAGAGGTGGGACGTCATAGTTGGTATCAAAGCTTGGGGTTTATGGACATAATATAAAATATAACTTAGATGGAACATGTGTTACAACTAATTTTTGATGTTTATTTGTGCTTTGAGTCAAAACTAAAGTTTTGAAATTATGATGAAATTTTTAAATATCTTTATTTAAAAATAAAAGTGAAATTGTGTTTTGATGATTGAGTAATTTGTGTTCTGTTTATCAGAGTGCGCAGCAAAAACAGTGAGACTGTCTTCGCTGAGTACAATTGATAACTCTTTTGGATTTAAAAATCAAAAATATGAAAATTAAATAAATTTCATTTGTTGTTTACATAGATGTGTTTATTTCATTTTCTTTGAAAATTTCAAATGCGATTGAGGATCCGAAGCGATTGGAGTTATGTGATTTTGTTGAGATTTTTGCGGTTTTGAATTATCTTCATTGAAGAGATATTCAAATGATTTCTTTGATCATTTTGTGGTATACGTGCAAAGTTATGTTGCACGTTACTTCATTAATTTTATGTTAAACCGGTTTTTGGTTTTAAACGTATTTTGTTGCCGTTATTTTTAAAACGGGATTTTTACACCGGTGCTAGATTTTTAAAGCACGATGTTTCGTTAGCATTTTTTGATGAATGAAAATTCTCTGGTGTTATATTTTGGTGTGAATTATTTGATGAGCTTTTGACGTATAAAAATTACTGTCGCTTTGGCTTCAGTAACCGTCAAATTTAAAGTGAATTTTCAAGCGGTTATCCCACAATGCTGATTTTGTGATCCGTTTTTACGGTGTTTTGAGAAGTGCAATCTCCTTATCGAAATTGCTATAGTTATTGCTGTTTTAATCACGTATTTTTAAAAATCATTTTAGAATAAAATTGTTTTTCAAAATTTCTATAGTTTGCGCTTTCAAAGGAATGAGGAAGCGATTTAAACGTTTCAGCAAAATCGAGGACAATGAACCCTTACTTTTACTGATTCGCTTAATTCCGGACTTGTCCGTTTGAGAACGTAAAATGTTATTTATTTAAAATACACAATTTTTCACTTTCAAGGAAACGATGAAGAGAATTAAACGATTTAGTAAAACTCGTGGTTATGGGACATGTGCGTTTGCTATTTTGGTTAATTCCGGACTCGTTAATTGAAATATTTGTTGTTTTGGTGATTTTGATGATTTTGTGTGCTTTCGAGCCACTATGTTGGACCTTCGGGTCATATGTTGGACCTCCGGGTCATATGTTGGACCTTCGGGTCATTTGTTGGACCTCCGGGTCATTTGTTGGGCGCCAAAAATATAGTACTTAGTAGGCTTCGGCCATTTTTTGATGCACATGCGGCGTAGCTAAAACTCGCTATTTGTTGGGATCGATCCACCTTTTATGTTGATTTTCTAGTCATCTTAACTGATTTCTAGATATTTGTTGTTCCAATTATCTGCAGGTAATTGGATATTTGTTGATATGAGTTCTGATTATCGTTTTTGATAATCGGATATTTGATGTTTCTGATTATCGTCTTTGATAATCGGATATTTGTTGATTTGAGATTTCTGGTTATCGTTTTTGACAATTAGATATTTGTTGATTTGAGATTTTTGATCATCGTTTTTGATAATTAGATATTTGTTGATTTGAGATTTCTGGTTATCGTTTTTGATAATTAGATATTTTTTGATTTGAGATTTCTGATTATCGTTTTTGATAATTGGATATTTGTTGATTTGAGATTTCTGATTTTCGTTTTTGATAATTGGATATTTGTTTATTTGAGATTTTCTAGTCTCTAATTGATTCTACATTATGCTGATCATATTGAATTGCTGTTTTCTATCTATCTCTGTTGATAGTTAGAGTTTGCTGATTATGGAGTTCGTGTTTCCTAATTATCTGTTGGATAACTACATAATTGCGGTTTTGCAATTTGTGACTTTGTGTTTCCTAATTATCTTTGTTGATAATTGGATTTTGCTGTTTGCTAGTTATCGTATCGATAATAGATATTGTTGTTTTTGATTTTGTATTTTAATTATCTAATTGATAATTAAATATTGCTAATAATCGCATTTATTCAGTTTTGATGTTTTCTTAATTATCTATTGATAATTAGATTTTGTTGAGAATTTGTGAATTTCTTTTATGAAATTAAAAGATTTTTTTTTCGGCGTTTGTATTCTTGACCTTTATTTTTCTAGCTTAACCAGTTTATGTCAGAAGAATAATGGTTATTGACGACCTTCATTATGAAAATTGCGGGGACGCAATTTTTATAAGGAGGGGAGTCTGTAACAACCTGGGGTTTTGTAAAAATTAATTATCGTCATTAGGCGATTGAGTTGGCTGGCTAATTGATATTGGAAGTTTTTAATCAGTTGAAATTCGTTTAAAAATTGGTTAAGTGTTGTTTGGGCTTTAAAAATTTATCTCGGCCCACATTTACTTTAGTATTCGTGGTGCTGTGTTATCAAGTGGATACCGTTCCTCTATCTCAATTATTCATTCGATTCGCAAAACCCTAAAATAAAATAAAGTGATAATGGCGGCTCGTTCGATTCCTCATTAATCAAAATTAGGGCTTTGTAAAAAAAATCGAAGATGCCACTTTCTATTGATTTCTTCCTTTGCTTTGTCGATCGAGGATTTCTTGCTTTGTCGATCGGCTGCCTCTGTTGCTCGAGTTTTGCGTTGGTTCGAGCCGTGCTTTGACGATCTGGGGAAAGGAACCGCGGCGTTGAATTCGCACTCTTCGAATGAGGTGAGTGACCCTCACATCTAATTAAATCCTATACTTCGGTAGTCGATTTAGTTACGCTGTTGATTCCTCCATGACTTCGGCATTAACTTGAATTTTGTTTTCTGCTCTAATTTGTTTATCACCTGACTTCGATTTGTGATGTTGTTTATGAGATGATTTTGGTTTTCAAGGTTGAACTTGCTACTGTAGATTTCTTTTGTGACTTCGGTCCTCTGACTTTGTGTATGCTATATCCTAACATGCCATCTCTGGTCATCACCTTTGGGTTGGCATCGATCTATAGTTGTTTACTTGTTAAATTACTGCTTTGAGTTACTGCAGTTACTTTAGTTCACTCTTGTTCATCTCTGTAGCAATCTATGTTCACTTTGTTTTGTTCTTGGGCATTGAATTTCACAGTTACCTACCTGCTGTGTATTGTTTAGGTACATATGTACTTTAGTTTGAAGCTGGTGTTCATCTTTGTTGTAGCAGTGTGTATATATGTGCACATGGTCGTATATGCATTTGTTGAGTTAGTTCACCTATGCATCACTGTTACCATTTATTTGGTTTGTGTTTCATTATGCAGCCCTGTTTATTTAATACCCTGTTGCATTTGGGTGGGTTGCTGCATTAAGTTATTTTCATGAGTGACTGGAAATTGATTTATATTTTCTTTGAGCATACTACTGGTTTGATGCACTGCGCCTTGAGTGTGCTTGCATCTGAGTTTGTGTTGCAGTCTCGCCCTTGTGATCTTGTGGTGGTTGCAGTTTTTTTGGTTCCAGTTTGCCCTCGTATTCTTGTGGTGACTGCAGTTTCTTTTGTTGCAATTTTGCCCTTGTTGTCTTTGAACCTGGGCAGATGGTTAAGATTGGGTCGTGCATTGCACTGACCACTATATTCATTTGCATTTTGATTCACTGAGCTTTTATGTGATTCATCACTGTATTGGCGAGGCAGTGCACGCGTGTGTGTACTGCAGCCAAACAGAAGTGACGTTTTAATTGATATTTCAATTGCTGGATTTGTTTCGTGTTGCCAATTCAATATATTTTGAATTGTATTTTGAATTGGTTTAATTTGATCATTTTGATGTTGTCTAATTATCTTTTTGATAATTAGATTATGAGTTTCTAATTATTTATTTAATAATTAGATTTTGTTGATAATTGCCATTTAGGCAATCCTGTTGTTTTCTAAATTATCTTCATTGACAATCCTTTCATTTATCTTCGTCGATAATTTGAATTTGCTGATTTGTTGTTTAACACTGTCAAGTGTTATATTTACCGTTATCCGATTTCTTATTAAAGGATTGGATAGACGAGATTTATTTTGACTGTCGTCTATTTGATTATTTATTTATTATTGCTTCCGTGCATTAATAACTGAGTTTGAATTAGACTGACCCGTGTATTATTTTCTTTTGAATTTAATACTCGGGTCAGACCGAGTTATTACAGGTTGTAGATATCTTGCTTTGGGTTGCTGCTTGAGCTATGAAGTCTCTTTATATCTTTTGGAGTAGTTGTTGTCATAGTATAGGATGATGTGTATTCATGTATATTAATTATATTAATGCACTTGTATATGTAACATCCTGCGTCGACAGTTGTAGTTGTATCATATGTATTGTATCACATGTATTGTAACTGACTTCAGTTATATATATATATATATATATATATATATATATATATATATATATATATATATATATATGATACTTTCTATTATCTGTGTTCCGCATTTAGCTTATCTGCGTTATTATTATATATATTGTCCTAAACTATTATGAACCATCGTAGTTCGTTTTATACTGGAATTGGGTATGATGATGGGAGTAAATAAATAAGAGATGAAAAATAAAAATATATACCACTCCTATCGAGATAACTAATACTAGTGTAAGGCCCAACTACGGGTGGCTGCTCCTATCCAGCCTTATTCTTCGTAATAACAGACAGTGTTTCTTTTAATACTCTTTGTTATTGTGAGCATAGAGGTGGGGCGTCATATAATGTGTGAAAAAAGAGTTTTGAAGTTAATATGCTTAAAAATCAAGTTTTGAAACTATGGGTCTGTATAGCGATAGTCGCTATATGCGTAGTTCGGAAAATCTAACTATTTTTCTAATATAAATTTGTTATCACTTAGAAATCTTTTTGAAAATGTTTTCTAATTCTAATTAAGTAATTATTATTGATTATATAAAATATATTTAAATATCCTATTTCAAAATGGCAAAATCCTGGGTCATTACAAATCTATTTTACAATCATTTGTTATTATTTAAAAGGTTCATATTTTTTAATTTATAAAACCTATTATTTGAATATTTAAAAATTTATTAAATATTTGAAAATCAGGACAATCAATTCTGAATCATTACAAATGCGTATGTGGGTTGACATGCCCATGTATAGATGTTAGGATTTACATCTCAAGGGCCATGTTAGCACCTCTTATATTCGGTTTGTTGTCTAAATATATCTATGCATCAAAATATTATTATATATGTATGAATTTAAATAAGTATATAAATTATAAATGTATATTCACTTTTACATAATTTAAATAATAAATGTGAACAATTTGTGTAAAATATTTATGAAACTATGTTTATATATATATACATAGACGCGTCTATATGAATATATGTATAAAATATTTTAAAACTGAAAAAAAAAAGATTTTTTTTTATTATAAATTATATATGTATGTATGTTTAAATATAAATAATGAAAATCAAATTATATTTAAATATTTACATACTTATACTCTCGGACCAGATCTAATATTTTTTAAATTTTAATTTCGATTTTTTTAAATTAAAAATACATATTACAATTATTAATTTCATATGGAGTTAATTATAAAGTGTACAAAAATAAAATAAAAAATATTTTTAACTGCATAAATATGGAAAATACTTTTTCTATAATTTATTCCAAAACTAATATTATGTATATATAAATATATATTCATATATTCATTCATATAATTGATTTAAATAAATTATTATATGTATGTATTTGTATTTAATATTAATATATGCTAAAAAATTATATTTTTTAACTATCAAATATATGTTTTGTTCAAATAAATTTTCTAAAATTAAACCTTATATTATATATGATTTGTAATCTTTAGAAATAATTTCTATTTACTGAAATAAATTATAATAATATTTTATTAAAAAAAATATTTTTCTAATTTACTGGCCATGAGCATAAATCATGATAGATGTCCACAAAATAATTTTTTATTATTATTAATAAAGATGCAATATTATACATAACCAACCAATTTTTCATAACATTTCGATATACGAGATTCGTAATATAATCTAACATCCTATTATATAAATAATATATCATATAAATGCAGTATAATAAAGATAAAATAGAGATTTACCTTTCACCAAAGCCTATGCATACACGTTGAAAAGTTGAATTGACCTTTTTGAATCCGTTCACAAATCAAAAGTTGCTAGCTCTCAAGATGCCTTACCATCGACGATCGAATCAACAAGTTTTGATATAATTTTGTACTTGGATTTTGCTATTTAGGGAGGATGATTGTTGGCTTAAAATAATAGAGAGGAAGGAGAACAAAAGTGTAAAAAGAAATGCAGTAAAAGGTGGCTTAAAAATAAGAATTCAAGAAAGGGAAAAGTGGATCATATCCTAATAGCTCTGTCTTACCAATTCCACACTATTAACCATTCAAAGCTCTCTCTAATAGCCATCATATGACCACCCAAACCATGCCTTCTACTGCCGAAAATATCATGGACATATGGGCCTCAAATATGATCCATGTCCAAACAAAATTCAATGCAATTTTAAATCTTATTCCAGAGCATACCCATATCACATATATTAGGATATTTATAATTATTATAAATACGTTGTTTAATATTGCTCAATATACATCAAATAAAAAATTTATAATTATTATTTCATAAATATTAATTAAATTGATCAATTTACAATAATTTATAAATTAATTAAATTAGGTGGTAAAAAAGAATATTCAATTCTTCGGTTGTGTGTTAGGTGTAAATTTAGTCAGCGATTAATATTGATCATTTTAAATATTAACATTCATATTTCACTTAGCAAGTGATGTGTGATTATAGCCAAATTTATCACTTATTAGGTTTTGGTAAAATCTAATTTTACTTTGTTAAGCTTTACCTGGTAGTGATAATTATTTATACCAATTCTCTTTCTCAGAATTATATCACTTTGGATTTATGGAATCTGGTAATGGTCAGAATTCCAATATCATCCATATTAAACTATATAGTCCAATCATAAAGTCCTTGGTTCAAAAATAACAATTATTATTAATCAAACTTCTCTGTCCAGAGACTTTGACTTTGAGTTGACTTCAGTTGCTCGTGATGCTAACCTCATATAATTAAGAAAATGAATCATCTCTCAAATAGTGTTTCACTTCCAGTGCTTCCACTCGACCCAGCTATAGTCATTTAATGGAATTCATGCCATGATTTAACTATAATTAAAGAGGAGCTTGACAACTGAAGATCAACAGTATTCTCAATTCGAGAGAACTGGGAATTTTTGTCACATTGATATTTTCTATTTGACCTTAGTTGAATTCATCAACAGAAAAATATTGAGCGAGTCATTACATTATTATTCAATAACAATCGATACATAACTCCATGGTGCTCCCAGCAATCGTGAGTAATACACTATCCAACATTTGGAGAGTGTTATGTAATCTAGTCTTAACAGATATATCAATATCTAGTCTTGATGCATCTTGACTAGGAATATTTAAAACAATATGATTAATTTCACTATGATAAACTACTCATGGTTACAACACTTTGTAACTACCATCATAAAAAATACCATTTATGGACTTTTTTTATTAAATATACTTTAGTTAAATCAAATAATTGATATAACAAATTATATGAAGTATACAATAGAGGGAAACATATTTTATTTTGAACAAGATTAGTTATCGAGTTAGATATATGTAACAAATTATATAAATTGCACCTAGGGCACACCCCTAACTCCATTATGATATAGTATAAGAAATAAGGAATTTATTAAGATATATTATAGGATAATCAGGTAGAGAAGCAGTACACTAATCAAGGCAAATCAATATAAGAACTCCAGCACTAGACCAGATAGATCAAAAGGAAACAAATCAAGGAGATCAAGAGGAATCAAGCAAATCAAGATCAATGAGACAATAACAAGGCTAAAAGGAACAAAAGAGGTTCAAAAGCAAGGCTATGAGAACACAAGAGACTTAAGGAATAAAGGTTGGAAGAGTATAGGACAATAGTCGGTCCGTTTTTTATTATATTGAGTTATAGAATTAATTGCTAAAGATCCCATAACAATTCTTAAAATTCTCTCTTTTAAGACTCTTTATTTTATTCCTTATAATCAATTTATAAGAGTATAATTTTGGTTTACCAAGTTACAAGGGTTACAACAATTTTTAAAAAGGAATTATGATTTTGAACTAGGATATGCTGACACATCTTTGTAAGTATGTTGACGTACTAGCGGTTAGATGCAACTTTTTATTTTAAACGAATGGACACTTCCTTTTACTTTTCATGAAAAGTCACTTATCTTCTATATAAAGGCTCTAGAAAATGAATTTTTAATATAATTCTCTATCAGTTCTCTTACTCTCTTCTCTCTCACAATTTGCAGAAAAGTTCTATTGCCTCTGTATACTTGTACTTTACGAATCCACTATCTTTATCTCTATTTCTTCATGGATTTGCTGTCTACTAAAAAGTTAGATAGTCTACATTCTCTTTCATTTACACTATGTTATTATCCTATTCTTTCAAAGAAATCAAAGATCTATTGCTATTGGAGGTCTATATAAAGTTTTTATTTAAGACTACTTGAAATTATAATCGAAATATTTGATTTCTTATAGATATTACTCTACTGTTTGTTTATAAAGGTGCATCCTGCCACGCATAGAAATTCAAGATTATGTAGTGTGTCATACCGCCTATGGAAAGTCAGAATATGTGTCCTTGGCACCTGGTTCAAAGTCAAGAATGTAGGATCGTTTTCACTCTAGAGAGGGTTGAATAGGGTGTACTAAAAATTAATGTGGAAATAAAAATAAAAACAGAAAGCAATGAGAAGAGATCACACATAGATTTACCCAGCTTTGACAAAAACCTACCTGCGTGCTACCCCAAGGTATCTACTAGAAATTAAGTAATCATACGTTTACAAAACACGTAAACTCGCTACACCCGCTAACTTGATTAACCTAACTCTAAGCTTAAAACTCTGCCACAGCTCAGCCACTAAATTGCGAATTTTCCAAACTATGCCACGTAGTTACTAACCTAGTTAAAACTAGAGTTTTACTCAATTAAAAATAAAATAAAAATAAAAGAACTAAAAGTAAATACAAAACCCTAATATAAATGAAGCCCAATACACAAAAATAAAACTGACCCAATTAAAATAAGAGAAAATGACTCTCCCCTTTTCTTCAGTTCGTATATCACTGTGGCTGATTATTTTTGTTACTCTTTCAAAAATAGGGTTTTGGTGAATTTGAAGTCGCCACTTTAAAATCGTTCGATTGAAGTGAAGATACTGCTTTGATTTGCTTCGTCAATCGATTCGTGGCTTTGATTGCGTACAGTTGCTTCAAATGTCAAGCTCAAATGCTGGTTTAAATTTGTACATGATTTTCCCTTTTTTGATTTTGATTATGCTCGACTTTATTCGAGTTTTGGATTTTTTTTCTTATGATTTGTTCTAAGTAAGCTCTTTGAATTTTTCCTCGAATTCGAATGATTATTTGCCGGTGATGAAAATGGGAATTTATATGGAACGAAACTCTATAATCTCGTTCGTATATTTTGGTTTGAATTTGTCAATTTGCTTTGCTTGGCCATTCGATTCTTCATTGAATGCTTGTGATGAATTCTGTCTTGTTCATTGTATATACGTTACTCCATGAATTCGAATTTGCTCCGTTCTTTTCTGCTACGACTTTGGCATTTGAATTTGAGATAATCTGGACTTTATGAATTTTGACTTGTTCAATTCGTTTCCTCTTATTGACTTCACTGCAATAGATAATGTTTGATTTTTTGTTGTATGCATGTTTTTCTTGTTTACCTTGCTCTATACCTTGCTCTAACCATATGAGCATATGCATTTCCATATTCAACTTTACCATATGAGCATATGCTTTTCTTGTGTACCTTTTCGTCTTTATTCAAACTGTACCTTACTTTGTACCTGGTTTCATTTTCTAAAACATGATATCAACCGTGGCTTTATTCAAACTGCTTATTGAATAATTTTCCACTTTTTTATTGAGTATTTTTATGTATATTTGTTGATGTGACACCCTATGCTTCCTTGCTTGAGTCTTACTGCATTGTGATTTGCTTCGAGTTTCATTACCTGTTTATTGTGTACATATATATATATATGCTCTCTTGTGTGTTCATCCGCGTTTATGCCTTTGTTGTGTTCGCTACTGTTTTCATGTTATTGATCTAGACTCGAAGTCTCTTGCATAGCCTCTGTACTAGTTTGAACACGATGTTTTGCACTGTGATCTTGCTTCTAATTAAATTATGGTCCCCATGTACATACATGTATGCATATATGTGTGTGCTTCATTTTTTCTTTGTACATTTGGAGTCTGGTTCCACTTGAAGTCTTCATGTGTGTTTATGCTCCATTGAGTTCACCACTGTTTGATTTTTTGTTCACTACATTCTTGTGCCTGAATGCATGTTGTATGTTCATTGAGTCTGGTTGCACTTCATTTTGTTTGGTGCTCTGCCTTGGTCTGAGTACTTTTGGTTGAGGCTGTCTTTGTGCACTTATTACTGTAGTTTGGGTTCATTAATGACCTACTAGCTTTGTTGCACATATGCACATTGATTTCATTGCTCCTGACTATGTCATGTTAGTCTTGCATTTTCTTCGAGCCCCTATGCACTTCATATTTTCATGCTCCAATGTTTACTACTGTTGATACACTGACCATTGCTTGTGTAGTTCCTGCATTTTGGTTTCATGAGCATGTCTGGTCTGTTCTTGTTGCACTGGCTTGTTGAGTTGCATGATCCAAGTCTGTTTACATGTTGGTTTGTATTTGTTGCACTTGAGTTGAATCAAGTTTTTGCTTGGGTTTGACCTTATGCTCATCTGTCCCTACGATTTTAACAAGAAAGTGTATATCAGTGTGCATGACCTTGTGGCATGTACAGTGATACACGGTGAATGTCACAAGTTGTTCGTCTGAGACGAATTAACAAAAATGATGATGAACAACCCAAATAACTGAGGAAAATAATATTTTTAAAACACACATTCCATTGTGCACTGCAAAATATTTCTTTTTCAATTTTACTGCGTCGGTGTTTATTTTGCAAATAGTTCAGATGCTGGATTCAGGCTGGAACAGAGTTGAAGATCAAATATGAGTGATGAGTGAATATGTAGCGAGGTGAATTATATAGTGATAATTGTGTTGTAATTGAAGTTGTATTGTAATTGAAAATGTGTAAATGTAGTGAGAGCTCAAATTTGTACTATTTGAATTTGTAATAAATATTTGTTTGAATAAAATATTTGTTTAAATATGAATTCCGAGTTATTTATTTTATTCAACAATTATTTATTTAATTATGTGGAAAAATAAAATAGTATAACAATAAATACATCTAAATGAATATATATATATATATGTTTATTATCGTCAAACAAAAATCTTAGGCTACTGTATTCTACAAACAAGGTCTACGTGTGTCCTGTCACCCGTAAAAAGTCAGGACATATATTACTTGTAACCTGATTCAAAGTCAAGTTGTGTTTGCCACTCGTGAAAGTGCAACTGGTTATACTGACATTATTTATGAGGTACAAGACTAGATGTAGGATTGGAATCGAAACCAGTATAAAAGTCTTTATGTCTTTCTTTGCTATTAATAATTTTACTAAGTGCATTTATTATATTATCGTCTGTGGTTATAATTCTGCATTGTTAATTTTGATAATCACAAAGTAAATTGGTAATAAGTTTAAAATAATATTCACCCCCTCTATTGTTACATTAGCTTTAAGATCCATTCTACACATTATTAGGGTAGCATATCACGTACCTCACATTTAGTATCGGAGCTTTTTGGTTTTCAAATTTTTCTATCTTAATTTTCAAAAGTTTGAAATAACTAATAATATAAGTACTTTGTTTAACACTTTTGTAGAAGGACAACCTACTGCTAGATCATCACTTTTTAATCGTAGTAATTATTCTTAGTGGTCATCTAAAATGAAAATTTATTTACAATCTTAACGGTTTAGATATATGGAATATCACACAAATCGAATACACTAAGCCCCAAACTAATTATGCACAATGGTCTAATGAGCAAAAGGCATGAGCACTCAATAATTAAAAGGCGATGAATATTTTATTCTAACCATGGATAAAAATGAGTTCAATTGAGTGTCTATTTTCAAAAGTGCATATGAAATTTAAAGGACATTACAAGTCACACACGAAGGCACTAGTAACATTAAGCAAACTAAAATTTCTATGTTAACTAACAAGATTTAGTTATTTAAAATGAAACCCAATGAATCTATTTTGGACATGTATTCAAAAGATCGAGTCCAAAAGATTCTAAATTCACTTCCAAATGAATGGTATCAAAATACTTTAGCAATAGAAGAGGCTAATAATATTGTACTATGAGAGTAGAAGAGCTAATAGGTAATTTATCGTCTATGAAGTTTAGTTGCAGGGAAGAAAGAAAGTTAGGCAAATTTAAAGAAATCGTTCGACTTCAACGCCATAACCGATGAACAAGGATCGAACGATGACAATGAAGATATAGTATTTATAGTAAGGAATTTCAGAAGATTTATGAAGTACAAAAAAGGAATAAACTCAGAACGATGGACTACAACAACAGCAACAACAATAACTCTGCAAGTTCTATAAAATGTTTTAAATGCGACAAGGCTGAACATTTGAAAAGGGACCGCCTAAGAATGAGGTGATAGGGTAATAGGTATGCCTTAGGGAAAAATATGTAATTTGTTACATATATCTAACTTGATAACCAATTTTGTTAAAAAAAATGGTGTTTTCTTTCTATTATATTCTTAATATAATGAATTATATTAATTAATTAATTTAACTAAAAGTGTATTTAATAAAAAAAATCCATAAATGGTGGGTTTGTGGTAGTAATTACAAATAGTTGTAATGATTAGTATTGTATCGCAATATTATAAAATACATCATTTTAAATGTTCCTAGTCAAGATGCATCAAGACTGGATATCAATGTATCCGTTGAGGCTAGAGTATGTAACCCTCTCCAAATGTTGAGCAATGTATTACTCATGACTACTGTGGGCACCTAGGGGTTAAGTACTGATAGTTATTGAATAACTATGGAATGACCCACTCGATAGTTTTCTGTTGGTTGATATAACTAAGGTCGAATAGAAAATATCGATGTGACTAACATATACAGTTATCTCAACTTGAGAATAATATCGATCTTCAATAAAGAAGCTCCACTTTGATTATCATCAAATCATAGCACGACATCCATCGAGTGACTACAGTTAGGTCGAGTGGGAGTATTGGAAGTAAAGCACTATTCAAAATAGGATTCATTACCTCAGTTATATGAGGTTAGTATCACGGTCAACTCAAGTCGATTCAAAGTCAAAGTCTCTTGCTAGAGCATTTCGGTCAATAATAATTGTTATTACTGAACCAAGGACTTTATGTGGACTATAGAGTTGGTATGAACGATATTTGAATCTTGACATATACTAAATTCCAAAAGTTTAAAGTGATATAGTTTTGACGAAGATAATTGGTGTAAAATAAAAGCTACAACCGAGTAACGCTTAATAAGTGAAATTAGATTTTACCGAATCAAGTAAGTAATAAATTTGGCCAAAATGTAACACCACTTGCTTAGTATTTAATTACATATATAAAGTATACACTAATAAACAGTATTCTTATAATTTTATATGTAAAGAATTAAAGCTATGATAATTTCGACAATGGAAAATATTTTGATTAATATTTAATATTATTTAAATCATTTTATTACATAAATAAATTATATTAAATCAAAAATATTATGAAAATTATAGTTTATATTTATAAAATGATAATAATAGCAAATAAGCTTTAAAAAATAAAAACATTTTTTATTCTAAAATTAATTATTTAATTTTGGTCGAAAAAAAGAAAATTTGTTTTAAACTAAAAAAATGGTGGAAATTTTTTTCAAAGCATAAAATATCATTTACAATTTTCTAGAAACGTAAAATTTAAAATAAAGTTTCAAATTAATTTTTAATTAATGTTTTCTTAATTTTTAAATGGATACTTAATTGAAAGTATTTTAAAACTAAAAAATAAATTATTTTCTTAGCTGTAGTGCGCAAGACTTGGACTTTTGTATTTAAGAAAATTATTTTAAGTATTTTAATAATTTATTTTATATATATTTTTATACATATATATATAATAAAAATTAATATATTTATAAATATACGTACATATGTATTACTTAAGATTTTTATAAAATTTAATAGTTATAAATAATTTATTTATATTTAAGTAAATCTAGTATAATAATATGTATGTAATATTAATATTTTGTTCATATGATTCTATAAACATATATATAAATATATTTATATACTTTTATTTAAACAAAAATTAACATATTTATTTATAATACTTATGTAATTAATAATATATGTATAAATATTTTTTTTGATAATATTATATTTGCATGTTGGATGGGCTAACTTCTTCATTGCGATGTAAATCTCATCATTTATACATGGGCATGCTATACCTTGCATAGTTAATATGTTACACATGCAAACATATATTTAAAATGTCATAACAGAAATTAAATAAACAATATATTTTATAAATCTAAATAAAGTAAAAGATTTTATTTAAATAATATTTAGAAATATTCTAAATGAATTAGACTTCATGGGTCCAATAAAGATCCAATAAGGGAATTTTTATAAATTCACCCATAATTTCCACTACGGACTAACCTAGTTTCAACAATGGCATCAGAGCCCAGTAGGATAAGCGATCTAAATTAGCCATGTTAGGGTTAACTATCTAGCTTACAGCCCAATGGTTGTCTCTAATAGAATAGAACCAAATTTGAATTGAACTTTGGGCTAATTTTCAAAATTATTTGAAAATTAAAATTTTAAGACTTTAAATTTAAAAAATAAATTTAAAATAAGATATACATATATTATAAATGCTACAATATAACAAAAAATTTCAAAGTGTTTGAAAAATAATATAAATTAATTTCAAAATTTTAAATATATTAACAAGATTAATAAAATAAATTAACTAATTAAATCAGTTAATTAATGAAGAATATATACATGTATTATATATTTTTAATGTATATATATTATGATATTTTAAATTTTTTAGGATATCATAAGTATACATGTATGTATATAATATGATTTTTGAAATTAATATAATTGTTTAATTAAATAAATTGATTAAAGGTTAATTAAATAAATTAATTAAATCAATTAAAGGTTAATTAATTAAGTAAAATAATTAAAGGGTTAAATAATTAATAATACACACACTCACATATATATGATATATGTTTTACACTATAAACGTAATAACATGTAATTAATATTTAATATAAATGTTACATTAAAATAATATAAAATTAATCAAATTTTAATTAATTAAAAGTAATTAAATATGATTTAATTAATATATTATTATACATAAGAATATTATATAAGTTAATTAAAATATAAAGGTATATCATAATAAAACTTATATAGTATGAATGTATGAACTAAAGGTGGAACATCAAAGAAACCCAAATAACTTAAGGGATAAATACATGAGTATTGCATGTATACCGTGATTTTAGATGTGTCTGACATTTGAATCGCGAGGGTATTTCATAAGAAATACATTATCCCATAAGTTAATATCACTTAATATAATATTGAATATTATGAATCTTTAGTATAATGGTATCCTCTACTATAATTATTAATAAATTCCTTGCATACTCCTTAGAGCAAACTCTAGCTAGGGATGTTATATGTGATATTATTAATATATTGAATAGATGAGGTAAGATAACTATATGTCTTTGTTGAGCAAACTCAAGGAATATACACTATACCTAGGCCATCACGATATGGTATGCACGAGTGAATAATTTCATTTTGATTTGCTGAGCAAACTCAAGGTCAAAATGAAATTAGGACAAGGTACTATGGGTTAGGTGTTGTATATGATACAACTAGATAAGGAGTCATTCATTTTCCATGGAGCTATGACTTGTCGAGTAAACTCAAGATCAGAATTCTAAGATGGGTGAGTCCTTACTCCCACGAGTGAAGTCAAATGACTTATATGATTCAACATAAGGTTTGGTGAAACATAAAAGACTAGTGGAAGCCGTATTAGTAAAATGAAATGATAAATTTTATCCTTTCTAAAATTGTAAGAACATATGCTATGCAATATTATAATAATCTACATTGATAAATATATGCATTTAATATTATTGATAAAATGTTTATCAATTAAAGTATACAATTAAACTGGATTGAAAATTCACAAATAGAAAAATAACATATACTTACTAATAAATGCTTATTGCATGTTACCGTATCAACACCCATGCAAACGCCTGATTTTACAACTATAAAAATGTTCATAATTTGGTCGCTTATGTGTTTATTTGGTCGAGACCATGTATTGCATTCAATGAGTTCCTAACTCATAAGTGTTATATGTGATATAGTTAGTGGTATGCCCTAGGGGAAATTCTATAATTTATTGTAAATTAATTAACTCTGTAATAAATTTATTATAAAATACATCATTTTAAATGTCCCTAGTCAAGATGCATTGAGACTGGATATCGATGTATCCGTTGAGGCTAGAGTACGTAACGCTCTATAGCTATTGGGCAGTGGATTACTCATGACTACTGGGGCACCAAGGGGTTGCATACTGATTGATATTATATAACTGTGGAATGACACACTCGATAGTTTTTTGTTGGTTAATATAACTAAGGTCAAACCGAAAATTTCAATTTGACTGATCAACACAATTCTCTCGACTTGAGAATACAATGGATTTTCAATATGAATGCTCCGATTTGATTATAGTAAAATTATGTCACAGCGTTCATCGAATAACGTTAGTTGCATCAAGTGGAAGTATTGGAAGTGAAACACTATTCAAGAGAGGATTCATCCCCTCAGTTATATGGGGTTAGTATAACAGTCAACTCAAGTCAAATCAAAGTCAAAATCTCTTACCATAGTAGTCCGGTTAATAATGATTGTTATTATTGAACCAAGGACTTTGTGTTTGGACAATAGAGTTGAATATGGAGGATATTGGAATTTTGACCATTACCAAATTCCATAAATCCAAAATGGTAAAGTTTCAACGAAGAGAATTGATATAAATAAAAGTCACAACCAGGTAATGCTTAATAAAGTGAAATTGGATTTTGTCGAAACTAAATAAGCGGCAAATTTGGCTAAAATGCACACCATCTGCTAAGTGATGTGTGAACATTATTATTCAAGTAGAATTAATATACAACCAAATTTACACCTGACGAGTCACACGCCGAAACAATGAATTCACTATTGACCAAATGATTTAATTCGTTTATAATTGCTATAAACTAATTAAATTGGTTAATATTTGTGACATATTAATTATAAAACTATGATTATGATTTGTGTAAAAAAATATTATTGAACATATTTATAATAGATATAAATATATCACTCGATATAAAATATCGATAAGCAAGTAAACTGAATTTAATTAAATAATATTTTCATTGGTATTAAGTAGGATTTTGGCCATCATAGTGGGTGAGGATTTTGCTAAATAATGGACATAAGGGGCGGTTCAAAATATGTTAGAGATATTAGATTTTGGATGGATTGAATTAAGAGAGAATTAATAGGTGATGAGATCCGCTATTTTATCTCTTCTATCCACTATTTAAACATCCCTAACCCTAATTGTAAATGATCTTTGGTAGCCACTACTTCCTTCCATTTCTGGACGAAAATATTCCATAGGTGCTCCATCATACAAGTTCAAATCAGCACAAAGTCAATCGCAATCCGATAATCAAATGCCAACGGTTTAAGGACTAGTAATATGCCGAATCGAAAAGGTTTCAAAGGAGAGAGAGTTTATCCTTTCAAGGTGCAAGGATTAAGTTCGCAGGTACGATTATCATTGAATTATAGTTTATAATTTCTAAATAATATTTTATTATGTATATATTATTATTATATTATTAGTTAGGTGACAATTCTGATATGTATTAAGATTATCACATATTAGTATGGTTATATGTATGTATATACTTACAAATTCAAAAAAAATCATTTTTCTATATAAATCAGATCAGTACAGCCCCTATTTTATATATATTAATTAATAGATTATAATATTTAACTATATATTTAAAGTTTATATTTAATTTCAATATCATACTATGGTTAAAATTGATTGTGTATGTATATATATATATATATATATAAATTTATAGCAATGTTAATTTTTGATTGCAATAAATTAATTTTTATAATTATTTATTAATGTTTAACATTATTTAAATCACTATAATACATAAATAAATTATATGAAATCAAATATATTATGAAATTTATTTTTATATTTTATAAAATTATTTTATCATATGATAAGCTCTTGGCTTGAAGAAAAATCAATTTTGCTATTTTTAAAAATTATAATTATATTCGGCCAATAATCAATAAATTAACTAAAAATAAAATCTAATCGAAAAAAGGTGGAAAAGATTTTCAAACTTCAAAATATCTTTTGCGATTTGCTGGAAATTTTAAATTTTAAAAAAGGTTTCAAAAATAATTTATTATAAGTATATTATGTAACTTTAAATGAATATTCAATTAATTTATATTTAAGTTATAAAGAATAATAATTATTCTTTTGTGTTGTGCACACGATTTAGATTTAAAAAAAAAATCTATTTTACTAAATAGTGTACATATGTATGTGTATGTGTGTGTATTACAAATATACTTATATATACTTATATTAAAATGAAAATAAAATATTATTTTATTATTATAAATATATTATTAAATATATTTTTCTTGGTTTTTAAGTAGAAAATTATTATTTATTTTAATATTTAAATAATACATTTAAATATATATATATAATATTATGCGTATGTATATGGATATTTTATTTACAAGATTTTATATGTAAATACGTACATACATACAAAGATATATAATATATATATATGTGTGTGTGTGTGTGTGTGTATTTAATAATATTTATATATAAGTAATAGTTTATATACATACACATATTTGGACAACATAGAGGTAACGTGTCCGTTGCGATGTAAATCTCAGAATCTATACATTGGCATGTTATACCTTACACGGATTGACATGTTAGATATGCACACATACATATATATGCATATATGATACACGCATATATATATATATATATATATAAATTAAATATAACTATATAATTTATAAATTTAAATGAAATAAAATATTTTATTTAAATAATATTTAGAAATGTTCTAAATGAATTAGACTTCATCGGCCTAATATAAATCCAATAAGGGATATTTTTTGAAGTTCAACCATAACTTTCGTTGTGTATTGACTCGGTTCCAACAATGGTTTTAGGGCCCAATAGCATATGTGGTCTAAATTAATCATATCATGGTTCACTAATTAAGCTCATAATCCAGATAGTAGGGTGTCTAGAAAGGTAGCATCGAAGGATTGGGCTTGGATAATCAAGTACTTTGCTTACCTAACTACCAGCCTGACCCAACATATTTATGAAAATTAGTGTCAGACCTAGAGATCGCCCAAGCTTTTATGTTGTCTACGTTAGATAAGTCTTTGCAAAGGCAGCATGAATATATGTCTGTCCTTGACATATTTGATAGTCTTAAAGCACTGTTTGGCTAATATTCATGTTCTACAAGGTACGAGCTTACGAAGAAGCTGTTCGATACCAAAATGACTAAAAGACAAAAAGTGGACGATTACATATTGATGATGAAGGGATATATTGATAGGCTTTCGTAGTTGGATGTATAGATAAGTAACAAATTGCATGTAGGTTTGATCTTTGGTTCATTTGGTCCTTAGTATGAACCGTTTATACTGAACTACGATATGAACCAATTGAATGTGAATCCTGTGGAGCTCCTAAATATGTTGAGATTGACCGAGCCACAATCTAAGGATCAAGGGGTGTACTTGCTGTAAAGGGTAATGCATCATCTTTGAAGAGTTCAAAAAAGCAGAAAAGAGAAGGTAAGAAAAAGGAAAGTAAAAAAGACCGATAATAAGGGTGAATGTCACCACTGCCACAAGAAAGGTCACTGGAAAAGAAACTATCCTAACTACTTGAAGATTGTTAGGGAAAGGAAGCATAATGGTTCTACGGCTCCATAAAGAGCTTGGGAACTTCATCGTGTCGCAAAAGAAGAGATGATTTTCTCCACATTGCTGATGGATCTATGGTATATACAAAGGCACCAGAAGACTATCATTTAGTTTTACTAGTGGATTAGTATTGGAATTAAATAAGTGCTAATTTGTAAAAGGCTTTATTTGTGGAATTATTTATGTTTCTAAATTGTCTGAGACTAGATATATATTTCATTGTGCAAATAATGTTTTAAACATTAGTTTGGATGGAAATAAAATCTACGATAGTATTCTTGAAAATGGCATTTGTGTGATTAATACTAATTATGTATGTTCTGTGAATAATGCTTCTAACAATATAAATAAAAATTGTCTTTAGCATTGTAGGCTATGTAACATTAGTGAGAAACGACTATACAAATTGAAAGTTGAATGTTTTCTACCATCAATTGATTCTAAACCATTTACCACATGCGAGTAATGTCTCAAAGGTAAAATAATCAAGCACTCCTTCAGTGAGTGCAATGAAAGAGTTGGTGAACTCTTAAGGTTGGTACATAGCGATATATATGGCATGATGCATATATGTACTGAAGCTAATAGTTCTTACTTTGTTCCCTTCATTGATGATTTATCGAGACTATGATATGTGTTTTTTATGAAGAACAAATCCAACATCTATGAGAACTTTGCTGAGTATAAAAATGTAGTAGAAAATCAAATGGGCCATAAGATTAAAATTCTTCAATCATATCGAGGAGGTGAGTATGTTAGATAGGATTTCCAAAAATACTTAAAAGATATTGAAATTATCTCTCAGTTACTCCACCCTAGACTCCGTAATACAATGGTGTGAAAGCGAAGGAATCGAACCCTATTAGATATGGTTTGTTCCATGATGAGTAAGGCTGAGTTACATTTTTCCTACAGGGTATATGCTAGAAATCGTAGAGCATATGTTGAACTTTTTACCCTCTAAATTTGTGCCTAAAACACCATATGATATGTGGTACGGTAAGAAACCCAAACTTAAATATTCAAGGTATGGGGTTGTCTGACGTACATTAAGAACATGTTCCAAATAAACTAGAGGCAAGATTGGTACTGTTTTAATTTATAGGATAACCCACTCAAAGGGATATGTATTTTATAATACCGAAGAACAAAAAGTCATTTTTTATTGACATTCTATTTTTAAAAAAAGGAATTTCTATCAAAGGAAATTAACAGCGAGGTCATAGAATTGGATGAGATCCAAGAAATTAACACTAAGGCCGAACCAGTGAGAGATCCAAGTTCACTTGTATACGAAAACACGCAACCTATGAGAAGGTCCAATATGGAATCTTGCGCACCAGAGAGATACTATGATTTTTTTTCGTGGATTGCGAGAAGGGGGACTATGTCTTAAATGATGATGCACCATTATCTTTCCAACAAAGCACTGCAGAGTAAAGACTCTACGCTCTGGCTTGAAGCTATATTATTCAAGTTGGATTCCATATATGAAAACAAAGTCTGGACATTGTCAAACATGCCGAAGGGATAAAACCCATCGATTGCAAATGGATTTTTAAGAAAAAATTAAATGCATATGGGGAAGTGGAGACTTAAAAGGCAAGACTAGTTGTGAAAGGATTTCGTAGAATTCAAGGTGTTGATCATTGCAACACCTTTTCACCGATAACTATGTTGAAGTCTATTCAGATTATGTTAGCCATCTCTACATTCTATGACTATGAAATATAGCAAATAGATGTAAAGATGACTTTTCGAAATGGTGATGTAGAAGAAACCATTTATTTGTCACAGCCCGAGGGTTTATGGTTAGTGGGAGTGAGGGCAAGGCCTGTAAGTTGTTAAAGTCCATTTATGAACTTAAGCGCTCTATGGAGTTGAAATAAGTTTTTTAATAAAGTAATCAAACAATTTGGTTTCTATCGGAATACAGAGGAAATATGCGTATATAGAAAGGAAAAAGACAATGCTATCGTATTGTTAGTACTTTACGTCGATGATCTATTATTGATTGGCAATGACACTTCGTTGTTGCAATCAGTGAAAACTTGGCTTTCCAAGAACTTCTCCATGAAGGATTTCGAAGAAGCAGTCTATATACTTGGTATAAAGATATACCATGTTAGGATTATCTCAATCCTTTTACATAGATACTGCACTGAAAAGGTTTAGCATTTAGAGTTCCAAGCGTGGAAATATACCAGTGCAGTCTAAAATTTTCCTCTTTAAGAAGGATGCTTTTCACACTGATAAGCAAAAAGAGGATATGAAGAGGATCCCCTATGCTTCAGCCATAGAATCTATAATTTACACTATGTTATGCACTATATTGGATGTGGCATATGCATTAGGTTGCGTATGCCAATATAGTCAAGTCCCGTAGAAAAACATTGGATGGCCATAAAATGTATACTTAAGTATTTGAGAAATACTAAGGACTTGTTCCTCATACATGAGAATGAAGACCTTATTATGAAGGGGTATACATATTCGAACATTCAAGGTGATATAGATGATAGTAAGTCAGTATCTGACTATGTCCTTATGCTTAACGGCAGAACCGTTAGTTGGAAAAGTTCCGAGCAAGAAATAGTCTTCGATTCCATGATGGAGGTCGAGTACATCGCTCTCAATGAAGAAGCAAAGAGGAAGTTTGGATGTGCAAGTTTTTTAGTGAGCTCGGAGAGATTCTCGATACCGGGAATCCTATAGCATTGGTCTTTAACAACAGTGCGACGATATATATCGCAAAGGAGCCGGGAGTACACAAAAACTCACGGCATATTATTCGAAAGTTCCACCAGATTAAAGAATTTGTTGAGAAGAAAGATGTCATCATACAAAGGGTAGATACCAAGGACAACATAACAAATCCATTCACTAAGGGTCTACCTCGATCGACTCTTGAGAAGCTGATTGAAAGGATGGGATTGAGATTCCACAATCGACCCCAAGCGCAAGTTAGAGGTTGATAGAGTTGGGGGTATGCCCTAAGGGCAATTTTGTAACTTGTTATAAATTAATTAACTATGTAATCAATTCTCGCTCTTAATTAAGGTGTTTATTCATCTGTTATATATTTATTATAATGTGTTATAAATAAATAAATTCTTAATTGAAATATATTTGATAGAAAATCCACAAATGGTGTGATTGCGATAGTAATTGCAAATAGTTGTAATAATGAGTATTATATCACAAAATTATAAAACACATTAGCTTAAAAATTCCTAGTCAACAAGCATCGAGACTAGATATTAATATATTCGTTAAGACTGGAGTATGTAACGCTCTCCAAATGTTGGACAGTGGTTTACTCATGACTACTTGGGGCACTTAAGGATTACGTACTGATGGTTGTTGGATAAATATAGAACGACTCGCTTGATAGTTTTTTGTTGGTTAATATAACTAGGTCAAATAGAAACTATCGATGTGACTGATTTACACTGTTCTCTCGACTTGAGAATACCATGGATCTTCGATATGAAAGGTTTGCTTTGATTATAGTCAAATAATAAAATGAGGTCCATCGAGTGATTATAGTTAGATCGAGTGAAAGTATTGTAAGTGAAGCACCATTCAAAAGAGAATTCGTCTCCTCGGTTATATGGGGTTAGTATCACGGTCAACTTAAATCAACTCAAAGTCAAAATCTCTAGTAGAGTAGTTCGATTAATAATAATTGTTATTATTGACCAAGGACCTTTTGTCTAAACTATAGAGTTGAATGTGGACGATATTGGAATTTGACCATTACCAAATTTCATAAGTCCAAAGTGGCATGGTTTTGACGAAGTAAATTGAGGTAAATAAGTCACAACCAGGTAACGCTTAGCAAAGTGAAATTGGATTTTACCGAAACTAAGTAAGCGATGAATTTGACCAAAATGTCACACTACTTGCTAAGTGATGTTTGTACGTTAATATTTGAATAATTCAATATTAATCACCGACCAAATTTACACTTGATGAGTCGCACAACCGGAACAATGAATTCTCTTTTGACCAGATGATTTTATTAGTTTAGCTATAAATTAATTGAATTAATTAATAATTATGAAATATTAAGCAAAAAACTTTGATTATGATTTGAGAAGTAAATACTATTAAATATATTTATAATAGTTATAAATATATTAATCAATATATGTTACCGTGTGACGCCCCACCTCTATACCCACGCTAGCCAAGAACACTCCGGAGTAGTGCTGTCAACTAGCACGGAGAATAAGGCTGTTGAGGAGCGACCATCCATGTAATTTCCTATCACACGGTGGCTATAAATAATCTTCGGAAACAAACATAGAAATAATCATATCACAAATCAGTCACAGATATCCATATCACAAATGCGGAAGAAGATATGAATATATAACTAACACATGAAAGTGTACATCAGAGTAGTGGTCAGAAAGATCCACGATAATACAAAAGAATAGCAACACGTGCTATACAAAAGAATACAACTATGAGTCTATATCTCAAGTGTATACAACAAAAACTGCTAATCTAAACAGTTAGCCAAAAGTCAGAGTGATGAATCCCTGGGAAGAAGTCAAGCAGAAGCACCTATAACATCTCGGTCTGACCCGAGTATTATTTAAGAAAATAATAAACGGGTCAGTCTAGCTATAAATATCAGATGACATGATATAACATAAAAGATATGGCATAAACATAAACATCCATAATGACATACCACTATAAGTATGCAAATAATGATCAACAGAAGATCAATCAATAAGAGATAATCAATATCACAAGAATCTTCTCAAAGATTCGAAAAGGGCATCATACCCCAAACTTGTACTCATAACAAGTCAATGACATAAATTCTAGAAATCAATGCAAGAAGTCCAGAAATCATAGAAAAGAGAAAGAGGCCTATCACATGACGGTCCGAAGACCAAGGGGAGCTACCCCACATGTGTGAATGGAATCACACAGATTAAGGTCCAGACTAACCAAAAAGCAAAAAGGTATGTGTGAGTGGAATCACACAAGTGGTGTCTAGTCTAACCTCGCAACAAGAGACATCGCACAGTTGCTAGTCTAAATCATCAGAATGATCGTCATGATCAACGAGAAGTGTCAATTACACTAAGCTAGTAAATATAGAAGTTTAGCTTCATGTCCCATAACCACTTGCTTAACTTAAATATTTACGAACAAACTGTAAATCTTCACTAATAAAATTGTCACAAGAGGTTCAATCGAACAAGTCCAAGAATTAACCGACGAAGTGAACGCAAGCGTTTCATACCACTTGTTTTACTAAGTCGTATAATTAGATTTCTCATCCGAGTGAGGTAAAGGTTTGTATATACTAATAGATTGGAAAACGGTTTAAAAAAAGAGCTTCGTTATTAAAAATAGAGTTGAAATTGTTTGTTAAAAGAGTTTTGATATTTACTACTAGTATTGAAACCTTTATATTATAAAGTGACAAAACACAGAAGCAATTGTAGAAATAATCAGTCACAAAAATCGCATACGGAGATGTGAATAAAATCCAAGGAAATCAGCTCAATGTTTTTCGGATAAGATCCCCTACGGAGGGGGGTCCAGGGGGGTGGCAACCCCCCAAGGTGGGGGTGCGGGGGCAACGCCACCGCTTACGGGGTTCGACCTGCCCGGTCAGGTCGCGGGGGTCCAGGGGGCAGCGCCCCCGGCGGGGTGCGGGGCAGCGCCCCCGGCGGGGTGCGGGGCAGCGCCCCCTCCAAAACGGTACGACTTAGTGAAGACAAAATGAGGTCTAACGACCTAAGAGGGATAGGGTCGAGCGACCTAATGGTTGCGACCTAGGGGTCTAAAGGGCACGACCTAGTGGTCCAGCGACCTATAGGGTAAAGGTCATGCGACCTAAAATGGGTTCGCGACCTAACACTCAAACGACCTAAAGAAATTAAGGAGCCGAGCGACCTATAAGAAGCAGCGACCTAAGTAGAAACGAGGCCCAACGACCTAGGGGTTAGGTCATGCGAGTTAAGAAGGTCAGCGACCTAACAAAGACACGCGACCTAATAAAGAAACGCGACCTAAAGGCACGCGACCTAGCGACTTAAGAGGCGAGCGACCTAAGTGTTACGACCTAAGAGTCGAACGACCTAGCGTGGAAGCGGCGTAAAAGCCAAACGACCTAACGACCTAAGGTCATACGACCTAGCGACCTAAAGCCATACGACCTAATGACCTAAGGTCATACGACCTAGCGACCTAAAGCCATACGACCTAGCGACCTAAGGTCCATACGACCTACGACCTAAGGCTCAACGACCTAATTCCGAGGCTAACGACCTAACGCTGCAGGGGGAATTTAAGGCCAGAAACGACCTACGACCTAAGGGTCAACGACCTAATTCCGAGGCTAACGACCTAACGCTGCAGGGGGAATTTAAGGCAAGAAACGACCTACGACCTAAGGGTTAGGTCGCGAGCGACCTAACTCCGAACACACGAAAATGGCCAGAACGACCTAAGCGCAGAAAATTCACCAAAACGCTAAAAATTGGAGTTTTTCGCCAATCCAATCCAAACCAAATGCAAATGTGCACGCAAAAGTGATAGGGAATCATTCCCAACAGTCCAATATAGCTATAGACTAGATTTGTGAGATAAAAATCTCACCTTTGCACCAAATATCAATGAAAATGAAGTTTTAAGCAAGCAAGAATCAATCCTTCTTCTATCTAAGCACAAGAAGCTTGAATCCAATGTCTTCTTCTTGAATTTGGAGTAGAAAGATGGATTGCAATTGAATTTGAGTTTTGGAATTTTAATTTCCCATTCCCTCCACCATTAATGCCAAAGCTTGATTAGTTAGGAAATTTATGAAGAGTGGGGAGAAGAGGGTTGGAACTTGGGCTTAATAGGCTAAACTAACCCAAAGTCCAAAGCGGGAAAAGTTAGTGAAATTTCACTAACTCCAAACCTATCGATGTTTATACTTAAAAAAGTTGTAAATGACATTTCGAACTCAATGGAAGTGGTCTCGAGTCCTAATTTGACCGTTTGCAAAAAGTAGCTTTTCGGACCAAAATCCGATTAACGAGTTAATATTTAAATAAAATATTTAAATACAAACTCGATAAATATGCGGGTTGTTACATACCGACATACGATTAAATTGGATTTAATTAAATAATATTTTCTTGAGGCTTAAGTGGGATGGCCATCCTGGTGGGTGATTTAAGCTGAAATATGGATATAAGGTGGCTGCTCAGATTAGGTTAGAGATATTAGATTTTGGATGGCTCGGATTAAGGGAGAACTAGTATGAGATGCCACTATTTTCTCTCTTCCATCTAGTATTTTAGATGGCTCACATGTTAGTATGGTTGTATGTATATATATACTTATAAATTAAAAAAATAACATACAGCCACCTATTCTATATATATTATTTATTATTATATCAAATTATATATATGATTTAATTATGCATATACAGTTTATATATAATTTCAATATCATTCCGCGGTTAAAATTGATCAAATAATTATGTACGTATAAGTGTGTGTGTGTGTATTACTATATAGCAATAGTAATTTTGTAACAGCAAGAAATTAATTTTTATAATTATTTATTAATATTTAATATTATTTAAATTAATATACTACATGAATAAATTATATAAAATCAAATATGTTATGAAAATTATTTTTAAATTTTATAAAATTATTTTATCACAAGATAAGCTCTCGGCTTAAAAATTAAAATTAAGAAAACTTTTTTGCTAGTTTTGAATATTATTATTATAATTGGCCGAAAATCAATAAATTAATCAAAAATAAAATCTGACTGGAAAAATGTGGAAAAAAAAATTAAAACATCAAAATACCTTTTGTCCTTTGCTTGAAAATTAAATTTTAATAAAGGCTTTGAAAATGATTTATAATTAATATTTTGTGGAACTTCGGATGAATATTCAATTGATATATATTTTAAAAAAGTAAAAATAATAACTTTTTTCTGTACACACAGTCTAGAATTTAAAATTTTATTAAAAATTTATGTTTTATTAACTAATATATATATATATATATATAAATTTATATTACAAATATACTTATATATATATATATATTAAAATAAAAATAAAATATTAATTTATTACTATAAATATATTAGTACATATATTTTTCTTGGGTTCTAATTAAAAAAATATTATTTCTAAATAACTTATTTACATTAACTAGATATTTTATGACGTTATGCATATATAGATATATATATATATATATATATATTATTTATAAGATTTTATAAATACATCTATATACATATATATAACAATATTCTATATATAAGTAATAGTATGTATACATACATGTATTTGGACAACATACATTTACATAGCGGATGATCTAACGTGTGCTCAGTGATCTAAATCCTAACATCCATTCACAGGCATGTTATACCATGCATGGATTGGCGTGTTACACATGCACAAATAGATATATATGTGTATAAGATACATACATACATATATACATACATACATACATATATATATATTGATATTTAACTTAAATAAAACTATGTAATTTATAAATTTAAATGAAATAAAAGATTTTGTTTAAATAATATTTAGAAATGTTCTAAATGAGTTAGACTTGGTAGGCTCAAAATAGATCCAATAAAAGAATTTTTTGAAATTCCCTCATAACTTTTGTTGCGGGTTGTCCTAGTTCCAACAATACAGTGAACGGTCATAGTTTATAATGTACGATACTTCAATAAAATTAATTCTTTTAAAGCAAACAAATAAACTGTACTGTGAGATCAGTATTCAATTTGATTGATCACAATAAAGATTGTATTATGTTAAATATAACACTAAACCAAAACTACAAGATAGATCTAAGAACTCGATCGTTGAAATTTCAGCTTGATCGGTTTATACAAAGTGCAATATATATGATATCCTTAATGTTAAGGATGATCGAGTATGTTTTTGTAAAGAGTTCGTTATGATGTTATGGTAATGGTATTCTTTTAAAAGGTTCGACCAATTAGAAAGAAAAACGAATGTATATGAGTAGATGTGATTAAGTTACAGTTGGAATAAAGGGAGTAAATAATCATTTTGCTTCATAAAAAACATTGGAAACGAGAATTGTAATAATAATGGTTGATACTTAACATTGGAATGAGAAATATGATTTCTATTCCGAAATGTATTTTCATATGGCACATTGTTTTCTATGAGATATATTTCTCCGAGTTCAATATGTTTGATTAAATAATTCTTCGCTATAAACTAGTGTATAAGAGAAAATAATTTATATTAATTGAATGATAGACCTCCACATTTAGCACGCCGTTATAGTAATGGAGTAAATAGTGGGAGCATGCCATATAGTAGTTATTGATTGCATCAATTTACGAAAATTATTTTCATAAAAAATACCGAACATTATTTATAAAATAATGACTATTATGAATATTCGCTATGAAATAAAATAGATATAGTCGTATTTCGATGTGAATATTATGGATATTCGCTATGAAATAAAATCATAATATGGTATTTGTTTTCACAACAAAAGTGATGCATTGGAAAATACAGAAGTGTTAAAAAATATTAATAATTATTTTGAAATATAGACTAAGCCTAGTTTTGAGAAATAATTTTTATTATATGATGATTATGAATCATATTATACTGATTAATTATATCTCAAACTAAGGACTATGCATCCGTTTAGTGGGAGCGTCATAAGAGTTGATGAACTATTCAGATTAATGCATAAGATATATGCAATCATAAGTCCACCAATATCAAAGTGGTTCCACGTTCTTTATTATATTCACCAATGAATTATCATAGACATGAACATGTGCATTTGATACGCATATATAAGTCTATGATAAAAAGATAAAACGAAAGTAAATAATATAACATGCAACATAATGAGTCGATTTGATCGAGTGAGTGAGTATACTGCGAATAGTTCTGTATGCACCTAATATGAATAAAGATTTGATCTCAAACGTAATGCCTCCCTACAATATATAATGATGTATTGATATGGAGTGATCAAATTTTGCTGGACAAAGCACAATTAACGATGAGTGAAGTTGAGGTAAACTCTTTCTATAAGGTGTGTAATTAAGAATGATACACAAGCTTAAAATTAATATCATCCAAGGAATAGTTTAAGAAAACATACAAGATAAGGTTTTGTATGAAATCCCTTAGGCCAAGAAGTTGGCAGATTGTGCGAGTTGAAAAACTGCATGTAATAATTGTACGTAAGGGTTCTTGTATTTGTCCTCCCAAGAGAATTTTGGGAACCATAGTCATTAGATGACTAATTTATGTTGTGAACATAGATATATTGTGAACTAATGCAAAATAGGTTTTATATAAGGAAATTCATAAATGTTTGTGAATACCCATTCCGTTGCTTTTAAAAATACCAACTTCGTAACAAAGGAATTTCTCTAAGAAACCATTGCATAAAATGGGTTTGGATATGATTCAAGGATAAAACTGATTGCAAGGGATAAAATGAAATTAACCAAATCTAAATAAACACAACACATTAGAATGTCTAATAAGTATTCTAGTACATTAAAGCGAAACTGTGAGTTTCTTGTCGATGTCAAGGATAAATAATTCTTGATTGTTTAATTAAACCATTAACAGTATTGACTGTATAATATGATACAATATGCAAATTCAAAATAGATTCTAAATACATTATCAAAATATGATTTTGATAGTTGTATCCAAAAGGATATGATCCATTCACAGCAAATGTGTCTTCAAGAGAAAGACAAATGCAAATGAAATGTAGTGAGTCATATTAATAAAAATAATACAGTAAACTTCAATTGTTGAAATTAACGTAATAGATTCACCATTCGATGTGCTCAAGTTGGTTGGGATTTTACTCATAAAGTTATCGCCTAGTATGACTTTATGTTTTGGTATATATGTGTTGAAGCAGAAAGTTCTAAATATAAATTTAGACTAGACTATTTGCATATAAAAACAAAAGTATCTCACGGTAAGTAGAATCAATATTGAGTTTGTGTGTTTTCGAATATGATCCAAAAAGCAGATATAAAGGTGTCGTTCAAAAAGAATCAAAATTGAACAAGTATTTTGATAGATGTATTAAATAGTTTGAGCATCAATCAAAATGCAGTGGGCGCATGTGTTCATAAAAAATGAGCGTTATAAGGTACGTCGATATTTCTAAACCATAAGTAAACCACAAGCTGCTGATTGTTAATGATGCACTTGCGTTAAAATTAGTTTTAGTTTTTTTTAATACTCGACATTGGATTGGTAAATGAAGTCTTCTATAGTAAGTATAAAAGTTATTGGGAATGTCCCAAAATGATATGCACGAAAACCTACAAAATATTTAATACGGAACATGTACGATGGATTCCTTATGCACTGGCAATAGGAATTATCATACATGTTATGTTATCTACGATATCGTAATTTGTTTATGTATTTGATACATGAAGCAAATCAAATCCAATTTGATATCACTAAATGATACTTTGAAATGTTCTCATATATTTACAAAATACTAAATAATTATTTACGAAATAACAAACTCCTTACGAAGGAGTGTTCGGACTCAAATTTTCATAAGCGAAATTCAGTATAATATGTTAATAATAAATTCAAGTTAAAAATCTTTAAATTGGAAATGTTCCAAATGAAAGAATGTGGCCGATTCAATGAAAAAGGCTAAGTACACTGTCTTGAATAGCACCACAATAAAACAATGTCTATAAATATAGATCCATGAATTCATAGCTGAGCTGAGGGTAATTCCAAATGTTGAGAATCTCATACATTATTACATGAAAAAAATGTCATGATATAGTTCGTAATAAACATAGAGCTCACTGAAGGTCGAAAGACATATTCTGAATTGTTCCACATGATAAAATAGTTTATCAACATTGGTGAGAGTTGATTGACAAAGTAGATAACTGAACCATTATAGAATACCCATTCACTAAAGGACTAAACCAACTGGTTTTCAGGAAACCGATTGGAGAAGTTGAATTAAGATTACATAATTGACCCTAAATGCAAGTGGGAAATTGATAGAGTAAAAGGTATGCCCTATGAGAAATTATGTAATTTTTTACATACATCTAACTCGATAACCAATCTTGCTCGAAATAAAAGGTATTTTCTTTCTATTTATATACTTAACATAATGTGTTATATTAATTAGTTAATTTAATTAAAATATGTTTAATAGAAAATTCATAAATGTTATGTTTGTGGAAGCAATTACAAATAGTTGTAATCATGAGTATTGTAAAACAATATTAAAATACATCATTTCAAATGTTCTTGTCAAGATGCATCGAGACTGAATATCGGTGTATCCGGTGAGACTGAAGTACGTAACGCTCTCTAAGTGTTGGGCAATGTATCACTCATGATTGTTGGGAGCACCTAGAGTTTATGTGCTGATAGTTAGTGGATAACTATGGAATGACTCACTCGATAGTTTTCAACTGGTTAATATAACTAAAGTCAAACAGAAAATATCGATGTGACCAATATACACGGTTCTCTCGACTTGAGAATACTGTCGATCTTCAATATGAAAGCTCCGCGTTGATTATAGTTAAATCACGGCACGATGTCAATCGAGTGACTATAATTGGATCAAGTGGAAGTATTGGAAATGACGCACTATTCAGGAGAGGATTCGTCTCTTAAGTTATATGAAGTTGGTATCATGGTCAACTTAAGTCAACTCAAAGTTAAATTCTCTGGTTAGAGCATTCCAGTTAATAATAATTGTACTAGTAAACCAAGGACTCTATAGATAGAGTTGATATGAACTAAATTAGAATTTTGATCATTACCGAATCCCATAACTTCAAAGTGATAGTTTTGATGAAGAGAATTGTAACATCCCCCTACTTGGAGGCCCAAAACTAACGGCTACGGATGCTGCAGTCAACCATAGTTATTAATTCTCGATGACCAAATACGGAAATGTTAGATACATTGATACACAGAAACACAAGAATATGGAAAAAAAATTAAAACAGCAAACAAAAACACATTCCATTTCAAATATTTCAACTTCATTACATAATCCAAATGCGAAGACCACGTTCGGATAAAATATATTTATTACAAAATATGCCAGGAGCGACATATGAAGATGCCCCCTTTTATGATTAGACAATATAATAAGGCAACAAAACAAGTTTGCCTTTACAACCAAACGCAGTGGAAATAAAAGAACTCTAAGTAGTTAGCATGCGTCTAACACGTCACTGGAAGCTTTATTCGTCTAAAAAACACCTGAAAACCCTACACCTCGAACTACTCAAAATAAATTAATTGAGTACCTGAGAGTTTAATGGGAAAAAAACTTCGAGTCAGACATAAAGCCTGATATGAATAATAATCTACTATCTCAAACCATTTAGATATCTAGTGAGACCACGCCGCTTAGCGGAACGGGTTTTCCCCTCATTGGTATCCTAAAGCTTTATAAAACCATATAATGTGCTCATTCATCCACAATGGTTAAAACAATTTAAAATAATATGATAATATGCATACTAGTAAGTTAATTATGGATTACCCATCCCTGTTTATTCTGACTATCTGTCTCAATTATAGTTTCTAGCATTACTATTAACCTATTAGTTTTCATGGGCTCATTAATAACGGGTTAAATGTTTACGGACTATGTGTCCGATTTCATAGTTTTCATGGGATCACTAAGAATCTATTAGTAACTCCAATATCTTTTCTCTTATCCTAGTTTTCATGGGCTGATTAGGAACCTTTTGACTAACTGTCAATATCTTAATTCGGATATAGTTTTCATGGGCTAACTATAAACCTACTTGCCCCTATCCATATCAAATCATAGTTTTCACGAGCATACAATGAACCAGTAGGCCCTTACCAATATCTTTTGATGTACACAGTTTTAATAGGCTTCCTATGAATGTTTAACAATGGAAATTCTATCGAATTAGAAAACCGTCAAAAAATATTTAATAAAATTTATACTGCAAGTGTGCGGTGTACGAATGTAGTATGTATGTGAGTACGTGTCGATCCACAGGGAATTGTTTAGATTTTGAAATTATATTCAATCAAATTAAATCAAAGTCAAGGGATTGTTAACAAGCTAAAAAAGACAAAAACAAACTAAAACTAAGAAAAATAAAAATACGAGATTAAAGAGCAATTTAGAGGCAAATCCCCTCTCGCGATCACAAAAATCAACATAATGAAATTATAATCTCTTTTTGGTCATTTGTGAGTTTAGTTGATGCATTTATCATAAGCATGGTATAATTGTGTTATTAATTAACATACTTAAACCATCGAACTTTAATGCACCCTCTAACCCACTTACTAACTTTAAAGTAAATGACATGAAATTAAAAGTAGAATCTATTTTAAGCATGGCTTATTAACTATTGAATTAGAAACATAAACCATCAAATTTTGATTCTAAATCCACTTCCATTACCATGATCATATGTAAATGAAGAGGTAATTAGTGATTCATATGACTAAACATAGCCTATTTGTTTTGAACAGCATAAGCTCTCGAACTCAATATTGAATACAAACATCTAACTTTCCATTAAGCACAAAAGAGACATAAATGAAAAATTATGTTGCATCTACACGCTTCAAGAGAGTTTTGTTACCCATAAATCGTAGGGATTAGCCTCTCATATTTGTTATTGAATCAACAAATGCAGAAAACATCATGAAATAAACAAGAGGAAAAAGAGAGAAAAATGAAAAGAAAAGCTAAGTAAAAAAAAATGAACACTAAGCTACTAACAAAATAAGAAAATGAGCATGTAAATGTAAAAGAACATTAACCAACATTGCATAAAAAGAAAGATTACATGAAATAAAAAATGGCTAAGTAGCTATGAAAAAGAAAAGAGAAGAGCTTTGTTTATTTTTTGTTCCTAAACTAAAACTCCAAGAAGAAGATGGTTACATGAAGTTATGGGGTATTTATGCAAGTTAGAAAGCCTAAATTCATTTTTTTTAGGAATGCTCAAAATACCCTTGAGGTAGTGTGGCCAACAAATAATCATTAGCATGTCTTAATCCCCCACTTCAATGTACATGAAGCTTTAATGGCCTTTTAACATGTGCATTAGCTCCTATTTGAAAATCAAGGTAAGTGGGTAGGTGGTGTCCTCCATGTTCATGAGTTTGAATTATTTTCATCTTCATTTGCTTTGTTTTCTTTTTTGAATGCATATCTTCATCAAGCCACTTGTATTTGAATTTAAATTCCTACAAAACAACATAGAAATTTTCAATTAAATTTTTGAAAATTAATACATTCACAAAAATAACTATTTTACCCTTAGATAAAGATGAATATGTGACGATTTGAAATAATTTGAATTTTTAGTTTAAACAAGTTAAAATACCCAATATGATCATTTATTTAATTTAAATAGATTAAACATAGTGGTAAAAATATGCATATTTATGTGCACGTAATATACCCTAACATTTATCTTATTATTCGTCCTCGAATAAAGAAAAACTAAGATAAATCCATTTTTGTAGGAAACACGATTGCATTGAGCGTACGCAACTAGCTGTTAAGACTATGGGTGTCTCCAGTAGGACAAGTGTTATCTCGTGAGGGTTTTCAGCGGATCCTACCCATAAAATCCAAAAGCATGATGAAAATATTTACAAAGTGCAACATTTATTTATAAAGAGATGAATGCGAGTTTTCGAAAATATTTACAATGAAGGATTCACTTTTAAATCGACACAAATAAGTTAGATATAAGTTTTGGTTATTATCAAGAAATTTAAGACCTTTTACTTGTCAAAATTTCCAACAAAAATGAAGTTATCAAAGCAAATATACTATAGTTTAACTCGTCGTTTCAGTTGATAACACAGTGTAACTATGAAATAGATCCTTAGTTGATTATCAAAGTTTATCAAAGTGGTATTTACATTTTTTCAATAACAAGTCAAATCAAATAAGTTAAAATAGTGCTTGGATTACATTTTCTTACTCTCTCTACTTTTTTCTGAAAATTTATTGATATTTACAATATTTACATATACCTAACTTAGATAAACTGAGGCCAGATATATCACCCATGCACTGCCTTACGGGCTTACGTGAGGGGAATACAGAGCGTGGCGAGTGAACACACAAGTGTGAACATTTATTGACTATAGGCGTTATTAATAAAAGAATTTTTATATACACACAACTAACTTGGATAAATTGAGGCCAGATATACCGATTATGCACTGCCTTTCGGGCTTACGTGAGAAGGGTACAGAGCATGATGAGTGAACACACGAATGTGAACACATAACTCTTGGTGTTTATTAATAAATAAATATATATATATATATATATACAAATATTATTTTGTTTTCTGTTTTTGTTTTTTGTTTTGAAGAGAGAGTTTTGCAAAATCATCTTAGCACCATTTAACTTAGAAGACACAAAAAAATGTTATAGCCTTTTATTTGAATTCACCACTTTTTAAAACAGATATTTTCAATTAGGATATTTCATAATTAACACGTAGGAACCTTCCTATATACTAGTTAAACCATCATTATTTGTAATCAAACTTCATTTTTATTTTCATTAAGTCAAATAAATTTTCAAAAGTTTCTCTTTAATTGACCAAAACCATACATTTATCTTATAGTGTTTCTTTAAAAATAATCAAAATGCTTAAAAAAATTATTTTTGAAATATTTTTTATATTTTTTTGAGCTTTTGCGAGAAAAATGAAAAACTAATCATGAAAAATAAAAAAGAAGACGAGTCTCCCCTCACACTTGATTTTAACTGTGCCCCACAGTCAACCGAAGTGAAAGGAGAAAAATATAAATAAAAATTGCCTTTATTTATATGAAAATAAATGGTATTTACACGAGATCAGAAAGTATATCGTCAAAAAGTAAATGAAACGGTCTTCCAAAGACCGATTCATTTGTCTCGTCAAGTACGTGAGACACAGCTAAAGCTTGAAAAACCAAACCTTCAAAGATTTTAAAGTTGAATGTTGATTTGGAAAAATAATTGTCGCTTTATTAAAATTGTTCTAGCTGTTTTATTTTCGATAATTTTCAGGGATTGATAGAATAATTGATTGAAATTCAAGTTTATTATCACCAAGTTGAAATTCAAATTTAACATTGAAAACTTCTTCAAAATTATTGATTTCAAAATCAAAATGGTGATGTAAATCTTTCGCTTTGGAATTCAATAACTCATCATCAAAAAGTCTGAAAAATTCGTGCTCATTGAATTCTTCATCCTTTATTGAATTATTCACAACTTCCTTGTATAAATCAAGTTCAAAATCCGAAGTTGTTGTATTCAAATTTTCGTGATCGAAAAAAGAAGATCGAGTTTCACACCCTCAAAAGAATTGAAATCCAACACCATTACCATGTTTTCAAAAACTTCATTAAGATTGTTATTTTCAATTTCAAAAGTTGTTATTTGAAAATCATCAATTTTGGTAAAAGATGGATTATGACTTAACTAGTCACACGTTGGGATTTGATTTTGTTTTTCACGTTGTTTCATATATGTTTCAAACAACGAATCTATGTGATCATCATAAATTTCATTCATTTGCTCAACAAAATTGAATTTATAGTTATTAACTTGAAATTTTTGATTTGGATTTGTTGAGAACAAAAAGTTACACATGCATCATAGTCGAGATTATTCCCATTGCCAAAATTATTTGAAAAGTGGATCACATTTTCGTTTTGATTTTGAAATTCATTTTGGAGATCAAAATTGAATTGGCATGAGTTATACTCGAAATTGTTTCAATTTTGAAGTGAATTCAAATTTTGATTATTTTGAAAATTTTGATTTGAATCATTGCCAAAATATAAATTACACAAATCATTATTTTTTTGATTTTGTTGCGTAGAGATTTCAAGCAAAGATGAAATCATTTCGATGCTATATTCGAGATTCGATGGTTGTTCGTCATTTTGAAAATTTTGTAGTTCAAAACTTAAATTGTTTAAACAATAGTTGTTGTTGAAATATCCATAAAAATTAGAAGTGAAATTATATGGATTATATTGATTTTCAAAACTATCATAAAATTCATGTAAATATGGAAATTCAGACATTTTCAAAAATGATTTTTTAGGTTTTTTTTATATATACAAGAAAAATATTTGCAAATAAAATTTATTTTCCAAAAGGGAAATTGATTTTTGTTTTTTTTTTGTTTTTCAAATTTTTTCTTTGTTTTTGAAAATGTTTTATAATTTTTTTTGGATTTTGGTTTTTCTGAAAAAAAAATTGGATTTTTGAAATTTCAAAGAAAATGATTTAAAAATTTCAAAAGAAAAGGAATATTTATAATTTTTTAGTTTTGGATTTTGAATTTTTTTTTTAAATATGCATGAACTAAAGAAACTATATGAATGCAAGGGCCTAATTACAAATTATTTATCCTAAGTTAAGCCAAAATTGTATAATCACACTTTGTCCTAAATCAATGAGATAGTTCTCAATCAGGTAACGGACAGGATCTATTGGTGCACCAGAATCACCGTAATATTTATAAATGGTTATTACTCTGCCGTAGCCTAGACACCCGGAAATTAAATTGTTCAAAGAAGACAACTTGTTAATATACAATTAAGAGTTATCAATGTCTAACCGTTATTATTAATCAAATTCTAAGATGAAATGCAAAGCAGAAAATAAACGTGTATTAACAACTACGAATGGATTTTTTTTCAAATGCAAATAAACAACTATGCTAGACAAACAAAAACAATAGATATATACAATGCATGAAAAATAAAAATAAAATTATAAATAAGAAAGCGGTTATTTTTTTGGCAAGCTCAGCAAAGCACGCAATTGTTTTTGGCCGGCGGTTCTTCCTTAATCTATTTGGCAACCTGAAAATAAAAACAAGATATACACACAGATTTTTTGTACATATCAAAGAAGAAACTAAATCAAAGCAAAATCAAAACAAATGAAATCAAAAGAAATAAAACAAAACCAAAGATTATTTTTATAAAACAAAATCAAAAGGAATAAAACAAATGAAATCTAAAAGAGTTAGAAAGGTGTTTGTTTGTTTGTGTTTTTTAAGAACTAAAGCAAAACCAACAAAAGAAAACAAATAAAATAAGAAGAAATTTATAGTTTGAAAATAAAAGAGAACACCAGAAAACAAAAGGAAAGGAACTAACTTGTTTTTTTTTCCTTCTCTTTTTTTAAACAAGAAAGGAACTTACAACTCAAACTAATTAAATAAATAAAAAGAAGAGAAGGAAAAAAAAAATCACGGCCCGGCCCACTATAGAAAACAAAATACGGTTCCCCTTTAATCAATTCAAGACTTCAAATTTCACTATTGAACGCACAGCAATTCAAAGGCTCAAAAATTGTCGAAATTCCCAAATCTCAACAATTTCCAATTGAATTTCAAATCTCAAGAACAATGTAACAGTGATTGGGGATTCGAGAGTAGTCACGAGTGATGAAGTGATTGCCTATTCGATTGGGTTGAGGCGATTCGTGGTGTTCGAAGTAGGCGATATTGAAGTTGGAGTTGGATTGCGACTACGGGTAGCAAGTATTGATGGTTTGGGGTCGATTTGGGATGATGAAGCCGTAGACGATGTCGAGGGTGTTCGCGATGGTTGGCGATTGTAGCGGTGAGGAATCAATTCGATTATCGAGCGAGTTCGTGGTTGTTGGTCGTTCGAGGGTTGAGGAAGTGGCTATGTTTGCACGTTGAAGTCGAGTTCGAGGAAGATTGGGTGATTCGGCAAGGCAAGTAAAACTTTCAGTCAGTGTGGAGGAAGCAGTGGGTGAAGATGATCAGAAGTAGTTGTTTGTTTTGAAAGGCAGTGGGTATAACGATGTTAAGTGTGGTCTCTAATCGATGGCGATGTATGGAAATGTAGTAGTTCTTCTATGATGATGGCTGGTATGGTGACAGAATGTTTGGAGTTTGTTTTGGTGAGGGGCAGAGGTGGATGAAATTGATGTGGCAGGCGATTGTTGTGAAGCACGGATGATGGTTGCTGTGCAAAGGGAATTGGTCAGTAGGTAGCAGCAGTTACCCCTACCCCTTTTTTTACAGAAGAATTGGATGATCAATGATGTTTGGTTGAACGTTTGATGTATGCAGTGCAGTTGCTAGGGATGTTGAAAGTTTTGTGGTGAAATGAAGTGGATATTATTTCATAATGGCTGGTTTAAAATGTAGTGTGCAGGGATGGAAAACAGAAGTGAATGTGGTGGTGTAGAACAGTGGAGCTGTAGTGGCAGTTTGAAGTTGAAAGTAATGGATTGTGGAGGGCAGATGTGGTATTTTCGTGATAAAGTAAGTGGTTGGGTTTGAATATGCAGAAGGTTTATGGTTGCTGTTGTTTCGAACAGTGTAGCGTTTTGTTTGGAGGCAGTGTAATGGCAGAAGTGGTTAGCAGTGTATATGGTGTTGCACTGCAGTGATATGTTGTTTGTGGAGTGATTGGATGGTCTGTTGTTTTGAAGAGTCGCCAGGCAGTAGAACTGTAGCAGTTTGAGGTAGGAGTTTGAAGGTGATGGTTGAACTTTTTGGCTTTGAATGTGCTCTGGTTTGAAGGTTGAAGTATAGGCAAGGCACAGTTTTGTAGTGTGCACAGATTTGTTGAAGAGCAGAAAATGGTCGGTGGAATGAAGGAGGAGTTGAGTGTTTGGTTTGAGAGAAGAGGCTATGGTGCTGTTAATATGTAAGGAGAATGGTGAGTTATGTGTTGTGCACAGCTTGAAGTAGGGGAATGCATAGATGCAAGCAAAGACAGTATGTTTGAGTGTACACTGTGCAGTGAACAGTGTCTTGTCTTTGTAATAATATTTTTTTTTGAAAACGTACAACAAAATGATGAAAATTTTACTGTAAAAATAAAATGAAATGGAAAACTGTTTTTTCTCCTTTTTGAAATGATCTGTGTATATTTTTGTTGTTTTTTTTAAATAATAAAGCAAATGCAAGACAAACAAAAAATAAATAAACAAATGAAAGTAAAATTCACACAACGATAACTTTTTTTTTCTAAAATGCACTCAACGTACAAAACAAACACACAATGAAATTAAGCTACAAATAATTCGAAGACTAGAAAATTAAAATCAAAACTACTCCCCGGCAACGGTGCCAAAAACTTATTTAACGACAGAAATTCTATCGAACTAGAAAACCGTCAAAAATTTATAATAAAATTAATGCCGCAAGCGCACCGTGTACGATTGTAGCACGTATGCGAGTACGGGTCGACCTAAGGGAATTGTTTAGATTTTGAAATTCTATTCAATCAAATTAAACCAAAGTCGATGTATTGTTAACTAACTAAAAAAAGTAGAAACAAACAAAAACTAAGAAGAATAAAAATATGAGATTAAAGAGCAATTTAGAGGCAAATCCCCTCTCATGATCACATAAATCAAAATAATGAGATTATGATCTCTTTTTGGTCATTTGTGAGTTTAGTTGATGCATTTATCATAAACATGGTCTAATTGTGTTATTAATTAACACACTTAAACCATCAAACTTTCACCATCTAACTCAGTTACTTTAATGAAAATGACATGAAATTAAAAGTAAAATTTATTTTAAGCATGGCTTATTAACTATTGAAACATAAACATAAACCATCAAATTTTGATTCTAAATCCACTTCCATTACCATGATCATATGTAAATCAAGAGGCAATTAGCGATTCATATGACTAAGCATAGCCTATTTGTTTTGAACAAAATATGCTATCAAACTCAATATTAAACACAAAATCACACAAACATCTAATTTTCCATTAAGCACAAAAGAGACATAAATGAAAAATTATATTGCATCTGTATGATTCAAGAGAGCTTCATTACCCATAAATCGTAGGCATTAGTCTCTAATATTTGTTACTAAATCAACAAATGTAGAAAGCAACATGAAATAAACAAGAGGAAAAAGAGAGCAAAATGAAAAGAAAAGCTAAGTAAAAAGAAATGAACACTAAGCTACTAACAAAATAAGAAAGAAAGCATGTAAATGTAAAAGAATATTAACCAACATTGCATAAAAAGAAAGATTACATGAAATGAAAAAATGACTATGTAGCTATGAAAAAGAAAAGAGAAGAGCTTTGTTTATTTTTGTTCCTAAACTAAAACTCACCAAGAAGAAGAGGGTTACGTGAAGATATGGGGTATTTATGCAAGTTAGAAAGCTAATTCATTTTTTGGGGAATGACTAAAATACCCTTGAGGTAGTGTGGCCACCAAGTAATCATTAGCATGTCTTAATTCCCCACATAAAGGTGCATGAAGCTTTAATTGCCTTTTAGCATGTGCATTAGCTCCTAATTGAAAATCAAGGTAAGTGGGTAAGTGGGGTCCTCTATGTTCATGAGTTTGAATTATTTTCATCTTTATTTGCTTTGTTTCCTTTTGTGCTTGCATATCTACATCAAGCCACTTGTATTTGAATTTATATTCCTACAAAAAACATAGAAATTTCCAATTAAATTTTAGAAAATTAATATATGCATAAAAATGACTATTTTTCCCTTGGATGAAGGTGAATATGTGACGATTTGAAATATTTTGAATTTTTTGTTTAAACAAGTTAAAATACCAAATTCGATCATTTGTTTAATTTAAATAGATTAAATATGGTGGTAAAAATATGCACATTTACGTACACAGCAGTGAACCTATTGGCCCTTGCCAATATCTTTAACTAACGTTTTAACATTTCTTAAGTAATATTCATTACTGGGTTGATCAGCTGGTTGTTCTAGCCTTCCCCAATGTACCGTTATGGGTTAATTACAATGTGAATAATTATATGAAGAAGCAATCATAATAACAAAATAATACCAACACCTATGGTTTTATATCCTTGAAATTATTTTATATTAAACTTGGTTAATCCCTTCAACCCCATTATTCAAGGAAAACTTCTTTAAAAACTTCATTTTAAAGCTCTTTATTTATGTCATGGTTTTTCCTTTAAATTGAGATTGAGTTATTTGTTTTGAAAACGTAAAACATCTCCTTCGAAACCCTTAGATGACCTCCTTCGAAAGTAAAGAAAACTCTTTTTCAAAACACTATGGATATACCTTTCGAAGCCCTTGTTAAATAATCTTTTTCAAAACCAAATAGACCTTTCAAAGGTATTAAAACTGTACTCAAAAGTCTTTAGAAACATAGCTTCGAAATCAATGAAAGTACCCCTTTCGAAAGTATTGGGTTTTACCTTTAAATACATCTTTTGGGTCAGAGTGGTTACATACGAAAGTATCTCTTCCAAAACCTTCAATAAAATTGTTTTGGAGAAAATTTGATGGTGTCGAAACCATCTATTCGAATGCTCAAAACCTTTGAGTAAAACTTGGAAGGGTCGCATTGAAACCCTCATTCGACGCTATTGCCTTCGAAACCCATGACCCTTTTCGAAAGCTTTTAAGAAGTAATTAAGCATAAGTTTAAAAAAAAGGCACCTACGAAAGCATTGTTAGCTGTAATACACTTGAAAGGCAGCTAGGTTTCGACTAGGTCAGAACCATTATTTTCGAAGCCTTATTTAAGAATAAATGAACTCATTCAAAAGCTCCTACTTTAAAACATAGTAAGGCGACCTCTTTCGAAAGTTATTTAGAATACCCCTTTCAAAAACATATGTTTCGACTAAGTCGAAAGTTTTAAGTGAACAAAGAAAGCACATAACATTTGAAGCAAAACAAAGGTTTCGACCCAATTGGAAGCAGGGCTTTCGACATCATAGTTTCTGCCCTTCCTCCAATCCACTACATAGCATCTAAGTGATACATTCTGTATTGGTTTCGACTAGGTGGGTTTCGGCTGGGTTGGTTTCAAATGAGTTGGAACGGAAGCATTGGAGTCGAAAGGTACTACTAAAGGAGGTGGAATCCTCTTTTTTGACTAAAGGCCGAAATCATGCTCATTTTTAGTAATTGCTTTAACTAACCTGCCTATGTGTAATCTTTTAATTGGTTGCCTTAAAAAATTTCAAATACTTTACAGAATAACTACCTCATTTATCAGATCTAAATCAAAGGAAAAATTAACGTTTAGGCCCTTCCATTAAGTATATAACCAATATTGCAAATAAGTCATTCCTTTAAAATGATTAATTTTCCATAGCAAATTAATTAGGAAAAATCCCCAAAAATCACATAAATTCACTTTCATCATGTTATCAAACATATTAAAATTAAGAAATCAGTTTCTTCCTGAAATAATCGAAATAAATTTTAAACCCAAATATATTATATTTTTCTTTAGAAATTCATAATAAATTTTCCATAGCTTGAAAAATTATGAAAATTGAAACTCATCTCAAAAACCATGTTTTACCTGACATATAATTTTTCCATGGCATTCTAAAATCAATAACAAACGGTTTTACCCTAAAACCGTGCAAATTCATATGTAAATGAATTGATTTAAATCAAATATATAATAATTCAAGCATATCATCATCCAAAACATCATAAAAAATTTAGTCTTAAATCCAAAAAATTATGATTATAAAAAAAATAGAGATGGAATAAAATATGTTATAACCCAAAAGTTTGGACATCTGTTAATTGGTAATTAGCAGGATTAAATTTATTAAAATAATAAATTGTCAATTGAAAAAATAAAATTCTAATATATATATGGATGTGTATATAGATGAATTTGATTTATAATAAATGCTGAATAATAAATATGTGAATAAATATTTATTTGATAATCTTATATTATAATCATTGAAAATTTGATAATATTTGTTTAATGACCTTCTTTTATAATTATTCAACAAAATTACCTTTTACAAGTAAATATGTTTTCTATTTAATGAATATGTATATATGTGATTATTTATTTAGTATAATTAAAGTTCAAATCATTTTCTTTTAAAAATGTATACATATATAAACATAAAATATGGTTCATAAATTAAAAGAGATAGGGATTTGAAACATAATTTATAAATTAGATATAAAAATAAGACAAGGATTTAAACATAAAATGCAAACTTGTGACAAATGTTTAATAAGTAAGATTCAAATTAGAAATGTAGGCTAAAGGAGATAGGTAATAAACAAGTGTAGCTAGTCTTAGCAAATGGCTTAATTTCTTTTAAAACTAAAATAAAAAGATATATGCAAGAAAGAAGTAACCAGGCTATATACATTCTCTCAAATTTTCTCATCTCTTTCTCTGATCTTCACTTTTCAAACTTAAAGAGGAAAGAAAAACAACAAACAAAATCTGTTTCAAAAATCAAAACTTGGAAAACAGAAAAGAGATCAAATTTGCAACCTGTTTCAAGCAATTCAAGTTCAACTCAAATGTTAAACAAAGATTCAACTCGAATCAAGCAAACAAATTAAAACCAAAAATTCAATTCAACAAATCAGAGCTTCCAGATTAAACTCAATAACATTAACAGGTTCTAGGACTTCTGCTTTCAAATCAAGGTGAGTAAACATTTGTTTTAACAGTTTAAATCTGGTGATATATGAATATATAAACCTTGATGCATGCAACAGCGATACATTATATATATATATATATATATAGTTTACATAAATATTTGGGTAAGAAGCATTTATTTTAAATCTGAAAATAAATTATCTCTGCTCTGTAGACAGTAAATATATGGTTCATCCCCACTTTAAAAATCTATTTCTCTTTATCTATTTTGAATTTATTGATGCTGTAAACTAGGGATGTGTTTAATTTTGGGTATAGTTTATGTTAAAAATAGTTTGGAAGCAAATTTGGCTCGATAGGGTTCAAATTTACAGTAAACAACCAAATTTTTGTGAAAAATAAATGTTTTTAATTTTAGATTTCAAACATGCAGGTGCGATTATTGTATGAAAATTTGAAATTTAGTGAAGGAATTATAATTTTTAGCGTTGTATTCTTCGAGATATTGCTATATGTTCAATTTTTGTTTGAAAATTTATTTCTGGCGATCAAGCCATCGTGGGGTGGTGCGGCCGGGTCTGGAAGGGTCTGGTGGATGTAGTGGAGGTGCCGACCGTGGCAGAATTTTCGACTGGGTCTTAGGTTGTGCGAGCGTGTTGTTTTTAGGGTTTGAGGGTGTGCCGTTTTGGGTGAAGTCGAGATCGATTTGCGACATGATAGTGTGACCGGAATTCTTGAGGTTGGGCTTGAAGGTAGATGCATGGCCGAGTTTTTGTCAGGGGTCGGTGTAGTCGAAGCAAGGGTCAAACGACAGCGAGGTATGTCGATTTGGAGGAAGGCCATTTCTAGGTTTGGAAATGTGATCGGGCTGGTGATCAAATTTCGATCGGGATGGTCATTTGCTTGGGTGAAGTGGCAAATCGGACCTGGAGATGATGAGAGGTCGAATGGCGGTGTCGCGGCAGTGGGTTGGGCACGGGCAAAGTTGTGCACGTGCACCATGTGCATGTGAGTTTTCTGGTGATGGGCGAATCAAGGGAGGATGGCCAGGCTTCGATTTTAGGGTAGATTCGTCGCATGCTTCGTTTGATTCGAAGGTTTGTACGTGTGTTGATTGGAGCAGTGTCTAATCAGGTTTCGTGGCGACATTTGTGTGTGGGTGCCTAGTAGGAAGATGATGAGGGAAGAGAGTAGTTTAGTGGTGGTCTGGGTTTTGGGCCATCTGCTTTGTTCGAATTCAGGTGCGAGTTTGGTTTAAATTTTTGGGTTGAGGGCTTCGGCCCATGAGTCTATTGTTTTTTTTAAAGAAGGATTCATTAATAAAAGAGTTTGATTATAAAGAAAAACAAAATCCATAACCCAATCGCTTTACAAAAATTTATAACAAAACTTCTTTTTTTTAAATGTTGAGGAAACCAATTTCTTTAATGTATATTTATGTAATTAATTATATGATTTATTAATATAAGTGATTAGCTTAATCACTTATTGTAACTAATTTGAGGATAATTAATCAATTAAAGATTTATTAATGAAAGTGATTAGGAATAATCACTTATCGTAATTTATAAATTAAATGGTAATAAATTAAGAGTTAATTAATTGATGTAAGTAATTAAAGATAATTAATTAAAGAATAATTAGATGGATAATTACAAAATGTGTTTTATTTAATAATTTTTTTACTTAATGGAAGTAATTAAGGAATAATTACTTTGTGTAATTAATTAAGGGAAAATTACTTAATGTAATTGAATGATAATTAATCAAGGATGATTAATTAATTTGTTTGTAATAAATTAATGATTAAATAAGCAGGATTTATAAAAAAGGGTGATTGAAGTAATTATTTAATTTGTATTAAATTAATTAGAAATGGTGTGACTAATTTATCTTGCTCATGAATGATTGAATAATATTGTATGCCTTAGATTAGTTGATATCTCTGATATGTGATTGTGATGCTGTGTGATATGATATGTTGGATTTAAACTGTAATAATGTGGTTATCTATCAATGATGAATTATTGTGTAGGTGACACCCTGTATTTGAAGTTTGAATTGTGTTTCACTTGAATAACTTGGGTTAAGATGGTATTGAATTCGAAGAGACGGGGTCGGGTATTAGTAAATAACCGAACCCACTTCGAATTGTAATCTAATATAATTCCTTATAGACTTGATATGTTGGCTAGAATGAAATAGTCTAAATGTACTGGACCATTGAAACTAAGTAAGGGTACTTAGAGATTGATTTGTGAAATAAGTGTTGACTAATAACAAGTTAAGAACCCGTAGTGAAGTACGAGTTACCCTAAAATTTAAGTATGTTATAATCTAGTGTTTTTAGTTATATGGGTTTACTCACGCTGGTTTCCAGCCTGTCCCGGGTGTTACTTTGATGTAATGCTCGGGTCATACCGAGTATTATAGATTTTCAGGAAAGGACGTTCTGGAGCTTAGGAGGCGAGCTGGATGGCAGGGGCGTATGGAGAGTATTCGTATGTGATTTATTGTAGTTTATCTAGACAAGTTATTTTAACAGTACAGTGTTTGTGTAAATGTTGTAACTCTGATGTGAATAAGTGTAAATTTACAGATACAGTTTTCTTTTGTATAACTGATATTATTTGATATTATATTTTGATCCGCTACGAATGTGAGATTCTGTGTTTCATTTCTGTTTCTTCTTCTATCGCTTTTCTTCTTGTCTAACTATCTGCAATTTTCGGGATCGGAAATTCCGGGTCGTTACAAAATATTATTCACCTTAAATATGATAAGAGCCTTGAGATTTGATTTGAAATTAATCCCCTAGTTTTAATTCCTTAAATTGATCGAATTTCTCTTCCTCGTCTTCCTTGTTAATGGTCGGCTCTTCCAAGGTTAAATTTGCATTTTTGAGTTTATGAGAAAATGAACGTGAATGGAAAAATAAAAGTATATGGCCGTGAATAATAAGGTGTGGCTATGTTTACTAATATGCCCATGTTTTAATCAATAATTTAAAATCCATTTTAAGCCCATTCAAGGTAAATTAAGCACGGTCTTCTTATAGTTTTATTCAAATCTCAATTTCCTTATCATCGTTATTCTATTTAATTTATCTAATTAAATCTCTTGAATAATGTTATCAAAAATTTGGGATGTTACAGGCTCACTCTTTAAAGAATCTCATCTTTAAAATTCAGTAAAGACTAAGTACTAAACATAGAAATCATCTGTAACAACTCCTAACATCCATACTCGCCTATCTGACTAGCAACTATCTATATAAATTTAATATAGACATACTCTCAAAGCAAATCAGGATAAGTATCTGTAATCTTGTCTTCTGTCTTCCAATTACAGCCCTTCATGTTGTTGCTCCACCGAACTTTCTCCAACCTGACTGTCTTGTTCCTCAATCTTTTCTCATCTCTCGCTCAACTCGAATTGGTTGTCTAATAAAAGTCAAATTAGGCTCCACTATCAAGTCTTCCAACCCTGTCGGAGGAAAAGTAGCCCATGGATCATTCACATGCTTGTGAAGATGAGACATATGAAATACATTATGGACAGCTGCTATACTGCTCAGTAACTCTACTCCGTACGCGAGCTTCCCGATCCTCTCTAGGATCTAGTATGTACCAACATATCTTGGTGCTAGTTTCACTGACTTTCCAAATCGTACCATACCCTTCATCAGTGACACCTTAATAAAAACCTTATCTATAACTGAGAACTCTAGGTCTTTGCGCCTCTTATCTGTGTAACTTTTCTGCTTGGATTGAGCTTCCTTCATCATTTCTCGGATTAACTTAATTTTCTCTGACGCTTCCCTAACCAAATCTGAACCTAAGACTAATCTATCTCCAGTCTCCAACCAATATGCTGGTGATTTTCATGGCCTTCCATACAAAGCTTCAAAAGGCGACATTCTATACTATTCTGGTAACTATTATTATGGGAAAACTCAACCAAATGTAGATGATCTTCCCAAGATCAACCAAAGTTTAATACACAAGCTCTCAATAGATCCTCGATTACCTTGTTGACTATCTCCGTCTGCCTATCTATACGAGGGTGATATGCAGTAGTCTTGTTAAGCTTGGTACCTAGTACTGCATGTAAACTCTTTTAGAATTCACTAATGAACAAGGCATCTCTATCACTCACTATACTACTAGGAACTCCATGTAGTCTAACTATGTTCTTTATGAACAACTAGCTAAAACAGGTGTCATCCTGGTTGACTTTACTGGAATGAAATGGGCACTCTTGGTCAACTTGTCCACTATAACCCATATACTTTCATTTCCTCTATTTGATCTTTGCAACCCATCTATAAAATCCATGGATATCGAATCCCATTTTCAAACTGGAATCTCTAAAAGTTGAAGCAGCCCACTCGGCTTCTAATGTTCAGCTTTTACTTGCTGACAGTTTGCACACTGCCTAACCCACAAGCCAACATCCCTCTTCATACATTCCCAATAGAAGCTCCTCTTCGTAACTTGATACATCTTGGTCCCTCCGCGATGAATCGTAAACTTGGATCAGTGACATTCTCCAAGAACTTCTTTCCTTAAGTCCTCCACATTCGGAACACATAGCCATCCCTTTTTTCTCAATCACCCACTTTGGTCAAGACTAAATTCTTTTAGATCATCAATCTCTATTCCAACTTCAAGTCTCCTAATCCTCTCGGCTAATATTGGATCCTCCCTCTGCCTAGAAGTAGTCCTTTCGATCAACACTGGTCGAACTACTAAACAAGATAACATGGTGGTATTCTGACTAGAACTAGCAGTCAATCTTAACTGCACACCACAACTGGCCAAATCTTCTAAATCCTTCCATTTCGCCAACATAGCTAACACCACATTCCGATTATTCTGCTAAGAACATATGATACCTTATTTCCTTTCCCTGGTTATACTCTATTACAAAATCATAAGCAGCCAAAAACTCCAGCCAGCTCTGCTATCTCATATTCAACTCCTTCTGAGAGAATAAATATTTTGAAGATTTTTTGATCCATGTAAAGCTCAAATCTCTCCCAAAAGAGATAATGTCTCCAAATCTTCAGTGTAAATATCACTCAGCAAACTCCAAATCATGAGTAGGATACCTCACTTCATGCGGTCAAAGCTGTCTGGATGCGTAGGCAATAACTTTACCCTTCTACATCAATACTGCTTCCAATCCAGTTCTGCATGCATCGGTATACACCACCAATCTTTGGTTTTCATCTAGAACTACTAAAACTGTTGCATTGGTCAACAAATTCTTTAACTTAAGGAATGCTTCCTCACATTTGTCGGATTAGATAAACTTCACCTCCTTTCTGGTTAACTTAGTCAGAGGTGTTGCTATCCGCGTGAAATCCTTGATGTATCTCCAGTAGTAGTCAGCATGTCCAAAAAAACTTCTAATCTCGGTTACTATCTTTGGTCTCTTCCAATTATTCACAGTTTTGATCTTATCTGGATCGACTGACAAGCCTTTCTCTGAAACCACGTGACTAAGAAACATAAGCTCTTTCTTCCAAAAATTGCACTTGGTAAACTTCAACTTTAGCTGATTCTGTCACAACGTCTCCAGTGCTACTCTAAGAAGAACTTCATGCTCTCTCTCACCCTTAGAGTGTACAAAAATGTCATCTATAAATAATAGCACAAACCTATCCAAGGACTCTTGGAAAACTCGGTTAATCAAATCCATGAAGAAAGCAGGTGCATACGTCAATCTAAATGGCATCACTAACAACTCATATGAACCATACCTAGTTCATAATGTTGTCAAAGAAATATTTTTCACTGCCACTCTTAACTGATGGAAATCTATCGCCAAATCCAACTGGGAAAACACTCTGGCTCCACTCAACTGATGGAACAAATCATTTATTCTTGGCAAAGGATACTTATTCTTGATTGTCATTTCGTTCAACTTACGATAGTCGATACACATCCTCAACAACCCATCTGATTTCTTCACGAACACCGCAACCTCTCCCCAAGGCGAATTACTTGGCCAAATAAAATTCCTTCCTTTAAGATCCACTAGCTGCACCTTCAATTCCTTCATCTCTATAGGTGTCATCCTGCTAGGTGGCCTACTAACAGGTTCAGATCTAGGCACAAGATCTATACGAAACTCAACTGCTCGTTTCGGTAGTAGTCATGTGACTGGCTCAAAGACATCCATAAATTCTTTTGCTACTTGAACCTACCTTAACTCATCTCCTATCTCCATTGCACTAAGATAATTTCTAACACTCCGGTCAGAATTCTCCACTCATAATATTACTTAGTTATGGCTATCATTATGTCTCAGTACTCTATCCTGGCAAAATATCCTAGCCTTATACCTACCCAGTCAATCCATACCCAAAATGATCCTGCAATCTATGAAATCAATAACATAAAAGTTGCATGCAATCTTATGACCTAACAAATCAAGTTCTAACTGGTCAAATCTCAACCCTAGAGTGCATACCCTCTTATAGGATTCACAACCCTTAAAGAAGTAACATGGTAGGTGTGTTCTAAGCATAGTCTATCAATCAAACATTGAGATTTAAATGAATGCGATGCACCGGTATCAAAAAACATCCAGACTGGTATATTCTGAATCAAAAGCATACCTTCCACCACAGTCTTCCCTTTATCCACTGCAATAGGCTTAGCTGGTCCAATAGCAAAAACTTTTCCTTTGTCCTCCCTAACTAACTCAAGACACTAATTCTTGTAATGCGCAACTTGATCATAACTTTAAAGCACTTCACATTCTTCTTATTTGTAGCCTTCTTCCCGTTGTCTGACGGGCACTCATTCACATAATGACCATTCTTGTCACACTTAAAGCAAATTAACTCAGCCTTCACCTTCTTCGCAGTTTCTCCCTTCTAGGCTTCCTTCTTTTTAAAGAACCTTTTGTAACGGTCCAAAATTTTAGTTATTTGAGTTTTTAATATTTAAAAAAATTTAAATATTTAAAATTAAATTTTATAGATTAAATAATTTGAATTTCAAATATAACAATTTATAGGAAAATTTAACCGTTGAATTTAATAATTAATATCGTTTAAATAACTGAATCTTGGACTTTGTTTGAATAAAAATGATTTAAAAGCTTATTTAATTTATATTTAACAAGAATAAAGATGAAAAAACTTTTCAATTGGATTTAAAAGTGATTTAACTGATTTTGAAAATAACTCATTTTAATTAACATCTAAAAATAGCCTCCCGGTGCACTGTCTCGGATTTTGACGAAACCATCGTAATTGGGTCCACTATAATGAATTATAATACGCCATCAAATTTCATGGTGATCGGATGAATCATTTAGCCCTGCGAGATCGAAATGCGTTGAAATTTATATTAGAAATTTAATATAATAATTGGGTTCTCAAAGCTATCTTCTATATAGGATCAAATTAGGTCTCGAAACAAGTACCATTGTGTTCGGAATAGGGGTATAACATACAGAACGCCAAGCAGCACGTCTCCTTTGGGGTGCGAAATTATATAGCTAGATATTTTGAATTTAAAAATATATATATACATATATCGATGTGACAATACAACTATTGACTCATCACCATTTGATCTGATCATACATTGTACAAGCCACACCCATCCTACGATATTTTCCACCTTCCCTCAGTTATATAAACAAGATCAGTAAGATAATAAAAAAATGAACATTCAAAAATTTATTTTTCAAAATTTACTTAATTAATCTGAAATGAACTTTAAAATTCTTCCTTCCAAAAAAGCTTTATGCTGATGTGGGTTAGGTGGTATTCGACTACTATTTTGGGGGAGGTCGTTAATGACAATCAAGCTAGGGTTGGGATTTTGATGAATGTAGTCATCGTTTGTCTAATTGGAGGATGTATTCATGTTTAGAATGTTGAATTGCATCAACATGCATAGTTCCATCGATTCCGGTGGAGTTTTTGGTCGCGCAACTTATAGGGTGTGGCGAGTTTCAATGTCAGGTCGCGATGTGGGAGGTTGGTCATCGAGCAAGGAGTTTAGGTTGAGCGAGAGTGGTTTGAGTAGAGAAGCCTGTTGGAGTCGTCGAATTTTGGATTTGAACTTCGAAGCTCCGTATTAGTACTTGAATGTGCACACGATGTTGGGTTTTTGTGTCTCTGTTCACGTTTGGACTTAGATTGGGAATGAAGAAGTGTTGGAGGACATTTTTGAAATTATATACAAGTTTTTTAAATTTTAATTTATAATTATCGTGGACTAATAAAATTCATATCTTGCTCATACGAGGTTGGATTCGAACGTTGTTTTTGGCATTAGACTCATGTCGATGAAAGCTTTGCAATGGAGCTGGTTTGAATAAATTTTGAGACTTTTGAAATTGGGCTAAAATCGGACATCTTTCGACTTTAGTTCCAAACCTAAACACCAAGGCGACAATAGAAATTTCAATGAGTTCAACTCACCTTTTTTGATAACTAGTATGATATATAACTGGTAAAAATTGTTGGATGATTGTTTGGATGAATTACTATATTTATATTAGTTGGATTTAATGTGCCCGCTTATTGGAGCGAAAAAGACCCTATTACGTTACCGTGTAAGAGCGGATGACCCTTTGTATACGAATCCCACCTCAAAGCGGTTGATTTATATTTTATGGTTATATAACATTTGTGATGCAGGAGTAAAACAGATTGGTGGGATCCAACAGGATTCCTTGATATTATTGAATTGTTTCAATAATATATTCTTATATGGATTATTGAAAAATAAACCTAATGGTGGACATTATGGTTTTAACATTGTTATATGTTGAAAACTAAAACCCAGTAGTGATAGAAAATCGATATCGATATTGCTTAAGTGTTGTGTGGCTCTTGGTCCAAATTAGTGTTTTAAAAACACTTCAAATTGTCGTTTATATCGAAAATTGATTTTGAGACAAGAAAAATTTTTAAAATCCGATATTGGGTTTCAGAAATATTTTTAAGGATTACTTAATTAAATATATTAATATTTTTTAAGTTAATTAAATATATTAATATTGTTGTAAAGTTAATTAATTATATTGATATTCTTTTTAAGTTATTTAATTAATATTAATTTAAGGTTATTTAATTATAGTAATATTTTTTAAAGTTATTTAAGATATTAAAATTGTTTTAAAGTTGTTATATCATATTAATATTGTTTTAAGAGTTATTTAATTATTTTAATATTGTTTAAAAGTTATTTTTGTATAGTTAATATGTTTTAAGAATTTATAAAAAGGTTAATAAATTGAAAGGTTGATTATTTAAAGAATAATTATGGTTTGAAAGTTTTTAATAAGGATTATTAATAAGGTTTTGAAATAAATTATTGTTATGGTAAATGTAACAGAACGCACCTCACTTAATGTAGATATTGCCCGTAACTTAGTCACTTCTGCCTCATGGGCCAGGCCATGACGTGGGGTTTTGTTCGTCAAAAGGCCTCAACGTTGTTATGAGATGAAGGCTTTGGTATATAAGCACTCACTTCGTAATGTTTTTCCGCTATTAGGACTATTATTCCCATTTTGAAAGGGTGTTACAGTAAAGATCAATTATTTTTATTTATTTAACATTATTTTCAAGTTATTAATTATTATTAAGATGTTTAAAATTAATAATTTTCATTTACTTATAATATTTATTGTTAATAATTATTATTATATAATGAAGTTTTGAAGTAAAAGATTTTTAATTATCTATTAGTGTTTTCGAGACTCATGAATAGAGTTGAAGACTAGAATTTTATAAAGGAGCTTATATATGGTTTGGAGATTATAAAGGATTTATAAATAAGTTTTATAAGTTCTTATAAAATGGTTTATAAATTGTTTTAGAGAATTTGAAGGAGTTTATGAATTATTTTTGAAGCGGATAAAAATGGAATTTTTCTCAAAGTATGAATATACTTATACCGTTGAGATAAGTATATGGATATCTTCTACATATTGAAGATATAAGAATGTGAATATATCTTTATAAAAGTAATTCTTATACAAGAAATTTACTAATGGTTTTATGTATAACAGATTTATAAAAGGAGGCTAGTGATTGCTTATATGCTTAAACAATGTTGGTTTTCCTATGAAATAAATCCATGATTGAATGTTTTTATTCGATAGTTAAATAACCGACTATTGAAATTGGACCCAAAATGTAACTTTCGAAATACCTAGGACAAAAAATGAGTTATATGGCACAGTCGTCTCCGATGATGCTATACTATGCGTATAAATCTCATTTCGTTGTCTAGGATAATGATATGGAAATCCGTCCACTAATGGTTAGGAGGTGATCTCTGATCTTATCTTTAAATGTTTATTTCCTAAAGAACCAGTTTGAGTTTACCGAAAATTATTGAACGTTGTTTCGAAGAGACCAAGATCGGATATGTTATCCGAAAACCACTTCGATCCAACAGATGTGTTTCGAAGTAAAGACATCATGAAGAGCATGGAATCGAAGATAGAGGTGCGAAGTGCAAGGGCCAATCGCTACTAATCCTAAGGGTGATTCCAAATAGAGGTAGTAGTAATATGATTTTGGTTTTGTTCAGACCTAGAACGGACTTGTATGGATGAATGCTATCAGCACATTGTCATTGGAGGGCAATGAGCATTCCAAGTATAATTGCTATTAGCATCGGACCTCATCAACTGGGAAATGACAAAAATCGAACATACAGCAGGGCCAAGTGGGTAGCTCCCAAGTAAGGTATGGTCATTTCAAATCTAGATCAGTTATTATTTATTCTTGTATGTTTCAGGGCCTAAGTGGGGTGATCATATTCGGTACAACTAGTCAAGTGGTAGACTAGTCCTATGTGGCAGGGGTACAAGATGTTCTTGTCAGAGCTCGGTGCATTTATCTAGAGATGTACATTCGAAAGGTAGTCCCTTACCTTGTTATAGTATGTAATCCATTCTCCATTACAAGCCTTATGGTTTTAGTTGTATACCAATATATCGGAATGTGATATGCAAGCATTTTAGCTATATTCATATTTTACTTTGACCCTAGACATTATTATAATATAAAATGGAATTCTATAAAAAAAAGGTTTTGGTTATCGTAAGGTAAACACCTGTCTATGTTTATGTGCAACATTGTCTTACGAGATACCTTTGAGTTCAAAGGTTTTATATAACTTTAAATCCAGTTGGGTGTGTTTTCTCACACTGGATTCCAGACTGGCTCAAGTGTTATTTTATTATAATGCTTAAGTCACACCGAGCACATTACAAATTAGTTTGGATGCTTGAAACTTCAAGAGACAGGTTGGAGGCCCAGACACGTATTCACGTAGATGGTTATTTTCTGTTGTATTCTTTGTCGTGTTATCAGCAATCGTAAGGATATGTTGGTATAACTATCCAGGCTAAAAAAGTTGAGTATATTATGCTTGATGATTGTATATGCACATATTACCACTTTTCTTTTGTGTAAAGATTTGTGGTATATTATAGATTATTCGTTCCACTGTGAGATTCATTGTTATGTAGTTTTCTTCTTATCTTATTCCTTCTTTCTTTTTCCCCTAACAATCGGTTTTTTCAACATTTAATTGCTCGGCATGCGATACAATGGATGTACTAGTGTCGATTTTCAAGAGTCGAAAACTGGTTCGTTGCGTTTGGTATCAGAGCTGAAGGTTAATCGAGAACCTTGGCTTTGATGGGGTAACTCATTAAGAGATAAGGCAATGGAATGCCTCATAATGAGTTAGAGTTTGTATGTATGTGTGTGTGTATGAGCGCGTATTTGTTAATGATACAAAAATATTTTATATTGTGTTGGTTGATTTGTTAAGTGGCTAAAGGATTCTGGTCAATACGAGTAATTAATGTTGTTGATAAAGATATCTAAACACTAGAACAGACCAATTGGACATAGTACTATTTTGTAAATTGGGTAAAGAAAATAATTTTACCTTGTTTTATTTTATACAAAAAGGGATAATTTTTCATAAATTATTATAGTATATATGGTGTGCTTGGTTGTTAGGAAATGATAATGTTAAACTATTATCATTTGTTGTTTGTCTTTCGTGATCGAATAAAAATTGATATTACAACGAAACCAAGATTAAAGATTAAGAAATGATTTATTACAACCAAAGTTAGATTATAATAATATATGATTAATAAATTAAATGAAATTTTAGAAGTATAATATGGTTTATAATAACAATTTGTAAAGGATTTAAAAGCTGGAAGTTTAGGAATTTAAATCCCGTTAATTTTGGAAATGGTTTTTCAAAGTTTTGGAAAATAATAATAGTATTATTTGGAAAATATTTTTGAATGGAAATATTTTTTTTAAAAGGAATAAAGCACTAAACTCACTTTGGTCGCTGGAAAATAATTTCGGTGATGATTGCATCATCATCGATGTTCATTTTTGGGTTTCCAATGGAGGAATTGCTACTATTAGGGATTTTTTTTAGTTTTGAATTCAAAATCCAAAAGAATGATTTCATATACCAAGGGGATTGTGTGTATATATGATTTGAAAATGATTTGAAATGAATAAGAATAAGGTATTTAAACTTTCGAAATTTTCAGTTAACTGTTTTATGAAAATATGAGAAAATAAGTTTGATAACTTATAAATTTTGAAAACTAGTAATTTAAAATAATGCTTTAAAATTTTTGAATATGAATTTTAATAAAATTAAATTTGGAACTGAACATGGGAATGAAATTTAACTTAAGATAAGTTAAACAAAAATGAATTTTGAAAAGAAAATTTGACCTAAGTTAGGCTAAATGCAAAAAAATTTGAAAATAAAATTGATTGAGATTTGAAGTGAATTAGTAAACGAGCAAATTAAATAAATTAGTACATTGAAAATGGTTAGAAATAGATATGAATTTAATTTATAGAATGGAAATAAACATGTGAAGTGTGGTATAAGATATTATAAACTTAAGTAAATTTTACGAATGATTCATAAATGAAATTAATACAGAGTGAAACGGTGTTAAACTGAATTTGATGAAATGGTACCTAAGTGATATTGGTATTGGAAAATTATATACTAAGTAAAGAAGTGAATGTGAATAAAAGGGATTTGGTATAGCTACGAAATCAATTGAAATAAATATGTAAGTTGTGTATATATTATCTTATCACATAACAGCTTGATTAAGATTCGAGTACATGATTTCAAAATGATTTATATCGATCCGAGTTGGAATTTTTCACTCGATTCTCGACGGCGAACATTGAATATGGATTTTTGATTGATTTTGGAATTCTCTATCATAGTATATGTCTATGTAAAGCGAATGGCGATTTCTAATCAAGGAACCGGACTTGAGTTCGCACTAGAGTGATTGTATGAACAATACTAGTTCGGAAGTAAGATCGCTTGATCGAGTAAGTGATCATATTGATTATGCATACGGATGATATATGTATATCATACGGGCTTTAGCAAAGCAAATGTTGGAAATTGAAATCGCAGAATAATACTATTTTGAATCATATGATTGGATATCGTTGGTAAATAAGATGCAGGTACATAAAAGCAAGAGCTAAGTCGATGCCCTTGATTTCATAACTTAAATTTGGTTGCCCAACAAAAAGTTACATGTTTATATTGTTGGTTGATTTGATGGTTTTATGGTTGAGCCACATGGTTTTTGTTTCTTTTGCTGGTTTAAGCCTGTAGTGGCGACTTGTGGTTGTTCTGATCTAGCCACGCAAAAAAGATGCTGGCGGAATTTTCTGAAAATTTAGGAGTTAGAAATTTTGAAGAAATTTTTGATAACTAAAGTTTGATTTTGAGTTATAACTTCAAACGATTGAATGAATAATATTAGTCGGTATCTAAAATGAATTCGAAAACTTGGTAAAAGTAATAACTAGGTTTCAACAAATTGATTTTGGAAGGTTACAGGCTTAAAAGGATTTGGTAAGTTATTTCAACTAATTGGTTTTAAAAAATAAGGGGTTGGGTATTTTTCCTACCTTGGCAATTTCGAGGACGAAATTATTTTAAGGTGGGAAGAATGTAACAACCCAAAATTTTAGTTATCTGAGTTTTAAATATTTAATAAATTTTAAATGTTGAAAAGTTAATTTTATAGATTAAATAACTTGAAATTCAAATATAACGATTTATTGGATAGTTTAATTGTTAAATTTAATAACTGAAATTGTTAAAATAATTGGCTCTTGAATTTTTGTTTGAATAAAAATGATTTAAAATCCTAGTTAATTTCTATTTAACAAGAATGAAGATAATAAAACTTTTAGATTGGATTTAAAAGTGATTTACTGATTTTGAAAATAGATCGTTTTAATTAACATTTAAAAATAGCCTCCTGGGGCACTATCTTGGATTTCGATGAAACCAGTGTCATTGGGTCCGCAATAATGAATTATAATACGCCATCAAATTTCATGGCGATCGAAAGAATTGTTTGGCCCTACGAGATCGAAACGCGTTGAAATTCATATCGAAAATTTAATATAATAATTGGGTTCAAAAACTATCTTCTACATACGATCGAATTAAGTCTCAAAACAAGTTCCATTGCGTTCAGAATAGGGGTATAGCATATGGAACGTCAGGTGGCACGTCTCCATTGAGGTTCGAAATTATATAGCTAGATATTTTGAACTTAAATACACACACACACACATATCGATTTGACCATGCAGCCATTGACCCATCACCATTTGATCTGACCTTTGATCTGACCATACACTGTACAAGCCACACCCACTCTAAGATATTTTCCACTTTCCCTCTGCTATATAAACAAGGTTAGCAAGATAATAAGAAAAATGAACATTCAAAATTTTATTTTTCAAAATTTACTTAATTAAAAAAAATCTAAAACGAACTATAAAATTCTTCTTTCGATTAGAGCTTCGCGCTGATATGATTAGGTGGTGTTGAATACTGCTTTGGGGGAGGTCGTTGTTGGCAGTCAAGCTAGTTGTTGGGATTTTCGATGAATGTAGTCATCTTTTGTCGAATTGGGGGATATATTCACGTTTATAAAGTCGAATTGCATCACCACACATAGTTTCATTGATTCGGTGGAGTTTTTGGTCGCGCAACTTGTAGTGTGTGGGCAAGTTTCAATGTCAGATTGCGATGTGGGAGGTTGGTCGTCGAACAAGGAGTTTGGGTCAAGTAAGAGTGGTTCGAGGAGAGAAACGTGTTGGAGTCGCCGGATTTTGGATTCAAGCTTCGAAGCTCCGTATCGGTACTTGAACGTGCACGCGATGTTGGGTTTGTATGTCTCTGTTCACGTTTGAACTTAGATTGAGGAAGAAGAAATTTTGGAAGGTAATTTTGTAATTATATATAAGTTGTTTTAATTTTAATTTTTAATTATCATTGACTTGTAAAATTCGTATCTTGCTCACATGAGGTCGGAAACATCGTTTTTTACAATAGACTCGTGTCTATGAAAGCTTCGCGATGGAACTAGTTTGGATGGATTTGGAGGCAATTGAAAATTGGGCTAAAATCAAACGTCGATTGATTTTAGTTCCAAACTGGAATGCCTCGGTGACAACGGAAATTTCGATGAGTTTAACTCACCTTTTTGGATAACTTGTATGATATATATTGATAAAAATTGTTGGATAATTGTTTGGATAAATTACTATATTTATATTAGTTGGATTGAATATGCCCGCCTATTGGAGCGGATGAGATCCTATTACATTCCCATGTAAGAGCGGATGACCCTTTGTATACGAATCCCGCCTCGGAGGAGTTTATTTATATTTTATGATTATAAGGAGGAAAATGGATTGGAGGAATCCAACAGGATTCCTCGATATTATAGAATTATTTCAATAATATATTTTTATATGGATTATTGAAAAATAAACCTAATGGTGGACATTATGGTTTTAACATTGTTGTATGTTGAAAAACTAAAACCCGTTACTGATAGAAAATCGATATCGATGTCGATAAAGTTTTAGGTGGTTATTGGCCTCAAATTAGTATTTTTAAAATACTATAAATTGCCATTTAAATCGGATATTGATTTTGAGACAAGGAACAATTTTAAAATCTGAAATTGGGTTTTGAAAATATTTTTAAGGATTACTTAATTAAATATATTAATATTGTTTTTAAGTTAATTGAAAATATTAATATTGTTTTAAGTTAATTAAATATATTAATATTGTTTTTTAAGTTAATTAATTATATTAATATTATTTTTAAGTTATCTAATTATAATAATATTAATTTAAGGTTGTTTAATTATAATAATATTCTTTTAAAGTTATTTAAGATATTAAAACTGTTTTAAAATTATATCATATTAATATTATTTTAAAAGTTATTTAATTATTATAATATTGTTTAAAAATTCATTTTTTATAATCAATATGTTTTAAGAATCTATGAAAAGGTTAATAAGTTGAAGGGTTAATTATTTCAAGAATAGTTATGATTTGAAAATTTATAATAAGGATTATTAATAAGGTTTTAAAATAAATTATTGTTATGGTAAAGATCAATTATTTTTGTTCATTTAACATTAGTTTGAAACTATTAATTACTATTAAGAGGTTTAAAATTAATAATTTTCATTTACTTATATATTTATTGTTAATAATTATTATTATCTAACAATGTTTTAAATTTAATATTGTTAATTATCTATATGTGGGTTTTCGAGATCCATGAATAGAGTTGAAGACTAGAATTTGTAAAGGAGCTTATATATGTTTTGGAGATTATAAATGATTTATAAATGAGTTTTAGAAGTGTACAAAGACGACTTATAATTGATTAAAATGTATAAAAGAAATTTTTATAAATGGTTCCAGAAGTTTTTATAAAATGGTTTATAAATTATTTTAGAGAATTGGAAGAAGTTGATGAAGGGTTTTTGAAGCGAATAATAATGGAATATTTTTCAAAGTATAAATATATTTATACTGTTGATATAACTATATGGATATTTTCTAAGTATTGAAGATATAAGAATGTGAATATATTTTTGTAAAAGTAATTCTTGTACAAGCAATTTACTAAGGTTTAATTTATGAAAGATTTACAAAAGGAGGCTAGTGATTGCTTATATGCTTAACCAATGTTGGCTTTTCCCATGAAATAAATCCTTGACTGAATGTTATTATTCGATAGTTAAAATACCGACTATCGAAATTGAGTCCAAACGTATCTTTGAAAATATCGAGAAAAAACACATGAGTTATATGGCACAATCATATCTAATGATGTTGTACTGTGCATATAAATCTTGTTTCTTTCTCCTAGGACAATGATAAGGAAATCTGTCCACTAACGGTTAGGTGGTGATCTCCGATCTTGTCTTTGACTGTTTGTTTCCTAAAGAACCGGGTTGAGTTTACCGAAAATTATCGAACGTTGTTTCGAAGAGACCGGGATCGTATATGTTATCCAAAAAAAACTTTGATCCAAAGATGCGTTTCGAAGTGAAGACATCAAGAAGAGCATGGATCAAAGATAGAGGTGTGAAGTGCAAGGGCTAATCGCTACTAATCCTGAGGTTGATTCCAAATGGCTGTAGTGGGAATAGTGCCTTCGGTTTCATTCAGACCCGAAACGGACTTGTATGGATGAATGCTATCAGCACATTTTCATTGGAGGGCAATGAGCATTCTAATTGTAAATGTTCTTAAAAGATAATCATAGCCTCGGATCTCATCAATCGGGAAATGACAAAAATCGGGCACGTAGCAAGGCTAAGTAGTTAGCTCTCAAGTAGGGTATGGTCATTCCAAATCTAGATCGGTTATTATCTATTCTTGTATGCCTCAGGACCCAAGCGAAGTGATCATATTCGGTACTACTAGTCAATTGGCGGGACAGTCCTGTATGGCAGGGGTACAAGATGTTCTTGTCTGACCAAGGTGCATTTATCTAGAGATATACCTTCGGAAGGTAGTCCCTTAACTTGTCATAGTATGGAATCCATTCTCCAATATGAGCCTTACAGTTTTAGTTGTATACCAATATGTTGGAATGTGAGATGCAAGTATTTCAGCTATATTCATATTTTACTTTGACCCCTAGACATTATCATAGTATAAAATGGATTTCTGTATAAAAAAATGGTTTTGGTTATCATAAGGTGAACACATGTCCGTGTTTATGTGTAGCATAGTCTTACGAGATACCTTTGATTTTAAAGATTTTATATAACCTTAAATCCAATCGTTGTGTTTTCTCAGGTTTGTCTTCCAGACTGACTCAGTTGTTATTACTATAATGCTCGGGTCGGACCGAGTATATTACAGATTAGTTTGGATGTTTTGAGCTTTAAGAGATGGGTTGCAGGCCCAGAGATGTGTTCACGTAGATGGTTATTTTCCCTGTGTTCATTGCTGTGTTATTAGAAATTGTTAGGACATGTTATAACTGTCCAGGCTAGAAAAGGATAGTATGCTCTGATTGATGATCGTATATGCACATATTACCGTTTTTCTTTTGTGTAAAGATTTGTGATATATTATAGATTATTTGTTCCGCTGTGAGATTCTATGTGGTGTAGTTTTCTTCTTATCTTCTTCCTTCTTTCTTTTTCCCCAATAATCGTTTTTCCGGCATTCGAGTGCTTGGCACGTGATATAGTGGACGTATTAGTGTCGATTTTCAAGAGCCGAAAATTTAGTTCATTACACATTCTCTTCTTCCCCTGAGAACGCGGAATTTCCATTGGCTTCTCTCTAGCACAACTAATAAACATCTCCTCATGGCGAATGGCCATTTCTACAACTAAATTACTAGGATCACGAACATATGGTAGGGTCGGCCTTGCAATCTCGGTCCTTAGTCCCTTAATGAACTTCTTGTTCTACTGATGATGGTGTCTATAGTATTATGTCCATAATGGGACAACTCCTCGAACTTAATGGCATACTCAACAACCGACATTTCTCCCTACTCTAGATCCATAAACTTCCTCATCAGCTTTAACTTAGCAAACTCAGACACAAAATTTTTCTCAAATCTCCTTATAAAATCTGCCCAAGTCAACTGCTCCTCCAGAACTCGGCAGTAACACTATTCCACCAATGAAGCACTAACCATTGTAACTACATAGAGGCCAACCATCTCTTTTTTCCATCATCTAAACCCAAATCAGCAAATATACGCTCACAATGCAATAGCCAGTTCTCTACCTCAATAGCATTCTCTGTCTCCATGAATGGCTTCCCACCAAGGCTGGTGTAGTGCCTACTCAGCCAAGCATGATTATGCCTATTTGGAGCCACAAGATTTGCTCCCACAATATTTCCAGCAACACCAGCAGCAGCTCCTACTTGCATCATATTAACGAAGAACTGATAGGTCGCCCATATATGTACTGTGGATTTCCAGCATCCACATAGGCATTGGCACTATGGTTATTAGCATTAGTCGGTCAACCCGGGTTCCTTTTGGTGGTGGGTCGGGCATTTCCAGTGGTTGTGGTGCTTCCTTCACTGAGATTTCCTCTTCTATTTCTTGCTTCCATATCTTCTTTCTGTAACAACCCATAAATTTTAAACGGTTTTTAATAACGTATTTAATTGAATTCTTGAGAAATTTTAAATAATAATATTTGGAAATAAAAATTTAATGTTTGGATTACGTATAATTAAATATAAGTAGTGAACAAATAAGAAAACATATAAATTCAGATTACGTTACTTGTTAATTAATTTGGGCGTACGTTCATTTTAATTATTGCATCTATTGTACGCACTCTTTGATTTCATATCTTAGCTGTAAAAATCAAATCAGCGTGTGCAATTAAAAAAAAACCTTTAATTATTATCTCATTTCTTACTTGCATGGTTATAGACGATCAATTAGTTAATTGAATGTTGTAGCTTGTTCATGCCTGTTTGGTTCATAAAAAATTATTAAGCACTTTTACCCAGAGTTGACAACTCACCTACATCGTTCTATATCTATTTAATTGCATACAAGTTCAAACTTTTCCATTTTCTTTGATTGATAGATTTGTTGCCTTTATCTATTCTTTCTCTCCCTGTCTTTATTGCTTAAAGAAAAGCAATCCATCAAAACGTGAATATTTGATTGTAGCCAGCCGTTACCTATACCCAAATTTCCACTTTTATGACCGTCATTCGAATATCAAACTTATATACTTTTTTCATTCATTTCGCTCATTCAATTTTACATTTCTTATTCCATCTTTTAAATATTGAGCTCCTCCTTATATTTCTCTGTGGCCTTTACTTCTCTTCTCTGTTTCTTCTTCCCCCTCCCTCTCTGTTAGCTTCTCAAAACCATCACTCCGCAGCTCCTCCCTGATCTTCCACCCCTCGTGCTCCTCAGTAGCCACTTAGACCGTGTACTCCTTTTGTGTAAGTATATTTTTTTTATAAACCTATGGTATATTATAATATATACTGTGTACATTAGTTTATATGCTGATATATATATACACACATGTTGCTGTTGTTGGGGATGCGGATTAAGGATCTTAAGGCAGAAATAACACTAGAGGGGGGGTGAATAATGTTTTAAAGAATATACGAACTATATGACTAAATTAAAACTTTCAACACAAATCTAAACAGAATTCTAACACAGAATGATCACAGAACATATAACAAATGCAAATAGTAAAGTAAAGCAAGTAAAAGGAAAGAACACACCGGATTTTATACTGGTTCGGAATCCTCATACATCCAGTCCTGCACCAAGGCAATATCCTTGTACAGATTTTTATAAGCCAATATCCAAATTACAACCCTCAATTTCTAAGGCCTTGAGGAACCCTCCTATCTTCTAGTCTGGGGTAAACTCTCTTGATTTACGGGACACAAGATCACCCTAATACTTTCTAATACCAATCCTTTTGAATGGATAGACTCTATGGACTTTTTGAATACAAATTGATCCTATAACTCTGAATAGCACTTTGATCTTTAGTAGAATGATGGAGAATCAAATAGAGAGAGTATCTACAGATTTCCTATTGAGAGTTTGGCAGATTGATGGCACGATCTTGAAAATATGAAGTTTTATGGATATGGAATGGTGGAGAAGAAAGAGTGAAGAAAATAAGAAAATTAGTTGTTAAAAAATTCCTTTTGGAAGCCTTTATATAGATGCACAACACTCATAACCATTGGCGAAAGGTTTTTGAACGAATGGACACTTCTTTTGAAATTTGAATTTTGAATCCAACTGTCACCATGTCGACATGGTGTATCCCCATATGTCGACATCCCTCAGTTCAAAATTGTAGAGATGTTGTTTTGTAAAAGCATTTGAACTTAAAACAATTTGAAACTTCTCTGAAGCAAAATACAGTGTTTAAACAATATTTTGAGATATAGAATGAATATAAAACATTATTTTAAATATATATATATAATTGATATAGACTGTCAATTATATAAGTAATATTTAAAATCAGAATAAGTTTTGATGTTTTAAAAATAGAAGTTTTTAAAATCAGAATGGAGGAATATTTCAAGGCTAAAACATTTTTGAAAACATGATTTTGAAAGCTAAAACATTTTGAAAAACATATTTAAAAACATTTTGAAAAATCTATTCAAACTGAAATTGTAAGAACCTTCCTACAGAGCTCCTCCATAGGACTCGAGAACTTGTACAAAGTAGTTTAAATGATTTTGATTTTCGTGGGTTTGTAAGCCACTTGTCGTAGGTTTGTAAGCTACTTGTCGTGGGTTTATAAGCCACTGGTTTCGATAGAAATTGGGTTACATCCCAAAAGAAAATTGGAAGAAAGATGAGAGTGCTATTATGAAGTTTTAACAAAATACTAGACACTTATCTTGAGATCTTGAAATCTTGATTCTCTAGAGTCTTGAATCTTGAATCTCTAATCTTCATCTTGATGCTTGAGTCTTTATACTGATCAGTCTTCGATAATACCTGCATATACTTCCTATATACATATATATATATATATATATATATATATATATATATATAGAAATGTTAGTGTATATGTTATAAAGTAAAGTATAATAACTATATAAGGTTGTTGTCATCAAAACATCATCAACTCAGTTCCTAACAATCTCCCCCTTTTTGATGATGACAACCTTTATTTATAAAATATTCTTACCATACCATAACTCCCCCTTACTCCGTGACTTCTTCTTAAAACTACAACTCCCCTTTATTCCATGACTCCCCCTTACACCAAGCACATATATTTTTATAACTTTCTCCCCCTTTGTCATCAACAAAAAGGAATAAAAGATTTACCTGTTCTAAAGTATATATAGAATAAAAGTGTAAAGTGAACGTGTAAGTGATCAAGTGTGTGTGCATATATATAAGTGTAACTTGACAATCAAATCAATATCATACATAGCAAACCAATCATGTATAGTATATGAAGTTATATACAAACCAAATCCAAATCAAACTTAAGTAAACAATTCAATCAAATCCTAATCAAATCTAAATCAAATCAAATCAAACAAACAAACAAACAAACAAACATAATGATCAGACATTCCTTGGGACTTCCACCCATCCATCTTCTCCAAAGATAGGATCAGTTTTGATAACATCCCAATTATCTTTGTCGAGAGTGACTGGTGGATTTGCTTCGGGTTCGTCTTTGCTAAGGCTTGAGATCATCCAACGATGTGCGTCGAAGTGTTTCTCTTGCTCTTTGATCGTCTGTATTTGGCTTAATTCTAAGTGCCTTTGATTTCTAAGTATAAAAGAAAGAATATTCTTGAAAGAAGTAAGAGTTTCTTCAAGATTTTCACTTAAATTCTTAATTGGAGAAGCCATAATTTAAGAAATAAGTTGAAGTATGAGAGGAGATGAATATAAATGGAGGTTGAGAAGTTTTTCTGGAAAAAAATAAGTATTTATAGGAGTTATTGGCCGTTCAAAATGAATTGTCACTTGGTAGTTACAAGAATTTGAAGTTAGAAATTGTAACTACTTTCTGACTGTTATATGTCGATATGGGGGGATGGGGCATGTCGACATGGTCTAGACAGAATGTCCAAGTTGAGTTATTTTTTATTTTTAAGTTCATTTTGCTTGTAATCAATCAAGCTAAGAATGGAGTTTTCTTCAAAAAGTTGATCGATTTCATAAGAAGAAAAATCATCAAAAATGGCAAATTTTCCCGTATTGACTTTATCATAGTTTACATAGCTTATGTAAGCTTTGATAGCCTCCGGGTCATTGAAAAGATCATTTTTGATGGATTTGGGCAGCCTCATAGTTGATGGGTTACTTGAGGAAGCCATTGATGAGTGTTTGAGAGGAGTAGAAGATAATGAAGAATGTTTGAATTATGAGAATAAAAGTGAAAAGAGATGATAAGAGAAGTATATTAAATAGATTCTCTAAAGTCATTTTCTCTGGTCAAGAGGTATCTTTTCAGAATTTTGAAGTAAGTGAAAAGGTGGAGGGAAATTCAAAAGTTTGAATTCAAATTTTGAAATCAAATTTCTGAGAGGCATGTCGACATGGGGCATCATGGCATGTCGACATGTGCCTGTTGAATTTGAAAAGTGGTGTCTTTTTCTAAAATCTAATAAATTCCTAAAATCCTAAGAAAACTAATCTATATTCTATATCTATATTTAATTCCAGTAATAATATTAAATATAATAATATTAAAATATTTTAATATTTAAAATATTATTAAAATAATATTATTTTGAATTTAAAAATTCAAATTTCAAAGGGTGATTTTGAATTTAAAAATTGAAGAAATTGCAAACAAAATCAAAGCAAGCAAGCATCCAATAAAATTAAAATAAATATGTACCTGTTTTTAGATCCAAACTCCGATCGTCTTCGGATTCGAGAATAGCCGTGAAGCACAGATTTGAATTATTAGTTTTCTTCTCGTCATCACTGGATGAATTTGAATCGTCAAGAGTTGTTGCATATGCCTTCTTTCTTTTCTTTGGTTGCTCGTTGTTTGGTTGAAATGTCTGTTTGTCTGGATATGGACAATCCATCTTGTAGTGCCCTGTTTTGTTGCAGTTATAGCATCTATCACCATTATTGTTGTTGTTGTAGTTCTCCGAAGTATTTCTGGAATTTCTTTGATCATTTCTTTTAAAGTTATTCATCTTTCTATACTTCAGAAATTTCCTGAAATTTCTGGTCATGAAAGCAATTTCTTCATCACTCTCTTGTTCTGAATCTCCAGTTGTTGCTTTGAATGCGATCGGTTTCTTTTCCGTTGCCTTAGATTCTTTTCTCCCTTGTAGTTGAACTTCATAAGACATTATATTATCGATTAACTCTTCGATCTTCATTTGACTAACATCATTTGCCTCTTCAATAGTAAGTGTCTTTTGATCCCATTCTGGAGTAAGTGAATTGAGTATTTTTCTGACTTGATCTTCTTCTGAGAAACCCTTTCCTAAACAATCAATGAGTGTACAATGTCTTGAAATCGACAATACATGTCGGAAATAAACTCATTTTCATGCATTTTAAACAATTGAAACTGGTTAGATAATATGGAAATTTTAGTCTGTTTAACTTTGCTTGTTCCTTCATGAGTTACTTGCAAAGTTTTCAATATTTCAAATGCAGACTTACAAACAGAGACTCTATTAAACTCATTCCTATCTAGTGAACAAAATAGTATATTCATAGCCTTAGAATTGTTTTGTGCAACTGTCTTTTGCTCAGTAGTCCACTGGGCAAAATTTGTAGTTGGTTCAACATATTCAATTTGTGCCATATTCCAAGTATCTAAACTTATGGATTGTAAATAAATTTTCATCCTACATGACCAATATGCATAATTACTGCCATTAAAAAGTGGTGGTCTGACAGTAGACTGACCTTCTACAAATGAACTAGTGTTAGTACTTGTGTTGACAGACATAGTAGTGACAGGAGTGACATTACTAGTGTGTTGTGCCATTAAAACTTTTCAAAATTTCAGATTATGAAAACAATGAAAACCAATACTCTGATACCAATTGTTAAGGATGCGGATTAAAGATCTTAAGGCAGAAATAACACTAGAGGGGGGTGAATAGTGTTTTAAAGAATATATGAACTATATGACTAAATAAAAACTTTCAACAGAAATCTAAACAGAATTCTAACACAGAATGATCACAGAACATATAACAAATGCAAATAGTAAAGTAAAGCAAGTAAAAGGAAAGAACACACCGAATTTTATACTGGTTCGGAATCCTCCTACATCCAGTCCTGCACCAAGGCAATATCCTTGTACAGATTTTTATAAGCCAATATCCAAATTACAACCCTCAATTTATAAGGCCTTGAGGAACCCTCCTATCTCCGAGTCTGGGGTAAACTCTCTTGATTTACGGGACACAAGATCACCCTAATACTTTCTAATACCAATCCTTTTCAATGGATAGACTCTATGGACTTTTTGAATACAAATTGATCCTATAACTCTGAATAGCACTTTGATCTTTAGTAGAATGATGTAGAATCAAATAGAGAGAGTATCTAAATGATTTCCTATTGAGAGTTTGGTAGAATGATGGCACGATCTTGAAAATATGAAGTTTTATGGATATGGAATGGTGGAGAAGAAAGAGTGAAGAAAATAAGAAAATTAGTTGTTAAAAAATTCCTTTTGGAAGCCTTTATATAGATGCACAACACTCATAACCATTGGCGAAAGGTTTTTGAACGAATGGACACTTCTTTTGAAATTTGAATTTTGAATCCAACTGTCACCATGTCGACATGGTGTATCCCCATATGTCGACATCCCTCAGTTCAAAATTGTAGAGATGTTGTTTTGTAAAAGCATTTGAATTTAAAACAATTTGAAACTTCTCTAAAGCAAAATACAGTGTTTAAACAATATTTTGAGATAGAGAATGAATATAAAACATTATTTTAAATATATATATATATATATAATTGATATAGACTGTCAATTATATAAGTAATATTTAAAATCAGAATAAGTTTTGATGTTTTAAAAATAGAAGTTTTTAAAATCAGAATGGAGGAATATTTCAAGGCTAAAACATTTTTGAAAACATGATTTTGAAAGCTAAAACATTTTGAAAAACATATTTAAAAACATTTTGAAAAATCTATTCAAACTGAAATTGTAAGAACCTTCCTACAGAGCTCCTCCATAGGACTCGAGAACTTGTACAAAGTAGTTTAAATGATTTTGATTTTCGTGGGTTTGTAAGCCACTTGTCGTAGGTTTGTAAGCTACTTGTCGTGGGTTTATAAGCCACTGGTTTCGATAGAAATTGGGTTACATCCCAAAAGAAAATTGGAAGAAAGATGAGAGTGCTATTATGAAGTTTTAACAAAATACTAGACACTTATCTTGAGATCTTGAAATCTTGATTCTCTAGAGTCTTGAATCTTGAATCTCTAATCTTCATCTTGATGCTTGAGTCTTTATACTGATCAGTCTTCGATAATACCTGCATATACTTCCTATATACATATATATATATATATAGAAATGTTAGTGTATATGTTATAAAGTAAAGTATAATAACTATATAAGGTTGTTGTCATCAAAACATCATCAACTCAGTTCCTAACAATCTCCCCCTTTTTGATGATGACAACCTTTATTTATAAAATATTCTTACCATACCATAACTCCCCCTTACTCCGTGACTTCTTCTTAAAACTACAACTCCCCTTTATTCCATGACTCCCCCTTACACCAAGCACATATATTTTTATAACTTTCTCCCCCTTTGTCATCAACAAAAAGGAATAAAAGATTTACCTGTTCTAAAGTATATATAGAATAAAAATGTAAAGTGAACGTGTAAGTGATCAAGTGTGTGTGCATATATATAAGTGTAACTTGACAATCAAATCAATATCATACATAGCAAACCAATCATGTATAGTATATGAAGTTATATACAAACCAAATCCAAATCAAACTTAAGTAAACAATTCAATCAAATCCTAATCAAATCTAAATCAAATCAAATCAAACAAACAAACAAACATAATGATCAGACATTCCTTGGGACTTCCACCCATCCATCTTCTCCAAAGATAGGATCAGTTTTGATAACATCCCAATTATCTTTGTCGAGAGTGACTGGTGGATTTGCTTCGGGTTCGTCTTTGCTAAGGCTTAAGATCATCCAACGAAGTGCGTCGAAGTGTTTCTCTTGCTCTTTGATCGTCTGTATTTGGCTTAATTCTAAGTGCCTTTGATTTCTAAGTATAAAAGAAAGAATATTCTTGAAAGAAGTAAGAGTTTCTTCAAGATTTTCACTTAAATTCTTAATTGGAGAAGCCATAATTTAAGAAATAAGTTGAAGTATGAGAGGAGATGAATAGAAATGGAGGTTGAGAAGTTTTTCTGGAAAAAAATAAGTATTTATAGGAGTTATTGGCCGTTCAAAATGAATTGTCACTTGGTAGTTACAAGAATTTGAAGTTAGAAATTGTAACTACTTTCTGACTGTTATATGTCGATATGGGGGGATGGGGCATGTCGACATGGTCTAGACAGAATGTCCAAGTTGAGTTATTTTTTATTTTTAAGTTCATTTTGCTTGTAATCAATCAAGCTAAGAATGGAGTTTTCTTCAAAAAGTTGATCGATTTCATAAGAAGAAAAATCATCAAAAATGGCAAATTTTCCCGTATTGACTTTATCATAGTTTACATAGCTTATGTAAGCTTTGATAGCCTCCGGGTCATTGAAAAGATCATTTTTGATGGATTTGGGCAGCCTCATAGTTGATGGGTTACTTGAGGAAGCCATTGATGAGTGTTTGAGAGGAGTAGAAGATAATGAAGAATGTTTGAATTATGAGAATAAAAGTGAAAAGAGATGATAAGAGAAGTATATTAAATAGATTCTCTAAAGTCATTTTCTCTGGTCAAGAGGTATCTTTTCAGAATTTTGAAGTAAGTGAAAAGGTGGAGGGAAACTCAAAAGTTTGAATTCAAATTTTGAAATCAAATTTCTGAGAGGCATGTCGACATGGGGCATTATGGCATGTCGACATGTGCCTGTTGAATTTGAAAAGTGGTGTCTTTTTCTAAAATCTAATAAATTCCTAAAATCCTAAGAAAACTAATCTATATTCTATATCTATATTTAATTCCAGTAATAATATTAAATATAATAATATTAAAATATTTTAATATTTAAAATATTATTAAAATAATATTATTTTGAATTTAAAAATTCAAATTTCAAAGGGTGATTTTGAATTTAAAAATTGAAGAAATTGCAAACAAAATCAAAGCAAGCAAGCTTCCAATAAAATTAAAATAAATATGTACCTGTTTTTAGATCCAAACTCCGATCGTCTTCGGATTCGAGAATAGCCGTGAAGCACAGATTTGAATTATCAGTTTTCTTCTCGTCATCACTGGATGAATTTGAATCGTCAAGAGTTGCTGCATATGCCTTCTTTCTTTTCTTTGGTTGCTCGTTGTTTGGTTGAAATGTCTGTTTGTCTGGATATGGACAATCCATCTTGTAGTGCCCTGTTTTGTTGCAGTTATAGCATCTATCACCATTATTGTTGTTGTTGTAGTTCTCCGAAGTATTTCTGGAATTTCTTTGATCATTTCTTTTAAAGTTATTCATCTTTCTATACTTCCGAAATTTCCTGAAATTTCTGGTCAAGAAAGCAATTTCTTCATCACTCTCTTGTTCTGAATCTCCAGTTGTTGCTTTGAATGCGATCGATTTCTTTTCCGTTGCCTTAGATTCTTTTCTCCCTTGTAGTTGAACTTCATAAGACATTAGATTATCGATTAACTCTTCGATCTTCATTTGACTAACATCATTTGCCTCTTCAATAGTAAGTGTCTTTTGATCCCATTCTAGAGTAAGTGAATTGAGTATTTTTCTGACTTGATCTTCTTCTGAGAAACCCTTTCCTAAACAATCAATGAGTGTACAATGTCTTGAAATCGACAATACATGTCGGAAATAAACTCATTTTCATGCATTTTAAACAATTGAAACTGGTTAGATAATATGGAAATTTTAGTCTGTTTAACTTTGCTTGTTCCTTCATGAGTTACTTGCAAAGTTTTCCATATTTCAAATGCAGACTTACAAACAGAGACTCTATTAAACTCATTCCTATCTAGTGAACAAAATAGTATATTCATAGCCTTAGAATTGTTTTGTGCAACTGTCTTTTGCTCAGTAGTCCACTGGGCAAAATTTGTAGTTGGTTCAACATATTCAATTTGTGCCATATTCCAAGTATCTAAACTTATGGATTGTAAATAAATTTTCATCCTACATGACCAATATGCATAATTACTGCCATTAAAAAGTGGTGGTCTGACAGTAGACTGACCTTCTACAAATGAACTAGTGTTAGTACTTGTGTTGACAGACATAGTAGTGACAGGAGTGACATTACTAGTGTGTTGTGCCATTAAAACTTTTCAAAATTTCAGATTATGAAAACAATGAAAACCAATACTCTGATACCAATTGTTGAGGATGCGGATTAAAGATCTTAAGGCAGAAATAACACTAGAGGGGGGTGAATAGTGTTTTAAAGAATATATGAACTATATGACTAAATTAAAACTTTCAACAGAATTCTAACACAGAATGATCACAGAACATATAACAAATGCAAATAGTAAAGTAAAGCAAGTAAAAGGAAAGAACACACCGAATTTTATACTGGTTCGGAATCCACCTACATCCAGTCCTGCACCAAGGCAATATCCTTGTACAGATTTTTATAAGCTAATATCCAAATTACAACCCTCAATTTATAAGGCCTTGAGGAACCCTCCTATCTCCGAGTCTGGGGTAAACTCTCTTGATTTACGGGACACAAGATCACCCTAATACTTTCTAATACCAATCCTTTTCAATGGATAGACTCTATGGACTTTTTGAATACAAATTGATCCTATAACTCTGAATAGCACTTTGATCTTTAGTAGAATGATGTAGAATCAAATAGAGAGAGTATCTAAATGATTTCCTATTGAGAGTTTGGCAGAATGATGGCACGATCTTGAAAATATGAAGTTTTATGGATATGGAATGGTGGAGAAGAAAGAGTGAAGAAAATAAGAAAATTAGTTGTTAAAAAATTCCTTTGGGAAGCCTTTATATAGATGCACAACACTCATAACCATTGGCGAAAGGTTTTTGAACGAATGGACACTTCTTTTGAAATTTGAATTTTGAATCCAACTGTCACCATGTCGACATGGTGTATCCCCATATGTCGACATCCCTCAGTTCAAAATTGTAGAGATGTTGTTTTGTAAAAGCATTTGAATTTAAAACAATTTGAAACTTCTCTGAAGCAAAATACAGTGTTTAAACAATATTTTGAGATAGAGAATGAATATAAAACATTATTTTAAATATATATATATATATATATAATTGATATAGACTATCAATTATATAAGTAATATTTAAAATCAGAATAAGTTTTGATGTTTTAAAAATAGAAGTTTTTAAAATCAGAATGGAGGAATATTTCAAGGCTAAAACATTTTTGAAAACATGATTTTGTAAGCTAAAACATTTTGAAAAACATATTTAAAAACATTTTGAAAAATCTATTCAAACTGAAATTGTAAGAACCTTCCTACAGAGCTCCTCCATAGGACTCGAGAACTTGTACAAAGTAGTTTAAATGATTTTGATTTTCGTGGGTTTGTAAGCCACTTGTCGTAGGTTTGTAAGCTACTTGTCGTGGGTTTATAAGCCACTGGTTTCGATAGAAATTGGGTTACATCCCAAAAGAAAATTGGAAGAAAGATGAGAGTGCTATTATGAAGTTTTAACAAAATACTAGACACTTATCTTGAGATCTTGAAATCTTGATTCTCTAGAGTCTTGAATCTTGAATCTCTAATCTTCATCTTGATGCTTGAGTCTTTATACTGATCAGTCTTCGATAATACCTGCATATACTTCCTATATACATACATACATACATATATATATATATATATATATATATATAGAAATGTTAGTGTATATGTTATAAAGTAAAGTATAATAACTATATAAGGTTGTTGTCATCAAAACATCATCAACTCAGTTCCTAACAATCTCCCCCTTTTTGATGATGACAACCTTTATTTATAAAATATTCTTACCATACCATAACTCCCCCTTACTCCGTGACTTCTTCTTAAAACTACAACTCCCCTTTATTCCATGACTCCCCCTTACACCAAGCACATATATTTTTATAACTTTCTCCCCCTTTGTCATCAACAAAAAGGAATAAAAGATTTACCTGTTCTAAAGTATATATAGAATAAAAGTGTAAAGTGAACGTGTAAGTGATCAAGTGTGTGTGCATATATATAAGTGTAACTTGACAATCAAATCAATATCATACATAGCAAACCAATCATGTATAGTATATGAAGTTATATACAAACCAAATCCAAATCAAACTTAAGTAAACAATTCAATCAAATCCTAATCAAATCTAAATCAAATCAAATCAAACAAACAAACAAACAAACATAATGATCAGACATTCCTTGGGACTTCCACCCATCCATCTTCTCCAAAGATAGGATCAGTTTTGATAACATCCCAATTATCTTTGTCGAGAGTGACTGGTGGATTTGCTTCGGGTTCGTCTTTGCTAAGGCTTGAGATCATCCAACGAAGTGCGTCGAAGTGTTTCTCTTGCTCTTTGATCGTCTGTATTTGGCTTAATTCTAAGTGCCTTTGATTTCTAAGTATAAAAGAAAGAATATTCTTGAAAGAAGTAAGAGTTTCTTCAAGATTTTCACTTAAATTCTTAATTGGAGAAGCCATAATTTAAGAAATAAGTTGAAGTATGAGAGGAGATGAATAGAAATGGAGGTTGAGAAGTTTTTCTGGAAAAAAATAAGTATTTATAGGAGTTATTGGCCGTTCAAAATGAATTGTCACTTGGTAGTTACAAGAATTTGAAGTTAGAAATTGTAACTACTTTCTGACTGTTATATGTCGATATGGGGGGATGGGGCATGTCGACATGGTCTAGACAGAATGTCCAAGTTGAGTTATTTTTTATTTTTAAGTTCATTTTGCTTGTAATCAATCAAGCTAAGAATGGAGTTTTCTTCAAAAAGTTGATCGATTTCATAAGAAGAAAAATCATCAAAAATGGCAAATTTTCCCGTATTGACTTTATCATAGTTTACATAGCTTATGTAAGCTTTGATAGCCTCCGGGTCATTGAAAAGATCATTTTTGATGGATTTGGGCAGCCTCATAGTTGATGGGTTACTTGAGGAAGCCATTGATGAGTGTTTGAGAGGAGTAGAAGATAATGAAGAATGTTTGAATTATGAGAATAAAAGTGAAAAGAGATGATAAGAGAAGTATATTAAATAGATTCTCTAAAGTCATTTTCTCTGGTCAAGAGGTATCTTTTCAGAATTTTGAAGTAAGTGAAAAGGTGGAGGGAAACTCAAAAGTTTGAATTCAAATTTTGAAATCAAATTTCTGAGAGGCATGTCGACATGGGGCATTATGGCATGTCGACATGTGCCTGTTGAATTTGAAAAGTGGTGTCTTTTTCTAAAATCTAATAAATTCCTAAAATCCTAAGAAAACTAATCTATATTCTATATCTATATTTAATTCCAGTAATAATATTAAATATAATAATATTAAAATATTTTAATATTTAAAATATTATTAAAATAATATTATTTTGTATTTAAAAATTCAAATTTCAAAGGGTGATTTTGAATTTAAAAATTGAAGAAATTGCAAACAAAATCAAAGCAAGCAAGCATCCAATAAAATTAAAATAAATATGTACCTGTTTTTAGATCCAAACTCCGATCGTCTTCGGATTCGAGAATAGCCGTGAAGCACAGATTTGAATTATCAGTTTTCTTCTCGTCATCACTGGATGAATTTGAATCGTCAAGAGTTGCTGCATATGCCTTCTTTCTTTTCTTTGGTCGCTCGTTGTTTGGTTGAAATGTCTGTTTGTCTGGATATGGACAATCCATCTTGTAGTGCCCTGTTTTGTTGCAGTTATAGCATCTATCACCATTATTGTTGTTGTTGTAGTTCTCCGAAGTATTTCTGGAATTTCTTTGATCATTTCTTTTAAAGTTATTCATCTTTCTATACTTCAGAAATTTCCTGAAATTTCTGGTCATGAAAGCAATTTCTTCATCACTCTCTTGTTCTGAATCTCCAGTTGTTGCTTTGAATGCGATCGATTTCTTTTCCGTTGCCTTAGATTCTTTTCTGCCTTGTAGTTGAACTTCATAAGACAATAGATTATCGATTAACTCTTCGATCTTCATTTGACTAACATCATTTGCCTCTTCAATAGTAAGTGTCTTTTGATCCCATTCTGGAGTAAGTGAATTGAGTATTTTTCTGACTTGATCTTCTTTTGAGAAACCCTTTCCTAAACAATCAATGAGTGTACAATGTCTTGAAATCGACAATACATGTCGGAAATAAACTCATTTTCATGCATTTTAAACAATTGAAACTGGTTAGATAATATGGAAATTTTAGTCTGTTTAACTTTGCTTGTTCCTTCATGAGTTACTTGCAAAGTTTTCCATATTTCAAATGCAGACTTACAAACAGAGACTCTATTAAACTCATTCCTATCTAGTGAACAAAATAGTATATTCATAGCCTTAGAATTGTTTTGTGCAACTGTCTTTTGCTCAGTAGTCCACTGGGCAAAATTTGTAGTTGGTTCAACATATTCAATTTGTGCCATATTCCAAGTATCTAAACTTATGGATTGTAAATAAATTTTCATCCTACATGACCAATATGCATAATTACTGCCATTAAAAAGTGGTGGTCTGACAGTAGACTGACCTTCTACAAATGAACTAGTGTTAGTACTTGTGTTGACAGACATAGTAGTGACAGGAGTGACATTACTAGTGTGTTGTGCCATTAAAACTTTTCAAAATTTCAGATTATGAAAACAATGAAAACCAATACTCTGATACCAATTGTTGAGGATGCGGATTAAAGATCTTAAGGCAGAAATAACACTAGAGGGGGGTGAATAGTGTTTTAAAGAATATATGAACTATACGACTAAATTAAAACTTTCAACAGAATTCTAACATAGAATGATCACAGAACATATAACAAATGCAAATAGTAAAGTAAAGCAAGTAAAAGGAAAGAACACACCGAATTTTATACTGGTTCGGAATCCTGCTACATCCAGTCCTGCACCAAGGCAATATCCTTGTACAGATTTTTATAAGCCAATATCCAAATTACAACCCTCAATTTATAAGGCCTTGAGGAACCCTCCTATCTCCGAGTCTGGGGTAAACTCTCTTGATTTACGGGACACAAGATCACCCTAATACTTTCTAATACCAATCCTTTTCAATGGATAGACTCTATGGACTTTTTGAATACAAATTGATCCTATAACTCTGAATAGCACTTTTATCTTTAGTAGAATGATGTAGAATCAAATAGAGAGAGTATCTAAATGATTTCCTATTGAGAGTTTGGCAGAATGATGGCACGATCTTGAAAATATGAAGTTTTATGGATATGGAATGGTGGAGAAGAAAGAGTGAAGAAAATAAGAAAATTAGTTGTTAAAAAATTCCTTTTGGAAGCCTTTATATAGATGCACAACACTCATAACCATTGGCGAAAGGTTTTTGAACGAATGGACACTTCTTTTGAAATTTGAATTTTGAATCCAACTGTCACCATGTCGACATGGTGTATCCCCATATGTCGACATCCCTCAGTTCAAAATTGTAGAGATGTTGTTTTGTAAAAGCATTTGAATTTAAAACAATTTGAAACTTCTCTGAAGCAAAATACAGTGTTTAAACAATATTTTGAGATAGAGAGTGAATATAAAACATTATTTTAAATATATATATATATATATAATTGATATAGACTGTCAATTATATAAGTAATATTTAAAATCAGAATAAGTTTTGATGTTTTAAAAATAGAAGTTTTTAAAATCAGAATGGAGGAATATTTCAAGGCTAAAACATTTTTGAAAACATGATTTTGAAAGCTAAAACATTTTGAAAAACATATTTAAAAACATTTTGAAAAATCTATTCAAACTGAAATTGTAAGAACCTTCCTACAGAGCTCCTCCATAGGACTCGAGAACTTGTACAAAGTAGTTTAAATGATTTTGATTTTCGTGGGTTTGTAAGCCACTTGTCGTAGGTTTGTAAGCTACTTGTCGTGGGTTTATAAGCCACTGGTTTCGATAGAAATTGGGTTACATCCCAAAAGAAAATTGGAAGAAAGATGAGAGTGCTATTATGAAGTTTTAACAAAATACTAGACACTTATCTTGAGATCTTGAAATCTTGATTCTCTAGAGTCTTGAATCTTGAATCTCTAATCTTCATCTTGATGCTTGAGTCGTTATACTGATCAATCTTCGATAATACCTGCATATACTTCCTATATACATACATATATATATATATATATATATATAGAAATGTTAGTGTATATGTTATAAAGTAAAGTATAATAACTATATAAGGTTGTTGTCATCAAAACATCATCAACTCAGTTCCTAACAATCTCCCCCTTTTTGATGATGACAACCTTTATTTATAAAATATTCTTACCATACCATAACTCCCCCTTACTCCGTGGCTTCTTCTTAAAACTACAACTCCCCTTTATTCCATGACTCCCCCTTACACCAAGCACATATATTTTTATAACTTTCTCCCCCTTTGTCATCAACAAAAAGGAATAAAAGATTTACCTGTTCTAAAGTATATATAGAATAAAAGTGTAAAGTGAACGTGTAAGTGATCAAGTGTGTGTGCATATATATAAGTGTAACTTGACAATCAAATCAATATCATACGTAGCAAACCAATCATGTATAGTATATGAAGTTATATACAAACCAAATCCAAATCAAACTTAAGTAAACAATTCAATCAAATCCTAATCAAATCTAAATCAAATCAAATCAAACAAACAAACAAACAAACATAATGATCAGACATTCCTTGGGACTTCCACCCATCCATCTTCTCCAAAGACAGGATCAATTTTGATAACATCCCAATTATCTTTGTCGAGAGTGACTGGTGGATTTGCTTCGGGTTCGTCTTTGCTAAGCTTGAGATCATCCAACGAAGTGCGTCGAAGTGTTTCTCTTGCTCTTTGATCGTTTGTATTTGGCTTAATTCTAAGTGCCTTTGATTTCTAAGTATAAAAGAAAGAATATTCTTGAAAGAAGTAAGAGTTTCTTCAAGATTTTCACTTAAATTCTTAATTGGAGAAGCCATAATTTAAGAAATAAGTTGAAGTATGAGAGGAGATGAATAGAAATGGAGGTTGAGAAGTTTTTCTGGAAAAAAATAAGTATTTATAGGAGTTATTGGCCGTTCAAAATGAATTGTCACTTGGTAGTTACAAGAATTTGAAGTTAGAAATTGTAACTACTTTCTGACTGTTATATGTCGATATGGAGGGATGGGGCATGTCGACATGGTCTAGACAGAATGTCCAAGTTGAGTTATTTTTTATTTTTAAGTTTATTTTTATACTAGTGGACCTATATAAACTTAAAATAAATGACTATCAGAGATATATAAAGCTGGAAAACAGAGAATAAGATAGCATTACTTATATTAGTTAACATTACATAATCTTAACTAAAAAAGTAGAAAATACAAAGATAGATAAACGATAGCTAGAGAGATAATGGCTAGGATTAGTTTGACGAAGATGATGATGAAGACAAGCCAAGTTTCCTACCTATCTTCCCAAAGAACTTGTCGATCTTGGTGGAGATTTTATCCATTTTCTTGCTAATAGATCTCTTAAGAACCTTTTGGTTTTGAGCAAGTATCTTTTGATTCTTGAGTAAGGTTTTGTTGGATGGATTGGCGGGTGTATGTGCATATTCTATACTTTCCAAAGAGGTATCTTCATCTTCCTCTTCTTCTTCAATTTCCATTCCTTCCCCTTCTTCTTCCTCTTCTTCTTCCTCTTCTTCCATCTCTTCATGAGCAAGTCTCTCTTCCTTTTCGGCAAGTGTTTCATATGGTTGAAACATAAGTGGGATTTTCATAAGAGAAATGTTCCCATGATTGAACACTTTTCTACTTACAAACTCTTCCTTTTTAACATCCACATCAAAATAATTGAAAATCCGAGTAAGGTAAATTCCATGATAAAGAGTGTTTTCTCCCATATTAAAATTTTTGGGTCTTAACTCATCCAAAATAGCTTGTTCCCAATTAATATCATATTTTCCAAAAATAGCAAAAAGAGCTTTACACGCTTTTGAGGTGGGATTATTGTAGTTTCCCGACCTAGGAATAATTGTGTGTTGAATAAGAAGGTTGACAATTCTTGCTTTTGGGCGGAAAAAGCGATTCTTAAAATCCATGTGGTTATTGCTTTCAAAAATGTGATGAAAAGTCTCTCGATCGGTTTCATTGATTTGAAATTCCGAGAGATTCATACCAGTAGATTTGCAACCCAAAATAGTACCCAAAATATCGGAATCCAAAACAATAAGTGTTCCTTTAACACTACTCCAAATTTGATCTTCATTTCCATTATAAAATCCACGATTTAGGTTTGCATAAAACATTTTGACAAGGTTTGGATAACAAACGAAATCATTTTGCTTGTAATCAATCAAGCTAAGAATGGAGTTTTCTTCAAAAAGTTGATCGATTTCATAAGAAGAAAAATCATCAAAAATGGCAAATTTTCCCGTATTGACTTTATCATAGTTTACATAGCTTATGTAAGCTTTGATAGCCTCCGGGTCATTGAAAAGATCATTTTTGATGGATTTGGGCAGCCTCATAGTTGATGGGTTACTTGAGGAAGCCATTGATGAGTGTTTGAGAGGAGTAGAAGATAATGAAGAATGTTTGAATTATGAGAATAAAAGTGAAAAGAGATGATAAGAGAAGTATATTAAATAGATTCTCTAAAGTCATTTTCTCTGGTCAAGAGGTATCTTTTCAGAATTTTGAAGTAAGTGAAAAGGTGGAGGGAAATTCAAAAGTTTGAATTCAAATTTTGAAATCAAATTTCTGAGAGGCATGTCGACATGGGGCATCATGGCATGTCGACATGTGCCTGTTGAATTTGAAAAGTGGTGTCTTTTTCTAAAATCTAATAAATTCCTAAAATCCTAAGAAAACTAATCTATATTCTATATCTATATTTAACTCAAGTAATAATATTAAATATAATAATATTAAAATATTTTAATATTTAAAATATTATTAAAATAATATTATTTTGAATTTAAAAATTCAAATTTCAAAGGTGATTTTGAATTTAAAAATTCAAGAAATTGCAAACAAAATCAAAGCAAGCAAGCATCCAATAAAATTAAAATAAATATGTACCTATTTTTAGATCCAAACTCCGATCATCTTCGGATTCGAGAATAGCCGTGAAGCATAGATTTGAATTATCAGTTTTCTTCTCGTCATCACCGGATGAATTTGAATCGTCAAGAGTTGCTGCATATGCCTTCTTTCTTTTCTTTGGTTGCTCGTTGTTTGGTTGAAATGTCTGTTTGTCTGGATATGGACAATCCATCTTGTAGTGCCCTGTTTTGTTGCAGTTATAGCATCTATCACCATTATTGTTGTTGTTGTAGTTCTCCGAAGTATTTCTGGAATTTCTTTGATCATTTCTTTTAAAGTTATTCATCTTTCTATACTTCAGAAATTTCCTGAAATTTCTGGTCATGAAAGCAATTTCTTCATCACTCCCTTGTTCTGAATCTCCAGTTGTTGCTTTGAATGCGATCGATTTCTTTTCCGTTGCCTTAGATTCTTTTCTCCCTTGTAGTTGAACTTCATAAGACATTAGATTATCGATTAACTCTTCGATCTTCATTTGACTAACATCATTTGCCTCTTCAATAGTAAGTGTCTTTTGATCCCATCTGGAGTGAGTGAATTGAGTATTTTTCTGACTTGATCTTCTTCTGAGAAACCCTTTCCTAAACAATCAATGAGTGTACAATGTCTTGAAATCGACAATACATGTCGGAAATAAACTCATTTTCATGCATTTTAAATAATTGAAACTGGTTAGTTAATATGGAAATTTTAGTCTGTTTAACTTTGCTTGTTCCTTCATGAGTTACTTGCAAAGTTTTCCATATTTCAAATGCAGACTTACAAACAGAGACTCTATTAAACTCATTCCTATCTAGTGAACAAAATAGTATATTCATAGCCTTAGAATTATTTTGTGCAACTGTCTTTTGCTCAGTAGTCCACTGGGCAAAATTTGTAGTTGGTTCAACATATTCAATTTGTGCCATATTCCAAGTATCTAAACTTATGGATTGTAAATAAATTTTCATCCTACATGACCAATATGCATAATTACTGCCATTAAAAGTGGTGGTCTGACAGTAGACTGACCTTCTACAAATGAACTAGTGTTAGTACTTGTGTTGACAGACATAGTAGTGACAGGAGTGACATTACTAGTGTGTTGTGCCATTAAAACTTTTCAAAATTTCAGATTATGAAAACAGTGAAAACCAATGCTCTGATACCAATTGTTGGGGATGCGGATTAAAGATCTTAAGGCAGAAATAACACTAGAGAGGGGTGAATAGTGTTTTAAAGAATATATGAACTATATGACTAAATTAAAACTTTCAACACAAATCTAAACAGAATTCTAACACAGAATGATCACAGAACATATAACAAATGCAAATAGTAAAGTAAAGCAAGTAAAAGGAAAGAACACACCGGATTTTATACTGGTTCGGAATCCTCCTACATCCAGTCCTGGACCAAGGCAATATCCTTGTACAGATTTTTATAAGCCAATATCCAAATTACAACCCTCAATTTATAAGGCCTTGAGGAACCCTCCTATCTCCGAGTCTGGGTAAACTCTCTTGATTTACGGGACACAAGATCACCCTAATACTTTCTAATACCAATCCTTTTCAATGGATAGACTCTATGGACTTTTTGAATACAAATTGATCCTATAACTCTAAATAGCACTTTGATCTTTAGTAGAATGATGTAGAATCAAATAGAGAGAGTATCTAAATGATTTCCTATTGAGAGTTTGGCAGAATGATGGCACGATCTTGAAAATATGAAGTTTTATGGATATGGAATGGTGGAGAAGAAAGAGTGAAGAAAATAAGAAAATTAGTTGTTAAAAAATTCGTTTTGGAAGCCTTTATATAGATGCACAACAGTCATAACCATTGGCGAAAAGTTTTTGAACGAATGGACACTTCTTTTGAAATTTGAATTTTGAATCCAACTGTCACCATGTCGACATGGGGTATCCCCATATGTCGACATCCCTCAGTTCAAAATTGTAGAGATGTTGTTTTGTAAAAGCATTTGAATTTAAAACAAGTTGAAACTTCTCTGAAGCAAAATACAGTGTTTAACCAATATTTTGAGATAGAGAATGAATATAAAACATTATTTTAAATATATATATATAATTGATATAAACCGTCAATTATATAAGTAATATTTAAAATCAGAATAAGTTTTGATGTTTTAAAAATAGAAGTTTTTAAAATCAGAATGGAGGAATATTTCCAGGCTAAAACAAAGTTTGAAAACATTTTTGAAAACATGATTTTGAAAGCTAAAACATTTTGAAAAACAGATTTAAAAACATTTTAAAAAATCTATTCAAACTGAAATTGCAAGAACCTTCCTACAGAGCTCCTCCATAGGACTCGAGAACTTGTAAAAGGTAGTTTAAATGATTTTGATTTTCGTGGGTTTGTAAGCCACTTGTCGTTGGTTTGTAAGCTACTTGTCGTGGTTTTGTAAGCCACTGGTTTCGATAGAAATTGGGTTCCATCCCAAAAGAAAATTGGAAGAAAGATGAGAGTGCTATTATGAAGTTTTAACAAAATACTAGACACTTATCTTGAGATCTTGAAATCTTGATTCTCTAGAGTCTTGAATCTTGAATCTCTAATCTTCATCTTGATGCTTGAGTCTTTACACTGATCGGTCTTCGATAATACCTGCATATACTTCTTATATACATATATATATATATATAGAAATGTTAGCATATATTTTATAAAGTAAAGTATAAGAACTATATAAGGTTGTTGTCATCAAAACATCGTCAACTCAGTTCCTAACAGCTGTATGTTTATGAAAGAAAATATGTATATATTACACACTACATTCTCTGTTTTGTTTTAAAATATATAAGTGTTATAGGGTATAAGGTACACATATATAAAGTTATATGTTGTATAAGAATATAAGTGGATTTGTACAGATAAAGCATGGATTTATTGGTATTATAATTACGTAAATACTGGTTTTATATAAACAGTTATATGATCTATTTTTATATATTATAGAAATTGGAAAATCTGGTTCGACAATGAATATATGTTATACTGTTTATATATTTACGGTAATATATATTGATTTTGTTTAAGTATGATATAGACAGTGTTTATAAGTTTTTTTTTTAAAAAAATAAGTTATATTAGTTTGGATTTTTCTTGTTGGGTTAGATAGGGTCACTGAGTATACATATGTATATATTTATACCTTATGTACGTTTGTATATATATATTTGTTAATTATATTTTAAGTTATATGTTAGTTATAATATATTATGGTTTGTAGTATTCCTAATATTTTAAACGGAAATATATATTGTTGGAAACTTGTAATACAATCACGTTTGTATATTTTCTATTTAAGTTTATATAACTTTATATATATGTGTGTATATATAATATAAAATTTGTTCGCAAATGTCTATATGAGTATACATTAATTGGTTTTAAAAGATATAAATATATGGAGACTTTGTTCGAAGTGTTGAATTAAATTTTAATTTAAGATATATGATTAAATTGATTTTAATAATAAATAATAAAATTATATACATCATTTTCTGTCATATCAAGATGGTTCTAATTCATTTCACCAAATTCTTATCTCCCAGCTTTGTGGAATTCGTGCCAATCTAGCGTTGCTTTGAAATTCGTAGCTTGTTGTGTTGTCTATCTTCTCTACCCTCTAGCCTCGAAAGGTGAGCAATCATCACGATTAACGTTCTTTTATTTATTAAACTTGATTTCAATTGAAACGACAATTGAAATATGCTGCTGTTAGATTTTACATTGCTATATATGTTGTTATCTGAAATTGTTCACCTGTGGGATATGACACCATATCCTGCTGTTTATTTTTTATTTAAATTATTGATGATATATGTCTGTTATTTTATTGTATTATCGATTATCACTCTGCAAGTTCCCTGTAGTTTAGAATTCACTATGGGTTGAAATGATACATACCCGAACGGACTTTAGAATAGGAGAATTTCGTTATGGGTTGAAATGATAGACCCAAGGGATTTTCATTTAATTAAATTTGGGATACGGATTGAAATGATATCCACCCTATATATTTAGTGTACGGATTGAAATGATAAATATCCGTATCACTTGACCATAGAATATAAATATATACAGACACTATTGGTCCATATATAAATGTTTTGAAAATAATTTCTATGGTTTTGATAAGAAATATATGGTTTTAAATAATTGTTGATTCTTAAATGATTATATATAAAGGGTAATGATATATACAAATTTAATAATAATTAATTTAATTAAGATTGATTAAATACATAAATTATGTTGAATATTTATGTAAATTATATTTCAAATAGATTTTTGCAATAATGGGGATAAATTGAGGTGGGGAGATAAATTTGGATTTAGCTGAAATGGTATTAAATTAAGAATTTTAATTAGTTAAATCGATTTGAACTATTAATGTGAAACATAAAGATATGATTTTATAACTGGATGTTGACTTAAGTGATTTAATGAATATTTCAAGTTTTAAATAAATTAAAGGTATGGTAAGGTTATTCAAATAATACTGAATTTACTAAATGGATATCTCAAGACTAAATAATAACAAGGTTAAATCGAGATCTATAGGAAACCGTTAAATTGAACCTTGAAAGGTCAAATATTAAAACTTTGAAATATACTGGGATGTAAATGGTTAATTTGTGATTCAGATCTGTAATTGAAATCAATATAATTTAAATTGGTTATTTAGAAACTGAGTTAAATGGAAATTGATAATTTGAGATTGAATTAAATTTGAATGTGGAAGTCGAGTTATTTTGAAGTGATTTGTGAAATTTGAGGAAATTACAAATATTCTACTTTATAAAATATTTATATATATTTTGGAAATATATATATATTTGAAATGAAATGATATTCTATTGTGCAGTATAAATTAATTTGAATGACCATGGTGTTATAGTGTATATTTCTACGTTGTAGATAGTTCCGAGGATTCTTAGAGAATTGTTATCCCATACATCCTCTAAGTTATTTGTATTTCAGTTGATATTTCACTTGAATTGAATTTATTGATATAAGAATGTTAATCATGACTCGAGTGTTTTGCATTTTTGCTTTACGCTCGGGTCAGACTAAGCGATACAGCATTTGAGACTCGCCTTTGGAGTTTGGAGCTTCGTTTGAGGATCCAACTATTGATTCAGCTTTCAGCACTTTCAGTTGATTCGTTCGGAGAGGTCAACTGTTCGTACTGGAGACTCCACTATATTTGAGATATTCTGTTGTATTTTTATTTCTAACTCTGATATTCATACAGTAGTTTCATGAACTACTATTTATCTATTCCGTTGCATTATTTTATATTACTCTATGTCTGTGATTATGTGGTTGATTTATTTACTGTATATGCTGAGTTTTGCCAAATTTTAATTAACAATTTGGTATTTTGAATTATTCAAGTCGGACATGTGTGGTTTTATTGTCGATTTGAATGATCTAAAATAGCGGGTCGTTACAGTTGGTATCAGAGCTTTGGCTCTAGGCATAACTTAGCATATATGGTAAATTTATTTATAGAATCTCTTTCGTTCGAGTTGAATCTCTTCCTTTTTGACTCGATTTCCTTTGAATTTTGGAATGTCCCTCGGTTCCAAAATTCATTCCTGCCTCTTTCTATTCATATTCGTTTGATTCTGGAGTATCCCATAACTCCATTGAATGCTTTGTAAAAGGGGTGAAAACTCCTTTACAATTGGTATTGATTCACTGAAGATTTCTGTATCCTCGGTTTACGATGCTGCTATATCTTGATATGCCGGATTCTATCTCTGGCGATAGATTGTCAGTTTGCCTTGGAATTCCGCATCGATCATATTCATGAAGTCACGGTTGACCCGGTTAAGGTCACCCGTGATTTATATCCATAATCTAATTTGTAATTCAATTATCTCATCTTCGATCGAGTCTATCTTCCAATCAGGGTTCTATCGATTAGAGTTCCTCTAATTTAAATCTCTATCTTTGTTTCGAAGTCCATTCTTGAATCATCCTTTTAAATCGGGTTTTTTTTTGTATTTTAAAATTGTTTTATATACCGAAATTTTTATTTGGATAACTATGATTTTATTCTATATATAAAAGAGAAAATGTTTTCGATAAGGATTATATACCTTAAAAAAACAAGAATTTGAAGTTTCGAAAAGATTTGAAATTTTGAAAATATTACAAGAAAATTGATTTATATAAAATTGATTTATAACTGAAAGGTTTTGAATTTGAAATTCGAGAGATTGGACTCCGGTATTTTTGAAAATTGGTTTAAGATTTTGAAATATATAATAATAAGATTTGAAAGTATTTTCTGAATAAGAAATGTTTCAAATGACTTCAAATGAGTTCCAAGGATTTCGAAAAAAAAAAATTAAAAGAAGTTTTCAAGAAAATAGAAGTCCAGAACTCACTTATGTCACTGGAAAATAATTTCGATGATGAGTGCATGCATCATCGACATTGGTTTTCGAGTTTCAAAGTGGGGAGAGGCCACTTTAATAGCTTTTCTATGCGAGTGACTTTGTGAAACCAATTTTGATTTCAAATTCCGAAGTATGATTTGATATTCGAAAGATATAGGTATATATATTTGAAATAATTTAAAGTAAGCCGGTGTTGAATCCTCGAGTTTTCGATTTGATTCAGTATAACTCTATTTATAAAAAAAAATTGATTTACTGATTTGTTGCTGATTTCCAACTCTTGGATTTGAAATTTGATTTCACTGACTATTTTGAAGGTTCGAGCTCTTCCAAATCAAGGTTTAAAATTTTAAAACTAAGAAATTCCGAAGAGTATAAAATATTTGATCAAGAATATAAGTTTAGTTTTGTATGTTTAAAGTATGAAGAGTATGACATAAGTAAATTTGAAACTTTTGTTAAATAAATAATTTGAAAAAGGAAAATTGGATTTTTCATATAGAAATAAATAGTTTAAAGGTTTTAAAGGGATAATTATAAATTTAGAAACCATTTTGAGTATAATTGATTTTGAGAAAAATATTTGGTTTTGAAATTAGATTGGAATTAAAACCAGTACTTATATGGTGATTTTGGAAATGAATTTGTTTGACCTAAATTTGTCGATTTGGAAATTTGAATTATTTTCTAAACCTATTGTTTAAGAAATTTTGAAACTGAATATATTTAATTTGGAAGAAAATTTGGTGAAATCATATATGATCTTGAAACTGAAATGTTATTGAAACAAGAAAAAATTTGAGAACCTTGATTTACTAAATACTTGATTTGGGAGTTATCGAACTTATATAAAACTGATTTGTATAGTACGAAATTGATTTGAAACCTATTGATTTGAAAGGTACTCAATTTGGAAAGAGAAACTTTATACAATCGAAGTTTATATAAGTGTGATTTACTATACTATTGATTTGGAAAGTATTCGATTGAAAATAGGATCCTATATATAATGGACTTTATATAAGTATGATATTTGAAAGTGATTTGAAAAGGTACTATATGATACATATTTTCGAAGTAAAGATATGGAAAGTGCCTTCTGCTTGATATCCGCTTTGTGGCCACATTGTGGATTCATTCTATCGATATTATTCTCGCTGATTTTTGATTTTTCGGATGTGATACTTGAGTGTCCCACCGTGGCGTAACCCATGGTTTTTTTTCTCGCAACTGCATAGCACAACTGCCTGGCTGAGACGGCCTAGGGGTACGGATTGTTTCCTGGGGGATCCAGACCTAACAATTGTGTATCCTGCAATCTATGTAGGTCGTATTAGTAGCGAAACTGCCTGGCTGAGACGGCCTAGGGGTACGGATTATTTCCTAAGGGATCCAGGCGTAACCATTGTGTTCTTGCACCCTACTAGTCATCATGGCGTAACTCGCAGGGCTGAGAAAGCTTACGGATACGGATTGTTTCCTGGGGGATACAGGCGTAACCATTGTGTATCTGCGAACCATGGTTAGACAAAGGTTTTGGTTTGGTTATTTTGTTTGGATTGTACTTTCCATATCTGTTTTTAAAGGTTTTTTAAGTATTTTCACTGGTTGTTGAAACAGGTCTACTAAGTACTTGAAGAATTCTAGCTTTGCGCCTGATCAACGCATGGCCAGAATCTGCAAGAACAAGGATAAACTTGTTGAAACATCGAGTTATAAAAGTACTTTCGAATGGAAAATGGGTTTCGATATAAAGGTATTTTATATAAAAGTATTTTATTATAAAAGTATTTCTAATAAAGAAATTATGTATTAATATTCAAAATTGAAATTCTTATGTTTCTAGATTAATTATTCATGCCCGATACTATTCCTTGAATCTACCTTATCTGCTCAGTTTAGTTATTCACCTCGATTCTGTTTTCCGAATCTACCTTCTTTCCTTGTTGGATATATCCTTTTTAAATATTGTTTGTTTATATACTACATGGTATAATAGAAATTTTAGTGTTTCGGAGGTTATTAATTTATCTATAATGTTGGAAGTATCTTGAGATAATTTTTTTATAAATTTTGGATTTAATATTTTCAATAGCTTCATTGTAAATATAAGTAATAATGTAAATAATTGTTTTCAAAGAAGTTTTGGAAAGTATTAGTATTAAAGAAAATTAAATTTCAAATGAAATTTTTAAATGGATATTTCAAGTAAAATTTGTATAGTTTTAAATTAATTGTTTATCTTGTACTTCAATCTATTTTTTCTTTCTGTTTGTTGCTATTCCCCTACCTCCTTCCTTTTCGGGGACGAAAAGTTTTGAGCAGGGGAGAGTGTAACAACCCATAAATTTTAAACGGTTTTTAATAACGTATTTAATTGAATTTTTGAGAAATTCTAAATAATAATATTTTGAAATAAAAATTTAATGTTTGGATTACGTATAATTAAATATAAGTAGTGAATAAAAAAGAAAACATATAAATTTAGATTACGTTACTTGTTAATTAATTTGGGTGTACGTTCGTTTTAATTATTGCATCTATTGTACGCACTCTTTGATTTCATATCTTAGCTGTTAAAAATCAAATCAGCGTGTGCATTTAAAAAAAACATTTAATTATTATCTCATTTCTTGCTTGTACGGTCACAGACAATCAATTAGTTAATTGCATGTTATAGTATGTTCATGCCTATTTGGTTTCTAAAAATTTATTAAGCATTTTTACCCAAAGTAGCCAACTCACCTACATAGTTCTATGTCTATTTAATTGCGTACAAGTTCAAACTTCTCCATTTTCTTTGATTGATAGATTTGTTGCCCTTATCTATTCTTTCTCTCCCTGTCTTTATTGCTTAAAGGAAAGCAATCCATCAAAACGTGAATATTTGATTGTAGCCAGTATATCAAACTTATATAATTTTTGCATTCATTTCGCTCATTCAATTTTACGTTTCTTATTCCAGCTTTTAAATATTGAGCTCCTCCCTTATATTTCTCTGTGGCCTTTACTTCTCTTCTCTGTTTCTTCCCTCCCCCCCCCCCCCCTCTGTTAGCTTCTCAAAACCATCACTCCGCAGCTCCTCCCTGATCTTCCACCCCTCGTGCTCCTCTGTAGCCACTTAGACCGTGTACTCCTTCTTTTGCGTAAGTATAGATAATTTTTTATAAACCTATGGTATATTATAATAGATACTGTGTACAGTAGTTTATATATATATATATATATATATATGTATGTGTGTGTGTGTGTGTACATTGATGTATGTTTATGAAATAAAATATGTATATATTACACACTATATTCTCTGTTTTGTTTTAAAATATATAAGTGTTATAGGGTATAAGGTACACATATACAAAGTTATATGTTGTATAAGAATATAATTGGATTTGTACAGATAAAGCATGGGTTTATTGGTATTATAATTACGTAAATACTGATTTTATATAAACAGTTATATGATCTATTTTTATATATTATAGAAATTGGAAAATCTGGTTCGACAATGAATATATGTTTACTGTTTATATATTTACAGTAATATATATTGATTTTGTTTAAGTATGATATAGACAGTTTTTATAAGTTTTTTTAAAAAAAATAAGTTATATTAGTTTGGATTTTTCTTGTTGGGTTAGATAGGGTCACTGAGTATACATATGTATATATTTATACCTTATGTACGTTTGTATATATACATTTGTTAATTATATTTCAAGTTATATGTTAGTTATAATATATTATGGTTTGTAGTATTCCTAATATTTTAAAACGGAAATATATATTGTTGGAAACTTGTAATACAATCGCGTTTGTATATTTTCTATTTAAGTTTATATAACTTTATATGTATGTGTATATATAATATAAAATTTGTTCGCAAATGTCTATATGAGTATACATTAATTGGTTTTAAAAGATATAAATATATGGAGACTTTGTTCGAAGTGTTGAATTAAAATTTTAATTTGAGATATATGATTAAATTGATTTTAATAATAAATTATAAAAGTATATACATCATTTTCTGTCATATCAAGATGGTTCTAATTCATTTCACCAAATTCTTATCTCTCAGCTTTGCTGAATTCGTGCCAATCTAGCGTTGCTTTGAAATTCGTAGCTTGTTGTGTTGTTTATCTTCTCTAGCCTCTAGCCTCGAAAGGTGAGCAATCATCACGATTAACGTTCTTTTATTTTTTAAATTTGATTTCAATTGAAACGACAATTGAAATATGCTGTTGTTAGATTTTGCATTGCTATATATGTTGTTATCTGAAATTATTCACCTGTGGGATATGACATCATATCCTGTTGTTTATATTTTATTTAAATTATTGATGATATATGCCTGTTATTTTATTGTATCATCGGTTATCACTCTGCAAGTTCTCTGTAGTTTAGAATTCACTATGGGTTGAAATGATACATACCCGAATGGACTTTAGAATAGGAGAATTTCGTTATGGGTTGAAATGATAGACCCCAGCGATTTTCATTTAATTAAATTTGAGATTACGGGTTGAAATGATATCCACCCGTATATACTAGTGTACGGATTGAAATGATAAATATCTGTATCACTTGACCATAGAATATGAAATATATACAGACACCGCTGGTCCATATATAAATGTTTTGAAAATAATTTCTATGGTTTTGAAAAGAAATATATGGTTTTAAATAAATGTTGTTTCTTAAATGATTATATATAAAGGGTAATGTTATATATAAATTTAATAATAATTAATTTAATTAAGATTGATTTAATACATAAATTGTGTTGAATATTTATGTAAATTATATTTCAAATAGATTTTTGCAATAATGGGGATAAATTAAGGTGGGGAGATAAATTTGGATTTAGCTGAAATGGTATTAAATTAAGAATTTTAATTAGTTAAATCGATTTGAACTATTAATGTGAAACTTAAAGATATGATTTTATAACTGGATGTTGACTTAAGTGATTTAATGAATATTTCAAGTTTTAAATAAATTAAAGGTAAGGTAAGGTTGTTTAAATAATACTGAATTTACTAAATGGGTATCTCAAGACTAAATAATAACGAGGTTAAATCAAGATCTATAGGAAACTGTTAAATTGACCCTTGAAAGGTCAAATATTAAAACTTTGAAATATACTGGGATGTAAATGGTTAATTTGTGATTCAGATCTGTAATTGAAATCAATATAATTTAAATTGGTATTTAGAAACTGAATTAAGTGGAAATTGATAATTTGAGATTGAATTAAATTTGAGTAGGCAAGTCGAGTTGATTTTGAAGTGATTTGTGAAATTTGAGGAACTTACAAATATTCTACTTTATAAAATATGTATATATATTTTGGAAATATATATATTCAAAATGAAATGATATTTTGTTGCCAGGTATAAATTAATTTTAATGATCAAGGTGTTATAGTGTATATTTCTACATTGTAGATAGTTCCTCGGATCCTTAGAGAATGGTTATCTCATACATCCTCTAAGTTATTTGTATTTCAGTTGATATTTCGGTTGATATTTCACTTGAGTTGAATTTATTGATATAAGAATGTTAATCCTGACTCGAGTGTTTTGTGTTTTTGCTTTACGCTCGGGTCAGACTAAGCGATACAGCATTTGAGACTCGCCTTTGGAGTTTGGAGCTTCGTTTGAGGATCCAACTATTGATTCACCTTTCAGCTCTTTCAGTTGATTCGTTCGGAGAGGTCATATGTTCGTAGTGGAGACTTCACTATATTTGAGATATTCTGTTGTATTTTTATTTCTTTGATATTTATATAGTAGCTTCATGAACTACTATTTATCTATTCCGCTGCATTATTTTATAATACTCTGTGTCTGTGATTCTGTGGTTGATTTGTTTACTGTATATGCTGAGTTTTGCCAAATTTTAATTAACAATTCGGTATTTTGAATTATTCAAGTCGGACATGTGTGGTTTTATTGTCGATTTGAATGGTCCAAAATAGCGGGTCATTACACTTTCTGACTATCTATCTCAATTATAGTTTCTACGGTTACTATTAACCTATTAGTTTTCACGGGCTTACTAATAACCATTAAATGTTTATGGATTACTTTTCCGATTTCATAGTTTTCATGGGATCACTAAGAACCTATTGGCAATTCCATTATCTTTTCTCTTATCTAAGTTTTCATGGGTTGGCTAGGAACTTATTGACTAATTATCAACATTTTAATCCGGATATAATTTTCATAGGCTAACTATAAACCTATTGGCCCCTGCCAATATCAAATCATAGTTTCCTTGGGCTTACTATGAATCTATTGGCTCCTGCCAATATCTTTTGGTATACACTAGGGCTGTTAATTTCCAATATGATCCGAAACACGAACCAAGGATTACATAGAAATTAGCATGTTAACCCAACCCGGTTAAGTTGGCGGGTCATTTTCGGATCAACCCGAATTTTACCCGTTTATAAATGAGTGGGTTTCGAGTTGATCCATGAACCCGAATTTGACCCGTTTATAATCTGTTTATACTTATATGGGTTGACCGGACCAGATTATGACCCATGAACCTGAATTTGACACGTTTATAACATGTTTACGACCCGTTTATACCTATACGGATTGACCCGACCCGTTTACGACCCGACCCGTTTATAATCGGGTTACATGGGTCGGGTCGAGTCAATCCGTTTATGTGCTAATTAGAATGTAAATATTATACGAAGAAGCAAACATAATAATAATATAATACCAACACCTGTGGTTTTATATCCTTGAAATTATTTTATATAAAACTTGGTTAATCCCTTGAACATGTTATTCAAGTAAAACTTCTTCAAAAACATGTTAAAGCTATTTATTTATGCCATGGTTTTTCCTTTAAATTGAGATTGGGTTATTTGTTTTAAAAATCTTAAAACATCTCCTTCGAAACCCCTAGATGACCTTCGAAAGTAAAGAACACTCCTGTTACCGGTGCCTGGGCCCGGCTTCAAAATAGTAGTTACAGAGACCAGTGTTAATTGTTGATGGAAGAAGGGTCGGGAGATGAATCTACCTCGAGTCACTGAGAGGTTTGCTTCGAGTCAAGGGAGTGCTTACTTTGGGCCATCTTAATATCAACTTCGGGTTTGCAAGAAGTTGGCTTCGAGTCGGCAATGAGAAGTGCAAGGGGTCGGCAGTTACCATTAGTGATCGGCATACCTATTGGGGACCGGTATACAGCTTAGGGTTAGTGATTACTCGAGATCGACATAGCTTGGAGGGATCGGCAAAAGCTCGGGTCGGCATTGTACAAAATGGGTCTTGGGTCAGCATGGCCTAAGATGAAACCCAAGTCAATATTTCATATGCTCACCCTCTGATCGGCATATGGCATAAGGGGTTCTATTCAGCATACTCAGGGTTGGCAAATTTGGAGCATTTGGTATGTTCGGAGTGGTTGGCAAATTTGGAGCCCGGGTCGGCATAATGGGAGCGATCGGCATTATGGGATCAGCCTTATGGGGTCGGCATCTTTAGGTCGACATTGTTAACATAGCAATGTTGGGCTAAGTTCTCTTGGTGATGGGCCCAAGTGTCCAAAGGAAAGTCCAAGCTCTAAAACGTCAAGCTACCTCCATCTATAAATACAGGGACAGGGGTCCATTTTTGGAGATCCTTTTCGAGAACCTAAGGAAGACTACCATTTTCTATACTCAATTTCTTTTTGCTCCAACTTGTATTCAGAATTTTCCTTGTGAATTGTATCTGTAATCGAGTGATTAATAAAGCAATAAAGAGTATATCAGAGTGGACATAGGCAATCAACGCGGAACCACTATAAATTCTGTTTTCTTTACTTTCTGATGTTTTGTTTTGCAATATATTGTGTTATTCCTCCTTTTTCATTTGATTTATTCATTTATCTCACTACACAAATCTATTAGGGGGTGTTTGTGACCAATTTTGATGCTAACATTTTGGTTTTTTCACCGAGAACATCGCTTTTCACGCTATTAGGATCACATTTGTTGCTACAAGATTGAAGAAGTCCCCCAGGAGATCCAAGTTCATTCTCAAAAGTTTGCAGATACTATTCTGAGTTTTAGAAACATAGAAAAAGGACTCTAAGGTGGTAAGGCCACGCACCAGATCTACCTCCCATAATGTCGATGCTAACAGAACTGTTAGTGTCCAACAAGGAGGGACAAGCAACCAACCAGCTAATGTAGGTGTGGAACCCATCGCGACCCAGAACCTTGCTGATTCCATTCCCATGGCTGAATTCAATGATCTGATGAGAGAGCTAATGGAAAGCAGGAGGCAGCTGAATGAGCAAATCCAGGCGAATGCCAACCTGATGAACCAGATCGCTCAACAGCGGCGTCATCAGATGAGCACCACAGGCGTAGGCATTGCAGGATTGAAATAACGCAAACCGAAGCAATGGAGAAATTAGTAGCAGGCCACCGCGGGCAATTTAGCGAAGCTGGTCCTGAACCTTAACCGAGAGAATGGCTACTCAACTACACCTAGGAAGATGCGGTCAACCTGGAATAGAGAACTCGGGGACTAGAGCATGCATAGAAGCTGGTCTATTCCCTCGCTAGAAGGATAATGAAACAGATCCTCAGAATACACGCCTAGAGGATAACAACCCAAGGAGGCGTGAAATGCCCATAAGGCGCTAGCTATAACAATCACGTGGGATGGAACCTGACCTGGCACCCCTTATCCAAACTCCGGATTTACCTGCAATGGTTAGGCAGCTGATGAGGGAGAATCACGGCTTGACTAATGACGATTGGGGGGTCTCTAGGAGCCATACTTTGTTTACTGACAATATTTTGTAGGCTGAATATCCCCGTAGTTTAGCATGCCTGTAATGCCCGCTTATGAAGGAAAGACCGACCCCCGCCAGCACATTATGAGGTACGAATGGTTGATGGACTTGGCCGAGGCGAATGACGTGACCAAATAGAGGTGCTTCCCCATAACTCTATCTGGAATCGCTACGATGTGGTTTACGAGGTTACTCCCATGGTCGATCTTGATATTTGATGAGCTGGCTACAAGATTCGTGGAGCAATTCCGGATCCATATTTCTCGCCCCAAAGATGTGATGTCGTTATCCAGTGTGATCCAGGCTCCTAATGAATCACTGAAAGATTACTTACAAAGGTTTTATGATGTTGTTACTGAAGTTAATAATCTGAATGACTATACCATTCTTATGGTCGTGATGAGGGGGGTTGACCCAGAATCTGAGTTTGGTGGTTGGCTAGCTGGAAAAACGCCGACCACGCTGGAGCGTTTCAACTCAAAGGCGAATCAGTTCATGAGAAAGGAAGAGGCCAGGTTTTTCTAGAAGGGGCAATTCTGTTGGACTAAGAAGGGAAGCGGTGCAAAGCAACATTACAGTGAAGTAATCTGGCGAGAGCTCTGGAAAGGTTCGGGTCAATGTCTAGAATAAGCCAGGGCAAAAAAAAGGGACCGGAGGAGGAATTCATGATTGGAAGAGGGAATCAAGAAAGTGAAAGCCATAAATTCCTACTTATAATGAATATACGCCCTAAGCACCACTTTTGAAAACATCTACCTATCCACCTGTAACACTTTTCAGTATAGGAAGCCGCATTCGAAGGAATCGACCGAGGAACAGAAGCAAACGGGGAAATACTGTAGGTTTCACGAGTCTTATGGGCACAACACTGATGAGTGTAGGGACCTCCATGATGCCATAGAAAAATTGATTCTCTAGAAGAAGTTGCAGCAGTTTTTAAGAATCTACAAGAAGGCGGATAGGACGTCTGATCCCAATTGAGGATAAACTCCATACTGACTCGAAGAGCCTGCTCAAACCGATGGAAGATTGGTGATAAACACGGTAGTTAGTGGGCCGCATCTTGTAGATAGGAGTTGGCAAGAAATGGAGCGTTATGCTAGTTCTTTGAGACACGTGATTTTGAGTGTTTCTCAAACATGGTGGATAGGACTTCGACAAAACAGCAGCGTATGATGATAGATGATATAGTGTTCGAGAGTAGGGATGTCGACCGATTGGAGGCTCCTACGATTGACCTAATGGTTATCTCTGCAATATTGGACCCGTGCTTGTGAGGGGAATATTGATTAATTGTGGAAATTCTATCAATATCATCTTTAAGAAGGTTTTATGATTAGATAAGGATGGAGACTAAGGATCTAAAACCATCTGAAGCCCGTATACACGGTTTTAATGGTGCGGCTACTGAGGCAGTGGTTTTGTTGAGTTGTTTGTTGGGTTGGGTGAATGTGAACATAGGAGGATACAAATCCTACCGTTCATTGTTTTGGATGTTAATTCTTCGTATAATGTTCTTCTAGGCTGACCGACCCTGGCTGAGTTTAGGGCAGCTCTTGCCCCATGGTGCTTGACTTTGAAATTTCCCAAAGATAATGGAGTTGGTGTTGTGCATGGCGATCAAGCGATTGGCCATGCTTGTTATGTGGCTGAGCTGAGAGAAGCCCAATGAAAGGAAAAGGGAAAGGGTGTGGAAAAATACGTCTGCATCCAAGTTACTGATAATTGACAAGTAGTGCCTAAGCCTTGGTTTGGGCACCACAATCGGTTATATAGAGAAATGGATCTAAGAGATGATGAAGAGGAACCCAAGGAGGCCATGGCAGCCCGGCTGAACTGACGATTGATATCACAATCAGCCATGACGATCCATCACGGGTATTGAAAATCAAATGACAACCCAGCCCTTTAATGATGAGGGAGCTTAATGATTTTCTTCGATCGAACCTTGAATTATTCGCTTGGACTCATTTTGATACGTGTGGGATCTCACCCGCCATCATAAGCCACACGCTTATTGATCCGAAGTATGTCCTTATAAAACAAAAAAAGATGAGGCATGGACCCGGAGAGGTCTGTTGCTCTCAAGGAGGAGGTCAATAAACTTAAAACCAACAGGTTTATTCGCGACACACTCTATCCCGAACGGATATCTAACCCTGTACTGGTAAGGAAGGAAAATGGAAAATGGAGAACATGTGTTGATTATTCAGACCTGAACAAGGTTTGCCCCAAGGATAGTTTCCCCTTGCCTAGAATCGATCAATTTGTTGACTCAACCGTAGGACATGAATTGCTGTCATTCATGGATGCGTACTCAAGATATAATCAAATCCCAATGCACATCCCGGATCAGAAGCACACCAGTTTTGTCACAGATGTTGGATTATACAGTTATGTGGTGATGTCGTTCAAATTGAAGAATGCGGGAGCAACCTATCAGCGTTTGGTTAACCTAATGTTTAAAGATCAAATCGGTAGGACGATGGAAGTCTATGCCGATGATATGCATGCGAAGTCATGGTAGTCAAATGACCACATTCAAGACCTAGCGGAGAAGTTCGACATCCTCAGATTTTATGGCATGAAAATCAATGCATTGAAATGCTCCTTTGGCGTAGCATCAAGAAAGTTTGTAGGCTTCATTTTCAACGTACGAGGGATCAAAGTGAATCCAGAGAAGATTCAAGTCATTCGGGATATACAAGCACCCATGATTATTAAGCAAGTATAAAGTCTAAACGGGAAGGTCGCTACGTTGAGTCGATTTATATCCAGGGCAACCGATAAGTGCGTTCCTTTCTTCGATTTGATAAAGAACAGTAAAAGGGATTTCGAATGGACGCAAGACTATGAAGACGCGTTCCGAGCTCTAGTGAGTCATCTGAGAGACCCCTTGTTTTGTCAAAGCCCACGGACCATGAGGAGCTGTATATTTATCTAGTTGTATCGCCGCACGCCATGAGTGCTGCTTTGATTTGTAAGGAGCACCGGATCCAGAGGCCAGTGTATTATGTTAGTAAACAATTAACGGCGGCGGAAAGAAACTACCCAAAAATAGAAAAGTCGACGTACGGCTTGGTGATCGCGTCGCCGAAGCTTCGCCTGTATTTCTAGGCACATCCATCTAACATCTACACCAACCAACATTTGCGGCAGGTACTACAACGACCTGAAACCTTTGGAAGGTTGCTTAAATGGAACATCGTGCTTTGCCAGTTCGACATCACCTACCTGTCTCGAAGAACTATCTAGGGACAAGCGTTGGTAGATTTTATAGCAGAGTTCACTATGCAGGACGAACCAAATGGAAGCAATATGATTCCTACTATATGATGAAAACTATATACCGATGGAGCGTCCAATGATCATTGTTCTAGAGCTGGAGTCGTTCTTGTAACCCCCAAGAACCGATCAAATTGTTGTGCCTTGAAGCTTGATTTCCCGCTACGAACAATGAAGCCGAATATGAGGCGTTGATCGCTGGACTGAAGCTTGCTAAAGAGCTCAGGGGGAAATCGGTCGAGATCTTTTATGACTCACATCTGGTGGTGTCAAAGTTAGAGGGGACTACCAGGCAAAGGGGTAATGGCTTGCCCAATAACTTACTCGAGTTCAAGATTTATTGGAAGACATCGAATACTACGACATTTCGCACATCCCACGCGAGTAGAACGAGGAAACTGATTCATTGGCAAAGTTCGCAAGTATTGGCGATGCACAACAAATGGGCTTGGTTTCTGTCGAAACACTACACACCCCGAGTATAAATGCGATGGAAGTTGATCATGTAGAAGAGATGGAAACATAAAAAGAATTATGGATGTCTCCATTTAAAGAACACTTATTGTATGGAACCTTACCTTAGGAATGAAAAGCGGCAAGTCCTTCGCAAGGTCTCACGGTATATTACGTGTGACGGGATTATTTATCGGAAGGGATTCTTTGTTCCTTTACTCAGATGCATCACCCATGATGAGATAAAGCGGGTCTTGAAAGAAGTCCATGAAGGAGAATATAGCCACACACTGGGGGCAGATGCTAGCTAAAAAGACACTTTGTTATGGGTACTACTGGCCGACTGTGAATCAGGACGTCGCAAATCATGTGAGAAGGTGTGATAAATGTCAAAAATATGCAAAATCTCCAAGAACGCCGCCGATGGAAATCACGCAAATGGTTAGCTCATGGCCATTTGCCACATAGGGAATTGACATTGTCTGCTCATTGAAAATTTCCAAAGGTGGTGCGAGATACGCGATTGTCGCGGTCGATTACTTCAGCAAATGGGTAGAAGCGGAACCGGTAGCTATGATCACCACCAAAAAAGTCATTAATTTTATTGTGCGAAACATTATATGCCATTTCAGCCTCCCGTCGATTATTGTCACCGTCAACGAACTCAATTTGATAGTACGGAATTCAAAGAGTTCTGTCGGAAGTATCATATTGAGAAAAGATTTGCAGCAGTCACTCACCCTAAGGCGAATGGGCAGGTTGAAGCTGTAAATAAGATAATTAAGTCCATCTTGAAAAAAAAACGTTTGGAAAAGGCTAAAGGCAAGTGGGTGAACGAACATCCTACGGCATACTGGGCATACAAAACCACTCACAAGTCAGCGATTGGTCATACCCCATTCGCCTTGGCCTACGGAGCCGAAGCTGTTACACCCGTTGAGCTTGAAGTCACTTCCCATCAGGTAACTTATTACGATCCCAGAACAAACCGAGATCTCTTATTAGAGTCATTAGACTTTATTGATGAGAAGCGTAAGGAGGCTAATTTGAGGGCGGTTGCACATCGAGTCGCCTGATATTATAATATGAAAGTCCGACCAAGAGTTTTGATGTGGGTGACCTTGTTCTAAAGCGAGTCTTCGATCACAACACACATGAATCCCACGTGGGAAGGGTCGTACGTCATTGAACGAAGGCTTGGAGAAGGAACATTCAAGCAAGCGACTATTGATGGTATAACGCATTCCAAAGCATCGAATAGCGAACATCTACGTCACTGTTTTACCTTGTTTATTTCTTTTGCATTCCAATCATAGTTGTTTTTAGTATTTGCCTTTCTTGTTGTTTTTGTTTTCAATATGTAATAAGTCAAATTAGTCTGTCCCTATTTTTCATGATGAATAAAAGCTTGAAGCATCTTTTCTGTGAACTATTGTTGTTTTATGTTGTATAATTATGTATCGAGATTATTGACACTAACATTTGTGACGTATGAACACATACATATAACTAAAAATCGACCAGCTGTAGTAAAAAAGAAAATACTCTGGGTCCCCAGAGCATGGACTAGAGTATAAACGATTTAAAAAATCTCTAAGTCCCAGAGCGTGTAGCGTGGACTAGAGTATAAACGATTTGAAAAATCTCTAAATTCCCAGAACGTGGATTAGAGTACTCTGAGTCCCTAGAACGTGGACTAAAGTATAAACGGTTTGAAAAATCTCTACATCCCCAGAGTGTAGATTAGAGTACTTTGAGTCCCCAAGGCATGGACTAGAGTATAAACGATTTGAAAAATCTCTAAGTTCCCAGAGTGTGGGTTAGAGTACTTTGAGTCCCTAAAGCGTGGACTGGAGTATAAACGATTAGAAAATCTCTGAGTCCCCAGAGTGCGAATTAGAGTACTCTAAGTCCCTAGAGCACGGACTATAGTATAAATGATTTGAAAAATCTCTAAGTCCCCAGAGTGCAGATTATAGTATTCTCAGTCCTTAGAATACGGACTAGAGTATAAACGATTTGAAATATCTCTGAGTCCCCAGTTGCGGACTAAACTAAAGGCGATGTGAGAAAAGTCTATAAGTCTAAGGGGCGAACTTAAAAATTCCAAGTGTCCAAACTAACGGATGAACGAGAGAACATTCCACCGTCTACTGCCTGCGAGTTTTGGTCTAAGATTGATGAAAAATGCTCAAACTCTTAGCGATGGAATACGACTGTTGGCTATGATTCCGAACTTGTGTTGACGGTGACTTCTGATGAAATCCGCAGAGAAGCTCTGAGATTAAGATAATAAATTATCAACAAAGCCTGAAAAAATTATCACAACTACTTGGAGCATAAAGATTAATCTTCCATTGAAATAATAACACACCCAATGATTGTCTAAGGAACAATATTTTATTTACACTCCAAAATTTTCCTTACAACCCTCCAAAGGTTCGGAGGCCAAGTTTGTACATCTGCTGCTAACAAGGAAAAGAAAAAGGGAAAACAACTGTTCAACTCTAATTTATTCGAACTAAGCAAAATATTACAAGGCCTGAACTATTTCCTCGCCTTTCTATCTTTTTTTGGCTTTTCGGGAGTCCTCTCAGCCATGCGTTTCTTTTAAGACCCCTTGCTGCCTTAGAAAGAGGCATTTGAGTGAGGAGAGGGGACTACTATGGGGACAAACCCGCTAGGAGGATTGAATTGCAGTGGCCTATTAAGGGGATCATCAAGCTCCGCCACCTTGGGCTCACCCATAACTTTGAGCTTTGCCTTCCCCTCTTTTACAATCTTCTCCTTCAGACTGAACTTGGCAGTGTGCTCAGAAGCGCTTGTAATCATAACATCATCGTGTTCCTCCGAAAGTAATGGATCTTCGAGTTTATCCTCATCTCGTGCCTCAATTACTAGAAGACTGGGACCAGGAATGTCTCCAACAGCTGGTGCCTCGGCTTCTTTTCCCACCTGCTCGGTGGCGACATCGCTCCTTGGAGTCGACTCAGGACCTGGATGATTTACAAGGTTTCCTGAAAAATAAAATATTAGATTACTGCCGTCATTCATTGAGAATGACAATTTTTTAGATTAGAAAAGGTCAAGATAAATACCAGCATCCAGTTGACCTTCAGTGGTCATAGGAGTACTCCCTTTAATAATCGAAGATAACTTATGAATGCCAAGTCCAGGATTTTACAGGTCGTAACCGACATGTTATTCAAGAGGTTGGGAAGATGAAGTCTTGGTAGGTTGAACGAAAGTAGGACCCTGGGGCTCAGTGCCAGATGGCTCGATAGTATCCTTTTTCTCTTCAGATGGTGGAGGAGCTCCGCCAAACCAAAGCTTTGCAGCAACCAAGTCGGATGGCTCGTTTCCTTGAAGCACTTTTTTTCAAGTGCCTCTTCATCAATCTCTGCCATGCCCGACTCCACTTTCTTGATCTTAACGAGAGTGCCCCAAGCTTCGGCAATCGACTCGAGGTAACCATCGCCCAAGAAGGTTAAATCATGGTGGAGGAGAACCCTTGCATTAAATTCAGTAATGAGTGGGTCGAACAAGCATTTAATTTCCTTCCTATCGGATTCAGTCACTGCCTCAATTCAAGAGTTGGATTTCATGATTACTGCTTTCATGCCCTCTTTGCGAGCAGATTCCATCAGCACTTTAATCTGGGAGAGTTCCTCATCGAGCTTCGCCTTCAAGTTTCTTGACTCGATGATTTCATCATAATACTTCTACGACTCCTCTTGTGCTTCTATTTTGTCTTCCTTTTCCTTTGATAGTAGCCTCTCCAACACCTCCACATGACGGGCTAGAGTGTCTTTCTCCTTTTGTAAGGAGTCCTTTTCTGGAGCCAAAGTGCCACTACGCTGGAGTGCACCGTTTAATTCTATTTTGTGAGTGGCCTCTAAGCAGCTAACTTCCTCCACCATCTCTTTAGCATTCCTTTTTGCGTCCTCAAGTTGGGCTTTGAGTGAGAGAAATTCACTATCCAGACACTTTATGATGTCCTTGTCGTAAACGGCATCTAACTTAAGGCGGTCGATCTCATGTCAACGTTCAATAGAAACTTCCGAGATTTTTTCGACCAAGTGTATGAACGCCTCGTGCTGTACATATACATCCTTCACACATGCAAGTGAATCTGCTTTAGCATTCCCAGGATGGGATGTATAGCCAGGAGGAAATTTAGCCCGTCGAAGCAAATCTTTGGAAAGATGGCTTTAAGCTCAGCTAATTTTTCCGTCGTAGTTGAGTCGTGAGCAGGGACTGGAGGGATTTGTTCTGATGAAATCAATGTTTGCTTACGGTTGGAATGTTGGTTGCAGGGAGCATTGGATAGAGAGCCTCGATGTGTGGGCTTGTCTACACCATGTGAAGGAGGATTTGTAGGGTCTCTTTGACGTGAAGTATGCCCTTGGGATTTCCTTTTGGAAGACGAAGATGATACTCTAGAACGATAATCTCTCTCCCAGCCTTCATCTCTCTCTACGTTTTTCGGACTCGGGATCCCAGCCTGAGCGGCGGAAGATAGAAGAGCCATGAAGGCGATCGAAGCCGTATGAATGAGTCATTGGGCCTGTAAATAGGGCTAAACAAGAATATGTTAGTAAATGCCATATAAAAAGTTGAATGCAAATGAACGATAGAGTGTAATGCTTGTGTGTGCCCCAGTGCATTCCCCCAACGGACCGATGGCCTTTTCTTTACTCATAGGAGTTTGTTCTCCTTGATTGGGGAGTTGCTTACCTCCGCTGCTTCTTGTGGGAGAATTAAGTCCTTCAACACCAAGGTTAGTGAAGTCATAATTTAACAGGTCGCTTGGAATAGAAAGATTGGAGAGTCCTTTCAGCGAGCTCTCCTTTTGTTGGGAAGACGACCCCTTCTCAACGGGAGTTATAACGAATTTTGGGGTCTCCCCAGTGTTCCTCTTTTTAATTCTATACGCCAAACTCTTTTTCTTTTTCGAAGAAGGTTGCAGCTGGATTGTGTGAGGATCATTGGCTATTGGGGCCTGTCGAGGACTTGTGTTTTCATTATTAAGCTCCGAGGCTTCTGTTTCTTTGATCTCCCCTTCCTCGATGCCTTCATGGACTCCTTCAACAGGGGTCATTGCGGGGCCAACTTGTTCTCTCCTCCTATCGACGATTGTCCTTGAGGTTGCTCTACTCTATGGAAGGCCAATTCTGCAGTCGTCTGCAAGTAGCCCTAATAGCGAGAGCAAATCGTCAGTGATAACAATTTGATATCTCTATCCTCTACCGAAGTAGCAGGGATAGCCTCAACTTCCCTGGAATACCTAAAGCCTTTGGGCTTAGTGCGAGCACCTGGAAGAGTTGTAAAAGTTCGTGAGATTATAGAGAATATGATTTAAGTCTTTGAATTAAGGGCGGAAAAGGGAAAAAAAACTTACGTCCTTCCAACCACCTTGTGAAACCGAGAGGATATCGCACATAGAACCACTCTTGCTTGAACATAGAAACCTTGTTCCATGCACCCATTAGAACTTGACATCTGGGTAGTGGCTCAAGAAATACATATGAGTGGCTGATGGCCCGTCTCTTAAAATTATAAATATATCAGATGTCCTCGGGAGTTGGCGGATAGAATAGAAAACTCATGAAAAGTAAGAAAGTGACGTGGATAAACGCATAGCTGTTAGGATGCAATTGAGTAGAGGCGATTCCCATATACTTCAGCACTTCGCGGATGAAGGAGTTAAAGGGCGGCACGCACCCGACCTAGCACATTAACTTGTTACATGCAGTGTACCCGGTTGGGGGCAAGTGGGGTCAGTCTTGCCTCGACGGAACCAGGACATCTTCGAAAGGAATCCCCTGAATAGAGCACAATCGACGAAGGGTCGTTTTGCAAATTTTTTAAGCTTGTGAATCGATCGAGTTATCCAAAATTAATGGCATCGTCCACAATGTCGAGAGCTGGGTCTATGATCTAGACGGGAAGAGTTGGAATCTCGAAAAAAAGGACTAACTTCTGGCTTAATGTCTCTACTACCTCATGTTGCCGGCTTTGCCTAAGCATATCGGACAGAGTAGTGGAGCTCGATTTCCTATCTGACTTAGAAGACATCACAGGAGTGCGCTTTGTGTAACTAGATACCTATGTTAGTCATACTCGTAAGACAATCGATAATAAAAGTAATGATAATCTGTCCTCCCGTTCTATGTGTGAACTAGTACAATGGATTTGACATAAATACAAATAGATTAAGACTGGAAAAGCAAAAGTAAAACATCAAATTTCTTAGTTTTCGTCCGAAGAGACCATCATTGTTGATCATCTTAGACAGCGTGGAAGGTGATCGACAACAAAAAGTTTTAGGATCGGATGTTGACATTCAGAGTTATGAGATTCTAGTGTTTGAAAATGTTGAGTTAGCTTTACATTTAACTCATATTAGGTGGAATGGGCTTAGTTTGTTCAAGTTTGAGTCTATCGGTTCATATGTGCCAGTCGTGATGATTATTAGTCACATTGTTCTGAGGCAGTGAAATAGACAGTTAGATGATTGGATAAATCAAGTTAAAGTGATTTAAAGTGCGTCAACACCGATCCCAGCCATCAATGCCGATCTCTTCCTTAAACCCTATATGTCGATCCCAATTTCCCTAAGGGAATGTCAACCCCTTCTTATTCATCCTATATAACGATCCATCCTCTTCCAGAATATATCGAACCCTCTCCTCAAACCTATATACCGAACCCTCTCTCTAGCACTATATCAATCCCTCTTTCTCTCCCTCTCTCAAAATTATGCCAACCCCAATCCCTAAAAACATACTGGCCTCTAAAAACATATCGAACCCGTTTCCTATATCTCCTATGTCGAGCCATCAAAAACCAACTCCAGCCTATGCCGAAGCCCTTTCTTCCATCTTTGCCTTCTCTCTCCTTCCTTTTCTCTTCTTCTTCTTCTCGATGCAAAATCCTATGTGCCTACGCGACTATCAAACTAGGTCAAGTTCGAAGGTTATGGCCTAGTAATTCGAAGTGAAGCATGAATACGTACCTATGTGGTTATATCAAACAGAGTAGGTAGATGTCGAAACTTAGAGCTGAGAATTGATAGGAAGTTGTGATTGGGAAGATGGCTTTATGTTATAGTGATGGCGTTTCGGCAAGGGAGAGGTGTAGTAGTTTGGATGGAAGATAAAACTTAAAGAACGTGAATGTAAAGAAGTGGAGAAGGATGTGAATTTGGATTTGTATATGGAAGGGGATAGGAAGTTGAACCGGTCTCATCCAAGAGACCCGGTCTTCACAGTTGAAGGGGTCGGCCATTGTATATGTCGATCCCCATTTAGGTGGACCCGGAAAGGGATCGGCATTCCTATGCCGATCCTTCTTTTTAAATATATATATATATATATATATATATATATATATTAATAATAACAAGAAATAATGCTTGAGTGGAAATGGTCATAAGCATGAGAAAATTCTTTGTGAATCCAACCTTTGAAAGGTTATATGCATTCAACTTTTGGAAAATTAAACAAGGGCAACCCGAGGTTTTCTTAAGACTAAACTTATATGTTCAAACGAGACAAGGCTTCATCGAAGGTTAATGGGAAACAATGATCAGTTAATGACTTGAACGAGCCTGCCTCTGGAAACATGGATTATTCGTTGATTTAAAGTGCGTCATGTTATTCACAAGACACACTTTGGGGGGAAAATGTTACCCTGTGCCTAGGCCTGGCTACAAAATAGTGGTTACAAAGACCAGAGTTAATTGTTGATGGAAGAAGGGTTAGGAGATGAATCTACTTCGAGTCGCTGAGAGGTATGCTTCGAGTCAAGGGAGTGTTTACTCCGGGCCATCTTAATATCAACTTCGGGTTTGCAAGAAGTTAGCTTTGGGTTGGCAATGAGAAGTGCAAGGGGTCGACAGTTACCATTAGGTATTGGTGTACCTATAGAGGATCGGTATACGACTTAGGGTCAGTGATTACTAGGATCGGTATAGCTTGGAGGAATCGACAAAAAGGCCATGTCGGCATTGCATAAAATAGGTCTTGGGACGGAATGCCCTAAGATGAAACCCAGGTCGGTATTCCATATGCTCACCCTCGGATCAGCGTAAGGCATAAGGGATTCTGTTCAGCATACTCCGGGTCGGCAAATTTGGAGCGTTCAGTATGTTTGGAGTTGTCGGAAAGTTTAGAGCCCGGATCGGCATTATGGGAGCAATTGGCATTATGGGATCGGCCTTATAGGGTCGGCATCTTCAGGTCGGCATTGTTGACATAGTAATGTTGGGCAAAGTTCTCTTGGTGATGGGCCAAAGTGACCAAAGGGAAGTCCAAGCTATGAGACGTCAGGCTACCTTCATCTATAAATATAGGGACATGGGTCCATTTTTGGGGATCCTTTTCGAGAACCTACGGAAGACTGTCATTTTCTGTACTCGCTTTCTTTTTGCTCCATCTTGCATTCAAACTTTTCCTTGTGAATTATTTCTATAATCGAGTGATTGATATAGCAATAAAGAGTATATTCAGAGTGGACATAGGCAATCAACGCCGAACCACTATAAATTTTGTTGTCTTTACTTTTTGTTGTTCTATTTTGCAATTTATAGTGTTATTCCTCTTTGTCCATTTGGTTTCTTGATTTATCTCGCTACACAAATCTATTCGGGGGAGTTAATGACCAATTTTAGTGCTAACAACTCCTTTTCAAGACACCGTGAATATACCTTTCGAAACCCTTGTTAAACAATCTCGTTCGAAACCAAATAGGCCTTCCGAAGGTATTAAAACACTACTCAAAAGTCTTTAGAAACATAACTTCGAAACCAATGAAAGTACCACTTTCAAAAGTATTGGGTTTTACCTTTAAAAAAATCTTTTGGGTCAAAGTGGTTACATAAGAAAGTATCTATCCGAAAGCTCAAAACCTTTGAGTAAAACTTAGAAGGATTGCATCGAAACCCTCTTTTAATACCATTGCCTTCGAAACCCATGACCCCTTTCGAAAGCATTTAAGAGGTGGCTAAGTATAAATTTAAAACCAAGGCACTCTCGAAAGCATATCGAAAAATAAATTAAATAAACTTTATATTTGTAAATTTAAATAAAATACAAAAAAATCATTTAAATAAAATTAAGGGACGTTCTAAATGAATTAGACTTCAAAGGTCCAATAAAGATCCGATAAAAGATTTTTTTTTAAATTCACACATAACGTCCACTGCGGTCTAACCTAATTCCAACATGAGGAAGCCAAAAGATTCTAACACATATTCAACCAAAAAGAGGAAAATAACGTCCACAACAACTTGGGATGATTCGAACACTCTTCAAACAACACAATTTAAGATTTAAACAATACAGATTGTGTTCTATGACAGATGAAGAACAAAGCTCTAGAAAATTTGATAACCCCAAACTCCACTTATTTTCTTGTTAATAATAATGATTTTTCATGATAGTATATGCATATTTAAAGTCATTATGAAAATGAATTAAATTGAATTAAAAAGTGAAATGACACTTCAAATAGGTAATGATATATTAATTCAAGAATAAAATATACTTAGATTATTATATCTATATCTATATATATACACTTGAATAAATAAAAATAATTTGAATTTTGTTCAAAAAATAAATTTATTAACAATTTGTCAAAATAAAAACAAATTTATTTTCATACATAAATTGATATACAAATTGAAATAAATTATTTATTAAAAATATTTATTTAAAGAAATATAAATTAAATAGAATATTTAAATAATAAGAAAAAAAAAAAAAAAAAAAAAGTTTTAAAAATTAAAAATTTAATTAAAAAAAAAAAAAAAAAAATATAAAAATTTAAAAAAAAATTTAAAAAAAAAAAATTAAAAAAAATAAAAAAATAAAAAAAAAAAAAAAGAATTAAAAAAATTAAAAAAAAAAAAGAAAAAAATTAAAAAAAAAAAAAATAAAAAAAATTTAAAAAAAATAAAAATTTAAAAAAAAAAAATAAAAATAAAAAAGAAAAAATAAAAAAAAAAAAAAAAAAAAAAAAAAAAATAAGAAAAAAATAAAAAATAAAAAATTTAAAAAAAAAAAAAAAAAAAATTAAAAAGAAAAAAAAAAAAAAAAAAAAAAAATTAAAAAAATATATTAAAAAAAAAAAAAAAATTTAAAAAAAAAAAAATAAAATAAAAAAAAAAAAAAAAAAAATTTAAAAAAAATAAAAAAAAAAAAAAAAAAAAAAAAAAAAAAAAAAAAAAAAAAAAAATAAAAAAAAAAAAATTAAAAAAAAAAAAAAATTTAAAAATAAAAAATTAAATAAAAAAAAAAAAAAAAAAAAAAAAAATAAAAAAAAAAATTTTAAACAAAGTATACCTCGTCGAACCTGGAATTATAATATTCTTACTTCAAGAGTTTGCAAAGCTTTGTTTTCAATTTTTGCAAAAAGGAAAATAAATTTGGCATAAGTCATTCTTTCCGACTTTGTAGCAAAAATGTTTCTAGACGTGAACATAAGCGTTATCATGGAGTGCATTTGACAAGAATCTTTAATTATTATGGAATTAATTTAAATGGAGAACCAATTTCCAAAAGAAAGCCTTTTGATAAGAAAAATCTTTCTATTATGCACATTCCATATAAGTTTGTACCATACGAAACTTTTGTGGAAATAGAGCAAAGATTGACTGTGGAAGATATTATGAAAAGATTAATGGAAGAACAGGGCATGAAAATAGAAGAAGAGATATAAGAAGAAACTTTCCTTGAAAGCATTGAAAGGAAGAATAAGCCTAGTAGCCATGATTTCCAAAGAAATGAAGAAAACCTTCGTAAAAGTTAAAAGAAGCTTAAGAGGTCTTTTGGCAAAAAATTCTCAAACCTTTCAAGAAAGATGGAAAATTATTTGGGAATATCATGAACAAACTTGATGATCACTCTCCATCTTCATCTACTTTTTCTAGACTTTGTATCTTATTTTCTTTTTAGTAGTAATTTGTATTATTTTATTTTTTTTGAATCGTGTATTTCGAATCTAATTAATGCAATCATTTGAATTATTAAAATTATGATAGTTATGCATATTATATTTTTTGAAACTATATAAAAAAAAATAGATATCTAAATAAACAAAAATAGAAGTAAAAGAAAATTCAAGTAGGCTGAAAATTGTTTATATGTCGACACACACGGACTACACGTCGACATACAAATAACAAATGCATGTGTCGACATACACCATAAACTATGTCGACATAGCGGTAAAAACATATTTTAAAATTAAAATTAAAATTAATTAGTTAGTTATTTTAGTGGGAACAATTATAAACGATGTTAACACTATAAAAGCAGTATTTCAGACAAGAAAAACAATTCAACTTTTCTTTTCTAGATAAACATATTCTTTTCTTACAGAAATACTAATGATGAATAAAGGCAAAGATTTCCCAAAATAGTATGGGTGAAAACATAGAGAAATCTCTACAAAACTTCAAGAGAGCACTTCATACTTCATATTATCCTAAGAAACCAGAAACATATAGAAATGAATCAAATGCAGATGGCATACGGACAAGAAAGGCGATTCACATTTCTTCGCTGCTTTATCGTTTATGTTCTAAAAAAAATGCATATGCTCCTGAGAACGCTCTCTACATGGAGAAATAGCAGATGAAGACATGGATGTTGATAAAGAACTTCTTGAAGAATGGAAAGTGATCTCAACTGATCATGTCTTTGACCCTAAAAGAGGATGTATTGAAAACCCTCCCAAATCGTAAATATCAAAATATCCAAAAATTGTTTTTATTTGCGTATTTATTTCTTGTATTTGTATATATTTGTTTTTATTTACTGTAAGTATAGTGAAACATAAAACTAGTTTGTATAATATAAGTGTCTTATGTAAAATTGTTTAATTTAATATAATTGTTTATTTTAAGTTTAATATATAATGCTTGCTATAATATTTATACTTACATTGAACAACACTTGTATTAAATAAAATCTACACTGAATATCTTAATTTGCATTTAAATTATTTAGATCTTTATGATAATAGAAAAACATACCCATATACTTATAAAACCCCGTTATTCTATTAATATTCCCTATATTCTTTACAAAAATTATATCCTATTTTTTGATGACAAAGAAGGAGAGGAAAAATGTATAAAATATGTAATAATCAAAAAATAGAAAGAGCATTAATATATGGAGAGGTAATCAATTTGGGGGAGTTAAACTCTTTTTCATCTTATATTTTATTTAAGAATATTTAGATGATTGTCATCACAAAAAAAGGAAGATTGTTAGAAACATAAGTATTGATTACGATGATAACAACCAGATAAATATTAGTATCGATGATTTTCCAAGTTTATGTATGATATAGTATATAAAATACATGAATTTATTAAGATATATTGCATGATAATCAAGTAGAGATGCGTACACTAATCAAGGCAGATCAATATGAAAACTTCGGTACAAGACCAGGTAGATCAAAAGAAACAAAGCAAATCAAGAAGATCAAGAGGAATCAAAACGGATCAAAATCAAAAAGAGAAAAAGCAAGACTAAAAGAAACAAAAGAGATTCAAAAGCAAAACTATGAGAAAATAAGAGACTTAAAAATCAAAGGCTGGAAGAATACAATAGCAACAGTCGGTCAGTTTTATAGTATATCTAGTCATAGAATTAATTGTCAAAAATCCCGTAACAATTCTTTGAATTCGCTCTTTTAAAACCCATTATTTTATTCCAAATAATCAATTTATAAAAGTTATATTTTGGTTTTACAAGTTTAAAGAGTTAAAAACAATTTTTATAAAGGAATTATGATTTTAAACTAGGATATGTCGACATAATAGCCGTTAGGTGCAACTTTTCATTTTAAACGAACGGACTCTTTCTTTCACATTTCATGAAAAGTCAATTTTCTTCATCTTATACTTATAGGCTTTGAAAAACGAATTTTTAATAGAATTCTCCATCATTTCTCGTGCTCTCTTCTCTCACATTTTATATAAGAGTTTTATTGCCTCCGTTCTCTCTATTTCTTCAAATATTTGCAATCTATGAAAAAGTTGAAGAGTCTACATTCTATTCTCTATCGGAGGCCAATGAAAAAAATTAGAGTCTACACTCTATTTTTCTCCTATTTCTCAAAGAATCAAAGACATATATCGCTACCGAAGGTCTATAGGAAGTCGTATTGAAGACCACTTGAAATTATAATCAAAATATTCAACTTCATGTAGATATTATTATACTATTTGTTTATAAAGGTGCATCCTGCCATCTGTAAAAGATCAAGATAGCATAGGTGTGTGCCACCACCCGTGAAAATCAGAATAGGTGTTCTTACCACCTGGTTTAAAGTCAAGAAGGTCTAGGCGCGTCCTCCCACCCTTGAAAAGTTGAGACAGATGTTACTTACCACCTGATTCAAAGTCAAATTGTAAAGGTTTGTTTACCACTCGTGAAAGTGCAAGTTGGTTATAGTGAAATTATGTACGGAGTATATGACTGGATGCGGGATCGAAAATCCTAACCAGTATAAAAATCTATATTCTCTTTACTTTTAGTGCTTTTACTTATTGCATTTATTATATTACCGAGCGTGATTCTGATTCTATATTATCAATTTTGATAATACCAAAAGTAAACTGATGATAAGTTTAAAAATACTATTCATCCCCCTCTAGTATTAAATTAGCCTTAAAATCAACTCCGCACAAGAGTGAATATAAAAATGATATAAATTTGGACCAACGGTAGAATTGAATTATTATGCAAGTAAAGAAAATTTGAAACGGGTCAATAAAGAATTCATAAATGAGATCTAACAAACTTTAAAAAGAAAAAAAAAAAAAAAAAGGGAGTGATGACAAGCATGAAGGAATAAAAAAGATATCTTCATCATCCTCGTCGGAAGAAAATAAAATGATAATGATAACGATGATAATAATACTAACAGTAATAAGGAAAATTCTATTTGTACCCCAAAAATTACTTTATATACACCGTTATTTTTTTAGGAAATTATATTATTAAATTACTCTTCTTCTTAATTGCATCTTCACATATCTTTGATATATTCCATTAAATTAAAACCTCAAAATTAATGAAATTTGATCAAATCATTGCAATTTTATAAAGAAGTTGATGATTTATATCATAAAACCACAAATATCAATTAAGACTTTACCACCAGTTGCTCTAATTTAAAGGTGTGAGTTTTTTTTTATAAAATTAAAGTTGATTTTTATTAAAATTGATAAATTACATGGGTAAAAAATAATTATAATACTAATCCTATAAATTAAAATCCATTTTGTTTATCTTTGACTTAGTTTAACACTAGAAATTTCTATTTGTGTAAATGAGTTTTAAGCTTGAATGAAGTAAAATGATGACAATAAAAACAAGGATACTCTTGTAAAAACAATGGTGTAACCAAAGTATTTTTTGATGTATACAAGCTTTTTGTATTCTTTGGTATAAGCTAAGTAATTATTGGTGTATGAATAGAATTACTCTAGTAATAAAACTGAATGATTAAATAAAAGAAATCAAAAATTGAGGTTTGTTACAAAAATGGAGAACTAAGGGAAATAACCAAATACAAATCCCTTCCTCTACATATGAAAATAGGAAGCTGATCATGTTTTCTTGTTGATACTTCTTACAGGTTTTAAGACCACGTAGTTGTTAAAAGTTGGTTGTGTACTGGTTAAGCAATGTAATGGCAACTAAGCAATGCCAAAAATCATCCCATGGTTCGGTCTTCTTTCTATTGTTGTGCTTCAACTAACTTTGAGTCACGCATATATTGCTTTGAGCATTGAAATGGTATCTATACCAATAATATTGAAACACAGCTGCAACCATCTCAATCTACTAAGATATTTAGCTAATAGTAGCAAAACAAAATTTACCAATTAGCAGTCCTACTGGAACAGACATCAATAGTTCTCATGTGTGGAATATATGACTCAGTGCGGTTCCAACAAGTTAGGGGAAGACCGGACTTTTTTAATATTCGCACACAATCACCTTCCTTTTCTTCTTCTTTTCTTTTGCCTGGATTCTTGAAATTTTATTTTACTTAATTATGCGTGCTAATACATATGAGAGCACTTTGCCTACACGCTTCCTTTCTCAAATTGAGGTTTCATATTTATTTGGAACCTTGTGATGTTGAACTCATTCTTCAAGTAACTGCGACAGCTCCCTTGCATAACAACACTTCATCTAATTTCTTGTTACTTTGTAGACTTCTCTTACTCAATTTTTCTTCTTATGCTGTGTGCCAATATTTAATGCCACCCCAACACAACCAAAAATTCAAAATTCAAAACCAGAAGATAGAGATCAGAAGAAAAAGAAAGAAAGAAAAGCATACTACTACAGTTAATATCAAAAGAAACCTATTTCTTCATCTTACCTATATTTACAAAACTGTATTACCAACCTCTAATTTCTTTTCTAACTTGATCACCAACCTCTTCTTCTTCATCATCATCAACAAAACTTTTCTCTACAGTCACCATTGGCTACTTTTTGGTAAAAAGAAAAAGAATATTATCATAGAGATGGCCTCTATTTGTCTGTTGCCTTCTCAAATAAAGCAAAACCCATCTTCTTTTTTAGACCAATCTAAGAAATCAAGTTTTCTCATCAGAAGGCAGAAGCAGCCACATACAAGAAAACAATCCATAACTCCAGTAAGTCTCCTCTACATAACAGTTTAAAATCATATTCAAAGCAAAAATTTCAAATTAATAAAAGGTAATTAATTCATTTCTTTAGGTTGCAAGGTTATTTGGTCCCTCGATCTTTGAGGCTTCTAAGCTAAAGGTGCTATTTGTGGGAGTAGATGAAGGGGTGAAGGGTCCGGCAAAGCTACCAAGGGCATATACTCTAACTCACAGCGACATAACTTCTCAAATTACACTTGCTGTTTCAAACAATATTCACCAACCTCAGGTAATATTAGAAATACATACTTCAAGAACATTCCCCTGGTTTCACCCAATCTGGATCACATTTTGGATTGTACGGCCTAGATCAATTGAGTAAACTAAAACAAATCACCTGTATTAATTTGATTTGGACCGTGCAATCCAAAAATAGAAGTCCTGGATTCTTGGATGAACATGTTGGTATAGGAAAAGGACACCGATCAAAAGAGAAATAATGTGAATATTATAAATATGCAGCTACAGGGATGGTACAATAGGTTACAAAGAGATGAGGTGGTGGCAGAGTGGAAAAAAGTAAAGGGAAAGATGTCTCTTCATGTTCATTGTCATATCAGCGGTGGTCATTTTCTGCTTGACCTTGTCGCCAGTCTTCGCTACTATATTTTCTCCAAGGAGCTTCCACTGGTAATGATAATATATAACAGTTTATTTCTTAAACTCCACACTGAATATATTTATCCTAATAAAATGTTACCTGAAGGTTCTGAAAGCATTTGTGTACGGAGATGAGAGCTTATTCAACAGCTACCCACAGCTGGAGGAGGCACTGGTCTGGGTTTATTTTCATTCAAACATTCCAGAATACAATAGAGTTGAATGCTGGGGGCCACTAAGAGAGGCATCTTCGATTGGCCGCCATGCTTACAACACTTCAGATGATGGTGAGAAACTGCTTCCCCAACCGCAGTGTCAAATAGAATGTGACTGCTGCTTCCCAACACATGGGATTGTGCAATGGTCTAGTGATATTGATCCACCCCAAGAAGAGAACCAAACTGCTGCACAACCACAAAACCAGTAAATAATTAAGTTATTTACTTTGTACATGTACAAATAGATTTAGGATACTAGCATTTACCAAATGGTGCATGACCTGTAAATAGAAATATGCACCTAGCAAGCTTTAAAAGCAGAAACACATGCATAAACAGACAGGTGCTTTCTAATCTATTTTTTTATTTATCAAACTTGAATGTATGTGTAATGTAAATACCCACTTTAATGTCATAGCATTTAACAGTGTATGTGTGTGGGGGTGAACAGGGGTACAAGGCCGGAAGTCAAAGTAAGCTATCGGATTGTTTCTCAAAATTGATAAAACCATCTATAGAAACAACCACTGTGATCAATCTGACTGAAGGTGACATGCTTACAATGTTATGAAATATAGAAACTACTATTAAAGCCATCTAATATCGTATACAACCACATCATTATTTTTCTCTCTGTCTTTCTAAAAGATTTCACTTCAATTCTTACCTAGTATTCCTTAAAGGAAAATAAATAAATAATGATCACTTTAATTCATTATTAATCAAAGCATTCCTTCTAACTCAAATACTCCACCAAGTTTTAAACATATAAACATAAGTGCACTATCAGTCTTGCACATGTAATTTCAAAAAACAAACTGTAAAGGAAATTAAACTTAACATGCTGCATTTGTTTCTTCAACTACACATTTTAGTGAGTTGAGATAAACAAAAGTAGCTCAGTTCACCTTAAAATGGCACCTGGAGAAAGAAAAGTTTATAGTACTTCAACCTATATGAGATGTTCCTACTTGCTCCCTTTCCTTTCTTAATCCATGTATATAATAACAATTTTTTTTACTGAATCATCAAAAGAACTAAAATTTTCCACTTCAAGCTCTATAACTTCTTAGTTAGTGCATCCCCTCGTTATTCAACACCTGTAGCAAATCCTTCCCCAACTTCTCCCCATCATCACAATAGATCCCTACAATAACAACATCCCAAGTCTCCAAATGTGGGCACACTCCTAAACCAAGCATTACCTCAATCGCCTTGCACGCCTCCTCCATCCTCCCCAACTCACAAAATCCCTTAACCAATCCATGAAAAACTGAAAAATGTGGCACTAAACCCTTCCACACCATTTCCTCCAAATACTTATTGGCTTCATCTAACAACCCCTTTCTGCAGAGTCCATTAACCAAACTACCATAACTCACAACATTAGGCAAACATCCATTCACACACATATCATCAAACACCTTACATGCATCTTCTGGCCTTCCTTCCCTACAAAACCCAACAATAACTGTATTATAATGCATTATGTCTGGATTACAACCTTTCACCTTCATTCTACACAACATCTTGTATGCTTCACGGAGGCTCTTCTTCCTACACAGCCCATTTAATAAAGTCGTGTAGCTCATTGCGTCTGGAACCATACCCTTGTTATGCATGTCTTCTAGGAACTCTACTGCTGTATTGACCTGACTCTTCCTACACAGCCCCTGCATCAGAAATCTGTATGACTCCGAATCTGGCTGTAGATCGAGCTTGAACATAGTGTTGAATAGGCTGTAGGCAACGCTCAGTTTGTCGTTCCTTGAGAATGCGGAAATCAGAACGTTGAATGACCGAACAGGGGGGGAATCGTGAGATTTTAAAAGGGAGAGCGCGGAGTGTAGTGTTGAAGAATGGGAAGCAAGAGAGTAAAGGATGCGGTTGAAGTGTTTGATGTTGTCGTAGGGGATCGAACCGCGGTGAGTGTTGAGAAGTGAGAGTATCAGATCAGGGCGGGAGTGGGAGGAGAGGATTAGGGTTAAGGAGGAAAGGACTGATGCGGGTATTCTGGTAGTTCTGTAGTGTTGGTGTAGGAGAGAGAAAGAGTGGGAGAACTTTGCGGATCGGGCGAGTTTGAGGACGAGAGAAGGAAGAGAGGAGAGGGAGGGAGAAGGAAGGAGAGAGGATGAGAGGTTGAAGATTTCTTCGGCGAGCAACGGGTCGGATTGTTTTGTTATTAGTTTACGGACTCGGGTTGGAGATCCGATAGAGGAAGAGGACAGAGAGTTGGAGAGGAGAAGATAAGCGCAAGAGATTGGTGATATCGGTTTTTTGAGTAGGCTGAAGAATATGCTATGCGCCATTAAAATGAAACTACCGAAGAAGGGAAAACGGAAAAGCTTGACCGTTTGAGTTGGCACCCCTAAAACTGGTGCAGAAGAATAATAAAGGTGAAAGAAGTAAAATTCAGAGGATTATGTTACAAGAGTACGGTTTAAAGTTCGTGAATTGTAATCCCAATATACAAGCATTTGTTAAACACTCACCCAGTAAAAAGGACTATTGGATAAATACATATTAACCATGTGCATATTCACCAAGGCCCGGCCCAGGTTAATTCTGGATCCTAGGCATGTGTCATTATCAATGCAAAGGGAAGAAACAAAAAAAGAGATCTGACATCGTGTGAAATATTACAAGAAGCATGAACTGAACTTGCCCTACAAACAAACTAATCCAGCACAACCAACCTATTTTTGATTAACAGTATTATACATAAGCTTTACGTGGTAAAAATCAAATGCAGTGGGCCTTTATTGTAACATGGTCTTGGGCCGTCGCCGAATTGGTCCAGGCACAGGGTCGGTCTTGCATTCAACAAGCGTCTATACAGTGGACATTTGTTGAATAAACTCGGATAGATCCTTGTTCAACGAGCACCTAGAAAATAATTGTTTGTTAACATAGCGTCCATGTATAGGCACCGGTGTCTATGATGTATGAACTTGTTGAACATGCTCGAACCTTTGGAGGTTTGTTCAACAATTGCTTTGAATTTTGCTTCTGAAAAATAATTAGGGTTACAACTTGGAGTTAAAATTATGTAATCCCATCTTTAATCGAGATGCTCTTAACGACCAACAAAACAAAATAATCATAAAAACCAAAAGGTAATGTATACAAAATTAAACCATCCCTACTGTTATCTCGTCTTTTGGCAAGATCGTGATATCGTAGAGTTGGTTAATTAGATTTCATGATCATCATGGCAGGAAGCCCGAAGAGATGGTTATTAGGTTCGGACATCAGATATAAGCAAGGCTATGGATGATAGTCAAACGTGTTCAAACGAGTAGCATCCAAGAAAGGCTAAGTATGAATTTGCACTTCCCCTGGGTAGGGGATTGGATTGGATCACTATGACTATGGATTATTCGGATTGAAAATTCAACTCAACGATGATCGCTCAATAACTCAACAGATACCAGAGAAATCAAGGAAACAACAATGGAAACATGAAGAGGAAGTGGAGGGGGACCACCACAATTGAGTTTGCCACGTGGCAAGCCCCAACCATCGCGCCGATCCCTAGGGAAGGACCAAGTGGGCCCCAAACTTTCTGGATCAGTCCGTCTTGACTTCGGTCTTCTGCACGTGGATTTTCAGCTGGATATATACACGTCTTTTCCTATAATTAAAGAATCATTGGCTCATGTCAAGGGATCTTCTGGCCCTTCTTCATTGTTTCTCTTTCCTTTCTCCATTAATTTTCGAAGGTTAAAACAAATTGTATTTGTAATTCTACATTATAATAAAAAAGATTATTATAGTGGATGTAGACCAGATTTTGCCGAACTACTATAAAACTCGTGTGTTCATTTACTTTTTTGCTATTCAATCTGTAATCTGCACATTTAATTCTTTGTTTGGATTTGAATTTGGATATTGAATCTATAGTGTTATCATATTAGTTGAGTGTTTGCGACTAATTGTGGTGCAAAGACTTTGGTATCGAAGCCAGGTTGCTTGCACCCGTAGATTTAGGAAATGATTTGGGGCTTGGATTTAGATCAATGGCTAGGCAATCAACAAGGAGAGCGCTTGCAAATAGAAGCCGCTATGGAGGGAGTTAGTGTAACGACCCGTAAAATTTCGTCAAATAAAAAAATTGTTAATGAAATAAGTTTTGTAATTTAATGTCGGAAGAAATAAAAATTTGTGATGTAATAATAAGAATATAACTGGAATACAATGAAATTGTATAAACTCAAAGTAACTGATAACTGCTTTAAATGAAATTCCAAATAATTAAAAGAATTAAAGAGTTATAATTGATATAGATTGTCAATAAATTATAGTAATGTTTGTATTTATTGATAATTGGATTTAAAGAGGAATTGATAATTTAAATCTGATTAATTTATGAAATAATGTGAAATAAATTATAATTGAATAAAATTAGCGCTGTAATAGTAATTATAACATTTGGTTGTGAATAATAAACTTATAAATGTGATAAAAAGTTAATGGTGACAATTATTATATATTGCCTATTTATTTAGCCTGTAAAACTAAATTTGGGAATCAATCATAATAAATTTACTTAATTAGTGTGAGTTAAGACAATAACTGCAAATTATGAATGTAATAAAATGTATAAAATGTTAATTATATTCATAAGGAAAAACTGATTTAATAAAAGAGTGAAATCAAGCTAATAAGTTAATTTGGGATTTTAAATTATAATTAATGTTTAAATTTTGGCAAAAATTCAATATAGTTGAAATATAGTGGTTAATACAAATAAAAGATGGAAATGGTAGCATATTAGTGAAATAAGATATCAACAAATGTTAACTATGTTACCAGAGTAATAATTGATTGAATAAAAAGGAATTGAAATCAAGTTTCATCAAATTATTGGAATTTAAGCCATAATAAATGGATTTATTGCAATTAAATAATAAGTTAGTGGAAATTAAGATGAAATTATAAAATATTAATGTAGTAAAAGATAAACTAATGTTACTTATATCATTAGGGCAATAATTGACTGAATAACAAGGGTGAAAGGTCAAACAAATGGATTTATTGGAAATTCAATTTATAATTACTGAATTTATTGAAATTGAAATTAAACACTGTAAATTGTGCAATGTTCAATATTAAATTGATATAGAAATTTGTTTTAAAGGATTACAAATTTCTAAGTAATCTAAAGCGATGGAAATTGTAAATTTTTAAATTTGGAATTGAGAAGGTGGTTTAATTAATATAATATTAATGTGAAAATAGTCATTTTGACCACTGTCTCGGATTCGACGAAACCAGTTTCATCACATCCGTAACAATGAATTATTGTATGGTTTCAAATTTCGTAGTGATTGGACTTGTCGTTTGATCGTACGTGCTACGTCTAGAAATCAATGTAATTGAAATCAATTGAAATCAATTTGAAATAAGCTGATTTTAAGCTAACTTCTTCATACGATGGAATTTGGACTTGAAACTTGTTCTATTGAATTTAAAATTATTGAAAACATCTATTTTGATATATGGGATGACCAATTTCGTTCCAGTAGCAGAACGGACTTTTTGGGTCGTTTATCGTTCAACTTTCAAATCAATCTTGTCCATTCATTTCTGTTTCTAGTCTGCCTATAAATAGTCAGTTATAAACCCTAGCTGCTTCTTATTTTCATTTGTTTGTACGTACAATTCTCTCTGGCTTCTCCTTCTCAATGGCAGACAAACCAAACAAATTCCAATTCCTACTACAAATCAAAAATTCTAACTCCTCCATCCAAACAAATTATATATCGATTTGAAGCTCTCGACGATCGCAAGTCAAATCTACAGTCTATTTTTCGATTTGGATTTTTATGTGGCCAAAAATGGACGATTAAGTCTCGGTTGTTCGTTGGGCTTGCGATCGACTTCGACCGATCGTCGATTCTTTGGTACTGCTGTATAGAGAGTCGAGTGCGTAGTCCATCTGTGTGGTTGGTTTGGTGAGTTGACGGTTGGATCTACCGTGAAAATTCAATTAGGGTTGATGAATGGGAGGCGACGCTGGGGTTTTTTCGGTGACGTCGATCATCGTGGGGTCTCGAGAATCATGGAGGTGGCAAAGGCGAGCTTGGTCGAGGTCGCGGCATTTCTAGGGGGATGCGCGATTATGGTTCGACTGTGGCTGTGGTCTTCATGGCGGTTGCAACCATCTGCATGCGTGCTAGGTTTTGTGAGGGAGTTGATGATGTGTCTTGTTGAGGTGTTCTCTTTTTTTTTTAATTAAATTTGAAACGTTCTAACCTTAATAACTTTTACATATGAGTCCCATTTCATGCACGGTTTGTTCCGCTAGAATCGTAACGAAATTTCAGACGTTTTAGCACTGGTTTGAACGAAGTCTGAGATCATTGAATTTTGGGTCCTATTTTGGATTTTAATTCGATTTAAAATCGAAGATGAGTGTTTTAATCTACTCACAACTATTAAATTTTGTTACGTTAGTTAAATTTAATTTATAACGTGATTAGAAATTAATTTATTGCTGTTTGATATGTTAAATTGTCATTCTGGTTAAATTTGACTTTTATTGCATTTAATTATCGTTTAATTTAATATTGAATTTTAATTTGGTAATTTAATACCTGTATTGATTATCATTTATCTATTGATGTCATAGATTTATTTAGATGATGATTGTGATGTATGTTTGATCGTTGATATTGGATGACTGGATGTTGTAATCTATATTGCTATAATATTGCAAGTTCCCTATGGGTTGAAATGATACATACCCGAATGATCTATAGATTAGGGAAAAATTGTTATGGGTTGAAATGATAGACTCGAGCGATTTTATGGACTTTATTTAAATTCGGGTTTGCGGTTTGAAATGATATATAACCTTAAAATTTAAAATTGCGGATTGAAATGATAAACGTCTGTGTCACTTCACCCTAGGGTAGAAAATTATATACGGACACCGGATTGGTTAAATTAAATGATTTGTAAATCTTTAAATTTTTAATTTAGTTAACTGGTATTTTGAAATAGAAATCGATTTATATAAACTGAATTATTTTCGAAAATCCAAGTGTAAATGTTGAAATTGGAATTGATTTAATGAGTTGTTCAAAGGATTTAAATTTGAAAATTTCAAAGTTGAACTGTCAAATAAAATGAACTTATCGGAATTGAGTTATTGGAAATGGTTGGATAACGTCGATCCATTTCAGACTAGTTAAACTAATTTTATCAATTTAAAACTATTTTAATTTATTTAATCTATTATAACCTATTTAATCCAATTTAATCCATTTTACCTATTTTAAACCAATTAAATTTATTTACTCTATTTAAATCCATTTAATATAATTTAAATCTATTTAATCTATTTTAAATCTATTTAATCTATTTAAAATTTAGTTAATATAATTTAAATATGTTTAATCTATCTTAAAACTAATTAATCAAATTTAAATCTATTTAAACAAGCTTTACTATTTAAACCATTTTAAATCTATTTAAACTATATAAGCTATTTATAATTACTTAAAGTATTTTCTAAAATTTCAGAGTGTGTAAAGTTGAATTATTTATATTTAAATCCTTTATGATGATACGACATAAGTTGGAATTTGGAATTGATACCTTTTGAAAATGACATATTTGAGTTATAGGATGATTTTGGAACAAGGATTTAATTAACCTACCTTATCGATAAATTCAAAAATGAATATGACTTTGAGAGTAAATATGATTTTTGAAAGTGATATATTTGGAAGTAAATATGGTTTTTGAAAGTGATATGATTTGGAAGTGAATATGATTTTGAAAGTGAATATCGTTTGAAAGTGAATATGATTTGGGAAGAGATATGATTTGAAATCGAATATGATATTTTGATATAAATTATGAATTGACTTTTGAAATGTAAAAGAACCATCCGGTGAAGGTGCGGTTGTTAAGTGGTTGTTAAAGAGACCGGGATCGGATATTGTCATACTATCTGCCAATACCGAAAATCACTTTAACAACTGTGTACGTGGTGGAGATTCCAGAAATGAAGTTGGATGATTTGGCGAATGATTTCTATATGAGGTATCACATGACCCTGACTCTCGTGAGTCAGCTTAGATGTGACTAAAATAGGAGCCATGCTGGGCCAAGTGAGGTCATTCCTCCTATCGGGCACATTTCTTCTATACTATTCTATTATTTTGTTATTGATTTGGTAGCCACCCTTGATTTGATTTGGGAGTGTGTTGAGGTGGGTGGTAGTAGCTGCTATGTGTTGCCACCAGTCCGGATCCGCAATTGGTATATCTACCCTGGCGTTGCCTCGAGTGTCGTGTTCACATGCCCTAGAGCGCCTTCTACGAGTTTGGTTTTTACCATACCTATGGAGTGTCCTTTGATAGCCCTCCAGTTTGCGAAGGAATTAAGATACTATATAGACTATGAGAATATATAAAAATGTGTTAAGGGGGATATGGGTAATGCTTTAACGCTATTTTAATACTTTACTTTATTGTAGACACTATTATAATAGCGTATTATACTACACAGTAGATAGTTTAATGGATCCTTAGGAGACGGTAATCCCGAACACCTCTTAAGTTACTGCACTCACGTTACACGCTGGATAGGAGATATCAAACCCCGTAAACATCTCTGATGTTGTCACACTCATATTTACCGTTGATTTAACTTATATGAGATCTTTTAATTTTTACTCCAGTGTTTTGTCTTTTCAATTCATTTGGGTCAGCCTGAGCATTTCAGGGTTGAAGACCTTATTTCTGGAGGACGAAGACGAAGATTCATACTAGTATTATTTATTACATTCCACTGCATCATGTTGTACTGCTGTATTTATTATTTATTTCTTCATGTTTCTGTAACTCTGATTTTGTGCTGTAAAAGAATAGTCAAATGTATCTATAAAACAGCTTCATGAACTGTTATTTGATTATTACATTTAGTCATTCCATTGCGAGATTCCATATTTGTTTTATTTCTCTCTCTTTTTCTTATTTACCATATAACAATCTACCTTTTTGAATGGTTTAAGTCTCGCATGTGTGTCTGCTTAAAACATCCAAAAAGGCAGGTCGTTACAGTTAGAAGGCTTCCTTGAGAGCTGGGGCTAATCACTCCTCTATCTACATCACCAGTAACAAGATGGAGACGATGATGGATGTTATGCAGAAGAGGATGATGAAGAGGCAAGAGGAGATGATTTAGTATTTTCTTAGGCAAGTTGGATAGGCTAGAGCAGGAGCTAATGACAGTCTGGATCAAGGAATTGGAGTAGCAGAATTTGTAGAAAATTAAAACCCGGAACATGAAATGAAGCTAATAGGCAGAGGAATCGAGCAGAGTAGCCGGCGGTGGCCCTCGATTAACATGGACCGATCGACACCGACCCCACCATAGGGATCGACGTCGATAGCTTGGGACTTGGGGGCATGCCCCCGGGTCCTGCTGGATCGGTCGGCGGCAGGCCAGTGGTTGATGAATGTGCAGTTTAGGGCATACCGGAATGTGGATGTCCATCTAAAGCAGTGCGTTCCCTAATTCCCTTGTGGACTCAGGAGGCAGGTTGGAAATGATAATTGGAGGCTACCTTTGGATGATAATGATATGTTTATGGAGATGATCAGATGAGCTATGAGAGAAGAATTGGTGAATAGGGATATGGAGGATGTAAATAGGAGTCTATTCACTCCTAATATCAGGCATGCTAAAAATCCATCAGAGTTTAAGCTACCATCGTTGGGGGTATATTGTTAACCCAAAAAATGGTTCAACACCCTAGATTGAGTGTAAAAGCACCAACTATGTTCTTACAGAGTAATAATATAGAGAATGAATTAAAAAGGGCATAAATAGTAAAATGACAAGAACTTTTTATCGTGGTTAGGCTATTAATGAAGCCTACGTCCACTTTATAACTTTCTATTAACTGACTGCTTTTGCAAGTTGAATTGGATTACAATATGATTGAATTTTATAATTTAGATCAAGTCACAAGTACAAGAGTTCACTGGAGAACCACGGTGAACCCCTAGATAACTGTTGTGTGGGAGGAAAAGAGTGAAAATAATCTCTGGAGAGTCCCAGCAGCCAGTCTAGAAGATCCCCTTTATGTTGCAGGTAGGATTGTATTTATAGACACATGAGAGTAATTAGGCTAGGCTGCTTTTCCAGAATCCCACACTCGATGTACAAAGGTTCTTTGAAAATTTCGTAAAGATCCAACATAATGTGATCGATCGCTAACGATCCATAGGCCATAATTGTTAGCAATCCATGTACTTAGGAGATTTTTGGGCTTCTTCTTTAGGGTTGCATCCCATGTCTTATATAGGTGCTTTCAGTGTAATTTCATAGCTAGTTTCCTTGTTTTGATGATGATTCAAGCACAGGTTGGATTGACCTATGACTAGAATCATATGTGTATTCACTTCTCGAAATAAGTTGCTTGGAAGGCCATGAAACTTGAAAAATATACTTAGAAGAGATATTTATTTACGATGCAAGAAGCTTGAATGACCCATGAAGCATCCTTATGGACTACCAGTGATCCATCCTTTTGCTGGATTTTTGTGTAATTCTTCTTGAGTGCTTTTGGCTTGTTCTTTTGGATGTCCTTTTCAAGTTTCAAGTCATTCTGGCATAGTCCATAAGTTCTAGCTCCTATTGAATTCTGCTGGATTAAAAATTCGACTAACATTTGCCCCCCAGAGTATGTTTTTGTTGGAAATAAATTGTGCTCTGGAATTGGCCATCCTTAAATTCCTATTCCATGAAATCTGGTCGATCGTATTAGGCTTACCGTGAAGTATTGTTTTTGACTTTTCAACTTTTATTGGTTCCGGATTTGGATCATCTTTATTCATGGAAACATATCAATTTTGACTATGTAATTTCCAAACTGTTCATGAATGACAAGGGGGTTGAGTTTGAAAAGTTCAAGAGAAAATTAACATGAAATGATGGATCGCTAGTGATCCAATCACTTTAATTTTTTTCATTGAAATCTTTCATATTTAGTACTATCTTCGAGCCGACCTTTCCTACTTTTCCTCATTTTATTTTCTTACAATCCGAACCAACCACAACCTAACAAGCCTTTATCGCCGTCACCATTGATTTCTATTGCCAGGGCCTACTACCACCGATCTCAACTACCTCTGATATCACCCCGAGCCAAACCCTAGCTTCGAATCACCGCTTGCTTGGATCACTACCAATTTTAAAGACTGCTAACCCTAGCTTGGATCGCCATGAATCCAAAGTCGAACCCATTTGCCTTCGATTCAAGGTTGGTGATGACGTGGTTATCATATTGGGTGTGGTTGCCAGTGAATTTGGGGAGATCAAGGAGAATAGTGAACGAAGTGGGTTGATTGCAATTTATTGGAGGTAGATAGTGGATTCATGTCTTGCACTTGACGCATTTTACTATCTTCGTCCAATAAATAGAAATTGATTAGTTCATGGCCTCGATGGTTCCGACGAGGAGGTTTACTATGGACTTGATCATCCTCGATTAGTTTTACTGTCACACGCTCAGTGTACTTAAGAATAGAATGAGATTTCCGTGTCGCTTCGCATAATGAATACATCATCGATCGTCGACCGATCATGGGTAAGTGTAGGAGGAATAACTTCAATGAATGATGTGAAAAGCTTTTTCCTTTTTCTGATATGAGTGAAATATCTACATAGGATAGAGCATTCATAGTGTTCATGGAACCGAGCCTGTCTCACATAGATAACACACTGCACTCACCCTAGTCAATGCTTGGAATCCGATGAGTTGGCACAAGTCAACATCTTTTTGGAATTCAGTCATTAAACAGATGGGGATTTCTAGTTAAAAATAGGGTTACCTGACCATGTTGTATACAAGTTATGTTATATAGAATGAAGCATCCATCATCTCGACGTAAATCCAGTAGAGGAAGCCCGGTACTCTTGGAAGGAGAATAGACATCAATTATGCCTTCGCAAACGATTCTCGCGGTGCCTACTTCTTCGACACCACCGGCTCAATATGGTTAATTGTTGCCAATTGGTCCGGCAGTCAATTGAACTCCTTTACGCATTAAAGTTTTACTTAACCCTTCAAAGAGAGCTTCTACTATCGTTTTTGCTAAAATTGTGCACAAATGACGATGTGTGCTTTCCGCTGAAAAATGAGTTTGCACACATGCCACCTTCAAGCTACACTGGCTTCCATCGGTACATGTGCTTGAATGGTGCAGTGCCCCCATTCAACCATTTCTTAAAGGACACTCTTTTGAATTTAGAAATAGCCCCATTTCAGATTCATCCTAATGGTTATGCAAGTTTGACTTGTATTCATGTTTTATTTATGCAGACATTCAACCATGCCCTAAACTTCGACGAATTGAGATACTTCCTTTCATTCAAGAAGAAAGAGGAATGCTTTGATGGGTTTAATCATCTTTGGATGACAGGGGGTAAGTTTTCTCTTCTCTCATTAAGACTTTTTACGATGGTACGATGTTTTAATAGATCGAATGCTTCTTACAGTTATTTTGAGGCCAAATAAAGATCCAACACCAAACTCTATCTTCCAGGCTCTGAAGGCCATAAATGCTATAGAGAGATTGGTCGAACTTTTGCTAACGGACGAGAATGTGCATTGGCATGGATTGTTACATCCTGCGAGGTCTGCCATCGCTGTTGAGGTTCCATCCCCTACCCATTCTAAGATTAGAAAATGCTTCACTTCTTCAGCGCACAATTCCGAAGAGGCGATCTACAAGGAGAAGGAGGTCCATATGGTGGATCAACTGAGTAAATTCATGAAGAAAAGGGCATTATGACTGGAGCTATTAGTCCTAACAGGATGCGTCCAATCCCGAAGGAAGGGGAAGAGGAGTTAATACTACGAGAAGGCAAGGTTGTGGTGATCATAGAAAAAGAGGAAGGTGAAATAGAGAGCAGAAGTGACAACGACCCCTTCTCTAGCGATGAGGAATTTGGTGCGCATTCCAGTGAAGGAGATCTCGAATCATGAGATGAAACTCCAAGTACGAGTCCCATTCTTTTGGATTTTCCTCCTCAAGAGATATTGCTAAAGATGCTCCCCAAGCAACTGAACGACTTCATGGTTCTCCGCCTAAGGAAACGGATATCAACTTTGGGGACTTGAGCAATGTTTATGTTGACATTACAGAACTCACGGGAGATGATTTTGAGCTTGAGGGATTGTCTCCTCAATCCGGTCATGTTGTTTCAAGAATTAGCCTGACTCCCACTGTACTAGCTTCCTGACCCGGTTTTGAAGTCCTTTTAGGACGCCTATGACACATTACATACTTCATCAAAGTCACATACACTCATATATACATTATTTGAGCTTATCTTTTGCTGCTAAAGTTACTTCAATTTTTCCTTATATTAAGTACTATGGGAGGTCATGGACTATATAAAGATCTTGAATAATTTACAGATGCACAATATGGGTCGAAATGGACTTCAAGCCGCCAGCAGCCGTGAGAAATTGAAAAATAATGAAGGAGGAGAAAAGATTGGGATGCTGAGGCTCATCATCAGGATGACAGGGATCGAGGCAGAGTTAATAGGGGTGGCTATTAGGAGAGGAAGACTCCTGATGATCGGGAAGAGCCATCCAAAAAGTTGAAAGTAGATCGTGATATTCATCCTTTCAAGCACCATACATCTGCCTCTGCTCTAGTTTCTATCGGAATTTATTCAGTCTTCTAATATTCAGTTCACTCCATCAACCCAAATTTCGTCAACTCATGTTGTGCCAGCTTCTGGTTTTTCACGCCCTCGTAGGAGGCCTACTTATATTATCCCATCTGGTCCACCTAAACTTGAAGCCGCGATTCCTAGTTGGTTGCTAAAGGGAGTTAAATTCGATCGTGACCTGTGTCCGATTCATGAGGATTCTTATGTACCCCATATCCAAGTGATTCAAAGCGACTTGGATCAAGCTGAAGGATGGAAGAAATTGTGTAAGTAGCCGACGAACATAAATTGTAACAACTATCAAGAGATTCTTTCTTTCAAGTCAGAAAAGGATGATTACAAAAGGATGCTGATGGAACATGACGCCATAATTGATCAATTGAAAAAAAAGAGGGATATTGCAATTCAAGATAGTAAAAGCAACGCTAGTTTGCTAAAGGAATTGAAGGAGGCTCATGAAAAAAATTGAAACTGTGTTCAGAGATGAAATCAAGAAAGCCCATGTTGATGAAGTCAAGCTGAAAAAGGAGCTTGAAACTCGAGATAAGATCATCGAAGCTAAAAAGAGAACCATCGCTGGTCGTGATGGAACTATCGAAGCTCATAAGAAAACAATCGCTGATTATGTGGGAATGGTGGAATCCCGAGATAAAACCATCTCCAAACAAGTTCAAGTGATTGCTTTGCTTCAAGAAAAGGTTATGCAACTCGATGTTGGAAAGACCTAAGTCGAATTTGAGAAAGCTGCTATGACAGTGGACTACTTGTAGCTACAAGATACCTTCGAAAGGAAGATGGTGAAGATGGATAACACCATCTTGAACTTCTATGTAAACTCCCTGCTGCATCAGTGCAGTTTCTGTATCTGGGCCCCAAATTCTCGCATACTCTTATTGTGGTTTAGGGAGAAATCTTGGCCCATTTTTGAGAAGACGAGGATGTGTACACTGTGTTGATTCATAGGTTTTGATTCATGACACAAGCTTCAGAGATCATGAGACGAACTACAAAGAGAATACTATACAAAGGTGACAAAAAGAGAATAAAAGTATATTGTGCACTACAAAGGAGACAAGACTACAATCCAGATATTAGTATTAATATTTTATTATATTGAGTCTTAGAATATTGTTAAAATCATTCCTCAAGTAGTCACACACACATACAAATAGTTGTATATTGTTTTATACTTAAAAAAATATGATCTGTGCACATAGCATCAGGACGGTCGACCGACCAGTAAACTCGGCTGACCGAACCTGTTATTAGTGCACAGATATGCTCTGTTTTGTGCATGATTTTAAACTCAGCCGACCGGCCAGAATTTTCAGTCAACCGACCTGGAAATAACGGCTATTTTTCTAAAGAGTTGCGATCGTTCATGAAGAGGAATCACCTTCAATCCAAGAGATATGGTCACAGCCTTTGATTAAAACTCTTCATGAAAGATTGTAACTATTCTATAACTATATAAACATATTTAATTCATTCCTACAATTACCAATTCTTGTTTATAATTCTGAAATTTATTCTCTATTTATTTCTACAAATAAAAGCATTCATTCTCATTCAATATCGCTAGAATCTCTGAATTAATTTATATGCTTCGATTCTACGAGATTACCCTCCTTCTAAATCTTCACACACACTGCATATTCTTAAGGATTTGATTATAGGAAAATTGTACTATCAAAAGACAATCCGTGTTATTCGGAACACACTCGTCAACAAATTATTTGTATTAAGTTGAAGTCCTCTTCGGCTGTTGAGGCAGAAAAATTCCTGTTCGGCTGCTCAGGTGTGGTATACCTATTCCTCCGGGTTAAGTGAGGGGTTTAGTCTAATTTCAGAGGATATTCTGGGACTGGACGTAGAACGGGAAGTTCGAACCAGTATAAAAATTCCTGGTGTGCTTGCTTTAATTCTTATTTTACTGCTATTATCAGTTTCCGCATTTATATATTATATTACAAGATCCTTAGTACTGCACGTACACTTTCAATTGGTATTAGAGCCTGGTATTATAGAGATCGTAACAACATCCTAGAATAAATGGCTACAAAGAGATCTAGTCAAGGCAAAAAGAAGAGGAAGATCAATTAAGAAAAATCAAAGGAGCAAACAAGCAAATGCTTCATGGCAAAAGATAATGAGGTTAGTGATCTAACTTTTGATGATATGATAGAAATAAATTCAGAACTTCTAGACACTTTAAGAAGTCTCAAAAGAAAATATAAGGAAGCTCTAGAAAATCATAAGAAAGCAGAATTCGAAAGAGATATGCTTAAGGATGAGAAGAAAATATTAGAAGAAGAACTTGAGAAAATTCAAGATTCACTCTTTGACAATTCTCAACTCGCTCCATTAAGTCAAGAAATAGAAGCTCAAAAAGAAAAGAATAATGCTATAGCTTCTGAGAATCATGAGTTAAAAACAAAAATTAAAATTGTTGAGTTAGATAACACTAGTCTCAAAACTAAGCTTGATGACATTACTAAAAATATTTCCAATTTTAATAAAGGGAGAGAAAATTTATCCAGGATTATTGAAAATTCTCAACCTGCTCAAATAAGAAGGGATTAGGTTATGTTAAGAATTCAAAAGCTCACAATGATAAAAGTGGTTTAGGATATAATAAAATTGATCGTAGAAATAGCCTTAGATGTGCTTTCGTGTATAGTAAAAATGATAGTGCTAGTACTAAACTTCGAGTAAATCCTAAACCCAATTTTTATAGAAATTCAAATACTACTATGACCTATAATGTTGATAATTTCTTTAGAAGTACAAAATCATTAACAGGAAATATAAATAAAAATTATCTAAGTATATGGGTTCCTGTTAATTAGAAAAATAAAGAAAAATACATTAATGATTATTTTGATATGCTAGTTAATAATGAAAATTATATTTATAAAGGCTCAACCACACCCAAATGGGTATGGTTTCCTAAAAATTAGGAAATTATAAGAACCTTGGGTATCGCATGCTTTAAATGTTAATTTTTTCTGATACCTTACATTATAAGTAGTAGTTATTTTGTTTTATATTGCCCTATGTTAACACTTATGTAAAATATATTTTATATCATTGTATAAACTCTCCTTTTTGTCGATGACAAAGGGGGAGAAAGATATTGCTCTCTAACACTATTTGCAGGAATAAACCATGCAAACACAGATTAAGGGGGAGAAATATATAAAAGCTAACAAGTTTTTGCAGAAAAGTCGCCATATATTCAGGGGGAGAATTACAATATATACTACTTCGTCACATAAGTATTGTCATCAATCAAAAAGGGGGAGAATGTCGATTCATAGGTTTTGATTCATGACACAAGCTTCAGAGATCATGAGACGAAATACAAAGAGAATACTATACAAAGGCGACAAAAAGAGAATAAAAGTATATTATGCACTACAAAGGAGACAAGACTGCAATCCAGAGATTAGTATTAATATTTTATTATATTGAGTCTTAGAATATTGTTAAAATCATTACTCAAGTAGTCACACACACATACAAATAGTTGTATACTGTTTTATACTTGAAAAAATATGATCTGTGCACATAACATCAGGATGGTCGACCGACCAGTAAACTCGGCTGACCGAACCTGTTATTAGTGCACAGATATGCTCTGTTTTGTCCACGATTTTAAACTCAGCTGACCGGCCAGAATTTTCAGTCAACCGACCTAGAAATAACGGTTATTTTTTTGAAGAGTTGCAATCGTTTGTGAAGAGGAATCACCTTCAATCCAAGAGATATGGTCACAACCTTTGATTGAAACTATTCATGAAAAATTGTAACTATTCTACAACTATATAAACATGTTTAATTCATTCCTACAATTACCAGTTCTTGTTTATAATTCTAAAATCTATTCTCTATTTATTTCTACAAATAAAAGCATTCATTCTCATTCAATATCGCTAGAATCTTTGAATTAATTTATATGCTTCGTTTCTACGAGATTATCCTCCTTCTAAATCTTCACACACACTACATATTCTTGAGGATTTGATTATAGGAAAATTGTACTATCAAAAGACAATCCGTGTTATTCAAAACACACCCGTCAACAAATTATTGGTATTAAGTTGAAGTCCTCTTCGGCTGTTGAGGCGGAAAAATTCCTGTTCGGCTGCTCAGGTGTGGTATACCTATTCCTCCGGGTTAAGTGAGGGGTTTAGTCTAAATCCAGAGGATATTCTAGGACTGGACGTAGAACGGAAAGTTAGAACCAGTATAAAAATTCCTGGTGTGCTTGCTTTAATTCTTATTTTACTGCTATTATCAGTTTTCGCATTTATATATTATATTACAAGATACTTAGTACTGCACGTACACTTTCACACTGAACAAGAGCTACAAGATGCCTATCTAAATGAAGAATCAAAGAGGGCTTTGGTAGAGGGATAAGAGATTAGTTGGGTTGAAAGGGAGCGAAAAGCCGTCGATGTTGGCGCAGCTACTAAAGCACTATCAAAGCCTTTCAATGCTAGGCCTAACAAATTGTCCAAGCAACTTCATGATCAGACAATAATCGTTTCGGCTTTGACCGGTACTGCTTTGTTATCCGTCCCCTTAGTGCCTATCTTCGAAGTCTTGGGAAGTGTTGAAACTTCACCCAAGATTTTGCAACCATTTAAAAATGGAAACAGTGGGAAGTACATGGTTGAGATTCACGGTCACACTTCTGATATGGGTAACTTTCTTGTTTCTCCTAGGTTTATGAACTTCCTGCTCACACCGTAAGAACAAGGTGAATCGAATGCTTTCCTTTTTGATCTTGTAGGTACATCTTCTTTGCCTATTGAACTGCCAATTTCTCCAGCCCCCGCGGCCTATTTCTATGTCGACTGCTTCAAAGCTTGTTTCTCTAGCTTCTTTGATCACCATGCCCATGTCTGGCTCGCAACCAGAGCTGGAATCTGAGAAGATCGTTGCATTGCATGGCCTAGACAACCCCTTCCTATCTCTAGAAGGTGATTTAATAGTAGTTGGCACCCGAGAGAAGACAGACTAAGCTAGACAGCTAGGTAAAACTAAGTAGCAGATGGTGACAGTTAAGAAGGAGAAGGTAAAGGAGAGAAAGTCTTCGAGGAGCTCCCGCAAGTCCGTAAGCGCAAGACCAAAAGGGATTCTTCCGGGGGGGCAAAGAACAAGAAGGAGACATGGTAATGGAACTTATAAATGATATATCTAGTAGCGATACAACTCCCGACAGGGATGCTAAGGGGAAGAAGAAATTTCCGTCCAAAGATGGGAAAGGAAATGGTGGCAAGGAGTATTGACGGGCTTAAGCAACAGCGGAGCTGGAATTTGTAGCATTTTGATTTGTTCGACATGTATTTTGTACAAGTGCAGAGTCTGGACTTATCACTTCTATTGTTTTAGCATCCGTACATTTCTTTCTGTTAGCCGATTGTATGGGTATGGCCCTTACATTTGACTTTTTAAAGAAACAGTTATGGGAAATGAAAAGATTGATGTTTCTACTGCTGTCAGTTTGTGTTCTTTTTTATTTATCACATCTTTAGCGTTTTTTATACCACTTATGTGTGTACATGATGTGATTGCTTGTTCTGCAATTTCCATGCTTTATATTGTCGTGCCATGTTTTGTGGTATGCGATGCCTTTATTTCCGTGATTTCATGCATTATGCATGCCTTTTTTCAATTTTACAACTAGATATGTTGTGATTGCCAAAATTATTTGTTCGGCATAATAGGACTGTGGAGTGGTTTTCCTTTCAACTAACTGTTGGTGTGTGCACCCCCACTTCATAGGGTTGTTTACTCCGAACACTTGATAAACAACTGGCAGATCCGAGCAATTCCTCCGATGTCTATAGCCAAATTTACTTTGTGGTTCCTATCTTTGGGAACTTGTGACTTGAATTTCAATGATTGGAATTCTTTGTCGATTACTAGTTTTGCAATATCGCTGGACTCATGTCAATTCTTTTTGATAGTGGGAGTTGATCCTTGCTAGTCCTACAATAGGTAAGTCTCCTGGTGTTGTCAGGATAATACCAGTACTTAGAAAATCTTAACGGCTTACTAATGATGTCAGGGAAACATGAAGCAATGCTTGCATGGCTTATGAAATCACTACTTTAAAGGGTGCAGGCTTACAAAATGGGCGGCTTTTGAGAGTGCACATCTTACGAAATGCGCAGCTTTTGAGAGCGTGCAACTTACGAAATGCATGGCTTTTAGGTTTGAGTCGACTTACTTTCATCGACTTGGAGAGTAGGCGGAGTGTACTAGGGTATGGTTTCACTTTCCAAAGCAGCTAATAAATGTTTTTTAGTCGGTTTACTTTCGTCGAATCGGCGAGCAATTTATATGAATATGGTTTTATTGGTTCAAGAAACTATAGAGATTTCATTGATCAAACGGAAAATAGAGAAAATTATGGCTATTTATAATGCCCCCAGTGTAGTCTGGTGGCTTATTTGTGAAAATAGAAAATACATAGGTAAATGCTAAATAAAGTAAGGCTGGAGCAAGTCGTTGTTCCTAGTATGGGGAATCTGAATTCCAACGAATGTGGTCCGCTTGAAAGTGCCATCTCCGAGCTTTTTCATGATTGACTAAGGCCCTTTCCAGTTTGTTTCAAATGTTCCTGTAGCCGGATAGATCTGTTTCAGGATGAGATCTCCTACTTTGAAAGTATGATTGTAGACCTTGGAGTTGAAGTGTCATGTTACCCTTTTTGGTGAGTTGTGGTCCTTAGCTCGGCTTCCTTTCATTTCTCGTTCATCAGATCAAATGACTCGAGCAGGAGCCTCTTATTCTCTTTCTGATTGAAGTGTCATTTTCGATGGGAGGGAACTTCCAATTTGACCAGGATCATTACTTTGGATCCATATGCTAGGCGAATAGCGAGTGTTCAGTTGCTGACTTGTGCGTCGTCTGGTAAACCCATAGTGCAAGTGGAAGCTCATCGACCCAATTTCCTTTGGCTTTCATCAGTCGTTTCTTGATGTGGACTTGATGATTTTGTTCACCACCTCCACTTATCTGTTTGCTTGAGGGTGTGCCACTGAGGAGAAACTTTTCATACGGAAACGCTTGCATAAGTCTTTGACTTCAACGCTTTCAAATTGATTTTCATTATCTGTGATGATTTTCTATAGCACTCCAAACATGCAAATAAATTTTTAGTGACAATTTTAATTACTTTCTTAGTGGTAATAATAGCCAACAGTTCCACTTTGGCCCGTTTTGAGAAGTAATCTGAAACAATAGGATATTTAGCTCCTCCTCTAGCAACTGGGAGCACGCCGATCGGGTTAATTCCCTAGACCGCGAACGGAAATGGGCCAACTAAAGTTCTGTGGATGGAGTTCTCTATGTTTTGTGAAGTTTTAGCATTGCACAAATCGCCTGGCGTAGTCTGCTATGTCATGGTTGATGGATAGCCAGAAGTAACCATATCGAAGGATCTTCTTTGCTAGAATCTACCCTGCAATGTGGTTTCACAATCGCTTTCATGGACTTCCATGAGGATCCTTTTGGCTTCGCTATTGGTTATACATCTGAGTAAGGGAGTAGAGAATCCCCTCCTGTAAAGAATTCCATCTTGTAAGATGAACCACAGTGCTATCTGGAGTAATACTCTCGCTCGTTCTGATCCCTGAGTAGTGTACCTTTAATCAGGTAATCTTTGATCAGCGTCACCCTTGATTCCTCTTCCTCTGTGGTCTACATAATCCAATCGATATCCAAATCATCTATGCTGGATGATGTAAGCGTTTCGACTGGGGCCAGTCCCATTGACTGAGCATCATCAAAACATGCTAGTTTGGCTAGGTGACCTGCTTGCATATTTTGTTCCCTCGGAATATGACAAAGCGTCGTGCTCGACGTCCTGCAGAAATTATCGTCTGATAAGGTAGAGGGCAAGATTGCCCCTTATCGGGTACTCCCTTTCACTTAGAAGATGACTAGTTGAGAATCGCTGTAGATATGCACAACTTTTATTCCTAATTCTTAACCGATTTTCAATCCTTTCGTCAAAAGCCTCGTATTTTGCTTCATTGTTGACGATAGGAAATTCCAGTCTTAGAGCATAGCAAATAGATCATCTTGTAGGGGTTTTTAGTACTACCCTTGCACCTGAACAGGATTCATTTGGTGCACCATCAACAAACAAATTCCCCTATGGCACCATATCTGATGTGCTGTCTTCTTCACCATCCAGCTTTGTACATTTGATGATGAAATCTGTCAATGCTTGTCCATTGATAGCTCTTAGAGGGTGATAAGTGATTTCATATTGGCTTAACTTGATATTCCATTTCAGAAGTCGACCTGATGTCTCTGGGCGATACAATACTTGTTTTAGAGGTCGATCTGTCAACACCTTGATGGGACATGGCTGAAAGTATGGTCATAGCTTCCTCGACATGATCAATAGGTAATAGGAAATTTTTTCCAACTTTGGGTAATTCTTTCTAGCTCCAGTGAATTGCATACTGATGTAGTAGATGGGTCCTTAGACCTTGGCCTCTTTATGTACCAATGCTGCACTCAAAGCATGGGTCGACATAGTGAGATAAACAAACAAATCTTCCCATTTATTAGCTTGGATTAGACCGGTAGGGATTCCATGTGATGAAGTAATTCTTCAAAGGCCGTCTGGCAAGAGTCATTCCGTTCAATATTCTTCTTTCGCTTCTTTAATGCATCGAAGAATGGTATACATTTTTCGATCGTTCGGGAAATGAGTTGGCTCGGTGTTGCGATCTTTTCATTTAGACTTTGTAATGGTTGTAGGGCCTTTAACGTTCCTTAGGGCGGTAATCTATTCCGGATTAGCTTCAATGCTCCTTTCATTCATGATGCAACCAAGGAATTTGCCAGAAGCGACGCAGAAAGAGCATTTCAATGGGTTGAGCTTCATTCCATATTTTCGCAACATTTCAAACATCTATGCAAGATTGTCTAAATGATTCTCTGATATGCATGATTTGACAATCATGTGATCCATGTATACTTCCATCATTTTCCCGATTTGATCTTTAAACATTGTGTTTATTAGTTGTTGGTAGGTTACTCTTATGTTCATTAGTCTGAAGGGCATGACTCAATAATAGTATAAGCCAAAGTTGGTAATGAAACTAGTATTCTCTTGATCGAGTTCATGCATCATGATTTGGTTGTATCCAGAGTAGGCATCCATAAATGTAGTAGCTCATGGCTTGCCGTGACATCACCAAGTTGATCGACCTTGGGCAATGTGAAGCTATCCTTTGGGCAAGCTTTGTTCAAATCTAAGTAATCAATGCAAGTCCGCCACTTCCCATTGGACTTCTTTACCAAAAGTGGATTTGATACCCATATGGGATTGGCTGCATCACGGATGAAGCCGTTTTCCAATAGCTTATCTACTTCCTCTCTTAGTGCAGCAGACCATTCCGGTCCTAGGGTGCGACTCTTCTGCCTTACTTGAGCGTAATTCGGATGGTATTAAGTGTGTGACATGCTATCTTCAGTGATATCTACACATATTGAAATGTATCCAAGCAAACACGTCAAGATTGGCACGAACTAACTTGATAATTCTTGGCGCGTCGTGGTTCCAAGATGTGATCCTATTTTCATTACTCGTGTCGGGTTATCCATCTCTATAGGACTGGCATTGTAATCACTGCCGGTATTGCCCATTCCTTCCATTAACTCTTCTTTCGATGGTCCACAGCCTTGTCAAATTGGTCGTGGTTCCTAAGCTAAGAGAAATTCTATAGTTGCTATGCTGACGGTTCGCGAATGTGGAGAATTTTATCCACACTCTTCCCCTTTTATTTCCTTCTTGTTTCACACAATTCAACGACGTAGCATTCCCTTGCGACACTCTGGTCTTCCTTTATCACTCCAACTCCATTTTCTACAGGGAATTTCATAGTGAGACACCATTGTGCTAGGATAATTCAAAAATCAGAAGGGACAACCATCCCAAAAATGCATTATAGGCTGAGATCTCATCAATTATCTCAAAGGTTTGGGTGAGAACCACTCTCTGATCTCTTGTTCCGAGTTCAATAAGCAGATCGATTGTGTCAACCATTTGTAGCAGATGACTAGTGAATCCTTGGATTTTGGTTCGGCATGTAGAGACATCCTTCATGTTAAGCTTCATCTATCGAACGTATGTCGAAACAGGATGTTTACTGATCCTTTGGTATCAACCAACACCCGACATACAACAACGGGTCTGATTCCTAACATCGCCACCATTGGATCGAAAATTGGAGCTTCTACTCCTTCACTATCCCAGTTTCAAAACACGATATCGTCATTCAGAATTCTCTGCTATTTAGCGGAAACCCCGTCTTCGATTGCAAAGCAAGTTTCCTTTGGAGCATGGTGAACTTGCATATCCTTCCATCTCACCCCAACTTTTCTGTGTCGGACGAGGTTCTCCTAAAATGGTATTGATAACAAGTCTCTGTTCAACTCGTTCGAATCCACATCAGCTAGATTCAGATTAGTTTCATTAGGTGTTGGAGCATGAGGTCTAGTTGGCTAATCAGAATTTCGTGTCTTCTTCACATATTGTTGGATTTTTTTTCTCTAATCAGTTCTTCTTTGTTTATGGCCATAGGTTTCGTGGAAGTGACAAAACATCCCTAACTTCCTTTGTCTCTCAAACTCTTCTTTCCGAGGCAACTTTGGGCACTCTTCTATTCCTTGAGTTTCCAGGTAAATATTTTCCAAGCTATCGTTCAATGGAGTATATTCTTCCCATTTCAGACCTCTGAGTTTCTTTCCCCCTCAGTTGCCCTTGCCGGTGTTCCAATGCTGGTTCTTCCTTTTGTGGCCCCCATCTTTTCCAACAGTTACTTTAGAATTATTGCCATTTTGATTGACCGCCACATTACTCTGAATTGATTCATTTGATCGCATATCAGTATTTTTACCTTCTAATGTATTTGCCTCTTCTAATTTCAAGTACCAACTAGCCTTTCAATTGAATTCTTTCATGGTGATCGGTTGCTTTATTTTAATCTAGATCTCAAAATATGTCTCTGGATGGATTAAATGGATTAAAGCCATGAAAATCATATCCTCTTTTAAATTGCTTACTTCGATGGAAGTTGTGTTAAAGTGGTCCATAATCGATTTTAGTGATGTCCTTGGAAGTAGCCGGATAGAGACATCATGTCCTTTGACTGAGCTTTGTGCAGTCTAAATTGATCCAAGAACTCGCTGGCCAGCTTGTCAATGGTTGAGATAGATCACAAAGGGAGTTTGGTGAACCACATGGAGGCAACTCCCTTCAAATAGATGGGGAAACACCTACGACGAACTACATCTGTTGCTCTTGCACCATCCATATTCCAAATGTACTTGTACAAGTATTATTGAGGGTCAGTGGTTCCATTATAGAAGGGCATAGCTGGTGGCATAGTGAATTTCTTGGGGTACTCTGCCTTCAGGATACTGACGGTGAAGGGAGCTTGACTTGGAGCAGAACCTCAATCATCTTCCTTTGCACCCTTGTTTTCTTCCATCAAGCATCTGACCATGTCTTCAATATATGCCTCACTTTTCAGTTCATCCCTAGGTCGACTATTAGTAGTCGCACCAAGTGTTTGACTTTGCAAATGGTCTTGGTTGGCTGGTTGAAGTCTAGGTTCTCCAGTCTTTGGGTGAGTCACTCCTGTAGAGGTCCGTTTGCAAGAGGTTGGTCTTGTGGGTGATGTTTGATCATTTCAGTTCAATTATCCTTCTTTAAGTTTCTCTCTTTCCGCAAAGTCAGTATCAACTGCTAGTATGTCCTTCCGTTGAGTTTTCACTCCTAAGTACGGGTTTGCAATAGATGCTTTTACAGTGGGCGGAGTATTAGCATTTTCCACTATTGTGACGCCTTGAGCTCCACCCATTACTTCCTTTTGCTTCTATTTTTTGTTTCTTCTACTTGAGCCAAAAATAGAAGAAACCTCTTACTCCGTAGCAGCCACGGCTTCGGGTGTCATTCTGGGAGTAATTAGTTACCAAAGTGCTAAGAGAGCACCTATCTTTTCCATAAGAACCTTTTGAATGTTCATCATTTTCTGGTTAATTTCATCAACCATCCGGTTTAATTCTCCCTTAGAGACCACTTCATGTTAAGTGGAGGAACCTGGCACTTGATCTTTAGTGTTAATTCCAAGTTACAAGTTATTGTGGTTATTGACTTCAATTTGCTGAGGGTTTGTTTCTTCTCCAGCAATGGTAGCTCCTATGGATCATCCAGAGTTAGTTCTCTTTCTTCATGGTGCCATTGGTTCTCAATAGGATATCTTCTAAGCATAGATCGAGGATCTAACTATTGAACTTATCTGATCAAAAGTAGGTAGCTAGAACTAAGCTTGAGTTTGATTTTCAATGAATGCACCAAAATGTTAATCCAAAAAATAGATCAACACCCTGGATTGAGCGTGAAAGCATAAGCTCTGTTCTTATAGAGCAATAATATACAGAATAAATGTAAAAAGACCAGAATTGGTTAAAAGACAAGAAGATTTTTATAATGGTTGGTTGTTAATAAAGCCTACGTCCACTTTATAACTTTCTATTAACCGAATTCTGTTAAAAGTTGAATTAGATTACAATATGGTTGAATTTTCTAAGTTAGATCAAGTCACAAGTACAACTTGAAGAATCACAATGAACCCTTAGATTATTGAGTGGAAGGAGAAGAGTGAAGAATAATATCTGGAGAGTTCCAGCAGCCAGTCCAAAAGATCCCTTTTATGTTGCAGGTAGGAATGAGAGAAATTGGGCTAGGCCACTTTGATAGAAGCCCACACTTGTTGATACTAAGGTTCTCTAAAATTTCATAAAAATCCAACATAATGTGATGGATCACTAACGATCCATAAGACATAGATCGCTGCGATCCATAAACTTAGGAGATTTTTTGGCTTCTTTCTTTGGGTTGCACCCCTTGTATTATGTAGGTGCATTCCATGTAATTTCGTAGCTAGTTTTCTTATTTTGATGATGATTCATGTATAGGTTGGATTGAACTACGAATAGAATCAGATGGATCTTCACATCTCGTACTAGGTTACTTGGAAGACCATGAAACTTGGAAAAGGTACTTAGAAGAGATATTGATTCAAGATGCAAGAGGCTTAAACGACCCATGAAGCATCCTTATGAATCACTAGCAATCCATAGGTGATGGATAGCTAGCAATGTATCTCCTTAGTGGATTTTTGTGTAATTCTTCTTGAGTGCTTTTGGCTTATTCTTTTGGATTCCTTATTCAAGTTTCAAGTCATTCTGGCATAGTCCCTATGTTCTAACTCCTATTGAATTCTACCGGGTTAAAAACCTGGTTAACATGTATGATGGAAAATCAAACCCTATTGTTCATCTAATGAGATATATAAGGCATACGAAAGTGCTTGAGGCATCGAAAGAAGTGATGGCATGATATTTTCCCTTGTACTTGATGGGTAGTTGCAATATGGTTTCGATAATTGGAGAACAGTTCAATTGGTACTTGGATGGAGTTGGTTGAAAAATTCATGAGATAATTTCGAGTCCACATCACGAGACCTAAGAGCGTAATAACATTGGAAACACTAAAGCAGAGGATGTAAGAGTCCTTGAGGAATTTCTTGACACGGTTTAATGCGGCTATCTCTTCGGTGGATCGGTCAGATCCATCAGTGGTCTTAGTGGTGGCGGTATCTGGAGTTGCAGATGATGGACTTTAAGATTTCACTGGAACAGGACCCACTAAAGGATCTTGGAGAATTTTTCCATGAAGCCGAGAGATTCCTGTGGTAGGAAGATGCAAAGGCTAAAAGAGAAGAGGTTAATGCTGTAAGGGACGAAGGACCATCTAAGGAAAGTTCATGCAAAGATAAATGAAAGCAGAAGATGACTTCAATAGATCAAAACAGCAAAGGAGAGAACCAAAATTTTCTTGCTATACTAATTTGAACAAGACTTTGGAAACAATTTATTTGGATACCTGAGGACACCTTCCATACCAAAAATCGGTAAGTAGGGAGCCCATTGAAAATGAGTGGGCATCAGGAAAATATTGCCTATTCCATGAGCTGGATGGGCACACTACCAACGATTATAGGCAGTTGAAGGATATGATTAAGGAACATGTCAGGGATGGCAGGTTGCCCTAGTATACAAGGACTTGGACTGTGGTGGTAGAATATGAGCACCCACCGTCTACATCAAATGGAAATGGCCTTGGATCGAGGTCACAGATCGTCATCTCTTGATTGGGATGGCATGAACTAAATAAATAGTAAACTCTATAATAAAATGGCTAAGTCACTTGCATATGTACGGGATTGAGGTCGATCCTTAGGCATGCTCTAAGATGGTGACAAACCGTCATGCCCAGAGAGGCAAAAAAAATTTATCCTGTTATTTGTTTTTCTGGTTATAAAAACTTAATTTTATAATTTGGTAAATGGATTTGGAATACATAAGTCTTTATCAAAGATAATTGTTGTAAATAAAATAAATCATAGTTGTCCTAATCGGAGAGACAGGGAAAAAACCGCAAGGTCCGAGTCCCAACGTTAAAACTCAATGGGATGGACTCATACATGGATTAAGTCCTCGACTGGGGATCGAGGTCGGAGAATAATACCCCACAGATCGCATTATGTTCCGACTGGAGAAATGGAACTAGAGAAGCAAAATGTAGGCCGCTTCACCATATATCGACAGGATCGGCCTTGTTATCGTTATGCCTTTCTTGCCAAAGAATGAGTAAGGTCCAACAAGGGTCTGGAGAGACCATAATTGGCCTAAGAAGGCCATAACATCGCATTATGTTCAGGAAAACTGAACAGGAGTATAGGAAAATGCCGCTTTGATGGAGAGTGACGGGATCGACTTACATATCGTTGTTCCCTTTTTGTCAAAGAGTGACTAGATGGGTCCATCAAAAGCTCGAAGAGGCTATGATCGTTCCAGAGAGACTATGAACCAGGCTATTGGTCAAGACCTTGAAATTGTAAAATGATCCGGTGAGATCATGGATTCGGTTGTTGGCTTTGGATGGATATAGATTCAGCTAAGGATTTGGAATTATTTTGGAGTTGGCTATTGAATCGGAATAGTCATGGACTACGATGACTTGATTTGGAAATGGATTGGATTCCAGTTTAGAAACTCGGTTATCGATGGATTATGGATAGCGGATTTTGGACTTATGGCAATTCAATACACACCTTCCTATCGCAAGGCATGTTTTGAGGGACAAATGTTATCCCACCTTTTGACAAGGCTGTGATACCATGGCATTGGCTAATAGGACTTCACGATCATCAAAGAAGGAAGCCCGAAGAGATGGTTCAAGTTCGAACATCAGATATAAACAAGGATATGGATGATAGTCAAACGAATTCAAGTGAGTAGCATCCAAGAAAAAGCTAAGTATGGATATGCACTTCCCCTAGGCAGGGGATCAGTTCGGATCAATATGGTTAGGAACGGATCAGATTGGATTACTGTGGCTATGGGTCACTCGGATTGGCAATTCAACTGAATGATGATCGTTCAATAACTCAACATATACCAATGGAATCAAGCAAATAACTATAGAAACACGAAGAGGAAGTGGAGGGGAACCATCGCAATCGATCGCAGCTTGCCATGTGGCAAGCACCACCGATCGGCGCCGATACCTAGGGAAGGCCCAGGTGGGCAATAATTTTTTTGGAACGGTCCGTATGAGCTTCAGTCTTCTACACATGGATTCTCAGCTGGATATTTGCACGTCTTCTTCTCTAAATATAGGATCATTGGATCATTGCAAGGATTTTCCTTTTGACTCTTCTTCATTGTGTCTCTTTCCTTCCTCCATTAATTTTCAAAGGATAAAACAAATTGTATTTGTAATCCTAAAGTATAAATTGATTATTGGAGTGGATGTAGGCTAGAGTTTGCCAAACTGCTATAAAATTTATGTGTTCACTTACTTTTTTGCTATTGAATTTGTAATCTGCGCATTTAATTCTCCGTTTGGATTTTGATATTTATGGTGTTTTCATATTAGTTGAGTGTTTATGACTAATTTTGATGCAAACACCTACTAATTCCATTAAAATATATTAATCGCAAAGGTATTTAGGTAAACATACAACCTTAATTTATGCCTAATCGGAACATGTTAACATTTCAATAGTTTAATAACATGTCTAATATATAAAAAACAAAATGGATAAGAAGAGAAAATTGGTTGAACTTTGACCTATTAAAGATTGTTAAGGGGAATGAAATTCCATATAATAAATATAATAAAATAACACTTACATCCTTGTTCAAGAGTATGTGAGGAACTTATGTCCGCTGATCGCATCCACAAGCTGGTTGATGCATGATAGGAGAAAGATCTTCTTCGTGCAGGCCTTATTAAGGTCGGACAAGTCAATGTAAGTTATCAAGACCATGTTTTTGGAACTAATATCAGGTTGGGCTCCACACCAGGTATTCAGGCTCCTGAATGAAACCATTGCTGAGATGCTTCTCAACCTCCTCCTTTAACGCCCTATATTTCTTAAGGTTGAGTGACCTCCTTTTTGGCAGATTAGGTGACTTTTGGGATCAATATTGAAGGCATAACATATGATGGAAGGATCTACGTCGATCATGTTGGCATACACCTAGGCGTACACATCCTTTCTTTGCTTGAGAAAAGTATCGGCTCTGCCCTAACTTCTAGATCAAGTTTGGTGCCTACTTGGATGACCATGTTGGGGTCATCATTGTCTATCATAATAGTATCAAAAGGAGTGGGAGACCGCCATCCAGGTTAGTGTCTCCTATGTGCAGATCAAGTGGGTCGTCGTTGACATCTTCTATATCCGACTCTAACTCGCACCGATCCAAGACATGGATCATATGCTCAATGAGGTCCTCTATAACATCCCTAAATTTGAGGTCTAAAACTAAGTGCTACAGATGATGCAGTCATCTGTAGTATTAATCTGGTAACAAAATGCGGTTATGTTATCATGTCATAACATCTGAAACTAAGCGCTACAAATGCATGCTACATGGGAAATCATGATATCCATCAAATCATTGGGCTATCCACCCAATGTTTAGTTTTCATAGGGTAACTACCAAACCACGTGGCTGACTCAGGCCTACCATATATACCAAATTTCCTAACTAATTGTTAAAAGAAAACTGGATGATCTGTCCAAATATACTTATCCTAATGTTTACCTCACTATTTTTCAATCTCATAATTTTGCTAAGCTTACTATAAATATAAACATTTTGCAGGATAACCAATAACCTACCTTATCTATATGTATTCCTTTCTTTGTGTAAATCTACTTTTAGTCTTACCCTTGAAATGGCCCACGTACTGGAATTTTGGACTTTTATTAGCTAGAGGCTAACAGTTGAAGTATAGAGCGCTACCCTATATCAGTCCTATCTGATTTTCTAATCTATGTATCAAATTTATCTTATCATAATTTATCCAAAAGTGGTAAGAGTGATCACTATTTAGTAAAAATCTAGGATAAATACCCTTTTCTATTTCCTTGAAATCAATTTCTTTATAAATGATTTAACACTTGAGATCATATTTAAAACAAGGAAATTACGGCCCTTTACTTTATCCTAAAATATTATACCTATATATATATGATTTTACAAAACAGTAATGATGAATCTCGAAATCACTTAGAAGTTATCTCACTTCAAAACATAGGCTATATAGCCAAATTAAATTAAACTATCAAATGGTTAAGATCGACATCAATCTCTCCAATAGGGTCATCGCACCTCTTCAATAAAACAATATGCTAAAGTCTTTTATTTATAAAATACAAGGTTGTGTAATCGAAGCGAACTACTTTGTACAACATATTAGAAAATATTAGAAGATACATGGTGACATTGATGAGTTTTGACATCAAAATAGCGGCATTATTAGGACCGAAGTGATAACAGGCGGCAACCTAGTCTTCTTTGAAAATAGGTTAAAAATATTAAAGCGGCAACCATTTAAAATCAAAGCGATAAAACACAACATCATTGCCTTTTGGATTCATTATCAAAAATATGCGGCTTTATTATTGTTGCAATAAGTTGCTTCGAGAACAGTAGGGTCGGCGACGTTATACACATGCAGCACCATGCCTCTTTTATATAAAACACGGCATCAACGTCTATATTTGAAAACTTGTTGTGACGACCCGGCTTCCTACGCCCAGGAAGACGTGTCATCAATAAGAAAGAAAGGGGTAGAAATAGAAAAGAAAAGAAAAGAAAGAATAACAACATCAGAATCTCACAACGGAATGGAATAAAATACAATATATCAACATAACTATATATAATTTCATACAACATGACTATCGCATACATATCTGCCAGAACATACATCTCAAATATCATGAACTAACTAACATAGCGGAACTATATAGATAGCTACATACGTCTGGTCTCCTGCTCCAACTCCTCCAGAATTCGTCAAAGCTAACCTGAATCCCTTGGCTACCCGTAAAAATTTGGGTACCCGAGAGTTTATGAAAAATAGAAAATAAACTCCGGGTCAGACATGGGTCTGGTATGAATAAGGGTTAAAGTTGTTTAACTTTGAAAATCATTTAAAATAATGGTATCACGTAAGACTTCCCACACATAAATACGGGTAAGTTTTTACCTTACGCTAACCAAAACATTTTATAGGAAATCCAGTGATATTATAATAGAGTCTAGGGTTTTCAAGTAAAATACAGAAATAGCTGAAATGCTTACATCTCACATTTCAACATAGTTGGGCACAATAAAAACGTACGGCGCTTATTGGAAATTGGATCCCATACAATGGCAGGGCTACTGGGGTACCGCCTGTCACAGTACGTGGTCTAGATCACAGTACTGAGGAGCCACCCTAACTCCCCTACAACACAAGGCCGGTACCATTCCTTACTGAACAGTCCCGAACAAGATAACCCCGCAGTTGGCTGCAGACCAACCGCCCACACAGTCGAATAAAAAGAACATCTAGACAGGGGTATACCTCGTCCTGCTTGGGCATGACCCACCTAACCTTGCTGCACATCACATATTTTAGCCATTCCCGGTTGATGAGGCTTGAGGCTGCATTTACCTTTATAGAACATATTTCTTAGAATGCTCATCGTCCGCCTAACGATGTGCTGAAAGCATTCAATCCATACAAGTTCGTTCCGGATTCGAACGAAACCGAAGGTATTATCTCGTTAAACTCATTTTGGAATCACCCTCAGAGTTAACGACGATAACCCTTGCATTCAGGAAACACCATCTCGATCTTCACTTGAGATTACACGACCTAACGTTTAATTTGGATCGATGTGGTTTTCGGAATATCAATTGATATCCGATCCCGGTCTCATCGAAATCCAAACGCCATTTTAAAGTCCAAGTTGTCTAATTAACTTAATAGTTTAAATTTAACAATTGAATTCATAAAGCAATTTAATACAGATAAATAACATCAGATAAACATATAGTAATGAAACACAATAAAGTATACATAATCATCACAGATATATCTAAAATATCACAGAACATCACAGAAATAAATAAACAACAGAGGCAATCAATATAATCATCGATTCATATCAACTAGATTGATTTGTTCTAAACTTAATTGCATACTTAAACATAAATTATATTTTATTCATGCTTAATCAATTACACATTAATTAACTTATTTCCATTTATTAATTACTTATTAATTATTCACTTAATTAATGAATTAATGCTTAGTTACTAATCAATACCTTCATTATTGATTTATAAAACTCAATTACACAATTTATTTAATTAATCATTAATTGTTAATCAACTTAATCGTTTAATCATTAATTAGTTAATTAATTCGTTAACTATGATTTGTTAATTAACCAACTTCAAATAATTAATTAGATTCTTAATTACAAATGATTTCATAAGATTATCATTAAAATCTTTAATTACAAATTCAATTACATTTTGAACTACTTATGAAATTATTTATAAAACTGATTGCATTCTTAATTTACTTCGAAATTAATTTAATTACTCTACTTTGTTTTCTATAAAACTCTAAAGTTCATCATGTATTAACTGGTTTATAAACAGTATCTTTGATCAATACTTAACCTACCTAACTATGTACTTTAACAAAGTTGGCAGGCTTCTGGAAGTAAAACAACCCGAAGTAAACCACGGGGCAAACTCGAGATTTCCAGAGTTTCTCTCGCGTTCCCTCCCTCTTCTACTTCCTCTATTTTTAATTCTGCTGTTTCTTTTTTTTTCTAAACTTAAGTTTAAAAACTGTTGAAACTTAAAGAAAAACACACGCGCTTCACTCTCTCGACCCAGGAACCAAAACTCGAAGTAAACATGCGAACCCTCTCGCGTTGCACACGAGTTAAAAATACCCAGGCCCTTCCTCACCGCCGTGCACGTGCACGGCGGTCCACCACCGCGCCACCGCCACGCGTCACCACCCACAAATCACAAACCACTCCCTTACTCGAATACGATACCCAGCACAACCCAATACCTACGAAATCAAAATATGACCATAAAGTCGAATGGCTCCATGAACAAAATGGACACAAATCACCTCGTACTCACTGACGCGACCGCCAGAGGCGGCGTGGCTCCGGTCAAACCTTGCCGACCTCACCTCCTAACTTCTCCCAAACCCACGCGTCACTCGGTTGCGTCATCGTGTCGCAAACATCAAGTAACCAAACCCAAAATATACAGAACCCATAACCCTACTTCTGATTTCCCTCAACAATTCTCGCATTCGAAAATTATTTTAACAATTTTCTTGTGATCATACAACATTACTCTAGCTTCAAGTCGAATTTCAACAAAAATTATTGAATAAATCATCTGAAATTCATAGAAAAGCAAAAATGGGTTATTATCAAACTGCTCCCAGACTTGTTCACTAAAAATTATAATTTGGGTCTTAAAAATCATAACTTAGTATGTTGTTTCAAGATATAACTTTGAATTTACAATTTAAGCAACATGATTTTTTGATCATTCCGTACTTTTTTTTACTACAAGTGTAAATTTCCAGTGTTTAAATTATACAGCTATCTTAAATCACTTCAAACTTTAAACTGAAGCTTTAACAACTATTACTTAGTTAAATTACTAATTAATCAAGATGACTTTATATAAAAGTATGAATTATTCTTTACTTACTTTGACTCAACAGAAATTTAAAACCTGTAAGAATATCAAGATGCAGAACAAATAAAACTATGCCAAACATTCCAGAAATTTAAATCATAACAATACTTCATGAAATACAAATTAAAAGTTAGATTGAAAAACATGTTTACTCACCCAAGTTTGCAGTTGAACCGAGGATGATGCAAGAAACCTGTAGCTTGAATTTGATTATACTTGATAATATGCAGTTTTGAAATTCCTGTAACCTTATTGCTTCTGGCCGTTAAACTTGAAATTTTTTTTTTCCTTTTGCTTTTTCTCAGATTTGTGAAGTTTTCTTTTGCTTTTGAAGATACAGATAAGTTAAGGGATAAGAAATGATGTATACAAATATTTATAACTTTCAACCATGCTGTCTTCTTGCACAAGCTTTGGCTTGATAAAATATCTTGCTTTATTATATATTATTTTTATACTAAAACCTGAGATCTATCAAATATTTCAGCTAGAAGATTATGTATATGACAGATTGTAGTGCCACTAAAATGCCTATGTCTTTACTTATGTTAGCACAATCAATATTTACTGACACCTATACTTGTATAAAAATATTTGCAGGCTTAAATTTGTACTGAATGTATTCATATAAGTTTACACCAATTAGTATTTGCTGACTTATAAATTTGTATAAAGATATTTACGGGCTTAAGTTTGTACTAATGTGTTTTCATATGGGTTTACACTACAAAGCTTTGCTGACCAGTTTTGTTTACTTTGCAAAAATACATGCAGGTTTGGTCTGAACATACTTATGTTAATATATAAATTAATGTTTGCTTGCAGGTTTGATTTCTTATGTATATACAGTTTGCAGGTGTTCATTTGTGTTTGTATTATGATTTTTCTTATGATCACATATAAGTAATGTTTGCAGGTTTTCAATTTTTCTTCATTGTTTACAGATTATGTATATTTGTCTTTCAATAGTTAACACTTTTATTTATATCTTATTCAAATTATAATTTTATACTTATGTTTGTAATCCTACTGTTATGTTATATTTATGTTAAATATATAGAAGCTCGTGTTTATAACCATATTTATAAGTATTTATATTTATATAGAAACTCATGTTAAATATTTATAAGCTTATTTTATTTTAGTTATAAAAGTTATTGTGTAGAAAGAGTACTTAAATCTTATTCTTATCCAAAGTTAATTTTTTGTCAATATTGGATTTGTAATGTATTTGCACTTATGTATTTTATATTTATATTTAATATGAATAAAATTGTATTATTGTACTTATTTTTATTAACTACATTCTTATATCTGATATTAAATGCCATTTATACACAACTTTTAATTTAATTAAATAAAACGGATTTAATTTTAAATGTTGTTAAAGAGTCTATTTATATTTTGAAATTATAAATTCTTTTATAACCCATATACAACTAATAATATCCAACAGCTTATTTATTTATAAATGAAAATATTATTTTTTATTTAAATTTGATCAAAAACTTATTATAATAATAGGGTCAAAATTTCGGGATGTCTCATTACTCCCCCCTTAAAAGAATTGTATCCCCGAAATTTAAACAACAGTTAATTTCAAAAACTTAATATTAACATTCCAAACATACATATCATTCATACAAAACAAACAATCAAACAGTCAATTCTAACAACATTACTAATTATCCGGACATAAATTTGGATAAGCTTTTCTAAAACTATCAAGAGTTTCCTAGGTACAATCTCTGGGATCCTCATTCCATTGCACCTTGACGAGTTTCACCACTTTGTTCCTTAGCTGCTTCTCGTCTTGGTCTACAATCTGAACAGGATCTCTAACCACAGTCAGGTTGGGTTCTACTTCTAAATCTTCCTGAACAACTGCTTCTATCACCAATGATGGGTCATGAATATATTTCCTTAAATGAGACACATGGAATACATTGTGAATCCTAGACATTCGTTCTGGTAATTCAATCCTGTAGGCTACCGTTCCAATTCTTTCCAACACTCGTAATGGACCAATATATCTTGGAGCAAGTTTTCCCGTTTTTTCGAATCTTATAGCACCTTTGATTGGGGAAACTTTGATAAAAACTAAATCTCCGATCTCAAATTCCAAGGGTCTTCGTCTCTTATCTGCATATTTCTTCTGACGATCTTGAGCAGCCTTCATCCTTTTCTTGATAAGCTCAACCTTCGCAGAAGCTTCACGAATTAGATCGGGTCCAAGTACAAGTCGATCATTTGATTCAATCCAACAAGATGGGGAGCTACACGGTCTTCCATACAGAGCTTCATAAGGAGCCATCTTAATACTCGCTTGATAACTGTTATTATAGGAAAATTCCACTAGATGAAGATGGTCTTCCCATGATCCACCAAAATCCAATACACAAGCTCGCAGCATATCTTCCAGAATACGATTAAGCCTTTCCGTTTGTCCGTCCGTCTGAGGCTGATAGGCTGTACTTAATCTCAAACTTGTTCCCATTGCTGATTGTAGAGCTTTCCAAAATTTGCTAGTAAAAATAGGATCACGGTCACTTACTATGCTAACAGGAACACCATGTAATCTGACTATCTCTTTCAAGAAAATTTTTGCCAAGGAAACTGCAGTACGAGTCGCCTTAACTGGAATAAAATGAGCACTCTTCGTTAAACGATCTACAATAACCCATATTCCTTCATTTCCTTTTCTGGTCCTAGGCAAACCGTCGATAAAGTCCATCGAGATCATCTCCCACTTCCAATCTGGAATTTCCAAAGGTTGCAATAGTCCTGCAGACTTTTGTTGATCTCCCTTCACTTGCTGACAAATAGCACAACTATTTACAAAAGCAGCTACATCCTTCTTCATATTCGGCCACCAGAAAACTCTCCTCATATCTTTATACATCTTCGAAATTCTCGGGTGAATATTCAATTTAGAACGATGACACTCAGCTAAAACTTCTTGCTTCAGCCCATCAATATTAGGCACACACAAACGACCATTAATCCTTAAAACACCTTGATCGTCTATCTTGAAATCCGAATACCGACCGTCCTTAGTTCCAAGAATTATTTCCTCAAAAGATTAATCCTCCATTTTCTTACCTATGATCTTTTCTTGGAGAAATGGAACAACTTCCAAAAAAGATAAAACAGCATTTCTACTAAGAGCATCAGCCACGACATTCGCTTTCCCCGGCGTATACAAAATATCCAGATCATAAGATGCCAAAAATTCGACCCATCTCTGCTATCTCAAATTAAGATCTTTTTGAGAGAAAATATATTTCAACAGTTTGTGATCCGTGAATAACTCAAACTTTTCTCCCAAAAGATAATGTCTCCATATCAAAGCAAAAACAATAGCTAACAGTTCTAGATCATGCGTAGCATAGTTCTTCTCATGGGCCTTCAATTGTCGACTAGCATACGCAATAACTCTGCCGTTCTGCATCAGAACTGCACCTAATCCAACCAAACATGCATCCGTATATACTTCAAATTTGCTTCTTCCATCCGGAATAGCAAGTACTGGTGCACTAGTTAGCCTTGTCCTCAATTCATTAAAATCTTCTTCACACTGAGGTGTCCACTTGAATTTAGTTCCTTTCCTTGTTAGCTTGGTCAGATACGAAGAAATTTTGGAATAATCCTTAATGAATTTTCTGTAGTAGCCAGCCAAACCCAGAAAACTGCGACCTTCCGTCGGTGTCTCCGGCTGTTTCCATTGCAAAATAGTTTCAACCTTTGCTGGATCTACTGAAATGCCTTCACCAGAAACAATGTGCCCTAAAAATTTAACTTCTGATTTCCAAAAATGGCACTTTTCAAACTTTGCCTTCAACACATGCTTCCTTAAAGTCTCCAATACAATCCTCAAATGATGTCTGTGCTCCTCTTCCGATTTGGAGTACACCAAAATATCATCAATGAATACCAAAACAAACTTATTCAACATATCTCTAAAGACACGGTTCATGAGGCCTACAAAATAGGTTGGTGCGTTGGTTAATCCGAACGGTATAACCAACCACTCATAAAAACAATTCGGTCCCCTAAATGCTGTCAAGGGAATACTATCTTCAGCTACTCTCAATTGGGAAACCTAAAGTTAGATCTAATTGAGAAAAGATAGAAGCTCCATGCAATTGGTCAAAAAGACCATCAATGCGAGGAAAAGGATATTTATTTCGGAGAGTCACTTTGTTCAATTCTCTATAATCAACACAGAACCTTAGCGAGCCATCCGATTTGGTGACAAATACTGCAGCAGAGCCCCAACAAGAAAAACTGGGTCTAATCAAACCCTTCTCCAGAAGATCTTGCGTCTGCTTAACCAACTCTTCTCTCTCTCGAGCAGGCATTCTCCTACTAGGTTGAATCACCGGCACAGCTCCTGGAATCAAATCAATACGAAACTTAATCTCTCGATGTGGTGGAAGACACTTAACTTCTTCAAAATCATCAGGAAAATCTTGTACCACATCAATTTCTTCAACTTTCTCTTGAGAAGTCTCAATTCCTAGCAAAAGACTACTCAAGTGAAATCCAGAACTATCGCACGACACTTTGGCAATCCTACTCAAATCAGTCTCCAATGAAACTGTCCTCTCATCACAATTCAGGACTGCTTTATACTTGTCGAGCCAATCCATTCCCAAAATAAGATCAGATCCTTTGAAATTTAACACATACGGGTCACAAGAGAAACTATGAGACAAATAAGAAAGCTTCAAGTCCTTACAGATCGTATCCAATTTTGTTGCTCCACCAATAGGATTAGATACAATAATGGGTCTATCCATGGTACTAGGTTTAAGAGAAAACTTTTCTACCGATTCCTGAGATATGAAACTCAAAGATGCACCCGAATCAAATAAAACTTTAATATATTTTCCATTTAAGAGTAAGGTACCTTCCAAAACTCCTTTGCCTTGAGATGAAGATGATGAACCAGCTTCCAAAGCAAAAACTTTATCCTGAAGTGTCCTCTGCAAAAGTGGACAATTCTTAATCATATGACCGGGCTGACGACAATTAAAACACAACGATCTCTGGACTACTGCAAATTCTGGACCACTCTGACGTTGCTGTTGCTGAGATCCTCCTTGAGAACACTGATCCGCCAAATGTCCAATTTACTGACAATTATAACACTTACGGGGTTCGTTATTGCTTCTACCCGATTTCTTTCCCTTAACTTGCCTTTTCCAAAGTGGATTAAACTTTCTTTTATTTGGGTTAACGGAATTCCCTCTTGAAACAGTTGTCGTTGCCTCCAATTTCTTGCTCATCAAATCTTCATACCTCAAAGCCATATCAACCAAATCAACAAAAGATCCTTTCAAGAGCACCGTCATCTTATTCTGGAATTCGGACCTCAATCCTGGCACATACTTTTCATTCTTCTTGAGGGGAGTATCAATGAGTCCCGATCCATAACACGAAAGTTCGTTGAATCTAGTCTCATGCTCAGAAATAGTCATGCTTTCCTGCTTCAAATTTAGAAAATCCTGATACAATTGAGTTTTCCTTGCTGTCGGCATAAACTTCTCCTCAAATAACTCCTTAAATCTTTCCAATGATATATCTTCTTCCGGAATATTTGCAATTGTTGCATCCCACCATAATGCTGCGCTTCCCTGAAATTGCCACGATGCCATATCCCTCTTCTAATCATCCGACAATCTCATCCTCTTAAAAATACGCTCACACGACCGTAGCCAGGCTTGAACTTCAATTATCGATTCTGAACCTTTAAATGGTTGGCCTCCAAGATCGATAAAATCTTTACATAAGGCTGCAAAACTAACTTGAGGCGGCATTGGATTAACAGCCTCTCTAGCAATTTGACTTCGTCCATTATCAGTTGAAGTATTGGCCCTAACTCTGCCTCTTCTTCCAGAACTCATGTTGGCCTCCTGGACAGGTAACCAACAAATTTAGATTGTGTGTGTGTGTGTGTGTGTGTGTGTGTGTGTGTGTGTGTGAAAAATACAAATACGCACTCTCAAGATAAATATTATTCCAGAGCATAGGTACTCGCTTAACCTATCACTCTAATACCAGCTGTGACGACCCGGCTTCCTACGCCCAGGAAGACGTGTCATCAATAAGAAAGAAAGGGGTAGAAATAGAAAAGAAAAGAAAGAATAACAGCATCAGAATCTCACAACGGAATGGAATAAAATATAATATATCAACATAACTATTACATAGTTATATACATCAGAGTTATACAATTTCATACAACATGACTATCACATACATATCTGCCAGAACATACATCTCAAATATCATGAACTAACTAACACAGCGAAACTATATAGATAGCTACATACGTCTGGTCTCCTGCTCCAAATCCTCCAGAATTCGTCAAAGCTAACCTGAATCCCTTGGCTACCCGTAAAAATTTGGGTACCCGAGAGTTTATGAAAAACAGAAAATGAACTCCGGGTCAGACATGGGTCTGGTATGAGTAAACGGGTTAAAGTTGTTTAACGTTGAAAATCATTTAAAATAAAGGTATCACGTAAGACTTCCCACACATAAATACGGGTAAGTTTTTACCTTACGCTAACCAAAACATTTTATAGGAAATCCAGTGATATTATAATAGTGTCTAGGGTTTTCAAGTAAACTACAGAAATAGCTGAAATGCTTACATCTCACATTTCAACATAGTTGGGCACAATCAAAACGTACGACGCTTATTGGAAATTGGATCCCATACAATGGCAGGGCTACTGGGGTACCGTCCGTCACATTACGTGGTCTAGATCACAGTACTGAGAATCCACCCTAACTCCCCTGCAACACAAGGCTGGAACCATTCCTTACTGAACAGTCCCGAACAACATAACCCCGCAGTTGGTTGCAGACCAACCGCCCACACAGCCGAATAAAAGGAACATCTAGACAGGGGTATACCTCGTCCTGCTTGGGCATGACCCACCTAACCTTGCAACACATCCCCTGTTTTAGCCATTCCCGGTTGATGAGGCTTGAGGCTGCGTTTACCTTTATAGAACATATTTCTTAGAATGCTCATCGTCCGCCTGACGATGTGCTGAAAGCATTCAATCCATACAAGTTCGTTCCGGGTTCGAATGAAACCGAAGGTATTATCTCGTTACACTCATTTTGGAATCACCCTCAGAGTTAACGACGATTACCCTTGCATTCAGGAAACACCATCTCGATCTTCACTTGAGATTACACGACCTAACGTTTAATTTGGATCGATGTGGTTTTCGGAATATCAATTGATATCCGATCCCGGTCTCATCGAAGTCTAAACGCCATTTTAAAGTCCAAGTTGTCTAATTACCTTAACAGTTTAAATTTAACAATTGAATTCATAAAGCAATTTAATACAGATAAATAACATCAGATAAACATATAGCAATGAAACACAATAAAGTATACACAACCATCACAGATATATCTAAAATATCATAGAACATCACAGAAATAAATAAACATCAGAGGCAATCAATATAATCATCGATTCATATCAACTAGATTGATTTGTTCTGAACTTAATTGCATACTTAAACATAAATTATATTTTATTCATGCTTAATCAATTACACATTAATTAACTTATTTCCATTTATTAATTACTTATTAATTATTCACTTAATTAACGAATTAATTCTTAATTACTAATCAATACCTTCATTATTGATTTATAAAACTCAATTACACAATTTATTTAATTAATCATTAATTGTTAATCAACTTAATGTTTAATCATTATTTGTTAATTAATTCGTTAACTATGATTTGTTAATTAACCAACTTCAAATAATTAATTAGATTCTTAATTACAATTGATTTCATAAGATTATCATTAAAATCTTTAATTACAAATTCAATTACATTTTGAACTACTTATGAAATTATTTATAAAACTGATTGCATTCTTAATTTACTTCGAAATTAATTTAATTACTCTACTTTGTTTTCTATAAAACTCTAAAGTTCATCATGTATTGACTGGTTTATAAACAGCATCTTTGATCAATACTTAACCTATCTAACTATATACTTTAACAAAGTTGGCAGGCTTCTGGAAATAAAACAACCCGAAGTAAACCACGGGGCAAACTCGAGATTTCCAGAGTTTCTCTCGCGTTCCCTCCCTCTTCTTCTTCCTCTGTTTTTAATTCTGCCGTTTCTTTTTTTTTCAAAACTTAATTTTAAAAACTGTTGAAACTTAAAGAAAAACACATGCGCTTCACTCTCTCGACCCAGGAACCAAAACTCGAAGTAAACACGCGAACCCTGTCGCGTTTCACACGAGTTAAAAATACCCAGGCCCTTCCTCACCGCCGTGCACGTGCACAGCGGTCCACCACCGCGCCACCGCCACGTGTCACCACCCACAAATCACAAACCACTCCCTTACTCGAATACAAAACCCAGCACAACCCAATACCCACGAAATCAAAATATGACCGTAAAGTCGAATGGCTCCATGAACACAATGGACACAAATCACCTCGTACTCACTGACGCGACCGCCAGAGGCGGCGTGGCTCCGGTCAAACCTTGCCGACCTCACCTCCTAACTTCTCCCAAACCCACGCGTCACTCGGTTGCGTCATCGTGTCGCAAACATCAAGTAACCAAACCCAAAATATACAGAACCCATAACCCTACTTCTGATTTCCCTCAACAATTCTCGCATTCGAAAATTATTTTAACAATTTTCTGGTGATCATACAACATTACTCTAGCTTCAAGTCGAATTTCAACAAAATTTATTGAATAAATCATCTGAAATTCATAGAAAAGAAAAAATGGGTTATTATCAAACTACTCCCAGACTTTTTCATTAAAAATTATAATTTGGGTCTTAAAAATCATAACTTAGTATGTTGTTTCAAGATATAACTTTGAATTTACAATTTAAGCAACTCGAATTTTTGATCATTCCTTACTTTTTTTTACTGCAAGTTTAAATTTCCAGTGTTTAAATTATACAGCTATCTTAAATCACTTCAAACTTTAAACTGAAGCTTTAACAACTATTACTTAGTTAAATTACTAATTAATCAAGATGACTTTATATAAAAGTATGAATTATTCTTTACTTCCTTTGACTCAACAGAAATTTAAAACCTGTAAGAATATCAAGATGCAGAACAAATAAAACTATGCCAAACATTCTAGAAATTTAAATCATAACAATACTTCATGAAATACAAATTAAAAGTTAGATTAAAAACATGTTTAATCACCCAAGTTTGCAGTTGAACCGAGGATGATGCAAGAAACCTGTAGCTTGAATTTGATTATGCTCGATAATACGCAGTTTTGAAATTCCTATAACCCTATTGCATCTGGCCTTTAAACTTGAAATTTGTTTTTTTTTTCCTTTTGCTTTTTCTCAGATTTGTGAAGTTTTCTTTTGCTTTCGAAGATATAGATATGGTAAGGGATAAGAAATGATGTTTACAAATATTTATAACTTTCAACCATGTTGTCTTCTTGCACAAGCTTTGGCTTGATAAAATATCTTGCTTTATTATATATTATTTTTGTACTAAAACCTGAGATCTATCAGATATTTCGGCTAGGAGATTATGTATATGACAGATTGTAGTGCCACTAAAATGCCTATGTCTTTACTTATGTTAGCACAATCAATATTTACTGACACCTATACTTGTATAAAAATATTTGCAGGCTTAAATTTGTACTGAATGTATTCATATAAGTTTACACCAATTAGTATTTGATGACTTATAAATTTGTATAAAGATCTTTACAGGCTTAAGTTTGTACTAATGTGTTTTCATATGGGTTTACACTACAAAGCTTTGCTGACTAGTTTTGTTTACTTTGCAAAAATACATGCAGGTTTGGTCTGAACATACTTATGTTAATATATAAATTAATGTTTGCTTGCAGGTTTGATTTCTTATGTATATACAGTTTGCAGGTTTCCATTTGTGTTTGTATTATGATTTTTCTTATGATCACATATAAGTAATGTTTGCAGGTTTTCAATTTTTCTTCATTGTTTACAGATTATGTATATTTGTCTTTCAATAGTTAACACTTTTATTTATATCTTATTCAAGTTATAATTTTATACTTATGTTTGTAATCCTACTGTTATGTTATATTTATGTTAAATATATAGAAGCTCATGTTTATAACCATATTTATAAGTATTTATATTTATATAGAAACTCATGTTAAATATTTATAAGCTTATTTTATTTTAGTTATAAAAGTTATTTTGTAGAAACAGTACTTAAATCTTATTCTTATTCAAAGTTAATTTTTTGTCAATATTGGATTTGTAATGTATTTGCACCTATGTATTTTATATTTATATTTAATATGAATAAAATTGTATTATTGTACTTATTTTTATTAACTACATTCTTATATCTGATATTAAATGCCATTTATACACAACTTTTATTTTAATTAAATAAAACAGATTTAATTTTAAATGTTATTAAAGAGTCTATTTATATTTTGAAATTATAAATTCTTTTATAACCCATATACAACTAATAATATCCAACAGCTTATTTATTTATAAATGAAAATATTATTTTTTACTTAAATTTGATCAAAAACTTATTATAATATTAGGGTCAAAATTCCGAGATGTCACATTCCTCCCCCCTTAAAAGAATTTCGTCCCCGAAATTTAAACAACAGTTAATTTCAAAAACTTAATATTAACATTCCAAACATACATATCATTCATACAAAACAAACAATCAAACAGTCAATTCTAACAACATTACTAATTATTCGAACATAAATTTGGATAAGCTTTTCTAAAACTATCAAGAGTTTCCCAGGTACAATCTCTGGGATCCTCACTCCATTGCACCTTGACGAGTTTCACCACTTTGTTCCTTAGCTGCTTCTCGTCTTGATCTACAATCTGAACAGGATCTCTAACCATAGTCAGGTAGGGTTCTACTTCTAAATCTTCCTGAACAACTAGTTCTATCACCAATGATGGGTCATGAATATATTTCCTTAAATGAGACACATGGAATACATTGTGAATCCCAAACATTCGTTCTGGTAATTCAATCCTGTAGGCTACAGTTCCAATTCTTTCCAACACTCGGAATGGACCAATCTATCACGGAGCAAGTTTTCCCATTTTTCCGAATCTTATAGCAACTTTGATTGGGGAAACTTTGATAAAAACTAAATCTCCGATGTCAAATTCCAAGGGTCTTCGTCTCTTATCTGCATATTTCTTCTGACGATCTTGAGCAGCCTTCATCCTTTTCTTGATAAGCTCAACCTTCGTAGAAGCTTCACGAATTAGATCGGGTCCAAGTACAAGTCGATCATTCGATTCAATCCAACAAGATGGGGATCTACACGGTCTTCCATATAGAGCTTCATAAGGAGCCATCTTAATACTCGCTTGATAACTGTTATTATAGGAAAATTCCACTAGATGAAGATGGTCTTCCCATGATCCACCAAAATCCAATACACAAGCTCGCAGCATATCTTCCAGAATACGATTAAGCCTTTCCGTTTGTCCGTCTGTCTGAGGATGATAGGCTGTACTTAATCTCAAACTTGTTCCCATTGCTGATTGTAGAGCTTCCCAAAATTTGCTAGTAAAAATAGGATCACGGTCACTTTCTATGCTAACAGGAACACCATGTAATCTGACTATCTCTTTTATGAAAATTTCTGCCTAGGAAACTGCAGTACAAGTCGCCTTAACTGGAATAAAATGAGCACTCTTCGTTAAACGATCTACAATAACCCATATTCCTTCATTTCCTTTTCTGGTCCTAGGCAAACCGTCGATAAAGTCCATCGAGATCATCTCCCACTTCCAATCTGGAATTTCCAAAGGTTGCAATAGTCCTGCAGACTTTTGTTGATCTCCCTTCACTTGCTGACAAATAGCACAACTATTTACAAAAGCAGCTACATCCTTCTTCATATCCGGCCACCAGAAAACTCTCCTCATATCTTTATACATCTTCGAAATTCCCGGGTGAATATTCAATTTAGAACGATGACACTCAGCTAAAACTTCTTGCCTCAGCCCATCAACATTAGGCACGCACAAACGACCATTAATCCTTAAAACACCTAGATCGTCTATCTTGAAATCCGAATACCGACCGTCCTTAGTTCGAAGAATTATTTCCTCAAAAGATTTATCCTCCATTTGCTTACCTATGATCTTTTCTTGGAGAGATGGAACAACTTCCAAAAAAGATAAAACAGCATTTCTACTAAGAGCATCAGCCACGACATTCGCTTTCCCCGGCGTATACAAAATATCCAGATCATAAGATGCCAAAAATTCGACCCATCTCTGCTGTCTCAAATTATGATCTTTTTGAGAGAAAATATATTTCAACGGTTTGTGATCCGTGAATAACTCAAACTTTTCTCCCAAAAGATAATGTCTCCATATCTTCAAAGCAAAAACAATAGCTAACAGTTCTAGATCATGCGTAGCATAGTTCTTCTCATGGGCCTTCAATTGTCGACTAGCATACGCAATAACTCTGCCATTCTGCATCAGAACTGCACCCAATCCAACCAAACATGCATCCGTATATACTTCAAATTTGCTTCTTCCATCCGGAATAGCAAGTACTGGTGCACTAGTTAGCCTTGTCTTCAATTCCTTAAAAGCTTCTTCACACTGAGGTGTCCACTTGAATTTAGTTCCTTTCCTTGTTAGCTTGGTCAGATGCGAAGAAATTTTGGAATAATCCTTAATGAATTTTCTGTAGTAGCCAGCCAAACCCAGAAAACTGTGAACTTCCGTCGGTGTCTCCGGCTGTTTCCATTGCAAAATAGTTTCAACCTTTGCTGGATCTACTGAAATGCCTTCACCAGAAACAATGTGCCCTAAAAATTTAACTTCTGATTTCCAAAAATGGCACTTTGCAAACTTTGCCTTCAACACATGCTTCCTCAAAGTCTCCAATACAATCCTCAAATGATGTCTGTGCTCCTCTTCCGATTTGGAGTAGACAAAAATATCGTCAATGAATACCAAAACAAACTTTGTAACAACCCGATATTTTCAACCATTCGCATCCGCACATGTCGGACTTGAATTGCTAAAAATACCGCGTTGTAAATAAAATTTGGCAAATCTCAGAATATACAGTAAATAAAAAATCACAGAACACAGACACAGAGTAAGAAATGCAGCGGAAGTAAAGAGATAGCAGTTCATGAAGCTACTATGTAAATATATCAGAGTTAAATAAAATACAACAGACTAAATAAAGTACAACAGAACTCTTAAGATGATAACCAAGTACAAGCTGAATAGAACAACAGAACTGGAATAGATAAAACTACATAAGCAGATAATCTCCAGCGATTCCAATCTCCAGAAAGTGGAATCCAAATCTAACTCAGGCTGACCCGAGCGTAAATAAAAATACAAACACTCGAGTCAGGACAATATACACTTATATAATGTAAACCAACTCAAGTGAACTGTAATAAGGTACAAGTAACTTAAAGGATGCCTGGGACCGCCCATCCTTTAAGGATCCGTTAAACTATTTACTATGTAGTAATATTTCGCTATTATAATAATGTCTACAGTAAAATAAACTTACTTTTAAATAGCGTTCCGGGCTATCCATATCACCCTTCACACATGATAGTCCCAGTAGTCCATCCAATATCATGCCATCTCCACTCCGGGTGACTGTCAGAGGATACCACACGGGCTACGGGAGAAAAACAAACTCGTAGTAAAGGCACGGTATGGTAGGTGACACGGCACACAAGGCAATGCCAGGGTAGATATACCAATTACGCACACGGGCTGGTGGTAACGCAGCAGCCACATACGCCCACCTCGGAACACACTCCCATATCAAAATTGGAGGATGGCCATCTAATCAATCACCAGTAAGAGTATAGTATCGAAGGAATGTGTCCGATAGGAGGAATGACCTCACTTGGCCCGAGATCGCTCCTGTTTTAGCCACCTTATGCCAACTCACGGGAGTTGGGTCCACGTAAATATACCTCAAGAATGTCGCCACCATCCTACTTCATTCTGGAATCTCCACCGCGTACACGGTTAGTCAAAGTGGTTTTCGGTATCGACAGAGAGTATGCCCATATCCGATCCCGGTCTCTTTTCCAACCAATCGTTATTGTAACCCGTAGTTATAACTTTAAAACAATATTTTATACTTCAAAATAAAATATCATTTCAATCCAAATCTTTATCAAAATAAAGATTTAATCATTCCAAACCATTTCAATATATCATCATACCATATCTTCCAAATTCAAATATTTATCAAAATAAATATTAAATCATTTCTAACCATTTCAATATATTAAATTATCCTATCCTTTCAAAACTTCCTTTCAAATCATTTTAATATATTAAAATTCATAACCTTTCAAAGCTTCATTTCCAAATTATCATATCTTTCAGAATTTCTTTTCAAATCATTTTAATATCGAAATTTCATATCTTTCAAAACTTCATTTTTTTTCAAATCATTTAATGTCAAAATATCATATCTTTCAAAACTTCCTTTCAAATCATTATTCATTTTATTCAATTTAAAATACCATTTCAATTCACATTTCAAAACAGTTTATATTTCAAAAATCATTTTAAATCATTAAAATGAAGTTATTATATTTAATAATTAAAGTATTAAATTTCCAAAATTTTCAACTTCCAAAGTTCATTTATTCACTTAAGTTTATCAAAACAGTGAAAATTCACTTTTCGCAGCATTTAGAAAACGCTACGAAAATTTACATTCAAAACGGTTCAATTTAACAAAAGACAGCATTTTAAAAATGCCGTAATAGGGTTTACTTAAATTTCAAATAACTTAGTTAAATTCAACAATTATAGCACTTAAAAAGATTGCTATAATAGCCTTTAATTTAATTTAGCTTTTTAGTTCATTATCATCAACTACAGCATTTACAAATACTGTAATATCATTTACATTGCAATTAATAGCATTTCAAAAATACAGTTAATTAACTTCAAATATTCAATATAATTTCACAACCAATTATAATTTTATTTAAAACATTTTTTTACTTATAAAATCATACATTTTCACATTTATAAACAACATTTAATTTTCCTTAAGTTCATGATTTTATAAAGTTAAATTTCCATTCAAAAATCAAGATTTAATAATAATTCACTTATTAAATTTCAACATTCAAATTTAAATTCATTGAATTAAATTTCAACTTAACACTTAAGTTTAAATTTCAAAATATAACTTAATTTCAATTTTATTCACTTAACTTAAAATTCACTTTTAAGCCAAATTCACAAATTCCCATTTGGTTATATTTCAAAATTTCAACTTAAATAATCATCCCTTTCATTTTTTAACTTTACTCAAAAATCATTAATATATTATAAATTCATTTTAAATTCAAATTATCATAAATTTATCATAATTTCATATTTAATTTAATTTCCAATTATAATTAAATCAAAATTTCCAAAATAACTTACATTTAAATTTTCTAACTTTTCCATAATTTATTTAACCTATAAATTTCCAAAAAATCAATAATACTTTACAAAAATCATTTTTAATTATGTTTTAAATCAAAATATTATAATATTTACATTTCAAACATATTTTTAAAAATTTTAGAAAAATATATTTTAACTACGGGTCTGTATATAATTTTCTAGCCTAGGTAAAGTGATACGGGTAATGTATCATTTCAACCTGTAATTTACAAAGAAAATCCGGGTTTTATCATTTCAAACCCGCAGTCCCAAGTAAATGAAATAAAATGAAAATCGCTCAGGCCTATCATTTCAGCCCATAACGATTTTCCCCTATTCTAAAGTCCATTCGGGTATGTATCATTTCAACCCATAGTGATTCTAATCTAAAGGGAACTTGCAGTATGATAAACTGATAAAAATAACAGAACAACATAATATAACAGTAACAGATGTTATAATAGGTGTTTAAGCATGGGTGAACATCATATAATCATAATATAGCATATGTAACATGATAATGCATTTTACAGATTCAAAAGGGGTCAATTTACTAGTTATATATGTACATATTGTCTGGTGAGGATAACTCACATGTTTGAGCTGGAGACACAACAACGAATGCACGAATGAGATCCCAACAAGAACGATAACACGACACAAAGATGAGTGGGAGAGCCAAAGTATCAATTCCCTTGGATACATTCAACCAAACAAGTATAACAACACATAAGTTTCAACACAAAATACCATTAAACAATGATAGAATTGGATGCATAAACAAATCCAAAGTGTTTGCACTTGCTTTCTACCACCTATGCTTCAGCTCCGGATCTAAAATGGCATGGCTAAAGGCATGGTTTGGATCTGTTCTGGGTTCCTAAAGGTCGGCCTAGCATGGGACAATGATGGAGCAAAGTATGGTAGAGAGATAGGTGCATGAAACTAACACTACAATGCAACTACCATGGATCCTATGCAACATATGGGTTCGTCCACAAGCTAGCATGGTGCGGCCATCACTGTAGTGGGCTATAGGATGGTGTGGCAGCGGTTTCCAGGTCATCCATGGATGGTGGAGGTGGAGTAGGTGGCGGCCAACGGGTGGTTGAAAGTGATGAAGGCATAGGTGATTGGCTATGGTGCATATAGGTGAAGTTTGTGTAGATATTGTTGGATTTGGTCACATGGGTGCATGGCCAGTGGCTTGGGGTTGTAGAGGAGGTGGTGGAGGCTGGCTCAGGTGGTGGTGGTGGCAGCCATGGTGAAGGAGGAGCAAGGGGCTGAGCTACAAAGTTGAGAAAGCAAGTGAAAACAACATAAACAAGTAGGAAAGCAATGGAAAAGAAAACGAATTTTACCAAACTTTTGGAGATGATGGAGGCTGAAATTTTCAGAGATGAGAAGGAAGAATTTTCATGAAAAATGAAGAAAAAAAAAGATACGGCTGAAGATAGTATAAGGAACGGCCACAATTGAATGTAAGTGGAGGTTGAAAAATGAAAAGGCAGGGAGGTGAAAAGTCAAAGATAAATGAAAGGTTTTAAACTCTTCATATTTCTCTAATTCTTTTTGTAATTTTAAATACATTTAAAATACTGATAAATAAGATAAAATAAACGCAGAAATAAATTAAACAAGTAAACAAAATAAATAAATATTAATTACATATAATTTAATTAATAAAATAGCAAAAATTGCAAACTAGTCTTGAAAATATGAAAAATAAATGCAATGAACTTTGGAAAATTTTTATGTACTTGTAAAAATATTTATAACAAAGATAATAACATAAAATAAAATGCATTCACAAATAAATATATAAATTTAAATTTAAATATAATCTAAATGAAGAAAATAGCAAAGAAAATAGAAACTAGGCTTTAAAAATAGAAAATAAATTCAATAAGCTTTAGAAAAATTCAAACATCACTTTAAAAATATTTAAAAGTCAAAATATACATAATATAACATAAATATACAAATTAGAATAAGATTTATCAAGTAAAAATAGCATTTATATAAATTAGAACAAAGAATATTGTTAAATAACCTTATATACACACAATATTGTAAAGGGTATAACTTTCACAATTTAAATTCAATTTCGACGAAACAAAAAGCAATATTCATGATATTAAATCTATTTTCATAATAAAAGACAAAATTAAAGAATTCAAATATTTAAATTTAAAATTTAAAAGTCAAAGTTTTACCAGTTTTGACCACAAATCCATTTTTCAGGGAAATATTCAATTTATACCAGTTTGAAATTATAATTAAAATAATAATCAAAATTTATATTTAAAAATGAAATGTTTGAAATAAACAAGTTTAAAATAATTTCAAAATAAAATAAAATCAAATTTAAATTATATGCAAAAAATATAGGGTTGTTACAAACTTATTCAACACATCTCTAAAGACACGGTTCATGAGGTCTACAAAATAGGTTGGTGCGTTGGTTAATCCGAACGGCATAACCAACCACTCATAAAAACAATTCAGTCCCCTAAATGCTGTCAAGGGAATACTATCTTCAGCTACTCTCAATTGATGGGAACCTGAAGCTAGATCTAATTGAGAAAAGATAGAAGCTCCATGCAATTGGTCAAAAAGATCATCAATGCGAGGAAAAGGATATTTATTTCGAATGGTCACTTTGTTCATTCTCTATAATCAACACAGAACCTTAGCGAACCATCCGATTTGGTGACAAATACTGCAGCAGAGCCCCAACAAGAAAAACTGGGTCTAATCAAACCCTTCTCCAGAAGATCTTGCGTCTGCTTAACCAACTCTTCTCTCTCTCGAGGAGGCATTCTCCTACTAGGTTGAATCACCGGCACAGCTCCTGGAATCAAATCAATACGAAACTCAATCTCTCGATGTGGTGGAAGACACTTAACTTCTTCAAAAACATCAGGAAAATCTTGTACCACATCGATTTCTTTAACTTTCTCTTGAGAAGTCTCAATTCCTAGCAAAAGACTACTCAAGTGAAATCCAGAACTATCGCACGACACTTTGGCAATCCTACTGAAATCAGTCTCCAATGAAACCGTCCTCTCATCACAATTCAGGACTGCTTTATACTTGTCGAGCCAATCCATTCCCAAAATAAGATCAAATCCTTTTAAATTTAACACATACGGGTCACAAGAGAAACTATGAGACAAATAAGAAAGCTTCAAGTCCTTACAGATCGTATCCAATTTTGTTGCTCCACCAATAGGATTAGATACAATAATGGGTCTATCCACGGTACTAGGTTTAAGAGAAAACTTTTCTACCGATTCCTAAGATATGAAACTCAAAGATGCACCCGAATCAAATAAAACTTTAATATATTTTCCATTTAAGAGTAAGGTACCTTCCAAAACTCCTTTGCCTTGAGATGAAGAAGATGAACCAGCTTCCAAAGCAAAAACTTTATCCTGAAGTGTCCTCTGCAAAAGTGGACAATTCTTAATCATATGACCGGGCTGACGACAATTAAAACACAACGATCTCTGGACTACTGCAAATTCTGGATCACTCTGACGTTGCTGTTGCTGAGATCCTCCTTGAGAACACTGATCCGCCAAATGTCCAATTTGCTGACAATTATAACACTTACGGGGTCCGTTATTGCCTCCACCCGATTTCTTTCCCTTAACTTGCCTTTTCCAAAGTGGATTAAACTTTATTTTATTTGGGTTAACGGAATTCCCTCTTGAAACAGTTGTCGTTGCCTCTAATTTCTTGCTCATCAAATCTTCATACCTCAAAGCCATATCAACCAAATCAACAAAAGATCCTTTCAAGAGCACCGTCATCTTATTCTGTAATTCGGACCTCAATCCTTGGACAAACTTTTCATTCTTCTTGAGGGGAGTATCAATGAGTCCCGATCCATAACACGAAAGTTCGTTGGATCTGGTCTCATACTCAGAAATAGTCATGCTTTCCCGCTTCAAATTCAGAAAATCCTGATACAATTGAATTTTCCTTGCTGTCGGCATAAACTTCTCCTCAAATAACTCCTTAAATCTTTCCCATGATATATCTTCTTCAGGAATATTTGCAATTGTTGCATCCCACCATGATGTTGCGCTTCCCTGAAATTGCCACGATGCCATATCCCTCTTCTGATCATCCGACAATCTCATCCTCTTAAAAATACGCTCACACGACCGTGGCCAGGCTTGAACTTCAATTATCGATTCTGAACCTTTAAATGGTTGGCCTCCAAGATCGATAAAATCTTTACATAAGGCTGCAAAACTAACTTGAGGCGGTATTGGATTAACAGCCTCTCTAGCAATTTGACTTCGTCCATTATTAGTTGAAGTATTGGCCCTAACTCTGCCTCTTCTTCCAGAACTCATGTTGGCCTCCTGGACAGGTAAGCAACAAATTTAGATAGGTATACACACACACACACACACACACACATATATATATATATATGAAAAATACAAATACGCACTCTGAAGATAAATATTATTCCAGAGCATAGGTACTCGCTCAACCTATCGCTCTGATACCAGCTGTGACGACCCGGCTTCCTACGCCCAGGAAGACGTGTCATCAATAAGAAAGGGGTAGAAATAGAAAAGAAAAGAAAAGAAAGAATAACAGCATCAGAATCTCACAACGGAATGGAATAAAATATAATATATCAACATAACTATTACATAGTTATATACATCAGAGTTATACAATTTCATACAACATGACTATCACATACATATCTGCCAGAACATACATCTCAAATATCATGAACTAACTAACACAGCGGAACTATATAGATAGCTAAATACATCTGGTCTCCTGCTCCACCTCCTCCAGAATTCGTCAAAGCTAACCTGAATCTCTTGGCTACCCGTAAAAATTTGGGTACCCGAGAGTTTATGAAAAACAGAAAATAAACTCCGGGTCAGACATGGGTCTGGTATGAGTAAACGGGTTAAAGTTGTTTAACTTTGAAAATCATTTAAAATAAAGGTATCACGTAAGACTTCCCACACATAAATACGGGTAAGTTTTTACCTTACGCTAACCAAAACATTTTATAGGAAATCCAGTGATATTATAATAGTGTCTAGGGTTTTCAAGTAAAATACAGAAATAGCTGAAATGCTTACATCTCACATTTCAACATAGTTGGGCACAATCAAAACGTACGGCGCTTATTGGAAATTGGATCCCATACAATAGCAGGGCTACTGGGGTACCGCCCGTCAAAGTACGTGGTCTAGATCACAGTACCGAGGAGCCACCCTAACTCCCCTGCAACACAAGGCCGGAACCATTCCTTACTGAACAGTCCCGAACAAGATAACCCCGCAGTTGGCTGCAGACCAACCGCCCACACAGCCGAATAAAAGGAACATCTAGACAGGGGTATACCTCGTCCTGCTTGGGCATGACCCACCTAACCTTGCTGCACATCCCCTGTTTTAGCCATTCCCGGTTGATGAGGCTTGAGGCTGCGTTTACCTTTATAGAACATATTTCTTAGAATGCTCATCGTCCGCCTGACGATGTGCTGAAAGCATTCAATCCATACAAGTTCGTTCCAGCTTCGAATGAAACCGAAGGTATTATCTCGTTGTACTCATTTTGGAATACCCTCAGAGTTAACAACGATAACCCTTGCATTCAGGAAACACCATCTCGATCTTCACTTGAGATTACACGACCTAACGTTTAATTTGGATCGATGTGGTTTTAGGAATATCAATTGATATCCGATCCCGGTCTCATCGAAATCCAAATGCCATTTTAAAGTCCAAGTTGTCTAATTAACTTAACAGTTTAAATTTAACAATTGAATTCATAAAGCAATTTAATACAGATAAATAACATCAGATAAACATATAGCAATGAAACACAATAAAGTATACACAACCATCACAGATATATCTAAAATATCACAGAACATCACAGAAATAAATAAACATCAGAGGCAATCAATATAATCATCGATTCATATCAACTAGATTGATTTGTTCTAAACTTAATTGCATACTTAAACATAAATTATATTCTATTCATGCTTAATCAATTACACATTAATTAACTTATTTCCATTTATTAATTACTTATTAATTATTCACTTAATTAACGAATTAATTCTTAATTACTAATCAATACCTTCATTATTGATTTATAAAACTCAATTACACAATTTATTTAATTAATCATTAATTTTTAATCAACTTAATCGTTTAGTCATTAATTAGTTAATTAATTCGTTAACTATGATTTGTTAATTAACCAACTTCAAATAATTAATTAGATTCTTAATTACGAATGATTTCATAAGATTATCATTAAAATCTTTAAGTACAAATTCAATTACATTTTGAACTACTTATTAAATTATTTATAAAACTGATTACATTCTTAATTTACTTCGAAATTAATTAAATTACTCTACTTTGTTTTCTATAAAACTCTAAAGTTCATCATGTATTAACTGGTTTATAAACAGTATCTTTGATCAATACTTAACCTACCTAACTATATACTTTAACAAAGTTGGCAGGCTTCTGGAAGTAAAACAACCCGAAGTAAATCACGGGGCAAACTCGAGATTTCCAGAGTTTCTCTCGCGTTCCCTCCCTCTTCTTCTTCCTCTGTTTTTAATTCTGCTGTTTCTTTTTTTTCAAAACTTAAGTTTAAAAACTGTTGAAACTTAAAGAAAAACACACGCGCTTCACTCTCTCGCCCCAGGAACCAAAACTCGAAGTAAACACGCGAACCCTCTCGCGTTTCACACGAGTTAAAAATACCCAGGCCCTTCCTCACCGCCGTGCATGTGCACGGCGGTCCACCACCGCGCCACCGCCACGCGTCACCACCCACAAATCACAAACCACTCCCTTTCTCGAATACGAAACCCAGCATAACCCAATACCCACGAAATCAAAATATGACCGTAAAGTCGAATGGCTCCATGAACACAATGGACACAAATCACCTCATACTCACTGACGTGACCGCCAGAGGCGGCGTGGCTCCGGTCAAACCTTGCCGACCTCACCTCCTAACTTCTCCCAAACCCACGCGTCACTCGGTTGCGTCATCGTGTCGCAAACATCAAGTAACCAAACCCAAAATATACAGAACCCATAACCCTACTTTTGATTTCCCTCAACAATTCTCGCATTCGAAAATTATTTTAACAATTTTCTGGTGATCATACAACATTACTCTAGCTTCAAGTCGAATTTCAACAAAAATTATTGAATAAATCATCTGAAATTCATAGAAAAGCAAAAATGGGTTATTATCAAACTGCTCCCAGACTTGTTCACTAAAAATTATAATTTGGGTCTTAAAAATCATAACTTAGTATGTTGTTTCAAGATATAACTTTGAATTTACAATTTAAGCAACTCGATTTTTTGATAATTCCTTACTTTTTTTTACTGCAAGTTTAAATTTCCAATGTTTAAATTATACAGCTATCTTAAATCACTTCAAACTTTAAACTGAAGCTTTAACAACTATTACTTAGTTAAATTACTAATTAATCAAGATGACTTTATATAAAAGTATGAATTATTCTTTACTTCCTTTAACTCAACAGAAATTTAAAACCTGTAAGAATATCAAGATGGAGAACAAATAAAACTATGCCAAACATTCCAGAAATTTAAATCATAACAATACTTCATGAAATACAAATTAAAAGTTAGATTGAAAAACATGTTTACTCACCCAAGTTTGCAGTTGAACCGAGGATGATGCAAGAAACCTGTAGCTTGAATTTGATTATGCTTGATAATATGCAGTTTTGAAATTCCTATAACCTTATTGCTTCTGGCCTTTAAACTTGAAATTTGTTTGTTTATTTTTTCCTTTTGCTTTTTCTCAGATTTGTGAAGTTTTCTTTTGCTTTTGAAGATACAGATAAGTTAAGGGATAAGAAATGATGTATAAAAATATTTATAACTTTCAACCATGCTGTCTTCTTGCACAAGCTTTGGCTTGATAAAATATCTTGCTTTATTATATATTATTTTTGTACTAAAACCTGAGATCTATCAAATATTTCGGCTAGGAGATTATGTATATGACAGATTGTAGTGCCACTAAAATGCCTATGTCTTTACTTATGTTAGCACAATCAATATTTACTGACCCCTATACTTGTATAAAAATATTTGCAGGCTTAAATTTGTATTGAATGTATTCATATAAGTTTACACCAATTAGTATTTGCTGACTTATAAATTTGTATAAAGATCTTTACAGGCTTAAGTTTGTACTAATGTGTTTTCATATGGGTTTACACTACAAAGCTTTGCTGACCAGTTTTGTTTACTTTGCAAAAATACATGCAGGTTTGGTCTGAACATACTTATGTTAATATATAAATTAATGTTTGCTTGCAGGTTTTCATTTGTGTTTGTATTATGATTTTTCTTATGATCACATATAAGTAATGTTTGCAGGTTTTCAATTTTTCTTCATTGTTTACAGATTATGTATATTTGTCTTTCAATAGTTAACACTTTTATTTATATCTTATTCAAATTATAATTTTATACTTATGTTTGTAATCCTACTTTTATGTTATATTTATGTTAAATATATAGAAGCTCGTGTTTATAACCATATTTATAAGTATTTATATTTATATAGAAACTCATGTTAAATATTTATAAGCTTATTTTATTTTAGTTATAAAAGTTATTGTGTAGAAACAGTACTTAAATCTTATTCTTATTCAAAGTTAATTTTTTGTCAATATTGGATTTGTAATGTATTTGCACCTATGTATTTTATATTTACATTTAATATGAATAAAATTGTATTATTGTACTTATTTTTATTAACTACATTCTTATATCTGATATTAAATGCCATTTATACACAACTTTTAATTTAATTAAATAAAACAGATTTAATTTTAAATGTTGTTAAAGAGTCTATTTATATTTTGAAATTACAAATTCTTTTATAACCATATACAACTAATAATATCCAACAGCTTATTTATTTTAAATGAAAATATTATTTTTTATTTAAATTTGATCAAAAACTTATCATAATAATAGGGTCAAAATTCCGGGATGTCACACTTGTGGCATCACCCTCGTTGAAGTTTATGATGTCAACCTTGATGATATGGTTCCCACTTCAATCAAGCCAATCCATTCCATATCAATCGTAGTTGATGTCCTATGTATCGCACCGGATAGACGTCAAAGGCCATGGAGCGGCATGATGAAGTGCGGTATCGTCTATATCGGCATGACAAAGCCTTAGATAATAGGAAAACTATTTTATTGCTAATAAAAGTAATTTCTCTTCACCAACTCCAAATGTTTGTCAAATGCTTATTGGTTAATAAAACTTTTTTCGATTTTCTTTTTTAGAAATCTACATAAGATCAGGTTTAGCGATTCCAAAATCATTTGCAAACCATACATTTTATATTAATATTTTAATATAATAATTAAGCTTTTCTAGCTCAAATAATTCATAATAAATTATAAACACTAGGGAGATATCTTCAAAAAATCATAAATCTAATTTATTACATTCTTCGACATATAAAAATTTTAGGGTCAAAAAGCTAATTAATTATGTTTAATAACTAAAACTGGAAATAATCCATTTTCTCTACTTAGAAAATTCATAGTTGCTAGGACAATTATGAAATTAAAAACCAACTTTTAAAACAATGTTTCTAACATCATACCAAACTTCAAGTCATTGGGTATCATATGATAATATTTCCCACTTGAACCTATTAATATACATTAATCCAAATATCCATCAATAAGCACATAATCATTCAATCCTTTAAAACATGGCATAATACCGTCAAAAAAAATTGAAAATAGAAATTAAAACAAGAGATGCATAACTATTATTCAACTTGAATGGTATAAGATGGTTGAGATTTGAATGGTAACCAAATATATCCTAAATAATGTTAATCAAAATTAGGATTGTTACATCCTCAACCGGGATGGACATTTATGCGTGAACCTTAGAGCATTAGCTTCCCTTGGCACTCGCAAATGAGTCCACTGATGTTGAAAGAGAAGAAGTTACAGGTTTCAGTTACTCTCGCTTACCAATAGGGATGGACCTAGTTATTCGATATTATTATGAGCTCTCAGGTATTGTTTGGACTGCCTAGAGAGAGTTGGTCCTCGTTGTCCCCACTTCAGCATGAATGGGAATGTTGCGTGGCTCTTGCATTCTCTTGGGGGCATGGGTTATGTGTTTACAGTTTATCGTTTCTTTATTTTCTTTCCTCGTGCGGTTATGAATTCGAGGAGATTTGGAAAGCTTGGAAGGTGAGTTGAATGTTATATAATTTATATACAACGCTGAAATTTATACCATTAAATTTTATTTATTTATTATACCTATATGATCTGGTGAGTAGTAGGCTTCAAACAAAACGTATATGAATATTGCCTACATATTCTGTAAGATAGGTAATTGGAATAGAAATGTTATTTACCCCCTAATCTGGAAATTTGAAAATCGGTCCATAAATTTGTTAAAGCTAAATATTGGTAAAATTGTAAAATTTATTCCAGATTTATGGTTGGGTTGTAAAACGTTGATGTTAGTTTTGATAGCCCAAGTTTGACTTGAAATGTGAATTATTTTGTTTTAATTTATTGGATGCAGGGTATAATTTAATTGTATCTATTTCCATATAATTTCCATAAATTATCCAATTCCAAAAATATGTATATAAGTGCATCATTTGAATTGACAACGAATATACCAAAATGAATGAGATGTGTAAAGTATGGATTCCTTCTCCGTTATTTGCACTGTCTAATTCAATAAAAGGAAAGAGGTAATTCTTTGTAATTTCAAACAAAGAAAAGTTCTCACTTTTGATTAATTTATGAAAATTTATAATGGTAATCCTTTTTGGAAAGATAGCTCTAGTAAACTAAAACATGGAAAGGATTATTATGGTTTAGGGATTAAAAGTTAGACATAGGAATATATATTTGTGTGTGTTTGTATGTATGTTTATGTATAACCGCACTTATTGTTTATTAAAATATATTTATATCATAATATACCTCAAATGTTCGCATTAGTTAAAATTAGGACATCTAGTTATAAATAGTGTAGTAAATTATAGGATTAGGAGGAGTGATGGAAAAGCAGTAGTAACTCTAAAATTAATAGAATGGTAAATGTGCAATTAATAGGAAGTCATGTGAATTAAATAAGCATATAAATGCAGTTGATGGGCCTGACTAAAGTATTTAACATGGCATTTGTAGGAAAATGAAATAGGCACAATAGGTTGGATTACAGCGAATAAATAAATGTAATTAGAGATCGTAAAATCAGAATGATAATGACCATATATTACAGACAATAGACATTTATGGAATATAAGAAATAAATAGATAAGATAGGAATTAAATACTAGAAGGTAGTATAATTTTCATAGTGGAAAATTATAAAGCCTTGATTATACATTTTGGAAGCCTAGGATAATTGGTTTGGTTTAGTGCGTTAGGATGCGAGGTCAGTAGGGTTACACAACACTAGTATGCCCTTCACCCAGAGACTACCAATAATTGTGTATACTTACTACTGATGTAGGAAATCTCCAACAATTACATACATGAGAAAGGGATACGCGTTTGCATATAAATAGGAAAAAATATACCAAGGGTTCGCCTTGGATTTGAAGTATTAAATGGCCCAACACTTTTAAGGAAATGAGTCTACTTTATTTCTAATAAGATGTATTAAGTAATTAAAAGGTACATTTTTCTTGATTTACATTATGTTAGTGTAAATGGGATTTTAGATACGGAAGTTCGGCGGCCTATGTCAGTATTGTTGTTGGATAGGTATTTAGTAGTAGGGCTGGCATATAGGCTGATCACCCGCAGTCCCAAGCGGTCGATAGTAAAGACTTGTGTTATGCCTTAATGGATTTTTCTTTTTACTCTTATAGAATCGATATGGGATAAGCACAGACCTCAAAGTTTAATTAGTTGTTTATTTGTTGGAGGTGGACTAGTTAACCCTTGGGTAATTCTTTGACATGTATTAGTAGTGTGATAATTAAATTATAAATTATAAAGCCATATACAAAGATCATCGGTCTCTGTAGCTAGGACAGATTGACTAATGTTTACATTATGAAGGGCCCGCTTTGGGGTTGATGTATTAAATGGTCGTTGGGTCTACCTCTTCCCTATTTAAGATGTATTAAGTAGTTGCGGTTTCTTTGGTGTTTGTACCAAAATTGGGCACAACACTCTTCGGATGTGTTTGAAGAGATAAAATGAAGAGAAAATTTGTAAAATGAAGCAGATCTAACAAACACACCAATAAACATATAAGAAAATGCATAGAAACACAGAGTTTTAGAGTGGTTCGGCGTATGGCCTACGTCCACTATGAAGTTTTATCAGTTTATTGCTTGATTCTTGAGGATTGCAAGTTTTTTAGAGCAAAGTACAGCAGATAATAAGCTTAAATTCGAGATCAATAGCAGTGACGACGATATGGAGTGATTCTGGCAGCGTCCGGGCGTGCTTTATATCTAAAATTCTCCCATCCCTTTTCTGAATGACCAAGGGCTCTATTTATAAGTGCAGGAGGATGATATTTCGCCTAAAATTTGGGGAGACCGCTTCTGGCATGTGAGGGGGCCCACATGCCTGGATTCTGGAAATCCGGGCCCACTTTGGGATCGATTCGAACTCGGGTTCGAATCAATCAAGATTTGATCAGATTGAGCTGAAATTTTGCATGAACATTGCTCATGTTGGCAGTAAGCTATTGTGAAAATTTCATAGCATTTGAACATGTAGATCTCGAGTTATGATGGACGCAAGTTAGAGTTTTTCGGTCCGGGATCGATTCGAACTCAACTTCGAATCGATCAAGAATTCATCCGATTGAGCTAAAATTTGGCATGAACATTCCTCATGTTGGCAGTAAGCTACTGTGAGAACTTCATAGCATTTGGACTTATAGATCTCGAGATATGATCGATGCAAGTTGGTCCGTGATCGATACGAAGCAAGTTCGAATCGATCAGGAACTCATCCGATTGAGCTGAAATTCGGCATGAGCATTCCTTAGGTTGCCAGTTGGCTTCTGTCCAAATATGGTGGCATTTGGACTTGCAGATCTCGAGATACGATCGATGCAAGTTGGTCCGTGATCGGTACGAAGCAACTTCGAATCGATCAAGAACTCATCCGATGGAGCTGAAATTTGGCGTGAACATTCCTTAGGTTGTCAGACGGCTCCTGTCCAAATTTGGTGGCATTTGGACTTGTAGATCTCAAGTTATGATCGATGCAATTTTGGATTTCTCAACCGTGATCCATCAATATCTTGAGCATACGAACTCCGATTGACTTGAAATTTGGAACATTGGCTTTCTCAGCTTTGGTTGTCATGTCATATATATTGTAGCTCAATCCGGATTCGAAAACAATTACCGACATCCATAGTAGACCTATGTATAACTGATCTTCAAGACGAACCGTCCTTGGTTTCTAGTCGAGTTCTTGGTGTCACGGCCTTGCCAAAAGGCGGGATAACATTTGCCCCCCAAAGTACGTCTTGTGTGAACATGGCGTGCTTTGAAAACTTCCATCTTCACTCTGAATAGTTCCATTTAACTTGTTAAACAGTTATCGTCTTCTTGTTGGAAGTTGTGATCCTTGACTGATTTTTTAGTAATATGAACTATTGACTACCAACTGGTGTACCGTTGTAACCGATTGTTGTATGATAATGATTAGCTATTTGTTGTTGTAATTGTCATCAGGTGGGCATTTGACCTGCAGATTTCTAAAATTGAAAATTAGTTCAACGTACCTGCATATACGTTAACCTGACTCTTTGTTGACATTCGCACGTTAACAAGTCGTTGTCGGTCTTCTCGTATCGAATTCTGTATCGATCCTCTCCTGAATCGATGTGAAATTCGAGTTGCAACAACACTTGATGGTTGTTTTGGATTCATTCCTTCGCATTGATCCTGTCTTGGATCGATCTGGCATGCACTAAGGTAGACTTCGTATCGATGGTTACGTAATATTGGGTCTCACATTGGTGGATTCAAAAGTAATGCTTTGTGTCGTTGGAGTCAAACGATCCAGATGTAATCATGCAGTGATGCTTCACGGAGGATATGTCATCTCTCATTCGTCTATTCAAGAAGAATTCCCCATGGTAGATAGACTTTGATAGGAGTCATCCATGACCCCTTTCTTGGATCCATCTCTAAAATCTAGTCGATCTTCATCTATTAGTGCTTGGAATAATAAGTATTTCTACTGTTGTAAAGTCTATTTGTTGCGCTTCCCCAGAACTGGCTACCTCGGCCAATGATTCGACCTTTTCGTTTCGTTCTCTAAGGATTGGTATAGTGGTGTAATACTAGAAGTCGGCTAGTATCTCTAGGATCCAATTGAGATAAGGAGCAAGACATTGCCCCCTAGTAAGATAGTCCTCCCTGACTTGGCACATTAAGCAGAAATCATATAAGATATGTAAAGCTTCCATTCTTATTCTTTTTGCAAGTCTTAGCTTGGCGACCAAGGCTTCATACTTAGCTTTATTATTCCATTTGAGTGACCTTTCAGACATTTAAGGTTGCCATTGGACCTATCGTAACGGTTGGTCGGTACAAACATTAACGGGGTAAGTTTGTCAATAGCTAGCTTTCATCATATACTGGTCTTTGGATTAGTTTATCTTCACATAGCATTGCAATGCTTATGGCTTGTGTTGACATGACCCAATTGAGGTATAGATCTTCATGATCCAACGGCTTGGATAAAATGAGAGGTCACTTTGCAGTCATTGCCTTAAGTTGTAAAGGACGCTAAGTTAGCGATGTAGCGAGTCACCTTTCTCTTCATTTCAATGATTCGTTATTCTGCCCACAGTCGTAGAGTTAGTTTGTGGACAGTCTAATCGCACCTGTAGCGAGTTTATATTCCTCCCGTCGACTTTTGGTCGGAGTTGGTGAATGAATGGTCGGATCACATTCATTCATTTGTCTATGCTCGTAGTCGTACTCCGGAGATGAGAGTTAGTTGAAGGGCCATTAGTCGCACCTATTTGATATTTACATCCATGTCCACACTCTGGGGACTAAGAATTTTAGCAGAAAATGGTCGAACCACATTTTCCTCGATTAATTTCTCTGGCGCTAGTCAATGGCGAAAGTCGAAGTGTAGTCGGTCACATTGCGACAACTTTAATTTGATGTTCCTCCTTCTGATTTGGAGAAAGGAGCTAATTGGCGGATGGTTGGGTCATATCCGGCCACGTTGCATGCACAACCCGCCACATCATTAGCTAGAGTTAGCAGATGAATGGTCATGTCACGTTCATTTGTGGTAGGATAGGTAATTACATCCATTTAGAATAAGATGTTCAGCTAGGTCCATTTTTCTAATCTGCATGTCCCTGTCGAATCATGGAAGAAATTCTGTCTTGTTCGGTTTGAGTGCATCCCTATAAGATTATGTTATAGTTCCCATTCCGGGGATAAGCGTTGATGTGTGAACGGTCGTGTCATTCCCTCTTTATGCTAGATGGTCGAAGCATTGGATTTCTAATGATAAGTATGCCCCCATGTCAGGGGAAGATAGGAAAGCGGATGGTTGAATCACATCCACTTTTTTTCTACAGGACTTGCTGTGGGATCAGAGTTGATAGATGGACAGTCGAATCACATCCCTACTGATATTTATATTCCAATTCTAGCTTTGAGGACTGGAGTTGGTTGATGGGTTGTCAGTCAAACCCGTTTGGTATTTATACTCCAGTCTGCGCTCTCGGGACTAGAGTTAGTTGATGTTTATACTCCAGTTCGCACCCTGGGAATCTGGAGTTGGCATGTATATTTTGGTTCACGCTCCGGGAACCTGGAATTGATGCTTATACCCCACTTCATGCTCTGGGAATTTGGAGTTAGCATGTATGTTTTGGGTTCACACTCTGAGAACCTGGAATTGATGTTTATACTCCAATTCGCGCTCTGGGAATCTGGAGTTGGTATTTGTATTTTGGTTCGCGCTCCGGGAACCTGGAATTGATCTTTATACTCCACTTTACGCTTTGGGAATTTGGAGTTGACATTTGTATTTTTTCGGTCCGCTCTCCGGGAGCCTAGAATTGATGTTTATCCTCCAATTCACGCTCTGGGAACTTAGAGCTAGCATTTGCATTTTGGTTCGCACTCCGGGAACCTGGAATTGATGTTTATCCTCCAATTCACGCTCTGGGTACTTGGAGCTAGCATTTGCATTTTGGTTCGCACTCCGGGAACCTGGAATTGATGTTTATACTCCAATTCACGCTTTGGGAACTTGGAGTTAGCACGGATGCTTCGGTTCGCGCTCCGGGAACCTGTAATTTATGTTTATACTCCAATTCATGCTTTGGGAACTTGGAGTTCACATTGATGGGTTGGTTCGCACTCCGGGAACCTGGAATAGATGTTTATACTCCAGTTCACACTCTGGGAAGTTGGAGTCAGTCGATAGATGGTCAGTCACACCTATTTGGGCTTTTTAGGAATTCGTTCACACTCTGGGAACGATGGATTTGATGTTTATACTCCAATTCGCACTCTGGGAATTTGGAGTCCGTTCATATTCTGGGAACGATTTATTGGATGTTTATACTCCAATTCACACTCTGGGAAGTTGGAGTCCGTTCACACTCTGGGAACAATTTATTGGATGTTTATACTCCAATTCACACTCTGAGAAGTTGGAGTCCGTTCGCACTCTGGGAACGATTTATTAGATGTTTATACTCCAATTCACACTCTGGGAAGTTGGAGTCCGTTCATACTCTGGGAACGATTTATTGGATGTTTATACTCCAATTCACACTCTGGGAAGTTGGAGTCCGTTCGCACTCAGGGAACGATTTATTGGATGTTTATACTCCAATTCACACTCTGGGAAGTTGGATTCCGTTCGCACTTTGGGAACAATTTATTGGATGTTTATACTCCAATTCGCACTCTGGGAATTTGGAGTCCGTTCACACTCTGGGAACGATGGATTTGACGTTTATACTCCAATTCGCACTCTGGGAAAGTGGAGTTAGTGTTTATACACCGGTTCTCACTCTGGGAACCTAGAGTTGATTGTAGGACTGTCGTGTGTCGGTCCAGTTCGGCCTTTGATGCGATGGCTTGCCCCCGAGATGAGGGTTTCGCTTAGCAAATGATCGGTGGGATCTCGATTACTTTCCACTTATCTGCCATCAACGAAGGATGAGACTTAGTTTATGGACGGATGAATCGCATCCGTGTTCATTTGGATCCCGCTTCTACCAAGCCTAAGGAGTAAGATTAGCGTTCTGGCAAGCTTTGAGCTCGAGCAGAGGAGAGGATGGCTGAAGTACATCCACTTTGAGTTATGTATTTTCCCTTAAGTTGGGGGAAAGAGATGGAGAGTAGACGGTCGAGCCACATCCACTTTACGCTTTGCGCTCTTCTAGTCGAGTTGAGGAAGAGAGTTGGAATGATGGCTCATGATGATTAGCGAGTAAGCGGTCGGTTGTTGATGACTATAAACTGAGGGTTGGCCCCTGATAAAGTCGGTTTGAGGCATGATTGTTTTGTCGAATCATTGATGCAAACTGGGGAGTGAATGGTCAAACCATATCGACTATAAATATGTGCTCTTAAAAATAACCCCAAGTGTCCAATGCAGGATTGGATGCATGGATGGCCATGTCACGTCCATCTTTGGTGTGATTTCGATTTTACTGGGCATCATAAGAAGCATAAGTATTTTGGCGAGTTTTAAGTAAGAGATGGAGAGTGCATGGTTGGGACATATAACTCCAAGTCTTTCTCAAATCTCCTAATTAAATTGCATAGGCACGTGAGTGGATGGTCGGTTGCATCCACTTCGTACTGGAGCCCTGAACTTGTCTGTCTCTTCCGCTTTGATGGCCTTCCCCCAAGTCAGGTGCATAGAGCAGCCGGCGAGTGGTTGAATCATGCTCATCATGATGATACCTAAATGACTTTATCATAGTCCACGGAGGTTGTTTTGCACCCATCCTTAAGTACTCGGTTACCTGCATCATTTGCAAGTAGTTTAATTCAAGTCGATTATATTTTGCAACATAAACGAAATAGAAATAATTCAAAAGAGATCGGATTAAATCTCAGTGATAAGTGAAGCAGCGTCATATGCTTGCTATTGCACTTCAATCTAGCCCTTCTTAGTTGGAAGATTAATGCCAATGGTTTAGCTTGATCAAAGTTCTTGATTGATAGGGATCGAGGGTTCCCAGCCCTTCGTTTTATGGGGCTTGAACATATTATCAGAGCTATCCTTTCCAGAGCAGCCTTATGGCGTTGACATCCACGTTAGCCATGTAAAGAAGAGGATCTTCCCGATTTAGAGTATGGAGTAGGTTTTCTCCTTATCTTGCGACACCGATCCTTCATCTAGCTCATCAATTCAATATTAGATACGTTATGTTGGTGTAGTTATTAGTGGCTATCTGCCAGTTTTCTTATCAAACTCTAGAAATAAGATTTTGTGCTGATTTCATTTATAAGTGTTGGCAGCAACGGGCTGTGAATTTTGATCAATTCGTTGGCTACCAGCTTCTTTATTCCCTTCAGCAATATGAGAAGTAGAAATGGTATGTCTAACCACGATTGACAGTCTTCTTTGAGGAATATGGGGAGACATCTGCATTTGATGGCATTCATCACTGTTTATGGAATCCACTCACCACTCTCAGTTCATGAGATAGTGTCACGGGTCGAATTTCCATAGTACACTAACATGGTCAACATGCTGGATTTTTGCTAGAAATTTTGCATGTAGGATAGTTTCAATGAATAGGTCCCGATTGGGAAAGATACTCCAATCAACATTATCAAGTTCATTTTAAGGCTACAGGGTCTTGTAATACTAGTGAATGATGTATGCCCGATTTCCCAATGTTCAAGTGGTTGGTAATGTCGATTGGATGGTGAGTAGATTAGGATGGGCTCATAGATTGGTGATTATTTCTAATTTTCACCAGGAACGAGGCCCGCATAAGATAGTTAGGAAGTCCTCTTAGAGTTGTATGCCATGCTTTTAGTCATGTGGAGGTGGAATGATTAAGATGCGGGCATTCGAAGATGGTTCAATAGTGACTAGCTATGTTTCGAGTTGGCCGAGTAGACAAGGCAGGGTAGTCGTTATACTAGCCATCGCACCATAATTGTCAGTTTAGCAGTTTTAAAATCTGGTCAATTGGAGGAAGTTGCAGTCCACCTTAGAAGCATGATACATTAATCAACTCTAGTTCTTGGCATATTAGCTAGGTTCTCCAGCCTTCGGGAGCACCAGTTGAATAGTATTTCAATACCCATTCCTCGACTGCAATTCAACAATTGCTGTTGTAGTCTCCTATGTCCCGTCCAGTCATGGAACGATTAAAATGTTCGTTGATTAAGTTGAGCTTTGAATTAGGAAATTTGGATCGTACCCGAATATTTTTTTTTAAATGATGGATACGAAATGTTCGTTCGCATCGATGGTTCGAGCGCTTAAATGATGGATTGAATTAAAGGCAGATAGATGGATACGAACTGCATGTGTGTATCGATGCAAAATGGAGACAGATGGATGGATACGAAGTACATGTGAGTATCGATTCGAATTGGAGGCAGATGGATGGATACGAAGTAGCGCTCCCTGATGGATACGAAGTAGCGCTCCCTGATGAATACTAAGTAGCGCTCCATGATGGATACGAAGTAGCGCTCCCTGATGGGTACGAAGTAGCGCTCCATGATGGGTACGAAGTAGCGCTCCATGATGGGTACGAAGTAGCGCTCCTTGATGGGTACGAAGTAGCGCTCCCTGATGGGTACGAAGTAGCGCTCCTTGATGGGTACGAAGTAGCGCTCCCTGATGGATACGAAGTAGCGCTCCATGATGGATACGAAGAGAGACTATCTGCTGATGGATACGAAAACCACCACATTTACTGGATACGAAAGCATGGATACGAAAAGCACCACATTTTCTGGGTTCGAAAACATGGATACGAAGATGACCATATTTTCTGGGTTCGGAAACATGGATACGAAGATGACCATATTTTCTGGGTTCGGAAATATGGATACGAAGATGACCATATTTTCTGGGTTTGAAAAATGGATACGAAGATGACCATATTTTTTGGGTTCGAAAACATGGATACGAAGATGACCATATTTTCTGGGTTCGAAAACATGGATACGAAAACCATCATTTTTTCATGGATTCGAAAATATGGATACGAAATTCACCATATTTTCTGGGTTCGAAAATATGGATACGAAAACCATCATATTATCATGGATTCGAAAATATGGATACGAAATTCACCATATTTTCTGGGTTCGAAAATATGGATACGAAAACCATCATTTTTTCATGGATTCGAAAATTTGGATACGAAATTCACCATATTTTCTGGGTTCGAAAATATGGATACGAAAACCATCATTTTTTCATGGATTCGAAAATATGGATACGAAATTCACCATATTTTCTGGGTTCGAAAATATGGATACGAAATTCACCATATTTTTTGGGTTCGAAAACATGGATACGAAGACCATCAATTTTTCATGGATTCGAAAATATGGATACGAAATTCACCAAATTTTCTGGGTTCGAAAATATGGATACGAAATTCACCATATTTTCTGGGTTCGAAAACATGGATACGAAAACCATCATTTTTTCATGGATTCGAAAATATGGATACGAAATTCACCATATTATCATGGATACGAAAATATGGGTACGAAAAACAGCATTTTTTCTGGATTCGAAAATAGGGGTACGGACTGCATGATGAATATGGTTCCTCTTAGATCTGCAACAATCTGAATAGAATAGAAGGAACCATTGAACGATAGATCTGGATCTTCTCCTTAGATTTATGCAATCCGATATCGAAAGTAGATCCAAGGAACGAGAGAAAAACTGGGTTTTTTCCTCAGTGAAAGCACCAAAGTGTTTGTACCAAAATTGGGCACAACACTCTTCGGATGTGTTTGAAGAGATAAAATGAAGAGAAAATTTGTAAAATGAAGCAGATCTAACAAACACACCAATAAACATATAAGAAAATGCATAGAAACACAGAGTTTTAGAGTGGTTCGGCGTATGGCCTACGTCCACTATGAAGTTTTATCACTTTATTGCTTGATTCTTGAGGATTACAAGTTTTTTAGAGCGAAGTACAGCTGATAATAAGCTTGAATTCGAGATTAATAGCAGTGACGACGATATGGAGTGATTCTGGCAGTGTCCGGGCGTGCTTTATCTCTAAAATTCTCCCATCCCTTTTCTGAATGACCAGGGGCTCTATTTATAAGTGCTGGAGGCTGATATTTCGCCTAAAATTCGAAGAGACCGCTTCTGGCATGTGAGGGGCCCACGTGCCTGGATTCTGGAAATTCGGGCCCACTTTGGGATCGATTCGAACTCAGGTTTGAATCGATCAATATTTGATCAGATTGAGATGAAATTTTTCATGAACATTGCTCATGTTGGCAGTAAGCTATTGTGAAAATTTCATAGCATTTGAACATGTAGATCTCGAGTTATGATGGATGCAAGTTGGAGTTTTTCGGTCCGGGATCGATTCGAACTCAACTTCGAATCGATCAAGAATTCATCCGATTGAGCTAAAATTTGGCATGAACATTCCTCATGTTGGCAGTAAGCTACTGTGAAAACTTCATAGCATTTGGACTTATAGATCTCGAGATATGATCGATGCAAGTTGGTCCGTGATCGATACGAAGCAAGTTCGAATCGATCAAGAACTCATCCGATTGAGCTGAAATTTGGCATGAGCATTCCTTAGGTTGCCAGTTGGCTTCTGTCCAAATTTGGTAGCATTTGGACTTGTAGATCTCGAGATACGATCGATGCAAGTTGGTCCGTGATCGGTACGAAGCAACTTCGAATCAATCAAGAACTCATCCGATGGAGCTGAAATTTGGCGTGAACATTCCTTAGGTTGCTAGACAGCTCCTATCCAAATTTGGTGGCATTTGGACTTGTAGATCTCAAGTTATGATCGATGCAATTTTGGATTTCTCAACCGTGATCCATCAATATCTTGAGCATACGAACTCCGATTGACTTGAAATTTGGAACATTGGCTTTCTCAGCTTTGGTTGTCATGTCATATATATTGTAGCTCGATCCGGTTCGAAATTTTTTTACCGACATCCATAGTAGACCTATGTATAACCGATCTTCAAGACGAACCGTCCTTGGTTTCTAGTCGAGTTCTTGGTGTCACGGCCTTGCCAAAAGGCGGGATAACATTTGGGTAGCACATTATTTAGATTTATATGTGTGTAGGCATATATATATATATATATATATATATATATATATATATTACATCTCAGAGGAGGTTAGGCATATCGTAGGCGTGCATAGGATTGAACGGATTAGCCATAGATAATAGACATAACATTTAAACAGCAACAAATTGGCATAAATCAGTGTCATGGATAAATTATATAAATTTCTAGTCACCAGAACGTTGTTTTAAACTCCTCCTCGTTATAACTGATGGGATAGTTTTAGAGGGATAAGCTACTGGTGCAAGATGGAAACTGCATATGGTAGAGTCTTCTCTCTCATGCTTGTACTGATAAGGCAACTAGATAACCAAGGAGTACAAATTCCAAGGTAGTAGCCTCAATCGGTATTTATGTTCTACTATATTTTTCTATTTTGTTACGAGTTTACATTGATCACTCTTTGGTATGCTTATGTTTATTATAGTTTAGCAAAACCAATGATCTGTACCCAAGTAGACTTGGGTTTCAATTTAGTCAAAATTTGGACCCACTATGATATAGGTTGGTACAACCATTTTGTGGCTCTCGCTCTCTCTTAAGTTGATCATTGGCGAGTGTTGTTAATACTTATTATAACATGATAGCTCCTTCTTTTGCTTGTTGTAAAGAGATGTTGTAGAAATTCCTGGCAATCGTTCATTACAGTAGAAGCATCCGTCACCTCCCTTTACGGGGAATTCCATGGCGAGTCGTTGATTGCGACGACTGCATCAAAGTCCATCAATGCCATCCTACTTTTCAAAATGTTATAAGAACACAGGAAGTCAACTACTATGAAGTTGGCACAAATATCCAAAGACTGAAAGTAGAGAATAAAATGATGAAAATAAATTATAAAGAAGGAAAACCACAACACATAGAAATTATAGTGGTTCGGCAAATCCAAGGCTACGTCCACTCAAACTTTGTTGAAGTTTCTTATGAGTTTTTACAATGCTGTTCTAAGGGATTGGTGATAATCCTTGAAATTATAGAAGAGGTACATGAATTTGTTAAACAACTAAAAAAGATCCTTGAAACAGTGCCTTTCCCCATCTATTTATATATGTAGGTCACCGAAAAGACCTCATCCATGTTCTTTCCCATGTTTCCCATGTTTTGGAGAAGTTGGACAGAAGAGATATTGCTCAACTCAGCAATACTCAAGGATCGGTGCCGAACCATGAATGGGGATCGGTACCGATCCACGAGTTGACTCCTAGGATCTTTCTTTCCTATTTTGGAAGTTCGATTGGCTTGTATCTTTGTCTTTGACATTTTGATTGCATTGATTTGGACTTAAACTTGAGTGAATTTCTTGGTTCGGAGGTCGAGTAGAAACACTTAATTTATTCATTGATCATCTAAGTCGAGATAGGGTTGCGAACCATTTCATGTTGGCATGGAACAACTTATAATCGCTCTGCCCTTGTATGACACGAGGAGAGTGGTGATTAGGAAGGGTTTTAGGGATTGATACCGAACCTTGATCAGTGGTCGGTATCAATCCATGACTTCTCTTGTGTTATGGAACTTTGAGTTTTGGTGCTCTTTAGTAGAAGGTGTGTGGGCATTTGGAAGGTTCTTAGTTGCCCTAGGACTTCATCCCTCGGTTTCACTTGACAGTTGACTTTGGAAGTTACCATGCTGTTCGATCAATCTGATTTGTATGAATATGAACTGGTCACAATGCTAGATGACATTTATCCCCCAAAGTATATCTTGTTTTAATAATATATGATTTGAAATAGAAAAATTAGAACATTCAACATCTCTGGTTTCAAACTTCACTTCAAATATGCATTGCCTTTCCTTTGAATTTTTTTCATGAAACGTGGCACCTTTTATCAGTCGTCACATTACTTCGAGTAGTTTTGAACCTATAACTTCCATATGGTATAAAATTTGATGCATGCTTTTTAAGTTTTTTCATTCCAAGTTCAAAAAACTCTTAACAATGTATTTCTTTGGATTAATCAGGTAGGACTTTGGTCTTTTAGAATTCCCATTGTCAAGTGTCATGCATGCATACACAGGTATACACACATGTGTCTATAGTCATACACATGTGTATATATATGTATCATTATATCTTTTATTGTTATTATTCATTTTTTAGGGTTATGTATCGATCCTCGAGCAAGGATTGGTGTCGACCTAAGATGCCTTAGACATAGGTGATTATTTTGTCTATATTTATGATTCAGGTCCTATAAAGCTGCGAACCCACATTTGCTTATGTCCACTTCATTTCTGTTTCGAGCTTCTATCTCTTGCAACCACCATTGCCAAATCTTGTATCATTGATTCGACCTCTAACTTTATGGCACCTGCTGATGGTAGCTTTGAACCATCGCCTCCATCTCCTAATGACATTAGCAGTTCCCTAGAGATGTTGCACCGGTCCTCAAGCATCGAATTGTTTGAGTGCTTCAATTTCCAGAATTGAACGAACTTGAGCCTAGCTGACGTAAACTATTCTATATGGGTATCGTGACTTGAGGATGGTCACCATCAATCTCTACTTCAATTATGCTAGAAAAATGATGAAAATCCTGTTCCTTTTAAGGATCGATACTCGATACCAGACCTGGACAAATTCACACTGAAAATTGAATTACTTGAGTGCTTGAAGGAATTAAGCAATTTACGCAAAGCAAAATCATAAATTTTCAATGGTGTAACTTAACTTTGTTTTGTGTGGATACCAACTTGAGTTAGCTACGAGCCACCCCATGATGAGTGAGAGCTTTGGGAAGTAATTCTAAACTTTTAATGTGAATTTGACCCCACATTCTCAAATATTCAAGTAGAGTCCAAAATCAAGCTTGGTCGAAATATGGTCAATAATTTATGATCCATTGAGATGGTCTTTGAGGATGGTCATTCCAGATATCACGGTGGCGTTTGAACGAACTATTTGACAATCTTTTTTCTGAATGGTAAATCTGAACACACGAGGTTAGACGCATGCACTGCACAAACATTGCGTAAAAATGAACTACATGATGTTAGGTGTATGCATTGTATAAACACTACAAAAATGTGAACTACACGACGTTAGATGGATGTACTGCACATACACTACACAGTATTGCCCCCTGTTAATGTACAAGACTCGATCAATCAATACATGTTGATATTTATTGGGTTTGGTACATTGACTTTATAGGGTTCTCTTTCTAGCATGATGATTACTAGTTTTAATGTGTCTGACATCACTTATGTGTGAAGTATTGATAGTTATGGATCGCAGATGTTTCGAGCGTCTCTCCACCATAGCCGTAGGTCCTTCGACACTTGCATATGCCGAGTCTGACACAGAATCTAATTTACCATACTTCCCATATCAAGACATACTTCTATACAATCTAGACCTCAATCAACTAGCTAACATGTGGAACATCCTCTACGGATGATTCCTTTTGCATAGAATGAAGAGCCTACAGTAGGGGCTATTCCTAATGTTAATATGGCGATGCGATTATTTTAGACAATCCCAAGGATTTCCATGCTTTTGCAGGTTAATGAAGGGTTTCTCATGAGAATATGTGAGAGGTACGATATCCCTTATGAGGATATGTTGGTTCCATCACGTAGTCAACGAGCGCATCTCCCACCGATAGGATATATAGCCTATATTCAGTATATGTACATGGCCGGTTGTGTTCCACCATTCAACAATTTCATTCGCATAATTCTACAACTGGTGAAGCTAGCTTCGATCTAATTACGTCCCAACAGCTATGCTTTCCTGAATAGCATGTATATTATTTTCGCTCGCCACCTGAATTGTGATCCCAGCACTCAGGAGATTTGCTATTTGTATAGCTTTAAACACAATAAAGGATCACCTTCGCTTGCATGTATAGAGCCTTTTAGAGGTTGTCGAATAATGATGGGCCCACGTAACAAGCTAAGCTACTTCAAGGATGAATTTTTCTTTCTTCATTGCCCGTCTAGTTTTTCCCGATGGTGGCTATCCGACAAGCCTTGTTCTTATCCTTCTTTTCGATATAGATTTTACAGTTTTAATTATTCAGATCGTCATTCCTTGTCTTTGCAGATAATTCAAGAAGACCCGGCGATGCTGCTTTAGCACATGCTCTAGCTGATTTACATCAAGTCCCACTAGAGAGAGGGAAACGTGAACACTCCTTATGGATGAGAATTTGTATGCTTACCACTTATTAGAAGAATGCCATAGTTTCAGCCACATTTTGGAAGATGTGGGGGCTAATGAAGATGACGACTTCTTGCAAGAACACAACACTACCATTGACGCTAATGAAGGCCAAGAGCCCCTAGTTCAGAGCCATGTTTTTAATCCTAAAGCAAGTCAAAGCATTGGAGACCGTGGAGGGGCGAGGAGTGAACATGCTGAGAAAGGAGGGAGTAACCGCAGAGACAACAATGATGTCGATACTGGCCATGAGTCTTCAAGTGATGGAGGGGACGATGATCAAGCATTTCTCACAACTCGATAATTAAAGATAAAGATCATCGCACCTTGGATATTTGTACAATGTCCACCAACCACCACGACAGGGCTGACTCCCATTCAACCCTTCGAGGATATCTATGGGTCTTTTGAACCGTTCCCAAATAAATTCAGTTCTTTTGATCTATGCAATATTAGCATCATAGATATTAGATCCCCTATCCATCTATTAGGTGAAGTGACTGCTACTCACGTAGGGGAAATCACCCTTATTAGCAAACTTCAAGTCCATGGTCCATGGGGGGACACTAAGACACATACGCATATTTACATGACACTGCACCTTGCTTAGTTTGCATTGTTCTCTTATCCTGTTAGTGCTAACTTGTTTTTGTTTCACTTGCAGATTTGATGGAGTATAGAGGCATGTACGACACTATCAAAAGCCAATGGAGCACACATATAAAACACGGATTATATATTCATCATCATGGCTCTTCTTATGATTCTGATCTAGGGAGGGCTCAGCCCGAGACTATAGAAGGCGAGATAGAGACTTTACATCTTGCAAGTCATCTCCACAATACAGGTCTCACTCACCTTTGCGACATGAAATGGATAGACATTCTTTGAGACCTAATTATACCCTATCTACTGAGATACCGTACGATCCTTTCTTCATTCCTTTATCGATCACCGTTGATGGCACCTTTCATATGCTGCAACGTTTCAAGCAATCAGCAAGTCAGATCACTTTTGATATTCCTCATTCAAGGCCCGATAAGAGATTGGTTCAAATAGAGAAGGAGATTGTTTCAAATCTTCATACGGATGCTTTGAAGCATACTTTTCCAAAATTCTTTTTTTAATGATGTCATGTTTGCTCCCTACTTAAAGGATATCTCTTAACATACCAGAATTTCCACGATGGCTCACATTGATGATGTGTATGATCGATACTTTAAATGGAAACGGTTAGCAAAGGTATCTCTGAAGGTGCTTGCAAAAGAAAAGTGGAGCTCAATGGAATAAAACTAGAAAAATTGCAATAAAAATGCATCATCTCTCCCTTCAAACGGGAGGCTAAAAAGCTCAACACATCATTAGCCAGAGCTAAGAAGCAGGTGGAGGACCTGACCAAGTCCATAGAGTTGAAGCGATAAAATCAACAAAAGCAAATTGAGGCTGCTCATCGTAGGAGCCAACTTTGTCTCTAGAGAATAAACAACTTAAGAAAGAAGTAGATGAGATAAAAATGTATTGGAAAGTGAGAAGAGAGAGAGAGAGAGAGAGAGAGAGAGAGAGAGAGAGAGGTGATGCCCTTGCCCAAGGGTAGGGTTATTGTGAGGAGTTATTAGACACTAGTCAACTGGAAGATAACACAGAAGCTCGAGCAAAAGATGTGGAGAAACAGGTTGAAGCCACATAGAAGAGCATTAAAATGAGCTTGATCTCATTCTCATAAGTTACAATGCCAATGTGATAAAGCTTAGAAACTTGAAGTGGCTTGAAGAAAGGTATCTGAAGGCTTTGGCCTTACAGGAAATTGTAAATCAAGAACGAGAGCTCTCTGGTGGAGCTGAGGTCAATGTAGAAGGGTTAAAGCTCGACCTCCTAGATGAAGAAGATATAAAGGCACTCAAAGCCAATTTGCTTATCGTACATCTAGAGTTGTCTGCTGAGGCACAAAAGGATCGAGGTGAGAGTCCCGTTCCACTCTTAATGACTTGATGGAAGATATTAGTGCTCCTTTGATTACGAAGCCGATAGTCTCAACTGTTTTGGTACCTTTGTCTGGCGCTTAGTATAATCCTAAGGAGCCATCGCTCCCGAAGCTTCCCATTTTATGTCCTATTTTGATGGGTTGTTTAGGTAGTACTGCGGCTCACAACATCTGCATCTCCTGAGGGTATATCATTAACGTCGCCTATATTTGAGATGGCTTATATGACAACAGTCGACATCACTAATCTCTGCTTTTATGTTTCTCAAGTTTCAGGTACGCCTTCCATCATTCCTTTACCTGAAGAGGGCCTAACGCTTGGCACTCTTGCCATTTTGATCGAGTCAATCATTGTGTCTGCCCCGCTGCCGATCCTAATTTCTAATATGAGCACCACCCCTGGTTTCAATGCTGAAATGATCGTTGCTTTGAATGAAGAAACCAAGGGTGATGATCATAAGGCTCAGGAAGAGGAGGACATGACCATAATTGAGGCTTCCGATCCACCCTTAGGGCCCACTATGGAAAAGATGCTCCAAAATCAAGTTTTACCGGCTAAGGAGATCAAGAAAGAGAAAGATGTCGATATACCTCTTCCCCTGCCCATCTTATTACCCAGTCAACCTATCTTTGCTCCATTGTCCCCTACTTTTGGATGTATTTGATACTGTTTTGAAATGGTACTTGGTAACATTTACGAAGTATTTGATACCATTTTGAAATGATTTGGTTAAATACCAAAAATATGGTTTGGATGTACCGAATTCATTCTTATCACTTGAAAATGATTCTAGTGATGTCTTCAACATCATCACTGTTCATTTTCGAGTTTGTAAGAATGGGATGCTATAAAGTTATTTTGGTAAAACAGGTTTTGATTTAATCGCAATATATGTTTTGATATACAAAAGATGTATGTATATATGATTTCAAGTGATTTAAAATGAAAATTGATGTTTAGTTCTAAAATTTTCTTATTAAGTAATTTCGTGGGCACATATAGCTTATGCATTAGGAAAGTATGGTATGTGCATCATGATATGATATGTTGTTTGATTTGTTAAAATGAAATGAGATTTTAGGCAATTTGGGATAGTCGGGAACTTCTGAATTGTTAAAGAACTTGTAGTTAAGCGTTTTTGAAAGTATAAGGTTGAGTTTATATAACAAGTGAATTGAGAAGTAGCAAGTCAAAATATATTCTAAAGTTGTTAAACATACTTGTTACAAATTTGATATTTTGTATATACTCTATGGATGTAATGGAGTATTATACGAGTATGAACTTAAGTTATAAAATGTGGGTAAACTTGAAGTAATGATTTATGAAATGATGCATAAATGATTTAGTATTGAAGAGATATACTACTATAGTAAAAGAATGCGATATGGAATAATGGTATATTTATGAAACCAATAAGATAAATTTTTAAGTTGTGCATAGATCATTTTATTCGCATGACTGCTCTTGATTCAGTATTCGAATAAGTATTTCGAGGTGGTATACGCTGGTTCAAACAAGGATTTTTCATTTGATTTTTGACGACGAAATTTTGATACAGATTTTTGATATGATCCTAAAATTTTCTACCATAGTATATGGCTAAGTAAGGAGAACGAAGGTTTCTAATCAAGGAACCTGATCGGAGTCTGCACTAGAGAGGTCAAGTGATTTATACTAGTTGGAAAGTGAAATTTATGCGATTGAGCAAAGTGATTAGATCAGATATCACATATGGATGGTCCATGGGAATCCTACGTGCTTTAGTATGTACGCATACTATGTTTTGTTGCCTTATGGAGGGTTTAGGTGATTACTTTTCAATTTATTATGAGGTAGCATGAATGATCTAACCTGAGGCTATTGAGCGTAAGGTACACTTTGTATATTGTTAATTATCTTTGTGTAATGAGAGGGTTTTTGAACCTGAGCAAACTTTGAGCTTTGTTTGCTAATGATTCTGATGCTATTAAGCATCAATGGGCGGTTTTCTCTTTGGTTGCTCATGTTGGAATTTCGAAGACGAAATATTTGAAGTGGGGGAGTATATAACGACTCGAAATTTTAAAAACTTTGCATTTAAATACCTAAATTATTTATATATTTAAATCTTGGATTAAATGTTATTAAAATGAGTTAATAAGCTTATCAACCCCTTTTTAAATCATAATTAACAATGGTAAAATTGTTTTAGAAAAATGTTTACGAAAATATATTCTTTGAAGAGAAATCGATAATGTGACCAAAAATCAGTTTATCGTTAAACAGCTTCTTGATCGATATAAATTGTTTGAACTCTTGTAAACTTGTTTAATGATCAAATGAGTACATTAAAAACTAATTAACACACACTCTTCATGAAACAATAGAAGGTGTTGGAAGCTTCCATATGGATAAGAGATCTTATGAGAAGGGTATGAGAGTAATATGCATAAATGAGAAATGACATAAAAGAGAAGTGATGAGAGGTGAAGCTTCCATGATATGGCAGAGGAGTGAGTGAAACTTAGGAAAATACCATTTCATCTAATAAAAGGAGGGGAACACCCTTAGGAAATAATTACAAATTCACAGATGAAAACTAAGCTCTCTTCAATGGCTTCTCTTCTTCTTTCTCTCTAAATGTTCTAAATGAAATAGTTGCAAATCAACTCCAAATCACTTCAGACTTTGCCATAAGGCTTAGTACAATGTTAAAAAACCTTCCACCATGCTACAACTTGATGAAGTGACGCTATGCTCTCCCTTAGTCCACTGTCCATGAGAAATAAAGGGGGAATGGAGGCAAATGAGCAAGTGCAAAGCAAGGAGGAGAAAGGAAGTGGTTACATGGATAGGTTTGGCTTGGGTTCTTGGATATTGGTTTTTTGTGTGGATAAAGGTGAGTTAACACCTCACTTTGAATGAAAATATAAAATATATATGTTGGTATTTTATTGTATTTATGTTGATTGAATTGTTGTTAAATTATGTTAAAACATTGGTTTGAACTCTTACTTTAAAAGTAAGTAACATATGTGATCCATATATATGGACTTGAATGAACTTGTAATGGACTTGTATGACTTGTGACAATACCTTGAAAAAAGCATATAGGTTGTAGTTGAACATAGGTTTGATAATTGCTCGAATTTGAAAGTGCACTCATAGTGATAGTCGCTATAGAAGCATTTTGGAATTGCCTTAGTTTTGGCTAATTCTATGAAACTTTGTAGAGATATCCTTAGGGGTTTCTCACTATATTTATAATGCATTATATATATGTTTGTTTCTAGTAAAAGCTTGAATAGTAAAAAATTAAGTAACATCTCGAAAACGGCCAAAACATCACTAGTGCGAAACCGCCCCATTTAGACTTGATTTTTGGACTTAAAAGGTTCGAAAAGGTACTTAGATTTAAGTATTCTGTTTCATTCTTTTTATAGGGGTTTAATAACTATTATTAAAGTATTTGAAATGGTTTGAGATCTTTATGAATTTTTAAGAGTTAGTAGCGAATTTTTAAATAAGATATATTTTGTTAAAACATATAGAAAACATGTCATTTTCAAGTTTTTAAGGATATTATAAACTTTTTATTTTCAAGTAATATTTTGAGTAAATGTTTAAAACCTACTATAAGTATTATAAAGGATTTTAAAAGCATTTTTAAGTATATATAGTTTTTAGAAAATATATTGAGTATTTTATGTCTTATGGAATAAAATATCTTTTGAAATGTTTTATTTAATATTAAGTTTTGGCAAACAAGTTTCTGTATGCATATCATTTTTAAAAGGTTTTGAAATTACAAATAAAAGGTTTAGAAAGGAGTTAGAATTGCTATATGACCAAATGATTAATTGTCTAATTACTTATTTTAAAAGTAATTAACTGTTTAACACTAAAAGCTGATAAAGTACGACTTATCTATTAGTGAGAGTTAAGATTGATGTCAAGAAGGGACGGAGCGATAGAGCTCTAACCTATCGAGCTTCCCTCTAGACCAAGGAATAGATTGTTGGAAAATCTCAAAAATGTGTTAATCATGTGAATTTCTAATTGTTTATTGAAATCATTAATATTATACTTAACATTAAAATCCGACGAGGTAGACTTATCAATTATTGAGATTCAAGAATGAAGTGTCTAGACAAGGTTTTGATGCAACTAGTGCTCTAACTTACATGCCTTCACTCTTGAACGAGGAATAATTAAGTTAGAATGTCAGAAAACGAGTTAAGCATACGAATCGTGATTTCTATAAGCAATCATTTTCTGAACTTGATAGTTAACTAGTCAAATAAATTTGTTCGAATATGCACTTAGATCTTTAAAAGATGTTTTAAAGATAATACAAGTATGTAATGATTTTGGATTTGTTGTGACAATGTTTTAATAACATTCATCTTTAACCTTTTTTATTATACTTATGAATATAAATAGATCTTTAAAAGAATGATTTAAAGATAAGCATAAGCAAAATGGTCTTGGGTTTGTAGTGACGATGTTTAAGTAAAATTAGTCTTAAATCTTTTAAATGGATTTGCGAAAGTACTTGGATCCATAAAATGGATATTTTCAAGGAAATTATAAGTATGGAATCTTTTAGAAAAGATAGAAGTTTATTAGTTAAAAGAATTTACTAATAACGGAATTTTTAATTAATAAAAAGATTAATTAAATAAAAGGAATAAAGTGCAGCTTAAGCAAACTTTATATGGCTTAATCATACTTTGTGTGACACGATATTGTTTTGTATGTTCATTTGTTTATGAAAAGTATACTATACTTGGTTTCTGTTCACAAACGAACATCTTGTACCAGATAGTCGATTAGTCGACTATCGACATTGTCCAAATATAACTTTGGGAATATCTAGAAGAAAAATGGATGTTATGTGGTACAGTTATCTGTGAAGATGCTATACTTTACGTACAAACTAGTATTGCTCTTCCAGGACAAATGATAAGGAAATTTGTCCGCTTAAACGATTATAAGGTGATCTCTACTCTTATTTATTGTTTGTTTTTTTCGAAAGAACCAGAGTTGAGTTTAACAAAAATCCATCGATTGTTTTGGAGAGTCTGATAAGTGGGAAGAGTACTTATATGAGATGACTCAAATCCGAAACCACTTCAAAACCATATGTGCGATCTATGTTCTGGAAGCTGTTGTGAAGTGGAATTCTATAGAGTTGAACCGTCTATCCTAAGGTTAAGTCCAAGGGAAAGGTCGGCACTAACATTTCGAACAAGGCTATCGTGTGAGACTGTCTATTTTGAGGAGTATTTCAAGAGAGAGGACAATGTTAACATTCGTCGGAGTACTTATGTGGAGAACCTATTTGGAGGTTCAAGATCTGTTCAAGATGCTTGAATCCATGTTATGATTCATGATCTGTTCAAGATGATGGAATGCATTTGGGGATTCATGTTCTGCTCGAATGATGAAGACACATGTGAAAGATTCCAAATATACCCTCGACATCAAGAAAAAGACAAAAAATAGAAAAAGTGCATGGCCAGGGAGGTTTAGCAAATCCCAAGGGTATATCAACTCCATTTTGGAGACGCTCATCGATTTTTGCTAGCAGAAGGTGATATGGAATGGCTCACACACCGAGGGTGATCCGATTATGTTTACCTTAGAGTATATCCTATGTAGAGATATATGATGCTTGTAAGATAATTTCTGATCCTTATCATGGAGTTCAGATACGGTCAGACCGAGATGATCTCCATGGAAAATCCATATGTGAACATGCCTTAACGGTATCGATTGATACCTATTATTGTTGTGGCATTCACACAATAACTATTTGATATGACATATGTGCTACACTCTAGACATTATTTATCATATCACTATATGTTAAACTTAATGAGTGGTTGGTTTCTTTGAGGGGAAAACCGTTATGCGAATCTGTATGGTCTCAATAGTTATTGTTATTTGTCACTTATATTTCTTGAGTTTTCCACGCTGGTTTACCAGAATGATCTGGGTGTTATTTACTTATAATGTTCTGGTCAGCCCCATGTATGTTTCCAAATTTAGCCGTGAATGTTTTGAAGCTTCTGGAGATGAGCTGGATGATTTCCTACCGTGAAATTTATTTCTGCTGCATTACTATTGTATCATCAGCATTTGTGAGGATAGGTTTTTAAAACCACTAGGATTATTACTGTAACTTTGGAAAACTTTGTATCTTAGAATGATAGTAGATATTGTCTTTTGATATTATATATGATCGTTCCGTTGTGAGATTCTGATATTATGTTCCTTCTTTCTTCTTTTTCTTTTATTTTACCATAACAATTCATCTTTCCGGCACTTGGGTGCTCAACACGTAAATACCATGGATGTACTAGTGTCGATATTTCGGGGTCGAAAAGGCGAGTTGTTACAAAAATCAATTATCTTGGATTTATACCGGTAACAAAGAGAGCATGAATTTCTTAATAGGTTAAAAATAAAACATGTCATGACACTCCTTTCATAGTCACCACAATCATTAGTCATAATGAATGCACTACTCATGGCACTCCTCATGACATACGAGCTTTGGTAGTCGAGGAACTCCTACTGCTCGACGAAGGTTAAGACCTCGTCAACCCCGACGAGGAGATACTGCTATATCTGCCGAAGGGTGGCCATCGGGACAACGACTTTGTCATGGTCGATTTCCATGGATCTAACGTTGGCGAAATGTCTAATTTCAACAAGGATGTTGGCGACCATGGCGAGGATGGAGACGTAGAGGTCGATGAGGCCATGGCATGGGTGGAGACAAGAGGTCATTGTGGCCATGGCGAAGGTAGCGGCTATAGCAAATTTAGATCTGGTTTGTGATTGATTTGGGATGTGGGGTTAAGGAAGTTTAAAAGCGGTAGGCTTTAAAATTGAAGTTTTACACTGTACATTTGTTCTTTATCAATTATTAATACATCGGTATTAATTATAATTTACTAATTATAAATCATAAATTATTAAATATTAATTATTGTTTATATATAATTAGTTATAAACCATTAATTATAGAAAAATTAAATTATTAATCATTAATTACATATTTATGAATTATGAATTATAAATTGTTAGTTAAAATACAGTTATATTTTAAGTATATATTATTATCCATATATTATAATTTATACATTATTATTATAAATAATCTATTAATTACTAATAGTTAATTATAATAAATCATTAATTATAAAAATAATTATTTATTATAAATTATTATTTATTATAAATCATTGTTTATAAATTATTTATTAATAATTGTTAGATATAGTAGATTGCAAATTATTAATTATATAAGTTAATTAAGTTGTCATTTATAAATTATTGAGTATTAATTATTGGTTATTAATTATTACTTAGTAGTTAATATTTACTAAAATATTTTAAATAATTGTAAACAAAATTTAAAAAGTTAACTTCTATTTGATATTTTCCTATAATGAATTTTTCCTTGAGCATCATGTGATCATTTACAATCTGTGAGTAAAACAACTTCTAAAAAAAGCTGTTGTAAGCTAATAATTATAATGTTCGGACGAAAATTGTCGAAAAATAACATATCTACTACGTTTGCGCAATAAACATCGTTAAAACACTATTGTTACAACTTACGGAAAAAACAAGCGTAGAAAACAATGTTTTTATAACATTTGTATAATAACGTTGTATAGCTATTTTACAATGTTTATTATAAAAACGTTGTAATAATATCATTTTGTTGCACTGTAAATACAATTTGACACAGCAAATATTCCAAAATCTATCAATTTTACCTGATTAAAATTCTATTATTCAATTCTGTGTTAATTTACCATAATTACGCGTTAACTATAGCAAATGCGTAAAATAGCAATTTAGCACAAATTCTGAAAATCAGTTCAAATGGTGGTGTTGGTAGTCAAAAGAGGTGAAGAATTCCGACACCAAAGTATTACGCACGGTGTTTTCATGACTCTATCCTGCCTCGGTCCAACCTCGAATAACTCTAAACCTTAGATCACCACGGTCCAGAACTCAATCCGACCTCATTTATTCATGAATCTTGGTCGGACCTTCAAATCAACGGTTCGACCGTCAATTTTACCTGGTTGAACCACGGTTCTTTTGTTTTTTTCTTACTTTCTCATCGTGTAATTCTTTTTCATTTTCGTCTTTTGCATTGCTTTGAAGAAAATAAGTAAATATTATATTTCAAAAATCATAATCGTTCCAAAATTTAAACCACTAATTTCATCTTTTTGTTCTTCACTGTTGCAAACTCTTCTCATACCACTGTAAGACTCATTAAATTTGACGTCATTAAACTACCATCGTTCTGCAGTACTCTACTGTATACAAAACTATAGCTGTGCACTGCAACAACACATAACTTCGGTTGCATATCTTAAAACCGTCTACAGCTTGTGTAGATGGCATTATTATTTTAATATTTTTGTGTATAGCTTGCAGTTAAATGTGCAAATTTTTTGAAAAATAAATAACGGTTTCAACGGTTCGACTTGTTGAACCATCAAAACCTTAAACCTTCTATCATCACGGTTCAAGGCACGACACGGTCATGAAAACTACGATTATGCATTAGATGGCGGTGATTGAAGACATTTCAAAAGACAGGATGGTGCAGATGCTGAAAATGTGGAGCAATAATCTTGATTTCTATAATTGAGAAATCAAACAACAGACGCAATTTTTTCTTTAGCTTCATCATCCGTACTCGTACGCATCTCCAGTTCAAAGCGTCGGCAATTTGTTTGGTCCGGACTTGAATGAATGGTGGACTGTTAACATAAGTGCCTTAAAACGGTTAACCACAACGATAATAAGTCAAAAATATACCATATATTGTAATATAAATTCAAGGTAAACCCCATCGGAATATTAAATCGTTGCTTACACCCTCCAAACTATTATGACGTCTGTGCAGGAATTAGTTATGAAATGTACATGTCATTGCCGACAGATGACAAATTAATCATTGTAAGTTCATTATCTATCCAAGAAAAGGCAGCAATTATATGATGGGTACAGAACTAGAATATGTGATCTGCTCTCGTTTCTACACTTCTTGGATTCTTCCTTCTTCTTTTAGCTTTAATTATAATTTTTTTTACTAGTTTATTGGCTTTGTGCCAACGGTATGATACCTAAAAGTTAAAAGTACCCGCAAAAAGAGTTTAAAAGAATTTGTTTAATTTCTTCTTTGAATAGTTAATGTGTTACTTTAGCGATAATGAATCTATGATGCATGAGAATATTTAGATATATTATATGATTAGCAGGTAGACAGTTGCATAAGAATACGAAATTAGTGACGATTATTAGTTTGTGGTGGAGTGGAAGACTAGTGAATGCGTATTTTCATATTACTGCCTAATTAACTGTAATCATAGTTTATTGATATGGAGTCCCCTCATGCAATAATATTATTGATCAGGCAAGTATTCAATCCTAATCCAATGATTCCCTTTGCAACAAACCGATGCAAATTATGATTGATTTCCACACCTTCGAAAAGGTAGCCCAACCAACAACGAATACAATACAATACATGCGGGAACTAATTATTTGAACCATTTATGACGATCGTTCTTATCTCCGTTGAACATATTATCACTTATGCCTAAGTAAACTATAAGTTGAACATATTATAACTTATGTCTAAGTAAACTAAAAGAAACGTTTATCAAGCTTTACCCAAGTTAATGTCAATACAAGTTATCGGCTTGGAAGTGCAATAGACAAACTAAAGATGGACATAAACCGCACCGCTATACGGAAACCCTCCGTACCGGACTGTAAAAACAATGCGAAAACCCACACTGAATTTTCTAACCAAAGCAAATACCTCAAATCGGACCGTGCTGCTTCGATACGGCTCAGTTGCGGTTTGAATGATTGACTCAACTATATTAAACCGAACATTTACGAATATTTACACTATTAATCTTATAATAAAAATATAAGCAACTCCTATCTCATTTTATATTCTAACGATTTATATTTTTTTGCTTATATATTAATAATAATCATTGTCATAAAGAAAGAAGTTATATTTTTAGTATAATGTTTTCATATTTTTTTTTGGATAAATGCTAATTATAATCTTATTTTAGTCGATTTACTTAATGATTATGCATTGGTTAATGTTAATGATCGGTTAATCTACTAAAAAAAATTCACTTGTAACTAAATGTCAAATTGACATATTAATACAATTAAGAACTAATCTTTCATTTCAGTACAATATTGTGTGTTTTAACATATAAGTATAAAAGCTTCACATATTTGTCTTGGTAAATTAATTATTGATATAAGTAATTCTCTTATTTCATATTTAATATAGGTTCAAACTGAATCGGACCAAAACCAGACCGTATTACATTAAACCAAACCGAAACCGAACCGTTTAAGAGCTTAGTATAATAATTTGTACTTTTTAGTATCCGTTTGATGCGGTACAGAAGCGGTTTGGACTTCAAACTGCACCAAACCGATCCGCGTCCACTCATAGGACAAACTATACAAGTAAATTGCAAAATGAACCATAAATAAAATAATATTAAAATCATGTTATTTTCGGCAATTTGTTATTTTCGCTGCTATGGACTAAATTTACAGTAAAAACATATTAAAAGATCGATAGAAAACATTTTGAGGGTCATTGGTTTCAACAATTATCATAGCGCTCTAATGCACATAATCATCTCAATTTTCTTAAAAGTTGTTTAATTTACTTCTAAGGTTAGAATCGAAGCAACGAAAAGCTTAAAAATAACTGGAAAGAAAAAATTAAAAATGACAAGGACAAAAATGATAAAATTTTATAGTAAGAAAATATACTTGTGGGGTATCTTTTATGTAGTGATAATGTAAAATGGATCCCTATGACCAACATAGTTTCAGATTCAAATCTTTTCAGATCAGATCAAACTCGAATTTATGGATCTTGATTCAATTTTCAACCCTAAATGCAGTCTTAACTACATTGCCCTAATGGAGTTGAAACTGCATTTGGTCAATGCAGCTTCACTCACGCCGAATCATTGTAGTTTTATGTGCATCCAACGACGCAACTACATCCAAGTGATGCAGAGGTAACTGCATTAGTTCGATCAGCTAAAACTGCATCGAATCGTGCAGTTTTACTTCAACCAAAATGATGAAGGTTTATGTGCATGCAAGCTACGTCGATATAGTTAAGACCACATTGGTTTAAGTGCAACCATTACTTATATTGAATGGATGAATTAATTGTTCCATCCATTGAATATTCGCTTGATGCATCTTTAAGTTGTATTAGATATATGTAGTTTAAACCACACCGTTTTATGCAATCAAAGCTACATAATAGAGATATTATTTTGACATCATTTCATGAGATGCAACTAAAACTACAATTGATAGACGTAGTTATAACCACCTTTCTATAATAAGTGGTTGTTATAACATCTATGAGATGTGTTATAACTTCATCTCTGATATGCATGTTTATCTACAAGACTACAACCCTGATAAACGGTTATAATTTCAACAATGTAATGCAGTTATAACCGCATATGAGAGATAAAGATTCAGTTACATCTCTGGGATGTTGTGAAAACTACATTAGGGTGATGTAGTTATGACTACATCAGATGTAGTTACATTACATCGGTTTTCAACGTTTTTACCGTGAAGATACTTTACGATAATATTGGGAAATAATAAGAATACAGATCATCGATATAATATTTATATTGGAAATTATATATTCTTTGCATGATTAGCCCTTTGAAATTTTGATATACCGTTTGAAGAATATGATAAAAATGGCTTCCTCTAATGGCTTCCCTCTCCTTCACTTCTTCCTTTTCTAGATATCCTAAAAAAGAATTCAATTGTTTTGAAAATCAATTCAAATCTCCCTTCCTCGTTCCTTATCTTCCCCGACCATATCAGTCTCAAACCCTAGCCTCAAATCATGTTAGAACACCACTAGATCTAAAACTGCAATCATTATCCACCAGCTATAAGGCGAAGGCCACTACTCATCTCTCAGATTGGGGTTGCCACCATTATTTGACATCAACGTCATCAGAATCATTTTTCCTTTCTCCCAAATCCATCAATCACTTGTCTTCCTTCCCCGTTCAGGGCTAGATCTACCCTAAAACATGTAGTATCGAATTAACCCTAGAAAAGGAAAGGGTGAATATGGTTCATTATAAACTCATAGAATAATAAAAATTTGCAGCGCAAATAATAATATAGTAAATGTGAAAATAAAAACAACAAATGAATTCAACCAGCTCCACCAAAACCTATCAATTATTGCTCTCTATATTTCCACTAAGATTAAGCAATTGCCACTGACAAATTTTCTATAAATTTTCTACTATTGCCAGCCGTACTGTTTTACCTATGCCTATGAATCCTGCCTCAACTCTGTCCTTGAGTTGAGAATTTTCTTCACTACAAACCATAGTTCAATCATAGTTAAACACTAGAGTTTTGAATTTTTAAAATTAAAATACAAATTAAATAAATAACCCTAAATATATAACCGGCCCCAATATTAAAACGCTCCCTTTTATTATTTTAAGCCATCTCCCTTTTCCGCTATAGTCTTCTTTTATTGTCTTCTTTTATTTGATTTTTGGAAGCTCCCGACTAGTAAATTGTTAATACATAGTTATTCCTCTATTATTGCATTCTTCGATGAAACAACAAGGGATATTAGCCATGATTTTGGTGAAAGAAGACCGTTAGCAGTTTGTAGACAATGCCAAAATGGAGATGGAAATATCAGGTTCTCCAATGTTGGTCACTGCTTCGTCGAAGAAGTTGTTGGTAGGTGACAGAAGGGTGTCAGAGCTGGATATTGTTATGTTTGAGGCTGGAGCAGTGAGATAAATGGGTATACCAGTCCGTGCATGTGTGCACGTTCACAACTGATACATTTAGAATTTCGATTGTAATGAGTTGTTTATGTGTGCAGTAGCAGTGATATGTAAATCTGACCTGATGTATATGTTGCCATGTGTTGCAATGAGCCATTTATGGTGTTTGGGCTTGTATGGGTTGTGTAGCCAGGGTGTTTGTATAATGTATTGATATGTATATATATAGTGGAGGGTTAGTGTTGTAAGTGGGTAAAGAAAAATCTGAAATAAAAATTACATTGTTGCTCTCTGTTCGATTCTGTTGTTATATTGCTATTAGTATTTCTTCTTCAATCTTTATCCAGTTCAACTATCCTGTCATTTTTGGTGCTTTAATATTGATTTTGCAATCTTTTGTTAGTCCTCTTCTCTATAGTATAATCCTAATTCTTGTTCAACCTGTGTGCAGATATTATATTATGTTACTTCTTATGCTTATCTTCTCAATTGCTTTGCTAATTTCTGTAAATTGATTCTCTGTTCATCTATATTTGTCAATGGCCATTCTTGCTTATATTTCCAGTAGCATTCAATCTCTTCTGTGTTGATAATTTGAATAGTGCAATCCCAGTTATAATCTCAATCTTCCCTTTCTTGTTATATTTGGTAACAATTTTACTTCTTGATAACAGAGATTCGATTGAATATATCTTACTTGCATTTTGGTATAGATACTTGCAACTGTTAGTTTTACATGTCTTAATCTGTTGTTCTTGAATCTTTCTGAAAATTTGTCCAGAGATTTTTGATCCATATTAATACTTTGCTCTATTTTTCTAAATACAAAACCAAATTATCATTTCTTGATTCAACATTACATTTGGAAAACGATTCACTTTCACATTATCATTTTCTTGCTGTGTACAAGTAAATTGTGCATATCTTCTTGTATCTTGTGCATATCTAATGTCAGTTCCTCTTCTTCCTCTTAAAACTACCACATAACGCCATTCTTTTCCAATAAAACCCATCACAACTGTCTCCTACAGACACAAGAATCACCCTATCTTCTTCTTTGTCTAAAGCTACCCATCAACCCATCAAGAAGTATAACCTGAGAACATGGAAAAACGTGTAGAGCAAACTTCATCTTCCAATTTGGTATCAGAGCCGTTCAATGGGGAGGAAACAGACCCCCAAGTCGATCCAAACCTCAACAAAAATAATTCTTATACAAACCAACCATTTCTTGATCAAGAATTACTATAGCAACGGCAAGGATAATTTAGTGAACATATTACTAATTCTCTAACTCAACTAGAGAATAGTAACCTAAAATTGGAGTAGACCATGCATGACGTCACCACCAGATCCGAAGGATTTCACAACGTACTTACTTCCCTTGCCAATGATATACAACAAATGAAGTTCAAATTGCAAGCCCCACCACCAGCACCCCCCACAACCCCAGCACCGATGCCTCAGTTTCCTCCACCAGTCCAAAACCTTGAAAATCTTCTTTATATCACGACCATCAGTTCAAGAAATCACCAATCACAGCCCAGAAATGCTCCTTATCCAATGAACCCAGACCCTCCTGCTCCAAGAAATCCATGTCAAAACCATCCCAATCCGAATCGTTCCAATATGCACTATCCCAATCCCATATCATCTTATAAACTAGATTTCCTTAGCTTTTTCTGGTGATGAAGGAGTAGCTGACTGGTTGTGGCAGATAGAACAATTCTTTAGATTTCAGCATACAAAGGAGCAGTATTGGGTAGAAATTGTTCATTTTATCTAAAGAAGGAAGCACTTTAGTGGTATCACTGGTACATCAATACAATTTTTAATCATGAATTATGGTCGGTGTTTAAAAAGGAGATTTTGGTGAGGTCTAACCCCGAGGAGATGGAAAGACCCTATAAGACATTATCCAAATTCAAACAACACACCATTGTGAGAGCCTATCTTAGTCGATTTGAGCAGTTACAAGCAGTAATTGAGACCTTACCTCCTAAATTTTTGCTTGATAGATTTATTGGAGGGTTAAAGGAGGAAATCCGATATGATGTTACGAATTCGAGGCCAGTTGATTTTAAGGAAGCGGTGGCATTAGCTAAAATGTTTGAAAGTAAATATATACAGACCTGAAAAAGCCATAAAACCCCTACTGCTAGCCATTCCACTACCCCTATCCCTAAGCCTACCTCCACCTACACTACCCCAGACTATGTCAAAGACTCGGTACATAACCAACCAAATGCAGTTTCTCGAGATAGCAACAACACCACTGTTGAAAGTATAGCAAGTAGAGAATTGACTCCTAATTAGATTGTAGAAATGAGAAGGCAGAATCTATGTTATGGGTGCAAAGAAAAATGGTCTAAGGATCATAAATATAAGAATTCCCATGTTTATGTTTTGGAAGGTTTAATGTCGCTTAAAGAAGAGGAGGAGATAGAGGATAATTCTCATGACGATTCTTATGGACCTGAAGGGGAGGTAGTGGCAAAAGAGGCACTATCTATTACTTTGGAAGCTATGTGTGGAATCCTTGCCTCGTCTACCATTAAAATAAAGGGAATCATCAACAGGAAGCCAATACAAGTTCTCATAGACTCGGGTTCGACACATAGTTTTATCAATGAACATCTTGCCAAGAGGTTAGGACTGACTATAGATGAGTCCAAGGTTTATGAAGTAATTGTGGCTAATGGTGAAAAACTAACTGGTTCGGTTATATGTAGAAATGTAATGCTAAAGTTTCAGGGATGCAAAATGCCTATTGATCTGTTATTACTGCCCTTGGAAGGTTGTCAAGTTGTATTGGAAGCTTAGTGGATGAAAAGTTTGGGTGATGTAACTTTAAACTTAGAGCAATTGCAAGTCAAATTTCAATACAATAACAAATACTATATTTGGCAAGGTCTCAATCAAGAAGAGATGAAGATTGTAGATAAAAAATTTATAGATAAAGAAAATGCACATGCTATTATGCTTCCAAATTAATATGAAAGAAGAGAAGTCTCCATCACTTCCCTCGGCCATCCAAGCACTCCTCGATCAATATCCTAAAATTACTTCTAATGATCCATTCCTACCATCGAAAAGTCACAAAATTCCTCTCCTCCCTAATACTAAACCGATATGCCTAAAACCATATAGACATTCATACTACATAAAAAATGAGTTCGAAAAAAATCGTACATGAATTGTTGGCAGCCGAAGTTATCAGGCACATCAGTAGCACATGAATTAGGCAGCCAAAGTTATCAGGCACAGCAATAGCCCATTTTCTTCTCTTGTGATTATGGTAAAAAAAAAGAGAAGGTTCATGAAGATTGTGTGTTGATTATAGAAACCTAAATGCCTGCACCATAAAGGATAAATTCCCCATACCTCTAATAGATGACTTGTTTGATGAATTACAAAGGGCTACATGTTTTTCTAAGCTGGATCTGAGATCAGGATACCACCAAATTCGTATGTGAAGCAGATGTGCACAAGACAGCTTTAAGACACATGAGGGAATTATGAATTCCTTATGATGCCTTTTGGACTCATTAATGCTCCATCCACCTTTCAATCTTTGACGAACCATGTATTTAAACCCTATTTGAGGAAATTTGTTATGGTATTTTTTAATGACATTCTGGTTTACAGCAAGGATTGGGAAGAACACCTCAATGATCTCAAAACTACTTTTCACACGTTGCAACAAAATATGTTGGTGATTAAGTTGTCAAAATTTATCTTTGCTAAGCAAACACTGGAATACATGGGCCACATCATCTCATATCAAGGACTGGCTGTTTATCCAAGCAAGGTTCAAGTTGTCATGGAATGGCCATTGCCTAAAAACTTAAAATCATTACGAGGATTTTTGGGTTTAGCTGGCTACTATAGAAAGTTTATAAGAGACTATGGAAAAATTGCTAGTCCACTTACTGACATGTTAAAGAAGAATGCCTTCATATGGACTGATCAATCAAGAGAAGCTTTTGAGAAATTGAATCACTGTCTAACCAACTGTGACGACCGCCCATGACTCCCGCACCAAAACAAGGAAATAATGCGCTGAAAGGTGTGCCAGGCAGCCATGGACGATAGTCAGGGTAAAACAAAACAAAAGAATCTCTATCGCATAACTCACAGCGCATGGATAAAATACAATAGAGAAATATAATATAGTGAAGCTCCATAGAACAGAAACATCATCATATAAGCATCACAGTAGTTTTATACAATCATCTACACAAATCCATACATGAAAGCCTCACTACAAATCACTCAACCAAATACAGCAGCGGATACCCAGTACATATAGTAAGAAAACTAATATGCAAAGCCTCCTGCTCGTCTTCGTCATCTTCAGCGTAGAACTCCTAGCACAGCACCTGTCACCTGCTACCTAGTCTGCCCATCCCAAACATGGATGAACAGCCCAAGGTAATAAGAGGAGACATAAAACCTTGAGTCAGACAAAGTCTTAGTGAGCAGTAAATTAACTATCAAACATACCAAAAGAGCATAAAGGATAAAAGGAATAGGAACCAAACCATCCCACTCCACCTCTTTCTACAGTGATAGCCCCCAGACACACACTAAGGAGAAGCAGGCATAACACAGCAGGCAATTAAAGTAAAGTAATTATCACTCGAGTCAAGGTCGATGTTTTCCAAATACAAACCCCCAAGGCCTAAACCAAGATCAGATAAGCACCCAGAAAACACCGCTCTTGAGACCGAATGATGATACAACCAAACATCCATGACTCTGGCTATCACTGTTAACTTTGCCTTGATTTCACCGTTAATTGAATGACCACCTGTCAAGGGCTAATGGTAACCCCGGTTCTAACCATAACTCCGCACACTGCCTTGTGCCTAGGACTTATCTACTTTGCCCAGAGTACTCAACTACCTACCTGTAGTCTTTTGGGTGTCCCGACTACCTACCTGTAGTCGTTATGGGCGGCCCATGTACTCTTGCTTTTGAGCATGCTAGAACCTTCAACCACGATGAGATCCAGGCCTCCTAGCCATCCTTCTTGACGACAATCCTCATACAAGCTCAAGCTACCTCTTGAACAATCCATTATCAACCAACTTGAACTACCCTTCAAGTTATCAACATGCTTGGAATGATCCCTGCTTGGATTAAGCCAAAACTCACATCATACTTCGCTTCATCGCATCAAAGCAAAGTCTCATCTCAACAACATGGTTTGCCTCATCAAATCATGGCAAAGTCCCACCTCAACATCATCCAATCTATACATATGAGCTTCAACATCCGCTACATATGCCTTCAGCAGCTTTCACCATTCAAGAGCCTTCTTCCATAGCTTTTGAATCCTCTTCCATCCTCTTGTTCCAAATCAACTACTAGCTAACTTGGAAACAATCAAATCAATCATACATTCAAATATCAATCATTCAAACAAGATCTAACAAGCAATATAAGCAATATCAACTATAATGGCAATTTCGTAAATAAGTGAGCAAAAGTCCAACATATGTGAAACCATAGTTTTTAGCATAGATCTATCAAATATAAAACATGGGTTTTGTCTCTAATACTTGTTAAACTAACTTGCATAAGTAAACATCTTCAAAAACCATGGATCTAGACTTCGATCTAAGAAAAATGCATGAAATCTCTAACTTTAACACCCAAACATGCCACCAATCCAATATACTCCTTTGGATCCGCGTGAGAGATAACTACCACTCACCAAATCACCCAAACACCTCAAAAACTAAACACTTCAGATCTGGACAACGGAGATCAAGGCTTGATCCGGCAATATCTCGCTTCAATCGATGAAATCTAGCTCCAACGGATGAAGATCTTCAACTTTGGCACTTGAATCTTTGATCTCGATCTTCGATCTTGGATGGATGTTAGAACTAGATTGGAATAGAGAAAAGAAAATGAAGAAATGTTGTAGTCGAGCTCTCAAAATGGCAGCACTTCGTCGCTTCAAAAACCGGTGCCAAAAAGTGAGCCAAACCCCTCTATTTATAGGCTGAACAACCCTTAGGTCGTCGCCCTTTAGGTCGTCCCCGACCTAACACTCCAACGACCTACGACCTAAAACCAGCCCGCCCTAGCGACCTACGGCTTATCCAAACACACAGGGTCTCACGACCTAAACCCCCTGCGACCTAACAAACAAGGCCGACTTAAGCCCAAGGCCGACCTAACGACTTATAACATTAACGACCTACGACACAACCCAGACATAACCTAAAACACAGGCCGCATATCCCAAGTCCTAAGTCGTATGACGACTTAACCACCATGCCGACTTACGACTTAATACCAGTGCCGACTCAAACCCCTGCCGACCTATGTCCCCAACGACCTAACAAACACACAATACAAAAGCCTCCGACCTAACTTAGGTCGTTGCCGACCTATCATGCTACGACCTAACAACATAGCCGACTCACGACTCAACCTATTTCCTTTAGGTCGCGCTAGCGACCTAACGACTCATCTACCAACGACTCAAGCATGCCTCTCTAAACCCTAAGTCGGCTACTTTCCTGGGTCGGTCCATCTCTAAGTCGCCTAACCTTTAGGTCGCTACCCCCTCTTAGGTCGCTCTCCACTAGGTCGGTCACTTTCTTAGGTCGTTCCTCTATCCTAGGTCGCTCAACCGACCTAACTCTCAACACATTAACATCCTAACCCGTTAGCTCCTTAGGTCGCTCACCCCTACCTACGACCTATCCTTCAAACGACCTAACTCCCAAGCCTTCCATCCTATGAGTCGTAACTTGTACACGACCTATCCTATGAGTCGGTCACGACTCAACACTAACCACACGAGTTATCTCCTTATACGACTCAGGCTAGGAACACCACAAACAACACTAACGACCTGTAAATTCTACGATCCATCGACACGTAAAATACGGGTCGTTACATTCTCTCCCCCTTAGGAATTTCGCCCCCGAAATTCCAAGCAAACAATCAGAAATCAAAGATATTCTGCATGCCTACCATCCAAAGCAATCAACAAACCATGCAACCAATTCTAGCCTAGGATGCAGAATTCTAAGACTCAGAACAAGCTACAAATTCATGAGATGTCACGACACTTTAGGGCGATACCTCGAAGAGTCCGGGATGAGCTGCCTTCATCCTCTCTTCCTCCTCCCATGTACAGTCGTTAACATCATCACTCCATTGTACCTTGAGCAACGTAATCGTCTTCCTCCTAAGCTGTTTCGTATCAGTTTCAACAATACGAAGCGGCTTACGAGGTCTTGTAACAACTGGATCAACCTCCAAATCTTCATAGCTATCAGCAGAAACCACTGTCTTTGGGTCGTGCACATACTTCCGTAGATAAGCTACATGAAAAACATTGTGCACACCCGCCATCTTTTCCGGTAACTCCAATCTATAAGCGAGCTTTCCAATACGCTCGATAATCGGGAATGGTCCAACAAATCTCGGAGTCAACTTTCCTTTCTTCCCAAACCTTATAGCATTCTTCAATGGAGAAATCTTCACAAAAACCATATCACCCACATCGAATTCCAAATCCTTTCGACGATTATCTGCATAACTCTTCTGACGATCCTGGGCTGCCCTCATTCGTTGCCGAATGATCTCTATACAATCCGTAGTTTGACGAATCATCTCTGGCCCAAGCATCAGCTTTTCTCCCGTTTCCAACCAACATGTCGGAGAGTTACACGGTCTTCCATATAATGCTTCATATGGTGCCATACCAATACTCGACTGATAACTGTTATTATAAGCAAACTCCACCAAATGAAGGTGATCTTCCCATGATCCTCCGAAGTCCAAAACACATGCCCTAAGAAGATCTTCCAAAACTCGGTTGACTCTCTCAGTCTGACCATCTGTTTGGGGGTGATAAGTTGTACTCAAACACAACTCAGTTCCCAAAACTTCCTGGAAGCTCTTCCAAAATCTACTAGTGAACAATGGGTCTCGATCGCTCACTATACTCTTGGGAACACCATGGAAACGAACTATCCACTTCACATACAGTTCAGCCAACTTTGATGTAGTCCTAGTCGATCGAACAGGAATGAACCTTGCACTCTTGGTCAAACGATCTACAATGACCCAAATCCCTTCATTCCCTGCTCTTGTCCTAGGTAGACCATCAATAAAATCCATCGACACTTGCTCCCACTTCCATGTAGGAACCTCCAATGGCTGAAGCAGTCCACTGGGCTTCTTCTGCTCAGCTTTCACCAACTGGCAGTTCATACACTTGGAAATAAAATTTCCAACATCTTTCTTCATACCTTCCCAGTAGTAAGCTCTCTTCATATCCCGATACATCTTATTTCCACCTGGATGAATTGTCAACTTCGAGTGATGACTTTCCCTCAGAACTTCATCTCTCAATCCATCTACATCGGGAACAACCAATCGTTCTTGCTTTCGAAGCCAACCCTCTCGATCGACCTCGAATCCTTTATCCTTTTCTCGGTCCAATCCAGATTCTAAATCACGAATAATCTTGACAAGCTTATCATCTCTCCTTTGGCTCTCGCCAATCCTTTCCACAAGAGTAGGCCTTATCGATAAGTTTGCCAACATCTCAGGTTCCAATTCACATCTGGGCCTGAAATCAAACTCAGCCAAATACTCAAGACTCTTCCATTCCGAAAACATGGCTCCCAAACCTGCATGTCTTCGACTTAACGCATCAGCCACTGCGTTACCTTTCCCTGGAGTATAGGCTATACCAAAATCATATGATGCTAGGAACTCTAGCCACCGTTGCTGTCGAAGATTCAAATCCTTTTGGGAGAACAGATACTTTAACGACTTATGATCTGTAAACAACTCGAATCTAACTCCCAATAGGTAATGTCTCCATATCTTCAAAGCAAACACAATCGCCGCTAACTCCAAATCATGAGTCGGATAATTCCTTTCATGCGGCTTCAGTTGTCGACTAGCATATGCAACAACTTTATCCTTCTGCATTAGCACCGCTCCTAGTCCAGTGCCACATGCATCGGTGTAGACCACCATCTCATCATTCCCACTAGGAATAGTCAAAACAGGAGCACTTGTCAGTCGCTCTTTCAGGATCACGAAAGCTTGCTCACATTTATCATCCCATTTGAACACTTGGTTCTTTTTCGTCAATCCTGTCAACGGTGCAGCTATCTTGGAAAAGTCTTTGATAAACCGACGATAATATCCTGCTAATCCAAGAAAACTCCTCACATCAGATGCATTCTTAGGTCTAACCCAATCCTGGATTGCTGCCACCTTAGCGGGATCAACCGCTATTCCATTTCTAGAGATAACATGGCCTAAGAACCTCACTTCACTCTTCCAGAAGTGACACTTCGAAAACTTAGCCTTCAGCTGATGTTTCCGCAAGATTTCCAAAACAATCCTTAAGTGCGTCTTGTGCTCTTCTTCAGTTTTGGAGTAAACCAAAATATCATCCACGAACACAAGTACAAATTTGTTCAACTGATCTCTGAACACTCTATTCATAAGATCCACAAAATATGCTGGCGCGTTAGTCAATCCAAACGGCATTACCAGCCACTCATAAAACCCGGATGGTGTCCTGAAAGCAGTCTTCGGCACACTATCCTTTGCCACTCTCAACTGGTGAAATCCCGTTGCCAAATCCATCTGAGAAAACACCTTAGCCTCGTGAAGCTGGTCAAACAAGTCATCTATTCTCGGCAATGGATACTTGTTTTTCCTAGTCAACTTATTCAGCTCACGATAATCCACGCACAACCTCAACGACCCATCCGCTTTGGTTGCGAACACAACAGGTGCACCCCATTCGGACACACTTCTCCGAATGAATCCTTTCCGCAAAAGGTCATCAACTTGCACCTTCAGCTCTTGCTGCTCCCTCGGTGCCATTCGCCTAAGAGGCATCACAACAGGTCTGGCTCCCTCAATTAAATCGATACGAAACTCGATCTCCCTATGCGGCGGTAACCCTTTGACTTCCTCAAAGACATCACCAAACTCATTCACAATAGGCACTGATGACAGTCCATCCCGTGGAACAACCAGCGAATACATGAAGCTCATGAAGACGCCTTCCTCATGCTTACATCGTATCACAACCTTTCGCCCTTCCACATTTCCGACTGTCACCTCAAGCCTCTCACAATCAATCCTAGCCGCATACTTCCTAAGCCAGTCCATGCCCAAAATAATTCCGAACCCCGCAAAGTTCAGAACAAAGCAATCACAAACAAACGAGCAATCATGACTCGACACAACTAGACCACGGCATATCATACACAAACATGACGAACCCCCAACCGGATTAGTCACAACCAATGGCCTATCAACAATATCCGGTTTCATACCTAACCGGCATACCAACTCATCACAAACAAAAGAATGCGACGCTCCAGTATCAAACAACACTCTAACTGGAACACCACAAATAGAAAGAGTACCTTGAACCACCACACTCTTCCCCTTCTCCTCAGCAGTAGGAGCTTTCGAAGACGATGGAACAGCCCCCAAAGCATAGGCTTGCACAACCTGCCTATCTTTCCTCGGTTCTGGACAGTCCTTCTTGATATGTCCCAGCTTATCACAGTTGTAACACTTTCCCGGCACCTTGGGATTCTTACAATCTTTGTAAAGATGGCCCTTCTGCTGGCAGTTATAGCAAGTCATTTCGCTCTTCGGCTTCTTCTGGCCATCCTTACCCTTCTGTTGCTGCTGCTTCCTCCTCTTATTGCCATTCTGGTGTGGTTTAGATCCTTCCCTGGTTACAGCAACAACAGAACTTTCCTTAGGAAACAAACTCTCATGCCTAAGGGCTTTCTCCACAAGCTTCTCAAATGGATCGTCCAAATGATCCACTAACTGCCTCCCAAGATAAGCATCCAGACCAGTCACAAACTTCTCATTCTTCTGATAGGGAGAATCAATGTACGATCTGGCATACTTGGACAAAGCTTCAAACTCAGAAATATACTCAAGAACTGGTCTCCCACCTTGCTTGAGCTCTACAAACCTCTTGAACAAAACAGACTTCTGAGCCGTAGAGATGAACTTGGCTTCAAATCTAACTTGGAATTGCTCCCAAGTAATCTCTTCTTCTGGGGTATCAATGGTGATAGAATTCCACCAATCAGCAGCTCTTCCCTGAAGCTGTCTCGATGCAAGCTTTCTCTTAGTTGCATCCTCAATCCCTAAGTCACCAAAGATCCTTCGACATGCATCAATCCATCTCTGCACCTCAATAGTCGACTCCGTCCCCAAGAAAGCTTTTCCTCCAAGAGAAGTATAATCCTTGCAAAGCTTAGCAAAATCCACCGGTCTTGGAGCTTGAACTTGAACTCCCACATCCACTGATGATCCTGAAGCTGGTATCCTTCTCATGATCGAAGTCATCATCGCTTCGAACATAGTTCCATAATCAACAGCTCCTTCATCAGCACGGCTTTCCCTTGCAGCTGGTCTCCCTCTTCGACTCATCCTTAATATCTGTAATAAGAATGATTAGAACACCTTAAGAAACAACTGCATAAGGAGTTCAAATCCTTCTAGGCTACTATATTATATATAGTAATCATCCATCAAAATACAATTACGTCTCTCATACGTAGTTACGTCAGCGAGCGTTGGCTGAAATCGATTAACCAAAGCTCTGATACCAAATGTGACGACCGCCCATGACTCCCGCACCAAAACAAGGAAATAATGCGCTGAAAGGTGTGCCAGGCAGCCATGGACGATAGTCAGGGTAAAACAAAACAAAAGAATCTCTATCGCATAACTCACAGCGCATGGATAAAATACAATAGAGAAATATAATATAGTGAAGCTCCATAGAACAGAAACATCATCATATAAGCATCACAGTAGTTTTATACAATCATCTACACAAATCCATACATGAAAGCCTCACTACAAATCACTCAACCAAATACAGCAGCGGATACCCAGTACATATAGTAAGAAAACTAATATGCAAAGCCTCCTGCTCGTCTTCGTCATCTTCAGCGTAGAACTCCTAGCACAGCACCTGTCACCTGCTACCTAGTCTGCCCATCCCAAACATGGATGAACAGCCCAAGGTAATAAGAGGAGACATAAAACCTTGAGTCAGACAAAGTCTTAGTGAGCAGTAAATTAACTATCAAACATACCAAAAGAGCATAAAGGATAAAAGGAATAGGAACCAAACCATCCCACTCCACCTCTTTCTACAGTGATAGCCCCCAGACACACACTAAGGAGAAGCAGGCATAACACAGCAGGCAATTAAAGTAAAGTAATTATCACTCGAGTCAAGGTCGATGTTTTCCAAATACAAACCCCCAAGGCCTAAACCAAGATCAGATAAGCACCCAGAAAACACCGCTCTTGAGACCGAATGATGATACAACCAAACATCCATGACTCTGGCTATCACTGTTAACTTTGCCTTGATTTCACCGTTAATTGAATGACCACCTGTCAAGGGCTAATGGTAACCCCGGTTCTAACCATAACTCCGCACACTGCCTTGTGCCTAGGACTTATCTACTTTGCCCAGAGTACTCAACTACCTACCTGTAGTCTTTTGGGTGTCCCGACTACCTACCTGTAGTCGTTATGGGCGGCCCATGTACTCTTGCTTTTGAGCATGCTAGAACCTTCAACCACGATGAGATCCAGGCCTCCTAGCCATCCTTCTTGACGACAATCCTCATACAAGCTCAAGCTACCTCTTGAACAATCCATTATCAACCAACTTGAACTACCCTTCAAGTTATCAACATGCTTGGAATGATCCCTGCTTGGATTAAGCCAAAACTCACATCATACTTCGCTTCATCGCATCAAAGCAAAGTCTCATCTCAACAACATGGTTTGCCTCATCAAATCATGGCAAAGTCCCACCTCAACATCATCCAATCTATACATATGAGCTTCAACATCCGCTACATATGCCTTCAGCAGCTTTCACCATTCAAGAGCCTTCTTCCATAGCTTTTGAATCCTCTTCCATCCTCTTGTTCCAAATCAACTACTAGCTAACTTGGAAACAATCAAATCAATCATACATTCAAATATCAATCATTCAAACAAGATCTAACAAGCAATATAAGCAATATCAACTATAATGGCAATTTCGTAAATAAGTGAGCAAAAGTCCAACATATGTGAAACCATAGTTTTTAGCATAGATCTATCAAATATAAAACATGGGTTTTGTCTCTAATACTTGTTAAACTAACTTGCATAAGTAAACATCTTCAAAAACCATGGATCTAGACTTCGATCTAAGAAAAATGCATGAAATCTCTAACTTTAACACCCAAACATGCCACCAATCCAATATACTCCTTTGGATCCGCGTGAGAGATAACTACCACTCACCAAATCACCCAAACACCTCAAAAACTAAACACTTCAGATCTGGACAACGGAGATCAAGGCTTGATCCGGCAATATCTCGCTTCAATCGATGAAATCTAGCTCCAACGGATGAAGATCTTCAACTTTGGCACTTGAATCTTTGATCTCGATCTTCGATCTTGGATGGATGTTAGAACTAGATTGGAATAGAGAAAAGAAAATGAAGAAATGTTGTAGTCGAGCTCTCAAAATGGCAGCACTTCGTCGCTTCAAAAACCGGTGCCAAAAAGTGAGCCAAACCCCTCTATTTATAGGCTGAACAACCCTTAGGTCGTCGCCCTTTAGGTCGTCCCCGACCTAACACTCCAACGACCTACGACCTAAAACCAGCCCGCCCTAGCGACCTACGGCTTATCCAAACACACAGGGTCTCACGACCTAAACCCCCTGCGACCTAACAAACAAGGCCGACTTAAGCCCAAGGCCGACCTAACGACTTATAACATTAACGACCTACGACACAACCCAGACATAACCTAAAACACAGGCCGCATATCCCAAGTCCTAAGTCGTATGACGACTTAACCACCATGCCGACTTACGACTTAATACCAGTGCCGACTCAAACCCCTGCCGACCTATGTCCCCAACGACCTAACAAACACACAATACAAAAGCCTCCGACCTAACTTAGGTCGTTGCCGACCTATCATGCTACGACCTAACAACATAGCCGACTCACGACTCAACCTATTTCCTTTAGGTCGCGCTAGCGACCTAACGACTCATCTACCAACGACTCAAGCATGCCTCTCTAAACCCTAAGTCGGCTACTTTCCTGGGTCGGTCCATCTCTAAGTCGCCTAACCTTTAGGTCGCTACCCCCTCTTAGGTCGCTCTCCACTAGGTCGGTCACTTTCTTAGGTCGTTCCTCTATCCTAGGTCGCTCAACCGACCTAACTCTCAACACATTAACATCCTAACCCGTTAGCTCCTTAGGTCGCTCACCCCTACCTACGACCTATCCTTCAAACGACCTAACTCCCAAGCCTTCCATCCTATGAGTCGTAACTTGTACACGACCTATCCTATGAGTCGGTCACGACTCAACACTAACCACACGAGTTATCTCCTTATACGACTCAGGCTAGGAACACCACAAACAACACTAACGACCTGTAAATTCTACGATCCATCGACACGTAAAATACGGGTCGTTACACCAACCCTCTATATTATCTATGCCAGATTTTACTCAACCTTTTAATGTCAAGTGTGATGCTAGTGGCCATGGTGTGGAAGCCATATTACTTTAGAATAATAAGCCTATAGCATACATAAGCAAAGCATTATATGGAAAAAAATTGTTGCTGTCTACATATGAAAAGGAATTGCTAGCCATTATTTTAGCTACAAAACAATGGGCTCAATATCTTTGGGGAAGGCAATTTATTATTAAAACCGATTACTAAAGTTTAAAGTTTTTATTATCTCATAAATTACATGCAGGGTTATAAAAAATAGCTAATTAAATTGCATGGCTTTGATTAGAAGGTAGAATACCAATCTTGGAAAGATAACATAATAGCAGATGCATTGTCAAGAAAGGAAGCAGATATTTGGGATGAAGCAGAAATATAAGCTATATCTGTGGTACAAACTCCATGGTTATAGGAGCTTAAACATACATTAAATTCAATGGGTTGGTACCAGGAGAAGATCAATGGAGTCCAGAATAATGAACTAAGTAGTGGAAAGTATAAAGTAGTGGAGGGTTAATTTTCATCAAAGGAAAATTTTTAGTTGATCGCCACCTCAACAACATGCTACAATCACTTATACAGGAGCATCGTTCAACATCTCTGGGAGGGCATGTTGGAATTAAACATACTCTAAAAAATTAAAACAAGTATTTTACTGGAAAGGAATGGGAAAGGATGTGGAAGCTTTTGTGAAAAAGTGTGATCAGTGCAAAGAAATAAAGGAGAGAATGTTTTGCTACCTAGGTTGATACAAGCACTACCCATTCCTGAAGTGATATGGATGGACATAGCTTTGGATTTTATCACTGGTCTGCCAAAAATTGACAAATACACAGTTATATTTGTTGTTATTGATCGGTTAAGCAAGTATGCCCACTTTTTTCTTCTCAGCCACCCCTATACCTCCAAGGATGTTGCTACTGTGTTCTTTAATGGTGTATTCAGATTACATGGCCTACCCAAAATCATAGTTAATGACAGGGATCCTACATTCACAAGTAAGTTCTGGAAAGAGCTTTTCAAATTGCAAGGCAACAGCTTAAAGTTAAGCCATGCCTATCATCCTCAAAGTGATGGACAGTCAGAAGTAATAAACAAAGTATTGGAAGGGTATTTGAGATGTTTCATCTGTCATAAGCCTCATGAATGGAGTAGGTGTATAACTCCAGCCGAGTATTGGTATAATACAACTTGGAAGGTTTCAACAAACACAACTCCTTTTAAAGCTGTATATGGTATTGAACCTCCCACTCTTCTCTCCTATGTCCAAAACACGGCCAAAGTAGAACAGGTAGAGGAGATGCTGTTTACTAGAGATATAATGTTAGATTATATGAAGGATAGTCTGAGATTGGCATGTGAAAGAATGAAAAAGTATGGGGATCTAAGGAGATCAGAGAGGAAGTTTGAAGCAGGAGATTGGGTATTCCTTAAACTTCAACCTTATAAACAGCCAACAGCAAGGAATCAGAGGACCTGCAAGCTCTCACCTAAGTATTATGGACATATGAAGTAATTGGAAGAATAGGAGAAGTAGCCTATAAACTTCAGTTACCAACCAATGCAAAATACATCATGTTTTTCATGTGTCTCAATTGAAGAAAAAGGTTGGGAACTCTATTATTGTGCAAGATGATGTTCCTAGTTTTGTGGAAGAAATAGTAAAGCAGCCAGAACGCATACTTGATAGAAGAATGATACCTAGAAATAATGAAGCCGTGATTCAGATTTTAATTAAGTGGAAGGAGAAACCCATAGAAGAAGCTACCTAGGAGGATTATCGGCCGATGATAAGAAAATTTTCTACCTTAGACCTTGGGACAAGGTCCCTTCTTGAAGTGGAGGGGAGATGTAACAGCAATGGAATATTAGCCATGGTATTGGAGAAAGAAAACTGTCAGCAGTTTGTAGACAATGCCAAAATGGAGATGGAAATGTCAGGTTCACCAATGTTGGTCATTGCTTCGTCGGAGAAGTTGCTGGTAGTGACAGAAGGGTGTCAGAGATGGATACCGTTATGTTTGAGGCTGGAGCAGTGAGATAAACGGGTATATCAGTTTATGCATGTGTGCACGTACACAACTGATACATTCAGAATTTCAACTATAATGAGTTGTATATATGTGCAGTCGTAGTGATATGTAGATCTGACCTGATGTATATGTTGTTGTGTGTTGTAATGGACCATTTATGGTATTTGGGCTTGTATAGGTTGTGTAGCCAGGGTATTTGCGATAATATCTTGATATGTATATATATAGTGGAGGGTTAGTGTTGTAAGTGGATGAAGAAAAATCTGAAATAAAAATTACATTGTTTCTCTCTGTTGATTCTGTTGTTATATTGCTATTAGTATTTCTTCTTCAATCTTAATCCAATTCAACTATCTTGTCATTTTTGGCGCTTTAATGCTGATTTTGCAATCTCCTATTAGTCATCTTCTCTATAGTATAATCCTAATTCTTGTTGAGTCTGTGTGCATATATTATATTGTGTTACTTCTTGTGCTTATCTTCTCAATTTCTTTTCTAATTTAGGTAAATTGATTCTCTGTTCATCTATATTTGTCAATCACCATTCTTGCTTATATTTCTAGTAGCATACAGTTTCTTTTGTTTTGATAATTTGAATAGTGCAATCTCTGTTATAATCTCAATCTTCCCTTTCTTATTATATTTGGTAACATTTTTACTTCTTGATAACAGAGATTTGATTGTATTATCTTACTTGCATTTGGTATAGATACTTGCAACTGTTAGTTTTACATATTTTAATTTGTTGTTCTTGAATCTTTTTGAAAATTTGTCTAGAGATTTTTTATCCATATTAATACTTTGCTCTATTTTTCTAAATATAAAACCAAATTATCATTTCTTGATTCAACTTTACACCTGTAAACAATTCACTTTCACATTATCATTTTCTTGTTGTGTACAAGTAAATTGTGCATATCTTTTTGTATCTTGTGCATGTATAATGTTAGTTCCTCTTCTTCCTCTTAAAACTACCGCATAACTCCATTCTTTTCCAATAAAACTTATCACAACTGTCTCCTGCAGACACAAGAATCACCCTGTCTTCTTCTTTGTCAAAGCCACCCATCAACCCATCAAGAAGTGTAACCTGATAACATGGAAAAAGATGCAGAGAAACTTCATCTTCCATTCAATTTTCGGGCAACGGTGGGCGATTGCTTCCACTATCGAGTTCCATTGCGGCTGACAATTGGGTATGAATTTGATTCTCTGATTATATCTGAATTTTTGTTCCTTCTCGACTAAATTTCATTATCGATGATAACTTGCTTTTTAAGCCAATTGGGCCAGAAGCCCAAGTAGGCATAGGGTTAGATTTTAGGACTAGGATTTAAAACAGGAGGACGAGTACGTATTTCTCATTCTAATCTCATTCTTCTTTGTTTAGTAGCCGCCATTGAATCCTAGATCTAAAATTTCACTTTTCTACCTTAAATCTACACCAAATTCATCAAATAAAATATCAAAATGGAGAGGCAAGCAAGAGAAACCTAATCTAATTAGTATCAACTCAAATGAAAGGAGTGAATCCCCAATTTATATTAGATTCTAGGAGAAAGATTGAAGATTTGAACTAAAATCAATTAAGCTGGAAAATTCTAGGTGAGTAAATTTATCCACACAAATGTTATGTGGTTAGATATGCAATAAATATTATTGATACATCTTATTACAGTTTAATACCATGATTTATAACTGATTTGAAAATTGAATTGGTGATAATTGTTAATTTGATTAATTGAAGAACATAAACCATCAATTTGATAAGAAAATTGATATAAATCTAGGCGAGGGTAAATTGGATATAAAAATCACCTTATTATGTAGATCTAATTCTATACATCGGATAAGCATCCAATTAGGATGTGTAAAAGTTAATTTTATAGATATACCGATCATAGTATAATATATATGATCTCATTAATAAACAACATCAAATTGTAATTGCGATAAAGAAATACATAATCATTTGCACGTATTAAAAGATGTTAATGAAATGAATAAGTATTTCAAAAATGAAAATATAATGGATTATAAGTTGTGCTTGAAGTATGAAAAGAAGGTAGAACGAAGAATGAGAGAAATCAAACAAAGTAACAAGTTAAAATGCTGGAAAAACCCAATAACGATCAAATGGTCGTCTGACCGTGCATGATTGATCGACCGGTCGAGCTTGAGAGATCCTTAAACAAAACCGATGCGAACTTGAGAGAAAATAATGTAATTTTAAGGCGAAACATTTGAATGAATCACGATCATTAGTTGAATGAACAGGAGAACAATCGATTGATTCCCTTCAGTCGATCAACTGATTTCCTATTATAAAAAACAAATAGATAGATAATCTATTGTTTGATGTTAAACAGTCAACCGACCACTTATAGATTGCGTGGTTGAAGCCAGACTGGGGTAGGCCAAGTGGGGGTAGTTTCGGGAATTTATTTCTCACTTTGTTGACATTTGGAGCTCACAACGTGACACACAACGTGGACGTTCAATTGTACCGTAATAAGATTGCTCTTATTGTTACTATTAGCACCACGACTTGCACGTTCAATATTGAACTGTCGTGAGAATATATATCCATATTAGCAGCATTTACGTCATATCGGTTGATGTATATACGATGGAATTGATTTATTTTTCAATCCTTGTATGTTGCCAATTGAACGATAGAGAGTGTATGACACGATAGTGTAATCGTATAGGCTGTTTATCATCGGGATTGTATATTTAATGTATCGTTAGGCAGTGTAACATTGAGATTGTATACTAGATGTATTATATTGTATAGGGGAATTGCTGTCGAGATTGTATACATGATATATTATTAGGTTTATCTAGTTTGTGGGTGGTCGACCTTCGAGATAATTTCATACAGGCAGTTATTAGAATTGTCAGTATATCATATGCTATTATCTCATATCATTTAAGTTAACTAACTTGCTAGATGTAGGTGTACATCTTCTGACAGACACCACTTTATTGTGTAGATTATAAATGATAATTCATCTGTTTGTTAACACGATACCCTCTCTGATATTTCTTACTCACCAAACTATGTCTAACCCTCTCTCTTTCCCTCATTATAACTAATTTAACGGTTAACATGGTTGTAGGGTGTTGTGATTAGAGTAAGGTACGTTAAGAAGATGACTATGCACGTTGAATTTATTTTATTTATAGTCATTTCATATATATCTTGTTGTACTAGTCAGAAATATATTTATTTATCTTCTTTAATTATTTATTTTCTAAATATAATTAACTTTGTAAAATACATTGTTTAGTCGTGAACATTATATCCTACCGTTTTAATCGGTAATCACCATAGTTACGTGTCACATAAATAATATTTAAAAAATACAATTGCTAGCATCAGTGGTGCAAATGACAGCTATGTCATTATTTGTATTATTATTGGACCTTAAGTGAGTAATGTTATCAATTTCTTAATATTTGTTCACATTATAAAAGTTAAATTTAACGAACATCTGTGAACCATAAGCAGGTTTAGCATACCTTTTGGAAAAGACAGCTGGTTTAATATATTTGTATTGAAGTAAAAACATGTTTTTTATTCCATCGTTTGATATCACGTGAATTTACCCATATCAAATAAATCGTGCCACGTAGTTATTTAGTGACATTGCCATGTGTGGGGGGTTGAAGACTATTATCCTACGGATAACTTGTAGTATGAAGTGAAATATGCGCACAAACTTACAACCACACGAACACACGATATCGCAAATTACATACCAACCACACCAGAAAAGGGAATAAAAGCGGCAATCCCCAAAATTCCAAAACCAAACAGAAACAAAAAGAAATCAAAATGTCGTCATCCAAACCCCGAACCCGCTCCATCTTCTCACTCACTTGCGGTTGCAAGGACTCCAAATCCGTATCTCTCCCAATCCTTCTCTCCGACTCATCCGATAAATCCACCGCAACAACCAAAACCACATCCAACCCCAAATCAGTTGCCGTCGCCTCCACGCCCTCCTCCTCCTCCATCATCGACGAAGACCATGACGCGTCCAGCACCCCTAGCTTCTCCGGCCTCCTCCGCCAGCTCAGCGAGCTCGAACGCAACGTCATTGAGTGGGCCCCTCCCGTGACGGAAAAGGAAGCAGCACACGCGCTTCAACAGCAACAGCAGCATAAGGTAGAAGAGAGCGTGGCCGTGGTTAAAGAGAGCGACGATCCGCTGACGGATTTCAGGAAGTCGATGCTTCAAATGATAGTGGAGAAAGAGATTTTGGACGGAGATGAGTTGCGCGAGTTATTGAGCATGTTTCTTCAGATTAATTCCAGGAGGCATCACCAAGTTATCATTCGGGCATTTGCGGAGATCTGGAATGAGGTTTTTGCTGGGTACGAGGATACTCCGGATTTGTTTGTGAAATCTAACTAGATTTGGTAAATCGGTAATTATTATTCTTTTCTCCTCTCTTTTTCTTGATTCAAATTTGAACATATGTACATAAAATTATGTTTTGGGGGGCACGGAAGGTAGTTTGATAATTTGTCTGAATGGAGTGAGTGGTTGAAGTGGAGAAGTTTGACGGTGGTGGTTTTCTGACGGGTGAAAGAGGGCAAAGCTTAAATGTTATTTTATTTTAATTTTTTAATTTAAAGATGGTCTTGAAAGAGATGTTTTCTTTGTGTAATTTCTCTCCTTATCATGAGTTATTTTGATGGCCACTTAATCAGGGCGTTTTTGCATACTTTGATAACGTACAATCACACTGTGACCAGAATTTAACTAAATCTTTCAATGGAAACGTGAAGCTAATTCTTCGAGGGTATTCAATAACGCACGGGTCTTATGTTGGATTTATGAAAAGAGTGAATTCCATCCAGCCGCGGTCTAGAAAATGGATTGTTCACTGTCCAAAAACAAAAGTACAAGACTCAAACTTTTTTTTTCTTCTCATTTTTCCTCTTTCTACTAACATTGCTAAAAATTACCGTAAGTTGTACTTTTTCTAATGCCATGTTTTTATGGGACTATCAAAATCATAATTTTTGACTTCTTTTCGCACGGTGAACAACCGCCAATCAATATCATTTTCCACGATGGAAAATAGTGTTGCTTGACGTACAAAATGACTTTACGAGATGTTTGATTATCGTGTAAAATGACTTTAATTTTAATAAGCACATAAATTTTATTGTATTTATTATATTTTCCAATGAAAAGGGAAACTAGGTGCCTTTAAGTTTAGAAACACAATTTTTTTTACACGAATCTATCATGATTTTGTTATATATTTACTTATAGTTTTTTTCTTCCACCTAATGCTTATCGATCCCAGGGGATGCCTTAGCTCCTGGGTTTGGTGGGCCGTCTTTTAAATGGGTCCTGGTTCCACCATTGATGAATGATGGTTCCACCATTGATGAAGGATGAAGTAGTCTATATCATAGATTTATGTTGTTTAACATTAAGTAAGAAGAGTCGACATAATCTCTTAATGTTTATACATTTTCATCTCAAAATCGTTTTTCTCACAACAAATCGCTTATTCACCAATTAAACACATGACACCTTCGAAATATTTTAAAGTTGCAAGTGTGTTTTCATGGAACACTCATTGTATAATCAGCTACAGAGAAATTTAGTTTTATGGAAAAATAAAAATAAAAAAGCAACAAAAAAGATGGAATGTAGGCACACTTAAAAAGAAAGGTTTAAAAGCCTTGTTGGACATGACATGACAACTGAACAACGGAAAACATATACATTTCGAACTGGGGTATATTATAGTTTATATTTTGATAAAAAATAACTGTCAGCAGCTAATTACGTTTGTCAATGTTTTTTTCCTCAGCTAACCCTATAGGTCGAGTACACTCCCTCCCTTAAATTATACCCAAGAGACCGTGAGCAGACAATGGGTTAGAGGACAGATTTGGAATGTTTGGTGCCGATCATTGAGAAATTGTAGTCACATCATACTCCGGTTGGTGACATTGAAACTGAACCAAATGTTTATATCCTACCAAATATTGATTAAATTTTACTTCCCTTACTAAAGAACATAATTGAGATCAATAAAACCTATTTAGAGAATTAACTTAATAAAGGGCTTTCATTTAAAACTAATGAAAATGACGGTATTAATGAACTTTGACGTTGTCAGCCCTACTTAACCTTTTTATTCTTATGTTCTTCATTCTTCCACCTCTTCTGTTGCTCGTCGAAAGAAAATACGTTCAAAAACTACCTTTATCGATTCTTCCACCTCTTCTGTTGCTCGTCGAAAGAATTTGTCGAAGATATTCACAACGTGAAAGGGTGGAAATTTGATTTAGATTTTCAAGTTACTTTGAGGGATCTGAATGTTCAATGCGTGTCAGTCTCATGCTTGGTATAGCTAAAGCATACGTGAATCAATGCACAAGTTTTGGCGGTAATTTTGGACAATCTGAGCCTATAAAGCTGGTTCTTAACAAAGATTTTCAAAGGGTTATTTATCGTATGCAATAACCCAAAATTTTAATAGTAATTTAAAAAGGATATTTTAGTCAATTTAATTATTAAGGACAAAATGATCATTTTACACACAACGGAATCTGACGATGAAAATTGCTCCATTGCATAGAGCGAGTTTTTTAATCGATTTTGACTATAAACTTGTCTGAATAAAAGACCGTATGGAGGAGATACCGAAAATAATAGTTTCAAATTTAAGACAGGCAAAAGCGGGTAGCCTATTAATTCAAAGTTTGAAATTTAACTGACGTTTTCCTCCATCGTAAATAGGGCCCAAATTCAGACGTATGTTTCTTTTCAAATAATTTCTTGTTCCTGTTCAATTTCTTTCCCTCTTCCTTTTCAAATTTCAAAAACCCATAATTTACCCGATTCTCAACAAAATCTAGTGAATTATATCAAAACAATCAATAGAGCAAAAGCTATGAGAAGATACCAGTTTTGTGGAAACTCAATTCGATTTGTGGACAACATATTTCAGGCTGTGGAGGAATTGCGGTGTTCTTCATAAACAAGCTTTTGGGACTGCAATTGGTGAATGAAGCGATGTTATCCGGGTACAATGTAATTATATTGATCTAAGATGGTTAAGGGTCTAATTAGAGCTAGAATTAATAACCTAAAGTGAGAATATGTTAAGATTGATTACAAGTCAACCGTATTTCAATTCGAACATATTTTGATTTATAACAAAGTTGGGTTGTAAAAGTAGTATATGATGATAGAAGAGATGTTTCAAACTCGAAGTGATGACATAAATGACCCACTAATAAAGTATAATGAAGACAAACAAATTATAACTAATTAAGATCGAATAGAGAAAAAAAGAGGCAAAGAAGACCAAACAAACGAAGAACGGACGCGCACAGGAGGACAAAACCACGACCCAACCGACTTACCGATAGCCCACCATCGATGCATCAAATAGGATACGACGAACAAACGCGCATATGAGGACAAAACCACGACCGAACGGTTTACCATGGCCCGCCATCAATGCATCGGACAGGATTGGTTAGCCGATCGACTGGATGTGGACCTACTGGTGGACCGATGGTATATTGTTCGGCCCAGCATGAACTTGAACCCTACAAAACCTATTCAATCGAGGGTTGTTTGTAAAACCGAGACTGTGTGTGATGCTTCAGGGCTATTTGAGAGGCGATAATGCAGCATGGCATTTATGAGACGAGGTATGAGGACATGAATGAACGTGTGGATGTTCGCCATAGATGAATTTGATATATGATTAGGCTATGAATGTTTGGATGTTTAGTGAGTGGACTCAGATGTGTATGACGTAGTGCATCATGAAAAGAACTATATTTTCTAAATACTTTCCCCGATTTCGTTGCTATCGTGGGCCTTACAGTTGGCGTCAAAGTTGACCACCAACATCCAGTTACAAGCGAAAGAGTCAATATCCAATCGCAGATAGAGTATAATGTGAAGAACTATCAAAATTAAAATGAAAGCATTAAAAAAGACAAGATTTATAGTGGTTCGGCTATCTCCGGCCTACATCCACTCCAAACAAATCCTTTCCATTATATTGAAATTTCATTACTGCTACAATCGAGAATTTCTGAAACAAAAATAGCAGAGTAGCCTTTAGGTGGAAGATGAAGAGAAGCAAAATGGAGATCTCTCTTTCTGAAGCAACACCTGCTGTATTTATAGGCGAAACTCTGGCTATAGGGCCTCCTCACCTACGTGGGCCCGCCATAGCGCCCATCGAGTCCAACTCGTTGATTTATGCCGACCTGAAGTAGATGTCACGTCGACCCGAAGTTGCCTTGATAATGATCCGAAGTATCCTGGATGCTGACCCGAAGTTAATCCACAGCCGACCCGAAGTCATACAACTTATAGCCTAGGCCGATCCAATCCATCGCCTTCAATTGCCGACCCGAAGTGCCTCCCTTGCCGACCCGAGCAACCACTAGAGCCGACCTTAAGCAACCACAAATGCCGACGCCAAGTGCATGCCGACCCAAAGTTGCATGCCGACCCGGAGTGAATGCTATGCCGACCCGAAGCACTTTCATATGCTTACCCCTTGACCCGATGCAATCTCCAACCAATGCCGACCCAATTGTATGCAGACACACGCCCAAGCAATGCCGATCCGACCCTAAGTTGAAGCAACGTCGATCTGACCAAAGTGCATCCAATCGTGACCCGAAGTAAGTGCTTTCCTTACTGGAAGTAAACCACATGGTGACTCGATGTAGACCCCAAGCAATTCATCTCTTGCCAAAAATCCATACTCCAAGTATCCGACATCGTTTATCAATCGACTATTCTGAATCTTGACTTCATATTTATATTTATTATATGTAATTGATCATCCATCCACTTATTCGAACCAAAGCCATAATATTCCAACCTTGATGAGTGTGCAGTCCATTGAGTTAAATCCGCCTATCTATGGCCTTGCCAAAAGGCGGATTAACACTTTTCCCTCCAAAACATACCTTGCTATTGGAAGGCGTGTTTTGAATTGCCATAAGTCCAAAATCCGAAGCCCATAATCCATTGATTGTCATATCATCCAATCTTGAATCCAATCCATTGCCAATCCAATTCCTTGATCCCTCCAGATCATCAGCGAAATCTACGACTATTTCAAGTCGATATCCAGTCCCGAATTCATTCCAAATCCATTAACCGAATCACGATCTCTTTGGATCGTTTTATCCAAGTTCGGGACCTCTCCGGCTCCTGTAATCCAAATCCGGGACCTCTCCGGGTCCTGTATCCAAATCCGGGACCTCTCCGGATCCAAATCCAAAGCTGAGACCTCTCCGAATCCATATCCAAATCCGGGACCTCTCCGGGTCCAGTAATCCTTATCCGAGACCTCTCCGGACCCATATCCAAATTCAGGACCTCTCTGGATTATTTTATCCTACTCTGGCCTCGACTCTTCGGTCGAGGGCTTATCCATGGTTTCCCTTCTCTGGCCTTAACTCTTCGATCAAGGACTTAATCCGTGGGGTATCCTACTCCAACCTCGATCCTCAATCGAGGACTTATCCATGGGGTATCATACTCCGACCTCGATCCCCAAGCGAGGACTTTATCCATGGGGTATCTTACTCCGGCCTCGATCTTCAGTCGATGACTTATCCGTGGGGTATCATACTTTGGACTCGATCCCCAGCCGAGGACTTAATCCATGTAGTATCCTACTCCGACCTCGATCCGTAGTCGAAGACTTAATCTGTGAATATCCTTCTCCGGCCTCGACACTTCGATCGAGGACTTGATCCGTGTTCGAGTCCATCCAGTCACGGTTGTTGCCCAATCTCTCCGGCCGAAACCATAACCGTGATATGAAAAACAAAAGTTTACAGTAAACAGAAAAAACAAGATTTCACAAAGCCGAGCACCACGATTCATCGTCATCTCAGAGCATACATAGGGACCGTCCTCGATCTCGTACATGTGTAAGTGACTTAACCGCATTACTATGGGTTTATTACTTATTCCATGCTATCAAGAGATGACGACATGTGCCCTTAAGCCGGGCTAGCTTCGATTTATGGCGGATGATAGCTGCTCCTGTTCGATCACCGCTATCCATTTCCAGACAAAGCCATCCAAATCCATGCCTTCAGTTCCATAGGGAGTTGTGCTGATCCATTCTCCTTGGTTGGGGTTTGCCCCCGGCTAATCCATTCCATATCTAAGCCTGCTAATTTCCGCTCCAAGTCATGGGTTCCCATTTCCAGCTATTCCAGCATCCATAAACAGTCTCTGATTGTCATTTCCATCCCGCCCCCCGAGTCCGCGAGGGAATCCTAAAATCTGTTCTTTTGGACGAGCATCCATATCCCGATCAATGCCAAACTACGTAGCACTGACGGGTATCCCGCTTGGAATCGAGCCAATATGATCCGGGGGCATGCCTCCGAGTGTGGAACAATCAGGGGCAGCTTCTGGTGGTTCCGCTCTATCCCGTATCCTAGTTGCTCCATTTCCTTGGCTCTGATTCTGGACTTCCTTCGGTCCTACTACTCCTGCTTCATGATCCACATTTCCAGCATTCCCTTGGTTTTGCGCTCCAGCTTGTTCAATCTGCCGGAATAGGTTCTGCATCATATCCTCCTGTCTCTTCAGCATTCTTTCCTGCATAGAATCCATCATTATTTCCATCTCGTCTCTAGTGATGAAGATTGAAGTCTGATTAGCTCCCGAGAAACTTCCTGACTTCCTTTATGATGACTCCTCTCTGTCCTCCGTCTCCTTGTTAATTGCCCTGCCACAGCTTCCTAAATTCGAGTTTCTAAGCTTTCAAATTCAAGATCCAAACTTCCAAATCCTCGAGTGCTAGCTTTCTCAGTGAAAGCACTAAAATGTTGGCATCAAAATTGACCACCAACACGTAGTTACAAGCGAAAGCACCAATATCTAGTCACAGATCACAGATAAAGTACATCTAGAGAGTATAATATGAAGAACAATCAAAATTAAAATGAAAGCAGTAAAAAAGATGAGATTTATAGTGGTTCGGCTATCTCCGATCTACGTCCACTCCAGAAAAATCCTTTTTATTATACTCAAATTTGACTAATGTTACAATCCAGAATTTCTGAAACAAAAATGGCAGAGTAGCCTTTAGGTGGAACATGAAGAAAAGCAGAATAGAGATCCCTCTTTTTGAAGCCACACCTGCTGTATTTATAGGCGAAACTCTGGCTGCAGGGCCTCCTCACCTACATGGGAACACCATAGCGACCGTCGAGCCCAACTCGTTTATTTATGCTGACCTGAAGTAGATGTCATGTCGACCCAAAGTTGCCTTGATAATGACCCCAAGTATCTTGGATGCTGACCTGAAGTTAATCCACAGCCGACCCGAAGTCATACGACCCCTAGCCTAGGCTGATCCAATCCATCGCCTTCAATTGCCGACCCGAAGTGCCTCCCTTGCCGACCCGAAGCAACCACTAGAGCCGACCTAAAGCAACCACAAATGCTGGCCCTAAGTGCATGCCGGCCTAAAGTTGTATGCCGACCCGGAGTGAAGGTCATGCCTACCCGAAGCACCTTCATATGCTGACCCCTCGATCTGACGCAACCTCCAACCAATGCCGATCCAATTGTATGCGGACCCGAATCGCAAGAAATGCCGATCCGACCCCAAGTTGAAGCAACGCCGACCTGACCAAATGCATCCAATCGTGACCCGAAGTAAATGCTTTTCCGTCCCGAAGCAAACCACATGGTTACTCGAGGTAGACCCCAAGCAATTCATCTTTTGCCAAAAATCTATACTCCAAGTACCTGGCATAGTTTTTCCATCGACTGTGCTGAATCCCGACTTCATATTCATATTTATTATCCGTAATTGATCATCCATCCACTTATGCAAACCAAACCCATAATATTCCTGCTTCGTTAACCGTGCAATCCACTGAGTTAAATCTTCATATCTACGGTCTTGCCAAAAGGCGGGTTAACTCTTACGCAATCAATGGGATCATATAGATACCCCTCCAACACAACATAAGTCATCGAAAGGATCTCAGACGACTCACCAAAGCACAAAAACCAAGATCTTTTAGAAAATGGATTCCTATTTGAAAAGTGCATAACCACAAGGATAAGCTTACAGTAACCCGTTAATATTGGATTCATTTACTGGTTCTCCATATCCAATGTTCTAAAAAACATATGCATTATTTTCTGTTAGAACATAAGCCACCTCTATACCCACGCTAGCCAAGAACATTACGGTGTAATGCTGTCAACTAGCACGGAGAATAAGGCTGTTGAGGAGCGACCATCCGTGTAATTGCTTTGTGCGAGCACCAATATGTCAGATAGTATAAGGAAGTCCGACATGCCGATACAAACTCAAGGCTACTACACAGTGGCTATATATATTCTTCGGAAACAAACATAGAAATAAACATAACACAAATCAGTCACAGATATCCATATCACAAAGGCGGAAAAATATATGAATATAACACAAGAAAGTGTACATCAGAGTAGTGGTCAAACAAGATCCACAATATCACAAAAGAATGGTTACAAGTGCTAGACAAAAGAATACATATACATCAAAGAGTCTATATCTCAAATGTATACAACAAAAACTACTAATCTAAGTAGTTAGCCAAAAGTCAGGATGATAATCCTAGAAGTGAAGTCAAGCAGAAGCACCTGTAACATCTCGGTCTGACCCGAGTATTATTTAATAAGAAAATAATAAACGGATCAGTCTAGCTATAAATATCAGATGAAATGATATAGAATAAGAGATATGACTAAACATATAATAATCACAATGCCAAGCTGTGATAAATAAGTAATTGAAAATCAACAAGAGATTAATCAATATCACAAAAATCTTCTCAAAGATCAAAAGGAATGTCATACTCCTTATTTCATTCACCAAGCCATAAATATTGACAACATATAAAATGCCAATCATAAAATTGGTGAAATTCAAATTCTAGAAATAATCAATAGAAATCCAGGAATCACAAAAAGGGGGAGGCCTATCAAAAAACGAGAGTCTGAAAACTCACCGACACGTGTATCACAAAACGAGACGCTATCCCATGGTCGCTAACCATAGAGCCGGTGCAACGACCTAGTACAACGGTACGCCCGAGGAACCTGAAACTCGAATAGATCGGAACATCGACGTAGTACAACGGTACGTCCAATGAACCGAACTCCATAAAAGAATATGGGTCGCTAGCCCACAAGAATTGAGTCGAAACTCCAAAATAAATAGGTCGTTAGCCTATAATAGAAATGAGACGAAGCTCCATAAAATGAGGTACCGTCCCCTCCGTGGACAAAGAAACATAGCATGACGCTAGTCTAAATCACAAAAAAATGATCATCAATGATCATCAAGAAAGTGTCAATTACGCTAAGCTACTAAATATATGAGCTTAGCCTCATGTCCCATAACCACTAGCTTAACTTAAATATTTACGAATAAATTGTAGATCTCCACTAGAAAATTGTCACAAGAGATTAAATCGAACGAGTCCAAGAATTAACCAATGAAGTAAACGCAAGCGTTTCATACCACTTGTTTTACTAAGTCGTTTAATTGGATTTCTCATACGAGTGAGGTAAAGGTTTGTATATACTAATAGATTGGAAAACAGTTTAAGAAATGAGCATAGTGTTGAAATCGTTTTGAAGAAAGGGTTTTGATATTTACTACCAGCATTGAAGACCTTTATATTTTGAAGTGACAAATCAAAAAAATGATTGTAGAAACAATCAATCACTAAAATTCACATTCAAAGACGTGAATAAAATCCAAAGAAATCGATACTGAATCCATCAAAGTGGATATTCCTAAAATTCTTGAAGAAAAGAAGTCATCAAAGTCAATAACGAATGATAACAACAAATAGGGAAAGAACACGAATCGATTAGATTTGGAAACCACGCAAAATAGGCGAAATAGGCAAAATAGCAACAGGTTGGTCGGCCGGCCTCAGAGCTCGGTCGACCGAACCCTGTTCTGGAAAATTCTCGGGAAGTAGGTCGGTCGGCTGGCCCAAGGGTCCGGTCGGCCGAACCTGATGTTCTGCAACTTGAAACCCATTTCGAATGAGGTGCAAACTCCTTCAATTTGCAAACGGACAAGCACGGACGCTAGGGGTTTATGCTTATCGGCTTCCCGGTCCTTTAAGCTCATCGATTCATCACCAAAAACATGATCAAAACATCAAGTTAGGATTTTTAAAGAATTGAACTCAAAACACTAAAAATTGGAATATTCACCAAATCAATCCAAACCAAATGCAATTGTACAAGAATAAGCGTTAGGAATTCATACCTAACAATCGAAGAAAGTTATAGACTAAGATGTGAGATAAAAATCTCATCTTTTCACAAAAACAATGAAGAAAAAGTTTGAAAGCAAAGGGAGAATCAACCACTCTTCAACACAACCCAAATGAGCTTGAATCTATGCTCAAAAAGAAGAACATTCCCAAAGTTAGGTTTAGGAATTTCTGAAATTGATAAAAGAATGAGTTGGAGAAGAAGAAGAGAGGCTTACCAAAGTTTCTTCTATTAGTTTGGAGCTAGAGCTTGATTTGCAAAAGAAAACTAGGGCTTGAATTTTAATCTCCCATTCCACTATCCATTGATGTAAAAGCTTGAGTATAAGGAAAATAGAAAGGAAGTAAATGAAGAGGAGAGGGTTGGGACTGAGTTAATAAGTGGGGTTAATGGGCTCAGCCCAAACCAAAGCCCTAAGTGAAAAAGTAGCAAAATTTCACTAACTCCAAACATATCAAAGTTTATACTTAAAAAGATCGCAAACGGCGTTTTGAACTCAATGGAGGTAGTCCCGAGTCCTAATTCGACCGTATGCAAAAAGTAGCTTTTCAGACTATTATCCGACTAACGATGAAATTTTTAAATAATTTTTAAATATTTAATCGTAAAATACGCGGGTTGTTACAGACTCCCCTCCTTAAAGAAATTGCGTCCTCGCAATATTTAAGAAGAAAATATATAGCAACAACCATGTAAGCATATTCAACACAAAAGAAATTTGAAATAAAAAGAAAGTTCATCTCAAAGAGCATGAGAAAGTAAGTCCGGATGTGTTCGCTCGATGAATTCTCTAGTTTCCCAAGTGCAATCCTTAGGATTTGAGGACCATTGAACTTTAACAAACGGAACATCTTTATTTCGAAGGCGCTTGACATCCGAAGCAATAATACGAATAGGATGTTGCTCATAAGTTAAATTAGGAGAAACTTCAATTTCTTCCACAACACCGGGCTCAAGAATAGAATTGGAATCTCGAAGGCATTTCCGTAATTGAGAAACGTGAAACACGTCATGAATAGCAGAAAATTGAGCCGGTAATAAAAGGCGATAAGCCACGGAACCAATACGTTCGGTGATGGGAAATGGACCAATATATCGAGGTGCTAACTTTCCCGATCGACTGAAACGTACAACACCCTTCATAGGTGAAACACGGATAAACACAAAATCTCCCACAGAAAATTCTAATTTCCTTCTCCGGTTATCGGCCTAGGATTTTTGTCTACTTTGGGCTTTTTTCATCCTATGACGAATAAGGTCAATCTTCTCTGTGGAATCTCGAATAAAATCTGGACCTAAAACCAGCCTCTCACCGGCCTCAAGCCAACAAGAAGGAGAACGGCATGGCCTTCCATAGAGTGCCTCAAAAGGTGCCATACCAATACAAGATTGGAAGCTATTGTTATAGGAAAACTCAACAAGAGAAATATGATCTTCCCAACTTCCACCAAAATCAAGAACACATGCACGAAGAAGATCTTCAAGAGTTTGATTCACACGCTCAGTTTGTCCATCTGACTGAGGATGATAAGCGGTGCTAAAATTAAGCTTCGTTCCTAAAGCTTTTTGAAGACTCTTCCAGAATCCACTAGTAAACAATGGATCACGATCACTGACAATAGAAGTAGGAACTCCATGCAATTTAACAATTTCTTTGATAAAGAGTTTGGCCAAAAGAGGAATGGTTCGATTAGACCGAACGGGAATAAAATGGATGGATTTAGTAAGTCTATCAACTATCACCCATAAGCTATCATGACCCGAGCGAGAACGGGGAAGACCATCAATAAATTCCATAGAAATTTGATCCCACTTCCAAATTGGAATTTCTAAAGGTTGCAATAACCCACCGGGCCTTTGATGCTCTGCCTTGACAAGTTGGCAAGTCATGCAACACTTAACAAAGTTAGCAATATCAGATTTCATTCCCTCCCAATAATAAAGTCGCTTCATATCTGCGTACATTTTACTACTACCGGGATGAATGGTAAATTTAGAACGATGCGAATCTTCTAAAATATCTTTACGAAAATCACTAATATTTGGCACGATAAGTCTACCAAATTTTGGAATACCGCCACGAGAATCAATATCAAAGTCTTTCAAACTTTCAATATCAATTTTATCCCTAAAATTTTGGCCAAGAAGAGCCAATTCGGGATCTAGCTTTTGAGCTTCAAGAATGCGGTCTAAAAGAGAAGGATGAGCCACAAGGCTACATAAAACAAGAGATGAACATAAATCGGAAACACGATCTCGAATCTCACAAGTGGATAAAATTCCGAGATCATTCCATTCGGATATCATCATAGAAACAACTGCTTGTTGCTTGCGACTAAGTGCATCCGCAACACGATTTTCCTTTCCGGGAGAATAAAGAATAACAAGATCATAAGCTGTAAGAAATTCGAGCCAACTTTGTTGACGCAAATTAAGTTCCTTTTGAGAAAATAGATACTTCAAGGATTTATGATCGGTGTAAAGAATAAATTTTTCTCCCAAAAGATAATGACGCCAAATACGAAGGGAGAAAACAATAGCCGCGAGCTCTAAATCATGAGTGGCATATCTAGTCTCGGCTGGCTTCAATTGCCTAGAAGCATAAGCAATAACACGTTCTCTTTGCATAAGAACGACACCCAAACCAACGCGGCTAGCATCGGTATAAACAAAAAAATCTTGATTTCCTTCGGGAATTACAAGAATAGGAAATGAGTTCTTTTAATTTCTAAAAACAAGCTTTACATTTGTTCGACCAAATGTATTTAACACATTTCTTTGTTAAGCTAGTAAGAGGCACGACAATTTTAGAAAAGTCTTGGATAAAACGACGGTAATAACCCGCCAATCCGAGAAAACTACGAATTTCCGTTACACTCTCCGGTCTCTTCTAATTTTGAATCGCTTCAATTTTTGAAGGATCCACTGATATTCCGGATTCGGAAATAATATGACCGAGAAACTTCACATGAGATTGCCAAAAGTGGCATTTAGAAAATTTTGCTTTTAATTGATTACTCCTAAGAGTTTCCAACACAATCCGAAGATGCATTTCATGCTCGTCCTCGGTTTTTGAATACACAAGAATATCATCAATAAAGATGAGAACAAATCGATCGAGAAAATCTTTGAAAACACGATTCATAAGGTCAACGAAATAAGCCGGGGCATTCGTTAAACCAAATGACATAACAAGCCATTCATAAGATCCATAGCGCGTACGGAAAGATGTCAAAATAATGCTATCCTCTACAATGCGAAGCTGATGAAAACTGGTAGCCAAGTCCTGTTGTGAAAAGACTCTAGCGCCACTAAGTTGGTCAAATAAATCATCAATCCGAGGTAAATGATATTTATTTTTGATAGTAAGATCATTAAGCTTGCGGTAATCAACGCAAAGCCTAAGTGTACCATCGGATTTCTTCACAAAAATAGCCGAAGCTCCCCAAGGCGAGAAACTAGAGCGAATAAATTGCTTCGTCTCCAATTCGGATAATTGTTTACGCATCTCCTCATTTTCTTTATTGGACATACGATAAGGAGGACGAGTAATAGGTTGAGCTCCAGGGATGAGATTAATTCTGAACCCAATTGCTCGTTTAGGTGGTAATCCTAAAACGGGCTCAAATATGTCGAAAAATTCACGAACAACGTGAATAAGGGAAACAATATCTTCCTCATCATCATTATCGTCATCATGAGGATTTAAAGAATATATAGATGCGACCACGCTGGAATCCGAATCTTTAAGATCAATAGAAATCTGCTTAACAGATTGTGGATGTCGAAGATGAATAATCCGCTCAGGACACAAGATTTGAGCCTTATAATGGTTAAGCCAATCCATCCCCAAAATAATTCCAAAGCCTAAGTAGCGCATAACATGCAAATCGGCTCGGAAAGAAAAATCACCCAAAATAATCTCGACATCTTTACACAATAAACTGATTGCTGCGGATCCACCAACCGGATTCGCAATTCTTAATGAAGTCATTAAAGCAACAACACTTAAAGAAAAGGTATCAATAAGTTCCTTTGATATAAAAGAATGGAATGCACCCGTATCAAAGAGAACTCTAATAGGTTGATCACGAAATATAATAATACCATCAAGGATAGAATGAAATATACCTTGACCACGAGATATGTTGCCAGGGGCTTGGGCAACGTTTAACTTTCCCTCCTTCTTGCCTTGAAGTTAGGAGCATGAAGATAAAAGATGACCCGAACTTTTGCAATAGCGACAAAAGAGAGGTTTCGGACATCTATTGGCATAATGGTCTTTAAAGCCACAGTTATTGCACTGCCCACTACTAGGGGTAGGAGTCTTTGCTACAAGAGTTGCTTGTTTTTCTTTCTTGTTGGGATTAGGGCCTTTGAATTTAATAGGCCTTTTCTTGTTGTTATTGAAGTTTGGTTTGGCACCCACAATTTCAGCATCGCTTTCCTTATCCGCCTCTTCAAGACGAAGAGCGATATCAATCAATTGATCAAAAAAGACTTCTAATTTTAGAAGTAATGGCTTCTTGAGACTCCTGTTCAAGCCATAAACAAATCTCTGATTTTTCTTCAATGGGGTGTTAATGTATTCAACACCGTTTTTGGAAAGAGATTCGAAAGATGCGACATAGTCTGTCATAGAAGATTCACCTTGAACAAGGTCAATAAAACAGCGAGCCAATGTCACCTTCTCTGCTTCTGGTACGAATTTTAACTCGAAGCGCTCTCGGAATTTCTCCCAAGTAAGATCCGCTTCAATAATTTCAGAAATCAGAAGCTCGTACCAGTCTAATGCCCTTTCTTAGAGCATACTAGAAGCCACCTGAACACGGTGAAGATCAATAAGATTCATGCGAGAAAAGGCTCGATCGCATGATCTCAGCCAAGCATGGACTTCAATAATAGTTTCAGAACCCTTGAATGGTTTCCCACCCAAGTTGGTATAATCGTTGCACAAGCGTGCAAATCCAGACTTAGGATGATTTGGTTCCGAATTAGAACCAGCTGCTTGAGCATTCTTTACTAGATCAAGAAGCTGCTGGGTAGACATAAAAACTCCATCCTAGGGAGTAGCACTAGATTGACCGGCGCTGGGACGGTCAGGTCTAACCACTTCTCTTCCTTAAGAAAGAAGAAAGAAGAAAAAAGTTATTCACGAAATGAATATCAAGCAATCTTGATAGATAAAACAAGGAATCATAAAGAAAAATAGGATGAATCGGTACGAAGACACGAATTAAATCCTAAGGCACGACTCCTAAGATGGACTTAGGACGATGATCCTTGTTAAATTATTCTACATTGTTCCGAAGTTTGGCTTTGATACCAAGCTGTGACACCCCACCTCTATACCCACGCAGCCAAGAACATTACGGTGTAATGCTGTCAACTAGCACGGAGAATAAGGCTGTTGAGGAGCGACCATCCGTGTAATTGCTTTGTGCGAGCACCAATATGTCAGATAGTATAAGAAAGTCCTACATGCCGATACAAACTCAAGACTGCTACACAGTGGCTATATATATTCTTCGGAAACAAACATAGAAATAAACATAACACAAATCAGTCACAGACATGCATATCACAAAGGCGGAAAAATATATGAATATAACACATGAAAGTGTACATCAGAGTAGTGGTCAAACAAAATCCACAATATTACAAAAGAATGGTTACAAGTGCTAGACAAAAGAATATGTATACATCAAGGAGTCTATATCTCAAAGGTATACAACAAAAACTACTAATCTAAGTAGTTAGCCAAAAGTCAGGATGATAATCCTAGAAGTGAAGTCAAGCAGAAGCACCTGTAACATCTCGGTCTGACCCGAGTATTATTTAATAAGAAAATAATAAACGGATCAGTCTAGCTATAAATATCAGATGAAATGATATAGAATAAGAGATATGACTAAACGTATAATAATCACAATGCCAAGCTGTGATAAATAAGTAATTGAAAATCAACAAGAGATTAATCAATATCACAAAAATCTTCTCAAAGATCAAAAAGAATGTCATACTCCTTATTTCATTCACCAAGCCACAAATATTGACAACATATAAATGCCAATCATAAAATTGGTGAAATTCAAATTCTAGAAATCATCGATAGAAATCCAGGAATCACAAAAAGGGGGAGGCCTATCACAAAACGGGAGCCTGAAAACTCACCGACACGTGTATCACAAAACGGGACGCTATCCCATGGTCGCTAACCATAGAGCCGGTGCAACGACGTAGTACAACGGTACGCCCGAGGAACCTGAAACTCGAATAGGTCGGAACATCGACGTAGTACAACGGTACGTCCAATGAACCAAACTCCATAAAAGAATATGGGTCGCTAGCCCACAAGAATTGAGTCGAAACTCCAAAATAAATAGGTCGTTAGCCTATAATAGAAATGAGACGAAGCTCCATAAAACGAGGTACCGTCCCCTCCGTGGACAAAGAAACATAGCATGACGCTAGTCTAAATCACAAAAAAATGATCATCAAGAAAGTGTCAATTACACTAAGCTAGTAAATATACGAGCTTAGCCTCATGTCCCATAACCACTAGCTTAACTAAAATATTTACGAACAAATTGTAGATCTCCACTAGAAAATTGTCACAAGAGATTCAATCGAACGAGTTCAAGAATTAACCAATGAAGTAAACGCAAGCGTTTTATACCACTTGTTTTACTAAGTCGTTTAATTGGATTTCTCATACGAGTGAGGTAAAGGTTTGTATATACTAATAGATTGGAAAACGGTTTAAGAAACGAGCATAGTGTTGAAATCGTTTTGAAGAAAGGGTTTTGATATTTACTACTAGCATTGAAAACCTTTATATTTTTAAGTGACAAATCACAAAAATGATTGTAGAAACAATCAATCACTAAAATTCACATTCAAAGACGTGAATAAAATCCAAAGAAATCGATACCGAATCCATCAAAGTAGATATTCCTAAAATTCCCGAAGAAAAGAAGTCATCAAAGTCAATAACGAATGATAACAACAAATAGGGAAAGAACACAAATCGATTAGATTTGGAAACCACGCAAAATAGGCGAAATAGGCAAAATAACAACAGGTCGGTCGGCCGGCCTCAGAGCTCGGTCGACCGGACCCTGTTCTGGAAAATTCTCGGGAAGTAGGTCGGTCGGCCGGCCCAAGGGTCCCGTCGGTCGAATCTGATGTTCTGCAACTTGAAACCCATTTCAAATGAGGTGCAAACTCCTTCAATTTGCAAATGGACAAGCACGGATGCTGGGGGTTTACGCTTATCGGCTTTCCGGTCCTTTAAGCTCATCGATTCATCACCAAAAACATGATCAAAACATCAAGTTAGGCTTTTTAAAGAATTGAACTCAAAACACTAAAAATTGGAATATTCACCAAATCAATCCAAACCAAACGCAATTGTACAAGAATAAGCGTTAGGAATTCATACCTAACAATCGAAGATAGTTATAGACTAAGATGTGAGATAAAAATCTCACCTTTTCACAAAAACAATGAAGAAGAAGTTTGAAAGCAAAGGGAGAATCAACCACTCTTCAACACAACCCAAATGAGCTTGAATCTATGCTCAAAAAGAAGAACATTCCCAAAGTTAGGTTTAGGAATTTCTGAAATTGATAAAAGAATGATTTGGAGAAGAAGAAGAGAGGCTTACCAAAGTTTCTTCTATTAGTTTGGAGCTAGAGCTTGATTTGCAAAAGAAAACTAGGGCTTGAGTTTTAATTTCCCATTCCACTCTCAATTGATGTAAAAGCTTGAGTATAAGGAAAATAAAAAGGAAGTAAATGAAGAGGAGAGAGTTGGGACTGAGTTAATAAGTGGGGTTAATGGGCTCAGCCCAAACCAAAGCCCTAAGTGAAAAAGTAGCAAAATTCCACTAACTCCAAACATATCAAAGTTTATACTTAGAAAGATCGCAAACGGCGTTTTGAACTCAATGGAGGTAGTCCCGAGTCCTAATTCGACCGTATGCAAAAAGTAGCTTTTCGGACTATTATCCGACTAACGATGAAATTTTTAAATAAATTTTTTAAATATTCAATCGTAAAATACGCGAGTTGTTACACTAGAATTGCGTTCCTTGTTCATGTACCTTTTTTTTTATTCATTTCTTGATGTTTCTGATTTCTTGGGATGACAGAAGTGCCCTCTTAAAGTTTTCGCGAAGATTTTTATATGTTTTCACTCATATATTCATTGGAAATCTCTTTTTCTTTATTCATATTTTAATATTTTTGCAAGTCAAGATTGTATTTTTTTAAACAAGAAGATGAATTGTTTTCTTGTCTAAAATACCGCTTTTATGGTGTTAAAATCTTTTATAATCATTCCCACTGAAATAACTAACTAACTAATTTAAATTTGTATTTTAAAATCTATTTTTAATGTTGTGTTGACATAATCTATGGTTTATGTCGACACATGCGCATATGTTACTAGTATGTCGACATATAGTCTACGTATATATATTCTCATGCTTCATCTTCATTATATTTAAAGCTGTGAACCAATTTCAAGTTAAATCGTTTGGTTATATTAACTTCATTTTCCAGATCAATATATTCAATGTTCATTATTTATTCAAGTATATGCGTTTAAAATTTAAAGTTAAAATATACACATGTGTGTATTTGCAATGTTTTAAAATTAATTATGTTATTGAAGCTATATATGTATATTAATAGTGATAATACTTTATAATAATTTTGTTCTCATGTTGAATATATGTTTCAGATCTATAATTTTATAACTGATATACTTTTGTTATGATTAAGCAAAGAATTTTTACATATAGATATTGGATCTATTATTGATTGGTGTTTACAAAAAAGGAAATATAAATTATTACCTTATTTTATTTCATTTATAATCCTAATTTGATTAGATCTAAATCTAATGTAAAATATATTTCCATTTTCACGTTTGCATTAAACATTCTCTTATTTTTAAAATATCTAATTTTACTACATAGATTTGTTTATATATATACATATATGTCTATATATATATATATATATATATATATATATATAAACATACACACACATGCATACACACATATACAAGTGCCAACATGAATTTTAAAATAAAAATTTCATGCCAAAGCTTGCAACAATGGGGATAAGGTTTCCTTTCTTCTTTCTTTAGCCGCCTCGTTTTCCTTTCCCACTCATAACGATCCAAATTCCTTCTTTCTTTAGCCTCCTTCCTACCTTAGCTTTTCCTGTTGTTACAAACCTACAAGTTCATTTTGCATCTATTCGGCTCCTTCCTTGATCAAACCTCATCTTGTTCAACTTCGCCTTCGTCCCCTGTTTCGGTTCTATCTTAGCTAGCCCTCTTCAGCCTTACTTTCACTCAGTTATCCTGAAATATATTGATGTTGGCTTGGTGATGAAGAGGCATTTTACTCTTTCACGATTTTCTTTTGCAGTTACGGTTTAACTGCTAAAAATTTGGTTCTTTGGGTGTTTGGAGTGCATTAAGTCTTTGCAAGCTTCTACCGGTTGTTTTATTCGCCTATGGTTTTTCATCTCGTGAGTTAGTGATTTGTTTCCATATCTGAGTTTGTTTGCCCAATTTATTCTTCTGCGTCTTCATTGGATACCTTAGCGATTACTTTGCAACAGAAGTTTTTCCTTGTGATTTGGCTTATGGTGCCTACAACCTTCAGGTTGCTCGTTTACGCTTTCTTCACCTCTGGCCTTTTTCATCGACTCTAACGAATATTGGTGCTAGCTGGGTTGGTGGAATTTCGGACATCGTGTTGGAGCTTTCTTTGCAGTCCGTAAATATGTAATGTATCTTGGGTTTTATGAGTTATAGTGTGATTGTCTTGTGCAACTAGTTGAGTTAATGTACTCTGTAGGCGTATGTGTTGAAGATGTTGAAGAGCTTTTTCCTTGCACATGCAATAATTTTATTTATAAAAAGTGGACGGTCTACCTTAAATAGTGGCTTTCCATGGAAAAAACCTAAGTGACAACACAAATATCACATAGGTGCGTCTCTGTGTGTATATTTCTAAACTATGTGTGTGGTACTATAAATATCCGTATACAAATCATATACACATATTATAATATATTAAACATATGTATATACTCAGGCATTAATATTTCCGATATTCATACAAAATTATCATATGTATATGCATGTATAACATAGATGCATATAGAATAGATATAAATCCCAATATTTGCATGTATATATATAGTTATACACATGTTTCTATTTCATTATGTTACGTTATTATATCATTGAAAATGTACATGATAGATTTAAAATAAAACTTTAGTTAAATTAATTAACGTGATTAACTAATAAATATAAACAATGATGAATAAAATATGATTTTATTTAGTAAGCAAATTGGATCTGGGGAAACTAATTAAACATCATATTCCCACAATGATCCAAATAGGGAATTTTTTTGAGGTTCATTTCACACATTGCGAAATGAACCGGGCTCCCTCACTAGATTCTAGCTTCCTTTTTCTCTCATGCAAGTTAGAATGTGGATTTGGTATTATGATGATAAAAAACATACGACAACATTACTAACGAGTTTATTAATTTTTTATAAATATGTAGCCACAACATAAAGGGACGAGGTATGGAGCTATAAAGATGATCTATACATGTACCAGTATAGATGTACATGCATGAATGGAGAAAATGGAGATCATTTAACGTTAATGAAGGGAGTTTATAAATCTACCAAAGCACAAATATGTCAAAGACAGGCTTAAAGGTGGACATAAGAGAACTAACGTCAAGTATGTGTCTACATCGAGTCCTCATAAAATAGATTTTTTAAAACCTCACAAACGATTCTAAATCACTTTAAACTTTTAAACAACATCTCATATATCTTCTTTGATCTTTAGGTGTTTTTTAGTTTGTTTTTTCGTAATATTTAAATGCAAGAAAACGATCAAAGAATGCTATATGCCATAGGCAGAATAAAGTAGGATTTTCCTTAGCATTTAGTTGAAATTTTTGTTGACAAGCGCTTTAAGATTTATTGTTTTGAAGTAACAATTATATTCAGGCCATAACTTTCAACTATATCTAGAGAAAAAGTGTTGTTGACAAGTACATCGAAAGTACTACATTTGAAAGTTTTATAATTATTGTATGTTTGAAAGGGCGCTTCATGTATTTTTATCACTCATCTCCATCTCTAGCTTTTGTGAAAGGCTATAACTATTTTGAAGGCTTCTCTTCATTGCTATAAAATCTTCGAACGCCTCCATTATAAGATTAATCAGTTTTCTTTGATCTTAAACTCTATGTTTTCTCTTTAATTTTCTTTTCACTGCTGTTCTATAAAAAACTTTGAAAGATTAGTTTTTCTTCACCACTATTCTTATGTATTAGATTTTTTAATCATCCTAAACCTCCACACATTCACTATTTTTGTTGCTTATGAGTGTTGTATATGATAGGGTTTTAAAGGCATACATTAGGGACAATTATGTAAATAGTTATATAACATAACTCTATAAATAATATTGTTCAAATAGAGTATGCTTTGGCGTTTTATAAATAATGAAATAAACACATTAACCATATATAAGTAGAAAATATTTCGAAGAAGTACTTTATCGATTGCAATTACAAATGTGTTCATAATCATGAATATTGAATCGATAATTTAATACTTACTTCTTAAATGTTCCTATTCAAGATGTATGTAGAAAAGGATATCGATACATCTGTTGAGAATAATTTATGTGATGCTATCTAGATAATGGATGCAAATTACTCGTGACATTTGGAGGTTGCAAACAGTTACGTACTTGTGGTTTTCTGGAAGAATCATAAAATGACTCAATGATATCTTTTATAGGTTAATACAAGTAAGTAAAAGTAGAAAATCTCATTGCAGCAACGTGTAGTAATCTTCATACGTGAGACATCTATTGACCTTAAGTAGTCAGGCTATACGTTGACTATGGTTAATCATATGACATCGTGATCATGTTATGACCATAGTTGGGTATATGCTGAACTCCTTGAAGTGAAATACTACTCAAGAAAAGATTTAGATATATTAGTGATATAATGTTGACGAAAACAATACATGTACAAAATATCGCTACAAGGTGCAGCTTAATAATGATTAGAAATTGGATTTTTCTAAATGATCTATAAGTAATAGAACTTGTGCTCAATAATGTACTTGAATAAATCAGTTTAGTCTTCAGTATTTAAATTATTTAAATATTGATTGAGGGCCGAATTCACACCAGAGAGTTAACACAAATGTGTTGTTAGATAATTTTCGAGTTCAACCAATGTAAAATTAATTTATAAACATCATAAGTTAATAATGAAACTAATATGAATGTTGTATTAAAATTTTATGATATTTTAATTATTTATTTGAAGCCTAAAAATTGATTAAAACGACGTATTAAGTTAAAGTTATGTACTCACTTAATTAAGATTAAAATGACATATTAAGTTAAAGTTATATACTCACTTAATTAAGGAACTGACTTATATAAGCTAATTTAACAACTGATTTAATTGTTAAATCAATCTGGTTCGAAGTCTAGATTCCAAACATTTATGGGGTGTTAGCTATAGAATTAGAGAGGATGGTGGAACTTAGTCTTCAGATATTGAGAGAAGTATGCTAAATATTTATAATTAGATAGCCACTCTTGACACTGAAAAACATGAGAGGACTTAAGGTTCAAAGAAGGAAATGACTAGCAACCATGGTGTCGACGATCAGTAGGATCATGATATGATAAATTCTATTTTAATAACTAATTCATATCAGTATACACATGCATATACCTATAATTTATCTGGTCATAAATGCTAAAAAAATTAGATTTTCTTATGGAAGGTGTTTTGCAGAAAGAGGAGAGCACTCGAAAATATTAATTATCAAAAGGAAAAGGTCCACCGACAACCCCGAGAGGTGACATATAAATGTATGTTATGCATTCAAAGGCAATCCGTAAATGGGTCATCAAAAGGAAGATCACCATGAAGGCACAAAAAATAAACAAGAAAGAGACTAATTATAAGCATGAGCCATGAACAAAGGCACTAAAAAAATTGCAATAAGGAATTTGTAACTACATGAAATTGAGGCCTGCATGTGGTACTTGCTGAATGGAAGGTGGATGGTGTAAAGTAAGGCTATGCATGTGCAGAAACAAAAGGTGAGATGACATGTGTGCCGATTGTACTTAGCAGGTGCAGAGTGCAAAAATAAATGTAACCGGGTGGTTTCTGAAGAATGTGAAGCTTGTCAAAAGGCATGTTCTATTGAAATACATGTGTTGTTACTTGTGTGGAGGTATGCATAACCGTGTCAAGATATTTGTGCCGATTATACCGGGCAGGTGTGGCATGTGCTACCATATATTCAGTAGAGGGACTTGATGTTTCATCATGTAAACAGGTCACAGACTTGCATATACAAGCTTCTTTGTTGAGCGTTGAGGAATTCATATTGGCTTCAGAGCTGAATTTCCAAACTGACAGAGATACCCACAAGTACGTCTGGCAATGTGCCTAAGACGACGATAGGAGAACTGCAATACTTCATGCCACTTAGATACTGAAGGCAGAGCTATGGTCTGGATTGCGCTCCTACAAGGCCAAGCATAAGGATGCATCAGATACAACACAACAAAGAGAATAAATGTACTACTGCTATAGTTATCATAACCGAACCATAAGTCGAACCAGGATGAGAAAAGGTCGAAGGCTCCGAAGGTTTGATCGGTCGAACTATTAAAACCGTGTTGATTTGTATAGAAATTTTAATTCTTGAAAAAAAATAAGGTAAAGAAGTTACAACAAACAGAATTAAGCATGTGATCCAAGCTATATCTGACTCATGTTGGTAGGAAAAGTAAGTTCAGTAATGTAACGACCCAGAATTTTGGTTATTTGAGATTGGAATATCTAATTGATTTTAAATATCTAAAAGTTATTTTTTAATTGGAATTTCAAATAAAATAATTTATTGGATAATTTAATTATTGAATTTAATAATTGAATATTTGTTAAATAATTGAATCTTGAGTTTTTAGCTTGATAAAAATAATTTAAAGGCTTATTAAATTTATGTTATTAAGAATGATGGTAATAGAGCTTTTATATTGAATTTAAAAAGTGATCTGTTCAACTTTAAAAATATTTCGTTTAGATTAACGTATAAAAATAGTCTTCCAAGGCATAGTCTTGAAATTCGACGAAACTAGTTCCGTTGGATCCGTAATAGTGTATTATTATCGAATTTCAAATTTCATAGCTTTCGGAGTTATTGTTTGGTCGTAAGAGATAGAAATGCGCTGAATTTAATATCAAAAATTCAATATAATAATTGGGTCCAAAACTATCTTCTACATAAAATCGAATCAGGACTCTAAACCTTTTCCATTGCGTTTGAAATAGGGGTATAATATTGTAAACGTCTAGCGTCACGCTTTGATAGGAGTTCGAGAATTTAAGTTAGGTAAATCGAGATATTTTGTAATTTAAATAAAATGTTGACTTTGATCAGTCATATATCCTATCTTGTCAACCATCCTTCTTCCTTGTAAACACACGCAACTGTTCAAAACACGCTACCTCCTTTTTGTCACGTTACTTCTCTATTTAAAATGCAAGTAGATGGTGAAAAATAAAAAGATTTCAAATATCAAATGCTCTAAATCTACTCAACGAAAAATTGCGAAACTAGTTTTAAAAATCAAGTTTTTCAGAGGTTTTCAATTTGATATATAAATTATAGGGAATGGTAGTCGTTTGTGGTGATCGTCTGTAGGCGCGTACGTGAGTTTGTACTAGGTTTCTCTATTTCTCTCGATTTTGGAAGTAATGGATGAAGCAAGTCTTGGATTTGGATGTGTGGTGTTATAGCGCACCTTGGTTACCTTGGTGGTTGTTTTGGAAGGGTTCGACGACAAATTGGTCGCACGTGTGCAAGTAGAGGCCAGGAGAAGCTCTAGGTCGCAGGAGCATGGTGCTGCCGAGCTCGGAGTAATTAGTATGGGCAGACTGAGAACAGCGAGTGGGAATCGTTGGCGAAGTCGAAATGTCAATTAGAGCCTCCAAGCACCGTATCACTCGAATTCGTGCACGCGCGTGATGGGTGCCCTATGTTTCTCGTGCATAGACGTTTGGGAGAGAAGAAAGGTGCATTTGGGCCTTGAGCCGATTACTTTGGGTATGGGTTTAATAATAAAGTCATATTAATGATTTAAATTTAATTATATTATCGATGAACTTAAAATTTGTATAACTCTTGCATGCGAGGTCGAAATTGGACGAGACATTTTGCGTTGCGATCGTGGTGATGAGAGCTTTGAAATGAAGCTAGTTTGGATGGATTTGGGGAAGTCAAAAATTTGGATAAAATCGGGCGTCCTCAGTTTTAATTCCAAAACGAAACGTCTCGGCGACAACAGAAAATAAAAGTGAGTTAATCTCACTCAGTTTGGATTACCAATTAATTTTAAATAGTTAAAATTAGTTATTGATTGATTAGTTGAATTAATAAATTATTATCAGTTGAATGTGATATTATATACAGTAGTATATATACTAGTAGTTGGATTAATATTTCCCATCTATTGGAGAGGATGAGCCTCCCTATTGATTCATCGGTCATTGGAGTTTATTTTGGAAAAGCTGGTTTTGGTTTGAAATGCAAAAGGGAGATTTGATATACGAAGGGATTTTTTTTTTGTGTGTGTATGATTTCTAAATTTGTTTGAAATAAATAGAACTAAAAATGCTTAAAAACTATGAGATTTTGATTTCCATGTTTATTGGAAATATGAGAGAATAAGATTGAACTTATAAAGTATGGAAATCAAACATTGAATGTTGAAAACGAAGAATTAAATTTAACTTTAGAAAAGTTAAATGAAAGTGAGTATGGTAATGGAATAAATTAGCAAAGTAAACTAATTAAATGAAGTGATTTGGAAGGAAAAAAAATTGTGAATGAAGTATGAATAAGTTGATAACTTATAAAATTTGTAAATTGCAAGGAAGCAATATTTTAAAGTGTTGAATAAGAGTGCAAAGGAAGTGAAAATTTGAAATTAAATTATAGAATAGAAATTTAACTTGAATGTAGTTAAGTAAAGTGAATTTTGAAAATTTTGCCTGGGTAGGCTAAATGAAATAATTATTGGTAATGGAATCTATTGGGATTTGGAATGAGTTAGTGGATGAAACTAATTATAATTAGTGAGTTAAATATGGTTTGAGATATGGTTGATAAAACTCAATATATAAAATTTAGAGATAAATTTATTTAAATAGAAATTGAATTGGAAAAGAAATGGAGATAGACCTAAGTTGTGAAGTGGTAATAAATCTAAGAACATTTCTATAAAATGTTTAAAATTGACTTAAGGAAATTAGATGGTAAAATCCTTAAGTGGGATTAGTATTGAATGGATATACTAAGTAAATAGGTGAATGTGGAGTATAAATGTGAATAAAAAGAAATTGATATAGCTAAGAATAAATTGAAATAATACGTAAGTTGTACGTATACTATTGTATTCGCATGACGGTTTGATCTACATTCGAGCACAGAATTTCGAGATAATTTATATCGATCCGAATTAGGATTTTTCGCCCGATTCTCGATGGAGAACACTGGATATGGGGTTTTGATTGATTTTGGAATTCTCTATCATAATATATGACAATGCAAGGAGAATGACGAAATCTGATCAAGGAATCAGATCTGAGTTCTCACTAGAGAGTCGTATGAACGATACTAGTTTGTAAGTGAAATTGTGTGATCGAGTCAGAGATCAGAGTTGATATTGCCTACGGGTGATATATGTACATCGTACGGGTTTTGATGAGATATTATTGGTAAATAAGGTGCATGTATTTATAAGCAAGAACTAAATTGATGTCTTCGATTTTAGAAGAAAATTTTGATTGCTCAACAAAAGGTATGTTTTTAAACTGAATTTAAAATTGATGGTTTTTTGATTGAGCCACTTAGCTTTTGTTTTCTTTGATGATTTGGGGCCGTAGAAGCGATTTGTAGTCGTTCGGATCTAACCGCGCAAAGGAAACGCTGGCCATTTTTTTTTAGAAAATTTAAGTAGATAGAAAATTTTTGAAGAAAATTTTGTGATAACTTTGACTTGGTTTGGATATAGTTTGAAACGATTGAGAAAATTAAATTATTTTGAATCTATGAATGAAATGAATGAAATGAATGAAATTGGAAGATTAGTAAAAGTGATAACGTGATTTCAATAACATTGTTTTCGAGAAGTAGTTAAACTGTGTGGTTTTGGAAAATAATTACTGGGTTTTGGAACATTCTTCTTACCTTAGCAATTTCGGGGACAAAATTCTTTTAAGGGGGGAGGAATGTAAAGATCTAGAATTTTGGTTATTTGATATTGTAATATTTAATTGATTTTAAATATCTGAAAGTTAGTTTTTAACTGGAATTTCAAATAAAATGATTTATCGGATAATTTAATTATTGAATTTAAAAATTGAACATTGGTTAAATAATTGAATCTTGAGTTTTTAGCTTGATAAAAATAATTTAAAGGCTTATTAACTTTATATTAATAAGCATGAAGGTAATAGAGCTTTTATATTAAATTTAAAAGTGATTTGTTCAATTTTAAAAATATCTCGTTTAAATTAACGTACAAAAATAGCCTTCCAAGGCACAGTCTTGAAATTTGACGAAACTTGTTCCGTTGGATCTGTAATAGTGTATTATTATCGGATTTCAAATGTTGTAGCTTTTGAAGTTATCATTTGTTCGTACAAGATAGAAACACTTTGAATTTAATATCGAATTAATTTAATAATTGGGTCCAAAAGCTATCTTCTCCATACGATCGAATTAGGACTCAAAAATCTTTTCCATTGCGTTCGAAATAGGAGTATAACATTATAAATGCCTAGCGGCATGCCTCGATAGGAGTTTGAGAAATTAAGTTACGTAAATCGAGAATTTTGTATTTAATATATTGACTTTGACCAGTCACATACCCTATCTTATCAGCCGTCCCTCTTCCTTGTAAACACATGCAACTGTTCAAAACGCGCTACCTCCTTTTTTTATCACGTTACCTCTCTATTTAAAATGCAAGCAAACAACGAAAAACAAAGAGATTCAAAAATCAAATGTTATAAATCTACTCAACGAAAAATTGTGAAACTAGTTTTAGAAATCAATTTTTTCAGAGGGCTTCGATCTGATATATAAATTATAGGATGCAGTAGTCGTTTTTGATGATCGACTGTAGGTGCATATGTGAGTTTATACTAGGGTTCGCTATTTCTCTCGATTTGGGAAGTAATGGGTGAAGCGAGTCTTGGATTTGGACCTGTGGTGTTGTGGCGCACATTGGTGGTTGTTTTGAAAGGGTTCGATGACAAATTGGCCGCCCGTGCATAGATAGAGGCCAGGAGAAGTTCCAGGACGTACAAAGCATGGTGGTGTTGAGCTCGGAGTAATTGGTATGGGCAGATCGAGAACGGCGAGTGGGAATTGTTGGCAAAGTCGGAATGTCGATTAGAGCCTCCGAGCCCCGTTTCACTCGTATTCGTGCATGCACATGATGGGTGCCCTGTGTTTCTCGTGCACAGATGTTTGGCGGAGAAACAAGGTGCGTTTGGGCCTTCGGCCGATTGCTTTGGGTATGGGTTTAATAATAATGTCATATTAGTGATTTAAATTTAATTATATTATCGATGAACTTAAAATTTGTACAACTCCTACATGCGAGGTCGAAATTGACCTAAACATTTTGCGTTGCGATCATGGTGATGAGAGCTTTGGAATGAAACTTGTTTGGACGGTTTGGTGACAGTCAAAAATTTGGCTAAAAGCGGGCGCTGTTCGGTTTTAGTTCCAAAACGGAACGTTTCGGCGACAACAGAAGATAAAGATGAGTTAATCTCACTCAATTTTGGATTACCGGTTAATTTTAGTTAAAATTAATTATTGATTGTTTGGTTGAATTGATGAATTATTATCAGTTAAATGTGATATTATATATAGTAGTATATATATATTAGTAGTTAGATTGATATTTCCCGTTTATTGGAGCGGATGAGACCCTATGCACTCCGCATAATAACGAATGACCATATATACCACGATATCCCCCTCGAAGTGGGATTGGTATTTTTATGTTGTATTAACATCCATGGATGCAGGGAAACGGGTTGGAGGGATCCAAATGGATTCCTAAAAATTATAAAATTTAATTTTCATACATAGTGATATATGATATGTTTGAATAGTCTGTGCTAGATTATAGTGTGATTTGAGTTTATTGGATGCTATGGTTGTTTTGGCTAGATATTGGTATTTTTAAATACAAATAATATGTGTTTTGAATTTGGAAAGAAAATAAAAACAAAATTTGGAAGTAAAATATTTATAATAAATTTTGGATTAATTAAAAGAAATGAATTTGGGTAGAATAAATAGTTTGATTTAATATTTGTACTTAACAGTTTCAGAATATGGAAAATAGAGATTCAGAATAGGGATTTTAAATAATAATTCCTTAGTGATATTTTTTTAAATATAAAGGGTTTTTAAACCCAGATTTTGAATAGATTGAAAAAAGAAGTGCATTTGGAAATAAATGTGAAATTTAATATCCCGGATCTTAAATGATATTTTTTAATTACAAATGGGAATATAATTGAGATTGGGTTGGTTTTGGAATATAGTTTGGATTATTTGAGAAATTGATATATAAATGGAATTAAATTTAGAATCATAATGGATTTAAGTGGTGTGAAACCGTTATAAACTAAAATTGAAGACTGTGAGATTTATAAACAGTGTTTATGTATAATGTGAAGTGGTTATCAATTGATAAATTGAAGTTATAAATTCACGGTGAGGATTTATAATGAGATGGGTAAATCGAACTAAAAATAAATCATAAATTTATTTTTAGAAATGTAAAAAAGGGGATTTACGAAATTGAGATGTAAATCAAATTGGTGAAATATCGAGAGGGATTTATAAATATTAGACTGGCTATGTTAGAATTAAAAAATATATTTAACGAGAAATTGAGTTTGTTTTTGAAAAGAGGATTTTAAATTATTAAACTAGGTAATTTAAAAAATGTTTAAAAATATTTCAGAAAGTTATTTAAATATTTTTAAATCGTCAAAATGTGTTATAAGTTTATAAATAAGTCTTTTAAATCGATTAGAATTTTATTAAAAAATTAAAATTAATTATTGTTCCAAGGTTATGTAATTATTTTAAATTGTTTAAAGTACGTTTAATTATTAATTAAGTAGTTTATAATGAGTTAATATTAAGTAAATTATTGTTTAAGAATTAAGTAGTATTATTATGTTAAAAGATTAGTTATGCAATATTAATATTATTTTATATAATAACTTTTATTTATGGGTATTTTCCTAATTAAACTTCGGAATTTATATAGAAAATTTATAAGTATTATTTTGAGAAAATTATTAAATAAAGTTTTCGGAAAGTAATGGTATACTTTCATAGCGAAATCGGAGGCAGAGATTGCCTGCCGTTAAGTTTGGATTTCTCTAAGATAGAGACGTAATCATTGAGCTGTGAATCCATGGTGGATACCGCATGGTGCTTTCCATATTCATTTTAAAAGTTCTCATTTTTTTAAAAGAATGTCTAGTGAACATACTTACTCCGATAAGATAAGTACATACCTTATGATAAAGAGATTTAATTTATTAAAATTAAATTAAACGAGACTAAGTATTTTCAGTGGAAAATGAACTCCTTGGTTGAATGCTTGTTATTGATAGTCAAATAACCTACTATCAAATCTGGGGCCAAAACATAACTTTGGGAACATCTAGGAGAAACACGAGACTTATATGGTACGGTTACCATCGGAAGGTGCTACACTCTATTTATAAACTCATTTCGTTCTTCTAGGGCGATGATAAGGAAGTCCATCCACTAATGGTTAGGAGATGATATTCGATCTTATTTTCGTCTGTTTATTTCCTAAGGAACAAGGGTTGAGTTTAACGGGACTATCGAACGTTGTTTCGAAGAGACCGGAATCAGATAAGTTATTCGAAAACCACTTCGATCCAACGAATACATTTTCGAAGTGAAGACAAGAGCGTGAAATTGAAGATGCAGCATTGAAGTGAAAGGGCTAACCATTACTATTCCCAGGAAGATTCTAAAATGGATGTAGTAAGTATAGTACCTTCGGTTCCATTCAGACCCAGAACAGACTTGTATAGATGAATGCGATCAGTACATTGTCATTGGAGGACAATGATCCAAATATAAATTCCTTAAAAGGTAATCAAAGCCTCAAGCCTCATCAACTGGGAATGACTGAAAATCAGAGGAGATGCAGCAAGGCTAAGTGGGTCGCATCCTATTAGGTATATTTATCACCATTCTAGATAGCCTCGGATATTATTACTATGGTGTGCGGAAGAACTCGAAAAGGGTGGGAACGCCTAGGGTGATAGCATATTCAGTCTATCCATGTTAGGGGTAGTCTGGTCTTATGTTCCAGGGGATCCAGATGTGGTCCTCGGTATTTTTTCTCTCTAAATGTGTGCTATGATAGGTGGTACCCCAGTGCCTAGTCATTCGTATGGAATCCATTCTCCAACACGTACCTTTTCAATTTGGTTGTAGAGCCTAGTTTGCTGGAATTTAATTAATGTAACAATTTCGGCTATTTGAATAAATATTTGTACTTAGATACTATTATAATATCATATGATTTTCATATAAAATGTTTTGGTTATCGTAAGGTAAAAGCCTGTCGCGTATATGTGTGACATGGTCTTACGAGATACCTTTGTTGTTTTGATAACTTTAATAATTCAAATAGAGTGTGTTTTCTGACGCTGGTTTTCCAGACTGAATCGGATGTTATTTTATTATAATGTTCTGGTCAGACTAAGTATTATGGATGCAGGATGGGATGCTATGGAGCTCATGAGAAGAGTTGGATGAGAAGACGTATTACACGTATTTGATCTTGTTCCACTGTGTATTGTACGCTGTATATTCAGCACTTGTGAAGACAAGTTATTATAACCATCCAGTATTGAGTTATTAATGTATTGGACTCTGACGATGTAATGTGTAAGTAACAGTTGGAGTTTTTTGTATAAAGACATGTTATTATCTATTATATCTTGTTCTGTTGCGATTATGAGATTCTGTGTTGTTACTTCTATTTTCTTCTTCTAACGTTTTCTTCTTTTCTCTAACGATTTGGTATTTATAGCACTCGATTACTCAACATGTAAAAAAGTGGACGCATTGATGTCGATTATCGAGGTTCGAAAATCGCGGGCAGTGACAAGTAAAGTACAGAATATTTAAGCACATACGCTAGTTTTGATACCCACATCAGTGATGGTTAAAATGAATCTGTTTCAATCTTTAGCTATATATTAAGCGGTATTTGCTAATTCAGTTGCAAGGTTTGTAGCATGTGTTTTCTAGGCTGCTAAAGTGGGCTAATCACTTTTCGTTAGGCATGCATTGATTAAAGAAATATAATTTATTTGGCTAAAATTACATAACAAACCGAGGTTTTTTTAATTGAACTGTGATTTATGTACGGTTTGTAGCAAATCACAGTTTATTACCATTTTGGATTGGGCTGGGCCTTGTTTTGTGGTTTTCTTGGTTCAACCTGCGGTTTATTTCCATTCAAGGATGGGATGGGCCTTGGTTTGCGATTTTCTTGGTTCAACCGGCGGCCCATGTGACGACCCGCACTTCAATCTTCGAAAATTGGCATCCAATACATCGCCCGTATTCAAATGCCGGAGATTCAAACGTTGGAGTCCGGTTCGCTGGAGTCAAACACATTAGATGATAACAACACACTGGAAACAAAATAACTTTCATTCATACAACTCATGGATTACAACATTCTACAACAAGTGCTCAATATCATTAGAGACCTATATATAATACACAACAGCGGAATATAACATCAACATGGTCTTCCAAGAGAGTCCGACATACTATATATTCATTTCCAAAGCTCCAAAGTCCAAACCAAAAAGCTCAAAACCAAAAGCTTCAAAGACTTCCAAATCCACATCTACCTCCCAACTTAGCTCCAGAACCTACTGATAACTTGACTTTAGGTTGCCCATGTGGAAAATTAGAGGCACCCAGAGTTTTGGCAAAGGGAACAATAAACTCCGAGTCAGTCATGAGACTGGTGTGAGAAACATAAAAACAATTATTTGTACAAAAAGAAATCTGTTCATGCTTTTGGAAAATGAAACTACCATAAGGTCTCCGGGCACACACTCAAATGGAATCGCACACATAGGGGATGTTTCTCATTATAGTAGTCAATCATGTTTGAGACGCAAAAATCCTTTTGATATTGTTATTAGTACATAGTGTGCAAAAACATTTTGCAAGTACAATATTAATTTTAGCCAGCATATGTACCATCATAATATGCCTACTATAGCTACCATGTTAAATGGCAGGTTCTACAACTGAAATCGTAAAGGGCTCGTATTGTTTGTTTGGATTTCCAACAAATGGTCGAGGCTAAGGAACTTCCTTTATCCGAATGGGTATACCTATGGAAGGACGTCGAGAACCTAACCGGATCTCTGCAAGCACAAGGCCGGTTTACCTCAATCTAGTCTAAACTCCCCATCAAATAGCGTAATCTCTATACCGGAGCAACTCGGTGCATAGACAATCAACATGCAATCCTTTCGTTTTCGAAAATACCCGGTCTTCAACCACCGTCTTCAAATGCAATTCCATTTCATCGTATCATTATTCGAAATGGGTCTGCGACTTAATGCCTTTCCCCGATCTTTCCGAACAATGAGTGTTTATTTAAAACATGTGGATACATTAGGATCTTAGTTAAGTCACAACTTATTTCCCAAAACCTTTCCTTTTGAATGGTTTAAACAAATTTCATTTTTAGTCTTTTAAACAAAAGATCCACCTTTTATAATTAATTGCAGAACATTATATTCACATAACAACTCATTACAAATAAATAACTTACATTTATCACGGCTCAATCCAAAGCAATTCATATCACAAAATATTACAGACTAACATACTAGGGATATTTAATCAATCCAAGCATTCAATATAATTAATCATCCATAAGCAAGATTAATTAATCACATAATTTATAATTAATTTAATTTAAACCAAATAAATTAATTACTTATCAATTAATTGCCTAACCCTGCTTAATTAACATTAATTAATTACAAACAATTTGTTATTATTTTAATTAATCAATGAAATTAATCAATCATCCATATTTACTTACATTAATTAATTATCCTATAATTATTGATTAATTAATCTTTAATTGTTAATTAATTATCCTTTAATCATTAATTAATTGACCTTTAATTATTAATTAATTAATTATTCTTTAATTACTTCCATTAATTACTTAATCTTTAACTACCCAAGACCTTAACTAATTAAAAGATAAACCATTTATCTTAATTAATTACTTAATTATCATTTAAATCTTATTTAAATTAAATACTTGAAATAATTAATTATAGTCATACAAAAATCACTTGAAACCTTTTGATTAATTAAAGTTCAATACATTTATCTTAAACACTTAATTATCTCATTAAATTCTTTGAAAACACTTAGGGATTTTAATCTAATGATTAACCTAATATATAATTATTTTAAATCAAAACAAATTTAAAAACATTATACTTTAAAATTTCAATCTTTGAAACTTGTTTGAAAAACTTGATAACACTTATATTTTGCAAACTTGTTTAATAATTGCTTTGAAACTTTGTTCATTTCTATTTGCTCTGAAACTTTGTTTAACAATTTTCTTTTACTTTTAAACTTTTAAAATTGCAAAAGAAACCCAAGCCTAAGCTGAAAATACCCGAGCTAAACGCCGATACAAAACTCGAGCCAATCTGCATTTTTCCCGACCCCTTCGTTTTCTTTTTTTTCTTTTTAAACTTTATTTTGTTTTAAAATTCAAAACTCTTACACAGTTAAAACACTCGCGAGCCCAACCCGTGACAACCTCGAGTTCCCACCCGAGCCAACCCTTCTTCTTCTTCCCTTCGTGAAAACTCGCGTACTTCTCAAGCCTGACCCAAAGCATTCCCCTTCTTCCCCGATGCTCTACCAACACCGCTACCATCAGATACAAGAAGAAACATATGCACATGCACACCAAAACTGGCCGTCTTCGACTAATGCTTCGACCATCGACAAGTCGGTAATGTCATCTTCGTTCGACCTAACCACCTAGCATGGTCAATCGTGCTGGAAAACAAAATCGAGAAAGTCGAGACTTCCTGGAACCCAAACCCATCGACAAAATCATCACGCCCCATCGCCTCCGTTTGCCAAAAACCCCGTCGATCCAACCAGAGCTACGTCACGACACGATGCTTTGATCCCACCACCTCCGATCGATTCCGATTCACCCACGATGTCGCACGAGCTCCAGAAACAACGTCGACCAAACTAGCCGATAAACCCTAAACGGCCATCGACCAACCACCACGGCGAACGATAAATGTCCTGATCATTTTCTCTATGATCCCCATCTTTCACACTGCCTCTAGCATCAAGCACGACATACTACTCTTCGCCGATCGTTGGAAATCGACGAAAAACCAAATACCGATCAACTCGAAAAATCTCAACATTTACAAACTTAAAAATCATGACATGATTGTCAAAAATCACCATTTTCTAGTACGAATCTATTTCTATAATCAAAATATGAAATTAAGATGGTCGATTTTCTGACTTATATTTGATCCTTACTGTAATTTCTCATTTTTGAAATAAATACTCAATATATATACTTGAAATTATTTTTAAATATGATATTACCTCCATACAAACACTTTTCCTTTAATGATCATAGCCAAAAACAGATTAGAGAAAAAGAATTTGATTTTTTTCTTGATTTCAAACCTATAAGCTTAGAACAGAGGTAGATATACTTGTACATAGACATGCACCCAATTATCTACATATATGTAGACATGTAGGCAAAATTTTACATCTATACAAACTTTTTCCACATCATACTTAAAGTATTAATCCAAAAACATCAGGATGTATAAACAGATTTTAGTTTTTTTTAAATGTTAGTTTACTCACTGTTTTTGTACAGAGAAGCCTGGAATTTGATTTGTTGAAAACTTTGAAATTGGAAATTGTTTTGACCTTTGGACTTTGCTTTGATTAACTAAGTTGAGCTTGTTTTAACTTCAGGTTTTAGATTTGAAAGAGTTGTTCTATTTTGGATTTTATTCTCTAGTTTGTTTTTAGCAAAACAAAAGATGAAGAAAGAATGAAAGAGTAGAGTGGAGATGTTTATATAGGAATGTTTTATTATTTTTGAAAAATGAAAGAAATAAATAATTGACAGTTGTATTTTGCATGTCTCATTTTAGCTTACACTTGTAAACATATATCTTCATAAGCCTACACATGTCTTTCTTCATGTATTTATGTTTTCAATATGTTTTTTTAATATAATTTATATTATATTTCCAATTTTGTTTTAATACATTTCCTTTTATATTTATATATATATATATATATATATATATATATATATATATATATATATATATACGACCTTTAAAGAAAATGATTTAAAATCTAATTATACATAATAAGTAAACATATATATATCTATATGTGTGTGTATATGTATATATATTTGTTTTTAAAATATAGATTTTTAAATCCAATTTATTTTTGAATTTCAAATCAAAATTTTATTTACAGTCTATTTATATATATACACAAAACAAATGCATATCTTATTTGTTTTGGAAAAAATTCAATTTAATTCACAAATTAATTCTAAAAATTATATTAAGTACTAAATTAAATTTGGCCTAAAAATGGGATCGTTACAAATTCCCCCCCTAAGAAAATTTCGTCATCAATATTTGATAGATAGGGAGACAAACAAAGAACATATGAACGCATAAAAAGATAGAGAAATGGCTTACCAGATCAAGCCAAAATATCCACTCTACACTTGGGATAGGACTTCTACATGTTTTTTTCTTCAGTTTTGGAATAAATTAGAACATCATCAATAAATATGAGAACGAACTTATTCAGTACTTCACGAAATAATCGAGTCATCTGATCTACGAAATATGCAAGGGCATTGGTTACTCCAAAGGGGATAACTAACCATTCGAAGAATGTATCGGGACCGCTAAAAGCAGTCAAATGGATACAATCTTCCGCGATTTTCAGCCGATGGAATCCTTGGGCTTGGTCCATCTTGGAAAAGTATCGAGCATCATGCAATTGATCGAACAGGTCATCGATTCAAGGCAAAGGAAATTTATTCTTAAGGGTTAACTTATTAAGATCACAATAATCTACGCACAATCTCAAAGATCCATCGGGCTTGGCTACAAATACTACAGCTGAACTCCAACTGGAACGACTAGGTCATATAAATCCTTTCTTCATAAATCTTGGGTTTGCTTAACTAGCTCTACTCTTTCCCTTGGTGCCATCCTACGAAATGCATTCACAACTGGACGGGCATGGGGAACCAAGTCAATTCTAAATTCAATTTCTCTATGCGGAGGTAAAGACTTAACTTCTTCAAATACGTCAGGAAATTCTTGAAAAATAGGTATGGATTCCAAACTCGGGTCGGAATACCCTAAAGTATATATTAGCTTGTCCCTCTTTAGACTTGGATCCTCACAAGAAATCACAAAGAAATTCCCAAGTTTGGTTTTGACTGAAATCGTTCTATTGATACAATCTAATTTAGCTTCATATATTGTTAACCAATTTATTCCAAGTAAAATCTCAAATTCACTAAAGTCAGGAATGAAAAGGCTGATAGAAAACTGATGATGAAAATACGAAAAAGGAGCCTTTCTACAATGTAAACAAAGATTCGCAGGGCCTTTTACTGGGTTCTTCTCACAAATAGGTTCGTTTACGAATTTGGGTTTAAGATTTAACTCTTCTACGGTTTGCTGGGAAATAAAACTATGCGTGGCTCCAGTGTTGAATAGAACTCTAACAATTTTATCATAAATAAGAAGATTACCTTCCAAAACTCCTTTCCCTTTATCAGTTCCTGAGGTTGAAGGTTCATCCTTGATTGCATATACCTTTGCTACTTGGGCCTACTTAATTATCGGGCATTCTTTAACCATGTGTCCTGGCTTATGGCAATAGTAGCATTCCCTGGTGTTTGCACCAAAAATGGTCACAAACCCCAATATCGCGAAAGCACCCGTATATGAATACAAATCAGCAATATTCAACACAAATCTCAGATTTAAGCAATATCAAGCATAGCAATTCAGCAATAACAATCAGAAACCCATGATTTATAGTGGTTCGGCGATCTTGCCTACGTCCACTCTGAAGTTTATGATTTTATTGATTCACTTGATTATTTCAATCCGTTATAGCGAATTACAATAGGTTATCGCTCTGATGTTTCTGAATACAACGGTGATAAAATGATGTAGAATTGAATCCGGCAGAGTTTAGACGTCCAATGGCCGAAATATCCCTTTTCTGAAGGCTCCAGGGTGCTATTTATAGGCGTAGGAGGCTGAGATCGCGCTCAAACTTCGGGAGACTTCTTTCGGCACGTGAGTGGGCCCACGCGACCGACCCCACCAAGTTTCGACTCGATCTGTGATCGATACGAAATGATTTCGTATCCATCAAAAAATGATCCAATCGAGCCGAAACTTGGCAGGAGCATTCTTTAACATGTATGAAAGCTTCTGTGAAAATTTCATAGCATTTGGACTTGTGGTTTGGGAGATATGATCGATACGAGTTGGAATGCTTCGGTTGGTTGTTTGTTTCGAACCCATCAATTCAAAACGATCCCTTCGACTCGATCACCTCACGTGGTCTCGTGATGATGTGGCACACACACTTCGCCTCGATCCGGTCTTTATTCCGAGTTGACCGTATCGACTCCATAAATTTCGCGTTGTTCATATCAAGGGATGACACGTCACCCATGCTCGTCGACCTGATGGATACGAACAAGCCTCTGCTTATGGATTCGAACATGGTCCCATGATGGAGACGAAGCGGCGAATCTCTGATGGATATGAAGCTGACGTTAGGCGATCGTTACGAAATAGACTACATACTGATGGGTTCGAACAGGGAGCCATGCCGATGGATTCGAATAAGACTCTCTAGCCGAAGTTCATCGATGCGAAGACCTGGCCATTCCGATCGATATAAAGTAAGCGAGCTCAATGGATACGAACTATGTATGGTTGATGGATACGAATCGTGGTCCTTCGATGGATTCGAACATCACATCTTCCCTAACTTGCATTGATCATATCTCATTCATACGAACACCGATTGACCTGAAATTTGGAACGTTGGTTCCCCTGACTTTGCTTGCCGTGTCCTACCAATTGTAGCCTGATTCGAACTCGGACAAAATTCATCAATATCCATAGTGAAGCAAAGTATAACCAATCTTTGAGACGAACTGTCTTTTGTTTCCGATCGATCTTTTGGTATCACGGCTTTGCCAAAAAGAGGGATAACATTTGCCCTCCAAAACATGCCTTGCAGTAGGAAGGTGTGTTTTATAATGCCATAAGATGGATGTTCATATCCTGTCAACAACCTGTAAAGAATTTGACAGTTTCATATGACCTCGGATGATGATCGTTCGGGATCGTATGCCATTTGAGGTGAACCGGGACCGTTCGCGGTCGATGCCGTTCGCGGCAAATGGCGAGATGGGACCGTTCGTGGTCGATGCCGTTCGCGGCTAATGACGAGATGGGCCCATTCGCGGCAATGAATGGGACGGGACCGTTTGCGGTCGGATGTCGTTCGTGGCAAAGGGTGAAATGGGACCGCCCGCGGTCAGATGTTGTTCATGGCAAATGATGCAATGGGACCGTTCGCGGTCGTGTGCCGTTTGAGGCGAATCGTGGAATGAGACCGTTCTCGGCCGGATGCCATTCGCGGCAAAAGATGAAACGGGACCGTTCGCGGTCAGATGCCGTTCATGGCAAAGGGTGAAATGGGACCGTCGGACGGATGCCGTTCGTGGTAAATGATGAATTGGGACCGTTCGTGGTCGGATGCCGTTCGTGGTAAATAGCGATCATTCGCGATCGGGTGCCGTTCAAGGCGGATTGTGACCGTTCGAGGTCGGGTGGTGCTCGAGGCGAGTTGTAACCGTTTGAGGTCGGGTGCCGATCGAGGCAGAGTGTGATCATTCGCGATCGAATGTCATATAAGGCGAGTTGTGACTGTTCGCGGCCAAGTGCCGCATGAGGCAGAATGTGATCGTTCGCGATCGATTGCCGCACGAGGCAAAATGTGATCGTTCTCGATCGGATATCATACTAAGTGAATCGTGACCGTTCGCGGCCGGGTGCCGTTCGAGGCAAATTGTGATCGTTCGCGATCGTGTGCCGTTCGGGGAGAAATGTGATGTGCCCGAGGGGGACTTTGTATTATCGATGCCAGATTTCACGTTCGGGGGAGTTTCTGAATTAGAGACTTTGGCGGTTATCGCCATACAAGAAGTGCTCGTGGGCCGTTCGCGATCCAACGGCCATACAAGTAAATTCTTTCACAGAATTGCAAATATCAAAGCAATGATCATACGAATTCCATAACAGAAATGTCCAAACAAACTAAGTCCAAATGTCCAAATCAAAATCAAAGAAAAAAAGCAAGACGAAGATGTCAAAGTGTAAACTCTTACTATGGTGCGGTTAGTAGTCATTCAGAGCATGCCTATGGATCGTGCGCGATCTCTTACATGTGTAAATGATTTAACCGTGCTAGTGAGAGGTTTACGACTTGTTCATCATTATTTCAATCAATCAATCAATTGATAATCAGACGTTGTCCCGGTTCAGGGTCTCCTCTAGCTGATGTAGATGGTGGTCGCTCTGGCTCCACCGCTGGAGTTCGCCTCCTCACATACTGAAGTAGCATACCGTTCCTGATGTGCCCTTCCACCTCATCCTTCAGATGTCTACAATCATTAGTGTTATGACCGTTCAGTTCATGGAATAAGCAATATTTATCTGATTTCCTCTCGTCAGAAGTTGGATCCCTTCGCATTGGTCTACGATCCGGAACATGCTCTCTGGTATCCTGATAGATTCGTTTCAAACTATCATTCAGCTCTGAGTATGTGGTGAACCTTGGTTCCTTTCTTGGTCGCATTGATCTGTTATAGTTATTCTCAGCCTTTCGTTTTCCCTTGCTAGTTTCTGTACCTTTTTCAGGGGGAATTCCATCTTTGACCGCATAAACATTAATCTCTTCTCCTTCTTCTCTTTCTGAACTTGCGTCTTCCAATTGCAAAACCTTTTCTGCCTCGTGATAAAATTCTCCTAGATCCATAGGCGGATCTTTAGTCAACGAATTTTTGAACTCTGTGCCATCAGCTATTCCAGACATAGCTGCCATCATAACCATGGATGGATCTGGTCGATCCACCGATGCTGCTGCCGCGTTGAATCGCGTCAGAAAACTCCTCAAAGACTCCCTAGCTTTCTGCTTTAAAATTGCCAAACTCATCACATTCTTGGGTCTTGCAATGTGAACCCTAAATTGCCTCATGAATTTCTTAGTTAAATCTGCCCACGTACCTATGGAGCCACTCTCCAACTGCCTAAACCATAACGTTGCGATATCCGTCAGATATAATGGAAAGCACCGAGCCATAACTTCCTGTGATGCCCCCAGCACTTCCATGTGCCTCATAGACCTTGTCAGATGGACCGCGGGGTCCGTCCTCCCATCGTACATCTCCACTGATGGCAACATGAACTCTGGTGGGTTCCTAGCCATCCTAATTGCAGGAGAAAAGGGACTCATGTTCACGTCTTCAAGATCTCTGTTCACTAATCCGCCTCTCATGGCTCCCCTGACCATCTCCGCCATCTATCATTGTCTCCAAGATGCAATCCCCGTTCATCGCTGTCGACCTGCCCCCCGAGTCCATGAGAGCCTTCTGGAACCTGCCCCCCGGCTGAGCATTCATCCCTATGCTACCTCCAGGTTGCTCAGATGCCCCTATCTCCCTCTCTGGGATTGGATCAACATGCTCCAAGTGTGTGCCCCCTAATCCAGGTGCTACGCCGGATGGTCCTGCTTCATTTTGAACTCCATCAGCTCCTCGATTCTACGCTCCAAGTTGCCCAATCCGTTGAAACAAACGCTGTATTAACTCCTCTTGTCTCTTCATCATTGCCTCCATCTCATCCCAGGTGATGAAGACCGACGCCTGATTCGCTCCCGAGGAAGCCTCTTGACTTCCTTCGTGTTCACTTCTCTCTGGCCTTTGTCTTCTACTTGTTTGTCTTGTCATAGCTCCCTATATACGAATTCTTAAATCTTCAAATTCAACTTCTCCTGAATTAGCTTCTCAGTGAAAGCACCAAAGTGTTTGCACCAAAAATGGTCACAAACCCCAATATCGCGAAAGCACCCGTATATGAACACAAATCAGCAATATTCAACACAAATTTTAGATCTAAGCAATATCAAGCATAGCAATTCAGCAATAACAATCAGAAACACAGGATTTATAGTGGTTCGGCGATCTTGCCTACGTCCACTCTGAAGTTTATGATTTTATTGATTCATTTGATGATTTCAATCCGTTATAGCGAATTACAGTAGGTTATCGCTCTGATGTTTGAATACAACGATGATAAAATGATGTAGAATTGAATCCGGCAGAGTCTAGACGTCTAATGGACGAAAGATCCCTTTTCTGAATGCTCCAGGGTGCTATTTATAGGCGTAGGAGGCTGAGATCGCACTCAAACTTCGGGAGACTTCTTTCGGCACGTGAGTGGGCCCACGCGACCGACCCCACCAAGTTTCGTCTCGATCTGTGATCGATATAAAATGATTTCGTATCCATCAAAAAATGATCCAATTGAGATGAAACTTTGCAGGAGCATTCTTTACCATGCATGGAAGCTGCTGTGAAAATTTCATAGCATTTGGACTTGTGGTTTGGGAGATATGATCGATACGAGTTGGAATGCTTCGGTTGGCTGTTTGTTTCGAACCCATCAATTCGAAATGATCCCTTCGACTCGATCACCTCACGTGGTCTCATAATGATGTGGCACGCACACTTCGCCTCGATCCGGTCTTTACTTCGAGTTGACCGTATCGACTCCATAAATTTCGCCTTGTTCGTATCGAGGGATGACACGTCACCCATGCTCGTCGACCTGATGGATACAAACAAGCCTCTGCTCATGGATTCGAACATGGTCCCATGATGGAGACGAAGCAGCGAATCTCTGATGGATATGAAGCTGACGTTAGGTGATCGTTACGAAGTAGACTACATACTAATGGGTTCGAACAGGGAGTCATGCCGATGGATTCGAATAAGACTCTCTAGCCGAAGTTTGATCGATACGAAGTTCATCGATGCGAAGACCTGGCCATTTCGATCGATATGAAGTAAGCGAGCTCGATGGATACAAACTATGTATGGTTGATGGATAAGAAATGCACCAACCTGATGGATACGAATCGTGGTCCTTTGATGGATTCGAACATCACATCTTCCCTAACTTGCATCGATCATATCTCATTCATACGAACCCCGATTGACCTGAAATTTGGAATGTTGGTTCCCCTGACTTTGCTTACCGTGTCCTACCAATTGTCGCCTGATTCAAACTCAGAAAAAATTCATCAATATCCATAGTGAAGCAAAGTATAACCAATCTTTGAGACGAACTGTCTTTTTTTTCCGATCGATCTTTTGGTATCACGGCTTTGCCAAAAAGCGGGATAACACCTGGCTTCTTGTCCTGACTTCTTAGGTTGATCTTTCTTTCCTTGCTTCTTGGGCTTCTTACAACTATTTGAGTAATGACCTTTCTCCAAATAGTTGAAACAGGTTACATTCTTAGCCTTGTTCTCCTGAGTATCCTTCTTTTCTTAACCTTGCCAAATTTTCTTTCCTTTAAACTTTCTCTTCTTCCAATTTGGGTTACTTCCGCTTTCTTTCTCTTTTGGAATTTCTTGTTTATCTAAGGTTGCATATCTATATCCCATGTCTACCAAATCAGCAAAAGACTCCTTCACATGGTCTGTCATCCTTTCATGAAACTTCTTGTTCATCACTTTAATAATTCTCTCATTCTTCTTAAGAGGGGTATTCGCCAATTCAGGTCCAAATCGGGATAACTCATTAAACTTATTTAAGTATTCTTCAAAAGATAGATTTCCTTGCTTCAAATCGGTAAACTATTGATACATCCAGGAAATACCAGCGAAAGGCATGAAACGCTGCTCAAATACTTGCTTGAACCTATCCCATGTAAACTCATCCTCCAATTCGGGCAAAGTAATGGTCTCCCACCAGACCAAAGCTTCTTCCTGGAGCTGCAGGAAGCCATCAACCTCCTTTGATCATCATCCAATTTCAATCCTTTAAAAATACTTTCACAAGATCGAATCCAAGCTTGCGCTTCTATAATAATCTCTGTACCTTTGAATGGTTTCCTTCCAAGTCTTGAGAAATTCCAATACAAGTTTGCCAGATTTGGCTAGGGTTGGATAGGAAGAGATGCTCTTTCCATTATTGTTGTTGCAGGGTCTCGACCATTTATAGTGGTACTCCCCCTTCCCCTACCTCGTCCTCTTCTTGCACTCATTCTCACCATCAGTAAATAGTAAGAAAATTGACTGAGGCATACAGACCAGATATCTTAAGGAATATACTCATTTTAGGGCATTTCTAACCCTGTCTCTAATGAGTCACCTAGTGAGTTATACTCCAAAGCTAAAGTTCTTAGTCAACCTTCAACTATGATACCAAATGTGACGACCCACACTTCAACCTTCGAAAATCGGCATCCAATACATCACCCATATTCAAATGCCAGAGATCCAAACATTGGAGTCCGGTTCATGGGAGTCATAACACATTAGATGATAAAAACACAATGGAAACAAAATAACTTTCATTCACACACCACATGGATTACGACATTCTACAACAAGTGCTCAACATCATCAGAGACCTATATATAATACACAATAGTGGAATATAACATCAACATTTTCTTCCAAGAGAGTCCGACATACTGCATCTTCATTTCGAAAGCTCCAAAGCCCAAACCAAAAAGCTCAAAACTAAAAGCTTCAAAGACTTCCAAATCCACATCTACCTCCCAACTTAGCTCCAGAACCTACTGATAACCTGACTATAAGCCGCCCGTGTGGAAAATTAGGGGCACCCAGAGTTTAGCAAGGGGAACAATAAACTCCGAGTTAGTCATGGGACTGGTGTGAGAAACATAAAAATAGTTATTTGTACAAAAAGAAATCCGTTCATGCTTTTGGAAAATGAAACTACCATAAGGTCTCCTGGCACACACTCAAATGCAATCGCACACATGGGGGAGGTTTCTCCTTATAGTAGTCAAACATGCTTGATGCGTGAAAATCCTTTTGATATTATTATTAGTGCATAGGGTGGAAAAACATTTTGCAAGTATAATATTAATCTTAGCCAGTATACGTACCATTATAGTATGCCTACTATAGCTGCCATGTTAAATGGAAGGTTCTACAACTGAAATCGTAAATGGCTCATATTGTTTGTTTGGGTTTCCAACAACTGGTCAAGGCTAAGGAACTTCCTTTATCCAAATGGGTACTGCTCTGGAAGGACGTCCCGAGAACCTAACCGAATCTCTGCCAATACAAGGTCGGGTTACCTCTATAACTTGGTAACTAACTGTCATGAGTATGCCATCCCCCGGTCGTAACCGACCTTTATCGAGGCGCCTCCAAATCCAACAACCACATAAGTAAAAATATGGGCTCTATACCAGAATACCACTTTTTATCCAGAGGGAAATGTACATACCCTTAGGGTCTCGAATCCCATAGCCTTGCTGCATCCTTCCTATTTCGACCATTTCCCAGGGTGTGAGGTTCGATGAAGTCTCGTCCCACAGAGCTACTCTTTACACAAAAGACATGCTTCGATCGACCAATGCTTAACACTTAACATGCCACATTACCAAATTGGGAATATATCACTAATAACTACCAACTACTTAACCTCTGAGCTCGTACGTCTCAGAGAAGGATGTTAAGCTAAAAGAATAAGTTCTCTACCATTAGCAGAAATGTATTTGATAGAAACCATCTTTATATCTCAAAGTGTAATGTCAGACAAACATCCATACAAGTCCATCCTGTGTCTGAATGAAACCGAAGGAACTTCGTCCAATTAAGGAAAGAAGTCCTTGCAAATCCGGATATCCCTAATCTAGTCTGGACTCCCCATGACATAGGGTATTCTCTATACCGAAGCAACTCGGTGCAGAGAAAATCAACATGCAATCCTTTCGTTTTCGAAAATACCCGGTCTTCAACCACCGTCTTCAAATGCAATTCCATTTTGTCGTATCATTATTCGGAATGGGTCTACAACTTAATGACTTTCCTCGGTTTTTTCGAATAATGAGCGTTTATTTAAAACATGTGGATACATTCGGATTATAGTTAAGTCACAACTTAATTTCCAAAACCTTTCCTTTTGAATGGTTTAAACAAATTTCATTTTTAATCTTTTAAACAAAAGATCCACCTTTTATAATTCAATGCAGAACATTATATTCACACAACAACTCATCACAAATAAATAACTTACATTTATCACAACTAAATCTAAAGCAATTCATATCACAGAATATTACAGATTAACATACTAGGGATATTTAACAAATCCAAGAATTCAATATAATTAATCATCCATAAGCATGATTAATTAATCACATAATTTATAATTAATTTAATTTAAACCAAATAAATTATTTACTTATGAATTAATTGCATAACCCTGCTTAATTAACATTAATTAATTACAAACCCTTTGTTATTATTTTAATTAATTAATGAAATTAATTAATCATCCTTAATTACTTACATTAATTAATTATCTTATAGTTACATATTAATTACTCTTTAATTATTAATTCATTATCCTTTAATCATTAATTAATTAACCTTTAATTATTAATTAATAAATTATTCTTAGATAACTTCTATTAATTAATTAATCTTTAATTACCCACAACCTTAATTAATTAAAAGATAAACCATTTATCTTAATTAATTACTTAATTATCATTTAAATCTTATTTAAATTAAATGGTTGAAATAATGTATTATAGCACACAAAAATCACTTGAGAACTTTTGATTAATTAAAGTTCAATACATTTATCTTAAACACTTACTTAATTACATCATTAAATTCTTTGAAAACACTTAGGGATTTAAACTAATGATTAACCTTATATATAATTATTTTAAATCAAAACAAATTTAAAAACATTATACTTTAAAATTTCAATCTTTGAAACTTGTTTGAAAAACTTGATAACACTTATATTTTGTAAACTTGTTTAATAATTTCTTTCAAACTTTGTTCATTTCTATTTGCTTTAATATTTTTTAACAATTTTCTTTTACTTTTAAACTTTTAAAATTGCAAAAGAAACCCGAGCCGAAGCTGAAAATACCCGAGCCAAACCCCGATATAATACTCGAGCCAATCTACATTTTCCTGACCTCTTCCTTTTCTTTTTCTTTTCTTTTTAAACTTTATTTTGTTTTAAAATTTAAAACTATTATACAGTAAAACACTCGCGAGCTCAACCCGTGACAACCCCGAGTTCCCACTCGAGCTAACCCTTCTTCTTCTTCCCTTCGTGAAAATTCGCGTACGTCTCGAGCCTGACCCGAAGCATTCCCATTCTTCCCCGATGCTCTACCAACACCGCTACCATCAGATACAAGAAGAAACATGTGTACATGCACACCAGAACTGACCGTCTCCGACCAAAGCTTCGACCATCGACAAGTCGACAACGTCATCCTCATTCGACCTGACTACCTAGCACGCTCAATCATGCTGGAAAACAAAATCGAGTAAGTTGAGACTTCCTGGAACTCAAACCCATCGACAAAATCATCATGTCCCTTCGCCTTCAATTACCATAAACCCCGTCGACCCAATCAGAGCTGCGTCACGACATGACGCTTTGATCCGACCACCTCCGATCGATTCTGATTCACCCACGACGTCGCACGAGCTCCAGAAACAATGTCGACCAAACTGGTCGATAAACCATAAATGGTCGTCGACCAACCACCACGAAGAACGATAAATTCTCCGATCATTTTTCCCACGATCCCCATCCTTCACACTACCTCCAGCATCAAACACGACATACAACTCTTCACCGATCGTTGAAAATCGACGAAAAACCAAATACTGATCAACTCGAAAAATCACAACATTTACAAACTTAAAAATCATTATATGATTGTCAAAAATCACCATTTTCTAGTACGAATCTGTTTCTATAATCAAAACATGAAATTAAGATGGTCGATTTTCTGACTTATATTTGATCGTTACTGTAATTTCTCATTTTTGAAATAAATACTCAATATATATACTTGAAATTATTTTTAAATATGATATTACCTCCATACAAACACTTTTCCTTTAATGATCATAGCCAAAAAAAGATTAGAGAAAGAGAATTCGATTTTTTTTCTTGATTTTAAACCTGTAAGCTTAGAATCGAGGTAGATATACTTGTACACAGACATGCGCCCAATTTTCTACATATATATAGACATGTAGGCAAAATTTTACATCTATACAAACATTTTTCACATTATACTTCAAGTATTAATCCCAAACATCAGGATGTATAAACAAATTTAAGTTTTTTTTAAAATGTTAGTTTACTCACTGTTTTTGTACATAGAAGCCTGAAATTTTGATCTTTTGAAAACTTTGAAACTGGAAATTGTTTTGATCTTTGGACTTTTCTTTGATTAACTGATTGAAATTGTTTTAGCTTCAGGTTTTAGACTTGAAAGAGTTGTTTTGTTTTGGATTTTATTCTCTGGTTTGTTTTAAGAAAAATGAAAGATGAAGAAAGAATGAAAGAGTAGTATGGAGATGTTTATATAGGAATGTTTTATTATTTTTGAAAAATGAAAGAAAATAAATAATTGACACTTGTATTTTGCATGTCTCATTTAGCTTACACTTGTAAACATATATCTTCATAAGCCTACACATGTCTTTATTCATGTATTTATGTTTTAAATATATTTTTATACAATTTATATTATATTTCTAATTTTGTTTTAATACATTTCCTTTTATTTATATATATGACCTTTAAAGAAAATGATTTAAAATCTAATTATACATTAATAAATAAACACACACACACACACACACACACACACACATATATATATATATATTAGTTTTTTGAAATATAGAGTTTTTAAATCCAATTTATTTTTAAGATATTTATTTTTGAATTTCAGATCAAAATTCTATTTATAATCTATTTATATATATACACACAAAAAACACATATCTTATTTGTTTTGGAAAAAATTCAATCTAATTTACAAATAAATTCTAAAAATTATATTAATTAATATATTAAATTTGGCTTAAATACGGGATCGTTAAAGCCCAATCTGGTTATGATAACCAGGGTTGCTACATTCCACACGTGGGGCTAAGAAGTGACATCGAGCATTTGCACTCAGGATGGAGGAGTGTTGGCTGAAGTAATAAGAGTGATGAGGCGAGCCGCGCATAGAAGGGCCTGAACGCATACGAGACACTGGACGAAACGACGATATAAAAATACTGAAGATATGCTAGTTCCATACAAAGAGTAAGGGGCACCGAATAGTAATTGATGAGAGAAAGATCAAAATTTAGGGGGTTGTTCCCTAGTATCTGGTCAAAACGAGTACTCTAATGGTACTTTCTTCTTGTACACATCCATAGTGAGATTAAAAAAGCAATAAAAAATAGTGGAGAGGGCACACGCATACACACTTGTTTATAATTGAATACTCTTTGATTTCTTTCATGCCTTAGTAAGTAATAGAATTATTATTGTCTAGAGACTTTCTATGAGAAATGTTTAAAGTGAAATCTAAAATTGGACTAGTAATCATGCGCGTTTATGTCAATTTCAAAAATGTCAAGTAATATACAAATAATAAACCGAGTGAAGGAGCATTCACAAAATAAGTGATTAGTAGATTCAGGTGCTATATTGCAGAAGTAACGTAAATTATTATTAAAATTATTTGTTATCTTAGAATTTAACATAGAAATTGTGTTGAGTTTATCATGTAAAACTATCCATGTAAGCATTTTTACTTAACGGCGCATGAATTTTCCATATAGATTTAAAGTGGGGTGAGACCGTGCTAGAGAAAATTAAAATGTTATACATAGATTTAGAAAAGTAGGTTTTATTTTTATCCCAACACCATTCCACGTGATCGTGACCATCCAATGATATGATCAATGATGTCAATAAGCATTTGAAACTATTGAAACCTGTTCCCTACTAGATTTTGATGAAATGATAAGTTCCATCTAAAATCATTATGAGGGCAAAAGACATCATTTATAAGTTCATTATTATTTTTGGAGGCTACGAATTTTTCGTGATAATATTTTTAAGATAGTCATGGATACCCAAGGATCATTCCAAAAGGAGAATTTATCTCTAAGTGTAAGTTGAAGTTTAGGCCTAATTTAAATATGAGAAACTTGTTTGAAATACTGCTCTAAAAGACGGAGGTATAAGTGTTATGGGTTTGTATAAGTTATATGTTCGGCTGTAATATCTTTCCATATAGCTTTAGCATCTTCTCAAAATTTCCAAATCTGTTTACAAAGGAGAGAAATATTAAATATATTAAGATTTATAATTCCCAAGCCTCCCTAAAACTTAGGTTTACAGATTTAGTCCAAATAAATATGGTAATTTAGGTTAGAGCAATCACAATCCCATTTCCATAGAAAATTTCTTTCGATTTTTTTCAGTTTTGTTAATCATCCAAATAGGAAAACAATAATACAATAGCCAGTCGGTAGGAATTGCCGATAGAACCGAGTTACTAGGAACCACTCAATATATCCTCGAGAGATAATTAGCTTTCTCGGAAGTCACTCTTTTGCTTACCTTATCAATAATGATATACCAATCTTCCTTTTTAGGTTTCAATTTTATGATTGGTACTCTTAGATGATTTGTAGGATATTGCATGATTTTCTAGTTTGAAGTATTAAGCACATCTATAGATTCATTTGTGTTATCGCTAATAATTAGAAACAAAACTTTTTTGAAAATTGATACTAAGACTAGAAAGCAACTCAAAATTATAAAAGATTAATTTAAGCGAAGCTATATGGTAAGGGAGATAGGAGCAAAATAGTATAGTATCATCCGCATATTGGGGGGCGGAGACTTTATCACTAGTAATAACTCTCCCTATTCTTGGTAAAATCTCATAATATAGAGAAAGCTTAAGGATTTTATTAAATATGTCACTCGTTAAATTAAATAGTAATGGTTAAAATGGATCTCTTTGAAAGGATACCCAGTTTAGTTTGAACTTTATTATCTTTTTTCCCCATTTACGAGGATGGACGATACACTAGATTTCAAGATGAGATCAATCCAGGAGATCCATTTATCGAGAAATCTATAGGCTTTTCAGACATCTAGTATTAAGGCCCAATCTATCAAGTCAAAAGCTTTAGGGAATTCAAGTTTAAGGACACACTTAATGTTTTTCTAAAGACCAAAGTTAATAAATTCTTGGGCACTTTCCACACCAACCATGATATCTTTACCTTGAATGAAAGCCAACTAGGATTTATCAATTAAATTACTCATCTTGTCCTTTAACCTATTAGTTAGTACTTTGCAGATTATTGTAACTGAACAGTTAATCATGGATATAGCTCTGAAGTTAGTAAGCTTTTCTAGTTTCTTTTTTAGGGATTAAAGTGACATCTGCAAAGTTGAATCTAACTAATTCAAGATTTCAAAAATGAAGTTCATAGAATAAATCAATTGTATCATTTTTAGTGGTTTTCTAAAATTCATGATAGAAGATCATTAAAAAGCCATCAAGGCATGGGGCTTTATCACTAGATACACTTTTAATAGCTAACCAAACTTCATCCTCCATGAAATGAGAGTCCAATTTGCCAAGAGAGTGATCTAAATGAGAATAGAGAGAGGTTAGTATGCCTGAATTCAATGATTACATTTGTTACCATAAATATCCAAATAATATTTAGTGAAAATGCTATTGAGTTCACTTTGTTCCATTAAATTCCATTTGATTAACTCGAATAGACTTAATAGTATTAAATCTCTGCCTATCATTATTCGTTCGATAATTTTTTTATTGATGTTATCGCCTTCTCTTATCCGTTGTATATGAGAGTGTTATTTCCATATAATTTCTTCTTAGTCTATAGTTTTATTTAGCTCTATATTTAAATTGCTTAATTTATCCTTTTCCCTGCTTTATAGAGTTCTAAGCTCTCCTATCTTATTTAATTCCAAGGTTACATTAAAAATCTTATCCTTTTTAATGCTACCAAAAAAATTTATATTCTAATTTAACATCTTAGTTCTCTTAATTTGAAAATACATTTTTGATGCGTTATTGAAAGCTCAATTATCCATAGGTTGCCATTTTGAAATTACTAAATTTTCAAAATTATTTTCCGTTGGCCATAGTTTTTCAAATTTAAAAGATTTAATTTTAGGAAGTTGATCATGAGAGTTTAGTAAAATGGGATAGTGGTCTAATGTAAGAATGGCCAGCCCATACATTTTGGATAGCTGGAAGTTTTCTTCCCAACTCTCATAGATAAAAAATTATCCAATAGATCCATCAAAGGGACGTCTCTACCATTAAATCAAGTATATCACCTACGCATAAAAAGTAGTTTAGTGTTGCTGTTAAGATTAATAAATTTGTTAAATTCTATCATATCATTCTAACCACCCTCCTCTAGTGTCTCCTCCTACATGATCGAGTTAGGGGTGTGTAATAGGGGTAATTATGCAATTTGTTACATATATCTAACTCGATAATCAACTTTGTTCGAAATAAGAGGTGCTTTCTTTCTATTATAAGTTGATATAATGTATAATATCAATTAAGTAATTTAATTAAAAGTATATTTAGTAGAAAATTCATAAGTGGTATGTTTTGTGATAATATTTATAAAGTGTTGTAACGGTGATAATTTATCACAATGAAAATAAATATGCCATTTTAAATATTCTCGGGCAAGGTATGTGGAGATTAAATATCAACATATCTATTGAGACTAGGGTACGTAATGCTCTCCAAATATTGGACAGTTGATTACTCTCGGCTATTGGAGGCACCAAGGGGTCACGTACTGATAATTATTGGATAACTATGGAATGGCTCCCTCAATATTTTATGTTGGTTAATATAGCTAAGATCAAATGAAAAATATCAATATGACAAAATTACACCGTTCTCTTGACTCGAATACTTTTGATCTTCAATGCGGAATCTCCACATTGATTATAGCTAAATCATGGCATGATTTCCATCAAATGACTATAGTTGGGTCGAGTTGAAGTATTATAAGTGAAAAACTATTCAAGAGAGTATTCGTTTTCTCAGTTATATAAGGTTAGTATCATGATCAACTGAAGTCAAATAAAAGTGAAAGTCTCTGGCCATAACAGTTCGGTTAATAATAATTATAATTATTGCACTAAGGACTTTGTGTATGGACTATAGAGTTGAATATGGATGGTATTGGAATTTTGACCATTAGCAAATTCCACAAGTCCAAAGTAATACAGTTTTGGCGAAGAGAATTAATGTAAATGATAGTCACAATCGGGTAATGCTTACCAAAGTAAAAGTGGATTTTACTGAACCAAGCAAGGGATAAATTTGGTCAAAATTGTACACCATATGATAAGTGACATGTGAACGTTAATATTCGAATAGTTCAATATTAACTTCTGACCAAATTTACACCTAAGGGGTCACACAACCGAAACGTTGAATACTTCTTTAACAAAACCATTTAATTAATTTGTAATTATTATAAATTAATTAAAGTAATTAATATTTATGGAATATTATTCACAAAATTTTAATTTTATTTGATGAAAAACTATTATTAAATATATTTATATTTATAAATATATTAATTGATATTCGAAATCAATACGCGTTAAATTTTATTTGATTGCAAAATATTTATTTCGGGCTTTAAATGGGTTTGAAGCCTATATAGGAGGCTGAATAGTTTAGCTATAATGGAGCATTGGGGCAGCCAAATGATGGGTTAGATAGGCCAGATTTGAGTGGATAAGAGGGAAGAAAGAGTAAGAGAGAAACATGGATCTTGATCCTAACTTCTCTCTTCTTTCCTCCTCTATATAAGCATCTCAATCCACTCACTATTGATGCTTTTGAGGCCTCCATCTTAACCTAACTCTAATCGAAATCTAATGCTCCCATCTCTCTATTTTCAAAGTCAAATCAATGTGAAACAGATTCTGTTTGACAATTGGCGGTCATCAGTTTAGAGACTAACAATCTATTTGATTGAAAATCAGTTCAAGGAGAAAATCTCATCGTTTCAAGGTGTACTTATGGAAGGTATATTCCTAACTAATTTATGAATATTAACATTTATATATAATTTTTATGTCATATATATATTATATTGTTAATTAGGTGATGATTCCAATATATAAATACATTGTCACAATTAGAATTATTGTACATTTGTATATGTTTTATATTTACAGTATATATATATATAGTCCTTTATACACTTATATGCAAGCTTAGCTCAAATAAAAAACAATTTTTTATTTAAATAATATATTTATATATATATATGTTGTTTATAATTTAAATGCTACATCATACTTTGTAAAAAACATGGTTATATAATTATATATATAAAGTTTAATATGTATAATATTTTTGGAAAAATGAATATTATATATATTAATATTATTTAAATAATATTAAATTAATTAATTATATAAATTAATTATATTACTTTATATATATATATTATAAATTATATATTATAAATTTAGATTAATATATAACTTACTCTTGGTAAATTTTTAAATTATTTTTAACCTAAAATATTTAAATATAAGATGAGAATTAGAAAATAGTTTTTAATTTTTTTTTAAATTATAAAATTATATAATAAATATTCAAAATACAAAAATATCATTTAGAATTATACTGGAAATTCAACATCCAAAATTAATTTTGAAAAATTATTTTTTATTAATATTTTAAAATATCTGAACAGATATTTTCAATAAAAACATATTTTAAAATGTTGAAAAATAAAAAAGTTTATGTTAGTCCTGTGCATGACTAGGTAAATACGTAATTATTATAATATATTTTGTGTATTTTATAAGCATTAATCTATGTTTATTATTGTATTATATATAAGTATTTAATATATATGTATATGTAAGTATTTAATATATATATATATATATATATATGTTTTGAAGAATGAAATTTATATTTATACATATATTGTTTTTGGCTTTGTAAAAAAATATTTTTAATTAATATAACTTATAAATGATTTAAATATAGGGTACTTTTGACACAAGTCCTTATTAAGTTTCAAAATTCACGAAAAGTCCTTCACTAAATTTCAGTGTAAATTAGGTCTCTGTTTTTTTATTCACGATTATTGCAGAGTATGATGCAACTTTTTATAAAAGTTTCTGACATTTCCATAACTTTTCTATACACTGTGAACATAGTGTGTGAAAGTTGCTGAAATATCAGCACTTATTTATAAAAGTTGCTGACATTTCAGCAACATTTATGTACACTGTGAACACAGTTTATGAAAGTTGCTGAAATATCAGCACTTATTTATAAAAGTTGCTGACATTTCAGCAATTCTTCGTTTTCAGAAAACAGGGACCCGATTTACAATGAAACTTTGACAGGAAAAGTTGCTGAAATATCAGCACTTATTTATAAAATTTACTGATATTTCAGCAATAATTTTCTTCGTTTCCAGAAAACAGAGACCCGATTTACAATGAAACTTTGACAGGGACCCGCTTTACAATATGAAAGTATGACAGGGATGCCTCCCTAATTTCCACTTAAATATATTTATATAGTTATACATAAATGCAATGTTGATATTTCATACTTATGTGTGTGTGCATATATATATTTATTCAAAATTATTTAAATAAAAAATATACCGCGTATATATGTATGTATTTGTAACTCTATATATATGCACATACATACATATAAGCATATAAACGTATATTTGGACAAAATATTTGTATATTGGATGAGCTAATATGCTCGTTGCGATGTAAACCGACATCTATACATGGACGGACATGTTATACCTTGCAAGGATTGATATGTTACACACATACACATATGTGTGCATATAATATACATATATAAATATAATATTAAATTAAATAATATAAAATTAATTTATAAATTTAAAAAATAACGATTTTTATTTAAAGAAAGTTAGAAATGTTCCAAATAAATTAGACTTTATAAGCACAAAAAATTTGAGATATTAAACAAAATTGAAATTCATTCATTACTTCAACTACGGGCTGGCCCAGTTCTAACACTACAATCCATGGACCAAAGGTTAGATATCTAAAATCAGAGCGTTCAGAATAGATCGTGAGCCTTAGAATTTTATTGTTAAGTGCAAAACATTAGATATTTTTAAAACAAGGTTGTTTTTTCATCGAGTAATATTCCTTAAACTGAATAACTTTTAGGGATTGAGCGAAGTAGTCTAAATTTATTGAAGTATTATGTGAAATTTCCCTCTTATACGCCATTGCCAATAACCCGATATAACAATGGTATCGGATCCAACATTATGTTCACACGAATACGTAAGGGAGTCTCTTGGAAAAAGAAATCTGTTGAGTGTCTAAGGAAAATGTGCTTTAACAATAAAGAAGGTTACACTAATTAAGGAACATTCTTGTGAATGGAAATCCTTATGATCTTCTGGTCTTTACCTGGCTCGTCGAAATGGTCTGTTTCAAAGGTATGCCTAATGGAAGGCTTAAAAGTATTTTAAGACTTAGGTCGATTCAAATAAGAAATTTTGACATTATAATTTTTTTCAAATTTATATAAATATGAATGTTATATTTATGATTAATTAAAAATTGTTTACTTAACAAAAGAATATAGATGGGTAGACATACACACACACACACATATTATATAAAGAAAACAGAGGGTTTAAATGAATTAAAACCCATACAGACTTAATGGGGTATACATTAGATGTATAGAGAAATACGAAATCATAAGTATATATTCATCTCCCTTATAGTGTTGATAATACCCCGTAAATATTATTTTAAATTACGAATTTAAAAAAAATTGCTCCCCATTATTTACAATATAAATAGAATAAAATACATATTTTTGATTGTTGAGAACCCTCAAGCCATAGAATATTTATAGTGATATTTATATTTTCACTAGATAGGTAAGAATATTATATGACTTTTTGAGCACTGTAACGCCCAAATTTTTTGGACAGTTTAAATCGATGATAAACCACGCATGTTGAATCCAAACCATTCAAAAGGAAGGATTGTTATGGGTAAATAAGAAAAATAAGAGAAAAGAAAGAAAAATAAAACACAGAATCTCATAGTAGAATGATAAAACATAATAATCAAATAAACAGTTCATGAAGTTGTTTTACAAATAACATTTGATTACACTTTTACACTATATCAGAGTATATAAACAATATGAATAAATAAATAATGCAGTGGAACAACATGATGCAGTGGAATATTTATAAAATAAATAGCATACAAATCTCTTTCTTCGTCCTCCAGAAATAAAGTCTTCAACACTGAATAGATCTTGCTGACCTGAGCGAAGGAAAAGAAAAAACACTCGATTCAGAACTAAAAGATCTTATATAAGTTAAATCAACTATAAATAAATATGATTGCAGCGGCTTTAGAGATGTTTACGGGGTTTTACATCTCCTATCCAGTGTCTAACGTACGTGTAATAACTTAAAAGATGTTCGGGATTCCTTCTCCTAAGGATCCGTTAAACAATTTACGATGTAGTAATATACGCTACTACAATATATCTATCAGTAAAGTATTAAAATAGCGTTAAGGCGTTACCCATATTCTCCTTAACACATTTTTATATATTCCCGTAGTCTATGTAGATACAGTAAGCTCCAGCAAACAAGTGGTTTACTCAGTGAGCACTCCATAAGTACGGTGCAAACCAAACTCGTAATAGGCACAATAAGGTATGTGACAAGGCATGCGAGGCAATGCTAGGGTAGGATTCTGTCGTTTGCACACCGAGACTGGTGGTAACGCATAGCAGCTACTAAAGCCCACCTCGGAACACACTCTCAAAATCAAATCGAAGGGTGGCCACTAAATGAATCACAAAGTAACAAATATGGTATCGAAGAAATGTGCCCGATAGGAGGAGCGACCTCACTTGGCCCGGTATAGCTCTTGTATTAGCCGCATTAAGCTCACTTGAGGGAGTCACGACTATGTTAATACCTCATACAGAAATTTTTTGCCAAACCATCCTACTTTATTCTGGAATCTCCACCACATACACAGTTGTTAAAGTGGTTTTCGGTATTGGCAGAGAGTATGACAATATCCGATCCCGATCTTTTTAATAACCTAACGTTTATTTCACACCGGATGGTTCCTTTACATTTCCAAAACCAATTCATAATTGATATCAAAATATCATGTCCACTTAAAATCATATTACTTTCGAAATCATATTCACTTTTGCAATCATTATCACTTTCGAAATCATATTCACAAAATAGGTTAAACCCTCATTTCAAAATCATCATATTTACTCAAAATATGTCATTTCACTTGAAAATATCATTTCAGATTCCAACATAAGTTATAGCATCATCTAGCCATATTCACTTTTAAATCTAGGATTTTGAAGTAAATAATTCAACCTTGCACTGTTTGGTTTTTTTCAAAATAGTTTAGATAGTCATAAATAATTTTACATAGTTTAAAATTGTGACGAATGCGACTTTTCGACGCTCGAAAACCGACATCAATACGTCCACTGTATCAACTGCCGAGCAATCGAATGCTGGAAAACCGTACCGTTATGGTTAAAGAAGAAGAAAAGGATAGAAGAAGAGAGAAAAAGATAGAACAGAACAGAAAGAAACAACAGAACAATATCAGAATCTCACAATCGCAGCGGAACAACATATAATAGATAAATGAATAATCTTTAAACAAAAAGCTATATCAGTTATTACATCACATCACATCACATTACATTGCATCATCAGTGTGTACAACAACAACAACAACAAACAGCGGAAAAGAAATACTATATACTAGTAATACGCCATGCCATCCAGCTTGCCTCCAACAACTCCCGAATTCCAGAATATCCTAATAAACCTGACTCTTGACTGCCCGTGTGGAAATTGGTGGGCACCCAGAGTTTAGGAAGGAAAACAATAAACTCCGAGTCAGTCATGTGACTGGTGTGAGAACTAAAACAGTTTATTTTTAGAACAAAGTACAGGATAATTTTAAAATAGATTTGCAATGCTTTTTAGAAAAGGAGACTACCATAAGGCCTCCCGCACACACACACAATGCAAACGCAGAATCGGAGGAGATTTCTCCTTATGATAGTCAAAGATGCTTGATACGCATTAAAAAGAAAAATTTGATATTATTACTAGTGCATAGTGTAGGAAAAATCATTTCGAAAATAAAGATATAAATCTTAGCCAGCATAGGCATTTCACATTTATGCCTACTATAGCTACCATGTTCAATAGCAGGTTACCGCCACATTCCATGGCAGGTTATACAACTAAAACCGTACAGGGTTCGTATTGTTTCTTTGGATTTCCAACAAATGGTCAGGCCAAGGAACTTCCCATTGCCACATGGGTACGCCTCTAGAAAGACGACCCGAGAACCTAACCGGATCTCTGCCAACACAAGCCCGGGTTACCCTTAACTGGGTAACTACTGACACGAATATGTAATTCCCCGATCGTAACCGATCTATAACCGAGGATTCTCGATTTCAACAACCACAAAGCAATAAATTTGCAGCAACAACATAGGTTAAGTATCTGGGCTCCATACCATGATACCACCTCTATCCAGAAGGAATGACATACACTAAAGGGGCGCTACCCCCTAATAACCTTGCCGCATACTTCCTGTTTTGACCATTTCCGGGGTATGAGGTCCGACGAAGTCTCGTCCACAAAGCCACGCTTTATACAAAAGCTGTGCTTTGTTCAACAAATACTCAATAGCACTTCGTATGCCACATCACCAATTTGGGAATGTATCACTAGTAACCATCAACTACATAACCTCTAAGGGTGTTAAGCTAAGAGAATAAATTCTCCCCTACCAACGGAAACATATTTGATAGAAACCAGCTTTACATCTCAAATTGTAACGTCAGACACACATCCATACAAGTCCGTTCCGGGATCGAACGGAACCGAAGGCACTTACAAAGAAGTCCTTGCAATCCGGATATTCACTAATCACGACCGGACTTCCCATCACAAAGGGTAATAAATTTCTATATCGAAGATCAGCCGATGCAGAAACATTCGACGATAATCCTTCCGTTTTCACAAATATCCGGTCTTCAACACCGGTCATCAATTGCAATCCATAACGACGTATCACATATTCAGAATAGGTTATACGACCCCAAGGTCCTTTCCCGGCTAACCCGAATAGTGAGCGCTTATTTTAAAAATAAGTGTGGCATTCAAATTCAAGCAATCACAACAAATACCTATTTAAAGGTAAATATCGATAGTCGGTTATTTAACTATCAATAGGCATGCTCAACATCACCAGATTCCAAATAATTTTCCAAATTATTTATTTTCCAAAATATCTTTACTAGATATATAATTTCCACACTTCAACCATTTGAAAACAAATTTTCAAATCACTTTTCACCTTTACCACTATTGAAAACAATTTCAAATCATTTCCCTATACGGGATATATTCACAAATCTTTATTCATTTTCATTTCAAAATGGTTCATTTAAACCAATTAAATAAATCCTTACTGATTTACTTTATATTTACGTTCCAAATCCGTAAATTTATTCCCACACTTCAAAAATAAATCAACGTTTATTTTTAAACAAATTTCCCTTTCTTTTATAAATTCCATAGTGAATTTACAATTTTAAAATATCTATGAATATACGATTTTCAAATCGATTTTTAATATTCATTTTCAATTTATCTTTAAAAGATAAAATCTCAAAATATTCACTTCATATTGGAAAATACTTCCATACTTTTTTAATAATAAGTAATTCACAAATCTATTTATTTTCAACACTTGGAAAATATTCAATATACTTAAATCGAAATTAAGTATATATTTCATTCTTTAAGGAAAACATTCTCTTAACCACAATTATTTGGGCCAAAACGAATGCTACGTAAAACATCGTTACGACGACCCAAAATCACTAGTATAGGGATTCAGAATTAAAATAGATATATAAATCCCAATACTATATAAAACATTTCCTTTCGGAAATCATTTACTATAACAACAGTGTTATAGTCCACTATTTCCTTATTTCTCGAAAACGTCTATTTGAACAATGAATGTTGAAATCTACGTATTCGATTCATAATACCTTTTAAAACATCTTTTTAAAATAATTAACTTCATTTTATAATATCGCTTTCCTAAAACATAACCATTTTATTTAATAATATATTCACTGTCCAAAATCGTGAATATACTTCACTAACCAAATTTCAATATTTCTACACATTTTATATAAAGAATAGTTCGCTATCCAAAATCGCGAATATACTTCTTTTAATAAATTTCTATATTCAATTTATCAAATTCCATTGATTTCGAATTTATAAACAATGTCTATAAATTCCATTTCTATTTATAAAACTTCGATTTATAAATCTCCTTTATTAATCCAATTCAATTTATATATCTCAAATATATACCAAAAGTCCATATTATAAGTTAAATACTTATAATTCATTTATTTACAAAATCGTTCTTTTTAAAACTTTTATTACTTATAAGATTCATTTATATTTTATAACAACTTCAACTTATAAAATCTCATTTATTAATAATTTCTATTAATATCCCATTTAAATGCCCAAAATCCAGTTTATAAGTTAATTACTTACAAATCTTTTATTTTACAACACCTATTCATTTTATAATCTTCACAATTTATAAATCTATAATTTTCAATGAAATCCATGTTATACTTCATTTTAACACTTAATAAACTCGTTTTATAATTCCAATATTTTTAATTTATAAATATCAATTTTTTAAAATCTTTTATATACATTCTTTATAATGATTCAAAATTCCAAATTAAACCATTTTATAAATTAATCACTATTTATTTCAAAAATCATGCTTTGGTTATATTTCACAAAAATATAATTTTTATAACATAAAAATTTATAACGTTTTAATTATTTAAAATGAATCAATTCAAAAATTTAATAAAACGTATATTTTGAAAAATCATTTTTTAAAAACCCTTTTAAAATCAAAATCGTTATTTTTAAACTTTAAAAATGGATCCGATGATGCAACAGCACCCAATAGTCAATCACGACCACAAACATCATATATCATCATATGATAATCAACAAACATCAAAATATCTGTAATCAAATAAATACTGGTGAGGAATCCAGTTGGATCCCTCCAACCTGTTTCCCTGCATCCGCAGATGTTACATAATACCAATTCCGTTCCAATACGGAATTATCGCGGTACATGGGATTTGTAAAATATTATCCACTTAATAGACGACGCAATAGGGTCTCATCCGCTATATAATGCGGGAAAATCAACTCCAACTACATATATAATACCAATTTCACTTTGTAGTGAAATATTCGCGGTATATGTTTTTAATAAATAACCTCCGCTTACTAACGGCGCATAATGTCTATTTCAATCATCAACAGATAATAATCAACATTCAAACATACAATCAAGCACTTTTAAATCTAACTATTTAAAACTTAAATCGAAACCGATTCGATTGAGTGAGAAGTTCTCACCTTGGTTTCAATTTCGCTTCCAGCTTTTATTTCGAATAAAATTAAACACGCGTTTAATTTTACCCAAAATTCTCACTAACTCCAAACGACTCCAAACTAGCTCCATTGCATAGTGCTCGTCCATACGAAGCCAACGCAACTTGTTTCGTAATTTTTCGACCTCGTACGAACAAGTATGACATCTTGAAGTTAATACAAATTTAAGTACAATAATTTACACTTTTTTTTATTTAAAACCCTAATCTACATCATCGCCATTCGTTCCAGCAAGCAATTCCTGGCCCTTGCATGCTAATCCTTCTTCCCGCTCCCAGTATTAGATAGCGTGAAGAAACCCATCGCCGCCATCTACTTCATGAATTTCGCACCCCACCACAGGCCACTTGAAGGTGATCAGGTTACACCACTCGAATGCTCTCGCTTCGTTCTACCTTTGGCTCGAACCATGGCAAGCTCGGTCAGCTCCTACTCGAGAACGACGAGCTCGAATGTGCAACCTTTGAATGAGAATTCCCACTAATTCGATCAATTAAAATTGATCACAGCCGTTAGATATGTAGAGCTTACATAGCTCTACGATTTTCATTTAGGAAGTTTCACAAATTGTTTTGTGGATTTGAAGAAATTTGAGGAGAAAAAAGAGAAGATTTCGGCCATTGAAGTATATTGAGGCGGCGGCTCTGAGATGAAACCCTAATTTTTTTTGTTTTGCAAATTTGTGAATGTTGTGGCCTTATATAGAAAATTCTACGAAGCACTATTCATCCAAAATTTTCCGAACTCCAAACGAAGCATGCCGGCTGGCGTTTCTAAGGTTTACCCCTCATTCCGAACACAATGGAACATGTTTCGGGAGCTAATTCGATCATCTGTGCGAGTTACGGCAATAAACGATCAATTTAAATTAAACCGATTTAAACTAATTTCTAGGCGTTTTGGCTTGCCCCGGACAAACCGTAAATCCGATTGACACGAAATTTGAAATCTTACAACAATATCACATTACGGATCCAATGAAACTAGTTTCGTCGAAATCCAAGACTGTTTGAAAAATGGCTATTTTAACTCGTCAATTAAATATTAAAATATTCAATTTTCACAAATTAACTTTTAATTCGATTTTAAAAGTTTTATAACATCACTCTAACTCCAATATGATATAATAAAATTTTACAAATCATTTTCAATCATATTAAACCCAATTTTCAATTATTTCCGTAATTTCAACTATCAAATTATCGATTTAATTATCCAATTAAATCCAATTATTTGAAATAAAATTATTCGACTTATAAATTTCACTTATTAATATTTAAAATTAATTAAATAAACAAATTTTAATTGACAAAAATTCTAGGTCGTTACAAAAATAGTTAAAATACTTCAAAATAGTTTAAGTGGTTTAAAATAGATTAAAATAGTTTAAAATAGTTAAAATATTTTAAAATAGACTGAATGGTTTAGAATAGATTAAAATAGTTTAAAATAGTTAAAATATATTAAAATAGATTAAATATAATAATTTAATGTAAAATAGTTTGATTTTTTGAAATGGTTTATATAGTAAATATTTTGAAAATATAAATAAACTTGAATATAAAATAATATATCTTTAAACAGTTTATATTAAAGTAAATAATTTGAAATTAATATCAATTAATCAATTTGGACATTATAAAATAAAAAATTGTTTTAAATTATATAAATGTGAATGTTATATTTATAATTAATTAAAAAATGTTTACTTAACAAAAGAATACATTTGAATACATATACATATACATGATTATATAAAGAAAACGAAAGGTTTAAATGAATTAAAACTCATGCAGACTTAAGGGAGTATACATTAGATGTATAAAGGCGTACAAAATTATATGTATATATTCATCTCCCTTATAGTGTTGATAATACCCCGTAAATATTATTTTAAGTTATGAATTTAAAATAAAATTGCTCTCCATTATTTATAATATAAATAGAATAGAATACATATTTTTGATTGTTGAGAACCTTCAAGCCATAGAATATTAATAGTGATGTTTATATTATCACTAGATGGGTAAGAATATTATGTAATTTTTTGAGCACCACAAAGGGTTACATAATTACCCTTAGTCTATAGTGAAATAATGAGTCTGGAGCATCTAATATATGTTATGATGTGTAGGGCACCATCAAGGTCATGAAGACTATTACGAGTAAAATAAAAAGTATGTTAAGAATTATATACAAGATACAATTACTAAAGTGTTACTTACCATTTATGGGACAATACATTTTTGACCACCATCAAGGTTGTAGTAACATGATAAATGAGTCCTAACACCTATTGAGGGAATTTATGAAATTCACCTATTTCTTTTGGGTTTTTGACAAACACAAAATTCAGTAAGGGCCTTCTTATATAAATATAATAAACCAATCTGATAAGTATAAGAATATGTGTAATTTTCTCTCAATTCATTGAATTTGCATAAATCAAATGCCAAATATGAAGCTATTTCTAGATAAAACACACTAACCAGCATGATTTCAAAGACTAGTTAAGGAGCATTAAAATTATTCATACATAAGAGAGACTCTAGCATGCGATAGCTAATGAGCCGACAGCCAAACCCGATAAGGATGCCATGCCCGAAAAGATTAAGGCATACTGATGCAGCGCAACCTGCAAAGTCACAAGACTTAGGTCGCTCACGACCTAAGGAAGAAGATATAGGTCGCTCACGACCTAATGAAGAAGCTTTAGGTCGTTCACGACCTAACGGAGTGAAGGATGACGAGCTAGAGAACGTAGATGGCACAGTGGAAGTCAAGGAAGGTCGCTCACGACCTAACTGGAAACAGGAGGGGGAAGTTGCACTAACCTCGCGACCTAACTCTATTCCCAGATCCACGACCTAACCCTCCACGACCTAACCCTTCTCCACGACCTAACTCACCTCGCGACCTAACCCCATTCCCGTCTTCACGACCTAACCTCCCACGCGACCTAGCGTTATTAGATCGTTGAAACAGTGCTGGAACCAAGCTACGTCTTAGGTCGTAGGTCATTGAGTCGTTATGTTCTTGTACCGTGTGTGGTAATCTGTTGTGATGTACTTGTGTTGATTGTCTTAGGTCGTTAACAACCTTACTTAGGTCGTAGGTCGTTAAACCGTATGATGTTGTAAATATGTGTCGTGTGTCTTTAAGTCGCTATGTTCTTAAGTCGTTTGTGTTTTAGGTCGTTTCTTTTTGTTGCCGGTGTTTTGAGTCGTGTGTGTTGTATATATGAGTATATGTGATGATATTAGGTCACTAACGACCTTGCTTAACTCGTAGGTCGTCTTATTTTAGGTCGCGTGGTATGTTGCTTGTAAGGTCGTGTACGACCTAAGTGTGATGCGTTGTGTTGAAGCCTATAAATAGGCATGTGGGTTCATTTGTAAAGTTGGTTATTGTTGAATAAAATTCTTGTTTGTTAGCTTTGTGCTTTCATTAAATCGGTAGTTGAGTGTGATCTCCTATCTCCACCTACGGTATTCGAGTGCGCTCGAATCAACGTTCGTTGAAGCCAATTCGCGGAATCAAGTGCGCTTGATCAACGCTCGAAGAATTGTAGATCTCTTTTCACGGTATCGTGCGCGATCAACGTGTCAGAGATAGTTAGAATTCGGTATCTTCGGATCAATGAATTTGGGCCTTTCAGTATTTCTCAATCCACCGATTGCTACTTTCACCATTTCATCTAGTTTACGTAATTCCACTGCGTTAGTTTGGTATCTGAGCGAGGTTTAGCCAATCATAGCTAAGCCGGATCTTGGAGCCGAGTTGAAGTTGAAGTTTGGTGTTCATCGTGTTCATCGTTTGTTGCAACAAGTTTGGAGTTTTCGATCCATATTCTTTTGGATCAAAGTGTGGAAATTGTTTGAATCCTGGCCGTGGAAGTTTGCGCGCCAAAGTGTTTGAATTTGGAGTTGAGGCCGAGCTAAGTTAGGTCGTTGTACTTTGAAGTCGAGCTAGTGGTTGTGCGAGCTAAGTGAAGAGGCCGTGCTTTGTTTGTTTAAGTTTAAGTTGAAGTTGGCATTTGAATTGTTGAAGTATTTGTGTTTGATTCAACCATGCCGCCGAGGAGAGCTAACCGCCATCAGAATGTTGAAGCGTTGTATAGAAGAGAAGAAGCCGAGCAAATGGAACAACGTATCAATGAAAAATTTGATGAAGGCATTGGAAAGTTAGAGAAATTGATGAGTGACTTGAATTAAAGTCAAAGGAGAAGGTCACCAATCTCGAACCATGGAGGAAACAGAGTTTCGCCATCGGTTACGGAAGCGAGGAGGGTGTCGCCACAATTTTTTAGAGAAAGAAGAGAAACGTCAATTTCATCGAGAAGAGATCACCATGAATATAGACATGAAGAGAGAAGAACTCCACGTGAGTTTGAAGATGAGCCATATCGTGATGAAGAGAGACATAGTAGAAGAGACATGCGTGATCGAAAGGATGTTGAAGGTCGAGATCGACATAGACATACATTTGATTTTAATGAAGAGGGTGATAGAGCTAGCATTCATTATCGAGATCGAGACCAAGTACAAAATGCATATCGGGATGTTGAAGATGATCGTCGATGGGAATCAGGAATGAAGATGGAAATTCCAGAGTTCAAAGGTGGAATGGTAGCTGAAGAATTTCTTGATTGGTTGTCTAATGTTGAAGAGATCTTTGATTTCAAGGAGGTTCCTGAGCATAGAAGAGTGAAGTTGGTTGCTACTAGGTTGAGGGGAAGAGCTTTGGCATGGTGGCAACAAACTAAACTTACAAGGGAGAGAATGGAAAAATCAAAGGTTGAGACTTGGGATAAGATGAAGAAGTTGATGAGAGCTACATTTTTACCTTACAACTATCAATCACTTATGTATCAAAGATTACAGAATCTAAGGCAGGGGACAGAGTCAGTTAATGATTACGCAGATGAATTTTACCAACTCATTGCTAGAAATGATATTATGGAGACGGAAGAACAACTAACTGCTAGGTTTGTTAGAGGGTTGAGAATACAGTTCCAGGATATGGTGAACATGTTCGATCCTAGATCAGTTGCAGAAGCACATCAGAAGGCGTTGGCTTGGGAGAAGCAGGGAAGGCGTGGAGGTGGTGTGTTTACAAATTCCAACAATCAAGCGAAGGGTGTTAGTGGAAGTTCTAATGTTTCTAAATCTATCAGTAAACCAGTAGTGAAGGAGGCTGAGAAGGCAAAGGTTAACAACGGTTTTAAATGTTACAATTGCCAGGAGATGGGTCATAAAAGCAGTGAATGTCCGAAGCCAAAGAAACGAGCAATGATTGCTGAGATTGAAGAAGAGGATGAAAATGCAGAATGTTCTAATTCATTACAGGTTGAGGAGGAAGACTTGTTGTCAGGAGATGAAGGGTATTCATTGATGATGAAGAGAAGTTACTTGGCACCGAAGCAGGTAGAGGAAAATAGCTGGTTGAGAAATAACATTTTCCAGTCTACATGCACTATCCTTGGAAGAGTTTGCAAGTTCGTCATTGATGCTGGAAGTTATGATAATATTATTTCTACAGAGGCTGTGAAGAAGTTGGAATTGAAAACTGAGAAGCATCCTAAACCGTACAAGTTAGCATGGTTGAGGAAGGGTGGTGAGGTGAAAGTTGGACGAAGATCTTGTGTTAATTTTTCGATTGGTAAGAAATACAAGGATGAAATTTGGTGTGATGTAGTGGACATGGATGTGTGTCATCTGTTGTTGGGCAGACCATGGCAGTTTGATAGAGCAGTGCAACACGATGGTCGTGCTAATAGCTACAGTTTCATGTTTGAAGGTACTAAAATCACTTTAGTTCCCAAGAAGCAACAACAGAAGGAAAGCAAGTTGGAGGAGATTGAAGAGCTGAAAACTTTGCTATCTTTGAAGGAGTTTGTTAAAGAAGTTGAAGAGGAGCCTGAAGCCTTTTTGTTGATTGGACGAGAGTGTAATGAAGTGGTTGAAATTCCTGAAGAAGTGAAGCCAGTGCTGGAAGAATTTGACGATGTATTTCCCGAGGAGCTGCCAACGAAATTACCACCGTTGAGGGATATTCAACATCAGATAGATCTTGTTCCAGGAGCTGTGTTGCCACATCGACCACATTACCGGATGAGTTCGAAGGAACATGAGGAGTTGCAAAGGCAAGTGGAAGAATTGCTAGAACAAGGGCGTGTGCAGGAAAGTCTAAGTCCTTGTGCGGTTCCAGCCCTGTTGGTGCCGAAGAAGGATGGAACGTGGAGGATGTGCACCGATAGTCGGGCACTGAATAAGATCACTGTGAGGTACAGATTCCCAATGCCCAGGTTGGATGATTTGCTAGATCAGTTGAGTGGGGCTACTATCTTTTCGAAGATTGATTTGAAGAACGGATATCATCAAATTCGAATTAGACCAGGAGATGAGTGGAAGACAGCATTCAAGACGAGTGAAGGGTTGTATGAATGGTTGGTAATGCCGTTTGGTCTTTCGAATGCACCAAGTACGTTCATGCGGATGATGAATCAGATCTTTAGACCATTTATTGGGAAATTCGTGGTGGTATATTTCGATGATATTCTGATATACAGTGGAAGTCCGGAGGAACACTTGCATCATTTGAAAGAAGTGTTGATGGTACTACGACAGGAACAATTTTATGCTGCAATGAAGAAATGTGTGTTTATGGCGAGGAGTGTTTTATTTCTGGGATATGTTGTGTCAGGAGAAGGTATCCAGGTGGGCCAGAATAAAGTTGAAGCAGTCAGAAATTGGCCACAGCCGAGGACAATTACGGAAGTGAGAAGTTTTCATGGGCTAGCATCATTCTACCGAAGATTCATTCCACACTTCAGTAGCGTGATGGCACGAGTTACTGATTGTATGAAGGGGAAACAATTCTCTTGGTCGGAGGAAGCTGGGATTGCTTTTAAACGAATCAAAGAACTTTTGACGACAACACCAATTCTTGTATTACCAGACTTTCAGTTGTTGTTTGAGCTACACACTGATGCATCTAAGGTTAGGATCGGAGGGGTGTTGAGTCAGAAGGGGCGTCCTATTGCATATTTCAGTGAGAAGTTATCAGGGGCAAAGATGAGATATAGTACATATGTAGAATTCTATGATGTTGTACAAGATGTCAAGCACCGGAGACATTATCTATTTCAGAAAGAGTTTGTTCTTTATACTGATCATGAGGCGTTGAAGCATATACAAGGGAAGAACAAGATTTCAGCAAGGCATGCATCGTGGATTGCCTATTTGCAACAGTTTACTTTTGTTGTTAAGCACAAATCAGGGGTGACGAATCGTGTGGCTGATGCTTTGAGTAGGAGGAGTCATTTATTGACGACAATGAAAGTTGAAGTGACAGGCTTTGAATTATTGCCAGAACTGATTGAAGAAGATCCTTACTTTATGAAATTTGTTGAAAAGGTCAAGGAGGGAAGTGCTGATGAATTTGTGTTGGTGGATGGTATTCTGTTTAAAGGAAACCGATTATGTATACCAAATAGCAGCTTGAGAATGAAGATTATCAAGGAGTTGCATGAGGAAGGACATGTAGGATGGGATCGTACGTTGCATTTGATTTCTCAATCTTACTTTTGGCCGTCAATGAGGAAAGAGGTGAAAAGGTTTGTGGAGAGATGTCATATCTGTCAAGTTTCGAAGGGAACAACGACCAATGCGGGATTATATATGCCGTTACCTGTACCGACTAAACCTTGGGTTGATGTGAGTATGGATTTTGTTTTGAGGTTGCCTAGAGCTCAAAGGGAACGATTCCATTTATGTGGTGGTTGACCGATTTTCGAAAATGGCACATTTTATTGCTTGTAAGAAGACGGCGGATGCTGTTCATGTTGCTCAGTTATATTTCAAAGAGATCTATCGACTTCATGGGTTGCCAGAATCTATTGTTTCGGATAGAGATACTTGTTTTCTGAGTCATTTTTGGCTAAATTTATGGAAGATGGTAGGAACGAAGCTTAAATTTAGTAGCGCTTATCATCCTCAAACTGATGGGCAAATGGAGGTGGTCAACAGATCGTTGGGAAATTTATTGTGATATCTGGTGAAAGATAATCTGAAAAGCTGGGATATAAAACTATGTCAAGCGGAATTTGCACATAATCACGCTGTGAATCGAAGAACTGGATTTAGTCCGTTTCAAGTTGTATATTCTGAAATTCCGAAAGGACCGTTGGATTTAACAACAGTGCCATATCAGAAGGGAGTTGTTAAACGGGCTAGTGACTTCGTAAATGAATTATAGGAGTGCCACAGAACTGTTCATGAACGGTTGCTTGCATCAAATGAAAAGTATAAACGACTGGCGGATAAGAAGCGGAGAAGTGTGAATTTCGAGGAAGGTGATTTGGTTTATGCAGCGTTGACAAAAGATCGTTTCGCGGTGGGAGCGTACAATAAATTGAAGGCGTGAAAGATTGGTCCTGTAGAAATTTTGAAGAAAATCAATGAGAATGCATATCAATTGAAATTACCAGATGATGTTGCTTCAGATGTTTTCAACGTCAAATACTTAATTCCGTACTATGGAAATGAACTTGTGGTGGAAGAAGATAGCGAAAATTCGAGGTCGAATTTCTGTCAACCAGGGGAGGATGATGCAGCGCAACCTGCAAAGTCACAAGACTTAGGTCGCTCACGACCTAAGGAAGAAGTTATAGGTCGCTCACGACCTAATGAAGAAGCTTTAGGTCATTCACGACCTAACGGAGTGAAGGATGACGAGCTAGAGAACGTAGATGGCACAGTGGAAGTCAAGGAAGGTCGCTCACGACCTAACTGGAAACAGGAGGGGGAAGTTGCACTAACCTCGCGACCTAGCTCTATTCCCAGATCCACGACCTAACCCTCCACGACCTAACCCATCTCCACGACCTAACTCACCTCGCGACCTAACCTCCCACGCGACCTAGCGTTATTAGATCGTTGAAACGGTGCTGGAACCAAGCTATGTCTTAGGTCGTAGGTCGTTGAGTCGTTATGTTCTTGTACCATGTGTGGTAATCTGTTGTGATGTACTTGTGTTGATTGTCTTAGGTCGTTAACGACCTTACTTAGGTCGTAGGTCGTTAAACCGTATAATGTTGTAAATATGTGTCGTGTGTCTTTAAGTCGCTATGTTCTTAAGTCATTTGTGTTTTAGGTCGTTTCTTTTTTTTGCCGTTGTTTTGAGTCGTGTGTGTTGTATATATGAGTATATGTGATGATGTTAGGTCGCTAACGACCTTGCTTAACTCGTAGGTCGTCTTATTTTAGGTCGCGTGGTATGTTGCTTGTAAGGTCGTGTACGACCTAAGTGTGATGCGTTGTGTTGAAGCCTATAAATAGGCATATGGGTTCATTTGTAAAGTTGGTTATTGTTGAACAAAATTCTTGTTTGTTAGCTTTGTGCTTTCATTAAATCGGTAGTTGAGTGTGATCTCCTATCTCCACATACGGTATTCGAGTGCGCTCGAATCATCGTTCGTTGAAGCCAATTCGCGGAATCAAGTGCGCTTGATCAACGCTCGAAGAATTGTAGATCTCTTTTCACGGTATCGTGCGCGATCAACGTGTCAGAGATAGCTAGAATTCGGTATCTTCGGATCAACGAATTTGGGCCTTTCAGTATTTCTCAATCCACCTATTGCTACTTTCACCGTTTCATCTAGTTTACGTAATTCTGCTGCGTCAGGAAGCATGGCTTTGATTATAGTCAAATTATGGCATGATGTCCATCGCACGACTATAGTTGGGTCGAGTGGAAGCATTAGAAGTGCAACACTATTTAAGAGAGGATTCATCTCCTCAGTTATATGAGGTTAATAGCACGGTCAACTGAAGTCAACTCAAAGTCAAAGTCTATGGCTAGTGCAGTACGGTTAAAAATAATTGTTATTATTGAACCAAGGACTTTGTGTAGGCCTGTCAAATGGGCTCGGTTGGGTCAAAATGGGTTGGGTCGATTTGGACCCAACCCATTTATGACCCATTTTTTGTACCCACTTAAGACCCAACCCATTTAAGACCCAACCCGTTTAATAAGCGGGCTACCCATTTAACCCATTTAAATATTTAAATTTGATTTGACTAATAAAAAACAAATAAATGTAAAATAATTCTAATTCTAATTTTTATGTTTTAAATTTTAATTCTAATTTTTATCAAAATTCAAATATAAGGATATGATAACCTATTATTTGTAAATAAAACTGTCAATCCCCTTGGAGGCCTATAGTTTGCGTTCACTAGATGAAGTATCCGAGTGTTACATACTGTCCGTAATTTAGGTGGGAGTTCATCGGTCGAAGTCTCACCTGATTCCGTGTCAATATGAAAAGTTATTGCAGTTTGAACAAAAAAATAGCGGTTTCTACACCAGGGGGAGTTCAAATATGGGGATGTAGTAGCATGTTATTTTGTAAGTACAACTGTAAGTCCCCTTGGATAACTACAGTGCGCGTTCACATGATGAAATATCCGAGTGTTACATGCTATCCGTAATTTAGGTGGGAGTTGATCGGTCGAAGTCTAGCCTGATTCCGAGTCAATATGAAGAAGTTATTGTAGTCTGAACAAAAAAAATAGCGGCTTCTGCACTAGGCGGAGTTCGTGTATGAGAATGTAGTAGCTTGTTATTTTCTAAGTACAACTGTCAGTCCCCTTGGAGAACTACAGTATGCATTCACACGATGAAGTATCCGAGTGTTACCTACCGTCCATAATTTATGTAGGAGTTAATCGGTCGAAGTCTCACCTGATTTCGAGTCAATATGAAGTAGTTATTGTAGTCTGAACAAAAAAATAGCAGCTTCTGCACTAGGCGGAGTTCAAATAGGCGGAGTTCATAAGATCAAGTATCCAAGTGTTTCATACCGTCCTTAGTTTAGGTGTGAGTTAATTGGTCGAAGTCTCGCCTGATTCCGAGTTAGTATGAAGAAATTATTGCAGTATGAAGAAAAATAGCGGCTTCTACACTAGGTGAAGTTCAAATATGAGAATGCGGTGGGATGTTATTTTCTAAGTACAACTATCAGTCTTCATGAAAAACTACATTGTATGTTCAAAATTCTTATTTTTCAAATTTATATTAAAATTTAATATTTTTAATAAATGGGTAAATGTGTTACCCACTTATAACCCTTTTAAAAATGGATTAACCCAACCCATAACCCATTTAATAAAATTCATAAATGGGTTGACCCAACCCATTTAAAAGTAGGGTAAATGGGCTGGGTTAATAGGTTGGGTCATATTTTGACAGTTTTAACTTTGTGTTTGGATTATAGAATTAATTATAGATGGTATTGGAATTTGGACCATTACCAAATTCCATAAGTCCAAAGTGATATAGTTTTTGACGAAGAGAATTAGTGTAGATAATTGTCACTACCGATTAACGCTTAAAAAATAAAATTGGATTTTACGAGACAAAGTAAATGATAAATTTGACTATAATGTCACACCACCTGTGAACTGATGTGTGAACGTTAATATACGAATTGTTCGATATTAATCGCTGATCAAATTTAAACCTAAGAGTCACACAACCGAAACGTTGAATTCTCCTAATTGCCACCCTATTTAATTAATTTGTCAGCATTATAAATTTGTTTAATTAATTAATATTTATAAAATATTAATTAGAAAATTATATGTGGTGTGTGTTGAACATTATTAAATAGTGTGTATATTGTAGTTCTAAATATACTTATCGATATACGACATCTATGTGGTTTAAATTGAATTTAGAAGTGTTAAATATTGTTTGGACTGGAAAAGGTTTAGAGGCCCTTGAAGAGGCTTGAATTTTTGGCTGAGATTTGATGGGGTAGACTAGCCAAAATAGAGGTGTTGGAGCCTTGGGTTTTGAGCTCAAAATAAAAGAAGGAGTAAGAGAAAATGGTGGATCCGAATCCTCCTTTTAATCCCTAGACTCTCTTATTTGAGCACTCCAACATTCATTTTCTAATGCGATATTTTGGCCTCTCCTTTATCTTATTTTATAGCCAAAAATTATACCTCACCCTCCACTCTTTCAAGCATTTCCAACATCAAATTGAATTTGATTCGATCGTCGGTGGTAGCTGTGTTCGAAAAGCTAGAAACCTCTGGATATGAATTCAATTTAGGTAGTTAAAATTTTAGGTGTGAACAATTAGGATTTGACGAATGATAATATTCCTTGTTTATAATGTCTAATATGCTCATTCATGTCATATGCTAGCTTGGTTAGAAATTAATATCACAAATCTGCATATCGATGTATTGTCATATATTAGTGGTTGTACATATATATGTATAAATTATTTTGTATATGAATGCTTGCCTATAGCTCACAACCTAATTTTTTAAAATAATATAACGCTACTAAATGATTTAGCTAATTAAAATCTATATTTAGATGGTTTATTATCATATAATGTATGATTTAAATTTTATAAATTTATTTGTGTTTAAAATGTTTTCGGCTCTATAAAAAATAATTTTTTATGTGTGTGTGTATATATTTTTAATTATTTATTTAGCTCAAAATAGATTATACCAATATATATATACACACACAAATAAAGTTAATAAAAATAAATTTCTTATAAAATTTTATCTAAAGTATTTTACTCATTTTTCTTTCGAAAAAATTTAATTTTTATAAAGATTCCGTATAGATTTTAAATAATAAAATAATTATTTATTATCAAAAATTACACAAAACCAAAAAATTACCTGGGAAAAAATAAGCATATTTTACATAATGTTATTATTAATAATTTCATTAATATATGTTTATAATTAGTTATGTTTATATATATGTATATGCATTACATATATTAATTGTCATTGAATAAAAATGTTCAAATTTCGTATTATAATTAAAATTATTCTATAAACTAATATTTAAAATATAATTTTGGGATTTAGTAATATTTGTGTTTATAGGTATAAATATCTATTCATGTGTGTGAGTGTGTGTGTGCAAATTCGTAAATGCTTTATATAAATTATTTACAATTAATTCACTATAACACATACAAACATATGTGCGTGTCAATATATTACTTATGTACATATTTTGCTATTATTATTTTGATGCACATATGTAAATATTTATACCATACATTTGTATACAAGAGGGGCTAACATGTCCGTTGTGGTGTAAATCCCAACATCTATATCTGGCTATGTCAAACTATGTACACTCTATTATACTGCATGTGCACATACACACAATTGTGTACATGATACATACATACATACGTATATATATAGGTATGTATGTATGTATATTATTTAGTATAAATTATAAAAATAAAACATTATTTATCAATTAAATAAAATATTAATTTTATTTATAACAATATTTAGAAAAGTTCTAAATAAATTTTGACCATAGAGACCCAATAAATCTAAAACGATAAAAAAATTTGAAATTCATCCACTTAACCCACTGCGTGATGGCCTCGTTCCAATAATGATATCGAAACCAAATAGCAAATGCGATCTAAATTAGCAGTATTAGGCCTAACTTATTAAAGTCTACCCATATAGTAGGGTGTCTAGAGAAGTAGTTTCTATCGTTGGGTTTGGATGATCAAGTACTCCACCCTACTTGGTTCTAACCTGGCCAAAACTAAAGAGGCAAGCCCAAAGATTATTCTTAATATAAAGGCCTTAATTAGTTTGGGTCTCTGGCTAATTTCAAAATTATTTTGAAATTAAAATAAAAATTTTAAATTTTAAAGTTAAATTTAAATAAATGAAAAAATTACGAATGTTATAATATAGATTTCCAATTTTTTTTGAAAAATAAAATAAAATTTTAAATTTAAAAAGATAAATTTAAAATAAATACATATTATAAAAGTTATTAAATAATTTATCAAAATGTTTGAAAATGTTATTGTAACGACCTATAATTTTCGTTAACCAAAAATATTTAATTTAATAAGATGATAGTGCTTAATATTTGAAGAAATAAAAATTTATGATTTATTAATGAGAATAATAATTAGAATGAAATTTAATAATGTTAATTTAATGAAATTGATAACTATTTTAATGTAATTTCAATTAATTGAAATGATTATAAACATAAAATTTGGTTATAAATTGCAAATAAGGAAATAAACCAAATGTTGTATTAATTGGTGAAATAATATGTAATTAATTGTAATTGGATAAAATCAATGTTGGGTAAGTAGTTATAACATTTATTTGTAGATACTAAACTTATAAATGTGATTAAATTAAGTAAAAGGTGACAATTGTTATTTGTTACCTATTTATTTAATCTATTGAATTAAATTGGAAATCATTCGCAATTAAATGTAATTAAACATTACGTTAATATGAATTAAGATGATAATTATAGAATATTAGTGTAATAAGATATAAACCAATGTTAATTATATTCATAGAGTAATAATGGATTGAATAATAAGATGAAAAATCAAATAAATGGATTTATTGGATTTAACTTAATAACCAATGAATTTATTTCAATTGAAATTTGGAGGCTGTAATTAATGCAATAATTAATGATGAATTCGACATGCGAAATTGGTTTTAAGATGATATTTAAATTCTATGAAATTAGAAATGACAAAAAATGTTACTTATTAAATTTAAATTTTAAAGGTGAGTAATTAATTTAATAATAATTTGTTCATTTAACGTGAAAATAGCCATGTTGGCCACTGTCTCGGATTCCGACGAAACCGGTTTCATCGGATCCGTAATAGTGAATTATTGTAGGATTTCATGTTTCGTAGCGATCAGACTCGTCGTTTAATCGTACAGACTCGAAACGCGCAGAAATCAATTTGAAATAAGGTGATTTAAAAAGCTAACTTCTTCATACAATGGAATTAGGACTTGAAACCCGTCTAATAGAGATTAAAAATATCGAAAACATCTATTTTTATATATGGAATGACCCACTTTCATTCTGGAGACGGAACGGGCCTTTTGGGTCGTTATTGTTATTTCGGACCAATTCAATGTGTGCATTCATCCTTATCGGGCTTTGTTCATATAAATACATTCTTCTAAACCCTAGCAGCCTTTCTATTTCTGATTACGGAACGTATAATTTCATCTGGCCGTTCCTTCTTTTCAAATGGCAGAAACCCTCTTTCCTAGATTCAATTGCAAATCAAATTCAAATCATAATTCAAAATTCTCAGAACCCTATCATATTATATACCGATTCGAAGCTCTTGACAAGCAAAATTTACAGCAATGATTGTTTTTTGATTTGGTTAACCGTTCGGCCAGAAATTGGCGATTAAATCTTGGTCGTTCATTGGGGTTTGATCATTGTCGATGGATCGGCAATTTGTGGGCATGGATGCCAGGAGATGGTCGAGGGGAGTTCATCCATGTAGGTTGTTTGTCGTATCAACAGTTAGATTGGCCTGCAAAATTCAATTAGGGCTAAAGTTGTAAGGCGACGGCTGGTTGTTCGAGGGTATAACAGAGTTCGATGCTTCGCCTGGAGTGGCGCATGTGGGCCGAGGCAGGAGGCGCGTGGCCATGGATGGCATGGACGAGGAAGAGCTGATCGACGGTTCGTGTATCTCATCTTCGAACCGGGTAATCACGATTCGGGCTTGGGATAGAATGAAGGCGCTGACGTGTATAGAATAAGTGTTGTGTTGTTTTTGTTTTATTTTAATTTAATTTTAATGTCCAACTTTCTAATGTGCATAACTTTTACGTACGAGGTCGGATTCATGCACGGTTTTCTGTGCTACGATCGTATTGGAATTTCGGACATTTTGAAATTTGTTTGGATGAATTCCGAGACTATTGAAATTTCGGCCTTATTTTGGATTTCAAATCGATTTGAAATCAAAGGTGAGTGTTTTAACCCACTCATAACTACTAAATTATCATATGTTAGTTAAATTAAATTTATGATGTGATTAGAAATTGATTGGTGATATTTGGTATATTTAAATTATCATTCTAGTTAAATCCGACCTTTATTAAATTTAATTACCATTAATTTAATATTAAATTGCCAGTTAATACCTGGAATCGACAATCAGTTAATTGTTGTTGTTTATTGGTTTATTTGAATGGTGATTTTGATGGATGTTTGATTGTTGATATTGGATGACTGGATGTTATATTTGTATTGTTATAACACGGGAAGTTTCCCTAGTTTATTGTTAGAAATCCGTATGGGTTGAAATGATACATAGCTGAACGATCTATAGATTAGGGAAAAATCGTTATTGGTTGCAAAGATAGACTCGAATGACTTATGGATTTTATTTTAATTCGGGATTGTGGGTTGAAATGATATATACCCGTAAATATAAATTACTGCGGGTTGAAATGATATACATCTGTATCACTTGACCATAGGGTAGAAAATTATACATGGACACCGGATTGATTAAATTAAATGATTTTTTAAATCATTAAATTTTGAATTCAGCTGAATGATATTTTGAAATAGAACTTGATTTGTATAAACTGAATTATTTTCGAAAATTCAAGCAATAAATGTTGAAATTGGAATTGATTTAATGAATTGTTTAAAAGAATTAAAATGGAATTTTCGAAACTGAATTTTGAAGCATAAATGAAATTTATCGAAATTGAGTTATTGAAATGTTTGAATATAACTTTGAAATCAAATTAATTTGAAGTGGTTTAAATTGATAATTTAAACATGGATTTGAAATCAATATTGATTAAATGGTTTTAAATGAGAATCTGAATTGAAAGGCCAATTTTAGTTAGTTGATTTGAAAGTTGGACATAGTCCAGATGTGTTGAAATGAAAGAAATGGCTTAATTTTGATATTAATTTTGAATTAATTATTTTAATATAAACTGTTTAAAGATATATTATTTTAAGATCCTGATTTCTAAGATTTTCAAACTATTGAACTATTTTAACCTATTTTAAAACTATTTAATTTATTGTAAACAATTTCAATCTATTTTAATCGATTTTAAACTATTTAAAACTATATTAAACTATTTTAATCTATTTTAAATGATTTAAAATGTATTAAACTATTTTGATCTGTATTAAACCATTTAAACTATTTTAATGTATTTTAAACTAATTTAAAATTATATTAAACTACTTTAAAGTATTTAAACTATTTCTAAATATTTTAAACTATTTTAATCTATTTTAAACTATTAAAACCATTTAAAACTATATTTAAAGTACTTTAACCATTCAAAAGCTATTTAAACTATTTTAATCTGCTTCTTTGCTTGCTTGCTTGCATGGAATGAATAGGCTTGCTGACTGGCTTACCTACTTGAACTAAAAAGCATAAAGCGAAAACCGAATGCAGTTTAGCACATCCCGATGGGAATGGAAAAGAAAGAGTGAGAGGACAGATTGGTTTACCAGCTGTGTACCCTTTTTGAGCCTTGGACAGCTATTGGAATGATACCAATTGGCACCTTCGCTACTAGTTGAATCAAAGCATTAGTATTGCTGGGCTTGAATACTAGGGCAAGAACCCCCACTTTATGAGCCAATGTGTCCATTATAGAGAGAGGGGAGTTCCCATTAGGAGAGGAATATCCGGTGGTCTCAAAAGTAAGCGTGATAGAAAGCTAGCCTAGGTGAGATCGTATCCCTTTTGATAGTCTAAACTATCTAAACTATTCTAAATTTCAAGCGGTGGAAAGTGGAAGTGTTTATATTTAAATCCTTAATTTGAAAGCGAATATGGTTAAATGATGTTATAACTTAAGTTAGATTTGAAATGATACTTTCTAGTGAAATGACATATTTGAGTAAATGTAATGATTTTGAAACGAGGATTTAACATATTTTATCGATATGATTTCGAAAGTGAATATGATTTTGAAAGTGATATAGTTTGAATTGAATATGATATTTTGATATCGATTATGAATTATTTTTGAAAATGTAAAAGGACCATCCGGTGTGAAATAAGCGTTTGGTTGTTAAAGAGACCGGGATCAGATATTGTCATACTCACTGCCAATACTGAAAACCACTTTAACAACTATTTATATGGTGGAGATTCCAGAATGAAGTAGGCTGATTTGGTGAACGATTCTATATCACTACACCAAAACAGGCAAATTCTAACATTTATAAGTGTTACAAATAATTTCAGTAACACTTTTTAAGTGTTACTAATGGACTGTGAGCAATGGAGCGGCCAAATTTGTAACACTTATAAGTGTTACAAACGTACATATTAATAACACTTATAAGTGTTGGTACCTAAGTATACGGTAACGCTTATAAGTGTTGGTGACGAAATATACGGTAACACTTATTAAGTGTTGGTATAGAAATATACGGTAACGCTTATAAGTGTTGGTAACGAAATATACGGTAACACTTATAAGTGTTGGTACAAAAATATACGGTAACGCTTACAAGTGTTGGTAACAAAATATACGGTAACACTTATAAGTTTTGGTACAGAAATATACGGTAACGCTTATAAGTGTTGAAAAATGATTATTTAGTAACACACACACACACACATATATATACCAAAACTTAAACGCAAAGTTTAAATATAAACACTCTGCAAATAATGGTTTCCATATCACAAATAATTCATCATACATATTCAATGCAAAGTTTAAACGCTCTGCAAATGTAGTATAATATGTCATAAACAATTATTTACATATCTAAAATACCACAATGCCATATATTCAGATATTATTACAACATAAGCTTCAATTTTTTCTTCTTTCAAAATACACTTAAAGTCTAACTTACGGTTAACCTAACCATTCCTAATCATCCACTCCAAACTCTAATGGTTTTGAGTATTCTTCAACGTCCAATACAACAATCCAAAGTGTAACAACCCGCATATTTATCGATTTTTATATTTAAATATTTTATTTAAATATTTTATCGTTAATCGAATTTTAGTCCAAAGCTACTTTTTGCAAACGGTCAAATTAGGACTCGAGACCACTTCCATTGAGTTCGAAACGTCGTTTGCAATCTTCTAAGTATAAACATTGATATGTTTGGGGTCAGTGGAATTTCACCACTTTTTCACTCGAGCCTTTGGTTTGGACTTTTAGCCCATTAGGCCCAAGTTCCACCCCCCTTCTTCTTCATTGCTTCATTTCATTTCCTAACACTAAAGCTTCAACAAAAATGGTGAATGGAATGAGAAATTAAAACTCCAAAGTCTTTGTTTTATTGCAACTCCAACATTCAACTCCAAATTCAAGAAGAAGACATCAGATTCAAGCTTGTGGTTGCTTCTCCATTTGCCTTCAAGCTTTGTTCTTCATTTTCATTGGGTTTTGGAGCAAAGGTCAGATTTTTATCTCACAAATCTAGCCTATAACTATATTGGACTGTTGGGAATGATTCCCTATCACTTTTGCATGCACATTTGCATTTGGTTTGGATTGGATTGGCGAAAAACTCCAATTTTTAGTGTTTTTGGTGAAAAACTGCTCTTAGGTCGTTCTGTCTTCATTAGGTCGCTCGGGGTGGAAAAGTCACGGCCTTCGTATTTGCCTCACTCGGTTTTAGGTCGTAGGTCGCAAGCCATTTAGGTCGTAGGTCGTATGGTGGTTAGGTCGCTCTGCTTTGACTCTGGCCATTTTTGCTCACTCGCAGTAAGGTCGCTCACGACCTAGGACTTAGGTCGCTCGCGAGTTAGTGGCTTAGGTCATTGGGTCATATAACCCATTAAGTCGCGCTCCTTTAGGTCGCGCCTCTTTTAGGTCGCGCCTCTTTTAAATCGCCCTGCTTGTTTGAGTTAGGTCGCGCCTCTTTTAGGTCGCGCCTCTTTTAAGTCGCCCATCTCTGGACCTTGTTAGGTCGCTCAACATTGACCTCGTTAGGTCGCTCAACACACCGTGTCGCTAGGTCGCTCGACTCTGGACCTCATTAGCTCGCTCAACCGTCTACCTTTATAGGTCGTAGGTCGTCTCCGACCTTAAACCACTCGACCGTTTACTCCGTTAGGTCGCCCAACCCTACTACAAGTATTAGGTCGCATGACCTTGTTCCACTAAGTCGCTCGACCCTTAGGTCGTAACACGTTAGGTCGCATGACCTTGTTCCACTAAGTCGCTCGACCCTTAGGTCGTAACATGTTAGGTCGCACGCCTTTCACACCATTAAGTCGCGAGTTTAATTAGGTCGCTCGGCCTTAAAACATTAGGTCGCTTGACCTGTGCTATTGTTAGGTCGCTTGGCCATTTCAGTTAGGTCGCATGACCACAGGGTTGCTCCAGTTAGGTCGCTTGACTCCTTAGACCCCTAGGTCGCAACCATTAGGTCGCTCGACCCTATTCCCCTTAGGTCATTAGACCTCATTTTGTCTTCACTAGGTCGTACCGTTTTGGTCAGGGTACTGCCCCGCACCCCGCCGGGGGCGCTGCCCCCTGGACCCCCGCGACCTGACCGGGCAGGTCGAACCCCGTAAGCGGTGGCGTTGCCCCCGCACCCCCACCTTGGGGGGTTGCCACCCCCCCTGGACCCCCCCTCCGTAGGGGATCTTATCTGAAAAATATTGAGCTGATTTCCTTGGATTTTATTCACATCTCCGTATGCGATTTTTGTGACTGATTGTTTCTACAATTGCTTCTGTGTTTTGTCACTTTAAAATATAAAGGTTTCAATACTAGTAGTAAGTATCAAAACTCTTTTAACAAACAATTTCAACTCTATTTTTAATAACAAAGCTCTTTTCTTAAACCGTTTTCCAATCTATTAGTATATACAAGCCTTTACCTCACTCGGATGAGAAATCTAATTAAACGACTTAGTAAAACAAGTGGTATGAAACGCTTGCGTTCACTTCGTCGGTTAATTCTTGGACTTGTTCGATTGAACCTCTTGTGACAATTTTATTAGTGAAGATTTACAGTTTGTTCGTAAATATTTAAGTTAAGCAAGTGGTTATGGGACATGAAGCTAAACTTCTATATTTACTAGCTTAGTGTAATTGACACTTCTCGTTGATCTTGATGATCGCTTTATGAATTAGACTAGCAATTGCGCGATGTCTCTTTCATTGCAAGGTTAGACTAGACACCACTTGTGTGATTCCATTCACACATACCTTTCTGCTTTTTGGTTAGTCTTGACCTCAATCTGTGTGATTCCATTCACACATGCGGGGTAGCTCCCCATGGTCTTCGGACCGTCATGTGATAGGCCTCTTTCCCTTTTTCTGTGATTTCTGGATTTCTTGTGTTGATTTCTGGAATTTATGTCATTGACTTGTTATGAGTACAAGTTTAGGGTATGATGCCCTCTTTGGATCTTTGAGAAGATTCTTGTGATATTGATTTATCTCTTATCGGTTGATCTCCTGTTGATCATTATTTGCATACTTATAGTAGTATGTCAGTATGGATATTTTATGTTTATGCCATATCTTTTATTTTATATCATGTCATCTGATATTTATAGCTAGACTGATCCGTTTATTATTTTCTTATAAATAATACTCGGGTCAGACCGAGATGTTACAGGTGCTACTGCTTGACTCCTCCCCCAGTGATTCACTACTCAGACTTTTGGCTACTTGTTTAGATTAGCAGCTTTTGTTGTTTACACTTGAGATATAGACTCATAGTTGTATTCTTTTGTATAGCACGCGTTGCTATTCTTTTGTATTATCGTGGATCTTTTTAGACTACTACTCTGATGTACACTTTTATGTGATATATATTCATATCTCTTTCCGCCTTTGTGATATGGATATCTGTGATTGATTCGCATGTTATACTTACTTCTATATTTGTTTCCGAAGATTATTTTATAGCCACCGTGTGATAAGAAATTACATGGATGGTCGCTCCTCAACAGCCTTATTCTCCGCGCTAGTTGACAGCACTACACCGTAGTGTTCTTGGCTAGCGTGGGTATAGAGGTGGGGCGTCACACAAAGCGTCCTTCTTCAAGTTCCTACATTTAATATAAACACTCGATAAAAACTTATACCTTCAAAATCAAAAGGTTAAAGACTGAGTTACAACTCAGGCTCTAATTTTTTTTGTATTTATGAATTAGCAAACTTAGTATGAAAAATACATGTTAATCAAACTCAATTAGCATTTGATGCAAACCCATTTTGCATCGATTTTGCTACATGCTCAGTTTGTGTGTTGCATGCTCAGTTTATGTGCTCAGTTTTGCAAACTAAGTTTGCATGCTTAGATTTACAAATTGGTTGCATGCTGGCAGCGTTCAATCGTTAAAATAAACATGATGGTAAAGATTTGCTAACGTGGAGTGTGTTGTAAATAATTTTGTGTACTAATGATAAAGTTTACTGAGAAACTGAAAATTTTCAAAATCAGTTGGATGCATAAACAAAATATCTTAAAATAATATTATCTTAAAGTATAGGAATCGGGGTACTATTTAAGGTTATAAAATTAACAAATTTGACATACTGTTATTTGCTTCTAAGACCGACAAGAGTTTAATTGTCTGTAATATTTATTAACACTTTCATTTATCTTCAACATATTGACCTACATTTTCCATACTATGAGTTGCATTCTAAATCATAAAGCTTAAAGTGATTTCTGAAGAGATAGACTAATGGCACTAATATATCATATTCAAACTCAAGTAAAAAACTTAACAACCTATTGACACTTAACTATAAAGTGCGTGATCATTCTTGAACACCACTCATAGTCATGTTGAAAAAGCCTTTCAGCAAATTCGTTTTCATAAAATCTTTAACATGCATATTTATTTGGATTGAGGTTCAATTCGAATATAACCATTACCTTTACTTGTCCCAAATAATATCATTATAACAGCTTCACAAGTCTCAGTTCTGAATTCAACACGCTTATTCTTGCATGCAAACTCGACAGTACAGATTGCATATGAGTTGCAACCATGACTTTAGCTTAGGTGTATTTTTTCCAATTTTATAACATAAAATTTAAATTAGTGGTGAATATGTACTGAATAAATATTCATCTTAAAAGTTATATATTTCTTCAACTGGAATATTATTTCTAAACAATTGAGCTATATTTATGTAACTCTACATAGTCAATTGCATATGAGGCTGCTATTCTGAGTAGTTATTGGGCATATGAGAACTATAAATACATGAATTATGCTGTCAAAATAGTGCTAAATAAGACAATTAAATTTTTACAATTGCTCGGTAATTCATACCAACGTAAAAATACTTACCTAGGCTTTTGCTGCAGATGGAAGAACTTGTCCAGATTTCTTATTTATATGTCCTGCCTTCCAAACCATTGTCCATGTAACTTTCTCTTTCAGATTTCGTTTGACCTGCAAGAACAAATATTTTTGAACTAATTAACTATTCATTATTAATATTTTCAAGAAATATTTTTTTATATTACTGATAAAGGACACACACAAAACTGGATATCATGTGGTGAGTGTTGCTTTACAAAGTTGATGAAGTTCCGAACACCTTGCTTATATTCATCCTCATTTCTACATAGATTTTTAATCCACCCTCTTGACGTTTGTTCTATCATAACTAAAATAATGTATAATATTACGTTAGTGCCATATAGATTTGCAAACAAAAATGTATATGCAGTGTGTCAATTAAACCCAACCCATTTTCAATTGCAATTGCTTGTAATCGTATTTGCAATTGCTTGTAATCTATTCGGAAAAACAGTAAGCTTCATTTTTTTTCAAATTGTTTAATTTAAATATTTCATCATCATCTTCCTCCTGCTTTTCTTTTTTATGTCTGAGACAATGTGTATTATTAATAGCTAATGTACAAAAATGACTATTTTCAAAGGATTGGTTCAGTTGTTTCCATCCACAGTGTTTACCACACATTTATTTGTGTTGCATAACCTGCATTATACGCTTCCCCTTGTGTTTTTGACTTTTCAAGAACAGATGTTAACTAAATAGCAAGCACAGTATACATACTCAGCTCATTCATTTGATACTTATTTGGTCTACTAAGAATAGAACAACAAAATGCTCGTATGTTTTATTAAAATTAAGAACAGACGTTAACAGGGTTACGCCTATAGTTTCAAGAGTACTAGATTATGACTATTACTATTATTATTAGTAAGTTTTGGTCTACCATTAATTTTCCAAGAGGAGGCTGCCACTCAAACAAAACCTCCAAATCTTAATGCATTATTAGTTTATATATGGTTTCAAGTTCTAATAAATTCATTTGCATCACGAAACAATTATCTTCATGAAAACTTACATATGCCACAATGCTTGTTACACTTTTTTTTTCCAGTTCAGAACTATATTCCATGCAAAATAACATATGTTATATATTAAATTCTCTTCATAAACTATCTTATAGTATGTTATAAATTTAACTGGACTTGCTAACTTTTATTTCTTTGCATATGGAAAATTATTGTATTTTTTTTAATTGTTAGAATTTTCGAAAAAATTCGACAGAATCTCCTTTGCATGGAGAGTCATTTGCAATTTCACAAATATAATATAAACAATATACTTCGATCACACGGTTCGAAACACAATATATAATAATATTTTTATCCTTTCTGTATTTTAATCTAAAAGTGTACCTTTATTCTAACAGTTTAAGCAACTTACTCAGCTATTATGCACGTATAAGCTTGCATAGGCAAGTTTGCGCCACGATCCAATCCAAATAGCCTTTATGTACCTATGCTTAACTCCAATCAAAAGATAAATTTTGCATATATACAAAGTTTGATAGCATGGCCTACGTTCAACTTCCTTAAGCAACTTTTCGACAAATTTTACTGGTCAATAACACAAAAACAAGTAATGGTTTCATTCAGGTCTCACGCAAACTATTCTATCTTCTTTCAAAGCTTTCTACGTTTATCCATAGTACTTGTTTTAAGAAAACCTTATTTTATTCAATAATACTTGTTTTAAATGGTTAGCTATTCACATATATCCATATTAACATAGACATAATGGTTTACGTTTTTAGATGGTAGAAGAGTAGCTTCAGGCCGGGATTTTATGAATTATGTTTATTGACTTACCATAAATGGTTACCATGATATTTTATTTTCATTTTTTTCATAAATTTGGTCTTCCAACTTAATCAACATAAGTTTTTTTGAAACTGGGTACTTATATTTACAAAGTAGGCAGCACACAAGTCTGCAAGAATCATCATGGCGCACAGTTTAATATGCCAGGGGCAGGGATCGAACTGCCGACCTTGTCGTCAACAGCCTGGCGTTTTACCACTGCACCAAGGCCTTTATATGCTATTTGCATATTACTTATTAGAGAATTTTGTTTATAAGTCAAACTAGATGAAAATTTATTTAACAAAATAATGGGAGGCATATTAATAAACACAATGTAGTGGTCATAAACGTTGCTACAATGGAGTAGTATAACAAATATATGGTTTCATAATGAACAAAACAAAAGAGAAAATGAAATCTGAAGTATTCAATTATTGGCTTTCTAGTTTTAGATTCCTTCATGCATCATTTAGTTTAGATAACCAAATTTTGGATAGCCAACTAATTAAACTGACTTGACAGTCATTAACATCCAAGGCATGCATCTTAACTTAGATTATACCTTCCACATCAAATAGAGAGCCCAAAAATCAACATGTTTCACCAAAAAGACTTAGTATTCAAAATTTCAAATATTGTAAAGAGACAGAATGAAAGTAAAACTGGAACAGATATGGAAGCCGAAAAGGGAAAAAAATTAATATTTAAAAATTCTAAAATTAGACTTGAATTGATACATAAATTTAATTATTGAATGACAATGGCATAAGTTTTATAAATGGTTGAATTTATTAAAATTTATAGCGTCGATGGTTTATCACTTTATGCTTGTAACAAAAATATATTTTAATTTTTCATATGCAAAGAAATAAAAGTAATCATGAATTGTAGATGGTACTAAATATCTTGAGGAAGCTTTTATTTTCAACATAAAATTGAATGTTTTCAACTGATTTTTGGATTTAATTTTTGAATTGACATTTGAGGATTGAATCGAAATAGGAAATATTTATTTGAAGTAGAGTTAAATCAAAAGATTTTTCGATTTTTGCAAATAATGATTGAGCCAACGTGTAGTTGGCATGATAATAAGCTCAGTGTATCTATAAGTCACTTTGGTTAACAAAATTAGTTAAACAAAAGACCTTAACTCTACTATTATTTCAGTTATATCAGATGAATTCTAGTAGGTTATTCTTACGTAAGCAACTTCAGTTATCCTTTAACCTAATTCTTTGAAGTAAAAACAACTGTAAAAAAGTTGTTCCAAGTTTAGAAAACTATCTATAAGCGAAAACCGAGGTATGCGAAAGATAATGAAAGTAGATAGAATTGAATTTGAATAACTAACAAAAACTATGATTTTCTCTTGTATTAATATCCAAAATATCTTAATTTAAGCTGTTGCAATCATATCTAAATAAATTGGAAATAATACTTCATTTTTTATGTAAATCCCTTCTTATCTATCTCTATTTATTGCCACTAAAAGTTGTAGTCCTACCAATTATGTACACTTTGTTCATTTGCATTTAGTTTTCATCATTGTATTTTAGTCTTTTGTATGATGTTTTGTGTGCATATATGGTTATACTGCTAGTAAATGGCTTAAGAAAACTCAATATGTTATACATCATATAATAGAACAATAAAGATATTCTCACAAATTTTTTTAGTTATGTCATTTTTTTTTCAGTTTAAGTCTTTCACATATTAGAACTCGTTTACTTCTCATCAATATTTTTATTTAAGCTCCAATCTTCTTCTTCTTCCTCTCTCTCTCTCTCTTTTGGAATCATCAATATTTTCACAAGTCTGTCATAGCCTTACAGTATCATCCATTCCAATATAATTTTCTCTCTTGTAATTCACATTTTAAAAAAAGCAGTCCACTTATACAATTTTTAATATTCGGATCCATCCGTCAGCCTCTCAATTAATTTATCTTACATTATAAAGAACAAATTTGAAGTTTGTATCCATGAAAACCAATTAATAAATGTAATCAGTCGAATTCAGGTATTATTTTTAATACATATGACTTAATATGAAAATTATTCATAAAACACAAAGTACAGTCCTGTGCAAATTAATATAAAGGTTTTTTTGGTTTATATTCACTCTTTTACCCTTACTTCCATTGAATCTAATCTAGCATAGGTGAGGGGTTGAAATTAGATTTCTTAAGAAACGAATTGTTAAGGGTGGTGATGGATTGATGCAAGAAGGAGATGACATAGTAATTGCAAGTAAAGTAGCGATTATTTTCTGAGTGGGTCCAAAAACAAGTCGGTAAACATAAAATCAAAGACCATATTCAAACAAATTCATATTGAATAAAGGAATCCATAAAATCCAACTTTGATGCCTTTTGAAACATTTGAATGAAACAGAATAAAATAGAGAGGAATAAAAGGAAGAGATAAGATAATTTTATAAATGGAATTTTCCCCCAGTAATGTCATGATTATATGCATTATAATTGTTATACCAGTATTCTACTGACACTTAGAAGACTTGTACTTATTTGAAGATAGTTATCTATATTATTCAGTTTGATAAAAGAAGATAGAATCAAAGATAGTAAGAAAATAAGCTTTTGTATTTTACCGGAAGATAACCCAAATACTATTCAAAAATCAACTTGAAATACTGAGGAAAACAATCAATAATTTCTTTAGAAACTTAATCAAAGAATATTTGAAGAGTCGCTCAAAGGAATATTCAAGAAATAGCATAAAAAATGACAAAAACTCAACTGTAGTTTATCCCCAAAGGCTCCTTTTCATTTGAATCTTAGACCTGAAGCATGTTTCAGAGTCATACGCAAAGCAATCTAAAATATGAAGGGACTGACTTTGGAGTCATACCTAAATCAAGTTTAGCCAAAAATAGGAAAATCCCGAAACTACGATAAGAAATTGAAATAGATATAATACCTGAATTCGACTGATATTAAGAGACTTCTTCGAGAAGTGATGGTCGATATGAGTGGCTGTTTGGAGAAGAGACTAATGTTGGAGAAGATCGCCATGATTACCGCCTGGAGATGCAAGTTGCCGCAACGACGAACGAATTGGTGTAGCCATGGAATCTTAAAGTGATGCCACCGCCTGGAGATGCAAGTTTCCTCAGCGATGTGATTGATTGCCTCCAGGATGAATGATTTGCCACCACCTCCGCCGCCGCCGCTATGAACGGTTTGTTGTCGGGATAAGAGATTCTGCGAAGCCCTAGTTATGTTATTTTATGGAATTAAATTTTGTGCGTCCAAGAGAAGAGATAGAAAAGTAATAGTATTACAAATGAATGACTAGTTTTGAATTACAATGTAGTCCATTGATATTGATTTATTTGCATATTTACCAAGTATTGTAACACTTTTTTGTGTTGCAATGTTTGTACAGAAAATTATAAATTTTTACTAACTTTTTGATGTATCCTAACACTTTTTAGATGTTGGTAGTTTGTAACATTCATAAATGTTAGAAATTGAGAAATATAAAATGTTACAAAATCACTGATTTGGTGTAGTGTATGAGGTATTTACATAGCCATCACTCCCATGAGTCAGCTTGATGTGGCTAAAACAGGAGTCATGCCAGACCAACTGAGGTTTCTCCTCCTATTAGGCATATTTCTTTGATACCATATTATGACTTTGTGATTGATTTGGTGGCCACCCATCGATTTTGATTACCAGAGTGTGTTTCGAGGTGGGCGATAGTAGCTGCTAGCCATTACCACCAGTCTGGATCCACAAAACGGTAGTATCCTACCTTGAGCATTGCCTCATGTGCCTTGTCACATGCCTTATCATGCCCACTACAAGTTTTTTTATACGGTACCTATGAAGTGCCCTCGGGGTAAACCACTGGTTTGGTGGAGCTTACAGTACTGTATAGACTACGGGAATATATAAATGTGTTAAGAGGGATATGGGTAAAGCCTTAACTCTATTTTAATACTTTACTTTACTATAGACATATTATAATAACATATTGTACTATCTAATAGATAGTTTAACGTCCTTAGGAGATGGCAATCTCGAATTTCTCTTAAATTATTGCACTCATATTAGACGCTGGATAGGAGATGTTAAACTCCGTAAATATCTCTGACACCATTACACTCATATTTATTTACTGTTGATTTAACTTACATAAGATCGTTAAGTTCTGACTCGAATGTTTTGTCTTTTCAATTCGCTCGAGTCAGTCTGAGCTTTTTGTGTATCGAAGATCGCTTTTCTGGAGAACGAATATGGAGATTTGTATACTATTAGTATTTATTATATTTATTTCACGGCATTATGTTGTTCCGCTGTATTTATTTATTACTGTTGTATGTAACTCTGATTTGTATTGTAAAAGTGTAATTAAATGTTATTTTTAAAACAGCTTCATGAACTTTTTATTTGATTATTATATTTTGTCATTCCACTATGAGATTCTGTATTTTGTTTCTTCCTTTCTGTGCTTTTTCTTATTTACCCCATAACAATTCTCTCATTTATATGGTTTGACTCTGACATGTGTGGTTTATCGTCGATTTAAACCGTCCAAAAAGGTGGGTCGTTACAATTATAAAATTAATTTAAAAAATAATATTTATTAATAAGATTAATAAATAAATTAATTTAAAGCTAATTAATTAAATGTATATACATGTATAATATATATAATTATATATGTTATGCGGCCTTGAATTGTTTGAGACAATGTGTGTGTACATATGTGTATAAAAGGATTTTTGAAATTAATAAAATTTAATTAAAATTGTTTAATTAAACAATTAATTAAAAGTTAATCAATATGTTTAAAACACATACACACATATATAAGTTATATGTGTATTACTATAGAGGTTATAGTGTATATAATATATATATTCAATATAATATGTTATAATTGAATAATATAATATATGTAATTAAAGTTTTGATTAAATAAATATAATTTAATTAATGTACTATTATGCATAAATATTATATAAGTCATATAAAATAAAACTTATATAATATGAATGTATAAACTAAAGGTGGAACAATAAGAAACCCAGTTAGAATTAAAGAAAAAATATATATATGTATAGTACATATACCGTGATTTCCAACGTGTATGACACTTGAATCATGAGGGTATTTCATTAGAAATATATTATTTCATAAGTCTATATCAATCGATATAATATATTGAGGATTATGAATCTTTAATATAAAGTTGCCCTCTACAGTCAGTACATTAATAAATTACTTACATAATCTCTAGTTATTATGCATTCCTAAAGCTAGAGATGTTTGTATAGTATTATTAATGTATAAACTAGATGAGGCAAAACACTTATACATTTTTATTGAGCTTTCCTTGAGGTATGCATAGTATACTTAGGCCATTGTAAAATAGTGAGTATGAGTGAATAATCTCTTTTACCTGTTGAGCTTTCATCAAGGTAAAAATAAGAGTACGACAACAAATCACGTGTTAGGAATTGCATATGATACAACCGATAAAGAGTTATCCATCGTATATGAGAGTATGATTTGTTGAGCTTTCCTTAACATTGGAATCCCTACGCATACGAGTCATGGCACCCTCCAATGAAGTCAAAAGACTTCTACGTTTCATCTTAGGGTTTGGAGAAAACATAAAAAATTAGTGTAAGCCTTAGTGGAAAAATGAAATGGTAACAATTGACATTTCTAATATTGTAAGAATACCTACTATATAAAGTTATAATAATCTACATTGATAAATTTGTACAATTAATATAATCGATAAAATGTTTATCAATTAAAATATACAAAAGAACTGAATTAGTATTGACAAACAAATCATAAAATATACTTACCAATAAATTTTTGAATGTTAACCCATGCAAGCGCTTTTTTATACAACCACTAGATATATTTGTAACATGATCACTTGCAAGTTTACTTTCCCGGGACTGTGCATTGTCTTCAATGAGTTTCAAACTCTACAAGCAAAAAAATGGATATTTGATCCATGTACAATCATATATAAAGGTTATATGGTGAATAATCATAATTCTTAATGCACAAAACCTGGATGAAGAGAGTGAATGGTCACTTCTACTTCATGAAGAAACATTGGAAACAAGAATTGTAAAATAATAGATACTTAATTAGGAATAAGAATAATGATATCCATTCTAAATGAATTTTCACATAGAAAATTGTTTTCTATGAAGTTTATTTTTCTTGAATTTAAGAAGCATAATCTTAAAATTCTCGACTGTAAATCAGTTATAGGAAATGAAGTAAATTTCCTATGTTAAGTAGTTGAATTGAGCTTCGTATATCATATGCTATTATAATAATGGTGGTAATAATGAGAGCATGCCATATAACACGTATTCGTCGCATTAAGTTATGAAAATTATTTTCATTAAAATGTACAAAATATTATTTATGGAATAATGATTATTTTCAGTATTAACTACAAAATAGACAATGGTTTTATTTTAATGTGAATATTCGATATAAATAAAGCTATAGTACTGGTATATATGATACATTGGAAAATACAGAAGTTTCTAAATTTATTCGCAATTATTTTGGAGTTATGGACTAAACTACAGTTTTGAAAAATAATTTTTTAATTATATGATTATGAATCATATGGTACTAGTAAATTATATCTCATATAATTAAGGGCAAAGCACCCATTTGGTAAGAGCATTATAAAAGTTGATGAACTCTTCGGATAGATAAAATAGATGTATGTAATTGCAACTTTATTGATACTAAAATGGTTTCACATTCTTCGTTATATTCACCAATGAGTTACCAATGCCATGGACATGTGTATTTGATACACATGTAGTATGTCTATGATAAACTCATAGAGTATAAAATGCAAGCAAATAAAATAAATGCAATAGAAAGCAAAATTGGTTCGATTTTATCGAACAGGTGAGTATATTGAAAGGAGTTCTGAATGAAACTAAAAATGAATGAAGATTCAATCTTAAAACTCACTCTTCCCTATGATACATAATGATGTATTGTAAGGAGTATTCGAACTTTATTGAACAAAGTATGATTCATGGTGAGTGAAGTTGAGTTAACTTGTTTCTATAAGGTCGCGTACTTAAAAGTAGTATACAAGATTAAAATTAGTTTATAAAGAATAGTTTACAAAATCATACAAGATAAGGCTTTATTAGAAACCCCAACATATCCCAGGCCAAGGAGTTGGCAGGTTGTGCAAGTCAAAAGATTACACATAATAATTGTATGTAAGGGATCTTGTATGAATTGTGCTAAAAGAATTTTGAGAACGATTATCATTGGATAATTAACATAAATTTTGAACATAAGTATCGTAAACAAAAACCAAATCAGTTTTATATGTAAGGCAATTCATAAAGTGTTTATGAATACTTGTTATGTTTCACCGAGAAACAACTGTTGTTTCAAGAAATACCAACTTCACAGTGAAGTAATTTCTTTGAGAAACTATTAATAGTAATATGGATTTGGATACGATCCAAAGATAAATCCGATTATGTAGGATGAAATGAACTTAACCTAACTTAAACGAACACATCACATTAGAGTATCTAACAAGTATCCTTACATATTGAAGAGAAATTATGAGTTCCTTATCAAATATCAAGAATAGTTAATCCTCAGTTTTCAATTAGACCATTAAGAGTGTTGACACTTCCATATGGTATGATGCTAAAATCCGAAAGGATTCCAATTACATTATCAAAATATGATTTTCGTTGTTGTACCTGAAGAGATATGATCCATCAGTCTCGAATATGTCTTCAAGAGTAAGACTAATGTAGTTGGAATAAATGAGCAACATTAACAGGAATAAAACCTTAAGTTTTCAATTGTTGAAAGTAGCGTAATAGATTCGTCATCAATTTGCTTAAGAAAATTCATATTTTCTCATAAACTTATCGCTTGGCCTGACTTTGTGTTTTAGTACATATGTATTGAAATGAAAATTTCTAAATAATGATTTAGAAGAGACTGTTTGCACGCAACAACCAAAGCGTTTTGAAGTCAGTGGAAGCAATATTGAGTTTATGAGTTTTGGATATGATATAAGAAATGATACGAAAGTATCATTCTCCAAGCATTATAATTGAATAAGTATTTTGATAGAAATATTAAATGGTTTGATTTTTAGTCGAAATGCATAGAAAGTGTGTATTTATAAGAAAGAATCACAAAAATGGTACATAGATATTTCTAGACTATAAGTAATCTACATACTGTTGATTGTTAATGATGTGCTCATGCTAAAATTGGTAATATTTAGGTTGTTTAATACTCGATATTAGATTTGTAAATTATATCTTTTATATTTAGTATAAGGGATGTTAAGAATGTCCTAAATGGTATGCATGGACACCTTATTAAAATGTTTAATAAAGTAATGTAAGATTGATTCCTTATGCTTTAGCAATATGAATTATCAAATATGTCGTATTGTCTGCAATATTGTAATTTGCTTACATGTTTGATACATGAAGCAAATATCAAATCCAAATTAATATCACTAAATGGTAATTTAGAGCGTTCTCACGTGTACGAAATACTAGAGAATTATTTATAGAAACAACTAACTCCTTTTAAAGGAGTATTCAAGCTCAAACTTCATAATTGATATTTAGTATAATATATCAATATCAAATTCACGTTTAAACATTATTTAAGTAGCTCTAAGTTGGACGTGTCCTATATGAAAGATTGTGGCTCATTCAACAAAAAAGCTAAGTACATCACCTTGAATAGCACCACAATAAAGGCAACATCAAAATATAAATGCACAAATTTATAACCGAGCTAGGTATGATTCTAAGTATTGAGAATACTACATCGTTATATGATAATAGGGTAATAATATGAGCTTACTAGAAGTTGAGAAACATACTTCGAATAGTTCTACATGATAAATGTAGTTTATCAACATCGGAATGAGTTGATTGACATACTATATAATTAAAACAATTTAACAGATCCATTCACGAAGGGTCTAACTTGATTAGTTCTCATCAAACTAATTGAATGGATATAATTGAGATCCATAACTGGCCCCAAGTGTTAGGGGGAGATTGATAGAGTGAGGGATATGCCCTAAGGGCAATTATGTAATTTGTTGCATATATCAAATTTGATAACCAATGTTGTTCGAAATAAAAATGTTTTCTTTATATTATATACTTGATATAATATGTTATGTTAATTATTTAATTTAATCATAAGTATATTTAATAGAAAATCTATAAATGTATTTTTTTGTGATCGTATTTACAATAATCATGAGTGATTTATCACACTAAAATAAACATACCTTTTTTAATTTTCCCAGTCAAGATATATCAAGACTATATATCGATACATATGTTGCGACTAGAGTGCGTAACGCTCTCCAAATGTTGCATGGTGCATTACTCATGACTATTGAGGGGCACCTAGGGGTTACATGTTGATAGTTATTAAATAATCGTGGAACGACTCACTTGATAATTTTCTATTGGTCAATATAACTGAGATCAACCAAAAAATATAGAAGTCACAATATTACACAATTCTCTTGAATTTAGAAAACTGTTGATCTCTAAAGTAGAAGCTGATTATGATTAAATTATGGCACAACTTCCATCGAATGACTATAGTTGGTCTAGTGGAAGCATTGGAAGTGCAACACCATTCAAGAGAGGATCCATCTTTTTCGTTATATGAGGTTAGTATCATAGCAACTGAAGTCGACCTAAAGATAAATTCTATTGTGAATGTAGTACGGTTAATAATAATTTTATTTTTAAATCAAGGACTTTGTGTTTGGACTACAGAGTTGAATATGAACGATATTGGAATTTTGACCATTACCATATTCCATAAGTACAATGTGATATATATTTTTGACAAAGAGAATGGTGTAAATAGTTGTCACTACTGTATAATGATTAATAAAGTAAAATTGGATTTTACTAAAACCAAGTAAGCGATAAGCTTGGCCATAATGTCACACCACCTGCTAAGTGATATGTGAACGTTAATGTTTGAATTATTCGATATTATTCGTGGACCAAAATACGCCTAAGAGTCGCATAAATGAAATGCTAAATTCTCCTGTTTACCATTTAATTTAACTAATTTGTAATTTTTATAAATTAATTAAATTAATTAATATTTATAAAATATTAATTATTAAACTTTATTTGATGTGCGTTGGACAATATTAAATATTGTGTATATAATAGTTATAAATACACTTATTGATATACGATATCATTGTGTGTTTAAATTGCATTTAAATGTATTAAATATTTTTTGAACTTGAAATGGATTAGTAGCCCATGAACGGGCTTGTATTTTCAAAAGATATTTGATGGGACTAGACAGGCCAAAGTGAAGGTGTTAGAGGCTTAGATTTTGGAATCAAAAGAAAAGAAAGAGTAAGAGAAAAATGTGGATCTAGATCGTCCTTTTACTCCTTAGACCCTCTCTTATTTAAACACTCCAACATTCATTTTATGTTGTGATTTTTTAGCCTCTCCTTCATCTTATATTTTGATCGAAAATTATACCTCACCCTATATTCTTTCAAGCATTTCCAACATCAAATAAAAGTCGATTCGATCATCGGTGGTAGCTATGTTTGGAAAGCTAGCAACTTCTGGATATGAGATTCAATTAAGGGTAGATTCTTTATTTCAAGGTTCAAACAATCAGGCATCGGTGAAAGGTAATATTACTTATTTATAATGTTTAGTATGCTCATTCGTGTCATATGCTAGCTTGGTTAGAAATTAATATCATGAATCTGCATACCGATGTATTGTCACATTGATGGTTCTATATATATGTATGTACATACATACATACATATATAATTATTTTATATATGAATGCTTGCCTATAGCTCAAAACCTAATTTTTAAAAAGCAATATAATGCTATTAAACGATTTTAATTAATTAAAATATATATTTAAATAATTTAAAACATACAATGTATGATTTAAATTTTGTAAAATTTATTTATGTCCAAAATTCTTTCGGCCATATAAACAAGATTATTTTCATGTATATATATTACATATATTTAATTATTTATTTAATTTAAAATAGGTTATACCAATAAAATAAATTTATATATTACAAATAAAATTAATAAAAATAAATTTCTTGCAAAATTTTGTTCATCGTATTTCTCATTTTGCTTTCAAAAAAATAATTTTTTTTAACAAGGTTCTATATAGATTTTTAAATAATAAAATAAATATCTATTACTAAAAATTACCCAAAACTAGAGTAAAATTAGCTAGGTCGAAAACGCTATTATAAGCATATTTAACATAATTTTATTATTGTATATTTATAATTAATTACGTGTTTATATATGAATATATATATATATTATCTTTAAATAAAAATTTAGATGAATTAAAATTATTTTATAAACTAATATTTAAAATATAATTTTGTGATTTAGTAATATTTGTAGTTATATACATATATGTATATATATTTATATTTATATACATATATATATATGTATATATATAAATTTCATAAATTCTTTATGTAGATTATCTACAATTAATTCATCATAATATTTATATAATATATGCGTATATATGCATTTAAAATTTCATAAATGTTTTATATAGATTATTTACAGTTAATTCATTATAATATACATACATACATATATATTAATTTGTATACATATTTTAATTTTATTATTTTGACGCACATATGTATATATTTAGACAATACATTTGTATACAATAGGGGATGACCTGTTTTATTGTGGTGTAAATCATAACGTCTATATACGGGCACGTTAAACCTTGTACATTCTATTATGTTGCACATGTGATACACATATATTATATAATATAAATTACAAAAAACATCATTTATCAGTTAAATTAAATATTTATTTTATTTAAAACATTATTAAGAAAAGTTCTAAATAAATTTACACTTCATAGGCCCAACAAAATATAAAAAGGTAAAGTTTTTTGAAATTCACTCATTTAACCGGCTACATGCTGGCCCAGTTCCAACATCACTGGCTTTGCAATTTGATCCGTTCATATTGAACTTCAATATAAACACGTTGAAGTGTATTATCGTGGAACTCCTAAGTACATTAAGGACAACCGAGAGTATGCTTACGAAGAAACCAAATGTGGTGCTTGGAAGAGTGCTTCTTCCTTGAATAGTTCGAATAAGGGAAAACATAGGTCAGCGGGATGAAAGGTTAAGGCTAAGAATAATCATGGGAAAGGTCAATGTTACTTTCGCTCAAAGAAGGGACTTTGGAAGATGAATCGTTCGAATTACCTAAAGACGCTCAAGTGGAAGGAATCAAATTCCACTTCTGAGGGTGATTTCCTTACAGAAAATTGTCTATGCATAAGTGCTTTTAGTTGGGTTTTATATACTAGATCTGAAACTCATATTTGTATTTTGTTGCAGGGACTTAGGTGCAAGAGGCCCGTGGAAAGAGGATGGGGGTATGGAATTCGAAGTGGCGAATGGAGCTATTGTTTTTTCCATCATGCGAGGAGATTAACATGTGAAACTTTCTAGTGGACATGATTTTGTTTTATATAATTGTTATTGTAATGAAATTTATTAATGGAATAACTTTTGTTTCCCTTCTGTTGGAAAAGAGATATAGTTTATTTGTTATGATAGAATTATGAATATTTGTTATGATAATAAAACTATTTGTTTGGGTGCTCTTAGTAATGGCATATATATACTTAATAATAATCATCTATTTGCAGTTTAAAATAATAATGTACCTAAAATAGATAAGAGATATTTTGGCAATATAGACTGAGTCATATTAGTAAGAAATAAATGAACAAGTTAAGAAACCAATGGTTTCTACCATCATTTGATTCTGAATTATTTGATACTTATCATATCTTAAAGTTAAAATGACCAAGCCTCCATTCAGTGGGAGTAATGAAAGATCTACAAAATTATTAGGACTCGTACATACTGATATATGAGGTCCTATGTCTAGAACTATATAAAGTGGAAACTCTTACTTTGTTACATTCGCTAATAATTTATTTATATAGATAATTGTATCTTATAAAACAAAAATTAGAGGTCTATGATAAATTCATAGAATATAAGAATGAAGTAGAAAACTAGACTGATAGTAAAAAGTAAAATACGTAGATCTGATCGAGGCAATGAGTCATTGGATATAAACTCCAAAACTACCTTAAAGAGCATGGGTTTTTCTCTTAAGCAACTCCTCCCCATACTTGTCAACATAATAGTCTTTCGAAAAGGAAGAATCAAACCTTGTTAGACATGGTTCGATCGATGATGAGTGACACTGAGTTACCTATTTCCTTCTGGGGATATGCGATAGAAATAATGACATATATGTTGAATTTCATATCATCTAAATATGTGTCTATGACTCCATATGAGTTACAGATCGGTAAGAAATCCCATCTTAGTTATCTTGAGGTGTGGGGTTATTTATCTTATATTAAAAATGTAGATCCCATTAAATTTGTGGGAAGATTAGTTTTATGTAAATTTATATGGTATCCAAGAAATTCTCGTGGATACATATTCTATCATACCAAGAAACAAAAGGTGTTTGTTCTAAGGCATGCTACCTTTTTGAAAATGGAATTTCTTTCATTAGAAATTAGTGGTAGTAAGATACACTTATAAGAGGCTTACGAAACTTCCAACAAAATCGAGTATTTAGATAATAATTCAACACCCAAAGATGATGATACACAACCTAGTAAAAGGACTAATAGGGAATCTCACGTACCAGAGAGATACTACAGGTTTCTCATTAGTGGCAAAAATGCATATTTCATCATTCATGACGATGATTCCCATGCATACCAATAAGCCTTGAAGAGTAACGATTATGACTTATGAGTTGATGTGATATAATCCAAAATTGATCCATGTACAGATAAGAAAAACAATGTCTGGACTATGGAGAATGTACTTGAAGGGTTTCATCAAATTCAAAGCGTTGATTATGAAGAAATGTTCTCACTAGTTTCCATGTTTAAATCAATTTAGCTTCTCCTTGCTGTGATTGCTTATTATGACTATGAATTAAGGTAGATGGACATTAAAATAGAATTTCTAAATGGTGATTTAGAAGAAATTGTTATATGTCACAGGCAAAGGGTTTTGTGTTCGGCAAGAGTAGCGATAATGCATATAGACTCTCAAGACGAATTATGGTCTTGAGTAAGCATCTAGGATTTGAAATAAATGTTTTGACAAGGTAATTAAAAAGTTTGGTTTTAGTCAAAACATAGAGGAAACACATACACATAGGAAATAACATAACGGTGTTATTATATTCTTTATTTTTGTACGTTGATGACTTGCTACTGGTTGGTAACAATATGCTAATGTTGTAATCAATGAAAACTTAGTTGTCCAATTATATTCCAACGAAGTATTTGGAGAGGCATCCTTTATACTTAGTTCATAAACCTATAGAGGTAGATCTAGAAGTTTGTTAAATTTTCTCAATCTATATACGAAAATACCATACGAAGAAGATTTAATATGGAAATTTTCAAGTACGAAAATGTTCCAGTGTGGCGTGGAATCGTCCTTTTCTTAGGGCTCCCCATATATGAATGAGGAAAGATAACATATGAGTAGGATTCCTTATGCTAGGCAACGGGTCCATCATATATGCTAGCTATGTACTAGGCCAAATATCGCTTTGGCGCTTGGCACTATTACCCGATGTTAGTCAGATTTAGGCAAAAATCATTGGAAAGTTGTATGGTATCCTTAAGTATTTGAAAATTGGTAGGGGTTTACTTCTTATTTGTGGAAACAAAGAACCTTTATGAAGGGGTACTTGAACTTGAGTTTTCATAGTGACGCCGATGCTAGAAAATCATTCAAAAGTTTTGTATTTACCCTAAATGAAGGGGTCATTAGTTGGAAAAGTTTCAATTAAGAAGTTATGACTGATTCAACCAAATAAGCTGAGTACATTGGCTTGAATGATGCGTAAAAAGAAGAAGTGTGGATGTACAAATTAATCAAGGAGCTAAGAGTTATTGTAAGCATTAAAGGTCCAATGCTTATTTATCATGACAATAATGTGGCAATATGGATTGCCAATGAACCCAAAGCTCACAAGAAGTCAAGAAATATCCTCCGCAAGTTCCACATAATAAGGTCATTTATCAATGATGGAGTGATCATAATCAAGAGAGTAGTTACTAAAGATAACATTCCAAGTCAATTCACTAAGGCACCTTTTCAGTTTAATTTTGGTAGGCTGACCGAAGGCATGAGGAAGAGGCTCCATAATTGGCCTCAAGTGCAAGTGGGAGATTGATAGAGTTAACGGTGCATCTTAGGGGCAATGATATAAATAGTTATAATCTTGTTCGAAACGAAGTATACTTTAGGTTTTCTTTTCTTTTATATGTGTCGTTATATATAGAGATATAAATAATGAAATAAATATGTTAAACGTATATAAGTAGAAAATCCTTAGTAGTATTTTATCGATTGCAGATATGAATATATTCTTAACCATAAGTATTGAATCTATATTTAAGTACTTCTAGATGTTACTAGTCAAGATGTATTAAGAAAAGGATATTGATACATCTGTAATGTGCTCTACTTAAATAAAGCAACATTCATATTGTCAAAAACTAAACGTTACAAATTAATAACAAAATTAATAGAAATGATATATAAATTTTTATGGCATTTTAATTATTATTTTTATGCCTAAAAACTAATTAGAACGATGTATAAAAGTCATATATTGATTTGATTATGGAATCTGCATACATAAATAAATTAAATAATAGATTTAATTATTAAATCAAATAGGCTTAGTGTCTAAAAACCCAGATATCAAGGCAACAACCATAACATATGAGAATAGGGTGTAGACTGGGTCTTCAGATTTGGAGAGAATGTGCTTGATAATTATGATCCAGATGGCTATAAATAACCAACCCATCATTGTCTTTTGACATTGAAACAAGCCCTTACCCTAGCCTCCTTTGCTGAAAATTGGTGATGCCATTGTAGATGGAGTTGTATCTCATAGTCAAGGAAAAGGGACTTAAAGTTCAAAATAGGAAACAACTAACAAGAAATGTATTCAACGGTTAGTAGGATCTTAATAGGGTCAAATTCTATTTTAGCAACTAATTCATATCCCTTTAAATTTATTCGGTCACAGATATAAAAAATTCAAAAATTTATTTTTAATAATTAAATAATATAATTTTTTTAACTATATTATATATTTATTTATAAAGTTCAATTCGATATTTAAAATATATATGGATATGTGTTTGTGTTTGTGTGTGTTTTAATATCCAAATCATTTAAATTATCTTCATATTTCATAAATTAAAAAAGGTTATATTCATAGAAAAATAAAAAATAATCTCAGATTTTTAGTATATATGTGCGTGCGTGCGTGTGTATGTGCATGTGTGCATATATTTAAAATTTACGTAAAAAACTATTAATTGCTCATGACATTCCAAATTAATTTAAAAATATTTTTAATTTTTAAGGAAGTCAAATTGATCTAAAGTTTGAATTTTACATATATATTAAAAATTATCAAATATATACATATAAATAAGTAATTCTTATACGTGCAACTTATTTTAATTTCGAATAATATATTTTAACATACATATTTATATATATGCCAAGAAAATGTAATATATAAATTTAAATACTATAATGTTATATATATATATAATTATTAAAATTATTAATAACTAAAATACTAATTTTTTTTATTAATGTAGATGCATATTCACGCATGCACATTAAATTGACATCGTTATTAGCCCATGACATTAAATCAATTCATCAACCATAAATCACAATAGTTATTGTATGTATATTCGAGGTTAGATCACCATTTTCAATATAATTAGAGCGTTTGCATTGTGAACATGAATAGTTATAAAATTAAAATATAAAATCAAAATAAAATAAAATAATATAATATAATAAATATATAAAAAAGGTTTAATACATAAATCAATTAAAACCTTAAAACTTTATTGATCAATACCCTGATTTAGTACGAAATTATTATGCATGTAGGTACAAAACACTATCTTATAAAAACTAATACAATGTTTTTTTTTGAAATTCTCCCATTTATGCCCATTGTCAATGAACTTAATCCAACAAAATAGACGTTGAAAAATTTGAATTTGGAGATACATATTCATGCTGTTCGCTTTTACTTGAAATTAGATATCTTAATAAGACGTTGTGCCCTATGTCGGTATTAGCAACGTTCTATGTAACGACCCAAATTTTCCATCATTTGATTTCGAATATTTAAATGGTGTTGAATAGTGGATTTGGAATATATATTTATTTTTGAATATGAAGAATTTTGTTGAAACTATAGAATGAATTTAAATTTCAAATATAACGGTTTATCGTAATACGGAAATGGTGAACAATTGAAATTTGAGTTGAATATGAATTGAAACAATTTTTAATGTTGATATAAATTATATTTTAATTAGAATTGAGTAAGTAAGTTTTTAAAATTAGAATTCTAAGTAATTTCGTCAACTTCGAAAATTGTTGTTATTATCGACACGTTAAAATATTGATTCGTGGTATAGGCTCGGAATTTGATGAATCCGATTCCATTGTATCCATAATAGCGTATTGCTATCTGATTTCAAATTTTGTAGTGATTGGAGTTACCGTTTGGTCGTATGGGATAAAAATGCATTGAAATTTATATCGAAAATTTTATATTATAATTGGGTTCAAAAAGCTATTTTCGCCATACGATCGAATTGGGTCTTGAAACTTGTTCCATGGTGTTCGACATATGGATATGACATTAGGAACACCAGACAGCATGCTTCGTTTGGAGTTCAGATAAATTTGACATGCACAGTAATTTAAATTTTTCCTGTAAATATTAGCCTCCCTCCTATTTTCTAAAACCCTAACAAAAAATGTCAGCCGCCACCCCTCTTTATCATGATTCAACGGCCACCAAAACTCCGGCTAATCATCACCCTTTCGAGCGAAACTTTCTACGTGAAACTTGTCGAGCTTGAGACCGTGAACCCATCCATACAAACCAAAACAATCTCGAGTAAGATCACCCCGTGGTTGGCCCGACCAACCACCCACTAAGACGAAATAAAAAGGACATCTCAAAAACATATGTAAGAAAATTAATCGACAAATGTAAGTTTAATCAACAAGTGGCAATATTTTTATTTTTATTTTTGATAAATGTTTTAAGAAGAAAGTTAGTTTTTCACAAACACTTTTCCTTCATCTTCTTTTCTTAAGTTCAAAACAGAAAATCATTTTTCAAAACCTGATAATGAAAACCAAAAGCAAATCTGAAGCAAAATTTAAAATCTGCAAAGCTGCAATTCAAATCTACTGCAATACAAAAGGGTTTTCAACATGAACATTAGTTTCAACATTCTTTTAAATCATCAAATTGAAGGCATGCAAGAATTCAATTTCTTCATCAAAGCAAAATTTGATCTGCAACCTCAAACCAGAAAGTTGTTCAAGCTTGGAAGAAATTGAAACTACTCTTCCTATAAAGAAAGAGGTGAGTAAATTCTTTTAAAAACAGTTTTAAACAAATATGTAGTGGGATGCTGATGCATGTGTTGGAATTTGCTTTGATATTGAATACATGTTTACATTAGTACTGTTGTTTATGCATGATTGAGGATATGGAATGTCTGGTATAGATGAACCTGAAAAGTTCATCTCTGTATATTTACAGAGAGTTGTTCTTCCTATAGAAAGATGCAAAAAATTTCCAATCTAAACCTTATTTGAACTTGTGATGTGGATGAAAGTTGTATATTTATGTTTGTTGGTAATATTAAAAATAGTTTCTGTAAATTTAAATTTACAAATAATTTTTAAAATGAAATTTACAGTAAAACTTTGTTTCATGTCAAAAATCAATAAACTTAATTTATGCTATGAATTATATGATTGGATTTGTAGATAAAAATGATGATTTTAACATGCAATCCTTCTATCACGCTGTACTGTAGCAAACACGATCCCGGTCTCACCGAAACCAAATGCCATTTTAATGGCCAAGTTGTTTAAGGGTTTAAACAATTTAAACTTATATTCAGGATGATATAAACAAATAGATGAATCTTATTATCACAATAGATAATTCATATCAAACATTCATCTCACAAAGCAGCATATCACATATCAGAGATATCCAAATCATCCAGTATCAACCAAACACCCAATATCAATTATCCAATATAAATCAATCATCCAATATTAACCAATCATCAAAAAGCAGAATTGATTAACTCTAAATCAATTGGATTACCTAAATCCTTCTTCATTAATTAATTCCAAATAAAGTAAATTAACCATTTCTTAATGATCTTCCTTAATAAATCTTCCTTGATTGATTATCTTATAATTACATTCAAGTAATTATCCTTAACCATATACAGTAATTAACTTTTAATTACTATCATTAATTACATTAATTAATGATCCTTCATTACTTCCATTTATTAATTAACTATGATTAATTGCATTAAACCTCAATTAATTACAATTAATTAATCATACTTTATTAATCAACCTTGATTAATTAATTAATTATATTAACTAACAATCCTTATTAATTAATAATTTCTTTAATTAAATAATTAACTTGAAATTAATCATCTTATTAATTAGTCTTAATTAATCATAAACAGTAATTAACAACTTGTAATTACTTATCTTAATTAATTAACTTCTTAATTAATTATATTAACCCTTTGATTAATTATTCTAATTAATTAATCTTTAATTACTCCATTAAGTAATTATTAATAAATTAAATTAATAAATAATCCTTAATTAATTGCTTTATTAATTAATTACATTTAGATTAATTACCCTCGGTAATTAATCTAAACTTAATCTCATTCATTAATTAATTAATCACATTAATTAATTAACTAAAAATAACTAAGTAATTAACCCTTAATTACTTACATAAGTAATTATCTTCTCATTACTTCCATAGATGATTATTCTTTAAATCAATTACCTTAACAAGTAATTAATCCCATCATTCAATAATTCTTAATTCTTCAATTAATTAATTACTCCATAACTAATTAACTTCAAAACAATTATATTAATTAATCCTTAGATTAATAACATCTAGTGATTAATCATTAATCACTTCAATCTTTAATTACTTCCATAAGTATTTGCTTCCATAAGAAATTACACACTAATTACTTCATAAGTAATTTCTCTTTCCTCAATTACATTCAATAATTAACCATTAATTACTTCATTAAGTAATTACACTTAATTAATTCATAATTAAGTGATTATTTATAATTAAATAAACAATTAACTAATCATTTAAAATTAATTAAATAATTATTTAATTAACTTCTTATATTTAAAAACCCTTAATTAAATAAGAAAAACCTTAATCCTAATTAAACTTTACTTATTAACAAATCATATTTTAATTAAGTATTCTTTAGTTCATATCCAAATAATTTAACCTTATTTATCTTTATAAATAAATTATTTGAAATTAATTAAATTTTAATAACCTTAAAGACAAATTATACAATTTGGTTTACAAAATTATAACTTAAACTTTAGTTGAAAATAAAGCATTTAGAAATCAATTTCAAATTTAAAACACTTTAATTATCTAATTTTAAACTTATTTATTTTCAATATAAATTGAAACTTAGTTTTTAAATCATTACTTTAAAAAAATATGCTTAAAACTTTGATTCAATATTTTTAAAATTTGAAAACACTCCTTTAAATTGAAACTCTTCTTTCTAAATTAAAATTCAAAATTAAATTAAGATAATTACTTTCAAAAATAAACATCTTAACAATTAAAATTTAAAATAAATTCAATTGATACTTTAAAAGTTCGATTAACTTTTACTTCAAAGAACAAACTCTTTAACTTTGTAAATCTATTTCTTCTTATAAAACTTGAATTTGTTTTTCATTCAATCAACATGTTTTAAATCATCAACTTTATTTTTTTTTATTTTATAGTACAAACCAAAAACACACAACCCCAAAACTCGAGTTAATCACTCAAACTACCCGTTCCTACCCCAAAGCAAAACCCAACATCATCTACTTCGAGTCGACCCTTATGAAAATGCGATAACTACTTCGGTCTCAACTCGTCTTCCCTAAATCATAATTCACAGTGCACACAAACGTGCACGGTGCACCTACCCTATCGTCTCTGGCCAACCAAGGTCGTCGCGGCCATCGACGTCGATCACACTATCACACGCGAGCAATAATACGAACTCAGATCCATCAACATACATGCGAAACAAAATTCGATCATTAGCTCGAAAAAAAACTGCAGAACTTCGACCACCAAACCTCCCCATTGCCGACCATTACGACGTCGGAACCTATGGCTCTCCTACCGGAGTAACCTCGCGCCACCACGATGCTATCGCGACCCTCGCGATCGAGACCACAACTCAAATTTGCAGAGATCACTACAATTTTATCTCAACCACAACGACAGTAAAAAAACCCTAAATCGATCAATTCGAACAAACTGTCCATTGGAAAAATTCAAAAGCATTTTTCCCTTCATCCTCAACTCAAAAGAAAGCCTCGATCAAGATCTCAACTCAAATCAAGGAGTTTATCATCGGCAATTGATCAACTTGCCGAAACCTTTCATCCCCAAATTCCCAACAAATTATCAACTTAAAAATTAAGAATTGCATGTTAAAAATCATAATTTTTATCTACAAATCCAATCATATAATTCATAGCAGAAGTTAAGGTTATTGATTTTTGACATGAAACAAAGTTTTACTGTAAATTTCATTTTAAAAATTATTCGTAAATTTAAATTTACAGAAACTATTTTTAATATTACCAACAAACATAAATATACAACTTTCATTCACATCACAAGTTCAAATAAAGTTTAGATTGGAAAATTTTTGCATCTTTCTATAGGAAGAACAACTCTCTGTAAATATACAGAGACGAACTTTTCAGGTTCATCTATACCAGACATTCCATATCCTCAATCATGCATAAACATCAGTACTAATGTAACATGTATTCAATATCAAAGCAGATTCCAACACATGCATTAACATCCCACTACAGATTTGTTTAAAACTGTTTTTAAAAGAATTTATTCACTTTTTAATTTGCAGAGCACAGTAGAGCAGGTTTTTTGATTCTTCCAGGCTTGAATCTTTATTCTAAAAAAGCTTTTGATCTTGCTTCGCTGAAGAAAATCATCTGCATGCCTTCAGTTTGATGATTTAAAATGTTGAACTGATGAGTTAATCTTGATCTTCATGAATTGCAGGTTGAAGTTTCAGATTTGATTTGCTTTTGAACTGGTTTGCTAATTTGCAGTTTTTACTTTAGATTTTATCTTTGCTTTTGGATTTTAATTTCAGATTTAATTTCCAATTTTCAGGTTTTGAAAATAATTTCTGGTTTTAAAAAACTTTCTAGTTTGAGTTAAGAAAAGAGAACAAAGAAATGAAAGTGTTATGTAAAAAACTAATTTTCTTCTTAAACATTTATTTTAAAATTAAAATAGAAATGTTGCCACATATTGTTAATTTGAACAAATGTCATTCATTTCTTAATTGCCTTACATGTGTTTTTGAGATGTCCTAACATGTTTACACATGTTATTAAGTATTTTTAATAAATTTTCATTTAATTTAAAATGTTAATATAAGCTTACTTATTTAATTCACTAAATTAATAAATACTTATGTATGCATAAATAAATTTAATCCTTAAAGAAAATATTATAAAGCTAGTTATAATACAAATAAATCTTATACATGTATTTTAAAATCTAAAACATTTAACTTCATTGTTTAAGAAATAATTTTAAAAAGAAAGTTTATTAATAACTTTATATATACATTTTTATAACCATTTCAATTTAAGCATTTTAAAAGAAAACAAAATAAAACTTTATTTAAACCCTTTTTAAACTATCATATTTAAAAATAAACAATTATCTTATATTTTGAACACAATTGAATACATCTTAAATTATCTTTTTGAAAAATATTAATTTTAAAACAAAGCTTTAAATTACAATATTGATTCATATATATAAATTATTAACAGATTAAATTTTAAGACAACTCCAAATTATAACATATACATACATATATATTACAATTTGAAAATTCATCTTTTAATTAAAAAAAAGATTTTCCCATTCACAATATATATATATCAAATACAGGTAAATAGGCACAAGGAAGAAGTTGCAAAAAATTTAGTTTAAGGGACAACAAGTTTGCTTTTTAACCTGAAGAATACTTTTTAGTGTAAACTGAAAATGATAGTTACAACTATCATTCTGTAATTTACACTAAAAAGTGTCCTTCAGCCTAAAAAACAAACTTCTTGTCCCTGAAACTAAATGTTTTTCTAACTTTTTCCTTTAGCCTAAAAACCCCTATCAAATATATATATTATAAATAGAATAAAATTTTATTAGCTCTGAAAAATAAATCTCATCAACTTTAAATTGTTAAAAAGATATTGATCAAAATTACCAGATTTAATATTTATTAACTTTTAAAAAGATTAAATTTACCAATTTAAATTAAAGTTATAAAGAAAAATTATCAAATCAAATTAATTATTAATACAGATTATTAAATTGATATTGCCCAAAATTCCGGGTCGTCACATTCCTCACCCCTTAAAAGAATTTCGTCCCCGAAATTTAAAAGTAAAGGTAATTTAATAACCCAGCAAAGATTTTAATTTTCAAACAGCAAAGCATTCCTATTATCCAGTAACTAACAACCATAGCAATCAAACAAACAAACAAACTTAACTAATTATCTTGACGCAAATCAGAATAAATCTTTCTAACTATCTAGAGTTTCCCAAGTATAAATCACCGGGAGACTCGCTCTATAGAAACTCAACTAAGTACACCACCAAAATCCAGAGCTCTCTCTCTCTCTCTCTAGATCATCAATTTGAGCAGAACATCAGACTATACTCAAGTCTAGCACAACTTCCAAATCCAACCGAACTACAGATTCTACAACCTACAATGAATCATACATGTACTCCCTCAGAGATACGTGAAATACAATGAATTCCAGCTATCTAAACTAGCAATTCAATCTTATCCTATCAAAAATACAGATAAGAAATCTCAAATGCCTCAGAACTAACCATCCAATGTTACCCAATTACTGCTTTCTTAACCAGAGAAATGTTAACAACTATGAAGTCTCCAACTTCAAATTCCAAACTCCTTATCTCATATCTTCATAACTCAACAGACAATCCTAGACTGTCAATCTTCTTCCTGATCAGCTCAACCTATGCTGATGCTTCCAGAAACAACTGGACCAAAGCAAACCAGTTTCTGGATCCTATTCAACAGAAAAGTCTTTCAAGATCCGTCGAAATCCAGAACACAAGCTCTACTTCTCAAGCGATAGCAAACTGAACTTGCTTCCTTCCTCGTTCAGCTGCTATCTCGCTTCCGCTGCACAACTCTGATTCTAAAATAGATGAGAATACTGTTGATGAACACGAATACAAACTTATCAAAATATCCGGGAAACTTTTTCATCAAATCTTTAAAATCTTAGTGACCTATCTGACTCGGTCACACTACCTTATAACAGAAATCCAACTCAAAAACTAGATCTGACCCATCCAAATTCCAAAAATTCCTGAGTTGCTACACCAACTCTCTCTTCTCCAAGAACCATCCTACTACTAGGCTAACCACCAATATTGCTTCTGGAACCGAAACAATATGGAACTCAACTCCAGATGCTGACAAACTTCTAATTACATCAGTAGCTCCTACTTCTACATGAGAACCCTCAGTCTCAAACAAAAGATTGCCTAAGAAAAATTCCCAAATTAATCGCAAGTCCTTTTGCGATCCTACCTAGTTATGATTCCAAAGAAACAATCCTCTCTTTACCAATCAGAACAACTTTAAGCTTTTCGAAACAAGATTAACCCTTCAAGAAAGCTTTCACCATCTGCCCGGATTGCTGAAAGAAGAACCACCAATATTCCTGAACTATCGGAGAGACGACCACACTGCTGCTTCCCAACCCTACCTTGAAGATACTGCAAAGCTAAAAGACCTTCTTGCCGGCACACTGAACACTTCGAGCTGCACCGCTACCACAGCTAACCAAGGAGTCCTAATCCAAAGGCCCCTCGAACTCCAAAATGATCAACAAACCACACAAAAGACCTTCGAGATGGCAAACATCCTCTCAAGAAATTCGGGCTCCAAGCCAAGCATCAACATCTCACTTTCCTTAAGGAATGACAAATGAGACCATGTCGAAGCGAAGCAACTCATAGACCTTAGTCTCATATTCCAAAACAACCAACCTCCATGCTAAAGATCTAGATAACTTCTGCACAGACGAATCTTCCCTATGGCAGGTAAAGACCGCTCCTCAACTACTTCTAAAACTGGCTTCAAGAGAAAACATCTTCGAAAGTATCCATGGGTACTGCATCTCACCACGCAGCTACCAAGATACCATCACTTACTACTGCACTTCCAACAGATCCAAACTTACACTACAAAGATGGACTCCGATCTTTAAAAATATTTCCTTCGAATATCAGAGAAATCCTTACTACAAACTACACATCTCACTTGAGACGGTACTAGGTCTACAGTCTCAACAAAAATACTTCCAACCTCAACATAGGGACCTCTTCCATTAGTGGTAGTCGTGTTATACACACACACCACTACTCCATCTACCTCTAAACTTATGTTGGAAAATCCGAACAGATAATCCAACAGATTTAGGTAGATATAGATATATATAAATATATAGTTATATATAAAAATACAAGTACGCTCTCTCAAGAAAGGCACCACTCCAGAGCCTAGGTATTCACTCAACCTAATGCTCTGATACCAGCTGTGGCGACCTAAATTAATCACTTATGTGGTAATTAATTAAATTTGCAGTTTTTGCTTATGAAGTAATTAGTGTGTAATTTCTTATGGAAGTAATGACTTATGGAAGTAATTAAATTGAAGTGATTAATGATTAATCACTAGATGTTATTAATCTAAGGATTAATTAATATAATTGTTTTGAAGCTAATTAATTATGGAGTAATTAATTAATAGAAGAATTAAGAATTATTAAATGATGGGATTAATTACTTGTTAAGGTAATTGATTTAAAGAATAATCATCTATGGAAGTAATGAGAAGATAATTACTTATGTAAGTAATTAAGGGTTAATTACTTAGTTATTTTTAGTTAATTAATTAATCTGATTAATTAATTAATTAATGAGATTAAATTAAGATTAATTACTGAGGGTAATTAATTAAAATGTAATTAATTAATAAAGTAATTAATTAAGGATTATTTATTAATTTAATTGATTAATAATTACTTAATGGAGTAATTAAAGATTAATTAATTAGAATAATTAATCAAAGGGTTAATATAATTAATTAAGAAGTTAATTAATTAAGATAAGTAATTACAAGTTGTTAATTACAATTTATGATTAAGTAAGACTAATTAATAAGATGATTAATTTCAAGTTAATTATTTAATTAAAGAAATTATTAATTAATAAGGATTATTAGTTAATATAATTAATTAATTAATCAAGGTTGATTAATAAAGTATGATTAATTAATTGTAATTAAGTGAGGTTTAATGCAATTAATCATAGTTAATTAATAAATGGAAGTAAATGAAGGATCATTAATTAATGTAATCAATGATAGTAATTAAAGGTTAATTACTGTATATGGTTAAGGATAATTACTTGAATGTAATTATAGGATAATTAATCAAGGAAGATTTATTAAGGAAGATCATTAAGAAATGATTAATTTACTTTATTTGGAATTAATTAATAAAGAAGGATTTAGGTAATCCAATTGATTTAGAGTTAATCAATTCTGCTTTTGGATGATTGGTTAATATTGGATGATTGATTTATATTGGATGAAGGGAAAAATGCTTTTGAATTTTTCCAATGGCCAATTTGTTCGAATTGATCGATTTAGGTTTTTATACTGTCGTTTTGGTTGAGATAAAATTGTAGTGATCTCTGCAAATTTGAGTTGCGGTCTCGATCGCGAGGGCCGCGATAGCATCGTGGTGGCGCGAGGTTGCCCTGGTAGGAGAGCCATAGGTTCCGGCGTCGTAATGGTCGGCAATGGGGAGGTTTGGTGGTCGAAGTTCTGCAGTTTTTTTTCGAGCTAATGGTCGAATTTTTTTTCTCATGTATGTTGATGGATCTGGGTTCGTATTCTTGCTCGCCTGTGATAGTATGATCGACGTCGATGGTCGCAACGACCTTGGTTGACCGGAGACGATGGGATAGGTGCACTGTGCACGTTTGTTTGCACTGTGAATTATGATTTGGGGAAGACAAGTTGAGACCGAAGTAGTTATCGCGTTTTCATAAGGGTCGACTCGAAGTAGATGGTGTTGGGTTTTGCTTCGGGGTAGGCACGGGTAGTTTGAGTGATTAACTCTAGTTTTGGGGTTGTGTGTTTCTGGTTTGTACTGTAAAATAAAAAAAAATAAAGTTGCTGATTTAAAACCTGTTGATTGAACGAAAAACAAGTTCAAGTTTTATAAAAATAAATAGATTTACAAAGTTAAAGAGTTTGTTCTTTGAAGTAAAAGTTAATCAAACTTTTAAAGTATTAATTGAATTTATTTTAAATTTAAATTATTAAGATGTTTGTTTTGGAAAGTAATTATCTTAATCCTGTGGCGACCCGACTTTCTATCACCAGAAAGACGCATCACTATTTAAGAAAGAAAGGGATAAAAGAAGAAAAGATAAGAAAGAAGAAACACAACAACATCAGATACTCACAGCGGAACGAATGAAATATAATATATCTCATAAAATATTACATAGTATCACATTACATCAGAGTACACAACTTATACAACAACATAGTAGACAGTTATAAACATCTGTCTAACTATACAACTCAAGTACACAAGATACATATATCACAAAAACACAGCGGAATCATAATATATCTACACGTGGAAGCCTCCTGCTCCAAAAATCCTCCAGAGTTCGTCAAGCAAACCTGAATCCCTCGACTACTCATCCATAATATGAGCACCCAAGAGTTTAATAAAACAGAAAATAAACACTCGGGTCAGACAGGGGTCTGGTGTGAGTAAACGGGTTAAAATTTCTTAACTTTAGAAAAACCTTTGAAAAGAAAAGGTATCACGTAAGACTTCCCACACATAAACATGGAATATTTTTTACCTTACGCTAACCAAAACATTTGATAGGAAGTCCAGTGATATTATAATAGTGCCTAGGGTTTTCAAGTAAATAAGAAATAGCCGAAATTGTTACATTTATTAATTTCCAGCTACTAGCCACAAAAGTGGGTAATACAAACAAAACTGTAGGGTCTCGTAGGAAGAATGGGTTTCCATCAATGACAGGGCTACCAGGGTACCACCCGTCACAGTACGTGGCCTAGATCAACATACCGAGGATTACGCCCAATCCCCTGCATCACAAAGCTGGGGCCATTCCTTACTGAACAGTCCCGAGTAAGATCACCTCGTGGTTGGCGCGACCAACCACCCACTAAGTCGAAATAAAAGGGACATGTCAAAAACATATGTAAGAAAATTAAGCAAATTGAGTGACAAATATAAGTTTAATCAACAAGTGGCAATATTTTTATTATTATTTTTAATAAATGTTTTAAGAAGAAAGTTAGTTTTTCACAAACACTTTTCCTTTGTCATATTTTCTTAAGTTCAAAACAGAAAATCATTTTTCAAAACCTGATAATGAAAACCAAAAGAAAATCTGAAGCAAAATTTAAAATCTGCAAAGCTGCAATTCAAATCTACTGCAATTCAAAGGTGTTTTCAACATCAACATCAGTTTCAACATTCTTTTAAATCATCAAATTGAAGGCATGCAAGAATTCAATTTCTTCAGCAAAGCAAAATTTGATCTGCAACCTCAAACCAGAAAGTTCTTCAAGCCTGGAAGAAATTGAAACTGCTCTGCCTATAAAGGAAGAGGTGAGTAAATTCTTTTAAAAACAGTTTTAAACAAATATGTAGTGGGATGTTGATGCATGTGTTGGAATTTTCTTTGATATTGAATACATGTTTACATTAGTACTGTTGTTTGTGCATGATTGAGGATATGGAATGTCTGGTATAGGTGAAACTGAAAAGTTCATCTCTGTATATTTACAGAGAGTTGTTCTTCCTATAGAAAGATGCAAAAATTTTCCAATCTAAACCTTATTTGAACTTGTGATGTGAATGAAAGTTGTATATTTATGTTTGTTGGTAATATTAAAAGTAGTTTTTGTAAATTTAAATTTACAGATAATTTTTAAAATGAAATTTACAGTAAAACTTTATTTCATGTCAAAAATCAATAACCTTAATTTCTGCTATGAATTATATGATTGGATTTGTAGATAAAAATGATGATTTTTAACATGCAATCCCCCTATCACGCTGTACTGTAGCAAACCCGATCCCGGTCTCACCGAAACCAAACGCCATTTTAATGTCTAAGTTGTTTAAGGGTTTAAACAATTTAAACTTATATTCAGGATGATATAAACAGATAGATGAATCTTATTATCACAATAGATAATTCATATCAAACATTCATCTCACAAAGCAGCATATCACATATCAGAGATATCCAAATCATTCAGTATCAACCAAACACCCAATATCAATCATCCAATACAAATCAATCATCCAATATTAACCAATCATCCAAAATCAGAATTGATTAACTCTAAATCAATTGGATTACCTAAATCCTTCTTCATTAATTAATTACAAATAAAGTAAATTAATCATTTCTTAATGATCTTCCGTAATAAATCTTCCTTGATTAATTATCTTATAATTACATTCAAGTAATTATCATTAACCATATACAGTAATTAACCTTTAATTACTATCATTAATTACATTAATTAATGATCCTTCATTTACATTCATTTATTAATTAACTATGATTAATTGCATTAAACCTCAATTAATTAAAATTAATTAATCATACTTTATTAATCAACCTTTATTAATTAATTAATTATATTAACTATAATCCTTGTTAATAAATAATTTCTTTAATTAAATAATGAACTTGAAATTAATCATCTTATTAATTAGTCTTAATTAATCATAAACAGTAATTAACAACTTGTAATTACTTATCTTAATTAATTAACTTCTTAATTAATTATATTAACCCTTTGATTAATTATTCTAATTAATTAATCTTTAATTACTCCATTAAGTAATTATTAATCAGTTAAATTAATAAATAATCCTTAATTAATTACTTTATTAATTAATTACATTTTAATTAATTACCCTCGGTAATTAATCTAAATTTAATCTCATTCATTAATTAATTAATCACATTAATTAATTAACTAAAAATAATTAAGTAATTAACCCTTAATTACTTCTTAATTACTTACATAAGTAATTATCTTCTCATTACTTCTATAGATGATTATTCTTTGAATCAATTACTTTAACAAGTAATTAATCCCATCATTTAATAATTCTTAATTCTTCAATTAATTAATTACTCCATAATTAATTAACTTCAAAACAATTATATTAATTAATCCTTAGATTAATAACATCTAGTGATTAATCATTAATCACTTCAATCTTTAATTACTTCCATAAGTAATTACTTCCATAAAAATTACACACTAATTACTTCATAAGTAATTTCTCTTTCCTCAATTACATTCAATAATTAACCATTAATTACTTCATTAAGTAATTACAATTAATTAATTCATAATTAAGTGATTATTTATAATTAAATAAACAATTAACTAATCATTTAAAATTAATTAAATAATTATTTAATTAACTTCTTATATTTAAAAACCCTTAATTAAATAAGAAAAACCTTAATCTTAATTAAACTTTACTTATTAACAAATCATATTTTAGTTAAGTATTCTTAAGTTCATATCCAAATAATTTAACCTTATTTATCTTCATAAATAAATTATTTGAAATTAATCAAATTTTAATAACCTTAAAGACAAATTATACAATTTGGTTTACAAAATTATAACTTAAACTTTAGTTGAAAATAAAGCATTTAGAAATCAATTTCAAATTCAAAACACTTTAAATTATCTAATTTTAAACTTATTTATTTTCAATATAAATTGAAACTTAGTTTTTAAATCATTACTTTAAAAAAAAATGCTTAAAACTTTGATTCAATATTTTTAAAATTTGAAAAAACTCCTTTAAATTGAAATTCTTCTTTCTAAATTAAAATTCAAAATTAAATTAAGATAATTACTTTCAAAAACAAACATCTTTACAATTTAAATTTAAAATAAATTAAATTAATACTTTAAAAGTTTGATTAACTTTTACTTCAAAGAACAAACTCTTTAACTTTGTAAATCTATTTCTTTTTATAAAACTTAAACTTGTTTTTCATTCAATCAACATGTTTTAAATCATCAACTTTATTTTTTTTTATTTTATAGTACAAACTAGAAACACACAACCCCAAAACTCGAGTTAATTACTCAAACTACCCGTTCCTACCCCAAAGCAAAACCCAACATCATCTACTTCGAGTCGACCCTTATGAAAATGCGATAACTACTTCGGTCTCAACTCGTCTTCCCTAAATCATAATTCACAGTGCACACAAATGTGCACGGTGCACCTACCTTATCGTCTCCGGCCAACCAAGGTCATCGCGACCATCGACGTCGATCACACTATCACACGCTAGCAAGAATACGAACCCAGATCCATCAACATACATGCGAAACATAATTCGACCATTAGCTCGAAAAAAATTGTAAAACTTCGACCACCAAACCTCCACATTGCCGACCATTACGACGCCGGAACCTATGGCTCTCTTACCAGAGAAACCTCGTGCCACCACGATGCTATCGCGACCCTCGCGATCGAGACCGCAACTCAAATTTGCAGAGATCACTAAAATTTTATCTCAACCAAAACGATAGTAAAAAAACCCTAAATCGATCAATTCGAACAAATTGGCCATTGGAAAAATTCAAAAGCATTTTTCCCTTCGTCCTCAACCCAAAAGCAAGCATCGATCAAGATCTCAACTCAAATCAAGGAGTTGATCATCGGCAATTGATCAAATTGCCGTAACCTTTCATCCCCAAGTTCCCAACAAATTATCAACTTAAAAATTATGATTTGCATGTTAAAAATCATCATTTTTATCTACAAATCCAATCATATAATTCATAGAAGAAATTAAGGTTATTGATTTTTGACATGAAACAAAGTTTTACTGTAAATTTCATTTAAAAAATTATTTGTAAATTTAAATTTACAGAAACTATTTTTAATATTACCAACAAACATAAATATACAAATTTCATTAACATCACAAGTTCAAATAAGGTTTAGATTGGAATTTTTTTGCATCTTTCTATAGGAAGAACAACTCTCTGTAAATATACAGAGACGAACTTTTCAGGTTCATCTATACCAGATATTCCATATTCTCAGTCATGCATAAACAACAGTACTAATGTAAACATGTATTCAATATCAAAGCAAATTCCAACACATGCATCAACATCCCACTACAGATTTGTTTAAAACCGTTTTAAAAAGAATTTACTCACTTTTTAATTTGCAGAGCACAGCAGAGCAGGTTTTTTGATTCTTCCAGGCTTGAATCTTCATTCTGAAAAAGCTTTTGATCTTTCTTAGCTGAAGAAAATCCTCTGCATGCCTTCAGTTTTAATGATTTAAAATGTTGAACTGATGAGTTGATCTTGATCTTCATGAATTGCAGGTTGAAGTTTCAGATTTGATTTGCTTTTGAACAGGTTTGCAAATTTGTAGTTTTTACTTCAGATTTTATCTTTGCTTTTGGATTTTAATTTCAGATTTGATTTCCAATTTTCAGGTTTTGAAAATATTTTCTGGGTTTGAAAAACTTTCTAGTTTGAGTTAAGAAAAGAGAACAAAGAAATGAAAGTGTTATGAGAAAAAACTAATTTTCTTCTTAAACATTTATTTTAAAATTAAAATAGAAATGTTGCCACATGTTGTTAATTTGAACAAATGTCATTCATTCCTTAATTTCCTTACATGTGTTTTTGAGATGTCCTAACATGTTTACACATGTTATTAAGTATTGTTAATAAATTTTCATTTAATTTAAAATGTTAATATAAGCTTACTTATTTAATTCACTAAATTAATAAATACTTATATATGCATAAATAAATTTCATACAAATAAATTTAATCCTTAAAGAAAATATTATAAAGCTAGTTATGATATAAATAAATCTTATACGTGTATTTTAAAATCTAAAACATTTAACTTCATTGTTTAAGAAATAATTTTAAAAAGAAAGTTTATTCATAACTTTATATATACATTTTTATAACCATTTTAATTTAAGCATTTTAAAAGAAAACAAAATAAAACTTTATTTAAACCCTTTTTAAACTATCATATTTAAAAATAAACAATTATCTTATATTTTTAAAACAATTAATACATCTTAAATTATCTTTTTGAAAAATATTAATTTTAAAACAAAGCTTTAAATTACAATATTCATTCATATATATAAATTATTAATAGATTAAATTTTAAGACAACTCCAAATTATAACATATACATACATATATATTACAATTTGAAAATTCATCTTTTAATTAAAACAAAAGATTTTCCCATTCACAATATATATGTAACGACCCGTAAAATTTCGATAATTAAAAATGTTAATTTAATAAGATTTCATGGTTTAATGTTGGAAGAATTAAAATTTGTAATTTATTTATGATAATAATAACTAGAATGAATTGCAACAAATTTTATCTAAGTTAATTATTTATGAATTGAATGAAATCCCAAATCAAATTGAAATAATATGTAGTCAACGGTAATGGAATGAACTTGTATTGTATAGGTAATTGTGACACTTGTTTGTAAATAATAAACTTATAAGTGTAATTAAAAGTTAACGGTGATAATTAGTTAAGTTACCTATTCATTTAGTTAGTCGAATTGAATTTGGAAACCAATTGCAATTGAAATGAAAGTTTATATATTAGTTGAGTGCATTATCTCTAACTGAAGTTACATAATAATGTGGAATTCATTTGATGTAATAAAGTAATCGAGTGATAACGAAAGTTTATTAAAAAAATCCAATATTGAAATCCGTCAAATATTGAACAATTAAATTGTTTAAATTTAATATTTGGAATTTATTGAATAATTGAATAATGGGAATTGAATAGCTGTTTAATGGAAATGATTGTTCTATAATTTGAATTTGTTTCAAAAGTTAATTTGATAAGTTCGTTTTGAATAGTTCAAAAGATAGTGATTTAAGAATAATCAAATTTGTTTAAATTTAATATTACAAATGTTTGAATAATTAAATTCCGAATTGATCGTTTATTTCCGTAACTCGCACATACGATCGAATTAGGACTCGAAACCTTTTCCATTGCGTCCGGAATAGGGGTATAACATTATAAACGCCTAGCGGCACATCTTGATAGGAGTTTGAAATAAATATATAGATATTCGAATTTAAAATAATAATAATTAATATATTGACTTGACCGTACCTATCACATCTGTCTCTTTTCTTTCTTTTCTCAGCCATCCTAACCTATCACTGTTCCACTTCCTTTTTAAATACGCTTCCTTCTACTCATAACAGCCGAGCACAAAGGGAAAATGATAATGAAGCTTTGAAAAAAAATTATATCTCACAAACTATTAATCTAAAAATCCTCAAACCAATTCCTAAATTCATGTTTCTTCCTTCTCTTCGATTTAGTATGGTCGTTGCTGGGTGCGGCAACTATTAGGGTCCATGCCGTTCTTAGGCATGAACTAGGGGTGGAAATCGTGGAGGATATAGGCTTCGATTCGCGAAACAGAGTTTTGATTTGAGCTCGTCATCGAAAATAGCACCACAGAGCATGTTTTGGTGGTGTGCGATCACGTTGTGGGGCATGCGACATTTCACGTCGTGCGTTCAGCTGGGCACGAGTCGCGACTTCCAGGGTGGCGTCGAGCTTGGAATTGGGGATGGGGGATGGTGGAGATTTCGATGAGAAGTCGGATGGCATTGTCGGTTCGTCGAGTTATGTATCCTAGCTCTGTATCATTGGAAGGAAGTGCACGGCCAGGGGAAGGCATTCTTGATGCCTGTGCGTGTCCAGGCAAATTGGGGAAGATGGAGTTTAGTGGGCTGGGCTTCATTTTCTTTGGGTATGAATTTATTTAAATATAATATGAATTGTTTTATAAATTCAAATGTCGATAATTTAAAAATGTATAACTCGCACATACGAGGTCCGATTGGAATGAAACCTTTTGCGTTGCGATCGTAATGACGAGAGCTTTGAAATGAAACTGGGTAGGATGAATTTGGAGACAGTTGAAATTTGGGCTAAAATCGGGAGTCGTCCGGTTTAGTTCCAAACCGGAACGTCTCGGTGACAACAGGATATCAAGGTAAGTGTTTTATAACGCTCACAACGCACTAAATATCTTTATGGTAGTTAAATTTGATATTATGAAGTGAAATGAATTTTATTTGTCGTTGTTTGATAAAATTAAATTGTCATATAGATTGTCATTTGAATTCACAGTTGAAAAATTAAATTGACAGTCAAATTAAAATTAAAATTGAATTGCGATTAAATTACCTGATATTGAGAACTATGAAATTGCCGTGAATTGTATTGTCTATTGGATGATGTATTTCGATGGATTCTATTGGTTGATATTTAAATGTTTGGATGTTTATTTGCTTATATATATATATATCCTGTTAGGCATACATATGACACCGTGATTTAATTTAAGTGATATATATGCATCCCTGAAATTTAATTGTAATAACTAATCACTTGGCCATAGGATAGAAAATTATATATGGACACCGGATTGGTTAAATTAATAAAATTTTAAAATCATTGATTTGAAATTTATTTAAAATGTTTTGATTTAAAAGTTATAAATAAAATCAATTTATAGAAATCGAATTTATCGAAAATTGAGTTTGGAATGTTGAAATAAACTTTTGTTAAAAGAAATTGTTAAATAATTTAATTTGAGACTTTGAAATTAAAAATTTGGATATGGTTGAATTTCGAAAACTATTTGTTTTAAAGATTGAACATCATTTCGAGCTTTGAGTATTACTAAGTAAAAGTGATATAAAAATGACATTTTGAAATTGAGCTTGGAATTGAATCATATTTGAAATTTGGATTCAAATTTGAATATTGAAGGATAAATTTTGTTAGGTGTTATAAATTGATATTTTGAAAAAATCAAGCTCCAAATGGATATAAATTGAAATTGAATTAATTGAAGGTCAATGCAGAATTGAATTAGTTTGAAGTCAAAGTTGACATGATTTGGGAAGTTATAATAGAAATGGTTTGGTTTTGAAGCTGTTTCATTTTGTTTTCCAAATTTCTCTGTTGTATAAACCATTTTTGAATACTTAAATTATTTTAACCTATCTTAAACCATGTTAACTTATTTTAATCTATTTTAAATCTACTTAACCCAATTTTATTTATTTTAAACTAATTAAACTATTTTAATTTGTTTTAATTATATTTAATCTGATTTAAAGCTATTTACCTGTTTAATTATATTTAATCTATCATAAATCCATTTAACTATATTAAATTAATTTATCTATTTGAAATCCATTTAAATAATTTAATTATTCTAACTATTTTAATTATTTAAACTACTTAAAATTATTTTCTAAAATTTCAAGCTGGTCAATAAGGTGAAATGTTTATATTTAAATCTTGAATTTAAATACGAATTGGGTTAAATGAAGTTGCAACCTAAATTGAAATTCGAAATGATTTCGAAATCGAAATGAGATATTGAGGCGAAAGAAAATGATTTTCGAAACGGAACCTTACATTTGAATAGATATGGTGATATTTGAAATGGATTTGATTTTGAAGCGAATATGATATTTTGATATCAATTATGAATCGATTTGAAACGTAAAAGAGCCATCGGTGTAATAATACGTAGTTGTTAAAGAGACCGGGATCGGATATGGACATACTCTCTGTTGATACCGAAAACCACTTTAATAACTATTATACGCGGAGTGTTGATCCAGAATGAAGTGGATGGTTTGGTGAACGTGTTGACTGAAGAAAGAGAACGATATTGGATGACCCCTGACATGACTAAAACAGGAGCCACGCCGGGCCATTGAGGTTCGCCATCTCTAGCGGGCCCACTTCTTCGATACCATATCTATTACTTTTGTGATTCGATTTGGGTGCACCCCTCGATTTGGGAGTGTTGTTTTGCGGTGTTGAGGTAGCTGCTGGCTATGCTCAACATCAGTCCGAATCACGTAACTACTAGTATCCTAGTTGGTATCGCCTCATGTACCTTATCATACTGATTATCCTATTCTCGACCACTACGTTTTGTTTTGTGTTATACCTATGGGGTACCCTCTGATAACCACTAGTTTATAGTGGGGTTTACGGTGCTGTATAGACTATGACATTATAAAATGTGTTAAGGGGAATTATGGTAACGCCTTAACGCTATTTTAATACTTTTACTTTACTATAGTCATATTATAATAGCGTATTGTACTACATAGTAGATAGTTTAACGGATCCTTGAGAGATGGAAAATCCCGTAACATCTCTTAAGTTATTGCATGCACGTTGACACTGGATATGAGATGTCAATCCCCGTAAACTTCTCTGACGCCGTTACACTCATATTTATTTACGATTGATTTAACTTACATGAGGTTATTTTAGTCCTTCCTCGAGTGTTTTGTCTTTTCATTACGCTCGGGTCAGACCTGAGTTTTTCAGCTTATTGAAGATCTATTCGGGAGGACGAAGATGAGGATTTGGTATACTATTACTCTTATTATCTTTGCATCATGCTGTCTGTTGCATTATTTTATTTGTTCTGTTGTATATGTATAACTCTGATAAACGTTGTATAAATAATGATCAAAGTATTATAAACAGCTTCATGAACTGTTTATTTGACTATTATATTTTATCGTTCCACTGCAAGATTTTGAGTTGTTTCATTTCCTTTATTTCCCTTTCTTTTCTTTTCTTATTTACCCCAATAACCATCTGCCCTTTTGAATGGTTTGGAATCGGCATGTGTATTGGATCGTCGGTTTTAAACTGTCCAAAAAGGTGGGTCATTACAGTTGGTATCAGAGCTTCGGTTTAGCGATAACCTTAGCTTTGTGGGGTCCGACTCTTTATAAATAGGGTAGTAATACCCTATGATGAGTCGCTGAGTGTATACTTATGAGAGAGCGTATTTGTTAGTGATATAAAATGTTTTATATTGTGTCGGTTGATTTGTTGAGTGGCTTATCGATTCTGGTCAATACGAGTAATTAACGTCATTGATAGGGATCTCTAAACACTTAAACAGAACAATTCGACATAGTATTGTTTTGAAAATGGTTAAATGAAATAATTTTGCTCTAATTATATTTTATATATAAAGAAAATTTTCAGAAATTATTGTGACTTATCTAGCTTACCTGGTTGTTAGGAATGATAATATTGGCTATTATCATTAATTGGATATTGTAATTTAATAAATAAGCTGAATTACAAAATGAACAATGATAAAACACTTGTGGAATGTTTTAAGAAAGAAAATCCTATAAGAATATTTTATAAAGGTACACCTTTATAAATTAAAATAGATTTAAATTGGAAAATATTAAATTTAAGACCCGGAGATTTTGAAAAATGGTTCTCAAAGCTTTGGACAAATATACAGTAATATTAGTTGGAAAATGTTTATGGAAATATTTTGAAAGGATTTTAAAAAAAGAAGGAATGAATTCAGTACTCCTCTCTTATGTCGCTGGAAAATAATTTCGGTGATGACTGCGCAGCATCATCGACGTTCTTTTTCGAGTCTCAAAGTGGGGGAGACTTCTAAAAAGCTTTGTTTTTCTTCTAAATTATTTTTGGTAAATGGATTTCGGTTTAAACTCCAAAGGTATGATTTGATATATTAAAGATATAAGTGTATATGTTTATTTCAAACGATTTGAAAAGAATCGGGCATTTAAATTTCTAAGTTATATTAATTAGTAATTTTCAAATTATTTGAATGAAATGTGAATAACCAGAATTTATAAAAATAAGAGGATTAAGATATCTAAGCTTATGTTTTGGGAAAACTTTAGAGTTGTAGTGTACCTTTAAAGTTGAAAGGTAAAGAGGATTTAAATAAATCAAATTTATGAACATTCTAATTAAGTAAAATGAAATTCTATAAATTTGTATAATACCAAATATTAAGAAGTTGAAATGATGTTTTGGATATGTAATGAGATATTGTACAAATAAACAGAACCTAAAAATAATTGAAGTATACAAGTAAGGAAAACTCGAAAGGAATTAAAATGTATATAAATGGAAAACTTGGTTGTGATAAAAATTATAAATACTTAAATATAACATGAAATGATGAATGGATAAAGGGAACAAGTAAGCGAACTTAAGAAAGAAGATAAATGAATCGTATTATATCTTTGTAAATTAGTTATCGAAACTAAATATAAGTTGCAAAGGGATTGTAAAAAAAAAAAAAATAATTGAATTTTAACCTTTAAGATAACTGTAAACTAAGAAAAGTCATTTATGAGAGGTTAGACTTTTATAGGATGACTATAAATTAAAGTGACGATTAATAAAATGTTCCACAAATAAATTTCCTATTAACCGAAACTGAGTATGAAGTAAATGTAAATAAAAGAATTTGGTATGGCTAAGAATCAATTGGAAAGGAAATTGAATTTAAATTTAAAATTTTATAATGTTTAAAAATGGACTTGAGTAAGCAAATTCTACCGAATAATGTTTAAGAAATGATAGTATTAAAGAATATACTTGGTGAAGAAATGGATATCAAGTAAATTAGGGATATGAATATTGTACTGTAAATCATTAACCGTAAATGAAATGAAGGTAAGCAAAAGAAATATAATATAGATACATTGTATTGAAATCTACTGAAAGGTAATACGTAATTTGTATGAGTACTATTTTATTCGCATAACGATTTGATCCAAATTCGAGCACAAAATTTCAAGATGGTTTATATCGATCCAAGTTAGGATTTTTCACTCGATTCTCGACGGCGAAACCTGGATATGGATTTTTGATTTGATTCTGGAATTCTCTATCATAGTATATGGCTATGCAAGGAGAGTAACAGTTTCCAATCAAGGAACCAAATCTGAGTCCGCATTAGAGAGTCGTGTGAACGATACTAGTTTGGAATTGAAATTGTGTGATCGAATAAGCGATTAGATTGATATCGCTCACGGATGATATATGTACGGCTTACGAATTTAATTAAAGCTAATATTGGAAATTGAAGATGCCAAATATAAAATGATTCTTTTAAATTGTATAATTGGATATCATTGGTAAATGAGATGCAGGTATATAAAATCAAGAAAATTGGATTGCCCGACAAAAGGTACATGTTTATTTTGTCATTGGATTTGGTGATTTTTGATGAGCCACTTGGCTTTTGATTTTCTTTAATTGGTTTGGGGCCCGTAGAGGCGTTTGTAGCTGTACCGATTGAGCCGCGCAAAGGAGACTCTGCCGAAATTTTTCGTAAATCCGGATGTTAGAAATTTTTTCAAGTTTTAAAATTTTATAACTTGTTTGATAACTAACTCGCAAACTTCATAGGCTAATCATAGTAGCATAGTGGAAGTGTAGTAACGATTTTATAAATGGAATTTCATTGTTTTATAAGTTGTTAATTCTGAAGCAAATATATCAAATGTTAAATTCTTTACTTAGTTCCTTTTCCCTTCTTTTTCCTTTTCGAGGACGAAAAGTTTTGAGTGGGGGAGAGTGTAACGACCTGTAAAATTTCGATAATTAAAAATGTTAATTTAATAAGATTTCATGGTTTAATGTTGGAAGAATTAAAAAATTGTAATTTATTTATGATAATAATAACTAGAATGAATTGCAACAAGTTTTATCTAAGTTAATTATTTATGAATTGAATGAAATCCCAAATCAAATTGAAATAATATGTAGTTAACGGTAATGGAATGAATTTGTATTGTATAGGTAATTGTGACACTTGTTTGTAAATAATAAACTTATAAGTGTAATTAAAAGTTAACGGTGATAATTAGTTAAGTTACCTATTCATTTAGTTAGTCGAATTGAATTTGGGAACTAATTGCAATTGAAATGAAAGTTTATATATTAGTTGAGTGCATTATCTCTAACTGAAGTTAAATAATAATGTGGAATTCATTTGATGTAATAAAGTAATCGACTGATAACAAAAGTTTATTAAAAAATCCAATATTGAAATCCGTCAAATATTGAACAATTAAATTGTTTAAATTTAATATTTGGAATTTATTGAATATTGAATAGTGGGAATTGAATAGCTGTTTAATGGAAATGATTGTTCTATAATTTGAATTTGTTTCAAAAGTTAATTTGATAAGTTCGTTTTGAATAGTTCAAAAGATAGTGATTTAAGAATAATCAAATTTGTTTAAATTTAATATTATAAATGTTTGAATAATTAAATTCCGAATTGATCGTTTATTTCTGTAACTCACACATATGATCAAATTAGGACTCGAAACCTTTTCCATTGCGTCCAGAATAGGGGTATAACATTATAAACGCCTAGCGGCACGTCTTGATAGGAGTTTGAAATAAATATCTAGATATTCGAATTTAAAATAATAATAATTTAATATATTGGGGATGGGGGATGGTGGAGATTTCGGTGAGAAGTCGGATGACATTGTCGGTTCGTCGAGTTGTGTAGCCTAGCTCCGTATCATTGGAAGGAAGTGCACGGTCAGGAGAAGGCATTCTTGATGCCTTTGCGTGTCCAGGAAAGTTGGGGAAGATGGAGTTTAGTGGGCTGGGCTTCATTTTCTTTGGGTATGAATTTATTTAAATATAATATGAATTGTTTTATAAACTCAAATGTCGATAGCTTAAAAATGTATAAGTCTCACATACGAGGTCCGATTGGGACGAAACTTTTTGCATTGCGATCGTAACGACAAGAGCTTCGAAATGAAACTGGTTTGGACGAATTTGAAGACAGTCGAAATTTGGGCTAAAATTGGGAGTCGTCCGGTTTAGTTCCAAACCAGAACGTCTCGGTGACAACAGGATATCAAGGTGAGTGTTTTATAACGCTCAGAACGTACTGAATATCTGTATAGTAGCTAAATTTGATATTATGAAGTGAAATGAATTTTATTTGTCGTTGTTTGATAAAATTTAATTGTCATATAGATTGTCATTTGAATTCACAGTTGAAAAATTAAATTGACAGTCAAATTGAAATTAAAATTGAATTGCGATTAAATTACCTGATATTGAGAACTATGAAATTGCCGTGAATTGTATTGTATATTGGATGATGTATTTCGATGGATGCTACTGGTTGATATTTAAATGTTCGGATGTTTATTTGCTTATATATATATATCCTGTTATGCATACATATGACACTGTGATTTGATTTAAGTGATATATATTCATCCCTAACATTTAATTGTAATAACTAATCACTTGGCCATAGGATAGAAAATTATATTTGGACACCGGATTGGTTAAATTAATAAATTTTTAAAATCGTTGATTTGAAATTTATTTAAAATGTTTTGATTTAAAAGTTATAAATAAAATCAATTTATAGAAATCGAATTTATCGCAAAATTGAGTTTGGAATGTTGAAATAAACTTTGGTTAAAAGAATTGTTAAATAATTTAAGTTGAGACTTTGAAATTAAAAATTTGGATATGATCGAATTTCAAAATTTTATTTGTTTTAAAGATTGAACATCATTTCGAGCTTTGAGTATTACTAAGTAAAAATGATATAAAAATGGCATTTTAAAATTGAGCTTGGAATTGAATCATATTTGAAATTTGGATTTAAATTTGAATATTGAAGGATAAATTTTGTTAGGTGTTATAAATTGATATTTTGAAAAAATCAAGCTCCAAATGGATATAAATTGAAATTGAATTAATTGAAGGTGAATGTAGAATTGAATTAGTTTGAAGTCAAAGTTGACATTGATTTGAATTGAATCAAAATTGAATCGGTAGAATGGAAATTGAAATTGATTTGAATTGGGAAGTTATAATTGAAATGGTTTGGTTTTGAAGCTGTTTCATTTTGTTTTTCAAATTTCTCTGTTATATAAACCATTTTTAAAGACTTAAATTATTTTAACCTATCTTAAACCATGTTAACTTATTTTAATCTATTTTAAATTTGCATAACCCAATTTAATTTATTTTAAACTAATTAACCTGTTTTAATTTATTTTAATTATATTTAATCTGATTTAAAGCTATTTACCTGTTTAATTATATTTAATCTATCATAAATCCATTTAACTATATTAAATTAATTTATCTATTTGAAATCCATTTAAATAATTTAATAATTCTAACTATTTTAATTATTTAAACTACTTTTAAACTACTTAAAACTATTTTCTAAAATTTCAAGCTGGTCAATAAGGTGAAATGTTTATATTTAAATCTTGAATTTAAATACGAATTGGGTTAAATAAAGTTGCAACCTAAATTGAAATTCGAAATGATTTCGAAATCGAAATGAGATATTGAGGCGAAAGAAAATGATTTTCGAAACGAAACCTTACATTTGAATAGATATGATGATATTTGAAATGGATTTGATTTTGAAGCGAATATGTTATTATGATATCAATTATGAATCGATTTGAAATGTAAAAGAGCCATCGGTGTAATAATACGTAGTTGTTAAAGAGACCGGGATCAGATATGGACGTACTCTCTATCGATACCGAAAACCACTTTAATAACTATTATACGCGGAGTGTTGATCTATAATGAAGTGGATGGCTTGGTGAACACGTTGACTGAAGAAAGAGAACGATATTGGATGACCCCTGACATGACTAAAACAGGAGCCGCGTCGGGCCATTGAGGTTCGCCATCTCTAGCGGACACACTTCTTCGATACCATATCTATTAATTTTGTGATTCGATTTGGGTGCACCCCTCGATTTGGGAGTGTTGTTTTGCAGTGTTGAGGTAGCTGCTGGCTATGCTCAACATCAGTTCGGATCACGCAACTACTAGTATCCTAGTTGGTATAGCCTCATGTACCTTGTCATACTGATTATCCTATTCGCGACCACTATGTTTTGTTTTGTGTTATACCTATGGGGTACCCTCTGATAACCACTAGTTTACGGTGGGGTTTACGGTGCTGTATAGACTATGGCATTATAAAATGTGTTAAGGGGAATTATGGTAACGTCTTAACGCTATTTTAATACTTTTACTTTACTGTAGTCATATTATAATAGCGTATTGTACTACGTAGTAGATAGTTTAACGGATCCTTGAGAGATGGAAAATCCCGTAACATCTCTTAAGTTATTGCATGCACGTTGACACTGGATATGAGATGTCAATCCCCGTAAACTTCTCTGACGCCGTTACACTCATATTTATTTACGATTGATTTAACTTACATGAGGATATTTTAGTCCTGCCTCGAGTGTTTTGTCTTTTCATTACGCTCGGGTCAGACCTGAGTTTTTCAGCTTATTGAAGATCTATTCTGGAGGACGAAGATGAGGATTTGGTATACTATTACTCTTATTATCTTTGCATCATGCTGTCTGCTGCATTATTTTATTTGTTCTGTTATATATGTATAACTCTGATAAACGTTGTATAAATAATGACCAAAGTATTGTAAACAGCTTCATGAACTGTTTATTTGACTATTATATTTTATCGTTCCGCTGCAAGATTCTGAGTTGTTTCATTTCCTTTGTTTCCCTTTCTTTTCTTTTCTTATTAACCCCAATAACCATCTGCCCTTTTGAATGGTTTAGAATCGGCATATGTATTGGATCGTCGGTTTTAAACTGTCCAAAAAGGTGGGTCGTTACAATATATATCAAATATATATATTATAAATAGAATAAAATTTTATTAGCTCTAAAAAATAAATCTCATCAACTTTAAATTGTTAAAAAGATATTGATCAAACCAGATTAAATATTTATTAACCTTTAAAAAGATTAAATTTGCCAATTTAAATTAAAATTATAAAGAAAAATTATCAAATCAAATTAATTATTAATACAGATTATTAAATTGATATTGCCCAAAATTCTGGGTCGTCACACTATGTAGTTTAAAAAATATTATTTAGATTAAAATATTTCAGAAAGTTAGTTATTCAAATATTTAAATTTTTTAAAATGAATTCTAAGTTTTATAAACAAGCTTTTTAAATAATTAGTGTTATTTATAAATGAATCGGAAATTGGTTGGGGTTATTTATAAATACTCTCGGGATTTGTAAATCATGTTTTATTTAACGAGTGAGATTATATAAGAGAAATCTTATAATGGAATTCTGGAGACTTAAGAAAATTTCCGAAATGTTAGATATGGGAACTTCGAAAATGAATCTGAATTTATAAAACAAGTTATAAATTGTTGTTGAGATTATGAATAAGTATAATCGATTTTTGGAAATTTTAAAGGGAATTAATAAAATTTCGAAGATTTATGAGATAAGTGATGAAAATGTTTCGAAATATGGATATTATAAATGATTTGGAGAAAAATAGACTCATAATATTTTCTAAGTATGGGAATGAAGGTTTTAGAAACATTGTAACGATGAAATGATTTATATGGAAATATTTTTCTAAGTAATGAATTATGAATTGAATTTGGGAATATTTCTAAATGTTGAAATAAGTTATGGTTGGAAATATCCTGTTATGGATTTAAGTATTTGAAATTGTTTTTAAATATTGAAATTTTGAAGGAAAATTGAATGTATAATTTTTGTAAAGATATTTTGAAAGATTTACAATGTGGGCCAAGCGACTGTTTATGTGTGTGATTTGATAGTTAAATAACCGACTATCAAATCTGGCCAATTTTGTTGATCATTTCGAAGAGACCGAGATTGGATTTAATTATTCGAAAACCACTTCGATCCAATTTGTGCATTACGAATTCGATATCGTGAAGATAATGAAGACAGTGATTGTGGAGATTCAGCTTGTTCAGACCAGAACAACTTGTATGGATGAATGCTATCATTACATCATTGCCTGGAAGGTAGTGTTAGCATTCCAAATATGAATGTTATTCTTAAGATAATACGTAGCCTCAAGCCTCATCAACTGGGAATGACTAAAGTAGGAGAGATGCAACAAGGGTATGTTGGTTGCTCCCATTAAGGTATGATCGTCACTCATCTAGAGTGGACATTTATCATCATCACTATCTATCATCTGTTGCGTTTTGGGGCCCATTAGCAGTGATCATATTCGGTACTATCCAGTAAAGGGTATGCCAGTTTTGTGTTGGCAGGGATCGACTGGTTTGATCTCGATACATTTTTCTAGAGGTGTACCATGGCGGACGGCACCCCTGTAGCTCTGTCATTATATGGAATCCAATATCCACTACGAGCCTGTACGGTTTTAGTTGTATATCAAATATGCTGAAACCTGAGATGCAAGCATTTCAACTATTATATAGTTTATTTTCTATAGACACTATTATACTATCAGATGATATTGATATAAAATGTTTTGGTTATCGTAAGGTATAAACCCATCGTGTTTATGTATGGCATGGTCTTACAAGATACCTTCATTTACAAAGGATTTGATAACAGTAATGATTCAAATTAAGTGTATTTTCTCACATTGATTTTCTAGACTAACTCGGCTGTTACTTTATTGTAATGCTCGGGTCAGACCAGTATTACAGTTTCAGGTTAGGATGCTATGAGGCTTAGGAGATGAGCTGGAGTAGTCAGGCATATTCCACGTACTTGATTATATTCCGCTATGTGTGTATGCTGTATATTCAGTACTTGTGAGGATAAGTTATTATAACTGTCCGGTTTGATATTATTGAATGTTGTACTCTAATAATTGTATGAATATTAATTGGTATAGTTCCTTTTGTTTAAAGATCAGTTACTATATATTACGTATTGTTCCGCTGGGATATGTGAGATGCCATGTGTTGTTTCTGTTTCTTCTTCTATCCTCTTCTTACTCTTAGTTATTCCTCTTTTCGTACAATTTCTGTTGGACACGTGTATTTAATGTCAGCTCAATGGTTATGGAACGACGGGTCGCTACATTGTAGACCTACTCCTATGAGAGAAATGAAGGTGTCGAGTAAGTGAATTGTCCAAGAAGGTATGGGATTAGAGTAGGATGGAGTCCAAATTAGGTTGCATGCTTTTCCTTTTTCCAACGCACTTTACAATTGCTACTTAATTTTGATGTGTGTGTATATATATACTTGTTAGTTATGATTGATCCCTTTAGCCTGACTTTCAATGCACATAAACTGGGAATCCAAATACTTAAAGAAATGAGTAATCTCTAGGCTCCCCTTTCATACTTCTTATAGGATCTTCACATCTTTGGAAGTGAAAGATATGCAGCTGAGGTGGACTGCTTCTATAGATGCAGTTTCTGACCAAAATCTCTCCTATAATGTTTCTATCCAGTAGTTAATCTAAGGCAACGAGTCTTTGCTACAATGTTTGACTCTTCCTCTTAAAAACCCATAGGACTAGGAATCACTTGGTGTGGTATAGTACCTCCTTATTCCCTCAGAAATACAAAAGTTAATGAATTTCTATGATATAAATTCAACATCATTATCATAATAAAAGAACTTACAGTTTCTTTCCTGGCTAGTTTTCAACAATAGATTTCACCTTTTTAATATGTAAAATGTACATTTAGGTTGCATAAAGTAAACCCATACTTTGCACGTTAGTAAAGCAAATGAACTACCTTGCCCCTTAAAGATGGGAAATAGGAGGTTCCTGTAACGCCTTGGTTCAGTACCTGTGCAATCAAAGGGTGCTAACCATCTAAAAGCATATAGTAAAGAACAAGATAAGGGAAATTCTTGTATACACTCCCTTTGGCCAACACATATACGTTTCGATATGATAATATCTTAATAATATATATCTTGTCTTGGCACAACGTAATGTATATAAGAAGTTCCTAAGATTTAATATATTTAGAAATACTGATCCCTAAAATAAAATCATGAGCGGAGAAAAATTATAATATATCTGCATATAATATCATAGTAGATAATAGATATCACAGTACAACCCATGTCTACAAACTGAACTACAACAAAACACAATCTGAACATCATCCCATATTCATACATTATTAAGAAATATTTATGTTAGGTTATATCATATCAATTCAAACAACTAAATACTAACGAAAGCCATCTGCATCGCCTCCAAAATTGTACCCAATAAGCTATCAAAAACCATCGTTTAAAGATGCAACCTAAATACCAACCTTAATTTGAACCGAGGTTGTTACAAAAAATAACTCATCGCAGGTCAAGCAAGAAACTAGCTGTGAGTGTAATAGTGTGCAATATAATAAAATCACAAGGCGAAAAATATATACAGGTAAATGTAACACACTCGCCAACTACTAGTCCCACATCTCAAAAGACACAGTGTTATAACACATGTGCCATGTCTCTATAATAATGCGACCTACAATAGCAATCTACTTAATTGTGATTTACTCTTGATTACAATTATCAACTATCACATTTATCCATCAATCTAGGTTTGAGATATATGTATCTATGTATAAATTACTACTATACCCTAGTCATTTTCTCTCTACCAGAAGCTGAGTCGACACAAAGGGATGCCACCTAGGGTGCGACGTCCCCTTTGACCCAAAACTATGGGTGCCCTCATGCGATCTATTTGCTACAGTAAATACCTCATTGGTCCTCACTAGAAATCCTTACTATCCATCAGTAATAACACTACACCAAAACAGGCAAATTCTAACATTTATAAGTATTACAAATAATTTCAGTAACACTTTTTAAGTGCTACTAATGGACTATGAGGAATGGAGCGGCCAAATTTGTAACACTTATAAGTGTTACAAGCATACGTATTACTAACACTTATAAGTGTTGGTACCTAAATATACGGTAACGCTTATAAGTGTTGGTAACGAAATATACGGTAACACTGATAAGTGTTGGTACAGAAATATACGGTAACGCTTATAAGTGTTGGTAATGAAATATACGGTAACACTTACAAGTGTTGGTACAGAAATATATGGTAACGCTTATAAGTGTTGGTAACGAAATATACGGTAACACTTATAAGATTTGGTATAGAAATACACAGTAATGCTTATAAATGTTGGAAAATGATTATTTAGTAACACATATATATATACCAAAACTTAAACGCAAAGTTTAAATATAAACACACTGCAAATAATGGTTTCTATATCACAAATAATTCATCATACATATTCAATGCAAAGTTTAAATGCTCTGCAAATGTAGTATAATATATCATAAACAATTATTTACATATCTAAAATACCACAATGTCATATATTCAGATATTATTACAACATGGGCTTCAAAAAATATATTTCAAAATACACTTAAAGTTTAACTTACGATTTACCTAACCATTCCTGATCATCCACTCCAAACTCTAATGGTTTCGAATATTCTTCAACGTCCAATACAACAATCCAAAGCATCCTTCTTCAAGTTCCTGCATTTAATATAAACACTCGTTAAAAACTTTTTTTGTGATATGTTCAGTATCTCACTAAACTTTTTTTTGGTTATTAGACCATGCAATCCTTAATCAAATAACTCTTAGCTACTAATAGATGAAAAGTCGAACTTACCGCAAAATTATATACAATACATGAATATGCTGAACCTGATCGACATTTATACAACCTGGATATTATCACAAATATAAGGGTGAAGTCTGTGTATACACCCAGACAGTAACAAGCACAGATAATTTGTGTATAATTGCATTTAGTACCAATGAAAAATGATTCTTTGTTAAATAAGAATATTATTTGTAGTTTTGTAATAATGTAGCAACATACATACAATAATAAATGACAAGGAATGGGCTAATGAAAAATGAAGACATTAACTCGGATATATAACCGAACGTGAGCTAAATTGATAGGTATCGTCATTTTACGTTAACTTAACAAAATTGCTCAAAATTGCTTACAGAATTCCCTGCATGAAGTGTATATAAGGCATGTTTAAAATGAATCTTAGAGGGGAAAAACAATGCTTAGGGTATAACTTAACAGATTTTTTTTTCCTTTCTACTAGCATTTTGCCTTATAGTCCACAGGTAAAAATTATTATATACTTAAATATAAAAGCAAATTAAACTCAGGAAATATAAAGCAAGATGAATTTCAATATTGTTGAATAACTAACCTCAACAATAGGATGGGATGCCTGAACACAAATGGCAGCTGAAGTGAGTACAATGTCGTTTATGCAAGCTTCTAATTTTGGATCTAATACTGCCTTCATATAAACAAATATTTAGAAGAAAACAAAAGGAAATAGATGTATAAGGAGACAAATTCTATATACAAAACAATAGTAAAATAAAAGGTAATATCACCTTTAGAAGAATGGCTGCTCCTGTAGAGTGTCCAAAGCTAAAGCATGGTAACCCGGGATTTGCAGTCAATACTCTATCCAAAATTGCCTTCTGTTTATAGAAACTTACATTTTATAAGTCATGATCAGAACATTGGGCTTGCTTAATGAACTACCACTTTAAAACTGAAATATAAGTTCATTCATGTTACCAAATCATTAACTGCATAATCAAGAGAATGTACATAGCCATGCAATCCATCACTTCCACCATGTCCAAACAGATGAAAAAAAGAGTGTAGATTTATTGTTATAGAAAGGAAATTAAGTTGAAGCGCTAGTTTTCTAAAAAGTCATTAGATTTCAGCCAACTTAAATAGAAAATTTATTACAATATAATTTAGCAGTAAACTATCAGCGCGCGCGCACACACACAAAGGCCAATCCGTAAACATCCATGGCCTTACCATGTCAACTTCCTGATCATCTACCCTTGTTCTCAACCAACCACAATTACTGCATCCCTGAAATCAACCTCCTCCGGAACATCATTTTACAGCCTCAGTTCATCATACATCACCACATCAATTACCTTCTACCCTCACAGTCTTTCACTGCTGCACTGCATACATACTTCAACAAACGCAACACCTTCAAACTGATACCATTCTCACTACTACATCAAATACATCAAACTGCAACTTCAAAACTCACTCACTCTTCAAATTCCAATTCCACATCAAACTACATCGCATTTCTGCTATTTGCCCTCTGTTCAGAACTACATACATCACTACAGCATCACATCAGAACTTGCTCTGCCATTCATTGACTTGCGAACTTCATCAAGTTTATCCTAAACCATTCATTGACTAATCGCAAATTGAAATCAAGGCAATCACTAACTAAATAATGGAGGAATAACCAGAGATTGAAAAGGGAGGGTGTGTGTGTGTAAAGTATGACAATTTTCAATAACAACACAAAAATCAGACTGTGAAAATTTTAGATCTAAATCTAATAAATGAAACATAAGAAAAGAAGGCTACGGAGATGGAAACTCAAGTATTCATGACCATTGTAGCCACCCGCAGCATATACTACACCATTGAGTTCTGCAGCAGCTGAAGCAAACCTCTGAACCAAAAAATATATAGATGTACAATAAGATTGTTAAAAAAAAAACTTTTACCACTTAAAGATCGTGAAACGAGTAACTAGACAAACTTGCAAGAAACATCAATCATATTTAACTATTCTGATATATGTTCTTGATCAATAAAGTTAGAGATATCTAATGGCTAACTTCTATTCTGAGATCTTTTAAGTTTTATATAGAATCGTTTCAGGGTTAGCATCCCAAGTGCAAACTTTTGTACTTTTATGAAAAATGATAATCAGACATTTGAATTTGCTTCATTAGAAGGACATCCACCGTAACTAACAAAACGATATTAAACATCAAACCTTCTTGAGCATTGGCCTAGTTGCTGACCACTTCCCATATTTATGATCAAGTATCTCAACATCAGATAAGCATTCTCTGTCATCTCCTCCACCAATAGCATATATTTTTCCATTATAGGTTGCTCCAGATAGACTTGCTTTCTTATTAAGCATAGAAGGACACGTGATCCACTTATCATCCCTTCGATTATAATATTCAACTACAGAGAAGTTCAGATTTATGTTAATAAAACAAAGTCATAATATAGAGACACCGATATGCTGATAATTGTGTTGGCAATAGTATTCAACAGAAATACATTTCATGGACTAGGTTAAAATATCAGTATTATCCATCCAACCCCAATATTTTTTATTTTAAGACTACACGATCAAGATGATTAGCATATTATGCTTGCAATAAGATAAAAAATTAATAAGAGTTGAAGTTTACATAACCATATACAGATCATGTTATGATTTATAGGGGTTATAGTGGGAGACAATAATACTTGTATCAGAACAAGACTTTCCATTTCTGCCTCCAAATACAAATATATTACCTTCTAAGGAAACATCAGATGCATATGAACGAGCATAGCTCATTGGCATCAATGATGTGATTATGCCAAGTGAAGGTGAAAAAGAATCGAAGGATGATAACCATGATGAGCCATTAAAAACTCCAATAAGATAAATAACATCCTCTAAAACCAAACATTACTTTACAAAAGTGTCCAAGGACTCATCAACATGTTTTGATTGATCAGCTTTGAGCTCAAGCTCTTTAGCATGATTTTCTAAAAATTCTATCCTTTTGCAAGAGTACGATAATTGTGTCTTTAACAGTTGAATTTCATGGTCCGATCCAGCCTGACATGGAGTCAAATCAAGGTTATAGAAACAAGTAAACAAGCAAACAATGTTTTTAGGTCATTTACGCAAAGGAAGCAAAAGGGTGACTTCACAATCACATGATAAATATGTGTTATCAAGTATTAAAATGAATAAACACAATAATACATGTTTAAGGTATAAAAAGATATAAGACAACCACTTCAGCATTCAACTACAACTGCTTCTACTTCTCCATCATCCCCTACTTCACCGCAACTCCTTTTAACCCACTGCCTTACCTGACTGCCGCAACTTGCCTTAACCGCAAATTCAAACTGCAATGACCATCTTCACCGTCACTTGAGAATTCCCATACCATCCACTACATCCCTATCAAAACACCACCATTGTCGAACCAAATCACTGATAAGCTTCCAGCACCTCACCGCATACCACCATTCATCAAAGCATACCATCCACCAATCCATTCCAAAAGAAAAAAAAAGAAAAATAAACCCAGACTGACCATAAATTCAAACTATCCCAAAGTCTCCTCATAGCCTAAATCGCCGGCTTCAATCTAACCTCGCAAGTCAAATGTCTCAATCTGCAATCCGCTCAAAGTCACCTATGGCCTCATCGACTCCACAACAACTCGCAGTAGCCACATCATTCGAATTCCACAACCACTTCAATCACCTGACAAAATCACGAATTGACACAACCCAAATTGCAACAGTTACCACCACAAACGAAATCACCCAGAGCCCGAACCACAAAAAAAGGAGACAGGTTTTTGAATTGCGGAAATAAACTTGATTCGAGATACGGGAGATTCAAAAAATTTGAGAAATAAAAATTGCGATTGAGGGAGAAGATGGACGTTGGTTTTTTTGTGAGGAAGAGCAAACCCTAAATTAAATTTTAGGCGGCCAAAATCTGTTTAGGAATGGGCAAGCATGGGAAAAGGGATTGTATTTACAAATTACAAAAGACTCCTTTAGTTAATAAATTATTTACATTTTTACCGATTGTTGTAACACTTATATGTGTTAGCAAAATTAATGCAGAAGACTATTTATTTTTACCAACACTTTTTAGGTATCCTAACACTTTTTTATTGTTAGCGGTCTGTGACATTTATAAGTGTTAGCAATTGACAGATATAAAATGTTGCAAAATCACTTAGTTGGTGTAGTGTAACATATTTGTCTATCCATGCTTGTTATGCCCATGCAACAGATAAATGGACCTATGACAATAGGGCCAAACTGTCCTGACTCGAGGGTGCTACCCTGTAATTGGTCCTACTATGATGGATATCTAGCCCATCTGGTGTCTCACATCACTTCGATTTATTTATTTAATTTACATATTCATATTTAAGATGGTTACCCACATAACCATCATTTATCTTAGCATCGCTAAAGGGGTTGATTTAACATTTCTACTTTCAAGTGAACAAAAAGTGATAAAAATCCTACATTATAGTGATATTTATATGTGCATATATATAAGGTTTAAGCATAGAATGTTTGGATTCCAACATAAGTGAATGAATCATATAAATAGAGTATGAAACATCAAATAAAATAAATGAGCATATGAAGTTTTATACAATAAGGAATACCCATGTGCATCCATAAGCATCCAAAACATACAGCGCCCCATATGCATACAATAAAACAAGCACACAACAACCATCCAAAATAGTATTCGTTTTTAAGTTATAAAGCGTTATATTCAATAAGACATAACATTCAATTATTTATGCATAAGAATCAAACCTGGCCTACAAATTATAAATGAATATAATTATTTTGTTATAAGGTAAATATTCTTTTTCCATATCGCAAACATATCCCAAATACAAAAATTTCTAATTTAATACTAAGATAACTATTTTCTTTTTACATAAAAAAATATTACACACACATACATATATTTTTATATAAATTTTTTCATTATTTATAATTTATATATAAAAACAATTTTTTATATATTTTTTTAACATGCCAGGACTAAGTATGCTCAGCCCTATTTCTATATTGGGTTGCATGCTCACTTGTTAAAACAAGTAGGACTTAACCCACTTATTCTTATGTACACTCACTTGCTGTGTATATGGGTAACTGATCTGCATACGCATGTGAGTATTTGTTGTGCCTTTTAGGCATAGCAACAAAGAAAATGTTGTCGTGCCTTTAGCACGATAAAACTTTTCTATTTTTGCCATAACAACACCTCCTCACTGCACATAAGTAGCAGTTCCATACCTATTCCGATGCGACGAGATCCGACCCATCCCCTACACTCCAAATTATGATATCTGACTCCTTTCTCCTTTTGAACTTCAGCTCTTGACCAAAATCCAAAATTAAACGAGCGGGGTCTCCTTTGTACATTCATGTTTTTCAAATCTTTTCCAATCGATAATTTCAACAATCATCAAAACCATACCCATATCAAATATAATTCAATGTAAATAACAAATTTCTAGCACATGCAATCATCAAATAAGCATCTTTGTGAGACATATCAAACTATTCTCACCTTAGTCCCTTACAACTAGCTTGAATTAGTTTCTATTGGCTGCCAAAGTCCTCATTTCCTCTTACTTCACTTCGGGCATGATTTGAAAACATAATCAATTTTATGATTTTATTACTTCAAATTGCAAATTTAGTTGTTATGAGAGATGTAAAAAGCTATAACTTTGATTTGCAAACAAAATCGATGAAATTATTGCTAAGTTTGTTGAAAATGAGCATTTCTTAGGGTTTTTAAGGATGTTTTTTCTTTTGGATTATTTTGAGTTTAACAGATAATAAGAAGAGAATAAGCTCAATTTTCAATAACTTTTGCTGAAATGAAACTTCCTAGCGGGCCAAATACCACCAACCCTAACTTTTTAGCCATTTTGAACTTAAAAATGGGTATTTAAAACCATATATCCTTGTGTAAAATGTTCTCTCTCATTTTAAAATCAAAATTCTCATGTCACAAACCACCAAATTTCACTTTTATCTCATTACCAAATTTATAATTACGTTAACTCAAATATTATAATTATATTTTTTCAAAGTATTGAATTTTAAATAGTTTTAAAAAATCAATATTTTTTAAACCGAAATTAAAGTAACCACTTTATAAGATTTATATATCCTAATTTTCATCCAAACGTCAATTATTCCACTTAATAGATAAATTTGTCGCTTTCCAAATATCGTTTTCACATTTATATACTATTTCAAACACAAGTTGGGCTAAAAAACATTCAATACTAAATAATTTTAAAAGTTTTTCCATTAAGACCAAAATGCAATTTTATTTCTTATTCAAAATTTTCAAGTCCAATTTTATCAAAACTTGCTTATCTTCTCCAAACCTTTTATTTATTTTTTCTCAAATAAGCAAATTTCCCCAAAATAAATCATATTACATAAATGATTTTTTTTACTTCCACAAGATAACTTAAAAATATTTTTATACTACTTTGTTCCAAATTATGCAGTAGCTCTAAATTGGAATGTTACATATCTCTGCATATCTGCGTGCACATGCTCTAGTACTACCTTGCTTTATGCTCTCTTGTACCAAAAGAAATCTTGGTTTGATTATAAAGAACAATTCCTTCGTAAAAGAAAAGTTTTGAGTAATAAATAGTATTAATGGAGAGTTTTTTTTCTACTCCTTCAAATTACACTTTACTATACATCTTATCCGTAAACGCCACAATCTAGTAAAGTCCAATCAATAAGAGTACAAAAAATGTTGGCTCCACATCATAAGCATTGAAGGATTTCCAGCCCTTGCACCTTTTTAACATCGACCAACATTTTGTAACATTCAACCTTTCTCCCTTAACTACCATCTTCAATGTAAAAGTCCTAATAGAGATCAAGTTTCTTCTCAAGTAGGCTCTTGCCTGACATAAATAATAGTCCTAACAACTTCATAATCTTCACATTGCCAACATCCACCACTTAACATGAAGCATCATTATCCATCCAAACCTCTCCTCCATCAACCTCACGTTAAGTGAAAAAATATCTCTTATTAAGTATCATGTGACAGGATGGGCTAGAATTAATAATCCTTAAGCTATTCTTTGTAGGGTAACGATAAGCAATAAAAACATTGGTGTCACTTGCTATCTTTGAGATCCCTTTAGCAGATGTTGAAGCTTTCTTCGTATCTTCTTTCTTTCTTTGTAGCTTTTGATAAATTTTCGTAGGTTCTTACAATAATAGCAATCCCCTTTATTAGGCCCTCTAGACCAATACCTTGATTTACCTATAAAAGTCTTATTGATTACATACTATCTAACTTGTGTATAATATGCAAGTGTATAAGTTAATGCAATATTGGGCAATAAATAGTGAAGTATAAAAAGTGTGCAAACCATATTTTTTATACCGGTTCGGACCTACCGTCCTACATCCTGTCCCAACGCTCCCCTTCAGTATTCCCTTTAAACAAATTACCCTCACTTCGCCCGAAGGAATAGGCTAATGCAAAAGTATCTGTGACAATCGTATGTTCCAAATAACATAGTTTTTGACTTATAGTACAAATCTTCCTATGATTTCCTTTGAGTATATGAATACGAATGCTTTGAGATGTAGGAAGTTATTTAACCAAAATTATATTTTGGTTATAATAGATTGAGAGTATATAAACAATGTATATGCAATAGATTGCATAGAAATCAAGAGAGTAAAGAATAGATTAATTTAAGTTAGATGATATCTACTTCTCAATCAACGTGGTACTTATAGATTTAAAAAGGTGCAAATAAAGAGTTGTTACTATTCGAGAAAGTCTATTCATTTTATTGGCTGCAACCTTTCATTGAAAGGTGATTTCCTTTTGTTTCTAAATAGAAGTATCTAATCGTAATTGACAGTTTTTGCCCATGAAAGACGTCTGTGGTAAAATCCTCAAACGTTTGTGACTTGTTTTAAATTTTAACTCGAGACTAGTCACAGATGTCTGTGGCTTTATCACAAACGTTTATGAGGTGTAAAAATCTAGTTTTCACCTTAATTTTGATGTGCATGAAATTTGTGTGTGCTCGTATATGCATATATACTCAAGGAGACCTTAACAATATTATATACTCCTTTATCATATAATAACATTGGCTTAGTCAATGAATCTTCTTTTCTCTTTAAGTCCAATATCTTCGAGCATGGTGTCTTCTTATAGCATATACCTGCAATCTTGATAAGATCTATATATGAATATGTTTATATAGTCGTTATCATTGAAATATAAATTTAGATATTCTAGCAATCTCCCGCTTTTGATGATGACAACTATATAAACAAATTTCAACTATACAGTGGAATAATAACAATATGATCAAAATATTAAATATAGAATGGAAGTATTATTATGTTTGTTTATGTTTGTCTCCCCTATGTATATGCGCCTCCCTCTATGTATTTGCATAAATTTCTCCCCCTTCTCATTATCAAAATAGAGGGAAACGATATACTATACATAAGTAAATGATATAAATGGTTATAGCATATCATCATTTTAGATTACAGAAAATCAAATATTAAAGTTCAAAGCAAAATTTAGAAGAAATTGTAACAAAATTTATACATAGGAAACGAACAAGCGTAAGAGTTGCAAATTAAAAGTAAACAAAGTCTAATTGTACTGATTTTGAGAATAAGATAGGCCTCTGTAATTCTTGTAATACTCCAGTTAGTGGATGGACCCTGCATATGTACTCATCCATTGCATTTGGTCATTGTACTCCTCATCTTCGTTAATGGACAAGCCTTGAAAAGCTATGTATGATTGTTGTTGAAAACATGGAGTATCAGATACGTACATTTCATCACTGTCTTCCTCCTCTTCCTTGCCTTGTGCATGCATAGGAGTCTTCCCTGGGTCACCTCTATCGTGTGACGTACCTTCGGGCGAGGCTTGAGAATGATATACTGGTTTATAACCAAAGATAGAGGTGTTTGGGGAAGGCGAAGCTGATGAACGCGAGGAAGATCGACCATGTACTTTGCACATCACTTTGCCTAAAGTTGAGATGACTTTGTCCAAAGTCTTCTCCATCTTTGTCATCCTAGTAGAGAGAGAGAGCATTCCAATCTAGTCATTTTTTTATTTAAAGCTCACTGATTCGCCATGATTATTTTTTGGTTTTTGACTGCTAATTGACGAAGAGATTCATTTGGCGTTAGTTCAACATAAGTTTCTTGTATTTTGGAATTAGAATAATATTCGGTACCATGACTAGAGGAAGGTGGATATTGGGTAGGATGAGGGGAGTAGGTTTGTTGAGGAGCGCTAGTTGAAAGGGACCATGATGTTCTTGCTCTTGTTGAGTCCACTGGTTGAAGGGAATGATACGAGGTGGACTTTTGGGAAGATGCATCAGTGAAAGATACCGTGGTCCACTATCTTTGGTTGGGATTTCTTTGTATTATGATATGTACGAAGGAACTGCAAGATTTTGCAAGATGCATATGATATGCGGAGCATAAACAATGGAACGATGATGCGTAGACCAAAATCCTTTAATTCGATCGTGAATAAACTTTGCCCAATTAACCGGTAGGCGAGGATATATTGCATACAAAGTTGTATGGTCATTGGGATAAATTTGTTCGTGACTACCTGGACGAGGAACGATGGTATTAGTTATCAATCGATTAAATAGTCTAGCACATGGTCGAAGGTAAATTGATTTCCATTATGGCATTCTATCTTCCTATATTTGACGGGTAACTTCATCCCTAGGTAGAAGATTATGATCCGGTATATCAGTTAAATCAATCCCCTCGTAAGAACATCCTAAAATACGACCAATGGTATGCAAATTAATTTTAACTTCTTTCCCGTAAACACTTGCCAACCATCATCGTTCTCTAAATACCAAATCTCCTAACTACATAGATTGGAGTAGAAGAGGTAAATAGCTAGAGGATCAATGATTACCTTATTTCATCGTAACCAATCAAATTGCAACAGCCAACATCCATTGTAATTCCTTGGATTTCATATTCCATTACATTGCCAAGGCGATAAAAAGGACCAGGGTGGATCTTCTTTTGGTTAAGTGCCTCGAATCGTTTGATTGCATTGCGATTATTGTGGAGACATTGGTTATTGTGAGCTTGTGTGACCGGTGCTTGAGAGGAAGACGAAGATTTGGCCTTGCTTTTGCTTTTGGAGAAGGTAACCGTCTTGGGAGCCATTGATTTAAGAATTTGAGTGTTTTGAGAGCTAGAGTTTTAGGAATTAGGAGTTGAAATGAAGGTTAAGTGTACGGCTGTTGGAAATTTTTTGCCGGAGTAGCAACATACATCTGTGAGGAAGTCACATACTTTTGTGTCCTCGGTAAAAATGTTGAAAAAAGAGTAGACAGACGTCTATGATGATTCCATAGACGTCTGTGGATACAGAGGATTTAAATAGAGAGTCTTCACAGATGTCCTTGAGTTTTCCGTAGACATCTATGTTTACAGGGTAAATTTACCCATAATCGATGATAGATATCTGTAGTTGCTGTTAATTCTAAGTTATAAAGTTAAGTGTTCAGTTGAAATTTCATATAAGCTATTACAAGTTTAAGTGAACAAAACATTATTTCTATAATTTTCGCTAACCAATTCATTAAACGAACAAATTCCTAGATCCCGTCTTAACTTAATAAAAGTTTGTTCACTTAATGGTTTTGTAAAAATACCAGCTATTTGATTTTCGATATTAACAAATTCTATAGTTATTATTTCCTTTTCAACATTATCTCTCAGAAAATGGTGACGAATATCTATATGTTATGTTCGTGAATGATTAATTAGATTTTTAGATAAATTTATAGCACCATTATTATCGAAATATATTGGAGATTTTTTATTATTTTTCCATAGTCTTTAAGTGTTTGTTGCATATATATTACTTGAACACAAGCTAAGGCAGCAGAAATATATTCGACTTCACATGTTGAAAGAGACACAATTTTGCTTTTTACTAAACCACATAACTAATGAATGACCAATAAAGTGACATATGCCACTTGTACCTTTTCTATCTGATTTACATCCATCAATATCCACATCACTGTAAGAAACAAGTTCAAATGTATTGCCTTTTGGTTAAAATAGACCATAAACTTTAATGTTGGTCAAATATCGTAAAATCCTTTTAACTGCCCGATGATGTGATTCTTTAGGTTGTGCTTGAAATCTTGCACATAAATAAACTCTCATCATAATGTCTAGTCTACTAGCATTTAAGTATAGTAAGGATTCTATCATGCTTCGATATAATTTTTGATCGAACTCTTTTCCATGTTCATCTTTGTCTAGATGAGTAGCATTACTCATCGGAGCGGGTTTACTCGATATATTATCCATTCCAAAACATTTTAGTAATTATTTACACTATTTTTATTGATTTATAAAAATTCTATTATTTAATTGTTTTATTTGTAATCCTAAAATGAAATTTAATTCACCCATACGAAACATTTCAAATTCGTTTGTCATTATTGTAGAAAATTCATTATATAAATTTTCATTAGTAGATCCAAATATAATGTCATCAACATAAATTTGAACAATTAATATATCCTTCCATTCTCTTTTAATAAATAATGTTGTATCTATTTTACCAATTTGAAAATCAGAATTAATTAAATGCGATTTTAATCGATCATACCAAGCTCTAGGTGCTTGTTTTAAACCATATAATGCTTTTTTAAGTTTGAAAACATGATCTGGATATTTTTCATGAACAAATAGTGATGGTTGTTCTGCACAAACGTTTTCTTTTATAAACCGGTTAAGAAAGCACTTTTAACATCCATTTGAAATAGTTTAAAGTTATGATGACATGCAAAAGCAAGTAATGTTCTTATAGCTTCAAGTCGTGCAACAGGTGCAAAAGTCTCTTTATAATCAATTCCTTCTTCTTGATTGTATCTTGTGCCACTAGTCTCGCTTTATTACATATAATATTTCCATTTTCATCAGCTTTGTTTTTAAAATCCCATTTTGTTCCAATTGATTAAGTTCTTCTTGCATTGCTAAAGTCCAGAAATCATCATTTGATGCTTCCTTGTAATTTTTTAGTTCAAAATCAGATATAAATGCTACATTACTTATTTGATTTATTTGTCTTCTAGTCGAAATTTTGTTATCCAAATTTCTAATTATATTACCAATAGGATGGTCTTTTAAAATACGGGGTGGTGATTTCAAATTACTGTTATTTTGAATATCTTTATTATTTTCAATCATAGTTTCAAAGGCTTTATTTTGATTAGTGTCAAAAATTTCTTCACCATCTTTATTTATATTTTTAAAGTTTTCACCAAACAAGACATGAAGACTTTCCTCTATAACATTTGTTCGTTTGTTAAAAATTCTATAAGCTTTACTTTGATCGGAATATCCAACAAAAATTCCTTCATCTGCTTTTGAATCGAATTTACCAAGATTATCTTTTATATTAAGAATAAAACATTTTGATCCAAATATTCAAAAATATGATACTTTTGGTTTTTTTTGTGGAACATTTCATAACATGTATTTTTAGTCATAGGTCTAAGAGTTACACGATTTAATACGTAACATGCAGTAGCAACTACTTCAGCCTAAAATTCTTTGGTAAGCCACTGCCATTTAGGAGAGTTCGAGCACATTCTTGCAAGGTGGGGTTTTTTCTTTCAACTACTTCCGTTTTGTTATGGTGTTCGTGGAAATGAAAAATTATGAGTAATTCCTCTTTTATTACAAAAGTTTATAAATAATTTATTTTCAAATTCGCCACTGTGATCGCTTCTTATACATTTTATTTTTTGGTCCATTAGAGTCGTAATTCGTTTAGTAAAAATTTTAAACATTTCCAATGTATCACTTTTGTGCTTTGAAAATAGCGTCCAAGTATATCTTGAAAAATAACCTACAATTACAAAGACATATTTATTGTGATTTATCAAACGTACTTGAGTTAGACCAAATAAGTCCAAATGAAGTAATTTAAGAGGTTATTTAGCAGAAATTTCCTTTTTAGATTTAAATGAGTTTTTCTTTAATTTTCTAAGTTGACAGGCAACATATAGATTTTTAACTTTGAAATTTATTTTGGGTAATCCTCTTACCAAATTCTTTTTAGCTAATTTGTTTTTATATTCAAAATTCACGTGACAAAATCATTTATGCCACATCCATGGATCATCATGATTTGCTGTTAAGCATAAATCATTATTATGATTAATATTCATGTTTAGAATTATAGATATTTCAATTTCTTGTTCGTTCAAAAATTGAAGTTTTATTTTGATCATAGATATTTAATTTATCCTTTTCAAAATCGATTTTACATCCCTTATTGCATTATTGGCTTATACTAAGTAAATTATATTTTAAGTTTCTAACTAATAAAATATTTGAAATTATAGGAGAAGTAGATATACTGACATTGATGACGTTTCCAATTCTAATAACATATCCTTTTGAATTTTCCCCAAAAGTGACTGTGCCACCGTCTATGTAAGTGATGTTTGATAGCATGTATGCATTTCTCATCATACGTTTGGAGCATCCACTACCAAGTATCCATTTCTCCATATTATTAGTTTTGTTTTTGGGTATGTGCAAAAGAATAAAAAAATTAGTTGGTACCCAATTTCTCAATTAGGGTCCTATGTGCTAGTGGGAGAAGGTACCCATACCCATGAGGGTTTGGAACCTATAGAGATGTAATTTTCATTATGAACTATAGCTTTTAGATATATATCTATATGGTTTTGTCTAATCAATTTGTTATTTGTTTTAGAAATCCATATTTTAATCATTTTTGTTTCCTTATTTTCATGTTTAGATTTTATTTTTCTAAACTTGTATATAATGTACTATACTGGTTAAATCATTGATTATTTTTAGAAACTAGATTATTTCTAGAATGTTTATGAATTTTTTGTTAAATCCTAGTCCCTTCCTATTTCCAGTAGGTTTTGAAATCTTTTATCAAATTATCTAGATTTTGCTTTCCTTTATTAAATTTTAAAACATATTAGTAATTTTGTCTAATTTATTTTTGAGATCAGAAATTTCCATAGCTAATTCTAAGTTTTATTTTAATTCATTTCTTTTTTCAATTTTATAATTCTCTAATTTGTTATTCTCAATACCATGTATTGAAGTAGCATTTTTAGATGACAATTTTCTACATTTTTTTTCAGCTAATTCTAATTCTTCTTCTAAAATAGTTTTCTCGTCTTTTAACAATCCAATTTCTAATTCAGCTCTGTTTAATTTTCCTAAAGTTTCATTACTTAATTTTTTGATTCTCTCTACTTGTCATCTAGTTCTATACTAATTTCAAGAATTTCATTATATGTTAATTTAGGATGTACCTCGTTTGTGTTAGCTATAAAACAAACATTTGCTTGTTCTGAGCCACTGTCACCATCGGATGATATGTAAGAGTCGGAATCATCCCAAGTTACTTTAAATACTCTTCTCTTTTTCTTGAAATTTTGGAATTTTTTTCATTTTATCATTGTTGAGTAGTGGACGGTCTTTCTTCATATGGACAAATTCATCACACCCGAAGCACTTCATTGATGTTTGATTTGAGGAATTTGTGTTGCTGTTGTTTTGAAATTTCGTCATTTTTTTGAACTTCTTGAACTTGTTTTTTTAGCTATAAAAACAATCTCATCTTCTTCCATGTCGAAGTTGTCATTACTTTCCTAAAATGCGATGTTTTCCTTTCTTGATTTTGTTCTTTTCTTGCCTATAAATTAGCTTTATACGACATCAGATTTCCTACTAACTCTTCGACTTTGAGTTGGGAAAGATCGTTAACTTCTTTGATGGACAAAACTTTTCTTTCCCATTCGTTTGACAAAGAATTCAAAATTCGTATGACTAAATCAACATAAGTGAATTTAACTCCTAGTGCCATAAGATCATATTATATAGTTCGAAATCTAGCGTACATCAATAATTGACTCATTTGATTTCATTTTAAAATATGAAAATTGATTTTGTAGAATATAAATTGTTGTTTGCTTAACTTTGTCTATGCCTTCATGGGTAATTTGTAATATATGCCATATATCATAAGCAGTATTTCAAAACATGACTCATGAAAATTCATTTTTATCGAGTGAGCAAAATAAAACATTCACAGCTTTGACATTGTTAGATGCCTCTGCTTTTTGTACATCAGTCCATGTGCCAATATCAGTGTCAGGTGCTTCATATTTATTTTGAGTTGCTAGCCATATTTCTAATCCGTTTTGCTTCTATAAAAATTCACATGCATGTTGACCAATAAGCATAATTAGAACCAGTACATTATGGGGGATGAGCAGTTGAATGAACTTCTTGAATGTACTTGCCATTGTAATGATTTCAATTACGTGTTATAGTCGATTGAAATGATCAAGCTCTGATACCAATTGAAAATATTGTTAATCGTATACTATCTAACTTGTGTATGGTATGCAAATGTATAAGTTAATGCAATAGAAAGAAATAAATAGTAAAATATAAAAATCATGCAAACCAGAGTTTTTATACTGGTTCGGACCTTCCGTCCTACGTCCAGTCTTGAAGCTCCCCTTCGGTATTCCCTTTGAACAACTTACCCTCACTTTGCCTAGAGAAATAAGCTAATACAGTAGTATCTCTAACAATCTTGTGCTCCAAATAACACAGTTTTTGACTTATAGTACAAATCTTCCTATGATCTCCTTTGAGTATATGAATATGAATGATTTGAGATGTAGGAAGTTATTTAACCAAAATTATATTTTGGTTATAGTAGATTGAGAGTATATAAACAATGTATATGCAAGAGAGTGCCTAGAAATCAAGAGAGTAAAGAATAGATTAACTCAAGTTAGATGATATCTACTTCTCAGTCAAAGTGGTCTTTATAAATTTAAAAAGGTGCAGATAAAGTGTTGCTACTACTCGAGAAAGTCTATTCATTTTATTGGCTACAACCTTTCATTGAAAGATGATTTCCTTTTGTTTCGAAATAGAAGTGTCTAATCATAATTGACAGTTTTTGCCCATGACATACGTCTGTGGTAAAATCCTCAAACGTTTGTGACTTGTTTTAAATTTTAACCCGAGACTTGTCACAGACGTTTGTGGCTTTATCATAGACGTTTGTGAGGTGTTAAAAACTGTTTTTCACCTTAATATTGATGTACATGGAATTTCGTGTGCTCGTGTATGCATATATACCCAAGTAGACCTTAACAATATTATATTTAGGACTCTTTTGTAGTTGAATAACCTTAGTATGGTGAATGAATCTTCGTTTCACTTTGAATCTCAATATCTTCGTATATGGTGTCTTCTTCTAGCATATACCTGCAATCTTGATAAGATCTATATATGTATATATTTGTATAGTTATTATCGTTTAAACATAAATTAGAGGTTCCAACAACTTATACCTTCACCATACTTAGGCTTACGCTAACTCCTTCCTTTACTAACAAACAAGCCTTTTGAATTACTATCTAAACTACTACATGCTAATCTACCACTCAACACTTCATTATGCGTACTAAATCTTCACATCAATCAAGCTAATCTTAATGGATCCATATATCATAGAATCCACAAAGGTGATAGTGCTAGGGGCATGCTCTAGGGACAATCATGTAATTTTTCACATATATCTAATCGGTAACCAATCTTGTTCATAATAAAGGTATTTGATTTCTAATATATACTTTGTTATATAGTGATATAATTAATTAGGTTGTTAATTTAAGGATACTAATTTGAAAATCCTTAAAAAATATTTTATGTGATAATAGTTACAGAATGTTGTGATCATGAGAAATTTATCGCACTACATAACAACATATTGTTCTAAATATTCCTTGTCAAAATGTTTTTTGAAAGGATATTGATACATCTACTGAGATTGGAATACATACCGCTCTTCAAACGTTGGGCAGTGTTTCACTCATGGCTACTAGCGGCATCAAGAGGTTGGGTGCTAGTAGTTATTAGATAGCTATGCAATGGCTCATTCGAGAGTTTTCCTATTGGCTAACAATAACAGGTCAAATAAGAAATTTGAGAGATAAAATTACATAGTTCTCTCTACTTGAGAATACTGCTGAATTTTAATGTGTAAACTTCACTCTGATTATAGTTAAATTATGGCATGACATCCATCAAATGACTATAGTTGGTCTTAGTTGAAGCGTTGGAAGTGAAATATTGTTCAGTAGGGAATTCATTTCCTTAATTGTATGAGGTTGGTATCAATGTCAACTGTAGTAAACTCAAAGTCAAAATCTTTGGTTAAAGTTATATGATTAATAACAAGTGTTATTGTTGAACAAAAGACACTGTTTAAGGACTAACTCAGTTGAATGTGAATGATATTAGCATTTTTACCAAAACCAAATTCTATAAATCGTAAAGTAATATAGTGTAGACGAACAGAACTGGTCTACATAATCGTTACTAAAAAATACCGCTCAAATTGTAAAATTGATTTTACCAATGAGATTTGTAAGCGACGGGTTAAGTCAAACACCACTAGCTATGATGACGTATGAACTTTAGTATTTAAATTGTTTAAATATTATTCACTAGCTAAATTTACACCTAAGTCACAATATCATTCTATTCAGTCTTCGAAACACTTCTTGACCTAATTGGTTTATAATAGCTTTAAATTAATTAATATTTGTGAAATGTTTATTATTATTATATTCGTTGTATACGACGTGTTTAGTAAAATGGAGTTCCTTTTAGTTTTTTTGGGTACTATTAATAATTTATTCAGTTCCCATATAAAAGAAACATATGCGCGTATCGATATGTGATATCAATAAGAATTTAAATTGGTGAATGATATAATTTACTATGGGTTTGGAGGGGTTTTAAGTCCATTTAAGGGCCTTAATATGGTCGGCCAAATAAAGGAGCAGTGGGAGTCAAATATTGACTTGGTATGGGAGATTTTTTGTGCTTGATATTTTGTCCAAACCTCCCTATAAAAAGGAAACTAATGCTCTAGTTTTATTATCTTTTGATCCTCTAACTCTTAGTTATAGTCATAACTTCCTTTTTCGTACTTAGCTCCATGCTCCTTTTAACTCCATTCAATTAAATATAATTAATCTGGTGTTTGTACAAATGTCTCTTGCACATAATAATACAAATCTAGAAGATCTAAGGAGTCTGTCTGGATTAAGGTGGTGTGACATTATGGTCAAATTTATCGCTTACATAGTTTCGGTAAAATTCAATTTTACTTATTTTAAGTAGTCTTGGTAGTGACAATTATTTACACCATTTCTCTTCATCAAAACTGTATCACGTTAGGATTTATAAAATTTCGTAATGATTAAAATTCCAATATTGTCAACGATTAACTTGTATAGTCCAAAAACAAAGTCAATGGTTCTGTACTAACAATTATTTTCAACCGAACTGCTTTGGCTAGAGAATTTCACTTTGAGTTGACTTCAGTTGACCGTGATACTAACCTCATATAACCGAGGAGACGAATTCTCTATTGAATAATAATTTACTTCAACTCAATCAAATTATAGTCATTTGATGGATGTCGTGCCACGCTTTTACTATAATCAAGGCAATATTTCCACATTGAAGCTCAATAGTATTCTTATGTCATGAGAATTTTGTAATATCGTCACATTGAAATTTTCTATTTGACCATAGTTATATTAATCAAAAGAAAACTATCGAGTCATTCCATAGTAATACAATAACTCTCTGTACATATACCCTTGGTGCCTTTAGAAGTTGTGAGCAATACACTGCCGAATATTTGGAGAATGTTACATACTCTAGTCTCAACAAATGTATAGATATCTAGCCTTAATACATCTTAACTAGGAATATCTAAAATGCTGTGTTTATTAAACTGTGATAAATTGCTCATGATTACAACACATTATGACTACTATAAAGAAACACTATTTATGAATTTTATATTAAATATACTTTAATTATGCAACTAATTAATATAAAAAATTATAATAAGTATACAAGAGAAAGAAAAAACCTTTTATTTGGAACAAAATTTTTATTATAGATTTAATAATTTACAATAAACTACATAATTGCTCTAGGGCATGCCACTATTTCTATGAATCTTCCACTAATTGGGCCAATTATGGATCTCACTCTCAACAATTGGATCAACTTGATGAAATCTATTCAAGCTAGTCTCTTTGTGAATGGATATGTTATGTTGTCTTTGTTATCCACTCTTTGTGTCACAACCTCTTTCTTCTCAAGAGATTCTCTAATTAGGTGGTACTTTCAAAGAATGTGTCACGATTTCTTGTGTGTTCTAGGCTCCTTCGTGATATGAATCAACACACTATTGTCATAAACAATGCCATTGGATTCTTCATGTCAAAAAGCACTTTTAGCTTCCTTAAAAACTTGTGTATCCATACCACTTCCTTGGCTACTTTATTATGATGTACTTGGCCTTTGTCATGTAATCGACTACTGTTTCCTATTTGGAACTATTCCAACTTATTGCCTCACCATTAATTGTAAATTCATAATTTGACGGTGACTTACTATCATCGATATCATTCTGAAAGCTACAGTCAATATACCCCTCTATATGGATGTCTCCATTCTTATATATTAAGGAAAAAGTCCCTAATATTACTCAAATATTTTAGCTTACAATTTACAACCATCTAATGTTTTTCTTTAGGATTGGATTGGTATCGGCTTGTGCATCTTAATGTGCATGCCACATCTGGTCTAGTACATAGCATAATGCACATTATGGAGAAGATTATTGAAGCATACAATACGCACTTTATACACACTTTCTCCTCATCATTTTAAGGAGTTTCCTTCTTGGAAAGGACAATTCCAGATTACGTTCGAACGTTTCCACATTTGGAATTCTCCATACTGAACCTTTTTAGTATGGCATCCATGTATAGAAAATAACCTCTTAAGTCCACCTCTGTAGACCTTTGTACCTAGTATATAGGCTGCTTCTACTGAATCCTTCATGGAGAGATTTTTAGAAAGCTAAGCTTTCACTGATTGCAATAACAAAACATTATTGCCAATCAATAGAAGATCATCAATGTATAAAACAAACACAATAACATTTCATTATTCCTTTCGGTATATGCTTGCTTCCTCTATGTTTAGATAAAAAACTGTTTGATTACTTGATCAAAACACTTATTACAACTTCTTGAAGCTTGTTTAAGTCCATAAATGGATCTTAATAGCTTGAATCCTTGCCCTCAATCCCATTGCCCTCGAAACCATTAAACGGTGATGTATAGATGGTCTCTTGTAATTAACCATTTGGAAATGCTGTCTTTACATCCATTTTCCATGTTTTACAATCGTAGAATGCAGCTATAGCTAGAATTATCCAAAAAGACCTAAGCATGTCTACAGGTGAAAATGTTTCATCATAATCAAGACCATGAATTTGACGAAATCCTTTCGCAACTAGCCTTGCTTTATAAGTCTCCACTAGTCCATCTACATTTAGCTTTTTTATAAAAACAAATTTAACCGATGGGATTTATCTCCTCGCGTATATCAGCCAAAATCCAAACTTTGATTTTATACATGGAACCGATCTCGCATTTCATAGCTCTAAGGCAAAATGTATTATTTTTTTACTCTATAATACTTGTTGGAATGATAAAGGACCATTGCCATCTAAGATGCAGTCCTCTTTCTCGCTATCCATGAGAAAACCATTGTACCTTTCTAGTGCACGAGATTCCCTTCTAGACCTTCTAATAGATTGCATGTTTTCGTATACGGATGAACTTGGCTCTCCTACTAGTTCGGTCTTTGTGTTAGACCCTCGGATCTCATCCTGTTCCACAACTTCATTATTAATTTATTTTAACAGAAATCCATTTCTAAAATACAACATATTGAGAAATGATAGCCTTTTATTCCTTAATGTTGTAGAAAATATATCCTACAGAGTTCTTGGGATATCCTATGAGTTTACACAAGATCGACCTTGCTTAAAGTTTATTGGGCCAACATTCTTGTAACATCCTGCCTTTTCGCACGATTTGAAACCGACACACATGCCGATTCAAACCATACGGAAGGGTGGATTGTTATGGGGTAAATAAGAAAACAGAGAAGAAATAAAACAAATTAGAATCTCACAGCGGAAGGATAAAATATAATAATAAAATATACAGTTTATAAAACTGTTTACAAAACATTCGATTCTTCTTTATACATTTAAATATCAGAGTTTACATACCAATAATATCAATGCAGCGGAATACGGTGTAGTGGAATATAAAATAGTAGATAATAATACTACAATCTTCGTCTTCGTCCTCCAGAGCTAAAACTTCAAATCCTGAAACGCTCGGACTGACCCGAGCGAATTTGAAAAGACAAAAACACTCGAGTCAGAACTAAAAGATCTTATGTGAGTTAAATTAACAGAAAAAAATGAGTACAATAACTCAAAAGATGTTCGGGATTTACATCTCTTAAGGATCTGTTAAACTATTTACTATGTAGTATATTGCGCTACTATAGTAGTGTCTATTCATAAAATAAACTTACTTTTAAATAGCGTGTAGGCTTTACATTTTCCACCTTAACACAGTTATATATTCTCATAGTCTATACAGTACCGTAATCTCCCCCGTACTGGGCGTCGTCAGAGGGCACTCCATAGGTATGGTACAAAACAAAATCGTATAAGGCGCGCTAGGGTAGGTGACACGGCACAACTAGGCAATGCCAGGGTAGATATACCAATTACGCTTCTGGGTCGGTGGTAACGCATAGCCGCAGCTATCGCCCACCTCGAGCCGCACCCCCAAATCAAAGAAATTAAAAGTGGCCACTGAATAAATCCAAAAGTCAAAGTATAATATCGAAGGGATGTGTCCGATCAAAGGTGCTACCTTATTAACCCGTCAATCGCTCCTGTTTTAGCCACCTTATGCCAACTCACGGGAGTTGGGTCCACTATTTACCTTACAAGAAACGTCGCCACCAACCTACTTCATTCTGGAATCTCCACCGCGTACACGGTTAGTCAAAGTGGTTTTCGGTATCGACAGAGAGTATGTCCATATCCGATCCCGGTCTCTTTGCCAACCCATCGTTATTATAACACCGCGGTCATTTAAAAATAGTTTATACTTTTAACCGGAATTAAATTTTTCCATTTCAAAACTATGAATATGATATCATCTTAAAACCCAAAAATATGATATCATTTTATCCAAATATAATTCTTTTCCAAAATCATACTGCTTTAAAATTTAAAATATCTGGAAACCAAACATTTGAATTATACTTTCAAAACATAATATTTCGGAAATCATAATTTCAAAACATATTTCTAAAACTGGAATGGTTTGGATATTCAACGGTATATAAAATAAATGGTTCAACTTTAAGGTTACTTTGTAAAGAAAATAATTTCCATGTCTTTACAAATATATTTCTTTATTTAAAGTCTAAACCAAAATTTAAATATCACTTTCAAGTTCCAAAACCACTTCAATTTCTATATATATATATCCATTTGGAGTGTTAATATTTCAAAACTAAAATTTGATTTTATTCTCTCAACAAATTAATGTTCTATTATTTAGTCTTGAATATTCACATAAATTCCATAAATAAACTCCAATTTCTAGCAATTTAAATATTTTCTCAAATTTACTTTATACTAGAATATTCATTTTTAAATTTATCTTGGAAAATCCGGTTATAAATATCATACCATAAAAATTTCCAAACTTAAACATATCAGATAAATTACCAAATTCCTTTTTCTCAATTTTTTTCATTTTTATTCAACAAGTTTGTACACAGCTTAAATTTAAAAATTTTAACTTCATATGTATATATATCGAAGAATAATATTTTATAAATGATCAAAATTAAATTTTTATAAACCGTATCCCATCCAAACCATAGAAATCACTTTAAAATAATTTATATATAGACCACGGTGCCTGTATATAATTTTCTATCCTATGGTCAAGTGATACGGATATTTATCATTTCAATCCGCAATTTAAAAATAAAATTTTGCGGTTGTATATCATTTCAAACCACAATCCCGGAGGAAACGAAAAATGCATGATAACTTGCAGTTAAATGATATACAATAAAACATCCATTCATCCATCAATCATCAATTTCAATCATCATCCAATTTTAAACAATCATCTATACAGAGCATATGAATTATACAGGAATCAATAACAAATATTAACTAACAGTTTATAATCCATAATAAATTTAATGACTGTTAACTAGCAGTTTATGTGCAAAAATAAATTCTAACTGTCAAATTTTATGCAATAAATAAAATAAATTAACAGTTAAATTAACTAAATGTGAATTAACAGATATGCTGAATAAAACATACCAAACAGTCATAATTAAATTTCTACTCAGATCTAAAATAAATTTAACAAACATAAAAACTTTTAGAAGCTGTGAGTGGGTTAAAACACTCACCTTTTTGAATTTAAATTGAATTTAAATTCAATTTAAACTTAAAAATTTGACGGTCTCCAAATTTATCCAAATCAGCGTGATCAGATCCGGAATTTAATTACGATCCTAACAAAAGAAATTTCGCGTGAAACGGATAACCTATGAAGAAGTTATGGCAAAAATCGCGGTTGAAAACAAAATTAAAAGTAAAACAAGACAAACCTAATTTACTGCCACGTCACTTCTTACACGTTCTTCCCTCCAGCCCCTTGAAGCACGCACGTGAGATTGTCCCCCAAGCCCCTGTACAGAACGAAGTCGTCACCTACCCGATCCCTTTGACCACCAACACTACGCGTAACGTTCAACTGACCGACGATCAAGCATCGCCATCGAGCTCCTCACCCCGAGCCGCCCCCTCACCTCGAACGCCGCCTCTACCGGTGGCCATCCAAGCACCATGCTGCCGCCGCCTTTACTGGTTAACCGCGGCCAATCGTGACATGACCCAGACGAACGAATATCAGATTTAATGCTTGCGCAACACCACCTTCCCAACGCCGCCAGCCGATCGCTTTGCCGTCGCAGATCCACCGTTGGATCACCCAACATCCAATACGAACGGCCAGAATGGATTTTCGATTTATGGACAAACAACAACTCAAATCAAGAAACTAATTGCAGATCTGTGTTGCGCTTGCCAAAAGCATTAACATATATTTTTTTGAGATTTTTTTGAGGACTTAAAATTTTTAGCTTTGGATCTGATTTGAATTTTGAACTGTAGATAGATCTAGGTTTTGAAACCATTGAGGAAGAGCAAGAGATGGAGAAAATGAACGTATAGACAAATGATAGAAGATGGAGGCTAGGGTTTATAATCGTCTATTTATAAGTAGGGTTGGATTGGAGTAGATAGACAAGATAGATGAACGTACGAAACAAACTATGGCCCAAAAAGCCCGTTCTGACCCCGGAACGAAATATGTTAAACCAATATATCCAGGTAGGTATTTTAAAATATTCTGAACGCGATGGAAAAAGTTTCACGTCAAAATTCGATCGTATGAAGAAGTTATGCTGAAAACAAAATTTTCAAATTGATTTCAAATTGTTTTTAATTAAATTGATTTCAAGGCGTTTCGCGTCCGTACGATCAAACGACAGGTCCGATCGATACGAAACTTGAAACCCTACAATAATTCACCGATACGGATCCGATGAAACAGGTTTCGTCGAAATCCGAGTCCGTGGCCAAAATGGCTATTTTTATATTCATTAAATAAATTAAAATAAATTATAAAAATCCAATTTTATATCTAAATTCTAAAATTGGCCAAATTTTATCGCTTATATATTTCATAATCAATTTAAATGATTTAACAAGTTTAGATGTGAATTAAAAGTTGATAAGTCTATCAATTTCAGTGTTAACTTCTCTACTTACTTATATTTAGAAATTATAAATTAAATTATCAAAGGCCCATATATTAGATTTTCAACCTTTATATTCTCACCTATTATCCAAAAATAAGGGTGCCACAAACATTAGTGCATGGTTTCACTTAAATATCCACAAATTCCATTTGAATTTCAATAACGTAATATTTAAACGTTAATTCCATTTTATTTTGCAATAAATACCATTTGTTGAATTTTGATACTTTAATTAAATTTATAAATCCTGCTTTCTGTACTAAAACAACCCATGGTCCTATTATAAGTAGAATTAGCATAAATTTTGTCTTATAAAATTAACCCTCTACAATTACAAACAAAAATCTACGCTAACTACACCTTTTAAATCAATTAATTGCAATTAAGTCTACATTAAAAGTTATAAATTATAAATCGGAACCTCAATAAATTCGTTTATTGATTTAAAACTTTCTATTCAGTGAATAGACATTTATGGGTATAAATAACATTGAATTATAATATATTTCATTAGTGCACTCTTCATTCTTATAAATTCCCTTTTATTAACTAGAACACATTAACAACCAAAATAATTAATTTAGATTTATTTAAATCGATTGCCCTTCTTAACTTAATATACTCACTAAATGCTTAACCTAAATAATTGTTACCCTTTTTCATTCAAATTCACCTACAACTATTATTAACAACAATGTTGCCATAGATTTAGATTTAATTAAATAAATGAATGATTAAAAATTGGTAATTATCACAAATGCCCAATATATATGCATTAATTACTACCTATTATTAGAATTCATTTATAAATTTACTAGTTGCCTTTGTCTTCTTATTTCCTATTTACTACCAAACTTCCTATTTAGTTATAGCTTATCAATATATAATCACCTAGGCAAATCAATTTATTACCATTTTAAGTACGTTTATTATCGACAACATTCATTAAAATTACTTATCTACACTTATTGCATTGGTTTATTCAACGGTAACCTTTATTTAGTCACTATCTATTTTACAACCAAATGTACTATCTCCACTATTGATTTCTATATTAATGAATCCCATTCTAGTTAATATTTTTATTAATATTCACTAATTCAATATTTATATTGGTTTCTTATATTTAACTTATAACTAAGTACGACAATTTACATTATTCAAATCTATTGCCATATAAATATTAAATTGTTTAACATTAAATTACAAATTACTATATCTAATTCCTACATTTACTCAAATAAAATCTTAAGACTTTTATTTCATTCTAAATTAAATTAGAAATCATATTAAATTAACTCATTTAATATCATCGAATTTAACGGGTCGTTACAATTCTCAACATAGAAAACCGTACACCTTCAAATAACTAAGGGAGGATTCTTCGCATGCCATATCTTATATGGTGTCTTAAGCATTGATTTCCCAGATAACAAGTCTAACAAATGCGTTGTCGTTTCAAGCATATATCCCTAATAGGACTGAGGAAAATCAACATTACTCATAATGGAATGAACCACATCTAATAAGGTTTGGTTCCTTCACTTTGAAACCCCGTTGTATTGCGGGGCATACAATGGATCCACCTGAGAGATAATCCTATTATCTTTTAAGTACAATTGGAGCTCTTAATCAATGTACTCACCTCCTCAATTGAATCGGGTATTTTAATCTTTTGTTCAATTGGATTTCCAGCCTCGTTTTTCTATTCAGTACATTTCTCACAAGCATCGGATTTGTTCTTTATAAGATACACATATCCTAGTCTTGAGAAATCATTTGTAAAGGTTAAAAATAAGAACAATTATCTTTAGTAATTATAGGCATTGGGCCACATACATCACTATGTATGAGACCCAAGAGTTCATTGACTCTTTTATTGCGCCTATTGAAGGGATGCTTGGCATTTTACATTTGAGATATGACTCACATATATCAAATGATTCGAAATCAAATAACGGCAGAAAATCCTCAGTTTTCAATCTGTGTAGTCATTTCTCACTTACATTGTAACGACCCAGAATTTTGAACACTTCGTATTTAAATATCTAAATTATTTAAAATTTTGAATCTTGGATTTAATGCTAATAAATGTGATTTTACATCCTTCTTAACCCCTTTTTAATTAAGAAATAATGGAGTAAAAATTGTTTTTGAAGCTTTTTAGAAAAATAAATAGTTTAAAGACGCATCGCTAATGTGACCGAAAATCATTTTCTCGATAAAGACTTTTTACTCAACAAAAGTTGTTCGAACTCTTTTGCACTTGTATAGTAACATATGAACACATAAATAACAAATGAAAAACGCTTAACTTAAAAAAAATTTAATTAGAAACTAAGTGATTTAGTTAAAGGGACAAGATGAGTAAAAGGTGGAGGGAATCTTTGGATGTTTTAAGTCATGTGTTTAGGCTTGACTCATGGCTTATTCCATGGAAAGGAAGGTGGAGGAAGGAGACGTTTAGCAGGCCATATGGGAGAATCTTTGGTCATTTTTTCCATAATTTCTAACACTATATAAACATCCCTTTTTCCCTTTCTTTTGCTTACTCTTCATTTCATACGAAAATCAAACTTTCATTCTCTCTTCACTTCTTAAAATTTCTAAGTCAAAGAAACTCAAAACTTCTTCAATCTTCTCCATACTCAAATATAATTCTTAGAACATCTCTATAATAAAGAATATCGAGTTTATTTTGAAGAAAAATGAAAGAAACAGGGAAACTACCCTAGGCCGTGTGCAGTATAAGAGAGTAGGGGCTTGGATTTGTGATTTTTAAGGCAAGGGTGGTTCCATTAAGCTTTGCTTGATGGTAGGAGGTGATTCTTTGATTCTAGAAGCATATTCTTGTTGTATACTTGGTTTTAAAGTGAGTTATCTCACCATTTAATTCACATATATGTGTATATAATGTTTGATTGTTTAAATATAAAGTTTAAAATAGAGAACAATGCATATTATTTCTTTTGGACTCCTCCTTGCTTTGGAAAGCAAGTGACAACAATATATATAGTATAATATGTTTTATAATCTTCCAAAACATGTCTCGTGGCATTGACTTATTGTTTACATGTTTGATAATGTTTTATGTGAAGTTGAAGTATGTTGTGAATGTTTGAAGCGAAAAGGTCGCTGTAAACGCACTTTAAAATCCTTGTATATTTTAAATTGGTTAAGACATGAATATATTATGAAAGTATATATTTTGTTATTATCTACATATTTTTTGGTGTGTTTGACATAATTGAATTGGTTTGAAAAGTTGTGGAAATAATAGAACAAATTTGTGAAGGTTAGAAACGAAAAGGTTGTTATGGATGCATATTGAAATCGCTCTATGTTTGGTGATTTTTAAGTCAACTTTGGAAGACATTCTTAGGGGTTTTATTTATGGTTTTAAAAAGTAAAATATAATTAATTACTTCTGTAAAAGTATCAAGTTTAAAAAGATTTAATACTAGTTGAATGAAGTGGAGAAAGTTATAGCAAAAATGATCGCTATATGTGCACTTCGAAAAATACATTGTTTTGGGTTTTTTTTTATAAATTAAATGAAAGATATGCTTAGAAATTTCTTTACATGGTTTTTACCTACTCTAAGTATTATAACTATTGTAAAAAAATTAGATCAAAAATTATTTGTTTAAGCATTGAAAACTAGTCTCAAAGTTCATGCAAAATCATGTTGATTCTAAATATAAAACTTTAAGCATTTGGAAGAATGCTACCTTTACTTTTAAAACACATTTTCCAGCTGCAAATTGTTTAGATTTCATAAAATGCTATCGTTTTTGTTAGAGACTTTATATTGTTTAAGATGGCATTTTGTGTTGAAACATTTGAAGGTGTTACAGAGACTTCTTATAGCACCTTTTAACTGCTGTGGTTTCTGTTATATTAACTCTAATTGTTTTGAAACATTTTCAAACAGCCGTAGGGACTTTTTAGCATTCTTGAAATGCTGCTTTTTTGGTTTGAAAATTTAAATCGCATAAAAACGTTAGTTAATTTAATTATTTTTCTTTAATCTTTTAGGATTGTTTTCTAACTTATAATAGAGTGTTCTGAATGTGGTTTTAAGTTTGAATATATTTCTAATAATTAACTATGAATTTTTAAATTACGAGGCTTTTAAAATAAAACATGTTTATTTTTTTCCATTTATTTCCAAATTTTTTATTTTTACATAATATTATATATATATAATTATAATACATTTTTAAGTTGTTTATAAGGATTTTAACGTGATTATTAGTATTTTAAAAGTGTGTGTATATATAACTATAAAAAGTAAGTTCAGTATTTTATATACGTAGTAAAGGACGTTTTGGATTTTAACTCTTATGTTAAACTAAATTGGTTTTAAGAAGTTAAATAAAAGTGTATTACCTTAATTGGTAAGTGTGGGTATGCTTAGATCTTTAAAATGAATATAAAGTTAATGACAAGTATAAAAATGATTTGTGTTGAAGTATATAGTATTTTAGTCCTATTTTTTTTAAAACCTTATTAAGTATACTTAGGACTATAACTAGTTCTTTAAAATGAATGTCTTAAAGATAATTATAAATAAAATATTTTAGATCTATAGCGATAATGTTTAAGTAGCAATTATCTTAATCCTTAAAAATATACTTAGATCTTTAACAATGGATATTTTAAAGATAATAACAAGTATGGAATTTTTTATAAAAAGATTAAAAAAGTAAAATTTTAACTTATAAAATAAAAGGGGTTTATAGTAAACAATGTTTGGGTAACATTTTTTTTAAACCTCTTTCATTAAATTTTAAAGTAAGTAAATCCGGTTAAGTGATTTGTGAATATACTTATACTGTATAGATTAGTATATAAATACTTTTGGAGTGTAGAAAGAGTACACATGAATAGTAAAATACATAAATAGTATAATAAAAGTATATATCTTTTATAAAGAAGTGTAATTAATTAATAAGAAGTTTAATTAATAAGTTCAATCAATAAGAAGTTTAACTAATTAATAAGAAGTTTAATTAATGAATGAAGTTTAATTAATAAGAAGTTTAATTAATGAATGAAGTTTAAATAATAAAGAATTTTAATTAATAATAGAGTTTAATTAACAATGGAGTTTAACTAATAAAGAATTTTAATTACAAAGGAGTTTAATTTACAAAGGAGTTTAGCAAATAAAGGAGTATTAATTAAGTAAATAGTATAACTAAATAAGTGAAGTTTTAATTAATGATAGAAATTATACTAGAAAAAAAGGAGTTTTACGAATAAAAAAGGTTTTAATTAATAAAGGATTAATTAAATAAAAAGTGTGTAAAAAGTTGTTTATGTGACTTGATTGTGCTTTGTGCGAGTTAATCATGCTTTGTGTATTTACTTGTTTATGGAAAGTATTTAGTCATGTACTTAGCACTAAAAACTAACAAAGTGGACTTGACTCTATTTGTGAGAGTTAAGAATGATGATTTGAGTAGGGTGTAAAAGTAACATTGCTTTAATGCAATGGCAATACTTTCGACCCATGATTGTCGACACTAAATACGTTTATCGTATTTGTGTGCCGAGCACCCAAGCGCTGAAAAGATAGAAAGTCAGAGTAAAAAATAGAACAAGAAAGGAAAAAAACAACACTAGATTCTCACAACAGAACGATAATATAAAATATCAAAGGAATAGTACAAAGGGCTACTTAGAATATAGAAATATTGAAGTTGCTAAAACCTAAGTGATATCTTCAGCCTGGATAGTTTTAACTACCTATCCTCACAATGCTGATACATATAATGCAGAAGTGCAGCGGAAATAAGAATACTACGGTAGGTAATCATCTAGCTCTTCTCAATAAGTTCCAAGCATCCAAAGTTAAATCCAAAAACATACACAAGTTGACCAGAGCACTATAAGAAAAAACCATAAATGTTCCCATAACAGTTTTCCATTCAAAGAAACTAACCATTCATTAGTTTTGACATACAGTGATGCGATAAATAATTTCTAGAGTATAGTATATAACACATATCAAATAGCTGATGTGTGAACGCCACAACAATTATAGGTATACAATCAATACTACTAAGGTGAGTTAACATAATTGATTTTTTCATGGAGTCCTCCTCGGATCAAGCTGAGTTTTAACTTCATGACCTGGATTAGAAACTTCCTTCCAAGCATCGTACATCTCTAGATAGGATTTACTCTAAGGTAAACACAACTGGCCTAATGACGAACTACGTGGCAACAAGTATCAACAACTCTCGCATGCAACATATCAATAAGCATACTCTAAATCTGAAGTTGATATACCCTCATGGGTAAGCTAAACCCAAGATTGTGCATCTTACTCTGGTTTTAGTCATTTTCGATGTCAAGGCTATGTTCGAAATCTTTCACATGAGTCTTCACCACTCGAGCAGAACACGAATCCCTAATTGGATTCCTACGTCTCAAATAGATCACGAATCACTACATGGATCAGAAAATCTCGAACAAATCTCAAACCTTCATATAGGTTCCTTGCATAGGTCCTCAAATGAATGCTAACGATGTCCTCGCTCTTGGAATACTCCTTAAGATAGAAAGCCCTCCAAGGCATCGTTCAAAATGTTAACACCGACTTCCCTTGGACCTTAAGATAGACAGTTCAACTCTATAACATTCTTACTTCACAACCGCTTCCAGAACATAGATTGCATATATGGTTTTGAAGTGATTATGGGTTTTGAGTCATCTCATATAAGTGCATTCTTCCTGCTTATCAGATTTTCCTAAACCAATCGATGAATTTTCATTAACTCAATTTCAGTTCTCTTAAAAGTAAACGAAAGCTAGAGATGTTTCATATCAACACTCCTCCCCAGGGGTTCTTATTGGTATGAAATCGTAAAGCCTTTCGATAAATTCTTAAGTCAATATTAGGTCAAGTTCGATAATCGACTAATCGATTATCTAGTCAAACAATTGCTTATACAAATCAATATTCATATGCTTAACTCATTTTTGGCATTCCAACTTAACTATTTCTCATCCAACAGCGAAGCCAGGTAAGTTAGATCACTGGTTGCACTAAAGCCTTGCCTAACACTTCATTCTTAAATCTTACAAATAGATAAGTCTACCTCGTTGGCTTTTAGTGTTTTGTATAGTATTAATGATTTCCATAAACAAGTAAGAAATCAACACAATTAACATATTTCTAACATTTTTCGCTTTACTATTCCTTGACCAAGAGGGAAACTAGTAGGTTAGAGCTCTATTGCTCCATCCCCACTTGATATCAATCTTAACTCTCACAAATAGATTAGCCTTTTTTCGTCGGCCTTTATTGTTAAGCATAATTAATTACTTTTCAAACAAGTAATTAAACAATTAACCTTTTGGCTATTTAGCAATTTTAAACCATTTTCGAAAACATTTGTATATACTTTTAAAATAATTGAAAATTCTTTTAAGAGGTTGAAAACATTTATCCAAAATATTACTTAAAAATAACAACTTTACAGTTTTCTTTAAAACTTCAAAAGAATGTGTTTTCTATATATTTTAACAAAATATCCCTTCTTTAAAAATACACAACCAGTTCTAATAAATTCATAAATATCTCAAACCACTTTTAGAATACTCTAATATGGGTTAGTAAAAACTTGTAAAAAGAATGAAATAAAATACTTAAATTAAATATCCTTTCAAGCCTTCTAACTCCAAAATCAAGGCTAAACAGGGCAGTTTTGCACAATTGAAGTTTTGACAACTTGTCGAGATGTTACTTAACTTTTTACTATCCAAGCTTTTAATAGAAACAAACATACATATAAAACATTATAAATATGGTAGAAAACCACTAAGGATCTCCCTACGAAGTTCCGTAGAACTCACCAAAAACAAGGCAATTCACAATTGCATTTATAACGATTATTGCTATAAGTGCACTTCCAAATCTGAGTCCAATCTTGACCGAATTCCATCTATAACCTATATGCCTTGTTCAAGGCCTAGTAATATGTCATAAAAGTCCATTTAAGTCCATTCCAAGTTCGTTCAAGTTCATATACATGAATCACATGTGTTACTCACTTTCAAAGCAAGAATTCAAACTAATGTTTTAACATATGTCAACAATAATTCAAACAACTTAAACAAAATCGAACACAAACATATATATGTTTTTTTTATTTAAAATGAGGTGTTAAGTCACTCCTCACTACAAACCAATATCCAAGAACCTAAGTCCAAACCCAACTTGCAATCACCTTTCCCTCCTTTTGCACTTGAATTTGCCATCCTTCCCTTTTAATTGCTTACATCCAAAGCTTGATGAATGAGTATGGCCTTGCATTTTTAACTTCTAACTTGTTATAAGGTGTTTTATATTGTATTAAGGTTTCACTCCAAGTTTGAAGTGATTTGGATTTGATTTGCAAAATTTTACTTTAGAAAATTATGAAGATGAAGAAGAAGACATGGATTTTAGCTCACTTTTGCTTGTGAATTTGCAAATGATAACTAAGAGTGTGCCCCTAATTTTATAGGCTAAGATTGGTGCTCTTTATGCTTGCCTTCACCCACCCTCGTACCATGGAAGAGTCATCCCCTATTACTTCTTCTTTATGCTAATTACCATTTTACCCCTGTCATGATAATATCTCTTATCCTAATAGAAGCTTGTAGAACATTCCAAGATTTATGAAGAGATGTGTGTGTTAATTGTTTATTAATATGTTTATTTGATCATTGGAAGATTTCATAAAAGTTTGAACAACAAATATTGATCGAAAATCTGTTTACCGATAAATCAATTTTCAGCCACGTTATCGATTTTTCTTCGAAGAATATATTTTTGTAAACAAACTTCAAAGACAAGTTTCTTATCATTATTTATTAATTAAATGATGTTTAAAAAGGTTATAAATCATATTTATAACACTTAATTATATTTCAAAATATTTCGATACTTGAAGACGATTTGTTTGAATTTCAGAGTCTCATCATTTTGTCCACGAAATTCAAATAAGAACGATAATCAATGAAGATAAAAGAACAAGGTATATATATATATAACATACTGCTAAAGCTATTTACAAACTAAAATACAAGCCAAAATGCATGCTAAGTGACTCCACCTCAAGCGGTGAGTACATTACAATAGATATACAATGCTAAGATAAGAAGGAACCCCTAGTCTATAAGCACTTTGGGTAGAACTCCTACAAACTATCCTCTGTTTTCTTTGTACCATCTTGAGCATCCTTGCCCCTCTGCATTTCTAACCTTAAAAAAGGAATAAGCACACAAATACTCAAATAGTATTCACAATCACTAGCAACCAATGCTTATGGTTCGATCTGGTTCAAAACTCTCCCATCGTCCAAGGACGATATTTTTTTTTACTATGCATGGCTTATGCTCAACAACCTTAGGTTCTTACTTAGATCATTATTCATGCTACCCCATAATGAATCGAAGTGCCATTCATTAAACTCTTTATAAGCCGACATAACATATCTTACAAATGTACTAAAGCCTATACGATGTATATCGACCATTCGTCGTAATATCTTATCTGATCACTTGCTTGATCACATAGATTTCACTTTCCAACTAGTATAAATCACATGACCTGTCTACTGCGGACTTTGATTTGGTTCCTTGATTATAATCCTCTGTTCTCGTTGCATAGCCAGATACTATGATAGAAAACATTGGGATCATACCACGAACCCGTATTAAATGTTCACCATCAAGAATCGAGTGAAAAATCCTTGTTTAGATAGGTATAAACCACCTTGAGAAGGTATACTCAAATACTGAATCAAGAACAGTCATGCGAGTAAAATGATCTACATATAACTTACTTATTTATCATATTAGTTTCTTATCTACACCAACTTCTTTATATTACATTTCTTTTATACGAATAGTATGTCATTCGATACTAAAACCCTTTATAAATCATTTCATAAAACCTAACTTTAAGTATGTAATTAAGTTTAAAAACATTTTGTAACTTAAGTTCATATTCATATAGTACTCCATCACATTCTAAGAGTGTATACCAAAACATAAAATTTGTTTTACTTACCAAGTATGTTCAACCATTTAACACCTGTTTTAACTTGCTATCTTCTCAATTCAACTATTATATAAAATAAACTTTATATTTTCCAAAACACCTAACTACAAGTTCTAAAACAACTCAGAAGTTCCCAACTATCTAAAATCGCCGAAAAAACCATTTCATTTTAGCAATGAAAACTATCAAACAACATACTATATCATGATGCACATACCTTAGTTTCCTAATTCATAAGATACATGTGCCCATAAAATAACATAACAAGAGAACTTTAAGAACTAAATATTATTTTTTAATTTGAAATATTTTAAAATAATATATACATATAACTTTTGTACATCAAATCATAGTTTCAGAATTTTAAACCAAAATCCATTTTATCAAAACAACTTTGTAGTATCCATGCTCAGAAACCCGAAAATGAACGTCAATGATACTGCAGTCAATCGCCGAAATTACTTTCAAGCGATAGAAGTAAGTTCTGTACATTCAAACCATACTTTTAGTACCCTAACCAAAATCATTTCAATGTGGTATGAAATACTTTGTGTAATAATACTAAGTATCATGATATCTATTTCCTAAATATTTATTTTCAAATAACACTAATATTATTTTCTCTAAAATCTTGAAAAACACTTCCAAAGACACTGGGATTTAAATTCTCAAATTCTCCATTTAAATCCTCTTCATTTACAAACCATATTTTATAAACCATACTTTATATAAAACCACTTCCTTACACAAAAGTCTTTTCATAAATATTTATTTCCAAAATATTCTATCTTTCCTTTTTGATTATAGCAAACATCCTTTACTAAATATTAACTCCTAACCACACATTATCATTGAATGCCTTGTAGTCAGACCACGAAACTTAATTCACAAGGTTTTCATTTCAATGTGCCTACAACTTTTGTCTACCCGCCCCATGATGTAGAAAGGTAAAGCTGCTCATAAACTAGTCGAGCACAAATCAATAACAAATAATACCCGATGTTTGTAACATGTAGCACATTGCTAAACAATCAAGGTTATGGCACATTAAATTATAAGAAGCGCTTATATCAAACCAAAAATGAATAGGTAACTATAAACAGATAGTATACTATCAAGAATATGCTACCCTTTCTCAGTTGCAAAAATGGAAAAACCCTAAGCTACTCCTATTTCTTGAGCGTAGGACAATCTCTAACAAAATGGTTAGGCAGATAGTAATCATAACAACCTTTCGATGCAAAATGGGCCTCAACCTATGGAAACTTATCGATCGGTGGTTTAACCATCTACCCTTCTCTACTTGACCTACAAATCGCAGCAAGGTGTCATTTCTTCCCACACTTATAACAAGTTAAACCCGATATATCTCTCGACGGTTGAATCTTACGCTTGTTGCCTCTGGTCGGTGTAGATATAGACGGCCTTGGTGCCAAACCCTTGAGCTGAAAAGCCATACTTGAAATATCTTGAATTCTCCTTAGATATGATCAGCCATATACTTATATACTATGTTGCAAAAACAAATCCAAGCCTGGACTTCGATGATTGTCTCGGTGTCATTGAACCTCTTTCTGCCCAATACCTCAAACTCGTGCCATATTGAAGAAAAGTCTTTCCATGGCCATACCTGCACCATTTCTTCTACTACTTCTCTCTTAACATTTAAAACTCTAGCATCCATAATTCTTACTTCTTAATCAAAGAGGAATAGCTTGAGGAAACTAAAGAATAGAGTTACTCCAAAGAGAAGGTTACGAAGTAAGAGATATTCCTAAGGAATACTTTTAAAAGTCAAGTTTTTCAAATCCAAATACGCTGTCAAATGTACAATACACTCGACTGATTCTAGGGTGTCACTTACCCTATATCTAATGAGCCATACTCAACCAATGCAAAGGTGTTCGCTCAAACTTGTGCTCGGATACCAAATGCAACGACCCGATTTTCGACCCTTAAATGTCGACACTAAATACATCCACGTATTTGTGTGCTGAGCACCTGAGTGTCGGAAAGATAGATAGATTGGGTAAAATAAAAAAGAATAGAATAGGAATGGAAGAACACAACATAACAATCTCACAATGGAACGATAATAAATAACGTCAGAGGAACAATACAAAGAGCCACCCTGAATACAAAAATATCATAGTTACTAAAACCTAAGTACTATCATCGACCTGAATAGTTATAATTACCGGTCCTCACAATGCTGATATATATAATACAGAAGTGCAGCAAAAATAAGAATACTATGGTAAGCAATCATCCAGCCTCTACTCAATAAGCTCCAAGCATCCAAAGCTAAATCTAGAAATATACACGAGCTGGCCTAAGCTAATAAGAAAATAACGCCCGGATCAGTCTGGTAAACCAGCATGAGAAACTCAAGAAATATGCAATAAGTAACAGTAGCCATTGAGATCATACGGATTTCTATAACATTTTCCCCCTCAAAGAAACCAACCATTCATTAGTTTTAACATAAAGATACGATAGATGATGTCTAGAGTGTAGCACATAACGCATATCGAATAGCTGTTGTGTGAAAGCTACAACAATAATGGGTATACAATCAATATTGCTAGGCACGTTTGCATAATGGATTTTTCCATGAAGACCTCCTTAGATCATGCCGAGTCCGAACTCCATGACCAGGACCAGAAACTTTCTTTCGTGCATCGTATATCTCTAGATGGGATATACCCTAAGGTAAACATAACTGGCCCAACGATGAACTGCGTGGCACCAAGTATCAATAACTCCCACGAGCAACATATCGATAAGCATACTCTAGGTCTGGAATAGATACACCATCATGGGTAAGCTAAAATCAAGATTGTGCATCTTACTCTTGTTTTAGTCATTTTTGATGTTGAGACTACGTTCGGCATCTTTCACACGAGTCGTCGCCACTCGAGCATCATACAAATCCCTAATTGGATTCCTTCGTCTCGAACAAATCATGAATCACTACAAGATTCAGGCATCTCAAACAGATCTCGAACCTCCACATAGGTTCCCTACATAAGTCCTCCAATGAATGCTAACAATGTCCTCTTTTGGAATAATCCTTAAGTTAGGCAGTCCTCCATAATAGAATCGTTTGGAATGTTAACGCTGACCTTTCCCTTGGACTTAATCTTAGGATAGACAGTTCAACTCTATAATATTCCACTTCACAACTGCTTCTAGAACATGGATTACGTATATTGTTTTGAAGTAATTACGATTACGGGTTTTGAGTCATCTCATATGAGTACACTCTTCCTGCTTATTGAACTTTCCCAAACGAATCGATGAATTTACGGTTATCTCAATTTCGGTCCTCTCCGTAGTAAGTGAAAGCTAGAGACATTACGTACCAATACTCCTCTCCAAGGGTTCTTATTGGTATGAAATTGTGAAGCCTTTCATTAACTTCTTAAGTCAGTATTAGGTTAAGTTTGATAGTCGTCTATTGATTATCTAGTCAAAATAATTGCTTATATAAATCAATATTTTTATGCTTAACTCGTTTTCGACATTCCAACTTATCTATACCTCATCCAAGAGTGAAGCCAGCAATGTTAGAGCACTGGTTGCATCCAAGCTTTGCCTAGTCATTTCATTTTTGAATTTCATTAATAGATAAGTCTTCCTCGTCAGCTTTTAGTGTTAAGTACGGTATTATTGATTTCATAAACAAATAGGAAATCAACATGATTAACACGTTTTCGACATTTCTCGACTTACTATTCCTTGGCCAAGAGGGAAACCAGTAGATCAAAGCACTATTGCTCTGTCCTCACTTGACATCAATCTTAAATCTCAAAACTAGAATAGCCTTACTTCATCGAATTTTAGTGTTAAACATAGTTAATTACTTTTCAAACAAATAATTAACAATGAACCATTTGGCTATTTAGCAATTCTACCCCCTTTTTGAAAACATTTGTATATAATTTTCAAATACCTAAAATTATTTACAATTGGTTTAAAACTTTTACCCAAACTATTACTTGAAATAACAACTTTACAATTTTCTTTAAAACCTAAATAGAATATGTTTTCTATATATTTTAACAGAATATCCCTTCTTTAAATATTCACAACTAATTTTTAAAAATTTCATAAATATCTAAAACCTCTTTTGAAATACTCTAATATAAGTTAGTAAACAATTTTAAGAAGAATAAAATAAATACTTAATTTTAAATATGTTTTCAAACCTTTTAAAGTCCAAAATCAAAGGCCAAACGGGGCGGTTTTTCACAAGTGAAGTTCTGGCCATTTTTTGAGATGTTACTTAACTTTTTACTACCAAAGATTTTAATACAAAAATAAAAATACATATAAAACATTATAAATATGGCAAGAAATCCCTATGGATATCTCTACATAGTTCCATAGAAATCACCAAAAAGAAGGCAATTCCCAACTGCATCTATCACGACTAACGCTATAAGTGCACTTCCAAATCCAAGTCAATTTAAACCGAAGTCCATCTACAACCTATGTGCTTTTTTCAAGGCCTAGACATATGTCATACAAGTGGAATCAAGTCCATTCCAACTTCTTCCAGTCCATATACATGGACCACATGTATCACTTATTTTCAAAGCAAGAATTCAAACCAATGTTTTAACATATGTCAACAATAATTCAAACAACTTAAATGCAATCAAACATAAGCATATCTATGTTATTTTTTCATTCAAAATGAGGTGTTAACTCACTTTTAACCTCACTAACAGCCAAGATCCAAGAACCCAAGTCTAAACCCAACTTGCAATCACCTTTCCCACCTTCATCCTCTTGCTTTTGCAGTCTAATTTTCCTTCCTCCCCTTTCAATAATCCACTCCCAAAGCTTGGTGGAGGAGTATGGCTTTTCCTTTTCAACTTCTAACTAGGTAAAAGATTTTTTTTATATTGTAGTAAGGCTTCACTTTAAGTTTAAAGTGGTTTGGATTTGATTTGGAAATATTTTGCTTTAGGAAATTATGAAGAGGAAGAAGAAGAACATGGATTTTAGCCCACTTTTGCTTGCGAATTTGTGAATTTGTGAATGATAACGAAGAGTGTATTTTATAAGCTAAAAATAGTTCTCTTTAAGCTTGCCTTCACCCCTCTTCATGCCATGGATGAGCTACCACCCATCATTTCTCCTTTAAGTCAATTCTCTTTTATGCTAATTACCTGTTTACCTCTCTCATGATAATATCTCTTATCCTAGTAGAAGCTTCTAGAAAATTCAAATATTTATTAAGAGGTGTGTGTTAATTTGTTTCTAATGTGTTTACTTGATCATTACATAAGTGCACAAGAGTTCGAATAACTTATATTAGTCGAAAAGCTATTCATCGTTAAACCGATCTTCGGTCACATTATCGATTTTTCTTAGAAGAATATATTTTTGTAAATAAACTTCAAAGGAAAGTTTATTTTCACTTTTTATTAATTAAACGTTGTTTAATAAGGTTATAAAATCATATTTATAACATTTAATATTATTACAAGACATTTCGATATTTGAAGATGAAGTTTTCGAATTTCTAGGTCGCTACAAATAACCTATCGGGTTTCACTCTTGACTTAGGGATACCGGATGTTGAGATGCTCGAAAATGTGTTAAGTATATGAGACCTAGTTACCATATCCAGTCATTATCATGTTTTTTGAGTTGGAAAAAAAATTAACTTAGGAAATATCAAGAGGAAAAACGAGAATTATATGGTTCGGTAATTCAATCGCTGATGATACAACCTATGTTTAAACTCATCTTGCTCTTCTAGGACAAGAGGTAAGGAAATCCATCATAATAGAAGATGGTCTCCATCCTTATCATTGTTTGTTTATTCCTGAAAGAACCGGAGTTAACCGAAAATTATTGATTTAGTCTTAAAGAAACCGGGGTAAGTATACTTAGATAATACTTATCGAAAACCACATAAATACCGAGAGATGTGTTCTATCTCTTAGAAGTGGATATGTTCGAGATGTTCGAATCTACATGGAGATTCGAGATCTGTTCATGATGCTCGAAGCCATGTAGAGATTCATAATCTATTCGAGATGCTGGAATCCATTTGATAATTTATGATCTATTCGAGGATGGATTATGTATTGAGATGCTGAACGTGACTTCACAATTGAGAAATGACTAAAAAAGGAGTAGGATGCACAATCCAGGAGTTTAGCTAAACCATAGGTGTACAACAACTCCATATCAAGAGATGCTTTCGATATGTTTACTAGAAAAAGTTGATGACACTTAGTTCATATGTTCGGGCATTGTATTTACCTTATGGAATATTCTATCTAAAGATATACGTTGCTCAGTGTACGACTTGGAATTTCGGACACTTTGTATTCATATATTTGAATTATTTAAATATTTGAATCTTAGTTTTAATGTGATTAAATAGATTTAATAACCTTGTTAACCCCATTTAAATTATAAATAATGATGGTAAAATTGTTCTTGAAATTTTCTTACAAAGATATGTACTTTGAAAAAATATAGATAATGTGACCGAAAATCATTTTATCGATAAACAATTTTTAGTTCATCGAAAATTGTTCAAACTTTTTTAACATACATTAAAATGTGTAGGAAATCATTAATATGGATTAAAAATATTTTCTATCTATGGAAAATAAAATGTGATGATGTCATGGGTGATCTTATGGATAGATTTTCTAGAGGAGGGGGTAATATGATAATTCGCTAAGGAAAAAGATATATTTCCCTAAGGAAAGGAGGTGGAAAGGGAATGAGATGGAAGCACATGAGGGGTTTGGTTTGGCCAGAAATTGGAGGGGTAAGGAGGATATTTTGGCTCTATAAATTCTTCACTCCATCTCTCTTTCATTACATAATTTATTCCTAAGGATTTTGAGTTAAAAATTCTAACTGTTTCCACGTCTCTTTCTCTCTTCAATCTTCATTTTCTTATAGCAAATCAACTCCAAATCCTTTCAAACTTTTACTAATCTCTTAAATCACCTTAGGAAACATGGAAATCAAGTCAATAGTGGAAGAAAAGGAGCATAATTCCCGATTATTCTTGGGTCGTGAGCACTTGGAGAATGAGGGAGAAAGGTCAAGCACTAAAGAGAGTAGACTGCTTATGGTAGGAAGTGTTTGGGTGCTTGTAAGGTTGTGGTAGGAAGTGGAGGCTCGTGTTAGCATGTTCGCACAGTTTTAGGTGAGTTTACTCACTATTCAAATGAAAATGATAATTATATGTTGTGTTTAAACTATATATGTTTTGCTTGAATTTATATTGTGATGTTTAATTTTGAAATTGTCTTTGGAAAGAAAACAGCATATGTAATTGATTGTGTCAGGACTTGTATGTGGCTAACTTTATAACTTTAAGACAAAGCATACAAGGTTTAGTAGGGGATTGACATGAATCAATCTTGAATTGAAATGGTTCATATAGCGAAAATCGCTATAGTAGCACTTAGAAATGCCTTATGTTCGACATTTTCTTTAATTATTTGTAGCGAGATCCCAAGGGTTTTCTCACCATGGTTGTAATGTATTATGCATATAGTTAGTGTAAAAACATTATATGTTAAAAAGTTTATTTTCTTATTGAAAATCGATAAAACGATTAAGTATATAAAACCATAAATACTAGAATCTACAACAGCAGACAATCACAACACTTTAAAAATGCTATTTTTTTTTCTTTTGCACCACTTTTAACAACATTCTTAATATGTTGTCCATACTGTTTGAGAGTTTAAATTGCTTTGAAATGACTATAGACTTTAGTATTTTACTTCAATCTTTTTACAACTCTATATAACATATACTAGAGTATTTTAAAAATGGTTTGGAATTTTTATACATTTTTAATAATTATTTTGAATTATTAAAGTAAGAAGCTTATTTTTATAAAAGGAAAACATGTGTTTTTTTGGATGTTTTGCATAATTTATAAAATAAGTATTTTTAAGCAATATTTTTAATAAATGATTTAAACCATATTATAAGCATTTTTAAGTATAAATAGTTTTTACAAAATTTGTTAATTATTTTATTAATGTATTAAAAAGAATTTGTTAAATAATATCTTTTAAATTGTTTTTAGAATTTTATTAAATATCTTAGCTTTATAAATAAAGTAGAATATTGTACATTATTTTTAAAGGTGTTTTAGTTAATATATGAGTTTGGAAAAGTAAGGCAAGTCTTTCATAGAAGGATAAAAAAAGTTTTGGATTATAACACTTATGTTATAATAAATGGTTTTGTAAATTTAATTAAAAGTATACTACTGTGTTTAGTAATTGTTGATATAATTAGACCTTTAAAAATGGATATCATAAAGATAACAATAAGTATAAATTGGTTTTGGGTTATAGTAACAATGTTCAAACAACATTTGCTTTTAACCCATTTAAATATACATTGAAAATGATTAGATCATTAAATGAATGTTTTTAAAGATATTAACAAGTTTTAAATGGTTTTAGGTTGTCGTGACAATGTGTTAATAACGTTTTCCTTTAACCCTTTTGGATTATACTTAGTACTACTAGTATGGGCCCGTGCTTCGCACACGGGCAAGGGCATTTTTGGAATTTCAAAAAGACACCGAGTAGATTAGTTTAGTGAATTTTCTTTATTAGTAGTAGAGATAATTGGATCTTAAAAGGTATGTTTCAAAGACAATTATAACTGAAATGTTTTAGGTTTATAGTAACGATGATTTAATGACATTTGTTTTTAATGTATTAAAGTACATTTATGCAAATGTGAAATCTTGTTGAGATTTGTGAATATTCTAATACCATTTCGAATACGAATATGAACACATTTCTAAGTATTAAAAAGAGTAGAAATGTGTAGCAAAGAGTATAAATGAGCAGTAAAATAGTAGTATACATGTATATATCTTTTGTAAAGGTATTATATATATACACACAAGTATTTACAAAGAAGTTTTAATTAATAAAAGGATTAATTTGACAAATAGGGATTAGGAGTTTCTTAATTAACTCAATCATGCTTTGTATGTTTACTTGCTTATGAAATGTAGTTAACTATGCTTAACACTTAAAGCCGATGAAGTAGGCTTACCTATTTGTGATATTTAAGAATGTTGTTCGATTAGGCTTTAGAAGCAATGATGCTCTAACCTACCGACTTCACTCTTGATCGAGAAATTGTTAAGATAAGATGGTCGAAAACATGTTAATCATGTTGTTTACTTACTTGTTTATGGAAAGTAATTAACTATAATTAACACGAAAAACCAACAAAGTAGGCTTGTACTATATTTAAGATTTAAGAAAGATGTTCGAACAGGGTTTAGATGCAATAGTGCTCTAACTAATCGGCTTCACTCTTGAATGAGGATAAAGTGCCACAAAAAGGTCCAAAATGTGGAAACTTGATTTTCATAAGCAATAATTTGTAGAACTAGAGAGCTGACTAGTCAATTATCAAAATTGACCAAAAAAACTTAAGAAATATCAAGAAGAAACATGAGAGTTATATGGTACAGTTATCTTCTGTGATGCTATACTGTACATATAATCCCGTCTTCCTATTGTAGGACAAATGATAAGGAAATCCGTCCAGATAGAAGATGATCTCCTCCTTATATATTGCCTATTTATTTCTAAAGGAACCGGGGTTAAGTTAATTGAAAATTCATCGATTTGTTTTGGAGCATCCAATAAGCGAGGGAGTACTTATATGAGATGATTGGAAATCAGAACTACTTCAAAACCATATATATGATCTATGTTCTAGAAGTGATTGTGAAGTGAAATGTTATATAGTTGAACTGTCTGCCCTAGTGCTTAGTCCGAGGGAGAGATTAGCGTTAAAATTTCAAACTAATACTATAGAGGTGAACTGTCTATCCTAAGGTTAAGTCTAAGGAAGAGGTTAGCATTAGCGCTTGTCGGTTGACTTATGCTTGGATTCTGATAGGGATTTATGGACTATTTGAGAAGCTAGATTCAATTTTGGTATTCATGTTTTGTTCGAGTGAAGACTTATGTAAGAGATGATGAATGTGACTTCACTATTGGTAGATGACTAAAACTAGAGTGGGCGGCATGGCCAAGGGAGCGTTAGCATTTAGCTAACCTAAGGGTGCTGATGACTCCATTCTAGTGATCCTTACAAATATGCATGCAGAAATGATGACATTCACAACCATGTGATTGGGCGTGGATCAACTATAGCATCCCCTATATTTATTTTATCTAGAGCTAAACGATGCTCAAAACGGTATCTCTGATCATTGCGTAGAAGGTCGAATTCGGCTTGACCGAAGAGATCTCCATGAAATTCCTACAATTATGCGAATGCGCTTAGTGGTTTTTGATTATATACCAGTTATATTTGTGGTATACATGTACCACAACTACTTTTTACTTATATTCTACACCTTAGACATTATCTAATGTATTGACATACATACCTACTCTTTTGAGGGGTAAACCAATCCGATGATCCGTTTGGCTCAAAAGGTGACATTATATGGCATACATATTCCTTGAGTTTCTCACACCAGACTTATTTTAGACTCATGGTTTTATATTTCTCTTATTTCCACTTATGTGCTCTTTCGAATAGTATGGGAAAGGTAGGTATTCGTTGATGTTCTTTGGAGCTTATGGAGACGAGTTGGATGCTTCTATTCACCTACCATAGTATTCTTATTTATGTTGCATTACTACATTATATATATCCGCATTTGTAAGGATTGGTTGTTATAACTGTCCAGGCCAATGATAATACTTATGATTGTAAATCTAAAATGTTATGTATCTTAAAGGGATAGTTTGTACTATCTTTTGATTATATGTTATCTTTCCATTGTGAGATTCTGATGTAATGATCTCTTCTTCCTTGTTCTATTTCATTTTCTTTTATTTTTACTTTAAGAATTCGTCTTTCCAGCACTTGAATGCTTAGCACAAGAATACTGTGGATGTATTAGTTTCAAAAATTGGGGGTCGAAAGGCGAGTCATTACACGTGTCATCCGAGCTAAAGGTTAAGCGAGAACTTTGGCTTCAGTTAGGTATGACTCATTAGGAGATAGGGTAATGGTACACCCTCGCATAAATTGAGTGTATATATATGTAAGAGCATATATGTATTTGTTATATTAGTATTATATATAAGTAGGAGTTGACAGTGTAGTTCAATTAATGTAGGGATTAATGATGTTCATTCGTTTACCTTCATTCATTAGTTTAGCCATGCTTGGTCAGTTTATGAGCATCTCTATCCCAGGTAGAATGATTTTACATGCTTGAAAAATTTATGAGCATTATTATCATTTATAGAATTAGTAGCTTAATATTACTTAGCCAGTTTATGAACATTGTTATCGTGTGTTGATCTGTGCTCGACCAGTTATGAGCAGATTTACCTTTTTACTTCATGAGTTGGATAGATGGTAATTATGGGAGCATTGAAACAAATACCTTGTGTATTTAGTTTTACAATTTGATTATATGACATTCGGTGACAATGTTGGGTTGAAAGTGTTAACTTTAATATTTATAATCTAAAGAAATGTAAGATATTTTTGAATAAATATTTGCAAAAAGATTTCATATAAGAAAGCAAAATTGTTTAAGTATGATTTGTAAAATATGGTTTATAAATAAAAATGATTTAAACTAAAAATTTGAGAACTTAAATCCCAATGTCTTTGAAAATGATTTTGGCTAAGTCCTAAAGGCATGATTTGGATGTACTGAACTCACTTTTGCCGCTTAAAAATAATTATGGTGATGACTACAATATCCTCAGCGTTCATTTTTGGGTTTCGAAGTGGAGATGCTGCAAAGTAGTTTGGGTAAAATAGATTTTGGTTTAAAACCTAAAAATATGATTTGATATACAAAAGATATATGTAAATATTTTTATTTCAAAATGATTTGAAATAAAACCCAGTGTTTAGTTCTAAATTTTTTCTTATTAAGTTATTTTACGGAGGCAGGTTTCCTATGCATTACAGTAGTTTTGTTTGTGCTTCTTGTTTTAATACGTTGTTTCGTAGTTTTCATTTATTGAGATAAAATGTAATTTTCGACTATTTTGAACAGTCGAAAATTTTGGACTTGATATAGAAATTGTAGCTAAGTATTCTGTAAAAATATAAAAGCTAGGATTATGTTACTCTTAATTATAGAAGATAGCAAGTTAAAACAAGTTTAAATTTGTTGAACATCCTTGTTAAGTAAAATTTAATTAATGTTTGTATATACTCGTAGGATATAGTGGGGTATTATATGAGTACGAACTTAAGTAACAAAATGTCTATAAACTTGAAGTTATGTTTTATGAAATGCTTCATAAATGATTTTATTGTTTGAAGGGATATGCTAGTAGTGAAAATGAATGTTGTTTAAAGGAAATTAGTATAGTTAAGAAATCAATAGGATAAGCATGCAAGTTATTCGCATGACTGTTTTGATCCAGTATTTGAATGCATGATTTTGAGGTGATTTATACTGGTTCGAACAAGGAATTTTCACTCGATTCTCGATGGCGAACACGATACGGATTCGTAATACAATCCTGATGTTTTTTATCATAATATATGGTTTTGAAAGAAAGGTGAGGGTTTCTAATCAAGGAACCAAATCAGAGTCCGCATTAGATGGGTCAAGCGATCTGTACTAGTTTGAAAGTGAAATTTATACGATCGAGCAAGTGATCAGGTTAGATATTGCATACAGATAATCCATATGCATCGTATGGGCTTTAGCATTTCAAACTATGTTATTTAGATGATGGAGAGCATAGAAAATGACTCTTTGATTTGTTCTATAGAGCATGAATAATCGTATAAGTAACAACCTAAGGCTGTCTTGTGCAAGGTACGCTTAGTAGACTGTTTATCATCCTTGTGCAATGAGTGGGTTTTGAATTTAAGCAAGCTTCGAGCTCTGATTGCTAATAATTTTGAAAAACGTTAATTATTGCGATTTGGTTGTTGTTTTGTTGCTCATGTTAAAATTTCGAGGACGAAATGTTTTAAGTAAGAGAGAACATAACGACTCGGAATATCGGACACTTCGTATTTAAATATATAAATTATTTAAATATTTGAACCTTAGGTTTAATGTGATTAAATGGATTTAATAACCTTATTTACCTCCTTTTAAATAATAGAAAATGATGTTAAACTTTTTTTCCAAAAGTTTTTTTACAAAAATATATACTTTAAAGAAATATTGATAAGGTGACCAAAAATCATTTTATCGATAAACAACTTTTTATTCATCGGAAGTTGTTCAAACATTTTTTGGATACACTAAAATTCTAAGGAGATCATTGATATGATTAAAATATTTTGCCATTTATTGAAATAAAGTGTAATGATGTCATAGGGGATGTCATGGGTGGATATTTTAAAGGAGGGGGTAATATGTAATTTGCTAAGGAAAGAAGAGATATTTTCCAAAGGAAAGAAGGTTGAAAGGGGATGTGATGGAAGCATATGGTAGGGCAAGGTTTGGCCAGAAATTAGAAGGGTAAGGAGGGTATTTTGGCTTAGCTAAAGTCTGCACTCCATCTCTTTTTTCTCACAATTTATTCCTAAGAATTTTGAGCAAAATCCAAAGTATTTCCAAGCCTCTTTCTATCTTCATTTTCTTATAGCGAATCTACTCTAAATCCTTTCAAACTTTCATCATTGTCTTAGATCACCTTAGGAAACATGGGAAAAGTCAAAAGTGGAAGAAAAGAAGCATAAATCCTAAAGGATTCTTGGGCTGTGGGAACTTGGAGGATGATGGTGGGAGGCCGAGCACTAAAGTGAGCGAAAGGGTGATGGTAAGAAGTGTTTGGGTGCTTGCAAGGTTATGGAAGGAAGTGGAGGCTCATGTTAACTTGTTTGCATGGTCTTGGGTGAGTTACTCACCATCCAAATGAAAATTATGATTATATGTTCGAGCTTATATATGTGTTGGTTGAATATATATTATGATATTTGAATTTGATATTTGCTTTGAACAAAAATCGCATACGTAATTTATTGTGTTTGGACTAGAATGACTTCTATGAATTATTTTATTGCCTTGAAACAAAGCACATAAGGTTTAGTAGGGTATTGACTTGAATCATACAAGAATTGAAATGGTCCATATAGCGATAGTTGCTATAGGAGCACTTAGAAATGCCTTATATTCAGCATTTTCTATAATCATTTATAGAGAGATCCCAAGGGGTTTCTCACTATGGTTGTAATGTATTATGTGTATACTAGTTATGGTAAAAATATTAGATTTTCAAAAGTTTGTTCGCTTGACAAAAATCGATAAAACATTTAAATGTATAAAACTGTAAATACTGAAATCTAGCCACAACACTATCAAAATGCTATGTTTTCTTCTATATCGCTTTTTGCAGCTTACTTGAAATGTTGACTTTTCTGTTTGAGAGTTTGAATTGCTTTGAAAAGACTTCAGACTTAAGTATACTTCAATCTTTTTACAAGTCTTTTATAACATAAGTTACAACATTTTAACAGTGGTTTGGAATTTTACACATTTTTAATAATTAATTATGAATTATTAAAATAAGAGGCTTTTTTCTATAAAAGGAAAACATGTTTTTTTAAAGTTCTAAATTATTTATAAAATAAGCATTTTTAAGAAATATTTTAAATAAATGTTTTAAACCATATTGTAAGTAATTTAACGTATATATAGATTTTGGAAAATTTGATAATTATTTTGTTAAAGTATTAAAAAGCTTCTGTAAATTTTTTTTTGTTTTTTTAGAATTTATTAAATATCTTAGCTTTATAAATAAAATAGTATATGTGTATCATTATTATAGGGTTATTAAAGAACGACAAGTCTTTTACAAAAGTATAAAATATGTTTTGGATTATAACACTTATGTTATAATAAATGGTTTTGTAAATTTAGTTAAAAGCATATTACCTTGTTTAATAAGTGTTGATATACCAAGATTTTTAATTATGGATATTTTAAAGATAATGATAAGTATAAAATGGTTTTGGGTTTATAGTAATAGTTAAACAAGAATTTTTTTTAGCCCATTTATTTTTGGAAATGATTAGATCTTTAAAATGTTTTAAAGATAATGACAAGTTTGAAACGGTTTTGGGTTGTCGTGACAATATGTTAGTAACATTTGTCTTTAATCCTTTTTGATTATTGTTGGGCATGTTTCCACCTACTACCGAACCATCCCCTCTCCACGCATTGCCGAGCCAACCTATTCCCACCTACTACCGGATTCACCTTCACCGAACCATCTCCTCTCCAAACAATCCCGGACCAATACACTCTCCAAAGCCCTACCGGTCCAACACCACTCCCAAGCATTGCCGAACCAACCAACTTCCTCTATATAGACGAACCAAGCTCCATCCACTCACCACCGGATCATGTCCCACCGAACCAAGCTCCATCCACTCACACCGGATCATGTCCCACCGAACCAATCTCCATCCACTCACCACCGGATCATGTCCCACCGAACCAAGCTCTACCGAACCAACCTACCTCCATCCACTGCCGAACCAGAAGCAAGGGAGGACACGACCAGACCAATTCTGCCAGGCCAAATTGCATCGGCCCAGGCCCACCAGCCGCTATATAAATCCATGACCCATGCACCCAACCTCACTCTATAAATAGAGGGGTAGGGGTACAACAATGGCAGACAAGTTTGAGAGTTCAAGCACGGAAGGAACTTTCAAACAACTTTCAGTTACTTGTAATCAAAGCCTTGTACTTGTAATCTGAATAGAAAAGGAGAATAACATATAAAGTGGACGTAGGCACGTTCTGGCCGAACCACTATAAATCTGTGTGTCTTTTACAGTTTAGTCCATCTCTTTTATATATTTGCATAAATCACCCAAATCACTAAGAACCATATATAATCAACTAGATCATACGACTTGGAGGTGCTTGCCCATTTTTTGTGCAAACATTTTTGGTGCTTTTCACTGAGAGCAGGAGCTCGAAGCTTCAGCTTCTCCCACTTAACCCTTTTCCTATCAGCATCGTTCATTGCTTGGAAAACATGCCTCCCGGACGGAAGAAAGATGCTAACAAAGGAAAGAATATCGCAACTGGAAGTATCCCAGATCCAGTGATCGGAGATCAAGACAATCGTCCGGTTCCAACAGCAAATGGAAATCAGGCAAATCCGACAGCCTCTGCTATGGAACAACCAATTACAAGGGCAGATCTGGACAGGATTGTGGCTGAAGTAACTAACCGCTTCACATCCCAAAAAGAATCCTTGGTGGATCAACTCATGTCACGCTTAAGGGATGTTGAAGAATCCAACCGCAACATTGAATCGTGGGGTGAGTCCCAGTCTGGAGGATCTGGGAGACGACAAAGATCTTTTTCTACGAAGAGGCTAACAACAGAAACAACAATGGTAGAAGCTGAGCCCGGACTCAGCCCGAATTCCGACCCGAAGAAGCACTTGGAACCGAACCCAACAGGGGAGGTACAAGGCAAGGGTCGGATGTAGCTGAGCCCGTCATGCTACCTAGCCATAGGAACGCTACTGAGCGGGGCTGAGCTAGAGTCCAGCCCGAAGTTGGACCCGAGGAAGTGCTTGGAGCAGAACCCAGTAGGGGAAGATCCAGGAAAGGGCCAACTGTAGCTGACCCTAGCATGCTCCCAGAAGATCGAAGACAGCCATTGGAAAATGTTAGGAGTGATAGACTATACCATCCCTACAGGTCATCTGGACGGGATGGATCCCGCAGAGAAGAACCTAGCTCGTTCCTATCTACCCCTAATTCTGACGAGAGGATGGCACGATTGTTCAGGGAATGCGTCCGACGGGATCAAAGAGATCGAGGGATAGGCGCTAGGGTAACAAGCCCCTTCACCCGCAATATCGAAATTGCCATCGCCCCCTGAGAATGGAAGATGCCAACAATAGAACCTTACAAGGGAACCTCTGACCCCGTTGTACACTTGCAGAGATACACACAGCATATGCTAATGAGCGGAGCAACAGAGGGAGTGTTGTGTAAATGCTTTCCACTATTCTTGGCAGATCTAGCTACCTCCTGGTTCTGCCATCTGCCCCAAGGATCCATCAGCTCATGGGAAATGTTGAAAGAAAAGTTCATCAGCCAGTTCCGCATTCATGTGGAACAACCCAAGGACGCTTATTCCCTATCTAATATCAAACAGTAACCCAAAGAGATAGTGCAGCAATATCTAACCCGATTCAACGCCGCAGCGGCCGCAGTCCAAGATGCCGACGAGAAACTTATCCTAATGGCCCTCAGCAGTGGTGTACACCCGGATGCTAAATTTGCTAGGAGACTCATGAAAGAAAAGTCAGCTACCTTACCCGATTTCTTCCACGAAGCCGGGAAATATATGAGACTTGAAGACGCTGCCATTGAAAGGCAGACAGGGAAACAAACCAAGGCAGCTCATGGCAACACATCCGTAGTAGCAAATGGCGTTCGAAGAAATGACTCCAGAGACAGCACTGGGGGCAAGAAAGGGGAAAAGCGCTTGTATAGGCCAGGACCGAGATTTGACTCGTACACTCCTCTAAATGAAACAATCGAAAACATCTTCTTGGCCACCCAAGACGAAGTTAGATACAAACGCCCCCCGCACAAGAAGGAATCAGATAACGCAATTAAGTCGGGAAAGTTCTGCCGTTTCCACGAATCTCATGGGCACGATACTAATGAATGTCATCATCTCCGGGACTTGGTTGAAGAACACATCCGAAGGAAGAGACTAGAGCGCTATGTGAAAGGTCAAAACAGGACTTTAACTCCTGTCAATGAGAAGCCGGGGATGCCCCTCCCGGAAGTAGGCGGAGGAAATTGCAACACCAGCGGCTCTAGTCAAGAGAAGATAGTGGTCCTTACCATATCAGGAGGACCACACATCGCCGACGGAAGCTGGGCAGAGATGGAAAGATACGGTAAGTCACTTAGAAACAATGAGGGCTACGTTAATTCTGTTACAGAAGAACGCCACCCGAAACGGAAAGAGAATGATGACATCACATTCAGTAGACGCGATCTAGAGGAAAGGCAGTACCCTCACATGGATCCTATGGTCATCTCTGCCTGGTTCGGTCCAGCCAAGGATTTTCGGATTCTAGTAGACACTGGAAGTTCAGTAAATATCCTATTCAAGCATGATTTCGACAAAATGAAGCTGTCAATGAAGGATGTGTCTCCCTGTAGCAAACCGCTGCATGGCTTCACTGGGGATGCAAAGATGCCCCTCGGGCAACTGGACCTCTTTGTCGAAATAGGAAGCCATCCCCGCTCCATTGTGCGAAAACAAACATTTGTGCTAATAGAGAACCACTCGGCCTACAACGCCTTTTTGGGAAGACCAGCCTTGTCTGACTTCCAAATTGTCCTAGCCCCGTGGTGCCTGAAGATGAAATTTCCAACAGATAACGGAATAGGAGAAATAGAGGGAGATCAAGACGCCGCTCGAGATTGCTATGTGACTGAACTTCGCAATATCCGTAGGAAGGATAAAGGGGAGGATGCAGAGACTTCTCTCTGCAAGAAAAACTTGGAAGCATAGCAATTAAAGAAAGCCCCTCCTTTTCGATATACCAGCGATCCTTTCAATGAATTAGACCCCAGGGACAAGGAGGAGGAGGCCACCACCGAGCCTGCAGAGGCTATGGAATTTGTATCTGTAGACAAACACGACCCAAGTAAACTGCTAAGAGTCGGGTCTCAGTTAAGAGCGGAGTTGAAGGATCAACTCGTCGATTTCCTTCACCACAACATGGATGTATTTGCATGGACGCACGCCGACATGACCGGAATCTCCCCAGATGTAGCATGCCACGTACTGAACATCGATCCCACCAAGGTGCCAGTGAAGCAGAAAAAGAGGAGCATGGAGGCAGAACGATCAGCAGCTGTAACGTACGCGGATTTTCGTTGCCGAAAACCGAATAGTTATGGGTTTTTTTTAAAAAGAATTTAAGAAAAGAAAAGAGAAGAAGAGAGAAGATAGAAAATAGAGAGAAAAGAAAATAAAACGGAAGAGAAATAGAACGGAACAGAAAACAACAGAACAATAACAGAATCTCACAATTCGCAGCGGAACAACATATAATAATAAATGAATAATCTTTAAACAAAGAACTATATCAGTTATTACATTTCATTTCATTTCATTACATCATATCATCAGAGTGTACAACAACAACAAATAGTGCAGCGGAAAAAGAAATACTATATAAGTAATATGCCATGTCATCCAGCTTGCCTCCAGCAACTCCAGAATATCCTAATAAACCTTAACTCTTAACTGCCCGTGTGGAAAATTGGTGGGCACCCAGAGTTTAGGAAGGAAAACAATAAACTCCAAGTCAGTCATGTGACTGGTGTGAGAACTCAAAACAGTTTATTTACTTTAAAATCAAAATAGAAGAATATTTTAAATTCAATTCGCAATGCTTTTAAAAATGAGACTACCATAAGGCCTCCCGCACACACACACATGCAAACGCAGAATCGGAGGAGATTTCTCCTTATGATAGTCAAAGATGCTTGATACGCATTTAAAAGAACATTTTATATTATTATTAGTGCATAGTGTAGAGAAAAATTCATTTCTAAAGTAGAATATAAATCTTAGCCAACATACGACCATTATCGTATGCCTACTATAGCTAACTATGTTCAATAGCAGGTTACCGCCACATTCCATAGCAGGTTATACAACTAAAACCATACAAGTCACGTATTGTTTCTTTTGATTTCTGACGAATGATCAGGCCAAGGAACTTCCCGTTGCCACATGAGAATGCCTCTGGATGGACATCCCCGAGAACCAAACCGGATCTCTACCAACACAAGGCCGGGTTACCCCTGACTGAGTAACAACTGACCGAATATGCCATCCCCCGGTCCTTTGGGACCTTTTAACCGAGCGCTCGTAATCAATTCATACAATCATAACAAAGTGTTTTCAACATGAGTAAGTATCTGGGCTCCATACCATGATACCACCCTTTTCCAGAAGGAAATGGACACATCCTAAAGGGTGCTACCCCTCATAACCTTGCTGCTTCTTTCCTGTTTTGACCATTCACGGGGTGTGAGGCTCGACGAAGTCACGTCCACAAAAACATACTTTATACAAAAGCCATGCTTTGGGTCAACAAATGATCAACACAATGATCACCAAGATAGACGATCAAACAAATGATCCTATCATAAATAATCAACACAATGATCATTTCAGCATCACTCAGCATGTCACATTACCAAATTGGGAATATAACGTTGATAACATTCAACTACATAACCTCTGAGCACGTACGTCTCAGAGAAGGGTGTTAAGCTAAAAGAATAAATTCTCCGCCACCAACAGAAATATATTTGAAAGAAATCGGCTTTATATCTCAAATTGTAATGTCAGACATACAATCCATACAAGTCTGTTCCGGGCTCGAACAAAACCGAAGGCACTTACAAAGAAGTCCTTGCAATCCGGATATTCACAATCCTGATCGGATTTCCCATCACATATGGAGAACTCAATACCGTAGCTACTCGGTGCAGAGTCAATCGACAGGTCATCCTATCGTTCTCGCAAATACCGGGTCTTCAACACCGATCTTCAATGCAATTCACAACGACGTATCACATATTCGGAATGGGTTATACGACCCCATGGTCCTTTCCCGGTTAACCCGAATAATGAGCGATTATTCAAAAATAAGTGTGGCATTCAAATTCAATCAAATCACATCAAATACCCATTCAAAGGGAAATATTGATAGTCGGTTATTGAACTATCACTGATATGCACACATCACCAGATTCCAAATAATTTTCCAAATTATTTATTTCACAAAATTCTTTACAAGATATATAATTTTCAACACTTCAAAAATAAATCAATATTTATTTTTTTAAACCAATTTCACTTTCTTTTATAAATTCCTTAGTGAATTTACATTTCACAATATCTATTGATATACGTTTTCAATTATCCATTTTCAATTTATCTTCAAAAAGATGAATTCTAAATATCACTTCATGTTGGAAAACAATTCCATACTTATTTAATAAGTAATTCACAAATTTTATTTATTTTCAACACTTGGAAAATATTCAATATACTTAAATCGAAATTTAAGTATATATTTCATTCTTTAAGGAAATCATTCTCTTAACATATTTATTTGGGCCAAAACGAATGTTGCGTAGAACATCGTTACAACAACCCAAAATCACTAGTATAGGGATTCGAAATTAAAATAGATATATAAATCCCAATACTATTCAAACCATTTCCTTTCGGAAATCATCTACTATAACAACAGTGTTATAGTCCATCATCTCCTTCTATTTCTCGAAAACGTCTATTTCAACAATAAATGTTGAAATCTATGATTTCGAATCTCAATACCTTTTTAAAAACATCGTTAGATAGTTTTAATTCTATTTAAAACATCATATCTAAAACAATTTCTTTAACATATTCAAAAATGTGAATAAACTTCGTTAACAATTTCATCACTTCTATTCAATTTATTTTAAAAGATTATTCACTATTCAAAAATGTGAATACAACTCCTTTAATAGGTTTCAACAATTTTCTTATCAAAATAAGTCATTTGCGAATTTATAAAACAACGTTTTATAAATTCCATTTCTATTTATTTATAAAAACTTCCTTTTTATAAATCTCTTTATTAACTTATTCGATTTATAATTTTAATTATAAACCAAAAGTCCAAATTATAAGTCAAACACTTATAATTTATTTATTTGCAAAAATCGTTCCTTTGAACTTTACAAATTTTATAAACCTACTGTTTATAAAATCTCCATTTATAACTTCACCGTTATATAATTCTATAAATTTCATTCATTAATGAATTTCATTTTCACTTCATTCAAACACTTATAAAAACTCGTTTTATAATTTCAATATTTCAATTTATAAATATCCATTTATAAATCTCTTAATATAATTCAATTTATATTATTCTTTTAAAACGTCTTTAAATTCCTTTATAATTTCACCATTCTATTGATTTATAAAATAATTAAATTTTATAAATCCTATTTTTTTTTTATCTTTTCATAATAGATTCAAAAATCCAATTTAAACTATTTTTATAAAATCATAAATTCATATTTCTCAAAAATCAACTTTTAACTATATTTCACAAAAATCATAATTTTTATAACATTAAAAATTATATCGTTTAATTATTTAAAATGGATCAATTCTAAAAATATAGTATATTTTCAAAAATCACTTTTAAAATCATTTTAAAATCCCAAAATCTGGGTCCAATGATGCTACACACCAAATAGTCAATCACGACTACAACGATCCATCATATATCGATATGATAATCCATCAAATATCAAAATATCTGAAATCAAATAAAAACTGTTGAGGAATCCAGTTGGATCCCTCCAACCTGTTTTCCTGCATCCACAAACATTAGCACAATACCAATTTCGCTCCAGTACGAAATTATCGCGGTATATGGGATTTAAATATTATCCGCTTAATAACGGCGCAATAGGGTCTCATCCGCTAAACAAAAAATGCGGGAAATCAATAACTCCAATATATACATATGCCAATATATATATATATTGCTATTATATATAATACCAATTTCACTGTTTATGAAATATTCGCGATATATGTTTTTAATAAATAACATCCGCTTACTAACGACGCATAATGTCTATTTTAACAATGAATAGATATCAATCAACATTCAAACATGCATTCAAATATTTTAAATCTAACTATTTAAAATAAAATCGAAACTGATTCGATTGAGTGAGAAGTTCTCACCTTGATTTTAATTTCCGTTTCAGCTTTTATTTCGAATAAAATTAAACGGACGTTTAATTTTACCCAAAATTCTCACTAACTCCAAACGACTCCAAACCAACTCCATCGCGTAGTGCTCGTCCATACGATTCCAACGCAACTGGTTTCGCGCATTTTCGACCTCGTATGAAAAAGTTATGAAGTTTTAAAGATTACACGATTTTAATTAACTAATTTACAACATTTACTAATAATTTTAAACCTTAATCAAATCCTAGCCCTTCATTTCCACTGGCCTGCATCAGGGCCGCACCCTCCCCTCTTCTCCCCCACGTTCACTCCCTCTCCAGCTTATACACGCACATGAACCCACTAAGCCCAAAACTAGGGTTAATTCTTGCTCCCTCCTCGCTCGAGTAAACTTCATCACACACCCCTCATTCGAACCGCCTCGCTCCACCTCATGCTCGGCCCAAGTGGCTTGATACTCGGCCATCCCTGTAGCACGCAGTTCGAGGCCGAACTACAGCCCTTTGAACACAAATTCCCGTTGATTCGTGAAGCCATTCGCGATCTTGACCGTTGATATTAAAGATCTCTTCATGCTCTTCGATTCTCTAGTTGAAAGTTGTTGGTAAATGTCGATGGATGAGGAGATAATCGAGGTGGAAGTTGGGACGTTTCTGGCCGTTCAGGGGGGGTGGCGGCTGCAGTAGGAAATTAGGGTTTTGTTATTTTTTTTTTAATTTATGAAGGTGTTGGGGCTATTTATAGAGAATCGAACGACACTATTCACCCGGAAATTCCGAACTCCGATTTAGGCGCCGAAACTGACGTACCTAGGGTTTATCCCGCGTTCCGGACACAATGGAACAGGTTTCGGAAGCTAATTCGGAAGTATGTGCGAGTTATGGCTGTAAACCCTCAATTTGAATTAAACCGATTTAAGCGATTTTCTAGGCGTTTTAATTTGTACAGGACAAACGGTAAATCCAATTGACTTGAAATTTGAAACCTTACAATAATATCACATTACGGATCCGATGAAACTGGTTTCGTCGAAATCCGAGACTTTTTGAAAAATGGCTATTTTCACTCGCCAAATTTAAATTAAAAATAATTCGATGCGTTTCGAGCTGCCACGATCAAACGATAACTCCGATTGACACGAAATTTGAAATCCGGTAATAACTAACTATTACGGATCCAGTGAAACTGGTTTCGTTCAATTCTGAGACTGTTCAAAAATTGGCTATTTTACAGTCGATTATTAAATATTAAAATATTCAATTTTTACAAATAAACTTTTAATTCGATTTAAAAAGTTCTAAAATATCATTCTAACTTCAATATGATAAAATAAAATTTTACAAATCATTTTCAATCATATTTAACTCAATTTTTAATTATTTCCATAATTTAACGTATTAAATTATCGATTTAATTATCCAATTAAATCCAATAATTCAAATTAAAATTTATTCGACTTATAAATTCACTTATTAATACTTAAAATTAATTAAATATTCAAATTTTAATTTCTAAAAATTCTGGGTCGTTACAGCAGCCCTCGAGGAAGAAGTAAAGAACTTACTTGCCAATGACTTCGTACGAGAAGCCATCTACCCAGAATGGATCGCCAACCCGGTACTGGTAAAGAAGGCTAACGGGAAGTGGCGAACGTGCATCGACTTCTCCAACTTAAATGACGCTTGCCCGAAGGACTGCTTCCCACTCCCCCGAATCGATCAGCTCGTGGACAGCACAGCCGGACACGAACTCTTATCCTTTATGGACGCATACTCAGGATATAACCAGATCCCTATGCACGCCCACGATCAAGATCACACTAGTTTCATCACTGATCGGGGATTGTATTGCTACAAAGTAATGCCTTTTGGACTTAAAAACGCCGGAGCTACTTATCAGCGCCTCGTCAACAAGATGTTTGCGGAATTAATAGGACGAACTATGGAAGTTTATGTGGATGACATGCTGGTAAAGTCGAGGAAAGCCAACGATCATATAAACCACCTGGACGAGATGTTTCAAGTACTTCGCCAATATGGAATGAAGTTGAATCCTCTAAAGTGCTCCTTCGGAGTATCATCGGGAAAGTTCTTGGGATTCATCGTCCATGACAGGGGGATTGAAGAAAACCCCGAACAAGTCCGGGCTTTGCAAGATATCAAGATACCATCCACTCGAAGAGAGATGCAAAGCCTTAACGGAAAGGTGGCTACCCTAAGCTGGTTCATCTCTAAAGCAACCGACAAACGCATCCCTTTCTTCGAAGCTCTTAAGAAAGACAAAGGAAAGTTCGAATGGACTGACGAATGCTCGACAGCCTTCCTTAACCTAATTAAACACCTTCAGAGACCACCAGTACTCTCAACTCCAAAGGAAGGCGAAGAACTATACATATACCTTGCTGCATCATCCCATGCTTTATGCGCCGCTTTAGTGAGAGAAGACAACCACGCACAGCGACCCGTATACTTTGTAAGCAAGAGATTTACAGGGGCAGAAGCTAGATACCCTAAACTTGAGAAGCTAGCATACTATTTGCTAATCACGTCACGGAAGCTACGACACTATTTCCAATCTCATCCCGTTAGATTTCTAACCGATCAACCGCTAAGGCAGGTACTCCATTGCCCCGACACATCTGGGCGACTACTTAAGTGGTGCATTGAACCGAGTCAATATGATATCACCTACCATCCTCGCACCGCCATCAAAGGACAAGCCATGACCGATTTCATTGCCGAATTCACTGCCAACGAAGGTAGTGATCGATCTGAGATAACAAAGGATATCAGGTGGAATCTCTTTGTAGATGGAGCATCAAACGAACAAGGCTCGGGGGCAGGTATTGTGATAATCACCCCCAGGGGAAGGAAGCTGCATTATGCCCTAAGATTGGAATTCGCTGCCACCAACAACGACGCAGAATACGAAGCGGTGATAGCAGGATTGGAACTTGCCCTAGAGATTGGGGTCGGTTCTTTATGTCTCCATAGTGATTCTCAGCTTATTGTAAATCAAATACTGGGAGAATTTCAGACTCGAGGGGAACGACTCACAACATATCTAAAGAAGACCAAGCTGCTGCTCAATCAATTGGATCACTATTTAATCAAACACATTCCTCGAGGAGAGAATCGAGAGGCCGACGAACTGGCAAAGCAAGCTAGCATGAAGGACGGCACCACTTCCGGAACAATAACCATCTCAAAGCAACTAGCCCCGAGTTTCGAGCCAATGAATCTGATAGCGGCAATCGAAGAGGATACTTGGATGACTCCCATCCGGAAGTACTTACAAAGTGGCACACTACCCGACGGGCGTAGTGAAGTTAAGAAAATCCTGAGGAAAGCTTCCCGCTACACAATACAAGAAGGCATCCTCTATCGGCGCGGCTTCTCTAACCCCTTATTAAGGTGTGTCGCTGGAAGGGAAGCCAAGGAAGTCTTATCCAACATCCATCAAGGAAGTTGCCGAGACCACACCGGAGGGCAGATTCTAGCGAAGAAGATACTTCGATATGGATATTTCTGACCCACCTTAAACAAAGATGCCTTGGACTTCGTCAAAAGAAGCGACAGATGTCAGAAATTTGCTAAGATCCCTCGACTGCCAACCAATGAGATTACCCAGATGACCAGCCCTTGGCCCTTTGCAATATGGGGAATTGACTTGATTGGCGAACCGCCAACGGGCCGAGGCGGAGCCAAATATGCCATAGTGGCAGTTGACTATTTCACCAAATGGGTGGAAGCAGAGCCTCTAAATAAAATATCTTCGGCAAAAGTTATTAACTTCTTGATTAAAAATGTTTTATGCAGGTACGGGATTCCACTCAAAATCATATCGGACAATGGACTTCAATTTGACAGCGAGGAATTCACCGACTGGTGCCGAGAGAATGGAATTCACAAAAGCTTCTCATCTGTAGCTTATCCCCAGGAAAACGGACAAGTCGAAGCTGTCAACAAAATTCTCAAAACTCTAATCAAGAAGAAACTTGAAAAGTCAAAAGGCGCTCGGGTGGATGAACTGTCTATGACACTTTGGGCCTACCGCACATCTTACAGAACATCAACAGGACATACTCCTTTCTCTTCGGCATACGGATCGGGGGCCATGCTCCCAGTTGAAACTGTAGTGCCCTCTTACCGTAGGATCCACTACAACCCAGAAGAGAACGAAGAACTCCTCCACATGTCTTTGGATCTAATTGAAGAGAGAAGAAACGATGCATCACTCAAAGCGGCAACTCACAAGCAAAAAGTGGCAGCACAATACAACTCCAAAGTCAAGCACCGTAGCTTACGAGAAGGAGATCTTGTCCTCAAGCGGATCTTCCCGCGGCCCGGAGCGCTAGATCCAATCTGGGACGGACCCTATGTAATTCATAAAAATCTCCACAACGGAGCTTATATTTTGTCAACAGTGGACGGAGAGGTGTTCCAGAGGGCATGGAACATCCAACACCTTCGTCGATACTTTTCTTAACTTATTCTGCCCATATGAAGTGAATTAACAAAGAGAATCAGTGGATGTAGGCATTTTCGTGCCGATCCACTTTAAAAATCTTGTCTCTTTTTAACTTGTTCCTTTATATCTTGGCTGCTTGTTAAGCTTTATCCTTATCTGTTGAACAAAATCCTGTATAATGGCATTAACATTCTGGACACTTCACGGCACAACCTCACCTGGACAAGACCTAACAGGTACTATACGAATCTATGCCCTCGTCAATGAGACACTTTTGCTCCAGCATCCCTCTGCTGCGGGTTAACTCATTGCTCGCGACGGCCCTCAAAGCCAATTGTAATGTGCCGATCATAAGCCACCGAGAAGGCCAACTATAGCCGAGGCAGCTCATTACGGCGTTTGGCTCGCCGGCGACTGTGAACCGATTATAAACCCCAACATAAGGTGTGGCCTCCCAGGGGCAGTTCACAGTTGACGATCGGCACCCACGCTAGCCAGCCACAGTAAATCGAATAATGCCCACGATTACGGGCCATAATGGCCCGGGTAGTTACTGTGCTCGATCTCGGCTCCGATGTGTCTTAAGTACGACTGTGGTAAAAAAGAAAACTCCTCGCGGAGGCGTAAGATGGGTGACGAATGTCTCCAAGACCCACAGCTAGGGAAAGTGACTACAAAACCCGTTTGCCACGAACTTAAGCACATCGAAGGCCTTCCGTGATTGGAACTTTTACTATTTCTTATATTTCCATTTTATTTATAAAAACTTTTCTCCTATCCTCTATAACGATCACTAAAGTACAGGACACAAAATAGGAGACACTCGCTAATGGGAATAAGAACTCACAGCTGGATGGCAGGACATTCAACTGCATTCCATATTCGATCACACAAGGCATTCAAAGCTACCGTCTACAGCAAAAACTTGAAGAGTGGTACTCTCTTCTCTTGTATACAAATAAGTAGCTCTGATATATTCACACACCACATTAACATTGCAAGACATGAAATTATATTTTAAGCGAGAACTTGACATCAAAACACAATTAAATCACTAGCACATGCACAGCTATATTTCTTATGCCACACATCAAAATAATGACAGCATCCTAATATGACAGAATCAGTTTATGTTATAAAGTTACATGTTATAAATAAAGTCGTTCGTTGCAATGACATAATTACAACCTGAAAGTACATTAATGTTTTAGAACTAGTATATACAAGAATGTCAAGTAAAACCAAAAATGCCCGGATCAAGTCAAAATAGTCGGTGGCATCAGGACTTCATCTCTATCCTTCCAACCCCTCAAGATCTACTTGACGGCAGGATCAGAACTCCCAGCATGCTAACCAGAGGTCCCACCTGTCCAAATCAGGAGGAGAGTTCAGAAGCTCTTGAGGACCATATCCGTCCACAAGTGATCTCGGGGTGGGTCCCTGTCGTCCCGGTCCTGGCTGGGCTGGGAGCACCACAGGGGACTCTCTTCTGTCCGTAGATTTTCTCTTTTCTGACCAAGTTTCCACTTTGTGAGACATTATCTGCGATACTGGAGAAACATACTGTTAAAAACAAGGAATATAGAGACATAAGCAAGCAAGTATATGTAGTCCGGAATTTCACTCGTAATTCAAAATATAAGAAGAACATTTGGTAGTTCAAAGCCGGAAGGTCATTCCGCGCTCAAACCCCCGACTGGTAAAGAGAGGCAGAAAGTTCATTCGGTTTCGTCCGGTAATCCAGGGGTTTTAAGCTCATTCGGCACTTTTACTTCCCGTTCCCATTCGATGGTTCGAGCACACGTTCCATTTGGCAATTCAAAGCACGAAAGTGTCATTCGATACTTAAAACCCACAAGGTTCATTCGGTAAATCAATGTCTCTAAGTTCATTCGGAGGTTCAACCTTAAAAAATCGACCGGAAGAAAAAAGCTTACCTGGTCCGGCAGTTAAGTCGATTCGGTATACAGTTGATCCGGCAGTCAGAAATGGTTCGACACTACAATTTGTTCGGCAGTGAAGAATTTGATTCGACTGTTTCACTTGGTAAGAAATAACGAAAGCACAATGCCCATACTTATAGGCAAATGGAAGCGACCGGACCACTGGTTCGGCACACAGGGCCGGATGTGAATGCCAGATGAGACTGTCGAAGCTAAAACAAAGCGCGACATATGCTGGCATATGCCCCACTTTGGGGGGCAAATGTTGGGCATGTTTCCACCTACTACCGAACCATCCCCTCTCCACGCATTGCCGAGCCAACCTATTCCCACCTACTACCGGATTCACCTTCACCGAACCATCTCCTCTCCAAACAATGCCGGACCAATACACTCTCCAAAGCCCTACCGGTCCAACACCACTCCCAAGCATTGCCGAACCAACCAACTTCCCCTACATAGCCGAACCAAGCTCCATCCACTCACCACCGGATCATGTCCCACCGAACCAAGCTCCATCCACTCACACCGGATCAAGTCCCACCGAACCAATCTCCATCCACTCACCATCGGATCATGTCCCACCGAACCAAGCTCTACCGAACCAACCTACCTCCATCCACTGCCGAACCAGAAGCAAGGGAGGGCACGACCAGACCAATTCTGCCAGGCCAAATTGCATCGGCCTAGGCCCACCATCCGCTATATACATCCAAGACCCCTGCCCCCAACCTCACTCTATAAATAGAGGGGTAGGGGTACAACAATGGCAGACAAGTTTGAGAGTTCAAGCACGGAAGGAACTTTCAAACAACTTTCAGTTACTTGTAATCAAAGCTTTGTACTTGTAATCTGAATAGAAAAGGAGAATAACATATAAAGTGGACGTAGGCACGTTCTGGCCGAACCACTATAAATCTGTGTGTCTTTTACAGTTTAGTCCATCTCTTTTATATATTTGCATAAATCACCCAAATCACTAAGAACCATATATAATCAACTAGATCATACGACTTGGAGGTGTTTGCCCATTTTTTGTGCAAACAATTATACTTAGTAATAATTAGATATTTTAAAAAGAATGTTTTGAAGATAATTATAACTAAAATTATTTTAGGTTTATAATAACGAAGTATTGGGGAAAAAAATACTTAAGTTTAAGTTCATATTTCAAAAGTTATCGAAATGCTGCAAAAAGTGTTGCGAATAGTGTTTTCAAAGCTTATTTGGTTAATACAAAATTTTGATCATTTAGAAATCCATTTTTATAACTCAAATCTCTTTTATAACATTTTAAAGGATTTATACAATTTATTCTATATTGTTAACATTTTAAAAATATATATTTAGAACATTTGCTACTTTGGCCACCGAGTTGCCAAAGCGCGATTTTATCGAAAACTCGATTTGATCATATTTTAAAAATTTGTTAAATGAAATCTTGATCTTATCCTTTTGTTGAAACTATAGTCATAAGAGTTTGAAAAATTCTTATTGCAAGCAAATTCGACTCCGATTTCGTCCTATAGAAGGATTTAACTTTTACGGCGTGAAATCTCGAACAACCGTTTACACGACGCGCCTATTTTTGACTTTAAATTCATTATTTATCAAAGATTCTCAAAATTGAATTTTTACGTTTATAAAAAATTTATAAACCATTTGTAAACATTTAAACCAATATTTTCTACATTAAATCTCTTTTTCACTTTTAAATCATTTCATAAATTATATTATTCATTATCAACCTTTTTTATATTTTAAACCATTAAGAGGCTTAATAAATTCTATACACATATTATATGAATTCATTTTCTATTAATTAACCATTTTTATTATGATTTCTCTCAATTGATCACAACTAAGTTATCAACCATATCAGCATCCATATAATCAACCATATAATCAACCAAGTTGTCAAACCATACGAATCGTAAAGGGATTAAATGGTCATATTATTACACTTAAAAATGACTATAGAGATTATTTTTCATTCAATAAACATTGAGTACTCACTTATGGCTCTACTTCTATAATCGTTTCTACAGCTTTCTGAATCGATTCCTGCAGCACTTCCTCATCTTTTCCTTGCTCCGGAGCTCCCCGACTCGCTTCCTTCTCCTTTGGTGCTCTTGTCCTTAAACTTAAATGAGTAGTGCTCAGCCTTAGCTTGGGATATAGGGGTGGCATGAGTTCTAGAGGGGATAGGGAGGTGTTTGCAATAGCTTTTGAGGTCGAATGATAATATATATTTGTGTATATTTTTATTTTATCTTTGATATTATGTCTTCATAATTTTTCTAAGATGGAAGCCATTAAAATTCAAAAGATAGAAGAGGAGTGAGATGAAGAAACGAGTAAATGAAGGAGTGAATGGATGCTTGCATTTATAGGCAAAAAGAAGTGAAAAAATATCCAAAACGTCATCATTATCCATCACCATCACCATGTGCACCCACCTCCTCTCCCCATGTTACCCCTCCTCCCTATATGCCTCCATCCCTTTACTCTCCTCCAAGCCATCCATTCATGTCCTTAGTTGATTAAGCTTGCTTAAATGTTAAGTATTTAAGAAATATTTTAGATTATTTCTTATATATATATGTGTGTGTGTGTGTGTGTGTGTGTATTTATTTGTATTTATGTGTATGTTGTTCATGTGTGCATATGTATGTTATATGTGTATACATGACATATAAACAAGGTTGTAACAACTTTCGAACAACTTCTATTTGTTAAACCGTTGAGGATCGAGAAACCAATTATCGGTCATATTTTCACTTATAATTTAAATTACATATATATGTAAACAAAATTTGAAAATGAATTTCTAATAATTTTTAGTTATTAAAAATGATCTCATTAGAATTATGAAATCCTATAAATCAATATTTACAATCATTTACAAAAACTACTATTATACCAATAAAGCGATATCAATTTTCTTATATTTTTCAATTCAACATATATCTTCATAAACTATTACAAATAATTTATTTTCACTTTATATCTACTTAAAATGAATTACTATCATTTCAAAAACAAAGATTGGAATAATTATAATAATTATTAAATCACAAAATCTTAATTTAAAATCATAAATCAATTACTAAATATAAGAGCATCAATAGTGTAACAACCCGGTATTTTTGTGATTGTTTTAATTGTATATTTTAATTATTTTAAACTGAATTTCTTGATTTAAAAACTTTATTTTATTTATTAAAATGGATATTTTTGTTATCTTTAAATATATATTTTGATTTTTATGTGAATTATAATTCCAAACATGACTAAATAGAATATTTTCCAGAAATGTGAATTTTTGTCAATGTGGTCAAACTTTGACTTTAGTTTAAAAAATTTAAAATTTGAACTTTTTAAATTTATATTTATTTTATGAAAGTGAATAAAATTCTAAGTATACCGCCTTTTGTTTCGTTGAAATCTGATTAATATTGTGAAAGTTATGCTTTTTAAACTATTGTATGTAAATTGTTTTATTTAACAAAATTGATTATTTTAATTTATATAAATAATATTTTTTTTGTCATGTCATGTTCTAATTTATGTTTATATGTGTAACATGACATGTTATGTGTATATATTTTATTTTTAAAACATTTTATAAGTGTAGTTGAAATTTTCCAATGTTAGTTGTATTTTGTTTATAAATTTTAATTCTAGTTTCAATTAAATAGAGTATTTTATTTATTTATTTTCTATTTTTCCTAAAATAATTTACTTATTTTTCATAATATCTATCTCTATCTTATCTTTCTATTTTATTTATTTAGACATTCACTTATTAATTGAATAGTTATGTGTCTAGATCCCTTACTTATTTCTTGGAAAGAAATTTCAAATAGATATACGTTATTGACTTAAATGCATATCTTTTAAAATTTATTTATTAAATGATCTTGTATTTATTTGTTTGGTGAAGGCTTCTTTTGTATACATCTTTCTTTAATTTATAGGAAACGAATCAATTAAGATATGTTACTTATTTTACTTATAGGCATAGGTTACATTTGATTTCCAACCATAATTCTCCAAAATTTTAGACGTGCATCCTTAACCCTAGCCGCCTCCAACTCATTTTCACATGAAAATCTACTTCTCATCATTCATTTATCACGGCCACAAAAAAAAACTGTAAGTAATGGCTTCTTCCTTTCTACTTTTCTTCTTTTTTTTCCATTTGTTTTGCCTTGCTTCCTCTTGTTTAGCTCGGCCTCAACCACCACCATATTCTCCGACCACCACCATCATCTCCTCTTTTATGTATGGGTATGTTATATTATTTATATTATATTATGTGGTATATACTATACAGTTTACAAAGTTGCAAAAGTGTGTGTGTGTATATATATGTCAGTAAGTATGTGTATTAGTTTATTTACACGTATATAAAATTTACAGTCGTATATCACTTCAGTTTATGAAATTGTACACACACACACATATATATATTGTTTTTTTCGTTTATATATATAGTCTGTTAGTTTATAATATAAACTGTAATATATAAGTTAAATAAATATATATAAGTTACATATTTTGTTTATATTATTATACAGTTATATATATATATATGTATTTATATTACGAAGAGTTTACATAACCTATAAGTTACAATATTTGTTATAAAAATCTTCTTTACAGTAGTATAATGTGATATAAGCACTGGTGTTAAAAAAAGTATAAAGGTTTGGATATGTCTGTAGTTGGTACATTAATCATATATATGTACATATAAGTATTCATAGTTTTGCAGTTGTATTATTTCATAGCAAATGTTGATTTATAATATATATTCTGGAAGAATGTATATATAAATTTATAAAAGAAGTATTATACATATATATATCATACTTTAAGACGTAGGCTATGTTCTATTAGCTGTTATACATACAGTTTGTTGTTTTGGAAAGAGAAAAGTCTGTTGTTATATTTATAATGTTTGGACAAGTTATATTAAAGTGTTGTTTGTACCGTGGTATATAATGATTGATAAATATGTATATATATATATATATATATATATTAGATTTTGAAATGATGTAAGTTTTATATATATGCTTGCGTGCTTTAAAGTATAAACTTTTACTGTACTTTATATATATGTTTAGCTCTCTGCATATTGGTTTATATATATATATATATAATAAGTTTATAGTATAAGAATATGGTTGATTTCAAAGTATACATGTATAGAGGTTTGTAATAATATTTATTTTAGAATTTGTATGTGTTTTATTATATATTTTATAATGATTTTGTTAACACGTTAGTTTTGAATATACATATATAGAAATTCTATTTATATATGTATTGAAATTGATTTTGGAGCAAATATATATTTTCTGTATATATCAAGTTGATTCTGATTTGTTCTCGTCAATTTCTATTTATCAGTTGTCCGTCGAATTCGTGCCGAATTTGTTGTTTTAGATTCGTGCTTGGATTTCGTAACTCAGCTTCATTATCTGTCTCTCTAGCCTCGAAAGGTGAGCAATCACTCACGATTAACATTCTTTTATTTATTAAATTTTATTTCAATTGAAACGACTATTCAAATATGCTGCCGTAACTATTTAAATTGTTATATCTATTATCTATAACCGTTCACTTATGGGATATAACACCATATCATGTTGTTTATATTATATTGTTATTGATGATATATGCCTATTATTATATTTATATTATCTGCTATTACTCTGTAAGTTCCCTGTTAGAATAGATATCGTTATGGGTTGAAATGATACATACCCAAACGGACTTTAGAATAGGAGAAAATCGTTATGGGTTGAAATGATAAACCCAAGCGATTTTCATTGAATTGAATTCGGGATTGCGGGTCGAAATGATATCTACCCGTATATATTACAGATTGAAATGATAAATACCTGTATCACTTGACCATAGGATAGGAAAATATATACAGACACCGTTGGTCCATATATAAATGTTTGAAAATAATTTCTATGGTTTTGAAAAGAAATATATGGTTTTTAATAAATATTGGTTCTTAAAATATTATATATATATGGTAATTTTATATAAAGAGTTAATAATATTATTATTGAGATTAATTTAATACATATAATATGATTAAGTATTTATTTAAATCTATATATCAAAATAGGTTGTTGTAATAATTTGAATAAGTTAAGGTTGAGAAGATAAAGCTGAATTAATTGAGATTGTATTTAATTGGGAATTCTACAAAATTTAATCGATTTGAACTATTGAAGTTGAAGTTTAAGATTGATTTTATAATTTGATTTTTGATTTAAAGTGACTAAATGGATATTAAAAGTTTAAACAAATCGAAAGGAACATTTAGTTTAAGGGTAAATTAAGGTTATTTAAATAATGCTGAATTTATTAAGTGAATATTTCTAGACTAAATAATAATGAGTTAAATCGAGATCTATATGAAACCGTTAAATTGAACTTTGAAAATGTTGAATACTAAAGCTTTGAAATGCTGGAATTTAAATGGTTTATTTGTGATCCAAATCTGTATTTGAAATCAACAAAAACTGAATTTGTTATTTAGAAACTGAATTGAATTAAAATGGATAAATATAAATTGAATTAAATGTGAATTTGGAACTCGAATTGATTGGAGTCTATTTGTGATATTGAGGAAATATATATATATATATATATATATGTATGTATGTATATGTATGTATATATTTAATGAAAATGAAAATTTGGTTTTGAAGTATAAATTTATTGAAATGACCACGGTGTTATAATGTATATTTTTTGCATTGTAGATAGTTCCACGGATCCTTAGAGGATGGTTATCCCAAACATCTTTTAAGTTAATTGTATTTCAGTTAATATTTCACTTGAGTTGGATTTATTGATTGTAACGACCCAGAATTTCTATTAATTAAAATTTTAATATTTAATTAATTTTAATTATTAATAAGTGGAATTTATAAGTCGAATAATTTATTTTCGAATATTGGATTTAATTGGATGATTAAATCGATTATTTAATAGTTGAAATTTCTGAAATAATTGAAAATCGAGTTAAATATGATTGAAAATGATTTGTAAAATTTTATTTTATCATATTGGAGTTAGAACGATATTTTAGAACTTTTAAAATCGAATTAAAAGTTAATTTGTGAAAATTGAATATTTTAATATTTAAATCGACTAGTGAAATTAGTCAATTTTCGAACAGTCTCAGAATTGGGCGAAAATAGTTCCATTGGATCCATAATAGTTTGTTATTACCGGATTTCAATTTTCGTAGCAATCGGAGTTTTCGTTTGACCGTGGCAGCTCGAAATGCATCGAAATTATTTTAATATTAATTTGGCGAGTTAAAATAGCCATTTTTCAAACAGTCTCGGATTTCGACGAAACCAGTTTCCTCAGATCCGTAATGTGATATTATTGTATGGTTTCAAATTTCAAGTCAATCGGATTTACCGTTTGTCCGATGCAAGCCAAAACGCTTAGAAATTCATTTAAATTGGTTTAATTTAAAATTGATCGTTTATTGCCGTAACTCGCACGGATGATCGAATTGGCTCCCGAAACCTATTCCATTATGTCCGAAACGCGGGATAAACCCTAGAAACGCCGGTCACCGCGCGTAAATCGGAGTTCGGAAAATTTTCGATGAATAGTGTTTTGAGAAATTTTCTATATAAGGACCTCAATATTTCATTTTGCACTCAAGCCCTAGGGTTTTGCTTCAGCCGGCCCTAATTTTCCAATGGCTGAAATTTTCGAAAATTTCTTCCTCAATCTCTCTCAATCCGTAAGGAATTAGCAAAAGTCGTCAACTACAAAGTTGTAGAGGGCATCGATATCTCTCTATCCAACGGTGGAGATCGAATTTAGGCTAACGGATTGACGGCAAAACCAGGTGGAAGCTGCTGCGTTTTTCACGCATCCCGAGAGCAGGTGGAGGCCGAGCTTAGCCATGTTTGGGCCGAAGATGGTTCTTGCTTTGGGCTTCCAAACCCCGGTCTTCGATCAACTTCTCGTCGAGTGACGGTGGAGCAATGGTCGGTCAAAGGTTGGAAGGGATGGGTTCATCTTCACGTAAACGTACTGGAGATGGAACGCAACAACGTTTGGGAAGATGAATAAGGGCACGGCCCAGATATTTCAAAAAGAAAATGGACGGCCACGATCTGATTTAAGGTTAAAAATAGAAAGGAAATTGAAATTAATTATCTTTTAATTCGTATAAACTTTAAAATGCGATAACTTTTTCATACGAGGTCCGTTTCGCACGAAATGAATTGAGCCGGGTTCGTTTTGTCGAACACTACGCAATGGAGCTGGTTTGGAGTCGTTTGGAGCTAGTGAGAATTTCGAGTAAAATTAAACGTACGTTTAATTTTATTCGAAATAAAACGCTAAAACGGAATTAAAATCAAGGTGAGAACTTCTCACTCAATCGAATCGGTTTCGATTTTTAATTTTAAATAGTTATATTTAAAATTCTTGAATGCATGTTTGAATGATGATTGTTATCTATTGATTGTTAAAATAGACATTATGCGCCGTTAGTAAGCGGATGTTATTTATTAAAAACATATACCGCGAATATTTCACAGTACAATGAAATTGGTATTATTTATGTACTTGGAGTTGATTTCCCGCATTATATAGCGGATGAGACCCTATTGCGCCGCCTATTAAGCGGATAATATTTTACAAATTCCATATACCGCGATAATTCCGTACTGGAACGGAATTGGTATTGTGCTAACATCTTGGGATGCAGGAAAACAGGTTGGAGGGATCCAACTGGATTCCTCAACTGTATTGATTAATTTACAGATATTGTGATATTTGTTGATTATCATATTGATATATGATATTTGGATGTCGTGATTGACTATTTGGTGCCGTTGCATCATCGGATCCATTTTTGAAGTTTTAAAATAACGATTTTGGTTTTTAAAAGAATTTTTAAAGTGATTTTTGAAAGTATACGTTTTATTTAATTTTGAATCATTAAAATAAATAATTTTTTTAATTTTATGGTTATAAAAGTTATATTTTTTGGAAAATAATACTTAAGTGTAATTTTGGAGTTATATAAGTTTTAAATAACGTTTTGTAAATTAATAAAGAAATTGGTTTATTTAAATTGAGATTTTTGAATTATTATAAATGGTTTATATAAAAGATTTATAAAATTTATATTTTATAAGTTAAAGATATTGGAATTATAAAACGAGCTTTTATAAGTGTTAAAATAAAGTTGTACTTAGTTTTATAAGCAAATAAGAATTTTAGATTTATAAACAAACGATGATATAAAAGAATGGATTTGTGAATAAATGGATTATAAGTAATTTACTTATAAGTTAGATTCGGCATATAAACGAAATATAAATTGGATTAATAAAGGAGATTTATAAATCGAAGCTTATAAATAGAAATGGAATTTATAGACATTGTTTATAAGTTCGAAATCAATGGAATTTGATAAATTGAAAGTTGAAATTGGTTAAGGAAGTATATTCACGATTTTGGACAGTGAATATATTATCAAATAAAATGGATATGCTTGGGAAAATGAATATTATAAAATGAAGCTAATCGTTTTAACGATGTTTAAAATGTATTATGAATCGAATACATAGATTTCAACATTTATTGTTGAAATAAACATTTTCGAGAAATAGAAGGAAATGATGGACTATAACACTGTTGTTATAGTAAATGATTTCTGAAAGGAAATGTTTTTGTATAGTATAGGGATTTATATATCTATCTATATTTCGAATCCCTATACTAGTGATTTTGGGTTGTCGTAACGATGTTTTGCGCAACATTCGTTTTGGCCCAAATAAATATGTTTAAGAGAACGATTTCCTTAAAGAATGAAATATATACTTAATTTCGGTTTAAGTATATTAAATATTTTCCAAGTGTTGAAAATAAATGGATTTGTGAATTACTTATTAATAAATAAGTACGGAAATGTTTTCCAATGTGAAATGAAACGTTTTGAGAATTTATCTTTTTGAAGACAAATTGAAAATGAATATTAGAAATCGATTTGGGAATCATATATTCATAAATATTTTGGAATGTAAATTCACTATGGAATTTATAAATGAAAAGGGGAATTTGTTTAAAAATATACGTTGATTTATTTTTTGAAGTGTGGGAATAAATTTACGGATTTGGAACGTAAATATAAAGTAAATCGGTAAGGATTTATTTAATTGTTTTAAATGAACCATGTTGAAATGAAAGTATTTCGCATAAGGAAATTGATTGAAATTTGTTTTCAAAAGTGGTAAAGGTGAAAAGTGATTTGAAAATTTGTTTTCAAATGTTGAAGTGTGGGAAATATATATATCTTGTGAAGATATTTTGGAAAATAAATAATTTGAAAAATTATTTGGAATCTGGTGATGTTGAGCATGCCTTTTGATAGTTAAATAATCCGACTATCAATATTTACGTTTAAATAGGTATTTGTTGTTTTTTTTTGAATTTGAATGCCACACTTATTTTTGAATAAGCGCTCACTATTCGGGTTAGCCGGGAAAGGACCTTGGGGTCGTATAACCCATTCCTAATATGTGATACGTCGTAATGGATTGCATTTGATGACCGGTGTTGAAGACCGGATATTTTTGAAAACGGAAGGATTACCATTGAGTTACTCTGCATCGGCTGATCTCCGATATAGAGGTTTTATCACCCTTAGTGACGGGAAGTCCGGACGTGATTAGAAATTATCTGGAATGCAAGGACTTCTTTGTAAGTGCCTTCGGTTCTGTTCAAGCCCGGAACAGACTTGTATGGATTGTATGTCTGACATTACAACTTGAGATATAAAGCTAATTTCTTTCAAATATATTTCTGTTAATGGCGGAGAATTTATTCTCTTAGCTTAACACCCTTCTCTGAGACGTACGAGCTCAGAGGTTATGTAGTTGAAGGTTATTAGTGATATACTCCCAATTTGGTAGTGTGGCATGCTGAGTGTTGCTGTGGGATGATCATTGTTTGATCATTTGTGATATGATCATTTGTTTGATCATTTATCTTGGTGATCATTACTTTGATCATTTGTTGACCCAAAGCACAGCTTTTGTATAAAGCGTGGCTTTGTGGGCGTGGCTTTGTGGGCCTCACACCCCGGAAATGCTCAAAACAGGAAGGATGCGGCAAGGTTATTTAGGGGGTAGCGCCCCTTTAGTGTATGTCATTCCTTCTGGATAGAGGTGGTATCATGGTATGGAGCCCAGATACTTAACCTATGTTGTTGTTGCAAATTTTATGGTTTTTGGAAATCGAGGATCCTCAGATAGATCGGTTACGATCGGGGGATGACATATTCGTGTCAGTAGTTACCTAGTTTGAAAGGTAACCCGGCCTTGTGTTGGCAGAGATCCGGTTAGGTTCTCGGGGCGTCTTTCCAGAGACGTTTCCATGTGGCAATGGGAAGTTCCTTGGCCTTACCATTTGTTGGAAATCCAATTCCTACTACGAAACCCTGTACGGTTTTAGTTGTAGAACCTGCCATTTACTTATGGTGGTCACCACTGTTTAGATGGTAGCTATAGTAGGCATACGATAATGGTCGTATGTTGGCTAAGATTTATATCTTTACTTTCGAAATAATTTTTCTACACTATGCACTAGTAATAATATCAAGCGTTTCTTTTTAATGCGTATCAAGCATCTTTGACTATCATGAGGAGAAATCTCATCGATTCTGCATTTGCATTGTGTGTGTGCGCGGGAGGCCTTATGGTAGTCTCATTTTTAAAAAGCATTGCGAATTGACTTTAAAAATATTCCTCTATTTTGTTTTAAAGATAAACTGTTTTGAGTTCTCACACCAGTCTCATGACTGACTCGGAGTTTATTGTTTTCCTTCCTAAACTCTGGGTGCCCACCAATTTCCACACGGGCAGTCAAGAGTTAAGGTTTATCAGTATATTCAAGAGTTGCTGGAGGCAAGCTGGATGGCATGGCGTATTACTTGTATATAGTATTTCTTTTCGCTGTTTGTTTGTTGTTGTACACTCTGATGATTTGATGTAATGTAATATGATGTAATGTAATAACTGATATAGTTCTTTGTTTAAAGATTATTCATTTATCTATTATATGTTGTTCCGCTGCCAATTGTGAGATTCTGATATTGTTCTGTTGTTTTTTTTCTGTTCCATTCTAATTTCTATCTCTTTTTATCTTCTACCTCTTTCTTCTATCTTTTTCTTCTTCTTTAATGTAACGTTTTCGGATTTTCGGAAAATCCGACTATCAATATTTACATTTAAATAGGTATTTGTTGTGATTGTTTGAATTTGAATGCCACACTTATTTTTGAATACGCGCTCACTATTCGGGTTGGGTGGGAAAGGACCTTGGGGTCGTATAACCCATTCCGAATATGTGATATGTCGTAATGGATTGCATTTGATGACCGGTGTTGAAGACCGGATATTTTTGAAAACGGAAGGATTACCGTTGAGTTACTCTGCATCGGCTGATCTTCGATATAGAGGTTTTATCACCCTTAGTGACGGGAAGTCCGGACGTGATTAGAAATTATCCGGAATGCAAGGACTTCTTTGTAAGTGCCTTCGGTTCTGTTCAAGTCCGGAACAGACTTGTATGGATTGTATGTCTGACATTACAAGTTGAGGTATAAAGCTGATTTCTTTCAAATATATTTCTGTTGGTGGCGGAGAATTTATTCTCTTAGCTTAACACCCTTCTCTGAGACGTACGAGCTCAGAGGTTATGTAGTTGAAGGTTATTGGTGATATACTCCCAATTTGGTAGTGTGGTATGCTGAGTGTTGCTGTGGGATGATCATTGTTTGATCATTTGTGATATGATCATTTGTTTGTTCATTTATCTTGGTGATCATTACTTTGATCATTTGTTGACCCAAAGCACAGCTTTTGTATAAAGCGTGGCTTTGTGGACGAGACTTCGTCGGACCTCACACCCCGGAAATGGTCAAAACAGGAAGGATGCGGCAAGGTTATTTAGGGGGTAGCGCCGCTTTAGTGTATGTCATTCCTTCTGGATAGAGGTGGTATCATGGTATGGAGCCCAGATACTTAACCTATGTTGTTGCTGCAAATTTTGTGGTTGTTGGAAATCGAGGATCCTCGGATAGATCGGTTACGATCTGGGGATGACATATTCGTGTCAGTAGTTACCTAGTTTGAAAGGTAGCCCGACCTTGTGTTGGCAGAGATCCGGTTAGGTTCTCGGGGCGTCTTTCCAGAGACGTTTCCATGTGGCAATGGGAAGTTCCTTAGCCTGACCATTTGTTGGAAATCCAATTCCCACTACGAAACCCTGTACGGTTTTAGTTGTAGAACCTGCCATTTACTTATGGTGTTCACCACTGTTTAGATGGTAGCTATAGTAGGCATACGATAATGGTCGTATGTTGGCTAAGATTTATATCTTTACTTTCGAAATAATTTTTCTACACTATGCACTAGTAATAATATCAAGTGTTTCTTTTTAATGCGTATCAAGCATCTTTGACTATCATAAGGAGAAATCTCCTCTGATTCTGCGTTTGCATTGTGTGTGTGTGCGGGTGGCCTTATGGTAGTCTCATTTTTAAAAAGCATTGCGAATTGACTTTAAAAATATTCCTCTATTTTGTTTTAAAGATAAACTGTTTTGAGTTCTCACACCAGTCTCATGACTGACTCGGAGTTTATTGTTTTCCTTCCTAAACTCTGGGTGCCCACCAATTTCCACACGGGCAATCAAGAGTTAAGGTTTATCAGGATATTCAGGAGTTGCTGGAGGCAAGCTGGATGGCATGGCGTATTACTTGTATATAGTATTTCTTTCCGCTGTTTGTTTGTTGTTGTACACTCTGATGATTTGATGTAATGTAATATGATGTAATGTAATAACTGATATTGTTCTTTGTTTAAAGATTATTCATTTATCTATTATATGTTGTTCCGCTGTGAATTATGAGATTCTGATATTGTTCTGTTGTTTTCTTTTCTGTTCCGTTCTAATTTCTATCTCTTTCTATCTTTTTCTCTCTTCTTCTATCTTTTTCTTCTCCTTTAACCCTAAAGACTCGTAAATTTGTTCCTCTTTGGCTGGGTTGTTGTGGAATGTTGCCAGCTCAAAGGAGTACGGATTTGCAGTTCTATACATTTGGTATCAGAGCTTATGGTTAAGCGACAACCATGGCTTTGTTGGGTATTACTCATTAGAGATAGAGTCAGTAGTACTCTAGAATGAGTTTGAGTGTAATAATAGATACGAGCGCGTATTTGTTAGTGAATATAAATTATTTTATATTGTGATGATTGGTTTGTTGAGTGGTATATGGATTTTGGTCAACACGAGTAATTAACGTTGTTGATAGGGATCTCTAAACACTTGAATAGAACAATTCGACACAGTATTGTTTTAATAGGGTAAATGAAATAATTTTACCTTGATTATATTTTATATATAAAGGAAATAATTTTTCAGAATTATTAAAGTGTATATGAATTGATTGTTTGGTTGTTGAATAAAAACAACAATTTTTAAAGAATAATTATATAAGCAAATGAATTATAAGTATGGAACTATAATTAATGTGATTTACAATTGTGAAATAATCTTATATACAAGAAGTGAAATATATAAGTCAAAGACTTATAAATGTGATTTATAATCTGAAAACAAAATTCCAGAGAAGTGTTTTGAAAGGATTTGATATTTTGGAAAATTATTTTGGAGAAATTAAAGCTCTAAACTCTTTTTGGTCGCTGGAAAATAATTCCGATGATGATCATGACATCATCAGTGTTCATTTTCGGGTTTCCAAAAGAGGGATTGCTGCCAAATTGTTTAAAAGAAAGTTGTTTGGAAAATTTGGATTTGATTTGGATTTGATAAGATGTTTGAAATGGAATATAACTTAAGTGATGTTGAATGAAGTTGATTTTTGGTGTCAAAGTAAATTAAAAAGTGAATTAATGAAGTGAAGTCATTAAGAATTTGAGCTTGAGTTATATAAATGAAATTCAACTTTATATTGTTAAAGGAATTAGAAATTGAATAAATTAATGGATTGAATGCTAATCAATTGAATGTAAATAATTAGTATGAAACAATGAATATAAGTGTTAATTCATTAAAAGCTACTGTTATTGGAAATTGAATAAATGGAATGAAAGTCAATTAAATATCAATCAATTGGAATTAAAAGTGTTGGACCAAATTGAATGTAAATTAAATAATTTGGTTATGTCGAATATACATTGGTTGTCATGTTAATGTTAGTTGATTGTATATAATTCATTAAGTGTTAATGAAATTGAATTAGCGAAATTAAAAGCTATGTGATTGAATCCAAATTGGAAGTAAATAAATTTGAATAGAATTGGGTTTGATTTCGATTGAAGGCGAATTAATGTGAATAAATTAGTGAATGTAAACTAACTGAAATCGAATGAATGAACGTTAGTAAAATTCCAATGTTAATGAATCAATTGGAAAACCAATTCAATGAATATTAATGAGAAGTAAAATTATATTGATTTGGTGGTTACATTTGTTGCTTTAGTTGCATTTGCTATATTATATAGTTATTATGTTGCTATATGTTGTATATCGATACTATTGTCTATATACATGTTCTCATGTTGTTTGTTGAGTGTTTAGTAGGTGCGGATCGCGTTTGCTTCGCATTTGGAGCTCGCTTTCGCGCTATATTAGCCGTATATGCTCGCTAATAATAAATAAGGTACATATCTCGGATTACATACGTACTTTTACACTTTTTTCCCCGCGGGATGCCTCATTACTTGATGAGATGTATATTTGTGATATATATACTGTCATTTTTTTTTCGGATCGAGCCGCGCAAAGGAGGCTATGGCGAATTTTTCCGAAAATTCAAGGCGTTAGAAAAAAATTTGAGAAAATTGGGAAAAATTTGAAAACTATAACTTTGATTTGGAATTGAAAGTTAAACAATAGTTGTTTTTGAAAAGATAACTAAGTATGATTTGAAAACTTAGTAAAGATATTGTAAGAAGTTTAAATATGGATTTTGGAAAAGTTAATAGATTCTGTAATTTTTCTTACTTGGTAATTTCGAGGACGAAATTCTTTTAAGGGGGGAAGTCTGTAACGACCCAGAATTTCTATTAATTAAAATTTGAATATTTAATTAATTTTAATTATTAATAAGTGGAATTAATAAGTCGAATAATTTATTTTCGAATATTGGATTTAATTGGATGATTAAATCGATTATTTAATAGTTGAAATTTCTGAAATAATTGAAAATCGAGTTAAATATGATTGAAAATGATTTGTAAAATTTTATTTTATCATATTGGAGTTAGAACGATATTTTAGAACTTTTATAATCGAATTAAAAGTTAATTTGTGAAAATTGAATATTTTAATATTTAAATCGACTAGTGAAATTAGTCAATTTTCGAACAGTCTCAGAATTGGGGGAAAATAGTTCCATTGGATCCGTAATAGTTTGTTATTACTGGTTTCAATTTTCGTAGCAATCGGAGTTTTCATTTGACCGTGGCAGCTCGAAACGCATCGAAATTGTTTTAATATTAATTTGGCGAGTTAATATAGCCATTTTTCAAACAGTGTCGGATTTTGACGAAATTAGTTTCATCAGATCCGTAATGTGATATTATTGTATGGTTTCAAATTTCAAGTCAATCGGATTTACCATTTGTCCGATGCAAGCCAAAACGCTTAGAAATTCATTTAAATCGGTTTAATTTAAAATTGATCGTGTATTGCCGTAACTCGCACGGATGATCGAATTGGCTCCCGAAACCTGTTCCATTGTGTCCGGAACGCGGGATAAACCCTAGAAACGCCGGTCACCGCGCGTAAATTGGAGTTCGGAAAATTTTCAATGAATAGTGTTTTGAGAAATTTTCTATATAAGTTTTCAATATTTCATTTTGCACTCAAGCCCTAGGGTTTTGCTTCAGCCGGCCCTAATTTTCCAATGGCTGAGAATTTTTGAAACTTTCTTCCTCAATCTCTCTCAATCCGTAAGGAATTAGCAAAAGTCGTCAACTACAAAGTTGTAGAGGGCATCGATATCTCTCTATCCAACGGTGGAGATCGAATTTGGGCAAACGGATTGACGGCAAAACCAGGTGGAAGCTGCTGCGTTTTTCACGCATCCCGAGAGCAGGTGGAGGCCGAGCTCAGCCATGTTTGGGCCGAAGATGGTTCTTTCTTTGGGCTTCGAAACCCCGGTCTTCGATCAACTTCTCGTCGAGTGATGGTGGAGCAATGGTCGGTCAAAGGTTGGAAGGGATGGGTTCATCTTCACGTAAACGTACTGGAGATGGAACGCAACAACGTTTGGGAAGATGAATAAGGGCACGACCCAGATATTTCAAAAAGAAAATGGACGACCACGATCTGATTTGAGGTTAAAAATAGAAAAGAAATTGAAATTAATTATCTTTTAATTCGTATAAACTTTAAAATGCGATAACTTTTTCATACGAGGTCCATTTCGCACGAAATGAATTGCGCCGGGTTCGTTTTGTAGAACACTACGTAATGGAGCTGGTTTGGAGTCATTTGGAGCTAGTGAGAATTTCGAGTAAAACTAAACGTACGTTTAATTTTATTCGAAATAAAACGCTAAAACGGAATTAAAATCAAGGTGAGAACTTCTCACTCAATCGAATCGGTTTCGATTTTTAATTTTAAATAGTTATATTTAAAATTCTTGAATGCATGTTTGAATGATGATTGTTATCTATTGATTGTTAAAATAGACATTATGCGCCATTAGTAAGCGGATGTTATTTATTAAAAACATATAACGCGAATATTTCACAGTACAGTGAAATTGGTATTATTTATGTACTTGGAGTTGATTTCCCGCATTATATAGTGGATGAGACCCTATTGCGCCGCCTATTAAGCGGATAATATTTTACAAATCCCATATACCGCGATAATTCCGTACTGAAACGGAATTGGTATTGTGCTAACATCTTTGGATGTAGGAAAACAGGTTGGAGGGATCCAACTGGATTCCTCAACTGTATTGATTTATTTACAGATATTGTGATATTTGTTGATTATCATATTGATATATGATATTTGGATGTCGTGATTGACTATTTGGTGCTGTTGCATCATCGGATCCATTTTTGAAGTTTTAAAATAATGATTTTGGTTTTTAAAAGAATTTTTAAAGTGATTTTTGAAAGTATACGTTTTATTTAATTTTGAATCGTTAAAATAAATAAATTTTTTAATTTTATGGTCATAAAAGTTATATTTTTTGGAAAATAATACTTAAGTGTAATTTTGGAGTTATATAAGTTTTAAATAACGTTTTGTAAATTAATAAAGAGATTGGTTTATTTAAATTGAGATTTTTGAATTATTATAAACGGTTTATATAAAAGATTTATAAAATTTATATTTTATAAGTTAAAGATATTGGAATTATAAAACGAGCTTTTATAAGTGTTAAAATAAAGTTGTACTTAGTTTTATAAGGAAATAAGAATTTCAGATTTATAAACAAACGATGATATAAAAGAATGGATTTGTGAATAAATGGATTATAAGTAATTTACTTATAAGTTAGATTCGGCATATAAACGAAATATAAATTGGATTAATAAAGGAGATTTATAAATCGAAGCTTATAAATAGAAATGGAATTTATAGACATTGTTTATAAATTCGAAATCAATGGAATTTGATAAATTGAAAGTTGAAATTGGTTAAGGAAGTATATTCACGATTTTGGATAGTGAATATATTATCAAATAAAATGGATATGCTTGGGAAAATGAATATTATAAAATGAAGTTAATCGTTTTAACGATGTTTTAAAATGTATTGTGAATCGAATACATAGATGTCAACATTTATTGTTGAAATAGACGTTTTCGAGAAATAGAAGGAAATGATGGACTATAACACTGTTGTTATAGTAAATGATTTCTGAAAGGAAATGTTTTTGTATAGTATTGGGATTTATCTATCTATCTAAATTTCGAATCCCTATACTAGTGATTTTGGGTTGTCGTAACGATGTTTTGCGCAACATTCGTTTTGGCCCAAATAAATATGTTTAAGAGAATGATTTCCTTAAAGAATGAAATATATACTTAATTTTGTTTTAAGTATATTAAATATTTTACAAGTGTTGAAAATAAATGGATTTGTGAATTACTTATTAATAAATAAGTACGGAAATGTTTTCCAATGTGAAATGAAACGTTTTGAGAATTTATCTTTTTGAAGACAAATTGAAAATGAATATTAGAAATCGATTTGGGAATCATATATTCATAAATATTTTGGAATGTAAATTCACTATGGAATTTATAAATGAAAAGGGGAATTTGTTTAAAAATATACGTTGATTTATTTTTTGAAGTGTGGGAATAAATTTACGGATTTGGAACGTAAATATAAAGTAAATCGGTAAGGATTTATTTAATTGGTTTAAATGAACCATGTTGAAATGAAAGTATTTCGCATAAGGAAATTGATTGAAATTTGTTTTCAAAAGTGGTAAAGGTGAAAAGTGATTTGAACTTTTTTTTCAAATGTTGAAGTGTGGGAAATATATATATCTTGTAAAGATATTTTGGAAAATAAATAATTTGAAAAATTATTTGGAATCTGGTGATGTTGAGCATGCCTTTTGATAGTTAAATAATCCGACTATCAATATTTACATTTAAATAGGTATTTGTTGTGATTGTTTGAATTTGAATGCCACACTTATTTTTGAATAAGCGCTCACTATTCGGGTTAGCCGGGAAAGGACCTTGGGGTCGTATAACCCATTCTGAATATGTGATACGTCGTAATGGATTGCATTTGATAAGCGGTGTTGAAGACCGGATATTTTTGAAAATGGAAGGATTACCGTTGAGTTACTCTGCATCGGCTGATCTCCGATATAGAGGTTTTATCACCCTTAGCATCGGCTAAAGGGTAGCGCCCCTTTAGTGTATGTCATTCCTTCTGGATAGAGGTGGTATCATGGTATGGAGCCCAGATACATAACCTATGTTGTTGCTGCAAATTTTGTGGTCGTTGGAAATCGAGGATCCTCGGATAGATCGGTTACGATTGGGGGATGACATATTCGTGTCAGTAGTTACCTAGTTTGAAAGGTAACCCGACCTTGTGTTGGCAGAGATCCGGTTAGGTTCTCGGGGCGTCTATCCAGAGACGTTTCCATGTGGCAATGGGAAGTTCCTTGGCCTGACCATTTGTTGGAAATCCAATTCCCACTACTAAACCCTGTACGGTTTTAGTTGTAGAACCTGCCATTTACTTATGGTGGTCACCACTGTTTAGATGGTAGCTGTAGTAGGCATACGATAATGGTCGTATGTTGGTTAAGATTTATATCTTTACTTTCGAAATAATTTTTCTACACTATGCACTAGTAATAATATCAAGTGTTTCTTTTAATGCGTATCAAGCATCTTTGACTATCATAAGGAGAAATCTCCTCCGATTCTGCTTTTGCATTGTGTGTTTGTGCAGGAGGCCTTATGGTAGTCTCATTTTTAAAAAGCATTGCGAATTGACTTTAAAAATATTCCTCTATTTTGTTTTAAAGATAAACTGTTTTGAGTTCTCACACCAGTCTCATGGCTGACTCGGAGTTTATTGTTTTCCTTCCTAAACTCTGGGTGCCCACCAATTTCCACACGGGCAGTCAAGAGTTAAGGTTTATCAGGATATTCAGGAGTTGCTGGAGGCAAGCTGGATGGCATGGCGTATTACTTGTATATAGTATTTCTTTTCGCTGTTTGTTTGTTGTTGTACACTCTGATGATTTGATGTAATATAATATGATGTAATGTAATAACTGATATAGTTCTTTGTTTAAAGATTATTCATTTATCTATTATATGTTGTTCCGCTGCGAATTGTGAGATTCTGATATTGTTCTGTTGTTTTCTTTTCTGTTCCGTTCTAATTTCTATCTCTTTTTATCTTGTGCCGATTTCTTCTATCTTTTTCTTCTTCTTTAACCCTAACATTTCGGTTTTTCGGCAATGAAAAATCCGAAAACGTTACATTGATATAAGAATGTTAATCCTGACTGGAGTGTTTTGTGTTTTGTTTTACGCTCAGGTCAGACTGAGTGATACAACATTTGAGACTCGCCTTGGGAGTTTGGAGCTCATTTGGAGATCCAACTATCGATTCAGCTTTCGGTTTTTCCAGTTGATTGGTTCAAAGATGTCATCTATTTGTATTCAAGACTTCAGTATATTTGAGTTATCCTATTGTATTTTATTTCTAACTCTGCCGTTTATATAGTAGCTTCATGAACTACAGTTGATCTATTCCACTGCATTATATTACTCTGTGTCTGTGATTCTGTTATTGATTTATTTACTGTATATGTTGATCTTTGACAAATTTTAAATTAACATTCTGGTATTTTGAGCAATTCAAGTCTGACATGTGTGGATTATTGTTGATTTGAGTGGTCCAAAATATCAGGTTGTTACAGTTGGCATCAGAGCTTTGGCTCTAGGCAAGCTTAGCATATATAGTAAATTTATTTGCAGAATCACTTTCGTTCGAGCTTGAATTTCTTCCTCTTGATTTGGTTTTTTTCCTTTGGACTTTAGAACGTGGCCTGCGGTTCCAATATCCATTATCTTCTCTCCCTATTCGTTTTTCATGATTCTGGAGTACCCTATAACTCCACTTCGAATGATCTCTATAAGAATAGGTGATCCCGCCAATATTTGAATGATTTGTAGAGGGGTGAAACTCCTTTACAATTGACATTGATTCACCAGAGAATTCTATACCCTCAGTTTAGATGATCCTATCTTTGTTTTTGAAATCCATTCTTGAATCATCCTTTGAAACTCGGGTTTGTTTGTATTTTAGAAATTGCTTTATATATCGAATTATTATTTTGATAAGTATGATTTTATTCTATATATAAAAATGAAAATGTTTTCGACAAGGATTATGTTCATTTTAAAAACAAGAATTTGAATTTTCAAAAGGACTTGAAAATTTGAAGATTTTATATAAGAAATGGATTTATATAAAAATTATTATAACGGAAGGGTTTTAATTTGAAATTCGAGAGATTGAATTCCGTTGTTTTGAAATTTGGTTTTAAGATTTTGGAAAATATAATAATACGATTTAAAAGTATTTTCTAAATAAGAAATGTTTCAAATGACTTCAAATGAATTCCAATGATTTTGAAGAAATTTCAAAAGAAGTATTTGAGAAAATAGAAGTCCAAAACCCACTTATGTCGCTGGAAAATAGTTCCGGTGATGAAAGCATGCATCATCGACATTGATTTTCGGGTCTCTGAGTGGGGGGAGGCCACTTCGGTAGCCTTGCTATGCGATTGATTTGCGAAACCAATTTTGATTTCAAATACCGAAGTATAATTTGATTTTCGAAAAGATATGCACATATATATATATATATATATATATATATATGACACAGTTTTGAAATGAGCCGGTATTCAGTTTTTGAGTTTCGAATTTGATTGATATAACCCTATCTTTTGGAATTTATTTACTGATTTGTTGGTGATTTCCAACTCTTGGATTGAAAATATGATTTCTTCGACTATTTTGATGGTTCGAGCACTTCCAAATCAAGGTTAACTTTTCAAAACTAAGTAATTTTGAAAAGTATAAATTATTTGATAAAGTATATAAGTATAGTTTTGTACGTTTAAGTATGAAGTAATATGATTTAAATAGGTTTGAAACTGGTTTGTTAAGAAATGATTAAAACTATTTTGAATTATACTAATATGAAATTTAGTTTGAAACGTTTTGAAGAAAAATTTAGTTTTCAAAATATTTTGAATAAAATTTAGTTTAAATGTTTTAACTTAGTAACATCTTTTATAAAACTATATATAATAATAGTAATAATTTTCAAAGGGATAGAATTGTAATCGTTTTGAGGATAAGTGATTCTTGAGGAAAAGATTTGGTTTCAGAAATAGATTGAAATTTTAAAACCCAGTATAGTTATGATGATTTTTGGGAAACAGATTTGTTTGACATAAATTATATTGATTTGGATTATTTTCTGAACTTATTATTTTGGAAACTTGAAACTGAAGACAATGGATTTGGAAGAAATGATTTGGTGAAATCGTATATGTTTTTTCCTTTTGAAAAATGCAGTGATATTGACAGGAATTGAAATTGAGAACCTTGTTTTATTGAATACTTGATTTGGAAGTTGTCAAACTTATATTAAGGTGATTTGTATAAGTATGAAGTGATTTGATATACTATTAATTTTGGAAAGTACTCGATTTTAAAATGAAATCTATATATAATGGACTTTATATAAGTAAGGTATTTGAAATTTATTTGAAAGGTACTATATGATATATGTTTTCAAAGTAAAGATATGGGAAGTGCCTTTTGCTTGATATTCGCTCTGTGGCCACATTGTGGATTCATTCTATCGATATTATTCTCTCTGATTTTGGTTTTTCGAATTTGATACTCGAGTGTCCTACCATGGCGTAACCCATAGTCTTACGAGCGCGACTACACAACGTAATTCGCCTGGCTAAGATGGCCTACGGGTATGGATGTTTCCTAGGGGATCCAGGCGTAACCATTGTGTATCTGCGATCTATGTAGGTCATTTTTAGTAGCGAAATCCGTAGGGATGAGAAAGCTTACGGATACGGATCTTTCCTGGGGGATCCAGGCATAACCATTGTGTATCGGCGGTCTACTAGTCATCAGGGCGTAATTCGTAGGGATGAGAAAGCTTACGGATACAAATGTTTCCTAGGGGATCCAGGCGTAACCATTATGTATCTGTGATCCATGGTTAGACAATGATTTGGTTGATTTGTTTGGATTGTACCTTCCATATCTGTTTTTAAAAGTTTTTTCAGTATTTTCACTGGGTGTTTAAACAAGTCTACTAAGTACCTGGAGAATTCTAGCTTTGCGCCTGATCAACGTATAGCTAGAGCCTACAAGAACAAGGATAAACTTGTTAAGACATCGAGTCATAAAAGTAATTTTATAAAGTATTATACTAGTTACTTCAACTAACAAATTTGAAAATGACTATTCATCATATTATAAAATGTTTAAAATGTTAAAATTCTAATTGAAATCTATATAGTTTTAAATAATGGTTCATTCTTGTCTTTCAACCTATTTTCTTTCCTAGATATTCCTATTCTCCTATTTTCCCTTCTAGCTATTCCTATTCTCCTACCTTCTCTTTTTTTTTCTTTTTTTTGGGGGATGTTTTTCAACCTATTGTTCTTTTTAGTTGTTTCTTCAAAAAAAATTCCTTTTCGAGGACGAAAAGTTTTGAGTGGGGGAGAGTGTAACAACCCAGTATTTTTGTGATTGTTGTAATTTTATATTTTAGTTATTTTAAACTGAATTTCCTGATTTAAAAACTTTATTTTATTTATTAAAATGGATATTTTTTTTATCTTTAAATATAAATTTTGATTTGTATGTGAACTATAATTCCAAACATGAATAAATAGAATATTTTTCAGAAATGTGAATATTTGTCAATGTGGTCACTTTGACTTTTAATTTGAAAAATTTAAAATTTGAACTTTTAAAATTTATCTTTATTTTATGAAAGTGAATAATATTCTAAGTATACTGCTTTTTGTTTCGTTGAAATCTGATTAATATTGTGAAAATTATGCTTTTTAAACTATTGTATGTAAATTATTTTATTTAACAAAATTGATTATTTTAGTTTATATAAATAATATTTTTGTTTGTCATGTCATGTTCTAATTTATGTTTACATGTGTAACATGACATGTTATGTAATATATTTTATTTTTAAAACATTCTATAAGTGTAGTTGAAATTTTTCAATGTTAGTTGTATTTTGTTTACAAATTTTAATTCTAGTTTCAATTAAATAGAGTATTTTCTTTATTTATTTTCTTTTTTTCCTAAAATTATTTACTTATTTTTCATAATATCTATCTCTACCTTATCTTTATATTTTTTTTATTTAGACATTCATTTATTAATTGAATAGTTATGTGTTTAGATCCCTTATTTATTTCTTGGAAAGAAATTTCAAATAGATATACGTTATTGACTTAAATGCATATCTTTTAAAATTTATTTATTAAATGTTCTTGTGTTTGTTTGTTTGGTGAAGAGTTCTTTTGTATACATCTTTCTTTAATTTATAGAAAACGGATCAATTAAGATACGTTACTTGTTTTAATTATAGGCATACGTTTCATTTGATTTCTTGCCCTTATATTTTCCACCCTTTTGATTTCCTACCATAACTTCTCCAAAATTTTAGCCGTGCATCCTGAACCCTAGCCGCCTCCAACTCATTTTCACGTGAAAATTTACTTCTCATCTTTCATTTCTCAGGGCCACTAAAAACATCTATAAGTAATGGCTTCTTACTTTCTACTTTTTTTTCCATTTGTTTTGCCTTGCTTCCTTTTGTCCAGCTCGGCCTCAGCCACCGCCATCTTCTCCGACCACCACCATCATCTCCTCATTTATATATGGGTATGTTATATTATTTATATTATATTATGTGGTATATACTATACTGTTTACAAAGTTGCAAAGGTATATATATGTCAGTATGTATATGCATTAGTTTATTTACGTGTATATGAAATTTACAATCGTATATAACTTCAGTTTATGAAATTGTACACACAAATACATATATATTGTTTTTTTGTTTATATATATAGTATGTTAGTTTGTAATATAAACTGTTATATATAAGTTAAATAAATATATATAAGTTATATATTCTGTTTATATTATATAGTTATATATATGTATTTATATTTCGAAGAGTTTACATAACCTGTAAGTTACAATGCTTGTTATAAATATATTCTTTACAGTAGTATAATGTGATATAACACTGGTGTTAAAAAAAGTATGAAGATTTGCATATGTCTGTAGTTGGTACATTAATCATATATATGTATACATAAGTATTCATAGTTTTGCAGTTGTATTATTTCATAGAAAATGTTGATTTATAATATATATTCTGGAAGAATGTATATATTAATTTATAAAAGAAGTATTATACCAATATATATATATATATCATACTTTAAGACGTAGGCTGTGTTCTGTTAGCTGTTATATATATATAGTTTTTTGTTCTGGAAAGAGAAAAGTCTGTTGTTATATGTATAAAGTTTGGACAAGTTATATTAAAGTGTTGTTTGTACCGCTGTATATAATGATTGACAAGTATATATATTAGATTTTGAAATGATGTAAGTTTTATATATATGCTTGCGTGCTTTAAAGTATAAACTTTTACTGTACTTTAAATATATGTTTAGACCTCTGCATATTGGTTTATATATATATATATATATATATATATATATATTTAATAAGGTTATAGTATAAGCATATAGTTGATTTCAGAGTATATATGTATAGAGGTTTGTAATAATATTTATTTTAGAATTTGTATGTATTTTATTATATATTTTATAATGATATTTTTAACACGTTGGTTTTGAATGTATGTATATAAAAATTCTATTTATGTATGTATTGAAATTGATTTTGAAACAAATATATATTTTCTGTATATATCAAGTTGATTATGATTTGTCCTCGTCAATTTCTATTTATCAGTTGTCCGTCGAATTCGTGCCGAATTTGTTGTTTTAGATTCGTGCCTGGATTTCGTAACTCAACTTCATTGTCTATCTCTCTAGCCTCGAAAGGTGAACAATCACTCACGATTAACATTCTTTTATTTATTAAATTTGATTTCAATTGAAACGACAATTGAATTATGCTGCTGTGTTATTTAAATTGTTATATATGCTATTATCTATAACCATTCACATGTGGGATATGACACCATATCCTGTTGTTTATATTATATTGTTATTGATGATATGTGCCTGTTGTTATATTTATATTATCTGTTATCACTCTGCAAGTTCCCAGTTAGTATAGAAATCGTTATAGGTTGAAATGATACATACCCGAACGGACTTTAGAATAGGAGAAAATTGTTATGGGTTGAAATGATAAACCCAAGCGATTTTCATTGAATCGAATTTAGGATTGCGGGTCGAAATGATATATACCTGTATATATTACGGATTGAAATGATAAATATCCGTATCACTTGACCATAGGATAGGAAAATATATACGGACACCGTTGGTCCATATATAATTGTTTGAAAATAATTTCTATGGTTTTGAAAAGAAATATATGGTTTTTAATAAATATTGGTTCTTAAAATATTATATATATATATATATACATATATGGCAATTTATATAAAGAGTTAATAATAGTATTATTGAGATTGATTTAGTACATATAATATGATTAAGTATTTATTTAAATCTATATATCAAAGTAGATTGTTGTAATAGTTTGAATAAGTTAAGGTTGAGAAGATAAAGCTGAATTAATTGAGATTGTATTTAATTAAGAATTCTACTAAATTTAATCGATTTGAACTATTGAAGTTGAAGTTTAAGATTGATTTTATAATTTGATTTCTGATTTAAAGCGACTAAATGGATATTTTAATTTTAAGCAAAACGAAAGGAACATTTAATTTAAGGGCAAATTAAGGTTATTTAAATAATACTGAATTTATTAAGTGAATATTTCTAGACTAAAAAATAATGAGTTAAATCGAGATCTATATGAAACCGTTAAATTGAACTTTGAAAATGTTGAATACTAAAGCTTTGAAATGCTGGAATTTAAATGGTTTATTTGTGATCCAAATCTGTAGTTGAAATCAATAAAAATTGAATTTGTTATTTAGAAACTGAATTGAATTAAAATGGATTGATCTAAATTGAATTAAATGTGAATTTGGAACTCAAATTGATTGGAATCTATTTGTGAAATTGAGGAAATATATATATTTAATGGAAATGAAAATTTGGTTTTGAAGTATAAATTTATTGAAATGACCACGGTGTTATAGTGTATATGTTAGCACCAAAATTGGTCACTAACACCCTTAGAAAGATTGTGTAGAGAGATTAATGAAGAAAGTAAATTAAAACGGAGAACAGAATGTAAATTTAAATGCAGAAAGTAAGAACACCAAATTTATAGTGGTTCGGCATAGTAGCCTACGTCCACTTTGAAGTTGATCTTTATTCTTTTCATTAATGCTTGATTACAGATACAATTCGCTTGTAAGTACTTGAATACAGTTGCAAGATACAAAGAAATAAGGTCTGGAATGAGTCTTGAAAATAGCAGAGTTTCCCTAGTGTTCTCTTAAAATATCCCCCTTTTTCTGTGCCCCTGCCCCTCTATTTATAGGCGAAGGTGGATTGGACTTCCCTGGTGGGCCAGGTATCTGAATATCTCAGTCCAAATGGGACAAGCCCTGTGTGCCGAACCGAACAGGCTGAACGGTCGAATGCCGAACCATCCTCTTTACGCCGAACGACACGTTCGTTGTGTGGGAAGAGTAGGCCAAGCAACAATTGAAGCCGATCGTGATAAGGAGAATGTCGAACCATCTTTGATCATCGGACGTCTCGGGAGGCCGAACGAGACTCATGTTGAACGTCTATCGGATGCCGAACGAGACGCTTGACACCGAGCGCTATTGAATGCCGAGTGCTCTTATTTGGCCGAACGGTATTCAAAACCGAACGTTTCTCAATGCCGGACGCTCCTAGGTGCCGAGCACTATTCAATGTTGAACGATCGTATGATGCCGAGCGATGCGCTCTTGCCGAACGATCTTAACGTGCCGAACGCTCATTGATGCCGAACGTTCCATATACACCTCCTGAGTTTGACGCCGAGTGCTTCTAGGATGCTGGATGTGTTGTGCTGCCGAACGCTCCAACTTGACCGATCGATAGGGGAGGCTGAGTACTAAGTTGCCCGGACAATTTCCCAGGAAACACTTGCCCCCCAAAGTGTATCGCGTGATCGGACGTGTTGCGCTTTGAATAACGTGTCCTCTAAGCTCCTCTTCGATCCTTGGTTCACTTCTCATGATGGGATTATGGCGCATGCCGAACGTAACTAGTAGAGCCGGTCAAGAAGGTACCGTTCGGCACGCATAGAACGTTCGGCTCCGACCGCATCGTTCGGTTTCGGCTCACAAAGCCACTCGGCACATGAGAAGTGTCCGGTCTCGGCTGCATCGTTCTGCATGAACGATGCAGCCATAATCCCGTCATGACGGACGGGATTATGGCGCATGCCGAACGTAACGTTCATGCAGAACGATGCAGCCGAGACCGGACACTTCTCCTGTGCCGAGTGGCTTTGTGAGCGGAAACCGAACGATGCGGTCGGAGCCGAACGTTTTGTGCGTGCCGAATGGTACCTTCTTGACCGGCTCTACCAGTTATAGCCTCTTCACCTTCCTCTTCTTCCCTACAAAATTTGGCGTCCTCCTTCTCCCATCTTTTCCACTTTTATTTCTGTTATTCCTCAAGAACTTGCAATCCTTGCCTGTTAATCGGACACTAAAAAACCTAATCAATCCTACCCCAGCTTCGATCTACCGACTAGGTATTATCCCTTCTATCTAAATCCTTTTCATGATTAAGCAGTTTCAATAAGAGGCTTAGGTTTGTAAACTAGAACCGTAGCCGAGAGGGTCATGCGGATGGAGGAAGCGAACCTTGGTTAGTATATCGTTGGGGCTGAGTGATGTGAGGTGAGGAATAATGACCAGGGGTGATCTCATGTTGGAGTTGTTGGGTGATGTGTTGTAGTTCGGCCTAACTCTTTCGTGCCGAACGAAAATCGGGAGAAGGGAAAGAATAGAGGAAGTGTTGGAGGTGGTTAAGATGCCGAACGGCATGATCTGGGATGACTCGCCGAGTTACCTGTTCTTGTCATTCGGCGTGGATGGAGGAGGAGAGGAATGGAACTGTAGTCAAGAGTGCAGTGTCGAACGTTAAGGCTCGGCATAATTCTGGTTCGGTGTGGCTCGCCACGTGCCGAATGGTGGGATGGAAGGTTTGGGAGGAAGCATGAGTTAGCGGGGAGGATGCTGAGTGTTGTCTCAGCCGAATGGAATTTTGGCCGAATGTCACTTTGCCGGGCACTAACTAGTTCGAGCGATAGTTAGGCCGAACGAGAATTTTGCCGAACAAGTATTAGACCAAACAGTAGCTTCGCCGAATGATAGCTTGGCCGAACGGCAGTTAAGTCGAACGATATTTTGGCCGGACGATAATTTGGCCGAACAACCTTTAGGCCTAGCCATGTTGAATGCCGAACCATCTTCTAGCTTAGGCTGAACACTTAAACTACCTTGCCTAATCATATAACAAAACAAGGACAAGGACTCTCGCATATCAGCATATCGAACTGATCCGGACCGATAGCTTCCTAGCTTCAGTAGACATAAACCCGGACTTAAATAGACATAACCAGACAACTTCTTTTAACGTTTTCTGAATCTGAAACTGTAATCGCCATAAGGAAGGGTTTTGGAGACGGTCAGCGATGACGGTCTTCGAAGGCGATGATTTGAGGCTTAATTTTAGATCAGTAACCTCGTGACTTTCAATTTTTTTAATGCTTACACATGATTGATCGCACTAGTTCACACACTTCGTGGGGGGAATACTCGTGTTGTTAATTCTAACGTTGAACATTTTTCAAGTATAATTCTCACAGGTGCTTCCGCCAAATTCAATATTTATCGGAGATGTCTAAAAGATCTAGCTCCGCCACGCTTTCTGACAGACCCGGGCTGTCTTCTAAACAAAGAGTTACAGATTCTCCTAACCTGTTTACTTCCCCCGCTCATGATTTAGCCCCTGATGCCCTGGAGGCATCGATTCTTTTGGATAATCCGATCGATTCACAGGCTTCGAAGATTATCGAAGTTGCGCTCCAGCGAATATGCTCTATCCACGGAATCCCTTTCGCTGATGTGTTGGTTCCGTTGGGGCATGATCGCCCACACCTGCCCCCAGTTGGATATACCACCTGTAATAAGTTAATGTGCTTGGTGGGCAGCGTGCCTTCATTCAATTTATTTCTTAGGACGTGTTGCAATACATGGACATTGCCCCTTCGCAGCTGCACCCGAATGGCTACACATTCATTTATGGCACATACCTTCTCTTCGTGACCGTCTTCTCCAGGCCTCCAACTCTTGACGACATCGGATATATTTATATGATCAAGAGATGGGGAGATAGCCCCTCTTTTGTGTTCCTCAAGCCGCACCACAAATGCCAAATTTTAACAGGGGTGTGGAGCAAATTTGCCTTATACAAACAGGAATTGTTCTATGTGTGTTGGCCCCCGGTTTCGCGAGGAGATGGGTTAAAGGAAGTAAGTCTACCTCCTAGAACGATGGTCATGTTTCGATCGAGGCTATGCCTTTTCTAATTCTTGACTCGTCTTTCCAGGTATCAATCCACGTCCCGACGGCCGTGGGTATTCAGAAGCTGTTGAAGCTATTAGAGCTCTTCCCGCCGAAGAACGAGACATTCGAACTCTTATCTCAAATGAGTCGCTATCGAGGTTCAGGTTGCTAGCAGAAGGTCGCCAGGTAGGTCTTTCCGAAGGCGTTACCGTGCCCAGGCCAATCTCCGACAAAGGGAAAAAATTAGCTGAATCGTCAGCACGCCACACCCCTGAGGTACAAGAAGGGGAAATTAAGGAGGGTGAAACACCCGTAGCATAAGGTGAGAATTTGGGTCCAACCCAAGATCCTATAGTTGAAGTGCGTGATATCGAAACGTCGTCTTCTCCTTCACAGAGGAAAAAGGGATTGATGTACAAAATCAGAAAGGAGAAGGTCGGCGGAACTTCGAAGGTTACACTTATCCCGACGGAGAGAGAGGCTTCTTCACAGCACGTAGAAAGTTCTTTAAATGGCTTATCGAACCTCTCTATTTCGGACGATCTGCTCAATTACGACTTTGACGATCCGAAAGTATTCAAACTTCATTCGCCCGTCAGAGGCGACGTGGGCGTTCCGACCCAGAGTCAGGGAGAGAAAACTCCTATTAGCAAAGCGACTGGTCCGTTGGGAGGAAACACTAGGACACACACGAACACTTGCACTCCAATTTTCGTTTAGCTTTTTATCGTCATATTACTCTTTGCCAATTCGCTGTTATTTGAATTCTGTACACGTGGTATAGGGCGTTCACATGGATTTGATCGCCTTCGCGGTTCGTCAGTTCTTCACCATTCCAGACGGGACTCGGGTTCCGGAAGACGCCGAGATAGGGAAGGTGACGGCGACAAAGACTTTCATTCCCGGGATTCGTCGTCTCGGAGGAAAGCTCATCACCAACCGAAATACCACCAGGACACATCTTCTCACGCGGAGCAAAGCAGAGACAAGTGCGGCCATAAGAGGTTGCAACCTGATGCTTCCCGGGACCAACATTCTGATTCTTCTTCCACTCGTCAGCCCCGAGATTCCTACAGGAGGGGCGAACTTTCAAAGCCGTCTCATCCCGCTCCTGCAACGGACCCGTCAGTGCCGAAGAGGCTAGCCGAGCTTAAAGATAAATTCTCGAAGATCTGCTTCGATAGCCTGAAATTCCTTCCGGCTATTCATCCTATTCCTGGACATGCTAAGCAGAGCGCCCTTGCCTGTACGAACGACGTCTACGTTCAATATGACGCGTTCGTTCAATTAGCCGAAAAACTTTCTGAAGTTTCCATGGAGCGCCAGCATGAAATCGACCGCTTGAAGCTTGAGGCTATCCACGACAAGGATATCATTAAAGCTCAGGACGAAGAAATGGCCACTTACAGGTCTGAGCTCGAGGTTGCCCGTCAAAGATCTATGGACACTGCTGAGGCCGTTACTCATCTGGAGTCAACTCATAAGAGAGAACTTGACGAGGCGGTTCAACGGTGTGGGGCTTTGGCCCTAGAGAAGGACTCCGTTCAAAAGGAGAGGGACACGCTCAGCCTCTGAGTCAAGGTGCTTGAGGAGCAGCTTCGCAGGGAGAGCGAAGAGAAAATAGCTGCCCAAGAGGAGTCACAACGATACTGTGACGAGATCGTTGCCACTCAGCTTTTGAAAGAAAAACTTGAGGGCGAGCTTTCCAGGGTTGAGGCGTTAAAGAGGGAGGCCCGTGAAGAGGGCGAAAGGATTGCGTCCATCGATACTGACTCGCGTCTTGAGGCGGCTAGAGAAGAAGGCAGGGAGGAGGTCAAGTGCATGTTTGACCCACTAATTGCTGAACTCAACGCCCGCGTTCTCATGCATCGTGACTTGACTTTCTTGGGAGAGGGCTATCTTGAATCTCTAGCCAAGGCATGGGAGGCATTGATAGAAATCAGAAAGGCCGAGCACGGCGCCGAAGATATCGATGAGGGGGAATTGATAAAAGAATATATCAAGGGAAACGAGCCTTCGGACTTGTTTGCAGCCAAGGCTATATATGGAAAAGGTTCCCCTTCAAGGAAAGGGAAAGAAGTTATTACTGGTCCATCCGGGGCCGTGCCTCCAGCTCATGCGCCTATTCGGTCGGCCGATCGGCCGATACTTGATCCATTCGGGCAGTATATTAGTTACAATCCGGAGGACCCTGGCCTTGGTGTCCATATTCTGTCTCCCATTCCGAAGGGTGGGACCCCCGTGACGGCTGGAAACCAGTCGAAATCTGGTAGGCAATTCTTTTGCTTTAACATCCCAAGTGTTTTCCCGAAAGCTGTCGCATTCTAATACTTGCTTTTCGTGTGTACAGGTCATTCCGATCCCGAATCCACTCCGAGGAGCGATGTCACCAAGGAGGCGGAGAAAGAAACTAGTGAGGCCCCTCATGTTGGAGAGGGTCCCAGTCCAGACGCCCAAGTGATCGGAGCACTTGATGAAGATAAATCTGAGGCTTCTTCTCCCATCGACTGGAGTTACGAAGTTGAAATTACAGGCGTCTCCGAGCACACATCTGAGCTGAGCATGAAGGAGAGGCTTGAGAAAGAGAAGGAAGAGACGACCAAGATCAAGGTCAAGCCTCAAACTGTGGTTCCGGGCGATCCTTTGACCAATCCGTTGAAGATCATTCTCCCCAGCGGGTCCAAGCCCGTGGATGCCCCCCTACTTCTTTAGTTCTTACCCCTTCATGGAGGAAGGATTCCAAGGGTAAACCCTCTGAGGAGGAGCCGTCTGGGAAGAAGAAAAAAAAGCACAAGAAGTGATTGCTATCCCCGTCCAATGAGAGTTAATCTAAGTCATGTAATAATTTTTTGAAATTTTTGTAGATAGACTGTCGACTTCGAAATTTGGAGCGTTTGTAGAAGAAAACTTTTCCTGAATAAAGACTAGTTTCTTCTTCTGTTTTTTCAAAAGATTCTTATTATTCAGTTTTCTTTGTGATTGTGATTTGAATCCGAGCTGTTGTGAATAACATCGATTTCTTGGTTCGCCTTCATATGGCTCGGAGATTCCTTGAGAGTTGTTCATTTCCCCCTTTCGCTCTTCAAGCACTTAGAACATTTTCTAGTACGCACGCTGAAGGCTCAATGTCTTCAAGTCATTTGTATCTAGTCCATCTTCAGTGGACCTGGTCATTTAAATCGTTTATAGTCGAGTCCGCGCTACGGGGACTTTGAGTATTCCAGTCCGCACTCCGGGGGCTTGGAGATTTTAAATCGTTTATACTCGGGTCCGCGCTCCGGGAACTTAGAGTACTCCAGTCCGCACTCCGGGGACTTGGAGATTTTAAATCGTTTATAATCAAGTCCGCGCTCCGGGGACTTAGAGTACTTCAGTCCGCACTCCAGGGAGTTGGAGATTTTAAGAATCGCTTATACTCGAGTCCGTGCTTCGGGGACTTAGAGTACTCCAGTCCGCACTCCGGGGACTTGGAGATTTTAAATCGTTTATACTCGAGTTCGTGCTCCGGGGACTTAGAGTACTCCAGTCTGCACTCCGGGGAGTTGGAGATTTTAAATCATTTATACTCGAGTCCACGCTCCGGGGAGTTAGAGTACTCCAGTCCGCACTTCGGGGACTTGGAGATTTTAAATCGTTTATACTCGAGTCCGCTCACCGGGGACTTAGAGTACTCCAGTCCGCACTCCGAGGACTTGGAGATTTTAAATCGTTTATACTCGAGTCCGCGCTCCGGGGACTTAGAGTACTCCAGTCCGTACTCCAGGGACTTGGAGATTTTAAATCATTTATACTCGAGTCCGCGCTCCAGGGCCTTAGAGTACTCCAGTCAGCACTCCGGGGACTTGGAGATTTTAAATCGTTTATACTCGAGTCCGCGCTCCGGGGACTTAGAGTACTCCAGTCCGCACTCCTGGGACTTGGAGATTTTAAATCGTTCATACTCGAGTCCGCGCTCCGGGGACTTAGAGTACTCCAGTCTGCACTCCAGGGACTTGGAGATTTTGAATCGTTTATACTCGAGTCCGTGCTCCGGGGACTTAGAGTACTCCAGTCTGCACTCCGAGGACTTGGAGATTTCAAGTCGTCCGTGCACGTTCGCACGTTAGCCGGAATAACATAATTTTATTTGCCTGTCACAGGATCATCATTTGTAGAGACATTGGTAGTTCATGGAAAAGATGGCTTCAAGCCTTTATTAATGAAAGCAAGCTAAATTGCCTTATTACATGCCAAGAATTAGAAATAAAAGCATACTGGAAATGAGTGCGACTAATACATGGAAGAAATAGACTAAGTATAATAATGCCGCAAGTGCTCGATGTTCCATGCTCGGGGGAGCGTCGCACCAGCGATGGTCGCTAGCTTGAAAGTCCCTTCTCCAAGCTTTCGTTTGACGACATATGGACCTTTCCATGTGGGATTCATATGAGACGGGATCGGGAAAACTTGTTTCAAAACGAGGTCTCCCACATTAAAAGTTCTTGGTCGGACCTTCTCATTATAATATTTAGCGACTCTATGTCTGTATGCAGCTGCTCTCAAACTGGCTTCTTCGCTTTTTCATCAATGAGGTCCAACGATTCCAATAAGAGATTCTGGTTCGACTCGGGGTCGTAATAAGTCACCCGATGTGATGGCACCTCTAGTTCCACAGGTATGATAGCTTCCGTGCCATATGCCAATGCGAACGGAGTGTGGCCAGTCACGGTTTTGTAGGTGGTCCTGTAGGCCCAAAGTGATGTTGGAAGTTCATCCACCCACCCGCCTCTAGCCTTTTCTATACTTTTTTCAATATGGACTTGATTATTTTGTTTACGGCTTCTACCTGTCCATTCGCCTTTGGATGAGCAACTGCTGCAAATTTCTTCTCAATGCCATATTTCTGTTAAAATTCTTTGAACTCCTTGCTCTCGAACTGAGTTCCATTGTCCGTGACGATGGTCCGTGGAAGGCCAAAACGGCATATGCTATTTCGTACGATGAAATTAATAACCTTATTGGCGGTTATCGTAGCCAGAGGCTCTGCTTTTGCCCATTTGGTAAAGTAGTCAACTGCAACTATTTCATATTTCGCTCCACCTTTGGCTAAGGGTAAGGAGCCTACTAGGTCAATCCCCCGCATCACAAATGGCCAGGGACTAACCATTTGTGTGAGTTCCGTTGGCGGAGCTCACGGGATTTTCGCATATATCTAGCATTTGTCACATTTTCTCACATAGTCTGCAGCATCTCGATTGGCAGTCGGCCAATAGTATCCGTAACGGAGGATTTTCTTTGCTAACGTTTGCCCCCTAGTGTAGTCACCGCACTCTCCATCATGGACTTCCTTTAATACTCGTTTTATCTCATCATGGGCCACGCACCGGAGTAAGGGGGTCGAGAATCCCCTTCGAAACAATATACCATCATGTATTACATAACGCGAAGCCTTACGAAGGACTTGGCGTCTTTCATTCTTCTTTTCAGGCAAACTCTCTTGTAGCAAGTACTGTCTGATCGGGGTCAACCATGATTCCTTCTCAGGTTCGGTTTCTAAAACGAGATCTATCTCTATCATCTCTATACTCGGGGCATGGAGGGTCTCAACAGGGAATAATCCCATTTGCTGTGCATCGCCAGTGCTAGCGAATTTTGCCAACGAATTGGCTTGTCTATTTTGTTCGCGCGGGACATGCGAGATGTCGTAATATTCCAGATTCGCCAGCAGCTCTTGAACACAGGCAAGGTAGGGAGTCAGTCTCTGTCCCTTCGCTTGATAGTCTCCCCACACCTGATATACTACCAGTTGCGAGTCACAGAAGATTTCGATTGACTTCACTCCCAGTTCGCTAACAAGTCTCAGGCCAGCAATCAATGCTTCATACTCGGCTTTGTTATTTGTCGCTGCAAACTGCAGCTTCAAAGCGTAGCAAATTGATCGGTCTTCCGGAGTCAGAAAGACTACACTAGACCCCGCGCGACGATCGTTAGATGCACCATCGGTGTACATCTTCCATCGAACGGGAGGTATGACACTGTGACTGCTCGGTTCATCGGCACAGTGAATTCAACAATGAAGTCAGCTAGTGCTTGTACTTGTATGGCCCTCTGTGGAAACTATGTAATATCGAACTGACTTAACTCCATATTCCATTTCAGCATTCTTTCGGAAGTTTTCGGTCATTGGAGTACCTGTCGCAAGGGTTGTTCAGTGTAGACACCGATTGAGTGTGCCTGAAAGTAGGGGCGAAGCTTGCGTTATGAGATAACCAAGCAATAGGCTAGTTTTTCAATCTTTGGATAATTTCTTTCCGCCCCTGTCAAGCGTTTACTGGCATAGTAAACTGGCTTTTGAATCCGCTCTTCCTCGCGGACCAAGGTTGTACTGATAGCGTGCTGGGATACCGCTAATAATACATACAACATTTCGTGGTCTATCGGCTTGGACAGTATGGAGGGACTTTCCAAGTGCCTTACCAGAGCCCGGAATGCTTCCTCACAGTCGGATGTCCATTCGAAGTTTCTCTTTCCTTTCTTTATAATGTCGAAGAAGGGAATACACTTATTTGTAGCTTTGGATATGAATCGACTTAGCGCAGCCACTTTTCCATTCAGGCTTTGCACTTGCTTTTTGGTTCTGGGTACTTGTATATCTCAGATAGCCTGGATCTTCTCTGGGTTAGCCTCGATTCCCCGGGCATTCACAATGAATCCCATAAACTTTCCTGATGCTATGTCGAATGAACACTTCAACGGATTGATCTACATTCCATAATGCCTGAGTATGTCAAACATCTCCCATAGGTCTCGGATGTGGTCGTTTGACTGCCGTGACTTCACGAGCATGTCATCCACATAGACTTACATTGTTTTACCAATCTGATCTTTGAACATTCGATTCACCATGCGTTGATAAGTCACTCCTGCGTTCTTCAATCCAAATGGCATTACTACATAGTAATACAATCCCATGTTCATGACAAAACTGGTGTGTTCTTGATCCGGGAGGTGCATTGGGATTTGATTATATCTTGAATTCGCATCCATAAATGATAATAACTCATGTCCGGCAGTTGAGTCGACCGCTAGTCAATCCTAGGCAATGGGAAACTATCCTTAGGGCACGCTTTGTTTAAATCAAAATAATCAACACAGGTTCTCCATTCTCCATTCGCTTTCTTCACTAGCACTGGGTTAGATACCCATTCAGGGTAGAGGGTGTCGCGGACGAACCCATTGGCTTTGAGCTTGTCCACCTCCTCTTTGAGAGCCGCGGACCTCTCCTGGTCCATGTCTCTCCTTTTTTGTTTCATAGGTACATGTTTCGGGTCTATGTTGAACATATGACTTGCGATCGCAGGAGAAATCCCGCACATATCAGAATGTGTCCAGGTGAAAACATCAAGATTCGCTCGGAGGGAATCAGTAAGGTTCTCAGCGGCCAAAGGGTCGAGTTACGACCCAATTTTAAGGACTCGTGATGGGTCGCTCCGGCTAACTGGGATGTCAATTGTGAGTTCAGCCGGTGCTGCATTGGTTTCCCTGGGTTCCCCATTATTGCCTCTCGGATTTATGTCCCTATAGATCCGAGAATGTTGCCCGAGCCAGGGCTTTGGCGCTACTTGTTAATTATCAGCATTTCGGTTGCGGACAAAGCGGTCCGCAACCTTTCCTTTCTCTTACGTTGAGCCTCTCTCAGCTCAGCCACATAACAGGCACGTCCGGTCGCCCGATCGCCGTGCACCACTCCAACACCGCTGTCTGTGGGAAATTTTAATGTTAGACACCAAGGGGCCAATGCTGCCCTAAATTCTGCCAAGGCGGGACGTCCAAGAAATACGTTATATGGAGAGTCAATGTCCAACACTATGAATGGTAGGATTCGCACCCTCCTACGCTCGCCCTGCCCCAGTTCAACTGGTAACTCCACGTATCCCACTGCATCCGTTGCTGCGCCGTTAAAGCCATGGATTCTGGCATTGGATGGTTTCGAATGCTTAGCTTCCAGTTTAATTTGGTCATATGCCTTCTTGAAGATGATGTTAACGGAACTTCCACAATCAATTAGAATTCTCTTCACATACGCCTGCCCGATTGTCGCAGAAATGACCATCGAGTCGATGGTAGGGGCTTCTACCTTGTCCGCATCTCGACTCCTGAATACGATATCATCATTCATCGTGCATTGCTGCTTTGCAGGAGTCCCATCCTCCACATTCGAACAACACTCATACTCTGCATGTCTTAAAGAGTTAGCATATCGCTCCATCTCTTGCCAATTCTTATCTGCAGGATGAGGCCCGCCAGCAATCGTGTTGATAACCAATCTGCCCATAGTTCGAGTAGGTTGTTGTGGTTGGTATGGGGCAGGCCCACGTCCGGGGTCCGATGTTTCTTGCCTCCCATCCTGTGGGTCTTTGACAAATTCCTACAACTTTTTCTGTCTTATCAGCTTTTCTATAGCATCATGGAGGTGTCTGCACTCCTCCGTATTGCGCCCATAAGACTCGTGGAAACGGCAATACTTCCCGGTCCGCTTCTGTTCTTCCGTCAATTCCTTTGGACGTGGCTTCTATATTGGAAAGTGTTGCAAGTTGATAGATAGATGTTTTTAAGTGATGCGTTCAACGGGGTGTATGCATTGTATGTTGGGATCCTTGATTTCCACTTCCCTGTTTCTTTTTTCTTTCCGGGATTTCCGCCTCCGGATCCTTTAGACTGCCCGGGCTTGTTCTGGATGTTAACTTGAGTTTTCCATAATTGTCTCCGGTTTGTTTCACGACAACATTACTTTTCACAGACTCTTGAACGGGCCCTGATGCCATGTCTCGCCTTGTCCACCGATCTTCCTCCCTTCTTATGAACTGATGAGCTTTCGAATAAAAACGTTCCAACGTAGCTGGGGGCTTCCCCACCAACCAATCTCCAAACTCAGTATCCGGATCCACTCCACGCATTACTGCCATCAGAATCGCGTGGTCGTTAGGATTGCTCACCTCGGTAGCAGCAACATGAAACCTTTGCAAGTATGCTTTTAATGACTCTCCCGGAGCTTGGATTATGCTTGATAAGGACATCACGTCCTTCGGGCGAGTGTGTGTATCCTAAATTGTTCTACGAATTTTGTTGCTAATTCGTCAAAGCTGGATATAGATCGAGATGGGAGTCGAGTAAACCACATGGTGGGAATACCAGACAAAGTGATTGGGAAGCACCTACACTTAGTCACATCATTGGCTCTTGCAGAATCCATCATCCATCCATACCTCATCACGTGTTGTCTGGGATCAGTCTTCCCCTCATAGGCTGGGATAGTCGGCATATTGAACTTCTTGGGGGTACCTAGCCTGTAGGATACCATCCATAAAGGGGGTACGGCTTCTGGCCACTCCCCGATCTTCGTTGGTCAAGCCTTGGTTTTCTCTCATCAACTTCCTGACCATAGCTGTTAAGTCCGGAGTTGTACGGAGGATGGAAGGTTGGGCTCCGTTCCACGGGACCGTGCAGGTTGATGTCCCGCCTGATTTGGGTCTTGGAGATTCGGGCGTCCGGTCTCTTCATGGGCTTGATTTCTAGTAGATCAATCAGTGGAACCCGCTTGTGCATCTTTGTCCTTACGGCATCTACGCCTAGGAGGTTCATCAGCTGAAGTCGAACTATCATCTTCAGAGTAAGGGACGGGGCTACCTCCAGCATTCTGATGCTGCTGCTGAGTAAGCTGAGTTATGAGGTTAGCATTGGCTTGCATTTGCTCAAAAAGTTGCCTTCTACTTTCCGTAAGCTCTCTTATTAAGTCATTGAACTCTGCTTGGGAAACAACTTCCACATGGTTTTGGTTGGAGGGCCTTACGCCTCGCATCACTTGCTGATTGCTAGTTCCCAGTTGTTGCACACTAGCAGTTTCATGGGCATCTACATTTTGGGAGGCTGATCTAGTTCGTGGTCTTCCCATGGTAGAGTTGTTGGTTGTAACTCTGAGTAGAATCAACAGATGCCTTATAAATGATTATGGATCTCCTTCGGGGGATTTATGCAATCTAGTAGCTGCAAAGTAGATCCTAATAGCCTGAGAATTCAAATTCTCAGTGAAAGCACCAAAATGTTAGCACCAAAATTGGTCACTAACAACCTTAGAAAGATTGTGTAGAGAGATTAATGTAGAAAGTAAATTAAAACAGAGAACAGAATGTAAATTTAAATGCAGAAAGTAAGAACACCAAATTTATAGTGGTTCGGCGTAGTAGCCTACGTCCACTTTGAAGTTGATCTTTATTCTTTTCATTGATGCTTGATTACAGATACAATCCGCTTTTAAGTACTTGAATACAGTTGCAAGATACAAAGATATAAGGTCTGGAATGAGTCTTGAAAATGGCAGAGTTTCCCCAGTGTTCTCTTAAATCTCCCCCTTTTTCTATGCCCCTGCCCCTCTATTTATAAACGAAGGTGGGTTGGACTTTCCTGGTGGGCCAGGTATCTGAATATCTTGGTCCAAATGGGACAAGCCCTGTGTGCCGAACCGAACAGGCTGAACGGTCGAATGCCGAACCATCCTCTTTACGTCGAATGACACGTTCGTTGTGTGGGAAGAGTAGGCCGAGCAACAATTGAAGCCGATCGTGCTGAGGAGAATGTCGAACCATCTTTGATCGTCAGACGTCTCAGGAGGCCGAACGAGACTCATGTTGAACGTCTATCGGATGCCGAACGAGACGCTTGACGCCGAGCGCTATTCAATGCTGAGTGCTCTTATTTGGCCGAACGGTAGTCAACACCGAACGTTTCTTAATGCTGGACGCTCCTAGGTGCCGAGCGCTATTCAATGTCGAACGATCTTATGTTGCCGAGCGATGTGGTCTTGCCGAACGTTGTTAACGTGCCGAACGCTCATTGATGTCGAACGTTCCATATACACCTCCTAAGCATGGACGCCGAGTGCTTTTAGGATGCCGGACGTGTTGTGTTGCCGAACGCTCCAACTTGACCGATCGATAGGGGAGGCCGAGTACTAAGTTGCCCGGACAATTCCCCAGGAAACCGTATATTTTATGCATTGTAGATAGTTCCATGGATCCTTATAGGATGGTTATCCCAAACATCCTTTAAGTTAATTGTATTTCAGTTGATATTTCACTTGAGTTGGATTTATTGATATAAGAATGTTAATCCTGACTCGAATGTTTTGTGTTTTGATTTACGCTCGGGTCAGACTGAGTGGTACAGAATTGGAGACTCACCTTTGAAGTTTGGAGCTCATTTGGAGATCCAACTATCGATTCAGCTTTTGCTTTTTCCAGTTGATTGGTTCAAAGATGTCATCTGTTTGTATTCGAGACTTCAGTATATTTGAGTTATCCTGCTGTATTTTATTTCTAACTCTGATGTTTATATAGTAGCTTCATGAACTACTATTTATCTATTCCGCTGTATTATATTACTCTGTGTCTGTGATTTTGTAATTCGTTTATTTACTGTATGTGCTGAGCTTTGCCAAATTTTAAACGAGCAATTTGATATTTTGAGCAATGCAAGTCTGACACGTGTGGATTATTGTCGATTTGAGTGGTCCAAAATATCAGGTCGTTACAAGTAATGATGTCATCAATACATATATTTTTTCTAGAAATAAAATAAATTATTATATTTTATATTAAAATTGAAAATTAAAAATAGGCGTATGTATCCAGCTCCATGAGCGACGTTTTACGATTTTAAAGCTGTTTATCAATAAAATGTTTTTCGGTCATTTTATCGCTATTCTTCCAAAGTATATAGTATTGTAAATACTTATAAAATTACTATTTATTGTTTTAAAACACAATAATCTATGTTGAAAAATCTTATATTTGAATATTTAAGAACAAATATAATGTATCAAATTGATAAATTTGCGGGTTGCTATAGACTTCCCCCCTTTAAAGAATTTTGTCAACAAAATTACACCAAAACAAAACCCAAAGGCATTTGCCCAATTTTTTTATTTTTAAACCTACATTCATATGATGTATACCGATCGTACGATTTGATCTACTCTTTGAATCCGTAACTTTACATCCGAACTAGTATTGATCCACCGATCCTCTAGTGTGGAGTCTGATCAGGCTTTCCAATTAGATTTTTTTTAGTTTCCTTGCATAGCTCTTAACTATGATAGAAAATGTAAGTATCCAATACAAATCTCATCAATGTTCGTTGTCAAGAATCGAGTGATTAATCCTTTTTCAGATCGGTGTAAACACATCCAAGTTCCGTACTTGAATCTTAGGTCAGAATCGTGTGACGAAATGATCTACTTACAACTTATTTAAGTTTTTTAAATCTTTATGAAAACATCTTATAAAACTATTATTATTTTCTTTTAATACTTATACAAACCCTTTATTTTTCAAAATATTTATTAATGAAAATATTTCTACCTCTTTCCCAAAAAACAGATTATATTTTAATCGGAATAATACCATTATAATTCCAAAGTTATTTTATATTACATTACTTTCCCATTTATTCTTTTTCAAAACATTAGGATATAAATTCACAAATCCATCTTTTCTCAAACAACATTTTATTTTTGCTAATTACCTTTATTTTATAAAATATATTTTATAAAATTACATTCTTGAATAAATTCTTAATTTAAATATATTTTTCATAGAGATGCTTCTTTATATTATATAATCTTTTTATTTCAAAATACCTTATTAAAATTTATCAGAGATAGGATAGAAGAAGTGCTCCAAGAGGGTAATCGAAAGTGAAGTTTATTAATTAACATCAAATTTATACACTCATTATAAACCCTAGCCCATGTTACAAACTTTTAGAGATAACCTCTAGGGAATACAACCTAACATACATTACCATCTTATACACACACAGACATATATATAATATATGTAGATACTTGAACTAATATACATACTATTCTTTGACTCCCACTAAGGTAGACGGTGTTTTATCTTTGGTACCAAAGTTAACCAATCCTAACTTTCTTTTTGGACATTCTATCCATCAATTTTCCTCTCCTCAAATGAACTGCAAATCCACGTTCTCATTCCAGTCATAGAAGCGACTATAGGGAGTGTTGTCTGAAGGGTTCATTTCTTCGCCTTCTTTTCCCCTTGCCTTAAAAGAACACTCCTTGACTAAATGTCCTACTTCCTTACAGCGATAGCAACTCTCTTCCTTCCCTGTTGGAATACTTGGTTTCTTCTTTGTTTTAGGACACTCATGTAGAAAATGCCCTCTCCTTTTGCACTTGAAGCGAATTGTATCATTTTGAACAGGATTCTCCTTCTTCCTTTTTATCCTGTCCATGCATAGGACTACATAATGTCCTTCTTTAAAACACCTAAAGTAGTAGATTCAAGCATAAGATCCTAGTTTTAATTTTCTTCTGCTTCATTTTGCGCATGTATTCTACCAGCCTGCTTCGGAGTTAATCAAAACTCATCACCCATCATATAAGAAGCCATCCTGCCCCTAAGTGATATACCAAAACATTCTCAGAAGTTTTACTTATTTCTTGACTTAAAATACTTTTATCCAAATAACTTGATTTAACTTGTTTAGATATGAACTTGCCTTGATTGTAAAATGATAAGAAAAATAATTTACCAAGCATTGGATACCATTCACCCAAGCCAACATATGATCCATACTTAGAAAATTATTCCCACAACCACCAAATAGATCAATACCTTATTCATGGAACTTTCCAAAGGGATAACGTCTTATAAATTTTCCAAATCAAAAAAATATTAATACTTTTGTATATATGAAATATACTTCTTTTAAAACAGTGTATCGATTCACCTTGTTTATGTATTTAGGAATCCCTATCGATTACCTGGAGCTCTTCGTGCACCGACTAGAATTCATAAACCACTCAATAGATTAATCACCATGAAACATTTTTATATCAAATACCAAATACGTGCTCATATATATAATACGCTCAAACTCATTCTAGGGTATTACTGACCATATCTATAATTAGTTTTACCTCGCCAAAGCCTAGGTGTCCGCTTAACCTAAGTTCTGATACCAAATGTTGCATCTGGATTTTTCGACCCTCGAAAATCGACACTAATACATTCTCGATATCCACGTGCCACAAATCCAAATGCCAAAAAGCCCGATTGTTAGAGAAAAAGAAAATAAAGATAGATTTGAATCTCAACCAAATGGAATAACATATATTACTTCAACAATAATCTTTACAGCAGAATAATTAGGATACAATATCAGAGTCTAACCTACATTCGGCCTGGATAGTTATAAACCCATTGTCCTTATAAATGCTGAAAAATAAAAAAATGCAATAGATGCAGCGGATAATAGAATACATCCATACGTTGATGAAGATCTCTAGCTCTCCTTTGGAAACTCAAAGCGTCTTCGACTAAACCTGAAACTACTCGGATCTGACCCGAGTATCAAAAATACCCGGATCAGGCTTGATAAACCAACGTGAGATACTCGATTTATAAATTGATATCATTTAAAAACCTTTGAAAAGAAGGGTATCTCATATGACCATGCTCACACATAAATATGGATGGCTTTTTACCTTATAATAACCAAAATAGTTTATACAAAAATCACTTTGATTTTGCTTTTAATAACATTATTTTGAAAACACATTTCAAATAAATATATCTAAAACAAGTATCAATAACTGGACAAAGTCCATAGTAATATATCTGGACTAGGTCAACGGAATATACAAGACAGAATATATGACATGACAATGGGTAGCTAAAATGTTTGCAAGGGGAATATAACTACAACATATCAAATCCAGAGACCAAAAGCTAAGCGTTATAGATGCTGCAATCATCCATAGTATCAACTTTTGGTGACAAAATACGGTAATGATAATAGTATCCATAATATCGGAAGCAGTTGAATATAAACAAAATCACAAATTTTAAAAAACAATATTTTGCTGATTATATTTCAAAACCAATTCATATCCAAATTACATAACCCATATCATTTCCCAGGTATAGATTAATTATAATCATTACAAAATTACGCTAAGAGCGACATGTGACGATGCCCCCTTGGTTGATCAAAGTAATATAGTCTTATCTACCTTAATACACAACGAAAATAAACAAAACAATCTGCAATTCCTGATTAGCTATCTATCAGTCACCTACTCATCCCTGGAAGCTTTATTCGTCAAAATGAGTAAAGCCTGAAAACCCAAACCTTCAGTCTACTCAAATCAATTTTGAGTACCCGAGAGTTTAAGGGGAAATAAAAACTTTGAGTCAGACATAAAGCCTTGTGTGAATAATTCTATTACATCTCAGTTTACTTATATTAAATGAGACCACGCCGCTTAGCAGAATGGGTTTCCGCTCACTAATATCCTTATCAAAGCATATATTTTGCAATCCTTTCATGCAACCAAACTGTTAATCAAACCGATTATATCAAAATAGCAATATCCTTTATGGAAATAAATGGACTATATGTCCGTAAAATTGGTAAATGTGAACTGTCAGCCCATAATATAATAGCAAGGTCCATTGTGCTACAAATGGACTATCTGTCCATACAACTGGGACAACTGCTCGCAAACTGGACTAAGTGTCCGAATCAAAATGGACTAACTATCCAAATTATCTTATTAGGGTTAACTACCCTATATCTTTTTCCTTGAAAACCTTTTCAAAATGATTTAACCTTTTAAATCAAATTTATACACGGAAAACATATTCTTAGCTTTACTCTAAGCTATTTTTCCACGATATATATACTTTACTCAATATAATGTTGATGAGATTTAATGGGGATTAACTATCCTTCCAAAATAAGTCAGAACCCTTATTAACTTGAAATACTTAGGCTACATTGCATATTTAATACATTCGAAAACTTTGTTTAAAACCGTTAAACAACCCTTTCGAAACCACGGAAGGTAAACCCTCCGAAACCATTGAAAGACCCTTTCGAAACCATTAAATACAGCCTTTCAAAAACATTGGAAATACCTTTCCTTTCTTTCTTTCGAAATCTTCAAAATATCAGACATCCGCCTTAAAACCTTTAAATATTTCCTTTCGATAGCATAGGAAAAACCTTTCCTTTCGATCCTGTCGAAACATTGGAGAACCACCCCTTTCAAAATCATTCATTAAAAACTTTTGAAACAGTCAAAACTCAATCTTTTCGAAAGCACTTGCGGTTCAATTTAAAACATGTGAAAACCTTTCGAAACCATTTAAAAGTTTACACCTTCGAAACCTTTGAAAAATATCTCAGTCGAAACCATTTGGATTCTGCCTTCAAGTAGAGCAAAAGGATCAGAAACCCATTAAAGTCGAAAGCATCTGTTCTAAAACCATTTAAAACTACCTCTTCCGAAACTAATTTGAGTTTTACCTCAATCATAGAAAATAGGTCTTTAAAACATTTAAGTCAAAAGCATCTGCTTCGAAACCATTTCCTAGTAAATAAGTGATGGTGTCGAAACCAGCCTTTCGAAAGCATTGGAGCGGTGGCCAGGTTTTTAGAGAACAAAACAACCCTTTCGAAACCATCTGGGTCGAAAGGTAAAAAGGCAGTAGCAAAAAGGTTTCGACTTTGTTGGAAGTAATTAGTTAAAAATAGAGGCACAACCTAATTGAAACCATCTCCTTCAAACCATTTGATCTGTGCGAAAGCTACTTTATCGAAAGCCATTTGTCAAAAGCAAGCCGGCGTATTTCTTTAATTTAAAAACAAAGCGAAGCCCCAATCCCTTCAGAACCCCTAGTTTCGATTCTCTACCTTCTGCCTTCATCCAATTCACTACGTACCCATTCCCTGATACCATGTGCATTGACTCAACTATGTCGAAAGTGGAGATGAGGAGTTGAAACCTGGTGTCGATGGAGTTGAAATAGTAAAAACATGTTGCTAATAAGTCTTTCCACCTAACCTGCCTTACTTGTCTAATTGTGATTGGTTGCCTCTTTCTTTACCAATAAAAAGTACCGCACTTCTTCAAAAGTGCTTCAGACTTTTCAGATTTTAATAATTTAAATTATTTTACAAAAAGCCCCTTCCACTCTTTAAATAATTTTACATAACCATTAAAACACAGAGGAAAACTCTACAAAAATTCTAAAAAATCTCTTTTAATATTTTTTCCAACATACAAAAATTTTAGACCCCAATCTTTTATTATTTAACCGAAAATAATTTTTAGCCCAAATTAACATTTTCTTTAGTAAAAAATTCATATAAATTCCACATAATCTCAGAAAAATCTAAAAATTGAAATCCATCTCCAAAATAATATTTAGAACCTTAAAAAAAATTGCAAGGCATTTGGATGTCATTTTATAGGCTTGTCACCTTAAAACATATCATAAAATCAATATCAACATACATAAATCATCAACATATATATAATCATTCCATCGCTAAAAAACATGGAAAATCAATGTAAAGTATTCGATATTCATCTAGAAACCGAAAATACAATCAAAATGAGATGTAAACATTATTCACCTTAGCTTTAGAGATTTAAGAGATTGAGATGTGAATGGATTTGATTTGAGTTAGCTTCTTCCTTAGCTTTTCTCTATCTTCTTCCTCTTGTACTTATTAATGTTGGTCGGCCTTGAGTTATAAATTTTTTTCAAATGAAAATGAATGTGTATGGATACACGACCTATGGGTTTAGGGTATAAGAATGGCCTCTTTCCTATTTTACCCCTCCTCTATTTCAATTTAAACTTCTTCTTTTAATTCACTGTTAAATGCCACGGCTACCCTTGATTAAATCAAATTTTAATCCCCTAATCAACACATTATTTTATTTAATTTAACTAGTTAAATATTCTAAATAATATTACCAAAAATCTAGGGTGTTACAACAACTAAAACCATAAAGCTCAAATTGGAGTTGGATTTCCAACATGATAAGGAAACTAGTTGCCTTTTCCTTCCTCTGTGGATTTCCACTTATAGAAACCATCGTACCCAGTGGCTTCTCATGCAAGGACTCACACACCACTATACTTCCTACACTACTACATATCCGGTGGCTTTCTATGCAAGGACTCACACACCATAATATCATGTAATATAAGGCTCCAAACACCTTCTGGCCCATAAGGCAACAAAGGCGTAATCATTCCGATCCAGTCATAAATAGATACCCAAATATATATGTCCTGCAAACCACATTGTATCCTGTATCATTACGGAGATGTGAGGCTTATGAGGCTGCGCTTATTTTAACAAAGTCATGCTTTATTCTTCCACAAAGCACATTTCTTTCGGAATGCCACATTGCCATTTGTTAATCACACAACCGATTTCTACCGATGTATAACTCCTGAGCTCGTATGTTTCAAGAAAGGGTGTTAAACTAAGAGAAGTTGCCTTCTCTACCACCAAGCAGATAATACGTTAATAGAGATCAATTAATATGATCAGAAATGCATGGTCAAACATTTGTCCATACAAGTTCATGCTGGGATTGAATGGAATCGAAGGCACTCCTCCTACTACAATTAGTTGGGAGCAGTCTTTGCAATTTGAAGATTTCAAAACATGATATGACCACTACTATAATAGATGTCTCTTTATTAGGAGCTACCCAAATAATGCAAACAAGCAGTCTTTTCACCATGAAGATATTCGATCTTCAATACAATGAAGATTTCAGAATGTAGACACGACTGCCATATAAATATAATATAGGTTAAACCCCTAGAACTCATGACAGCAATCCCTTCATTTTGAAGATCTCTAGTCTTCAATAATCATCATCTTCAACATGTCTTCATTTTCAAACGTATACATTGGTTCGATGTGGTTTCCAGATAGGAGTTACCCCAATCCGACCCAAATTTCTTCGAACTAATCATCAATTAAAAAAGATGTTAAATTCATATGTGATTATCGATCATCATTCAATTTAATTCATCTTTTTATTCATTCATAAATATCTTAGAGAAACATATTATTTTAAATTATTCCATTTATCTTCTTAATAGTATATGAAATCATTAAGCCTCATTTATCAAATCTTTTTGGTTAATTAAACATTGTTGAATCTTGGAATATTTCCAAATCATTTCACCTTTTATTTAGGAAAACATTTTCAATTTATTTATTTAAAACTCATATTGGAAAACATTATTGAGTAAAAAGGATCATGGAAAGTATACTAATAATACTCAATACTAGTTTCCATATTCAACCTTTACTATCCATCGAATAGCGGTGAAATCATTTTTAAATTCATACGGACAGTACGGATTCCTTTCTCGAAATTTAACCCCGAGTGTAAGAAAATTATCTCCATGCAATCCAAGCTGTTTAAATTTGGAAAATTTAATCTTTTATACTTAACTCGTTTTCGATATTTCGAACATATTTATCCCTCGCCCAAGAGAGGCCAGGTGAGCAAGGACATTGGTTACTCATGTACTTCTCCTTCGTTTAGGCACCTCACTCGGATCTCATGAATAGAAAAATCCAGTCTACTCATTGTTTTTTAGAGTCAAGATTAAATCACTCGATTTTTTCATAGCTTTTCTTTAAATCATTTATTTAACCTTTTTAAATAACTTATAAAATATTCAAATCATCTTTAAAATGCTTAATAATTTATTTGAAAACATTTATAAAATATTTTGAAAAGAATACTTAAGTTTAAGTTCATATTTCAAAACTTATCAAAATGCTGCAAAAAGTGCTGCGATTAGTGCTACATAGGGTTACCAAAACTTATTTGATTAAAACAAATTTTCAATCATTTAGAAATCCATTTTTACAAGTCAAATGTCTTTTAAAAAATTAAAGGACTTATAGAATTTATTCCATGTTTTTAAACATTTTAAAATTGTATATTTAGAACATTTGCAACTTTGGCCATCGAACAGCCAAAGCGCGATTTTATCGAAATTCAATTTGCTCATATTTTAAAATCTAATAAATGAAATATCCATATTTTCATTTTTTTTGAAAACTATAATCATAAGACTTTGAAAAATTCTTATTGCTAAGAAATCCGACTTCGATTCCATCCCGTAGAAAGATTTTTATAGCACGAAATCATGAACTATCGTTATGCGACGCGCCTATTTCTGATATCAAATTTATTATTTGTCAAAACTTCTTCAAATTGAATTTAATGTTTATAAAACATTTATAACCCATTTTCAAACATTTAAACCAACATTTTCTATATTAGATCTCTTTTTCAGTTTTAAATCATTTCATAATATTATATTATAATAATATTCATTTTTAACCTTTTTTATATTTTAAAACCATTTAAAGGCTCAATACACCGTACACATATCATATTTTCTATTAATTAACTATTTTTATTATGATTACTTATAATTTATCACAACAAATTTATCAACCATATCAACATCCATATAATCAACAATATAATCAACCATGTTATCAAACATTCATACAAATCATTAAGGGACTAAATAGTAATATTATAAAACTTAAAACTTTCTATAGAGATTATTTATCATCTAATAAACGTTGAGTGCTCACTTATGGCTCCCCTCCTCCAATCTTTTCTGTAGCTTCCCAAATCAATTCCGGCAACACTTCCTCCTCTTTTCCTTGCTTCGAAGCTCCCCGACTTGCTTCCTTCTCCTTTGGTGCTCTCGGACTTGACCTTGGATGAGTGGTGCTTGGCCTTACCTTGGAGTATAGGGGTGGCGTGAGTTGTAGAGGGGATAGGGAGGTGTTTGTTCTAGCTTTTGAGGTCAAATGATAACATATATATGTGTATATATTTTTTCTCCTCGGTATTATTTCTTCATAGCTTTCCTAAGATGGAAGCTATTAAAATGATAAAGAAACAAAAGAATGGAGATAAAGAACTGAGTTAATGAAGGAGTGTATGGATGCTTGTGTTTATTGGTAAAAAGAAGTGAAAAAAATATCCAAAACATCATCATTATCTATCACCATCACAATGTGCACCCACTTCCCCTATAATCATCATGCTCCCCTTGTTACCCCTCCTCCCCAGGTGCCTCCATCACTCCACTCTCTTCTAGGTCCGTAGTTGACTTAAGGTTGCTTAAAGGTTGAGTATTTAAGAAATATTTCAGATTATTTCTTATATATGTTTACATATAAATGCATTTGTATATTATTTATGTGTTCATGTGTCTATACGTATGTTATATATGTGTACATGACATATAAACATGGTTGCAACAACTTTCGAACAACTTCTGTTTGTTAAACCGTTGAAGATCGGGAAATTGATTACCGGTCATATTTTCATTTATAATTTAAATTACACATGTATGTAAAAAATGTTGAAAATAAATTTAAAATTATTTTTAGTTAATAAAAATGATATCATTTGAATCATATAAATCAATAATAACAATCATTTACAAAAATTGCTATTATATTGACAAAGCGTTGTTAATTTTCTTATATTTTTCAATTCAACATATATCTTCATAAATCTACTATAAATAATTCATTATCACTTTATAAATATTTAAAATTAATTACTATCATTTTAAAAATAATTATTTGAATTATTATAATAATTATTAAATAACAAAATCTTAATTTAAAATCATAAATCAATTACTAAATATAAGGGCATCACTAATGACGTCATCAATTCTTTTATTTTTTCTAGAAATAAAATAAACTATTTTATTTCATATTCTAACTAAATATTAAAAAATGTTCATGTCCAGCTCCGTGTGCGACGTTTTACGATTTTAGAGCTGTTTATAGATAAAATGGTTTTCGGTCATTTTATCGCTATTCCTCCAAAGTATATATTTTTGTAAATACTTATATAATTATTATTTATTGTTTTAAAACATCATAATTGATGTTAAAAAAATCTTATATTTTAATATTTTAAAAATAAATATAATTTACTAAATTGATAAATTTGGGGGTCGTTACAATGTCTATCCTAAGGTTGAGGAATAGATCAGTGTTAGCATTTGTCAGTCAACTTTTGTTGCGATCCTTGTAGGGAATTATGGACTGTTCGAGATGCTAGAATCCACTTAGGAATTTGTGTTCTATTCGAGCGATGAAGACTTATGTAATGACCCGTAATTTTATCACTTTGAATAGGAATATTTGATTAATTTTAAATATTCAATTGATTGTTTTAAAAGATAAATAATCTATTTCAATTATTATACAATGATAATAAGTGATTTAGAATGGTTTTATAAATATATAAACTTGTTTTATAAAGATTTATAAACTTCATTGCATTTTGGTAATTCGATGTCGTATTTTTACAAATGGATTTATAAACCTTAATATGGTTTTAGGGCTTAAATAATCTTGTTTTAATTATTTAAAGATGATAAGAGATTAATTTCTAAGTTTTGTTTACATAAATAATAGTTTGATTTAAAACTAAAAAGGTGACCAAAGATCATTTTTCAGATTTTCGACTTTTTATCAAACGAAAGTTGTTGCGATGTTGTTGCACACATTTGTACATATATACATTTAGCAAATAGGAATGTATTTAACATTAAATAGGTTAATTTAACTAAAGTATCATTAGTAATGTTAATTAAGAAAAAAGAAAAAAAGGTTTACCTTTGAAAAGCAAATTTAAATCAACTACTCATCAGTTACACAAGGCACATGGAGGGGGAGTGGGTTAGGCGCATGGGTGAGGTGAAGTGTATAAGAGATATTTTGTAATACTTACCTATAAATAGCAAAGCATACTTTATTCATTTCTACACATATCATTCTATCTTCTTCTTCTTTCTTAAGCTTCTTCTTCTCCTCTTCAATGTCTTCTTTCTCTTTTTTGCTATGGCCTTAGGCCATGAGCAATGATGGTGAGAAATGGCCTTGGGCCAAGAGCAAATAAAGGAGGGAAAAGGTGGTAATGGCTAGGAGTGAAGAGGAGATGAAGTTGGTGGATGTGAGCTTTGGGAGGTGGAAGAATGGCCTTAGGCCATGTGCAAATGAGGGGAATGGAGGGAAGGGCATGAGAAATAAAGGATGGAATAGGTCTTGGCTTTGAGTTAGGAGCAAATGGAAGCCATGATGGGGGTGTTGTGTTGATGTATTAAATGTTGGCAGGAATAATTTGGTTTCAAATAAATGTGAGTTAATCTCACTTTGAATCACTTGATAATCACTTGTTATATTACTTATTAATCATTTAATATTGCTTGCTATTGCTGATAATAATAAACATTGACTACTTACAATTATACCCTTGACCATATGCTAAAATGATTACTTATATGGTTGTTTAATATGTTTGGATGATGATTGGTTGATTATATAAAAGCTTGGTTGTGGAAGATATGGTTATTATGATTATAATTTGAAAATCATATATGATGAGAAATGATAGCTAAGTGAATAAAGAATACATATCTTGTGAAAAATTACTCACATTATACGAAAAAATAACATGTATACAACATATGTTAGGCCTCTTTGTTTTTAAAACTAAAAGAAATGTCATTTTATAATATTGGAATTTACTTCGAAAAAGTAAAGAGATGAGAAAATGCAGTTTTGAATAGATTTAGAATTAGTTTTAAAAATAAAGAAATTGAAAAAGTGAAGTTTTGAAATTTTTATAAAATAAAATCTATGGTTTCTTTTATGAAAAATAATAGTTTTAAAGGTGGAAAACAATATAGAAATATCATATGGTTTTATATAAAAGAATTTGGAATTAAAAAAGATGAAAATTGAACTTTATAATAATATAATATTAAAGATATGGAATAAAGTGAAAAATGAGATTTTAATAAAGAAAAATAGCAAAAATTTGGTTTAATATAGCTTAATATGGTATTCAAATAATTTAAAAATGTTTCGAACAAGTTTTGAAAAATTTGATTGAAAGGTGAAAAATAAGCCGTCGCATTCCGGCAGTTCACGATTGCGCGACATGAAAAGTTAAATGGATGTTTATGATAAAATATGAGTTGCAATTCTATTTTCTGGACCCTTGTGGATATGATTTTCAAATGTAAAGAAAATCAGGATTTCGTTTAGTAAAGGTTGAGATATGTCCAATCTAGTTTTAAAATCATCACGTTTTGGCAGTTTGTAAAATATTATTTCCAACACTTTAAAAATTGATATTTTTAATCATTAAAAATATAAAATAAATTCCATAAATATATTAAAATATTTTATAAGGAATTTGAGTTATAAATATGTGCATACGTAAAATGAAATTGGTGTTTGATTTATAAAGCTATAAATTCTCTATTCGTCGACAAATTAACAACGGAATTTGGTAACTTTTTAATATATAGTTTAAACTTGGGTTTCTCCTCCCAACTCGTTTGAAAATATAATTTCCAAAAGATAAATAAAATATTTTTAAAAGTTTAGAGTTGATCAAATATCTTAATGGCCTTATGGGTGACAGAGAGATAGTCTCTACGTTAGAGTTTAGGAAACGGGTTGCCCGCTCCCTCTAGCTATCTGGACTGGGCCGACGGAGGTGATAGTTAAATTGATTTACTCGGATCATATTTAAAGAAAAGTGATTTCGAAACTTTCCACAAAGTTAAACAAGATTTAAATAGGATTTTGATGGTAAAGAGAACATTCTAGTTAAATTCTTCATTACATTCAGTAGACGGAAGTTGAACCATTTGTGTGAATTTAAAAGGCGATTTCACCATTATTCGACAAATACTACAGGCTAAATGTGGAAATTTGTATTGACTATAATTAATCTAATATCTATGAATCCTTTTTACCCAATACTAAGTGATTTGGGCACCATAAACGATGTCTTAGATAACGTTGTTTATTGACCCATTTAAAACATGTTTCAAAAAAATGATTACTTCATTAAGTATCTTAAAAGAATATGGAAATATTTTCTCTAAGTAATTAAAAGAAAATGATTTGGTATTTCCATAGTTAAAAAAAGTTTAATAATTTTGTATATCTCGAAACAAAAATGGTTTAAAGGTATATATCTCTAAAAGATGTCTTATTGGATAAAAAGATATCTTCAAAGTCAACTAATATTTGAAGTAAAAGAAGAAAAGAGGATTTAATGAAAGCGGTTAACATTTTTGTATATACATATGCACATCTTTTTATCGATAATTGGTACAGAGAGACCGAGATCAGATTTGGGTGGTTCCAACCCAAAAACAACTTTGGAACAATATATGCGTTCGAAAGTGAAGACATGTCGAGGACAATGATTTTGAAGACAAAGATCTACATAATATAGGGTGCTTGCCCCTAACCTATTGATTCCCATATTATATACATATGGTCCCAGTAGTACCTTCATTTTGAAAATATTAAATGCAAGGACTGCTCACTACTAATCATAAGGTTGATTCCAAAAAAAGATGTAGTAGAAGTACCTTCAGTTTGTCCTGTTCCTAGACAACTTTTATGGACGAGTGTTTGACATTGTATTTCTAAAACTACGTACATTAGTTTTTACAAACGTACATCTGTTTTGGTAGTGTATGAGGCAACCACTCTTATATTTAACACACTTCCCTAAGGCGTATGAACTCGAGGGTTGTATTTTTACGGAAAACAATTAGCGTGTTGTCGAAAATGGTAATGTTGCATTCAAAGTGGGATTTTATATTTCGAGAAAGGTAAAACATTACCTCAAGCCTCACGCTTCGGTAATGGAAAAAACAGGGTATATGCGGTAGGGTTATATAGGCCACACCCACTAGGATATAGTCATCACATTTCTAGATTACCCTATATATTTCGGGTTTGCTGTGTATGTTGTGGCCATGGATAGGTCGAGAATGACCGAGGTGATGGCGTATTCAATACTATCCTATAAAGGCTAGGCTAGTTCTGTGTTGGTAGAGATTGGAGCCCAGGTACATTTTTATAGAGATGTACTATATAGAAGGTAGTCTTACCTTGTCATTGTTGGAAATCCATTCTCCAATACGTACCTTTACGGACTTGATTGTATACCTAAATATACTGTCGAATTTAACAAATGTAACTATTCCAGCTATTTTAATATGTTATTTGAAAGGAATTTCAAAGCAATGTCCTTAGAAATAATAACCAATGATTTTATAAGTACGTTTTAGTTATCATAAGATATGACCCCGTCTGTGTTTATGTGCGACATTCCCTTATGAGATACTCTTCTTTTAAAAAGTTTTTTTGACATCAAAATTGATATATGACAATGTCATATATATTTATAATTTGCATTTCGCACGCTGGTTTTCTAGACTATTCTGATATTCTTAATACTCGGATCAGATCCGAGTAGTTTTTGGATTAAATGAATACGCTTGGAGTTTCCAGAGGAGAGCTAGAGATCTTTATCAACGTATGAACGTAGTTTACTTTTCTACTATGTATGTTGTTTTTTAGCATTTGTAGGGCCAGGTATTTATATCTGCCCAGGCAGAGCTTAGGTTAGACTATGATGTATGTATTTCAAAATTTCTACTGTAAAGATTATTGACATTATAATTATTCCATTCGTGTGAGATTCTGTTCTGCCTTCTTTTTCTTTTTACCCTTAACAATTTGCCTTTTTGTTCAATTTGAGTTGAACTTGTGTGGTTCGTTGTCAACCTAAACTGTATGAAAATGGGAGTCATTACAGTTGGTATCGGAGCTTAGATTGCGCGGACACTTGATCCTGGTAGGGGTAAAGTCTCTTCGAAAATAGGGTTAGTAACACCCTAGGATGAGCAAGTGTTTCGAGATAGGGTATGTGACACCCTATATTGAGTTGGGAGTATTATATATGAGCACATATTTGATAATGCTATATGTAAATGATTTTTACTTTGAAAAAGATTGGTAAATGAAATAATCTTACCTAGGATTATATTTTGAATATAAAGGAATATCATTTGAATGGTATAGTTATTTATGTAGTGTTTAGTTGTTAAGGGAATGATAATATTTAGTTATTATCATTGAGTGATTGGTTGTTTGCTTTAAAAGTTAAAATATGAACAACTCATAAATTTAGTTTCACAATTTGACTATGTGGTGTTTGATAAGTGATATTGTTTTAAGTTTAAAGAAATTTATTCAAGATAAATGATTTTATGAATTTTTTATAAAAATAAGCGATCTTATACATTGGATTTATAAAATGTGCTTTATAAAGATATTTTTGAGAATTTAAATCTTTGTATTTTTGAAAAGAATATGATGATTAACTAGTTCGAGTGGTTCAAAAGTAACTAAAAATTGTAAGAGATGTGTTCGGATAGTAAACAGTTCTCTTAGGTATTCCCCTTCTTATTAAGGGAATATATGATGCTATTGGTAGTACCCAGTTCCTTGGTATTAGTTTTGACTTACTCGATCTATATAATTTTCTAAAGTTAAAAAGAAAATGTGAATCATCGATTGATATATTAATTTACGATTGTTAATTTTTATTAAGGTGTTTGCATTTAATATTCGTTAAAGGAAGTATATTATAATATAGGGAGTTTATTATAATTATAGAAATAAAAAATAGTTTATCTTTCAAATTGAAATGGTTTCTTTTGAAAGAAGATAAAATAAATATTTTAGTGAATAAAAATATTAATGTGATTATTTATAAAGAAGCATCTTTATAAAAATGTTTAAACAAAAGATAAAAGTTTTATGAAATTTTTCATAAATAACTTTGAAAAAGTTATTTGGATATCCAATGAGACCACGCCGCTTAGCGGAACGGGTTTTCCCCTCACTAGTATCCTAAAACACGTATAAAACCATATACTGTGCTACTGCATCCACAATGGTTAAAAACATAGTATTTCAAAACATTATGATGATATAATATACAATTATATCAACTCTGGATTACCCATCCCCATTCACTCCGACTATCTGTCTCAATTATAGTTTCTAGGATTACTATTAACATGTTAAAATGTTAAGGACTATTTGTCCAATTACTTAATTTTCATGAGATCACTAAGAACCTATTGGTAACTCCAATATCTTATTTCTAACTTGGAAGCTATTGGGTAACTGCCATTATCTTAATCGAATATAGTTTTCATACGCTAACTTGGAAGCTATTGGGTAACTGCCATTATCTTAATCGGATATAGTTTTCATAGGCTAATACTATCCCCTGCCAGTATCAAATCATAGTTTTCTTAGGCTATCTATGAACCTATTGGCCCTGCCAATATCATACCGCTTTCATGAGCTTATTGCAAATCTATTGGCCCCTTGCAATATCTTTAATTAAATTTTTAACATTTATTAGGTAATATTCACTACTGGGTCAACCTAACTGGTTGTTATGCTCTTTCCCCAAGATACAGTTATGGGTTAATAACAAAGTGAATAACATTCAAAATCTTTATTTATTTATACAATGGTTTTTCCTTAAAAACGAGAATGGGTTGTTTGTTTTAAAACCTTAAAACATCATTATCGAAACCCCTGGATGATCTCCTTGGAAAGCTTAGAAATCCTCTTCCCTAAACTCTAAGTATATATACACACCTTTCGAAACCAATAAGATCTTTTGATGGTATCAAGAAAATGTTCTTTGAAACATAAGTTTCGAAACAAATGAAATACCCTTTCGAAAGCATTAGGTTTTACTCTTAAAACATAATTTGGGTCAAGATGGTTGTATACGAAGGAATATCTCTTTTGAAACCAACAAAACCAGTTTGGGGAAAAATTGATGTGGTCAGAGCCATCTAGTTCGAAAGTAATAGACTTAAAAATCAAAACTTTGAAGGTCTGGGTCGAAACCCCCTTACGACTCCATTTCCTTCGAAACCCCAACCCCTTTCGAAAACAATAAGGAAAAATGTTTGGTTTATGGTAAAACAAGAGCAACCCATTCGAAAGCATTATTGGACAACATGGTCGGAAGGTAAAGTAGCGGCTAGGCTTCGACTAGGATGAACCCAACCCCTTTCGAAAGCTTTTATTTAAAAGAAAAACATCTCCTTCGAAAGTTAGTACTTTCAGTATAACATAGCTACCTTCTTTGAAAGCTAAACATACACCCTTTCGAAAATCATAAGTTTCAACAAAGTTAAAAGCTTTAAGCAAAATAAGGCAAGGTCTTTAACTTAACTTATAAAAAGAGGAGGGTTTCGACCCCACCGAAGGCTTACCCTTCAACACCAAAGCTTCCGCCCATCTTCCAATCCACTACGTACCTTCCAAGAGATACCATATGTATTGCTTTCTCTTAAGAAGGTTTCGTCTTAGATGGTTTCGGCAATAATAAGGCGGAGCCAAGGGTGTCGGAAGGTATGTTCCATTAAAGGCGAAACACCCTTTTTTAAAAGGCCGAATCATAGAAACTTAAGTAATTTTTTTAACAAGTTGCCTAGTTGGGAAACACTGATTAGCTGCCATAAAAACATTTACTTTACTTCTAAAACTCCTGAATTAATTCAAATCCTAAATTAAAGGATTTAAACGTTAAAACCTTTCCAAATAACCTAAATACGACATTTGTAGAAAAGCCCCTCTTCCAAAATAAGTTACTTCCTCTAGTAAATCAATTGGAAAAAATCCATAAAAATCATAGAAATTCGAATTAATCATGTAATCAAACATATTAAAATTTTAGATCCAATTTCTTCCTGAAATTCACAAAATAAATATTTAACCCAATCGTATCACATTTTCCATCAAAAATATATAATAAAATTTCCATAGCTAGGAAAGTTCTGAAAACATTCGTCTCCAAAATTACGTAGTACTTAACATACAATTTTCTATGGAATTTCAAAATCAATATCTCATGGTTTTACCCTTAAAACCATATGAATTATATATGTAAAGTAATTTTTTAAATCAAACAATTCATAATTTAGACATATCATCATCCAAAATTTCATAAAAATGAAATAAAACATAAATCCGAAATCATAGGATTATATAAATTAAAAAAGAAGGAATAAATGATTATTCACCCTAGATTTGATAAGGAACTCGAGTTTTGTCGTTGATTAATCCTTCCTAACTTGATATTTGTCTCTAAATTAAAAATTCCATCGTTTCCTCTTTGGTAATGGTCGGCTTTGATTTAGGTTTAGATTTTGTGACGGTGAGAAAAAAATGAAACATGAATCGACATAAAGGAGAAGTAACAGCCGTGTAAATAAATGAAGATTTACAAATATGCCCATGTGTAGTTCAATTAACCAATAACCCATTTTAAAGCCCATTTACTTTGTCAGTAAGCATGACCCTATTATGTAATTTAATCAAATCTCAGTCCTCTTATCATCGTTATTCTGCTTAATTTATCTAATAAAATCTTCTAAATAATGTTATCAAAAATTAGTGATGTTACAGGCTCCTCTGTTTGAAGATTTTCGTTCTAGAAATTCAGTATAGACTAAATACTAAACATAGCAATCATCTGTAACATCTCCTAACATCCATACTAGTCTAACTGATTAGCTGCTATCTGTATAATTCTAATATAGACATACCCTTAAAGAATATTAGGATAAGTATCTCTAATCCCATCCCCTGCCTCCCAAATACACTCCTTCTCGTTGTCGCTCCACTAAACTTTCACTAACCTGACTATCTTGTTCCTTATTCTTTTCTCATCTCTAGCTGCAACCTAAACTGGTTGTTTAGCAGAAGTTAAATTAGGCTCTACTACTAAGTCATCCAACCCCGTCAAAGGAATAGTAGTCTCTGGATCATGCACATACTTGCGATGATGAGATACATCAAATACATTATGGACACCAGCCAAACTCCTCGCAACTCTATTCTATATGCGAGCTTTCCAACCCTCTTTAAAATCTGGAATGGACCTACATATCTTGGGGCTAACTTCCATGACCTTCTAAATCATACAATACCCTTTATAGTTTATACCTTAATGAAAATCTTATCTCTAATTGAGAATTCGAGGTCCTTACGCCTCTTATCTGCGTAACTCTTCTGTCTAGACTGAGCTTCCTTCATCCTCTCACAGACTAACTCAATCTTTTCTGACGCCACTCTAACCAAATCGAGACCAAAGACTAATCTATCTCTAACCAACATGCAAGTGATTCGCATGGCCTTCCATACAAAGCTTCAAATAGTGTCATTCCTATACTAATCTGATAACTATTATTATAGGAAACTCAACCAAATGTCGTTGATCTTTCCAAGATCCACCAAAGTCTAATACACGAGCTCCTAATAAATCCCCAAGTACTTTGTTGACTCTCTCTATCTGTCCGTCTATTTAAGGGTGATGCGCTATACTTATATTAAGCTTGGTACCCATCACTTCCTGTAGGCTCTTTCAGGATTCACTAGTGAACAATGCATCTCTGTCATTGAAAATACTACTAGGAACTCCATGCAGTCTAACTATATTCTCAAGGAACAACCTTGCTAAAATAGGTGTCGTTCTGGTCAACTTAATTGGAGTGAAATGGGCACTCTTGGTCAATCTGTCCATTACAACCCATATACTTGCATTACCTCTATTTGACCTTGAAACCCCGTCTATAAAATCCATGGATATCGAATCCCATTTCCAAACTGGAATCTTTAAAGGCTGTAGTAACCCACTTGATTTCTGATGTTCAACTTTCACTTGTTGATAGTTTGCACATTATCTAATCCATAAGCCAACATCCCTTCATGCCTTGCCAATGGAAGCTCCTCTTCATTTCCTGATACATCTTGGTTCCTTTAGGATGAATCGTAAACTTGGATCGATGACATTCTCTAAGAACCTCTTTCCATAAGTCTTCCATATTTGAAACACACAACCACCCCTTCTTTCTTAGCCATCCTCTTTGGTCAAGGCTAAAATCCTTTAAATTATCGGTCTCCATTCCAACCTCAAGTATTTTGATCCACTCATGTAATAATGGATCCTCCTTCTGTTTAGAAGCAATTTTCTCAATCAATGCAGGTGGAGCTTCTAAACAAAACAATATGGAGGTACTCTGGCTAGAACCAGCAGTCGATCTTAACTGCACATTACAACTCACTAAAGCTTCTAAATCTTTCCACTCCGCCAACATAGCTAACACCATGTTCTGATATCTCATGCTAAGGGCATCTGCTTCCTCATTACCTTTTCCAAGTGTATACTCTATACCAAAATCATAAGCAGCCAAAAACTCCAACCACCTCTACTGTCTCATATTCTACTCCTAAGAGAATAAATACGTAAAGACTTATAATCGGCATAAAACTCAAATCTCTCTCCTAATAGATAGTGTCTACGAATCATCAATGCGAAGATCACAACTGCCAACTCCAAATCATAAGTAGGATACTTCATGTGGTCTAAGCTGCTTAGATGCATAGGCAATGACTTTACCACTCTACATCAACACCGCTCCTAATCCGGTTCCACATGCATCCATATACATCACCAAACCCGAGATTTTGTCTAGAACTACTAATACTGGTGCATTGGTCAACGAATGCTTTAACTTAAGGAATGCCTCCTCACATTTGTCAGACCAAACAAATCTCGCTTCTTTTCCGGTTAGCTTAGTTACGGGTGCTGCTATCCGTGAGAAATCCTTAATGAATCTTCGGTAGTAGCTAGCAAGTCCAAGAAAACTCTTGATCTCTGTCGTCGTCTCTGGTCTCTTCCAATTATTCATTGCTTTGATCTTATCTGGATCGACCGACAATCCTTTCTCTGAAACCGTGTGACTAAGAAATTTTACCTCTTTCTTCCAGAAACGACACTCGGTAAACTTCGCCTTTAGCAGATTCTGCCTCAGCGTCTCAAGCACTACTCTAAGATGAACCTCATGCTCTCTCTCATCCGTAGATTATACTAGAATGTCATATATAAACACTAGTAAAAAACAATCCAAGTACTCTTGGAAAACACGGTTCATTAAATCTATGAAGAATGCAGGTGCATTTGTCAATCCAAATGGCATTACCGACCACTCATATGAACCATATCTAGTCTAAAATGCCGTCACTATCCTCCTCCACTCTCAACTGATGGAAACCTATTGCCAAATCCAAATGGGAAAACACTCTGGCTCCACTCAGTTGATAAAACGGATCATCTATTCTCGAAAAAGGATACTTATTCTTGATTGCCCTTTCGTTTAACTTATGATAGTCAATACACATCCTTAATGACCCATCTGGTTTCTTCACAAAACATCGTGGCCGCTCCCCAAGGCAAACTGCTTGGTCTAATAAAACTCCTTCCTTCTAAATCCACTAGTTGCACCTTCAATTCCTTCATCTCAGTTGGTATCATGCTACTAGGTGGTCTAATTGCAAGTTCAGCTCCTGGCACACAATCTATTCTAAAATCAACAACTCTCTTAGGGGGTAATTCGGTGACTGGCTCAAAAACATCTGCAAATTCTCTTGCTACCTAAACTTGACTTAACTCATTTCCTACCTCCATAGCATTAGCTTTAACACTCTGGTTAGTGTTCTCTACTGATAATATCACTCGGTTATGACTATCAGGGTGTCTCAGTGATATTTCTCTATCCTGGAAAAATATTCTAGCCTCGTACCTACTCAACGAATCCATACCCAAAATGATCTCGAAATCTATGAAATCAACAAAATACAAACTGCATGCAAACTTGTAACCTAACAAGTCAAGTTCTAACTGGTCACATCTTAACCCTAGAGTTGCATACCCTCGTATTGGATTTGCAACTCTGAAGGAAGTAACAAGGTAGGTGGGTTCTAGACATAATATATTAACCAAACATTGAGATATAAATGAATATGATGCACCAGTATCAAAAAGTACTCAAATTGAAATATTCTGAATCAAAAGCGTAACTTCTATCGCAATCTTTCCCTTATCTGTTGTAGTATGCCTAGCTGGTCCTATAGCAAAAAAAATTCCTTTCTTCTCCCTAACTGGCTTTGATCACTAATTCTTGCAATGTGCAACTTGATCACAGTTGAAGCATTTCACATTCTTTTTAACTGTAGCTTTCCTCCCATTTCCTGACTGGCATTCATTTGCAAAGTGACCCTTCTTATCACACTTATAACTAACTGCCTCAGCGTTTGATCTCTTAGCAGTGTCTCCCTTTCTGGCTCCCTTCTTTTTAAAGAACTTCCTCTTTTTCCCTTTAGAACGCTGAATTTCCACTGACTTTTCTTTAACTAAATCAGCAAGCAACTCCTCATGGCGAGTAACCATCTCCAATACTATATTGCAAGGATCACGAACATGTGTCATGGTTATCCAAGCAAGCTCGGGCCTTGGTCCCCGTACGAACTTTTCATTCCTTTTGATGTCAGTATCTATAAGAGCATACCCATATCAAGACAGCTCTTTAAACTTAGTAACATACTCAATTGTTGACATATCTCCTTGCACTAGTTCCATAAATTTCCTCATCAGCTCAGACTTAGCAAACTCAGATTCAAACTTCTACTCAAATCTTGTCTTAAAATCATTCCAAGTTAACTGTTCTTATGAAACTCCGACAATTACACTGTTCCATCAATGCAGTGCTGACCCTTGCAACTGTCTAGTAGCCAACCTCCTCTTTTATCCATCATTTAGACCCATATTGGTAAATATATGCTCACAGTGCAGCAACCAATTCTGAACTTCTACGGCGCTCTCTGTTCCCAAAAATGGCTTCCCACCCAAATTGATGCAATCTCTACTCAGCAAAGAAATATTCGTAGAGCCACAGGATTTGATCCTCCTCTATTTTCAGCAACTCTAGCACCAGCTTACATCAAACCGGCTAAGAACTGATACATCGCCCCCATATCTACTGGGGGATATCTAAAACCCACATTGGCTTCAGCAGTTTGGTAACTAGCATTAACAAATCTGTAATGACTCGGAATTTTGGTTGTTTGTTTTTGAATGTTTAATTTATTTTTAAATGTTGAATCGAATTGTTAATTGATTTTGAATATGGAGATTTTGGTCGAATTAGTTAAATGGGTTAAAATCTCAAATATAATGATTAATTTGATTTGGTAAATAGCAAATTAATATTTGAAATTGGGTAAATATGGAAATATGGAGTTAAAAGTGAAAAAAAGTGATTTTTAAATAAATCTAAATTCTATTGGGATTAGAATGATAATATGGGACTATTGAATGGAATTAAAAGTCGGTAGGTTAAAACTTGGAAGTTATATATTAATTTAATAGTGGGATTTAATGTATAATAATCAAATTTTAATTTAATATGAATCGAAGCGATTTCTAATATGAATATAAATTATATTTGAATTATAAAGGAGTTAGTAAGTTTTTAAAATTGGAATTTCAAGTTATTCCGACGATTTTGAAAATCAATCGATTTAATCGACATGCTAAAATAGTCTTCCGAGGCACAGTCTCAGAATTTGATGAAACCAGTTCCATTGGATCCGTAATAGTTTATTATTATCTAATTTCAACTTTTGCATCGTTTGGAGTTACCGTTTGGTCATGCAGAATAGTATCGCGTTGGAATAAATATCAAAAATTAATATTTTAATTCGATTCGAAAAGCTATCTTCCACATATGATCGAATTAGACCTCGAAACATGTTCCATTGTGTTCGAAATAGGATTAAAACATTATAAACGCCTGGTGGCACATTTCGTTTGAAGATTTCTCAGAAAAGCACGTTAATTGTGAAAATAATAATAAAATATTATCTACATGCATATATATATATATACACACGTATATATATGCACGCAACAGTGAACCCTAGTCGAAACATTACGCAGCCGCCTCTATCTTTTTCAATGGCCGAAAACTTCCACCCTTCTTCCTCGATTCTCTCCTCATCCATTGACTTTTGTCGAGAGCCTTCAACTAAAAAGTCATAGAGCTCATTGAACTCTAGAGATCCAACGGTTATGATTCGATATGGCGGCGAGGATCGGTGGAAAATCGACGGTGAAGGCGGTGCATTCGAGTGTGATTTCCAATGGAATAGAGGCGCCAATCTTGGTCGGCCTCTGGCCGATGGTGGAGTTCGAGATGCTCTTCATAGTGGTGGAGTTCGATCACCATTTAGTGCATCGACGTAGTAGCGAGATCAATTTTTTTTGCTACCGATGGGTTTGTTCGTTCCTGAGCACGCGAGAGGGAAGAAGATGGGAATCAGTCGTGATTTACTAGGGTTGGATGTACGGCTCTGATTTGTTTGGGTAATATATATATTGGAAATTTATATTTATATAAATTTATATTCAAACTTTAAAATTTCATATCTTTGTCATACGAGATCGAAATTGGATTAATCAAGCGGGGATGGGATCGCGGCGATGAGCACTTTGCTTTGGAATAGATTTAGAGACGTTTGGAGCAAATTAAAATTTTAGGTTAAATCGAACGTGTTAGAACGTTTGGCGCAGTTAAAACTCAAGGTGAGTTAATCTCACTCAATTTCGGACCGATGGTATTAATTCAAATAGTTAAAATTAATTATTGATTGATAGGTTGAATTGATATATTTTTATCAATTGAATGTGATATTATATATAGTAGTGTGTGTGTATATATTGGAGTGATTGATATTCCCGCATATATATAGCGGATGAGACCCTATGCGATCTGCATAATAGCGGATGACCCTAAATACCGTGATATTGCACCTCGAAGTGGAATTGGTATTTTTATGTTGTATTAACATCTATGCATGAAGGGAAACAGGTTAGAGGGATCCAACTGGATTCCTAAAAAATGTTGAATTTGATTTCATATATAGTGATATATGTTTAGTTGGAATAATCTATGATAGGTTATTATGTGATTTAAATCGATTGGATGTTATGGTAGTTTTAGTATGGATTTTGGTTTTTTTTAAAACCAACAAAATATGGTTTGGAATTGGTATAGGATTGTAACTGGGGATTTTGAAGTAAAATATTTATATAGAGTTTTGGATAAATTAATTGGATAAAATAAATGGTTTTGAAATTGTCTTTAACTATTTCGGGATATTGCGAACAGGGATTTTGGTACTTGTCTAGCTTAGAAGGATAGAAGTGAAATTTGGGTATAAGTATAAAATGGGTTATATGGGAACTCAAGTAAGATTTCCTAATGTATGGAATGAAATTGGAATCGATAAATTGGGCTTGTTTAAAAAAGAGGATTTTTAATTATTAACTCGGTAATTTTAAAAGTGTTAAAAATATTCTGGAAATTAGTTATTTAATTAATTTAAATTGTTTAAAGCATATTTAGTTATAAATTAGTAACCTTATATTGATTGTTAAAGATTTATTATTATCATTTTGGAATTAGTCAGCATTGTTGTTTTAAAAGATAAATTGTTAAATATTAATGTGGCTTTGTATAATGACTTTTATTTAAGTATATTTTCCTAGATTAAACTTGAAAAAATAATTTAGAACATACAAGCATTATTTTGAGATAATTTTTAAATAAAGTTTCGGGAGGTAATGGTGTACTCGCATGGCGTAATCGGAGGCAATGAGTGCATGCAGTTAAGTTTTGGGTTTCTTTGGTATAGGGGCGAAACCATTGAGCTATGAATCCATGGTTTGATACCATAGTGTTACTTTCCACATTATTTTAAAAGGCTTTCCAAAATATTTTTGAAAAGGATAATTTGTGAATATACTGAATTTGATACGATAAATACATACTTTGGGATAAAGAGATTTAATTTATTTAAAATTTAAATTAAAAAGAGACTTAGTGTTTTCAGTGTAAAATGGAATATTTGGTTGAATGACTTTTTGTTGATAGTTAAATAATCGACTATCATATCTAGAACTAAAATATAACTTTGGGAATATCTAGGATAAATACGGGAACTAAATGGTACAGTACCGTTCGAGATGCTATACTGTACGTATAAACTTGTTTCTTTCTTCTGGGGCGATGTTAAGGAAATCCGTCCATTAACGGTTAAGAGGTGATCACCGATCTTATCTTCATTTTTTATTTCCTAAAGAACCGGGGTTGAGTTTACCAAAAATAGCGAACGTTGTTTCGAAGAGGCAGGGATCGAGTAAGTTATTCGAAAACCACTTCGATCCAAAAAGTACGTCTTCGATGTGAAAAGAAGAGCATGGAGTCGAAGATGGAGAAATGAAGTGCAAGAGCTAATCGCTACTAATCCTGAGGGTGATTCCAAAATGGATGTAGTAGGAATAGTTCCTTCGGCTCCGTTCGAACCCAGAACGGACTTGTATGGATGAATGCTATCAGTACATTGTCATTGGAGGACAATGAGCATTCTAAGTGAAAATTCATTAAAAAGGTAATCGTGGCCTCTAGCCTCATCATCCGAGAATGACTGAAAAGTAGAGGAGATGCAGCAAGGCAAAGTGGGTGGCACCCAATTAGGGTATTTTAATCACCATTCAAGATACCCTCTGATATTCTTACTACGATTCATGGAAGGAGCTCGTAAAGAGTGGGAACACCCGGGGTGATAGCATACTCGATCTATCCAGGTTAGGGATAGCCTGATCTTGTGTACCAGGGGATCCCGATGTGGTCCTTAGTACATTGGTCTAGACATGTACTGTGACAGGTGATTCCCCAGTACCTAGTCATTCGTATGGAATCCATTCTCAAGTACGTGCCTTTACAGTTTTGGTTGTAGAGCCTAGTATGCTAAAATTTAATTAATGTAACAATTTCAGCTATTTGAATAAGTATTTTTACTTAGACACTATTATAATATTTGGGGATTTGATATGAAATGTTTTGGTTATCATAAGGTTAAAACCCATCGTGTTTATATGTCGCTTGGTCTTACGAGATACCTTTGATTTTAAAGGATTTATTAAACATTAATAATTCAAATTGAGTGTGTTTTCTCACGTTGGTTTTTCAGACTGACTCGGGTGTTATTTTATTATAATGCTTGGGTTAGACCGAGTATTATAGGTTCAGGATAGGATGTTATAGAGCTCAGGGATGAGCTAGATGGCGAAGATGTATTGCTCGTATTTGATTTTATTCCGCTGTAGTGTTTTGTTTGAAATTATCAGAGAATTGTGAGTGCAGGTTGTTATAACTGTCCAGGTTAGTAATTATTGATTTATGTACTCTGGTGTGAGATATGTATAGTATAGTTTTGGGTTTATGTAAAGAAATATTTATATTGTATGTTATTCAGTCTGCTATGAGAATTTGTTTTGTTTAGTTTCTTCTTCTACCTATTTTCTTTTCCCTCAACTATTTGTCTTTCCAGCACTCGATCATTCAACATGTTATAAAATGAGCGTATTTATGTCAATTTTCGAGGGTCGAAAGGGCGGGTCGCCACAGTTGGTATCAGAGCTTAGGCTGGCGATATACCTATGCTTTGGTGGGGATTACTAATTAGAAATAGAGTCTGAAGTACTCTAGAATTAGTTGAGTGTATTAATAGATATGAGCAAATAATTGTCAGTGAATATAAAATGTTTTTATATTGTGTTGACTTATCGGTTAAGTGTTTATGAATTTTGGTTGGTACGGGAAGTACAACCGTGTCGATAGGGGTTTCTAAACTCCTAAACAAGTGAACCAACAAAGTATTGTTTTGAAGTGGGTGAATGGAATAATTTGGCCCAGGCTATATTTTGTTATAAATGAAATAATTTTATGAAATTTTTATAGTGTATATGTTTGGAGTGTTTTGCTATAAATATTTTAATCAAAACAAGATTATAAAATTTGGAATGGGTTATATAACCAAATAAAAGAAGTATATAAGTATGATTATACATATGAGTTGTAACTAAAAGTGAACTCAAACAAGAATTTGAAATGTAAATCCCAGAAGTTTTGGGAAATGTTTTAAATGAATTTGAACGAGGTATTTGGAATTTTTAAATCTTGAAAATTGTGGAAATGTTTTCCAAAATGGTTTGAAAGGAATAATAGAGTATTATGTCGAGATGTTTTGAATAGAAATTGTTTTTAAAAATGGATTTGAAAGTAAGGAAGCACGGAACTCACTTTGGTCGTTGGAAAATAATCTTGGTGATGACGGCCACGTAATCAGTATTAATTTTCGGTTTCTAGTGATGGATTGCTACCATGGTGATTGGTTATGATTATTTGCTATAGACTTGTTTGACAAACAAGTTTTGTTTTAGAAATTCCAAAGGGAAATTATTTTGGGCAAAACCAAGTTGTTTTGAAAATCTGGAGGCATGATTTGATATATACCAAAGTGAATGAAAGTATATTTATGATTTCAAAATGATTTAAAATAAAACCGAGTGATTGAATTCTGGGATTTCCATTTAAATGATTTTTAAGTTGAGAGAAATCGGTTACTGTACTTATAATTTGGAGTTGGCATAGATAAGAAAGGGAAGAGAAAATTACAATCCTGGAATTAAAATTTGATTTGAGTAAGTAAAAAATAATATGGGATGGAATTTAACTTAAGATAGGTGAAATAAATTTGAATTGAACGGGATATAAAGCTAAAATGTAAAGTGGTTATGTAATTGTATGTTATAATTATTGAATGGAATGAATGCACTAATGTTATAAAGTGATATATATAGTCCAGGGGTATGATTATAAAATGTGAATGAACTTAAGTAAGTAGTAGGAGATAATAAGTAAATAAGTTCTTAAACTTATGAATTGAGTAATGCGATTGTAAAGCCAAAATGAAAATGGTTTGGTATTATGGTAAAGGGTTAGAAATTCAAAAATTAAATTTTAAATGGAGAGTGAATTGAAATTTAGTAAATTGAATTTAAATATGAATGGTGAAGTGATTATATAACTATATGTTATAAATATTGAAGATGGGTAAACTTAAGTGGAAATTCAAGGAATAGTGAATAAAAAAGTTATATAACTTATTAAAGCTGGGAAAGTGAAAAGGTACAACCAAGTTAAAATTCTTAAGTAATTGATAACAAGGAACGAATTCAATTTATGAGAAAATGAATTTAATATGATTTTGGAATATGGGTTGGATAGGATGGGGAATGAACTTAAGTTATATGTTGAATATGAACTTAAGTAGCGATATGGAATGATTATAATAAACCCTAGAAATAAATTTTGCGAAATGGTTTATAAATAAACTAGCATGGAATGAGAAGTCGTTCACTATAAAATGAAGCGAATAACCATATGTGAATGAAATGAAAGTGAATGGAAAAGTTGTAATATAAGTTGGAAGTAAAGTTAATAGAAATGCAAGTACAGAAAACATGTTGTGATATAATGTGTTAGGAAATCAATTATATGGTTTCGATGATAACAACTATATAATGGAAATCGAATATACATATATATCTATATTTACAGGTAGTTGATAAAGTAACATCACCAAAGAGACAAAAACAAGACTCAAAAGAAGTATCAAAAGACTTCAAGTCGATAAAAAGTGGAAGAGGGATGACACAGACACAGATAAAGCAACATGCACACATTCAGACGTCTGGGTACACTAACCAGACGTCTGATTGAATCTTCTAGTTTGAAACTTAGAAAGAATCAGACGTCTGAAAAGCATCCAGATATAAAAAATATATGAAAGCCAGACGTCTGGTTAATAAACACAGACGTATGAAATATAAACAGATACAAAAAATATATAAAGACCAGACGTCTGAAATATTTTCCAGACGTCTGATTTTGAACTTGGCTATGTAAACTCAAAGAACAACTGTCACATCCGAAAGGACATGTCCGCTTCTCTCCACTGCAACTCTTCATCACCATGACAAGCAACCTTAGAGCACTTACTAATAGTTGCAACTACACAAAGGATCTCTCCACCACTATAAATAGAATCAGAAATTCAAGAGAAGGATTCACCTTACTTACTTACGCTCTTAACTCTTATACTCTGATTTATACCTGATATCTAGCAATCAAATACCCGTACTTAACTCTTCCATATATTCAGAACTCCTCATTCAATATTATATATATATATATATATATATATATATTGGAAGCATTTGTACTCAATAGTCAACATCCGTGTCATAGAACACATTCTTGACAAAGAAACTTTGCTATTGTAAACTTGTTCCTCCGGGTCAAGTGAGGGTTAGTTAAAAGGAAATTTCGAAGAGGAGCTTCGGGACTGGATGTAGAACGAAAGGTCTGAACCAGTATAAAATCCTGGTGTGATTATTTTAATTTACTTTGCTACTATCATCTATCAAGTTATATTATATAGTTAGTTACATATACTTGCACATATAGTCTATACGATCCACTCATATACTTTCAATTGGTATCAGAGCAAGGTTTTGATCAAATAACAGTGACACGTTTTTGAATCACTTTAATATGGCAAGTATTTTTCAAGAAGAACAATCCATAGCACGACCTCCACACTTTAATGGATCTAACTATGCATATTGGTCAAATGTATGAGAATTTTTATGGAAGCTAATGGTCTTGAAATTATGTCAGCCACACAAGATAAATATAAAGCACCTACTACTGCTATGAACATTTGGACCGATGCACAAAAGACCTTAGCATCAAATAATGCTAAAGCTATGAATGTTTTATTTTGCTCTTTAAACAAAAATGAATTTTCACGTGTCATGTTATGCACCACTGCGTTTGATATTTGGCGTACCTTACAAATTACACACGAAGGTACAATAAAGGTCAAACAAACTAAGATTTCAATTTTACACAACCAATTTTCTTCATTCAAAATGAAGCAAAATGAAACTATTGTTGACATGTATTCTAGATTTCAAACTATCCAACACGATCTTATGGCATTAGGAGTTAAGTTTACTGATTTTGATTTAGTCTCTCGAATACTCAACTCTTTAACATCAGATTGGGAAAGGAAGGTTTTAGCTATTGAAGAAGCTAACGATCTTTCTACTCTCAAAGTTGAAGTTAATGTCCTATGAAGCTAATTTGCAGGCTCGAAAAGAACTAAATTCGGAGAAGAAGAATATAGCATTTCCAGCAACAAAAAATGATGACTCTGATTTAGATGAAGAAGAAATAGTCTTCATTGCTAATAATTATAATAGATTTAAGAAATTTAGAAAGATGACCAAATTTCAAAAAGAAGGGAAATCCAACACAACAACTCAAATCAAGTGCTACGAATGTGATCGATACGGTCATATGAAGAAGGATTGCCCTAAACTCAATAATGACAAAAAGAATAACAAAGTTCAAAAATTCAAGAAGAAGAAGGTTTCAAAGTAACTTGGGATGACTCGGATTCTTCTTCTGAAAGTGATAGCGTTAGTGACGAAGAACAGGCTAATGTATGTTCTATGGCACAAACTGAAGAGGTATGTCCTGAACTTAGCTATGATGAATTATTAGAACTTAGCATGGAATTAGATGATAAATTTAGACAAATAAAAAAATTGAACAAATAATATATAGTCAAAATAAATAGAATAGAACTTGAGGTAGGAATGTTGAAAGATGAAAAAATTATTCTAGAAGAAGAACTTGAAATATCTCAAGAAAAAATCAAAAATAAATTGATAGAAAGTGAGAATATTACTACAGTAAAAGAAATTTGTTAAAAGAAAATATTGAGTTTAAAAAAAGTATTGAATCATTGAAAATATAGAACTAAAAGAAAAATTAGATAAAATTACCAACAATGTGTCAAAATTTAATAAGAAAAACAAGATTTGGAAAATCTTACCAAAACTTCAAAACCATCGGGTAATAGAAATGGAATAGGATTTAAAAATTCTTCAAAACAAAAAGGAAATGATGCTAAAAATATTAGTTACATAAAAACTAGAAGTTTTACTAAGTCTAAATTAAATATCAAAAATATGAAAATTTGGATTCCTAAAACAAATAATAATTTGATTAGACAAAAGCATATTAATAATTACCTAGAAGGAGTAGGCTATAACAAAAATTATATTTATAAAGGTACCAAACCATCTTGGGTATGGCTACCTTCCTCTAACAATTAGGACCCTAATAAAATATATGGGTACCAATTAAAACATTCTTTATTTTGCAGGTACCCAAAATAAAAAATAAGGAGAAATGGATACAAGTAGCAGTTGCTCCAAACATATGACCAGAAATTCAAAAATGTTATCAAATATAACATACCCCGATGGTGGAACGGTAACCTTTGGAGATAATTCAAAAGGATATATCATAGGCATTAGAGAAGTCATCAACTCTGGTATATCTAACTCTCCTATTATTACAAATGTTTTATTAATAGAAAATCTAAAACACAACTTACTAAGCATTAGTCAATTATGCGATAAAGGTTTTCAAATAAATTTGAAAACGATAGATGTAATATTTTAGATAATAACAAACAACTCATTTTTGAAGGATTTAGAAACAAAAATATTTATGTATTAAAAATGAATATAAATAAAAATTCAAACTTATGTTTAACCGTCAAACAAGATGATCCATGGTTATGGCATAAACGATTTTGTCATATCAATTTTAAGAATATTAATAACTTAGCAAAATATGAGTTGGTAAGAGGATTACCTAAAATGAATTATAAATTAGAAAACTTATGTGACGATTGTCAAATTGGAAAACTAAAGAAAAGCTCGTTTAAATCTAAGAATAATATTTCTACAAAACAACCATTAGAATTATTACATTTAGATTTATTCGGTCCAACACAAATAAGGTCTATAAATTACAATAAATATGTCTTCGTAATAGTCGATGATTTTTTGAGATATACATGGACTTTATTTTTAAAACACAAAAGCGATACTTTTGGTATATTTAAAATATTTGCTAAAAGAATTAAAACTCAAATGAATTTGAAAATTAAAAATATTAGAAGTGATCACGGAGGAGAATTCGAAAATGACCTTTTTACAAATTTTTGTAATAAGAAAGGAATAACGCATAATTTTTCTTTTCCTCATACCCCTCAAAAAAATGGTGTCGTAGAAAGAAAAAATCGTACATTAGAAGAATGTGCACGAACATTACTGAATAGTAGTGGTTTACCAAAACACTTTTTGGCTGAAGCTATTGCGACATCTTGTTATGTATTAAATCGAGTAACCATACGTCTCATGACTAAACAAACTTGTTTTGAAATATTTTTTGGCAAAAAACCTAAAGTATCATACTTTAAAACTTTCGGTTCAAAATGTTTTATGCTAAATACAAAAGATAACTTAGGAAAATTTGACCCAAAGGCCGATGAAGGTATTTTTGTTGGATATTCGGATCGTAGCAAAGCATATAGAATCTTTAATAAACGAAATAATACTATTGAAGAGAGCTTACATGTCTCGTTCGATGAAAATCTTTTTAACTGTCATACTAATGATGAAGAAGAAATTATTCCACTAACAAATTCAACAAATTCTATTAATAATGAAACAAATATGCAAAATGACACCTTGATTTCATCCCCTATAATTCTTAAGAATCATCCAATAGATAATATTATTGGAAATCTTAATTCAAGAGTAACTAGAAATCAACTCAATCAAATAAGTCATATAGCATTTGTGTCAAACTTTAAACCAAAAAATTATAAAGAAGCCTCAAATGATAATTTTTGGATAATAGCTATGCAAGAAGAATTAAATCAATTTGAATGTAATAACGTATGGGAATTAGTACCAAGATCTGAAGATCAATCGGTAATAGGAACAAAATGGGTATTTAAAAACAAAGCAGACGAGAATGGAAATATTGTTAGAAATAAATCACGTTTAGTTGCTCAAGGTTACAATCAAGAAGAAGGTATAGACTACGATGAAACCTTTGCTCCAGTAGCAAGATTAGAGGCCATTCATACATTACTTGCCTTTGCAACTCATCACAATTTTAAGTTATTCCAAATGGATGTCAAAAGTGCTTTTTTGAATGATTTTATTAAAGAAAATGTATACGTCGAACAACCACCATTATTTGTTCGCGAAAAATATCCCGATCATGTTTTTAAATTACATAAAGCACTATATGGATTAAAACAAGCCCCTCGTGCATGGTACGAACGTCTTAAAAATCACTTAATAACATCTAGTTTTCATATCGGCAAAATAGATACAACTTTATTTATTAAAAGAGAAAGTAACGATATTTTAGTTGTACAAATTTATGTTGATGATATCATTTTTGGTTCAACCAACGAAAATCTATGTAATCAATTTTCAAATATTATGAAAAATGAATTTGAAATGTCACACATGGAAGAATTAAATTTCTTCTTAGGTCTTCAAATAAAACAACTCAAAAATGGAATTTTTATTCACCAAGAAAAATATTGTAACGATTTATTACGTCGATTTGAAATGGATAAAACATCAAGCAAACCAACACCAATGAGTACGACTGTTCACTTAGAAAAAGATGAAAATGGAAAAGATTTTGACGAAAAGTTATATCGAAGCATGATTGGTTCTTTACTTTATTTAACGGCCAGTCGACCTGATATTATGATGAGTGTATGTCTATGTGCTCGATTTCAAGCAAAACCAAAAGAATCTCATCTAAGAGCTGTTAAGCGTATTTTATGTTATCTATCTAGTACTAGAGATTATGGTTTGTTTTACCCTAAAGGATCATCTTTTGAACTTGCTCCATATAGAGATGCGGATTTCGGTGGATGTAGAACAGATCGTAAGAGTACTAGTGGAACGTGTCACTTTATCGGACAATCATTAGTTTCATGGTTTAGAAAAAAACAAAATTGTGTTTCCTTATCTACTTGCGAAGCCGAATCCATCTCCGCAGCTCTAGCATGTGCACAAGTGATATACATGCAACAAACACTAACGGATTTTGGTAAAATTATCAAAAAATCTCCAATATATTGTGATAACACAAGTACTATAAATTTATCAAAAAAACCCTGCTAATCACTCACGAACCAAACATATAGATATACGACATCATTTTCTACGAGACAATATTGAAAAAGGAACTATTTCTTTAGAATACGTAAATACCGAAAATCAAGTAGCCGACATTTTTACAAAACCATTAAATGAACATACTTTCACTAAACTCCAACGAAGTTTAGGTATTTTTTCACTTCATGATCTTCTTCCTTAAAGATTAATAACTTCAATTAAAGACTAAGTTTAGTTATCTATTTTATTACCACAAATTATACTTATTAATTTCTGAACCATTAAATTTTTAGACAATTAGCTGTTCTATAAATAATGTTTTCAGCTTATATATACATAGTTACATAACAACTATACACAAACAATCAATTTTTAAATAAAATATAACAATGTCTTCTGGGAACTCCTATATATCCATCTCCATCTCAACACCATCGACGGATAGCTCGGTTGACACACCACAGCGTCTTCCTACGCCTACACCAAAACAAGAGCCAACAAATAGGTGGTCCTCGTATCATACGGGTTTTACTCCAGATAATAAGAAAACTAAAAGATCTCTGTTTATTTCTCCTAACGAAAAAGAGAAAATTGATGAAATTAATCATTACTAGAAACAACAGATAGATATTCAACGAGAGCTTTATTTCAAACAAAAAGTTACGGCGCGACTGCTAAGCTTTCTAGAGAAACTGGCGATGAAGTTTTGTTCGTCACGAAAGAAAGATGTTCATGAACCGCTACCAAAATCTTGTAGTTCGTTGGATCCTTCTTTTTCATATCGTACTCCTTCAGATCCCTCACCAAGACGATATTTTAGCTCCCCACGGACCCACGAACGTGGAAATATAGGTCTTCACTTAGACCATGGAAGGATAACGAGTCAGGAAATCCTAAAACTCTGTCGCCATCTAAATAAATAAATCTTATTAATTATTGTATGTATCTATACTTATGTACTTTACAACAATAAAGATATTTGTTATCAACATTCGATAAATAAGCGAAACCATCAAACTTTAGGCTATTTTTAGCCAAACTGCAAATTTCAGACGTCTGTCTACATTCTCTAGACGTCTGAAACAATTAAAAAATTTAGCAGTGTGCATTTGTCAAACGTCTGATATATCCCCCAGACATCTGAATTTAAGTTCTGCCTCCTAAAAAAAGAATTCAAAAAATTTCAGACGTCTAACACATTGAACCAAACGTCTGACCAAGTCTTCTGTCACAAATTTATCTAAACCAGACGTCTGTTTAAAGTTTCTGCCTATTCAAACTCACAAATTCGACCAAAACAGACGTCTACACAAAATACCAGACGTCTGTTTGTATCTTCTATAAAAATTTTAGGGTAAACCAGACGTCTGCATTCAAATCTAGACGTTTGGAATTCAATCGACCATTTAAATACACCTAGATAACGTTATTTTTTTTCTCTGTCTCAAAATTATTCCACTTTACGATCTTCTTCTTGACGATTTTAATATGATTAGGTTAACTCCGGGGTTAATTGGTAGAACTTTGGGATGCTCTGACAACGGGGAAGATTTATACAACATTCTGGATATGCGCTTCAAGCCACGGAATAGTATTACTCATCAAATTTGGGAGGACGAAATGCCAAAATTTGCTTCGAAATATTTACGTCCAAAAGCTCGACTCTTGACAAGAATGATAATAAATACAGTTGTTCCACGTATGGGGAGTCACGAGCAAATAACAGAAATGGAGCACAAATCTCTATATGCTCTCTTTAGTGGAACTCGGGTAAATTAGGCCAAATTCATCTTCGACGAGCTCAAGCACTTTTGGACTCGATCACGGCCATCGATCATTTACCCTACTTATATTATGAGATTTCTTCGTGCACATAATATTCCTTCCTACCTATCGACATTCGAAGAAATATCGCCTAAATATGCTTCCACCAAATTCTTCTCTCTGATGCACCTACCTGAAATCCCTCCAGAGTTTATGTCCTTCGAAGATTGGACGCACAATCGTCAATCTCGAAAAGTTGAGCCTCCTCCTCAACCAAACATTGATCCATCCCAAGAGGAAGTACAACATCGAGAAGTCACTCGTCCTCCTCCCGTACCATTTGATTATCCGAGACAGGATGAAATTATGGAAATTCGAACGGATACAAATCCAAATGAAAGTGTTCGAGATCTCACTTTTCGGAACCAAAAAATTCTATCTCAAAATCAGAAAATTTTGGCTAAGCGAATTGAAAGTTTTGAAACTTCATTTGCTACACGACTTGCCACAATTGAAGAATCTCCCTCGACTGTTTTATCAGTTCTTAAAGAAGTATTACAACGGGTTCGTGGTCCAACACCACCCTCTGAGGATAGGGCAACCCCTGTTCCTTCTCCTCCCGCAAAACATTAAAACTAACCTCCAAAGGAAGCTTTGACATCTCCTTTAAAGGATAACACTTCTGACAACGAAGAACCAAAGGAAGATGATCCAAATAAAGCTTCCCCGAAGGAAATCTAGAATTTGGACATCGTAGTTTTTATAATTTTTGTACAAATCTATGATTGTAATCACTTCATGTTATTAATGGAATTTTCCTTTTTGACGATTGGCTTCACTGTTATAATTCTTTTTGATAATGTCAAAGAGACAAAAACAAGACTCAAAAGAAGTATCAAAAGACTTCAAGTCGATAGAAGTGGAAGAGGGATGACAAAGACACGGATAAAGCAACATGCACACATTCAGATGTCTAGGTACACTAGCCAGACGTCTGATTGATTCTTCTGGTTTGAAACTCAGAAAGAATCAGACGTCTGAAAAGCATCCAGATATAAAAAATATATGAAAGCCAGACGTCTGGTTAATAAACACAAACGTCTGAAATATAAATAGATACAAAAAATATATGAAGACCAGACATCTGAAATATTTTCCAGACGTCTGATTTTAAACTCGGCTATGTAAACTCAAAGAACAACTGTCACATCCGAAAGGACACGTTCGCTTCTCTCCACTGCAACTCTTCATCACCATGACAAGAAACCTTAGAGCACTTACTAACAGTTGCAACTACACAAAGGATCTCTCCACCACTATAAATAGAATCAAAAATTCAAGAGAAGGATTCACCTTACTTACTTACGCTCTTAACTCTTATACTCTAATCTATACCTGATCTCTAGCAATCAAATACCTGTACTTAACTCTTCCATATATTCAGAACTCCTCATTCAATATTCTATATATATATGTATGTATTGGAAGAATTTGTACTCAATAGTCAACATCCACGTTATAAACACATTCTTGACAAAGAAACTCTGCTATTGTAAACCTGTTCCTTCGGGTCAAGTGAGGGTTAGTTAAAAGGAAATTCCAAAGAGGAGCTTCGGGACTGGACGTAGGACGGACGGTCCGAACTAGTATAAAGTCCTGGTGTGATTATTTTAATTTACTTTGCTACTATCATCTATCAAGTTATATTATATAGTTAGTTACATATACTTGCATATATAGTCTATACGATCCACTCATATATACTTTCATAATGAACTGTTGAGAATCGATTTATATGAAATGATTCCCCAATGATATATTAAATATTTGATATACTATGCAAATGAAAGAAAATAAGTTGAATGAAAATCAATTTAAGGGGGAAATGAAATTTTATTATAATGGAAACTTAACTTAAGCAATTATTTTTGAAATGATTCTAAATAAATTAACATGGATGGGAATATGTTTGATATAAAAATGAAGCAAACAAAGTTTGGTGGATAACACATATGGGAACAAATGGAAAATAGATGAATTGATTTAAAATCAATTTAAATGGATCAATTGAAGCTTAATAAGATGGATATGAATATAATAAGTGTGAATGTGAATAGAATGAAATTGAATGGATTATGAATCAAGTTAAAATTGAATAAATGGTATGGAAATCAATTTGGAAGTGTATAATCGAGTGTTCGAACCCTATAAATTGTATATGCATTCTAAAACACATGATATGACTTGTTTGTGTATTAAAGCTTAATAAAATGGACTTGCATATAATGAAGCTCAAAAATGAATAGAGTGTGAAAAATTGATTGTGGATCAATTTGAAATTGAATGAAAGTGAATTTATGCAAGTAAATCACATATAAATAAATTGGGAATGGATATGAGTTTGTTTGTTGTAAATATGAATTGAGTATGATAGATTTGGTTGTAAATCATTTCAAATTGAATAAAATGATATATATGATATATGGATCCATGGAAAAAAATTAAAATTGGTGTCAGAATCTTATAATTTTTTGTAATATATGATTGACATGTTTGGGTTATGAATTTTATATCTTTAGCTAGTTAAATAAATGAAATGTTACAAAATTTCATTATTTTGAAACATATGTGCTTATTTTAAGTATGTATAGGTACATGAAGCTGTTGGATGGATTTGGGTTGCATAAATGCATATAAATAAGCCGCTTGCTTAAAAACGATAATAAAAGGGTACGCCTACCTGATAAAATGAAGAAATGATATTACTTTGATATATATTTAGTTTTTCGACCATGTGGGTCGATATATACATTTTTTTATTTCTCTTGTCATATTGTAAAAGGCTCTTTGTACAAAGATGACCTTGTCAAAAAAATTCGGAAATTTTGGGTGTTAGAAAAATCTAGAAAAGTTTTGGAAAATTTTTATTAACTAAAAAAGTTGATTATTGAATTGTCTTAGAAATCAAGGGTTTTGAGCTAAAAATGAAAGCTAAATGTTTAGGATTAAATAAAAGGGTTGGGAAGTGAATGTAGGATTTTAACTAAGTGGGTTTTAAAGGTAAATGGGTTTAATAGCATTTTTCCTACCTTAGCAAATTCGAGGACGAAATTCTTATAAGGGGGAGGAAATTAACGACCTAGAATTTTGTCATTCATTTTTGACCGTTTAATTTATTTTAAATGTTAAATTGGATTATTAATTGTTTTGAGTATGCAAATTTAGGTTGAATTAGTTAAATGGGTTAAAATTTCAAATATAATGATCAATTTGACTTGGTAAATAGTAAATTAATATTTGAAATTGGGTAAATATGGGAATCTGGAGTTAAACGTGAAAGAAAGTGATTTTTAATTCAATCTAAATTCTATTGGGATTAAAATGATAGTATGGGACTTTTGAATGGAATTAAAAGTCGGCAGATTAAAATTTGGAATTTGTATATTAATTTACTAGTGGGATTTAATACATAGAAATAATGTAAATAATCAAATTTTGATTTGATCTGAATTAAAGTGATTTCTAATATTAAATTCTATTTGAATTATAAAGGAGTTAGTAAGTTTTTAAAATTGAAATTTCAAGTAATTCCATCGATTTTGAAAATCGATCGATTTAATCGACACGTTAAAATAGCCTTCCGGGGCACAGTCTCGGAATTCGATGAAACAAGTTCCATTGGATCCGTAATTGTTTATTATTATCAGATTTCAAATTTTGTAGCGTTCGGAGTTACCGTTTGGTCGTGCGGAACATAAATGCGTTAAAATAAATATCGAAAATTTAATATTTTAATTTGATTCGTAAAGCTATCTTCCACATACGATCGAATTAGGCCTTGAAACATGTTCCATTGTGTTTGGAATAGGATAAAACATTATAAATGCCTAGCAGAATATCTCGTTTGGAGATTGTTTAATAAAGTATGTTAATTGTGAAAATAACGATAAAATATTATCTACACGCACACACACACACATATGCGCAGCAGTGAACCCTAGCCGAAACAATATGCGGCCACCTCTATCTTTTCAGTGGCTGAAAACTTCCACCCTTCTTCCTCGATTCTCTCCTCGTCCATCGACTTTTGTCGAGAACCTTCAACTAGAAAGTCGAAGAGCTCACCGAGCTCTAGAGATCCAACGGTTATGATTTGGTATGTCGGCGAGGAATAGGTGGCAAATCGATGGGGTAGGCGGCATATTCAAGCGTGATTTCCAGGAGCTTGGAGGCGCCGAGCTTGCTCGGCCTTCGGCCGATGGTGGAGTTCGAGATGCTCTTCATAGTGGTGGAGTTCGATCATCGTTTAGTGCATCGAAGTAGTAGCGACGATCAATTTTTTTTGGTGACGATGTGTTTATTTGTTTCTGAGCACCCGAGAGGGAAGAAGATGAGGAGCAGCCATAGGGCTTGGATGTACGACTTTAATTTGTTAGGGTAATATATATATTTTAAAAAAAAGAAATTATTTATGTAAATTTATATTTAAACTTTAAAATTTCGTATCTTTGTCATATGAGTACGAAATTGGACGAAACAAGTGGCGATAGGATCGTGGCGACGAGCACTATGCTCTGGAAATATCTGGAGACATTTGGAAGTTAAATTTTTTGGTTAAATCAAACTTGTTTGTTTTAAATTAAAACCGGAACGTTTGGTGAAGTTAAAACTCAAGGCGAGTTAATCTCAATCAATTCGGACTGCTTATATTAATTTTAAATAGTTAAAATTAATTATTGATTGATTGGTTGAATTGATATGTTTTTATCAATTGAAGGTGATATATATGTAGTAGTATATATATTGGAGGGATTGATATTCCCATATATATATATATATATCTATATATCTATAGCGGATGAGACCTTATGCGCCATGCATAATAGCGGAGACCCTATATACCGCGATATTCCACCTCAAAGCAGAATTTGTATTTGTATGTTGTATTAACATCTGTGGATGCAGAGAAACAAGTTTGAGGGATCCAACTGGATTCTTCAAAATTATTGAATTTGAGTTCATATATAGTGATATATGTTTGGTTGGAATAATCTGTGATAGGTTATTGTGTGATTTAAATTGATTGGATGTTATGGTAGTTTTAGCCTGGATTTTGGATTTTTTTCAAACCAATAAAATATGGTTTTGAATTAGTAATGGAATGTAAATGGGAATTTTGAAGTATTTATATAGAGTTTTGGATAAAATAAATGGCTTTGAAATTGTATTTAACTATTTTGGGATATTATGAACAGGGAATTTGGCACAAAATATATAAGAGGATTTTTAAAAAATAAATCTTTAAGCGGCGCTTGTCTAAAAATGAAAGGTTTTAAAATCAAGATTTTTAATAGCTTCAAGGATAGAAGTGAAATTTGGGAATAAGTATAAAATGGGTTATACGGGAACTTAAGTAAGATTTCCAAATGTACGGAATGAAATTGGAATCGAGAAATTGGGCTTGTTAAAAAAAGAGGATTTTTAATTATTAACTCGGTAATTTGAAAGGTGTTAAAAATATTCTAAAAATTAGTTATTTAATTATTTTAAATTGTTTAAAGCATATTTAGGTATAAATTAGTAACCTTATAATGATTGTTAAAGATTTATTATTAGCATTTAAGAATTAGTCAACATTGTTGTTTTAAAAGATAAATTATTAGATATTAACGTGGCTTTGTGTAATAACTTTTATTTAAGTGTGTTTGCCTAGATTAAACTTGAAATTTTATTTTAGAACTTACAAGCATTATTTTGAGATAATTTTTAAACAACGTTTCGGGAAGTAATGGCATACACGCATGGCGTAATCAGAGGCAGTGAGTGTCTGCAGTTAAGTTTTGGGTTTCTCTAGGATAGAGTGTTACCATTGGGCTGTGAATCCATGGTTTGATACCACAGTGGCAATTTCCATGTTATTTTAAAAGGGTTTTCAAAATATTTTTGAAAAGGATAATTTGTGAATATACCAAATTTGATAAGATAAGTACATACTCTTGGATAAAGAGATTTAATTTATTTAAAATTTAAATTAAAAAGAGACTTAATTTTTCTGTGTAAAATGGAATATATGGTTGAATTATTGTTTGTTGATAGTTAGATAACCGTGTATCAAATCTGGACCCAGAATATAACTTTGGGAAAATCTAGGAGAAACACGGGAATCATATAGTGCAGTTACCATTTGCGGTGCTATACTATACGTAAAATCTCATTTCGTTCTTTCGGGACAATGTTAAGGAAATCTGTCCACTAACGGTTAGGAGGTGATCTTCAATCCTATCTTTTTCTGTTTATTTCCTAAAGAACTAGGGTTGAGTTTACCGGAATTAACGAACGTTGTTTGGAAGAGACTGGGATCGGGTAAGTTATCCGAAAACCACTTCGACGAGTTCGTTTTCTTTGTGAAAACAAGAGCATGGAGACGAACATGGAGCAGTGAAGTGCAAGAGCTAATCGCCACTAATCCTGACGTTGATTCCAAAATGATTTAGTAGGAATAGTGCCTTCGGTTCCGTTCGAACCCAGAACGGACTTATATGGATGAATGCTATCAGTACATTATCATTGGAGGACAATGAGCATTCTAAGTGAAAATTCCTTAAGAAGGTAACTGTAGCCTCTAGCCTCATCAACCGGGAGTGAATGAAAAACATGGGAGATGCAGCAAGGCAAAGTGGGTAGCACCTAATATGGGTATGTTTATCACCTTTCTAGACACCCTCGGGTATTATGACTATGATTCATGGAAGGAGCTCGAAAATGGTGGGAACATCCAGGGTGATAGCATATTCGGTCTATCCAGGTTAGAGAAAGTCCGGTCTTAAGTAGCAGGGGTTTCCGGCATGGTCCACGGTACATTGTACTAGACATATACTGTGACAGGTGATACCACAGTACCTAGTCATTCGTATGGAATCCATTCTCCAATACGTGCCTATACGGTTTTGGTTGTAGAGCCTAATATGTTGGAATTCAATTAATGTAACAATTTCAGCTATTTGAATAAGAATTTGTACTTAGAAACTATTATAATATCAGAAGATTTGATTTGAATTTTTTTGGTTATCGTAAGGTAAAAACCTGTCGTGTTTATGTGTGGCGTAGTCTTACAAGATACCTTTGATTTTCAATGGATTTTGAAAACTTTAATAATTCAAATTGGATGTGTTTTCTCACGCTGGTTTTCCAGACCGACTTAGGTGTTATTTTATTATAATGCTCGGGTCAGACAGAGTATTATAGGTTCAGGTTAAGATGTTATGGAGCTCAGGGAGGAGCTGGATGGTGAAGATATATTACTCGTATTTGATTTTATTCCGTTGCAGTGTTTTGTTTGAAACTATCAACGAATTGTGAGGGCAGGTTATTATAACTATCCAAGCCGGTAATTATTGATTTATGTACTCTGATGTGAGATATGTATAGTACGGTTTGGGGTTTGTGTAAATATCTATTTATATTGTATGTTATTCGGTCCGCTGTGATATTTTATTTTGTTTTGTTTCTTCTTCTTCTATCTATTTTCTTTTCCCTTAACTATTTGTCTTTCTGACACTCGATCGTTTGGCATGTTATACAATAAGCGTATTTATGTTGATTTTCGAAGGTCGAAAGGGCAGGTCGTCACGCGATCGATTGGGTTTCTCCTAGTAGTGGGTCGAGCATTTCCATTAGTCGTGGTGCTTCCTCCATTGAGGTTTCCTCTTCCATTTCCTGCTTCCATATCTCCTTTCTCATAAATTGCATACCAGCCTTAGTAAGATACGGAAGAACGGTCTAAGAGAGCGGGGTATACGTACTTATATATATATATATATATATATATATATATATATATCAAATACAAGCATGTTATTATAGCGTTAACCCAAACCCTTATCTTATTAACTGATCCATTGGATTATGTTTGCAAAATCTTTTAGGTTTAAGTGTCTTTTAAAGTTTCATAAGCCTATGCTCTAATACCAACTAGTAACATCCCCCTATTTCGAGGCCCCAGACTAATGACTACAGATGCTATAGTCATCCATAGTTATTAATCCTCAGCGACCAAACATGGCGATATTAGATACATTGATACACAGAAACATAAGAATATGGAAAAAAAATTAAACAATAAAACAAATTCTACATGCCATTTCAAAATATTCCAAATTGATTACATAATCCCAATTTGCAGACCACGTTCAGATAATATATAATTATTACAAAATATGCCAAGAGCTACATATGAAGATGCCCCCTTGGTAGATCAGAGTATACAGATAGGCAACAAAACAATTTGCCTTTACAAACAAAACATACAGCAGAAATAAAAAGAACTCTAATAACAAATTTGCCTCGTGCATGTCCTCGGAAATTTTATTTGGCTAAAAGAATACCTAGAAACCTTAACTCCCAACTTACTCAAAATCAATTGAGTACCAGAGAGTTTAAGGGGAAAACAAAAACTTTGATTCAGACATAAAGCCTGGTATGAATAATAATTTACCATCTCAAACCATTTAGATATCTGGTGAGACCATGCTGCTTAGCGGAATGGGTTTTTCCCTCACTAGTATCCTAAAAACATATACTGTGCTCCTACATCCGCAATGGTTAAAAACATAGTATTTCAAAACATTATAATGATATGCAAATTAATTAAATCAATTTCGGATTACCCATCCCCATTCATTCTGACTATCTGTCATAGTTATAGTTTCTAGGATTACTATTAACCTGTTAAAATGTTAAGGACTATCTGTCGAATTACTTAGTTTTTCATGGGATCACTAAGAACCTATTGGTTACTCTAACATATTATTTATTATTGTAGTTTTCATGGGCTAACTAGGAACCTATTGGCTGACTGCCCATATCTTAATCCAGAGATAGTTTTCATGGGCTAGCTAGAAACCTGCTAGCCCCTACAAGTATCATATCGTAGTTTTCATGGGCGGACTATGAACCTGTTGTCCCCTACCAATATCATACAGTTTTCATGGGCTTACTGCAAACCTATTGGCCCTTACCAATATTTTCTTTGAATTTTTAACATCTACTAAGTAATATTCACAACTGGGTCAACCTAACTGGTTATTTTTCCCTTTCCCCAAAATGCAGCTATGGGTTAATAACAAAGTGAATAACATTTCAAAATCTTTGTTTATTTATGCTATGGTTTTTCCTTAAAAATGAGAATGAGTTATTTGTTTTAAAACCTTAGAACATCACTTTCAAAACCCTTGGATGACCTCCTTCGAAAGCATAGAAATCCTCTTTCCAAAACTCTAAGTATATATATATATATATATATATATATATATATATATATATACATACAGACACACCTTTCGAAACCAATAAGACCTTTCGATGGTATCAAGAACACGTTCTTTAAAAACATAGGTTTCAAAACAAATGAAATATCCTTTTGAAACGATTGGGTTTTACTCTTAAAACATAATTAGAGTCAAGATGGTTGTATACGAAAGTATCTTGTAACGACCCATAATTTTCGATAATTTAAAAATAGTAAATTTATTAAAGATTTATGATTTAATGTTGGAAGAAATAAAAATTTATGGGTTAATAATAAGAATGAAATTGGAATAAAATGTGATGGTATTAATTTAAGGTAATTTATAATTGCTTTGAATGTAATTTTGATTAATTGAAATGATTAAAAAGTTATAATTATATATAGATTGTAAATTAATTTTAATTATGTGTGTATTAATTGATATTGGATTAAAAGAGTAATTGATAATTTAATGTTGTATTAACTAAATAGTATGTAATAAATTGTAAATTAGGAAAAAAATGAATGTTGTGTAAATAACTATAACATTTGAGTGTAGATAACAATCATACAAATGTGATTAAATATAGAAATGGTGGCAATTGTTTACCAATTCATTTAAGCAATTGCAATTAAATGTAATTTAATATTGCTTTAATACGAGTTAAGACGATAACTGTAAAAGATAAATGCAATAAAATGTGTAGAATTGTTAATTATATTCACAAGGCAATAATTGAATTTATAAAAGAGTGAAATAAAGATGAATTAATTTATTAGGATTTTTAAACTGTAATAAAATTGACAAAAATTCGATATAATTGTGATATAGTAGCTAATACAAATAAAAGATGGTCATTGCGTCATGTTAACATAATAAGATATAAACCAGTGTAACTATATCCATAAAATGATGATTGATTGAAAAAAGATTAAAGCCAAATTATTAGAATTAAGTTATGTTTAACTAGATTTAATTTCAGTTGAAACTAAACACTGTAACTTGTATAATAATTAACACTGAATTGATATACAAATTTATTTAAATTATTGTAAATGTCTAAGTAATAAAAAATGCTAAAAATTTGTTAGTTATAAATATTGAATTAAAAAGCGATTAATTAAATCAATGTTAATTTATTTAATTAATGTGAAAATAACCATTTTGGCAACTGTCTCAGATTTTGACGAAACCAGTTCCAACGGATCTATAACTGCGAATTATTGTAAGTTTTCAAGTTTCGTAGCGATCGGACTTGTCGTTTGATCGTACGAACTTGAAACGCGTAGAAATCAATTTAATTAAATTCAATTGAAACCAATATAAAATAAGCTAATTTTTATGCTAACTTCTTCATACGAATGAATTTTGACTTGATACATGTTCCACTGAGTTTAAAATTATCAAAAACATCTATTTTGATATGTGGAATGACCCACTTTCGTTTAAGAGGCAGTATGAGCTTTAGGGGTTCGCGAAATCGTTTCGATCAATTCAATCTGTCCATTCGTTTCTATTTTATGATCTGCCTATATATAGCCTATTATAAACCCTAGCTATTTCTTATTCTATTTGTCTGTACGTACAATTCTATCTGCTTCTCTCTTTTCAATAGCAGACAAACCAAAACCAATTCCAAATTCAATTGCAAACCAAAATCAAGTCGAAAATACGGCTCCTCCAAACCACATCAAATTATATACTGTATCAAAGCTCTCGACAAGTGTAATCTACTGATGCAATTTGTTTCTCGAATTGAATCACCGTTTATCCATAAATCACTGAACATTTTCGGCCGTCTATATGAAGTTTTGACGGTCCAAGGTGGATCGTCGTCCGATTGACGATCGGGAGACTTGGGTTGGTAAAACTCATAAAGCATGTCTCGAGGATGTAGTCGCTCATCCCAAAGGTGCTCGACCTCGCAATAGTTGGCCTAGGAATGCATGCGACCGTGGGCAAACCTGGGAGCACCGGAATTTGCGTAACTTCGGGGATGGGGGTGGCCGGAGCCGCTGGGGAGGTGGGCGAAGTCAGATCGAAGGATTGTGGTCCGAGCTGCGTGCGCTTAGGCGATGTTTGCTAGCTGCTTCATTCGCATGTACGAGATAACCGGCTAGGGTTAGTATTGATGATGACCGTTTACTTTATTATTATTTCTTTTTATTATTTTTGTATATGAATCGTATATCTTCTAATCGCTATAACTTTTTCTTACAAGCATGGATTTGGATGCGGTTTCTTCCATTGCGATCGTATTGAAATCCTGGACATTTTGATCCTTGTTTGGAAAAATTATGAGACTGTTTGAATTTTGGGCTTAAATTGGATTTTTAATCGATTTAAAATCAAAGGTGATTGTTTTGACCCACTTACAATTATCAGATTATCTTATATTAGTTAAATTAAATTTATAATGTGATTAGAAATTTATCGATTGATGTTTGGTACACTTAAATTGTCATTCTTGTTAAATTTGACTTTTATTTCCTTAAATCATTGTTTAATTTAATATTGAATCAAATTGTCAATTTAATACCTATTAATGATAATCAGTTATTTATTAATGTTTATTGGTTAATATGGATGATGACTGTGATGTGTGTTTGATTGTTGATATTGGATGACTGGATGTTGTATTTTTATATGTTATAACACAGCAAGTCACTTATGGGTTGAAATGATACATACCCGAATGATTTATGGATTAGAGAAAAATTGTTATGGGTTGAAATGATAGACTCAAGCGATTTTATGGATTTTTATTTAATTTTGGATTGCAGTTTGAAATGATATATAATGATAAAATTTTAAATCACGAATTGGAATGATAAATATTTATATCACTTAACCCTAGGGTAGAAAATTATATACGGACACCTGATTGGTTAAATTAAATAATTTTTAATCTTACTAGTATTTTGAAATAGAGATGTATTTATATAAACTGAATTATTTCCGATAATCCAAACGTAAATGCTGAAATTAGAATTGATTTAATGAATTGTTCAAAGGGTTTAAATTAGCATTCCAAAGTTGAAGTGGCAAAAATAAATGAATTTATCGAAATTGAGTTATTGAAATATAACGACCCGTTATTTCGAACCATTCGCATCCATATATGTCGGACTTGAATTTCTCAAAGCAACAGATTGTTAATTTATATTTGGCAAAACTCAGCATATATAGTAAATAAATCAATCACAGAATCACAGACACAAAGTAATAAACAATATGCGGCGGAATAAATAAATAGCAGTTCGTATAGCTACTATGTGAACATCAGAGTTTAAAGTAAAATACAATAGATATCTGATACACAGAAGTTACTAATACAAATGTAAAGGACAAGTCAAAACAGAACAACTAGAATACCGAAATAATTGAAAGCTAGATAGATTGATCTTCAAACAAGGCTCCAATTTCCAAAGGTGAGTCTCAAATGCAGTGACACTCGGTCTGACATGAACATAAACCAAAACAAAAAAAACACTCAAGTTAGGATTAACATTCTTGTATCAGTAAATTTAACTTAAGTGAAATGTCAACTGAAATACAAGTAACTTAAAGGATGTTTGGGATACCCATCCTCTAAGGGTCCGTGGAACTATCTGCTATGTAGTACAATACGCTATTATAATATGTCTATAGTAAAGTAAAGTATTAAAATAGCATTAAGGCATTGCCCATATCCCCTTTAACACATTCTATATAATGTCGTAGTCTATATAGATACTGTAAACTCCAATCGCAAGGGGGCTATCAGGGAGCACTCCATAGGTACGACACAAACCAAACTCGTAGAAGACGCGATAAGGCATATAACAAGGCACGCGAGGCAATGTCCAGGGTAGGATTCTATCGTTTTAGGGATTCAGACTGGTGGTAACGCATAGCAGCTACTACCTCCCACCTCGAGACACACTCCTAAATCAAAGGTGCACCCAACCAAATCACAAAGTAATAGAATGGTATCGAAGAAATGTGCCCGATCGAAGGAATGACCTCACTTGGTCTGGCATGGCTCCTGTTTTAGCCACATCAAGCTGACTCATGGGAGTGAGGGCTGCACTAAAACCTCATATAGAATCGTCGCCAAACCATCATACTTCGTTTTGAAATCTCCACCACGAACACAGTTGTTAAAGTGGTTTTCAGTATTGGTAGAGAGTGTGACAATATCCGATCTCGATCTCTTTAACAACCAAACGCTTATTTCACACCGTGGCCATTTCATTTCAAATAGTTCATACTTCATATCCAAATATCATATTCATTTCACAACCATATCAATTTGATATCATTATTCACTTTAAATAATATTCATTTCCAGAATTGTAACACTTTCAAATTTATAACACTTTCGAAATTATAACATTTTTGAGATCACAACACTTTGGAAATCATAACAATTTTGAAGTCATAACATTTTGAAATCATAACACTTTTGCATAACACTTCCAAATTAAATAGTTTAGATATTGAAAATAATACATATATTAAAATAGTTATAACTTAAAATAGTTTATATATTAAAATAATTTATATATTAAATAGTATGTATATATCAAAAATGGTTTATATATCCCAAATTCAATTTAAATCAATCCCAGTTCAACAATTTTTAAATTTAAATGGTTAAAGATTCAATTTAAATTCTCATTAAACCATTTTCGTTTTATCAATTTCAAATCCGGGTTTGAACTATCTCTTCAATTCCAATAAGATTCAAACTTTAAATATTCATACATTTCAATATAAGTTTCATTTTGATTTCAACATTTAACTTTAATTTTATTCATATTGGAAAATATCAACTTAATTATTTTAATAACAATTAAATAAATCTCAATTTATAAATTTAAATCAATATTAAATATTTAGTCTCAATTGTATTCAAAATTGAGAATATTCATTTAATCGCTTCTTATCCAATCGAGTTATAAATCATATCTTTCAAAATCTTAAAAATCAACAAGTTCAAATCAATTCTTATTTAAATTCAATTATTAACCAATTTAAATTCTAAGCCAACATTGATTTATCTTCCCAACCTCTATTATTAAAGTTACAAAAAATCAAATTTTAAAATTTAAATATAAATTTAAATAAATACTTAAAAAAATTCTATTAAATTAAATCTTATTATTAAATTTATTTTATATCAAATCTAATTTTATGTAATTTCAAAAATAAAATTATAAGAAAAATCTTGAAAATTTTATTTTTAAAACTAACTTATAAACTTAAAATTTCCAAAACGTATAATTTTAAAATTCTAAATTTTACACATATATTAAAATAAATTCTTTATATTATAATTTAAAAATCAATATCTAATAAAATCCATATATTCCCTTTCAGACTTTGGAAATCATTTTTCAAAATAGGCTAACGATATCCGTATATAATTTTCTATCCTATGGTCAAGTGATACAGATGTTTATCATTTCATCCGTAATTTAAATATTTACAGGCATATATCATTTCAACCCGTAATCCCAAAATTTTAAAATAAATGAAAATTACTTGGGTTTATCATTTCAACCGATACCGATTTTCCCTTATTCTACATCGTTCGGTTATGTATCATTTCAACCCATAGGAATTTCTAAACTAATATGGAACCAACAGAGTGAGAACAAATATGATAAAAATATAACATATTAACAACATGCATATATCATCGGTTACAAATTAAATATAATACATATACAACAGGATATGGTGTCATATATCATAGGTGAACAATTACAGATAATGGCATATCATATTTAACAATTAAATAACTAACAATTCAAATTTAACAGCATATTTCAATCATCATTTCATGTGAATTTAAATTTACTAAATATAAGAATGTTAATCGTGAGTGATTGCCCACCTTTCGAGGCTAGAGAAAATAGACAGCACGATGGGCTATGATTTGAATCACGATCTAGATGATCGACCTATCCAAACAACAAATCTCAAAGCAAAGTAAGCTGAACACAGATTTGATGGACAAAGCTGATAAATTGGAATCGATGAGAACAATTGAAATTAGCTTGATATAATGGAATATATATATATATATATTATAAAAATCAATATTTTAATTTAAGACAAATATTTAAATAAAAAATATATATAATTTAATAATCATTATTCTTAAAACCCAAATATTCAAAATCAAAGATATAAATATATATATATATATATATATTATAAAAAGATCAATACTTATAATCAATATGTGTAACCAAAATCAAATACTTATGTATATATAAGAATGTAAATAATATAAAACGAAGGAACCAAAATAACTTAACATATTATTCATATATATGTATTTTTCTATTGAGCGGTACACAGTAAACTTTGAACTATATATTTATATGATACCCGTTATATATACTCACTATATGTATACACAACAACCAAGTTTTACATAATGTATACAAATTTATATATAAACAAAGAGGTTATATTTCTTATATAAACACACACACACACACACATATATTTATAAACCTAATAGACCGGCTTATAACAAATATAACAATATATTATAAACACTTTATATTATATATAAACACAGTTTAAAAAAATTCAATATCTGTATATAAAAAAACCATATCTATATAAAATTTATATGTTCTTCTCTGATACGAAACATAAATCATATAATATACCTTTAAAAGCAAAATGGATTGGGGAAAAAATGAGCAGGCAAAAGAATGGCACGCATGCATAATAAAGCTTATATAAAAGGAGAAGTGAAGGTTGCTCGGATTGACAGGGAAGTGGAAAAGTGGTTGCTCGCCTAGGTTGGGCAGGGTTAATCGGGTGGAAGGCCAAGCGTGTGTGTGAGAGAGAGAGGCTCTCGGTGGTTTGGGCTGCTGTGTGGTGGTTGCGGCAGTTCTGGTGGAGGTGGTTGGGCATGGATTTGGTTGATCGGCATGTGTGCGTTTAGGCGGAGGCAGGATACTGGTCATCGAAGGGCTGGTGTTGCTTAGGGGTAGGGAGGCTAGAGGCTGACACGGAGGAGGTGGGCTCAGTGATATTGATGGTGAAATGTGTGAGGTTGTGGCAAAGTGGGGCTGTGAGTCTGAGTTTAAGTGGTTGGCATGAGCAATGGAGGTGAAGAAGTGGAAGATCAGAGGTGATCTAGTGGTAGCAGTCTAGGGTTTCAGTGGGTTGTGGGTCAGCAAATGGAGGGGAGAGGCTTGGAGGGTAGGCTCAGGCTGCCGCGTGTGAAAGGAGATGGAATGGTAGGAAAACGAATGAGCACGGTTCGGCCATGAATACAAATGTTTGAAGCTTTAGGGACCTTTATAATATGAGAATATAAATATAACTTAATATTATATTTTCTTTTTAATAAGCACAGAACTGAAAGGGGAGAAAGAAAATGAAGTGAACAACAAATGTAAATTGAAATGGCGGAATAACAATAGTCAGAAGTTGTATTAACTAGTGGCTATTGGCATTATCTGATGGACAAACTTAGGGACAAAGGAAAGCTAAAAGGCTCAAAATGGGTGCTGGTGCGGTTACTCGTTTCGTAGATTTCGCCGCGTACCGGATATCGAAACACAAAAATGAATATACTGCAGAGATCAGCACAATGAGACGAACAAAACGGTACACAGATACCAACGATACGACCAAATTATCAAAAGTCGATATTTGCTGCAAAATGCTTTTAAAACTCCAAAAATAAGATAAACGAGGCTATGGCAGGTCAAATTTGACGAAATGAAATATGACGTCTCACTCGGAAAATCATAAACATTTTTATTATATAAAAATATTAATATTTCACTAATATTTTATTTGCATCAATATTAACTGATTTAAATTGAAATTAAAAATTACACAATAGAACTAATTTCATATTTTCCAATAAAAATTTGCCATTTTCTACATTTAAACAGACGCATTCCAAATATCAAATTTTCATTGTTAAATTTAATTGTTTATTTTTCATGAAAAATTCAGTTAATTACGTTGTAAAATAGTTAAAATTTATGGGTCGTTACATGAAATGTTGGAGATAACTTTGAAATCTATTTTAAGCTAATTAATTAAAGTAATTTAACTATTTTAATCAATTTAAACTATTTTAATTTATTTTAATCTATTACTTTAATCCAATTTAATCTACTTCGCCTATTTAAAATAATTAGATTTATTTAATCTATTTAAATCTACTCAATACAATTTGAAACCGCTTAATCTATATTTAATCTGTTTAAATCATTTTAACTCTAATTAAATCTATTTAATCTATATTTAATCTATTTAAATCATTTTAAAACCAAATTTAAAACTATTTAAACATTTTTTACTGTGTAAACTATTTTAAATCTATTTAAACTATTTTTAAAACTATATAAACTATTTATAATTACCTAAACTATTTTTATAATTTCAGACTGTGTAAAGTTGAAGTTTTATATTTAAATCCTTGATTTTTAAGTAGAATACGATTTAATGATGTTATAATATAAGTAGGGATTTAAATGACATATTTGAGTTATATGATGATTTTGGAACAAGGATTTAATTAAACTATTTTATCGATAAATTCTAAAATGAATATGACTTTGAAGGTAAATATGATTTTTGAAAGTGATATGATTTCAAATGTGATATGATTTCAAATGTGATATGATTTCAAATGTGATATGATTTCTAAAGTGATTTCGAGAATATGATATTTTGATAATCAAAGTTTGAGTTGAGTTTTTGAAATGTAAAAGAACTATCTGGTGTGAAATAAGCGTTTGGTTGTTAAAGAGACCGGGATCAGATATTGTCATACTCTCTGCCAATACTGAAAACCACTTTAACAACTATGTGCGTGGTTGAGATTCCAAAAATGAAGTAGGATGCTTTGGCAAACGATTTCTGTATGAGGTATTTACGTGGGCCTGATTCCCTTGAGTCGGCTTAGATGTGACTAAAACAGGAGTTATACCTGGGCCAAGTGAGGTCATTCCTCCGATCGGACATGCTTCTTCGATACCATATTATTACTTTGTGATGATTTGATGGCCACCCCTCGATTTGATTATGGGAGTGTGTTCCAAGGTGGGCGGTAGTAGCTGCTATGCATTACCACCAGCTCGGTCGTACAATTGGTAAATCTACCCTGGCATTGCCTCGAATTCCGTGTTCACATTCCCTAAAGCACGGTCTCCGAGTTTGTTTTGTATCATACCTATGGGGTGTCCTCTGGGTAAACCATCGGTTTGGTGGAGCCTACGACATTTTATAAACTACGGAAAAATATAAAATGTGTAAAGGGGGCATAGGTAACGGCTTAACGCTATTTTAAGACTTTACTTTATTGTAGACACTATTATAATAGCGTATTGTACTACATAGTAGGTATTTTAACGGATCCTTAGGAGATAGAAATCCTGAACATCTCTAAAGTTATTGCACCTACGTTAGACACTTGATAGAAGATGTCAAATCCCCTTAACATCTCTGATGCTGTTACACCCATACTTATTTACTGTTGATTTAACTTACGAAAGATTTTTTAGTTCTGACTTGAGTGTTTTGTCTTTTCAATTCGCTTGGGCCAGTCTGAGCTTTTCAGTTTATTAAAGACTACTTTCTAAGGACGAAGACGAAGATATACTACTACTATTATTTATTTTATTTATTCCACTGAATTATGTTGTTCCGCTGCATTTTTTATTCTTATTTTACGTAACTCGGATTTTGTGTTGTAAAAGAATAATCAAATGTATTTGTAAAACAGCTTCATGAACTGTTATTTGATTATTATATTTTATCATTCCGCTACGAGATTCTGTACTTGTTTTCTTTCTTTCTTTGCTTTTTCTTATTTACCCACAACAATCTGCCCTTTTGAATGGTTCGAGTCTGACGTGTGTGGTTTGTCGTCGATTTAAACCGTCCTAAAAGGCTGGTCGTTACAGTTGGTAACAGAGCTTTGGTTTAGCGATAACCTTAGCATTGTAGGGTCTTACTCATATTAAATAGGGTAGTAATACCTTAAAATGAGTCATTGAGTGTGTATACGAGAAAGCGTATTTGTTAGCTCTATAAAAACGGTTGGTATTGTGTTAATTTTTTCCATTTTGTATTTATAAATTCTGGTCGGTGCATAGGATGCGTTTGGTTTTGATGTTGTTTTTGAGATATTTTGAGAGCTATAATGCTTATCAATAGGCTAGCTATATTTGAAGAATTTAAAATTCAAATTTAAATGGAATTTGAATTGATTTTAGGATAAATTTGAATTGAATTTGTATTGAATTCAAGTTATCGGTTTTGAGATATCCTTTTAAGTTTTCTCCGTTCATCACCGTTGGGAGCAGCGGTGGTATTCGTAAGGATGTCTGATGGACTCTTAGGCTTTGCGTCGATTATCGCAAGCTTAATGAGTTAACCATCAAGAATCGTTATCCCTTGCCGAGGATAGACAATATGTTCGATCAATTGAATGGTGCTAAGGTCTTTTTATAGCTTGGTATATGAGATCGATTGGGATTTCTAAACACTCAGCAGGGCATACCGACACAGCTTTTGTTTTAAAATATAGGTAAACGGAATAATTTTTCCTATTATGTATTTTGTATGGAAAATAATAAATTTGACAAAAGATATAGTTGGATGTAATATGTTGTTTGTTAGGTAGAGAAATTTTATAAATATTGATTGTAAACTAGGATTTACAAGTAAAGAAAAAAATAATGATAATAAATTGGTATTCGGGAACTTAAATTCTGAGTTTTTGAAAATTCCTTTCGGAAGATTTTCGAATATAATATTAGTATTATTTGGAAGTATTTTTTGATATAAATATTTCAATGTGATTTGGAAGGAAGTTTTAAAAAGAATATAAAGGAAATAAGTTTTGTACTCTCTTCTCTATCGTTGGAAAATAATTTCGGTGATGAGTGCATGCATCATCGATGTTCATTTTCGGATTTCAAAGTGGGAAGACTACTGTAGTAGTTTTCTGCATATCCATTTTATAAGCGAAACTTAATTTTTAATTTCTGGACTTGGATTTATATATGTATATATATGGATAAGTTATTAGTATATATGTATTATTTTATAATAATTGAAATGAAACCCGGTAGTTTAGTTCTTAAGTTACTATAAATTAGAAATTGAAATTATTGTAATGAATGGAATCTTCACTATATTAATAATTGGAAACTTCTAAAATGAAAATAAGAAATTTTATGTTCAAATGATTAATGAAATAGATAAGAAATTGGAAATTGGTAGCTAACCGGTTAAAGAATAATAAATTTTTAGAAGATTTAACTATTAAACATTGTGTTTACTAAAGTGAATGAGGTAATTTGTGTAACTTTTTATTACTTCCAAAAGACACACACATATATAACTTACCGAGTTGTTAAAAGTTGAAATGTTAAAAGGAATATGTAATATAATATTGCACAAGTAAACTGTAGTAAATGAAAGTGTTCAATGGACTTACTTTTAAAAATAAGAATTCTAATGTTATAAATTGTTATAAACTAAAGTAAATAGATGAAATGCTACTAACTAAATGTAATAAAAGTAAATAATGTAAGACAAATGATTATAAGCTTAAATTAACATTTTAAGCTATTTATAATCGGATTGAATAGAAAAGGTGAATACTATAACTGATGGATTATAAACTTAAATTAATATTGAAGCCATTCATGATTAAAATGAGTACTACATTAATTGAATGATTATAACTTCAGAAACCATTGAAATGATTTAGAAATGGAGTTAATATTTAGTAATACTATATATGGAAGAATGAATGTGACAAAGAAATAATCTATAAATGGTAAATTGAATTATATAGAAACTTATCTAATAATTTATACTCCAATAATTGAAAAAAACAACTTATTTAAGCAATGAATGTAAAGTAGTAAAATGAAAGAAAATGGCATTGTATGAATAAGGAGAAATGAAATTTTGTAAGTAATAATGAATATAAATTTATGAAAATAAACATTATATGAATGCGAAAAGAAAAGTAAATGATGGAAAAAAAAGAAAATCAAACTAAATTATGAACGTGAAGTAAATTGAAATAAAATGTCTACAATAATCAATCCATTTATGATCCAAATAATTTAAATGGATATAACTTATGTAAGTAAAGAATGTAAACTAATGAAATAAGCTTTACATGAGTGAATTAAAATTTGAAATTCTATAAGTAATGAACGGGAATTAAAGAAAATCATTGTACGGGAAAAACTAAAAACTAAAATAAAAAAATGAATGAACAATAAATGATATGAAAGAGATAAATAGAGTAAACTTAAAAATATGTTGAATTCTTTGTTTGTTGGCTTATGGATTGTTGGGAAATGATACTTCTATTTTGTATAAAGATGTATAAATAATCTATAAAGTTATATCTATGGCTGTTGAATGTATGGTTTACTTCATAGTTCATTTATCATTTTATATGATTAGAGGTTTCTAAACCCAAACAAACCAATTGTTGGTGGTTATGGATGTAAAATTGATATTTTTGACTGTATGTGATGATTGTATGATTTGTTTGAAAGAAATTGTTGTTACGTTGTGGTGTTTTGTTGTTATTAGTTGAAACAACGTAAATATTTTCTCTTTTACTTAATTATTGACTTCTTTTGCTTATATAACTGAAATAAGATTTATGGAAGCAATAGTTACAGCTTTTGGTTTCATAAAATAAGCATTATTTGCCCGACAAATAGGTACGTTCTCGGATTACAGTTTTATAGCGATATTATATTGTTTTCCCGTGTTTTTGGATATTTTATTTTGAAATATATGACATATATTGTTATTATTGATATTATTTTATCTCCCAAACCTTTTCATATAAAGGAGACTCTACCGAAATTTTACGTGAATTTTAGACTTAGAAAATTGTGTGAAATGTCTTCCAAAATTTTGTTAACTCGAATATAAAAGAATTAAATTGTTATAAATTGATATATTTTATTTGAATTTATTTAATTATGTACATTGATTATTTATAAATTTAATATTTTGAATAAGATATATTGATTTCTTGATTCCTTCTTCTCCCTTCTTTTTCCTTTTCGAGAACGAAAAGTTTTGAGTGAGGGCGAGTGTAATGACCCGTAATATTTGATAATTTTAAAATAATAAATTTATTAAAGATTTGTGATTTAATGTTGGAAGAAATAAAAATTTGTGGGTTAATAATAAGAATGAAATTGGAATAGAATGTGATAGTATTAATTTAAGGTAATTTATAATTGCTTTGAATGTAATTCCAGTTAATTGAAATGATTAAAAAGTTATAATTAGATATAGATTGTAAATTAATTGTAATAATGTGTGTATTAATTGATATTGGATTAAAAGCGCAATCGATAATTTAAATGTTGTGTCAATTAAATAGTATGTAATAAATTATAAATTGGGAAAAAATGAATGTTTTGTAAATAACTATAACATTTGTGTGTCGATAACAAACATAAAACTGTGAATAGATATAAAAATAGTGATAACTGTTATTTGTTACCAATTCATTTAATCAATTGCAATTAAATGTAATATAATGTTATTTTAATATGAGTTAAGACGATAACGGTAAAAGGTAATTGCAATAAAATGTGCAAAAATATTAACTATATTCACAAGGAAATAATTGAATTTATAAAAGAGTGAAACAAAGATGAATTAATTTATTAGGATTTTTAAATTATAATAAAATTGACAAAAATTCAATATAATTGAGATATAGTAGCTAATACAAATAAAAGATGGTAATTATGGCATATTAATGTAATAAGATATAAACCAACGTAACTATATCCATAAAATAATGATTGATTGAACAAAAAGATTGAAAATCATATTTGACTAATTTATTGGAATTAAATTATATTTAACTGGATTTACTTTCAGCTGAAAGTGAACACTGTAGTTGGTGTAATAATTAACACTGAATTGATATGCAAATTTGTTTTAAATTATTGTGAATGTCTAAGTAATAAAAAATGATGAAAATTTGTTAGTTATAAATGTTGAATTAAAAAGTGATTATTTAATGTTAATTTATTTAATTAATGTGAAAATAGCCATTTTGGCAATTGTCTTGGATTTTGACGAAACCTGTTCCATCGGATCTGTAACAGTGAATTATTGTAAGGTTTCAACTTTTGTAGCGATCAGACTTGTCGTTTGATCGTACGAACTCGAAATGCATAGAAATCAATTTAATTCAATTCAATTGAAATCAATATAAAATAAGCTAATTTTAAAGCCAACTTCTTCATATGATAGAATTTTGACTGATAGCTGTTACATTGAGTTTAAAATTATCAAAAACATCTATTTCGATATATGGAATGACCCACTTTCGTTTCGGAGGCAGAATGGGCTTTTCGGGTTCCCAAAATCGTTTCGATCAATTCAATCTTTCCATTCATTTCTATTTTCTGATCTGCCTATATATAGCCTATTATAAACCCTGGCTATTTCTTGTTCCATTTTTTTGTACGTACAATTATGTCTGCTTCTCTCTTTCCAATGGCAGACAAACCAAACTAATTCCAAATTCAATTGCAAACCAAAATCAAATCGAAAATCAGACTCCTCCAAATCATACCAAATTATATACCGTTTCGAAGCTCTCAACGAGCGTAATCCACTAGCGCAATTTCTATCTCGAATCGAATCATCATTTATCCAGAAATTGCTGAACATTTTCAGCCGTCTATATGAAGTTTTGATGATCCAATTGTGGATCGTCGTCCGATCGACGATCGTGAGACATGGGTTGGTAGAGCTCGTCAAGCCGGTCTCGGGGATGTAGCCGCTCATTCCAAAGGTGCTCAACCTCGCCGTAGTTGGCCTAGGATTGCAAGCGGCAGCTGGCGAACCAGAGTGCACCAGAATTTGCGCAACTTCGTGCATGGGCACGGCCAGAGCTGCTGGGGAGGTGGGCGAGGTCAGATCGAAGGATCTTGGTCCGAGTTACGTGCGCTTGGGCGATGTTTGTTAGCGGCTTTATTCGCATGTACGATATAATGGGCTTGGTTTAGTGTTGATGATGACCTTGTACTTTATTATTATTTCTTTTATTATTTTTAAATATGAATCGTGTATCTTCTAATCTTTATAACTTTTACTTATGAGTTCGGATTTGGACATGGTTTCTTCCCTTGCGATCATATTGAAATCCCGGACATTTTGACGCTGGTTTGGACGAATTATAAGACTGTTTGAATTTGGGCTTAAATTGGATTTAAAATCGATTTAAAATTAAATGTGAGTGTTTTGACCCACTTACAATTACTAGATTATCTTAGTTAGTTAAATTAAATTCATGATGTGATTAGAAATTTATCGATTGATTTTTGGTGTTCTTAAATTGTCATTCTAGTTGAATTTGACTTTTGTTACCTGAAATCATCGTTTAATTTAATATTGAATCATATTGTCAATTTAATACTTGTTAATGATAATCAATTATTTATTGATGTTTATTGGTTGATATGGATGATGATTATGATGTATATTTGATTGTTGTATTGAATAACTGGATGTTGTATTTTTATATGTTATAACACTACAAGTTCCCAATGGGTTGAAATGATACATACCCGAACGATCTATAGATTAGGGAAAAATCGTTACGGGTTGAAATGATAGACTCGAGCAATTTTATGGATTTTTATTTAATTCGGAATTGCGATTTGAAATGATATATAACCATAAAAATTTAAATTGCAGATTGAAATGATAAATATACGTATCACTTAACCCTAGTGTAGAAAATTATATACGGATATCGAATTAGTTAAATTAAATGATTTTTAGTCTTAAAATTTTGAATTCAGTTAACTGGTATTTTGAAATAGAGATGTATTTATATATACTCAATTATTTTCGATAATCCAAACGTAAATGATGAAATTGGAATTAATTTGATGAATTGTTCAAAGGGTTTAAATTGGCATTCCAAAGTTGAAGTGGAAAAAATAATTGAATTTATCGGAATTGAGTTATTGAAATGTTGGGTATAACTTTGAAATCTATTCTAAGCTAATTTAAACTATTTTTATTAATTAACTATTTTAGTCAATTTAATCTATTTTAATCTATTTTAATCCAATTTAATCTATTTTAAACTAATTAAATTTATTTAATCTATTTAAATCTACTTAATATAATTCAAATCTGCTTAATCTATATTTAATCTGTTTAAATCATTTTAACTCTAATTTAATCTATTTAAATCAGTTCAAAACTAAATAAATAATATTTAAATCTATTTCAACTATTTTTACTATATAAACTATTTTTAAAACTATATAAACTAATTACAATTACATAAACTATTTTCTATAATTTCATACTGTGTAAAGTTGAAGTATTTATATATAAATCCTTGATTTTAAGTCGAATACGATTTAATGATGTTATAATATAAGTAGGGATTTAAATGACATATTTGAGTAATATAATGATTTTGGAACAAGGATTTAATTAACCTATCTTATCGATAAATTCAAAATGAATATGACTTTGAGAGCAAATATGATTTTTGAAAGTGATACGACTTCAAATACGATATGATTTCGAAAGTGATTTTGAGAATATGATATTTTGATAATCAGAGTTTGAGTTGAGTTTTTAAAATGTAAAAGAACCAACTGGTGTGAAATAAACATTTGGTTGTTAAAGAGACGGGATCAGATATTGTCATACTCTCTACCAATACCGAAAACCACTTTAACAACTATTTACATGGTAGAGATTCCAGAAATGTAGTAGGATGGTTTGGCGAACGATTTCTATATGAGGTATATATGTGACCTTGACTCCCATGAGTCAACTTAGATGTGACTAAAACAAAAGGTATACGTGGGCCAAGTAAGGTCATTCCTCTGATCAGACATGCTTCTTCGATACCACATTATGACTTTGTGATGAGTTGGTGGCCACCGCTCGATTTGATTATGGGAGTGTGTTTCGAGTTGGGTGGTAGTAGCTGTTATGCGTTACCACCAGCTCGGTTCTGCAATTGGTAAATCTATCCTGGCCTTTCCTCAAGTGTCGTGTTCACATGCCCTAGAGCGCTGTCTACGAGTTTTTTTTGCATCGTACATATGGGGTGTCCTCTGGGTAAACCATCGGTTTGGTGGAGCCTACGGCATTGTATAGACTACAGGAATATATATAAAATGAGTTAAGGGGGATATAGGTAACCCCTTACGCTATTTTAATGCTTCACTTTATTATGGACACTATTATTGTAGTGTATTGTAATACATAGTAGATAGTTGAACGGATCCTTAGGAGAGGGAAATCCTAAACATCCCTTAAGTTATTACACCTACCTTAGACACTGAATAGGAGATGTCGAAACCCATAAACATCTCTGACGCCGTTACACCCATACTTATTTACTGTTGATTTAACTTACATAAGATGTTTTAGTTCTGGCTTGAGTGTTTTGTCTTTTCAATTCGCTCGGGTCAGTCTGGGCTTTTCAGCTTTTTGAAGACTGCTTTTCGAAGGACGAAGACGAAGATATAGTACTATTATTATTTATTTTATTTATTCTGCTGCATCTTGTTGTTCAGTTGCATTTATTTGTTTATTCCTGTTTTATGTAACTCAGATTTTGTGTTGTAAAATAATAATCAAATGTATTTGTAAAACAACTTCATTAACTGTTATTTGATTATTATATTTTGACATTCTGCCGTGAGATTCTTTATTTGTTTTCTTTCTTTCTCTGCTTTTTCTTATTTACCCTATAACAATCTACCCTTTTGAATGGTTTGATTCTGAAATGCGTGGTTGGTCATCGATTTAAACCATCCAAAAAGGCTGGTCATTACATATCTCTTTCGAAACCATCAAGAACTAGTTTCGGGAAGAGTTTATGGTGTCGGAGCCATCTAGTTCGAAAGCAAAAACTTAAAATCAAAACTTCGAAGTTCGGGGTCGAAACCCCTTACGACTCCATCTCCTTCGAAACCCCAACCCCTTTTGAAAATAATAAGGAAAAAAGTTTGGATTAAAGTTTATCAAGAGCAACCACTTCGAAAGAAGTATTGGATAACACGTTCGAAAGGTAGAGTAGCGGCTAAGTTTCGACTAGCACGAAACCAACCCCTTTCAAAAGATTTCATTTAAAAGAAAATGATCTCCTTTGAAAGTTAGTACTTTCAGTATAACATGGCAACCTTCTTTGAAATCTAAACATACACCCTTTCGAAAACCATAAGTTTCGACCAAGTCAAAAGCTTTGAGCAAAATAAGGCAAGGACTTTAACTTAACTTAACTTATAAAACAAAGTAGGATTTCGACCCCATCGGAGGCTTACCCTTCGACACCAAAGCTTCCGCCTATCTTCCAATCCACTACGTACCTTCCAGGAGATACCATGTGTATTGATTTCGCTTATAAAGGTTTCAATTTTGATGGTTTCGACTATAATAAGGCGGAACTAAGGTGTCGGAAAGTATCTTCCATTAAAGGCGAAACACATATTTCTGATTTAAAAGCTGAACCGTAGAAACTTTAAGTAATTTCTTTTTTTAACAACTTGCCTAGTTGGAAAACACTGACTGGCTGCCATAAAACTTTTATTTTAGTTTACTTCTAAGAATACTGCATTTATTCAGAACCTAAATTAAAGGATTTAAATGTTAAAACCTTTCCAAATAACCTAAATCCGACATTTGTAGAAAAGCCTCTCTTCCAAAATAATTTATTTCCCCTAGTAAATCAATTGGAAAAAATCCTCAAAAATCACAGAAATTCGAACTAATCATGTAATCAAACATATTAAAAAATTTACACCCAATTTCCTCCTGAAATTCACAAAATAAATATTTAACCCAATCATATCATATTTTCCATCAAAAATTCATCATAAAATTTTCATAGGTTGGAAAATTTTGAAAATTAAAACCCATCTCCAAAATTTTGTTTTACTTAACATACAAATTTTCCATGGTATTTCAAAATCAATATCTCATGGTTTTACTCTTAAAACCATACGAATTATTTATATAAGTAATTGTTTAAATCAATAATTCATAATTTAAAATCATAGGATTTTGTAAACCAAAAAGAGATGGAATAAATTATTATTCACCTCAGGTTTGATAAGAAACTTGAGATTTATTGTTGATTAATCCTTCGTAGCTTGATCTTTGGCTTTAGATTAAAAATTCCATCTTTTCCTCTTTGGTAATGGCCGGCTTTTATTTAAGTTTTAAATTTTGTGATCGTGAAAAAATGAAACGTGAATGGACGTAGAGAAGAAGTAATAACCATGTAAAATAAATGGCGATTTACTAAATGCCCATATGTAGTTTATTTAACCAATAATCGATTTTAAATCCCATTTATTTTGTTAGTAAACACAACCCTATTATGTAATTTAATCAAATCTCTATCTTATTATCATCATTATTCTATTTAATTTAGCTAATTAAATTTTCTGAATAATGTTATCAAAAATTAGGGATGTTACATATACTTTTAATTAAATTGACTAATTAATATAACAACATTATATCAAGTATATAATAGAAAGAAAACACTTTTATTTGAATAAGATTGGTCAACGAGTTAGACGTATGTAACAAATTACATGACTGCCCCTAGGGCATACCCCTAACTCTATCACATAATGTAGGGCTGCTTGCCACTAACCTCGTGATTCCTATGTTATATATATAGTGGTAGTAGTACCTTAATTTTGAAATCTTCAATTCAAGGACTTGTTGCTACTAATCCTAGGAGCAATTCCCAAACAAGATGTAGTAGGAGTGTCATCGGTTTGTCATGTTCCTGGACAACTTGTATAGACGAGCGTCTGACATAGTATTTCTAAAACCACATATATTGGTTTCTACAAACATACATCTATTTGGTGGTGTAGGAAGTAACCCGTCTTATACTTAACACCCTTCCCTAAGACGCATGAACTCAGAGGTTGTACTTTTTTGGAAACCAATTAGTACGTCGTCGGAAATGGCAATGTGGCATTCAAAGTGGGATTTGTTGTTTTGAGAAAGGTAAAATGTTACCTCAAGCCTCACACATCGGTAATGGAGTAAACATGGAAGATGTGGCAGGGCTATGTGGGTCACAGCCATTAGCATATAGTCATCCCCTTTCTAGGTTACCCTGTATAGTTTGGGTTTGTTATGTATGTTGTGGCCACAGATAGGTCAGGAATGACCGTGGTGATAACATATTTGGTACCATCCATGGAGGTGTAGGCCAATTCTGTGTTGGTAGAGGATGGAGCCTTGATACATTTTTCTAGAGATGTAATGTTCGGAAGGTAGTCCCTTACCTTGTCATGATTGGAAATCCATTCTCTAATACATACCTTTACGGACTTGATTGTATACCTAAATATGTTGTCGAATTTAACAAATGTAACAATTTCCACTATTTTAATATGTTATTTGAAAGGATTTTCAATGTAATGACATTAGAAATAATATCAAATGATTTGATAAAAATGTTTTAGCTATCACAAGATAAAAACCTGTTCATGTTTATGTACAGCATGATCTTATGAGATACTATTTTTTCAAAGGGTTTGTTTGACATCAAAGTCGATATATGACATTGTCACATATATTTATGATTTTTTGTTTCTCATGCTGGTTTGCCAGACTAATCCGAGTATTCTAAATACTCAGGTCAGATCTGAGTAGTTTTCGGATTAGGCTGAAGATGCTTAGAGTTTCCAGAAGGGAGTTGGAGATCTTCCATCAGCGTATGGACGTAGTTTACTTTTTCGCTGCGTTTGTTATTTTTAAACATTTGCAAGGATATGTGTTTGTAACTGTCAAGCTAAGCTTAGGTTAGACTCTGATATACGTATTTCAAATTTTCTGCTATAAAGATTATTGATATCATAAATTATTCCATTCATGTGAGATTCTATTCTGTCATCCTTTTCTTTTTACCCTTAACAATTCTCCTTTTTGTTTAATTTGGGTTGGACATGTGTGGTTCATTGTCAACCTAAATTGTACGGAAAGACAGGTCATTACAAATCATGTGAGATATGCCAAACGTGACTTCACTATCGGTAAATGACTAAAACTAGAGAAGAGGGCATAGTTAGGAGAGTGTTAGCATTTAGCTAATGCAAGGGTGCAGGCAACTCCATTCTAGTGATGCTTACAGATATGCATGTTGGAGTGATGACATTTGGAGCCACATGATCTGGCGTGGACTAGCTTTTGCTTCCCTTTGGTATTTCTTATTTATAGATCTATGACTCTTAAAAGGATATCTCTGATCCTTGTATAGGCGATCACATTCGGCTTGACCGGAGAGATATCCACGGAATACACAATTTGTGAACGTACCATAGGGCTTTTTGATTGTATACCTAGATATCATTGTGATGTACATATACCACAACTATATTTGACTTATATTCTACACTCTACAAATTTCTATTATATCAAAATATGTAATTAACAGGTGCGCTTCACCTTGCACTTAAAACAAAATATGTAATTATTTAAAGATTAAGAAACTGGTCCGTCCAGGGGAAACACTAGGGCACATACAAACACGTGCACTTCACCTTGCACTTAAATTCCTGCCATCGCTCTACTCTTTGCTAACTTGTCGCTATTTAAATTCTATTCAGGTGATATGGAGCGTACACATGGACTTTATCGTCTTCACAGGTCATCTATCTTTCACCACTCTGGACAGGACTCGGGCTCCGGAAGACGTCGGGATAGAGATGATGGCGACAACAGGGATTATCACTCCTGGGATTCATCATCTCGAAAGAAAACTTATCAATGGCCTTCATACCATTATAACCTTCCTTATCATTCGGAGAAAGGCAGGGAGAAATATGGCCACAAGGGGTCCCAATCCGATGCCCCCCACGATCAACACTTTGGTTCATCCAGCACACGGAAATCTCGAGAACTGCATAAGAAAACTGAACTCTCAAAGTTATCTCCCCCTGTTCCCACAACAGATCCAACGATATCGGAGAGGCTAGCCGAGCTTAAGGCTAAATTCCCCAAAATATGTTTTGATGGTCTGAAATTTCTTTCGGCGATCCATCACATTCCGGGACACGTCAAAAAGAGCATTATTGCTTGTAACAACGACGTTTATGTTCAACATGATGCTGTTGTTAATTTAGCCGACAAAGTCTCAAAAGTCTCTGTTGAGCGTCAACACGAAATAGATCGCCTGAAGCTCGAACCATTCACAATAAGAACGTTATCAAAGCTCAAGATGAAGAGCTCTCTTCCTAAAAATCCCAGCTGGAAGCCGCCCAACAAAGTGCTAAAGATACTGCAAAGGCCGTCAATCGTCTGGAGACGACACGTAAGAAAGAAATTGATGAATTTGTCCAACGTTGTGGGGCCTTGGCTTTAGGGAAGGATTCTGTTCAAAAGGAAAGGGATGCATTTTCCCTAAGAGTCAAATAGTTGGAAGATCTACTCCATAGAGACAGAGAAGAAAAAACTGCTGCCCAAGAAGAGTCGCAACGATATTGCGATGAGACTGTCGCCAGGCAACTCCTGAAGGCAAAGCGTAACGACGAGCTCTCTAAGATCGAGATGCTGAAGGATGAAGCTCGTGAAGAGGGCAAGAGAATAGCATCCGCGGAGATTGACTCTCGCATTGAGGCGGCTACAGAAGATGGCAGGGAGGAGATCAAGTGCTTGTTTGACCTGCTTATAGCAGAATACAACGCCCGTGTCTTCATGCATTAGGGCTTAACTTTTCTTGGCGAGGGCTATCTTGAATCTCTAGCTGAGGCATGGAAAACTTTGATAAAGATCAGAAAGGTCGAGTCAAGCAATGAGGAGGTTGATGAGGAGGCTTTAATAAAAGAATTTCTTAAAGGAAATGAGCCTTCAGACTTGTTTGCAGCGAAGGACCTCTTTTGCAAAAGTTCCTCCTTATCAAAAGGAAAGGATGTCATAACCGGTCCATCTGGAATCCAGTCTCCAGCTCCTCCTCCTACTCAATCAGCTGATCGGCCAGTACTTGATCTATTAGAGCAACACGCTGGTTATGACCCAGAAGATCCTAGCCTTGGCATTAATGTTCGATCTCCCATTCCAGAGGGAGAGACTCCTTGGACGATTGAGTGCCAGCAAGAAACTGGTATATAACACTTCTTCTTAAAGTTAAAAGAGCCGTCGTTTTCGACGAGAGATTATTTATTCTAACATTTGTCTTGTGATTTTGCATAGGCCATTCTGATCCTGAACCAACTCCAATGAACGATGATGCCAAGGAGGAGAAGGGGAAAACGAGGGAGGCTACTCACGCGGGAGAGACTCCCAGTCCAAATGCTCAAGTGATTGAGGCGCTTGATGAGGATAAGTCTGAGATTTCATCTCCCGTCGAAGAAAGTTATGAAATTGAGATAACAGGCGCCTCTGGACACACTTCTAAAATGAGCATAAAGGAGCAACTCGTTGAGGAAAAGAAAAAGATAGCTGAAATCAAAGTTGAGGCCCGAGTCGTGGATCTAGATGATCCTTTGAACAAGCCTTTGAAGGTCATCCTCCCTGGTGGATCCAGGCCACTAGAGGTCCCTCATTCTTCCTTAGTTGTTACCTCCCCATCAAGCAAAGCATTCAAGCCAAAAGGCGTTGGGGAGGAGCCGTCGAAGAAGACAAAGGAGGAAAAGAAACTGAAGAAACCAAAGAAGTAGATGTTACACTTGTTCAACGAGAGTCAGCTTAGATTATGTAATTATTTTTGTTTATTTTCATAGTTAATGTATGTAACGACCCTGGATTTTTGACCCCGTTTATTTTAATATATATTTAGTTTAACTAACTAAAAAGTAGTTTGATCATATTAAAATGAATGTGATTTGAGATTATTGCTATAAACTGTATTTTAAAAAAAGAGATTGATTTGGCACTTTGAAATAAGCATCTCAATAATATTTATAGTAAAATTTATCTTATATGTTTAAATTAAAAGTTTTACATTTTGCTAACATTTGATAAACATATACATATGAATAATAATGTTTAGAGTTTACAATCAAATTCTAGTAATATAGAGTATAAATGTAACATATGAGTCAAACTTATGTATGTAATTTGAATAAATTATAATTGGAGATAAATATAGAAATAAGTATTACATATAAGTGAAACTTAAGAATATAATGTAAATTTTGATAATCAAAATATAAAATACAAATATAAATAAATAAGCAAGCAAATAATAAAATTTGTTCTTTTATATCTTCACATGTAATCCAAACTTAAAGTGTAAAATGAAATGAAAACAATTTATAACATAATATAAGACAAGTGTTTATACAAAACAATAAATATTCTCATAAACAAAACTTCACACTCAAAAACTAAATATCTATCTGCAAATCTACTTTTCATACAACAAAAATCTTTATACATAGTACAACATACTTTCATTCATAAGGCAAACATCTTCCTGCAAGGGTAATATAGTATCTGACAATACATGTGACAATACAATATAGTAATTCCTGCAAGTATAATATAATTAGGCTAGAAGTAATAAAATAAATGTTTACATATACAGTATAGCTTCATATACAAGCCAGGTCTAACTTCAAAGAAGATATATAAATACCTTTGTACATTCATAATGATATGAATTAAATACAAAGTTATGTGCTGCAGGAAAATTTTTATTCATAAGAAAAGCAAAGCTTTACTTCAAATTAATAAAAAAAAATATGTAGCTTGTACAAAACAAACAGGAAAACTGAAACATTCATTACTTGTTAGCATAAGTGAAGCATAAGCATTTATTAGTTGTAAGAAAATAAGAAAAACAAAGTTTTACTTCAACATAAAACAAAATATGTGTGTCTTGCAAGATAGGCTAGCTGAAATATGATAAATATCTTTGTACCAAACAATATAACAATCAGTAAAACATTTATTTCTTGTTGTCATAATTAAAAGCATGAACATTAAATAGCCTAACTTCTTGCTTAACAAGTACATATAGCCGAAATCTCCTATATGATTTCATACTGCTGTGAATTTTCTTAGCCAATAAAAAGAAAATGACAAATAAATACTAACTGTCCAGTTACAACCTGATTAGTAGCTTCTATATCAATCTACCTATATATCATCAGTTTATATATACAAACCTAAACTTAAAGAAAACCTGAGGAAAGCATTGTATGCTTAGCAAACTTGAATTTAATTCAACAGCAAAACCAACAGGGAGAGTTTCAAAGAATTCTACTGCAAAATTCTTCGACTCATCAATTATGTTCAACAGTTTTAGGTGAGTAAACATATCCATTTTAAAATCTAAATTTGTATTTTGTTAGTTTGTAAATAGTAAGTGCTTGAATATTGTTGGTATAATTAGCCTTGGTATCTTCGGTAGTTTGAATAAGTACAGGTAGTTGTTTCTTTCAAACTTTGAAAGCTGATAAAGGTTAAGCCAAGAAATCTATATAACTTATTCATATAATCATTTGAACTTTGTATTGTGTAAATTCGAGTTTTTTTAGTTTAAAACAAGGCCTGGAACATGTTTCAAGTTTAAACAGCATTGTTCAATACTGTATTTCCAAAACTACAGGAAAAAAGAAATCAAAGTTGAAATTCAAGTGATCAAATTTGTAAACTCAATAGTATATTTAGTTTCCATAAACAAAATTATGATTTTTAACATAAAAAATTTGATTTGAAAGCAAAGATTTTCAGAGCAGTTTTAAAATGAAGTTTTACTGATTTTTTGTCAAATTTGGAAGATTGAGTAAAATTTAATTCCTGGAATTTGGCATGAAGCAGGGTTGAAGTTATATTAACACTAGAAAAATATGAAATTATTTTTCAAATGTTTAAATTTTGAGTTTGAATCACAAATAGGGTTTGAGTGCTTAAACTTTTGATGCTCTTTAAATAATTGATTTCGGCATCATACGTAAATCGAGTTGGCCGCGCTTCCAGGTGGAGTTAGAGGGGGGTGTGATCGAGGTTCTGGTGAATTGTCATCACCTCCGGTGATGTGTGGTGGCCGCGCGATTGATTTGTCAGTGGGGGTGTTTTGTTGCCATGCTCGAGCTACAGGTCGAATTTTTGTTTCGGATTGTAATTGAACTTTTGGGTTTCGACTTCGTTTGAGAGGGTAATTTGTGATGTGTGGGGGTTGCCGTGAGGCGCCGGAGGCCAAGCGCACCACCGTGCACGTGCACGGTGGCGTAAGCGCGCCAGTGAGATTTGGGTTAGCTCTGTCTCGTATGATGCTCGAGTGGGTAATCGTGCAAGTGGTAGGATGGCTCGTGTGTGGACTCGCGTTTGCGTGAGAAGCTTCTGCAGTTTTATATTAATAAATAAATAAAAAGAAAAAAAAAAGATAAGAGGAAGAAACGTTACAGGAGGAAGAAGAACAGGATGAGTGAGAGGGAGAAACGCGGGGAAGATGCGAAGATGACTCGAGACTTGCTCGAGTAAAAGAAGATGCAGACTCGGGTCGTTTTTCTTGTGGGTCGAACGTAAGTTTGTTTAAGTATTATGATTTTAATTAAGTTAACTAGGCAATTAGTAGTTAGATTTATATCTGACTAAAGGTTTAAATAAGGCAAGTATGTAAAGATAGGTAATTATTAATAAGTAATTTGAATTAATTTATGTTTGCAATTTAATTGATAACTTAGAATTATTTTGTAACTAAAAACAAATCTAATGTTAAATCAAATTTAAAATTTAAGAACGTTAGTTAATTACTTAAAAGTTAATTGGTAAATGATAATTAACTGAAGTGATTAATTTAAGATTATATAATTAATTAAATTGATAATAATTGACTAATTAAAGTAATTTGAGGTAATTACATAAGTAATTACTTTTACTAAGTAAGTTATTAATTAACTAACTGAGTAATTCAGTAACAGTTTATGAATAGAAGTTAATTAGTTAATTAATTAAAGATTAGATGATTAATAAATTAATAATTAATAATTAACCAATGGATTAATTGATCATTAATAAGTTAATTACTCAGTAAATTATTAAAAAGAATAAAATAGTTTATTCTTAAGCAAATAATTTAGTCAAGTAAAACTAAACTGTTTGGTATGCATTGATATTTCTGTTTGATTGACTTTGATATCTGTTGATGATATTTCTGTGGTATGCTGTGATGTTATGGATATCTGTGATAACTGTGTATGATTTATCTGTTATATCTGTTATGTTAATTCTTGATATTAAATTGAACTGTTAAGTTCAATAGACAACTTGGCCCTTAAAATGGCGTTTGGATCCGATGAGACCGGGATCGAAAGAATCAATTTTGATTCTCCGAAAACCACATCGATCCAAATTAAACGATAGATCGTAACTTATCAAATGGAGATTGAGATGGAGTTTCGGAATGCAAGGGTTATCGTCGTTAACTCTGTGGGTGATTCCAAAATGAGTGTAACGAGATAATGCCTTCGGTTTCGTTCGAACCCGGAACGAACTTGTATGGATTGAATGCTTTCAGCACATCGTCAGGTGGACGATGAGCATTCTAAGATATGTTCAATAAAGGTAATCGTAGCCTCAAGCCTCATCAACCGGGAATGGCTAAAACAGGGGAGATGCAGCAAGGTTAGGTGGGTCATGGCCAAGCAGGACAAGATATTTCCCCTGTCTAGATGTCCCTTTTATATTCGGCTTAGTGGGCGGTTGCTAGCTACAACCGCGGGGTTTATCTTGTTCGGGACTGTTCAGTAAGGAATGGTTCCGGCCTTGTGTTGCAGGGGATGAAGGGAGTAATCCTCGGTACGGTGATCTAGGCCCCGTACTGTGACGGGCGGTACCCCAGTAGCCCTGCCATTGTTGGAAATCCATTTTCCCTACGAGACCCTACGGTTTTGATTTGTATTACCCACTTTTGTGGCTAGTAGCTGGAATTTAATAGATGTAACAATTTCGGCTATTTTCTATTTACTTGAAAACCCTAGACACTATTATAATATCACTGGATTTCCTATGAAATGTTTTGGTTAGCGTAAGGTAAAAACTTACCCGTATTTATTTGTGGGGAGTCTTACGTGATACCTTTATTTTCAAATGTTTTTCAAAGTTAAACAACTTTAAACTGTTTACTCATACCAGACCCATGTCTGACCCGGAGTTTATTTTTGTTTTTCATAAACTCTCGGGTACCCAAATTTTTACGGGTAGTCAAGGGATTCAGGTTAGCTTTGATTTCTGGAGGAGCAATGGAGCAGGAAGCTTCAGCGTTGTACATATATATATATATAGTTCCGCTGTGTTGGTATCTCTGAGTCATATTGTTTGAGTGGTATTGTATTGAGTTGTATTAACTAGACAGGTGTTATAACTGTCTAGTATGTGATGTATGTATGATGGTCATAAGTATTGATATTGTATAACTCTGATATATGTACAAACTATGTATTATTTATGTGATATATTATATTTTGTTCCGTTCCGCTGTGAGATTCTGATGTTGTTGTTCTTTCTTTCTCTTCCTTTTCTATTTCTACCCTTTCTTTCTTAATGATGATACGTATTTCTGGTAGTAGAAGAGCGGGTCGTCACAGTTGGTATCAGAGCATAGGTTGGTGATAACCTTGGCTCTGGTAGTGATTACTCTAAAATAGAGTTAGTAGAACTCTAAAATGAGTTTGAGAGTATAAATAGATATGAGCGCGTATTTGTTAGTGAATATAAAAATTGTTTTTATATTGTGTTGATTTATCTGTTGAGTGTTTATGGATTCTGGTCGATGTGTGGGACGCCATTCCATCGATAGGGATTCCTAAACTCTTAAACAAGATAGACTGACACAGTATTGTTTTTAAAGCAGGGTAAATGAAATAATTTTACCCAAAATTATATTTTGATATAAAGAAATATTTTCTGAAATAACTATATATACTTGGATGTTTGATTGATAATAGTACAATCAAATAAGAATTTGAATTTGAGTGGTCTATAAACAAATAAAATTGTCTAAGTATGATCTTTAATACAAAAGGAATATAGTTAAAATTTGATTTAACAAGAATTTAAGTCCCGGAAATTTGAGAGATGTTTAAATAAATTTAAAACAAAAGAATATGGGAATTTGAAATCTTGGAAATGTTTGAAATGTTTTTCCAAAGATTTGAAGGCAATAATGGAGTATTGCTTTGGAAAATATTATTGAATGGAAATTATTTTGGGAAAATTTGTGAAAGTAAGGAAGCACTGAACTCACTTCAGTCGCTGGAAAATAATCCTGATGGTGATGGCCACATCATCAGTATTCATTTTCGAGTTTCTAAAAGTGATGGATTGCTACCAGGATAGTTGATCATGATATTGTTTGGACTTGTTGGGTATACAAGTTGTTTTAGAAATTTCAAAGGGAAATTTGTTTTGGTAAAAACAAGTGTTTGGAATTTGAAATTTTGATTTAATATACCAAGTGGATATAGGTAGTTATCATTTTAAAATGATTTTGGAAATGAAAACCGGGCAATTGGATTATAAGAAATTCTATAATGTGAAAGGTTTAAATAAATCAACTATTGAACTTATAAAATAAGGTTGATATTAATAAGAAGAAATCGAGAAATTTAATCCCGGAATTAAAATTTAACTTAAGTAAATAAAGATAAGAAACATATTAGAGTTTAACCTGAAGATAAGTTAAATGGAATTGGAGTTTAAAATGAACTTAATTAGATATAAACCTAGAAGGGAAAATAATTGTAATGGCAAAATGAAATGTATACCTTAAGATAGTAAGAGTTATACATATGTCATCTGAAATTGGGGTTATATGATGAAGTGACTCAAATGAGCAATATAAGCTGTTAAGTAGATAAATAAGTTTTGAGCTCACATATTGAGAAATAAATTTAAAGATTGGTAAGTAGCTAAATTTAGCTGAAGTTGAGTTGAAATAAGATTATATTTAGATGAATTCAATCGAGTCATAAATAATATTGAATAAAATAAAATTCTTATGTAAATAAGTAAATGTAAACCAAGTAAGTCTTGAATTGGATTTAAATAGAAATGGTGTGAGTTGTAAACAAGTCTAATTCAAGCATAAATTGAATAACCCGATTATGAATAAATTCAATAATGAATTGTTAATGTAAATTAAAAATTTAAGGATGGAATAATCAGGAAATTAGTTGGGATTTGATTAAAGGAAAATCAAATCAAAGATTTGAATGGAAATTGGTGAAATAGAATAAACCTACATTGTTAGGTGGAATAGTTTGAAGGAAATAAATGACTTAAGTAAATTGTGAGATGATTGTTTAAAATATTGGTTGTCGAGTTTAATAAAATGGTTTGGAACAAACTTTTTAAAATAAAAGAAAATGCAATGAAAGGATTGTGAATAAATTAATTGTGGTGGAGTCGATTGTAAATTGAGTTGGAATCAATTTAAGATTTGCTATAAAGCTTAAGTAATCATTTATTCACAATGATATTGTTGAATTGCATAAGAAATGAGTTGTTTTGAAGTAATGAGAATTAGATAAAATTCTATAAATTATTAGATGCAAGATAGGATGATTGTGAATATGTGTTTGTTATGCTTAAATGGATTACATAGGTAAGTAAGTTGTAAATTCCTTTTAACTGAAAGGGAATGATTTGAGAATTGATTGAAATTAATTGTGATGAGAATTGAAACCCTTACATATGTACTTATGGAAATATGTAATGGAGACTGTCAAAATCTTTCAGAATTTGAAAACTATATAAAAAAAAATGTTAACAACAAAACAATTTCAAATTGGAAATTTAAAGTAAACTAATGAATGAAACTAATTTAAAAATAATAATAGGAATCAGCTATAAATGGAGATAGTCAATAAAAGTTCAATATTCAGAGTTAAGAAAATTGAATTCATATGGAATTTGTAATTCAGATTTAAATAAGAAGATATAAAGCTTAAAGTGGTAGGGTAATAATGTGAGAGATATATAATGCTTAAAATTAAACTTAAGAAAGGAAGAGTGAAATCTTAAGTAAAATTGATACTGAGAAAATTATTCCAAGTGATAGAATCAGGATAAGGTGAATAAAAGAAAATTGATATGGTTGATAACCAATGGATATAAATATGTAGGATGTACGTATATTATTTTATTCGCATAACAATTTGATCCAGATTCGAGCACAGAATTTCGAGATAGTTATATCGATCCGAGTTAGGATTTTTCACTCGATTTTTGACGATGAACCATGGATTGGGATTTTGATTGATTGTGGGGAATTCTCTATCATAGTTGTGACTATGCAAGGAGAATGACAGTTGCTGATCAAGAAACCAGTTCTGAGTCCGTACTAAGAAGTCGGGCGGACGATACTAGCTCGGAAGTGAAATTGTGTGATCGAGCGAGCAATCGGATTTGATATTGCGTACGAATAACATATGTACATCGTACGGGCTTGAATAAATAAGTATTGAAATTCTGTAAAGAAGTCGATAAAATTTAGAAAGAGTTAATACTATAGCTTTTAAAATTGAATTGCTAGAATGGATGTCTGGAATTTATTGTATATTCCATATATCTCAGGAAATTTGTTCACGATTCATCATTAGTTGTTAAACTAGTAATTCAGGAATTTGGAAGTTGAGTCGAATTTAACTGCGGTCAGGAATCCAGTTTGGATTGTTGATCATCGAGAGTCAAACTCTCGATAATTTTAGGGAAACTTATCCGAATTTGTGTTCGGATAACTAGTGTTGTTAGTTAGGATAGACTGTTTGGTTGTTTGCTAATGTATAAAGGGTATCTATGTTGAATGGTTGGTATACCAACTTTTAAATTGTCTTTGTTTTAAATTTCGGGGACGAAATTCTTTTAAGGGGGGAGGAATGTAACGACCCTGGATTTTTGACCCTGTTTATTTTAATATATATTTAGTTTAACTAACTAAAAAGTAGTTTGATCATATTAAAATGAATGTGATTTGGGATTATTGCTATAAACTGTATTTTAAAAAAAGAGATTGATGTGGCACTTTGAAATAAGCATCTCAATAATATTTATAATAAAATTTATCTTATATGTTTAAATTAAAAGTTTTACATTTTGCTAACATTTGATAAGCATATACATATGAATAATAATGTTTGGAGTTTACAATCAAATTCTAGTAATATAGAGTATAAATGTAACATATGAGTCAAACTTATGTATGTAATTTGAATAAATTATAATTGGAGATAAATATAGAAATAAGTATTACATATAAGTGAAACTTAAGAATATAATGTAAATTTTGATAATCAAAATATAAAATACAAATATAAATAAATAAGCAAGCAAATAATAAAATTTGTTCTTTTATATCTTCACATGTAATCCAAACTTAAAATGTAAAATGAAATGAAAACAATTTATAACATAATATAAGACAAGTGTTTATACAAAACAATAAATATTCTCATAAACAAAACTTCACACTCAAAAACTAAATATCTATCTGCAAATGTACTTTTCATACAACAAAAATCTTTATACATAGTACAACATACCTTCATTCATAAGGCAAACATCTTCCTGCAAATGTAATATAGTATCTGACAATACATGTGACAATACAATATAGTAATTCCTGCAAGTATAATATAATTAGGCTAGACGTAATAAAATAAATGTTTACATATACAGTATAGCTTCATATACAAGCCAGGTCTAACTTCAAAGAAGATATATAAATACCTTTGTACATTCATAATGATATGAATTAAATACAAAGTTATGTGCTGCAGGAAAATTTTTATTCATAAGAAAAGCAAAGCTTTACTTCAAATTAATTTTAAAAAAATCTGTAGCTTGTACAAAACAAATAGGAAAACTGAAACATTCATTACTTGTTAGCATAAGTGAAGCATAAGCATTTATTAGTTGTAAGCAAATAAGAAAAACAAAGTTTTACTTCAACATAAAACAAAATATGTGTCTTGCAAGATAGGCTAGCCGAAATATGATAAATATCTTTGTACCAAACAATATAACAATCAGTAAAACATTTATTTCTTGTTGTCATAATTAAAAGCATGAACATTAAATAGCCTAACTTCTTGCTTAACAAGTACATATAGCCGAAATCTCCTATATGATTTCATACTGCAGTGAATTTTCTTAGCCAATAAAAAGAAAATGACAAATAAATACTAACTGTCCAGTTACAACCTGATTAGTAGCTTCTATATCAATCTACCTATATATCATCAGTTTATATATACAAACCTAAACTTAAAGAAAACCTGAGGAAAGCATTGTATGCTTTGCAAACTTGAATTTAATTCAACAGCAAAACCAACAGGGAGAGTTTCAGAAAATTCTACTGCAAAATTCTTCGACTCATCAATTCTGTTCAACAGTTTTAGGTGAGTAAACATATCCATTTTAAAATCTAAATTTGTATTTTGTTAGTTTGTAAATAGTAAGTGCTTGAATGTTGTTGGTATAATTAGCCTTGGTATCTTCGGTAGTTTGAATAAGTACAGGTAGTTGTTTCTTTCAAACTTTGAAAGCTGATAAAGGTTAAGCCAAGAAATCTATATAACTTATTCATATAATCATTTGAACTTTGTATTGTGTAAATTCGAGTTTGTTTAGTTTAAAACAAGGCCTGCAACATGTTTCAAGTTTGAACAGCATTGTTCAATACTGTATTTCCAAAACTACAGTTAAAAAGAAATCAAAGTTGAAATTCAAGTGTTCAAATTTGTAAATTCAATAGTATATTTAGTTTCCATAAACAAAATTACGATTTTTAACATAAAAATTTTGATTTGAAAGCAAAGATTTTCAGAGCAGTTTTAAAATGAAGTTTTACTGATTTTTTGTCAAATTTGGAAGATTAAGTAAATTTTAATTCCTGGAATTTGGCATGAAGCAGGGTTGAAGTTATATTAACACTAGAAAAATATGAAATTATTTTTCAAATGTTTAAATTTTGAGTTTGAATCACAAATAGGGTTTGAGTGCTTAAACTTTTGATGCTCTATAAATAATTGATTTCGGCATCATACGTGAATCGAGTTGGCCGCGCTTCCAGGTGGAGTTAGAGGGGGTGTGATCTAGGTTCTGGTGAATTTTCATCACCTCCGGTGATGTGTGGTGGCCGCGCGATTGATTTGTCAGTGGGGGGGGGGGGGGGTTTGTTGCCATGCTCGAGCTACAGGTCGAATTTTTGTTTCGGCTTGTAATTGAACTTTTGGGTTTCGACTTCGTTTGAGAGGGTAATTTGTGATGTGTGGGGGTTACCGTGAGGCGCCGGAGGCCAAGCGCACCACCGTGCACGTGCACGGTGGCGTAAGCGCGCCAGTGAGATTTGGGTTAGCTCTGTCTCGTATGATGCTCGAGTGGGTAATCGTGTAGGTGGTAGGATGGCTCGTGTGTGGACTCGCGTTTGCGTGAGAAGCTTCTGCAGTTTCTAAATGAATAAATAAATAAAAAGAAAAAAAAAGATAAGAGGAAGAAACGTTACAGGAGGAAGAAGAACAGGATGAGTGAGAGGGAGAAACGCGGGGAAGATCGAAGATGACTCGAGACTTGCTCGAGTAAAAGAAGATGCAGACTCGGGTCGTTTTTCTTGTGGGTCGAACTTAAGTTTGTTTAAGTATTATGATTTTAATTAAGTTAACTAGGCAATTAGTAGTTAGATTTATATCTGACTAAAGGTTTAAATAAGGCAAGTATGTAAAGATAGGTAATTATTAATAAGTAATTTGAATTAATTTATGTTTGGAATTTAATTGATAACTTAGAATTATTTTGTAACTAAAAACAAATCTAATGTTAAATCAAATTTAAAATTTAAGAACGTTAGTTAATTACTTAAAAGTTAATTGGTAAATGATAATTAACTGAAGTGATTAATTTAAGATTATATAATTAATTAAATTGATAATAATTGACTAATTAAAGTAATTTGAGGTAATTACATAAGTAATTACTTTTACTAAGTAAGTTATTAATTAACTAACTGAGTAATTCAGTAACAGTTTATGAATAGAAGTTAATTGATTAATTAATTAAAGACTAGATGATTAATAAATTAATAATTAATGATTAACCATTGGATTAATTGATCATTAATAAGTTAATTACTCAGTAAATTATTAAACAGAATAAAATAGTTTATTCTTAAGCAAATAATTTAGTCAAGTAAAACTAAACTGTTTGGTATGCATTGATATTTCTGTTTGATTGACTTTGATATCTGTTGATGATATTTCTGTGGTATGCTGTGATGTTATGGATATCTGTGATAACTGTGTATGATTTATCTGTTATATCTGTTATGTTAATTCTTGATATTAAATTGAACTGTTAAGTTAAATAGACAACTTGGCCCTTAAAATGGCGTTTGGATCCGATGAGACCGGGATCGGAAGAATCAATTTTGATTCTCCGAAAACCACATCGATCCAAATTAAACGATAGATCGTAACTTATCAAATGGAGATCGAGATGGAGTTTCGGAATGCAAGGGTTATCGTCGTTAACTCTGAGGGTGATTCCAAAATGAGTGTAACGAGATAATGCCTTAGTTTTCGTTCGAACCCGGAACGAACTTGTATGGATTGAATGCTTTCAGCACATCGTCAGGTGGACGATGAGCATTCTAAGATATGTTCAATAAAGGTAATCGTAGCCTCAAGCCTCATCAACCGGGAATGGCTAAAACAGGGGAGATGCAGCAAGGTTAGGTGGGTCATGCCTAAGCAGGACAAGATATTTCCCCTGTCTAGATGTCCCTTTTATATTCGGCTTAGTGGGCGGTTGCTAGCTACAACCGCGGGGTTTATCTTGTTCGGGACTGTTCAATAAGGAATGGTTCCGGCCTTGTGTTGCAGGGGATGAAGGGAGTAATCCTCGGTATGGTGATCTAGGCCCCGTACTGTGACGGGCGGTACCCCAGTAGCCCTGCCATTGTTGGAAATCCATTTTCCCTACGAGACCCTACGGTTTTGATTTGTATTACCCACTTTTGTGGCTAGTAGCTGGAATTTAATAGATGTAACAATTTCGGCTATTTTCTATTTACTTGAAAACCCTAGACACTATTATAATATCACTGGATTTCCTATGAAATGTTTTGTTTAGCGTAAGGTAAAAACTTACCCGTATTTATTTGTGGGGAGTCTTACGTGATACCTTTATTTTCAAATGTTTTTCAAAGTTAAACAACTTTAAACCGTTTACTCATACCAGACCCATGTCTGACCCGGAGTTTATTTTTGTTTTTCATAAACTCTCGGGTACCCAAATTTTTACGGGTAGTCAAGGGATTCAGGTTAGCTTTGATTTCTGGAGGAGCAATGGAGCAGGAGGCTTCAACGTTGTACATATATATAGTTCCGCTGTGTTGGTATCTCTGAGTCATATTGTTTGAGTGGTATTGTATTGAGTTGTATTAACTAGACAGGTGTTATAACTGTCTAGTATGTGATGTATGTATGATGGTCATAAGTATTGATATTGTATAACTCTGATATATGTACAAACTATGTATTATTTATGTGATATATTATATTTTGTTCCGTTCCGCTGTGAGATTCTGATGTTGTTGTTCTTTCTTTCTCTTCCTTTTCTATTTCTACCCTTTCTTTCTTAATGATGATACGTATTTCTGGTAGTAGAAGGGCGGGTCGTCACAATGTAGATAGGATTTTGACTCCTAGTTTTGGAGGATTTGTAGTAGAACCCCATTTTGGATTAATAAATAAAATTTTGTTTTTTTGTCTTTCAAATGACTTTTATTGCACAACTTTCTGTATATCTGTGGTCGAAACCCAAGCTATTTGAGTTACATAGACACCCAATTCATTTTCATATAATTCAGAAATTCTTTGGAGTTGTACATCCTTTATTCCATGCGTCGGGTACTTAGAATATTTTTCAGTCCATACGTCGCGGACTTATTGACTTCCAGTTAGTTGTACTCTAGTCTGCACTCCAAGGACTTAGAGATTTTAAAGCCATTTATATTCTAATCTGCATTCAAGGGACTCAGAGTACTCCAGTCCGCACTCAGGGGACTTCGAGATTTTAAGTCGTTTATACTCTAGTCCGCACTCAGAGGACTCAGAGTACTTCAGTCCATGCTCAGGGGACTTGGAGATTTTAAGTTGTTTACAGTCTAGTCCACGCTCAACGGACTCAAAGTACTCCGGTCCGCCCTCAAAGGACTTGGAAATTTTAAGTCGTTTATACTCTAGTCCGCGCTCAGGGGACTCAAAGTATTCCAGTCCGCACTCAGGAGACTTGGATATTTTAAGTTGCTTATACTTTTGTCCGCGCTCAGGGGACTCTGACTACTCCAGTCCGCACTCAGGGGACTTAGAGATTTTAAGTCGTTTATACTCTATTCAACACTCAGGGGACTCAGAGTACTCCAGTCCGCACTCAGGGGACTTGGAGATTTTAAGTCGTTTATACTCTAGTCCGCACTCAGGGGGCTCAAATTACTCCAGTCCGCACTTAGGGGACTTAGATATTTTAAGTTGTTTATACTCTAGTCCATGCTCATAGTACTCAGAGTACTCCAGTCCACACTCAAGGGACTTGGAGATTTTAAGTCATTTATACTCTAGTCCACGCTCAAGGGACTCAGAGTACTCCAATCCGCATTCAGGGGACTTGGAGATATTAAGTCGTTTATACTCTAGTCTGCGCTAAGGGAACTCAGAGTACTCCAGTCCTCACTCAGAGGACTTGGAGATTTTAAGTCGTTTATACTCTAGTCCGCGCTCAGGGGACTCAGAGTACTCCAGTCCACACTCAGGGGACTTGGAGATTTTAAGTCATTTATACTCCAGTCCGCTCTCAGGGGACTTAGAATACTCCAGTCCTCACTCAGGGGACTTGAAGATTTTAAGTTGTTTATACTCTAATCCGCACTAAGGGGACTCAGAGTACTCCAATCTGCACTCGGGGAACTTAGAGATTTTAAGTCGTTTATACTCTAGTCCGTGCTCACTGGACTCAGAGTAATCCAGTCCGCACTCAGGGGACTTGGAGATTTTAAGTCATTTATACTCTAGTCCGCACTCATGGGACTCAGAGTACTCCAATCCGTGCTTAGGGGACTTGGAGATTTTAAGTCGTTTATAGTCTAGTCCGCACTCAGGGAACTTAGAGTACTCCAGTCCACACTTTGGGGACTCGAAGATTTTTAAGCCGTTTATATTTTAGTCCGCATTCAGGGGACTCAGAGTACTCCAGTCCACGCACAGGGGACTTGGAGATTTTAAGTCGTTTATACTCTAGTCCGCGCTCAGGGGACTCAAAGTACTCCAGTCCGCCCTCAGGGGACTTGGAGATTTTAAGTCGTTTATACTCTAGTCCGCGCTCAAAGGACTCAGAGTACTCCAGTCCACACTCAGGAGACTTGGAGATTTTAAGTCACTTATACTCTAGTCCGCGCTCAGGGAACTCAGAGTACTCTAGTCCGTACTCAGGGGACTTAGAGATTTTAAGTCGTTTATACTCTATTCTGCGCTCAGGGGACACAGAGTACTCTAGTCCGCACTTAGGGGACTTGGAGATTTTAAGTCGTTTATACTCTAGTCCATACTCAGGGGGCTCAAAGTACTCCAATCTGCACTCAGGGGACTTGGAGACTTTTAGTCATTTATACTCTAGTCCGCGCTCAGGGGACTTAGAGTACTCCAGTTCGCACTCAGGGGACTTGGAGATTTTAAGTCGTTTATACTCTAGTCTACGCTCAGTGTAACGACCCAGAATTTTTAACAATTTAATTTGAAAATATTTAATTAATTTTAAATATTTGAATGATGGTTTGACTTGAATTTCAAATTATCAGAATGAAATTTGGCGATTAAATTATAAAATTTAATCTATTGAGAGTTGAATAAAAATTTGAATCTTCAATTTTAAGCCGATTAAAAATATTTCAAAGGCTTGTAAAATTCATATTGATAATACTGAAGATAATCGAAGCTTCAGAATTTAATTTGAAAGTGAATTGTTCAGTTTTGAAATTATATCGTTTGAATCGATGTTTAAAAATAGCCGTCCGAGGCACAGTCTCGGAATTCGACGAAACCAGTTCCATTGGGTCCGTAATATCGAATTATTTCCGGATTTCAAATTTCGTATTTTTCGGAGTTTATATGTGAGCACACGACGTGTAAATGCATTGAATTTTTATCGAGATTCAATTTGAATTTAAAATTCGAATTGGTCAAAATTAAAATACTTTTCATCCCTAAAATCATGCCTAGCATTATGCCTAGTATCACGCAGATGATCACGGAGGCAAAACACGTTCTCTCTGTAAAATCGTGCAACCCATGTTCTTTCTGTTTTAAAATACCATCTCCTATCGTTCAAAAACCAAAATCACGAAGAAGGAAGAAAATGGCCGAGCTAAAGAAAATACAGAACATCTCGTTCCCCCCTTTCAAAACCTTATTCACGAAAACAAATCAATGCCGAGCCTTTCAATTCAAAATCCAAATCGAAAAAAAATGGCCGCATCCCTTGAATAAAAAAAAAACAACAATGGCGTCGCTCTCGCCTCAAATCGCGATTCTGTTCAAATCAAGTTCGATGAAAGGGAGGCGATGGGGGGACAACTCAATTCTGGGTTCGCGACCAGGGCAAGCTTCGAGCGGAGACGGGATTGGGGTGGTCAGGCGCAATGGGGCGGCGGCTTGGTCTGGAATAGCGTCGTTCGAGAAAAGCACGAGGGTCGAAATCATCTGTGGGTAGCTCGAAGTCGAGCTAGAGCGTTGCGGCGTCAACGTTGTGAGCTGCAGGTACATTACACAATTTTTAATCTCAATTTGATTTAAATCAGTAAGATAAAATAAATGATGAAGTAAGGAATACAGTTTTTTCGAACTTTATGTATATATGTATAGATATGTAGTTTTAAAGGAAATTCGATTTTTAAACTAAATAATTAATTAATTAAATAAGTCATTAGTTTGAAATTTAAAATAATGTATTTAATAAACTTACTAGATTTACCTTGGTTACTGAAAATAATTTATTATTGGAAAAATGGGTTAAGAATAAATTATTAAGATGTTCAATCAACTTAGTAAATTCTTTGGTTACTAAAGAAAATTAGTTTAAATTTAATTTTTAGTTAAATCAATTATTAAAGGAGAAATATTGGTTTAAATAAAACCATCAGTTAATTTAACTATTAAAATAAAATCACCGATGAATCGAGCTAATCAAATGAAAATTTATTATTCGATTTGTTCGAATATTAATAAATTGTGTAAATATTTATACAAGGTATAAATCAAGAGAAATCGAGTCAAGATGGGAAAAGGATTGCAAAATAAAAGCTAAGGTGAGAACTCCTCACTCAAAAATTTAAAGTTGGAATTGCAGTTATTGATTGTTTGCTTGATTGTGATATTAGATATTGTAGGATATATCTATATATAGCAATATATATATATTGGCATATGTATATATTGCAGTTGATTGATTTCCCGCATTGTATAGCGGATGAGACCCTATTGCGCCGCCTATTAAGCGGATAATATTTTATAAATCCCATATACCGCGATATTCCACCTCGAAGTGGAATGGGTATTGTGCTAATGTCTGTGGATGCAGGGAAACATGTTGGAGGGATCCAACTGGATTCCTCACAAATATTTATTTGATTCAAATATTGTGATATTTGATTGTTAATCATATCGATATATGATGTTTGAAAGTCGTGATTGACTATTTGATGTGTTGCATCATCGGATCCAATTTTGAAGTTTAAAAATAACGATTTTTGATTTTTAAAGGATTCCTAAAGTGATTTTTGAAAGTATATGTCTATGAAATATTTTTGGAATTAATTCATCTTAAATAAATAAACGTTATAATTTTAATATTATAAAAATTATGATTTTTGGGGATACAGTTAAAAGTTGATTTTTGAAAATATGGGATTAATGATTTTATAAAATAGTTTAAAACTGGGATTTCTGAATTTATTATAAAAAGTTTAAAAATAGGATTTATGAAATTTGATTATTTTATAAATCAGAATGATGAAATTATAAAGGAGTTTAAAGACGTTTTAAAAGAATAATATAAATTGATCCATATAAGAGATTTATAAATTGATATTTATAAATTAAAAACATTGGAATTGTAAAACGAGCTTTTATAAGTATGAGAATGAATTGTGAATGAATTTCATAAATAATATGAAATTTATAGAATTATAAACGGTGAAGTTATAAATGGAATTTTATAAACAGTAGGTTTATAAAATTTGTAAAGTTATTTAAAAGAATAGATTTTGGATAAATAAATGAATCTTATAAGTTATAAGATTTATAATTATGAAGTTTAAAGGAACGATTTTGTAAACAAATAAATTATAAGCATTTAACTTATAATATAGACTTACGGTATATAATTGAATTATAAATCGAATAAGTTAATAAAGGAAATTTATAAGAGGAAGTGTTATAAAATAAATAGAAATGGAATTTATAAACATTATTTTATAAATCCGCAAACGACTTATTTTGATAAGTAAATTGTTATAACTTATTTATGAAGTTATATTCACATTTTAGAAAGTGAATAATCCTTTAAAATAAAAGGAATAGAAATGATGAAATTGGTTAACAAGTATATTCACGTTTTTGAATAGTGAATAAGATGTTAAAGAAAATGTTTTGGATGTGATGTTTTAAATAGAATTAAAACGATCTAACGATGTTTAAAATGTATTAAGATTCGAAACCATAGATTTCAACATTCATGGTTGAAATAAACGTTTTCGAGAAATAGAAGGAAATGGTGGACTATAACACTGTTGTTATAGTAAATGATTTCCGAAAGGAAATGTTTTGTTTAGTATTGGGATTTATATATCTATTTTAATTTCGAATCCCTATACTAGTGATTTTGGGTTGTCGTAACGATGTTTTACACAACATTCTTTTTGGCCCAAATAAATATGTTTAAGAGAATGATTTTCTTAAAGAATGAGATATATACTTAATTTCGATTAGAGTATATTGAATATTTTCCAAGTGTAGAAAATAAAAAGACTTGTGAATTACTTAGAAATAAATAAGTGTGAAAATGTTTTTCCAATATTAGGTGAATATTCCGAATTTATCTTTTTGAAGATAAATTGAAAATGAATATTAGAAACCGAATGGAAATCGTATATTCATAAATATTTTGGGAATGTAAATTCACTTTGGAATTTATAAATGAAAATGGGGAATTTGTTTAAAAATAAATATTGATTTATTTTTGAAGTATTGAAAATATATATCTTGTAAAGATATTTTTGGAAAATAAATAATTTGGAAAATTATTTGGAATTTGGTGATGTTGTGCATATCCATTGATAGTTCAATAACTGACTATCAATATTTACCTTTAAATAGGTATTTGTTGTGATTTGCTTGAATTTGAATGCCACACTTATTTATTTTTTTAAAATAAGCGCTCACTATTCGGGTTAACCGGGAAAGGACCTTGGGGTCGTATAACCCATTCCGAATATGTGATACGTCGTTATGAATTGCATTTGAAGATCGGTGTTGAAGACCGGATATTTTCGAAAACGAAAGGGTTTCTTGTTGATTGTCTCTGCACTGGCTGATCCCCGGTATAGAGATCTCCATATGTGATGGGAAATTCGGACGTGATTAAAGATTATCCGGATTGCAAGGACTTCTTTGTAAGTGCCTTCGGTTCTGTTCGATCCCGGAACAGACTTGTATGGATAGTATGTCTGACTTTACAAATTGAGATATAAAGCCGATTTCTTTCAAATATATTTCTCAATGTGGCGGAGAATTTATTCTCTTAGCTTAACACCCTTCTCTGAGACGTACGAGCTCAGAGGTTATATAGTTGAAGGTTATTAGCAATATACTCCCAATTTGGTAATATGACATGCTAAGTGTTGCTGTGAAATGATCATTGTGTTGATTATTTGTGATAGGATCATTTGTTTGATCGTCTATCTTGGTGATCATTTCTATGATCATTTGTTGACCCAAAGCATGACTTTGTATAAAGCATGGCTTTGTGGACGTGACTTCGTCGAGCCTCACACCCCGGAATGGTCAAAACAGGAAAGATGCGGCAAGGTTATGAGGGGTAGCTTTCTTTAGGGTATGTGCATTTCCTTCTGGAAAAGGGTGGTATCATGGTATGGAGCCCAGATGCTTACTCATGTTGAAACACTTATTATTATGGTGTGATGTTGATTACGAGCGCTCGGTTAAAGGTCCCAAAGGACCGGGGGATGGCATACTCGTGTCAGTTGTTACCTAGTTTGAAAGGTAACCCGGCCTTGTGTTGGCAGAGATCCAGTTAGGTTCTCGGGGACGTCCTTCCATAGGCATTATCATGTGGAAACGGGAAGTTCCTTAGCCTGACCATTTGTTGGAAATCCAAAGAAACAATACGATCTTGTACGGTTTTAGTTGTAGAACCTGCTTCCTCAGGAGGTAGCTATAGTAGGCATAATATAATGGTACCTATGCTGGCTAAGATTTATATTCTACTTTCGAAATGTTTTCTAGACTATGCACTAATAATAATATCAAAATTGATTTGATTTTGCGTAGTAAGCATCTTTGACTAACATAAGAAGAAATCTCCTCCAAGTCTGCGTTTGCATTGTGTGTGTGGTGGGAAGTCTTATGGTAGTCTCATTTTAAAAAGCATTTCGAATTGAGTTTAAAAATATTCCTCTATTTTGATTTTAAAGATAAATAAACTGTTTTTGAGTTCCCACACTAGTCACATGACTGACTCGGAGTTTATTGTTTTCCTTCCTAAACTCTGGGTGCCCACCAATTTCCACACGGGCAGTCAAGAGTTAAGGTTTATCAGGATATTCTGGAATTCAGGAGTTGCTGGAGGCAAGTTGGATGGCATGGCGTATTTACTAGTATATAGTACTTCTTTTTACGCTGTTTGTTTGTTATTGTTGTTGTACACTCTGATGATATGATGTAATGTAATGTAATGTAATAACTGATATAGTTCTTTGTTTAAAGATTATTCATTTATCTATTATATGTTGTTTCGCTGCGAATTGTGAGATTCTGATGTTGTTCCGTTATTTCTTTCTGTTCTGTTTTTCTTTCTCTCTTCTTCTACCTCTTTCTTCTTTCTTAAACCCTCAGTGTTGGGTTTTCCAGCATCCGACTGATCGGCATTCGATACAGTGGACGTATTGATGTCGAATTTTGGGAGTCGAAGAATCGGGTCCTGACACTCAGGGGAGTCAGAGTACTCCAGTCAGCACTCAGGTGACTTTGAGATTTTAAGTCGTTTATACTCTAGTCCACGCTCAGAAAACTCAGAGTACTCCAGTCCGCACTCAGAGGACTTGGAGATTTTAAGTCCTTTATACTCTAGTCCGTGCTCAGGGGACTCAGAGTACTCCAGTCCGCACTAAGGGGGCTTGGAGATTTTAAGTCGTTTATACTCTAATCCGCACTCAGGGGACTTGGAATACTCCTATCCGCACTCAGGGGACTTGAAGATTTTAAGTCGTTTATACTCTAATCCGCACTCAAGGGACTCAGAGTACTCCAATCCGCACTCAGAGGACATGGAGATTTTAAGTCGTTTATACTCTACTTTGGGCTCAGTGGACTCAGAGTAATCCAGTCCGCACTCAGGAGACTTGGAGATTTTAAGTCGTTTATACTCTAGTCCGCACTCAGGGGACTCAGAGTACTACAGTCCGCACTCAGGGACTTGGAGATTTTAAGTCGTTTATACTCTAGTCCGCACTCAGAGGACTCAGAGGACTCAGAGTACTCCAGTCCGCACTTAGGGGACTTGGAGATTTTAAGTCGTTTATACTCTAGTCCGCACTCAGGGGAGTCAGAGTACTCCAGTCCGCATGCAGGGGACTTGGATATTTTAGAATCGTGGATGGTCGTATCACATCCACCCCTGAGTTAACAAGCGAGGTCGATAGATGGATAGATCCATCCTCCTTGAACTTGTTTTGGATATGGACGAGGTCGTTAGGAGGACGGATCCACCCTCCTCGAAACCGCATTTACGAACTTATACTCCAGTTCGTACTATGGGAATTTGAAGTTAGTAAGAGGATTGTCGCGTATCAATCCAATTTAGTCTCTAGTGATATGGATTGCCTCCAAAGCTTGGGTTTCTCTTAATGATTAACCGGTCGTATCACGGTCACACTTTCTTTGAGCAAATCCCATCGTAACTTAGCCTTTGTGCATTATGATAGTTGTATGACATATTCAATAGATCACAGCTCTGGCTCGAAGAGATGGCATTTTATTGTTAAAATAAGAAAATATGGTAAAGTCAATTGCCTCATTACAAATTCAAACTTCGGAATGCAGAAACAAATTTCAAATGACTAATATACTAGATAAATAAAGTTTGCCATATGCATTAGTAGATAAGATTCTCGCTGTCCCAGGATTTTGACAAAGTGGGACCGCAAATGGTTGCCAACTTAAATGTGCCATTTCCAAGATTTTGATCAATCACGTATGGCCCTTTCCACGTTGGTTTCATGTGCCGAGGTACCGAGTAGATTCTTTTATGGACAAAATCACCGAGCTCGAAGGTTCGGGGCCGGACCTAGACATTGTGCAATCGGGGGACTCGATTTCGGTGCATGGCTGCTCTCAAGTCAGCCTGATCCCCTTGAACGACTCAACTCCATTGCCGGTTAGGAATTTTTAAGTTAGACACCACGGGGCAATAACAACCCTGAATTCAGCAAGGTCCGATCGTCCCAAGAAAGCGTTGTATGGCGAGCCTATGTTCCGTACAACAAATTACAACGCCCGGAACTCCAGTTCCTGATTCCACAGGTATTTCCACCATCCCAGTGGGCTTGTTTGCACTCCCGTCGAAGCCATGGATATCGAGTCGACAAGGCTTCAAATCTTTGGCCTCCATCTCCATTTGGTCATAAGCTCGCTTAATTATTCTATTCACAGAGCTTCCACTGTCAACCAGAATCTTCTTCATCCAAGCATGACCTACTTGAGCTGATATGACCAGTGGATCAGTAGTTGGGGTTCCGACCCTGTCAGCATCTCTATTTCGAAACACGATGTCGCCAGTCATCGTTCTCTGTCGTTTGGTCGGGGATCTATCCTCCAAATTACTACGACACTCGAAATCCGCATGCCTAATGGATCTGGCATACGATTTCCCTTCAATCCAGCTTTGACCTGCTGGATAAAGGCCACCACTAACTGCATTTACTACCCATCTCCTGCCAGTACGAGTGGGTTCCTCCTGTCCTGCCTAGTTTGTGATATGATTTCGATTTGATGGGCCCGCACCTCACGATTGCGACGCCTACACAAACTGTTCTAGCTTCCTTTCTCTTATCAATTTCTCAATGAGATCATGCAAGTGACGACACTCGTTTGTATTATGACCATAGCTTTCATGAAATCTGCAAAATTTACCTGTTTAGATCTGTCTCTTCGATGACTACTTTGGAGCAGGCTTCTTGTATTGGATAGTGTTACAGGTTTGTAAATATACATTTTCCAGCGAAGTATTTAGAGGAGTGTATTCGTTATAAGTTGGAATCTTCGGCTTCCATTTTTCTGCTTTTCTTTTCTTTCCCGGATTTCCTCCTCCGGTTCCTTTAGATTGCCCAGGCTTGCTCTGGATTTGACTTGAACCATTCTCGAGTTGTCACCAGATTGTTTTACGGCGATGTTACTTTTCACAGTCTCCTGAACAGGCCCTGGTGCCTTATCTCGCCTTGTCCACCTGGCTTCCTTCCTTCTTATGAACTGATGAGCCTTTGAGTAAAAACACTCTAGCGTAATTGGAGGTTTCCCAGCCAACCAATCTCCAAACTCTGAATCTGGATGCACTCCTTGCATTACAACCATTAGAATTGCATGGTCATTAGAGTTACTAACTTCAGTAGCCGCAACATGAAATCTCTATAAATACTCCTTCAACGACTCCCCTGGAGCCTGGATTACACTTGATAGGGACATCATATCGTTAGGATGAGTAGCTTGTATCCTGAGTTGCTCTACAAATTTCGTTGTCGGTTCATCAAAGCTGGATATAGACCGTAGGGGAAGTCGAGTGAACCACATGGTGGCAATTTCGGATAAAGTGATTGGGAAGCATCTACACTTGGTTGCATCATTCGCTCTAGCCGAATCCATCATCCATTCATACCTCATCACATGCTTCCTGGGATCAGTTTTTCCTTTGTAAGCCGGGATAGTTGGCATGCTAAACTTTTCGAGGTACTCAGCCTGTAGAATAGCATCTGTGAAGGGAGTATGACTCCTGGATATTCCCCAATCTTCATTTGCCAGGCCTTGGTTCTTTCTCATCAACTGTCTAACCATAGCTGATAAGTCCGGAGTTTGTATGGAGGATGGAGGGTTGAACTCCGTTCTACGGGACTACTCGGTTTGGTATCTCCTTTTTTGGCTATCTGCCAAATGTGTATCTTGGGGACCAGCTTCATTAGGGTCTTGGTAAGCCGTCCAGTTTCCTTACATGCTCTTGCTCCTACTCTAGCTTTAGTGTGGTCTCCAAGATGTAAATGATCCCTAGTTGATCGATCAGCAGCACCTGCTTGTGCAGTTTCTGTTTTGCGGCGTCTACGCCTGGGAGGTTTGTCGAACAAGGTGGAACTATCAGACGAAGAATAAGGAATGGGTCTACCTCCAGAATTCTGATGTTGTTGCTGAGTAAGCTGAGCCATGACGTTAGCGTTAGCTTGAATCTGCTCAGAAAGTTGTCTCCTGCTTTCCATGAGTTCTCTCACCAGGTCGTTAAACTCCGTCCTTGTAACAACTTCCATCTTGCTTTGGGTTACGAAAGTCCCTACGCCAGGATTAAATTGCTGATTGCTTGGTCCTATCTGTTGTACACTAGCAGTCTCGTTGAAATCCGCGTTATGAGAGGCTGATCTGGTACATGGTCTTCCCATAGTAGAGTTGTTGATCGAAACTCTGAGTAGATTCAACAGACGTCCTGTGAATAACTTGGATCTCCTTCAGGGGATTTATTCAATCAGTAGCTACAAAACAGATCCTAGCGGCCTGAGAATTCAATTCCCAGTGGAAGCATCAAAATGTTAACACTAGAATTTGTCACTAACACCCTTGAGAAAGATTATGTAGAGAGATAAATGAAGAAAGTAAATTAAAACAGAGAATTGTAAGCTAAATTAAATGCAGAAATAAGAACATTGGATTTATAATGGTTCGGCGTAACTGCCTACGCCCACTTTGAGTTTTGATCTTTATTGCTTTCACAGAGTATTGAATACAGATATAATCCGTACTATAATGACTTGAATACAAGTGCTAAGAAAAATAGAATAAGTCTTGAATGCAGCAGAGTCTCCTTAGTGTTCTCGAAAAAAGGTCCCTTTCATTGTGCCCCTACCCTTCTATTTATAGACGAAGATGGGTCAGACTTCCCTAATGGTCCTAGAAGCAAGATACCTTGGCCCATGGTAAGCGACTTCTGCACGCCGAGCCATAAATGCCGAATGGCAATTGCTAAACCACATATCCAGGCCGAACGACATTCCTATGCCGATCGAGGAAGGCATGCCGAACGATAACTGTATGCCGAACGAGGTAGTGCGCTGAGTGAAGAATGTAGGTCGAATGAGTCCTGTGCCAAACGAGACTTGATGTCGGTCGAGGGGAGATGCCAAGCAAGGCTTCATGCCGAACGACCCTTCAATGTCAAGGGAGGTGCTATGCCAAACGACCCTTTCATGCTGAACAAGGGAAGATGATGAGCGACCTCTCTATGTCGAACGATGCAAGATGATGAGCGACCTCTTTATGCCGAACGATGCAAGGTGCTGAGCGACCTCCCTATGCCAACGAGGCAAGATGCCGAGCGATCTCCCTAGGCCGAACGAGGCAAGATGCTGAGCGACCTATCTATGCCGAACGAGGAAAGATGCCAAGCGACCTATCTATGCCGAACGAGGCCTTGTACCAACTGGCACATCTATGCGTAACGATGCTATATGCCGAGCAAAGAGAGGTGTGCCGACCGAGGCCTGCGCCGAGCCTCTCGTTACATGGTCAAACAACCGGGTAACATGCACCGAGTCGGTCGCTATTATAATGAAAAAGTTCGACCGAGAATCTTTAATGTGGGTGATCTTGTTTTGAAGCGAGTTTTTCCAATCCCGTCGCATATAAATCCCACGTGGGAAGGTCCGTATGTCATTGAACCGAAGCTTGGAGAGGGAACCTTCATGCTAGTGATTATCGATGGCATGACACTCCCCAAAGCATGGAATAGCAAGCTTTTGCGCCGTTATTACACTTAGATCATTTCTTTTGCATTTTAGTAGCAATTGTTTCAATAAATGTTTCTTTTGTTATTCACGGTTTCCTGCATGTAATAAGGCAATTCAGTTGTCATTATTTTCTACAATCAATAAAGGCTTGAATCTGTTTTCCAATGAGCTATTAGTGTTTTCTAATTTGTCATTTCATGGAAAAATATAATTGCATTGATCTGTTTGGCGTATGAACGCACATATAAACGATCCAAAAAATCTCTAAGTCCTTGGAGTGTGGACTAGAGTATAAACGATTCAGAAAATATCTAAGTCCCCAGAGCACAGACTATAGTACTCTGAGTCCTCTGAGTGCGGACTAGAGTATAAATGATTCAAAAAATCTCTAAGTCCCCGAAGCACGGACTAGAGTACTCTGAGTCCTCGGAGTGCGGACTAGAGTATAAACGATTGAAAAAACCTCTAAGTCCCCGGAGCGCGGACTAGAGTACTCTGAGTCCCCGAAATGCGGACTAGAGTACAAACGATTCAAAAAAATTCTATGTCCCCGGAGCATGGACTAGAGTACTCTGAGTCCTCGGAGTGCGGACTAGAGTATGAACGATTCAAAAATCTCTAAGTCCCTGGAGAACGGACTAAAGTGTAAATAATTCAAGAATTTCCATGTCATATGGAAGCGAACTGGCCCTTGCATGATCCATAAAACTTTGGTTTTCAATAATAATTGGATGATAAGCTAGACAATGAAAATCATCGAAAGCAAAGACACAATTTTATTTACTAATCGAAGATTATGTTCTATTACAACTTCTTCGAAGTCAAGAGCAAAATTCTATCTACCACGACTACAAAAAAGAAATGAAACAACTACGTAACTTAGATTTATTTAAGCTAAGTAAGGTACAACCAGAGGATAGCTACTTTTTGAATTGTTCTCCTTCCTCGCTTTTCTGAAGACTCCTCAGCGGAACGTTTTCTCTTGGACCCCTTGGTTCCTAGTAAGGTGGTATCCGAGGAAGCAAGATGGACATCGAGAGGTGTGGTGCCACAAGGGAGAATAACCTTTAGGGACCTATTTATAGGATCATCAAGTTCCATATCGGAGGTTCATTCTTAACTTCAACTTTCTTTTTCTCCTCTTCCGTGATTCCCTCCTCTATGCTAAGTTTTGAAGTAGGTCCGGAGGCACCTGTGATTTCAACCTTGTCATGTTTGTCTATAGGCAAGGGATTTTCAAGCTTGTCCTCATCGAGTGCCCCGATTACTTGAGCATCTTGTCCAGCAGTATCCCTAATATGAAGTGCCTCTGCCCTTTTCTCTTCCCTCTCTGTAGAGACATCGCTCCTTGGAGTTGGTTCGGGACCAGAATGGCTTAAATGAAATCATAAAAGATGAATGCTAGGATATATCAATTACCCACCAAAACCGAGGGTTCTTTGAACTCTAGAAGGAAAAATTACGTACCGGCTTCTACCCGACTCTCAGTTGTTTTGGGAGTGTCACCCTTTGGAACAGGGGATAGGACGTAAACATCAAGCCCTAGCTTCTTTGGGTCATTGCCAACATGCTTCTCGAAAAGATCGAGTGATGAGCAACCAGCCGGCTGAGCGAAAGGAGGAACTAGGTGTGCAGTTTTGGATGGGCCAACAATGTCGTCCTTTCCCTTTGTTGAGAAGGAGTCTCATTCAAAAAGAGCTTTCACCGCAGAAAAGCTGGAAGGCTCATTTCCTCAAAGAACATCCTTCATAAGAGCTTCTTCATCAACATCTTCGGTGCCCAGCTCAACTCTTTTAATTTTTTGTTAAAGTATCCCATGCTTCGGCCAATGAATCGAGGTAACCCTTGCCTAGAAAAGTTAGGTCATGATGCATGAGATCTCGAGCATTATACTTGGTAATGAGTGGATCAAATAAGCACTTAATTTCATCTCTGTCGGCTTCAGCAACTGCATCAAGGCGAGAATCAACTTCTGAGAGCGACATTCTCTTACCCTCCTCGTGAGTTGCCTCCTTCAGCGCTTTGGCCTTAGAAAATTCCTCATCAAGCTTTGTCTTTAGGAGTCGTGTGGCGATAGTTTCATCGCGATATCGTTGTGACTCTTCTTATCCAAATGTAACAACCCGAAAATTTCGATCTCGAAATTTCCAGATAGTTAAAGAAAAGAAGAAAGGGAAAGAAAGAAAGGCAGAAAATTCAAACTCAGAATCTCACATTCGCAGCGGATAAAATATAATATCACATAAATAATAGTTATACAAAGGAATCTGTATTTGTCAAATTACGCTTTAATATATATCAGAGTACAACAGATTTACAATCACAGAACAGATAAATCAATCTGTTTCATATACTATAATATATCACATCAGAAGCTCTCCATACGTTCCTGCTCTATAGCTTGCCTCCTGAGCTCCAGAACGTCCTTACCTGAAATTCTATAATACTTGGTCTGACCTGAGGTTCTCTTCTTTCTCTTTAAGAAGCAGCTCCTCCAGCTCTTTAACTCGTCGAACGAGAGTATCCTTTTCTTTTTGAATGGAGTATTTCTCTAAGGATAGAGCGCCACTACGTTGGATTGCCTCATTAAGTTCCTTTTTGTGAGTGGCCTTCATATGACTAGCTATCTCGGCTATATCCCTGGCGTTTTTCTGTGCGACCTCAAGTTGAGATTTGTACGAGGATAATTCTTCATCCTGGGCTTTAATGATATCTTTTCCTTGAATGGCTTCAAGTTTCAGGCGATCGATTTCATATTGATGTTCCATAGAAACCTATGAAACTTCCTCCGTCAAATGAACGAACGAGTCATGTTGGACATAGGCATCATTATTGTAGGTGATGGCGCTTTGTTTGACATACCCTGGAATAGGATGAATCATAGGAAGAAATTTCAATCCATCAAAGCATATCTTTTGAAATGTGGCCTTAAGCTCGGCTAATTTTTCTGTTGTCGATGGACCGTGTACGAAGACTGGAGGAGTTTGTCTAACCGGATTCACAGACTTCTTATAGGGCTCACGAGATTGCTTAGTGCTCGACAAGACAGAGTGTTGGTCACGGTGAGCTTCAAATTAGGATAACTTCTGAGAAGATTTTTCCCTACTGTGCTCTGAATGAGGGGGAGGGTCGTTTGGATATGAGGAATGACTGTAAGTTCTACTTCTAGAAGATGGTGACTCTCTGTGAAGGTAATCTCTATCGCTACTGTCATTCCTATCTCTTCGTCTACTTGATCCTGAATCCTGATTGAAATGGTGGAAGATTGAGGAACCGTGAAGGCAGTTGAAGCCGTGTGTATGACCCATATCACCTGCATAGAAAATCAAGTGAGGACGAGATAGCGGAAATCATATGATGATAAAAATTCAAGTGTATGGTGAAGTGTAAGTGTTTGTGTGTGTCCTAGTGCCTCCCTCTCAAAGAATCGGTATTTTTTTCCTTACTTAAGGGAGTTTCCTCTCCTTGATGATGAGCCTGATCGTCTCCATTGCCCCTCGCGGGTAAATTAAGTCCTATAGCCTCTAGGTCATTGAAGCCATAATTTAGTAAGTCGTCAGGGATGGTCAGGTCTGATAACCCTTTTAGTGAACCCCTCTAAATTTTGAGGAGACGACTCTTTCTCAACTAGAGTAATTGTAACTTTTGACGTTCCACCTATTGTTTTCTTTTTTAGCTTATATGCTAGGCTCTTTTTCCTCTTTGAAGGGGGAGGAGGTTCATTGATGCCAGGTGCGCCGTTACTGGTGCAAAATCAAACCTAAATTCTCATTGGTCGTTTCTGGCATCTCAGTTTCTTTGATTTCACCTTCCTTGGTTGTATCGGGGGCCCCTCCTACAAGAGGTACCGAAGGTCCGACCGGCTCTTTGCCTTTTTCCGCAGCGAATCTAGTTGTAATGGCACCAATTAGAATGTTAGTTCGAAGACCCTTCACCAGTAATCCAAACTTCAAAAGTGATTCGTTGGAAATAACGGATTTAATGTCCCGGTCTCTCACGGGGATAGATCAAATGGCCTCGACGGCCTCAGAATACCCAACGCCTTCAGGTCATGGGCGGATACCTATAAAAGTCAATAGAAGTTTAGAAAGGATGCATTTCGAGTTCCAAGAAAATATTAGTTTAGGAATGAAACATACTCCCTTCTAGCCATCTTCTCACAAAAACTAGAGGGCGGCGTACATAAAACCACTCATGCTTATACTACAAAAATTTACTCCACGTCCTCGTTAAGATTTAGCATTTAGAACGTGGCTCAAGAAATATGAAGGATGGACTGCCGGACCGTCTTTTGAAATGATAGATATAATGAATATCCTCGAGTGTAGGGAGTCTGAATAAGGTGCTCATAAAGAGGACAAAGGTGCCATGGATAAACGCATGACTATTAGGTTGTAGCTATGCCTGAGCAATCTCGATATACCACAACACTTCATGAAGAAATGAATTTAAAGGTGGCACGCTTTCGAACCGGCACATAAATGTGTTGCACGCTGTATAACCAGCTGGGGGCAGGTGAGGTCAATCTTGTCCCGACGGATCTAAAACATCGTCGAAAAGGACTCCATGAATTGAGCACAACCAACGAAGAGCGGCTTTACCGATTTTTGAAGCACGTGAATCAATAGGATTATCCAGAATAATGGCTCCGTCTATAACATCAGGAGCCGGGTCTATAGCTACAGCAAAGGGATTTGTAACACCCTGTGTAGAGGTTGTCGGTGGATTCAAAGTTCCTACTACCTCCTGCCAAGAACTTGGCTCAGGCTTATCAGAAACTATAGCGGAGCTTAATCTTTTGGGTATCTTCAATAAGCGTTTAGTATGGTAGATACCTATTTAAACTATACTTGAAAGAAAATCGACATCAGAAATAACGACAATAATATATCCCCATGTATTGTGTGAACTAGTGCGAAGACTCAAATGTGAGTGTAGAAAAATCTAAAGTTTTAAACATAAATGTGGTGTGACAGAACTTTAATTTGCTGTCCTTAGAAACCGTCATAGCTGATCGTCTCCGGCAGTTTATCACGTGATTGACAATAGAAGTCTTGAAATCAAACGTTGGCATCACAAAGTATGAAGATTATTATCTACATATGATGGGTTAAATTTGCATTAAGTATTATTCAAGTTGTGGGCTAGTTGGTTTAAATTAAGTCCTCGGGCTAATATGCTTTGTTACTTGTCATTTTCCATTATGCTATGTCTGGTTGTGGAAGTAAGTTACCAAAACTTGTATTATGTTCGAGTTAAAACAATTTTTATTGCCAATGCCGACCCACTCACTCGCTACCTCTCCCTAATTGCCGAGGGACCACGCTTGGACTTCTACCGACCCACGTCACTTCATTAGATACCTATCCATACTCACCATACTCCTCTCCTTTACCATCCTCAATACATATCAGCAACCCACATTCCTAAATACGTATTGACCGACCCACTCTACTGCTAAGATCCTACTGATCCCGACCTCCCTAGACAACCGACCGACTTCCTCTCAAAATACCGACCCAACCTTGTAACCTCCTCTATCGATCAGCTATTATTAGAATATGTCGACCTGACTCTCCTTAAGGGTCAGCCAATAACTACCAACCGGGTCCTTTGCTCTTCAAGCAACGACCTCCTCTCTTTCACCAAACAATAAACTCTCTTTTTATACACGTCACCGACATCCCTTCCCAAAAATGCTTATGCCAGCTCCCCTCGATTTGATGCCGAATCATGTTAGACACTCCATTGTCCTAATCTATACATTTACTCCCACTATCTCTCTCCTCTCGTCCTCACCAAGAAAGGTTGAGCCCATGTATGACTCGAATCCAGGGAGAGTTCAAGGAGGCATGGCCTAAGAGTTCAAAGAAAAATGTGGATCCTTACCTATAAGATAATTTGGGGTTAGGGCGCGTGATTTCTGGTGCTCAAGATTAAATATGATGGCGGAAAGCATATGGGAAGATAGTGAGAAGGAGGGTGGTAGCAGTTCGATTGAGGGAGGAGGTTTTGGGTAGAGTCGAAGGGAGAAAATAATAAAGTGAATGTAGGAAGAAGAAGATAAAGGCATGAGCTTTTATATGGAGAGAGGGATGTGAATCGTTGTTATCTTAAAGACCCAGTCACGGTATTTCACGGGTCGGCAAGTCGACATGTCGACCTAGCCCAAATAAGCAGGACAAGCGGATCGGCATCCGTATGCCGATTCCTCCTGTTAAAAATAATAATAATAAATAAATAAATAAACAAAAATAATGAATAAATAAAAATAATAATAAAATAAAATGTGTACATGTATATGCATGTAATGATAACCAAAGATGATAGTGCAATGGAAAGTCGGATTTTACCTTATAGGTGGAGAGGCATGGGTTTGAGAAACCGATGTGGTTCGACCTTTGAAATATTGTATACGCTCAGCTTTTGGAATATTAAACAGGGTTTTAAGAATCTCCCGGAGGTTGAATTGATATTTTCAGTTGACATGAATCTTCGTCGAAGGCCAATGGAACAATAACAGTCAATTGTCATTTAGAATGAGCTAAGTTCTAAAAGCAAGAATTAATCGCTGATTCAAAGCGCGTCAGATTGATTCACAGGCAGCACTTTAGGTGGAAGATGTTACTCGATACGTTGGCCTAGCTACAAGGAAATATTTGTAGAGACCGTGATCATAAAATTTGAGTCATGACAGGGCTGGAAGTACCCGATGTGAATTCAACGGCTTGCATATGTGCTCCGGTGGTAGATGCTTGGCCTGCGTGGTTCGAACAGAGAAGTTCGGTCAGGATACTCTAGAAAGAGTGGCTCGGCACTTTTGGGTCGGTCGTGGAGAGTTCGTTTCAGTTGGGTCGGCCAAGATAGGTAAGCCAAGACTGTTCGGCAAATGTGGGTCGGACACTCATCGCACGGTCTTTACGTGTGGTTCGGCATATAAGGATCAATCTTAGAAGGACCGATACATATGGTTCGACACGTATGGGTGGGCGTGAGCGGCTTGGTAAAGGAAGAAAGATCAGGCGTGATTCAGTCTAAATGGTTCAACAAACGTTGCTCGGTATAGTTCGGTGTTCGGTGACCACCGTTCAACATTGGAGACTTGGCATATCTAGTTTGGAGCACCTTGAAGAGTTTGAAAAATAGTTCAGTTTACAATAAAATAATGCGCTCAACATTTCTATACTTCGAGCCATACTTCCACTTGCCTCGATTTCCTCAAGTACCTGCTTCGAGTTAGCAACGAGACAATTCCTGGGTCGACTTAAGTGGATCGGTTGATGTGGTTCGGCATAACTCGTTCGGTCAACCTAACCTTCAATTGTGGGCCGAGCTAACTTGGTCTTGGGCCTGCACAGGGCGTCCAGTCTATCTTCATCTATAAATAGAGAGGTAGGGTTACAGTTGAAAAGATCTTTTTCCGAGAACTCTAGAGAGACTTTGCCATTTCTGCACTCATTTTCCTTGAGCATGAACTTGGATTCAAGTTGTTTGTTTATGGATTGTATCTGTATTCAAGTACTTGAAAAGCCAATAAAGAATAAATTAAAAGTGGACGTAGGTAATTACGCCGAACCACTATAATTCTGGTGTTCTTGTTTATGTTGTTAGTTTTGCATATATTCCTCTATTTTAATTTATTGTCTTCATTACTTTCTCTACACAAATCTATAATTGGGTGTTAGTGACCAACTCTGGTGCTAGCACAGGTGTTCTTACCCTTTAATGCTTGGGTCAGACCTAGTATATTTACAGGATCATATTTGGGTGCTTTGGAGCTTTAGTAGGAGAGTCGTAAGTCTTCAGATCATATTCTCGTATATGCTTATTTTTCTGTTGCTATGTTATTTAAATTATCAGTAATTGTAAGGACACATTATTATAACTGTCCAGGTTGATGATTAGTGATTGATTGTTGAACACTGATGGATGTGTGTGTGTGTCTGTATATATACACACACACACACACATATATATACACAATTTCTCTTTTTTAAAGATCATTGATATTATATTATGTGTTATTCTGCTGCGCTGTGAGATTCTGTATTATTATTGTTTTGTTTCTCTTTTCTCTTCTCTTCTTCTCTCTTCTTTCTTTCTTATCACCCTCTCTTTTCTTTCTCTTGATCGTCTGCAATTCTGTTCACTTTGGGTAGACATATGTGGTATATTATCGGTTCAGAGAGTACGAATTTGCAGGTCGTCACACATGATATCAAAGCTTAGGTTTAGTATATTCCTAGGCTTTGATGTGTACTCAATATTGATAGGATCAGTAGCACTCTAGATTGAGTTTGAGTGTGTTATATATATGAGTGTGTATTTGTTAGTGATATAAAAATGTTTTATATTGTGTTTACTTATCCGTTGAGTTGTTTATGAATTTTGGTCGATATGTAGGATGCCATGTTATCGATGGGGTTTCAAAACACTTAAACGAGGCAAGTCGACATAGTATGGTTTTTAAACTGGGTAAATGAAATAATTTTATCTTGATTTATGTTACTCGGTTGCTTGGCCGGGCTACAAAGCGATAGTTGTAGAGGTTATGGTTGAGCCTAGACGAGATTCGAACCAAAAGAGATATGGAGGTGCAAGGGTTCGATGTAACTCTATTAGTTTGGAATGTGAGTGGTGCAGCCTACATATATGGTTCGGTATGTTAGAGTGGCTTGGTATATTTAAGTGAATCGACCTCTAATTGTGGTTCAGCACTTGCGGATCGGCCTTAGGGGGATTGACATATATGGCTTGGCACATATGGGTTGGCATGGGTGGTTCAGTCAAGGAAGGAAGATCATGCATGGGTCGGATTAGATGGATCGTCATGTATTGTTCGGTTAGGGAAGATAAATCAAAGTAGGTTAGCAAGTATTGTTCGGTTATGGTGGGAAGGATAAGGTGGGTCGGGCAGATGTGGTTCAACACCTGTGGGTCGGCCTTAGTGGTTTGGCATGTGTGGATCGACATACCTGGGTCGATGCACCTTAAGGAGGTTAACAAGTTATTTGGTCTACAATAGAGTGATACGACCAGCATTTCTTTTCTTTGAGTCACGGCACCGCTTGCTCCAAGTTCCTTAAGGGTCTGCTTCGAGTTAGCGACAAGACAACCCCTGGATCGGCAAGGTGGATCGGTGGTAGTGGATCGGCATGACTGGTCCTGTTTATCTAACCTACAACTATGGCCGAGCTACATTGGTCATGAGCTTGCACAGGGGGTCTAGCCTGTCTTCGTCTATAAATAGAGGGACAGAGGTACATTTGAAGGGACCTTTTTTCGAGAACTAGGGATACTCTGCCATTTGCAGTACTCACTTCTTTTCTCTTCAAGTTTGTATTCAAGTTGTTTGCTTACGGATTGTATCTGTACTCAAGTGATTGGAAAAGTAATAAAGATTATATTCATAGTGGAAGTAGGCAATTACACTGAACCACTATAAATCTATTGTTCTCTTTTTTTATTCTTTCTGTATTCGACTGTGTTACTTCTCTGTTTTGATTTACTTTCTTCATTAATATCTCTACAAATTCCTATTCAAGGGTGTTAGTGACCAATTTTGGTGCTAACATTTTGGCGCTTTCACTAAGAATTGTACATTCTCAGGCTGTTAGTATTTGCTTCGTTGCTATTGGGTTGAGGAAATCCCCCGAAGGAGATCTGAGTTTATTCTCAAGAGATTGTAGATTCTACTCGGAGTTCCTATGGATAACTCTAAGATGGCAAGACCACGTACCGGATCTGCCTCGCACAATGCGGATGCTAATGAGACCGCCAGCGTCCAGCAAGTGGGACCCATCAATCAGCAAGCTAATGCAGGTATAGAGCCCGCCACCATCCTAAACCAACCAGAAGCAGTCATCAGGGAAGAGTTCAATGAGCTGATGAGAGAGCTCGCTGAAAATAGGAGACATCTTAACGAGTAGATTCAAAAAAACGCTAGCTAGATGAACCAGATCGCTCAACAGCAGCGTCAGAACGCTGGGAGAAGCACTGCTTCCTATTCATCATCCGACAGCTCTGTTTTGTCAAATGAACAACTCAGGCGCAAATGCCATAGGATTGAAACGATACAAACTGGTGCAACAGAGCAATTGGTGGCGACTCGCCAAGAGCAAAAAAAAGAAATGGTCCAAATTCCTTACCTAGAACCACGACCCCTCATGTGATAGGGGGAGTCTCTCCTAACCTGGTGTGGGAAACGTAAGATCTGGAGCTTGTTTGGGAGCAAGTCCACCACCTTGCTAGGGCCATTTGAAGCGGGTCCTTGAAGTGTGCACTTAGATGATTGCTTACCAAGGAGGCACCAGCCAAAACGATCGCGCAGGATGAATATCAGCTTACCACCTCTCATCCAGACCTCGGATTTATCAGCTATGGTCCGAAAACTGATGATGGAGAATCAAGGCTTAACTAATGATGATTAGGGCATATCTAGGAGTCATACTCTATTTATAGATACAATTCTACAAGCTGAGTATCCTTGGAAGTTCAGCATGCCTACTAATCCAGCTTATGAAGGGAAGACCGATCTTTGACAGCATAATGAGACACGAGTGGATGATGCACTCGGCTGGGGAATATGATGCGATCAAATGCAAATGCTTCCTAATAACCCTATTTGGAATCGCTGCCATATGGTTCACCAGACCTCCCCCACGATCGATCTCCTGGTTTGATGAGTTAGCGATGAAATTCGTGGAGCAATTTAGGATCCATGCCACTTGCCCAAAGGACGTGATGTCTTTATCCAATGTGATCCAGGCTCCGGGGGAGTCGTTAATGGATTATTTGCAAAGGTTTCACGTTTCTATTACCGAAGTAAGCAATCCAAATGGCCATGCTATCCTTATAACTGTGATGTAAGGAGTAGATTTAGACTATGAATTTGGCGATTGGCTGGTAGGAAAACCACTGACTACCTTGGAACACTTTTATTCAAAGGAGAACCAATTCTTGAGAAGGGAAGAGGCTAGGTGGTCAAGAAGATGCAAAGCGCCAAGGCCCAACAAGGAAGTGGTGCAAAGCAACATTGCAATAAAGCAATCTAGCGAAAATTCTTGCAAGGTCCAAGTCAATGTTCAAAATAAGCCGGAGCAGTCTAAAGGATCCAGAGGAAAAATTTCAAAAGAAAGAGGGAATTAGGAAAGTGGAAACCAAGGATCCCAACCTATAGTGATTATACTCCTCTGAATACGTTCTTGGAGAATATTTATCTATCAGCTTGTAATACATTCCAATACCAAAAGCCGTGCCCAAAGAAATCCATAGAGGAACAAAAGCAGGCTGGAAAGTATAGTTGGTTCCATGAGACCTATAGGCACAATATTGAAGAGTGTAGACACCTTTATGGTGCCAAAGAAAAGATGACTAGCCAGAAGAAGTTACAGGAGTTTTTTAAGAATCCACAGGAAGGTGGACAGGGGACATCCGATCCTAATCGCAGGCAGGCTTTACACCGAATTGAGGATCCTGCTTAGACCAGAGGAAGGCTGGCCATAAACACGATAATTGATGGACCTCATCCGTCAGACAAGAGTTGGACAGAAATGGAACGCTACGCTCATTCCCTGAAGCATGCAAATTTCAAATGCTGCTTGAATACAAAAGACGAGACTACAGCAAAAAAGCAGCGAACGACGACGGATGATATTGTACTCAAGAGAAGGGATGTCGATCAGGTGGAGGCACATACGATTGACCCTATGGTAATCTCAGCTATGATTGGACCAGCTCTTGTGAGAAGGATACTAATTGATTGTGGAAGTTTTGTTAATATTATCTCCAAAAAGGCATATGACTAAATGAAGATGGAGGCGAAGGATCTGAAACCCTCTAAAGCCCGCATACACGGCTTTAATGGTGTATCTTTTGATGTAGTAGGTTTTATTGAATTACCATTTGAACTAGGAGAAGGTGAACGTTGGAGGGTATGGATCCTACCGTTCATTGTTTTGGATATTGATTCCCCGTATAATGTTATTCTGGGCCGACCAGCCCTGGCGGAGTTTAGGGCAGCTTTGGCCCCATGGTGTTTAACCTTGAAGTTCCCAATGGATAGAGGAGCTAGTGTAGTGCATGGCGATCAAGCAACTGGTCATTCTTGTTATGTAGCCGAGCTGAGAGAGGCCCAGCGAAGATAGAAGGGAAAGGGTGTGGACAAATCTGTCCGCGTCCATGTTGCTGAAAATTGACAAGTAATGCCTGAGCCTTGGCTTGGGCAACACAGCCGGATCTATAGAGAAATAGATCCGAGAGATGACGATGAAGAACCCCAGGAGGCCAAGGCGGCACTGGTTGAAGCAAAGATTGACATTCCATTCAGCTATGATGACCCATCACGGGTGCTTAAGATTGGATCATAACTCAACCCTCGATGATTGAGGATCTTAATGATTTCCTCCGAGCGAATCTGCATTTTTGCTTGGACCCACTCTTATGTGTGTGGGATTTCTTCCATCATCGCAAACCATATGTTGAACGTTGACCCAAAGTATCCGCCATTGAAGCAAAAGAAGAGAGGCATGGATCCGAAGGGGTTTTCTACTTGAAAGTGCGTATGCGTATAACTAATACTTAGGATCGTGTAATATGGAATGTATTATAATCTAAATGCAGAACGAGATAATAATAGTAAAGTAAATTACAATAGGTACACCAGGAGTTTTTATACTAGTTCGAACTTCTCGTTCTACATTCAGTCCCAGACTTCCCTTTGGAATTTCACCTAATAACTCCTCACTTAACCCGAAGGAATAGATACACAACACCTGAGTAGCCCAACAAGATTTTTCAGCCTCAGCAGCCGAAGAGGACTTTTCCGCCTAATACAAACTAACAGGTCTTCTATAATTTCGATAAAATTGTTGATGCTTTGTGTTCTTGATAACACTGATTTGTCTTTGATAGTACACCCTTCCTATAATCAAATCCTCAAGTATATATTATGTATGTGAAGATTAGAAAGGAAGATATTGCTTTGAATCGAAGTATATAATAATTAACTCTGGGATTCAAGTAATATATCTTTGATTAGAAAGCTTTTAGAATGCAGTAATATAGTCAAGAAATATAGATCAGAGAATAGAATAGATTGAAGTAAATTGTATGAATAAAATCATGGATTTAGATGTGTATATATAGTATATAAGGTTTCTACTGTTCACGAAGAGTTTCAACCAAGAGTTGCATCCGTAACTCTTCGAATTGGATCGTTATTCTTGCAAAGAGAAGCAACCCTTCAGGAAATATGGCAGTGGCGTACGGTCAGTCAATTGGTCAAAAATATCTAGTTGACTAAATATTCGAAGTGGTGTGCACGTGTGCATGTCTGTGCAAAGAACACAGATTCAGTAGACTGGTGAATTCAGTCCAGTCAATTGAACCGTGCTTTTTTGCACAGTGAGCACTTGTGCACACTATTTTGTGTGTATATATATATCAATAATTAAATTAATAATCATACAAACATTCACGAACATATCACATCACGGACTTTTTTTACGAATACAAACATCACGAAAGCATAAACGTTTGGTCACAACGTCATAGACATAACATCATAAAGCATATCATAGTTTTTCACATAAAAAACTTACCAAAAAATCAAATTTTCGCTTCCATTTCCCTATCATTCAGTGGATTCTTCTTCTTCGTCATCTTAGGGAATCATTGGCCCCTTCCCCTTATCTTCATCCATGTCACTGTCTGTTTCCTCATCTGATGCTGTCCACGAAAATTCCGGTGCCGGTTGTTTTCCGGATGAGGTAGATGAACTAGCGGTGCAAGAGATAGCTTCCCATAACATGCGAAAGAAGCTCTTTATCTTATTGAACTTCTTATCAATTTTCTTGTCGAGGAGGAATCTAATATCACTTGATTGCGAGCTATAAGATCGATTGCTTCATGTGTTCCTTAGGAAGGTGTAGTGGTTCGAATTTCATTGCCTTGTCTTTGCGATGGTGCTTCTTCTTGACGTTCTTGGGGACGGTTTTGCCACTCTTAGAATGGCATGATAAAGAGGGGTCTTGGGGGTAATTTCATGAGGCTTATCATCCGACTATTAAGTGTTTTTACAACTGAAGTATTCGAGTCAGGTATTGGCACTTGAAGGTCCATAAGCAATCTCATAATGTATTTTCCGTAGTAGATTATATTTTGTTTCACTTGATTGAAAACCAAAAGTTCATCAAGTATAAGTTTCAGCCAATTTATTTGAACATTTCCATATATAGCATATAATGCTCTATAGTTCTCTAGGTATACCAACTCATATGATCCGGTTCTTGGAAGTATTGTTTTCATTAAGGCGCATGAAAAATTCTTGTCGTCGGTCGTAGTGAAATAGATTTCAATTCTCTCATATTATCTTTAAGGAAAAGATGGCTTATCTCGTCTCGAATATTGATATCGCGATTCAAGTCTTCCAATGGTATTCCATCTACCGGAGTGTGAAGTATGTGTCCTATTCTTGCTAAAGAGAAAAATACTTGTTGTCCACAAACTAGACTCTAAACACAATTTTCTCTATTCAGTGGAGTTTGGTGATCTAGATTGAGATTAGCAAGAAATAATTTCATCATGGTGTGATTAATTTTTACCATTTTATGATTATAGTCTAATAGCGATTCCAAACAACTTCTAGTCAAATCTTGAATTCCATATGCGTTGAAGTCAGGGTAAACCACAAACGATCATTCTAGAAATCTTGATTCCTTCATTTTGTTCCGCCATTCAACCGCTACATGATTGTAAAGCCATTGACCAATTTGAGTATCAATTGGTTCTAGAGAGGTTGAGGTTGTTCTTCATTGTCTTTTCTAGGGTCTAGGAGCCATGATGTTAATTGATTTGGATAATTTTTGATTTAGGAATGCTTTGGAATCTTTTAGAGTTTTGAAAGTTTTGAGTTTGGAAGAGTTTATGAAAGAAAATGAACTTGATTGGTTTATAAACTAGGGTTTTCTTTCGTCCCTTTTACGACGTTCAGTCGACTAAACTAATAAGTTCAGTCGACTGAACCCTTTTCCTGAAGCTATTTGCTCTGGAAATGAGTTCAGTCGACTGGACATTTCGGTCCAGTCGACGGACTTCTGTCAGTTACTTTTGCTTTCTTTATAATGCAACTAATTTTATACGATGATTTCATATAATAAAATAATAATTTTACAAAATATAATTAAATATTTTACTTATATATTTATTGATGATTTCACAAAGATATGCATTAATAATAAAATATCAAAAACAAAGTGGTCATCAACAAATATGATTTATTTCGAAGGTGAATTCTATGGAGTATTAGATTTCTCCTTATAATCCTTCTTTGAGGAAGTGTATGCTGGTGATTGATTGAATTTGCGATCCTATGAGATTGGAGTTCGAGGAGAGTGTCATGGAGAAGGATCCCACGGATTTCGATATCCAGCTGATGGGTCGAGCGATGAACATGGCTTTGGTAATGGTTCATATGCGTCTATCGGTTTAGAGTTGCAAAATTTGACTACAATTTGTTCCAAAAAATTTAAGCTTCTTGCCGTCACTTTTTATTCGAAATATAATTCGCGTTGTAGGTCCATTTGTTGTTGTTGGTAGTGATGAATATTGTCGATCTACTCTGCAGTCGATGGCAAGAGGAACATAGCTTGTTTTGCCTTTTTATTTTCCGGTGTATAGCAGATATGATAGCTTTCCCACTTATGTACTAGTTTATATTTCGGTGTTGGAGTAGGTGATAGATGGTCGGAGCTACTAGAGGAAGGTGTTGCGTAGGTGAGATGTGAGTTATCTGAGGATTGTGACACCATTACGATGTGATAATAAAATATATGAAGCTTGTATTTCAATTGTATTTAAAAAGTGTATGCAACATTTCAAAAATTCATATATATATATATATATATATATATATATGGGAGTAGAAACCTGTATTTTATATGGTCAGAATATAAATTAGTTTTAGACCATATATGAATAAGTTAATGATTTAAGGTAGGAAAATGATTTGAAAATGCATGGTTAACAGAATTTCGAGCTAATTTAATATAGGATGAGCTGGTTTTTATTACTGAACAAGAAACAATAACTACCAAATTGGAGGACACATGAGACTTCCAGCAGAGAGATCATAGTTCAATCCCTGTCAGCTTCAATATTTTTGAATTTCAAAAATTTTGTTTTCAACAAAAAGTGGATTCTATATTGTGACAAGAAACACACATAGCTCAAGTGGCTATAGACATTAGAAATTTAGGAATGGATGGAGTCCGAATCCCATCATGGTTAGAAATCATATCTTTTATTTTTCACGTTTTTGCCTTTTTATTAATAAATATTTTTATAACTCTTTTATTGAAATTATTCCAAGTTCTCCTCTTAGTTTTACAAATATATTTTCATGTTATGGTTTAGTGAAAATTTTAGCTAGTTGATTTTATGAATTTACAAATTCTAAATTTACTAAATCCTTTTCAATACAATCACGAAGAAAACGATGTCGTATATCAAAATGTTTGGTTCGTGACTGATTTATTGGATTTTTAGAAAGATTTAGTACACTAGTATTATCACAATATATTATTGATTTATTTAAATGTATATCGAAATCTTTAGTGTTTGTTGCATATAGACGACTTGAGCACAAGCTAAAGCGGCAGATATATATTCTACTTCACACGTCGATAAAGAAATGCAGCTGTCACGACCCGAACTCGATGTTCAACAAACAACATCAAATTCGTTTCGCGGGAGCTTGCAACACCATTAAACGATAAATAACACAGCGGAAATAAAAGATGATATCACTGATATAACATGAATACAATATCCGATACATCAATTTGATACAATGATAATCATCAACATCAGAGAATATACAACATAGAATACAGCGGAACATGATACAATATGAAATAAGTCTTCTCAGAATATAATACTGCAACTCTGATCCAAAAAAACTCCAAAGACAGAGCTCCAAAACTCCTATCTCGATCCACCATCAAGATTGCACCAAGCTAAACAAGTCTCGTCCATATCCAAAGAAAACTGAACTGGCTCCAGATGATCTACTGAACCTAATTATCTGAAAAACCAAACTCTAGACTGCCCGTGTGGAAAATTTTGAGTACCCAGAGTTTAGGAAAGAAACAATAAACTCTGGATCAGTCGTGGGACTGGTGTGAGCAAACAAAAACTTTATCTTTAAAAAAACAGACAAAGAAATATTTTAAAATAGATTCGCAATGCTTTTTAGAAATGAGACTACCATAAGGCCTCCCGCACACACACACAATGCAAACGCAGAATCGGAGGAGATTTCTCCTTATGATAGTCAAAGATGCTTGATACGCATTAAAAAGAAACATTTGATATTATTACTAGTGCATAGTGTATGAAAAATCATTTCGAAAGTAAAGATATAAATCTTAGCCAGCATAGACATTTCGAACTATGCCTACTATAGCTACCATCCAAACAGTGGGGCGCCACCATAAGTAGATGGCAGGTAATACAACTAATACCGTACAAGGCTCGTATTTGAAGAATGGATTTTCCAACAAATGGTCAGGCCAAGGAACTTCCCATTGCCACATGGAAACGCCTCTGGAAGAACGCCCCGAGAACCCAACTGGATCTCTGCCAAACAAGGCCGGGAACCCCTTTTCCCAAGGGATATTATAAACCCTCATATATGCCACCCCCGGTCCTTTGGGACCTTTAAACGAGAGCTCTCTAACCAACATCACACCATAATAATAAGTGTTTCAACATGAGTAAGTATCTGGGCTCCATACCATGATACTACCCTTTTTCCAGAAGGAATGGTCATACCCTAGGGAAGCTATCCCTGAAAACCTTGCCGCACAATTCCTGTTTCGACCATTACCGGTTTGTGAGGCTCGACGAAGTCTCGTCCACAAAGCCACGCTTTATACAAAAGCTGTGCTTTGGGTCAACAAATGATCATAGAAATGATCACAAAGATAAAAGATCAAACAAATGATCGTATCACAAATGATCAACACAATGATCATTTCACAGCAACACTCAGCATGTCACATTACCAAATTGGGAATATATCGCTGATAACCTTCAACTACATAACCTCTGAGCTCGTACGTCTCAGAGAAGGGTGTTAAGCTAAAAGAATAAATTCTCCGCCACCAACAGAAATATATTTGAAAGAAATCGGCTTTATTTTGGAAAAAAAACCCTGATTCCATTTATGTAAGTTACAATCTTTGGTTTAATTCAAATTTCCAAATCAACGCTAAAAAATGGTTTAAACCCGTATAACTTGTAAAAATCCTTTTTAAATCATAAATACTGAATATAGAATTCAATTTCAGAATTCTTTTGAATTTCAATCTAATTCCGATTATTTAAATTCCAAATCTTTATTAGTTATTCAAAAATAACTTTTATTCTTAAAACAGCTTTTCAAAAGTTTTCCACATTAAAACTTAATTTATTTCCAAAACAATTTGAATTTAAAATTCAAATTCAAACTTATTTAAAAATCTGTGACTTAACCGATTTCCTCGTGAAATCCATATTTGTGTGTGTATAGTGTGGTCCAAGGATTTTACACAATAGTGCACAACATCAATCATCAAAAATATATCAATATCGATAAGCGGTATAACCAATAACGCTTATCTTCATTCACAGTTTCACAGATAAATAAATTTATCAATCACGAAGATTCATCATTACAATTCGATGTGGGTTTCGGATAACCAACTGGAATCCGATTCCCTGTCGCATCGAAATTCAAATGTCATTCTACGGGCAAAGGTTTTCTAATCAATACGGAATCAAATCACCAATCATAATCCAGCACAAAGTAATTCACATCTCACAATATCAAAACAAAAATATCAATTCATTTTACAACAAATCAAATATCCGACATACACAATCTATAAGAAATTATCTTAAATTTTTATTGTAATTAATTCAACTTAAAATTTATTTCTTGAGAGTTAATTCCTTAACCCTGTTTAATTTATCATTAAATACTTAATAAACATAAATTGCCCATTAAATTTAATTTGTCCATACTTAATTATTTAATTAGTTAATTACTATTATCTGCTAGTTAATTAATTAACTTTAAATAGTTAATTAAATTATTAATTACAAATTGATTTCCACAAGATTATTATTATAAATCTGAAATTACAAATTTAATTAAACCGTAAACTATTTATTTAATCATCATTATAAATTAATTACAAATCTTAATTAACTTTCGATTTAAATAATTACCCATCTTACGTTTTGTAAAACCTTTCCTTGAATAAATTTGATCCTGTTTAACTTCAATCTTGCCAACCCAAATTACTTAATTTATACTAAACATAGCTTAACATAACAATTTAAAAGAAATTATGTTTAAACCCAAAAAAAAAGTGGACCCGAGGTGTACACGGTACTTACTCGCGCAAGGCTCGAGTTTTCCCTTATTTCTACCCGCGTCCATCTTCCTCCTGCTCGTGTCTTCTTCTTCCACTCTTCTTTCTCTCTTTTTTTTTATTTAGCTTTAACTGTAGAAATGAACACACTCGTGTACCAGAGAAAAACCCGAAGTAAACTTCCATAATTCTCGAGTATCACTCGAGTTAAAACCCCATCACCCTGATAAGCTTCATCTTCCCCAAACGTTCGCACTGCAGCTGATACATGCCTTCGTGGGTGCACGTGCACACGGCGGCGACGCCACTCTGGCGAACTCCTTCATCGGCGGCAAGTCACAAACTACCCGTATACTCGAAATCAAACTCGATTCAACGCAACAAAACCCAAAATCAAATTTTCACCCTTTCGTTCGAACTGCACTCGAACACAATCAAACCCAAACGCCTCGTCCCATCATGTGACGTCATCGGAGACAACGCCCTTCTGACCACAGCACCTCCTTCCATCCATGCATCTTTCACCCTAGTCGCGATGGCCTCTGGTCCCCCCAGATTTCCCAATTGTCTCGCGAAGGTAGTCGACAAGTTTGAACACCTAAACCCTAAAGTGCTCTCGTCCTCTCAATTCTTGCAACAAAAAAATTTTGTTTCATTTTTCCTGGCACCATTGATGGCCGTGCTTGCCTCATGCCAAATTCTACCCTTCGAAATTTCTTCAGGCACCAGAACTCGATCAAAAAGCATTTCCAGTTCGACTACGAATTGCTAATAAAATTCTTAACTAAAAAAATCCCATTCTTGTTTTAAAAATCTGATTTTTGAAGGTAGATTCGGATTATATAAGTGAATCAACAATTTATCATATTCAAATTTCAACATGATGATGTAGATTGACTGTAAAACAAGATTCCCAGGGTTATTAACAAGTTAATTTAACTTAAATGAATCTTTTAAATCATGAATATGTACCATATCAAACCATTTTAACACCAAGTCCTACTAATAAGTAGAATCAGAGAAAATGATTTTCTTTTTGAAGTTGTTTTTTTTAGAGCCTGTATGTTACAGTGGCATATGCATACAGCCATACATCACATAAATATGCATTCAAACAAGCTACAATTTTTCTTTCCATCTCATTCATCATCACTTAAACACAATTAAAATAGGAGATTGAGTTTTAAAGAAAGTTTGCTCACATTAACTTGAAGAACAGAGGGCAGCTCTGTGTTTTGAATCTGCAGTTGATATTGGTTGAATCTGTTTTGCTTTAAATTGAACGATGTCTCTATATTTTCTTCTTGCTATTTGCTTTTACAGGTTGCTTTTGTTTGGTTTAAACGAACAAGTGTATATGGATGGGTATTAGATAAAGGCAATAGCTTGGTATAGGGTGTTATCTAGTATAGGCTTGGAATAGAAAAGCTATATACTATATATATAAAACATGGACAGTACGTCCTTTATACTGAGAAAGGTAGGCACTAAGTTTAAACAATTCACATATAGTACTATGCTATATTTTTTTTTATCAGGTTATTAGTTTCTACATGCTGAGATGTTTGCATTTATTACTTTGGTACATTATGTTTTTGTTTGCAACCCATGCTTGTATACATTTCATTTGTTTACTTTGTATAAGTATGCACAAGTGTACTTTTGCTTATGCTTTATTTTCTTGTATTCGGCTGAGAAGATTTTGGACATGCTGAGAGGATGTGGCATTAAATGTATGTCCCATTTGTTTTACAACTTATACTATTTTAATTATGTTTGTACAGTTCTTTTTGCTTATACACAATGGTTTTGTTTATTTAAGCATGTGCATATGTTCTTTATTTATTTATTTTCTTGCATGCCTATTTTATATGTGTTTCATTTGTTATCTTTTATAGTTTGATTACTTCTTGAATTTGCTGTTTTATGTTTTGTTTGTTTTTTTTATTTGCTTTGTAGATATTGTGACATTCTATATTAATATGTTGTTATTTTTATTTATTTAAACTTTAATTTTTCAAACATTAAATTTATAACGTATATTTTATTTTACATTTTACACTTATCACTTATATTCAACATTGATACGTAGTTTATATTTTATTTTATTTTAAACACTTTATTTATAATTCAATTCAACTGAAAATATTCGCTTTGAGTTTTAAATCAAATTCTAAAACAAATAAGTAAGTACATCTTATTAAATTTGAAATTTTCAAACAAATTCGTAATTTAACCCAAAAATTAAATTAAATTACACTTTTAAATTCGTCATTAAACTGGGATCGTTACAGACTTCCCCCCTTAAAAAGAATTTCGTCCTCGAAATTCGCCAGAGAGATAACGAAGATAGATGAAAGATAGAGAAATATCTTTCTAGATCAAACTGGATATCAATTCTGCATTTGGTTTACCAAATCGGAATTATTAACAATAGATGCGAGAACAAACTCAATTAAGTACGAAACAATTGGGTTATCTGATCTACGAAGTATACGGGGTATTGGTTAGTTCGAAAGGATAACTAACCGTTCGTAAAATATATCGAAACCCAATGAAATAGATAGAAATAGATTTGATTACGATTTCAGATTCAAGATTTAATTCATTTACGATTTGCTGAGAAATACAACTAAGGATAGTTCTAGTGTCGAACAAAATTCGAACAATTTAATCGTAAACGAAAAGATTACCTTACAAAATTCATTTCCTTAATCAGATGTTGAGGTTGAAGAATCATCTCTAATTGCATACACTTTCTTTACTAAAGTTTGCTTCTTTGCTGGACAATTTTTGATCCTATATCCTGGCTTGCGGCATTTATAGCATCCCGTAGATTCCTGATCTGGCCTCATAAATGGCTCTCTCATTCCTGGCATCCAAGAATTCTTACATTTATCCGAGTAGTGACCTTTCTCCAAACAATTGAGACAAGTAACATCCTTATTTTTCTTTTGTATACTTTTCTTTCCTTTATTTTTCCTCGATTTCTTTCCGCCAAACTTCCTTTTTCTCCAATTCAGATTACTTGCATCTACATTCTCCTCCGGATCTTTTTGCTTTTCCAGAGTATCATATCTATAGCCCATATCAATTAATTCAGAAAAAGATTCCTTTACGTGAGTAGTCATCCGTTCCTGAAACTCCTTGTTCATTCCTCGAATAAACTTTTCATTCTTCTTTAACGGTGTATTCACCAATTCTGGACCAAATCGAGATAATTCAATAAATTTGTTCAAGTATTCTTCAAACGATAAACTCCCTTGCTCTAAATCCATAAACTCTTGGTACACTCTAGAGATACCAGCAGACGGCATATATCGCTGCTCAAACACTTCCTTGAAATGACTCCAAGTAAATTCATCTGCCGACTCATCCACGGTAATAGTTTCCCACCAAACTAAAGCCTCTTCCTGGAGTTGCCATGAAGCTATCAATCGCATCTGATCATCTTCTAATTTTAATCCCTTGAAAATCTTTTCACACGATCGAATCCAGGCATGTGCTTCGATAACGGTTTCTTTGCCAGTGAACGGCTTTCCACCAAGTCTAGAAAACTTTTGATATAAATCAGCCAAATTCAATTGAGATTGAATAGGAATATCTGTCGTTGCAGGGTTTTGACCAGCTGAAGTGGTATTTTCCTGTCTCCTATTTCGTCCTCTTCTTCCACTCATTCTTACTATCTGTAAATAGTAAGAAATTCGATTTAGGCATTTAGACGAAATATCTTAGAGAATAATAACAGATAAAGAAAATAGATTAAGAAATTTGAATTTTGGTTCCACTGGTTGCACTCATTCTAGGGTATACTTCACCCTATCTCTAATGAGCCATCTAAGGTGTTACACTCCGTAGCTAAAGTTCTTACTCAACCTTCAGCTCTGATACCAAATCTGTCACGACCCGAACTCGATGTCCAACAAACAACATCAAATTCGTTTCGCGGGAGCTTGCAACACCATTAAACGATAAATAACACAGCGGAAATAAAAGATGATATCACTGATATAACATGAATACAATATCCGATACATCAATTTGATACAATGATAATCATCAACATCAGAGAATATACAACATAGAATACAGCGGAACATGATACAATATGAAATAAGTCTTCTCAGAATATAATACTGCAACTCTGATCCAAAAAAACTCCAAAGACAGAGCTCCAAAACTCCTATCTCGATCCACCATCAAGATTGTACCAAGCTAAACAAGTCTCGTCCATATCCAAAGAAAACTGAACTGGCTCCAGATGATCTACTGAACCTAATTATCTGAAAAACCAAACTCTAGACTGCCCGTGTGGAAAATTTTGAGCACCCAGAGTTTAGGAAAGAAACAATAAACTCTGGATCAGTCGTGGGACTGGTGTGAGCAAACAAAAACTTTATCTTTAAAAAAACAGACAAAGAAATATTTTAAAATAGATTCGCAATGCTTTTTAGAAATGAGACTACCATAAGGCCTCCCGCACACACACACAATGCAAACGCAGAATCGGAGGAGATTTCTCCTTATGATAGTCAAAGATGCTTGATACGCATTAAAAAGAAACATTTGATATTATTACTAGTGCATAGTGTATGAAAAATCATTTCGAAAGTAAAGATATAAATCTTATCCAGCATAGACATTTCGAACTATGCCTACTATAGCTACCATCCAAACAGTGGGGCGCCACCATAAGTAGATGGCAGGTAATACAACTAATACCGTACAAGGCTCGCATTTGAAGAATGGATTTTCCAACAAATGGTCAGGCCAAGGAACTTCCCATTGCCACATGGAAACGCCTCTGGAAGGACGCCCCGAGAACCCAACTGGATCTCTGCCAAACAAGGCCGGGAACCCCTTTTCCCAAGGGATATTATAAACCCTCAGATATGCCACCCCCGGTCCTTTGGGACCTTTAAACGAGAGCTCTCTAACCAACATCACACCATAATAATAAGTGTTTCAACATGAGTAAGTATCTGGGCTCCATACCATGATACTACCCTTTTTCCAGAAGGAATGGTCATACCCTAGGGAAGCTATCCCTGAAAACCTTGCCGCACAATTCCTGTTTCGACCATTACCGGTTTGTGAGGCTCGACGAAGTCTCGTCCACAAAGCCACGCTTTATACAAAAGCTGTGCTTTGGGTCAACAACTGATCATAGAAATGATCACAAAGATAAAAGATCAAACAAATGATCGTATCACAAATGATCAACACAATGATCATTTCACAGCAACACTCAGCATGTCACATTACCAAATTGGGAATATATCGTTGATAACCTTCAACTACATAACCTCTGAGCTCGTACGTCTCAGAGAAGGGTGTTAAGCTAAAAGAATAAATTCTCCGCCATCAACAGAAATATATTTGAAAGAAATCGGCTTTATATCTCAATTTGTAATGTCAGACATACTATCCATACAAGTCTTTTCCGGGCTCGAACAGAACCGAAGGCACTTCCAATGAAGTCCTTGCAATCCGGGTATTCATAATCCCGATTGGACTTCTCATCACTTAGGGAGTCTCTATACCGTTGCAACTCAGTGCAGAGACAATCGATAGGTCATCCTATCGTTCTCGCAAATACCCGGTCTTCACCACCGGTCTTCAAATGCTATCCATAACGACATATCACATATTCGGAATGGGTTATACGACACAAATGTCCTTTCCCGGCTAACTCGAATAGTGAGCGCAACATTTAAAACATATGGATATGGGATTTCAATTAAGTCACAACTTAATAATTCCAAACTTCCTTTCAAATGGTTTAAACCAATTATCATTTCAAATCTTTTAAACAAAAAGATTTATTTCGCAAAGTTTACTCAGTTTCGCAAAGATTCAATTACGGATTTCAAAACGATTTCCGTTTCAATTGAATTTATTTATTTAAATCTTTAAATCAAAGATTTATCTCATAGCTTTCAAAAATGTTTCCAAAGATTCATTCATAACTTGAAAAACTATTTTCTGTTTAACTTGAAATCCCTTAAATACAATTTGAAATTCATTTCTCATATGAAAGCTTTTTATCACTTAGAAATAATAGTTTTATTTTGGAAAAAAAACCCTGATTCCATTTATGTAAGTTACAATCTTTGGTTTAATTCAAATTTCCAAATCAACGCTTAAAAATGGTTTAAACCCGTATAACTTGTAAAAATCCTTTTTAAATCATAAATACTGAATATAGAATTCAATTTCAGATTTCTTTTGAATTTCAATCTAAATCCGATTATTTAAATTCCAAATCTTTATTAGTTATTCAAAAATAACTTTTATTCTTAAAACAGCTTTTCAAAAGTTTTCCACATTAAAACTTAATTTATTTCCAAAACTATTTGAATTTAAAATTCAAATTCAAACTTATTTAAAAATCTGTGACTTAACCGATTTCCTCGTGAAATCCATATTTGTATGTGTATAGTGTGGTCCAAGGATTTTACACAATAGTGCACAACATCAATCATCACAAATATATCAATATCGATAAGCGGTATAACCAATAACGCTTATCTTCATTCACAGTTTCACAGATAAATAAATTTATCAATCACGAAGATTCATCATTACAATTCGATGTGGGTTTCGGATAACCAACTGGAATCCGATTCCCTGTCGCATCGAAATTCAAATGTCGTTTTACGGGCAAAGGTTTTCTAATCAATACGGAATCAAATCACCAATCATAATCCAGCACAGAGTAATTCACATCTCACAATATCAAAACAGAAATATCAATTCGTTTTACAACAAATCAAATATCCGACATACACAATCTATAAGGAATTATCTTAAATTCTTATTGTAATTAATTCAACTTAAAATTTATTTCTTGAGAGTTAATTCCTTAACCCTGTTTAATTTATCATTAAATACTTAATTAAACATAAATTGCCCATTAAATTTAATTCGTTCATACTTAATTATTTAATTAGTTAATTACTATTATCTGCTAGTTAATTAATTAACTTTAAATAGTTAATTAAATTATTAATTACAAATTGATTTCCACAAGATTATTATTATAAATCTAAAATTGCAAATTTAATTAAACCGTAAACTATTTATTTAATCATTATTATAAATTAATTACAAATCTTAATTAACTTTTGATTTAAATAATTACCCATCTTACGTTTTGTAAAACCTTTCCTTGAATAAATTTGATCCTGTTTAACTTCAATCTTGCCAACCCAAATTACTTAATTTATACTAAACATAGCTTAACATAACAATTTAAAAGAAATTATGTTTAAACCCAAAAAAAAAGTGGACCCGAGGTGTACACAGTACTTACTCGCGCAAGGCTCGAGTTTTCCCTTATTTCTACCCACGTCCATCTTCCTCATGCTCGTGTCTTCTTCTTCCACTCTTCTTTCTCTCTTTTTTTTTTATTTAGCTTTAACTGTAGAAATGAACACACTCGTGTACCAGAGAAAAACCCGAAGTAAACTTCCATAATTCTCGAGTATCACTCGAGTTAAAACCCCATCACCCTGATAAGCTTCATCTTCCCCAAACGTTCGCACTGCAGCTGATACACGCCTTCGTGGGTGCACGTGCACACGGCGGCAACGCCACTCTGGCAAACTCCTTCATCGGCGGCAAGTCACAAACTACCCGTATACTCGAAATCAAACTCGATTCAACGCAACAAAACCCAAAATCAAAATTTCACCCTTTCGTTCGAACTGCACTCGAACACAATCAAACCCAAACGCCTCGTCCCATCACGTGACGTCATCGGAGACAACGCCCTTCTGACCACAGCACCTCCTTCCATCCATGCATCTTTTACCCTAGTCGCGATGGCCTCTGGTCCCCCCAGATTTCCCAATTGCCTCCCGAAGGTAGTCGACAAGTTTGAACACCTAAACCCTAAAGTGCTCTCGTCCTCTCAATTCTTGCAACAAAAAAATTTTGTTTCATTTTTCCTGGCACCATTGATGGCCGTGCTTGCCTCATGTCAAATTCTACCCTTCGAAATTTCTTCAGGCACCAGAACTCGATCAAAAGGCATTTCCGGTTCGACTACAAATTGCTAATAAAATTCTTAACTAAAAAAAATCCCATTCTTGTTTTAAAAATCTGATTTTTGAAGGTAGATTCGGATTATATAAGTGAATCAACAATTTATCATATTCAAATTTCAACATGATGATGTAGATTGACTGTAAAACAAGATTCCCAGGGTTATTAACAAGTTAATTTAACTTAAATGAATCTTTTAAATCATGAATATGTACCATATCAAACCATTTTAACACCAAGTCCTACTAATAAGTAGAATCAGAGAAAATGATTTTCTTTTTGAAGTTGTTTTTTTAGAGCCTGTATGTTACAGTGGCATATGCATACAGCCATACATCACATAAATATGCATTCAAACAAGCTACGATTTTTCTTTCCATCTCATTCATCATCACTTAAACACAATTAAAATAGGAGATTGAGTTTTAAAGAAAGTTTGCTCACATTAACTTGAAGAACAGAGGGCAGCTCTGTGTTTTGAATCTGCAGTTGATATTGGTTGAATCTGTTTTGCTTTAAATTGAACGATGTCTCTATATTTTCTTCTTGCTATTTGCTTTTACAGGTTGCTTTTGTTTGGTTTAAACGAACAAGTGTATATGGATGGGTATTAGATAAAGGCAATAGCTTGGTATAGGGTGTTATCTAGTATAGGCTTGGAATAGAAAAGCTATATACTACATATATAAAACATGGACAGTACGTCCTTTATACTGAGAAAGGTAGGCACTAAGTTTAAACAATTCACATATAGTACTATGCTATATTTTTTTATCAGGTTATTAGTTTCTACATGCTGAGATGTTTGCATTTATTACTTTGGTACATTATGTTTTTGTTTGCAACCCATGCGTGTATACATTTCATTTGTTTACTTTGTATAAGTATGCACAAGTGTACTTTTGCTTATGCTTTATTTTCTTGTATTCGGCTGAGAAGATTTTGGACATGCTAAGAGGATGTGGCATTAAATGTATGTCCCATTTGGTTTACAACTTATACTATTTTAATTATGTTTGTACAGTTCTTTTTGCTTATACACAATGGTTTTGTTTATTTAAGCATGTGCATATGTTCTTTCTTTATTTATTTTCTTGCATGCCTATTTTATATGTGTTTCATTTGTTATCTTTTATAGTTTGATTACTTCTTGAATTTGCTGTTTTATGTTTTGTTTGTTTTTTTTTATTTGCTTTGTTGATATTGTGACATTCTATATTAATATGTTGTTATTTTTATTTATTTAAACTTTAATTTTTCAAACATAAAATTTATAACGTATATTTTATTTTACATTTTACACTTATCACTTATATTCAACATTGATACGTAGTTTATATTTTATTTTATTTTAAACACTTTATTTATAATTCAATTCAACTGAAAATATTCGCTTTGAGTTTTAAGTCAAATTCTAAAACAAATAAGTAAATACATCTTATTAAATTTGAAATTTTCAAACAAATTCGTAATTTAACCCAAAAATTAAATTAAATTACACTTTTAAATTCGTCATTAAACCGGGATCGTTACAGCAGCATTGTTTCTTGCTCAACCAAGAGACTAAGGAACGTCCAACAAAGTGACGCATCCCACTCGTACTCTTTATATCCTTCCGACTTCCTCCAAAATTGGCATCATTATATGATACTAATTCGAAAGGACATTTCTTTCGAATAAAATAGTCCAAAATCTTTGGTTTTGCTTAAGTAACGAATAATGCATTTTACTGATCGCATATATGATCTTTTAGGATCTGCTTGAAATCGAGCACATAAACAAATACTCATCATTATATCAGGTCTACTAGCAGTTAAGTATCGTAATGATCCAATCATACTACGATATAGTTTTTGGTCGACACTTTTGCCTTCTTCATCTCTATTGGGATGTATTGTTGTACTCATCGGAGTTTGTTTGGCTGCAGTGTTTTCCATACCAAATCATTTAATTAGATTATTACAGTATTTTTCTTAATTAATAAAAATTCCATTTTCTAATTTTTTTTATTTGTAATCCAAGAAAATATGATAATTCTCCCATATGTGATATTTCAAATTCATTAGTCATTATAGCTGAAAATTCCTGACATAATTTTTCATTAGTTGACCCAAAAATAATATCATCTACATATATTTGAATAATTAAAATATCATTTTTAGTCTTTTTCACAAATAAAGTTTGATCAACCTTTCCAATTACAAAACCAAATTCTATTAAATATTTCTTAAGACGATCGTACCAAGCACATTGTGCTTGTTTTAAACCATATAAACCATTCTTAAGGTTATAGACATGATTGCAAAAAAATTCATGAATAAAAAGAGGAGGTTGTTCAACATAAACATTTTCTTTAATATATCCATTTAAAAAAGCACTTTTTACGTCCATTTGAAATAATTTGAAGTTGTGAAAATACGAAAGGTTAATAAAATGTGTATGGCTTCTAATCTAGCGACTGGAGAGAAGGTTTCTTCATAATAAATACCTTTTTCTTGATTGTATCCTTGCGCTACTAGTCTAGCTTTATTTCTAGTTATATTACCTAATTCATCGGCTTTATTTTTAAATACCAATTTAGTACCAATGACTGATTGATCACTTGGTCTAGGAACAAGTTCCCAAACTTCATTTCTTTCGAATTGATTTAGTTCTTCTTCCATAGCAAGAATCCATAGTCATCTGTTGAGGCTTCTTTTATATTTTTAGGTTCTATAGTAGGCAGAAATGCTATATGAACCATTTGATTTAATTGATGTCTAGCTCTAATGTTTGAATTTAATCCTCCAATTATATTTTGAATAGGAAGATCACGTAAAATTCTAGGTGGAGATCTTATATTTTCTTCATTATGAATAATGTTTTCGTCTTTTAGAATAATACTATTATTATTATTATTATCATTAACTTTTTAAGAATATCATCATCATCCAAGTGATTTTTGATATTGTTTATATTTTCATTAATAACTTTATTTTTATTTATAAAGTTTTCGTCAAAAGAAAGATGAAGAGTTTCTTTAATAATTTTAGTTCGTTTATTAAAAATTCGATAAGCTTTACTTCGTTCTAAACAACCTATAAATATTCCTTCATCGGATTTTGGATCGGATTGATCTTTAGTGTTTAAAATAAAACATTTTGAACCAAAAAACTTAAAATATGAAATATTTGGTTTTCTTCCATTTATTAGTTCATATTGAGTATTTTTAATTAGTGGTCGTATAGAAACACGATTTAAAACGTAACAAGCAGTCGCTACAGCTTCTGCCCAAAAATGTTTTGGTAAAGTGGTTCCATTTAATAAAGTTCTTGCACATTCCTGTAATGTTCTATTTTTCCTTTCTACAACTCCATTTTGTTGTGGTGTTCTAGGAATAGAAAATTTGTGATTGATTCCTTTCTTATTACAAAAATGTTCAAAAGCTTCATTTTGAATTCTCCTCCATGATCACTTCTAATATTTTTAATTTTTAAATCTTTAATATTTTCAATTCTTTTGACAAATATTTTAAAGTTTTCAAAAGTATCACTTTTATTTTCATGAATATAGTCCATATATATCTAGAAAAATCATCTACAATAACAAACACATATCTATTATGATCGATCGATTGAATCTGAGTAGTTCCAAGAAGATCCATATGTAATAGTTTAAGTGGTTGTTTTATAGATATTACTTTCTTAGATTTAAAAGAAGATTTTGTTAATTTTCCTAATTGACTTGCATCACAGATGTTGTCAATTTTGAATTTATATTGGGTAAATCGTTTACTAGTTTATTTTAGGCTAATATATTCATAGTTTTAATATTTATATGACAAAATCGTTTATGCCATTGCTAAGAATCATTTTATTTTGCTACAAGACACATATTAGAGTTATTATTTATATTTATATTTGAAATATAAATATTTCTATCTCCAAATATTTTTATTAGTATTATTGCATTTATTTTCTGAAACCGGTATATTAAAAAAATTTGTCGCATAATTGACTTATACTTACTAAATTTTGTTTTAAATTTTTAACTAATAAAACTTTAGTAATGAAAGGTAAATTAGAGGTACCGTTGCTGCTGACATCGCCTTTGCCGATGATATAGCCTTTGGATTTATCTCCAAATGTGATTGATCCTCCATTCGAGTAGATAATGTTGGCTAGCATATCTTTATTGCCAGTCGTGTGTTTAGAGCAGCCGCAGTCCAATATCCATTTTCCTCTCTTTTTACGTGGTACTTGCAAAAAATAAAGACTAATATCGGTACCCACTTCCTCCATTAGGGTCCTAAGGGTTAAATTTTAGGAAGCCAAACCCAATAGGGTTCAGAGTTCCCTTTAAAAATATAATTATCATTATAATGAACAGTTTCCATGAATGATTTAATAAATTTATTCCTAATCAAATTATTATTTGTTTTAGGAATCCATACTGTTGATTTAATATCCTTTTTAAACCTATTTTTAATGCTTTTCAAACCTTCTCCAAATTTTGGTTTAAATAATTTTTTATATCCTAGTCCTGATTTATTTGAGATAGATTGAGAATTTTCTATAATTTTAGAAAGATTCTCTCTTCCTTTATTAAAATTAGAAATATTTTTAGAAATATTTTCTAATTTTGTTTTGAGACTAGAATTTTCTAATTCTAAAATTTTACAGCTAGATTTTAAATCTTTAATATCTGCTAATAGATCATCATTCTTATTTTTTTGAATTTCTAATTCTTTAGTTATCATAGATATTTAGGAAGTTAAATTAGAATTAGATTCTTTAGTATTCTCAAGTTCCTCTTCTAGCATACTAAATTCTAATTCTGATCTATTCAGTTTTTCTATTAATGCCTTTTCTTCTTTTTAATCTGTTTTACTAAATCTATTAATTCTGAATTAATTTCTACTAAATCATCAAAACTTAAATCACTTACACCGACTTTTACGGCCACGAAGCATATATTAGCTTGTTCGTTGTCGCTTTCGCTGTCGCTATCATTATCTGATGAGCCTGATTCACCCCAAGTGACTGAAAAAGCTTTCTTTCTGAATTTGTCCTTCTTGAATTTGTTTTTTTACGTTCTGGACAATCTCTCTTCGTATGTCCCTTCTTGTGACATTCATTGCATTCCATGACTGAAGATGATGTTTTATTGTTATCAGTATTGTTCTAGGAGTTAATTTTTTTACTCCTGAACTTGTTGCTTTTTGAATTTCAAAAACTTTTTCCAATTTTTTGCAATAAGTGCCATATCTTCTTCATCTAAATCATCTTTTTCTGCTTGACATGCTAGATTCTTCTTATCTTGTACTTGAACTTTCTTTGCCTGCAAATTCACTTCATATGACATTAGATTTCCTATTAACTCTTTTGGTTTAATAGGGGAAAGATCGTTTGCTTCTTCAATAGCTAAGACCTTTCTTTCTCATTCATCCGTTAAAAAGCTTAGGATTTTTGATGCTACATCGAAACCAGAAAATTTTTCTTCTAGTCCTAATAATGAATGATAAATATCTTTGAATCTGGAATACATATTGTTAATGGACTCATTTTCTTTCATTCTAAAATTTTGAAATTGATTCTTAAGCATAGATATCCAGCTTTGTTTAACCTTGTTAGTACCATCAGGAGTTATTTTCAGTATTCGCCATAATTCATATGTAGTTTTGCACACGCTAACACGATTAAGCTCATTCTTGTCCAAGGAGCAAAACAACATATTCTTAGCTTTAGCATTTGCAGTAGCATCAAATTTTTGTGTTTTTGACTACATAGAATATTCAGTTGTGGGTATATGATATTCAGATTGTGTGATATTCCATGAATCAAAACCATTTGCTTGCTTATAAATTCTCATATGTATAGCCCAATAAGTGTAATTCAATACATTGAATAGTGGTGGTCGTGCAGTGGATTGACCTTCTATAAAACTGTTGTTAGTTTTATTTTCCATATTGCTAGAATATATCAAATAACTATGTAATGGTTATTAGATGACCGTGCTCTGATACCAAATGAAAGTGTGTATGCCGTATAGCTAATACTTAGGATCGTGTAATATGGAATGCACTATAATCTAAATGCGGAAACATATAATAATAGTAAAGTAAATAAAGATAAGCATGCCAGGAGTTTTTATACTGGTTCGAACTTCCCGTTCTATGTCCAGTCTTAGACTTCCCTCTGAAATTTCACTTAATAACCCCTCACTTAACCTGGAGGAACAGGTATACAACACCGAGGCAGCTGAACAGGATTTTTCCACCTCAGCAGCCGAAGAGGACTTTTCCACCAGATACAAAGTAACAGGATTTCTACAATTTCGATAAAGTTGTTGACGCTTTTTGTTTTTGATAACACTGATTTGTCTTTGATAGTACACCCTTCCAATAATAAAATCCTCAAGTATATACTGTGTGCGTGAAGATCAGAAAGGAAGATATTGCTTTGAATCGAAGTATATAATAATTAACTCTGAGATTCAAGTAATATATCTTTGATTAGAAAACTTTTAGAATGCAGAAATATAGGCAAGAAATATAGATCGGAGAATAGAATAGATTGAAGTATATTGGATGATCCAAATCATTGATTTAGATGTGTGTATATATATATATATAGTATATAAGGTTGCTACTGTTCACGAAGAGTTTCAATCAAGAGTTGCATCCGTAACTCTTTGAATTGGATCGTCACTCTTCGCAAAGAGAAGCCACCCTTCAGGAAATATGAAAGTAGCATACGGTCAGTCGACTGGTCAAAAAATATCTAGTTGACTGAATATTCAAAGTGGTGTGCACATGTGCATAACTGTGCAAAGAATACAGATTCAGTCGACTGGTGAATTCAGTCCAGTCGACTGAACTATGCTTATTTGCACAGTGAGCACTTATGCACACTATTTTGTGTGTATGTATATATACATATATTTAAAACTTTTGTATAGTGTGTATAATCTACTCGAGGAGTGATCTTAACAATTGTAAACTGTAACTATGACTCAAACAATAAAGATTTTTATAGCATACTCGGGTTTGAAGTCCAGTTTCCATTGTAGTTCACCACGTGTGTATAGCTTTCTCTTTTTTTGTCGCCTTGATCGTCTAATCTCATCGTTGATCGTTGAAGCTTGTCAAGATAAACTCAAATCCAATGGGTTCATCCACGACACCCCTATCCCGAATGGGTATCTAATCCCTATTGGTTAGGAAGGAAAATGGGAAGTGGAGGACCTATATTGATTACTCAGACCTAAACATGGCATGCTCTTAGGATAGTTTTCTATTGCTGATAATTGATCAGCTGGTCGACTCGACAGCAGGACATGAATTATTGTCATTTATGGATGCGTATTCGGGATACAATCAGATCCCGAATCACATTTCGGATCAGGAGCATATATTGTCGCAGAATTTGGACTGTATTGTTATGTATTGATGCCTTTTGTTGTTAAAGAACGCAGGGGCAACTTATCTGCATTTGGTGAATCAGATGTTAAAATACCAAATTGGTAGAACGATGGAAGTCTATGTTGATGATATGCTCGTAAAGTCACGATAGTCAAACGACCACATTCGAGACTAGGCAGAAATGTTTGATACACTCATATTTTATGGAATGAAAATCAATCCACTGAAATGTTCCTTTGGTGTTGCATCGGGCATGTTTTTGGGTTTCATTGTCAATGCATGAGGAATCGAACCCAACCTAGAAACGATTCAGGCTATTCGAGATATACAAGCGCCCAGTACTATAATGCAAGTACAAAGCCTAAATGGAAAAGTTACCGCCTTGAGTCAATTTATATCTAGAGCGACCAATAGGTGTATTCCTTTCTTTGATGTGATAAGGAAAAGGAAGAGAAATTTTGAATGGATGGCGAACTGTGAGGACGCGTTGCGAGCTCTGGTGAGACACTTGGAGAGCCCCCTGGTTCTGTCAAAGCTTGTAGACCATGAGGAGTTGTAAGTTTACTTGGACGTATCTCAGCATGCCATCATAGAAGCTTTGATTCATGAAGAGGACCGAATCCAAAAGCCAGTGTACTATGTTAGTAAGCGTTTAACGGGGGCAGAGAGAAATTATCCTAAAATTGAGAAGCTAGCCCACTGCTTGGTGATCGCATCACGCAAGCTCCGTCCGTATTTTCAGGCACATCCAGTCAGTGTTTATACCGATCAACCTCTACGGCAGGTGCTCTAACGACCAGAGACTTCTGAAAGGTTACTCAAATGGAACATTAAGATAAATCAGTTCGATATCACTTACCCACAACGGAGGGCTATCCAAGGGCAAGCGCTAGCAGATTTCATTGCAAAGTTCACCATATCAAATAGGCGAAGTGGTAGTGATGTAGTTCCCGCTGTTTGATGGAAGCTACATACCGATGGAGCATCAAATACATCTCTTTCTCTTTCTGTTTGCATCTAATCCTTATTAGATCAAACACTTATTTTTCTAAATAAGAAAGAAATCAAGCTAATTTACAAATATTAAACGGATCTAAATTCTAACAATTCCAAACGTAGAAAAGTTCACATTCCAATAAAATTAGGGCGATAATCCAAATCTATAACATTATTATACAACTAATTTCAGATTTGGAATAAATTTCATTCAAATCAATATTCTAAGTTCATACTTTTGGGACTGATTTCCAGATCAGGTTGTATACGATGCAAAGTCAATTCATGAACAAGAGTAAGCGATATTTATTATATTTAGATTCTCTTTAATTCGTTGCCTACAATTCATATACAATTATCCAGTTAGACATAAAAATCAAATAAACATCAGGGATAATTTTCATATTACAATAATATTTAAAAATTTCCCACTCACCTTTTAAAAGTGATCCAAATCTCTAGATCTGAAATTGAACCTTTGATTTATCTCCAAATCCTTTTTAATCCAAGAGATATGTATAAAATGTTATGTACATACAATAGAGTTATAGATCTGAGGAGAGATTTGAGATAAGGAGAGAAAATAGATTCAAATATATATAAATATAAAAACTACCTCAAATATGCTTATGGTTGATTCTCTTCTCTTCTCCATTTTATTAGATATCTAGTCTTCTTCAATTTATATGAATATAAATACAAATATATTATATTTATTACTTAAAAAGAAAGTGGAGAAGATGCATGGTTGAGGTTCGCTACTGCCTCCATAAAAATATGAGAAGAGAAGGGAGGGTTATGCCTGAATTTATACACGCTAGAATCAACCAGAACCGTTGGATTTAAAATATTAAATCCAAGCCGTTGTGAACTAGGGTTATTGTAGCTGCCAGGTCACCGATTGAGCATCCTCAACAATAGGTCGACCTAAGGGCACGGGCAATTAATATAAAACATTAATTTTTCTTATGCAATTATTTTCATTACGAATTTGTTTTTCGTCCGTAACTTCTTCGTTTGGACTCCGATCGTAAATTTTCAATTATGAATGTTGCTTAGAATTTCGCCAAGGACGTAGTGATGCATATTTCATGATCGAATCCATCGTTTGCAAAAATTCCATTTTCTAAGCCTAATTAATAACTAACTAATTAATTAAATAACTAATGACAAATTACGGGGTGTTGCATTCTTCCCCCTTAAAAAGAATTTCATCCTCGAAAGTTCATAAATGGCTAAGTCACGTTTTTGCTCCTAATTATCCTAAAGTACACAATCAATGGGTGTACAACCAATTTTGCAACCCAACGTGCACAAGTGTATAGTGTATTACTGCATCACTGCACAGAAAATATGTATGCAAAATGATTCTTAATCGGATCCTCCAATATGAATGCATTTATTTTGAAAACATGATGCAAACAACCTACGTATATATTGTAGTTCTATACGTATGTAGTTTTTTGAAAATTCATTTCAGTCAAAGCCTCCATACTCCTACAAGTAGAAGTACGAAGCAACCAATTTTGCATTCACTTCCTACCATCCAATAATCTATCACATCAAAATATCACTTCCTAAACTTTGCCCTTATGCCGAAGAAAGGAATTTAGATGAAGAATTTATCATTCTTACCACCGTATAATCTTCCTATTCCCGTAATACAATGGAAATTTTCAAGCTGCCCCGAATTTACTCTAAATCTTCCATGTGCATAACGCACAAGGATACTTATTTTCTACAAAATAGAATTAAGTCTAAAAGTAAACTCGTGTGCATTGTCAACTAGGTATGGAAATAGAAATTCCAAGGTTAAAATAGCTTTTCCTTGCTATTGGTTACATTTATCGCATCGTCGATCCTAATGCACACCTAAATTCGCAAATTCTAACTTTTTTCCCTTTCCTACGCCTAACATGCGGCCTTTCAAAATTAAAGATTTCACAAAAATCTTCCTCACTTTTTAAATTTTTATGTCATTTGAAAAATAAAATTCCAAAATATTTAGACGCACATTTTCCTTTAAAATAGAAATTTGTACAAAAACACTAAAAATAATTTAAGAGTAAAAAATAACTAAAACACAAATTTATTTTTTGTTTGTTTTTTCAAAAGGGAACTTTTCAAGTCAAGTGGAGATTTTGTAAATATTTTCCTACACAAAAATTTTGATAAATCAAGCCACAATTTCAGTGTAATTAGAAGTCAGTTATGCGCTAAACATATAAATCAAATTCCAAAATTCATTAAATAATCTTATTCAAAAATTAGACATTTTATTTAAAAATTTCAACACATCTATTGTTCAAAAAAATTAGATTTTAACAAACATGAGCAATGACCCATGCTATCAAAACAACTTTATCACGTTCTTTGCTAAAATTTCCAACTATTCTAAACTTCTAGCCCAATGTTGCTTTTACTATTAGTTAAGTATCTTTATGAGATTCCTATATTTATATATCTTCTCTGCTATGCATATATATAAAAGCGGTTCACATATCCAGAAACAATAACACAAAAAATGAATAGAAATTCATAATATCTTGCATGCTTTTTACACAAGAGACAACTAACATTTACAATCCAAACGACCTAAAAGAAAAGAACAATTACTGGAAGGGAAAAGAAAACAACACCATAAATCCTAAAATAATGCCTACAAAGTACGAGATGCCCTGCTCCGTGGTTGGAGCTCGGTCCATTGTTGCGATCCTTGAATGGTCGTAGCATGGCAGCTATATACCTAATCTCATGCCATTAGTGCTACTGGTGTTGCTAACAGCTTCGGAATTGCCATCTTCCGAAAGAAGGATCTAATGATGGCAGAAGGAACCTTCTACTAAACCGCCTCTCTAGGAGGTTCACCCGTAATACCTAAAGACAAGAGTGGATAGGTGAAATATGGGAAGTAACTCTGTGGGGTTCTAATCCTTGTTCAACAACTAAATCAAAAGGGTGCAAGTCCAATTGATGGCGATGCCGCCAATAATAGCATAGGTTGTCTTCCACACCATGGGATAAATCTGATCATAACTTCCCGACTTTAAGGATGACATTATGCCGAATAATGCACATAATCAGACGAGAAGTCATATGTAGATTATCCATCTTCCAAATACCGACATCCTGGAAAAAGATCTGCTGCAAAATCTTTGACTTTCAAATCATCCAAGTCCGCATCCTTCACGGAGCATCCAAAATCTATGCGAGATTATCATCGGTCAGCTAAATCAAGACATCCTTCACCTCTGAGCTAATGCCTCCATCGAAATTCCAAAACGATAGGATATCGAAAAGGTGGATTCAGCAAGGATATTGCCTCCATCGAAATGCCTCCAGCGACGAATAGCTCTTCCAACCCAAAAGCAGTGAAACCTTCTGATCATTCCGGTCCAGCCAAGTGGCCTCTTAAGGGTTGAGACCATAATGGTGCGAGGAAAAACCGGTAGTGTAGAAATGTGTCTTGGGCTAAGAAGTGGTCGGAGGGAGGAAATAAGGTTTAGATTTTGAGTGATGGTGGGGCGAGATCTAATGTGCAAAATCAACATAAGGGGGAGGCGAGGCTGTTGCTTCTAGGGAAAAACGATATCGTCTGGGGGAGGAACAGAAGAGAGAGACAGATATTGGATGAGGAGGATGGAGATTGGGTTCGCCTTGTTGAGGAAGGAAGAATGAAATAAGGCAACTGGGGAAATTCGGACACGACTTATATAGTCCCGTTCCGGGTTCAAGTTGTGCCAAAACTCATTAACTAGCACACCATTTTAGGTTCATCTTAGGTGGTCAACCACTAAACAGGCTTTGAGCATCAACTGAACCTAGGCCTAATTGGGTTTGGATTAAATAATAATAATCATTTCGCGCCATCTCATTCGATTCGACATGATCCGAAAAATTCCTGTCCTCGTCAAGATGGTATCAAAGCCTACCGCCTAGTCCTGAATTATGCTCTAGTAATTCACAATAGTCCCTACAAAACTATAGTCACCAACATCAATTCCAAAAACCCAAAATATTCCAGCTGCTATTTCCTACGTACTTCGCACGGGAATATTTCATCCAATAGCTAGTGGATACGACAACACTTCAAACTACATACCCTAATAAAATTTAACGTCATTCCTATTTTGTTTGTACCTTAAAGAGAGAAAATCTAAAAACCTCAATGTTATAAACCGAAAAATCATTAGGCAAAATGTATGCTCCTTTATACTTGTTTCTAAATAATAAAAACCATTTCATACCAAAACTTCCCTTAATAATCAAACTTTTATATAAATATTTTTTGGATTCCAAAAACCTTCTTTGTAAAATACAAATTTCCCAAATTGAAAAACTATTTTCTTGTCAAAAATCAAAATCAAGCCTTTACTGATATATACATATAAATATTTAAGGATTTCAAAATGTTTTTATATAAACTATGAATTTCTTAACATGACCAACTTAGTAGCATACTTGTTTCATTTAAAATTAAACTTCCAAAACTTTCCCAAAACAAAATTTCTAAAATAAATCTTTTGAAAAATAAATCCTTCGAAAACCCTTTTTTAAAAATTCAAAACATTTCCAAAATATACTTTATAAAAATCTCTCACACATTTTAGACTAAGGAATTGACATTAATTATTCAAATAAAAATTCTGTTTTCCATCAAAGAGGTGCTTAACGAATGCACCCTGGCACAAACTTCCTTCCGAATAATTGCATACAGACTCTAGTTTTCCATCCATATGGAGTAAATGTATGTCTTCGATTGAAACTCAAAATCCAAAATCATAAGGTAGCTAGAATCTCAACCATCAAGTTGAATACTGCAATCTCTAGGACTGTGCCATATGTCATGCTCATGCTCTTCATCAATAGTCTTTTACGCATCGCTGGCACACCGTGGGGTATTTTGGAGTCAGCATGAAAATCTTAACTCTAAGATATTTCCAACCAATGGTTGCTTTGCCTATTCCTTTGGAATGGAACTACAACTACTTCTATAGTTGGAACTCTTAGAATCTAGCACAAAAATAAAATATTATTAGATAGGATAGTATGAATACGTTCTCTCAGTTATCCTAATTCCTTTAATCTACTACTAACCTGGCTCTGATACCCAATGTAACAACCTGCACCTTAATGGGCCGAAATTTCGATAAAAATAGAAACCCAAATCCATCAAATCATAGCTCGTTGAATTTGGTACCTGCAAATAAGCATGAGCATTATCAAAGATTGATAGAAATCTAAACTCACGGTGGAAACAATAATAGATTTGGAATACCGACTATGACTACTACTTGAAATTTATGGTATTCCTTGAATAGTTGATTGTCACATCAGCATCGCGCATGAGAGGAAGAAGACTTCTCCAACAATAAATCACATCAATCTCAAGTGACATGTTCCTCTAAGTTCTATCCCATGGGTTGTAATGAAGAGGAGGTCAGAACAACGTTTCGGTAACTGAAAAATATAAACTGTTAATAACATAAATTTATACCAATTGGTTTCCATTAAATTATTATGTCATTAAGTTTAGCAATTCTAATTTAACTTTGCATGCATACACGATTACATACTTATCCCTTCCCAAGGTATGAAATATGAATGAAGCCTTATCAACCACCAAATACTTCCAAACCCATTAACCACTTAGTACTTCTAAATATGAAGCGAACTTCTATAATACTTTTAAAAAGAGAAATAGGAAGACTCTGCCATTTGAGATCTTAATCAAGATAAACCCCATCATTTAAGACCTATTTCCAAGACGGTTTCCTTACAATACTGTCAATGGTTGGTGGGTCCTATCTACAACACCTCTAACCACTATTTAAGGCTTTCGACACTTAATATCCCACTATTACTGCATCTATCGTTGATAAAACTGTAGTCATGTAGTAAACAATAACCATGCTACTTAATACCATCAGGTGGAAAATAGGCGAACTCTAGTAATTTAAGATCGTAATTAAGATAGACCCCATCATTTAAGACCTATTTCCAAAAGCGTGTTCCTCAATGGTATTATCTCACGTCGTCATGGTTCCTAGGATTAGTGATATCTCACATCAGTAGCAAGTACATTCGACTGCTGGTACCATCAAAGTGAAGGGCAATCTTCTGTTGAGTTACTCTACTGACCTCGCATCACTAACCTACTAAGTCTAATTAATCATTCTAAGTCTTTATTTATATTATCATAGGTAGACATTGGACTTAGTTTTATAAATTCGCTTTTTATTTAAGGCAATAAGATTTACCTTAAATATTTTTCTACCCATAAATCCCCGTTTAATGGTCATAAATGTCAATTTGTCCATAAAATCCTTACGAACATTTTCTAAGACATTTATGTGTAATTACTAATTTTAAAGTGGTAACCCTTTATGTCTATTCCATCTTTATCGGTCCCATTAATCCATTTACCCTATCAAATTATTACAATTCCCATATTTATTACCATTTATTAGAGTTATAACCTTTGGAATTCTTTCCAATTAATTAATTATCCTAAACATGAATATTACATGCAAGCATCGTTATTAGTTTTTTATTTAATTATTATAAGCGCAGTAATTACGTATAAATATTTACTTTTATCAAATATTTTCTAGTTATATATCTTTACCAGAATATACTTTTCCATGTTAAATTGTTGAATCAAATCTAAAAATATTATCTGCTATAATTTCCATAAATTCGTCCAAAACAAAGGATTTAACTTTAAAATATAAAAGATTATATCATTTGAAATTACAAGGCATAATCATTTATTTTTATTGTTACTGAAATAGACAGTGTAAACTATAATGAATTCATACTTTACACATCTCTTTCTATTTGTATTTGCATCTATTCCTTATTGGATCAAATGTTGTATTTTCTAAAAGGGAAAGAAACCAAACTAATTTACAAATATTAAGCGGATCTAAATTCCAACAATTCCAAACGTAGAAAAGTTTACATTCCAATAAGATTAGGGTAATAATCCAAGTTTATAACATTATTATACAACCTATTTTAGATCTAGAACAAATTTCATTCAAACCAATATTCTAAATTCATATTTTGGGACTGATTTCCATACCAAGTTATATACAATGCTAAATCAATTCATAGATAAGAATTTGTAGGCGATATTTATTATATTCAAATCATATTAAATTCGTTGCCTACAACTCATATACAATTATCCAATTAGGCATAAAAAATAAAATAAACACCAATGACATAATATTTATATTATAACAATGTATAAATTTCTCACTCACCTTTTAAAAGCGATCAAGATCTCTAAATCTGAAGTAGAAACTTTGGTTCATCTCTAAATCCTTTTTAATCCAAGATATATGCATAAAAGGGCATGTACATACATTAGAATTACAGATCTGAGAAGAGATTTGAGATAGGGAGAGAAAATATATAAAAATATATAAATTACCTCGAATACGCATATGGTCGATTCTCTTCTCTTCTCCTTTTTATTAGATTTCTATTCTTCTCAAATTTGTATGAATATAATTACAAATGTTTTGTTATTCGGCTTTTTGGCCTAGCTATATCAGACTCACTAGACATGTTAGACTAGATGATCATCGAGGAAGGTGCCTAGGGAGATGATTATTAGGCTCAAAGATCAAGGTAGGCAATGATATGAACCGACGATCAACCGAGGCCAAGAGATAGACTCTCCAGAATATTGTAAATATGGAATAATGGCTCCTCTAGGATGGGGGATCAGTGCCAATCCCTTTCCCTAGAGGACCGATACATATCCTTAATTTTTGTCTCAAACTTGGTAAGATTGATATAGACTGACAAAAGGCCCTATGTGGCTACATTTCAAGTTTTAGGTCATTTGGAGCTCATATGCTCAAGTTACAGGCAAATTACTTCACCTATTAAAAGGGATCAGTATAAAAGGGGCCATCCATATTTAGCTTTCACTACATATTGCAACAATAAATAACTCAAAACTACAGATGCTATCAACATGAAACTTTGAATATAAGCCAATTAGAATGTGTTAAACACCTCATAGGGATCGACAGAAATCAGAATTCAAGCAACATTACTTTACGGAAAATGCGGTATCTCACAAACCATACTTCAGAATTGCACGAAATTTAAAGAGCAAGTAGCTAACATTATAAGGCATCTCTCAAAGGGATCACAACCTATTTGGATGCATTAATAGGGATCAGCACCGCTCCGAACTATTGGCCCCGATGGGCATGCAAATTTTTGGGTAGCCTCGTCTTGGTCTCTTCGACCTTCTGCCAAAATTTTAATCTGATCCATGTACATCTTTCCCTATAAATACAGCAGGCATGGCATCAGAAATGGGATCCTATTTTCTCGGCTGAGGCTCTGCCATTTTTATTCTTCACTTTTGTACTAATGGATCCTAGCCGATCCAAACACTCTTGTAATTATAATCAAGTGGAATAGCAATAAAAATATAAAGCGGACGTAGGCCAAGATTGCCAAACCACTATAAAAATTCTATGTGTTTATTTATAATTTCTTCTCTGTTTTAATTTCGTTCTTTATATAATCTCTACTAGATTTTACTGGGTGTTGATTCCCATTTCTAGGGTCAATATTTTTGTGCTTTCATTAAGAGATGATTTCTCAACATGATTGGATCTCATCATCTACTTGTGGATTCCCATACTCATGAGATAGATCTAGCTTTCAAACAATAAACTTCCTACTCTACCTAAATTTGAAGGAAATCTAAAGGATGCTGATAGCCATGGTTAGAAGAATTAAATCAACTTCACGCGGAGTTGATGGGAAGATGATGCTAGTATTCTTGTTTGGAATGTTCATATGTCTATGCCCATTTGGAAGGAATCAGATTCGCTTATGTATGAAAGATCTTAGGATTAGATATTGAAGTTGCACTCAAGTTAAGGGATGGTCGATCCCTCTCTCAAGGCCAAAATGGCTGATCCCTCTCTTGAATCTTAAATGGCCGAACCCTCCAATCTCAACTATAGCCGATCCCTTAGCCTAAATGACCGAACCCTCACTAAGGCAAATATATGTATATCGATCGCTCCAAAAAAACATATATACCAGTCCATCCAAATAGCATATATACCGATCTCTCCAAAAAGCATATATAACGATCCCTCCAAAAAACATATATATATATATATATATATATATATATTGATCGCTCCAAAAAAGTATATATACCGATCCCTCTATAAGGTGTATATATCGCTCCCTTCAACATATATGTACATCGATCCCTTTAGTATATATAACCGATCCATCTCCAAGATGTATATACCGATCCCACTCCAAGGTATGTATATGTCGATCCCTCTTCAATGTAAATGTACCGATCCCTCAAGCTATACTGATCGCTCAAGCTGATAGCCATGCTCAATACTGACCCTCTGCAAATCGGTTCATAACTGATCCCTTTGGCCGATCCATTCGTGTCTCCGTTGCGATCCCTCTCATATGGAAAACTACCGATCCCTCACCAAGGCAATTCAACCGATCCATATATTACTGATCCCTCTCTCAAAAGTCCATGTAGCTGATCATTATTCCCAAAAAATATTGATCAGGTACGATCCATATTTAAAAAATTATGAATCGGATACAATCGAGTGCCGCAGCGCAGTGCCTCCACATTCTCGATTCAGAACTCAACTTAAAAGATGGTGTATTCCATCCACTTCCCTGACGTCCTATGACTAACCGGGGCATAGAGGGTCAAGCGGTAGCTTCTAAGTTACAACCAAGGAACGGACAAGCAACCGCTACTCAAACGATACTCCCAAAGGTTGGAGAACATAGGTGATGTGACTCAGCAAACCCAAGAAATTTTGGCCCAAAGCCAAACTCAAGTAAAACAAAGATTTTTTACAATAAAATGCCAAGATGACTCCTAGCACCGTTCTTCACTGACCCGGCACTTCGAATTCAGTGACTCCAAAACCAATTGCTGACTCCAAGCAAATAGCAGAATTTCTCGGGTCCGACTCCAAGTAACTTGCCACTGATTCATTAATACTGGTTCATCTTTCTTTGCTCATATCTTGGGCGTGCATACATCATTCATAAGCATAACAAGTGGCTATAACATAAAAACGAACTGGATTGATGATGACTGAAGCATCTCCCCTAGTTGAAGCCTATTCATTGAAGCCGTACAGTGTGTAGATTATCAAAGGAGATTCAGTAAACCAATCATATAGGTTTACTAAGGAAATAACGACCCTGGACTACATCTTATGAAATTCGAGTGGCATATGAATTCCACCAGAGCAATATGTGCCATCGAATGCAGACGTTTTCTTATATTCCCCGAAAGTGTATCGATCATGTCGTTTATGCGATTATCGCCCAAATACATCTCCTCATTCAATCAACTGGATCAGAACTTTATTGAGCAGTTCAGAATGCATGCGATTCACACCAAGGATGTTATGTCATTATCCAATTTATTCCGGATGCTAGGTGAGCCACTCAAAGACTTCCTCTAGAGATTCAATGTCGTCGTTGTCGCTACTAAAGCGAGCAATCCTAGCGAGGATAACTTATTGATGGCGTTGATAAGGGGAATCGACCCAGACAGATTTTGGCAGCTAGTTAGTTAGGGAGTCTCCTACGAACTTGGATCGTTTCTGTTAAAAAGTTCAAGGAGGTAGTAGAGCAGACTAGGAGAAAGAACAACATAGGCCCGTTAGCTAAGGACTCAAATTCCAAGAGACGACCCAGAATCTCAAAATTCGACTTATATGCTCCTTTGAACGATGCAATCGAAAACATATACTTGGAGACTCACGACTCGGAGCAATACTAGAAACCAGCCTCGAGAGTGTCCACCGAAATCTAGAAGATGTCCAGGAAATGTTGTATATTTCAAGATACACACGGTCATAACACTGCAATTGTAGACATTTCCGAGATGTGATCGGAAAGCTGATTTGGAAAGGAAAGTTTCAACAATATATGCAAGCCCTATAGAATAGCGGGCAAGGAACATCCAATGCCTATCAATAAAGAACTTTGATTATCAACTAGATCCCTGACGGTCAACATCTTGCTGAAAAGTGCTCAAGGCGAAGTGGAATAGCAAGCACATGATTCTGCTTCACTTATCAATGAGATTTATTTTGATATTCTTTGAATTATTTCTATTTCAGTTTCAATTGTGTTGTGCTATGACCAATGTAAATTAAACTACTTCCAAACGATGCAGATGACCAAGTACTTAGAGATGGGTGCCAACCAACCTCCATGGACCATGATCGGACCTTAAGAGTTTCATCAAGATAAGTGTGATTCAACCACTCATGGGAAACCATATGCCCCTGATTTAGGGCCAAGGACTCAAAATGGAAAAGCCCAACAAGGTCAGGATCAAGCAAAAAGTGGACAAGATCGATCATCTACTCATCAACTTCCGCACCTGACTTAGAGACCAATGAAAGACTTGGGGTGGATGCAACCCAACCATCCACTCCCCATCTCATACTTGAAGTTCGCCAAAATAAATATGCCTCTCTCGAAGCTCTATGATGCCAAGTTCCAACTAAAGTGGACGTGATTTGATCATCTACACATCGACTCCTACCCTGGACACAGTGGACAGATCGAAAGCTCAACTTAAAGTAGGTGTGACTAATTTCCTACTCATCAACCACCGTCCTCAATACATTCATACGACTGTAGCTTGAGATGGATGTGACTCGATCCTCCACCCGACAACTCTCTCCATCAATTTTCTAGGATAAGCACTATGAAAATTAGACGAGACCTGACTGCCCAACACAGGCATGTATGTGATGAAGCCATCCATCACTTACTCCTTACTACTTAGGGTATTGACTCAAATGGTCACTCTGTGGCCATTTGCTACTTAGGATATTGACATCATCAGCTTCTTACTGCTTCTAAAGGTGGAGTAAAATACGCCGTCATAGCAGTTGATTACTTCATCAAATGTGGTGAATCGGAATTTTTAACCATAATCACGATGAAGAAAACAATCAATTTCATTGTTTGGAACATCATATATCGTTTTGGCCTTCCACGAACTGCTACAATTGATAGTGGAACCTAATTCGATAGCACTAAATTTAAAGACTTCTATCATTGACGTCATATTGAAAAGAGATTTGCAGTAGTTACTCGCCCTCAAGCAAATGGGCAGGTAAAAGCTGCAAACAAAATCATAAATTCCATTCTGAAGAAATGTTTGGAAAAGGCTAGAGGTAAATGAGTAAATGAACCTTCAATGGTATTATGGGCTTACAGAACCACCACAAGTCCGCGACTGGCCATACTCCATTCACGCTTGTTTATGGCTCTGAGGCCGTTATCTCTGTAGATGTCTCGTGAGCGTGCATAAGCACCCAGGAGCGGATGACAAGAAAGTGTACCCGAACATGCAAATGTCTATTTAAAAAATTCGACTTCTTGAATCGATAGAAAATGAATTTTCACATGGAATAATTAAAGAAAATACTAGATCAGATAGGCAAAGCTTACAAGTCTTGTAGAACCGGACATAGATATCAACTAGTGGAATATAACCCAGAATTTATACTATTGGAAATTGACCATGCGTCATGATGATCAAAGAGAAATATAACACTTTGGAAAGATAATTCAATGGAAGGATGGAGAATATTTAGGAAACTTTATGGATTTCTTTCCAGTGACTCTAACTTGCTTCGATTCAAAGCATGTCATGTACGCAACAAGACGTACTTTGGGGCCTGTGTTATCTGGCTTTTTGGCCCGGCTATATTCAGACCGACTAGACAAGTTAGACTAGACGATAATCGAGGAAGGCGGTCCGAAGAGATGATTATTAGGCTTAGAGATCAATCGTCGGTAATGATATGAAGCAACGATCAACCGAGACCAAGAGATAACTCTTCAGAATATTCTAAGTATGGAATAATGCCTCCCTTAGGTGGGGGATCAATGCTTATCCCTTTCCCTAGCGGATCGGTACGTATCATCAATTTTTGTCCCAAACTTGGTAAGATCAATATAGAGAGACAAGGAAGGCCCCATGAGGCTATATATACAGTTTCAAGTCATTTGGAGCTCGTATGCTCAAGTTATGGGCTAAGGGAACGGTATAAAAAGGATTGGTATAAAAGGGGTCGTCCATATTCAGCTTTCACTACATAGTGCAACAATCATCGTTCAGTAACTCAAAAACTACAGATTTTATCAACATGAAACTTGAAGTATAAGTTAAATTGGATGTTTGGAACACACAATAGAGATCGCATGGCATTTGGATAAAATTAGAGAGATCGGTGCCTATCTCTTTAGAGGGATCGGTAGAAATCAGAATTCAAGCAACACGCTTCATGGAAAATGTGATATCTCGCAAACTGTACATCCGAATTGCATGAAATATGGAGAGAAAGTAGCAAACATCATGTGGCATCACCCATAAGGATCACAACCCATTTGGATGCATTAATAGGGATCGGTATCGATCCATATTGTGGCCCCCGATGGTCTTGCAAATTTTTGGGTAGCCTCGCCTTGGTCTCCCAAACCTTCTGCCAAAATTTCATTTCGATCCGTGTACAAATTCCACTATAAATATAGCAGGCATGGCATTAGAAAAGGGATCCTATTTTCTTGGCCAAGGCTCTGCCATTTTTATTCTTCATTTTCGTACTAATGGATCCTAGCTGATCCAAACACTCCTGTAATCATAATCAAGTGGAATATTAATAAAAATATAAAGTGGACGTAGGCCAAGATTGCTAAACCACTATAAAAATTCTGTATACTCATTTATAATTTCTGCTCTATAATTTCATTCTTCATTTAATCTCTACTAGATTTTATTGGGTGTAGATGCCCATTTTTGGTGTCAACATATCTTATCTTTATTATTTAGAAAGAAAGTGGAAAAGAAGAAACAACAGAGCTTCACTATTGCGCCGTAAATACATGAAAAGAGAAGGGAGGGTTAGGCCTGAATTTATTGGCGCTAAAATCAACAAGAACCATTAGATTTAAAATACTAAATCTGAGCCATTGCGGCCTAGGGTGATTATAGCCGCCAAGTCGCCATCGGTAGACCGTCTATGGATCACCGATCGACCATTGAGAGTCGATGGTCCCCAATCATGGGTTAGTCTTTGGGCCTGGGCAATTAATATAAAAACGATAATTTTTCTTATTTAATTATTTTCATTCGGAATTCTTTTTTCATCCGTAACTTCTTCGTTTGGACTCCAACCACAAAACTCCAAATATGAAAATTGCTTAGAATTTAACCACGAATTCAATGGTGCAAGTTTCATGATCAAATTTCATTTTTGAAGACTAATTAATTTATTAATAAATTAATTAAATAACTAACGCCAAATTATGGGGTGGTACAATGACGTCCATCGAACGACTACAGTTGGATTGTGTGGATGTATTGGAAGTGAAATACTATTCAAGAGAGGATTCATCTTAGTTATATGGGGTTAGTATCATGGTCAACTAAAGTCAACTCAAAGGAAAAATATATGGCTAGAATAGTTCAACTAATAATAATTTTATTATAGAAACAAGGACCTCATGTTTGGACCATTAAGTTGAATATAGACGATACTGGAATTTTGGCCACTACCAAATTCCGTAAGTCCAAAATGATATAGTTTTAACGAAGAGAATTAGTGTAAATAATCATTATTATCAGGTATTGCTTATAATAAGAAAAATTAGATTTTACCAAAAAGATGTATAAGTGATAAATTCAGCCAAAATGTCATACCACTAACTAAGGTGACGTGTGAACCTTATTGAATTATTCGATGTTAATCATTAACTGGATTTACACATTTGTGTCACACAACCATAATGATGAATACTCTAAATAAACCACATGATATAATTAATTTATAAATTATTGTAAATTAATTAATATTTTTGAAATAATAGTTAATAAACTTTATTTGATTTGTTTGAATACCATTAGAATTGAATAAAGCGCACAAATAAAGTTATAAACGCACGTATTGATATACGGTATCAATAAAATATATAAACTGGGTTTAAATAGATTAACTGCTTAGTGTTTTGGGAATCATTTTATGCACATATGCACAATCAAAAGGGAAAAGGTTTTAAATTCAATTTAAAAATCTAAAGGAGCAACTAAAAGAAGGAATTGAATCTCCATCCTTTATTCCTCTTTATGACTCACTCAAATCTCATTTATGAAATGATTTTTTCCATTTTCTCTATAATCTATTTGTTCCACTGAAAATATAAAGAAGAGATTTGAAGGGTTTCAACGTTTTCTTTAAAATATATTCTCTCTTATTCAATCATTGTTCTTTTCCTGTCAGAAAATTTATTTTCTTTATCTTTCTCTCTCTTCTCCTTTAATAGCCTCTACGATAAAAACATCACCTAAAAATAAAATAAAAATAAAAATAAAAAAATTCAAGGTGATATTTTCCTCTAGATCCTTGCAAAATGCAGAGGTTGATTCAACCGAATCAGAGTTTTATTCTTCATTCAAGATGCAAATTTTAAGCTTCATCTTTTGGTAATTATAATTTTATTTTACTATATATTCACCACTTTAATGAAGTTTAAATCCTATACATGATACATCTAATCTCATTATTTGTTCGTTATGTTGACCCAAAGTTTAGATCTGATATATGTTAATTGATTATGTGTTCATCATGATAATATAATTAGATCCAACATTTGCTACATCTTTTTCATCATACATTCATATTATATGTATATTTCAAATCTACTTCATTTTACAATGAATTTATATAGGCCTAAGTTGTCCAATCTAATTTTTTCATTGTTTTAGAAACTATTATTTAATTAAAAAGTCAAATAAAAAAACAAATAATTTTGAATTGGAAACCAGTTTTAATTCTTGATGTATTTTGTACCTCATTATATACAAAAATATAAATTAACCATATATGTGAATTATTTAAAATTACTTTGGAGATTGAATACATGTTTCATATTTTGTTGTCTTGAATATAATTTTTGGTTGTTGTTCACATTTGTTTAAAAGCTGTTTCAAATAAATATGAGAAAAAAAACATAAGTGGACTTTTGTGAAAATATCACAAACTCTTTGAATCCCTCATAAGTTAAATTTGATTTCAATTTGTTACTTTAATTTTAAGACATAAAATAGATTACAAAGTTTATACATATACATACATACATACATACATACATACATACATATATACATACATATATATATATATATTTGTGTGTGTGTAATTTTAATTTAAAACATAGTTTGCAGTTATTAATATATGCATACATATATGTGTTTGAGTGTTCAAATTGTTTACAAAATAGCATTAGAGATTAGTAAATGAAAGGAGATAACTCCTCCACTTTTTCCTCTCCTTATTAATAGCTTAGTTTAACATAGTTGAATGTCATTTTGAATATATATAAACTTTTAATTAGTTAGACTAAATTATAACATATTATATATAAGTGTGTGTGCATACACACACACACACACACAAATATTGCTATTTTATATAGTTTCAAAATAAATTATGGAAAACGAAGGCACATATAAAAGGCAACTGTGTCCGCTGTGGAGTAAAATTCCAACACCTATATACGTATATGCTAACTAAGTAAACTACTTATATATTGCACTTGCTCTATACACATACGAATGTATTTGGTACATTCATTATTAAATATTTAAATTCAAATTCAAATTAAAACTCCTTTTACTTATGAAATAAAATATTAATTTTATCTAAAAAAAATTTAGAAAAGTTCTAAATTAATCAGACTTCATAGGCCCCTTAAAGATCCAATAAAGGAATTTTTTGAATTTACCTTTTAATTCCATTGTGGGCTAGCCTAGTTCCAACACATATATCTTACCTCGTTTATTCAATATATTAATAGTACTCCACATAACATCTTTTGCTTAAAGAATATCAACAACTAAGGTGTATGCAAGTAATATATTAATATATAAATGGTAGAGGATAAATTTATAATAAAGATTCATGATATTTAATATGCTTAATTAAGTGATATCGACTTATAGAATAAAGTAATTCTTGCTAAATGCCTTCGAATTCTAGTGTCGGCACATCAAAAATAACGGTACATGTACTATACATATGAATTTATCCCTTGAATCTATTTAGGGTTTTTTTATTGTACCACCTTTTATTATATGTTTATATTATATAAAAATTTAATTATTATATAACATTTATAATTTAAATAAATTATATAATAGCCTTATGTATAACATTAAATTAATATTATGAAATAAGTCTTATTTAAGTAATTTAGTTAATTATAATTTTAATTAAATTTTATATTATTTGATTAAATTTTTTATATTGAATATGTATATAATAAGAATTATAATTGTACATGTATATCTTTATACACGTGTATTTTATATTGTTAATTAACATTTAATTTATTTATTTATTAAAATGTTTTAATTAATTATGTTAATTTTGAAATATATATATATATATATATATGCTTGCATCATCTCAAATAATTCAAGATAATGCAGCATATGTCACTATATATATATATATATATATATATATTACATATAATTTAATTAATCTATTAATATAATCAATAATCTTTAAATTTCAAAATTTATTTATTAAATTTCCAAAGCAATTTTGAAAATCATATTATAACATTTATAGTATTTTTGTTATTTTAAGTTTAACTTTTATATTTAAAATTTTATCTAAATTTCAAAATAGATTTTGAAAACTAGCCCAAGAACCAAATCCAAATTGGGTTGTTTCTATTAGGAATGACCTTTGTGCTAACTTCACCTTTCTTGCCAAGCCGGTAGTCGAGCAGGGCAGGGTTCTTGATTACCCAAACCCCACATAAACACTACTGCTCTAGACATTATACTAAATTACTAAGCTTAATTAGTTGGCCATAACATGACTGATTCGAACTGCATAAGCTATTGGGCTCTGATACCATTGTTGGATCTAGGCCAGGATACAATAGGTCATATAAGTGAAATTAATATTTTTTTACCATTTGCAAGTTACCGAGCCTATGAAGTCTAAATTAATTCAGATCTAATCTATATAGATTTTTAAATAAAATCTATATTTTGTTTAATTTATTAATAAAATTTTAGTTTAATATAATATTTGTGTTATATAATGTGTACACGCATATCATATACGCATATATGTGTAATGTAACATATATATTGTACATGGTTTGACTTACCCATGTACAAATGTTGGGATTTACACCACAACGGACATGTCAGCCACTCCATATACATATGCGATGTCTAATATATATACATAAACACACACACACACATATATATATATATACATATATATGTGTGTGTGTATGTATATACATATAAATATATACACATACATATACACATAAACATACATATACATATATTTAATGTAAAAGAATATTATTATTATATACATACATAATGTAATATATATATAGCTGAATTTTAAAGTCAAATTTTAAATTTCAAAATTTAAAACTAGATTTAGGTTTAAAAATATAATTTAATTTCAGATACAAATCTTTTATACTCCAATAATATATATATATATATAGAAAAAATATTTTAAATGTAAATATACACACACACACACACACTAAAATTAGTAACTAGAAATGTTTGTTATATAAAATAATATTATATAACTAAATACATAAATAATGTGTATATATACACACACACATATAATTTCAGCCTAATCATTTTTGCTAAGATCAAATAAATTTAGTTAACTCCTCACTGATTTAACATTTGTTTTATTATTTAAAATAAATTTTCGGGTGGAAATTATATCAAAAATTATTTTTTTTTGGAAAAATCAATTTTTGCAACGTACATAATTTTTTTGTAAATTGAAATATACATACGCAAAGACACACACAAACACACACATACATATAAACATACATACATACACACATATATGCATACATACATATATATATATATATATATATCTTTGTACATATGTATGTATTTATAATTATTAAAATTAACTGAATGTATTATGTTTGCAAAATTAATTATATATATGTGTGTGTGTGAGTGTGTATATACACACACAAACAACATTATTTTCTAATCACAAGCATGTATTTAATTTGATAACAAATTTACGTATATTACATAATATATGTTTAAATGATTAAAAATCAAATTTTGTTTAAAATATCTATAACGAACCATAATTTTTTGATAATTAAAATAGTTAATTTAATAAGATTTTTGTGATTTAATGCTGGGAGAAAATTTTTGTAATTTATTTATGAAATAATAAATAGAATGACATGTAACAATGTTAATTTATGTTAATTATTAACAAGTTTAATGGAATTCCAATTAACTGAAGAGATTGAAAGGTTATACTTGGTTATAAATGGAATATAAAAAACAAATGTAAATATTTAATTAATTAATGAAATTATATATAATTAATGGTAATTGAATAAAATCAGTGTTATGTATGAAATTATATATAATTAATGGTAATTGAATAAAATCAGTGTTATGTAAGTAATTACAACACTTGGTTGTAAATAATAAACTTATTGATGTAACTAAAAATTAATGGTGATAAACTATTATATGTTACCTATTTATTTAGTATATTAAATTAAATTTGAAATCAATCATAATTAAATGAAATTAAATGTTACATCAATGTGAGTTAAGACAATAACTGCAAATGGTGAAGGTAATAAAATGTATAGAAATGTTAATTTCATTTATGAGGAAATAATTAATTTAATAAAAGAATAAAACCAAGATAAATAAATTAATCGGGATTTTAAATTATAATTAATGTGTAAAATTGACAAAAATTCAATATAATTGAAATATAGTAGCTAATATAATAAAAGATGGAACTGTAGTATATTAGTGAAATAAGAGATGAATAAATGTTAACTATGTTATTAGAGTAATAATTGATTGAGTATAAAGATAGAAATCAAATTAAATCAACCTATTGGAAATAAATTATAATTAAATGGGATTAATTGCAATTGAAATTGAACACTGTAATTTGTGTAATAAACAACATTTAAATTTAAGTAAACTTGTTTTAATTTATTGTAAATGTCTATGTAATAAAAAGGGATGAAAATTTGTTAGTTTATAAATATTGAATTAAAAAGAGATTTAACTAATTTAATATTAATTTATGTAATTAATGTGAAAATAGCCATTTCGGCCACTGACTCGGATTTCGACGAATCTAGTTTCATCGGATCTGTAACCATAAATTATTGTAAGGTTTCAAGTTTCGTAGCGATCGGACTTGTCGTTCGATCATACGGACTTGAAACGCCTAGAAATCAATTTAATTGAAATCAATTTGAAATAAGCTGATTTTAAGCTAACTTCTTCATATAATAAAATTAGGACTTGAAACATATTCTATTGAGTTCAAAAATATCAAAAATATCTATTTTGATATATGGGATGACCCATTTTTGTTTCGAAAACTAAACGGGCTTTTCGGGTCGTTTACCGTTCAACTTTCAAACCTATCTAGCCCATTCAATCCTGTATCTGATCTATCTATATATAGCATGTTATAAACCATAGCAATATTCTTATTCCTTTTTTCAGTACAAACATTTCATCTGCCTACTCTCCTTCTCAATGGCAGAACCATATCTAATTACAAAACCCTAATTCCCAAATTGCAAATTCAATTTCAAATTCAATTTCAAAAATCAAACTCCTCTAAACCCTAACAAATTATATATCGTTTTGAAGCTCTTGACGAGCGCAACCAAAATCTATGGGTTTTTTTTGAATTTGGGTTTCAATGTGGCCAGAATTGGGTGATGAATTTTCGGCCGTTCGTGGGGTTGCGATCAACTTCAATGGATCGTTAAATTGTTGGTATGGTCGCATGGAGAGCATCACGCAGAGTTCATCGGGGTAGGTTATTCGACGCATCAACCGCTAGATCACAATGGTTATTTCGAGTAGAGTTTTAAACCCATGCAGCGGCGGTCGAACCCGAGGCAGGGGGCGGAGGCTCTTGTAGGTGACCGATAAGGGGGAGTCGACGCTGGCGAACTTGGGTAGGAGTTCAGACGTGGTCGTGATCATCGTAGCGACGTGCGGTGACGTGATTTATGCTAGCGATGCTAGGGTTTGGTGATAGTCGAATGGGTTGCTAGGCTGTGTGTTGAAGGTTGACGTGGCCGCTTATGAGTGGTTGCTTCTTCTTTTTTCATATAAATTCCTAATTCAATCGTTCTAATTATCATAACTTGTGCATACGAGGTCCGATTCACGCACGGTTTGTTTTGATGGGATTGTATCGAAATTCCAGACATTTTGATATTTGTTTGAATGAATTCTAAGATTGTGGAATTTTGGGTCTTTATTTGGATTTTAAATCGATTTAAAATCAAAGGTGAGTGTTTTAATCCACTCACAACCTCTAAAATTTCTTATTTTAGTTAAATTAAATTTTTGATGTGATTAGAAATTTATTGGTTGATGTTTGGTATGTTTAAATTGTCATTCTAGTTAAATTTGACTTTTATTGCATTTAATCATCGTTTAATTTAATATTAAATTTAAATTAACAATTTAATACCTATTATTGATTATCAGTTATCTATTTATGTTTGATTGATTGGGATGACGATTGTGATCGATGTTTGATTGTTGATATTGGATGATTAGATGTTGTATTTATTTATTGTTATAACACTGCAAGTTCCTTATGGGTTGAAATGATACATACCCGAACGATCAATAGATTAGGAAAAAATCGATATAGGTTGAAATATAGACTCATGCGATTTTGTGGATTTTGTTTATTTGGGATTGCAGTTTGAAATTATATATAACTATGAAATTTTAAATTGCGGGTTGAAATGATAAATATCCTATCACTTGACCCTAGGGTAGAAAATTATATATGAACATCAGATTAATTAAATTAAATGATTTTTGAATCTTTAATTTTTGAATTCAGCTACTAGTATTTTGAATAAGAACTGATTAACATAAACTGAATTATTTTTGACAATCCAAGTGTTAATGCTGAAAAGGGGATTGATTTAATAAATTGTTCAAAGGATTTAAATTGGAATTCCAAGGTTGAAGCGCCGAATATAAACATTTATCGAAATTGATTTATTAGAATTGTTTGGATATAACTTTGAATATATTTTAAGCTAATTTAAACTATTTTATCAATTTAAACTATTTTAATTTATTTTAAATCTATTATAACCTACATAATACTATTTAATACTATTTAATCTATTTCACATATTTTAAAAAAATTAAATTTATTTAATCTATTTTAAATCTATTTAATATAATTTAAATCTATTTAATCTATTTAATTTTATTTAATTTATTTAAAAATCTACTTAATATAATTTAAATCTATTTAAACCTATTTTTAATCTATTTAAATCATTTTAAAACTAATTAAATTAAATTTATATCTATTTTAAATACCTTTTACTATTTAAACCATTTTAAATCTGTTTAAACTATTTTAAACTATATAAACTATTTACAATTACCTAAACTATTTTCTAAAATTTCAAAGTATGTAAAGTTGAAGTATTTATATTTAAATCCTTAATGATGATACGACCTAGGTTGGAATTCGGAATTGACACCTTTTGAAAATGACATATTTGAGTAATAGGTTGATTCTGGAACAAGGATTTAATTAACCTATCTTAACGATAAATTCAAAAATGAATTTGACATTGAGAGTAAATATGATTTTTGAAAGTGATATGATTTGGAAGTGAATATGATTTTGAAAGTTAAAATATTTCAAAAGTGAATATGATTTCGAAAGAGATATGATTTGAAATCGAATATGATACTTTGATATAAATCGTGAATTGACTTTTGAAATGTAAAAGAACCATCCGGTGTGAAATAAGCATTTGGTTGTTAAAGAGACCGGGATCGGAAATTTTCATACTCTCTGCCAATACCGAAAACCACTTTAACAACCGTGTATGTAGTGGAGATTTCAGAAATGAAGTAGGATGGTTTGGCGAATGATTTCTGTATGAGGTATGATGTGACCTCGACTACCGTGAGTCAGCTTAGATGTAACTAAAGCAGAAGCCATGTCGGGCCAAGTGAGGTCAGTCCTCCATCGGACACATTTCTTCGATACCATTCTATTACTTTGTGATTGATTTGGTGGCCACCCTTGATTTGATTTGAGAGTGTGTTCAAGGTGGGTGGCAGCAGCTATTATGCGTTACCACCAGTCTGGATCCGCAAATGGTATATCTACCCTGGCATTGCCTCATGTGCCATGTTCACATGCCCTAGTGCACCTTCTACGAGTTTGGTTTGTATCATACCTGTGGAGTGCCCTTTGAGTAAACCTCAGGGAGGAGCTTACAGTACTGTATAGACTATGGGAATACATAAAATGTGTTAAAGGGGATATGGGTAACGCCTTAATGCTGTTTAATACTTTACTTAATTGTAGACACTATTATAATAGTGTATTGTACTACATAGTAGATAGTTTAACGGATCCTTAAGAGATGTAAATCCCGAACATCTCTTAAAATACTACATCCACGTTAGACACTAGATAAGAGATGTCAAACCCCTTAAACATATCTAACGTAGTTACACTCATATTTACCATTGATTTAACTTACATAAGATCTTTTAGTTCTGACTCGAGTGTTTTGTCTTTTCAATTCGCTTGCGTCAGCCTAAGCATTTCAGGGTTGAAGACCTTATTTCTGGAGGATGAAGACGAAGAATTTGTACTATTATTATTTATGATATGTATACCACTGCATCATTTTGTTCCGTTGCATTTATTTATTTATTCTTATTTTATGTAACTCAGATCATTGTATTGTAAAAGAAAACTCAAATGAATTTATAAAACAGCTTCATGAACTGTTATTTGATTATTAAGTTTTATCATTCCACTGCAAGATTCTGTATTTTTTATTTCTTTCACATTTTCTTATGCACCCCATAATAATCTGCCATTTTGAATGGTTTGAGTCTGATATGCGTGTCTACTTAAAACGTCCAAAAAGGCAGGTCGTTACAGTATCTTTTAAATCATTTTTATTTCGAAGAATTAAACTTTTAGTTTATTTTTCTTCTTTGTCTGTAAGCATATATATTAATATATATATATATATATGAATGTATGCATGTAAAAATATATTTTAATCATAATATATTTGTAAATTCATTTTTTAGGACGATCGCGTGTACACACGTATACGGATATATATATATATAAAGAGCAATGATATACATCTATTTTAACTACATATAAGTATGAATAAATGACAAATACACACACACACACACACACATATATATATATATATATGTAGGAGGGTTCATTGGCACCCTAAACAGTGTAGCACCCCTGTTGCCATTAATTTCCACCACACAATTCTAGAAGAGCGAGATTGCCTTATTATTTAAATTGGATCGTTTGGTGGGAATTAGGGGGTAACAAAGATGCTGTACTGTTTGGAGGTGCTATTGAACCTTCCTCATATATTTTTTCGAATCTTCTCCTTATATATATATATATGTGTGTGTGTGTGTGTGTGTGTGTGTGTGTGTGTGTGTGCGCGTATGTACATGTGTGTGCGTGCAAATTGAAATGTTACCTTGAATATAGCCCAATAGTATCATATTGAATGTGGAATCTATTGAACCCCTTTGGATCTGATTCCAATCACTTCTAGAAAGCACTTCCTGATTGAAAGATCTATGCACCTTTGGAGTGTTTCACTTCAATTTGTGTTTTAAACTTGAAATGATGGAGACATGTTGCTATGGAAAGTTCGATTGGAGGTAGGGGAGGGAGAGCCAAAAGTGAAGTTAAAAACATAAAGGTTATGTTAGTTTAAATAAGAGAGAAAAGAAAGAGGGAAATATGGATCTAGATCCACTCTTTTCTATACCAATTCAAACTCCGCAAATAACATAACCCATCCATTCTTCCCTAAGCTTTGGCCTGCCATACCATCGGCCTATAAGGGACTCCATTCCATTCAAACCAGATTAAATAATGCCTATTTAAATCAAATTTAAATGCACACAGATATCCTATATTAGTATGTGTGTATAAAATTTCTATATATGCATTATTTTTAATGCTGAACAACACAAATCAAATAAAAGGTTTATAATTAATATTTTATAAATATTAATCAATTTAATTAATGTATAAAAGTATAATTTAATTAAATCAGTTAGTAGTTGGAATATTCAACATTTCGGTTATGTGACTTTTAGGTGTAAATTTGTTTAGCAATTAAAATTGAACAATTCAAACATTAATGTTCATATGTCACTTTAGCAAGTGGTGGGATATTATGGCCAAATTTATCACTCATATAGTGTAACAACCCTGGTTTTAGTGATTACCTATAAATATTAAATTATAAAAACTATAATGATAGTTATAATTTAATATTGAGAATTAATAGTAAAGTGGAAATTTATATTGTTTATTTGGAATAAAAATAAGTTTTGGGAATAAATGAGAAAATAAAGTTTTGAGAACTTTACTATAATGGTTTGAGTTAATAATAAGTGGAAGTTGATTTTTATTAGGTGATAGTGCAATAATTTTATCAATTATTGCCATTTGCTTCTTTTAATAATTTTTAAAAGAAGTAATTAATTTTTAAAAGTGTGTTATATTTAATAAAAAAGGTGAAATTAGGTTTAAAAATACATTTTGATTATGAATTGGAGTTTAAAGTGGTTTGTTATATTTTTCCTAGTAAGAAAACAATTTTAGTTGAATTTTAGAAGTTAAAACTGTGAACTTTTGCATTTATTGGTGAAATAGGGTATTTTTGTAAATTAAGGTTTGTAATAATAAAATTTCTTAAAAATAAAGATTAATATTTTTATATGATCGAAAATATTCTATTTTGTTTGTATATAAATTTACATATTTTATCTTAGTGAAAACTTGAAATATTGGTTGGTTGGATCTATTGCATTAGTGTTCATTTGTATTAAGTGTTAAAATAAATAAACGTTAGCTAATTATTCAATTGGGGTCCAAGCCCATTAGTATCCTGCCCAATCTGTTAGTAAACCAGAAAAGAGAATGAAATGAAGTACGTACCTTCATTCTCCTCCAAATTTCCTGAAGCTTTAAAACTTAAGAAACTCATTTCCTTTTACAAACCCTAGCCAAATATCATCAAATTAAACTCAAATCTATTGTTTTAAAAACCAATTTGAAGCTAAATCTACAGGTAATCCAAATCTAAAACCTAATATTTCATCAAAATTTCAAATTTATGAATGATTGTTTGTTAATAGCTTTCTTCTTTATTGCATGCACTTGTTTCATGGTTTTATAAGTTGTAGAAGCTCAAATTCAACTTAAGCTTCTTCCTTTCTACGAATAATCCGGGTTGTTGTTTTGATATAGCAAGGTGAGTTGAATAAATTCCATACTCTAGCTAATTCAAAGTGTAAATAGTTTGAATCTGTGCAAAAAATTCTGCTTGTAATTGCTTTCTGTAGTTTTTATTTCTCTGTGAAAATCAGTTTTGGGTTGCATCTTTTAATGTTTATATCTTTTGATTCGATTATGAAATGCTACCTGATTTCTTTTATATGATAGTTCATATGTTGTATTTGATTACTGCAAAATTTCATCGACTATAGAGTTTGTTTGCTATGTGGAATATCACCTTAAAAATCATTTCACGCATGCATCAGCGTCTGGAATCCAAATTCGCGTGAGAAGGCTACCTAGGTCGGCTGCAAGGTCGACCAGGCTTTCACATAGGTCGACCGTACGGTCGACCTATGGAGTAGAAAGGTCGACCTGGCGATCGACCTAAGGGGACTTGCTCCTATGTGGTTTTCGTTTGTGTGAGTTGGTTCTTTCGGTTTTGGGTTCAACTTATTTTCCTAGCTTTTGCTTCGTGTTTTCAAGACACTTTTTGCGATGTTTTGAGAGCTATGATGCCTATCAATAGGCTAGCTAAATTTTAGAAAATTTGAAATTCAGATTTGAGTTAAATTCGAATTGAGTTTGGATTGAACTCGAATTGAATTGGAGTTATCGATATTGAGTATTTTATTGGTTTTCATTGTTTTCGAGCATGGTTTTGTCCAAATAATTTTTGAAATAATTTTTTAATAAAAGGGGCGATTCAAATATTTATTATATAGTACTTTAAAAGTATTTCCAAATATAAAAATCTATTTATTCTCTATAATAAGAGAATTTCTAAATATGGTTTTCAAAACTAATTTCGTAAATTGGTTTAAAAGCTTATTTTCTAAAGTAAATTATTTTAAATATTAAATATACATTTTTGCACTATTCGAATGTATGAGAAAGAGAATTAGGCGATCTAGTAAAACATGTGGTATGGGACATGAGAGTTTACTGTTTCGGTTAATTTCGGACTTGTACGATTAAAACTATTAGAGGTTATCGATTCTGAGTTGTTTTGCCATTTTATGGCGCATTTTGAGTTGTATAATTCCTATTTATAGGAATTGTCTGGGATGGCCAATATTTGGCAAGTTTTATGGTTTAAGATATCCTATTCTAGGAGTTTTAGTTGATGAGAGCCATCACGATGTTTTTTATACTTGTCGATAATATGACGCAAGTTTTGAGTTTGTGATTTCCTATTTTGAGATTTATGGTTTATGATGAACCATCACGGGGTTTATTTGTACTTGCCGATGAGATGAGACAAGTTTTGAGTTTTCTAATGTGGCATTGATTAACGCTTAGTTAGTGAGAACGTGTGGTATAGGATGCACGTTACCGCTTTTTGAGTTTCTAGCTGAGAGTTTGTGAGACATTCTCGAGAGAATGCCAGTATTTGAGCTATTGGATTCTACGTGTACACATACTTATATATAGCTGAGGAGCTATTTACGGGCTGTTGGGTCCTAAAAGAGGCCGGGTGTCTCTACTATATGGTACTTAGCAAGCTATTGGGCCATAGGTTGTATGTTGGGTCCTTTCATATTTTATAGTTGTTGGGCGTTTTATTGGGATGTTGGGTCCAATCTGGGTTTTCGTAGCTACAAATGGACCGTTGGGTCCTTTCTCTTTTTATAGCTGTCGAGCTATTATTGGGTTGTTGGGCCCATACTTTATTTATAGCTGTTGGGCTTTTTATTTGGGCTATTAGGTCCTATTTCTGAGATTGAGATTATATTCTCCTCATAGAGATATCCGAGTTTGCCATATTGGTGTATTTTGAGTTTGAGGTTTCTCCATTTTTAGATTTATCATTTGATCTTTCTTCTATTTAAGAAATAAGGTTAAAGAAACCCTTATAGCTAATTTTGGCTATCATTGATGATATAAGGCAATTATTATATATGAAGATTTATTTTGAGTTACTTCTTTAGAGGTACTTTATGCTTATGTGATATTTATTCACCAAGATATGGACATGCTTTTCTATCACCTCTTCTCATTCAAGAAAAATTATCACCTTGTATTATATACTTCATATCATCGTCTATTCTTATTAACTGATTGTTTCAGCTAGATTGACCATTGTATTTTATACTCGGGTTAGACCGAGTCATTTTAGGTTAGCTTTCAGTTATAGACTTTAGCCTTGATGAATCAACTTAGATATCAGCCTAGCACTTTTGTGTAGTTTATATTTACTTCCGCTTGACTCTGATATGTATTTTGAATAGATGTGCATATTGTTGTCTCCGAAGCACTTTTGTGCATCATTTTGTATTGTACTGGGATGAATCTGTGTATATGTATTTATATATATGATGTTTACTGTTCTGTAATGTGATATGCATTCTGTTATTGTATTTTGTTCTAGTAGATCTGTTTGCTACTTATAGTTTTGTATTAAGCATTCATTGGATATGTCGATCCACAAGAGATAGAAAAAAGTATAGAGCATTCATCGACGTACTCAGTAGATGTTTAAGACAAGATTATAGATGGTTTCTCCTAAACAACATTATTCTCCGCATTAGCAGATAGAATTATCCAGTAATTCTCTTTGTTAATATGGATCTCGGGGTAGGGCGTCAAAGCTTGGTATCAGAGCTGAGTTTAAAACAAAATAGGATAAACAAAGAACAGAACATATGTTACGATACATCAAAGTATAATATAAGTGAAATCATCATTCTTAATCAAACTTGTTTCGAATCGTGCCTTGACCTTTTCGAATCCTTAAGGGTAGATGAAAAGGAATACATCTAGGAATGTGATTTTATACTTCTGTATTATTCCTTAATTGATGAACCTTGTTAATAATATCTATCCTTGTGGATAATCCATTCTAACTTAACTTTTGGATCGTGGCTGGAAGAGAAAGTGGTCACACCTTGGATGTTGAGCAGCCTAGTGGCTCACGTCCCGAGGGTGTATACATGTCAACCGATTAGGTCTTATAGCTTGTTTGAAGCATCTAGTCTCTTGCTCCACCCAATTTTTCTCCTCTATGCAAATCCTCAATTGCATATATGTGCAGTGACTATTCTCATTTGGGAGGCAAGCCTTTCAAAGGTTCCAAGACCGTTCTTGAGGTCCAGGCTTGGCTTCGGACATGCGAGCGCATCTTCTCTCGCATGGAATTATCTAATAATCATCGAGTTCTTGTAGCATCGAGTATGATGCAAGAACATGCTCTTAATTGGTATGAGCTTCTTATTATCGAGATTGATGAGTCCACCCTTACTTGGCAATAGTTTAGAGATCGGTTCGAGCTTAAGTTTATGACCAAGTCTGAGAAATCTTCCCCTACCCGTAGCTTCATTGAATTGAAGCAAGGGAAATTATCTATTTTCGAGTATGTTTCTTATTTCGAGTCCCAATCCAAGTATGGGCTTGAATTTATCAGCACTCCATATATAAAGAACCTTAGATTTATTAATGGATTGAAGAAATCTCTTATTCTCTAGCTTAAGTTATCCTTCGAAGAGCTTGTTGATTCAACGCTTCACCTTGAAGCCGTCAAGAAGTAAGAGGTTCGTGGTGATGAGGCCGAGGTTCGCAAGAGCCCATATAAGAGAAAATTTCCCTTCCAAGCATCCAAATCTTTTTCTTGGAAAATAAAGAAGCATCTTGCCTCTAGTTCTCATTTTGGTGTAAGTCATCACTCTTACAAGACTTGTTCAACTGTGGTTCACATGATCACTTTATTCGAGAGTGTTACTAAGCCGATCGTTTGCCGCACTTGCGAACAAGAGGGACATTGGTCTTTCCAGTGCCCCATTTCATCCAAGGATCCTTATTTGGGAAAGTTTATCGTGATGGATGCTTCTGGTGGTTCCTCTCAACCTAGAGGTACTCCCTCGTCTTTTCTTTAAAGATCTGCGTTATTTTATGATCATATTATTTTTGTTCTCTTCGATTCGAGTGCTTCACGGTCGCTCATATCGAAGAGTTTTGATGGTGTTTTGCTTTTTATTGTTCATGTTTTGTCACTTCTTAAGGATTGCGAATTTTATTGAGGGACCTGCAATCTTAGTATTTTGAGTACGGGAGGTTGAGCTTATTTTGAGTATTTTTCTTTTCGTGTGAATTTGCATATTATTCACCATCTTAAGATTTGTATATTTGAGAATGGATTGGATTGACTGTTTCTAGGACAGATCCTATGCTTTAGAGGGATCCCATATGTATCAGGTTTCCTGATTTGGTTGATGTGTTACTTCTTGTCCTTTGGAATGTTGATGATAATTCTAAAGTATCTTTATCTGTTCTTGAATTTCGTGATGATGATGATGTTTCTCGAATTCTATTTATTGTGACTCTATAATTTCTACGAGTCTGTTTTAGGATTGTTACCCAATTGGGTATCGAGGATTGTGTTGATCTCACTTTTGGCTCTTAACCTTTTGATAATCCTTCCACGAGGATATCCATTAAGGAATGACGTAATTGATTGAGTTCAATTATTATCATCCTTGTTTCTTTTGAGATATCTTTTTGGATATTCATTTGGTGTTATATTTTATGGAAGTAATGATATGTTGTCAGTGTGCTTCTTCTCATTGAGAAGAATATATTACCCTCATCTATATTTTGTTGATCTCTTATTTGATCTATTTTGCGGTGCTCGAGTCTTTCTTTAGCTTGACCTTGCACCAATTTTCTTCAACTACGAGTCGTGGGAGATAACATTCCTTTTACCGCATTCCACACTCGTATATTATTGTGAGTGGCTCGTTATATCATTTGGATTTGCGAATACTCCATTTTATTCTATCAACCTTGTGAATCGAGTATTCTAGGAATATCTCGATGAGTTCTCTTTAGTATTCTTTGATTTCGAGCTTTTGCAGCTATTTGATATATGTTTTAAGAGAAATTGGATATTTAGTTATCGTGAAATCAAAGAATAATTTTGTGTATTATATATGAGAGATATTTCTTTCTATAGAAATGATTTCTGTGTTGAGCTGTCCATCGAGTGCTTTGAGAATTCTAGTCGATGCGCCTGATCAAGATTATCGATAGGAATTTCCTAAATGCTACGATGAGGCAATCAGAAATGATAATTGAGTTTTTATAAGGTTGAGTTTGGAAATAAATTGTTTTGGGAATTGAGTATTAATTAAATTTTTATTTTGAATGGTATATGTAGCCATTGAACCATAGTGATGGTTAATTAAGTGGCGAGGTAGTTTTGATTACTTGGTCAACTCTACAGCCAATGTATAGAGTCGTTCACAACAAATCGATGGCAAGGCAAAGCCATTGTATTATTTTGAATCTATAGAATTAAATATAAATATGCTTATTGTTAAAATGTTATTTGCAAGATAAAATATGTTGGGTTTCAAAATTTAAAATATTCATTGGATATTTTAATATAATACAAAAGTTAATAAATTTGAGGCTTGTTTTCAAAACTTTTGGTGGTTTGAAAAACAAAGAGTGATGAGATTTTAAACTTTTCTTTGAGAATATATTGGAAGGAATTTATAAAATTCTTTTGGAAATTTAATTTGTAACAGGAGAAATATGAAATTAAATTTTAATCTTCATAATACTTATTAAGCGTTATAGTAAAGAAGTTTTGAAGAAATTTCAAATATTGAAAATTGTGGTTATAAAATACCAAAAATATTGAATTTTGAAATTCTAAAAAATTTTGGTTAAGAGTTAATACATATATTGCTTATCTTACTCTTAGGCTATTTTCTAATGACGTGCCTTTATGCGGTCATTTGAGTGTGGTGGCTTTTAAGGAAACCACCTTTTGGATGATCTATCTTGACTCTATTGTGTCTATCTGGAATCGTTGTGGTTCCTTCCGTAGTCTCATATGAAAAGATCATATTGATAATCATCTTGTTGATTAGGGTTCGGGTTGGAGTTGTATTAAATCCCAGCACTACTCAAGGAGCTTTTGAGAAATTAATTTCATTCGAGTAATCTTTTGTGTGCAGCATCTTGTTGAATTTCTATTTCGAAGGTGAAACGCCTCCGAAATTTTATGCATTGCTCGGAAAATTCCATGGTTTGCTAGTTCTGATATTAGCATTTTGGAAATCATAGAATTAATTGAGGGGGTCATGTCTTGGCTTTCTACAATCCTAGCCTGAGAGTGTGACAAATTTTTTAAACTCGAGCTTGTTTATCTATCCTTTGCTTAATGAAATAATTGTGTTGTTTATAGCTCTTTGTAGGAAATTGCGGGGACGCAAATTTTTTAAGGGGGAGTCTGTCACAACCCTGGTTTTAGTAATTACTTGTAAATATTAAATTATAACGATGGTTATAATTTATTATTGAGAATTAATAATAAATTAGAAATTTATATTTTTTATTTGGAATGAACAATAAGTTTTGGGAACAAATGAGGAAATAAAGTTTTGGGAACTTTATTATAATGGTTTTAGTTAATAATAAGTGGAAGATGATTTTTATTTGGTGATAGTGCAATAATTTTTTTTATTATCTTCTTTTAATAATTTTTAAAAAAAGTAATTAATTTTTAAAAGTGTGTTATATTTAATGAAAAGGTGAAATTGGATTTAAAAATATGTTTTGATTATGAATTGGAGTTTAAAGTGGTTTGTTATATTTTTCTAAGTAAGAAAACAATTTTTGTTGAATTTTAGAAGTTAAAAATGTGAACGTTTGCATTTATTGGTCAAAATATTATACTTTTGTAAATTAAGGTTTGTAATAATAAAATGTCATAAAAATATAGATTAATCTTTTATATGATAGAAAATATTCTATTTTGTGCATACACAAATTTACATATTTTATTTGAGCGAAAATTTGAAATATTGGTTAGTTGGATCAATTGCATTAGTGTTCATTTGTATTAAGTGTTAAACTAAATAAACATTGGCTAATTATTCAATTTGGGTTCAAGCCTCTAAGTATCTTGCCCAACCTGTTAGTAAACCAGAAAAGAGAAAGAAATGAAGTACGTACCTTCATTATCCTTCAAATTTCCTAAAGCTTCAAAACTTAAGAAACCTATTTCCTCTTACAAACCCTAGCCAAATATCATCAAATTAAACTCAAATGTAGTGTTTTAATAATCTGTTTAAGCTAAATCTATAGGTAATCAAAATCTAAAACCTAATGTTTCATCAAAAATCCAAATTTGTGAATGATTGTTTGTTAACTGCTCTCTTCTTTCTCGCATGCACCTGTTTCATAGTTTTACAGGTTGTAGAAGCTCAAATTCAAACCAAGCTTCTTCCTTTCAGCAAATAATCTAGGTTATTGTTTTGATATAGCAAGGAGAGTTGAATAACTCACAAATTCTAGCTAATTCAAAGTGCAAATAGCTTGAATCTGTACAAAAAGTTTTTGTCTATAATTGTTTTCTATTGTTTTTATTTCCCTGTGAAAATCAGTTCTGGGTTGCATCGTTGAATGTTTATATCTTTTGATTCCAATAACGAAACGCTGCCGGATTTCTTTCATACGATAGTTCATATGTCGTATTTTATTACTGCAAAATTTCATCAACTATAGAGTTCGTTTGCTATGTAAAATATCACCTCAAATATCAGTTCGCGCACGCATCAACGGCTGGAATCCAAATTCGCGTAAGAAGGCTACAAGCTTTCACATAGATCGATCGTGCGGTCGACTTATGGAGTGGAGAGGTCGACCTGGCAGTTGACCCTAGGGGCCTTGCTTTTGTGTGCTTTTCCTTTGTGTGAGTTGGTAGTTCTGGTTTTTGGTTCAACTTGTTTTCCTTGCTTTTGCTTCTCATTTTCAAGACGTTTTTATGATGTTTTGAGAGCTATGATGCCTACCATTAGGCTAGCTAAATTTTGGAGAATTTGAAATTCAAATTTGAGTTGAATTTAAATTGGGTTTGGATTGAATTCGAATTGAATTTGATTTATCGATTTTGAGTATTTTATTGGTTTTTCATTATTTTCGAGCACGGTTTTCTCCAAACAATTTTTGGCATAATTTCTAAATAAAAGGGGCTATTAAAATAATTATTATATAGTACTTTAAAAGTATTTCTAAATATAAAAATATATTTATTCTCTATAATAATGGAATTTCTAAATATGATTTTCAAAATTAATTTCGTAAATTGGTTTAAAAGCTGATTTTCTAAAGTAAATTATTTTAAATTTTAAATTCACATTTTTGCACTATTCGACGTATGAGAAAGAGAATTACAAAGATCTAGTAAAACAAATGGTATGGGAGACGGGCGTTTACTGTTTCAGTTAATTCCGGACTTGTACGATCGAAGCTATCAGAGGTTATTGATTTTGAGTTTTTTGCCATTTTATGGCACATTTTGAGTTGTATAATTCCTATTTATAGGAATTATCTAGGATGGACAATATTTGGCGATTTTTATGGTTTAAGATCTTATATACTAGGAGTTGTGGTTGATGAGAGCCATTACGATGTTTTTTATACTTGCCGATGATATGAGGCAAGTTTTGGGTTTGTGATTTCCTATTTTGAGATTTATGGTTCATGATAAACCATCACGAGGTTTATATATACTTGTCGATGAGATGAGACAAGTTTTTAGCTTTCCAATGTCGTATTGATTAATGGTTAGTAAACCGTTTAGTGAGAACGTTGGTATGGGATGCACGTTACCGCTTTTCGGGTTCCTAGCTGAGAGTTTGTGACACGTTCTTGGGAGAAGTGCAGTATTTGAGCTGTTGGGTTCTACATGTACACATACTATATATATATATATATATATATATATATATAACTGAGGAGATATTTAGGGGTAGTTGGGTCCTAAAAGAGGCCGAGGGTCTCTAGTACACGGTACTTGGTAGGCTGTTGGGCCATAGGTTGGGCTATTGGGTCCTTTCATATTTTATAGCTGTTGGGCTTTTTATTTGGATGTTGGGTCCAATCTGGGTTTTCGTAGCTACAAATGGGTTGTTGAGTCCTTTCTCTTTTTAAAACTGTCGGACTATTATTGAGCCGTTGGGTCCATACTTTATTTATAGCGGTTGGGCTATTATTTGGGCTGTTGGGATCTATTTCTGAGATTGAAATTATATTCTCTTTTTAGAGATATCCAAGTTTGCCATTTTGGCGTATTTTGTGTTTGAGCTTTCTCCATTTTGAGATTTATCATTTGAATTTTCTTCTATTTGAGAAATAAGGTTAGAGAAACCCTTATAGCTAATTTTCGCTATCGTCAATGATATGAGGCGACTATTATACTTGATGATTTATTTTTAGTTACTTATTTAGAGATACTTTATGCTAAGTGATATTTATTCACCTAGGATATGGACATGCTTTTCTATTGCTTTTTCTCGTTCGAGAAGAATTATTACCTTGTATTATATGCTTCATATTAACTAATTGTTTTAGCTAAACTGACCCCATGTATTTTATACTCGGGTCAGACCGAGTTGTTTCATGTTAGCTTTCAGTTATGGGCCTTTGCTTTGATGCATCTGCTTGGATATCAGCTTAGCACTTTTGTTTAGTTTATGTTTCCTTTCGCTTGACTCTGATATGTATTTTGATTAGATGTATATAGTGCGGTATCTGAACCACTTTTGTGTATCACTTTGTATTGTACTAGGATGAATCTGTGTTTATGTATTTATATATATGAAGTTTACTGTTCTATGATGTGATACGCATTCTATTATTGTATTTTATTCCGGTAGTCTGTTAGCCAGTTATAGTTTTGTATTAAGCATTTATTGGAGATATCGATCCACGAGAGATAGAAAAAAATATAGAGCATTCATCGTATTCAGTAGATGTTTAAGACAAGAATATAGATGGTCGCTCCTAACCAGCCCTATTCTCCACATTTGTAGACAAAATTACCCGGTAATTCTCCTTGTTAATGTGGGTCTCGGGGTGGGGCGTCACACATAGTTTTGGTAAAATTAGTTTTACTTATTTTAAGCCATCGTCGACAGTGACAATTATTTACAATAATTTTCTTTGTCAAGATTATATCACAGTAGAACTAATGAAATTTGGCAATGGCCAAAATTGTAATATTATCCACAATCAACTTGTATAGTCTAAAAACAATGCTCTTGGTTCAATAATAACATTTATTATTAACCAAACTACTTTTGCCAGAGACTTTGACTTTGAGTTGACTTTAGTTGACCGTGATATTAACCCAATATTACAAAGGAGACAAATTCTTATTGAATAGTGCTACACTTCCAATGTTCTACTAAACCTAACTACAGTCATTTGATGGACGTCGTGTCACGATTTAAGTATAATCAAAGCAAAGTTTCCATATTGAGGCTAAACAGTATTCTCAAGTTGAGAGAATAGTATAATAATATCACATTGTTATTTTCTATTAGGCATTAGTTATATTAACCAACATAAAAATATTGAACGAGTCATTCCATAATTATCCAGTACCTACCAGTACATAAACCCTTGGTTCCTCTAGCAACCATGTACCACCCTATAATTTGGCTTATTTATTTAATTAGTTGTTTAATTAATTAATTAGGCTCCATAATGGAATTTCCATTTTGTGCAAACAATGTAATTTGACTGTAAAACTTGTACGATTATGTCCGTAGTGAAATTCTAAGTAACTTTTGATATTTGAGGCTTTGCAATCGGAGTCCAAACGAAGAAGTTACGGACGAAAAATGAATTTGAAATGAAAATAATTAAATAATAAATAATTGATGTTTTAATATTAATTACCCGGGCCCACTGGCCGACCCCTCATTTAGGACGGTCGACTGGTCACCCAAAGGCGGTCGACCAATGGTGACCTGGCGGCTCCAGTAAACCTAGGCCGCAACGTCCGGGATCTAACATATTTCAATCTAATGATTCTGTTTGATTCTAGCGCCTATAAATTCTGGCCTAACCCTTCCTTCTCTTCTTATATTTTATGGAGCCGGCAGCGAAGCTCTGTCATTTTTTCTTCTCTATTTTCTTTCTAAATTATAAAAATAAGATATTTGTATCTATATTCATACATATCGGAGAAGAGTAAAAATATAATAAAAGGGAGAAAAGAAGAGAATGAACCGTATGTGTATTTAAGGTAATTTATATACTTGTTTATTTATATCTATTTTCTCTCCCAATCCCAAGTCTCTTCTCAAATTTATAACTCTAATATATGTATATATCTTTTTATGCATATCTCTTGGATTATAAAGGATTTAAAGATAAATCAAAGGTTCTCCTTCAGATCTGGAGATTTGAATCACTTTTAAAAGGTGAGTGAGATATTTTATAGATTGTTATAATATGAAAATTATCCTGTTGGTGTTTATTTGATTTTTATGCCTAATTGGATAAATATATATGAGTTGTAAGCAGCGAACTGAATGCGATCTAAATATAATAAATATTGCCAACATAATCTTGTTTATGAATTGACTTGGCATTATTTATAACTTGACCTGGAAATTAGTTACCAAAGTATGAATCTAAATTGTTGATTTGAATGAAATTTATTCCAGATCTCAAATAGGTTGTATAATAATGTTATAAATTTGGATTATTACCCTAATATAATTGGAATGTAAACTTTTCTATATTTGGAATTATTGGAATTTAGATCCGTTAATATAAGTGAATTTGTTTGATTTCTTTCCCTTGTAGATAAATGAATTTGTTTGATTTCTTTCCCTTGTAGATAAATAAAGCGTTTGATCTAATAAGGAATGGATGCAAATAGATAGAGATAAAGACGTGTAAAGTATGAATTCATTTTATTACACTGTCAGTTTTAGTAATAAAAAGAAATGATTGTTCCTTGTAATTTCAAACAATGGAACCTTTTATATTTTAAAGTTAAATCTTTTGTTTTGACTAATTTTCGAAAATTATAGCGGATAATTTTTCTAGATATGATTCCAACAATTTAACAATGAAATGTATATTCTAGTGAAGATTTATAACCAGAACATATTTGATAAAAGTAAATATTTGTACGTAATTACTACGCTTATAATAATTGAATAAAAAGCCAATAACAACGCTTGCAAGTAATATTCGCATTTAGGATAATTAACTAATGAGAAAAGAATTTGAAAGTTGTAAGTCCAATAAAGGTAATAACTATAGGAGTTGTAATAATATGATAGGGTAAATGGATTAATGGGACTGATAAAAATGGAATGGATATAAATGGTTACAAATTTGAAATTAGTAATCATACATAAATGTCTGATGAAACGTCCGTTAGGATTTTATGGACAAACCGACATTTATGAGTATTAAACGGGGGTTTATGGGTAGATAAATATTTAAGGCAACTTTTATTGTCTTAAATAAAAAGGAAATTAGTAAGCTAGGTCCAATGCCTACCTAAGATAATATAAATAAAGACATAGGAAGGTTAATTGGACTTAGTGGGTTAGTAAAGGGAGGTCAGTAGAGTCACTCGACGAAAGGCTACCCTTCACTTTGAGGCTACCAGTGGTCGAGTGTACTTACTACTTATGTGAGATATCATGAACAATAGGACCCGGGACGACGTGAGAGATTGGCTAGCTTTCTTAATTGGAAAGCATTAAATGGTCCAAATTTAGAATTAGGAGTGTGAGAGATATCTCCATAGGGGTTCGCTTCTGTTTGAGGTCTTAAGTTGCTGAAGGGTCCGCCTCTCTCCTAAATGGAAATATTAAGTAGCCTAGTGAGATTTCTTATAAGTAAATAAATAAGGATGTCTCTAAAAAGGGTTTACTTTAGCATTTAGGGCTTAAGTGGCTGAAAGGTCTGTCTCCCTACTGAAAGAAGTAATCTAATGAGATGTCATATTTATAATGAAAGAGTTAGTGTGCATATCCTAAGAAGGGTTCGCTTTAGATTTGAGGTCTTAAGTGATTATGAAGTCTTCTTATTTCCTATAAAAGAAGTATTAAGTAACACAATGAGATTTCTAAGCAATGACAGGTAGATGGTACCACTGAGGAGCATGCTTTTGAAAGTAGGCCTTAAATGATGGGGTCTGCCTATTTTCCACTGGAAAGTATTAAGTGGCTTGGGTATAGTCTCTTACATTGCTAAAGCCATAATAATAATAGTACCAATTAGAAGCACGCCTTAGGGATAGTCTTAAATGATGGCGTCTACCTTAGTTAGGTTCTTAAATGACAAGGGTCTGCCTATTTTCTAAATAAAGGTATTAAGTGCCTTAGGTACTGTTTATTACATGACAATGATTTTATAGGTGACAGATGTGGTAATAGTTGGACATTAAACGTCAGAAGCCTTAAATAGTGGTTAAGGTCTTGTAGCTAGGACCTATTAGCTATTGTCAACATTTATAGGAAACCACCTTGGGAATAGGTCTTAAATGACGGGGTGTACCTCAATTAAGGTTATAAATGATAGAGTCTACCCATTTCTCTTTTAAAAAGTATCATAGAAGCCCTCTTCATATTTAGAAGTACTAATTGGCTAATGGGTTTGGAAGTGTTGAGTGGTTAATATGGCTTCATTAGTACTTCGTACCTTAGGAAAAGGGTAAGTAAGTAATCGTGTGTGGAATACATGTTTAGATTAGAACTGCTAACCTTAATGGACATACCAGTTAAATGGAAACCTATCGGTATAAGTTTATTTTATGGACATTTTATACTTTTCCAATCACCGGTACGTTGTGCTGACCCCCTTCTCATTACTACACACATGAAAAAATTTAGAGGAACATATCACTAGAGCTAGATGTGCTTTGTTGTCAGAGAGTCTTCTTTCTCTCATGCTCGATGCTGATGTGACAATCTACTATCCAAGGAATACCATTAATTCCCACGTAGTAGTCATAGTCATTATTATTATCCCATTATTATTTCCACCGTGAATTTAGATTTCTATCAATCTCTAATGATGTTCATGCTTATTTGTAGGTACCAAAATCCAACAATTTGTGCTTTGATGGACTTGGGTTACGATTTTTTTCAAAATTTGGGCCTATGGAGGTACGGGTTGTTGCATTTGGTAACATAGCACTTGGTTAGTAGATCGGAGGGTTTAGAATAAATAGAGAGGACGTATTCATACTTTTCTATCTAGTAATATTATGTTTTTATGCTAGATTCTAAGAATTCTGACTATAGAAGTAGTTATAGTTACACTCCGAAGGAACGGGAAAAGCAACTATGAGTTGGAAATATCGTAGAGCTAAGATTTTCATGCCGACTCCGAAGTACTCCACTGAGTGCTAGCGATGTGTAAAGCGCTGTTATGAAGAGTCTGAGTACGAGATATGGCTGAATCCCAGTGACTGCACATGTTTGACTTGACGGTTGAGATTCTAGCTACCTTGTGATTTCGTATTTCGAGTTCCAACCGGAGACACACAATTATTCCAGATAGATGGGAAATTAGATTCTATATGTTTCAATTATCTGGAAGCAAGTCTTTGCTAGGGTGCATTCATTGATCACCTTTTTGATGGCGAACCAGATTTTTATTTGAATAATTAATGTCAATTCTTAGTCTTAAACCTATGAGAGAATTTTTATAAAGTATATTTTGGAAATGCCTTAGATATTGGAGAAAGGTTTCTAACGAATTTATTTTTTTAAGGATTTATTTTGGAAATTTTGTTTTGGGAAAGTTTTGAAATTTTAATTTTTAAAGAAACACATATACCACTAGGTTGGCTGTGTTAAGAAATTTTGGTTTATATAATTTTAAATCTTTAAATCCCTAAATATTTATTTGTATATATCAGTAAAGGCTTGATATTGATTTTTGGTAAGAAAATAGTTTTTAACTTTGGGAATTGGAAACCCTAAAATAATTATATATAAGTTTGACTTTTAAGGGAATTTTTAGTATTAAATGGTATTTACTATTTAGAAATAAGTATAAAGAAGCATATACTTAGCTCGGTGATTTTTCAGTTTATAAAATCGAGTTTTTTTAATCTTTTCTCTCTTTAAGGTACGACAAAAATAGGAATGACATTCAACTTTATTGATATATGTAGTTTAAAGTATTATAAAATCCAGTAGCTATTGGAAGAACTATTTCTATGTGAAGTAGGCAGGGAATAGCAGCTGGAATATTATTATTATTGTTTGAAATTGTTGTTGGTCGCAACAGTTTTGCTGAGGCTATTGCAAGATTGCTAAGGAAGGGTCTACGTGGTAAGGTGGATACCGTAGTGTGGAAAGTAGGATTTCTCTGGATATATTAAGTTGAAGATGGTGTGCAGAATGGTCATAAGAATATTAATTAATTTAACCGGCCCTATCGGATCCAGGTTTAGGGCACACCTAAATCTGGGCTAGCGGTCGACCAAGCGATCGACCGTAGCGGTCGACCGATTGACCCAATAACCGTTGACCGCTAGGTGAATTCGGGCCGAACCCAAACGTGGATAGCAACTATAAGTCACATCCAAACCTTCAACTGCCATACCCCCTCAATCTCTTCCTCCTCTTTAATTTTTTTTGCCGAACCCATTCCACCTCCCATTTCCTCCGCTTAACCAAAGACTCTCTCCTCCATTCCTCCACCAACCAGCGCCAAAATACTTGCGTGTCAGTTCTTGCCCCACACTACTTTGGAACTAAACCTTTTCTCCCTTTTCCAACTACCTCTCAGCCCATGGCACCGGCACACAACAGCAGCTCTTCCTCTCGTCATCCTAGCCTTACTTCGCAAAAAACCGCTTGGCTTGATCGGAGTGAGCGGAAGTTTGACACCTATCTCGGAAAGGGAGACTTTGATTTCCTTTTCGTATGACCAATGAAGTTCAAAGATTTCGCCGCTCTTGGGCTCTTAAATAATATTGGTTGCTAGGGGTTTTAGTGTTAGGTGGGTAGGATGGATTATGTCATTGTTGAAAATGGGTAATTCCAGTATTATGGTTAATGGTATATTAGAAAATAAAATACAATCAAAATGTAGACTTAGGAAAGTGGATCTACTATCGTCGTTGTTGTTCAGTTTAGTTAATGATGTTTTTTCAATAATTATTAAATTAGCTATTAGTAATATGATACTAGATAGTATAAGTAATGAGATCTCTAGTAATATAATTTTTGTTTTACAATTTGCAGATGATACTATGATTTTCACATCCCATTTTCCTAAACATATTATCACATATAAATTTATTTTATATAGTTTTGAACTTCTTTTGGGTTTAAAGATTTCATTTTGACAAAAGCTTAGTTTTAGTATTAAATGATACTGATAATAGTGAAAACCAAATTGCATGTACATTGAATTGTAAAACAATGAAATTTCCTATAGAATATTTAGGTTTATTAATTCAGTTGCAAAAACTTAAACATGATGTTGGAATACCGTTATAGATAAAATTAATAAAAGATTATCCAATTGGAATAATAAATTTTATTGAGAACGGGTAGGATTTTCTTATTAATTCAGTTTTATCTTATTGCTCATTTATTGGATGTCGTTTTATCATTTACCTAAATGTGTAATAGATAAAATGGATAAAATTAGGAGAGATTTTTTATAGAGTTGTGACATTCCAAATGTTATTCGGCCTTTTGACCCGATTATAATCAGCTTGATTGAAAAAGTTAGACTTGATGATAGACAAGGAAAACAGTCCAGAGAGGTGATTACAGACTCCAAAGATCAAGTACGGACAACGATATAATTTAACGATCAAGTAAAATCAAGATATAGACTCCACAAAACATTCTAAGTATGGATTAGTGCCACCCTTAGGAAAAGGATGGATACCAATCTCTTTCCCTAGGCATGGAATTGGATCCTATCACTATATTAATGAACAACATCAACCAACAGTTCAACGGAAATCGATCGATATCTCTAAAAACATGAAGACCACTTTGGAAACATGAAGCTAGCATGGAGGGGGAGCCGCATGACCGATTGCATGGTGCCACTTGCCAAGGAAGACTGATCGGAGGTCGATCACTCTGTATTGGGAGTTGGGCCTCGAATTTTCTGGGTAACCTCGTCTACATTTAGACATTCTGTCGGCGAATTTCAGGAAGATATTCGGTCATCTGCCCCTATAAATATAGAGTTCATTGTTCATTTTGGGGATCTTTACGCTGCTATTTTGCTTATACTCCATTATATTTACGGATTTCAATCTGATTCCTCTTGTACTCAGAAATTCAATCATCAAAGTGGACATAGCAATTCAACGTCGAACCACTATAAATCTGTTTGTCATTATATTTTACTTATTTTCTGCTTGTTTCCCTCTATTTTAATTTAGATTTCTTCATTTATTTCTCTACATTCATTATACTAGGTTTTTGTGCCAACTTTTGGTGCAAACATTTTGGTGCTTCAAGTGAGATATCGGTTCTCATCTTGATTGGGTCTCGTCATCAACTTATGGATTCCCATATCCATGAGATAAGATCCAAATATATGCTGACAAAGTTTCCATTTCAACTCAAATTTGAAGAAGATCTAGAAGGAAGCTATTAGCTATAGCCATGTGAAACTCTACTACTTCATGTGTTATTATTGAAGGCAATGACGATGCTAGTGTGCAAAAAGTTAATTAGAGCATACAACCGGCTACTGTCGATCCCTAAAATCTAGTTGACTACATCACCAATGCAGACTTTGAAGTCCTAATGAAGGAACTAATAGATAGTCGTCGGCAGTTGAACCAGCAAATCTAGGCTAACATCGACTTTATAAACCAGTTGAAAGATTAGAATGGAAAGACAAGGAGGGAGCCTACTCCATACTCAAGATCGGAGAACCCCTCCACATTTGACGACCATCACAGAAATAGACACCGTAAAATGGATGCGTATGCAACTGGAACATCGGGACAAAATTGTGACCAGCCGGATTTTTTTGCATTCGAAAATCAACATCCATACTTCACTAGTATTCGAATGCCGCAAATTTAAACGTTCGAATCCGATTCTCCTGAGCTTATAACACATTAAGTATAACAACATAGTGGAAGAAAATGAATATATCATTGATGTACAACATTCTATACAACACATTGATACAAATGATATCAATATACATCAGAGATAAACAACAGTGGAAATATAAAGTGACCGTAGAAGATGAAGCAAACTAGGCAACAGCAGCTGAAAGATAATGCCTTCAATTGCCCAAGCTCCAAAGATTCCAATCCAAAAGCTTGAACCACCATCAAACTAAGTTAAGCAAACTCGATCCCCAAAGCGATTTCCAAACCAAAGACTCCAGAGATCTCCAAACAGAAAGCTGAAGGATACCAAATCTGTATTAACTAGCTGATTCTTTGAAAATCTAACTCTAAACTGCCTGTGTGAAAAATTATGGGCACCTAGAGTTTAGAAAGGGAACGATAAACTCCAGGTCAGTCATGGGACTGGTGTGAGCAAACAAAAACAATTGGTTTGAACAAAAGAAATTAAAATGAAATCCGCAATGCTTTTTGGAAAATGAAACTACCACAAGGCCTCCCGGCACACATACAATGCAATCGCACACTTAGGGGGGATTTCCCCTTATGATAGTCAAATATGCTTACTACGCAAAATCCTTTCTATATTATTATTAGTGCATAGTGTAGAGAACCTTTTGAAAGTATAATATTAATCTTAGCCAGCATACGTACCATTATAGTATGCCTACTATAGTTACCATGTTAAATGGCAAGTTCTACAACTTAAACCATACAAGGCGAGTAGTGAAGATTGGATTTCCAACAAATGATCAGGCTAAGGAACTTCCTATTGCCACATGGGTATGCCTTTGGAGCGACGCCCCGAGAGCCTACCCGGATCTCTGCCAACACAAGGTCGGGTTACCCCTACCTGGAAGTAACACCTACAAGTATGCCATCCCCGGTCGTAACCAACCTTTATCCGAGCGCTCGACACTAGTAACCACATAGGTTAAATATCTGGGATCCATACCATGATACCACCTCTATCCAGAAGAAATGGACATACCCTAGGGGCATGGCCCCTAACAACCTTGCCGCATCTTTCCTGTATCAACCATTTCCGAGGTGTGAGGTCCTGATGCAATCTCGTCCAAAAAGCTACGCTTTACACAAAAGCCATGCTTCGATCAACAAATGATCAGCATCATTTCGTATGCCACATTACCGAATTGGGAATGTATCACTAGTAACCATAAACTATATAACCTCTGAGCTCGTATGTCTCAGAGAAGGGTGTTAAGCTAAGAGAATAAATTCTCTGCCACCAATCAGAAATGTATTTGATAGAAACCAGCTTTACATCTCAAAGTGTAACGTCAGATATACATCCATACAAGTCTGCTCGGGTTCGAACAGAACTGAAGGTACTTCCAAAGAAGCCCTTGCAATCCGGATAATCCATAATCATGTCCAAACTCCCCATTGCAAAGGGTGATCGAATCTCTATACCGGTGCCATTCATTTCAGAGATATTCGACGGGTTATCCTTTCGCTTTCGAAAATATCCGGTCTTCACCACCGTTCTTCAAATGTTATCCATATCGTCGTATCATTATTCGGAATGGGTTATATGACACAAAGTCCTCTCCCGGCTAAACCAAATATTGAGCGCAATATTTTAAAAACATATGGATATTGGGATCTTAATTAAGTCACAATTTTACAACCCAAAACCTTTCTTCAAATTGTTTAAAACAAATTACCATTTACAAATCTTTAAACAAAAAGATTCACTTCACAAAGTTCACCAATGTTTCACAAAGATTTATTCATACCTTTCGAAACAATTCCATTTTAAATCTTTTATACCAAAGATATACTTTTAAGATCCTCTTCAATTTCAAAACAAAGTTCAACAATCCTTCACAAAGATTCATTCATAGCTTTCAAAACAATTCTATTTCAAACTTGAAATCTTTTCAACACAAATTGAAAATCCTTTCTTTATATGAAAGCTATTATTATTTGAAAAACAAAGGTTTTCATTTTGGAAAAAATCCGATTATATTTGCATAAATTAAAGCCCTTCAAGTATAAAACTTGGGTTAAATTCAAATTCCCAAAATAATACTTTTAAAATGGTTTAAAACCCATATAAACACATTTATAACTTGTATAACCTTTTTAAACCATAATTACCAAACATATAATTCAATTTCAAATCTTAAATTCAAATTCAAATCAAATTATTTAAATTTCAAAATTTTATCAAGTTATTGAAAATAACTTTTATCTTTAAAACTCCTTTTCAAAAGCTTTTCATATTTAACCCAATTCCATTTCCAACCTATTTGAATTCAAAATTCAACTTTTAAAACCATTTCATAATATTAAATTCAAATATCTATGACTTAACCGATTTCCTTGTGAAATCCATATTTGTGTATATGGTGTAGTCCAAGGGGTTTTACACAATAGTGCAACATCATTCAATCATCATAATCCAAACACAGCAATATCGATAAGCGGTATAATCCTACAACGCTTATCTTCATTCACAGATTCACAGATAAATGATATAAATTCATCACAGATAAAATAAATTACATTCATCACAGCTCAAATCAAAACAGAGCATCACGCATCAGCGATATCAAACAATTCGACATTCAATGGAATCCAGACATCCATAAGTAAGGTCAATTAATATCTGATTATAATTAATTTAAACCAGATTAATTACTTATGAATAAATTACAAATCCTCATTAATTAATCATTAATTAATTACAAACCATTTTAATTAATTATCCTTTAATCATACATTAACCAACCTTTAATAATAAATTAATTAACCTTTAATTATTTAATTATTCTTTAATTAATTATCCTTAAATAATTTACATTAATTAATTAACCCTTAATTAATTAATTATCCTCAAATTAATTACTTCAAATAATAAATTACTCAAATTAATTATCCTTTAATTAATTATTCTTTAATCACTTGATTAATCAACTTTAATCATAAATTTAGTTACTTAATTAAGTAATCATCTTTAAGAAATTAATTACCATTAATTACTTACATTAATTAATTAACTTTTAATTATTTATTATCCTCAAATTAATTACCTTAATTAATTTAATCACATAATTAATTATCCTTTAAATAATTAAGGAAATAAATCTTTAATTAATCACATTAATCCATTAATCACCTTAATTTTATAACATTAAGTAATTAGTTATTCCTTAATTTTTCCTATTAATTAATCAATCCTTAATTACGTTAAAAAAATTAATCTTTAAAACCTTTTATCCTTCTTAATTAACCACCTGATTACATTACTAAGTTTATTTAAAATAAACTTTAAATCGATAAACATTAATCATTTACAAAAAAAAACTAGTTTTAATAAGATTGTTTCAAAATAAACTTGATGGGTTTTAAAGTTTAAAATTGTTTCAATATTGAAATCAATAGACCCGAGACAAACAAGTAAAATCCCCGAGGCAGCCACCAAAATTCTCGGTTCCATCCCCAAGTAAACTCCTGTTTCTTTTATTTTAAACTTTTTTTTAGCTTTAAACTTTAAAACTTAATAAACAAGTTAGCCACTTAATCTTCCCGAAATATAACTCGAGCCACCCCGTCGTTTACTCGAGTGTAAACCCGAGACTTTTCCCTTCTTCCCAAATTCAATTGCCTGACACAACACTGACACTCATGCACATGTACACCCGAGCCGACCACTTTCGATCACCCTCGTTGCCACCAGCAAGACACCGATGCTCTGCTCAGACCAACTGACCACCCAGAATACTCAATTCCATCGGCTATCCCAATTGAGCATCTTGGCATTAATGGAACTCAAAGTTCGATCGACCAAATTGCCTTGTCTCCCCAATCCCGGCCACCAGAAAACCTGCTCATCCACCCAAAGCTGCTCTACGACACAACTCAACGATTCAACCACCTTCAATAGGTTCCTATTTATCCACGACACCACACGAGCTTGACGAATGACTCTGTTTAAACCGGGTCCTTAAAACGATGTCGCACCACCACTTCGATGATCGATAAATACCCTAAGTATTTTTTTGAAGCTCCATAGGCCTCCACCTTCCTCCAGTGACGGACACGGCATGCCACCCTTTTTTGATCGTCGAAACTTGACGATAATACAAAAACCAATCAACCCATAATTTCTCATTAAACATCGATTTAAAAATTTTAAAAAGATTATCAAAAATCATGATTCTGAAGCACGAATCCCTTCCTATAATCAAAAATTGAAATTAAAATCTTTGATTTTTCTGTTTTGAAAAGTTTTTACTGTAATGTCTTGTTTCTAAAATATTTACTAAGTATTTTTGCTTACAATTATTTTTAAAAATGAAATTGTATGGTTATCATCATTTTCTCTTCAAAGTTCTTAGTCTAATATTGATTTTACAAAGAGATTTTTGAATTTTAGACTTAAATTTGGAGCCTGAAACCAAGAACACGGACCTGTACATGTATATCCAGGCATGAAAATTCAACTCTTGCATATTTATATGCATATACAAACATATTTACATCATTCAAGTATTCCACTATCACACAATCAAGCATTTATCAATGACAGATCAAGATATATATATATATATATATATATATATTTATAGGGTACGAGTTTACTCGCCTGAGAAATGGAAACAGAGAAGCTTTTCATTTGAAAAACTGGGAACAGTTGTTGTCTTTGATCTGGAATTCTAATTTAAACTAAAGCTTGCTTATTTGATTTTGTTGCCTCTGATCTTGAACTTCGATTTTTTTTTTTTATGAATCTATGCTGATCTGATCCACAAGCTTCAGGCTTGAATTCTTTTTACAGTTGTTTCCAGATTTTGGTTAGTTTGATTCAGTTTTTCTAAAATCTTGATGTTGAATTGAGTTTGCTCTAGGGTTTTGAATTTAGTTTTGTTGTTTGTTTTTGTTTTGTTTTCTGATCTGAGATGATCTAGAGTTTGATTAGGTCTTACAATATGAAGAAATTATCTAATTTAGTTTTAAAATTTTCTAGTTTGAATTTTCTTTTTAGCTTTGAACCAAATGAGAAAAAAAAGGAATTCGTGATGTATATATAAACTTGTTTTACATTTCATTTATTATTTTGAAAACCAAGGGACACCTATTCTTTGCATGGTGACATTGTTAACACTTGTTAAATTTTCATAATAAAATGCTTACACTTGTTTAAACAAATAAATTTATGTTTAGCCCTTTGTTTTAATTAATTTATAAATTAAGTTTTAAACCTTATCATTTTATAATTTTGTAAATCACATTTTCAAACTATTATTTATACTTGCATTATTTATAAAGAAAATGATTTAAAAACTAATTTCTATATTAATTCCAAAGTAAAAATCCAATTTGTTTTCCATATATTTACTAAAGAATTTCAAACCAAAATTCTATCTACAGTCTACATACACACACACACACACACAAAATCATACTTTATTGGATTTCTAAATCAATTTCTTTATTTACAATCCAATTCTATTTAAATATTTATTTTGAGTTCCAAATTCCAAATTCCAAATTTTAAAAATTTATTTATATAAATAAACAAGTATATATCTTATTAATTTTGAAAAATTCAAATTAATCCATAATTTAATTCAAAATTTTATTTTAATCACTAATTTAAATTCGACTAAAAAAGGGGATCATTACAGGAATCAAATGATCGATTACGGCCGATCATCACCGATCAATATCGAACCCCCTAAGGGGATCGGCATCGAACCCACGAATTATGAGGGCAGTCAACATGCAGGTGGAGGAGCTCACTCTAGAGGTGTCGCAATTGATCAAGGTGTCGGAGCTCAGGCGAATGTGGTTGAACCACAGTTGAGAGACGATGGTAGAACTGCTACTTAAAAAATAAATCAAGAGCAAAACGAGCTAAGGCGACATGGTACTACCTGAAGGTATGGATCGGGTCACTTATGTGGGGTGGAATTACCGCCTAACACCAACTCAACAAACACCGGACTTAAAAGCTATGGTGAGACAGCTTATGAAAGAAAGTCAAGAGTTGGCAAACAATGAATGGGGACTTTCCAAAAGTCATACTCCATTCGCCGACAACATTCAACATGCAGAATATCCATGGAGATTCCATATGCCTATGCGAGAAAAACCGACCCCAAGCAGCATATCTTGAAGTACGAATGGCATATGGACTTCGCCCAAGCGATTGACATTGGCAAGTGTAGATGTTTCCCATTTTTTTGAAAGAAGTTGCGACCATGCGGTTCACCAAGCTACCACCACGGTCAATCTCTTCATTTGATGAGTTAGCAAAGAAGTCCCCGGAGTAGTTCCATATGCACACGACTCGCCCTAAGGATGTAATATCACTCTCCTACTTAGTCCAGGCACCGGGGGAGTCATTGAAAGATTTATTAGAAAGATTTAATACGGCTGTAACAGAAGTCAGTGATCCGAATGATGGTGCAATACTTATGGCACTGACTAGGGGGTCGACCCCGATTATGAGTTTGGTGATTTATTGGCGAGAAAGCCTCCTTCTACATTGGACCGGTTCTTTACAATGGTGGCTTGGTTTTTAATAAAGGAGGAGGCAATGCAAACCAGGAAGATAGATGTTGCAACCCAAGAGCCGAGGGAGTACAAAGTAATGTAGCAATAAAGCAGTTTGGTGATAGTTTCGGAAAGTTCAAATCAATATTCAGAACAAACCGAATGAGTAGACGAAAGGCAGTGGTAGAAATGATGACTAAAGATAGGATTTTAGTAGAGGGAAGCCTACGATCCCATCGTTTGATACATACACGCCGTTGAATACGTCGCTAGAGAATGTTTATCTATCGACTTGTAACACTATGAAATACTATATATTTCATGAAAGTTATGGACGTACCAAAGATGAGAGTCGCCACCTACGTGATGTTATTCAGAATTTAATTCGAGAAAGAAAGTTACAGCAAGTTGTTAAAGCCCCACAGAATGGCGGGTAGGAAAACATCCGACCCGAATCTAGGAAAAGCTTCGTACAATGCTAAGGAACCTCGGAAGACAGAAGGGAGATTAAATATTAATACTATTGTTCAAGGACCGCATCTAACCGACAAAAGTTGGAATGAAATGGAGTGTTACGTGAATGCTAACAGACATATTGACTTCAATGTTGCTCAAACACAAAGGAAAATGCTCCAACAAAGCAGAAACGAACTATGACAGATGATATCATATTTCGTAGTAGAGATATGGACAAGGTAGAGGCCCCTTCGATTGACCGAATGGTTATCTCATCCGTTTTCGACCCCCTCTTAGTGAGAAAGATTCTAATTGATTATGGAAGTTCTATGTATATCATTTTCAAGAAGGCATGTGACCAGATGTTACTAGAAGCCAAAGATCTGAAACCGTTCAAAGCATTCATGGCATTAAAGGTATTGCAACTAAAGTGTTAGGCTACGTTGAGCTACTGGTGGAGTTAGGAGATGGAAACCAAAGAGAGTGCAGGTACTACCATTTGTTGTGATGGATGTGAACTCTTCCTACAACGCTTTTTTAGACCGACCGACCCTTACTGAATTCAGGGCAGCTATTGCCCCATAGTGTCTGACACTCAAATTTCCAACAGAGAATGGCATTGGAATTACCCATGGAGATCAAGCGACTTGACGTGCCTGTTATATGGCTGAGTTGAGAGACGCTTAATTAAAGGAGAAAGGAAACTATTGAAACTTAGCCATCAGTGTCCAACTTTTGGCTCGGGCACCACGGTCGGTTCTACAAAGAAATAGATCCGAGAGGTAAAGAAGAGGAGTCTAAAGAAACCAAGACTGCACCCGTTGAGCTGATGATTGCTATCATGATCAGCCACGATGACCTATCACGGGTCCTGAAGATCAAGTCACAGCTCAGTGCAATGATGATGAAGGAATTTGCTGGTTTTCTCCGAGCAAATCTTGATGTGTTCGCTTGGATCCATTCTGATATGTGTGGGATCTCACCGACCATCGTGAGCCATGCATTGTCGACCCAAGGCATGTCCTAATGAGAAAAATGACGCGGTATAAATCCGGAGAGATCTGCGGCACTTAAAGAGGAGGTGGATAAACTCTAAAACAATGGGTTTACCCGTGACGCCCTCAACCCAAAATGGGTATCCAATACTTGTGATAAAACCCAATGGAAAGTGTGGGATATGCGTCGACTACTCAGACCTAAACAAGGTGTGCCCGAAAGATAGCTTTTCACTTTCGAAGATCGACAAACTAATAGACTCAACTGCTGGACATGTACTGCTGTAATTCTTGGATGCATACTCTGGATACAATCAAATCCTGATGCACGTTCCAGACCAAAACACACCTATTTCATTACCAACTTGAGATTATACTACTACGTTGTGATGCATTTTGGACTAATGAATGCTGGTGCTACTTACCAAAGACTAGTCAACCGGATGTCCAAAGATCAGACCGAGCAATCAATGGAAGTATATGTGGATGATATGCTCATGAAGTCATGGTGATCAAACGACCACATCGATGATTTGGTGGAGATGTTTAGTGTTCTCCGAAAATATGGAATGAAGCTCAACCCCTTGAAATGCTCTTACGGCATTGCGTCAAGGAAATCTTGGGTTTTATCGTCAACTCTCATGGAATTGAAGCCAATCCCGTGAAGATTCAAGCAATTAAAGATAATCAAGCAGGTGCAAAACCTATATAAGAAGGTCACCACCCTTTGATAAATGCATCCCTTTCTTTGACTTGATCAGGAGAGGGAAGAGGAACTTTGAATGGATGTAGGATTGTGTTGATTCATTTCAAGCTCTAGTACATCACTTAGAGATATCCCACAATCTTTACTAAACCACTGGATTATGAAGACTCGTATATTTACTTGGCAGTGTTGGTATATGCCATAAATGTCACAGCCTATGTGAAGAGAACCAAATCTAAAGGCCATTGTATTATGTTTGCAAGCGATTGACAAGTGTTGAAAGGAGCTATCTGAAACTGGAGAAGCTCGCATACTGCCCATTGATTGCGTTATGAAAGCTCCGTCCTTATTTCCAAGCTCATCCCATCAATGTATTTACCGATCAGCCATTACACCAGGTCCTACCACGGCCCAAGATGTCAGGAAGGTTATTTAAATGGAACATTGAATTGACCCAGTTCGATATCACTTATCTCCCTTGAAGGGCAATCCAATGATACGCACTAACAGATTTTATATCTGAATTCATTGCACAGAACGACAATCCGTAGAGCAGTGGAGAAACTACCATCCAATGGAAGATATACATGGATGCAGCATCCAATGATCGGTGTTCTAACGTTAGGATCATGCTGATAACTCTAGAGGAAAGCTCGATCAACTACGCCCTGAAACTTGACTTCCCTGCAACGAATAATGAAGCTGAATATGAAGCCTTAATCGTTGGGCATAAACTTACTAGAGTGCTGAGAGTAAAGACATTGCAAATTTTCTGTGATTCCTAGTTAGTAATAAACCAAGTTGGAGGATAATATCAGGCCAAAGGAGTGCAACTTGCTCCTTGCCACAACCAGGTCTCCAGGAGCTACTAACCGATTTCGAGCATTATACCATTACACACATCCTTATAGAACAAAATGAGAAAGCCAACTCACTGGCCAAGCTGGCCAGTTCCAAGGATGCACAACAAATGGGCTTGGTCCTAGTTGAAGTAATCAATGCCCTGAGCATTAACTAGATGGAGATTGATTAAGTCTTAGAGACGAAGCCCGAGAAGGAGTCGTGGATGACTCTAATTAAAGACAATTTGCAAAAGGGAATCCTTCCTAAATAGAGGATTGAAAAATGATTGATCCTTTGTAAAACTTCATGATACATCCTCAAGGATCGTGTATAGGAAGGGTTTCTCCATCCCTCTGCTTCACTGTATTGCCAAAGATGAAATCAAACAAGTATTAAGAGAGGTCCATGAAAGAGAATGTGGCGATTACACCGGGAGGCAAATCCTGGCAAAGAAGATACTCTGCTATGGTTATTTCTAACCAACTGTCAATCGAGATGCAGCTGATTATGCTAGACGATGCGACAAGTGCCAGATGTTTGCAAATATTCCAAGAGCCCTATCGACGGAAATCACACATATGGTCAATCCATGGCTATTTGCTACTTAGGGTATTGACATTATCGGCTCCTTGTCTATTTCCAAAGGTGGTGCGAAGTACGCTATCATAGCAGTCGATTACTTACTAAATGGGCTGAAATTGAATCTTTGGCCACAATCACAATAAAGAAAGTAATCAACTTTGTGGTACGAAACATCTTATGTCGTTTTGGTCTCCCTTGAGCAATCATAACTGATAACAGAACCTAATTCGACAGTTCTGAATTCAAAGACTTCTATCACCAGTATCATATTGAGAAAAGATTTGTGGCAGTTACTTACCATTAAGCTAATGGACCGTTAATAATTGTTAATAAAATCATAAATTCGATTCTAAAGAAGCATTTGGAAAAGTGTAAAGGCAAATGGATTGATGAACTCCCATCAGCATTATGGGCATATGAAACCACCTTCAAGCCTGTGACGGGCCACAGTCCATTCGCCCTTGCTTACGGCTCTAATGTCGTGATTTCCGTAGAAATTGAAGTCCCTTCTCATCAAGTGACTTTCTATGACCCTAGAACTAATAGAGATCTCCTTTTGGATTCTCTAGACATGGTTGATGAGAAGTGCGAACAAGATGACTTGAGGGCAGGTGCATACTGACACTAAGTCGCCCGGTACTACGATGTTAGAGTCTGACCTAGGATCTTTGAAATTGGCGATATGGTTGTGAAACGGATCTTTCCTAGCCCCACGAACATGGGTCCGAGATGGAAAGGACGATATGTCATCAACCAGAATCTTGGAGATGGAACTTTTAATCTAGCGACTGTTGATGGCATCATACTTCCTTGAGCATGTAATAGCAAGCATTTACGAGGCTATTTCACTTAGTTTTGTCTCATTCAGTTTTATTTCATTTATAATTTGCATTTAAATTCAAATTTTTGTAATAAGACAGACTATGTCGCATCTTTCTCAGTTTGCAAAAACATCTGAAGTCTTCTCCATATTTGTGAATTATTTGTGCATAATATAATAGTTGCGATATGCGACTAACTTACATCTATATATGCCTAATAAAACCAACAAGTACCTGGAGTTTGGAGCCAACTAAGTACTCGAGTCCATAATAGAATTAAACAATATAAACGTGACCCGACCATTCATCCATTAACTCTCGCTCACAATTCGATGGGCTAAGTATAACGTGGAGAATGGGTGTGACTCGACCATCTGTTAACTAACTTAGTCTCTTGATTTGATGGGAAGAATGAAAGTAAAAGTGGTCATGATACGACCGACCACTCTTCGACTTTTGCCCCAGACATGGGGGCAAGGGATTTAATCAAGGGAAATGCGATTCGACCATTTCCTGGAACAACTTCAGTCCCAGAGTGTGTGCTAGATTATGAACATCAAATGGGTGTGATTAGCCATCCATCGACTAACTCTAATCCCAGAGTGCAGATAAGAGTATAAAAAATGAATGAATGTGATTCGACCATTCATTCCCCAACTCAAGCTTGAACCCAACAGAAGGGGTGTAAAATCATCATTGGTGGGGTCCAACCGTCCATGAACTAACTCTGTCAACCCAAGACTGGGGCCATGAGTGTAATAACTTAACCACTTAACACGACAGTGTAATACCATGGCTTGTGCCTAGTGTTTGATACGATTTAAGGCCACTAACGAAGGGAGGCCTTGAGATGGATTTGTTGGAACGACGCCCGAAGCAACGGTCGATTGAAAGACATCATAGCTTGGACGGAGAGAAATGAATTACAAGTACATTGAAGAGAAAATGTAATAGCTTGAACACTTAAACAAATTCACATAAAAGTTAAACTAATACGAAAGAAGGTTGAATTCATAAGCAAAAACTTAGAAAGCTGAGTACAAGTTTATTACTAGAACTAGAAACCAAAAATGAGGACCATACCCGCACAATCGCATCTAACAAAAAAACTAGCTGCCTACCTACACATAGCCCATACTGATTCGACGGCTATTTCTTGTCTCTCTTGGGCTTCTTTGGGGTATACTCACTAAAGCTCTCACCCTTACCTCTCCTCTTCGACCTTCCTTGACCCTTGCCTCTTTTAGGTGAAATGCTTTTAGAAACATAAACAGAAGCAGTCTCACTTGGAATATGGAAGGGCCAACCTTTGGGATGATACCACCAAGTAGTAAGATTTAGAGTGGAATGATATCCGCCTTGACACGTTTCCTCTTGAGTTGCTTGTCCAGCTCTCCCTTCTTAATGCGCTCCTTCAAGCTGTGTTTATCTGTACTCTCAAAGGCATGGGCCACCATGACATCATTTATCTCATCTTAGGCCTGTTGATCATTGGTCTTTTCTTTATTCAAAGCCTTATAACATCAGCATCTGGGCCAGATGTCTCAGTAGATTTAGAGATCGTGAACGTATGTGAAGTGGCAACCGCTGTAGGCTTCGTGGTTAGTGCCTATTATCCTAGAATGGCTTCACCACTAGGAGCATGTACAAACGTAGATAGACATGCAATTTCACAAAGTTCAATGGGTAAGCCTATATCTTTTGTGCCCAAAATGTATACGTTCTCGAACGTCGGGGAGGTGAGAGATATACCTTCCACTGATTGGCCTTCAATCGACGTTGGAGTGCCACCTTCAAGAATTGAAGATAGCCCAAAAGACTTGTGGATTTCAGGATGTTCTGTATTGTAGCCTATCTCCATTTCAAAGGGATGAGAAGCTTAGGAACTAGTTGCCTGGCTTGTGGATGGATCTTGAGAGCCACACCCAGAGGCTTCATCATCATCCTTCCCCTTCTCGGTGATCATCGAGTTATGGAGTAAACTAAGTCAAGTAGCCTTGAGTTCGTCGGGCTCTTACACAAGATTTTATGCATAAGCTGCTCCTCATCAACCCCAGTGCCAACAAGAGAATTCTTCTTCAAATCCATAATATAGTCCCAGGCTTCGATTAGCGACTCAGGATACCCCTCTCTAAGGAAGCGAAGGTTGTGGTTCATGAGGACACTTGCATTGTAATATATCAACAGGCGGTCAAAGTCATATTTTACCTTTGTTCGACCAGCCTCCTTAACTTCTCTTTGAGGGTCTCCATTTGTGCAAGTTTTTTATCAGCATCAATCTGGGTCTGGCGAGCCTCGACGGTTTCCTTGCAATATCGTTAGGACTCTAGTTGAGGCTCAAGTTTCTCTTATTTCTTCTTCTCCAGCTCCTCCTCGAGCCATCGAATACGAAGGGCTAGGGCGTCGTTATCTTTTTTCAACACGTCCTTTTCCTTCTACGAAACGTCCTTATCAAGTGCTAAAGTGTCACTGCGGCGAACAACAATGTCCAGTTCAAATTGATGCACTTTCATTAAACGTTCCACTGCTTCAGAAGATTCATTGGCTCTTTTCTCAATATCGACTAGCTTTGTATTTAGTACCTTGACTTCTTTATCCAAGTGTTTGATGTGTCTTTATCGTAAATCGCTTCGAGAGTTAAGCGATTGATCTCATGCTTCCTTTCAATTGACACTTCAAAAATCCTTTCGCCCAGATGAAGATTTGTGCCTGCTGGACATAAACATAATTAACATAAGAGAGCACCGTGTCCTTGGCCTCTGGGGGAATCGAATGCAAGGCAGGAATAATTTTGAACTCATCAAATCATAACTTAGGAAATATGGCCCTAAGCTCAGCCACCTTTTCTGCAGCAATGACATAGAGTAGTTGGAGCCAAGAGGAACCATTTACCATGCGTATAAGAAGATGTATCAAGACTTCCTATTCCAATCGGGTGTTTAGAAGATTGTTGGGTACCAGAAGAACCCGAATGTTGCTCAGGTGGTGTAGCCAAAGAAGGTACGCAAGGCTACGACTTACTACTACTATAGATGGCAAAATATGGATCATTGCCCTTATGCCAAGAAGACTGAGACTTCGAATTATGTCTAGATGAAGAATCCTTAGAGTGGTGGCTTTTGTCCCGGTCTTCCCTTCCGCCATGACCTTCTCTCTATTGGCCGTGATGTCAACCGAAATTCGAACCTCGACTGTGCTCGAAGTAAGATGGATGAGAATATGATGATTTCTTCAATCGATCATAGTTGCAAGAGCATCCCATCGAGCTTGCAAACAAAATGAAAGTGTATAAGAATAACTGGAATTAAAGATAGACAAGTGCCGTGCGATGAAGTACACGTGATTGTGAGTGTCATAGTGTCTCCTCGACGGATTAGTTACTGGAGCTTTGCTAGGTGGAGTAATCTCTCTGATGCTAGTTGGAGGAATGTAAATACCAAATCGAATGGTAGATTCGAAGCCCTCGAGGCTTAAATTGGCCAAATCATAATTCCCAAATCATCTAGAATTAGAATGCCCGATAGCCCCTGAAATAAATTTTCTAGAGGCACCGAGCTAGATCAATCTGTAGCAATAGAGGTTGACTTGGATTTCTTGGAGACCTACCCTCTATGAAGCTTATAAATGAGCCTCTTTCTTCTTCTCTTCTCTGAGGTTGGAAACTATGGGTTTTGGGAGGATCCAACTGCAGGCTCATGACTTAAGCTCCCATTGTCACGACCAGGCTCATTAGCATCACCCCTCGCCTCACCTTCTTCGACAACATCCTAAAATCTCTCAACTGGAGACACGATAGGATCAACTTCGTCACCTCCTTGCTCACTGGCACCCTTTCTTTCTACCACCTCACTCTCAGTGTTCCTTGGCAACCCAGTACTGCAACCCTCTTCTAGTAAGCCGAAGATAAAAAGGCGCTCATTCGTAAGAAGAGGTCTGATATCCCTATCTGCCACCGGTATATTTTTGAGCATTGAAACCGCCTTTAAATATCTATTATCATTAGGTCATGGAAAGTGGCCTGTAGTTTTTTTAAAAAAACTGCTTAGTTTAGGAAACGACTTGAATAAAAGCACTTAAAGTTGAGATTGAAGCCACAATTATGTCCTTCCATCCACTATCCTACAAAATCAGATGGGTATCACACATAGAACTATTCATTCTTAAAGCACTCAGCTTGTTTCAAGCGCTAGTTTTGACCTGGCAGTTAGTGATTGACTCGAGGAAAGTGTATGAGTGGTTTCCTTTTTACCACTTGAGATTGTAAATGAATCTGATGTCTTTTGGAATCAGCTCACGATATAAGAATTCGAGGAATATCATATACGTGCAATGCAGAAATGCATAGCTGTTCGGATGCAGCTGAGCTGGCATCAATTTTAAATAATGTAACATTTCCGAATGAATGGATTGAAAGGCGGAATGAAACTTTCCCAGCGCATGAACTTGTTGCATGCAGTATACCCTTTCTGGGTAACTAAGCCTTATCGATGCAAGATATTATATATTCTGATAACGTCATTTCAACTTTTAATATTATATATACATACATACAGATATTATATATACATACATATAGACACACACACACAAATATATGTGTGTGTGTTTTAAATTTATAGATTGAGACCTATTTTTAAACTATTTTACCAAGTAAACAAATAAGATATTTTGAAAAGAACTTTGAATTTTAAACTTTGTCAAAATGATTTGTTTTTATTAAAAAGTTTAAGTTTAAACGGTAATATATATATATATATATATATATATATATATATATATATTGTTTGGACAGCAATGCATATAGAGGGACATGTGTCTGTTGCGCTGTAAATTCCAATACCTAAAAACATACACATTAACTATGTACAACATTTATATGTTATACGTGCACTTTACTCACATTTGATACTCTTATAAGATTATAATTAAATGTGAATTAAATTAAACTTTTTAGGAATAAATTAAATAAAATAAGAATTTTATTTAAATATTTTAGATTTGATGTTAAATCAATTTGACTTCATAGGACCGATGAAGATCCGAAATGTAAGAAAAAAAATTGAAATTCATTCATTTAACCCGTTGTAATCCGACCCAGTTCCTTCAAAATACAGTATACTCTTATAAGAAACACAAAATAATCGCCGCTTAGGTTTCGTCTGTAATCTCAACTTTCATTGCCTTCAAATTCACTATTAAAGCCGTAGGAGCAACCACATATTCCACAAGATCGGTACCAATCTTCATTTCTAAGGAATATATTTGCCAAGAAAGAATATGGGGGTAGTGGGAGATTTATCCTTATACATATTGGATAATGCCTCTTTTGTAGCTTTCTTACTTTGAGAGAAATATCTAACAACTTCATTTGATAGGTTTAATTAGATGGTAGTAAAAGTTTCACTATCTCCTCTAAAACATCAAATTCTAATCCTTTTTGTTTATTCGAATCATTTACTATCTTTAATATCTTTTGGTCGTCAATATTGCTTTCATCTTCATTTCAAGTTCCAAAATCTCTCCTTCCATCAATTCTTATAATCGCATAATTTCTACTATGCATGCTAACATTTGTTCCAGAACTAGTCATTGATGTCTAATCTCAAATAGGATAACATAGTTCTTGTACCAATTTGTTGTAAAAAAAATTTAATCATTTATTGCAAAAAACCAAGAATATAACATGTCAATTAAACATCAACAACTAGCACAATATATTCAAATTCCAAGCAAATCCAAACAAATAGAAATAAAAAGAAAAATGGACACATGAAGTTTACGAAGATCCAGCTACTTAGTTGGTCACTGCACCAAATTGCAAGAAGATACTATCACCATATCAAGTGTTAAGATTACAGCAGAAAATCACTCTAATCACATGTGTGTATAGAGGGAACTAGTCTAAAGGAAAAGCTGAAACCAATTTTAGTCTAAAGGAAAAGCTGAGACCGATTTTAGTCTAAAGAACATAAGTTTTAAAGTTTAGTTCGAATGACAAAGGAATGATATATCCATATAGCACTAAACATGTATAATCCTATATTCATATAGCATTACACATATATTTCATTACATATTGGTTGAGATTGATCTATTTTCACAGTATTTTATTGCCATTGCGAAAACAAGAATAAAAGAAAATTGATTGAGATTGATTATTACATGCATGCATTTTCTCTCAGTTTGTACACAAAATTTATTTTATTTTATGTCGATTCCTGTCTTTAATAGAAAACTAGTAAAGTACCATCTCTTTTAATATTATGCTTTGTACGGTTACCATAGTAGTCACTTTGGTCATATCCGGATGAATCAGATGTTGGATTCACTTATGCGATATTGATTTGTTAATTAATGATTGAAAGGAGGGCAAAGATCGGTTAGTTCGATTCATTTGTCGACCTTTCTACAATTTGATAATGATGTTTCAATCAATAATTGAAGAACCTAATCTAATGAATATATCATTAATTTGGTATAATTAGAGTAAAAATGATCTGGTGTGGTGTTCATATCACATTTTGAGGCTCGTGTTAATTTTCTTATGTGGGTTACAATATTATTTAAAAAACAATAGAGATGCATCATAGTTTAGTCTGAAAATGGATTAATTTTACTTTGTGTAATGCTATATATGTGTAATGCTACAAGAATATAGCATTATATATACGCAATGCTATGTGAATATATCATTTTGTTATCCTTAAGATTAGATTTTAAAACTTACGCCCTTTAGATTAAAATTTGTCTCATGTTTTTACCTTTACACTGATTTTCTATTATTTAAAGTGATATTATACAAACATACACATATACGTATATCACTTTTAGTACTGGAAAATCCCAAATTTTAAAGAACAATGGAATTAAAATTATCTGTTTCTATTTAGACTTGTCAAATCACTTATTGAAGGAGGAGAGTGGATAAGATGCATTATATCATCTTTAGCTAGCAAAAACCGTTGAATAAGAACAAGAGAATCAACATTGTTGATTTGGAGAAGCCTAACTGATATAATCACAACACAGCCTCCTATCTCTCATTTGCAAACCCGAATGGTTGATCGTTAAGAGTTCGGTGATAAAAAATTTAAAATTTTAAAAAATTCAAATTTAATGCCTCAAGTGCATGGAGTTGTAGACCGCTAAAGGATTGAGCCATCGACCGCTTAGCTCTCAGACTTCCCAATTTGAATGTCTGTTGTTGCTCCATTTTTACCGCAAAATTCAAACTTCAAACAACATTCCATTTCTTTTATCACAAAACTATTAAAACTCCTTCAACAAGACATACAATTCAGTGCAAGAAGAAATCAACATTAAAATCAAAGAAAAAGTATTTAAAGCTGCGGAGCTACAACGACAGAACAAACTATCTTTCTATTTAATTACAGACCATAAGTAAACACCAACTCTCCGTAGATTCAACTTACTAGCACCGCTGTTGATGTTTCAAACATGCTAACTTATGATCCTCATTCTACGGTATTCTGATTCCTCTAATATGATTTTCTGGCACCCTGCTTGAATAAAAATTGTGTTAGTCTAATTGTAAATGATGCAATACCGTGTTGAGTTTGTTTAAAGGCTTAAAGATGCACCAATTTATCTCTGTTAATCAGTATCACTTGTACACTACCTACTTGACAAAGATGCGTGCTCTCAATGTTCAAGGGAAACAATGAGAAAATAAATTTTCTTAAGTATTGAAAGCATACCCAAAGAAAAGCACAACAGAGTGCTTGCTAAAGAATACTAAGAAACAATAGAGTGGACAAAGAATAATTATGTGACTAAGATGCCTAGAACAAAGGATAAATGACAGCTTTCGTCATGCATTCCCAACCCCACATACTGTTCAAAAAATTTGAGGTTCACCTTTGTAGTCTATGGTCACTTTGTGTCATCTCAACATTTTATTATAATGATTAATTTTGGTGAAAAGTGACATGATGCGTATAATTTTGTCAGCAATAAAAGCAGAGGATAGACCACCAGCTCCACATTGAGATTCCATTTCCAATATGAAATCCCAGGTTACAATGATTATTGCTACAATACATAGATATCACAATCAAGTTTTATAAATGAAAAATCGGATGAAGTGGCAACAATAAACATTGAGCATCCATACAAAAAGATAGGGCTAGATACATACTTGATTTGAGGCAGTTGAATTGTGATCGAAAGACGTATTATTAACTGGTGAGTTCACTGTCGGTTCTCCATTAATAGTTGAGTTCGTTTGCACTGAAATACGAGGCTGAGAATATGAAGAAACAGGCGATTGTGATATAGAATTATGAATGTGATGAGAGAGTGGAGATGCCGCAGGAGTTCTTTTCTGGAAATAAACTAAAGGTGATGCTTTTGGTGATCTTGATGCTGATACTGCCTGAGGAACCATATTTATCCTGATCCTGTAAAATAAAACTGCAATAATAAGTCTCAAAATACGTAAATAGATCTACGAAATGCCTAAAGCATTCCATGTATGAAAAGCTCCATAAATGGAAACTAACTTGTTGTGGACATCCACGTAGTCATCGGTTTCATCCAGTATTTCTTCCTGCAGAAAAACACATGTTTACTAATATCATGGTACAACGAATTATAAGAACATATTAGCTAAACATAATGCAAATAAACTTCTTAAATTCAACCTGTAGCAATTCCTCCATAACATCTTCCATGGTTATGATTCCTACAACTTCCTCATCTAATGAATAACTCGGAAGAGATTCAGAGACATCAAGTATGTTATCACGCCTTCCACGATCTGATTTCTTCATTTGTATTCGAACTTCTCCAGTTTTCTCCCAGTTGTTCCTTAACAATGGACTTCTAGGCTCAGTCACATTGCCATTCTCAGCTGACTCAATTTAAGACTTGTTTTGTCATTCAAAATAAAATAAAATGTTAAGCTAATGATAAATATTTTGGTTTGTATATATTAGTTACCATTCTTATGCTTTTCCAAATTTGCATCAGCCTCCTTTCTGCGCTTAACAACCACCGCCATGTGGCTGTGGCCTTTCTGGAACTCGTTAAGTATATCATAAAGAGGAAGGTCATTATATACCCTGTAGTAAAAAAATGGTGTATTAGTTTCAAATATACGTGCATAAAATATATTTAGAGTTTAACTGTGGCTCTTAATAAGATGTGATACTTAGAAAAGCACTATTTTGTCTTTGTAAGACACAGTTATATGGGATCAATACCCTGGGGGAAAAATCCATGTTCTAGGAATACACAATTGCTCAAATGTTAACATGCAATATTTCATTTGATGCCAAAAGTATATCATCAGTTTGGTGCAAGCAATGACATAACTCTCAAAACTAATTAAAGTAAATTCACCAATTGCCTCAATGCTCTGTTATTGAGTTTGTTATCAAAATATTTTGACGCGCCTCATACCAAGTTATTTTTTTTTCAATGCTAGAAATATTGAGTCCACCTAATCGTGATAAGTAAGTTCAAATGCAAATTAAGTAATAAACAACATTAAATAATCAATCAATATATCATAATTCGTCTGTCCACTAATCATAGGTTTAATTAATACTGAGCGATATTCTCCAACATATCCCAGAATATTTGATTTGATACCCTAATCCAATCACCAATAACCTAATAATCTAGCTGGTTTAGTGGGGAAGGAGCAAGAGCAATGAGATCATTATTGAAAAAACAAATCAGCAGCCTGCTGAAAAATACTAATCAACATATTTCAAGATTTTGGTCAAATTAGGGGCTGTGAGAGATATACACAAATAATGATACGGATGCATCAACGTAACAAATAAAATAATATGAAAAAGAACCTAACATGTTAGAAGATCATGCATCATCATCCTGCATATCATTTTTATTCCCCAAAAATTTAAGAACATGAATGCCAAAGTAATATGATGTGTTTCAAAATGAAGATTAAGTCGGACCTTGGGATTTTTCTTATAGTAAGATTCCTAATGGGAACTGCATCCTCAGGGCGGCAAGTAAGCAAATTTTTGACCTGAAAGATACAATGAAATTAAAATGTTACTATAACTTGCAGAAACAATGTGCATGTAATTGCGGATGTGAATTAAGCTTAGTCGGAGCATATAATAGTCAATAGATGGTATAATTCTGTTTGGGTTTGATTAGTTTTGCTTGTTATTTAAAAGATACTAACAATAATCTACATCATGTTATTACCAAAAACACAAAACACGTGGAAGTGGTAAACTCATGCATTTCTAAGAGAAAATAAAACCATGAAGCATACAGACTTGAATATGCAACACAACTCTGTTTTCTGCTACCCAAAATGAATGTACATAATTTACATGTACCAACAAAACCAAAAATACCAGAAACAAACATGGCCAATAAGAGAATATACGGATAAATAATATAAAGTTAAATTAATGGTCAAGCATTGAGATTATGATGCTGTAAGTTGTAACGTACAGTGCATGAAAAATGTTCACACAAACTGACAAAAACAAGGATGTCATAAACAAACAGAACCAACAAAATATCAAACAAAAGCGTACGTTGGAGATGATATTCTGGTCAAATGCTTGTTAGTTGTAATTCCAGGATTCATTGTGTATTAGGAAGTTAAATTATGCAATAATTCTAAATTACAATATTCTAAAATATGACCCAACTGATTGTGGAAAAGTACACACAAGAGTTAAAATCAAAGGGACTGAGGATAATCAATATTATTTAAATAGTGAAAGTTATCCGGTGGAGATGGCATAATGCATAACATAAAGATGCTGAATAATATTCTTCTTCTTTGTTAAAATAAGTTAAAAATAATAGAATTTTACAAGGGCATCATGTACAAGCAATTGAGGTTTAAATTTATTCTTATAGCGACAGTTCTAAGAAGTAACGTTAAAGATTTACCAGTAGGGGGGACATTAAACTAGGCCTATCAATGGATATCCGAAAAATCCAAAAACCGTCCGCATCCGTATCCGAAAAACGGTTAAATATTCGATATTTGAAAAATCAAATACGGAGATTCGAAAATTATCCGTCCGGTTTTTATCCAGATTATAGTTTATATTTTGTGTATTTTAGTACAGTGAAAGACATACGTTTATTTTTCTATCAAGTTAATAGTTTGTATTATATGCATTTAATGTATATTAGTTGCTCAAAACTATTTATTATCATTACATTTGTTTATTTTTCACACTTTTATAACCAATGGGATTGAAAAAAAATTATGCTAAACCAAAATGTTATATTTATATTTCTCGATTAATCGATCCTTATCCACGAATGCGGATATCTGATATCTGACGATAAATTCAGATGCAAATACAGATATGACACTATCCGTATCCGAATGTATCCGTTTACATGTCTAAACCTAAAAGGATAGATTTGGTTAGGGTTATACTTATGTTCAAGCTAATATAATAATCAATCGCAATATCCAACGGCCTTAAAAAGAATAAAGTTTCCTAAAGCACAAAACAAAGTTTTTTTCCTCTTAACTTTTGGTTCTTTGAATATAGCCATGTGTAGTTTGGCCTAAGGTATGTTAGGCTAATGAGTTTATTGAGATTTATTAGACTTGACTAACAAGCCATCATATATAAAGTTAAACCAATTAGCAGGTTGGCTGCTTAGCAGTTACCACTCACCAATATGAGACCAATAATATTTGTAGGACTTCCAGAATAAATCGGGACACGGCTATGCCCTTTGGTCATTATCAATTCCATAGTGTGCCTGGAAACGAAAATAATAATATCAATGTTCCAGAGTTAGGCAGCAATAATGAAACAATAAGACCAAACCACACACATATCAAGCTCAGAATTTATATCAAGGGCAAAAGTTTTTGATATTTCTGTCATAGCATCTTGAGCGGTCTTTTGAGTCAATTCCAGCGCACCAGCTATAATAGTCGTTTCATCATGTGTTAGCTCTCCGCCCTTTCCTGCCTAAAATAGTTAGGAAGAGAATGTAAAACTCATCCAATATATTTTATTTTATTTTAGGGAAAAAAAAGGAAGCAAACTTAAAGGCTTGAGTTCCATATTCTTCATGGATACCTCATTTCCATGCATATCTACTAATGTTTTCAGTTCGGCCCTCCTCATAAGTGCATGCTGCCCCTTTCCCAGCAGCCAGTCTAACAACTGTAAATCACACTCAACGGTCAGACGTGCGGTGAATAACCAGTAAGAGCTCACACACTTTTCGATTTTTATTTTATGTTTTACATGAATGTTACTGCAAATTCACTAAAACCTTGTAAAAGGGTTGATATATGTCATATCAACTGTGGCATCACCATCTCCGATAGAAGATACTAGAATGTAAATCATAATAATAACCAGTAAGGTTGGTTTTTGCTACTTATACCTAAAAGATATAAATTCCTGATACCACACATCAGCCATAAGTCTTTTAAAACAATGATTTAATTAGGATTCCCTCTGTAGATAGAACCTGCAGTAACTTGCCTAACCACACACCTGGACTTGCATATTTTTGCATACAATAGCACGTACATACAGTTTCCAATAATGTCTAAATTCAAAACATTTAATAACATGTTAAAACTTGCCTACATCAAACATAGCATCCAAACGGATATTAGGGGAATTTCTTCAAGCAGAATTCATAATATCTATACTTTGGATGAAATCAAAGTTATAATAGCGATCATCATATTACACTCACCTTGCTAATGGGATAAGCAATTGGAAAGAAAAGCAACAAAAGTACACGAACTATCCCTGCCATTTTAGCTCCAACACTCAACCCATATTGCGAACAAACTGCTTGTGGAATAATCTAAAACTACCAAATACAATTCAATCAAATCTACACAAACAAACAAATAAGCCAATTTGAATCAAATTAGTTTACAATTACCTCCCCAAACACAAGTATAAGTGTCACAGATATCAATATAGCTCCCCATGCTGGCACTAATGCATCCAGGAATATTGGCAGTGCCTAGTTTTATTCATAATATATCAAACAAATCGGTGAAGTATACATCCAAACATGAAGAAGGAAGAAAAATATTCAAACCTCCATGGCCAGGGAATTCCCAATAAGCAAAGTACACAACAGCAAGTGCTGATTTTTCACAACAGGCAGAATCTTAGCTACACAACAAAAATACCATATACGTATGTTAAAATAGAAAATAAAAAATCGATTAAAAATTTAAGTGAAAAATCAATAATACAGGCATTTCTGCGATCTTGAGGGCGTCCAGCTTTAATAAGAACTTCAAGATCAACAAGACTTAAAGACATCAAACCCAAAGTGAGTCCAGACATGATGCCAGCAAACAACACTAGGCTTGCACTTATTATCAGATAAATCCAGAATTTCGGTTCACAACAAGGCGCGTCGGACATTATTAGTATTTGTTGGACTAAGAGCTCAGTTAATGTTAGGAGTAGAAGAACTGAAGTGAAGAATGAAGAGTTGGTTCAGTTGGAACGAACTGCCTTTTCAATTTCATATGATGTACTGTACAAAACTGGAAACAGAAAGTTGGAATATAATAGAATAGCGTTCTTCGATTTCTCAACTTGGAACCTTTGGTACAGCTGAGATTTATTTTGGGATTAATTTTGAAGAGAAAAACGTGGGTTTTGTGATTTTCTTTGTTGAGGGTGTTGCATAGAGATATTGGATAGAAGAATGGAACAATTTTGCTCCTTCAGTGTAATCCTCCTTTTATAAATGTCCAAAATTACAAATGTCTAATCTAATTATTTTCTGCATTAATATAAAGCTTTCACAAATATATTATAGAATTTACACTTTTAATTACGAGCGGAAAATAATAGTTGGATGTTTACTTTTATATACTATTACTTGTCATATACTTTTATTATAGTGTGGGAACCTATCCATAAGTTTATATTTAGTATAGTTTCTAATAACATTTTCGACTTTAATCACTTAACCTCTCTCATGGATAATAGTTTGAAATGGACAATTTTATAGCTAAGGCAAAACACAGCTATTAAATTTCGATGACCAAGCTCTTGCGAAAAAGCGTGTACACATATCCATGGTTGCAAAACCAAGTGCGAGGCCTTGAGTAAAATTGATCTTTACTAATAATAAAGAGAATTTATTGAATCTATTCGACGTCCTTTTGAAATTCCAAAATATATTTTTACATCTCATAGAGAAATGGTATTCAAATATGAGGATGTAGCCTGTTATTTTTTTAATTACAACTGTTAATCACCATGAAGACATACAATATAAATTCATAAGCTGAAGTATCCCAGTGTTACATTTTATTTGTAATTTACATCGGAGTTTATCGGTCGAAATCTCATCCGATTCCGAGTTAGTATGAAAAAGTTATTGCGGTCTAAACAAAAAAATAGCGGATTCTATCTAGACGGAGTTTGCGGCTTCTGCCTAGACGGAGTTCAAATATGAAGATGTAGCATGTTATTTTCTAAGTCCAACTGTTAGCCACCATGCAGAACTTTAGTGTACGTTCAAGAGAAAGTATTCAAGCGTTCCATATTGTCTGTGATTTAGGTGAGAATTCATCGGTCGAAGTCTCACCTGACTCTAAATCAGTATGAAGAAGTTATTGCTGTCTAAACAAAAAAAATAGCGGCTTCTGCCGAAGCGGAGTTTAAATATGTAGATGTAGCATATTATTTTCTAAGTACAACTGTTAATTACTACGGAAAACTATGGTGTGCGTTCATAAGATGAAGTATCTAAGTATTCCATATTGTCCTTAATTTAGGTAGGAGTTCATCGGTCGAAGTCTCGCCTGATTTCGAGTTATTATGAAGAAGTTATTGCAGTATAAACAAAAAAATAGCAGCTTCTGCTTAGGCGAGGTTCAAATATGAGGATGCAGTGTGCTATTTTTTAAGTAAAACTATTAGTCACCATGGAAAATTGCAGTGTACGTTAAGAGATAAAGTATCCAAGTGTTTGTCAATAATTCAGGTAGGAGTTCATCGGTCGAAGTCTCGTCTGATTCCTACTTAGTATAAAGAAGTTATTGCATTATGAACAAAAAGATAACGGCTTTTACATAGGCGGAGTTCAAATATGGGGATGTAGCCTGTTATTTTCTAAATACAGTTGTTAATCACCATGAAGAACTACGGTATACAACCATAAGCTGAAGTATCCGAGTATTCCATGTTGTCCATAATTTAGATGGAATTTCATCGGTCGAAGTCTCACATGATTCCGAGTTAGTAGGAAGAAATTATTGTAGTCTGATCAAATAGTGGCTTCTGCCTGTAAAGTCCTAATTAATGAAAGAACGTGTAAAGTTTTTAATTAATGCAAGTGTAACGACTCGTAATTTTACAATAATTTAAAATTTGTTAATTTAATGAGATTTTGAAATTTAATATTGAAGAAATAAAAATCGGTGAATATTAATAAAGGTTGTAATAATGAAAATTAACTAAGAGAAAAGTAACAAGGCTAATTAAAGTTAATAATGAATGAATGGAAGGAAATTCCAAATGTATGAAATTAAATTTAAATGTTAGGACTTAGTTATAAATGACAATTTAAGTAAATAAATGTAAATTTGGGTAATAATTGGAATAACGTAAATTTTATTCAGTGTTATGATAATTAGTCGAATAGAACATAAACTTAAGTGTAAATTTAAAGAATGAAATAAAGATGTATTAATGTAACTACTTAATTAGCTAATGGAATAATAATAATAATATAGTAACGGTAATTAAATAAAAGCAGAAGTATTTATGAATTGTAACGAAATGTGTTAATGTAATAATGAAATAAATGGAATAGAGTATAAACAAATGCAATCAGTGTATTAATGGGTGAAATAATATATTGATTTATTTGTAACTGGATGTAAATTATGCAATTATGTTAATGCAAGTTAACGAATAATTTATTTAGCGCAATCCAAATTAATTGAAATAACTGTAAGGTCATAATTTGTGGTATCTAGTAAATTTGGAAAATAAATCTCAATAAATGTAAAAAAGTATTGAAATGTATATTGTTTCCATAGGATAATATAAAGAAACGAAAACTTGCGACCTATGCTTGGAATAACGACCAAAATAAGTGAAATAGGGATAATGTAAGTATTTGATTAATTAATGAAATAATACAGTGTTAATGACAATTAATTAAAATTTGTGTATATATGGAATTTTAACCTGTGATTGTTAAGTAATAAACTTATAAATGCAAGTAAAGGAAAATAGATAACAATCTAATATGTTTTTTATTTTATTTAGTATGTTAAATAAAATTTGGAAATCAAATTGCAATTAAGGGGAAATTTAGTAGCACATTTATTGGAAATTAATTTTAATAAATGTCACATTAATGTGAGGAGTAATACAATGTTTGGAAGTTGTAATTTAGAGGATATTAAGAATTAGGAATTGAACTTTGAATCAATTGCAATAAAAAATAAAGAAAATGTTACGTTAATGTTAACTGAGGAAATTATTAATTAATAAAATGAAATTCAAATCAGTGGAAATAATGTAGACGTATACTTAGCGACAAATTGAATATATGAAAACAAAATGAAAACATTGAATTAAATTAAGGAATATTTGTAAGTAATTTTAAGGTTATTCATATTGGACAATTTGTTGAGTTATAAGGATCGAGAATAAAGCTGAAGTATCTCACAGTTACATTTTATTTGTAATTTACATCGGAGTTTATCGGTCGAAATCTCATCCGATTCCGAGTTAGTATGAAAAAGTTATTGCGGTCTAAACAAAAAAATAGCGGATTCTATCTAGGCGGAGTTTGCGGCTTCTACCTAGACGGAGTTCGAATATAAGGGTGTAACATGTTATTTTCTAAGTCCAACTGTTAGCCACCATGCAGAACTTTAGTGTACGTTCAAGAAAAAGTATCCAAGCGTTCCATATTGTCCGTGATTTAGGTGGGAATTCATCGGTCGAAGTCTCGCCTGATTTCGAGTTATTACGAAGAAATTATTGTAGTATGAACAAAAAAATAGCAGCTTCTGCCTAGACGAGGTTCAAATATGAGGATGCAGTATGCTATTTGTTAAGTAAAACTATTAGTCACCATGTAAAACTACATTGTACGTTAAGAGATAAAGTATCCAAGTGTTGCATGTTGTCAATAATTCAAGTAGGAGTTCATCGGTCGAAGTCTCGTCTGATTCCTAGTTACTATAAAGAAGTTATTGCACTATGAACAAAAAAATAATGGCTTCTGCATAGGCGAAGTTCAAATATGGGGATGTAGCTTGTTATTTTCTAAATACAGCTGTTAATCACCATGAAGAACTACGATATACATCCATAAGCTGAAGTATCCGAGTATTCCATGTTATCCATAATATAGATGGAATTTCATCGGTAGAAGTCTCACCTGATTCCGAGTTAGTAGGAAGAAATTATTGTAGTCTGAGCAAATAGTGGCTTCTGCCTGTAAAGTCCTAATTAATGAAAGAATACGTAAAGTTTTTAGTTAATGCAAGTGTAACGATCCGTAATTTTACAATAATTTAAAAATTGTTAATTTAATGAGATTTTGAAATTTAATATTGAAGAAATAAAGATCGGTGAATATTAATAAAGGTTGTAATAATGAAAATTAACTAAGAGAATAGTAACAAGGCTAATTTAAAGTTAATAATGAATGAATGGAAGGAAATTCCAAATTTATGAAATTAAATTTAAATGTTAGGACTTAGTTATAAATGACAATTTAAGTCAATAAATGTAAATTTGGGTAATAATTGGAATAACGTAAATTTTATTCGGTGTTATGATAATAAGTCGAATAGAACATAAACTTAAGTGTAAATTTAAAGAATGAAATAAAGATGTATTAATGTAATTACTTAATTAGCTAATGGAATAATAATAATATAGTAACGGTAATTAAATAAAAGCAGAAGTATTTATGAATTGTAACGAAAGGTGTTAATGTAATAATGAAATAAATGGAATAGAGTATAAACAAATGCAATCAGTGTATTAATGGGTGAAATAATATATTGATTTATTTGTAACTGAATGTAAATTATACAATTATGTTAATGTAAGTTAATGAATAATTTATTTAGCGCAATCCAAATTAATTGAAATAACTGTAAGGTCATAATTTGTGGTATCTAGTAAATTTGGAAAATAAATCTCAATAAATGTAAAAAAGTATTGAAATGTATATTGTTTCCATAGGATAATATAAAGAAACGAAAACTTGTGACCTATGCTTGGAATAACGACCAAAATAAGTGAAATAGGGATAATGTAAGTATTTGATTAATTAATGAAATAATACAGTGTTAATGACAATTAATTAAAATTTGTGTATATATGGAATTTTAACCTGTGATTGTTAAGTAATAAACTTATAAATGCAAGTAAAGGAAAATAGGTAACAATTTATATATGTTATTTATTTTATTTAGTATGTTAAATAAAATTTGGAAATCAAATTGCAATTAAGGGGAAATTTTAGTACATTTATTGGAAATTAATTTTAATAAATGTCACATTAATGTGAGGAGTAATACAATGTTTGGAAGTTGTAATTTAGAGGATATCAAGAATTAAGAATTGAATTTTGAATCAATTGCAATAAAAAATGAAGAAAATGTTACGTTAATGTTAACTGAGGAAATTATTAATTAGTTGAATGAAATTCAAATCAGTGGAAATAATGTAGATACTTAGCGACAAATTGAATATATGAAAACAAAACGTGTACATTGAATTAAATTAAGGAATATTTGTAAGTAATGTTAAGGTTATTTATATTGGACAATTTGTTGAGTTATAAGGATCGATAATAAAGCTTTAGTAATTTATTGGAATTGAAAATTAAATAAAAGGATTAATTGCAATTAAATGAACTAAATACTTAAAATGGGAATTTAGATGAAATGTGAGAATAGTAATGTAATGAATTTTGAATCCGATGTTAATCTCATCCGCTTAATAATGAATCGAATGATAAAATGAAAAATAAATTTAATAGAAATTTTTGGAATTTAAATTTATAATTTTCGATTTTAATGAAATTGAGGTTAATACCGAAAGTTATAAATTTATCAACTCTAAATTGACTGTTAAATTTTGTTTAAATAAGTGTAAATGATTGAGGAATCTGGGATGAAATTTGTCAATTTTCGAATTGAAATTGGAAATTTGATTTAATCAATTAATTTTTAATTTATTTAATTAATATAAAAATAGTCATTTTGACCACTGACTTGGATTTCGACGAAACAAGTTTCATCGGATCCATAACAGTGAATTATCGTAGGATTTCAAGTTTCATAACGATCGGACTTCCCGTTTGATTGTACAGGCTCGAAACCCTTGAAGTAAATGAAATTGAAATCAATTGAAACCAATTTGAAAACTATAGATTTTAGCATAACTTCTTCATACGATGCAATTTGAACCTGAAACCTTTTCCATTGCATTTAAAATATTTTAAAACATCTACTTTGATATATGGGTTGATCCAATTTCATTCCGGAGTTAAAACGGGCTTTTTGGGCCACTTTATCGTTAGCGCGTATATTCAACCTAATCCATCTTTCTATTTCAATCCCACCTATATATATCCTGCTATAAAACCCTAGCAGCCCTCTATTCCTCATTTCTATACGTACAGAAACTTCTGTGCTCCTCTTCCTCAATGGTTGTAAACCCTAATTTATCCAATTCAAATTTCAATTCAAAAATCAACTTCAAAAATTCAAACTCCTCAGAAAAATTTGAAAAAAATATATATCAAAGATCTCATCGATACGAATCTACGTTTGTTATCTGTTTCGGCAATCGATGCTCGAATCAACCTTAAATCACGATCAAACCTTGGAAATTCGAAACCCTAAGGCTAATTGGGGTTTTTTGATTTTGGATCTAATCGTCGAAATCAAGATATGAGTTTTGTTAGGCTTGGCTTCAAGAGTCGATGGGTGGTGGTCGCTTGGCCTATCTCGACTAGAGGTGACCGGAATTTCTAATTTAGGGTTACGACACGCTAAATAAGGGGCGGCGGCAGGTGAGGCTTCAGGCGATCGGACCGATGGGTGATGGAAGAGGGAACCGAGGCGAGTATTTTAGCGGCAGCGACGTGGTCAACGGCGGCGCGGAGGGCGGGTTGGAAGCGGTCAACGATCACGGTTTTGGGTTTAGCGTGTTCTGTAGTTGCGTTTCTTTCTAACTGTAGCCGCACGTGAAGAAGAGATGGTGATGACGTGGCGTAAAGGTTTGTTTGTTTTGTTTTGTATTATATAAATTTAATTTTCAACTCGTTTAACTCGAATAACTTTCACATAAGATATCTGTTTCACGCGCGGATTTTTTTTGTTAGGATCGTACTGAAATTCCGGATCTTTTGACGCTGGTTTGGACAAATTTGGGGACTGTCCAATTTTTGGGTTTAAATCGGATTTAAATTCAATTTAAATCAAAATGTAAGTGTTTTAACCCACTCACAATTTCTAAAATTTCTTATGTTTGTTAAATTGATATATGATGTGATTTAAAACTTATTTATAACTGTTTGGCATATATTTAATCATCATCTCGGTTTAGTTGCATTTATTTGAATTAAATTGTTATTCAACTTATTATTGCATATAAACTGCCTGTTAAATTTATTTATTATTGAAAAATAAACTGTCAGTAATTGATTGTTATTTATTGATGTTATTATTTGAATTTGGACGATGTTTGTAATAAATGGTTGATGATTGATATTGGGTGAATGGATGTCGTATTCTATATTGTTATAAACTACAAGTTATTATGCATTCTCATTTCATTCGAGATTGCGGTTTGAAATGATATATAACCATATTTTATTTTTAGATTACGAATTGAAATGATAAATATCCGTATCACTTGACCATAGGGTAGAAAATTGTATACATACACCGCGGTCTATATGTATAAAAATATTTTGAAATGTTTTTTATGGTTTTGGAAAGAAATATACGGGTTATATAAATATTGATTTCTGATGTTACATAAACGTCAAATTTATTATTGATCTAGCTATATATAAATACGCTTTGAAATATAAAATAAGCCCAATAATAAAGTTTGATTATTTTATATAATACGGTTTAATAAATATTAATTTTTGATATTATATAAATAATATTATATATATATAGTTCAATTCTTGAATTTAAGCTATGCATAAATTGGTTTAATGAAAATAAGTTGAATAACAGAGTTTGATTGTTTTATATTATATGGTTAAGTACCTGTCTAAGATATTGTATATATAGAATTTTAAATGACTTAAATGAAATTTAAGTTGGAAGATAAATATGAAATTGGTTTAAATTGAATTATTTAAGAAGTGTACTTGAATAAATTTGATTTGAAATTTAAATAAAAATGGAGATTTTAAGGGTATGATTCTCATAACTTGATTTGGTTTAAAGTGATTTAAATAAATATAAAGTTGAGATAAATGAATATACCAAGTTAAATAAATTGAAAGAATATCCAATTGTTTGAAGCTAAAAGTTTTACTTAAATTATATTGGATTTATTAAGTAAACATTTCAAATCTAAATAATAGCAATTGAATTTGATATATATAGAACTATTAAAGAATTAGTTTTTAAATGGTGGAATGTTTTAAGCTTTGAAATATATGGAAATTGAAATGGTTTAATTGGAGGTTCAAACCGGTATTTGGAATTTGTTGTAAAAGTTAAGAACCTATTTTATTATATGAAGTAATTTAATATTTAAACCATTTAATTATTAGATGTTATGTTTCAAAGCTATGGGTTTCAAGTTATATAGATTCGAAAGGGCTACGATTTTGGGAAAAAGAATATATTTTGAAATAAATATGATATCATATTGATTTGGGTTTTAAAATAGAAATGATATCGTAATTATATGGTTTTGAAATGGATATTTTATTCTGGTTTTAAAGTATAAACTTTTTAAAGAGACCTCGGTGTTATAATAACGTTTGGTTGTTAAAGAGACCGGGATCGGAAGTTGTCATACTCTCTGCCAACTTCGAAAACCACTTTAACAACCGTGTACGCGGTGCAAGTTGGATGGCGGCGGCGTTTACTTTGAGGTAAATACGTGGATCCAACTCCCGTGAGTTGGCATAAGGTGGCTAAAACAGGAGCAATTGACGGGTTAACGAGGTAGCACCTTTGATCGGACACATCCCTTCGATATTATACTTTGACTTTTGGATTGATTCGGTGGCCTTTTTTTTTGATTTGGGGTGTGGCTCGAGGTGGGTGGTAGCTGCGCGCTACACGTTACCACCGACCCGGAAGCGTAATTGGTATATCTACCCTGGCATTGCTTAGTTGTGCCGTGTCATCTACCCTATCGCGCCTTGTATGAGTTTCTATTTGTGTCGTACCTATGGAGTATCCTCTGGTAGCCTCCCGATCAGGAGGTATTACGGTACTGTATAGACTATTGGCATTATTACGTTTTAAGGTGGAAAATGTAAAACCTTAACGCTATTTAAAAGTAAGTTTATTTTACTAATAGAAACTATTATAATAGCGAAATATTACTATATAATAAATAGTTTAACGGATCCTCAGGAGATGTGAATCCCGAGCATCTCTTAAGTTGCTGCACTCATATTTATTCTTGTTGATTTAACTCACATAAGATATTTTAGTTCTGACTCGAGTGTTTTGTCTTTTCAATTCGCTCGGGTCAGCCTGAGCATTTCAGGATTTGAAGACCTTACTTCTAGAGGATGAAGACAAAGATTTTATTACTATTATATATCATATTAGTCCACTGCATCACAATTGTTCCGCTGCATTATTAGTTGTTTTCTCTGGTATGTGTAACTCTGATATGTATTATATAAATAAAATCAAATATTTTGTAAACAGCTTCATGAACTGTATATTTGATTATTATATTTTATCGTTCCGCTGCAAGATTCTATTTTATTTTTTCTTTCTCTACTTTTTCCTATTTTCGCCATAACAATCCACCCTTCCGTATGGTTTGAATAGGCATGTGTGTCGATTTAAAGCGTATAAAAAGGCGGGATGTTACATCTGGTATCAGAGCTTTGGTTTAGCAATAAACCTTAGCTTTGTGGGGTCTGACTCTTTATTAACGGGGTAGTAATACCCTATGGGAGTCGCTGAGCGTATATATGAGAGAGCGTATTTGTTAGTGTTATAAAAAGGTTTTAATATTGTGTTAATATGTTCCGTTTTGTATTTATAAATTCTGGTTGATGCATGGGACGCTATGACATCAATAGGAGTTTCTAAACACTTAATAGGATAGATCGACATAATATTTGTTTTTAATATAGGTGAATGAAATAATTTTGCCTATTATATTTTCTATATATAAAGTAACATTTTATAAAGATTATATTTGGTTGCACTATTTTGGTTGTTAGGTAATGAAATTTATAAATAATGTTGAAATAAGATTTAAAATAAATAAATAAAATTGAAAATTTAGAACTCAAGTTTCGGGGTTTTGAAATTTCTTTTGAATGATTTTGAAATGTAATAATAATATTATTAAAAGAAGTATTTTCTGATATAAGGTTTCAATATAATTTGAAAGAAATGTTTTAAAAGAAAATTTGGAAAGATAAAGTTGTACTCCCCCTCTCTGTCGCTGGAAAATAATTTCGGTGATGAGTGCACGCATCATCGACATTCATTTTCGAGTTTTGAAGTGGGAAGGCCACTGTAGTGTTTTACTGCAGAGTTGTTTTGATGAAAAAATATAAATTTTAAATTGTTTAAATATAATTTGATATATATAAATTTGTAAGTGCATATTTATCTGTTATTTTAAAATGATTTGAATAAAACCCGGTATTTAATTCTTAAATTTCCATTGATTAATAGTTTCAGTTATTGTAGTAAAATTGAATGTAACTAATTTAAAATTAGAAACTTCAATTAAAATAAGAAATTTAATGCTAAGTTATGAATGAAATTAAAAGAAATCTGAAATGTGTAACCTATAATACAAATGATATAATTATTGAACATTGAATAAATTTTAAAAAAATAAGATAAATTTGTATGATTTTCAATTACATTCTTAAAGGCATATATATAACTTACCAAAAGATATAAAAAGTTGAAATGTTTAATAAGAAATTGTAATAGAATATTATACAAGTAAATCTGAAATAATGAAAGTATTCAATGAAATTCCTTAACAAATAAAAATTTGGTGCTAGAGTTGTTATGAACTTAAGTATAAAAATAAAGTCTATTAATTAAAATATAAAGGTAAGTATTATGAATGGAATTTAGTAATAAATGAAAGTAAACAAATAAAATTAAGTAGTATATATGAAAGATAATAAACTTAAGTAAAAGATTGAAGCTATTTATTAATAAAATAAGCAGAAAGATGAATACTGCAAATAAATGAAGATAAAGAAAAAAAAAGATAAATCATTATATGAATAAAAAGGAAATCAAACAATAAATGCAATGAAGTTGGAAAATTTAATTTGATTTCTTGTTTGGAAGTGTTGTTTGTTTTGGCCTATGGTTGTTGGGTAAGGATATTTTAAAATTGTTGGGATGTATGAATAATCTATTTAGTTTCACCTAAGACTGTGAGTGAAGGGTACACTTAGTAGTTATTTTTCATTCTGTACAATTTAAAGTTTTGAATCCGAACAACCTTTTGTTTGTTTGATATGAATGAATGGTTGATTTATATTGATTCTATGTGATGGTTGTATGCTGTTGTTGCAATTGGTTGTTGTTGTATTGGTTTGGTTGGTTGTGATTAAAACAACTTAAATATTTCATTTTATATAATTATTAACTCCTTTTGGATTATATAAGTGAAATACAGGTTATGGAAGCAACTGCTGTTGCATTTGGTTTCATAATATAAGCGTAAATTGCCCGACAAATAGGTACGTTTTCATATCACGGTTTATAGCGTTATTATATTATTTTTCCCGTGTTGGGATATATATTATTTTGGAAATTATATGTTGTATATTGTTATATTTGATATTATATTTTCTCCCGAGCCTCCCCGTACAAAGGAGACTCTGCCAAAATTTTGGACCTAGAATTTTTTTTGAAAATGTTTTCCAAACTCTTCTAATTTGAGTATAAAAGGATTTAATAGTTATAAATTGACATTTTATTTAAATTATTAAATTTTGTAAATTTATTTGTTTATAAATACAATATTTAAGTAAGATATATTGATTTCTTAACTCTTCTTTTCCCTTCTTTTTCCTTTTCGAGGACGAAAAGTTTTGAGTGGGGGAGAGTGTAACGACCCGTAATTTTACAATAATTTAAAAATTGTTAATTTAATGAGATTTTGAAATTTAATATTGAAGAAATAAAAATCGGTGAATATTAATAAAGGTTGTAATAATGAAAATTAACTAAGAGAAAAGTAACAAGGCTAATTAAAGTTAATAATGAATGAATGGAAGGAAATTCCAAATTTATGAAATTAAATTTAAATGTTAGGACTTAGTTATAAATGACAATTTAATTAAATAAATGTAAATTTGGGTAATAATTGGAATAGCTACTTCTTTGAATTTTTCTCCTTCCTCGGCTTTTCTGAAGACTCCTCAACGGAATGTTTTCTCTTGGACCCCTTGGTTCCTAGTGAGGTGGTATCCGAGGAAGCTTGATGGACATCGAGAGGTGGGTTCCACAAGGGAGAATAACCTCTAGGGACCTATTTATAGGATCATCAAGTTCCACCATCTGAGGTTCATTCTTAAATTCAGCTTTCTTGTTCTCCTCTTCCGCGATTCCCTCCTCTATGCTAAGTTTTGAAGTAGGTCCTGAGGCGCCTGTGATTTCAACCTCGTCATGTTTGTCTATAGACGAGGGATTCTCGAGCTTGTCCTCATCGAGTGCCCCGATTACTTGAGCATCGAGTCCAGCAGTATCCCCAATATGAAGTGCCTCTGCCCTTTTCTCTTCCCTCTCTGTAGCGACATCGCTCCTTGGAGTTGGTTCGACACCAGAATGGCCTAAATGAAATCATAAAATATGAATGCTAGGATATATCAATTACCCACCAAAAGCAAGGGTTCTTTGAACTCTAGAAGGAAAAATTACGTACCAGCTTCTGGCTGACTCTTAGCTGTTTTGGGAGTGTCACCATTTGGAATAGGGGATAGGATGTGAATATCAAGCCCTAGCTTCTTTGGGTCATTGCCAACATGCTTCTCAAAAAGATCGAGTGATAAGCAACCAACCGGCTGAGCGAAAGGAGGAACTGGATGCACAGTTTTGGATGGGCCAACAATGTCATCCTTCCCCTTTGATGAGAAGGAGTCTCATTTGATAAGAGATTTCGCCATAGAAAAGCTGGAAGGTTCATTTCCTCAAAGCACTTCCTTCATAAGAGCTTCTTCATCAACATCTTCGGTGCCCAGCTCAACTCTTTTAATTTTTTATTAAAGTATCCCATGCTTCGGCCAATGATTCGAGGTAACCCTCGCCCAAAAAAGTTAGGTCATGATGCACGAGATCTCGAGCATTATACTCGGCAATGAGTGGATCAAATAAGCACTTAACTTCTTCTTTGTCGGCTTCAGCAACTGTATCAAGGCGAGAATCAACTTCTGAGAGCGCCATTCTCTTATCCTCCTTGTGAGTTGCCTCCTTCGACGCTTTGGCCTTAGAAAGTTCCTCATCAAGCTTTGTCTTTAGGAGTCGTGTGGCGACAATTTCATCGCGATATCGTTTTGACTCTTCCTATGCAGTAGTTTTCTCTTCTTTCTCTTTAAGAAGAAGCTCCTCCAGCTCTTTAACTCGTCGAGCGAGAGTATCTTTTTCTTTTTGAATGGAGTTTTTCTCTAAGGCTAGAGCGCCACTACGTTGGATTACCTTATTAAGTTCCTTTTTGTGAGTGGTCTTCAAATGACTAACTGCCTGGGCTATATCCCTGGCGTTTTTCTGTGCGACCTCAAGTTGAGATTTGTACGAGGATAGTTCTTCATCCTGGGCTTTAATGATATCTTTACCTTGAATGGCTTCAAGTTTTGGGCGATCGATTTCATATTGATGTTCCATAGAAACCTCTAAAACTTCCTCTGCCAAATGAACGAACGAGTCATGTTTGACATAGACATCATTATTGTAGGTGATGGCGCTTTGTTTGACATACCTTGGAATAGGATGAATCGCAGGAAGAAATTTCAATCCATCGAAGCATATCTTTTGAAATGTGGCCTTAAGCTCGGCTAATTTTTCTGTTGTCAATGGACCGTGTATGGAGACTGGGGGAGTTTATCTAACCGGATTCGCAGACTTATTATAAGGCTCACGAGATTGCTTAGTGCTTGACAAGCCAGAGTGTTGGTCACGAGGAGCTTCGAATTAGGATAACTTCAGAGCAGATTTTTCCCTACTGTGCTCTGAATGAGGGGGAGGATCGTTTGGATATGAGGAATGATTGTAAGTTCTACATCTAGAACATGGTGACTCTCTGTGAAGGTAATCCCTATCGCAACTGTCATTCCTGTCTCTTCGTCTCCCTAATCCTGAATCCCGACTGAAATGGTGCACAGAAAATCAAGTGAGGACGAGATAGTGGAAATCATATGATGATAAAAATTCAAGTGTATGTTGAAGTGTAAGTTTTTGTGTGTGTCCTAGTGCCTCCTTCCCGAAGAATCAGTATTTTTTGCTTTACATAAGGGAGTTTCCTCTCCTTGATGACGAGCCTGATCATCTCCATTGCCCCTCGAGGGCGAATTAAGTCCTATAGCCTCTGGGTCATTAAAGCCATAATTTAGTAAGTCGTCAAGGATGGTCGGGTCTGATAGACCTTTTAGTGAACCCCTCTAAATTTTGAGGAGACGACTCTTTCTCAACTAGGGTAATTGTAACTTTTGACGTTCCACCTATTGTTTTCTTTTTTAGCTTATATGCCAGGCTCTTTTTCCTCTTTGAAGGGGGATGAGGTGCATTGATGCCAGGTGCGTCGTTACTGGTGCAAAATCAAAACCTATATTCTCATCGGTCGTTTCTGGTACCTCGGTTTCTTTGATTTCACCTTCCTCGGTTGTATCGGGGGCCCCTCCTACAAGAGGTACCGAAGGTCCGGCCGGCTCTTTGCCTTTTTCGCGACGAATCTGGTTATGGCAGCACCAATTAGAATGTTAGTTCAGAGACCCTTCACCGGTAATCCAAACTTCAAAAGTGATTTGTTGGAAATAACGGATTTAATGTCCCAGTCTCTCACGGGGATAGATCAAATGGCCTCGACGGCCTCAGAATACCCAACGCCTTCATGTCATGGGCGGATACCCTATAAAAGTCAATAGAAGTTTAGAAAGGATGCATTTCGAGTTCCAAGCAAATATTAGTTTAGGAATGAAACATATTCCCTTCTAGCCATCTTCTCACAAAAACCGGGGGGCGGCGTACATAAAACCACTCGTGCTTATACTAGGAAAATTTAGTCCACGTCCCCGTTAAGATTTGGCATTTGGAATGTGGCTCGAGAAATATGAAGGATGGACTGCCGGACCATCTTTTGAAATGATAGATATAATGAATATCCTTGGGAGTAGGGAGTCTGGATAAGGTGCTCATAAAGAGGACAAAGGTGCCATGGATAAACGTATGACTATTAGGGTGTAGCTGTGCCGGAGCAATCCCGATATACCGCAACACTTTATAAAGAAATGAATTTAAAGGTGGTGTGCTTTCAAACTAGCACATAAATGTGTTTCACACTGTATACCCAACTGGGGGAAGGTGAGGTCAATCTTGTGCCGATGGAACTAAAACATCGTCGAAAAGGACTCCATGAATTGAGCACAAGCAACAAAGAGCGGCGTTGCCGATTTTTGAAGCACGTGAATCAATAGGATATCCAGAATAATGGCTCCGTCTATAACATCAGGAGTCGGGCCTATAGCTACAGCAAAGGGATTTGTAATACCCTGTGTAGAGGTTGTCGGTGGATTCGAAGTTCCTACTACCTCCTGCCGAGAACTTGGCTCAGGTTTATCAGAAACTATAGCGGAGCTTAATCTTTTGGACATCTTCAATGAGCGTTTAGTATGGTAGATACCTGTTTAAACTATACTTGAAAGACAATCGACATCAGATATAACGACAATAATATATCCCCCCGTATTGTGTGAATTAGTGCGACGACTCAAACATGGGTGCAGGAAAAGTTAAAGTTTTAAACACAAATGTGGTGTGATAGAACTTTAAGTTGCTGTCCTTGGAAACCGTCATCGCTGATCGTCTCCGGCAGTTTATCATGTGATTGGCAGTAAAGGTCTTGAAATCAAACGTTGGCATCACAAAGTATGAAGATTATTATCTACATTTGATGGGGTAAATTTGCATTAAATATTATTCAAGTTGTCCGGTAGTTAGTTTAAATTAAGTCCTCAGGCTAATATGCTTTGTTACTTGTCATTGTCCATTATGCTATGTCTGATTATGGAAGTAAGTTACCAAAACGTTTATTATGTTCGAGTTAAAATAATTTTTATTGCCAGTGCCGACCCACTCACTCGCTACCTCTCCCTAATTACCGAACGACCTCACTTGGACTTCTACCGACCCACATCACTTCATTAGATGCCAAGCCATACTCACTGTACTCTTCTCCTTCACCATCCTCAATACATACCGAGCAACCACATTCCTAAATATGTATTGACCAACCCACTCTACTGCTAAGATCCTATTGATCCCAGCCTCCCTAGACAATCGACCAACTTCCTCTCAGAATATCGACCCAACCTTGTAACCTCCTCTATCGATCACCTATTATTAGAATATGCCGACCTGACTCTCCTTAAGGGTCAGCCAGCAAAGGCTACCAACCGGGTCCTTTTCTCTTCAAGCAACGATCTCCTCTCTTTCACCAAACAATAAACTCTCTTTTTATACACGTCACCGACGTCCCTTCCCAAAAAGCCTATGCCAGCTCCTATCGATTCGATGCCGAATCGTGTTAGACACTCAATTGTCCTAATCCATACATTTACTCCCACTATCTCTCTCCTCTCATCCTCACCAAGAAATGTTGAGCACATGTATGACTCGAATCCAGGGAGAGTTCAAGGAGGCATGGCCTAAGAGTTCAAAGAAAAATGTGGATCCTTACCTATAAGATGATTTGGGTTTAGGGCGTGTGATTTCTGGCGCTCAAGATTAAATATGATGGCGGAAAGCATATGGGAAGATAGTTAGAAGGAGGGTGGTAGCAGTTCGATTGAGGAAGGATTTTTTGGTTTTGGGTAGAGACGAAGGGAGAAAACAATAAAGTGAATGTAAGAAGAAGAAGATAAAGGCATGAGCTTTTATATGGAGAGGGGGATGTGAATCATCGTTATCTTAAAGACTTAGTCATGGTGTTTCACGGGTCGACAAGTCGACATGCCGACCTAGCCCAAATAAGCAGAACGAGCAGATCGGCATCCGTATGCCGATCCCTCCTTTAAAAAAATAATTAAAAAAATGAATAAATGAAAATAATATTAAAATAAAATGTGTACATGTATATGCATGTGATGATAACCAAAGATCATAGTGCAATTGAAAGTCGGATTTTACTTGATAGGTGGAGAGACATGGGTTTGAGAAACCGATGTGGTTCGACCTTTGAAATATTGTATACGCTCATCTTTTGGAAAGTTAAACAGGGTTTTAAGAATCTCCCGGAGGCTGAATTGATACTTTCAGATGACATGAAGCTTCGTCGAAGGCCAATGGAACAATAACAGTCAATTGTTATTTTGAATGAGCTAGATTCTAAAAGCAAGAATTAGTCGCTGATTCAAAGCGCGTCAGGTTGATTCACATGAAGCACTTTAGGGGGCAGATGTTGCTCGGTACGTTGGCCTGGCTACAAGGGAATATTTGTAGAGACTGTGATCATAAAATTTGAGTCATGACAGGCTGGAAGTACCCGATGTCAATTCAACGGCTTGTATATGTGCTTCAGTGGTAGATGCTCGGCCTGCGTGGTTCGAATAGAGAAGTTTGGTCAGGATACTCTAGAAAGAGTGGCTCGGCACTTTTGGGTCGGTCGTGGAGAGTTCGTTTCAGTTAGGTCGGCCGTTATGGTTCGTCCAAGATAGTTAAGCCGAGACCGTTCGGCAAATGTGGGTCGGCCACTCATCGCTTGGTCTTTGCGTGTGGTTCGGCATATAAGGATCAACCTTAGAAGGACTAATACATAAGGTTCGGCATGTATGGGTGGGCGTGAGTGGCTCGGTAAAGGAAGCAAGATCAGGCGTGATTCAGTCTAAATGGTTCAACAAACGTTGCTCGGTATAGTTCGGTGTTCGGCGACCACCGTTCAACATTGGGGACTTGGCATATCTAGTTTGGATCGCCCTTAAGAGTTTGACAAATAGTTCATTTTACAATAAAATGATGCTCTCAACATTTCTATACTTCGATCCATACTTCCACCTGCCCCGATTTCCTCAAGGACCTGCTTCGAGTTAGCAATGAGACAATTCCTGGGTCGACTTAAGTGGATCGGTAGATGAGATTCGGCATAACTTGTTCGGTCAACCTAACCTTCAATTATGGGCCGAGCTAACTTGGTCTTGGGCATACACAGGGCGTCCAACCTATCTTCATCTATAAATAGAGAGGCAGGGTAACAGTTGAAGGGATCTTTTTCCGAGAACTCCAGAGAGACTTTTCCATTTCTGCACTCATTTTCCTTGAGCACAAACTTGGATTCAAGTTCTTTGTTTATGGATTGTATCTGTATTCAAGTACTTGAAAAGCCAATAAATATTACATTAAAAGTGGACGTAGGTTATTACGCCGAACCACTATAATTTTGGCGTTCTTGTTTCTGTTGTTAGTTTTGCATATATTCCTCTATTTTAATTTACTATCTTCATTAATTTCTCTACACAAATCTGTTATTGGGTATAAGTGACCAATCCTGGTGCTAACACAGGCGTTCTTAACTTTTAATGCTTGGGTCAGACCTAGTATATTTATAGGTTCATATTTGGGTTCTTTGGAGCTTTAGTATGAGAGCCATAAGTCTTCAGATCGTATTCCCGTATATGTTTATTTTTCTGTTGCTATGTTATTTAAATTATCAGTAATTATAAGGACACGTTATTATAACTGTCCAGGTTGATGATTAGCGATTGATTGTTGAACACTGATGGATGGGTGTGTGTGTCTGTATATATATATATATATATACACAATTTCTCGTTTTAAAGATCATTGATATTATATTATGTGTTATTCTGCTGCGCTGTGAGATTCTGTGTTATTATTGTTTTGTTTCTCTTTTCTCTTCTCTTCTTCTCTCTTCTTTCTTTCTTATCACCCTCTCTTTTCTTTCTCTTGATCATCTGCAATTCTGTTCGTTTTGGGTAAACATATGTGGTATATTGTCGGTTCAGAGGGTACGGTTTTGTAGGTCGTCACACGTGATATCAAAGATTAGGTTTAGTATATTCCTAGGCTTTGATGTGTACTCAGTATTAATAAGATCAGTAGCACTCTAGATTGAGTTTGAGTGTATTATATATATGAGCGTGTATCTATTAGTGATATAAAAATGTTTTATATTGTGTTTACTTATCCGTTGAGTTGTTTATGAATTTTGGTCGGTATGTGGGATGCCATGTTATCGATGGGGTTTCAAAACACTTAAACGAGGCAAGTCGACATCGTATTGTTTTTAAATTGGGTAAATGGAATAATTTTATCTTGATTTGTGTTACTCGACTACTTGGCCGGGCTACAAAGTGATAGTTGTAGAGGCTATGGTTGAGCCTAGACAGGATTCGAACCAAAAGAGATATGGAGGTATAAGGGTTTGGTGTAACTCGATTAGTTTGGATTGTGAGTGGTGTAGCCTACATGTATGGTTTGGCATGTTAGAGTGGCTCGGTATACTTAAGTGGATCGACCTCTAAACGTGGTTCAGCACTTGTGGATCGGCCTTAGAGGGATTGTCATATATGGCTCGGCATGTATGGGTCGGCATGGGTGGTTCAGTTAAGGAAGGAAGATCATGCATGGGTCGGATTAGATGGATCATCATGTATCGTTCGGTTAGGGAAGATAAGTCAAAGTAGGTCAGGAAGTATTGTTCAGTTATGGTAGGAAGGATAAGGTGGGTCGGCCGGATGTGGTTCAACACCCGTGGGTCGACCTTAGTGGTTTGGCACGTGTGGATCGACATACCTGGGTCGGTGCACCTTAAGGCGGTTAACAAGTTATTTGGTCTACAATAGAGTGATGCAACCATCATTTCATTGCCTTGAGTCACGGCATCGCTTGCTCTGAGTTCCTCAAGGGTCTGCTTCAAGTCAGCGACAATACAATCCCTGGATCGATAAGGTGGATCGGTGGTAGTGGATCGGCATGACTGGTCCTGTTTATCTAACCTACAACTATAGGCCGAGCTACATTGGTCATGAGCTTGCACAGGGGGTCCCGCCTTTCTTCGTCTATAAATAAAGGGACAGAGGTACATTTGAAGGGACCTTTTTTTCGAGAACTAGGGATACTCTGCCATTTTCAGTTTTCACTTCTTTGCTCTTCAAGCTTGTATTTAAGTTGATTTCTTACGGATTGTATCTGTACTCAAGTGATTGGAAAAGTAATAAAGATTATATTCAAAGTGGAAGTAGGCAATTACGCTGAACCACTATAAATCTGGTGTTCTCGTTTTTTTGTTCTTTCTGTATTCGACTGTGTTACTTCTCTGTTTTAGTTTACTTTCTTCATTAATCTGTCTACACATTCCTATTCAAGGGTGTTAGTGACCAATATTGGTGCGAACATTTTGGCGCTTTCACTAAGAATTGTACATTCTCAGGCTGGTAGGATTTGCTTTGTTGCTATTGGGTTGAGGAAATCCCCCAAAGGAGATCCGAGTTTATTCTCAAGAGATTTTAGATTCTACTCAGAGTTTCTATAGATAACTCTAAGATGGCAAGACCACGTACCAGATCCGCCTCCCACAACGCGGATGCTAATGAGACCGCCAGCGTCCAGCGAGTTGGACCCATCAATCATCAAGCTAATGCATGTATAGATCCCGCCATTATCCTAAACCAACTAGAAGCAGTCACCAGGGAAGAGTTCAATGAGCTGATGCGGGAACTCACTGAAAGTAGGAGACATCTTAACGAGTAGATTCAAAAAAACGCTAACTAGATGAACCAGATCGCTCAGCAGCAGCGTCAGAACGTTGGGAGAAGCACTGCTTCCTATTCATCATTCGATAGCTCTGTTTTGTCAAATGAACACCCTAGGCGCAGATGCCGTAGGATTGAAATGGTACAAACTGGTGCAACAGAGAAATTGGTGACGACTCGCCAAGAGAAAAAAAAGGAATGGTCCAGATTCCTTACCTAGAACCATGGCCCCTCATCTAACAGGAGGAGTCTCTCCCAACCTGGTGTGGGAAACTTAAGATCCGAAGCATGTTTAGGAGCAAGTCCACCGCCTTGCCAAGGTCGTTTGAAGTGGGTCCTCGAACTGCGCACTTAGATGATTTCTTACCGAGGAGGCACCAGCCAAAACGATCGCGCAGGACGAATATCGACTCACCACCTCTCATCCAGACCTCGGATTTATCAACTATGGTCCGAATACTGATGATGGAGAATCAAGGTTTAACTAATGATGATTAGGGCATATCTAGGAGTCATACTCTGTTTATAGATACAATTCTACAAGCTGAGTATCCCCGAAAGTTCAGCATGCCTACTATTCTAGCTTATGAAGAGAAGACCAATCTTCGACAGCACATAATGAGACACGAGTGGATGATGGACTCGGGTGAGGAAAATGATGCGATCAAATGCAGATGCTTCCCAATAACCCTATCCGGAATCGCTGCCATATGGTTCACTAGACCTCCCCCACGATCGATTTCCAGGTTTGATGAGTTAGCGATGGAATTCGTGGTGCAGTTTAGGATCCATGCCACTCGCCCAAAGGACGTGATGTCTTTATCCAATGTAATCCAGGCTTCGGGGGAGTCGTTGAAGGATTATTTGCAAAGATTTCACGTTTCTATTACTGAAGTAAGCAATCCAAATGGCCATGCTATTCTTATAGCTGTGATGTGAGGAACAGATCTAGACTAAGAATTTGGCGATTGGCTGGCAGAAAAACCACCGACTACCTTGGAATGCCTTTATTCAAAGGCGAACCAATTCTTGAGAAGGGAAGAGGCCAGGTAGTCAATACAATGCAAAGCGCCAAGACCCAGCAAGGAAGTGGTGCAAAGCAACATTGCAATAAAGCAATCTGGTCCAAGTCAATGTTCAAAATAAGCCGAAGCAGTCTAAAGGATCCGGAGGAGGAAATTTCAAAAGAAAGAGGGAAGCAGGAAAGTGGAAACCAAGGATCCCAACCTATAGTGAATATACTCCTCTGAATACGTCCTTGGAGAATATTTATCTATCAGCTTGTAATACATTTCAATACCAAAAGCCGTGCCCAAAGAAATCCATAGAGGAACAAAAGCAGGCTGGAAAGTATAGTTGGTTCAACGAGACCTATGGCACAATACTGAAGAGTGTAGACACCTTCATGATGCCATAGAAAAGATGATTAGCCAGAAGAAGTTACAGCAGTTTTTTAAGAATCCACAGGAAGGTGGACAGGGGACATCCGATCCCAATCGCGGGCAGGCTTTACACCGAATTGATATCCCGCTTAGACCAGAGGAAGGCTGGTCATAAACACGATAATTGATGGACCTCATCCGTCAGACAAGTGTTGGCAAGAAATGGAACGCTATGCTCGTTCCTTGAAGCATGCAAATTTCGAATGCTGCTTGAATACAAAAGACGAGACTCCAACAAAAAAGCAGCGAACGACGACGGATGATATAGTACTCAAGAGCAGGGATACCGATCAGGTAGAGGCACCTACAATTGACCCTATGGTAATCTCAGCTATGATTGGACCGGCTCTTGTGAGAAGGATACTAATTGATTGTGGAATTTTTGTTAATATTATCTTCAAAAAGGCATATGACTAAATGAAGATGGAGACGAAGGATCTGAAACCCTCTAAAGCCCGCATACACGGCTTTAATGGTGTAGCTTTTTATGTAGTAGGTTTTATTGAATTACCATTTGAACTATGGGAAGATGAACGTTGGAGGGTATGGATCCTACCGTTCATTATTTTGGATATTGATTCCCCGTATAATGTTTTTCTGGGATGACTAGCCCTGGCGGAGTTTAGGGCAGCTTTGGACCCATGGTGTTTAACCTTGAAGTTTCCAATGGATAGAGGAGTTGGTGTAGTGCATGGCGATCAAGCAACTGGTCATGCTTATTATGTGGCCGAGCTGAGAGAGGCGCAACGAAGAGAGAAGGGAAAGGGTGTGGACAAATCTGTCCGTGTCCATGTTGCTAAAAATTGACAAGTAATGCTTGAGCCTTGGCTTGGGCAACACAGCCGGATCTATAGAGACATAGATCCGAGAGATGACGATGAAGAACCACAGGAGGCCAAGGCGGCACTGGTTGAAGCGACGATTGACATTCCATTCAGCCATGATGACCCATCACGGGTGCTTAAGATTGGATCACGACTCAACCCTCGATGATTGAGGATCTTAATGATTTCCTCCGAGCGAATATGGATTTTTTGCTTGGACCCACTCTTATATGTGTGGGATTTCTTCCGTCATCGCAAATCATATGTTGAACGTTGACCCAAAGTATCCGCCAGTGAAGCAATAGAAGAGAGGCATGGACCCGAAGAGGTTTGCTACTTGAAAGTACATATACCATATAGCTAATACTTAGGATCATGTAATATGGAATGTATTGTAATCTAAATGCAGAATTAGATAATAATAGTAAAGTAAATAACAATAAGCACACCAGGAGTTTTTATACTAGTTTGAACTTCCTGTTGTACATTCAGTCCCAGACTTCCCTTTGGAATTTCACCTAATAACTCCTCACTTAACTTGAAGGAATAGATATACAACACCTGAGTAGCCGAACAAGATTTTTCCACCTCAGCAGCCGAAGAGGACTTTTCCGCCTAATACAAACTAACAGGTCTTCTATAATTACGATGAAATTGTTGACGCTTTGTGTTCTTGATTACACTGATTTGTCTTTGATAGTACACCCTTCCTATAATGAAATCCTTAAGTATATATTGTGTATGTGAAGATTAGAAGGGAGGATATTGCTTTGAATCGAAGTATATAATAATTAACTCTGGGATTCAAGCAATATATCTTTGATTAGAAAGCTTTTAGAATGCAGTAATATAGTCAAGATATATAGATCAAAGAATAGAATAGATTGAAGTAAATTGTATGATTAAAATCATGGATTTAGATGTGTATATATAGTATATAAGGTTTCTACTGTTCACGAAGAGTTTCAATCAAGAGTTGCATCCGTAACTCTTCGAATTGGATCGTTATTCTTCGCAAAGAGAAGCAACCCCTCAGGAAATATGGCAGTTGCGTATGGTCAGTCAACTGGTCAAAAATATCTAGTTGACTGAATATTCAAAGTGATATGCACATGTGCATGTCTGTGCAAAGAATACAGATTCAGTCGATTGGTGAATTCAGTCCAGTCGATTGAACTATGCTTTTTTGCATAGTAAGCACTTGTGCACACTATATTGTGTGTGTGTGTGTATGTATATATCAATAATTAATTCAATAATCATACAGACATTCACAAACATATCACATCACAGACATTTTTCAAACATCACGAAAGCACAAACGTTTGGTCACAACGTAATAGACATAACATCATAAAGCATATTATAGTTTTTCACAAAAAAAAACTTACCAAAAAATCAAATTTTCGCTTCTATTTCCCTATCATTCAGTGGATTCTTCTTCTTCGTTATCTCAGGGAATCAATGGCCTCTTCCCCTTATCTTTGTCTATGCACTGTCTGTTTCCTCATCTGATGTTGTCCACAAAAATTCTGGTGCCGGTTATTTTTCGGATGAGGTAGATGAACTAGCGGTGCAAGAGATACCTTCCTATAATATGTGAAAGAAGCTCTTTATCTTATTGAACTTCTTATCAATTTTCTTGTCGAGGAGTATGGCACGTGAATCTAATATCAATTGATTGCGAGCTATAAGATCGATTGCTTCACGTGTTCCTTGGGAAGGTGTAGTGGTTCGAATTTCATTGCCTTGTCTTTGCGGTGGTGCTTCTTCTTGACGTTCTTGGGGATGGTTTTGCCACTCTTAGAATTTCATGATACAGAGGGGTCTTAGGGGTAATTTCATGAGGCTTATCATCCGACTATTAAGTGTTTTTACAACTGAAGTATCCGAGTTGGGTATTGGCACTTGAAAGTTCATAAGCAATCTCATAACGTATTCTCCGTAGTAGACTATGTTTTGTTTCACTTGATTGAAGACCAGAAGTTCATCAAGTATAAGTTTCAGCCAATTTATTTGAGCATTTCCATATATAGCGTACAATGCTCTATAGTTCTCTAGGTATACCAACTCATATGATCCGGTTCTTGGAAGTATTGTTTTCATTAAGGCGCATGTAAAATTCTTGTCATCGATCATAGTGAAATAGATTTCAATTCTCGCATATTATCTTCAAGGAAAAGATGGCTTATCTCGTCTCGAATATTGATATCGCAATTCAAGTCTTCCAATGGTATTTCATCTACCGGAGTGTGGAGTATGTGTCCTACTCTTGCTAAAGAGAAAAATACTTTTCATCCACAAACTAGACTCCAAACACAATAATCTCTATTCAATGGAGTTTGGTGATCTAGATTGAGATTAGCAAGAAATAATTTCATCATAGTGTGATTAATTTTTACCATTTTCTGATTGTAGTCTAATAGCGATTCAAAACAACTTCTTCTTGCCAAATCTTGAATTCCATATGCGTTGAAGTAAGGGTAAACCACAAACGATCATTCTAGGTATCTTGATTCCTTTATTTTGTTCCACCATTCAACCGCTATATGATTGTAAAGCCATTTACCAATTTGAGTATCAATTGGTTCTAGAGAGGTTGAGGTTGTTCTTCATTGTCCTTTCTGAGGTCTAGGAGCCATGATGTTAATTGATTTGGATAATTTTTTATTTAGGAGTTCTTTGGAATGTTTGAGAGTTTTGAAAGTTTTGAGTTTGGAAGAGTTTATGAAATAAAATGAACTTGATTGGTTTATCAACTAGGGTTTTCTTTCGTCTTTGTTACATCATTTAGTCGACTAAACTAAAAAGTTCAGTCGACTGAACCCTTTTCCTGAAGCTATTTGCTCTGGAAATGAGTTTAGTCGAATGGACATTTTGGTCCAGTCGACGGACTTCTATCAGTGACTTTTGCTTGCTTTATAATGTAACTAATTTTATACGATGATTTCATATAATGTAATAATAATTTTACAAAATATAATTAAATATTTTATTTATATATTTATTGATGATTTCACAAAGATATGCATTAATAATAAAATATCAAAAACAAAGTGATCATCAACAAATATGATTTATTTTGAAGGTGATTTCTTTGGAGTCTTAGATTTCTTCTTATCATCCTTCTTTGAGGAAGTGTACGTTGGTGATTGATTGAATTTGCGATCCCATGAGATCGGAGTTCGAGGAGAGTATCATGGAGAAGGATCCCACGGATTTCGATATCCAGCTGATGGGTCGAGCGATGAACACAGCTTTGGTAATGGTTCATATGCGTCTATCGGTTTAGAGTTCTAAAATTTGACTACAATTTGTTTCAAAAAATTTAAGCGTCTTGCCGTCACTTTTTATTCGAAATATAATTCGCGTTGTAGGTCCATTTGTTGTTGTTGGTAGTGATGAATAATGTCGATCTTCTCTGCAGTAGATGGCAAGAATGAACATAGCTTGTTTTCCCTTCTTATTATCTGGTATATAACCGACATGATAGCTTTCCCACTTACGTACCAGTTTATATTCCGGTGTTGGAGTAGGTGATAGATGGCCGGAGCTACTTGAGGAAGGTGTTGCGTAGGTGAGGTGTGAGTTATCTGAGGATTGTGACACCAGTACGATGTGATAATAAAATATATGAAGCTTTTATTTCAATTGTACTTGAAAAGTGTATGCAACATTTCAAAAATTCATGTATATATGGGAGTAGAAACCTATATTTTATATGGTCAGAATATAAATTAATTTTAGACCATATATGAATAAGTTAATGATTTAAGGTAGGAAAATGATTTGAAAATGCATGGTTAACAGAATTTCGAGCTAATTTAATATAGGATGAGCTGGTTTTTATTACTGAACAAGAAACAATAACTACCAAATTGGTAGGCACATGGGACTTCCAGCAGAGAGATCATAGTTCAATCCCTGTCAGCTTCAATATTTTTGAATTTCAAAAATTTTGTTTTCAACAAAAAGTGGATTCTACATTGTGACAAGAAACACCCATAGCTCAAGTGGCTATAGACATTAGAAATTTAGGAATGGATGGAGTACGAATCCCATCATGGTTAGAAATTGTATCTTTTATTTTTCTCGTTTTTGTCATTAATAAATATTTTTATAACTCTTTTATCGAAATTATTCCAAGTTCTCCTCTTAGTTTTATAAATATATTTTCTTGTAATGGTTTAGTGAAAATTTTAGCTAGTTGATTTTATGAATTTACAAATTCTAAATTTACTAAATCCTTTTCAATACAATCACGAAGAAAATGATGTTGCATATCAATATGTTTGGTTCGTGACTGATTTATTGGATTTTTAGAAAGATTTATTACACTAGTATTATCATAATATATTATTGATTTATTTAAATGTATATCGAAATCTTTTAGTGTTTGTTGCATGTAGACGACTTGAGCACAAGCTAAAACGTCAGATATATATTCTACTTCACACGTCGATTAGGAAACACAGTATTGTTTCTTGCTAAACCAAGAGACTAAGGAACGTCCAACAAAGTGACATGTCCCACTCGTACTCTTCCTATCCTTCTGACCTCCTCCAAAATCGGAATCATTATATGATACTAGTTCGAAAGGACATTTCTTTCGGATAAATAGTCCAAAATCTTTGGTTTTGCTTAAGTAACGAATAATGCGTTTTACCAATCGCATATATGATCCTTTAGGATCTGCTTGAAATCGAGCACATAAACAAATACTCATCATTATATCAGGTCTACTAGCAGTTAAGTATAGTAACGATCCAATCATACTACGATTTAGTTTTTGGTCGACACTTTTGCCTTCTTCATCTCTATTGGGATGTATTTTTGTACTCATCGGAGTTTGTTTGGCTGTAATGTTTTCCATACCAAATCATTTAATTAGATTATTACAGTATTTTTCTTGATTAATAAAAATTCTATTTTCAAATTGTTTTATTTGTAATCCAAGAAAATATGATAGTTCTCCCATATGTGACATTTCAAATTCATTGGTCATTATAGCTGAAAAATCCTGACATAATTTTTCATTAGTTGACCCAAAAATAATATCATCTACATATATTTGAATAATTAAAATATCGTTTTTAGTCTTTTTAATAAATAAAGTTTGATCAACCTTTAAATTTCAAAACCAGAGTCTATTAAATATTTCTTAAGACGATCGTACCAAGAACATTATGCTTGTTTTAAACCATATCAACCTTTCTTAAGGTTATAGACGTGATTTTGAAATTTTTCGTGAATAAAAAGAGGAGGTTGTTCAACATAAACATTTTCTTTAATATATCCAATTAAAAAAGCACTTTTTACGTCCATTTGAAATAATTTGAAGTTGTGAAAATACACGAAGGTTAATAAAATGCGTATGGCTTCTAATATAGCGACTTGAGTGAAGGTTTCTTCATAATCAATACCTTCTACTTGATTATATCCTTGTGCTACTAGTCGAGCTTTATTTCTAGTATATTACCTAATTCATCGGCTTTATTTTTAAATAAAAATTTAGTACCAATGACTGATTGATCACTTGGTCTAGGAACAAGTTCCCAAACTTTATTTCTTTCGAATTGATTTAGTTCTTCTTCCATAGTAAGAATCCATAGTCATCTGTTGAGGCTTCTTTTATATTTTAGGTTCTGTAGTAGAAAGAAGTGCTATATGAACCATTTGATTTAATTGGTGTCAAGTTCTAATGTTTGAATTTAATCCTCCAATTGTATTTTGAACATGAAGATAACGTAAAATTCTAGGTGGAGATCTTATATTTTCTTCATTATGAATAATGTTTTCATCTTTTATAATAATTCTATTATTATTGTTATTATCATTAACTTTTTAAGAATATCATCATCATCCAAGTGATTTTTGATATTATTTATATTTTCATTAACAACTTTATTTTTATTTACAAAGTTTTCATCAAAAGAAACATGAAGAGTTTCTTCAATAATTTTAGTTCGTTTACTAAAAATTCGATAAGCTTTACTTCGTTCTAAATAAGCTATAAATATTCCTTCATCGGATTTTGGATCGAATTTATCGAGTTAATCTTTAGTGTTTCAAATAAAACATTTTGAATCAAAAAACTTAAAATATGAAATATTTGGTTTTCTTCCATTTACTAGTTCATATTGAGTATTTTTAATCAGTGGTCGTATAGAAACACGATTCAAAACGTAACAAGCAGTTGCTACAGCTTCTGCCCAAAAATGTTTTGGTAAAGTGATTCCATTTAATAAAGTTCTTGCACATTCTTGTAACGTTGTATTTTTCCTTTCTACAACTCCATTTTGTTGTGGTGTTCTAGGAAAAGAAAAATTGTGATTGATTCCTTTCTTATTACAAAAATGTTCAAAACTTCATTTTCGAATTCTCCTCCATGATCACTTCTAATATTTTTAATTTTTAAATCTTTAATATTTTCAATTCTTTTGAAAAATATTTTTAAGTTTTCAAAAGTATCACTTTTATTTTCATGAATATAGTCCATATATGTCTAGAAAAATCATCTACAATAACAAACACAAATCTATTATGATTGATCAATTGAATCTGAGTAGGTCTAAGAAGATCCATATATAATAGTTCAAGTGGTTGTTATGTAGATATTACTTTCTTAGATTTAAAAGAAGATTTTGTTAATTTCCTAATTGACTTGTATCACAGATGTTGTCAATTTTGAATTTTATATCGGGTAAACCGTTTCTAGTTTATTTTAGGCTAATATATTCATAGTTTTAATATTTATATGTCAAAATAATTTGTGCCATTGCCAAGAATCATTTTCTTTTGCTACCAGACACATATTAGAGTTATTATTTATATTCATATTTAAAATATAAATATTTCTATCTCCAAATATTTTAATTAGTAATATTGCATTTATTTTCTAAAACCGATGTGTTAAAAACTTTTGCCGCATAATTGACTTAAACTTACTAAATTTTGTTTTAGTTTTTTAACTAATAAAACTTCAATAATGAGAGGTAAATTAGAGGTACCGTTGTTGCTGACATCACCTTTGCCGATGATATAGCCTTTAGAGTTATCTCCAAATGTGATTGATCCTCCCTTCGAGTAAATAATGTTGGCTAGCATATCTTTATTGCCAGTCATGTGTGTAGAGCAGCCGCCGTCCAATATCCATTTTCCTCTCTTTTTAAGTGGTACCTGCAAAAAATAAAGAATAATATTGGTACCCACTTCCTCCATTAGGGTCCTAAGGGTTAAATTTTAGGAAGCCAAACCCAATAGGGTTTAGAGTTCCCTTTAAAAATATAATTATCATTATAATGAACAGTTTCTATGAATGATTTAATATATTTATTCCTAATCAAATTATTATTTGTTTTAGGAATCCATATTTTTATAGTTTTAATTTCCTTAGAAACTGTTGATTTAATATCCTTTTTAAACCTATTTTTAATGCTATTCAAACCTTCTCCAAATTTTGGTTTAAATAATTTTTTATATCCTAGTCCTGATTTATTTGAGATAGATTGAGAATTTTATATTATTTTAGAATGATTCTACCTTCCTTTATTAAAATTAGAAATATTTTTAGAAATATTTTCTAATTTTGTTTTGAGACTGGAATTTTCTAATTTTAAAATTTTACAGCTAGATTTTAAATCTTTAATATCTACTAATAGATCATCGTTCTTATTTTTATGAATTTCTAATTCTTCAGTAATCATAGATATTTGGGAAGTTAAATTAGAATTAGATTCTTGAGTATTCTCAAGTTCCTCTTCTAGAATTTTCTTCTCATCTTTTAGCATACCAACTTCTAAATCTGATCTATTTAGTTTTTCTATTAATTCCTTATTCTTCTTTTTAATCTGTTTTACTAAATTTGTTAATTCTGAATTAATTTCTAGTAAATCATCAAAATTTAAATCACTTTACACCGTCTTTTGTGGCCATGAAGCATATATTAGCTTGTTCGCTGTCGCTTTCGCTGTCACTATCACTATCTGATGAGTCTGATTCATCCCAAGTGACTGAAAAAGCTTTCTTTCTGAATTTATCCTTCTTGAATTTGTTTTTTTACGTTCTGGACAATCTCTCTTCATATGTCCCTTCTTGTGGCATTCATTGCATTCCACGATTGAAGATGATGGTTTATTGTTATCAGCATTGTTGTTGGAGTTACTTTTGTTGCTCCTGAACTTGTTATTCTTTTTGAATTTCAAAAACTTTTTGAATTTTTTTGCAATAAGTGCCATATCTTCTTCATCTGAATCATCTTTTTCTGCTTAAAATGCTAGATTCTTCTTATCTGTACTTGAACTTTCTTTGCCTGCAAATTCACTTCATATGCATTAGATTTCCTATTAACTCTACTGGTTTAATAACGGAAAGATCGTTTGCTTCTTCAATAGCTAAGACCTTTCTTTCCCATTCATCCGTTAAATAGCTTAGGATTTTTGATACTATATCAAAATCAGAAATATTTTCTTCTAATCCTAATAATGAATGATAAATATCTTGGAATCTGGAATAGATATTGTTAATGGACTCATTTCTTTCATTCTAAAATTTTAAAATTAATCCTTAAGCATAGAATCCTGCTTTGTTTAACCTTGTTAGTACCATCAGGAGTTATTTTCAGTGTTCGCCATAATTCATATGCAGTTTTGCACACACTAACACAATTAAACTCATTCTTGTCCAAGGCGCAAAACAACTTATCTTAGCTTTAGCATTTGCAGTAGCATCAAATTTTTGTGTTTATGACTACATAGAATATTCAACGGTGGGTATATAATATTCAGATTGTGTGATATTCCATGAATCAAAACCATTTGCTTGCTTATAAATTCTTATACGCATAGCCCAATAAGTGTAATTCAAGCCATTGAATATGGTGGTCGTGCAGTGGATTGGCCTTCTATAAAACTGTTGTTCGTTTTATTTTCCATATTGCTAGAATATATCAAATAATTGTGTAACAGATATTAGATGACCGTGCTTTGATACCAAATGAAAGTGAGTATGCCGTATAGCTAATACTTAGGATCGTGTAATATGCAATGTATTATAATCTAAATACGGAAACATATAATAAGAGTAAAGTAAATAAGAATAAGCATGCCAGGAGTTTTTATACTAGTTCGAACTTCCCGTTCTACGCCTAGTCCTAGACTTCCCTTTGAAATTTCACTTAATGACCCCTTACTTAACCTAGAGGAACAGGTATACAACACCGGGGTAGCCGAATAGGATTTTTCCACCTCAGCAGCCGAAGAGGACTTTTCCACCAGATACAAACTAACAGGATTTCTACAATTTCGATAAAGTTGTTGACGCTTTTTGTTCTTGATAATACTGATTTGTCTTTGATAGTACACTCTTCCAATAATCAAATCCTCAAGTATATATTGTGTGTGTGAAGATCAGAAAGGAAGATATTGCTTTGAATCGAAGTATATAATAATTAACTCTGAGATTCAAGTAATATATCTTTGATTAGAAAACTTTTAGAATGCAAAAATATAGGCAAGAAATATAGATCGGAGAATAGAATAGATTGAAGTATATTGGATGATCAAAATCATGGATTTAGATGTATATATATAGTATATAAGGTTGCTACTGTTCACGAAGAGTTTCAATCAAGAGTTGCATCCGTAACTCTTTGAATTGGATCGTTACTCCTCACAAAGAGAAGCAACCCTTCAGGAAAGATGACAGTTGCGTACGGTCAGTCGACTGGTCAAAAATATATAGTTGACTAAATATTCAAAGTGGTGTGCACATGTGCATATATGTGCAAAGAATACAGATTCAGTCGACTGGTGAATTCAGTCCAGTTGACTGAACTATGATTTTTTGCAAAGTGAGCACTTACGCACACTATTTTGTGTGTGTGTATATATATACATATATTTAAAAATTTTGTATAGTGTGTGTAATCTACTTGAGGAGTGATTTTAACAATTATAAACTATAACTACGGCTCAAACAATAAAATTTTTTATAGCATACTCGGGTTTGAAGTCTAGTTTCCTTTGTAGTTCACCACGTGTGTATAGCTTTCTCTTTTTTTGTCTCCTTGATCATCTAATCTCATCGTTGATCATTGAATCTTGTCAGAATAAACTCAAAGCCAATGGGTTTGTCCATGACACCCTCTATCCCGAATGGGTATCTAATCCCTACCGGTGAGGAAGGCAAACGGGAAGTGGATGACCTATGTTGATTACTCAGACCTGAATAAGGCATGCTTTTAGGATAGTTTTCCATTGCCCAGAATTGATCAGCTGGTCTACTCGACAGCAGGACATGAATTATTGTCATTTATGGATGCGTATTCGGGATACAATCAGATCCCGATGAACATTTCGGATCAGGAGCATATCTTGTCGTAGAATTTGGATTGTACTGTTATGTAGTGATGCCTTTCGTTGTTAAAGAACGCATGGGCAACTTAACAGAATTTGGTGGATCAGATGTTTAAATACCAAATTGGTAGAACGATGGAAGTCTATGTGGATGATATGCTCGTAAAGTCACGACAGTCAAACGACCACATTCGAGACTAGGCAGAAATGTTTGATACACTTAGATTTTACGTAATGAAAATCAATCCACTAAAATGTTCCATTTGTTGTTGCATCGGTCAAGTTTTTGGGTTTCATCATCAGTGCACGAGGAATCGAACCTAACCTAGAAACGATTCAGGCTATTCGAGATATACAAGCGCCCAGAACTATAATGCAAGTACAAAGCCTAAATGGAAAAGTTGCCGCGTTGAATCGATTTATATCTAGAGCGACCAATAGGTGTATTCCTTTCTTTGATGTGATAAGGAAAGGGAAGAGAAATTTTGAATGGATGGCGAACTGTGAGGACGCGTTGCGAGCTCTAGTGAGACACTTAGAGAGCCCCCTGGTTCTGTCAAAGCTTGTAGACCATGAGAAGTTGTATGTTTACTTGGCCGTATCTCAGCATGCCATCAGTGAAGCTTTGATTCATGAAGAGGACCGAATCTAAAAGCTAGTGTACCATGTTAGTAAGCATTTAACGGGGGCAGAGAAAAATTATCCTAAAATTGAGGGGTGATCGCATCATGCAAGCTCCGTCCGTAATTTCAGGCACATCCAGTCAGTGGTTATACCGATCAACCTCTACGGCAGGTGCTCCAACGACCAGAGACTTCCGGAAGGTTACTCAAATGGAGCATTGAGCTGAATCAGTTCGATATCACTTACCCACAACGGAGGGCTATCCAAGGGCAAGCGCTAGCAGATTTCATTGCAAAGTTCACCATATCAAATAGGCCAAGTGGTAGTGATGTAGTTCCCGCTGTTTGATGGAAGTTATATATCGATGGAGCATCAAACACATCTCTTTCTCTTTCTGTTTGCATCTACTCATTGTTAGATCAAACATTTATTTTTCTAAATAGGAAAGAAATAAAGCTAATTTACAAATATTAAACGGATCTAAATTCCAACAATTCCAAACGTAGAAAAGTTCACATTCCAATAAAATTAGGGTAATAATCCAAATCTATAACATTATTATACAACCAATTTCAGATCTGGAATAAATTTCATTCAAATCAATATTCTAAGTTCATACTTTTGGGACTGATTTCCAGATCAGGGTGTATACGATGCAAAGTCAATTCATGAACAAGAGTAAGCGATATTTATTATATTCAGATTCTATTTAATTCGTTGCCTACAATTCATATATAATTATCCAGTTAGGCATAAAAAATCAAATAAACATCAGGGATAATTTTCATATTACAATAATCTGTAAAAATTTCCCACTCACCTTTTAAAAGTGATCCAAATCTCTAGATCTGAAGTTGAACCTTTGATTCATCTCCAAATCCTTTTTAATCCAAGAGATATATATAAAATGTTATGTTCATACATTAGAGTTATAGATCCGAGGAGAGATTTGAGATAAGGAGAGAAAATAGATTCAAATATATATAAATATAAAAACTACCTCAAATATGCATATGGTTGATTCTCTTCTCTTCTTCATTTTATTAGATATCCAGTCTTCTTCAATTTGTATGAATATAAATACAAATATATTATATTTATTATTTAAAAAGAAAGTGGAGAAGATGCATGGTTGAGGTTCGCTACTACCTCCATAAAAATATGAGAAGAGAAGGGAGGGTTATGCCTGAATTTATAGACACTAGAATCAACCAGAACCGTTGGATTTAAAATATTAAATCCGGGCCGTTGTGACCTAGGGTTAACGTAGTTGCCAGATCACCACCGGTCGACCACTTATGGGTCATTGATTGAGCATCCTCAATAACAGGTCGACCTTAGGGCACGGGCAATTAATATAAAACATTAATTTTTCTTATACAATTATTTTCGTTCCGAATTCGTTTTTCGTCCGTAACTTCTTCATTTGGACTCCAATCGCAAATATTCAATTATGAATGTTGCTCAGAATTTTTCCACGGACGTAGTGATGCATATTTCATGATCGAATCCATCATTTGCAAAAATTTCATTTTTTGAGCCTAATTAATAACTAACTAATTATTAAATAACTAATGCCAAATTACGGGGTGTTGCATTCTCCTCCCTTAAAAAGAATTTCATCCTCGAAAGTTCATAAATGACTAAATTATGTTTTTGGCTCCTAATATCCTAAAGTACACAATTAATGGGTGTACAACCAATTTTGCAACCAAACGTGCACAAGTGTATAGTGTATTACTGTATCACTACACAGAAAATATGTATGCAGAATGATTCTTAATCGGATCCTCCAATATGAATGCATTTATTTTGAAAACATGTTGCAAACAACCTACATATATACTGCAGTTTTATACGTATATAGTTTTTTGAAAATTCATTTCAGCCAAAGCCTCCATACTCCCGCAAATAGAAGTACAAAGCATCCAATTTTGCATTCACTTTAGACCATCCAATAATCTATCACATCAAAATATCACTTCCTAAACTTCGCCCTTATGCCAAGAAAGGAATTTAGATGAGGAATTTATCATTCTTACCACTGTATAATCTTCCTATTCCCGTAATATAGTGGAAATTTTCTCGTTGCCTCGAATATACTCCAAATTTTCCATGTGCAAAACACACAAGGATACTTATTTTCTAGAAAATAGAATTACGTCTAAAAGTAAACTCGTGTGCACTGTCAACTAGGTATGGAAATAGAAATTACAAGGTTAAAACAGCTTTACCTTGCCATCGGTTGCATTTATCGCATCGTCGATCCTAATGCACACCTAAATTCGCAAATTCTAATTTTTTTCCTTTCCTACGCCTAACATGTGGCCTTTCAAAATTAAAGATTTCACAAAAATCTTCCTCACTTTTCAAATTTTTATGTCATTTGAAAAATAAAATTCCAAAATATTTAGACGCGCACTTTCCTTTAAAATAGAAATTTGTACAAAAACACTAAAAATAATTTAAGAGTAAAAAATAACTAAAACACAAATTTCCTTTTTGTTTTTTTTTCAAAAGGGAACTTTTCAAGTCAAGTGGAAATTTTGTAAAATATTTTCCTTCACAAAATTTTTGATAAATCAAGCCATAATTTCAGTGTAATTAGAAGTCGGTTATGCGCTAAACGTATAAATCAAATTCCAAAATTCGTTAAATAATCTTATTCAAATATTAGACATCTTATTTAAAAATTTCAACACATCTATTGTTCAAAAAATTTAGATTTTAAGGAACATGAGCAATGACCCGTGGTATCAAAACAACTTTATCATGTTCTTTGCTAAAATTTCCAACTATTCTAAACTTCTAGCCCAATGTTGCTTTTACTATTAGTTAAATATCTTTATGACATTCCTATATTTATATATCTTCTCTGCTATGCATATACATAAGAGCGGTTCACATGTCCAGAAACAACATCACAAAAAATGAATAGAAATTCATAATATCTTGCATGCCTTTTACACAAGAGACAACTAACATTTACAATCCAAACGACCTAAAAGAAAAGAACAATTGCTGGAAGGGAAAAGAAAACAATACCATGAATCCTAAATAATGCCTACAAAGTACGAGATGCCCTGCTCCGTGGTTGGAGCTCGGTCCATTGCTGCGATCCTTGAATGGTTGTAGCATGGCGGCTATATACCTAATCTCATGCCATTGGCGCTACTGGTATTGCTAACAGCTTCGGAATTGCCATCTTCCTAAGGAAGGATCTAATGATGGTAGAAGAAACCTTCTACTAAAACGCCTCTCCAGGAGGTTCACCCGTTGTACCTAAAGACAAGAGTGGATGGTGAAATATGGGAAGTTACTCCGTGGAGTGCCAATCCTTGTTCAACAAACTAAATCAAAAGGTGCAAGTCCAATTGATGGCGATGCCGCCAATAATAGCATAGGTTGTCTTCCACACCATGGGATAAATCTGATCATAACTTCCTGGCTTTAAGGATGACGTTGTGCCAAATAATGCACATAATCAGACGAGAAGTCATATGTAGATTATCCATCTTCCAAATACCAACATCCTGGAAAAAGATCTGCTGCAAAATCTTTTAGTCGATCACTTTAAAATCATCCAAGCCGCATCCTTCGCGGAGGCCTCCAAAATCTATGTGAGATTATCATCGGTCAGCTAAATCAAGACATCCTTCATCTCTGAGCTAATGCCTCCATCGAAATTCTAAAACGATAGGATATCGAAAAGTGGATGCAGCAAGGATAACATTCCCGCTCAAAGGTCTTGAAGCAGAGGATCAATGCAAATCCTACTGCGACGAATAGCTCTTCCATCCTAAAAGTGGTGAAACCTTTTGATCATTCTGGTCCAGCCAAGTGGCCTCTTAAGGGTTGAGACCATAATGGTGCAAGGAAAAACCGGTAGTGTAGAAATGTTTCTTGGGCTAAGAAGTGGTCGGAGGGAGGAAATAAGGTTTAGATTTTGAGTAATGGTGGGGCGAGATCTAATGTGAAAAATCAACATAAGGGGGAGGAGAGGCTGCTGCTTCTAGGGAAAAACGATATCGTTTGGGGGAGGAACAGAAGAGAGAGGCAGATACTTGATGAGGAGGATGGAGATTGGGTTCGTCTTGTTGAGGAAGGAGGAATGAAATAAGGCAACTGGAGAAATTCGGACATGACATATATAGTCCCGTTCCAGGTTCAAGTTGTGCCAAAACCTGTTAACTAGCACACCATTTTAGGTTCATCTTAGGTGGTCAACCACTAAACGGGCTTTGAGCATCAACTGAATCTAGGCCAAATTGGGGTCGGATTAAATAGTAATAATCATTTTGCGCCATCTCATTCGATTCGACATGATCCGAAAAATTCCTGTCCACGTCAGGATGGTGTCAAAGCCTACCGCCTAGTCCTGAATTATGCACTAGTAATTCACAATAGTCCCTACAAAACTATAGCGACCAACATCAACTCCAAAAACCCAAAAATATTCCAGTTGCTATTTCCTACGTACTTCGCACGGGAATATTTCATCCAATAGCTACCCTAATAAAATTTAACGTCATTCCTATTTTGTCTGCACCATAAAGAGAGAAAATCTAAAACCTCAACTTTATAAACCGAAAAATCATTAAGCAAAATGTATGCTCCTTTATACTTGTTTCTAAACAATAAAAACCATTTCATACCAAAACTTCTCTTAAAGTCAAACTTTTATACAATTATTTTTGGGATTTCAAAAACCTTCTTTGTAAAATACAAATTTCCCAAATTGAAAAACTATTTTCTTGTCAAAAATCAAAATCAAGCCTTTACTGATATATACATATAAATATTTAAGGATTTCAAAATGTTTTTATATAAATTGTGAATTTCTTAACATGACCAACTTTGTGGCATACTTGTTTCATTTAAAATTAAACTTCCAAAACTTTCCCAAAACAAAATTTCTAAAATAAATCTTTTGGAAAATAAATCCTTCGAAAACCATTTTTTAAAAATCTAAAATATTTCCATAATATACTTTATAAAAATTCTCTCACGCATTTTAGACAAAGGAATTGACATTAATTATTCAAATAAAAATTCGGTTCGCCATCAAAGAGGTGCTTAACGAATGCACCCTGGCACAAACTTCCTTCCGAACAATTGCGACATACAGACTCTAATTTTCCATCCATATGGAATAAATGTATGTCTTCGATTGAAACTCAAAATCCAAAATCATAAGGTAGCTAGAATCTCAACCATCAAGTTGAATACTGCAGTCTCTGGGACTGTGCCATATGTCATGCTCATGCTCTTCATCAATAGCCTTTTACGCATCGCCGGCACACCGTGGGGTACTTTGGAGTCAGCATGAAAATCTTGACTCTAAGATATTTCCAACCAATAGTTGCTTTGCCTATTCCTTTGGAGTGGAACTACAACTACTTCTATAGTTGGAACTCTTAGAATCTAGCATAAAAATAAAATATTACTAGATAGGATAGTATGAATACGTTCTCTCATTTTTCCTAATTCCATTAATCTACTACTAACCTGGCTCTGATACCAAATGTAACAACCTGCACCTTAATGGGTCGAAATTTCGATAAAAATAGAAACCCAAATCCATCAAAGCATAGATCGTTGAATTTGGTACCTACAAATAAGCATGAGCATTATCAAAGATTGATAGAAATCTGTTAGCACCAAAATTGGTCACTAACACCCTTAGAAAGATTGTGTAGAGAGATTAATGAAGAAAGTAAATTAAAACAGAGAATAGAATGTAAATTTAAATGCAGAGAATAAGAACACCAAATTTATAGTGGTTCGGCGTATCTGCCTCATCCACTTTGAAGTTGATTTCCATTGATTTCCTTGATGGTTGATTACAGATACAATCCATTTTTAGCTACTAGAATACAATTGCAAAGTAAAAGAAATAAGTCTGGAATGAGTCTTTAAAATGGCAGAGTCTCTCCAGTATTCTCTAAAATCCCCCCTTTTCTCTATGCCCCTGCCCCTCTATTTATAGGCGAAGGTGGGTTGGACTTCCCTGGTGGTCCTGGTAGCTGAATAACTCGGTCCAAACAGGACAAGCTCTGTGTGCCGAACCTAACAGGCCGAACAGTTGAATGCCGAACCCTCCTTTTCATGCCGAACGAGCCGTTCATTGTGTGGGAAGATTAGGCCGAGCGATAATCAAAGCCGAAGGTGATGGGGAGAACGCCGAACCATCCTTGATTGCCTAACATCTCGGGAGGCCGAGTGAGAATGCCGAGCCTTCATGGATACCGGATGCACCTTGATGCCGAACGGTATGGTACCGAACGGTCTGGGTGCCAAACGAGGAGCTTGATGTTTGAATGCCATCTGGACCGAACGAGGCTTCTGGCCGAACGAACGTTTTTGGTTGACCGTAGCCTTCGGCCGAGCAAGGCCCTTGGTCGATCGAAGCCTTAGGCCGAACGAGGCCTTTGGCCGAACGATGCTTTTGGCCGAACGAAGCCTCTGGCCGAGCGCTATATTTGGCCGAGCAATTCCTTAGGCCGAGCGTTCCTAGATGCCGAGCGCTATCTTATGCCGAACGTTCCTTCGTGCCGAACGCTTCTTGGTATGTTGAATACTATGTTGTCTGGCCAAATCTCTAGGAAACACTTTCCCTCTAATGCGTATTACGTGACCGAACGTGATACGCTTTGAATTACACATCTTCCATGCTTCGCTTCGAACCTTGGTCATCACTCTTAGGGGTTGCATGATTATCTTGGCCGAACGTAGTGTAGAAGGCCTAGCGATTCGGTTGAAACCGAACAGTCCTCGCATGCCGAACGTAATGGAGGGGTCGAACCGAACAGTGTGGCTTTGACCGGTTTCATCGGCCATAGCCTCTTCGTCCTCTCCTTCTTCCCTATATAACCTGGCGTCTTCCCCCTTCTCTTCTTTTCCACTTTTATTTCTGCTATCTTCCAAGACACACGATTTCGCCTGTTCACCAGATACCAAGAGTCTAATCAATCCCTCCTAAGCTTCGCCCTACCGAATAGGTATTGTCTCCTTTATCTAGCCTCAATCCATGGTTAAACTTAGAGCCGTAGTCGAAAAGGTTTGTGGATCGAACTTCGATATTTAGGGCAAAATGTTGGGAGGAATGATTAGGGTCGAGTTCGATAGGAAGTCGTTGTTTAGATGTGTGGCGATTCGGCACAGTTCCCTCGTGTCGAATGGGATGGGTGGAAGAAAGAATGGAGGAGGAGCAGGAGATAGCTGGGATGTCGAGTGGCACATCCTGGCACAACTTGCCGAACGTTCGGCCCTTGTTGCTCGGTCGAGGATGGTGGAAAAGAGGGACGGATTTTAGGGTGTAGTGCCGAACGTTGGTGCTCGGCATAACTTTGGTTCGGTGTATCTCACCACATGCCGGACGGTAGGATGGAAGGTTTGGGAGGAAGCATGAGTTAGTGGGGAGGATGTCGAGTGTTGTTTCGGCTGAAATGGAATTTCGGCCGAATGATACTCTGCCGAGCGCTAACTAGGTCGAACGATAGTTAGGCCGAACGAGAGTTTTGGCCGAACGAGGTCTAGGCCGATCGATAGCTTCGCCAAGCGTTGACTTAGTTGAACAACACACAAATGCCGCCCAAACATGCCGAATGATACTTAGCCGAACAACACATAAATGACGAACGATGTCACGGCCAAACAATACCTACCAGAACAAAACATAAATGCCGAACAATCACGGCCGAACAATACCTAGCCGAACAAAACATAAATGCCGAACAATTATAGAACAAGGACAAGGACCCTAACATGCTAGCATATCGAACTGATCCGGACTATTAACTCCCTAGCTTTAGTAGACATAAACCCGAACATAGATTGACATAATCTGATAACTTCTTTTAATGTTTTTTGGACCTGAAACTTGTGACTTCCAGATTTTCAACGCTTATGCACGATTGATTGCACTAGTTCACACATCACGTGGGGGGAATATTCATGTTTTTAATTCTAACGTTGATCATTTTTCAAGTGTAGTACACACAGGTGCTCTGTAGGATTCGATTTCCATCAAAAATGTCTAAAAAATCTAGTTCCGCCACAATCTCAGACAAACCCCGTTCGTCTTCCAAACAAGGGGATGCAGACGCTTCTAATCCGTCGACCTCCCCCGCTCATAACTTAGCTCCTGATGCTCTAGGGTCAACGATTCTCTTGGATAGTCCGATCGATTCACAGGCTTCGAAGATTAACGAAGCCACGCTCCGGCGAATATGTTCTGTCCACGGAATCCCTTTTGCCAACGTGTTGGTTCTGTCGGGCCATGATAGTCCACACCTGCCCCCCATCGGATACACCACCTGCTATAAGTTTATGTGCAGGGTAGGCAGCGTGCCTCCATTCAATTTATTTCTTGGGACGTGTTGCAATACATAGACGTCGCCCCATCGCAGCTGCACCCAAACGGTCATGCGTTCATTTATGGGACCTACCTCCTTTTCATGGCTGTCTTCTCCAGGCCTCCAACTCCCGGCGACATCAGATATATTTATATGATCAAGAAACGGAGAGATATCCCCTCCTTCGTGTTCCTCGAGCCGCACCACCAGTGCCAAATTCTAACCGGAGCGTGGAGCAAATTTTTCCTGTACAAACAGGAATGGTTCTACGTGCGCTGCCCTCTTGGTTTTGCGAGGAGATGGATTGAAGGAAGTAAGTCTTCTTCTTGGAGCGATGCTCATATTTCTAGAGGTCAACCCAAGCACTCTATGGGTCTACCCATGCCTTCCTAAGGTTGACCTAGGCCATATAAAGGTCGAGCCTTGCCTTTGAAACTTGTCCAGGTTGATTATTTTGTGTTCTTGTGCACTATTTTGGTCTTCTTGCTTATTTCAATGTCACGTATGATAAATTATTGCAATATTTTAAGGTGTTTTGAAGAGCTTAAACCTTTCAATAGGTAAGCCAACATTATTGTTGATCCATACTCTGGATTGATGTATTTTTGAGTAGATTTCATATGCCGATTTTATGGCGATTTCGGTGATTTTTGTTGTTTTCGTGCACATGTTTTTTGAACCAATTTTGGAAAGATTTTTATAATAAAATAGCTTTCAAAATAAATATTTTGCAACATTTATAATTATTTTTGAAGGTATTCAAAATATATGTATTTATTCTCTATAATAAATAGAATTTCAAAGCCTTGATTTCCAAATGATTTCAAAAATTGTAAACTAGTTTTCACAAAGGAAAGTGTTCGTCGACGGAAATTCTATCGGTTTAGAAAACCGTCGAACGAATTTTGAAATAAAATTTATACCGCAAGCGCACGGTGTACGAATGTAGCACGCGGCGAATACGGGTCGATCCGCAGGGAATTGTTGATTTAAATTTCCTACTCAATCAAATTAACCAAAGTTGGAAGAGTGATTAACTAAAAAAAAGAAGAAAAATGACAAAAGAAAATAGATAAAAATATGAGAGTGTTAAGACAATTTAGAGGCAATTTCCACTCTCTAGATCATATAAATCAACAAAATGAAGTTATGATCTCTCTTTTCTTGTCATCAGTGAATTAGTTGATGTGCTTATCATAAGTATGGTATATTTGTGCTATTAATTAGCTCAATATAAACCATCAAACTATAACACAACCACTAATACACTTTTAAATCTCATAAAATATGACAACAAAGTTGAAAGCAAAATTTATTTTAAGCATGGACTATTAACCATTAATTAGAAATATAAGCCATCAAATTTCAATTTCAACAATCACTTCTTTGCCATATTCATATGTAGATGAAGAGGCAATTTGTGTTTTGTTTGTTTAAGCATAGCCTATTTGTTATAAACAACATAGACTATCAAATTCAAAGCTAAACAACATCATTAAACCACTTCATTCATTCTCATTAAGCATAAAAAGAGAGCATAAACATCAAATTAAGTTGAAGCTACATGATTAGAGAGCTTCATTACTCCTAAATTGAAGGGGTTTAGCCTCTCATATTTGTTATCATATGAACAATGTAGCTTGCAACATGAGAGAAAAAGAAAAGGAAAAGAGAGCAAAGTGAAATGGAAAATTATTCTAATTGCATAAAGGAAAATCTACACTACTTGCATAAAAGGAAATGAACATGTAATTAAAAAGAAACAATAATTAACATTGCATAAAAGAAAAGAATTACATAAGAGAAGAAATGGCTAAGTAGCCATGGAAAGAAAGAGAGAATTGATTTATTTTCTAAACTAAAACTAACTAACTAAGAGGAAGATCTACATGAAACATAAGGGGCATTTATACAAGTTAGAAAACCCTAATTCACTTTTTGGGGAATGCCTAAAATGCCCCTTAGGAAGTGTGGAGGCCAAGTAATCATTAACATGTCATAATCCCCCATTAAGTGTACATGAATCCATTAAGTCCAAAAGCATGTGCGTTAGCCTTTAATTTGTACATTAAGGTAGGTGGGTAGGTGGGGTCCTCCATGTTCTTCACTTTGAATTATTTCCATCTTCATTCCTTTGTATTAATTTTGTGCATGCATATCTTCATGAAACCACTTCTATTTGAGATCAATTTCCTACAAAAATATATACAAATTTTCAATTAATTTTTCTCAAACAAATATATGCACACAAATGACTGTTTTGCCCATATATGAAGATGAATATGTGACAATTTGGAATAATTTGAATTTTTGGTTTAAACAAGTTAAAATACCCGATATGATCATTTATTTAATTCAAATAGATTAAATATGTTGGTAAAAATATGCACATTTATGTGCACATCAATTTTCTATATAAAAATACACATTTTTGCACCCTTCAAGTGAATGTGGAAGAGATACAAATGATTTAATAAAACATATGGCATGAGACACATGCGTTTACTTTTTTGGTTAATTCCAGACTTGTTCAATTGAGGTCGTACAATGAGAGTGAAATTAACCACTTAAACGGTTAAGTGAAAACGTGTGGTATGGGACACACTGTTGTCACTGATTTGGTTACTATTTGGAAGTTGGTGATACTTTATATTGAACCTTCGGGTTGTTATTGCTAGTACTTGGATTGTTGGGTCCTACATACATATATAGTTATTGGGCTAATCACGGACTGTCGGGTCACCTATTAATAGTACTTGGCGGGCTGTTTGGCCACTTATTGGACTGTTGGTTCCTTTTTACGTATATAGCTGTTGGGATAATTTTTGGACTGTTTGGTCCTATTCTTTGCATTGTTGCTTTTCTAGATTTTTTTCGGTTTATTTCTAGAATCTAGATGATATGAATGTTTTCACCATGGTTACCGATGTTGATTTAATTATATATCCTGAGCGCTATCATGTTGTTTATTTATGGTGATTTCATTCCTGTTGATTTGAATTCTTAACCGAGTTCTACATATTGTGATTTGGGTTGCCATCCTTTGGCATTTTTGAGATTTGTGATTTCCTATTTAGGAGTTATGGTGTTGATGTAAGCCATTATATTGGCTGTTGTAGATGCCGATGATATATGGCGATTATTTCTAACTAATTGATGTTGTAGTTAATCTTGCCTCTTTCGAGAAACTTCCATATGATGTATTTTGGTAATATTATCTCATATGAAGTAGTTGATATATATATATATATATATTTGGTGTTGCTTCTTCTCTTTCGAGAAGAATATTATCGTTTATCCTTATAATTCATTATCTTGTGCTAATCAGTTTATTTAAGCTAGACTGACCCATATATTTTGTATACTTGGGTCAGATCGAGTTATTCCAGGTTAGTCACCTATTGTAGATTACCGCTATGCTGCTTCCACTATGGATTTTCTTGCTTTCTTTGGATGCTAATCATCTTTTGTGTAGCCTTATAATTATTATGTGCACTCTGGTATGTACATATTCTTTTTGAATCGATGTATATTGTGATCTATGTACCACCACTTGTGTATCACTATGTAGTGTACAATGATGTATCTGTATATATGTATATATGTGTGTGTATACTGTTTTGTGATCTGTTGTATTTGTTGTTGTTATATTTTGTTCTGATAGATCCGTCAGCCACTGTAGATTTGTATTAAACATTTATTGCGTATGTCGATCCATTTGAGAAAGGTAAAAGAAAAAAAATTAGAGCACCCATTCGACTTATTCAATACTTGTTTAAGACATATCTTACAAATGGTCGCTCCTAACTAGCCCTATTCTCTGCATAACAGATAATATTACTCTATAATGCTCTTTGTTAATGTGGATCTCGGGAAGGGACGTCACAGTTAAATAAGTCCAATAAAATGTGTTGGTCACTCATACACAGAATGTTAACATCCCAGGCCTCTTTATCAAATAATACAAATATTTTGCATTGAAATAATATTGTTTCCTGGAGATTTGGCCAGGAAACTAGGCACTCGGCATTTACTTATCGTTCGTCATTCTGAATGCTCGGTATAAATGATTCGTCTGGATTTCACGTTCGAATAGCATTCGTGAGTGCTCGGCATTGGGAAGTGTTCGACAGTAAGGGTCGCTCGGCATCTAGAAGCACTCGGCATCCAGAAGCACTTGGCATCCAGGAGCGCCCGACATTCTAGTTCGCTCGGCATCTAGAAGCGCTCGGCATCCAGAAGCGCTCGGCATCTAGGAGCGCTCGGCATTCAAGTTCGTTCAGCATCTATAGGACGTTCGACATGCAAGAGCATTCGGCATTGAGAGACGTTCGGTATTGTATATTGTTCGGCATCTATGAACGTTCGGCAAGGCAGAATCGTCCGGCATCCCATATTGTTCGGCATCCGAAGATCGTCCGGCATAAGTCTCGTTCGACATCTAAAGATCGTTCGGCGTAAGTCTTGTTCGGAATCCAAAGACTGTTCGCCATCCTGAGATCGTTCGGCAGCCAGAGGTGTTCGGCATTCGTCCAATCTCAATCAACTTTGGCTATTGCTCGGCATACACTCCCCATCCGGTACCTTACTTCCTCCCGCATGAAGGTGGTGGTTCGGCATTTGGTTGTTCGGCATATTAGGTTCGGCACACAGAGCCTACTCCATTTGGGCCGAGGTATTCAGCTACCAGGCCCACCAAAGAAGTCCAACCCACCTTCGTCTATAAATAAAGAGGCAGGGGCACAGTCAAAATGATCAGTTTTTCAAGAACACTGGGGAAACTCTGCCACATTCAACACTCACTCAAGACTTAGTCTTTCAACTTTGCAATTGTATTCAAGTAATCGGAGATGGATTGTATTTGTAATCGGTTACCAAGCAAAGGAATAAAGATTAACTTCAAAGTGGACGTAGGTAGTTACGCCGAACCACTATAAATTTGGTGTTCTTGTTCTTTGCATTTAAGTTTACATATTGTCTTCTGTTTTAATTCACTATCTTCATTAATCTCACTACACAATCTTTCTTACGGGTGTTAGTGACCAATTTTGGTGCTAACATTTTGGAGCTTTCACCAAGAATCGAATTCTCAGGCTGTTAGGATCTGCTTTGTAGTTACTGGATTGCATAAATCCCCCAGAGGAGATCCAAGATCATTCACAAGGCATCTGTTGGTTCTATTCAGAGTTACAACCAACAACTCTACCAAGGGAAGACCACAAACCAGATCGGCCTCCCACAACGCAGATGTCCGCGAGACTGCTAGCGTGCAACAAGTTGGACCTAGAAATCCGCAAGCAACTCGAGGCGCAGGGCCCTCCACCCAAAACCAAGCGGAAGTTGTTTCCCGAACAGAGTTCAACGACTTGATAAGAGAACTCAAGGAAAGTAGAAGGCAACTTGCTGAGCAGATTCAAGCCAACACTAACCTCATGACTCAGCTCACTCAGCAACAGCGTTAGAATGCTGGAGGTAACCCTGTCCCTTATTCAGAATCTGATAGTTCAACCTCAGCTGATGAACCTCCTAGGTGTAGGCGTCGTAAGGATGAAGGTGCACAGGCAGGTGTCACATATCGATCGACTAGGGATCAAGCCCGTGAGGAGACCGGACGCCCGAATCTCCAAGACCCAAGTCAGGCGGGACATCAACCCGCACAGTCCCGTGGAACGGAACCCAACCTTCCATCCTCCGTACAAACTCTGGACTTAACAGCTATGGTCATGCAATTGATGAGAGAGAACCAAGGCTTGACCAATGAAGATTGGAGAGTGTCCAGAAGTCATACTCCCTTCACAGATTATATCCTACAGGCTGAGTATCCCAAGAAGTTCAATATGCCGACCATCCCAGCCTACGAAGGGAAGACTGATCCCAAGCAACATGTGATGAGGTACGGATGGATGATGGATTCCGCAAGAGCCAATGACGCGACCAAGTGTAGGTGCTTCCCAATCACTTTGTCTGGAATTGCCACCATGTGGTTTACTCGACTTCCCCCACGATCTATATCTAGCTTTGACAAATTGGAAATGAAATTCATAGAACAATTCAGGACACACACCACTCGCCCAAAGGATGTGATGTCCTTATCGAGGGTAATCCAAGCTCCAGGAGAGTCATTGAAAGCGTACTTGTAGAGATTTCGTGTTGCTGCTACTGATGTGAGTAATCCTAACGACCACGCAATTTTGATGACGGTAATGCGTGGGGTGGATCCAGATTCTGAATTTGGAGATTGGTTGGCAGGAAAGCCCCCAGCCACACTGGAGCATTTTTATTCGAAAGCCCATCAGTTCATAAGAAGGGAAGAAGTCCGATGGGCAAGACGAGACAAGGCACCAGGGCCTGCTCAGGAGACTGTGAAAAGTAACGTCGCCATGAAGCAAATCGGCGATAATTCGAGAAAAGCTCAAGTCAACGTCCAAAACAAGATTGGGTAGTCTAAAGGATCCGGAGGTGGAAATCCCAGAAAGAAAAAAGAGACGGAGAAATGGAGGTCAAGGATCCCGACCTACAATGAATAAGCCCTGCTGAACGCATCTCTTGAGAACATCTATTTGTCAACTTGCAACACTTTTCAATATAGAAAACCAGGCCCAAAGGAATCAATAGAGGAACAGAAGTGGACTGGGAAGTATTGCCGCTTTCACGAGTCTTACGGGAACAACACAGAGGTGTGTAGACACCTCCATGATGCCATTGAAAAGTTGATTAGACAGAAGAAGCTGCAGGAGTTTGTCAAAGACCCACAAGACGGAAGGCAAGAGACATTGGACCCCGGACGGGGGCCAGCTCCATACCAACCAGAACAGCCTGCTCGAACTGTGGGTAGATTGGTTATTAACACGATTGCTAGCGGACCTCACCCTGCGGATAAGAATTGGCAAGAGATGGAGCGATATGCTATCTCTTTAAGACATGCGGAGTACGAGTGTTGTTCGAATGTAGAGGATGGGACCCCTGCAAAGCAGCAGCGCACGATGAATGATGATATTATATTCAGGAGCAGAGATGTGGATAAGGTGGAGGCTTCTACCATCGACCCGATGGTCATTTTTGCGACAATCGGGCCAGCGTTCGTGAAGAGAATTCTAATTGATTGCGGAAGTTCCGTTAACATCATCGTCAAGAAAGCATACGACCAAATGAAGCTGGAGACCAAGGATTTGAAACCGTCTAAAGCCAGAATCCATGGCTTTAATGGCGCAGCAACAGATGCAGTGGGATATGTGGAGTTATTAGTTGAAATGGGGCAAGGCGAGCGTAGGAAGGTACGAATACTACCGTTCATAGTGTTGGATGCTGACTCTCCATATAACGTATTTCTAGGATGTCCAACCCTGACAGAATTTACGGCAGCGTTGGCCCCTTGGCGTCTGACATTAAAATTTCCAACAGACAGAGGTGTTGGATTGGTACACGGCGATCAGGCAACCGGTCGTGCATGCTATGTGGCTGAGCTGAGAGAGGCTCGGCGTAGAGAGAAAGGAAAGGTTGCGGACAGCTCCGTCCGCATCCAAAATTCTGATGATTGACAAGTAGCACCCGAGAGCTGGCTCGAGCAACATTCTCGGATCTATAGAGACATAGATCTGAGAGGTGATGATGGGGGACCCAGGAAAACAAATGCAGCACCGGCTGAACTAACAATTGACATCCCAGTCAGCCGGGATGACCCGAAATGAATTCTTAAAGTTTGATCACAACTCGACCCCGTGGTGGCCGAGAACCTCACCAACTTCCTCTGAGCGAATCTTGATGTTTTCGCTTGGACACATTCTGACATGTGCGGGATTTCTCCTGCAATCGCGAGTCATATGTTGAACATAGACCTAAGACATGTTCCTATGAAACAGAAAAGGAGAGGTATGGACCCAGTGATGTCCGCGGCTCTCAAAGAGGAGGTGGACAAACTCAAATCCAATGGGTTCGTCCGCGACGCCCTCTACCCTGAATGGGTATCTAACCCGGTGCTAGTGAAGAAAGCAAACGGAAAATGGAGGACTTGTGTTGACTATTCTGATTTAAACAAAGCATGCCCGAAGGATAGTTACCCATTGCCTAGGATTGACCAGCTGGTCGATTCAACAGCCGGACATGAGTTACTATCATTTATGGATGCGTACTCTGGATACAATCAAATCCCGATGCACATCCCAGATCAAGAGCACACCAGTTTTGTCACAAAGGTTGGGTTATTTTGCTATGTAGTGATGCCCTTTGGATTAAAGAACGCGGGAGAAACTTACCAGCATTTGGTGAATCAGATGTTCAAAGATTAGATTGGTAGAACGATGGAAGTCTATGTGGATGACATGCTCGTGCAGTCATGGTAGTCAAACAACCACATCCGAGACTTAGCGGAGATGTTTAACATACTCAGGCATTGTGGAATGAAGATCAATCCTTTGAAGTATTCGTTCGGCGTAGCGTCAGGAAAGTTTTGGGTTTCATTGTGAATACGCGGGGAATCGAGGCTCGCCTGGAGAAGATTCAGGCTATCCGAGATATACAAGTGCCCAGAACTATAAAGAAAGTACAAAGCCTGAACGCAAAGGTGGCAGCACTGAGCCGATTCATATCCAGAGCCACGGATAAATGCATTCCCTTCTTCGACGTGATAAAGAAAGGAAAGAGGAATTTCGAATGGACATCCGACTGTGATAAAGAAAGTCCCCCGGTATTGTCGAAACCAATAAACCACGAAATGTTGTACGTATACTTGGCTGTATCCCAGCACGCTATCAGTACAACCATGGTTCACGAGGAAGACCGGGTTCAAAAGCCAGTTTACTATATTTGTAAACACTTGACGGGGGCAGAAAGAAATTATCCAAAGATTGAAAAACCAGTTATTCCTTGGTGATTACATCACGCAAGCTTCGCCCATATTTTCAGGCACACACAATCAGTGTTTATACTGATCAACCTTTGCGGTAGATACTCCAACGACCAGAAACTTCTGAGAGGATGTTAAAATGGAATATTGAGTTAAGTCAGTTCGATATTACCTAACTGCCACGAAGGGCCATACAAGTACAAGCATTAGCTGACTTCATTGCTGAATTTACTATGTCAGACGAATCAAACGACCACAATGTCATACCTCCCGTTCGATGGAAGATATACACCGATGGGGCGTCTAACGACCATTATTTGGGGGTTGGCATAGTTCTTGTAACTCCTGAGAACTGATCAGTTTGCCATGCTTTGAAGCTTGAATTCACAACAACGAATTACGAAGCCGAATATGAAGCGTTGATTGTCGGCTTAAGACTTATCACAGAACTGGGAGTAAAATCGGTTGAAATCTTTAGCGACTCACAGCTGGTGGTGTACTAAGTGCGAGGAGACTACCAAGCAAGGGGCAGAGACTTGCCCCATATTTGGTCCGAGTTCAGGAGCTGCTAGCGAATCTCGAGTATTATGATATTTCACATGTCCTGTGTGAGAAAAACAGAGCAGCCGATTCATTGGCAAAATTCGTGAGCACTGGCGATGCACATCAAATGGGATTATTTCCTGGTGATACCCTCTATGCTCCGAGTATAGATATGATGGAGATAGATTTCGCGTTCGAAACCGAAATCGAAAAGGAATCGTGGATGATCCCAATCAGGTAGTACTTGCTATTCAAGATCTTACCCGAAAAAGGAGCGAAAGACGACAAGTCCTTCGTAAGGCTTCACGATATATAATGCATGGGGTAATGTATCGAAGGGGATTCTTGACCCCCTTACTCTGGTGTGTAGCCCATGATGAGATAAAACGAATATTAAAGGAATTCCATGAGGGAGAGTGCGGTAACCATACTGGGGGGCAGACATTAGCAAAGAAAATCCTCCGTTATGGATACTACCGACCAACTGTGAATCAGAATGTTGCAGACTATGTGTGAAGATGTGACAGATGCCAGATATATGCAAAAATCCCGAGAGCTCCGCCGACGGAACTCAAGCAAATGGTCAGTCCCTGGCCATTTGCAATGTGGGGGATCGACCTAGTTGGTTCTTTACCCATATCCAAAGGTGGAGCGAAATATGCAATAGTTGCGGTCGACTACTTTACCAAATGGGCAGAAGCAGAGCCTTTAGCCACAATAACCACCAAGAAGGTTATTAATTTCGTCGTACGAAATATCATATGCCGTTTTGGCCTTCCACGGGCCATCGTTACAGACAATGGAACTCAATTCGAAAGCAAGGAGTTCAAAGAATTTTGTCAGAGATATGGCATTGAGAAGAAGTTTGCAGCGGTTGCTCACCCGAAAGCCAACGGACAAGTGGAAGCCGTAAACAAGATAATCAAGTCTATACTTAAAAAGCGTCTGGAAAAGGCTAGAGCAAGTGGGTGGATGAAATTTCAACGGCGCTTTGGGCCTATAGGACCACCCGTAAGACCGCGACTGAACACACTCCATTCGCATTGGCATATGGCACGGAAGCTGTCATACCCATGGAACTTGAAGTTCCATCACATCGGTTAGATTATTACGACCCCGCATTGAACCAGAATCTTTTATTGGAATCGTTGGACTTCATTGACGAAAAACGCGAAGAAGCCAATTTGAAAGTGGCCGCATGCAGACATAGAGTCGCTAAATATTATAACGGAAAGGTCCGACCAAGAATTTTTGGTGTGGGAGATCTCGTTTTGAAACGAGTTTTTTCGGTCCCATCTTATATGAATCCCGCATGGGAAGGTCCATACGTCATCGAATGGAAGCTTGGAGAAGGAACTTTCAAGCCAGCAACCGTCGATGGTGCGATACTCCCCCGAGCATGGAACAGTGAGCACTTACGGCATTATTATACTTTGTCTATTTCTTTCATGAATTAGTTGCATTTATTTCCAGTACGCTTTTATTTCTAGTTCTTGGCATGTAATAAGACAATTTAGCCTGCTTTCATTAATAAAGGCTTGAAGCCATCTGTTCTATGAATTACTAATGTTTCTGCGTATGATGATCCTGTGATAGGCGAATAAAATTATATTATTCTGGCTAACGTACGAACACGTGCAGACACCAAAACCTCCAAGTCCCCGGAGTGCGGACTGGAGTACTCTAAGTCCCCGGAGTGCGGACTCGAGTATAAACGACTCAAAAATCGAAGTCCCCGGAGTGCGGACTGGAGTACTCTAAGTCCCCGGAGTGCGGACTCGAGTATAAACGACTCAAAATCTCCAAGTCCCAGGAGTGCGGACTGGAGTAATCTAAGTCCCCGTAGTGCGGACTCGAATATAAACGACTCAAAATCTCCAAGTCCTCGGAGTGCGGACTGGAGTACTCTAAGTCCCCAAAGTGCAGACTCGAGTATATACGACTCAAAATCTCCAAGTCCCCGGAGTGCGGACTGGGGTACTCTAAGTCCCCGAAGTGCGGACTCGAGTATAAATGACACAAAATCTCCAAGTCCCCGGAGTGCGGACTGGAGTACTCTAAGTCCCCGGAGTGCGGACTCGAGTATAAACGACTCAAAATCTCCAAGTCCCCGGAGTGCGGACTGGAGTACTCTAAGTCCCCGAAGCGCAGACTCGAGTATAAACGATTCAAAACTCCAAGTCCCCAGAGTGCGGGCTGGAGTACTCTAAGTCCCTAGAGTGCGGACTCGAGTATAAACGATTCAAAACTCCAAGTCCCCAGAGTGCGGACTGGAGTACTCTAAGTCCCCAAATTGTGGATTCGAATATAAGTAATTTAAATCCCTAAGTTCCACGATGATGAGCTAGGACACTAATTACTTTCAAGTCCCCGATGGGGGGACTAAACAAAATTCTAAGTGCTTGAAGCACGGAAGGAAAGATGAACAACTCTCAAAGAATCTCCGAGCTATATGAAGGTGAACCGAGAAGTCCATGTTATTCGCAACAGCCTGGATTTAAATCACAATTACACAAAAATTGAACGACAAGAGTCTTTTGAAAGACGGAAAAACTAAGTTTTATTCACCAAAAATAAGTTTATACTACAATTCCTCCGAAGCTTGGAGTCAATTTATTTACATAAACTACGAAAACAAAAATACTTGCATAATCTAAACTAGCTCTTATTGAACGAGAGCGAAAACTACTTCTTTGACTTCTTTGACTTTTTGCCCGATGACTCCTCCCCGGTACACTTATCCTTGATATCTTTCTTTGACGGGGGAGTGACAGCTGAAGTAGTATGAGGAACATCCGTGGGTTTGGACCTGCCAGGGAGAATGACCTTCAACGGCTTGTTCAAAGGATCGTCTGGGTCCACAACTTTAGGTTCGACCTTGATCTAGATCGTCACTTCCTTCTCTTTCTCAAGCTTCTCCTTCATGCTCAGCTTGGATGTATGCTCAGAGACACCTGTAATTTCAACTTCAAACTCCCATCAATGGGAGAGGAAGTCTCAGATTTATCTTCATCAAGCGCTCCGATCACTTAGGCGTCTGGACCGGGAGCCTCTCCTGCATGAGTGGCTTCACTCGTTTCTTTCCTCACCTCCTTGGCGACATCGCTTCTCGGAGTAGGCTCAAGATCAGAACGCCTGCACAAAATCACGAAAATTAAGTATTAGAATACGATAGCTTCTGGTGGAAAACAAAAGCTCTTGGGATGTTAAAGAAAAAGAGTTGCCTACCAGGTTCCGGCTGGCTCTCAACCGTCAAGGGGGTCTCACCCTCCGGAATAGGGGACAAAACATGAACACCAAGGCCGGGGTCCACCGGGTCGTAGCCAATGTGCTGTTCAAAAGGATTGAGTATCGACCGGCTGGTCGACTGGGTAGGCACACGAGCTAGAGACTCAATTCCGGATGGACCGACGATAACTTCTTTTCCTTTTGTGGAAGGGGAGCCCTTGCAATAAATAGCTTTAGCCGCTGACAGGTCCGAAGGCTCATTTCCCTTGAGTAATTCTTTTATCAAGGCCCCCTCGTCAACCTCCTCATTACCGTGTTCGTCCTTCTTGATTTCAATTAAAGTCGTCCTTGCCTCGGCCAAAGATTCGAGATAGCCCTCGCCCAGAAAAGTCAAGTCTCGACGCATGAGAACGCGGGCATTGAATTCAGCGATTAGCAGGTCAAACATGCTTTTGACCTCCTCCCTACCTTCTTCTTTAGCCGCCTCAAGACAGGAGTCGATATCCACAGACGCTATCTTCTTTCCCTCTTCATGAGCTTCGCTCTTTAACGTCTCGACTTTGGAAAGCTCGTCCTCAAGTTTCTCCTTTAAGAGTCGAGTAGCAACGATGTCATCACAGTATCGTTGTGACTCTTCTTGAGCAGCCGTTTTCTCCTCTCTCTCTTTACGGAGCTGCTCCTCAAGTTCTTTAACCCGAAGACAGAATGCATCCCTCTCTTTTTGTACCGAATCTTTTTCCAAAGCCAAAGCCCCAAAGCGTTGTACCGCCTCGTCGAGTTCTTTTTTGTGAGTCGGTTTCAGACGATTTACGGCTTCGGCGGTGTCCTTGGCGCTCTGCTGGGCGGCCTCAAGTTCAGACTTGTAAGTCGCAATCTCTTCGTCCCGAGCTTTAATGATATCTTTGTCGTGGATAGCCTCAAGCTTCAAGCGATCGATCTCATGTTGGCACTCCATGGAGACTTCAGAAAGTTTTTCAGCTAAATAAACAAACACGTCATGTTGAACATAGACGTCGTTGGTACAGGCGATGGCGCTCTGCTTGACATGTCCGGGAATAGGATGAATCGTCGGGAGGAATTTCAGGCCATCAAAGCATATTTTTGGAAATTTATCTTTATGCTCAGCCAACCTCTCCAATACTGTTAGATCTGTTGCAGGAGCAGGAGGAGACGACTTAGAAAGTTCAGCTCCCCTGTAAGGATCTCGGGATTGTCCTATGGAAGAGGAGTCGGAGTGTTGATCCCGGGGGACATCGGATTGCGACCCCTTGTGGCCATGCTTATCTTTGCTTTGCTCCGGGTGAGAAGAGGTATCCTGGTGGTATTTTGGCTGGTAGTAAGTTCTCTTCCTAGATGACGAGTTCCGGGAATGATAATCTCTATCGCCCTCACCATCTCTGTCCAGATGTCTTCCGGAACCCGAGTCCCATCCAGGTTGAAAAAGATAGACGAAGCATGAAGGAGATCAATGCCGTGTGTACGCCGCATGTCACCTGCACAGAATTTAAATAACAACGAATTAGCAAAGAGTAGCGTTTTGACAAAAATTTAAGTGGAAGGCAAAGTGCAGATGTTTGTGTTTGTGTCCTAGTATTTTCCCCCTGACGGACCAGTTTCTTTACTAACGGGAGTTTTTCCCCTGGCTTTGGGCAAGAGCACCTGCATCGCCTCTGATAGGCGAGTGAAGTTTAAGCGCTTTCGGATCGTCAAAATCATAATTGAGCAGATCATCGGGTATGGAGAGATTCGATAGGCCCTTTAAAGAACTTTCCAAATGCTGTGAAGTAGCCTCATTCTCCGCTAGAATAAGAGTGACTTTAGAGGGTGCGCCAACTTTTTCGCTCCGTATCTTGTACGTCAGTCTCATTTTCCTCTTCGAAGGGGAAGATGACGTTTCGATGTCATTCACTTCGACTATTGGATCTTGAGTGGGACCCACGTTCTCATCTTGTACTTGGTTGTTTCATTCTCTTTAATTTCCCCCTCTTCTGGTGCGTCAGGAGTCCGACGTGCTGATGATTCAGCTAATTTTTTCCCTTTTCCAGAGGTGGGCCTAGGTGCGGTGACGCCTTGAGGAAGGCTAATCCGACGGTCTTCGGCCAACAGCCCAAACCTTGTAAGTGACTCATTCGAAATGAGAGTTCGAATGTCCCGTTCTTCGGCAAGAAGAGCTCTAATAGCATCAACGGCTTCGGAATATCCGCGGCCGTCGGGACATGGATTGATACCTGAAAAGGTTGTAAAAAGAGTTAGAAAAGGCACGGCTTCGACTAAGCATGAACATCAATCCGGAGAAGAGACTTACTTCTTTCCACCCATCTCCTCGCAAAACCAGGAGGACAACGCACGTAAAAGCATTCCTGCTTGTATAGGGCGAACTTGCTGCAAGACCCATTTAAGATTTGGCATTTGCGATGTGGCTTGAGAAACATGTAAGAGGGGCTGTCTCTCCGCTTCTTGATCATATATATATATATATATATATATATATATATATCTGATGTCTCCCGGGGTTAGGGGCCTGGAGAGGACATTCATGAAGAGGATATAGGTACCATAGATGAAGCCATGACCGTTCGGGTGCAGTTGCGACGGGGCAATGTCTATGCATTGTAGCACGTCCCGAAGAAACAAGTTAAACGGTGGCACACTACCGACCCAGCAAATAAACTTATTACAGGCAGTACATCCAACTGGGGGTAGGTGTGGACGATCATGCCCCGATGGAACTAATACATTATCGAAGGGAATTCCATGGACGGAGCATATCCGACGGACTGCACTTTCGTTGATCTTCGAAGCCTGTGAATCGACTGGGTTGTCCAAGAAAATTGATGCCTCCGGGGCTGTGCAGTTAAAGCGCTCGGCAGATTCAAAGCGGTGGAGGTGCAAAAAGTCATAGCGGGGATACAACGAGGATATAGCGGGATATAGTGGATGGCTCTAAAATAGCATATAAACTCGTACTTAATGTTTTTACAAATATATAAATGGTATTAAATGAAAAATTATCATTCAATTGAATTATAATTAATGCATAAATAATTTTAAACAAAAAACATGTGCGAATATACTTTAGATAAACGTAAAACTGTTATATAACATAATTGAATTTAGTAGAATATTAGAGTATTTTCATTTCTGAAAATATATTAAAATTTAAATCAAATAAATTAGTTTCATAATTTTTACAATGTATAAATGCAATTTTTTAATTCATTTTATTAAAAAAGATATAGCGGAAATAGCAAAATATAGCGGGAATAGCGGGATATAGCGGAAATAGCGGGGATTAAGCGGAAAGGCTATATTTTGGGCTATATGGAAAAAGCGTAGCGGTAGAAATCCACTATGAGATATAGCAGGGTTATAGTGGGGTAATAGCAGGGCATTAACTACACAGCTCCGGGGCATCGGGAGCTAAGTTATGAGAAGGGGAAGTCGACGGGTTAGAAGTATCTGCAATCCCTTGTTTAGAAGATGGCCCAAGTCTATCTGAGATTGTGGTGGAGCTAGATTTCTTAGACATCTTTGATGGAAATTGAATCCTGCAGAGTACCTGATGAACTATACTTGAAAAAAAATCGACGTCAGAATTAACAACACAAGTATTCCCCCTGTGTGGTGTGTGAACTAGTGCGATCATTCGTGTGTAAGCGCTAAAAAATTAATATTCACGGAGTTAATGATATAAAGTTGAGCTTCGAATCGTCGCCTTCGAAGACCGTCATTGCTGACCGTCTCCAAAAGCCTGCCTTATGGTGTTTACAATTTCGGACTTAGAAATTGGCGCTAAATGTTAGAAGAAATTATCTGTTTTTGTCGATTTAAGTTCAGGCTTGTGACTACTTAAACTAGGAAGTTATCAGTCCAGATCAGTTCGATATGCTAGTGTGCTGGGGTCCTTGTCCTTGTTTTGTTATATGATTAGGCGAGGTGAATAAGTGTTCGGCCTAAGTACTGTTCGGCTAAAACATGGTTCGGCATTCATGACTGTTCGGCCTAAGTAATGTTCAGCTAAAATATGGTTCGGCGTTCAAGTCGTTCGGCCTAAGTATTGTTCGGCTAAAACATGGTTCGACATTCATGAGTGTTCGGCCTAAGTATTGTTTGGCTAAAATATGGTTCGGCGCTCAAGTCATTCGGCGAGTCATGACGGACAATGTTGTTCGGCATTCTAGCCAATTCCATCTCCTCCTCTATTTTTCCCTCCAATCTCGTTCGGCATGAGAGAACCGTGCCAAACCACAGAACATCTTCCAACAACTCCCTTGTGTGCTCACCTTTGGCCACTTCTCTCCTCCACATCATCTAGCCCTAAAAAATATCCTAATCGCAGTTCGGTTCTTTCACCCACGCAACACCTATTGGCCGCGGTTCTAATTTGCAAACTTAAGCCTCGTATTAAGTCAAGGAAAGCATTTAAATAAAAGTGGTCGATACCTAATAAATGTAGTGAAACTTGGCAGAAATCTGGAGTTAAAGGCGCGGTTTTGATTGATCCCGAATGATTTGGGAAAAGGAATGATGTTAGAGGAGGGAAGAGTAGTTAAATTCTTGGAGTTTGTTAAAAGGCGAGGTTCGTGAGTACAAGATCGCAGAGGTAAAAGTGAAAAAGAGGGGAAGAAGGAGGATGCCAGGTTTATAGAGAAGAAGGGAAGTCGAAGAGACTGTGACCGGTAGAACCGGTCAAGGCGATATCGTTCGGCATCAGTTATCTTGGTTCGTTCGGCACCTCGAGTGCTCGTCTTCAGCTAGGTTATTCGGCATTCGCACTACGTTCGGCACACACCACCTCACCTGGTGTTCGCAAGAAAACACCTCCGAAGAAAGTAAACCAGGGTTCAAAGCGAAGCATAAAGGGCACGTAATTCAAAGCGTATCACGTTCGGTACACTTTGGGGGGCAAGTGTTTCCTAGAGATTTGGCCAGGCAACTAGGCGCTCGACATTTACTTACCATTCGGCATTCTGAATGCTTGGCATAAATGGTTCGTCTGGAATTCATGTTCGAATAGCAGTCGCGAGTACTCGGCATTGAGAAGTGTTCAGCAGTAAGGGTCGCTCGGCATCTAGAAGCGCTCGGCATCCAGGAGCGCCCTGCATTCAAGTTCGCTCGGCATCCAGAAGCGCTCGGCATCCAGGAGCGCTCGACATTCAAGTTCGTTCGGCATCTATAGGACGTTCGGCATGGAAGAACATTCGGCATTGAGAGACGTTCGGTATTGTATATCGTTCGACATCTATGAACGTTCGGCATGGCAGAATCGTCCGACATCCCATATTGTTCGGCATCCAAAGATCGTTCGGCATAAGTCTCATTCGGCATCCAAAGATCTTTCAGCAAAAGTCTCGTTCGGCATCCAAAGACTGTTCGGCATCCCGAGATCGTTCGGCAGCCAGAGGTGCTCGACATTCGTCCAATCTCAATCAACTTCAGCTATTGCTCATCATACACTCCCCATCCAGTACCTCACTTCGTTTGGCATGATGGTGGTGGTTCGGCATTTGGTCGTTCGGCATGTTAGGTTCGGCACACAGAGCCTACTCCATTTGGGCCGAGGTATTCAGCTACCAGGCTCACCAAGGAAGTCCAACCCACCTTCGTCTATAAATAGAGAGGCAGGGGCACAGTGAAAAGTATCGGTTTTTGAAGAACACTAGGGAAACTCTCCCACATTCAATACTCACTCAAGACTTAGTCTTTCAACTTTGCAATTGTATTCAAGTAATCGGAGATGGATTGTATCTGTAATCAGTTACCAAGCAAAGGAATAAAGATTAACTTCAAAGTGGACATAGGCAGTTACGCCGAACCACTATAAATTTGGTGTTCTTGTTCTTTGCATTTAAATTTACATACTGTCTTCTATTTTAATTCACTATCTTCATTAATCTCTCTACACAATCTTTCTTAAGGGTTTTAGTGACCAATTTTGGTGCTAACAAATATAAAACATTACTAATGAGGCTCCACTTTCCTTTAAATTTTAACATCCCAGGCCTCTATATTTACATATTATTTTCTTTACTCTACTACTTTATTAGGTTTATACAAACCCCCAATATTCCAACACAACATCGTCAATTGGAGTTTCTATATATGCTTATAACGACCTAGAATTTTAGTCATTTGAATTTGGCATTTTAATTTCGTTTAAATATTAAAAGGTTAATTTTATAAGTTAAATAACTTAAATTTCAAATATAGCGATTTTTTTGATAATTAAATTGTTGAATTTAATATTGGAATTGTTTAAATAATTAAATCTTGAATTTAATATGAATAGAAATGATTTCAAAAATTGATTTAAAATGTATTTGAAAAAGAAGATATAAAACTTTTAAATTGAATTTAAAAGTGATTAAACTGATTTTGGAAATTATTCATTTAAATTAACATGCAAAAATAGCCTTCCAGGGCATTATCTTGGATTTTGATGAAATCCGTTCCATTAGATTGGTAGTGGTGTATTGTAATATGCTATCGAGTTTCGTGACTATTGGACGTATTGTTTGGGCATGCGAGATCAAATCGCATAGAAACTAATTTCAAAAATTATATAATATAGTTGGGTCTAAAATGTTATCTTTTGCATATGATCGAATTAAATCTCGATACTAGTTCTATTGTGTTCAAAATAGGGGTATAACATATAGAACGTCAGACGACACGTCTCGTTTGGAGTTCGTGATTTTCGGATGTTTAAATAGCTTGAAAATTTAAATTTAAAATAATATATATCTATGTCCTATTTTATTTGACCATACCCCATAGCCATACCCAAGCATATCAGCCCATCCATTTCCATTTAAAAACCGCGTGTATCAAGAACAAGGTTCCATTTTTATTTTAGCTTCCAAATTTAAAACCTTGGCCAAATCTAACGGCCATTATCAATAGGGACTACTCGGAGGCATTTCAGGCGATGGCTCCAACTAGTAAAATGCTCGGTTGGGCATGTTGAGCATGTTGACCGATTGAATTTTAGTGTGGTGGCGCATGGTTGCCAGGGGGAGGCTGCGATCTCGAGCAGCCAATTTGGGTTTCGTCATTTTTTTGTCACGTCCGTGCGCATTGGCTGGCGCGACGCGGCGTTGGATGGGGGTGGCATGACATTGACGGTGTGGCTGCAGGTGGTGGTCAGCGGCATCAGGATGGTCGAGCGCGATTTGATAAAAAATAAGAAAGAAAGTAAACGATGTGCGACGGGGGAGGGAAGCAGATAAGAGAAGGTTTAGTATTAATCTTTTAATTAATCTTAGGTTAATTCTGTTTAATTATTTCTAAAGTTTGTCAATTCATATTAAACTCGTATGAGGTCCAAATTCAACGCGACGAGTTGCATTGTGATCATGTCGATGAAGGCTCTATAGAATTGGATTGGACGGATTCGGAGCTAGTTAGAAATTTGAATTAAAATTGGACGTTCGTTCAATTTTAATTCAAGACGGAACTTTCGAACGACTTTAAAATCAATGTCAGTTAATCTCACCTTTTTGGTTAATCATAAAATTTATATGGTCAGTAAAAATTATTTATTGGATGCGTAGGTATTTTATTATTGATTGTTATTGACTATTTGGATAATTTGTTAGTTATTATTAGTTGGATTGGATATATTCCTGCATATTGGAGTGGCTGAGACCCTATTACATTCCCGTGTAAGAGTGGATGACCCTTTGTGTATGAATCTCACCTTGAAGCGGTTGATTTATATTTTTATGATTTTATACCGTATGTGATGTAGGGGGACAGGTTGGAGGGATCCAACATGATTCCTCACACTTTGATTTTACTTTCGTATATATTGTGGTATACAATATGTTGTATGTTATGTTGGATGACGTGAACATGATTTTGCTTAATTAGTCCTTTAGTAGCACTGTGCCTTATTTTGGTATTTTAAAAATAATATAAACTAATGGTTTGATTTAAAAAAGAATTCCAAGTGATTTGAAAATTTTGTATGTTTAATAATTTTTCCAAAGTAAAAGTATGATTTTTAGAGATTATAAATTATGGTTTTATAAAATATTAAATAGATATTTTGAACTATGAATAAATTTGTTTTAAATCTTGGAAATAAGTTCATGTTTTAAAATAAAGGATTACGGTTTTAAAAAGAAGATAGAAATAATTATTAGCCGGTTTATACAAAGAAGTATGCATATAATATATATAAATGTTAAGATTTATTTGTAAATATGGAGATTTATAAAGGCAATAATCTATAAAGTGGCATTTACAAATAAAGTTAAGATTTGTAAAATCGTAATTTATTATAAAGGGATAGATTTATAAAAGGTACATTATAAATTAAAATGAAACTATTATCATTTAATAGATTAGGGGAATAAATCGAATGGTGAATTTATTATAAGATGAGAAACGATATCCTATTTTGGAAATTTAAGATGTGGGTAAATTTGGGGTTGTTAAACGATATTTTATAAATTGAAGGAAATTTATAAAAGAAATTTATACCTATGGGAGAAAAGCTAAAATGGTTGAAATTATGTTTTCGGATAGGGTTGTATAAATAAGCGAAATTTATAAAGAAATAGAGGTATAAATGGTTTCATAAATAAAGGAATTTTATGAAGGAATGTATTATAAAATGGGAAGAGATTCATAAACATGGTTTATAAATACGGAAATGATTATATTGAATTAAGTATGGATTTTTATCAAGGAATATATTTATATTTCAAAGGTTGTTATTCATATTAATATCATTTAAAGGTTGTTTATCAATAATTTTAATATTTTGAAAGGTTAATTATTAAAAAATATTAATATAGTTTGAAATTGATTATAATTATTTATCAGTAAAGTTTTGAAAATTAATTATTTGTATTTACAAAATGTTGAAGATAAATTATTATTGTTTATTTAGAAATGTTTTGAAAATTATTAATTATTACTTTAAGATGTTTAAAATTTAGTATTTATTTATTTATGATGTTATTAGCTTATAGTAGTGTTTAAAGGTAAATGGTTAGAATTTATTTATAATTGTTTTCAAGATTTGTAAATGGAGTTTTGTAAACAGATGGGGTATTTGTAAGAGGAATCTTATAAGATGTTTTAGAAAATGTAAAGGAAATTTTCTTAAAAGGGGTAAAAGCATTTTATAAATGGTTTAAACATTCATAAAAGAATTTTAGAAATGGGTTTATGGATTTACAAAAGGTATTTTATAAATAGTTTTGTGGATGTTTAAAGGAATTTATAAATGATTTTAGAATTATATAAAAATGAAATCTTCCAAATTGTTGGTGAATATTTTTATACCACTAAGATAAGCATGTAGAAATTTTTTCTAAGTAGTGAGAAATAGGGATTTTTGGTCTCTAACAATCTTTGTAGCAAGAATTCTTGATTCAAGTATTACAAAGTGAATTTAATTCATAAAAGATTCATTAAAAGAAGGCTTAGTGTTGTTTGGTGCTTAACAAGTTTTGGTTTGCCCATGGAATTTTTCTGGTTAAATGTTTATTACTCGATAGTTAAATAACCGACTATCATATTTAGACCCAAACATAACTTTGGAAATATCCAGGAGAAAACACGTGAGTTATATGGCACAGTCATCTTCGATGATGCTGCACTGTGCGTATAAATCTCGTTTCTTTCTCCTAGGACAATGATAAGGAAATCCATCCACTAACAGTTAGAGGGTGATCTCCGCTCTTATCTTTGACTGTTTATTTCTTAAAGAACCGAGGTTGAGTTTACTGGAAATTATCGAATGTTGTTTCAAAGAGACTGGGATCAGATATATCGATCCAACAAATGCGTTTCGAAGTGAAGACATCTTGAAGATGATGGAATTGGAGATAGAGCTCTCAAATGTTTCGTTCAGTCCCATAACGAACTTATATGGATGAATGATGGTATTGCATTGTTGCCTCGAGGGCAGTTTTAACATTTCAAGTGGAAAGTGCTATCTAAAAGGTAAAACCTAGCCTCAAGCCTCATCAGCCGAGAATGACTAAAACATGAGAGATGCAGCAGGGCTAAGTGGGTCACTTCCAAGTTGGGTATGGTCATCCCTATCCAGAGCCACTATTATCCCTCATTTATATGCTTTAGGATCCATTAACGAAGGGGTGATCATATTCGGTACTATCCAGTGAAGGGTAGGCCGGTTCTATGTTGGCATGGGTCGATAGGTTCGACCTAATTTTATTTATCTAGAGATGCACCGTGACGGGAGGTACCCCAGTAGCCCAGTCATTGTGTGGAATCCATTTCCAATACGAACCTTTAAGGTTTTAGTTGTATACCTATTATGCTGGAATTTAATTAATGTAATAATTTCGGCTAAGCTAAGTATTTGTACTTAGACACTATTATAATACTAGAGAATTTCGTATGGAATAGTATTGGTCATCGTAAGGTAAAAACCCATCTGTGATTATGTGTGGCATGGTCTTACGAGATACTATTGATTTTAAAGGTTCATATAATTTAAAAATCTTGTTGGGTGTGTTTTCTCATGATGATTTCCAGACTGACTCAAGTGTTATTTTATTATAATGCTCGGGTCAGACCGAGCATATTTATAGATTACTTTGGACGCATTGGAGCATAGAAGACGAGTTGGAGCTCGTCAAGTCGTATTCACATATTATTTTTTTCGTAGCTTTGTTGTTGAAATCAACATCAATTGTGAGGGCAGATCGTTATAACCGTCCGTGCTGATGATTGTGATCATTGTTGTACTCTAATGGATGTAAGTATATAACAGTTTCTCTTTTGTAAAGATCATTGATATTATATTCTATGTTGTTCCGCTACGATTGTGAGATTCTATGTTGTATTTAGTTTCTTTTCTCTTTCTCTTCTCTTCTTCTTTCTTTCTTCTTTCCCATAACTATCCGTCTTTCCGTTGATTTGGGTTGGACATGTGTGGTTTATTGTCAGCTTGAGTTATACGGATTAGCGGGTTGTTATCATGCTTCTTGACTACTTGCATTGAAAAGTGGCACCTTTCTTTCATCATTTTTTCCCTATTGCCTTGTCCCATTCAAAGTTTTTCTTCACCAACAATTCTCTTTTCATCGAGTCTATTTTTTTTGTGCTTACTGGCGATTCTCTTGGGTTCATACACAGTTTTTTCCAACATAGGGTAATGATCATATGAACTATCCTATTGCTCCTTAGCCTTAGAGGTTGAGCTTGGATCTTCCTGCAAAGTAGACATACAATTCTCATTACGCTTCACATCTTGGAAATTGAAAGATTTACTATTATCAAAAGATAAATTGGGGGAACTAGATCCAGCTTTAGCCTTAGGGGGTCCGATGATGATGAATGAAGTTCACTGAGGTGAACTGGGGCAGATAATGGTGCTACTTGTATGAAATTATCCTCTTTGGACCCTTCAAAATGGACAGAGGATTCAAGAGCAAATATGCATTCATTTAGTGTAGCCTCCCTCTTTCCAGGAATCCGAGGACATAAAATCCTCACTTTCTTTTATAGGGTTCTTTTCTTATGCATATGAATTCTGTTTTTGTTGTTTATTTGCTAGTGAATCTGGGCAGATGGTCTCTTTAGATCTAGTTGTAATAGACAATTCAACTAGAACGATGCTTTTGATTGCATTTTATTGCTCTAATGTAGCTTCCTTTTCCTTTAATGGATTCTTTAAAAAGAAAATCTACCTTTTGAAGTCGCTTTACTCTCTTCCTTTTAGTACTCATTCACTTTCGACGAATTTTCCTTCAGGTTTGGACTTCTTTGTACCTCCCTTGCCTCTGTGTCACTTGTGTCTCTCCTATCTGATGTTGAGTTGGCCACACTTTTTTTATTTGATACCTTCATGTCACCCCTCTCAACTTCTATGACAGGATTGGCCTCATCGAAATCCTTTTGCTTCTCCTGAACTTCTTATAGGAACTCTTCTTCTCCTACATACTCATTATTGGTAGATTTCATCTCTTTTGGTTGCCATGTTTTGATTAGCGAACATTGCCTTTTAGTATGGCCAAAACAACAGCAACTATACATCTTGGTGGTGTATTTTCATATATAGCTTTTTGCACAATTGTCTCCTTATCTTCCCTTATTGCTCTAGGAAATTTAGAAATCCCACCTCACCTTTGATATCAACAAGAATCCTTATAAGAGAAATTCTTGATCTATTTCTAAAGGCCTCGTCTAGATTAATTGGAGTTCCTAGAGTACTAACAAGCGGTAAATAAAAACATAGGCCTAGAAGCCTCACCCACACTGACATAGACGTAAGGAGACGTCTACCTGTCTTCATTTAAGGATTTGATTTCTTCATGATAATAGGATTTTCGTCAAAAAACCAAGGACCACTTTATTAAAATTTTACATAGTTTATAATGACTCAAAGGGGAGTGAATAGTGCTTTTTAACAATTGTAAATCCTTTCAAATTTCTTTCAATTATAATGCTAAATCATAGATTTTCAACATAGAATTGTATCAACAATTAATCATAGATGCAAACATAGATAAAATAAAATTAGAAAGTAAAGTTAGAGAGTTAGAGAGATGATACCAGGGATTTTATACTTGTTCGGATTTCTCATACATCCAGTCCCACACAATTGCTTGTACAGATTTCTTTTCAAATGCTAATTTTTAAACGGGCAAAAGGCAAAACCAACCATAATCTCGATTCTGTGGCTACCAAATGCATTGTATTGATTTTCCAGGTTTAGGGTACACCCGCTTGATTTGGATGAGCTACAAGCACACCCACTTGGATTTTTGGCCTACCAAGCACACTCAGTTGATTTGAACGGGCAACAATCATACCCAAGCAAATGCAAATAGAGTTTAATGGTTTTTCCAAAGGCAATTTCTTGAACTTTGGATACAATGGGTCCTATAGCCTCTTGGACAACACTTTGATCTTTGATTTGAGAGTGAGATGATTCCAAAATAGTAAAAAAGCAGTATTGAATCAATAATAAAAGTTTGAATTGATTTGATTTGATTTTGAAGAGAATTTATATAATTTAAATAGAGTTTTCGCGAGAGTAAGAGGTGGGAAGAAAATAAGATAGTATTTGCTAAAAAATTCATTGAAACCTTCTATATATAGTTTATAAACAGATGCGTCTGTTTGCGAAGAAATGCAACAAATAGACACTTCATTTCAAAATTTGAAAATTTGTTTTGCACATATATGTCGACATACCTAGTATACATATGTCGACATATGTATGTGATTTTGAATAAACGTTTTATATTTAAAATATCTAAAAATACCGTGCTTTTTAAAATGATTGGATATTTTGTAAACTTGTTTAAACATGTTTTATAAACATTTTAAACTTTGAAAAGCTTTTAGAAAATATTTTTTAAATACATTTGAAAATTTATTTTGTTAAAAAATATAAAAGATATAAAAATAAGAGATAGAGATCAAAGATTGCTACTTGGGTCTTTAATAATATCCAATGACTCTATACAGTATATTATAGCCTTGAGATCTTCATATTTGGTCTTTATACTCATGAGCCTTTATGTCTATTTCTTTAATCTTTATACTGTACAATCTTCGATTCAATACCTGTATAATATCCTACACTATATACTATATAACTTGGTATAACATTAGAATCCATATTTTATGTATATTGTTGCTTATTAAGGTTGTTGTCATCAAAAAGAATATCAAGGTATTAATAAGTTTTAATTAAATAACGGAAATGGTTTCATTCTTTCAATTAAAACAAATCCACTAGTTCATTTCCTACGGTCATTCACTTTTCTATTCATTTTTCTCTTCTCTCCTTCTTACCTTCCATGGCTAAAAAACAAAATAAAAATTTCCAAAATTTTATCAACTACAAATCAAATGAAAACGTAAAAATAATGAAACATAAGTGGCTAATCCATCTCTTGTAAGAATTTGGTATGGATTTGGAGATATGAGAAGATATCTTCATTCGGGGCGCAAATCATTGGATTCATTTTTGGGTAATTCTAATTTTATTTATTTATATATTCATCATGTTTACATGTTTTAGATTCTATTCATGTTATATCTCTTTAATTTTATATGTTCATCTGGTAATATAACTAAGATCCCAATTTTCGTCCACCCTAATAAATTGTATAATCATCGTGTTGAATTAATTTATATCTTCCTTTGTTTTACATCTCCATTGGCTATATGTTTATTATGATTGACATATTTCAAATACTTTATCTCATTTAATTGTTTGCCTGTATTTTTTGTATAGTTAGATCTAAATTGTCTTATAACGAATTTGTATGTGCCTACGTTGTTCGACTACTTTTTTCATTGTTTTGGTATTATTGTTTATATAAAAAAGTAAAGCTATTTTATCATGTTATATAAAATTTTGTAACATTTGTATACATGAACACAAATAAACTATATTTATGTGTTATATAAATTTATCTTGGAAATTGATTTCTTGTGGTATATGGTAATTTTCTAGAAAATAATTCTTTTGGTTATTACATTCATAAAAGCAAAAGTTTTCTTTTGTTTTAGAATTCATAAATGGTCTTTTGTCTAAAGTTATAAGCTTCTATGTTTCATACTTAAGTTAAAAGATTGAATTAAATTTGTTAACATTAAGTTTAAACATATATGTTACTTTAACTATAATCTTTATATATAAATATATAACTTGCGGTTATCTACACACACACACATATTTTTATGTCATTTTAACTTAAACCAAAAACGGAATTTTGCGTAAAGTTGAAAATTTTATTTTCAAACTCTTCCTTAATTAAAACCAATGTTACAATTATTAATTCTTTATTTGGAAACATATATAATATGGGCAAACATATTTTTAACACGTATATGTGTAAACTTATATATTTTAAAGTCAAAACTTTTGACAATGAAGGCATTTACAAAGGGCTAAATGGGTCCGTTGTGGTATAATCCCAGCACCTATACATGACCACATTAACCATGCATACTACTTTCTTATTGCACTTACATAATATTCATTAGATTATATTTGGATATACTCACAATTTATTATATATATAAACTCCTTATTAATGACATTTAATAAATCACTTGATTTAATTAGAGCGAGATTAATGAATGCTTTTATATGCCAATAATGCAAAATCTTCCCTCAATTAGTTACATCAATTTTAGAGAGAAACGAATGGTTTTCTTCTCTATATTAATAAGTAATTGTTACATATATGGGTGTATTTGATATGCTTATAAATTTAAACTTAAATTAAATTTAAACACCATTTTAAATTATTTAACTAAATATGATTTTATATAAAACTTCACTAGATTGAATCTAATATACCTTTAGACTTCATAGGCTCAATATATCCAAGATAGTTTTTTTTTTGAAATGTACCTATTTCACTCGCTTTTGATTAGCCCGGTTTCGGTGGATATTATATCTATTCCTTTTTTGGTGATATTTTGTGTATTTATATAGACCGAGATGGATATGCTTTGTGTTTTTTGAATCGTGCCCTTGACAAAAATCATCCATAATCGTTATGGAATCCAGGTGCATTAGAGCATGGATTGTGGGAATCATGAAATAGTGGGTTGTTACATTCGGTATCGGAATTTAGGTTACCCGATTACCATAAATTGGAGTGAAACTAAGAGTATGTGCTAGTATTTTATAACTTATGCATATTGCATTTAGGCATCATAATTTGGTTTCTTGTACTCTTAAAAATCTTTTGGGAACATTGGTAATAATTCTCAACTATAGATAGTTACTATAAGTCATGTTACTTGAGCATTGGTTACTAGTTACACCATTGAAATTTCGGACATTTAGATTCTAAGTTGTTCTTGAATAAATACAAGCTACAACATAGGGCACCCATCTCCAATGGGAGTCCTACATGTACCAATAATAGTTAGATCGATGCATATTCCTTCACCACCCTCGCTTCCCATTCTTGACTTCCTAGGGCTCTGTAGATATTCCTTTTTCTTGGGAGACAAGCCATATATGGAAACAAAGTCGTTCATTAAGGTTCAAGCACGGCTCCGCACTAGTGAGTAGATATTGATGGTATAGTGCTTAAGAGTTTGGAAAAGAGGAAAATTGCTTTTAGGCAACCATAAAAGAAGCTTTATGTTGGTAGGATGCTGTGATTTGGAAATTGGACGAACATGTTATGAACCGAAAAGAATTTTGAAGGAGATTTAGGTCTAATTATATTTTTGAGGCTAAGAAGAGGTTACAAGTGGAGAAGTTTATATATCTCCTACAAGATGATAACATCTTAATGGTGTAACACCCCGTAAAATGAATCACAAATAAATAAAGTAAATTAATTAAATGTGATAAGGTAGAAAACAGAAATTTTATAAAAGTTGGAATTTGACCACAAAAGTTATACCGTTGTGTTCATGGAGAAATTCCGAGGTTCCAAGTATAGTATGCTGAAAACGAAGATCGAACAAAGAAGTCATGAGTGTTTGAAGTTTTTAGGTTTAAAATAATTTGAATAGGATTCAAATAAATAACTAATTCCCTAACTTGAAATTAATAATTAATTGTGATTAGACTTGAGGGTTAAGTAACGTTAAAAATCAATTAATGTTAAAAGTTAATCAGGATATGAAATCAATAAATAATCAAGCAACAGTAAAATAAAATAGATGCTTCCCAAAATAAGGGTAGCAGTTGACCCAACACGTCAAGGGTTCGACCTAGAGATCGACCGTATGGGTAGACCGCTTGGAGCATTGGGGTCGAGCACCTTGTTGTGCAACCTATTTTGATGAGTTATATGTTTCAAATTTATCCATTTTTAATCTACTCTCATTCAATGGTCCGTGTGCATTTCCATCCACTATAAATTTGCCCCTAGACCTTTCACTTTTATCCACTAATATTTTATATTCATTTCTTCTTCTTCCAACCTATCCTTATTCTATTCTCCTCTAACTATTTTGAATGTAATAAATATATATACCTCTTCCCTATTGTGTCTATGTATATCAAAAGAGAGAGATTTTGGAAGAGATTGTGAGGCATACGGATCCAAGGATGGCGAAGCTAAGGCTATTTTGTGAGTGGAAACCTTAGTGTTTCATTTTAGCAATTTTTTAGTGTATTTCTTTTTGCATTTGAATAAGCCTTATAGATTTTGAGATTTTGAAAATATGATAAATAAAATCCACCAAAATTCCTTTTAATTCGATACGTTAATTTTATATTGAGATTCCTATTTATTTATATTAATTTGCTGGAATTTGTTTCGTTTATGCAATTTTTGATAATTTCCTAGTCTATTCCACTTCTACTTCTCTGGGTCAAATTGTGACTCCTCGATAAAATAAAGGGCTTAGAGTACGACTTCTGTTCATAGTTTGCATCATTTATTATTTTCTATTTCATTGTAACAAAGGGGTTGAATAGAATATGGGGTTTGGATTGCAATTCTTATTGTTTAAAATATTCCGATTAGTGTAATAAATTGAGTTTCTATTTTATTTACAAGTTTGTTATTGCAGTTTTGGTTATGTGTATTTATTCTGTGTTTTAGATATTAGAATCCAATGATATCTTGGAAATTTGAAGAAAAAGACTTGTCATAATAATTGGTTAGGAAATTGATATTTAACGCTAGTTTAGAGCATAAAATCCATGCGTTTAGAGCTTGTTAGGCGCGAATATTTATCTATCTCTATTTACATAATTAACGAATAATTATTTCATGTATGGCATAATTAATAGGCATTTATTTTCCTTCATTTCCCCATTAGAAAGGTAATTGATTATTAGGTGAAAGTAAGAGGAAACCCTTATAAAGGCTAATTATTATTCTAAGGAGTAGTAAGGCAGATATCTTATAAGGCCTTATTTATGAAGCGGTGGGTTGAGTGTGTGTGTGTATAGTAATTGATATATGTCTAAGTCATAGGGATGCGAGGTCAATAACGTTACATGAAGGAAGTCTATCGTGCACTATGAGGCTACTAGCAGTTGTGCACACTATTATGGGTGTAAGATATCCATATGATAAATTTTTGTAATAACACGAGGTTGGTCCCAAATTCTGTGGGGACAATCAACCCAACTAATCTGGCTTTCCATTTCTACGAATAGCAGACTAATGTGAGACGTCATTATGAGTATGGGCCATAAGATGAGGGACCTGCTTTGGGATTTTAAGGTATTAAATGATTGGACCCGCCTCTTTTCCCTAGATAAAGTATTAAATGGCCAAGGGGATAGGTGGTATCTTTACAGTGGTCCGCTTTTGGAAATAGGTCTTAAATGGTGGGGCCTGCTTTAATTAAGGTCTTAAATGACCAGAGTGTAACAACCCACCCTAAAAAAGGTCTAAATTTTGACGCAGAAAAGGCCCATCGAAACATAAATCTATTCTAAGGCAAGATGTTGGTAGAACTAAGAAAATAACATTATAGATCCATAACTAAACTTTCAGAACTCACAACGGATGGAACAAAATATAACAGCAAAGTGTATCCATTTATTTCACAACTATAAAAATGTCATTATACAAAATTCCATAAAAAGCGAATTATAATATCTGTTACATGGGTATACATAAAGCAAGTAATAATAACAAGTATTGCCACAAGCCAAGCTTCTCCATCTCCAGGCATCATCACCAACATCACTCCGTCCTTACCTGTGTTGTAATGAGGAGAGAGTCAGAGCAATAAGTGCCTGGTGAATAAAAACCTCGAGTCTTACCTTTTCAATACTTGGGCAGTATATTTCAAAAAAGAACATGTCTACAAATATAAAAGCATTAAAATCATTTAATACTTATTTCTAAGGAAAGGAGGCGGGTCCAACCGCTTATTTCCTTCCATTCTAGAAGTAGATTCCATATTCCAATCATGCGTTATAAATAGCTAATAATGTAAGAGGCGGTACCTAAGCCACTTAATACTTCCTAGAGAAAAATAAGCAAATCCTATCATTTAAGGACTAATTCCAAAACAGTGCTCCTCAATGGTACTATCTAGCTGACATCATATGGAATCTCATGAGGCACTTAATACTTTCAAGTGGAAAATAGGCAGACCCCATCATTTAAGGCCTAATTCTAGAAGCAGACCCCTGTAGAGATACCACCTAACATAACCCCTTGGCCATTTAATACATCATCTAGGGAAAAAGGCGGGTCTGACCACTTAATACCTCAAACCCTAAAGCAGGCCCTTCATCTTATGGCCTATACCCATAAAGACGTCTCACATTAGTGCTCTATTCATAAGAACTGATAAGCAGATTAGATGGGCACATTTTCCCTCCTGGATTTGGAACTAACATCGCATTATTACAAATATTTACCATAAGGTCATCTTACATCAATTAAAGTATACATAACTGATGGTAGCCTCAAAGTGAAGTGCAGACTTCTATCGTGTAACTCTATTGACCTAGCATCCCTATGACTTAGCCATAAATTAATTGCTCTTTATATATACACACCCATCTCACTGTTTTATAAACAGAGCCTTATAAGGAATCTTCCTTATTACGCCTTAAAATAATATTTTGGCTATATAAGAGTTTCCTCTTATTTTCACCTCAAAATCAATTACCTTCCTAACGGGGGAAATAAACTTAAATGAATGCCTAATTAACTATGCCATATATGCAAAAGTTATATGTTAATTACATAAATACAAATAAATAAATATTCGCGCTTAATAAGTTCTAAACGTACGTATTTTACGCCCTAAACTAGTATTAAATATCACTCTCTAATCAATTAGTATTACAAGTCCTTTTCTTCAATTTTCCAAGATTTCATGGAATCCAAATGTCCAAAACAAGGAATAAATATTCATAACCAAAACAGCAATAATAGACTTGTAAATAAAATAGAAACTCAATTTATTACACCAATTCAATGGAATATCTTAAACAATAAGAATTACAATCTAAACCCCATATTCTATTCAACTCCTCTTTTTTTAAGGAAATAGATAAGAATAAGTGGTTAAACTATGAATAAGATTCGTAATCTAAACCCCGTATTTTGTTGATGGAACACAATTAAAACCAAAGAGAAGGAGATGTGAAATAGAGTATGAAATTATCAAAAATTGCTAAACGAAACAAATTCCATTAAATTAATGTAAATAATTGGGAATCTCAACATTGAATTGACATATCATAATATAAAAGAATTTTAGGGGAGTTTATCAATCATATTTTCAATATTCCAAAATCCCTAAGGCATATCCAAATCCAAAAGAAATACACTAAATAATTGCTGAAAAGAAATACTAAGGTTTCCACTTACAGATTAGTTTTAGCTTTACTTAGATAGATTTGTAGCCTTTCGATCTCTTTCAGAATCTCTTTCTTTTGATATATATATATATATATATATATATATATATATATATATTTATATTCACACAATAGGGAAGAGGTATATATATTCATTAAATTCAGAATAATTGGAGTAAAATAGGATAAGAATAGATTGGAGGAAGAAATAAGTTGAATCCTTACCTAAACTTTCTATATAGTTTCTTAATCTTATTAGAGAGATAGTAATGACCGAGTTTCATCGTATTGTCAGAATAATATGCATAAAAGTGGAAAGGATAGGGTTCTATTTATAGGAGTTAAAATGCATCAGAACTATATGATGGATGTACATAGGAAATGGGTAAATCTGGAGTGTACAACTGAATAGAACATAACGTCCAAGGGGTCGACCGCCCTTGGGCGACTAGTCGACCATTACGGGCGATTGTTCGACCGTTATTTAGATTGACCAATCCTTTTATTCAGGAGACATTTACTTATTTCCGTTGCCATATTATTTTATACGCTAATTAACTTCTAATATTAATTGATAATTTTTAACGTTACTTAACCCCCAAGTCTAATCACAATTAATTTCAAATTAGGTAATTAATTATTTATTTGGTCCTATTTAAATTATTTTAAATCTGAAAACTTTAAATGCTCAAAACTAGTTCGTTCGAGCTCCATTTTCGGCATATTATATATGGAAAAAATCATAATTTCACCATGAATGCAACAAAATAACTTTCATGGTCAAATTCCAACTTTTATAAAATTTCCATATTCAACTCTTATCATATTTAATTTAATTTACTTCATTTATTTATGGTTTATTTTATGGGTTGTTACACAAAGTCTGCCTATTTCCATAGGAAGTATTAAATGGCATATGAGATTCCATATGTTGTCAGCTAAATAGTACCATTGAGGAACATGCTTTTGGAAATTGGTCTTAAACGATAGGGTTTGCCTTAATTAAGGTCTTAAATGAAAAGAGTCTTCCTATTTTACACTTAGAAGTATTAAGTGGCTTAGGTATCGTCTCTTACATTATTAGCTATTTATAATGTATGATTGGGATAAGAGATTCTAGAACCCTGCTTTTGGAAATGGAAGGTATTAATGGTTAGACTCGCCTCCTTTCCTTATTAAGAAGTATTAAATGGTTTTAATGGTTTTATGATCGTAGGCATATTCTTATTTTGAAATATACTACCCAAGTACTGAAAAGGCAAGACTCGAGGTTTTCACTCACCAAACACTTGTTGTTATAACTCCCTCTTGATTACAATATAGGTTAAAGACGGAGTGATGGCAGTGACGATGCATAGAGATGGAGAAGCTTGGCTTGTGGCAGTATTTGTTAGTATTACTTTCTTTTATGTGTACCCATGCATTAAGACAATTCTTATAACAGATATTATGTTACGGTTTTTATGGAATTTTGTATTACGACATTTTTATGTTTTTGAAATAAATGGGTACACTTTGCTATTATATTCTGTTCCATCCGCTATGAGTTTTGAAAATTTAGTTGTGGCTCTATATTGTTATATTCTTAGTTCTACCAACCGCTTAACTTAGAATGGATCTAAGTTTCAAAGGGCATTTTTTGGGTCGAAATTTTGGCCTTTTTCGTGGTGGGTTATTACATTCGGTATCAGAGCCTAGGTTACTCGATCAATGGGGAAAGTATATTATACATATGAGTGACATACTTGTGATTTTTGAAAAGGTTTTTCAAAAGATTTTTTTAAAACTCATACTATATATATATATATACTTATTTTTGAATTTACACTTAACTCTATAAATTCCGACTATAGAAATAGTTGCAACCATATTCTGAAAGGATGGGCGAGGCGACTATTAGTTGGAAGAATAAACAGTGGTAATTTCTACTCCTACTCGATCGCTTATGGAGCAGAGAGCATATCTTTAAGATCAAAGTAAGGAGAGCATGACCTCAACTTATGGAAGCACCTTAGAAGATGGATAGTAATTGACTCATTGATAGGACATAGTCTTTCTTATCATTGTGGACCCTATAGACATATTTAATAATATGGTTAACCATAGATGGAAACGTTGATAGGAAATAAATGGCCTTAAGGAAACGTCTGTTAGGCTGACAATTAATACAGATAAATTAACATTTATGGAGGTAACAAATGAAGGTGTTATGTATTAATAAAATATGGAAGTAAGGAACGGATCAAACTTCCACAAGAAGGAATACATTTATCACCACAGGGACGAAATTAGATTTTAAAGGGTAGAGTATAAAAGTTTAAAGAAAAGAACAAATTTTAATCCTACCTTTTGGGACATAATTTGATAAAAAAGTTTCTTTGAAAAACCATAGAAAATTTTGAAAGTGCCTTTCAAAAGATTTTGAAATGAAAATCTTATAAGTTAGAATTTTTTCATAAAAGGTGATTTTAGATGACTTTTAAACTATACCACCCTTTGTTTTGTAAATTTTTTGAAAATATGTTGTAAATTTTGTTCGCTCCAAAATTGGTCGCAAATACCCAATTGCCAATGAAAGCACCAGTTCACAATCACAGATAACAGATAACAAGTATATAAAGAATTAAAAATGAAGAACTCTTAGAAAATTTAGATGAAAGTAGTAAAGAACACAGAGTTTATAGTGGTTCGGTAATCTAGCCTACGTCAACTTCGAAGTTGATAATTTTATTGAAGTTTGCTTGTTGATTACAACGAGTTACAACTGATTACAACAGCAAAATCCAGTTACAATGATGAATCCGGCAGAGTTTGGACGTAGAAGAGCCAAAAGTCCTCTTTCCTGTAGAATTTGGGGTGCTATTTATAGGCGTAGACTGAGAATATCTCGCTCAGATCTTGGGAGACTCCTTTTGGCACATGAGTGGGCCCACGCGATCGACCCTAGGTGATTTCAAATCAATCTGTGATCGATATGAATGAATTTCGTATCGATCAAGACTTGATTCAACCGAGTCAAAATTTGGCATGAACATTCCTTAGATTGAACGTAAGCTCCTGTGAAAGTTTGTTGGCATTTAGACTTGTGGATTGCGAGTTATGAACAATGCAAATTCAAGTTTTTGGCAGGCTGCTTAGTTCGAGTCGATACATTCGTATCGATCAGTTTGAATCGTTATCGATCACATGCCTACAAGTTGACATGGCACTTTAATTTAGGATCAATCTGAAGTTCATGCCGAATCGACCGAGTCTCCTCTATGCACATACCTTTTTCGAATCTATTAGTAGTATGTTGTTCGTATCGATCGGAGTGGGTCTATTTGACTCGAATCACCGTGGCATTGTTCGTATAAGTTGAAGTCGTTCTGCTTGCAATGGTGGACTGGTCTTGTTCATATCAATTGGAATTGAATTCAGTCGATCAATACAAAGTTGAACCAGTAGCATGGATACAAACAACTGATAACACGATGGATTCAAATAGATGGATAGCTTGATGGATTCGAATAGATGGTTAGTACGATGAATTCAAACAGATCGATTCGAACTATGGCTTTTTGATGGATACGAACAGTCAAAGCTTGATCGATACGAACAAGGTGATTGCTGAAATTGAATCGATCGTGTCTTGAGCATACAAACTCCGATTGACTTGAAATTTGTAAAGTTGGCTTCCGCCGCTTTGATTGTCATGTCATATCAATTCTAGCTTGATCTGGACTCGAGCAAAATTCATCGATATCCATAGTGGGCCAGTGTATAACCGATCTTTGGGATGATATGTCTTTGGTTTCCAGTTAATCTTTTGGTATCATGACCTTGCTAAAAGGTAGGATAACATTTGCCCCCTAAAACATGCCTTGCAATAGGAAGGCGTGTTTTGTAATACTACAATCTGGATGTTCATATCCTGTTGATGACCCGTAAAAGAGATTGACAGTCTTACCTGACTGCGAATGACGGTCGTTCGAGATCGTATCTCATTTGAGGTGGTATGTGACCGTTCGAGGTCGGATGCCGTTCGTGGTGAATAGTGACAATTCGCGGTCGTGGTGTCGTTCGAGGCGATTGGTGATCATTCGTGATCGGGTGTCGTTCGAGGCGATTTGTGACTGTTCGTGGTCAGGTGCCGTTCGAGGTGATTTGTGACCATTCACGGTCGGGTGCCGTTCGAGGCGGATTGTGACCGTTCGCGGTCGGATGCCTTTCAAGGCGAGTTGTGTGTCCAAGGGAGACTTAGTATCATTAACATCAGATTTCACGTTCGTGTGAATTTCTAACTAGTTTGTTATGGCGGTTTATCACCATCTCAGAGCATGCCTAGGACCATTCGCGACCCCGTACTTTGTAAGTGGCTTAGCCGTTATGGAATCACAAATAGCAGATTTACATTCAAAATGATTCTTTCAACAAAAATTTCCAAAAACACCTAGTCCGAACATGAGACAGAAAACAAAAGCAATGCAAAGACGTCAAAGTGCCAACACCTATACTGACGCGATTAATAATCATATCAGAGCATGCCTGAGGATCGTTCGTGGTCCTGTACATATGTAAATGACTTAATCGCGTTGGTATGGAGTTTGCCACTTATTCGTCATTATTTCAATCAATTGATGACAAGCTGATGCCCCGATCCTGAGCCGTTCACAGTTGATGTAAGTGGTGGTCGCTCCCGTTCCACTGTTGTTGTACCCCTTCTCACATACTGCGATAGCGGACCATTCCGGATATGCTCGTCAACCTCATCCTTCAAGTGCTGCAACCATTCGTACTATGATCATTTAGCTTGCGGAATAAGCAATACCAGTCAGATCTTCTTTCATTGTTGATCGGATCCCTTCTCATTGGCTCTGGATTAGGAATCTTCCCCCTAGTATCCTGGTAGATTCGCTCCAAAGTCTCATTCAACTCCGTATAAGAGGTTAATCTTGGTACCTTTCATGGTCGCGTTGGTCCATCACCGTTATCCTTGGCCTTCCGTATCCCTTTACTAGTTCCTGAATCTTTTTTAGGAGGATTTCTGCCCTTGACTACATATACATCAACTCCTTCTCCTTCTTCTCTTTCAGCATTTAAATCCTCTAACCATAATACTCCTTGAGCTTCATGATAAAATTCCCCTAGATACATATGGGCATCCCTTGTCAATGAATTCTTGAATTCTGTGCCATCAACTATGCCAGATACATCTGCCATCAAAACCATGGATGGATCGGGTCGATCCACCGATGCTACCACAACATTGAATCACGTCAAAAAGCTCCTCAAAAATTCCCTGGTTCTTTGCTTTAGTGTTTCCAAACACATCACATTCTTGGGTCTCGAAATGTAAACTCTGAATTGCCTCATAAACCTCTCGGTTAAATCGGTCCATGTTCCAATGGAGCCGCTCTCTAGTTGTCAGAACCATAGCGCTGCAATCTCTGTCAAATACAATGGGAAGCACCGAGCCATGATCTCCTTCGATGCCCCCAACACCTCCATATGCCTCATGTATCGTGTCAGATGAACTGCAGGATCGGTTCTCCCATCGTACGTCTCTAGTGTTGGTAGCTTGAATTCTGGTGGATTCCTAGCCTGTCTAATTACGGGAGCGTAGGGGCTCCTGTTCACATCTTCCATATCTCTATCCACTAGTCCAACTCTCATGGCTCGCTTGACCATCTCCTTCAGTCTGTCACTGTTGCCAAGCAGTGTTCCTCGTTCGTTATCTTTGACCTACCCCTCGAGTTAACAAGGCATTCCTGGAATATGATTTCTAGGACAGGCCTCCATCCCTCTATCTATGACATGTTGAACAGCTCCGCCTGGTATCCTGCCTGAGGTTGGATCAACACCCTCTTGATGAGTGCCTCTTAACCTTGGGGCCGCTCCTTATGGTCTCCCTCTCCTCTGGGTTTGGATTGCTCCATGCTTCTGGCTCCTATCTTTGGCATCTCCTGTAGTTGCGTTAGCTTGGTTCTGCACTCCAGTTTGTCCAGCTTGTCGAAGAAGATTCTACATTATATCTTCTTGTCTTTTCATAGGCTCCTCATGCATGGCTTCCATCATCATCTCCATCTCAACTCTGGTGACGAAGACTGAGGCCAGATTCACTCCTGAGAAAGCCTCCTGACTCCCTTCATGCTGACTTCTTTTAGTCATCTATCTTCTGGCTGATTGTCTTGCCATAACTTTCTAGATCCAAGTGTTTAAGCTTTCAGATTCGAAGTCTAAGTTGTAGTATCCTAGAGTGCCATCCTTCTCAGTGATAGCACCAAAATGTTTGCGCCAAAATTGGTCACAAACACCCAATTGCCAATAAAAGCTCTAGTTCACAATCAAAGATAACAAGTATGTAGAGAATTAAAAATGAAGAACACTAAGAAAATTTAGATGAAAGCAGTAAAGAATACAGAGTTTATAGTGGTTCGGCAATTCGTCCTACGTCCACTTTGAAGTTGGTAATTTTGTTGAAGTTTACTTGTTGATTATAACGAGTTACAACTGATTACAGCAGCAAAATCCTAGCACAGTGATGTATCCGGCAGAATCTGGACGTAGAAGAGCCAAAAGTCCTCTTTCCTGTACGCTTTGGGGTGCTATTTATAGGCGTTTACTGAGAATATCTCGCTTAGACCTCGGAAGACTCCTTCTGCATGTGGGTCGGCCTACGCGATCGATCCTAGGTGATTTCAACTCGATCCGTGATCGATACGAATGAATTTCGTATCGATCAAGACTTGATTCAATCGAGTCGAAATGTGGCATGAACATTCCTTAGGTTGTACATAAGTTCCTGTGAAAATTTGGTGGCATTTAGACTTGTGGATTGCGAGTTATGATCGATGCAAATTCAAGTTTTCAGTAGTCTGCTTAGTTTGAACCGATACATTCATATCGATCAGTTTGAATCGTTATCGATCACATGCCTACAAACTGACGTGCCACTTGATTTTAGGATCGATCCGAAGTTCATGCCGAATCGATCGAGTCTCCTCTATGCACGTACCTCGTTCGAATCGATCAATAGTATGTTGTTCGTATCGATCATCTGTTCAAATCGATCGGAGTGGGTCTGTTCGACTCGAATCACCATGGCATTGTTCCTATCAGTTGAAGTCGTTCTGCTTGCGTTGGTGGACCAGGTGTTGTTCGTATCGATCGGAATTAACTTCACTCGATCGATACGAAGTTGAACCAGTAGCATGGATACGAACTAGTGATAACACAATGGATTGGAATAGATGGATAGTGCGATGGATTCGAATAGATGGTTAGTGCGATGGACTCGAAAAGATTGATTCGAACTATGGCTTTTTAATGGATACGATTAGTCAAAGCTTGATCGATACGAACAAGATGATTGCAGAAATTGCATCGATCATACCTTGAGCATGCGAACTCCAATTGACTTGAAATTTGGAACGTTGGCTTCTGCCACTTTGATTGTCGTGTCATATCAATTCTATCTTGATTTGGACACGAGCAAAATTCGTCGATATCCATAGTGAACCAGTGTATAACCGATCTTCGGTACGATCTGTCTTTGGTTTCCGGTTAACCTTATGGTATCATGGCCTTGCTAAAGGCAAGATAACACTTGCCCCCTAAAACATGCCTTGTGGTAGGAAGGTGTGATTTGTAATGCTAGAAGCTGGATGTTCATATCTTGTTGATGACCCGTAAAAGAGATTGATAGTCTTTCCTGACTGTGAATGACGATCGTTCGAGATCGTATGTCATTTGAGGTGGTAAGTGACTATTCGAGGTCGGATGCCGTTCGCGGTGAATAGTGATTATTCGTGGTCAGGGTGTCGTTCGAGGCGATTTGTGATCGTTCGTGATCGGGTGTCGTTCGAGGCGATTTGTGACTGGTCGCAGTCGGGTGCTCTTCGAGGCAATTTGTGACCGTTCGCGGTCAGGTGCCGTTCGAGGCGAATTATGACCGTTCGTGGTCGTGTGTCGTTCAAGGCGGATTATGAACGTTCGTGGTAGGATGTCGTTCAAGGAGAGTTGTGTGTCCGAGGGAGACTTAGTATCATTAACGTCAGATTCCACGTTCGAGTGAATTTCTGACTTGTTTGTTATGGCGGTTTATTGCCATCTCAGAGCATGCCTAGGACTGTTCGCGACCCGTACATGTGTAACTGGCTTAGCCATTATGGAATCACAAATAGCAGATTTGCATTAAAAATGATTCTTTCAACAAACATGTCCAACAAAACCAAGTCCGAACATGAGACATAGAAAACAAAAGCAATGCAAAGACGTCAAAGTGCCAACACCTATACTAATTCGATTAATAGTCGTATCAGAGCATGCCTGAGGATCGTTCGCGGTCTTGTACATGTGTAAATGACTTAATCGCATTGGTGTGGAGTTCGCCACTTATTCCTCATTATTTCAATCAATTGATGACGAGCTGACGCCCGATCCTGAGCCGTTCCCAGTTAATGTAGGTGGTGGCCGCTCCCGTTCCATGGTCGTTGTTCCCCTTCTCACGTACTACGATAGTAGACCATTTTGGATATGCCCCTCAACCTCATCCTTCAAGTGCCTGCAATCATTCGTGCTATGATCATTCAACTCGTGGAATAACCAATACTTGTCGGATCTTCTTTATTGCTTGTCGGATCCCTTCTCATTGGTTATCAATAGGGAATCATCCCCCTAATATCCTGGTAGATTCACTCCAAAGTCTCATTCAACTCCATATTAGAGGTTAATCTTGGTTCCTTTCATGGTTGCATTGGTCCATCACTGTTATCCTTGGCCTTCCGTTTCCCTTTACCAGTTCCTGAATCTTTTTAGGAGGATTTCCGCCCTTGACTTCATATACATCAACTCCTTCTCCTTCTTCTCTTTCAGCATTTACATCTTCTAATCGTAAAAATCCTTAAGCTTTATGATAATATTCTCCTAGATCCTTAGGGGAATCCCTTGTCAGTGAATTCTTGAATTCTGTGCCATCAGCGATGCCAGATACACCTGCCATCAAAACCATGGATGGATCTGGTCGATCCACCGATGCTATCGCTGCATTGAATCACGTCAGAAAGCTCCTCAAAGATTCCTCGGTTCTTTGCTTTAGTGTTGACAAATTCATCACATTCTTGGGTCTCGAAATGTAAAATCAGAATTGCCTCATAAACTTCTCAGTTAAATCGGTCCATGTTCCAATGGAGCCGCTCTCTAGTTGTCAGAACCATAGCGCTGCAATGTTTGTCAAATACAATGGGAGGCACCGGGCCATGATCTCCTCTGATGCCCCCCAACACCTCCATATGCCACATGCATCGTGTTAGATGAACTGCAGGATCCATCCTCTCATCGTATGTCTCCAGTATTGGTAGCTTGAATTCTGGTGGATTTCTGGCCTGTCTAATTACGGGAGCGAAGGGGATCCTGTTCACATCTTCTGAATCTTTATTCACTAGTCCACCTCTCATGGCTCGCCTGACCATCTCCGCCAGTCTGTCGCTGTTGTTAAGCAGTGCTCCTTGTTCGTTGTCTCTGACCTGCCCCCGCGTTCATGAGGCAATCCTGGATTCTAATTTCTTGGACGAGCATCCATCCCTCTATCAATGTCATGTTGAAAACCTCCACTCAGTATCTTACCTGGGTTGGATCAACATGCTCCTGATGAGTGCTTCCTAACCCTGGGGCCACTCCTGATGGTCCCGCTTTACTCTAGGTTCTGATTGCTCCATTCTTCTGGCTCCAATCTCTGGCATCTCCTGTAGCTGCGTTAGCTTGATTCTGCACTCCAGTTTTTACAGCTTGTCAAAGCAGATTCTGCGTCATCTCTTATTGTCTTTTCATAGGATCTTCATGCATGGCTTCCATCATCATCTCCATCTCATCTCCGGTGATGAAGACTGAGGCCTGATTCGCTCTCGAGGAAGCCTCCTGACTCCCTTCATGCTGACTTCTTTCAGTCATCTATCGTCTGGTTGATTGTCTTGCCATAACTTTCAAGATCCAAGTGTTTAAGCTTTCAGATTCGAAGCCTAAATTGTAGTATCCTAGAGTGCTAGCCTTCTCAATGAAAGCACCAAAATGTTTGCGCCAAAATTGGTCACAAACACCCAATTGTCAATAAAAACACTAGTTTATAATCACAAGATAACAACTATGTAGAGAATTAAAAATGAAGAACACTCAGAAAATTTAGATGAAAGCAGTAAAGAACACAGAGTTTATAGTGGTTTGGCAATCCGGCCTACGTCCATTGTGAAGTTAATAATTTTATTGAAGTTTGCTTGCTGATTACAATGAGTTACAACTGATTACAACAGCAAAATTTGAGTACAATGATGAATCCGGCAGAGTCTGGACGTAGAAGAGCCAAAAGTCCTCTTTCCTATAGGCTTTGGGGTGCTATTTATAGGCGTAGACTGAGAATATCTCGCTCAGACCTTAGGAGACTCCTTCTGGCACGTGAATGGGCCCACGCGGTCGATCCTAGGTGATTTTGACTCGATCCATGATTGATACGAATGAATTTCATATCGATCAAGACTTGATTCAATCGAGTTGAAATTTGGCGTAAACATTCCTTAGGTTGTATGTAAGCTCCTATGAAAATTTGGTGGCATTTGGACTTGTGGATTGCAAGTTATGATCGATGCAAATTCGAGTTTTCGGTAGGCTGCTTAGTTTGAATTGATGCATTCGTATCGATGCACTTCGAATCATTATCGAGTTTTCGGCAGGCTGCTTAGTTCACACCGAATCGATCGAGTCTCCTCTATGCTCGTACCTTGTTCGAATCGATCAATAGTATGTTGTTCGTATCGATCGTTTATTCGTATCGATCGGAGTGGGTCTGTTCGACTCGAATCACCATGGCATTGTTCGTATCAGTTGAAGTCGTTCTACTTGCGTTGGTGGACCTGGTCTTGTTGTATCAATCGGAATTAATTTCAGTCGATCGATACAAAGTTGAACCGGTAGCATGGATACAAACTAGTGATAACACGATGGATTCGAACCGATGGATAGCATGATGGATTCGAATAGATAGTTAGCGCGATGGATTCAAACAGATCGATTCGAACTATGGCTTTTTGATAGATAGGAATAGTCAAAGCTTGATGGATACGAACAAGGTGATTGCTGAAATTGCATCGATCATATCTTGAGCAAACTAACTCCAATTGACTTTAAATTTGGAACGTTGGCTTCCGCCGCTTTAATTGTCGTGTCATATCAATTCTAGCTTAATCTGGACTCAGGAAAAATTCATCGATATCCATAGTGAACCAGTGTATAACCGATCTTCAAGATGATCTGTCTTTGGTTTCCAGTTAATCTTTTGGTATCACGGTCTTGCTAAAAGGCGGGATAACACTTGCCTCCCAAAACTTGTCTTGTAGTAGGAAGGTGTGTTTTGTAATACTACAAGCTGCATGTTCATATCCTGTTGATGACCAGTAAAAGAGAATGATAGTCTTACCTGACTGCGAGTGACGATCATTCGAGATTGTATGTCATTTTAGGTGGTATGTGACCATTCGAGGTCGGATGCCGCTCGTGGCGAATAGTGACCGTTCGCGGTCAAGGAGTCGGGTGTCGTTCGAGGCGGATTGTGGCCATTTGCGGTTGGATGTCGTTCAAGGCGAGTTGTATGCCTGGGGGGACTTAGTATCACTAACATCATATTTCATGTTCGAGTGAATTTTTGACTTGTTTGTTATGGCGGTTTATCACCATCTCAGAGCATGCCTAGGACCTTTCGCGACCCCGTACATGTGTAAGTAGCTTAGCCGTTATAGAATCACAAATAGCAGATTTACATTAAAAATGATTCATTCAACAAAAATGTCCAACAAAACCAAGTCCGAACGTGACACATAGAAAACAAAAGCAATGCAAAGATGTCAAAGTGCCAACACCTATACCAACGTGATTAGTAGTCGTATCAGAGCATACCTGAGGATCGTTCGCGGTCCTATACATGTGTAAATGACTTAATCGATTTGGTGTGGAGTTTGCTACTTATTCGTCATTATTTCAATCAATTGATGACGAGCCGACGCCCCGATCCTGAGCCGTTCCCAGTTGATGCAGGTGGTGGTCGCTCCCGTTCCACCGTTGTTGTTCCCCTTCTCACATACTGTGATAGCAGACCATTCTAGATATGCCCCTCAACCTCATCCTTTAAATGCCTGCAATCATTCATGTTATGACCATTCAGCTCGTGTAATAAGCAATACTTGTCGAATCTTCTTTCATTGCTGGTTGGATCCCTTCTCATTGGCTTTCGATAAGGAATCTGCCCCGGTATCTTGGTAGATTCGCTCCAAAGTCTCATTCAACTCCGTATAAGAGGTGAATATTGGTTCCTTTGGTGGTCGCCTTGGTCCATCACTGTTATCCTTGGCCTTCCGTTTCCATGTACCAGTTCCTTAATCTTTTTTAGGAGGATTTCCACCCTTGACTGCATAAACATCAACTCCGTCTCCTTCTTCTCTTTCAGCATTTGCATCCTCTAATCATAAAAATCCTTCAGCCTCATGATAAAATTCTCCTAGATCTATAGGGTGATCCCTTGTCAATGAATTCTTGAATTCTATGCCTTCAACTATGCCAGATACAGCTGCCATCAAAACCATGGATGGAACTGGTCGATCCACCTATGCTGCCGCTGCATTGAATCGCGTCAGAAAGCTCCTCAAAGATTCCCCGGTTCTTTGCTTTAGTGTTTACACACTCATCACATTCTTGGGTCTCCAAATGTGAACTCTGAATTGCCTCATAAACTTCTTAGTCAAATCGATCCATGTTCCAATGGAGCCTCTCTCCAGTTGTCTGAATCATAGTGTTGCAATGTCTATCAAATACAATGGGAAGCACAGGGCCATGATCTCCTCTGATGCCACCAGCACCTCCATATGCCTCATGTATCATGTTGATGAACCGGAGGATCCGTCCTCCCATCGTACATCTCTAGTGTTGGTAGCTTGAATTCTGGTGGATTCCTAGCTTGTCTAATTGCGGGAGCAAAAGGGCTCCTGTTCACGTCTTCCAGATCTCTATTCACTAGTCCACCTCTCATGGCTCGCCTGACCATCTCCGACAGTCTGTCGCTATTGCCAAACTGTATTCCTTGTTCATTGTCTCTGACCTGCCCCTCAAGTTCATGAGGCAATCCTGGAATCTGATTTATTGGACGGGCATCCATCCCTCTGTCAATGTCATGTTGAACAGCTCCGCCTGGTATCTTGCCTGAGGTTGGATCAACATGCTCCTAATGAGTGCCTCCTTACCCTGGGGCCGCTCTTGATGGTCTACTCTGTTCTGGGTTCTAATTGCTCCATGCTCCTGGCTCCTATCTCTGGCATCTCCTATAGCTACGTTAGCTTGATTCTACACTCTAGTTTGTCTAGGTTGTCGAAGCAGATTCTGCATCATCTCTTCTTCTCTTTTCAGAAGCTCTTCATGTATGGCTCCCATCATCATCTCCTTCTCAACTCTGGTGATGAAGACTAAGGCCTGATTTGCTCCTGAGGAAGCCTTCTGACTCCCTTCATGCTGACTTATTTTAGTCCCTTACTTCTAGCTCATTGTCTGGCCATAACTTTCCAGATCCAAGTGTTTAAGCTTTCATATTCGAAGTTTAAGTTGTAGTATCCTAGAGTGCTAGCCTTCTCAATCAAAGCACCAAAATATTTGCGCCAAAATTGGTCACAAACACCCAATTGCCAAATAAAGCACCAGTTCACAATCACGGATCATAGATAACAAGTATGTAGAGAATTGAAAATGAAGAACACTCAGAAAATTTAGATAAAAGCAGCAAAGAACATAGAGTTTATAGTGGTTTGGCAATCCGGTCTATGTCCACTTTGAAGTTGATAATTTTATTGAAGTTTGCTTACTGATTACGACGAGTTACAATCGATTACAACAGCAAAATCTGAGTACAATGATGAATCCGGCAGAGTCTGGATGTAGATCTAAAAGTCCTCATTCCTATAGGCTTTGTGGTGCTATTTATAGGCATAGACTAAGAATATCTTGCTAAGATCTCGGGAGACTCCTACTGGCACGTGAGTGGGCCGATGTGATTGATCCTAGGTGATTTCGACTCGATCTGTAATCGATACGAATGAATTTCTATCAATCAAGACTTGATTCAATCGAGTCAAAATTTTGCATGAACATTCCTTAGGTTGTACCTAAGCTCCTGTGAAAATTTGGTGGCATTTGGACTTGTGGATTGCGAGTTATGATCGATGCAAATTCGAGTTTTCGGAGGCTGCTTAGTTCAAATCGATACATTCGTATCGATCAGTTCGAATCTTTATCGATCACGTGCCTGCAAGTTGACATAGCACTTGATTTTAAGATCGATCCAAAGTTCATGTTGAATCGTCCAAGTCTCCTCTATGCACGTACCTTGTTCGAATCAATCAGTAATATGTTGTTCATATTAATCGTCTATTCTGTTCGTATCCATCGGAGTGGGTCTGTTCGACTCGAATCACCGTGGCATTGGTCGTATCAGTTGAAGTCATTCTGCTTGCGTTGGTGGACCTGGTCTTGTTCGTATCAATGGGAATTAACTTTAGTCAATTGATATGAAGTTGAATCAGTAGCATGGGTACGAACAAGTGATAACACGATGGATTCGAACAGATGAATAGCGCGATGGATTCGAACAGATGGTTAGCACGATGGATTCGAACAAATCAATTCGAAATATGGCTTTTTGATGGATACAAATAGTCAAAGCTTGATGGATACAAACAAGGTGATTGCTGAAATTGCATCAATCATATCTTGAGCATACGAACTCCGGTTGACTTGAAATTTGGAATGTTGGCTTCCGCCGCTTTGGTTGTCGTGTCATATCAATTATGGCTTGATCTGGACTCGGGCAAAACTTATCGATATCCATAGTGAACCAGTGTATAACTGATCTGTCTTTGATTTTCAGTTAATCTTTTGGTATCACGGCCGTGCTAAAAGGCGAGATAACAAATTTAAAAAGGGCGGTGGAACATTTTTGGTATGTGATTTTAATTTAAAAATTTGGTGACTTGGGAATTTGAAAAAATAGTTTCCATTTACTAATTCTCAATTTAAAATTTGGTTGGATTAGAAAAGCTTTCAAATTCTTTATTTTTGTATTATTCTATTTCTCTATGTCAATAAATTTGAAAGTTCCTCCTTTAAAACTCCTTAGAGCCTGTATAAGTTGGAAATTTTTAAATAGGCAGGTTTGGAAACATACCACCATTTGTTTTAGAAAAGCTTGCAAAGGTAATGCAATTTTTAAAAGTGGGGAATTTTTTTAAGACAAAATGGTGGATAGTTTTAATTGTATGTAAATGACTTGAAAAGTTTTCATTGGTTAACTTTATAATTTGATTACAAAGATTTCATTTTTTGGTTCTTTGTTCCTTCTATTTTTCCTTATTTATAAACCTAAAAGTTTTTCCTTTAGAACTCCTTTTAGGGTTCTATAGATAGAAATAACACCTATTTGGGATATAAATAGAAAGAAAGGAATGTATGGTAGAATAGGAAGGAGAGCATTCCCATATAAGGTGATGAAGAGAATAATGTCCGGAATTTAGGTAACAATAGAATTGTGAATTCTAGTATATGAGATATTGAAAGGAGTAATGCAGTAAGATAGAAGTTGTCCTACTCCATCTATTTTTCTATCATATAAAGTTATAAAATGTATCTTTGACCATTGATTGTATTTAAATAATGATTAAAAAATAAGTTAGATGCTTTTATACAGGGAGAAAATTTATGTAAAGATGAGAATTTTATATGTTTTTCCTAATTTGAATACAAAAGTTGTTTGAACAATAATAATACTGGATTTGATATAGAAAAACGTTGTAAGAGATTTTAAGAGTTTTTGAGCAAGGTTACGAGATATATTTCATCAAATAACAGTATTTTTAAGTAATAAGGTTGTAAATATTATTGTATTCTTTAGAATGAAATAACTATTATTTTAAAATGATGATTGTGAAAAATTTTGTTATTTTGTAAACGATAATTCTTGTAGCTAGAAAACTCTTTGAAACAAAAAAGGCCTAATGTATTATTTTGGAAAGATAACTAAGTTTTGAATCTTTTGTGTAAAAAAGGTCCTATTTTCAAAAAGGAGTAAATTTTATTTTAGTTAGCTATAAGTTCCTTTTTAAAAAACCAAGAAAATTTTAAATGCCATGAATCAGAAAGTCCAACTTTTAATTAAAAAAAGTTTTGCTAAGGGAAGTTTTAAAAAGGGAGATTATTTTATTCCTATTTACGAAAAAAGGAATTTTGAATCTTTTATAAAGGTTTTTACTAAAGTTCAAATTTTCAACGATGGAGATATTGAATTTGAAACTTCATGTTTTGAGTATTACAAGAAATGAAGTAATAAATGCTTATTTTTAAATAAGTTTACTTGTATGAATATATTTTATTTTATGTGCGAAAGTTATGATTTTATAAAAATTTATGGAGTAGATATAGGTCATGACCTAGGTGGGGTAGAGTAAAGTTTTCGGGATATGAATTAAATAGAAATAGAATGTACAACCCGATCCAAAAAATTGAAGTCAGTCCCAAACCTCTATTTGAAGAAGTTGGTGAAGTGTAAAGATATTCCTTATCTATAATTGGGTTATGAATTAGGATGCCCATAGAATATGAATTTCTATATTTTAATTTTGGAGCAATTTCTGCATAATTTCCATAAATTATCTAATTCCAATATACATGTAAAAGTGCATTGTTTGAAGTAACAAGAAATATACTAAAAAGAAAAGAGATAATTCCTTGTAATTTCAAGTAAAGCAAAAATCTTAATCGTGATTAATTTATGATAGCAATCTTTTTGGATGGATGGCTTCGATGAATTAAAATATGGAAATGAGTACTCTAGCTGTAGAATTAGTAGTTAGATATATATATCGTATAGCTACGCTAAATGACTAGCACATGTATGTATATATATATATATATATATATATATAGCATAGATTACGATATGCGTATTAGTTAGTAATTGATGGATTCAGATTTATGGATGTTAATTACAAATTGAACTGGTAATAAATTTGTAACTAATTGAATTTGTAATTAATGAGAGGAAAAGTAATCTAATGGAGACTGATTAAGGAAACCTGATATTGCATTTGTGGCAAAAAGAAATTTGAGTGATGAATGAATTTAGGAAACCCGAAGAATGTTAAAAAGATTGAAGAAGAATTAATTGGAAATGGTCCAGTTCTGACAAGTAATGTACTGCTTCTATGGATTTTTATTAAAATAATAAATGGAACTCATTTATTAAAGACCAAAAAAAGGAAGAGGAAATTAAGAAAATGGGTAGCAATGGAATGAAATATGAAAAAAGCATATCTTAATTTAGAAAAAAGTGGTAGGGCCTCAACACCGTTTATGTTAACCGATAATAAATGGAAAATTCCAGTAAATTTTTTTTTTGGATTTCTTGGATTATAGTCACTAGTTGTCTTCCTTAGTTATTGGGAAAGTGGATAATGTGGTATAATATTTATTACTGTTTTATTCCCGTGTAGCCTTTATGAATGCGATTTAAACCACTTGATATATGTTTGGAAGCAAAGTAAATAAGGAAATTTTATAGGAACACTTAAAGAGTGCTAGACCATAGGTAAAACTGGAGGTTAATGAAGAAATTGGGTTAGCAGCCTAAAGTGAGAAAAAGTTTCAATCTCAAAACTTTAGATTTTGGGTAACATAAGGGATTTAGCTCACAAGATGTCACCATGCAAGGAAAAGAGAAAATGTATACGAATGAGAATGGAATTTCCTATTGATCAAGGATCAAGAAGAAGGTGGAAGAAATTTTTCTTAGAAGCAGTAAGACCGCAGCACACCAACACAACTTTATGGAGTTGTGCTTTTCATGGTTAATGACAAGGACCCTTAGTTTACATGCGAATTTAGAGGGTTTGCTAGTAGCTTTAGGAACTTCATTGAATTCGAGCATCACTTACCTATTGAAGACTGATGGACGAACTGAAGAAATGGATGAGAACTTGGAGGATTTGTTGAGTGCTCGCATCTTGGACTTTGGTAGACCTTAGGAGCAGCACTTACTCTTAGTAGAATTTAGTACAATTGTAGTCATCAATTGATGATACTTATGGCAGCTTTGAAGCACTTTTTGGGGAGACCGTTCAAATCGTCAAATTGTGGGTAGTAAACCATCGAAAAATTCTACTCGGACCAGATTTGTATTGCGAGACTTTAAAAAGTCGGAATTGATTAGGGAGCGTATGATTTGGATAGTTGGAAAAAGGGCACTGGATTTATTGGGCCTTTTTCCAATATGGGAAAAGAAAATATTTATGTTGGCTGGTGTCTATGACATTTTTGCAATTGAGGAAATACCTTCGTGGCATAATAATTGTTGTAGAGCCTAATTAATCGGAGGGATTTTAAGACAGATCTAATAGCGTCTCGTGCCACTGAGTGAATCGTAGAGCATAGAATTCGAGGGCTCCACAACAAAGAATTAGTTAGTTCAAGTACAATGGGGTCTGATGGGAGGCATGAGGATTCTTCGTTCTAAATCTTTCTTTGGAAAATTTTCTCTTCAAAACAAGGATTTTGGTTGCATCCTGGTTACTAGATTGGATGGTAAGAGATGGTTGCTGCATTTTTTCATAATACTTTTCAGAAATTTTAATGCATGTTTAGGCTATTTGCATACGTACTTTCATGACGTGATTACACACTCACACTAGGATTGACTAGGATTGAGCTTATTTTGGTATGTCTATGGTACATAATCACATTGATTATTGGTTGAGTAGACGGTTGTGCAGATAACTCGGTTGTACTAGATGGATGTTATTGCACGTTACGCTGCTTGCCTCTTGACAGTTTCGGGACAAAATCCTTTTTAATGGGGAAGAATGTAACACCTTGTAAAATGAACCATAAATAAATAAAGTAAATTAAATTAAGTTTGATAAGGGAGAAAATGGAAACTTTATAAAAGTTGGAATTTGACCACGGAAGTTATACCGTTTCATTCGTTGTCAAATTTTGATTAATTTCCATATGATAGCTCGAACGAAGAAGTTATGAGTGTTTTAAGTTTTCAGATATAAAATAATTTAAATAGGATTCAAATAAATAATTAATTCCCTAATTTGAAATTTATTATTAAATGCGAATAGATTTGGTGGTTCAGTAACTTTAAAAATTACCAATTAATGTTAAAAGTTTAAGTAGGATATAAAATCAATGAATAATTAAGCAAGGGTAAAATAAAATAAATACCTTCCCAAAATAAGGGAAGTAGCCGACCCAGCACTTCATGGGTTCGACCTAGAGGTCGACCGCAGGGGTCGACCACTTGGTGCATGGGGGTCGACCACTTTCTTGTTGTGGAGCCTATTTTGATGAGTTGCATGTTCCAGATTTATCCATTTTTAATCTATAGTCATTCAACAGTTTTGGTGTGTTTCCAACCACTATAAATTAGACCCTAAATCTTTCACTTTTATCCATAAATATTTTGACAACAGCAGCGAAACTCTACCATTGTTATCTCTTCAAATTAGATTCAAAAACTCCATAGAGAATTCAGATAAGAATCCAATCTATTTTCTATTCAATTCTTCTTCCTCCAACTTATTCTTATTATATTCTCCTTTAACTATTCTTAGTCTAATAAATCTATATACCTCTTCCCTATTGTGTGTGTGTATTAAAGGGAAAGATTTTGGATGAGATTACGAGGCATGCAAATCCAAGGAAGGTGAATCTTAGGCTATTCTGTGAGTGAAATCTTAGTATTTCTTTTTAGCAACTGTTTAGTGTATTTTTTTAGATTTAAATATGCCTTATGGATTTTGGGATTTTGAAAATGTGGTAAAAAAATTCCCCAAAATTCCTTTTAATTCGATATGTCAATTCTACGTTGAGATTCCAGTTATTTACATTTATTTGATGGAATTTGTTTCATTTATGCAATTTTTTTATAATTTCATAGTCTATTACACTTCTCTTTCTTCTTTGGGTCTAATTGTGATTCTCCAATAAATTAAGGGTTTAGGTTTCGAATTCTATTCGTAGTATACACTACTTATTCTTATCTATTTCTTTGCAAAAAAGGAATTGATCAATAGAATATGAGGTTTGGATTGCAATTCTTATTGTTTAAAATATTCCATTTCATTGGTGTAATAAATTGAATTTATATTTATTTACAAGTCTGTTATTACAGTTTTGGTTATGAATATTTGTTCCCCGTTTTGGACATTAGAATCCCATAAAATCTTGAAAATTTGAAGAAAAAGGACTTGTAATAAAAATTGGTTATGGAATTGACATTTAACACTAGTTTAGAGCATAAAACCCATGTAAGTAGAACTTATTATGCATGAATGTTTATTTATCTCTATTTATATAATTAACGTATAAGTATTACGCATATGGTGTAATTAATTAGGCATTTATTAATTTATTTCTCTCATTAGGAAGTTAATTGATTGTTAGGTGAAAATAAGAGGAAACTCTTATATAGCCTAATTATTATTTTAAGGCATAACAAGGAAGATCACTTATAAGGCCTTATTTATGAAGCGGTGAGATGAGTATGTATATATATAGAGAGAGTAATTGATGTATGGCTAAGTCATAGGGATGTGAGGTCAATAGAGTTAAATGATAGAAGTTTGCCCTTCATTTTGAGAGTACCAGTAGTTATGTACACCTTTATTGATGTAAGATATCCTTATGATAAATATTTTTAATGATGCGAGGTTGGTCCCAAATTCTATAGGAAAAATCTAACCAGCTAATCTGGCTACCAGTCCATACAAATTGTGGACTAATATGAGACATCCTTATGAGTATAGGTCATAAGACGAGGGGCCTGCTTCAGAGTCATGAGGTATTAAGTGGTTGGACCCCCCCTCTTTTCCCTAGATGAAGTATTAAATGACTAAGGGGATACATTAGGTGGTATCCCTATAGGTTCTTGCTTTTGGAAATAGGTCTTAAATGATGAGGTTTTCCTTAATTAAGGTCTTATGTGACCAGAGTCTTTTCCACTTGGAAGTATTAAGTGGCCTATGAGATTCCATATGATGTCAGCTAGATAGTACCATTAAGCAGCACATTTTCGTAAACATGTCTTAAATGATGGGATCTGCCTTAATTAAGGTCTAAAATGGCCAGAGTCTACTTATTTTCCATTTGGAGGTATTAAGTGACTTAGGTACCATCTCTCACATTACTAGCTATTTATGATATATGATTGGGATATGAGATTCTAGAAACCTACTTTTGGAGATGAAAGGTATTAAGTGGTTGGACCCACCACCTTTCCTTATAAAGAAGTATTAAATGGTTTTAATGGTTTTATGTTCGTAGACATATTCTTATTTGAAATATATTGCCCAAGTACTAAAAAGGTAACACTCGAGGTTTTCATTCACCGGACATTTGTTGTTCTCACTCCCTCCTTACTACAACACATGTTAAGGTTGGCAGTGACGATGCTTAGAGATGGAGAAGCTTGGCTTGTGGCAGTATTTTAGTAACATCCCCTATCTTGAGGCCCGAAGCAAAGCGCTACAAATGCTGTAATCATCCATAGTACTAAATTTCGGTGATAAAATACGGTTATGTTAATGGTATTCAAAATATCAGAAGTGCATGAATATGAAATAAAATCAACAAAGATTTCTAAATCAACTTTTCTTATTACATTTCAAATCCGTATTTCATATTCAACTACATAATCCAAAACGATTCCCAAGTTTTGATCAAATATAGTTATTACAAATTACGCCAAGAGCAACATATGAAGATGCCCCTTGGATGATCAGAGTACTAAATAGACATATCAGTCTTAAATACATCACAACAGAAACAATACAAAATAACTCCTAATATAACTAGCTTTGCCTCCTGCACGTCTTCGAAAGCTTATTCGTCCAGCCTACTAAATCTCAAAAGTCATTAACTCTTAATCTACTCAAATGAAATTTTGAGCATCCAAGATTTCGGGGGAAAAATAAACTTTGAGTCAAACATAAAGCCTGGCGTGAATAATACTATTACATCTCGATTTACTAATATTAAGTTAGACACGCCGCCTAGCGGAACGGGTTTTCCCTCGTTAATATCCTTTTAAAAGCATGTCTTTTGCAAATCAAAAACCTATAATCAAACTGATTATAATCATAATAGAAATAACATATATGCATATAAATTAGGTAATCAATGGACCGTCTATCCGAACAATATAGTTTTATTAGGCTGACATAAACCGCTGGCTTACTTGGGCCTACCGGATATAACCAATAATCCAACTTCTATTAGACACAAATTTGGATGATCTGTCCTTAACTTAATTTTCCAAGGGTCAACAGAACCTAATGGTTTTGCAGGCTCACCAATAACCGACCTCTAATTTGTGTATTCATTTCTGTGTGTAATATCATTTTAGTCTTACCTGTGACAAAGCCCTACACACTAAAATTTTGGACTTATATTAGTTAGGGACTACTAGCTAAAGTATAGGGTACGACCCTACACCAGTCCAATCTGGTCTTCTAATACTCGAGTCATTTACTTAAGGTTAACTATGCCATTCAATTTTCCGTGAAAACATTTCTTTCAAAATAATTTAACTCTTTTTTAAATCTACCTAGACAAGGAAAATTTGTTCTTTGCTTTACTTAATATACTTATGCCATGACATATGCTTTAGACAAAACAAAGTTGATGAACTCTAAATCAAGGAGTTTTCTATCCCATCAAAATAGGTTAATACTCCTTTCTAACTTAGAAAACTTTATGCCTTAAAGCCAAAGCAATACTTTCGAAACCATAGTTTAAAACCTTAAACTATCCCTTTTGAATTTATTGAAAGTACTCCTTTCAAATAAGTTGATTTAACCTTGTAAACATTAGGCCGAAAGGCCAAAACATACCTTTCAAATGTATTGAAAATAGACCTTTAGAAATCATCACTTACTCCTTAGACATTCTCTTTCGAAACCATTAAACTTTTCTTTCAAAAGCTTTGAAAATCATCCTTTCAAAACCCTTAAAACAAACTTTTTGGTACACTAGGAGATATATTTCAGAAACATTGGAGGCTTCCCCTTCGAAACGTTTATAACATACCTTTCGAAAGCATTGGGTTCAAGTAAAGGTTTGTGGAAATGTTGCTTCAAAACCATTGGGTTAAGCCTTTAATATAACTAAAGGGTCCTAAAGAATTAAGGTGAAAGCAATTACTTTGGGAAATTTTAATCCCAAGTAAAAGAAAGAGGATAGTTTCAAAACCTTTCCTTTCGAAACCATTGCCTCCAAACCATTTTGAAAGAGACATTGAGAAGATATCTTCAAAGTACAAGGCAAAAGCACCCTTCCGAATACATTGCTTTAAGGCTATAAAGAAAAGCAGGCTTAACTAATTTGAAAGGTTTGAATGTGGCAACATGGGTTTCGAATGAGTTCAAAAGTGGTTATCCTTTTGAAAGCTTCTTTTAAAACTTAAGTAAGAGGCAACTCATTTGAAATCTCTTTCCTAAAACAAAGGCAAGTTGATTGATTCGAAAGCTAATAAAGTTGGCTTCAACCCTTTGAAAGTATCTATTATAAACAAAAGTAAGTAGTGGAGTCGAAAGTTTATAACAATAACTTCTACCCCTTCGAAAGCATGGTTTCGACATGTCCCTTCTAACTTTCTCCAATGAACTCCATACCAATTTCTTGACATCTTATGCTTTGGTTTTGAATAAGTGTGAAAGGTCTAACTGGAATGCTGACAAAAGCCAGCTAAGGAAGTGGCAAAGTGGTGATTCATAACAAAATTGATATTATGCCTATCAAAGAAATTTCTTTCACCGAACTTGCCTTATTTGTGAAAATATAATTGGTTCCATTTCTTTATCAAAATACTTTTCTAAAAAGGCTACCAAATTCAAGATTATCAATTAAAAACATTTAATAAGCAAGTCCTTCTCCTTGATACAACATATAAAACATTTAATCCCCTTTACTTAAACAATTTTATAATGATAATAAAATACTTAGGATAATTTCCTAAAAATCATCATAATTCATTTTTAGTATGTTTTTTAACATATTTAAATTTTAGACCTAAATAAATTACTTATTTGTCTTAATATTTTAAACCCAGTATCAACTATTTTCTCTCTTAGAAAATTCATAATAAATCCACACTAGCTTAGAAAATTATGAAACTTGAAATCAACCTCTAATTTTATGTTTTGGACCATATATCAAAAATGAAAATCATGTGGATGTCATTTAATTGGTTTTCCAATCTAAATATATAAATCCTTACGAAACACTACAAATCATCAACAAGCATATATACACACACACACACACACATTCAATCAAACATAACGTGGCATATTATTTGCAAAATTAATTTGGGTCAATCCTTGAAATCGAAATCATTATGAAAAGTGAGGTGTAAGATAATTATTCACTTTTGCTTGGTGTTAATAAGTTTGAGATTTGACCTTCGATTAATTTCTTCAAGCCTTCTACTTGATACCTAGATTATCTTCTTTTCATTCTTCTTAATGATGGCGAACCGAGATTTTAGGGGTTTTAGTTTTTGTTTATGAATGTTGAAATGAAGAATAGAAGGGTTTATGATATAAGAACATAGGTTATTCCTATTTTGCTCCTACCATATTCCTCCTACTTACTTATTTTTAATTCTGTTTTGCTTACCATAACAACCCGAATTCCAATGGATCTGTATTTTTCGCAAAAATGCTAAAACCCAAGCCCACCGAAACCCGAGTTGAGAATCTGGTATCCTGCAAATAGGCAAAGAAAAAAATATCAGAGCACAATTAATATTTCACAACAGAATTGACTAAAATATAATAGTAAGTAAATACTCACCCAAATGATAATATTTTCGAAGCAAGTGTCATAAAGCTGAGAAGTCACTACCATCTACCTAACCTGTAGGATGTTATGAGGAGGGGGTTAGAACAAAAGTTCTAGTGAATGAATAAATTATATATTTCTAGGCTTAATTCTACATTTATCGTTTTATTTCCATTTACTCTTATATTAGGTTCATTAGGTTAAAATACTCTCGCCTATGTTCGTGAACCATGCCCATCTACTCCATAGTAGATTAAAACCTAATATTAATATATACATATATGTAGCTATATGCCCAATGACCATAGTGGTCCTAGGTACCACCCATGGTACCTTCCGTATCCTCCTCAAAAAGGGCTCCATCATCTTGCTTCGAGAGCATTCTGTAACTACATCGGTAAAGGACTTCTTCATAAGGCCTATAATACAGATGCTCCATCGTCTTGCTCCATAGATATAACTGTAAAAGACTGCTTCGTAAGGCTTACAATACAGATACTCCATCGCCTTGCTCCATGAGAATACCATAGCTACATCTATAAAGGACTACTTCGTAAGGCCTATAATACAAATGCTCGACTACTTACTATGAAAATGTAAATCGCGTCCGCACTAGTCTATGTCAGCGCTCCGACATCCATATTATACCATCAAGTTCATACATTGAGGACTACGTAATCGTTCTGTCTACTATCTGAATCCCGCCAACAAGGCCTACCTTGTACGTAATTCAATCGGAGATTCTATATCTGTAAAGGACTACTTTGTTAGGTCTACAATACAGATATTCTAGTTGGTCTGTCTCTTTTCTCATCATGGCTATGGCCCCACGTAGCCATCCCTCAACTAATCGAAAGACCTCTAAAGAGTTAAGTGACCGTGCCCTGCTGTAAACAATCTAACATCCAATTGGCGGTACCCCTCATCCAATGTCTCGATAGTGAAAGAACCAATGTACTGTTGGTTTAACTCTAGTCTTTCCCGAAACCGCTCTTGGTCTTCATGCTGGCCGATATCCGCATGCGACCATCCTTAAACTTACTTGCAAGTGCTGGACATACGAATATCCTACTCCAAATCCCAAGCACTTCTGACTGCCTACAAAGGTATGCTTCATTAGGCTTACAATGCAAATGCAGTCAAGGCATACTCTCTTGATGGAACACCTATAGACCTGCCTCCGAGGATGCAGCTTCGTTAGGCCTACCCAGAGACCCATCCTAGAGTATCCTCACATCCCGTTGAAGTCCCGTGCTTCCTTCCGGCCCATAATAACTAAGTTGGATGTGCTTCTCCTTTATTGAAATCTGTGATGAACTGCTTCATTAGACGCTTCATCCTTTGGGCTGCTCCAAATGCATCTCAATTCTTTTATTAGACCCTAAGTCTAATCTTTTAATTTGCGTTAAGTTTACTTTCTTATTCCGTTGGCTACTTATTTACCTTAATTAGCATATTCATACCGTCATCTCACCTCTATCAATTGTGAGATTTCCATTTATTTAATAGGAAATATTGTTGGTATGAGCCACGTTCATTATCTTGCTTATTTAACTTAATATAAATCTTAAGTTCATTAAAATAAGCCTCTTTTATCATTCCTGCTTTATTTACTTATTGACTTAATATAAATTATTTAAATAAGCTTCTACCGTTATCATTACTCATTAATTTATTCAAAGTCTCAAAATAAGCTTTTCCGATCTTATTACAAAATTATAACCTATGTTATAATTCTACCTGTAATTGTCATTTTCTCTTCTTTTATAGTCCATACATAATTTCATCATTTCTTTTCTGTTCTTATCTGCCTTCTTTTATCATGATATAGAATATTCTTTTATTCTCTTATATTTATAATTCACTTATCATAATAACTATCTTCTTAAATAGTCTGTGCAGTGAATGCAGACCTAGATTCATTATCATTTACAGCTTTAAGTTCTTATCTAATAATTTACTTAATCATGTCATACTTTTCTTTATTATCTTCTATTCTAGGAAGTAATTCATTTTATTTGGTTGGTTATGAAAACTATATTTAAAAATCCGTTTCCATATTTTAATATTAAATAATGCTATAAACAATAATCCGTAACTGCTAGATATTTCATTTACTATTTTGGCATAGTGTAAAATACAGTGGTTTCTCTATTTTACACTAATTCTCTTTTTCTTTCTTTTATTCTACCAATTACATTCATTTTTTTCTTTCGAATATTTAATTATAGAAATGTATCCTATTTTCTAAACTAACCAATTAACCTTTTATTTACTCCCAAATCCAGTTATTAGATTGTTTAATTTTTCTCATTTTAACATAATTTATTACAGTAATTCCATTCCTCAAACTTTTATTAATTTACTTCTTATTTCCCTCATTTCAGTATTCTTAATTATCTAATCCATATTCACGTCTATTCTATTCTAATCCATACGCAAAAAAAGAGAAGAAAATAGAAGAAGAATGACGCTTGCACAGAAATCCAAAACTTAAAAACAGATGTAAATAAATACTAATACTGTAAATAAAATGTAAATTATTATATTTCATCATAACTTAATTAATAGTATTAAATATTGAATAAAATTATCTTAATGGGAATTTAATGATAATATATCTTAAACTTAAAAGATATATAAATAAATCCACTCACATTGCCAGCTTTCCAAATCTCCCTGTTTTAATTTCAGATCTGTCTCTAACATCTATATTCACCTCCCTTGTAATCCCTATTTGGAATTACAAATGATATATTTACAGATCTATAATATTTGAAAGAGAAAAGGAAGAGATTTGGATTAGAAATAGCAAATAAAACTTAGATCTAGGCTTTTATCTTTGACATAGCCTTCTGATTTGAACCAATTCCTAATTCTCTAACTAATTCTATTCTCTTTCTATTTAGATCTAAAATCATGTGAATTAGATCTAAAATTTTGTTATTAAGAAGGTGTAGAAGAGATAGAAAAATGCAGAGCTTTTGTAGACAAGAAAAAAATATTGAGAATAAAAATGAGGCTCTACACCTATATTTATAGTGGTTCAAATCAGTGCTAACCATTAGATATAAAACCCTAAAATATAAAGCGTACCCTCAGTCTATGTACATTAAATTAATATGTTTTCTTCTGTGTTTGTTTTTATTTCAAATTGATTCTCCAACAATCTTTTCGTTATTTACTTTCCCCTTCTCTCTCACGATCTATGGAAACATTTATTTTTAAATGCGACGTTTCTTTTAAATAAGATTTCCCTATTAATCACCTAATTAATAAATTTTACATATACCTAGAATTAATTTATCATCTAATTAATCCTTGCTTTCACTATGATTTCTTACCAAATTAATATGCCAATCAACACCATATTAATTTGTCACATATATGCATATTAACTTACTTTATTCTCATAATTATTGCATGCATACATTCTACAATTGAATTTTGAATCACAATCTTAATTATATATGTTACCATAAGTCTCCATGTTTATTAATTGACAATCGAATACTTGCATAAGTTATTCTTCCTCCATTTTATTCTCTTGCACTAACGTATATGTTTCTAATCATATCAATTAGTTGCTACAATATATGTTCCCTTTCTTGGCATTTCATGTCAATTAATCACCTCTACTAATTAATTGAATATTAATTTCCCTTTCAAACAAACACCGTCAATTAATCTGCCCTACTAATTGATTTTATATAATTTCTCTTTCTAATTTATTTGTTACACAAATATATATGTATCCCAAATAATATTAATTAGTTGCCCCATTTACAAACATTTCTTTGTTTTAAAATTTCAAACGTAAATAATTAAATTAAATTATTTGCATATATAATTGTAATTTAACGTGGGGTGTTACACTTACACATTCTTCAAGGCACGGCCCCTTATTAGCTGACAAATCTTAATCCCTTAACCATCTCCATTATTTTAATTAATTTATCTAATTAAATGTCCTAAATAATGTTAGTCAAAATTAGGATCATTATAGACTCACCTCCCCAAAGAATTTTATCATTGAAATTACAATAAGTTACCCAAAACCATCAAACATAAAGGTAAAACAACCATGAAACAAGTCAGGATAAGTGTTTCAAATCCTGTTCTCGGTTTCCTAAGTACAGTCTTCTCGTCACTACTCCACTGGACTTTGACTAATCTGACTATCTTGCTCCTTATTCTCTTCTTATCTCTTGCAACTATACGAACTGGTTTTCTAACTATAGTCATATTTGGTTCCACTACTACATCATCTAATACAGTTGGTGTAATAGTCTCTGGATCTCAGATGCACTTCCTTATATGAGAAATAAAGAAAACATTGGATTCTTGCCAAACTATTCTGTAACTCCACTCGGGGAGTTTCCCGATTCTTTCTATAATAGGAAATGGTCCAACGAATCTTGGTGCTAATTTTCCTGATTTTCCAAATCTGTTGACACTTTCATCGGTGACACCTTGACGAAAACATAATCTCTAATTGAGAACCATAAGTCTTTCCGTCTCCTATCAGCATAACTCTTCTGCCTAGACAAAGCTTCCTTCATCCTAGCTCGAATTAACTTAATCTTTTATGCAGCTTCTCTAACCAAATGTGGACCAAGAAATAACCTATCCTCGATCTCTAACCAACAAACGGGAGATTCGCATGGCCTTCCTACAAAGCTTCAAACAGTGTCATCCCTACACTAGTTTGATAACCGTTGTTATACAAAAACTCGACTAAGTGTAGATGGTCTTCCTATAAACCTCCAAAATCTAGCACACAAGCTCTTAATAAATCCTCTAAGACTTTGTTGACTCTCTCCATTTGCCCATAAGTCTGTGGATGGTAAGCAGTACTCATCTTGAGCTTGTTACCTAAAGTATCCTGTAGACTCTTCCAGAATACTAGTAAATAAGGAATCTCTGTTACTTGCTATACTACTAGGAATTCCATATAATCTGACTATATTCTCCATGAATAACTTAGCTAAATCTGCTGTTGTCCCGGTCGACTTAATTGGAATGAAATGGACACTCTGAGTCAATCTATCCAGTATAACCCATATACTCTCATTTTCTATATTCGACTTTGGCAACCCATCTATGAAATCCATTGAGATAGAATCTCATTTCCGGGCTAGAACATCCAAAGGCTGAAGTAACTCACTCGGTTTCTGATGTTCGGCCTTTACCTGTTGACAATTCAAACTCTGCCTCGCCCGTAAGCCTACATCTATCTTCATACCTTCCCAAAAGAAACTCCTTTTCATATCCTAATACATCTTAGTCCCTCCCGGATGAATAGTAAACTTTGAATGATGGCATTCTCCGAGAACTTCCTTCCTAATGTTCACCACATTCGGAACACATATTCTTCCTTTCTTCCTCAACCACTCATTCTGGTCAAGACTGAAATCTTTTAAGTCATCGCTCCCTGTTCCATTCCTCTACTTTCTGATTCGTTGAGCTAATAAAGGATGCCTCCTTGTTTAGAAGCAATTCTTTTGATCATCAATGATCGAACTTCTAAACATGACAACATAGCAGTTTTTTGACTAGAACTACTCTTAGATCTCCATTATATTCCGCATGTAGCCAATGCTGCTAAATCTTCCCACTCAGCTATCATTTCCAATACTACATTCTAATATTTTCTTCTAAGTGCATCTGCAAATTTATTCCCTTTTCCTGGTGTGTACTTAATACCAAAGTCATAAGCGGCTCAAAACTCCAGCCACCTATGCTATCTCATACTCAACTCTTTCTGAGAGAATAAATACCTTAACGACTATGATCTATGTGTAACTCAAACCTCTCCCCAAAGAGATAATGTTTCCACACCTTCAATGCAAAAATTACTGCAGCTAATTCCAAATCATGAGTTTGATATCTAACTTCATGCGGTTTGAGCTATCGAGAAGCATAGGCAATCACTGTACCTCTTTGCATCAACACAGCTCCTAACCCTGTTCTACGTGCATCCATGTATACCACTAAGTCCTGATTCCCTTCTAGAACAACTAACACAGGTGCATTAGTCAGTAAGTGTTTAAGTTTCTGGAATGCCTCTTTACACTTATCAATCCAGACAAACTTCACAACTTTTCGAGTTAGGTTAGTCATCAGTGCTGCTATCCGAGAAGAATCCTTAATGAATCTCTGATAATAACCAGTTAATCCAAGAAAACTCCTTAACTCTGTCACTGTCTCGGGTCTCTTCCAACTATTCACAGCCTCGATCTTAGCTAGATCTACTGACAACCCTTTCTTTGAGACTACATGACCAAGAAACTTCACTTCCTTCTTCTAGAAATGACATTTCAAAAATTTCGCTTTTGGTTGATACTGCCTCAACGTCTCAAGCACCATTCTAAGATGAACTTCATACTCTCTTTCATCCTTAGAGTATGCCAAAATGTCTTCTATGATTACTAACATGAATTTATCCAAATGCTCTCGGTTGATTCTGTTCATCAAGTCCACGAAGAATGTTGGCGCATTAGTTAGTCCGAGCAGCATTACTAACCATTCGTATGATCCATATCCTGTCGTAAACGCCGTTAAAGGAATACTATCCTCTCTACTCTAAGTTGATGGAATCCTATTGCCAAATCCAATTGGGAAAATACTTTGGCTTCACTCAACTGACTAAACAAATCGTCAATTCTTGGTAATGGATATCGGTTCTTTATCGTCTTCTCATTTAGCTTACGATAATCGATACACAACCTCAAAGATCCGTCCGGTTTCTTTGCAAACACTACGGCCGCTCCTCAACGTGAACTACTTGGTCTAATAAAATTCTTACCTTCTAAATCCACCAACTGCACCTTTAACTCCTTCATATCTATAGGTGTAATTCTACTTGGTGGTCTACGCACTGGTTCAGCTCCTGGTACTAAATCTGTTCGAAATTCAATGGCTCGTTTCAACGGTGGTCCCATCATAGGCTCAAAGAGATCTATGAATTCTCTAACAAAAAAACTTGGATTAAATCGTATCCTTCATTCATAACACCCAATAAAGCATTAACCTCAAAAATAGGGTTTTCTACGGAGTATATAATCCAATCACTACAACTAAGGTGTCTAAGTGATATTTTTCTATCATGACATCTAATCTATGCTCAAAATAATTATGAACCCTACGAAATCAAATACCCGCAAACTTCAAGCAAATACATGACCTAACAATTTAAACTCCAAGTGGTCACATCACATCCTAAGAGTCCCATATCCTCCTATCGGATTCTCAACACTTAAAGGAGTAACTAGGTATAAGGGTTCTAGATTAAGCTTATCTACCAAACAATGAGATATAAAAGAATATGATGCACCAGCATCAAATAGAGCTCTAAATGATACACCATGAATCAGAAGCATACCTCCCAACATAGCTTTTCCTTTCTCCTTAGCAGTTGGTCCCGAGGTAGATGGTTCCAGTGCAAACATCTTGCATTTTCCATCCTTGCTGGCTCCTTGCACTAGTTCTTATAATGTCCAATCCGATCACAGTTGAAGCATTTGATATTCTTCTTCCCGATCACCTTCTTTCCATTCCCTGAGCGACATTCATTAGCGAAATTCCCTTTCTTATCACACTTGTAGCAGATAACTTCTATCTTACCTTTCTTAGCAGCTCTACTCTTCTGAGCTCCCTTCCTATGGAAAAACTTCCTCTTCTGGTTCTACGCCCTTGAGTTTCTACTACTTTACTATTAAAGAAAGCAAGCATCTCCTCATTCCTCAAAGCTATCTCAACAACTACATTGCACGGATCCCTAGTATATGCTAAAGTTGCTTTAGAAAGCTCAGGTTTCAATCCGTGAATGAACTTCTCATTCCTTTTGATAACAGTGTCTACCATAAAATACCATATCTCGATAGCACCTCAAATCTGGTAGCATACTCCAGTACTATCATGTCTCCCTGCACCAACTCAGCAAACTTCTTAAGCAGAGTGGACTTGACAATCTCTGACCTGAATCTTTCCTCAAACCTCCTTCTTAATTCCACCCAGGTCATTGTCTCTTAACTAACTCGTACAATAACAATGTTCCACCAATATAGTGATGCTCCTTGCAACTGCCTAGAAGCGAGTCTCGTCTACTGCTCATCATTAAGCCCTAAATCAGCAAAAATCCTTTTGCAATGAAGCAACCAATTCGCCACTTCAATTGCATCCTCGGTCCCGATAAACAGCTTTCCTCCCAGCCTAGCTTAATCTCTGCTTAGTACTGCATAGTTATTGACCATCAGGGCTTTCTGATTTCCTCCAACTAACCCCATAGCAGCTCCATCTTGCATCATGTTAATAAAGAATTGATACATAGCTTTCATATCCACTTGCGGTGATCCAATGCCCACATTAGCAGCTGGTGCCCGACCTCGATTCCTTCGAGTTTTTGGTCTGGCATTACCACTAGTGATGGTGCTTCCTCCACCAAGGTTAACTCTTTCATTTCGAGCATTCATACCTACTTCCTTAAAATCTACATTCGAGCCTTTGTAAGATACAAAAGAAAAGCCTAAGAAAGATGGAGAATAAAGATAAAGTGTATACTTAAATATAGCAAATACAAGTACGTTACTATAGCGTTAGCCCATACTCCAATCTTTTCTTTAACTCCTTAGGATTATGTTCTCAAAATCATTTTAAGTTTAATTTTTTTTCTTATGTTTTCATAAACCTATGCTACAGATGCCGTAGTCATCCATAGTATTAACTTCTGGTGATAAAATAACGTTAATGGAATTCAAAATATTAGAAGTAAATGAATATGAAATAAAATCAACACAGATTTCAAAACCAAATTTTCTGATTACATTTCAAATCCATATTTCATATTCAGTTGCATAATCCCAAAATGATTACTGGGTTTTGATCAAATATAATTATTACAAATTACACCAAGAGCGACATATGAAGATGCCTTCTTGGATGATCAGAGTACTAAATAGACATATTAGTTGTTATCCGGATTTTTAACCCAACATAATTCAAAGGAAGTCGGAACAGCTTGGTCGAGTCAGAATAGCTCAAGAGCCAACCAAAAAGGCTAAAGCATTTAACCAAAAGAAATCAGACGAAAGAAAAACGAAAATACACAAAGGCGATGGATCGCCAGCGATCCATCATCTATGGATCGCCAATGATCCATGATCTTGGCTCGAGGATTCTTCTTTAGTTCACTTGCATCATAGTCTAATGGGTGGTCAAAGATAAAGCTTAGAAGTACACAAGTACATGGATCACTAGCAATCCATACCATTTCGCCAAGTCTCCATGGACGTCAAAGCAGAGGGAAGGGGGAAGCACCTCAAGTCATTAGATCGTTATCAAACAAGAAGCTATGGATCGCTAGCGATCCATCAAGTTAGCTCAGTTCATGATGCTTTTTGCAGTGCATCTTCCTATGGTGATTTGTAAGCATCTGGCAAGAAGGCCTTTCCTAATAGTTCTCAAACCTCTATAAACACTCACCTATCTGCAACATTAAGAGGATCTTCAGGAATGGCTGCTAAAACTCTTCAGAAATGTGTTTCAATCTTCTTCTCCCCCCTCACAATAGTCATCCAAGGGTTTTGTTGTGATTTTCCAATGAACTTCAACATTGGGGACTTATTCTAACCCAGTTTATTCAATAACTTTGTAATCCGATTCAGCTCATAACCGCAATCAGTCAATAATAAAAGTTATAAAGTGGATGTAGACTTTATTAACAGCCGAACCACTATAAAAATCTTCTTGTCTTCTTACTATTTCTGCTTTTTCTACATATATTCTTTGTATTATTGCGCTGTAAGAACAGGGCTAATGGTTTCACATTCAATCCAGAGTGTTGATCCATTTTTTGGGTTAACATTTTGGTGCTTTCATTGAGAAATCAACTCAGGGTTTAGATCTATCGTCTACTTTGGATCAGATAGGTTCAGAAGTTAGATCCTCAATCTATACTTAAAAAACCCGTTGCTTAGAATTAATGGCACCAAGAAGGAAAAGAACTGCCTCTGGAAGATCCATAGCGGTAGTAATAGCCGAAGAAGAGATGAACCGTCAGTAAACCAAAGTAAATGGCACCAACGTAAGAGATCAAGTGTCAGGATCCTCCAATCAACGCGAGGTCGTTACAAGAGATGAGTAGAACAAAATGGTTGATGAAATCAATTAGAAAATGGAAAGTAGCCAGAGAGCTCTGATGGATAAGCTTAATGCCCTCTTGACCATACAACCGCATCTTGTCCAAGAACTATGGGCGAACCCGCGACTACCATAGGACAAGAAAATTCTTTCGTTTCTTGTCTAAACATAAGAAACGAAAAGCAGCCGCAAAGAGGAGTGATAGGTGGAACTGTAGGAATAAACGTGGAAGGAAACACAAGTACGCCACCAACCACAAGGCAACCAACTATGAACTTGAACCAAGGAGAAAAGAAGCTACAAGAGGATATATCAACCGACCTCTCCGACTTAGAAGATGAAGACAATTTAAAGATGGTAAGTTGGAAGGAAATGTCAATGCATTCGATAACGCCAGGAATGTCCAAACCGCCCTAATCAGGATAACCGCAAGCCAACGGAACCTTAAGGGAGTGGCTCTTTCGAAGACAGGAGAGCCTAGGCTTTAGCCCACTCATTAAGAACGTTTGCAAAGCCAAAAACTCGGTGCAGTGACTGACAGCCAACCCCCAGACTATCGAACATCAGAGGCATTTATCACAGATATGGTCTAGTGGATGATGGTGAGAATAAGAATAGAAGAGATGATGATTAGGGATTCGCTCCAAGTCATACTCCCTTCACTGATGAGATCTTGAATAAGCGGTATCCAAAAAAGTTCATTATGCCAACTATTCCATCCTATGATGGAAAAAAGAACCAAAATTCCAATAAAAGAAACGATAATAATAAATGACTTAAAGGCTTTAGACCCGAGTATTATACCCCACTCAATGATACTTCGGAAAATAACTATCACACGGGACAGAGGAGTATAAAAAACCCAAAGAAGGAAGCAACTGAACAACAGAAGTGCTTGGGGATGTTCTGTCGCTTCCACAAGACGCATGGCCACAACAAAAACAGGTGTCGTCATCTAAAAAGCTTGATCGAAGAGCTGATCCAAAAGGACAAGCTTTAGCAATACGCGAGGAAGTCACAAAATCCTAACCAACCCGTAGCTTCCCAAGCTAATAGGGATCAGAGAAAACAAGCTGGAACTAGCAAAGAGGGATCAAAGTGAACTGACCAGAGACTCATCACTGGAACAATATCTGGAGGTGCATGTCCCGCATAGAGGAGTTAGGGAGAAATGTAGCGGAATGCGAGTATGTCAAAGCACGCTCCGAAGGAATCATGCCTTGCAATCGAAGATGGAGCTTTAGCCACGCAGTAGAAAACTTTGAAAATGATGATATAGTATTTCGAAATCAGGACACCGAAGGGATCAAAGCTCCAACTCTCGATGCCATGGTCGTGATAATAAGGATCAGACCCATTGCGGTCCGACGAGTATTGGTTAACAGCGGCAGTTCTATGAATATCCTTTTCAAGCACACCTTTGATCAAATGAAGATCAGCGAGAAAGACGTATCTGCCCGCCAAACCAAAATTCAAGGATTCACCAGTGAGCCTAAATAAACCATCAGAATGATTGACTTACCTATAGAACTTGGGGAAGGTGACCAAAGAGTCACCCTCACCCAAACTTTTATGATTGTAGACAAAATGTTGACATACAATGCCTTCTTAGGATGACCCACAATGGTGGATTTCAGAATCACTTTAGCCTAATGGTGCCTTTCCATGAAATTTGCAATGGAAAATGGAGTTGGAGTGATCAAAGAAGACCAAAGTGACGCCAAAAAATGTTATATTGTAGAACCGCGTGAACCTAAAAGAAAAGAAAAGGGGAAGAATGTAGGGAGAACTCTTCACATTCATGAACTAGCAGAATAGCGATTACAGAGCTGCATCTGGATTAGGGACCAAAGATGACTCGACAAGTCCTTGGACCTAAGAAAGAAGAGTTCAAGGGAGAATTGGAAAACACCGACAGAATTGACGGTCACTGTTCCTGTTGATATGGATGACCCGACATGGGTCTTTAAATTGGATTGCATCATGGAAAGAAGATGCGATTAGAACTCACCAAATTTCTTCGTGCCTACTTAGATGTGTTTGCATGGACACATTCCGATATATGTGGGGTATCGCTAGAAATTGTATGCCATGCACTCAACATTGACCCCAGGTTTACACTAGTAAAGCAAAAGTGGCACAGCCTGGGCCCCGAGCGGTATAAGGCATTAAGAGAAGAAGTAGACAAGCTGATGGCTAACGGTCTTATCCATGACACGACTTACCCCGAATGGGTCTCTAACCCGGTCTTGGTCAAAAATTCTAATGGGAAGTGGCATACTTGTATCGACTACTTGGACCTAGACAAAGATTGCCTGAAAGATAGCTTCCCTCTGTCCAGAATCGACCAGCTTGTGGATGGGACGGAGGGGCATGAACAGCTATCATTTATGGATGCATACTCCAGATACAACTAGTTCCTGATGCGCGAACCTGATCAGGAAAACACCAGCTTCATCATCGATCTAGGACTATACTACTGCAAGGTAATGCCATTCGATTTAAAGAATGCTGAGGTAACTTACCAAAGATTAGCCAATGCCATGTTCAAGCATCAGACCGGAAAAACCATGGAGGTTTATGTGGATGACATGTTGGTGAAGTCACAAGCAGCAGCTAATCACCTAGATAATCTTGCCGAAATGTTTGAAATACTTTAAAAATATGGAATGAAACTCAATCCACTCAAATTTCATTTGGGGTAGCCTCCAAAAATTCTTGGGATTCATAGTGAGCGCCAGAGGCATTGAAGCAAATCCAGAGCAAATAACTGCCCTACTAGAAGTCCAAGCCCCAAAGAACAAGAAAGAGTTACAAAGCTTGAATGGAAAATCGCAGCATTAAGCCGGTTCATCTCGAAAGCCACTGACAGGTGTATATCGTTTTTTGATGCATTAAAGAAAGTAAAGAAGAACATCGAATGGAATGAAGCTTGTCAAACTGCATTCGAAGAGCTACAGCGACATATGGAAGCCCCGCCAATGCAATCAAAGCCAGTAGATGGAGAGGACTTATTCATCAACTTTGCAGTCTCAACTCATCAATTAAGCACTTTCCTTGTGTGTGAGGAAACTTGGATTCAATGACCTGTATACTACATAGCAAGTGGTTTACTGGAGCCAAAAAAATTACTCGAAACTAGAAAAGTAGTGTATTGCCTCTTGATTGCGTCTAGGAAGTTATGACCATATTTCCAAGCACATCCGATCAAAGTATTGACTAATCAACCTTTAAAGCAAGTATTATATTGACCCAAAACTTCTGAGTGACTACTCAAATCGAATATTGAACTAAGCCAATATGATATCACTAACCATCCGGGAAGTGCAATCAATGGGCAAGCGCTAGCAGATTTCATCGTCGAGTTTACCATATGGGATGATGAAGTAGAAATACCATTGAAAGTGGAAACACAATGGAAACTCTATGTCGACGGCGCGTCTAACAACCTCTATATGGGGGAATGGGTGGTGCTTGAAACCACGGAAGGATGAGCCATTTGCTATGCCTTACGCTTGAAATTCCTTGCAACAAATAATGAAGTTAAATACGAAGCATTGAAAGCAGGACTGAAACTTATGAAGGAACTTAGAATAAAGTCTGTTCATGTCTAAAGAGACCCTCAACTATTCATCAGGCAGGTGAAAGGCGGATACCAGGCTCGAAGGGAGAACCTCTCCCCATATCTATCTTAAGTGCAATAGTTGCTGAACGACATCAAACATTACACCATAACTTACATCCCGCAGGAGCAAAACATGAAGGATGACTACTTAGCTAAATTGGCAAGCTTCAGAGAGGCTCAATCTTTGGGACTAGTCCTGGTTGAAACCTTGACCACTCCAAGTATAAACAAAATGGATGTCGACTAGATTTTTGAAACCGCCGTCGAACCAAAAACATGGATGACGCCAATCAAAGAGTACTTGCTTACGGGGACAAGTCCAACCGATAGGAATTAACAAAAAAAGCTTCTACAGAAGGCACTGTGGTTCATAATATAGGATGGAATACCCTATCGAAGGGGATTCTCTATCCCATTGCTCAGATGCATGAGGAACGATGAAGCTCGGCTGATATTGAAGGAAGTTCATGAAGGCGACTGCGGAGAGCATATTGCAGGGGAAAACCCTTGTAAAGAAAATCCTCTGGTATGGATATTTCTGGCCAACGGTAAATTGTGATGCAACAGATTATGCCAGACGGTGTGATCGATGCCAAATATTCAATCAGGTTAAAAGAACTCTCTCAACAGAGCAAACGCAGATGGTTAGCCCATGGCCATTTGCAATATGGGGAATTGACCTAAGGGGCGTATTACCAATAGCTAAAGGAGGGGCTAAGTATGCTATAATTTCCATTGACTATTTCAGAAAATGGAGCGAAGCAGAACCGTTCGCCACCATTACCATAAAGAAAGTTATTAATTTTGTTACTAAAAACATCATTTGTGGGTTTGGCGTGAGACAAAATGTCGTCATTGATAATGGGACCCAATTCGAAAGCGCCAAGTTCATAGACTTTTGCAAACGCTTCTGAATTGAAAAAAGCATTTTCGCAAGCAAATGGGCAAGTGGAAGCAATAATTAAGATCATCAAGTCCACCATCAAAAAGGGGTTGACTAAAGCTAAAGCAAATTGGGTTGATGAACTTCTACTCGCACTATGGGCCTATAGAACAACACACAAAGCAGCAACCGGGCATATCTCGTTCACTTCGGCATATGGTTCAAAAGAAATGATCCTCGTAGAACTAGAAGTCCCCTCTCATCGAAAATAGAATTTCAATCAAAGGCAAAACAAGCAGCTTCTACTCAAGTCGCTTGATAAGATTGACAAAACGAGGGAAGAAGCCGAATTGAGGACCGATGTTCACCAAAAAAGGTCGCATGGTACTTCAACGCCAGAGTTTGCAGCCAAACCATCAGAGTGGGTGACCTCGTCCTCAAAAAAGTCTATCCTATGCGGGGAGCCTTCGGACTGAACTAGGAAGGGCTATATGTGGTCAATCAAAATCTGGGAGACGAAACTTTCAAACTGACAACCATTGGCGGAATCCAACTTCCCCAAGCATGGAATAGCGAATCGTTGCGTCCTTACTTTATCTGAAACTATCTTATGTACTTCTTATTTTTCAGCAAATAAGCTGTCCCGATATACTAGGGTATTATAAATAGGAAAAACTTGCCCAACTTTTCTTAATAAAATTGATTTTCTTTCTGAACCAATAAAACTACATTCGTAATAGTAACCTGCTGAGTCGACGAGGTCAAACCGGCTCAAAACCATTTAAGTGCTGCTTGGGATAGCAAAATCATGCTCCAGTATGCCCCACTTACCCGCCGGATCGATCGAAGCAAATTGACTCAAGCCGATGGATCGGCGGAACCTGATCCCCGCCTTTTAAGAACCGATGTTGCTCTGGCGGCATCGAGAAGTCTCAAATCAAAGCCATGCATCCCACAAGCCACACACAATCTTTTCGAGCCACGGAATCATGCTCTTAAAGCATAGACTCCTCACGTTGCCCGAAGATTAGCAACGTTGAGAAGTTCCGAAACCGTTCTGGATCGATGGCTCATATCGGTCCTAAAAGACGCGCATCCCATAAGCCGTGCACTACCTTTTTGAGCCGTGGAATCATTCTCTTAAAGCATAAACTCCTCGCATTACACAAAGATTGGCAATGTCGAGAAGTTCCGAAACCTTTATGGATCTATGGGTCATATCGGTCATAAAAGTCGCGCATCCCATAAGCTGCTCATACTTCTAAAGAAGCCGCGCACACTTTTAAGTACCATAATTGCCTTGGCAACACCAAAAACTCGTCCATTGCATGAATAATAAGGATCAACCCGTTCCCGTTATCAGGAGTAATGGGCATGAATCTAACAAAAACAAAGTGCTGCAAATCGGCAGAAAATTCCAATTGTCGACCAACAATAATCTATAATTAAGTTGTTCAAATCATAAATTCTCAAGGATAGGAACCATAAAGCAAATGCGGTGATAAAGAAGAGAACAATAAACAAACACTCGGATCAACCGGCCTTTTGTTAGGTGTTCGAAGTAAACAACCCTGTGAACTGAGAGGCATACACCGATATTCAAATGGGAACGCTCAAGAACAAAAACGCTTCACAAGTTCTGTTACTCCAAACAAAGAATTTTGGCAGTAATCACCGGACTAGATAAAGTAAAATAGCAGTAAATGAAATAGACATAAGTATATAAAACACAGATAAGCAGATAGGTAAAGTTACAATCAAAATGTCAGCATTGTATTACTTATAACATTTTCTGTACAATGTCAAAATGGTGGGGTTGTACTCACACAATACTGGCCAACAAAAGTAAAAGTACAGATGCCACAACAAAAGCAGTAAGTGGTGACTCTGTACTTGAATAAAACAAAATAAAATGCCTTAAAAAACAGCTCCATTGCCATCTGGGCTTCTCAACGCCTCTTTCCACCGCTCTCCTTCCTGCCTTTGGTTGGAAGTTTTCGCTTCCCCTCAGAATCCCGGCTAGGGGTAGTGTCGCAGTCGATGATATCGACTATCTCCTCGATGTCGACATCTCCTCCCTGCCCTTTAACCTTCTCGCAAGTCCCCCCTTTGGTCTTGCGCTTTCGGGATTTGCGAGAGCTCTTCAAGGATTTTATCACTTCAACCTTTTCTTTCTTGACGGCGACTAGTTGTTGTTCGGATTTACATGGCTGTTCAAGCTGGACCCCTTGTTCCCGAGCTTCGGCTGTCGTAAAGTCGCCCTCCAAAGATACGAAAGGGTCATCTATGCAATGCAATGATTTTCTCAGACTTCGGCCCTGGCTGCGAGTTGGACACAGACACAATAATCGGAGTAGCTATAGAGATGAGCATGAAAGTAGTTGAATAGCGACAGGCCCATGCATCAAAGAAACTGACAGATCAACAGGTAAGGAAGATGGACCAAAAAGATAAAAAAATGAAAGCATTAATTTCTTCTTGCTCTTGTAGCGTGAGTTGAAAATTCTCGAACTCAGGAGAAACAAGAAGGTTACCTAGGTCAAAGGAGAGGCTGAGAATGTTGATCTCATATTCACCGCCTTCTCCATTTTTGGATGATTGCACAATCTGAGAAGAAGCTTCACAAAACTCACCAATTGATCGCGAGGCTTTCTTGATGATTTGCCAAGTCCAGAAACAAGGGGCTCCGACAACATTTTGGCAGTTTCAGTCATGGCCACATCGGCAACTTCATGTTTCCTCTCGGATCTCTCAGCCTTTTATCAGCGCTTTCTTTGACTCCTCGTTAAGGTAGGCATCTTCTAGCTCCTGCTCAGTGTAGGCATTCCCGCTATCTCGAAAAGGGGTCATAATTTCCTCCCAATCCTTGGAGAGAGTGCATAGGAACTTGAGCCCAAATAATTGAGACTCCCCTGATGCAACAGGAAGTTGACGTAGAAGTTTAAGATGGTATCATCCATCTTCTCCATTTTTTTGTTAACATCCCCCTGCTTGGAAGCCCAAAACTAACGGCTACGGATGTTGTAGTCATTCATAGTTATTAATTCTCGACAACCAAATACGGAGGTGCTAAATACATCGATAAACAGATTACAGAAATATGGAAAAAACCAACAATTCAAAAACATATTTCCACATTCAAATTAAAACATTTCATGTTCATTACGTAATCCCCAAAGTATGTTAACCACGTTCAACAAAATAAAATTATTACAATTAAGCCAAGAGCGACATATGAAGATGCCTTCTTGGTGGATCAGAGTATATAGTAAGGCTAATAAATATGCCTTTACAACCAAAACACACAACGGAAAGAAATACTCTAAATAACTATCTGCCTCCTACACGTCTCGGGAAGCTTTATTCGTCTAAGAAGAGAACCTAAAAACCTTAAACCACAAACTACTCAAAATCAATTGAGCACCCGAGAGTTTAATGGAAGAACAAAAACTTCGAGTTGACATAAAGCCTGGTATGAATAATAATCTAACATCTCAATCCTTTTAGATATCTAGTGAGACCACGCCGCTCATAGGAACGTGTTTTACCCTCACTAGTATCCTAAAACCTTAATAAAACCAAATTTTATGCTCCTGCATCCATAATGGTTAAGCATACATTTCAAAACATTATGATGATATGCATACTTGAAAATATATAATACTTTTCCATTCCCAATTTAATCTGACACCCTATCATTATTATAGTTTCTAGGGTCACTATTAAACTTTTTAGTTTTCATGGGTTTACTAATAAATTAGTTATAACTAATAGACACCCTATCATATTCATAGTTTCTTAATTAATTCGTGGGTCCTCCTAAACCTATTAGTCATTCCAATTACTAATCACCTTATCTTAGTTTTCATGGGTTGACTAAGAACCTATGTACTTATCCGGTAATTATGATGTCTCACCTCTGTGCTCACACCAGCCAAGGACACTAAGAAGTAATGCTGTCAAGTAGCATGAAAAATAAGGCTGTTGTGGAGCGACCATCTGTGTAATTGCTTTCTGCGAATACCGATATGCCAGATAAATTGTCGGTTTTCGTTTCAAGAGGAAATACGACATACCGATACAAACTCAAAGCTACTACACAGTAGCTATGTGGTCTTCGGAAACAAATATAAAATAAGAATAACAAAAATCAGTCACAGATATTAATATCACAAAGGCGGAAAAGGATATTAATATAACACATAAAGGTGTACATCAAAGTAATGGTCATGTAAGATCCAATACACCACAAAAGAATAGATGCAAGTGTTAGACAAAAGAATATGTATACATAAAGGAGTCTCTATCTCGAATGTATACAACAAAAACTATTAAGATAAGTAGTTAGCCCAAAAGTCAGATGTAGGATCATGATAAGAAGTCAAGCAGAAGCACCTGAAATACCTCAGTCTGACACGAGTATTATTTAATAAGAAAAAAATAATAAACGGATCACTCTACCTATAATTATCATATAAAATGAGATAGAATAAGAGATATGACAAAAACATATGATAACAATAATGTCATACTGTGACAAGTATACATTTAACAACAACGAAAATCGTATTATATCTCAAGAATCTCAAACACCAAAATGAATGTCATATTATTGATTTTATTCACCAAACCACAAACATTGACATTCATATCAATGCCAATCATAAAAATTGGTGAAACACTAATTCTAGAAATCGTCAATTAGAAATCAAGAAATCACAAAGGGGGAGACCTATCACAAACGGGAGCATGAAAACTCACCAACACGTGCATCACAAAAGGGTCGCTATCCCATGGTCGCTAACCATAGAGCCGGCGCAACGACGTAGTATATTAATAGTACGCCCGAGGAAACCGAAACTCGAATAATTCAGAACATCGACGTAGTACAGTAACAGGACACCAGATAGACCTGAAACTCCAATAATTCGAAACAACGACGTAGTACAATAACGGTGCATCCGATGAACCTGATAAACCGGAACACCGATGTAGTACAATAACGATACATCCGTTGATCCTGATAAGCCGGAACATCGACGTAGTACAATTATGGTACATCCGATGAACCAAACACCATAAAAGAACATGGGTCGCTAGCCCATAAAAATGAGACGAAACTCCAAAGAACCCACAGGTCGTTAGCCTATAAAAGAAATGAGACGAAGCTCAATAAAACGAGGTACAGTCTCCCACGTGGACAAAGATACATCGCATACCGCTAGTCTAAACCATAAAACGATCACCATTGATCAATAAAAAGTGTGAATTACACTAAGCTAGTAAATAAATGGGTTTAGCTTCATGTCCCATAACCACTGGCTTCACTTAAATATTTACGAACAAATTATAGATTTCCACTCGAAAATTGTCACAAGAGTTTCAATCGAACAAGTCTAAGAATTAACCGACAAAGTAAATGCAAGCGTTTCATACTACTTGTTTTGCTAAGTCGTTTAATTGGATTTCTCGAACGAATGAGGTAAAGGTTCGTATATACTTATAGATTAGAAATCGGTTTTAAAAGCGAGTTTGATATTGAAAGTAAATGTTGAAATCGTTTTGATGAAAGAGTTTGAATATTTACTACTAGTATAGAAACCTTTGCATTTTAAAGTGAGAAACCCTAAAAGTGATTGTAGAAAAAATCAATCACCAAAAATTCACATACGAAGACGTGAATTAAATCCAAAGAAATCGATATCAAATCCAGCAAAATGGATATTTCCAAAAATCCATAAAAAGAAGTCATCAAAGTCGATAAAAATGATAACAACTAATCGGGTCAACAAAAATCGATAAACATTGGAAATTCATCTAAGAAATAGGCAAATAGGCAAAACTGCGCATTTCCAGACGTTTGGGGGTCAATTCCAGACGTCTGGATTTGGTCTCTGGAAATATTCCAGTGAACCATCCAGATGTCTGAAATTTCAATTCAGACGTTTGAACCCATTTCAGAAGTCTGAACCTATAATTCAGATGTCAGAAATTAGTCACTACTATTTTTATTTTCTACCGTATATTCTTTTCTCCAGAAGGCCTATCCAGACGTCTGGAATTGATATCCAGATGTCTGAATACCAGGTATGGGCAACAATTTGCCTAGGCCATAATGGCCAAAACGATTCGCGAGCGATCGAGCGAGCAACAACGACTAGGGATTTACGCCAACCAACAACCCAGCCTTATAGGCTCTTCGACACATCCCAAATATCAAGCATCCATAGTAGGATTTTCATAAAATTGGACTTCAAAACCGAAAATTGGAGAATTCACCAAACCAATTCAAATCAAAAGCAAATGAACATGAATAGATGTTTGGAATTCATACCAAACAACAATGATAGCTATAGACGTAGATGTGAGTTCAAGAACTCACCTTTAAACCCAAAAACACAAGTGAGAAGCTATAAAACAAGGCAAGACAACCACTCTTCAATTTTAACCCAAGAAGCTTCAATCTAAGCTCATAAGAAAAATATTTCCTAAGTTAGGGTTTAGAAATTTCTGAAAATGGAAGAGGGGTTGAGATGGAGAAGATGAAGAGGATGCTTACCTAAAGCTTCTCTTTGATTTCTAGAGCTTGAATTGGAATTTACTAAGAATCTAGGGCTTAGGAATTTTAGTTTCCTCTTCTTTCCCCCATTCTTTCATTTAGCTTGAGAGTGTTAGGAAATGAGAATGAATAAGGAGGAGAGGAGGTGGAGTTAGAGTATTATGTTGGGTTAATGGGCTGATACCCAACCCAAAGGCCAATAGAGAAATAGCAAAATTCTACTCAACTCCAAACATATCGATGTTTATACTAAAAAAGGTCGTAAACGACATTTTGGACTTAATGGAAGTGGTCTCGAGTCCTAATTAGACTGTTTGAAAAAAAGTAACATTTTAGACTTTCAATCCGATAAATGATGTTATATTTAAATAAAATATTTAAATATACAATCGTAAAATATGCGGATTGTTATAGTAACTCACTGCATATCCCAGTTTTCATGAGTTGACTAGGAACCTACTGATACTTCCATTAGCCGCTTACTTATCCTAGTTTTCATGGGTTTACTAGGAACCTACTGACTGATGTCAATTGTTAATCCAAATATAGTTTTCATAGGTTCACTACAAACTAATTAGCCCTTGCCAACTGTCCTTATGCATAGATCTCATGGGTTAACTATGAACCTTTTGGTATGCACCAATAACTAACTTATCATAGTTTTCATGGGTTTACTATGAACCTTTTGGTTTACCTCGAATAGTAAAAAAGTTTAGCATCCTATTTTTGGTCACCCGGACTCCATGGATGCAATTCTTCTCATTCAGAAGTTTAAATAATTTATATTCACTATTTGACTTAACCTACTAGTTCTTCAACCCCTTTTCCCCAAAATATTGTTATGGATTATCATGTGAATATACTCACATTTGAAGAAGTAAAACATTAATTAACAATACCACTCCTGTGGGTTTAAGGTCCTCGAAATACATATCACAAAATATTGTTAATACCTTTTACTTATATTTTTATCAAGGCAATACTTCTTCAAAATTACATACTTAAATCCCTTACAAAACTCCTTTATAAAAGTCGTGGGTTTTCCTTTAAAAAATTAGACTATGGGTTTTCAAATCATTTAAAACCTAACCTTTCGACATTGTCAAAAGGTCTTCAAATCAACCATTTGAATCCTAACCCTTCGAAACTATTGAAAACATTCAACACTTTAAACATTTTGAAAGCATTGATTTCTTAAAATATAAACCTTTCGAAACCATTGGATCTTACCTTTTGAAAACTTACCGGGTTCAAGTTAAAACACGCGGAAGGTTCTCTTTTAAAACTTTTCGACTACGATGGAAGCAACGTTTCGACTTTGTCGGAAGGTCTGCTTCGAGAGCTTTAAAACAATAGACCTTCGCCTTTTAAAGAAAATCCTTCGAAAGCTTGGGTTACACTTCAATTATAAAACAAAGGAAAATCAGCTAAGTCGAAAGCTTTGAAACCTTTCGAAAGTACTGGGAGAAGTGGCTGGTTTTTAAAATAAGTGAATATTTCTTCTTTGTCAAAAGCGACGACTTCAAAAGGTTGGAAAAAGTGGCTACAACCTTTTGACTGTGTCGGAAGGTTCAAAACAAAACAATGATATGTGACAATAACCTTTCGACTGTGTCGGAAGGTTTCAAAACAAAACAGTGGTAAAGCAGCAGTAGCCTTTCGACTTTGTCGAAAGGTTTGAAACCTTTCCTTTAAACATTTGACCTGGTTGAAAGCAACGAAGTCGAAAGCTCTAATTCGAAAGCAAAGTGGTGAAAACTTTAGTTTACAAAACAGACATACCCAACCTCATTGGCCATCAACCTTTAAACTAAGAACCCTTCAACCTCGTCCAATTCATTACATACCAAGATACTTGATACCATATGCATTGGTTTGACCTTGTTGAAAGCTATAACCCTTCAACTTAGTCGAAAGGTCTGGGTCGGAAGGTTTACTACCGTAAAAGGCTGAGACATGCTAAAAGTATGATTTTCTTGTTTTTAACTTAAGGAAGATAACTTTTCAACTAACCTACCTTAGTTTATCATATTCTCATTGGCTAACAATTACTTTTCAAAAAACTGCTGCCACTAATTTCAGAACTAAATAATAATTTTATTTTATAAAATGCCCCTTCTCCTTAATTAAATATATATAATATTTAAGTCCCATACCTTAAGTAATTTTATATATTCATCAAATCACTTAGGAAAAATATAGAAAAATTCCATCAAATCTATTTATTATGTTTTCCAATATATAAATATTTCAAAGCCAAATAATCATTATTTTGGCCGTAATTAATAACCCAATAAATCATTTTCTTGACTAGAAAATTAACATAAATTCCATCTCAATTCCGATAATTATGAAAATTGAAACCCATCTCCAAAATCATATTATAACATAAAATTTTCCCAGGCATTTAAAAATCATTTCATCTCGGTTTTACCCTAAAACCACATATATCCTTTTTTTTAAAAACCTTGTTTAAACATATATAATTCAAAATCAAGCATATCATCATTCTATATATCATAAAAGCAGATTTATCATTAAATCCGAAACCATTTGATGCGAAAATCAAAATAAAGATGTAGAAACTATTATTCACCTTAGATTGGATAAGAAAATTAAAATTTGATTGATATTGATTTCTCTACCTTGAATCCTAAGCTTTATGTTGATTTTCTCTTTTCTTCTTCCTAATGGCTGACCTTGCTTTCACTTCTTACGGTTATAAATTTTATTTTGGTGATAATGAAGATGTGGGTCTAAGAAAGATACTATAAGGGTGGGAAATGTGGGCAGTTATTTACCTTAATGTCTTTATGTTTAATTTCCTAACAATTTACATAAGTTCATTAGTTTTAATAAGCACTACCACCTAGTTTATTAATCAACCTCAATCTCCTTATCTACATTATTCTATTAATTTATTCTAATTAAATCTCCTGAATAATGTGTATAAAATTCGGCTAGTTACAGGCTCCCCTCCTTAAATAATTTCATCCTCAATATTCAGTAAGGACTAACAAGCAAACATAGGAATTATCTGTAACATCTCCTTACAACCAATCTATGTAAATCTACTATAGACATACCATCAAAACAGATCTAGATAAGCCTATCGAATCCTACCGTCCGTCTCCCTAGTACAGTCTTTCTCATTGTCGCCCCACTGAACCTTCACCAACTTGATAGGGTTGGTCCTCAATTTCTTCTCAACTCTCGCTACAACCCGAATTGTTTGTTTCACACAAGTCAAAATAAGCTCTACTACCAAGTCCTCCAACTCTTTTTGGGGAATAGTAGCCTCTGGATCATGCACATACTTATGAAGATGAGACACATGGAACACATTATGGACACCTGCCAAACTGCTTGGCAACTCTACTCTGTAAGCGAGCTTTCCAACGCATTCTATAATCTGGAATGAACAACATACATCGGGACCAACTTTACCGATTTTCCAAATCATACCAAACCCTTCATCGGTGATACTTTAATAAAAACCCTATCTCTTATCGAGAACTCTTGGTCTTTTAGGCTCCTATCTACGTAACTCTTCTGCCTAGATTGAGCTTCCCCCATCCGTTCTTGGATTAACCCAATCTTTTCTGATGCCTCTTTAACCAAATCTGGACCTAAAACCAATCTATCTCTAGTCTCTAACCAACATGCTGGCAATCTGCATGGTCTTCCATACAAAGCTTCAAAAGACGCCATTCATATACTAGTCTGGTAACTATTATTATAGGAAAACTCAACCAGATGTAGGTGATCTTCCCAAGATCCACCAAAGTCCAATACACAAGCCCTCAACAAATCTTCGAGTACCTTTCTGACCCTTTCTGTCTGCCCATCAGTCTGTGGGTGATAAGATGTACTCATCTTGAGCATGGTACCTAATACCTCTTGTAGACTCCTCCAAAATTCGCTAGTGAATAATGCATCTCTGTCGTTGACTATGCTACTAGAAATCTCATGAAGCCTAACTATGTTCTTTTTAAACAACTTAGCCAAAACAGGTGTCGTTCTGATGACTTTACGGGGATGAAATGGGCATTTTTGATCAACCTGTCCACAACAACTCGTATACTCTCATTTCCTTGGCTTGATCTTGGCAACCCGTCTATAAAATCCATCGATATCCAATCCTACTTCCGAACTAGAATATCTAAAGGCTGAAGTAACCCACTTGGCTTCTGATGTTCGGCCTTTACTTGTTGACAGTTAATACATTGTCTAGCCCATAAGCCAGCATCCTTCTTCATGCCTTCCTAATAATATCTCCTCTTCATATCTTGATACATCTTGGTTCCTTCAGGATGAATCGTAAACTTTGAACGATGACATTCCTCTAGAACTTCTCTCCTTAAGCTCTCTACATTCGGAACACAGAGTCGTCCCTTCTTTCTCAACCATCCCCTTTGGTCAATACTAAAAACCTTTAGGCCACCAATCTCTGATCCTTCCTCACGCCTTCTAATCCTCTCAGCTAAAGCTGGATCTTTTCTCTGCTTAGAAGCTATCCTCTCGATCAACACTGGTCGAACTCTAGTCAAGATAACATGGCAGTACCCTGACTAAAACTAGCAGTAGGTCTCAATTGCACACCACAATTGGCCAAAGCTTCTAGATCCTTCCACTTTGCCAACATTGCTAACACCACATTCCGATATTTTCTATTAGGAGCATCTGCTACCTTATTTCCTTTCCCAAGAGTATACTTTATACCGAAATCCTAAGCAACCAAAAACTCCAGCTATCTCTGCTGCCTCATATTCAACTCCTTTTGAGAGAATAAATACTTTAATCACTAATGATCGGTATACAACTCAAATCTCTCTCCCAAAAGATAATGCCTCCAAATATTCAAGGAAAATATCACCGTAGCTAACTCTAAGTCATGAGCAGGATATCTAACTTCGTGTGGTCTAAGCTTCCTGTAAGCGTAAGCAATAACTTTGCCCTTTTACATCAATACTGCTCCCAATCCAATGCCACATGCATCGGTGTACACTTCCAACTCTTGGTTACCATCCGGAACTACTAATAAGTTAACAAATGCATTAACTTAAGGAATGATTCCTCACACTTGTCGGACCAAACAAACTTCATCATGGTCAACTTAGTCAAAGACACTGTAATCCACGAGAAATCCTTGATGAATCTCCGGTAATAGCCAACAAGTCCAAGAAAACTCCTGATCTCGGTTACGTCTATGGTCTCTTTCATTTATTGATTGCCTCGATCTTAACCGGATCAACTGAAAATCCTTCCTCTGAATCCACATGTCCGAGAAACTTAACTTCTTTCTTCCAAAAATGACACTTGGAAAACTTTGCCTTCAGCTGATTCTGCCTCAGCGTCTCCAACATAACTCTAAGATGAATCTCATGCTCCTTTTCATCTTTTGAGTATGGTAAAATGTCATCTATGAACACCAACATAAACCTATCCAAGTGCACTCGGGAAAACTGATTCATCAAATCAACGAAGAAAGTAGGCGCATTTGTCAAAGGGATGCTATCCTCCACCACTCTTAACTGATAGAATCCCATTGCCAAATCCAACTGGAAAAATACTCTAGCTTCACTCAACTGATCAAACAGATCATCGATCCTCAGCAGAGGGTACCTATTCTTGATCATCCTTTCGTTTAACTTACGATAGTCGATGCACATCCTTAACGACTAATCTGGTTTCTTCACAAACACCGCGGCTGCTCACCAAGGCGAACTGGTTAGTTTGATAAAATTCCTTCCCTCAAGATCCACTAACTACACCTTCAACTCCTTCATCTCTGTCGGTGTCATTCCGTAGGCAGTCTACTAATAGGTTCAACTCCCGGTACAAGGTCTATCCGAAGCTCAACAGCTCGTTCGGTAGTAATCCACTGACCGGCTCAAATACATCTGCAAACTCTCTAGCAACATGAACCTGACTAAACTCTTCTTCAACCTCCATGGCCCTTAACAAAGCACAAACACTCTTACTAGAAATCACCACTGAGAAGATGATTCGGTTATGACTATCAGGGTGCCTCAATGATATTTCCCCATCATGGAAAAATATCCTAGCCTCATACTTACCCCACTAATCCATAAATAAGAGATCTCGAAATATTCAAAATCAAAGACATACAAGCTGCATTCAAACTTAGGACCTAGCAAATTAAGTTCTAACTGTCACGTCTTATCCTAAGAGTTGCATACCCTCCTATTGGATATGCAACCCTTAAGGTAGTAACAAGGTATGTGGGTTCTATACATAACCTATCAACCAAATACTGAGATATAAATAATTATGATGCACCGGTATCAAAAAGTAACCTAACTGGTATATTCTGAATTAAAAGTGTACCTTCCATCATAGTCTTTCCTTTTTCTGCCGTAGTGGGTTTAGAAGAAGAAGGTGGTCCAATACCAAACACCTTCCCTCTGTCCACCCTGACTGGCTCTGGACTCTAGTTCTTATAATACCCAACTTGGTAACGGTTGAAGCATTTCACATTCTTCTTCTCCGCAGGCTTCTTTCCTTTACTGGTTCTGCACTTATGGTCATAATGGCCTTTCTTATCACACTTATAACAGACTAAATCAGCCTTCGCCTTCTTAGTGGCCTCCTGTTTCTAGGATCTTTCTTCTTAAAGAAATTCCTTTTCCCTTCCTAAGAACCCTGGGACTCAACTAGCCTCTCCCTAGCTGAAACAACAAGCATCTCCTCATGTCAAACGGTCATCTCCACCATCACATGATAAGGCTCTCTAATATGAGTCATAGCCATCCTGCCTAGCTCTGGCCTCAAACCTCTAATGAATCTCCCATTCCTTTTGACCTCGGTGTCAACCAAAGCATAACCATATCGAGATAGCTCATTAAACTTAGCAGCATACTCGATCACAGACATCTGTCCTTGGACAAGATCCATGAACTTCCTCATCAATGCCGACTAGGCAACCTCAGACAAGAACCTTTGCTCAAACTTCCTCCTGAAGTCAGCCCAAGTAAACTCTTCCTCCGGCACTCTAGATGTCACACTATTCCACCAATAAGCGCTAACCCCTACAACTGTCTAGAGGTCAGTCTTCTCTTCTCTCCATCATTCAAGCCTAAATCTGTAAAGATCCTTTCACAGTTCAATATCCAGTTCTCTTCTTCAACAGCATCTTCTGTTCCAACAAACGGCTTTCCTCCCAGATTAATATAGTCTCTACTCAGCTTACATAATTATATCTAACTGGAACTACAGGATTAGCTCCTCCAACCTTACCAACAGCTCCTGCTTGAAAAAGTTTAGTCAATAACCGATACACCATCTCCGCATATACTGGTGGATTTCCAGCACCTACATTGGCCTCAGCATTTTGGTTAGCATTAGTCTGTAGATCTTGGTTTATTCGTGTATTAGGTCGAGCATTTCCATTGTTAGTGGTGCTTCCTCCACCTAGATTTCCTCTTCTTTTTCCTGCCTCCATATCCTCTTTCTTGTATATCTTCATACGAGCCTTAGTAAGATACATAAGAAGGATCTAAGAGAGAGGTGAATAAGTATAGATATATACCTATATATCAAATACAAGTATGTTACTGTAGCGTTAACCCAAACCTCGATCTTATTTTTAAATTCATTGGATTATGTTTCAAAAAGCTTTTAGATTTACTTTTCTTTTAAAGTTTCATAAACCTATGCTCTGATACCAACTTGTAACATCCACTTACTTGGAGGCCCAAAACTAACGGCTACGATACTGTAGTCATCCATAGTTAATAATTCTTGGCGACTAAATACGGCGGCGCTGATATGTTGATAAACAGATCACAAAAATATGGAAAAAAAATTAACAATTCATAAACATATTTCCATATTCAAATTAAAACATTTCATGTGTACGTTAACCATGTTCAACAAAATAAATCATTTCCGTTTCTTCACTTCGAATACGTAAATTGGTTTGAAGTGGTTTTCGGATAAGAATTACTCGAATCCAACCCTGGTTCCTTCAAACAAATCATTGATAAAAGGCTATTAAGTGAATAAGTAATTATTCTTTGATTCGTTAATCTCTTTTTATCAAAAATATCTTCAAGAGATGTATATCTTTAAAACATTTCTTTCTGGTATATACGGAGCCATTAAAGCTCTCTTTATCGTTGAAAAATTATTTATTTAAATCTTAACAAAGATCTCTTAATTTCAAATCAATTTTTTTATTAAGTTGAAACTACATTATCTAGTATGTTAATCTAAAACCAGTAAATATTAAATGAGAAAAATCCATAGATATCGTCTAATTCTACTCAATATCAATTTCCGTATTCAACGAGTACTATAGGTGGAATAATGGAAAATTTACCTTTTAAATTCCACGAATAGTACGAGTTCCCTCTTCGGAATTTAACACCAAGTATAAGAAGATTATCTCCATAAAATTCAAACATTTAAATTTGGAAAATTAAATCTTTTATACTTTGGGAAATTTTTGATCCGAGTAAATAAAATTTACTATTTCTCCATTAGGCCAGTCCGGATAGCCAAAGGAGAGCAGAAAACTGGTTTTCCAAACTCAAGCCTAGACACTACCTCTCTACCACCCATAAGATGGTCAAATTATTTGATCGACTCTAAATCTTTTATACACTTAACTTGCTTTTAGTTATTTATTTAACCACTTGGAAATAATTTATAAATCCTTCAAATCATCTTTAAAATACTTTATTATTCATTTAAAAACACTTACAAAAGATTTGGAAAATAATTAATGCGTTTAGAACTACATTTCAAAAGTTAGAAAAGTGCGGTGAATGGTGATTTTTATGCTGTACTTATCAAAACGACTTTTCTATCTTCTAGAAATTAATTTTTATAACTCAAATCACTATCAAAACATTTTAAAAGATTTTTAGAATTTATTTCATATTTTTAAAGAATTTAAAATATCTATTTTATAACATTTATTACTTTGGCCTCCAAACTGCCAAAGCGTGATTTTATTTAAAACTTGATTTGCTCATTTTTTTTAAATCTGCTAAACAAATCCCGATTTTAGTTCTTTTTTGAAAGGTATGGATGTAATGGTTTCGAATATTATTAGCTCGAAGAATTCCGAGCTATAATCCATACTACATAACCGTTTGACTTTTACGATGCGAAATCGCGAACTATTATTACGCGATTCGCCTATTTTTGATTAAATTTTCAATATTCACTTAAACTTTGCCAAAACACTTTAAATATTTATAGAACATTTTTAAGCCATATTAAACCATTTTTAAGAGGTATAAACATTCCATATACACCATTTCATTTATTAAAGGAAAGTGATTTACTTTGTATTTAGCGACGTGTATTTAAACGTGACTTGTATATATATTCAACAACATTAAGCAACCAAACTTGATGATTAAATCATATTAATAATCCACTAAAAATATCATATCATCCTATATAATATAAGTAAGAGTTTCTCACATTGGTTTTGATTGGAAAAATGGCTATAGCTTCGCTACTCGAAAATTAAAGCACATGGTCCCTTGCACTATTTCTTCTAGGTGGCTCAGCCTAGCCTTGGGATGGCTAGATGAGCTCACGGCCTAGGGTGGAAGATGAGGAGGGCTCAGCCTTTGATGGAGGAAGTGGAGGCCGTGGATGGTGGAGAGGAAAAGTGGAGTTTTTAGAATAGTTTGAGGTGCTTAAGTACATATATGTATATATTATAATTTAAATTTCTTTTGAGAAATATTTTGGAATTATTTCTTTTAGGTTGGAAGTAATGAAAAGAAGAGAGAAGCTTAAAAAATGGAAGGAGAGATAGTGAGGAAATGAGAGGGAAGATGGGTGGTATTTATAGGTGAAGAGGAGGAGAAAAATAATCTTAGATTTTTCATGCTACATCACCTCCTACATCACCACCCACATGCACCACTATCATCACATTCCCCCTTGTCATGCATGTCCGGAAGGACGCCCCACCATGTTCTTGCAATGATGCTTGTACCATGGTGTAAAGGGTGGACTTTTGGTTAGCTTAAGAAGTAAGGAAAGGAGATAATATCTTTGAATTTTGTTTATATATATGTATGTCATGTGTATAATTATGTTGTGTATGTGCGCAGAACAAGTTTGTGCTTGTATATGTACGGTTAAATAGATGTATGTGTATATTATATATGTGTTCAATTTATATAAACAATGTTATACAACATATATATGTCAAACTGTTACAGATTCCAATTCCAATTTTTGGTCATGTTTTACTTTTAAGTTTATATATATATATATATATATATATATCTATATATATATATATATATGTATGTATGTATGTATGTATGTATGTATGTATGTATGTATGTATGTATGTATGTAAACAAAGTTTGAAAATAATTTTCTAATCATTATTAATTAATTAAAATGATCAAATTTGGATTGTAAAGCCATATAAATCAATAATAACAATTTTCCAAAATTACTTTTATACCGATGAAGCAATATCGATTCTTCTTTATATTTCAAATCAAATTTATATATTTATAAAACTATTATAATTGATTCATATCACTTTATAAATATTTAAAATGAATTATAATCATTTAAAACCCTTATTCAAATAATTGTAATAATTATTATATCACTAAATATCAATTTAATCTATTATTAACTATATTGACCATCCTGATGATGTCATTATATATTTAATTTTTTTCAAAAATAAATAAATTATTTTATTTCATGTTTGAGTTCAAAATCAAAAATAAGTGTATGTATCCAGACCGTTGCATGATGTCGGATAGTTAAGGTGTTGTTTACTGATAAAACGATTTATAGTTATTTTATTTATATTAACCTAAGTATAAATAATTGTAAATACCTATTCAAAATAAGTTTACCATTATTATTTATAATTTAAAACATCGTTGTTTATGTCTGAAAATCTTATTTTTGAATATTTTGATATTTTTCTAAAGTGATGAATTTGTGGGTCGTTACAATGTGTGTGTGTATGTATAAGTTTTTAATGGATATATAGTAGCTTTCAAAGGTACAAGTTATGACGTTTTAATACGATTCGTGTTTCAAAATGTATTTAATTAATTATAAATAAATTTATTAATTTGATTGGGATGTTTTTACAATTATTTATAAATTATATTTAGCTATAGGAAGTTATGAAATAGATCTTAAAAATGTAATATCTAATTTTACATCTATTTGTGTTGTTAATTGAGAAAGAAAGGTTTTCAAATATTATTTAAATACTAAATTGTTCCTAAAAGATTAGGGAGCTATTTATTTATTCTAAATAATAGATTTATAGAATCTAAATTTTTGTTAGTCCTAGAGTATACATTTATTGTTCACTTTTAAGTAATTTGTTTCTTACAAAAACAAAATGGTTTTGAAAGATTTATTATTACATACTATTTTGTTTATTTTATATTTATTTAAATAATCTACTTTGTTATTACAATCATGATATTTATTCCTTATTTACTGAATAATTATATGTTGTGATAATTCATTATTATATAGTTATCTGTTATTAAATACACACAAATATTTGAATCATCCATTTTTATGTTACTACTATGATAACTCTTCTCTTGCTTATTGGATGGATTATATGAAACATTTTATATGTAATATTTAGCTTTATAAATTATCTTGGGAATTTAAAATGATTTTTTTGATATTATTAATGAATATATAATAATTATCTAATCTTATAAAAGGTTAAGAAGTTTATTATTATTGAATATCTTATATTTGAGTTTAGTTAATAATCTAATTAATTCTAGAATATTTATGATTATTTATTGTTCAATTTTAAGTATTATTTTGTTATATAAAATTATAAGTTGTGAATGATTTATTCCTAAGTATTGATTTGTTTATTTAATATTTATTTGAATAATCTATTTATATATTAGTTTCTAATATCTGATTTCCTATCTTCTTTATATTGATTCTGATGGTATGAATGATTCGTCTTTGATACTACTTTGATTGTTGATGTGATATAATACGATGATGATATCCTTTTATATGTATTATGGAATTTTTATATTACATTTGTGTAATTTTATTTCTATGGGATGAGAAATTCAAATAAATGAATCAGTAATACCGTCCGGTACGGGATTTTCGATAACACATTCTGGTTGTTCATAGGATTTGTCATATAGAGATAATAGTGTAGATCATGTAACGACACTTAAATTTTGATAATTAAATTGGCTAATTTAATAAGATTTTGTAATTAAATTTAAAAAGAAATAAAAACTTTATAATTTAAAATGGAGCGAATGTTAGAAATGAAGTGTAGCAATGGTGATTAAATTTTATTTTTGACAATTGGAGTGAAATCCTAATAATGAAATAGTGTAAATTGTTGCACTTGGTTATAAAATTGAAAATAAGTAAATAAAAGTAAGTATTTAATTGACCAATGAAATAATATATTGATTAATAGTAATTGAATGTAAATTAAGGTAATAAAGTTAATGCAAGTTGATAAATAATTAATTTAGTGCAATCCCAATTAATTGTAACAATTGTAAGGTTATAATTGATTGTAATTAGTAAATTGGGAAATAAATTCAAAGTTATATTAATTAATGAAATAATACGTAATAAAAATTTGATATAATCGATGCTAGATAAGTAATTATAATAATTGTTGGTTGATAACAAAGTATGAATGGGATTAAATTAGGCAAATAGTGTTAATTATTAATTGTTTACCCATTTATTTAATGTATGGAATTAGATCTAAATCCATTGCAATATAACGTAATTAAATACTAAGCTAATATAAATTTAGTTAATGACAATAAACCATTAGGGCAATTGGATATTTAGTAATGTTAATTATACCCATAAGTTGATAATTGATTTGATAACTAGGTTGAGAAAGAAAATAAATGGATTTATAGGAGTTTCAATTGATAATTAATGAATTACTGAAATTGAAATTTAGTACGGTAAGTGGTGAATTAATTAACTTTGAATTGATAAAGAAATGGGTTTTAAGGGATTATAAATTTCTAATTCATTTGAAGTGATAAAATTTTAAAATTATAGAATTTGAATCGAAAAGTGAATTAATTGATTTAATATTAATTTATTTAATTAACTGAATTATAGCTATTTTGGCCACTGACTTGGATTTCGACGAAACCAGTTTCATCGGATTCATAACAGTGAATCATTGTAGGATTTCATGTTTCGTAATGATTGGACTTGTCGTTCGATCGTACGGGGTCGAAACGACTAGAAATCAGTTTAATTGAAATCAATTTGAAATAACTTGATTCTAGCAAAACATCTTCATACGACGGAATTAGGACTTAAATCCCGTTCCATTAGGTTTAAAATATTCAAAACATCTAATTTGATATACAGGTTGACCCAATTTTGTTCCGGAGTCAGAACGAGATTTTCGGACCATTTATCGTTCAACGGTCCAAACCAATCATATTCCTTCCTCTATTTCTCATCTCCACCTATATATATCCGATTATAAACACTAGCAATCTTTTTATTCCTCATTTCTGTACGTACAGAATTTTCTGTTCCTCCTCTTTCCAATGGCCGAAAACCTTAAAACTCCTCGGTTCAATTCCAATTCAAATTTCAACTTCAAAATTTCAAACTGCACAAACTATATCTAATTATATGTGGATTTGAAGCTCTCGACGAGCGCAAGTCAAATATATGATTCGTTTTGCAATTTAAGTTTCGATATGGCCGGAGATTGATGAACTATTCTCGGCCGTTCATCGCTTTTCGATGAACTACGTCTGATCGACAAATCAAAGTCACCGTTGCGAAAAGAGGGTGGAGCGCAGTGCATCAAAGTGGTTTGTTCGTCGAATCGAAGGTCTGATCGATGGCTTTAATTCGAACTAGGGTTTTGAAACCCATTGTTCTCGGCGGCGGCTGCTGGAACCATGTGAACGCGACGTAGTCGCGAGCTTGGGCGGAGGTCGTGGGGGTGTGTCGGCATGGTGGTGCATTGTTTGGTGGAGCGACGCACGGTGCAGTGTTGATCGAGCACGGACGCGTGAATAGTGCATGAGGTCTGGTCGAACGATTTGCACATGCTAGGGTTTCTTCAGTGCGTTGTGACCTGGCAGCGTCCAAATGGTTCATTTCCTTTTGTTTTATTTTATATTTATTGAAATTCCAATAGTTCTAACATGAATAACTTTCACATACGAGGGTCAATTCATGCGCGATTTTCTCCACTAGGTTCGTATTGGAATTCTGGACATTTTGGCACTGGTTTGGATGAATTCTAAGACTATACAAATTTTTGATTTAAATTGGATTTAAATTAAATTTAAATTCAAAAGATGAGTGTTTTAACCCGCTCACAACTTCTAAAATTTCTTATGTTTGTTAAATTGATTTATGATGTGATTAGAAATTTATTTATGACTGTTTGGCATATGTTGCATCATCATCTCAGTTTATTTGAATTTACTTGGATAAAATAGTCATTTAATTTACTATTGAATATAAACTTCCAGTAAATACATGTTATTTATTATCTGTTCTATATTGATGTTATTGATTGAATTGGATGATGATTGTGATAAATGTTTGATGATTGATATTGGATGAATGGATGTTGTATTTTATATTGTTATAAATTACAAGTTGTTATGGATTTTTATTTCATTCGGGATTGCGGTTTGAAATGATATATAACCGTATTTATATTTTAAATGACGGATTGAAATGATAAATATCTGTATCACTTGACCATAGGATAGAAAATTATACACAGACACCGTGGTCTATATATAAAAATATTTTTAAATGATTTCTATGGTTTTGTAAAAGAATATATGGTTTTATATAAATATTGATTTTAGACGTTATATAAATGTTATTTTATTCTTGATTTAAGCTATGTATAAATTTGTGTTAATATAGAATAAGCTTAATAATAAGTTTGATTTTTATTGAAGATAATATGGTTGAGTATTTAAATTTTATTTTAATATAGAGTTTATAATGATTTAGACAAAGTAAGGTTAGAAGATAAATTGAAAATTTATTTGAAATTGAATTTATTTAAGAATTAAACTCTAATAAGTTTGATGTGAAATTCATTAAATTTGAAATTTTAAAGGGTATGTTTTTTATAACTTGATTTTTGGCTTAAGGTGAATTAGATGAATATTTCAAGTATAAATAAATTGAAGGAAATATTTTGTTATTTGAAATTTGAGTTTTATTTAAATGATAATGGATTTGTTATGTAAAATATTTCAAAACTAAATAAAAGAAAATTTTAATTATTGAATCGTAATTACCAACTTAGTTTTGAAATTGTTGAATACTTAGAGTTGAAATATATTGAATTCGAAATGGTTTATTCTGTGGATCAAATCTGTTTTGAAATCGATAAAATTTGAAATAGTTTATTTGGAAACTAAATCGTATTGAAATTTATGGTTTGGGATTTGTTTAAATATAAAATTTTGAAATCGAGTTGTTTTGGAATTAATTTGCAAAATTGAAGAAGCTATTTATTATATAAAATATTTTAATATTTAAACCATTTAAGTGATGGAAGTTATGTTTCAAAGTTACGAGTTTCAAAGTATTATGATTTGAAAGTGTTATAATTTCAAGTGTTTGGGTTCGAAGGGTCTAACTTTGAAAGTGCCATGATTTTGGAAAAAGGATATATTTGAAATAAACATGATATTATACTGGTTTGGGTTTTATAAAAATGATATCATATTGATTTGGTTTTGAAATGGAAATGATATCGTATTTATATGGTTTTGAAATGGATATTATATTCTGGTTTTGAAATATAATTATTTTGAAATCACTGCGATGTTATAATAATGTTTGGTTGTCAAAAAGAACGGGATCGGAAGTTCTCATACTCTCTGCCAACTCCGAAAACCACTTTAACAACTGTGTACGCGGTGCCAGAATGAAGTAGGATGGTGGCGGCGTTTCCTTTAAGGTATATACATGGACCCGACTCCCTTGAGTTGGCATAAGGTAGCTGAAACAGGAGCGATCTCGGGCCAAGGAGGTAGCCCCTCTTATCAGATACACTCATTCGATATTATATTCTGACTTTGAGGTTTATTAGGTGGCCACTTTTGATTTTTTGATTTGGGGGTGTGGCTCGAGGTGGGCGGTAGTAGCTACTAAGCATTACCACCAGCCCGTATGCGTAATTGGTATATCTACCCAGGCATTGCCTTGTGTGCCGTGTCACTTAACCTAGTGCGCCTTGTATGAGTTTGATTTGTGTCGTACCTATGGAGTATCCTCTGGTAGCCTCCCGATCAGGAGGTATTACGGTATTGTGTAGACTATTGGCACTATTGCATATTAAGGGCTATATGGTTAACCCCTTAGCGCTATTTAAAAGTGAGTTTATTTTACTATAGACATTATTATAATAGCGAAATATTACTACATAGTAAATAGTTTAACGGATCCTTAGGAGATGTGAATCCTTAACATCTCTTAAGTTACTGCACTCATGTTAGACACTGGATAGGAGATGTCAAATCCCGTAAACATCTCTAACGTCGTTCCATTCATATTATTTACCATTGATTTAATTTACATAAGATCTTTTAGTTTTGACTCGAGTGTTTTGTCCTTTCAATTCGCTCGGGTCAGTCTGAGCATTTCAGGATTCGAAGATCTTATTTCTGAAGGACGAATACGAAGATTGTATTATTACTATTTTTTACTATTGTTCCGCTGCATCACATTGTTTCGCTGCATTGTTATTAATTATTCTTTGGTATGTATAACTCTGATTCTGTGTTGTAAAGTATAATCAAATGTTTTGTAAAACAGCTTCATGAATTGTTATTTGATTATTATATTCTGTCATTCCGCTGTGAGATCCTGTTTGTTTTCTCTCTTTTCCATGCTTTTTCTTATTTACTTCATAACAATCTGCCCTTCTGTATGGTTTGAGTCAGACGTGTCTGGTTTATCATCAATTTAAAATGTACAAAAAGGCGAGATGTTACATTTGGTATCAGAGCTTTGGTTTAGCGATAAACCTTAGCATTGTGGGGTCTGCCTCTTTATAATAGGGCAGTAATACCCTATGATGAGTTGCTGAGTGTATATATATGAGAGTGTGTATTTGTTAGTGTTGTATAAAGGTTTTGATATTGTGTTAATTTGTTTCGTTTTGTATTTATAAATTCTGGTTGGTGCATAAGATGCTATGACATTATAGGGATTTCTAAACATTTCATAGGATAGACCGGCACAATATTTGTTTTGAATATAGGTGAATGAAATAATTTTGCCAATTATATTTTCTATATATAAATTAATTTTTTATAAATGATATATTTTGTGGTTGTAACTTAATTGTTGTTGGGTAGCGGAACTTTTAGATATTAGTTGAAAATAAGATTTAAAATAAAATAAATGAAAGATTGGAAACGTAAAACTTGAGTTCCGGGATTTTTGGAAAATTTCTTTTGAATGATTTTGGAATATAACAATAATATTAGTTAGAATTATTTTCTAATATAAATATTTCAATATGATTTGAAAGAATTGTTTTAAAGAAATTTTGAAAAGGAATAAGTTCTGTACTCCCCTCTCTGTCGCTGGAAAATAGTTTCGGTGATGAATGCACGCATCATCGACATTCATTTTCGAGTTTCTAAGTGGGAAGGCCACTGTAGTAGTTTTGCTATAGATTTATTTGATAAAAAAATATAAATTTTTAATTGTTTTAAATATAATTGGATATATAAGTTGTAAGTACATATATTTATCTATTATTTAAAATGATTTGAAATTAAACCCAGTATTTAGTTCTTTAGTTCTGTTAATTAATAGTCCAATTAATGTAGCGAAATGGATGTAACTAATTAATAATTGGAACCTCTAATTAAAATAAGAGATTAAATGCTAGGTTATGAATGAAATAACAAGAAAGTTGAAATTTATAATCTATGAAAACAAAGGATATGACTATTGAACATTAAATTAATTAAAGAAATAAGATAAACCTGTGTAACTTTAAAATTTCATTCTTAAAACATATATATAAATTACCAAAAGAAAAGGTTGTAATGTTTAATAAGAAAATGTAATAAGATATTATACAGCTAAACTTAAAGTAATGAAAGTATTTGGTGAAATTCTTTAACAAACAAGAATTTGATGTTGTAGTTGTTATAAACTAAATTTATAATTGTAACGCCCTGCCTCTATACCCACGCTAGCCAAGAACACTACGGTGTAGTGCTGTCAACTAGCACGGAGAATAAGGCTGGATAGAAGCGGCCATCCGTAATTAGGCCTTACACTAGTATTAGTTACCTCGATAGGAGTGGTATATATTTTTATCTTTCATCTCATATTTATTTACTCCCATCGACATACCCAATTCTAGTATAAAACGAACTACGATGGTTCATAATAGTTTAGGACAATATATATAATAATAACACAGATAATGTAAATGCGGAACACAGATAAAACAAAAGTCTCATATATTTAATAACTGGTGTCAGTTACAATACATGTGATACAATACATATGATATAACCACAACTATCGACTCTGGAAGTTACATATACAAGTACATTATCGTATATAATATACATGAATACATATCTTCCTATACAAATAAACCGACTACTATAAATGACGACGACTACTCCAAAAGATATGAAGTGACTTCATAGATCAAGCAGCAACCCAAAGCTAAAAATCTACAACCTGTAAATACTCGGTCTGACCCGAGTATTACATTCAAAAGAAAATAATACACGGGTCAGTCTAATTCAAACTCAGTTATTAGTGCACAGATCACCAAAACAAAATCGAATTGCCATAACCAAGAACTGAGTTTGATATAGATGTGAGTAAATAAAATTACTCACCGTAGTTTCTGAAGAGCACGAAAATGGATCGGTAAGCAAAAATCCACCTGATCAAAGGAATCATCGTCGGCATCTTCTATATTCACGAAAGCCCTAATTTTGATACAGAGGAACAAGCGAAAAACGAGCGGCCACCATTTTTTTTCGTTTTCTTTATGCCTAGGGTTTTGGATGATAAAGATTAAAGGACCGGTTATTTGCTTTTGATAACACGGTACCAAGAAAAAGGAACCTGGCCCAAAATTCAATTGAAAGCCCCAAAATCAATTTAACGAATTTTCAAAAGAATTTTAACCGATTAAAAACTCCAACAACTAATAGCTAGCAAATCTAGTCGTCAAACGACGATAATTAATTTCCACAAAACCCCGGGTTGTTACAGACTCCCCTCCTTATAAAAATTGCGTCCCCGCAATTTTCATAATTAAGGTCATTAATAACAATTATTTTTCTAACATAAACTGGTTAAGGTAGAAAAATAAAGGTCAAGAACACAAATGCCAAAGAAATCTTTTAATTTCATAGAAGAAATTCGCAAATTCTTAACAAAATCTAACTATCAAGTAGATAATCAGAAAACAACAAAGGTCCAATTATCAAAACGACAATTAGAAATCTCAATTCAACAAATATCCATTTATCTAAAAACGATAATCAAATCAACAAATATTCGATTATCAAAAACGATAATCAAATCAACAAATATTCGATTATCAAAAACGATAATCAAATCTCAAATCAACAAATACTCGATTATCAAAAACAATAATCAAGTCAACAAATATTCGATTATCAAAAACGATAATCAAATCAACAAATATTCGATTATCAAAAACGATAATCAAATCAACAAAATATTCGATTATCAAAAAGGATAATCAAATTTCAAATCAACAAATATTCGATTATCAAAAACGATAATCAAATCAACAAATATTCGATTATCAAAAACGATAACCAAATCAACAAATATTCGATTATCAAAAACGATAATCAAATCAACAAATATTTGATTATCAAAAACGATAATCAAATCAATAATTATTCGATTATCAAAAACGATAATCAAATCAACAAATATTCGATTATCAAAAACGATAATCAAATCTCAAATCAACAAATACTCGATTATCAAAAACAATAATCAAGTCAACAAATATTTGATTATCAAAAACGATAATCAAATCAACAAATGTTCGATTATCAAAAACGATAATCGAATCAACAAAATATTCGATTATCAAAAATGATAATCAAATTTCAAATCAACAAATATTCGATTATCAAAAACGATAATCAAATCAACAAATATTCGATTATCAAAAACGATAATCATATCAACAAATATTCGATTATCAAAAACGATAATCAAATCAACAAATATTCGATTATCAAAAACGATAATCAAATCAACAATTATTCGATTATCAAAAACGATAATCAAATCAACAATTATTCGATTATCAAAAACGATAATCAAATCAACAAATATTCGATTATCAAAAACGATAATCAAATCTCAAATCAACAAATACTCGATTATCAAAAACAATAATCAAGTCAACAAATATTCGATTATCAAAAACGATAATCAAATCAACAAATATTCGATTATCAAAAACGATAATCAAATCAACAAAATATTCGATTATCAAAAATGATAATCAAATTTCAAACCAACAAATATTCGATTATCAAAAACGATAGTCAAATCAACAAATATTCGATTATCAAAAACGATAATCAAATCAACAAATATTCGATTATCAAAAACGATAATCAAATCTCAAATATTCGATTATCAAAAACGATAATCAAAACTCATAACATCATATATCTAATTATCACAAGCGATAATCAGAAACAACAAATATCCGATTATCAAAAACGATAATCAGAACTCATAACATCATATATCTAATTACCACAAGCGATAATCAGAAACAACAAATATCCGATTATCAAAAACGATAATCAGAACTCATAACATCATATATCTAATTATCACAAGCGATAATCAAAAACAACAAATATCTGATTATCAAAAACGATAATCAGAACTCATAACATCATATATCTAATTACCTGCAGATAATTAGATTCAACAAATATCTAGGAATCAATTAAGATATTCTAGAAAATCAACATAAAAGGTTAGATCGATCCCATCATATGGCGAGTTTTAGCTACGCCGCACGTGCATCTCATATGGCCGAAGCCTACCAAGTACCGTCATCAAAATTTTGGCGCCCATCATATGACCCAAAGGTCCAACATATGACCCGAAGGTCTGGTACTGGTATTTGACCCGAAGGTCCATCATAGTGGCTCGAAAGCACACGAAAATCATCATATATTCAATTAACTAGTCCGGAGTTAACCGAAATAGCAAACGCACATGTCCCATACCACGTGTTTTACTAAATCGTTTGATTCTCTTCATCGTTTCCTTGAACGTGTAAAATCATCAAAATCATCAGACAACAAATGTTTCAATTAACGAGTCCGGAATTAACCGAAATAGTAAAAGTGTGGTTCCATACTCCGCACTTTTGCTACATCGTTTAAATCTCTTCTTCGTTTCCTTGAAAGTGCAAATTGTGTATTCCAAAAATAACATTTCACATTCTCAAACGGACAAGTCCGGAATTAAGCGAATCAGTAAAAGAAAGGTGTCATAATCCTCGATTTTTCTGAAACGTTTAAGTCCCTTTCTCATTCTTCTGAAAACACAAACTGTAAAAATTCTGAAAACAATTTCATTTATTTTATAAAAGTAAATAATCTACATTCTCAAACGAACAAGTCCAGAATTAAGCGAATCAGTAAAAGAAAGGGTTCATAGTCCTCGATTTTTCCGAATCGTTTAAATCGCTTCCTCATTCTTTTGAAAGCATAAACTATAAAAAATTTGAAATTTTTTTTTTTTTTTTAACGATTTGCAAATCCGTGATAAAAACAGCAACATTAGTGACAATTTCAATAAGAAAATTGTACTTCTCAAAACACCGTAGAAACGGATCTTAAAATCAGCATTGCGAGATAACCCTTGAAAATCCACTTTAAAATATGACGGATACTGAAGTCAAAGCGAAAGTAATTTTTAAACGTCAAAATCTCATCAAAATATAGTATCAGTGAATTTTCATTCATTAAAAATGTCAACAAAACACCTTGCTTCAAAATATAGCATTGGTGTAAAAATCCCGTTATAAGAATAACGGCAACAAAATACGCTTCATAACCAAGCATCGGTTCAACGTAAAATTAGTGCAGTAATGTGCAACTCAAATTTGCACGTACACTACAAAATGAACAAAGAAATCATTCAATTATATCTTCAATGAAGATATTCTACATCAGCAGAAATCTCAACAAAATCACATAACTGCAGCTGTTTCGAATTCTCAAATTGGATTCGAAATTTTCAAAGAAAACAATTTAAACACAGCTATGTAAATAACAAATGAAATTTATTTCAGTTTCATATTTTGATTTTTAGATCAAAAAGGTTATCAGCCGTACTCAGCGAAGACAGTTTCACTGTTTCCGCTGCGCACCCTGATAAATAGTCACAAATCAAACAAATCAACAAAACACAAATTCACTTTTATTTTTAAATAAATCTATTTAAAAATTTCATCAAAATTTCAAAACTTTAGTTTTGACTGAAAGCACATAAAACATCGACAAATAGTTGTAACACATGTTCCATCTAAGTTATGTTTTATATTATGTCCATAAACCCCAAGCTCTGATACCAACTGTAACGCCCCACCTCTATACCCATGCTAGCCAAGAACACTACGGTGTAGTGCTGTCAACTAGCACGGAGAATAAGGCTGGATAGAAGCGGCCATCCGTAGTTAGGCCTTACACTAGTATTAGTTACCTCGATAGGAGTGGTATATATTTTTATCTTTCATCTCATATTTATTTACTCCCATCGACATACCCAATTCTAGTATAAAACGAACTACGATGGTTCATAATAGTTTAGGACAATATATATAATAATAACACAGATAATGTAAATGCGGAACACAGATAAAACAAAAGTCTCATATATTTAATAACTGATGTCAGTTACAATACATGTGATACAGTACATATGATACAACCACAACTGTAGACTCTGGAAGTTACATATACAAGTACATTATCGTATATAATATACATGAATACATATCTTCCTATACCAATAAACCGACTACTATAAATGACGACGACTACTCCAAAAGATATGAAGTGACTTCATAGCTCAAGCAGCAACCCAAAGCTAAAAATCTACAACCTGTAAATACTCGGTCTGACCCGAGTATTACATTCAAAAGAAAATAATACACGGGTTAGTCTAATTCAAACTCAGTTATTAGTGCACAGAAGCAATAACAATTAAATAATGAATAGACGACAGTCACAATAAATCTCGTCTATCCGATCCTTAAATAAAGAAATCGGATAACGGTAAATATAACACGTAACAGTGTTAAACAACAAATCAGCAAATTAAACCAAATCAGAATACAATTCAGAATATTGAATTGTATAAACAAAACAGTTCAAACCATTGAAATATCAATTAAAATATTAATTCGGGTAGGGCTGCAGTACACGCACGCGTGCACTGCCTCGCCACTACAGCATATGGAATATGCAAAAGATCAAATAATCAAAAAAAGATAGAATATCATAAAGGCCATACCGTGTGGCTGCAGTTCACGCTTGCGTGCACTGCCTTGCCACTACCGTGATGATGTACACAAAAGATCAACGAACCAAAATCACTGAAGTAAAAGTAAATGGTCCAGTTTCAACATGAATACACAGTACAGAGGTGACAAACAAACAGCATACAAGCATTGGTGAATGTGCAGACTAGAGTATGCACTGGAATGCAACAAGCTAGTCTACAAGCACAAGACAGTGGTAACTACACAATGCAACTGGTCATAAGTGAACAAACAAGTTCAAGTAACTTCAAGTACATGAATGCACAGGTTAAAGTGACTCAAAAACAGAATGAATGCCTGTACAAATGCAACAACAAGGAAGTAAAGCCAAGAGACTCAAGAACAGACATACAGTGGCAAATGCATACAACTGCAGCACCAAAGTCTCGAGTGAACACATGAACATGAAATGAAGTGCACAGCTACAAAAGCTATAAGTAATCAGATCATCAAGAATGGCAACATACATGAATACAATGGAACAATGCAGAACCTACTCTAGACAGAGTTGGACAAGGTGATAACACATATATTCTACATGAATGCATATGCAAGAAATCAAGAGAGGTGTTCAGTGCAACCTGGAATGAAAGAACATGTATGTTGTATATTAAACTTGCAAAATGAGGTTGCAGTGAATCTACACTAACGGTACAGTCTAAAACACAGTACATGACAGTGTACGAAGTACAACAGCAACTACATCACAAAATGCATCAAGAGACAGAATGGTACAAGTACAAGCTCTATTTATTCGACATCTCATGTACCGATACAACTAGAACTGTTCAGAAAAGTGAACAAAACTGCAAAAGGCACCAAGCGAAGGACATGAACAGTGAACATCAAGTGATAACATACACATGTAAGGAGTGTGCAAGTGAACATGACAGCAGACCAAAGTGCAGAAGCATTCATTCTAACATAAATGCAAACTGAACGACTCAAGTGAAACAAATTATATGCTCTGTGCACAGTGGATTTTCAAATGATACAACTCGAAGCAATGCGCCAAGTTCATATAACAAAGTGCATAAGGGCAATAAAATGAAGAATGTACCCAAGTGGACTTATCAACATGTGCTCAGTGGCATGCCTACAAATATACAATGCAAATAGATCAGGTGAGGTGTTCGATGCAACATAAAAAAGGTTCAAAGTCATATGCAGTGAAAAACATAATGCACAATTGAACATATAAATGAAACTGGACAGTGCTATTAAAATGAAACTCATTTTTCCTTGCCTTGAGAAATAAACATGGATGTCAAAGGCAAACAGAAAAGTGATAGTGCATTAATAACAGAAATATATGCAACAGTATAATCAAATTCACTGCTCACGACAATGCAGACCCAATTATACTACAGTTTAGTGAACATATATACAAGCATAGATTTCATGTGCAACAGCTTCAATAATAAAATAGCCATGTTCCAAATTTAATACAGTGGACTACATGAAGAACAAGTATGCAAGAGAACTTCAATTGGTGGATAATACACACGGATCAAATGACCAGATGCAATGCAGAAAAGTGCACAAGAACAAATTCGAAAATGCTATCAGGGTTGAACACGAAAATGGGCAAAGTGGTAAAATCAATACAGTGTGCACAAACTAGGCCAGAAAGTAGTTCAATATGATCAGTATAACAAGTTCAGCTAAATAATATTTAAGTCAAGGCCGAAGCCATCAGAAGATATGAAACTCAGTACCGTGACCAAGGCCGAAGATAATAAAAATCATGAATCACAAAATCAATTGGTGAATTCAAGTTACAGATACAAAATCAAAGCCGAAGTCAGAGAATAGCATACACAAATTAGGGCAGAAAACAAGATTCAAAGTAATACCGAAGTCAAGGAGGAATCAACAATGAAACTAAATCGACTACCGAAGTCGCACAAGCCACCGATCACCAAAACAAAATCGAATTGCCATAACAAAGAACTGAGTTTGATATAGATGTGAGTAAATAAAATTACTCATCGTAGTTTCTGAAGAGCACGAAAATGGATCGACAAGCAAAAATCCACCTGATCAAAGCAATCATCGTCGGCGTCTTCTATATTCACGAAAGCCCTAATTTTGATACAGAGGAACGAGCGAAAAACGAGCGGCCACCATTTTTTTTTCGTTTTCTTTATGCCTAGGGTTTTGGATGATAAAGATTAAAGGACCGGTTATTTGCTTTTGATAACACGGTACCAAGAAAAAGGAACCTGGCCCAAAATTCAATTGAAAGCCCCAAAATCAATTTAACGAATTTTCAAAAGAATTTTAACCGATTAAAAACTCCAACAACTAATAGCTAGCAAATCTAGTCGTCAAACGACGATAATTAATTTCCACAAAACCCCGGGTTGTTACAGACTCCCCTCCTTATAAAAATTGCGTCCCCGCAATTTTCATAATTAAGGTCATTAATAACAATTATTTTTCTAACATAAACTGGTTAAGGTAGAAAAATAAAGGTCAAGAACACAAATGCCAAAGAAATCTTTTAATTTCATAGAAGAAATTCGCAAATTCTTAACAAAATCTAACTATCAAGTAGATAATCAGAAAACAACAAAGGTCCAATTATCAAAACGACAATTAGAAATCTCAATTCAACAAATATCCATTTATCTAAAAACGATAATCAAATCAACAAATATTCGATTATCAAAAACGATAATCGAATCAACAAATATTCGATTATCAAAAACGATAATCAAATCTCAAATCAACAAATACTCGATTATCAAAAACAATAATCAAGTCAACAAATATTCGATTATCAAAAACGATAATCAAATCAACAAATATTCGATTATCAAAAACGATAATCAAATCAACAAAATATTCGATTATCAAAAAGGATAATCAAATTTCAAATCAACAAATATTCGATTATCAAAAACGATAATCAAATCAACAAATATTCGATTATCAAAAACGATAATCAAATCAACAAACATTCGATTATCAAAAACGATAATCAAATCAACAAATATTCGATTATCAAAAACGATAATCAAATCAACAATTATTCGATTATCAAAAACGATAATCAAATCAACAAATATTTGATTATCAAAAACGATAATCAAATCTCAAATCAACAAATACTCGATTATCAAAAACAATAATCAAGTCAACAAATATTCGATTATCAAAAACGATAATCAAATCAACAAATGTTCGATTATCAAAAACGATAATCAAATCAACAAAATATTCGATTATCAAAAATGATAATCAAATTTCAAATCAACAAATATTCGATTATCAAAAACGATAGTCAAATCAACAAATATTCGATTGTCAAAAACGATAGTCAAATCAACAAATATTCGATTATCAAAAACGATAATCATATCAACAAATATTCGATTATCAAAAACGATAATCAAATCAGCAAATATTCGATTATCAAAAACGATAATCAAATCAACAATTATTCGATTATCAAAAACGATAATCAAATCAACAAATATTCGATTATCAAAAACAATAATCAAATCTCAAATCAACAAATACTCGATTATCAAAAACAATAATCAAGTCAACAAATATTCGATTATCAAAAACGATAATCAAATCAACAAATATTCGATTATCAAAAACGATAATCAAATCAACAAAATATTCGATTATCAAAAATGATAATCAAATTTCAAATCAACAAATATTCGATTATCAAAAACGATAATCAAATCAACAAATATTCGATTATCAAAAACGATAGTCAAATCAACAAATATTCGATTATCAAAAACGATAATCAAATCAACAAATATTCGATTATCAAAAACGATAATCAAATCTACAAATATTCATTTATCAAAAACGATAATCAAATCAACAATTATTCGATTATCAAAAACGATAATCAAATCAACAAATATTCGATTATCAAAAACGATAATCAAATCTCAAATCAACAAATACTCGATTATCAAAAACAATAATCAAGTCAACAAATATTCGATTATCAAAAACGATGATCAAATCAACAAATATTCGATTATCAAAAACGATAATCAAATCAACAAAATATTCGATTATCAAAAATGATAATCAAATTTCAAATCAACAAATATTCGATTATCAAAAACGATAATCAAATCAACAAATATTCGATTATCAAAAACGATAGTGAAATCAACAAATATTCGATTATCCAAAACGATAATCAAATCAACAAATATTCGATTATCAAAAACGATAATCAAATCAACAAATATTCGACTATCAAAAACGATAATCAAATCAACAAATATTCGATTATCAAAAATGATAATCAAATCTCAAATATTCGATTATCAAAAACGATAATCAAAACACATAACATCATATATCTAATTGTCACAAGCGATAATCAGAAACAACAAATATCCAATTATCAAAAACGATAATCAGAACTCATAACATCATATATCTAATTACCACAAGCGATAATCAGAAACAACAAATATCTGATTATCAAAAACGATAATCAGAACTCATAACATCATATATCTAATTATCACAAGCGATAATCCGAAACAACAAATATCTGATTATCAAAAACGATAATCAGAACTCATAACATCATATATCTAATTACCTGCAGATAATTAGATTCAACAAATATCTAGGAATCAATTAAGATATTCTAGAAAATCAACATAAAAGGTTGGATCGATCCCATCATATGGCGAGTTTTAGCTACGCCGCACGTGCATCTCATATGGCCGAAGCCTACCAAGTACCGTCATCATAATTTTGGCGCCCATCATATGACCCGAAGGTCCAACATATGACCCGAAGGTCTGGTACTGGTATTTGACCCGAAGGTCCATCATAGTGGCTCGAAAGCACACGAAAATCATCATATATTCAATTAACGAGTCCGGAATTAACCGAAATAGCAAACGCACATGTCCCATACCACGTGTTTTACTAAATCGTTTGATTCTCTTCATCGTTTCAACGTGTAAAATCATCAAAATCATCAAACAACAAACGTTTCAGTTAACGAGTCCGGAATTAACCCAAATAATAAAAGTGTGGTTCCATACTCCGCACTTTTGCTACATCGTTTAAATCTCTTCTTCGTTTCCTTGAAAGTGCAAATTGTGTATTCCAAAAATAACATTTCACATTCTCAAACGGACAAGTCCGGAATTAAGCGAATCAGTAAAAGAAAGGGGTCATAATCCTCGATTTTTCTGAAACGTTTAAGTCACTTTCTCATTCTTCTGAAAACACAAACTGTAAAAATTCTGAAAACAATTTCATTTATTTTATAAAAGTAAATAATCTACATTCTCAAACGAACAAGTCCAGAATTAAGCGAATCAGTAAAAGAAAGGGTTCATAGTCTTCGATTTTTCTGAATCGTTTAAATCGCTTCCTCATTCTTTTGAAAGCATAAACTATAAAAAATTTGAAAAACAATTTTTTTTTTAACGATTTCCAAATCCGTGATAAAAACAGCAACATTAGTGACAATTTCAATAAGAAAATTGTACTTCTCAAAACACCGTAGAAACGGATCTTAAAATCAGCATTGCGGGATAACCGCTTGAAAATCCACTTTAAAATATGACGGATACTGAAGTCAAAGCGAAAGTAATTTTTAAACGTCAAAATCTCATCAAAATATAGTATCAGTGAATTTTCATTCATTAAAAATGTCAACAAAACACCTTGCTTCAAAATATAGCATTGGTGTAAAAATCCCGTTATAAGAATAACGGCAACAAAATACGTTTCATAACCAAGCATCGGTTCAACGTAAAATTAGTGCAGTAATGTGCAACTCAAATTTGCACGTACACTACAAAATGAACAAAGAAATCATTCAATTATATCTTCAATGAAGATATTTTACATCAGCATAAATCTCAACAAAATCACATAACTGCAGCTGTTTCGAATTCTCAAATTGGATTCGAAATTTTCAAAGAAAACAATTTAAACACAGCTATGTAAATAACAAATGAAATTTATTTCAGTTTCATATTTTGATTTTTAAATCAAAAAGGTTATCAGCCGTACTCAGCGAAGACAGTTTCACTGTTTCCGCTACGCACCCTGATAAATAGTCACAAATCAAACAAATCAACAAAACACAAATTCACTTTTATTTTTAAATAAAGCTATTTAAAAATTTCATCAAAATTTCAAAACTTTAGTTTTGACTGAAAGCACATAAAACATCGACAAATAGTTGTAACACATGTTCCATCTAAGTTATGTTTTATATTATGTCCATAAACCCCAAGCTCTGATACCAACTGTAACGCCCCACCTCTATACCCACACTAGCCAAGAACACTACGGTGTAGTGCTGTCAACTAGCACGGAGAATAAGGCTGGATAGAAGCGGCCATCCGTAGTTAGGCCTTACACTAGTATTAGTTACCTCGATAGGAGTGGTATATATTTTTATCTTTCATCTCATATTTATTTACTCCCATCGACATACCCAATTCTAGTATAAAACGAACTACGATGGTTCATAATAGTTTAGGACAATATATATAATAATAACACAGATAATGTAAATGCGGAACACAGATAAAACAAAAGTCTCATATATTTAATAACTGATGTCAGTTACAATACATGTGATACAATACATATGATACAACCACAACTGTAGACTCTGGAAGTTACATATACAAGTAAATTATCGTATATAATATACATGAATACATATCTTCCTATACAAATAAACCGACTACTATAAATGACGAGGACTACTCCAAAAGATATGAAGTGACTTCATAGCTCAAGCAACAACCCAAAGCTAAAAATCTACAACCTGTAAATACTCGGTCTGACCCGAGTATTACATTCAAAAGAAAATAATACACGGGCCAGTCTAATTCAAACTCAGTTATTAGTGCACAGAAGCAATACTAATTAAATAATGAATAGATGACAGTCACAATAAATCTCGTCTATCTGATCCTTAAATAAAGAAATCGGATAACGATAAATATAACACGTAACAGTGTTAAACAACAAATCAGCAAATTAAACCAAATCAGAATACAATTCAGAATATTGAATTGTATAAACAAAACAGTTCAAACCATTGAAATATCAATTAAAATATTAATTCGGGTAGGGCTGCAGTACACGCACGCGTGCACTGCCTCGCCACTACAGCATATGGAATATGCAAAAGATCTAATAATCAAAACAAGATAGAGTATCATAAAGGCCACACCGTGTGGCTGCAGTTCACGCTTGCGTGCACTGCCTTGCCACTACCGTGATGATGTACACAAAAGATCAACGAACCAAAATCACTGAAGTAAAAGTAAATGGTCCAGTTTCAACATGAATACACAGTACAGAGGTGACAAACAAACAGCATACAAGCATAGGTGAATGTGCAGACTAGAGTATGCACTGGAATGCAACAAGCTAGTCTACAAGCACAAGACAGTGGTAACTACACAATGCAACTGGTCATAAGTGAACAAACAAGTTCAAGTAACTTCAAGTACATGAATGCACAGGTTAAAGTGACTCAAAAACAGAATGAATGCCTGTACAAATGCAACAACAAGGAAGTAAAGCCAAGAGACTCAAGAACAGACATACAGTGGCAAATGCATACAACTGCAAATGCATACAACTGCAGCACCAAAGTCTCGAGTGAACACATGAACATGAAATGAAGTGCACAGCTACAAAAGCTATAAGTAATCAGATCATCAAGAATGGCAACATACATGAATACAATGGAACAATGCAGAACCTACTCTAGACAGAGATGGACAAGGTGATAACACATATATTCTACATGAATGCATATGCAAGAAATCAAGTGAGGTGTTCAGTGCAACCTGGAATGAAAGAACATGTATGCTGTATATTAAACTTGCAAAATGAGGTTGCAGTGAATCTACACTAATGGTCCAGTCTAAAACACAGTACATGACAGTGTACGAAGTACAACAGCAACTACATCACAAAATGCATCAAGAGACAGAATGGTACAAGTACAAGCTCCATTTATTCGACATCTCATGTACCGATACAACCAGAACTGTTCAGAAAAGTGAACAAAACTGCAAAAGGCACCAAGCGAAGGACATGAACAGTGAACATCAAGTGATAACATACACATGTAAGGAGTGTGCAAGTGAACATGACAGCAGACCAAAGTGCAGAAGCATTCATTCTAACATAAATGCAAACTGAACAACTCAAGTGAAACTAATTATATGCTCTGTGCACAGTGGATTTTCAAATGATGCAACTCGAAGCAATGCGCCAAGTTCATATAACAAAGTGCATAAGGGCAATAAAATGAAGAATGTACCCAAGTGGACTTATCAACATGTGCTTAGTGGCATGCCTACAAATATACAATGCAAATAGATCAAGTGAGGTGTTCGATGCAACATAAAGAAGGTTCAAAGTCATATGCAGTGAAAAACATAATGCACAATTGAACGTATAAATGAAACTGGACAGTGCTATTAAAATGAAACTCATTTTTCCTTGCCTTGAGAAATAAACATGGATGTCAAAGGCAAACAGAAAAGTGACAGTGCATTAATAACTGAAATATATGCAACAGTATAATCAAATTCACTGCTCACGACAATGCAGACCCAATTATACTACAGTTTAGTGAACATATATACAAGCATAGATTTCATGTGCAACAGCTTCAATAATAAAATAGCCATGTTCCAAATTTAATACAGTGGACTATATGAAGAACAAGTATGCAAGAGAACTTCAATTGGTGGATAATACACACGGATCAAATGACCAGATGCAATGTAGAAAAGTGCACAAGAACAAATTCGAAAATGCTATCAGGGTTGAACACAAAAATGGCCAAAGTGGTAAAATCAATACAGTGTGCACAAACTAGGCCAGAAAGTAGTTCATTATGATCAGTATAACAAGTTCAGCTAAATAATATTTAAGTCAAGGCCGAAGCCATCAGAAGATCTGAAACTCAGTACCGTGACCAAGGCCAAAGATAATAAAAATCATGAATCACAAAATCAATTGGTGAATTCAAGTTACAGATACAAAATCAAAGCCGAAGTCAGAGAATAGCATACACAAATTAGGGCAGAAAACAAGATTCAAAGTAATACCGAAGTCAAGGAGGAATCAACAATGAAACTAAATCGACTACCGAAGTCGCACAAGCCACCGATCACCAAAACAAAATCGAATTGCCATAACCAAGAACTGAGTTTGATATAGATGTGAGTAAATAAAATTACTCACCGTAGTTTCTGAAGAGCACGAAAATGGATCGGTAAGCAAAAATCCACCTGATCAAAGGAATCATCGTCGGCATCTTCTATATTCACGAAAGCCCTAATTTTGATACAGAGGAACAAGCGAAAAACGAGCGGCCACCATTTTTTTTCGTTTTCTTTATGCCTAGGGTTTTGGATGATAAAGATTAAAGGACCGGTTATTTGCTTTTGATAACACGGTACCAAGAAAAAGGAACCTGGCCCAAAATTCAATTGAAAGCCCCAAAAACAATTTAACAAATTTTCAAAAGAATTTTAACCGATTAAAAACTCCAACAACTAATAGCTAGCAAATCTAGTCGTCAAACGACGATAATTAATTTCCACAAAACCCCGGGTTGTCACAATAATTGAAATGTACTATAATAAAATGTAATAAAAGAGGGATTAAGGTAAGTAAGAAATTATAAATTTAAGTTAATAAATTGATATGCTGAGTAATTAATTGAACATGAATATTATTAATAAATGAATGTAAATAAATGAAATTAAGTAGTGAATAAATGAATGTAATACAATAAAAAGAAAATTTACATGATATGAATGAATTAGTAAGAAGTAAACGTTGTGAAAGAAATTTATAAGAATAAACTTATGTAAGGTTAAAATTTGTTGTTTGTTTTGGTTTATGGTTGTTTGGGCAAGGATACTTTAAATTTGTTTGGATGCATGAATAATCTATTTAGTTTCATCTAAGACTGTTGAGTAAATGATGCACTTAGTAGTTTATATTTCATTCTGCACAATTTAAAGTTTTTGAACCCGAATAACTATTTGTTTTGTTTGATATGAATGGTATTTGATTTATGTTGATTTTATGTGATGGTTGTATGCTCTATTGCTAGTGATTGTTGTTTATATTAATTTGTTTGTTAGTGGTTGAAACAACTTTAAATATTTCATTTTATATAATTAGCAACCCCTTTTGGATTATATAAGTGAAATACAGGTTATGGAAGCAATTGCTACTACGTTTAGTTTCATAATTAAGCGTTTATTTGCCCGACAAACAGGTACGTTTTCGGATTACGGTTTTATAACGCTATTTTATTATTATTTTCGGGTTGGGATATATTATTTTAGAAAATATATGTTACATATTGTTATATTTGATATTATATTTTCTCTCGAGCCTCTCCGTACAAAGTATACATTGCCGATTTTTTTCCGTAAATTTTGGACTTATAAAAATTTTGAATAATGTTTTCCAAACTTTATTAATTTGAGTATAAAAGATTTAATGGTTATAAATTGGTATATCTTATTTAAATTAATTAATTTTATAAATTTATTTGTTTATAAAGTTAATATTTTTGAATAAGATGTATTATTTACTCAATTCTTTCTTTTCCCTTCTTTTTCCTTTTCGGGGACGAAAAGTTTTGAGTGGGGAGAGTGTAACGACCCGTAAATTTCGATAATTAAATTGGTTAATTTAATAAGATTTTTGTAATTAAATTTAGAAATAAATAAAAACTTTATAATTTAAAATGGAGCGAATGTTGGAAATGAAGTGTAGCAATGGTGATTAAAATTTATTTTTGACAATTGGAGTGAAATCCCAATAATGAAATAGTATAAATTGTTGCACTTGGTTATAAAATTAAAAATAAGTAAATAAAAGTAAGTATTGAATTAACCAATGAAATAATATGTTGATTAATAGTAATTGGATGTAAGTTATGGTAATAATGTTAATGAAAGTTGATAAATAATTAATTTAGTGTAATTCCAATTAATTGAAACAATTGTAAGGTAATAATTGATTGTAATTAGTAAATTGGAAAGTAAATTCAAAGTTATATTAATTAATGAAATAATACGTAATAAATTGTAATTTGATAGAATCGATGCTAGATAAGTAATTATAATAATTGTTGGTTGATAATAAAGTATGAATGGGATTAAATTAGGCAAATTGTGTTAATTATTACCCATTTATTTAATCTATGGAATTAGATTTAAATCCATTGCAATATAACGTAATTAAATACTAAGCTAATATAAATTTAGTTGATAATTGGATATTTAATAATGTTAATTATACTCATAAGTTGATAATTGATTTGATAACTAGGTTGGGAAAGCAAATAAATGGATTTATAGGAGTTTTAATTGATAACTAATGAATTACTGAAATTAAAATTAAGTACGGTAAGTGGTGAATTAATTAACTTTGAATTGATGAAGAAATGAGTTTTAAAGGATTATAAATTTCTAATTCATTCGAAGTGACAAACTTTTTAAAATTATAGAATTTGAATCGAAAAGTGAATTAATTAATTTAATATTAATTTATTTAATTTACTAAATTATAGCCATTTTGGCCGCTGACCCGGATTTCGACGAAACCACTTTCATCGGATTCGTAACAGTGAATCATTGTAGCATTTCAAGTTTCGTAACGATTGGACTTTTCGTTTGATCGTACGGGCTCGAAACGACAAGAAATTAATTTAATTTAAATCAATTGAAATCAATTTGAAATAACTTGATTCTAGCATAACTTCATCATACGATGGAATTAGAACTTGAAACCTATTCCACTGGGTTTAAAATATTCAAAAACATCTATTTTGATATATGGGTGACCCAATTTCGTTCCGGAGTTCGAACGGGTTTTTCGGGCCATTTATCGTTCAACGGTCCAAACTAATCGCATTCGTTCCTCTATTTCTCATCTCTACCTATATATATTCGATTATAAACCCTAGCAGCCTTTTTATTTCTCATTTGTATACGTATAGAATTTTCTGTTCCTCCTCTTTCCAATGGCGAAAAACCCTAAAACTCCTCAGTTCAATTCCAATTCAAATTTCAACTTCAAAATTTCAAACTGCACAAACTATATCGAATTGTGTATGGATTTGAAGCTCTCGACGAGCACAAGTCAAATATTTGATTCGTTTTTCAATTTGAGTTTCAATGTGGCCGAAGATTGATGAACTATTCTCGGCCATTCATCGCTTTTTGATGAACTACGTCTGATCGACAAATCAAAGTCACCATTGCGAAGAGAGGGTGGAGCACAGTGCATCAAAGTGGTTTGTTCGTCGAATCGATGGTCTGGTCGACGGCTTTAATTCGAACTAGGGTTTCGAAACCCACGGTTCGTGGTGGCGGCTGCTGGAACCACGCGAACGCGACGTAGTCGCGAGCTTGGGCGGAGGTCGTGAGGGTGCGTCGGCATGGTGGAGCGTCATTTGGTAGAGCGGCGCACGGTGCAGCGTTGATCGAGCGCAGGCGCATGAACAGTGCAGGTAGTCCGGTCAAACGATTTGCGCGTGCTAGGGTTGCTTCAGTGCGTTTGTGACGTGGCAGGGTCCAAATGGTTCGTTTCCTTTTGTATTATTTTAAATTTATTGAAATTCCAATAGTTCTAACATGAATAACTTTCACATACGAGGGTCAATTCACACGGGTTTTCTCCACTAGGTTCGTATTGGAATTGTTGACATTTTGGCATTGGTTTGGACGTATTCTGAGACTTTTCAAATTTTGAATTTAAATTGGATTTAAATTCAATTTAAATTGGATTTAAATTCAATTTAAATTCAAAAGGTGAGTGTTTTAACCCACTCACAACTTCTAAAATTTCTTATGTTTGTTAAATTGATTTATGATGTGATTAGAAATTTATTTATGACTGTTTGGCATATTTTGCATCATCATCTCAGTTTATTGGAATTTATTTAGATAAAATAGTCATTTAATTTACTATTGAATATAAACCTCCAGTAAATACCTGTTATTTATTGTCTGTTCTATATTGATGTTATTGATTGAATAGGATGATGATTGTGATAAATGTTTGATGATTGATATTGTATGAATGGAAGTTGTATTTTATATTGTTATAAACTACAAGTTGTTATGGATTTTTATTTCATTCGGGATTGAGGTTTGAAATGATCTATAACCGTATTTATATTTTAAATTATGGATTGAAATGATAAATATCTGTATCACTTGACCATATGATGGAAAATTATACACAGACACCGTGGTCTATATATAAAAATATTTTTAAATGATTTCTATGGTTTTGTAAAGAATATATGGTTTTATATAAAAATTGATTTTAGACATTATATAAATGTTATTTTATTCTTGATTTAAGATATGTATAAATTTGTGTTAATGTAGAATAAGCTTAATAATAAGTTTGATTTTTATTGAAGATAATATGGTTGAGTATTTAAATTTTATTTTAATATAGAGTTTATATTGATCTAAATAAAGTAAGGTTGGAAGATAAATTTGAAATTTATTTGAAATTGAATTTATTTAAGAATTAAACTCTAATAAGTTTGATGTAAAATTCGTTAAATTTGAAATTTTAGAGGGTATGTTTTTTATAACTTGATTTTGGCTTAAGGTGAATTAAATGAATATTTCAAGTATAAATAAATTGAAGGAAATATTTAGTTATTTTTAATTTGAGTTTTATTTAAATGATAATGGATTTATTATGTAAAATATCTCAAAACTAAATAATAGAAAATTTAATTGTTGAATCGTAATTACCAGCTTAGTTTTGAAATTGTTTAATACTTAAAATTGAAATATACTGAATTCGAAATAGTTTATTCTGTGGATCAAATCTGTTTTGAAATCGATAAAATTTGGAATAGTGTATTTGGAAACTGAATCGTATTGAAATTTATGATTTGGGATTTGTTTAAATATAAAATTTTGGAATTCGAGTTGTTTTGGAATTAATTTGCAAAATTGAAGAAGCTATTTATTATATGAAGTATTTTAATATTTAAACCATTTAAGTGATGGAAGTTATGTTTAAAGTTACGAGTTTCAAAGTATCATTTATTTGAAAGTGTTATAATTTCAAGTGTTTGGGTTCGAAGGGTATAACTTTGAAAGTGCTATGATTTTGGAAAAAGGATATACTTAAAATAAAAATGATATTATATTAATTTGGGTTTTATAGAAATGATATCATATTGATTTGGTTTTGAAACGGGAATGATATCTAATTTATATGGTTTTGAAATGGATATTATATTCTTGTTTTGAAGTATAATTATTTTGAAATGACCGTGGTGTTATAATAACGTTTGGTTATTAAAGAGACCGGGATCGAAAGTTGTCATACTCTCTGCCAACTCCGAAAACCACTTTAACAACTATGTACGTAGTGGAGATTCCAGAATGAAGTAGGATGGTGGCGGTGTTTTCTTTAAGGTATATACGTGGACCCGACTCCCGTGAGGTTGCATAAGGTGGCTAAAACAGGAGCGATCTCGGGCCAAGGAGGTAGCCCCTCTTATCGGACACACTCCTTCGATATTATATTCTGACTTTTTGGTTTATTTGGTGGCCACTTTTGATTTTTTGATTTGGGAGTGTGGTTCGAGGTGGGCGGTAGTAGCTGCTACGCGTTACCACCAGCCCGTGTGCGTAATTGGTATATCTACCCTGGCATTGCCTTGTGTGCCATGTCACCTACCCAAGCACGCCTTATACGAGTTTGATTTGTGTCGTACCTATGGAGTATCCTCTGGTAGCCTCCCGATCAGGAGGTTAACGGTACTGTTTAAACTATTGGCACTATTACATGTTAAGGGCTATATGGGTAACCCATTAACGCTATTTAAAAATAAGTTTATTTTACTATAGACATTATTATAATAGCGAAGTATTACTAATAGTAAATTGTTTAACGGATCCTTAAGAGATGTGAATCTCAAACATCTCTTAATTTACTGCGCTCGCGTTAGACACTGGATAGGAGATGCCAAATCCCGTAAACATCTTTTTCACCATTCCACTCATACTATTTGCCATTGATTTAACTTACATAAGATCTTTTAGTTCTAACTCGAGTGTTTTTTCCTTTTAATTCGCTCGGTCAATCTGAGCATTTCAGGATTCAAAGACCTTATTTCGGGAGGACAAAGACGAAGATTGTATTGTTACTATTATGTACTATTGTTCCACTGCATCATATTGTACCGCTGCATTGTCATTTATTATTCTTTGGTATGTATAACTCTGATTCTGTGTTGTAAAGCATAATCAAATGTTTTGTAAAACAACTTCATGAACTGTTATTTGATTATTATATTTTTGTCATTCCGCTACGAGATCCTGTTTGTTTTTCTCTCTTTTCCCTGCTTTTTCTTATTCACCGCATAACAATTCGCCCTTATGTATGGTTTGAGTCTGACGTGTGTGGTTTATCGTCGATTTAAAATGTACTAAAAGGCGGGATGTTACAGATCGAGTGTAATTTATTAAAATTAAATAATTATCTGAGTAACATGTGATGGTATGGGACATGTTATGTTATTTATTTGATTATTCATTATTACTAAATGTCACTCAAACGAGGATTGCACTCATGTGTTTATGTAATACTCGGTAAGGAGGATCGTACTTTTGGATGTTGGTTTATGGGAGCCGTGTGTCGGTCCACTATTAGAGATATGCATAGCTATAAGGTATATGTAATTTATGACAATCCACATTGTGTTTAGCTTCCTTTATTTTTTGGGTGTGAAATAGATTGGCCAGTATCCACCCTGGTGGCGTGATCGTGGGGTCGCGCTCCAGATCCACGGTATCATAATTATATGTCCTTTTGTTGCGCACCATAGTATTGGTAGTAATAGAAGGGTTGTTTCTCATAGTTTATTGTTTTGCATAGGCCAACAGTCTGTTACTATTAAGGGCAAAGCAGGGTCATGACAGAGGCTTCATGTAGATGAGTCATTAGTGGATGGAGTCACGATGTTTGTCGAGGTAACTAAAGACTGTAAGAATAGACGGTTACTGGGCAGTAGGCGAATAGACCTAGTTACGTAGAGCAGGCTTCTGTAAGTTACCATCAGTCTTTCATCTGGTTCAGGGTTTGATGTGTAGTGGACCAGCATATATGTCTCTTTCCTATAATGAATTGACAAGACTAAAGGCTGGTTGAGTTTAAAATGTAGTCAGTCCCCGTATATCCATACTCTTTGATGATTTGGTATTTTTGAGATAGCCTTACTTTATTGTTGGTGCTTTGGTTTGTGGATGATTTACATTTTTGATTTATGTGATGTTGGATATGGTTTGGATGATTTAATAGGCTATCTCACATTATATATATATATATATATATATATATTAATTTTGATGATGATTTCTGAATATGGATGATTCACTCATCTAACGTCGATTTCGCGATTTTTGAGTCGTATTCTTTGTATGGGTGATGACACTTTATTATATGAAATTGTAATTATTTTATTTTGAGATATTCAAATATGTTAAAGTCATTGTTAGTACCATTATCATACCTTTCATTGATTTTACATACTTCATATCACCTATCATTATAGACATAGTTTGATCTGTGTGATATTTATAATACATATGTCAGTTCGAGACATTTCAGGTTCAGGGGACGACATAACCAGTTTTGTGGATGTTGAGTATAGTTGGAGGCTAGGTTTCGCTATCATATATTATCATTGTATATCTTTGAGTTGTATCTTAATTCATGTATCAAATGTTTTTAGAGACCGTATATATTTGATGTATATTTGGAATGATGTATACATTCTTATTACATATTATTGCTACATTTGATTCTGTGTTCTCCTTGTCATTATTTATATATATTGTGTGTTGTTCTGTCTTAGAGGCACAGGTGTTTATTGTTTTTTTATTGAGATCGTGTACATCTATACAGAGTTATAATTCGATACAGGATATGTACCGTTGTTTGTCCAAGAGAATATTCATGTATGTGCTCCATATCGCTTCATTGTCCATATTATCTAGCAATATTACTCTGTAATGCCCTTGGGTAGTATAGGTATAGGGTGCGGGTGTTACAACATTGCCAAAGTTTGTAGGGATAACTCCAAAAGAAAAAATGCTACAATTGTGATTAGCTGCGCCATTTCAAGAAGGATTGTTCATCTCTTTCGAATGGTGGAAAAGCGGTCAAACCTTACGTTATCTAAGCTACTCTTGGTTTGAGCTCTCTACCTAAGCTCGACAAGGGGAAGAACATCATTTTGCATGGTATGCTTTCTAAATATGACTTTACAATTCATGTCTTATTTGATATGAGAGCTACACATTCTTTCATTACGAGTCATCTTGTTAATAGATTATGCCCATAGTCCTATGTTATTGATAATTCTCTTATATCTTTAATTTCCATTGGGGTCGATGCATCTTTTTTTAATACATAAAGTTATTAAATTGTCTTGAAGCGGGTCTGGAGTTTCTTGTGATGCTTATGTACTCGCCTTTTCGGGTTATAGACTTGTTCTAGGAATGAATTAGACAGTGAGGCACATGGTTATTATTTATTTTGATGGCCGTGTAGTTTGCATAAAGGATAGTAGTGGTAATAAGATTAATGTTTATTATGATCTCAAGAGTTCCATGATGTTGAGCTATTTATAATCTTTAGACTCTCATATGATAAATTGGCACAAGTTCCCATTATGCCAATGTTTTGTATATATTTGAAACAGTTTCAGGTTTACCTCTTCATCAGAAGATTGAATTTCGATTCGATTTTAAAAGAGATTTAAAGTCACATGGCTACGAATGAGAGTAGAGAATTAGAAACTCAAATGTCTAAGCTTCCTAGTAAGGATATCATTCGAAGAAGTACGTCAAAGTGGGGAGTGACAGAGTTAAGGGTGTGTCCTATGGGCAGTACTGTAATTTATTATATAACTTAACTCTTGCATACGAATCTTATTCGAAATAAAATATGTTTTTGGCTTTATATTCTATCATAACCGTTGTCACGTTGTGATATAAATAATGATATGAATACACTAAACATATATAAGTATAAAAAATTTAAAAAAAGTTCTTATTGATTTGGTTGCGAATGTGTTTGTAACCATGAGTTCTTAAATCGAACACATAGAATAATTGTCCCTAAATTATTCCTTGTTAAGATGTATCAAGAAAAGGATATCGATATATCCGTTGAGACTAGTATAAGTAATGTTCTTTATACGATGGATATTCATCACATTGGGGACACCAAAGGATTATATACTTATGGTTGTTCAGAGTAGTAATAATAGAAAGACCAAATGAGTCTTCAATAGGTTAATACAAGTAAGCCAAAATGGAAGATCTCGGTGTAATGATGTGCAGTAGTCTTTCAGGCTTGAGAGTAGTATTGATCCTAAGTAGCACGGCTATACTTTTTTATGGTCAACCACATGACATCATGATCATGTTACGACCATAATTGGGTAGACGTTAAACTACTTGAATTGAAACACTTCTCAAGAGAAGATTTGTCTCCTTCATTGTAAAAAGTTGGTATCATCGTAATTAGTAGTCAAAATATCTAACGATGGTAAAAAGATTAATTGAACAATGTTATGAAATTAAACCATTGACTTTAAAGTAGTATATGAAATTAACTACAGATGTTGTTAGAGTTTTAAACCATTAACCAACTCTAGACATCTTAATGATACAGTGATGATGACAAGGGAACATGCATAAAATATAGTCATAATGTGTAGCTTCATAAAGATTAGAAATTAGATCTGGCTAAAATGATCTATAAGCAACCAAACTTCAGCTAAGTCTGTATATGCTTCAGTATTCCAATTGTTTAAGTATCAAGCGAGGACCGAATTCATACCAAGGAGTCAACACAACCGAGTTATTAGCTAATTTCCAAGTTCAACCAATTTGAATTAATTAATAAATGTTATAAATTAATAATAAATGTGCTGAATATAATGGCATTCTAGCTATTTATTCAAGGCCTTAAAATTGATTAAAATGGTATATAATTGTTACATATTAGCTTAATTAAATATATAGGCTTAAATAAGTCGTTAGATAAATTAATGCGCGATATATTAATTAAGCTCAACATCGCGGAAGCCCAACCGCCCAAATTGGGGTATGTCCAACCGTACTATAAGGGTAAAATGGGAGTTTTGACTTGGTCTATGGCTCTAGATTAGATCTAAATTCAAAAGAGAGAGAAATGCCTAAGATATTATATCTTATGGTGGCTATAAATAGCCTCTCCTTCTCTCACTCAATAATATAGAAACTCTATAACCCTAGCCTTCATTAGAAAATTAGTAGATGCCACAAAGCTGAGATTTGCACACCTAGTTCAAGGAGAAGGAGCAGCGATCCATAGAGGAACAACTAGCAACCAACATGCTGATAATCGAAAGATCAAAGGTATGAACTATTTCAATTGTAAATTTGTATATTTGTAAATGCCGTGTTTATTTTTGGTTAAAGCTAAAAAATTTGAAAATTATATAATAATATAATATATGTACATTTAATTATATATAAACATATTAAACAAAAAAAATTATGCATGTATGCTCATGGCCAACATACATACTTACATACATAGGGTGGGTGTGTATGTTTATAAAGATGAAATGAAATGATTTGTCTTAAAAATAATTAATTTTGTTTTTGGGTTCAACAAAAAAATAGTTCCCTTTTGTTCTTGAGATTTGAAAAGGAACTTTTTTATTGGATTTATATATACATATATAATTTCTAGTTTATATATATATATATATATATATATATATATATATATATTTGATATATGTTTGGATTAGCCAAAATCAATATAGTTTAAACTTTAAATAGTATGCATATATAAATCCATATATTAAAAATAAATAAATATAAATATACATACATATATATTTAAGCTTGCGCGCACACACACACAAAAGCATGCATACACAATAAATTTTAAAATAGCAAATATCATTTATTTGTCCTAGCCGAACAAAAAATAAATATATATTAGCATATTAATATGTGGATTTATTTTATTAACGGTTGAATATATTTATATATGTATGTATGTAGGTATATGTATATATATGTATTATCACCTATCATCATGAGTTCATCATGTTAAAGAAAAATCCTTCACATTGTTTCCTAACTTATAACCATAGATCAAAATATATATTTTCCATATAAACATTCTTATTAAAGCTCTAGGTTATTTTATAATACTTATATTGTTTACATTATGAATGTGAACTCTTAACAAATTAGAGATGATAAATAAAAATAAAAATTGAACCCAAATAATATACATATATATATATATACACACACACTTCAGCCATGAAATTCAAATATATATATATATTATAGTTTTAAGATAAAGTAAATCAAATTAAACTAAAACAACAAATTCTTTTATAATAATAGCTACTCATTTACGTGAAATGTGCATGTGTAGCATAGTAATGTATGCATAGTTGATGTATACATACATAATGTTATAATTTACATTTAAACGTGTAAATTCGTTATTATGTGCATTGACTGTCTCAAAGCATTGTTAATATTTGTAAAACACACATACAGAAAGAAATTTCGAAAATCATTTATATATTAGATAAATAAAATCAAAAGTAATTTCATTTGAATTTATCAGTACGATTTAGAGTTCAAATTTTTTTAATTTAAAATATTTAACAAAGATTTAATAAATATTTTTCATAATTCAAAATTTGATCTTGATAATTATTATTTAGAAACAACTTTAATTAAAATAAATATATAAATTTATACACAAATATATAATTAATTTTTCAGTCGAATATATATAAGTATATGTATATATTATTTAAAATATTTATACATATACTTCATTATAAGTTAACTTTTATAAAACACATTCTTTATGTTTCAAAATAAACAGTATTCCCTTCTCGGAAATATGTTTTAAAAAAATCCATATTTTTAAGTTTTAAGCAATGTGTGAAAAATTTGCAAATATTTGCAAAGAATCATGCAAATATTTGTAGAAAATTTTACAAATATTTGTAGAAAATTTACAAATTTTAAAAATTTCTGGACTGCATAAACTTGTAGAGAATTTTCAAATATCTACAGAGTTTTCTACAAATATTTGCATGGTTCTTTATAATATTTGCAATTTTTCAAAAAAATTCAAAAAAAAATTGATCATACATGCGATTAATGTTCAGATTTAATTTTCTAAAAAAATGAATTACTTTTTACCGAAATTAAAAATAGGGATGTAATTTGATACATATTATGGGGAAGGGTTCTTCACTTATTAAAACTGAAAATTAACGGCGGAACCAAATTTCAATTTATTATAAAATGAATTTGCAAAATTATATATAAATATATATATAATAACAACCTTTCAGCTATGAATTTTTTTGATTTATGTTAGTTTATACATTTATGAATTATCATTTAAATAATAATATTATTTTGAAATAATTTTTTATGTGTATGTGTTTATATATATGTGCGTGCATGTATGTATTTTACTAAAATCAGTTTTAGCCAAAATAAAAATTATTTTAAATTATTTTATATATGTATATATATTATTATTATTATTATTTAAATATATCAACGTTGTTCTAGAATAATTATATATATATATATAATTACAATATATTTTGGCAGAAAAATTTAGATTTTTTCCCTAAAATGATTTAATATATATTATAATTTATATGTATATAAAATCTAAATATGTACTATGAAAACACGGTTTAAAACGATAAACAATTGTTTGAAAAAAAGTAAACTAATTATGATATTTAAAAATGATATAAATTATATAAATATAAGTAGATGCCGATTTTTTTTTCCACTTATGAATTCTAAACAAGGTATTAATAAATGATATCATATATTATGATTGTTCAATGTAGTCAGAACCAATTATATATTGGGTGACACAATTCATGCACATAAAATTGGGATACATACCTATATGATTAAATTACAAATAAGATATACCTCTTAAAGATGAAGTCATTGAATGCTCGTTGATTGAAATAAACTCCTATATTCTCCATGAATCGATCTTACAACCTTGCAATGATTAACTACACCACAATTTGATTTAATTTATGTATAAATGGGGTATGATATGTTTGGCTATAGGTGTTTGGGGTAGGGTATGGTGGCCAAGTGTGTAGGGTTTCCAATAGAGAAAAAAATAAGAGGATAGTTTGATTTATATAGAGGAGGAGGAGACAAATTCTCCTTCTTTTACTATTTCTCCTCTTACTACTTCTAAGATCAGAGTTAGAATTCAAATAACAAAATATCTCCCACTTCCCCTTGTTACGGCAGGCCAAAAACTAAGGCTATTTAGGTCCTTAAACAACCACCCATTTAATGGTTAATAATATTTAAATTGTATTTTAATGTGCATCAATATCGTATATCAATACGTAAATATACAACTTTTATATACGCACCCCATTAGTTAATAATGACAACAAAAATGCTAATAACACCCAATACATTAAATAAATAATAATATTTCATAAATTTAACTAATTTATAACAATTATAAATACATTAAATTATGTGATGTTTTAGAGAAATTAACAACGTAGTTGTGCGACTTGTTGGTATAAATTCAATCAACAATTAGTGTAGAACAATTTAGATATTAATGTTCACACATCACATTAGCTAATGGTGTAATAGTTTCGTCGAATTTACGCTTATAAATCTTCATTGGTAAAATCTAATTGTATAATTTAAACGATACCTTTTAGTAATGATCATATATACTAATTCTCTTTGTCAACGCTATATCATAGTAGGACTTATGGAATTTCGTTTTGATCAAAATTCTAATACCATTCATAATTAATTCGATTTTGTTAGGAACTGGAGATAGTGGTTTTGATGACAATGACCTTTGTAACTTATTTTATTATAACTTATGTACTAACACTATTGTCTAAATATATGTGAATGATATTATGCAGGATATATAAGGCATGTACTGATTTTGAAGACTGTACAATATAAAGATCAAGAATGAGGAAATCAAGTTTGAAGACTCATGAGTATAAAAATCAAGATTTCAAGATATGTGTCTAGTTTTTGTTAAAACTTCATAATAGTATGGAAATCTTCGTTCCGAATTTCATTTGGGATGGAACCCATTTCTACCTTCTTAGTGGCTTACAAACCCATGACAAGTAGCTTACAAACCTATGACAAGTGGCTTACAAACCCACGACTAGTAGCTTACAAACCTAGGACAAGTGGCTTAGAAACCCACGAACATCATGGTTTTGTACATGTTCTCGAGTCCTGATGTGATGAGATATTCTGAAGCTTGCAAAACTACTTCAAAATGGTTTTTCAAAACTGCTTTCCAAAATGTTTTAGCCTTAAAACTATCTTTTCAAATGATTTTCAAAAAGATGTTTTAGCCTTAAAATATTCTTTGTTTTGTGTTCTAAAACATAGTAAAATTAGTCTATTTTACTCCAAAATCCTTTCATTTTGTTTTCATTTCAATACAATTTTCAAAACAAGTTTTTTATTTTTTTAACAAGGGGATGTCGACATCATAGGATACCCAATGTCAACATGGTGGCGTTGAATTCAAAAGTTTCAGTTGTCAGAAGAAGTGTCTATTCGTTTAAATCTCTTCACGAATGGTTACGAGAGTTGGTACTCTATAAATAGCCTTCTCAAACGAATTTTTTAAGACACGGTTCTTATGTTTTCTTCACTTCTTCTCCACTAATCCATGTTCTATAATTATCATATTTTTAAGATCGTATCGAAATTCTTCCAATTTCTCAAGTGAATCAAATTAGAATTTCATTCTTGTTTGATTCTCTGTTCTCTCTCAAAGATCGAAGTGCTATTTAGAGTTACAAGATCAATTTGTAATCAAAAGTTTATCGAGTCTCTCTATAAAGTATGGTTGTGCCTGGAAATCAATTGGGTAATCTTATGGCCCATAAATCAAGAGAGTTTGCCGCAGACTCGTGAGATAGGAGAGTACCTCAAGGCCTGTATAAATTGAGGAGTGTAATCTCGACACTGGTTTAATAAAAAAATTGTATGAGGTAGTTTGCCTTGGTACAAGACTGGATGTAGGGTAGCTCCGAACCAGTATAAAATCCGATGTGTTCTTTCCCTTTACTGCTTTTTATTTACTTTCTACAACTGTGTTTGATTCTGTGATTAAGTTCTGCATTTTTTAATGTCGTAATTTCAATTTAGTTCATATAAATCTTAGAATTCATTAAACACTATTCACCCCTCCCCCCTCTAGTGTTAAATTAGCTTTAAGATCCTTAATCCACTGTCTCTTTCGATTGGTGTTAGAGCATAGGTTTTCATAGTTTTCATAATCTGAAACTTAAAAAGTTAAAAATGGCATTTTTAAGAAATTTTGTTAACAGTAGTTTGAATTTATGCATTTCATCAAATTATCATAAGTCTGCATATAGTTTTTATGAAAACTCAAGTTATCTACCGAATTGGTTTGTTATGAAGAAACAGACATGTTACATGGATTTTAGAGAATCAACAACCAATGGACAAACTGTGCGAATTGAGAAAGATAAATGGATACTTGATAGTGGTTGTTCAAGGTATAATTACTGGAAATCCTTAGATACTCAATGACATTATATATCAAGATGGTGGATTGGTCAACTTTGGAGATAACTCAAAAGGATATGTGATTGGCATCGACAATGTCGGTAATTCTAAAACTCCTCTTATTTCTGATATTTTGCTAGTTAGAAATTTAAAATATAATTTGCTTATTATAAGTCAACTATGTGATAAAGGATTTAAAATTAAATTTGGAAAAGATAAGTGTCACGTCGAAGATAATAAGTCAAATATTATCTTTGAAGAAACAAGGAAGAAAAACATTTACATCTTAGTATGAAAGTTACAAATGATAATTTATGTCTTTTGGCTAATACAAGTGACCCTTGGATTTGGCATAAAAGATTTGGTCATTTGAATTTCAAACTATTATCTAGGTTATCAAAGCTTAACTTAGTTAGAGGTCTTCCCAAGTTAAACTAAAGTAGATAGTATATGTGATGCTTGCCAATTAGGAAAACTTAATAAAAGTTCACTTAAATTAAAAGATATGATATCTACTTCTAAACCTCTAGAATTACTTTATTTAGATTTATTTGGTCCATCTAAAGTTCAATTAATTAATCACAATAAATATGTTTTTGTAATTGTAGATGATTATTCTAGATATATTTGGACAATTTTTCTTAAACTTAAAAGTGATGCTTTTGAATTATTTAAGAATTTTGCTAAAAGAATTCAAAATCAACTTTCTTTAAAAATAAAACTACACGTTGTGATCATGGTGGAGAATTTGAAAATGAAAATTTTGAGAATTTTTGTAATAAAAAAGGAATTACTCATAATTTCTCTTTTTCAAGAACTCCACAAAACATATTGATACTAGACATCATTTTCTTAGCGATAATATAAGTAAGGAAGTCATAACCCTTGAATATATTAATACTGAAAAACAAATTGCTGATATATTAACCAGAATATTAAATGAACAAAACTTTACTAAATTTAGAGGAGAATTAGGTATATGTTCATTAACTGAAATATAAATTATAAATAATACAAGTATAGTTAACAATTGATATAAATAAAAAAAATTCTCAAAAATTGAACTAGGCATGTCGACATGACCCGTCCCCCTATGTCGACATATAGGCCGAGATTTTTAAATTCAAATTTCCCTCTAAATTTAGTTATTTAGTTATATATTTATATATTTCGACTTTTACTCCTTTTCTCTGTTCTACGCTCTATAATAAACTTCTAAAACAGTAAATTAACAGCTTCCTTCTCTAATAATGAACCTTCTTCACCCGCTTCTCCTCATTCTACACCTTTTCAACATTCCACACACGTGCGAGTGATCAAACTACAAGAGAAGATGAAAGATTTACATCAATTTATGGTGGAAGTTCAAGTAAGCCAACTACGAATGGCTAGAGAATAAGATAGGCAAGGCAAAATCCTTAGAAATTTACAAAAATTCTTATGGATAACCATGCCAATCCCATTGTCGTCGAAGAGTCATCACAGGCCATGAACTCTGAAGAAGAAGAGCCTTTACAAGAACCATAAGAGGATCAAGAAGAAGAACATCCTCTGCCGAAATCGGATGTTCATATGGACGAAGACGATGGCATGATTTGCATTGGAGAGGTCCTTTTTGATGCTAATGGGAACTTGGTCCAACAACATGGAAACTTTTATGTTCACTATCCAAATTGTTCGGTCCATAAATAACCGATAGTTAGGGGTCCTCATTAGGCCTTTTTTCGTTTTCTTGATTGTATATTGGTTTGTAAATTTGTATATAATTAGTATATTAATTAATGTTCTTTTAACAATTGTTGGTATATAAAATCTTAAATTCCATTTTAACTTAGGATTCTATGTTTCACTCATACATACTTATTATGTTTTCTCATATGTTTGTTTATCACTTTTTCTATTAAGTTCAAGGTTTATAGGTTATTTTTATAGATGACAAAGGGGGAGATAATGAAACGTCCCTCCTTTTCGCACGCTTTAAATCGACACATGTGCCAATTCAAACCATACTAAAGGGCGTATTATTATGGGGTAATTAAGAAAAAGCAGGGAAAGAAAACAACAAAAATAGAATCTTACAGCGGAAGGATAAAATATAATAATCAAATATACAGTTTATAAAGCTGTTTTAAAAATATTCGATTATACTTATACAACATATATCAGAGTTACACACACCATATATCAATGCAGCGGAACAATATGAGTGTAGTGGAATATAATAAATAATAATAATAAAAATCTTCGTCTTCGTCCTCCAGAGCTAAAGTCTTCGATCCTGAAACGCTCGGACTGACCCGAGTGAATTGAAAAGACAAAACACTCGAGTCTGAACTAAAAGATCATATGTAAGTTAAATCAACAGGTATAAATATGAGTGCGGTAACTCAAAAGATGATCGGGATTCACATCTCTTGAGGATCCGTTAAAATATTTACTATGTAGTATATTTCGCTATTATAATAGTGTCTATTTATAAAATAAACTTACTTTTAAATAGCGTTAAGGAGTGACCCAATATTCCCCTTAACACAAATAATGCCAATAGTCTATACAGTGCCTGCATATCTCCTGATCGGGAGACTATGAGAAGACACTCCATAGGTACGACACAAATAGAAACTCGTAGTAAGGCTCGGTATGGTAGGTGACATGGCACAACTAGGCAATGCCAGGGTAGATATACCAATTACGCTTCTGGGTCGGTGGTAACGCGTAGCCGCAGCTACCGCCCACCTCGGACAAACTCCCCCAAATCAAAGAAATCAAAGTGAAGGTGGCCACTGAAACAATCCAAAGTCAGAGTATAGTATCGAAGGGAAGTGTCCGATCAAAGCTGCTACCTCAATTAACCCGTCGATCGCTCCTGTTTTAGCCATCTTATGCCAACTCACGGGAGTTGGGTCCACGTAATTACCTTATAGGAAACGCCGCCGCCAACCTACTTCATTCTGGAATCTCCACCGCGTACACGGTTGCTAAAGTGGTTTTCGGGGTTGGCAGAGAGTATGACAACTTTCGATCCGGGTCTCTTTAACAACCAAACGTTATTATAACACCGCGGTCTTCAAAAATAGTTTATACTTTAAAACCAGAATATAATTATCCATTTCAAAACCCATAAATACGATATCATTTCCATTTCCAAAACAACTCATTTTGAAATTATTTTTATAAAACCCAAATCAATAATATCATTTTTATTTTCAATATATTTCTTTTCCAAAATCATACTGCTTTAAAATTTATAATATCTGGAAACCAAACATTTGAATTATAACTTCAAAACATAATACTTCGAAATTCATAGCTTTAAAACCATAACTTCTAAAACTTGAATGGTTTGGATATTCACAGTATGTAAAATAGTTTATTTTAAATTACTTTATAAAGTAAATAATTTCCATGCCTTTACCATTTATTCAATTTAAATTAAGTCTAAACCCATAAATCTAGATTCTTTTTCAGTTTCAATTAAACACTTCGATTCCAATATATTTCAAACTTTGAGTATTTAACAATTTCAAAACTAAGGTTGGAAATTTTCTATTCAACCATTCATTATTCTATATTTTAGTCTAAAATATTTACATAATAAATCCAAAATCATTTTAAATAAAACTCAAATTACTAACAGCTAAATATTTCCTTCAATTTAATTATACTAGAAATATTCATTTGATTTATCTTGAATAAAAATCCAGTTATAAATATCATACCTTTAAATTTCCAATCTTAATAAGTTTACATCAACTTATGGAGTTAAATTTTAAAATAAGCTCAATTCCAAATAAATTTCCGATTTATCTTCCAATCTTAATTGGTTTGAATCATTTAGAACTCTATATATATATACAATATCTTAAACCTGTACTAAATCATATAATATAAATTTCAAACTCCATTATTCAACTTATTTTTTTTTAACAAATTCATACATAGCTTAAATTCAAAAATTTAACTATATATGTATATATAAAATAAGATTTTATATAAGATCAAAAATTAATATTTATTAAACTGTATCCTATCCAAACCATAGAAATCATTTTCAAAATATTTATATATGTATAGACCGACGGTGTCTGTATAAATTTCCTACCCTATGGTCAAGTGATACGGATAGCTATCATTTCAATCTGTAATTTAAAGTAAAAATTACGGTTATATATCATTTCAAACCGCAATCCCGAATGAAATGAAATGCATAACAACTTGCAGTCAATATAAATAAACATCCATCCATCCATCAAAATCATACATCCATTTATTACAATCATCATCCAAATTCAAACAATACATCAAATATAACAGGTGATAAATAACTGGTATCAACTATCAGTTTATATTCAAAATAAATTAGAACTGTTTAACTGGTAGTTTATATGCAATAAAAATAAATATATATTTAACTGGCAGTTAATATGCAATAAATAATAAATTACAATTTAATTAAATAAATGCAATTTACTGAGATGATGATTAAAAATAGGCTAAACAAACATAAATAAATTTCAAATCACATCATATATCAATTTAACAAACATAAGAAATTTTAGAAGTTGTGAGTGGGTTAAAACACTCACCTTTTGAATTTAAATTGAATTTAAATCCAATTTAAACCCAAAAATTGCACAGTCTTCAAATCCAACCAAACCAGCGCTAAAATGTCCGAAATTTTATTACGATCCTAACAAAAAAAATCGCATGTGAAACGGAGTTCGTATGAAAACGTTATTAGGATTTTATCATTGAAATTAAAAATTAAATTAAAATAACCATACTTCTCTTTACACGTCATCAACCTTTCTTCATTCTCTCTCCCTCTCGCGTTCCCGCTTGTCTACAGTACACCAAAAAAAACGCGCTATTCTCCTGTTCGAGGCCGCCAGTCAACGACCCCCTTTGACCGCGTTTTTCGATCGCCTTCGACCACCAAGGCGTTGCCAACCACGCCCTTACCTTCACCGTCGATCCCGCCCCCACTTGAGGCCACGCGGCCCCACGCGCCGCCGCCGCCGTTCCCTCTGGGTTCTTAAAACCCTAATTTGCAAATTTCGGTCGCCACGGATGAAATTAGGTGATGCGACCATCTCCATCTCGAAGCCCACGACGAGATCTAAAATACCCAGATTTCAATTTCGCCAATCGCTGACGTGATTGAAAACCCTCAATTTGAACTTTGACCGTGATTTCAGGACGATTCGAGCATCATTTACAGAAACGAATACTTGACGTACATTCGTATCGATGAGATCTACGACATATATTTTTTCAAAATTTTTTCTGAGTACTTTGAATTTTTGACTTTGATTTTGAATTGTGATTGGATCTAGGGTTTGCATCCATTGAAGAAGAAGAGGAGCTGATGAAATTTTACGCACAGATAAATGAAAATAGGTAGAGGCTAGGGTTTAGCAGGTTATTTATAGATAAAGTTGGAAAAGAATGGACTGGATCCGAATTATAGACGTGCTAAACGACAATTGGCCCAAAAAACCCGTGCTGACTCCGCAACGAAATTTGGTAAACCCATATATCGAAATAGGTGTTTTAAAATATTTTAAACACATTGGAAAAGATTTCACGTTCAAATTGCATCGTATAAAGAAGTTATGTTAAAATCAATATTTTCAAATTGATTTCAATTTTGATTTCAAGGCGTTTCGAGTCCGTAGATCAACTCACAAGTCCGATCGATACGAAACTTGAAATCCTACAATAATTCACCATTACGGATCCGATGAAACTTGTTTCGTCGAAATCCGAGTCAGTGGCCAAAATGGCCATTTTTATATTAATTAAATAAATTAAAATTTATTATTAAATCAACTTTCAAATTTCAAATTTTTAAACTCACAAATTTTATCACCTTATATTTCTCAATTATTTACAATGATTTAAACAAATCTTTATGTCAATTTAGAGTTGATAAATCTATCAATTGCAGTGTCAAATCTTCTATTTCATTATATTCAAAATTATAAATTAAGTTCCCAAAATTTCTATTAAATTAAATAATCAATGATTACTCCATCTATAAATTTTAAGTAGATGGATTTAATGTTGAGTTCAAAACTATATTTTAATATTCTTGAATTTCAGTTTAATCTCTATTAACGTAATATATAAACGTTAAATTTCATTTATTTTGCAATACTTCAATTATTGATCTTTATACTTCAATTAAATTAATAAATATTGCTTTCTATACTTTAATCTATATTAACAAAACGTTAGATTTGGATTGATAGAAATTGATTTACCAAAGTTTACTTACACATTACATAAATAAACAAACTATGTTACTTTGCCACCTATTAGCTCTTAATTATATTTTTAAGTTCATTACCTATCAATCTCGATTATAATTCCATCTATAATGTAAATTTAGTTAGCCTTAACGTTATTACATTAAATCTACACTCAGTTTCAATTAATATAGAATTAAATCCTAATTACTTACCATTTTATTCATTAATTAGATTACCTTCCAAATAAAATTTGATTCCTAAGTATTTGATTGAATTGCCATCTTTACTAAGTCCATTATTAATTAACTTCAAATTTTACAATTTCTCTTCTTAAATCCACCCCTTGTTATATTATAAATAAAATTAACATCGGTTACATTTCACATAAATGTATCATTTATTTACATTTATTACAACCTCATTTCCGATTTCAACTAACAAATCTAAATAAATGAATAGGAACCTACCATAAACATTACCGTTACCTTTTTGTCACATACATAAGCTTTTATTACTAAAATCAATTTTGGCATATATTTTCATACTACTGATTCAATTTACTTATGTTCAAATTATAGCCAAACCTGACATTTAAATTATTTTATAAAAAATTGGAATTTCATTAAGTTTATTAATTATTAACCTTAATTGGCATTTATTACCTTGTATTCTCGTTATCATTTTATAGATATGATTCCCAATTATTGCTTAAATCTATACTCACATTGATTCATTCAAATTGCACTTATTATGTATTATTTCAATAGTTTATTTATAGCTTTGAATCTATTCCTAATTTTCACATTTCTATTGTTATATTATTTGAATTCCATTCTATTTAATATTTTTATTAATATTCCACAAATTCAACATTTTTATCGGTTTCTTATATTAAACTTATAACCAAGTATGCCAATTTACGTTATTTCAATTTATTGCCATATAAATATTAAATTGTTAACCTTTAATTACAATTGCTTCATCTAATTTCTACATTCACTCCAATATAAATTTTATGACTTTTATTTTCTTCTAATTTAAATTAGAAATCCTATTTAATTGACTCGTTTAAAATCATCGAATTTTACGGGTCGTTACACTCTACCCCGCTCGAAACTTTTCGTCCCCGAAAAGGAAAAAGAAGAGGAAAGAAGAATTAAATAAACAATACATCTTATTCAAAATATTAACTTTATAAACAATAATTTACAACATTTATTCCTTTAAATAAAATATACCCATTTTATAATCATTAAATCTTTTTATACTTAAATCAATAAAGTTTGGAAAAAAATTTCAAAAATTTTCTAAGTTCAAAATTTATGGAAAATTTTGGCAGAGTCTCCTTTGTACGGAGAAGCTCAGGAGAAAAATCATATTAAATATAACAATATATATCATATATTTTTCAAAATAATATAATAGCGCTATAAACCGTAATCCGAAAACGTACCTATTTGTCGGGCAATTAACGCTTAATTATGAAACCAAAAGCAGTAGCAATTGCTTCCATAACCTCCATTTCACTTATATAATCTAAAAGACTAAAAATTATATAAAATGAAATATTTAAGGTGGTTTCAACCCCAAACAATAATCAATACGACAACAATCAATTTGCAACAAACAGCATACAACCATCATATAAAATCAACACAAAGCAATCATTCATTTATATCAGACAAGACAAATAGTTGTTCGGGTTCAAAACTTCAACTTGTATAGAATGAAAAATAAACTACTAAGCGCATCAATTTACTCAACAGTCTTAGATGAAACTAAATAGATTATTTATACATCCAAACAATCTTAAAGTATCCTCGCTCAAACAACCAAACAACAACAATTCCAAACAACAAATCAAATTTTATTTATTATTCATTTCATACATTTGTTGTTTGATTTGATTGATTTTTTTTCTTTTTTTTCCTTTCATATAATGATTTCTTATAATTCACATTTATTTCTTGCAAAATTTCATTTCATTCATTTATTTATTTGCATTACATTCATTTCTCAAATATCATTTACTTATTTAGCGCTTACATTTCTATTATATTAAATTTTAGAAATACTTCAATTTCAACTTAAGTTTATAACTCTAATACATCAATTTCTTATTTATTAAGGTTTCATTTTTTTTCACTCTTAATATTATTTATTTATCGTATTCATCTTTCCATTTATTTAATTATAAATAACTTGAATCCTTCTTAAACTTATTTCCATTTCTTTATAACTGTTCTATTATATTTAATTAGTGGCCTTTCAGTCATAACTTAGATTTATAACAATTATAACATTAGATTCTTATTAATAACAGCAATTTATTGAACACTTCATTACATACTCCTATTTGTACAAATTTCCATTACATTTTCTTATTAAACATTTCAACTTTTAATATTTGGTAAGTTATACATATGTTTTTAAGGTGTAATTTGAAAGTTATACAAATTTATTCTATTTCTTTTAATTAGTTTATTGTTCAATAATAATCCTTTGTTTTATATGTTACAATTTCAAATTTCCTTTAGTTTCATTTATAACTAGGCATTTAATCTCTTATTTTATTTAAAAATTCCAATTATTTCTTAACTACCATTTCACCATCCTAATTAAAACTATTAATTATCGAAAATTCTAGAATTTAATACCAGGTTTAAATTTCAATTCATTTTTAAAATAATAGATAAATATGAACTTATAATTTATATATCCAAATAGATTTAAAACAAATTAAAAATTCACTTTTGTTTATCAAAATCATTCTGTAGTCGAACTGCTACAGTGGCCTTCCCACTTCGAAACTCGAAAATGAATGTCGATGATGCGTGCACTCATCACCGAAATTATTTTTCAGCGACAAAGAGGGAAGTACAGGATTTATTTCTTTCCAAAATTTCTTTAAAAATAATTCTTTCAAATCATATTGAAATATTTATATCAGAAAATACTTCTTTTAATAATATTATTATTATATTTCAAAATCCTTCAAAAGAAATTTCCAAACCCCGGAACTTAAGTTCTAAATTTTCAATTTTCATTTATCAATCTTATTTTGACTATTGTTTAAATTTTTCATTACCTATCAACCAATATTATTGCAACCAAATATATATATATATATATATATCATTTAAAAATTTTATTTTATGTATATAGAAAATATAATAGTCAAAATTTATTTCATTCACCTATATTAAAAACAAATATTATGTCGGTATGTCCTATTAAATGTTTAGAAATTCCTATTGATGTCACAGCGTCCCATGCACCAACCAGAATTTATAAATACAAAGCGGAACAAATTAACACAATATTAAAACCTTTTTATAACACTAACAAATACACTCTCTCATATATATACACTCAGCGGCTCCCATAGGTTATTACTTCCCCATTAGTAAAGAGTCAAACCCCACAAAGCTAAGGTTTTATCGCTAAACCAAAGCTCTGATACCAGATGTAACGTCCCGCCTTTTCGCACGCTTTAAATCAACACACGTGCCAATTCAAACCATACGGAAGGGCGGATTATTATGGGATAATTAAGAAAAACAGGGAAAGAAAAAAAAACAAAATAGAATCTTACAATGGAAGGATAAAATATAATAATCAAATATACAGTTTATAAAGTTGTTTTAAAAATATTCGATTATACTTATACAACATATGTCAGAGTTACACATACCATATATCAATGTAGGGGAACAATATGAGTGTAGTGGAATATAATAAATAATAATAATAGAAATCTTCGTCTTCGTCCTCCAGAGCTAAAGTCTTCGATCCTGAAACGCTCGGACTGACCCGAGCGAATTGAAAAGACAAAACACTCGAGTCAGAACTAAAAGATCTTATGTAAGTTAAATCAACATGTATAAATATGAGTGCAGTAACTCAAAAGATGCTCGGGACTCACATCTCTTGAGGATCCGTTAAACTATTTACCATGTAGTATATTTCGCTATTATAATAGTGTCTATTTATAAAATAAACTTACTTTTAAATAGCGTTAAGGAGTGATCCAATATTCCCCATAACATAAATAATGCCAATAGTCTATACAGTGCCTGCATATCTCCTAATCGGGATACTACGAGAAGACACTCCATAGGTACGACACAAATAGAAACTCGTAGTAAGGCTCGGTATGGTAGGTGACACGGCACAACTAGGCAATGCCAGGGTAGATATACCAATTACGCTTCCAGTTCGGTAGTAACGCGTAGCCGCAGCTACCGCCCACCTTGGACAAACTCTCCCAAATCAAAGAAATCAAAGTGAAGGTGGCCACCGAAACAATCCAAAGGCATAGTATAGTATCGAAAAGAAGTGTCCGATCAAAGGTGCTACCTCAATTAACCCATCGATCGCTCATGTTTTAGCCACCTTATGCCAACTCACGGGAGTTGGGTCCACGTAATTACCTTATAGGAAACGCCGCCACCAACCTACTTCATTCTGGAATCTCCATCGCGTACACGGTTGTTAAAGTGGTTTTCGGGGTTGGCAGAGAGTATGACAACTTTTGACCCCGGTCTCTTTAACAACTAAACGTTATTATAACACCGCGGTCTTTAAAAATAGTTTATACTTTAAAACTAGAATATAATTATCCATTTCAAAACCTATAAATACGATATCATTTCCATTTTCAAAACAACTCATTTTTATATTATTTTTATAAAAACCAAATCAATAATATCATTTTTATTTCTAGTACATTTCTTTTCCAAAATCATACTTCTTTAAAATTTATAATATCTGGAAACCAAACATTTGAATTATAACTTCAAAACATAATACTTCGAAACTCATAGCTTTAAAACCATAACTTCTAAAACTTGAATGGTTTGGATATTCACAGTATGTAAAATAGTTTATTTTAAATTACTTTATAAAGTAAATAATTTCCACGCCTTTACCATTTATTCACTTTAAATTAAGTCTAAACCCTTAAATCTAGATTCTCTTTCGGTTTCAATAAAACACTTCGATTCCAATATATTTCAAACTTTGAGTATTTAACAATTTCAAAACTAAGGTTGGAAATTTTCTATTCAACCATTCATTATTCTATATTTTAGTCTAAAATATTTACATAATAAATCCAAAATCATTTTAAATAAAACTCAAATTACTAACAACTAAATATTTCCTTCAATTTATTTATACTAGAAATATTCATTTGATTTATCTTGAATAAAAATCCAGTTATAAATATCATACCTTTAAATTTCCAATCTTAATAAGTTTACATCAACTTATGGAGTTAAATTTTAAAATAAGCTCGCTTCCAAATAAATTTCTGATTTATCTTCCAATCTTAATTGATTTGAATCATTTAGAACTCTATATATATACAATATCTTAAACCTGTACTAAATCATATAATATAAATTTCAAACTCCATTATTCAACTTATTTATTTTTGTTTAACAAATTCATACATAGCTTAAATTCAAAAAAATTAACTATATATGTATATATAAAATAAGATTTTATATAAGATTAAAAATTAATATTTATTAAACCGTATCCTATCCAAACCATAGAAATCATTTTCAAAATATTTATATATGTATAGACCGACGGTGTCTGTATAAATTTCCTACCCTATGGTCAAGTGATACAGATAGCTATCATTTCAATCTGTAATTTAAAATAAAAATTACGGTTATATATCATTTCAAACCGCAATCCCGAATGAAATGAAATGCATAACAACTTGCAGTCAATATAAATAAACATCCATCCATCAAAATCATACATCCATTTATTACAATCATCATCCAAATTCAAATAATAAATCAAATATAACAGGTGATAAATAACTGGTATCAACTATCAGTTTATATTCAAAATATATTATAACTGTTTAACTGGTAGTTTATATGCAATAAAAATAAATATAAATTTAACTGGCAGTTAATATGCAATAAATAATAAATAACAGTCTAATTAAATAAATGCAATTTACTAAGATGATGATTAAAAATATGCCAAACAAACATAAATAAATATCAAATCACATCATATATCAATTTAACAGACATAAGAAATTTTAGAAGTTGTGGGTGGGTTAAAACACTCACCTTTTGAATTTAAATTGAATTTAAATCCAATTTAAACCCAAAAATTGCACAGTCTCCAAATCTAACCAAACCAGTGCCAAAATGTTTGAAATTTTATTACGATCCTAACAAAAAAATCGCGTGTGAAATGGAGTTCGTATGAAAAGGTTATTAAGATTTTATCATTGAAATTAAAATAAAAATTAAATTAAAATAACCATACTTCTCTTTACACGTCATCAACCTTTCTTAATTCTCTCTCCCTCACGCGTTCCCGCTTGTCTACAGTACACCAAAAAAAACGCGCTATTCTCTTGTTCAAGGCCGCCAGTCAACGACCCCCTTTGACCGCGTTTTTCGATCGCCTCCGGCCACCAAGGCGTTGCCGACCACGCCCATACCTTCGCCCATCGATCCCGCCCCCACCTGAGGCCACGCGGCCCCACGCTCCGCCGCCGCCGTTCACTCTGGGTTCTCATAACCCTAATTTTGCGAATTCCGGCCGCCACGGTTGAAATTTGGTGATGCGACCACCTCCATCTCGAAGCCCACGATGAGATCTACAATACCTAGATTTCAATTTCTCCAATCGCTGACCTGATTGAAAACCTCCAATTTGAACTTTGACCGTGATTTCAGGACGATTCGAGCATCATTTATAGAAACGAATACTTGACGTACATTCGTATCGATGAGATCTACGACATATATCTTTTCAAATTTTTTCTGAGTACTTTGAATTTTGACTTTGATTTTGAATTGTGATTGGATCTAGGGTTTGCATCCATTGAAGAAGAAGAGGAGCTGATGAAATTTTACGCGCATATAAATGAGAATAAGCGGAGGCTAGGGTTTAGCAGGTTATTTATAGATAAAGTTGGAAAAGAATGGAATGGATTCGAATTATAGACGTGCTAAACGATAATTGGCCCAAAAAACCCGTTCTGACTCCGGAACGAAATTTGGTAAACCCATATATCGAAATAGGTGTTTTAAAATATTTTAAATGTAATGAAAAAGGTTTCAGGTTCAAATTGCATCGTATGAAGAAGTTATGTTAAAATCAATATTTTATAATTGATTTCAATTTTGATTTCAAGGCGTTTCGAGTTCGTACGATCAACTAACAAGTCCGATCGATACGAAGCTTGAAATCCTACAATAATTCACCATTACGCATCCGATGAAACTTGTTTCGTCGAAATCCGAGTCAGTGGCCAAAATGGCCATTTTTATATTAATTAAATAAATTAAAATTTATTATTAAATCAACTTTCAAATTTTAAATTTTTAAACTCACAAATTTTATCACCTTATATTTCTCAATTATTTACAATGATTTAAACAACTCTTTATGTCAATTTAGAGTTGATAAATCTATCAATTGTAGTGTCAAATCTTCTATTTCATTATATTCAAAATTATAAATTAAGTTCCCAAAATTTCTATTAAATTAAATAATCAAAGATTACTCCATCTATAAATTTTAAGTAGATGGATTCAATGTTGGGTTCAAAACTATTATTTTAATATTCTTGAATTTCAGTTTAATCTCTATTATTAACGTAATATATAAACGTTAAATTTCATTTATTTTGCAATACTTCAATTATTGATTTTTATACTTCAATTAAATTAATAAATATTGCTTTCTATACTTTAATCTATATTAACAAAACGTTAGATTTGGTTGATAGAAATTGATTTACCAAAGTGTACTTACACATTACATAAATAAACAAACTATGTTAATTTGCCACCTATTAGCTCTTAATTATATTTTTAAGTTCGTTACCTATCAATCCCGATTATAATTCCATCTATAATGCAAATTTAGTTAGCCTTAACGTTATTACATTAAATCTACATTCAGTTTCAATTAATATAGAATTAAATCCTAATTACTTACCATTTTATTCATTAATTAGATTACCTTCCAAATAAAATTTGATTCCTAAGTATTTGATTGGATTGCCATCTTTACTAAGTCCATTATTAATTACAATTTCTCTTCTTAAATGCACCCCTTGTTATATATAAATAAAATTAACATTGGTTACATTTCACATAAATGTATCATTTATTTACATTTATTACAACCTCATTTCCGATTTCAACTAATAAATCTAAATAAATGAATAGGCAACCTACCATAAACATTATCGTTACCTTTTTGTCACATACATAAGCTTTTATTACTAAAATCAATTTTGGCATATATTTTCATACTACTAATTCAATTTACTTATGTTCAAATTATAGCCAAACCTGGCATTTAAATTGTTTTATATAAAACTGGAATTTCATTAAGTTTATTAATTATTAACCTTAATTGGCATTTATTACCTTGTATTCTCGTTATTATTTTATAGATATGATTCCCAATTATTGCTTAAATCTATACTCACATTGATTCATTCAAATTGCACTTATTATGTATTATTTCAACAGTTTATTTATAACTTTGAATCTATTCCCTAATTTTCACATTTCTATTGTTATATTATTTGAATTTCATTCTATTTAATATTTTTATTAATATTCCACAAATTCAACATTTTTATTGGTTTCTTATATTAAACTTATAACCAAGTATGACAATTTACATTATTTCAATTTATTGCCATATAATATTAAATTGTTAACCTTTAATTACAATTGTTTCATCTAATTTCTACATTCACTCCAATATAAATTTTAAGACTTTTATTTCTTTCTAATTTAAATTAGAAATCCTATTTAATTAACTCGTTTAAAATCATCGAATTTTACGGGTCGTTACAGATAAGTTATATAAAATAGTAGGCTTGGAGTAAGGGAGAGTTGTTGGTGTGAGGGGGAGTTATGGTATGATCGAAGTGGTAAGTATATTTTATAAAGTTGTGATCATCAAAAAGAGGGAGATTGTTAGGAACTGGAGATAGTGATTTTGTTGACAACAACTTATGTAACTTATTTTATTATAATTTGTATACTAACACTATTTTCTAAATATATATGAATGATATTACGCAAGATATATATAAGGCAGGTACTGATTATTGAAAAATGTACTGTATAAAGATCAAGAATGAAGAAATCAAGTTTGAAGACTCATGAATATCATTCTGAATTTCATTTGGAAATCTTCATTCCGAATTTCATTTGGGATGGAACCCATTTCTACCTTCTTTGTGGCTTACAAACCCACGACAAGTAGCTTACAAACCTACGACAAGTGGCTTACGAACCCACGAACATCCTGCTTTTGTACAAGTTCTCGAGTCCTGATGTGATGAGATATTCTGCAGGAAGAAGCTTGCAAAACTACTTTAAAATGGTTTTTCAAAATGATTTTCAAAAATGCTTTTCAAAATCTTTTAGCCTTAAAACTACCTTTTCAAATGATTTTCAAAAAGATGTTTTAGCCTTAAAATATTCTTTGTTTTTTTAAAACATAGTAAAATTAGTTTATTTTACTCCAGAGTCATTTCATTTTGTTTTCATTTCAATACCATTTTCAAAGCAAGTTTTTTATTTTTTTTAACAAGGGGACATCGACATCATGGGTACCCCATGTCGACATGGTGGCCGTTGAATTCAAAAGTTTCAATTTTCAAAAGAAGTGTATATTTGTTTAAATCTCTTCACGAATGGTTATGACTGTTAGTACTATATAAATAGCCTTCTCAAATGAATTCCCTAAGACACAATTCTTATATTTTCTTCACTTTTTCTTCTCCACTAATCCATGTTCTATAGTTATCATATTTTTAAAATCGTGACGAATTTTCGCCAATTTCTCAAGTGAATCTAATTAGAATTTCATTCTTGTTTGATTTCCTGTTCTCTCTCGAAGATCAAAGTGTTATTCAGAGTTATAGGACAAAGTTGTAATCGAAAGTTTATCGAGTCTCTCTATAAGGTGTGGTTGTGCCTAGAAATCAATTGGATAATCTTGTGGCCCATAAATCAAGAAAGTTTACCCTAGACTCGCGAGACAGGAGGGTACCTCAAGGCCTTTATAAATTGAGGAGTGTAATCTCGACACTGGTTTAATAAAAATCTGTATGAGGTGGTTGCCTTGGTACAGGACTGGATGTAGGGTAACTCTGAACCAGTATAAAATCAGTATGTTCTTTCCCTTTACTGCTTATTATTTACTTTCTGCATCTGTGATTGTTCTGTGATTAAGTTCTATATTTGTTTGTGTCATAATTTCAATTTAGTTCATATAAATCTTAGAATTCATTAAACACTATTCACCCCCTCCCTCTAGTGTTAAATTAGCCTTAAGATCCTTAATTTGTTGTCCCTTTCAGATTTTTCTATTACAAACTTGTTTGTTCAATAATAACATTTATTATTAACAATATTACTCTGGTCAGAGATTCTGACTTTGAGTTGACTACAACTAACCATGATACTAACCTCATACAATCGAGGAGACGAATTCTATATTGAATAGTGTTTCACTTCAAATGCTTAAAATTAGACCCAACTATAATCGCTCGATGATCGTCATGTCATGATTTATCTATAATCAAGGTGTAGTTTCCACACCAGAGCTCAACGGTATTATCAAGCCGAGAGAGCTGTGTAATATTATCACTCCAGTATTTCTTGGTTGACCTGCTTTTTGTTAACCAACTGAAAACTCTCGGATGAGTCATTCCATAGTTATCCAATAACTATCAGTATGTAACCTCTTAATGCCCTTGAAAGCCACGACTAGCACACCGTCCAATATTTGAAGAGCGTTACGTACCCTAATCTCAATGGATGTATCGATTTCTTCTCTCTAAACATCTCGGCGGATATACTTAAAATAGTATGTTATTTTATATTGTGATAATTTGTCATTATTATAGCTCCTTGTAGTTGTTATCACATAACATATCATTTAAGGATTTTTTATTTAATATATTTTAAAATTAATTTCTTAATTAATTAAATCACTATATAAAAAAGTATAAATAGAAATCAAATACTTTTATCATAAATCAGATTGGTTATAGAGTTAGATATATGTAATAAATTACATGATTGCACCTAGGGCATAACTTTAACTCTCTCAGTTCTTGGGGCCTACGATGCATTAAATTGCAATAGAACTTGTCATATACTCAGAACTAATACATTAGGAAAAAGACCAGATCAACACCAACATTTTGACAGATCATACCGATCCATATACGGATCAGTATCGATTCTTAATCTTATGGGTCTTCTACACTTTGTTCAATTTTTATTACATTACTTCTTATATTGATCTTCCCTCGATGCTTCTAAGCTTTCCTTTCTATGTATTCACTGAGAACGATGACGAAATGGAGGGAATCTATGGATCACCAATCTATATATAGACTTAGCCAAATTTCTCTATTTTCTCCACTACTTTGATACTTCCTCTATTAACTGAGAAATGAGAATAAAATGTAAAAAATGATGGACCAGTACTAATCCATGGACCTAGCCTTTTCCATCTTTTTTTATTTTGTTACTCTTCGTACTCGATCATCTTCGAGCGTATCATCTATTCTTCATCATTTCATACTCAGTATCATCAAAATGTAGTTATAGAAAGTGTCGAGTAACAACATGTAGGATATATTAGATAAAATGAAATGTTAATAAAAATAACATAACGAAGGACTAATATACATTGTATTTAAATGTGTGTGTTTTTGTTGACCATGTATGTTTATAGATATTGCATGATTTATAATACATACACATCGTGTACATATGTAAGTATGTATATTATATGATTGTATATCTCAGTATTTATAGGCACTATAATAATTAGTGTGTGTGTGTATGACATTATTATAATATTATCAGAGGACATGCGAGTAAAGTAAAATATTAAATATAATTTAATATTAACTATGTTATTCATAGTAACGCATTAAATGAACGAACGCATAATGAAATAAAGGATAAATTATTTTGGATTGCCCTTTTTACCCTGCTGCCTCATGTACCTCAACCACTATATATGATGTTTATTAGCTAAGTATACTTTAGTTAATAATTTAAATGATTAAATAATATTTTAATTGTTATATAGGTAATAGTACAAAGATAACACCTATAGTTGTTGGAAATAACCTTGATTTTATTAATCTAGATTTTTCCATATAGGAAATATCTAGAATTTAGAATATTTAGGAGATATGTATGGAGAACCATTAGATTAAGATAATCTCCACTATTTATTTGAGATGTGAACTCCTATAAATAGAGATGAGTTCATTCATTTAGGAAGTAAGAAAGTAGAAGAGAAAAGAAATGTAGTAAGAATAAAAATGTGAACTTTTGTAATAATGTTTAATAATAAAGTTTTCTCCTTATAAAAAAAACATTTTTTCTTCTCCAACCTCTTATCTATCTTCTTCTAAAATCAAATCTATTTTTTATCGAAGAAAACTTCTAATAAAGTGGTATTAGAGATTGAAGATCCTCCTAAAAAGATGGCGAATAGCGGTGTTCAATTACAAGTCCCAATGCTCACTAAGACCAATTATGAAAATTGAAGTTTAAGGATGGTGGCTCTCTTTGGAGCACACAACGTATGGGAAATAGTTGAGAAAGACTGTGCCGAATAAGGGAATGAAGATAGTCTATCTCAAACTCAAAGGAATAGTTTGAGAGACTCAAGGACGAGATACAAGAAGGCTCTCTGTCTAATCTATCAAGCATTGGATGACGATACTTTTGAGAAAATTTCAAGATCAAAGTCAGCCAAAGAAGCATGGGAAAAGCTTTGAACATCTTACAAAGGAGCCGATCAAGTCAAAAAGGTGCATCTTCAAACTTTAAGAGGAGAGTTTGAAACTTTGCATATGAAAGAAGGTGAACTTGTCTCTGATTACTTCTCAAGAGTTTTATGGGTTACTAATAATCTATAAAGAAATGGTGATAAGTTAATGATGTAAGAATTATGGAGAAGATTCCTAGATCATTAGATTCAAAGTTCGAATATATTGTCGCCATCATCGAAGAGATAGAACACTTGGAGGCCATGGAAATATAGGAACTTCTCAATTCATTGCAAGCTTATGAAGAAAAGAAAAGGAAGAAGGAAGAGATTGTGGAGCAAGTACTCAAGACATGAATTGATTGGGAAAAGGAAGAAAGCAATCGAAGCCAACAAAGACGAGGTTGTGGTCAAGAACAAGGATGAAGTCGTGGATACGGACACAGACGAGGTTGGAAACCTAGTAACGACAACAACAATGACAACAACAACCAAAGAGGAAGAAGATCAATAAGAGGTCGTGGGAGAGGAAATTCATAGTCAAGGCATGACAAGCCACGCGTTAAATGCTACAATCGTGAAATTTTTGGACATTATGCTTCTGAATGTAGTGCTCCTAGCAATAATAAAGTTGAAAAGACGACCAATTATATTGAAGAAAGAAGTTGACAAGATGATACTTTACTGCTTGCTTACAAGGAAAATAAAGAGGAGTTAATCTCCAAAGGATTATGCGAGATTGTCAAAGATGGTTATGAAATGTTTGGAGTGTTAAATTTAGATGATTTAAATATTTGTTGAGGAGGAAAGAAATTGATTCATTGGTATAATCAATCAATTAATTTGGCTTGCATATGGAAAGATATAAGAGGATATTTTGAAAGAAAACTAATTAATTAGCCAATGCATTTGTTATATGAAGAAATAAATGATTAGGCCTGGAGAATCAATCAATCAAATGAAAGATATGGAAACTAAGATTACGCCATCTATTTGTACTAAAATCAAATCATGCAATTTGGAAAGATATTTGTGTAATTAGGAAATTGATTTTCTTAATCTCCAAGCAACCCTTCATTATCAAGTCTATTTAAATAAAGGAATTTTATCTTCATATGTATGTGAGTGTATGAGAGTATCCACCATTATTCTTCTCTCTTTTATACTCTTTTATTCAATGGAATAAAAGAAGTTGTTGGGTCTCCGTGGATGTAGGATATTCATATCTAAACGATGTTAAATCTTCTGTGTCTCTTATTTCTATTATTGTTTCTGTGAGACTGTATAATTGATTTTTTTAAAGTTCCATTGATATCTAAATAGACAATACTAGATCCTGATCAAATAATTCGCTTCCGCTCAAACTAAAACAAATTTCACTACAGCTTGGTATCAGAGCTAGTGTTATTGTTCCTGTTTGGATATTAATGGCTATTTCTAGTAAGTCTGTTGGTAGATCTGGTGTCAATTATGGAGTCGCACCTTTTGACGAAAAGGAAGATTTGGTACTTGAAAGATGAAGATGAATGCTGTATTAAAGAAGGACAAGACTTGTAAGGTTATTTCTACGCCTGAGAAATTGAAAGGTATATTTGGAAAAGATGGAAGTTGAAGCTTTCACAACAATTCATTGAGCCTTTTAGATGAAGTTCTTAGTGAGTTCTCTTAGAAGAAGAGGGTGAAGGAACTATGGGATGTATTATCGAATGCATATCAAGACAGGTCTCTCACTAATCGGATTATTCTTCAGCATCAACTCTATTCGTTCAAGATGAAGCCTGGAGCTAATCTCATAGAGCATGTAGATGCTTTGACCATTTTGATTATGAATTTGAAGGCAATAGAAGTTGATATTACTGGTGAGGCTCAAGCTATGATCCTCTTATGCTCCTTGCCTAAGGAGTATACTGCTTTTGTTAATTCATGATTTATGGTCGCAGTAAAATTAGCCTTTCTGATATAAAAGCTGGTCTTCATAATGAAGTATTAAGAAGTAGACTGGCGAGCACTAGCTTGGATAGTGATACCGAAGGCTTATCCATTTAGAGAGGTAGAGGCCAAAACAGGTCGAAGAAAGGTGGAGGATGGAATTCTTCACGGTCTCAATCTAGGAGGCCTAAGAACTTGACTTGTCATTATAGTAAGAAACCAGGGCACTTCATAACACAATGTTCCAAGCTTGAAGGTAGAAGAAAAGATCCAAAGCAAGCCTCAACTTCTACAGTAGAGAAATCGGATACAGAAAGTGACATTGATGTATTTATAGCTTCTGGCTCTTCTGGGAAGAGCAACTTTTGGCTCATTGATTCTGGCGCATCCTACCATATGACACCTGATAGGAACCGCGGTTTCACTTATCGTAAAATTGATGGAGGAAAATTCTGATGGGTAATGATGCTTCTTGCCGTATGGTTGGTGTTGGTAGCGTGATGATTAGGATGTTTGATGGTGTTATTCGTATGATCACCGATGTTAGACATGTACCTAATTTGAGGAGGAGCTTGATTTCTATTGGGGCATTGAGTAGACTTGACTTGAAGATTGTAGTGGAAGGATAGAAAATGAAGATATCAAAGGGTTCCATGATTGTTATGAGAGGTGTGAGGGTAGGAAATCATATTAAAGGGCACTACTGTAGTTGGTGAATCAGCTTCTGTTACATCCGTTGATTCGGATTCTTCCAGATTATGGCACTTACAGATAAGTTACATCGATGAGCGCAACATGGATGAGTTGAGAAAATGAGGATTGATTGATGGACTTCATCATTCAAAAATTGGTTTTTGTGAAGAGTGTGTTCTTGGAAAATAGACGAAGATTCCTTTTGGTATAGGAGAGCTTAAAGCAAAAGTTGTCCTGGAGTATGTTCATACAGATGTCTGGGGTCCCTCTCCTTGTCAGTCTTTAGGTGGAGCTAGGTATTTTGTTTCAATTATAGATGCTTTCTCTCGTGAAGTATGGGTATACTTTCTTCAGTCAAAGAGTGAAACCTTTGCCAGGTTTTGAGAGTGGAAATATATGGTTGTAAAACAGTCAGGGAAGAAATTGAAAGTTCTTCGTTTAGATAATGGCGGTGAATTTGTATCACAGGAATTCATCGATTATTATGAGTCTAAAGGCATTAAGAGGCATTACACTACACCAGGCGATCCTCAGTCTAATGGAGTTGCAGAAAGGATAAATTATTGGAGAGAATAACATGCCTTAGACTGACTGCTAAATTGAAGAAGGGATTTTAGGCTGAAGCTTTATCTATGGCGGCTTTCCTCATCAACCGCACACCTTCTATTGCCATTGATATGAAGATCCCTGAAGAAGTGTGGAAAGGAGAGCCTGTTAGCTATTCATTTCTCAAAGTCTTTGGTTGCCCAGCTTACGTGCATGAGAGTAAAGGGAAGTTGGAACCTAGAGCTCGCAAGCATATCTTTCTAGGTTATAGGAGAGGAGTGAAGGGATATAGGCTGTGGTGTCCTATTAGCAAGAAGATCGTTATGAGCAGGCATGTGACTTTTGATGAGAAGGCTATGTTGAAGGTGGAGCCTTCCTCATCACATGACAATGAGAGGGCATGTGTACCAGACACAAAGCAAGTCATCTGTTGATTCTTTCCATAGACGTTCAGATGGTGTTTCCGATGACACCATGGTTGATGAGGGTAATACCGATGTTGATACAGAGGATCAAACTCAAGGTGGATCTCATTCAGAACCTAGGCACGTCAGATAAAGAAGAAAGCCTAAGTGGCTTGATGAGTTTGTTGGATTGAGCATCAAAGACATTAACTTCCATGATATGGCAACATATGCTTTGAATGTTATCTATGATGAGCCCTATGATTATAGAGAAGCAATTGCATCAGTTAACAATTCCAGTTGGTTAGTTGCTATGAAGGAGGAGATTGAATCATTGCAGAGAAATCATACTTGGGATTTGGTGCCTTTTTCCACCGACAAGAGAGCTATTGGATGCAAGTGGAGCTATAGAGTGAAAGATTTGCAAAGGGGTATGTTTAGAAGAAGGGGGTAGAGTATCATGATATCTTTGCTCTAATGGTTAGGCATACTTCTATTCGTATTCTTTTGGCATTAGTTGCTCATTATAATATGGAATTGAGCAACTAGATGTCAAAACTGTATTCTTGCATGGTGATCTGGACGAGGAGATTAATTTAAAGCAGCCGGAAGGGTTCATTGATAATAGCAGACCATATTATATTTGCAAACTCAACAAATCTCTATATGGACTGAAAAAGTCTCCTAGACTATGGTATAAGAGGTTTGATAAGTTTATGCTTTCATAGGGATACTCCAGAAGTTTCAAAGACCAGTATGTTTATTTCAGAAGATGTGATGGTGATATGATTTAATTGTTGTTATATGTTGACGATATACTGATTGCATCTTGGAGTATAGTCAGAATTAAGGAGTTGAAAGTGGAGCTCACTAGAGAGTTTAACATGAGGGATTTGGGAAAGGCACAAAGAATATTGGGTATAGAGATAAGTAGGGATAGGAAGCGGAGAGAGTTAAGGCTCACTCAAGCGCAATACATCGAGAAGGTCCTCAATCGATTTGGAATGGAGAAAGCCAAACCGGTTGGCACTCCATTAGGCTCTCATTTTAAGTTGTCAAAAGACTTATCTCCCTCATCGGAAGAAGACAAAATGTATATGGCTGATATACCTTATTCTAGTGCTGTTGGTAGTCTTATGTATGTGATGGTGTGCACAAGAGCAGATTCGGCCCATGCAGTGGGTGCTGTGAGTCGATATATGTCTAACCTAGGCAAAGAGCATTTGCAGGTTATGAAGTGAATTCTTAGATATCTTCGAGGCACTTCTTTGGTGAGCTTGTTATATAGTAGAGTGGATGGTGACATCTTTCTTAGAGGATACTGTGATTCTGATTATGCTGGGGATGGAGATGATAGAAAGTCAGTGTCGGACTATGTTTTTACACTTGGCATAGGCTCGATTTCGTGGAGATCAAAGCTACAATCTATCGTAGCTTTATCGACTACTGAAGTAGAGTTGATATGGATTGTGGAAGCAACAAAAGAAGGATTATACTTACTTCGGTTGTTGGATGATCTTTCAATGGTGCAACGAACAGTATAGCTATTTTTAGACAGTCAAGTGCAATTCATCTTATAGAGAATCAAGCTTATAGTTCACGGATGAAGCATGTTGATGTTAGAGGTTTCTTTTTTATGTTTGATGAAGAACGAGTCAAGATCAAATTGTTGAAGGTAAGTACTTTGGATAACCCTTCAGATATGTTGACGAAGTCACTTTCAAAGGACAAGTTTGAGCATTGCTCAAACTTGATTAGTTTCGTTCCTGTTACTTGAGCGCCACGGGGCGCTAGACCCAGCAACTTCTATGTTGATAGTTTAGTGATGAGGTAATGAAGAGAGATTGTTATATTGAATCATGGTGGAGTGTTAAATTTGGATGATTCAAATATTTCTTTAGGAGGAAAGAAATTGATTAATTGGTTCAATCAATCGATTAATTTGGCTTGCATATAGAAAGATATAAGAGGATATTTTGGAAGGAAACAAATTAATTAGCCAATCAATTAATTAGTCAATGCATTTGTTATATAAAGAAATAAACGATTAGACATGGAGAATCAATCAATCAAAGGAAAGATATGGAAACTAAGATTACGTCATCTATTTGTGCTAAAATCAAATCATGCAATTTGGAAAGATATTTGGGTAACCGGGAAATTGATTTTCTTAATCTTCAAGCAACCCTTCATTATCAAGTATATTTAAACGAAGGAATTTTATCTTCATATGTATGTGAGTGTGTGAGAGTATCCACCATTACTATTTTCTATTCTTTGTACTCTTTTCTTTAGTGGAATAAACGAAGTTATCGGGCCTCCGTGGACGCAGGATATTCATATCCGAACCACATTAAATCTTTCGTGTCTCTTATTTCTGCTATTTTTCTATGAGACTTCATAATTGATTTTTTAAAAGTTCCATTGATATCTAAATAAACAGTACTAGATCCTGCAAATAATTCGCTTCCGCTCGAATTAAAACAAATTTCACTACATGGAGAGCACGTCGCAAATTGACAAGAAAGCTTTTATGAAATTAGGATGGAGTGATCATCGTGCTCATGTTGTGATGAGTGAGAACATCGTCGAATTAGCGTCTTGGAGAAAGTTCCGCAAAAGATTCGTGGAATTTGTTGAAAGAAGTATATGGAAAGGATGATGCAAAAATTATGGAAGAAGACAATTTGATTGATGAGAAAGAGGAAAAGATGAATAGAGAGAAGGAGAAAGATGAAAAACTACTAAAATTTGAGGAGGAAAAAATGAATGAAGAAGGAAAACGCGTAGAGGCAGAAAATAAAGAAGATGAAGAAAATAAAGTTAGCGAAGACGACGTCAATGAGGAAAAGTGCGAAAGTAAAGGAGATGAAAATGATGAAAACGTGAACCAAAGAGATGAAATTTAAGCGCCTATAGGAAATTTGATGTATGAGCAAAAATTTGAAGAAATGGACATGAAGAATGTTAAAGAAATAGAAATAGAGATGGTCAAAGAAGAAGCCAAAGTGGAAAGTGATGAATTTCATGATCATGAAAACAAAGAGATGAGCAAAGCTTATATTTTAAACAAACCTATTTTTCAAGCAATAGTTTTTGAAATGACATGCAAAAGTAAAATTTGAAAAACATACATAGAAATTGGATTGGTCAAAAACTGCAAGAGCGAAGTTATGAAAGAATCCAAAGATAAAAACATATGATTAATTCAAAATTTGTGACACTGGAAGAAGGTGGAAGTTGGAATGCTTACTTTATCGAAAATTCTATTGTGGTGAAGAATGAAGAAATGAAAGAAATAAAATAAGACTATGTTAACTTGCATTGAAGATCTCAATGTTTGGTAAGAAGGTCAATGCAATAAAGAAAGTTTGGATGATATCTCTATTCCTACCGACGCACGCGAAATACAAATATTTCAAGCATTACTTAGCATAACAAAATCAAGTTTACAGAGGGGTGTTGTAACAGCCCGTAAAATTTTAAAGGTTTTATTTATTAAATTAACTGAAATTTTGTAAAACTTTAAACAATAAAATTTGAAGATAAATATTTAATATTTGGAATACGTCTATTTTAACATAGCAACTGGTAAATTTTCATTGGATAATATTGAAGTTTATTTTATTGTGCAAATTTATTTAAATTTAAATCAGTTAGAATTTGATGGTAATAGATTATTTTTCAAACCTGAATATTTTTATACAGAAAATTTGTAAATCATTTTCTGGGTGAGACGTCATCTTTCGATTTTCAAAATTCGGACTTCTATAGCTCCGTCGATCTTATTTTATACGTTTTTGCCGCATTTTTCGTTTGCGAAAATTCGAATTTTTATAATTCAATCATACCACTGATATCTATTTACCATTTTGACCGTCTCATTGTGCCGATCGACACTGTATATTTATTTCTGGGTTTTGCCGTCCGATACGCAACGGAAACGATGAAATGTTCCGTTGTAACTGTACCCAAATTTGTGGCTTTTAACTTTCCAATCCTTTTCAAATCTTTACCGTGCATCTCAAGCAAATTATAAATTGCATTAAATAGCTTTTCAGCTGAAATCATGGAAATTGAACTATTACAATTATTCTGTTTATATATTTGCATCTCTGTCTCCTCCACTATTCATTTCTTTCTTTCCTCCAAATTTAACCATCACCTTTGCACGGCCTTTCCACCTGTTCCTTTCCTTTTCCTCTTATCTCCTCTCCTCCTTATTTCTTCCCAGAGCTTCACAACAACAAAAAAAATTCTACAACAAGAGAATGTCGCTTGTTCTTCTTCCCTCCTCCTCGTCAACTCAAGCTACCCAAGCCACCTTCCTCTTCGCGGCGCGCTCATGCAACAGCCCAGACCGCCGACCACCGTGCTATTACTTCGACCCTCCGCACGTTCTCCCTTCCTCAAGCCACCGAAGACCAACAACAGCTGCACCGAAGCTACCCCCTGAGCACCTCCTCCCTCTTCCGCCTTCACTTCATATGGTCCGCACACCATTCACCTCTTCACGCACGAAGTCTACTCCACACCATCCATGGCCGCTGCCATGCGAGCACGTGCATCTCCTTCGCCCTGCCTCCTCGCTGAAACCGAGAACCGTCGCATCAAAACCCCTCGTCATCTTTCCCACGGCTGTGCCGCATGCAATCATCACCCAACTCCAACAGTGTCGACCACGACCTTAGGCAATTGTTTGCTCACGTGGCTTTCCTTTTGTGATTTTATATATATGGGTACGTGTATTACATATACTTGTTATGTGATATTTTGAAAAAATTATAAACAATAAGGTATTATGTTTGGTATATTTTATAAGTGTGATATATATATATATATATATATATATATGGTTCTATATCATTAGATAAGCTACGTATAAATATGTATTTTGCACTAGAAACATGTGTGTTGTCGTGTGTTGTGTTAGTCTATATAAAGTATTTATTTTATACGGTGAATTTTGAGCCTATTTTATATATACAGCAATACTACATGGATAGGTATAGAGTCGCATTTTTAAGTCATATAGGTATATTTATATAGATTATAAGGGTGTTAGCTATATATGTTAAAGATTTTGATTTTTCACATAAATATATTTTAAAGTACTATGCTTTGGAAGCTGCACATTAATATTTGTCTGCTTCTTTCCCTTCTTTACATTTTTGTTTCGAAGTGTATTATATATATTGGCTTTAGTTTTTATATGGGTGTGTATATAGTTATTTTATATTATATTTTGGTCTGTTTATATATTTTATTTTACTATGGTATATCATATTGCTAGTTTCAGCATGTAAGTTCTATTGTGTAAAATTATAGTAGTTTACATTATAATATATATACTATTGAAGTTTTTTTATATAAAGTCAATTGAATTGGTTTCGAGGTTATAACAGTGTGTATTTATGAGGAACAGAGAAAGATGTATATGGTTTGTCAATTCTAAGGTATCTAGGTTTGTTTATTTTGTATAAAAGTTGTATTATATAGTTACAGGACATATATATGTACATATATATTTGGGCTTGAGTTTTGATAAAGCTCATATAGAGATGTTATTGTATAAGTATTTAAATTTAGTATTTAATCCAAAAACTATATGTATGTTTAATCTAATTTGTGTTTAAGTTTATTTGGTTTGAAAATAAATATAATATATATATATATATATATATATATCTTGTTTTAAATGTGTGTTTAAATTCGGTTTAGAGAGAAGTTATAACTTACATCTGTTTTGGTTATGTCAAAATGGTTCTGATTAGTTATATTGATTCGTGTTATCAGCTTTGTTCATCAATTCATGCCAATCTATCTTTGCTTTGGAATTCGTAGCTTGTTCTGTTGTCAATTTCCTCTAGCCTCGAAAGGTGAGCAATCACTCATGATTAATGTTCTTATATTTATTTAATTTGATTTCAATTGAAACGACAATTGAAATATCCTGCTGTAGTTATTTAAATTGTTATATATGTTATTATCTGTAACTGTTCACCTATGGGATATGACACCATATCTTGTTGTTTATATTATACTGCTATTGATGATATATGCATGTTGTTATATTTTATATTATCTTTTATCACTCTGCAAGTTCCTTGTTAGTATAGAATTCACTATGGGTTGAAATGATACATACCCGAACAGATTTTAGAATAGGAGAAAATCATTATGGGTTGAAATGATAGACCCAAGCGATTTTCATTTGCATTGAATTTGGGATTGCGGGTTGAAATGATATATACCCGTATTTATTAAATTTCGGATTGAAATGATAAATATCCGTATTACTTGACCATAGGATGGAGAATTATACAGACACTATTGGTCTATATATAAATATTTTGAAAATGATTTCTATGGTTTCGAAAGGGAATATATTCGGCTTATTTAATATTGAAATATTCTAGATAAATATGTTCAATTATAAAGTAGACTCAATAATAAGCTTAAATTTAATAAAGTTGATTTAACTAATATATAATAGGTTAAAATATTATATTGTTAAATAGAATTTCAATGATTTATATAAGTTTAGGGAGATAAAGTTGAATTTATTTGAAATTATATTTAATTAAGAATTTTATTGAATCGATATGGAACTATTGAAATTGAGATGTAAAGATACAATTTTATAACTTGATTTTGATTTAGAGTGATTAGATGGATATTTCAAGCTTTAAATATATCAAAGAAATATTTAGTTGAATGTAATTTAAGGTCATATAAATAATATTGAGTTCATTAAGTGTATATTTTAAAACTAAATAATAGTGAAGTCAAATTGGGAGATAAATGCAATTATCAAGTTAGTCTTTGAAATGTTGAATATTTAAAGCTTCGAAATATATTAACCTTGAATTACATTGAAATTTAAATGGTTTATTTGTGGTTTAAATCTGCATTTGAAATCGATAAAATTTGAATTGGTTTGGTCAGAAACTGAATTGAATGGAAAATAGATATATTTGAAATAAAAATGATATTTTGGTTTTGAAGTATAAACTAACTTGAAATGACTACGGTGTTATAGTGTATATTTCTACCTTGTAGATAGTTCCGCAGATCCTTAGAGGATGGTTATCCCAAACATCCTTTAAGTAATTTGTATTTCAGTTGATATTTCACTTGAGTTGGATTTATTGATATAAGAATGTTAATCCTGACTCGAATGTTTTGTGTTTTGCTTAACGCTCGGATCAGACTGAGTGATACAGCATTTAAGACTCACCTTTGGAGTTTGGAGCTTCGCTTGGAGATCCAACTATTGATTCAGCTTTCGTCTTCCCAGTTGATTAGTTCAAAGAAGTCATCTTTTGTACTGGAGACTTCACTGTAATTGAGATATTCTGTTGTAGTTTATTTCTAACTCTGATTTTTACATAGTGGCTTCATGAACTACTATTTATCTATTCCGCTGCATTATTGTTATATTACTATATGTTTGTGATTCTGTGATTGATTTATTTGCTGTATATGCTGAGATTTGCTAAATATAAATTAACAATCTGATATTTTGGGCAATTCAAGTCCGACATGTACGGATGCGAATGGTTGAAAATATCGGTTCGTTACAGCTGGTATCAGAGCTTTGGCTCTTGGAAAATTTAGCATATGTAGTAAATTTATTTGCAGAATCACTTTCATTCGAGCTTAAATTTTTTCCACTTTGGTGTGGTTTTCCTTTGGACTTTGGAACGTTTCCTACGGTTCCAAAATCCATTATCTTTTCTCCCTATTCGTGTTTCTTGATTCTGGAGTATCCCCTAACTCCACTTCTAATGATCTCTATAAGAATAGGCGATCCCTCCAATCTTTGAATGATTTGTAAAGGGGCGAAACTCCTTTACAATTGGCGTTGATTCACCGGAGATTTATATATCCCTCGGTTAAGATGCTGTTATCTCTTGTTATACCAAATTATATCTCTGGCAATCGAATGTCGATTTGCCTAAGAATTCTGCACCGATCTTATTTTGAAATCACGGTTGACCGGTTAAGGTCGCCCGCGATTTATGTGAGTATATCCCTCTCCTATTTTGAAATCTGATTGTCTCATCTTCGATCGAGCCTATCTTTGTTTTGAAATATATTCTTGAATCATCCTTTGAAAATCGGGCTTGTTTGTATTTTAGAAATGTTTATATATCAAAATTATTATTTTGATAAGTATGACTATATTCTATACATAAAAGTAGAAATGTTTTCGATAAGGATTATATACCTTTTAAAAATGAGTTTGAAGTTTCGAAAGGATTTGAAATTTTGGAAATTATATAAGAAATTGATTTGTATAAAAATGATTTATAACTGAAGGGTTTTGAAGTTGAAATTCGAGGAATTGAACTCCGGTATTTTGAAAATTGGTTTTAATATTTTTGAACTATATAATAATAGGATTTAAAAGTATTTTCCGAATAAGAAATGTTTCAAATGAGTTCAAATGAATTCCAATGATTACAAAGAAATTTCAAAGAAGTTTTCAAGAAAATAGATGTCTAGAACTCACTTGTGTCGTTGGAAAATAATTTCGGTGATGAGTGCATGCATCATCAACATTGATTTTCGAGTTTCAGAGTGGGGGAGAGGCCACTTTAGTAGCTTTGCTATGCGAGTAATTTTTTGAAACCAATTTTGATTTCAAATTTCGATGTATGGTTTGATATTCGAAGGATATATGTATATATTTGAAACGATTTGAAGTGAGACGGTGTTCAGTCCTCGAGTTTCGAATTTGATTTCGTATAACTCTACCTATTGAAATTGATTTACTGATTTGTTGTTGATTTCCAACTCTTGGATCGAAATTTGATTTCTCCGACTATTTTGAATATTTGAACACTTCCAAATCAATGTTAATTTTTTTAGCTAAGTAATTTCGAAAGGTATAAATCATTTGATATAGTATGTAAGTCTAGTTTGGTATTTTAAGTATGTAGTAATATGATTTAAATTAATTTGAAACTGTTTTGATTAGTAATTGAATAAGACTATTTTGAAGTACATTAATATGAAATATAGTTTTGAAATGTTCTGAATAAAAATTTGCTTTAAATGTTTTTAACTTAGTAACATCTTTTATAACACCATATATATAGAATGATAATTTTCAAAAGGGAAAATTTGGATTTTTCAAATAGAATTAAATAATTTAAAGGTTTAAAAGGATGGTTAAACTAGGTAATCATTTTTGTGTATAATTAATTTTGAGGAAAATATATGGTTTCGGTAATAGATTGGAATTTAAAGCCTAGTATTTAGACGACGTTTTCGGAAATGAATTTGTTTGAATAAAATTATGTTATTTTAGAAACTTTGAAAATGTAGATATTAAATTTGGAAGAAATAATGTGGTGAAATCGTATAAGATTTTGAAACTGAAATGATATTGAAAAGAATTGAAATTGAGAACATTGTTTTACTCGATACTTGATTTGGGAGTTATCGAACTTATAAAAAATTGATTTGTATAAGTATGAAGTTGATTTGAAAACTGCTGATTTGGAAAGGTACTCAATTTGAAAAGTGAAACCTTATATAATCGAAATCTATATAAGTGTGATTTGATATACTATTGATTTTGGAAAGTATTCGATTTGAAATGGAATCTTATATATAATGGACTTTTTATAAGTATGATATTTGAAAGTGATTTGAAAGGTACTATATGATATATATTTTCGAAGTAAAGATATGGAAAGTGCCTTCTGCTTGATATCCTCTTTGTGGCCACATTGTGGATTCATTCTATTGATATTATTCTCTCTGATTTTGGTTTTCCGGATGTGATACTCGAGTGTCCTACCATGGTGTAACTCATGGTCGTTTTTTGGATAGCGTAATCTGCAAGGCAGAGATTGCTTAAAGGGTATGGATGTTTCCTGGAGGATCCAGGCGTAACCATTGTTATGTATCCTGTGGTCTATCGTTTTTGTTGTCGTGGCGTAATCCGCAAGGCAGAGATTGCTTAAAGGGTATGGATGTTTCCTGGGGGATCCAGGCGTAACCATTGTTATGTATCCCGTGGTGAACAGTTTTGGTTATCATGGCGTAATTCGCAAGGCGGTGATTGCCTAAAGGTACGGATGTTCCCTGGGGGATCTAAGTGTACCCATTGTGTATCTGCGATCCAGGTGATTTGTTTGGAGGGTACTTTCCATATCGGTCTTGAAGGTTTTTCAAGTATTTTCACTGGGTATTGAAACAGGTCTACTAAGTACTTGAAGAATTCTAGCTTTGCGTCTGATCAATGTATATTCAGAGTCTGCAAGAACAAGGATAAACTTGTTGAAACATCGAGTTATAAAAGTATTTTCGAAAGGAAAAATTTGCTTCGATATAAAAGTATTTTATTATAATGGTATTTTATTTCAAAGGTATTTTTCAACAAAGGAATTCTGTATTAATATTTGAAATTGAAATTCTTATGGTTTGAATTAATTATTCGTGCCTGATGCTATTCTTTTGAATCTATCTTATCTGCTCAGCTTTATTTATTCACCTATATTCTCTTTTTTGAATCTACCTTCTTTTCCCTTTTGAATATATCCTTTTAAAATAATGTTTATTTATATACTACATGGTTTAATAATAAAATTTTAGTGTTTTCTGAAGTAATTGATCTTTATAAATAAGTAAATGGATTCAAAAAAAGGGGTTTAACCAAATGTATTGTATATTAATTAATTTAAATTGGAATCTATATAGTTTTAAATTAATTGTTTTATTTTGTTTTTCAAATCTAATTTTTTCCTGGTCGTTTCTATTCTCCTACCTTCTTCCTTTCTAGGGACGAAAAGTTTTGAGTGGGGGAGAGTGTAACAGTCCGTAAAATTTTAAAGGTTTTATTTATTAAATTAATTGAAATTTTGTGAAATTTTAAATAATAAAATTTGAAAATAAAAATTTAATATTTGAAATACGTCATTTTAACATTGCAATTGGTAAATTTTCAATGGATAATATTGAAGTTTATTTTATTATGCAAATTTATTTTACTTTAAATGAGTTAGAATTTGATGGTAATATATTATTTTTAAAACCTGATATTTTTATACAGAAAATTTGTAAATCATCTTCTAGGTAAGATGTCATCTTTCGTTTTTCAAAATTCGGACTTCTATAGCTCCGTCGATCTTATTTTCTACGTTTTTGCTGCATTTTTTGCTTGCGAAAATTTGAATTTTTATAATTCAATCATACCATTGTTATCTGTTTACCGTTTTGACCGTCTCATTGTACTGATTTACACAGTATATTTATTTCTGGGTTTTGCGGTCCGATACGCAACGGAAACGATGAAACGTTCTGTTGTAACGGTACCCAAATTTGTGGCTTTTAACTTTCCAATCCTTTTCAAATCTTTATCGTGCAGCTCAAGCAAATTATAAATTGCATTAAATAGCTTTTAAGCTGAAATCATGGAAATTGAACCATTACCATTATTTTGTTTATATATTTGCATCTCTGTCTCCTTGTAACAACCCGCATATTTATCGAGTTTGTATTTAAATATTTTATTTAAATATTAACTCGTTAATCGGATTTTGGTCCGAAAAGCTACTTTTTGCAAACGGTCAAATTAGGACTCGAGACCACTTCCATTGAGTTCGAAATGTCGTTTACAACTTTTTAAGTATAAACATCGATAGGTTTGGAGTTAGTGAAATTTCACTGACTTTTCCCGCTTTGGACTTTGGGTTAGTTTAGCCTATTAAGCCTAAGTTCCAACCCTCTTCTCCTCACTCTTCATAAATTTCCTAACTAATCAAGCTTTGGCATTAATGGTGGAGGGAATGGGAAATTAAAACTCCAAGCACAAATTCAATTGCAAATCCAACATTCAACTCCAAATTCAAGTAGAAGATATTGGATTCAAGCTTTGGATTGCTTCTCCTTGCTTTCAAGCTTCATCTTTATAAACTTTAGTGCAAAGGTGAGATTTTTATCTCACAATTCTAGTCTATATCTATCTTGGGCTATTGGAAATGCATCCCTATCATGTTTGCATGCACACTTGCATTTGGTTTGGATTGGATTGGCGAAAAACTCCACTTTTTAGTGTTTTGGGGTGAATTTCTGGCTTAGGTCGCTCTGTCCCCCTTAGGTCGCCCAGCATCTATAGGTCGTTCGCGTGGAAAAGTCGTCACCTTCATTTGGGTCGTTTCTGGCCTTAGCCCATTCGTCCACTATAGGTCGTTAGGCCTTAGGTCGCTTGGAGTTAGGTCGTAGGTCGGCAGGTCTTCAGCTCGCACGCGTTGAAAAGGCGCGTCTGGAGTTAGGTCGTTCGCGAGTTAACGTTAGGTCGTTTGCGAGTTAGCGCCCTAGGTCACTCGCGTATAGCTCGTTCGGAGTTAGGTCGTTAGGCCTTAGCTCGTATGGCCTATGCAATTTGGTTAGGTCGTCCAACCTCAACACCTTAGGTCGTAAGACCTTAGGTCGTACCCCTTAGGTCGTTAGACCTTAAGCCTTCACTATTGGAACTCGTTAGGTCGTAGCAACCATAGGTCGTAGGTCGCTCACACGGAGTTAAGTCGTAGGTCGTCTCCGACCTTATATCGCTCAGCCAGGTTTCACTTTAAGTCGTTAGGTCGTTTGGACCTTGTTTCCAGTTAGGTCGCAAGACCCTTAAACCGTTAGGTCACTAGGTCGCGATGTTTTAGGTCGCTGCACCCTATGCCTCTATAGGTCGTTCGACCTTGCTAACTTTTAGGTCGCGAGTTTTATAAGTCGCTCGCCTCCTTTAGGTCTTCACTAGGTCGCGATGTTTTAGGTCGCTGCACCCTATGCCTCTATAGGTCGTTCGACCTTGCTAACTTTTAGGTCGCGAGTTTTATAGGTCGCTCGACCCTATTCCCCTTAGGTCGTTAGACCTCATTTTGTCTTCACTAGGTCGTACCGTTTTGGTCGGGGCGCTGCCCCGCACCCCGCCGGGGGCGCTGCCCCCTAGACCCCCGCGACCTGACCGGGCAGGTCGAACCCCGTAAGCGGTGGCGTTGCCCCCGCACCCCCACCTTGGGGGGTTGCCACCCCCCCTGGACCCCCCCTCCGTAGGGGATCTTATCTGAAAAACATTGAGCTGATTTCCTTGGATTTTATTCACATCTCCGTATGCGATTTTTGTGACTGATTGTTTCTACAATTGCTTCTGTGTTTTGTCACTTTATAATATAAAGGTTTCAATACTAATAGTAAATATCAAAACTCTTTTAACAAACAATTTCAACTCTATTTTTAATAACAAAGCTCTTTTCTTAAACCGTTTTCCAATCTATTAGTATATACAAACCTTTACCTCACTCGGATGAGAAATCTAATTAAACGACTTAGTAAAACAAGTGGTATGAAACGCTTGCGTTCACTTCGTCGGTTAATTCTTGGACTTGTTTGATTGAACCTCTTGTGACAATTTTATTAGTGAAGATTTACAGTTTGTTCGTAAATATTTAAGTTAAGCAAGTGGTTATGGGACATGAAGCTAAACTTCTATATTTACTAGCTTAGTGTAATTGACACTTCTCGTTGATCTTGATGATCGCTCTATGAATTAGACTAGCAATTGCGCGATGTCTCTTTCATTGCAAGGTTAGACTAGACACCACTTGTGTGATTCCATTCACACATACCTTTCTGCTTTTTGGTTAGTCTTGACCTTAATCTGTGTGATTCCATTCACACATGCGGGGTAGCTCCCCTTGGTCTTCGGACCGTCATGTGATAGGCCTCTTTCCCTTTTTATGATTTCTGGATCTCTTGTGTTGATTTCTGGAATTATCTCTTTGACTTGTCATGAGTACAAGTTTAGGGTATGATGCCCTCTTCGAATCTTTGAGAAGATTCTTGTGATAATGATTATCTCTTATTGATTGATCTTCTGTTGATCATTATTTACATACTTATAGTGGTATGTCGTTATGGATGTTTATGTTTATGCCATATCTTTTATGTTATATCATGTCATCTGATATTTATAGCTAGACTGATCCGTTTATTATTTTCTTAAATAATACTCGGGTCAGACCGAGATGTTACAGGTGCTTCTGCTTGACTTCTTCCCAGGGATTCATCACTCTGACTTTTGGCTAACTGTTTAGATTAGCAGTTTTTGTTGTATACACTTGAGATATAGACTCATAGTTGTATTCTTTTGTATAGCACGTGTTGCTATTCTTTTGTATTATCGTGGATCTTACTGACCACTACTCTGATGTACACTTTCATGTGTTAGTTATATATTCATATCTTCTTCCGCCTTTGTGATATGGATATCTGTGACTGATTTGTGATATGATTATTTCTATGTTGTTTCCGAAGATTATTTATAGCCACTGTGTGATAAGCAATTACATGGATGGTCGCTCCTCAACAGCCTTATTCTCCGTGCTAGTTGACAGCACTACTCCGGAGTGTTCTTGGCTAGCGTGGGTATAGAGGTGGGGCGTCACACTCCTCCACTGTTCATTTCTTTCTTTCCTCCAAACTTAACCATCACCTTTGCAGGGCCTTTCCACCTATTCCTTTCCTTTTCCCCTTATCTCCTCTCCTCCTTATTTCTTCCCAGAGCTTCACAAAAAAAAAATTATAACAAGAGAATGTCGCTTGTTCTTTTTCCCTCCTCGTCAAATCAAGCTACCCGAGCCACTTTCCTCCTCGCGGCGCGCTCATGCAATAACCCAGATCGGCGTGCCGACCACCATGCTACGCCTTCGACCCTTCGCACTTTCTCCCTTCCTCAAGTTACCGAAGACCAACAATAGCCGCACCGAAGCTACCCTCTAAGCACCTCCTCCCTCTTTCGCCTTCACTTCCTATGCTCCACACGCCCTTCACCTCTTCACGCACGCAGCCTACTCCACACCATCCATGGCCGCTGCCGTGCGAGCGCGTGCATCTCCTCCGCCCTACCTCCTCCCTGAAATCAAGAACCGCCGCATCATCACCCCTCGTCCTCTTTCCCACAGTTGTGCCGCATGCAACCACCACCCTACACCAACAGTGTCGACCATGACCTTAGGCAATTATTTGCTCACGCGGCCTTCCTTCTGTGATTTTATATATATGAGTACGTGCATTACATATACTTGTTATGTTATATGTTGAAAAAAATTATAAATAGTAAGGTATTATATTTGGTACATTTTATAAGTGTGATGTGTGTGTGTGTGGGGGGGGGGGGGGTTCTATATCATTAGATAAGCTATGTACATATATGTTTTGCAATAGAAACATGTGTGCTGTCGTGTGTTGTGTTAGTCTATATAAAGTATTTATTTTATACGGTGATTTTCGAGCCTATTTTATATATACAGCAGTACTACATGGATAGGTATAGAGTCGCATTTTTAAGTCATATAGATATATTTGTTTATATAGATTATAAGGGTGTTAGCTATATATGTTAAAGATTTTGATTTTTCACATAAATATATTTTAAAGTATTATGCTTTGGAAGCTGCACGTTAATATTTGTCTGCTTCTTTCCCTTCTTTACATTTTTGTTTCGAAGTGTATTATATATATTGGCTTTAGTTTCTATATGGGTATGTATATATTTATTTTATATTATTTCGGTCTATTTATATATTTAATTTTACTATGGTATATCATATTGCTAGTTTGAGCATGTAAGTTCTATTTTATAAAATTATAATAGTTTAGATTATAATATATATATTGTTGAAGTCTTTTTATATAAAGTCAGTTGAATTGGTTTCGAGGTTATAACAGTGTGTATTTATGAGGAACGGAGAAAGATGTATATGGTTTGTCAATTCTAAGATATGTAGGTTTATTTGTTTTGTATAAAAGCTGTATTATATAGTTACAGGACATATGTGTGTGTGTGTGTATGTATATATTTGGGCTTGAGTTTTGATAAAGCTCATATAGAGATGTTATTGTATAAGTATTTAAATTTAGTATTTATTCCAAAAACTATATATATGTTTAATCTAATTTGTGTCTAAATTTATTTGATTTGAAAATAAATATAATATATATATATATATATATATATATTGTTTTAAATGTGTGTTTAAATTCGGTTTAGAGAGAAGTTATAACTTACATCCATTTCAGTTATGTCAAAATGGTTCTGAGTAGTCATATTGATTTGTGTTATCAACTTTGTTCATCAATTCATGCCAATCTAGCTTTACTTTGGAATTCGTAGCTTGTTCTGTTGTCTATTCCATATGGCCTCGAAAGGTGAGCAATCACTCACGATTAATGTTCTTATATTTATTAAATTTGATTTCAATTGAAACGACAATTGAAATATGCTACTGTAGTTATTTAAATTGTTATATAAGCTATTATCTGTAACTGTTCACCTGTGGGATAGGACACCATATCCTGCTGTTTATATTATATTATTATTGATGATATATGTCTTTTATTATATTTTATATTATCTGTTATCACTCTGCAAGTTTCCTGTAAGTATAGAATTCACTATGCGTTGAATGATACATACCCGAACAGACTTTACAATAGGAGACAATCGTTATGGGTTGAAATGATAGACCCAAGCGATTTTCATTTGCATTGAATTTGGGATTACGGGTTGAAATGATATATATACATGTATATATTAAATTTCGGATTGAAATGATAAATATATGTATTACTTGACCATAGGATAGAGAATTATACAGACACCATTGGTCTATATATAAATATTTTGAAAATGATTTCTATGGTTTTGAAAGGGAATATATTCGGTTTATTTAATATTGAAATATTCTAGATAAATATGTTTAATTATAAAGTATACTCAATAATAAGCTTAAATTTACTAAAGTTGATTTAATTAATATATAATAGGTTAAAATATTATATTGTTAAATAAAATTTCAATGATTTATATAAGTTAAGGGAGATACAGTTGAATTTATTTGAAATTATATTTAATTAAGAATTTTATTAAATCGATATGAAACTAATGAAATTGAGATGTAAAGATATGATTTTATAACTTGATTTTGATTTAGAGTGATTAGATAGATATTTCAAGCTTTAAATAAATCGGAGAAATATTTAGTTGAATGTAATTTAAGGTCATATAAAAAATATTGAGTTTATTAAGTGAATATTTTAAAACTAAATAACAGTGAAGCCAAATTGGGAGATAAATGCAATTATCAAATTAGTCTTTGAAATGTTGAATATTTAAAGCTTCAAAATATATTGACCTTGAATTACATTGAAATTTAAATGGTTTATTTATGGTTTAAATCTGTATTTGAAATCGATAAAATTTGAATTGGTTTTGTCTGAAACTGATTTGAATGGAAAATAGATATATTTGAAATAAAACGATATTTTGGTTTTGAAGTATAAACTAATTTGAAATGACCAGGGTGCTATAGTATATATTTCTACCTTGTAGATAGTTCCGCGGATCCTTAGAGATGGTTATCCCAAACATCCTTTAAGTTATTTGTATTTTAGTTGATATTTAACTTGAGTTGGATTTATTGATATAAGAATGTTAATCCTGACTCGAGTGTTTTGTATTTTGCTTTACGCTCGGGTCAGACTGAGTGAAACAGCATTTGAGAGTCACCTTTGGAGTTTGGAGCTTCGCTTGGAGATCCAATTGATTCAGCTTTCGTCTTCCCAGTTGATTTGTTCAGAGAAGTCATCTGTTGTAATGGAGACTTCACTGTAATTGAGATATTCTATTGTAGTTTATTTCTAACTCTGATATTTACATAGTAGCTTCATGAACTACTATTTATCTATTCCGCTGCATTATTGTTATATTACTCCGTGTTTGTGATTTTGTAATTGATTTATTTACTGTATATGCTGAGTTTTGCCAAATATAAATTAACAATTTGATGTTTTGGGTAATTCAAGTCCGGCATGTGCGGAAGCAAATGGTTGAAAATATCGGGTCGTTACAGGTGTTGGATATAAATTTGATTTTGTTAATCTTGATTTTCCATATAAAAAATACATAGAATCTAGAATATTTAGGAGGTATTTTATGGACTAATATTTTTGAAATTATATGAGAGAATATTTAGGAGATATGATGGAGAACCGTTAGATTAAGATAATCCCCACCATTTATTTGAGATGTGAACTCCTGTAAATAGAAGTGGATCCGTTCATTTAGGAAGTAAGAAAGTAGAAGAGAAAATAAATGTAGTAAGAAAAATAAAATATGAACTTTTGTAACAAAGTTTAATAATGAAAGATTTTTCCTTGTTAAAAAAAATCGTATTTTTTCTTCTCCAACCTCTTATCTATCTTCTTCTAAAATCAAATATATTTGCTATTGAAGAAAACTTTCAACAATTGTGTTATAAAAGCTGAATTGTTGGCTCTCCAGAACACGGTGTTTGAAGAACAAATTGAGTTGAGGAGGGTGAGAGAATTCATGGGATAAAACGCAAAGCAGGAGCAGCAGTGAAGCAAGGAATTAGAGATCATTGTGTGATAAGTGAATTTTTATTTCTATTGCATTTGATTTTCATTTGATGTGCAAGGATTAGATGCCATTGTATATGTTGGAACATGTGGTGTGTGGTCATTGGGTTCGGTTATGTGCTGATTAATGTTGAACATGTTGGATTTAGTGGCGTGTCGATACCTTATTTTCTGCTATTACATTTTTTCCATTGTATAACTTACTTGTGATGTAGTCAACATTGCTTGTTTGGCATACTCTGTTTTGACTCCGTCCAGTTAAAAAGAATAATGGTTATACAACAACGAAGGTGCAAAAATTTACAGTGGAGATATAACGAAAAATAATAGAGGTGCAAAAAACTTTATTAGATATAAAATCAAATATTTAATGTTAATTTACTCACATTCACACATCATTTGTATAGAAAAAAGAAATGTTGTTTAAGCTTACATAACAAAATAGAAGAATATCATAATTTATGTAGTAAAGATTATGTGACTACAACTGATTTTTATCTTATATTGAGCACTTGTGCTGTAAAATTAGCTTTTTACCCTAACTTTGATGATTTGATTTAAGAAAGAACAAGTCAAATCGATCCATTTATATTAATATTGCTAAAGCAGGCGATAAAAAGCCTTGATTTACTTGGTATAGCGGAAAACAGCGAAGCTTAAAGCCGATCTACTGCTTAACATCGTAAAATGCAAAAACGTAGCAGGCAAAAAGCGCTATGGGCTATAGCAAAGATTTTACGGGGCTTTACCTGCATAGGTTTAACTATATAATATTATATGTTTTGGTATGGGTTAGACTGATAAGACACAATAGAATTCTATTGAAAATCGTACAGATTGACATTGGGATGACATCAACAAATTCGTTTTATGCAATTAAAAAGTAGAAATGTCGTAGGTACGAAGTTGGAAATTAACAACTTCTAGAACGACATCAGTAAACTAATGTATGTATGACATTGGTAACCCTGTTAAATACCTATTGAAAATGTGTAAGGATGACTTCGACAAATAGCATTGTAAGCATGACATTGTCAAAAAAATTATCGACACAAGATGCATTGCAAACACGTATAGGGATTGTGTTGAGAAATACTTTTATGATTATTTGTTCTGCATCAACTACCGAATAGTTGTCAAGATGGTGTTTGGAAGAAAATTTTCCGATGTTGATGCATGTTAACCGGTGGAAAATGACTATGTATGTTGTAGTGGGTATTAAGATTTGAAGGGACGGAGGGATAAATATTGAAGGGAATCGTCTTTCAAATTTATCTGCCGATGTCGGACGCTTAACCTGACGTAAGTGTTAACTTTTGCGGCTTTCTCCAACCGATCATTTCAATTTTTTTTTAAACCTTTGTCCGACATTGCTAACAAGTTATAAACTAAAAGTTGGTTTTGTTAGTTAACTCTATATGATTTGATCACCTTTGATTTAATGGGATTATGTTAAAAGATGATCGATTCAATTCTTTATATATATAGCTAAACTCCGTACAACTTTTATAGCTAAATTCTAAAACAGTAGAAACAATGATGTCATTCTATAGTGCCCAAAATAAAACCGACTTAGACGAATGCATATATTTTAATTGGATACACATTAGCAAGTAGGTAATGCGACCCAAAACACGATATTATTAAGATGTAAAAAAAAATTGAAATTGCTAGCATATTTGCCATTAGTGGGTAGTGATTAGGATATAATTCCAAAGACAAGCACAAGTTTCTAATCAGGAATACGTGTTTATTTAAAACTTAAATATTAATCATCCAAATTAATATCGAAAAACCCTCCACAGTTAACTCGAAGTAAATAATGCTGCCTTTTGTATTGCACAATGGATGTATAGTGCGCTTTACCTTTATGTCACATATTCAATAAAACAATAACACGATTTACGAAAAGGTACGCTGCTAGTGGTTCAGGTGTCATGGAGATAACCTTTTTTGACGTTATTTATTCATTGAATGGTAAAACAGACATGCGGTAAAGTTACTACAAATTTGATTACGACCATACCTATGCATGCTTTTGTTACATAGGAAGAGAAATGTTATAGTGAAAATTGGGGTCGGATCCCTAGAACCAAACGTAATATACAAAAGCTCCTTCCGCTTGAAACTTTATAAATCCGGTTTCTATTTTTAGATCGTCTTAATTTTTTTCCCATAAATACCCTCGTTTATTCATCGTGGTTTTGAAATTTTCGTTTCAATTTATCGATCCACTTTCTGAAATCATATAAATCATATTTTCGGTTTATTATTTGCAATAGTTGCATTTCTACAAATATGCAGTAGTTGCAGAAATGTCCGCAACTGTATGCAATAGTTGCAGAAATGTCCACAACTATTCCATATAGTTGCAGAAATGTAACTATATGATATAGTTGCAGAAATGTCTGCAACTATTTGCAATAGTTGCGGACATTTCTGCAACTACTGCATATAGTTGTAGAAATTTCTGCAACTATATGGTATAGTTGCAGAAAAGTTTGCAACTATACCATATAGTTGCAGAAATATCTGCAATTATTTGCAACTTTTGTACATTTGAAGAAAAAAAATTGAAATTGTTCAAAAATTGCTGAATTGTCTGTAAATATTATAAATAATTGCATCTTTACTGCAAATATAAATTTTTGATATTAATAATAGATCTCATTTTAAAGATCATAAAATTTGTGATTTTTTTGTGAAAACGGTATGTTGATCCGGATTTTGTACATAAAGTTATACGCGTTTGAAGTGTTAAAAACATAAGGGTATCTGGGTCTTTTTGCGTGCGTGAATTTGACAATAGGGGACGGAAACGTAAGTGTTAGTTGTGAAGGATGTTTCCATGTTTTGAAACTTATTAGAGATGTGAGCCAAACTTACCCAATATTATAACCCACATAATTTTGACGAGTGTTATGTCATGCGCTTCGCGTGTGAATTATTTTCCTTATAAATTGTATACATTTAAATCAGTTAAAAAATAATAATTTTTATTTTTATTTTTATTTTCAGTTGACATTAAAATTTATATATTTGTAAAGAAGTATTTTGAATTTAAAGAAGGTTTAATTTTAGATTCTATTTTAAGAAACGTTTTAAATTTGTAAAACATATTTAATTTTTAAATCCTACTTTCAGGCGCATTTGAATTTGTAAAAAAAGTATAATATTAAATTTTATTCTCAAATGATTAACATTTGATAATATATAGATGAACGTTTTAGAAAGTTTACGTTTACACTCAAAAAAGTGTGACATTAAATGTATTAAAACTATTCTCAAAAAGAGGTTTGGCAAGCCAATTTGCAACCGCCCATATCAATCTATTGCTATAACATACACGCTAAATAGCATCAAGTACTATGAATGTTAATTTGAGTAACTCAACTGGGCAAAACATTCGAATTGTTTTACCGATCTTTAATTTCTTGACTACGTGTACTTAATTTTATGGCAAAATATTTTAAATAGAAACAATGAATATCCGGAGTAACGGTGGATTGGCATAACTGAGTACAAAAATGAAAAAAGAATGATTTTAAATGTCAAGTAGGAAAAATCCAAATAAAAATGTGCATAGAACTACAATTTTTGGTCCTATTAATTATAGCAAATCATTACTTCCAATTCTGATCATATCAAATGTTTTTCCTTTAAAGACTGAAAAAGTTGCACAACATTGTTTTGACAAATGCTATGGTTGGGAAAAATGTGTTTGATTTTATTTTAATAGACTTTCCGCAAAAGTAATGTATAATAACGCTTAAACAACTGATTGAAGGGCTGAAGCCTAGGTTAAACTTAACAGATTTGCCTGAATATGAATTCACCTGAAAAATGTCAAATTGCAACAAAATATAAGGCGAGCCTTACAGTTGGGCCGGACTGATACATTTACGTCCATGAAACGGTAAGTTTCTTACACGGCTTTTCGTGATAAGCCCGTTTTCGGCGCACAAAGGCATGTTACTGTAAAAATGAAGAGTTGGTTATTTTCGATTAAAAATACAATTCTATAGTTTTCAGAGGGCAGCTGATAATGTTTTCGGGAGAAGGGTTCACGAACGTGTCTATCCCATCCAATTTAAGAGCAAAGAGGAAACAAAGGAGTGAACAAAAAGCAGAAAGGATCAAATGCACTAAGAAATTGATAAAATGGAGAAATTAAAAAAAAAATCATTTTATTGATTTGCACTATATCTTATTTTGTGTTCACAAGAACAATATATTTGTATCGAATCATATTTATCGATTACTAACTGTTTGCACCAAAAATGACACAAACATTCATTGAAATAATCAATATGAAAATTATCAAGAAAAAACAAGAAATACCAAACGAGAACAGACATTTTTTATAGTAGCTCGACAAATACTTCAATCTACGTCCGCTTAAACTTTGTTTTCAGTTTTTACGACTTTTACAAATTATAATTTTATGGATCAGTATTCTCAAATCAATGGAGATTCAACATGAATCCACGACCAAGTGTAGACATTCAGAAAAGAAGAGGAAAAAATCACTTTTCAAGTGCATTCCACCTCAATTTATAGACGAAAATCCTCAGAATTATCTTTGGAACATGTTCCTAAAATTTCCCCCGTTCACACGTTGCTTCACTAAAGTTTCGAGGTCAAATCAACCCATGCCTTCATAGATTGGTATCGATCTATGGCTCTTGGATCAGTACCGAACTAACTTGGATTCAACCTTAAAATTTGAATGTTTGCTTAGGGCATGACATAAATATCTTCTGTGATATTTTTGCTAAAGTTTTCCTTGACTTGCCTGGAGTCTGACCTATGATTTTTGTGTCCGACACAAGTTCAGCTCAGAAATCACCGGAGAAATCCGATCTTAAAACTTAAATTTTCAAAATTTTAGTTCTTTTTTTTTTTCTCATTTATTTGATATTTCTTTTTTCTTGCCTTTTCATAATGTTTCTCAAGTCCTTGGGTCATTATTTCATCGTTTGTTCGTTCGACTCAATCGTTTAAGTCTATTCTAAGACTGTGGCAAATTCGACCGTAACACTTGTCCCTCAAAGCACGCCTTGTGAATAGATGATGTGCTTTTCACAAGAACAAATATTGAAATCAACAAATGACTAGCAGTTAAGCTCTCTAGCTATTAACCGGTCGAATTGCAGCAAATCGCCCAGTTCCTTCGGATTTACCCGTAAATCAAAGGTCATTCTAGACCATTATGGCTATGGACTCAAGTCCTTGCTTGAGTGTTAGTCACAAATCATCTTCATTTCATGTTCTCCTTGAATTATTATATCGTATATGGTAAACCAAAATTGTCCCGTGTTCATCAAGGAGTTAAAAATCATATACTGAAATTAATGTTATCCCATGTTCGTCCAGGATTTTGTTATCATGAGTTGAAGACGATCAAGTAATCAAAGGCCAATAACTGTGTAAGTTCATTGTCACCTATCAGAACGTTATTTACAAATCGTTTAGTATCGCCGAGTATCCCATTATAAGAATGCTCAACCAAATTGAAACAATAACTTTCAACAATCATTCGGTTATCATAATTATGATAGTGTATTGCCACCGATCGAAGCATCGTCTATAAACCGTCCGAAATAGCTCAACATTCGATCTTAATCGAATATGATCAAATCAAAGCAACGATGTAATATGATAATTGCTATCAAATCATTTCCAAGTTGAATGGTTTTCAAATCTAAAGCCTAGTTTTCGATTTTTTCGGATCACATTATCAATATCCAGGTAAGCTTTTTATCTCTTTGGATTATGTAATCAATGACTAATTCAATTTATGATCTCTTCGGATCATTAGTTTAATCCTCGATCTCTTTGGATTGTTAGTTTAATCCTCGATCTCTCTAGATCGATAGTTTTACCCTCAATCTCTTTGGAGCGTTAGTTATCAATCTCTTCGGATCGTTACTTTATGTTGAGCCTAATCCGCTCGCTCTCCGGCAAGAGGACCCAACGACCAAGCGAATCCAGTCGCTCGCTCGGTGAGAAGACTCACTATCCCGTACAAGTCCAATCCACTCGCTCTCTGGAAAGGGGACTTGCACCTTAAGGTTCGTCATCCCGTCTCTCATGCCGGGAGAATTATATTCAATTAGTTCATAAATCAATACCAAGGGATAACCCAATCTCCATCGGTATTTCGAAATCAATATCAGTTATCATGTTCGAGTGATTTTTGAAATCAAGCATTCATTCACATAATTCAAATTCAAACATCCAACAAACACCACAACATCCATCCCATCTAGCACTACGGCCAAGTAACCAACATAGAGCGTGCCTAGAGACTGATCGAGGTCATATATATGAGTAATTGGCTTGACTGTAATACCATATCATTTATTGAAAGCAAGGCAAAGAGCAAGAATCGAACCTGAATCCCTACCATCTCTATCATGAGATAACTATATCCTTGACCTAGATACTAGGCCGCTTCCATGCACGGTAGACGGTGGCAACTCCTACTGCACCACTACAGCATGGCTCCTTGCGTACTACAGCAGCCGGTTGTTCCTAACTTACTCCTCAATTAGATGATGAAGGAGCCTACGATCATTTATTTCATGCCCATCCAGGTTATGGAATAAGAAATACTTTCTTGATCATTTTTCGTGGATCCGTGGAATCGATTTCCAGTAGGGAATCTACCTTATGGTATCCAAGTAAATCCTCTTTGGGTTCTCGGTAAAACATGTGTAAGAAGAGAATTTCGCTATGTCGCTTCGGTCTTCCGAAGCCATCAACCACCTTTCGCTTTCCGTTATCTTTTCCAAATCCTACTCCGAAGGATCCTCCATCATCCACAACATTAACCTCTGCCTTTTGAGCTTTAGCGCCCTCTTGACGTAACTATCTCTCAACCTCATCGTTAACACACAAGATCCACCACTGGATCCCCTTCCAAAGCAATCTTAAAATCTATTTTAATAGCAATTCATGCCGCCATTAGAACCATTGATGGATCTGGCTTATGAACTGCAGTAGCTATCGCGTTAGACATTGTCAAATAACTTCTTAGAGTCTCTATGGCCCTTTGCTTCATGCTCGATAGCGTCATCATATTTTTTGGTCATGAAATATGAATCCTGAATTGTCTCGTGAACTTATTCACTAACTCGGTCCACGTGTTTATGGACCTATTCTCCAGCTATTTGAACCAAACTACTGCTGAATCTATTAAATATAATGGGAAACACCATCACATTACCTCCTCAAAAGAACCCAACACCTCTGTATGTCATATGTACCTTATCAAATTAATTGTTGGATCTATTTTTCTATCGTACATTTCCAGCGTCGACAACTTGAAATTGGGTGGATTCCTTGCATATCGAATGTTAGGAGTGAGCGGGTTTCTATTCACGTTCTTTAGACTTTGGTCTGATGGTCCACCTCTCAATGCTCATTTAACTATTTTAGCAATTCTATCATTATCGTCAAATGTAAGTCTCTGTCTCATGTTTTCATTCTGCTCCCCCCACTCCCCGTTTCCATGGGGAAATTCTGGCACATACTCCCAATATATATAAATGAATTTACTAATATATATATATATATATATATATATATATATATAAATGAGTTTATTTGTATGTCTATAGGTATTATTATCGCTATGATTGTTATTATTAATACTACCAATGTTATTTCTATTATTATTACGAGCATATGTACGCCTAGGTGGACTTGCATTTAATCACTACATGCATGCATTTTTAGTTGTACATGTGGAAGTAGATTTGATAGTAGCATCCCCATATTTGAACTCCGCCTAGGCAGAAGCCGCTATTTTTTTTCATACTGCAATAACTTCTTCATACTAACTCGGAATCAGGCGAGACGATCGATGAATTTCCATCTAAATTACAGACAATAAGAAACACTCGGATACTTTATCTAGTGAATGTATACCATAGTTTTCTATGGCGACTAACAGTTGTACATAGAAAATAACAGGCTACATACCCGTATTTGACCTCTAACTAGGTAGAAGCCGCTATTTTTTTGTTCATACTGCAATGACTTCTTCATACTAACTTAAATCGGGTGAAACTTCAACCGATGAACTCCCACCTAAATTACGGACAATATGGTACACTCGGATACTTCATCTAGTGAATGTATACCATAGTTCTCCATGGTGCCTAACAGTTTTACTTAGAAAATAATAGGCTTCATCCCTGTATTTGAACTCCGGTTAGGCAGAAGCCGCTATTTTTTTCATACTACAATAACTTCTTCATACTAACTCGAAATCAGGCGAAAATACGACCAATGAACTTCCATCTAAATTACGGACAATATAGAACACTCAGATACTTCAGCTTATAAAAGTATACCGCAGTTCTCCATGGTGATTAACATTTATAAAATAACAAATTATATCACCACTTCAACGCTCACTGTAGTTCTCCATGATGACTAATGGTGGTACTTAAAAAATAACAGGCTACATCCTCATATTTGAACTCCGCCTAGGCAGAAGCCGCTTTTTTTTCAGACTGCAATAACTTCTTCACACTTACTTGTAATCAGGCAAAACTTCGACCGATGAAATCCCACCTAAATTACGGAAAATACGGTCCACTCGGATACTTCATCTTTGTGGATGCACACTGTAGTTTTCTTAGGTGACTAACAGTTGAATATAGAAAATAACAGGCTACATCCCCGTATTTAAACTCTGCTTATGAAGATGCCGATATTATTTTTGTTCATACTACAATAACTACTTCATACTAACTCGGAATCGGACGAAACTTCGACCGATGAACTCCCACCTAAATTACGGACAATATGGTACACTCGGATACTTCATCTTGTGAACAACACTGTAGTTCTCCATGGTGTCTAACAGTTGTACTTAAAAAATAACAAGCTATATCCCCACTTCCACACTCATTGTAGTTCTCCGTGGTAACTAATGGTTGTATTTAAAAAATAACATGCTACATGCTCATATTTGAACTCTGCCTAGGCAGATGCCACTGTTTTTTTCTCCAGTCTGTAATAACTTCTTCGTACTAAATCGGAATCAGGAAAAACTTCTACCGATGAACTCCTTCCCAAATTACGGATAATGTGGTACACTCGAATACTTCATCTTGTGAATGCACATTGTAGTCCTCCATGGTGACTAACATTTGAACATACAAAATAACATGCAGCATCCCCGTATTTGAACTCCGCCAAGGCAGAAGCCGCTATTTTTTTATACTGCAATAACTTCTTTATACTAACTCGGAATTGGACGAAACTTCGACTGATGAACTCCTACATAAATTACGGACAATATGGTACACTCAAATACTTCATCTTATGAATGCACACTATAGTTCTCCAAGGTGACTAACGGTTGTGCAAAGAAAGTAACAGACTATATCCCCACTTCAATGCTCATAGTTCTCTATGGTGACTAATAGTTGTAATTAGAAAATAAAAGGCTACATCCTCATATTTGAACTCCACCCAGGCAGAAGCCGTTATTTATTTTCTTCAAACTACGACAACTTCTTCATACTAACTCGGAATCAGGCAAAACTTTGACCGATGAACTTTCACCTAATTACGGACAATGTGGTACACTCGGATACTTCATCTTGTGAATGGACGATGTAGTTCTCCATGGAGACTAAAAGCTTAGAAAATGACATGCTACCACATCCCCATATTTGAACTCCGCCTGGTGTAGAAGTTGTTATTTTTTTGTTCAGACTATAATAACTTTTTTATACTAGTTCGGAATCTAGCGAGACCTCGAACGATTAACTCCTACATAAATTACAGACAATATGGAACACCCTGATACGTCATCTTTTGAACACACACTTTAGTTCTCCATGGGGACAGATAGTTACATTTAGAAAATAACAGGCCACCACATCCCCATATTTGAATTCTGCCTAGTGTAGAAGCCACTATTTTTTTGTTTAGACCGCAATAACTTCTTCATACCAACTCAGAATTAGGCGATACTTCGACTGATGAACTCCCACCTTAATTACGGAGAATACGGTACACTCGATTACTTCATCTTGTGAATGCATACTGTAGTTCTCCATAGTGACTAACATTTGTACTTAGAAATAACTGGCCATATCCCCACTTCAACACTATAGTTCTCTATAGCGATTAATAGTTTTACTTAGAAAATAACAGGCTGCATCCTTATATTTGAACTCCTCCTAGGCAGAAGCCGCTATTTTTTTCTTTAGACTATAATAACTTCTTCATACTGACTCGGAATTAGGAAAAAGTTCGATCGATGAACTCTTACCTAAATTACGGTCAATACGGTACACTCGGATACTTCATCTTGTGAATGCACACTGTAGTTTTCCATGGGGATTGACAGTTTACTTAGAAAATAACATGCTACCACATCCCCATATGTGAACTCTGCCTAGTGCAGAAACCGCTATTTTTTGTTCAAAATGCAATAACTTCTTCATACTAATTCAGAATCTGGTGAAACATCGACCGATTAACTCCCACCTAAATTACGGAGAATATGGAAAACTCGGATACTTTATCTTGTGAACGCACATTGTAGTTCTCCATGAGTACTGATAGTTGTACTTAGAAAATAATAGGCTACCGCATCTTCATATTTGAACTCCGCCTAGTGTAGAAGCCGCAATTTTTTTTGTCCAAATTGCAATAATTTCTTCGTACTAATTCGGAATCAGGTAAACTTCGACCGATGAACTCCCACCTAAATTATGGACAATATGGTACACTTGAATACTTCATCTTGTGAACGCACACTTTAGTTCCCCATGGTGACTAACAATTATACTTAGAAAATAACAGGCTATATCCTCACTTCAACACTCATTGCAGTTTTTCACGGTGACTAATAATTGTACTTAGAAATAGCAGACTACGTCCTCATATTTCAACTCCGCCTAGGGAGAAGCCGCTATTTTTTTCTTTAGACTACAATAACTTCTTCATACTAACTCGGAATTAGACAAAACTTCGACCGATAAACTCCCACCTAAACTACGGACAATATGGTGCACTCGGATACTTTATCTTATGAACGCATGTTGTAGTTTCCATGGGAATTGACAGTTACTTAGAAAATAACATGCTACCACATCCCTATATTTGAACTCCGCCTTGTTTAGAAGCCGCTATTTTTTTGTTCAAACTACAATAATTTCTTCATACTGATTCGGAATCTGGCAAGACTTCGACCGATTAACGCCCACCTTAAATACTGACAATATAGCACACTTAGATACTTCAGCTTGTGGACGCACACTGTATTTCTTCATGGGGACTGAAAGTTGTACTTAGAAAATAACAGGATACCAGATCCCTATATTTGAACTCCGCTTAGTGCAAAAGCCGCTCTTTTTTTTGTTCAGACTGTAATAACTTCTTCATACTAACTCATAATCATGCAAAACTTCAACCGATGAAATCCCACCTAAATTATGGACAATATGGTACAGTCGGATACTTCATCTTGTGAACGCATACTGTAGTTCTCCATGGTGTCTAACAGTTGTATTTAGAAAATAACACGCTATATCCCTATTTTTGAATACTATTTCTCTATGAGATGTAAAAGGGTATATTTGGAATTTCAAAAAGACCCCGAGTAATTCTATTCAATGAATTCTCTTTATTAGTAGTAAAGATAAAGACATCTGAACTTCGCCTAGTGCAGAAGCCATAATTTTTTTTGTTCAGACTGCAATAACTTCTACATGCTAATTCAGAATCCGGAGAGACTTCGACCAATTAAATCCTACCTATATTATGGAGAATATAGAACACTCGGAGACTTCATCTTGTGAACACATACTGTAGTTCTCCATGGGAACTAACAGCTATACTTAGAAAATGATAAGCTACCACATCCCTATATTTGAACTCCGTCTAGTGTAGAAGCCGCTATTTTTTTGTTTAAACTGCAATAACTTCTTCATACTAACTTAGAATTAGGCGATACTTCAACCGATGAACTCTCACCTAAATTAGGAGAATGTGGTACACTCGGATACTTCATCTTGTGAACGCACGCTGTAGTTCTCCATAGTGACTGACATTTGTACTTAGAAAATAATAGGCTATATCCTCACTTCAACGCTCACTGTGATTCCCTATGGTGACTACTAGTTGTACTTAGAAAATAACAGGCTACATCCTCACATGTGAACTTGCCTAAGCAGAAGCCGATATATTTTTCTTCAGACTGCAATATCTTCTTTATACTAACTCGGAATTAGGAAAAACTTTGACCGATGAAATCCCGCCTAAATTACAGATAATATGGTACATTAGGATACTTCATCTTGTGAACGCATACTGTAGTTCTACATGGGGACTGATAATTTACTTAGAATATAACATGATACCACATCCTCAAATTTGAACTCCACATAGTGCAAAAATCTTTTTTTGTTCAGACTGCAATAACTTCTTCATACTAATTCGGAATCCGGTAAGACTTCGACCAATTAACTCCCACCTAAATTACGGACAACATGGAACACTCGGATACTGCATCTTGTGAATGCCCACTATAGTTTCCTATGGGGACTGATAGTTGTACTTAGAAAATAACAGGCTATCACAGCCCAATATATGAACTCCACCTAGTGCAGAAGTCGCTACTATTTTTGTTCAAACTTCAATAATTTCTTCACACTAACTCGAAATCTGGCAAAACTTTGACCGATGAACTCTCACCTAATCTACAGACAATATGGTACACTCAGATACTTCATCTAGTGAACGCACACTGTAGTTTTCCATGGTGACTAACAGTTGTATTTAGAAAATAACAGGCTATATCCCTACTTCAACGCTCACTATAGTTTTCCATGGTGACTAATAGTTGTGCTTAGAAAATAACAAGCTACATCCTCATATTTGAACTCCGCCTAGGCAGAAGCCGCTATTTTTTTCTTCAGACTGCTATAACTTCTTCATACTAACTCGGAATCAAGCAAAATTTCGAGCGATGATCTCCCATCTAAATTACGGATGATGTGGTACACTCTGATACTTCATCTTTGGAACGCACACTGTAGTTCTCTATGGGGGCGATAGTTTACTAGAAAATAGTGTGCTATCACATTCCCATATTTGAACTCCGTCTAGTGCTGAAGTTGCTATTTTATTATTCAGACTGCAATAACTTCTTCATACTAATTCAGAATCCAGCGGGACTTCGGCTGATTAACTCCCACCTAAATTATGGATAATATGGAACACTCGGATACTTCATCTTGTGAATGCATATTATAGTTCTCTATAGGGACTGACAATTGTACTTAAAAAATAATATGCTACTACTTCCCCATATTTGAACTCCGCCTAGTGTAGAAGCCAATATTCTTTTTTTCAGACCACGATAACCTTTTCATACTAACTCGAAATCAGGAAAAACTTATAACAATGAACTCCCACCTAAATTATAGACAATATGGTACACTCGGATACTTCATTTTGTGAACACACACTATAGTTCTCCATGGTGACTAACAGTTGTACGTAGAAAATAATAGGCTATATCCCCATATTTGAATATCTTTATGAGATGTAAAAGGGTGTATTTGGAATTTCAAAAAGACACAATGAATTCTCTTTATTAGTAATAAAGATAAAGATTATTATGATGTTTTTTGTTTGAGTGGCAAACTTGTGAACTTTTTTAATCTCTAAGGCACCAAATTTTGAAATTAGTCAAAAGGGAAAAACACACAATATGTAGTTTCCTCTCTTTGGTAGCCCTAATCATTGCACCTTCTTCCACTGCTATGTTCTACCACTACCACATCAACCACCGCAACTCCTCGCATTGTTGTTGTCTACATCGCCACCAACCTTTGTCCACCGCATGCCTCAACCATCTAGCCATGGCCTTCACTAACTAGAAACCCTAGTTTTCTCAACATCAATTAATGTCATATCATATGAAACCATAGTTTATATTTAGTGTATGCCACTGCCACCATGCTGTCTACATCTTCCAACACATCGCATCAATGTTGTTCATCTCATCTTACTTACCAATCATCAATTACTGTAGAAATATTAGTAGGTAAGAAAAATGATGCTGTAAGTATCAATATATGAGAAAATAATGTAAGAAGAAATATATCAAGTACAAAATGCTACCAAGTCATAACTGTAATATCCCACCTCTATATTCATACTATCCAAGAGTATTACTAAGTAATACTATTAAATAATATGGAGGATGAGGCGATATGTGTTACACACTTGAATGTTCCTTCGGGCTAAATTGGTGCGTATTTCAAAATCAAATACATAACTCATATTTACGTACACAATATTGGCACAAAGCAATAAACACATGCATCTCTAGGATGGAATAATACACAATATAGAATAAAGAATAGAGAACGTAGAGTCAGTATCGCAGCAAAAATATATAATATAAAATATACAAGGTGTGTTTAATATATAACATAAAGATATCCATACATGTATATAATTCAAGATGGTATACATCAATACTAAATACTAGCCCCCTCTATGCCCACAAAACACAAGCTGATCTCTTCATTTTTGAACCTGAAATATCTCGAACTGACCCGAGTATTACGTAAGCAACATATGGGACAAACTATGTCTAAATATATAGGTTAATACACATATGTACTCAGCATATGAAGGATATAATAATATTATAACACCATCAAAATAATTCAAGACAACAACCATAATATCAATGTGTGTGTGTATATATTAAGTATGCATGGTACATAATTATATTATTATAAAAAATTTCCAAAGTATTATAAAACCATGTAGAAAGAAATCATCACCTTTATAAATCACATCAAATAAAGAGTCACAAAATCACTATCAAATGAGTGAATCATCATCAAATTCTAGAAATTATCAATAAATGAGATATAATTAAATATAGTCAATCTTGCATATAGAAATGCCCAAGTAGATCTCTCAATCTCAAATAATAAAATATCATTACTAAATTACAAAAATCAATAAGACATATTGGGCTACACACAACAATACCCTAGATGAATATAGAGTAGACATTCCTGAGTCTGTTAAACATAAAAAAATGAAATGAATAACATCCAAACATATAAATGGTGACACATACCCATAAGAAATATAGTCGAAAACACATGTCAAAGAAGGATGTATGGATTGGCAAAACACTGAACATAGTCAAAGATATGGTCATAACTCATTATCACAAGTAATACATGTCCATCTACCACACATCGAAACCGGCGGGAGACTGATAGCACACACTTTTTTTAGGATACTACACATGTGTTATCCAGCTCCAGGACCAAGCCATATTTGGATGAGCCAGATCGATCAAGCAGGAAAATAGCAAAGCAGAGATCCAGAACGATAACTTCTAAAATCAAGTATCAAGCAAGATTCATAGATAAAGCTGTTAGCATGCGTATGGCCATAAAAACTTACCTACATAACAAATCACTTCAGGTGCCAAAGTCAAAAACCAAGATCTAAGCAAAAGTCTTAGATTGGTACCAATTCATTGAATTATCTCAGGATTTTGTTTAACTTCATGTTGTGCTAAGCTAAAATAATTGTTAATCAAGGTGCACCATACAAGATGGATTGCTAACAATCCATGACTAAAACATCCATTAATAGGTCGGGGTTCCATATCAGCTAAACCAAATGTCTTCACTTAGTCATCGAGCCAAGGACTTCACCCAAATTCAAGCTTACATCAAGGTAATTGATTCCCAAAGGAAGACAAGATTCATCTATTGATCTAAAAGGAAGAAATAAAAGTCAATGTATGATCATCATGGATTTGTACCGATCTATAGCTCTCTGTTAAGTATCGATCCATAAAACTTGCTGATTTGGCTATGATCTTCTCAGAACATCTTCTTCGAGATACGAGAAACATAGAGAGAATATGAAAGAGATAATCGAGTTGATCCTCGTCTATAAATAGAGGGTGATAGGCATTTTTTAGAGATCCTTTTTTCTTTTGAATTTATGGTACCTTTATTGTAATTTCTTGGATCATCACTAATCCATAAGATCGTGTTTGTTAAGATTTTTGCAGACTCAAAAACAAAGTTCAAGTGAACGTAAGCCTACGATTTGCCAGACTACTATAATTATCGTGTATTATTTCCTCCTGTTTTTCATTTAATTTCTTCATTTATTTATCTTCTATAAATTTTTAGGTTGTTAATGCTAATTTTTGGTGTAAATATTTTGGCGCTTCTAGTAATAGTGTTTCAATCTCTTGCTATTTGGATCTATTTCAAATTTTGGATTGCTTTGACACATGAAGTAGATCTATTAATTATATTCCATATATTCATGATTATTTAGACTCTATTATGTCTATCAAAGTATCAACATAATTAATGGCCCCAAGAAATACCAAAGAAAAATGAAAGGCTTCCCGACATACTAATGAAGTTGAAAACACTGGTTCCCAACACGTCGGAGAAGTTGCTAAGCCCAACACTGCTGAAATTCAGAGTGCTTAGAATATAATTAGTAGAGTTGAGGTGAATAAGATGATGGAGGAAATAAATGACAAGTTGCGTAAGAGCTGGAATGAAATGATGAAATAGATGAACGAGAATTTGGATTTGTTGACCCAGTTGTCGTAGGATTGTAGAAGGAATAAGAGGGAATTATTACCTTTTGATTTAGAAGAGATAGTTCCTCCTCTTCTAGGGAGAATCACAGAGAGGGGAAGCAAAAAATGAAAAAGAAGGAAGTTAGGACTTCGAAAAGCAGAGTGGACAAAGCTCAGAACGTAAGAGCATGGATTGGTACCGATCCATCTCCTAAGGTCAGTAACGATCCCTATTATCATGGTTTGCGTATTGGTGGTACTATTGATTTGGATGGTGATGTTAGTGTTGGATATAGTCTTGTTTTCGATGGTCAAAATGATGGAGTTCAAGTGACAACTGTTGACAATTCACATAGAGATTGTAGAAATAGATCATCTAGATGAACAGTTCTCCAAGGGATAGGAGAACCCATATATAACAAAAGTAACTGAGACCGTTTGCAGGTCCAAACACTTAGGATAGGCCATGATTATCACCGTTCAGCAGATCTGGTGGAACGAGAATTTCTAGCAGATACGGTGACAAAGCTGGTGAATGAAAACCAGCAGGCATAACGAAGACTAGGGTTATGCTTCCTCTCGAAACCTATTCGTGGAGAGGATATTGCCAACAGAGTACGCTAGAAGGTTCAATATGCCTACAATGCCATCTTATAATGGAACTATAGACTTAAGACAACATTTTTTGACGTATGAATGCATATGAACATGGCAAGGGCGACGGACGCTGTTAGATGTCGATGTCACCTAATATTTTTGGTAGGTGTTACTGCAATGTGGTTCACATGGCTTTCGCTGAGATCCATATCTTCGTTTGATCAATTGGCTAGGAAATTTATCGAACAGTTTCGATTACATGCGACCCATCTGAAAGACGTGATGTCGTCGTTAATCCTTTTTCAAAATTCTGGAGAATCGTTAAAATACCTTTTAAGTAGGTTTAATATAGCTGTGAAGAAGGTTAGTGATGCCAAGGAGGATGTTATTCTACAGCCGTTGATTGGGGGAATACACCCTGATACTGATTTTAGTCGATGGTTGAAAATGAAACATCTACCTATTATGGAGGAATTTTATAGAAAGGAAATCTAATATTTGGGTTTGGAGGAGGAAAATAAGTCATTTGGAAAATTTTGTGGTGGATGGTCAAGTGATGAGGTTGAGAGCAATGTCGTTGTGAAACAAACTGGAAAGAGTTCTGGGAACGTAGCTATAAACATGGAAAATAAAAGAAATAATCAAAAAAGGAATAACTAGGGTAATCAAGATAGAAAGCCGAACTCCAAGAAATTCTCGAGGTTCCCGCATTATGAGGATTATAAGCTGTTGAATAATATGGTTGAGAATATCTAACTTGCGATGCATGGTACTAAATACTATAAGAACCAGTTTCGAGGGAATCAACTGAAAGAGAAAATAGGTCTGGGAAGTACTATTATTTCCACAAAATGCACTGCTATAATACAAACACGTATAGATGTCTACATGATTTGATCGAAGAAATGATCAGGAAGAAAAAACTCTAATAATATATGAAAGCCCCACATGATGGTAGGCAAGGAAATGTTCAACCCCATGAACAATTGCCCCAGCAAGGCCAAGATGGGCCTAGTGATGACGAGCCTGGGCGGCTTGGAAAAAAAAATATTATTAACATGATCACTGGCGGGTCTCATCCAGTTAAAAAGAGTTAAAATAAGATGGAGAGGTACGAAAGTTCTTTGAGCTATATCGTACAGGAAAGTTGCTTCACCATCGAAGATGGAGCTCCGACAAAGCAATTGAAGATCATAATAATGACATTGAATTTAAAATGCATGATGCAAATGAGGTCAAAGTGCCAATGCTTTATCCCCTAGTGATATCGACCATGATTGGGTTAGCAACGGTGAAGAAAGTTCTTGTTCATTACTGGAATTCTGTCAATATTCCATTTAAAAAAGCTTATTATTAGATGATTATGCACACTCAAAATCTAAATCCATGTAAATCTTGGATTAGGAATATTTATCGGAGAGGCTATAGAGCATTTTGGATGTTTGGATTTATCAATGGTTTTAGGTGAAGGTAACTATAAGAGGGTGTGGGTTGTGACCTTCATTGTCATGGATGGGTTTTCTGCGTATAACAATTTGTTGGGCCGATCGGCCCTTGCAAACTCCTGAGTGGCTATGACTACATGGTGCATAATGATGGAATTCCTTATGGAGAATGGGGTAGGGGCCATCTAAGGTGACCATAATATGTGGTGTGAATGCTACGTCGTTGAGTTGAGAGAAGCCAAGCGATGCATGAAGGTAAAGGATGTAGAGAAGACTCTTTGCATCAAGTCAATGGATGCACACAACCCACCATCTAAGCCCTGGCTCGGTCGGCATAGAAGACTCCACAAAACTATGGATCCGAGGAAAGAGCCAGAGGATGGGAGGGTGGCTCCAGTCGAGTTGACGATCAACATTTCGATCGATTAAGATGTTCTTACTTGGATCCTAAAGATCATATCCTAACTCAATATAAAGATGAAATGGAGTTGTTAGGTTTTCTTTGAGCAAACTTAGATTTATTTGCTTGGATGCATTCTGACATGTGTAGAATATCGTCATAGATAGCATATTACACATTGAATGTGAACCTGAGATGCCCTCTGTGAAGCAAGAGAGATGCATCTTGGGTCTGGAGTGAACCGTTATGCTAAATGAAGAGGTGGATAAGATGAAAGCCAACGGCTTCATCAATGATTATTTATACCCCAAATGGATGTCTAACCAGGTATCTGTCAAAAAGTTCAACGGGAAATGGCAAACATGCATCGACTATTCAGACTTGAATAAAGCATGCACAAAGGACAACTTCCCATTGCCAAAGATCGACCAAGTAGTGGAACCAACAACCGGCCATGAATTACTATTGTCCATGGATGATTATTTCGGCTATAACCAGATTCCAATGCACGTCCCAAATCAGGAACACACCAGTTTCATAACCGACCTAGGATTACACTGCTACCTTGTTATGTCATTCGGTCTAAAGAATAGCCAAGCAACCTACCAGAGGGTGGTAAATTTGATGTGCAAAGAACAAATCAGGCATACGATGGAGGTCTATATAGACGATATACTAGTGAACTCACAACAATCGATGAATTATTGGGAAGACCTATTAGAAATGTTTGGTAGACTGTGAAGATACATGATGAAACTCAACCCATTGAAATGCTCATTTAGAGCAACGTTAAGAAAATTGTTAGGTTTCATAGTATATTCAAGGGGCACAGAGGCCAATCCACATAAGATTGAGGCCTTGAGAAATGTAGAAGCCTCGAAAACGATAAAAGAGGTGCAAAGTTTGAATGATAACGTAGCCAATCTGAGTTAGTTTATTTCGAAAGCTACCGATGAGTGCATACCATTCTTCGATGCCCTCGAGAAAGGAAAAAGAAATTTTGCTTGGATGAAAGAATGCAAGGATGCTTTCCAGGATTTAGTTGATCATGTAGAAAGATCTCCCATCTTATCAAAGCCCTTGTAAGAAGAAGATTTATTCATTTATTTGGAAGCATCTGTTCATGCCTTGAGTGTTGCCTTAGTACGTGAAGAACCCAGAATCCAAAGGCCAATAAACTATCTCAGCAAGTGATTGATAAGATTAGAAAGAAAGTACCTGAAGTTAAGAAAACCAACTTGTTGACTGCATCAAGGAAATTACATTCGTACTCTCAAACTCACCCGATTAAAGATTGACTGACCAATGTTTAAGGCTACTTCTGCAATGACTTAAGACTTCGGGAAGGTTGTTGAAGTGGAACATCAAACCGAGTCAGCATGATATATTGTATCATCCTAGAAGAGCAACCCATTATCAAGCACTGGCTGATTTATTGCTGAATACACAACTCAGGATTATATTATAAAAGAGGGTATGGAGCGAAGTGTTAAATGGAAGCTATACACAAATGGGGCGTCCGATGAATGCTCCTTCGGGCCAGGAGTGGTCCTAGTAACCCCAGAAGAACGATCAATTTTCTATGTCTTGAAACTTGATTTCCCCGCAACAAAAATTGTGACCGAATATAAAGCTTTGGTTGTCGGACTTAAGATTGCAAAGGAATTGGGAGTCAAAACGTTACACATATACTACAACTCTCAATTAGTGGTCTGCCAGGTGAGAAATGAATTTTTGGCCCAGGGAGCGAGGTTGGCCCTTTACTTGACAAAAGTCTTGGAACTACTCAACAAAATCGAGTATTACACAATAACACATATCGCCAGGGAGGATAACATGAAAGCTGATTCGCTAGCCAAGCTGACTAGCTCAAGGGATAAATAACTCATGGGTTTTGTTTCAATGGAGGTATTGTCAATTTCGGGCATCGACCAGATGGATATCGATTGGATCTTGTAGGCTGACACTAAAAAGTAATCATGAATGACTCCAATCAAGAAGTACTTATTGAAAGGAACCCTTTCGGATGGAAGGAATGAATGGAGAAAACTCCTTTGCAATGCCTCACGATTTATTGTCCAGGAGGGAGTATTATACATGAAAGGATTTTCAGCTCCCAGTTATGATGTATCACTAATGAAGAAGCTAAAAGGATCCTGACAGATTATAGCAACCCACACCTTAATGGGCCTGAATTTCGACTAAATCAAAACTCAAGTCCATTAAGGCACACAGATCGTTGGTTTTAGTAACCTGTAATAAACATAAGCATATCAAAAAGCGATCACTATAAACTCACATCAGAATAGAAAAGTATAATAGAACATGGTTCTATTATACTAACTAAGGGTACTGCCTTGGAATCAATATTATTCCTTGAATATTTAGTTGCATTGTTAGTGCCAAGCATGAAAGAGAAGACTACACCATCTATAGTTCCTGTCTCTCACAAGTAACCTGTCCCTCTTAATCTATCATTTTGGTTCTAATGAGGAGGGGGTTAGAACAATATCCCGGTGACTGGAAAATTAGACAATTTACACGTAACATTAATTTATGCCGATTGATTTTCATTTAAGCATTATGTCTATTATTTATAGCTAGTTCATTTAATCCTATATGCACATATGATATGTTTAACCTTCTCCGAGGTATAACTATATATATTCCTATATACATATATATCTAAACGATGTATTGCCCAAAACCCCTGAACACTTAATACTTCTTAAATAAGGAGGAGGCCGACCCAACGACCATTTAATATGTAAACCGTGAAGTGGGCCCTCTGCAATGTAAATATTAGTCAATTGCTCATAGCTACAAACACTGATGACCCCCGATATACGGCTCAATAATCTAATTACTGTATTACTAATGCTTCTTAAAGACACATCTATGGGTTAAGTAGTCCAGCTTCGACAAACAAACAATTAACCGATTAAAGTTTGATGTTTGTGTGTACCTCATACGGATTCTACACTAGTAGGAAGAGAAATCCATCAGGGCATAGTCCGAGTCTTTGCTAACGACCGCTTAAGACCATTGGTTGTCATTGCCTATATGCTAGCCCTACTACTACTACTAAATACCAGTCCAACAACAGTTCTGACATAGTTGCCGACCTTCCACAACAAAAATCCTGTTTAGACTAACCTAATGTAAGTCAAGGATTTCAACTATTTAATACCTCTGCTAGAGATGATGCAAAACCCATTTCTTTAAAAGTACTAGGGTATATAACACTTCAATTTAGTGGCAAACCCTTGGTATTCTTTATCTATACGCAACCGCATATCTCTTTCCCATAGGTCCTATAGTTGGAAATGTCATACATCAGTAGTAAGTATACATAACTACTAGAAGCCTCTGGTTGAAGGGTAGACCCACTAAACAAAACCAACTATCCTAAGTCTAAACGTTGGTCAAGGCCCACAAATTTACACTTGTTCTAAATTTATAATTAAAGCTGCATAGTTTCCCACTATGAAAATTATACTACCTTCTAGCATTTAATTCCTATCTTTTATGTTTATTTACTATAATCTATAAATGTTAATTGCTTGTAATAAATGGTCATTATTATTCTAATTGGACAATCTCTAATAAGATTTATTTCTTCGTTCTAATTCAACCTATTATGCCTATTTTATTTTTCCATAAATGCCATATTAAATTCTTTAAGCAGTCCCATTAACGCATTTATGCCCCTATTAAATTCTTACTACTCCCTGTTAACTTCGCATTTATTGCCCTATTGATTTTGAAGTTACCATCTCTTTTCCATCTACACATCCTAATCTTATCATTTTCTACACTATTTATAAATGGATGTCCGATTATAAATAATGCAAATATTGACGCATATTATGCTATATAAATATATTTTTATTTTTAATTGATAAGCGTAGTTAGATGTATATTATATATACATATTTCTAACTATTAATTTCTAAACTAGAACATTCTTTCTGCATTATAATTTATCAAAGCTATCCTTCTAAAAAGGATTACGTTATAATTTTCCTAAATTAACCAAAAGTGAGACCTTTGCATCATTTGATATTACAAAAAATTAATTTTCTTTTATTGAAATAGACAATGCAAACTATAGAGAAAAACATTTATAACTTACACATCTCTTATTTTTGGTACATCCCTTATTATTTCAAACAACGCACCTTTTATATATTTGTGAAATTAAATTTATGGAATTATACTGAAATAGATACGACTAAATTACACCCAGTTCCTAACAAATGAAAACATAAAAATTTACATTCCAAGTCAAATTAGGGCGATTTAAACTAATACTAACATTCTAGAACCCAACTATAAATCTAGAATAAAATTTACGACATTATCAACATTCAACTTTAACAAATTTAGGGATTGATTTCCAAATTTCCAAATTAAGGTGTAAATACCATTACTATTCCAATTACCTATTTTACAAAATATGCAGACAATATTCCTATTAGAACTTATATAGGCATATTAATTAAACAAAAATAAATGATATAAATTTCAATGTTATAAATAAATCATATATTTTCTCACTTACTTTTCAAGCTTACCAAATCTTCCAAATTCGAATTCATCCCTTTGATTTGAATCCTTTTCCTTTCCAATCCAAAAGAATATGTATAATAAGGTATACACATACTACTAGAATTACAGATCTGAGAAGAGATTTGGGGTTAAGGGGAATATAAATTTATAATTATAGAAATTACCCTTTTCTTTTGCAATGTTGATTCAATTCTCCTCTTCTTCTCTTTCATTTTACTCCTTCTCCAATTTGTATGTGTATAATTTTTTTTATAATTAATCGAAATAGTGAAGGAAAAATGGCAGATCTTCATTGCTTTGATCAGAAAATATGAGAAGAGAAGTGAAGAGTTAGCCTATATTTATAAGTGCTCGAATAATTCTTATCTGTTAGATTTGAAATAATCAAATCTGAAACGTTCGGCCAAGGTTCAACCCTAGCCAACACCAATAAGATCGGTCGACCACTTCCCTATAGGTAGTCGACCGGCCCAAGTAAGGGGTCGATCGATGTGGTCTTGCATTTGTTATTATTTATTTATTTTTTCTCATTTTAAACTATTTTCGCTTTGAAAACTTCAAATGTTGATAACTTCTTCGTTGAGCTTCAATCGTAAGACTCAAAATATGAAATTGTTGCTTAGGACATCACTATTAACACAATGGCGCAAGTTTCATGACCCAATTCTTACATTTGCTCAAATTCCATATTTGGGCCTTATTAATTATTTATTAATTACTATTAATTTTATAGGGTTTACATAGATGTACATGAAGGAGCTTGTGCTGATCACACTGGCGGGCAGACGTTGATAAGAAAGATTACTCGCCATGGATAGTTTTGACCAACCGTCAAATGGGACATGGCTGACTACATACAGTGGAATGACACATGCCAAAGATTCACAAAGATTCCAAGAACCCTGCCGATAAAGATCACGCAGATGGTCAGTCTCCCATGGTATGAGGGATAGACATTATCAATATGCCATTGATGTTGAAGGGAAAAGCTAAATACGCCATTGTTCTAGTTGACTACTTCACGAAATAGGCTAAAGTGGAACCGGTCGGCATGATCACCACAGAGAAGTTGTTCAATTTTGTAGTTAAATACATTATCTGTCGATTTGGAATCCCATAAACAATCATTTCAGATAATTAGACCCAATTCGACATCGCAAAATTCAAGAACTTTTGCAGCAAACATCAGATAGAAGGAAAAGATTTCTAGTGGTAGCACACCCGCAAGTGAATAGACAGGTGGAAGCGGTAAATAAGATAATCAAGTCCATCTTGAAGAAATGATTGGTAAAGGCCATGGCAAGTGGGTTGATGAATTATTGTTGGAACTTTGGGCTTATCGGACGAGCTACAAGTTTGCAACCGGTGATACTTCATTCGCTTCAGCCTATGGATCAGAGACTATGATTCCAATCGAGTTAGAAGTGCCTTTTCGTCGAAAAATTCATTATGCTCTTAGGATGAAGGAGGATCTCTTGCTTGAGTCCCTCGGTTTGGTAGATGAGAAGCGTGATGAAGTTTGATTTAAGAGCGGTTGCTTACGAAAAATGAGTGGTTCAACATTATAACACAAAGTTCAAGAACCGGGCCTTTGAGATCGGTGATCTCATTCTTAAACCAATCATCCCAAGTCCAATGAATTTGGGCCCGAGCTGGGAAGGTCTGTGTGCTATTGAACATAAGCTTGGAGGTGGAACTTTCAACCTAGCGATTGCTGATGGAACCACACTTCCGATAGTGTGGAATAGTGAACATTTATGATGTTATTTCACTTAAAACTGTCTTTGTATATGTTTAGCCAATTTCAATGTGATAAGGCAGACTCTATCATTTTTGTGGATATAAAATCAATTGGCATTGTGAATCGATGAATTTGTATTCTCATTAGCCTAACTATGCGCTGTGAGAAACAACAATATTGAATAATCTGCATGTGTATAGTGCAGGAATTCATGTGCTTAGAGATAGGTACTGGATAGATTTTAATGTCCATGGCTTGACTTAAGGAATATAACCATTCTAGGTATCCAAAGATAAATACCGATTATTTTTTCACCCTGATTTTGGAGTTGGAGTACAGACCCATAAGGGTGAGACGAGACAATACATTCCAAGGCCTTTGCCCGAAGATAGGCAGGGCACTAATCTCTTGCCCAGAGATTGACAAGACCAACAATCAATGCTCGGAGTTAGGAAAGATCTGATGCAAACTTCTGAGGACATACGTTGAGACATCCGAAGGTAGGCATCTGGCTCAATTAGGTATGTAGATAGTCATATATGATCAACATCCAGAGTTAGGTGAGATCAGACAAAATGTTTAGAAATGGACGTTCGAACCATCGCTCAAGGCGATTAATCTTGGTTAATGCCCAAAGGTACATATGTGAGATGCTATCCTTCAGTGGCAAAGAAGACGATGTAAAAATCCAACCTTGTCACTATCAAATGGAACTTGACTAGAGATAACGAGGCAAACTGTCATATAAGTAAGTAATAATGAGGAAGTTATCCATGCGTACACAAATATGGTGATCTTGGTATTAATCAAACTCAAATGCAGTTGCAACCAACATAAATAAGCTATGTACGTAGGAAAAAAAGCGAATTCTAAAAAGAAACCAATTTACTCTTTATTGACAGACTTTTTCAACAAAAAGCAATGGCTATACCTGCACAACATCAACCTATGTACACAGATTCAAAGCTAAACAAAAATAATAGAAAAGCAAAGGATAATTGCAATTAAGTCTTTTTCCTCCTCCTTCTCTCCTTCCTCCCCTCTCCAGAAGAGTGAGTACCGAGTTTGATAGGCTTCCTTTTGCTTATTCCCTTGCCTTTGCTCCCTTTGCAAGGTAATCTTCTAGGTCATTTTTCCAATCATAGTCGCTCCCCAAAGATTCGAGTGCTTCTCCCTAAATACCACTAGAAATGGGGGTGAAGTCGGGAACAAAGTTTGGTATACTAGGTAGTGAAAATGATAAAGGAGGAGGACTATTATCAAATTTTTCCTTCTTAATCTCCTTGGTTGTAACATCTCCTACTTTGAGGCCCAAATCTAAGCACTACAAATGCTGTAGTCATCTATAATATTAACTTCTGGTGACAAAATACAGTAATGTTAATGTTATCCATAATATTAGAAGCACGTGAATATGAAACAAAATTAACACAGATTTCAAAAACAGCCTTTCTGATTACATTGCAAAACAAAATTTCATATTCAATTACATAATCCCAAAATGAAATATAATTACTACAAATTATGCCAAGAGCGACATATGAAGATGCCCGCTTGGATGATCAGAGTATTAGATAGACATATCAGTCATAGATACATCACAGCGGTAATGATACTAAGAGCATCTCCAACCGTTAGGGAGGGTAATATCCAGGCGCTGAATATTACCCCCTTAATATTTCGACCGGGGGGGGGGGGGGGAGGGGAGAAGATAGGGACTGATTTAATCAGTGCCTTGGCCTGGGTGCCTATAAGTGGGGCGCCCAACCCCTTTACCCTCATAATTTACTATGTTTTTTTCCTTTTTTATTTTAAAAACGTCGAAATGCTGCCACCTATAACCAAAATCTAAGACATACCGTTCGACATCAGCTAGAGGAGCATGTAGGCCCAACATGCATTGCTCCAGCACCAGATACGATGATTTTCCAACTATGGATTATGTACGAGCCGCTAGAGGGATACAGTCATCGTATCTTCACTACATTGGATGCGGTCGAGGCACAATTCTAATCAATAAATAGATATCCATGAAATAAATTTTATTAAATAGGTATATGATATTATAAAGTATACTACTTAGATGTTTGAATTTAAATTATACAATAATCCCGAACAACCCATTAAGTTTTTAGTCACAGTACGTCAGCTGTCGGGGTAGTTGGGCGAAGTGTAGAGCACAACATTATGACACACTACCCTAGGTTTTAGTAGATGGTTTGCAGACCAATCCTTTTGCACATTTCTTACAAATTAGGCCACTATAGTCATTTGATCATCCATTCATAGCAGCCCTTGTTGAGAGGTGGTGGCCTATGAAACGAACTTTACATTTTTCGAATTTTGAGCTCGGTATTACCCCCGTCGATTTTTATATGTTGACTGGGATTGAGATCAGAGGCCCTGACAAGATACCATTTTCTTTTGACCATACGTTTGAGAGCCCCGAGGCCTTCACTATTTATATACCCTAGTTTGAGGAGGGTTATGTTGCCTCAGGGGCGGTTCTATCTACAGGCGTACATTGCCGCTCATATGGGCATCGAGGCTATGAGTGGCGCCGTGCTTAGAGGATTTCTGCTGTACTTATTTGGTTCAAATTTCTTTTCGAACTAAAAGAGTACCATTAGATTAGGTTACCTTGCAGCGGTAACCGATTTAGATCAGCTGCATACTATTGATTGTAGTTCCATTATACTCGGATATTTGTACACCGCTTTTGATTCTTATGCTTTGGGGGAGGTTAGTCAGATGTTTGGGTTTTGGTACATTCTTCCATGCTGGTACTATGAGTACATGATGAACATGCATCCCCGTATTGTTGAGACTGCTAGTCATGCTCCAAAGACATATTTTCCATGCATGAGACGATGGAAGCATGTTCAGTTAGTTTGTCGGGCGCCTATGGGAGTTAGAGATGACCTAATGGAGGCACGTACTCAGATTGATATGAGGTGCAGGAACAATATTTTCCGAGCACCATGGGTTGCTTATTTGATTGCCATGACACATGCGGGCTTGGTGCATGATGCTCATCCATTTTCTATTTCGTATCATTTGGGCATGTGGAGGATGATCTTACTCCCATCGGCTTTTCTTCCTATTTGATATTTGGAGAAGCGATGCTGGTTTCAGACTACTGGGGAGTTACGCATCCCTAGAGATCCATTATCTTACGACGACATGTTCGGTAGACGTTGGACCATTGGATCATAGTATATACATGGATTAAGAAAAACTGGATGGGTATATGCTTCTACATTTTTCTTAGCGGATGGGGACTATAACACCTACTGGGTAAGAGTTGCTCCTCAACGATACATGTTACCTGACTACGCTAGAGGAGGGAACTCCAATCATATAATCCCATACATTGCTAGTGGTAGAGTTGCGGCACCTCCATTTTCTTTTGATCCCACTCCATCACAGTATTCTCAGCAGCCCATTGACTTTGGTCTAGATGCCTGTTATAGAGCGTATGATCTTACCGGTACTCTTATTAAGCAACCGATAGTTTATCCTGCGGATCATAAGATTGTTGGTGTCCCCTCTGCTGGACTATACCCAACTTATTAGGTAAATCATTGTATTAATAATTCATTGTACAATATTGGTTAATCAAACATATATTGATATATTATATGTAATTACAGCATGCAGGTAGATTGGACGAGCATATGCGATATATTACCGCCATATAGCATATGACCCTCGTTCATACTCAGGCGCTCAGTCTTTAGGCTCAGAAAACTCAACAGACGATGCAAGCATATACTGATGATTTGTAGGCTTAGCTGGCTGCATTTCAGTTTGATCATGGTGGTCCTGCTCATGTAGATGACGCTACGGACGACGACGACAACAACGATGATGCCGTTGACTTAGGATGGTCATGTTGTGTACTGTTACATTTATTTTACCGTTATTTGCCTATATTGATGTACTTCTATATTGTATTGAGGACATATATTACTGTTTATTTGTTATATTGTACAGTTTTTTTACATTTACATTAAGTACATGTATTGTATTGAGGACATATATTGTATTGCATAGCTTTATTTACAGTGTCACGTCATATCAAGCACTATTTGCATGTTGTACTACTTTTGATGTTTGCATAGCTTTATTTACAACACATTTACATTAAATAGCTTTGTTGATAGTGTTACGCCATATCGAGCACTGTGTGCATGTTGCACTTCTTTTGACATTTGCTAGACTTAGCACTGTAAACACGTTGTAGTACTTTTGACGTCAATGTTATTACAAAGTGGTACAGTACTCTGTATTATTCGAACATTGTAACAACATTGCATAACTTTTTCCAAATGACATCTTCTTATGCTATATATTCTATATCTTAGCAAATCGTTCTGAATTCATCTCATCCTATTAAGTAAAAAATGGTAAATTACAGCCATATTTGCTTGTCAGAATCATACTCATACGAAGGTCCTTTAAGTCACGAGATTGCTCCTAATTTGTCTTACCCAAAGAACCAACCGGATCGTATGTTGAAATGGAGGAAAATGATTATGAAGATGTAAGAGAGCATGAGAGAACTTTGCAAGAGCAGAGGCTTTTAGAGGATGGCAGAAGACAACAGGAGGAGTGGAGGAGTAGTAATGGGAGAAGGCAAAGAGGGCTTGAAATTTAGGCTCAACTACCTCAACTAGAACAAGTGGTTTATTCTGGAGAAATATACTGTAATTGTGGAGTTAATGTTTTGTATTCCGTCATAAGAAACGGATCAAACATTGGTCGACGCCACTATAGATGCCACTATTTTTCTGATGGATATGAACTATGGCACTGGTTAGATGATCCTTTACCTCATCGTGCAGTAGTGTATGCAATTGAACTTAAATAAGAAATTGAAATGCTTAGGAGGACACTTGGTTCGGTTCGGTTATCATGTGATCAATGATGGATTATAAATCATCTGGTTTGTATTTGTTTTAGATTGTATTTGCATCATTTCAATTATCAGTTTGGTTCCACTGTATCAGTTTATGTCAATGCTGGTTGTCCTTACTGCATCGGTTTATTTCAATGTTGGTTGTCCTTTCTGTATCAGTCTTTTTCAATGTTGTTTTACAACTTACTAAAGAACTAAAAGAAAATATGTAGAACTTAAAAACCACACGTTGAACTAATAGAAAATATAAGGAACCAAATCCTAATATATTCTATTGAAAGGAAATACATAGAACTAAAATGGAAATAAATAAAACTTCATTCAAACTATCTGACATAGCTAACCCATAGATCATATGCAGCATGTCCAATAAAATTAGAACAATACTCCCCAAGGTGTGAATCATATGTAGCTGTGTTAACTAAAATAGGTCTTCTTCCTTCATTGTGCTTATAATGCTTCTGTAACGTTGACAAGTTCCCGTAAACATGACCCAAGTACTGCGAGTATCCAGAATCCATCGAATTAATCTACAATCAGGATGATTATCAAAGGTTCATTTAGAGTAAACTAGAAATCTTTCTCAATCTCCTCTTCCATATGTCTTGTATCGGCTTCTATATACGCTTTGATTTGTATCAAATAATCCCAGAGAGCCAACTTTTATTTGCTATGGAATTTTTTGTACACTTCCACAATGGAATTTTCAATTAAATAGACAATTCATAATCGTCATTATACAAATCAATGATTGTTCCTTCATAACAAATAATGTCTGCCACTTGCTAAAGTCGAGTGGACCACACTACGTATCAACAATGTCTGCTATTTGCTAAAGTTGACTTGACTATAGTCTACATTTTTTGTCCGCCACTTGCTATAGTTGATTTGACTACACTCTATATTTGTTGTCTGCCACTTGCTATAGTCGATCTGACCACACTAAATATCAATAATGTCTCCCACTTGCTAAAGTGGGTTTGACTACACTCTTCATTTTTTGTCACCCATTCCTATAGTTGATGTGACGACACTTTGCATTTTTTGTCTCCTACTTGCTAAAGTTGATTTGACTACACTCTGCATTTTTTGTCTACCACTTGCTAATGTCTGTCACTAAACCTAAATAACGTATCACTTTTATATAAGGACTTTTATATAAGGACTTCAACTTCCATTCCATGAATCACATTTAACATCTTCTTTCTTTCTCTCCTAGCATTAAACTAAATACAACAGTGGATACCTCATCTTTTGTCAAATGTATTATGGCATTCGATAGGGATTCCAATGAAGAAGATATTCTTCAAGAGGAAGCCGAATATTTGCAAGAAATAGTTGACATATGCCATGAAGCTTATGGCTCCACATCATGAAAACACGACGGATCAGTCATGGGTCGAAAATATGTAAACTGTAATCAATTTGCATTCCATAAAACTCTGATGCAAGACTACTTCAACCCTAATTGCACTTATGGGCATGATATGTTCAGGAGAAGATACAGAATGAGAAGAGATCTATTTTTAAGAATTTTAATAGATATTCAAAACAATGACAAATATTTTATTCAAAAACCAAATGCTTCAAAAACACAGGGGCTTAGCGGTGAACTACTGCACTAAGGATGTTAGCTTATGGCACCCCGCACATGCATTGGATGATGCATATCGGATCGTAGAGACGACCGCATTAGAAACTCTCGAAAAATTATACCAATCCATGGTGGATGTTTTTGGCATTGAGTACCTAAGATCTCTAAATGAGGATGTTGTGGTGCGGATTGGAGAAATGCACGAGAGCAGAGGCTAGCCTGAAATGCTTGGAAGTCTCAACTATATGCATTGGGAATGGAAGAACTGTCCAAAGCATACATGGAGCTTACAATAGTAAAGAAAGATAACCAATTATTATTTTGGAAGCCATTGTTTTATACGATTTATCGATATGACATGCTTTCTTTGGAATGCTTGGATCTAATAATGATTTAAATAATATTGAGAAGTCTCACTTATTTAATGATCTGGCACTTGGTCAAGTAACTCATGTGTCGTTTACTCTTGGGAAAAACACTTACGAGCATGAATATTATCTTAGTGATGGGATTTATCCAAAATTGAGGACCATTGTGAAAACATATCCAAACCCAATAACAGCAAATTAAGAAAAGTTTGCTGCAATGCAAGAGGGAGAAAGAAAAGATGTAGAAAGAGATTTTGGCATTCTACAATCTACATTTGCAATGATTAATAATCCATGTCAACTTTGGTCTCAGGAAAAATGTCCAGAATCATGTTTGCATGTATTATTACACATAATATGATTATTGAAGATGACATGGATATGGATGAAGAACAATGTCACTATGAATATGATGGTGCATGGAAAATGCTAGAAGTATTTCGAGATGATGTTCTTATAACAGAAGAAGCATTCAATGTTCACGTGGGACGTCAATTTTTGTGCCGAGACGTACAACTTCATAACCAGCTACAAAAAGATCTTATGAAATATATTTGGAATTACTTTGGTGATTATTAGTTCAATTTTTATATTTGATCTGTCGTGTATGTACGCTTTTGCGTCGTAATAGTATTTAAGTTATCTTATTAATATGTATTGCATTTTCTTCAAAATGTTATTTTGTTTGGTTATCGACTTTGTCTAAATAGAAACAAAAATGGTACAACATTAATTAATAACAAAATACAACAGATTTTAATAAACGATACAGTACACCGAAAGTAGTACAACTTAAAAAATTCTAAGATTGAAACAAACTACTTTAAAGGAACTTGGAAATAAGTATTTGTCGTTTGCGCTCCATCCAATACTGCTTTTGCATGTCATCCATCCCCATCAGATCTATATCCATAATCATCTCTTCTTGATTTTCCCTTTCGATATCCAGGTTTTGTTGCTCAATTTCTACAAACTAATGCATCACATCAATCGTCTCCTTCGCTAGCTTCGTTCTATCTTGGTGTCTTCTTCCATAAATTTCAAGAGCGGCATTCACTTTCGCATCCACCATGACATCAAACTTATTCCTTCTCTTCGCTGCTTTTACTCCTATTGGTCTATAACCTTCATCTGGTCTTTGGTTGAGCTCATCTGACTCATTTTATCCCTCGAATTGACTTTCCCTACTAGATGAATCACCCAAGCTAGATGAGTATGAAGATTTTGATGCTTTGTTCTTCCACTGCCCCTTTGTTTGAACGTCTCGGAGGCTCCTAGCATTATCGAAGTTCCACTTTGGTGTGCTCGTCAATAACTCTAACAGTTTAAAAATTGGTAATAATATGCATTTTTAGCTCTGTTTTCCCATGGAAAAAGCTTTACGAACCCTCATTCACCATTCTTTTCTGAAAACCAAAAAGGAATAAATTAATAGTCAAATTAAATACCAAAAACTAATAATAACAAGAAACATACCAAATGATCTTCGCCTCCCATTTCACTAGGGTTCGCTTTCTTTATTTTATAAACCATGATTCATAAAACCAAGTTTGACGATTGATTTTCCCGAATCGACCTTGAATCGCTGACAAAGATCGAGTATTTTCCGAATGCTTAAGGTTGAAGGTATTCATTATTTTATTCTAAAACTTATCGCCGCTTTGATCATTGCCTCTAATTGAGTCGTTCGTATAATGATAGTAAATGTTGCATAAATCATAGTACTCATCCCTTCTTTATGGGTTGGATGAATGCTGTGTGGGTGGAGTGCTCGGTTGTTGCTGGGTGTCGTCGAAGAAATAGTTTTGAGACTAAAAAGGACGATAAAATCTCCAGAAGATGAAGTCATTTTCAGATAATACAGGTTGAATAAAAAATTAATGAATATGTTTGTGTAGATAGGAAGAGGGAAGAGAGTGATTTTATAGAGATGGTGGAAAGAAGCCATTGGGTGAGCCGTTGGTGAATTAATCGTTATGGCTATGGGTGTTGATTAAATCAGCACCCTTTGTTGGGCACTGATTAAATCAATGCCCAGGGCCAATTTAGAAACCTGAATTGGGCCTTGAATATAAACCTTAATATTACGACTGATTTCTGCTATTGGAGTCGATTAATTTGTGGAGCCTTAATATTAAGCCTTAATAAGGCGTTGTTGGAGATGCTCTAAATAGCTCCTACATAGCTAACTTTACCTCCTGCAGTCTTTGGAAGCATATTCGTCCAACCTACTAAACCTGAAAAGACCTTAACTCCCAATCTACTCAAACTAATATTGAGAATTCGAGAGTTTAAGCGGAAAACATAAACTTTGAGTCAAACATAAAGCCTGTTTTGAATAATTCTATTATATCCCGGTTTGTTGATATTAAGTGAGACCACGACGCTTGGCGAAATGAGTTTGCCATCACTAATATCCTTTTAGAAGCACATCTTTTGCAAGTCAGAATCCTGCAATCATACCGATTATAATAGCAAGAGTAATAACATATATGCACATAAATCATGTAATCAATGGACTATCTATCCAATATTATAGCTTTATCTGGCTAACTATTAACCATTGGCTGACTCGGGCCTATCGGATATAATCAACAATCTAACTTCTGTTAAACACGTTACTTGATGGTCTGTCCTTAACTTACTTCTTCTAGGGTCAACTGATCCTAATGGTTTTGCGGACTCAGCAATAACCTATCTTTTCTCTGTATATTCCTTTCTGTGTGTAAAATCAATAGTCTTACCCATGACAAAGCCCTACGCACTAGAATTTTGGACTTATTTTAGCTAGGGGCTAATAGATAGAGTATAGGGCGCGACCCCATTCCAGTCCCATCTAATTTTCTAATATCTGAGTCATAAACAAAGGCTTAACTATCCCATGCACTTTTCCATATAAACATTTCTTTCAAATTGATTCAACCCTTTTAAATCATACTTAAACAAGGAAAATATAACGTTTTTCTTTACTCAAAATATCATTGCTATGATATATATGCTTTACACAAAACAATATTGACGAAAACCTAAATCATATATATCCCTTTAAAACAATTTAAGTTCTTTTTTAACTTAGAAAGCACTAGGCTTTAAAGCCAAAACATCACATTCGAAACCCTTGTTTAAAACCATAAACAATTTCCTTTCAAAATCATTGAAAATAACCCTTTTGAATGCTTTACTTAGAACCTAAGACATCCTCTTTCAAAACCAATTAAACTTGTCCTTCTAAAGCATTGGAAACCTTTCATTTAAACATTTAAAATATACCTTTCGAAAGCATTGGGGATCTCCCCTTTGAAACATTTATTATATACATTTCGAAAGCATTGGGTTCAAGTAAAGGATTGTTGAAAAACTGCTTTGAAACCTTTAGTAATTATTCCCTTCGAAACCATTGAAAATTTCCTTTTCGAAGCCGTTAGGTTTAACATCTAATATAACTAAGGGTCATAAAAGAACAGAGACAAAAGCATTGCTTTTGAAAGCATTAATCCTAAGCAAAAGAAAGAGGATAGTTTCGAAACCCACCCTTTCAAAACCATTGCCTCCGAAACCATTTTGAAAATAGCTGTAGGACCCTTTCGAAAGCACTGAGAAGACAACTTTAAAATAAAAAGGCAAAAGCACCCTTTTGAAACCATTTTTTTAAAGGTATAACGAAAATGGCTTTAACTAGTTCGAAAGGTAATAATGTGGCAGCATGGGTTTCAAATAGGTTCAAAGCGGCTATCCTTTCGAAAGCTTCTTTTAAAACAGAATGGCGGCAACACCTTTGAAAGCTCTTTTCTAAAACAAAGACAAGATGATTGAGTCAAAACCTAGTGTAGTTGGCTTCAACCTCTTCAAAAACAATGTTTTGACACTGTCCCTTCTACCTTTCTCCAATGCACTATGTATCAGTTGCTTAATACCATGTGCATTGGTTTCGAATAGTTTAGCGGAGGTATGGTGTCGAAAGGTAATAGATGGAAGTGGCGAAGTAGTAAATCCAAGAAAAAATGATTTTTGGCCATTAAAAGAAATTTCATTTTACTTAACTTGGCTTATTTGTCAAAATGTAATTGGTTTCCATTCAGAAATTGTCAATTAAATGTTTTTACAAATAAGCCCTTATCCTTAAATAAACATATAAAACGTTTAAATCCCTTAACTTAAATAATTTTATGATCATAGTATAATAGTTAGAAAAATTCCCCAAAAATCACAATAATTCATTTTTAATGTGCTTTCTAACATATTTAAATTTCAGATCCAAAATCAATATATGATTGCCATAAATAATTTAAACCCAATTTTAGCTATATTCTTTCGTAGAAAATTTATAATAAAATCCACAATAACTTAGAAAACTATGAAACCTGAAACCACTTCATAAATAATGTTTTCGGCTATATAACAATAATGCAAGTCATTTAATAGGTTTTCTAATCTAACATATTGCAAAATTCGTATGAAGCAACAAAAATCATCAACATGCATATATATATATATATATATTTAAAAAACATAACATGGCATATTATATGCAAAATTAATTTGGATCTAACTTGAAACCGAAATCAATATAAAAATGAGATGTAAGATAGTTATTCACCTTAGCTAGATGTTAAGATGGTTAAGATTTGCTCTTTGATTAATTTCTTCAAACTTTCTACTTGATCCTTAGCTTATCCTTTTTGATTCTTCTTGATGGTGGCCGGCCAAGATCTTGGGGTTTTAGTTTAGGTTATGAATGTTAAAATGAACAAGGAGTAGAGAATGGAAGGGTTTAAGCATTAGAATGAAAGATGTTCCAATTTTACCCTTGCCACATCCCTCTTTCCTACTTATTTTTAAATTCTCTTTTGCTTATACATTCATTAAGGCATGGCCTTCTTACTTATTAACAAATCTCAATACCTTAACCATCTACATTATTATATTTCATTTATCTAATTAAATGTCCTAAATAATCTTAGTCAAAACTAGGGTCATTAAAGGCTCCCCTCCTTAAAGAACTTCATCCTTGAAATTACAATAAGGTACTCATAACAATCAAACATAAAGGTAAAACATACCATGAAACAAGTCAGGATGAGTATCCTTAATCTTCCTCTCTGTTTCCCAAGTACATTCTTTCTTGTCATCACTCCACTGGACTTTGACTAATCTGACTGTCTTATTCCTTTGTCTCTTCTCATCTCCCACGACTATATGATCTAGTTTTCTAACTATGAAAAATACGAAAAACATTATGGACTCCTGTCAAACTATGCTGTAACATTAATTTATACATGATTTTTTCGATCCTTTCCAAAATAGGAAATGGTCCAATGAATCTCGGTGCCAGTTTTCCTGATTTTCCAAATTGGAGTACGCCTTTTATTGGTGATATCTTGACGAAAACAATATCTCCAACTAAGAACTCTTAAGTATTTATGTCTTTTATCAGCATAACTCTTTTGTCTAGATTGAGCTTCCTTTATCCTACCTCGAATCAAGTCAAGCTTCTCTACAGCTTCTCTAACCAAATCTGGACCAAGAACAAGCATGTCTTCGGTCTCTAACCAAAAATAGGAGATTTGCATGGCCTTTCATACAAATCTTCGAATGATGTCATCCCTATACTAGTCTGATAAATATTTGTTATACGAAAACTCGACTAAGTGTGGATGGTCTTCCTATGATCCTCCAAAATCTAGCACAGAAGCTCTTAACAAATCCTCCAAGACTTTGTTAACTCTTTCTATTTTCCCATCTGTCAACGGATGGTAAGCATTACTCATCTTGAGCTTGCTACCTAAAGTCTCCTGTAGACTCTTGCAAAACTCGCTAGTGAATAAGGAATCTCTGTCAATTACTAGACTACTAGGATTCTATGCCGTCTAGCTATATTCTTCATGAACAATTTAGCTAAAACAGGTGCCGTCCCTTTTGACTTAATTGGAATGAAATGGACACTCTTGGTCAACGTGTCCACTATAACCCATATACTTTCATTTCCTCTACTTGACCTTGGCGATCTATCTATAAAATCCATTGAGATAGAATCCCATTTTCAGAATGGAACATCTAAAGGCTGAAGTAACCCACTTGATTTCAGATGTTCAGCTTTTATTTGTTGACGGTTCAAACATTGCCTCACCCATAAGCCTACATCTCTCTTCATGCCTTCCTAAAAGAAACTCCTTTTCATGTCCTTATACATCTTACTTCCCTCCGGATGAATGGTAAACTTTGAATGATGGCGTTCTCCAATAACGTCCTTCTAAATGTCTCCCACATTCAGAACACACAACCGTCCTTTCTTCCTCAACTACCCATTCTAGTCAAGGCCGAAATCTTTCAATTCTTCACTCTTTGTTCCATTCCTTAACTTTCTGATCCGTTCAGCTAGTATGAGTCCTCTCCTTGCTTTGAAGCAACCTTTTCGATCATCATTGGTTGAACTTCTAAACACGACAACATAGTTGTTTCTTTGATGAAACTAGCCTCAAATCTCCATTGTATTCTACATGCAGTTAGTGCTTCTAAATTTTTCCACTCAACTATCGTTGCCAAAACTACATTTTGATGTTTTCTGCTAAGTGCATCTGTGAACTTATTTCCTTTTCCTGGTGTGTATTCTATACCAAAATCATAAGCGGCTAAAAACTCCAGCCACCTCTACTGTCTCATATTCAACTCCTTCTGAGAGAATATACACCTTAATGATTTATGATCTATATACAACACGAATATTTCTCTAAAAAGGTAATATCTCCACATCTTTAATGCGAAAATCACCACAGCTAATTCAAAATCATGAGTTGGATATCCCACTTCATGCGGTCTAAGCTGTCCGTGAAGCGTAGGAGGTCACTTTACCTCTTTGCATCAACACAGATCCTAACCCCGTTCCATATGCATCTGTGTATTCCATTAAGTCTTGATTGCCTTTTGGAACAACTAATACAGGTGCATTCGTCAATAAATACTTCAGTTTCCGAAATGCTTCCTCACACTTATCAGTCCAGACAAACTTCACATCTTTTCGAGTTAGCTTAGTTATCGGTGCTGCTATCCACGAGAAATCATTAATGAATCTTCGATAATAGCTAGCTAATCCAGGAAAACTCATTATCCTAATCAGCAACCCGGGTCTCCCTTAACTATTCACTGCCCCGATCTTAGCCGGATCTGCTGATAACCCTTACTTTGAGTATACATGACTAAGAAACTTCACTTCCTTCTTCCAGAAATGACACTTCGAAAATTTAGCTTTCAGTTGATGCTGCCCCAATGTCTCAAGCACCACTCTAAGATGAACTTCATGCTCTCTTTCATCCTTTGAGTATACCAAAATATCGTCCATGAATACTAACACAAATCTGTCCAGATGTTCTTGGAAGATTGTGTTCATCAAGTCCATGGAAAATGCTGGCACATTAGTTAGCTCGAATGACATCACTAACCATTCGTACGATCCATATCCTAGCCTAAACGCCGTTAAAGGAATACTATCCTATGCTACTCTAAGCCGATGGAATCCCGTTGCCAAATCTAACTAGGAAAATACATTGGCTCCACTCGACTAGTTGAACAAATCGTCAATTCTAGGTAACGGATATCGATTCTTTATCATCTTCTCACTCAACATATGACAATCGATGCACAATCTTACCGATCCATCCAGTTTCTTTGCAAATACTACAGCTGCTCCCCAAGATGAACTACTGGGTTTGATAAAGTTCTTACCTTCTAAATCCACCAATTGCACCTTTGTCTTCTTCATCTCGGTAGGTGTCATTCTACTTGGTGGTCTACTCACTGGTTCTAGTTCTGGTACTAAATCTATTTGAAACTCAGTAGCTTATTTCAGTGGTAGTCCTATTACGGGCTCAAAGACATCTATGAATTCTCTAACAAAGAAAACTTGATTCAACTCGTCTTCTTCGTTCATAACACCCAACAAAGCATTAACCTCAAAACTAGGGTTTTCTACGGAGTATATAATCTGATCACTACAACTAGGGTGTTTAAGTGATGTTTTCCTATCATGGAAAAATATCCTAGCATCGTATTTACTTAACCAATACATACCAAAAGTAATTCTGAACCCTTCAAAATCAAATACATGCAAACTGCAAGTAAATATATGACCCAATAATTCAAACTCCAAGTAGTTACATCTCATCCCAAGAGTCGCATACCCTCCTGTCGGGTACATATCCCTTAAGAAAGTAACTAGGTATGCAGGTTCTAGGTTAACCTTCTCTACCAAACAATGAAATATAAAAGAATGCATTGCACCAATATCAAATAGAACTCTAACTGATACACCATGAATCAAAAGCTTACCTCCCAACATAGCTTTTCCTTTCTCCCCTACCGTTGGCCTTGAGGTAGCTAGTTCTGGTGCAAAGATTTTTCCTTTTCCATCCCTGGTTGATTCCTTGCACTGGTTCTTATAATGTCCAATCTGATCACAGTTGAAGCATTTGATATTCTTCTTCCCGATCACCTTCTTTCCATCTCCTAAGCGACATTCAGTTGCGAAATACCCTTTCTTGTCACACTTGAAGCAGATAACTTCCGTCTTTCCTTTCTTGGCAGCTTCATTCTTCTGGGCTTCCTTCTTACGGAAAAACTCTCTCTTCTAGTTCTGCTGTGATGACCCTGGATTTTGCCCTATTATTTTAATAAATATATAGATGTGGATGAAAATGTTTGAAATAAAAATCAAATTCTATCAACATAAAAAAAAAGTCTAACATATGAATATAACTTAATTATTGATAAAATACATATAGAAATAAATATAAGTATAAAATGTAAGTAAACCATAATGAATGTAATTTAAATATTTATAGTTAGAATATAAAATATAAACATAAATATAAAAACATAAGTATAAAATATAAATATAAACATAAGATATAAATAGAAATATAAAATATATAAATACAAATACAATGTTATGAATTGTGAAAGCAAGAAGATAATAGAAATATTGTAGGCAAGAAAGAGATTTGCATAAAAGAAAAAATATCTATAGATAAAACAGAGATGTACTTACAAACATCAATAGGATTATATGTGACCAAAAATGGGTACATAAGCAATTAAAGCTATCTATTCTTAAGCCTAAATCAAAATCACTTCAGCCCAAAGGACGTTTGTTTGGTCAAAGAAGATAGGCAAAGGAAAATATAAAGAATGTAGCCTGTAGATATGCAGGCAAGGATGGAAGGATAAAACAAAATATGTATGTGAAGTCAGAAATACAAAGCATTAAATAAAAATATCTATGTACTAAAATAAGATAAGTATGAAACAAAACAAAAATAAATAAATATGCATGCAAGTAAAGTATGTCTGCAAAATGAATATGCAAAGCAAGAAGAAGTATAAAGGCAAATATCTATAGACAAAAATGGATAAGTGAGACATAAGGTACATGAGCAATAAATGCTTCATCTCAGCTCTAAACATTTTAGTCAAATCGAAATCTTACAAAACAATTCAGCCTCCATATACAAGAATCTTGTCTGAACATAATAAGCTGAAGCTTGTACCAGAAGCTCGTACCACTTGTTAAAACTGTTTCTATATATAAATCATACATCATACTATTTTAGTTCGTTCCAAGATTTAGTAAACTTAAGAAGCAAACCTGAGAAAAAAAAATAAACATCTTTCTTCACAAACTTAGCTTCATTCATCAAGGCAGAGAAGATTTTCAGGAATTCAAAACAGTAGCTTTTCAACAACACTTGCTTTCTATTTCAACAATCATTCAGGTGAGTAAACTTTTTTTTCAAAAGCTAAAATATATTTAAATTTGTTTTCATATGATTCTGAATGAATTATCTTCGCATGTTTATTTATATGTATGTGCTCTGTATGTATGTGAAAATGGAACTGTACATGTTGATATATATGGTTCTGTTCCAGGCTTCAATGTTTAACCATCAGAAACAAAAATTCATATCATTTTATATAAGCACTGGGATCAAAAACAAAATAGATTAGTTTTAACAAAATCTAAGTACTAAAAATATGAACAAATGTGTAAGTGTTGGAATATGTTTGCATTTGGGAATAACAGAAAAAAAATCTTTTAATTTATGTAAAACCAAGTGTTGTATTTCACTGATTCAAGATTTTAATTTGAATCATCTATGAAAAGTAAGATTTTCCAAACAAAAATCATATATAGCTTACAGTGTACGACAGAGGAATGCAGCAGCCTACCCTTTTATTTATTCATTCCTCCACGTCCTGCCTTTTACTTCATTTGTTTCGAACTGAATAAACAGAGAGCATCACTGCCATTTCATAAAGCTTATAGGAAACAAATCCAACTCAAATTGCTATTTCAATCTAAATAAATTCTAAACAACTCATGTAACAGAAAGATTATTAAAAGTAGGCTGGCAATTTCCAAACAACATTTTGATCTCTGTCTTCAAAGAAATTAAGGTGAGTATACTCCCCCTAAGATTTAACTTCTGTACAACATGCTTATGAAAAGAGTAGAAATATAAATTTATATCTGTGATGGATAATAACAGATTGTATATAGGTCGAAATGGATGCAGAAGCCTGTATATTTTCCATTTTCTCTGACTTTATAATTTGTTTCATCTTTTCTTCTTACTCTCCATAGTTCAGCAACTGTCCTTTCTACGCCTCACAACTTTTCCCATTTTCCTTTTCGTACTTTTATATGTGCACGCACGTTGTGTATAAGTAGGTATTGTGTGAGCATGTCCTTTATAGTGTTTGTATGTATTTATGCGAATGTGCAAATGGGGATGGTATGGGAATTGTTGCGGCTGTGAGTATTGGGTGCGCGAGTCCACTTTGTTGTGTAGGTGTTTTCGTGTGCAGCAGTGGTGGTTAGGTACTGGAATTCATGTTGTAAGGAGAGGTGCATGTTTGGTGATGGAGTGATAAGTTGAGGAGAGATGCATGGGGAGTAACAGTCACTGGAAAATGGGTATGGAGTATATGTTGGGTGCAGGCAGTTTGGGTACGTGAGAAAGCATGTAAGGAAGAACAATAGGAAGGGGGAGTGTTCAGCGGAGTTAGAGATGGAAATAGAGAAGTTACTGTGGGATTGGTCCAAGAAGATGGGTCCTTTGCATTGCACATGAGTGAAAATAAGCATGTAAGCTTGCGTGAGCTGATAGTATTGATGGTAGCTTCGATAGGTAGGAATCTGAGCTGTGCTTTGAGTTGGGTGAATTTATTTATATTGGTTTAATTAAAATGTTTACAGCTAAAGTCCTGATTCATTTCGATAGGAACCAAGTTGATCGATTATTTCCACATTTAGTAATGCTCTTAACACGGTTAAAACGGGTTGTAGTGATAAATTTAAGGTTAAGTGTTCGAATTGGTTTATGAATAATAATTAAAGTAACTTAAACCCTTAAATCAACATAAAACTTAGGTTAGTAATGGCTAGTGTGTTATTTCAGTTACGTTGATATGAAATACACCGAATTGAGCAATGAAATATACGTAAGACGTTTGTTGATTTGATGTTTGTAGTAAAATTTTCTTTGTGAATATGACACTTTGAAATTGGTCGGTTTTGTTAAAATACCTGGGCTTAAAGATGGAGCGATGCTCGAAGTTGTTCTCTAGTTTTTAGAAGGTGGATGAGATTTGGTTTAGTCACGAATGGGAATCCGGCTCAGGTTCATTTTTCCTTAAACCGAGGTCTAAGGCAATAATAATATTGTTAACAAGTTTATAAACAAAAGAAGTGGGCCAGTATTCAAAGTAAAATATGAAACAAGATTTCAAAACAAAGGTGTGGATCAGGTTTCTAAATATATAGATTTGAATGTTTTTGAAATTAAATTGCTTTGCTTTGGGGTAATTAATATTCAGTTGATTAATTAATTAAATCTCTAACTTTTCCAAAATTAAAAAGGAAAATACTTGATGAGAATAATTAAAGGAATAATTACTTAGTGGAAGAAATTAAGGATTGATTACCCAGTGTAATTAATTAAAGGGTTGATTATTTAAAGAAATTAATTAAAGGTTAGTTAATCAATGAGTGTGATTTATTAATGGATAATTAATTAATGTAAGTAATTACAGAATAATTAATTTGAGTAATTAATTAAGGATAAATGAAATAATTATTGATAATTAATAAGAATAATTAAAGGTTAATTGATGTGGATGGTTAAAGATTAATTAATGTGTGTAATTAACTGGGGGCTAATTACTTGATGTAATTAAGATGGCAATTAAAGGGATGATTAATTAACTGGATATAATTACCTAATGTTAAAAGTAAGATTCATAAGAAATTAATAATTAATTAAATTCATTGGTAGGTAATTAAATTAATTAAAAATGGTATGACTAATTTATCTTGCTTATGAACGATTGAATGATATTTGAATGCCTTGGATTATTTGTTATCCCTGATATGTGATAGTGATGCTTGTGGAATGAAATGTTTTGTAATATGATAGGTTGGGTTAAACAGAGATAATGGGGTTATCTATGATGAATTGTTGCGTAAATGGACATCCAGTATTTAAAGTTTGAAGTATATTTTATTTGATAATTTGGTTAGGATGACATGAGTCTCGAAGAGACCAGGGACGGGTATTAGGAAATACCCAAAACCACTTCGAATTTTTTTTATATATAAATTGTTTTGTGAAATCAATAGGCTGGAATGAAATGAGTTAGGTGAATTGGATTATTTTATCTAAGTTTGGTACTTAGAAATTGATATGTGAAATAAGTGTTGTCTATAGTAAATTGTGAATTGATTAAATTGACATATGTTACCCGGGTTTATATAAGTTGTTATTTGGGTATTCCATGATTAGTTGGGTTTACTCACGCTGGTTTCCAGCCCGACCCGGGTGTTACTTTGGTGTAATGCTCGGGTCAGACCGAGTATTACAGATTTTCAGGTGGGTACGTTCTGGAGCTCAGGAGGCGAGCTGGATGGAAATAGCGTATAGAGTATTTCCGCTGTAGTATATTATTGTGTATCTGAGACTTGATTTGTATACGTCCAGTGTCTGTATATATGTGTGACTCTAATGTATATTAAATGTAATCAACGGATATAGTACTCTTTTGTAAACTGTTATTTATTATTATATTTTATCCGCTGCGAATGTGAGTTGTTGATGTTTCTATTCTTCTTCTTCTTTTATCTCTTTTTTCTATAACTATTTGGAATTTTCGGCTTCGAAAATTCCGGGTCGTTACAGTTGGTATCAGAGCTGAAGGTTAAGCGAGAACCTTGGCTCTGGTGGGGATTACTCATTGAATAGAGTCTGTAGTACTCTAGAATGAGTTGAGTGTGTGTGTGTGTGTGTGTGTATGAGAGCGTACTTGTTATTTGCTTATAAAGATTTTTAATGATTTTATATAAATATATATATATTTTGATATATATAACAACATTTCCTTCTAATGAATATTTAGATGATTGGTTGTTAAATTATTGGAATTAAGTTAAGAAGTAATATAAAATACGACCAAATTGAAACTTATAACCAAAGTTGAAGAATAAACTAATATAACAAAATGGAATTTGAAATATAGATTGTGAATGTAATTTATAAATTGAAATAAACTTCATAAATAAATGAGATTATAATTTGAAATAGAATTCCAGAGAATATTTGAAAATAAAGGAAGATGAAAATTCCAGAGTAATGTTTAAATATGAATTGGATAGATGGGGAATTTGGAATTTTTGGGAAAATTTAGAATTCCTTTGGATTTGGAAGTGGTTTCCAAAGGTTTTGGAGAAATAATAGTATTATTTCGTAAATATTTTTGGTGTTGAATTGGAAATCTGGAAGATTTGAAATTAAAAATATTTGAAAATGTTTTTAAAGAAATAAAAGCATTGAACTCTTTCGGTCACTGGAAAATAACGTCGGTGATGACTGCAGCATCATCGATGTTTATTTTCGAGTTTCTAGAAGAAAAATTGCTACCGAATTGTTTTAATTTGGAATTGTTGGTGAACTGGGTTTGGTTTTGAAATTCGAAGGGATAATTGAATTTGCCAAAGAATTTTGGATATAGTTGAATTCTAAGGTGGTATTGAAATTTTGGAAATTGGTTTAAACTCTGGAATCTTGATTAAAATGTTTATGAAATAATAAAATATTTTGGTTAAATAAAATGTATAACTCCAAGTTAAATGCAAAGTGTGAATGTAATTGATTTTAAATAGAAGTTGTAAAATTTAAATTATAATTAAAGTTGTACAAGTTTAAAATTCAAATGGGAAATTTGTATTGGATTAACTGGAAAAGGGTATTGAACTTGAAGAGAGTTTAATTGATATTAGTCCAGATTTATCTGAATAATTTGGAATTGTAATTAAAGTGGAATTGGTTTAAGATCGAATGGAATTTGATTTGAAGTTGGAAGGAAATTGAGAATCAATTCAATTTGAATTGGGAATGAATCAAGTCCAATGGAAATTAGAGTAAATTAAATTGGGATTGGGTTAATTTAAATGGAGTGGAAATTTAAACTGAATTGTTGGGGAAGTGAACAGTTTTGACTCTAGACCATTTTCAATGTAAATTGTTTTAATATAAATAGTTTTAAATCTATTTTCTTATCTATTTACTATACAACTTTCTTTTTAAAACCTAAACTATTTTATACTGGTTTTGCCACTACTTTTGGAACTCTTTAACTATTTTACAACTGTTTTACAAACTAATTACTAATTTTCAACTAAGTTACGAATTAATTTCTATTTTACAACTATTTCGCAATTATTTAAGATTTCTATAACTATTTAACTATTGTCCAACTCTTTTACAATTGGTCAATTATTCTACAACTATTTTGCAAACTATTGATTATTTTTCAACTACTTATCTATTTTCAAAATTTTCAAGCTATTTCCTAAATATAAACTGGTCGGAGTTCAAACTGTTATTGATTAAATACCCAACTGGGATAAGAATTGAGGTAATAATCCAAATGAGGATTAAGGCAAATGTGAATAAGTGAATGGAAAATTTAAGTGAATGTGAATAGAAAGGAAATTGATATTGGAAAGAGTAATCAAATGTGAATATTTGATTTTGGGTAAACAAAGTTATATCTTTGTTATATATTCTTCCCTTGTTGAATCTATTGCTAGAAGAAAAGGATTTTGGAAGTGTTTGAAGTATAAAAGGAATTTTATACGAGTTTAAAGTGATCCAAGGTTTTAAAAATTATATATATCTGTATATATATAAAGGGTCTATGAGGATTTTGGAAAAGGTTTTGGGAACCTTTGGATTTGGAAAGGCTTTTGATTTTTTGGGTAAAATCAATATTGAATTTGGAAAGCCTAGTTTGAGAATTATCGATTTTGGAATAATCGATTTTGTGTAAAGGAGCTTTGATGAAATTCATACTAGGTGTATGATTTGAAAGATACTATATGTGTATAGTATAAAGTGTTTTGATGATAGCTCTGGGGAAAAAGGCGCTCCCTTGGAATGGACTTCTCAGGAATGCCATTGGGTGGCGCTGCCTTGAGCCCCGGGGGGTTCTAAAGTTGATCCTGTGAGGAATCCGGACAGAACTAGTTCCTGAGGATTATGGGTAGTGTACCATAGCGAAAATCATGTGTGCCGCGGAGAGCCAACAGTCTGCGTTTGATTTTATATCGGTAGACTGCGATACTATGGTATACCACATAGCGAAAGTCGTGTGTGCCGCTGAGAGCCAACAGTCTGCGTTTGAGTTTATCTCGGTAGACTGCGACCTATGTAGGAGTGGAGAAGTTTCATTTCGATAGCGAAAATCAGAGGCCGCTGAGAGCCTGCAGTTACATGGACTTTTGCTGCGATGGCAACGTAACCCTGGATATAACTATGATCTGTTGTGTGGGTTCCATGGCGTAATCGAGAGGCCGCGGAGAGCCTGCAGTTGCATGGACTTTTGCTGCGACGGCAATATAACCCTGGTATGTAACTGTGACCATGGAATGGGGGTGATGATTTCCAGAGCATTCTCACCAAAGGTATATCCTCTATTTTCAAAAACTGTTTTCTATATTTTCAATAAAATTATTTTCACACGTATTTTCACTGGATGTTGGAAATGGGTCGGCCAAGCACTTATAGATTTTCAGTTGTACGCCTGATCAACGTATGACCGAATTTCTGTGAGGACAAGGATAGACTTGTCAAGACATCGAGTTATAAAAGTATTTTATAAAAACTATTTTAGAAATATTATATTGATTTTTAAAGTAGTTTAAAACTGATCAAAGAAAATTTATATGATCTTAAGCATTTTAATAAATATGGCTTCGTTTCTTTTCGAGGACGAAAAGATTCAAAGGGGGGAGGAATGTGACGACCCTGGATTTTGCCCTATTATTTTAATAAATATATAGATGTGGATGAAAATGTTTGAAATAAAAATCAAATTCTATCAACATAAAAAAAAAGTCTAACATATGAATATAACTTAATTATTGATAAAATACATATAGAAATAAATATAAGTATAAAATGTAAGTAAACCATAATGAATGTAATTTAAATATTTATAGTTAGAATATAAAATATAAACATAAATATAAAAACATAAGTATAAAATATAAATATAAACATAAGATATAAATAGAAATATAAAATATATAAATACAAATACAATGTTATGAATTGTGAAAGCAAGAAGATAATAGAAATATTGTAGGCAAGAAAGAGATTTGCATAAAAGAAAAAATATCTATAGATAAAACAGAGATGTACTTACAAACATCAATAGGATTATATGTGACCAAAAATGGGTACATAAGCAATTAAAGCTATCTATTCTTAAGCCTAAATCAAAATCACTTCAGCCCAAAGGACGTTTGTTTGGTCAAAGAAGATAGGCAAAGGAAAATATAAAAAATGTAGCCTATAGATATGTAGGCAAGGATGGAAGGATAAAACAAAATATGTATGTGAAGTCAGAAATACAAAGTATTAAATAAAAATATCTATGTACTAAAATAAGATAAGTATGAAACAAAACAAAAATAAATAAATATGCATGTAAGTAAAGTATGTCTGCAAAATGAATATGCAAAGCAAGAAGAAGTATAAAGGCAAATATATATAGACAAAAATGGATAAGTGAGACATAAAGTACATGAGCAATAAATGCTTCATCTCAGCTCTAAACATTTTAGTCAAATCGAAATCTTACAAAACAATTCAGCCTCCATATACAAGAATCTTGTCTGAACATAATAAGCTGAAGCTTGTACCAGAAGCTCGTACCACTTGTTAAAACTGTTTCTATATATAAATCATACATCATACTATTTTAGTTCGTTCCAAGATTTAGTAAACTTAAGAAGCAAACCTGAGAAAAAAAAATAAACATCTTTCTTCACAAACTTAGCTTCATTCATCAAGGCAGAGAAGATTTTCAGGAATTCAAAACAGTAGCTTTTCAACAACACTTGCTTTCTATTTCAACAATCATTCAGGTGAGTAAACTTTTTTTTCAAAAGCTAAAATATATTTAAATTTGTTTTCATATGATTCTGAATGAATTATCTTCGCATGTTTATTTATATGTATGTGCTCTGTATGTATGTGAAAATGGAACTGTACATGTTGATATATATGGTTCTGTTCCAGGCTTCAATGTTTAACCATCAGAAACAAAAATTCATATCATTTTATATAAGCACTGGGATCAAAAACAAAATAGATTAGTTTTAACAAAATCTAAGTACTAAAAATATGAACAAATGTGTAAGTGTTGGAATATGTTTGCATTTGGGAATAACAGAAAAAAAATCTTTTAATTTATGTAAAACCAAGTGTTGTATTTCACTGATTCAAGATTTTAATTTGAATCATCTATGAAAAGTAAGATTTTCCAAACAAAAATCATATATAGCTTACAGTGTACGACAGAGGAATGCAGCAGCCTACCCTTTTATTTATTCATTCCTCCACGTCCTGCCTTTTACTTCATTTGTTTCGAACTGAATAAACAGAGAGCATCACTGCCATTTCATAAAGCTTATAGGAAACAAATCCAACTCAAATTGCTATTTCAATCTAAAGAAATTCTAAACAACTCATGTAACAGAAAGATTATTAAAAGTAGGCTGGCAATTTCCAAACAACATTTTGATCTCTGTCTTCAAAGAAATTAAGGTGAGTATACTCCCCCTAAGATTTAACTTCTGTACAACATGCTTATGAAAAGAGTAGAAATATAAATTTATATCTGTGATGGATAATAACAGATTGTATATAGGTCGAAATGGATGCAAAAGCCTGTATATTTTCCGTTTTCTCTGACTTTATAATTTGTTTCATCTTTTCTTCTTACTCTCCATAGTTCAGCAACTGTCCTTTCTACGCCTCACAACTTTTCCCATTTTCCTTTTCGTACTTTTATATGTGCACGCACGTTGTGTATAAGTAGGTATTGTGTGAGCATGTCCTTTATAGTGTTTGTATGTATTTATGCGAATGTGCAAATGGGGATGGTATGGGAATTGTTGCGGCTGTGAGTATTGGGTGCGCGAGTCCACTTTGTTGTGTAGGTGTTTTCGTGTGCAGCAGTGGTGGTTAGGTACTGGAATTCATGTTGTAAGGAGAGGTGCATGTTTGGTGATGGAGTGATAAGTTGAGGAGAGATGCATGGGGAGTAACAGTCACTGGAAAATGGGTATGGAGTATATGTTGGGTGCAGGCAGTTTGGGTACATGAGAAAGCATGTAAGGAAGAACAATAGGAAGGGGGAGTGTTCAGCGGAGTTAGAGATGGAAATAGAGAAGTTACTGTGGGATTGGTCCAAGAAGATGGGTCCTTTGCATTGCACATGAGAGAAAATAAGCATGTAAGCTTGCGTGAGCTGATAGTATTGATGGTAGCTTTGATGGGTAGGAATCTGAGCTGTGCTTTGAGTTGGGTGAATTTATTTATATTGGTTTAATTAAAATGTTTACAGCTAAAGTCCTTATTCATTTCGATAGGAACCGAGTTGATCGATTATTTCCACATTTAGTAATGCTCTTAACACTGGTTAAAACGGGTTGTAGTGATAAATTTAAGGTTAAGTGTTCAAATTGGTTTATGAATAATAATTAAAGTAACTTAAACCCTTAAATCAACATAAAACTTAGGTTAGTAATGGCTAATGTGTTATTTTAGTTACGTTGATATGAAATACACCGAATTGAGCAATGAAATATACGTAAGACGTTTGTTGATTTGATGTTTGTAGTAAAATTTTCTTTGTGAATATAACACTTTGAAATTGGTCGGTTTTGTTAAAATACTTGGGCTTAAAGATGGAGCGATGCTCGAAGTTGTTCTCTAGTTTTTAGAAGGTGGATGAGATTTGGTTTAGTCACAAATGGGAATTCGGCTCAGGTTCATTTTTTCTTAAACCGAGGTCTAAGGCAATAATAATATTGTTAACAAGTTTATAAACAAAAGAAGTGGGCCAGTATTCAAAGTAAAATATGAAACAAGATTTCAAAACAAAGGTGTGGATCAGGTTTCTAAATATATAGATTTGAATGTTTTTGAAATTAAATTGCTTTGCTTTGGGGTAATTAATATTCAGTTGATTAATTAATTAAATCTCTAACTTTTCAAAAATTAAAAAGGAAGATACTTGATGAGAATAATTAAAGGAATAATTACTTAGTGGAAGAAATTAAGGATTGATTACCCAGTGTAATTAATTAAAGGGTTGATTATTTAAAGAAATTAATTAAAGGTTAGTTAATCAATGAGTGTGATTTATTAAGGGATAATTAATTAATGTAAGTAATTACAGAATAATTAATTTGAGTAATTAATTAAGGATAAATGAAATAATTATTGATAATTAATAAGAATAATTAAAGGTTAATTAATGTGGATGGTTAAAGGTTAATTAATGTGTGTAATTAACTGGGGGCTAATTACTCGATGTAATTAAGATGGCAATTAAAGGGATGATTAATTAACTGGATATAATTACCTAATGTTAAAAGTAAGATTCATAAGAAATTAATAATTAATTAAATTCATTGGTAGGTAATTAAATTAATTAAAAATGGTATGACTAATTTATCTTGCTTATGAACGATTGAATGATATTTGAATGCCTTGGATTATTTGTTATCCCTGATATGTGATAGTGATGCTTGTGGAATGAAATGTTTTGTAATATGATAGGTTGGGTTAAACAGAGATAATGGGGTTATCTATGATGAATTGTTGTGTAATGGACATCCAGTATTTAAAGTTTGAAGTATATTTTATTTGATAATTTGGTCAGGATGACATGAGTCTCGAAGAGACCAGGGACGGGTATTAGGAAATACCCAAAACCACTTCGAATTTTTTTTATATATAAATTGTTTTGTGAAATCAATAGGCCGGAATGAAATGAGTTAGGTGAATTGGATTATTTTATCTAAGTTTGGTACTTAGAAATTGATATGTGAAATAAGTGTTGTCTATAGTAAATTGTGAATTGATTAAATTGACATATGTTACCCGGGTTTATATAAGTTGTTGTTTGGGTATTCCATGATTAGTTGGGTTTACTCACGCTGGTTTCCAGCCTGACCCGGGTGTTACTTTGGCGTAATGCTCGGGTCAGACCGAGTATTACAGATTTTCAGGTCGGTACGTTCTGGAGCTCAGGAGGCGAGCTGGATGGAAATAGCGTATAGAGTATTTCCGCTGTAGTATATTATTGTGTATCTGAGACTTGATTTGTATACGTCCAGTGTCTGTATATATGTGTGACTCTAATGTATATTAAATGTAATCAATGGATATAGTACTCTTTTGTAAACTGTTATTTATTATTATATTTTATCCGCTGCGAATGTGAGTTGTTGATGTTTCTATTCTTCTTCTTCTTCTATCTCTTTTTTTTATATAACTATTTGGAATTTTCGGCTTCGAAAATTCCGGGTCGTTACATCTGCCTACCTTGAGTTTCCCGTGCCTTATTTCCATTTAGGAAAGCAAGCGTCTCCTCATGTCTCAAAGCCATCTCAATAACTACATCACATGGATCCATAATATGTAGCAGAGTGGCTCTAGCAAGATCGGGTTTCAATCCGCATACGAACTTCTCATTTCTTTTGATAACCTTGTCAACCGTAGCATACCTATACCTTGATAACTCCTCAAATATGGTAGCATACTGAAGCACTGTCATGTCTCCCTGCTCTAACTCAGAGAACTTCCTAAGCAAAGTTAACTTAGCAATCTCCGACATGAATCTTTCCTCAAACCTCCTTTTGAATTCTGCCCAAGTCTTGGTCTCCTCGTTAACTCTTACATTGACACTGTTCCACCAATAGAGTGTTGCTCCTTCAACTGTCTAGAAGAAAGTATCCTCTTCTGCTTATCAATAAGCCCCAAATTAGCAATAATACTTTCATAATGAAGTAACCAATTCTCCACTTCAAATTGTGTCCTCGGTCCTGATAAACAGTTTTCCTCCAAACCTAGCATAGTCTTTACTTAATACTGCATAGTTATTGACCACCGGAGCTCCTTGAATTCCTCCTTCAACATTTCCTCCGACTAAACCTGCATCAACTCCAGCCTGCATCATATTAACGAAGAACTGATACATAGCTCCCATATCAGCTTGCGGCGCTCCAACACCCAAATTAGCAGCTTGTGTCTGACTTGGATTCCTTCTAGTGTTCGGTCTGGCATATCCATTGGTTGTGGTACTTCCTCCACCAATGTTAACTCTTTCACTCCTAGCATCGATATCTTACATCCTTAAAATTTGCATTCGACCCTATGTAAGAACAGAAGAATAGCCTATGAGAGATGGGAGAATAGAGATAAAGCATACACTTATATATAGAAAATACAAGTACGTTACTATAGCGTTATCCCACACCCTAGTCTTTTATCTAATTCCTTAGGATTATTGTTTTAAAATCATTTTAAGTTTAAAATTTCTTTCAATTTATCATAAACATATGCTGACCAAGTTGTAACATCCCTAATTTGAGGCCCGAAGCTAAGCGCTACAGAAGCTGCAGTGGTCCATAGTATTAACTTCTGATGACAAAATATGGTAGTGTTAATCGTATCCATAATATCAGAAGCACATGAATACGAAAAAAATTAACATAGATTTCAAAACAGCCTTTCTAATTACATTGCAAAACAACATTTCATATTTAGTTACATAATCCTAAAACGATTCTAGATTTTGATCAAGTATAATTATTACAAATTATACCAAGAGCGACATATAAAGATGCCCCCTTGGATGATCAAAGTAATAGATAGACATATCAATCATAAATTCATCACAACAGAAATGATACTAAATAGCTCCTACATAGTTAACTTTGCATCCTGCACATCTTTCGAAGCTTATTCGTCCAACCTACTAAACCTGAAAAGACCTTAACTCTCAATCCACTCAAATTAATTTTAATCACCCGAGAGTTTAAGGGGAAAACATAAAATTCAAGTCAGGCATAAAGCCTAGTGTGAATAATTCTATTACATCTCGGTTTTCTAATATTAAGTGAGACCATGCCGCTAAGCAGAACGGGTTTCCCTTCACTATTATCCTTTTAAAAGCATGCCTTTGCAAATCAAAATCCTCCAATCAAACTGATCATATTAGCAAGAGTAATAACATACATGCATATAAATTAGGCAATCAATAGACTATCTATCCAACATTATAGTTTTATCTAGCTAATTACTAACCGTTGGTTGCCTCGGGCCTATCAGACATAATCAACAATCTAACTTCTATTATACAAGATACTGGACGGTCCATCCTTAACTTACTTCTCCTAGGTTCAACTGATCCTAATTGATCTGCTGGCTCACCAGTTACCTATCTTTTCTCTATATATTCCTTGTTGTTTGTAACATCATTTTAATCTTACCTATGACAAAGCCCTACACATTGGAATTTTAGACTTATTTTAGCTAGAGGCTAATAGCAAAAGTATAGGGCACGACCCCATACATGTAACGAACCGATTTTTCGCACCCCGAAAACCCACACTGTTACTCCTCGGTCACGGATTCCCAAGGCTCGAAAAACAAACTCATTAAGGATGAAATAAAAGAAACAAGAACAAAATAGAATAACAAGCGGAATAGAACAGAATTTCAAAACTCATGGAGAAAATATAATACTGAATAATATATTTACGACAAAAAACTTTTAAAAACATATCAATTAGAGTCTAACCTATGATCAGCCTCAACAGTAATAAACTATGTCCTTATGATTGCTGAAAAGATAAACTACAACAAACCTAGCATCCATAAGTAATAGGACTATGCCCATACGTAGATGCGGATCTCCAGCACACCTCTGGAAAGCTCGAACCTCCTATCATGTTGCACTATGCCAAAGCAAATGCGACCCTATGTGATCTTTATCCAAGAAACATCCCAAGTCCAGCCTTCTTGTTTCTCGGCTTGCATAGCTAATTCTAAAATTACTCGGTACTGACCTGAGTGTTGAAAACACCCAGATCAGGCTTGGAAAAACCAGTGTAAGAACACAATCCCAAATGTGACAGTGTCACAATTGGACGCCAAATGAATCACCCCATACTCCTTAATATACCAAAAAGACACATTAAAAGGCGTGGTGCGTTGTAGGTATAACCGAACTAACAGAGAATAAGATTCACAAGACAAAAATAGGTAAAAACAGTGGAAACTAAATAGTAACTTGTTAAAACAAAATCTTCGTAATTGCTTCGTAAAACAAATAAGTCAAAATACAAACACAACATACATGTCCCAAAACCCAATATATCTCATGAAATAAAAATTCGTAGTCTCAACAAAAAATCATAGTACAAATATTCCTCATAATAAACCAGTACATAGAAAGAGCTAAAGCTAGAAAAAAGAAATACATGGTAGAAATCTTCTCCAAGAATCCTCCAAGTAACCGCAATCTACTATCCTCTCCCTTGATTGCCTATGGGGGAAAGGGGAAATAGAGGAGTGGATCATATTAAAAGTCCAGTAAATGATGGTAACTACTAGAATCTTTAAGCAAAGTAAAAGTAATAGACCCTTCAATAGTTCTAGTATATAAAAGGAAATAAAGAAAATAGATAAACTAAAAATAAATACGATTAAATTATTGCTCAATTTATAAGATAGGTTTACTTTGATTATTTGCACTTGTCTTTGATAGCTGCTTGATTAGGCTGAATTCATAATCCTATAATTAGGCTGAAATCCTAATTCTACCATTTGATCGGCCTGCTACTCCATAGACCTTACCACGAACTAGATGTTATATAACTCCCCACACAATAGCTAATGGTAACTATGAAAGATACACAAAGCACCCACTATGGACTAGACGATACATAGCTCCCTACATAGAAGGCAATGGTATCTATGAAAGACGCACATACTAAGCGCTTGGAACTCATAGCAATTTCTGAGCACTGAAATGGAAGTCGCACGCGTAACTGCCACCATGCTCATGCTACCTGTTGCTCACCTATTGGGTCGTATTATTACCACGACTCATCAAAAATGTGCCCCTCGTCTCACTTCAGGATTTTGTGAAACACCGTGTCCGTAGAAAATATAAGGGAATGCTGCCGCTACTAGCCTATCATCCAAACAATATCTAATAGCGCCCTTGTCCAAATCCCCTATGATTTGAACATCTCTATATTGACCAATTACTACCACTACTAGCATAAGCGTGCCCCTCGTCTCACTTTAGGTTTATGTGAAACACCTTACCCATAGAAAATAATAGGGGAATGCTATTTGGTACAAGTCCTACTTTAATTCTTTTCTTATTAAATTAGATACATTATTTAAATAAGCCTTTACTCTTGTTCTTACTATCCGTGCATATTAATTTATCCTAAGTCTTAAAATAAGCCTTATTCCGTTCTATTTCTTATTATAACCTACATTATAATCATTCTTATTACTTAACCCAAGGTCTAAGTGTGAAAATAAGCTTCTTTCTTCGTTTATTCTCTTTAGTTATAATTCTAAGTTATAACTAGGCCAATCTCTTTACTTCGGTCCAATTAATGTCATAATTAGGCAAAATTTTAGTCCAATTCCATTTATATTACAGTCTTTATAATTTACATCTTATATTCCATTATTTCAGATTTTTTATAATTTAATCAATTTCCCGTTAATTCTATTTAATCCATACACGAAGAAGAAGGAGGAGGAAGAAAATAAAACTAAAAAAAGAAGGAAATCTATGGCGTAAGAAGAAGATGTAAATAACGCATAAATAATAGTAAATAAACTAAATACTGTAAATAAATTATAAATAAATGGAAAAGCTAGAAATAAACTAAAATTAATTGAAAAGAATAACTAGAAGAAATAGATTGAAAATAATTCTAAAAACTGTAAATAAATTACTAAAAAGGTTACTCCAAAAATCCTAGTAAAACTACAACTTTTGGAAACCTTGTTATTTTAAATTACATAAAGAAATTTAAAATAATTATAATCACTCGTCTCTGCTCCTTAGCTCTTCCCTTTAGGCTTTCACGGATCCACTTGGGGTTGTTAAATATTTTTAGTTAAAAAAATTTCCTCCTTGGAAAATTATTCCGCTTAGGGTCCTTCTGAAGAGGTGAACCCAATTGGAGAAATCTTAGAATGAGAAAAAGTGTTAGGCCTAGGGTTCTATTTGTAGGGGTAGAAGTGGACCTTAGACCGTTGGATTTTGGGATTGTATAACATGCAACCGCATCATAGGCTGAGTAGGAGCCATCGCATGTAAGAATAGAAAGACCAGATTGAAATAAAAAATGCAAATGATATGCAAAGTCGGCTAAATTCATGCTCATCGTTCGAACGAATGAACATTCGTTCGTGCATGCGGTTCGACCGGGCGGCCGACTGCACCCTTGCCCAGGTCGACCAGTCGACTAACTAGTCGACCTAGCCATACATATATATGTACATATTAGTTGTCTTGTTTAATTCATATCTCGTTCATATTAGCTTGGTTTCTCACGATTGATATATGGAAATTGACTAGAAAATTACCACGGACACAATGGTGCAACTCCCTTGGCTCAATTCTGATAATTTCACAAAGTTATTTTTATTATTTAATTAATTAACAAATTAATTAATATGGATTAAATTTTGGGTTGTTACACCAAACCAGAAATTCGTATTTTGAAAACAAAGGGTATCTCATAAGACCACGGAGGATAAAAATACTGAATGCGTTTTCGGCTTATGATAACCATAAAATGATTACGCCAAAAATAAGGGATATTATTTTTAAAGTGCTTTTCAAGTAAACTTATGAATCTTAGCTAAAATTGTTACATTCATTAAATTCCAGCTTTGGTTTGCAATCAAAATCGTACAAGGCTCTTAATGGATTATTGGTTTCCATACTAGAAACTAAGAGACTACCTTCTATACAGTACACCTTTAGGGGGATGCACTTGGGTGTGAGTTCCCAACCCAATGCCTAAACGAGACTGCCTATCCAACCGATAGACCAAATACGCCATTTTCCTCATTCGTTTCCAACCATTCGAGCGCGCTCATACCATATACTTTAAATCCCGACACATAGAGGGAAACTAGTATTCTGTCTAGAAGGAAAAATGTGGGCATTCTCTTGGGTGCTAAACCATGATTCATCTTGTTGCACGCCTTGTTTCAATCACTCCCCATTTGATGAGCCTCAAGGTAACACATTACCTTTTCATTCCAGCTCATTCACTCTGAATGCCATACTGCCAGATCTGCCAATTACTAATTGACTCCTAAAAAAATGCAACCTCCAAGCTCGTACGTCTCAAAGGAGGGTGTTAAGCAAAGAGAAGTTGTCTTCTCTGCCATCAAACTGATGTACGTTTGTAAAAGTCAATGTTCATAATCATTGGAAATGCTTTGTCAAACATTCTCTCATGTAAACCATCCAGGTGAAGGAGGAACCGAAGGCACCAACCCACTGCATCCCTAATCGCAGTAGCCGCAACCCTCGCATCATCGTAGATCTCATAACAAGGAACCACTGCTATTCGTTTACCTCGGGAGCAACTCTGAGGTTATCAACAAACAACCCGCTTGCCATAGAAAATCTTTGGTCTTCCACGTCATAGATATTTTCCATCTTGGTTTCTTCAATCATCTGTCCATTTTTGGAACGTCGTTCATTGATTCAAAGTGGTCTTCAGATCGGGACTTTACCCTAAATCTGACTCCGTTTTCTGAAATAAAATGTGTATATGTGTATATAGAATTGTTAAGCCTCATTTAATTTAATTACTTATTCCATTTTTCCCGATTAGAATTAGTTCATGGCTGTAAAACAATAAGAAAATAATTTTCCAAGTGCAAACCCCGAAGGCCGAAACCAACATCAGATCGACACCCACAAAACTACCCACCTTAACATCACAACGATCGAGTTCCAATTCCTTTTCGCTTATCTGGTTCCCTTTTCTTTATCTTGTCAAAACTTTTACACGATCTGTGACAAGTACCTGGATATGCTTTTCGATCCGTTCCACCCCTCGTCTAAGAAATAAACAAGGTCTAATGGATTTCTCATCCTATTAACTACCTTGTTTACTTTCTCAGATCTCACAGGTGGGACAAGATGTACTCTTAGGTATTACCGCATACCCTTTCTGTTATTTAATTTAATTCTTATTCAGAGATAATACCTCATTCATAACTTAAGTCTTCGATTTCAAACTTAGTTATTTGTCAGCAAACAATGAGGCCTTAAAAGTCGGGGAACTATTTCCTCTCATACGTTGGTTCGATCACATTCTTTATCCTTTAAATAACAGTTGCTTCCATACCTCGAAGTCTAATGCCACTTCCGAGCTTATTTCCAAATATTTTTTTATTATTTTAACAATTCATTTGACTATAGAATTTTATCATTTTTATAAATCTTTAGAAAATTCTCAAATAAATCATAAAAATCATAATTAATCATTATGAAATCATTCATAAAAGATTTGGGTCAAAAATTCTTTTCGTTTCCTTAATTTCATAACCTAATTCCTTAATCGCTTGTAAATAGTGATTAACTAGGTCATTTTTCGTAATTATACTTTTGATTAAGTATAAACTTATTTTTACCTTCAAAAATCCTATTATTATATTAATAATGAATTTAGAAATTTATTTCATAATTTTCAGAACTACAAAACTCTATTTATAAAAATCTGGATTTAACCGCTCTTACAACGACCTTTTTTAAAAACCGTTTTACTCATAACTTGAGATTTTCAAATCAAAAACTTAAATTTTTGGATCCATTTGAAAGCTATTAACTTTACAGACAAAACGTTTTCCATTTCAAGTCATTCCGACTTGAAACACATTTTACACATCCGTTAGAAATTATAGGTCGCATAACCGCAAACTATCATTTCGAAAAGTGCCCAATTTTGACCGTTTGGTGAATTGTTCTGGAACTTGCCCGGGACACTTTCAAAACACTTATAAATAATTATAAATTGTTATAACCATTTATTTCTACTTTTCAACTTATAAAATATTATCTTTCAATATTTTATCTTTTATAATATTATATTATTATAGTATTATATTCAAACTTTTCTCTGATTTAAAACCCATTTTTAATCCTTTTTCTCTTTATTTTAAAGAAGCTTAACCCTTTTCATTTGTACACACTAATGTATGTGTAACGTGACCTGGAATTCCTTTTAAAAGTCATGGTATTAACATATACACATATCAAACTAACATAGGTGTATTATTTATACTTACCATATAATATCACATTACAACACAACCAAATAATTCAATCATCCATATAGAGTCCAATGTTATCATCCAAATATTAGTAAATCAACACAACCAAGTTTACTAACTTTTCTTTACTAGTTTCTTACTAACTTTTCAAGTTTGCATTCATATTTACAAGTTATACTCATTATGACTTATTCATCATAAATCTAAGCTAAAGAGGCAAAGTGTGTCTTACCAACTTGCATCCATATTAATTAATCATTAATATCATTTTGCAATAATAAAGATAAACTTTAAGTGACGAAGTGTTCTTATTATCAAGCTTCCTCCTTCCCGAGCTTTCTCCGGATGATTTTGCCATAACTTCCACTCCGCGACAAGGTTCCAATCTCCTCCCCAATGCTATGCGGTTTGGCCTTGGCATGAACTAAGGCAAAACTTCAACCTTTGCTCTTCTATTTTGCTTCCACACTCCTCCAGTGCTTCATGCCTTTAGTCCGTCATAACCTACTCTTGCTTTTTATTCACTGAAGCTTCCAAACTCCACTTTGACTTTGAAATTTTTGACCATGGCATGTATGTGCAGTTGGTTAACTCCGACGATGACGAAACCAAGCTAGTTGGCTCCAGAATGCTTCAAGAAGTTTAGATCCATGGTCAGATCTAAGTTTTAACTTGATTTTGAACTATTTTCTCTTTGATTCATGACATGGAAGCCATTAATAATGCTTGAGAGGTTGAGAGAGATAAGAGAGAAAATGAAGAAGAAACAAAGTGAAAATGAGAGAGGGGAGAGTATTTATAGGCAAACCTTAGGAAATATTTTAGCTTTATGTCATATCGACACTTTATGTCACATTGATGCTTTGTGTCACATCACCCACAGCATGCCGTACTCTTCTGCACCCTCACCATACCCTCGAATCGTGGACGTCCCATCAGGAAGCTTACACAGCTTACACCACCATACCCTCCATTAAATGCACCATACCCTCCATTAATGTACCATACCATCCACTACATCACACCATACCTTATCCACATGACACCTACCCTCGATTACATGTTATAAACACTCCTCCATACCCATTAAATGCATGTGTACCCCTTTGCTTGATTCAAGGAGACGTGACTACTTCCATGCTTGCATAATGCACCATACCTCTTGCTTTATTTCAAATCAAGCTACACCATATCTTCACATGCCTACACGTAGCTCCCACCCTTCCACACACTCTTCTACACGTTACTCTATGTGGGTGGGACCAATTGAGGTTTCATGAACTCATATGTAGGTTATACGACATTATGGCGATGTTTGGCGACTTCTACACGACATTTTATGCAAAGTTTTGCAACGTATTTTTATTCACTTTATTTTTTCCATATTTTATCATATACTCATCTTTATATAAGTATAAAAAAAGTTCACAAATCATACTTCGATAATCTTATACCACTTAAACTCCCTGAATTAATTATAAAATCCATAATATTGAATATACAAGAAGTGCTGCGGATTTACGCTGTCAAAAGTGAATAGTGTACTAACGATGATTTCCTAATTATTTTCACGACCTAAAACATGAAAATATTTTTATTTCTTTTTCTCACTTATTTAGATAAATAAGTCTACCTATCCAAAGTCGTGCGCGATTATTGAGAAAATCTCAAATTTACTGAAAACTGATTTCAAGTCGTTTTTGACGAAAAATCTGAATATCCATATTTTGTTTATAAACCTTTAAAACAAGTGTTATTAATGTTTGAAATCTATTAATTAGATATTTAATTGAATTAAATATCCCATTTTATTTTTATAAAATTATGGGTCGTTACATTCTCCCCTCCTTAAAGAATTTCCTCCCCAAAATTATTAGGATGGGAAAATATGACGAGAGCCAACTTTCTTTTCATATGATGTGTATAAAATATCCATACGCCATACATACATGATTCGATCTAATATTCGAATTCACAACTATCCCTTTCGAACTATCATCGATCTCTTGATCCTCTATTGCGGAACACTGATTAGACTTCTTATTCTGAGTATTTTGCTTTCCTTACGTAGCGTTCAACTATGACAGAAAACTCAAGCATCCTATTCAAATACTCTTCTCAATGTTTACGCCAAGAATCAAGTTATCCATACTCTTTCATATTGGTGTAAACACCTCAAATTTCGTTCTTGAATCTTGGATCGACCAAACGCAATGAAGTGATTCACGCACATTATACGTACTTGGTTATCTTTTAAAATACTTATAAAGTATCCCATAAAATATTAAATTTTAATTCCAAAAAATGGAATAGATAAAGAATTTATTTCCAAAACAACTAGCATCTGGGTATTACCAATAGTATCTTTACATTCCTCTAACTATGAGTGATATACTCAAGAGAAGTGCTAACCATCCGAACACAACCTCTTATCCATTTTAAACTATTTTCAAGACACTCAAACTAATCATCATTAAACCTTTTTTCTCCTTTTCTAATTTCTACTTTGAAATTATTGTACCTTTTTATAACTCTAATAAGTTATTTCTTATCTTTAGGATTTGTCCATACTAAACCTGTTTTCAATTGCCCACTGACAAAGAGGATAATCCACTATGTATACGATCCCGACTGCCGAAACAAACATCAGACCAGTACTCGAAAAATTATTCCGATCGTCACCAAGAAAACTGGGACTTTCTCATCGATCTTTCCATATTTTTCAATACTTTGGAAATAATATCATATTATTTCATTTTCTCAAATTCTTTATAAATTCTATATTTACAACTTATTCACTGTAGAGTATGACTTTTCAAAATGTCTTTATCAATTTATTATCTTAATAAATTTTATTGATCTTTCATATCACAATTATTATCAAACACCTTTTAGTCAAATCATGAAATTGAATTCACAAGGTGATTATTATTCAAACTTTTTGTTCTTTGCACATAGGAGGGTTAGTCATTTTATTAACTAAGGATGTTATTATCTTTTACCAATTTTAGATTTCTTAATCTTCGAAAAACTCTTATCCGTAGTTCCTTACGTTTTTACGAGAAAACTCTTTATCTTTCTAGACAAGTGGATATAGATACAAAGAGAACTGTTTTACTTTCGCAACTGGTTACACAATTTCTTCTTCTACACGGCCTTAATTAAAAGAACATCCAACACAAAAGATTCTACTACATAATACTACTATAGCCTATCGGCTGAAAATAATAATAATACATGAGTCTGCTTACCTATCCTACTCAAATTTCATTTCTAATCTCATCAGTCTCAAACTCTTCCTCTGCCTCTGATTCTGACTCGGACTCCGATTTGGTATCAGATCTTTCTTCCAGATCTTCGATGTTAACTTGATTGTCGGCATCTTCCTCTGCAATCACTTCCTCCTCTTGCTCGTATGCTACATCGTTTTACTCGGTCTAGGAATGTGCATCCATGTACTGTTGCTACCATTGGGCAAATGCATCCTTTTGGAAAATGATCGCCTCACTGCCGCTTAACCATACTTCTTCATAAGGTTCCTCCATGTACTTAGGCCTCCACTGTGGCTGGAGTCTATATCGAAAACTGATGCATTGGAGTAATCTACCCATGCTCAACCCACTCATAACCTACCACCGGCTCGGGTGGAAATTCCAGCCAATCCTCAAAGCGAAATCATGAATAGTCCTCTACGTTGGAACTAGTAAGATCAGAGATCCACATATCACTCCCTTCCTCAGAACAATCATGTTGACAAAGGGTATATCATATTCTTCATCACTGACCAAGTCTACTACTTCTATTTCAGTCTAAGTGTCCTAACTTATCTTTGAACATCTTATAGTCAAATTGTGAGATTCTAGTCACAAGATGTCCAGGTTTCGATTTTATATTTAATAAGCAACCATAATACACCAATCAATCCTTAATAATACAACGCTAAGCGTATCAAAATAAATTGATTACCTGTAACCCTAGTAGGAGATATGGTATCTTATTCTATGCACGATTATCTACCTAATCTCGGTTTAACATGTGATCCTAACCAACATAGTGTCATTTACCGAATAATTCATAGTCAAACTATGAAGTTCTAATCACAAGCTGTCCAGACTCAGATTGAATGCCTAACTTCAGTCTGCTCTTTTAAATTCAAAACATCACTAATTATATCAATCAATAAAAGATATTACTATCATTCATTTTGAAATACATAATATAATTCTAAGGTAAAATTATTTCATTTACCATGAAAAATCATTTTATATACCAAAATAACAAATACGCGCTCATACACACACACACTCTCAGACTCATTCTAGGGTAATGCTATCCCTCTCTGTAACGAATAACTCATCCTAGGATATTACTAATCATATCTCTGATGAGACATTCTCCCAAGTAAGCCTCGGTTATCGCTTAACCAATGCTCTGATTCCAGCTGTAACGACTTGATTTTTGCACCCGAAAACCCGCACTGATACTCCTCAGTCATGAATTCCCAAGACATGAAAAACTGACTCATGAAGGATGAAATAAAAGAAACAAGAACAAAATAGAAAAACATAGTGGAATAGAACATAATCTAATAATGCATGGAGAAAATATAATATCGAATAATATCTTTACAGCGGAAAACTTTTAAAAACATATCAATCAGAGTCTAACCTATGACCAGCCTAGACAGTTATAAACTCTATCCTTACAATTGCTGAAATAGATAAAAAAAACAACAAACATAACATGCATAAGTAATAAGACTACACCCATATGTAGATGCAGATCTCCAGCACTCCTTTGGAAAACTCGAACCTTCTATCATGTTGCACTACGCCAAAGCAAACACGATTCAATATGATCTCTATCTAAGAAACACCCCAAGTCCAGCCTTCTCTCTTCTCGGCTTGCATAGCTAATCTTGAAATCACTCGATACTGATCTGAGTGTTGAAAACACCCGGATCAGGCTTGGAAAAACCAGCGTAAGAACACAATCCCAAATGTGACGATGTCACAATTGGATGCCAAACCAGAAATTCGTATTTTGAAAACAAAGGGTATCTCATAAGACCGCGGGATGAAAACACTGAATGCATTTTTCCCTTATGATAACCATAAAATGATTACGTCAAAAATAAGGGATATTATTTTTAATGACATTATTTTGAAAGTGATTTTCAAATAAACTTACGAATCCTAGCTGAAATTATTACATTCATTAAATTCCAACATTTGGTCTACAATCAAAATCATAAAAGGCTCTTAATGGATTATTGGATTCCATGCTAGCAACCAAGGTAAGGGACTACCTTCCGTACCGTACACCTTTAGAGGGGTGCACCTGGATGTGAGTTCCCCACCAATGCCTAAACAAGACTGCCTATCCAACCGATAGACCAAATACGCCATTTTCCCCGGTCGTTTTCGAACTTTCAAGCACGCTCGTACCATATACTTTAAATCCCGACATATAGAGGAAAATTAGTTTTCTGTCTAGAAGGGAAAGTGCGGGCATTCTCATGGGTGCTAAACTATGACTCATCTTGCCGCATGCCCTGTTTCAATCACTCCCAATTTGATGAGGCTTAAGGTAACGTGTTACCTTTTCATTCCAGCTCATGCACTTTGAAAGCCACATTGCCAGATCCTCCAACTACTAATTGACTTACACAAAAATAAAAGCTCCAAGTTCGTACGTCTCAGAGAAGGGTGTTAAGCTTAGGGAAGTTGCCTTCTCTGTCACCAAACAGATGTACGTTTGTAAAATTCAACATTCGTAATCATTGGAAATGCTTTGTTAGACATTCTCCCATGCAAGTCATCTAGGCAAAGGATGAACCGAAGGCACCACCCTACTGCATCCCCCGTAGCACTTGCATCATCGAAGATCCCACAATAAGGAATCATCGCTATTCATTTACCTCGGGAGCAACTCCGAAGTTATGAACAAGCAACCCGATTGCCGTAGAAGATCTCCAGTCTTCCACGTCATAGAGATTTCCCATCTCGGTTTCTTCAATCATTTGTCCATTTCTAGAACGTCGTTCATTGATTCGAAGTGGTCTTCAGATTGAGACTTTACCCTAAATCCGATCTTGGTTCCTTCGATATAAATTATTGAAATAGAATCTTTATATGTGTATATAGAATCGTCAATCCTCATTTAATTTAATTGCTTAACCCCTTTTTCCCTACTAGAATCAGTTCCTGATTGTAAAACACTAAGAGAATAATTTCCCAAGTGCAAACCTCGAAGGCCTATATGACCATCAGATCAACACCCAAAAAACTACCCAACTTAAAACCATAACAATCAAGTTCCAATTTCTTTTTGCTTATCCAGATTCCATTTCTTTATCTTGTCAAAACTTTTACATAATATTTATCGAGTACTCGGATATAGCTTTTGATCGGTTCCACCCCTCGTCTAAGAAATAAACAAGGTCAGATGGATGTCCTATCTTGTTAACTACCTTGTTTGCTTTCTCAAATCTCACAGGCATGACAAGATATACTCTTAGGTATTACCGCATACCCCTTTCTGTTATTTAATTTAGTTCTCATTCAAAGATAATACCTCATTCATAACTTTTGTCTTGGATTTCAAACTTAGTTATTTATCAGCAAATAATAATGCCTTCCAAGTTAGGGAACTATTTCCTCTCAAACCGTGGTTCGATCACATTCTTTATCCTTTAAATAACAGTCACTTCCATACCTCGAAGTATAACGCCACTTTCGAGCTTATTTCCAAATATTGTTTATTATTTAAACAATTCATTTGACTGTAGAATTTGACCATTTTTCTTAGTCTTTAGAAAATTCCCAAATAAATCTTAAAAATCATAATTAATTTTTATGAAATCATTCATAAAAGATTTGGATCAAAAACTCCTTCCGGTTCCTTAATATCAAAATCCAATTCCTTAATCGTTAGTGAATAGTGATTAATTAGGTCATTTTCCATAATTACACTTTTGATTATGTATAAACTCATTTTTATCTTTCAAAACTTCATTATTATATTAATAATGAATTCAGAACTTTATTTCATAATTTTCAAAATTATAAAACTCTACTTATAAAAATCAAGATTTAACCGCTCTTACAGCAACCTTTTTTGACAACTATTTTACTCATAACTTGAGATTTTCGAATCGAAAACTTAACTTTTCGGGTCCATTTTAAATCTATTAAATTTTTGGAGAAAACGTTTCCCGTTTCAAGTCATTCAGACTTAAAATTCATTTTACACTTTCATTCAAAATTACAGGTCGTATAACGCGAAATATCACTCCGAAAAGTGCCCAATTTTGATCGTTTGGTGAATAGTTCCGGAACTTGCCCGGGACACTTCCAAAACACTTATAAATTATTATAGCCATTTATTTCTACTTTTTCAACTTATAAAATATTATTTTCCAATATTTTATCTTTATAATATTATGTTATTATAATATTATTCTATGAGTTAAAACCCATTTTAAATACTTTTTCTCTTTTATTTTAAAGAGGCTTAACCCTTTTCGTTTGTAAACACAATAATGTATGTGTAACATGACTTGGAATTCCTTTTAAAAGTCATGATATTAACATATAAACATGTTAAAGTAACATAGGTGTATTGTTTTTACTTACCATATAATACCACACCTTCAACACAACCAAATCATTCAATCATCCTTATAGCATCCAATGTTATCATCCAAAGATTAGCAAATCAATACAACCAAGTTTACTTATTTTCTTTACTAGTTGCTTACTAACTTTTCAAGTTTGCTTACTAACTTTTTTATAACTTGTTAATTAATTTTTCAAACATGTTCATATTTACAAGTTATACTCATTATGAGTTATCAATCATAAATCTAAGCTAGAGAGGCAAAGTGTGTCTTACTAACTTGCATCCATATTAATTAAACATTAATATCACTTTATAATTGTAAAGCTAAACTTTAAGCGGCAAAGTGTTTTACTATCAAGCTCCCTCCTTCTCGAGCTTTCTTAGGATGATTTTGCCAGAGCTTTTGCTCTGCAACAAGCTTCCAATCTTCTCCCCAACACTATGTGGTTTGGCCTTGACATGAACCAAGGCAAAACTTCAACCTTTGCTCTTCTATTTGCTTCCACACTCCTCCGGTGCTTCATGCCTTTACTCCGACATTGCCTACCTTTCTTTTTCTTCATTGGAGCTTCGAAACTCCACCTTGACTTTGAAACATTCGGCCATGGCATGTCTGTGGAGTTGGTGAACTTCGATGATGACGAAACCAAGCTACTGGGCTCCGGAACGCTTCAAAAAGCTTAGATTTATAGCCGGATCTAAGTTTTAACTAGTTTTTGAATTTTTTTCTCTTTGATTCACAGCATGGAAGCCATTAATGATGCTTGAGAGCTTGAGAGAGATAAGAGAGAAAATGAAGAAGAAACAAAGTGAAAATGAGAGGAGGGGGAGTATTTATAGGCAAACCTTAGGAAATATCTTAGCTTTATGTCACATCGACGCTTTATGTCACATCGACACTTTATGTCACATCAATGCTTTATGTTACATCACCCACACCATGCCATCTTCTGCTACACCCCCACTATATCTCCAATCATGGATATCCACTCAGGAAGCTTCTACACACCTTACACTACCATACCCTCCATTAAATGGTCCATACCGTCCATTAATGCACCGTACCCTCCATCACATAACACCCTACCTTACCCACATGACACCTACCCTCCATAACACGTTACACACACTCCTCCATACCCATTAAATATGTGTGTACCGCTTGCTTGATTCAAGGAGATGTGACTACTTCCATGCTTGGATTAATGCACCATACCTCTTGCTTTATATCACCCCTACACGCCTACACACGGCCCACAACCTTAACCTTCCACACAGTCCTCTACACGTTACTCTCTGTGGGTGGGAACCATTTGAGATTTCGTTAAATCATATGCAGGTTATACTACATTCTGGTGATGTTTGGCGAGTTCTACACAACGTTTTATGCAACGTTTTACAATGCATTTTTATTCTTTATATCCGTCATATGTTTTATCATATACTCATCTTTATAAAAGTGTAAAAAAAGTTTACAAATCCTATTTCGATAATCTTATATCTCTTAAACTTCCTGGATTAACTATAGAATCCTTTATACTGAATATACAAAAATTGCTACAGATTTATGTTGTCAAAGGTGAATAGTGTACTAATGATGATGTCGTAATTATTTTCACAACCTAAAACATGAAAGTATTTTTATTTCTTATTCCCACTTATTTAGATAAATAAGTGTACCTATCCAAACTCGTGCGCGATTATTGAGAAAATTTCAAATTTATTGAAAACTGATTTCTCGTCATTTTTGACGAAAAATCCGAATATCTATATTTTGTTTATAAACCTTTAAAACAAATGTTATTAATGTTTTAAATCTGTTAATTGAATATTTAACTGATTTAAATATCCTATTTTATTGTTATAAATTTCTAGGTCGTTACAATACCAGTCTCATCTAGTTTTCTAATATCCGAGTCATAAACTTAGGGTTAACTACCCCATCCACTTTTCGTTGTAAACATTTCTTTCAAATTGATTTAACCCTTTTAAATCATATTAAACAAGGAAAATATTACCTTTTTCTTTACTCAAAATATCTTTGCCATGATATATATGCTTTACACAAAACAATGTTGATGAAAACCTAAATCATTAGGGTTATCTATCCCTTTAAAATAAGTTAAAGTCCCTTTTAACTTAGAAAGCATTAGTCTTTAAAGCCAAAACATCACCTTTGAAACCCTTGTTTAAACCTTAAACAATACCATTCGAAATCACTGAAAACAACCCTTTCGAAAGCTTTACTTAGAACCTTAGACATCCTCTTTCAAAACCATTTAAACTAGTCGTTCGAAAGCATTGGAAAACTTCATTTAAAAATTAAGATATACCTTTAAAAATCATTGGGGATCACCCCTTCAAAGCATTTATTATATACTTTTCGAAAGCATTGGGTTTAAGTAAAGGATTGTGGAAACATTGCTTCGAAAACTTTAATAATAAACCTTCAATAATAATTTGTTTCGAAACCATTGAAACTTTCCCTTTCGAAACATTGGGTTTTACAATTAATATAATTAAGGGTCATAAAAGAACAGAGGTGAAAGCATTGCTTTCGAAAGTAGTAATCCTAAGTAAAAGAAAGAAGGCAGTTTCAAAATCCACCCTTTCAAAACCATTGCCTCCGAACCCATTTTGAAAATAACTACTGGACCCTTTTGAAATCATTGAGAGGGCAGCTTCAAAAAAAGAGGCAAAAGAACCCTTTCGAAACCATTGTTTTAAGGCTATAAAGAAAAGTGACCTTAACTAGTTCGAAAAGTAAGAATGTGGCAGCATGGGTTTCAAATAGGTTCAAAGCGGCTATCCTTTCAAAAGCTTCTTTTTCTAAAAAAAAGGCGGCAACTCCTTCGAAAGCTCTTTTTTAAGACAGAGTCAAGATGATTGAGTCAAAAGATAATATTGTTGGCTTCAACCTATTTGAAAGCAATGTTTCGATACCGTCCCTTCCGCCTTTCTCCACTGCACTACGTATCAATTGCTTGATAACATGTGCATTGCGGAGGTATGGTGTTGAAAGGTAACATATGGAAGTGGCGAAGTAGTAAATCCAAGCAAAACTGATTTTTGGCCTTTCAAAGAAATTTCTTTTTGCCTAACTTGCCTTATTTTTCAAAATGTAATTGGTTGTCATTTCTTTATCAAAATCCTTTTCTAAAAGTGCTAATGAAATTCAGAAATTGATATTTAAAACGTTTTTACAAATATGCCCTTCTCCTTGAATGAACGTATAAAACATTTAAGTCCCTTAACTTAAATAATTTTATAATCATAGTAAAATACTTAGGAAAATACCCCAAAAATCACAATAATTCATTTTTAATGTACTTTCTAACATATTTAAATTTCAGACCCAAAATCAATATATAATTGCCATAAATAATTTAAACTCAAATTTAGCTATTTTCTTTTGCAGAAAATTTATAATAAATCCACAATGACTTAGAAAATTATGAAACCTAAAACCCACTTCATAAATAATGTTTGCGGGCATATAGCATAAAAATCAAGACATTTGGATGTCATTTAATAGGTTTTCTATTCTAAACATTTCATAAAATCTATATGAAGCAACATAAATCATCAACAAGCATATATATCTATTTAAACAAACATAACATGGCATATTATTGCAAAGTTAATATCTAACTTGAAACCAAAATCAATATAAAATGAGATGTAAGATAATTATTCACCTTAGCTTGATGTTAAGAAGGTTGAGATTTGCTCTTTGATTAATTTCTTCAAGCTTTTTCACTTGATACTTGGTTTATCCTCTTTTGATTCTTCTTAATGGTGGCCAACCAAGCTCTTTGGGTTTTAGTTTAGTTGTCAGGACACAATTCTTCGTCTTCCGAAAATTCAACATCGACACTCACTTTATCGACTGCCGAGAAATCGAAGGCCGAAAAACCGAACACTGAGAGGTTTTAAAAAGAATTTAAGAAAAAGAAAAAGAGAGAAAAGAAAATAGGGATAGAGGGAAGAGAAAACATAAGATAGAAAATTTAGATAGGGAAAAGAAGATAGAAAATTTTAAAATTGAAAGAAAAGAGAATAGAGGAAAAAGAAAAAAACAGAAGAAAATAGGACGGAACAGAAAACAACAGAACAACAACAGGATCTCACAATTCGCAGCGGAACAACATATATAATAATAAATGAATAATCTTTAAACAAAGAACTATATCGGTTATTACATTACATCACATTTCATTACATCATATCATCAGAGTGTACAACAACAACAAACAGTGCAGCGGAAAAAGAAATACTATATAAGTAATACGCCATGCCATCCAGCTTGCCTCCAGCAACTCCAGAATATCCTGATAAACCTTAACTCTTGACTGCCCGTGTGGAAATTGGTGGGCACCCAGAGTTTAGGAAGGAAAACAATAAACTCCAAGTCAGTCATGTGACTGGTGTGAGAACTCAAAACAGTTTATTTATCTTTAAAATCAAAAATAGAGAGATATTTTTATTTCAATTCGCAATGCTTTTAAAAATGAGACTACCATAAGGCCTCCTACACACACACACAATGCAAACGCAGAATCGGAGGAGATTTCTCCTTATGATAGTCAAAGATGCTTGATACGCATTTAAAAGAACATTTCATATTATTATTAGTGCATAGTGTAGGAAAAATTCATTTCGAAAGTAGAATATAAATCTTAGCCAGCATAGGTACCATTATATTATGCCTACTAATAGCTACCATATTAGATGGCAGGTTCTACAACTAAAACCGTACAAGTTTCGTATTGTTTCTTTGGATTTCCAACAAATGGTCAGGCCAAGGAACTTCCCATTGCCACATGAGAATGCCTCTGGAAAGACATCCCCGAGAACCAAACCGGAACTCTGCCAACACAAGGCCGGGTTACCCCTAACTGGGTAACTACTGACACGAGCACGCCATTCCCCGATCGTAAACGACCTTTCTCACGGGATCCCGATAGCCAACAACCACAAAGTAATAAATTCGTAGTAACCACATAGGTTGAATATCTGGGCTCCATACCATGATACCACCTCTATCCAGAAGGAAATGTACATACCCTAAAGGGTGCTACCCCTCATAACCTTGCCGCATCTTTCCTGTTTTGACCATTTCCGGGGTGTGAGGTTCGACGAAGTCACGTCCACAAAAACATACTTTATACAAAAGCCATGCTTTGGGTCAACAAATGATCAACACAATGATCACCAAGATAGACGATCAAATAAACGATCCTATCACAATAATCAACACAATGATCATTTCAGTATCACTCAACATGTCACATTACCAAATTGGGAATATATCGCTGATAACTTCAACTATATAACCTCTGAGCTCGTACGTCTCAGAGAAGGGTGTTAAGCTAAAAGAATAAATTCTCCGCCACCAACAGAAATATATTTGAAAGAAATCGGCTTTATATATCAACTTGTAATGTCAGACATACAATCCATACAAGTCTGTTCCGGGCTCGAACAAAACCGAAGGCACTTACAAAGAAGTCCTTGCAATCCGGATATTCACAATCCTGATCGGATTTCCCATCACTTAGGGAGTCTCTATACCGCTGCAACTCAGTGCAGAGACAATCGACAGGTCATCCTATCGCTCTCGCAAATACCGGGTCTTCAACACCGATCTTCAATGCAATTCACAACGACGTGTCACATATTCGGAATGGGTTATACGACCCCATGGTCCTTTCCCGGTTAACCCGAATAGTGAGCGCTTATTTAAAAATAAGTGTAGCATTCACATTCAAACAAATCACATCAATTACCCATTCAAAGGGAAAATATTGATAGTCGGTTATTGAACTATCAATGGATATGCACACATCACCAGTTTCCAAATAATTTTCCAAATTATTTATTTCACAAAATATCTTTACAAGATATAAAATTTCACACTTCAAAAATAAATCAATATTTTTTTTAGACAAATTCCACTTCCTTTATAAATTCCTTAGTGAATTTATAATTCCAAAATATCAATGAATATTCGATTTCAATTATTCATTTTCAATTTATCTTCAAAAAGATAAATTCTAAATATCACTTCATATTGGAAAACAATTCCATACTTATTTAATAAGTAATTCACAAATTTTATTTATTTTCAACACTTGGAAAATATTCAATATACTTAAATCGAAATTAAGTATATATTTCATTCTTTAAGGAAATCATTCTTTTAAACATATCTATTTGGGCCAAAACGAATGTTACGTAAAACATCGTTACGACGTCCCAAAATCACTAGTATAGGGATTCGAAATTAAAATAGATATATAACTCCCAATACTATACTAAATATTTCCTTTCGGAAATCATTTACTATAACAACAGTGTTATAGTCCATCATCTCATTTTATTTCTCGAAAACGTCTATTTCAACAATAAATGTTGAAATCTATGGTTTCGAATCTCAGTACATTTTAAAACATTGTTCAATCGTTTTAATTCTATTTAAAATATCACATTCTAAACAATTTCTTTAACTTATTATTCACAATTCAAAAACGTGAATATACTACGTTAACAATTTCATCATTTCTATTCATTTTATTTTAAAGGATCATTCACAGTTCAAAAACGTGAATATAACTCCATTAATAGGTTTCAGCAATTTACTTATCAAAATAAGTCGTTTGCGAATTTATAAAACAATGTTTATAAATTCCATTTCTATTTATTTATAAAAAAAAAACTTCTTTTTTTATAAATTCTTTTATTAACCTATTCCAGTTTATAACTCAATTATAAACTAAAAGTTCATATTATAAGTTAAATACTTATAAAACGATTATTTTACAAAATCGTTCTTTTAAAGACTTTCCAATTTATAAATCTTATAACTTATAAGATTCATTCATTTATCCAAAATCATTATTTTAATAACTTAATAAATTTTATAAACCTACTGCTTATAAAAATTCCATTTATAACTTCACCGTATAAAATTCTATAAATTCCATTCAATTATGAAATTCATTTTCACTTCATTCAAACACTTATAAAAACTCGTTTTATAATGTCAATATTTCAATTTATAAATATCTATTTATAAATCTCTTAATATAAATCAAATTATATTATTATTCTAAAACGTCTTTAAATCCCTTTATAATTTCACCATTCTCTTGATTTATAAAATAATTAAATTTTATAAATCCTATATTTAAACTTTTCACAATAAATTCTAAAATTCCGATTTAACTATTTTATGAAATCATTAGCATCATATTCTCAAAAATCAGTTTTTAACTAGATTTCTCAAAAATCATAATTTTTATAACTTTAAAAATTATAACGTTTATTTATTTAAAATGAATCAATTCCAAAAATATTTTATAAACGTATACTTTCAAAAATCACTTTAAAAATCATTTTAAAATCCCAAAATCTGGGTCCAATGATGCTACACACCAAATAGTCAATCACGACTACAACGATATCATATATCAATATGAAAATCCATCAAATATCAAAATATCTGAAATCAAATAAAAACTGTTGAGGAATCCAGTTGGATCCCTCCAACCTGTTTTCCTACATCCAAAAACATTAGCACAATACCAATTTCATTCCAGTACGAAATTATCGCGGTATATGTTCTTATTAAATATTATCCGCTTAATAACGGCGTAATAGGGTCTCATCCGCTAAACAAAAAATGCGGGAAATCAACAACTGCAATATATACATATGCCAATATATATATATTGATATTATATATAATACCAATTTCACTGTTTATGAAATATTCGCGGTATATGTTTTTAATAAATAACATCCGCTTACTAACGGCGTATAATGTCTATTTTAACAATCAATAGATATCAATCAACATTCAAACATGCATTCAAATATTTTAAATCTAACTATTTAAAATAAAATCGAAACTGATTCGATTGAGTGAGAAGTTCTCACCTTGATTTAAATTCCGTTTTAGCGATTTATTTCAAATAAAATTAAACGGACGTTTAATTTTACCCAAAATTCTCACTAACTACAAATGACTCCAAACCAACTCCATCGCGTAGTGCTCGTCCATACGATTCCAACGCAACTGGTTTCGCGCGTTTTCGACCTCGTATGAAAAGGTTATGTATTTTTGAAGTTACACGAGTTTTATAAAAATAAATTACAATATAAATTTACTAATTTTATACCCAAAGCAATCTGGGCCGTGTATTCAGATCCAACGCCCCACATTGTTCTTCTCCCCTACCACTTTCACGCGCACGCACAGGCAATGAGGCCGAACCCAAACATACATATTAGGGTTTCCATTTGCATCCTCATCTCTCGACTATACTCGATCACGTCACCGCCATCGCGAAGCCCTCGACCCAAGCTATGCTCGGCCTGAACAGTGGTGAACTCGGCCCCCCCATGATGCTCGAATTCCGTGCCAAACCGAAGCCATACGCGACCAATTTTCTCACAAATTACAACTTCTATCTCGATCATAACCGTTGAATCTGTAGAGCTTGACGTCCTCTTCAATTTGTTAGTTGAAACCTAAGGCTAATTGTCGACGGATTTGGAGATTTGGAGGGATGAATGTCGCGTGTTTCTGGCCGTGGGTTATGTGGGTGGCGGCTAGGGTTCTATTTTTTTTTTTTATTTATGAAGGGTGGTGCATATTTATAGAGAAAATTCGAACACTATTCATCCGGAAATTCCGAACTCCGATTTACGCGCCGAAACTGACGTACCTAGGGTTTATCCCGCGTTCCGGACACAATGGAACAGGTTTCGGAAGCTAATTCGGACATCTGTGCGAGTTATGGCTATAAACGCTCAATTTGAATTAAACCGATTTAAGTCGATTTCTAGGCGTTTTAATTTGTACCGGACAAACGGTAAATCCAATTGACTTGAAATTTGAAACCTTACAATAATATCACATTACGGATCCGATGAAACTGGTTTCGTCGAAATCCGAGACTTTTTGAAAAATGGCTATTTTCACTCGCCAAATTTAAATTAAAATAATTCGATGCGTTTCGAGCTGCCACTATCAAACGATAGCTCCGATTGACACGAAAATTGAAATCCGGTAATAACTAACTATTACGGATCCAATGAAACTGGTTTCGTTCAATTCTGAGACTGTTCAAAAATTGACTATTTTCACTAGTCGATTTAAATATTAAAATATTCAATTTTCACAAATTAACTTTAAATTCGATTTTAAAAGTTCTAAAATATCATTCTAACTTCCATATGATAAAATAAAATTTTACAAATCATTTTCAGTCATATTTAACCCAATTTTCAATTATTTCCATAATTTAACGTATTAAATTATCGATTTAATAATCCAATTAAATCCAATAATTCAAATAAAAATTTATTTGACTTATAAATTCACTCATTAATATTTAAAATTAATTAAACATTCAAATTTTAATTTCTAAAAATTCTGGGTCGTTACAATCTTCCCCACTTAAAAGAATTTCGTCCTCGAAATTATAAGTAAGAAAAATTACAGAATCTATTAACTTTCCCAAAATTCATAGTTAAACTTCTTATAAATCTTTACTAAGTTTTCAAATCATACTTAGTTATCTTTTCAAAAACAACTACTATTGTTTAACTTTCAATTCCAAAATCAAAGTTAAAGTTTTCAAAATTTTCCAATTTTCTCAAAAATTTTCTAACGCCTTAAATTTTCGAAAAAATTCGCCATAGTCTCCTTTGCGCGGCTCGATCCGAAAAAAAAATGACAGTATATATATCACAAATATACATCTCATCAAGTAATGAGGCATCCCGCAGGGAAAAAAGTGTAAAAGTACGGTATTTAATCCGAGATATGTACCTTATATTTTATTAGCAAGCATATACGGCTAATATAGCGCAAAAGCGAGCTCCAAATGCGAAGCAAACGCGATCCGCACCTACTAATTACTCAACAAACAACATGAGAACATGCATATAGATAATAATCTCAATATACAACATATAGTAACACAATAACTATATATGCCAACATAGCAAATGTATGAAAAGCAATATATTCAACCATCAACCAACTAACATCCATAACCAATAGATATTCATTCATATTCTCATTAATATTTAATGAAATAGGTTTTCAATTTAAATCACATTAGATTCATTAACATTGGATGTTTTTACTAACATTCACTTTCAATTAGTTTATATTCACTAATTTATATTCAAGTTGGTTCACTTCCAAATCAAATTCAATTCTATTCAAATTTACTTACTTCTAATTTGAATTTCAATTACTTTAGCTTCCAATTTCATTAAATCAATCTCATTAACACTTAATGAATTCATATACAATCAACTAACAATCATATAACAATCAATGAATATTAATTACAACCAAATTCCTTTTGCTTACAATTGGTTTAATTTAATTGATTTTTATTCAACTTTCAACTTCTAATAACATTAGATTTTAATGAATTAACACTTATATTCATTATTTCATATCAATTTAATTTACATTCAATTGATTAACATTTAATCCATTCATTCAATTCTATTACAAAAGTTGAATTTCACTCACATAACTTAAGTTCATATCTATCACTTAATTTTATTACTTTACTTCGATACCAATATCAACTTCATTCAACAACTCTTAAGTTATATTCCATTTAACTTTAAATTCACTTTTTTATTTATAACTCATATTCATATAGTTTCACTTCTTATATATAAGTTTATTTCACAATTGTAAATCACATTAATTATAATTCAATTCTTATAATCCTTTTACTTATACAATTATTCTTTTGTTTAGATTATTCAAACAACTAAACAATCAACTTATATACACTTTAATAATTCTGAAAAATTATTCCTTCATATACAAAATATACTCAAGGTAAAGTTATTTCATTTACCCAAATTAAAACCAATATTATGTCGATTTATCTTGTTTAAGAGTTTAGAAACCCCTATCTACGATAGTTAGCTAGACTAGATCGACGGGAATCTATAAACAATCAACCGATAAGTCAACACAATATAAAACAATTTTTATTCACTAACAAATACGCTCTCATAGCTATTATTACACTCAAACTCATTCTAGAGTACTACTGACTCTATCTCTAATGAATAATACCCAACAGAACCATGGTTGTCGCTTAACCATAAGCTCTGATACCACATTGTTAGGACACAATTCTTCGTCTTCCGAAAATTCAACATCGACACTCACTTTATCGACTGCCGAGAAATCGAAGGCCGAAAAACCGAACACTGAGAGGTTTTAAAAAGAATTTAAGAAAAAGAAAAAGAGAGAAAAGAAAATAGGGATAGAGGGAAGAGAAAACATAAGATAGAAAATTTAGATAGGGAAAAGAAGATAGAAAATTTTAAAATTGAAAGAAAAGAGAATAGAGGAAAAAAGAAAAAACAGAAGAAAATAGGACGGAACAGAAAACAACAGAACAACAACAGGATCTCACAATTCGCAGCGGAACAACATATATAATAATAAATGAATAATCTTTAAACAAAGAACTATATCGGTTATTACATTACATCACATTTCATTACATCATATCATCAGAGTGTACAACAACAACAAACAGTGCAGCGGAAAAAGAAATACTATATAAGTAATACGCCATGCCATCCAGCTTGCCTCCAGCAACTCCAGAATATCCAGAATATCCTGATAAACCTTAACTCTTGACTGCCCGTGTGGAAATTGGTGGGCACCCAGAGTTTAGGAAGGAAAACAATAAACTCCAAGTCAGTCATGTGACTGGTGTGAGAACTCAAAACAGTTTATTTATCTTTAAAATCAAAAATAGAGAGATATTTTTATTTCAATTCGCAATGCTTTTAAAAATGAGACTACCATAAGGCCTCCTGCACACACACACAATACAAACGCAGAATCGGAGGAGATTTCTCCTTATGATAGTCAAAGATGCTTGATACGCATTTAAAAGAACATTTCATATTATTATTAGTGCATAGTGTAGGAAAAATTCATTTCGAAAGTAGAATATAAATCTTAGCCAGCATAGGTACCATTATATTATGCCTACTAATAGCTACCATATTAGATGGCAGGTTCTACAACTAAAACCGTACAAGTTTCGTATTGTTTCTTTGGATTTCCAACAAATGGTCAGGCCAAGGAACTTCCCATTGCCACATGAGAATGCCTCTGGAAAGACATCCCCGAGAACCAAACCGGAACTCTGCCAACACAAGGCCGGGTTACCCCTAACTGGGTAACTACTGACACGAGCACGCCATTCCCCGATCGTAAACGACCTTTCTCACGCGATCCCGATAGCCAACAACCACAAAGTAATAAATTCGTAGTAACCACATAGGTTGAATATCTGGGCTCCATACCATGATACCACCTCTATACAGAAGGAAATGTACATACCCTAAAGGGTGCTACCCCTCATAACCTTGCCGCATCTTTCCTGTTTTGACCATTTCCGGGGTGTGAGGTTCGACAAAGTCACGTCCACAAAAACATACTTTATACAAAAGCCATGCTTTGGGTCAACAAATGATCAACACAATGATCACCAAGATAGACGATCAAATAAACGATCCTATCACAATAATCAACACAATGATCATTTCAGCATCACTCAGCATGTCACATTACCAAATTGGGAATATATCGCTGATAACTTCAACTATATAACCTCTGAGCTCGTACGTCTCAGAGAAGGGTGTTAAGCTAAAAGAATAAATTCTCCGCCACCAACAGAAATATATTTGAAAGAAATCGGCTTTATATCTCAACTTGTAATGTCAGACATACAATCCATACAAGTCTGTTCCGGGCTCGAACAAAACCGAAGGCACTTACAAAGAAGTCCTTGCAATCCGGATATTCACAATCCTGATCGGATTTCCCATCACTTAGGGAGTCTTTATACCGCTGCAACTCAGTGCAGAGACAATCGACAGGTCATCCTATCGCTCTCGCAAATACCGGGTCTTCAACACCGATCTTCAATGCAATTCACAACGACGTGTCACATATTCGGAATGGGTTATACGACCCCATGGTCCTTTCCCGGTTAACCCGAATAGTGAGCGCTTATTTAAAAATAAGTGTAGCATTCACATTCAAACAAATCACATCAATTACCCATTCAAAGGGAAAATATTGATAGTCGGTTATTGAACTATCAATGGATATGCACACATCACCAGTTTCCAAATAATTTTCCAAATTATTTATTTCACAAAATATCTTTACAAGATATAAAATTTCACACTTCAAAAATAAATCAATATTTATTTATTTTTTAGACAAATTCCACTTCCTTTATAAATTCCTTAGTGAATTTATAATTCCAAAATATCAATGAATATTCGATTTCAATTATTCATTTTCAATTTATCTCCAAAAAGATAAATTCTAAATATCACTTCATATTGGAAAACAATTCCATACTTATTTAATAAGTAATTCACAAATTTTATTTATTTTCAACACTTGGAAAATATTCAATATACTTAAATCGAAATTAAGTATATATTTCATTCTTTAAGGAAATCATTCTTTTAAACATATCTATTTGGGCCAAAACGAATGTTACGTAAAACATCGTTACGACGTCCCAAAATCACTAGTATAGGGATTCGAAATTAAAATAGATATATAAATCCCAATACTATACTAAATATTTCCTTTCGGAAATCATTTACTATAACAACAGTGTTATAGTCCATCATCTCCTTTTATTTCTCGAAAACGTCTATTTCAACAATAAATGTTGAAATCTATGGTTTCGAATCTCAGCACATTTTAAAACATTGTTCAATCGTTTTAATTCTATTTAAAATATCACATTCTAAACAATTTCTTTAACTTATTATTCACAATTCAAAAACGTGAATATACTACGTTAACAATTTCATCATTTCTATTCATTTTATTTTAAAGGATCATTCACAGTTCAAAAACGTGAATATAACTCCATTAATAGGTTTCAGCAATTTACTTATCAAAATAAGTCGTTTGCGAATTTATAAAACAATGTTTATAAATTCCATTTCTATTTATTTATAAAAAAAAACTTCTTTTTTTATAAATTCTTTTATTAACCTATTCCAGTTTATAACTCAATTATAAACTAAAAGTTCATATTATAAGTTAAATACTTATAAAACGATTATTTTACAAAATCGTTCTTTTAAAGACTTTCCAATTTATAAATCTTATAACTTATAAGATTCATTCATTTATCCAAAATCATTATTTTAATAACTTAATAAATTTTATAAACCTACTGCTTATAAAAATTCCATTTATAACTTCACCGTATAAAATTCTATAAATTCCATTCAATTATGAAATTCATTTTCACTTCATTCAAACACTTATAAAAACTCATTTTATAATGTCAATATTTCAATTTATAAATATCTATTTATAAATCTCTTAATATAAATCAAATTATATTATTATTCTAAAACGTCTTTAAATCCCTTTATAATTTCACCATTCTCTTGATTTATAAAATAATTAAATTTTATAAATCCTATATTTAAACTTTTCACAATAAATTCTAAAATTCCGATTTAACTATTTTATGAAATCATTAGCATCATATTCTCAAAAATCAGTTTTTAACTAGATTTCTCAAAAATCATAATTTTTATAACTTTAAAAATTATAACGTTTATTTATTTAAAATGAATCAATTCCAAAAATATTTTATAAACGTATACTTTCAAAAATCACTTTAAAAATCATTTTAAAATCCCAAAATCTGGGTCCAATGATGCTACACACCAAATAGTCAATCACGACTACAACGATATCATATATCAATATGAAAATCCATCAAATATCAAAATATCTGAAATCAAATAAAAACTGTTGAGGAATCCAGTTGGATCCCTCCAACCTGTTTTCCTACATCCAAAAACATTAGCACAATACCAATTTCATTCCAGTACGAAATTATCGCGGTATATGTTCTTATTAAATATTATCCGCTTAATAACGGCGTAATAGGGTCTCATCCGCTAAACAAAAAATGCGGGAAATCAACAACTGCAATATATACATATGCCAATATATATATATTGATATTATATATAATACCAATTTCACTGTTTATGAAATATTCGCGGTATATGTTTTTAATAAATAACATCCGCTTACTAACGGCGTATAATGTCTATTTTAACAATCAATAGATATCAATCAACATTCAAACATGCGTTCAAATATTTTAAATCTGACTATTTAAAATAAAATCGAAACTGATTCGATTGAGTGAGAAGTTCTCACCTTGATTTAAATTCCGTTTTAGCGATTTATTTCGAATAAAATTAAACGGACGTTTAATTTTACCCAAAATTCTCACTAACTCCAAATGACTCCAAACCAACTCCATCGCGTAGTGCTCGTCCATACGATTCCAACGCAACTGGTTTCGCGCGTTTTCGACCTCGTATGAAAAAGTTATGTATTTTTGAAGTTACACGAGTTTTATAAAAATAAATTACAATATAAATTTACTAATTTTATACCCAAAACAATCTGGGCCGTGTATTCAGATCCAACGCCCCACGTTGTTCTTCTCCCCTACCACTTTCACGCGCATGCACAGGCAATGAGGCCGAACCCAAACATACATATTAGGGTTTCCATTTGCATCCTCATCTCTCGACTATACTCGATCACGTCACCGTCATCGCGAAGCCCTCGACCCAAGCTATGCTCGGCCTGAACAGTGGTGAACTCGGCCCCCCCATGATGCTCGAATTCCGTGCCAAACCGAAGCCATACGCGACCAATTTTCTCACAAATTACAACTCCTATCTCGATCATAACCGTTGAATCTGTAGAGCTTGTCGTCCTCTTCAATTTGTTAGTTGAAACCTAAGGCTAATTGTCGACGGATTTGGAGATTTGGAGGGATGAATGTCGCGTGTTTCTGGCCGTGGGTTATGTGGGTGGCGGCTAGGGTTCTATTTTTTTTTTATATTTATGAAGGGTGGTGCATATTTATAGAGAAAATTCGAACACTATTCATCCGGAAATTCCGAACTCCGATTTACGCGCCGAAACTGACGTACCTAGGGTTTATCCCGCGTTCCGGACACAATGGAACAGGTTTCGGAAGCTAATTCGGACATCTGTGCGAGTTATGGCTATAAACGCTCAATTTGAATTAAACCGATTTAAGTCGATTTCTAGGCGTTTTAATTTGTACCGGACAAACGGTAAATCCAATTGACTTGAAATTTGAAACCTTACAATAATATCACATTACGGATCCGATGAAACTGGTTTCGTCGAAATCCGAGACTTTTTGAAAAATGGCTATTTTCACTCGCCAAATTTAAATTAAAATAATTCGATGCGTTTCGAGCTGCCACGATCAAACGATAGCTCCGATTGACACGAAAATTGAAATCCGGTAATAACTAACTATTACGGATCCAATGAAACTGGTTTCGTTCAATTCTGAGACTGTTCAAAAATTGACTATTTTCACTAGTCGATTTAAATATTAAAATATTCAATTTTCACAAATTAACTTTAAATTCGATTTTAAAAGTTCTAAAATATCATTCTAACTTCCATATGATAAAATAAAATTTTACAAATCATTTTCAATCATATTTAACCCAATTTTCAATTATTTCCATAATTTAACGTATTAAATTATCGATTTAATAATCCAATTAAATCCAATAATTCAAATAAAAATTTATTTGACTTATAAATTCACTCATTAATATTTAAAATTAATTAAACATTCAAATTTTAATTTCTAAAAATTCTGGGTCGTTACAGTTTAGTTTATGAATGGTAAAATGAACAAAGAATAGGGAATGTAAGGGTTTAGGGTATTAGAATGAAAGATGTTCCTATTTTACTCTTGCCATATCCCTCCTTCCTACTTATTTTTAAATTCTCTTTTGCTTATACATTCATTATCGCACAGTCTCCGTACTGATTAACAAATCTCAATCCCTTAATAATCTACATTATTTTATTTTATTTATCTATTTAAATGTCCTAAATAATGTTAGTCAAAATTAGGGTCATTACATTGGTTAACATGGCTTGCGATTGCTGCATCCCCTACATCGTAGGCCCTGACGAATGTTCGATGACGATGTCCTCACCTCCCTAGATCTCGTGAAGGTCACATGTAGCCTCTTCATCTAAAGCATGGATCATTTTAGCATTGAGACTCGGAGTGGTGCCCGCTGAAGGGGTCGTAGTTGGAATAGGAGCTGACATAATGATTGATTCGATTAGTGTAGCTTGTGCTCCTATTGATAAGCTTCCTTTAGATAGAGGGGCGATGAAAGGTTTACTTAAAACTTGAAAATAGAAAAGTAGAGATTAGTGACGTCAACTGCCGTCAAATGAGCCATCTCGAATATAGGCGAAGATACAGATCCCATTGGAACTGGAGTATCAGTAAAACCTTCCTCTAGGATATGAGATAAGATATGCAACTTCTGGAATGATTCATTACCTGCCAAGTTAGGCTCTATAGGGTTCTATTGAACATCCATTGAGGATGCCAAAATAGTTGAAGTGTCTAAAGCTGCCCAGGTAGCATAAATAGCGGCAAAGTTAGGAAGAGAAGTGACAGTCTTAGTAGTTGCTAGGCCTAAGGTCAAAGGAGCGTTATTGATTATAGTTAAACCTTGGGGAGCAGAGCCAAAACTCTCACCCATATTCTTTAGACCAAGCTCGGGTTGGGCCCCAGTAGATACTTCAGGATGTAGGAAGAGCTTGCCAATCTTGAGTGCTTCTATGTCTTCCTCCTCCAGGAGGTCAAGCTTGTGGTTCTCCTCATCGACCTTGGCCCCATCGAAGTGCTTTAGCTATTGTTTCCAAATCTCCACCCAGGCCATGGATAGAGCCTAGGGATATCCCTCTTCTAACCATCTCAAGTTCCCAAACTTAATAATAATTACATAGGATTGCACAAAAAAGAGCTCAAGTTCAGATTTAACTTTATCTTCCATAACCTTGACCTGCTAACCAACCATCTTCACTTGGGTCTTAGCATCATCTCTCATCTTACGAGTGTCTAGTGATTCCTTGCAATAATCCTGAGCTTGTATGAGTGAATCGTCCTTTTCTGTCTTTTCGACCACCAACTTCTCCTTTAATTTTGATATTTCTGAGGCTTGTTCCTCTGCGGTCTTATTGAGTTTTTCATTTTCTAACGAAAGAGTATGGCTCCTGTAGCAAGCGGCCTCAACTTGCTTCTCCTGGTTCTGGCGATCTTTTTTAAAGGATTTAGTCTAAACCTTTAATTTTTTCTTGGCCTCAACTAGCGAATGCAACAACCCACATTATAACATCCCACCTCTATGTCTATACCACTAAAGAATATTACTAGGTAATATTGTCTGATAATATGGAGAATGAGGCGAAATTGTGCTGTCACACGTGAATTCCTTTGGGCTAAGACTGGTACATATTTCAAAAATATAAACAACGCCCCTATATGTACTCAGTATCGGCACAAAGTACTATCAAATGCATTTTTAGAATAGAACAATAAACAATGTAAAATAAATATTAGAGAACATAGAGTCATCCATGCAACGATAACATATAATAACAAATATACACGAGTCCAAGTGGGATATAAATTAGGTCAAATTCCTACTATCTCAAAAATATACAATATATAAACCCAATACATACATCTCCACATCATCAATATACTTGAGGCTACAAAAATAGATAATGCTATGCTAATCAACTAATAATATAACCTTCATCTATGCCCAACAATCACAATTTGTCCTTTTCGTCCTTGAACTTGTAATGTTGGTCTCGAACTGACATGATTATTATGTAAATAACATTACAACAAATACTATTTATTACAATGTTTGTTTTACAATAGTTGTATTTAAAACGTTGTAGAAAAACCCCTTTTACAACGTTTTTTGAGAAAACATTGCCAAAAATATTTTTTACAACGTTTTTATAGAATATGTTGTAAAACAGGACTTTTTACAACGTTTCCTCCAGAAGCTTTGTAAAAATTAATTTTTTACAACTTTTTTTAAAGTTGTCACAATATCCTTTTAACAATAGTTTCAAAACATTGTGAAAATGTTGTTTTTTACAACTAGATACTAATTAACTACAACTTTTTTAAAAGTAATTTTACTCATAAGTTTGCATTTTTTTAATGTTTAGTATTACTTAAAATATTATATTAATTTATAATTAGTAACAAATGTTTAATATTTACTTAAATAATTTATAAACACTACAAGAAAAGCTGGGAATAATGTCAGATTGCAGTGATGGATATTTCTATCACCAAACTTGCGATGGGTTTTTGGGTGATTTACAAAGGATAATTTTAAGTTTTTAAAGTTTCAAATTCTTCTATATTATCACTATCCACTTGTTATATCCACCATTAAACCATTGCAAATTGCATCAGTTTGCCGATAAAATATTTTTGACATTAATTTTCGTTGCGAATTGAGGCAGATTATCAACAACTACTTTCCAAAGCTATTTGCGGTCGGTTTACAGGAATTTGCATAGGGCACTTATAATTTTTTAACTATTTTTCCTAAGAAGTTACAATAAATATTTTAATAATTAACAATTGATAATTGGTAATTAATAATTAAGAAGTAATATTTAACACTAATAATTAATTTTCAATAGTTAATAATTACTATCAAATATAATATATAATTAATATTAAATCAATATTATCGATTATTTAAAAAAATTAATAATTACTATGAAATAATTAAAAAGTATTAATTAATAAATAATAATCAGGACAAATATTTAATATTTACTATTTAATAATTAATTTTTAATAAGTAATCTTTAATAAGTAAGAAGTAATATTTATTATTTAGTATTTAATAATTATAATAAGTAATTATATTTAGTATTTAATAGTTCAAAAGTTTTTGCTACTTTCCAAACTGTATCTGACCCTTTACGTACTGCCGTTCCAACTCCAGTACTTTCAATGACGAATGTGACACTATCTAAATTTTTATTCGACCGTTTGCCTAATTGTTTTTAATAACTGTTTAATTTTGCTAGTTTTTATACAAGTTTAAAGAGTTTCCCTTTGCCTTTTTGCTATACCCGCTTTCCCAGTTTCTTAAGCGCGCTATAGCATACCTTTCCACTTTCCCAAACCTAACCCTAGATCTCATCTCTTTCATTTTCCGAAAATGCCTGTATATCCTCCCCCTACTTCTCACCGTACCAAGCCACCAAATTCGTCAACGTCCACTACGTCTTTGGCGCTAACAACATCTCTAAGGTCCTTTATGATCTCCCCTCGTCTCAGCAAGAGGATGCTGTCAATTCCCTCGTCTACGAGGCCAAGGCATATATCCACAACTCGATCCACAATTGCATAGCCTCCGTCTGCAACCTCTGGTCTGCGCCGTCAATCAAATACAAGTGAGTTTTTATAGATTAGTTTTCAAATTGGTTTTATAGAACCCAAATTATACACTATTGAATTTCAAACTGACCTGATTAATGTCTTTAAGCTAGATTAGTAAAAACCATAAAGTAATAGTTTACATTTTTGTTGAAGTGGTTCATGGATCAATGTTGCGTTTCTTATTCTTCTGCAAATATCTCAATCAATATTAGTTGGAATTTGCCTAAATGTTTTTACTTTATTTAACTTAAATGGTTACCACATTTAAGAATAACCGGTAGAGGAAATAAAAATCGAAACTAGAAGGTACCATTTTAACGAATTCAAGAACTTTTGGTTGTTTCATGGTTTCTGTTACGCACTTCATCAAGGCCTATAGTCACATTAGGGTTCAAAAATTGATATAATATTATTGAAAGCATAAAATTCGATGACTGAAATGTTACTTACCATGTTGAATTTTTTTTACTGAGATGTGACCACTCTTGTTAGGTCCTAATAATGCAAACTATTCTTGAAAATATGGGAAGTGGGAAACTGTAACGGTCTTGGCAAGGCCTGTTATTTATAAAGGCAAATTAGGAACATTAAATACTTAAATAGTATCATGTAAAATCCAACCAATCAAACAAGCCAGACTGAGCTGGTTATTCTTGATTTGGTTAGCTGCGACTTTGGAAAAATTTAGTTTGGAGAAAAAGTATCATATAAAATCCAACCAAACAAACTAGTTAGGCTGAACTTGTTAACTTTTTTTTTTATTTTTTTTTCAAAAACAAGGGATCCAAGTCGAGCCAACCATTTCTAACTTGTTTAGAAATTTTGCAATCCTATATCATTGTTAACTTTTTTGTATTTTTCCAAGATACATACCTCCGTTGTCATGGCTATTTCCTATTATTTGTATTTTTTGTTGTGTTGTATCAATTGAATTGTTGTTCTGTGTTTTTTAGTTTTAAGGAAAAAAGCAAGTTCATGAAATCATACTCAAAATAACTACCCGATGCATCTATGCCTTTCATTTACACACAGGTAAACTATAGCCACATTTGTATTCTCCAGTAGCTTACCTACTTCCAAATCATGAAGAGATCCATGGAATGCTTTACTGCACTTTGACAGTAATAGAAAGAACCTTTTGCTTTTATACTGGAGAACTACCAGAAAGATAACGGGGTTCTAGTTCCTGAAGTATTGAGGCTAATCATCCGTAAGTTCAAGTGCTATTCTATTTATATTATTGGTTATAGGGAGAAACGTTATTTTAATTTCATAATCTTAAAATAAATCTTTTGAGTATTGTTAATATTTCAAGAGGGATAAGTAAACTATTTCATTGCATCATGGCTCTACATCATAAATGTACTCATGTAGCACAGGGTTTATCTTACTTTAACCATTTTATATACACATGTTAACCTTAACGGTCTCATTTACTATTTTTGGTTATCATAAATATCTATCTGTATAATTTACCGTGTCAGTATACTGCACTGTTATAGATAATGATGGAGACATTGATTTACTTGTCATGCCTTGATCACTATGATACAGAACAATAGGTACAAGCTAATTCTAATTTTATCAATTTCCATTGCTATTATTTGAAGAAAATGAAAATAAATAAAATGAAGATTTAATAGCTATATTGCACTTGTGTGTATATTATGATTTTTTATGGTCTATCATTATCAAAATGTCCATGCTATCCTTTAAAAAACATTAATTTAGAAGTGTTTTTTACAACTTAAATAACTTGTGCATTGCCTAATGGGTGGCCCACAATAAACGTTTGCAAATATAATGAATAATTCCATCTTCTCATATACTCAGTTAATCTGTTTCTCAGGGAAATTTAATACTCTAACAACAATAGGTTGTTTCTTTGCAAACTATTCCAATTCCATTATGCATATGGAGTATTTGTGTATTAATCTTGTGCACATGAATATCTTAAGTCTTTAAATCTGAATCCATATTTTGGTATTCATATTGCTAGAGGTTTTTCACATGTTATCTGACCTTTTGAGTTCGTTTTTATTTTGTGCTTGACAAAATACATGTCCCACACTGCGTTCTACCCTCTTTTTATTTTAGATATAGAAGAAATTAAGCAAATATTTAAAAGTGAAGACTAGACATGGAATAACCTAAACGCTTTTTGCTGTGCTATTGGATCCATATCTGGATCTATGATAGAAGACCAGGCCTCTCTTTTTCTCTCTTACACTCTGGCTGCATCATTAGTTCATTAGTTTTGCAAATTAACACTATTTAACAATCTGGATCTATGGTGCATTTTCGTTTAAATTCCAATCTACAAATTAACACTATTTAACAATATTTCTTGATGAAAATCTACCATGCTATAGATAAATCTTAGAAAAAAACCAGTCATGTTAACTGCTTAGGATGAACAAGTGTATAGTTGCACAATATTTGCAGGACTCTGATGATCAATGTTCTAAAATATCCTTGAAATCTTCATTAGACGCTGAACTGTACCTGAACTATGTCTGTATCTTATTCACAGTTGACGGGATCAACTACCATTATCATCATCGGTGTAAGTATATTGTACAATTTTTTCAGCTTATTATTTTTTTATTAGGAAAAAATCTACACTATTGAGCTAAAGAATAATATGTTATCACATAATTTTGTAAATTCAGTTTCAAACACAGCAAATCTACTATGTGCGAGATAGAGATGGATCGATAGAAGACGGTGGAAAAGTGATAAGAATTAACTCTTTTTGTTCATTCACATTGATGTCATATGTTTACATGAAAATTTGTGAAAAGAAGCCTTCTGAAATTGAATCATATATCTATCTATATATATCTTCTAAACTTTAGATAAAATGTCTTCTAAACATTGCCAGTTTTGCAATTGAATATATATATATATATATATATATTCTACCTTGCCAATTTTGCAATTCTCGTCTCATTTTATTTTTCCTTTAATTATTGTTGTAACCATTATTATAATCTCACTGGTACGAACTAGTATCATTGGGCTCTATACTTGTGCAGGCTTTAATGGACAAATATTGAAAAAAAATTCGAAGCCAGTAATGATGAAGATTTAGCTCAATTATTATTTGCATTATTTGTAAGTTTCTTAACATATCGACTATGATATTTTTATGTTATGTATGTTGAAGTTATGCTATTGTGGACTTTGTGAAATTCATATGTATTTTGAATTTTGGTATTTGTGAAATTCATATGTATTTTGAATTTTGGTATGAGTGTTTCTTTGAAATTAGTGTATACATTGTTTGCGTTAACAAATTGTTGATTTATTTTGAATGGAAGCAACATGGATTTATGTTGCTTATGGTTTGTATCATTAAAATGTATATTGAAATTTCTAAACAACTGTACTTGCGATAATAACAACCTGAAATGGCCAAAAAGGGCCATGCATCTTTAAAAAAAAAAGTGAAAAATATATTGCAATGTTTCAAAAAAGTTGTAAAAAATATACTGCAAAGTTTGAAAAATGTTGTAAAAAAGTATATTGCAATGTTTTGACAATGTTATTACAATGTTTTTTTGCAACTTTAAGAAAACGTCGTAAAAGACGTCGACCCTATTACAACTCGACCTAATACTACATTAGTAAAAACGTTGCGAAACACACATTATGTCGTATTTTTGGTGTTGTAATAGGTTATATTTGTTGTAGTGTAATACATGGGTCAAAATATGTCTAGAATGTGGACGCCAATATAAAATAACAACTAATATGGTATAATCAAGTGCAACACAAATGACACGTGCATATCTCAAATGGCAACATATCTCAAAACCATGCACATAAAAGATGACCCATTTCTATGTAAAGTCGATCAACACATCAATATCACATAATCAAGTGGGTGGAAAACCTTGCCACTAACTATCATCAAGTATAGGAACTCATCAACACAACATGACATGCTATCTGTAATGCCAAAGATTATCTCTCAGACAATCGTAAAGTAGACGTACTCGGGGTCCATCTCACTCAACACACACACAAACACACACACACATATTAACAAATAACAATCACCCAAATCAAAAATACATGAAATATAAATATGGCATACCCTTGGTAGCCGTGGTCATCTCTCATATGACCGTGTAAAAGATAGGTACTGGTCCAACTCCATGTTCTCAGCATTAATAGCTATCTTCGATAGCGGTATAATCGATGTGTATAGGTTTACAATACTGCATATACTTTCAGTCTCATAAATAACCTAAGAGATCAATAACCACACAATAATCATTTAGACCTTCAACCTTATAGTAATCGAATTGTCTCTCAGCCAATGAAATAATCTACGATCTCTCAGACTTCTACTAATCTGCTCAACTCTCGGTAATCATTGCGACTCTCCATCGTACATGCTCTTAGCATCGTAAATATTTATTTCAACATCGGCCACGACAAATGATCAGATCGACTCTCAACGTAAACACAATGATTTCATATAGATGAACGAGTTGGAATTTATAGCATCTCATGCTATCTCATCAATAATAACAAATGGGAGACTGATAGCTCTGGACTACTCCAGGAGCCTTCCTCACAAGCTCTTAGTGTTATTCCTATAGTCTCAGTTACCTCGAAGGCCATTATGACCCAATATCCATTAAGTGCAAGACTACACTATACAATGGTCATGGCCCTTCTAATGCCCCTAATGGTAACAGACTAATGGTCTATCGATACATGGTTAGTGACTCTCAGCCATATACTTGAAAAAGATGTCACAGATTCAGGGAGTGACCCCATAATCACGCCGCTAAGATGGATACTAACCAATCTGGTTTGCTCCATGTCGTATAATAGGAGTACACACAGAAAATAGACACACTTATGGCACTCAGCCTGCTCATTCTCAATGCACATCACCATAAATGTAGTTCGCTGTATACTCGATCTTGTTAGAGCGACATCTAATGGAAGAAAGTAATCGGACAAAAATCGGCTCAAGCATCCCATACTAGCCGTTGTTACTTTCCTGTTTACTCAATGCTCGTAAACTACACTCATCGTTGCACAAATATTCTACACAATGAGTCAAAGGGGTAATAAAAAAATATATTACTAAACATCCCACATCGCTCGGGTATTACTAGTCCATTTACTCAGTCTTGTGACGATATAAAATTTCACACAAATCATACACTTCAATTATTTGTTGATTCATAAAGGATCTCTAATAAAATCTCCATTTTCAAAACCTTTAAACAAGTTTGGAAAATAACAATATTAATTTCCAAAGAGGTTTAAATAATTAAATTTTATTCCTTTCTAAACTCTTTATTTAAAATCTTCTTATATAATTAAAAGAAAATCTATACATTTACACATTCATTCAAATTCGTTGAACACGTTTCTCAATTAATTCATAACCTTGAAACTCTTCTTTGAGAATTCGAAATAATAATACCCAAAAATTATTATAATTTATAATTCCCTTTAAATAACGAATTAAAAAAATTCCATATTTCTAATAGGATTTTCAATCAAAATAATTTTCCAAAGCCATAATATGAAATTCCATAACCAATGTGTTACCTGCATTTACATTTCAAACCATTTTCGAACCATTGTTATTAAAAAGTAATTTATCAAACCATAATCCATTTATAATACCTTCCCAAAATTATTCATTTCTTTTATATAAAAGTAATCAAACATAAATATATTACCTTCAAAATTCACTCAATGTGTGTGTGTGTGTGTGTGTATATATAATGAATCCCATAAATAATAATTCATGTATAATAAATAAATTACACCTATCTTATTATCTATTTCCAATATTATTTTACAAACTTTCAATTTATTAAATCTAAGAAAATTATCACATCATTTAAATTTATAAATTTAATTTGCTTTCAATAAAATCCTTCGAATATTTTGTAATTACGCACACACATAGACACAAATATATATTCAAAAATTCACTTATTTAATCAAATGAAATAATCATTACTTTCCAAATAATTCATATTCACAAAATTTTCATAATTATTTCACTTTTCCATTTACTATAAATAATAACATTTACAATATTAAATGAAATAACTCATTCCATAATCACTATTTGTATTAAAAATATTTTTGCTATACTCAAAGCTTATAATCAATTTCCAATGTTGTGTCTAACTAATGTAATCATCTATTTGAGCAACAACATACAATGTGTAATAATCAACAAATATTTCATCACAACAATAAATTGATAAGGATATACCAACCAATTACAATTAATGCAACCCATTTTAACCATAATCCATCGTCCTGTAATCATAGAAAAATCAAGGAAATTAGATCAAGAGACAGATGCCAGTTACAAATGTAACTCACCTTATTGAAGCATTCTATTCCCTCAAAATTCCCAAATTAATATTACCCAAACCGTATTTAGCATCACCTCAGCTATATACTTTGCCGCTCCAAATTGACTATGCCTCAATCATTAATCATTGTTATGAAATCACATACCAAGTCGCACCATTCTCCCACCTTTAGCCACCTTGTGCAACCCTGCTCCTCCAACATGTTGCGTGTGCGCTTCTTTGTCACACGAACTTCCAAATTATCACATCAACGATGTGTCACCTTTGATGCATTATGCCCTAGTCACAACCTGGGATACATGGTTTTGTTTTTACTTTCTTTTCCTTTTCTTTCTTATGTAGTCATGATTTTGGGTTTTTAGAATTTTCAATTATTTTAGGGCTAGGGCAACAATGGAACAATTAAAAGAATATAGGGGTTTGGGTTTGCAAACGAAGATGTTGGCTTGGGCTATATGAATTTGGGCTTTGTTTTTAATTAATTAAATTTTCATTTATTTTCTTTTAGGTAATTCTTTTTATTTCTTCATATATAAATTCCAATCTAGTTTAATTAGATTAACACTTCATTTACAAATTATATTTCAATAATTACCCAAATTCTTTTAATTAGATACTTGTTTATTTTACTTTATTATTCAATAATTTTTTATGGGTTTAATATATTATTTAAAAATTATTTATTAATTTAATTCAATTTATCAAAACGTAATTTTTTATTAGTTAGACTTCGAAAATAAAAATTAATTTTAAAACAATAAGCATTAAAAATTGAATTTGAATATTTCAATTTAAATTATATTAAATATTATGGCGTAGAAAGCAGTGTTGTTATGGTCCATCATAAGAAAATTAAGTCCTCGCAATTTCTTATAAAAAAATGTTATACACAACTCAAACCCTGAACTTTCTTCATGCCTACAAACTTCTAATAACTTACAAAATTCTCTATATGACTTTCTCCACTCCTCTACTTATCGTATGCAATAATAAAATAAACCCATTCAACGACTTTCTTTTTTCACATATAATAAATTTTCGTGAAAAATATTCTAAGTTATGGATTTTCAAAAAATTTCAATAGTCTCCTTTGTACGGATTGCGTTCCGAAAAATGCAAACACAATATGTCGTATAAATCTACATCCCAATTAATTGGCTATCCCGAAGCGGGGAACACAATATAGTATAACATATATACCGATATATCGTAATAAAATACCTTGTTATTAGCATTTTAATCGAGCTATTTCGCTTTTATATGAGCGAAAGCAAGCTTGCGCCTAACACAACCAAGATAGACATCTTCTTAAACCATATCCCAAGTCAAATAACTCATATGAGATCATATTTAAAAGAATTTTTGTAAAATCATATTCGTATATCTAAGCAACAATGTTGCACTTTCATTTTTGTTTACTTTACATCAAGGTTTTAAGGATCAGAAACACAAAATTATTAATGATTCCGAAAGTAAATTTGTGGAGTCATGAATTTTGTTTCCAAAACATCTTTTGGATCATAAAATTACAAAATACGTCAAAAGTGATGATCGATTTGCTTGGAATACCAATTCCGAAATACAATTAAAAACGCAGTCCCATCTTAGTTATTTGCACTTTTAGCCTTGAAAACATCAAAATTTTGCAAAACACATAAAAAAGTTGTTTCTTATATTATAAACTTTCTGAAATGGGTAAGATCGTCAAAATCGTACAAATTTCTAAAAAGTTAAACATGTTGATGTTTTAACTTAGAAAATACATAAGAGGATATAATTTAGGGTTTAGTTCAAAAGAGGGTTTAACAGAAGAAAATTGCATAATTTGATAAGATAATCTAGAGGAACGTTGCTCCTTGGTGATATATCTTTCCAACCCAAAAAGATTTACAATAATTGGATAAGGGAATCACAAGATATTTTAAAAATTCTTTAGCACTTTTCAAACCAATTTTTCAGCAACATATTCATTTCTAGTTACTTATTTTAAATCAAATTTTATTCTAAAAAACAATAAAATTTCACTAAAATTCATTAAATAAAGTTATATGGTTCGAAATCTTCTTTCTAACAAGTTAAAAGGCATAAAAATGTGACTTTTATATGATGAGTTGTGCATATAAAATTAAAAGTGGGTTTCATCTTTCATACCCATAACTCAAAATATTTTGCTTCACTGTATTCCAAATAATTCTTCCAAATAGAAAAGCTTATTGTTGATGCCAAAAATGGGCATTAACACCCCAGATAATCTAGTACAGATTAAATGAAGAACGAAATTAAATACATAACAGAAAAAGTAAATGAATACACGAATTTTTATAGTGGTTTGGCAACCTTGGCATACGTCAACTTCACATTTTTATTGATCTTCCACTCGATTATGATTTCAAGAATATTCAGATCAGCTAGGATCCATTAGTACAAAAGTAAAAAAAGGCAGAGCCTTTGCAGAGCAAGATCCCTTTTCTGACGCTATGCCTGTTGTATTTATAGGCGAAGTGTAGAGATCGGATTGAAATTCTGGCAGAAGGTTCAGAAGACCAAGATGATGCTATATAAAAATTTACAGGCCCATCAGGGCCCACAATAGGGATCGTTACCGATCCTTATTAATGCATTCAAATGGACTATGATCCCTGTGAGGGATTCCCTATGATGTTAGTACTTGTTTCCCAAATTTCGTGTAATTCAAACGTACGGTTTATGAGATGAGATATCGTATTTTCTGTGAAGTAGTGTTGCTTAAATTTTGATTTTTGCCGATCCATTATCATTCAACTATATTGATCCATCATCATTCAACTACGATGATCCATACAAAATTACCAAGCCATGCCAATCCCTTCACTTGTTTAAGCTATGGTCCATATTTCAAACATCCTACATTGTTTATCTACCAATTCCGTTCAATTCTGGCTTTATATAACCATCTGTACTTTGGGATCCTACTACCATTACTTCGTGGTCATCATTCTTGATAATGGCCAAATCTATCTTGTACAATCAGTTCAATATAGCTGGCTCAGGATACTGGATAACGATTGCCCCCAAAATACGTCTAATGAGTAACATGACATGCTTTGAGTCGAAGCAAGTTAGAGTCATCGTAAAGAAATCCATCCAGTTCCTGAATAATCACTATCTTTCCATTGAATTATCTCCCCAAAGTGTTATATCTCTCTTTGATCATCATGACGCATCATCGATTTCCAATAGTGCAAATTATGGGTTGTATTCCATCAGTTATTATCTATGCCCGGTTCTATAGAGCTTCTAAGCTTTGTCTATCTGATTCGGTCTTCACTTTAATAGCTCCAGGCGAATATTCAATTTTCATTAATTTCAAGAAATCGAACGTTTTGGATATACACATGCACATTTAGATACACTTTTTGTTATTGGCCCCCGGATGCGTTTTTACGCTCACAAGTCATCGCCAATTCCTTCTAGTTTAATTGTAATTCGATTGCAATTCCTTTTTTATATTTTATTTTATAATGAAATACGGATTGTAATACGTCGAGGGGACTTCAAGTTCTATAGGGATGACGACCTCAGAGCCGTAAGCAAGGGCGAGTGGAGTATGGCCAATCATGGAATTGTGGGTGGTTCTGTATGCCCATAATGCTGATGGGAGTTCGTCAATCCACTTACCTCTAGCCTTTTCCAAACGCTTCTTCAAAATGGACTTTATGATTTTTTTAACAACTTGAGTTAGCAGCTCTATATCAAGTTCATCATCAATTCAAATTCCTAGGGAGTTATGCATTTGTGTATTGATAAGACCATTCATTATTTCTTTAAGCTTGAGGGTGAGCAACTACCACAAATCTCTTTTCAATATGATGCCGATGGCAGAAGTCTTTAAATTTAGCATTATCGAATTGGGTTCCATTATCAGCTATAATGGTTGGAAGACCAAAATGACAGATAATATTCCAGACAATGAAATTGAGTATTTTTTTCTTTCATTGTGACCAAGGACAAAGTTTCATCTTCAACTTATTTGGTGAAGTAATCCACTTCTATGCTGGCGTATTTCGCACTACCTTTAGAAATCGGCAAGGAGCTGATGATGTCAATACCCCAAGTGGCCAACGACTATGGATTGACCAATTGAGCAATTTCCATCAGCGGGGCTCTTAGAATTGTTGCAAACACCTAACACTTGTCGCATTGTCTGGTGTGATCAGCTACATCTCGATTGATAGTTGGCCAGTAATACCCATAGCAGAGTATTTTCTTTGTCATGGTTTGCCCCTTAGTGTCATCGCAATATTCTTCCTCATGGACTTCTCTCAAGACTCATTTTATTTCATCGTGAGCGATACACCGAAGTAGGGGAATGGAGAGACCTCTTCTATACATGACTCCTTCTTGGATGATCTAGCATGGAGCTTTATGGGAGATCTATCATGCTTTCATTCCTCCATCCGATCGATGCTTGGAGCATCTAGTACTTTAATCGCGATAAAGTCTATTTGCTGTGCATTCTCGAAACTGGCTAGCTTTGCTAGTTAGTCGCCTTTCTCATTTTGTTCTCCAGGGGTATGTGTAATTGTGTGATACTCGAAGTCAGCCAGTAGCTTTTGGACCCAACTGAGCTAAGGAGCAAGACGCTGCCGCTTAGTAAGATAATACTCCCTTATTTGGTATACTACTAAACAGAAATCACAAAAGATATGTAAAGTTTCCGCTACTAGTTCTCTAGCAAGTTTGACCCCAGCAATTAGAGCTTTATATTTGGCTTCGTTATTTATTGCAGGGGAGTCGAGTTTCAAGGTGCAGCAGATCGATGGTTCCCTCAGGAGTCACTAACATGACTTTGGCACCAAAATACTGATCTGATTCCCTTCACATGACAGTGTGGTAATTATGGCGTGTACCAACACCGCTAAATAGATGTATAAGTATTCACGATCCAGTGGCTTGAATAGGATGGGAGGTCTCTCTAAGTGATGTACTAGAGCTTGAAATGCATCAATGTAGCCTTGTATCCATTCAAAGTTTCTTTTCCATCTCCTGATTAGGTCGAAGAAGATATTACACTTACCGGTGGCCCTGGAGATGAATCGACTTTGGACGATGACTTCCCATTTAGGCTATATACTAGCTTGATTGTCTTTGGTACTTAGATGTTTCAAATTGCTCGGATCTTCTTGGGACCAGCTTCAATTCTGTGAGAATGGATGAACCCTGAAATTTCTCTGACGCGACGCCGAAAGATCATTTCAAGGGATTTAGTATCATTTCATATTTTTGTAGAATACTGAACATCTTCGCTAAGTCGTCGATGTGATCGTTTGATTGTCATGACTTCAAGAGCATATCATCCATATATACTTTCATCGATCGTCTGATCTAGTCTTTGAATATCCTGTTGACCGATGTCTACTAAGTAAATTCAACATTATTTAGTTCAAACGATATCACAACATAACAGTATAGCCCTAGATCGATAATGAAGTTGGTGTGCTCCTAGTTGAGGACGCGCATCAGGATCTCGTTGCATCCAGAGTACACATCCATAAATGAAAGCAATCCATATCCAACGGTTGAGTCTACCAGCTGGTCAATCCTCGAACGTGGAAAGCTGTCTTTCGGGCATGCTTTGTTTAGGTATGAGTAGTCGACGCATGTCTGTTACTTTCCATTAGCTTTTCTATCAAAAACTAGATTGGTTACTCATTTCTGATTGACGGCATCATGGGCAAACATATTGTTTTTGAGTTTATCCACCTCCTTTTCAAGTGCAGAAAATACTTTTGGATCCATACCATGTTGCTTTTGTTTCATCGAGATATGCCTTGGGTCGATATTCAATGAATGGCTCGTGATAGTCGGTAAAATCACACGCATGTTAGAAGTGGTCCAAGCGAACACGTCAAGATTCATTCGGAGAAAGCCAGCTAATTCCTTCATCATCGTTGCACTAAGCTGTGATTCGATCTTGTGTACCCGTGATGGGCCGCCATGACTAACTGTAATATCGATTGTCAACTCAGCGGGTGCAGCCTTGGATTCCTCGAGTTCAAATGCAACTGTTTCACGCAACAATCAATGTGAAATCCGGTTGGGACAGTTAATAATGACAGTTACTTTAGTCGAATCCCAGAGTCTTTTCATGATTTATTGAGTTCGATACTGAAGGGATCTAGATGCTTTGATCAATTATCTGCAACTGGCCAAAGATCGGGCTTAGAAGCACATAGAATCAAATGCTCAGCCTCATGTTGCACGAAACTGTGTAGATAGCTCTTGCTAGGAGTTTTAATATGCTTGTATATTCGAGTATGCGCTTTCCATTCAATGTACTAGTGATCCGTTGCTCGTCATTTAAGTTGGAATGATAGTCAGTTGCCCCGAGCTTGGGAATCGATCCGATAGGCATCCTTTCGGTCGTAGCGTAGAGTCATTTTAAACACTATATATAAGTTACAATATTGAGCTATCACAGCCAGTCTTTGGATGGTCACACTTCTGCTCCCAGTTTCGGGTTGATAAATGTACTGCATGGATGGTCGAGTCTCGTCCTAGCTATGTCCATACTCCACCTAAGCTACAAAGACATAGAGTTGATCGATGAATGGTCGGTTCACATTCATCTTGCTTGTGCCTCCAAGTCTCTGGCATACATCGATAAGTAGGAAGGCAAGCCATGTCCACTTTAGCTTTACACTCTTTCACGTTGAATCACGGGATCAGGTTAGCTGATGGAAGGCTAAGTCTTGCCAATCCTGGATTGTATTCTGGTTTTTCCTTCCTAGAGGAATACTTTGATTCCCCGTCGAATTTCGGGCATGAGTTGGGTACTGGACGGTCAATCACGTCTACTTTGATTCATATTCTCTAATCAGATCTAGGGATAGAGTTGGCTTAGGTGTTGCCGGGTCATGCTCATCCGGTTTCATACTCCCCTTGATGGATTGAAGGAGGGTGTTGAAGAATTAATGATCAAGTCTTTGTGGTCTATTCTCCTATCTACACCCTGGCGATCACAGTTTTTCGAAGGACATTCGAGTCACATCTTTTTGTGCTTGGTGTGGATTGATATTAACCGTCGACCTAGCGACACAATATTGCAATCGACCGTAACATCGAACATTGTTTTGATTAGTTTTATCTTAAGGCCTCCTTGTGGTCATTGCCTTCTGTCATAAAGAACACTAACAGCTATAGTGAGTTGTCTTATTTAGCTTTTAGTGATTTGTACTCCTTTCCCCGGTCTTGGGTTAATGGAGTTAGTTCATGGATGGTCAGGTTTATACTCTCCCGTCGGTTTCAGGCATAGTTTATGGAATAGAGAATGGTCGAAATCCACTCGTCTATTCATGGAGTTTGAGGAATAGAGAATGGTCGAAATCCACTCATCTATTCATTCACGTTTATATTCTAGTCCACGCTTTGGGGGCTTAAAGTTATTTTGCGAAATAGAGAATGGTCAAAATCCACTCTCTACTCATTCACATTTATACTCCAGTCCACACTCTGGGGACTTAGAGTTATTTTGCGGAATAAAGAACGATCGAAATCCACTCATCTATTCATTCATGTTTACACTCCAGTCCACACTCTAGGGACTTAGAGTTATTTTGCAGGCAGTCTATCTCCATCCAATTTATGTTTATACTCTAGTCTGCACTTTGGGGAGTTAGAGTTACCTTGCAGGCAGTCAGTTCACACCCGATTTATGTTTATACTTCAGTCCGCACTATGGGGACCAGAGTTTGTCGATGGGTGGTCAGTTACATCCGTTTGATGTTTATGCTCTAGTCCACGCTTTGGGGACCAGAATTGGTTGATGGGTGGTCAGTCACCATTTAATATTTATACCAAGCCCGCACTCTGGGTACTAGAGTTTTTCGATGGATGGTCGTAGCACACCAATCTTTTTGGTGTTTATACTCCAGTCTGGACTCTAGGGACCAGAGGTAGTCAATAGGTGGTCAGTCACACCTATTTTTGGTTTATACTCCAGTTGTCAAGTCGAGGTAAGAGTTGTCGAATGAACGGTTGAACCACGTTCATCCATGAAATGGAATTTTTGCCCAGCATCAAGGATAAAACTTAACAAATGGATTGTCGATTCACGTCCACTTAGTGATTGTAGCTCCTCCAATCAAGTCAAGGAAGGAAGTAAGTGATGGATAGCCAGATCACATCCATGCCTATGTTGGGAAGTCAGGTCTCGTTTAGTTTTTAGTACTTCTCCTAAAAATCCAACGGAGAGAGTTATCGGGGGGACCATCAAGTCACACCCACCTTAAGCTGCAGTCATGTGCACGTATTGAGGGTGGTGGTTGATGAGTAGGCAATAAGTCATGCCTTCTTTAAGTCGAGCTTCCAAACTTCCCTTTGTATCCAGGGTAGGAGTCGATGTGTAAGCGATCAAATCACGTCCACTTTAGTTGGACCTTGGTCATGCTAAGCTTCGGGAGAGGACAAGTATTTTGGAAAACTTCAAGTATGAGCTTGGGGTGGATGGTTGGGTTGCATCCACTCCAAGTCTTTCTTTGGTCTCCAAGTTGGGCGTGGAGTTGATGAGTGGACGATCAGCCGTGTCCACTTTTTGCTGGATCCTGATCTTATCAGGTTTTTCCATTTCGAGTCCTTGGCCTTAAGTCAGGGGAAATATGGTAGCTGATGAGTGGTTGAAACACGCTTATCTTGATGAAACTCCAATGGTCTGATCATGGTCCGGGGAGATTGGTTGGCGCCTAACTCTAAATAATTGGTTACCTGCATCGTTTGGAAGTAGTGTAGTTCAAGTTGGTAGTAGTTCACAAAATAATTGAAATTGAAATAGAAATAATTCAAAGAAGATCAAAATAAATCTCATTGATGAGTGAAGCAATGTCGTATGCTCGCTATTCCAATTTGCCCAAGCCCTTCTCAGCTGGAAGTCGACCGTTCCAATTGATAATCAAAATTCTTTGTTGATGGGCATCAGATGTTCCCTAATTTCTTCTGGGTTTCAGTGGACTCTCATGAGGATGGTTTTTAGTACTTCTTCAAGTCGTGGGTCTCAATGTAGATTTTTTGATTGAATCATTCAAAGGATTATATGAGTCAAATTTTGAGATTCTGGGTCGTCTCTTGGAATCCGAGTCCTTAGCCAACAGGTCTGTATTGTTCTTTCTGCTAGTCAGCTTTACCTCCTCATTGCTTAGATTCTGATTCACTTTGTAACAGAAACAATCCAAGGTCGTAGGAGGCTCTCCATCTAACTAACTACCAAAATCTATCTAGGGTTCGATTCCCCTCAATAACGCCATCAGTATGATATCCTTGCTGGGATTGCTCACTTTAGTGATGACGACGACATTGAATCTCTACAGGAAGTCTTTGAGTGGTTCACTTAGCATCTGGAATAAATTGGATAATGACATCACATCCTTGGTGTGAGTCACATGAATTCTAAACTGCTCGACAAACTTCTGATCTGGTAGATTGAATAAGGAGATGGATTTGGGCGACAATCGCATAAACTACATAATTGATACACCTTATAGGAAAGCGTTTGCATTCGGTGGCACATATCGCTCTGGCGGAATTCATATGCCACTCGAATTTCATGTGATGTAGTCCAAGGTTGGTTTTCCCCAAGTAAACCGATATGATTGGTACACTGAATCTCCTCGGATATTCTGCACACTGAATGGTTTCAATGAATAAGCTTCGAATGGGGGAAATGCTTCAGTCGTCATCAATCCGGTTTGTTTTTAAGCACAGCTACTATGCTTATGAATGATGTATGCATGCTCGAGATATGAGCAAAGCAAGATGGACCGTATTGACGGATTGGTGGTAAGTTACTTGTGGTATGACTCGAGAAATTTTTCTATTTGCTTGAAGTCAGCAATTGGTTTGCTTGGAGACACTGAATTTGAAGTGCTGGGTCAGTAAGAATGGTGCTTGGAGCCATCTTGGCATTTTCTTGTTGAAAATCTTAGTTTTACCCGAGTTTGGCTTTGGGCCAAAGTTTATTGGGTTTGCTTAGAGTCACATCACTTATGTTCTCCCACCTTTGGGAGTATCCTTTAAGTAGTGGTTGCTTGTCCGTTCCTTGGTTGCAGTTCAAAAGCTGCAGCTTGATCCTCTATGTCTCACTCAGTCAAAGGACATAAGAGAAGTGGATATAATGCACCATGTTTAAGTTGAGTTTTGAATCCAGAATGCAGGGGCGCTGCACATGCGGCACGGGTTCGGGTTTGTTTGGAATAGGGATCGTACCCGATCCATAATCTTTAGAGCTATTTTTTCTAAAAACGGATCATACCCGATCCATATTTTTTTGGAATAGCGATTGGTTAAACAAGGGTTCGGTTATGAAAGAATGCGACATAGGGATCGGTAGTATAAGGATCGGCTGAATTGCCTTGGTGAGGGATCGATAGTTTGCCATATAAAAGGGATCGACTATGGGGATGTGAACGAGGGATCGGTAGTTTGCCATTTGAGAGGGATCGACATACGAATACGGTGGGATTGGTATTGACATCTTTCAGAGGGATCGATATTGACGAGATTGGAGAGGGATGGCCATCTTAGCCTTCAAAGAGGGATCGACCATCATGGCCTTGTGAGAGGGATCAGCCGTCATGACCTTGAGAGAGGGATCAACCGTTTTCTAACTTGAATGCAAAATTTAACATCTAATCCCAAGATATTGCATACATGAGTGAGTCCGATCCCTTCCAAATAGACATGAGCACAATAAAAACTCCAAACAAGAACATTAGCATAATTGAATCCTCCAAAAACACGGGAAGTAGACTTAGTTCCTCTAACCATGGCTATCAGCTTCCTTTATATTTCCTTCAAATCTGAGTAGAGTAGGAAGTTTGTAGGTTAATAACTAGATCTATATCGCGATTATGGGAATCCAGAAGTAGATGATGAGATCCAATCAAGTAGAGAATTCAACGCTCAGTGAAAGCACCATAATGTTGACGCCAAAAATGGGCATCAACATCCGAGAGAATCTAGTAGAGATTAAATGAAGAATGAAATTTAAAAACATAGCAGAAAAAGTAAATGAATACATAGATTTTCATAGTAATTCGATAACCTTAGCCTACGTCCACTTCATATATTTGTTGATCTTCCACTTGATTATGATTACAAGAATGTTTGGATCGGCTGGGATCCATTAGTACAAAAGCGAAGAAAAAATGGCAGAGCCTCCATAGAGAAAGCAAGATCCCTTTTCTAATACCATGCCTCCTTTATTTATAGGGGAAGGTATGTATGTATCAGACTGAAATTTTGGCAGAAGGTTTGGGAGACCAAGACGAGGCTACCCAAAAATTTGCAAGCCCATCATGGCCCACAATAGGGATTGGTACCGAACCCTATTAACGCATCCAAATGAGCTACGATCCCTATGAGGGATGCCTCATGATGTTAGCTACTTTCTCCCCAAATTTCGTACAATTCCGATGTACAGTTTGTGAGATATCGCATTTTCCATGAATAGTGTTGCTTAAATTCCGATTTCTGTCGATCCATCATCATTCAACTATACCGATCCATACGAAATTACCAAGATATGCGGATCCCTTCACTTCTTTAATCTATACTCCATATTTCAAACATCTTGCATTGTTTATCTACCAATTATGTTCACTTTTGGGTTCATATAACCATTTGTACGTTACTTTCGGGTCCTACAACCATTGCTTTGTGGTCATCGTTCTTGATAACGATCGAATCTATCTTATGCAATCGGTTCAATATAGCTGGGTCAGGATATCGTATAAAACACACACACACATATATGTATTAAAATATTTCATCTATTTATGGTTTAAATTCAAATCATTTCTAAAATAAATCGACTTCATTTCATAAAAGCTTTTCAAATTCCAAATCCATAAAATATTTACCTCATTCAAGCCAGAGTCAATTGAAGTTATTTAAATAGGATTTCGTTCTTTATTTCAAATTCAAATCTAAATTGTAGTTAATTTATTCAAATTTGGCTTTGAAAAGGTTTGTGATTTACATCAAAGCATTCTTAATATAAAAAATTCTTGAGTTTTCTAGTCAATAAACAATTGTATTTATCAATATTTTTCTTATTTAAATTATGATTCTACAAAACATGGCTATGATTTTGAAGTGCAAGTCTAAAAACTGATCTCACAACAACTTAACCCAAAAGGACTTCAAGCCACTCACTGTCCACGTATATATTAATCTCCAAACAAGAATTCAAGCACTTCAAAATATTACAAAACTAGTTCAAAACCTATACATCATAATTCTTATATGTTTTTTCTCGTATCAAAATGGCTTACATCATTTCTTAAACCTTCATCTATTTTCTTATCAAAGTATTGCTCCAAATGTATTCTTCAAAATATTATTTTCCTTTCAAAAACATTTTTCTTAAAAATGTTACTTAAAGCTTTTCCTCAAGTTACATATTTTTCCAAAACAACAATTCTTTATTTCTAAAACAATTTGCTTGTTTAAAAGCATTCTAATCTCTTCAAAACATCAATTCCTTAAAATATTGTTTCAAATATTGATTTAATTTAGCTAAAAATATATTAGTTCTCCATCGAATAATAAATCAGTTTTCAAAATTTTGTGTCCGCAAGTTTTGTCTTAGTGTTTATGAATCCCTTTCGATAATGTTGATCAGGCGAAATGACCAGAATTCTTAAAGCACTCAATGGACAGGTTAACACAATATTAATTTAGTAAGTTCTTTTAAATATTTACTTGTAAATATATTTTGAATAACTTATTTTTTCCAACTTATTCAGTTAAATATTATTTTATACTACTAAAATATTTTCAATCACCTTATAAAATGATATCACTATTGTATTAAATTATATTCTAGTTTGAATAAACTTACTTATTTTTAGAACTCGTATATACATTCAATTCAGCAACCATTAACAGCAATACAAACCATCCATAATATTAGACAAGCATTATATAACAATATATACATTTCCAAACAAATAAACAAATGCCTCTAGTGGATAACTATCAATCAGTTTTCGCTACGCAACTCTGATCACTACTGGATCTTCGTCATTAACTCGCATGATCATAATTAGGAATTGTAAAGCATTCAATATGAGATTCGAATTATGGTCTTTTTCAGCATCCCTAACTGAACTTCTTCATTTTTGTTTAGGCCACATAGAGGTTTATTAATCATCATCAATGTGGACACTAATCGTCGGGTTAACTCCTTCTACCTTCTCAACCTTCATCGGCTTCTCTATATCTCATACAGAGACATATACCTAAAAAATTGTAGAAGAATTATATTATTATATAATAAGAAAAAATAAAAATACGTCCGTAGATGGTTACCCCAGTAATTATCGTATACTCCTACTATCACATGAGTATTATAGATAATCTACCACACACCCACAGGGACAAGGACTCTAAGCCTCTCTAGGTCAAGACTCATGTCCCGTATACTATGTATTGTTCCATGCTTTCTCTGATACCAACTGTAACACTCCACCTTTATACTTGTACTACCAAAGGATATTACTAAGTAATACCATCCATTAATATGGAAAATGAGGCGATATTAGACTGTCACACATGAATATTCCCTTGGGCTAACATTGGTACGTATTTCAAAAATAATAACCAACTCACCTACACGTACTCAGTATCAGCACAAGGCAATAAAAAAATGTGTTTCCAGGACAGAACGATGCATAATTCAAAATAAATCTTAAAGAATACCGAGTCATCCAAGTAGCGATAACATATAATAATAAATATACACCAATCCAAGTGGGATATAAATTAAGTCAAACTCCCATTATCTCAAAAGTACACAATGTATAAATCCAATACATACACCTCAACATCATCAATACACACGAATATACAAAAATAGACAATGTTGCACTAATCAACTAATAGTTTAGCCTCCGTCTATGCCAGTAGTTACAATCTAGTCTCTTTGTCCTTGAACCTGTAATTTTTATCTCAGACTGACCCATGTATTATATAAATAACACACGGGTTAGATTATGTCTAAAATGTGGACATCAATATAAAATAACACTTAACATAGTGTATTCAGATGCAACACAAGTGGCACGAGCATATCTCAAATGGCAGCATATCTCAAAGCCATGCAAATAACCCATTTCTATGTAAAGTCAATCAACATGCATATACTCAAGTGGGCGAAAATCCATACATCCAACCATCGTTAAGTATAGGAACCCACTGACACTATATGACATGTCCTCAGCAATGCCCAAGATTATCTCTCAAATAATTATAAAGTAGATGAACCCGATGTCCATCTCATCGATGGATATACACACATACATAGAACACAAAACAATCATCCAAATCAAACATACACAAAATAAAAATATAGCATACCCTCGGCAGCTAGGGACATCTCTCATATAACCATGTAAAAGGTAGGCATAAGGTCCAACTCCATGCTCTCAACATTTCTAGTTGTGCTTAATAGCGATATATTCGATGCTTATGGGGTTACAGCTATATAGACCCTAAGTCCCATAAATAATTTAAATGATTGATAACCACACAATAATCATCTAGACCATCAACATTATAGTAATCGAATTGACTCTCAGCCAATGGAATAATCATATAATCACTCGGATTTCTACTAATCCATTCATATCTTAGTATTGTGGATATTCATCAGGACTCTGGTCCTATATGCTCTTAGCATCATAAAATATCTACTTAGGCATCGATCTTAACAAATGATTAGATTGACTCTCAACCGTAAACATAGTAATCTCATATAGGTGCATAAGTAGGTGTTTATAGCATCTCATGCTATCTCATTAATAACAACCAAACAGGGAGACTGACAGCTCTCAGCCTGCTCCAAGAGCCTTCCTCAAATTCTCTTAGTGCTACTCCTATAATCTTATTTACCACGATGGACATCGTGACCCAATATCCATCAAGTGAAAGACTATGCTATGCACTGGTCGCAACCCTACAAGTGACCCAAATGGTAATAGACCGTCGGCTTACGTGACATAGGGGTAGCGGCTCTCAACCATAAACATCAAAAGGGTATCACAGATATAGGGAGGGACCCTACAATCAGGCCACTATGATGGATACTAGCCAATTTGGTTTGCTCCGTATAGTATTATAGGGGTATGCACATAATAAATAGGCATACTTATGGCTCTCAGCTTGCTCACTCTCAGTGCGCATCACCAAAAATATAATACCCGGTATACTTGACCATGTTAGAGTGATGTCTACTTATAGAATGTAATCGAACAAACATCAGCTCAGGTGTCCCATACCACCTATTGTTACTCATGCCTTTACTCAATGCTCGTAAATTACACTCATCATCAAAAAATTATTCTATATAATGAGTCAAATGAGTAATCAAAGAAATATTACCGAAATTCCCACACTGCTCGGTATTGCTAATTCATTTACTCAATTTTCTCATGATATAGAATTCGTCACAAAATCACAAACTTCATTATTTATTGGTTTAGAAGGGATCTATAAAAATCTCCATTTTCAAAACCATAAAATAGATTTCAAAAAGAACAATATTAATTTTCAAAGAGGTTTAAATAATAAAATATTATTCTTTTCTAAACTCTTTGTTTAAAAACTTCTTATATAATTAAAAGAAAATCAATATTTTTAAATATTAATTTAACTTCAAATTTGTTGAATACGTTTATAAAATAAACCATAACCTTGAAACTCTTCTTTGAGAATTCAACATAATAATATCAAAGAGGTATTATAATTTATAATTTCCTTTGAATAACAGATTAAAATAACTCCATATTTCTAATAGAGATTTTCAATCAAAATAATTTCCCAAAGCCATAATACGAAATTCCACAACCACTGTGTTAAAAAACCCACGTTCATAATTCAAATATTTTTTAAACTATTATTATTAAAAAGCAATTTATCAAACTAAAATTCTTTTTTTAATACCTGTTGAAAACATGATTTTAGTGCTTTGATGATAGTTACTATATGAAAGTGCTATTAACATGTTTATTAAGTAATTTCAGGTCAAGCAGCCATATGATGGAGGATAAAGTTTATAAAAGTAGTATTGAACAATATTTATAGCATGGAAAGTTGAAACTAAATTAGTGAAAAAAAGAAATGCACTAGGACTTGAACCAAAGCACTTGAAGATGGAAATGGCCCCTTCACCGACTATGCTGAAAGCACTTTTATTGAAGAGGCAGTAGCAGTTTTATTTAATTACGACGTAGGCAAATGAAACTGGGCAAAATAAACAGGCAATGGTGGGATTCGAACCTGACGTAACAAGCAGGAATGTTGCAAGCTTACCAACCGCACCACAACCGCATTTGGTTAAATGATGGTTAGCAATTTATATTATCAGAAGTTGAATCCAGAAAATAAATAGCTTATAGTAGGCAAGTAGGATTCGAACCCCAGGCGGCGAACGAAGGAAACATCCTGCTGCCGCATGCTTTACCAACCACATTACAAGCGCATTTATGATTACTTTGTTTGCCAAGTTTCATAAGGGTTGTAAAGCGAAAATAAACTATTTAGAAAATAGACATTATGGGATTCGATCCCAGGCCATCAAGGAAATATGTCGCCTCTTTACCAACTATACTACACAAAGCTTCGAATTTAAACTCGCCAACCATTTTATATAATGGCTGTAAAACAAATGGTCAAGTGTCCATTTAAGCACCTTTTTGAAGAGTTGCATTTACCAATGGGTGCATCTCTTTCGAACTGAATTGCTGAAGGGTTGCTCTTGTTCAATGACATCTTTTTCCTCCAATATAAGCCTCCTACCATCTCAATAGCATACACGCTATCTTATTCTCTCAAATCATTTTCACATTGCTTCCAAACGCTCTAAACTCCATATTTATTCCAAAGGCAAGTTTAGACCAGCGTTCTTTCGCTCTATAATATTTGAATCTGGTCCTAATCCACTTCTTAACCTCTTGCACACTTACTGTGCATCTTTTTAAGGGTTATTGAAGTTTGTACTATAGTGCGACTACTTAATGTATTGAAGACACAATATATAGTCAAGTTATTTCTTTATAAAAGAAAAGATTGAAATCCTATTTGGTTGTTCGGGTGGGGTCTGTAAACCCGTTCCTTCGGGTGAAGTGAAGGTATTGATAGTGAAACTTGTAAGAGTTGCTTAGGGACTGGACGTAGGATGGGAGGTCCAAACTAATATAAAATCGACCGTGTTATCTACTATTTTATTTCTGTTGTATTTACATTGTTTACAACTGATGGACATATTTGATCTTGTGCATAGCGACTAACAAGTGATATCATGGCCTGGTGTTCTACCGATCATAACAACATCCAAGAACAATGGCCAAAACAAGATCCAGTCGAGACATTATTAGCAAGAAAAAGAGCAACGCTATTGCTGAAGCAATTACAAACTATAATAAGGTACTTTATTATTCATATGATTAATTATCTACCAATTATGATAAATTATGTGATAATTTTGACAAAGTATCAAAACTTAATTTGATCATGTTAGAAAAAATGAAAGCTTATGAAATCAAAATTACAAAACTAGAAAATGAAAACAAAATTTAGAAAATGAAATTTCTGAATTGAAAAATAATGTTTTGATGCTCAATGGTTTTTTAAATGAAAAAGATATAGAAGTTGCTAACTTAAGAAATCAAAATTATATTGCAAATTTCTTTAATCGATTCAATTACTCAAATTTCGTCTCTAGTAAAAGAGAATCGTGCTTTAAAAGATGAGAATTTTGAATTGGTTAAATAAATTGATACTTTAAAGAATAGCAATGAGTCTTTTAAAAAAGAAAAGCGTGACTATAAAATTAAATTTGATGAGCTTAATGGAAAAGTCGCAAAAATTATAAAGGTCAAAATAGCTAATTTAATTTTGTCAAATTCTAGAACTTTGAATAATAAAAGTGGTTTAGGATATAATAAAACCAATCATAGAGACGACACTAGATATGCGTTCATGTATAGTAAAATGTTAGTGCTAGCACTTGATTTCGAGTAAAGTCTATATCTAATTTTTTATAGAAATTCAAGTATTGCTATGGCCAATAATGTTTAAAATATCTCTAGAAGTAATAAATCATTGACAGAAAATGTGAATAAAAATTATCTAAGTATTTAGGTTCCTGTTAATTGAAAACAGAGAAAAATACATTGATGATTATTTTGATATATTAGTTAATAGTGAAAATTATATTTTTAAAGATTCCACTAAATCCTCTTGGATATGCTTAACTTTGACCTAACCCTGGACCATAACGTAGGTTGTGGGTACCAAAATATACAGTTTATTTTATGCAGCTACCCAAGGAAGATAAAAGGATGAGATGGATTTCGAATAGCAAATGTTTCATACATACGATAGAGAACGAGCATTTATACATAATGGAATTGCAACAAATTTGGTATATCTGACTTATTTTTTAATATATAAATAGTTTAGGGTTGATATTATTAAATTATAACAAAGTAATTATTTAAAAAAAATATAAAAGAAATTTGATACTTTTTTATAAGACGTTACTTTAGGGAGTGCTAGAAATATTGAAAACATTTTCCATTGTAAAATGAATTGTTTTGAGGAAAATAAAAATAATTTTAGAAAGCAACGAGATTTTAAAAAAGGTATAACTTTGTTTAATATTGTATAGATCAATTTTTCTATATACCTAACATCAAAAAATATTTTATCCATTTTGTTAAAATATTTTTGAATTAGCCAATAAGTACAGATTTTAAAAAATCCCAAATGATAGAATTAATGTTCAAAAAATCTAACATAAGATAGCGCTAAAATATATAATAGTACACATTTAGAATTATTCTTTCCTTGTACCAAATATTTAAAAAAGTTGACAAAATTTATATCTAGATTTATATACGACCCATAACCGATGATTTTCAATCTTTTTGTTGTTGACAAAGGGAAAGAAAACCAAGCATATTGATAGGGAGACTATATAAATTTAGGAGGAGAAATTACTAAGAGGGACCAATAGAATATTATTTTTAAATAGTCATGTAATTGTCGTCGTCAAAAAGAGGGAGAAAGTTGAAAACACGATTTTAGTATTTTGATGATAGCAACTATATGACAGTGCTATTAACATGTTTGTTAAGTAATTTCAGGTCAAACGGCCATATGATGGAGGATAAAGTTTATAAAAGTTTAGTATTGAACAATATTTATAGCATGGAAAGTTGGAACTAAATTGGTGAAAAAAGAAATGCACTAGGACTAGAACCCAAGTGCTTGAAGAGAAAAATGACCCTTTACCAACTATGCTGAAAGCACATTTATTGAAGAGGCAAGGTAGCAGTTTTATTTAATTGCGGCATAGTCAAACAAAGCTAGGAAAAGTAAATAAGACAACGGAGGGATTTAATTTTTCTATATACCTAACATCAAAAAATATTTTGTCCATTTTGTTAAAATATTTTTGAATTAGCCAATAAGTACAGATTTAAAAAAATCCCAAATGATAGAATTAATGTACAAAAAATCTAACATAAGATAGTGCTAAAATATATAATAGCACACATTTAGAATTTTTTTTTGAACTACCTAGAGAACCAAGCTTCGCTCGTAAACTCTAGGGAAGTATGTGCCTGCCAAACACATACTTCGGGTACTTGTTACAGGGTTGTCAGTTTCGGGGCTCGAACTCGTGACCTTCGATCACGCAGTTCGGACCATCAACCAACTGCGCCAACCCTGTTGGCTCACATTTAGAATTATTCTTTCCTTGTACCAAATATTTAAAAAAGTTGACAAAATTTATATCTAGATTTATATACGACCCATAACCGATGATTTTCAATCTTTTTGTTGTTGACAAAACGAAAGAAAACCAAGCATATTGATAGGGGGACTATATAAATTTAGGAGGAGCAATTACTAAGAGGGACCAATAGAATATTATTTTTAAATAGTCATGTAATTATCGTCATCAAAAAGAGGGAGAAAGTTGAAAACACGATTTTAGTGTTTTGATGATAGCAACTATATGACAGTGCTATTAACATGTTTGTTAAGTAATTCAGGTCAAGCAGCCATATGATGGAGGATAAAGTTTATAAAAGTTTAGTATTGAACAATATTTATAGCATGGAAAGTTGGAACTAAATTGGTGAAAAAAGAAATGCACTAGGACTAGAACCCAAGTGCTTGAAGAGAAAAATGGCCCTTTACCAACTATGCTGAAAGCACATTTATTGAAGAGGCAAGGTAGCAGTTTTATTTAATTGCGGCATAGTCAAACAAAGCTAGGAAAAGTAAATAAGACAATGGGGGGATTTAATTTTTCTATATACCTAACATCAAAAAATATTTTGTCCATTTTGTTAAAATATTTTTGAATTAGCCAATAAGTACAGATTTAAAAAAACCTAAATGATAGAATTAATGTTCAAAAAATCTAACATAAGATAGTGCTAAAATATATAATAGCACACATTTAGAAATATTCTTTCCTTGTACCAAATATTTAAAAAAGTTGACAAAATTTATATCTAGATTTATATACGACCCATAACCGATGATTTTCAATCTTTTTGTTGTTGACAAAGGGAAAGAAAACCAAGCATATTGATAGGGGGACTATATAAATTTAGGAGGAGCAATTACTAAGAGGGACCAATAGAATATTATTTTTAAATAGTCATGTAATTGTCGTCATCAAAAAGAGGGAGAAAGTTGAAAACACGATTTTAGTGTTTTGATGATAGCAACTATATGACAGTGCTATTAACATGTTTGTTAAGTAATTTCAGGTCAAGTTGCCATATGATGGAGGATAAAGTTTATAAAAGTTTAGTATTGAACAATATTTATAGCATGGAAAGTTGGAACTAAATTGGTGAAAAAAAAATGCACTAGGACTAGAACCCAAGTGCTTGAAGAGAAAAATGGCCCTTTACCAACTATGCTGAAAGCATATTTATTGAAGAGGCAAGGTAGCAGTTTTATTTAATTGCGGCATAGTCAAACAAAGCTAGGAAAAGTAAATAAGACATTGGGGGGATTTGAACCTAGCACAACAAGTAGGAAAACTACATGCTTACCAACCACACCATAATCGCTTTCGGTTAAATGATGGTTAGCACTGTCATATTATTAGAAGTTAAAATTCAGAAAATAAATAGCTTAAAATAGTGGACAAGTGGGATTCAAACCCAGGTGGCGAACGAAGGAAGCATGCCGCTGTCGCATGCTTTACCAACCACACTACAAGTGCAATGTGATTAACTTGTTAGCAAAGGTTTCATATGGATAGTAAAGTGAAAATAAATTGTTTAAAAAATTGATGTTATGGGATTTGAACCCTAACCATCAAGGAGACACGTTGCCTCTTTACCAACTACGCTACACAAAGTTTTGAATTCAAGCTCGCCAACTATTTCATACAACGGTTGTAAAACGAATGGTCAAGTGTCCATTTTAGCACTTTTTTCAAGAGTTGCAATTATTAATGGGTGCATCTCTTTCGAACTTAATTGCTGAAGTGTTGCTCTTGTTCAGTGGCATCTTATCCCTCCTATATAAGCCTCCTATCATCTCAAAAGCATACACACAGTCTTAGTCCCTCAAATCATTCTCATATTGATTCCAAACACTCTAAACTCCATATTTATTCCAAAAGAAAACTTGAACCAGCGCCCTTTCACTCCACAACATTTGAATCTGGTCCTAATCCACTTCCTAACCTCTGCACACTCAGTCTGCATCTTTTTAAGGGTTATTGAAGTTGTACTCCAGATTTGACTACTCAGTGTATTGAAGACACAATATATAGTCAAGTTATTTCTTTGTAAAAGAAAAGATTGAAGTCCCATTTGGCTGCTCAGCAAGTGTACTGACATCCTATTCTGCAGCTTAGGTACCTATTCCTCCGGGTGAAGTAAGGTGTTTGTTAGTTAGTTCCAGAAGGAGTCTGGTGCTGGACGTAGGACTGAAGGTCCGAACCAGTATAAAAACTCTGGTATTGCTTCTCGCTTTACTTTACTATTTATTCCTGCTGCATTATATTTATATTGTTACTGTTGTGATTACTGCACGTCAACTCTGCATTTATATATTTGGTTATCATCGATCCAGTATAGCGACTAACAATACCTTCCCAAAATTATTCAGTTCTTTTTATATAAAATTATCGAGCATAAATATATATTATTTCAAAATTCACTCAATAATATATATAATGAATCCCATAAATAATAATCAGCATATAATAAATAAATTACACTCGTCTTATTATCATTTCCCAATATTAAATCCAATAAAATTATCACATTATTCAAATATATAAATTTTAAATTCACTTTCAATAAAAATCCTTCAAATATTTTTATAATCATATATATATATATATATATATATATATATATATTCAAAAATTCACTTATTTAACCAATTCCAAAAATCATTACTTTTCAAATAATTAATATTCATGAAGTTCCCAAAATTATTCCAATTCTCCATTTTCTATTAATAATAACGTTTCCAATATTAAATAAAATAACTCATTCCAAAATCACTATTTATATTTAAAATATTTCCACTATAATCAAAGCTTCCAATTTTGATTCATATATTCCCTTCCAATCAATTTCCAATGTCATGTGCAAGTAATGCAATCATCTACTTAAGCAGCAACATACATCATGTGCAATCAACAATCAACAAATATTTCATTACAACAATAATTTGGTAAGGATATACCAAACAATAATTTGAAGGAAATAAAAATTTAGTGAATTATTAACGGAAGTAAAGACTAGGATAAAATTGGAAAGTTAATTTTAATAACTTGAATGTAACAGTATAAATGTAAGTTAATTGTTAAGAACTTGGATGTATTTCCAATAAGTGAAACATTATAAATGTTAATTTTATTCTTATTGTAAATAAAGAATGTTACCAAGAGGTAATGATTAATTTGATTTAAAATCTTTATTAATGTCTGTATTAATTTATAATGGGATAAAAGGTAAATTAATAATTTAAATGTTGACTTACCAAAAAAATAATGTATAAGGAATGGAAATGGAATGAATTAGTGTATGAACTAATGGTAGCACTTGTTATGAGCTAATAAGTAAATTAAAACGTAACAGTGCTAATTTAGGTTAATAATTAATAGGTTGAATGAAATGTCAATTAATGATTTTATTTAAAATTGTAAAGTTATAATAACATATGGTAATTGGTTGGGAAAAATAAAGATAACTAAATGTACTTTACTGATAATTAATATTATAATGGAAAGTGTGGGCGTAAATTAAAAGGGAAACGTAAAATTTATTTATAAGGTAGTAATTGGTGTAATAGAAAGCATGAGACCAAGTAAACAAATTTATTGACAATATTAATTGTAATTAATAAATTAAAGAAATAGTAACGGTCGTAAGTTACTATTTAATCGTCCTATTAATTTGTTGTAACTTTTATATTAGGGAATAAGATTTAATATAAGTAAATAAAGGTAAATATTGTATGAATATATGAATTAATATCTGATTTAGGGTAATAGAATGAATTCATATGATGTAAGTAATTATAATAAATAATGAGATAATAACTAGGATGGAATATAACAACGAAGTTAATTAAAGCTGAATTGTGTAAGTTGAATGGGATTGCAATAAATGGAATAATGGAAAATGGTATAACTTGGTTATATGATGATGTAAGCTAATAAATGATTAATCAGCGCATTACCTATTGATTTTAAACAATTGCAGGGGTATTATTGATAGGACTATTTGGTAATAAATTAATGTAAGAAAAATAAATGTAGACATTGGATTAATCAATGAATTTATAATGAATAAATAGTGAGTGAATAAAATCAATGTTCTGCAAGTAATTATAATATCTGTTTGAAAGTAATAAACTTAAAGTCAATTGAAGTTAATGGTTACAATTGTTATGAATTACCTATTTGTTTAGTTCATAGAATTTAATTTGAAAGCAATTGTAGAAATTGACTTAATTAGTGCAATACCAATTAATTAAAGCAATTGTAGAAATTGACTTAATTAGTGCAATACCAATTAATTAAAGCAATTAATTGGATAAGAATAATGGAAATCAAAACTTTATTTTATTTAATTGAAATGTAAAATTCAATAATTGGATTAATTGCAATCAAATGAAATTGAAATAGCTAAATAATACGTTATTTGAAATGAAGATGGAATATGAGGAAATTTGTCTAGTTTTGAATCCAATGTTAAATCCATCTGTTTGACAATAATGAATGGAATAATGATTCCTTAAATTAATTTAATAGAAAATTTGGAAATTAAGTTTATAATTTTTGAATTGAATGGAATCGAATATAATACTGAAATCGATAAGTTAATCAATTTTAAATTGACTTTTAATTTGTTTAAAACATTGTAAATGATTGAGAAATATAAAAGTGATAAAATTGGTCAATTTTAAGATTGAAATTAATAATTGGATTTTATTAATTAAATATTAAATTATTTAATTAAGGTAAAAATAGCAATTTTGGCCACTGACTCGGATTTCGACGAAACCAATTTCATCGGATCCGTAACGGTGAATTATTGTAGGGTTTTAAGTTTCATAGCGATCAGACCTGTCGTTAGATTGTATGAACGTGAAACGCCTTGAAATCAGTATAATTAAATCAATTTGAAAATATTGATTTTAGCATAACTTCTTAATACGATGGAATTTGGACTTGAAATCTTTTCCATTGCGCTTAAAATATTTTAAAACATATATTTTGATATATGGGTTGACCCAATTTCATTCCGGAGTAGAAACGGTCTTTTTGGGCCACTTAGGCGTTAGCACGTAAATCTATCTTATCCATCTATTCAAATGTCAACTTTACCTATATATATCCTGCTATAAACCCTAACAGCCTCTGTTCCTCATTTCTATACGTTCTATTCACCTCCTCACTTCAATGGTAGACAAACCCTAATTCCGATTGCAATCCCAAATCAAATCCAAAGCTGAAATTTCAAACTCCACAATATATGCCAAATTTTATATCAATTCGAAGCTCTCGAAGAACGTAATTCAGATCTGCAACTCGTTTTCCAATTCAACGTACTATTTGTCCAGAAATCGATGAACCATTTTCGGTCGTTCATCGCTCGACGATGAACTTCGCCTGATCGGAAATTACTTTCTGGGTTTTGTAGAAAGGGCCGAGGGGATCGCATCCATATGGGTTTCGGGGTGAGTTGACGTTTGGATTTGGCACAAAATTGGATTAGGGTTTTATAGGTGGGCCGCGGCCGATGATTTTCGCGACCGGTGGTGGTCAAGATGGAGCTTGGGAGGTCAGCGGCGTGGCTAGAGGGGTGGGGCATGGCCTCGACGGCCAGCGGCGGCCTTGGGAACGCGACGTTGGGCGAAGGTGTTTCGTGTTCGATCGTGGGTATGGGGTAACTGTAGCTGCCTGTAGCGTAGTAAGATGGTGACGAGGCCGGTATTGTTATTTATTTTTAATTTAATTTCAATACGTTCAAATCAATGTAACTTGTGCTTACGAAATACGCGTGGTTTCTTTTGTTAAGTTCGTATATGAATTCCGAAGATTTTGGCTGAATTCCGAAGATTTTGGCGCTGGTTTGGACGAATTTGGAGACTGTGCAAATTTTGGGTTTAAATTGAATTTAAATTCAATTTAAATTCAAAAAGTGAGTGTTTTAACCCCCTCACAACTTCTAAAATTTCTTATGTTTGTTAAATTTAATTTTTGTTGTGATTATGCATTTATTTATGATTGTTTCATATATTTTAATCATCATCTCAGTTAATTGCATTTATTTAAATTAAATTGTTATTTCATTTATTATTGAATATAACTGCCAGTTAATTACCTGTTATATATTATCAATTATATATCAATATTGATTGATTGTTTTGTATGATGATTGTGATGGATGTATGATTTTATGATGGATGAATGGATGTTTTATTTATATCATCATAATCTGCAAGTTGTTATGCATTTATTTTGATTCGGGATTGCAGTTTGAAATGATATACTACTGCATTTTTTTTATTTTAAATTGCGGATTGAAATGATAAATATCCGTATCACTTGACCAAAGGATAGAAAATTATATACAGGCACCGCGGTATATATATAAAATTATTTTGAAATGATTTTTCTATGGTATTGGAAAGAAATACGCAGTTAAATAAATATTAATTTTTGATGTTATATAAATATTACTTTATATATATATATATATAGTTAAATTCTTGAATTTAAGCTATGTATAAAATTGATTAATAAAAATGAGTTTAATAATAAAGTTTGATTTCTTTTATATAAAATGGTTAAGTATCTATTTAAATTCTATTGTATATAGAGTTTATAATGACTCAAATAAAATGAAGGTCGGAAGATAAATGTGAATTTGATTTGAATTAAAGTATTTAAGAATTATCCTCGAAAATTTTGATTTGAAATGTAAATAAACTGAGATTTAAAGGGTATGATTTTATAACTTGATTTTGTTTAGAGGATTTAAATGAATATTATCAAGTTAATTTAATTAAAAGAATATCCAGTTATTTGAAGTCTAAAGGTTTTACTAAAATGATATTTGATTTATTTAGTGAACATTCCAAATTTAAATAATAGTAGTTGAAATTGATGTATATGAAATTATTAAAGAACAAGTTTTGAAATGGTGGGATAATTAAAGCTTTGATATATATTGAAATTATATTGGTTTATTTGGGAATATAAAATCCATATTGGAATTGATTTGTGAAGGTGAAGAAGCTATTTTATTATATAAAGTAAATCAATATTTAAACCATTTAAGTGGTGTAGTATGTTTGAAGGTTATGAAATTCAAAGTTTTATGTTATGAAAGGCTATATTTCAAGTTTTGGTTTCGAAATATTATAACTTTGAAAATGTTATGGTTTCAGAAAAGGATATATTTGAAAATAATACTGATTTGGGTTTTTAAGACAGAAATGATATCGTATTTATATGTTTTGAAAGGGATATTATATTCTGTTTGAAGTATAATTATTTTAAAACGACCGTGGTGTTATAATAACGTTTGATCGTTGAAGAGACCAGGATCGAAAGTTGTCATACTCTCTGCCAACTTCGAAAACCACTTTAATAACCGTGTACGCGGTGGAGATTCCAGAATGAAGTAGGATGGTGGCGGCGTTTCCTTTGAGGTAAATACGTGGACCCAACTCCCATGAGTTGGCATAAGGTGGCTAAAACATGAGCGATCGATGGGTTAATGAGGTAGCACCTTTGATCGGACACATCCCTTCGATATTATACTTTGACTTTTGGATTGATTCGATGGCCACTTTTGATTTTTTTTATTTGGGGGTGTAGCTCGAGGTGAGCGGTAGCTGCGCGCTATGCGTTACCACCGACCCGGAAGCGTAATTGGTATATCTTCTCTGGCTTTGCCTAGTTGTGCCGTTTCACCTACCCTAGCGCGCCTTGTATGAGCTTGGTTTTCTCCCGTAGCCCGTGTGGTATCCTCTGGTGGCTTCCCAATCAGGAGGGACTATGATATTGGATGGACTACTGGGACTATTGTTGTGTTAAGGGGAATATTGGGTCACTCCTTAACTCTATTAAAAAGTAAGTTTATTTTACAAATAGACATTATTATAATAGCAAAATATTACTACATAGTAAATGGTTTAACGGATCCTTAGGAGATGTGAATCCCGAGCATCTCTTGAGTTACTGCACTCACGTTAGACACTGGATAGGAGATGTCAAATCCCGTAAACATCTCTGACGCCGTTACACTCATATTTTTACTGTTGATTTAACTTACATAAGATCTTTTAGTTCTTACTCGAGTGTTTTTTCTTTTCAATTCGCTCGGGTCAATCCGAGCATTCCAGGATTTGAAGATTTTATTCCGGAGGACGAAGACGAAGATTTGTGTTACTATTACCTAATATATTATTCCACTACACAAATTTATTCCACCGCGTTAATTATTATTCTCTGGTATGTGTAACTCTGATATGTATTGTATAAGTGAAATCGAATATTTGTAAATAGTTTCATAAACTGTATATTTGATTATTATATTTTATCGTTCCGCTACAAGATTCTATTTTTGTTTTTTCTCTGCTTTTTCTTATTTACCCCATAACAATCCGCCCTTCTGTATTGTTTAAGTCTGACGTGTGTGATTTATCGTTGATTCAAACCGTGCAAAAAGGCGGGGTGTTACATCTGGTATCAGAGCTTTGGTTTAGCGATAATCCTTAGCTATGTGGGGTTTGACTCTTTATTAATAGGGTAGTACTACCCTATGATGAGTCGCTGAGTGTATATATATGAGAGAGCGTATTTGTTAGTGTTATAAAAAGGTTCTAATATTGTGTTAATATGTTCCGTTTTGTATTTATAAATTCCGGTTGATGCACGGGACGCTATGACATCAATAGGGGTTTCTAAACACTTAATAGGACAGACCGACAGAATATTTGTTTTTAATATAGGTGAATGAAATAATTTTGCCTATTATATTTTCTATATATAAAATAAAATTTTATAAACGATATATGTATTTGGTTGCAATATATTGGTTGTTAGGTAATGAAATTTATAAATCATAGTTGAGATGAGATTTAAAATAGAATAAATCAAGTTGGAAATTTAGAACTTAAGTTTCGGGGTTTTGAAATTTCTTTTGAATAATTTTGAAATATAATAATAATGTTATTAGAAGCATTTTCTGATATAAATATTTCAGTACAAATTGAAAGAATTGTTTTAAAGGAATTTTGAAAAGAAATAAGTTTTGTACTCCCCTCCCCGTCGCTGGAAAATAATTTCGGTGATGAGTGCACGCATCATCGCTATTCATTTTCGAGTTTCGAAGTGGGAAGGCCACTGTAGTAGTTTTACTGTAGATTTATTTTGATAAACAATTATAAAAATTTAAATCGTTTCAAATATAATTGGATATATAAAGTGTAAGTGTATACATTTATCTATTATTTTAAAATGATTTAAATTTAACCCGGGGTTTAGTTCTTAAGTTTCCCTTAATTAATAGTTTCAATTATTTTAGTAAATAGGAAAGTAGGTAATTAATAATTGAAACCTCTAAAGGAAATAGAGATTTAATGCTAAGTAAATAGAATTAAAAAGAAAGTTGAAACTGTAATCTATAATTATTGAACCTTAAACTAAATTAAAAGAAATGAGGTAAAAACTTGTATAAATTTCAATTGCATTCTTAAAAGCATATATATATATATATATATATATATATATAACTTACCAAAAAATATAAAAGGTTGAAATGTTAATCAGAAAATGTAATAGATATTATACAAGTAATAAACTTGAGGTAATGAAAGTAATTAATGGAATTCTTTAATAAACAAAAATTGATGTGTAGTTTTATAAACTTAAGTGAATAGGTTGAAGTCACTTCTGAATAAAATAAGAAAAAAATGACTATAAACTTAAGTTAATAGATTTACCTACTAAGAAATTTGATTGAATGTGAATAATATAAATAAATGAATGTAATGAAATAAATAGAATTTGGCATTATATAAATAAATGAAATTGAATCGGTAAGTAATGAATAGAATAAATAATGAATAAAGAGAGAAATCAAACAACAAATGTATGAATGGAATTAATAAGAATAAACTAAATATGTTGTTCGAAATTGTTGTTGTTTGTTTTGATTTATAGTTGTTGGGGTAAGGATACTTTAAATTTGTTGGGATGTATGAATAATCTATTTAGCTTCATCAGAGACTGTTGAGTAAATAGCGCGCTTAGTAGTTTATTTTTCATCCTGTACAATTTGAAGTTTTGAACTCGAACAACTATTTGTTTGGTTGTTATGAATGAATGATTGATTTGTGTTGATTTTTATGTGATGGTTGTATGCCTTGTTGCAAGTGGTTGTTGGTTGTATTGATTTGTTTGTTTATGGTTGAAACCACTTTTAATATTTCATTTTATATAATTGTTAACCTTTTGGATTATATAAGTGAAATACAGGCTATGGAAGTAATTGCTTCTGCTTTTGGTTACATAAATAAGCGTTAATTGCCCGACCAATAGGTACGTTTTCGGATTAAGGTTTATAGCGCTATTATATTATTTTCCCCGTGTTGGGATATATATTATTTTGGAAATTATATGTTACATATTGTATATATGGTGTTAAATTTCTTCCGAGCCTCCCCGTACAAAGGAGACTCTGCCAAAATTTTCCGTAAATTTTGGACTTAGAAAATATTTTGGAAATGTTTTCCAAACCGTATTAATTTGAATATAAAAGATTTAATTGTTTATAAATCCATATATTTTATTTAAATTATCCTATTCTATAAATCTATTATTATGAATATAATGATTTGAATAATAGATATTGATTTATAAGTTACTCTTTTACCTTCTTTTCCTTTTCGGGGATAAAAAGTTTTGAGTAAGGGAGAATGTAACGACCCGCAAATTTTCAATAATTAAAATTGTTAATTTAATAAGATTTTGAAATTTAACATTAAAGGAAATAAAAATTTAGTGAATTATTAACGAAAATAAAGACTTGGATAAGATTGGTAAGTTAATTTTTAATAACTTGAATGTAACAGTATAAATGTAAGTTAATTGTTAAGAACTTGGATGTATTTCCAATAAGTGAAACAATGTAAATGTTAATTTTATTCTTATTGTAAATAAAGTATGTTACCAAGAGGTAATGATTAATTTGATTTAAAATCTTAATTAATGTATGCATTAATTTATAATGGGATAAAAGGTAAATTAATAATTTAAATGTTGACTTACCAAAAAAATAATGTATAAGGAATGGAAATGGAATGAATTAGTGTATGAACTAATGGTAGCACTTGTTGTGAGCTAATAAGTAAATTAAAACGTAAAAATGCTAATTTAGGTTAATAATTAATAGGTTGAATGAAACGTCAATTAATGAATTTATTTAGAATTGTAAAGTTGTAATAACATATGGTAATTGGTTGGAAAAAATAAAGATAACTAAATGTACTTTATTGATAATTAATATTATAACGGAAAGTGTGGGTGTAAATTAAAAGGGAAATGTAAAATTTATTTATAAGGTAGTAATTGGTGTGATAGAAAGCATGAGACCAAGTAAATAAATTTATTGAGAATATTAATTGTAATTAATAAATCAAAGAAATAGTAACGGTCGTAAGTTACTATTTAATTGTCCTATTAATTTGTTGTAACTGTTATATTAGGGAATAAGATTTAATATAAGTAAATAAAGGTAAATATTGTATGAATATATGAATTAATGTATGATTTAGGGTAATAGAATGAATTCATATGATGTAAGTAATTATAATAAATAATGAGATAATAACTAGGATGGAATATAACAACGAAGTTAATTAAAGATGAATTGTGTAAATTGAATGAGATTGCAATAAATGGATGTAACGACCTAGAATTCCCGTTATTTGAAATTCATATATTTAATTGATTTTAAATATGCACAAGTAAATTTTATAAGATGAATAAATTATATTTCGAAATTCTAAATTCAATTGGATAATTAAATCGATAATTTAATATTTGAAATTACAGAAATAATTGGAAATTGGGTTGAATGTGATTAAAATTGATTTGTAAATTTGTAATAAATCATATTGGAGTTAGAATAATGTTATAGAACTTTTAAAATCGAATTAAAAGTTAATTTGCGAAAATTGAATATTTTAATATTTAACTAACGAGTAAAAGTAGTCATTTTTCAAACAGTCTCGGATTTCAACGAAACCAGTTTCATCGGATCCGTAATGTTAAATTATTGTATGGTTTAAAATTTCGTGTCAATCAGATTTACGGTTTGTCCGGGGCAAGCTAAAACGCACTGAAACCGGTTTAAGTGAATTTTTAAATTTAAATAGTCGATTTGAAAACCTATCTTCCAAATACGATCGAATTGGCTCCCGATATATATTCCATTGCGTTCGTAATAGGGGTAAAACAATATGAACGCCAGGCGGCACGCTTCGTTTCGAGTTCGAGAAAATTTCGGATGAATAGTGTCATCAAAATTTCTATAAAATCCCTCCATTTTTTCTGTTTTGTACAAACCTTAGGGTTTCTAGTTATAGCCACCACCCTCTGTTTTAATGGCTGAAAATTCTTCTTCCTCCTCCTCCATTTTCTCGCAATCCATCGACTTTCATTGAAAACTTCCAACTAGTAAATAGTAGAGCACATTGCGAACTACAAAACCAACAGTCACGATCGAATTTAACTTGGTGGATTGACGGAAAAACTCATTCGAATGTCGCACATTTGAGCTCAAAAATCAAGGCTAAGAGACAACCGAGCTTCGCCTAGTTCTGGGTGATGATGTAGCTAGCTTTGGCGCACGAAATGGCGGAGCTCGATCAACATTTAGATCGACGATGGGTCGCGTCGAATCAGGGTTAATTGGCGGCTGTTATGGGTTGTACTGCGTTTGAAAGCAACGAAGAAGAAGCATAGACAAAGTGCGACCGAGATTCTAGGGCAGGGGAATGAACGGCTGCGATGAAAGGTTAAATAATATATAAGAGAGAATGTAAATATTTATATATTAAATTCGTTCAACCTTTAAAAATTGATATCTTGTTCATACGAGATCCGTTTCGCACGAAATGAATTGCATTGGGTTCGTATTCGCGAATACTACGCGATGGAGCTGGGTTGGGATGGATAGGAGCTAGTGTGAATTTTGGGTCAAATTAAACGCGCGTTTAATTTTATTCGAATAAAAAATTGCAACGGTTATTTGAAACAAGGTGAGAATAACTTCTCACTCAATCGAATTTGTTTCGATTTAAATTTTTAGATAGTTAAATTTAAAATTGCTTGATTGTGTGAATGAATGATAAATTGCTATCTGTTGCATTGAAATAGACCCTATACGCCGATATTAAGCGGATGTTATTTTTTAAATACATATACCGCGATATTCCACCTTGAAGTGGAATCGGTATTACATATGTACTTGGAGTTGATTTCCCGCATTATATAGCGGATGAGACCCTATTACGCCGCATAATAGCGAATGATATTTTGTATAAACCCATGTACCGCGATATCCGTCTTGAAACGGGATTGGTATTGTGCTAACATTTGTGGATGCAGGGAAATAGGTTGGAGGGATCCAACCGGATTCCTCAAATAATTGAATTTGTTTCAATGTTGTGTGTTGATTATTTATAATCTCTGTGTGATTTTCTTTGTGATTGAAATCGTTGAAGGCTAAAATTCAGCCGAATATAATTTTGGTATCGTTGGATACCGGAAATAAATAAAAATTTGATTTTTGAAAATTGAGGTTGGAAATTTATATTAAAAATTTATTTTTGAGAATTGGATAAATTTAAAAGAAGGAATTCTAAAATAATAAAGTTTTATTTTTAGTCTTATTGAATAAAATTTCAAAATATGGGAAAAGCTTTAATAAATGGATTTCGGGTAATATTATTCAAAGGTTGAAGAATTTATTCAAAGTACAAATTTTTAAGAGTTTGAAAAATAAAAGAATTTGTTTCTTTAAAAGGAAATAAATTTTGAAAAACCCATTTGGAAATTTATTTGGTGTTTTGGAGTAAATATTTGAAATCAATTTGAAAATCTTATATCAGTGGATATTTGAAAATTTAAACTCACCATGGAATTTATAAAGGAAAGGGAAATTTATTTGAAAATAAATATTTATTTATTTTTGAAGTGTGGAAATAAGTTTACGGATTTGGAACGTAAAATTAAAATAAATCGGTAAGGATTTATTTAATTGTTTTAAATGAACCATTTTGAAATGAAAGTGTATTCTCCCTGGAAAGCCGAATAAAATTTCTGAATAGCTTTGAAAGATATATACATATATATGTATATAATTCTAGAATTGATTTTGAAAAGGATACTTTGGAGAAATTAATTTCTTAAGTTGTTTTAAATCCTTTAAGTAAAGATCTATTAAGTTGATATAAAAATGATTATTTCTAAGATTTAATCAATAATTGTTTTAGAAAATAGTTATTTAAATAGTTATACTCTATCCACTAATTTTATTTTGAAAATTAGTTTGGACTTAAGTTATATGTAATATTGGTATAATATTATTATAACTAATATTTTAAATAAAGTGTTTAAAGAAAAATAGTTTTATTTCAAAGTGTTTTCCCGTTATATTTTGGATAAGTGTCATAGATTATTTTAAAGTATTTGAACTCGACGGATTTCCAGTGAAAATGAATAAATATTTGGAAGTGTTTCCGCGTAAGGAAAATGATTTGAAATTTGTTTTCAAAAGTTGTAAAGGTGAAAAGTGATTTGAAATTTGTTTTCAAATGGTTGAAGTGTGGAAAAAATATATCCTGTAAAGATATTTTTGGAAAATAAATAATTTGGGAAATTATTTGGAATCTGGTGATGTTGTGCATATCTATTGATAGTTAAATAACCGACTATCAATATTTACCTTTAAATGGGTATTTGTTGTGATTTGCTTGAATTTGAATGCTACACTTATTTTAAAATAAGCGCTCGTTATTCGGTTTAGCCGGGAGAGGACCTTTGGGTCATGAATCCCATTCCGAATAGTGATACGTCGTAATGGATAGCATTTGAAGACCGGTGTTGAAGACCGTATATTTTTGAAAACGGAAGGATTACCATCGAATGTCTCTGCATCGGCTGATCTCCAATATAGAGATTTTATCACCCTTTGTGATGGAAGTTCGAACGTGATTAGTGAATATCCGGATTTCAAGGGCTTCTTTGGAAGTGCCTTCGGTTCCGTTCGATCCCGGAACGGACTTGTATGGATGTGTGTCTGAGTTACAATTTGAGATGTAAAGCTGGTTTCTATCAAATACATTTCTGTTGGTGGCGGAGAATTTATTCTCTTAGCTTAACACCATTCTCTGAGACGTACGAGCTCATAGGTTATGTAGTTGATGATTACTAGTGATACATTCCCAATTTGGTAATGTGGCATACGAAGTGCTGCTGATCATTTATTGATCAAAGCATTACTTTTGTATAAAGCGTAGCTTTGTGGACGAGACTTCGTCGGACCTCACACCCCGGAATTGTCAAAACAGGAAGAATGCAACAAGGTTATAGGGGGTAGCGCTCCTTAGGGTATGTTCATTTCCTTCTGGATAGAGGTGGTATCATGGTATGGAGCCCAGACACTTAACCTATGTTGTTGCTGCAAATTTATTACTTTGTGGTTGTTGGTATTGAGGATCCTCAGATAAAGGTTGTTTACAACCGGGGGATGGCATACTCACGTTTGTAGTTACCTACTTTTGCAGAGGTAACCCGGCCTTGTGTTGGCAGAGATCCGGTTAGGTTCTCGGGGCGTTCTTCCAGAGGCGTACCCATGTGGCAATGGGAAGTTCCTTGGCCTGACCATTTGTTGGAAATCCAAAGAGACAATACGAGCCCTGTACGGTTTTAGTTGTAGGACCTGCCATTTAAGATGGTAGCTATAGTAGGCATACTATAATGGTACCTATGCTGGCTAAGATTAATATTATACTTTCGAAATATTTTTCTGCACTTTGCACTTATAGTAATAATATCAAAGAAATTTGCGTATCAAGCATGTTTGACTATCATAAGGAGAAATCTCCGCCAATTCTACGTTTGCATTGTGTGTGTGGGAGGGAGGCCTTATGGTAGTTTCATTTTCTAAAAGCATTGCAGATCTATTTTAAAATATTTCTTTGTTTGTTTTTAATGATAAACTGTTTTAAGTTCTCACACCAGTCCCATGACCGACCTGGAGTTTATTATTCCCTTCCTAAACTCTAGGTGCCCATCAATTTCCACACGGACAGCCTAGAGTCTGGTTATCAGGATATTCGGGAATTCAGAAGATGCTGTGGAGGTTAGGAGCAAGCTGGATGGCGAAACGTATCACTTGTATATGATATTATCTTTTCCGCTGCGTATCCACTTGTAAGGACAAGTTCATATAATTATCCAGTTGTGTTGTGTTGTAAGTTGACTCCGATGATGTAATGTATAAAATGTACAGTTCTTTTGATTTGAAGATTATTCATTTATCTATTATATGTTGTTCCGCTGCGATTGTGAGATTCTGATATTGTTTCTGTTGCTTCTTCTTTCTTTCTTCTTCTACCTCTTCTTCTTTAACCCTAACGGTTCAGTTTTTCCAGCGTTCGATTGTTCGGCAGTTGATACAGTGGACGTATTAATGTCGATTTTCGGAAGTCGAAAATTCCGTTCGTTATAATGGAATGATGGTAAATGGTATAACTTGGTTATATAATGATGTAAGCTAATAAATAATTAATTCAATGCAATACCTATTGATTTTAAATAATTGCAGGGGTATTATTGGTAATAATATTTGGTAATAAATTAATATAAGAAAAATAAATGTAAACATTGGATTAATCAATGAATTTATAATGAATAAATAGTGAGTGAATAAAATCAATGTTCTGCAAGTAATTATAATATCCGTTTGAAAGCAATAAACTTAAAGTTAATGGTTACAATTGTTATGAATTACCTATTTGTTTAGTTCATAGAATTTAATTTAAAGCAATTGTAGAAATTGACTTAATTAGTGTAATACCAATTAATTAAAGCAATTAGTTGGATAAGAATAATGGAAATCAAAACTTTATTTTATTTAATTGAAATGTAAAATTCAATAATTGGGTTAATTGCAATCAAATGAAATTGAAATAGCTAAATAATACGCTATTTGAAATGAAGATGGAATATCAGGAAATTTATGTAATAGTTTTGAATCCAATGTTAAATCCATCTATTTGACAATAATGAATGGAATAATGATTTGTTAAATTAATTTAATAGAAATTTTGGAAATTAAATTTATAATTTCTGAATTGAATGGAATTGAGTATAATACTGAAATCGATAAGTTAATCAACTTTAAATTGACTTTTAATTTGTTTAAAACATTGTAAATGATTGAGAAATATAAAAGTGATAAAATTGGTCAATTTTAACATTGAAATTAAAAATTGGATTTTATTAATTAATTATTAAATTATTTAATTGAGGAAAAATAGCCATTTTGGTCACTGACTCGGATTTCGACGAAACTAGTTTCATCGGATCATAATGGTGAATTATTATAGGATTTCAAGTTTCGTAGCGATCGGACCTGTTGTTTGATCGTACGAACGCGAAACGCCTTGAAATTGATATAATTGAAATCAATTTGAAAATATTGATTTTAGCATAACCTCTTCATACGATGGAGTTTGGACTTGAAATCTTTTCCATTGCGCTTAAAATATTTTAAAACATCTATTTTGATATATGGGTTGACCCAGTTTCATTCCGGAGTCGAAACGGGCTTTTTTGGCCACTTTGGCGTTAAGTGTAAATCTATCTTATCCATCTATTCAAATGTCAACCCTGCCTATATATATCCTGCTATAAACCCTAGCAGCCTCTGTTCCTCATTTCTATACGTTCTATTCACCTCCTCACTTCAATGGCAGACAAACCCTAATTCCGATTGCAATCCCAAATCAAATCCAAAGCTGAAATTTCAAACTCCACAACATATGCCAAATTTTATATCAATTCGAAGCTCTCGAAGAACGTAACTCAGATCTGCAACTCGTTTTTCGATTCGACGTATTGTTTGTCCAGAAATCGATGAACCATTTTCGGCTATTCATCGCTCGACGATGAACTTCGCCTAATCGGAAATTCCTTTCTGGGTTTTTTAGAGAGGGCCGAGGGGATCGCATCCATGTGGTTATCGGGGTGAGTTGACGGTTGGATTTGGCGCAAAATTGGATTAGGGTTTTATAGGTAGGCGGCGGACAATGCTTTTCTCGACCGGTGGTGGCTGAGATGGAGCCTGGGAGGACATCGGCGTGGCTAGAGGGGTGGGGCGTGGCCTCGACGGCGGCGGCGGCCTTGGCAACGCGACGTTAGGCGAAGGCGTTTCATGTTCGATCGTGGGTATGGGGTTACTGTAGCTGCCTGTAGCGTAGTAAGATGGTGACGAGGCCGGTATTGTTATTTATTTAAATTTCATTTTTAATTTAATTTCAACACGTTCAAATCAATGTAACTTGTGCTTACGAAATATGCGCGGTTTCTTTTGTTAGGTTCGTATCTGAATTCCGAAGATTTTGGCGCTGCTTTGGATGAATTTGGAGATTGTGCGAATTTTGGGTTTAAATTGAATTTAAATTCAATTTAAATTCAAAAAGTGAGTGTTTTAACCCACTCACAACTTCTAAAATTTCATATGTTTGTTAAATTTAATTTTTGCTGTGATTATGCATTTATTTATAATTGTTTCGTATATTTTAACCATCATCTCAGTTAATTGCATTTATTTAAATTAAATTATTATTTCATTTATTATTGAATATACTGCCAGTTAATTACCTATTATATATTATCAATTATATAAGGATATTGATCGATTGTTTTGTATGATGATTGTGATGGATGTATGATTTTATGATGGATGAATAGATGTTTTATATCATCATAATTTGCAAGTTGTTATGCATATTTTGATTCGGGAGTGCGGTTTGAAATGATACACAACCGTATTTTTTATTTTAAATTGCGGATTGAAATTATAAATATCCGTATCACTTGACCATAGGATAGAAAATTATATACAGGCACCGCGGTATATATATAAAATTATTTTGAAATGATTTTTCTATGGTTTTGGGAAGAAATATACGGTTAAATAAATATTAATTTTTGATGTTATACACACATTATTTTATATATATGTAGTTAAATTCTTGAATTTAAGCTATGTATGAAATTGATTAATAAAAATGAGTTTAATAATAAAGTTTGATTTCTTTTATATAAAATGGTTATGTATCTATTTAAATTCTATTGTATATAGAGTTTATAATGACTCAAATAAAATTAAGGTTGAAAGATAAATGTGAGTTTTATTTGAATTAAAGTATTTAACAATTATCCTCAAAATTTTTGATTTGAAATGTAAATAAATTGAGATGTAAAGGGTATGATTTTATAACTTGATTTTGTTTAGAGGATTTAAATGAATATTATTAAGTTAATTTAATTAAAAGAATATCCAGTTATTTGAAGTCTAAAGGATTTACTAAAATGATATACGATTTATTTAGTAAACATTCCAAATCTAAATAATAGTGGTTGAAATTGATGTATATGAAATTATCAAAGAATAAGTTTTGAAATGGTGGGATAATTAAAGCTTTGATATATATGAAAATTATATTGGTTTATTTGGGAATTTAAAATCCATATTGGAATTGATTTGTGAAGGTGAAGAAGCTATTTTATTATATAAAGTAAATCAATATTTAAACCATTTAAGTGGTGTAGTATGTTACAAGGTTATGAAATTCAAAGTTTTATGTTATGAAAGGCTATATTTCAAGTTTTGGTTTCGAAATATTATAACTTTGAAAATGTTATGGTTTTCAAAAAAGGATATATTTGAAAATAATATTCATTTGGGTTTTTGAGATAGAAATGATATCGTATTTATATGTTTTGAAAGAGCTATTATATTCTGTTTGAAGTATAATTATTTTAAAATGACCGCGGTGTTATAATAACGTTTGGTTGTTGAAGAGACCGGGATCAGAAGTTGTCATACTCTCTGCCAACTCCAAAAACCACTTTAACAACCGTGTACGCGGTGGAGATTCCAGAATGAAGTAGGATGGTGGCGGCGTTTCCTTTGAGGTAAATACGTGGACTCAACTCCCGTGAGTTGGCATAAGGTGGCTAAAACAGGAGCGATCGACGGGTTAATGAGGTAGCACATTTGATCGGACACATCCCTTCAATATTATACTTTGACTTTTGGATTGATTCGATGGCCACTTTTGATTTTTTTATTTAGGGTGTGGTTCGAGGTCGGCGGTAGCTGTGCGCTACGCGTTACCACCGACCACGAAGCGTAATTGATATATCTACCGTGGCATTGCCTAGTTGTGTCGTGTCACCTACCTTAGCGCGCCTTGTACGAGTTTGGTTTTCTCCCGTAGCCCGTGTGGTATCCTATGGTGGCTTCCCGATCAAGAGAGACTATGATATTGGATGGACTACTGGGACTATTATTGGGTTAAGGGGAATATTGGGTCACTCCTTAACGCTATTAAAAAGTAAGTTTATTTTACAAATAGACATTATTATAATAGCGAAATATTACTACATAGTAAATAGTTTAACAGATCCTTAGGAGATGTGAATCCCGAGCATCTCTTGAGTTACCGCACTCACGTTAGACACGGGATAGGAGATGTCAAATCCCGTAAACATCTCTGACGCCGTTACGCTTATATTTTTACCGTTGATTTAATTTACATAAGATCTTTTAGTTCTGACTTGACTGTTTTTTCTTTTCAATTCGCTCGGGTCAGTCCGAGCATTTCAGGATTTGAAGATTTTATTCTGGAGGACGAAGAAGAAGATTTGTAATACTATTATCTACTATATCGCCGCATTAATTATTATTCTCTGGTATGTGTAACTCTGATATGTATTGTATAAGTAAAATCGAATATTTGTAAAACAGTTTCATGAACTGTATTTGATTATTATATTTTATCGTTCCACTGCAAGATTCTATTTTGTTTTTTTCCTCTGCTTTTTCTTATTTACCCCATAATAATTCGCCCTTCTGTATTGTTTAAGTTTGACGTGTATGGTTTATCGTCGATTCATACCATGCAAAAAGGCGGGGTGTTACAAATCACATACTATGACGCACCATACTCCCACCTTAGCCACTACGTGCATCATTTGTCCTCTAATATGCTGCAAGCATGCTACCATGTCGCACAAACCTCTAAATTATGGCATTAGTGATGTGCCACCTCCGATGCGTTATGCCCTAGTCGTTGCCTGGGTTATGCATTTTGTTTTAACTTTCGTTTTGTTTTCTTTTTTTATGTTAGTCGCGATTTTGGGCTAGGGAAAATATTGGAATGGTTAAAAGAATATTCGGGTTTGGGTTTGCAAATGAAGATGTGGGCTTAGGTTATATGATTTTGGCCTTTGTTTTTAATTAATTAGTTTTTCATTTATTTTCTTTAAGGTAATTTATTGTATTTATTGTAAATAAATTCCAGTCAAATTTAATTGGATTAACACTTCATATACAAAATATATTTCGATAATTATCCAAATTCTTTCAATCCAATACTTTCATTTAATTATTCAACTAGTTTAATGTATTATTCAAAAAAATTATTAATTTAATTCAATTTATCAAAATGAAATCTTTTATTAGTTTGACACCAAATAAGTAAGAATTTATTTTTAAAATAATTATCATTAAAAATCAAATTCAAATATTTCAATTTTAATTAAATTTATTAACTATTACACATAGAAAGCAGGATAGTTATAGACTTTCCCCTTAGGAAAATTACATTCTCGCAATTTCTTATAGGAAAACATCATACACAACTCAAACCCAGAACTTTCTTTGCATCTACAAACTTCTAATAACATACACAATCCACTACGCTGCTTTCGTACTCCTCAACTTATCATATGTAATAATAATAATAGAATCATTCAACGACTTTCTATTTTCACATATGATAAATTTTCGTTAAAAATATTCTAAGTGTCGTGTTTTTGAAAAATTTCTAAATAGTCTCCTTTATACGGAGAGCGTTCTAAAAAATCAGAACATAATATATCATAATAAATATACATCCCAATCAATGAGACATCCTTAAATAGGGGAAAATAGTATAATATTGCATATATACCGATATATTGTAAAAGTGTACCATTTTTATTATCATTTCAATCGAGCAATTTCGCTTTTACGCAAGCAAAAGCGAGCTTGCGCCTAACTCAACCAAGATAGCTATCTTCATGAACCTAATCTCAATTCAAATAACTCATATGAGATCATATTTAAAAGCATAAAGCAACATCACATTCATATTTCTAAGCAGCAAAGTTGCATTTTCATTATTGTCAACTTTGCACCAAAATTTTAAGTATCAAAAACACAAAATTATCAATGCTTCCAAAAGTAAAGTTGTAGAGCCATGAATTTTATTTTGAAAACATCTTTTGGATCATAAAATTACAAAATAAGGGTGACATCCCCTATCTTGAGGCCCGAAGCAAAGCGCTACGGATGCTGCAGTTATCCATATTATTAATTTCCGATGACAAAATACGGTAATGTTAATGGTATCCATAATATCAGAGGCACTTGAATATGAAATGAAAGCAACACAGATTAAAAAAAACTTTTCTAATTACATTTCAAAACCATATTTCATATTAAATTACATAATCCAATAATCGATTCCTAGGTTTTGATCAAATATAATTATTATAAATTACGCTAAGAGAGACATACGAAAATGCCCCCTTAGATGATCAAAATACTAAATAGACATATCAGTCTAAATACATTATAGCGGAAAAAAACAAAATAACTCCTAGCTAGCTAGCTTTGCCTCCACACGTCTTCAGAAGCTTTATTCATCCAACCTACCAAACCTGAAAAACCTTAACTCTCAATCTACGCAAATTAACTTTGAGCACCCGAGAGTTTAAAGGGAAAACATAAACTTCGAGTCAGACATAAAGCCTAGTGTGAATAATACTATACATCACGGTTATCTGATATTAAGTGAGACCACGCCACTTAGTGGAACGGGCGTCCCCACACCAATATCCCTTTAAAACATATCTTTTTGCAAATTAGAATCCCGTAATCAAACTGAATAAAACAATAATAGTAATATCATATATGCTTAGAAATCGGGTAATAAATGGACTATCTGTCCGGACAATATAGTTTTTGTGGCTAAGTGCTAACCATTGGCTGGATCGGGCATACTAGACAAAATAAATAATCTAAATCTAATAGACACACTTCTGGGCGATCTGTCCTTAACTTACTTCTCGTAGGGTAACTTGACCCCAATGGTTTTGCCAGCTTACTAATAATTTATCCTCTTCTCTGTATATTCCTTTCTATGTGTAACATCATATAAGTCTTACCTGTGACTAGTCGCTAAACACTGGAATTATGGACTAAAATTAGCTAGGGGCTATAGCTAATGTATAGTGCGCTACCCTATGCCAGTCTCATCTGGTATACAAATATCCGAGTCATTTACTTAGGGTTAACTACCCAACAAATTTTCCTTGAAAACAACTTTCAAATTGATTTAACCCTTTAAATTATACTTAAATAAGGAAAATATACTATTTGCTTTACTCAAATCTCTTTTCCATGATATATGCTTTTTCACAAAATATTGTTGATGAAAACCTTCGAAACCTTTGTTTAAAAGCTTTAAACAACCTCTTTCGAAATCTTTGAAAGTACCCCTATCGAAACTAATTAACTACTTTACTTTGAACTCTAGGTCAAAAGGACAAAACATACCTTTCGAAACCATTGAAAGTGTCCTTTCGAAAGCTTTATAAAACCTTTGACATCCTCTTTTCAATACATTCCAAACTTGCCTTTCGAAAACATTGAAAACCTTCCATTCAAACACAAAAGGTGAACCTTTCGTAAACATTGGGAATCCTTCCCTTCGAAACATTCTTTAGATACCTTTAGAAGCATTAAAGTCCTTTACTTAAAGCAAACCTTTCGAAAGCATTGGATTCAAGTAAAAGCTTGAGGAACAATGTTTCGAAATCATTAAAAACCATTCCTTTCGAAACCTATTGGAATTATCTTTCAATAGAACAAAGGGTCTTGAAAGATCTAAGTCGAAAGCAACTCTTTCAAAAGCAATTTCCTAAGTAAAAGAAAGCAAATAATTTAAAAAGCATCCCCTTCGAAAGCATTGAGAAGCGGCTTATTAGTAAAAAATGAAAGCACCCTTTTGAAACCTTTGTTTAAAAGCAAAAGGGCCTTAACTAGGTCGAAAGGTAGAATGCGATAACAGGGGTTTCGACCCTGTCGAAATCTTATTTTAAAACAAAAGGCGGCAACCTCTTTTGAAAGCTATATTTAAACCCTTTCAAAAGCATTCTTTTAAAATCAAGGCAAGTGGCATCTCTTTTGAAAGCAAATCAAAGGCTTTAACCCATTCGAAAGCATGGTTTCGACTCTATATCTGCCGCCTTTTTCCAATCCACTACGTACTAAAGCATTGATGCCATGTGTATTGGTTTCAATTAGGATGAAGGCGATATTATGAAGTCAAAAGGTGCTGCTGATAGTGGCGAAACAACAATCCTTTACAAAAACTGATTTTTAACTTTTTAAAGTAATATCTTTCTATCTAACCTGCCTTATTTGTCAACATTTAATTAGTTTCCAATTTCTTTTCCAAAATCTTTTTTAAAAGTGCGACCGAATTCAGTGAATAATAATTTAAAACATTTAGCAAATTGCCCCTTTTCCTTTTATAAACATATAAAACATTTAAGTCACATTCCTTAAATAATTTTATATACTTAATAAAACACGTAGGAAAATTCTCCAAAATTCCCATAAATCACTTTTAATATGTTTTCTAACATATTTAAATTTCAGACCCAAAGCTACTATATAATCGCTGAAATTAATTTTAAAACAATTTGACTATTTTCTTCACTAGAAAATTCATAATAATTCCACACTAATTCAAAAAAATTATGAAATTGAAAAATAATATTTCTGACCATATATCAAAAATGCAAGGCATTTGGATGTCATTTGATAGGGTTTTCAAATCAAAACTTGTCACAAAATCTATATAAACAAACAAAATTCATCAACCTGCATATATATATATTTATATATATATATATATCTATTTAACATTCTAAACATGGCATATACTTTGCAAAACATACTCGGATCTGATCTAGAACCAAAAATAAGAAATATGAGATGTAATCTATTATTCACCTTAGCTTATTATTAAGGAGTTTGAGATTTTCTCTTAAATGAATTCGATTAAGCTTCTTCCTTTTGATTCTTGCTTTTCTTCCTCTTACTTTCTCCTAATGGTGGCTGGCCTTACTTGGTTTAGTTTTTTATTTGTAAATGTGTAAAATGAGAGTGCACGAGGGTTTAGGGTATAAGAATATAACATATTCCTATATTTTCCTTATATATTAACCTTACTTGTTTCATTTTAATTCCCTTTTGTTCATTTGTTTATTAGGCACAACTACCTTCTAATATTCAAATCTCAATTCCCCTAACCATATACACCATTTCATTTAAGTTATCTAATTAAATGTCCTAAATAATGTTAATCAAAATTAGGGTCTTTACAATAAGACAAAAGTGAGGGTCGGTTTGCTTTATAATACCAATTCTGCAATGAAATTAAAAACCCAGGCCCACCATAGTAGTTTGCACTTTTAGCCTTGAAATCATCAAAATTTTGCAAAACACCTAAAAATTGTTTCTTATGTTATAAGCTTTTTGGAATGGGTAGGATCAACAAAATTGTACAAATTGTTAGAAAGATATACTTAAAACAGGTTGATGGTTTAATTTAGAAAATACATAAGAGGACAGAATTATGGTTTAGTTCAAAAGAGGGTTTAGCATAAGAAAAGTGCAGAATTTTATAAGATAATATAAAGGAAAGTCCTTCCTTGCTGATATATTTTTCCAACCAAAAAAGATAAATAAAAATCGGACAAGGGACTCATAAGATATTATCATTTTTCTTTAGCAATTTTCAAACCAAATATTCAAAAACATATTCATCTCTAGTTACGCATTTTAAATCAAAATTTATTCCTAAAATAGTAGAATTTCACTATAATTCATTAAACAATGTTATATGGTTGAAATCAACTTCTCGAAAAGCTAAGAGGCTTAAAAATGTGACTTATAAATGACGAGTTGTGCTTATAAAATTAAAAGTGGGTTTCATCTTTTCATACCCATAACTTAAAATATTTGCTTCACTTTATTCCTAATAATTCTTCCAAATAGAAAAGCTTATATATCTTAAAATATTTCATCTCTTTATGGTTTAAATTCAAACTACTTCTAAAATAAATCGATTTCATTATAAATGCTTTTAAAATTCCAAATCCATAAAGTATTTACTGCATTCAATCCAAATAAATTTTGGGTTATTTAAATAGATTTCATCCTTTATTTTATTTCAAATTCAAATCCAAATTGTAGTTAATTAATTCAAATTTGGCTTTGAAAAGTTTATGATTTACATTAAAGCATTCTTAATAAAATTTCTTAAGTTTTCTAGTCAATAAACAAGTGTATTTATCAATATTTTTCTTGTCTATAAATATACAAATATTTTAAAAAAAATCTTCCTTTTGAATTAACATTCAATAACATTTTAATTATGATTTAAGAATTTTTTTTTCATGTTTTTGAAGTGTAGGTATAAAAACAAATCCCACAACAGCTCAACCCAAAAAGACTTCAAGCCACTTATTTTCATGTATACATTAATCTCTAAAATAGGAATTTTAGAACTCAATCACTCTACGTTATAATTTCCATTTTTTTCTCGTATCAAAATGAATTACATCATTTCTTAAACCTTTATCTATTTTCTTTTCAAAGTATAGCTCAAAATGTTTTCTTTAAAATATCGTTTTCTTTCAAAAATTTATATAAAAAATGCTACTTAAAGCTTTTCCTCAAATTACATTATTCTTTCAAAACAATAATTCTTCATTTTCTAAAAGAATTTGCTTTTTTAACCAATATTTTTCATAGGTTTTAATCTCTTCATAACATTAAACATAACTTTCCTTAAAATATCGTTTCAAATATTGATTTGATATAGCTCAAAATATATTACTTCTCCTTAAAATAATAAATCACTTTTCAAAACTTTGTGTTTATATGTCTTTTCCTAGTGTTTGGGAATCCATTTCGTAACGTTGGTCAGGTGCATCGACCAGAATTCTTAAAGCACTCAACGAACAGATTAACACGATATTAATTTCAAAAAACTTTAAAACACGCACTTGTAGATATACTTTAAACAATTAATTTTTTTCCAATGTATTCAATTAAATATTATTTTATACAACAGATTTTTTTTTCAACCAAATTATAAAAAGATATAACTATTTTATTAAATTATGTTCTTGTTTGAATAAAGATACTTATTTTCAAAACTTGTATATACATTCAATTTAGCAACCATTAACAACAATATAAACTATCCATGATATCAAACAAGCATTATATTACAAAATATACATTTTCAGACTAACAAAAAAACGCCTCTAGCGGATAATTATCAATCGATTTTCGCTATGCAACTTTGATAACTACTGGATCTTCTTACTAAAATCATATCATTACAATTAGGAGTTATGAAGTATTCAATACGGGATCCCAATTAAGATCCTTTTAGACTTTCCTAACCGAATTGCTTCATTCATATTCAGGCCACATAGAGTTTATTCATCATCATTAGTACTGACACAAATCATCGAGCTAACTCCTTCTAACTTCACAACCTTCATCAACTACTCTATTTCTCATATAAAGACATATACTCAGAAAAAGTAGAAGAAATATATTATTAGAAAAATACACTCCCGCAGGGACAGAGATTTTAAGTCTCTCTAGATCAAGATCCTATCTCATATACTCTATATTGTACTAAACATGCATTGATACCAACCGTAACACTCCACCTCTATACCCATATTACCAAAGAGTATTACTAGGTAATACTCAGATAACATGGAGAATGAGGCAATATTTGTCTATCACATGTGAATATTCCCTTGGGTTAACATTGGTACATATTTCAAAAATCATAAACAACTCGCCTATACGTACTCAATATCGGCATAAAGCAATAAACACATGCATTTCTAGGATAGAACCATCCACAATATAAAATAAATCTTAGAGAACACAGAGTCATCCACACAATGATAATAACATATAATAATAACTATACATGAGTCCAAGTGGGATATAAATTATGTCAAACTCCCACCATCTCAAAAATATACAATGTATAAATCTAAACATACATCTCAATATCATCACTAAGATAAGGCAATAAAATAGATAACGCTACACTAATCAGCTAAAAGTCTAACCTCTGTTTACATCCAACAACCACATTGCAGCCTCTTCATCCCTGAACTTGTAATGTTTGTCTCAGACTAACCTAAATGTGATATAAAACACTAAAAAGACTATGTCTAAAATGTGGACGTCAATAGAAAATAACAACTGACATGGTATAATCAAGCGCAATTCAAGTGGCACATGCATATCTCAAATGGCAACATATCTCAAAACTCTACACATAACAAATAACCTATTTCTAAGTAAATTTGATCAGCATATCAACATACATATAATTAAGTGGGTGTAAAACCATACAACCAACTATCATCAAGTATAGGAACTTGTTAACACTATAGGACATGCTCTCAACAATGCCTAAGATTATCTCTTAGATAATTGTAATGTAGAAATACGTGGGGTCCGCCTCACTTAATAAATATATTTATATAACACATAAGTATCACCCAAATCAAACATACATGAAGTATAAATATGGAGTACTCTCGGTGGGCAAGGTCATCTCTCAAATAACTATGTAAACAATAGGTACAAGGTCCAACTCCATTCTCTCAGCATTTCTAACTATCCTTGATAGCGATATAATTGATGTATATGGGTTACATGACTACATAGACTCTCAATCCTATAAATAATCCATGAGATTGATAATCACACAATAATCATCTATCCCTTCAACCTCATAGTAATCGACTTGGATCTCCGCCAATGAAATAATCGTATGGTCTATCAAACTTCCAGTAATCCACTACACTGTCAGTATTATGGATAATCATTGGGACTCTTAGTCCTATGTGCTATCAACATCATAAATATCTATTTCGGCATTGGGCTCGACGAATGATTAGATTGAGTCTCCGCTATAAACACAATGATCTCATATATATGAAGGAGCAGGTGTCTATAACATGCCAAGCTATCTCATCTATAATAACCAGGCAGGAGATCGACAGCTCTCCACCTGCTCCAAGATCCTTGCTCACATGCTCTCATCGCTACTCTATAGTCTTAGTTACCTCGACGGCCATCGTGACCCAATATTTATTGAGCGCGAGACTACGCTATGCATTGGTCATGATCCAACAAGTGTCCCTAATGGGATATATAGCTAGCCTATGTGACACAGGTGCACCGGCTCTCAGCCATATATGTCAAAAATGTGTCACGAATTCAGGGAGCGACCCTATAATTAGGCTCTACAGTGGAGCTAGCCAATCTAGTTTCCTCCATGTCGTATAATAGGAGTATACACATAATAAAAGGAGACACATACGACTCTCATACTACTCACTCTTAGTGCGCATCGTAATAAATATAATTCCTCATATACTCAACCCTGTTTGAGTGACAACTACTTATAGAAAATAATCAAACAAACATTAGCATAGGTAGCTATAGCATTTGGTGTTGCTCACCCGTTTACCCAGTTCTTATAAACTACACTCATCATCGCACAATTATTCTACGTATTGAGTCAAAGGAGTAATCAGAAAAATATTAGCGAACGTCACATACCGCTTGATATTTCTAATCTATTTACTCAACTTTCTCATGATATATAATTTGACACAAATAAAAAAATTCAATTTATTGGTTCAGAAGGGATCTATAATAAAATCTCTATTTTCAAAACCTTCAAATAAATTTAAAATAGAACAATATTAATTACCAAAAAGGTTTAAATAGTAAAATATTATTCCTTTCTAAACTCTTTATCTAAAAACTTCTTATATATTTAAAAGAAAATCCGAATTTTTAAACATTCATTCATCTTCAAATTCATTGAATACCTTTCTAAAATAATTCATAACCTCAAAACTCTTGTTTGATAATTCAAAATAATAATATCAAAGAAATATTATAATTTATAGTTTCCTTTGAACAACGAAATGGTTCCATACTTATAATAGAGATTTTCAATCAAAATAATTTCCTAAAGCCATAATACGAAGTTCCATAACCAATGTGCTAAAAAACCCACATTCTTATTTAAAAATCCTTTTAAAACTATTATTATTGAAAAGTAATTTATCAAAAAAAAAAAATCTTTCTTTTATAAAACTTCGCAAAATTATTTAATTCGTCTAATATAAAAGTAACCAAACATAAAAATATATTACTTTCAAAAATTCACTTAATAATACACACACATATATAATGAATCCCATAAATAACAATTCACATATAATCAATAAATTACACCTATTTTATTCTCACTTCCAATATAATTTTACAAACTTCTAATTTATTAAATCCAATAAAATTGTCACATCGTTTAAAAATTTTAATTTTAATTCGCTTTCAATTAAAATCCTTCAAATATTTTTATAATCATATATAAACACACACATATATATAATCAACAATTCACTTATTTAATTAAATCTAAGAATCATTTCTTTCCATATAATTCATGTTCACAAAGTTCTCAAATATTCTATTTTTTCGTTTTCTATTAACAATAACATTTCCAATATCAAATAAAGTAATTCATTCCAAAATCACTATTTATATTTAAAATATTCTACTATACTCAAAGCTTCCAGTTTTCTTTCATATATTCCCTTCCGATCAATTTCCAATGTCGTGTCCAACTAAAACAATCATCTATTTAAGCAAACAACCTACTACTCAATAATCGATAAATATTTCATCACAACAATTATAACGACCCGTAAATTTTTATTAATTTCATTAACGTAATTAACTAAATTTTTATGAAATTTTAAATAATTAAATTTGAAAATAAAAATTTGATATTTGGAATACATATACATAAACATAGCAAATGGTAAAATTTTCATCTGATAATATGGAAATTTATTTTGTTATCTTTTTTTTAATTTAAATTCAAATTAATTAATATTTGATGATAATAAAATGTTTTGCAAATTTGAATATTTTTATATAATAAATTTGAAAATCATCTTCTGAGTGAGTCGTCATATTTCATTTCGTCAAATTTGGAATGCTAGTGCTCAATTTATCTTATTTTCGATATTTTAACAGCATTTTCGGTACTGAATATCAACTTTTGGTAGAATGGTCGTATCACTGATATCTGTATACCATTTTGATCGTCTCGTCATGCTGATCTCTACGGTATACTCAATTGTCAATATCAAAATCCATTGTGCGGTGTAGTCTACGAAACGTTAGGATATCGGTTCCGCAACCGAGTCTTTTGGTTTTCTACCCTTTCAGATCCCACCGTCTATTACCCAATAGCCACTAGCCTTTTATTTCTAGAATTCATATTTAACCTTTGCTATTCCTACTGGTTCCCATTAGTCTTCTCGAATTCCCATTGCTCTGTTCATTTTGAAATATATATTAATAAAATTGAGCACACAATTTCATTTCTTTTGCTTGTAAACTTGCCTCCAACCTGAAGCCTAGCTTTTCATCTTCCTCTTGCTTTCTTATGGCCACACTTCTCTTCATCCTTCATCCCGTTCCTCTCTCCATCAACGCCTCTCCATCTTTCCTTACCTAACAATAGCCTCACCACATTCGAATTCCTGTCCCAAAGTCACCATAATCCACCAACCTTGACCAAGTCCGCCTCTACCACTGTGGTCGAACCCATACCGCCACCTGCTCCTCCGCATTTAACTCTGCCTACGTGAATTGCACCGCCACCGCTACCCGACCTTGCTCCATCACCACTTCTCCTCTTAACATCATGCTTCCCGAGTCAACCACCAGCGACAAAGCCACTTGCCACGCCCATCCCCTCACCTCTAACTCATCGCCATTAGAAGCATCTTTGTATAAGATATATATTATATATATATATATATTTGTGTGTGTGTTTTGGTTATATAAATGTAGGTCTTTATGATTATATATATATATATACATATATTTCGTTAAGTTGTACGAGCTTTCTTCTTGTTTTATAAAAGAAAAATAAATATATATGTTATGATTTGATTTTATATATAGTATAATGATTAGGATCTGTTGTTTATATATTATAAGTTATATGAGTCGTATGTGATTACTGTCTGCATATATAAGATAGTTATATATGTTTGATATGTGTTATAGTTTATATATAAGATATGTGTTATATATAAGATATGTGTTATAGTTTATATATGTTAGTTTATGGGAGCTATGTGGATTTTATAATATTGAATGTAAATTTTAATATATATATATATATATATATATATATCAGTCTATGTATCAAAGTTTCATGTTTTATAAATATTTGTTACTATATGTTTTATGAAAGAAATATTATATATATATTACTTATGTTATAATCTTATTATATGTTAGATTATATAAGGTGTGTATATATATATGTTAGTTATATATATATTTGTACTGTTAGTATATATAAACTTTGTAGTTGTATATATATTTTCCAATCTGAAAGCTATTTTGTTTCTTTGTCTTACATTTTATAGTATGTATATGTTCTGAGTTGTATAAGTTTTTTTATTACGTTATCCATCTGTTATCTATTATATATGATTGTTATTTTATGTTTCTGTTGACTTATGTTTATGTACAGTAAGGAAGTATGTCAGATATTATATGTTGTTATTAAATGTTAAATTTAAGGAGTTTGTATATGAATATATATAGGTATTTACAAGTTATGAATCGTGTATACCAATTTATATAAGTTGCGCAAGTTTAAGCGTAGTGTTTTTTATGTTTTTTGGTTGCTGTGAAAATATATAAACTATATATATATATATATATATATATATATATATATATATATATACCTGGTAAACTTATATCGATTTTAAATTTGCATGTGTTTTAATTTAATCAATGATTTTTAATAATATATATATATATGTATAGCTTATAAGTGATTTGCTGGGTTCATATACATGAAGTTATATTGATTTGTTTTACAATTATTGATTTTTAAATATACTATGTATGTAAGTTTATACCTATGTTTATACATTAGTTTATATTCATATATATATATATATATATTGTTATGAGTATTGTTTCAAAATATAGTGTATATATATTTCATTTATATCAAGTTGATTAGATTTGTTTCATCGATTCCTTGTTATCAGCTTTGTTCTTCAAACTCATGCCAATCTTGCTTTTCTTTGGAATTCGTGCTTGGATTTGTAAATCATCTCATTCTCGTTCATCTCTAGTCTCGAAAGGTGAGCAATCACTCACGATTAACATTCTTATCTTTATTAAATTTGATTTCGTTTGAAACGGCAATTGAAATATGCTGTAGCTAGTTATTTGGATTGCTATGTATATGATATGCCATTTTCTGTAATGGTTCGACAGTGACATCTAACATCATGATCTGTTATTTATGTTTTATCTATTATTGATGATATATGCCTATTATTGATATGTTATATTTATTCCCACTGTGCAAGTTACCTGCTAGTTTTGAATTCCGTATGCATTGAAATGATACATACCCGAATGATCTTGTAGAATAGGAGAATATCATTATGGGTTGAAATGATAAACCTAAGTGATTTTCATTAAACCGAATTTTGGATTGCGTGCTGAAATGATATATACCCGAAGATATCTAAATTATGGATTGAAATGATAAATATTCGTATCACTGGACCATAGGATTGAAAATTATATACAGACATCGTTAGTCTATATATATGTTGAAAATGATTTCCAAAGTTTTGAAAGGAAACATATGGTTTTATATAGATATTAATTTTTAAATATTATATATATAAATATTATTTTAAATTCTTGATTTTTTTAAAATTATATGTTTTGAAATTTTAAAGCTATAAGCTTGTTTTGAAATTATAAATTTTAAAATTTTACTTATAATTTTACTATTTTCAAATATATAAAATAAGTTCTAATATAAAATAAATTTAAAAATAAGCTTTAATTTAATAAAGTGTAATCTAATTAGTATATAATATGTTTTAAATATTTATTTAAAATTATATTTTAAAATTAGATTTTTATATAATTTAATAAATTGAAGTTGGAAAGATAAATTTGAAACTGTATTTATTTAAGAGTTATACTCAAATAAAATCAGTTTGAAATTTATTGAATTTGGGATTTTAAAGATACGACTTATAACTGGATTTTGATAAAAGGTGATTAAATGAATACTTTAAGCATAAATAAATTGAAAGGGATATTTAGTTTATTTAAAAGTGTAATTTAAGTTTTTATTTAAATGATATTGAATTTTATTAAGTGAATATTTTAAAAGTAAATAATAATGAAGTTAAATTAAGATATAAACGAAATTATCAAGTTTAGTTTTGAAATTATTTGAATATTTGAAGCTTTGAAATCTATTGAAGTTGAAATGGTTTAATTTATAGTTTAAATTTATATTTGAAATCGATATAAGTTGAATATGGATTTTTATTAAAACTTGAATTGAATTAAAATGGATGAATTAAGTTTGAATTAAATTGAACTTTTGAATTTGAGTTGACTTAAATCGATTTGTGGAATCTGAGGTAAACTATATGTACATAAATTATTTAAATATATAAACTATTTTATACTTATAACTCTTTTAATATAAATTACTTTAATATAAACTATTTTAATTTATAACAATTTTAATATACTAACTACTTTATTATATAAACTATTTTAATATATATATACACTATTTTTAATATCTAAACTATTCAAGTACAAACAGTATTATGATTTCAAAGTGTTATGATTTCCAAAATATTATGTTTTCAAAATGTTATGATTTCCAAAGTGTTATGGTTTCAAAGGTTTATAATTTCGAAAGAGTTATAATTTTGGAAAGTGCTATGATTTTGAAAATAGATATTATTTTAAAGTGAGTAATGATATCGGATGTATATGGTTTTTGAAATTATATGATATTTTGATATGAAGTATTAATTATTTAAATGAATGACCACTGTGTTATAATAACTGTTGGTTATTAAGGAGACCGGGATCGGTTATTGTCATACTCTCTACCAATACCGAAAACCACTTTAACAATCGTGTACGCGGTAGAGATTCCAGAATAAAGTAAGATGGTTGGTGATGATTCTATATAAGGTATATACGTGGACTTGACTCCCGTGAGTTAGCTTAAGGTGGTTAAAACAGGAGCAATTGACGGGCCAAGTGAGGTAGCTCCTCCGATCAGACACACTTCTTCGATACCATTCTATTACTTTGTGATTCATTGGGTGCACCCTCAAATTTGGGAGTGTGGATCAAGGTGGGCGGTAACTACGGCTATGCGTTACAACCAGCCCGGAAGTTTAAGTGGTATATCTTGAAAAGAAGTGTGGATTAAGGATCTTAAGGCTAATTTAACACTAGAAGGAGGGGGTGAATAGTGTTTAATGGATTCTAAGACTTATATGGACTAATTTAAAAACAAATGCAGAATTTAATCACAGAATCAAACACAAATGCGGAAAGTAAATAAAAAGAAGTAAAAAGAAAGAACACACTGGATTTTATACTAGTTCGGAGTTACCCTACATCTAGTCCTACACCAAGGCAAACATCTCGTATAAATTTTTATTATACCAATGTCGAGATTACAATCCTCAATTTCTAAAGGACTTGAGAGACCCTCCTGTCTTTGAGTCTGGAACAAACTCTCTTGATTTATGGGACACAAGATCATCCAATTGATTTCCAGACACAACCACACCTTGTAGAGAGACTCGATAAACTTTTGATTACAAATTGATCCTATAACTCTGAGTAGCACTTTGATCTTCGAGAGAGGGCAGAGAATAAAACAAGAATGAGATTCTAATTTAATTTACTTGAGAATTCGGTAGAATTTCGGCACGATCTTGAAAATATGAAAATTTTAGAATATGGATTTGTGGAGAAGTAGGAGTGAAGAAAATAGTTAGTTAAAAAATTCGTTTGTGAAGGCTATTTATAGACCAATAACGGTCATAACCATTCGGGAAGGGATTTAAACGAATACACTTCTTTTGAAAATTGAAACTTTTTAGTTTAACGGCCACCATGCCAATATGGGGTATCCCATGATGTCGACATCCCTTAATTAAAAACTATGTAAAATATGTTTTGAAAATGGTATTGCAAGGACAACAAGATAAAATGATTCTGGAGTAAAATAAACTAGTTTTCCTATGTTTTAAAATAAAGAAGAGTAGAAAAATATATGTTTAGAATGTATAAATAAATTTGACTTTAAATCTCAAGTATATACATTGTAAAGAATATTTAAAAATAAGAAGATGGTTTTAAAAAACAAACGAAGTTTAAAACAAGAGTTTATTTAAAAACAAAAAAATAATATTTTAAGCTAAAACATTTTATGAAAATCATTTGAAAAGATAATTTTTAAGGCTAAAATATTTTGAAAAGTTGATTTGAAAATCAGTTTGAAATTTTTTTTGAAGTAGTTTTGCAAGCTTCTTCCTGCAGAATATCTCATCACATCAGGACTCGAGAACTTGTACAAAACCAAGATGTTCGTGGATTTGTAAGCCACTTGTCGTAGGTTTGTAAGCTACTTGTCGTGGGTTTGTAAGCCACTAAGAAGGTCGAAATGGGTTCCATCCCAAATGAAATTTGGAATGAAGATTCCATGCTATTATGAATTTTTAACAAAACTAGACACTTATCTTGAAATCTTGATCTTGATACTCATGAGTCTTCAAACTTGATTTCTTCATTCTTGATCTTTATACTGTACAGTCTTCAATAATCAATACCTGCCTTATATATATCCTGCGTAATAACATTCATATATATATATCTAGACAATAGTTTTTGTATTTACGTTATAATAAAATAAGTTACAAAGTTGCCATCAATACCACTATCTCCAGTTCCCAACAATCTCCCCCTTTTTGATGATGACAACCTTATAAAATATACTTACCACTTCGATCATACTATAACTCCCCCTTACTCCAAGCCTACTATTTTATATAAGTTCTCCCCCTTTATCATCAACAAAAAATAACCTATAAACCTTAAACTTAATAGAAAATGAGATAAACAAACATATGACATAAGACTAATAACTATGTATGAGTGAAATATAACGTCGTAAATTAAATGGAATTCAAGATTTTATACGCCAAAGATTATTTTTTAGAAGAACATTAATTAACATACTTGAATTTCCATCATCATTTGAAGCAAAATTTTCATCTTCTCTTGTAATTTGATGACTCATACGTGTGTGGAACGTTGAAAAAGGACCACAATGAGGAGAAGGGGTAAAGAAGGTTCATTATTAGAAGTGAAAGCCATTAATTTACTGGTTTAGAAGTTTATTACAGAGAATAGAACAGAGAAAAGGAGTAAAAGTCGAAATACATAATTATATAACTTTATAACTAATTTTAAAGGGAAATTTAAATTTGAAAATCTCGGCCTGTATGCCGACATAGGGAGATGGGTCATGTCGACATGACTAGTACAATTTTTGAGAAAATTTTATTTATATTAATTATTAACTATACTTGTATTATTTATAATTTATATTTCAGTTAATGAACATATATATAATTCTCTTCTAAATTTAGTAAAGTTTTGTTCATTTAATGGTTTGGTTAAAATATCAGCAATTTGTTTTTCAGTATTAATATATTCAAGAGTTATGACTTCTTTACTTATATTATTTCTAAGAAAATGATGTCTAATATCAATATGTTTTGTTCTAGCATAATGACTTGGATTCTTAGATAGGTTTATTGCACTAGTATTATCACAATAAATTAGTGATTTAGTTATAGTTAACCCAAAATCCTTTAAAGTTTGTCGCATATATATAACTTGAGTACACGCCAAAGCAGCAAATATATGTTCTGCTTCAGTTGTTGACAAGGATTCAATGTTTTGCTTCTTACTAAACCAGGAAACCAGAGAATGTCCTAGAAAGTGACAAGTTCCACTTGTACTTTTTGGTCTAATTTACAACCAGCGTAATCAGCATCACAATATGAAATTAAATCAAATACATAATTTTTAGGGTAAAATAAACCATAATCTAAAGTATGTTTTACATATCTTAATATTCTTTTAACAACTTTTAATTGATTTTCTTTAGGTTGAGATTGGTATTTTGCATAGGGACAAACACTATGCATGATGTCTGGACGATTTGCTGCTATATAAAGCAGCGAACCAATCATTCCCCTATATAATTTTTGATCAACATCTTTTAATTTATCTTCTTTACTTAAAGCCACATTAGTTGTTATTGGAGTTGGTTTCCCACTAGAAGTGGTCAATCCAAATTTATTAATTAAATCCTTAGCATATTTTTCTTGACTAATGAAAATTCCTTTATCTAATTGTTTGATTTAAAATCTTAAGAAAAAACTTTGTTCTCCCTTATGACTCATTTCAAATTCTTTAGCCATTATATCTGAAAATTCTTTATTCATTATGTTATTAGTTGATCCAAATATTATATCATCTATATATATTTATACTAGTTGAATACCAATTTTGTTTCTTTTAATAAAAAGAGTTGTATCTATTTTACCAATTTCAAAACCAGATTGTAGAAAATAAGATCTTAGTCTTTCATACTGGGCTTTAGGAGCTTGTTTCAGACCACATAAAGCTTTCCTTAATTTATATACATGATTTGGAAATTTATTTTCTTCAAAAAGTGGAGGTTATTCAACATAAACATCTTCTTTTACAAAACCATTTAGAAAAGCACTTTCAACATCCATTTGATATAACTTGAAATTATTGTAGTTTGCGAAAGCAAGTAGAATCCTGATAGCTTCTAGTTTTGCTACGGGTGTAAAGTTTTCGTCATAATCAATTCCTTCTTCTTGACAATAACCTTGCACAACTAAACGAGCTTTATTTCTTACGACCTCAATATATCTATTCATTTATTTTTATAAACCCCTTTTTTTATACTTTTATCCTCATGTCTAGGAACAAGTTCCCAAACAACATTTCTGGTGGACTGATTCAATTCTTCTTGCATAACAAGAATCCATGAATCATCAGATGATGCTTCCTTTGGATTTTTAGGTTCAATAGTTGATATAAAAGCTACATTACTCATAATGTTTGGTTTATTTCTTGTTTTAACTATAGGTTCAATATTTCCTTATATAGTTTCTACAGGATGATCTTTTAATATCCTAATTCTTTTATTAGGTTGAATGATTTCACATTTAGTTTAATTAGGTTCATTATTTAAAGTTACAAAATCTTCTTCATCTTCTATTTGTACAGTATCTTTAAACTTTTCATCAAAAGATACATGCATTGTTTCTTCAATAGTGTTTGTTCTTAAATTATAAACTCTAGATGCTTTACTTCTATTAGAATATCAGATGAAGATACCTTTGTTGGATTTAGGTTCAAATTTATCTAAATTGTGTACTAAGAATAAAACACTTACAACTAAAAACTTTAAAATAAGCTACTATGGGTTTCTTATTGTAAAGTAATTCATATGGTGTTTTATTAGTTAATAGTCCAATTAAAATCCTATTTAATATATAACAAGCTGTAGCGGCTGCTTTAGCCCAAAAGTTTTTAGGTAAGTTACTATCAGAAAGCATTGTTCTAGCACACTCTTGTATCGTTCTATTCTTACGTTCTACCATTCCGTCTTATTGTGGAGTTCTTGGAAAAGAGAAATTATGAGTAATTCCTTTTTGATTACAGAAATTCTCAAAATTTTCATTTTCAAATTCTCCACCGTGATCACTACGAATAGTTTTTTTAAAGAAAGTTGATTTTGAATTCTTTTAGCAAATTGAGACGACCCGACTTTCTTCCCACAGAAAATCGCATCATCTTTAAGAAAGAAAGGGATAGAAACGAGAATAGAAAGAAGAGAAGAAAGAAACAACATCAGAATCTACACAGCGGAACGAATAAATTATATTAATAACATAAATATTACATAGTTTACAACCATTATCAGAGTTACACAGCTAAAACAACACATACTAGACAGTTATAAACACCAGTCTAGTTTTACAACTCAAAACAGTACAAGAATCAACACAGAGAAAACTACACAGCGGAATACTATATATCTAACTACACGCGGAAGCCTCCTGCTCCATTGCTCCTCCATAATTCGCCAAAGCTAACCTGAATCCTAACCTGAATTCCCTTGACTACTCATAAAAATTTGAGTACCCAAGAGTTTATGAAAAACAAAAATAAACTTCGGGTCAGACATGGGTCTGGTGTGAGTAACAGGTTAAAGTTGCTTAACTTTTAAAAACCTTTTGAAAAGAAAGGTATGACGTAAGACTTCCCACACATAAACATGGAAAAGTTTTTACCTTACGCTAACCAAAACATTTGATAGGAAATCCGATGATATTATAATAGTGTCTAGGGTTTGCAAGTAAATAAGAAATAGCCGAAATTGTTACATTTATTAAATTCCAGCTACTAGCCACAAAAGTGGGTAATACAATCAAAACCGTTGGCACTTACTGGATTTTGGATTCCATACAATGGCAGGGCTACTGGGGTACCGCTCGTCACAGTACGTGGCCTAGATCAACGTACCAAGGATCACTCCCTACCCCCTGCAACACAAAGCCGGACCCATTCCTTACTGAATAGTTCCGAACAAGACAACCCCGTGGTTGTAGCTAGCAACCACCCACACAGCCGAATATAAAGGGACTTCTAGACAGGGATAAATCTTGCTCTCCAGTGGGTGCGACCCACGAAGCCTTGCTGCACCTCCTCTGTTTTAGCCATTCCCGGTTGATGAGGCTTGAGGCTACGATTACCTTTATAGGACATATCACTTAGAATGCTCATCGTCCACCTGACGATGTTCTAAAAGCATTCAATCCATACAAGTTCGTTCCGGGTTCGAACGAAACCGAAGGAATTATCTCGTTACACTCATTTTGGAATCACCCTCAGAGTTAACGACAATAACCCTTGCACTCTGAACCACCATCTCGAATTTATAAGTACTATTCCGTCAACTCATTACGGAATCACCCACAGAGTTATACTGACTCATAGTCCTTACACCTCGAGTCTTCACAAAGCTCCATTTTGATACACGACCTAACGTTATTTGGAATCGATATGGTTTTCAGATATCCAAATATGGAAACCCGATCCCGGTCTCATCGAAAACCAAAGCGTGTCTTTTAGGTCCAAGTTGTTTTAAAGTTAAAACAATTCAATACAATATCTATATACGCACAGATAGATAATTTATAAATCATAACTGATAATCAACATTATCACATAATAGGTAATCCACATTATCAATATCATAATAGATATTCCATATATCACCATCACAATAGATAATCTAAGTTATCATCACAATACAATCAAACATCCATACCACACAATATCATTCATCTCATTACTGAGATTTCAAAACATCCAAGTCAATCAATGACATCCATTCATACATAAGCAATGATTAACTCATCATCATATAATTAATTTAAAATGAATTAAATTAACTATCTCTATTACTAATTAATTTAAAATAAATTAAATTAATTTCTTCACTAATATAAATCTTACTTACTCAATCATTTAATTAATTATAATTATGATTAATCATTCATAAATTACTTTAATTAATCACTCTTGATTAATTACCCTTAATTACATTCATGTAATTATCCTAAATTAATTTCACAAATTAATTATTCTCAACTGAACAGTAATTAACTATTAATTACTCAATTAATTAATTAATCATAATTAATTACATTTATCCTTAATTAATTACATTAATTACCTTTGATTACCTATTATTGATTAATTAATCATAATTAATCAATCTTAATTACATCATTAATTAAAATAATTAATGATTCCCTTTTTATTAATTACCTTAAGTAGTTGACTTATAATTATTAATCATCATCACTGATTAATTACATTTAGTAATTAACTAACTTAATTACTATATTAAACCAAATTAATTATCCTTAAATTTATTTCTTAATTAATTCCTTGATTAATTAATAAGTAATTTAAATCCAAATTACTTCATTCTTAAACATCTCCACTTAATTATAATCATGTAATTATTAAACAATTACTTAACTGAGTAATTTCCAAATCATTAATTACATAAAGTAATTATTTATATAACCCAGTGTTTAATATTAATTAAACTTAGTTAATTAAAATAAACAATCTCATTAAAATAAATTAATTACATTAAGTAATTAATTTCTTAATCACTTCTAAGTAATTATACTCAAACCATTCATAATTGACTATTATTAAATTAATTAATTCTAATTAATTTTAAAAATTAACCATATTAATTAATTGTTAAATAATCCTGATTAATGACCTTCATTAAACATCCTCTAATTATTTCATAAAGTAATTAACTTAAATTAATTACCATTTAAATTATCTTTAATCATTTATTAATTAAAGTTAATTATTAAATTTATTAACCTTAATTTAAAACTTAATTACATAATTAATATTCATTTATCATTAATTAATAACTTAATTAATGATCTAAATTTTAAATTGATTAATCATTAATCAATTGTTAATTCCAAATTTAATTAATTAATTAAATTAATCAATTAATCTTAATAACCTTATTAATTAATTCTAAAACATAAATCTTAATTTAATTTTCAAAAAAAGATAACTTAATTATGTTAAAACAATATTATTTAAAACAAGGTGCTTTTTGAACTCCTTTTAAATTTTCATTTTAAATACAAGTTTAAATTAAAAGTAATTTAAACTTATCAGGTTTGAAAAAAATTTAAAACGTATTTAAATTTCAAATCAAACAAGTGCTATGAAAAATTTAAAGTTAAATTCATTTCAAATTTTTTATAACTTCCATTCATTCTTAGTTTATAACTTTTAAATTTAAATCTTCTTTTAAATTTAAACTGAACTTCATTTTTAAACATAGAATTTCCAGATTTAAATAAATCTGTAAATCCTTACTCACATTTTTAAAAACCTTAATATTTAAAGTTTTAAACTATTTACCAAAATGAAATAGTTAATTAAGATAAATTTTGAAACTTTTATTTTATTTTAAAAACTGGGATTTAAATTCAAATTAGAAATTCAAACTTGAATTAAATTTTAAACCTAAACCTTGCTTAAAACCTAAAACTATAGATTTTAAAAGTTTAAAACCCAGATTAAAAAAAAACAGGTTTCTGAAACCTGAACATTGCAGTGACCCGAGAAGAACAAATTTTACTTCAGGTTTCATGCGTGCCTACTTCGAGTTTTATACCTACTTACTTCGAGCAAATCATAGTCCTACCCTGCAACATCCAACCCAACATATAGTTCACCAGAATTTTCATCGCCGTGCACATGCACGGCGACCACCACACTGCCGATCATCATAGATGATCAAATCAACTTCCAGAAACCCAACAATACCCCAACATCATCACCAGGTCGATCAAAATCAAAGCATTCAAAATTTACCCCCAAATTCAAAACCTGGAAAGTTCTTACAGATTTCTACTCAAAACCTGTCAACATCCATTTCATGTTGCTCCGACCACCTGAGGACCACCCATTCCAACCTCGAGTTCCTTCTTTCACCTACTACACATTCCCTAAGTACCAGAATACTCGGTCAACCCTACACCTCAAACTGTCCCCATTCTTAACCTCTATCTAAAACTAGGGTTCAATTCTAAAATCAAAACTGAAATCAATCTAATCAATTTAATCCTCATCTCTGATTTTTCTAAGGATCTATGATCCTTACTTAATAACTCAGAAGAATTTCTAAGTTTTCTCCAACTACAGATTGCAAGCATTTGCTCCAATTCAAATTTTTGATCAAGAATTAACTGCAAATGAAACAATACTCTAAAAGTCCTAATACTTGATTTAAAAATCAAGTTCCAGTAAATGTTTTTAGTTTATAAAACTGGATTTTAATGTTAATATGACAGGATTTAAATTAAGATCAACATATAGTGGTATTACCTATTTTTACAGAGATATCACTCTGTAATTTAACTCTTCTAATAATTTTTTTAAACCTTATCTTAAGGAAATAATCACATTACTTTATAAGTTTGGAAACTAATCTATAATAAACAAACTCTTTTTATTATCCTAAAACCCAGTTACTATCTCAAAATAGATCAATTGCAGAAGGTAAAACTGGAAACACTACACAACACAATCAACATGCATATACCATCTTAATTTCAACAGACCCTTTTTTTTAAACACACAAACAAAATTTTTGTCTTAAACATTTAATCAAGCAACCTAAATATAATTTAAGATTTAGATGTTACTCACCTTTTTAAAAATGCAGACCACTGTTGTGATCCTTTGAAATTTGCAGGAAAATGAAAATTGCAGGCTTGCCTTTTTTTTTTTGTTGAAATCTGAGTTGAACTTTGATGAAATGCCCATGATCTCAGCCTAATTACTTGCATGCAGAAAGAATGCAGTTGCTAAATTTCCCAAATACATGCAGATGCTCAACATCCCAGATTTTAAAAACAGAATGCAGAAAAACAACAGTGCAGGCTTCATTTGATTTTGAATATGCAGGGTTTCAGAGTTTTGAGGAAATGCAGATTTATTGTTAATATGAAGATTTTGATTTTTTTGTGAATGCAGATTTGTGATTAAGGATATGAAAAATGAATTTTTGTCTTCCTTTTGATTAAGGAAAATGAAAATGTAATATGAATGAATGAAAATGCAAGTTTGTACTAGATGTATTTCAGATTTAATGTAATAAAAGAAAAATAAAAACTAAAATTTACACATGTCAATTTTTACAACACTTGTCAATTTGTAAATTAGTTTTTAAACACATGTCTCTTTAAAATAGTTAGTACTAATTACAAATTAATGTGTATGTTAGCTTAAATTTAAGTTGTTAGTTTATTTTAAAATATGTGTGTGAATTTATAAATGAAATAAAAACAAACAATGTTTTACAAATTAACTTATACATATTAAAACTAAAACAATTAAAATTTATACTTTGGAATTTAAATTCAAACTAAATTCAAAACCAAACAATTTCAAATTAAGTTATAAATATAAATTCAATTTGAAATAAAAATTACAAATCTTATTCAAAACTTATTTAGAAAGATAATACAATATTAATATTGCTTTTATAAATCTCTTATTATTAAATAAAAATCATTTTTCAAGAAATTATATTTTTATCAATAAAATATCCATTTTACTAAGTCATGAAATCATTTTGTTGAATTTATTCTATATTTAAAACTCAAGCCAATTTAATTTAAACATTTAAATATTTTTCTTATCAATTTTTAAAATCATATATTTATATATGAAATAGTTTTAAAACTCAATACTAATTTAAAACAAAATTTTCCCAAATTAAATGTATATATTATATTAGAATTTTAAAACATGGTTTAATTATTAAATTTCAATCAAAATCATTTATTTAATTTTGAAAAGCTTAAATATTAAATAAAACAAATTTTCCAAATTACTATAAATAATAAAACTAGAAAATATGCTTTATTTATTAAAATTAAAACAATACCCATCTATTTAAAATATAAACCATATATTTATTTATAAATAGAAATCAATTTATTATTTTTAAAAGATAAAATAACCAATTTAAATATTTATTGAAGATGATTATTAAATCTATTTGAATAATTATTAACAGATTATCAATATCAATTTAATTTTAACTACAGATTATTAAATTGATATTGTTAAAAATTCCGGGATATTACAATCCTTCCCCCTTAAAAGAATTTTGTCCTCGAAATTTAAAACAAAAATAATCTAATAATCTTATTAAATTTAAAATTTAAAAACTCCAGCATATATCAGACATATGCTAACAACCGAAAACAACCAATTAAAAAATCTAATTATCCAGACAAATTCTGGATAAAATTTTATCGAGTTTCCCCAGGTGTGTGTATATATATATATATCGGGATACTCGCTCTAGAGAATCCAAACAAACAATACTATGAAGCTATAAAAGCTCCTACACAACTATATCTATAACACTAGACAAGATATCAGACTACAAACGAGTCTGACTCAACATCCAAAACTCCAAAACTGCTGGTTCCACAACCAGAGATAGATCATACACATACTCCCTCAGAGATATGTGAAACTCTTCGAATCCCAGTTATCCAAACTGGCAATTCAATCCTGTAGATCAATCACTTATTCTCCAAGAATACAGAAAAGATCCAAAACACTTCAGAGCTAACTTCTCAGACTTACCCAATCTTATAGCTCACTTATGATCAGAGACAACTTATCCACAATCAAATCTCCGACTTTAGAATCCAAAATCCTTCCGACTCTTATCCACAAAATCTCTTCAGACAATCTTGGGTTGTCCACAACCTTACTGCTCAGCTCAACCTACGCTGATGCTTCTAGAAACAAACTAGACCAACAACTTCAACAAGATGATCTCCTCATGATCAACCAAAATCAAGATCTCAAACTCAACTCCTCAACATCAGAAGACAACAAATCACTTCTTCTATCCGGGAAAAGAAAAACAGATACACTTCCAAACTTCTTCCGCTGCACAACTCTGATCCGAAGTAGAAGAAAATGCTGAAGAAGAACACTAGCTCAACTCGACAACACACCCAGAGATATGATTCAACAAATCCATAAGAAAAATTCAGAAGTTCCTCCAAAACTCTGAGATGCTACTCCAACTCAATCTCCTGGAACCATCCTACTATAAAGCTGAACCACCCGTTCCACTCCTGGAATTCCATTCGATAAGAAAAACTCAATCTCCAGATGCGAACCAAACTCTGAATTCTCTGAAGACATCCAGAAAAACTCAGATAACCCAAGAGAATACTCAAACAATCGCAAGTCACTTTTGCGAACCACCCAAACCAAATCCAAGGAATACTGTTCTCCCTAAACCAAACAGAACAACTTACACTTAACTAGCTAACCCATCGAAGAAACGGGTCAACTAAACTGCTTCTGAATTCCACTTCAGAAAAACTTCTAAGCCAAAAGATTTCTTGCCAACACCGAGAAAACTCTAAACTGCACTGCTGCCACAGATGCCAAAGAATTCCAAAACAAAACTCTCCGAGAAACTCGGACCTTAAGCAAATAGAAACTCAAGCTGACCACAGCCATACCACTGAAGCAGACTCACCTCCTTAACTTATTCCAAAGAAAACATCTTCGGAAACATCCATAGTCACTGCATCTCATCACGCAGCTACTATTTCCCGAGGTATTCAAAATACCATCACTTGCTTCTGCCAAGCCAACAGATCCAAACACTACTCATCCAACTTCATAAATAGACTCCGAGCCTTAACAGGTTTTCTTCGGAGATTAATGAAGTTCTTCATCACTACAGAACTCACTCGAGACGGTATTAGGTCTACAGTCTCGACAGATGCACTTCCAATCTCAAACATTCAAACTCCATCAAATGGTAGTTGTGTTACACACACTACTACCCCATCTACCTTTATAACTTATATTGGAAAACCTGAACAGGTAACCCAACAGATAGGTAGAAATAAATATATATATATATGTATTAAAAATTACAAATACGCTCTCTCAAGAAAGACACCACTACAGAGCCTAGGTATTCACTCAACCTAATGCTCTGATACCAGCTGAGACGACCCGACTTTCTTCCCACAGAAAATCGCATCATCTTTAAGAAAGAAAGGGATAGAAAAGAGAATAGAAAGAAGAGAAGAAAGAAACAACATCAGAATCTACACAGTGGAACGAATAAATTATATTAATAACATAAATATTACATAGTTTACAACCATTATCAGAGTTACACAGCTAAAACAACACATACTAGACAGTTATAAACACCGGTCTAGTTATACAACTCAAAACAGTACAAGAATCAACACAGAGAAAACTACACAGCGGAATACTATATATATAACTACACGCGCAATCCTGCTCCGTTGCTCCTCCATAATTCGTCAAAGCTAACCTGAATCCTAACCTGAATTCCCTTGACTACTCATAAAAATTTGAGTACCCAAGAGTTTATGAAAAACAAAAATAAACTCCGGGTCAGACATGGGTCTGGTGTGAGTAACAGGTTAAAGTTGCTTAATTTTTAAAAACCTTTTGAAAAGAAAGATATCACGTAAGACTTCCCACACATAAACATGGAAAAGTTTTTACCTTACGCTAACTAAAACATTTGATAGGAAATCCGATGATATTATAATAGTGTCTAGGGTTTTAAGTAAATAAGAAATAACCGAAATTGTTACATTTATTAAATTCCAGCTACAAGCCACAAAAGTGAGTAATACAATCAAAACCGTTGGCACTTACTGGATTTTGGATTCCATACAATGGCAGGGCTACTGGGGTACTGCCTGTCACAGTACGTGGCCTAGATCAACGTACCGAGGATCACTCCCAACCCCCCGCAACACAAAGCCGGACCCATTCCTTACTGAATAGTTCCGAACAAGACAACCCCGTGGTTGTAGCTAGAAACCACCCACATAGCCGAATATAAAGGGACTTCTAGACAGGGATAAATCTTGCTCTCCAGTGGGTGCGACCCACGAAGCCTTGTTGAACCTCCCTTGTTTTAGCCATTCTCGATTGATGAGGCTTGAGGCTACGATTGCCTTTATAGGACATATCACTTAGATGCTCATCGTCCACCTGACAATGTTCTGAAAGCATTCAATCCATACAAGTTCGTTCCGGGTTCGAACGAAACCGAAGGCATTATCTCGTTACACTCATTTTGGAATCACCCTTAGAGTTAACGACAATAACCCTTGCACTCTGAACCACCATCTCGAATCTATAAGTACTATTCCGTCAACTCATTACGGAATCACCCACAGAGTTATACTGACTCATAGTCCTTACACCTCGAGTCTTCACAAAGCTCCATTTTGATACACGACCTAACGTTATTTGGAATCGATGTGGTTTTCGGATATCCAAATATGGAAACCCGATCCCGGTCTCATCGAAAACCAAAGCGTGTCTTTTAGGTCCAAGTTGTTTTAAAGTTAAAACAATTCAATACAATATCTATATACACACAGATAGATAATTCATAAATCATAACAGATAATCAACATTATCACATAACAGGTAATCCACTTTATCAATATCATAATAGATATTCCATATATCACCATCACAATATATAATCTAAGTTATCATCACAATACAATCAAACATCCATACCACACAATATCATTCATCTCATTACTGAGATTTCAAAACATCCAAGTCAATCAATGACATCCATTCATACATAAGCAATGATTTACTCATCATCATATAATTAATTTAAAATGAATTAAATTAACTATCTCTATTACTAATTAATTTAAAATGAATTAAATTAATTACTCATCTTAAATTAATTTAAAATAAATTAAATTAATTTCTTCACTAATATAAATCTTACTTACTCAATCATTTAATTAATTATAATCAATTAATCATTCATAAATTACTTTAATTAATCACTCTTGATTAATTACCCTTAATTACATTCATGTAATAATCCTAAATTAATTTCACAAATTAATTATTCTCAACTAAACAGTAATTAACCTTTAATTACTCAATTAATTTATTAATCATAATTAATTACATTTATCCTTAATTAATTACATTAATTACCTTTGATTACCTATTATTGATTAATTAATCATAATTAATCAATCTTAATTACATCATTAATTAAAATAATTAATGATTCCCTTTTTATTAATTACCTTAAGTAATTAACTTATAATTATTAATCATCATCACTGATTAATTACATTTAGTAATTAACTAACTTAATTACTATATTAAACCAAATTAATTATCCTTAAATTTATTTCTTAATTAATCCCTTGATTAATTAATATGTAATTTAAGTCCAAACTACTTCATTCTTAAACATCTCCACTTAATTATAATCATGTAATTATTAAATAATTACTTAACTGAGTAATTTCCAAATCATTAATTACATAAAGTAACTATTTATATAACCTAAATGTTTAATATTAATTAAACTTAATTAATTAAAATAAACAATCTCATTAAAATAAATTAATTACATTAAGTAATTAATTTCTTAATCACTTCTAAGTAATTATACTCAAACCATTCATAATTGATTATTATTAAATTAATTAATTCTAATTAATTTTAAAAATTAACCATATTAATTAATTTTAAATAATCCTGATTAATGACCTTCATTAACCATCCTCTAATTATTTCATAAAGTAAATAACTTAAATTAATTACCATTTTAATTATCTTTAATCATTTATTAATTAAAGTTAATTATTAAATTTATTAACCTTAATTTAAAACTTAATTACATAATTAATATTCATTTATCATTAATTAATAACTTAATTAATGATCTAAATTTTAAATTAATTAATCATTAATCAATTATTAATTCCAAATTTAATTAATTAATTAATTAAATTAATTAATTAATCTTAATCACCTTATTAATTAATTCTAAAACATAAATCTTAATTTAATTTTCAAAAAAAACGTAAATTAATTATGTTAAAACAATATTATTTAAAATAAGGTGCTTTTTGAACTCCTTTTAAATTTTCATTTTAAATACAAGTTTAAATTAAAAGTAATTTAAACTTATCAGGTTTGAAAAAAATTTAAAACTTATTTAAATTTCAAATCAAACAAGTGCCATGAAAAATTTAAAGTTAAATTCATTTCAAAATTTTGATAACTTCCATTCATTCTTAGTTTATAACTTTTAAATTTAAATCTTCTTTTAAATTAAACTGAACTTCATTTTTAAACATAGAATTTCCAGATTTAAATAAATCTGTAAATCCTTACTCACATTTTTCAAAACCTTAATATTTAAAGTTTTAAACTATTTACCAAAATGAAATAGTTAATTAAGATAAATTTTGAAACTTTTATTTTATTTTAAAAACTGGGATTTAAATTCAAATTAGAAATTCAAACTTGAATTAAATTTTAAACCTAAACCTTGCTTAAAACCTAAAACTATAGATTTTAAAATTTTAAAACCCAGATTTAAAAAAAAAACACGTTTCTGAAACCTGAACATTGTAGTGACCCGAGAAGAACAAATTTTACTTCGGGTTTCATGCGTGCCTACTTCGAGTTTTATACCACTTACTTCGAGCAAATCATAGTCCTACCCTGCAACATCCAACCCAACATATAGTTCACCAGAATTTTCATCGCCGTGCACATGCACGGCGACCACCACACTGCCGATCATCATAGATGATCAAATCAACTTCCAAAAACCCAACATTACCCCAACATCATCACCAGGTCGAACGAAATCAAAGCATTCAAAATTTACCCCCAAATTCAAAACCTGGAAAATTCTTCCAGGTTTCTACTCAAAACCTGTCAACATCCATTTCAAGTTGCTCCGACCACCTGAGGACCACCCATTCCAACCTCGAGCTCCTTCTTTCACATACTACACATTCCCCAAGTACCAGAATACTCGGTCAACCCTACACCTCAAACTGTCCCCATTCTTAACCTCTATCTAAAACTAGGGTTCAATTCTAAAAATCAAAACTGAAATCAATCTAATCAATTTAATCCTCATCTCTGATTTTTCTAAGGATCTATGATCCTTACTTAATAACTCAGAAGAATTTCTAAGTTTTCTCCAACTACAAATTGCAAGCATTTGCTCCAATTCAAATTTTTGATCAAGAATAAAATGCAAATGAAACAATACTCTAAAAGTCCTAATACTTGATTTAAAAATCAAGTTCCAGTAAATGATTTTAGTTTATAAAACTGGATTTCAGTGTTAATATGACTGGATTTAAATCAAGATCAACATATAGTGGTATTACCTATTTTTACAGAGATATCACTCTGTAATTAAACTCTTCTAATATTTTTTTTTAAACCTTATCTTAAGGAAATAATCACATTACTTTATAAGTTTGGAAACTAATCTATAATAAACGAACTCTTTTTATTATCCTAAAACCCAGTTACTATCTCAAAATAGATCAATTGCAGAAGGTAAAACTGGAAATACTACACAACATAATCAACATGCATATACCATCTTAATTTCAACAGACCCTTTTTTTTAAACACACAAACAAAATTTTTGTCTTAAACATTTAATCAAGCAACCTAAATATAATTTAAGATTTAGATGTTACTCACCTTTTTAAAAATGCAGACCCCTGTTGTGATCCTTTGAAATTTGCAGGAAAATGAAAATTGCAGGCTTCCCTTTTTTTTTGTTGAAATCCGAGTTGAACTTTGATGAAATGCCCATGATCTCAGCCTAATTACTTGCATGCAGAAAGAATGCAGTTGCTAAATTTCCCAAATACATGCAGATGCTCAACATCCCAGATTTTAAAAACATAATGCAGAAAAACAACAGTGCAGGCTTCATTTGATTTTGAGGAAGTGTAGATTGATATTTGAATTTAAGGCAGATGGGTTTGATTGTTGAAGAAGAGGAATATGCAGATTTTTGGATTTGTACAGGGTTTAGAATATACAGATTGATTTTGAATATGCAGGGTTTCAGAGTTTTGAGGAAATGCATATTTATTGTTAATATGAAGATTTTGATTTTTTTGTGAATGTAGATTTGTGATTAAGGATATGAAAAATGAATTTTTGTCTTCCTTTTGATTAAGGAAAATGAAAATGTAATATGAATGAATGAAGATGCAAGTTTGTACTAGATGTATTTCAGATTTAATGTAATAAAAGAAAAATAAAAACTAAAATTTACACATGTCAATTTTTACAACACTTGTCAATTTGTAAATTAGTTTTTAAACACATGTCTCTTTAAAATAGTTAGTACTAATTACAAATTAATGTGTATGTTAGCTTAAATTTAAGTTGTTAGTTTATTTTAAAATATGTGTATGAATTTATAAATGAAATAAAAACAAACAATGTTTTACAAATTAACTTATACATATTAAAATTAAAACAATTAAAATTTATACTTTGGAATTTAAATTCAAACTAAATTCAAAAACAAACAATTTCAAATTAAGTTATAAATATAAATTCAATTTGAAATAAAAATTACAAATTTTATTCAAAACTTATTTAGAAAGATAATACAATATTAATATTGCTTTTATAAATCTCTTATTATTAAATAAAAATCATTTTTCAAGAAGTTATATTTTTATCAATAAAATATCCATTTTATTAAGTCATGAAATCATTTTGTTGAATTTATTCTAAATTTAAAACTCAAGCCAATTTAATTTAAACATTTAAATATTTTTCTTATCAATTTTTAAAATCATATATTTATTTAGGAAATAGTTTTAAAACTCAATACTAATTTAAAACAAAATTTTCCCAAATTAAATGCATATATTATATTAGAATTTTAAAACATGGTTTAATTATTAAATTTCAACCAAAATCATTTATTTAATTTTGAAAAGCTTAAATATTAAATAAAACAAATTTTCCAAATTACTATAAATAATAAAACTAGAAAGTATGCTTTATTTATTAAAATTAAAACAATACCCATCTATTTAAAATATAAACCATATATTTATTTATAAATAGAAATCAATTTATTATTTTTAAAAGATAAAATAACCAATTTAAATATTTATTGAAGATGATTATTAAATCTATTTGAATAATTATTAACAGATTATCAATATCAATTTAATTTTAACTACAGATTATTAAATTGATATTGTTAAAAATTCCGGGATATTACACAATTTTTTTAAATAATTCAAAAGCATCACTCTTAAGTTTAAGAACAATTTCCCAAGTATATCTAGCATAATCATCTACAATTACAAAACATATTTATTGTGATTAATTATTGAACTTGAGATGTACCAAATAAATCTAAATGAAGTAATTCTAGAGGTTAGAAGTAGAAATCATATCTTTCAATTTAAATGAACTTTTCTTAAGTTATCCTAGCTGGAAAGCATCACATATACTATCTACTTTAAAGTTTAACTTGGGAAGACTTCTAACTAAGTCAAGTTTTGATAAGCTAGACAATAGTTTGAAATTTAAATGACCAAATCTTTTATGCCAAATCCAAGGGTCGCTTGTATTAGCCAAAAGACATTAGTTATCATTTGAAACTTTCATACTAAGGATGTAAATGTTTTTCTTCCTAATTCCTTCAAAGATAATATTTGACCTATTATCCTCGATGTGGCACTTATCTTTTCCAAATTTAATTTTAAATCCATTATCACATAGTTGACTTACACTAAGAAAATTATGCTTTAAATTCCTAACTAGCAAAACAACAGAAATAAGAGTAGTTTTAGAATTTCTGACATTGCCTATGCCAATTACATATCCTTTTGAATTATCTCCAAAGTTGACCAATCCACCATCTTGATATATAAGTCATTGAGTATCTCGAGATTTCCAGTCATATGCCTTGAACAACCACTATCAAATATCCATTTATCTTTCTCAATTTGCATAGTTTATCCATGGTTGTTGATTCTTCAAAATCCATGTAACATATCTATTCCCGCATAACAAACCAATTCGTTAGATAACTTGATTTTTCTCAAAAACTATATGCAGACTTATGCTACTTTGGTGAAATGCATAAATTCCAACTAGTATTAACAAAATTTCCTAAAAATGCCATTTTAACCTTTCAAGTAGATTATGAAAACTATGAAAATCTATGCTTTGATACCAATTGAAAGGTAGTGCGAATTAAGGATCTTAAGGCTAATTTAACACTAGGGGTGAATGGTGTTTAATGTATTCTAAGATTTATATGGACTAATTTAAAATTTTTGATTAAACAAATGTAGAACTTAATCACAAAACAATCATAGAATCAAACATAGATGTAGAAAGTAAATTAAAAGCAGTAAAAGGAAAGAACACACCAGATTTTATACTGGTACGGAGTTACCCTACTTCAGTCCTGCACCAAGGCAAATACTTCGTACAAATTTTTATTATACCAATGTCGAGATTACAATCCTCAATTTCTAAAGGCCATGAGATACCCTCCTGTCTTTGAGTCCAGGGCAAACTCTCTTGATTTACGAGACACAAGATCACCCAATTGATTTCCAGGCACAACCACACCTTATAGAAAGACTCAATAAACTTTTGATTACACATTGATCCTATAACTCTGAATAGCACTTTGGTTTTCGAGAGAAGGCACAGAATCAAACAAGAATGAGATTCTAATTTGATTCATACGAGAATTCGGCAGAATTTCGGCATGATCTTAAAAATATGAAAATTTTGAAATATGGATTTGTGGAGAAGGAGTGAAGAAAATAGTTAGTTAAAAAATTCCTTTGTGAAGGCTATTTATAGACCAGTAATGAACATAACCATTCGTGAAGAGATTTAAACGAATAGACACTTCTTTTAAAAAGTGAAACTTTTGAATTTAACGGTCATCATGTCGATATGGGGTATCCCATGATATCGACATCCCTTAGTTAAAAGCTATGTAATTTTTTTTTTGAAAATGGTCTTAAAAGGAAAACAGGATAAAATGATTTCGGAGTAAAATAAACTAATTTTCCAATGTTTTAAAATAAAGAAGAGTAGAAAAATATATTTTTAGAATGTATATATAAATTTGATTTTAAATCTCAAGTGTGTGTGCGTGTGTATATATATATATAATATAAAGAATATTCAAAAATCAGAAGATAGTTTTAAAAAAAAAACGAAGTTTAAAACAAGAGTTTATTTAAAAACAAAAACAACGAATATTTTAAGTTTAAAACATCTTTTTCAAAATCATTTGAAAAGATAATTTTTAAGGCTAAAATATTTTGAAAAGTAGTTTTGAAAATCATTTTGAAAAGACATTTTGAAGTAGTTTCGCAAGCTTCTTCCTTCTGAACATCTCATCCCATCAGGACTCGAGACTTGTACAAAACCAGGATGTTCGTGGGTTTTGTATGCCACTTGCCGTAGGTTTGTAAGCTACTTGTCGTAGGTTTCTAAGCCACTATGAAGGTAGAAATGAGTTCCATTCCAAATGAAATTTGGAATGAAGATTTCCATGCTATTACGAAGTTTTAGCAAAACTAGACACTTACCTTGAAATCTTGATCTTGATACTCATGAGTCTTCAAACTTGATTTCTTCATTCTTGATCTTGATACTGTAAAGTCTTGTATAATCAGTACCTGCCTTATATATATCCTGCATGATAAAATTCATATATATATCCGGACGATGGTGTTAGTATATAAGTTATAATAAAATAAGTTACAAAGGTTGCTGTCATCAAAACCATTATCTCAAGTTCCTAACGATCTACCCTGGCATTGCTTAGTCGTGCCGTGTCATCAACCATACCGAGGCCATTACGAGTTTGATTTGTGTTGTACCTATGGAGTTCCCTCTGGTAGCCTTCAGTTTACGAAGGTATTATGGAACTATATACATTATGGAACTATAAAATGTGTTAAGGGGGATATGGGTAACGGCTTAACGCTATTTAGTTTATCCTACTATAGACATGTTATAATAGCATATTGTACTACATAGTAGATAGTTCCACGGATCCTTAAAGGATGGTTATCCTAAACATCCTTTGAGTTGGATTTATTGATATAAGAATATTAATCCTGACTCGAGTGTTTTGTGTTTTTCTTTATGCTCGGGTCAGACTGAGTGTCACAGCATTTTAGACTCACCTTTGGAGTTTGGAGCTTTTCTGGAAGATCTATCTATATCTATTCAGCTTTCTGTTATTCAGTTTACTCCAGCGATATATCTAGATTTTATTATTTGACTATTGTATTAAGACTTCTATGTATTCGAGACTTCTGTTGTATCTTGTTTTAACTCTGTTATATTAATGTAGTAGCTTCATGAACTACTATTCATTGGTTCTGCTGCTTATGGTTTATTACTCTGTGTGATTCTGCGATTGATTTATTTACTATATATGCTGAGTTTTTCCAAATAAAAATTAACAATCTGATGCCTTGTGTAATTCGAGTCTGGCATGTGTGGATGCGAATGGGATGAGATATCAGGTCGTTACATGTGGTATCCGAGCACTGTTTTAGGCAAAACTTAGCATATGGAGTAAATTTAATTACAAAATCGCTCTCTCGTTCGAGCTTGAATGTTTTCCTCTTTGACTCATTTCCTTCAAATTTTGGAAATTTCCCCATTCGTTCTAAAATCCATTCTTGTCTCTCCCAACTCGTGTTTCCTTGACTCTGGAGCATCCCATAGCTCCACTATATAAATTGTAAAGGGGTGAAACTCCTTTACAGCAGGCATTGATTCACCGGAGACTTCTGTATCCTCAGTTTACGATGCTATTATTTCTTGCTATGCCCAGTTGTTCCTCTAGTAGATGACTAAGGCAATTCTCTTGTGATCAATCTTATTATACTTCGATCTTATTCTTGAAGTCGTGGTTGACCCAGTTATGGTTGCCCGCGATTAATATTAGTATATCCATCTTCCTATTTAGCAATTTAATTACCTTATCTCCCACTCAAGCCTATCTTCATAGTAAAATTCTATTTGATTAGGGTTCCTCTAAACTTGAATCTCTATCCTTGTTCTAGAATCCATTCTTTAATCATCGAGTGAGGGAGTGTAATTATATAAAATTATCTTATATTGTGTTGTTTGAGCTGTTAATATTGATTTGGGTTTCGCTCGATTCGCCTAATCAACGCTATCGATAGAAATTCTAAAACACTTGTACAAAGCAAATAGACACCATATTGCTTTGAAATTTGGTAAATGAATTTTTTTTCTTCTGAAATTAGATAGTTAATTGAATTGGTTGTCTGAAATAATAATATTTGCTTTCCATTTATTTTTTTGTAAACCATAAACAAATAAAATTATAAAACATGGTTATAAATTGATTTAGAATTGAAATGAATTTAAATTAAGAATTTGAGAGTTAACTTTGGTATTTAGAAAATTTGCTTTAAAATTTAGGATATATTATTTAAAAGTATTTTTAAATAGAAATTGTTTCCAGAGCATTTTAAAGTTTTAGATCAGTACTCTCCTCCATTGACGCTGGAAAATAATTTCGGTGATGACTGTAGCATCATCGACATCCATTTTCGAGTTTCAAAGTAGAGAGACCACTTAGTAGCTTTGCTACACTTTTGTTTTGGAAATAAATTTGATTTGAATTTTTTAACAATGACTTGTTGTATTGTATATATAGATTTATGTATATAGATTAGATTTGATATATATATATGTATGTATGTATACATTACCTTTAATTGTTGAAGAGAAATTTGAAATTTAATTATTAAATTTTATGTTAAAGAATGATTTCAATTATAAATGAAGCTAAAATTTTGAATAAATATTTAAACTTGAAATAATTGAATTGGGAAAATTTTACTTGTATAATACTTAATTGCATTCCAACATATATAACTTACCAAAATTATTCGGAAGTTAACTAGGTAACTGAATAGTATACAATATAAAATGATGATTAAAGGAATTTTTAAATAAATTTGAGTGGTTATGATAAGTGTCAATATACTTAATCTAGGTGATAATATATGTTAAGTAAAATAAATTAATTTGTATTGTTTTTAAGTTATGTAGTTTTATTTTATATTTCAAATCTATTTCCTTCTGGTTGTTCTGTTCTCCTACCTCCTTCACTTTCGGGGATGAAAAGTTTTCAGTGGTGGAGAGTGTAATGACCCGTAAATTTTTATTAATTCTATTAACGTAATTAACTTAATTTTTGTGAAATTTTAAATAATTAAATTTAGAAATAAAAATTTGATATTTGGAATATGTATATATAAACATAGCAAATGGTAAAATTTTCATATGATGATATGGAAGTTTATTTTGTTATCTAATTTTTATTTAAATTCAAATCAGTTAATATTTGATGATAATAAAATGTTTTTCAAATCTGAATATTTTTATATAATAAATTTGCAAATCATCTTTCGAGTGAGACGTCATATTTAATTTCGTTAAATTTGGACTGCTATTGTTCCATTTATCTTATTTTCGGCGTTTTAACAACATTTTTGGTATCAAATATCGACTTTTGGCAGGATGGTCGTATCATTGATATCTATATACCATTTTGATCGTCTCGTCATGATGATATCTATGGTATATTCAATTGTCAATTTTAGAATCCAATGTGCGGTGCAGTCTGTGAAATGCCTAGCATATCAGTTCCACAACCGAGTCTTTTGGTTTCCTACCCTTTCATATCCAACCGCCTAATACCCAATAGCCACTAGCCTTTTATTTCCAGAATTTATATCTAACCATTGCTATTCCTACTGGTTCCCATCGTCTTCTCGAATTCCCTTTACACTGTTCATTTTGAAATATATATTAATATAATCGAGCATATAATTTCATTTCTTTTGCTTGTAAACTTACTTCCAACCTGAAGCCTAGCTTTTCACCTTCCTCTTGCTTTCTTATGGTTGCACTTCTCTTCACCCTTCGGCCTGTTCCTCTCTCCATCAACGTCCCTCCATCTTTCCCTTACCTGAAAACAACCTCACCACATTCAAACTCTGGTCCCTAAGTCACCACGACCCACCAAACCTGACCAAGTCCACCTCTACCACCATGGTCAAACCCATACTTCCACCCGCCCCTCCGCATTTAACTCCGCCTACATGAACTGCTCTGCCGCCGCTACCCGACCTTGCTCCATCACCACTCTCCTCTTAGTAACATGCTTTTCGAGTTAACCACCAGCTACGAAACCGCTTGCCATGCCCATCCCCTCACCTCTCACTCATCGCCATTAGCAGCATCTTTGTATAAGGTATATATTTTATATATATGTGTGTTTTGGTTATATAAATATAGAATTTTATGATTATATATATAGATTTCGTTAAGTTATACAAGATTTCTTCTTGTTTTATAAAAGAAAAATAAATATATATGTTATGATCTGATTTTATATATATAGTATAATAATTAGGATCCGTTGTTTGTATATTATAAGTTATGTGATTCATATGTGATTGCTATCTACATATATGAGATAGTTATATATGTTAGATATGTGTTATAGTTTATATTTAAGATATGTGTTATATATATGTATATAAGATATGTGTTATAGTTTATGTATTTAGTTTAATGGAGTTATGTGGATTTTATGATATTGAATTTAAATTTTAATATATATATATATATATCAGTTTATGTGTCAAAGTTTTATGTTTTATAAATATACGTAACTATATGTTTTATGAAAGAAATATTATGTATATATTACTTATGTTATAGTCTTATTATATGCTAGATTATATAAGACATATATATGTTAGTTATATATATTTATACAGTTAGTACATATTAGATTTGTAGTTGTATATATATTTTCCAATCTGAAAACTACTTTGTTTCTTTATCTTATATTTTATAGTATGTATATGTTCTGAGTTATATAAGTTTGTTTATTAAATTATCTATCCATTATCAGTTATATAAGATAGTTATTTTATGTTTTTGTTGACTTATGTTTATGTACAGTTAGGAAGTATGTCAGATACTATATGTTGTTATTAAATGTTAAATTTATGGAGTTTGTATATGAATATATATATATATATATATATAGTTATATATAGTTATTTATAAGTTATGAACCATGTATGCCAATTTATGCAATTTGAGTAAGTTTAAGCATAATGTTTTTTATGTTGTTTGGTTGTTGTGAAAATATGTAGTTTATATATATATATATATATATATATATATATATATATATATATATTAACCTGGTAAACTTATATTGATTTTAAATTTGCATGTGTTTTAATTTAAACAATGATTTTTAATAATATATATAGCTTATAAGTGATTTGCTGGGTTCATATATATTAAATTATATTGATTTCTTTTACAATTATTGATTTTTAAATATAGTATGTATGTAAGTTTATAACTAGGTTTATACATTAGTTTATATTCATAAATATACATATATATATATATATGTATGTATGTATGTGTGTATGTATATATATTGTTATGAGTATTGTTTCAAAATATAGTATATATATTTTCCATTTATATCAAGTTGATTTGATTTATTTCATCGATTCCTTGTTATTAGCTTTGATCGTTAAATTTGTGCCAATCTTTCTTTGCTTTGGAATTCGTGCTTGGATTTATAACTCATCTCATTCCGTTCATCTTTAGCCTCGAAAGTTGAGCAATCACCCACGATTAATATTCTTATATTTTTTGAATTTCATTTCATTTGAAACGACAATTGAAATATGCTGGTGCTAGTTATTTAATTGCTATATATATGATATGCCATTTTCTGTAACTGTTCAACTATGACATCTGACATCATGATCTGTTATTTATATTTCATCTATTATTGATGATATATTCCTGTTATTGATATGTTATATTTATTCTCACTCTACAAGCTCCCTATTACTTTAGATTCCCTATGAGTTGGAATGATACTTACCCGATCGATCTTGTAGAATAGGAGAAAACCGTTAGGGTTGAAATGATAAACCCAAGCAATTTTCATTGAATTGAATTTGGGATTGCGGGTTGAAATGATATATACCCGTAGATATTTAAATTTCGGATTGAAATGATAAATATCTGTATCACTTGACAATAGGATTGAAAATTATATACAAACACCATTGGTCCATATATATTTTGGAAATGATTTCCAAAGTTTAGAAAGGAAATGTATGGTTTTATATAGATTTTGATTTTTACATATTGTATATATAAATGTTATTTTAAATTCTTGATTTTTCTTAAAATTATATGTTTTGAAAATTTTAAAGTTATAAGTTTGTTTCAAAATTACAAATTTTAAAAATTTATTTAAAATTTAACTATCTTAAAATATATAAAATAAGTTTTAATATAAAATAAATTTAATAATAAGCATTAATTTAATAAAGTGTAATTTAATTAGTATATAATATGTTTTAAGTATTTATTTAATATTATATTTTAAAAGTAGATTTTTGTATAATTTAATAAATTGAAGTTGGAAAGATAAATTTGAAATTGTATTTATTTAAGAATTATACTAAAATAAAATCGATTTGAAATTTATTGAAATTGAGATTTTAAAGATATGACCTATAACTGGATTTTGATAAAAGGTGATTAAATGAATACTTTAAGCTTAAATAAATTGAAAGGGATATTTAGTTTATTTAAGACTGTTATATACGGTTTTATTTAAATGATATTGGAATTTTTTAAGTGAATATTTCAAAAGTAAGTAATAATGAAGTTAAATTAAGATATAAGTGAAATTATCAAATTTAGTTTTGAAAATGTTTGAATATTTAAAGCTTTCAAATCTATTAAAGTTGAAATGGTTTAATTTGTAGTTCAAATTTGTATTTGAAATCGATATAAATTGAATATGGATTTTTTTAAAAACTTGAATTGAATTAAAATGGATAAATTGAGTTTGAATTAAACTGAATTTTTGAATTCGAGTTGATTTAAATCGATTTTTGGAATCTAAGGAAAACTATTTATATATATATAAATTATTTAAATATATAAAGTATTTCATACTTATAATTGTTTTAGTATAAATTACTTTAATATAAAATATTTTAATTTATAACTATTTTAATATACTAACCATTCTATTATATAAACTATTTTATTATATAAACTTTTTTATTATATATATATATACACACTATTTTTAATGTCTAAACTGTTTAAGGAGGAAGACTGTTATGATTTCAAAGTGTTATGATTTACAATGTATTATGGTTTTAAAGTGTTATGATTTCCAAAATATTATGTTTTCAAAGTGTTATGATTTCCAAAGTGTTATGGTTTCAAAAGTTTATAATTTCGAAAGAGTTATAATTTTGGAAAGTGCGGTGATTTCGAAAATAGATATTATTTTAAAGTGAGTAATGATATCAGATTTATATGGTTTTAAAATGATAGGATATTTTGATATGTTGTATTAATTATTTGAAATGAATGACCACGGTGTTATAATAGCATTTGTTTGTTTAAGAGACTGGGATCGGTTATCGTCATACTCTCTACCAACATCGAAAAGCACTTTAACAACCGTGTACGCGGTGGAGATTCTAGAATGAAGTAGGATGGTTGGTGATGATTCTATATGAGGTATATACGTGGACCCGACTCCCGTTAGTTAGCTTAAGGTGGCTAAAATAGGAGCAATTAACGGGCCAAGTGAGGTAGCTTGTCCGATCGGACACATTTCTTCGATACCATTCTATTACTTTATGCTTGATTGGGTGAACCCCTCGGATTTGGGAGTGTGGATTGAGGTGGGCGATAGCTGCGACTATGCGTTACCACCAGCCCGGAAGTGTAATTGGTATATCTACCCTGGCATTGCCTAGTTGTGCCGTGTCACCTACCATATCGAGCCCACTACGAGTTTATTTTGGGTCGTACTTATGGAGTACCCTCTGGTAGCCTCTAGTTTACGGAGGTATTTCGATACTGTATAGACTATGGCACTATAAAATGTATTAAGGGGGATATGGGTAATGCCTTAATGCTATTTTAATAGTTTGTCTCACTATAGACATATTATAATAGCGTATTGTACTACATAGTAGATAGTTTCATGGATCGTTAGAGGATGGTTATCCCAAACATCCTTTGAGTTACTTGTATTTCAGCTGATATTTCACTTTAGTTGGATTTATTGATTATAAGAATGTTAATCCTGACTCGAGTGTTTTGTGTTTTGTTTTATGCTCGGGTCAGACTAAGTGTCACATCATTTGAGACTCACCTTTAGATTTTGGAGCTTCGCTTGGAGATCCATTTATATCTATTCAGCTTTCAGTTATTCAGTTGACTCCAGTGATATATCTAGATTTTGTTATTTGACTATTTTATTGGGACTTCTATGTATTCGAGACTTCTGTTGTATCTTGTTTTAACTATGTTATATTTATATAGTGTCTTTATGAACTACTATTCATTGTTTCTCTACTTATTGTTTATTACTCTTGTCTGTGATTCTGCGATCGATTTATTTACTGTATATGCTGAGTTTTTCCAAATATAAATTAACAATATGATGCTTTGTGCAATTCGAATCCTACATGTGTGGATGCAAATGGCATAAGATATTGGGTCATTACAACAATAATTTGATTAGGATATACCAACCAATTCCAATCAACATAACCTATTTAATCATAATTCATCATCCAATAATCATAGAAATATCATTGAAATTAGATCTAGAAATAGATGTGAGCTACAAAGGTAATGCATCTTATTGAAGCATTCTCATCGCTCAAAATTTCCAAATCAATATTGCCCAAACCTTATTTAGAACCACTTCAGCAATACACTTTGCTGCTGTAAATCGACGATGCCTCAATTATTCTTTCTCATCACGAAATTACATACTAACTTGCACCACGCTCCTACCTGCATCAACCATGCGCAACTCAGCTCCTCTAACATGCTGCAGTCGTGCATCTATGTCGCACAAACCTCCAAATTGTTACATCGGCGATGCGCCACCTCCGATGTGTGATGCCCTAGTCGCGGCCTAAGATAAGCGATTTTGTTTTAGCTTTCTTTCTTTATGTTAGTCATAAGTTTGGGTTTCCAAAATTTTTGAATTTTTTTGGTCTTGGGAAAATATGGAACGGTTAAAAGAATATAAGGGTTTGGGTTTGCAAATGAAGACATGGGCTTAGGATATATGATTTTGTGCTTTGGTTTTAATTAATTAATTTTTGGTATATTTTCTTTTAGGTAATTGTTTTTATACGGATAAATAAATACCAATCTAATTTAATTAGATTAACGCTTCATTTACAAAATATATTTTGATAATTACCCAAATTCTTTTGATCCAATACTTGTTTATTTTATTTAATTATTCAATAAATCATTTTATTTGATTTTAATATACTATTAGAAAAGAATTTATTAATTTAATTCAATTTATCAAAACAAAATATTTTCTCAGTTAGATTTAAAATAAGTAAGAATTATAAAGAAGAGTAGTTTTGCTAATCGATATTAGCAAGTTTTGAAGTAGTGTTTTGAATAAGATTTATATTAAATTGCAAATGAAAATTTTAGAGAAAACTATTTGGAAAAGTTTATACCTTTAGATGAAGTTTAATATTTAGTAAAAGGAATTCAACCTTTTGAAAAGTGTTTAAAATGAAGCATTTTGTAGCTATAGAAAAGTAATTTTCGATTTTGGAAAATATATTTCGAAAAAGAAAAGGATATATAGAATAACATTTTTATATCTTTTGGAGTTAATTGATAGGTTTAGTATTTTGAAGTTAAAGGCAATTGTGGTATGTTTATTTGTAAATAGAAGAGAATTTATTTAAGAATTAATGTGATAATTTTATGTTGTATTATGGGTTGTGAATTTTAGGATAGACTTTGGGCTATTAAGATTATTCAGAAGCACCTTAGAATTCTTAATATATGTGTGTTTCCTTTTTAAGTGCTTGTGTAGATATTGATAACTTCCAAATGAGTTCATTTGAAACTCAAAGTCCATAATTGTAAACATTGGGAAAGGAAGGTAAATTCTAAACCATGTGTTAAGCTATCATAAAAGTCCAATCTTTGTTTTCTATAGCACTATTTGATAATTGACAGGTCAATGTAGATCACTATAAATGCTGACTTCGAGATAGCAAAGATAGAGTATTATGAAATTTGTATTAATGATTGTTGGTTTTGTATTTTAAAATGTGAATTCATGATAGTATTGTTAGATGAGGAGTTCAGCTTAGTTATAGGTTTCCCTAAGGAGAAATTGCAAGGAAGAAACTTTGTTAAGGGGGTATGTAATAACTTGGTCTTGAGAATTAATTACTTAAACTTAATCAATGATATAATTAATTAAAATAGATTTAAAGGATTACATAAGAATAGTTTTGGATTTATTTGGAATGATTACTTGGTTAAAGAAATTATGGAGTAAACTGTTTTGGAAATTAGATGTGTTAAAGTTGTGATTTATTAATAAATGAGGAATATTAACATTTTGAGTTTTAAATATATTAAAAGTGAATGAATAATTTTATAAGGTTTAACGTTAATTATAAATGAGATTAGGTATATTTTTAAAAGGAGAGGAGAATTTTATTTTAATCATAAGTTTTGGAAATTATTTTACAAATGAGCTTAGAATATATATATATATATATATATATATATATATATATATATATATATATATATATATATATATATATATAGGATAATTGAATTCAAATGAATAAGTAAAAAAAAATGAAGCATAAATCCAAGTCCTTAAGCCCAAACTCATCCCTATATCCAGACTTTTCTATTTCTAGATTTTTTTCCCTTCACTTACGTTCACTATTAAAATGCCGTGATGCTTCTTCTCTTGTTTCGTTTTTCTTAACTTCATGAAATAAGAATGCGAAAACCTTCTTCGTTCAATAAGTAAAATAAATCTAATAAATTATTATAAATTGCCAAATTCAACTATCTGATTCTCAACATGAGTCTATATTTGTGGCAATAAAGAAGCTAGAGTTTTAGATATCTTTTTGAGTTTTAGATATAGAAAATGAATAGAAAAATGTAGCAAGAAGCTTACAGGTGAGTATTTTCACTCACGAATCTATGTTTAATTATATTGTTCTTTATAAATGCTTTATTTGGTTGTCGCTATGATGAATATCTATTGTGTTCATTGAATTGGTGTAGATAAAGCAAGACGAGGAGACAGGAAGCCAAAAATCGATCGAAAAATGATCGACCAAGCATTGCATCGGTAGGGTAACTGGTCGATCGTCAGTAGGTTGACCCCTTGCGATCGACCAGTGGTTCTTCCATTTGCACAAATCATGCAATCATAAAAAAACAAAAAGTAAATATATAATAATGATATATATAAATAGATTTTATTGAAAATAAAATTGACAATTTTCATAAAGTAAATATATAATTTTATAAGGAAATGTTTTATTTAAAATTTAATATTTAACTTATTAATTTATTAAAGGTAAATATATACTTGGTTTTTAAATAACTATCTACAAGTTTTATGCAATTTTTGAAAAATAAGAAATATATTCACAATTAATAATCTAAGTACTTTAAATTGTATTTATAATTATATAGTTAAATAAGGACATACTTTATATATTTGATTAATTAAGTTTTATTATGTTATTCTAATTTCTCATCTCCTCTATATTGTTTTTCTGATATTTAAATTATTCACCTTTGATATTAATTTGATTATTATTTTTCATGTGATACGGTGATGACATCCTTTGATATTAGACCAAATAACTGTGTTATAATATCGCCTAATATGTAACTTTCGATAATGTTTCTTTGGTTATTCTTTAGACCTATTATATATAATATTATGGAGAACGAGTTTAGTTTATAAGCAGTGAATAAATGATTGAGTTTCACGCGGTAGTATGAGGCGCTGTTATGATATTTTTTCAGTTATTCGTTGCTCGTGGATGATACTCATATAGGGATAAGCTTGATGAGACTATGAAATGGAGCTTATTGCAGTGAGCTAGGCTTTGTGCTTATTGTCCTGTATCGGCTATGTATAAAGTCATGTGTCGATATATTTGTATAGCTATGTGCTTATTGTCGTGTTTTGGCATATTTAGATGGTTGTGTGTCAACCAATATATAGAGATATGTACTATATATTTGTATATCACTATCATGCTTCCTTTATGTTGCGAAAGTGAACCAGATTAGGCCAGTATCCACCTTGGCGGCCTGATTGTAGGGTCGTGTCTCAAATCCATAACACCTTATATTTATAGTTGTGTGCATACGCCCCTATGCCACCTAGACCAGTAGTCTATTAACATAGGGGCATGTGCCGGGTTACGACCGAGATGAGTCCTCATTTTGACGAGTACACTAATGGATCGTGTCATGATACCGAGGGGTGATAACCCAAGTCTGTAGGAGCCATGTGAGACAAACATGTGTTGTTTACACCAAAAATCAGCACAAACATCCTAAAGATTTATGGAATAGAAATAAATAAAGAAATTAAATGAAAAACAAGAAGAAACAACACATAACAATTATAGTGGCATGAAAAACTATAGGCCTGCTTCCCCTTGAACTTTGTTATCGATTTTCCAAATGTTTTTAAGAACACGATCTTACGAATCGATGGTTTATGGATCGGGGATGATCTAAGAAACTACAATAATGGTAACATAAATTAGAAAGTAGAAAAGAGGATCTCTAAAAAGTGCATGTCACCCTCTATTTATAAACGAGGATCAACAAAATTATCTCTACCACATTCTCTACATGTTTCTCATATCCTAAGATGATATTCTGAGAAGATCAAGGCCAAATCAGCAAGTTTTATGGATTGGTACCTCAAAGAGAGCCGTAGATCAGTACGGATACATGATAATCATTCATTGACTTTTATTTCTTCCTTTCGGATCAATAGATCGGTCTTGTATTCCTTTGGGAATCAACTACCTTGATGTAAGCTTGAATTTAGGCGAAGACCTTGGCTCAATGACTAAGTGAAGACATTTGGTTTAGTTGCTATAGAACCTCAATCACTGGATGTGTAACATCTAGTAAATTTAGCGTTAGTTGTTTAATTTGTTAATTATGCTTCAAAAATGGAATTAGTGCAAATGATGGAATTTGACCATGATACTTGCACCACTGCATTTGTGGAAAAATTCCTAGCAACTTTCATATTAGGAGTTTTATGATCGAAGTTCAAACAAAGAAGTTACGGACGAAAAATGAATTCGGAACGAAAATAATTAGATTAGAAAAGGTAACGTTTATATATTAAATATCGGGATCCATCGGTCGACCCTCTTTATTGGGCAGGTCGACATAGAGCAGTCAACCCCTTTAGAGGGAGCGATTGACTGGTCCTAGCAATGATTGCTAGGGTTTGCCTTCACCAAATAGCTCGAATTTCATATAATAAAATCTAACGGCAGTGGTTGATCAAAGTACTTATAAATTCAGGCCTAACCCTCTATTTTCTTCTCATATTTTTCTAAAAGCAACAGCAAAGCTCTGCTATTTTCTCTTCTTCACTATTTTCCAAATCATAAAATAAATTATTATATTTGTATATATACAAATTGAAGAAGAATAAAAATCAATAAGAGAAGAAGAGAAGCAAATCGACACTACGCGATAATGAGGTGTCATATATATATATATATATATATATATCTATTTATATATTTATATTCCCTTTTAACCCTAAATCTTTTCTCAGATCAATAATTCTAATATATATCCTTTATACATATTTCTTGGAATAAGAAGGAAATGGAGTTGAATCAAAGCCTTCACTTCAGATCTGGAGATTTGGAACGCTTTTAGAAGGCGAGTGGAAAATTTATATATTATTTATGGTTTTGAATCTATTTTGTTGCTATAAGTTTGATTTTTTTTGCCTAAATGGATAAATATATGTGAGTTGTAGGCAAAAATTTGAATGTAATAAACATCGTCTGCATATTCTAAGGAGTTCTATAAGGATTATTGTTACACCCTGGTTTGGAAATCAGTCCCAGAAGTTATAGATATGAATATTGATTAGATAAGAAATTTATTCCAGATCTAAAATTAGGTTGTAGACTATTAGTATAATTTTGATTATTATCATAATTATGTTGAATTGGGAATATTCCATAGTTTAATTTGTGGGAAGAACATCCATTTAATTTTTATATATTTATTTGTGTTTCCAAATTGCGTAGATAATGCAACATTTGATTTAGAGGGAATATATGCAATTTAAAAGGAAGAGATGTGTAAAGTACAGACTTATTCTTCATAGTTTACACTATATATTCCAATAAAAAGAAAACAACCGTTCCTTTTAATTTTAAATGTGGCCAATCTTTCCTTTTATTCTTGATCATTTGTTGCAAACTAATTTATGAAAATCACAACAGAGAATCTTCCTAAGAAATTACATATGTCAAAGAATATTATAGTTAAAGATTTTTGACTGGAATATATTTGGTATAAGTAGGTATTTTTTTGCGTATTTATACGCCTTAATAAATATGACAATTTATGCATAACGCTCGCATAGGTTACTAGTTATATGCAGTAATAACATTGATTTATAAACAGAAAATAAGAGGAAAGTTTGAAAATGTCATAACTCCAATCAAGGGGTAATAAATGTAAAATGAATTTGGAAGTTATAAATCATTAATAGGGTAAACGGAAAGATGTTAAATTAATAACCATGGAATAGTTAGAAAGAGGCTACTAATTGGAAATTAGTAAATATCATTAATATCTTAGGAAATGTCCTTAGGATGATAATCTTTTTTCATGGACAAGTTGATATTTATGGAGAAATAGATTAAAAAAAAGGGATTTATGTGTAGTTGAATGTAACATCCCCTAGAGGCCCAAAACTAGACGCTACAGATGCTGCAGTCATATGTAGTATTTGCTTCCGATGACTAAATATGGCTATGTTAACGGCATCTATAATATCAGAAGCACTTGAGTATGAAACAAAACACAGATTTCAAAACAACATTTTTTTCATTAGATTTCAAAATAGGTGTTTCATATTCTCAATAAATAATCCAATACGTTCCCAGACAGAAATAAAATATACTTATTACAAAATACGCCAAGAGAAGTATATGAAGATACCCACTTGGATGATCAGAGTCATATAGTCATAACATAGCGGAAATAAAACAAAACATAAAACTACACCACCTAAATATCTATCTATTTGTCTCCTGCATGTCTTCGGTAGCTTTATTCGTCATCTTACTAAAACCTAAAAAAGACCTTAACTCCTAGCCTACTTAAATCAATTCTGAGCACCCGAGAGTTTAAGGGGAAAACATAAACTTTGAGTTAGACATAAAGCCTGGTGTGAATAATACTATACATCCCGGTTTAAAATGTTAAGTGAGATCGCACCACTTAGCGGAATGGGTCTTCCCTCACTAACATCCTTTTAAAAACATATCTTTGCAAGACCTTTTGCTGCAACCAAAACTGGTTAAATACTGTAAAACATAATTATATGAAAATATATTAATATCTGGTAATAAATAAATTAGCTGTTCAAACACATAAATTTTGTTTGGCTAACTTTTAACCTTTGGCTGACTTGGGCCTACCAGACAATATAAACAAATTTAATCTAACATCTACTAAATACTCCTTTTCTAGATGATCTGTCCTTAACTATCTATTATATTCTTCTCTTCTGGATGATCTGTCCCTAACTTAATCATCTCCAAGGTCTCCCTGATCCTAATGGTTTTTTGGGCTCACCAATAACCTATATGTACACCAACATATATTCCTTTTGGTGTGTTATCATAATTTTAGTCTACCTGACCAAGCCCTACATTCTGGAATTTTGGAAAACAATTAACTGGGGTTAGTAGCTAATGTATAAGGCACGACCCTATACCAGTCCCATCTTGTATTCTAATACTTGAGTCCTTTTACTTAGGGATCCCCTCCCATAATTTTCCTTGAAAACCTTTTCAGAATGATTTAAAATCTTTAAATCAAACTATAACAAGGAAAATATATAATTCTTATGCTTTAATCAAACCTTTGTTGATGAAAACATTTAGACATTTGAAAGTACCCCTTTCGATTCCATTGAAAGCACCTCTTTCTAAATATTTTGAAAGCATCTCTTTTGAAACCATGTAAAAATCCTTTACTTATTTAGGCCTAAAGGCCAAACCTTTCATTTCGAAACCATACTTCAAACCTTTTGAAACCAGTGAAACCTTTCCTTTCGAAAGCAATAAAATTTCAGACATCCTTCTTTAAAACACTTTACAACATTGCCTTAGAAAACCTTAGGAAAACCTTCCATTTCAAACCTTTCAAAACCATTCATAAAACTGGACCTTTCGACCTTGTCGAAAGCTACCTTTCAACCCCTTCGAAAGCTACCTTTCGACTCCATTGAAAGACAGGTTTTCGACCCCTTCAATAGCCTAGCTTTCAACCCCTTTGAACCCGTTCTGAAAATAAAACCTTTCGAAAGCATTCAACCCTTGAAACAAAAACCTTTCGAAAGCTCTTTGGATTCAATTTTAAAACATGTGGAAAATCCTCTTTTAAAACCTTTTGACTTCGTCGAACGGTTAGCTTTCGACCCCTTTGGAAGCTCCCTTTCAAAAGGTTTAAAATGTTTCCTTTTAAAACAATAGGCTCCAGCCATTTAATACTCTAAACATATCCTTCGAAAGCTTGGGTTATACTTCAATTAGAACAAAAAGGTTAGCCACATGGGAGCAATGGTTGGTTTTAACAACAAGTAAACTTTTCGACCTTGTCGAAAGCATGACTTCGAAAGGTTGAAAGGCAACAGCAAGGAGATTTTGGCCCCTTCGAAAGATGGCTAACCTTTATTTTAAATAATTGACCTGGTCGAAAGCAATCAAGTTGAAAGCTTCATTTTAAAAGCAAAGCCGGTGATCCTTTTGGCTTATAAAACAAACATACTCCAACCGCTTTGGCAGCCAACCTTTCGACTAAGTACCCTTCGACCTTGTCCAATTTGTTACGTACCGAGGTAATTGATACCATACACATTCGTCTTTGACCTTGTCGAAAGCTATAACCTTTCAACCTTGTCAAAAGGTCTGGGTTGGAAGGTTTGATGCCATAAAAGGCTGAAACATGCTAAAAGTACGTTTTTCTTGTTTTTAACTTAAAAAGACGACTTTTCAACTAAGATATCTTTGTTTATCAAATTCTCATTGGTTAATAAATTCTTTTCAGACAAGTGCTACTAATAAGTTTAGAAATAAACAATGATTTTATTTTATAAAATGCCCCTTCTCTAATTAAATATATAAAACATTTAAGTCCCATATCTTACATAATTTCATATATTCATCAAAATACTTATAAAAAATCTTAAAAAAATACCAGAAAATCTATTTTAATATGTTTTCGAACTTATAAAATTTCAAACCCAAAAAATTATTTATTTAGCCGTAAATAATTTATAACCCAATAATTCATTTTCTTTACTAGAAAATTTATATAAAATTTACATTAATTCATAAAATTACAAAAATTGAAACCCATCTCTAAAATATCATTTTTGATCTACATTTAAATTTTCAAGGCATTTGGATGTCATTTAATAAAGTTTTCATGTCAAACATATCATAAAAACTAACATGAACGTATATAATTCATCAACACGTGTATATATAACTTTAATCATCTAAACATGACATAAACTTGCAAAAACATTTCTGATCTATCTTGAAACCGAAAACCATAAGTTAATGGGATGCAATATTTGAGATTAAAAGATGTGAGATTTGATGTTGAATATGTCGATTAATCTTTTTTCTCTTGAATCCTACGTTTTCTTCTCTTGAGAACAATAATGGTAGTCGGCCTTAGATGTTTTTAGTTTGATAACATGAAAGTGAACATGCATTTCATTCCTAAGGGTTTAAGGTATAAGCCTATCATATTTCCTATATTTCCCTTACTTATTTCCTAACACATTAGTTTGTGTTATCTCATTTTAATTTGCACATTAACATGGCACGACTACCCTTAATTAAATCACATCTCAACCTATTAATCTTCATACTAATTTATTTAAATTAGCTAATTAAATATTATAAATAATGTTATAAAAGTATGGGATATTACAGACTCCCCTCCTTTAAGAACTCTGTCCTTGAAATTATGATAAGGTATACAACAAAATAATCAAAGGTAAAACATACCATCAAACAAATCAGGATAAGAGTCTCCAATCCTACGGTCTCTAGCATCCTCACTCCACTAGACCTTTACTAATCTAACTGTCTTATTTCTCAACTTCTCATCTCTCTTGATAATCTGGATAAGCTCTCTAACAATGGTCAAATCCGGTTCTACTACTAAATCCTCTAACACTGTAGGTGCTGTAGTAGTCTCTGGGTCTCTAACACATTTTCTAAGATGAGAAACATGGAAAACATCATGGACTCCTATCAAACTGATTGGTAACTCTACTCTATACGCGAGTTTCCCGATTCTCTCAATAATGCGAAAAAGCCCAATGAACTTAGGTGCTGATTTTCCTGATTTTCCGAATCTAATACACCCTTCATCCGTGAAACTTTAATAAACACATGGTTTCCAACAAAAAATTCCAAGTCTTTCCTTCTTGTATCTGCATAACTTTTCTATCTAGACCGAGCTTCCTTCATCCTATCTTGGATCAACTCAATCTTCTCTATGGTTCTTCACCAAATCCGGACCAAGAACCAATCTATCCCTGGTCTTCAACCAACATACGTGAGATTTGCATCGTCTTCCATACAAAGATTTAAACGGTGCCATACCAATACTAGCCTAATAATTATTGTTATATGGGAACTCGACTAGATGAATATGGTCTTCCTATGATCCCCTGAAGTCCAATACACAAGTCTTAACAAATCCTCCAAGACTTTGTTAACTCATTCAATTTGCCTATCAGTTTGTGGATGGTAAGCGGTACTCATGTTGAGCTTGGTTCCTAAAGCTTCCTGTAGACTCTTCCAGAACTCATTAGTAAAAAAATAATCTCTATCACTGATAATACTACTAGGAATTATGTGCAGTCTAACCACATTCTTCATAAATAACTTTGCCCAAACAGGTGTCATCCTAGTTGACTTTACCGGAATGAAATGGGCTCTCTTGGTTAGTCCATCCACTATAACCCATATACTTTCATTTTCTCTACTAGATCTTGGCAACCCATCAATATAATCCATAGAGATAGAATCCCACTTCCACATCGGATCATCCAATGGTTGAAGCAATCCACTTGGCTTCTGTGTTCTGCCTTTGCTTGTTGGAAATTGAAGCACTACTTAGCACATAAACCAATGTCCCGTTTCATACCTTCCTAGAAGAAATTTCTCTTCATATCTTGATAAATCTTTGTTCCTCCTAGACAGACAGTGAAGTTCAAACGATGAAACTCACCCAAAACCTCTTTCCTCAATCTCCTACATTCGGAACACACAACCTGTTTGTGCCAAAATTGGTCACAAACCCCAGAAGTATTAAAAGCACCAGTGTTTGCATACAGATCTCTGATTCGACAAAATAGAAAATAAAAATAAAGAAGTAGAAAAATTAAAATGTAAGAAAGCAAGAAAGAATACAAGATTTATAGTGGTTCGGCTATCTCTGGCCTACGTCCACTTTGAATCAATCCTTTTATTCCTTTTGTATTGAGATTACAATTACAAGCCTTTGAACATCAACTAATAAAATAACAGAGTTTCAACATAAAGAGCAGAAGAAGATCCCCTTTTAGTTTCCATATGACTACTATTTATAGGTGTAGATCCAAAAGTATCTGCCCCAAAACCTGAAATACCTTTTCTCATGCGCAAGTGGGCCCACCAGATCGATCCAAAGCGATTTGGGATCGATCCAGGATCGGTCCATATTGATTTCATATCAATCAGGAATCACTCTGATAGGACAGTGATTGATCATGGTGAAAGACGACAGTGCAATGTACTTGCTCTCCAAATTTCATGAAGTTCCAGTGTATATTTTATGAGATATGATCTATCCAATTTTGAGATTTTCAAATAGGTCGGTAGCTTTGTATCGATCAAAAACTTTGTACCCATACCCTATATCCATGCTTCTCATATCGATCTGAGTCTCACGTGTAGATCCATGTTCCATGCCTCATTCTGACCGTTTCCTTCATATCGATGGATATGAACACAATCAATACGAAAGTGGCACCTGGATCATTCGTGTCCATCGGTATCCATGCTGTTTGTATCGATCTCTAAATGCGTGCCTTTCGTATCCATCACTTGTGCCTTTGTTCGTATCCATCATACCAAGTCCCTATGTCCTTTGTATCGATCCGAGTCTTGCGTTCTTGCTCGCTTCGTATCGATCCATGTCTGCTTCCATAGTCATATCGATTAATAAGTGATCGATATGAAATGTCCATCCGAGTCCTTAAAACCGCTACTCCACTCTTCATATCGATCCCAACCTTGATTGGTACGAAGTATGCCACCTTCCTTCTGCCATGTCCAACCAAATCGATGCACATTGCATTGATGAAAAACCTATTGATTGTTACTAACCATCACAATGATCAATACGAAGACATCGATCCAAAACCATTTCTCACCAATATTGATCCATCCATAACTCGAGCATATGAACTCTGATTGACTCGATATTTGAAATGTAGCCTTTCCAAGTATTGTTTATCATTCCCAATATATCTCATCTTGATTTGAGCTCGGTCCAATTTTAACAGTATCGATCATACCCTTGTTTCCAATTGATCTCCAATCCTGATATCCATCATTTTTTAACCAATTTTTTGATATCTCGGCCTTAACAAAAATTTGGTGTAATATTTGCCTCCCAAAACATGCCTTGCGATAAGAAGGTGTGTTTTGAATAGCTTCAAGTCCAAAATCCAAAGTCCATGTTCCATCCATAGCCATATCATATGATCCGTATTCCAATCCATTACGAAGCCATCCTATCCAAGTGCCGTTGAAACACCCCACACCCTTTAATATACCCAAAAGGACATATTAAATGGCGTGGTGCATCGTAGGTATAACTGAAACTAATAGAGACTAAGATTCACAAGACGAAAATAGACAAAAGCAGCGAAAACTAAATAAGTATTTAATTAAAACAAAGCTTCAGAATTAATTCATAAATAAGTCACATGCCAAATACAACATTCAAAACCCATCATGTCTAATGAAATGAAAATTCATTGTCTCAAAATTAGAGTATGTAATATCCCTCATAAATAAACCGGTGTATATAAGAACAACAACTGAAGATAAAAGAAGTACATAGAAGAAGTCTACTCCAAGAAAAACTCTAAGCTGCAGCAATCGACTAGCTTTTTCCTTAATTGCCTAGGGGAAAAAGGGAAAATAGAGGAGTTGTTCAGACTAAAAGTATGGGAATGATATTAATTACTAGAGTCTTTAAGCAAGATAAAAGTAATAGACTCTACAACAATTATAGCATAAATAAGGATAACAAAGGAAAATAGGAAAGAGATAAACTGGAAATAAATACGATTAAATATTGCTCAAGATAGGTTAACTTTGATTGCTTGCACTTGTTTTGATTTAATCCGACTGAATTCCTAATCCTGTAATTAGGATGTGACCGTAATTCTACCCTTTTGGGTCGGTCTGCTACTCCATAGACCTTTCTGTGGACCAGCCGCTATATAACTCCCTACACAGCAGCCAATGATATATATATATATATATATATATATATATATATATATATATATATATAGAAGATATACAGAGCAACTACTGAGGATTCAGATGACATATATTGCTCCCTACATAGAAGGCAATGGTGCCTACTAAGAAACCATACTAAGCGCTTGGAACTCTTAGTTATCACTGAGCACCCTAATGGAAGTCGCTTGCGTAACTGCCACCATGCCCATGCTACCTTTTTGCTCCGTCTATTGGGTCTTCTTATTACCTCCATAGTACATCATAACTTGCCCCTCATCTCACTTTAGGCTAATCTGAGATCACCGTGTGTCCATAGAAAAATAGGGGAGATGTTGTTGGTCTTGCCCTTCATCCAAACAATATCTAGTTGCGACCCTTATCCAAATTCCCGTGATCTGGACTTCTATTTGACCAATTACTATCATTCTTTGCATAAGCGTGCCCTAGGGAATGCTATTTGGTATAGGTCCTACTTTCACCTTTACTTATTAACTTAGATAAATTATTTAAATAAGCCTTTATTAACATTTTTACTTTCTACGTTTATTAATTTATCCCAAGCCTTAAAATAAGCCCTATTCTAATCTTTTTCTTATTATAACCTATGTTATAATCATGCTTATTACTTAACCCAAGGTCTAAGTGTGAAAATAAGCCTTTTTCATCTTTTACTTCATTAATTATAATTCTAAGTTATAACTATGGCAATTATCTTTAATTAGTAAAATTCTAATTATAATTAGGCGCAATTTCAGTCCAATTCTATTATTTATTATAGTATTTATAATTTACATCTCATTTTCCTCATTTAATATTCTTACTCAAAAAAAATCCATATTCGCATTCAATTTAGTCCAATCCATACGCGCAGAAAAAGGGGAATGAAGAGAATAGTTTCTTGCATAAAATCTAAAACGTCGAAAAAATGTAAATAAGAAATAAATACCAGTAAATAAACTGAGATACTCTAAATAGACTGCAAATTGATAAAAACCAGGCTTAAAAGTAATAATTTATAATTAGTAGAAATGATACTAAAATTACTAAAAGGAATAGCTGAATAAACTGAAAATAATTAAAAATCTATAAATAATTAGTGAAAAAGGCTATTCGAAAAATCGTAGCAAAACTACAACTATTGAAACTCTATTATTTTAAATTACTTAAAGAAATCTTAAAATAATTACAATCACTCACCTCTGGTCCGAGCTCTTCCTTTGGTCTTTTCGGATCCACTTGGAGTTGTAAAATAATTTTTATTAAAAATATTCTCTCCTTGGAAAATTATTCCTTTTAGGGTCCTTCCTAAAAAGGTGAACCCAAGCGGAGAAAATCTAGAATGAGAAAAAATGTTAAGTCTAGGGGTCTATTTATATGTGTAGAAGTGGATCTCGGACCGTTTTATTTGAAGATTAAGTAGGATGCAACCATGTCATAGGTTGAATAGGAGCCATCAGATGTAGAAATGAAGGGACTGGATTGAACTAAAGGGTATCAGATGACGTGTTCCGATGCTTCTCACGAATTAATGTTTGTGCACCTGCCAAATTTACAAGGCGGGTCAAGCAGGCGGTCGACGGCCCCCTTGCCCAGGTCAACCGGTCGGTCCACCTGACCTTTATTTCATTATATTTCTGCTTATTCTGTTTATTTTACAACTTAGTCATACTAGCTCGATTTCTGACGTTCTATATATGGAAATTGACCAGAAAATTTCCATGGTTACAATGGTACAACTTCCGTGGCTTAATTCTGATAATTTCACAAAGTTATTTTATTATTTAACTAATTAACAAAATAATTATTACAGGTTAAATTTTGGGTTGTTACATTCTCCCCTCTTTAAGGGATTTCGTCCCTAAAATCTCTAAGGGTAAAAGAATGTACTAAATGTTTTCACCCAATCCTACAACCAACTATTCAAACCATTCATCCATTGTCATTAAGTTTTTCTAGTGCAATTTATGATACTTATGCAATTAGTGTAGTGCAAACATCCCTAACTAATGCAAAAGCTTAGGCGGTCCACTGATTCAGATGACCTCCTTTTATGCAACCTTGTTTGTGCCATGTATCCAAACAAATGCAAAAAATTTCTGATGATACTGATAATTCTATATGCGTGGTACCAAAATGATCCAAATGCAACAATAATGTGATAAACATCCATTTATGGCAATCATGGAAATAAAATAAAAATGCGCACACATCCATATGCATATGCTCTAGTGTGCTAGTTAGGCTGATCCTTAAGGAATAATCGTGCCTAGTGTACCTATATGCGTCCATAGCATCCACTAGCAAACACTTGCAACCATTAGCATACATCATTCATAACATGTTCTATTAACATGTTTACATCAAATCCTACCATCCATAGGTTAAATCCTAAGTTCTACTCACCCAAAGGATAATAAAGGAAAGAGCCTATTCAAATCTAAAGATGGAAAAAGGAATTCTAAAACTTAGCATAAAAAATATAAGGATAAGAAGTATGAATCTTCTCTTCTGCTTCCCAAGTGGCGTCTGCACCATCATCCCCCCATTGCACTTTTACCAGTGGAGCCTCCTTATTCCTTAGTCGCTTGATATCTCTTCCTACAATCTTCATGGGGATACGCCAAATAGAAGCTTCTCTTTCTACTTCACCTCCTCTAATTGACTAGGCTCTACAACCTCCGCCAAGTCATCTATGCACTTTCGCAAGTGCAAAACATGAAAAACGTCATGTACTCCTATGAGCCTATCTGGTAGCTTCACTCGGTAAGCCATCTTTCCAACTCTCTCTGTGATAGAAAATGGTCCAACAAATCTAAGGGCTAACTTTCCATTTAATCCCAATCTTACCACTTTCCTAAGCAGGGATACCTAGATAAAAAATAAGTCTCCAACCTCAAACTCTAAGTCTCTCCTCCGCCTATCCATATATGACTTTGTCTGTCTTGAGCCATCTTCATCCTTTGCCAAATCAAATCCACCCTCTCAGAGGTCTCCCTAACCATATTGGGTCCAAGTAATAACTTCTGCATAGACTCTACCAACATGATGTGGACTTGCAAGGTCTCCCATATAAAGCCTCAAATGGTGCCATTCCTATACTTGTTTGGTAACTATTATTGTACGGAAAATCAACCAACAAAAGATGCTCCTCCCAAGTTCCTAAAAAGTCCAAAATGCACATCCACAACAAATCCTCAAACACTCTATTTACCCTCTCCATTTAGCCATTCGTCTGGGACTGATAGGCCATATTCAACCTATGTTGTGTCCCTAGCACCTCTTGTAAACTTATCCAAAACTCACTAGTGAAAATGGGATCTCTATCACTAATAATACTAGAAGGAACTCCGTGTAGATGGACTATCTCTCGAATATACAAGGATACCAAATATGAAGTCGTATGCTTACTCTTGACTGGGATGAAGTGAGAAATCTTGGTCAATCTACCAACAATCACCCAAATGCTAGTGCTTCCATCCTAGAACAGGGTAAACCATCAATAAATCCATAGAAGCATTGTCCCACTTCCACTCTGGTACATTTAAGGGCTAAAGCAATCCATTGGGCTTCTACTGCTCTTCTTTTACACTTTGGCATATGAGACACTTAGCTTTCACGTCCTTCTTCATACCACCTCAATAGAACATCCTATTCATATCCCGATATATTTTTTCACCACTTGGATGAATAGTCATACGGGAGCCTCCTCCAAAACTGCTCTCAACAAGTCACCAGCTCATGGAACACAAAGCCTCCCATATCTCTTAAGCCATCCTCTACTATCAATGGAATAGCATTAGAGATGTCTTGAGACCTCTCCTCTGCTAATCCTATCCATAACTTCCATGAGTTTCAAATCTTCCCACTGCCTTGAGCCAATCTAATCCATAAGAGTAGGCCTTGCATCTAAGGTTGCCAACAATCCAAGAGTAATGTCCGTAGAGGACTTAAAATCAAAAGTAGAAATAAACACCAAGCTCCTCCACTCTACGGGCAAAGGACTAAGTGTTGATTTCTTCCACTCAATGCATCCGCACCCACATTACCCTTGCTAGGGGTATAAGCTATATCAAAATCATACGAGGCTAAAAACTCAATCTACCTTTGTTACCTCAAGCTCAAGTCCTTCTGCGAGAATAGGTACTTCAAAGGTTTATGGTCGTTAAAAGGAACAAACCTCTCTACAAGCAAATAGTGTCTCCAAGTCTTAAGTGCAAAAACTACAGCAGCCAACTCCAAATCGTGGGTAGGATAGTTCTTCTCATGCATCCTCAACTGCCTACTACAACAACACATTACCCTACCTTCTTGCATCAACACCGCTCCTAGACCCACTCCGCATGCATCAGTGCATACAGTGAAAGGCTTAGCTCTGTCGAGTAAAACTAACACTGATGCACTAGTAAGGGATCTCTTAAGCTTCATGAAAGAATCCTCATAATCCACGTCCCACACAGAAGCTTTATTCATCTTAGCAAGGCATGTGAGTGGTGAAGAAATCTTGGCAAAGTCTCTAATGAACTTCCTATAGTAGCCCACCAATCTTAGGAAGCTCCTAACCTCGGTAACATTCTTGGGGGCTTTCTAATCTTGTATCTTAATGACCTTGGCAATAGCCAAACCTTTCTTTGAGACTACATCCCCCAAGAAACGAACTTCCTCTCTCTAAAAATGACACCTTGAAAACTTAGCTCTCAAATGATGGCTACAAAGTGTGCGAAGAACTTATCTCAAATGAACAGCATGCTCCTCCATACACTTGGAAAATACCAAGATACCATCTACGAATACCACCACAAACTTAGTTAGGACATCCCTAAAGACGCGGCTCATCAAATCAACGAAATAGGCTAGAGCATTGGTTAGCCCAAAAGGCAGAACCAACCACTCAAAGAATCCGTCCGGTGTCCTAAAGGCAGTCTTGTCTATGTTGTCATCAGTGACTCTAAGCTGATGGAATCCCTTGGCTAAATCAAGTTAAGAGAAAATCGAAGAATCTACTAACTGGTCAAGAAGATCATAAATTCTAGGAAGTGGATATCGGTTCTTCTTGGTGAGCTTATTGAATTCCTTATAGTCTACGTAAAGTTGGAGAGAATCGTCCATCTTAGTGGCGAAGAGGACTGATGCTCCCGATTCTGATATGCTTCTTCTTAAGAATCCCTTCTCTAAGAGCTCACGAATCTGCTTCCTCAAATCTTTCCTCTCCCTTGGTGCCATGTGTCTTAAAGGTAATGCTACTGGCATGGTATTCTTGGTCAAATAAATCCTGAAGCCAATCTCTCTCTTAGGGGGTAGTCCCCTAACCTCCTCAAAAACGCCTGCAAAATCTCTGATGACAGGAACCGAATGCAACTCTGATGAAGATGAATCGAGGGAATAGAGAAAAATCAACATGATTGACCCTTTCGGGTCGCAAGATACCTCCAAAGTCCTACCACTACAAGTCTCAAATCTAGCACTCTCCTCTCACAGTCTACGATAGCTCCGTATGTGGATAGCTTATCCATCCCTATGATCGTCTCATACCCAGAGAATCCCAAAACATAGGTGTCGTTGTGAAACTCTATGCTTATGATGAATATTTTCAAACCCCTACAAATCATAGATAAGTGTGTCGATCCTCCTATGCGGTTTGAAACAATAATGGGGTCTACTACTAATGATATATCCAAGTGCAAACAATTTACAAGAGAGCTAGAGATAAAAGAGTGTGATGCTCCAGAATCAAATAAAGTCCAAATAGGAAAATCAGATATAGAAATCAACCTTCAACTGTAACTTTCCTACCTCTATCTACAATGCTACTGGAAGGTGCCGTGTCTAACGCCTGAATCTGCGCAACTGGTGCACTCGCCCCTTGGGGACGACTCCTACTCATATGACGAGGCTGCCCACAAGTATAACGCTTACCCTTCATCTTCTCCTTCCAGCAATCCTTGGCCACATGTCTGACCTTCCCACAAACATGGCATTTTATTATTTTCTTAATCTGCTTCCGAGGATCATCACCCTTCTTCTTCTTCTTATTGTTTTCCCACTACTTCTTCTTTGGACCTTTTGGCTTAACCTCCTCTTTAGACTCTCCTTCCTTGACCGTATCCGACATAAGCGCCATCTTGACCATAGACTCATAAGTAGCTCCCATTGTTACATGAGTCAGCAATAATCCTCGAAGGGGTTGTTTCAACACCTTCGCAAACTTCGTAGCTTTCTTGTGCGTCGTGTTCACCAAGTCCATACCAAACCGCGGAAGCTCATTGAATTGATTGATGTACTCCTTGATAGACAAACTCCCTTGCCTTAAATTGATAAACTTCTCCAGTTGAACACTCTTTACTGACTGAGATAGAAACTACCTATCGAATTGTTTTTGGAATCCGTCCCAAGTAATATTCCTTCCCTCAAACTCAATCACCTCCCGCTAATAAGATGCCTCTTTCTTTAGCTTCCAAGCGACTAGCTGAACTCGCCACTGACGTCCAATCCCAAAAGACCAAAAATTTCTCTATGTCCCTAAGCCATGCTCACGCCTCCACAAAAATCTCCTTGCCAAAAAATTCTTCCTGTCCAAACTTGCAAAATCTTTATGAAGATTAGAGAAATTCATGGTGGCAGGTAAGTTGATGGGATTCCCAACCGTTGGTGTAGGATTGGACGCAGGCTAATGCACCCCTCGAGTCGTGGCCTGTAAATACCTACGAAACCAGGCTGGGACTGGAATGCCCTCGGGAAGGTTCGGGGCATCAGCCATTCTATTAAAAGAAAAAGATAGTTTAGGAAAGAGTCAAAGGGAGATCGAACTGGACTTATAAGGGGATTTTTATAGAAACTCTTTATACTTAAAATCATTTCCAAAAGTTCTTTTCTGAAAAATACTATTAAAACAAGTTATTTTGAAAAATACTTCACTTTCAAAATAAATTTTTGGAATCTTGTAACCTTAGGCTCTGATACTAAGTGAAACACCCCACACCCCTTAACATACCCAAAAGGACACATTAAAATGCGTGGTGTGTTGTAGGTATAACTGAAACTAATAGAGACTAAGATTCACAAGACAAAAATTGATAAAAGCATCGAAAACTAAATAAGTATTTAATTAAAATAAAGCTTTAGAATTAATCCATAAATAAGTCACATTCCAAATACAACATTCAAAACCCATCGTGTCTTACAAAATGAAATTTCATTGTCTCAAAATTAGAGTATGTAATATCCCTCATAAATAAACCAGTGTATGTAAGAACAAAAAATGAAGATAAAAGAAGTACGTAGAAGAATTCTACACCAAAAAGAACTCAAGCTGCAGTAATCTACTAACTTCTTCCTTGTTTCCTAAGGGGGAAAAGGGGGAAATAGAGGAGTTGGTCAGACTAAAAGTCCTGTGAATGATAGTAACTACTAGACTCTTAAGCAAGATAAAAGTAATAGACTCTACAACAGTTCTAACATAAATAAGGATAATAAAGGAAAATAGGAAAGAGATAAAATGGAAATAAATACGATTAAATATTGCTCAAAATAGGTTAATTTTGATTGCTTGCACTTGTTTTGATCTAATTAGGTTGAATTCCTAATCATGTAATTAGGATGTGACCCTAATTCTACCCTTTTTGATCAGCTTGCTACTCTATAGACCTTTCTGTGGACCAGCAGCTATATAACTCACTACACAGTAGCCAATGGTATCTATGGAAGATACATAGAGAAACAACTAAGGATCCGGATGACATATATAACTCCCTCACATAAGGCAATTGAGCCTACTAAGACACCATACTAAGCGCTCGGAACTCATAGCTATTACTGAGCTTTTGAATGGAAGTCGCATGGGTAACTGCCACCATGCCCATACTACCTTTTGCTCCACCTATTGTGTCTTCTTTTTACCTCCAACGTACAACATTGTGTGCCTCTTATCTCACTTTGGGCTGATGCGAGACATCGTGTGTCCATCGAAAAATATGGAAAATGCTGTTGGTACTACCCTTCATCCAAACAATATCTAGTTGCGTCCCTTATCCAAATCCCCATGATTTGGACTTCTATTTGACCAATTACTACCATTCTTAGCATAAGCGTGCCCTACGGATGCTATTTGGTACAGGTCTTTCTTTTATCTTTGCTTATTAACATAGACAAATTATTTAAATAAGCCTTTATTACCATTTTCACTTTCTACACTTACTAATTTATCCCAAGCCTTAAAATAAGCCTCATTCTAATCTCTTTCTTATTATAACCTACATTGTAATCATGCTTATTACTTAACCCAGGTATAAGTGTGAAAAATAAGCTTCTTTCGTATTTTACTTCATTTAGTTATAGTTCTAAGTCATAATTATGCCAATTATATTTAATTAGTCAAATTCTAATTATAATTAGATGTAATTTCAGTCCAATTATATTATTTATTACAGTCTTTATAATTTACATCTCATTTTTTTCATTTATTATTCTTACCCAAAAAATCCATATTCACGTTCAATTTACTCCAATCCATATGCGTAGAAAAAGGGGAATGAAGAGAATAGACGCTTCATACAATGCAAAATGTTGAAAAGATGTAAACGAGAGAAAATACCAGTAAATAAACTTAGATACTGCAAAGAGACTATAAATTAATAAAATGCTATGATTAATAGTAATAATTTATAATTAGTAGAAATAATACTAAAATTACTGAAAGGAATAGCTGAATAAACTAAAAATAATTAAAAACTGTAAATAATTGCTGAAAAAGGCTATTCCAAAAATCGTAGTAAAACTACAACTATTGAAAATCATATTATTTTGAATTACTTAAAGGAATCTTAAAATAATTACAATCACTCACCTTCGGTCCTAAGCTCTTTCTTTGGCCATCTTGGATCCACTTGGAGTTGTAAAATAATTTTTATTAAAAGGATTCTCTCCTTGGAAAATTATTCCTTTTAGGGTCCTTCATGAAAAGGTGAACCCAAGCGGAGAAAATATAGAATGAGAAAAAATGTTAGGTCTAGGGGTCTATATATATGTGTTGAAGTGGATCTTGAACCATTGGATTTAGGGATGTAATATGATGCAACCACGTCATAGGCTGAATAGAAACCATCAGATGCAGAATGGAGGGACTGATTAAAGTAAAGGGTGCAAATGATGTTTTCTAATGCTTCTCATTCGTTCAAACGAATTAACATTCGTGTGCCTAAAAAGTGGGTCGACCACCGCCATGCCTAGGTCGACCGACCGATCGACCTGACCTTTTTTTGTCTTGTTATATTTCTGCTTATTTTGTTTATTTTATAACTTGGTCATATTAGCTTGGTTTCTCGCGTTCTATATATGGAAATTGACTAGAAATTACCATGGACACAATGGTGCAACTTCCGTGGCTTAATGCTGATAATTTTACAAAGTTATTTTATTATTTATTTAATTAACATATTATTTATTACCGGTTAAATTTCGGGTTGCTACAGCCATAGCCATATCCTTATTCAAATCCACCACTGTTCCGAGTCGATGTTCGATTCCTAATCCAGTAACCAAATCCTTAGCCAATTCCATAGGCAATATCTGAATCCATAACCACATCGAGTTCTTGCCAAGCACAATCCACACTCGATGACCTATGTCAAGCAATGCCTTGCTCAATGGTGATCCTAGTTCAGTGTTCTTGAACGCTAAGTAATGTTATGGCTTAAGTCCTAAGCCAAATCCTAGTCACTCCGGACCATTGCCGAGCATAGTCCATGCTCAACGACCTGTATTAACATATGATAGACAATATGGGGCCTAAGTCCTAGGACTAACCTTTGTCTCTCTGAACCCTTGATGAGAATATTCTATACTCGATAACCTAAATAAGCCAATTCACCACGTTAAGATGAATCGACTTACCCATTGCTAAGCATAATCCATACCTGACGACCATTTACCAAAAAACCAGATAAATATCCAATCAAAATCTAAGGTGAAAACACAAAAATCCAGAAATCCATATCAAAAATCCAAATCAACGTCCAAACCAAAAGGCATGTGTCCAAGCCAAAGTCCAAATCAGAAAAGAAACAAAACCAGGTGTTCAAACCAAACTCCAAAATAAAACCAGAAAAAAGCAAGTGTCCAAATCGAAGAGAAAAAGCAGATTCCACAAACTAGGGTATCATCATTTGTCATCATCACAGAGCATGCCTAGGGGCTATCTCCATCCCCATACATGAGTAAGTGACTTAGCCATTTGCCCAGAGTTTGCTACTTTTTCCCATACCATCCCTATTAGTTGACAACCAATCGACCATCATTCCTGGGCCTTGCATCTTCGTTGTTTAAAGTAGATGGTGGCTGCTCCTGCTCCACCACCGCATTTCGGGTTCTGACATATTGACGCAACAGACCACTCCTAAGATGCTCCTCGATTATATCGTTCAGATGCATGCAGCTGTTGGCATCATGCCCGTCTTGGTCTTGAAAGAGACAGTGCCTTCCGGATGGTCTCTCCCGTTTCGAGATTTTCCTCCTTTGCGGCCTTTGATGACGAAGGTTATAACACCATGCATTTTTATATAGTTAGAACTTAACGAATGACGATAAGCAATGAGAATAAATAATTATGGAATTTTCAAAATATGGCTTCAGAACTTGTATCATTGCATCCGGGGTGATATCTGATAAGTTTCTATATATAGATCTTTAAAATCCAAACCAATATGAGGAAGTTAAACATAAAATAGAATAAGTAACCGAAAGAAAAAAATAGTATAACACAGAAATGGGCTGACCAGGAGGTCGACCCAATAGGCACAACGGCCGACTGCACGATCGACCGCTGGCTAAGGGTGGTCGACCGCTCGGTCGACCCACACATGGCCTAGATGAACTTTCATCTCGGTACGTGCAGTGACGTATTTTCCCATTTTTGTGCAATCTAAGCCATACGTTTTTCGATCCGACCGCCTAAAATTGCCCTGTGAAGTGGTGGATCCAAGTTCAATCAATGAATCCAACAGTCTGAGGTCCCCAAGCAATAATATAAATAGGACCCTAGGCCTAGCTATCTTCTCACAATTAGATTTTCACCCATCGGTTCATTTCCTAAGGCTGAATCCTAACTAGAAAATATTTTTTTGGGTTCCTAGCCTAAGGCTGAACCCTAAAACGAAAAATAATTTCTAGGGAGAAGATCTTCTAAATTAAAATATTATACACCTTGAAAGAAGGTGATCTGGAAGGACCGTGGAGCCAATAGAAGCTAAGAATGACGAGTGAGTGGATTTATTTATATATCTTTTAAGTTTAAGATATATTATCGTTAGATTTCCATTTAAAGAAATTTATTTAGTTATTTATCATATTCATTAAATTATGCTGAACTGGGCTAGGATGATTATGACCGGTACATGATTACAGCGGGAATTCGTCGATCTACTATGATATATTGTCAACTTTGGGGACAGGTCTTTAGGTGGGCCAGAGTTGAGATGGAAAGAGAGACTTACAGTGAGCAGGTCCGCCCCATGATTGATTCATCCACTCTAAGGAGGATGAATATGGATTTAGATTAGATACATGTTCCACTGAAGGAGCACAAGCCACATTTTCAGGCACCACAGTACTTTCATGAGAAGCAGCACTTTCTTTCGCCACCATTTGGAGGCGGCGTTGGGCATGTAGAGTCACCATGGCCTGCTTGGCCGTCAAAGCCCATGACGTAGAGTGAATGGGGATATGGATCTTGGGGAGGAGAGCCGGACTCTCTCAGCCCTCTCCACCGTCGAGCTACGATGACCAGTTTAGGAGCATTTTCGAGGGGCAAGAGCAGCTCGCCAGGGAGCACGCAGAGCTTCTACGAGGACAGCAGGAGTTGGTTAGGACTAGCAGGAGTTAGCTAGGATGCAATAGGAGAATGTGACGAGCAGTAGACGGCAGAAGGATTGCCTTAGCTATTTAAATTCTTTTATTAGGCCCTTCTTGTGTTAGGGCAGACATGGTGCTAAGCCTCCTAACCCGAGATGATAGCTGTGTTAGCCTACTTGTGTCACCTATCAAGCGCCGTGACGTAGTAGGGTTTGTTTTCTCTTTAGATATAAAATTGTACTCTTACGTAAGCATTTGAAAACTCTATTGTAGTAGAAGATCAGTATTGATGCTCTTTCTCTTTATTTTTGTGAGGTTCATAAATAGAAATAAGGACATAATATGTTATTATAAAAAGTAAAATAAGAATAAGATAACTAAAAGGAAAATAATAAATGTAAAGAAAGTGATAGAAACATCAACAGAAAAATTTAAAAAGAGATATTTTCTTATGTAAACTGTGTTTGGGAAAGAAAATAGAGATTTTATAGGATAGCGGCATAAGTTGCAAGCACAGAGAGTGAGGTATACAAAGTAAAATGGAGAAATATTAAGTTTTTTCGTTTTCTACCTTCTTTCTGACATAAGAAATCGAGTTTAGAAAATTAGATTTTCTGAGATTCGAATATTAAAAGTTGCATGTTAGGATTTGGACGAAAAAGTGATTGAACCACACCCCTATTCAATAAGAGTGTGGGAAAAATGGGTGTTAAATTTTCAAAAAATTGCATTCATATAGAAATTGCAAGTATATTTAGGTTGTGTGCATCATATTTTAAAAGTAAACTTTTAAAATAAAAAGCATTCATATAGGAGGTACCGCTTAAAGAATTATGTTCATGCATATACTTTGTCTTGAAAAGCACTTTTGCACAAAAGCACAGATGGTTGCAAAATTGAATGTACACAAAATGGTTGTAATTAATGTGAGAGATTACATAAATTTTACCCTTGTCAAATTTCAGGGACGAAATTTCCTAAGTGAGGGAAAATGTATCACCCAGCATTTTTATATAATTAGAATTTAACGAATGACGATAAGCAATGAAAACAAATAATTATGAAATTTTCAGAATATGGCTTTGGAACTTGTACGATTGTCTCCGGGTCGATTTTCTGATCAGTTTACATATATAACTCTTCAAAATCCAAACAAATATGAAGAAGTTAAGAACGAAACAGAATAATTAACCAAACGAAAAAAATAATATAACATGGATATAAGCCGACCAGGAGGTCGACCCAGTAGGTGCAATGGTCGACCATATAATCGACCGTTGGCTAAGGGAGGTCAATCGCTTGGTATACCCATGCGCGGCCTAGACAAACATTTGCCCAGGTACGTGCAGTGACGTGTTTTCCCGTTTTTGTGCGATCTAAACCATATGTTCTTCGATCAGATGGCTCCAAATTGCTCGATGACGTGGTGGTACCAGGTTCAATCCAAAAATCCAACGGTTTGAGGTCTCCAAGCACCAATATAAATAGGACCATAGGCCTAGCTATCTTCTAACAATTAGAATTTCTCCCATGCGTTCATTGCCTAAGGCTGAACCCTTACTAGAAAATATTTCTTTAGGTTCTTGGCCTAAGGCTGGACTCTAAAAAGAAAATAATTTCTAGGGAGAAGATTTTCTAAATTAAAATATTACACACCTTGGAAGAAGGGGATATTGAAGGAATGTGGAGCCAAGCAGAGCACAAGCGAAGCTAAGGACGACGAGTGAGTGGATTTATTTATATATCTTTTAAGTTTAAGATATATTATCGTTAGATTTCCGTTTCGAAAATTTTATTTAGTAATTAATCATATTAATTAAATTATGCTGAACTACAATAAAGCTTGTAGTTTATTTACAGCATTAGTATTTATACACTGAAGTCTATGCCTTACTTACATCTTTTCCTACGTTTTGGATCTTATGCAAACGTCAGTTTTTCCTATCCTTCTGTTTTCTTTGCGTATGCAATAGAATTGATTAAACACGAATATGGATTAAACAATTAAAAAGAATTAAATAAAGATGTAAATAAAAGTTTAGAACTACTGTAATAAATTGCATCAAAACGAAAAATGTTAATGTGGAAGTAATTATTAGATTAATTGGTCGGTTTAGAGAATATGATACATTTCAATAACTTAACATCTAAAAGATAACAATAAACTTAACTGTAAGAATAAAAGAAATAAAAAGGGGAGCTAGTGTAAAATAGAGAAACCGATGTATTTTACACAACTCTAAAATAGTAAAAGAAATATCTTGCAGTTACGGATTAATGTTCATAGTATTATCAATTATTAAGATATGGAAATGGATTATATAGTTTTCATAACCAACCAAATAAAATAGAATTACTTGCTGAAATAGGAGATAATAAAGTAAAGTACAGATTGAAATAAGAAAATTGTTAATCAAGAAGTTGAAGCCATAAAAATTAATGAGCCTAAGTCTGCATTTACTGTGCAGGATATTTAAATAGGCAATTATTGTGATAAGTGCGAATTCAAGAAAATTCAGTATCATAATAAAAGAAGGCAGACTAGAACAGACAATTAATGCTTGTAATTATATAGCGGACTATAAAAGAAGAAAATGTAACAATTACAAGTAGAATTATAACATAGGTTATATTATGATATAAGAATGGAAAAGCTTATCATGAGACTTATAATAAATTGGTTACCAATGGTAGTAGAGAATAATTGCAGAAGCTTATTTAAGCAACTTATATTAAGTCAATAAGCAAATAGAAAATAAATGATAAAAGAGGCTTATTTTATTGAACTTAAGAATTTATATATTAAGTTAAACAAGCAAGATAATGGATGTAGCACATACAATAGCATTCCCTGTTAGATCTATGGTAATCTCACAATAAGTAGAAGTAAGATGAGGGCAAGAATATGCTAATTAAGTTAAGTAAGTAGCCAAAAGAGTAAGAAAAAAAACTAAACCCAAATTAAAAGATTAGACTTTGGGTCTAATATAAGAATCGAATTGCATTTGGAGCAGCCCAAAGGATGAAGCGCCTAACAAAGCAGTTCATCATGGATTTCAGCAATGGAGAAGCATGCCCAACTTAGTTTTTTTGGGCTTTAAAGTAGTACAAGACTTCAACGGGACATGAGGATACTCTAGGATGGCCCTTTGGGTAGGCCTAATGAAGTTGCATCCTTGGAGGCAGGTCTGTAGTTGTTCCATCAAGAGAGTATGCCTTGACTGCATTTGCATTGTAGGCCTAACGTAGCGCACCTTTATAGGCAGTCAGAAGGGCTTGGTGTTCAGAGTAAGGTATTCGTATGTCAAGTTCTTGGAAGTAAAGTTAATGGCAGTCACATGCAGATATCGTCGAGCATCAAGATCAAGAGCGATTTCGAGAAAGACTAGAGTTAAACCAACATGCCAATGATTCTTTCACTATCAAGACATTGAATGGATGGGCACAACCAATTGGATGTTATGTAGTGGGCATGGCCACTTAGCTCTTTAGAAGTCTTTTAATTAGTTTAGGGGTGGCTGCATGGGGCGATAGCCACGATGAGAAAAGAGACAGACAAACTAGAATATCTGTATTGTAGGCCTAACAGAGCTGTCCTTTACAGATATGGAAAATCCCCGTCTGAGTTCCGTAGAAGGTAGACCTTATTGGTGGAATTCAGAGATTAGACAAAATGATTACATATAGTCCTTAACGTACGCACTGGGTGGTATGTTGCAGATGTCCAAGCATTAGTATGGACTAGTGCAGACACAGTTTTATATTTTCATAGCAGACGACAAAACATCTGTATTGTATGCCTCACGAAGCTGTCCTTTATAGATATAGTCATAGAACGCTATAGAAGCAAGATGATGGAGTCCTTTGCGAGGAGGATATGGAAGGTACTATGGGTAGTACCTAGGACCAATACGGTCATTGGGCATATAGTTACATATATGTATATATTAGTTATTAGGTTTTAATCTACTTTGGAGTAGATGGGCACGATTCACGAATATATGTAAGAGTATTGTAACATAATGAACCTAATACAAAAGTAAATGGAAATAAAATGATATATGTAGAATTAATCCTAGAAGTATATAATTTATTAATTTAGTGCAACTTTTGTTCTGACCCCCTCCTTATAACATCCTATAGGTTAGGTAAATAGCAGGGACTTCTTAGCTTTACGACACTTTCTTAGAAAATGTTATTATTTGGGTGAGTATTTTCTTACTATTATATTTTTGTAATTTCTGCTATGAGGTAATTAATTAAGCTCTAATATATTTATCTTTGCCTATTTGCAGGATGCCGAACACCGAATACGGAACTCGGGCTTCAGTGGGCTTGGTTTTTAGCCTTTTTGCAAAAAATCCGGACCACTGGAATTTGGGTTGTTACAAAGGCGATCCCGAGTCTCTATGAATATCAGCTCCAATGTTTCATTCAATCCTGTGTAAGTGATGAATACTGGGCTTTCCGCAGCGTTTCCTTGCCCTGCAAGAGTAGTCATCCAATTGTTCTTCCCTTTATCCTTATCCTTACCTGAGCTTTCACGGGATGGTTCTCCATCACATTTATTTCCTTTAGTTTCAAATCCAGACATGCGTCCTCTTGTCAAAGAAATCTTTCGGCCTTGTGAAAGAATTTCTCGAGATCTATTAGTGGATCCCGTATCAATGATACTTTGAATTCTGAATTATCCCCGACTCTTGACACTGCCACCATTAGAAGCGTTGACGGATCTGGCCGATCCACTGAAGCAATGGCCGCATTAAACCGAGTTAAGAAAGCCCTAGCGATTCCTCTATCCTTTGCTTTACCGATGTCAGTGTCATCACATTTTTCGGCCTTTTGATATGATCCCGAAACTATTTCAAAAACCTGTCCACCAATATTATCCATGTCCTAATAGATTCATCTTCCAACTACCTGAACCGCATAGCAACTATATCTGTCAAGTACAGAGGAAAATACTGAGCCATAACTTCCTCCGATGCCCCCAGCACTTCCTTGTATCTCATGTACCTTATCAAATGATCGGTAGGATCATCCCTGCCGTTGTACACCTCCAAAGTAGGTATCTTGAACTCTAGTGGATTCCTACTCATTCTGATATCGCAGGTAAACGAACTCCTGTTTACTCCCTCCAGATCTCCGTTTGCTGAACCTCCACACCTAGTTCGCTTGATAATCTCAGCTAATCCGGTGTTGTCCACCAAGGGTTGCCCCCCGAGTCCTCGAGGGAATTCTGGTACATACTCTTCGTCATGTACTCTTGTGCTCCTGTCGGCATCCTGTAATGTGGTGTCACCTAGAATCCCTCCTGAATTGGTCAATCATTGCATGGTGTTGTGTCCCTGAGTCTGGATCCATCAAAAATGGCAATTGTGTGCTGATTGGGGCTGCATCATGTTGAGTTGCTCCATCCGATTGCCTGTGGAGTCCTATTCCAGCTCCGTGGATCTAAACTCCAGCAGCTCCAGCTGTTCCTACCCGTCTAAATTGTCTGAGAAGGTTCTGCATCATTTCCTTCAGCCTTTTCAACAATTATTCCTGTATAGCTCCCATCATCATCTAGATCTCGTCTCTGGTGATGAAAACCGAGGCCTGACTTGCCTTTGAGGAAGCCTCTTGACATCCTTCGTGCTGACTCATTTCCGCTCTTTGTCTCCTTGTTGATTTCTTTGTCATGGTTCCTTTTAGATCTGATCCTTTAGCTTTTCAAATCTGAACTCCAAGTCTGGTGTAGTGGATGCTAGTTCCCTCTCAATGAAAGCACCAAAGGGTTTGTGCCGATATGGGTCAAAAACCCCAGAAGTAATAAAAGTACCAGTATTTTCACAGAAATCCATAACATCCAAACACAGATCTTAGAACGAGATAAAGTAAAGAATTAAAATGAAGAAGTAGAAAAATTAAAATGTAAGAAAGCAAGAAAGAACACAAGATTTATAGTAGTCCGGCTATCTTCGGTCAACGTCCTCTTTGAATCAATCCTTTTATTCCTTTTGTATTGAGATTACACTTACAAGCCTTTGAACATCAACCAACAAAATAGCAGAGTCTCAACATAAAGAGCAAAAGTAATTCCACTTTTAGTTGCCATATAACAACTATTTATAGGTGTAGATCCAAAAATATCCACCCCAAAACCTGGAATGCCCTCTCTCTTGCGCAGGGGGCCAACCAGATCGATCCAAGGCAGTTTGGGATCGATCCCAGGTCGATCCATATCGATTTCGTATCGATCAAGAATCACTCTGATAGGGCTGGATTCGATCATGGTGAAAGACAACAGTGCAATGTCCTTGCCCTCCAAATTTCTTGAAGTTCTAGTTGTAGTTTATGAGATATGATCGGTCCAATTTTGAGATTTGCAAATAGGCTGGTAGCTTCGTATAGATCAAAAGCTTTGTACCCATACCTTGTATCCATGCTTCTCATATCTATCCGTGTCCCACGTGAAGATCCAGGTTTCGTGCCTCATCCTAACTGCTTCCTCCGTATCGATCAATATGAACACGATCGATATGAAAATGGCTCCTGGTTCCATCGTATCCATCGATATCCATGCTATTCATATCGATCCCTGAAAGCTTGCCTTTCGTATCTTTTACTTGTGCCTTTGTTCGTATCCATCCATCCAAGTCCATGTGTCCTTCCTATTGATTCGAGTCCTACATTCTTGCCCGCTTTGTATCGATCCATGTCTACTGCCTTCTTCGTATCGATCAATAAGTGATCGATACGAAATGTCCATCCGAGTCCTTGAAACCTCTACTCCACTCTTTGCGTCGATCCCAGCCTTGATCGATATGAAGTATGCCGCCTTCCTTCTACCATGTACAACCAAATCGATGCGCATTGCATTGATACAAAACTTATTGATCTGAACTAACCATCACAATGATCAATACGAAGGCATTTATCCAAAACCATTTCTCACCAATATTGATCCATCCATAACTCGAGCATACAGACTCTGATTGAATTGAAATTTGAAATGTAGCCTTTCCAAGCCATATCTATCATTCTTAATCGATCTCACCTTGATTAGAGCTCGGTCCAATTTTGATGGTATCTATCATAGTCTTATTTCCAATCGATCTCGAACCTGATATCCATCCATTTTAACCAATTTATTGATATTCCAACTTTGACAAAATGGCGGAGTAACACAAGCTTCCCTTCTTTTTCAACCACCCATTCTGGTCAAGACTAAAATCCTTAAGTCATTGCTCCTTATTCCTTCCCTTAGCTTTCTAATCCGTTCATCCAAAACTGGATCCTTTTCCTGTTTAGAAGCTATCTTCTCTACCAATACCAGTCGAACTTCTAACCATGGCAACACAACACTTTCTACACTAGAACCTAATTCGTATCTATACTGCACTATACAAGCTGACAATACTTCCAAATCTTTCCACTCAGCAATCATAGCCAATACTGCATTCTGATGTTTCTTCTAAGCGCATCCACTACCTTGTTTCCTTTTCCGTGTGTGTACTTAGTTCCAAAATCATAAGCAGCAATAAACTCCATCCATCTCTACTGTCTCATGTTCAGCTCCTTTTGAGAGAACAAATTCTTCTCTGACTTATAATCCATATAATGCTCAAATCACTCTCCCAAAAGATAATGCCTCCACACTTTCAAGGCAAGTATAACAGAAACTAATTCCAAATCATGCGTTGGATACCTAACTTCATATTGTCTGAGCTGTCTAGAAACATAAGCAATCACTTTACCTCTTTCCATCAACACAGCTCCCAATCCAGTTCCACACGCATCAATATAAACAACTAAATGCTGATTGCCCTCCGGGACCACCAATAACAGTGCAGGGATCAATAAGTGTTTCAAGCTCTGGAATGCTTCCTCACACTTATCTGTCCATATAAACTTCACATCTTTTCGCGTAAGCTTAGTCATCGGTGTATGTATCTGCGAAAAATCCTTTATAAACCTTTATTAATATCTAGCTAATCCAAGAAAGCTCTTTATCTCGGTCATCATTCGGGTCTCTTCCAATTATTCACTGCATCGATCTTAGTCGGATCTACAGACAACCCTTATTCTGAGACTACATGACCAAGGAACTTCGCTTCCTTCTTCCAAAAATGGCACTTTGAAAACTTAGCCTTCAACTGATGTTTCCTCAACGTCTCAAGCACAACTCTAAGATGAACTTCATACTCCTTCTCACCCTTAGAGTATATCAAAATCTCTTCTATAAAGACTAACACAAATCTATCTAAGTGCTCTCGAAAAATTTGGTTCATCAAATATACAAAGAATGTCGGCGCATTAGTTAGTCTGAACGTCATAACTAACCGTTCGCACGACCCATACCTTGTCCTAAATGCCGTCAAGGGAATACTATCCTTTGCCACTCTAAGTTGATGAAATCCCATCGCTAAATCCAACTGAGAATACCTTGGCTCCACTTAACTGGTCGAACAAATCGTTAATTCTCGGCAAGGAATATCGGTTCTTTATCGTCTTCTCATTCAACTTACGATAATCGATACATAGCATCAACGATCCGCCCGACTTCTTAGCAAACACTATAGTAGCTCCCCAAGGTGAATTATTAAGTCGAATAAAACTCTTGCCTTCTAACTCTACCAACTGCACCTTCAACTCTTTCATCTCTGTAGGTGTCATTCTGTTTGGCAATCTACTCACCGGTTCTGCTTCAGGCACTAAATCAATCCGAAAATCATTGGCTCGTTTCGGTGGCAACTAAACTACCGGCTCAAACACATCAGCAAATTTTCTAACCATAAAGAATTGATGCAACTCATCCTCCATCTCCATGATACCCAATAAAGCATTCACCTCACAATTAGGGTTTTCTGCGTTATAAACTATCTGATGACTACAGTTCGGGTGTCTAAATGATATCTTCCTATCATGGCAAAATATCCTAGCATCATATTTACTTAACCAATCCATCCCAAGGATACCATAAAATCAAATACATGCAAACAACAACAAAAATATGACCTAGCAAATCAAACTCTAAATGGTCACACCTCATCCCAAGTGTTGCATACCTCTTACTAAATTCACAACCCTTAAGGAAGTAACTAAATATGAGAGTTCTATGTTAAGCTTATCTTCCAAATATTGAGAAATAAAAGAATGTGATGCACCTGCGTCAAACAGAACGCTAACAGACATACCGTGAATCTATAGCGAGCCTCCCAGAACAGCCTTCCCTTTCTCCTACATAATGGACTTTGAAGTTGTGGGCTCTGATGCGTACATCTGTCCCTTTCCTTCTCTAGAAGGCTCTTTGCATTGGTTCTTATAATGGTCGATCTGATCACAATTAAACCATAAGATATTCTTATTTTCCAACTGCTTTATTCCCTTTTTCTTTTCTAGTCCGACACTCATGAGCATAGTGTCCTTTCTTCTCATTTACAATAGGCCACTTCAGATTTTCCCTTCTTTTGTGCTCCTCCATTCTGAGCATTCTTCTCATGAAAAAACTTCCTTTTCTGGCATTGTCTCACTGGACTTTCTTCTCTTTCTTCTTCTCCAAACAAGCTAATGCCTCTTCCTGCCTTAGCGCCATTTCTACTACTACATCACGTGGATCTCTTAAGTGCGGTAAGGTAGCTCTTGCCAACTCCGGCTTCAGATCCCCTAAAAACTTCTCGTTCCTCTTTATCACTATATCAACCATAGCAAACCCATATTAGGCTAACTCTTCAAATCTTCTTGCATACTTTAGAACAGACATCTCTCCTTGTTCCAGTTCAACGAACTTCCTAACCAACACCGACTGTGCCATCACTGACATAAACCTTTCTTAAAGTCCTCTCCTAAACTCTACCTAAGTCATGGTTTCCTCATCAACACCGGCTATAATAGTATTCCACCAGAATAAAGCAGCTCCCTGAAGCTGTCTTGAAGCTAATTTCCTTTTCTGCTCTTTAATAAATCCTAAGTCAGTGATAACCCTAATAGCCAGTTTTCTACCTCAACCACATCTTCAGTTCCAATGAATGGCATCCCCGTAAGTCTAATATAGTCTCTGCTCAGATTAGCATAGTGGTTGACTATTGGAGCTTCCTAAACTCCTCCTCTAGTAGCATTCCTTCCAACAACTCTAGCTGCATTTCCAGCTTGCATCATATTTACGAAAAATCGATACATGGCTCTCATATATACTTGGGGAACACCAGCACCACATTTTCAGCTTAAGCCTGACTTAGACCTCTTTCAGGATTTGGTCAGGCATTTCCATTAGTGGTGGTGCTCTCTCCTCCAAGATTAACCTACCTCTTCTTCCTTCCATATCTGTATTCAAGCCTCATGAGATACAAATGAATAGTCTAACTAAGATAGGAGTCTAGAGATATAGCGTACACTTATATATAACGAATACAAGTACATTACTATAGCGTTATCGCATACCCCGATCTTAACTTTAAGTACTAAGGATTATGTTTTCAAAAACCATCTTTAGTTAAACGACTTCATAAACCATGCTCTGATACCAAGCTGTAACATTCCCTATCTAGAGGCCCAAAACTAAGCACTACAGATGTTGTAGTCATCTATAGTATTAGCTTCTGGCAACTAAATATGGCTATGTTTATGGTATCTATAATATCAGAAGCACTTGAATATGAAACAAAACACATATTTCAAAACAATATTTTTTTTATTAAATTTCAAAATAGATGTTTCATATTCTCAATAAATAATCCCAATACGTTCCTGGGCGCAGATAAGATATGCTTATTACAAAGTATGCCAAGAGCGGTATATAAAGATACCCCCTTGGATTTTCAGAGTCATATAGTCAAAATAGACTTAATACAAACACAACGGAAATACAACAAAACATAAAAATGCAACTCCTAAATAGCTATCCGTTTTCTTCCTGCATGCCTCTGGTAGCCTTATTCATCATCCTACTAAAACCTGAAAAATACCTTAACCCCTCAACCTACTCAAATCAATTTTGAGCACCCAAGAGTTTAAGAGGGAAAACATAAACTTCGAGTCAGACATAAAGCCTAGTGTGAATAATTGTATATATCTCGGTTTAATATATTAAGTGAGACCACGTGCTTAGCGGAATGGGTTTCCCCTCACTAACATCCTTTTAAAAATATATCTTTGCAAAACCTTTTTATGTAACCAAAATTGGTTAAATACTGTAAAACGTCATTATATAAACATACATAAATATCAGGTAATAAATGAACTATCTATTCAAGCACATAAGTTTTGTTTGGCTAACTTTTAATCTTTGGCTTACTTGAGCCTACCAGATAATATAAACAAAATTAATCTAACATCTATTAGATACTCCTCTTCTGGATGGTCTGTCATTAACCATCTGTTAAACACTTCTCTTCTGGATGGTCTGTTCCTAACTTAACCATATTCCAGGTCTTCCTGATCCTAATGGTTTTTCGGGCTCACCAATAACATATTCGTATACAAACATATATTCCTTCTGTATGTAATCATAATTTAGTATACCTGACCAAACCCTACACATTGGAATTTTGGACAACAATTAGCTGGGGCTAATAGCTAATGTATAGAGCATGACCCTATACCAATCCCATCTGGTATTCTAATATCTGAGTCCTTTTACTTAGGGATCCCCTCCTATAATTTTCCTTGAATTTTTTTAATGATTTAAAACCTTTGAATCAAACTAACACAAGGAAAATATATAATTCTTATACTTTACTCAAAATCACATTGCCATGTAATACACACACACACACACACACACACACTTTAACCTCTGTTGATGAAAACATTTAAACATTTGAAAGTACCAGTTTCCATTCCATTGAAGACACCTCTTTGTAAATCTTTTGAAAGCATCTCTTTCAAAACTAAGTAAAAACCCATTACTTATCTAGGCCTAGAGGCCAAACCTTTCCTTTCGGAACTATTGAAAATTTTCCTTTCGAAAGTAATAAAACTTTAGACATCCTTTTTTAAAAACTTTAAAACATTGCCTTAGAAAACCTTAGGAAAACCGTCCATTTCAAACCTTTCGAAACCATTCAAAAAACTGGTCCTTTTGACCTTGTCGAAACCTACCTTTCGACCCATCGAAAGGTTGGCTTTCGACACTTTGAAACCGTTCAGAAAATAGAACCTTTTGAAAGCATTCAACCCTTCAAACATAAAGCTTTCGAAAGCTCTTTGGGTTCAATTTAAAAACATATGGAAAATCCTCTTTTTAAGCCTTTCAACTTCGTCAAAAGCAACCTTTCAACTTTGTCGAACGGTTAGCTTCTGACTCCATCGGAAGCTCCCCTTCGAAAGCTTTAATACGTTTCTTTTTAAAACAATAGGCTCTAGCCTTTTAATACTCTAAACACCACCTTCGAAAGCTTGGGTTATACTTCAATTAGAATAAAAAGGTTAACCATCTAAGTTGAAAGCTTCCTTTCGAAACAATGGTAGAAGCGGCTGGTTTTAAAAACAAGCAAACCTTTCGACCCTGTTGAAAGCATGATTTCGAAAGGTTAAAAGGTGGTAGCTAGAGGATTTTGACCCCTTCGAAAGCTTATTAACCTTTCAACCTCGTCGAAAAGTTTAAAATTTTATTTTAATAATTGACCCGTCGAAAGCAACCAAGTCGAAAGCTTCTTTTCAAAAGCAAAGCAGACGACCCTTTTTGGCTTTTAAAGCAAACAGACTCCAACCTCTTTGGCAACCAACCTTTTGACTAAGTACCCTCCCTCCTTGTCCAATTCACCATGTATCCCAAGGTACTTGATACCATATGCATTGATCTTTGACCTTGTTGAAAGCTATAACCTTTCAACCTTGTTGAAAAGTCTGTGCCGGAAGGTTTGCTGCCATAAAAGGCTGAAACATGCTAGAAGTATGTTTTTATTGTTTTTAACTTAAAAAGATAGCTTTTCAACTAACCTTCCTTTGTTCATCAAATTATCATTGGTTAATAAATTCTTTTAGAAAAGTGCTGCCAATAATTTCAAAAATAAACAATGATTTTATTTTATAAAATGCCCCGTCTCCTTAGTTAAATATATAAAACATTTAAGTCCTATACCTTAAATAGTTTTATATATTCATCAAAACACTTAGGAAAATCTAGAAAAATCCTAGAAAATCTATTTTAATATGTTTTCGAACAAATAAAAATTTTAAACCCAAATAATTATTTATTTATCCATAAATAATTTATAACAGAATAATTCATTTTCTTCGCTAGAAAATTTATACAAACTCCACACTAATTCATAAAATTATGAAAATTGAAACCCATATCTAAAATATCATTTCTGATCTACATTTAAATTTCAAGGCATTTGGAAGTCATTTAATAGAGTTTTCATGTCAAATATATCGTAAAAACTAACGTGCACACATATAATTCATCAACCAACATATATAGAAATTTAATCATCTGTACATAGCAGAAACTTGTAAAAACATTTTGTATCTATCTTGAAACCGAAAACCATAAGAAAATGGGAGTAGTAATTCACCTTGGCTTTGAGATGAAAAGATGTGAGATTTAATGTTGAATATTTTGATTAATTTTCTTTCTCTTGAGTCCTAACTTTATCTTCTCTTGAGAACAATAATGGTGGTCGGCCTTATATGTTTTTAGTCTGATAAGATGAAAGTGAACGTGCATTTCATTCCTACGGGTTAGGGTATACGCCTCTACTATTTTCCATATTGCCCTTACTCATTTCCTAACAATAGTTTATGTTATTTCATTTTAATTGCACAACAACATGGCATGGCTACCCTTAATCAAATCAAATCTCAACTTATCAATCTTCATATTATTTTATTTAATTTATTTAATTTAATATTCTAACTAATGTTATAAAAATATGGGGTGTTACATTGAATATTCAAGGTAAATCATATAGCCTTAATTAAGTAAAGGGAGATTAGTAAGCTAAATCCAATATCCAATTTGGGCTGATAAAGCTTAGTAATAATAAAGCCTAGGATAATATGGCTTAAATTTGTAAAGCTTAGAAAAAATAATTAGACTTAGTAGGTTGGGATGCGAGGCTAATAGATTTACATAATGGAATTCTGCCCTTTACTTTGAGGCTACCATTAGTTATGTACACTTTCTATTTATGTGAGACATCTTTAACCATATGACCCATTGAATAATTAATTGTGCTTAGAAGATTGGGAAGCGAGGTCAGTAAGGTGACACAACGGAAGTACTCCCTTTACTCAGAGGCTACTAATAGATATGTACACATATCACCGACATGGGACATCGCCAATCATAGGACCCGTAGGAAACGATTATAGGAATAATAGGACAAACTTAGGGATTAGAGATAATAAGTGGTTGTTTAAGGGCCTGCCTCTTTCCTGATTAAAAAATTATTTAATGGTCTAAATTAACAGTTAGGAGCGATAGTGGATATCTCGAGAAGGGTTCTTAAGCGACTGGTTTAGGGTCCCCCTCTCTCCTATAAAAAAGCATTAAGTGTCCCGGTGAGATTCCAAGATATGTCAGCTAGATAATACTAGCGAGGAGTCCGCCAAAGGTAGGTATTAAACGACAATGGCCTACCTAGAATATAGGTATTAAATAGTCTGGGTCTGCTTAGTCCTTATTGATAACGTATTAAGTGGCTTGGGTACTATCTCTCACATGGCTAAAACTTTAATGATGATAGATGCGTTAGTGGCTATTATATATTTAGAGCTATAAATAGTGGTCAGCGTTAGTGGCTATTGTATATTTAGATCCATAAATAGTGGTCAAAGTTCATTGTAGCTAAGATAAATAAACCAACGATGACGATGTAAGGAGCCCACTACATATTTTGAAGTATTAAGCGGCTTATCGACTTACATCAGTATTTTATACCATGGGAAGGGTAGGCAGGTAAATCATGCTAGGTAGGAATATCGTGTGTGCAATATTAGGTTAATCTGATTAACCTTAGAATATTAGACATAACAATTAAATGGAAACCAGTCGGTATAAATTTATGTTATGGACACTATACAGATTTTCCATTCATCAGAACATTGTTCTGACCCCTCCTCATTACAACGCATATGATAGATTTAGAGGTATAAGTCCATAGAGCTGGAAGTGATTTATTGTTGGAGAAGTCTTCTTTTCTCTCAAGCTAGATGCTGATGTGTTAATCTGATATCTCGGGAATACCATTAATTCCAAGGTAGTAGCTATAGTTAGTACTTATATCCTATTATTGTTTTGGATGTGATTTTATATTTTATCAATCTCTGATAATGCCTTTGCTTATTTATCGATACCAAATCCAATTATATGTGCTTTGATGGACTTGGATTTCGATTCTTGTTGAAATTTAGGCTCATCAAAGTGCAGCTTGTTACATTTGGTATCGGAGCCTAGATTAGTCGATCAGAGAGAATTAAGATAAGCTGAGAGAACATTTTCATGCTTTCTTACATATTATTATACTTTTACACTCGACTCCAAGATTTCGACTATAGAAGTAGTTGTAGTAACACTCTGAAGGAATGGACAAACCAACTATGGGTTAGGAATATCTTAGAGTTAAGATATTTATGCCGACTCCGAATTACCCCATGGAGTGTGGGCGATGCGTAGGGCGCTAAAGGAGAAGAGCATGAGTATGATATATGGCATAATCCTGGAGATAGAAGGGTGTTCGACTTGATGGTTGAGATCTAGCTACCTTGTGATTTTGGATTTGATGATAACTTCCAGACGAAGATACACAATTATTCCAGATAAGTGGGAAATAGAATTCTATATGTCCTAAGCATACGAAAACCTGTTTGGTAAAGGAATCGGCATCAACCACCTTTAGGTGGAAAAACGGATTTTCATTTAAAGAATTGAAGTCAATTCTTTGGTCTAAACCCGTTGGAGTATTTTTGATAAAGTAAATTTTGAAAATGCCTTAGATCTTGGAAAAAGGGTTGCAGAGGATTTCTTTGTATGAATATGCGCTTATATGATTTTTGTTTGATGATAATAAACATATATACATTCGTCTAAATGTATTTGCCAATGTACTATTTTATTTTTCATAGATTAAATAAATATTTGTTGAATAAAATAAATTACACAGCATTTGAATTCAAACAGAATAAATAACACAGAATTTGAATTCAAACAGAAATTTTATTCAAACAAATATTTATTACATTTTTGAATAGTACAAATTCAAGCTCTCACTATACATATACAATTTTGATTGTAATTACATCACGATTCAATTTACATAAATGCCTCACTACATATCACTCACACTCGTAGTTTATCTACAATTTCATTCCAGTTATAATCCAACATATGAGAAATCTGCAAAAATATTCACTAACGCAGTAAAATTGAAAAAGAAATATTTTTGAAATATAAAATGAAATATGATTTTTGAAAATATGATTTGCCTCATTTATTTGGGTTGTTCATCATCATTTACATTTGAATTCATCATACACGAACAATGTGACATGCACAGTGTATCACTGTACATGCCACAGGGCCATGCACATTGATATACACTTGATAATGCTACAGGGACAGGTAATCATGAGTGGCTGCAATACACACATTTACACTTATACACGTGTGCACTGCCTTGCCAACTCGTGTGCGCAGCCAACAAAAGCAAGCATGCAAACAGAAAAACCAAAACAGAGGCAATATGAACAAGTGACTCAGGCAAGTATATAGAAACATCATAGTGCATCAGTATGCAAATGAACTCGACCAAGTACACAAGTGCAACAGTGTGGAAGTGAAACAGTGTCAACTAAATGAAACTGGTAAATCAAAGACCAGTGATGCAAGCAATGACCAGATCAAAGAGCAAAATGATAATAATGCAGACCTGAGTGAAACATCTCAAGTTCAATATCCAAGCAACAATGAAAAGTAAGGAACCAAATACTCAAGACAACATGAAGTGGACATCACCAATTCAGTGCACAAGACAACAAGTTCAGCTACTCAATGCAACACAGTGGAAAAGCCACAAAAGGACGTACACCAGACATATACATGGATGAACAACACGATCAAGTATGGCAGTGAAACTCAAGCAAGTGCACAACAAACTCAGTAAAGCCAAAGTAATAAAACAATGGTCCAGACAATCAGACAAGTGCATCCAGAAGTACAAGATGACCAAGTGAAAAGTTCAAGTCAGGCCAACAACTACATGAAGAAAACATGCATGCAACATGGACTGCAACAAAAAAATGAATGCAAACAGCATGAATGTCACAAGCATGAAACCACATTATGAACACAGTAGTGTACATGAATACTGCAATAACCAAAGTCAAGAGCCGAGCAACAGAATCAATTATGCAACAGTGAATAGAAGTTGATGCAAACTGACTCGAAGATTGCCACCAACATAAGCAGCAACAATGAAGACCACTATGCATTGGACATGAGTGCAACTTGACTATCAAGACTCAGTGAACAACAAATGCAAGTGCAGATGACAAAAGACTCAACAAAGGCTACAGACAAGTAGCAGCGTACAAATGAAGCAACTGAAGGCAACATGATCAAAAGATCAGAGACAAAACACCACAACAATTCAAATAACACTGTGTACACAAGTCAGTTCAAACATGTATCAATAACAAAGAACAAAGCATCATGTGTTGAACAACATGAAGAATGCCAACAGTATGAATATACAGTGATGCATGGAACAAGACTCAAGTATGTATATAGAGAGTATACAACATGACAATGCAGACACAAAAAAAAATCAACAAATAACAGAGACCAAGCAATGAACAACTCAAAGCAACAGTCAACAGGCCAGAAGCTCAAGTACACCAGCGACACAGTGATGCAATGCAAGTTCATATGGACAGCAAATCAGCAAGACAAGTGCATGACAATGATGAGCAACACAAGTGCATGACAACCAAAGTGCGACTACAAAGAACAATCATGACAAAAGTATGGTTACAACATCAAGGCGGTCAAGGCTAAAATCAATCAAGTGCCAAAGAAGTCAATGCCATATAAATCAATGCTACAGTGGATGAACACAAAGAAATGGTGATGGCCGAAAATAATGCAGATTCGTGAATTGGTATGCACGAAATCAAGCATGTATGAAAATGGAAATTGCCGAAAATAGGAAAGTCAAACAAATCAAAACAGGAAAGTCTCTGCCGTATGACTCAAGGCGGGAGCAGGGGTTGCGAGTTTATTAGAGTGTTTGTAAGCGGGAGCAGGGTTTGCGAGTCTGTTAGAGTGTTTGTAAGCGAGAGACTGTTTAATTCTAATAGAAATCTGGGAATGCAGCAGTAGGCAGGGGTTGCCGAAGCTGGGTAAATTTTGTGTGATTTACTTTTCAGCATATTTATTTCTTTGCAATTTGTTTTTGTGTTTAATTCGAGAAAATTTGCTATAACCCTATTCACCCCCTAGTGTTATTCTAGATCCTACATTCTTTTCTCAAGAATTTATTTTGGAAAATTTGGAATGTTTGGAAATTTTAATTTTCAAGAAGCACATATACCACTAAGTTGGTCATGTTAAGAAATTTCAGTTTATAAAGGAGTAAGATTGGAATCCTTAAATATTTATCTGTATATATTAATAAAGATTTGATTTTTGTTAAAAAATAGTTTTTTTCGATTTGGAAATTAGTTTCAAAGGGTGAATATTTAACCTAATGATTTTCCTATTTATAGAAAATCAAAGTTTTAAAAGTTTTCTCTTCCATAAAGGATGGATAAAATAGGAATGACATTTAATTTTATTGAGCTACGAAGTTTTGTTATACCTACTAGCTATTGTACGAAATATTTCCATGCGAAGTACGAGGGAAATATAGTTGGAATATTTTTGAGTTTTTAGAATTTTTGTTGATTGAAGCAGTATAAGGTTAAAGTACTACGGAATAGCGGAAGAATGGTTTGGAAGGTAGATGGTAAGCTTGGCAACAGCGTGAAGAGGGCATGGATTTTGGATCCTGTTGACTCAAGGAGACATGAGTGAAACGATTATCGTCATTATTACTTTTGATTATCTATTTAACCCGGCCCGTATAGGTTCCAAGTTCAACCAGCACAAAAATGCCATAAAGCGGTCGACTGCCTAGCGGTCGTTCGGTAGCGGTCGATCTGTAACCCTATTGCGGTCGACCTGTTAAAGGGTTTTTACCCAACCCGAACCTGGAAAGCAACTATAAATTCAAGTCTAATTTTCTTCCAACAGCATTCGAGATCCTCTCCTCCATTCTAGCCAAACCTAAAACACTACAACCTCCTCCTTCAAATTAGCACCCACTTCCTCCATTCCACCTCCAAGCAACGCCATTTCTCCTACTCTCGAACGAGCAACAGCCTCGCCTCCCCTCCCCTTTGTGTCGATTATCGCATGTTAGATCTTGCCCCACCTCCACTACACATCTAAACCCTATTTTCCCTTCTCCATACATAGAACTTCCCTACACTGCTGGTTCCTTCTCGTGCCACCCGGTGTAACTCCTCAAAAGGTCAGGCGGTTGGACTAGAATGACCAGAAGATCACCACCTTTCTCAGCTCAGTCAGTTTCAAATTCCTTCAGGGGCGACCAATGAAGTTTGGACACTGCACAACTTTTGGGCTAGAAGTGATTTTTGAGGCGATAGGACTTGCACTGATCTTGTGCTTCGATGTCTGACGACATCTTCGACAATATTTTGGAGATTTGCATGGATGGAGCTGTTTTGGACGATATTGAGAGGTCCAACCCAAATATTTTGCGGTGGGTCTTTTCTCAAGGTATCTCTATTTGGGGGATCGAAAATCTACATCCGACTGCCCATCTTGTTATGTGCGTTATTTAGCACAGCATCATCTATAAGAGGGAAAGCTATGATCATATTTATCGTTGGGTGCCAAAGGCCACTTATGCAGTTATTGGTAGTATAGCCATTAATTTGGCACACAATCTTATAATTCATTTTTTCGACCAAGGAGTTGGCACCCCATGGAGTAACTTTCCATATTGTCACCTATATACTCTCGTCTTTAGACGATACAGGGTGAATCTTAGTTGGGAGACTGCCTAGACGAAGGTCATGCCTGCCATTGATAGAGCCTTCCTAAGAAAGATAGGAATTCCTTTTCCACCAGTTGCAATAGCCGCACCGTCAACAACCGCAGTAGGAGGCAAAGCAGGGACAAAGTGCTGTGGGATTTCAAAGTCTTGAGCTATCACCATTCGGCAGGTCTGGACTGAGCTATAGGAGATCCATGCCGACTAGCAAAAGATAAGGACCGAGCTACAGTGCCAGAGTCAAGATTGGATTCTTAGCTGCTATGCTTTGCCTCTTTTCGAGGGTGCAATAACTACTCAACTTCCCATTGAGGATCAAGACCATCCCATAGTATGTAGGTAGTGTTTTAACATCTGTATGAGTTATTGTATCTTTCCCTTCTAACATTTATTCTTTTTGTTTTAGGTTGTTAGGTTGTAACTGTTAGTTGTCTCTTTTAAGGTGCGTATGATATTGTGAGATGTATTTCCATTTATTTACCGTGTTATTATTTCCAAATATGTGAACCTCACTTTTACATATGTTTGAAGAAACGGTATAAATATGAAAATCTCATAAGGACACTTAACTAACAGTGAAATGCAATATGAGACTAGAAGTTTTAAATAGATAGAAATTTTAGCTAGAGAAGGAAAGGTTAAAATTATCTTAGAATCATGGGTCATTGTTCCTATTCCTTTAAAGCTAATTTTTTTGAATAAGTGAATGTGTCGATATTTTAAGATAACTTATCAAGTTTTATGGGTTAAGGTTAGTTTTTAAATGTTGGAATTGAGCATATGCATTTAGTGCATAACCGACTCTTGAGTAACGCTGAAATGTGGCTTGAATTATCAAAAATTTTGAGAAGGAAAATAATTTGGAAAGTTTCTCTTGATTTAGAAAGTTTTGGTTGAAATAAAAGTTTTGGTTTTTTAATTGTTTTTGCACTCAGATGATTTTTGAATTTTTATCCAAATTGGATTTCAAGGGAAAATTTTGCATCCAAATATTTTGGAAATTTATTTTTCAAACTACAACGCACAAATTTGAATAGGGAAAAAAGTTTTTAAGAAGTTTTTTTTTATTATGAAGTCCATATACTAAACATAAGGAAGGAAAATAAATTAGAAATGCGAATTTAGCGGTGCACTAGGATTGAGTACACGATGAAATGCAAGTGACTACACGGGAAAACTATTTTAGCCTTGGAATTTCGACTTCCATACCTTATCGACAACACGCGCTAGTCTATTTTTGGACTCACTTCCATTTTAGAGCATGGAAACAAGCCTCTTTATGTATTTTGTGGGTGGAAAATTTGAAGTAAATCCAGGGTAGCACAGAAATGTACACTGTACAACGGGAAATGAGTGGCTTATAGAGTGGTAAAAATGTAAATCCAGAATTTTTGGTGAATTTTTTTTCAAAATCTGCATACATATAGAATTACAGTATATGTAAGTTGTTTACACCATATTTTCTAAAATATTTTCAAAAAAAAAAAGATTGGAGGGCCCGACTTAGGATCATTCTACATAAAAGTTTTTTATATTGAGGTACATTATGAACTTGTGCACGTTGGTTGCAAAATTGGCTGTACATTAATTGGTTTTGTAGTTTAGGATAATAGTGAGCTAGAACCATGACTTAGTCATTGGTATAATTTTTGGGGTAAAATTCATTTAACGAGGGAAGAAAGTAACACCCTGTAAATTTGGCACTAGTTGTTTAATTGGTTAATTAGGCTCGTAAAATGAAATTTGACCAAGAAACTTGCACCATTGCGTTCGTGGCGAAATTTTGAACAACTTTTAAATTTGAAGTTTTGCGATTGGAGTCCAAATAAAGAAGTTACGGATGAAAAATGAATTCGAAACAAAAATAATTAATTAGAAAAATTAACGTTTATATATTGAATACCATGACCTACTGATCGACCCCTTATATTGGGCAGGTCGACATGGAGCGGTCGATCACTATAGAGAGTGATCAACTAATCCTTGTAGTGACGGCTGGGGTTTGCCATTGCCGAACGACCCGGATTTTATATAATTAAATCTAACGCTGTGGTAGATCCGAATGCCCATAAATTCAGGCTTAACTCTCTCTTCTCTTCTCATATTTTTCCGAAAGCAGTAATGAAGCTCTTCCTCCATTTTTTTCTAAATTATAAAATAAATTATTAATATTTGTATATATATAAATTGAAGAATAATAGAAATCAAATAAAAGAAGAAAAGAAGTGAATTAACAAAACACAATAACGATGTAACATATATATATATATATATATATATATATATATAATGACACACACACATTCCCCTTTAACACCAAATCTCTTCTCAGATCTATAATTTTAATACATCTATATATTCTTTTTATGCATATTTCTTGGAATAAGAAGGAAATATAGTTGAATCAAAGGCTTTACTTTAAATATAGAGATTTGGAACGCTTTTAGAAGGTGAGTGGGAAATTTTTATATTGTTTATGATTTTGAATATACTTGGTTGACATATGTTTGATTTTTATGCCTAAATGAATAAATATATGTGAGTTGTAGGCTAGAATTTGAATGTAATAAACATCGCCAACATATTCTTATGAGATCTAATTGGAATTATTGTTACACCCTGATTTGGAATTTAGTTCTAAAAGTTATGGATATGAAAATTGATTAGATATGAAATTGAGTTGTAGACTATTAGTATAATTTTGATTATTACCCTAATTATGTTGATTGAGAATTTTCCATAGTTTACTTTGTGGAAAGAATGTCCATTTGATTTTTATAATTTGTTTATGTTCCCAAATTAGATAGAAAATACAGCATTTGATTTAACAAGGAATATATGCAATTGAGAAGGAAGAGATGTGTATAGTATAGATTTCTTTTTCGTAATAAAACGAAAGTAACTATTCCCTGTAATTTTTAATGAGGGAAATCTTTCCTCTTATGCTTGATCTTTTGTTGTAAACTAATTTTTGGAAATCACAACAGAGAATCTTCCTAAGAAATGTAATTTCAAAAAGTTAAATATAAAAAAGAATATTCTAGTTAAAAATTTATGACTAGAATATATCCAATAGATGTAGGCATTTATACGTGCTAATAAATATGATGATGTATGTGTAACGCTCGCATAGGTTATTAGTTATACGTAGTAATATCGGTTGATCTGGGAATAGAAAACAGGAGGAAAAATTAGAGAGGTTGTAACTCTAATTAATGGATAATAAATTTGAAATGAACTTAGGAGTTGCAAATCACTAATATGGTAAATGGATTAATGAGACTAATCAGTAAGGAAGTTGGATTAGTAACTATGAAATAGTTAGAAAGAGGTTACTAAATGGAAATTAGTAAATATAAATAAATGTCTTAGGAAATGTCCTTGGGATGATAACCTTTTATCATGGACAAGTTGATATTTATGGGAAAATAGATAAAAAAGGGAGTAGTGAGAAGTTAATATTTAAAGTAAATTATATAGCAATAAATAAATAAAAGGAGATTAGTAAGCTAAGTCCACCATCCAATTTAGGATGATAAAGCTTAGTAATAATAAAACCTAGGATAATATGGCTTAAATTAGTAAAACTTAGAAAATTGGTTAGGCTTAGTAGGTTGGGATGCGAGGTCAATAGAATTACACAACGGAAGTCTGCCCTTAACTTTGAGGCTACCAGTAGTTGTGTGACATTTCTATTAATATGAGACATCTTTAACCATAAGACCCATGGAATAATTAACTGGGATTAGAAGATTGGGATGCGAGGTCAGTGAGGTGATGCAACAGAAGTATTTCCTTTACTCAGAGGTGTTACCCGGTTGCTTGGCCCGGCTACGAGAGGAAAACCGTTGAGTACTGTTCAGCCTGCAAGTATCGCTCGACCTAAGTATCGTTCGGCCCGACTACATCGCTCGGCCTAAGTGCCGTTCGGCCTACGTATCGCTCGGCCTAACACCATCGCTTGGCATCATTAGCTCAAATGCCATCGCTCGACATTCTCTGATTCGACCACTATCGCTCGGCATCTTTAGCTCAAACGCCATTACTTGGCATTCTCTGATTCGACCAACATCACTCGGCACAGGATGGTTCGGCTCAAATGAACATTACAAAGTATTCCAGAATGCACCACTCGGTCAAGAGAGTGAAGCCATACAATAGACTTCACCATTTGTCTTGACTTCGCTCCGATTCAACCTGCTATCAGCTTCGCTTCTCCTGAGGGTTTATTTCGAGTCACTTAATGATCGACCAGATAATTCTTGACCGGCATTCCTCGCTCGGCAAATGCTGTTTAGCATACCTGGCTCGGTACGTAGAAGCCACTTACTACGAGCTAGAGTACCTTGTTACAGGGCCTGCGAAGGAACTCCGGCCTATCTTTGCCTATAAATATAAGGGCAGGGGCACAGTGAAATGGGCCTATTTTTCAAGAACACTGGGAGACTCTGCCACCTTCAGGACTCATTCCTTTTCAGTTAGAACTTGTATTCAAGTTTTTGGTGTACGGATTGTATCTGTATTTAATCATTTGAAAAAGCAATAAAGATTAAACTCAAAGTGGACGTAGGCAGTTACGCCGAACCACTATAAATCTGGTGTTCTAGTTTTTGCAATTAATTCTGCATATATTTCTCTATTTCAATTTTCCATCTTCATTAATTCCTCTACATAAATCTTTCTTTGGGTGTTAGTGACCAATCTTGGTGCTTTCACTGAGAAACGCATTGTCAGAATATTGGGGTCTACTTTGTAGCCACTGGATTGAAGAAATCCCTCGAAGGAGATCCAAGTCATTCAAAGGAAGTCAGTTGATTCTATTTAGAGTTCCTACTAATAACTCTACAATGAGAAGACCTCATACAAGATCAGCCTCGCACAATGCGAACGTCAACGAAACTCATAGCGTCCAACAAGTAGTACCCAGCAATCAAAAAGTTAATCGGGGCATAGGGACAGTCGCAACCCAAAGCTAGATGGAAGTTGTAACTAGAACGGAGTTTAATGACCTAATGAGAGAACTCATCGAAAGTAGGAGATAACTTAACGAACAGATACAAGCTAATGCAAACCTCATGACTTAGCTTACTCAACAACAGCATCAAAACGTTGGAGGTAGCCCTGCTCCTTACTCCTCATCCGACAGCTCGACTTCGTCCGATGAACCCCCAGGCGTAGATGCCACAAAACTGAAACAATACAAGAAGGTGTTGCCAATCGATCAACCAGGGATGGTCCAGGTTCCTTACCTGGAGCCATGGCACCTCACTTACATTAAGGAAATCATACCCAAGCTGGAGCAGGAAGCTTAGGATCTGAAGTGCGAGTGGAAGCTAGACGGCCGAACCATCAAGGTCTTAATGAAGCTGGTCCTCAGGGTTAACATTTGGTACACCTCCAACAGAGGAGACACCAATCAGAATGGTCTCATAAAATAGATTCCAACCTACCATCTTCTATACAAACCCCGGATCTCTCGGCTATGGTCAGGCAGCTGATGAGAGAAAATCAAGGCTTGACTAATGATGATTGGGGGATATCCATGAGTCGTACTCCATTCACAGATACTATTCTACATGCCGAGTACCCCAAGAAGTTTAACATGCCGACTATCCCGACCTACAAAGGGAAGACTGACCCTCGATAACATGTGATGAGATATGAATGGATGATGGATTCAACTAGAGAAAATGCAACTAAGTGTAGATGCTTCCCAATAAATTTATCTGGAATTGCTATCATGTGGTTCACCCAACTTCCTCCTCGGTCTATCTCCAGCTTTGATGAATTGGCGACAAAATTTGTGGAACAGTTCAGGATTCATGCCACTCGTCCCAAGGACGTGATATGTCCAGTGTGATTCAAGCTCCATGGGAGTCGTTAAAGGAGTACTTGCAGAGATTTCACGTTGCAGCTACCGAAATTAAAAACCCAAATGACCATGCAATTTTGGTGGCTTCATGCGAGGGGTAGATCCAAATTCGGAGTTTGGCGATTGGCTGGCAGGAAAGGCTCCAACTACACTTGAACATTTTTATTCAAAGGCGCACAAATTCATAAAAAGAGAGGAAGCCAGGTGGAAAAGGTGAGACAATGCATCAGGGCCTCACAAAGAGACCGTGAAGAACAACATTGCTATAAAACAATCTGGTGATAACTCGAGGAAGGTCCAGGTCAATGTCCAGAATAATCCAGGGCAATCTAAAGGGTCTGGAGGAGAAAATCCTAGAAAGAAAAGGGAAGCAGGAAAATAGAAACCATGGATTCCGACTTACAATGAATACACTCCTTTGAATGCATCTTTGGAAAATATTTACCTATCGACTTGTAATACTTTTCAATACCAAAAGTCACATCCAAAGGAGTCTATAGAGGAACAAAAGCCAACTGGGAAGTATTGCCGCTTCTATGAGATTTATAGGCACAATACCGAGGAGTGTAGACACCTCCACGATGCAATAGAATAGCTGATTCGGCAGAAAAAGTTGCAGGAATTTGTCAAGAACTCATAGGGGGGTAGACATGGAACGTTAGACCCCGGTTGCGGGCAAGCTCCACGCCATCCAGAGGAACCTACTCGAACTGTGGGTGGACTAGTCATAAATACGGTAGTCCATGGACCTCACCCTGTAGATAAGAATTGGCAGGAAATGGAGCGGTATGCTAACTCCCTAAGGCATGTAGATTTTGAATATTGTTAAAATACGGAGGATGGGTCCCCGGCTGAGCAGCAGTGAACGATGACAAATGATATAGTATTCAGGAGTAGAGATGCTAATCAAGTGGAGGCTCCTACCGTTGGCCCGATAGTCATCCTCGTGACAATCAGACCAGCATTTTTGAAAAGAATTTTGATTGATTGTGGAAGTTCTGTTAACATCATCTTCAAAAAAGCATATGACAAAATGAAGACAGAGACAAAGGATTTAAAAACATCTAAAGCCCGTATTCATGGCTTTAATGGTGCAGCAACCGATGGAATGGGTTATATTGAATTGCCAGTTGAACTTGGACAAGGTGAACGTAGGAGGGTACGAATCCTACCTTTCATCGTTTTGGATGTTGATTCTTTGTACAATGTGTTTCTAGGTCGATCGGCCCTGGTAGAGTTTAGGGAAGCTTTGGCCCCTTGGTATTAAACTTTGAAATTTCCAACAGACAATGGAGTTGGTGTTGTGAATGGAAACCAGGCAACCGATCGTGCGTGTTAGGTGGCTGAGCTGAGGGAGGCCCAGTAAAGAGAGAAAGGAAAGGTTGCGGACAGCTCCGTCTGTACCCGAGTTATCGAAAATTGACAAGTAGTCCCCGAGCCCTGGCTCGGGCAACACGATCGGATCTATAGATATATAGACCCAAGAGATGATGATGAGGAACCCAGGGAAGCAAAAACAGCACTGGCTGAACTGACGATTGACATTCCGGTCAGCTGAGATGACCCATCGCAAGTACTTAAGATTGGATCACAACACAATCCCTCGACGACCGAGGATCTCACTGATTTCCTCCAAGCGAATCTGGATGTTTTCACTTGGATACATTCTGATAAATGCAGGATTTCCTCCGCCATTACGAGTCATATGTCGAACATAGACCCGAGGTACATACCATTAAAGTAGAAAAGGAGAGGCATGGACCTGGAGAGATCTGTTGCTCTTAGAGAGGAGGTGGACAAACTCAAAGCCAATGGGTTCGTCCACGACGCCCTCTACCCTGAATGGGCGTAACCTCATGGCAGTGAGAAAAGCAAACAGGAAATGGAGAACCTGCGTAGATTACTCTGATCTGAATAAATCATGCCCGAAGGATAGTTTTTCTTTACCTAGAATTGACTAGTTGGTCGACTCATCGGCATGACACAATTTATTGTCATTTATGGTTGCATACTCGAGATATAATCAAATCCCGATGCACATTGTAGACCAAGATAGCACTAGTTTTGTCATAGACGTTGGGTTATAATGCTATATAGTGATGTCTTTTAGATTGAAAAATGCAGGAGCAACTTATCATCATTTGGTGAATCGGATGTTTAAAGACCAGATTAGTAGAACAATGGAAGTCTATGTGGATGACATGCTCCTGAAGTCATGGCTGTCAAACGAACGCATTCGAGACTTAGCGGAAATGTTTCGTTTACTCAGATATTATGGAATGAAAATCAATCCTCTGAAGTGTTCCTTTGGCGTTGCGTTAGGGAAGCTTTTGGATTTCGTTGTTAATGCACGGCGAATTGAAGCTAACCCGAAGAAAATTCAAGCTATTCGAGACATATAAGTGCCCGAAACTATAAAGCAAGTAGAAAGCCTGAATGGAAAAGTGGCCGCGCTAAGTCGATTCATATCTAGAGCCATAGGTAAGTGTATTCCCTTCTTCGATGTAGTAAAGAAAGGAAAGAGAAATTTCGAATGGACTCCCGACTATGAGGACGCATTCTGAGCTCTGATAAGGCATTTGGAGATTCCCCCGGTGCTGTCGAAGCCAGTAGACCATTAAGTGTTGTATGTATACTTGGTTGTATCTCAACATGCCATCAGTGTGGTTTTGGTTCGTGAGGAGGACCGAGTTCAAAAGTCGGTGTACTATGTCTGTAAACATTTAACGGGGATAGAAAGAAATTATCCTAAAATTGAGAAGTTGGCCTACTGCTAGGTGACTGCATCACGCAAGCATTGTCCGTACTTTCAGGAACACTCGATCAGTGTTTATACCGATCAACCCTTGCAACAGGTACTCCATGTAGGATCGATTTCGCCCTAGAGGGGGGGTGAATAGGGTGATGGTATAAATTATAAAATTAATTGCGGAAGCTTATAAAATAATTTCATCACAGATCACAGAACAATAGCAGCACAGATAATAGCAGAATAATAAATGCAGAAATAAGACGACACAGAATTTACCCAGCTTCGGCAAAACCCTGCCTACGTGCTGCCACCAAGGTTTCTACTAGAAATTAGATAGTCCTTCGCTTACACACGTAAACTCGCGACACCCTCTATTGACTAAATCTAACTCTACGCTCAAAACCCTGCCACAACTCAGCCACTGAGTTGCGAATTCTCAAGCTACGCCACGTAGCTTGTCACCTAGTCACACGACTAGAAATTTAATCGGTTTAAAAAGAAAATGCAAATTAAAAACAATCTAAACTCAAAAACCCTAATTAATAATACACAAGCCCTTAAAATAACAGGCCGGCCCCCCTTTAATATTTTAACCCGTTCCTTTATTTGGAGATGGCGGCCGTTGTTCTCTCGTTTGTTCCTCCTTGCGAAATTAGGGCTTTCCTCCTTGATCCAAATTAGGGCTTTCGAAGAGCCGACTTTTGTTCGATCGAATATATGTTATCGTTTGCCTCACTGTTTTGCTCACGGCTCTTGAATTGATCGAGTTCGATTACAATTTCGGTAAGTACTTTATTCCTTTTGCTTTTCTGAATTTGGCTTTCTTGAACTCGATGATAAGATTGTCGATGATGATTTCCTTATATAGGGTTTGTAACCCTAGATTTTCGTTTGCACAAAATATATTTGATTTTGTCTCTGTCGATCGTTTATGCTTGGATGCTTGCGATTTTTCCTTGACTAATTCGTTATCGTATATTTTGGTTGCTTGATGGTTACGGCTTTGATTTATTTCGTGATGACCATGGTGTTGATTTTTAACTTGGTCAATTTTGACTTGTTCATCATATCCACGGCTTTGAATTCTGATGCTTTGACTTCGCTGTGACGAACTCTTCCTGGTCACTTTACTTTGTTTATGCGATTCCATGATTTTGGTTATTTTTGTATCATGCTTGACTTTGAGTTGTTTACTTCGGCTTTGGCTCTGGTTGTTACTGCATTCATGGTTTTGCTTCGACCACTGCCTTGCATTTTTGCTGCGGCCTGTACTTGTATACTGTGTTGGCCTTGTAGAACTTGGATATTTGCAGTTTGTAGTTGCCGTGTTGATCTTCCTTGCTACCTGGTCGACACTTGCACTTCACTGTGTCAAGTTGCTGTCTTCGTATTCGCTGTGTCATGTAGTAACCTAGTTTCACTTGTATTGCTGAGTCATTCTGATGCATCCTTTTGGCTTTAGAGTCTGTTATGTACATTCGAGCCAGTGCATGTGAACTGGTGCATACTTTGTACTTTGTAGTATAGTAGCAATGTGTTGTTGTTTGGTGCCATGTTCGTTGTGTCACTTACAAAAATTGGTGCATTTGTTTGCACTGTACATTGAGCATTGTCACTTGAGTCATTCATACATGTTGTCCATGCCTTGTCAAGGCTACTGCTCGTATTCTCTAACATTGTGTCATTTGAGTCTTTGCCCTTTGCCCTTTGCTGGTTCATCTGATTCAGTGTTGCAGAATTGATTTATTTGTTGCACTATATGTTCCAGTGCCCCCATGCTGTATATATGCTTGTTGAGTTTGTGGTCATCTTGCTTCGTTACTGCCGTGTCTTTGATGTTGTACACTGTCATGTACACTTGTGTTCATGCTTGTGACATTGGTGCATTGTCGTGAGTAGTTTGTAGTTGCTTTTATGCATTTATATTGGCCGTTTAATTGATGATGTAGCCTTCAAGCATTGTTGATTCATTGGTCTTTACTGTGTTCCCATGTTTCTGGTTTCATGGTTCTGTTGTTGCTGTAGTGTTTGTGGTATTATGCTTTAGCCTCTTGTGCATTGCTCCATACATATTGTCACTGTTTGACATAGTTTGGATTCGAGCTTTGACTTATGTCACAGATTTTTGGTCGAGATTTGTTCTAGTTGTCGAGACCGTTTTTCCATACTTGCACATTTTTAAGTGCACCTGTGTTGAATCCAGTTTTTAAAACTCGGGTTTGACCTTGTGCGTGTGTCGAGATTTTATGTATATTACACCTGAGTTGAACCCGTCTTTTTATTTGGGTTTGACCTTGTGCTCACCTGTCCCTGTAGCATTATCAAGTGTATATCGGTGTGCACGGCCTTGTGGCATATACAGTGATACACTGTGTATGTCACAAGCTGTTCGTGTGTGATGAATTCAAATATAAATGATGACGAACAACCCAAATAACCGAGGCAAATATTATTTTCAAAAATCATATTTTATTTTATATTGCAAAAATATTTCTTTTTCAATTTTACTGCATTACTGAATATTTTTGCAGATTGCACAGATGCTGGATTCTAACTGGAGTGAAGTTGAAGATAAATATGAGTGTGAGTGATATTGATGCAGTGCAATCTGAAAACTCTGAAAATTCTCAAGTTATAGGTCGCTCACGACCTAATGAAGGTCGGCCACGACCTAACAGAGGCCTGATTCGTTCGGGTTTTATAGGTCGTAAGGAGGAAGACTCAGTTTTAGGTCAGCTACGACCTAAGAGAAGCATTTTAGGTCGTCTACGACCTAGTGGGTATGCTGAAGGAGGAAGTTCACGACCTAAGATAAGTCGCGAGGAACGACCTAACGAGATAACACAAAAGGAAGCAAATATGGGTCGCGAACGACCTAACACGTCCAGTAAGTCGCTCCAGCGACCTTATGCTGAAAGTGAGCTGAAATTAGGTCGCGAGGAGATAGGTCGCGTGAAGGAAGGTAGGTCGCGTGATTCTTTGTTGCCGCATCTTTTAGGTCGCGAACGACCTAACTCATATAGGTCGCAAGAAAATCGCTGAAGCCGCTCCTTTAGGTCACTATGAGTTGTACATATGTATGTTAGGTCGCTAACGACCTTTGTAAGTCGTAGGTCGTATACTTTTGTTTGTACTGTGTTGTAAGTCGCTGTATTGTATATATGTGAATATATGATGTTTTGATAGGTCGCTAACGACCTTACTTAGGTCATAGGCCGCTCTGAGTTAGGTCGGTGGGTGTTTGTTAGGTCGGGGAACTGTGTTAGGTCGCATGCGACCTAGTGGTGCGTGAGTTGTAAGCCTATAAATAGGCCGATGGTGTCATTTGTAAGGTGGTTGATTTTTGAATAAAATTCTCTTTTGTTAGCTTTGTGCTTTCATACAAATTGGTAGTTGAGTGTGATCTCCTATCTCCTCTTTCGGTTAATCGAGTGCGCTCGATTCAACGATCGTAGAAGCCGATTCACGGTATCTAGTGCGCTAGATCAACGTGCGAAGAATCGTAGATCTTCTTTCTCGGCATCGTGCGCGATCAACGAGACGAAGATAGCTAGAATCCGGTATCTTTGGATCAACGGATTTGGGCCTTGCAGTATTCTCAACTCACCGATTGCTACATTCCATCAATTGAAGTTTGTTTCGATTTATCCGCTGCGTCAGTTTGGTATCGGAGCCATACTTAGCCAATCATAGCTAAGTTGATTCTTGGAGCCAAGTATTTGGAGTTCATCGTGTTCATCTTGAAGTTGCAACGAGTTTGAAGATTCCGATCCATTCCATTTTGGATCTAGAGTAGAGATTTGTTTGAATTTGATTTGTGTTGAAGTACTTGAGCTTGAGCCGAGCTAAGTTGTGTAGTGGTATAGGCCGAGTCAAGAGAAGTTTAAGGCCGAGCCTTGTGAAGTTGTGTGGAAGCTTGTGAAGCCGTAACTTGAAGATTTTGTTGTTCAATCATGCCACCTAGAAGAGCTAACCGACATCAAAACATTGAAGCTTTGTATCGAAGAGAAGAAGCCGATCAAATGGAGCAACGTATGCATGAGAAGATTGATGAAGGCATTGGTAGGTTGGAAAAGTTGATGATCGATATGAGCCAGAATAGAAGGAGAAATTCACCAGAATCAAATCATGGAGGGAGTAGAGTTTCACCACAGTCGGATCGGGAGAGGAGAGAAAGTCGAGACCATAGAAGTGTTGACAGTCGTAGTAGGAGGAATGTTGATGATCGTGATCGAAGGGATGTTGGTAGTAGGAGTGGTGGTGGTAGAGATGTTGGAGGACGTGAACGACAACGATATACATCAGACTTTGATGAGGAGTTTGACGGTGAAAGAGGAAGTGTTCATTTCAGAGATCGAGATCAGGGACAACGTCAGTATCGGGTTATTGATGATGATCGACGATGGGAGTCAGGAATGAAGACAGAAATTCCGGAGTTTAAAGGTGGGATGGTTGCAGAGGAGTTTTTGGACTGGTTATCTAATGTAGAAGAAATTTTTGACTTTAAGGAGGTTCCGGAGAATCGAAGAGTGAAGTTAGTTGCTACAAGGCTGAGGGGAAGAGCTTTGGCATGGTGGCAGCAAACTAAACTTACGAGAGAACGGATGGGGAAGTCAAAGGTTGTTGAGTGGGATAAGATGAAGAAGATGATGAGAGCTACTTTCTTACCTTACAACTATCAATCACTTATGTACCAGAGATTGCATAATCTACGGCAGGGAACAAAATCAGTAAATGACTATACAGATGAATTTTACCAACTCATTGCCAGGAACGATATAATGGAGACAGAAGAACAGCTGACTGCTAGGTTTGTTGGAGGGTTGAGAATGCAGATCCAGGATATGGTTAATATGTTCGATCCCAGATCTGTAGCGGAGGCACATCAAAAGGCGTTAGCATGGGAAAAGCAAGGAAGGCGTGGAGGTGGTGTGTTTACTAATAATAACAATCAAGCAAAGGGTGTCGGTGGAAGTTCTAATGTTACTAAAGCCGTTGCCAAACCAGTTGTGAAGGAGGGTGAGAAGGCGAAGGCTGGCAGTGGATTCAAATGTTACAACTGCCAGGAGATGGGTCATAAAAGCAATGAATGTCCGAAGCCGAAGAAGAGAACTATGATAGTTGAAGTTGAGGATGAGGAGGAAGAAGCTGAATGTTCTAATTCACCTTATGTTGAGGAGGAAGAAGAAGTGTCGGGAGACGAAGGTTGTAATCCGATGATGAGGAGGTCTTGTTTGACGCCAAAACAAGAGGAGGAAGATAGTTGGTTGAGGAATAACATATTTCAATCTACTTGCACTATTCTTGGGAAAGTTTGTAAATTTGTCATTGATGCTGGGAGTTGCGATAATATTATCTCTACAGAGGCAGTGAGGAAATTGGAGTTGAAAACCGAGAAGCATCCTAAACCATACAAGTTAGCTTGGTTAAGGAAGGGTGGTGAAGTGAAAGTTGGGAGAAGAGCTTGCGTGAAATTTTCTATTGGGAAGAAATACAAAGATGAAATCTGGTGCGATGTAGTGGACATGGATGTGTGTCATCTGTTGTTGGGCAGGCCATGGCAGTTTGATCGAGCAGCACAACACGATGGTCGAGCCAATAGCTATAGTTTCATGTTCGAGGGTACTAAAATCACTTTGGTTCCCAAGAAGCAACAACAGAAGGAGAGCAAGCTGGAGGAGATTGAGGAATTGAAAACTCTGTTGACTTTGAAGGAGTTTGTTAAAGAAGTTGAAGAGGAACCTGAAGTCTATTTGTTGATTGGGCGAGAGAGCAGTGAAGAGGTTGAAATTCCAGAAGAAGCAAAGCCAGTTTTGAAAGAGTTTGAAGATGTGTTTCCAGAGGAGTTGCCTAAGGAGTTACTGCCACTTAGAGACATTCAACATCAAATTGATCTTGTTCCTGGAGCAGTTTTACCACATCGACCACATTACCGAATGAGTCCGAAGGAACATGAAGAGTTACGAAGGCAAGTGGAAGAGTTGTTAGAACAGGGACGTGTTCAGGAAAGCTTGAGTCCTTGTGCTGTACCATCTTTGTTGGTGCCGAAGAAGGATGGAACATGGAGAATGTGTACAGATAGTAGAGCTCTGAACAAGATTACTGTTCGCTACAGATTTCCTATGCCGAGGTTGGATGACTTGCTGGATCAGTTGAGTGGAGCAACTATCTTTTCGAAGATTGATTTGAAGACTGGTTACCACCAGATTCGGATCAGACCTGGAGACGAATGGAAGACAGCGTTCAAGACGAGAGAGGGGTTATACGAATGGTTGGTTATGCCATTTGGTTTATCAAATGCACCTAGTACATTCATGCGGGTGATGAATCAAATCTTTAGACCATTCATTGGGAAGTTCGTGGTGGTGTATTTTGATGATATTCTGATATATAGCAGGAGTATGGAGGAGCATGTTCAACATTTGAGGGAAGTGTTGATTATTCTTCGTGAGGAACAATTTTATGCTGCTACGAAGAAATGTGTGTTCATGGCAAGAAGTGTTTTATTTCTGGGGTATATTGTTTCAGAAGCAGGAATTCAAGTTGACCAGAATAAAGTGGAAGCAGTCAGGAATTGGCCACAGCCGAGGACGATTACAGAGGTGAGAAGTTTTCATGGGCTAGCATCATTCTACCGAAGATTCATTCCACACTTCAGTAGCGTGATGGCTCCAGTTACTGGTTGCATCAAGAGGAAACAGTTTGTATGGTCAGAGGAAGCGGAGGTTGCTTTTGAGAAGATCAAGGAATTGTTGACGTCTGCACCAATTCTTGTTTTACCGAATTTTCAGTTATTGTTTGAATTGCATACTAATGCATCGAAGGTCGGTATTGGAGGAGTTCTGAGTCAGAATGGGAAGCCAGTTGCTTATTTCAGTGAAAAGTTATCAGGAGCAAAGATGAGATACAGTACATATGACGTTGAATTCTATGCTGTGGTACAAGCTGTTAAGCACTGGAGGCACTATCTATTTCAGAAAGAATTTGTTCTGTACACTGATCATGAGGCATTGAAGCATTTACAGGGGCAAGACAAGATTTCAGCGAGACATGCATCATGGATTGCTTATTTACAACAGTTTACTTTTGTCGTGAAACATAAGTCAGGGATGACGAATCGTGTAGCAGATGCATTAAGCAGGAGGAGTCATTTATTAACGACATTGAAGGTTGAGGTGACAGGGTTTGAAATGTTGCCAGAGCTGATTGAAGAAGATCCTTACTTTGTGAAATGTGTAGAGAAAGTCAAGGAAGGAAATACCGATGAATTTGTGATGGTTGATGGATTCTTGTTCAAGGGGAATCAATTATGTATTCCAGATTGTAGTTTGAGATTGAGAATTATCAAGGAGTTACACGAGGAAGGGCATGTGGGCCGTGATCGTACTTTGCAATTGATTTCACAGTCTTACTTTTGGCCGTCGATGAGGAAAGAAGTGGGAAGGTTTGTGGAGCGATGTCATATTTGCCAAGTTTCGAAAGGAACCGCGACCAATGCTGGGTTGTATATGCCGTTGCCTGTACCGGCTAAACCATGGGTTGATGTGAGTATGGACTTTGTGTTGGGATTGCCGAGGACTCAGAGGGTAAATGATTCCATCTTTGTTGTGGTGGATAGATTTTCTAAAATGACACATTTTATTGCTTGTAAGAAGACGGTGGATGTTGTTCGGGTTGCACAGTTGTTCTTTAAGGAAGTCTATCGCTTACATGGGTTGCCGGATTCTATCGTTTCAGACAGGGATACCAGATTTTTGAGTCATTTTTGGCTTAGTTTGTGGAAGATGGTGGGAACGAAGTTAAACTTTAGCAGCGCTTATCATCCATAGACAGATGGACAGACAGAAGTAGTTAACAGATCGTTGGGAAATTTGTTACGATGTTTGGTGAAAGATAATCTGAAGAGTTGGGACATGAAGTTATGCCAAGCAGAGTTTGCTCATAATCATGCGGTTAATAGAAGCACAGGTTATAGCCCATTTCAGATTGTATATTCAAATTTGCCTAAGAGACCGTTGAATTTGGCGGTAGTACCACAACCAAAGGGGACGATTAAACGGGCTGTAGATTTTGTTGATGGATTTACTGAATGTCATAAAATCGTTCATGAGCGATTGGAAAAGGCAAATGAGAAGTATAAACAATCTGCAGATTTGAAGCGCCGAAGTGTTGAATTTAACGAAGGTGATTTGGTTTATGCAGTGTTGACAAAAGATCGTTTTCCGGTTGGAACATATAATAAATTGAAGGCGCGGAAAATTGGTCCAATTAAAATTTTGAAGAAAATCAATGAAAATGCTTATCAATTGAATTTACCAGACGATGTTCATACTTCTGATGTTTTCAATGTCAAACATTTAATTCCGTATCGTGAAAATGAAATTGTTGTGGAAGAAGATGTTGAGAATTCGAGGTCGAATTTTTGTCAACCCGGAGAGGATGATGCAGTGCAATCTGAAAACTCTGAAAATTCTCAAGTTATAGGTCGCTCACGACCTAATGAAGGTCGGCCACGACCTAACGGCTCACGAGAGGAGAAGCAACGACCTAACAGAGGCCTGAGTCGTTCGGGTTTTATAGGTCGTAAGGAGGAAGACTCGGTTTTAGGTCAGCTACGACCTAAGAGAAGCATTTTAGGTCGTCTACGACCTAGTGGGTATGCTGAAGGAGGAAGTTCACGACCTAAGATAAGTCGCGAGGAACGACCTAACGAGATAACACAAAAGGAAGCAAATATGGGTCGCGAACGACCTAACACGTCCAGTAAGTCGCTCCAGCGACCTTATGCTGAAAGTGAGCTGAAATTAGGTCGCGAGGAGATAGGTCGCGTGAAGGAAGGTAGGTCGCGTGATTCTTTGTTGCCGCATCTTTTAGGTCGCGAACGACCTAACTCATATAGGTCGCAAGAAAATCGCTGAAGCCGCTCCTTTAGGTCACTATGAGTTGTACATATGTATGTTAGGTCGCTAACGACCTTTGTAAGTCGTAGGTCGTATACTTTTGTTTGTACTGTGTTGTAAGTCGCTGTATTGTATATATGTGAATATATGATGTTGTGATAGGTCGCTAACGACCTTACTTAGGTCATAGGCCGCTCTGAGTTAGGTCGGTGGGTGTTTGTTAGGTCGGGGAACTGTGTTAGGTCGCATGCGACCTAGTGGTGCGTGAGTTGTAAGCCTATAAATAGGCCGATGGTGTCATTTGTAAGGTGGTTGATTTTTGAATAAAATTCTCTTTTGTTAGCTTTGTGCTTTCATACAAATTGGTAGTTGAGTGTGATCTCCTATCTCCTCTTTCGGTTAATCGAGTGCGCTCGATTCAACGATCGTAGAAGCCGATTCACGGTATCTAGGGCGCTAGATCAACGTGCGAAGAATCGTAGATCTTCTTTCTCGGCATCGTGCGCGATCAACGAGACGAAGATAGCTAGAATCCGGTATCTTTGGATCAACGGATTTGGGCCTTGCAGTATTCTCAACTCACCGATTGCTACATTCCATCAATTGAAGTTTGTTTCGATTTATCCGCTGCGTCAGTTTGGTATCGGAGCCATACTTAGCCAATCATAGCTAAGTTGATTCTTGGAGCCAAGTATTTGGAGTTCATCGTGTTCATCTTGAAGTTGCAACGAGTTTGAAGATTCCGATCCATTCCATTTTGGATCTAGAGTAGAGATTTGTTTGAATTTGATTTGTGTTGAAGTACTTGAGCTTGAGCTGAGCTAAGTTGTGTAGTGGTATAGGCCGAGTCAAGAGAAGTTTAAGGCCGAGCCTTGTGAAGTTGTGTGGAAGCTTGTGAAGCCGTAACTTGAAGATTTTGTTGTTCAATCATGCCACCTAGAAGAGCTAACCGACATCAAAACATTGAAGCTTTGTATCGAAGAGAAGAAGCCGATCAAATGGAGCAACGTATGCATGAGAAGATTGATGAAGGCATTGGTAGGTTGGAAAAGTTGATGATCGATATGAGCCAGAATAGAAGGAGAAATTCACCAGAATCAAATCATGGAGGGAGTAGAGTTTCACCACAGTCGGATCGGGAGAGGAGAGAAAGTCGAGACCATAGAAGTGTTGACAGTCGTAGTAGGAGGAATGTTGATGATCGTGATCGAAGGGATGTTGGTAGTAGGAGTGGTGGTGGTAGAGATGTTGGAGGACGTGAACGACAACGATATACATCAGACTTTGATGAGGAGTTTGACGGTGAAAGAGGAAGTGTTCATTTCAGAGATCGAGATCAGGGACAACGTCAGTATCGGGTTATTGATGATGATCGACGATGGGAGTCAGGAATGAAGACAGAAATTCCGGAGTTTAAAGGTGGGATGGTTGCAGAGGAGTTTTTGGACTGGTTATCTAATGTAGAAGAAATTTTTGACTTTAAGGAGGTTCCGGAGAATCGAAGAGTGAAGTTAGTTGCTACAAGGCTGAGGGGAAGAGCTTTGGCATGGTGGCAGCAAACTAAACTTACGAGAGAACGGATGGGGAAGTCAAAGGTTGTTGAGTGGGATAAGATGAAGAAGATGATGAGAGATACTTTCTTACCTTACAACTATCAATCACTTATGTACCAGAGATTGCAGAATCTACGGCAGGGAACAAAATTAGTAAATGACTATACAGATGAATTTTACCAACTCATTGCCAGGAACGACATAATGGAGACATAAGAACAGATGACTGCTAGGTTTGTTGGAGGGTTGAGAATGCAGATCCAGGATATGGTTAATATGTTCGATCCCAGATCTGTAGCGGAGGCACATCAAAAGGCGTTAGCTTGGGAAAAGCAAGGAAGGCGTGGAGGTGGTGTGTTTACTAATTATAACAATCAAGCAAAGGGTGTCGGTGGAAGTTCTAATGTTACTAAAGCTGTTGCCAAACCAGTTGTGAAGGAGGGTGAGAAGGCAAAGGTTGGCAGTGGATTCAAATGTTACAACGGCCAGGAGATGGGTCATAAAAGCAATGAATGTCCGAAGCCGAAGAAGAGAACTATGATAGTTGAAGTTGAGGATGAGGAGGAAGAAGCTGAATGTTCTAATTCACCTTATGTTGAGGAGGAAGAAGAAGTGTCGGGAGACGAAGGTTGTAATCCGATGATGAGGAGGTCTTGTTTGACGCCAAAACAAGAGGAGGAAGATAGTTGGTTGAGGAATAACATATTTCAATCTACTTGCACTATTCTTGGGAAAGTTTGTAAATTTTTCATTGATGCTGGGAGTTGCGATAATATTATCTCTACAGAGGCAGTGAGGAAATTGGAGTTGAAAACCGAGAAGCATCCTAAACCATACAAGTTAGCTTGGTTAAGGAAGGGTGGTGAAGTGAAAGTTGGGAGAAGAGCTTGCTTGAAATTTTCTATTGGGAAGAAATACAAAGATGAAATCTGGTGCGATGTAGTGGACATGGATGTGTGTCATCTGTTGTTGGGCAGGCCATGGCAGTTTGATCGAGCAGTACAACACGATGGCCGAGCCAATAGCTATAGTTTCATGTTCGAGGGTACAAAAATCACTTTGGTTCCCAAGAAGCAACAACAGAAGGAGAGCAAGCTGGAGGAGATTGAGGAATTGAAAACTCTGTTGACTTTGAAGGAGTTTGTTAAAGAAGTTGAAGAGGAACCTAAAGTCTATTTGTTGATTGGGCGAGAGAGCAGTGAAGAGGTTGAAATTCCAGAAGAAGCAAAGCCAGTTTTGAAAGAGTTTGAAGATGTGTTTCCAGAGGAGTTGCCTAAGGAGTTACCGCCACTTAGAGACATTCAACATCAAATTGATCTTGTTCCGAGAGCAGTTTTACCACATCGACCACATTACCGAATGAGTCCGAAGGAACATGAAGAGTTACGAAGGCAAGTGGAAGAGTTGTTAGAACAGGGACGTGTTCAGGAAAGCTTGAGTCCTTGTGCTGTACCAGCTTTGTTGGTGCCGAAGAAGGATGGAACATGGAGAATGTGTATAGATAGTAGAGCTCTGAACAAGATTACTGTTCGCTACAGATTTCCTATGCCGAGGTTGGACGACTTGCTGGATCAGTTGAGTGGAGCAACTATCTTTTCGAAGATTGATTTGAAGACTGGTTACCACCAGATTCGGATCAGACCTGGAGACGAATGGAAGACAGCGTTCAAGACGAGAGAGGGGTTATACGAATGGTTGGTTATGCCATTTGGTTTATCAAATGCACCTAGTACATTCATGCGGGTGATGAATCAAATCTTTAGACCATTCATTGGGAAGTTCGTGGTGGTGTATTTTGATGATATTCTGATATATAGCAGGAGTATGGAGGAGCATGTTCAACATTTGAGGGAAGTGTTGATTATTCTTCGTGAGGAACAATTTTATGCTGCTACGAAGAAATGTGTGTTCATGGCAAGAAGTGTTTTATTTCTGGGGTATATTGTTTCAGAAGCAGGAATTCAAGTTGACCAGAATAAAGTGGAAGCAGTCAGGAATTGGCCACAGCCGAGGACGATTATAGAGGTGAGAAGTTTTCATGGGCTAGCATCATTCTACCGAAGATTCATTCCGCACTTCAGTAGCGTGATGGCTCCAGTTACTGATTGCATGAAGAGGAAACAGTTTGTATGGTCAGAGGAAGCGGAGGTTGCTTTTGAGAAGATCAAGGAATTGTTGATGTCTGCACCAATTCTTGTTTTACCGAATTTTCAGTTATTGTTTGAATTGCATACTGATGCATCGAAGGTCGGTATTGGAGGAGTTCTGACTCAGGATGGGAAGCCAGTTGCTTATTTCGGTGAAAAGTTATCAGGAGCAAAGATGAGATACAGTACATATGACGTTGAATTCTATGCTGTGGTACAAGCTGTTAAGCACTGGAGGCACTATCTATTTCAGAAAGAATTTGTTCTGTACACTGATCATGAGGCATTGAAGCATTTACAGGGGCAAGACAAGATTTCAACGAGACATGCATCATGGATTGCTTATTTACAACAGTTTACTTTTGTCGTGAAACATAAGTCAGGGATGACGAATCGTGTAGCAGATGCATTAAGCAGGAGGAGTCATTTATTAACGACATTGAAGGTTGAGGTGACAGGGTTTGAAATGTTGCCAGAGCTGATTGAAGAAGATCCTTACTTTGTGAAATGTGTAGAGAAAGTCAAGGAAGGAAATACCGATGAATTTGTGATGGTTGATGGATTCTTGTTCAAGGGGAATCAATTATGTATTCCAGATTGTAGTTTGAGATTGAGAATTATCAAGGAGTTACACGAGGAAGGGCATGTGGGCCGTGATCGTACCTTGCAATTGATTTCACAGTCTTACTTTTGGCCGTCGATGAGGAAAGAAGTGGGAAGGTTTGTGGAGCGATGTCATATTTGCCAAGTTTCGAAAGGAACCGCGACCAATGCTGGGTTGTATATGCCGTTGCCTGTACCGGCTAAACCATGGGTTGATGTGAGTATGGACTTTGTGTTGGGATTGCCGAGGACTCAGAGGGGAAATGATTCCATCTTTGTTATGGTGGATAGATTTTCTAAAATGACACATTTTATTGCTTGTAAGAAGACGGTGGATGCTGTTCGGGTTGCACAGTTGTTCTTTAAGGAAGTCTGTCGCTTACATGGGTTGCCGGATTCTATCGTTTCAGACAGGGATACCAGATTTTTGAGTCATTTTTGGCTTAGTTTGTGGAAGATGGTGGGAACGAAGTTAAACTTTAGCAGCGCTTATCATCCGCAGACAGATGGACAGACAGAAGTAGTTAACAGATCGTTGGGAAATTTGTTACGATGTTTGGTGAAAGATAATCTGAAGAGTTGGGACATGAAGTTATGCCAAGCAGAGTTTGCTCATAATCATGCGGTTAATAGAAGCACAGGTTATAGCCCATTTCAGATTGTATATTCAAATTTGCCTAAGGGACCGTTGGATTTGGCGGTAGTACCACAACCAAAGGGGACGATTAAACGGGCTGTAGATTTTGTTGATGGATTGACTGAATGTCATAAAATCGTTCAGGAGCGATTGGAAAAGGCAAATGAGAAGTATAAACGATCTGCAGATTTGAAGCGACGAAGTGTTGAATTTAACGAAGGTGATTTGGTTTATGCAGTGTTGACAAAAGATCGTTTTCCGGTTGGAACATATAATAAATTGAAGGCGCGGAAAATTGGTCCAATTAAAATTTTGAAGAAAATCAATGAAAATGCTTATCAATTGAATTTACCAGACGATGTTCATACTTCTGATGTTTTCAATGTCAAACATTTAATTCCGTATCGTGGAAATGAAATTGTTGTGGAAGAAGATGTTGAGAATTCAAGGTCGAATTTTTGTCAACCCGGAGAGGATGATGCAGTGCAATCTGAAAACTCTGAAAATTCTCAAGTTATAGGTCGCTCACGACCTAATGAAGGTCGGCCACGACCTAACGGCTCACGAGAGGAGAAGCAACGACCTAACAGAGGCCTGAGTCGTTCGGGTTTTATAGGTCGTAAGGAGGAAGACTCGGTTTTAGGTCAGCTACGACCTAAGAGAAGCATTTTAGGTCGTCTACGACCTAGTGGGTATGCTGAAGGAGGAAGTTCACGACCTAAGATAAGTCGCGAGGAACGACCTAACGAGATAACACAAAAGGAAGCAAATATGGGTCGCGAACGACCTAACACGTCCAGTAAGTCGCTCCAGCGACCTTATGCTGAAAGTGAGCTGAAATTAGGTCGCGAGGAGATAGGTCGCGTGAAGGAAGGTAGGTCGCGTGATTCTTTGTTGCCGCACCTTTTAGGTCGCGAACGACCTAACTCATATAGGTCGCAAGAAAATCGCTGAAGCCGCTCCTTTAGGTCACTATGAGTTGTACATATGTGTGTTAGGTCGCTAACGACCTTTGTAAGTCGTAGGTCGTATTCTTTTGTTTGTACTGTGTTGTAAGTCGCTGTATTGTATATATGTGAATATATGATGTTTTGATAGGTCGCTAACGACCTTACTTAGGTCATAGGCCGCTCTGAGTTAGGTCGGTGGGTGTTTGTTAGGTCGGGGAACTGTGTTAGGTCGCATGCGACCTAGTGGTGCGTGAGTTGTAAGCCTATAAATAGGCCGATGGTGACATTTGTAAGGTGGTTGATTTTTGAATAAAATTCTCTTTTGTTAGCTTTGTGCTTTCATACAAATTGGTAGTTGAGTGTGATCTCCTATCTCCTCTTTCGGTTAATCGAGTGCGCTCGATTCAACGATCGTAGAAGCCGATTCACGGTATCTAGTGAGCTAGATCAACGTGTGAAGAATCGTAGATCTTCTTTCTCGGCATCGTGCGCGATCAACGAGACGAAGATAGCTAGAATCCTGTATCTTTGGATCAACGGATTTGGGCCTTGCAGTATTCTCAACTCACCGATTGCTACATTCCATCAATTGAAGTTTGTTTCGATTTATCCGCTGCGTCAGTTTGGTATCGGAGCCATACTTAGCCAATCATAGCTAAGTTGATTCTTGGAGCCAAGTATTTGGAGTTCATCGTGTTCATCTTGAAGTTGCAACGAGTTTGAAGATTCCGATCCATTCCATTTTGGATCTAGAGTGGAGATTTGTTTGAATTTGATTTGTGTTGAATTACTTGAGCTTGAGCCGGGCTAAGTTGTGTAGTGGTATAGGCCGAGTCAAGAGAAGTTTAAGGCCGAGCCTTGTGAAGTTGTGTGGAAGCTTGTGAAGCCGTAACTTGAAGATTTTGTTGTTCAATCATGCCAACTAGAAGAGCTAACCGACATCAAAACATTGAAGCTTTGTATCGAAGAGAAGAAGCCGATCAAATGGAGCAACGCATGCATGAGAAGATTGATGAAGGCATTGGTAGGTTGGAAAAGTTGATGATCGATATGAGCCAAAATAGAAGGAGAAATTCACCAGAATCAAATCATGGAGGGAGTAGAGTTTCACCACAGTCGGATCGGGAGAGGAGAGAAAGTCGAGACCATAGAAGTGTTGACAGTCGTAGTAGGAGGAATGTTGATGATCGTGATCGAAGGGATGTTGGTAGTAGGAGTGGTGGTGGTAGAGATGTTGGAGGACGTGAACGACAACGATATACATTAGACTTTGATGAGGAGTTTGACGGTGAAAGAGGAAGTGTTCATTTCAGAGATCGAGATCAGGGACAACGTCAGTATCAGGTTATTGATGATGATCGACGATGGGAGTTAGGAATGAAGACAGAAATTCCGGAGTTTAAAGGTGGGATGGTTGCAGAGGAGTTTTTGGACTGGTTATCTAATGTAGAAGAAATTTTTGACTTTAAGGAGGTTCCGGAGAATCGAAGAGTGAAGTTAGTTGCTACAAGGCTGAGGGGAAGAGCTTTGGCATGGTGGCAGCAAACTAAACTTACGAGAGAACGGATGGGGAAGTCAAAGGTTGTTGAGTGGGATAAGATGAAGAAGATGATGAGAGCTACTTTCTTACCTTACAACTATCAATCACTTATGTACCAGAGATTGCAGAATCTACGGCAGGGAACAAAATCAGTAAATGACTATACAGATGAATTTTACCAACTCATTGCCAGGAACGATATAATGGAGACAGAAGAACAGCTGACTGCTAGGTTTGTTGGAGGGTTGAGAATGCAGATCCAGGATATGGTTAATATGTTAGATCCCAGATCTGTAGCGGAGGCACATCAAAAGGCGTTAGCTTGGGAAAAGCAAGGAAGGCGTGGAGGTGGTGTGTTTACTAATTATAACAATCAAGCAAAGGGTGTCGGTGGAAGTTCTAATGTTACTAAAGCCGTTGCCAAACCAGTTGTGAAGGAGGGTGAGAAGGCGAAGGTTGGCAGTGGATTCAAATGTTACAACTGCCAGGAGATGGGTCATAAAAGCAATGAATGTCCGAAGCCGAAGAAGAGAACTATGATAGTTGAAGTTGAGGATGAGGAGGAAGAAGCTGAATGTTCTAATTCACCTTATGTTGAGGAGGAAGAAGAAGTGTCGGGAGACGAAGGTTGTAATCCGATGATGAGGAGGTCTTGTTTGACGCCAAAACAAGAGGAGGAAGATAGTTGGTTGAGGAATAACATATTTCAATCTACTTGCACTATTCTTGGGAAAGTTTGTAAATTTGTCATTGATGCTGGGAGTTGCGATAATATTATCTCTACAGAGGCAGTGAGGAAATTGGAGTTGAAAACCGAGAAGCATCCTAAACCATACAAGTTAGCCTGGTTAAGGAAGGGTGGTGAAGTGAAAGTTGGGAGATGAGCTTGCATGAAATTTTCTATTGGGAAGAAATACAAAGATGAAATCTGGTGCGATGTAGTGGACATGGATGTGTGTCATCTGTTGTTGGGCAGGCCATGGCAGTTTGATCGAGCAGTATAACACGATGGTCGAGCCAATAGCTATAGTTTCATGTTCGAGGGTACTAAAATCACTTTGGTTCCCAAGAAGCAACAACAGAAGGAGAGCAAGCTGGAGGAGATTGAGGAATTGAAAACTCTGTTGACTTTGAAGGAGTTTGTTAAAGAAGTTGAAGAGGAACCTGAAGTCTATTTGTTGATTGGGCGAGAGAGCAGTGAAGACGTTGAAATTCCAGAAGAAGCAAAGCCAGTTTTGAAAGAGTTTGAAGATGTGTTTCCAGAGGAGTTGCCTAAGGAGTTACCGCCACTTAGAGACATTCAACATCAAATTTATCTTGTTCCGGGAGCAGTTTTACCACATCGACCACATTACCGAATGAGTCCGAAGGAACATGAAGAGTTACGAAGGCAAGTGGAAGAGTTGTTAGAACAGGGACGTGTTCAGGAAAGCTTGAGTCCTTGTGCTGTACCAGCTTTGTTGGTGCCGAAGAAGGATGGAACATGGAGAATGTGTACAGATAGTAGAGCTCTGAACAAGATTACTGTTCGCTACAGATTTCCTATGCCGAGGTTGGATGACTTGCTGGATCAGTTGAGTGGAGCAACTATCTTTTCGAAGATTGATTTGAAGACTGGTTACCACCAGATTCGGATCATACCTGGAGACGAATGGAAGACAGCGTTCAAGACGAGAGAGGGGTTATACGAATGGTTGGTTATGCCATTTGGTTTATCAAATGCACCTAGTACATTCATGCGGGTGATGAATCAAATCTTTAGACCATTCATTGGGAAGTTCGTGGTGGTGTATTTTGATGATATTCTGATATATAGCAGGAGTATGGAGGAGCATGTTCAACATTTGAGGGAAGTGTTGATTATTCTTCGTGAGGAACAATTTTATGCTGCTACGAAGAAATGTGTGTTCATGGCAAGAAGTGTTTTATTTCTGGGGTATATTGTTTCAGAAGCAGGAATTCAAGTTGACCAGAATAAAGTGGAAGCAGTCAGGAATTGGCCACAGCCGAGGACGATTACAGAGGTGAGAAGTTTTCATGGGCTAGCATCATTCTACCGAAGATTCATTCCGCACTTCAGTAGCGTGATGGCTCCAGTTACTGATTGCATGAAGAGGAAACAGTTTGTATGGTCAGAGGAAGCGGAGGTTGCTTTTGAGAAGATCAAGGAATTGTTGACGTCTGCACCAATTCTTGTTTTACCGAATTTTCAGTTATTGTTTGAATTGCATACTGATGAATCGAAGGTCGGTATTGGAGGAGTTCTGAGTCAGAATGGGAAGCCAGTTGCTTATTTCAGTGAAAAGTTATCAGGAGCAAAGATGAGATACAGTACATATGACGTTGAATTCTATGCTGTGGTACAAGCTGTTAAGCACTGGAGGCACTATCTATTTCAGAAAGAATTTGTTCTGTACACTGATCATGAGGCATTGGAGCATTTACAGGGGCAAGACAAGATTTCAGCGAGACATGCATCATGGATTGCTTATTTACAACAGTTTACTTTTGTCGTGAAACATAAGTCAGGGATGACGAATCGTGTAACAGATGCATTAAGCAGGAGGAGTCATTTATTAACGACATTGAAGGTTGAGGTGACAGGGTTTGAAATGTTGCCAGAGCTGATTGAAGAAGATCCTTACTTTGTGAAATGTGTAGAGAAAGTCAAGGAAGGAAATACCGATGAATTTGTGATGGTTGATGGATTCTTGTTCAAGGGGAATCAATTATGTATTCCAGATTGTAGTTTGAGATTGAGAATTATCAAGGAGTTACACGAGGAAGGGCATGTGGGCCGTGATCGTACTTTGCAATTGATTTCACAGTCTTACTTTTGGCTGTCGATGAGGAAAGAAGTGGGAAGGTTTGTGGAGCGATGTCATATTTGCCAAGTTTCGAAAGGAACCGCGACCAATGCTGGGTTGTATATGCCGTTGCCTGTACCGGCTAAACCATGGGTTGATGTGAGTATGGACTTTGTGTTGGGATTGCCGAGGACTCAGAGGGGAAATGATTCCATCTTTGTTGTGGTGGATAGATTTTCTAAAATGACACATTTTATTGCTTGTAAGAAGACGGTGGATGTTGTTCGGGTTGCACAGTTGTTCTTTAAGGAAGTCTATCGCTTACATGGGTTGCCGGATTCTATCGTTTCAGACAGGGATACCAGATTTTTGAGTCATTTTTGGCTTAGTTTGTGGAAGATGGTGGGAACGAAGTTAAACTTTAGCAGCGCTTATCATCCGCAGACAGATGGACAGACAGAAGTAGTTAACAGATCGTTGGGAAATTTGTTACGATGTTTGGTGAAAGATAATCTGAAGAGTTGGGACATGAAGTTATGCCAAGCAGAGTTTGCTCATAATCATGCGGTTAATAGAAGCACAGGTTATAGCCCATTTCAGATTGTATATTCAAATTTGCCTAAGGGACCGTTGGATTTGGCGGTAGTACCACAACCAAAGGGGACGATTAAACGGGCTGTAGATTTTGTTGATGGATTGACTGAATGTCATAATATCGTTCAGGAGCGATTGGAAAAGGCAAATGAGAAGTATAAACGATCTGCAGATTTGAAGCGACGAAGTGTTGAATTTAACGAAGGTGATTTGGTTTATGCAGTGTTGACAAAAGATCGTTTTCCGGTTGGAACATATAATAAATTGAAGGCGCGGAAAATTGGTCCAATTAAAATTTTGAAGAAAATCAATGAAAATGCTTATCAATTGAATTTACCAGACGATGTTCATACTTCTGATGTTTTCAATGTCAAACATTTAATTCCGTATCGTGGAAATGAAATTGTTGTGGAAGAAGATGTTGAGAATTCAAGGTCGAATTTTTGTCAACCCGGAGAGGATGATGCAGTGCAATCTGAAAACTCTGAAAATTCTCAAGTTATAGGTCGCTCACGACCTAATGAAGGTCGGCCACGACCTAACGGCTCACGAGAGGAGAAGCAACGACCTTACAGAGGCCTGAGTCGTTCGGGTTTTATAGGTCGTAAGGAGGAAGACTCGGTTTTAGGTCAGCTACGACCTAAGAGAAGCATTTTAGGTCGTCTACGACCTAGTGGGTATGCTGAAGGAGGAAGTTCACGACCTAAGATAAGTCGCGAGGAACGACCTAACGAGATAACACAAAAGGAAGCAAATATGGGTCGCGAACGACCTAACACGTCCAGTAAGTCGCTCCAGCGACCTTATGCTGAAAGTGAGCTGAAATTAGGTCGCGAGGAGATAGGTCGCGTGAAGGAAGGTAGGTCGCGTGATTCTTTGTTGCCGCATCTTTTAGGTCGCGAACGACCTAACTCATATAGGTCGCAAGAAAATCGCTGAAGCCGCTCCTTTAGGTCACTATGAGTTGTACATATGTGTGTTAGGTCGCTAACGACCTTTGTAAGTCGTAGGTCACATACTTTTGTTTGTACTGTGTTGTAAGTCGCTGTATTGTATATATGTGAATATATGATGTTGTGATAGGTCGCTAACGACCTTACTTAGGTCGTAGGCCGCTCTGAGTTAGGTCGGTGGGTGTTTGTTAGGTCGGGGAACTGTGTTAGGTCGCATGCGACCTAGTGGTGCGTGAGTTGTAAGCCTATAAATAGGCCGATGGTGTCATTTGTAAGGTGGTTTATTTTTGAATAAAATTCTCTTTTGTTAGCTTTGTGCTTTCATACAAATTGGTAGTTGAGTGTGATCTCCTATCTCCTCTTTCGGTTAATCGAGTGCGCTCGATTCAATGATCGTAGAAGCCGATTCACGGTATCTAGTGCGCTAGATCAACGTGCGAAGAATCGTAGATCTTCTTTCTCGACATCGTGCGCGATCAACGAGACGAAGATAGCTAGAATCCGATATCTTTGGATCAACGGATTTGGGCCTTGCAGTATTCTCAACTCACCGATTGCTACATTCCATCAATTGAAGTTTGTTTCGATTTATCCGCTGCGTCAGATATGTAGTAAGGACATTTGTAAATGTGAAATTGTGATGTAATTGAATTTGTATCAAAGTTGTATAGTGTATAGTGAGAGCTTGAATTTGTACTATTCAAAATTGTAATAAATATTTGTTTGAATAAAATTTCTGTTTGAATTCAAATTCTATGTTATTTAATTTTATTCAGCAAATATTTATTTAACTTGTGAAAATAAAATAGTACATTAGCAAATACATTTAAACGAATGTATATATGTTTATTATCATCAAACAAAAATCATATAAGCGCATATTCAACAATCTCCCCCTTTTGATGATAACAACCATATATTTAAGATTTTGAATATGTTAAATGTATTTGATCATTGATATGCTCTAATTTCTCCCTCTATTTAAATGCTTCCTCTCTACACAAAGCTCCCCCTATAAATATGCATACAATTAAGTAATATGCAAATGAGCCTAGATGCAAATAGAAGATTTTTTGACCTTTGCTTGATTTTATTTGACAAAATCATAACTTTTCTCTCCCCCTTTTGTTATCAGCAAAAGAATAATAGTGTTAGAGAAAATAGAGATAAAGTGATCGATATTAATTCAACATTAAAACTCAATTGAATATAAATATTAAATTTTAATAAAAAATCAAACAAAAATCATAAATATTTTGTTACGCGCATATTCCACTTTTAGAATGATAGGAATGATGTCATCATATAAAACCATTCAGTTGTGTCTATTTGTGATATATTTATATCAGGAATTTGAATATCTACTAACCATGCATAACTGTTAGGAATTTTAAACGAGATTAGTAGTATTCCAATTTTATTTTAAAAAAGAATTCAAGTATTGTCTAACCACGCATAACCGTGAGGGCTTTTAAATGGGATTAGAATCAACATGTTTATTTTAAAAATCAACTTTTGATATGTGTTCCATACATTCATAACCGTGAGGACTTTTAAATGAGCATGGAAGCACATAACAAATTCCAAGTAATTCACCCATGCATAACCGTGAGGACTTTTAAATGAGAGTGAATACTTTGGTATTTATTTATTTATTTATTATTATTATTATCATTATAACCTCCTTTTTAAAAAAAAATATAAAATGAGAAACGAATGATTCCTGTTTAAAGTACCACATATCGACAAACTATATAGAATTTTGATGAGTGACGGTTGTTAGAAACATGATAGACATAAAGATCGTCATGGAATTTTTACCAACAAAAAGTTTTATAACTCTTGTTTAAATTTCTAATTTTTTTTACTAATTATACCATCTCGAGTCATAATATAATGAATATCAACACTCATCACTTTTTAAATCACTATTTATCTTTTAAATAATCATTAGGGAGTCAGATTAGTCAAAATAGTCATCTAAAATCAAATTCAAAAATAATTATGAAATCAATTTTTTCAAAATGACTAATCTGGAAATATGGTCAAAAATGATTTTCTTGAGGGGGTTATATAAGAAAATTTTTTGCTATTTGAAAATTGTTTGAAATGAAAAAATATGCAGATATTTTCTTTGAAAAAACGATGCAGTTACTAAATGTACTAAAAATCATGTTCCTAGTAATTTTCTATCAACTAGATTGCCAGTGTAATCTGCATCTGAATTTTTCTTTCACTCAAAATCATCAATTATTGAATTTGGTTGACCAAACCATGAAGTATGCACCAATAATTTCAAACTCAATTTTAACAGCAATTTAAATGGCATTTTCTTGTATTTGAATTGAAGCCGTATAAATAATCAGAAAACCGCGAATATAGAGTTAGCCGTTTTATAACCAAATGAATTATCATCCAACAAAACACTATTTTTAATCCAAACTAGTATATTCAAAGAATCTAGAGATTTTAATAGTGTTTTTGGCATAAGAATATAATTTGGCCAACTATGTTGAATAAGTTAGAATCAAAAATCATTATCTTTTTATCATCTCAATATTGGCTGATTTTAATTCAGAATATGGTGCAGATTATCTCATTTAATATATCGTTCAAATAAATATACCATTACCTGTTTTACCTTTACGATGTGTTTCGTTGTTGTCCATTGTGATTCTGTCACCTTTATACTAGGCTAAGAAACTTTGATTTGTTGCCCGTTGTGTTTCTGGAACAGCCAAAAATCCAGAGAACATTGTTGTTGTTCCTTAGCCTGCCACCACACCTACATGGGAAAAGATTTATGTGACCTATTTGTTTTTATAGGTCCATGATTGTTAGTGGCAGAATATTTTGAAAAATAATTTTGTGTAGACCCAAAACTATTTATAATTGTTCCCTTCGGCACCCAAATTTGTTTAACTTTGAGAGATTTTATATTTGTGCCTTTTGGTACCCAAATCGGTATAGTTTTCACATGTTTGGGTCTGTACCAAAAATTATTGTGATTGTGTCCATATTTTCTACAAATTGTGCACATGGAATCAACTTGATTAATATTGCTTTCAACAATTTTCGATTTACTATATCCAAGTCCTTGTCTAACCGTATTAACAGTTTGCTTTCCTAATAAAATATTCAACGATTTTTCACTTTTTGAAAATTTATCTAAAGTCTTTGACAATTGTTCGACTTGTGTTTTGGGAGATTCATTTTCGTTTAACAATTGTGTGCACTTTTTAATAGAATTCTCTCCCTAGTATTTTCATTCTTTTTTAAAATCAGAATTTCATTTTCAAGCGATTTTATTTGGTTTCTGATTTTCTAATTTCTTCTTCGAATGTTGGACACTTATCACACTTAGGGATCCTACTTTGATAGGTTTTAACTAATTGGTCAAGTTGTTCATTTAATTCTATCAAAGTAACTTTTTGTGATTCAAGTTTAGCATATTTTTCCCTAAGTCGTTCAAAACATCCATTTACTTCATGAAAATATATAAGCAATTCTAAATGAGTAAGTTTTGATACCTCGCTTGGCTCATCATCATCACTTTCAGTTATATCACCTCGAAGGCACAAATCTGCTTTTTCGCTCTCACTGCCAGTGCTTTCATCATCCTCATCTATTTCATCCCAAGTGGCTGCAAAACTTTTCTTTTTCTGTTTCTTTCCAAAGTCGCGTCGATTTCGAGGACAATTGTGCTTGATGTGTCCGGGTTGGTTGCACTTATGATAGATAATCTCCTGTTCTTCTGAGTAGTCTACTGCTTTATCTATTCTGCTTTTCAATTCTTGATTTCGAGCTGGATTTCCATATTTGCGATTCCACTTTTTGAATTTCTTTATTAGTAGTGCCAGCTCTGCTGCTCCTTCATCATCATCGTTATCATCATCACTTTCGGTTGTTCCTTTGAGCGCTATTGATTTCTTTCGAGTGTCACTTCCTTCACGCTCTTCCTTGAATTTCATTTCTAGCTCATAAGTGGTGAGATTTCCGATGAGTTCTTCAACTTTCATTTGTTTTAAGTCTTTTGATTCTTGAATGGCAGTTATTTTCGCTTCAAATTTTTGTGGAAGGAATCTGAGGATTTTTCGGACTAACTCCAACTCTGTGTATGATTTTCCAAGAGCTTTTGATTTGTATACGATATTGGAAAGTCGTCCATGCATCTCTTTGACATTTTCTTCTTTCGCCATTGTGAAGTTCTCGTATTCGCTGCTTAGTATGGCAAGGCGAGATTCTTTGACTTGAGATGTTCCTTCGTGAGTCACTTCTAGTGTGTGCCATATTTCCTGCGCAGTTAGACAATGTGAGACACGATTAAATACAAATTGATCCAATGAACAGATAATAGAATTCATAGCTTTAGCATTGGTATTTTGTAATTTATTTTCTAGTTCTGTCCATTGTTCCTTTGGTTTATCTACTTCCTTATTATCTACAGTTATAGTCGGTGTTCTATAACCTGTCTCAACAATATTCCAAGCGTCAATGGTTTTCAGAAAGATTTCCATCCTATATTTCCAGTAAGCATATTCACCATTGAACATTGGTGGTCTAACTATAGACTGACCCTCAGCAAAAGCAGTAGTAAAAGAAGCCATTTTAATAACTCAAATTTTTAAAACAAAAACCGATTTTTTTGAGACACGAATTTTTAAAACAAAAATTGGTTTTTGTAAAATCAAATTTTTGAAACAAAAACGGCTTTTGTTCCTTGCTCTGATACCACTTGTAGGATCGATTTCACCCTAGAGGGGGGGGTGAATAGGGTGATGGTATAAATTATAAAATTAATTGCGGAAGCTTATAAAATAATTTCATCACAGATCACAGAACAATAGCAGCACAGATAATAGCAGAATAATAAATGCAGAAATAAGACGACACAGAATTTACCCAGCTTCGGCAAAACCCTGCCTACGTGCTGCCACCAAGGTTTCTACTAGAAATTAGATAGTCCTTCGCTTACACACGTAAACTCGCGACACCCTCTATTGACTAAATCTAACTCTACGCTCAAAACCCTGCCACAACTCAGCCACTGAGTTGCGAATTCTCAAGCTACGCCACGTAGCTTGTCACCTAGTCACACGACTAGAAATTTAATCGGTTTAAAAAGAAAATGCAAATTAAAAACAATCTAAACTCAAAAACCCTAATTAATAAAATACACAAGCCCTTAAAATAACAGACCGGCCCCCCTTTTATATTTTAACCCGTTCCTTTATTTGGAGATGGCGGCCGTTGTTCTCTCGTTCGTTCCTCCTTGCGAAATTAGGGCTTTCCTCCTTGATCCAAATTAGGGCTTTCGAAGACCCGACTTTTGTTCGATCGAATATATGTTATCTTTGCCTCACTGTTTTGCTCACGGCTCTTGAATTGATCGAGTTCGATTACAATTTTGGTAAGTACTTTATTCCTTTTGCTTTTCTGGATTTGGCTTGCTTGAACTCGATGATAAGATTGCCGATGATGATTTCCTTATATAGGGTTTGTAACCCTAGATTTTCGTTCGTACAAAATATATTTGATTTTATCTCTGCCGATTGTTTATGCTTGGATGCTTACGATTTTTCCTTGACTAATTCGGTATATTTTGGTTGCTTGATGGTTACGGCTTTGATTTATTTCGTGATGACCACGGTGTTGATTTTTAACTTGGTCAATTTTGACTTGTTCATCATATCCACGGCTTTGAATTCTGATGCTTTGACTTCGCTGTGACGAACTCTTCCTGGTCACTTGACTTTGTTTATGCGATTCCATGATTTTGGTTATTTTTGTATCATGCTTGACTTTGAGTTGTTTACTTCGGCTTTGGCTCTGGTTGTTACTGCATTCATGGTTTTGCTTCGACCACTGCCTTGCATTTTTGCTGCGGCCTGTACTTGTATACTGTGTTGGCCTTGTAGAACTTGGATATTTGCAGTTTGTAGTTGCCGTGTTGATCTTCCTTGCTACCTGGTCGACACTTGCACTTCACTGTGTCAAGTTGCTGTCTTCGTATTCGCTGTGTCATGTAGTAACCTAGTTTCACTTGTATTGCTGAGTCATTCTGATGCATCCTTTTGGCTTTAGAGTCTGTTATGTACATTCGAGCCAGTGCATGTGAACTGGTGCATACTTTGTACTTTGTAGTATAGTAGCAATGTGTTGTTGTTTGGTGCCATGTTCGTTGTGTCACTTACAAAAATTGGTGCATTTGTTTGCACTGTACATTGAGCATTGTCACTTGAGTCATTCATACATGTTGTCCATGCCTTGTCAAGGCTGCTGCTCGTATTCTCTAACATTGTGTCATTTGAGTCTTTGCCCTTTGCCCTTTGCTGGTTCATCTGATTCAGTGTTGCAGAATTGATTTATTTGTTGCACTATATGTTCCAGTGCCCCCATGCTGTATATATGCTTGTTGAGTTTGTGGTCATCTTGCTTCGTTACTGCCGTGGCTTTGATGTTGTACACTGTCATGTACACTTGTGTTCATGCTTGTGACATTGGTGCATTGTCGTGAGTAGATTGCAAATTAAAAAGCAAAGGTGAGATCTTCTCACTCATTCAATATTGTTCTAATTTAAATTTTGAATATTTAGATTTAAAATTGATTGACTGTGTGCTTGGATGATTGATTTATAATAATTATTCACATGATGATATTATATATAGTAGTATATAGTATATATTGGGTGGTTGATTTCCCACATTATATAGCGGACGAGACCCTATGCACCGCATAATAGCGGATGATATTTTATAAATCCTATATACCGCGATATTCCACCTCTAAGTGGAATTGGTATTTAATTTTTGTGCTTACGTCTATGGATGTAGGGAAAATAGGTTGGAGGGATCCAACTGGATTTCTCAAATATTTGAATTTGTTTCAATATTGTGTGTTGATTATTTGTAATATGTGGGTGACTATTTGTGAATAAAACTGTTGAAGGCTATAATTTGGCCGAATATATTTTTGATATCGTAGGATATCAGAAATAAATAAAATTTGATTTTTGAAATTTAGTAGAAAATTTATAGTAAATTAATTTAAAAAATTGAATGAATTTAAGAGAAGGAATTTGTTTCAAAAGATAATAAATTTGGTGTTGAAATAAATTTAAAAATCAATTTTAGAAATTGATTTGGTATATGAAAATAAATTTGGAAATCAATTTAGAATTTAATTCAGTCTGAAAATGAATATTTAGGAATCGATTTGAAAATCGTATATCTATGGATATTTAGAAGTTTAAATTCACAATGGGAATTTATAAAGGAAAGGAAATTTTGTTTTAATCATTTAGATATTTTAAAAGTGTGAAAGGAATTTACAGATTCAGAACGTAAATTTAAAGTAAATCAAGAAAAATTTATTAAATAATTTGAATGAACCATTTTGAAATGAAAAATGTATTTTCCCTGGAAAGCTGAGCATGATTTCGAAGTAGCCTATAAATGTGAACTGAATTTTTTTAAGGATGGTTTTAGAAAGGATACTTTAGATAAATTATTTTCTTAACTGGTTTCAAATCTTTAAAGTATGGATTTATTTAATTACTTATAGAAGGGATTAGTTTAAAGATTAAAATTGATGTTTGTTTAGAAAACGATTATTTAAATTGTTATACCTTATCTACTAATTTTATTTTAAAAATTAGTTGGGACTTAAAATCTTATATGTGATAATTAGTATAATGTTTTCAAAACCAATATTTTAAGTAAGTATTTAAGATGGTTTTATTTTAAATGTTCCAAGAATATTTGGATAAGTGATTTGAATTATGTTAACTCGGCAGATTTCCAGTGGAAATGAATAAATATTTGGAAATGTATTCCGCATAAGGAAAAGTGATCTGAAATTTGTTTTCAAAGTATTGAAATGTGGAAAGTAATTTGAAATCTGTTTTCAAATGGTTGAAGTGTGAAATATATCTTGCGGAAATATTTTGAAAATAAATAATTTGGGAAATTTATTTAAATCTGACAAATATTTGTGGATGTTGATTAATAGTTAAATAACCGACCATCAATATTGGCCTTTTAATGGCATTTGAATTTCAATGCGACCGGGGGTCGGATTCCAAGTGGATATCCGAAAACCACATCGAACCTTTGTGATTGTGATAGATCTTTTGTTTAAAAGATCAAATTGAAAATTGTTGTAATTTGTTGAAATCTAAATGTAACGCTTATTTTTAAAAATAAACGCTCGTTATTCGGATTAGCCAGGAGAGGACTTTGTGTAATAAAACCCATTCCAAATAACGATACGACGAAATGGGATTGCATTTGAAGATGGTGTTGAAGACCGGGTATTTTCGAAAGTGAAAGGATTACCTGTCGAATGTCTCTACACCGGGTTACTCCGGTATAGAGATTTTATCACCTTTGTGATGGGGATTCTGGACGTGATTTGTGAATATCCGGATTTTCAAGGGCTTCTTTGAAGTACCTTCGGTTCCGTTCGATCCCGTAACGGATTTGTATGGATGTGTTGTTTGACGTTACACTTTGAGATGTAAAGCTGGTTTCTATCAAATACATTTCTGTTGGTGATGGAGAATTTATTCTCTTAGCTTAACACCCTTCTCTGAGACGCGAGCTCAGAGGTTATGTAGTTGATTGTTACTAGTAATGCATTCCCAATTTGGTAACATGACATACGAAGTGCTGCTGACCATTTGTTGGAAATCCAAAGAAATGATACGCGTCCTGTACGGTTTTAGTTGTATAACCTGCCATAGAATGTGGTGGTAACCTTCTATTGAACATAGTAGCTATAATAGGCATACAATAATGGTTGTATGCTAGCTAGATTAATATTATACTTTCGAAATGTATTCTGCACTATGCACTAATGATAATATTAAAAAAAATTGCGTATTAAGCATGTTTGACTATCATAAGGAGAAATCTTCTCCAATTCTGCGTTTGCATTGTGTGTGTGGCGGGAGGCCTTATGGTAGTTTCATTTTCCAAAAGCATAGCGGATTTCTTTTTATTTTCTTTGTGAAAACAACTGCTTTTAAGATTTCACACCAGTTCCATGACTGACCTGGAGTTTATTGTTCCCTTTCTAAACTCTGGGTGCCCATAATTTTCCACACGGGCGGCCTAGAGTCAGGTTATCATTATTCGGGAGCAAAATCAGGAAAGAAGTTGCTGCGGAGATCTAGAGCTCAAGCTGGATGGCGAAGCGTATCACTAGTATGTGTTATATTCTTTTCCGCTGTTTGTTGTTGTAACACTCTGATAATGTGATGTGATGTGATGTAATAACTGATATAGTTCTTTGTTTTAAAGATATTTATTTATCTATTATCTTATATCTATTATGTTTGTTCCTCTGCGATATGTGAGATTCTGTCATTGTTTTCTTTTCTTCTTCTTCTACCTTCTTCTTCTTTAAACCCGAAGACTCGTACATTCGTTCCACTTTGGGCTGAGTTTTTATGGGATTTACCAGCACAAAGGGGGTATGGATTTGCGGGCCTTTACAAGTGGTATCAGAGCATTTGGTTAAGCGATAACCTTGGCTCTGTTGGGTGTTACTCATTAGAGTTAGAGTCATCAATACTCTAGAATGAGTGTGAGTTTAATAATAGATATGAGCGCGTATTTGTTAGTGAATATAAAATTGTTTTATATTGTGTTGATTAGTTTGTTGAGTGGCATATGGATTCCGGTCAATACGAGTAATTAACGTTATTGATAGTGATCTCTAAACACTTGTACGGAACAAATTCGACACGATATCGTTTTAAAATAGGGTAAATGAGATAATTTTGCCCAAATTATTTTCGTATATGAAAGAAATAATTTTTTAGTAATATATGGTTGCTTGGTTGTTAGAAAATGATAATATTTAATTATTATCATTGATTATTAAATCAGAAATAGAAATCATAATCGAAAGCTGAAAAATAGATTCACATATAAATGAGATTTGAAAATGTAAATTGTAAATGAGATTTATAATTTGAAAAAGAATTCCAGAGAAATATTTGGAAATGTTCTTGAAAATATTTGAAATTCGGGAAGTTTGGAAATTAAATTCCTTTTGGGATTGGAAATAGTTTTGAAGGGTTTGGAAAAATGTTTCTGGAGGGATAAAAGCTCTAAAATCTTTTCTGTCGTTGGAAAATAATTTCGTTGATGACTACAGCATCATCGGTGTTTATTTTCGAGTTTCCAAAAGAGGAATTGCCGTCAAATTGTTTTAAATGGAAGTTGTTTGGAAAATTTGGGTTTGGTTTTGAAATTCAAAGGATAATTTGAATTGTTTTCAATAATGGTTGTGGAAAAAGTGGAAAGACTCTAGAATCTTATTTAAAGTAATTGTGGAATAATAAATAAGTTAGAAAACTTAGACAAATTCAGATTTAAACTAAAATTAACTTGAGTTAATTTAAAAAAGGTGAATTTAAGAAGTCTTATAGACTAAATGTTTAGAATAAAATCTATTAAGGTGAAAAATAAATTGTGAATGGATAAATAAATTTGCAATCACAAGTTAATGAAAGTGAACTAAATGTTGAAATTCATTTTGAATTTATAAGTAAATAGAACAGGAGTTGGAATTGAATTTGATTTGTAATAAGCAAAGCGATGTATTGAGACAATAATTAGTAACTGAAACTAATCGAAGAAATGACAAATTAATATGGTTTGAAATGAATTGAATTCAATATTTATAGATGAAAGTAAATTGAATTCATATAGAATTGGAAATCCAGTTTAATGTAAGTGGCTATGAATCAAAATAGTGAATTGTAAATAAATTTTGGAAATGAACAAAAGAATAAAACTGGAATTGAAATAAAATGAAGTTGTAAAAATAAGGTCGAAGTGAACTAAAGATAATAAAGATAGAAATATAAAAAATGGTTTGAGATGAAATGAATTAGAACTTGTAATGAATTGGTAAAAGAAACAAATTTACAATAAAGATATGAATCAATTGTGAAAAAAAGATAGTTGCTAAAAATTCAATATTCAGAAGGTAAACTAAATCCAAATTAAATTGAATGTGTAAACCGAATTCAAATGAAATTGAAAATGCAAGATTGAGTGAAAATGGATATATAACTTCAATAGTAAAGTAAAAATGGTATAAGAAGTATATATCGAAGATTATGTAAAGGAATGTGCAAAATAAATTTGAATGTTGTAATCGGACATTATGGATATCAGGATATACAGATCTGTTAAAGACGAAGGAATTAGGATTTGATTTTCGAAGATAAATTTGGATTGCTCGACAAAAGGTATGTATTTAAACTTCAATATGAAATTTGATGATTTTCTTTTCTAGCCACTTGGTGTTTTGTTTTCTTTTTAAATCTAGGGGTCGTGGTGCCATTTTGTAGTCGTACCGAGCTAGCCGCGCAAAGGAGACGTTGGTGAAATTTTTCGAAAATTTAGAGTGATAGAAAAATTTTGAGACAATTTTGGAAATTTGAAATTTGAATTTAAATTTAAATTTGAATTGTTAAGAAAACAATGATGTTTGGAATCTATGATTAATTTTGGAAAGTTAGTTGAAGCGATAATGGGTTGTTAATAAAAAGGATTTGTTTGGTAAGTTGATAAAACTATTTGGATTGGGAAAATATTAAACGGGTTGAGGATCATACTTCTTAATTAGTAATTTCGGGACAAAATTCTTTAAGGGGGAAGGATGTGACGACCCAGAATTTTAAACCTTCGAAATCGAAATATTTAATTGATTTTAAATGTTTGGGAGTTTATTCTAACTTGAATTTCAAAATTAACTATGAATTTGGCAATTTTATTATTGAATTTAATTTATTGAAGTTCAATCAAAATTTGAATCTTCGGTTTTAAGCTTATTAAAAATATTTTTTAGGCTTAGAAAATTTATATTGATAATACTGAAGATAATGGAAGCTTCAGAATTTAATTTGGAAATGTTTTGTTTTATTTGAATTTATATTGTTTAAATCGATATTTAAAAATAGCATTTAGAGGCACAGTCTTGGAATTCGACCAAACCAGTTCCATTAGATCCGTAATATAGTATTATTATCGGATTTCAATTTTCGTAGCATTCGGAGTTGTCGTTTGGTCGTACGATAAGCAAACGCGTTGAAAATTAAATTGAAAATTAATTTAAAATTTGGTAAAATCAAATCACAGTCAAATTTAGTCAGAAGCAAGCCTCCCTTTTTCTCACGCAAAGGCCAAATAAAAATCGCATCCATCTTCTTTATTTCCTTTCAGTTCATTTCAAAACGAAAAGAGAACGAAGCTACAAACACAAAATCGAATGGCCGGAGCCCTTTTCTCCTCTGATAAAAAAATATGATGGCCGCTCCCTTATCTATTACAAATCGAATTTTCTCGATGAAAAAAAAGAATGAAAATCGTGCTGTATAAAATCATGGTTAAGTGGTTCCTTCTCATTTCCTTCTGTGCGCAATAAACTGCCTAGCTCCTCTTGATAACGAAAAATCAAATTTTCCTTCAGCGAGATATAATGGCAGACGAGAATGAAGCAGATATAGGCTGAGTTTAGATTCACGTCTTTAGATCGAGGGTTTGTAACGAGTGTGAAATGCTCGTTTAAGCAAAGTCAGAGGGCGACCGAAGGTTAGCAGTAGTGGGAGCATCACGATGTGATGGAGCTGGATCATGGTGCAAGTCGATCGAGCATAGGGAGATCTCGATTCAAGTACAGTTGTGTCGCGAGTAATCTGGGGTAGTGGCGAGCGTGGCAGCAGGTGACGAAGTCGCATCATGGATTTTATGCTCGGGTTCGTCGCGAGGCTGGATTTTTTTTCTCGGCAAACTGGTAGTTGCGATTGTTGTGGAGGCTTGCAAGGTCTTCGTGTTGGCGATTCCAATGGCTCGTGAGGATGGCTTGGACTGGATTCGCGAGTCAATGTGGTAGCTTCGGGGTTTTTTATTTTAAATTCGATTTAATACATATACACATGTTATAAACTTACTACTTAATTTTAAAATTATCGAAATGGTGATTAACATATTTAATTAATTTATTCAATTGTTTTAGCTACTAAAAAAAGTTATTTATCATAGGACGATTAGTTTAAAATTTAATTTTTTAGCTTAAAACAAAAGCATTTGGTTAATTAAATTGTCAAATGGAAATTTAATTGTTCGATTTGTTCGAATATTAATAAATCATATAATGTTTATTCAAGGTTTGAAATTTGAAAAGAAACAAGCTGATCTGGAGTATATTGCAAATTAAAAAGCAAAGGTGAGATCTTCTCACTCATTCAATATTGTTTTGATTTAAATTTTGAATAGGAAGATTTAAAATGATTGACCGTGTGCTTGGATGATTGATTTATAATAATTATTCACTGGATGATATTATATATATAGTAGTATATAATATATATTGGGTGATTGATTTCACGCATTATATAGCGGATGAGATCCTATGCGCCGCATAATAGCGGATGATATTTTATAAATCCCATATACCGCGATATTCCACCTCGAAGTGGAATTGGTATTTAATTGTTGTGCTAACGTCTGCGGATGCAGGGAAAATAGGTTGGAGGGATCCAACTGGATTCCTCAAATATTTGAATTTGTTTCAATATTGTGTGTTGATTATTTGTAATCTGTGGGTGACTATTTGTGATTGAAACTGTTGAAGGCTATAATTTAGCCGAATATATTTTTGATATCGTAGGATATCAGAAATAAATAAAATTTGATTTTTGAAATTTAGTAGAAAATAAATAGTAAATTAATTTAGAAAATTGAATAAATTTAAAAGAAGGAATTTGTTTCAAAAGACAATAAATTTGGTGTTGAAATAAATTAAAAATAAATTTAGAATTTAATTCGATGCTGAAAATGAATATTTAGAAATCGATTTGAAAATTGTATATCTATGGATATTTATAAATTTAACTTCACAATGGGAATTATATAAAGGAAAGGAAAATTTGTTTTAAACATTTGGATATTTTTAAAAGTGTGAAAGGAATTTACAAATTCGAAACGTAAATTTAAAATAAATCAAGAAAGATTTATTAATTGATTTGAATGAACCATTTTGAAATCAAAAATATATTTTCCCTGGAAAGTTGAGTATGATTTCGAAGTAGCCTATAAATATAAACTGAAAATTTTTAAGGATGGTTTTAGAAAGGATACTTTGGATAAATTATTTTCTTAATTGGTTTCAAATCTTTAAAGTATTGATTTATTTAATTACTAATAAAAGGGATTACTTTAAAGAATAAATTTTATATTTGTTTAGAAAATGATTATTAAATAGTTATACCTTATCTACTAATTTTATTTTAAAAATTAGTTGGGACTTAGAATCTTATATGTGATAATTAGTATAATGATGTCAGAATCCATATTTGAAGTAAGTATTTAAGATGGTTTTATTTTAAATGTTCCAAGAATATTTTGGATAAGTGATTTGAATTATTTTAACTCGACAGATTTCCATTGGAAATGAATGAATATTTGGAAATGTATTCCGCTTAAGGAAAAGTGATTTGAAATTTGTTTTCAAAGTATTGTAATGTGGAAAGTGATTTGAAATCTGTTTTCAAATGGCTGAACTGTGAAATATATCTTGCAGAAATATTTTGAAAATAAATAATTTGGGAAACTTATTTAAATCCGGTAAATTGTTGAGGATGTTGATTGATAGTTAAATAACCGACTATCAATATTGGCCTTTTAATGGCATTTGAATTTTGATGCGATCGGGGGTCGGATTCGAAGTGGATATCCGAAAACCACTTCGAACCTTTATGATTGTGATAGATCTTTTGTTTAAAAGATCAACATGAAAATTGTTGTAATTTGTTGAAATCTGAATGTGACACTTATTTTTAAAAATAAGCGCTCGTTATTCGGATTAGCCGGGAGAGGACTTTGTGTCATAAAACCCATTCCGAATAACGATACGACGAAATGGAGTTGCATTTGAAGATGGTGTTGAAGATCAGGTATTTTCGAAAGCGAAAGGATTACCTGTTGAATGTTTCTGCACCGGCTTGCTTTGGTATAGAGATTTTATCACCTTTGTGATGGGGATTCCAGACGTGATTTGTGAATATCCGGATTTGCAAGGGCTTTTTTGAAGTTCCTTCCGTTCCGTTCGATCCCAGAATGGACTTGTATGGATGTGTTGTCTGATGTTACACTTTGAGATGTAAAGCTGGTTTCTATCAAATAAATTTCTATTGTTGGCGGAGAATTTATCCTCTTAGCTTAACACCCTTCTCTGGGACATACGAGCTCAGAGGTTATGTAGTTGACTGCTACTAGTAATGAATTCCCAATTTGGTAGCGTGACATACGAAGTGCTGCTGATCATTTGTTGATCAAGTCATGACTTTGTGAAAAGTGTAGCTTTGTGGACGAGACCTCATCGGACCTCACAACCCGGAAATGGTCGAAACAGGAAAGATGCAGCAAGGTTACGAGGGTCGCGCCCTTTAGGGTATGTTATTTCCTTCTGGAAAAAGGTGGTATCATGGTATGGAGCCCAGATACTTAACCTATTAGTTGCTGCAATTCTATTACTCTTTGTGGTTGTTGCTTCGTGGTTGAGGATCCTCGAATAAAGGTCGCAAACGACTAGGGGATGGCATACTCGAGTTGTAGTTACCTAGTTACAGAGGTAACCCAACCTTGTATTGGCAGAGATCCGGGTTGGTTCTCGGGACGTCTCTCCAGAGGCGTACTCATGTGGCAGTAGGAAGTTCCTTAGCCTGACCATTTGTTGGAAATCCAAAGAAACGATATGCTCCCTGTATGGTTTTAGTTGTATAACCTGCCATGAAATGTGGCGGTAGCCTGCTATTGAACATGGTAGCTATAGTAGGCATACAATAATGGTTGTATGCTGGCTAAGATTAATATTATACTTTCGAAATTTTTCTGCACTATGCACTAAAGATAATATTAAAAAATATTTTTCGTACGAAGCATGTTTGACCATCATAGGGAGAAATCTCCTCCAATTCTGCGTTTGCATTATGCATGTGGCGGGAGGCCTTATGGTAGTTTCACTTTCCAAAAGCATAGCGGATTTCTTTTTATTTTCTTTGTGAAAACAACTGCTTTTAAGTTTTCACACCAGTCCCATGACAGACCTGGAGTTTATTGTTCCCTTTCTAAACTCTGGGTGCCCATAGTTTTCCACACGGGCTGCCTAGAGTCAGGTTATCATTATTCGGGAGCAAAATCAGGAAAGAAGTTGCTGTGGAGATCTGGAGCTCAAGCTGGATGGCGAAGCGTATCACTAGTATATGTTATATTCTTTTCCGCTGTTTGCTGTTGCAACACTCTGATAATGTAACGTGATGTGATGTAATAACTGATATAGTTCTTTGTTTTAAAGATATTTATTTATCTATTATATTTGTTCCGCTGTGATATATGAGATTTTTTTTTCTTTTCTTCTTCTACCTTCATCTTCTTTAAACCCGAAGACTCGTACATTCGTTCCACTTTAGGCTGAGTTGTTGTGGTATTTTACCAGCTCAAAAAGGGTATGGATTTGCGGTCCTTTACATAAAATCTCCAAGTCCCCAGATTGCGGATTGGAGTACTATGAGTCCTCAGAATGTGGACTGGAGTATAAACGACTTAAAATTTCCAAGTCCCCGCAGTGCGGACTAGAGTAATCTGAGTCCCCAAAGCATGGACTAAAGTATAGACGACTTGAGAAAAATCTCCAACTCCCTAAAGCAGACTAGAGTACTCTGAGTCCCTAGTGTGCGGAATAAATTATAAACGACTTGAGAAAAATCACTAAGTCCCGGAAGCAGACAGGAGTACTCTGAGTTTCTAGAGCGCGGACTAGAGTATAAAACTTGAGAAAAATATCCAAGTCCCAAGAGTGTGGACTGGAGTACTCTGAATCCGCAAAGTGCGGACTAGATTATAAACAACTCAAACTTCTCCAAGTCCCTGGAGCGTGGACTGGAATACTACGAGTCCCCAGAATGCGGGCTAAAAGTATTCAAAGTGCCCAAAGCATGGAATAGAGGATCTACGATTCTCAAAAAATTTCTTAGTCACATGGAGGTGAACTAGAGCTCGTATAACTCACTGAATTCCGAGTTATGGCAACAAGTTAGACAATAAGATGAAAAAAAAAGTCATCGGAAAAACAGAGAAACCAAGTTTTATTCACAAATCCCAAAACAAGGTTCCGCTACAACCCCTCCTAAACTCGGAGTCAAAAGTCTATTTACGTTGGGTATGAAAATAAATAGTAATAATTACATAATCCAGGCTAACTCTTGTTGAACGAGCATGACAGCTACCTCTTTAGCTTCGTCTCCTTACTTGGTTTCTAACGGACTCCTCCCCCCCATTTTCACTTGAATGCTTTGCTTGCTAGGTAAGTGACATCCGAGGAAGGAGGAGGAACTTCCAGTGGCCTGGACCCATCGGGGAGTATGAGCTTCAAAGGTCTGTTCAAAGGATCATCTAGTTCCATGACTCGAAACTCAACCTTGATTTCAACTTTCTTCTTCTCTTCCGTAAGTTGTTCCTTCATGCTCAACTATGAACTATTTTCGGAGGCGCCTGTAATCTCAACATCATAATTTTCTTCGACGGGTGATGGATTTTCAGACTTGTCCTCGTTAAGCGCCTCAATCACTTGAGTGTCAGGACCGGGAATCTCTCCCGTTTGAATTGCCTCTCCCATCTTGTCCTCCTTCTCCATGGCGTCATCTCTCCTTGGAGTTGGCTCAGGATAGAATGTCCTACATGAAATCATAAGAGACAAATGTTAGAATACATTAACTACTCGTCGAAAACTACGGCTCTTTGAACTTTAAGAAGAAAAGTTATATACCGGTTTTTGGCCGACTCTCAACCGTCTGGGAAGTTTCACCCTCTCGAACGGGACATAAAACATGAATATCAAGGCTAGGATCTTTTGGGTCGTAACTAATGTGTTGCTCGAAGGGGTCAAGTGATGGATGATCAGTCAGTTGAGTAGGACTTGGCTCTGGACAGACCGGTAATGTCATTCTTTCCTTTCGACGAGGAGGAGTCTCTGCTATAAAGAGCTTTCGCTACAGATAAGTTCGAAGGCTCATTCACCCAGGGAAATTCCTTTACTAGAGCTTCTTCATCAACCTCTTCAGTGCCTGACTCAACCTTTTTGATCTTTATCAAAGATTCCCATGCTTCGGCCAAAGATTCGAGGTAACCCTCACCAAGAAATGTTAGATCGCGATGCATGAGAACTCGAGAATTATACTCGGCTATAAGTGGATCAAACATGCACTTAATTCCTCCCCTACCAGCCTCTGTAGCCGCCTAAAGGCAAGAATCAATATCCATGAGAGCTATTCTTTTTCCCTCTTCACGGGCCACATACTTTAGCATTTCAACCTCGGAGAGTTCTTCATCGAGCTTTGTACTCAGGAGTCGTGTAGCAACGATCTCGTCATAATATCGTTGCAACTCCTCCTGGACAGCAGTCTTTTCCACCTTTTCTTTGAGGAATAGCTCTTCCAACTCTTTGACTCATTGAGCGAATGCATCTCTCTCCTTCTGGACGGAGCCTTTCTCTAAAAGCGTTGAACCGCTTCGTCGATCTCTTTCTTATGTGTGGCCTCTAGACGATAAACTGCCTCATCTGTGTCTTTAGCATTTTTTTGAGAAGTTTCAAGCTGAGACTTGTATGACGAAAGCTCTTCACCCTGGGTTTAATGATGTCATTGTCATGGATGGCTTCAAGTTTCAAACGATCAATTTCATGCCAGCGTTCGATAGAGATTTTTTGAAACTTTTTCCGCCAAATGAACAAATGCATCGTGTTGGACATAGACATCATTGTTGCAAGCAATGGCGCTATGTTTAATGTGCCCCAGAATGTGATGAATCGCTGGAAGAAACTTTAGACCGTCGAAGAATATTTAGGGAACATGGCCTTAAGCTCGGCTAGCTTTTTCGCTATAGACAGATCATGTGCAGGAGCAGAAGAAGTTTGTCTAGAGACTACGCATTTTTTGTGAAGCTCTTGGGATAGCATGGTGCTAGATGACCCTGAGTGTTGGTCGCGGGGAGTATCAGACTGGGACCCCTTATGAACAGATTTCTCCTTGCCTTGCTCAATGTGAGAAGGAGGAACGTGACGGTATGAAGACTGATTGTAATTTTCCTTCGAGATGACGAGTCCCGAGAGCAATAGTCCCTACTATCGTCTTCTCTATCTCGGCATTTGCCAAAGCTCGAATCTCAGCCAGAATGATGAAAAATAGTGCTCCAGCGAAGGCGGTCGAATCCATGAGAACATCTCACGTCACCTGCATTGAAATTAAGGGAACACGAGTTAGCCATAATCACATAATGGCTGAAGTTTGAGTGCAAGGTGAGGTGTAAGTGTTATTGTGTGCGTCCTAGTGTTTCCCTCCGATGGACCAGTTTATTTAGCTTTACTTATCAAAGTTTTTTCTCCTTGATTATAGGATTGAACGCCTTCATCGCCCCTCACAGGCGAATGGAGTTTTAGGGCTTCTGGATCATTGAAGGCATAATTGAGCAAGTCGTCTGAAATACGAAGGTCAGATAAGCCTTTCAGTGAACCATCTAAGTTTTATGGAGACGGCTCTTTCTCCACTGGAGTAATTATGACCTTTGAGGTTCCACCTACCGTCTTTTTGCTCAATTTGTAAGCCAGTTTCTTTTTTCCCTTTGAAGGGGGAGGCGTTACATCAGTGTCGTGTGCCCCCAACCACCGGTTCCAGAGCAGGACTTACGTTCACATCTGGTGCTTTTGACACATCAGTTTCTCTAATCTCGCCCTCCTTCGGTGTATCGAGGGCACCACGTGTTAAAGGCCCAGCTTGCCTTTTGCCTTTGTCCATGGCAGGTCCAATTATAGTGGCGCCACAAAGAAGACTTATTCGGTGACCTTCCAACAACAAACCCAAATTTTGAGAGCGATTCATTGGTAATGATCGATCTGATGTCCTAGTCTTCCATAGGAATAGGTCGAATAGCTTTGATGGCCTTGGAGTACCCGAAGCCTTTGGGAGGCTGGCTGATACCTGTAAAAGTAGAGAAAGGGTATAGAAAGGATTCACTTTCTGCGGCATACAAGTATTGATCCAGAAAAGAAACTTACTCCCTTCTAGCCATCTCCTCGCAAAGCCAGCAGGATAGCGCACATAAAGCCATTCTTGCTTATATTGGGCGAATCTGCTCCATGCCCCCGTAAGGATTTGACACTTGTTATGTGGCTCAAGGAATACGAAAAATGGGCTGTCAGACCGCCTCTTGAAACGATAAATATAGCAAATGTCGTCGAGAGTGGGGAGCCTGAATAGAATTCTCATGAAAAGAATGCACGTGCCATATATGAAGCGTGATTGTTGGGATGCAACTGTGCTGGGGCGATCTAAATATATTACAACACATACCAGAGAAAGGAGTTGAATGGTGGCACACTACCAACCCAACACATGAATTTATTGTAGGTGGTATATCCTGCTTGGGGCAGGTGAGGACGATCTTGTCCCGATGGAACCAGTACATCGTCAAAATGAATTCCATGGATTGAGCGTAGTCAGCAAAGAGCATTTTCATTGATTCTCGAAGCTTGAAAATCAACCGGATTGTCCAGGATGATTGCTGCATCTAAGGCATCAGGTGCCAAATCAACAGATGCACTCATTGGACTCGAGATGATTTGTACAGGAGTTGTCAATGGATTTGAAGTTCCCATTACTTCCTGCTGAAAACTTGGCTCAGGCTTATCTGAGACTGTGGCAGAGCTTGACTTTCTAGACATCTCCTAAGAGCGTTGAATTTATTAAACACCTGTTTGAACTATGCCTGAAAGACAATCAATATTAGGCATAACGACAAAAATGCTCCCTCCGTGTGGTGTGTGGACTAGTGTAATCGTTCAAGTATAAGTGTAAAAGAATTAAAAGTCATGAAGTTGATAAAGTAAAGTTAAGCTTTGAACTGTCATCTTCAAAGACCGTCATCGCTGACCGTCTCCGAGACCTTGTCCTATAATGGTTTAAGTTTTGAACTCGGGCATTAGCACTATATGTTGACGGCTATTATTTGTTTTAATCGAGTTAAACTCAGGTTTATAATTAATGAAACTGGATAGTTATCAGTCCGGATTAGTTCGATATGCTTGTTTGGTTTAGTCCTTGTCCTTGTTTATTGTCATATGATTGGCATGGGAAGTAAGTAAATTTGACATGAGTTGTGTTTGAGTTGGAATGATTTTGATTGTTGTTGCCTTCTTCAAGGCTCAAATGACGAGCGTCACTCAAAACATACGTGGCCAAACGACTACCTAAACCAGATACGCCGACCAACTCATTCACCTCTATCTCACTTACTTTCTACCTCCCTAACATCACTCTCACATAAAGACAACACTGACCTACTTACTTCCTACCTCCCGAACATCACTCTCGCATAAGGACCACCGAGACACCTACTTCGTAGTTGACCGATTTCCATCTAAAATACAAGTGTTGAACCGTCACACTCATTTCCTTCTCGATCCTTGATTACCGAACAACCTCGAATAACAGTTCAGTTCCAATTCAACAACCTAACTCCCATGCTCGGTGACCCAATAGGAGCCTACAACCTAGAGACCACTGGTGTCCTTTTCACTTCTCCTCTCCATCTCACCAGCCTTGAAATAGTTTAAAGTTGTATCAAGTTCCATCCCTAAGACCTGTTCAATACCTCGATTCGTCTTCCTCATCTACACGATTCTTACCATCCATAATCTGAAGAAAATTCATGAATTCGAATTTCATGCTAAACTTCCTAGTCTAAAAAACGTTTGAATGAGAAATTCTTACTTAAGCGGATAATCAAAGATTAGCTATCTATTAGATTTGAGATTGAAAATCATTTAGACTCGATATGGGGAAGATTTGTAGGGAGAACTTACAAGATTCAGGGTAAGGGAGGAAGGTTGGAGAGGTTGCCAAAGTTCGAGGGAAAATAAGTTATGAGTTCCTATAGAGTCGAAGTGGAAGTAAAGAAGTGAAGTGTTGGTTTTTATATGTGAAGAAGGGGAAGTGAACAGGCATCAACCAATGGACCCGGTCAAGGCATTTCAGTGGTTCGGTGAGCAGTTATACCGAGCGACTGAGTAATTTCCAAACGAGTGGTTCGGCACATGAATATCGACCGAGCTGTGTTGAAGACATGGTAGGATAAAGAAACGATTTGCACCCGATGGGGGGAGTGGGAAATATGGTTTGCTTATGGTTCAAAGCATAACATGATTGACTCTCACGATACACTTTGAGGGGAAAATGTTACCCTGTTGCTTGGCCCGGCTACGAGAGGAAAACTGTTGAGTACCGTTCGGCCTCAAGTATCGCTTGGCCTAAGTATCGTTTGGCCTAACATTACCACTCAGCCTAAGTGCTGTTCGGCCTAAGTACCGTTTGGCCTGACTGCATCGCTCGGCCTAAGTGCCGCTCAACCTATGTATCGCTCAGCCTAAGTATCGCTGGCCTAACACCATTGCTCGGCATCTTTAGCTTAAACGCCATCGCTCGGCATTCTCTGATTCGACCATCATCGCTCGGCATCTTTAGCTCAAAGCCATCGCTCGGCTTTCTTTGATTCGACCGCCATCGCTCGAAACAGGATGGTTCGACTCAAATGAACATTAGCAAGTATTCCAGAACGCACCACTCGGTCGAGAGAGTGAAGCCATACAGCAAACTTCACCGTTCGGCATGATTTTTCTCTGAGTCAACCTGCTATCTACTTCGGTTCTTCTGAGGGTTTACCTCGTGTCACTTGATGATCGACCAGATAATTCTCGATGGGCATTCCTCGCTTGGTAACAGCCATTCCGCATTCCTGGCTCGGTGCATAGAAGCCACGTACTATGGGCCACAGTACCTTGTTCCTTGGCCCGCGAAGGAAGTCCGGCCTATCTTCGCCTATAAATAGAAGGGCAGGGGCACAGTGAAATAGACCTTTTTTCAAGAACACTAGGGAGATTCTGCCACTTTCAGGACTCGTTCCTTTTCCGTTAGAACTTGTATTTAAGTTTTAAGTGTATGGATTGAATCTGTATTTAATCATTTGAAAAAGCAATAAAGATTAAACTCAAAGTGGACATAGGCAGTTACGCCAACCACTATAAATCTGGTGTTCTAGTTTTTGCAATTAATTCTACATATATTCCTCTATTTCGATTTCTATCTTCATTAATCCCTCCACATAAATCTTTCTTTGGGTGTTAGTGAACAATTTTGGGGCTAACAAGAGGCTACCAAAAGTTATGTACACTTATTACTAATGTATGACATCACCAATCACAGGTACCGTGGGAAACGATTATGGGAATAATAGGATATGCTTAGGGACTAAATGTATCAAGTGGTTGTTTGTGGGTCCATATCTTTCCTAATTAAAAGGTATTAAATGGTTCGAATTAATGTTAGGAGCGGTAGTTGATATTTGGGGAAAGTTCCGCTTCGGGTTTGAGGTATCAAGTGACTGATCTAGGATCCACCACACTCCTATAAAGAAGTATTAAATATCCCTGTGAGATTTCAAGAAATGTCAGCTAGATAGTACTAGTGAGGAGTCTACTTATGGGGTTATGGGTTTAGGTATTAAATGACAAAGGCCTGCCTAAAATATAGGTATTAAATGGTCAGGGGTCCGCCTAGTCCCTAATAATGAGGTACTAAGGCGTTTGGGTACCGTGTCTTACATATCTAAGACCTTAATAACGACAGATGCATTAGTAGTATGGCTATTATATATTTTGTGACACCTCGTAAAATTAACCATAAATAAATGAAATAAAATTTAACGAAATATAATAAGGTAGAAAATGAAATTTTTTAAAAGTTGGAATTTGAGTATGGAAATTATTCCATCGCGTATTGGCTAAATTCTGATCTGTTTTCATATATAATATGGTGAAAAAGGAGCTCAAAAGAAGAAGATATGAATGTTTGATGTTTTTGGTTTTAAATTAATTTAGTTTGAATTCAAATTCAAATGAGATTTAAAGTTCAAATTTAGCTGGGGGCTAAGTAAACATTTTAGTTAACTTTTAAAGTAAAGAATAAATAGGATATGAAATTAATTAAAATCAAAACACAATGGAAACAAATCATTATTGCCCAAAATTAGGTAGTGTGATCAACCTACATGGGTCAACCGGTTGCCAATAGCGGTCAATCGATCGAGCTTCAAAGTTCAACCATCTCCAGATGGTGGCGGCAAGGGCTTTGCATTGTTTAACGTCCAAATTTGTCTATTTTCTCTTCCAATTTGATCCTACGATTCTGGTGCGTTTCAACCTCTATAAATAGAACTATTCTCATGGCTTGTTTTTCCGTACCCATTGAATCGACAATAAACCACACATGTCAAACTCAAAAATTGCACGAAAAGACGGAACATGAAGGGCGATAAAGAAAATAATACATAATATACTCTCATATGAATGGAATAATATATAATATTGAACAAATATCTTTACATTAGAAAACTTTACATTATATATATCAGAGTCTAACTTAAATTCAGCTTTGAACAGTTATAAACATCTGTCCTTACAATTGCTGCTAACTTCAACTAAAACTAACAAACCACAATGGATAATAGAATATGTCCATACATAGATGAACATCTCCAGCTCTACTTTAGAAACTTCAACCGTCTTCAACTAAACCTGAAACTACTCGGATCTGACCCGGGTATTGAAAATACCCGCATCAGGCTTGATAAACCAGCGTAAGAAAAAATCAATAATAAATGATAGTGTCATATATCAGCCTTTAGATAAAATTCTTTGAAAAGAAAGAGTATCTCATAAGACCACGTCCACATAAACACAGACGGGTTTTTACATTATGATAACTAAATCACTTTTATATATCAAAACATATGATATTATTTTTAATGACATCACTTTGAAAACATTTGCAAATAAACTTGTTAATCTTACCCGAAATTATTACATTGATTAAATTCCAGCATAATAGGTTTATAATCAAGTCCGAAGATTCTTATTGGAGAATGGATTTCCATACAAATGACCAGGTGAAGGGACTACCTTTCAGCAGTACATCTCTAGAGGAATGTACCGAGGAATCATCACAAAGCTTCTTTATCAACACAAGATCGGCCTACCTTTATAACTAGATAGTACCGAATATGTCATCCCCCGGTCATTATCGACCTTTAACCGAGCATGCTTTATCATAAAAACCACATTAATTTATATCCCGAACGTCATAGTGGGAAGAAATATATCTAGAAGGGGATGATCATACCGTAATTTGGAATGACCCACTTAGCCTTGCTGTATCTAACCCTATTTCGGTCATTTCCGGTTGATGATGCTTGAGGCAACGATTACCTTTTCACATAACACATATTCTTTCACTTTGAATGCCACATTGCCATTCCACATTCACATGACTGATTTCTAAAAATGTATAACTTCCTGATCTTGTATCTCTCGAGAAACGGTGTTAAGCTAAGAGAAGATGTCTTCTCAGCCACCGACTGATATACCTTTATAAAGATCACTCATTATGATTTGGATTGCAACGTCACACATTCATCCATACAAGTTCATTCTAAGACCAAATGAAACCGAAGGAACTTTCCTTGGCCATTACTTTGTGAAAAGCCCTTGTGGTTTTGAGGTTTTTCATAACAAAGAGACCACTGCCACAATATAACGAATCAGAAGTTTATCCCCAATAGATCAACAAGTAGTCCTTCGTTATTATTCGTCTCGATATCTCCATCTTCAAACATCTTCATTTTTCAAACACGTAAACTGGTTCGAAGTGTTTTTCGGATAGGAATCACCCAAATCCGACCCCGCTTCCTTCAAAATCCATTTTTAAAAAAAAAAGTGAATATGAGTATACAAGATTTATTAAGTCTCTTTACACTTTAATTTCAATTCGGATGATTTTGAAATCTCTCTCTATTGTCTTAGAATAATTCTGAGTAATTCATTCTTTTTCTTTGGATAATATCGCAATTTTATTTTATTTTAATCTAATATCTTTCTTAGATATATTCTCTTCAGTTTATTTCATTTTCTTTTCAAGAGTATATGGAATCATTGAGCCTCATTTATTAAATCATTTTATTTATTTAAATGTTCCTTAAATCCTTGAATAATTCCAAATCATTTTCTCTTTTACTTAGGAAAACCATTCGAAATCATTCATTAAATCTAAATCAAACATTTCTTTCATTCAATTTATAACTTTTACTTAGGGAAAATATTCCCAATTATTAAATCTTAATCAAAGATTTTCTTCTTAACTTCAAATCATTTTCTTGCAAATCGATGATTTTCATGACAAAGCACTACTGCCACTTTAGATATGGTAAATTTCACCTACAGGGACTAATGTCAAGTAATCCTACATCATGAATATCTTTTTCTTCAACGATCTTTGTCTTCAGATAGGAATCACCCAAATTCGATCTCGGTTCTTCGGAAAGGAATCACCCAAATCTGACCCTAGTTTCTTTGTACCAATCATCGAATAAAAGATGTTAAGTGGTTAAATAATATTCAAAGAATGTGTTTCTGTTCTTTTATCTTGAAAAAAACTTAAGTATGATATTTTAGAGCATCTGAGCTTTCCTTTCATTCTATTCCACCCCTCGCCTAAAAAGAGAAAACATACGCCAAGTAAGTTTGGGGCGCTGGTTGCTCTATTCCTAACCTTATTTAAATACCTTGTTTTATCTTTTTAGGTCTCACAGGCGGGACAAATGCAGTAGTCATTTCTGCATACTCAGTTTGTTAATACATTCAATATTCTTAACATTTTGTTTAAGTGGTATAAACAATTCCTCTTAGCCATTTATTCAAACTCTTATTGAAACTTCCAAATCATCTTTAAATTACTTAATTAGTCTTTTAAAATTATTCACAAAATATATAGGAAATAACTTTTAAGTTTAAACATTTCGAAAGTTATTAAAAGCTATTGCGAAAAGCATTGCGAAAAGTATTGCAAATAGTGTTTTGAAGGCTATATTGTTCAAAACGACTTTTATATCGTTTAGAAATTCATCTTTTCGACTTAAATCTCTTTCAAAACATTTTAAAAGATTTTTAGAATTTATTATATATTTTTTAAACATTTAAAAAAAGTATCATTTTAAAATAAATCATATTCTGGATTTCAAACTGCAAAACCGCGATGATTTTAAGAAAATTGTTTTGGACATATTTCAATATACAAGAGGAAATCTTGATTTTCTTTCTTTATTTCTTTAAATGTATTTAAATGTTTATAAAACAATTCTAACTCATTTAAAAATATTTCAAAATTTTTTAAGCATTCCATATACACCATTTCATTTTCTAAAGGAAAGTGATTTCCTTTGTGCTTATTGACTTGTATTAATGTGATTTGGTAAAACAATTTAACAATAGTATCAAATGATCAATACTTTATTATCAAAGCATATATAAGCATCCATAGCAATCATAAAACATCATCAAACATGTGTGTGTGTGTATACACAAATAAAGAAATTAAATAGAGTTTCTCACCATAAACCAAAGCGATTAACTTCCTACCAACATTCAAACTTATCCATGCTTCACTAATTACTTCCTAATCCACTTAAAAATTAGCAAAAAACTTTCCCTTCATTCGAATTTCTCGGCCAAGGCTTGGGATGGAGGTGGGCTGAAAATTTATAGAAGAAATGGTAGAGCTTTGATCTTGAATTCTCAAAATTAGACCCGAAAAATAGGTCACGTTCTCTCTTGTTTTTGACTCTCTTACTCTCAAAATTTAAAAAACTTGTTAACTGAAAAATTATTTGAAATTCTATTCTCTTGAATTTAAAAAAGGAACCACTTGATTTTTATTATTTTTGAGGAAGATATAGTCAAAAGAAGAGGAGCTACTCTTGGATTCACAAATATAATGCCCGAAAATGTACTTTAAAGAATTGATTTTCAGGTATAGCAAACCTCAAAACTGGAAAAAATGATCAATGAAAAGGTTACAGCTATTAGAATTTTATATGTTTAAAATGATAATTTCTTAATTTGGATCAGCTATGATGAATTTATGATCAAAGCAAAATGGCTTATTCTCTGCCTTAAAAACCGGGCCAGAGAATGCATTGGAAAGAAGTGGATTATTGACATGGTTAGTTTTTGAATGAGACAAAGTGGTCAACATGAAGTTGTAGCCACTAGAAAAATATATGATTTTAAAAAAATAATTTGTATTTTGGTTCAGTTTTGAAAATGTTATGGCCGGGAGAAGAAGAGGTAAAATATGGAGAAAAAAGGAGTTTGATTTGAAGAGGATGAATATCGATTTCTTTTGAATATTTTGTATATATTTTGATATTATTTCTTTCTAGTTTTTACCTATGGCTTGGAAGGAATTAAAGAGAAGCAGAAGATGATGAAGAAGCTTGAGAAAAGAAGAAGAAGAAATGTGAATGAAAGTGAAGAAGGAGGTGGGTATTTATAGAAAAAAAGAAGTGGTAAATTTACCAAAATAACCTTTTACCAAATTACCAAACTATCTTTACTTCAACCTAAAGCAACATACACTTTTTCAATATTTAACATCACCCTTTCACTTCTTAATTTATGTCTTAGTCACTTAAAGATTAAGTAAAGAAAAGTAATCATTTTGTTGGATTTTGATTTGATGTGATTTGATGTTTACTTTCTTACTTTTGTCAATTCTTACATACTTTTACTGATGACTTCTAGAAGTTTCTTAATCATATTTAGTAAAAGTAAACATGTTTAGTTATTAAAATGTGTAATATATATGTTAAAACATGTTAACAAAGGTGCGATAACGTTGCGGCAACTTATTTTGAACGAAACGTTGATTTTCGATAAAACGTTTTCCCGTCACATTTTCACGTTTTTGTTAAAATATTTATTCATGTAAACAAAACTTCAAAATAAATTTTTTATTATATTTAAATAATTAAAACAAGCTTATTTGACTTATAAAATAATATAAAACAATATCCAAATCTTCTTATAAAAATATGACATCGATTTATCGATTTGCGACGAAATTTGTCAATTTTTATAAAACAAGTTTTATATATTTATCAAACCGTATAAATTAAATTACTATTATTATCAAATGAGTTTGATATAGATTATATATATGTATATATTTAAAGGAATTTTTTATCCTTTAGACAATTTCTCTTATATTTATCCAACTTTATCGGAATCTGATTTTTGTCAATTTTACAATGGGAATCCAAAATCTTTATTCAATATCAAAAATAAGTTTACCATTATTATTTATCATATAAAACATTATTGTTTAAGTCTTAAAATTATAAATTTGAATATTTGAAATAATTAAATATCCCATTTTCAAAGTGTTAAAATTACGGGTCATTACATTTTCCCCCACTTAAAAGAATTTCGTCCCCGAAATTACCCTGAACCTAAACCCAAAATCTTTTACCTAAATCATTATTTCACAAACTTAAATCCATAATTCATCCATATAAAATATCTGATTTGATCTTCTATTTGAATCCATGATTGAATTTCTGAACTAGTATCGATCCTCGACCCTCTAGTGCAAACTCTGATCAAGCTTATAGATCAGACACACTTGCTTTCCTTGCACAGCTCTCAATTGTTGATAGAAAACTCAAGTAACTAATCACAAAACATCATCAATGCTCGCCGCTAAGAAAATCGAGTGATAAATTCTTTTTCGAATCAGTGTAAACACTTCAAAGTTCTGTAATCGAATTTTGGATCAAAATTTGTGGGACGAAATGATTTATGTATAAATTACATATTTATTCCTATTTATTTTTCTTAGTCATACTTAATTTTATTTATTCACGTCCTTTATTTTTTTTCACGTTCTTTTTATTTTTAGCATATTTTTTAATGCTAATATTGTTTATGAATTATTTCGTTAAACTATTACTTAAGTTTATTATATCTTGTGAGCACAACTATGTAAAAACTTGAGTCCAAATCCTTAATTAATGGTAGAATTCATTAAAAATACTTTTTCCAGGTTATAATTACATTTTAAAGAGTCATGATTTTACTTAAGTATATAAACAGTTCACGACTTAAATATAGTTTTATATAATACCTTTCTACATCCTAATAGAATATATATCCACATCCCAAATTCCCGGTCGTTTTTATATCCGAGCGAATTACAGTTTATTATAGGTTTCTATCCTTTCAAATTCATAATCACAAAACTTATTTCCGATTCAATGCAATTATAAATTTCTCCATTTTTAAATCCTTTTTATTTATAATCATATTAACAAATTGTACTTATCCAATTTCATTTACTTAAAACATTTCGCAGTGGTTTATCTTTTACCAGAATATTCCATCAATTCTATAGCTTTGAGTTTGGTGTGATTTAGAAATGCAATTATAAATTTCTCCATTTTTAAAACCTTTTTATTTATAATCATATTAACAAATTGTACTTATCCAATTTCGTTTACTTAAAACATTTCGCAATGGTTTATCTTTTACCAGAATATTCCATAAATTCTATAGCTTTGAGTTTGGTGTGATTCAGAAATTTCGACCATCCAAAATCGTCGAGAATCCCGCTTTATCTTATCAATTAGAGATTCCAAATTTATCTTTGGTTTAAACACTTTTATTAATATTATTGATCAATTTATCAATTAATGATTCACATTATCTCTTTAACTTAAGAAAATTATATAGATCGAGTAATTCCAAAATAATACCAAGGAACTGGGTACTACCAATAGTATCATATATCCTCTTGACAAGAAGAGTTTAAGAGAAGTGCTTACCATTCGAACACATTTCCTGCACATTTTTAGTTTATTTTCGAGCCATTCGAACTAGTTATCATGGAATATCTCTTTTTATTTGAAATAATACCATTTTCAATATCCTTTAAAGATTATTTTTGTTTATAAAACCTATCTTATAAGTTCTTTTTAGAATTTATCTTATATTAATTAACTTCACTTAAATTATCAAAATTCTTTTAAATTACTCAAATTTAAATTCTCATTCCTTTTACATTTACCTTTTACATAATCATTTTCTGTTTGTTAAATACATTTTTATCTTATATTTTCATTTCTTAAACCAATCTTATTATCAAACATTTATACTCAATTTGTGAAATTCTAATCACAAGATGTTCATATTTAAATTTCACTACTAGCTATATAACTTTTCAAAATATGTACTTTGTAATCAAAATATAATCCTAGGTAAAATTATTTCATTTACAAATTTTTCAAAAGAAAACCTTTATATATAACATTAACAAATACACACTCATATATAATACTCTTAACTCATTCTAGATTGTTACTAACCCTATCTATAATGAGTTACTCATCCTAAGGTATTACTAACCCTATCTCTGATGAGTCTTTACCCCACCAAAGCCAAGGTTCTCGCTTAAACTTCGGCTCTGATACCAAATGTCATGGCTCACTTTTCCGTACCCTTTGAATTGACAAGAAACCACACATGTCCAACTCAAATTGCATGAAAAGACGGAAAATGATGGGTGATGAAGAAAATAAGAAAGAACAGAATCTCACACGAAGGGAATAATATATAATATTGAACAAATTTATTTACAGTGGAAAACTTCTATATTACATATATCAAAGTCTAACTTAAATTCAACTTTGGACAGTTATAAACATATGTCCTTACAATCGCTGATAACATCAAACTAAAACTAACAAACCATAGCGGATAATAGAATATGTCCATACATAGATGAATAACTCCATCTCTACTTTGGAAACTTCAACCGTCTTCAACTAACCTGAAACTAGTCGGATCTGACCTGAGTATTGAAAATACCCGGATCAGGCTTGATAAACCAGTATGAGAAAAACTCAATAATAAATGACAGTGTCATATATCATCCTTTAAATAAAATCTTTTGAAAAGAAAGAGTATCTCATAAGACCACGTATACACATAAACACAGATGGGTTTTCCCTTATAATAACTAAAACACTTTTATATATCAAAACATTTGATATTATTTTTAATGACATCTCTTTGAAAATATTTGCAAATAAACTTATTAATATTAACCGAAATTGTTACATTGATTAAATTCTAGCATAATAGGTTTACAATCAAGTCCGAAGGTTCTTATTGAAGAATGGATTTTCAAACAACCAGGTGAAGGGACTACCTTCCGGTAGTACATCTCTATAGGAATGTACCGAGAAACCATCATAAAGCTCCTCTACCAACATAAGGTCGACCTACCTCTGTAACTAGATAGTACTGAATATGTCATCCCCCGGTTGTTACTGACCTTTAACCGAGCGCGCTCTAGCATACAAACCACATTAATTTACATCCTGAATGACACAGCGGGAAGAAATATATCTAGAAGGGGATGATCATACCGTAATTGGGAATGGCCACTTAGCCTTGCTACATCTAACCCTGTTTCGGTCATTTTCAATTGATGATGCTTGAGGCAACGATTACCTTTTCACATAACACATCTTCTTTCACTTTAAATGCTACATTGCCATTCCATATTCACACGACTAATTTCTAAAAAAGTATAACTTCCTAAGCTCGTATGTCTCGAGAAAGGGTGTTAAGCTAAGATAAGATGTCTTCTCCTCCACCGACTAATATACCTTTACAGAGATCACTCATTATGATTTGGAATGCAAGGTCACACATTCATCCATACAGTTTGTTCTAGGACCAAGCGAAAACGAAGGAACTTTCCTCGGCCATTACAAGGCGAAAAGCCCTTGTGGTTTTGAGGTTTTTCATAACAAAGAGACCAATGCTATAATATTGTGAATCGGGAGTTTATCCCCAATTAATAAATAAGTAGTCCTTTGTTATTATTCGTCTCGATATCTCCGTCTTCAAACATCTTCATTTTTCGAACACGTAAACTGGTTCGAAGTGGTTTTCGTATAGGAATCACCCAAATCCAACCCCGGTTCCTTCGAGATCCAATTATCACTAAAAAGTGAATATGAGTATACAAGATTTATTAAGTCTCTTTTCACTTTAATTTCAATTCGGATGATTTCGAAATCTCTTTCTTTTATCTTAGAATAATTCTAAGTAATTCATTCTTTTGCTTTGTATAACGTCTCAATTTTCTTTTATTTTATCAAATATCTTTCTTAGATATATTCTCTTCAATTTTTCCATTTTCTTTCCAAGAGTATATGGAATCATTAAGCCTCATTTATCAAATCATTTGATTTATTTAAACCTTTCTTAAATCCTGGAATAATTCCAAATCATTTTCTCTTTTACTTTGGAAAACCTTTCCAAATCATTCATTAAATCTAAATCAAAGATTTCTGTCATTCAAGTTATTACTTTTAACTTGGGGAATATATTCCCAAATCATTTATTAAATCTTAAACAAAGATTTTCTTCCTAACTTCAAATCATATTCTTGCAAATCGAAGATTTTCATGATAAGGCGCTACTGCCACTTTAGATATGGTAAATTTCACCTCCACGGACTAATGGCAAGTAATCTTACATCATGAATATCTTTTTATTCAACGATCTTTGTCTTCAATATGTTTTTTTCGAAAATTAGCTTGAAGGGGTTTTTGGATAGGACTCACCCAAAACCGATCCCGGTTCTTCGGATAGGAACCACCCAAATCTAATTTTGGTTCCTTCATACCAATCATCGAATAAAAGATGTTAAGTGGTTAAATAAAATTCAAAGGATTTGTTTCTTTTCTTTTATCTTGGAGAAACTTAAATATGATCTTTTAGAGCATCCGGGCTTTCCTTTCGATCTATTACACCACGTACCAAAAAAGTGAAAACATAGACCTAGTAAGTTCCAGGCACCGGTTGCTCCATTCCTAACCATAGTTAAACACCTTGTTTTGTCTTCCCAGATCTCACAGGTAGGACAAATGTACTAGTTATTTCCGCATACTCATTTTGTTAATACATTCAATATTCTTTACATTTTGTTTAAGTGGTATAGACAATTCCTCTTAACCATTTATTCAAACCATTATTAAAACTTCCAATTGTCTTTAAATTTCTTAACTATTCTTTTAAAATTATTCACAAAATATATAGAAAATAATTGTTAAGTTTAAAACTACAATTCAATAGTTATTAAGAACTGCTGCGGAAAGTGTTGCGAAAAGTGTTGCAGATAGTGTTTTGAAGGCTATATTATTCAAAACGACTTTTATATCATTTAGAAATTCATCTTTTCAACTTAAATCTCTTTCAAACCATTTTAAAAGAGTTTTAGAATTTATTTTATATTTTTTTTAAACATTTAAAAAATATAATTTTGAAGGAATTTTTTTCTGGATTCTGAACTTTAAAACCGCGATGTTTTTTAGAAAATTGTTTTGGACATATTTCAAATATATAAGAGGAAATCCTGGTTTTCTTTCTTTAATTATTTAAACATGTTTAAATGTTTATAAAACATTTCTAGCTCATTTTAAAAATATTTCCAAAAGGTTTAAGCATTCCGTATACACCATTTCATTTTCAAAAGGAAAGTGATTTCCTTTGTGCTTATCGACATGTATTAACGTGGCTTGGTAAAACAATTTAACAATCATATCAATAATCAATACTTGATGATCAAAGCATATGTAAACATCCATAGAAATCATAACACATCATCAAACATGTGTATGTGTGTATAAATATAATATTAAATAGAGTTTCTCACCATAAACCAAAGCGATTAACTTCTTACCAACATTCAAACTAATCCACGCCTTACTAACTACTTCCTGCTCCACTTAAACATTAGTAAACAACTCTCCCTTCCTTTGAAGTGCTTGGCCAAGGATTGAGATGGAGGTGAGCCAAAAGTATAGAGAAGAAGTGGTAGAGCTTTGACCTTGAATTCTCAAAATTAGACCCGAAAAATAAGTCATCTTCTCTCTTGTTTTTGACTCTTTTACTCCTAAATTTTGAAAAACTTGTTAACTGAAAAATTGTTGAAAATTCTTTTCTATTGAATTTAAAAAAATAATCACTGGATTTTGGTTATTTTTAGGAAGATATGGCCAAAAGAAAAAGAGCTATTCTCGGATTTACAAATATAAAGCCCGAAAATGTACTTCAAAGGATAGAGTTTCCGGTGTAGCGAACCTCAAAACTAGAAAAAGTGATAACAACCATTGGAATTTCATATGGTATAAAAAAGATTTTTTAATTTGGATTAGTTATTATTAATTTATAATTTAAACAAAATGGCCTATTCTCTGGCTTAAAAACTGGGTCAGAGAATGCACTGGAAAGAAGTGGATTTTTGACATGGTTAATTTTAGAATGAGACAAAATGGTAAACATGAAATTTGTAGCCACTGGAAAAATACATGATTTGAAAAATTATTTTTGTATTTTGGTTTGGTTTTGAAGAAGTTATGGCTGAGAGAAGAAGAGATAAAATATAGAGAAAAAAGGAGTTTGATTTGGAGAGGATGAACATTAATTTCTTTTGAATATTTTGTAAATATTTTGACATTATTTCATTCTAGTTTTTTCCTATAACTTGGAAGGCATTAAAAAAAGAGGAAGAAGGTGAAGAAGCTTGTGAAAAGAAGAAGAAGAAATGTGAATGAAAGCGAAGAAGGAGGTGGGTATTTATAGAAAAAGAAAGAAGTGGTAAATTTACCAAAATAACCGCTTACCAAATTACCAAACTATCCTTACTTCAACCTAAAGCTAAATCCACTTTTTCAATACTTACCATCATCCTTTCACTTCTTACTTTATGTCTTAGTCACTTAAAGATTAAGTAACGAAAAGTAATTATTATTTTTGATGTGATTTGATGTTTATTTTTCTTACTTTTGTTAATTCTTACTTACTTTTACTAATGACTTCTAGAAGTTTCCTAATCATATTTTGTAAAAGTAAACATGTTTAGTTATTAAAATGTGTAATATATATGTTAAAGCATGTTAACAAAGGAGCGATAATGTTGCGACAAATTATTTTGAACAAAACGTTGATTTCGACAAAATATTTTTCGGTCACATTTTGACGTTTTTGTTAAACAATTTATTCATGTAGACTAAACTTCAAAAAAAAATTCTTACTATCTTTAAATAATTAATACAAACATGTTTGACTTATGAAATAATATAAAACAATATCCAAATCTTCTTATAAAAATACGACATCGATTTATCGATATGCGAGAAATTTGTCAATTTTATGAAGAAAGTTTTATATATTTATTGAACCATTATAAATTAAATTACTATTATTATTATCAAATGTGTTTGATATCGATTATATATATATATACTTAAAAGAATTATTGATCCTTTAAAATTTCTCAAATATTTTTCCTACTTTATCGGAATCCAACTTTTGTCAATATTGCAATGGGAATCGAAAATCTTTATTCAATATCAAAAATAAGTTTACCATTATAATTTACCATATAAAAAATGATTGTTTAAGTTTGAAAATTCTACATTTGAATATTTAAAACAATTAAATATCTCATTTTCAAAGTGTTAAAATTACGGGTCGTTACAACTATACCCTGTCCACTTTTTATATATATTTTATTGTAATACAACGCCATTGTTATCACTCCAAATTAGATTCAGAAACTCTGTAGAGAATTCATGTGAGAGTTAAATCCCTTTTCTACTTATTTCTTCTTCTGCCTCCAATCTATTCTTCTTTTGTTCTTTCTCTAATTGTTCTGAACCTAATAAAAATATATACATCTTCCTTATCATGTATATATCAGGAGAGATATCCTAGAGGAGATTGAATGGCATGTGAATCTAAGAAAAGCGAAGCTAAGACTGTTTTATGGGTTGAAACCTTAGAATTTTTTTAGTAATTGTTTGGTTTACCTCTATTGATTTGAATATGCCTTAGGGCTTTTGGGATTATATAATACGATAGATAAAATTCTTCAAAATTCTTTTTATTTCGAAATGTCAGTATGTTGAGATTCTCAATTATTTACATTAATTTGATGGAATTTGTTTAGTTTAACTTCATAGTTTATTACACTTCTCCTTCTTCTTTAGTTCAATTTGTGATTCTTTAATGAAATAAGGGGTTTAGTTTACGAATTTTATTAGTGCTTTACACCATTTATTCCTCACAAACTTCCTTTTTACCTATTTTTTTGTACAAGAGGGGTTGAATTGAATATGGAGTTTAGATTGCAATTCCTCTTGCTTAAGATATTCCATTACATTTTGTAATTAATTGGGTTTCTATTTTGTTTACAAGTCTGTTATTTCTATTTTGGTTATGAATATTTATTCCTTGTTTTGGATATTAGAAATCCTTATTTTGGTATGTTGAAATCTAGGAAATTTGAAGAAAAAGGACTTGTAATAGTATTTGTGAGGGAATTGACATTTGACACTAGTTTAGGGTGTAAAATCCCTACGTTTAGAATTTATTAGGCATTAATATTTATTTTTCTTTGTTAACGAAATTAACGTATAATTGCTGCATATAAAGTGTAGTTAATTAGTTATTTATTTTCATTTATTTCCCCTATTATGATTGTAATTGATTGTTAAGTGAAAATAAAAGGAAACTCTTATATAGCATAATTATCATTCTAAGTGGTAATATGGAAGATTCCTTATAAGCCCTTACTTATGAAACAATGAAATATGTATTATTATACATATGAAGTATATTTAATTTATGGCTAAGTGATAGGGATGAAAGGTGAATAAAGGTTAATAGAGTATATAAGTATTAAGTGGTTGTTTGAGGCCCTGCCTCTTTTCTCCAAATGAGGTATTGAATTGTGACGACCCGGAATTTTCGAGCATTTAAATCGGAATATTTAATCGATTTTAAATATTCAATAGTGTAATTTTAACTTGAATTACGGATATCACAAATTATTTGACAATTAAATTGTTGAATTAAATAATTTGACGTTGGGTATAATACTGAATCTGGAATTCTAAGCCTATAAAAAAAAAATTGATGGCTTATAGGATTTATATTGATAACGCTGAAGATAATTGAAGTTTTAAAATTGAAATTTATACTGATTTGTTCAGTTTTAAAAATATATCGTTTAAATTGAATTTAAAAATAGCCTTCCGAGGCACAGTCTCGGAATCCGACAAAACAAGTTCCATTGTGTCCGTAATATTGAATTATTATCAGATTTCAAATTTCGTATTGATCGGAGTTGTTGTGTGAGCGTACAACACATAAACGCGTTGAAATTTACAACGAAAATTCAATTTAAAATATATATGTATATTCTCACATAAGCAACCTCATCAGCCGACTTTCCTCCACATCAGCGTTTTTACAGAACACAGCCGACCAACTTTTTTCTGTCGTTCAAATCAATGTCCCTTCTCTTCCCTCAGAAGCTAAAGAAAAAGTATCTGCAATTCAAATAGGCAGTCTAATTCAATTCGTTCACCTTCTTTCCCAATTATCTCTAGATCTGTCTCAATGCAGAAATGGTCACGAGTTTAAAAAAAAAAAAAAAATTAACAAAGGATGACCAAGCTTCTGTTGGATACAAAAAGAAAATTCTCACTTCAAACGCGGCCAGTATCAATCGCGACTTCATCTCCTCTCCAATAAAAATCGATTTCGTTCGATTAATTTAAAAAGAAAACCATCTGTTCGCGTTTCGATTCGCGACGCTGGGGTGCGCGAGGTCTCGTGATGACATCGTGGGTTGGAGGCGCTTGTCTTGGAGGTTGTGGGCTTTGACCGTGTTCGAGTGGCGTTGGGGGATGCATCGAACCGCGCATGCTCTGGAAGGTCGTGGCATTAGGGTGTCGTGCGATGGAGGCCGACATATGGAGTCGTCGATCTCCTTTGGCGATGGCTTCATGGGCGAGCTGGGTTAGAATTCGTTCAATTAGGATTGGAGGGCTCGGCAAATTCGAGGTTGCCGCAGATGGGAGTGTGCGTTGGGTCGATTGGGGGTTTTGGTGGATCTGTGTTCGGAAATTAAGGTAATGCATTCTCTAATTTATCTTAATACGTATATATATATTTTAAGCAGATAAAATAAAATAAAATTTTGCAGTAGGAATTTGTTTTGATTATTACTGAAATATTCTAGAAGTATATTGAAATTTTAGATGTGGTTATAAATCATTTTAGTAAACTGAAATTAAAAAAATCTATAGGAAATCAGATTTGATCTATATATAATTAAATTTAAATAAAAGGTATATGCAGTTTCAGAACAATAACTTAATATACATATACATGTTTTAAAGTTGCTAGTTTATTTTTAAACAATGGATTTGGTGATTAACTTGTTTATTTAACACACTTATATATTTCAGTTACCAAATGGTTTAAAGGAAAATTGTATAAATTAAATGATTTGTTAACTAAGTGGAAATAAATTGTTAGGTTTATTCAAATATTAATAAAATCATATAATGTGTATTCAAGGTCTGGAACCGTGAAGAGTACAACTGGTTTAGGTTGAATTGCAAGATAAAAAGCAAAGGTGAGTTAATCTCACTCAGTTTAAATTTAAATTTAAATGATTAAATTTAATAATTGATTGTATGGTTGAATTGATTGATGGGATATAGTATAGTATAATTTGAAATTAACATATTACGTGATGCTAACGTCTGTGGATGCAGGGAAAACAGGTTGGAGGGATCCAACTGGACCCCTCACATATATTTAAATTATTCAATATTCTCTGTTGTGATTATTTGATATTCTATGATGAATTATGTGGGAATATTGAATGCTATGGTTGATTGGATATATTTGGGTAAAATGAATAAATTTTTTATATATATATAAATTGGATTTTGGAAAGAAAATAAAAGAAGTGAATTTGTAAGCGAAATAATTATAGAAAACTTGAATGAGTTAAGAATGAATTGGAAAGAAACAGGAGTAGTATTAAAATACTAATAAATAATTTTGAGTATGAAAAGAATTTTGAATAAATAGAAATTTATAAATTGTAAACTCAAGTTATATTAAGTAAAGGAATAAAGAATTATTTAAAACTTTAAAGTTTAAATTTATTTAAAGAATAAAGAAGTAACTTGAGAAATCTAAGAATTTGTATTTTCAGCTAAAAGTAATTTGACTCATAAATAAGGAAATAAAATCTAAAATTAATGGATTTTGAAATAGAAAGGAAGAAAATTGGAATTCAATTTGGAAATTGATTCAAATGATAGAAATTAGAATTTCTAGAAGAATGTGAAGAGAAGTATATTTCCCTGGATAGCCAAGTACGTTTTTATAGAAAATTTAAATATAAAATAAAAGTTTAATGTGGTTTTAAAAAGCATATTTTAGAAATTTTATTATTTCTGAATGTTTAAAATTCATAAGTAAGTATTTTTCAAATCTATTATTGTAATAACTATTTAAATGTGACTTAGTATTTTATTCTTAAGAGTGAAAACCTAGTTTTATATTTTATAAAGTAACCTTATTTTTATAAATCATATAGTATGTATTTTTAGTAAATTATTGAAGTAGTTTTTAAAATGAATGTTTTAAAATATATTTCAAAGTAAAGTGTTTTTAAATTTATTTTAGAAATCTTAAGTTTTGTGCTTGGCGATTTCAGTGGAAATAGAAATTATTTGGGAAATTGATTCTGAGAAAGGAAGATAGTTTTAAAACTGTTTCCAAAAGGGTTTGAAAAGTAGAAATATATCTTGTGAGGATATTTTTGGGGGAAATAAATAATTCGGGAAAATTATTTATTGGTTGATGGTTGATTGTGAATATTAATTGATAGTTAAATAACCGACTATCAATATTGGCCAATTGCGTTGATCGTTTCGAAGAGACCGGGATCGAGATTTATTTCTCGAAAACCACTTCGATCCGGTTTGTACGTTTCGTGCGAAAAACGATTTTGAATTCGAAGATGGAGCAATGAAGTGCAAGGGCTAGTCGCTACTAATCCTGAGGATATTTCCAAAATGGATGTAGTAGGAATAGTGCCTTCGGTTCCGTTCGAACCCGGGACGGACTTGTATGGATGAATGCTTGCGAAACATCGTCAGGAGGGCGATGGGCATTCTAAGTAAATACGTTCTAAAGGCAACGCTTAGCCTCAAGCCTCATCAACCGGGAATGACTGAAAATCAGGGGATATGCAGCAAGGTTAGGTGGGTCATGCCCAAGCAGGACAAGATAATTCCCCTGTCTAGATGTCCCTTATATATCTTTCGGCTTAGTGGGTGGTTGGTCGCGCCAACCACGGGGTTTATCTTGTTCGGGACTGTTCAGTAAGGAATGGTTCCGGCCTTGTGTTGCAGGGGATGAAGGGAGTAATCCTCGGTACGGTGATCTAGGCCCCGTACTGTGACAGGTGGTACCCCAGTGCCTAGTCATTGTTGGAAATCCATTCTCCCTACGAGCCTTGTACGAGTTTTGTTTGTATTACCCACTTTTGTGGCTAGTAGCTGGAATTTAATGAATGTAACAATTTCGGCTATTTTATAAGTATTTGTATATAGACCCTATTATAATATCAGAGGATTTCTATAAAAATTGGTTTAGCTATCGTAAGGTAAAAACCCGACATGTTTATTTGTGGCGTGGTCTTACGAGATGCTTTTAGTTTTCAAAGGATTTTTGAAACTTTAATAATCAATTGGGTGTGATTTTCTCACTCTGGTATTCCAGACTGACTCGGGTGTTATTTAACTATAATGCTCGGGTCAGACCGAGTATTATAGGATACAGGATATGATGCTGTGGAGCTCAGGAGACGAGCTGGATGACGATTACGTATTCTCGTACTTATATATATATTTCCGATGCGTTTGAGTTGTTGTGTACTTTGAGTTGTTGTGTACCCATTGTATGTGATTGATGTGAGCCGTGACTGATGTACTCTGATGATGTAATATATGTAAATAGAAATATTTAATGTTGAGTAAAGTTTATTTATTATCTATTATATTTTATTCCGCTGCGATGGTTAGATTCTTTTGTTGTTTTCAATTCTCTTCTTCTACCTCTTCTTCTTAAACCCAAATGGTTCGTATTTCTGTGCAACTTGAGTTGATTTAGGTAGAATAGTGTTGACTCAAGGGGTACGGATTTGCGGGCTGTTACACTTGGTATCAGAGCTTAGGTTGGTGATAACCTTGGCTCTGTTGGGAATAACTCAAATAGAGTCCGTAGTACTCTAGAATGAGTTTGAGCGTATTAATAGATATGAGCGCGTATTTGTTAGTGAATATAAAATGGTTTTATATTGTGTTGATTGGTGTATTGAGTGGTATATGAACCTTCGTCGGCACAGCCTCGAAAACTGTATCGAAGGGGTTTCTAAATACTTTAATAGAACAATTGACACAATATTGTTTTAAATGTGGGTAAATGAAATAATTTTACCCAAAAATATATTTTGATATAAAAGAAATATTTTCTTAAATTATACATTATTTGGGTGTTTGGATGATAATATTTTGAACAGATAAGATAATAAAAAAATGAAATTTCAATTAGAAATTGAAATTATAACCAAAGATTAAGAAAATAAATTCAAGTAATAAAATGAAATTTGTAAATATGAATTATAAAGGTAATTTATAAATTGAAATAAAAACCAAATGAGAATTTGTATGAACATAAACCATGCAAATGAATTATACGTAAATTTGATTTAAGCAGGATTTGGAAGTGTTTTGAAGATAAATGATAGCATTGTTTTGAAGATATTTCTGAATGGAAATCTGTTTTAAATGGATTTTGAAAGTAATATAGCATTGAAATCACTTGGATTATTGAAAAATAATTCTGATGATGACGGCCGCATCATCAGTATTCGTTTTCGAATTTCTAAGTGAAGTAATGCTACCAAATTGATTTTGTTTAGAAAAGCAAGTTGTTTTTGAAATTCCAAAGGAAATTTGTTGGGAATAAAACCAAGATTGGTTTAAAAATTTGAGAAGTGTGATTTGGGATATTGGAGATTTCAAAATGATTTGAAGGCAAAAGCCGAGTGTATAAAATTCTGATGAGGTAAGTTGTAAGCTTATAAATTGAGATGATTTTTAAATCAGAAATGGAATATAAGCTTTGAATGTTGGAACTTAAATTTTAAAGAAAAGTTAAAGATGGAATTAACTTAGATTTGGAAATAAAGATTTGATTGGATTGAGATTGATTGAATAAGTTGAAATCAAATTTGATTAAATAAATCTGAGTTAGAATTAAATTGAAAATGGAATGCAAAGCCCAAAATCAATATTGTGATGAATTGAAAAATGAAATGAGGATCCAAACTTGAAGTATAAAATAAATATTGAACTTAAGAAAATTAAATGGAGTGATATTTTAAATAAAATTTCAAATGTGGGATTATGAATAATGGGAGAACTAATTGGATAATAAATTAGTTAATGAAATTGAATTGTGAGTTTATGATGAGGTTTGAAAATAAAACTCAAGTTATAATTAAATTCGACTTACATTGTCGATGAAGAAAATATAATGGAAAGTGGCCTTGCAATTAATTAATTGATTTGTGAACCAAATTGCAATGTAAGTTAATAAATTGGATGGTAAGTTAAAATGTAAATGGTGAAATCAGAACTTGAGTTATTAATTAAAATTTAACTTGAAGTGTTAACAAATTAAAAATAATTGGGAATTGTATCGAAAAAAAAAAATGGATCTGGATTTAAAATAGTAATGGTATGAATTGCAAATAAAATCCAAATATGTGGAAATAAATTGGATATGGCTCTGTAATAAATTGAGTCAAGCTGAGTATAAAAGAGAAAATATACTTGTAAGATGGAAATGAGCTTAAGTATAAAATTTGAATAAATTGAAGGAAATTGACTTAAGCTAAATAAATGAAAGAGAGTTGAATTGAATTCAACTTAAACAAAGTTTAATGATATTGGGTTGGATTTAAATTAAGTGAAAATAAATTGTTAATCGAAATAAAATTCGATGAGTATTAACTAATATTAATGGAATGGAATTCCAGAATAAATAATTGTAAACCATTTAAAAAAATTATTAAGGAATTGAAATAACTGGAGACAATAGGGAAAATAGGACGTTTCAAGTTTATTAGAATGGTTTAAGTGAATGTGGATAAATTAATATTATTGAATAAATATAAATGGATGGAATAAATAAGTATCAAATGAAATGTGATTTAAATAAGTTGAGAAATGGTTCTTGAATGAAATAGCTTGGATTATTTTTGAGCTAAATAAAGTAGTTCGGAATAAACAAATATGGAATGAAATGTAAATAAATGAATTGTAAATAAAATTTAAATAGAATGTGTCGAGCTAAATAATTGATTGTGAATGGATTAAAATAAAGGGGAAGCTTAATTGGTAATGGAGATGAAGCCTAGATTGTTAATGGTTTTGAATGGACTAGTTTAGTCAATAAAATTTAAATGCAATAAAACTGAGAAATGTGGATTGTGAATAAATCCGAAATGGAACTGAACTAAGTGTAAGTTGAGTTGGAGTTAATTTAAATTGATTATAGAACCCAAGTGTTTATTTATTCACATAAATCTCGTCGAATTTCATAGAATAAATTGTTATTGGATATAATGGAAGTAATTAAATTCTATAAATGGATAGAAGTAAAATAAATTGATTTTGTAAGCAATTGAATTAAATGTGAGTTCAATTTGCTTAAGAATAAATTAAAAGTAAGCAATTGAATTCTAAACCATTCAAATTGATGGAATTGTATACGAATGAATCGAAAACCATCCGAATTGAGTGAAAATGGTTATAAATAAATTGGAACAGTTGAATTAGCATGGAAACTATATAAATTGCTTACAGAAAAATGTTTGGTATGAGTTTCTTTTAGAATTCATATGTTTTAACTATTACAAATAAGTGATACGTTGTTAAACTTCATATATTTGGCACTTACATGTTTAAATTGAGTAAGTACAGGTACCTGGAAGCCGTGAGGCTGGATTTGGCAGTGCTACTTGCTAAAAATAATAAGCTGCTTGCTTAAAATGCTAAATAAGGTACGCCTACGCAATAAAAATAGGAAATATGAACTGTTTTTGGTTTTTCCGACCGTGTGGGTCGATGTATATATATTTATCTCTTTTGTCAAATTGCAAAAGCTCCTCCGTACAAAGGGGACTCTGCCAAAATTTTTCAGAAATTTTGAGAGTTAGAAATTTTTTTGAAAATTTTGGAAAATTTTGTTAACGACAAAACTATTTAGAATGGGAAACTAAAATAAGTTAGTAAATGAAACTAATTAAAGTAATGACTTAAATTAGGAATAAATGAAGGATAAAAATTAAAAATTCAAAGTTGAAATAAATGGAATACATATGTAATGTGGAAATCGATTTGAATAGAAGTAAGTATAAACTAAAAGAGGTAAAGAGAAATAAAGAAAAGAAACATATAAAATGTTTGTACTAACTTAAGAAAGGAATGGTAAATTCTAGATTGGAAATTGATATTACAAATATAATCTAAGATAATATTGAAATGAATAGATATTGACATTTTGTAAGAAAATCGATAAATTGTTTTGGAATATTGTGATTGGATATTAGTACCAAGCAGGTTATGCAGGTATTGTAAAAAGGGAAAAGAGAATTGGTTTTTGATTCAGAAGATAAATTTGAATTGCCCGACAATAAGGTATGTATTTAAATTTGGTATGGAATTTGATTTGGATTTGGATTTGGATTGAGCCACTTGGCTTTTTGTTTTCTTTTTGGATTTGGGAGGCCGTAGAGCCCTTTTGTAGTTGTACCGAGTCAGCCGCGCAAAGGAGACGCTGGCAAAAATTTTCGGAAAATTAGGGAGTTAGAAAAATTTTGACGAAATTTTGATTATCCAAAATTTGGAGTAAATTAGATTTGAATAATTGAATAAGTAAAATTATTTGGTAACTAAGGAAAGTTTGGGAAATTAGTAAGAAAGATAATGGGTCTTTTGTAAAAAGATAATTGGTAAGGATGTTGAATTGTTTGGTTTTGAGGAAAAGTAAACGGGTATTGGACCATTCTTCCTAACTAGTAATTTCGGGGACGAAATTCTTTTAAGGGGGGAGGAATGTGACGACCCGGAATTTTCGAGCATTTAAATCGGAATATTTAATCGATTTTAAATATTCAATAGTGTAATTTTAACTTGAATTACGGATATCACAAATTATTTGACAATTAAATTGTTGAATTAAATAATTTGACGTTGGGTATAATACTGAATCTGGAATTCTAAGCCTATAAAAAAAAAATTGATGGCTTATAGGATTTATATTGATAACGCTGAAGATAATTGAAGTTTTAAAATTGAAATTTATACTGATTTGTTCAGTTTTAAAAATATATCGTTTAAATTGAATTTAAAAATAGCCTTCCGAGGCACAGTCTCGGAATCCGACAAAACAAGTTCCATTGTGTCCGTAATATTGAATTATTATCAGATTTCAAATTTCGTATTGATCGGAGTTGTTGTGTGAGCGTACAACACATAAACGCGTTGAAATTTACAACGAAAATTCAATTTAAAATATATATGTATATTCTCACATAAGCAACCTCATCAGCCGACTTTCCTCCACATCAGCGTTTTTACAGAACACAGCCGACCAACTTTTTTCTGTCGTTCAAATCAATGTCCCTTCTCTTCCCTCAGAAGCTAAAGAAAAAGTATCTGCAATTCAAATAGGCAGTCTAATTCAATTCGTTCACCTTCTTTCCCAATTATCTCTAGATCTGTCTCAATGCAGAAATGGTCACGAGTTTAAAAAAAAAAAAAAATTAACAAAGGATGACCAAGCTTCTGTTGGATACAAAAAGAAAATTCTCACTTCAAACGCGGCCAGTATCAATCGCGACTTCATCTCCTCTCCAATAAAAATCGATTTCGTTCGATTAATTTAAAAAGAAAACCATCTGTTCGCGTTTCGATTCGCGACGCTGGGGTGCGCGAGGTCTCGTGATGACATCGTGGGTTGGAGGCGCTTGTCTTGGAGGTTGTGGGCTTTGACCGTGTTCGAGTGGCGTTGGGGGATGCATCGAACCGCGCATGCTCTGGAAGGTCGTGGCATTAGGGTGTCGTGCGATGGAGGCCGACATATGGAGTCGTCGATCTCCTTTGGCGATGGCTTCATGGGCGAGCTGGGTTAGAATTCGTTCAATTAGGATTGGAGGGCTCGGCAAATTCGAGGTTGCCGCAGATGGGAGTGTGCGTTGGGTCGATTGGGGGTTTTGGTGGATCTGTGTTCGGAAATTAAGGTAATGCATTCTCTAATTTATCTTAATACGTATATATATATTTTAAGCAGATAAAATAAAATAAAATTTTGCAGTAGGAATTTGTTTTGATTATTACTGAAATATTCTAGAAGTATATTGAAATTTTAGATGTGGTTATAAATCATTTTAGTAAACTGAAATTAAAAAAATCTATAGGAAATCAGATTTGATCTATATATAATTAAATTTAAATAAAAGGTATATGCAGTTTCAGAACAATAACTTAATATACATATACATGTTTTAAAGTTGCTAGTTTATTTTTAAACAATGGATTTGGTGATTAACTTGTTTATTTAACACACTTATATATTTCAGTTACCAAATGGTTTAAAGGAAAATTGTATAAATTAAATGATTTGTTAACTAAGTGGAAATAAATTGTTAGGTTTATTCAAATATTAATAAAATCATATAATGTGTATTCAAGGTCTGGAACCGTGAAGAGTACAACTGGTTTAGGTTGAATTGCAAGATAAAAAGCAAAGGTGAGTTAATCTCACTCAGTTTAAATTTAAATTTAAATGATTAAATTTAATAATTGATTGTATGGTTGAATTGATTGATGGGATATAGTATAGTATAATTTGAAATTAACATATTACGTGATGCTAACGTCTGTGGATGCAGGGAAAACAGGTTGGAGGGATCCAACTGGACCCCTCACATATATTTAAATTATTCAATATTCTCTGTTGTGATTATTTGATATTCTATGATGAATTATGTGGGAATATTGAATGCTATGGTTGATTGGATATATTTGGGTAAAATGAATAAATTTTTTATATATATATAAATTGGATTTTGGAAAGAAAATAAAAGAAGTGAATTTGTAAGCGAAATAATTATAGAAAACTTGAATGAGTTAAGAATGAATTGGAAAGAAACAGGAGTAGTATTAAAATACTAATAAATAATTTTGAGTATGAAAAGAATCTTGAATAAATAGAAATTTATAAATTGTAAACTCAAGTTATATTAAGTAAAGGAATAAAGAATTATTTAAAACTTTAAAGTTTAAATTTATTTAAAGAATAAAGAAGTAACTTGAGAAATCTAAGAATTTGTATTTTCAGCTAAAAGTAATTTGACTCATAAATAAGGAAATAAAATCTAAAATTAATGGATTTTGAAATAGAAAGGAAGAAAATTGGAATTCAATTTGGAAATTGATTCAAATGATAGAAATTAGAATTTCTAGAAGAATGTGAAGAGAAGTATATTTCCCTGGATAGCCAAGTACGTTTTTATAGAAAATTTAAATATAAAATAAAAGTTTAATGTGGTTTTAAAAAGCATATTTTAGAAATTTTATTATTTCTGAATGTTTAAAATTCATAAGTAAGTATTTTTCAAATCTATTATTGTAATAACTATTTAAATGTGACTTAGTATTTTATTCTTAAGAGTGAAAACCTAGTTTTATATTTTATAAAGTAACCTTATTTTTATAAATCATATAGTATGTATTTTTAGTAAATTATTGAAGTAGTTTTTAAAATGAATGTTTTAAAATATATTTCAAAGTAAAGTGTTTTTAAATTTATTTTAGAAATCTTAAGTTTTGTGCTTGGCGATTTCAGTGGAAATAGAAATTATTTGGGAAATTGATTCTGAGAAAGGAAGATAGTTTTAAAACTGTTTCCAAAAGGGTTTGAAAAGTAGAAATATATCTTGTGAGGATATTTTTGGGGGAAATAAATAATTCGGGAAAATTATTTATTGGTTGATGGTTGATTGTGAATATTAATTGATAGTTAAATAACCGACTATCAATATTGGCCAATTGCGTTGATCGTTTCGAAGAGACCGGGATCGAGATTTATTTCTCGAAAACCACTTCGATCCGGTTTGTACGTTTCGTGCGAAAAACGATTTTGAATTCGAAGATGGAGCAATGAAGTGCAAGGGCTAGTCGCTACTAATCCTGAGGATATTTCCAAAATGGATGTAGTAGGAATAGTGCCTTCGGTTCCGTTCGAACCCGGGACGGACTTGTATGGATGAATGCTTGCGAAACATCGTCAGGAGGGCGATGGGCATTCTAAGTAAATACGTTCTAAAGGCAACGCTTAGCCTCAAGCCTCATCAACCGGGAATGACTGAAAATCAGGGGATATGCAGCAAGGTTAGGTGGGTCATGCCCAAGCAGGACAAGATAATTCCCCTGTCTAGATGTCCCTTATATATCTTTCGGCTTAGTGGGTGGTTGGTCGCGCCAACCACGGGGTTTATCTTGTTCGGGACTGTTCAGTAAGGAATGGTTCCGGCCTTGTGTTGCAGGGGATGAAGGGAGTAATCCTCGGTACGGTGATCTAGGCCCCGTACTGTGACAGGTGGTACCCCAGTGCCTAGTCATTGTTGGAAATCCATTCTCCCTACGAGCCTTGTACGAGTTTTGTTTGTATTACCCACTTTTGTGGCTAGTAGCTGGAATTTAATGAATGTAACAATTTCGGCTATTTTATAAGTATTTGTATATAGACCCTATTATAATATCAGAGGATTTCTATAAAAATTGGTTTAGCTATCGTAAGGTAAAAACCCGACATGTTTATTTGTGGCGTGGTCTTACGAGATGCTTTTAGTTTTCAAAGGATTTTTGAAACTTTAATAATCAATTGGGTGTGATTTTCTCACTCTGGTATTCCAGACTGACTCGGGTGTTATTTAACTATAATGCTCGGGTCAGACCGAGTATTATAGGATACAGGATATGATGCTGTGGAGCTCAGGAGACGAGCTGGATGACGATTACGTATTCTCGTACTTATATATATATTTCCGATGCGTTTGAGTTGTTGTGTACTTTGAGTTGTTGTGTACCCATTGTATGTGATTGATGTGAGCCGTGACTGATGTACTCTGATGATGTAATATATGTAAATAGAAATATTTAATGTTGAGTAAAGTTTATTTATTATCTATTATATTTTATTCCGCTGCGATGGTTAGATTCTTTTGTTGTTTTCAATTCTCTTCTTCTACCTCTTCTTCTTAAACCCAAATGGTTCGTATTTCTGTGCAACTTGAGTTGATTTAGGTAGAATAGTGTTGACTCAAGGGGTACGGATTTGCGGGCTGTTACATGAATAGCCTACGGGACACATAATGTGGTATCTCTATAGGGTTTCGCTTCTGGAAAAGGTATTAAGTGACCGATAGAGGGTCCGCCTTTCCAAATAAAGAAGTGCTAAGCGACTTGAAATTCCATATGATGCGAGCTAGATAGTACCATTGAGGAGCACGCCTTGGAATAGGTATTAAATGATGGGGTATGCCTTTATTAAGGTTTTAAATGATCAGAGTCTGCATATTCTCTAATAAATGGTATTAAGTGGCTTGGGTACTATCTCTTGCAGCACTAGTTAATTGTAATGTGGGATTTGGTTTATGGGATTTTGGAGACTTGCTTCTTTCCTTAATAAGAAGTATTAAATGATTTTAATGGTTTTATGTTCGTAAACATATTTTTGTTTTGAAATATACCGCGTAAGTATCGAAAAGGTAAGACTCAAGGTTTTTATTCACCAAACACTTGTTGTCCTAAATCCATCCTCATTACAACACAGGTTAAAGGACATTGATGGTGATGATGCTTAGAGATGAATGTGTTTTTATATGGCACCATTTATCATTTTCCTTTACTTTTATATGTACCTATGTATCTAAACTATTTAACGAATTTATGATACGATTTGATGGTACTTCGTTTTTTAACATATTTATGATTTTGAAATAAATGAGATCAGTTTGCTATTATATTATGTTCCATTTGCTGTGAGTTCTAAAAGTTTAGTTATGGCTCTATAAGGTTATTTTCTTAATTCTACCAACAGCTTACCTTAGAATAGACCTAAGTTTCGATGGGCCTTTTTTATGTCGAAATTTAGGCCTATTCCGTGGTAGGATGTTATATTTGGTATCAGAGCTTAGATTACCCGATCAATGGGGAAAACTATACCTATGAGAGACATACTTGTTATTTTGAAAAGGTTTTTCAAAAAGAATTTTCAAAATTCTTATTATGTATATATGTATGTGTGTGTGTGTGTGTGTGTGTGTGTATACCCTATTTTTTTTTGAACATACGCATATACACTAGGCAACACTTCTCTTTTAGCATATAAATACTATCTCAGGAAATCATCACCAAAGATTTAACCTACAGATAGTTGATATGGCCGATAATCAACCTTCTTCCAAATAAGGGAACCCTAACCATGGATGAACACCTATTTATGGAATGCCCGAATGGTCTTGACAATATCTTAGGACTGTTTGGTAGAATCCTATTCCTCCAACTGCACCAATGGCACCTGCTGCCTCACCCATTGATGCAGTAGCGCATTCTATCGACTTTCCTAAGTTGTATAAGGTCTTTCTCAATATAGAAGGGAAGATATACTCTAGAGCCAAAGGATATTTGGAAGCTAAAGTTTGGGTGAGTATCTATGAGAAATATTTAGAGAGCTTGGTTGCGATGATCAGCTAAGAAGAAGAATAATAGCTTGACACCTAAAGGAGGAAGCTTTGGATAGGTGGAACTTTGTGACTAATGAGCACCCTTGAAGGATATTCTCTTGGGATGAATTCTAGAATAGATTTGAGACGAGATTCATGTCCAGAGCAGAGGTTAGCTTATAAATGGAAAGGTTCGTTCAGCTAAGACAAAGAGGTTTTACACTCAAGGAGTACAAGCTAAGTTTACCGAATTGGCTAAATTTGGGATGAAACTAATAGATACACCTATGAAAAAGGCAATGAAGTTTGTGAAGGGCTTAAATTCCCCGTTAAAAGAAATGATGTGGACCCAAGTGCCTATAGGGGCCACTTATGAGATATTGGTGGAAATGGAAATTTTGAATGGCTAATACGGAAGAAAAGGAAGTAGGAAAGAAGACTATATCGGCCCAAAAACAAGGAGGGTCCAAGAAGAGAATCTTTCGGGCCAATAAGAAGTTGAAGGGGAAGTTTAAGAAGGGTGGTAAGGTGTGTTAGAGATGCCAAAAGAAGCATCATGAAATCAAAGGTTATTGGGTAAGTCTAATGAAGGAAGCCTTTAAAGGAAAGTGCTTTAATTGCCATGAGGAAGGGCATAACAAGAATCAGTGCCCCAAGATGGATAAGAAAGGATCAAGTAGACAAGCCTTTGCTATTGAGGTTGTCGCTATTGCTAGTAAACTACCAAGGGACTAAGGAAAAGTAGCTCTAGAAGATATAACTTTAATTTTTGGGTTACTATCGACACCCTATTTTCTTCAGGGGCATCACATTCCTTCATAACAAGGAACATGGTAAATTTCTTAAACCTTCAAACCTAGATGGTTAATAGCCCAATAGAGGTTTTCAATCCTATTAGGGGTTCGGCTATCTTTCTCTTATTTACAAAGACCTGGTGTTAGTCATACACGACGTTAATTTCATATGCCATGCATATGTTCTAAATTTTGATGGGTATTGACTTATCTTAGGTATAAATTGTTTGTTACATTATGGAGACATTCTTGATTGTGATATTGTTATATTATGGAGACATTCTTGATTGTGATAAGTTGGTTGTACGACTAAGGAATTGTGGAGGTCGTGACCAAGAAGTTCTTTGTACACCCAAAGATTTTGTTAAGTGAAGTCATTATACTTACCAAGTTAGTCTTTTATTGGAGAACCATAATCTATAACCTTAGTTTGGGAATTTCTTGATGTCTTCGAGTAGGTCTCGGGTCTCCCACCCCATAGGGAGATCGAATTCCAAATCAATTCGGAGAAGGATGCAAGGCATGTCGTCCTACCATTGAGGCATATGGCACCCAAAGAAAGAAGGGAGTTGGATAAGAAAATCTCAGAGCTATTGAAGACATTCGTAAGAGTACTTTTGAATGGGAAGCCCCTGTTGTATTTTCCACTAAGGCAGATGATTCTTTGAGACTTTGTGTCGGTTATAGGGAATTGAACAAGTTGAAAAGGAAGAATAGGTACCCTTTACTTAGGGTTGACGACTTTTTTGACCAACTTGTAGAAACTAGGGTTTTTCCCAATTAGACGTAGCAACGAGATATCATCAGTTAAGTATAGCATAATAGGACAAGTCAAAGACCGCATTATGCACTCAAGATGGGCTCTATGAGTGGGAAGTAATGCCTTTTGGATTGACGAATGCCCAACATACTTTGTAGATTTGACGAGTAGAGTATTTAGGGGGTAACTCAATAAATTCATCATGGTATCTATTGATGATATCTTGGTTTTCTACAAAGGCAAGAAGGAGCATGAGGACCACCATAGGGAGGTATTAGTGACTTCAAGGAGGAACCAACTCAAGGCCAAATTGTCTAAATGTCACTTTTGGAAAATGATGTTAGATTTCTTGGACATATTGTTTCGAAGCATAGACCGACTAGTGATCCTGCCAAAGTGAAAATTGTCCAAGGATGGGACCCTAAGAGGGCATCAGAGGTTAGAAGTTTTCTAGGGTTAGCAGGATACTAGAGAACATTCATCTAGAACTTTGTGATAATAGCTGCCTTCTTAACCCAATTGACTACGAAGAACCTAGTTTTTGCTAAGGACGAAAGATGCAGTAAGGTGTTTAAGAAGCTTAAGGAGTCACTGATTAGTGCACCTGTGCTCACCATTCCCAATAGAACCAAACTGTTTATGGTTTTTAAAGATGCTTGTGGCATGGGATCATGAGCATTTTAACGCAAGAAGGGAAAGTAGTTGCTTATGCTAGTAGGCAGCTAAAAGATCATGCGAAGAGGTATCCAGTGCATGAATTAGAATTGGCAGCTATTGTCTTTGCCTTAAAGATATGGAGACATTATCTCTTGGAAGAAAGGTTTGAGTTATTCACTGATCACAAATCACTCAAATACCTATTTTTCCAAAAAGATTTGAAATCTTAGATAGCAGAGCTGGATGGAGCATATAGCATCATTTGATTTTAATATTCAGTATACCCCTGGAAAAGGGAACTATTAACCCAAAAAATGGATCAACTCCTAGGTCTGAGTTTGAAAGCACTAACCCTGCTAGCAGTATCACAGATAATAGATATAGAAAAGGAATTGTAAAGGAAAGAAGATAGAGAAATTTTATAGTGGTTCGGCTATTAATGAAGCCTACATCCACTTTATTGTTTTATTATAGATTGATTGTTGTTACAAAAAGTGTTTAATTACAAGGCTTTGATTACCCTTAGGTAGGTTGAATCCCCGGAATTGGAACCACAAGAGAATCACGGTGAATCCCTTTATAGATTGTTGTAAGGGGGTAGAGAGTGAAGAATGTTTCTAGCATAGCTTCAGCAACCAGTCCGGAGAAGATCCAGTTTATTTTATAGGAAGGACGGTATTTATTGAGATAAGAGAGCTCTGGGCTAGGCCTACTCACTGACTGCTGGAAGATGGATGCATAACGACCTAGAGGAGCTTAACTCGCGATCCGAGCCAAAACCATGAATCATTAGTGATCCATGGCCATGGATTGCGAGCAATCCATAGATTTGGATCGATCGCGAACTAATTACTTGACTGCTCACCCTCCATCACTTCATCCCACTAGGTCTCTATAACATTACACTGTATGGATTGCTAGAAATCCATAGTGTATGGATTGCTAGAAATCCATAGTGTATGGATTGCTGGCGATCCATAGACTTAGTAATTTTGTGCTCTATCTTTTAGGCTTTCCACCACATGATTATCTCAGATGAATCATCATGATGCATGGATCGCTGGCGATCCATAGGGCCTGGATCGTATGCGATCATAGAGTATGGATCACTCGCGATCCAAGCACTTGGTTGGTTTTTGGAGTTTGACATGCAGAGTGCTTTCTTGGATTTGTATCATCATTGTTCATGTAGCCTCATTGCACGTTGTTTTTGTTCCAATGACTATCTTCTAGCTAGTTCTACTTAGCCGTTGATTGGGATGGATTGACGCTGGTTTCTTGGTTATGTGAAATTGAGTCGTTGCTTTAGTAATATGACTTGGCTCTCGTTAACTCCTTGCCTTAGCCTTTTTGGTTAAGTTCTAAGCCATTCTGATTTGGTGTTGGTGTTCTGACCTCCCTAAGTTCTAACGAGTTAAAAAGCCGGTTAACACTTGCCTCCCAAAGTACGCCTTTTAAATGAAAGGTGTGCTTTGCTTAAGAACGAGCTCCTGTCTCCAATCTTCGATAAATGAGCTCCCCAGCCACTTTAGCGTTGGTGAATCATCCAGTTCCTTTGGATTCTCCTGCCAGTCACTAGTCGTTTCAAACCTATTATAACTTAAATCTCTAAACTCTGCCTAAGTGTAATCTATACATCGCAATTATTCCGATTTCATTCGGAGTTATTACATCACGTGTCTCTAATTACATTACACATCTCTAACCATCCAACGTTCATTCGAGATTTACGTCACCACCAATTTTTGCTTCTCATTCCGAGTTGTCATATCATATATCAAGATCACATTATATATCAAAATCACATCATATCACATCATATATCATAATCACATTATATCACATCATATATCAAATTCATCCCGTGTTCATCCAGGATTTATTCATTTTATTCCATTTGTAAGGCATTCAAATCCTTTTTGCAAAGCAAAATCTAAATCTTTCTAGACCGTTTAAGCTTGATATATGACCTCTTCGAATTGTTTAATGTTTAGTTTAACGTGTGATCTTTCTGGATCATTTGATGTTTAGTTTAAAATGTGATCTCTATAGATCATTTAATGTTTTAAGTTAAGGGGACGATCTCTCTAGATGATTTGTTTGTTAGGTCAAAGAGGATTAAGTAAGCCCATCTACTCACTCTCCGGCGAGGGGACTTACTTCTAACACTCGGGTCCCGTGGTGGGACTCTAAGACGATCAATATCCTACAAATCCATCCACTCGCCCTTTGGCGAGGGGACTTACACCTTGCACACCGGTCTCGTGGCAGGATTCTAAGGCAATCAATATCAGTCATCACAATCAATGTGTATTTTTTAAAAATTCAAATCAAAAGAAATAAGCAGAAATTAAATAAGTAGGAATCCAAAATATTCATCTCAGGCGTCTGACTCAGAGCTTGCGTAGGAACCATTCGGGATCCTATGCATGTGTAAGCGACCTTTGATTATTATTGTCCTAAGTTCTCTCAGGCATCCGACTCAGAGCGTGCCTAGGGACCGTTGGGACTCTGTACACATGTAAGCGACCTTCGATCATTATCTGCATACCAAAAAAAGTGCGGAAAAAGAAATGATAAAACAAAGCATTGGAACCGAATCCGACTCCCATTTATCTCGATCATGGGATATTTGTCTTGGTTCAAATCCCTGGGGGTTTCTTGTTGCATTATTTGCCATGAATGGGGGTTGTCTCTATAATTCTACTGCAATTTTGTTCCTCACATACTGTGGCAGTTGGTTGTTCCAGACCAATTCTTCTATTAGATAATGAAGATGTCGATACTCATTCGTTTATGCCCATTCAGCTCATGGAGGATGCAAAATTTTCCAAATTTTTTCTCTCGGTCAGTGTGCTCCCTCCTTAGTGGCCTTCAGTATAGGTTCTGCCCTCTCGTATTTAGAATACCTCTCTGGTGTTTCAGTCGAATACGTGTATGAAGAGAATCTTGGCTCTTTTTCCTGTCGTTTTGGGTCTTTGATATCGTCGTTGGCTTTCCTCTTCCCTTTGTCTTTTCCCATTCCACCTCCAGAGGGTTCCCTTCCTATGATGACATTTATTTCAGCATCTACATCTTCATCCTCGTCTTCAGCATCTTTTCGACGTAGTTATATCTCACCTTCGTAATAGAATTACACAAGGTCCATTAGTGGATCCCTTTTCAGTGTGGCTTTGAAATCAGTCTTATTCGCGACTCCAGATACTGCTGCCATTAGGATAAATGATGGGTCTGGTTTGTTTACCATGACTGCCGCCGCATTGAATATTGTTAAATAATTTCTCAAGGACCCTCTAGGCCTTTGTTCTACGTTTGAGAGTGTAAGTACATTCCTTGGTTGTGAGACATGAAACCTTAACTATCTTAAGAACCTGCTCACTAAGTCGGTCTATGTGCTTATGGACCCATTTTTCGATTGTCTAAACCACATCGCAGCCAAATCTAATAAGCATAAGGGGAAGCACCGCCCCATCACTTCCTCAGAAGCACCCAACACCTCCACATGTTGGATGTATCTCATCATATGAATCATTGGTTCTGTCGTCCGGTCGTACATTTTCAGTATTGGAAGCTTGAAATCAGGAGGATTTCTCATGTTTTGAATATTAGCAGTAAATGGATTTATGTTCACATCTTCCAGACCCAGATCTAGGGGTCCTCATCTAATGAATCTTCATACCAATTCAGCAATTCTGTTCTCACCATCCAATGAAGGCCATTGTCCTAAAGTAATACTTTGCCCATGCCCCATTGGGGGTATTTGGGGATGGAATCTTCCGGCAGCATACCTATGTTTTGATTCGTGACTCTAGCTTTATTTATTCCTTCATTCCTTTGAGGAAGTTCTGGTACATATCCTTCTATCACCCGCATCCTAGTATTCGGATTAGCTCCCGTACCACTAATCCCTGGTGTTTCAATAGTTACTTCGACATTGGTATCGATTCCCATGTTGATTCCAGGGCTGCCCCATGTGATGGTTGCTTTGGGCATAGGGGCAAGACTCCACCTTGCTTCAACCCAACTCCGGCAGTCCTGTTATTGTTCCTCGGAGTTTGATTCCTATTCCCCACAGATCTAGCCATCCCTTATAGCTTCATCCTCTGGAAGAATCTGTCCATCATTTCCTATTGTCTAGCTGAGAGTCCATCCTACATCTCTTTCATCATCCTTTCCAGCTCCTCGCTAATCACATAAATGGGTCGATGAGAATTTGAGGACACTTCCTGGCTGCCCCAAACTCCTGTTGACTTGCTTCAGTTTCAGATCTTGTGTTGGGACTCTTTATTTTCTTTAAATCTCGGATTCAAACTTTCATTCTTCAACTCTCGTTCAAGGTTCTAAGTGAAAGCACCAAAATGTTAACCTAAAAAATAGATTAGCACCCTGGTTCGAGTTTGAAAGCACCGGCGCTATTCTGAAAAAGCAATACCATAGATAACAGATATAGAAAAAGAACATTAAAAGAAAGAATATAGAGAATTTTTATAGTGGTTCGACCGTTAATGAGGCCTATGTCCACCTTATAGTTTTATTATAGACCGAATGATGTTACAACATGTGTTTTATTACAAGGCTTTGATTACCCTAAGGTACGTTGAATCCTTAAAGTTGAAATCCACTAAAGAGTCACAGTGAATCCCTTTGGATATTGTTGTGAGGGGTATAGAGTGAAGAATTTTTCCAACGGAGCTTTAGCAACCAGTCCGGAAAAGGTCCAGCTTATGTTGCAGGCAGGATGATATTTATAGAGATCGGAGAGCTTCTGGGCCAGGCCTACTCGCTAACTGCTAGAAAATGGATGCATAATGAACTAGAGGTGCTTAGCTTACAATCCAAGCCAAAACCTTGGATCTCTATCAATCCATGGCTTATGGATCGCTAGCGATCCATAGATTTGGATCGTTCACGAGCTAATTACTTGGCTGCTCACTCTACATCACTTCATCACAATAGGTTGCTAATAACATTGCTCTGTATGGATCGCTAGCGATCCATCATGTGCGATCCATACACTTAGTAATTTTGTAGTCTATCTTCTAGGCCTTCCACATCTTAATTATCTCAAACGAATCATCATGATGCATGGATTGCTGGCGTTCCATAGGGTATGGATCGCTGGCGATCCATAGGGTATGGCTTTTGGAGTTTGACATGCAGAGTGCTTTCTTGGTCTTGTATCATCATTGTTCATGTAGTCTTGTTGCATGTTGTTCCCTTCTGATGGCTATCTTCTAGTTGGTTATGCTTAGCCGTTGATTGGACTGGACAAACGTTGCTTTCTTGGTTTAGTCAAATTGAGTCGTTGCTTCGATAATATGGCTTGGCTCTTGTTAACTCCATGTCTTAGCCTTTTTGGTTAAATTCTAAGCCATTCTGATTCAATGTTGGTGTTCTGACCTCCTTCAGTTCTAACGAGTTAAAAATCCAGTTAACAGGAACATAGTCGTCGATGCCCTTCGTCAGAGGCATGCTAACCTAGGTGCTACATATGACTGGAGACAGTTGGAGTTTCTCTCGAATTCTAACTTTCAATGATCAACATAATCCATTCAAGGTTTTCTAGTAGATACGGAGATTAGACCAGCCTTGATTGATCATATAGGGCACGAGCAAGTGAAGGATGAGAAGTAAGTAGAGATTTTGGAGAAATTGAGGAAAGGAGAGCAGTTTCCATGCTAGGGTTATTCAATTGATGAGAATGAATGCTTGAGAAGAGATGTATGCCTTTGTGTTCCAACAATCAATGATTTTTAAGAGAAGTGCTTACAGAATGTCATCACTCCAAGATGACCATCAATCCCCAAGGAGATAAAATGTAAAAAGACACAAAGACGATCTTCTTTTGGAATAGAATAAAGAAGAGCATAGATCAGTTTTTTTGCTATGTATTTAACATGTCATAGAGTATAAGCTAAGCAACGAAAGCCTGGTGATTATTATTACCTTTGGAAATTTCGACATAGAAATGGGAACATGTTTCAATGAATTTTGTGGAAGGATTGGCTAGAAGTCAGATGGGCAAGGAGGACATTTAGGTTATTGTGGATAGACTCACCAAAGGTGCTCATTTTGTTCTAGTGAGGAGAAATAGGACTACCACTTCTCTCTCACAGATTTATATCAAGGAGGTAGTTCATTAGCATGGAATTTTTGTAAACATAGTCAGTAATAGGGACCCCTTGTTCAGTAGTGAGTTTTGGAGGAGCTTACAGATAGCTTTTTGTAACTTCTTTGAATCTTAGCACTGCATATCACCCACGGACTAACAGACAAATAGAGAGGGTGAATATGATTTTGGAGCACTTGTTAAGAGCTTTTGTCTTGGGCTTAAGAGGACTTTGGACACATCGTCTACCTTTAGTTGTGTTTGTATATAATAATAGCTATCAAAAATGATTGGTATGGCCCCTTTTGCAGCACTTATGGGAAACCATGCAAATCACCTAGTTGTTGGTGGAAAACCACCGACAAAGTATTACTCAGACCCAATTTGATCTGTGATACTAGGGAAAAATTAGAATTGACTAGGAAAAGGATGAAAGCAGCACAAGACTGTACGAAATCTTATGTGGATAAAGGAAGGAAAGTGCTTGAATTTGAGGTTCAAGATATGGTGTTTGTTAAAATCTCCCCTCTCAGGAGGGTTATTAGATTTAGCAAGTCAGAAAATTTGGTGCTTAGGTTTGTCGAGCCATTCAAATTTTTAGAGAGGATAGGAAAATTGGCATACAGTATGGAGCTTCCTAATAAGGTGGTAGGAGTTTACAATGTTTTCCACGTTTCTCACCTTAGAAAATTCCTTCATAAAACCGCTATTAGTGTAGAGCCTGAACAGTTGGGGGATTTTGAGACAGAGCCGAAAGTGCCCCATGTCACCGCATGCATTATGGAGCACGAACTAAGAGACTCTGCAAAAATAATTGGACTGGTCTGAGTACAAATGGGGACAATTCGATGGAAAGCACATGAAAGATCGAGGAAAAGATGGAGAACAGTTACCCAAAGCTTTTCACTGGTAACCCAAAGCTTTTCACTGGTAATTTCTCTCTCTAAATTTTAGGACTTTGGTTGCGTCATGGTTGCTAGATTTGATGGTATGAGATGGTTGTTACACTTTTTCACAATCACTTTAAACTCATGCAGAAATTTTATGCATGTTTAGGGTGTTTGCATACATACTTGCATAACACAATTACACCTTCATGTTAGGATTGAGCTCATTTTAGCATATCTATAGTACATAATCGCATTGCACTATTAGTTGAGTAGATGATTATGTAGATAAATTGGTTGTATACCATGGATCTCATTGAGCATTATGCTTTTTGTCCCTTTAAAGATTTTCGGGATGAAATTCTTTTAATGGGGCAAGAATGTTACACACCATAAAATGAACCATAAATAAATGAAATAAAATTTAATTAAATATAATAAGGTAGAATATGGAAATTTTATAAAATTTAGAATTTGATCACGGAAATTATTCCATTGAATTCATGGAGAAATTCTTATCTATTTCTATTCTCCAAAAATTTTAACCCAATAAAATTCAATGGAAGTTAGAACATCTACGTCATGTTGAAACACCTCAAGAATCAACCAAAAGGATGAGAAGAAGGAACCAAGAGAAACTCAAGATGAAAAAGCAAGAATAGCCTAAAGGGATGGATCGCTAGCGATCCATCACCCATGGATCACCAGCGAATCATTAATATTGCTCATGGGTCATCCATTCTTCTTGCATCATGAAGCATTATCTTTTTTAGGGGCGCCTTCAAAGTTTCATGATATTCAAAGCAAGCTAGATTGAAAAGTGGGCATTCATCTCATTCCAGTAATAATTCAATGCAACCTGTACATGAATCATCATCAAAACAAGGCATCTGGACATGAAATTACATGAAGAGCGTCTACACAAGGCAAGGAACATGAACTAATTGAAACAAGCTAAAAATATGCTAACTTCATGGATCACTAGCGATCCACGCCCTATGGATCGTTAGCGATCCATCATATAAGGTCAGTTTGTTGTGAAACTTAAACTTCTGGCAAAGCGGCCTAGTTCAATAGCTTTCCAATCCCTATAAATACTTACTCATCTATAGCATAAAGAGGATCTTCAGGTCTGGCTATTGGAACTCTATAGAGATTGTTCTTCACTCTTCTCCTTCCATAAAATAGTCGTCAAGGGGTTTATTGTGATTCTCCAGTAAACTCTTGTACTTGTGACTTGATCTAACTTAGAAGATTCAATCATATTGTAGTCCGATTCTACTTGTAACAACAGTCAGTTAATAGAAAGTTATAAAGTGGATGTAGCCTTCATTAACAGCTGAAGCGCTATAAAAATCTTCTTGTTTTTTTACTATTGCGGCTCTATTACATTTATTTTCTATATTATTGCTCTGTAAGAACAAATCTGTTATTTTCACACTCAATCCAGGGTGTTGATCAACTTTTTGGTTAAAATTTTGGTGCTTTCACTGAGAACACTAAATCCAGGCTTAGATCTAACTATGTACTTTGGATCAGATAGGTTCAAAAGTTAGATCCTTAATCTTTTCTCAAAAAATCTACTATTGAGAATTAATGGCACCTGAAGAAGGAGAACTGCTTTTGGAAGGTCCATAGGAGCTGTAATTGCTGGAGAAAAGATCAATTCTCAGCAAATTGAAATCAATGGCGAAACATAGGAAATCAGGTGTTGGGATCCTCTATTCAGCATGAAATTGTCACTAGAGATGAATTAAATAAAATGGTTAATGAAATTATTCAGAAGATGGAAAACAGCCAGAGAGCTATTATAGAGAAATTGAATGCTCTATTGAGCTTACTGTCACATGCTGCTCCAAGAAACATGATAGAGCCCATGGCTGCCATGAAACAAGAAAATTCTTTAATCTTTGGCCAAAACCGGAGAAACGGACAGTGGCAGCAGAAAGGAGTGATAGGTGGAACCGTGGGAATTAATATGGGAGGAAATGCAAGCATTCTACCAACTACGAGAAAACCAACTACAAACTTGAATCTAGGGGCGAAAACCCTACGAGAAGATATAGCAATGGACCTTTCCGACTTAGAAGATAGTGAGCGACTTGACGACGACAAGTTTGAAGGAAATACCAATGCATTTAATAACGCCAAGGAGATCCAAACTGCCTTTACCAGACTAACCATACGCCAACGGAACCCTAGTGAGTGACTTTCCCGAAGACAGAAGAGCCTAGGCTTCAGCCCACTTACCAAGATTGTTTGCGAAATCAAACATTTGGTGTAGTCACTGACAACCAACCCATACATCACCGGACATCTGAGGCATACATCGTGGATATGGTCAAGCAATTAATGGATGAAAGTAAAGATTGAAGGGATTATGAATGCTGGGTCCGCTCCAAGTCAAACTCCTATCATTGATGACATTCTGAATGGGCGGTACCCTGAAAAGTTCATAATGCCAACTGCTCCATCTTATGATGGAACGAGAGACTCGAACCCCCACTTGTATAAGTACAGTTGGTACATGGACGGAGAAGATTCTTTGGATTCCATTTGATGCAGATGTTTCCTAATTTTCCTAGAGGGAATTACTTCCATGTGGTTCACCAGGCTTCCACCAAGATCCATCTTCACCTTCAATAAACTAGTAACAAGATTCCTTGATCAATTTAAACTTCACACGGCACGACCAAAAGATAAGATATCCTTGTCCGACCTATTCTATGGACGGAATGAATCCCTGAAGTCCTTTATGAATCAGTTCAACACCGCGGTGACTGAAGTAGGTAATCTAAACGTGGATATGGTTTCATGGCCTAAGACTGCGCAATCCATCACGAAACTGAATTTAGGATATGGATCAAAATGAAACAACCTACCACTAGGAAGGACTTCAACCAAAAGGCGAGCCAATACTTGAGACGGGAAGAGGTACAAGAATTAGAAAGGAAAGATGCTAACTTACAACCAACCAACATTTGGTAGAGTTGTGTGACGGCAAAAATGACATAAATACCTTCGGGGTCACTGAAGGGAACACATGCAAAACTGGGAATCGGAAAAGGAAGAACTAGAATTCCAACAAGTAAAACAAAAGTAACAAGCGATAACTCAAAGTTTTGAGGCTTGAAGAATACATCCTGCTCAATGATACTCTAGAAAATACCTATATCGCGTCACAAGAGACGGAAGAGTAGAAGAAGTCGCTAAAAAGGAAGCAACTTAATAGCAAAAGCATTCCGGAAAGTACTACGCTTCCATGAGACACATGGATACAACATAAATGAGTGTCGTCACCTAAAGAACTTGATTGAGAAGCTTATTTGGGAAAACAAGCTTCGGCAGTATGTAAGGACACCACAAAATCCTGATCAACCTGCAGGCCCTTGGCTCCTAAAGATTGAGGGAATCAAGCTGGAACCAACGAAGAGGGATCCAGACGGACTAACCAAAGACTCATCATTGGAATAATATCTGAAGGATCCTATCCCACGAAGAAGAGTAGGGGAGAAATGGAGCGGTATGTGAATTCACTAAAGCATGCTTCAAAAGATTCGTGCTTTGTGATTGAAGATGGAGCCTCTACTAAGCAGCGAAGAACCCTGAACGATGACATAGTATTCCCAAATCGAGACATTAGACGGATAGAAGCTCCAACTCTTGACCCCGTGGTCGTGACAGTAGGAATCAGAACCACCATGGTCCGACGAGTATTTGTAGACAGTGTCAGTTCTATGAACACCTTTTCAAATGCACCTTTGATCAGATGAAGATCAGTATGAAAGATGTATCTGTTTCCCGGATAAAGATCCAGGGATTCACCGGTGAACCCATACATCCCATCGGGATAATTGATTTACTTGTAGAACTCGTAGAAGGTGATCGAAGAGTCATCCTCATCCAAACCTTTATGATCATAGATGAAATTTCTGCCTAGAATGCCTTCTTGGAGTGGCGCATATTGGAAGATTTCAGAATTGCTTTAGCTCAATGGTGTCTAACTATGAAATTTCCAATGGAGAATGAAGTCAAAGTGATCAAAGGAGACCAAAGTGCCACTAGAGAAAGCTATATCACGGAACCATGCGATACGAAAGAAAATGAAAATGGAAAGAACGTGGGAAGAACTCTCCATAATCGTGAACCTATCGAATAGCAACTACAGAGCCGACCCTAGCTTTGGGACCATAGCCAATTTGATAAGGCTTTGGACCCTAGAAAGAAGACTTTAGGGGACGAATGGGTAGAACCAGCAGAATTAACGGTGTGTGTCCTAGTTGATATGGATGAACCAACACAAATCTTGAAAATCGGATCAAATCATGGAAATAGGATGCAACTGGAACTCATCAAATTTCTTCGTGCTAATCTTGATGTATTCGCTTGGACACATTTCGATATGTGCGATGTCTAGCCAGAGATTGCATGCCATGCACTTAATGTTAGTCCTGAGTTTACACCAGTGAAGTACAAGAGCCGTAGCCTAGGACCTGAATGGTCTAAAGCACTGAGAGAAGAAGTGGATAAGCTGATGGCAAATGGTTTTATCCACGATGCAACTTACCCCAAATGGGTATCCAACCCGATCTTGGTCAAGAAGTCCAATGGAAAATGGCGAATTTGTATCAACTACTCAGACTTAAACAAAGCTTGCACAAAAGAAACCTTTCCTCTACCTGGAATCGACCAAATTTTGGACGGGACAGCAAGATATGAACTACTATCGTTTATGGATGCTTATTTGGGGTACACCCACATCATGATGCGTGAACTTAACAAGGAAAATACTATTTCATTTCTGATTTGGGACTATATTGTTACAAAGTGATGCCACTTGGCTTAAAGAATGCTAGGGCAACTACCAATGACTAGTGAACGCCATGTTTAAACATCATATTGGGAAGACTATGGATGTTTAGATAGACGATATGTTGGTTAAGTCATGCATAGCTGCAAATCACTTGGACAACCTTGCCGAAATGTTTGAAATACTCCGCAAATATGGAATGAAGCTCAATCCACTTAGACCTAACTACGGAGTTGCCTCAAAAAATTTCTTGGTATACATAGTAAGCGCCAGAGGCATCGAAGCGAATCCCAAAAAAATTACCGCTTTATGGGAAGTCGAGGCCCCGAGGAACAGGAAAGAGTTACAAAGCTTGAATGGAAAGGTTGCAGCGCTGAGCCGGTTCATCTCAAAACAACCGACAAATGTATACCGTTCTTTAATGCACTAAAGAAGGAAAAGAATAACTTCAAATGGTATCAAGCTTGTCAAACTATGTTTGAAGAGTTGTTGCGACATATGGAAACCCCGCCAATTCTGTCCAAGCCAGTGAATGGAGAAGATTTACATCTACTTAGCATTTTCACCCCACGCATTTAGTGCTGCGACTCGTACAGGAAGAAGCTAAGATCCAGCGACCCGTATATTGCATCAATAAACAGTTCACTGGGGCAGAAAAGAACTATCCAAAATTAGAAAAAATGGCATATTACCTTTTGATCGCATGTAGAAAGTTGCGACCGTACTTCCAGGCGGACCTGATCTAAATGCTAACAAATCAACCCTTGAAGCAAGTGTTATACCTCCCCAAGACCTCTGGATGGCTTATCAAATGGAACATCGAATTAGGTTGGTACAAAATAACATACCACCATCGAAAGGTGATCAAATCATATGTGCTAGCTAATTTACTTGTCGAGTTTACAATACGAGATAACGAGGACGAAATGCTCCAAAGTGGAGACACGTTGGAAGTTGTTCGTTGATGGTGCATCGAACAACTTCTGCTCGGGAGCAGGGGTAGTGCTTGAGACTCCCGAAGGATGATCTATTTGCTATGCCTTATGCTTGGAATTCCCTACAACAAATAACAAGGCAGAACATGAAGCATTGATGGCTGGATTGAAAGTCGTGATGGAACTCGAGATAAAGTTCATATACATCTATAGCGACTCTTAGCTAGTTGCTTGTCAGGTGAAAGGCGAATACCAGGCTTGGAGGGAGAACCTTGCCCCATGACTACATAAAGTGCAGGAAATGCTAAACGACATCGAGCATTACACCATAACTCATATCTCCTGGGAACAGAGCACAAATGTGGATTATCTAGCAAAACTGGCTAGTTCTGGGGAAGCTCAACCATTGGGGTTAGTCCGGTTGAAACATTGACCACTCCAAGCATAAGCGAAATGGATATCGAATGGATATTTTAGACAAACAAAGAACCAGAGACATGGTTGATGCCAATCAAGGACTATATGCTTACAGGAATACTCCCTGTAGACAGGAATCAGAGAAAAAAGCTACTCTGAAAGGCGCCACAATTTGCAATATAGGATGGGATACTTTACTGAAGTGGATTCTCTACCCCCATGCTTAGATGTGTGACAAACGACGAAGCTCGAAGTATCCTAAGAGAAGTTCATGAAGGCGACTGTGGATATCATAATGGGGGGCAAACCCTTGCAAGAAATTTCTCTGGAATGGGTACTTTTGGCCAACAGTGAACCGCGACATTACGGATTACACCAAAGGTGCAATCAATGCCATAGATTCAGCAATATCAAAAGCCCCCTTGATGGAGCTAACACAGATCGTCAGCCCATGGTCGTTCACAATCTAAGGAATCGATCTGATTGCTCTACTACCAAGGGCTAAAGGAGGAGCCAAATATGTTATCGTTGTTGTTGACTATTTCACCAAATGGGTCGAAGCGGAACCGCTGGCCTATATTACCATAAAGAAATTCATTAACTTTGTTACTAAAAAATATATTTTTAGGTTTGGTGTGCCACAGAAAATCATCACGGATAACGGGACTCAATTCGAAAGCGCTGAGTTCAAAGACTTTTGCAAACTCTTTTGAATCGAGAAAAGATTTTCCACTGTTTCAAATCTGCAACCAAGCGGGCAAGTGGAAGCAGTAACTAAGATCATCAAGTCCACCGTCAAAAAGCGGCTAACTAAAGCAAAAGAAAATTAGACCGATGAACTTCCACTCACATTATAGGCCTACAAGACAATGCTCAAATCTACAACTATGTACTCTCCATTCACCCTAGTATATTGTTCAAAAGCAATGACCCCAGTAGAGCAAGAAGTCCCTTCTCATCGATGGCAAAATTTCGATCAAAGGCTGACCGAGCAGCCCTTACTCGAGTCGCTTGATATGGTCGATGAGAAGAGGGACGAAGTTGAATTAAGGACTGCCGCTCATCAAAAAAGTGTCACATGATACTTTAACTCCATAATTCATAACCACACCTTTGAAGTGGTAGACCTTGTCCTCCAAAGGGTCTACCTTGTACCGGGAGCATTCGGACCAAACTGGGAAGGGCCCAATGTGATTGGTCAAAAGCTTGGGGATGACACATTCAAGTTAACAACCGTTGATGGAACCTAAATTCCCCGAGCATGGAACAGTGAATCACTATATCCTTACTTTATCTAAGACTATCTTATTTATTTCCTATTTCCATCAAATAAGTCATTCCGGAATAGCGGAGGCATTTTAAATAGGAAAAACTTGCCCAACTTTCATTAATAAAATTGCTTTGCTTTCTGAACCAATAAAACTATGTTAACAAAATTAACATGCTGAGTCGACGGGGTCAAATCGATCCGAAAATCATTCGATTGCTGCTTGAGATAGTGGAACCACCCTCAAGTACGCCAGATCTACCTGTCGGGTCGATGGAAGAAAATCAACACAAACCATTGGATCGACGAGACACGATCCTTGCCTTTTAAGAACCATTGTTGCTCCAACAATACCGAAAAGACCCGATCAAAGCTAGCACCTCCATAAGTCATGCATTATTTCTTGAGTCATGAAACAATGCTATTGAAACATGAACTCCTCACGTTGCTCGAAGATTGGTAACGTTGAGAAATTCCAAACTGTTCTGGATCGACGGGTCATATCGATCCCAAACGTCGCGCATACTTCCAAAAGTTGCACGTCTCATAAACCACGCATTTCCATGCACATTCTTTAGTACTAGTATTATCCTAGCGATGCTGGGAAACCCATCTATTGCATGAATTACAGGTATCAATCTACTCCCACTATCAGGAGTATTAGGTATGAATCTAGCAATGTCGCACGACTACGAATCGACAAAGAATTACGATTGTTGACCGACAGAATCTCTAGGATCGAGATGCTCAAATCACAAGTTCCCAAAGATAGAAACCGCAAAATAAACTTGGTTACAGACATCCGAGGAATCATAAGGATCAACAGGTTATCTGTCAAGTGTTTGAAGTAAACTGCCCCATGGATTGGGGGCGCACACACCAATGCTCAACCAGAAAAACCAAGTACCTCACAGTTTTGCTACTCCAAACAAAGAATTTTGCAGTAATTATAGGACTAGATAAAATAGTAATAAATAAAATTGGCATAGGTGCATGAAACATAGATGAGTAGACAAATAAAGTTATGATCAAAATGTCAGCATTGCATTACTTATAACATCTTCTGTACAAAATCAATATACGTGGGCCGTACCCATACAATATCGGCCAACAAAAGGAAAAATACAGATACTACAATAACAAAAGTAATAAGTGTAGTCTCTACACTTGTACAAAACATGTATCAAACAAATCAGAATGTCCCAATATCCGGCTCCATTGTTACTCGAGCCTGTCAATGTTTCTTCCCACCGCTTCCCTTCCCACATTTGGTCTGGAGTTTCTTCTTCTTCTCAGGATCCATACTAGGAGTTGTGTCACTGCTTGAAATATCAACTGTCTTCTCTATGCCAGCATATCTCCCTATTCTTCGGCCTTCTCAGAGGACTCCCCCTTGGTCTTACGTTTCAGACAGTTGTGGGAGCTTCTTGAAGAATTTCTCTCCTTGATTTTTTCCTTCTTAAAGACTACCATCTACTGTTTAGTTTTACTTAGCTGGCCAATTTGATCTTCCTGCTTTGATCTTCAGCTGCTGTGTAATCGCCCTCCAAAGATATAGAAGGGTCGTCTAGACTATGCAACACAGTAATCTTCTCAGATTCCGACTCCGGTTGTGAGCCGAACATGGCGCAACAATTGAAGTAGCTATGGAAACAAGCATCCAATTAGTTGAAATAGAAGTAGGCTAAAGGAATAAAGAGATCGGCAACTCGGTAGGTAAAGAAAACGGATTTATAAGATCAAAAATGAAAGCATTGAATTCGTCTTGTTCTTGTGGCACGAGCTAAAAATTCTCAAACTCGGGGGAAACAAGAAGGCTGCCTGCATCAGAAAAGTGGTCGAGAATTTCAATCTCATACTCCTCGCATTCTCCTTCTTCAGATGGCTATACGCTCTTTAGAGAAGTTCCAGGACTACCTGAGGCTTTCGAGGTAGCTTTTGGAGGGGCTGACAATAGAACAGTACATGCTGAACTCGGAATATTTCCTAACCGATCGCGGGACTTTTTTGTTGATTCGCCAGGACTGGAATTAAAAGGCTTTGATAGCATATTAACAGTCGCAATTGTAGCAGCATTGGTGACCTCCTATTACCTCTCATGTCAAATGACCTCCCAACTCTCTACCAAATCCTTTACCTCCTATTACCTCTCAATTAAAATGATCTCCCAACTCTCTACCAAATCCTTCTTTGACTCTTTGTTGAGATAGGCACCCTCACACTCTTGATCATTGTATACATCCTAGTCCTCTCGAAAATGGACCAGAACTTCTTCCCAAACTAAAGTAAGGGTGCGTAGGAATTTGGGGCCTAGATAGCTGAGGCTCCCATGATGCTACAAGGAGTTAACATAGAAATTCAAGATGGTGTCATGCATCTTCTCCATTTTCCTTTTGGAGGTATCCTACAACTCCAAGTAGTTCTCTATCACGGCGGCCTTCTCAACTTTAACTTGGGTCTTCTCAGTGTTAAGCTGTGTGATTCTTTTTTGGAGCGAAGCAACCATTTAGGCCTGATCAGAAGTGGTTTTGACACGGGATTCCATCTTTCCCACATAATCAGCGATTGTCTTTTTATAGGTTTCGACAGCTTCGTTATGACCAGCTATAGTTTTCTTCTAAGCTTCGATGATCTAGTCACGAGTTTCAAGCTCGTCTTTCAGCCTAAACTCATCTACATGGGCCTTCTTGATTTCATCTCGGAACATGATTTCTATTTTTATGTGGGCCTCTTTCATTTCCATCAACAAGCTGGCATCGCTATTACTATCTCGGAGTGCAGTGTCCCTCTCCTTTCAATTGTTTGATTTTATTGTCACAATCCGTTAATGTCCTCTCATAATCATCCTTTTTTGACTCCAAGGTTAGGATCTCTTGGTAATTGTTATAGTTGGTGTATGCCAGTTGCTTGCATAACTTCTTCCATCCTTTAACTTGATCCAAATCACTTTAAATCGCTTAGAGATAAGGCATATAAGAATCTTTACGGATTGTGCGCAGGTTGCAATCAAATTTAACTACCTTTAGAAACCATCCTGAGAGCGCAACTTCGAGTTTAGGGGGACCAGACGGGAGAATATAAGTTGGCTTCCTACAGGAATATGAAGAACTAGAATTAGGCACTACATCATTTACGGGGCTTGGAATGAAGGTGAAAATTGAGTAGTGGAAGCCATAACTTCAATTTCAACAGAGACTAGAGCCGGAATAAATGCCTAGTGCTCAAAGGGATGAGAACTACGATCTGCCTTCAGCTTCATAGATGGCTCTTCTCAGTCGTCAGGAGTTTTTCTCTTCTCATAACCACTCCTGTAAACTCTACTCCATTCTTTGTCATGCCGACAACGTACTTTGACTTCCAAATCATTCCTCCTTCTCCACTCTTTCGTGGTTTCTCATGGCTGATTATGGCTCAAAGTACATCTTGATTAGTACTGTGCATCAGTAAATTGTTCGAGGTCCCCGTAAATTCCTCGGCATCTCATAGTACCCGATATAAAAAATAAATAAAGAACTTTAGTAATAGGAAATGAACCTAAATAATGCACATGTAAGTGAACATGATTCTAGTGAAATGTGTAACGTGTAATGGGTGGCCTAAAAAGACTTCGCAAACTGGATCGAGAGGTCATCGTAGTGGAATCGGGCTAACTCTGGACACAACATGAACGAGGTAAGGAGGAAACCTCTCGAACTCGAAATCTTCTCTTATGAGTTCATCAATATCCACATAAACATTTCTAAAATCCCCAAAGTTAATAACGGTTTCCTTAGGTGGAAACCATGAAGTTGCTTGGCTGTTGAGGGAGCACCTTTAGCGAGAATCACTTAGGGAGGCGAGTCCGGGAGAATGGAACTCATTCTCAGAGTTTCGTCACACGATTCTAAGTTTCCATCACCGGAACTGTTGTTTTCAATTTCACCCTCCTAACCGTTGTCACCGTAGCCTTGCCTTCACGCTGCTTGAATTCTTCCTCCTCCTCCTCCAAGGTCGGGGATCCTAAGTGGGCAGCTCGCTTCAGTCGTAACACCTCTTCCTTCATGAATTTCTTCGGTTGACCCACCGAACGGACTTTCTCCTTCTACGACGTTGCCTTCCTTGGAGTAGTGTGATAAAGTAGTGGAGCAAGTTCAATTTCTGAAGCGATAAGGAGACAGAACTTTGACGACTATGGTAGATCTTCCAAGGTGCAACAACCCATATTGAAGAAAATTCTCATCCATTAGCAAAAACTTGACATATCTCTCTTTGGCGTCTATGGCCTTCAGAGTATGGAATATTGGATCGAGTGATGGATTTTTGTTTAGTCTAGGAATAACTAAAAGAAGTATGCAATCTATTAAAAATCCCATAACGACATATTTAATCTTAGCGAGTAAAAGATAAAGCTTACCCCCTGTCGTCCAAAGACAATTAAATCCCTCAGGACACCTAATGAAAAGATATTGGTTCTTGAATTGGGACATGTTACTTTGAAGCTACAGCTTGATTTTGCGGTTTCCTTGAGCCTCGATGACCACAAGGGACGGACATTCATCTCCTTCTTGAATGAGAGAAAATATCTTAACTCGTCAAAACTTGGGGCATGATTGAATGTCCGCATAAACAAGACATCATGGCAAGTCAAGATCGTGCATCCATTAGGTTGAATCTGAAATTGATTAACTCCTAAGTTTAGAAGAGTTTCTTTCAAGAAGTGATTGAAGGGGGGCACTTCTCCATTCAAGCACATATACCGGTGGCAAGCGGTGTACCCCAAAGGCAGCACATGTGCAAACTTATTTTTCGATGGATGGCGTACGTCATCGTCTAGAATGCCATATTGTAAAAAAAAATTATGCAGATCTTTAGCATAGATTTCGGAGGAAGCTCTCTTAGGAGGATTGAGTGGATCTCTAAAATTTAAAGGAGTTAGATCTACAACCGGACCAACCGAAATTAATTGATCGTATTCAACTGGTGGTACTGAAGAAGTAGGCTCTACTAAAACCATTTGTGAAGGCATGACTGAAGACGATTTGGCTTCTGAGAGTGCCAGACCTCCTCCACAAGATTTACGGCGGGACGATGGGTGCTTCATTCTATACAATAGAAATTGTACCTAACGCAGTCAGGTAATTCTGTTTTTTACTTAAAGTCCCCCTACTTAACACTTAAGCTCCGAAAAAATAGTGATTAATGACTATGTAATACTCTATATTTTTATAACAGTATTTAGGATATTTAATTAGTTAAATCAAATAAAATAATGTGAAGATTAATAGGTTGAGATTTGATTAAACTAAGAGTAGCCGTGCCATGTAATGTGCAAATCAAAATAAGATAACATAAACTAATGTGTTAGGAAATGAGTAAGGGAAATATTGGAAATATGAAAGACTTATTCCCTAAACTGCTAGGAAATGAAACTTACGTTCATATCATTTTCACTCAAGCTAAAATTATACCAAGGCAGGCACCATTTTTATTCTTAAGGAAACATTAAAGCTACGATTTAAGAGAAGGAAGATAATCAACTAAATCAACATCACATCTCACATCTTTTAATCTCAAAGCCAAGGTGAATAATTACAACATCCCATTTTCATGTGGTTTTCGGTTTTTTGATTAGATCCGAATTGTTTTTGCAAGTATATGCCATGTTTTGATGATTAAAGTTATTTATACGCTTGTTAATGAATTATGTATGTTCATGTTAGTTTTTGGTATGGTTAACATGAAAACCCTTTTAAATGACATCCAAATGCCTTAAAATTTTAAATATAGCTCAGAAATGATATTTTAGAGCTGGATTTCAATTTTCATAATTTTTTGAGTTAATGTGGATTTTATATTAATTTTCCAGTAAAGAAAATGATTTATTGGGTTATAAATTTTTTACGGATGAAATAATTATTATTTGGATTTGAAATTTTTATATGTTGGAAAACATATTAAAATAGATTTTTTTAGGGTTTTTCTAGATTTTTCCTAAGTCTTTTGATGAATATATAAAATTATTTAAGGCATGAGACTTAAATGTTTTATATATTTAATTAAGGGAATGGATATTTTATAAAATGAAATTAATATATAATTCTGAAAATAATGGCAACACATTTCTAAAAAGAATTAGTTAAGCAATGAGAATTTGACATACAAACGCAGGTCAGTTGAAAAGTTATCCTTTTTAAGTTAAAAACAAAGAAATCATACTTTAGCATGTTTCATCCTTTTACAGCATTAAAAATTCCGACCCAGACCTTTCGACAAGATCGAGAGGTTCATAGCTTTCGACAAGGTCAAACCAATGCATATGGTATCAAGTTACTAGGTACGTAATGAATTGGACAGAATCGAAGGGTTCTAAGTCGAAAGGTTTTTTGCCAAAGAGGTGAAGTGTGTTTGTTTTATAAACCAAAGATGGCCTGCTTTTCTTTCTGAATAAGGGCATTCGATTTAGTTACTTTTGACCAAGTCAAACGATTATAATAAAGGTTTTAAACCTTTCGACAAATTTTAAAGGTTACTGCTGTTTTATCACTATTTTATTTTGAAACCTTTACCGCCGCTTTTGTTTTGTTTTGATTTTTTCAACAAAGATGGAAGCTTTACTTGTTTTAAAACCAGCCGCTTCTCCATGCTTTTGAAGAAAGCTTTCGACATAAGTGATTTACCCTTGTTTTATAAATTGAAATATAACCCAAAGCTTTTGAAGGAGTTGTTTTGAAGGCAGTGGTCAAATGTTTTAAATAATATGTTTAAAGTTTTCGAAGTAGAGCTTTTGACAAAGTCGAAGGGTTGCTTCCAATAGAATTGAAAGGTTTTAGTTGAAAGATTTTGAAAGTTTTGATGATTGGTATCAAAATGTTTTAGTTCATTGGTTTCGAAAGGTTTGAATTCAATGATTTCGAAAGGTTTTGATTCAATGGTTTCAAAAGGTTGAGATGGAAGATTTTCCAAGGTTTATCTAAGGCAATGTTTTAGATTAATTTAAAGAAAGATGTCCATAGTTCTATTGCTTTCGAAAGGTTTTCTTTTCAATGGTTTCGAAAGGTTTGACTAATAGTTTCGAAAGGTTTGATGAATGGTTTCTAAAGGTAAGGCTTTGGCCTATTGGCCTAGATAATTAAAAGTATCACTTGGTTTTGGAAAGAGATACTTACAAAGATTTAGAAAGAAGAACTTTCAAATGGTTAAATGTTTTCATCAACTAAAGTTTGAGTCAAGAAGATATATATGACATGGTGATATGATTTTGATTAAAGCATAAATATTATACACTTTTCCTTGTTAAAGTTTGATTTAAGGGCTTTAAATCATTTTGAAAATGTTTTCAAGGAAAATTATAGGAAGGGATCCTTAAGTGAAAATGACTCAGATATTGGAATACTTGATGGGACTAGTATGGGGTGGCGCCCTATACATTAGCTATTAGCCCCAGCTAATTGCTGTCCGAAATTCCAATGTGTAGGACTTTGTCATAGACTAAAATTATGATTACACACAGATAGTAATATATTTTTGTATGTAAATATATTATTGGTGAGCCCGAAAAACTACTACGATCAGGAAGACCTAGGAGATCATTAAGTTAGGGACAGACTGTCTAGAAGCGAAGTATTTAACAGATAGTTAAGGATAGATCATCCAGAAGTGAATTGTTTAATAGATAGTCAAGGATAGATAATCTAGAAGAAGAATATCTAACATGTGTTAGATAAAGTTTGAGTATATTATCTGGTAGGCCCGAGTCAGCCAAAGGTTAAAAGTTATCCAAACAAAACTTGTGAGTTTGAATAGATGGTTCATTATTACCTAAGATTTATGTATGTTTACATAATGATTACTTTACAAAACTTAACCTGTTTTGTTTGCGGGAAAAGGTTTTACAAAGATAAGTTTTAAAAGGATATTAGTGAGGGGAAACCCGTCCACTAAGCAGCATGGTCTCACTTAACATATGTATTCCAAGTGGTATAGTATTATTCATACCAGGCTTTATGTCTGAATCGAAGTGTATGTTTTCCCCTTAAACTCTCGGGTGCTCAAAATTAATTTGAATAGGCTGAGCGGTTAAGGTCTTTAGGTTTTAGTAGAATGACAAATAAGGCTACCGAAGGCTTGTAACAGGCAGACAGATAGCTATTTAGGAGTTGCAGCTCCTGTTTAATGTTTTAATGTATTTTTTGCTTTGTTTTGTATTAAGTCTATTAAGACTCTATGACTCAGATCATCCAAGAGGGTATCTTCATATACCGCTTTTGTTTGTAATAACTATATTTTATCTTGCATGGGAACGAATTTGGGATTATGTATTGGGAATGTGAAACATTTGGTTTTGAAATGCAATGAAGTAAAATTTGTTTTCTAAATATGTGTTTTGTTTCATATTCAAGTGCTTCTGATATTATTGATACCAGTAACATAGCCGTATTTAGTCGTGGGAAGCTAATACTACAGATGACTGCAGCATCTGTAGCGCTTAGTTTTAGGCCTCTAGATAGGGGATGCTACAGCTTGGTATCAGAGCATGATTTATGAAATACTTTAACTAAAAGTGGTTTTTGTAAACATAATCCTTAGTAATAGAGTTAAGGTCAGGGTATGGGTTAACGCTATAGTACGCACTTGTATTTGTTATATTTAAGTATAGGCTATATCTCTAGATTCCTATCTTAGTTAGGCTATTAATCTATATCTCACAAAGTTTGCATACAGATATGGAAAGAAGAAGAGGCAGAGTTAGTCTTGGAGGAGATAGCACCACCACTACTGGAAATGACCGACCAAATGCTAGGAGAGGTCCAAGTCAGGTTCAAGCTGAAAATGTTGGTGTTGGGGTTCCCTAAGTGGACATAGGAGCCATGTATCAGTTCTTTGTGAACATAATGCAAGCCAGAATAGCAACTAGTGTTGTTGGAGGAAATGCTGTAGGAGGTGGAGTTCAGGAAGCTCTAATGGTCAAACAGTGTGCCAAGTTGAGCAGAGACTATACCAAGCTTAGAGGGAAGCCGTTCATTGGAACTGAAGATGTGATTGAGGTGGAAAATTGGCTACTACATTGTGACAGAATCTTAGCTGACCTAGGATTGAATAACGAGCAGAAGAGGAGATTTGCTTCAAGACAACTTCATGGAGCAGCTCTATTTTGGCGAAATACTGATGTAGATGGTGTTGATGGGGAAACCATGAATTAGGCAGAGTTTAAGAGAAGATTGCAAGAAAGGTTTATGTCTGTGATGGTGCATTTGGTGTTGGAGAGGATGTTTGCGGAATTAGAACAAGAGGAGATGTCAATTTTAGAGTACGTAAGGAAATTTGAAGAGTTGGCCCAGTACGGGTATGCATTGGTAGATACAGCAATTAGGAGGAATAATAAATTTATAAGAGGCTTGAGGCTGGAGTTGATAAGAGCTACTTCACCGCACTTGAGAGATCTCAGTGATGTAGTGGTAGAGATGGCGTAGAGGCAGGAAGAGGCGTTGGCTTGTTTGAGGAAGAAAATGGAGGAGGTCTACGTGGGATAAGGGCAGAAAAGAAATTTTTTCCATAAGAAGAATGCTCAGAAGGGAGGAGCACAAAAGAAGAGAAAATCTGAGGTGGTTTGTTATAAATGTGATAAGAAAGGATACTATGCTAATGAGTGTTGTGTCGGAAATGGAAAAGGAAAAGGGAAAGAAGCGGTTGGAAAGAAAAACATCTGATGCTTTAATTGTGATCAGATTGACCATTATAAGAACTAATTCAAGAAGCCTACTAAAGATGGTAGGGGTAAGTTTATGCATTGGAGCCCGCAACTTAAAGACCAGTTGTGCAGGAGAAAGGGAAGGATGTTCTGGACGGCTCGCTGCAGATTCCCGGTATGTTTTTAGAGTTCTATTTGATACTGGAGCATCTCATTCTTTTATTTCTTGATGTTTGGTAAATAAGCTTAACCTAGAACCCTCATATTTATTTACGTCCTTAAGGGTTTCAAATCTAATAGGAGGGTATGCAACACTTGGGATGATGTGTGACCATTTAGAGTTTGATTTGCAAGGTCATACTTTTGATTGTTTTTTGCATGTGTTTGACTTTGTAGGATTCAGGATTATCCTTAGGATGGATTAGTTAAGTAAATATGATGCTAGGATATTTTGCCACGATAGGAAAATATCACTTAGTCACCCGAATTTTAGTGATCGAATAGTTTATACTGTAGAGAACCCTAGTTGTGAAGTGAATGCTTTATTAGCTATCATGGATATGGAGGATGAGTTGCATCGAATATTTGTAATTAGGGAATTTGCTGATGTGTTTGAGCCGGTAACTGGATTGGCACCAAAATGAGACATTGAGTTTCGGATTGATTTGGTGCCTGGAGAGGAACTTGTGATTAGATCGCCAAACAAGATGATACCCACGGAGATGGGAGAGTTGAAGATGTAGTTGGTGTATTTGGAAGGCAAAATTTTTATTCAACCGAGTAGTTAGCCATGGGGAGCTGACACAGTGTTTGCTAAGAAGCTAGACGGATCGTTAAGGCTATGTATCGATTATCGTAAGTTGAATGAGAAGACGATAAAGAACTGATATCCATTGTCGAGAATTGACCGTTTATTCAATCAGTTAACTGGAGCTAAATTACTCTCTTAATTGGATTTAGTGACTTAATTTCATCAGCTTAGAGTGGTAGAGGATAGTATTTCTTTGTTGGTGTTTAGGACAAGGTATGGATCGTACGAATGGTTAGTTATGCCGTTCGGACTAACTAATGCGCTGGCATTCTTTGTGGATTTGATGAACCAAGTTTTCTAAGAGCACCTGGATAGATTTGTGCTGGTCTTCATAGATTATATTCTGATATACTCCAAGGATGGGATGGAGCATGAAGTTCATCTTAGAGTTGTGCTTGAGACATTGAGGGACCATCAGTTAAAGGCTAAGTTATCGAAGTGTCAATTTTGGAAGAAGAAAGTGAAGTTCCTTGATCGTGTAATCTCAGAGAAAGGGTTGTCTGTAGATCCGACTAAGATTGAGGCGGTGGATAATTGGAAGAAACTCGAGACGGTGACCGAGATAAAGATTTTTCTTGGATTAGCCAGATATTGTCGAAGGTTTATAGAGGATTTTCGCGAATAGCTGCACCGATGAATAAGCTTACGCGAAAAGATGTGAAGTTTATATGGATTGATAAGTGTGTGGAAGCATTCCAAAGCTTGAAACACTGATTGACCCATGGACCGGTGTTGGTGGTTCTAGAAAGGAATCAAAATTTGTTTTTTTATACTGATGCCTGCAGAACTAGATTGTGAGCTATGTTGTTGCAAAGTGATAAAGTGATTGCTTATGCTTCTAGATAGCTCAGACCATATGAAGTGAGGTATCCTACGCATGAATTAGAGTTAGTTGCCGTTATATTTACTTTGAAGGTGTTGAGCCATTATCTTTTGGGAGAGTGATTTGAACTTTATACAGATCATAAGTCGTTGAAATATTTGTTCTTTTAGAAAGAGTTAATCATGAGACAGCGGAGATGGTTGGAGTTTATTGCTGCTTATGATTTTGGAATTGAGTATACATAGGAAAGGAAATAAGGTAGCGGATGCACTTAGCAGGAAACATCAGAATGCAGTATTGGCTATGAGTGCTGAATGGAAAGATTTGGAAGCATTATCAGCTTGTAGAGTGTAGTATAGATCCAAGGTATGTTCTAGTGCAAGAAGTACTGTATTGTCTTGTTTAGAAGTTAGACTGGTAATGATTGAGAAGATAGCTTATAAACAAGAGGAGGATCCTGTTTTGGATGAACGGATCAGAAAGGTAAGGAAAGGAATGGAGAGTGATAAGTTAAAGGATTTCAGTCTTGACCAGAAAGGGTGGTTGAGAAAGAAAGGTAGGTTGTGTGTTCCGATGTACGAAACATGAGGAAAGAAGTTTTGGATGAGTGCCATCGTACGAAGTACAATATCCATCCAGGAGGAACAAAGATGTATCAGGATATGAAGAGAAGTTTCTTCTAGGAGGGTATGAAATGGTACATTGGTTTATGTGTGAAGCAGTTCTTGAATTACTAATAGGGAAAGCTGAATACCAAAAGCCAAGTGGATTGCTTTAACCGTTAGATGTTCCAATGTAGAAATGGGATTCTATCTCAACGGATCTCATCGATAGGTTGCCAAGATCTAGTAGAGGAAATGAAAGCATATGGTTCATACTGGATAGATTGACTAAGAGCACCCATTTCATTCTGGTAGGATAGTACCAATTCTGGCGAAGTTATTTATGAAGAATGTGGTTAGGCTGCATGGGATTCCTAGTAGTATTGTCAGTGATAAAGATTCATTATTTACTAGTGAGTTCTAGAGGGATCTGCAGGAAGCATTAAGAACTATGCTGAATATGAACACCGCTTACCATCCACAAACTGATAAAGAAAGAGTTAACAAATTCTTGGAGGATTTGTTAAGAGCTTGTTCATCGAATTTCGGGGGATCATGGGAAGACTATCCCAATTTAGTCGAGTATAAAAATAGTTATTAAACTAGTATTGGGATGGCACCGTTTGAAGCTTTGTATGGAAGACCATGCAAGTCTCCCATATATTGGTTGGAGACTAGGGATAGGCTAGTTCTTGGTCCGGATTTGGTGAAAGAAGCCGGAGAAAAGATTGAGTTGATCCGAGCTAGGATGAATGAAGCTTAGCCTAGGCAGAAAAGTGATGTAGATAGAAGAAGGAAGGACTTGGAATTCTCTACTGGAGACTATGTATTTATTTAGGTTACACTCATAAAGGGTGTGAGTGTATTTGGGAAGTCAAGTAAGTTAGCACCTAGATTTGTCAAACCCTTCTGTATTATTGAGAGGATTGGGAAACTCGCTTATAAAGTGGAGTTCCGAGTAGTTTGGTAAGATTCCATGATGGTTTCCATGTTTCTCATCTTAGAAAGTTTGTTGAGACCCGTAGACTACTATTGCACCTACGGTGTTAGAAGATTTAGTAAAAGAGCTGGACTTGACTATAGTTAGAATGCTGATTCAGATTGTGGCTAGAGATGAAAAGAGGTTAAGAAACAAGACAGTAAAATTAGCAAAAGTCCAGCGGAGTGACAATGTAAGAGACTATACTTGGGGGACTGAGAGCATAATTAGAGATTCCTATCCAGAGTTGTTTGATAGTACGTTTTACCTTTGATTGTTTTGGTGTGTGCCTTATCTTAATTTAGAGGATGAGATTCTTTAAGGTGGGGAGTCCGTAAAACCCCACATTTTTATAACAATATTTAGGATACTTAATTAGTTAAATTAAATAAAATAATGTGAAGATTAATAGGTTGAGATTTGATTAAACTAAGGGTTGCCGTGCCATGTAATGTGCAAATTAAAATAAGATAACATAAACTAATGTGTTAGGAAATGAGTAAGGCAATGTAGGAAGTAGGAAAGAACTATACCCTAAACTCTTAGGAAAAGGAACTCATGTTCATTTCATTTTCACTTAAGCTAAAATTATACCAAGGCTGGCCACCATTTTTATTCCTAAGGAAAGATTAAAGCTAGGATTCAATGGAAGGAAGATAATCAACTAAAGCAACATCAAATCTCACATCTTTTAATCTCAAAGCTAAGGTGAATAATTACTACATCCCATTTTCATTGGTTTTTGGTTTTTTGATTAGATCCGAAATATTTTTGCAAGTATATGCCATGTTTTGATGATTAAAGTTATATACATGCTTGTTGATGAATTATGTATGTACAAGTTAGTTTTTATGATATAGTTGACATGAAACCCCTATTAGATGACATTCAAATGCTTGAAAATTTAAATATAGGTCAGAAACGATATTTTAGAGCTGGGTTTCAATTTTCATAATTTTCCGAGTTAATGTGTATTTTATATTAATTTTCTAGTAAAGAAAATGATTTATTGGGTCATAAATTATTTACCGCTGAAATAATTATTATTTGGGTTTGAAATTTTTATATGTTGGAAAACATATTAAAATATATTTTCTAATGTTTTCCCAGATTATTCCTAAGTTTTTTGATGAATATATAAAATTATTTAAGATATGGGACCTAAATGTTTTATATATTTAATTAAGGAGAAGGGGCATTTTATAAAATGAAATGTTTATTTAATTCTGAAAATAGTGGCAACACATTTCTGGAAAAAATTTGTTAACCAATCAGAATTTGACAAACAAAGGCAGGTTAGTTGAAAAGTTATCCTTTTTAGGTTAAAAAAAATCATACTTTTAGCATGTTTCAGCTTTTTACGGCATTAAACCTTCCGACCCAGACCTTTCGACAAGGTTAAGAGTTTCATAGCTTTTGATAAAGTCGAATCAATGCATACGGTATCTAGTTACTTGGTACGTAATGAATTGGACAGAGTCGTAGGGTTCTAAGTCGAAAGGGTTGTTGCCAAAGAGGTTGAAGTGTGTTTGTTTTATAACCCAAAGATAGCCTGCTTTGCTTTCGAATAAGAGCTTTAGAATTGGTTGCTTTCGACCAGGTCAAATAAAGGTTTTAAACCTTTCGACGCAGTCGAAAGGTTACTGCTGTTTTATCACTATTTTGTTTTGAAACCTTTCCACAAATTCGAAAGGTTACTGTCGCTTTTGTTTTGTTTTGATTTGAACCTTTCGATAAAGACGAAAGGTTTACGTGTTTTAAAACCAGTCGCTTCTCCATTCTTTCAAAATAAGGTTTCGCTTAGGTGATTTACCCTTGTTTTATAACTTGAAGTATAACCCAAAGCTTTCGAAGGAGTTGTTTTAAAGGTAGAAGCCAAATGTTTTAAATGATACGTTTAAAGCTATCGAAGTAGAGCTTTCGAAAAAGTCGAAAGGTTGCTTCCAATGGAGTGGAAAATTTTAGTTGAATGATCTCGAAAGGTTTGTTGAATGGTTACGAAAGGTTTTAGTTCATTGAGATTTTAGTTTATTAGTTTCGAAAGGTTTGAATTCAATGATTTCGAAAGGTTGAGATGGAAGGTTTTTCATGGTTTTTCTAAGGCAATGTTTTAGAATGATTTTAAAGAAGGATATCTAAAGTTCTATTGCTTTCGAAAGGTTTACTTTTCAATGGTTTCGAAAGATATGACGAATATTTTCGAAAGGTTTGATGAATGGTTTCAAAAGGTAAGGTTTTAGCCTAGATAATTAAAAGGTTTTCACTTGGTTTTGGAAAGAGGTACTTTCAAAGATTTAGAAAGAACTTTCAAATGGTTAAATGTTTTCATCAACAAAAGTTTGAGTCAAGAAGATATATATGACATAATGATATGATTTTGAGTAAAGCATAAAGATTATATAATTTTTCCTTGTTTAAGTTTGATTTAAATGTTTTAAATTATTTTGAAAATGTTTTCAAGAAAAATTATGGGAGGGGATCCTTAAGTGAAAATGACTTAGAAATTAGAATACCAAATGGGACTAGTATGGGGTCATTCCCTATACATTAGCTATTAGCCCCTTTTAATTGTTGTTCAAAATTCTCGTATGTAGGGCTTTGTCGTCGGTAGACTAAAATTATGATTACACACCTAAAGGAATATATGTTTATATATAGATAGGTTATTGGTGAGCCTGAAAAACCATTAGGATTAGGAAGAACTGGGAGATGATTAAGTTAGGGACAGACCATCCAGAAGCGAAGTATTTAATAGATAGTAAAGGACAGAACGTCTAGAAATGATTGTTTAACAGATTGTTAAGGATAGATAATCCAGATGAAGAATATCTAACAAGTGTTATATTAATTTTGATTATATTTTCTGGTAGGCCCGAGTCAGCCAAAGGTTAAAAGTTATCCAAACAAAACTTATGAGTTTGAATAGATAGTTTATTATTACCTGATATTTATGTATGTTCATTAATGATTGCTATACAGTATTTAACCAGTTTTGATTGCAGGAAAATATTTTGCAAAGATAAGTTTTAAAATGATGTTGGTGAAGGAAAACCCGTTCCGCTAAGCGACGTGGTCTCACTTAACATATGTATTCCGGTATGTATGGAATTTTTCATACTAGGCTTTATGTCTGGCTCGAAGTATATGTTTTCCCCTTAAACTCTCTGGTGCTCAAAATTTATTTGACTAGGTTGAGGGGTTAAGGTTTTTCCAGGTTTTAGTAGAATGACGAATAAGGCTATCGGAGGCTTGCAGGAGGCAAACGGATAGTTATTTAGGAGTTGTGGTTCTTGTTTTTTGTTTTGATGTACTTCCGTTATGTTTTGTATTATGTCTATTATGACTCTATTACTCTGATCATCCAAGGTAGTATCTTCATATACTACTCTTAGCGTATTTGTAATAAGTATATTTTATATGTGCCTGGGAACGAATTTGGAATTATGTGTTCAGAATGTTAAACATTTGGTTTTGAAATGTAATGAAGTAAATTTGATTTTTAAACCTCTATTTTGTTTCATATTCAAGTGCTTCTTATATTATCGATAACATTAACATAGCCATATTTAGTCACTGGAAGCTAATACTATAGATGAGTGTAGCATCTGTAGCGCTTAGTTTTGGGCTTCTTGATAGGTGATGTTACATCGACACATCGGGTTCCAAGTGTTGATTGAGGAAAGTGCAGTGTGTTAATGGAATGGGCTTGGTGTCCTGAACACTACAAACGCTTTATTCTGTGTAGATATTCGCTCTCAGTGAAGAAAGAAAAGAGCTTCTCGTATCATTCATTGATGTCATTTCTCCAACACTTACCTATTATCGATCAACGATCGATAATGGATCCGCTGTCCGTAGTGACATGGAAAGCTCTTCCTATTCCAAGTATAACGACTATGCAGTGATAGGACCAACCTAAAGTGAGCAACTGTAGATCACTAGGTCCGAATTATGCAGAGAATTCTCGGCATAAGTCAATTTCAGTTTCCTGAAAAGGGATAACAGCATGAGCTGCATACAAGACGCTAACCTAAGCTATTATCACCTCCAAGAAAAAGAAAAATCAATCTGCAAGACATCATACTAGATTAATGGTATGACTCAGTGCAAGTTAATTCTGATTCTATGGGTGAAGATAGCAAAACATGTCAAGCACCGGGGCAAGGCTCAAGCTTTATTCCGTAAAGAACTCAAGGCTCGATTTACTACCTCCTTCCACAAAATCATAATTAACTTGAATTCTCGATTGCATCAATCACCAACACAACTTTATCACCAAATTTCAAATTAACGCCAAAATCTACATTACCCACCTCTAGTCAAAAGGAAAACACGGTTGAACTTAGATTTGGCGACCTAAGTCGGGTAAGATCGGTGGTGATCCAAGAGAGTAAGGTTGGCGGCAATTCGAATGGACGAAGTTTCGGAAGCTAAGGTCAAGGCGACGACGAAGTGCAGTAGGGTCGATGGCAAGAAGCTCCAGTAGTAGAGATCAACGGTGGCGATGGCAGAAGAAAATTTAGGGTTTGAAGACTATGGATCTGGTCGTAAGGCAGAAGGCTTGAGTCGCAAATGAAAATATAGAATGGTGGTAGATCGGCTCGTATGAAGCTAAACAGGAGGTTGCGTAGGAAAATTCTGCTAAGTCCTTGGATCACAAGCGATTCATGGACTACGAATCGCTAGCAATCCATTAAATTGCAACCAATTTTCTTCATACTTGCCAAGCATGTTCCGTGTGTTATTTGCAAGCATTGTGGATCGAAATTGATTTACTGTGACTAGCAACGATGATTCACATTGAAATTCAACAAATAACTTAATAGCCAAAGCCAAATTTGCATGATAGCCTCAGCACGATAAATTTAACCTCACCAAACTAGAACTCAAAAGCAGTTACTTTCAGAGCACGCCTTGTTTCCAAAAAAAGCATACTCCGAAGGGAAAATTTTATCCGGGTTTTTAACCAAATAGAATTAAATGAACTTAAAACTTCTGTGTCAAGTCGAAATGACTCAAGAATCAACCAGATGGATCAAAAGAAGGAACCAAAGAGAAACTCAAGAGGATAAAAGAAAAAATAGCCCAAGAGGATCGATTGCTAGCAACCCATCATCCATGGATCGCTAGCGGTCCATAAATATTGCTCGTGGGTCATCCATTCTTCTTGCATCATGAAGCGCTATCTTTTTTAGCGGCGCCTGCTAAGTTTCATGTTATTCCAAGCAAGCTAGATTAAAATGTTAGCATTCGTTTGATTCTAGTAATAGTTCAATGCAGCCTGCATAGGAATCATCATCAAAACAAGGCATTCGGTCATGAAATTACATGTAGAGCATCTACATAAGGCAATGAACACTATCCAATTGAATGAGCTAAAAATACGCTAATTGCATGGATCACTAGCGATGATCCATCATATAAGGTCATTCGTTGTTAAACTTTTGGAGCATGTTCATACCTTCAAATGTAAACTTCTGGCAAAATGGCCTAGCCCAATAGCTCTCCAATCCCTATAAATAATCACCCATCTATAGCATAAAAAGGATCTTCGGGACTATCTGTTTGAACTCTACAAAGATTATTCTTCGCTCTTCTCCTCGCACACAATAGTCATCTGGGGGTTCACTGTGATTCTACAGTGAACTCTTGTACTTGTGACTTGATCTAACTTAGAAAATTTAATCATATTGCAGTCTGATTCTACTTGTAACAACAGTCAGTTAATAGAAAGTTATAAAGTGGACGTAGCCTTCGTTAAAAGCCGACTCACTATAAAAATCTTCTAGTATTTTTACTATTGCCGCTCTTTTACATTTATATATTGTTGCTCTGTAAGAATAGGGCTGGTGTTTTCACACTCAATCTAGAGTGTTGATCCATTTTTTGGGTTAACGGTTTTCATATATAAAATGCTGACAATGGAGCTCAAACGAAGAATATATGAGCATTTGAAGTTTTTAGATTTAAATTAATTTAATTTGAATTCAAATTCAAATGTGAATTTAAATTTAGGTTTTAAATTTCAAAATTAGCTTGGGGGCCAAGTAAATGTTTTAATTAACATTTAACGTTAAGAATAAGCAGGGTAAAAAAAAATTAAAATCAAAATTAATCATTATTACCCAAAATTTGGCAGAGCAGTCGACCTGCATTGGTTAACCGGTCGACCGTATTGGTCGATTGGTCGAGCTTAGGTAGTCGACCATCTCCTTATGGCGACGGATAGGGTTTTGCATTGTTTAGTGCTCCAAATTTGTCTATTTCTCTTCCAATTTGATCCTAGGTGCGTTTCAACCCCTACAAATAGAACCCTACGCCCTCCACTTTTTATCTATTTTATTTTTGGAAATACAATGAAGCTCTGACATTGTTTTTTCTCCAAATTAGATGTAGAGACTCCATGGAGAATTCGGATGAGAATTTAATCCCTTTTCTAGTTATTTCTTCTTCCTCCTCCAATCTATTCTTCTTTTGTTCTTTCTCCAATTGTTCTGAATCTAATATACATACATACATACATACATACATACATACATATATATATATATATATATATATATATATATATATATATATATCTTCCCTATCATGTATGTATCAAAAGAGAGAGATTCTGAAGGAGATTGAAAGGCTTGCAAATCCAAGAAAAGCGAAGCGTAGACTATTCTATAAGTGGAAACCTTAGTATTTCTTTTCAATAATTGTTTGGTGTATATCTATGGATTTGAATATACCTTAGGGATTTTGGGAGTGCGATAATACGATAGATAAAATCCTTTAAAATTCAATATTATTTCGAAAAGTCAATTCTATGTTGAGATTCTCAATTATTTACATTAATTTGATGGAATTTTTTGTTTATGCAATTTTTGATAATTTCAAAGTCTATTCCACTTCTCCTTCTTTTTTGGTTCAATTTGTGTTTCTTCAATGAAATAAGGGGTTTAGATTACGGATTTTATTCATAGTTTGCATCATTTATTCCTCACAAATTTCCTTCTTATCTATTTCTTTGTACAAGAGGAGATGAATTGGATATGGAGTTTAGATTGCAATTCCTATTGTTTAGGATATTACATTAAATTTTTGTAATAAATTGAGTTTCTATCTTGTTTGCAAGTTTGTTATTGCAATTTGGTTATAATTATTTATTCCTTGTTTTAAATATTAGAATTCTTTATTTCGGTATGTTGAAATCTTGGAAATATGAAGAAAAAGGACTTTTAATAGTACTTGGTTAGGGAATTGACATTTGACACTAATTTAGGGCATAAAACCCATGCATTTAGTATTTATTTGGCATGAATATTTATTTATCTCTATTAGTGTACTTAACGTATAATTATTGTGTATATGACATAGTTAATTAGGTATTTATTTTCATTTATTTCCACTATTAGGAATGTAATTGATTCTTAGGCGAAAATAAAAGGAAGCTCTTATATAGCCAAATTATTATCCTATGGTGTACAAGGAAGGTTCCTTCTAAGGCCTTATTTATGAAACGATGAATTGGGTATTATTAAATATATGAAGTGTATTTAATTTATGGCTAAGTCACTAAGATGCGAGGTCAATAAAGTTAAATGAAAAAAGTCCGCCCTTCATATTGAGGCTACCGGAAGTTGTGTACACTTCCTATTGATGTGAGATATCCTTATAATAAATATTTATAATGACGCGAGGTGTAAACGACCCTAATTTTGACTAACATTATTTGGGACATTTAATTAAATAAATTAAATGAAATAATGTAAATGGTTAAGGTATTGAGATTTGAATAATATAAGGTAGTCGTGCCTAGTTAATCTATAAGGCAAAGAGTAAAAGAATGTAATAGGTAAGAGGATTAAGATAAGGGTAAAATAGGAATAAGTTATATTCTTATTCCCTAAATTCTCATTCCATTTTAATTTACGTCATTCACAAACAAAAATTAAAATTAAGCTTGGTCGGCCACTATTAAAAGAAGATAAGGAAAGATAAGCAAGAGGAAGAAGCTTAATCAAACCAATTCAAAAGCAAATCTCAAACTCCTTAAAAACAAGCTAAGGTAAATAATAGTTCTTACATCTCATTTTTATAGTTTCAGTTTCTAGATAAGATCCGAACATATTTTGCAAATAAAATGCCAGTTTTGATTGTTTAAATGAATGTATATGTTTGTTGATGATCTATGTTGTTACATATAGACTTTATGATAAGTTTTGATTTGAAAAACCTATTAAATGACGTCCAAATGGCTTGCATTTTTCTATAAGGTCAAAAATATTATTTTAAAGGTAGGTTTCAAGTTTCATAAATTTCTAAGATTTTGTGGATTTATTATGAATTTTCTAGCAAAGAAAACAGTTAAATTAGGTTTAAATTAATTTTGTCTATTATATGTTAGCCTTAGGGTCCGAAATTTAAATATGTTAGAAAACATACTAAAAGTGATTTATGGTAATTTTTGGAGAAATTTCCAAAGTATTTTATTAAGGATATAAAATTATTTAAGACATGGGACTTAAATGTTTTATATCCTTTGAAAATGATAAGGGACTAATTTGCTAAATGTTTAAATATTTAATTACTGAATTGGGTAGTTTCTTTTAGAAAAAGATTTTGAAAAGAAGTGGGCATACTTTGACAAATAAGGCAAGTTAGTTGGGAAAATATTACTTTAAAAACTTAAAATAGAAAGATTGGTGTTTCGCCACTTTTAACACCTACCTTTCGACCCTATACTGCTGCTTCCAACCGGGTCGAAACCAATACACATGTATCAGTGCCTTGGTACATAGTGGATTGCAGATAGGCGGAAGATATAGAGTCGAAACATGATTTCAAAGTGGTAGAAGTAGCTCTTTAAAACTTAGAATTATTTTGGTTACAAATAATGCTTTTGAAGGAATTAGCTTTCGACTTGGTTGAATATGCCTTTGTTTTAGAAAAAGGGATTTCAAAAGAGGTTGCCCCTTTTTATTTTTAAATAAAGCTTCCGGAGGGGTTGAAACCCCAACTGTTGCATTCAACCTTCCGAATCAATTCTTTCGAAAGGGTGCTTTTGCCTTTAACTTGTAAGCTTCTTCTCCATGCTTTCGAAGGGATTGGTTTTGAATCCATCCACTTTCTTTTACTTAGGAGTAATGCTTTCGAAATAAATGCTTTCTTCCTAGTTCTTTTAAGACCCTAAGATACATTGAAAGTAAAACCCAAAGGTTTTGAAAGGAATGGATTTAAATGGTTTCGAAGTTATATTCCACAAACTTTTACTTGACCCCAACACTTTCGAAAGGTTTGTTTGAAGAAGAGCACTTTAACACTTTTGGAAGGTATACGACGAAGGTTTCGAAGGGGTGATTCCCTAATTTTTTTAGCAAAGCTAGCCGCTTTTATCGTAGGCCGTGCCACTATATAAATAATGGGAAAACATGTGATGTGCTCATGCATAGAACATCTACGTGGGAGCAAGGAGCCCTGACCCTAAAAATAAAAGAAAAAAGCACAGGAGTTACGTAAAGAAAGCCTAAACTACTAACAAAACCAGCCTACACCCCCTCCGAAGAGGAAGTCCCACAACGCCCTCCAGATGAGGGGCCAATAACAAGAACATACCCGAAGAATAGAGTTGACACATTCAGAGCATAACCCTCCAAAGCAGGTGAGTAAATAAATTTCCTATCCCAACTGACATCATAAAACTTACTTTTATTACTCTCACCAATCTTTCCTTCCTTTGTAAGTGTAAGACCATCACCCTTAATGTGATAAAAGAGAAAACTTCTCTCACCCATAACATCACTAATATAGGAAAAATAGCAATCAAATTCCGACGAGTAGCGCTTATCAGAAGGAGCATAAACCCTGGCCCGCTCCTCAGAATTCCCAGAAACGAAATCGGAAAAAATATTAGAATCATGCTCAATCTAGGCCACACCAGAAGGGGCACAACAATATGAGAAACAACAGGAGATAAACTGGCGGGGAAGGAACAACGGGAGGAACATCAATTGGAGCAACACAAACCGGAACAATGGAAACATGAGAAATAACCTTCGGAACCCATTTCCAGAAAGGAGGACATGGAAGAGTAATCCAACAAGTAAGAGTAACTACCAAGGCAGAGCACACCTCAAAAAGATTCCCATAGGACTAACAAGTAGTACATATACCAGATTTCCAGGAGTAGCGAACTATGACCTCAGCAAAATGCCCCTCATCAAGTATAACCTTTAGAACCAAAGGAAGAGATTTGGAAGGATTTATTTCGATCAAAGCTTGGGAATAAACTAATCTCTTTCTGGCTACCATGTTAGTATCATAACATATTATCTTAGCAACAAGACCTGCAAGCCAATTGATACCGATTAGCGGCTGTAGGATAGAAGGAATGTGAGAGAAATAGGCCCAAACAAAAAATGGATAAAACCTGAGCTCTAGCCCGATCCACAGACGGACTCCAGGAAGTAATAATAAAAGGCTTCCCATCAATGAGAATAGGGTCAGCTTCCAGAATACACTATCTTTCATCATCACGCAAGAATTTAAAATAGAACATTTCATTATCAAAATGAACACTCAAGCCCCCTCTAGGCTTCCAAACCTGGTAGCATCTTGCCTTGACAAGGTGATAGGAAGGATTGGAGTAAAGAAAAAACCAACTAAAAAATCTTTCCAATAAACAACCCCCACGACAATCACTTCCTTTGGAGGAATCATCACACCATCACTCTCAACATTATCAAAAGAACGAGGTGTGTGCATACTAGCATTATTCGGAATTTTGGAAAACAATGACAACCAAGAAGGGGCAGCCATTGGCAGAGAGGTTTCCATAGGGTTTCCATGATTAACAGCAGGGGGACAACCACCTGCAGGCGAGCAAGCTACAGGAGAACAACCACCTGCAAGCATATAGGATAGGGAAATTATGGGTTTGACATTTAAAAGAACACCTGGTTTGCAAGGAAGCACAATGCCACTACCGGGATTATCTGACCCATCTACGTCACACCCAGATACAAGATCGTCATTGCCAACATTAGTTGAATCAACAGACTCCTTCCCAAATCATTATGCATAGCAACGATGAAACTATTACATTTTTGCATAGTAGAAACGAAAGCAATGATTCCCTAATTTTTTCAAAATGTTTACCGTTAGTATTTGAATGGATGGTTTCCAATGCTTTTGAAAGTCAAGTTTGAAGTGTTTTGAAAAGAGGATGTCTGTAGATTAATAAAGCTTTCGAAGGGGACACTTTCAATGATTTTGAAAGGTCTATTTTAAAGGTTTCGAAAGATATGTTATAGCCTTTCGACCTAATTTTTTAAGGTAAAGTTGTTAACCTATTTTGAAAGGGGTACTTCCAATGGATTCAAAAGGGACTGTTTAAAGTTTGTAAACAAAGGTTTCGAAGGTTTTCATCAACATTATTTTGTGTAAAGCATACATTAAGGCAAAGAGATTTGAGTACAGCAAAAGTATGTTTTCCTTGTTTAAGTATTATTTATAGGAATTAAATCAATTTGAAAGAAACGTTTTCAAGTAAAATTTGATGAGATAGTTAACCCTAAGATAATGATTTAGAATTTTGTATACCAGATGGGATGGCTATAGGGTCGCGTCCTATACTTTAGCTATAGCCCTTAGCTAATATAAGTCCAAAATTCCAGTGTGTAGGGCTTGGTATCATAATACTTAAATGATGTTACTCACAGAAAGGAATATACAGAGAAGGACAGGTTATTGCTGAGCTTACAAAACCTTTAGGATCAGTTAACCCTGGGGAAGTAAGTTAAGGACAGACCGTCCAGAAGCGTGTCTAACAGATGTTAGATTATTTATTTTGTCTGGTAGGCTCGAGTCAGCCAATGGTTAATAGTTAGCCAAGCAAAACTACAAGTGATTAGTTTTATTTCCGCTGTGATGTATTAAAGCATTTGATTTTAGCAGGTGGACGAATAAAGCTTCCGGAGATGAGCAGAAGGCAAAAGATAGTTATTTAGGTGTGATTTCTATTGTGATGTGTTAAGATAAATATGTCTATTTAGTAATCTTACAATCCAAAGGGGCATCTTCGTATGTCGCTCTTGTAATAATTATATTTGATCAAAACCTGGGTTACCTTTGGGATTATGCAATGGAATATGAAACTTGGATTTGAAATATAATCGGTAATTTTTTGTGTATTTGGAATCTGAGATTTTGTCTCATATTCATATGCTTTTGATATTATGGATACCATTAACATTATCGTATTTTATTACCTAAAGTTAATGCTATAGATGACTGTAGCATCTGTAATGCTTAGATTTAGGCCTCAAGATATGGGATGTTACTTGGTATCAGAGCATAGGTTTGTGAAAACTTAAAAGAAATTTCAAATTTAATATGGTTTTGAAAATATAATCCAATGGAATTAGAGAAAAGACTGGGGTATGGGATAATGCCATAGTAACGTATTTGTACTTGCTATATATAAGTATACGCTTTATCTCTATTCTCCTATCTCTCTTAGGTTATTCTTCTATATCTTACAAACTCTCGAATGCAGATTTTACGGACTTAAGATATGGATACTAGAAGTGGAAGAATTAATATTGGTGGGTGAAGCACCACAACCAATGGGAATGCCAGACTAAATACTAGAAGGAATCCTAGTCAGGCACAAGATGCTAATGTGGGCGCTGGAGTGCCAATTGTCGATATAGAAGCAATGTATCAGTTCTTCATTAACATGATGCGGGCAGGAGTTACTATAGGATTAGTTGGAGATAATGCTGAAGGAGGAAATCAGGGAGCTCTAGTGGTCAATAACTATGATGTATTGAGTATGGATTATGCAAGGCTGGAAGGAAAGCTGTTTATGGGGATTGAGGACGCAATTGAAGTGGAGAATTGGTTACTTCATTGTAAGAGGATTTCTGTTGATTTAGGGCTCAATGATGAGAATAAAAGGAGACTCACTTCTAGGAAATTGTAAGGAGCAACACTAACTGGTGGAACAGTGTTACTATAGGAGTCAATGAGGAGACCATGACTTAGGCTGAGTTTAGGAGGAGGTTCGAGGAAAGATTTATGTCGGAGATTGCTAAGTCTACTCTGCTTAGGAAGTTTGCTGAGTTAGAGCAGAGGGACATAACGGTGCCTGAGTATGCAACCAGATTTGAGGAGCTAACAAGTTACGAGTATGCTATGGTGGATACTACTATCAAAAGGAATGAGAAGTTTATTCATGGGTTGAAGCCTGAGCTTGCTAAGGTCACATTATCGAATATTAGAGATCCGTGCAAGGTAGTTGCTGAGATGGCTTTGAGATAGGAAGAGGTGCTTGCTTTTCTAGAGGGAAATAAATCTGAAGGAGCTCAAAGAGGGAAAAATCAGAAGAGGAAGTTTTTCCATAAGCAGGAAGCTCAGAAGAGTGGAGCTTCCAGGAAGGGAGAGGTAGAAGTTATCGGTTATAAGTGTGATAAGAAGGGTCATTATGCTCATGAGTGTTGGACAAGCAAAAGGAAAGAGAGCTGCCGACAAGAAAGGAGTTAGATGCTTCAACTTTGATCAAATTAGAATTATAAGAACCAGTGCAAGGAGCCAGCCAAGGATGGAAAAGGCAAGATGTTTGCATCTGAACCAGCTACCTCGAGAACGACAGCAGAGGAGAAGGGAAAAGCTGTGTTGGGAGGTACGCTTTTGATTCATGGTGTATCAGTTAGAGTTCTATTTGATACCGGTGCATCACATTCTTTTATATCTCATTATTTGGTAGATAAGCTTAACCTGGAACCCTTATACCTAGTTACTTCCTTAAGGGTTGCGAATCTAATAGGAGTATATGCGACACTTGGGATGAAGTATGACCAGTTAGAGTTCGAGTTATTAGGTCATACCTTTGTTTGAAGTTTGCATGTGTTTGATTTCGTAGGGTTAGGAATTATTTTGGGTATGGATTGGTTAAGTAAATACGATGCTAGGATATTTTTCCATGATAGAAAAATATCTCTTAGACATCCTGACTTTGATGATTGTATTATATACTCCATAGAAAACCCTAGTTTTGAGGTCAATGCTTTGTTGGGTGTTGTGGATGTAGAAGACGGGTTGAATCGAGTCTTCATTGTCAAATAATTCGTAGATGCCTTTGAGCTTATGATAGGTCTATCACCGAAATGAGCTATTGAGTTTCGGATAGATTTAGTACCAGGGTTAGAACCGGTGAGTAGATTGCCAAGCAGAATGACACCTACCAAAAAGATGGAGTTAAAGGTGTAGTTGGTGGATTTGGAAGGCAAGAATTTTATTAGACCAAGTAGTTCGCCTTGGGGAGCGGTTGCGATGTTTGCAAAGAAACCGGATGGATCATTAAGGTTGTGTATCAATTGTCATAAGTTGAATGAGAACACGATAAAGAATCGATATCCGTTACCTAGAATTGATGATTTGTTCAACAAATTGAGTGGAGCCAAAATATTTTCCCAATTGGATTTAGCAAAAGGTTTTCATCAGCTTAGAGTGGAAGAGGATGGTATTCCTTTGACGACATTTAGAACCAAATATGGACCTTACGAATGTTAGTAATGCTGTTCGGGCTAACTAATGCGCCATCATTCTTTGTTGATTTGATGAACCAAGTTTTCCGAGAGCACTTGCATATTTCATATTGGTATTCATAGATGATATTTTGATGTAATCTAAGGATGAAAGAGAGCATGAATGTAACGACCCAGAATTTCTGTCATTTGAAATTCGTATATTTAATTGATTTTTAAATATTAATAAGTAAAATTTGTAAGTCGAATAAATTTTATTTCGAAGATAGTGATTTAATTGGATAATTAAATCGATAATTTAATATTTGAAATTACAGAAATAATTGGAAATTGGGTTTAAAGTGATTGAAATTGATTTGTAAAGTTGTATTAAATCACATTGGAGTTAGAAGGATGTCATAGAACTTTTAAAATTGAATTTAAAAGTTAATTTGCAGAAATTGAATATTTTAATATTTAATTAACGAGTAAAAATAGTCATTTTTCAAACAGTCTCGGATTTTGACGAAACCAGTTTCATCGGATTCGTAGTGTTATATTATCGTAAGATTTCAAGTTTCGTGTCAATCGGATTTACGGTTTGTCCGGGGCAAGCCAAAACGCATAGAAATTAGTTTAACCAGTTTAATCTAAATTTGATCGTGTATCTCCGTAATCCACACATATGACCGAGTTAGCTCTCGATACCTATTCCATTGTGTCCGGAACGTGGGTAAAACCTTAGAAACGTCAGTCGACACGCTTCGTTTGGAGTTCGGAAAATTTCGAGTGAATAGTGTTTTGGAAATTTTCTATATAAGGCCCTCTATTTTTCCATTTGCAACACAAATCAAACCCTAACCCTAATTTACGTTTAGTCGCCATTTACCATTCGATGGCCAAGAAACACCCACGTTCTTCCTCAATTATCTTCTAATCCACATGCTATTTTCATAAACTTCAAACCGCAAACTCGTAGAGCTCAACAAGCTCTACAAATCCAACGGCTGTGACCAATTTTAATTGATCGAATCAATGGGAATTCTCGTTCAAAGCACGTGCGTTCGAGCATGGTAAACGAGGCGAACATGGGGTCGAGTGCCACATCGTTCACGGCGGTGGGGGTTTGTGTCACGAGCTTTCAAATGGTGGTGGAGTGATGATGTTTCGAGCGTCGTAGGAGGTGCGAAAAATTGATGATGAGGGCGGCAATGGGTTACGTGAGTTTTCACGAACGGGAGAAGAAGGGGAAGAAAAAGCGCATGCGGCCAGGATTGCAGGGGTTTGATACGTGCGGTCCAGATGTAAAATTGTTGAAAATATAAAAGAAATTGTAAATATAATTATATTTATAAATCGTTCAAACTTTAAAGTGCTGTAACTCTTTCAGATAAGGTCGGTTTTGGACGAAACAAATTGCGTTGGGTTCGTATTGACGAATACTACGCGATGGAGCTGGGTTGGAACTGATTTGAGTTAGTGTAAATTTTGGGTAAAATTAAACGCGCGTTTAATTTTATTCGAAATAAAACACTACAACTGTTATTTGAAAGCAAGGTGAGAACTTCTCACTCAATCGAAACTGTTTCGATTTAAATTTTAAATAGTTAGATTTTAAATTTGATTGTATGTTTGAATGATAAATTATTATCTGTTGTATTGAAATAGACCCTATACACCGTATATTAAGCGGATGTTATTTATTAAACACATATACCGCGATATTTCACCTTGAAGTGGAATTGGTATTATATATGTACTTGGAGTTGATTTCCCGCATTATATAGCGGATGAGACCCTACTGCGCCGCATAATAGCGGATAATATTTTATATAATCCTATATACTGCGATATCCCGTATTGAAACGGGATTGGTATTGTGCTAACATATGTGGATGCAGGGAAATAGGTTGGAGGGATCCAACTGGATACCTCACCCGTATTGATTTATTTACAGATATTGTGATATATTCTGTTATCATATTGATATATGATGTTTTGGATGTCGTGATTGTTATATTTAGTGTTATTGCAGCATTGGGCATATTTTTGGAGTTTAAAAAATGTAAAGTAACGATTTCGAATTTAAAAGGATTTTTAAAGTGATTTTTTTTGAAAATACACGTTTTATTGAATTTTGGAATTGATTCACTTTAAATAAATAAACGTTATAATTTTTATGTTATAAAAATTATGATTTTCGTGAAATACAACCGAAATGTGATTTTCGAAATAAGTAGTTGATTTATTTGTAAAGTGGTTTAAAAATTGGGATTTTTGAATTATTATAAACAGTTTATATAAAAGATTTATAAAATTGATATTTATATATTAAAAATATTGGAATTATAAAACGAGTTTTTATAAGTGTTAAAATGAAGTATAAATAGATTTCATAAGCGAGTGAAATTTATAGATTTATAAATTGTGAAGTTATAAAATGAATAGATTTTGTAAAATAAAAGATTTATAAGTAATTAACTTATAAATTGGATTTTGGCATTTAAATGAGATGTACGTAGGATTTGTTCATTAAGGAATTTTATAAGTCGAAGTTTTTATAAAATTTTATATAAATGTGAATTTATAAACACTGTTTTATAAATCCAAAATCAATTGAATTTGATAAATAAATATGAAATCTTATTAAAGGAGATATATCCATGATTTTGGACAGTGGATAATCCTTTAATTAAATATGTAGAAGTGTTGAATTTGGTAAGGAGATATATCCACGATTTTAGACAGTGGATAATCCTTTAATTATATATATAAAAGTGTTGAATTTCGTAAGCGATTTATATCCACGATTTTGGATAGTGGATAATCCTTTAATTAAATACGTAGAAGTGTTGAATTTGGTAAGCGATTTATATTCACGATTTTGGACAGTGAATAATATATTAAAGAAATGTTTTGGGGAAGTGATATTTTAAATAGAATTAAAACGATTTGAAGTTGTTTAAAAATGTGTCAAGGATCGAAACCATAGATTTCAACATTCATTGTTGAAATAGACGTTTTCGAGAAATAAGGAAAAGATGGACTATAACACTATTGTTATAGTAAATGATTTTCGAAAGGATTTTTTCTGTATAGTATTGGGATTTATATATCTATCTTAATTTTGAATCCCAATACTAGTGATTTTGGGTTGTCGTAACGATGTTTTACGCAACATTCGTTTTGACTCAAATAAAGGTGTTTAAGAGAATGTTTTCCTTAAAGAATAAAATATATACTTAATTGTGATTTAAGTATATTGAATATTTTCCAAATGTTGAAAATAAATAGATTTGTGAATTACTTATTACTAAATAAGTATGGAAATGTTTTCCAATATAAAGAGAATGTTTGGAGATTATAACTTTTAAAGATAAATTGAAAGTGCATATTTGAAATCGATTTGAAAATCGTATAACAGTGGATATTTTGAAATTTAAATTCATCATGGAATTTATAAAGGAAAGGGAAATTTGTTTAAAAATAAACATTGATTTATTTTTGAAGTGTGGGAATAAATTTATGGATTGGGAATGTGAGTTTAAAATAAATCGGTAAGGATTTATTTGATTGATTTAAATGAACCATTTTGAAATGAGAATGAATAAATATTTGTGAATATATCACCTGTAGGGAAATGATTTGAAATTTATTTTCAAAAGTTGTAAAGGTGGAAAATAATTGAAATTTGTTTTCAAATAGTTGAAGTGTTAAAAATATATCTTGTAAAGATATTTTTTGGAAATAAATAATTTGGGAAAATTATTTGGAATCTGGTGATGTTGTGCATATCCATTGACAGTTAAATAACCGACTATCAATATTGACTTTTAAATAGGTATTTGTTGTGATTTGCTTGAATTTGAATGCTACACTTATTTGTAAAATAAGCGCTCGTTATTCGGTTTAGCCGGGGGAGTACCTTTGTGTCATATAACCCATTCCGAATAATGATATGCCATTATGGATAGCATTTGAAGACCGGTGTTGAAGACCGGGTATTTGTGAAAATGATAGGATGACCTATCGATTGTCTCTGAATCGATAGCTACGGTATGGAGATTTCCTTTGTGATGGGAAGTTCGATCGGGATTGTGAATACCCGGATTGCAAGGACTTCTTTGGAAGTGCCTTCAGTTCTGTTCGAACCCAGAACAGACTTGTATGGATTGTATGTCTGACATTACAAATTGAGATGTAAAGCTGATTTCTTTCAAATACATATCTGTTGGTGGCGGAGAATTTATTCTCTTAGCTTAACACCCTTCTCTGAGACGTACGAGCTCAGAGATTATGTAGTTGAAGGTTATTAGTGATATACTCCCAATTTGGTAGTGTGACATGCTGAGTGTTGCTGATCATTTGTTGATCGAAGCATGGCTTTGTGAAAAGCGTAGCTTTGTGGACGAGACTTCGACGAACCTCACAACCCGGTTATGGTCGAAACAGGAATCGTGGCAGCAAGGTTATTTGAGGATAGCGCCCTCTGAGGGCATGTCATTTCCTTCTGGATTACAAGTGTTATCATGGTATGGAGCCCAGATACTTACTTTATGGTTGCTGCATAATTATTGATTTGTGGTTTTTGGTTGAGAGGATCCTCGGAATAAAGGTCGCAAACGACCGGGGGATGACATGCTCGTGTCAGTTGTTACCCAGTTAGGGGTAACCCAGCCTTGTGTGGCAGAGATCCGGTTAGGATCCAGGGACGTCACTCCAGAGGTGTTCCATTTTACTTTGGAAGTTCCTTTGCCCGACCATTTGTTGGAAATCCATTCATCCAAATACGCACCTTGTACGGTTTTAGTTGTATAACCTGCCATTTACTTATGGTGGCGCCCCACTGTTTAGATGGTAGCTACAGTAGGCATACGATACTGGTCGTATGTTGGCTAAGATTGATATCATTACTTTCAAAATGTTTTTCCTACACCTTGCACTTATAGTAATAATATCAAAGAAAATTTGTGTATCAAGCATTTTTGACTATCATAAGGAGAAATCTCCTCCGATTCTGCGTTTTCATTGTGTGTGTGTGTGTGTGTGTGCGGGAGGCCTTATGGTAGTTTCATTTTCTAAAAGCATCGCGGATCTATTTTAAAAAGAATATTTATTTGTTTATTTTTAAGATAAACTGTTTTAAGTTCTCACACCACTCCCATGACTGACCTGGAGTTTATTGTTTCCTTCCTAAACTTTTGGTACCCACCAATTTCTACACGGGCAGTCTAGAGTCAGGTTATCAGGTCATTCTGTAATTCAGGAGTTGCTGTGGAGCTCAAGGAGCAAGCTGGATGGCATGGCATATCAACTAGTATATAGTATTTCTTTGCCGCTGTTTGTTGTTGTACACTCTGATAATGTAATGATAATGTGATGTAAAGTAATAGCTGATATAGTTCTTTGTTTTAAAGATATTCATTTATCTATTATATGTTGTTTCGCTGCGATTGTGAGATTCTGGTATTGTTCTGTTGCGTTTTTTTCTTCTTCTGTCGTTTTCTTCTTCTTAAACCCTAAGGGTTCGGTTTCCGGGATTCGATTGCTCGGCAGTTGATACAGTGGACGTATTGATGTCGACTTTCGTGAGTCGAAAATCCCTACCTTTACAATGAATTTCATCTTAGAGTGGTGCTTAAGACATTAAGGCAGCATCAACTAAAAGAAAATATTTGAAGTGTCAATTTTGGAAGAAGGAAGTGAAGTTTCTTGGTTATGTTGTCTCGGATAAAGGGTTGTTTATAGATCCAGCTAAGATTGAGGTGGTGAATAATTAGAAGAGACCCGAGACCATAACTGAGATAAAGAGTTTTCGTGGATTAGCTGGGTATTATCGAAGATTCATTAAGGACTTTTCGCGGATAGCGGCACCGATGACTAAGCTAACAAGGAAGGATGTGAAGTTCATTTGGACCGAAAAGTGTGAGGAAGCATTCCAAAGATTGAAACACTTATAGACGAACGCATTTGTGTTAGTTGTTCCAGAAGGGAATCAGGATTTAGTATTGTATATAGATGCATGTGAAACAGGGTTAGGAGCTGTGTTAATGCAAAGAGGTAAAGTGATTGCTTATGCCTCTAGATAGCGTAGACCGCATGAGATTAGATATCCAACTCATGATTTGGAATTAGCTGTGGAAATTATTGCATTGAAGGTGTAGATACATTACCTTTTAGGAGAAAGATTCGAGTTATATACGGATCATAAGTCACTAAAGTATTTACTCTCTCCGAAGGAGTTGAATATGAGACAGTAAAGTTGGTTAGAGTTTTAAGCCGCTTACGACTTTGGTGTTGAGTACACACGAGGCAAAGGCAATAAGGTTGCAGATGCACTTAGTGGAAAACATTAATAGGCGATATTGGCAATGATAGTTGGGTGGAAAGATTTAGAAATACTAACTACATGCAGGATACAGTGGAGATCTGAAGCTAAATCTAGTAAGGAAACCGCTATATTGTCATGTTTGGAAGTTCGACAGTTGATGATCAAAAAGATTGCTTCTAAACAAGTGGAGGATCCATTATTAGCTGAAAGGATCAGAAAGTTAAGGGATGGAACAGAGAGTGATGACTTGAAAGATTTCATTCTTGACCAGAATGGGTGGTTAAGGAAGAAAGGAAGGTTGTGTATTCCGAATGTATGAAACATTAGGAAGGAAGTACTTGAAGAATGCCATCGTTCAAAGTTCACTATTCATCCAAGAGGAACTAAGATGTATCAGGATATGAAAATAAGTTTCTTCTAGGAAAATATGAAGAGAGATGTAGGCTTATGGGTGAAGTAGTGTTTGAATTGTCAATAAGTAAAAGCCGAACATAAAAAACCAGGTGAGTTATTTTAGCTTTTAGATGTTTCAATATGGAAATGGGATTGTATCTCAATGGATTTTATAGATGGGTTGCCAAGGTAAAATGAGGAAATGGAAGCATATGAGTCATAGTGGACAGATTGACCAAGAGTGCCCATTTCATTCGAGTAAAGTCAACCAGGATGGCATCTGTTTTAGCTAAGTTGTTTTTGAAGAATATAGTTAGACTGCATCGAATTCCCAGTAGCATAGTAAGTGATAGAGATTCCTTATTCACTAGCAAGTTTTGGAAGAGTCTATAGGAGACTTTGGGTACCAAGCTCAAGATGAGTACCGCTTACCATCTGTAGATAGATGGACAGATGGAAAGAGTTAACAAACTCTTAGAAGATTTGTTAATAGCTTGTGTGCTAGAATTTGGGGGATCATAGGAAGACCATCTACACTTAGTCAGGTTTTCATATAACAACAGTTACCAGGCTAGTATGGGGATGACACCGTTTGAAGCTTTGTATGGGAGACGATGCAAGTCTCCCGTTTGTTGGTTAGAGACCAGGGATAAGTTAGTTCTTGGTCCAGATTTGGTTAAGGAAGCTGCAGAAAAGATTAAGTTAATTCGAGCTAGAATGAAGGAAGCTTAGTCTAGACAGAAGAGCTATGATGATAGAAGGCAGAAAGACTTAGAATTCTCAGTTGGATATCTTTTTTCATCAACATATTACTGATGAAAGGTGTAAATGGATTTGGGAAATCAGGGAAATTGGCTCCAATATTCGTTGGACCATTTCCTGTTATGAAAAGGTTTGGGGAAACTCGCATATTGCATGGAGTTACCAAGTAGCTTGGCAGGAGTCCTCAATGTTTGTCATACTTCTCATCTAAGGAAGTGTATTCGAGATCCAGAAACTACTGTAGCACCGACTGCATTATATGACTTAGTAGTGGAATCAAATTTGCCTATAGTTAGAAAACTAGTTCGCGTAGTCGCAAGAGATGAGAAGAGACTAAGGAGCAAAATAGTCAAATCAGTCAAAATCCAGTGGAGTGACGATGGGAGAGACTGTACTTGGAAAACTGTGAGCACGATTAGAGATACTTATCCCGACTTGTTTCATGGTATGTTTTACCTTTATGATTGATTGTTATGAGTATCTTATCGTAATTTCGAGAACAAAAATCTTTAAGGATAGGAGTCTGTAACGACCGTAATTTTGACTAACATTATTTAGGACATTTAATTAGATAAATTAAATGAAATAATGTATATGATTAGGGGATTGAGATTTGAATAATATAAGGTAGTCGTGCCTAGTTAATCTAAAAGCCAAAACGTAGTAGAATGAAATAGTTAAAAGGACTAAGATAAGGTCAAAATAGGAATAAATTATATCCTTATATCCTAAACCCTCATTCATTTTCATTTACATCATTAAAAAAAATTAAACTTAAGCTTGGCCGGCCTCCATTAGAATATGATAAGGGAAGATAAGCAAGAGGAAGAAGCCTAATTAAACCAATTCAAAAGAAAATATCAAACTTCTTAACAACAACCTAAGGTGAATAATAGTTCTGACATCTCATTTTTATGGTTTAGATTTCTAGATAAGATCCGAAAATATTTTGCAAATAAAATGCCATGTTTTGATTGTTTAAATGAATAAATATATGCTTGTTGATGATCTGTGTTGTTTCATATAGACTTTATGATAAGTTTTGATTTGAAAAACCTATTACATGACATCCAAATGGCTTGCATTTTTGATATAAGGACATAATTATAATTTTAGAGGTGGGTTTCAAGTTTCATATTTTTCTGAGATTTTATGGACTTATTATGAATTTTCTAGTAAAGAAAATAGTTAAATTGGGTTTAAATTAATTTCGGCTATTATATGTTAGCTTTGGGGTCCAAAATTTAAATATGTTAGAAAACATATTAAAAGTGATTTATGAGAATTTTTGGAGAATTTTCCAAAGTATTTTATTAAGGATATAAAATTATTTAAGGTATGAGACTTAAATGTTATATATACTTTTAAGAGGAGAAATGGCTAGATTGCTAAATGTTTTAAATTTTTAAATACTGGATTCGGCAGCAACTTTTAGAAAAAGATTTTGAAAAGAAGTGGGAAACCAATTATAAGTTGACAAATAAGGCTAGCTAGTTTGAAAGATATTACTTTAAAAGGTTAAGAACCATTTTTACAATGGATTGTTATTTCTCCGCTTTTGGCAACTACCTTTCAACCCTATACTTCAACTCGGTTGAAACTAATCACATGATGTCAATTAATTGGTATGTAGTGGATTGGATATAGGCAGATGGTATAGAGTTGAAACATGCTTTCTAAGGGGTAGAAGTAGCTCTTTTAAACTTAGAATTATTTTGGTTACAAATAATGCTTTCGAAGGAATTAGCTTTCGACTTGGTTGAATGTGCCTTTGTTTCAGAAAAAAGGGCTTTCAAAAGAGGTTCCTCCTTTCGTTTTTAAATAAAGCATCCGAAGGAGTTGAAACCCCAGCTGTCGCATTCAACCTTTCGAACCAGTGCATTTGAAAGGGTGCTTTTTCCTTTAAACTTGTAAGCCACTTCTCCATGCTTTCCAAGGGTTCGTTTCGAAACCATCCACTTTCTTTTACTTGGAGTAGTGCTTTCGAAAGGAACGCTTTCATCCCAGTTCTTTTGATCCTTAGATATTTGAAAGTCAAGCCCAAAGGTTTTGAAAGGAATGATTTAAATGGTTTGAAGCTATGTTCCATAAACTTTTACTTTTACTTGACCACTGTTCTTTTGAAAGGTTTTTTTAAGCAAAGGACTTTAATGCTTTCGAAAGGTATACGATGAAGGTTTTGAAGGGGCAATTCCCCAATGTTTTCGAAAGGTTTACTGTTAGTATTTGAATGGATGGTTTCCAATGCTTTTGAAAGGCAAATTTGAAGTGTTTTGAAAAGAGGATGTCTACGGTTTTATAAAGCTTTTGAAGGGGACACTTTTAATGATTTTGAAAGGTCAATTTTAAAGGTTTTGAAAGATATGTTTTGGCCTTTCGGCCTAACATTTTAAGTTAAAGTTGTTAACCTGTTTTGAAAGTGGTACTTTCAATGGATTCGAAAGGGGTTGTTTAAAGTTTGTAAATAAAGATTTCAAAGGTTTTCATCAACATTGTTTTGTGTAAAGCATATATCATGGCATAGAGATTTGAGTAGAGAAAAAGTATGTTTTTCTTGTTTAAGTATGATTTAAAAGGATTAAATCAATTTGAAAGAAATTTTTTCAAGGAAAATTTGATGAGGTAGTTAACACTAAGATAATAAATCGAATATTTATGTATCAGATGGGACTGGTATAGGGTCGTGCTCTATAATTTAGCTATAGGCCCTAGCTAATATAAGTCCAAAGCTCCATTGTATAGGGCATAGTCACATAAGAATTAAGTGATGTTACACATAGAAAGGAATATACCAAGAAGGATAGGTTAATGGTGAGCCTGTAAAACCATTAGGATCAGTTGACCTCAGGAGAAGTAAGTTAAGGACAAACCGTCCTGAAGTGTGTCTAACAGATGTTAGATTATTTATTTTGTTTGGCAGGCCTGAGTCAGCCAATGGTTAATAGTTAGCTAAAAAAAACTATATTGCTCCGACAAATAGTCCATTGGTTACCTGATTTATGGGCATATATGATATTACGATTATTGTTTTAATCAGTTTGATTGCAGGATTCTGATTTGCAAAAAGATATGTTTTAAAAGGATATTGGTAAGGGGAAAACCGTTCCGCCAAGTGATGTGGCCTCACTTGATATTAGTAAACCAAGATGTAATAGTATTATTCACACCAGACTTTATGTCATAGCGTAGTGCTCGCTAATATGAACGCAAGCAACATGTCATGATCGACACAGACCTCGTATGAGAAAGTTATGGATTATTAATCGCAAGATATATTTAATTTTAAGTGGAAATTAGCCATAAGGGCCTCTTTAGAAAGTGCAATTAGTTTATAGGTCACAGAATTGAAATAATTAATTTAAAGGACAAAATGAAAAATAATTAGTTTCTAAGGTCCAAAAACCTATGAATTATGTCCTTGAAAGTAATTGGGCTGCTTACTTTGTCCTTAAAAGTAATTATCTGTTGACTTTGGCCTTGAAATTAATTTTTGTGGATGTGTGTCCAAGAAACTAATTGGACTACAAAGTTTGTCATTCTAATGAAATGCCCCTAATTTTAAAATTAACATAATTAAATTAAACTTTAAATCAACTTTACCATTTCCTTCTCTCAGGTCGTACATGCTCAAGCATTCTAGGCAAACTACCTCGACCATGAATTCCATCTATTCGCTGTGCCATTCATCATGACGCCGACTTGTCAACTGCCATCGCGCCTCGTGCAACCTTTCCCCACCTCGCGTGTCACCCAGATGTCAGAAATCGCCACCAATAACCCATCGAAGCTGTCGTCGACGGTGCCAAATTGCCGCTGTCACATTCGATCATGCCTAAATCCATCTGACAGATGAAGTCCTCTCCCCTAGCCGAGAAACTCCCATGTTGAAGCCATCCCTTGAAAACATCTCGATTGGCGTCGAAGAGCATGGGACGTTTGATCGAGCTTTGTTTATATTTGAAAATTTATGAACCGTTTTTTTCTTTCTAGTGCGGACACGTTTTTAAAGAGGGAAAGGAAGGTATGGGTTAAACAGGGCATGGTTATAGAGGGGCATGGCTAACGCATGGTTGACTAAGCAATATATATTATATAATTTAAAATTACGAGTTACAAACATTCGAAAATCCGAACTCCAAACGAGGCATGCCGCCTAACGTCCTATATGTTATACACATATTCTGGATGCAATGGAACTAGTCCCAAGGCTTAATTCGATCATATGCAGAAGATAGCTTTTTAAACCCAATTTTTATATAAATTTCTAAAATTAGTTTCTACGCGTTGCGAACCCTCATAACCAAACGATACGTCTAATCGCCATGAAATTTGACGTGTACTATAATTTACTATTATGGATCTGATGAAAATGGTTTCGTTGGTATCCGAGACAGTGTCCCTAAAGGCTATTTTTACATTTCAATTAAAACAGGTTATTTTAAAAACTAGTTAAACCACTTTTAAATTCTATTTAAAAGTTTACCATCTCCATTCTTATTCAAATAGATTTTAAATTAACTTTAGAAATCATTTCATTCTTATTAGATTCAAGATTCAATTTTTTAAACAATTTCGAACATTAAATTTGACAATTTAATTATTAAATAAATCGTTATATTTGAAATCAAAGTTATTTAACTTGTAAAATGTACTTTTTAAATATTTAAAATCAATTAAATATTCAAAATTCAAACGACTAAAATTTTGGGTCATTACACTCTCCAACCCTCCCCCGCAAACAATTTCTTCCTCGAAATTACCAAGTAAGAAAAATGTCACAAACTCATTTACTTTTCAAAAACAATTATTTAATGTAGATTACCAAATTCTTTTAAGTCATTTAACTTTTTAGTTATAACTTCTTATAAAGAATTTTCTAAGTCTTTCAAATTCATTCATAGTTACTAACTAATACCATTCAAAGTTATAAAAACAAAATCCATATTTTAGTTACTAAAATTTTTCCAAAATTCTCAAAAAATTTCTAATGCCCCAACTTTTCGAAATTTTTTGCTAGCTTCTCCTTTGCGTGGCTCGATCGTAAAAATTTACAATATATATAATCACAAATATACATCTCATCTTCGAGGACGAGGCATAATCCGAGATATGTACCTTTTGTTATATTAGCGTACGCCATTTGCACCTACTAAACACTCAACAACAATGAGAAATTATATAACATAGATATATTATAACTATATGCAATTTTGTTGAAGGTAACAAGAGAACTTACTAAATAAATAACATCCATCCAATTTATTTGTCATCATATAATTTTTCATTTCCAAATGTCAACATTATATACATCCATTTCTTATTAACCTACTATTAATTTGTTTCAATTCATTCCCATTCATTAACATTCACATAGTAATACTCACCTTAAATTCAATTTACGTTTAACAATGTTTCATTCCATATTCAATTCATTTATAGATCATTTCATATTAACTTTCCAAAGTTAAATCCTTTTTCATTATCACTTAGTATATTTCTTTAATACTAATTCTACTTATGAACCATTCCGTACAACAATTTACTTAAGTTTTATTATAAACATTTTTATATAACACTTCTCTGTTTGTTTTTCACTTCATAACTTAAGTTCATATTGAGTTCTACTAAACAACATTCTAACTATATTCAATTTATTAATTCATTCTACTAGTTCACTTCACTAATTATTTCATTACCACAATCAATTATATTTATTTCTAGCAAATAACATTCCAAATCATATTCAATTTATTTTATAACTCAAGTTCATTTCCATTTCATTAATTTATTTTATTTGTTCATTTCACTAATTCTTTACAAATTGAATTCAATTTCATTTTACTTCGCTTTAGTTAAATTCCATTTCAAAATCATCTTTTTTAACTTAAGTTAATTTCATAATTCAATTTTTAAATTTACTTTTCTTAACATTTATATTCAACAAATTTAATTTTTTTTAACATACAAATTTTCAAAATCTATAAGTTATAAAAATTATTTCTTATCTATATTATTTTCAAGTTATAAGTTCTAAAACTTGTTGTCTTAGATTTTTCCCCAATAATTTAGATATACATCTTAGGATTTTAAACATCCGGTTTTATTTCGAATCATTTTAAAATCATATATATACATAACTCCTTTGTATAAAAAATTTCACTTTTCGAATCTAAAAAAAAATTGTTTTATAAAATATAAAACTTCAATGGTAGCAAATCCTCACTTAGAAACTCGAAAATGAACATCGATGATGCTTCAGTCATCACCAAAATTATTTTCAGCGGCCGAGGTTAGTTCATCGCTTTCTATTTCTTTTATTCCATTTATAATATTTCTAACCTAAAATATTTTCAAAATAATACTATTATTGTTTTCTAAAACCATTTGAAAAACAATTTGCAAAATCAATGAGATTTAAATTCTCAAACTTCTTATTCTAAGTCCACATTTATTAACAAATCAATTTTATTAACAAATCATATTTATAAATATACCTAGGCAATTCCATTTATAAATCATGTTTATAAATCATATTTATAAAATATCACTTCTTATGTAATATTATTTCACAAATGTTGATTATTCAAGTATAATCAATATTCTATAATTTATACTTATAAATATATTTTCTTACATAACTTATTCACAAATTTGTTTTTCTTTGTTCAGATTATAATAATTATAGCCTTTTATTGGAATAACAAATAATAAATGATAACGTCAAATATTATCATTTACTAACGCTCAAACATGCCATTAATAACATAATAATTTCTGAAAAATTATTATTTTATCAATAACATATAATTTAGGTAAAATTATTTCATTACGCACTTTCAAACAATACTCTATCGGTTTTCCTTGTTTAAGCAATTAGAAACACCTATCAATATAGTGGCAACCCACATATCGTCTAGAATTCATAAGCCACTCAACAGATAAACTAACACAAAATAAAATATTTTTATAATCACCAACAAACATACGCTCATATATATATATATATATATATATATATATACACACACACACACACTCAAACTCATCCTAGGGTCTCGCTTACCCTATCTCAAACGAGTAAATTCCCACCAAAGCCTAGGTGTTCGCTCAACCTAAGCTCTGATACCACGTGTAAAACCTGCTTTTCCATACAATTCAAGCTGACAATAAACCACACATGTCCAATCCAAATCAAATGGAAAGACGGATAATTAACGGAAAGAAAGAACAAAGAAGAAGATAAGAGAAGAAGAAGTGAAAAGAAACTAAAAACACACGGAATCTCACAATCGCAGTGGAACAAAATATAATATAATATCAATGATCTTTACAAAAGAGAAACTCTTATGCACATCCATCAGAGTACAACAAAAATCATAATCATCAGCCTGGACAGTTATAACAATCTATCCGCACAATTGCTGATGATTTCAATACAAAACAGGGGAAATAAACATATACGTGAATACGTCTCTAGGCCTCCATCTCGTCTCCTGAAGCTCCAAAGTATTCCACCTAAATTTTTAATATGCTCGTTCTGACCCGAGCATTATAATAAAATAACACTCGAGTCAATATGAAAAACAACATGACAAAACACACCCAATAAATTTTTTAAAGTTATAGAGACCTTTCAAAAATCAAAGGTACCTTGTAAGGCCATGTTGCACATAAATACAGACGGGTTTTTACCTTACGATAACAGAAATATTTCATATAAAATCCTCTGATATTATAATAATGTCTATTATGCAAATGCTTTTTAATTATAGCTGAAATTGTTACATTAATTAAATCCCAGCATATTAGGTTCTATAACCAAAACCGAAGGCTCGTATTGGAGAATGGATTCCAACTATGAAAGGGTAAGGTTCTACCCACCGAATCCATACACCACTAGATAAAATGTATGAAAGGCTATAATATGTTGCACCTCTGCTACTCAGGACCGGCACTATACTCTTCTCAAGTAGCACCGAATATGATCACACCTTGGTTGCAATTAACTACACAATGGTATCCAAAAGCATACATGAATATCGCTCTAAACTTTGGATGATCATATCCTACTTGGGTGCGACCCACTTAGCCCTACCGCATGTGCCTGCTTTATTCATTTCCTAGGTGTGAGGCTCAAAGAGGCTACACTCTTACAATTTATATAGCACTTTCCATTTGGATTGCGAACACCGCCCATCCGACAACAATGCAATATCAACCTTCATCAATACAAGTTCGTTCTGGGATTGTACGAAATGATTGAGAGCTCCGTCTCCAATTCGATCAATTTTAAGATGTCTTCACTTCGAACGCTTAAGTTGGATTGAAGTGGTTTTCGGATAACATATCTGATCCTGATCTCTTCGAAACAACATTCGATGGTTTTCGGTAAACCCAACCCCATTTCTTTAGGAGGTGAACAGTCAAAGATAAAATCAGAGGTCACGTCCTAACCGTTATTAGACGGATTTTCTTATCATTGCCCTAGGAGGACATAACAAGATTTATACGTAAAGTACAGCATCATTGGAGATGACTATGCCATGTAACTCACGTGTTTCCCCTAGATATTTCCAAAATTACGTTTGGGTCCAAATACGATAATCGGTTATTTAATTATCGAGTAACAAACATTCAATCAGGAATTCAATTCTATAGGAAAACCAGCACTTATTAAGCACCAAGCAGCACTAATTCTTTTATTAATAAATCTTTTATTAATTAAATTCACTTTGTAATACTTGAATCAAAAATTCCTTTTTACAAAGATTGATATAAACTAAAAATCCATATTTCTCAATACTTGGAAAAATATCTAAATGTTTATCTCCATGGTATAAGTCTATTCACTAAAATTTGGAAGATTTTATTTTTATTGAACTCTAAAATCATTTATAAACTACATTATACATCCATAAAACCTTTTATAAAATTCGTTTTAAAAATCCATAAACCCATTTCTAAATTTTTTTATGAATATCTAAAACCATTTATAAAATGCTTTTACCCATTTTAAGAAAACTTCCTTTACATTTTCAAAAAATGTTATTAGATTCCTCTTATAAAACCTCATATGTATATAAAACTCCATTTAAAAATCTCGAAAACAATTATAAAAAAATTCTAAGCATTTACCTTTAAACATTACTATACGCTAGTAACATTATAAATATATAAATACTAAATTTTAAACATCTTAAAGTAGTAATTAATAATTTTCAAAACATTCTTAAATAAACAATAATAATTTATCTTCAACATCTTATAAAAACTAATAATTAATTTCTAAAACTTTATTGACAAATAATTATAATCAATTTCAAATCATAGTAATAATTAACCTTTTAAAGTATTTAAAATATTAATAAACAACCTTTAAACAACATTAATATTAATAAACAACCTTTGAAATATAAATATATTTCCTTGATAAAAGTCCATACTTAATTCAACCTAATCATTTGCATATTTATAAACCATGTTTATAAATCTCTTCACATTTTATAAAACTTTCCTTCACAAAAAATCCTTTATTTATGAACCCATTTATACCTCTATTCCTTTATAAATGTCGCTTATGTATAAAACCCCATCAAAACATAATTTCTATTGTTTTAACCTTACTGCCATAAATATAAATTTCTTTTATAATTTTCCTTCAATTTACAAAATATCGTTTAGCAATCCAAAATTTACCTTCATCTTAATTTCCAAAATAGAATATCATTCCTCATCTTATAGTAAATTCACTGTTCGATCTATTTCACCAATTTATTAAATGATAATAGTTTCATTTTAATTAAAAAACACCGTTTATAAATCTATCCCTTTATAAATAAATTAGATTTTATAAATCTTAACTTTATTTATGAATGCCACTTTATACATTATTGCCATTATAAATCTCTATATTTATACATAAACCTTATCATTTATATGTACTATATACATATCGCTTTATATAAAACGGCTAATAATTATTTCTATCTTCTTTTTAAACCGTAATCCTTTATTTTAAAACATGAACTTATTACCAAGATTTTAAAATCTTTATTCGCGGTATAAAATATCTATTTAATATATTTCATAAAACCATAAATTTATAATCTCTAAATATCATACTTTTCTTTCAAAAATTATCAAACATATGAAATTTCCAAATCACTTGAAATTCCTTTTTGAATCTAACCATTAGTTTATAGTATTTTTAAAAAACCAAAATAAGGCCAGTGCTACAAAAGCACAAATTAGGAAAAAATCATGTTCATGTCATCCAATATAACATCCACCATATTATATATCATAATATATATGAAAAATAAATCAACACTGTGAGGAATCCTGTTGGATACCTACAACCTATCCCCTTGTATCACATACAGTATGTAATCATAAAAATATAAATCAACCACTTCGAGGCGGGATTCATAAACAAAGGGTCATCCATTCTTACATGAGAACATAATAGGGTCTCATTCGCTCCAATAGGCGGGAATATATCCAAACCAGTAATATAATTTAGTATATTATCCAACAATCAATAATGTTCAAAAATAAATATCCAAACATCCTATAAATAATATTTATTGACTATATAAATTTTCTAATTAGCCAAAAAGGTGAGATTAACTCACTTTGATTTTTAATTATCACCAAACGTTCCTTTTTGAATTAAAAGTGAAAGAACGTCGAATTTTAATCCAAAATTTCAACTAACTCCAAATTCGTCCAATCCAATTCCATAGTGTAGTGCTTGTTGGTACGAACACAGCGTAACTCGTCATGCTCGAAACAGACCTCGTATGAGAGAGTTATGGATTATTTATTGTATGATATAATTAATTTTAAAATTAACATAATTAAATTAAAATTAAAATTAACTTTACCATTTCCCTCAACCAACCCATACATGCTCATACGTTCCAGTCAAAACTACTTCGACCGCAAATTCCATCCATTCGTCGTGCCATTCATCACACTGCCGACTTGTCGACCCCCGCCGCGCCTCGCACAACCTTTCCCTAGCCCACGGGTCGCCCCAATGCCAGAAATCGCCAACAATAACTCAACGAAGCTGCCGTTGATGATGTCAGGTCACCGCCGCCACATTGGATCATGCCTAAATCCATCAGGTAGATGAACTCCTTTCCCCTAGCCGAGCAACTCCCATGTTATGGCCATCACTTGAAAACGTCTCGAGTGGCGTCGAAAAGGAATTTTTTGAAATGGGAAAATGATCGTCGATGGTATTAAAATATTTTTAAATTCCTCTTTAAAATGATTCAAAATTTACACTTATATATAATATAATTATTCAAAATTATCTTATTTATCAAATTTGAAAACAATATTGTGTCAGTTTGCTCTGTTCAAGTGTTTTGGAAATCCTATCGATAGCGTTGATCAGACGAGTCGATCGGAACCCAAATCATCATCAACAACTCAAACAACACAATGTATAAAACATTTTTAATATAAATTTACAAATACACTTCTCGCTCGACGATACAAGAATAGATTCTAAGGCAGCATAAAATTTAAATTTTTGATGGACTCAAATCAAAGAAAATTTTGATTCGAAGATAGGTTCAAAACTAAGATAAGATGATTAAATAACAAAATTGGGAGATGGATAACCTTATATAAATCGCGGGCAACCATAACCGGATCGACCGTGACTTCTAGAATTAGATCGATATAGAATTCCGAGGCAAATCTACATTCGACCTCAAGAAATAGAGTTCAGGAATAGCAGGAGGTAGATAGCATTGTAAACCGAGGATACAAAAATCTCCGATAAATCAATTCCTATTATAAAGGAGTTTTACCCCTTTATAAATCATTCGAAGATTGGCGGGATCGCCGACTCATTATAAGGGTCATTCGAAGTGGAGTTATGGGATGCTCTAGAATTGAAAGAATACGAATAGTGAGGGACACGAATGAATTTTGGAATCACAAGGAACATTCCAAAATTAAAAGGAATTGAGTCAAAAGTAAGAGAATGAAACTCGAATGAGAGTGATTCTGTAAATATATTTACCCTATATGCTGAGTTTTGCCTAGAGCTACCAAACTCTAATACCAACTGTAACGATCCACTATTTTGGACCATTCGCATCCGCACATGTCGGACTTGAATAATTCAAAAAATGAATTGTTAATCTAAATTTGGAAAAACTGAATTGATAGAGTAAATAAATAATCACAGATCACAGACACAGAGTAATAAATGCAGTGGAAACAAAAGATAGTAGTTCATGAAGCTACTATATAAATAACAGAGTTAAATAAGTTACAACAGAAGTCTCGAATACAATAGTCAAATACAATATCAGACTACATCACTAGGATCAATTGAACAACTGAAAGCTGGATAGATAGCTGGATCTCCAAGCGAAGCTCCAACTCCAAAGGTGAGTTTCAAAAGCTGAACCACTCAGTCTGAACCGAGCATAAAGCAAAACACAAAACACTCGGGTCAGGATTAACATTCTTATATCAATAAATCCAACTCAAATGAAATAACAATTGAAATACAAGTAACTCAAAGGATGTTGGAATAACCATCCTCTAAGGATCCGTTAAACTATCTACTATGTAGTAGTGTACGCTAAGTAGATAATGTCTATCAGTAATATAAATATCAAAATAGTGTTAGGGCGTTACCATTATCCCCCTTAACACATTTTATATAAGTGTCATAGTCTATAAAGCACTATAAACTCCACCGTAAACTAGTGGGATATCAGAGAGTACTCCATAGGTATAACACAAAACAAATTCGTAGTGGTCGCATATATAGGGATACAAGTATGACAAGGCACATGTGGCAATACCCAAGGTAGTGAAACCACCGTTTTCCTGATCCAGACTGGTGAGAACGCATCGCCGCAACGATCGCAACACCGTGAAACAACACTCCCAAAAGTACGAGGATGCACCAATCAATAACAAGTAATGAGTAGTTTACGAAGAAGTGTGTTCGCTCGAGGTGGCTAACCCCATTTGGCTCGGCACGACTCATGTTTTAGTCATTTCCTATTTGACACAAGCGTCAAGGTTATCCATTATCGTTCTCTTTCTTCAGTCATTACGTACATCATTCCAACCACTTCATTTTGGATCATCACTCCGCGTATATTTATTAAAGTGGTTTTCGGTTTAGACAGAGAGTATGTCCATAACCGATTCCAGTTTCTTTAATAACTTTCGTAATTATTACACCGATTGGTCATTTAATAAATTTCAAAACCAAAACAAATTCAATTTCAATTAGAATTTGTAAATCAACATTTCATTTGTCTCTTTAAAAAATTCCATAATTTACATTTCATATCTTCCAAATTACCATTTCAAACTCTATAGTTCAATTTCAGTTTTATTCAAATATTAATTCAAGTTCGTATATACGTTTCATCCCGTAATCATTTAAATAAATTCAATTTTTAAATTCATTTATCGATTACATTCAATATTCATTAAGTAAATTTATCATTCATAACAATTTCTATTAAATTACCAATTCATTTAAATCAATTACTTATGTTCAGCTTCATTAACAAAGCTTACAAATTTAATTAAATTGGATTCGATAAATCAAATTCATTAAATTACAAGTCTTACATTAATTTCAATAAATCACATTTATTTCTTGTTAAGGAAATTCAATTTCACTTATTTATTTACTTGATTATAAATTTAAAAACTCAATTAATAAAGAAACTAAATTTCACATATTCAAAAAGTTCAATTCCACTTATTAACTTACTTAAATAATTTTCCGAAACTTAATAAATAAAGAAACCCAATTTCATTTATTAACGAAGTTCAAATTCACTTAATCGAAAGTTCAAATTCTCTTATCAAAGAATTCAAATTTTTATTTAATACTCAAATAATTCATTTTTATTTAATTATTAAATAATTTCTAAACTTAATTAATTATTTCAAAATTTAGATATCAAATAGATTCCAAAACCTAATAATTTAATAATTCTAATCTTAATTATTACATAATTCCAACTTAATTATTAAATAATTTCAAAACTTAATTACTAAATAATTTCAAAACTTAATTCAACCATTTCCTAAATTAAACAGCGTTCTCTCATCAATTACTTTATTAATATTTTGTTTCAAATAATTAAATATTAAAATTTTCCTTCTGTTAAAATTCAAATTCCAACTTCATTTCAAACCTTATTCTTTATTCAAATAAAATCATTATTTTAATTTTAAATCAAATTATTGACCAATCGGGTTTATTTAATTCTCTATCCTAGGTCAAGTTCATTTGGGTATTTATCATTTCAACCCGATTTCATTTCAATTCAAAAATCAAAGCATAGCAAAGGGAACTTGCAGTTTGATAACTGGAATGGTGTCAAAGTAAATAAACAAGCAATAACAACAATCAATAAAAACAATCAATAATAATCCAATAATTAATTTAAATAATCCCGAAATAATCATATTAATTTACATTTGTTGTTTATGCAAATTAATATAATTATTTCTAGAATCTACACTATCATTTCATGTAGATTAAAGATTATTACACTAGTATTTATACGGTTCTTCACTTGATATCTATTATTCAATTTCATACTACATCAATTTAAACAACATACATTTAAATAGTTCAAGGTGTAAGTAACCATATTTCCACTGGTCAATTTATCTAACATTTTAAAAGGGTCATATTATACAACTTTAACAAATCAAATTCAGCACATATATCGATTTTATCCTATATCAATTCAGTTGCATATTATTTATCACTTTAAACATTAACAATTTAACGTCCATTGTATACATCAAACAATCAATCAATTATCAATCGAACTGGATTATTATCGCATAATTAATAGATAATGGTGTCAGATGTCACAGATGAACTGATACAGGTAATAGCATATATAACAGTGTAAATAACTAACAGTCGCATATTTCAATTGTCGTTTCAATTTAAATCAAATTTAATAAATAAAAAAACATTAATCGTGAGTGACTGCTCACCTTTTGAGGCTAGAGATATAGACAATGAAGTTGAGTTACAAAATCCAGGCATGAGTTTCCAGAGCAAAGCAAGATTGACACAAATTTGACGAATACAGCTGATACGGGAATTGATGGAACAAATCAGAACTTAATCGATGAATATAAATGGTATAAGAGAACACATATAGATATAACATATAATATATATACACACCAAATCATATTCCAATTTCAAACATTTATTAAATTATATAAATATATACATACATATATATAACTCGCATTTACCTATCACTATACAAATATATATAATTCATTCAGAAAACAATGTAAAACAAACATATGTATAAGGAGATATGTATAAACTAAAATAGATAATATACACTTGAAACTTTATATGTAAATTACACTTCTTATAACAGATTGTATTTAACTGTAATATAAACATTTATATTATAAATAAATATATAAACAAAAATATAACGAAGCAGTTATATTTATACTTAACAAATTTCTATACATACTTTAAAGTCATATAAGAACCTTATAAAAGTCAATTCAAAGTTACAACTCAAAGTATGCTTTAAACAAATATAACTTTATATATTTTATTTAACATCAAACATGTTTCAGGCAATAAAAAAATATAAACAGGCTTCAGCGAAGTAAATCACTTAACATGAAAACAGGCTTCAACAAGCACTGCATTTATTAAAATCCAATATTTTATAAACAGTATATAGTCCTTCAACATAGATATTCATATAACAACTTTATATATTAAATATTCTACCAAACAAATATATACACTTCAATCTATACGTATATAACTAATAATTTGTAAAACAAATATTTCTTACAATATAAGTATAAGGCTGCGCACGAGAGGGGAGTTCACGGCCATGAAAGTACGGCGTTGGCGGCTACGTGGAGAAGAGTGGGAACCGACGAACCAGGGCGGCTACAGGCGAGTGGATAGGCGAAGGTGAGAGGAGATGATGGCCGATGAGATGAGCAGCTTTGGTGGCGGGGGGAGCTTGGTTGGATGTGCACGGCCTGGAGAAGGAAGACCGAGTTTTTCCCGCAGCAGCTCGGAGATGTGGTGGTGCCATGGTAGCAAAGTGGTGGGCTTGTGTGACTGGAAAGTCTGGCATGGAGGCAAAAGAGCTCGGTGGGGGAAGGTGAAGGCTGAGACGTGGCCGAAGGGTGATTGGTGGAAGTGAAAACGAAAATGAAAACGAGAAAAAAAACAACAGCATAGATATATTCCTTCCGCCTTTTTTTTAATAGTCGAAGTGGCATTATTGGAGGAGCAGGTGAAAAACATAAGCAAGCAACCACTTTTCTCTGGGAGGAGATAAAGAATATATATACAAAGAAGATGACAAAGGCCTCGGTAACCAATGCATTGAAACTTACAATATATAAATGTACGTTTCCACTTGATAAAAAAATAGATGAAAAGATATATGCAAGAGAACACATACGCAGTAGGTTGAGGAGAGAAAAGTTGGTAGCTGTACCCTCAAATATTAATTGAAACAGTGAATCAACCAAAAGTCATAAGTTAAATCAGGAAACACTAAAAGGCTAAATGCTGTTGATTTTGAACAGGTAAGTAAATGAATGGTCACGGCAATTTTAAAAGCCAAATTTCGAAACCGATACGAGACTCGTTCCGTAGACTTTGCCGCCTCCTGGACATCCAAAAATACAGAATTGAATATACCGTGGAGATCAGCATGACGAGACGATCACAACGGAATACAGATATCAGTGGTACGATTAAATTATAAAATTCGAATTTTCTACTAGCGGAAAATGCAACAAATACGCAGAAAAATAAGATCGATGGAGCTAAAGAAGTCCGAATTTGGAAAAACAAAAAATGACGTCTTGCTCAGAAGACGTTTTAGAATTTTTCTATGTAAAATTATTTAGGTTTCGGAAACGTTTTATTTTCGTTGATTACTAACTGATTAAATTGAAGTAAATTTACGCACGAAATATACTTCCATATTTTCGGACGAAAATTTACCAGTTACTATGTTTAACTAGACGCATTCCTAATATCAAATTTATATTTCAAAATTCTATTGTTTAAAATTCCACGCAAAATTTCAATTAATAACGTTATTAAAACTAGTTAAATTTACGGGTCGTTACACATGTCTAAAGCATGGTCAACTAAGTAATATATATTATTTAATTTAAAATATCGAGTTACAAACGTCCGAAAATCCAAACTCCAAACGAGGCGTGCCGCCTAGCGTTCTATATGTTATACCCCTTTTTCAAATGCAATGGAACTAGTCCAAAGGCCTAATTCAATTATATCTAGAAGATAGCTTTTCAAAGCCAATTATTATATAAATTTTTGAATTTAATTCTACGTGTTTTGAACTCGCATGATCATACGATACGTCCAATCGCCATGAAATTTGACGGCATACTAGAATTCACTATTACAGATCTGACGAAACTTGGTTTCGTCAAAATCTGAGAAAATGTCCTGGAAGGCTATTTTTACACATTAATTAAATAGATTATTTCCAAAATCAATTAAACCACTTTTAAATCCAATTTAAAATTTTACTATCTCCATTCTTATTCAAATAGATTTTAAATCAACTTTAGAAAACATTTTCAATAATATTATATTCAAGATTCAATTTTTTAAACAATTTTGAATATTAAATTTAAAAATTTAATTATCAAATAAATTGTTATATTTGAAATCAAAGTTATTTAACTTATAAAATTTGCTTTTTAAATATTTAAATTCAATTAAATATTCCAAATTCAAATGGTTAAAATTTTGGGTCATTACATTATAATTGTTTTAAAAAAAAATTGATACTAAACTACAACATTACTACACACATCTAAAATTGTGCTACAATGGTTTATAAAAAGCTTTATAATTTAAAAATATCACTACAATTCAAAAAATTGTATTTGAATTCACAAATGTTACTATAAAACGGCATAACATAATTATATTCATTTAATAAAGCAAAAAAAGATAATATGTAATAGCATTATTACACATATCTAATAAGTTGCAACCATTATTTATATACTGCTGGTATGATATTTAAAGCTATTACAACTCAAAAACTGTTGCTATAATTTATAAAATACTACTAAAATTAACATTATCGGATAAAATATACATTTTTTATCTATGAATGCTACTACAAAATAGCATTGGAAATAAAAATTTAAGTAATTATTTGTTTTAAGAAAAATGATACTACATAGTATCGTTAGCTACTGTTATCGTCTTCCTCCCTAATTTTGAGTTGATTCCCCTCTACCTCTAGCTTTAACAATATAAAACATCACTTCTCCATCACTGCTAAACACATCAATGCTCCAGTCATCTTTTATGTTGAAATTAGTCACCATCTCCCCTTTCCATCATCTTCAAACTCATAGTGCCTCTCCCCATCTTCGTCGTCATCAAGCTTGACTCTACCACCATCGTTGAGAATTGTTGCATTATAAACGAGAATCACTCTTCCATCATTCAGGTTATTCGTGTGAAAAGATGAAAGCCTTAGGTTAGCCGCATTAAAATAAGAAGTCGTAGTTTAGTGCGGCCTTGAACTAATTTTTTTGGATATTTGCTGCATTTCGAACAAATGTTTCTCATTTTTGCTAAAAGATAAAGAACGTGTCCTAAAGGTAAAAAAGAAGTAGGTTTGTTCTCCAAACCATTTTCTTGTACTACTATTATTTTTAACAATAAAATGAATAATTTTTTTGGTTTAAGATTAGTATGTATATATGTATATGTATGTATATAAAAGCCAAATAAAATATGTCTACATATGTATGTATGTATTATATGGATAAAATATTTTTTAATTTGTGTATTTAAATTTGAATTCTATATCTAATTGAACTAAATCATACAACATATTTAGATATATGGTTTTAAAATTCAATTTTTAAATCTAGTTTGACTAAATCAATTTTTAACAAACAAGGCAAAAATAAAAATGCTATTTTATTAATACTCTAAAATAGTATCTGATATCTATATAATATATATATATATATATATATATACATATATGTATGTAAGTACACACAGACACATTTTACTCCAAGAATAAGAAATGACTTTATCCATATCTTTGAACCCGTAAACGAAAATTGTTTTTGTATATCTGTATGTGCATTGTCATATTATGGTCATAAGAAAATTTACATTTTTAATAATAAACTAATATAATTAACTTATATATACATGATTTAATTAGAATATACTTATCTGTGGAAGGCGTTGCTACTCAAATTAGATCTCAAATCCACAACCGAGCGTATGTTGAGACAACAATTCTCCACTCTAAGGCAGAATTTTGCAACAAGATCAACCATACAACATCTAGCTTATGTGGAGGCATCAATGACCACACACTATATCTGGCTGGAAAGGGTGCAACATCACTTCGAGGGGAAGGCATGTTCGGTGGAGCAAAGAACAAAGTTGATTGAAATTGACGTTCGTCTGCAGCTGGTTAGGCGATTTCATCAACAACTACTATTATTGGCAGAGATAAGTTTTTAAAATGGGGCATAGATTTAGAAGACCCTGGATAGAATGATACAAGCTGGTTGAAGAAGGGTATCGAGTTGCTATTGTTTGTTTGGTTATGGGCCGAGCAAGGTAGTTTATTTATGAAACGTGGAGGTGTTTTTTCCATTAACCCAGTTTGAGTTGATTTTTAGTTTTGCATAGATTTGTATTTGATTTTTTTTATTTCAGCTATAATAGAGTTTGTTTTCAATAGAGGATGTTGTGCTCTTTTTCCTTACCACAATGGTAAGGTTTTTTGAGGAGGCGAATCCTACTTGAAACACCCTACACCCGTTAATATACCCAAAAGGACACATTAAAATGTGTGGTGCGTTATAGGTATAAAAAAACTAACAGAGACTAAGATTCACAAGACAAAATAGGTAAAACAGCGGAAACTAGAATAAGAACTTATTTAAAATAAAACTTCCATAATTGCTTCATAAGTAAGTCAAATGCCAAATACAACATCCATATCTCAAAAAACAATCATGTCTTAAAAAGATTCGTAGTCTTAAAGTCAAAGTACATGATATCCCTCATAATAAGCCAGTACATAGAAAGAACAAAAGCTGAAAGAAAAGAAATATATGGTAGCAAACTCCTCCAAGAAATCTCCAAGAAACTCCAATCTACTGACTTCTCCCTTGATTGCCTATGTGGGGAAAGGGAAAATAGAGGAGTGGATCAGTCTAAAAGTCTGGTGAATGATAGTAATTCCTAGAGTCTTTAAGCAAGATAAAAATAATAGACTCTGCAATGGTTCTAGGATAAAGAAGGATAATAAAAGGAAATAGGAAAGAGATAAATTGAAAATAAGTACAATTAAATATTGCTCAATTTATATGATAGGTTAACTTTGATTATTTTCACTTGTTCCTGATTTCTGCTTTGATTAGGCTGAATTCCTAATCCTGTAATTAGGATGTAACCCTAATTTTACCATTTTTGATCGGCCTGCTACTCTATAATATATTTCTGTGGACCAGCCACTATATAACTCTCAACAGAAAATGTTACTGTGGCTAAGACGACATATATAGCTCCCTACATAGAAGGAAATGATGTCTAGGAAAGACACTCATACTAAGTGCTTGGAACTCATAGCTATTACTAAGCACCCGAATGGAAGTCGCATGCGTAACTGCCATCAGGCCCATGCTACCTTTTGCTCCACCTATGAGGTCTTCTTATTACCTCAACATCCAGCATAAATGTGCCCCTTATCCCACTTCAGGCTAATGTGAGATCACTATGTGTCCATAGAAAATAAGGGTAATGTTGTTGGTACTGGCCCTTTATCCAAACAATATCTAGTCATGCCCCTTATCCAATCCCCCATGATTTGGAGTTCTATTTGACCAACTATTACCATTCTTAGTATAAGCATGCCCTCATCTCACTTCAGACTAATGTGAGACATTGTTTTGTCTAATAGGGAATGCAATTTGGAACAAGACCTACTTTCATCTTTCTTTATTAACTTAGATAACTTATTTAAATAAGCCTTTATTATCATTGTTACTTTCTATGCTTAATAATTTATTCCAAGTCTTAAAATAAGACCCATTCTATTCTTTTTATTATAGCCTATGTTATAATCATGCTTATTACTTAACCCAATGTCAAAATGTGAAAATAAGCTCTTTCATCTTTTACTCTTTTTAGTTATAATTCTATGTTATAATTAAACCAATTAGTTAATCCAATTCTAATCATAATTAGGCATAATTTCAATCCAATTCCACTTATATTACAATCTTCATTATTTACATCTCATAATTATAAATAGGCCAATCTCTTTAATTCAGTCCAATTAATATCATAATTAGGCATAATTTCAGTCTTAATTCCATTTTATTACAGTCTTTATAACTTACATCTTATACTCAATTATTTCAGTTTTCTTATAATTTAATCCGTATTCGCGTAAATCTTGTTCTAATCTGTAAGCAAAGAAGAAGGAGGAATAAAAGAAAACTTAAAATAGAAGAAAATTCAAAGCATATAAAGGAGATGTAAGTAACTTATAAATAATAGTAAATAACTAAAATACTATAGATAAACTGTAAATAATTGGAAAATCTATAATTAAAAGATATAAATTAAAATTACTGAAAAGAATAGTTGAAAGGAAATAGACGGAAAATCATTCTAAAAACTGTAAATAAACTACTGACAAGGCTATTCCAAAAATTGTAGTAAAACTACAACTATTGGAAACCCTATTATTTTAAATTACATAAAGAAATCTTAAAATAATTACAATCACTCACCTCTGGTCCTTTGCTCTTCCCTTTAGCCCTTCATGGATCCATTTGGGGTTGTTAAAATATTTTTATTAAAAAGATTCACTCCTTGAAAAATCCTTCCTGAAAAGGTGAACCCAAGTAGAGAAAATCTAAAATGAGAAAAAGTGCTAAGCCTTGTATCTTATTTATAGGTGTAGAAGTGGATCTCAGCCATTGGTATAGGGATTGAATAGGATGTGAACACGTGATAGGCTGAATAGGAGCCATCAGATGGAAGTACGAAAGGACCAGATGGAATAAAAGAATGCAAAACAACGTGTATGAAACTTCTATCGACTCATTGTTGTGTCGAATCTTACAATGCGCCTTGTTAGCATCTCATCTTATATTTAATTCAATTAATTACACCCTCAATAATACACAAACAATAAATACCGTTTTCTTCTCCTCAATTAATTTCTAATTTGTGCATTTTATTTCGGGTTAAATTTTCCATGCGTCTTTCTTTATTCGCATGTTTCATTTATGTTTTCAACATCCCATTTAATTTACATGTTTACTTCTAAAATAAATAAACAAACAACGTATCAATATCTTTCCACTTTTACACCTGAATTAAATAAATTAACATGTGAATTGTTATATCTACATTTTTTTTCCATATTTACATCTGAGTAATTAGATAAATAACATATGTCCACAAACGTGTATATATGTTGTGTATTAAGTAGTAACCTTGTTCTTTACCTTTAAATTGAGTAATCGGTTACATTGATTAATTGGTGTAAATGTTTTATGTTCAGAAACCAAATCGACCCTTATTCCTTACTAACAAAGAAATAACATACAATATATTTTCTATAAGAAATGTAATCCTTCCATAATACGCTCTTGCTTTTCTTTTAAAAATATAGCGTTTATTTTATTAAATACCTTTTTTTATAAATATATGGTTACATTTTCTCTCATTTGTAATAACCCATCTCATTTGAATATTGCCATATTAACTTTTCCAATTTATAAAAGTAGAGGCCTTCTTTTTAAATATACTGTTATATATATATATATATATATATATATATACATACATATTTCCTTTTTTTAACAAAACAAACTCCCTGTTTATAAAATCATACATAAATTCAAAAAGAAAGTTTTATTTCATTTATCTCAAAACATGCATTTATTTCTTTTTAAAATGTTCATTCCATTTTGAGACAAATGCAAGTTCTTATATTAAATTTAATCGTTACAATTTAATTCATCTTTCCCTTTCTAATTGAAACATTTCAATAAATCTATTGCCAATTAATTTCAATAATAATTTTAATTCATTCTAATTATAAACACTACTTCTTTTCACTTATAATCATTTATTATTTTCTCCTTAAATTTCGGGTTGTTACACTGCTATTATAAGGTTCTCATACGTCATCAATAATGAACCTTTCCTTTCAAAAAAATTATATGTGTGAATTATGTTATTAAAATAAAATGTTTATGTTTTTTTGATCCAGGCAGTTATTGACACTTCGATAATGAGCTATTTTCTCTTAGGATTCATTGTTCTATTATCCTTGGGTATGGTGTACCACTCCTATCTTCTAGGCTTCACCAATTTTTCTATGGAGGCTAGGGCTTTTTTGTGTATCTAAAACTAGAGAGAACGAGGGTTATTTATAGCTAACTAGATATCAAATTATCCAACCCCTTTCTCTCCATATCTGAAGAACAAGCCATCTTACCCACTCTCTCCTATAACATGGTCGACCATACCCTTACAGGATTAATTGATTTCGAGGCCTAATCGCTATATCACGTACATCAATTATTCAAACCCATATTTTAATTAAATTAATAAATAACAATCATGTGTCATTCTAATTAATTTTAACGCTTCAAATAAATAACTAAAGTATCATAAAAATTTAAATCAACATCTGTATTAATTTTATTATTAACTTATAGCATTCATAAATTAATTTTAAAATTGTTGAACTGGAAAATTTAATAATCACACGGTTGTATCGACTCCATGGTGTGTATTCGGTCCTTAGAAAATATTTAAATAATTTAAATACCCATATGGACCTTGCTTACATACCCTGTCCACACAAGTCTAATCGCTTATAAATCATTTAGGGATATCCAAATTCTTATCTTTATTAAGCTACATCTTGTAACGATATTTAGTGCATGTTCTCTTTTCAACATCGCAACATTACTAAGACATACGTAGTTTGCTTAATGATCAAATACTCTAATAATATGCGTAATTAATTTCATAAACCAATTTAAAGTCCTTTGTTCAATGGATAACATTTATCGATTAACCGATTTATTTTGTCTAGAGATTTTGACTTTAGGTTGACTACCAATTACGATGATGCTAACCTTCTATTAGAAGGAGAGGAATCCTTTCTTGATTTGTATTTCATTGCAAGTAGTTCGATATATACCCAATTATGGTCATAACATGACCATGATGTCATGTGATTGACAATAATCAAAGTATAGTCCAGTTCCTAAGATCCATAGTACCCTTAGCTGAGAACTACTGAACATCATCACATGAGATCTTCTATATTGACTTAGTTATACTGACCTATAAAAATGCTCTTAAGTCATTCTATAATTATTCGAAATAATCATAAGTAAGTTATCCCTTGGTGTTCCTAACAGTCATGAATAATTAACTATCCATCTTATGAAGATTATTACATTCACTGTCTCAATGAATGTATCGGTGTGCTTTTCTCGATACATCCTAACTAAGAATATTTAAGGAATAAATATTTGAATATCAATTCAAAACTTATGGTTTACAAACACATTTGCAAGTGCAAGTGATAAAATACATTCCCTAAGGATTTTCTACTGATATATATATATATATACACACACACACATAAATTTAATGCTTATAAAACATTACTTATGTCCAATATAATAGAAAAGTAAAACTAGAAACATACTCCTTTTCGAATAAGATTCCTTACTAAAGTTAAGTTATACATAATAAAATTACATAATTGCCCCTTGGCACACCCTTAACTTTATCAATTTTCCACTTGCACCTAGGGCCAATTATAGTGCCTTTTGGCCACACATTTAATCAATTTACCTAAACTAGACTGAGAAAGGACCTTAGCGAATGGATCCATAGTATTAGTATTTGGTATCTACTTTTCAATTATATTTCTTTGTTACCAATAGACTCTTTTATCATGTATTGATTACGAAGAACATATATCAACCACTTATCAAGCCACTGGTCCTTATTGCAATTTGCGTTGCAACAATGCTATTGAAGTGATTATGCTAGGTCACAATGGGATAGATAGTTGAATTAAAAAAAGTCTATTTTTGGATCTTATTGGGTCTATGAAGTTTAAATTATTTTATATCCAATCAGAATAATTTTAAATAAAATATTTATTTAATTTAATTTGTTTATATAAAAACATTGATTATATTTATATAATATATAATGTATACGTGTATCAAATACACATATATGTGTATAATGCACGTGCAACATATAAAAAGTACATGGTTAATATATCCAAATATAAGTGCAGGGATGTACACAAGAACAGACACGTTTGACCCTTTATATACATAATTTTTATCCATAATTTTATTTATTATTTATTTACGCACACAAGATATACATATACGTATAAAAAAATTTATTTAAAATATTAACCAATTCAAAATGGTTCTATTTAAGGATATCTAAAATATCTTATGACATTTTAAATTTATAAACCAGACGTAGATTAAAAAATCTATTTTATATTTAAATTCAAATTACAAATATAGGCTATCTCTGTGTGTGTCTATATATTTCAAAATAAACATTCAAAGTATTTTTAATTTTTTAAATATTTATTCATAAGTAAATAGTTAGTAAATTCTTGCATATGTAAGAAAATTATTTATTTCACTTTCCGCCAAAATAATGAATTGAACAAGTATTTATCCATACAAGTTGTTCTAGGATTTATCCATACAAGTTGTTCTAGGATTAAATAAGCACTCAAAGTTATACTATCTTCCATTTTGGAATCGCCCTCAAGAAGAATAGTATAACTCTATATCATACTTCATCATGAATGTTATTAGTTTGGAGAGTTTCGGATAAATCCAGAAAACCAACGTCTCCAAACTAAGCGATAATTTCCAGCTAACTCGGTTCCGGTTCTTTGGAAGTATGAAATAAGTATTCGGGTCCTCACAGAGGAACTTGAATATACCTAACTTACTTCCGAGTTAAAGCAGATCCAGATTTGATGGTCGATTATTTAATTATCAGATAAACGAACACAATAATTTATATATTTAATAACCCTTAGCAACACCTAAGTCTCAAAACAATTCTTTCATTTATTAAAATCTCTTTTCAAAATTTTTTGTCAAAATATCCATATACTTATCTCACTAACGCAAGTATATTCACAAAACATTTGTGAAAGGTTTCTCATTTACAAATCATATCAAGGGTTCAAAAAAATGTTGCTAAAATTGGAGATAAAGGTAACCTCAAACAATATTCCTTCGGTGTTAAGCGTGGAACGAATGTCCATACCACCAGAATTAAAATGGTCAGTTAAAGAAAATCAGATCTTAAATTCTTTTATAACTTTCCTTCAATAAATCCTTTTCACAAATCTCTTTTTTATATAATATTTCCTTTACCAAAAACTCTAAATCATTTTGTAAAACTTCTTTTATAAATGTTCAAAACCATTTATAATGTTCTTTATAAATCTCCAAAATCAATTATAAAACTTTTGTATTACAACAAAAATCCTTTAATAAAACTTAATCTATACAATTCCCTAGATAAAACCAATTATTTAAAACACCTTTAAAAATAAGCTATTATTTAAAACATTCTTCATTTAATTATTTTCAAAGATTATTAAGAAAACACTAATTTTAAACAATCATTTAAAAAGATCAAATTAACTTCAAACATTTAATAAAATAATTGTTTAACTATCTTTTAAATATCATATTTAAAATAATAATAAACTTTAAACCATTTTGAAAAGGGTAAAATGAAATGTTGGACTGTGCAAAATCAAAAGGAGGTTTAGTGACCACAATGGTTCATTTAGTTGGGTTTAACTTGTCCAAGTTATAACATAAGTATTACATAACAAGCAAATATGTAAAGGGAATCAACCAACAAAAATCAATAAATATATGTGTAAATGTCCAAGTTAATAAAATAGCAGAATGGAGATCTGTTCTGCCTAATAGATGTTTATATAATCTACTTAAAGAAAATTATGGCAGAAGTATGGTCTATTTTACCAAACTATTAACACAAAACATGGATCAATATGCCGGATTGAGTGCGAAAACACCAGCTCTGTTCTACAGAGCAATAATATAGAAGATAAATGTAAAAAGAGCAAAAATAGTAAAAAGACAAGAAGGTTTTTATAGTGATTCGACTTTTAATGAGGCCTACGTCCACTTTATAACTTTATATTAAATAACCGCTGTTACAAGTTGAATCAGACTAAAATTCGATTGAATATTCTAAATTAGATCAAGTCACAATACAAGAATTCACTAAAGAATCATAGTGAACGCCTAAATGACTATTGAGTGGGAGAAAAAGTGTGAAGAATAATATCTATAGAATTCCAGTAGCAAGTCCAGAAGATCCCCTTTATATTGCAGGTAGGACTGTATTTAAAGGCATAGAAGGGAAATTGGGCTAGACCATTTTTCTAGAAGCCTACTCTCGATGATACAAAGGCTCTCTAAAAATTTCATGACGATCCAACATAATGTGATAGATCACTAATTTTCCATAGGGCATGGATCCCTAGAGATCTATATATATAGGGTATTTTCGGGCTTCATCCTTTAGATTGCACTCTGTGACTTACGTAGGTGCTCTCCATGTAATTTAGTGGCTAGCTTCGTTGTTTTGTTGATGATTCATGCACATGTTGGATTAAACTATGGCTAGAATCAGATGGGTCTTCGCTTCTCGAACTAGGTTGCTTGAAAGGCTTTGAAACTTGGCAAACGTATTTAGAAGAGATATTGATTCATGATGCAAGAGGCTTGAGTGACCTCTAAACCATCCTTATGGATCGTTAGCGATCCATGGGTGAGGGATCGTTAGCGATCCAAGTGGTTTTTTGTGTAATTCTTCTTGAGTGCTTTTAGCTTGTCCTTTTTGATGCTTCATTCAAGTTTTAAATCATTATGGCATAGTCCCTAGTTTTAAATCTTATGCTTTCATTGGAAACAAAGTATGCTCTGGAACCGATCATCCTTGAATTCCATGAAATCCAATCGATCGTATTAGGCTTACCTTAGAGAATTGTTTATGACTTTTAAATTTTTGTTGGGTTCGGGATGTGGATCATCATTATTTATGAAAACATATCAATTTTGACTCTGTAATTTCCAAAGCGTTCACTAACAACGAGAGGTTTGAGTTCAAAAAGTTTGAGTGAAAATTAAAGTGAAATGATGGATCGCTAGCGATCCATAGGTGATGGATTGCTAGCGATCCAATTACTTTGATTTTTTCGCTAAAACCTTTCTTATTTAGTACTATCTTCTAGTCGACCCTTCCTTCTTTTCCTCACTTTATTTTCTTGCGACTAGAACCAACTACGACTTAACAATCTTTTGCCGCCGTCGCCGTTGATCTCTACCGTTAGAGCCTGCTGTCGTTGACCTCTACTACCTTTGCCATCACCCCGAGCCAAACCCTAGCACTGGAGTCACCGCTTGCTTGGATCGCTACCAATCTTGCAAACCTCTAACCCTAGCTTGGATCACCACGAATCCGAAGACCAACTCATTTGCCTTCGATATGAGGTTAGTGATGATGTGGATCATATTGGGTGTGGTTGCTAGTGAATTTGGGGCGATTGAGGAGAATGGTGAACGAAGCGGGTTGATTGTAATTTATTGGAGGTAGATAGTGGATCTATGTCTTGCACTTGACGCATTCTACTATCTTCATCCAATAAATCAAAATCGGTTAGCTCATGGTCTCGATGGTTTTGACAAGGTGGTTTATTACGGACTTGATCATCAAAATCGGTTAGCTCATGGTCTCGATGGTTCTAACGAGGTGGTTTATTACGGACTTGATCATCCTAGATTAGTCTTACTACCGCATGCTCGGTGTACCTGAGAATAAAATGAGCTTTCCATGTCACTTTGGATAATGGACCTATTATCGATCATCGACCGATTAAGGGTAAGTTTAGGAGGAATACCTTCAATCGATAATAGAAAAGCTTTTGCCTTTTTCTCCTGTAAGTGAACTATCTACATAGGATATAGCATTCGTAGTATTAAGGACACCGAGCCCATCTCATATAGATAACACACTGCACTTGCCCCAGTCAATGCTTGGAATCTGATGAGTTGGCACAAGTCGATGTTTTTACGGAGTTCAGGCGTTAAAAATATGGGGATTTCAAATTAAAAAACTAGGGTTACCTAACCATGTTGGATACAAGTTCTATCATATAGAATGAAGTGCCTGTCATCTCGACATAAATCCAGTTGAGGTAGCCCTGTACTTTCGGAAGTAGAATCAATATCAGTTATGCCTTCACAAACGATTTCAGCAAAGCCTACTTCTTCGACACCATAGGCTCGATATGGTCAATTGGTGCCGATTAGTTCGGTCATCAATCAAACTCCTCCGAAGTTTAGAGTTTTACTTAACCCTCCAAAAAGAGCTTCTACTGTCATTTTCTGCTAAAGTCCTACACAATACTTGTTTACAGCATGGTGTTTCAGAAGACAATATGCGCCTTCTACTAAACAATGAGTTGCGCACATGCCACCTTCGGGGTACACTACCTGCCATCGATACATGTGGTTGAATGGTGCAGTTCCTCTATTCAACCATTTCATGATAGACAGTCTATTGAATTTGAAAGTAGCCCCATTTTAGATTCAACCTAATAGTTATGCAATTTTGACTTCTATTTATGTTTTGTTTATGTGGACATTCAACCGTTCCCTAAGCTTCGAGAAATTGAGATACTTTCTTTCATTCAATAAGAGTGAGGAATGTTCGTCTCTTGTGATTATTGTAGCTCAAAGTAATCGCAAAATCATATTGCAACTCCAAAGAAACTTATCCCAATTCAAGGCCCAATATTTCTTCATTAGATGTCAGAAGGGTTTAATCGTCTTTAGATGACAGAGGGTAAGCTTTCTCTTCTCCTATTGACACTTATTACGATGGTCTGGGGTTTAAATAGACCGAATGCTTCTTACAGTTATTTCGAGGCAAATAAAGGTCCATCACAAGAATCTATATTCCATACTCCGAAGGCCATAGATACTAGAGAGATAATGGTTAAACTTTTATCATCGAAAGAGAATTTTCATTGGTATAAATTCTTACATTCCGGGAGGTCTGCCTTAACTATTGAGGTTCCATCTCCTACCCGTTCCAAGATTAGAACCCGCTCCACTTTTTCATAGCACAATTCCAAAGAGAGCGGCCTACAAGGAGAAGAAGGTCCATCAGGTGGATCAACTAATTAAATTCGTGAAGAATAGAGTGTTACGACCGAAGCTGTTAGTTCGGATAGGATGCCTCCGATTCCGAAGGAAGGGGAAGAGGAGTTCAAACATTAAGAAGAAAAGGCTGCAGCGATCATTGAAACAGAGGAAGGCAAAATGGAGAGTGAAAGTGACAATTACCGTCCCTCTAACGGTGAGCAGTTTGATGTGCATTACAGCGCATAAGATCTGGAATCATGTGATGAAACTCTAGGAATGAGTCCCATTCTCCCGGATTTGCCTCCCCAAGAGGTTATTGCTAAAGATGCTCTCCGAGCAACTAAACGACTTCATGGTTATCCACTTAAGGAAACCAATATCAGCATTGGGGACATATGCAATGTTTATATGGACATTTCAGAACTCATAGGAGATGATTATGAATCCAAGCGATTGTCTCCTCACTTTGGTCATGCTACTTCTAGAATTAGCCCAACATCTGCTATAGTTGTTTCTCGACCTGGTTTGTGAAGTACTTTTACGATGCCTATGACACGTTACATACTTCACTAGGGTCGTGTACACTCATATAAGCATTATTTGAGCTCATTTTCTGCTGCCGTAGTTACTTCATTTTTTTATATTAGGTAATATGGGAGATTGGGGACTTTATGAAGATCTTGATTGATTTACAAATGCACAACGTGGGTCGAAACGAACTTCAATCCGCCACCAGCCCCGACAAATTGATGAAAAATGGAAGAGGAGAAAAGATTAGGAAGAAGAAACTCATTGTTGGGACGACAGGGACCGAGGCAGAGTTCACAGGGTTGGCCATGAGTAGAGAAAGACTCCCAATTATCGAGAAGAGCCATCCAAAAGTCAAAAGTATATCATGATCCTCATCTTTCCGAGCACAATACCTCTGCCCCATCTCCAGTTTCTATCAAAATTAAGGCTCTGAGTTCTACTACTCAGGTCGCTCCATCAACCTAGACACCATCAATTTATGTTGTGCCTTCTTTTGGTTTTTTATGCCTTCACAGGAGGCTTGCTCATATTCTCCTATCTGGTCCACCTAAACTTGAAGACGCGCTCCCTGGCTGGTTCTCGAAGGGAGTTATATTCGATTATGACCTATACCTGATTTGTAAGGATTCTTATGTAACCCATCTCCAGGCAATTCAGAGCGACTTGGATCAAGTTGAAGGATGGAAGATATTATATAAGCAGCCGGCGGACATAAATTGCAATGACTATCAGGAGATTCTTTCTTTCGAGTCGAAAAAGGATGATTACGAAAGGATTTTGAATGCAATGTTATACCTGAAATGATTAATTGACAAAAGATAGAGATGCTGCCATTCGAGATAGCAAGAGCAATACTTGTTTACTAAAGGAATTAAAGAAGGCTCATGCAAAAATTGAAATCATGTTCAGAGATGAAATCAAGAAATCCCATGCTGATGAAGTTAAGCTGGAAAAGGAGCTTGAAACTTGAGATGAGATCATTGAAGCTTAAAAGATAACCATTGCTGGTCAAGATGAAACCGTCGAAGATCACAAGAAAAAAATTACTGATTATGCAAGAATGGTGGAATCCCGAGATAAGACTATGTCCAACAAGGCTCAAGTGATTTCTTTGCATTGAGAAAAAGTTGCGCAATTTGACGTAGAAAAGACCAAAGACGAAGTTGAGAAAGCAGCTCCGACGATGGACTATTTGGAGCTATAAGATACCTTCGAAATATGGCAAATATGGATAACACCATCTTGAACTTCTACTTCAACTCCCTGTTGCATCGGGGCGGTCTCTGTTATTTGGGCCCTAAATTCCTATGTCTCTCGCTGTGGTTTAAGAAGAAATCTTGGCCCACTTTCAAGAAGACAGGGATATGTACACTGAACAAGAGCTAGAGGATACCGATCTGAACGAAGAATCAAAGAGGGCTTTGGTAGAGGTTGAGAGATTATTCGGGTTGAAAGAGAGTGAGAAGACAACGATGCTGGTGCAGTTGCAGCTGTAGTTGCTAAAGCACTATTAGAGCCTTTTAGTTCTGAGCCTAGCGAATTGTCTACGAAATTTAATGATCAGACAAAAATCTTTCCGGCTTCGACCGATACCACTTTGTTATCCATCACTTCAGCACCTATCTTCAAAGCCTTAGGAAGTGCTAAAACTTCGCCCAAGATTGTGCAACCATCTAAAGAAGGAAACAATGGGGTGTTCGAGGTTGAGATTCAAGGTCACACTTTTGATGTAAGCAACATTCTTATTTCTCCCGAGTTTAAGGATTTCCAGCTCACACCGCAAGAACAAGATGAACCGAATGCTTTCCTTTTTGATCTTTTAGGTCTGTCTTCTTTTCCTGTCGAACTGCCAATTTCTCTAGTCCTGGTGCCTACTACTATCTCAACTGCTTCAATTCTTGTTTCTATAGTTGCTTTGAACACCACGCCCATGTTTGGCTCGCAACCAGAGCTGGAATATACGAAGATCGCTGCGTTTCATTGCCTGGACAACCCCTCCGTATCTCTAGAGGGTGATTTTATAGTAGATGACACCCGAGCATAGATAAACCAAGCTAGCCAGCCAGGTAAAACTAAGCAGCAGATGGTGGTAGTTAAGAAAGAGAAGGTAGAGTTGAGAAAGTCTTTGAGGAGCTCCTGCAAATCCGATAAGCGCAAGACCTAGGGGGAGTCCCGTGAAGGGGCCAAAGCACAAGAAGGAGACATGGGCATGGAGCCTATAATCGTTATCTCTTATAGCGATACGAATCCCAGTGGGGATGCTGAGGAGAAGAAGAAACTTTTGACCAAATGTAGGAATGGAAGTGGTGGCAAGAAGCATCATGGGCTCGAGTGACAGTGGAGCCAGATTTTTTAGCATTATGATTTGTTTGACATGTTTTTTGTACAAATGCAAAGTCTACACGTTTCACTTTTTTTGTTGTAGCATCTGTACTTTTCTTTTTGTTGGCCTATATTATGTGGGTATGGCTCCCATATTTTGACTTTATACAGAAAATGTTATGAGAAATGCGAAGATTAATGTTTCTACAGCTGTCACTTCCGTGTTCTTTCTTATTTATCACATACTTAGTTGGTTTTATACCATATATGTGTATACATGATGTGATTGCTTGTGCTGCAATTTCTATACTCCATATTGTTGTGTCGTGCTTTGTGGTATACAATGCCTTTATTTCAGTGTTTTCATGCATTATGTATGCATTTCTTCAGTTCTACAACTAGATCTGTTGTGATTGCCAAAATTCTTTGTTCGGCCTAACAGGACCGTGGAGTAGTTTTCCTTTCGACTACGTGTTGGTGTGTATGCCTACTACTCCACAGGGTTTTTTACTCCGAACACTTGATAAATGATTGGTTGATCCGAGTGATTCCTATGATGTCTATAGCCAAATTTACTTTACGGTTCCTATCTTTGGGAACTTGTGGCTCGAACGTCAATGATCAGAATTATTTTTCTTTTTCTAGTTTTACGACATTGTTAGACTTACGTCGATTCTTTTTTATAGTGGGAGTTAATACTTACTAGTCCTAAAATAGACAAGTTTCTCGATGTTGTCCGGACAATACCGATACTTATAAAATTTTAACGATTTTTTGATGATGCTGGGGCAACATCAACCAGTGCTTGCGCGGCCTACAAAATGCATGGCTTTTGAAGTGCACGACTTACGAAATGCATGGCTTTTGAGAGTGCACGACTTTTGGGAGTGTGCAGCACAAAATGCGTGGCTTTTGAGTTTGAGTCGATTTACTATCATCGACTTGGCGAGTAGGCAAAGCATACTGGGGTACGGTTTCATTTCCTATGCAGCCAATGAATGATTTTGGGTCAGTTTACTTTCGTCGACTTGGCGAGCAATTTATATGAACATGGTTTTATTGGTTCAAGGGACTATAGAGATTTCATTAATAAAACATAAAGTAGTGCCAATTTTTCCTATTTACAATCCCCCAATGTTATCGGACAACGAATTTGCGAAAATATGAAATACACAGATAAAAGTTAAATAAAGTAATGCCGGAGAGAGTCATTGTTCCAAGCATAGGGAACCTGAATGTCATCGACTGTGGTCAGTTTGAAAGTGCCCACTTAGAGCTTTTGCCTGATTGAGTAAGGCCCTTCCCAGTTTGGTCCGAATGTTCCTATAGCCGGATAGATCCATTTCAGGATGAGATCTCCCACTTTGAAAGCATGGTTGTGGACTTTGGAGTTGAAGCGTCGTATTAACCTTTTCTGGTGAGCCATGGTTCTAAGCTCGGCTTCCTCCCGTTTCTCGTCAATCAAATCATGTGATTCGAGAAGAAGTTGCTCGTTCTCCTTTTGATTGAAGTGTCGTTTTCATGGGAGAGAACTTCCAATTCGGCTGGGATCATTGATTCAGATTCGTATGCTAGAGCGAGTGTCCAGTTGTTGACTTGTGCGTCATCCTGCAAGTCCATAGCGGAAGTAGGAGCTCATCAACCCAGTTTCCTATAACATCCCCCATTTGGAGGCCCAAACTAACTACTACGTATGCTGCAGTCATCCATAGTTATTAATCCTCGATGACCAAATGCAGTAATGTTAGATATGATATAACAGAAACACATGAATATGAAAATTTTAAAATTATTAAATAAATTTCTCATTCCACTACAAATCACATTTCATATTCATTACACATTCCTAATTTGCAAACTATGTTCCGAGAAATATAATTATTACAAGATACGCCAAGAGCAACATATGAAGATGCCTCCTAGTTGATCGGAGTCTAAATATAGGCAAATAAACAACTTTGCCATTACATCCAAAACATAGTGGAATCAAACAGAAAGAACTCCTAATAGCTAGCTTGCCTCTTGTACGTTTCTGGAAGCTTATCCTTCTAAAGGAGAACCTGAAAACCTTAACTCTCAAACTACTCAAAATTAATTAGCAACCGAGAGTTTAAAGGGAAAACATAAACTTCGAGTTAGACAAAACATCTGGTATGAATAATAACCTACCATCCTGAACCACAAAGATATCTAATGAGACAATGCCGCTTAGTAGAATTGGTTTTTCTCTTAATTTATAATTACCACATACCATGCACCCGCATCCACCATGGTTAAGATATAACATAATAAAATGTATCATGATGATTTGCAAACATGAAATATGTTGTAGATTTTCCATTCCCATTCATCTGACTATCTGTCTCAAGTTACAGTTTCTAGGATCACTATTAACCAATTAGTTGTCATGGGATAACTAATAACCTATTCTAAGCTTCTGGACTATCTGTCCAGTTTCATAGTTTTCATGGGATCACCAAACCTATTGGTATCTACCAATAACATCATCCAGTTATAGTTTTTATGGGCTCACTATAAACATATTAGGTTCTCCAATAACTTCTTTCATGTCATAGTTTTCATGGGCCGACTATGAAGCTATTGACCTCTGTTAATAACTTATTGTGGACATAGTTTTCATGGGATCACTATGAACCTATTGGCTCCTGTCCATACATAGTTTTTATGGGTTACTAAGAACCTGTCTAACCCAATAATCTTTGACCAGCTTTTGGGCATACTATACTTTGGTCTATCTGATCTCCTGAATGCAATTCTACTAACACATGATTTAATTCTAAGTACACTCACTAATGGCTCAACCTAGCTGGTTATTCTTCCCTTTCCACCCCAAAATATAGTTATGGGTTAATAATGAATTGAATATGATTACACCAACATACAAGATAATTGATCAAAAGACATAACAATATAAACATCCATAGTTTAATTCCGTGTAATCATTGATATTTAGTAAAAGAATTTGGGGAAGAGGATAGTTACAAAACCTATTTCGAAACCATTGCTTCCATAACTCTTATTAAAAGCTGCTAAAAATAACCCTTTCAAAAGAACTGAGAAGACGGGTTCAAATTTTATAAGGACAAAAGCTTCACTTTCAAAAGCATTGATTTATGGCTGCAAAGAAAGCAGCCTATAACTAATTCGAAAAGCATAAATGCGGCAACTAGGTTTCGAATAGGTTCAAAAGCGGCAAACCATTCGAAAGATCCTTTGAAAACTTAACAAACGACTACTCATTCGAAAGCTTCTTCTAAAACAAAGGCACGTTAATTGATTCAAAAGCTATTTAAATGTAACTTCAACCTCCTTCGAAGCAAACCTTCGACACCAACCCTTCTGCCTTCCTCCAATACGTACATATCAATTTCTTGAATCTTGTGCATTAGTTTCGAATAGGTTCGAAGGGCCTAATGGGCATGATTTTGAAAGCAAGCAAACAAAAGTGGCAAGGTTGTAATTCAAAAGAAAACTGATTTTATGCCTTTAAAAGAAATTCCATTTTACCTAACTTACCTAATTTGTCTAAATACGGTTGGATGTTAATTTTTTATCAAAATCCTTTTCTAAGAAGGTTGCCAAATTCAATGGTTTATAATTGAAATTATTTTAACAAATAAGCCATCTCCTTCAACAAAAAACATTTAAACATTTAAGTCCTTCAACTTAAATAATTTAATAACCATAATAAAACACTTAAGAAAAATGCCCAAAAATCACCATAATTCACTTTTAATATATTTTCTAACATATATAAATTTCAGACCCGAAATCATTATATAATTGCCTTATATAATTTAAACCCAAAATTATCTATTTATTCCATCCTAAATTCATAATAAATTATCCATACCTTGGAATATTATGAAAATTTAAACCCATCTCCAAAATAGTGTTTTACATACCATATTCAACGATCATGGCATTCGAAATAAATTTACACGATTTAACCTTAAAATAGAGATATATCAAAACACAAAAATCCTTGTTTAAGTCAAAACATGGCATATAATCAAAGCATATCATTATTCATCCATCTAAACGATTTTAAACCTTAAACCCGAAATTAAAATGCTCAAAAAATAAATATATGAGATGGTTTAGATTATTCTTCACCTTGTTTGGATACAGAACTTGAGATTTGTTCTTACTTTAATCTTCCTAGCTTGAATCTTAGCCTCTAACTGATTTTAAGCTCCTCTTCCCCTAGGATAATGGCTGGCTTAGATTCTCCTTTGCTTTTGTTCTTGTTTTTATGAAGGTATGAATGAGAATGAGGTAAGAGTTTAGGGGTTATGGTATACGGCTATTCACGTATTACCCTTACCTTACTCTCTTAGGCATTTTCTTATAAGCCATTTTATTTGTCCATTTAATTAAGGCACAACCCTAATTGTTTTCAAATCCAATTCCCTTATCACTCTAGTCTCTATATTATTCTATTTAATTTATCTAATTAAACTCCTGAATAATGTTATTTAAAATTAGGGGTGTTAGAGGCTCCCCCTTAAAGAATTCCGTCCTCGAAATTCAACAAGAACTAAATACTAATCATACCAATTATATGTAACATCTCCTAACTACCATACTAGCTTACCTGATAGCAAATAGTTTGTATAAAAAAAATATAGAACATACCCTGATAGCAGATTAGGATAAGTACTTCTTATACTGTCTTATGTCTCCTAAGTACAGTCCTTTTCATTGTCGCTCCACTGAAATTTCACGAACTTGACTGTCTTGTTTCTTAACTTCTTCTCATCTCTTGCTACAACCCAAACTGGTTTCCCAACTAAAGTCAAATCCAATTATGCTATTAATTCTTCCAATGCAGTCGGAGGAATAGTAGTCTTCGGATCATGTACATACTTACAAAGATGAGATACATGAAAAATATTATAAACACCTGCCAAACTGCTTGGCAACTCCACTCTGTATGCGAGCATTCGGGTCCTCTCTATAACTGGCAATGATCCCATGTATCATGTGCCAGTTTCCACGATGTCTCGAATCATACCAGACCCTCCATCGGTGATACTTTAATGAAAAATTTGTCTCCAACTGAGAACTCTATATCCTTATGCCTCTTATCTGCATAACTCTTTTGTCTAGACTGAGCTTCCTTCATCCTACCTTGGATCAACTCAATCTTCTATGTTGCCTGTCTTACCAGATCTAGACTGAAGACTAATCTATCTCCAGTTTCCAACCAACATTTTGGCGACTTGCATGTCCTTCCACACAATGCTTTGAAAGGTGCTATTCCTATACTATTCTAGTAACCGTTATTATAGGAAAACTCAACTAAGTGTAGGAGATCTTCCCAAGATCCACCAAATATAGCACACATCCTCTTAACAAATCCTCGATAAGCAGTACTCATCTTGAGTTTGGTACCTAACATATCCTGTAGACTCCTCAAAAATCGCTAGTAAACAAAGTATCTCTAAGTCTAACTATGTTCTTCATAAACAATTTAGCTTGACAGGTGTCATCCTGGTTGATTCAACTGAAATGAAATGGGAACTCTTGGTCTATCTATCCATTATGTCCCATATACTTTCATTTCCTTGATTCAACCTTGACAACCTATATATAAAATCCATGGATATCAAATCCCATTTCCAAACTAGTATCTGCAAAGGTTGAAGCTACCCGCTCGGCTTTTGATGTTCGGCCTTCATTTGTTGACAGTTCACACACTGCCTTACCCTCAAACCAACATCCTTCTTCATACCTTCCGAGTAGAAACTCCTCTTCATGTCTTGATACATCTTGGTTCCCCTAGAATGAATCGTAAACTTTGATCGATGACATTCCCTAAGAACTTCACTCCTTAAGTCCCCAACATTCAGAACACATAACCGTCCCTTCTTTTTCAACCATCCCCTCTTGTCAAGACTAAAATATTTTAGATCATCAATCTTCGATCCAACCTTAAGCCTTCTGATCTTCTTAACTAACAGTGGATCCTCTTTTTGCTTAGAAGCAATCCTTTCGATCAGTATTGGTCGCACTTCCAAGCATGATAACATGGCAGTGTCCTAACTAGAACTAGCAGTAGATCTTAACTGCACACTACAAGTATTCAAAGCCTCTAGGTCCTTCCACTTTGCTAGCATATCTAACACCACATTCTGATGTTTCTTGCTAAGAGCATCCACTATTTTATTTCCTTTTCCAGGTGTATAGTACCAAAATCATAAGCTGCAAAAAACTCCAGCTACCTCTACTACTTCATATTCAACTCCTTCTAAGAGAATAAATACCTTAAGGGCTTATGATCTATGTATAAATTAAATCTCTCTCCTAAATGATAATGTCTCCACACTTTCAATGCGAAGATCACCGCCGCCAACTCTAGGTCAAAGTAGGATATCTCACTTAATGAGGTCTAAGTTATCGTGAAGCATAAGCAATGACTTTACCTTTTTGCATCAACACTGCTCCTAATCCGATTCCACATGCATCGATATACACTACTAATCCTTGATTCCCATTTAGAACTACTAATACAAGTGCATTGTTAACAAATGCTTTAACTTAAGGAATTCTTCCTCGCATTAGTCAAACCAAATCAACTTCATGACCTTCCTGGTTAGCTTAGTCAAAGCGCTGCTATCAACGAGAAATCCTTAATAAATTTCTGGTAATAGCCAGCGAGTCTAAGAAAACTTCTAATCTCAGTCACCATCTCTAGTCTCTTCCAATTGTCCAAAGCCTCGATCTTACCTAGGTCAATTGACAAACCCTTCTATGAAACCACGTGGCTAAGAAACTTAACTTCTTTCTTTTAGAAATGACACTTTAAAAACTTCACTTTCAGTTGATGCTGCCTCAACGTCTCAAGCACTACTTTAAGATAAACTTCACACTCTCTTTCATCATTCGAGTATATTAAAATTTCATATATGAATACCAATACGAACCTATCCAAGTCCTCTCAGGAAACTCGGTTCATAAAATCCATAAAGAAAGCTGGTACATTCGTTATCTCGAATGGTATTACTAACCATCCATACGAACCATACCTAGTCAGAAATGCCGTCAACGAAATACTATCCTCTGCCATTCTTAGCTGATGGAAACCAATCACCAAATTCAATTGGAAAAATACTTTTACTCCACTCAATTTATCAAATAAATCATCGATTCTTAGCAAAGGATACCTATTTTTGATCATCTTCTTATTCAACTTATGATAGTCGATACATATCCTTAACGACCCATTCGGTTTCCTTACGAACACCGCGGCCGCTCTCTAAGGTGAACTGCTTGGTCTAATAAAATTCCATCTTTCTAAATCCACTATCTGCACCTTCAATTCCTTCAACTCGGTAGATGTCATCCTACTAGGTGGTCTACTTATAGGTTCTACTCCTAGCACAAGATCTATCCGAAACTCAGTGTCTCATTTTGGTGGTAGTCTTGTGACTGGCTCATTTGCAAACTCTCTTGCTACAAAAACCTAGTTCAACTCTTTTTCTACTTCTATTGCATTCAGCGAAGCATAAGCACTTGAGTCTAACTTCTTCACCGAGTATATAATTCGGTTATGACTATTAGGGTGTTTTAGCGATGTTTCCCTATCTTGAAAAAATATCCTGGCATTATAATTATCGAACCAATCCATAACCAACATGATCCCTAAGCCTACGAAATCAAAAACATACAAACTGCATGCAAACTTATGACCTAACAATTTAAGTTCTAACTGGTCACATCTCATAGCTAGAGTTGCATACCCTCCTATCGGATTCACAACCCTTAAGGAAGTAACAAGGTATAAGGGTTCTAAACATAACTTATCTACCAAACACTGAGATATCAATGAATGCGATGCACCAGTATCACATAGTACCCTAACTGGTATACTATAAATCAAAAGCATACGTTCCATCATAATCATTCCCTTCCCAGTGGAAGTTGGTCTAGAAGAAGATGGTTCCAAAACAAAAAACTTCCCTTTGTCCGCTCTGACTGATTCTTCTAGCGTCCAATCTGGTCACAGTTAAAGCACTTCACTCCTTTCTTATCTGCAACCTTCTTCCCTTTTCCAGTTCGACATTTATGATCATAATGTCCTTTCTTGTCACAATTATAGCAAACTATATCGGCCTTTCCTTTCTTGGTAGCTCCTCCTTTCTGAGCACCTTTCTTCTTAAAGAATTTCCTTTTCTTGCCCTGAGAAGCTTGGGTTCCAACCTGCTTCTCCTTCCCATAATTAGAAAGCATCTCTTCATTCCAGATTGCCATCTCCACTACAACTGTACTTGGATCACGGACATGTGGCATAGTCGCCATAGCAATCTCGGGTCTTAACCCTTGAATAAACTTCTCGTTCCTTTTAATGATGGTGTCAATGGTAGCATATTCGTACCTAGACAACCCATCAAACTTTGTAGCATACTCAATTGCTGACATTTCACCCTGCACTAAGTCCATGAACTTTCTCAGCAATACTGACTTGGCAACTTCGGATAAGAACCTCTCTTCAAATCTCCTTCAAAACACTGCCTAAGTCGACTCTTCCTCTGGAACTCCAATAGTATCACTATTCCACCAATAAAGTGCTGCTTCCTACAACTGTCTAGAAGCAAGTCTCCTCTTCTGCTCATCGCCCAATCCCAAGTCAGCAATGATCGTTTCATAATGCAAAAGTCAATTTTGCTACTTCTATAGCATCCTCTGTTCCCAAAAATGGTTTCCCACTAAGGCTAGTATAATCCTTGCTCAGCTTAGCATAATTATTACCACTTAAGGCCATAGGATTAGCTCCTCCAAAATTCACAGCATTTCCCCCAGCTACTCCTGCAGCTGCTCCAGCTTGCATCAGATTGAAAAAGAACTAATACATCATCCTCATATCAACTGGCGGAGTTCTAGCACCTATGTTAGCAATTGCATTTGGATTAGCATTTGCCCGTCGACCCGGATTCCTCCAGGTGTTGGGTCGAGCATTTCCTTTAGTTGTGATGCTTCTTCCACCTAGATTTTCTCTTTCATTTCCTACCTCCATATCTTCCTTTCTTGCAAATCTACATACAAGCCTTAGTAAGATACAAAAGAACAGTCTAAAGAAGAGAGGAGTACGTACTTATAGATATATACATAATATATACAAGTACGTTACTATAGCGTTAACCCAAACCCTGGTCTCGTTTTTTGATTCATTGGATTAGGTTTTGAAGATCTTTTAGGCTTAAATTTATTTTTAAATTCACAAAAACCTATTCCCTAATACTAACTTGTAACATCCCCTTTTTGGAGTCCCAAAATTAACTACTATGGATGTTGCACTCGTTCATAATTATTAATTCTCGATGATCAAATGCGGTAATGTTAGATACATTGATATAACAAAAACATATTAATATGAAATTTTTTAAAATTATTAAAAAAAACTTCACACTTCACTTCAAATCACATTTCAAATTCATTACCTAATCCCATTTCGTAAAGCAAGTTTCGGGAAATATAATTATTAGAAGATATGCAAAGAGCAAAATGTGAAGATTCCCCTTGGTTGATCAGAAAACAAACAACTTTGCTATTACATCAAAAACACGATGGAATCAAATAGAAAGAACTCCTAATAGCTAGCTTGCCTCCTACATGTCTCCGATAGCTTATTCATCTAAAGGAGAACCCAAAAACCTTAACTCTCAAACTAATTGAAATTAAATGAGCACCCAAGAGTTTAAGCGGAAACATAAACTTCGAGTCGGACAAAAAGTCTAGTATGAATGATAATCTATCATCTCGAACCACATAGATATCTAGTGTGACCATGCCGCTTGGTGGAATCGGTTTTCCCCTCACTAGTATCATAACCCAGTTTATAATAACCATATATTGTGCACATGCATCAACAATGGTTAAGGCATAAAACAATAAAATGTATCATGATGATATGCAAACATGCAATATGTTCTAGATTTCCCATCCCCATTCATCTGACTATCTGTCCCAAGTTATAGTTTCTAGGGTCACTATTAACCTATTACTTTTCTTGGGCTGACTAATAATCTATTCCAAGCTTACGGATTATCTATCTGGTTTCATAGTTTTCATGGGATCACTAAGAACCTGCTGGCATCTGTAGAATCTAGATTAACCCTAGAGAGGGGGGTGAATAGGGTTAGAGCAAATCTTCTAGAATTAAACGCAAAAACAAACTGCAGAAAAGTAAATATGCTGAAAAGTAAATCACACACAAAATTTACCCAGTTTCGGCAACCCCTGCCTACTGCTGCATTTCCAGATTTCTAATAGAATTAAACAGTCTCCCGCTTGCAAACACTCTAATAGACTCGCAAACCCTGCTACCGCCTATAGAGTTTTGCAAACTCGCAAACCCTGCTTACTGAACTAATCCTAACTAGACAATCTGACACAACCTAAATCCTAGGTGGTGATTTACCAAGATTTGATTCGAAAGATACAACCTTAAAAGAGAATTTAAATTTGAAACAAACTTAAAAACAATTTTAAAACTAAAACCCTAATTAAAATATAAACTAAAGCCTTTTGATATTAAAAACAAGGCCGGCCCAATTCATTTCTTCTGCCCGTTCCTTTTTCTTTTTGCTTTTGTAAATTGGCGGCCTTGATTTCGTTCCTCCTTGCGCTCTGAAATTAGGGCTTGAGTTTTTCGAGCCAAATTAGGGCTTTTCGAAGCACGCCTAGGGTGATCAATTCTCTGGTTTGCGTATTGCCTTGCTCGATCGAGTGTGTTGCTCGCTGCTTCTCTAATGATCGGCTGCTTGCCTCGAGATTGTGAATCAACTTTGGTACGTTGTTCGTTCCTTTTGCTTTTCAGGATTTAATTGCTTGAATTATCGATTGTCCTTTTTTTCACTCACCGCCAATGATGAACTTGGGTGATGTATTTATATGAATTCCGAGACCCTATAATTTGTTTGTATCACTTTCCTTTCTCAGTTTGTGATATTTTTGACTTCCTTGATTCACACAGTTTTTACTCTAAGGCGTTCGATTTTTCCTTGGTTGATACGGCAGAAACTTTCCTGTTTTATTTGGATTTGACTTTTGACTTTTTCCATTTTTATACTATGTTGATTTCTGACTTAATTAAAATTCGATATTGATTTGTGAATTCAACTCCATAAATCTCAACTTCATTGCATTGATATTATACTGCAGTAACAAACTATGCCTTGTCATGTGTTCGCACTGCATACTGTATCGGACTACATTGTTCATGTCTTTCTGCTTGATGTTGTTGTGGGTCTGTAGCTCCATGTTTTGAGTTAAAACTACATTGACCTAACGCTGCACTGTTCATTGTATATAATGTTGCTGCATCATGTTGCATTGTTGTTCACCTCTCTTGTATCATTGGTTTTTCTCACTTGATGTTGTCGGTCTTCATGTTCCCAGTTGATATTCTGTTGCTCCAATTGTTTCATGTGTATTGGTTTGTTTAATTCACTTGATACTGTCACATGCTACTTGTTCGCTGTTGCATAAATGAACTGGTCATTCTTCACTGTGACCTTCGACTTTACATTTTCTGGACGTGAACTTGTAGTCTTTATTTGTGTCTGCATTGTCATGTTGTATACTCTCTGTATACGTACTTGAGTCTTGTTTATCCAATTCATTGAGATTGTAGCTTGCTGTACATATGGACTTGGTGCACTGCTTCGAGTTGTATTTACACCACTTTCTGTTGCAAGTGCTTGTATCGTCACTATATATGACATGGTTCACTGTTTGGATAGAGTTGCTTCACCTACGTATGTTTACATTTTCTTTGTAGAAGCTTGGTCTGTCATTTGGTCTGCATACATAAGCTTTTATGCTGTTTCTTTGATATTGAGACCTGTATTTTGATGTTCTAGTTCGAGGCTACACTTGTGCAGTTCTCTGGTCTTGTATCTGCTGATGTTGTTTCTTTTTACTGTTGCATTTATTTTGGTATAACTTCCCTCGTGCACTTTGATATATAAGCTTGTCTTTGATCTTTTGGTCATGTTGTTAGTGGGATAGTTCTTCACTATTGTCTGATCTTTAACATTTTGTTTGCTTGGTGGGATTTCTTCGAGTCAGTTTGCATCGTTACAGTGGTTTCTTGATGGTGCACTGTCACACTGTCATCTGGATGCATTCTGTTGTTGTCTGATTGTATAAGCTTTGATGCTTTGATGTTGTTTCATTTATGATCTGCCATGCTTCAGTTTTATTGTGCCTTGTGTTGAACCCATTTTTAAAAACTCGGGTTTGACCTTGTGCTCGTATCGTGATTTTATTTATATTGCACGTAAGTTGAACCCAGCTTTTCATTTGGGTTTGACCTGTGCTCACCTGTCCCTGTAGCATTATCAAGTGTATGTCGATGTGCACGGTCTTTGGCATGTACAGTGATACACTGTGCATGTCACATTGTTCGTGTATGATAAATTCAAATGTAAATGATGATGAACAACCCAAATAACTGAGGCATCTATATTCAAAATTCATATTTTATTTTATATTGCAAAAATATTTCTTTTTCAATTTTACTGCGTTAGTGAATATTTTTGCAGATTGCTCAGATGCTGGATTCTAACTGGAATGAAGTTAAAGATAAACTACGAGTGTGAGTGATATGTAGTGAGGAATTTATGTAAATTGAATTGTGATGTAATTAGAATCAAAATTGTATATGTATAGTGAGAGCTTGAATTTGTACTATTCAAAATTGTAATAAATATTTGTTTGAATAAAATTTCTGTTTGAATTCAAATTCTGTGTAATTTATTTTATTCAACAAATATTTATTTAATCTATGAAAAATAAAATAGTACATTAACAAATACATTTAAATGAATATATATATATATATATATATATGTTTATTATCATCAAACAAAAATCATATAAGCACATATTCAACAATCTCCCCCTTTGATGATAACAAACATATATTTAAGATTTTGACTGTGTTAAATGTATTTAATCAATGATATACTTTAATTTCTCCCCCTATTTAAATGCTTCCTCTCTACATGATGCTCCCCCTACATATATGCATACAAATAGAAATATACAAATGAGCCTAGATGCAAATGGAAAATTATTTGACCTTTGCTTGATTTTATTTGACAAAATCTTAACTTTTCTCTCCCCCTTTTGTTATCAGCAAAAGAATAATAGTGTTAGAGAAAATAGAGCTAAAGTGATCGATATTAATCGAACATTAAAACTCAATTGAATATACATATTGAATTTCAATAAGAAAATCAAACAAAAATCATAACTACCCCCGTTAGGCGCATATTCCACTTTTAGAAGTAATGGAAATGATGTCATTATATAAAACCATACAGTTGTATCTGTTTGTGGTACACTTATATCAGGAATTTGAATATCTACTAATCATGCATAACCGTTAGGACTTTTAAATGAGATTAGTAGTACTCCAAATTAATTTTAAAAATGAATTCAAGTATCTTCTAATCACACATAACCGTGAGGACTTTTAAATGGGATTAGAAACAACTTGTTTATTTAATATCAATTTTGATATGCGTTCCATACATGCATAACCGTAAGGATTTTTAAATGAGCATGGAAGCTCATAACAAATTCCAAGTAATTCACTCATGCATAACCGTGAGGACTTTTAAATGAGAGTGAATACTTTGGATTTTATTTTGTTTTACAAAATGAAAAACGAATGATTCCTGTTTAAAGTACCACATATCGACAAACTATATTGAATTTTTGATGAGCGATGGTTGATAGAAATATGATAGAAATAGAAATGGTCATGGAATCTTTACCCAACAAAAAGTTTTTATAACTCTTGTTTGAATTCCTAAAGAAATTTTCCAAATATACTGTCTTGAGTAATGGATGTTAAATATCAACACTTGTTACCTTTTCAATCACTATTTATCTTTTTGATAATTAGTAGGGAGTCGGATTAGTCAAAATTTGTCATTTAAAATAAAATAATTTTTTTTTCAAAATGACTAATCTGAAAATAGGGTCAAAAAATGATTTTTTCGAAGGGGTTGAGGAAAAATTTCTGCTATTTGAAAATTATTTGTAATGAAAAATATGCAGATATTTTCTTTGAAAAACGATGCAGTTACTAAATGTCTCACCATAAATCACGTTCAACTAGTAAGTTTTCTGTCAACTAGATTACCAGTATGATCTGCATCTGAATTTATCTTTCACTTAAAAACATCACTAATTAAATTTGATAGAGCAGACCATGAAGTGTGCATAAAAACTCAAACATCATTTTAAATGGAATTCTCTTGAATTTGGATTGAAGCCGTGTAAATAATCAGAAAACCGTGAATATAGAGTTAGCCGTATTATAACCAAAAATATTATCATTCAACAAAACACTATTTTTAATTCAAACTAATATATATGAACTGAATCCAAGAATCTAGAGAATATAATTGGCCAACTATGTTGAACAAGTCAGAATCAAAATCATCATTTTTACAACATCTCAATATTGGCTGATTTCATTCAGAATACGGTCCAGATTATCACATTTAATATATCGATCAAATAAGTATACCTTCACCTATTTTACCTTTACGATAATTTTTCGTGGTTGCCCATTGTGATTCTGTCACCTTTGTACTAGGCTAAGGAACTTTTGCTTTGTTGCCCGTTGTGTTTCTGGAACAGCCAAAATCCAGAGAACACTGTTGTTGTTCCTTAGCCTGCCACCATACCTACATGATAAAAGATTTTTGTGACCTATTTGTTTTTATAGGTCCATGATTGTTAGTGGAAGAAGCATTGTGAATAAACAATCCCTTTGGAACCCAAACTTGTTTAGTCCTTTTATTCTTGTTCCAATAGACATGAAATTTGTTTGTAGAATTCTTAGGAGCCCAAACTTGTATAAATTTTGTGTTTTTGTTCCTATAACTACAATTTTCAACAGGATGTCCAATTATTTCACATCTAGCAAAGACACTCTTACCTTTTGCATTATCATCAGCTTGTGTTTTCCCAAAGCCTAGTCCTTTTCTGTTGTTAGCAAAAAATTTGATTTCCCAATAACATGTTGAATGATTTTTCTCCCCTTGAAAAGTTATCCAGAGATTTCTCAAGATTTTGGACTTTGTTTTTAGTGTTGTGTTTTCAGTTACAAGTGAGGTGCATCTATTTATAAAATCCTTTTTCCTAGTGTCAATGGTTTCCTTAAGACTCAAGTTTTCTTTTTCAAGATTCTCAAAGTTATTCTTAAGTCTTGATAATTCTGAATCTAAAATTTTACATTTTTTACACTCTAGGTTTTGAATATTTTCAAGTTCAGTTTCTAATCTAGAATTTTCATGGACAAGTTCTCTCCTATCAGATTTCAGTTTTTCAATTTTAGATTCAAGAGTATCAACTATTTTAGTAAGATCACAACACATCAAAGCAAGTTCTTTATAAGAATAGTCACCTCCCTCACTAGATTCCTCTGAGCTTGCTTCTGAATTTGATTTTGCCAAAAGACAAAAATTAGCCTCCTCTGAGTTATTATTCGAAACTTCCTCTCCTCCTTCATCATCCCAAGTCGCTGCAAATGCCTTCTTCTTCTTTTTCTTTCCTTTGTTGTTTTTGAGAAGTGGGCATTGTTGTTTGAAGTGGCGAGGTTTCTTGCAGTTAAAGCACGTTAGTTCATTATCGGAATTGTCAGAATCTTTTGACCTATTACCACTTGTTTTCTTCTTGCGTGGCCTGAATCTTGACCATTTTCTAAGATTATTGACAGCCATTGCAAGCTCTTCAATTGGATCTTCTTCTTCTTCATCACTCTCTTCTTTGCTCTTTAAGGCAATCGTCTTCTTCTTTAATTCGGAGTTGTTGCGTTCCTTCTTTTTTTTAGCTCAAGCTCATATGTGATCAAGTTGTCGATCAACTCCTCCATGCTTAGTTTACTCAGATCTTTCGATTCTTGTATTGCCGTGACTTTTGCCTCAAAGCTCATCGGTAAGACTCGTAGCACCTTCCTCACAAGCTCTACCTTAGTGAATACCTTCAAGCGCTCTAGCATTGTACACCAAAGTTGAAAAGCGTCCAAACATGTTCTTTATGCTCTCGCCTTTGTCCATCACAAAGTTCTCGTATTCATTGCTGAATAGTGTTAGACGAGACTCCTTGACTTGAGAAGTTCCTTCATGTGTCACCTCCAAAGTATGCCAAATTTCCTGTGCAGTTTTACAATGAGAAATTCTATTAAATTCAGTCTTATCAAGAGCATAGATCAAAGCATTCATGGCTTTAGAATTTGTAGTTTTTAATTTCTTATCGTTAGCATCCCACCTATCCTTAGGTTTAGGAATCTCAGTATCACCAACAGTTGTAGTTGGAGATTTATAGCCAGTTTCAATAATGTCCCAAACATCATAATCAACAGAACTAAGATAAATACCCATCCTAACTTTCCAACAAGCATAATCATTCCCATTAAACATGGGTGGCCTAGCAATAGATTGCCCCTCAGAAAAAGCATTATTTGGTAGATTCATAACTCTAGAGTTAAAGAAAAATAACCTCGCTCTGATACCACTTATAGGATCTAGATTAACCCTAGAGGGGGGGTTGAATAGGGTTATAGCAAATCTTCTCGAATTAAACGCAAAAACAAAGGGCAGAAAAGTAAATATGCTGAAAAGTAAATCACACACAAAATTTGCCCAGCTTCGGCAACCCCTGCCTACTGCTGCATTCCCAGATTTCTATTAGAATTAAACAGTCTCCCGCTTATAAACACTCTAATAGACTCGCAAATCCTGCTGCCGTATATAGATTTTTGCAAACTCGCAAACCCTGCTTACTGAACTAATCCTAACTAGACAATCTGACACAACCTAAATCCTAGGTGGTGATTTACCAAGATTTGATTCGAAAGATACAACCTTAAAAGAGAATTTAAATTTAAAACAAACTTAAAAAAAATTTAAAACTAAAAAACTAATTGAAAAATAAACTAAAGCCTTTTTATATTAAAAACAAGGCCGGCCCAATTCATTTCTTCTGCCCGTTCCTTTTTCTTTTTGCTTTTGTAAAATGGCGGCCTTGATTTCGTTCCTCTTTGCGCTCTGAAATTAGGGCTTGAGTTTTTCGATCCAAATTAGGGCTTTTCGAAGCACGCCTATGTTGATCGATTCTCTGGTTTGCGTGTTTCCTTGCTCGATCGAGTGTGTTGCTCGCTGCTTCTCTGATGATCGGCTGCTTGCCTCGAGATTGCGAATCAACTTTGGTACGTTATTCGTTCATTTTTGCTTTTTAGGATTTAATTGCTTGAATTATCGATTGTCCTTTTTTTCACTCACCGCCGATGATGAACTTGGGTGATGTATTTATATGAACTCCGAGACCCTAGAATTTGTTTGTATCACTTTCCTTTCTTAGTTTTGATATTTTTGACTTCCTTGATTCACACGGTTTTTACTCTGAGGCGTTCGATTTTTCCTTGGTTGATACGGCAGAAACTTTCCTATTTTATTTGGATTTGACTTTTGACTTTTTCCATTTTTATACTGTGTTGATTTCTGACTTAATTAAAATTCGATATTGATTTGTGAATTTAACTCCATAAATCTCAACTTCATTGCATTGATATTATACTGCAGTAACAAACTATGCCTTGCCATTTGTTCGCACTGCATACTGTATCGGCCTACATTGTTCATGTCTTTCTGCTTGATGTTGTTGTTGGTCTGTAGCTCCATGTTTTGAGTTAAAACTACATTGACCTGACGCTGCACTGTTCACTGTATATAATGTTGATGCATCATGTTGCATTGTTGTTCACCTCTCTTGTATCATTGGTTTTTCTCACTTGATTTTGTCGGTCTTCATGTGCCCAGTTGATGTTCTGTTGCTCCAATTGTTTCATGTGTATTGGTTTGTTGAATTCACTTGATACTGTCACATCCTACTTGGTCGATGTTGCATAAATGAACTGGTCATTCTTCACTGTGACCTTCGACTTTACATTTTCTGGACGTGAACTTGTAGTCTTTATTTGTGTCTGCATTGTCATGTTGTATACTCTCTGTATACGTACTTGAGTCTTGTTCATCCAATTCATTGAGATTGTAGCTTGCTGTACATATGGACTTAGTGCATTGCTTCGAGTTGTATTTACACCACTTTCTGTTACAAGTGCTTGTATTGTCACTGTATATGACATGGTTCACTGTTTGGATAGAGTTGCTTCACCTGCGTATGTTTACATTTTCTTTGTAGAAGCTTGGTCTGTCATTTGGTCTGCATACATAAGCTTTTATGCTGTTTCTTTGATATTGAGACCTGTATTTTGATGTTCTAGTTCGAGGCTACACTTGTGCAGTTCTCTGGTCTTGTATCTGCTGATGTTGTTGCTTTTTACTGTTGCATTTATTTTGGTATAACTGCCCTCGTGCACTTTGATATATAAGCTTGTCTCTGATCTTTTGGTCATGTTGTTAGTGGGATAGTTCTTCACTATTGTCTGGTCTTTGACATTTTGTTTGCTTAGTGGGATTTCTTCGAGTCAGTTTGCATCGTTACAGTGGTTTCTTGATGGTGCACTGTCACATTGTCATCTGGATGCATTCCGTTGTTGTCTGATTGTATAAGCTTTGATGCTTTGATGCTGTTTCATTTATGATCTGCCATGCTTCAGTTTTATTGTGCCTTGTGTTGAACCCAGTTTTAAAAACTCGGGTTTGACCTTGTGCTCGTGTCGTGATTTTATTTATATTGCAGGTGAGTTGAACCCGGCTTTTCATTTGGGTTTGACCTGTGCTCACCTGTCCCTGTAGCATTATCAAGTGTATATCGATGTGCACGGCCTTGTGGCATGTACAGTGATACGCTGTGCATGTCACATTGTTCGTGTATGATAAATTCAAATGTAAATGATGACGAATAACCCAAATAACTGAGGCAACTATTTTCAAAATTCATATTTTAGTTTATATTGCAAAAATATTTCTTTTTCAATTTTACTGCGTTAGTGAATATTTTTGCAGATTGCTCAGATGCTGGATTCTAACTGGAATGAAGTTGAAGATAAACTACGAGTGTGAGTGATATGTAGTGAGGAATTTATGTAAATTGAATTGTGATGTAATTAGAATCAAAATTGTATTTGTATAGTGAGAGCTTGAATTTGTACCATTCAAAATTGTAATAAATATTTGTTTGAATAAAATTTCTGTATGAATTCAAATTCTGTGTAATTTATTTTATTCAACAAATATTTATTTAATCTATGAAAAATAAAAGAGTACATTAACAAATACATTTAAATGAATACATATATATGTTTATTATCATCAAACAAAAATCATATAAGCGCATATTCAACAGTATCTACCAATAACATCATCCAATTATAGCTTTCATGGGCTCACTATGAACCTATTAGGTTCTCTAATAACTACTCTCATGTCATAGTTTTCATGGGCTGTCTATGAACCTATTGATCTATGTCAATAACTTATTTCATAGGATCACTAAGAACCTATTAGCCACTGCCAATAACAATTTCCATACACAGTTTTCATGGGCTTATTACGAACCTATATAAACCAATAATCTTTGATCAGGTTTTGGGCATCCTATACTCTGGTGTATCTGACCTTCTAGATGCTATTCTACTCACATAAGAGTTAATTCAAGGTATACTCACTACTGGGTCAACCTAGCTGGTTATTCTGTCCTTTCCACCCCCAAAATATAGTTATCAATTAATAATGAATTAAATATGATTACACCAACATACAAGATAATTGATCAAATAACATAACAATATAAACATCCATAATTTAATTCCTTTTAATCATTTTCTAAAACAACATGGTTAATACCCTTAACCCACTATCCTTAAAAAGGAAAGCTTCCTTTGAAATTTCAAAGTTAAATTTCCAGTTTGAAAACCTTTTTATAATGCCATGGTTTTACAAAAATGAGATTGGGTTCTTTAATTCAAAAGTTAAGGCTTTTGACTATATCTTTGGATCATTATGACATCATAAGTAACCCTTCATCACTCTCCCCTTTGTAAGCATTACTTTAAAACCTAAGTCATTCTCTTTCGAAAGCATTACTTAAAAACATACCTTTCAAAATATTTAAAGCTTTCCTTTCAGAATATTTAAAGCTTACCTTTCAAAATAGTTAAAACATGCCTTTCGATTTTTTTCGAAAGCATTAAGTTCAAGTAAGGTTTTGTGGAAACATAACGTTTAAACAATTTAAAAATGTTCTTCCGAAACCATTGGGTTTAACATTTAATTTAACTATTGGGTCAAAACGAACAGAAGCAAAAGTACCCCTTTCGAAATCATTGAACTTTAGTAAAAGATTTTAGGGAAGATAATAATTACAAACCCACTTTCGAAACCATTGCCTCCATAACTCTTATTCAAAGAGCTAAAAATAACCCTTTAGAAAGCACAAATAAGACAGCTTCAAATTTTACTATGATGAAAGCTTCCCTTTTAAAAGCATTGATCTAAGGCTGTAAAGAAAGTAGCCTTCAACTAATTCGAATGGCATAAATGCGACAGCTAGGTTTCGAATAGGTTCAAAAATGGATACCTATTTGAAAGCTCTTTTATAAAGAAATAAAACGACAACTCATTAGAAAGCTTCTTCCGAAACAAAGACATGTTAATTGATTCGATAGCAATTTAAAAGTAACTTCAGCCCCCTTTGAGCCTTCGGCTTCATCCCTTTCACCTTCCTCCAGTACGCTACGTACCATTTCCTCATACCACGTGCATTTGTTTCGAATGGGTTCGATAGGCCTACTTTGTATGATTTCGGAAGCAAGCAAATGGAAGTGGAAACATTGTAATTTGAAACAAAACTGATTTAATGCCTTTAAAAGAAATTCCTTTTTACCTTACTTACCTAATTTGTCAAAATATGATTAGATGCCAAATTTTTATCAAAATCCTTTTCTAAAAATGCTGCAAAATTCAATAATTTATAATTGAAATTAATTTAACAAATAAGTCATTCCCTTCAATAAAACATTTGAACATTTATGTCAATCAAATTAAATAAATAATTAACCATATTAGAACACTTAGGACAAATCCCTAAAAATCACTGTAATTCACTTTTAATATGCTTTTAATATATGTTAATTTCTGACCCAAAATCATTATATAATTGCCTTATATAGTTTAAACCCAAAATTTTCTATTTCTTCCATCCTAATTCATAATAAATTATCGACGGCTTGGTATTTTATGAAAAATTTAAACCCATTTCCAAAACAATATTTTACATAACATATTTAACCATCATGGCGTTCGAAATTAATTTACATGATTCTAACCTTAAAATCGAGATATGTCATAATACAAAAATCCCTGTTTAAATAAAAACATGGTATATAATCAAAGCATATCATCATTCATCCATCTAAATGGTCTTAAACATTAAACACAAAATTTAAATGTTCAAATAGACATATGAGATGTTTTAGATTATTATTCACCTTGTTTGGATAAGGAACTTGAGATTTGTTCTTGCTTTAATCTTCCTAGCTTGAATCTTAGCTTCTAATTGATTTTAAGCTCTTCTTACCCTAGGGTAATGGCTGGCCTTGATTCTCCTTTGCTTGTGTTTTTGCTTTTATAAAGGTACAGATGAAAATGAGGTAAAGGTTTAGGGTTATGGGATTATGGTATAAGGTTCTTTCCATACTACCCTTGCCTTACTCTCTTAGGTATTTACTTATAAGCCATTTCATAAATCCATTTAAATAAGACGCAACCCTAATTAGTTTTCAAATTCAAATTCCTTTACCACTCTAGTCTCTACATTATTCTATTTAATTTATCTAATTAAATCTTTTGAATAATGTTATTTAAAATTAGGGGTGTTACATTACCTTTGACTTTCTTCAGCCGTTACTTGATGGTGAACTTGATGATTTTGTTCACTACCTCCACTTGCCGGTTTTTCTTGAGGATATGCCACTATAGAGAAATTCTTTACGACATGTAAAAGCTTGCAATGGTCCTTGGATTCAATGCTTTCGAATTGAGTTCTGTTGTCTGTGATGATTTTATGTAGCACTCCAAACCTATAAATAATAATTTTAGTGACAAATTTAATTACTTTCTTAGTGGTTGTAGTAGCCAACAGTTCCGCTTTGGCATATTTTATGAAGTAGTCAACAACAACGATAGCATATTTGGTTCCTCCTTTAGCAATTAGGAGCATACCTATTAGATCAATTCCCTAGACCACGAACGACCATGGGCCAATCATTGGTGTAAGTTCTATGGATGGATATCTTTGTATTTTGGCGAACTTTTGGCATTGCACACATTGCTTTGCATAGTCCGGTGTGACAGGATTAATGGATGGCTAGAAATAATAGTATGGAAGGATCTTCTTTGCTGGAGTTTGCCCTGCAATGTGGTTTCCACAATTGCCTTCATGGACTTTCCTGAAGACCTTTTGGCTTTGTTGTTGATCACATATCTGAGTAGGGGAGTAGAGAATCTCCTCCGGGAAAGAATTCCATCCTGTAAGACGAACCCTCGTTCATTCCGATCCCTAAGGAGTGTATTTTAATCAGGTAATCTTTGATCGGCGTCATCCATGATTCCTCTTCCTCTACGGTTTCCATAATCCAATCAATACCAATATCATCTATGTTGGTTGATGTAAGAGTTTCTACTTGGGCCAAGGATAGGTAGAGGTCGAGGTTGCCCTTTCCTGGTACTCCTCTTTCAATTGGAAGATGACTAGTAGAGAATCGTTGTAGATATGCACTACTTTTATTCCTAATTCTTTAACGACTTTGAATCCTGCCATCAAAGCCTCGTATTCTACTTTATTGTTGGTGGCAGGAAATTCCAATCTTAGAGTGTAGCAAACAGATAGTCCTTTGGGGGTTTTCAGTACTACCCCCACACTTGAACAAGATTCATTCAATTCACCATTAGCAAACAACTTCCACTGTGGCACCATGTCCAAAGAGCTTTCTTCTACATCGCCCCACTCGGTAAATTTGGCAATGAAATCTACTAGTGCATGTCCGTTGATAGCTCTTTGAGAATGATAAGTGGTTACATAAGTTAACTCGATATTCCATTTCAGAAGTCGACCCGACGTCTACGGGCGATACACACTTGTTTTAGAGGTTGATCCATCAATACCTTGATGGGATGAGCCTGGAAGTACAGTCGCTGCTTCGTCGACATGACCAATAGGCAATATGTGAGTTTTTCAAACTTCGAGTAATCCTTTTCAGCTCCAATGGACCACTTACTGATATAGTAGATGGGTCGTTGGACACTAGCCTCTTCGCATACTAATGCTACATATAGAGCATGGGTCAACACATCGAAATAAACGAACAAATCTTCCCCATTTATCGGCTTGGATAAGACAAGCGGGGTTTTCATATGATGGAGTAATTCTTCAAAGGCCACGTAATGGGCTTCATTTCATACGAATTCTTTCCCTTCTTCAATGCATCGAAGAACGGTATGCATTTGTCAGTCGCTTGGTAAATGAATCAGCTCAGCGCTATGATCTTTCCATTTAGACCTTGTAAATCCTTTTTGGTCGTAGGGTCTTTGATGTTTCTTAAGGAGGTAATCTATTCCGGATTAGCTTCAATGCCTCTTTCATTCACGATGAACTAAGTTGTAACAACCCGGAAATTTTCATCCAGAAAATTCAAGATAGTTAGGAAAAGAAGAAAAGAGAAAGAAGAAGAAAACAGAACAAGACACATAAACCTCACATTCGCAGCGGATCAAAATATAATATCACATAAATAACAGTTTTACAAAGAAGAACTGTATCAGTACTCTTATATTTTTATACATCAAAGTTACAACATTTACACAACATTGGACAGTTTAAAACAACATGTCCCAAATAATCAGCAATAGTACACACAGCGGAAAACGCTCCATACGTTCCTGCCATCCAGATTGCCTCCTGAACACCAGAATGTCCTTACCTGAAAAGCTGTAATACTCAGTCTGACCCGAGCATTACATCAAAGTAACACCCGGGTCAGGCTGGAAACCAGTGTGAGTAAACCTATCTAACATGGAACACAAAAACATACAAGTTATATAAACCCGGGTAACTTGTATCAATTTACAACTTCACAAGTCGTTATAGACATCACTTACATCACACATTAATTTCTAAGCACCAAACTTAGATGAAATGGTCTAATTCACTTAAATCATTTCCTTTCATCCTATTGATTCCACACATCAAATTATAAAGAATCGAAGTGGTTTCGGGTATTTACTAATACCCGACTCTGGTCTCTTTGAATCCAATACCATCTTAAGATAAAGCTGTTTAAGCTTTAAACATTTCCATGTATACTCATACTAACAGATTCACATAGCAATTTTATTTCAGATAGATAATCCATATCTAACACCCTAGCAATGCAATCACCTGCCAAGTATAGCAATAGTCCAAGCATTCAATAACATTCAGCCATTCATAGGCAAAGACTTTAATCACACTTTTTAATTAATTTAAAATAAAATAAATTAATTCCTTCCATTACGATAAATCCTGCGCGATTAATCCTTAATTAATTACAAAAAATTAATTAATTATTCTCTAACAATTTCATTTATTAATCAATCCTGATTAATCACATTAGTAATTAACTTCCCTTAATTACTTATATTTATTAAATCAACTCCTTGATTAATTACATTAATTAATCCTTTAATTACACTAAGTAATTATCACTTAGTTTCCTCCACCGAGTAATTATCTTTTAATTATCCCCAACAAGTAATCTCCTTTTAGTTAGATCTAGGAACTTTCCACTAATTACTTCACTAAGTAATTATACCTTATTAATCACCTTAATTAATTATACTTAACCCAACATCAAATGATTACCTCTAATTAATTAAAACTTAACTAAAATTAAGTACTTCAACTTAATTAATTACACTAAGCAATTAATTCCTTAATTAATTACCCAGATTAATTATTCTATAATTATTAATTAATTAACCTTTCATTAATCACATTCATTAATTAACTAACCTTTTCATTAATCCATGCTTTAACTGATTACACTTAGTAATTAATTCTCAATTACTTCATTAAGTGATTATCATTTAGGAATTTCCCATTAATTACTCTTATTAATGACATTAAGCAATTATTCTTTAATACATTACATTTGGTAATTGTCTCTTAATTACCCACCTTAATTAATGACATTAAGTAATTATTCTGTAATTACTTCATTAAGTAATTATCATTTAATTTCATTCAGTGATTAACTCTAAATAAATTAATCATATTTTAATTAATAACTTAATTAATTAATCAAATTATAACTTAATCCCTTAAATTTGATTACTAAACTAATTACTAATTACCTTAATAGTTTAATTAATTAATAATTCTTAACCGATTTCATTAATTAACCATCCTTAATGCATTAAATGAACAATACTTTTTTTAATTCCATCATTTAAATCACTTTCAAACCATATAGGAATTAACCTTCTATATAATTATTTTAGCAACAATTTTAAAGCAATCTAGAACTTGAAAATTTATTTAAATTTTCTAATACTTTGTTTAGAACTTGATTTCTATTTCCTTTTCAAACTTATTCATTTTGATAAACCTTTAAACTTGATTAAACACTTTCTATTTCCAGCATTATTTTGTTAACTTTCAAATCTGATCACGAATTTTTTCATAAACTATAAACTTGATCTTACTTAACTTCAAAATCCGGTTATTTACATAACTAAAATCCGAGCTTAACTCAAATTTCCCGTGTTAACAAGCAAATATCCTGAGCACCCCTTGAACCATTATTCCCTTCGAGATAATACACGTTCATCCCTGAGTTCGTCTCGTACAAACCCTCTTCTTCCCAAAATACCATTCCCAGTTTTCTCCCATGCACCAATCTGTGCACGCCTTGCACATATCCTTCGCCGAAGACCATCACTCTGGATCGCCGACCATCTTCTTCGATCAACAACCATATCCAAAACTCACCTGAGCATTAGAATTCCCATTTACAACGTCACTTTGAAATTTCACTCTTTTACCCACAACTGAACATACCCCGACCAACTATCACCTCCTTCTGACACCTTCTAGCCATGATACTCCCCAGATTCTTGCTGCGAGCTCCGCCGCATCGCTACCCTGCTTCTCCCCTCGGTGCGAACCACTCCGGTCAACAAACGACACCCCCAATGTACCACAACCGAGATCGACCTTAAGTCAAACTAAAACCCTAGTCCACCCATTAGCTGCCTCCACAGTGGTTGTAAAATCGTATAACTATTTTTACCGACGTCGCTTGCTTCCATGCTAGCTTCAGCCATAATCTCGACAGCTCAAACCTTCCCGATCATCAGGCAATCCCCAAAATCCAATTTCTGATAAATATGCAATTCCTCTAGAATTAAATGCCTAAAAATCTTGATTTTTTCTCTAAAAATCCTAATTTGTGAAGATAAATCAGATTATAATCCTGGATTCTCAAATTGTTCAGGTCAAAATTTTGATATTTTAAAGTTTTACCTTAATACTTACATCTTTGTTAAAACTATGTTCAGTTTCTATTTAAAAGTATTTTTAATACTTAAATCTGATTGAAATAGGAATTCTTTTTTTATACATCTTACCATAACAGATCAAAGGATGAACAATTATTTTTTTGAAAGTTTAATTAGGACCTAAGAAATATGAACAGAGCAATATATACATTAAAGACATGCAAACAAACATCCACATACATATAATCAGGAAATCTCATTTGTACAGACATGCAAAGCATATTATGTAGCATACATTCTAGGATACACAAATGCATCAGATTTTATTGACTTAAACTTTAAGAGAGATGTTTACTCACCTGTTACAGGAAACAGAACACAAACTTTGAGTTTGAATCTAGAATTTGAAGAAGAACTTGAAACTTGATTTTGAAGACTTGAATTGCTGGAAATGTTTGATTTAAAAACTTGAGTGCTGAAGAAAGTTGTTTTGATTTGGAACTGGAATGCTTTTTGTTGATGTTTACATTGGGATGACAACATTTGGAACTGAGAATGAAATCTGCTTGGTTCCAGGTTGAAAAAAAATGCAGACTTTGTTTTGATATTGAAAATGAATTACAAGCTGTTGAATTTTTTTTTAGAAAAGGTTTCAGATTTTGGATTGCATGAAAATTTTCTGGTTTTAGGGACAAAGTTCTTGTTTTGTGTTTTCTTTGTTATTAAAAATGAAAATAGAAAAAGAGTTGAAGATTGAAAGTGAATGTTTAATAGATTAAATTAGAATAAATTTTAAAATGAAAGAAAATAAAACAAACTAGTGACACTTGTCTTTTACCTTATTTAATTGCTTAACATTTGTTACTCTAAGGGTTTATATCTTAACATTTGTAATAATTTATATTTATATTATTTTTAAAAGAATTTTAAAGCTTTTATAGTAATTTTCCTAATTAATAAATATTTTTTAATTAAGTAAATGCTTTTCTAAATTTATATAAATAATTTTCCCTTAAAGAAAAATAATATAAAACAATCTTATTTTAAACCTTTGTTCATATATTTCAAATCCAAATTATTTTTAAGATATATATATCTTTTAAATTTAAATTCAAATTCAATTTAAAATTAATTCATATATATATATATATATATATATATATATCTAAACAAACACAAATTTAATTTGTTTGAAAATAATAGGTTTCCCATTCTATATAATTATATTAGGAGGTTATTAAATAATTATTTATCCATATATAAAAATTCAGTTTCTATTATTTATATTCAGATATTCTTTATTATTAGAATTCTTATCTGTTCAATCTATAAACCAGATAGTTATCCAACTATTAGATGCTCAAAAATCCGGGTTATCACATTCCTCCCCCCTTAGAATCTTTTCTCCCCGAAAAGGAACAAAACCAGAATTTATTTAATACTTAAAATCAAATAAATTTATTCTTTGATCAATTTTAAAACACTTTTAAAATCTATATAATATTGCAAAAATAGTTTTTTTTTATAAAAATACTTTTTATAACTCGATGTCTCAACCAATCCATCCTTATTCTCACAGAAATTCGGTCATACGTTGATCAAGCTTAGGACTGAAAATCTATGAGTACTTGGTAAACCCGTTTTCAACACCCAGTAAAAATACTTGGAAAATAATTTTACTGAAAATATTGAAATCATTTTCGAAATCGAGGAAATATCTTTGGTGAGAATGCTCTGGAAATCATCACCCCCATCCATGGTCGCAGTTAACCCGATGGTTATATTGCCATCCCGACAAAATCCATAGATAACTGTAGGCCTCCGCGCCCCTCGATTACACCATGAAACCCACTACAGATCGCAGCTACAACTGGGGTTACGTTGCTATCACAGCAAAAACCCATATAACTGTAGGCATCAGCGCCCTCGAATCTCGTTGCCAAAAGAATAAAACTTCTCCACTCCACTTGACCATAGATCGCAGTTTACCGATGTTACGTTGCCTTCCCGGCAAAATCAAGCGTAGACTGTTGACACTCACCTCTACACCTGTGCAGTTAATGCGTTCGGTAGATTCAAAGATGTGTAGGTGCAAAAAGTCATAGCAGGGATACAGCTAGGAACTAGCGGGATATAGCGGATGGCTCTAGAATAGCATATAAAACTCGTACTTAATGTTTTTACAAATATATAAATGGTAATTAAATGAAAATTTATCATTCAATTGAATTATAAATAATACATAAATAATTTTAGATAAAAACATGTGCGAATATACTTTAAATAAACGAAAAACTGTTATATAACATAATTGAATTTGGTAGAATATTAGAGTGTTTTCATTTATGAAAATATATTAAAAATTAAATCAAATAAATTAGTTTCATAATTTTATAATGTATAAATGTAATTTTTCAATTCATTTTATTAAAAAGGATATAGCGGAATATAGCGGGGATTAAAGCGGAAAGGCTATATTCTGGGGCTATATGGAAAAATCGTAGCGGTAGAAATCCGCTATGAGATATAGCGGGGTTGTAGCGAGGTAATAGCGGGGAATTAACTACACAGCTCCACACGATTTCCGCTATGGTCCACACAGTAGATCGCAGCGACATCGAGTTAGACTGTCGTCACAGCATAACCCAAATGCCTTGTAGGCATCAGCGCCCTCGAATTTCGCTACCCAATAATCCTTAGGAACTAGTTTGTCCGGACTCCTCACAGGATCAACTATAGAACCTCCCCCTTAGAGGCTCAAGGTAGTACCAACCTATGGTACTCTTGAGAAGTTCATCCCAAGGGAGTGCCTTTTTCTCCAGAGCCATTTTCAAAACACTTTATACTATACACATATAGTATTTTCCAAATCATACACCTAGTATGAATCTCATATAAATCTCATTTCTCAAAATCGATTATCCCAAACTCGATAATCCTCAAATTAGGCTTTCCAAATCCACTATTGATTTTACCCAAAAATAAAAAGCCTTTCCAAATCCAAAGGTTCCAAAAACCTTTCCAAAATCATCCTCACGAAATCCTTTATATATATATATATATATACACACACATAGATATTTAATTTTGAAAATCTTTGGATTACTTCAAACTTGTATAAATTCCTTTTTTATACTTTAAATACTCTTCAAAAATCCTTTTCTTCTGGCAATAGATTTAACAATAGGATATTTATCTTATATAACAAAGATATATAACTTTATTTATTCCAAATCAAATATTAAAATTTGATTACTCTATAAAGTCACTTACCAAATAACTTACTTTCATAAATTAAGTTTCTACCATAGAAATATCCAATTTCTGTTTTATTTCAACATATATTTCACAAAATCTATTTTCCACTTCAAAAACCACTTACAGTTCCTATCCACAAACTTTCAATATCAATTTCATTCCAATCCGTACGATGTACACATATCATCCGTACGCAATATCAATCTGATCGCTCACTCGATCACACAATTTCCCTTCCGAGCTAGTATTGTCCACCCGACTTTCTAGTGCAGACTCAGATTTGGTTTCTTAATCAGAAACCGTCATTCTCCTTGCATAGTCATAACTATGATAGAGAATATCCAGAACCAATCAACAATCCATATCCAGGCTCGCCGTCGAAAATTGAGTGAAAAAAACCCAACTTGGATCGTCATAATTATCTCGAAATTCTATGCTCGAATCTGGATCAAATCACTATGCGAATAGAATAATATACGTACATCCTACGTATTATCTCAATGATTGTTAGCCAAATCAATTTCTTTTTTATTCACATTCCCTTTAATTTTCATTCACTTATTCACAATTGCTTCAATCCCCATTTGGATTATCACTTTAATCCTTATTTCAAATAGATATTTAATCATAAAAAGTTTGAATTCTGTCCAGCTTGAATTTAGAAAATAGCTTGAAAAATTAAAAATTGACAAGTAGTTGAAAAATAATTATTAGTTTGTAAAATAGCTGTAAAATAGTCGAGTAATTGTAAGATTATTAGAAAATAGTCTAATAGTTATAGAAATTTTAAATAATGGCAAAATAGTTGTAAAATAGTAATTCGTTAAAGTAGTTGAAAAACAGTAATTAGTTTATAAAACAGTTGAAAAATTGTTAAATAGTTCCAAAAATAATTGTAAAACAAGTATAAGATAGTTTTAGGTTTTAAAAAGAAAAGTTGTATAGTAAATAGTTTGGAAAAATATATTTATATCAAAATAATTTATTTAAAAAAAAATAGTCCAGAGTCAAAACTGTTCAATTCCCAATCTCCATTTCCAATCAATTCAATTTAAATTTCCACATCCTTTTAAATTGACTCATTTCCAATTTAAATAACTTCAATTTCCATTGAAATTGATTTAACCCAATTTCAAGTTGAATTAATCCTCAATTCCTTTTCTAATTTCAAATCAAATTCCATTTGAATTTACTCATTCAACTTTAATCACTATTTCAATTAATTCAAATAAATTTCAAATTAACCAATTTCAATTTCATTTTAAATTAATGTAATTCAAATATTTCCATTTGAATTTTAAACTTGTCCATTTTCAATCACAATTCCAATTAATTCAAATCAATTCAATTTGAACTAATTCAATTCGAATTCCAAATTTAAACCATCCCGAATTATATAAATTCGAGTTAAATTTTTAAATGTTGATTTAATCCTTTAAATCAAATCAAATCAACTTATATCTTTAAACCATTAATTCTGAATCCAAATTTCATTTCAAACTTATTTCAAAGTTCAAATAATAATTCAAATCTTTTTAAACAACTAAATCTTTGAAATTCAATTTATCATCAAATTTCAATTTTGAAACCAAACCTTTGAAGTTTTATCTTAAATATTCAAATCTTAAGTCCAAAATGATTCCACTTTACCTTAATAATGGATATATTACCACACCCCATTTCTTTAAACAAATCCAATTCACAGTTTAAAGATCACTAATAGGATAATATTATCCAAATTATCTTAAAACATCCATCCATTTTCAATTTCCAGATCTCAAACCCATTTTGAGATTATTCAAATTCAAATTAACCATTTAACTTCCCAAGTTAAATCTCAGTTTCATCTTAAAATTTCCAAATCAAATTGTTCATTCAAACTTATTTAACTTCCTCCGAGTTAAATTCAATTTACTTAATTCAGTCAAATTTACATTATTTGAATTCCCATTCGAATTTCAAAATACTTTCCCACCTATAAGTTCAAAAACTTATCACTTTGGGTTTTCACATCTCATTCCAAATTTAAAAATCAACATTTAGAGTTTATTCCAAACCATCTTTGATATTATGTATATTCCTCACATATATACGTATTTTCTTCTTGGCCCACCAAGGGAAGTTTTAAAATTTAACCCTTTGTTTTAATTCAAACAAATTCTTTTAAAGTTTACAAATAATTTCTTATTCTAAAATAAGATTACATTCAAAATAGTTTGAATAACATTATTTCCTTTAACATTTTGAAAACAATTTCAAATGTTTAAATTTAGAACTTCACAATTTGAAACCCAATTTAATTTACAACTTTTCTAGTTTAGAAGTTATTCTCATCAAATGGTTACTTCCTTAAAACATTTTATTGTTTATTGGAAAACAATCATCTCATTATTAAACACAATAACCATCCTATTTTCTAGTTTGAAACCAATTCTAATTCATCTTATTTTGAAACTCTTCCTCAACTTCAAGATTTAATTTCAGTTTGAATCCAATTTCAAAGTTATTCTTATTTAGTTTCAATTTGGTTGTAATTCTATTACCACTTAATTTAATTCCAATATTTAACATCCAATTACCTAAATATTTATTAGAAAGATATATTGCTTTATATATCAAAATATATTCTTATATAAATCATTTAAAATCTTTATATAAGAAAGTCACAAGTACGCTCTCATATATATACACTCAACTCATTCTAGGGTACCATTGACCCTATCCTTAATGAGAAATCCCAGCAGAGTCAAGGTTCTCGCTTAAACTTCTGCTTTGATACCAAATGTAACAACCCGAAAATTTTCATCCAGAAAATTCCAAATAGTTAGGAAAAGATGAAAAGAGAAAGAAGAAGAAAACAGAACAAGACACAGAAACCTCACATTCGCAGCGGATCAAAATATAATATCACATAAATAACAGTTTTACAAAGAACTGTATCGGTACTTTTATATTTTTATACATCAGAGTTACAACATTTACACAAGATTGGACAGTTTAAAACAATATGTCCCAAATAATCAACAGTAATACACACAGCGAAAAACGCTCCATACGTTCCTGCCATCCAGCTCGACTCCTGAACTCCAGAACGTCCTTACCTGAAAAGTTGTAATACTCAGTCTGACCCGAGCACTACATCAAAGTAACACTCGGGTCAGGCTGGAAACCAGCGTGAGTAAACTCATCTAACATGGAACACAAAAACATACAACTTATATAAATCCAGGTAACTTGTATCAATTTACAACTTCACAAGTCGTTATAGACATCACTTACATCACACATTAATTTCTAAGTACCAAACTTAGATTAAATGGTCCAATTCAGTTAAATCATTCCCTTTCATCCTATTAATTCCACACATCAAATTATAACGAATCGAAGTGGTTTTGGGTATTTACTAATACCCGACTCCGATCTCTTTGAATCCAATGCCATCTTAAGACAAAGATGTTTAAGCTTTAAACATTTCCATGTCTACCCATAGTAACAGATTCACATAGCAATTCTATTTCAGATAGATAATTCATATCTAACACCCTAGCATCGCAATCACCTGCCAAGTATAACAACAGTCCAAGCATTCAATAACATTCAGCCATTCATAAGCGAAGACTTTAATCGCACTATCTTTAATTAATTTAAAATAAATTAAATTAAGTCCTTCCATTACTATAAATCCTGCATGATTAACCCTTAATTAATTACAGCAAATTAATTAATTATTCTCTAACAATTTCATTCATTAATCAATCGTGATTAATCACATTAGTAATTAACTTCCCTTAATCACTTATATTTATTAAATTAACTCCTTGATTAATTACATTAATTAATCCTTTAATTACACTAAGTATTTTATCATTTAATTTCCTCCACCAAGTAATTATCTTTTAATTATCCCTAACAAGTAATCTCCTTCTAATTAAATTACAAAATAGAAGATGGATATACTTCTACAAATCGCGGCGACCTTAATCAGGTCAACCGTGACCTTAGGAATATAATCGATGCGAAATTCCAAAACAAATCAACATTCGATCGCCAGAGATAGAATTCAGCATATCAAGATATAGCAGCATCGTAAACCGAGGTAACAGAAATCTTCGGTGAATCAATGCCGATTGTAAAGGAGTTTTCACCCCCTTTACAAAACATTCAGTGGAGTTATGGGATACTCCAGAAGCAAACAAATATAAATAGAAAGAGACAAGAATGAATTTCGGAACCGAGGGACATTCCAAAATTCAAAGGAAATCGAGTCAGAAAGGAAGAGATTCAACTCGAACGAAAGTGTCTCTGTAAATAAATTTACCATATGTGCTAACTTTTGCCTAGAGCCAAAGCTCTGATACCAACTGTAACGATCCGCTATTTTGGACCATTCAAATCGACAATAAAACCATACAAGTCAGACTTGAATTGCTCAAAATACCGAATTGTTAATTTAAATTTGGCAAACTCAGCATAAACAGTAAATAAATAATTATAGATCACAGACATAGAGTAATAAAAATGCAGCAGAATAGATAAGGAATAGTAGTTCATGAAGCTACTATATACATCAGAGTTTAGAATAAAATACATCAGAATATCCCATATGCAGTGAAGTCTCCAGTACGAGCAAATGACTTCTCTGAACCAATCAACTGGATGACTGAAGGGATAGATAACTGGATCTCCAAGTAAAGCTCCAACTTCGACGGTGAGTCTCAAATGCTGTATCACTCAGTCTGACCCGAGCGTAAAGCCAAACACAAAACACTCGAGTCAGGATTAACATTCTTATATAAATAAATCCAACTCAAGTGAAATCTCAACTGAAATACAGATAACTTAAAGGATGTTTGGGATAACCATCCTCTAAGGGTCCATAGAACTATCTATAAGGTAGAAATATACACTATAACACCGTGGTCATTTCAACTTAATTTATATTTCAAAACCAAATATCATTTCATTTCAAATATATTCATTTCCAATTTTATCATTTCAAAGTTATGATTTAAATCTACTCAAATTCAAAATTCAAATTTAGTCCAATCCCAATTTATCAATAAGAATTCAACTCAATTCCTAAATAACCATTTCATATTTTTTTGATCTTAAATCCGGATTTGAAATCACAAAATACCCTTTTACATTTCAATATATTTCAAAATTTTAAATATTAAATGTTTCAAACTAAATTCTTATTCAGTTCAGTTTTCTAAATAATAAATTCAAATTATATTGATTTCAAATACATCTCTGAATCACAAATAAACTAACTAATTCCAGTATAGTTCAAAGCTTTAATATTCTACATTTCAAAGTTCAATTGACCGTTTCTTATAGATCTCGATTTAACGCCATTATTATTTAGTCTTGAAATATTCCCTCATTAGATTCAATGTCATTTAAGTAATCTTAAATTATATTTTACTAAATGTTTCCTTTAATTTATTTAACGTGAAATATTCATTAAATCGCTTAAATCAAAAATCCAGTTATAAAATCATACCTTTTAAATTTCCCATTCAATAATTCCAAATTGATTTAATTAAATAAAATCCTTATTTAAATACCATTTCTAATAAACCCAAATTTATCTTCCCAACCTTACTTATTCAATTTATTACAAGAAAATCTATTGAAATATAAATTTACAAAAATACCTAACCATATATATGTATAAAATCCATCTAATTTATATCAAATATTACTACTAAATCTATATATAAAATTTCCATTTATATAAAATCTTAAGAATCAATATTTATTTAACCATATATTTCTTTCCAAAAATCATAGAAATTATTTTAAAAATATTCATATATGGACCAACGGTGTCTGTATATATTTCCTATCATATAATCAAGTGCTATGGATATTTATCGTTCCAATCCATACACTAAATATATACGGGTGGATATCATTTCAACCCGTAATCCCAAATTCAGTTAAATGAAAATTGCTTGGATTGATCATTTCAACCCATAACGATTTTCTCCTATTCTAAAGTCCGTTCGGGTATGTATCATTTCAACCCATAGTGAAATACTAAACTAACAGGGAACTTGCAGAGTGATAGCAGATAATAAAATAATAACAGGCAGATATCATCAATAATAAAATATAAACAATAGGATATGGTGTCATATCCCACAGGTGAACAATTACAGATAATGGCATAAATATAACAAATTAAATAACTACAGCAGCCTATTTCAATCGTCATTTCAATTGAAATCAAATTTAATGAATAAAAGAACGTTAATCGTGAGTGATTGCTCACTTTTCGAGGCCAGAGAAATCTGACAAGAAAATGAGCAACGAATTTCAAAGCAACATTAAATGGGCACGAATTCGATGGATAGAGCTGACAACAGAATTTTACGAGAACAAATCCAAATCAGATTGACCTAAATTGAAAATATAACATTATTATTTTATTGTTAAATTAATACTTCTTTTTAAGTCAAATATCAAAACAAAATACGTATGTAAGAAAAATCATTGGTTTGTATTAAACACATGTATTAAAATCAAATATAATAAAATTTGAAATAAGTGATGTAACTCTTATATTGAAATATACCTAAACATATACAAGTTTAAAGAAAAATGATGAGACCACTTTTCAAAATAACTTTATATATTACTGTAACAAAGAAAGCTACAAACGCTAACATAACAGTTTTATTATTTTATATAAAACAATATAACATATGTAACAGAACTGTTAAATCCCAAGACTTTGTAAACCACGTACGTATATATTTTATAAGAATCAATACTTTAAATCACTACAAACCAATGTATATATACTTAGAAATTTTATGGCTAAAGTATATAATTACACGTATACACAGTTGTAAACTTATGCATAAACGAATAATATAAAATCATACGTATACTATTAAAATTTGTAAGTAAGTAGGATATAAACAATTGAATCTCAAATAAATAGTACTTTATGCCTATATATATTACTGCAAATGAAATACAGTAATCTATATAATACTTAAAACAACATATAATATCAACTTATATACTATTATAATAGAAAACATGTACATATATATTCTCTATCCTATATGAAATATATATATATATATACAAACAAAAATCAGTTTAAAACATACAAAGAAAATATATCTTTGAACATAGAAAATTATATAATACTTTCATATAGATATGCCTTGTATTAATTGTAAACAGTTGAAAAAAAATATAGTTCTAACTTATATATTACTCACCTGCTGCACTAGAAGAGGAGGAGGAGGAACAAAAGGTTGGAGATGGCATTAGGGAAGAAGGATGGTTTGCACGTCCTTCGGGTTGAAACAGGAGAAGAGGATACAAAAGTTTTCTACAACATGAATTTGATCTGGGAAGATGAAAGATTGATTATAAATATATACTTTATTTATTTGATAACGTGTAAGTACAGAAAAGGAATAGGTAAATAAATGATTCAAAGTGGAAAATGGAAGTGATAGACGCTGTGATATCTAAAAATTTATTTCAAAGTAACGTACGCCACAGATCAGATCAAAAGAAAATTTTAATAGGAATGGTTGTCCATTGATTCGGCAAAGTATTTAAGGCAAAAAAAGAACTATTGCCAAATAAAGATAAGAAACGTATACCATAAATATAAAGTGATTTGAATAGTAACGGTCCCTCAGATTGAGCTGAATAATTAAAACAATAAATTTTTATTTGTTTGGACAGTACTTAATGAGTTTGGAAAGGCAAGGATATTAAAATGGAAAAAGGAATGGACAGGGAAATTTAAGCAAAGATAAAACGTACAGAATTAAATATAGAGTAGCGGGATGGTCACGATAATTCAATGGATAATTAAGGCAACTTTTTAATGCCACCAGCTGCACGTTCAAATTTGAAAAGGTAGAGTAGCGGACCATATAATAAATCGAAACGATGGATTGATAACAGCTGCGAAATTCAAAGCAATTAATAATAGCGTGCGCCGCACGCTTCAATATTTGAAACCGAAGGAAAGTCAACGGTCAAAATTAAAGGTGCCGATATGACGACAGTTAAACATATTTGTCACGTACCTCAAAACATAGAAACGAATATACCGTAGAGATCAGTACGACAAGACGATCAGAACGGTATACAAATATCAGTGGTGCGACTTGATTATAAAAATTCGAATTTTTTGCTAGCGGAAAAATGCAGCTAAAAATTAGAATAAGATAGACGGAGCTATAGAAGTCCAAATTTTGAAAAATGAAAGATGACGTCTCACTCAGAATAAGATTTAGAATTTTTCTATGTAAAAATATTCGGGTTTTGAAAATATTTTATTATCAACAATTATTAACTGATTTGATTTTAATAAAATTACATAATAAATCAACTTTCACAAAATTAATTGAAAATTTACCATTTTCTATATTTAATTATACGTAAACCAAATACTAAAACTTTATTTCAAAATATTATTATTAAAATTTCTCAAAAATCCAAATTAAATACGTTATAAAACCAATTAAAATTTAATAAAATTTAATGGGTCGTTACACTCTCCCCCACTCAAAAATTTTCGTCCCTGAAAAGGAAGGAGGTAGGAGAATAGAACAACCAGAAATAAATGGTAGATTGAAAGTCAAGGTTAAATAATTAATTTAAAACTATATAAATTTTACTTGAAATATTCATTTGAAAACTTCGTTTGCAATTCAGTCATCTTTAATACTTTAAAATTTGCAAAACTCGTTGGAATTTAATATGTTTAACTAACACCTTTATACATATATGAAAGCTATTTGAAAACAATTATTTGCATCATTAGTTATATTTACACAGAAGCTATTGAAAACATTTAAGCTATAATTCATAAGTTTATAAAATTTTCTCAAGATATCCTTCAAATATTATTAATAAATCGATAATCATTTACTTTAAATATGTTTTATTTAATTAATAACTTCTAAAATATTTATAACACTAAAATTTTCTATTAAACAATGTAGTATATACACAACCATATTTTAAAAGGATATATTCAAAAAGGGAAAGAAGGTAGATTCGGTAAAACAGAATCAATGTGAACAATCTAAAGCTGAGAAGATAAGGTAGATTTAAAGAATAGAATCGGGCACGAATCGTAAATTTCAAACCATAAGAGTTTCAATTTCAAATATTAACACAAAATTTCTTTGTTGAAAAATAAAAAACCTTTATATCGAAATAAATCTTTCTTTTAGAAATATTTTTATAACTCGATGTTTCAACAAGTTTATCCTCGTTCTTGCAGACTCTGGCCATGCGTTGATCAGGCGCAAAGCTAGAATTCTTCAAGTACTTAGTAGACTTGTTTCAACACCCAGTGAAAATGCTTGAAAAACCTTTAAAACAGATATGGAAAGTACAATCCAAACAAAACAACCAAACCAAAACTTTTTTCCAACCATGGTTCGCAGATACACAATGGTTACGCCTGGATACCCCAGGAAATAATCCGTATCCGTAAGCTTTCTCAGCCCTGCGAGTTACGCCATGATGACTATTAGAGTGTAGGATACACAATGGTTAAGCCTGGGTCCCCTAGGAAACAATCCGTACCCCTAGGCCATCTCAGCCAGGCAGTTTCGCTACTAATCATGACCTACACAGATGCAGGATACACAATGGTTACACCTGGATCCCCCATGAAACAATCTGTACCCCTAGGCCAGACTCAGCCAGGCCATTTCGCTATGCAGTCGAGAGAGAAAAAAAACCATGGGTTACACCACGGTGGGAACACTCGAGTATCACATCCGGAAAACCAAAAATCAGAGAGAATAATATCGATAGAATGAATCCACATTGTGGCCACAAAGCGGATATCAAGCAGAAGGCACTTTCCATATCATTGCTTCGAAAATATATATCATATAGTACCTTTTCATTTACCTTCAAATATCATACTTATATAAAGTCCATTATATATAGGATTCTTTTTTTCAAATCGAATACTTTCCAAATCAATAGTATATCAAATCATACTTATATAGACTTCGATTATATAAAATTCTATTTCCAAATTGAGTACCTTTCAAATCAATAGATTTCAAATCGACTTCACACTTATAAAAATCCATTTTATATAAGTTCAACCGCTCCCAAATCAAGTGCTTAATAATATAAGGTTCTCAATTTCAAATCATTTCAATATCAATTCAGTTTCAAAATCATATATGATTTCATCAAATTCTCTTCCAAATTAAATATCTAAATTTCAAAGTTCCCAAAATAATAGGTTTAGAAAATTATCCCAGTTTCCAAATTAAAATAATTCAAGTCAAACAAATTCATTTCTAAAATCACCATATAAGTACTGGTTTTTAATTTCAACTTAATTTCAAAACCAAATATTTTCTCAAAATCAATTATACACAAAATGGTTTCCAAATTTATAATTATCCCTTTAAAACTTTAAAACTATCTATTTCTATTTGAAATATCCAATTTACCTTTCTAAAAACCATTATTCAAAACTATTTTTTTTCCAAAACATTTCAAAACTAAATTATATTCTTTATCAAACATTTTATACTCTTCGAAATTTCTTAGCTTTGAAATTTTAATCTCGATTTGGAAGTGTTCAAACATTCAAAATAGTTAGGGAAATCAAATTTCCAAATTCAAGAGTTGAAAATCAACATAAATCAATAAATTGATTTCAATAGATAGGATTATACTAAATCAAATCCGAAACTCGAGGACTGAACACCGGTCTCACTTTAAATTGTTTCAAATATATACATATATCTTTCGAAAATATCAAATTATACTTCGAAACTTGAAACCAAAACGGTTTTACAAAATCACTCGCATAGCTAAGCTATTAAAGCGGCCTCTCCCCCACTCTGAAACTTGAAAATCAATGTCGATGATGGGTGCACTCATCACCGAAATTATTTTCCAGCGACATAAGTGAGTTCTGGACTTCTATTTTCTTGAAAACTTCTTTGAAATTTCTTCAAAATTTAGTGGAATTCATTTGAACTCATTTGAAACATTTCTTATTCGAAAAATACTTTTCAATCTTATTATTTTTATATATTTTCCAAAATCTTAAAACCAATTTCAAAATACTGGAATTCAATTCTCGAATTTCAAATTTAATCCTTCAGTTATAAATCATTTTTATATAAATTAATTTCTTATAAATTTCCAAAATTTTAAATCCTTTCAAAACTTTTATATATAGAATAACATTTCTTATTTGTTTTATATATAGGTATATAATCCTTATCGAAAACATTTTCACTTTTATATATAGAATAAAATCATAGTTATCAAAATAATAATTTCGGTATAAACAATTTCAAAAATACAACATACCCGATTTTTCAAAGGGCGATTCAAGAATGGATTTCAAAACAAAGATAGAGATTTAAATTAGAGGGACTCCAATCAATAGAATCCTGATTCGAAGATAGACTTGATCGAAGATGAGATAATTAAATTACAAAATAGAAGATGGATATGCTTCTACAAATCGCGGCGACCTTAATCAGGTAAACCGTGACCTTAGGAATATAATCGATGCGGAATTCCAAAACAAATCGACATTCGATCGCCAGAGATAGAATTCAGCATATCAAGATATAGCAGCATCGTAAACCGAGGATATAGAAATCTTCGGTGAATCAATGCCAATTGTAAAGGAGTTTAAACCCCCTTTGCAAAACATTCAGTGGAGTTATGGGATACTCCAGAATCAAACAAATATAAATAGAAAGAGACAAGAATTAATTTCGGAACCGAGGGACATTCCAAATTTCAAAGAAAATTGAGTCAGAAAGGAAGAGATTCAACTCGAACGAAAGTGATTCTGTAAATAAATTTACCATATGTGCTAAGTTTTGCCTAGAGCCAAAGCTCTGATACCAACTGTAACGACCCGCTATTGTGGACCATTCAAATCGACAATAAAACCACACATGTCGGACTTGAATTGCTCAAAATACCGAATTGTTAATTTAAATTTGGCAAACTCGGCATAAAAAGTAAATAAATAATCACAGATCACAGACACAGAGTAATAAAAATGCAGTGAAATAGATAAAGAATAGTAGTTCATGAAGCTACTATATACATCAAAGTTTAGAATAAAATACATCAGAATATCCCATATGCAGTGAAGTCTCCAGTACGAGCAAATGACTTCTCTGAACCAATCAACTGGATGACTGAAGGGATAGATAGCTGGATCTCCAAGAAAAGCTCCAACTTCGACGGTGAGTCCCAAATGCTGTATCACTCAGTCTGACCCGAGCATAAAACAAAACACAAAACACTCGAATCAGGATTAACATTCATATATAAATAAATCCAACTCAAGTGAAATCTCAACTGAAATACAGATAACTTAAAGGATGTTTGGGATAACCATCCTCTAAGGGTCCATAGAACTATCTACAAGGTAGAAATATACACTATAACGCCGTGGTCATTTCAACTTAATTTATATTTCAAAACCAAATATCATTTCATTTCAAATATATTTATTTCCAATTTTATCATTTCAAAGTTACGATTTAAATCTACTCAAATTCAAAATTCAAATTTAGTCCAATCCCAATTTATCAATAAGAATTCAACTCAATTCCTAAATAACCATTTCACATTTTTTCGATCTCAAATCCAGATTTGAAATCACAAAATACCCTTTTACATTTCAATATATTTCAAAACTTTAAATATTATATGTTTCAAACTAAATTCTTATTCAATTCAGTTTTCTAAATAATAAATTCAAATTATATTGATTTCAAATACAGATCTGAATCACAAATATACCAATTAAATTCCAGTATAGTTCAAAGCTTTAATATTCTACATTTCAAAGTTCAATTGACCGTTTCATATAGATCTCGATTTAACCCCATTATTATTTAGTCTTGAAATATTCCCTCATTAGATTCAATGTCATTTAAGTAATCTTAAATTACATTTTACTAAATATTTCCTTTAATTTATTTAATGTGAAATATTCATTAAATCACTTAAATCAAAAATCCAGTTATAAAATCATACCTTTTAAATTTCCCATTCAATAATTCCAAATTGATTTAATTAAATAAAATCCTTATTTAAATACCATTTCCAATAAACCCAAATTTATCTTCCCAGCCTTACTTATTCAATTTATTACAAGAAAATCTATTGAAATATAGATTTACAAAAATACCTAACCATATATATGTATAAAATCCAACTAATTTATATCAAATATTACCACAATATATATATATATATATACACACATAATTTCCATTTATATAAATCTTAAGAATCAATATTTATTTAACCATATATTTCTTTTCCAAAAATCATAGATATTATTTTCAAAATATTCATATATGGACCAACGGTGTCTGTATATATTTCCTATCATATAGTCAAGTGCTACGGATATTTATCATTTCAATCTGTATACTAAATATATACGGGTGGATATCATTTCGACCCGTAATTCCTAATTCAATTAAATGAAAATAGCTTGGATTTATCATTTCAACCCATAACGATTTTCTCCTATTCTAAAGTCCATTCGGGTATGTATCATTTCAACCCATAGTGAAATACTAAACTAACAGGGAACTTGCAGAGTGATAGCAGATAATAAAATAATAACAGGCAGATATCATCAATAATAAAATATAAACAATAGGATATGGTGTCATATCCCACAGGTGAACAATTACAGATAATGACATAAGTATAACAAATTAAATAACTACAGCAGCATATTTCAATCGTCATTTCAATTGAAATAAAATTTAATGAATAAAAGAACGTTAATCGTGGGTGATTGCTCACCTTTCGAGGACAGAGAAATCTGACAAGAAAATGAGCAACGAATTTCAAAGCAACACTAGATGGGCACGAATTCGATGGACAGAGCTGACAACGGAATTTTACGAGAACAAATCCAAATCAGATTGACATAGATTGAAAACATAACATTAATATTTTATTATGAAATTAATACTTCTTTTTAAGTCAAATATCAGAACAAAATACGTATGTAAGAAAAATCATTGGTTTGTATTAAACACATATACTAAAATCAAATATAATAAAATTTGAAATAAGTGTTGTAACTCTTATATTGAAATATACATAAACATATACAAGTTTAAAGAAAAATGATGAGACCACTTTTCAAAATAACTTTATATTACTGTAACAAAGAAAGCTACAAACACTAACATAACAGTTTTATTATTTTATATTAAAAATATAACATATGTAACAGAACTGTTAAATCCCAAGACTTTGTAAACCACGTACGTATATATTTTATAAGAATCAATACTATAAATCACTACAAACCAATGTATATATACTTAGAAATTTTATGGCTAAAGTATATAATTACACGGATACACAGTTGTAAACTTATGCATAAACGAATAATATAAAATCATACGTATACCATTAAAATTTGTAAGTAAGTAGGATATAAACAATTGAATCTCAAATAAACAGTGCTTTATCCCTATATATATATTACTGCAAATGAAATACAGTAATCTATATAATACTTAAAACAACATATAATATCAACTTATATAATATTATAATAGAAAACATGTACATATATATTCTCTGTCCCATATGAAATATATATATACAAACAAAAATCAGTTTAAAACATACAAAGAAAATATACCTTTGAACATAGAAAATTATATAACACTTTCATATAGATATGCCTTGTATTAATTGTAAACAGTTGAAAAAAAAAATATTTTTAACTTATATATTACTCACCTGTTGCACTAGAAGAAGAGGAGGAGGAACAAAAGGTTGGAGATGGCATTAGGGAAGAAGGATGGTTTGCACGTCCTTCGGGTTGAAACAGGGGAAGAGAATGCAAAAGTTTTCTACAACATGAATTGGATCTGGGAAGATGAAAGCTTGATTATAAATATATACTTTATTTATTTGATAACATGTAAGTACAGAAAAGGAATAGGTAAATAAATGATTCAAAGTGGAAAATGGAAGTGACAGACGCTATGATATTTAAAAATTTATTCCAAAGTAACGTACGCCACAGATCAGATCAAAAGAAAATTTTAATAGGAACGGTTGTCCATTGATTCAGCAAAGTATTTAAGGAAAATAAAAATGAACCGTTTCCAAATAAAGATAAGAAATGTATACCATAAATATAAAGTAATTTGAATAGTAACGGTCCCTCAGATTGAGATGAATAATTAAAACAATAAAGTTTTGTTTGTTTGGACAGTTCGTAATGAGTTTGGAAAGGCAAGGATATTAAAATGGAAAAAGGAATGGACAGGGAAATTTAAGCAAAGATAAAACGTATAGAATTAAATATAGAGTAGCGGAATGGTCACGATAATTCAGTGGATAATTAAGGCAACTTTTTAATGCCACCATCTGCACGTTCAAATTTGAAAAGGCAGAGTAACAGACCATATAATAAATTGAAACGATGGATTGTTAACAACTGCGAAATTCAAAGCAATTAATAATAGCGTGCGCAGCACGCTTCAATATTTGAAACCGAAGGAAAGTCAACGGCCAAAATTAAAGGTGCCGATATGACGACAATTAAACATATTTGTCACGTACCTCAAAGCACAGAAACGAATGTACCGCAAAGATCAGCATGACGAGACGATCAAAAAGGTATACAAATATCAGTGGTACGACTTGATTATAAAAATTCGAATTTTCTGCTAGCGGAAAAATGCAGCCAAAAATTATTAAATAAGATCGACGGAGCTACAGAAGTCCAAATTTTGAAAAACGAAACATGATGACTCACTCAGAACAAGATTTAAAATTTTTCTATGTAAAAATATTCAGGTTTGAAAAATATTTTATTGTCAACAATTATTAACTGATTTGATTTTAATAAAATTACATAATAAATAAACTTTCACAAAATTAATTGAAAATTTACCATTTGCTATATTTAATTATACGTAAACCAAATTTTAAAACTTTATTTCAAAATATTAGTACTAAAATTTCTCAAAAATCCAAATTAAATACGTTATAAAATTAATTAAAAATTAATAAAATTTAATGGGTCGTTACAAATTGTGTCTCAATTACCCACCTTAATTAATGACATTAAGTAATTATTCTATAATTACTTCATTAAGTAATTATCATTTAATTTCATTAAGTGATTAACTCTAAATAAATTAATCATCTTTTAATTAATAACTTAATTAATTAATCACATTTATAAATTAATCCCTTAAATTTGATTACTAAAACTAATTACTAATTACCTTAATAGTTTAATTAATTAATAATTCTTAACCGATTTAATTAATTAACCATCCTTAATGCATTAAATAAATAATACTTTATTTAATTCCATCATTTAAATCACTTTCAAACCATCTAGGAATTAACCTTCTATATAATTATTTTAACAACAATTTTAAAGCAATCTAGAACTTCTAATACTTTGTTTAGAACTTGATTTCTATTTCCTTTTCAAACTTATTCATTTTGGTAAACCTTTAAACTTGATTAAACAATTTCTATTTCCCGCGTTATCTAGTTATCTTCCAAATCTGATCACAAATTTTGTTATAAACTATAAACTTGATCTTACTTAACTTCAAAACCCGGTAATTTACATAACTAAAATCCGAGCTTAACTCAAATTTCCCGTGTTAACAAGCAAATATCCTGAGCACCCCTCGAACCATTATTCCCTTCGAGTCAATAAACATTCATCCCCGAGTTCGTCTCGTACAAACCCTCTTCTTCCCAAACTACCATTCCCAGTTTTCTCCCGTGCACCAATCTGTGCACGCCGTGCACATATCCTTCGTCGACGACCATCACTCTGGATCGCTAACCATCTTCTTCGATCAACAACCATATCCAAAACTCACCTGAGCATTAGAATTCCCATTTACAGCGTCACTTCGAATTTTCACTCTTTGACCCACAACTGAACATACCCCGACCACCTATCACCTCATTCTGACATCTTCTGGCCATGATACTCCCCAGATTCTTGCAGCCAGCTCAGCCGCATCGCTACCCTGCTTCTACCCTCGGAGCGAACCACTCCGGTCAACAAACGACACCCCCAATGTACCACAACCGAGATCGACCTTAAGTCAAACTAAAACCCTAGTCCACCCATTAGCCGCCGCCACGGTGGTTATAAAATCATATAACTATTTTTCCCGACGTCGCTTGCTTCTAGGCTAGCTTCAGCCATAACCTCGACACCTCAAACCTTCCCGATCATTAGGCAATGCCTGAAATCCAATTTCTGATCAATATGCAATTCCTCTAGAATTAAATGCCTAATTTTTTTATTTTTTCTCTAAAAATCATAATTTGTGAAGATAAATCAGATTATAATCCTGGATTCTCAAATTGTTCAGGTCGAAATTTTGATATTTTAAAGTTTTACTGTAATACATACATTTTTGTTAAATCTATGTTCAAATTCTATTTAAAAGTATTTTTAATACTTAAATCTTGTTGAAATAACAATTCTTTTTTTATACATCTTACCATAACAGATCAAAGGATGAACAATTGATTTTTTTGAAAGTTTAATTAGGACCTGAGAAATATGAACAGAGCAATATATACATTACAGACATGCAAACAAACATCCACATACATATAATCAGGAAATCTCATTTATACAGACATGCAAAGCATATTATGTAGCATACATTCTAGCATACTCATATGCATCAGATTTTATTGACTTAAATTTTAAGAGAGATGTTTACTCACCTATTACAGAAAACTATCTGGAATTTGAAGAAGAACTTGAAACTTAATTTGAAGACTTGAATTGCTGGAAATGTTTGATTTAAAAACTTGAGTGTTGAAGAAAGTTGTTTTTATTTGGAACTGGAATGCTTGTTATTGATGTTTGCAGTGGATGGTTGGGTTCCTATTCCTTTGTACCCCTTTATGCTCTTTTGGTATGTTTGATAGTTGATTTACTGCTCACTAAGACTTTTGTCTGACTCAAGGTTTTATGTTTAACTCTTATTACCTTGGGCTGTTCATCCATGTTGGGATGGGCAGACTAGGTAGCAGGTGACAAGTGCTGTTCTTAGTGACCAACGCTGTTGATGACGAAGACGAGCTGGAGGCTTTTGCATATTGTTTTCTTACTATATGTACTGGGTGTTCCGCTGTTTGTATGATTCTCTGAGTGTTATGTAGTGAGGCTTGATGTATTGGCTATTCAGATGTTTGTATCAAATTGTTATGAGCTTATATGATGAGACTTCTGTTCTATAGAGCTTCACTATGTATACTTTCTATTGTATTTTATCCATGCGCTGTGAGTAATACGATAGACTATTCTGCGATTTTTATTCTTACCATGACTATCGTCCATGGCTGCCTGGCACACTTTCAGCGCACTATTTCCTTGTTGGTGCGGGAGTCATGGGCGGTCGTCACATTTGGTATCAGAGCTTTGGTTAATCGATTTTAGCCAACGCTCGCTGATGTAACTACGTATGAGAGACGTAATTGTAATTTTGATGGATGATTACTGTATATAATATTGTAGCTTAGAAGGATTTGAACTTCTTATGCAGTTGTTTCTCAGGGTATATTAATCATTTCTTTTAGATATTAGGAATGAGTCGAAGAGGGAGACCAGCTGCTAGGGGAGGCCATGCTGTTGAGGGGGCTGCTGATTATGCTTCTATGTTCGAGGCTATGATGAATTCGATCATGAGAAGGATGCCAGCTCCGGGGCCATCAGTAGATGTTGGAGTTCAGGTTCAAGCCCCAAGACCAGTGGATTTTGCTAAGTTGTGTAAGGACTATACTGCTCTTGTAGGAAAGGTTTTCTTGGGAACTGAATCAACCATAGAAGTTCAGAGATGGATAGATGCTTGTAGAAGGATCTTTGGTGATTTGGGAATTGAGGATGCAACTAAGAGGAAGCTTGCATCAAGACAGCTTCAGGGAAGAGCTTCTGATTGGTGGAACTCTATCACCATTGATACTCCAGAGGAAGAGGTCACTTGGGAGCAATTCCAAGTCAGATTTGAAGCTAAGTTCATTTCTACAGCTTAGAAATCTGTTCTGTTCAATAAGTTTGTGGAACTCAAGCAAGGTGGAAGACCAATTCTTGAGTATGTTTCTGAGTTTGAAGCCTTGTCCAAGTATGCTCGGTCGTATATTGAATCTCCTTATCAGAAGAACGAGAAGTTTGTGACAGGCTTGGACACTTATCTTGGGAGGCAGTTGGTGGATCATTTGGACGATCCATTTGAGAAGCTTGTGGAGAAGGCTCTCAGGCATGAGAATCTGTTTCCTAAGGAAGGATCTGTTGTTGTTGTGACCAAGGAGCAAAGTGGAAACAAGAAGAGGAAGCAGCAGCAGCAGAAGGGTAAGGAAGGCCAAAAGAAGCCGAAGGGTGAAATGACCTGCTACAATTGCCAGCAGAAGGGCCATCTCTCCAGGGATTGTAAGAATCAGAAGGCGCCGGCGAAGTGCCACAACTGTGATAAGCCGGGGCATTTCAGGAAGAATTGTCCGGAACCGAGGAAGGACAAGCAGATTGTGCAAGCTTATGCTTTGGGGGCTGTTCCATCATCTTCGAAAGCTCCTACTGCAGAAGAGAAGGGGAAGAGTGTGGTGGTTCAAGGTACTCTTTCCATTTGTGGTGTTCCAGTTAGAGTGTTGTTTGATACTGGGGCGTCGCATTCCTTTGTTTGTAGTGAACTTATAGGCCGGTTGGGTTTGGAACCGGATATTGTTGATAGACCATTGGTTGTGACTAATCCAGTTGGGGGTTCGTCTTGTTTGTGTATGGTATGCAGTGGTCTAGTTGTATCGAGTCATGATTGTTCTTTTGTTTATGATTGTTTTTTTCTGAACTTTGCGGGGTTCAGAATTATTTTGGGTATGGACTGGCTTAGGAAGTATGCAGCAAGGGTTGATTGTAAGAGGCTGGAGGTGACAGTCGAGAATGTGGAGGGGCGAAAGGTTGTGATACGATGTAAGCATGAAGAAGGCGTCTTCATGAGCTTTATGTATTCGCTGGTTGTTCCACGGGATGGACTGTCATCGGTGCCTATTGTGAATGGATTTGAGGATGTCTTTGACGAGGTCAAAGGGTTACCGCCGCATAGAGAGATCGAGTTTCGTATCGATCTAGTTGAAGGAGCCAGACCTGTTGTGATGCCGCTTAGGCGAATGGCGCCTAAGGAAAAGCAAGAGTTGAAGGTGCAAGTTGATGACCTTTTACGGAAAGGATTCATTCGGCGTAGTGTGTCCGAATGGGGTGCACCAGTTGTGTTTGCAACCAAAGCGGATGGATCGTTGAGGTTGTGTGTGGATTATCGTGAGCTGAATAAAGTGACTAAGAAGAACAAGTATCCATTGCCAAGAATAGATGACTTGTTTGATCAGCTTCACGAAGCTAAGGTGTTTTCTCAGATGGATTTGGCAATGGGATTTCACCAGTTGAGAGTGGCAAAGGATAGTGTGACGAAGACTGCTTTCAGGACACCATCCAGTTTTTATGAGTGGCTGGTAATGCCGTTTGGATTGACTAATGCACCAGCATATTTTGTGGATTTTATGAACAAAGTATTCAGTGATCGGTTGAACAAGTTCGTACTTGTGTTCGTGGATGATATTATGATTTATTCCAAAACTGAAGAAGAGCACAAGATGCACTTACGTGTTGTTTTGGAAATTTTGCGGAAACATCAGCTGAAGGCTAAGTTTTCGAAGTGTCACTTCTGGAAGAGTGAAGTGAGGTTCTTAGGCCATGTTATCTCTGGAAATGGAATAGCGGTTGATCCCGCCAAGGTGGCAGCAATCCAGGATTGGGTTAGACCTAAGAATGCATCTGATGTGAGAAGTTTTCTTGGATTAGCAGGATACTATCGTCGGTTTATCAAAGACTTTTCCAAGATAGCTACACCGTTAACAGGATTGACGAAAAAGAACCAAGAGTTCAGATGGGATGCTAAGTGTGAGCAAGCTTTCAGAATCCTGAAAGAGCGATTGACAAGTGCTCCTGTTTTGACTATTCCAAGTGGGAATGATGAGATGGTGGTTTACACCGATGCATGTGGTACTGGACTTGGAGCAGTGCTGATGCAAAAGGATAAAGTTGTTGCGTATGCAAGTCGACAACTGAAGCCGCATGAAAGGAATTATCCGACTCATGATTTGGAGTTAGCGGCGATTGTATTTGCTCTGAAGATGTGGAGACATTATCTATTGGGAGTTCGATTCGAGTTGTTTACAGATCATAAGTCGTTGAAGTATCTGTTCTCCCAAAAGGATTTGAATCTTCGGCAGCAACGATGGCTAGAGTTTTTGGCATCATATGATTTTGGTATAGCCTATACTCCAGGAAAAGGTAACGCAGTGGCAGATGCGTTAAGTCGAAGACATGCAGGTTTGGGAGCCATGTTTTTAAAATGGAAGAATCTCGAATATTTAGCTGGATTTGACTTCAGGCCTAGATGTGGGTTGGAACCTGAGATGTTGGCAAACTTATCGATAAGACCTACTCTAGTGGAAAGAATTGGCGAGAGCCAAAAGCGAGACGATAAGCTTGTCAAGATTATCCGTGATGTGGAATCTGGAGTGGACCCAGAAAAGGATAAAGGATTTGAAGTCGATCGAGAGGGTTGGCTTCGGAAGCAAGGACGACTAGTTGTTCCCGATATAGATGGATTGAGAGATGAAGTTCTTAAGGAAAGTCATCACTCGAAGTTGACAATTCATCCAGGTGGAAATAAGATGTATCGAGATATGAAGAGAACCTATTACTGGGAAGGTATGAAGAAAGATGTTGGAAATTTTATTTCCAAATGCATGAACTGTCAGTTGGTAAAAGCCGAGCAGAAGAAGCCAAGTGGATTACTTCAGCCGTTAGAAGTTCCTACATGGAAGTGGGAGCAAATATCGATGGATTTTATTGATGGTCTACCTAGAACAAGAGCGGGAAATGAAGGGATTTGGGTCATTGTAGATCGTTTGACTAAGAGTGCAAGATTCATTCCTGTTCGATCAACTAGGACTGCATCGAAATTGGCTGAGTTGTATGTTAAGTGGATAGTTCGATTCCATGGTATTTCGAAGAGTATACTGAGCGATCGAGATCCATTGTTCATTAGTGAATTTTGGAAGAGCTTCCAGGAAGTTTTGGGAACCGAGTTGTGTTTGAGTACAGCTTATCATCCCCAAACAGATGGTCAGACTGAGAGAGTCAAAAGAGTTTTGGAAGATCTCCTCAGAGCATGTGTTTTGGATTTTGGAGGATCATGGGAAGACCATCTTCATTTGGTGGAATTTGCGTATAATAACAGTTACCAGTCAAGTATTGGTATGGCACCATATGAAGCATTGTATGGAAGACCGTGTAACTCTCCGACATGTTGGTTGGAAACTGGAGAAAAGCTGATACTTGGGCCCGAAATGATTGGACAGACTTCGGATTGCATAGAGATCATTCGGCAACGAATGAAGGCAGCCCAAGACCGTCAGAAAAGTTATGCCGATAAGCGTCGAAAAGATTTGGAATTCGACATAGGTGATATGGTTTTTGTGAATATTTCTCCTCTAAAGAATTCTATTCGATTCGGGAAGAAAGGGAAATTGACTCCGAGATTTGTTGGACCATTCCCGATCATCGAGCGAATTGGAAAGCTCGCCTATAGATTGGAGTTACCAGAAAGGATGTCGGGTGTGCATGATGTTTTTCATATATCATATCTACGGAATTATGTGCACGACTCGAATACAGTGGTTTCTGCTGATAGCTGTGAAGATTTAGAGGTTGATCCAGTTATTAGAAGACCTCGTAAGCTGCTTCGTGTTGTGGAAACTGACACGAAACAGCTTAGGAGGAAGACGATTACGTTGCTCAAGGTACAATGGAGTGATGATGTTAACGACTGTACATAGGAGGAGGAAGAAAGGATGAAGGCAGCTCATCCTGAACTCTTCGAGGTATGACCCTAAGGTGTCGTGGCATCTCATGAACTTGTAACTTGTTCTAGTCTTAGAATTCTGCATGCTAGGCTAGTAATTGGATGCATGGTTTGCTGATTGCTATGGATGGTAGGCATGCAGAATAGTTTTGGTTGCTCTTGTTTGTTTGGAATTTCGGGGGTGAAATTCCTAAGGGGGAGAGAATGTAACGACCCGTATTTTTACGGATCGAAAGATCATAAAATAGTTGCCATCAAGTCGTTATTATTGCTTAAGTCGTTCTGAGTCTAAGTGGTAGGGTTAACGGCTTAAGGGGTTAAGCCGTGTGATAGCTTAGGTCGTGCGGTGCTTAGGTCGTGAACGAGTTAGTGATATGGAGCGACCTATAGAAGTTAGGCCGTGAAATAGTTAGGTCGTGAGGAAGATAGGTCGGGTGGAGCGACTTATAGAAGTAACGGCCTAAGGGTATTAGGCGACTTATAGTAGTTAGCGACTTAAGAGACTAGGAGAGTTAACGGCTTAAGGTTTCGACCGACTTAAGTATGGAGTGACTTAAGGTAGTAAACGGGTTAACGAGTTAAGACCCAGCGACTTTGGGGATAAGGTGATAACGACCTAGTGGTTAACGGCTTAGGAGTTAATGAGTTAGTATAGTTAAGTCGTGACCGGCTTATGTTAAGTCGTATGAGCGTTAGGTCGTCAGTGTGAGATGAGTCGTTAAGTCGCGCTATGTGATAGGTCGGCCACGAAGTTAGGTCGTATATGTCTATAAGTCGCTAGGTCGGAGACAGTGTTAGGTCGCGAAGTTGTGTTGAGGGATAGGTCGTAACTCGTGTATGAGTTAGGTTGCACATCTCAGGTAGGTCGCGAGTATGTTGAGTCGTGTCTGGGTTGAGTCGCGCATGGGTTAAGTCGTTTGGTCCTGTGTAGTTAGGTCGCGACATTTGCTAAGTCGTATGCCGTTAAGTCGTTGAGTCGGCTAGGCTTGATAGGTCGTAGGTCGGGATAGTTAGGTCGTGGACGACCTAAGGGGGCGGGCGACCTAAGGTTTCAGCCTATAAATACACGTCTTTGATTCACTTTTTGGCACCAGATTTCGAAGCGACGAAGTGCTGCTATTTTGAGAGCTCGACTACAACACTTCTTCACTTCTTTTCTCCACTCTAATCTAGTGCTTACTTCCATCCAAGATTGAAGATCAAATCGAAGATCCAAGAGCCAAAGTTGAAGATCTCCATCCATCGAAGAAAGATTTCATCATTTAAAGCGGGATCTTGTCGGATCAAGCTAGATCCTTTGCTGTCCAGATCTGGAGTTTGTTGTTTTTGAGGTGTTTAGGTGATTCGGTGAGTGGTGGTTATCTCTCACACGGGCCCAAAGGAGTATATTGGACCGGTGGTTTGCTTGTGTGTTAAAGATAGTGATTTTATGCATTTTCCTCAAGTCTGCATGTAGATCTATTGTTCATGAAGTTTTGATATCTACTTTACTACATGTTTATTTACGAAATTGCCATTATTGTTATAACTGTTTATTTAGATCTTGTTTGAATGATTGATTACTTGGATGAATGACTGATTTGATTGATTAGTTGATTAGTGATTGAATTTGGACAAAGTTGGTCGAAGATGGTTCAAAAGCTAAGTGGAAATGCTCTTGAATAAGGAAAGCTGCTCGTGGCATATGAAGCGGATGATAAAGCTCATATGGATAGATTTGATCATGATATTGAGATGGGACTTTGCTATGATGTGATGAGGCAAAGCATGATATTGAGATGGGACTTTGCTATGATGTGATGAGGCAAAGCATGATGTTGAGATGGGACTTTGTTATGATGCGATGAAGCAAAGCATGATATGAGAAAGCCTTGGTTTAATCCAGACGGGATCATTCCAAGCATGTTGATAACTCGGTGATATGGTTCGAGTTTGTTGATAATGGTTGGCTCGAGAGGCGCTTGAGCTAGTATATGAATAGTCGTCGAGGAGGATGACTAGAAGGCTGAGATCTCATAGTTATTGAAGGTTCTAGCATGCTCAAAGCAAGAGTACGTTGGAACGGGTCACGATGACGTTCCAGGCACGGGATGCGACGACGTGCTAAGTACTCTGGGCAGATTCGATAGTCCTAGGCACGGGCTGCGACGATGTGCGGAGTTATGTCTAGAACCGGGGTTACCATTAGCCCTTGACGGACGGACGAAAGAATGATCCGGTCATTCAATTAATGGTGATATCGAGGCAATGATAACAGTGATAGCCAGAGTCATGAATGTTTGGTTGTATCGTCACTCGGTCTCAAGAGCAATGTTTTGTGGGTGCTTATCTGATCTTGGTTTAGGCCTTGGGGGTTTGTACTTGGAAAACATCGACCTTGACTCGAGTGATAATTGCTTTACTTTAATTGTCTGGTTTGCTATGTTTGTTTCTGCTTAGTGTGTCTGGGGGTTATCACTGTAGAAAGAGGTGGAGTGGGATGGTTGGGTTCCTATTCCTTTGTACCCCTTTATGCTCTTTTGGTATGTTTGATAGTTGATTTACTGCTCACTAAGACTTTTGTCTGACTCAAGGTTTTATGTTTAACTCTTATTACCTTGGGCTGTTCATCCATGTTGGGATGGGCAGACTAGGTAGTAGGTGACAGGTGCTGTTCTTAGTGGCCAATGCTGTTGATGACGAAGACGAGCTGGAGGCTTTTGCATATTGTTTTCTTACTATATGTACTGGGTGTTCTGCTGTTTGTATGATTCTCTGAGTGTTATGTAGTGAGGCTTGATGTATTGGCTATTCAGATGTTTGTATCAAATTGTTATGAGCTTATATGATGAGACTTCTGTTCTATAGAGCTTCACTATATATACTTTCTATTGTATTGTATCCATGCGTTGTGAGTAATACGATAGACTATTCTGCGATTTTTATTCTTACCATGACTATCGTCCATGGCTGCCTGGCACACTTTCAGCGCACTATTTCCTTGTTGGTGCGGGAGTCATGGGCGGTCGTCACAACTTGTCTTTCACCTTATTTAATTGCTTAACACTTGTTACTCTAAGGGTTTATATCTTAACATTTGTAATAATTTATATTTATATTATTTTAAAAAAAATTAAAGCTTTTATATTAATTTTCCTAATTAATAAATACTTTGTAAATAAGTAAATGTTTTTCTAAATTTACATAAATAAATTTCCCTCAAAGAAAATAATATAAAACAATCTTATTTTAAACCTTTGTTCATATATTTCAAATCCAAAATATTTTTAAGATATATATATATATATATATATATATATCTTTCAAATTTAAATTTAAATTCAATTTAAAATCTAATTCAAATTAATTCATATATATATATTTTTATCTAAACAAACACAAATTTAATTTGTTTGAAAATAATAGGTTTCCCATTCTAAATAATTATATTACGAGGTTATTAAACAATTATTTATCCAGATATAAAAATCAAGTTTCTATTATTTATATTCAGATATTCTTTATTATCAGAATTCTTATCTGTTCAATCTATAAACCATGTAGTTATCCAACTATTAGGTGCTCAAAAATCCGGTTATCACATTCCTCCCCCCTTAGAATCTTTTTGTCCCCGAAAAGGAACGAAACAAGAATTTATTTAATACTTAAAATCAAATAAATTTATCCTTTGATCATTTTTAAAACACTTTTAAAATCTATATAATATTGAAAAAATAGTTTTTTTATAAAAAATACTTTTATAACTCGATGTCTCAACCAGTCCATTCTTGTTCTCACATAAATTCGGTCATACGTTGATCAGGCGTAGGACTGAAAATCTATAAGTACTTGGTAAACCCATTCTCAACACCCAGTAAAAATATTTGAAAAATGATTTTACTGAAAATATTGAAATCATTTTTGAAATCGAGGAAATATCTTCGGTGAGAATGCTCTGAAAATCATCACCCCCATCCATGGTCGTAGTTAACCCGATGGTTAAGTTTCCCATCCCGACAAAATCCATAGATAATGTAGGCCTCTGCGCCCGTCGATTACACTATGGAACCCGCTACAGATCGCAGCTACAACTGGGGTTACGCTGCTATCACAGCAAAAACTCAAATAACTGTAGGCATCAGCGCCCACGAATTTCGCTGCCAAAAGAATGAAACTTCTCCACTCCACTTGACCATAGATCGCAGTCTACCGATGTTACGTTGCCTTTCCGGCAAAATCAAGCATAGACCGTTGACACTCACCTCCACACCTGTGCAGTTAATGCGCTCATTAGATTCAAAGCAGTGGAGGTACAAGAAGTCATAGCGGGGATATAGCGAGGATATAGCGGGATATAGCGGATGACTCTAAAATAGCATATAAAACTCGTACTTAATGTCAGGACCCGATTCTTCGTCTTCCGAAAATTCAACATCGATACTCACTTTATCGACTGCCGAGCAATCGAACGACGGAAAACCGAACACTGAGGGTTAAAGAAAAAGAAAAAGATAGAAGAAGAGAGGAAAAGATAGAAAATAGAGAGGAGAGAAAATAGAAAATAGAACGGAACAGAACACAACACAACAACAACAGAATCTCACAATTCGCAGCGGAACAACATATAATAATAAATGAATAATCTTTAAACAAAGAACTATATCAGTTATTACATTTTATACATTACATTTCATCATATCATCAGAGTGTACAACAACAACAACAAACAGCGGAAAAAGAAATACTATATACTAGTAATACGCCATGCCATCCAGCTTGCCTCCAGCAACTCCAAAATATCCTGATAAACCTAACTCTTGACTGCCCGTGTGGAAAATGGTGGGAACCCAGAGTTTAGGAAGGAAAACAATAAACTCCGAGTCAGTCATGTGACTGGTGTGAGAACTCAAAACAGTTTATTTATTTTTGAAAAACAAAATAGATGAATATTTTTAAAGTCAATTCGAAATGCTTTTTAAAAATGAGACTACCATAAGACCTCCCGCCACACACACAATGCAAACGCAGACTTGGAGGAGATTTCTTCTTATGTTAGTCAAAAATGCTTGATACGCGTTTAAAAGAACATTTGATATTATTATTAGTGCATAGTGTAGAAAATATTTCGAAAGTAGAATATAAATCTTAGCCAGCATAGGTACCATTATATTATGCTTACTATAGCTACCATATTAGATGGCAGGTTCTACAACTAAAACCGTACAAGTCTCGTATTGTTTCTTTGGATTTCCAACGAATGGTCAGGCCAAGGAACTTCCCATTGCAACACGAGAATGCCTCTGGATGGACATCCCCGAGAACCAAACCGGATCTCTACCAACACAAGGCCGGGTTACCCCTAACTGAGTAACAACTGACCGAATATGCCATCCCCCGGTCCTTTGGGACCTTTCACCGAGCGCTCGCAATCAATTCACACAATCATAAAGTGTTTTCAACATGAGTAAGTATCTGGGCTCCATACCATGATACCACCCTTTTCCAGAAGGAAATGCACATATCCTAAAGGGCGCTACCCCTCATAACCTTGCCGCATCTTTCCTGTTTTGACCATTCACAGGGTGTGAGGCTCGACGAAGTCACGTCCACAAAAACATACTTTATACAAAAGCCATGCTTTGGGTCAACAAATGATCATAGAAATGATCACCAAGATAGACGATCAAATAAATGATCCTATCACAAATAATCAACACAATGATCATTTCACAGCAACACTCAGCATGTCACATTACCAAATTGGGAATATATCGCTGATAACTTTCAACTACATAACCTCTGAGCTCGTACGTCTCAGAGAAGGGTGTTAAGATAAAAGAATAAATTCTCCGCCACCAACAGAAATATATTTGAAAGAAATCTGCTTTATATCTCAATTTGTAATGTCAGACATACAATCCATACAAGTCTGTTCCGGGATCGAACAAAACCGAAGGCACTTACAAAGAAGTCCTTGCAATCCGGATAATCCCTAATCACGTCCGGACTTCCCATCACATAGGGAGTCTCTATACCGTAGCTACTCGGTGCAAAGACAATCGACGAGTTGTCCTTTCGCTTTCAAAAAGATCCGGTCTTCAACACCGGTCTTCAAATGCAATTCATAACGACGTATCACATATTCGGAATGGGTTATACGACCCCATGGTCCTTTCCCGGTTAACCCGAATAGTGAGCGCTTATTCAAAAATAAGTGTGGCATTCAAATTCAAACAAATCACATCAAATACCCATTCAAAGGGAAATATTGATAGTCGGTTATTGAACTATCAATTGATATGCACACATCACCAGATTCCAAATAATTTTCCAAATTATTTATTTTCCAAAATATCTTTACAAGATATATTATTTTCAATACTTCAAAAATAAATCAATATTTATTTTCATACAAATTCCACTTTCTTTTATAAATTCCTTAGTGAATTTATATTCCAAAATATCCATGCATATACGATTTCAATTTATCATTTCAATTTATCTTCAAAAAGATAAATTCTCAAAATATTCACTTTATATTGGAAAACATATCCATACTTACTTATTAAGAAATTTTCAATCCATTTATTTTCAACACTTGGAAAATATTCAATATACTTCAATCGAAATTAAGTATATATTTCATTCTTTAAGGAAATCATTCTCTTAAACATATTTATTTGGGCCAAAACGAATGTTGCGTAAAACATCGTTACGACAACCCAAAATCACTAGTATAGGGATTCGAAATTAAAAATAGATATATATAAATCCCAATACTATACAAAACATTTCCTTTCGGAAATCATTTACTATAACAACAGTGTTATAGTCCACCATTTCCTTCCATTTCTCGAAAACGTTTATTTCAACAATGAATGTTGAAATCTATGGTTTCGAATCTTAACACCTTTTTAAAACATCGTTAGATCGTTTTAATTCTATTTAAAATATCACATTCTAAACAATTTCTTTAACATATTATTCACTATTCAAAAACGTGAATATACTTTGTTAACAAATTTCATCCTTTCTATTCATTTTATTTCAAAGGATTATTCACAGTCAAAAATGTGAATATAACTCCATTAATAGGTTTCAACAATTTACTTATCAAAATAAGCCGTTTGTGAATTTATAAAACAACGTTTATAAATTCCATTTCTATTTATTTTATAACAACTTCCTTTTATAAATTCCTTTATTAACCTATTCCAGTTTATAACTCAATTATAAACTAAAAGTTCATATTATAAGTTAAATACTTATAAAACGATTATTTTACAAAATCGTTCTTTTAAAGACTTTCCAAATCATAAATCTTATAACTTATAAGATTCATTTATTTAACCAAATCTATTCTTCAAATAACTTCACAAAATTTATAAATCTTACTATTTATAAATTTCATTTATAACTTCACCATTTATAATTTTATAAATTCCATTCACTTATGAAATCCATTTTCACTTCATTCAAACACTTATAAAAACTCGTTTTATAATGTCAATATTTCAATTTATAAATATCCATTTATAAATCTCTTAATATAATTCAATTTATATTATTCTTTTAAAACGTCTTTAAATTCCTTCATAATTTCATCATTCTGATTTATAAAATAATTAAATTTCATAAATCCTATATTTAAACTTTTCACAATAATTTCAAAGATCCAATTTAAACTATTTTATAAAATCATTAACCCATATTTCTCAAAAATCAACCTTTAACCGTATTTCTCAAAAACCATAATTTTTATAACATTAAAATTATAACGTTTATTTATTTAAAATGGATAAATTCCAAAAATATTTTATAAACGTATACTTTAAAAAAATCACTTTGAAACCCTTTTAAAATTCCAAAATTTGGTCTAATGATGCTACATACCAAATAGCCAATCACGACAACAACGATATCATATATCGATATGATAATCCATCAAATATCAAAATATCTGAAATCAAATAAATACTGTTGAGGAATCCAGTTGGATCCCTCCAACCTGTCTTCCTGCATCCACAAACATTAGCACAATACCAATTTCGCTCTAGTACGAAATTATCGCGGTATATGGGATTTAAAATATTATCCGCTTAATAGACGGCGCAATAGGGTCTCATCTGCTATACAAATGCGGGAAATCAATAACTCCAATATATACATATGCCAATATATATATATTGCTATTATATATGATACCAATTTCACTGTTTATGAAATATTCGCGGTATATGTTTTTAATAAATAACATCCGCTTACTAACGGCGCACAATGTCTATTTTAACAATCAATAGATAACAATCATCATTCAAACATGCATTCAAATATTTTAAATCTAACTATTTAAAATAAAATCGAAACTGATTCGATTGAGTGAGAAGTTCTCACCTTGATTTCAATTTCGTTTTAGCGATTTATTTCGAATAAAATTAAACGGACGTTTAATTTTACCCAAAATTCTCACTAACTCCAAACGACTCCAATCCAATTCCATCGCGTAGTGCTCGTCCATACGATTCCAACGCAACTGGTTTCGCGCGTTTTCGACCTCGTATGAAAAAGATATGAATTTTCTAAGATTACACGATTTTTATAATTATAATTCACAACATAATTAACTATTTTAAACCTAAGATAGATCATGGTCGTTTATTCCTTTGCCCCTGCATCTTAGCCGCATACACTTTCTCCTCTCCCTCTCGTTCACGCGTTCGTTCACTTCAGTAACATCTAACCCAACGTGGCCGATACTAGGGTTAAATATCACCACCTCAATACTCGTCGATACGATGATCAGCCGATGCCATTGCGAAGCTCGCACTCCACTCCATGCTCGGCCTGAAGAGCTTCGAGCTCGGCCCCCTCCCTGACGCGAAAAACAAGGCCGAACGTTCGATGCTCCCAGGCAGTTTGCCGTTGATTCGTTCGACTTCAAGCGATCCTAGCCGTTGGATTTGTAGAGCTCGCGGAGCTCTACAACATTGCAGTTGAAAAATTCGCGTAATAACTTGTAGATTGGAAGAAATCGAGGAGGAAAGAGTTGACATTTTCGGCCATAGATTATAGGGGTGGCGGCCGGCTATGCATTAGGGTTTTATTTTATTTTTTATTTTTTTGTGAGAATTTAGGTGTATTTATAGGGAATTTTTCAATCACTATTCATCCGGGAATTCCGAACTCCGATTTACGCGCCGTAACCAGCATTTCTAGGGTTTACCCCGCGTTCCGAACACAATGGAACAGGTTTCGAAAGCTAATTCGGACATCTGTGCGAGTTATGCCTATAAACGTTCAATTTAAATTAAACTGATTTAAACGATTTTCTAGGCGCTTTTGTACCGGACAAACGGTAAATCCGATTGACACGAAATTTGAAACCTTACAATAATATCACATTACGGATCCGATGAAACTGATTTCGTCGAAATCCGAGACTGTTTGAAAAATGACTATTTTAACTCGCCAAATTAAAATTAAAAAAAATAATTCGATGCGTTTCGAGCTGCTACGATCAAACGATAACTCCAATTGCTACGAAAATTGAAATCCGGTAATAACTAACTATTACGGATCCAATGGATTTGGTCTCGTCCAATTCTGAGACTGTTCAAAAATTGACTATTTTCACTAGTCGATTTAAATATTAAAATATTCAATTTTCACAAATTAACTTTTAATTCGATTTTAAAAGTTCTAAAATATCATTCTAACTTCAATATGATAAAATAAAATTTTACAAATCATTTACAATCATATTTAACTCAATTTTCAATTATTTCCATAATTTAACATATTAAATTATCGATTTAATTATCTAATTAAATCCAATTATTCAAAATAAAATTTATTCGACTTATAAATTCACTTATTAATATTTAAAATTAATTAAATATTCAAATTTTAATTACTAAAAATTCTGGGTCATTACAATCTTCCCCCCTTAAAAAAATTTCGTCCTCGAAATTATTAAGTAAGAAAAGTTAAAGAATCGATTAACTTTCCAAAATTCATAGTCAAACTTCTTATAAAAACTTTCTAAGTTTCAAATCATACTTAGTTATCTTTTCAAAAACAACTACTATTGTTTAACTTTCAATTCCAAATCAAAGTTATAGTTTTCAAAATTTTCCAATTTTCTCAAATTTTTTCTAACGCCTTAAATTTCCGGAAAAATTCGCCATAGTCTCCTTTGCGCGGCTCGATCCGAAAAAAAAATGACAGTATATATATCACAAATATACATCTCATCAAGTAATGAGGCATCCCGAAGGGAAAAAGTATAAAAGTACGATATTTAATCCGAGATATGTACCTTATATTTTATTAGCGGGCATATACGGCTAATATAGCGCGAAAGCGAGCTCCAAATGCGAAGCAAACGCGATCCGCACCTACTAAACACTCAACAAACTACATGAGAACATGTATATAGACAATAGTATCAATATACAACATATAGCAACATAATAACTATATATGTCAACATAGCAAATGCAACAAAAGCAATATATTCAACCATCAACCAACTAACATTCAATTCAATAAATATTCATTCATATTCTCATTAATATTCAATGAAATGGTTTTTTTTTTCTTTTCGCTTTTGATTCATTAACAGTGGATGTTTTTACTAACATTCATTTTCAATTAGTTTATATTCACTAATTCATATTCAAGTTGGTTCACTTCCAAATCAGATTCAATTCTATTTAAGATTCACTTAACTTCCAATTGAATTTCAATTACTTTAGCTTTCAATTTCATTAATTCAATTTCATTAACACTTAATGAATTATATACAATCAATCAACTAAATTCACATTCAATTGATTTATATTCAATCCATTCATTCAATTCAATTACAAAAGTTGAATTTCGTTTATATAACTTAAGTTCATATCTATCACTTGGTTTTACATAACTTAAATTCCCACTTATAAATCAATTCAGCTTCCAATTCTAAAGTAAATTTCCATTTAACTTTAAATTCATTTTTATTTACAACTCATATTCATAAATATATTCATATAGTTTCACTTCTTATATATATAGGTTTATTTCACAATTGTAAATTACTTTAATTATAATTCAATTCTTATACAATTCCTTTATTTAGATTATTCAAACAACTAAACAATCAACTTATATACACTTTAATAATTATGAAAAATCATTCCTTTATATATAAAATATAATCAAGGTAAAATTATTTCGTTTACCCATTTTAAAACAATATTGTGCCGAATTGTTCTATTCAAGTGTTTATAAAACCCCTTCGGCATAGTTTTGCAGACCACGCTGACGAAAGTTCATATGCCACTCAATAAACCAATAATCACAATATAAAACAATTTTATATATTCACTAACAAATACGCTCTCATATCTATTATTACACTCTAACTCATTCTAGAGTACTACTGACTCTATCTCTAATGAAAATACCCAACAGAACCATGGTTGTCGCTTAACCATATGCTCTGATACCACATTGTCAGATCTAGGCTTTTCAACCGTCGACAGCAGTCACAACCGGTAGGCTTTTCAACCATCCCAGCCCCACCGTGGCAACAACTGGTATCCCAAACTTGCTTTTACGGCCACCCTTTCGAATGTCACGGCTTCGCCTAACCAACCCCGTAAAGAGGACGTATGGAGGTAAGAGTCTCCCGTTCGCCACCAAACCGCGAAGCGAGAACCCCCCATCACATATCACCTAGCATAAGCAAGACTGGTGTGAGAACTCAAAACAGTTTATTTATTTTTGAAAAACAAAATAGATGAATATTTTTAAAGTCAATTCGAAATGCTTTTTAAAAATGAGACTACCATAAGACCTCCCGCCACACACACAATGCAAACGCAGACTTGGAGGAGATTTCTTCTTATGTTAGTCAAAAATGCTTGATACGCATTTAAAAGAACATTTGATATTATTATTAGTGCATAGTGTAGAAAATATTTCGAAAGTAGAATATAAATCTTAGCCAGCATAGGTACCATTATATTATGCTTACTATAGCTACCATATTAGATGGCAGGTTCTACAACTAAAACCGTACAAGTCTCGTATTGTTACTTTGGATTTCCAACGAATGGTCAGGCCAAAGAACTTCCCATTGCAACATGAGAATGCCTCTGGATGGACATCCCCGAGAACCAAACCGGATCTCTACCAACACAAGGCCGGGTTACCCCTAACTGAGTAACAACTGACCGAATATGCCATCCCCCGGTCCTTTGGGACCTTTCATCGAGCGCTCGCAATCAATTCACACAATCATAAAGTGTTTTCAACATGAGTAAGTATCTGGGCTCCATACCATGATACCACCCTTTTCCAGAAGGAAATGCACATATCCTAAAGGGCGCTACCCCTCATAACCTTGCCGCATCTTTCCTGTTTTGACCATTCACGGGGTGTGAGGCTCGACGAAGTCACGTCCACAAAAACATACTTTATACAAAAGCCATGCTTTGGGTCAACAAATGATCATAGAAATGATCACCAAGATAGACGATCAAATAAATGATCCTATCACAAATAATCAACACAATGATCATTTCACAGCAACACTCAGCATGTCACATTACCAAATTGGGAATATATCGCTGATAACTTTCAACTACATAACCTCTGAGCTCGTACGTCTCAGAGAAGGGTGTTAAGCTAAAAGAATAAATTCTCCGCCACCAACAGAAATATATTTGAAAGAAATCTGCTTTATATCTCAATTTGTAATGTCAGACATACAATCCATACAAGTCTGTTCCGGGATCGAACAAAACCGAAGGCACTTATAAAGAAGTCCTTGCAATCCGGATAATCCCTAATCACGTCCGGACTTCCCATCACATAGGGAGTCTCTATACCGTAGCTACTCGGTGCAAAGACAATCGACGAGTTGTCCTTTCGCTTTCAAAAAGATCCGGTCTTCAACACCGGTCTTCAAATGCAATTCATAACGACGTATCACATATTCGGAATGGGTTATACGACCCCAGGTCCTTTCCCGGTTAACCCGAATAGTGAGCGCTTATTCCAAAATAAGTGTGGCATTCAAATTCAAACAAATCACATCAAATACCCATTCAAAGGGAAATATTGATAGTCGGTTATTGAACTATCAATTGATATGCACACATCACCAGATTCCAAATAATTTTCCAAATTATTTATTTTCCAAAATATCTTTACAAGATATATTATTTTCAATACTTCAAAAATAAATCAATATTTATTTTCATACAAATTCCACTTTCTTTTATAAATTCCTTAGTGAATTTATATTCCAAAATATCCATGCATATACGATTTCAATTTATCATTTCAATTTATCTTCAAAAAGATAAATTCTCAAAATATTCACTTTATATTGGAAAACATTCCATACTTACTTATTAAGAAATTTTCAATCCATTTATTTTCAACACTTGGAAAATATTCAATATACTTCAATCGAAATTAAGTATATATTTCATTCTTTAAGGAAATCATTCTCTTAAACATATTTATTTGGGCCAAAACGAATGTTGCGTAAAACATCGTTACGACAACCCAAAATCACTAGTATAGGGATTCGAAATTAAAAATAGATATATATAAATCCCAATACTATACAAAACATTTCCTTTCGGAAATCATTTACTATAACAACAGTGTTATAGTCCACCATTTCCTTCCATTTCTCGAAAACGTTTATTTCAACAATGAATGTTGAAATCTATGGTTTCGAATCTTAACACCTTTTTAAAACATCGTTAGATCGTTTTAATTCTATTTAAAATATCACATTCTAAACAATTTCTTTAACATATTATTCACTATTCAAAAACGTGAATATACTTTGTTAACAAATTTCATCCTTTCTATTCATTTTATTTCAAAGGATTATTCACAGTCAAAAATGTGAATATAACTCCATTAATAGGTTTCAACAATTTACTTATCAAAATAGTCGTTTGTGAATTTATAAAACAACGTTTATAAATTCCATTTCTATTTATTTTATAACAACTTCCTTTTATAAATTCCTTTATTAACCTATTCCAGTTTATAACTCAATTATAAACTAAAAGTTCATATTATAAGTTAAATACTTATAAAACGATTATTTTACAAAATCGTTCTTTTAAAGACTTTCCAAATCATAAATCTTATAACTTATAAGATTCATTTATTTAACCAAATCTATTCTTCAAATAACTTCACAAAATTTATAAATCTTACTATTTATAAATTTCATTTATAACTTCACCATTTATAATTTTATAAATTCCATTCACTTATGAAATCCATTTTCACTTCATTCAAACACTTATAAAAACTCGTTTTATAATGTCAATATTTCAATTTATAAATATCCATTTATAAATATCTTAATATAATTCAATTTATATTATTCTTTTAAAACGTCTTTAAATTCCTTTATAATTTCATCATTCTGATTTATAAAATAATTAAATTTCATAAATCCTATATTTAAACTTTTCACAATAATTTCAAAGATCCAATTTAAACTATTTTATAAAATCATTAACCCATATTTCTCAAAAATCGACCTTTAACCGTATTTCTCAAAAACCATAATTTTTATAACATTAAAATTATAACGTTTATTTATTTAAAATGGATAAATTCCAAAAATATTTTATAAACGTATACTTTAAAAAAAATCACTTTGAAACCCTTTTAAAATTCCAAAATTTGGTCCAATGATGCTACGTACCAAATAGCCAATCACGACAACAACGATATCATATATCGATATGATAATCCATCAAATATCAAAATATCTGAAATCAAATAAATACTGTTGAGGAATCCAGTTGGATCCCTCCAACCTGTCTTCCTGCATCCGCAAACATTGGCACAATACCAATTTCGCTCCAGTACGAAATTATCGCGGTATATGGGATTTAAAATATTATCCGCTTAATAGACGGCGCAATAGGGTCTCATCCGCTATACAAATGCGGGAAATCAATAACTCTAATATATACATATGCCAATATATATATATTGCTATTATATATAATACCAATTTCACTGTTTATGAAATATTCGCGGTATATGTTTTTAATAAATAACATTCGCTTACTAACGGCGCATAATGTCTATTTTAACAATCAATAGATAACAATCATCATTCAAACATGCATTCAAATATTTTAAATCTAACTATTTAAAATAAAATCGAAACTGCTTCGATTGAGTGAGAAGTTCTCACCTTGATTTCAATTTCGTTTTAGCGATTTATTTCGAGTAAAATTAAACGGACGTTTAATTTTACCCAAAATTCTCACTAACTCCAAACGACTCCAATCCAATTCCCTCGCGTAGTGCTCGTCCATACGATTCCAACGCAACTGGTTTCGCGCGTTTTCGACCTCGTATGAAAAAGATATGAATTTTCTAAGATTACACGATTTTTATAATTATAATTCACAACATAATTAACTATTTTAAACCTAAGATAGATCATGGCCGTTTATTCCTTTGCCCCTGCATCTCAGCCGCATACACTTTCTCCTCTCCCTCTCGTTCACGCGTTCGTCCACTTCAGTAACATCTAACCCAACGTGGCCGATACTAGGGATAAATATCACCACCTCAATACTCGTCGATACGATGATCAGCCGATGCCATCGCGAAGCTCGCACTCCACTCCATGCTCGGCCTGAAGAGCTTCGAGCTCGGCCCCCTCCCTGACACGAAAAACAAGGCCGAACGTTCGATGCTCCCAGGCAGTTTGCCATTGATTCGTTCAACTTCAAGCGATCCTAGCCGTTGGATTTGTAGAGCTCGCGGAGCTCTACAACATTGCAGTTGAAAAATTCGCGTAATAACTTGTAGATTGGAAGAAATCGAGGAGGAAAGAGTTGACATTTTCGGCCATAGATTATAGGGGTGGCGGCCGGCTATGCATTAGGGTTTTTTTTTTGTGAGAATTTAGGTGTATTTATAGGGAATTTTTCAATCACTACTCATCCGGGAATTCCGAACTCCGATTTACGCGCCGTAACCAGCGTTTCTAGGGTTTACCCCGCGTTCCGGACACAATGGAATAGGTTTCGAAAGCTAATTCGGATATCTGTGCGAGTTATGGCTATAAACGTTCAATTTAAATTAAACCGATTTAAACGATTTTCTAGGCGTTTTAATTTGTACCGGACAAACGGTAAATCTGATTGACACGAAATTTGAAACCTTACAATAATATCACATTACAGATTCGATGAAACTGGTTTCGTCGAAATCCGAGACTGTTTGAAAAATGACTATTTTAACTCGCCAAATTAAAATTAAAAAAAATAATTCGATGCGTTTCGAGCTGCTACGATCAAACGATAACTCCAATTGCTACGAAAATTGAAATCCGGTAATAACTAACTATTACGGATCCAATGGAACTGGTCTCGTCCAATTCTGAGACTGTTCAAAAATTGACTATTTTCACTAGTCGATTTAAATATTAAAATATTCAATTTTCACAAATTAACTTTTAATTCGATTTTAAAAGTTCTAAAATATCATTCTAACTTCAATATGATAAAATAAAATTTTACAAATCATTTACAATCATATTTAACTCAATTTTCAATTATTTCCCTAATTTAACATATTAAATTATCGATTTAATTATCTAATTAAATCCAATTATTCAAAATAAAATTTATTCGACTTATAAATTCACCTATTAATATTTAAAATTAATTAAATATTCAAATTTTAATTACTAAAAATTCTGGGTCGTTACACTTAATGTTTTAAAAAATATATAAATGGTAATTAAATGAAAATTATTCATTCAATTGAATTATAAATAATACATAAATAATTTTAAATGAAAACATGTGCGAATATACTTTAAATAAACGAAAAACTATTATATAACATAATTGAATTTGGTAGAATATTAGAGTATTTTCATTTCTGAAAATATTTTAAAAATTAAATCAAATAAATTAGTTTCATAATTTTATAATGTATAAATGCAATTTTTCAATTCATTCTATTGAAAAAGATATAGTGGGAATAGCGGAAATAACGGGGATTAAAGCGGAAAGGCTATATTCTGGGGCTATATGGAAAAATCGTAGCGGTAGAAATCTGCTATGAGATATAGCGGGGTTGTAGCGGGGTAATAGCGGGGCATTAACTACACAGCTCCATACGATTTCCGCTATGGTCCACACGGTAGATCGCAGCGACATCGAGTTACACTGTCGTCACAGCATAACCCAAATGCCTCTATAGCCATCAACGCCCTCGACTTTCTCTAGCCAATAATCCTCAGGAACTAGTTTGTCCGGACTCCTCACAGGATCCACTTTAGAACCTGCCCCTTAGAGGCACAAGGCAGTACCTATGGTACTCCTGAGAAGTTCATCCCAAGGGAGTGCCTTTTTCTCTAGAGCCATTTTCAAAACACTTTATACTATACACATTTAGTATTTTCCAAATATACACCTAGTATGAATCTCATATAAATCTCATCTCGCAAAATCGATTATCCCAAAATCAATAATTCTCAAATTAGGCTTTCCAAATCCAATATTGATTTTACCCAAAAATCAAAAGCCTTTCAAAATCCAAAGGTTCCAAAAACCTTTCCAAAATCATCCTCATGAAATACTTTATATATATATATATATATATATATATATATATATATATATATATATATATACATAGATATATAATTTTGAAAATCTTTGGATTACTTCAAACTTGTATAAATTCCTTTTTTATACTTTAAATACTCTTCAAAAATCCTTTTCGTCTAGCAATAGATTCAACAAGGGGAGATTTATCTTATATAACAAAGATATATAACTTTATTTATTCCAAATCAAATATTAAAATTTGATTACTCTATAAAGTCACTTACCAAATTACTTACTTTCATAAATTAAGTTTCTACCATAGAAATATCCAATTTCTGTTTTATTTCATCATATATTTCACAAAATATATTTTCCACTTCAAAAACCACTTACAGTTCCTATCCACAAACTTTCAATATCAATTTCATTCCAATCCGTACGATGTACACATATCATCCATACGCAATATCAATCTGATCGCTCACTCGATCACACAATTTCTATTACGAACTAGTATTGTCCATCCGACTTTCTAGTGTGGACTCAGATCTGGTTTCTAGATCAGAAACCGTCATTCTCCTACCATAGTCATAACTATGATAGAGAATATCCAGAACCAATCAACAATCCATATCCAGGTTCGCCGTCGAAAATCGAGTGAAAAAAAATCCCAACTCGGATCGTCATAATTATCTCGAAATTTTATGCTCGAATCTGTATCAAATCACTATGCGAATAGAATAATATACGTACATCCTACGTATTTATCTCATTGATTATTAGCCAAATCAATTTCTTTTCTATTCACATTCACTTTAATTTTCATTCACTTATTCACAATTGCTTCAATCCCATTTGGATTATCACTTTAATCCTTATTTCAAATGGATATTTAATCCTAACTGTTTGAATTCTATCCAGCTTGAATTTAGAAAATAGCTTGAAAAATTAAAAATAGATAAGTAGTTGAAAAATAATTATTAGTTTGTAAAATAGCTGTAAAATACTTGAGTAATTTTAAGATAATTAGAAAATAGTTTAATAGTTAAAGAAATTTAAAATAATGGCAAAATAGTTGTAAAATAGTAATTAGTTATAAAGTAGTTGAAAACAGTAATTAGTTTATAAAACAGTCGAAAAATTGTTAAATACTTCCAAAAATAATTGTAAAACAAGTATAAGATAGTTTTAGGTTTTAAAAAGAAAAGTTATATAGTAAATAGTTAGGAAAATTATATTTATATCAAAACAATTTATTTTAAAAAAAATAGTCCAGAGTCAAAACCGTTCAATTCCCAATCTCCATTTCCAATCAATTCAATTTAAATTTCCACATCCTTTTAAATTGACTCATTTCCAATTTAAATAACATCAATTTCCATTGAAATTGATTTCACCCCAATTTCAAGTTGAATTAATCCTCAATTCCTTTTCTAAATTCGAATCAAATTCCATTTGAATTTACTCATTCAACTTTAATCACTATTTCAATTAATTCAAATAAATTTCAAACTGAACCAATTTCAATTTCATTTCAAATTAATCCAATTCAAAATTTTCCATTTGAATTTTAAACTTGTCCATTTTCAATCGCAATTCCAATTAATTCAAATCAATTCAATTTGAACTAATTCAATTCAAATTCCAAATTTAAACCATCCCGATTATATAAATTCGGGTTAAATTTTTAAATGTTGATTTAATCATTTAAATCAAATCAAATCAACTTATATCTTTAAACCATTTAATTCTGAATCCAAATTTCATTTCAAACTTATTTCAAAGTTCAAATAATAATTCAAATCTTTTTAAACAACTAAATCTTTGAAATTCAATTTATCATCAAATTTCAATTTTGAAACCAAACCTTTGAAGTTTTATCTTAAATATTCAAATCTTAAGTCCAAAATGACTCCACTTTACCTTAATAATGGATATATTACCACACCCCATTTCTTTAAACAAATCCAATTCACAGTTTGAAGATTATTAATAAGATAATATTATCCAAATTATCTTAAAACATCCATCTATTTTCAATTTCCAGATCTCAAACCCATTTTGAGATGATTCAAATTAACCATTTAACTTCCCAAGTTAAATCTCAATTTCATCTTGAAATTTCCAAATCAAATTGTTCATTCAAACTTATTCAACTTCCTCTGAGTTAAATTCAATTTAGTTAATTTGGTCAAATTTACATAATTTGAATTCCCATTCAAATTACAAAATACCTTCCCACCTATAAGTTCAAAAACTTATCATTTTGGGTTTTCACATCTCATTCCAAATTTAAAACTCAACATTTAGAGTTTATTCCAAACCATCTTTGATATTATGTATATCACCCACATATATACATATTTTCTTCTTGGCCCACCAAGGCAAATTTTAAAATTTAAACCACCTTTGGTTTTAATTCAAACAAATTCTTTTGAAGTTTACAAACAATTTCTATTTCTAAAATAAGATTACATTCAAAATAGTTTGAATAAAATTATTTCCTTTAACATTTTGAAAACAATTTCAATTGTTTAAATTTAGAATTCAAAACTTCACAATTTGAAACCCACTTCAATTTACATCTTTTCTAGTTTACAAGTTATTCTCATCAAATGATTACTTCCTTAAAACATTTTATTGTTTATTGGAAAACAATCATCCCATTATTAAACACATTAACCATTCTATTTTCTAGTTTGAAACCAATTCTAATTCATCTTATTTTGAAACTCTTCCTCAACTTCAAGATTTAATTTCAGTTTGAATCCATTTTCAAACTTATGCTTATTTAATTTCAATTTTGTTGTAATTCTATTACACTTAATTCAATTCCAATATTAAACATCCATCTACCTTAATATTTATTAGAAAGATATGTCGCTTTATATATCTGTAACGACCCGCTATTTTGGACTATTCGCATCCGCACATGTCGGATTTGAATAATTCAAAATACCGAATTGTTAATTTAAATTTGGCAAAGCTCAAATATACAGTAAATAAATAATCACAGAATCACAGACACGGAGTAATAATATGCAGCGGAAGTAAAAGAGATAGTAGTTCATGAAGCTACTATATAAATATATAAGATACATCAGAGTTAAACCAGATACAACAGAAGAGTAACACGATACATCAGGTACACATCAGAATACATCACTGGAATCATCGAATACTGAAAGCAGAATAGATGGCTGGATCTTCAAGCAAAGCTCCAACTCCAAAGGTGAGTCTCGAATACTGGTACACTCAGTCTGACCCGAGCGTAAAGCAAAACATAAAAAACTCGAGTCAGGATTAATATTCTTATATCAATAAATCCAACTCAAGTGAAATAACAACCGAAATACAAATAACTCAAAGGATGTTTGGAATAACCATCCTCTAAGGATCCGTTGAACTATCTACTATGTAGTAGTATACGCTAAATAGATAATGTCTATCAGTGATATAAAATATCAAAATAGTGTTAAGGCGTTACCATTATCCTCCTCAACACATTTTATATAAGCATCATAGTCTATACAACACTGTAAACTCCACCGTAAACCGATGGGATATCAGGGGTACTCCATAGGTATAACACAAAACAAATTCGTAGTGGTCTTGTATATAGGGATACAAGTATGACAAGGCACATGAGGCAATACCCAAGGTAGTGAAACTACCGTTCGCCTGATCCGGACTGGTGAGAACACATCGCCGCAGCGATCGCAACACCGTGAAACAACGCTCCTGAAATTCCGAGGGTGCACCAATCAATCACAAGTAATGAGTAGTAGTTACGAAGAAGTGTGTCCGCTCGAGGTGGCTAACCCCATTTGGCCCGGCACGGCTTCTGATTTTAGTCATCTCCAATTTGACACAAGTGTCAAGGCTATCCACTATCGTTCTCTTTCTTCAGTCATCACGTACATCATTCCAACCACTTCATTCTGGATCATCACTTCGCGTATAGTTATTAAAGTGCTTTTCGGTTTAGATAGAGAGTATATCCATAACCGATTCTGGTCTCTTTAATAACTTTCGTAATTATTACACCGATTGGTCGTTTAGTAAATTTCAATCCAAATCAAATTCAATTCCAACTAGAATTTATAAATCAACATTTCATTTGTCTTTCTAAATCAATTTACAAAATATATGTTTCAAAACTTCCAAATTACCATTTCAAAATCTTAAAATTCAATTTCATCTTTTATTTAAACAATTCAAATATTGATTCAAGTTCGTATATAAGTTTCATTCCGAAATCATTTAAAATGGTTTAATTTTCATTCAAATCAATTTAAATTCTTTATCGATTTCATTCAATATTCGCTAAGTAAATTTATCCTTCAAAACAACTTCTTTTTAAATTCCAATTCATTTAAATCAATTACTTATGTTCAACTTCAACATATCAAAACTTCAAATTGAAATAAAATAAATTCGTCAAATAAATTCTTTAAATTACAATTCTCACGTTAATTTCAACAAATCCCATTCATTTCAATAAATCACATTTTATTTCTTGTTAAAGAAATTCAATTTTCACTTATTTATTGACTTCGTTACAAATTTCTAACTCAATTAATAAAGAACTAAATTTCACAAAATCGAGAAGTTTCAATTTCACTTATTAACTTATTTAAATAATTTTTCCAAAACTTTAATAAATAAAGAAACTCAATTTCATTTATTAATGAAGTTCAAATCCACTTATTAAAAAGTTCAATTTCTCTTATCAAAGAATTCAATTTTCTATTTAATCATAAAATAATTAAATCGTATTCAATTAGTAAATATTTTCAATCTTAATTATTAATAATTTCAAAACTTAATAATTACAAACTTGATTTCCAATTCAAACTTAATTATTAAATCATTTCCACTTAATTATGAATTCAAACTTAATTATCAAATTGTTTCAACTTAATTATTTCAAAACTCAATTATTACTAATTCCAAATTATTTATTAATAATTCCAATTTAATTATTAAATAATTAAATTTCAAAAAACGTTCTTTTATCAATCACTACGTTAATATTTGTTTCAGATTTCGACCTTTACATTTTCCTTTCAAAAATTCAAATTCTAACCTCATTTCAAAACTTATTCTTTGCTCGAATAAAATCATTATTTTATTTTTAAATCAATTTATTGACCAATCGGGTTTTATTAATTCGCTATCCTAAGTCAAGTTCATTTGGGTATTTATCATTTCAACCTGATTCCAATTTCAATTCAAAATCAAGCATAATAAAGGGAACTTGCAGTGTGATAACTGGGATGGTGTCAAAGTAAATAAACAAGCAATAACAACAATAAAAAACAATCCCATAATCAATTCAAATAATCCTGAAATAACCGTATTAATTCTCATTGTTATTTGTGCAAATTAATATAATTATTTCTAGAATCTACATTATCATTTCATGTAGATTAAAGATTATTACACAAGTATTCTATGCAATTCTACACTCGTCATTTATTATTCAATTTCATACTACATCAATTAATAATTCAAATGGTTCAAGGGTAATTAACTATTTTTCTACGTGTCAAATAATTAAACATTTAAGGGGTCATATTTTACAGATTTAACTAATCAAATTCATCACATATGTCGATTCAAATTTTAACAATCCTACGTCAAATTCAATTGCATAATATTTATCACTTTACACATTACAATTTAACCTTCAATATAAACAACAATCAATCAATCAATTATCAACTAAACTGTATTATCATCGCATAAATAATTAACAGATAATGGTGTCAGATGTCATAGGTGAGCAGATACAGGTAATAGCATATATAGCAGTGTAAATACTAACAGCAGCATATTTCAATTGTCATTTCAATTGATATCAGGTTTAATAAATAAAAGAACATTAATCATGAGTGATTGCTCACCTTTCGAGGCAGAGAGATTACAGAGGTGACACGGATACGCACACTGATACGGACACTGAAATTGAATTTCGTGTCCAAACAAAGCAAAAATCGACACGAATTTCAACGATCAAAGCTGATAGGCCCGAATTGATGAAACAGATCAGATCAGAACTGGAACGATGAATATAACCGGTATAAGCGAGCTTATATAACCATCTACAACTATATGCGCATATGAAATTTATATATTTAAATTCAGATACAATAAATTTAATATGCATGCATTTCAAACATATATATTAAAATCAAACTTACTTTTAAAAGGAAAGCCTAAATTTAAAACAATATATATTATTGTTTAAATTAAATAGTTAAATCCTAAAGCATATTATACCAAAATTTACGGTGACATCCAACATTACTAATAGACTATGATTATACAAGTACGATAGACACGAGTTCGATGGTCAAAGCTGATAAATAGAAATTTGATAAAACAAATCAAATCAGTTTTAATATAAACGGAATATATAAACCTTATTATTATATTATATATAGTTTTCCTATATTTTATATTAAGACAAATATTAAAATAGTATAAAACTTCAAAAATCATTTTTCTTAATTCTCAAGTACTAAAATCATAGGTATATATACTACACTTAAAACCAATGCTAAAGCGAAAGCTTAAACAATTGTGCAATACTGTTTTGAAACCATACACGGTATAAATCAATATCAATATATATGCGCTATTTTTCAGCTATATCAGCTATTGTACAATGACTTGACAAATCACTATCTGATGATACTATATATTTATGTACACACGCAATAGCTAATAATTGTTGAAATCAAAGTGCAAAAGAAAAAAAATGGATATAAAACAAAATAGCAAACACGCATATAACAAAGTCTCCTTATGTAAATTTAAAACCAAACTTATAGGTACTAATATATAACTTTATAAACATTTCGTATATATAATAACTATATACACTTATAAATGTCAATAACCAAAAATACCATACATACTACCCTCATATATATACAATAAAAACCAAAACTTACGAAACTATTATCATCTTCAAAAACTTCATGTAGCATGCCGACTATTCATATTAAAAGTATACGGTGCAGACCGATATAGAGCTTCATATACCATTCTATATTAAGCTAACTTATACCCTATAACAATACATATTTTATATGCACAGAGCCTATACACTATATACTTTATAGTCTAATATATATAAAATGGTTTCACATACAAAATCATATAACCTTAAAATAAAGTACCTTCCAGCCAGTAAAATGTACATCTACACAGCAAATAGACTTAATATTTTTTTTTAAATATAAAAACACTTCTATATATATACGTAACACAGTATAAATGTAACATATGAATAAATCATCCTACAAAGATCTATATATATTTCAAATAACAAATTTTTTTATATGTATGCAAAGATTTAAACCGGTATGCACTAAAATACTGTTGAATATAATTACAACATGCTTATAATATATATCATAATTTGTACTTATTCATATAATAATGAAGAGAAGGTTCGAGGCTTGCACGACCAATGTTAGCAAGTGGTGGTGAGGCTAGAGGGGCAGATGCCTCATGCATGCTTGCGTGAGATGGGGTTTTGGCCGGCCGTAAAGAGAGGCGAGGTTTCAAATGGATGCGGCTGGATGTTGATGGGCGGTTTCGGTAGCTCGGGTTTGGGAAAAAGTGGAGTGACGTGGAGATAGTCCGGCGATGAAGGCCGTGCGTTTCGGTTGCACGTGTGGCACATGCAGGCTGGGGCGAGCTGGGAGGAAGGAGTGGGATCTCGGTTGGATGATAGTGCTCGGCGCACTGCTGGTGCTCGGGAAAAGAAAGGGGAGGGGCGGACTGGGCTGTGCTTGGCCGACGATCGGGAGGAGGTGGAGAGAAACAAGAAGCCATAGGAGGAGGGTTGGTGGCTGAGGCTTGCGGTGGCCGCAAGGTGACAGGGCATAGGGAAGGTGCTGGTCGACTTCACGTGGCATGATGGATGGCGAATGTAACGACCTACTATTTTCAACCATTCGCATCCGCAGTTGTCGGACTTGAATTGCACAAAATATCAGATTGTTAATTAAAATTTGGCAAAACCCAACATATACAGTAAATAAATCAAACACAGAATCACAGATACAGAGTAGTACAAAAATACGCAGCGGAATAAATAGATAGTAGTTCATGAAGCTACTATAAAAAAAATCAGAGTTAGAGATAAAGTACAATAGAATATCTCAGATACAATGAAGTCTCCAGTACGTGCGGAAGACTTCTCTGGACCAATCAACTGGATGACTGAAAGGATAGATAGCTGGATCTTCAAGCAAACTCCAATTTCGAAGGTGAGTCTCAAATGTTGTATCACTCAGTCTGACCCGAGCGTAAAACAAAACACAAAACACTCGAGTCAGGATTAACATTCTTATCTAAATAAATCCAACTTAAGTGAAATATCAATTGAAATACAATTAACTTAAAGGATGTTTGGGATAACCATCCTCTAAGGGTCCATAGAACTATCTACAAGGTAGAAATATACACTATAACACCGTAGTCCTTTCAACCTAATTTATACTTCAAAACCAAATATCATTTTCACTTCAAATATCTCTATATTTCCCAAAATAGTATTCATATATATATATATATATATATATATTAAATAATTTATAGAGTAAAGTATTTTCAATTTCCTCAACTTAACCAATTGTTTCAACATCAACTCGACCTTCCTATTCAAATTAAATCCAATCTTAATTTATCAATTTAAATTCAATTTACTTTCTAAATATCGAATTCAACTATATTTATTTCAAATACAGATCCGAATCTCAAAATAAACCATTTAAATTCCAATATAGTTCAAGGCTTTAATATTTAAAAGTTCAGTATAACAGTTTCATATAGATCTCGATTTAACCTCATTATTATTTAGTCTTGAAATACTCCCTTATTAGATTCAATATCATTTAAGTAACCTTAATTACATTTTACTCAATATTTTCTTTAATATATTTAAACATGAAATATTCATTAAATCACTTACATCAAAAATCCAGTTACAAAATCATACCCTTAAATTTCCCGTTCAAAATTTCAAATTGATTTAATTAAATAAATCCTTATTTAAATACCATTTTTAATAAACTCAAATTTATCTCCCAATCTTAATTTATCCCAATTATTGCAAAAATCTATTTGAACTATAATTTACCTAAATAATTAACATAATTTATGTATTAAATCAATCTTAATTGAATTAAATATTATTAAATCTATATATATCATTACCCTTTATATATAATAATTTAAGAATTAATATTTATTAAGACCATATATTTCTTTCCAAAACAATGAATTTATTTCAAAATATTTTTATATATATGGACCAACGGTGTCTGTATATATTTCCTATCATATGGTCAAGTGCTACGGATATTTATCATTTCAAACCGTACACTAAATATAAACGGGTGGATATCATTTCAACCCGTAATCCCAAATTCAATTAAATGAAAATTGCTTGGGTCTATCATTTCAACTCATAACGAAATTCTCTTATTCTAAAGTCCGTTCGGGTATGTATCATTTCAAACCATAGTGAATCTAAACTACAGGGAACTTGCAGAGTGATAACATATAATAATAATATAACAGGCATATATCATCAATAACAGTATAATATAAACAACGGGATATGGTATCATATCCCACAGGTGAACAGTTACAAATAATAGCATATAAACAATTTAAATAACTAATGACAACATTTTCAATTGTCGTTTCAATTGAAATCAAATTTAATAAATATAAGAATGTTAAATCGTGAGTGATTGCTCACCTTTCGAGGCTAGATAGATTGGACAAAGAATTGAGCTATGCTGGATCACGATCTAGACATCGAACAAATCTAAACAAAATTTTCAAAGCAAAGCAAGATTGGCACGAATACGATGAACAACTGATAAATAGAGATCGATGAAAATAGATCAGAAACTGCTTTATGTAGACCGAAATGAAATACAAATATTATTCTATTATATTACTCTCTTAACCAATATTAGTTTTGAAACGCATTAAAATTACATATACATACATACGTTTTCAAACAAAAGCAAATAATAGAAAACTGCAAAACTATGTTTAAAACCAATGTTAACATAATTTTTTTTTATAATCATATTTAAATCAACATTTAAGTCAACATTCCACATTATTATTGTTAAGACCAATATCGAGTTTCCTTGATTTGCTGAAACACTACACACCTTATACTTGATATAAATTTACCTTTTGAAAAATATTTATAAGAAAGAGAAGGGGGAGAGCACAGCTCCAACTTAATTTAACAATTTAAATTCCAGTATTTTCTTTAATATTAAAACAGGCTTCAGGCATTTCTTACATGTTAACACTTACATTAAACTTTCTTTATCATCTTAAAAATATCAATGTTAAATTTTAACCCATATAATCACTAGTATAAACTTACATTTTAAAACAACAGATCTTAGATCTTATAAAACTGTATTTGTATAATAATTCATCTCTGGACAGACACACAAACTAACTTAAAATATATTATACTATATATTCTTCCCAAAATTTTATAACTCTACAACTATATTTTAAACAACAGAAGGAAAATTTAAACCCATGCAAACTCTACCTATATATCAAACTTATGTTTTATAACTTACTGTATATTAATATGTTTATAAATGTATACTGTCCCACAATATATATATTATAAAATTAAAACCTTTTTATAAATACTACAATATAAAATTAACACCTTTCTTTCTTTTTATATAAAAATCTTACATACTGTAACATATATGCAGACTGCTAAACATCTTATATTATATATAAACCGTATGAAATAACCCAATGTATATTCAAAAGTCATACTATACAAATTTCAATAAATACTCATATAAAACTAACCATAGAACAAATGCAAATGTTTATAACTTTAAATTTGATGTATACTTGCGCTGCACTATATAAACATACTTATAATGTAAAATATATACTTGAAGCATGTTATGCTTAAAATAAAGGAAAAGCAAAAGCAATATAAACAATAATAAAACAAAAGAAAAGGATGAAAAAGATGAAGAAAAAGAAAAGAAATAAGAAGAAAAAAAAAATTAGTGCAGCCATTTACCTACAGAAGAAGCTTCACACGCAAGAGAGGAGATGAAGGTCTATTGATATGGAGTAGGGTATGTATGAGTGATTTGTATTTATAAGAGAAGCCTCACATTGATAAAGTGGAAAGAAATTTTGTTTAAAGTGGCAAGAAATAAAGATAGTAATGGCTAGAGGAAATTTAAGAATTTATTCCTATAAATTAAGGAGAAGTAAAAAAAAGAAAGAGGAAATAAATTAAAACAAATATATAAAGATTAAATGCTGGTGAACAGAGGAAATAAAATGAAATAAATATGTATATAAACATTGAATGCTGGTGAAAAGAGAAAATAAACTAAAACAAATATGTATAAAGATTGAATGCACATGTATAGAGAAAATGAATTAAAACAAATATGTATAAAGATTGAGTGTTGGTGAAAAGAGGAAATAAATTAAAACAAATAAGAAGAGAATGGATTGATTTAAAGGAAAGGCAATGAATGGTTTAGAAATAAATAAATATAAAACGTATACGTTTTAATTTCAAAAAGGAAAGAAATAAATACGGGGATGGCAATAGTCAAAATGCACGTTTAGGCAAATAATAGAATATAAAAGTAAGAAACTCAAAAGGATAGGCACAGAGACGTGAAATCAGGGAGACAAGGGACGCAAGCGATCTTTCAAATTTATAACGTTGGCAATAAATATAAAATAAATGAAAATTAATAGATGGATTCTTGATTGACGCAGTGATTAAAGTAAGGTTGCGTGTCAGTCACGATGAAATTTGAAACAGAAAAAAATGTAAATGAATAAAAGGGGTAAGCTAGATTTTCCGCTTAGATTTAGAGAAGACACATCAAATGCTGAAAAAGGGAATTATGAAACGGCTAGATTCTAGCAAATAATAAATATGGTAAGAAAAGTAAATAGGCAGGTTATAAATCAGATTGGAAAGAAAAGTGGAGAGGTTAATTGATAAAAGAATTAAGAAAATGAAAATGCATAATAATATTGTTGGCATCTAATGTCATTTAACGCAAAAATGCATATAGGAGCATGCATTTTCTTCTGACTTGCAACATCATTCATCATTTTGGCATTCGTGGCATTCAACAAATTAAGGTGGTGGTCAAAGTCGTGAAATGGTAGCAAATTAACGATGAATAGGATCCAATAATTCTTAGTGCAATGCACAAAATCGGAAAATATCAGCATGTGCCTTCTACGCACATGTTAAGATTGCATAATTTCACTAATGACCTTTATGATTTTGCATTTTTGCGTGATAAATATAGATAGTTTGAGTTTTTAACAATTAACACTGTGTATTAGTGATTATCTCTTGTATGAGCGGTTGTTAGCATATGCCTACTGAATACATATTAACATAATCCCATAAAAATTTATGTGTACTTAAAATGTTCTTCTGATAAAGTTTTTTTTTCAAGATTATTATTAACATTTAGAATATCATTTGACTTATCCGAATTTTGATGATTTTCAAATCCTATTAAGATTAAGGTCGCTAAATGATTATTGTTGAAAGCTAAGGATATTAAGAAAATACTATTATGAAATCCATATCTTGAACACGGAATTTGTTATTAAAATCGTATCATTAGAGTTACATGTATGATTATAAACAATAACATTCATAATTTACAACTATGATGTTGCAGATCCTTTTATTAAAATTTAGATTACATATCATTAGCAAGTCAGCATGAATTTAATAGAATTTCACAAAATAAATAAACTTTCATAAAATTAATTGAAAATTTACCATTTGCTATATTTAATTATACGTAAACCAAATATTAAAACTTTATTTCAAAATATTATTATTAAAATTTCTCAAAATCCAAATTAAATACGTTATAAAACCAATTAAAAACTATTAAAATCTACGGGTCGTTACATTCTCCCCCACTCAAAACTTTTCGTCCCCGAAAAGGAAGGAGGTAGGAGAAAAGAAACAACCGGAAGGAAAGATAGATTGAAAGATAAGGATTAACAATTTATTTAACTATATACATTTTATTTGAAATATTTATTTGAAAACTTCATTTGCAATTCAGTTATCTTTAATATTTTAAGTTTTCAAAACCCATTGGAATTAAATATGTTTTATTAAATTAATAACTTCAAAATACTTACAATATTTTAAAGATTATATTCAAAAAGGAAAGGAAGGTAGGTTTGGAAAACAGAATCAAGGTGAATAACTAAACTGAGCAGATAAGGTAGATGCAAGGAATAGTATCGGGCACGAATAATTAATCTAGAACCATAAGAATTTAAATTTCAAATATTAATTCAAAAATTCTTTTTTGGGAAAAATACTTTTATAGTAAAATACTATTATATCGATATAAATTTTCCTTTCGAAAATACTTTTATAACTCGATGTTTCAACAAGTTTATCCTCGTTCTTCCAGACTCTGGCCATGCGTTGATCAGGCGCAAAGCTAGAATTCTTCAAGTACTTGGTAGACCCGTTTCAACACCCAGTGAAAATACTTGAAAAACCTTAAAAAAAACAGATATGGAAAGTACAATCCAAACAAAACAACCAAACCAAAACCTTTGTCCGATCATGGTTCGCAGATACACAATGGTTACGCCTGGGTCCCCCAGGAAACAATCCATATCCGTAAGCTTTCTCAGCCCTGCGAGTTACGCCATGATGACTAGTAGAGTGCAGGATACACAATGGTTACGCCTGGATCCCCCAGGAAACAATCCGTACCCCTAGGCAAGACTCAGCCAGGCACTTGCGCTACTATTCGCGACCTACACATATTGCAGGATACACAATGGTTACGCCTGGATCCCCCAGGAAACAATCCGTACCCCTAGGCAAGAGTCAGCTAGGCAATTTCGCTATGCATTCACGAGAGAAAAAAAAAACCATGGGTTACGCCACGGTGGGAACACTCGAGTATTACATCCGGAAAACCAAAAATCAGAGAGAATAATATCGATAGAATGAATCCACGATGTGGCCACAAAGCGGATATCATGTAGAAGGCACTTTCCATATCTTTATTTCGAAAATATATATCATATAGTACCTTTCCAAATACTTTCAAATATCGTACTTATATAAAGTCCATATATATAGGATTCCTTTCTAAATCGAATACTTTCCAAATCAATAGTATATCAAAACATACTTATATAGACTTTGATTATATAAAATTATCTTTCCAAATTGAGTACCTTTCAAATCAATAGATTTCAAATCAACTTTATACTTATACAAATCCATTTTGTATAAGTTTGACCACTCCCAAATCAAGTGCTTAATAATATAAGGTTCTCAATTTCAAATCATTTCAATATCATATATGATTCCACCAAATTTCCTTCCAAATTAAATATCTAAATGTCAAAGTTCCCAAAATAATAGGCTTAGAAAATTATCCCAATTTCCAAATTAAAATAATTCAAGTCAAACAAATTCATTTCCAAAATCACAATATAAGTACCGGTTTTTTATTTCAATTTAATTTCAAAACCAAAAAATTTCTCAAAATTAATTATACTCAAATGGTTTCCAAATTTATAATTATCCCTTTAAACCCTTTAAAGTATTTATTTTTTTATTTGAAATATCAAATTTTCCTTTCTGAAAACCATTATTTAAAACTAATAGTTTTTCAAAACATTTAAAACTAAATTCCATATTAGTATAATTTCAAAATAGTCATATTCATTTACCTAACAAAAGGTTTCAAACTTAACATACAAAACAAAACTTATATGCTTTATCAAACATTTTGTACTCTTCGAAATTTCTTAGCTTTAAAAATTTAATCTCGATTTGGAAGTGTTCGAACATTCAAAATAGTTAGGGAAATAAAATTTCCAAATTCAAGATTTGAAAATAAACATAAATCAATAAACCAATTATTAAATCTGAAACTCGAGGACTGAACACCGGTCTCATTTTAAATTGTTTTAAAATATATACCTATATCTTTCTAAAATATCAAATTATACTTCGGAATTTGTAATCAAAAAGGTTTTACAAAATCACTTGCATAGCGAAGCTATTAAAGTGGCCTCTCCCCCACTTTGAAACTCGAAAATCAATGTCGATGATGCGTGCACTCATCACCGAAATTATTTTCCAGTGACATAAGTGAGTTCTGGACTTCTATTTTCTTGAAAACTTCTTTGAAATTTCTTCAAAATTATTAAAATTCATTAGAAACATTTCTTATTCGAAAAATACTTTTAAATCGTATTATTTTTATATATCTTCCAAAATCTTAAAACCAATTTCAAAATACCGGAATTCAATTCTCGAATTTCAAATTTAACTCTACAGTTATAAATCAATTTCTTATAATTTTTCAAAATTTCAAATCCTTTCAAAACCTTTTTATATAGGTATATAATCCTTATCGAAAACATTTTCACTTTTATATATAGAATAAAATCATAGTTATCAAAATAATAATTTCGGTATAAACAATTTCAAAAATACAACATACCCGATTTTTCAAAGAATGGGTTTCAAACAAAGATAGAGATTTAAATTAGCGGAACTCCAATCAATAGAATCCTGATTCGAAGATAGACTCGATCGAAGATGAGATAATTAAATTACAAAATAGAAGATGGATATACTTCTACAAATCGCGGGCGACCTTAACCGAGTCAACCATGACTTTAGGAATATAATCGATGCGGTATTCCAAAACAAATCGACATTCGACCGCCAGAGATAGAATTCGGCATACCAAGATACAACAGCATCGTAAACCGATGATACAAAAAAAATCTTCGGTGAATCAATGTCAATTGAAAAGGAGTTTTCACCCCCTTTTACGAATCATTCAGTGGAGTTATGGGATACTCCAGAATCGAACGAATATAATTAGGGAGAGACAAGAATGAATTTCGGAACCGAGGGACATTCCAAAATTCAAAGGAAATCGAGTCAGAAAGGAAGAGATTCAACTCGAACGAAAGTGATTCTGTAAATAAATTTACCATATATGATAAGTTTTGCCTAGAGCCAAAGCTCTGATACCAACTGTAACGACCTGCTATTTTCAACCATTCGCATCCGCAGATGTCGGGCTTGAATTGCTCAAAATATCAGATTGTTAATTAAAATTTGGCAAAACCCAACATATACAGTAAATAAATCAAACACAGAATCACAGATACAGAGTAGTACAAAAATACGCAGTGGAATAAATAGATAGTAGTTCATGAAGCTACTATAAAAAAAAAGTCAGAGTTAGAGATAAAGTACAATAGAATATCTCAGATACAGTGAAGTCTCCAGTACGTGCGGAAGACTTCTCTGGACCAATCAACTGGATGACTGAAAGGATAGATAGCTGGATCTTCAAGCAAACTCCAACTTCGAAGGTGAGTCTCAAATATTGTATCACTCAGTCTGACCCGAGCGTAAAGCAAAACACAAAACACTCGAGTCAGGATTAACATTCTTATCTAAATAAATCCAACTCAAGTGAAATATCAACTGAAATACAATTAACTTAAAGGATGTTTGGGATGACCATCCTCTAAGGGTCCATAGAACTATCTACAAGGTAGAAATATACACTATAACATTGTAGTCCTTTCAACTTAATTTATACTTCAAAACCAAATATCATTTTCACTTAAAATATCTCTATATTTCCCAAAATAGTATTTATATATATATTAAATAATTTATAGAGTAAAGTATTTTCAATTTCCTCAACTTAACCAATTGTTTCAACATCAACCCGACCTTCCTATTCAAATTAAATCCAATCGTAATTTATCAATTTAAATTCAATTTACTTTCTAAATAACGAATTCAACTATATTTATTTCAAATACAGATCCGAATCTCAAAATAAACCATTTAAATTCCAATATAGTTCAAGGCTTTAATATTTAAAAGTTCAATATAACAGTTTCATATAGATCTCGATTTAACCTCATTATTATTTAGTCTTGAAATACTCCCTTATTAGATTCAATATCATTTAAGTAACCTTAATTACATTTTACTCAATATTTTCTTTAATATATTTAAACGTGAAATATTCATTAAATCACTTACATCAAAAATCCAGTTACAAAATCATACCCTTAAATTTCCCGTTCAAAATTTCAAATTGATTTAATTAAATAAATCCTTATTTAAATACCATTTTTAATAAACTCAAATTTATCTCCCAATCTTAATTTATCCCAATTATTGCAAAAAATCTATTTGAACTATAATTTACTTAAATAATTAACATAATTTATGTATTAAATCAATCTTAATTGAATTAAATATTATTAAATCTATATATATATATATATCATTACCCTTTATATATAATAATTTAAGAATCAATATTTATTAAGACCATATATTTCTTTCCAAAACAATGAATTTATTTCAAAATATTTTTATATATATGGACCAACGGTGTCTATATATATTTCCTATCATATGGTCAAGTGCTACGGATATTTATCATTTCAAACCGTACACTAAATATATACGGGTGGATATCATTTCAACCCGTAATCCCAAATTCAATTAAATGAAAATCGCTTGGGTCTATCATTTCAACTCATAACGAAATTCTCTTATTCTAAAGTCCGTTCGGGTATGTATCATTTCAACCCATAGTGAATCTAAACTACAGGGAACTTGCAGAGTGATAACATATAATAATAATATAACAGGCATATATCATCAATAACAGTATAATATAAACAACAGGATATGGTGTCATATCCCACAGGTGAATAGTTACAAATAATAGCATATAAACAATTTAAATAACTAATAACAACATATTTCAATTGTCGTTTCAATTGAAATCAAATTTAATAAATATAAGAATGTTAAATCGTGAGTGATTTCTCACCTTTCGAGGCTAGATAGATTGAGCAAAGAATTGAGCTACGCTGGATCACGATCTAGACATCGAACAAATCCAAACAAAATTTTCAAAGCGAAGCAAGATTGGCACGAATACGATGGACAACTGATAAATAGAGATCGATGAAAACAGATCAGAAACTGCTTTATGTAGACCGAAATGAAATACAAATATTATTCTATTATATTACTCTCTTAACCAATATTAGTTTTGAAACGCATTAAAATTACATATACATACATACGTTTTCAAACAAATGCAAATAATAGAAAACTGCAAAACTATGTTTAAAACCAATATTAACATAATTTTTTTTTATAATCATATTTAAATCAACATTTAAGTCAACATTCCACATTATTATTATTAAGACCAATATCGACTTTCCTTGATTTGCTGAAACACTACACACCTTATACTTGATATAAATTTACCTTTTGCCAAATATTTATAAGAAAGAGAAGGGCGAGAGCACAGCTCCAACTTAATTTAACAATTTAAATTCCATTATTTTCTTTAATATTAAAACAGGCTTCAGGCATTTCTTACAAGTTAACACTTACATTAAACTTTCTTTATCATCTTAAAAATATCAATGTCAAATTTTAACCCATATAATCACTAGTATAAACTTACATTTTAAAACAACAGATCTTAGATCTTATAAAACTGTATTTGTATAATAATTCATCTCTGGACAGACACACAAACTAACTTAAAATATATTATACTATATATTCTCCCCAAAATTTTATAACTCTACAACTATATTTTAAACAACAGAAGGAAAATTTATACCCATGCAAACTCTACCTATATATCAAACTTATGCTTTATAACTTACTGTATATTAATATGTTTATAAATGTATACTGTCCCACAATATATATATATTATAAAATTAACACCTTTTTATAAACACTACAATATAAAATAACACCTTTCTTTCTTTTTATATAAAAATCTTACATACTGTAACATATATGCAGACTGCTAAACATTTCATATTATATATAAGCCGTATGAAATAACCCAATGTATATTCAAAAGTCAGACTATACAAATTTCAATAAATACTCATATAAAACTAACCATAGAACAAATGCAAATGTTTATAACTTTAAATTTAATGTATATTTGCGTTGCACCATATAAACATACTTATAATGTAAAATATATACTTGAAGCATGTTATGCTTAAAATAAAGGAAAAGCAAAAACAATATAAACAATAATAAAACAAAAGAAAAGGATGAAAAAGAAGAAGAAAAAGGAAAGAAATAAGAAGAAAAAAAAAGTTAGTGCAGCCATTTACCTACAGAAGAAGCTTCACACGCAAGAGAGGAGATGAAGGTCTATTGATATGGAGTAGGGTATGTATGAGTGATTCGTATTTATAAGAGAAGCCTCACATTGATAAAGTGGAAAGAAATTTTGTTTAAAGTGGCAAGAAATAAAGATAGTAATGGCTAGAGGAAATTTAAGAATTTATTCCTATAAATTAAGGAGAAGTAAAAAAAGAAAGAGGAAATAAATTAAAACAAATATATAAATAAATGCTGGTGAACAGAGGAAATAAAATGAAACAAATATGTATATAAACATTGAATGCTGGTGAAAAGAGAAAATAAATTAAAACGAATATGTATAAAGATTGAATGCACATGTATAGAGAAAATTAATTAAAAAAATATGTATAAAGATTGAGTGTTGGTGAAAAGAGGAAATAAATTAAAACAAATAAGAAGAGAATAGATTGATTTAAAGGAAAGGCAATGAATGGTTTAGAAATAAATAAATGTAAAACGTATACGTTTTAATTTCAAAAAGGAAAGAAATAAATAAGGGGATGGCAACAGTCAAAATGCACGTTTAGGCAAATAATAGAATATAAAAGTAAGAAACTCAAATGGATAGGCACAGAGACGTGAAATCGGGGAGACAAGGGAAGCAAGTGATCTTTCAAATTTATAACGTTGGCAATAAATATAAAATAAATGAAAATTAATAGATGGATGCTTGATTGACGCAGTGATTAAAGTAAGGTTGCGTGTCAGTCACGATGAAATTTGAAACAGAAAAAAATGTAAATGAATAAAAGGGGTAAGCTAGATTTTCCGCTTAGATTTAGAGAAGACACATCAAATGCTGAAAAAGGAAATTATGAAACGACTAGATTCTAGCAAATAATAAATATGGTAAGAAAAGTAAATAGGCAGGTTATAAATCAGATTGGAAAGAAAAGTGGAGAGGTTAATTGATAAAAGAATTAAGAAAATGAAAATGCATAATAATATTGTTGGCATTTAATGTCATTTAACGCAAAAACGCATATAGGAGCATGCATTTTCTTCTGACTTGCAACATCATTCATCATTTTGGCATTCGTGGCATTCAACAAATGAAGGTGGTGGTCAAAGTCGTGAAATGGTAGCAAATTTAGCGATGAATATGATCCAATAATTCTTAGTGCAATGCACAAAATCGGAAAATATCAGCATGTGCCTTCTACGCACATGTTAAGATTGCATAATTTCACTAATGACCTTTATGATTTTGCATTTTTGCATGATAAATATAGATAGTTTGAGTTTTCAACAATTAACACTGTGTATTAGTGATTATCTCTTGTTTGAGCGGTTGTTAGCATATGCCTACTGAATACATATTAACATAATCCCATAAAAATTTATGTGTACTTAAAATGTTCTTCTGATAAAGTTTTTTCTTTTCAAGATTATTATTAACATTTAGAATATCATTTGACTTATCCGAATGTTGATGATTTTCAAATCCTATTAAGATTAAGGTCGCTAATTGATTATTGTTGAAAGCTAAGGACATTAAGAAAATACTATTATGAAATCCATATCTTGAACATGAAATTTGTTATTAAAATCGTATCATTAGAGTTACATGTATGATTATAAACAATAACATTCATAATTTACAACTACGATGTTGTAGATCCTTTTATTAAAATTTAGATTACATATCATTAGCAAGTCAGCATGAATTTAATAGAATTTCACAAAATAAATAAACTTTCATAAAATTAATTGAAAATTTACCATTTGCTATATTTAATTATATGTAAACCAAATATTAAAACTTTATTTCAAAATATTATTATTAAAATTTCTCAAAATCCAAATTAAATACGTTATAAAACCAATTAAAAACTATTAAAATCTACGGGTCGTTGCAGCGAAGAAGCATGCGGGGAAGAAAGGGTGGAGGGGAAGAGGAGACTGAATGGCGCATGCATGGTTTGGTGAAAGAGATACAAGGTGATGGGAGGAAAAAGCCTTTGAGTTGCAGGCAAGCTTTAAAATGTTGCATACGTAACTCAGTTAAATATGCATTTTCTCTTAGAACAAGGTGGGTGAAATTCTTTTTTTTTCTTTCATTTTTTCATTTTCAGAAGAGGCTGGTGAAGAAGAAATGAAGAGGAATGTGAAGACCCGCAAATCCGTACTCCTTGAATATACACAAATCTCCATAGATTAATTCAAGATGAACAGAAATACGAATTATCAATGTTTAAGAAAAAGAAAAGAAGAAGAAAGAGGTAGAAGAAGGGATAAGAAGATAGAAAATTGAGGGAAAAGGGAATAGAAAATACATAGAACGGAATAGAAAACAACAGAACAACAACAAAATCTCACAATTTGCAGCGGAACAACATATAATAAATAAATGAATAATCTTTAAACAAAGAACTATATCAGTTATTGCATTACGTCACATTTCATTACATCATATCATCAGAGTATACAACAACAAACAACATCAAATAGTGCAGCGGAAAAAAAATACTATATACACTAGTAATGCGCCATGCCATCCAGCTTGCCTCCAGCAACTCCAGAATATCCAGAATATCCTGATAAACCTAACTCTTGACTGCCCGTGTAGAAATTGGTGGGAACCCAGAGTTTAGGAAGGAAAACAATAAACTCCGAGTCAGTCATGTGACTGGTGTGAAAACTCAAAACAGTTTATTTATCTTTAAAATCAAAATAGAGGAATATTTTTAAAGTCAATTCGCAATGCTTTTAAAAATGAGACTACCATAAGGCCTCCCGCACACACACACAATGCAAACGCAGAATCGGAGGAGATTTCTCCTTATGATTGTCGAAGATGCTTGATACGCATTAAAAAGAACATTTGATATTATTACTAGTGCATAGTGTAGAGAAAATTTATTTCGAAAGTAGAATATAAATCTTAGCCAACATACGACCATTATCGTATGCCTACTATAGCTACAATCTAAACAGTGGTGACCACCATAAGTAAATGGAAGGTTCTACAACTAATACCGTACAAGTTTCGTATTGGGAATTGGATTTCCAACGAATGATCAGGCCAAGGAACTTCCCATTGCCACATGAGAATGCCTCTGGATGGACATCCCCGAGAACCAAACCGGATCTCTGCCAACACAAGGCCGGGTTACCCCTAACTGAGTAACAACTGACCGAATATGCCATCCCCCGGTCCTTTGGGACCTTTAACTGAGCGCTCGTAATCAATTCACACAATCATAAAGTGTTTTCAACATGAGTAAGTATCTGGGCTCCATACCATGATACCACCCTTTTCCAGAAGGAAATGCACACATCCTAAAGGGCGCTACCCTTCATAACCTTGCCGCATCTTTCCTGTTTTGACCATTCCCGAGGTGTGAGGCTCGACGAAGTCACGTCCACAAAAACATACTTTATACAAAAGCCATGCTTTGGGTCAACAAATGATCATAGAAATGATCACCAGGATAGACGATCAAATAAATGATCCTATCACAAATAATCACACAATGATCATTTCACAGCAACACTCAGCATGTCACATTACCAAATTGGGAATATATCGCTGATAACCTTCAACTACATAACCTCTGAGCTCGTACGTCTCAGAGAAGGGTGTTAAGCTAAGAGAATAAATTCTCCGCCACCAACAGAAATATATTTGAAAGAAATCTGCTTTATATCTCAATTTGTAACGTCAGACATACAATCCATACAAGTCTGTTCTGGGCTCAAACAAAACCGAAGGCACTTACAAAGAAGTCCTTGCAATCCGGATATCCACAATCCTGATCGGATTTCCCATCACATATGGAGAACTCAATACCGTAGCTACTCGGTGCAGAGTCAATCGACAGGTCATCCTATCGCTCTCGCAAATACCGGGTCTTCAACACCGATCTTCAATGATATCCATTACGTCGTATCACTATTCGGAATGGGTAATCCGAATAACGAGCGCAATAATTTAAAAATAAGTGTGCATTCAAATTCAACAAATCCCAACAAATACCTATCAAAGGTAAATATTGATAGTCGGTTATTGAACTATCAATGGATATGCACACATCACCAGATTCCAAATAATTTTCCAAATTATTTATTTCCCAAAAATATCTTTACAAGATATATAATTCAATATCTCAAAAATAAATCAATGTTTATTTTTAACAAATTTCACTTTCTTTTATAAATTCCATAGTGAATTTATATTTCAAAATATATATGAATATACGATTTCAATTATTCATTTTCAATTTATCTTCAAAAAGATAAATTCTCTAAACGTTTCATTTCACATTGGAAAAACATTTCCATACTTATTTATTCATAAATAATTCACAATCTTTTTATTTTCAACACTTGAAAAATATTCAATATACTTAAATCGAGATTAAGTATATATTTCATTCTTTAAGGAAATCATCCTCTTAAACATATTTATTTGGGCCAAAACGAATGTTGCGTAGAACATCGTTACGACGTCCCAAAATCACTAGTATAGGGATTCGAATTTAAGATAGATATATAAATCCCAATACTAAACAAAACATTTCCTTTCGGAAATCATTTACTATAACAACAGTGTTATAGTCCACTATTTCCTTTTATTTCTCGAAAACGTCTATTTCAACAATAAATGTTGAAATCTATGGTTTCGAATCTCAACACATTTTAAAACATCGTTAGATCGTTTTAAGTCTGTTTAAAATATCACATCCTAAACATTTTCTTTAACATATTATTCACTATTCAAAAACGTGAATATACTACGTTAATGAATTTCATCATTTCTATACATTTTATTTTAAAGGATTATTCACCGTCTAAAATGTGAATATAACTCCATAAATAAGTTATAACAATTTACTTATCAAAATAAGTCGTTTGCGAATTTATAAAACAACGTTTATAAATTCTATTTCTATTTGTTTTATAACTACTTCCTTTATAAATTCCTTTATTAACCTATCTCAATTCATATCTCAATGATATACTAAAGATTCATATTATAAGTTAAACACTTATAATTTATTTGTTTACAAGAATCGTTCTTTTAAACATCCCAATTTATAAATCTTATAACTTATAAGATTCATTTATTTATCAAAAATCCATTCTTCAAATAACTTTTCAAATTTTATAAACCTACTGCTTATAAAATTCCATTTATAACTTCACCGTTTATAATTCTATGAATTTCATTCATTTATGAAATTCATTCACAATTCATTCTAACACTTATAAAAACTCGTTTTATAATTCTAATATTTTAATTTATAAATTAACAATTTATAAATCTTTTATATAAGTCAATTTATATTAATATTTTAAAACGTCTTCAAAGTCCTTTATAATTTCACCATTTTGATTTATAAAATAGTCAAATTTTATAAATCCCATATTTCAACTTTTCATAATAAATTCAAAAATCCCAATTTAACTATTTTTTTAAAATCGTTAGCCTCATATTTTCAAAAATCAACCTTTAACTATATTTCTCAAAAATCTTAATTTTTATAACATTAAAAATTATATCGTTTATTTATTTAAAATAGATCAATTCCAAAAATAGTATATTTTCAAAAATCACTTTAAAAATCATTTTAAAGTTCCAAAACTTGGGCTAGTGATGCTACACACCAAATAGTCAATCACGACAAACAACGACATCATATATCGATATGATAGTCTATCAAATATCAAAATATCTGAAATCAAATAAATACTGTTGAGGAATCCAGTTGGATCTCTCCAACCTGTTTTCCTGCATCCAAAAACATTAGCACAATACCAATTCCGCTCCAGTACGGAATTATCGCGGTATATGGGATTTAAAATATTATCCGCTTAATAGACGGCGCAATAGGGTCTCATCCGCTATACAAATGCGGGAAATAAATAACTACAATATATACATATGCCAATATATATATATATTGCTATTATATATAATACCAATTTCACTGTTTATGAAATATTCGCGGTATATGTTTTTAATAAATAACATCCGCTTACTAACGGCGCATAATGTCTATTTTAACAATCAATAGATAACAATCATCATTCAAACATGCATTCAAATATTTTAAATATAACTATTTAAAATAAAATCGAAACCGATTCGATTGAGTGAGAAGTTCTCACCTTGATTTCAATTTCGTTTTAGCGATTTATTTCGAATAAAATTAAACGGACGTTTAATTTTACCCGAAATTTTCACTAACTCCAAACGACTCCAATCCAATTCCATCGCGTAGTGCTCGTCCATACGATTCCAACGCAATTTGTTTCGCGCGTTTTCGACCTCGTATGAAAAAGTTATACATTTTTGAAGTTTACACGAATTTTTTTATAATAATTTCAACATAAATTTTATAACTTTTAACCTAAACAAATCCTGGCCACTCATCTCGCTGCCATCAGATCTGGACCGTGCGCTATTGCTTCTCCCCCAACTCCATCTTCACGTGCAACCCCCAGATAACAAACACGCGCAAACCCATAGCATTTCAAACTAGGGTTTGATTTCGCCATCACCACGTCAATTTCTAGCATGATCAGGTGACCTCACTTCGTAGCCACGACCAAGAGCTATGCTCGGCCCAAAGAGCATGAAGCTCGGCCTTCATCTGTGCACACAAAACGAGGACATGCGGCCCATAAACACGCATGATTTCTGGTCCATCCACAGCTCCAAACACGATCTCCACCGTTGAAAACGTAGTACTCACAGCCCTCTACAATATTCATGTTGGAAGTTTGTTGTAATATTGAGTGGATTAAGAGATTTGGGGAAAGAAAGATCGTGAGTTTTCAGCCCTTGAATCCTTGGTGGCGGCTGTAGAATTAGGTTTAGGGTTTTGATGTATTTTTTTTTTAATTTGTGAATGAGGTAAGGGTCTATTTATAGAGAATAATTGAACACTATTCATCCGGAAATTCCAAACTCCGATTCACGCGCCGTAACCAGTGTTTCTAGGGTTTACCCCGCGTTCCGGACACAATGGAATAGGTTTCGAAATCTAATTCGGACATCTGTGCGAGATATGGCAATAAACGTTCAATTTAAATTAAACCGATTTAAACGATTTTCTAGGCGTTTTAATTTGTACCGGACAAACGGTAAATCCAATTGACACGCAATTTGAAACCATACAATAATATCACATTACGGATCCGATGAAACTAGTTTCGTCGAAATCCGAGACTTTTTGAAAAATGGCTATTTTAACTCGCCAAATTAATATTAAAAACAATTCGATGCGTTTCGAGCTGCTACGATCAAACGATGACTCTGATTGACACGAAAATTGAAATCCGGCAATAACTAACTATTACGGATCCAATGGAACTGGTTTCGTCGAAATCTGAGACTGTTCAAAAATTGACTATTTTCACTAGTCGATTTTAATATTAAAATATTCAATTTTCACAAATAAACTTTTAATTCGATTTTAAAAGTTCTAAAATATCGTTCTAACTTCAACATGATAAAATAAAATTTTACAAATCATTTTCAATCATATTTAACCCAATTTTCAATTATTTCCATAATTTAACATATTAAATTATTGATTTAATTATTCAATTAAATCCAATTATTCGAAATAAAATTTATTCGACTTATAAATTCACTTATTAATATTTAAAATTAATTAAATATTCATATTTTAATAAATTAAAATTCTGGGTCGTTACAAGGAATGTACGGGAGAATGAAAATGTATGCTTTATGTGTTTTATCCTTTGAAACGAATAAACATGGACTGGAACACGAAACGTAAACAGCAATAAATTGAATATATGAAAAAAACAAACGTCAACTGATAGCTTCTTGGGAATTATAAAAGTTGAGACCATTTATTTTCTCACATTGAAAAAAAAATTGAAAGGATGTAGAAACAAAAAGGCTCAAACAGATACCGGACCGGCTAATCGTATCCCGATTTCTTCGCGAACCGGCTTCGAAACACAGAAATAAATACATCGTCGAGATCAGCACAACGAAACGATCAAAACAGTATACATGTATTAGCGGTACGATCGAATTATAAAAATTCGAATTTTTATACTAGGGAAAATGCATGAAAAACACAGAAAAATAAGATCGACGGAGCCAAAGATGTCCGAATTTTGAAAAATGACAAACTGACATCTTGCTCAGAAGATGTTTTAGAATTTTTCTATGTAAAAATATTTAGGTTTCGAAAACGTTTTATTTTCATCGCTTTTTAACTGATTAAATTGAAGTAAATTTACACACGAAATAAACTTTCATATTTTCGGATGAAAATTTACCAGTTGCTATGTTTAACTAGACGCATTCCAAATATCAAATTTATATTTCGAAATTTTATCGTTTAAAATTGTTGAATATGCGCTTATATGATTTTTGTTTGATGATAATAAACATATGTACATTCATTTAAATGTATTTGTTAATGTACTATTTTATTTGTAACGACCCAGAATTTTTATAAATTTAAATTTGAATATTTAATTAATTTTAAATATTTATAAATGAATTTATAAGTCAAATAAATTTTAATTTGAATTATTGGATTTAATTGGATAATTAAATCGATAATTTAATATGTTAAATTATGGAAATAATTGAAAATTGAGTTAAATATGATTGAAAATGATTTGTAAAATTTTATTTTATCATGTTGAAGTTAGAATGATATTTTAGAACTTTTAAAATCGAATTAAAAGTTAATTTGTGAAAATTGAATATTTTAATATTTAATAATCGACTGTAAAATAGTCAATTTTTGAACAGTCTCAGAATTGAACGAAACCAGTTCCATTGGATCCGTAATAGTTAGTTATTACCGGATTTCAATTTTCGTGTCAATCGGAGCTATCGTTTGATCGTGGCAGCTCGAAACGCATCGAATTATTTTTAATTTAAATTTGGCGAGTCAAAATAGCCATTTTTCAAAAAGTCTCGGATTTCGACAAAACCAGTTTCATCGGATCCGTAATGTGATATTATTGTAAGGTTTCAAATTTCAAGTCAATTGGATTTACCGTTTGTCCGGTACAAATTAAAACGCCTAGAAATCGATTTAAATCGGTTTAATTTAAATTGAGCGTTTGTAGCCATAACTCGCACATACTTCCGAATTAGCTTCCGAAACCTGTTCCATTGTGTCCGGAACGCGGGATAAACCCTAGGTACGCTGGTTACGGCGTCTAAATCGGAGTTCGGAATTCCCGGGATGAATAGTGTTTACGCTTGCTTTTCCTATAAATATCACCTTAAATCTAAAATAAATAAAAAAAAGAAATTAAAACCCTAAACGTTCGTGGCCGCCACCCTAGGTATCAATGGCCAGAAACGCAAGACGTTCCACCTCCAATTACTCCAAATCCGTGCATCGATTGCAAATTCTTTCAACTAACAAAACGAAGATCATGAAGAGAGCTATAATGTGAACGGTGGTGATCGAATATGGAGTCGTGTGGAGGGAGCTACAGGCCGCGTGCGTGGGCCGTGCAACCACCGTGCGCACTCATCTATAGGTGGTCGAGCTTGAAGGTGTTCAGGGCGTGGGTGGTGTTCGAGGAGGCCTTCGCAATGGCACGAGCTGATCGAATTATCGTCGAGTATTGGTGTTGGAATTTGTAACCCTAGTTTAAGAATTTGGGTTCGGCCTCAACGTGTTTTCCTGGAGATAGAGCGTGGGGAAGAAGATGGTAAGGGACGGCCAGGATCTGATGGGAGCAAATCGAATGGCTCTGGTGTGATGGAGGTTATAAATTTTAAAGTTAATGTTGAAATTGGATATATATAAATCGAGCAATCTTGTAAATTACATAACTTTTTCATACGAGGTCGAAAAAATGCAAACTCAGTTGCGTTGGAATCGTATGGACGAGCACTACGCGATGCAGTTGGTTTGGAGTCGTTTGGAGTTAGTGAGAATTTCGGGTAAAATTAAACGCGCGTTTAATTTTATTCGAAATAAAAGCTAAAACGGAATTTAAAACCAAGGTGAGAACTTCTCACTCAATCGAATAGATTTCGATTTTATTTTAAATAGTTAGATTTAAAATATTTGAATGCATGTTTGAATGATGACTGTAAATTATTGATTGTTAAAATAGACATTATGCGCCGTTAGTAAGCGGATGTTATTTATTAAAAACATATACCGCGAATATTTCATAAACAGTGAAATTGGTATTATATATAATATCAATATATATATATTGGCATATGTATATATTGCAGTTGTTGATTTCCCGCATTTTTTGTTTAGCGGATGAGACCCTATTACGCCGTTATTAAGCGGATAATATTTAATAAGAACATGTACCGCGATAATTTCGTACTGGAGCGAAATTGGTATTGTGCTAATGTTTTTGGATGCAGGAAACAGGTTGGAGGGATCCAACTGGATTCCTCAACAGTTTTATTTGATTTCAGATATTTTGATATTTGATTGATTATCATATACGATATATGATGGATCGTGTAGTCGTGATTGACTATTTGGTGTGTAGCATCATTGGACCCAGATTTTGGGATTTTAAAATGGTTTTAAAGTGATTTTTGAAAATATACTATATTTTTGGAATTGATCCATTATAAATAAATAAACGTTATAATTTTTAAAGTTATAAAATTATGGTTTTTGTGAAATATAGTTAAAAGCTGGTTTTTGAGAAATATGAACCAATGATTTTATAAAATAGTTTAAACTGGATTTTTGAGTTTATTATTAAAAGTTTGAATATAAGATTTATAAAATTTGATTATTTTATAAATCAAGAGAACGGTGAAATTTTAAAGGAATTTAAAGACGTTTAAAAGAATAATATAAATTAATTTATATTAAGAGATTTATAAATGGATATTTATAAATTGAATTATGGACATTATAAAACGAGTTTTTATAAGTGTTTGAATGTAGTGAAAATGAATTTCCTAAATGAATGAAATTTATGAAATTATAAACTGTGAAGTTATAAATGAAATTTTATAAGCAATAGGTTTATAAAATTTATAAAGTTATCGAAAGAATGAATTTTGGATAAATAAACAATCTTATAAGTTAAGATTAATAATTTGGGAAGTTAAATGAACGATTTTGTAAAATAATCGTTTTATAAGTAATTAACTTATAATATGAACTTGTAGTTTATAATTGAGTTATAAACTGGAATAGGTTAATAAAGGAATTTATAAAAAGGAAGTTTTTATAAATAAATAGAAACGGAATTTATAAACGTTGTTTTATAAATCCGCAAATGACTTATTTTGATAAGTTAATTGTTATAACTTAGAGATAGAGTTATATTCACATTTTGAACAGTGAATAATCCTTTAAGTTAAAGTGAATAGAAATGATGAAATTTGTTAAGGTAGTATATTCACGTTTTTGAATAGTGAATAACACGTTAAAGAAATTGTTTAGAATGTGAATGTTTTAAATAGAATTAAAACGATCCAACGATGTTTTAAAAGGTATTGAGATTCGAAACCATAGATTTCAACATTTATTGTTGAAATAGATGTTTCGAGAAATAAAAGGAAATAGTGGACTATAACACTGTTGTTATAGTAAATGATTTCCGAATGGAAATGTTTTGGTTTAGTATTGGGATTTATATATCTATTTTAATTTCGAATCCCTATACTAGTGATTTTGGGTTGTCGTAACGATGTTTTACGCAACATTCGTTTTGGCCCAAATAAATATGTTAAGTGAATGATTTCCTTAAAGAAAGAAATATATACTTAATTCGGTTTAAGTATATTGAATATTTTCTAAGTGTTGAAAAAAAAAGATTGTGAATTACTTATTTAATAAGTATGGAATTGTTTTCCAGTATAAAGTGAATAATTAGAATTTATCTTTTTGAAGATAAATTGAAATGGATAGTTGAAATTGTATATGCATGGATATTTTGAAATATAAATTCATTATGGAATTTATATGTGAAAGGGAATTTGTTTGAAAATAAATGTTGATTTATTTTTGAAGTGTTGAAATTATATATCTTGTAAAGATATTTTGGAAAAATAAATAATTTGGAAAATTATTTGGAATCTGGTGATGTGTGCATATCCAGTGATAGTTCAATAACCGACTATCAATATTTCCCTTTGAATAGGTAATTGATGTGATTTGTTTGAATTTGAATGCACACTTATTTTTGAATAAGCGCTCACTATTCGGGTTAACCGGGAAAGGACCATGGGGTCGTATAACCCACTCCGAATATGTGATACGTCGTTGTGAATCGCATTTGAAGATCGGTGTTGAAGACCGGATATTTGCGAAAGCGATAGGATGACCTGTCGATTGTCTCTGCACTGAGTTGCAACGGTATAGAGACTCCCTAAGTGATGGGAAATCCGATCAGGATTGTGGATATCCGGATTGCAAGGACTTCTTTGTAAGTGCCTTCGGTTCTGTTCGAGCCCGGAACAGACTTGTATGGATTGTATGTCTGACATTACAAGTTGAGATATAAAGCCGATTTCTTTCAAATATATTTCTGTTGGTGGCGGAGAATTTATTCTTTTAGCTTAACACCCTTCTCTGAGACGTACGAGCTCAGAGGTTATGTAGTTGAATGTTATCAGCGATATATTCCCAATTTGGTAATGTGACATGCTGAGTGATGCTGAAATGATCATTGTGTTGATTATTTGTGATAGGATCGTTTATTTGATCGTCTATCCTTGTGATCATTGTGTTGATCATTTGTTGACCCAAAGCATGGCTTTTGTATAAAGTATGTTTTGTGGACGTGAATTCGTCGAGCCTCACACCCCGTGAATGGTCAAAACAGGAAAGAAGCAGCAAGGTTATGAGGGGTAGCGCCCTTTAGGATATGTGCATTTCCTTCTGGAAAAGGGTGGTATCATGGTATGGAGCCCAGATACTTACTCATGTTGAAAACACTTTATGATGGTGTGAATTGATTACGAGCGCTCGGTGAAAGGTCCCAAAGGACCGGGGGATGGCATATTCGGTCAGTTGTTACTCAGTTAGGGGTAACCCGGCCTTGTGTTGGTAGAGATCCGGTTTGGTTCTCGGGGATGTCCATCCAGAGGCATTCTCATGTGGCAATGGGAAGTTCCTTGGCCTGATCATTCGTTGGAAATCCAAAGAAACAATACGAGACTTGTACGGTTTTAGTTGTATAACCTGCCATGGAATGTGGCGGTAACCTGCTATTGAACATGGTTAGCTATAGTAGGCATACGATAATGGTCGTATGTTGGCTAAGATTTATATTCTACTTTCGAAATAAATTTTTCCTACACTATACACTAATAATAATATCAAATGTTATTTTAAATGCGTATCAAGCATCTTTGACTATCATAAGGAGAAATCTCCTCCGATTCTGCGTTTGCATTGTGTGTGTGTGCGGGAGGCCTTATGGTAGTCTCATTTTTAAAAGCATTGCGAATTGACTTTAAAAATATTCCTCTATTTGATTTTTTAAAGTAAATAAACTGTTTTGAGTTCTCACACCAGTCACATGACTGACTTGGAGTTTATTGTTTTCCTTCCTAAACTCTGGGTGCCCACCAATTTTCCACACGGGCAGTTAAGAGTTAGGTTTATCAGGATATTCTGGATATTCTGGAGTTGCTGGAGGCAAGCTGGATTGGCATGGCGTATTACTAGTATATAGTACTTCTTTTTCCGCTGTTATGTTGTTGTATGTTGTTGTACACTCTGATGATTTGATGTAATGTAATATGATGATAATGTAATAACTGATATAGTTCTTTGTTTAAAGATTATTCATTTATTATTATATGTTGTTCCGCTGCGAATTGTGAGATTCTGTTGTTGTTCCGTTCTGTTTCTTCTGTCCCGTTCTATTTTAAAAAAAAATTCTTCTATCTTCTATTTTCAAATTCTCTTTCTTTCTCTATTTCCTATCTCTTCTCTCTTTCTTTTCTTTCTTTTCTTTTTAAAACCCATAACTTCTCTGTTTCCGGCCTTCGATATTCGGCAGTCGATAAAGTGAGTGTCGATGTCGGATTTTCGAAGAACGAAAATTTCAGAATGTTACATTATTTTTCATAGAATAAATAAATATTTGCTGAATAAAAATTAAATGACACAGAATTTGAATTCAAACAGAAATTTTATTCAAACAAATATTTATTACAATTATGAATAGTAAAAATTCAAGCTCTCACTATTCACTATACATTTTCAATTACAATTTCTAATTACATCACTATTTTACATATTCACCTCACTACATATCACTCACACTCGTATTTTTATCTTCAACTTCTTTGCAGTTAGAATCCAGCATCTGAGCAATCTGCAAAACAATTCACTAACGTAGTAAAATTGAAAAAGAAATATTTTTGCAATAAAATAATATGTGAATTTTGAAAATAATATTTGCCTCGGTTATTTGGGTTGTTCGTTATCATTTAAATTTGAATTCATCATACACGAACAACTTGTGACATACACAGTGTATCACTTTATATGCCACAAGGCCGTGCACACCGAAATATACACTTGATCGATTTACAGGGACAACTGAGCACTGGTCAAACCCAAATACGGGATTCAACTCAAGTGCAATAAAACAATGTCATTCAGCACAAGATCAAATCCAAGCCGGATTCAACTCAGGTGAAAATTAGAAATATAAACAAAATGCAAAGGTCAAGCACTACTCAACTCAATGCATCAACAAAAGTCAAGACCGCAAATGAAATACAACTCACATGTATGCACCAGTAAACCATGCTTCACGATGAACTTGTGGTCATAAACACAGTGACATGCACAGATGCATTCAAGAACAGTAGCCCCAAAACCAAGGCAGTAGTGTGCAACTCGAGTTTCAAAAGAATCAAAGTAACACAACAGCAATAATGCAAACAACAAATGAACAGTGCAAGCATGAAGTATGCACAGCAAATAATGTACACCGGTGAACAAGTATGGCAGCAGGCAAGTGCACACATTACAACAGACTCAAGGCAACAAAGAATGGCCAGACACAAGACATGGGGGCACTGGACTACAGCTCGACCAAATGGCCAACATGATCAAGAAATATAAAATGCAGCTTGTTGTGATACGAGCTCAAGACAGTACAACTACAACTCGATGCAACTGACACAAACAACTACAATACCATCAAGCTACAACTCAAATGAAACAACTCCACTGACTCAATGAACATACTAAACAGCACAATCGATGGTAGATTGTTTGCCTACTAAACATGTCATGGATATTCCAAAGGAACTACACTGCCCACTGTGTAATCGAGTAATGCAAGATGCTGCACTCACAAGCAAATGTTGTTTCAAAAGCTACTGCGACAAATGTATAAGAGATTACACAATTAGTAGGGATAAGTGTGCTAAACTGCAACAAGACATAAACAATATGAATGCAAGCAATACACTACAATGAATACAGGCAGTGCAACAGAGCTACTCCAGACCAGGGCATATTGAAGCAACACTCAAGTAAACACTATAGGCCGTGACAGTAGCAAATCAAACCATCACAGTACAAAACCGATGTCAAAGTCAGGTGAAGACATGAAAAAGTTTAGCCAGAAAATCATCAACTGGGCCAATGCACAACAGTGAACAAACGAAGTATTTTAAAACCAAGTCAAAGCCGGTGGAAATCAAAATGTCTCAAAATTCAAAAACATACTGGAGTCAATGTCAACAGAAAACATAGCCAGATCCATAAGCCACAAAATCAAAGCCGAGAAGTAAACACGATCAGTGAAGACGGAGTTCAACATCAAGGTTGATCAAGCCAAAAATTCACGTAATCAAAACATGGCCGAAGTCAAAGTATGAAAAAGTCAGAACCTTAAGAATCAAGGTATCGAACCAAGCCAAAATCAATACCGTAAGATTCAAGTAATATGAACAAGTCAGAAAACATCTCAATCATCAAAACAAAATCAAGTGGCCGAGATGAATAGTGTGACAAATTCAAATGATTTCATACGAACGCAAAAATAGGAATTCGAGTCCTATATAAACCAATTCATCATCGGCAACGAAGAGAGCATCGAGTTCAAGTACGAAAAATCAGAAGAAGCAAAAAGCACAAATTACATACCGGAGCAATCGAACTCGATCATCAAAGAGCCGTGAGAAAAACAAAGAAGTAAGAGATCGACGACGCAAACAAATTGATAAATCTTCCTTTCAATCTAGTAACCAAAGCCGGCTTCTTTGAAATCACGAAAACCCTAAATTGGATCGCATGAAAGAAGCCCTAATTGAGTCAGAGGAATGGCCGCCATCTTCATATAAATGAACGAGCAAATAAAAGGAGAACGGGTTAAATTATAAAAGGGGGACGGCCTGTTTTATTTTCTCTCAAGGGTTTTTAATTTATAAATAGGGTTTTATTTTTTTAAATTGTTTTTATCTTGTATTTTCGTTTTAACCGTTTTAATTTTCTAGTCGTGTGACTAGGGGACAAACTACGGTGTGTAGTTTGAGAATTCGCAACTCGGTGGTTGAGTTGTGACCAGGGTTTTGAGCGTAGAGTTAGGATAGTCAATAGCGGGTATAGCAAGTTTACGTGTGTAAGCGAGGGACTTTCTAATTTCTAGTAGAAACCTTGGGGGCAGCACGTAGGCAGGGTTTTGCCGAAGCTGGGTAAATTCTGTGTTGTTCTGTTCTGCATTTTATTATCCTGCTATTTATTTCTGTGCTGGTAATATTCTGTGATCTGTGTTAATATTAGTTTATAAGCTTCCGCAATTAATTTTTATAATTAACACGATCACCCTATTCACCCCCCCTCTAGGGTGAAATCGATCCTACAAGTGGTATCAGAGCCAGGAACAAAAGCCGTTTTTGTTTTAAAAATTTGATTTTTTACAACAACCAATTGTCGTTTTAAAAAATTTGAATTTTTAAAATGGCTTCTTTTAATAATGCTTTTGTAGAGGGTCAGTCGATAGGTAGACCACCAATGTTCAATGGTGAATATGCTTTTTGGAAAAATAGGATGAATTTTTTTTTGAAAACCATTGACGCTTGGGATATTGTTGAGACAGGTTATAAAACTCCAATTATAATTGTAGATAATCAGGAAATAGAGAAACCAAAGGAACAATGGACAGAACTAGAAAATAAATTACAGAATACTAATGCCAAAGCTATGAATTCTATTATCTTTTCATTAGATCAATTTGAATTTAATCGTGTCTCACATTGTCTAACTGCGCAGGAAATATGGCACATACTAGAAGTGACTCACGAAGGAACATCTCAAGTCAAAGAATCTCGATTTGCCATGCTAAGCAGCGAATACGAGAAATTTACAATGGCGAAGGAAGAAAACGTCAAAGAGATGTATGGACGACTTTCCAATATCGTATACAAATCAAAAGCTCTCGGAAAAACATACACCGAATTGGAAATAGTCCGGAAAATCCTCAGAGTCCTTCCACGAAGCTTTGAAGCGAAAGTGACTGCCATTCAAGAATCGAAAGATTTAAAACAACTCAAAGTTGAAGAACTCATCGGAAATCTCACCACTTATGAGCTAGAAATGAAATTCAAAGAAGAGCGTGAAGGAGGTGATACTCGAAAGAAATCAATAGCTCTCAAAGGAACAACTGAAAGTGATGACGATGACGATGATGATGCAGCAGCAGAATTGGAGCTATTAATAAAGAAATTCAAACAGTGGAATTACAAATATGGAAATTCAGCTCGAATTCAAAAAGTGAAAAGCAGAATAGCCAAAGCACTAGACTACTCTGAAGAACAGAAGATCATCTGTCACAAGTACAACCAACCCGGACACATCAAGCCCAATTGTCCTCAAAATCGACGTGACTTTAAAAAGAAACAGAAAAAGAAAAGTTTTGCAGCCACGTGGAATACAAGTGATGAAGATAATCAAAATTCTAGCAGTGAGAGTGAGAAAGCAGATATGTGCCTTCAAGGGAATATAACTGATAGCGACGATGACGAGCCAAGCGAGGTATCAAAACTCACTCACTCTGAATTACTTATTTATTTCCACGAAATAAATGGCTGTTATGAACAACTTAGGGAAAAATATGCTAAACTTGAATCTCAAAAGGATACTTTGATAGAATGCAATGAACAACTTGATCAATTAGTTAAGAACTATCAACGTAGGATCCCTAAGTGTGATAAGTGTCCAACATTCGAAGAAGAAATTAAAAAATCGGAAATCAATATAAAATCACTTGAAAATGAAATTCTGATTTTAAAAGAGAATGAAAATACTAGGAGAGATAATTCTATTAAAAAGTGCACACAGTTGTTAAACGAAAATGAATCTCTCAAATCACAAGTCCAACAACTGTCTACTACTTTAGAAAAATTTTCCAAAAGTGAAAAATCGTTGAATATGCTACTAGGAAAGCAAACTGTTAATACGGTTAGACAAGGACTTAGATATAATAAATTGAAAATTGTTGAAAGCAATATTAGTCAAGCTAAATCCATGTGCACAATTTGTAGAAAATATGGACACGATCACAAAAATTGTTGGTATAGACCCAAACATGTGAAAACTATACCGATTTGGGTTACAAATGGCACAAATATAAAATCTCTCAAAGTTAAACAAATTTGGGTGCGAAGGGAACAATTATAAATAGTTTTGGGTCTACACAAAATTATTTTTCAAAATTTTCTGCCACTAACAACCGTGGACCTATAAAAACAAATAGGTCACATAAATCTTTTCCCGTGTAGGTGTGGTGGCAGGATAAGGAACAACAATAGTGTTCTCTGGATTTTGGCTGTTCCAGAAACACAACGGGCGACAAAGCAAAGTTTCTTAGCCTAGTATAAAGGTGACAGAATCACAATGGGCAATCACGAAAAATTATCGTAAAGGTAAAACAGGTAAAATTGTTTTGAACAATATATTAAATGTGATAATCTGCACCATATTCTGAATTAAAATCAGCCAATATTGAGATGATGAAAAGATGATGATTTTGACTCTGACTTATTCAACAAAGTTGGCCATTTATATTCTTATGTCAAAAACACTATAATATTCTCCAGTTTCTTTGAATTGCTTCATATATATCAGCTTGGATTAATAATAGTGTTTCTATTGGACGATAATACATTTGGTTATAAAACAGCTAATTCTATATTCACGGTTTCTTTTATTCACATGGTTTATTTTGTTTGGAATGATAATGATTGCTCATGAATATAGTTGTTTATTCTACGGCTTCTAAGATTGACACTATGATATGTGTTTGATTGTTAACACGGTTTTAATTCAAATCCAAGAGAATTTCGTTTAAAATTTGTTGAAAATAATTATGAGATAATTTGTTGAAATTTCACAATCTGGTCTTTGACATTCAACGAGTGAATATTGAGTGAAATTTAAATTCAGATGCAGATTACACTAGTAATATAGTTGATAGAAAAATTACTAGTAGAACGTAATTAATTTTCTGAAACATTCATTTGCTGCATCGTTTTTCAAAGAAAATATCTGCATATTTTTCACTTGAAATAATCTTTATCTTAGCAGAAATTTTTTCTTGAAAACCCTTCTAGAAAATCATTTTTGACCGTGTATGAGATTAGTTATTTAAGAAAAATTGATTTTATAACTATTTTTGAAATTGATTTTAAATAACTATATTAACTAATCTGACCCCCTACTAATTATCTGAAAAGATATATAGTGATTGAAAATAAGATGAGTGTTGATATTAATCATATATTATGACTCGAGACAATATAATTAGAAAATTTCTTTAGAAATTTAAACAAGGGTTATAAAAATTTTTGTTGATAAATATTTCATGACCATTTCTAATTCTTTCATTTTTCTATCGACCATCACTCATCAAAATTCTATATAGTATGTCAATATGTGGTATTTTAAATGGAAAATCATTTGTGCTTCAATTTATTATATTTTTAGCAATAAAAATAAATATCCAAAGTATTCACTCTCATTTAAAAGTCCTCACGGTTATGCATGGGTGAATTTCTTGGATTTTTTATTATGTGCTTTCATACTCATTTAAATGTCCTCAAGGTTATGCATGTATGGAACGCATATCAAAATTAATTGATTAAATAGACAAGTTGATTCTAATCCCATTTAAAAGTCCTCACGGTTATGCGTGACTAGAAGATACTTGAATTCATTTTGAAAATAAAAATTATGAATACTACTAATCTCATTTAAAAGTCCTAACGGTTATGCATGGTTAATAGATATTCAAATTTCCTGAAATAAATATACCACAAATAGACACAACTATATGGTTTTATTTGATGAAATCATTCATATCATTCTAAAGTGGAAGATGCGTCAATTAAAGTATTTATGATTTTTGTTTGATTTTTTATTGAAATTTAATATTTATATTCAATTGAGTTTTAATGTTGAATTAATATCGATCACATTATCTATATTTTCTCTAACACTATTATTCTTTTGCTGATAACAAAAGGGGGAGAGAAAGGTTAAGATTTTGTCAAATAAAATCAATCAAAGGTCAAATAATTTTCTATTTGCATATAGGCTCATTTATATATTTTTATTTGTATGCATATATGTAGGGGGAGTATTGTGTAGAGAGGGAGCATTAAAATAAGGGGAGCAAATTGAACGATCAAATACATTTAATAAATTCAAAATCTTAAATATATGTTTGTTATCATCAAAAGGGGGAGATTGTTGAATATGCGCTTATATGATTTTTGTTTGATGATAATAAACATATGTACATTCATTTAAATGTATTTGTTAATGTACTATTTTATTTTTCATAGAATAAATAAATATTTGCTGAATAAAAATTAAATGACACAGAATTTGAATTCAAACAGAAATTTTATTCAAACAAATATTTATTACAATTTTGAATAGTACAAATTCAAGCTCTCACTATTCACTATATATTTTCAATTACAATTTCTAATTACATCACTATTTTACATATTCACCTCACTACATATCACTCACACTCGTATTTTTATCTTCAACTTCTTTCCAGTTAGAATCCAGCATCTGAGCAATCTGCAAAAATATTCACTAACGTAGTAAAATTGAAAAAGAAATATTTTTGCAATATAAATTAAAATGTGAATTTTGAAAATAATATTTGCCTCAGTTATTTGGCTTGTTCGTCATCATTTAAATTTGAATTCAACATACACGAACAGCTTGTAACATACACACTGTATCACTGTATATGCCACAAGGCCGTGCACAACGAAATATACACTTGATCGATTTACAGGGACAAGTGAGCACAGGTCAAACCCAAATACGGGATTCAACTCAAGTGCAATAAAACAATGTCATTCAGCACAAGGTCAAATCCAAGCCGGATTCAACTCAGGTGAAAATTAGAAATATAAAAAAAATGCAAAGGTCAAGCACTACTCAACTCAATGCATCAACAAAAGTCAAGACCGCAAATGAAATACAACTCACATGTATGCACCAGTAAACCATACTTCACGATGAACTTGTGGTCATAAACACAGTGACATGCACAGATGCATTCAAGAACAGTAGCCCCAAAACCAAGACAGTAGTGTGCAACTCGAGTTTCAAAAGAATCAAAGTAACACAACAGCAAAAATGCAAACAACAAATGAACAGTGCAAGCATGAAGTATGCACAGCAAATAATCTACATCGGTGAACAAGTATGGCAGCAGGCAAGTGCACACATTACAACAGACTCAAGGCAACAAAGAATGGCCAGACACAAGACATGGGGGCACTGGACTACAGCTCGACCAAATGGCCAACATGATCAAGAAATATAAAATGCAGCTTGTTGTGATACGAGCTCAAGACAGTACAACTACAACTCGATGCAACTGACACAAACAACTACAATACCATCAAGCTACAACTCAAATGAAACAACTCCACTGACTCAATGAACATACTAAACAGCACAATCGATGGTAGATTGTTTGCCTACTAAACATGTCATGGATATTCCAAAAGAACTACACTGCCCACTGTGTAATCGAGTAATGCAAGATGCTGCACTCACAAGCAAATGTTGTTTCAAAAGCTACTGCGACAAATGTATAAGAGATTACACAATTAGTAGGGATAAGTGTGCTAAACTGCAACAAGACATAAACAATATGAATGCAAGCAATACACTACAATGAATACAGGCAGTGCAACAGAGCTACTCCAGACCAGGGCATATTGAAGCAACACTCAAGTAAACACTATAGGCCGTGACAGTAGCAAATCAAACCATCATAGTACAAAACCGATGTCAAAGTCAGGTGAAGACATGAAAAAGTTTAGCCAGAAAATCATCAACTGGGCCAATGCACAACAGTGAACAAACGAAGTATTTTAAAACCAAGTCAAAGCCGGTGGAAATCAAAATGTCTCAAAATTCAAAAACATACTGGAGTCAATGTCAACAGAAAACATAGCCAGAGCCATAAGCCACAAAATCAAAGCCGAGAAGTAAACACGATCAGTGAAGACGGAGTTCAACATCAAGGTTGATCAAGCCAAAAATTCACGTAATCAAAACATGGCCGAAGTCAAAGTATGAAAATGTCATAACCTTGAGAATCAAGGTATCGAACCAAGCGAAAATCAATACCGTAAGATTCAAGTAATATGAACAAGTCAGAAAACATCTCAATCATCAAAACAAAATCAAGTGGCCGAGATGAATAGTGTGGCAAATTCAAATGATTTCATACGAACGCAAAAATAGGAATTCGAGTCCTATATAAACCAATTCATCATCGGCAACGAAGAGAGCATCGAGTTCAAGTACGAAAAATCAGAAGAAGCAAAAAGCACAAATTACATACCGGAGCAATCGAACTCGACCATCAAAGAGCCATGAGCAAAACAGAGAAGCAAGAGATCGACGACGCAAACAAATTGATAAATCTTCCTTTCAATCTAGTAACCAAAGCCGGCTTCTTTGAAATCACGAAAACCCTAAATTGGATCGCATGAAAGAAGCCCTAATTGAGTCAGAGGAATGGCCGCCATCTTCATATAAATGAACAAGCAAATAAAAGGAGAACGGGTTAAATTATAAAAGGGGGACGGCCTGTTTTATTTTCTCTCAAGGGTTTTTAATTTATAAATAGGGTTTTATTTTTTTAAATTGTTTTTATCTTGTATTTTCTTTTTAACTGTATTAATTTTCTAGTCGTGTGACTAGGGGACAAACTACGGTGTGTAGTTTGGGAATTCGCAATTCGGTGGTTGAATTGTGACCAGGGTTTTGAGCGTAGAGTTAGGATAGTCAATAGCGGGTATAGCGAGTTTACGTGTGTAAGCGAGGGACTTTCTAATTTCTAGTAGAAACCTTGGGGGTAGCACGTAGGCAGGGTTTTGCCGAAGCTGGGTAAATTCTGTGTTGTTCTGTTCTGCATTTTATTATCCTGCTATTTATTTCTGTGCTGGTAATATTCTGTGATCTGTGTTAATATTAGTTTATAAGCTTCCACAATTAATTTTTATAATTAACACTATCACCCTATTCACCCCCCTCTAGGGTGAAATCGATCCTACAAAAATTTCATAAAATTTCAATTAATAACGTTATTAAAACCAGTTAAATTTACGGGTATTTACATTCTCCCCCACTCAAAACTTTTCGTCCTCGAAAAGGAAGGAGGTAGGAGAGTAGAATAAGTAGAAAAAAATAGATTTGAAAACAAAATAAACAATTAGTTTAAGCCTTATAGCTTTCAATTTTAAATAAACCTATATTCAACAATTAGTTTTTAAATTCACGGTTTCCATTAAATTGATTTGATATCACACTTATTAATGTTAGGTGCAAAAGGTTTCTTTCAAATGAAATTCAATTTAAATTCAACTAATTCAAGATACTACCTTAAGTTGATTTAATTCTATTTATTAACTTTCAAGACAAAAAAAAATTCTTCTATTAATCACACCTATTATTTGTTTAACCTATTATTCTATTTATCTCCATAAACATTTTATAATTTTAAATTTAAATGGATAACATTTATTATACGCACTCACATTTTATTTATGAAGACAATTTTATATTGTATATTATCAAATTTCCTAAATTAACAATTTCAAAGATCATAAATTTGAACAGTCGTTTATTATAATCGTACTTTATTCGACAAATTTAATCCTTCTTTATTCCAAATTATTATTAAATTTATTCTACTTAATATATCTTATCACATTTATATTAAGATATTTACATTTATCATAACTACTCAAATTTATTTTTTAAAATTTCCTTTGATATCATTTTCTACTGTATAATATTCAATTACATAATTAACTTTTGAAAATTTAGGTAAGTTATATATAATGCAATGGAGTATTATCCAAATAAAAATTTACAATTTTCTTATTTCAAGTTAAGTATTTAGTCAAAACTTTTGGCTTCATTGAAGATCGTCCTTAAATCAAAAGAATTAATTTTCAATTAACTTTAAACCATCTTATAAATGAAGTAGGTATATCAGATTTAAAATCTTCAATATATAATAAATCAAGTCATTGTTTAGAATTTCAAATCAATTTATTTTTCAAAACAAACCATAGCAAAGCTTCAGAATGATTTGGCCGTCATCGCCGAAATTATTTTTCAGCGACAAAGAGAAGAGCACTTATTAAACATCTAATATTTCTTTGAAATGATTTCTATTCGAAAATATTTTAGATACTATATGCTTTAAAACTTTTAAAATCAAAGTTTGAAATCATCGGAAACCAAATTCTCAAATTCCTGATTTACATTCATTTCAAATTCCAAAATTCCAAATCAAATTATAACTAGGCTTTATAAATTCATTTATTTATGTTGGTAAAATCAATGGTTTACAAAAACAATAAATGAAAATCAAATATTATTATTTCTGACAACAAATTCATTATCAATTTAATTTCATAAAACTTATATTTATATATAATATAATCATACAAAACTATTTTTTTTACCAAATTTGAAAATAATATTGTGTCAGTTTGCTCTGTTCAAGCGTTTTGGAAATCCTATCGATCGCGTTGATCAGACGAATCGATCGGAAACCCAAACCAACATCAACAACTCAAAAAACACAATATATAAAACATTTATAACATTTTTCTTTTATATATTAATTTACAAATACACTTGCTCGCTTGACGATACGACAATGGATTTCAAAGCAAGAATAGAGATTCAAATTTAATGGAAATCAAATCAGATAGAATTTTGATTCGAAAAATAGGTTTCAAACAAAGATAAGATGATTAGATAACAAAATAGGAAGATTGATAAGTTTATATAGATCGCGGGAAACCTTAACCGAGTCGATCGTAACTTCAAGAATAAGATCGATGCTGAATTCCGAGGTAAATCAACATTCGATCTTAAGAGATAGAATTTAGGTATAACAGGAGATACATAGCATCGGAAACCGAGGATACAGAAATCTCCGGTAAATCGATGTCTATTATAAATGAGTTTCACCCTTTTATAAACTATTCGAAGTTTGGCGAGACCGCCAATTCATTATAAGGGTCATTCGAAGTGGAGTTATGGGATGTTCCAAAATTGAAAGATGACGAATACTGAGGGACACGAATGAATTTTGAAACCGCAGGGAATATTCCAAAATTCAAAGGAATTGAGTCAAAAGGAAGAGTTTGAAACTCGAGTGGGAGTGATTCTGTGATGACCCCATATATTTTTATCCCAAAAATTATTATATTCTTGTTTTTTTTTTGCATAAGGAAATATATATATATATATATATATATTCCATGGTGTTAAGTTTAAATATTTAGGAAATTCATTTAATCTGTTTCCCAAGATCCTAAGTTACCAATATAATTATACCAGTTCATAATTCACCATATAATAGCTCTACATATTTGATGATATGTTTGCTTCTTTTTGTTTTTGAATGAGATGATATTTACATCAGTTTCTATACATATAAGTATGATGGTGCAGGCACTGTGCACCTTTGTTTTTTTTTCTACTCATTCTGCATATATATAACTACTGATATATGATACAATATTTAGGTGTTAAGAAATATAACTGAAAGGAGTATAATTGTTAGTATGAACTTACAAATCTGCTTTCACTATCAAATTTTCATTTCAGGTTACACAGTTATATTTGCTCTACATTTTTCAGGTTGGTTGAAAACACATACTGGTTTGCTTCGAGTTTATATTTCAAAAACTTGGAGTTTTTCAGTTGCTTTCTTCGAGTTGGAAACACTTGCACCACATGAATTGCAGAGAAGTGATTCCAGACTATAAGGATCTGACACTTAACCATTTGAGTTGGTCATGATCCCATTCCTTCAATATTCAAAACCATATTTCTGTGTAAATCATTTCCACAAACATTCTTTCTTATCTCCACTTTGCTTTTATCTTATAAAAGTTTCTATAAGATTTTATTTTCCCAGGTTTTCAGACACAAAACCAAAATGTTTCCAAATCTATTTCTTTTGAAACTCTTTCTGTTTTTAAATCAACTGCATAAACATAAGTCATGCATTTTCTCAAGGATTATACACCACCCAATGTACATTACAGTTCAAGCATAATTTATCTTGTTCAAATTTCACAAGCTTATTTTGTTTTTATGCAAAATCTGTTGCACTTGCCATTCTTAATTGTCATTATTATAACACCAATCAGTTTCAAGCAAAAGAACAAGGGACTGATATGCACATATATTATATAGCTATGATATATCAGATTTTCACAGACTTCAAAAGATAACTAAACATTTTATAAGAGCATCATCTAGCTACTTGCCATAAGACTTCACTCATCACAATATTAGTTAGATACATGTCATAATCCAAACACCCAGGAAAAAGAAAAACATCTTCACTATCTAACTTATAATTACTAATAATAATCAGGTCTTCCACTACAGGCAATCTGCAAATACAAGCATTGTTTCTCTTATTTATACTAGCAGCTAATGCCTCCTTCATTCATCATGTCACTTTTTACTTACCTGCATGCAAATCATTGAGCTGCCCCATTTATATGAGACACCCAGATGTTTGCAAGGCAAACAAAAGGGTCAGTTTACACTGGTATGAGCATTAATAAATTCTATACAAGTTTACAAATCTTATGAACTTTTGTCACTTTCATAATCTAGCAGTTTATAAACTAGGCACATCAGCAAAATAGCTAGGTGACCTCAAGTATACAACCATACATTCAACATACATGCAACAAGCCATGCATTATTCACAACATCATAAATAAATTCAGGTTATGTTCTAACAGATTTTTCCCCCAGCAGATCATTAAGGTTACCACATTAAACCTTATTTAATTTACAGCTTTGTTCAGATATTATAACCCAGAGATTTTAAATCTCATACCCATTTTATTTAAGGTCTAAATCCCCCTGTCAAATGAACACAAGTATGCATTGTAAAGGAAATCTCCCAGTTAGTCTTACTTATTCCAATCACACAAAGGCCTCAGGGTGCATTTGCACCATGCATATACTTTCCCCCACCTGAAGAAAGCAGATCATTGACTAACTCCAAGTGACCTGATTAATTTTCTTTATTTAATCATAGAGTTTATCGAAAACTCCCCCTCCAATTTTTATGGTTAGCTTATTAAGCCCCTGCTTATAGCTTATTCATAAAAAAAACTTCAACCCATTCATGTTTTCAGAAAACATAAATACTCTTTAGTACAGTCTTTTCTTATTGCAGAGATTTTTCATCATGTATATGATCTTTCCTATATTAACTTAAGCATTATGATCCTGTTATTATTCTATTGCAGAGGTATGGGCAGAGGTGTTTGTTAAAAATTCATCAAAACCCAGAAAAGCCTTCTATCTTATTATTTAGAATATAAACATGAGCTAGACCTTCATCTTGCTGCCTATGTTCAAAATAATTTAGATCCATACTTAACAATAGTGAAAACAGAATTAAAAATGCTCAAACCATATAAGTTTGGAAAAAAAAACTATCATACAAAACTCCAAACAGAAATATACAACAACATCCATTTCATCCATATCAAACCATTTCAAAGGTTTAAATACTACTTTTAATACTTTTAGGCTGCCTACCAGAGGACTTAATGCCATTGCATAGAATGAATTAATGCTCACCTATTTTTTTTTTTCTGTATTATCTTGCTCCTCTACTCTGCATATGCCTTCAGGACTGCATACTCATTTTTCTTCTAGTTGTTTTATATGTATATGTTTTTCTGAGAGGATGATGATGATCCTTGTGGTGTGCAGGTTTTATAAAGCTGTTTTTAGGGTTTAAGGAAATGGGTAATTCCTTTGATACCCCTTTTTTTTTTATGCACAGTTTACACTGATGCATGGTCCTCAATTGGAATTATCCCCACTTGATTTCCTTTAGTAGTTATTTCGGGATTTCCAATACTTTAATTTCTGCATGCTATTTCTATGACCTCATCCCATTCATGCCATATGCATGTGACCTTGTACATTTTTTTTTTTGCTCTATCTTTATAAAAAACTGTAACCTGTTTGCATTTTCTACCTAGCCACCTTTTCCATTAAATTATATACACCATCATATACTATTATGTGATATAAAAATTATTTATACTATATTACTTTTATTCCACCCCTTAAAACATCAACTTTTATATATTTATATATATGTGTGTTATAAAAAAAATTATACATACACACAAGTTTATTTGTCTTTTTTTTTCTCTTTCAACATGATTACTTAAGTCATTTAAAATTTCATAAATTTCCATTACATTTTACTTCTTAAATTAAACAGGAAATTCCCTATATTTTAAATACATATATTCATATAATTCTTTAGTCATAAAACTATTTGTTTTAAGTCAAAACCTTTTTTTTTTTATAACTTCTGAAATTCTTGAAATAAATATAACTTTCATTTTATTTTAGTTTAGGGTCATTACATACCCTCCCCCTTAAAGGAATTATGTCCCCATAATTTCTTCTAATTTCTCCAATTAAAAATATTAATTCATAGCCTGTTTTAATTCCATAACCCCATACTCACATTTTATGAAAGCAAGCAATGCATAAGAATATTCAGAGAATTATTATAAACTACTTAAACATACCTTTCCATCAGTAAACAAGTTGGGGTATTTAGCCCTCATTTTGTCCTCCACCTCCCATGTACAATCATTGGTGTCCAAGCTCCATTGAATTTTTACCAGTTTGATCACCTTGTTTAAATCCCTATAGTCTACACACAACCTCATTGTTCCATCATGTTTCTTGACAAAGAGCACTGGGGAACCCCAACTAGAACTACTTGATCTTATGAATCCTTTCTCTTCTAATTCTTCTAGTTGATGTTTTAATTCTACCAGTTCTTTTGGACCCATCCTATAAGGCTTTTTAATTATTGGATTTGTTCCTGGCATTAACTTTATTTTGAACTCAACTGGTCTATTCTGAGGAATTCCTCTCACTTCTCCAAACACATCTGTGTAATCATTAACTACTGGAATTTCCTCTATTTTTAATTCCTTTTGAATTTCATTTATACTCCAAATTTTATTAAAACATGTGTTCTTTGCTATTTCACTTAGAACTGTAATTCTTTTGCCTTCATTTGTCTCCAAAGAAATAGTAAGATTTTCTAAATTTAAAATTGCTTTATTTTTCATTAACCAATCTACCCCCAATATAATCCCAATACCAGGATAATTTAAAGTATATAGATCTGAATCAAAACCATAACCTCCTATAATTAATTTCAGACCCATACACTTCATTCTTAGCATACAATGACTCCCTATGGGACTGTGTATAGTTAAAGGTTGTTCAATAGAAACACAAGCAAGTGCTAATTTATTTACAATTTCCAAAGATATCAGTGAATGTGAGGCACCAGTGTCATATACTACTGATATTGGTTGGGTATTGATTAGAATTATACCTTCAAGTTGTCCAACATTTTCAGTGGTGTTGGTTGCCAAAGCTCCTACCCTTGCTGTTTTCTTATGAGTCTCTGGACAGTCCTTCTTTAAATGTCCCATCTTTCCACAGTTATAGCAGCTTCCTTTTGGTATTTTTGGGTCAGGGCATTGGTTACTGTAATGTCCAGCTTTTCCACAGTTAAAACAATGAGTAAATTTCTTGCTTTCAGATGCTATTGCTCCTTCCCCTTTCTTAACTCCTTTACTTGCATTTCTCTTGTCATAAGGTTGCACTTTGTTCTGGCCTCCCTTCTTCTTATTGAGCTTCATGTTCCTGAATTTCTCTCTTGTGGTATCATGTTGCTCAAAAGAGAGTGTTAGATCAATCACTTGATCAAAAGTTTTATCTTTATATGGTAACATTGCCCTGGATAGATTGGGGTTCAAGCCTTGAATGTACCTTGCATTCTTTGCTTCTGCATTCCCTATCAACACCATTCCATATTTAGATAATGCTTCAAACTTCTGAGTATACTCATTTACACTCATGCTTCCTTGCCTTAATCTAATAAAATCTTCAAGCAGTGTGGCTTTGGCAGATGCTGGGATAAATCTGGCCTCAAGCATGACTTTGAAATCATTCCAAATGTTATCATTTTCTGGCCTTCCTACTATCACAACCTCCCACCAGTCCAGTGCAACCCCCTTCAATTTCCTTGAAGCTATTTGTCTTTTCCTTTGGTCATTGATTTGCATATCTGTAAAGACCCTCTCCATAGTCCTTATCCACATTTGAACACCCATAGCTCCTTCAGTGCCTTCAAAATCCTTTCCTCCCAAATTGGTACAAGTCTTGAGTAGTTTGGAGAGCTCCTCATGAAGATTATCTTGCCTTGGTGCCATTCCATCCCTCAAAGCCCTCATAAAATCTTCCATGCTTATCACAGGTGGCTCACGTGATGGTCCTGCACCTGCGTGATGTCTGGGTCCTACCATAATGCTATAGATATAATTTTTAAGTTAGTTTATTTACCCCCATATTCTTAATATCTTTACTTTGTTCATTTATTTGATTTAGGTGTACCCTATACATGTATCTCAAGCATACATTTCAGTCATACAAAAACATCCAACCTCAAGAATTCAATCAATGCATTCAATCATCCATATACATACTATAATGTTTACTATGTTATTTAAAACATAGCTCTGATACCAACTGTGATGACCCCATATATTTTTATCCCAAAAATTATTATATTCTTGTTTTTTTTCTGCATAAGGAAATATATATATATATATATATTCCATGGTGTTAAGTTTAAATATTTAGGAAATTCATTTAATCTGTTTCCCAAGATCCTAAGTTACCAATATAATTATACCAGTTCATAATTCACCATATAATAGCTCTACATATTTGATGATATGTTTGCTTCTTTTTATTTTTGAATGAGATGATATTTACATCAGTTTCTATACATATAAGTATGATGGTGCAGGCACTGTGCACCTTTTTTTTTTCTTTTCTACTCATTCTGCATATATATAACTACTGATATATGATACAATATTTAGGTGTTAAGAAATATAACTGAAAGGAGTATAATTGTTAGTATGAACTTACAAATCTGCTTTCACTATCAAATTTTCATTTCAGGTTACACAGTTATATTTGCTCTACATTTTTCAGGTTGGTTGAAAACACATACTGGTTTGCTTCGAGTTTATATTTCAAAAACTTGGAGTTTTTCAGTTGCTTTCTTCGAGTTGGAAACACTTGCACCACATGAATTGCAGAGAAGTGATTCCAGACTATAAGGATCTGACACTTAACCATTTGAGTTGGTCATGATCCCATTCCTTCAATATTCAAAACCATATTTCTGTGTAAATCATTTCCACAAACATTCTTTCTTATCTCCACTTTGCTTTTATCTTATAAAAGTTTCTATAAGATTTTATTTTCCCAGGTTTTCAGACACAAAACCAAAATGTTTCCAAATCTATTTCTTTTGAAACTCTTTCTGTTTTTAAATCAACTGCATAAACATAAGTCATGCATTTTCTCAAGGATTATACACCACCCAATGTACATTACAGTTCAAGCATAATTTATCTTGTTCAAATTTCACAAGCTTATTTTGTTTTTATGCAAAATCTGTTGCACTTGCCATTCTTAATTGTCATTATTATAACACCAATCAGTTTCAAGCAAAAGAACAAGGGACTGATATGCACATATATTATATAGCTATGATATATCAGATTTTCACAGACTTCAAAAGATAACTAAACATTTTATAAGAGCATCATCTAGCTACTTGCCATAAGACTTCACTCATCACAATATTAGTTAGATACATGTCATAATCCAAACACCCAGGAAAAAGAAAAACATCTTCACTATCTAACTTATAATTACTAATAATAATCAGGTCTTCCACTACAGGCAATCTGCAAATACAAGCATTGTTTCTCTTATTTATACTAGCAGCTAATGCCTCCTTCATTCATCATGTCACTTTTTACTTACCTGCATGCAAATCATTGAGCTGCCCCATTTATATGAGACACCCAGATGTTTGCAAGGCAAACAAAAGGGTCAGTTTACACTGGTATGAGCATTAATAAATTCTATACAAGTTTACAAATCTTATGAACTTTTGTCACTTTCATAATCTAGCAGTTTATAAACTAGGCACATCAGCAAAATAGCTAGGTGACCTCAAGTATACAACCATACATTCAACATACATGCAACAAGCCATGCATTATTCACAACATCATAAATAAATTCAGGTTATGTTCTAACAGATTTTTCCCCCAGCAGATCATTAAGGTTACCACATTAAACCTTATTTAATTTACAGCTTTGTTCAGATATTATAACCCAGAGATTTTAAATCTCATACCCCATTTTATTTAAGGTCTAAATCCCCCTGTCAAATGAACACAAGTATGCATTGTAAAGGAAATCTCCCAGTTAGTCTTACTTATTCCAATCACACAAAGGCCTTAGGGTGCATTTGCACCATGCATATACTTTCCCCCACCTGAAGAAAGCAGATCATTGACTAACTCCAAGTGACCTGATTAATTTTCTTTATTTAATCATAGAGTTTATCGAAAACTCCCCCTCCAATTTTTATGGTTAGCTTATTAAGCCCCTGCTTATAGCTTATTCATAAAAAAAACTTCAACCCATTCATGTTTTCAGAAAACATAAATACTCTTTAGTACAGTCTTTTCTTATTGCAGAGATTTTTCATCATGTATATGATCTTTCCTATATTAACTTAAGCATTATGATCCTGTTATTATTCTATTGCAGAGGTATGGGCAGAGGTGTTTGTTAAAAATTCATCAAAACCCAGAAAAGCCTTCTATCTTATTATTTAGAATATAAACATGAGCTAGACCTTCATCTTGCTGCCTATGTTCAAAATAATTTAGATCCATACTTAACAATAGTGAAAACAGAATTAAAAATGCTCAAACCATATAAGTTTGGAAAAAAAAACTATCATACAAAACTCCAAACAGAAATATACAACAACATCCATTTCATCCATATCAAACCATTTCAAAGGTTTAAATACTACTTTTAATACTTTTAGGCTGCCTACCAGAGGACTTAATGCCATTGCATAGAATGAATTAATGCTCACCTATTTTTTTTTTTCTGTATTATCTTGCTCCTCTACTCTGCATATGCCTTCAGGACTGCATACTCATTTTTCTTCTAGTTGTTTTATATGTATATGTTTTTCTGAGAGGATGATGATGATCCTTGTGGTGTGCAGGTTTTATAAAGCTGTTTTTAGGGTTTAAGGAAATGGGTAATTCCTTTGATACCCCTTTTTTTTTTATGCACAGTTTACACTGATGCATGGTCCTCAATTGGAATTATCCCCACTTGATTTCCTTTAGTAGTTATTTCGGGATTTCCAATACTTTAATTTCTGCATGCTATTTCTATGACCTCATCCCATTCATGCCATATGCATGTGACCTTGTACATTTTTTTTTTTTGCTCTATCTTTATAAAAAACTGTAACCTGTTTGCATTTTCTACCTAGCCACCTTTTCCATTAAATTATATACACCATCATATACTATTATGTGATATAAAAATTATTTATACTATATTACTTTTATTCCACCCCTTAAAACATCAACTTTTATATATTTATATATATGTGTGTTATAAAAAAAATTATACATACACACAAGTTTATTTGTCTTTTTTTTTTCTCTTTCAACATGATTACTTAAGTCATTTAAAATTTCATAAATTTCCATTACATTTTACTTCTTAAATTAAACAGGAAATTCCCTATATTTTAAATACATATATTCATATAATTCTTTAGTCATAAAACTATTTGTTTTAAGTCAAAACCTTTTTTTTTTTATAACTTCTGAAATTCTTGAAATAAATATAACTTTCATTTTATTTTAGTTTAGGGTCATTACATACCCTCCCCCTTAAAGGAATTATGTCCCCATAATTTCTTCTAATTTCTCCAATTAAAAATATTAATTCATAGCCTGTTTTAATTCCATAACCCCATACTCACATTTTATGAAAGCAAGCAATGCATAAGAATATTCAGAGAATTATTATAAACTACTTAAACATACCTTTCCATCAGTAAACAAGTTGGGGTATTTAGCCCTCATTTTGTCCTCCACCTCCCATGTACAATCATTGGTGTCCAAGCTCCATTGAATTTTTACCAGTTTGATCACCTTGTTTAAATCCCTATAGTCTACACACAACCTCATTGTTCCATCATGTTTCTTGACAAAGAGCACTGGGGAACCCCAACTAGAACTACTTGATCTTATGAATCCTTTCTCTTCTAATTCTTCTAGTTGATGTTTTAATTCTACCAGTTCTTTTGGACCCATCCTATAAGGCTTTTTAATTATTGGATTTGTTCCTGGCATTAACTTTATTTTGAACTCAACTGGTCTATTCTGAGGAATTCCTCTCACTTCTCCAAACACATCTGTGTAATCATTAACTACTGGAATTTCCTCTATTTTTAATTCCTTTTGAATTTCATTTATACTCCAAATTTTATTAAAACATGTGTTCTTTGCTATTTCACTTAGAACTGTAATTCTTTTGCCTTCATTTGTCTCCAAAGAAATAGTAAGATTTTCTAAATTTAAAATTGCTTTATTTTTCATTAACCAATCTACCCCCAATATAATCCCAATACCAGGATAATTTAAAGTATATAGATCTGAATCAAAACCATAACCTCCTATAATTAATTTCAGACCCATACACTTCATTCTTAGCATACAATGACTCCCTATGGGACTGTGTATAGTTAAAGGTTGTTCAATAGAAACACAAGCAAGTGCTAATTTATTTACAATTTCCAAAGATATCAGTGAATGTGAGGCACCAGTGTCATATACTACTGATATTGGTTGGGTATTGATTAGAATTATACCTTCAAGTTGTCCAACATTTTCAGTGGTGTTGGTTGCCAAAGCTCCTACCCTTGCTGTTTTCTTATGAGTCTCTGGACAGTCCTTCTTTAAATGTCCCATCTTTCCACAGTTATAGCAGCTTCCTTTTGGTATTTTTGGGTCAGGGCATTGGTTACTGTAATGTCCAGCTTTTCCACAGTTAAAACAATGAGTAAATTTCTTGCTTTCAGATGCTATTGCTCCTTCCCCTTTCTTAACTCCTTTACTTGCATTTCTCTTGTCATAAGGTTGCACTTTGTTCTGGCCTCCCTTCTTCTTATTGAGCTTCATGTTCCTGAATTTCTCTCTTGTGGTATCATGTTGCTCAAAAGAGAGTGTTAGATCAATCACTTGATCAAAAGTTTTATCTTTATATGGTAACATTGCCCTGGATAGATTGGGGTTCAAGCCTTGAATGTACCTTGCATTCTTTGCTTCTGCATTCCCTATCAACACCATTCCATATTTAGATAATGCTTCAAACTTCTGAGTATACTCATTTACACTCATGCTTCCTTGCCTTAATCTAATAAAATCTTCAAGCAGTGTGGCTTTGGCAGATGCTGGGATAAATCTGGCCTCAAGCATGACTTTGAAATCATTCCAAATGTTATCATTTTCTGGCCTTCCTACTATCACAACCTCCCACCAGTCCAGTGCAACCCCCTTCAATTTCCTTGAAGCTATTTGTCTTTTCCTTTGGTCATTGATTTGCATATCTGTAAAGACCCTCTCCATAGTCCTTATCCACATTTGAACACCCATAGCTCCTTCAGTGCCTTCAAAATCCTTTCCTCCCAAATTGGTACAAGTCTTGAGTAGTTTGGAGAGCTCCTCATGAAGATTATCTTGCCTTGGTGCCATTCCATCCCTCAAAGCCCTCATAAAATCTTCCATGCTTATCACAGGTGGCTCACGTGATGGTCCTGCACCTGCGTGATGTCTGGGTCCTACCATAATGCTATAGATATAATTTTTAAGTTAGTTTATTTACCCCCATATTCTTAATATCTTTACTTTGTTCATTTATTTGATTTAGGTGTACCCTATACATGTATCTCAAGCATACATTTCAGTCATACAAAAACATCCAACCTCAAGAATTCAATCAATGCATTCAATCATCCATATACATACTATAATGTTTACTATGTTATTTAAAACATAGCTCTGATACCAACTGTGATGACCCCATATATTTTTATCCCAAAAATTATTATATTCTTGTTTTTTTTCTGCATAAGGAAATATATATATATATATATATATATTCCATGGTGTTAAGTTTAAATATTTAGGAAATTCATTTAATCTGTTTCCCAAGATCCTAAGTTACCAATATAATTATACCAGTTCATAATTCACCATATAATAGCTCTACATATTTGATGATATGTTTGCTTCTTTTTATTTTTGAATGAGATGATATTTACATCAGTTTCTATACATATAAGTATGATGGTGCAGGCACTGTGCACCTTTTTTTTTTTTCTACTCATTCTGCATATATATAACTACTGATATATGATACAATATTTAGGTGTTAAGAAATATAACTGAAAGGAGTATAATTGTTAGTATGAACTTACAAATCTGCTTTCACTATCAAATTTTCATTTCAGGTTACACAGTTATATTTGCTCTACATTTTTCAGGTTGGTTGAAAACACATACTGGTTTGCTTCGAGTTTATATTTCAAAAACTTGGAGTTTTTCAGTTGCTTTCTTCGAGTTGGAAACACTTGCACCACATGAATTGCAGAGAAGTGATTCCAGACTATAAGGATCTGACACTTAACCATTTGAGTTGGTCATGATCCCATTCCTTCAATATTCAAAACCATATTTCTGTGTAAATCATTTCCACAAACATTCTTTCTTATCTCCACTTTGCTTTTATCTTATAAAAGTTTCTATAAGATTTTATTTTCCCAGGTTTTCAGACACAAAACCAAAATGTTTCCAAATCTATTTCTTTTGAAACTCTTTCTGTTTTTAAATCAACTGCATAAACATAAGTCATGCATTTTCTCAAGGATTATACACCACCCAATGTACATTACAGTTCAAGCATAATTTATCTTGTTCAAATTTCACAAGCTTATTTTGTTTTTATGCAAAATCTGTTGCACTTGCCATTCTTAATTGTCATTATTATAACACCAATCAGTTTCAAGCAAAAGAACAAGGGACTGATATGCACATATATTATATAGCTATGATATATCAGATTTTCACAGACTTCAAAAGATAACTAAACATTTTATAAGAGCATCATCTAGCTACTTGCCATAAGACTTCACTCATCACAATATTAGTTAGATACATGTCATAATCCAAACACCCAGGAAAAAGAAAAACATCTTCACTATCTAACTTATAATTACTAATAATAATCAGGTCTTCCACTACAGGCAATCTGCAAATACAAGCATTGTTTCTCTTATTTATACTAGCAGCTAATGCCTCCTTCATTCATCATGTCACTTTTTACTTACCTGCATGCAAATCATTGAGCTGCCCCATTTATATGAGACACCCAGATGTTTGCAAGGCAAACAAAAGGGTCAGTTTACACTGGTATGAGCATTAATAAATTCTATACAAGTTTACAAATCTTATGAACTTTTGTCACTTTCATAATCTAGCAGTTTATAAACTAGGCACATCAGCAAAATAGCTAGGTGACCTCAAGTATACAACCATACATTCAACATACATGCAACAAGCCATGCATTATTCACAACATCATAAATAAATTCAGGTTATGTTCTAACAGATTTTTCCCCCAGCAGATCATTAAGGTTACCACATTAAACCTTATTTAATTTACAGCTTTGTTCAGATATTATAACCCAGAGATTTTAAATCTCATACCCCATTTTATTTAAGGTCTAAATCCCCCTGTCAAATGAACACAAGTATGCATTGTGAAGGAAATCTCCCAGTTAGTCTTACTTATTCCAATCACACAAAGGCCTCAGGGTGCATTTGCACCATGCATATACTTTCCCCCACCTGAAGAAAGCAGATCATTGACTAACTCCAAGTGACCTGATTAATTTTCTTTATTTAATCATAGAGTTTATCGAAAACTCCCCCTCCAATTTTTATGGTTAGCTTATTAAGCCCCTGCTTATAGCTTATTCATAAAAAAAACTTCAACCCATTCATGTTTTCAGAAAACATAAATACTCTTTAGTACAGTCTTTTCTTATTGCAGAGATTTTTCATCATGTATATGATCTTTCCTATATTAACTTAAGCATTATGATCCTGTTATTATTCTATTGCAGAGGTATGGGCAGAGGTGTTTGTTAAAAATTCATCAAAACCCAGAAAAGCCTTCTATCTTATTATTTAGAATATAAACATGAGCTAGACCTTCATCTTGCTGCCTATGTTCAAAATAATTTAGATCCATACTTAACAATAGTGAAAACAGAATTAAAAATGCTCAAACCATATAAGTTTGGAAAAAAAAACTATCATACAAAACTCCAAACAGAAATATACAACAACATCCATTTCATCCATATCAAACCATTTCAAAGGTTTAAATACTACTTTTAATACTTTTAGGCTGCCTACCAGAGGACTTAATGCCATTGCATAGAATGAATTAATGCTCACCTATTTTTTTTTTTCTGTATTATCTTGCTCCTCTACTCTGCATATGCCTTCAGGACTGCATACTCATTTTTCTTCTAGTTGTTTTATATGTATATGTTTTTCTGAGAGGATGATGATGATCCTTGTGGTGTGCAGGTTTTATAAAGCTGTTTTTAGGGTTTAAGGAAATGGGTAATTCCTTTGATACCCCTTTTTTTTTATGCACAGTTTACACTGATGCATGGTCCTCAATTGGAATTATCCCCACTTGATTTCCTTTAGTAGTTATTTCGGGATTTCCAATACTTTAATTTCTGCATGCTATTTCTATGACCTCATCCCATTCATGCCATATGCATGTGACCTTGTACATTTTTTTTTTTTGCTCTATCTTTATAAAAAACTGTAACCTGTTTGCATTTTCTACCTAGCCACCTTTTCCATTAAATTATATACACCATCATATACTATTATGTGATATAAAAATTATTTATACTATATTACTTTTATTCCACCCCTTAAAACATCAACTTTTATATATTTATATATATGTGTGTTATAAAAAAAATTATACATACACACAAGTTTATTTGTCTTTTTTTTTTCTCTTTCAACATGATTACTTAAGTCATTTAAAATTTCATAAATTTCCATTACATTTTACTTCTTAAATTAAACAGGAAATTCCCTATATTTTAAATACATATATTCATATAATTCTTTAGTCATAAAACTATTTGTTTTAAGTCAAAACCTTTTTTTTTTATAACTTCTGAAATTCTTGAAATAAATATAACTTTCATTTTATTTTAGTTTAGGGTCATTACATACCCTCCCCCTTAAAGGAATTATGTCCCCATAATTTCTTCTAATTTCTCCAATTAAAAATATTAATTCATAGCCTGTTTTAATTCCATAACCCCATACTCACATTTTATGAAAGCAAGCAATGCATAAGAATATTCAGAGAATTATTATAAACTACTTAAACATACCTTTCCATCAGTAAACAAGTTGGGGTATTTAGCCCTCATTTTGTCCTCCACCTCCCATGTACAATCATTGGTGTCCAAGCTCCATTGAATTTTTACCAGTTTGATCACCTTGTTTAAATCCCTATAGTCTACACACAACCTCATTGTTCCATCATGTTTCTTGACAAAGAGCACTGGGGAACCCCAACTAGAACTACTTGATCTTATGAATCCTTTCTCTTCTAATTCTTCTAGTTGATGTTTTAATTCTACCAGTTCTTTTGGACCCATCCTATAAGGCTTTTTAATTATTGGATTTGTTCCTGGCATTAACTTTATTTTGAACTCAACTGGTCTATTCTGAGGAATTCCTCTCACTTCTCCAAACACATCTGTGTAATCATTAACTACTGGAATTTCCTCTATTTTTAATTCCTTTTGAATTTCATTTATACTCCAAATTTTATTAAAACATGTGTTCTTTGCTATTTCACTTAGAACTGTAATTCTTTTGCCTTCATTTGTCTCCAAAGAAATAGTAAGATTTTCTAAATTTAAAATTGCTTTATTTTTCATTAACCAATCTACCCCCAATATAATCCCAATACCAGGATAATTTAAAGTATATAGATCTGAATCAAAACCATAACCTCCTATAATTAATTTCAGACCCATACACTTCATTCTTAGCATACAATGACTCCTTATGGGACTGTGTATAGTTAAAGGTTGTTCAATAGAAACACAAGCAAGTGCTAATTTATTTACAATTTCCAAAGATATCAGTGAATGTGAGGCACCAGTGTCATATACTACTGATATTGGTTGGGTATTGATTAGAATTATACCTTCAAGTTGTCCAACATTTTCAGTGGTGTTGGTTGCCAAAGCTCCTACCCTTGCTGTTTTCTTATGAGTCTCTGGACAGTCCTTCTTTAAATGTCCCATCTTTCCACAGTTATAGCAGCTTCCTTTTGGTATTTTTGGGTCAGGGCATTGGTTACTGTAATGTCCAGCTTTTCCACAGTTAAAACAATGAGTAAATTTCTTGCTTTCAGATGCTATTGCTCCTTCCCCTTTCTTAACTCCTTTACTTGCATTTCTCTTGTCATAAGGTTGCACTTTGTTCTGGCCTCCCTTCTTCTTATTGAGCTTCATGTTCCTGAATTTCTCTCTTGTGGTATCATGTTGCTCAAAAGAGAGTGTTAGATCAATCACTTGATCAAAAGTTTTATCTTTATATGGTAACATTGCCCTGGATAGATTGGGGTTCAAGCCTTGAATGTACCTTGCATTCTTTGCTTCTGCATTCCCTATCAACACCATTCCATATTTAGATAATGCTTCAAACTTCTGAGTATACTCATTTACACTCATGCTTCCTTGCCTTAATCTAATAAAATCTTCAAGCAGTGTGGCTTTGGCAGATGCTGGGATAAATCTGGCCTCAAGCATGACTTTGAAATCATTCCAAATGTTATCATTTTCTGGCCTTCCTACTATCACAACCTCCCACCAGTCCAGTGCAACCCCCTTCAATTTCCTTGAAGCTATTTGTCTTTTCCTTTGGTCATTGATTTGCATATCTGTAAAGACCCTCTCCATAGTCCTTATCCACATTTGAACACCCATAGCTCCTTCAGTGCCTTCAAAATCCTTTCCTCCCAAATTGGTACAAGTCTTGAGTAGTTTGGAGAGCTCCTCATGAAGATTATCTTGCCTTGGTGCCATTCCATCCCTCAAAGCCCTCATAAAATCTTCCATGCTTATCACAGGTGGCTCACGTGATGGTCCTGCACCTGCGTGATGTCTGGGTCCTACCATAATGCTATAGATATAATTTTTAAGTTAGTTTATTTACCCCCATATTCTTAATATCTTTACTTTGTTCATTTATTTGATTTAGGTGTACCCTATACATGTATCTCAAGCATACATTTCAGTCATACAAAAACATCCAACCTCAAGAATTCAATCAATGCATTCAATCATCCATATACATACTATAATGTTTACTATGTTATTTAAAACATAGCTCTGATACCAACTGTGATGACCCCATATATTTTTATCCCAAAAATTATTATATTCTTGTTTTTTTTCTGCATAAGGAAATATATATATATATATATATATTCCATGGTGTTAAGTTTAAATATTTAGGAAATTCATTTAATCTGTTTCCCAAGATCCTAAGTTACCAATATAATTATACCATTTCATAATTCACCATATAATAGCTCTACATATTTGATGATATGTTTGCTTCTTTTTATTTTTGAATGAGATGATATTTACATCAGTTTCTATACATATAAGTATGATGGTGCAGGCACTGTGCACCTTTTTTTTTTTTCTACTCATTCTGCATATATATAACTACTGATATATGATACAATATTTAGGTGTTAAGAAATATAACTGAAAGGAGTATAATTGTTAGTATGAACTTACAAATCTGCTTTCACTATCAAATTTTCATTTCAGGTTACACAGTTATATTTGCTCTACATTTTTCAGGTTGGTTGAAAACACATACTGGTTTGCTTCGAGTTTATATTTCAAAAACTTGGAGTTTTTCAGTTGCTTTCTTCGAGTTGGAAACACTTGCACCACATGAATTGCAGAGAAGTGATTCCAGACTATAAGGATCTGACACTTAACCATTTGAGTTGGTCATGATCCCATTCCTTCAATATTCAAAACCATATTTCTGTGTAAATCATTTCCACAAACATTCTTTCTTATCTCCACTTTGCTTTTATCTTATAAAAGTTTCTATAAGATTTTATTTTCCCAGGTTTTCAGACACAAAACCAAAATGTTTCCAAATCTATTTCTTTTGAAACTCTTTCTGTTTTTAAATCAACTGCATAAACATAAGTCATGCATTTTCTCAAGGATTATACACCACCCAATGTACATTACAGTTCAAGCATAATTTATCTTGTTCAAATTTCACAAGCTTATTTTGTTTTTATGCAAAATCTGTTGCACTTGCCATTCTTAATTGTCATTATTATAACACCAATCAGTTTCAAGCAAAAGAACAAGGGACTGATATGCACATATATTATATAGCTATGATATATCAGATTTTCACAGACTTCAAAAGATAACTAAACATTTTATAAGAGCATCATCTAGCTACTTGCCATAAGACTTCACTCATCACAATATTAGTTAGATACATGTCATAATCCAAACACCCAGGAAAAAGAAAAACATCTTCACTATCTAACTTATAATTACTAATAATAATCAGGTCTTCCACTACAGGCAATCTGCAAATACAAGCATTGTTTCTCTTATTTATACTAGCAGCTAATGCCTCCTTCATTCATCATGTCACTTTTTACTTACCTGCATGCAAATCATTGAGCTGCCCCATTTATATGAGACACCCAGATGTTTGCAAGGCAAACAAAAGGGTCAGTTTACACTGGTATGAGCATTAATAAATTCTATACAAGTTTACAAATCTTATGAACTTTTGTCACTTTCATAATCTAGCAGTTTATAAACTAGGCACATCAGCAAAATAGCTAGGTGACCTCAAGTATACAACCATACATTCAACATACATGCAACAAGCCATGCATTATTCACAATATCATAAATAAATTCAGGTTATGTTCTCCTAGATTTTTCCCCCAGCAGATCATTAAGGTTACCACATTAAACCTTATTTAATTTACAGCTTTGTTCAGATATTATAACCCAGAGATTTTAAATCTCATACCCCATTTTATTTAAGGTCTAAACCCCCCTGTCAAATGAACACAAGTATGCATTGTGAAGGAAATCTCCCAGTTAGTCTTACTTATTCCAATCACACAAAGGCCTCAGGGTGCATTTGCACCATGCATATACTTTCCCCCACCTGAAGAAAGCAGATCATTGACTAACTCCAAGTGACCTGATTAATTTTCTTTATTTAATCATAGAGTTTATTGAAAACTCCCCCTCCAATTTTTATGGTTAGCTTATTAAGCCCCTGCTTATAGCTTATTCATAAAAAAAACTTCAACCCATTCATGTTTTCAGAAAACATAAATACTCTTTAGTACAGTCTTTTCTTATTGCAGAGATTTTTCATCATGTATATGATCTTTCCTATATTAACTTAAGCATTATGATCCTGTTATTATTCTATTGCAGAGGTATGGGCAGAGGTGTTTGTTAAAAATTCATCAAAACCCAGAAAAGCCTCCTATCTTATTATTTAGAATATAAACATGAGCTAGACCTTCATCTTGCTGCCTATGTTCAAAATAATTTAGATCCATACTTAACAATAGTGAAAACAGAATTAAAAATGCTCAAACCATATAAGTTTGGAAAAAAAAACTATCATACAAAACTCCAAACAGAAATATACAACAACATCCATTTCATCCATATCAAACCATTTCAAAGGTTTAAATACTACTTTTAATACTTTTAGGCTGCCTATTAGAGGACTTAATGCCATTGCATAAAATGAATTAATGCTCACCTATTTTTTTTTCTGTATTATCTTGCTCCTCTACTCTGCATATGCCTTCAGGACTGCATACTCATTTTTCTTCTATTTGTTTTATATGTATATGTTTTTCTGAGAGGATGATGATGATCCTTGTGGTGTGCAGGTTTTATAAAGCTGTTTTTAGGGTTTAAGGAAATGGGTAATTCCTTTGATACCCCCTTTTTTTTTTATGCACAGTTTACACTGATGCATGGTCCTCAATTGGAATTATCCCAACTTGATTTCCTTTAGTAGTTATTTCGGGATTTTCAATACTTTAATTTCTGCATGCTATTTCTATGATCTCATCCCATTCATGCCATATGCATGTGACCTTGTACATTTTTATTTTTTTTTGCTCTATCTTTATAAAAAAACTGCAACCTGTTTGCATTTTCTACCTAGCCACCTTTTCCATTAAATTATATACACCATCATATACTATTATGTGATATAAAAATTATTTATACTATATTACTTTTATTCCACCCCTTAAAACAGCAACTTTTATATATTTATATATATATGTGTTATAAAAAAAAAATTATACATACACACAAGTTTATTTGTCTTTTTTTTTTTCTCTTTCAACATGATTACTTAAGTCATTTAAAATTTCATAAATTTCCATTACATTTTACTTCTTAAATTAAACAGGAAATTCCCTATATTTTAAATACATATATTCGTATAATTCTTTAGTCATAAAACTATTGTTTTAAGTCAAAACCTTTTTTTTTTTATATAACTTCTGAAATTCTTGAAATAAATATAACTTTCATTTTATTTTACTTTAGGGTCATTACAGATTCTGTAAATACATTTACCATATATGCTAAGTTTTGCCTAGAGCTGCCAAAAGCTCTGATACCAACTGTAACGACCTGCTATTTCGGACTATTCGCATCCGCACATGTCAAACTTGAATAATTCAAAATACCGAATTGTTAATTTAAATTTGGCAAAACCCAAATATACAGTAAATAAATAATCACAGAATCACAGACACAGAGTAATAATATGCATCGGAAGTAAAAGAGATAGTAGTTCGTGAAGCTACTATATAAATATATAAGATACATTAGAGTTAAACCAGATACAACAGAAGAGTAACACGATACATCAGGTACACATCAGAATACATCACTGGAATCATCGAATATTGAAAGCAGAAAAGATGGCTAGATCTTCAAGCAAAGCTCCAACTCCAAAGGTGAGTCTCGAATACTGGTACACTCAGTCTGACCCGAGCGTAAAGCAAAACACAAAACACTCGAGTCAGGATTAATATTCTTATATCAATAAATCCAACACAAGTGAAATAACAACCGAAATACAAATAACTCAAAGGATGTTTGGAATAACCATCCTCTAAGGATCCGTTGAACTATCTACTATGTAGTAGTATACGCTAAATAGATAATGTCTATCAGTGATATAAAATATCAAAATAGTGTTAAGGCGTTACCATTATCCTCCTTAACACATTTTATATAAGCATCATAGTCTATACAGCACTGTAAACTCCACCGTAAACTGATGGGATATCAGGGGTACTCCATAGGTATAACACAAAACAAATTCGTAGTGGTCTTGTATATAGGGATACAAGTATGACAAGGCACATGAGGCAATACCCAAGGTAGTGAAACTACCGTTCGCCTGATCCGGACTGGTGAGAACACATCGCCGCAGCGATCGCAACACCGTGAAACAACACTCCTGAAATTCCGAGGGTGCACCAACAATCACAAGTAATGAGTATTAGTTACGAAGAAGTGTGTCCGCTCGAGGTGGCTAACCCCATTTGGCCCGGCACGGCTCCTGATTTTAGTCATTTCCAATTTGACACAAGTGTCAAGGCTATCCACTATCGTTCTCTTTCTTCAGTCATCACGTACATCATTCCAACCACTTCATTCTGGATCATCACTCCGCGTATAGTTATTAAAGTGGTTTTCGGTTTAGATAGAGAGTATATCCATAACCGATTCTGGTCTCTTTAATAACTTTCGTAATTATTACACCGATTGGTCGTTTAGTAAATTTCAATCCAAATCAAATTCAATTCCAACTAGAATTTATAAATCAACATTTCATTTGTCTTTCTAAATCAATTTACAAAGTATATGTTTCAAAACTTCCAAATTACCATTTCAAAATCTTAAAATTCGATTTCATCTTTTATTTAAACAATTCAAATATTGATTCAAGTTCGTATATAAGTTTCATTCCGAAATCATTTAAAATGGTTTAATTTTCATTCAAATCAATTTAAATTCATTTATCGATTTCATTCAATATTCGCTAAGTAAATTTATCCTTCAAAACAACTTCATTTTAAATTCCAATTCATTTAAATCAATTACTTATGTTCAACTTCAATATATCAAAACTTCAAATTGAAACAAAATAAATTCGTCAAATAAATTCTTTAAATTACAATTCTTACGTTAATTTCAACAAATCCCATTCATTTCAATAAATCACATTTTATTTCTTGTTAAAGAAATTCAATTTTCACTTATTTATTGACTTCGTTACAAATTTCTAACTCAATTAATAAAGAACTAAATTTCACAAAATCGAGAAGTTTCAATTTCACTTATTAACTTATTTAAATAATTTTTCCAAAACTTTAATAAATAAAGAAACTCAATTTTATTTATTAACGAAGTTCAAATCCACTTATTAAAAAGTTCAATTTCTCTTATCAAAGAATTCAATTTTTTATTCAATCATCAAATAATTAAATCTTATTCAATTATTAAATAATTTCAATCTTAATTATTAATAATTTCAAAACTTAATAATTACAAACTTGATTATCAATTCAAACTTAATTATTAAATCATTTCCACTTAATTATGAATTCAAACTTAATTATCAAATCGTTTCAACTTAATTATTTCAAAACTCAATTATTACTAATTCCAAATTATTTATTAATAATTCCAATTTAGTTATTAAATAATTAAATTTCAAAAAACGTTCTTTCATCAATTACTACGTTAATATTTGTTTCAGATTTCAACCTTTACATTTTCCTTTCAAAAATTCAAATTCCAACCTCATTTCAAAACTTATTCTTTGCTTGAATAAAATCATTATTTTATTTTTAAATCAATTTATTGACCAATCGGGTTTTATTAATTCCCTATCCTAAGTCAAGTTCATTTGGGTATTTATCATTTCAACCTGATTCCAATTTCAATTCAAAATCAAGCATAATAAAGGGAACTTGCAGTGTGATAACTGGGATGGTATCAAAGTTAATAAACAAGCAATAACAACAATAAAAAACAATCCCGTAATCAATTCAAATAATCCCGAAATAACCGTGTTAATTCGCAGTTTTATTTGTGCAAATTAATATAATTATTTCTAGAATCTACACTATTATTTCATGTAGATTAAAGATTATTACACAAATATTCTATGCAATTCTACACTCGTCATTTATTATTCAATTTCATACTACATCAATTAATAATTCAAATGGTTCAAGGGTAATTAACTATTTTTCTATGTGTCAAATAATTAAACATTTAAGGGGTCATATTTTACAAATTTAACCAATCAAATTCATCACATACGTCGATTCAAATTTTAACTATCCTACGTCAAATTCAATTGCATAATATTTATCACTTTACTCATTATAATTTAACCTTCAATATAAACAACAATCAATCAATCAATTATCAACTAAACTGTATTATTATCGCATAAATAATTAACAAATAATGGTGTCAGATGTCATAGGTGAACAGATACAGGTAATAGCATATATAGCAGTGTAAATACTAACAGCAGCATATTTCAATTGTCGTTTCAATTGATTTCAAGTTTAATAAATAAAAGAACATTAATCATGAGTGATTGCTCACCTTTCAAGGCAGAGAGATTACAGAAGGTGACACGGATACGCACACTGATACGGACACTGAAATTGTATTTCGCGTTCAAACAAAGCAAAAATCGGCACGAATTTCAACGATCAAAGCTGATTGGCCCGAGTTGATGAAACAGATCAGACCAGAACTGGAACGATGAATATAACCGGTATAAGCGAGCTTATATAACCATCTATAACTATATACGCATATGAAATTTATATATTTAAATTCAGATACAATAAATTTAATATGCATGCGTTTCAAACATATATATTAAAATCAAACTTACTTTTAAAAAGAAAGCCTAAATTTAAAACAATATATATTATTGTTTATAGTTAAATCCTAAAGCATATTATACCAAAATTTACGGTGACATCCAACATTACTAATAGACTATGATTTTATACAAGTACGATGGGCGCGAGTTCGATGGTTAAAGCTGATAAATAGAAATTTGATAAAACAAATCAAATCAGTTTTAATATAAACCGAATATATAAACCTTATTATTATATTATATATAGTTTTCCTATATTTTAGATTAAGACAAATATTAAGATAGTATAAAACTTCAAAAATCATTTTTCTTAAATCTCAAGTACTAAAATCATAGGTATATATACTACACTTAAAACCAATGCTAAAGCAAAAGCTTAAACAATTGTGCAATACTGTTTTGACACCATATAAGGTATAAATCAATATCAATCTATATATGCTATTTTTCAGCTATATCAGCTATTGTACAATGACTTGACATATCACTATCTGATGATACTATATATTTATGTACACACGCAATAGCTAATAATTGTTGAAATCAAAGTGCAAAAGAAAAAAAAATGGATATAAAACAAAATAGCAAACACGCATATAACAAAGTCTCTTTATGTAAATTTAAAACCAAACTTATAGGTACTAATATATAACTTTATAAACATTTCGTACATATAATAACTATATACACTTATAAATGTCAATAACCGAAAATACCATACATACTACCCTCATATATATACAATAAAAACCAAAACTTATGAAACTATTATCATCTTTAAAAACTTCATATAGCATGCCGACTATTCATATTAAAAGTATACAGTGCAGACCGATATAGAGCTTCATATACCATTCTATATTAAGCTAACTTATACCCTATAACAATACATATTTTATATGCACAGAGCCTATACACTATATACTTATAGGCTAATATATATAAAATGGTTTCATATACAAATCATATAAACTTAAAATAAAATACCTTCCAGCTAGTAAAATGTACATCTACACAGCAAATAGACTTAATATTTTTTTTAAATATAAAAACACTTCTATATATATTACATAACACAGTATAAATATAACATATGAATAAATCATCCTACAAAGATCTATATATATTTCAAATAACAATTTTTTTATATGTATGCAAAGATTTAGACCTTTATGCACTAAAATACTGTTGAATATAATTACAACATGCTTATAATATATATCAGAATTTGTACTTATTCATATAATAATGAAGAGAAGGTTCGAGGCTTGCACGACCAATGTTAGCAAGTGGTGGTGAGGCTAGAGGGGCAGATGCCTCATGCATGCATGCATGAGATGGGGTTTTGGCCGGCCGTGAAGAGAGGCGAGGTTTCAAATGGATGCGGCTGGATGTTGATGGGCGGTTTCGGTAGCTCGGATTTGGGAAAAAGTGGAGTGACGTGGAGAGAGTCCGACGATGAAGGCCGTGCGTTTCGGTTGCACGTGTGGCACATGCAGGCTGGGGCGAGCTGGGAGGAAGGAGTGGGATCTCGGTTGGATGATAGTGCTCGGCGCACTGCTGGTGCTCGGGAAAAGAAAGGGGAGGGGCGGACTGGGCTGTGCTTGGCCGACGGTCGGGAGGAGGTGGAGAGAAACAAGAGGCCAGAGGAGGAGGGTCGGTGGTTGAGGCTTGCGGTGGCCGCAAGGTGATAGGGCATAGGGAAGGTGCTGTCGACATCACGTGGGATGATGGACGGCCAAGAAGCATGCGGGGAAGAAAGGGTGGAGGGGAAGAGGAGATTGAATGGCGCATGCATGGTATGGTGAAAGAGATACAAGGTGATGGGAGGAAAAACCTTTGAGTTGCAGGAAAGCTTTAAAATGTTGCATACGTAACTCAGTGAAATATGCATTTTCTTTTAGAACAAGGTGGGTGAAATTCTTTTTTTTTCTTTCATTTTTTTCATTTTCAGAAGAGGCGGATGAAGAAGAAATGAAGAGGAATGTACGGGATAATGAAAATGTATGCTTTATGTGTTTTATCCTTTGAAACGAATAAACATGGACCGGAACACGAAACGTAAACAGCAATAAATTGAATATATGGGAAAAACAAACGTCAGCTGATAGCTTCTTGGGAATTATAAAAATTTAAACCATTTATTTTCTCACGTTGAAAAAAAAAATTGAAAGGATGTAGAAACAGAAAGGCTCAAACACATACCGGACCGGCTAATCGTATCCTGATTTCTTCGCGAACCGCTTTGAAACACAAAAATAAATAAACCGTCGAGGTCAGCACGACGAAACGATCAAAAAAGTATACAGGTATTAGCGGTACAATCGAATTATAAAAATCCAAATTTTTATACTAGAGAAAATGCGTGAAAAACACAGAAAAATAAGATCGACGGAGCCAAAGATATCCGAATTTTGAAAAATGACAAACTGACATCTTGCTCGGATGATAATTTAGAATTTTTCTATGTAAAAATATTTAGGTTTCGAAAATGTTTTATTTTCATTGCTTTTTAACTGATTAAATTGAAGTAAATTTATGCACGAAATAAACTTTCATATTTTCGGATGAAAATTTACCGGTTGCTATGTTTAACTAGACGTATTTCAAATATCAAATTTATATTTCGAAATTTTATCGTTTAAAATTTCATAAAATTTCAATTAATAACGTTATTAAAACCAGTTAAATTTACGGGTATTTACAATATAAAAATATATTCTTATATAAATCATTTAAAATCTTTATATAAGAAAGTAACAAGTACGCTCTCATAAATATACACTCAACTCATTCTAGGACACCATTGACCTTATCCTTAATGAGAAATCCCTGCAGAGCCAAGGTTCTCGCTTAGCCTTATGCTCTGATACCAAATGTAACAACCTGGAAATTTTCATCCAAAAAATTCCAGATAGTTAGGAAAAGAAGTAAAGAGAAAGAAGAAGAAAACAGAACAAGACACAGAAATCTCACATTCGCAGCGGATCAAAATATAATATCACATAAATAACAGTTTTACAAAGAAGAACCGTATCAGTACTCTTATATTTTTATACATCAGAGTTACAACATTTACACAACATTGGACATTTTAAAACAACATGTCCCGAATAATCAGCAATAATACATACAGCGGAAAACGCTCCATACGTTCCTGCCATCCAGCTCGCCTCTTGAACTCCAGAACGTCCTTACCTGAAAAGCTGTAATACTCGGTCTAACCCGAGCATTACATCAAAGTAACACCCGGGTCAGCCTGGAAACCAGCGTGAGTAAACCCATCTAACATGGAACACAAAAACATACAACTTATATAAACCCGGGTAACTTGTATCAATTTACAACTTCACAAGTCGTTATAGACATCACTTACATCACACATTTATTTCTAAGTACGAAACTTACATTAAATGGTCCAATTCACTTAAATCTTTCCCTTTTATCCTATTGATTCCACACATCAAATTATAAAGAATCGAAGTGGTTTCGGATATTTACTAATACCCGACTTCGGTCTCTTTGAATCCAATATCATCTTAAGGCAAAGCTGTTTAAGCTTTAAACATTTCCATGTATACCCATAGTAACAGATTCACATAGCAATTCTATTTCAGATAGATAATCCATATCTAACACCCTAGCATCGCAATCACCTGCCAAGTATAACAACAGTCCAAGCATTCAATAACATTCAACCATTCATAAGCAAAGACTTTAATCACACTCTCTTTAATTAATTTAAAATAAATTAAATTAATTCCTTCCATTACTATAAATCCTGCGTGATTAATCCTCAATTAATTACAGCAAATTAATTAATTATTCTCTAACAATTTCATTCATTAATCAATCCTCATTAATCACATTAGTAATTAACTTCCCTTAATCACTTAAATTTATTAAATCAACTCCTTGATTAATTACATTAATTAATCCTTTAATTACACTAAGTAATTATCACATAATTTCCTCCACCAAGTAATTATCTTTTAATTATCCCTAACAAGTAATCTCCTTTTAATTATATCCAGGAACTTTCCACTAATTACTTCACTAAGTAACTATACCTTATTAATCGCCTTAAGTAATTATAGTTAACCCAACATCAAACGATTACCTTTAATTAATTAAAACTTAATTAATTAACTAAAATTAAGTACTTCAACTTAATTAATTACACTGAGTAATTAATTCCCTAATTAATTACCCAGATTAATTATTCTATAGTTATTAATTAATTAACCTTTCGTTAATCACATTCATTAATTAACTAACCTTTAATTGATCCGTACTTTAACTGATTACACTCAGTAATTAATTCTCAATTACTTCCATTAAGTGATTATCATTTAGGAATTTCCCATTAATTACTCTTATTAATGACATTAAGCAATTATTCTTTAATACATTACATTTTGTAATTGCCTTTCAATTACCCACCTTAATTAATGACATTAAGTAATTATTCTGTAATTACTTCATTAAGTAAATATCATTTAATTTCATTAAGTGATTAACTCTAAATAAATTAATCATCTTTTAATTAATAACTTAATTAATTAATCACATTTATAAATTAATCCCTTAAATTTGATTACTAAAACTAATTACTAATTACCTTAATAGTTTAATTAATTAATAATTCTTAACCGATTTCATTAATTAACCATCCTTAATGCATTAGATAAATAATACTTTATTTAATTCCATCATTTAAATCACTTTCAAACCATATAGGAATTAACCTTCTATATAATTATTTTAACGACAATTTTAAAGCAATCTAGAACTTGAAAATTTGTTTAAATTTTCTAATACTTTGTTTAGCGCTTGATTTCTATTTCCTTTTCAAACTTATTCATTTTGATAAACTTTAAAGTTGATTAAACACTTTCTATTTCCCGCGTTATCCTGTTATCTTCCAAATCTAATCACAAATTTTGTTATAAACTATAAACTAGATCGTACTTAACTTCAAAACCTGGTTATTTACATAACTAAAATCCGAGCTTAACTCAAATTTCCCGTGTTAACAAGCAAATATCCTGAGCACCCCTCGAACCAGTATTCCCTTCGAGTCAATACACGTTCATCCCTGAGTTCGTCTCGTACAAACCCTCTTCTTCCCAAACTACAATTCCCGGTTTTCTCCCGTGCACCAATCTGTGCACGCCGTGCACATATCCTTCGCCGACGACCATCACTCTGGATCTCCGACCATCATCTTCGATCAACAACCATATCCAAAACTCACCTGAGCATTAGAATTCCCATTTACAACGTCACTTCGAAATTTCACTCTTTGACCCACAACTGAACATACCCCGACCAACTATCACCTCATTCTGACACCTTCCGGCCATGATACTCCCCAGATTCTTGCCGCAAGCTCGTCGCATCGCTACCCTGCTTCTACCCTCGGTGCGAACCACTCCGGGCAACAAACGACACCCCCAATGTACCAGAACCGAGATCGACCTTAAGTCAAACTAAAACCCTAGTCCACCCATTAGCCGCCGCCACGGTCTTGTAAAATCATATAACTATTTTTACCGACGTCGCTTGCTTCTAGGCTAGCTTCAGCCATAACCTCGACACCTCAAACCTTCCCGATCATCAGGAAATGCCCAAAATCCAATTTCTGATCAGTATGCAATTCCTCTGGAATTAAATGCCTAAAAATCTTGATTTTTTCTCTAAAAATCATAATTTGTGAAGATAAATCAGATTATAATCCTGGATTCTCAAATTGTTCAGGTCGAAATTTTGATATTTTAAAGTTTTACTGTAATACTTACATTTTTGTTAAAACTATGTTCAGTTTCTATTTAAAAGTATTTTTAATACTTAAATCTTGTTGAAATAACAATTCTTTTTTTATACATCATACCATAACAGATCAAAGGATGAACAATTGATTTTTTTGAAAGTTTAATTAGGACCTGAGAAATATGAACAGAGCAATATATACATTACAGACATGCAAACAAACATCCACATACATATAATCAGGAAATCTCATTTATACAGACATGCAAAGCATATTATGTAGCATACATTCTAGTATACTCATATGCATCAGATTTTATTGACTTAAACTTTAAGAGAGATGTTTACTCACCTATTACAGAAAAACTATCTGGAATTTGAAGAAGAACTTGAAACTTGATTTGAAAAAAAAATTGAAAGGATGTAGAAACAAAAAGGCTCAAACACATACCGGACCGGCTAATCGTATCCTGATTTCTTCGCGAACCGCTTTGAAACACAAAAATAAATAAACCGTCGAGGTCAGCACGACGAAACGATCAAAAAAGTATACAGGTATTAGCGGTACAATCGAATTATAAAAATCCAAATTTTTATACTAGAGAAAATGCGTGAAAAACACAGAAAAATAAGATCGACGGAGCCAAAGATATCCGAATTTTGAAAAATGACAAACTGACATCTTGCTCAGATGATAATTTAGAATTTTTCTATGTAAAAATATTTAGGTTTCGAAAATGTTTTATTTTCATTGCTTTTTAACTGATTAAATTGAAGTAAATTTATGCACGAAATAAACTTTCATATTTTCGGATGAAAATTTACCGGTTGCTATGTTTAACTAGACGTATTCCAAATATCAAATTTATATTTCGAAATTTTATCGTTTAAAATTTCATAAAATTTCAATTAATAACGTTATTAAAACCAGTTAAATTTACGGGTATTTACAATATAAAAATATATTCTTATATAAATCATTTAAAATCTTTATATAAGAAAGTAACAAGTACGCTCTCATAAATATACACTCAACTCATTCTAGGGCACCATTGACCTTATCCTTAATGAGAAATCCCTGCAGAGCCAAGGTTCTCGCTTAGCCTTATGCTCTGATACCAAATGTAACAACCTGGAAATTTTCATCCAGAAAATTCCAGATAGTTAGGAAAAGAAGTAAAGAGAAAGAAGAAGAAAACAGAACAAGACACAGAAATCTCACATTCGCAGCGGATCAAAATATAATATCACATAAATAACAGTTTTACAAAGAAGAACCGTATCAGTACTCTTATATTTTTATACATCAGAGTTACAACATTTACACAACATTGGACATTTTAAAACAACATGTCCCGAATAATCAGCAATAATACATACAGCGGAAAACGCTCCATACGTTCCTGCCATCCAGCTCGCCTCCTGAACTCCAGAACGTCCTTATCTGAAAAGCTGTAATACTCGGTCTAACCCGAGCATTACATCAAAGTAACATCCGGGTCAGGCTGGAAACCAGCGTGAGTAAACCCATCTAACATGGAACACAAAAACATACAACTTATATTAACCCGGGTAACTTGTATCAATTTACAACTTCACAAGTCGTTATAGACATCACTTACATCACACATTTATTTCTAAGTACCAAACTTAGATTAAATGGTCCAATTCACTTAAATCTTTCCCTTTCATCCTATTGATTCCACACATCAAATTATAAAGAATCAAAGTGGTTTCGGGTATTTACTAATACCCGACTTCAGTCTCTTTGAATCCAATATCATCTTAAGGCAAAGCTGTTTATGCTTTAAACATTTCCACGTATACCCATAGTAACAGATTCACATAGCAATTCTATTTCAGATAGATAATCCATATCTAACATCCTAGCATCGCAATCACCTGCCAAGTATAACAACAGTCCAAGCATTCAATAACATTCAACCATTCATAAGCAAAGACTTTAATCACACTCTCTTTAATTAATTTAAAATAAATTAAATTAATTCCTTCCATTGCTATAAATCTCGCGTGATTAATCCTCAATTAATTACAGCAAATTAATTAATTATTCTCTAACAATTTCATTCATTAATCAATCCTCTTTAATCACATTAGTAATTAACTTCCCTTAATCACTTATATTTATTAAATCAACTCCTTGATTAATTACATTAATTAATCCTTTAATTACACTAAGTAATTATCACATAATTTCCTCCACCAAGTAATTATCTTTTAATTATCCCTAACAGGTAATCTCCTTTTAATTATATCCAGGAACTTTCCACTAATTACTTCACTAAGTAATTATACCTTATTAATCACCTTAAGTAATTATAGTTAACCCAACATCAAATGATTACCTTTAATTAATTAAAACTTAATTAATTAAATAAAATTAAGTACTTCATCTTAATTAATTACACTGAGTAATTAATTCCTTAGTTAATTACCCAGATTAATTATTCTATAATTATTAATTAATTAACCTCTCGTTAATCACATTCATTAATTAACTAACCTTTAATTGATCCGTACTTTAACTGATTACACTCAGTAATTAATTCTCAATTACTTCCATTAAGTGATTATCATTTAGGAATTTCCCATTAATTACTCTTATTAATGACATTAAGCAATTATTCTTTAATACATTACATTTTGTAATTGCCTTTCAATTACCCACCTTAATTAATGACATTAAGTAATTATTCTGTAATTACTTCATTAAGTAAATATCATTTAATTTCATTAAGTGATTAACTCTAAATAAATTAATCATCTTTTAATTAATAACTTAATTAATTAATCACATTTATAAATTAATCCCTTAAATTTGATTACTAAAACTAATTACTAATTACCTTAATAGTTTAATTAATTAATAATTCTTAACCGATTTCATTAATTAACCATCCTTAATGCATTAGATAAATAATACTTTATTTAATTCCATCATTTAAATCACTTTCAAACCATATAGGAATTAACCTTCTATATAATTATTTTAACGACAATTTTAAAGCAATCTAGAACTTGAAAATTTGTTTAAATTTTCTAATACTTTGTTTAGCGCTTGATTTCTATTTCCTTTTCAAACTTATTCATTTTGATAAACTTTAAAGTTGATTAAACACTTTCTATTTCCCGCGTTATCCTGTTATCTTCCAAATCTAATCACAAATTTTGTTATAAACTATAAACTAGATCGTACTTAACTTCAAAACCTGGTTATTTACATAACTAAAATCCGAGCTTAACTCAAATTTCCCGTGTTAACAAGCAAATATCCTGAGCACCCCTCGAACCAGTATTCCCTTCGAGTCAATACACGTTCATCCCTGAGTTCGTCTCGTACAAACCCTCTTCTTCCCAAACTACAATTCCCGGTTTTCTCCCGTGCACCAATCTGTGCACGCCGTGCACATATCCTTCGCCGACGACCATCACTCTGGATCTCCGACCATCATCTTCGATCAACAACCATATCCAAAACTCACCTGAGCATTAGAATTCCCATTTACAACGTCACTTCGAAATTTCACTCTTTGACCCACAACTGAACATACCCCGACCAACTATCACCTCATTCTGACACCTTCCGGCCATGATACTCCCCAGATTCTTGCCGCAAGCTCGTCGCATCGCTACCCTGCTTCTACCCTCGGTGCGAACCACTCCGGGCAACAAACGACACCCCCAATGTACCAGAACCGAGATCGACCTTAAGTCAAACTAAAACCCTAGTCCACCCATTAGCCGCCGCCACGGTCTTGTAAAATCATATAACTATTTTTACCGACGTCGCTTGCTTCTAGGCTAGCTTCAGCCATAACCTCGACACCTCAAACCTTCCCGATCATCAGGAAATGCCCAAAATCCAATTTCTGATCAGTATGCAATTCCTCTGGAATTAAATGCCTAAAAATCTTGATTTTTTCTCTAAAAATCATAATTTGTGAAGATAAATCAGATTATAATCCTGGATTCTCAAATTGTTCAGGTCGAAATTTTGATATTTTAAAGTTTTACTGTAATACTTACATTTTTGTTAAAACTATGTTCAGTTTCTATTTAAAAGTATTTTTAATACTTAAATCTTGTTGAAATAACAATTCTTTTTTTATACATCATACCATAACAGATCAAAGGATGAACAATTGATTTTTTTGAAAGTTTAATTAGGACCTGAGAAATATGAACAGAGCAATATATACATTACAGACATGCAAACAAACATCCACATACATATAATCAGGAAATCTCATTTATACAGACATGCAAAGCATATTATGTAGCATACATTCTAGTATACTCATATGCATCAGATTTTATTGACTTAAACTTTAAGAGAGATGTTTACTCACCTATTACAGAAAAACTATCTGGAATTTGAAGAAGAACTTGAAACTTGATTTGAAGACTTGAATTGCTGGAAATGTTTGATTTAAAAACTTGAGTGTTGAAGAAAGTTGTTTTGATTTGGAACTGGAATGCATGTTATTGATGTTTGCAGTGGAGATGACAACATTTGGAACAGAGAATGAAATCTGCTTGGTTCTAGGTTGAAAAAAAATGCAGACTTTGTGTTTGGTATTGAAAACGAATTACAAGCTGTTGAATTTTTTTAGGAAAGGTTTCAGATTTTGGATTGCATGAACATTTTCTGGTTTTAGAGATGAAGTTCTTGTTTTGTGTTTTCTTTGTTATTAAATATGAAAATAGAAAAAGAGTTGAAGATAGAAAGTGAATGTTTAATAGATTAAATTAGAATAAATTTTAAAATGAAAGATAATAAAACAAACTAGTGACACTTGTCTTTCACCTTATTTAACTGCTTAACACTTGTTACTCTAAGGGTTTATATCTTAACATTTGTAATAATTTATATTTATATTATTTTAAAAAAAAATTAAAGCTTTTATATTAATTTTCCTAATTAATAAATACTTTGTAAATAAGTAAATGCTTTTCTAAATTTATATAAATAAATTTCCCTCAAAGAAAATAATATAAAACAATCTTATTTGAAACCTTTGTTCATATATTTCAATTCCAAAATATTTTTAAGATATATATATATATATATATATATATATATATATATATCTTCCAAATTTAAATTCAAATTCAATTTAAAATCTGATTTAAAATTAATTCATATATATATTTTTTTATCTAAACAAATGCAAATTTAATTTGTTTTAAAATAATAGGTTTCCCATTCTAAATAATTATATTACGAGGTTATTAAATAATTATTTATCCAGATATAAAAATTCAGTTTCTATTATTTATATTCAGATATTCTTTATTATCAGAATTCTTATCTGTTCAATCTATAAATCATATAGTTATCCAACTATTAGATGCTCAAAAATCCGAGTTATCACATTCTTCCCCCCTAGAATCTTTTCATCCCTGAAAAGGAATGAAACTAGAATTTATTTAATACTTAAAATCAGATAAATTTATTCTTTGATCATTTTTAAAACACTTTTAAAATCTATATAATATTGCAAAAATAGTTTTTTCTATAAAAATACTTTTTAAACTCGTTGTCTCAACCAGTCCATACTTATCTCATAGAAATTCGGTCATACGTTGATCAGGCGTAGGACTGAAAATCTATAAGTACTTTGTAAACCCGTTTTCAACACCTAGTAAAAATATTTGGAAAGTAATTTTACCAAAAATATTGAAATCATTTTTGAAATCGAGGAAATATCTTTGGTGAGAATGCTCTGGAAATCATCACCCCCATCCTTTGAAACGAATAAACATGGACTGGAACACGAAATGTAAACAGCAATAAATTGAATATACGGGAAAAACAAACGTTAGCTGATAGCTTCTTGGGAATTAAAAAAATTGAGACCATTTATTTTCTCACGTTGAAAAAAAATTTGAAAGGATGTAGAAACAAAAAGGCTCAAACAGATACCGGACCAGCTAATCGTATCCTGATTTCTTTGCGAACAAGCTTTGAAACACAGAAATAAATAAACCGTCGAGGTCAACACGACGAAACGATCAAAACAGTATACAGGTTTTAGCGGTACGATCGAATTATAAAAATTCGAATTTTTATACTAGAAAAATCCGTGAAAACACAGAAAAATAAGATCGACGGAGCCAAAGATATCCGAATTTTGGAAAATGACAAACTGACATCTTGCTCAGAAGATGATTTAGAATTTTTCTATGTAAACATATTTAGGTTTCGAAAACGTTTTATTTTCATCGCTTTTTAACTGATTAAATTGAAGTAAATTTATGCACGAAATAAACTTTCATATTTTCGGATGAAAATTTACCAGTTGCTATGTTTAACTAGACGCATTCCAAATATCAAATTTATATTACGAAATTTTATCGTTTAAAATTTCATAAAATTTCAATTAATGACGTTATTAAAACCAATTAAATTTACGGGTATTTATAATATCAAAATATATTCTTATATAAATCATTTAAAATCTTTATATAAGAAAGTAACAAGTACGCTCTCATAAATATACACTCAACTCATTCTAGGGCACCATTGACCTTATCCTTAATGAGAAATCCCTGCAGAGCCAATTCTCGTTTAACCTTATGCTCTGATACCAAATGTAACAACCCGGAAATTTTCATCCAGAAAATTCTAGATAGTTAGGAAAAGAAGTAAAGAGAAAGAAGAAGAAAACAGAACAAGACACAGAAATCTCACATTTGCAGCGGGTCAAAATATAATATCACATAAATAACAGTTTTACAAAGAAGAACCGTATCAGTACTCTTATATTTTTATACATCAGAGTTACAACATTTACACAACATTGGACATTTTAAAACAACATGTCCCGAATAATCAGCAATAATACATACAGCGGAAAACGCTCCATACGTTCCTGCCATCCAGCTCGCCTCCTGAACTCCAGAACGTCCTTATCTGAAAAGCTGTAATACTCGGTCTAACCCGAGCATTACATCAAAGTAACATCCGGGTCAGGCTGGAAACCAGCGTGAGTAAACCCATCTAACATGGAACACAAAAACATACAACTTATATTAACCCGGGTAACTTGTATCAATTTACAACTTCACAAGTCGTTATAGACATCACTTACATCACACATTTATTTCTAAGCACCAAACTTAGATTAAATGGTCCAATTCACTTAAATCTTTCCCTTTCATCCTATTGATTCCACACATCAAATTATAAAGAATCAAAGTGGTTTCGGGTATTTACTAATACCCGACTTCAGTCTCTTTGAATCCAATATCATCTTAAGGCAAAGCTGTTTATGCTTTAAACATTTCCACGTATACCCATAGTAACAGATTCACATAGCAATTCTATTTCAGATAGATAATCCATATCTAACATCCTAGCATCGCAATCACCTGCCAAGTATAACAACAGTCCAAGCATTCAATAACATTCAACCATTCATAAGCAAAGACTTTAATCACACTCTCTTTAATTAATTTAAAATAAATTAAATTAATTCCTTCCATTGCTATAAATCTCGCGTGATTAATCCTCAATTAATTACAGCAAATTAATTAATTATTCTCTAACAATTTCATTCATTAATCAATCCTCTTTAATCACATTAGTAATTAACTTCCCTTAATCACTTATATTTATTAAATCAACTCCTTGATTAATTACATTAATTAATCCTTTAATTACACTAAGTAATTATCACATAATTTCCTCCACCAAGTAATTATCTTTTAATTATCCCTAACAGGTAATCTCCTTTTAATTATATCCAGGAACTTTCCACTAATTACTTCACTAAGTAATTATACCTTATTAATCACCTTAAGTAATTATAGTTAACCCAACATCAAATGATTACCTTTAATTAATTAAAACTTAATTAATTAACTAAAATTAAGTACTTCATCTTAATTAATTACACTGAGTAATTAATTCCTTAGTTAATTACCCAGATTAATTATTCTATAATTATTAATTAATTAACCTCTCGTTAATCACATTCATTAATTAACTAACCTTTAATTGATCCGTACTTTAACTGATTACACTCAGTAATTAATTCTCAATTACTTCCATTAAGTGATTATCATTTAGGAATTTCCCATTAATTACTCTTATTAATGACATTAAGCAATTATTCTTTAATACATTACATTTTGTAATTGCCTTTCAATTACCCACCTTAATTAATGACATTAAGTAATTATTCTGTAATTACTTCATTAAGTAATTATCATTTAATTTCATTAAGTGATTAACTCTAAATAAATTAATCATCTTTTAATTAATAACTTAATTAATTAATCACATTTATAAATTAATCCCTTAAATTTGATTAATAAAACTAATTACTAATTACCTTAATAGTTTAATTAATTAATAATTCTTAACCGATTTCATTAATTAACCATCCTTAATGCATTAGATAAATAATACTTTATTTAATTCCATCATTTAAATCACTTTCAAACCATATAGGAATTAACCTTCTATATAATTATTTTAACAACAATTTTAAAGCAATCTAGATCTTGAAAATTTGTTTAAATTTTCTAATACTTTGTTTAGCGCTTGATTTCTATTTCCTTTTCAAACTTATTCATTTTGATAAACCTTTAAAGTTGATTAAACACTTTCTATTTCCCGCGTTATCTTGTTATCTTCCAAATCTAATCACAAATTTTGTTATAAACTATAAACTAGACCGTACTTAACTTCAAAACCCGGTTATTTACATAACTAAAATCCGAGCTTAACTCAAATTTCCCGTGTTAACAAGCAAATATCCTGAGCACCCCTCGAACCATTATTCCCTTCGAGTCAATACACGTTCATCCCTGAGTTCGTCTTGTACAAACCCTCTTCTTCCCAAACTACCATTCCCAGTTTTCTCCTGTGCACCAATCTGTGCACGCCGTGCACATATCCTTCGCCGACGACCATCACTCTGGATCTCCGACCATCTTCTTCGATCAACAACCATATCCAAAACTCACCTGAGCATTAGAATTCCCATTTACAACGTCACTTCGAAATTTCACTCTTTGACCCACAACTGAACATACCCCGACCAACTATCACCTCATTCTGACACCTTCTGGCCATGATACTCCCCAGATTCTTGCCGCGAGCTCGTCGCATCGCTACCCTGCTTCTCCCCTCGGTGCAAACCACTCCGGGCAACAAACGACACCCCCAAATGTAACAGAACCGAGATCGACCTTAAGTCAAACTAAAACCCTAGTCCACCCATTAGCCGCCGCCACGGTCTTGTAAAATCATATAACTATTTTTACCGACATCGCTTGCTTCTAGGCTAGCTTCAGCCATTACCTCGACACCTCAAACCTTCCCGATCATCAGGAAATGCCCAAAATCCAATTTCTGATCAGTATGCAATTCCGCTAGAATTAAATGCCTAAAAATCTTGATTTTTTCTCTAAAAATCATAATTTGTGAAGATAAATCAGATTATAATCCTGGATTCTCCAAATGTTCGGGTCGAAATTTTGATATTTTAAAGTTTTACTGTAATACTTACATTTTTGTTAAAACTATGTTAAGTTTCTATTTAAAAGTATTTTTAATACTTAAATCTTATTGAAATAACAATTCTTTTTTTATACATCTTACCATAACAGATCAAAGGATGAACAATTGATTTTTTTGAAAGTTTAATTAGGACCTGAGAAATATGAACAGAGCAATATATACATTACAGACATGCAAACAAACATCCACATACATATAATCAGGAAATCTCATTTATACAGACATGCAAAGCATATTATGTAGCATACATTCTAGTATACTCATATGCATCAGATTTTATTGACTTAAATTTTAAGAGAGATGTTTACTCACCTATTACAGAAAACTATCTGGAATTTGAAGAAGAACTTGAAACTTGATTTGAAGACTTGAATTGCTGGAAATGTTTGATTTAAAAACTTAAGTGTTGAAGAAAGTTGTTTTGATTTGGAACTGGAATGCTTGTTATTGATATTTGTAGTGGAGATGACAACATTTGGAACAGAGAATGAAATCTGCTTGGCTCCAGGTTGAAAAAAAATGCAGACTTTGTTTTGATATTGAAAACGAATTACAAGCTTTTGATTTTTTTTAGGAAAGGTTTCAGATTTTTGGATTGCATGAACATTTTCTGGTTTTAGAGATGAAGTTCTTGTTTTGTGTTTTCTTTGTTATTAAATATGAAAATAGAAAAAGAGTTGAAGATAGAAAGTGAATATTTAATAGATTAAATTAAAATAAATTTTAAAATGAAAGATTATAAAACAAACTAGTGACACTTGTCTTTCACCTTATTTAACTGCTTAACACTTGTTACTCTAAGGGTTTATATCTTAACATTTGTAATAATTTATATTTATATTATTTTTAAAAAAAATTAAAGCTTTTATATTAATTTTCCTAATTAATAAATACTTTGTAAATAAGTAAATGCTTTTCTAAATTTATATAAATAAATTTCCCTCAAAGAAAATAATATAAAACAATCTTATTTTAAACCTTTGTTCATATATTTCAAATCTAAAATATTTTTAAGATATATATATATATATATATATATATATATATATCTTTCAAATTTAAATTCAAATTCAATTTAAAATCTGATTTAAAATTAATTCAAATATATATATTTTTAACTAAACAAACGCAAATTTAATTTGTTTGAAAATAATAGGTTTCCCATTCTAAATAATTATATCACGAGGTTATTAAATAATTATTTATCCAGATATAAAAATTCAGTTTCTATTATTTATATTCAGATATTCTTTATTATCAGAATTCTTATCTGTTCAATCTATAAATCAGATAGTTATCCAACTATTAGATGCTCAAAAATCCGGGTTATCACATTCCTCCCCCCTAGAATCTTTTCATCCCCGAAAAGGAATGAAACCAGAATTTATTTAAAACTTAAAATCAAATAAATTTATTCTTTGATCATTTTTAAAACACTTTTAAAATCTATATAATATTGCAAAAATAGTGTTTTCTATAAAAATACTTTTTAAACTCGTTGTCTCAACCAGTGCATACTTGTCTCACAGAAATTCGGCCATACGTTGATCAGGCGTTGGACTGAAAATCTATAAGTACTTTGTAAACCCGTTTTCAACACCCAGTAAAAATACTTGGAAAATAATTTTACCAAAAATATTGAAATCATTTTTGAAATCGAGGAAATATCTTTGGTGAGAATGCTCTGGAAATCATCACCCCCATCCATGGTCGCAGTTAACCCGATGGTTACGTTGCCATCACGAAAAAATCCATAGATAACTGTAGGCCTCCGCGCCCCCGATTACACCAGGAACCCGCTACAGATCGCAGCTACAACTGGGGTTACGTTGCTATCACGGCAAAAACCCATATAACTATAGGCATCAACGCCCTCGAATTTCGCTGCCAAAAGAATGAAACTTCTCCACTCCACTTGACCATAGATCGCAGTCTACCGATGTTATGTTGCCTCCCGGCAAAATCAAGCGCAGACCGTTGACACTCACCTCCACACCAGTGCAGTTAATACGCTCGGTAGATTCAAAGCGGTGGAGGTGCAAAAAGTCATAGCGGGGATACAACGAGGATATAGCTGGATATAGCGGATGGCTCTAAAATAGCATATAAAACCCATACTTAATGTTTTTACAAATATATAAATGGTAATTAAACGAAAATTTATCATTCAATTGAATTATAAATAATACATAAATAATTTTAAATAAAAACATGTGCGAATATACTTTAAATAAACGAAAAACTGTTATATAACATAATTGAATTTGGTAGAATATTAGAGTATTTTCATTTTTGAAAATATATTAAAAATTAAATCAAATAAATTAGTTTCATAATTTTATAATGCATAAATGCAATTTTTCAATTCATTTTATTAAAAAGGATATAGCGGAAATTGCGGAAATTGCGGGGATTAAAGCGGAAAGGCTATATTCTGGGGCTATATGGAAAAATCGTAGCGGTAGAAATCCGCTATGAGATATAGCGGGGTTGTAGCGAGGTAATAGCGGGGAATTAACTACACAGCTCCACACGATTTCCACTATGGTCCACACAGTAGATCGCAGCGACATCGAGTTACACTGTCGTCACATCATAACCCAAATGCCACTGTAGGCATCAGCGCCCTCGAATTTCGCTACCCAATAATCCTCAGGAACTAGTTTGTCCGGACTCCTCACAGGATCAACTTTAGAACCTCCCCCTTAGCGGCTCAAGGCAGTACCAACCTATGGTACTCCTGAGAAGTTCATCCCAAGGGAGTGCCTTTTTCTCCAGAGCCATTTTCAAATCACTTTATACTACACATATAGTATTTTCCAAATCATAAACCTAGTATGAATCTCATATAAATCTCCTTTCTCAAAATCGATTATCCCAAAATCAATAATTCTCAAATTAGGCTTTCCATATCCAATATTGATTTTACCCAAAAATCAAAAGCCTTTCCAAATCCGAAGGTTCCGAAAACCTTTCCAAAATCATCCTCACGAAATCCTTTATATATACACACACACATAGATATATAATTTTGAAAATCTTCGGATTACTTCAAACTTGTATAAATTCCTTTTTTATACTTTAAATACTCTTCAAAAATCCTTTTCTTCTGGCAATAGATTCAACAAGGGGAGATTTATCTTATATAACAAAGATATATAACTTTATTTATTCCAATTCAAATATTATATTTGGATACTCTATAAAGTCACTTACCAAATTACTTACTTTCATAAATTAAGTTTCTACCATATAAATATCCAATTTCTGTTTTATTTCATCATATATTTCACAAAATATATTTTCCACTTCAAAAACCACTTACAATTCCTATCTTAAACTTTCAATATCAATTTCATTCCAATCCGTACGATGTATACATATCATCCGTATGCAATATCAATCTGATCGCTCACTCGATCACAAAATTTCCCTTCCGAACTAGTATTGTCCACCCGACTTTCTAGTGGGGACTCAAATCTGGTTTCTTGATCAGAAACCGTCATTCTCCTTGCATAGTCATAACTATGATAGAGAATATCCAGAACCAATCAACAATCCATATCCAGGTTCGCTGTCGAAAATCGAGTGAAAAAAAATCCCAACTCGGATCGTCATAATTATCTCGAAATTCTGTGCTCGAATCTGGATCAAATCACTATGCGAATAGAATAATATACGTACATCCTACGTATTTATCTCATTGATTATTAACCAAATCAATTTCTTTTCTATTCACATTCACTTTAATTTTCATTCACTTATTTACAATTGCTTCAATCCCATTTGGATTATCACTTTAATCCTTATTTCAAGTGGATATTTAATCATAAACAATTCTGTCCAACTTGAATTTAAAAAATAGCTTGAAAATTTAAAAATAGACAAGTAGTAGAAAAATAATCACTAGTTTGTAAAATAGCTGAGTAATTGTAAGATAATTAGAAAATAGTCTAATGGTTATAGAAATTTTAAATAATGGCAAAATAGTTGTAAAATAGTAATTAGTTATAAAGTAGTTGAAAAACAGTAATTAGTTTATAAAACAGTTGAAAAATTGTTAAATAGTTCCAAAAATAATTGTAAAACAAGTATAAGATAGTTTTAGGTTTTAAAAAGAAAATTTGTATAGTAAATAGTTTGGAAAAATATATTTATATCAAAACAATTTATTTAAAAAAAATAGTCTAGATTCAAAACTGTTCAATTCCCAATCTCCATTTCCAATCAATTCAATTTAAATTTCCACATCCTTTTAAATTGACTCATTTCCAATTTAAATAACTTCAATTTCCACTGAAATTTATTTAACCCCAATTTCAAGTTGAATTAATCCCCAATTCCTTTTCTAAATTCAAATCAAATTCCATTTGAATTTACTCATTCAACTTTAATCACTATTTCAATTAATTCAAATAAATTTCAAACTGAACCAATTTCAATTTCATTTAAAATTAATCCAATTCAAATTTTTCCATTTGAATTTTAAACTTGTCCATTTTCAATCACATTTCCAATTAATTCAAATCAATTCAATTTGAACTAATTCAATTCAAATTCCAAATTTAAACCATCCCGAATTATATAAATTCGAGTTAAATTTTTAAATGTTGATTTAATTATTTAAATCAAGTCAAATCAACTTATATCTTTAAACCATTTAATTCTGAATCCAAATTTTATTTCAAACTTATTTCAAAGTTCAATAATAATTCAAATCTTTTTAAACAACTAAATCTTTGAAATTCAATTTATCATCAAATTTCAATTTTGAAACTGAACCTTTGAAGTTTTATCTTAAAAATTCAAATCTTAAGTCCAAAATGATTCCACTTTACCTTAATAATGGATATATTACCACACCCCATTTCTTTAAACAAATCCAATTCACGGTCTAAAGATAATTAATATGATAATATTATCCAAATTATCTTAAAACATCCATCTATTTTCAATTTCCAGATCTCAAACCCATTTTGAGATTATTCAAATTCAAATTAACCATTTAACTTCCCAATTTAAATCTCAATTTCATCTTGAAATTTCCAAATCAAATTGTTCAATCAAACTTATTTAACTTCCTCCGAGTTAAATTCAATTTACTTAATTCAGTCAAATTTACATAACTTGAATTCCCATTCAAATTTCAAAATACTTTCCCACCTATAAGTTCAAAAACTTATCACTTTGGGTTTTCACATCTCATTCCAAATTTAAAACTCAACATTTAGAGTTTATTCCAAACCATCTTTGATATTATGTATATTCCCCACATATATACATATTTTCTTCTTGGCCCACCAAGGCAAATTTTAAAATTTAAACCACCCTTGGTTTTAATTCAAACAAATTCTTTTAAAGTTTACAAATAATTTCTTATTCTAAAATAAGATTACATTCAAAATAGTTTGAATAACATTATTTCCTTTAACATTTTGAAAACAATTTCAAATGTTTAAATTTAGAATTCATAACTTCACAATTTGAAACCCACTTTAATTTACATCTTTTCTAGTTTATAAGTTATTCTCATCAAATGGTAACTTCCTTAAAACATTTTATTGTTTATTGGAAAACAATCATCCCATTATTAAACACAATAACCATTCTATTTTCTAGTTTGAAACCAATTCTAATTCACCTTATTTTGAAACTCTTCCTCAACTTCAAGATTTAAATTCAGTTTGAATCCATTTTCAAACTTATGCTTATTTAATTTCAATTTGGTTGTAATTCTATTACCACTTAATTTAATTCCAATATTTAACATCCAATTGCCTTAATATTTATTAGAAAGATATATTGCTTTATATATAAAAATATATTCTTATATAAATCATTTAAAATCTTTATATAAGAAAGTAACAAGTACGCTCTCATAAATATACATTCAACTCATTCTAGGGTACCATTAACCCTATCCTTAAAAAGAAATCCCAGCAGAGCCAAGGTTCTCGGTTAACCTTCTGTTCTGATACCAAATGTAACAACCCGGATATTTTCATCCAGAAAATTCCAGATAGTTAGGTAAAGAAGAAAAGAGAAAGAAGAAGAAAACAGAACAAGACACAGAAAACTCACATTCGCAGCGGATCAAAATATAATATCACATAAATAACAGTTTTATAAAGAAGAATTGTATCAGGACTCTTATATTTTTTATACATCAGAGTTACAATATTTACACAACATTGGACAGTTTAAAGCAACATGTCCCAAATAATCAGCAATAATACATGCAGCGAAAAACGCTCCATACGTTCCTGCCATCCAGCTCGCCTCCTGAACTCCAGAACGTCTTTACCTAAAAAGCTGTAATACTTGGTCTGACCCGAGCATTACATCAAAGCAACACCCGGGTCAGGCTAGAAACCAGCGTGAGTAAACCCATCTAACATGGAACACAAAACATACAACTTATATAAACCCGGGTAACTTGTATCAATTTACAACTTCACAAGTCGTTATAGACATCACTTACATCACATATTTATTTCTAAGTACCAAACTTAGATTAAATGGTCGAATTCACTTAAATAATTCCCTTTCATCCTATTGATTCCACACATCAAATTATAAAGAATGGAAGTGGTTTCAGGTATTTACTAATACCCGACTCCGGTCTCTTTGAATCCTATACCATCTTAAGACAAAGCTGTTTAAACTTTAAACATTCCCATGTATACCCATAGTAACAGATTCACATAGCAATTTTATTTCAGATAGATAATCCATATCTAACACCCTAGCATCGCAATCAACTGCCAAGTATAACAACAGTCCAAGCATTCAATAACATTCAGCCATTCATAAGCAAAGATTTTAATCACGTCTCTTTAATTAATTAAAAATAAATTAAATTAATTCCTTATATTACTATAAATCCTGCATGATTAATCCTTAATTAATTACAATAAATTAATTAATTATTCTCTAACAATTTCATTCATTAATCAATCCTGATTAATCACATTAGTAATTAACTTCCCTTAATCACTTATATTTATTAAATCAACTCCTTGAGTAATTACATTAATTAATCCTTTAATTACACTAAGTAATTATCACTTAATTTCCTCCATCAAGTAATTATCTTTTAATTATCCCCAACAAGTAATCTCCTTTTAATTATATCCAGGAACTTATCCACTAATTACTTCACTAAGTAATTATACCTTATTAATCATCTTAAGTAATTATACTTAACCCAACATCAAATGATTACCTTTAATTAATTAAAAATTAATTAATTAACTAAAATTAAGTACTTCAACTTAATTAATTACACTGAGTAATTAATTCCTTAATTAATTACCCAGATTAATTACTCTATGATTATTAATTAGTTAACCTTTCGTTAATCACATTCATTAATTAACTTACCTTTTAATTAATCCATACTTTAACTGATTACACTCAGTAATTAATTCTCAATTACTTCCATTAAGTGATTATCATTAAGGAATTTCCCATTAATTACTCTTATTAATGACGTTAAGAAATTATTCTTTAATACATTACATTTGGTAATTGTCTCTCAATTACCCACCTTAATTAATGACATTAAGTAATTATTCTGTAATTACTTCATTAAGTAATTATCATTTAATTTCATTAAGTGGTTAACTCTAAATAAATTAATCATCTTTTAATTAATAACTTAATTAATTAATCACATTTATAAATTAATCCCTTAAATTTGATTACTAAAACTAATTCCTAATTACCTTATTAGTTTAATTAATTAATATTCTTAACCGATTTCATTAATTAACCTTCCTTAATGCATTAAATAAATAATACTTTATTTAATTCCATCATTTAAATCACTTTCAAACCATATAGGAATTGACCATCTATATAATTATTTTAACAACAATTTTAAAGCAATCTAGAACTTGAAAATTTGTTTAAATTTTCTAATACTTTGTTTAGAACTTGATTTCTATTTCCTTTTCAAACTTATTCATTTTGATAACCTTTAAACTTGATTAAACACTTTGTATTTCCCGCGTTATCTTGTTATCTTCCAAATCAGATCACAAATTTTGTTATAAACTATAAACTTGATCTTACTTAACTTCAAAACCCAGTTATTTACATAACTAAAATCCGAGCATAACTCAAATTTCCCGTGTTAATAAGCAAATATCCTGAGCACCCCTTGAACCATTATTCCCTTCGAGTCAATACACGTTTATCCCTGAGTTCGTCTCGTACAAACCCTCTTCTTCCCAAACTACCATTCCCAGTTTTCTCCCATGCACCAATCTGTGCACGCCGCGCACATATCCTTCGCCGACGACCATCACACTGGATCGCCGACCATCTTCTTCAACAACCATATCCAAAACTCACCCGAGCATTAGAATTCCCATTTACAATGTCACTTCGAAATTTCACTCTTTGACCCACAGCTGAACATACATCGACCAACTATCACCTCATTCTGACACCTTTTGGCCATGATACTCCCTCGATTCTTGCCGCGAGCTCCGGCGCATCGCTACCCTGCTTCTCCCCTCGGTGCGAACCACTCCAATCAACAAACGACACCCCCAATGTACCACAACTGAGATCGACCTTAAGTCAAACCAAAACCCTAGTCCACCTATTAGCCGCCGCTACGGTGGTTGTAAAATCATATAACTATTTTTACCGACGTCGCTTGCTTCCAGGCTAGCGTCAGCCATAACCTCGACACCTCAAAACTTCTCGATCATCAGGCAATGCCCAAAATCCAATTTCTGATCAATATGCAATTCCTTTAGAATTAAGTGCCTAAAAATATTGATTTTTTCTCCAAAAATCATAATTTGTGAAGATAAATCAGATTGCAATCCTAGATTCTCAAATTGTTCAGGTCGAAATTTTGATATTTTAAAGTTTTACTGTAATACTTACATTTTTGTTAAAACTATGTTCAGTTTCTATTTAAAAGTATTTTTAATACTTAAATATTTTTGAAATAACAATTCTTTTTTTTATACATCTTACCATAACAGATCAAAGGATGAACAACTGATTTTTTTTTAAAGTTTAATTAGGACCTGAGAAATATGAACATAGCAATATATACATTACAGACATGCAAACAAACATCCACATACATATAATCAGGAAATCTCATTTATACAGACAAGCAAAGCATATTATGTAGCATACATTCTAGGATACTCATATGCATCATATTTTATTGACTTAAATTTTAAGAGAGACGTTTACTCACCTGTTACAGGGAACAGAACATAAGCTTTGAGTTTAAATCTAGAATTTGAAGAAGAACTTGAAACTTGATTTTGAAGACTTGAATTGCTGGAAATGTTTGATTTAAATACTTGAGTGCTGAAGAAAGTTGTTTTGATTTGGAACTGGTATGCTTGTTATTGATGTTTGCAGTGGAGATGACAACATTTGGAACAAAGAATGAAATCTGCTTGGTTCCAGGTTAAAAAAAATGTAGACTTTGTTTTGATATTGAAAATGAATTACAAGCTGTTGATTTTTTTTAGGAAAGGTTTCAGATATTGGATTGCATGAAAATTTTCTGGTTTTAGAGATGAAGTTCTTGTTTTGTGTTTTCTTTGTTATTAAAAATGAAAATAGAAAAAGATTGAAGATAGAAAGTGAATGTTTAATAGATTAAATTAGAATAAATTTTAAAATGAAAGAAAACAAAACAAACTAGTGACACTTGTCTTTCACCTTATTTAATTGCTTAACACTTGTTACTCTAAGGGTTTATGTCTTAACATTTGTAATAATTTATATTTATATTATTTTTAAAAGATTTTTAAAGCTTTTATATTAATTTTCCTAATTAATAAATACTTGGTAAATAAGTAAATGCTTTTCTAAATTTATATAAATAAATTTCCCTTAAAGAAAAATAATATAAAACAACCTTATTTTAAACCTTTGTTCATATATTTCAAATCCAAAATATTTTTAATATATATATATATATATATCTTTCAAATTTAAATTCGATTTAAAATATAACTTAAAATTAGTTCAAATGTATATATTTTTATCCAAGCAAACACAAATTTAATTTGTTTGAAAATAATAGGTTTCCTATTCTAAATAATTATGTTAGGAGGTTATTAAATAATTATTTATCAAGATATAAAAATTCAGTTTCTATTATTCGTATTCAGATATTCTTTATTATCAGAATTCTTATCTGTTCAATCTACAAACTAGATGGTTATCCAACTATTAGATGCTCAAAAATCCGGGTTATCGCAAAAGTAATTTGCCAGAAGCAACGCCGAAAGAGCATTTCAATGGGTTGAGCTTCATTCCATATTTCCACAATATTTCAAACATCTCTGCAAGTTTGTCTAAGTGATTCTCCATTAGGCATGATTTGACAAGCATATTGTCCACACATACTTCCATCATTTTTTCGATCTGATCTTTAAACATTGTGTTTACCAATCATTGGTAGGTTGCCTCAGCGTTCTTTAGTCCGAAGGGCATAATTTGATAACATTATAATCTAGGGTCGGTAATCAAACTAGCATTCACTTGATCATGTTCATGCATTATGATTTGGTTATGTAGTGAGTAGGCATCTATAAATGATAGTAGCTCATGGCCTGCCATGATGTCAATAAGCTAATCAATCTTGGGCAAAGGAAAGCTATCCTTTGGGTGGGCTTTGTTCAAATCTGAGTAGTCAATGCAAGTCCGCCACCTTCCATTGGACTTCTTTACCAAAACCGAATTTGATACCCATACGGGATAGGTTGCGTCACGGATAAAGCCATTTTTCAACAGCTTATCCACTTCCTCTCTTAGTGCAGCAAATCGTTCTAGTCCCAGGCTGCACCTCTTTTGCTTTATTGGAGTGTACTTGGGATTGATATTAAGTGTGTGACATGCTATCATCGATGATATCCCACAAAGAATACATTTAAGTGAATACGTCCAGATTGCCTTGAAAAAACTTGACTAATTTGTGTCGCGTCTTGGTTCCAAAATGTGATCCTATTTTTAGTACACATGTCAGGTCATTCATGCCTACAGGGACAGGCATTGTAATCTCTGCTGGTGCTACTCATTCCTCCCCTGAACTCTTCTTTCTAAGTTCCATAGCCTTGTTGAATCGTTTATCGTCCCCAAGCAAGGGGCGGCTCTGTAGTTGCTATGTTGACAATTTGCAAATATGGATGATTTTCTCCACACTCTTCCCTTTTTCTTTCTTTTTTGTTTCATGCAATTCAGCGATGTAGCATTCCCTTGCGAAAATCTGGTCTTCTTTCATCACTCCAACTCCATTTTTCGTAGAGAATTTCATAGTGAGACACCATTATGCCAGGATAATTTGAAAATCAGCGACGGTCGATCGTCCCAATAATGCATTATAGGCCGGGATCTCGTAAATTATCACAAAGGTTTGGGTGAGAACCACTCTTCGGTCTCCTGTTCTTACTCAACAAGCTAATGGATTGTGCCAATCGGTTGTAGTAGATGACCGATCAATCCTTGGATTTTGGTTCGACATGCGAGTCCTTTATGTTAAGCTTCATTTGGTCGAACGTATGTCAAAACAGAATGTTTATTGATCCTCTGGTATCAACCAACACAAGATGTACGATAGCGGGTCTGATTCCTATCGTCACCACCATTGGGTCGAAAGTTGGAGCTTCTATTCCTTTACTATCTCGCTTTTGGAAAATACAATGTCATCATTGAGAATCCTTCGCTGTTTAGCAAGGGTCCCATCTTCGATTGCAAAGAAAATTTCCTTTGGAGCATGTTTGAGTGAATTAGCTTATCTTTCCATCTCGCCCTAACTTTTCTATGCCGGATGAGGACCTTCTAAAATGGAATTGATGATAAGTCTCTATTCAGCTCGTTTGGATCCATCTTTGCTAGTTCTAGATTGGTTTCCTTGGGTATTAGGAGTAGGAGTTCCGGTTGGTTGATCGGAATTACGGGTCTTCTTAACATATTATCGGAGCTTGTCTTCTCTCTTTAGTACTTTGATCACATTCTTCAAATGGCTAGATTCGTTTGTGTTGCGGCCGTGGGTTTTGTGGAAGCAACAGAACTTCTCTAATTTCCTTTGTTGCTCAGACTCTTTTTGAGGCGGCTTCGAGTATTCTTCTATTCCTAGATTTGCCAAGTAAATATTCTCCAAGTCGTCGTTCAACGGAGTGTATTCTTCACATTTCAGACCTTTGAGTTTCTTTCCCCCTCTATTGCTCCTTCCAATCTCAAGTATTGACTAGCCTTTCGATTGAATTCTTTCATGGTAGTCGTTTGCTTTAATCCATCTCCCAAAATCTGTCTCTAGATAGATTGAGCGGACTAATGCCATGACAATCATATCCTCATTTGGATTGCTCACTTCGGTGACGGCTGTGTTTAAAGCGTTTCATGAACGATTTTAGTGATTTGTTAGGTCCTTGGGAGTAATCGAATGAAGACATCACATCCTTTGGTTGAGCAGTGTGTAGTATAAATTATTCCAAGAACTTCCTGGCTAGCTCATCAAAGGTTGAGATAGATCGTGGAGAGAATCTAGTAAAGCACATGGAGGCTACTCCTTCCAGATAGATATGGAAATATCTACAACGAACTACATCTGCTTCCCTTGCACCATCCATATTCCAAATATAATTATACAAGTGCTGTTAAGGGTCAGTAGTTCCGTTGTAGGAGGGTATAGATGGTAGCATGGTGAATTTCTTGGGGTACTCTATCTTTAGGACACTATTAGTGAAGAGAGTTCGGCTTGAGGCGGAACCATAATCATCATCCTTTCTACCTTTGCTTTCTTCCATCAGGCATTTGACCATGTTCGCAAATGTATGCCTCACTTGTTCATTCATTCGCAGGTTGGCTATCAGTAGTTGTGCTAAGTGTTTAACTTTACAAAGGGTCTTGGTTGGCTGGATGAAGCCTAGGCAATCTAGTCTTTGGGTGACTCACTCCTGCAGAAGTCCGTTGACAGGCAATTGGTCTTACAGTTAGAGTTTGATCATTTGAGTTCAATTCACTCTCCTTATGTTGCTCGCCTTCGTCAGAGTCAGTATCATCTACTAGTATGTCCTCCTACGTAGTTTTCACTCCTAAGTTCAGGTTTGAAGTAGGTGCTTTTATAGTGGGTGGGGTATTAGCATTTTCCACTATTGTGATGCATAGAGCTCCACCCCTTACTTCCTTTAGCTTCAGTTTTCTATTTCTTCTACTTGAGCCAGAAACAGAAGAAAGCTCTTGCTCTATAGCTGCCATGGCTTCGGGTGTTGTTCTGAGGGTAGTTAGTAATTGAAGCACTAAGAGAGCATCTATCTTTTCCATAAGAGCCTTTTGAATATTTACCATTTTTTGGTTAACTTCATATACTATCTAGTTTGATTCTCCATTAGTCATAACTTCATGTTGTGTGAAGGATCCTGGAACCTGATCTCCAAAATTAGCTCCTAACGGTGGGGGAGTTGTTATCTTCAATTTATTAAGGATTTGTTTCTTCTCTAGCAATGGTAGCTCCTATGGATCTTTCGGAGGTAGTTCTTTTTCTTCTTGGTGCTGTTGATTCTCAACCGCAAATATTCTAAGTAGAGATTGAGGATCTAATTTCTAAGCCTATCTGATCCAAAATAGATTGCTGGATCTAAGCTTGAGTTGGGTTCTCGGTGAAAGCACCAAAATGTTAACCCAAAAAATGGATTGACACCCTGGATTGAGTGTGAAAGCACCACCTATGTTCCTACAGAGTGGTACTATAGAAGATAAATGTAAAAAGAGCAGAAATAATAAAAGACTACAACAAGATTTGTATAGTGGTTCAGCTGTTAATGAAGCCTACGTTCACTTTATAACTTTCTATTAGCTGACTGCTATTGCAAGTTGAATCGAATTACAATATGATTGAATCTACTAAGTTAGATCAAGTCACAAGTACAAGAATTCACTAGGGAAACACAATGAACCCCTAGATGACTATAATGTGGAAGGAGATTGAAAGAGAGTTGCTTAAAACGAAATTCGATCTTTGGAAATAAAATGGTTTAAAACTTTAAAACTTTTATTTAAAAATAATTAAACCCTTAATTAATTATTAAATAATAATTTACTTTTAAATAAATTAATTAAACCATAATTAATATTTAATTAATTATTAAGTAATAATTTAAACTTTTAAATCATAAGTAAATATCCATTAATCTCAATTAATTAATTAATTCTTAATTAAAACATAAATAATAATTAAACCTTAATAATTAAATCATAATAAATTTTTAATTAAATCTTAACTTAAATTTAACTTGACTAATATTTAATTAATAATTAACCCTTCTTAAATAAATAATTTAATTAATCATAATTAAATAATAATTAACCACTAAATAATTTATTAAATAATAACTACCTCTTTATAAACAAAAAATCATAATTAATTTACTTAAAAATAATAATGTACTAATTACCCAAACTTAATTAAAGATTAAGTACTAATTACCTTACATAATTAATTAAATAATTATTCAAAGATAAATAATTAAATAATTAAATAAACAATTATTGCTTTTAAATATTTGAAATATGTTAGAAAACACTTTTCAAAATGATGCTTAAAATAAAATAGTTTAAATTCAAAAAGAGTTTGTTTTTCACGAACTGCATTTATAACGACTATCACTATACGATGTGAAATTTTAAATCTTGTTTTATACTCTGAATGGCTTTCAAAACTCTATCTTTAATTTTTAAACTTACCTTTATAAATTATGAATAAAGTTTGAAAACTAAAAGTGAAGTTTAAAACTTTTGTAGAACTTCCTAGCAATTTACGGTAAGAAAAGAAACCACTTATACGGGAGATTTTGATGTAGACATACAACTAATTTGAATGCTAATCTCTTTAACTCACAACATCTAAGGTAGCACAAACAATTATAACATTCCATATATAAAACATAAGGTAAAATTACTACCTTTAAATCCTAACTTCACTTATTTACTTTAATTCCAAGTCCATAACAAATATTATATCCAAGCACACACAAATACACATACAAATCCAAATCAACGCCGCATTTACTCATACAAGAAATGATTAATCAACAAGGTATACTTTAAACTTCAAGTTAAAAAAACTTCAAATAAAGGTGGTAGCTTTCTCCTCTAAGAGACAACCAAAAAAACACGACCTTCACTAACACTCGAATACGACCTTAATTTTTTGCTTTGATCGTGGAAAATTAATTTTGGAGGCTTTAAGGTCTATGGGGATTTGGCCTTGAGGGATGTATCGCTCGGTCAAGGCTTGAAACGGATGGAGAGGCCTTGAGGGATGTATCGCTCGGTCAAGGCTTGAAACGGATGGAGAGGCTTACCTTGGTTAAGTGAAGTTGTAGAAGTGGAGGGAAATGATTTAAGCAAGGTCTTGTAATTTAAAAAGAGATTAAAACTAAGAATTTTTAACTCTAAAATTTTATTAGGAAGCTATGAAGTGTTCATAAAAGCTTTTGGAATGAAAAAAGAGAAGGAGGAAAAATAGATTTTTTTAATATATAACGGGATATGTTAAATTACCTAAATGCCCCTTGTACTTTACCCTCCAACTCATTGCTCCACCTCACCATGCTAGCCTCCACCTTTGTAACTCACGCCCCTTTGTCCTCGTCTCTCTTTCTAAAGCCAACATGATTTAAAACAAGGTGTACTTATGTTTTTCAAAATATATTTTCATATTAAACATTTATTTAAATTTTATTTTATTATTCACAAATTTCTCATTATTATATATATATATATAGATTTATGCATGAATATATATATATATATGTATATGTATATGTATATGTATATGTATATGTATATGTATATGTATACGTATAATATATCATACATATCCTATTTTTATTTATAAAGGTGTGACCCATGTGCAAATAAAAAGAATCGGCATCATTCGTTCTTATGGTGTGTGATCGACCTTGAGTTTTGTGGGTCGGGTCGTATGGCTCTCGAGTTTCTTCTGGCGAAATTTCAGCCCGATCTATGCATAGCTTCACCTGTAAATACAGCAGACATGGCTCATTGTGGTGGATCTTCTTTCTGCTTCATTCTATGTTTTACCTAGGCTATACTCTGCCATTTTTATTCTATGATTTCATGGATTTATAACTGTAATAACAATATAAGCAAATAAAAGGATTATTTTAAAGTAGACATAGGCCGAAATTAGCCGAACCACTATAAATCTATGTCTTCTTTACTTGCTTTCTTATTATTTTAATTTTATTTCATTTATTTCTCTTCATATTCTATGGTTGGATAGATATTAGTGCTTTCATACAACTGGGTATTGGCGGTCATTTTTTACACCAACATTTTGGTGCTTTTACTAAGAAAGCTAACCCCCGCAGATTCGAAATTCGGATTCAGAGTTTGGAAAAGATCTAGAGTTTTGATTTGGAGCAATGGTGAGACAATCAACAAGGAGAGTGCTACCAGAAAGGAGATACTACGGAGGGAGTCAGGAGGGTTATTCAGAAGCTAGAGCTAATCGAGTATTTATCTACAACACCAAGGATGAAATGTAACTGATGATGGATACTATGCAGGAAAGGATGTTGATAAGACTGGAGGAGATGATGTAGAATCTACTCTGACAAATTAGACAAGTTTGAGCACAAAACCAAGGGATTTGTGTAGTAGGAAATGCTGGAAATATGGATCATGAAGTTGGACTAGCAGGAGCTGTGGAAAACTAGAATCAGGATCATGGAAATGGAGTAGCTGGACTAAGGAACAAAGTGGAGCAGCCGAGAGCACCTCCCGGTCGCCGAGGAACGATCGGCCCCAATACATTGATAAGGATCCATATCGATCATTCTAGACTCTGAGGCATGCCTCCGGGTCAAGCTGGAACGATCCTAGGTATGGTGTTTGATGGTGCTGTGCAGTTTGGTGATAATCGGAATGCGGATGCACGCTCAGAGGAATACGTTTCAGAATTCCCTCATGGACTCGAGGGCAGTTTGAAAATGATGATGGAAGACAAGCATTGGATGACAATGAGAGATTTGCAGAGATGATCAGGCAAGCTATGCATGGAGGATTGGTGAACACGGATCTAAAGGATGTAAATAAAAGTCCATTCACTATTAATATCAGGAATGCTAGGAATCCACCGGAATTTAACTACCAATGCTGGAGTATATGACAGAAAGTCAAACCCAGCTATGCATACGATGAGATATATACGGCACACGGAAGTACTGAGGGCATCAGAAGAAGTCATGGCACAATGCTTTCTCCTATATCTAATGGATATAGCTGCACCGTAGTTTAGGCAGTTGGAGAGCAATTCTATTGGCACGTGGATGCCATTAGTTGAAAGATTTATGAGGCAGTTCAGAGTTCACATCTCGAGACCCAAAATGTGATGAGTCTGAAAACATTGAAACAGAAGACCGCAGAGTCTCTAAGGACTTTTCTAGCACGATTTAATGCTGCGGTGGCATCAGTAGGTCGATAAGATCCATCCGTAGCTTTGATAGCAACTATATCAGGAATTGCAGATAGCACAGATTTCAAGGATTCATTAGCGAGGGATCACCTATGGATCTCAAGGGCTTTTATGATGAAGTAGGAAGGTTCCTACGACAAGAAGATGCACGAGCCAACAAATCAGAGGTGAACTATGTGCAAAGTGGAGGATCATCAGCAGATGCAAATAAGAATAATAAAGGCAAACAAAAACTGGATGATGGATAAGATAGGATGAAAAGGCGATGGAAAGAGTGGAAATCCAAGTTCTCCTCCTATTCGGATTTGATGAAAAGCCTAGAACGGATTTACCTAAACAATAAGGGGCAACTTCCTATTCGGAAACCAACAAGGAGGGATCCCGCTTAGCGGGAACGTATGTCTGGAATTACTGCTCGTTCCATAAAGTGAAATGGCATATCATGGATGAATGCAGGCATTTAAAGGATATGATTGAAGGGCATGTTAGGAATGTCAGACCACCACAGTACGTGAGGAATCAGACAACGATGGTAGAACAGGAGCATCCTTTGTCTTCATCGAATGAAAATAGGAATGACGCTAGATCAGGGTCACGAATCGCCATTAACTAATCATGATCTTAACTACTGAGTTTAGGACTTGGACTTTGGCCATAATAATAATATTAAACTCCATAATAAGGCAGCTAAGTCACTTACACATGTACATGATCGAGGATGGTCCTTAGGCTTGCTCTGAGATGATGATGAACCGTCAGGCTCGAAGAGGCAACCTTTGGATTTTTTAGTTTTTTGGATTTCTGGATGCACGAACTCTTATTTACTTGGTTATTTGTGATCCGCATTAATGCGATAAATAAAACAGGATGCGATTATTGCCCTGACAGATGTGATGGGACGGTGACTGCAAGATGTGAGTCTCTTCGTCGGAGAGCTATAGAGTGGACTCGTTCATGGATTAAGTCCTCGACTGGAGCATCGAGGTCAGAGAATAAACCTAACAGGATGTTAGGTATGGATTATGCTAGGCAAGGAGTATGTCGCTTCGCTGGAGAGCGACAGGATCGACCTACTCATATCGTCAAGTATGGATTATGCTTGACAAATGTTCGAAGAGACCACGATCGGCTTAGGACTTAAGCCAAGACATCATTTAATGTCCAGAGACACTTAATCGGAGTACATGATGTTACGCTGCTTCGCTAGAGAGTGACAGGGTCTTCTTACTCGGTCGTCGAGTGTGGATTATGCTCAGTAAGGACTGGAGAGGTCGTAGATTTGGATATCAGCTTCATACAACTATGGATTTGGACATAGACCTAGAGTGGTCGTGGACATGGATATGGGCCTTGAGCGGTCCTGAATTTGGCTAATTACTCGAAGAGGTCACGGATTTGGATATCAGCCTCAAATGATAATGGATTTGGTTTCCAATGGATACAGATTTGGATAAAATGATCCAAAAAGATCGTAGACTCGGAATTGGATATCAATTCGGAATGGTCATGGATTTCATTAATGATCTAGAGAGATTGAGAATTTGGCTTAGCAATGGATTTGATTTTGAATTGGAAACTTGATTATCGGTGGATTATGGACTTTGGATTTAGTGAATACACACTTTCCTATCGCAAAGCTTGTTTTGGGTCCAAATTTTTAGCCCGCCTGTTGATAAGGCAGTGCATAGGCGAATTTACCAACAGACTTCATGATCATCATGATGATAGCTTGAAAAGAGGGTTACCGGGATTGTTCGATTATGGAAAAGACTATGGACGAAAGTCATACAGATTCATGCAAATAGCATTCTGGAATTGGCTAAGTATGAATTTCCCACTTCAACTGAAAAAACGATCAGGTACGATCGTTTTTCACAATGGATCGGCTATGATCCGTCTCCATTATGGATCAGATATGATCCATCTTCTAAATGGATCGGCTATGATCCATCCCCAATATGGATCAGATATGGAACATCTTCATCATAGATCGCCATAAATTGTTATGGATACAGATCACTTGGATTAGCAGTACAAATCAACAATGATCGCTCCATAACTCAACAACCACAAGATCGATTGATGAAACAACTTAAGAAAGAGGAAGTTGAGGACATGGGGGACCCAACATATCGATCGTCGGTTCCCACGTGCAAATAAAAATGATCGACATTGATCGTTTTTATGGTGTGCGATTAACCCCAAATTTTATGGGTTGGGTCATTTGGCTCTAGAGGTTCTTCTGGCAAAATTTAACTCGATCCATGTACGATCTCACCTACAAATACAGCAGACATGGCTCATTGTGGTGGATCTTCTTTCTGCTACATTCTATTTTTTACCTAGACTATACTCTTCTATTTTTGTTCTAGGATTTCATGGATTTGTAGCTATAACATTTGCATAAACAAATAGAAAGATTACTTTGATGTAGACGTAAGTCGGAGTTAGCCGAACCACTATAAATCTGTGTCTTTCTTTACTAACTTTCTTATTATTTTAATTTTGTTCTTCATTTATTTCTCTTTATATTTATGTGATCGGATTGGATATTGTTGCTTTCATACAACTGGGCGTTGGTGGCCATTTTTGAAACCAACACACAATGACAGTAAAAAACCCAAAACATGCTATAAGCTAGACAATAAGCAAGTAAAACTAATGTTAAAGTAGGTGAAAGGACTAAGATGTCCCGATGGGATTTCTTCTAATCGCCATAGATATGTTGACTTTATAAACAATAAACTAAGTGGGATGAAAAGTCATGATTGCCATGTCATTATGGAAAATTTATTACCTGTGGTTTTCAAATAATTATTGTCCGTAAAAGTATGAAGTGTTATAATATAATTAAGTTTGTTTTATGAAGAGATTTGTTCAACTAAGTTAAAAGTCAGGCATATACGTAAACTTGGAAAGGATATCTTTGTACTTCTATGCGAACTTGAGAAAATATTTTCTTAAGGATTCTTTAATGCAATGGAGCATTTACATTTTCATCTTCCATCTGAAGCACTTCTTGGAGGTCCTATGCAATATGGATGGTTGTATCCATTTAAGAGGTAATATTTACTATTCGTAACATTAATTTTAATTTAAAATTCAAATACATATATGTAAATTTAAATTAAATTAATTTTGTAATAGGTACTTGAATCATTTGGGAAAAAAAGGTCAGACAAAAAGCTCGAGTTAAATATTTGCAAATCATATCTTGGAGAAGAAGCTTCATTCTTCTTCTCTCATTATTTCAATAACCATGTCAACTTATCATTTGTAAGTGTTCCTCATAATGATGAAGATGTTAAATAAGATTCTTCTCAAGAAATTTTATTTATTTGTAAATAGCATGGCCAACCTGTTGGAAAATGTGAGAAAATATGGTTAGATGATAGAAATTACCATGTAGCATACACATATATTCTTCTTAATCATGTTGAAGTTGCAAAATTTGTTAGATAATATTAAATTCGTATTTATTTTAGTTATACTTGCATATTATAACGAAATATATTATATATATTTGCAGTATTTATGAATCACAATATCCACGTGACAATCTCAGTAAAAAAATTGCTAGTTGATTTTCGAACTACATTTATGATCCAAAAAATTGGGCCATTAATGAAGGATTAAAAAATCTTGCACTAGCACTAAAAAGAAATTAAAGACTTATCCAATATTATTCATCAATGTATTCAAATTCAACAGCAAGGAATATGGCACTGAAAAATTAACCTATAATAATGGTGTATTTGTCAAAGGTAGTGATGATCCAGATGAGCATATAAAAGATTTTTACGGCATCTTAACTTAGGTTTTAGAATTGACATACTTCATATGACATGTAGATTTTTTTTATTCAAATGCAATTGGTTCGGTAATGTTTTTGGTTCTAGAATCAACGTGCACGAAGATTATAAGCTTATTGAAATAAAGCATACCTCACATTACAATAAGTATGATCCTTTCATATTAGCGAATCAAGCATTACAAGTTTATTTTGCTCTGTATCCATCCCTAAAAAGAGATAAAGAAGATTGGTCAGCTATTTTTAAAACCAAGGCAAGATCTACGTTTGACTAAAATAATATTTCGAACAAAGTAGCTTATCAAGCGGATCTTAAGCCAAATGATGAAATAATAACAATAGATCATCATACTAATTTAAGGCCTTTGAACGATGCATCAAATGTTTTAGTAAAAGAATTTGAGAGACGGATGAAAACGATATAGTGTACGAGATCAATTTTGAATCAAAAAACGACAAAGACTGATTATTAATTACCGATGATGTAATGTATATATGATGAAAATTTGAATCGCTTGTTGTATAAGCTATATTTTGAGTTTGCACTGTTATTAATGATGATGACCATTTTGTGCGCTATGTATTATTCCGTTTTATTAATTCTATGTATTTAGAAGATCTTCTTCCTTTTTCGTAGTTTTAATGGAAGTTTTATGTGATTATTAATTAGACATGTTTTCTAATAATAAAATGATATGTTTTTTCATTATACGAAATGATATATTTATGGAAGATAATGTATATGTATCATAGGATATCTTTCAGATCTCATGCTTCTACTTCTCATACTGTTGACAAGGGTGTCAACGGCTCGGCTGATTTTCGTCCACGCTTGTGATTCCAAAGAGTAGAGGGTAAGTGTGACGCCCCACCCCGAGACCTACACTAATAAAGATAAATGCAAAGTAATCCTGTCTACTAATGCAGAGAATAGGGCTGGTTAGGGGCAACCATCGTAGTAATACGTTAGTTAAGGGCTAAGCATGTCGAATGTATCTCTATTTTTTTCATTACCTCATCAGTGGTCGACACACTTAGTCTATAACTAATGCACACTTGGTGGTTTCGGACTGTCTCAGAATAAATGCAATATGCAAGTAAGTAAATGTATCAGTCACAGAATAGTAAACTCAGATCAGAGTATATATATATATATATATATATATATATATATATATATATATATATGTATGTATGTATGTATGTATATACACACACACACACACACACACACACACATATGCATCACCATATGTCATAATAATAGTACATCATACATAAGTAGCATGGACTGTCGAATAACATATACCACCATCCCACAAAAGAATATACATCATGATAACATAAGAGTCGTCTACACAAAAAGTACGATATACAAGCCAAAATGATAAAGCCCAACAAAAGCCAGCAAAATGATCCAAGGGAAGCAACAATCCACACCTAATGTAACGACCCATAAAATTTTTAATGGGTTTTATAACGTATTTAATCGGATTTTTGAGAAATGATTAATAATAATATTTTGAAATAAAAATTTAACAATTGGATTACGTATAATTAATTATAGCAAATGGTAAATTTTCATCAGGAATTATGAAAGAAAATTTTATTAAGTATTTCTATTAAATTCTAATGAGCTAATATTTGATGATAACAAATTTATTTTCCAAACCTGAATATTTTTACATAGAAAAATTCTAAATCTTTTTCTGACTGAGACGTCACTTTTCGTTTTTTTCAAATTCAGACTTTTTTAGCTCCGTCGATCTTAATTTCCTGTGTTTTTGCTGCACTTTCCCTAGTAGAAAATTCGAATTTTGTAATTCAATCGTACCACTGATATTTGTATACCGTTTTGATCGTCTCATCGCACTGATCTCTACGGTATATTTATTTCTGTGTTTTGAAGTCCGACACATAGCGGAATCCGTGAAACCGGGGACCGTATCGGTACGCGTCCCAAATTTTGAAACGTGTAGCCATTGCTTTATAATTTCTGGAATTTAAGGGTGACAATTATATTCTCTAATAACTTTTCAGCTAAATCCAAGGATCTAACCGTTGCTCTTAAATTTTGTTATATATTACCTTTTTCATGTTTTAGCCGTTCATCCTCATTGCACTCGTCGGTTAAATTTATTAATTACCAGCGCGTTTTGTGTCTTTTCGTTTTACCGTTTTTGATTGATAAGTATATTATAACGTTAAATATTATAACTTGCCTTTAAAAGTTGCATTCGAAATGTATGCTGCTCCTACTTTCCTTGGCTGTCATCCTCCTCAACTCATTCTTCCTCCTCTTTCTTTTGTTCAGCCACTAAAAAAAAGGGAAAAATTTAACTGATGCCTTTCTCTGTTGCGTGTGTGGCTAACTTCCTCCACGACATCCTCACCAACAGCCGAGAAACCCATCCCCTCACCTCGCAACTCCTTTCTCGACCTCCGCCCTCTCTGACCCAAGCACACGGCCTTCGCCTCCGACCCCAAACCGGACCCGCAAGTGCCGCCACCTGCGCCTTTAGCCGCGCCTCCACACGATCTGCTCCTCCACCCATTCGCCAAACCCCACCTCGGCCATAATATCCGCAAACCACCTCCACCACTAGCGGCGACCCACATCCAGATGCCGACCTGACCTTCCACCTCACCAACTCCGACTGCCTCTCCGAGCCTGTAGCACCCCGACCACCTATTCTCCCACGTCCATCACCAAGTTCCGCCGCATGCTCATCTTCCCCGAACAAATAATAGAGGCGATGGGCTTCTTACTACTACGTAGAGATCGCTTTAGGATTTTAAACTATAAAGAGCTGCCCTTCAATGATGCCTGTGATCGTGTTGCTCAGCTTTTACATGTAGAATCTTATCAGAAAGGACACAAACTCAATTCTATGCCCATCATATTATGCGTGATTGGAATGGGAGTAAAAAGGGGGCATGTATACAAGTTTCTTAGGTCTCAGGGATTTGTATTATCATATGATACTGCACATAAATACTGATAGTGAAGCAGATGCATACAAATGGATTAGCCATCGTAATCATAGAGGTAATATATGTGAAGGCGGTCTGCATATTTTATTTTACATCCTTTTGGTTCAAAAATAAACAGCCTTCATGCATTTTTTTTAGGCTGTTGATTCTTTTAGTTGTATATTTTTTTCAGTACGCATGAAACATATTTTGGTCGCATATATATTTGATTTAAATATAAATCACAAAGCTTTGATTTCTACTTGCCAGTTTTAAAGTTTAGTGGTTATATGTTATAAATGTTAGTTTATTTATATACGTGTAGATGCATGATTTACTGTGCGTACACGTATTTATAGTATTTATGTATAATCTGTTGGAAAGAAAAAAAAAGGGTTAGTATATAAAGTATTTCACATTCATATAATGTTATTTTTGTATAACACACATACGTACAGTTTCATATGTAGTCTATGAGTACATTAGTCTATTTATTTCTATTTTGATGTAAGTTGTACATATAGTTCGTTTATAGGTTTAAAGATTTCCAACGTATGAAGTATATTTTAATATGTTTAAAATAAAATAAAATAAAAATAAAAACTTGTAGTGTTGGCATAGTTGTATTAGTTATATTAGGGGTCTGTAGGTGTATAAGTTATACAGAGTAGGATTTTTATATATATTAGTTTAATATAAAATAATATGTTAGGTTGGGTTCATGTGTCAGTACCTCCCGTAGGCAAGTTTATACGTGACATATATATAGTATGGGTATATGTATAAGCCTAAGAATAGGTGAACTATTTAGTTTAGGTATGATGATGGGTTTAGGTAGTGTTTATAGTATACGTTCGTATAAGGTGTGCACATATGTTGGTATATATATATTTTATGTGTACTATTTGTTGCAGGAGTTATAGTGGGTTGTATCTAATGGGTCCACTTATAAATGTGTAGGTTAAGTTATATAGATTTGTAGAGGTTTGTTATATGCGAAAGTAATAAGTTAGATAGTTAATTTATAGGCATTGTTGTACGCGCTGACTTGGATAGATTTGTAGTTGCATTATATGTGCGGTATATATATCGTAGTTGTGTCTGCGTAGTTATTGATATATCTATGATAATAAATAAAAAAAAGTTGTGTCTGCATAGTTATTGATATATCTATGATAAACTAAGTATAATATAATATAATATATTTATTTCTATCTCTATCAAGCTGATTCTAATTACTCTGTCAATTTCTTATTTATCAGCTTTGTCAGTCAAATTCGTGCCCATCTCACCTTGCTTTGGATTCGTAACTTATCCCATTTTCGTTCATCTCTAGCCTTGACAGGTGAGCAATCACTCACGATTAACATTCTTTTATTTATTAAATTTGATTTCAATTGAAACGACAATTGAAATATGCTACTGTAGTTATTTAAATTGTTATATTTATGCTATTATCTATAACTGTTCACCTGTGGGATATGACACCATATCCTGTTATTTATATTATACTGTTATTGATGATATATGCCTGTTATTTTATTGTATTATCTGTTATCACTCTGCAAGTTCCCTGTAGTTTAGAATTCACTATGGGTTGAAATGATACATACCCAAACAGACTTTAGAATAGGAGAAAATCGTTATGGGTTGAAATGATAAATCCAAGAGATTTTCATTTTATTGAATTTGGGATTACGGGTTGAAATGATATCCACCCGTATATATTTAGTGTACGGATTGATATTTTAAATATCCGTAGCACTTGACTATATGATAGGAAATATATACAGACACCGTGGTTCATATATAAATATTTTGGAAATAAATTCTTTGTTTGGAAAGAAATATATGGTCTTAATAAATGTTAATTCTTAAATTTCTATATATATAGATTTAATAATATTTAATTTAATTAAGTTTGATTTAATACATAAACTATGTTAATATTTATGTAAATTATATTTCAAATAGATTTTTGAAATAATTGGGATAAATTAAGATGGGGAGATAAATTTGAGTTTATTAAATGGTATCTAAATAAGGATTTATTTAATTAAATCGATCTAAAATTTTTAAATGGGAAATTTTAAAAAGGTAGGATTTTATAACTGAATTTTTGATTTAAGCGACTAAATGCATATTTCACGTTTAAGTAAATTAAAGAAAATATTGAGAAAAATGGAATTTAAGGTTAATTAAATAATCTTGAATAAATGAGGAAGTATTTCAAGACTAAATAATAATGAGGTTAAATCAAGATCTATATGAAACGGTTAAATTGAGCATTTAAATTTTTAAGCCTTAAACTATATTGGAATTTAAATGGTTTAAATTTGAGATTCGGATCTGTATTTGAAATCAATATAGTTGAATTTGTTATTTAGAAAACTAAATTGAATTAAAATTTAGTTGAAATGTTGAATACTTAAAGGTTTAAAAATATTGAATATAAAGGGGTATTTTGTGATTACAAATCCGAATTTGAGATCGATAAAATTGAAGTGGTTATTTTAGGAATTGAGTTGAATTTAAATTGATAAATTGAGATTGAATTTAATCGGGTTGATGTTGATAAGTTGATGGAATTGAAAATATTTTATGGTATAAATTATTTAATACATCTAAATACTATTTTGGAAAATAGCTATAATTGAAGTGAAATGATATTTGATTTTGTGGTATAAATTAAGATGAAAGAACCATGGTGTTATTATGTATATTTCTACCCTGTAGATAGTTCCATGGACCCATAGAGGATGGTTATTCCAAACATCCTTTAAGCTATTTGTATTTCAATTGATATTTCATTTGAGTTGAATTTATTGATATAAGAATGTTAATCATGACTCGAGTGTTTTGTGTTTTGCTTTACGCTCGGGTCAGACTGAGTGATACAGCATTTGAGACTCACCTTCGAAGTCGGAGCCTTGCTTGAAGATCCAGCTATCTATCCTTTCAGTCATCCTGTTGATTTGTTCAGAGAAGTCATCTGCGCATACTGGAGACTTCACTACATCTAAGATATTCGGTTGTATTTTATTCCTAACTCCAATGTATATAGTAGCTTCATGAACTACTATTCTTTATCTATTCCGCTGCATTATATTACTCTGTGTCTGTGATCTGTGATGATTTATTTACTATATATGTTAAGTTTTGCCAAATTTTAATTAACAATTCGGTATTTTGAATTATTCAAGTCGGACATGTAATGTTTTATTGTCGATTTGAATGGTCCAAAATAGCGGGTCGTTACAGTTGGTATCAGAGCTTTGGCTCTAGGAAAAACTTAGCATACATGGTAAATTTATTTACAGAATCACTTTCGCTCGAGTTGAATCTCTTTCTTTTGACTCGATTTCCTTTGAATTTTGGAATGTCCCTTGGTTCCGAAATTCATTCTGTCTCTCCCTATTTATATTCGTTTGATTCCGGAGTATCCCATAACTCCACTGAATGATTTGTAAAGGGGGTGAAAACTCCTTGTCAATTGGCATTGACTCACCGAAGATTTCTGTATCCTCGGTTTACGATGCTGCTATATCTTGTTATGCTGAATTCTATATCTCTGGCGATCGAATGTCGAATTGCCTCAGAATTCTACACCAATCTAATTTTGGAATCACGGTTGACCGGTAAAGGTCGCCAGCGATTTATAGAAGTATATCCATCTTCTGTTTTGTAAATTTAATTATCTCATCTTCGATCGAGTCTAGCTTCGAATCAGAATTCTATTGATTGAGTTCCTCTAATTCAAATCTCTATCTTTGTTTTTAAAAAAAATCCATTCTTAAAATCACCCTTTGAAAAATCGGGTATGTTTGTATTTTTGAAATTGTTTTATATATCGAAATTATTATTTTGAAAACTATGATTTTATTCTATATATAAAAATGTTTTCGATAAGGATTATATACCTATATATAAAGCAAATAAGAAATGTTATTCTATATAAAAAGGTTTTGAAAGGATTTGAAATTTTGAAAAATTATAAGAAATTGATTTATATAAAAATGATTTATAACTTTAGAGTTAAATTTGAAATTCGAGAATTGAATTCCGGTATTTTGAAATTGATTTTAAGATTTTGGAAAATATAAAAATAATACGATTTAAAAGTATTTTCCGAATAAGAAAGGTTTCAAATGAGTTCAAATGAGTTCCAATAATTTTGAAGAAATTTCAAAGAAGTTTTCAAGAAAATAGAAGTCCAGAACTCACTTATGTCGCTGGAAAATAATTTTGGTGATGAGTGCATGCATCATCGACACTGATTTTCGAGTTTCAGAGTGGGGGAGAGGCCACTTTAATAGCTCGCTAGGCGAGTGATTTTGTAAAACCGTTTTGATTTCAAATTTCGAAGTATAATTTGATATTTTCGAAAGATATATGTATATATTTGAAACAATTTAAAGTGAGACCGGTGTTCAGTCCTCGAGTTTCGAATTTGTTTTGGTATAACCCTATATATTGAAATTGATTTATTATTGATTTTCAACTCTTGAATTGAAAATGTGATTTCCCCTTATCATTTTGAAGGTTCGAACAATTCCAAGTCAAGGTTTAAAATTTTAAAACTAAGAAATTTCGAAGAGTATAAAATAATTGATAAAGAATATAAATTTAGTTTGAAATGTTTTGAAAAAAATATAGTTTTGAATAATAGTTTTCAAAAGGTAAATTGAATATTTCAACTAGAAATATATAGTTTAAAAGTTTTAAAGGGATAATTATAAATTTGGAAACCATTTGAGTATAATTGATTTTGAGAAAAATTTTAGTTTTGAAATTAAATTGAAATTAAAAACCAGTACTCTTATGGAGATTTTGGAAATGAATTTGTTTGACTTGAATTATTTTAATTTAGAAACTGGGATAATTTTCTAAACCTATTATTTGGGACTTTGAAATTTAGATACTTAATTTGGAAGAAAAATTGGTGAAATCATATATGATGGAAACTGAATGGATATTGAATGATTTGAAATTGAGAACCTTATATTATTCAGCACTTGATTTGGGAGTGGTCGAACTTATATAAAATGGATTGTATAAGTATGAAGTTGATTTGAAATCTATTGATTTGAAAGGTACTCAATTTGGAAAGAGATTTTATATAATCGAAGTCTATATAAGTATGATTTGATCTACTATTGATTTGGAAAGTATTCGATTTGGGAAAAAGGGAATCCTATATATAATGGACTTTATATAAGTATGATCTTTGAAAGTGATTTGAAAAGGTACTATATGATATATAGTTTCGAAGTAAAGATATGGAAAGTGCCTTCTGTTAGATTCCGCTTTGTGGCCACATCGTGGATTCATTCTATCGATATTATTCTTTCTGATTTTTGGTTTTCCGGATGTAATACTCGAGTGTTCCCACCGTGGCGTAACCCATGGTTTTTTTTTCTCTCGTGAATGCATAGCGCAATTGCCTGGCTGAGTCTTGCCTAGGGGTACGGATTGTTTCCTGGGGGATCCAGGCGTAACCATTGTGTATCCTGCAATCTGTGTAGGTCGCGAATAGTAGCGCAAGTGCCTGGCTGAGTCTTGCCTAGGGGTATGGATTGTTTCCTGGGGGATCCAGGCGTAACCATTGTGTATCCTGCACTCTACTAGTCATCATGGCGTAACTCGCAGGGCTGAGAAAGCTTACGGATATGGATTGTTTCCTGGGGGATCCAGGCGTAACCATTGTGTATCTACGAACCTTGGTCGGACAAAGGTTTTGGTTTGGTTGTTTTGTTTGGATTGTACTTTCCATATCTGTTTTAAAGGTTTTCAAGTATTTTCACTGGGTGTTGAAAGGGGTCTACCAAGTACTTGAAGAATTCTAGCTTTCCGTCTGATCAACGCATGGCCAGAGTCTGCAAGAACGAGGATAAACTTGTTGAAACATCGAGTTATAAAAGTATTTTCGAAAGGGAAATTTATTTCGATATAATAGTATTTTATTATAAAAGTATTATTATAAAGCTATTTATTATAAAAGTATTTTTCCCAACAAAGAAATTTTGAATTAATATTTGAAATTTAAATTCTTATGGTTCCAGATTAATTATTCATGCCCGATACTATTCCTTGCATCTACCTTATCTTCTCAGCTTTAGTTGTTCACCTATATTCCGTTTCCAGAATCTACCTTCTTTTCCTTTTGAATATAATCTTTTAAATATTGCTTATTTGTATACCGAATGGTTTAATAGAAAATTTTAGTGTTTAATTATTTTAGAATTTTTTTTAAAATAAAACATATTTAAAGTAAATGTTTATCGATTTATTAATTATATTTGAAAAGTATCTTAAGCTAAAATTTATAAACTTGTGAATTTTGGATTTAATATTTTCAATAGCTTCTTTGTAAACATAAGTAATAATGTAAATAATTGTTTTCAAAGGAGTTTTGAAAGGTATTAAAGTATTAAAGAAAAAATAAATTTCAAGTAAAATTATGTATAGTCTTAAAATTAATTGTTTATCTTGTCTCTCAATCTATTTTCTTTCTGGTTGTTTTTATTCTCCTACCTCCTTCCTTTTCGGGGACGAAAAGTTTTGAGCGGGGGAGAGTGTAACGACCCATAAAATTTTTAATGGGTTTTATAACGTATTTAATCGGATTTTTGAGAAATGATTAATAATAATATTTTGAAATAAAAATTTAACAATTGGATTACGTATAATTAATTATAGCAAATGGTAAATTTTCATCAGGAATTATGAAAGAAAATTTTATTAAGTATTTCTATTAAATTCTAATGAGCTAATATTTGATGATAACAAATTTATTTTCCAAACCTGAATATTTTTACATAGAAAAATTCTAAATCTTTTTCTGACTGAGACGTCACTTTTCGTTTTTTTCAAATTCAGACTTTTTTAGCTCCGTCGATCTTAATTTCCTGTGTTTTTGCTGCACTTTCCCTAGTAGAAAATTCGAATTTTGTAATTCAATCGTACCACTGATATTTGTATACCGTTTTGATCGTCTCATCGCACTGATCTCTACGGTATATTTATTTCTGTGTTTTGAAGTCCGACACATAGCGGAATCCGTGAAACCGGGGACCGTATCGGTACGCGTCCCAAATTTTGAAACGTGTAGCCATTGCTTTATAATTTCTGGAATTTAAGGGTGACAATTATATTCTCTAATAACTTTTCAGCTAAATCCAAGGATCTAACCGTTGCTCTTAAATTTTGTTATATATTACCTTTTTCATGTTTTAGCCGTTCATCCTCATTGCACTCGTCGGTTAAATTTATTAATTACCAGCGCGTTTTGTGTCTTTTCGTTTTACCGTTTTTGATTGATAAGTATATTATAACGTTAAATATTATAACTTGCCTTTAAAAGTTGCATTCGAAATGTATGCTGCTCCTACTTTCCTTGGCTGTCATCCTCCTCAACTCATTCTTCCTCCTCTTTCTTTTGTTCAGCCACTAAAAAAAAGGGAAAAATTTAACTGATGCCTTTCTCTGTTGCGTGTGTGGCTAACTTCCTCCACGACATCCTCACCAACAGCCGAGAAACCCATCCCCTCACCTCGCAACTCCTTTCTCGACCTCCGCCCTCTCTGACCCAAGCACACGGCCTTCGCCTCCGACCCCAAACCGGACCCGCAAGTGCCGCCACCTGCGCCTTTAGCCGCGCCTCCACACGATCTGCTCCTCCACCCATTCGCCAAACCCCACCTCGGCCATAATATCCGCAAACCACCTCCACCACTAGCGGCGACCCACATCCAGATGCCGACCTGACCTTCCACCTCACCAACTCCGACTGCCTCTCCGAGCCTGTAGCACCCCGACCACCTATTCTCCCACGTCCATCACCAAGTTCCGCCGCATGCTCATCTTCCCCGAACAAATAATAGAGGCGATGGGCTTCTTACTACTACGTAGAGATCGCTTTAGGATTTTAAACTATAAAGAGCTGCCCTTCAATGATGCCTGTGATCGTGTTGCTCAGCTTTTACATGTAGAATCTTATCAGAAAGGACACAAACTCAATTCTATGCCCATCATATTATGCGTGATTGGAATGGGAGTAAAAAGGGGGCATGTATACAAGTTTCTTAGGTCTCAGGGATTTGTATTATCATATGATACTGCACATAAATACTGATAGTGAAGCAGATGCATACAAATGGATTAGCCATCGTAATCATAGAGGTAATATATGTGAAGGCGGTCTGCATATTTTATTTTACATCCTTTTGGTTCAAAAATAAACAGCCTTCATGCATTTTTTTTAGGCTGTTGATTCTTTTAGTTGTATATTTTTTTCAGTACGCATGAAACATATTTTGGTCGCATATATATTTGATTTAAATATAAATCACAAAGCTTTGATTTCTACTTGCCAGTTTTAAAGTTTAGTGGTTATATGTTATAAATGTTAGTTTATTTATATACGTGTAGATGCATGATTTACTGTGCGTACACGTATTTATAGTATTTATGTATAATCTGTTGGAAAGAAAAAAAAAGGGTTAGTATATAAAGTATTTCACATTCATATAATGTTATTTTTGTATAACACACATACGTACAGTTTCATATGTAGTCTATGAGTACATTAGTCTATTTATTTCTATTTTGATGTAAGTTGTACATATAGTTCGTTTATAGGTTTAAAGATTTCCAACGTATGAAGTATATTTTAATATGTTTAAAATAAAATAAAATAAAAATAAAAACTTGTAGTGTTGGCATAGTTGTATTAGTTATATTAGGGGTCTGTAGGTGTATAAGTTATACAGAGTAGGATTTTTATATATATTAGTTTAATATAAAATAATATGTTAGGTTGGGTTCATGTGTCAGTACCTCCCGTAGGCAAGTTTATACGTGACATATATATAGTATGGGTATATGTATAAGCCTAAGAATAGGTGAACTATTTAGTTTAGGTATGATGATGGGTTTAGGTAGTGTTTATAGTATACGTTCGTATAAGGTGTGCACATATGTTGGTATATATATATTTTATGTGTACTATTTGTTGCAGGAGTTATAGTGGGTTGTATCTAATGGGTCCACTTATAAATGTGTAGGTTAAGTTATATAGATTTGTAGAGGTTTGTTATATGCGAAAGTAATAAGTTAGATAGTTAATTTATAGGCATTGTTGTACGCGCTGACTTGGATAGATTTGTAGTTGCATTATATGTGCGGTATATATATCGTAGTTGTGTCTGCGTAGTTATTGATATATCTATGATAATAAATAAAAAAAAGTTGTGTCTGCATAGTTATTGATATATCTATGATAAACTAAGTATAATATAATATAATATATTTATTTCTATCTCTATCAAGCTGATTCTAATTACTCTGTCAATTTCTTATTTATCAGCTTTGTCAGTCAAATTCGTGCCCATCTCACCTTGCTTTGGATTCGTAACTTATCCCATTTTCGTTCATCTCTAGCCTTGACAGGTGAGCAATCACTCACGATTAACATTCTTTTATTTATTAAATTTGATTTCAATTGAAACGACAATTGAAATATGCTACTGTAGTTATTTAAATTGTTATATTTATGCTATTATCTATAACTGTTCACCTGTGGGATATGACACCATATCCTGTTATTTATATTATACTGTTATTGATGATATATGCCTGTTATTTTATTGTATTATCTGTTATCACTCTGCAAGTTCCCTGTAGTTTAGAATTCACTATGGGTTGAAATGATACATACCCAAACAGACTTTAGAATAGGAGAAAATCGTTATGGGTTGAAATGATAAATCCAAGAGATTTTCATTTTATTGAATTTGGGATTACGGGTTGAAATGATATCCACCCGTATATATTTAGTGTACGGATTGATATTTTAAATATCCGTAGCACTTGACTATATGATAGGAAATATATACAGACACCGTGGTTCATATATAAATATTTTGGAAATAAATTCTTTGTTTGGAAAGAAATATATGGTCTTAATAAATGTTAATTCTTAAATTTCTATATATATAGATTTAATAATATTTAATTTAATTAAGTTTGATTTAATACATAAACTATGTTAATATTTATGTAAATTATATTTCAAATAGATTTTTGAAATAATTGGGATAAATTAAGATGGGGAGATAAATTTGAGTTTATTAAATGGTATCTAAATAAGGATTTATTTAATTAAATCGATCTAAAATTTTTAAATGGGAAATTTTAAAAAGGTAGGATTTTATAACTGAATTTTTGATTTAAGCGACTAAATGCATATTTCACGTTTAAGTAAATTAAAGAAAATATTGAGAAAAATGGAATTTAAGGTTAATTAAATAATCTTGAATAAATGAGGAAGTATTTCAAGACTAAATAATAATGAGGTTAAATCAAGATCTATATGAAACGGTTAAATTGAGCATTTAAATTTTTAAGCCTTAAACTATATTGGAATTTAAATGGTTTAAATTTGAGATTCGGATCTGTATTTGAAATCAATATAGTTGAATTTGTTATTTAGAAAACTAAATTGAATTAAAATTTAGTTGAAATGTTGAATACTTAAAGGTTTAAAAATATTGAATATAAAGGGGTATTTTGTGATTACAAATCCGAATTTGAGATCGATAAAATTGAAGTGGTTATTTTAGGAATTGAGTTGAATTTAAATTGATAAATTGAGATTGAATTTAATCGGGTTGATGTTGATAAGTTGATGGAATTGAAAATATTTTATGGTATAAATTATTTAATACATCTAAATACTATTTTGGAAAATAGCTATAATTGAAGTGAAATGATATTTGATTTTGTGGTATAAATTAAGATGAAAGAACCATGGTGTTATTATGTATATTTCTACCCTGTAGATAGTTCCATGGACCCATAGAGGATGGTTATTCCAAACATCCTTTAAGCTATTTGTATTTCAATTGATATTTCATTTGAGTTGAATTTATTGATATAAGAATGTTAATCATGACTCGAGTGTTTTGTGTTTTGCTTTACGCTCGGGTCAGACTGAGTGATACAGCATTTGAGACTCACCTTCGAAGTCGGAGCCTTGCTTGAAGATCCAGCTATCTATCCTTTCAGTCATCCTGTTGATTTGTTCAGAGAAGTCATCTGCGCATACTGGAGACTTCACTACATCTAAGATATTCGGTTGTATTTTATTCCTAACTCCAATGTATATAGTAGCTTCATGAACTACTATTCTTTATCTATTCCGCTGCATTATATTACTCTGTGTCTGTGATCTGTGATGATTTATTTACTATATATGTTAAGTTTTGCCAAATTTTAATTAACAATTCGGTATTTTGAATTATTCAAGTCGGACATGTAATGTTTTATTGTCGATTTGAATGGTCCAAAATAGCGGGTCGTTACACCTAACCTGCAACTCGGTCTGACCGGAGTGAAAAGCACACATGGGTCAGGCAAGCTAGAACTTATCAGTAGTAAGCTCAGTAATAAGAGGAAGGGTGAGAATCACTCCGTTGCTGCCAACGGAACGACATATTATTCATCATATCATTCATAAGAAAGGGGACATCAATGATTCATCTATCTATTTCAAGGGAATTTAATAAATAACATGCATATGGTTTCTCTTAAGGACATCTATAAGTAAAGTGAATAAGGGATGATAACCATATAATAACTCCATAAAGAAACATCAAATCATCATAATCTATCATAAGAACTCAATAAGAGTTAAAGGCAATCATAATTGAAATCACCATATGGCATAATACAAATGTAGCCTATATCATACTTAAGGCCGTATTCAAACAACAACATCGCAAAAGGATGGAATCGAACATCGAAAACTTCATATAAAATTGCACGTGCTTTTTATCTTGACTAGTACTACTATTATTTGGTACCATTCATCGTGATGACTTGGGGTCACATAACATCATAACATCGTGTCATCTTGATTAACTATAGTTGGGAATATCGTGATGACACCCAATCACAAAACTCGAGTAATAACATCATGGTGATTAGAGTCTAGTAATAACATAATAAACATCGTAGTGAATCCAATCGTGTACTCGATTTATAGTACTAGTAACATCTTGATTGTGTCTCAACCTCTCGAATGGAAACCCGATAGGCATGAACGTAAGTACCATACCATGCGGTCGCACCTATTGGTTTACTAATCGTTACTCGATGCTGCATTAGAAAACAAACATAAAACATCATCAAATAAACAACTCGCCTCATCTCCTTGGCACTATGAAGAACATTGTGATGGTCATTTCTAACCATAATCGCAAAATAAAGTTTTAACATCAAAAATTGCCTCCTTTCATCGGCAATTATAAGAAACTTGCGTCTAGATTTGTTCGTCGTCGAATGTACTCAAAAAGAGTAGTTCTCAAACCAGTAACCTTCGCCAAAATTAGGCAACTTCTAAATCATCTCAAATATCACTTCAAATTTGTTTCGATCGTACAAGTCCGATATTGAGCGATAAAGCAAAAACACATGTCCCATACCACGTATTTTTAATAAATCATTTATTTCTCATTCTTATACACCAACATTCACAAGAATAAGCTAAAATATATTTAAAATAATTTTATATAGAAAATAAGATTTTTAAACGATTTTGAGAAATATATATATATATATATATATAAGCTTTAAAAGGAAAAACCCTTATTTAAATAGATTATCTATTTATAAAAAATCTTTAGAATACTAACTAATTGATTAAAAATCCATTAAAATTACTTAAAAGTATTTACTTTCCAAACCATGATTTTTAATAAATTTTCAAAAATTTATTTGAAAGCAAAGGCAATTAAAACCATCAAATTATCCAAATATCGATATTTATCGATATTTGAATTCAAATAATTTAAATAAAATTTAAATTCTAAATTTCTCCAGAACTAAGCTAATCCATTATCAAATATCATAGCTTCAAAATCTATCATCAAACTTTTCAATTCAATCACCAGTTAACTCAAAAACAGCAGCGAAAACCAATGAAGAATGCTGCAAATTGAAAATCTTGTTTCTGGCCAACTTTGACAATGTGTTTTAAGTATCAAAACTGTCCAGAATTGAACCAAAATTTGCAGCAATAAACATTAGCACGTGGACAATATATGAAAATTTGACAGCATTTTGGTGCAAGATGAGAAAGTTATGTTTTTTCTAAAATGGAACTTTTCAAACATAAAACTAAACTCGGCTGCAAATCTAGTTTCTAGCCAACTTTGACGATGTGTTTCAGATATCAAAACTATCTGGAATTGAATAATAATTTGCACAAATAAAATATAGTACATGGAAAATATCATACTAAAATTTGGCAATATTTCGCCGTAAGATGAGAAAGTTATATTTTTTCTAAAATGGCACTTTTCAAACACAAAACTGAACTCAGCTCCAAATCTAGTTTCTAGCCAACTTTGACGTTGTGTTTCAGATATCAAAACTGCCCGGAATTGAATAAAAATTTGCTGAAATAAACTTTAGTACATGGACAATAGCATATTAAATTTGACTCCATTTTTCTGCAAGATGAGAGAGTTATGTTTTTTCCAAAATGGCACTTTTCAAACACAAAACTGAACTCGGCTGCAAATTTAGTTTCTAGCCAACTTTGACGATGTGTTTTAGATACCTAAACTACCCAAAATTGAATAAACATTTGCAAAAGTAAACTATAGTACATGGACAACAACATAATGTAAATTTATAGCACTTAGCTGCAAGATGAGAAAGTTATGATTTTTCGAACATGACACTTTTTAGCAAGCAAAACATAGCAGAAGAACAACCTACCAAGCATGAGTTTTGGCTGACTTTGGATCATAATTCAGGGAAAAAAAACAACCCAGATTTCAACGAAATGTTGCAGCGATATACTACGACACGAGGACTATAACATATTCAAATTGGGAGCAATTCGCTTCAAACTGAAAGAGTTATGATTTTTCGAACATGACAACTTTCAGCAAGCAAAATAGAGCAAAAGATTTTTGGCTTATTTCGACCAGCGATTTGCTATACCAAAACAATCCAAAATTCAATGAAAATTTGCACAAATGTAATACAGCACGAATTCTACAACATATCTAAAATCGGAAGTAATTTGCTGCAAATTGAATATGTTATGATTTTTTGAACATAACAACTTTTCAGTAACAAAAGTGAAAACCCGTTCAATATGCAGAGCTTTGCAAGCAACAAATTGATAGCAAAACTTGATATTTTACTTTAGCATGCTATAAGAAATCTCCTACCTTGCTTACAACTTGATTTAGCAATGGTTCAGCAACAAAATGATGGATTTAGCGAAGAAATGCCCTTTTTCATAACCTTTTGATAAAAACTCCAAATCACATGAAACAAATTGCATTTTTCACATTTTAATGAAGGGAACATGTTAGTAATGTTAAAAACTAAAATTTTAAATGAAAAATATTTTTTCCCATAATTTAATACCAATTATTTACCAATATTCACATTACTAGTGAAAAATCACTATTTTCATCATTTTCCACCAATAAAAATTTATTCCTAAGTTCATTAATGTGTATAAAAATACCTTTAACATTTTTATTGGTTTAAAACATTATTTCAAACTTAATTATACCATAAAATTTATTTTCATCGTGTTTATCCTTTTGTTTCGGGATAAAAGACTAATATTGGAACAAAACTCCAATATTATAAATTTTAACCCAATAATTTATTTTCATCAATTATTCTCATTCCATACCACCAATAAAGTATTTTAAACTTTATTTCCCATTTGTTTACACTAAAACCCCAACTCTTAATCCACAAACATTATTTATTCTAAATAAAAAATATTATCATCAATTTATTTCATGTATAAATTCATAATTCCCATATTAAGTTATAATTTACATTATAATTTAATATTTCGGTAATCTCCTAAATCCTGGGTTGTTACAGACTCCACCCTTAGCAAAATTGTGTGCTCGCAATTCCTAGAGGGAAGTCCGTAAGCAACACATCAAACCATCACAAGAAAGAAAGATTTGAGGTAAAGGATTCTCACCAACACCATGAGAAGAAAGGAATTAAGGATACGATCGCTTGATAAATTCTTTGGTTTCCCAAGTGCAGCCTTTTGAATTATCAGGCCATTGAATCTTAACGAGCGGCACATTCTTGCTTCGAAGGCGCCTCACCTTCGAGTCAAGAAGCGAATAAGATGCTGCACAATAGATAGGTTTGGTGAGATCTCAAGCGCTAACTGCTCAGTAGGATCAATAACGGAATCAAGATCTCTAAAACACTTCCGAAGATGAGATAAATGGAATACATCATGAATGCCTAAAAGATGAGCTGGAAGGGAAACTTGATATGCAACTGAACAAATGTGTTCAGTAATAGAAAATGGTCCTATGTAGCGAGGATCCAATATCACGGTCGTACTTAATCACATAACTCCCTTCAGCGTAGAAACTCGAGTGAAAAAAAGATCGCCCATAGAGAATTCGAGAGGCTTCCTACGATTGTTCGCATAGGAATTTTGACAGCTCTACACCTCTTTCATTCTCTATCTGATAAGAATAATATTCTCAGAAGAATCTCGAACTGAATCAGGTCCCAAAACAAACTTCTCTCCATATTCTAACCAACAAGAAAGTGATCAACATGGCCTTCCGTATAGGGCTTTGAAAGGAGCCATACAGATACTGGACTTATAGCTATTATTATATGAGAACTCCACAAGAGGTAAATGATCCTCCTATGAACCACCAAAATCTAGAATGCAAGCACGAATATGGTCCTCAAGAATACGATTAACCCTCTCAATCTGACCATCAGACTGTGGGTGATAAGCGATACCGAGATTAAGCTTTGTTCCCAAGCTTGTTGAAGGCTGCTCCAAAAATGACCGATAAACAAAGTATCACGATCACAGATAATAAAGGAAGGAACATCATGAAGTCAAACAATTTCTTTGATATATAACTTCACTAGAAAAGGAGCATTCTTATTAGGCTTAATAGAGATGAAATGAGTAGACTTTGTGAGATGATCAACTACAACTCAAATGCTAGAACGATCCAACCTAGAATGAGGTAGGCCGTCAACAAAATCCATCGAAATTTGATCCCATTTCCACAACCGAACCTCTAAAGGCTGAAGAAAACCGGATGGCCGCTAATGCTTGGCCTTAATAAGCTGACAAGTTATGCAATTACCCACATAACTTGTGACATCACACTTCATGCCTTCCCAATAACAAAGGCGACGCATATCGGCATACATCTTAATACTGTCGGGGTGAATGGTATAGTTAGAGCGATGACAATCATCAAGAATGTCATGCCTAAGTACTGAATCAAAAGGCACAACAATACGATCCTTTATACGAAGACAAATGTAAGAATCAATACTGAAATCCTTCATCTCAACATCATGGAATTTAGATTCACAAAGACGAATAAGGCGCAACATCTCAGAATCATGCCACTGAGCCTCAGAGATACGATCTAAAAGAGAAGGTCAAGCTTCCATACTGAATAATAAGATAGGTGAATCGAAAGAAGAAGATCGATCACGAATATCACAATAAGATAAAGTATCAAGGACATCCCATTCGGCTAACATCATTGAAACAACAGCCGAATGCTTGCAACTAAGTGCATCTGCCACATGATTACCCTTCCTCAGGGTATACTAAATATCAACATCATATGAGGCGAGAAACTCAAGCCAACGCTGCTGCTTCATATTAAGCTCCTTTTGAGTGAATAGATATTTCAAAGACTTATGGTCTGTAAAAAGAACAAAGTGCTCTCCTAATAGATAATGACGCCCTAAATCTTCAAAGCGAAGACAATGGCTGCAAGCTCTACATCATGGGTAGCATACCGAACCTCATTCGAACGCAATTTCCTAGAAGCATAGGCAACTACCTGATCTCTCTATATCAGAACAACATGGAGGCCATTATGACTGGCATCGGTATAAACGATAAGATCTTGGTTTCCTTCAGGAACCACAAGGACGGGAGCATTAGTGAATCTCTAGAAAGAAGCCTCACACTTATCAGACCAAATAAACCGAATGCCTTTCCTCGTAAGGCTAGTCAAAGGAAGCACGATACTGGAAAGTCTTTGATGAAATGGCGGTAATAACCAGCCAAACCCAGAAAACTACAAATCTCGTGAACATTCTCAGGCCTCTTCCAACTCTGAATAGCCTCGATCTTAGAAGGATCAATAGAAATACCTTCTGAAGATACAACATGGCCTAAGAACTTCACTTGATTTTCCCGGAAGTTAAACTTAAAGAATTTTGCTTTGAGTTGATGTTGTCAGAGAGTACTAAAACAATTCTAAGATGTCGAGCATGGTCCTCTTCGGACTTCGAATATACAAGAATGTATTCAATGAAAACAAGCATGAACTTATTGATATATTCTCAGAATACTCGATTCATAAGATCGGTAAATTAGGCAGGTGTGTTCGTTAATCCGAACGGCATGACGAGCCACTCATAAGAACTATAGCGAGTGCAGAATGCGATGAGAGGTATACTATCTTCCACGAATAGGAGTTGATGAAAACCAGTGGCAAGGTCTAACTGTGGAAAGACCTTAGCACAAATCAACTGATCGAACATGTCGTCCATCCTTGACAAAAAGGTAACAATTCTTGATGGTAAAATCATTAATCTTGTGATAGTCGACACAAAGCCTAAGAGTCCCATTAGACTTTTTCACGAATACTACCGCGGCTCCCCACGGTGAAGAACTAGAATGAATAAATTGCTTGGCTTCAAGCTCGAGAAGTTGCTTTTTGAGTTCATCATTCTCTCATGCAGACTTCCTCATGGGAGGACGACTAACTAGCTGCACTTCAGGAATAAGATCGATACAGAAATCAATAGCTCTCGTAAGAGGTAAGCCAGAAATGGGTTTGAATAAATCTGAAAATTCACAAACGATCGGGATACGAGATACATCATCATCGTCTCGAGAGTCAAGAGCAAATAAAGAAGTCATGGAAACAAAATCGAAATCACGAAGTGAAAGAGATAACTGATTGGAAGAATTGAGATGTCGAAATATAAGGCTCGCTCCAAATATAGAATCCTGGCATCATATCGAACTAGCCAATCCATACCCAATATCATATCAAAACCAAAGAGAGGAATCACATGCAGATTCGCACGAAAAGAAAATCCACAAATTGAAATCTTAACTTCATCACAAAATAGGCTAAGGGTTGCGGATCCCCCAATAGGATTTGCAATTCGTAAGGGAGTAAGCATGCAAGAAACATCTAACTATAAAGCATCAATGAGTTCCTTTGACATGAAGGAATGAGAAGCACGTGTATCGAAGAGCACTCGAATAGAACGATCATGAAATAAAATAGAGCCCTCTAGAATTGAAGGAAAAGTACATCAAGGCTTAGAAGCGTCTCTAGAAGTAGTAGCCACACTAAGATGACCCCGACGAGAACCCTTCTGGGACAAGCTGAAACCAGATGTCCCTCCTTCTTACAATAAAGACAATGCTTAGACTTGGGATACTCTCTCACTGGATGGTCAGGCGCACCATAATTGAAGCATGAAAAAGGCTTAGCTGAAGGAGTAGCTGGAGACTGGGAAGAAGGTGCCCTCTATTTCTTCTTCTTACTTGGATGGAACGGCCTCGACTTATAAAAAAAAAACTTCTTATTCGGATTTCCCTAAACTTTACCCTCATAATCACTATCTTTCTCCTTCTCGACCGCTTCAAGTTGAAGGGCCGCATCCACAAGTTTCTAGAAAGTGAGCTCAAGACGAAGCATGAGGGACTTTTTCAGATATTTCTTAAGTCCAAAAACGAACTTAAGATTCTTCTTATATAAAGTGGAGATATGCTCGAGACCATATTTAGATAAGGCTTCAAAAGATGCAACATACTTAGAGACTATCGACTTCCCTTATTTGAAATTAAGGAAACATCGAGCAAGAATAGCCTTCTTGGATTTTGAAATAAATTTGAGTTTGAACCTCTCACGGAACTGATCCCACTCTAAAGTGGACTCATCAACCTCAGCAACAAGTAGATCATACCAATGTAAAGCTTGTTCTTGCAACATACTAGGTGCTACAAGAACTCGATGGTGACTAGAGATCTCCATATGACTAAAGATACGCTCACAAGAATTGGTATCTCGTATGCTGTTCTGTATATATTATATTATATTCTGAAACAATGCTCTGATACCAAGCTAACACTAAATGTCCTTCCTTCTTATAATAAAGACAACGCTTAGGCTTGGGACCAGAAATTACGGAATTCGATACACTTGTTCTATACTTGGATGTATCGTCATATATGCTTCTGTTCTGTGTTTGTTATATTTTGTTCTGAACTCAGCATTCAAACAAATTTGAGCCATGCCTCAACATCTAAAACAGTCTTGGTGCCTTTAAAGATCTTGCCACCAAGATGTGTGAAGTCGCTACACATGCGTGCAAATGCGGATTTGTGCGAAGGAGAAGAGTAAGCTGGAGATGGAGGCTGAGTGCTCTGAATAAGCTCCAGGATCTGATCGGTAGACATATATACGCCTTCAAGACGAGAACCAATGGACAGTCCAACCGCTGAAGAGCATCCTCTACCTCTACTTGACATAGCTGAAGGATAAGATAAGATAGGATTATTCACAGGGTAAATAGATATATTAGCAATTCAAGTGTAGAACTTAAGGAACACTACGGAATATAATTAACATTTCTAGACATATTCCTTTCTATCTACCCCAAAGGAATTAAAAAGGGACACGAATCAAAACAAGGATTGGGACAAGGCAAGGTCAAGGCGAAACCGATCACGATTAAGGGATGATGTATATAGATGTATTATATCTAATATATGCTATCTCGTATACTATTCTGTATATATTACATTATATTCTGAAACAATGCTCTGATACCAAGCTATGACGCCCTACCCCGAGCTACACTAGTAAAGAGAATTACAAAGTAATTCTGTCTACTAATATAGAGAATAGGGCTGGTTAAGGTCGACCATCGTAGTAATACATTAGTTAAGGGCTAAGCATGTCGAATGTGTCTTTTTTTTCATTACCTCATTAGATGTCGCCACACTTAGTCTATAACCAATGCACACTATAGTGGTTTCGGACTGTCTCAAAATAAACGCAATATGCAAGTAAGTAAATGTATTAGTATAGAACATTAAACCCAGATCAGAGTATATATACACATATCACCATACGTCATAATAATAGTACATCATACATAATTATCATGGACTACAGAATAACATATACAAACATTCCACAAAAGAATATACATCATGATAATATAAGAGTCGTCTACTCAAAAACTACGATATCCAAGCCAAAATCACTACAAGAAAAACAGTGATTTATAACGCTAATTTGTAACGCGTTGTTTCATTGTGTTATTGTTTATTCTAATTTTTTCATTTGGAGCCTGTGTTTGGTCGCGTAACGCTTTCTGCCCCCGATTATTTCCTTTTGCCGCGTCCTCATCTAATTATTTTGCTCTTCCCTCTTTCATAAATTATTTCCCTCTTTTTCTTCTTCCTTCTTTCTAAAATAGTTTTCTCTCCGTAATCACAAAATTGGCAGATCCCAAACCAAACTGTTATCCTCCTTCGATTTATATATTTATTTGTTTTGCTCACTACTTGCTTCCTCTCTCATCAGCCCAAATCAAAAATCCGTTACCCCTAATTTGATTTTGTCTTGAAAATTCGAACGCACACAATTGACCAAAAAAAGGACGCATGATCCAGGCCAAGACAACTGATGCATGTGAAGATGGGTGTAACACTTGTAGTGCTAACGCGATCGTGAGGCCACGATCAACTTGGGATCGAACAAACTAGGTGGCGCTGCGAGCAGATTCTTGAGCTGCGTGCGTATGCGGAAGCAGTTGCTAGCGTATGCGGAGGCAGTTGCTAGCGTTCGATTTGGCGGTAACGAGGCTGAATGCGAACTGGGCAGTGACAAAGATGGTAATGAAGATGATTGACATTTAGGCAAAGTGTGGTTGTGATTTTATGAATTGGTAGTGAAATGGAGTGTTGGCGGCTGAAGTTAGGTGAAGGCAAGTACGACTTCGCTCGGTATTTTGGTGAGTTTTACACTCACAATATTATCTCAATCTTATTTTCTATGCAATATTAACATTTGTATCCTATATTCCATGAAGTTAGGTGAAGGCATTCGTTTATCACTGTTCATTTCATTTGTTCAGGATTTTTATCGTTCAATGTATTTTTAGTACATTTGATTATCATGGTTCATTTCATTTGAAGCAATATGTTTGTTTAGCATTCGTTTATCACATTCATAATATGATTGAGTTTTCATGAGTTCTAGAATTACAATATCTTTTATTTTCCTTAAGCTTATGTTTATTCATCAATAGTCTTTAAAGTGTAAGGCTGAATGTGTTGGAGTCTTGTGTGAGCTCACTATAGTACTAGTGCTTTCATTACTTTAAATTTGAACTTGAAAATTGAGGAATTCTCTATTATGTATTTTCATTTTTATTTTCCTATATAGTTTTTGAGATTGTTTTCAAATCATGTTATCAGATTAGTCAGTCTAATTTTCAGAATCAGGTTTAAAATATATTATTGTCATCCATAAATCAAAATAATGGGAATGAGAACACACTGCTTTTTCTTAAACCAATTTTAGTAATAGTCACATAGCTATGTTACTAGTCAGCACTGTCCTATTTTTTATTTTTAGTGTATCCTAGTTCGTTGTTAGTGATGCTTTAGATGTCTTTGCCTATAATATGGCTTTTATATGTGGAATTTGTATACTGTTGTTTGTTGACAGCATCTTAATCTTGTTCTTTAGCTCAGATCTTAAAATGCTTATACTGTGATTTTCATATGTTTTGTTACATGAAAATATGCAAAGAACTTTCAGTTGATAATATGGTTTTTATATAGCAATATTTGTTTGAATTTGATTTATTTAGGGATGATTGTGGAGTTTTACTATACAACTAATTGCCTTTGGCTGTATTGTTCATGTGGTAATATTTCATAGAGTTCAATTCATTTAGCTGCATTGTTTAGTGTAATATTTATTGGCAGCAATTAGGTTTATACATAACAATTATGTCTCTATATACAATTGATTAGGTTGTAGAAACTATGCATATACAGCTCTTCTAGTACACTTCAGTTTGTATACGGGCATATAATTTGATGTGTCTTCATTTAGGCTTATAATGAGATGTATAAACTATAAAGATTTTGAACAAAATTAAACTAGAATAGATGGAATTAGATTAAAATAAGAAAAACCATTGAAAACTGATGCTAAATTACTTGTATATTGTAATAATGGTAGGTTGCTTGATAGAAATATTAGGAAAGAATAATCGAATGGATCTTTTATCTATTTGATGTAATAAAATGTCCATGGAAACATAAGGGTTTTTCTTTTATTAGTGGGCTGCGTTATTACATGTATATTACATTTTGTGACAAATTATAACCAACTGCAGCTCAAGGGTACTTAATGCATAGACCCGTTCCTGCTTGAATCCACGCATGTGCACAACATGTACACTGGTAAGGCATAGCAATAATATACGTAAAATTTCAATTGCTTGGTCATTATTGTTTTAGTATGCTCTGCACCTTCTTTTAGTGAATTGGATTTAGTTGTTTCCTCTTTAATGTATATTGCTTTATTTTACGTAAAGCTTAGTTTTATCGGTGCAAATTTCACCTTAATTTCACCCTAATTTTTGCAAATGAACATCGGGTATGGTGTTTGAATCCACAACGACTAATTTCTTGGTCGGGTTCTTAATAAAGGAAGAAAGTTAAACTTTGGATTGTGCACTTAGTTTAATTTGTTTGGATATTTAAACTTGAGAGGCATAAAACCACCCTACCACCGCCAACATCCCCCTCCCTCTTCCTTTTTGTTTCATTTAAATAAACAGTTATATGAAATTTTAGAAAGATATTTTATTCATTAGGATTATTGGTGTCATAAGTTTAATTGTATTATGGACAATAACACTACACACTCTATGGTAATTGTTCCAAATGCAAGGAATTGTTCTTGGAAAACAATTCAGTTGGTATCATGAATTAGCTCAACATTCGTTTGGAGAAAATTTAAGCTTGGTTTAAGGATGGTGCCGCCTCAGCAAATGGTGATAGGTATGGCTAGAAATAAGCTCAAAATAAGTATTAAGGTTCAATAAACAGTGAAATATATAAGATAGATGATCACAAGTCTTGATATCTCTAATGAATACATTTATTATAAACATTCAAATTTTAATTTTGTTGTACATACTCTTTGCAACTATTTAAATTACATTTTCCTTTATGTTGTGCATTTAATTGCTTTATTGTTTTATTAATCTTCATTGATTCAAACCATGTGTTTTAATTTGTTTTAGGATAACTTTTTTATCTTGGTTAAATTTTGCTCAAATAAGGAGCATTCCCACCTCTAGTTGCTTTATCTTACTTCTGGATGCCTAGGTCAAAATGAAAGGTGAAGTGTATACTTATGTTGTGATTATTCATTTTTGTTATGCTAGGCTAGAAATCTATTTCTATATTTCAAGTGGTTTGGCTAGAAAATACCATGAGTACATATAAATCAGGCAAGTAATGTGTGTGTGTTCATGATCTTAGTTTTTTCTTCTTTGAATGAAATCGTTGATAAAGACCTATTTCTCTCTTCCAAAGAGTTAGTGTTAACCATATATTAATTTTTGAAATAGGTAATACTTAATATGATCTAACTTGATTAAATATATGTTTTTCTTTTTCCAGTTCACTAGCAACTCAATGTTCTCAACTCATTGGAATTTTTTACAAATTTGTATTAATTTGGGATGTGAGACATTTATCAAATTAATCATGTTCAATAATCAATTAATTATTAAGTAATTAATTATAAACTAATTATGAATATAAGGATATATGGAATAGGAATATGTTATAGTTTGTGTATTATATATGTTAAAGAGTAATATAATTAATGATTATTTACATCCTCTTTAGAGTCGGACTATGGACTACATCAAATCCTTTCAAATAGGTTAGTACTCATGAAGTCATCCCTTTTTCAATGAATCAGTGTCAATAATAACAATTGTTCATATTTTTTCCAAACCAAGCAACACTAAAAATTTAGTTTCATGTAGAATTAATAGAATATCTGGTTAAATTCATACTCTGTTGGACTTTGTCAAATCTTCTTATTTATGCGGGAGTTGAGGGACTGGTTGTAAATAATGCAAATTCAGGTGGGAAAACTAGTGCATGATGCTGTAGTTTCAGGTGGGAAGTGATGCAGGCCTTGCATGAGATGGTGTGTCACAGAATGGAAGTGGCTTTAATCACCCAATGCCCATTCGAGCATAGGTAATCCTTGCATGTTGGCTCAACTTAATAATAATGTGTGTATTTGTGTGTATAGACTAGCAGATCTGGCACATTAAGCAAGTGGCAGCGAGTAGCAGAACTGGCATGAATTAGTTGCACATGAATGAGTGGGGCTGTGATGTTGAGTATGCGATGGAAGTCTTGATAGAAGTATGTGTTGAGCAAGTGATGGGATCCTTGCAAGCTAAGTCTATGGAAGAAAGACTTTAGTTGAAACCATCTAACATTAAATGTATGATTGAGTGGAAGAAGTTTATCAAGTTGAAAACTAGTTCGGAATTCAAGGTATGAGAAATTTCAGTCTTCAAATACATATTAAAGAATGATGCAGATTAAAAAAATTAAAACTAGTGTACATATCAAATGAAAATACAATATTCTGTATGCATTTGAAGTCATGGCATATTTACAGTTTTCAAAATCGAAAGTAGATGACTAGTATTTGTACATATCAAATTACATATACTAGACATTGTTAAAACTAGTGTATAGTAAATCTAAAATCAGGCGATATGACGTTTAGACACATAGTAAATCTTTCATACCCATATATTCGAAACCTTCAAAACCAGAATTAAGGAATTCTGACACAAAATTAATATGCATACTAAATTTTGTATTTAAAATTTGATATATTTATAACCACTGTGTACAAAATACTCGTTTATATTCAAAGCTGTAAAAATATGGTCTTGAGTCTCGTATTGTGGAAAATCCTTGTACTTCCTAATAATTTTCATAGCAAGAGGCTGCTAATATAGAGATATAAGAATAAACTTGGTAGTATTAAATTATGACAATATCTTGGTGGTCCCTTTTAGTTTTCAGTTTAAAAGTAAATTTTAAAATTGCTCAATCAGTTATTTACAATCGGTACACATGATCTTTCCGCATGGGATTCATATCCTTTTGCAGTGGAGATTTTTGGTACTTAATTCGATTCATCGTTTGTTTGGAAGATAATACTTCTACGGTTTTTTATTTCTTTTGATGCTGTCATATTTGAGTGACTGCAAGTTAGAGATATAATGGACATATGCGCGATTAGTTTGAAAAGATTTCCATGAAGCTGTTACTCAAATTCTACCACGATTCTTACACACACACTCTCTCTCTCTCTTACAGATTAATAATGAATGAAAATACAAAATTTGCATCTATGATCCTAGTTTTTACGCTAGCTCCTTGGCGTACAAAGAAAGCATGCGATCATTTTTATAGAAATTTTTTGCAGGCCCTGTTTACAGCTGCAACATCACTTGTTGAACCTTAAAAGTAAAATCTTTTTTTTAGTCTTATATTACTTTTTGTCTAATTTCACTTTATGCCTATTCTGTGGATGCATTTAATTTAGGTTGTTGTAAAATTGGTTGCAGTAGGATTAAACAGCTCAAGGGTGATTTCATTTCTTCAACTTGACAGGTTTAGGATTAACTACTTGTTTATGTCTAAATTAACTAAATTAACTAATTTATGGTCCTGTGCTTTTGGTTTCAGTATTGGTTGTGCATTTCTCTGTTGTGTGTCCAAACTACTTGCATTTATGGCATTTGAATGGCTAGAAATCATACTCAACTTTAACAGTGCATTCACCATTACTTGATTTAATAGTTTTTTGTTCAGGGTAAGTAGAGTTGATATTGATTTGAACTAGAATATGTGCATAACTTGTTTATTTCATTGTTGCAGTTACACTATCATCCCTAATTGGATGGCCTGTTACACTACTGATGTGGCTAAGTCTTTTCATCCCAATGTTCCCAGTCGTAAAATATTAGCATTTCCTATAATCGTTCCCTGATGAAGTACTTTGGATACACTTCATCTCCTAATGTTGGCGTAGAAGAAATTCAGAAAATGACTAAGGCTACTAAGATATTAGGTAATCAGTGTTTTCTTGATTTACAATTTTATTTCGTCAATATAAACATTTTATTATACTTTCATTTACAGAGTTGAACACAACATAAAGGTTAAACCTATATTTGTCACTATTAATCCACAACACGACACCCCTGATCAGCTTCGAGCATATCTTAATAGTTTTCTTTACCTTAGACTTTGTTGTTTCATTCTATATTATCAAAATATAATGGATGCATAACATTATTTTATGTTGATAGCAGAATTTGATTCGAACATAAGTAAGTCCAATCAATGCAGTAAGACAAATTGCACATGAATACTGTGTCTACTTCAGGAAAGTTGATAAAGAGGGCTATGATTATCTGATAAAATCTTCGAACAACACGTGAGTCCTTATTTTCAAATGTTGAAACTTGTATTTTTATTTTTTTTGTTTTGTTTTTTTGTATGTGTTAACTGTGACTTGTATATATAGGTATCAGTTAGATCCAAATACAGAGGTAGTCAAGACTTTCGAGGTTGAATATGATGCATCTCAAATTGTAAATGAGATTGTTAGAGAGGTGAAAAAGGCTTCAAAAGGACCTGCAGGTGAACTAAATACTGAATTTACCTTGAGTTTTGTTGTATACTTGATTTGTTTTGGTATTTGTTAAATTATAACTACCCCCTGGGTATGTAGTTTAGTAGGAATTAATCATTCAATGAACTTGGAGATGCCTTAACAGTGCTATTTGATCATCTAATCTTCCACATATCTATTTAATTACATAGCATAGTTATAAACAAATGTCTTATGAAAAAATACACAGTGATAACATATAAAACTAACAAAGCAATACCTTGTACAAATCAATGGCCCTCTCTCAATAGCCATTAACATTAGCGCACTGTAATATCTCTCTTTCAATGGCCCTCTTCAACGTTTTAAACTTCTTTTCATCACTGGTTGATTGTTCACCCTATTCATCTTTCAATTGCTAAAGCTTATGTAGTTCACTTTTTTCAGGTGTTTCAAGGTGACGAACCTGATAGTGAAGAGTTTGGTGCTCCACAGAGAACTGACTGGCTCTCTTGATTTGGCACAAAGACAGCTTTAAGTCTAGTTGAGCTTATCTTCTCAACATGATATCTGTTACTCTAGATTACGGTTGTTAGAAATGTTGTATTGTATTGATAAATTTACAAAATTACAGTTATCTAGGGTTCTTTGTGTTAAATTGAAGTTTTAATAATAATCCTGAATGTATTTTTGTTCTTTTTTTTCTCCGTCAATGAATTTACATAGAAAATGACACTTTTTTCCCTCTAGGCTGTAAAAGAATTTATCAATACTATAACATGTTGATTTAATAGCGTGAAATGACCGCTATTGAATAAATATTTTATAGCGGTAAATTGGTGTTATAAAGATTTCCAATTCCATTGAGATTTAGTTGTATTATAGCGGCTACAATGAGCTATTGAATAAACGTACCATAGCGGCAAATTTGCGTTATAAAATTAAGATCAACCATAGCGGCATATTTTGTGTTATAAATATTCAACAGTTTTTTATAACATGTCGATATACAGCGCTTGTCAAACCGCTATGGTTGTGATTAATAGCGGCTATGTGCCGCTATAAAAGACACTTTTTGTTGTAGTGAATGATAAAGCGGAAGGGTGAGAATCATTCCGTTGCTGCCAACAGAACGACGTATTATTCATCATATCATTCATAAGAAAGAGGACATCAGTGATTCATCTATCTATTTCAAGGGAATTCAATAAGTAACATGCATATGGTTTCTCTTAAGGACATCTATAAGTAAAGTGGATAAGGGATGAGAACCATATAATAACTCCATAAAGAAACATCAAATCATCGTAATCTATCATAAGAACTCAATAAGAGTTAAAAGCAATTATAGTTGAAATCACCATATAGCATAATGTAAATGTAGCCTATATCATACTTAAGGCCCGTATTCAAACAACAACATCGCAAAAGGATGGAATCGAACATCGAAAACTTCATAGAAAATTGCTCGTGCTTTTCATCTTGACAAGTACTACTATTACTTGGTAACATTCATCGTGATACTTGGGTCATATAACATCATAACATCGTGATCATCTTGATTGACTATAGTTGGGAATATCATGATGACACCCAGTCACAAAACTCGAGTAATAACATCGTGATGATTAGAGTCTAGTAATAACATCACAAACATCATAGTGACTCCAATCGTGCACTCGGTCCATAGTACCAGTAACATCTTGAATGTCTCTCAACCTCTCGAATAGGAACCCAATAGGCATGAACGTATGTCTCATACCATATGTCGCATCTATTGGTTTACTAACCGTTAATCGATGCCACATTAGAAAACCAACATAAAACATCATTAAATAAACAACTCACCTCATCTCCTTGGCAATTATGAAGAACATCGTGATGGTCATTTCTAACCATAATCGCAAATTAAAGTTCTAACATCAAAAATTGCCTCGTTTCATCGGCAATTATAAGAAAACTTCATCTAGATTGGTTCATCATCGAATGTACTTAAAAAGAGTAGTTCTCAAACCAGTGACCTTCGCCAAAATTAGGCAACCTCTAAATCATCTCAAATAACACTTCAAATTGGTTTCGATCGTACAAGTCCGATATTGAGCGATAAAGCAAAAACACATGTCCTATACCATGTATTTTCAATAAACCATTTAAGTCTCATTCTTATACACGACATTCACAAGAATAAGAGAAAATATATTTAAAATAATTTTATAGAGAAAATAGGATTTTTAAATGATTTTGTGAAATTTACATATATATAAGCTTTATAAGGAAAAACCCTTATTTGAATAGATTATCTATTTATAAAATTCTTTAAAATGCCAATTAATAGATTAAAAATCCTTAAAAATGACTTAAAAACATCTACTTTCCAAGCCATGATTTTTAATAAATTTTCCAAAATTTATTTGAAAGCAAAAACAATTGAAACCATCAAATTCTCCACATATCGATATTTATCAATATTTGAATTTAAATAAAATATGAATTCCAAATTTCTTCAGAATGAAGCTATTCCCTTATCGCATATCATAGCTTCAAAATCCATCATCAAACTTTTCAATTCAATCGCCAATTTACTCAAAAACAGCAGCGAAAACTAATGAAGAATGCTGCAAATTGAAAATCTTGTTTCTGGCCAACTTTAACGATGTGTTGCAGATAACAAAACTGCCCAGAATTGAACAAAAATTTGCAGCAACAAACTTCAGCTCACAAACAAGAACATATTAAAATTTGACATCATTTCGTTGCAAGGTGAGAAAGTTATGTTTTTTTCTAAAATGGTGCTTTTCAAACACAAAACTGAACTCAGCTGCAAATCTAGTTTCTAGCCAACTTTGACGATGTGTTTCACAAATCAAAACTGCCCGAAATTGAATAAAAATTTGCATAAATAAAACTTAGTATATGGACAACAACATAATAAAATTTGACAGCATTTCACTGCAAGATGAGAAAGTTGTGATTTTTCGAACATGACACTTTTCAACAAGCAAAATAGAGAAAAAGAACAACTTACCAAGTAACTGAGTTTTGGCTGAATTTAGACAATAGTTTTGGGTAACAAAACAACCCAGATTTCAACGTAATTTTGCAACAATACAATATGACATGAGGACTATAACATATCCAAAATTGGGAGTAATTTGCTGCAATGAAAGAGTTATGATTTTTCGAACATGGCATTTTTCAGCAAACAAAATAGAGCAAAAGATTTTTGGCTGATTTCAACCAATGATTTGCTATAACAAAACAATCTAAAATTCAAGGAAAATTTGCAAAAATATAATAAAATATGAGTACTACAACATATTAAAATTTGGAAGTAATTTGTTGCAAATTGAAAAGGTTATGATTTTTTGAACATAGCAACTTTTCAGCAACAAAAGTGAAAACCCGTTCAATATACAAAGCATTGTAAGCTACAAATTGATAGAAAAACTTGATACTTTACTTTAGCATGCTGTATACAACTTGATTTTGCAATGGTTCGGCAACAAAATGATGGATTTACCGAAGAAATGCCCTTCAAGAGCCTATAGATTGCAAAATACGAACATGCAGAAAGAAAATCAATCAAAATAAGATTACAACAAATAAATATCAAAACTTTAGATGGATTAGAGAACCTAAAATGCTAGAGATTACCTATAGGATAGCTTAGAATCCAATTTAGCTCTAGATTCTAACAATTTTAGGCAGATTTTGGATTTTTAAAGGAGGCCATTGTTGATTTTTCTATTTTGTTTTAAGAGCTCTGTATATATTTTTTTCTTCTGGAATGAGAAAGAAGAAAGACTACGCTGGTTACTAGAAGCATCTTATGGATAATGGGTAGGCTAATCTTTGGACCCGAACCCAATAAGAACACTTAGAATAACTTTTTTGTGTTTATATATGTTATTAACACTAATTCCTTCATAACTTTTTGATAAAAACTCCAAATCCCATGAAACAAATTGTATTTTTCACATTTCAACGAAGGGAATATGTTAGTAAAGTTAAAAAATAAAATTTTCAATTAAATATATTATTTTCACAATTTAATACCAATATTTACCAATATTCATATTAATAGTGAAAAATCACTATTTTCATCATTTTCAACTAATAAAAATTTATTCCTATATTCATTAATGTGTATAAAAATGCTTTTAACATTTTTATAGCTTTGAAACATTATTGCAAACTTAATTATACCAAAAAAAATATTTTCTTCATGTTTATCCTTTTATTTCGGGATAAAAGACTAATATTGGAACAAAACTCCAATATTATAATTTTAACCCAATAATTTATTTTCATCATTTATTCTCATTCCATACCACCAAAAAAGTGTTTTGAACTTTATTTCACATTTGTTTACACTAAAAACCCTACTCTTAATCAACAAACATTGTTTATTTTAACTATACAATATTATCATCAATTTATTCCATGTATAAATTCATAATTCCCATATTAAATTATAATTTAAATTATAATTTACATTATAATTTAATATTTCGTTAATCTCCTAAATCCTAGATTGTTACAGCAAGTATCAAATTTATTGCAATATCGTTAATATTTAATGCATGTATATTATTTAAAACTATTAAATATCTACATCAAAATTAATATAGGGGATTTGAGCTGAAGCTTCTGATTTTATTCTTGTCGTCTCTAAGAAGGAATATATGAGTCCTATGTCTAGTTGTTCGCCTCAGTGGGATAGATTCCATTTTATATTAAGATTGCCATATGGGCCGACTTAATAGTAAATATACATTTATAATTCATTTGAAAATGACATTTGATCTTTGAAAATTAATACACTATATAATTCATTTTATTTTTAATGTGTAGGCTGTAGTAGTTGTAGAAGAGCAATATAGATCTGTTTAGGACTTAACAGAACAAGAAGCTTAGGAAAAATTACAGGGACACCCTCTCAAGCATTAAAAAACCCGATTGGAAGAGTATTAATGTTTGGGAAAATTTTCAACAGCACTAGCATACTCCCGCCGTGAAAGTAAGTTTTCTAGTTTTATATTTTATTATAATTTGTTTAAAGTTCTAATAATTGCATTAATTTAGTCAATCATATATTTAAATTTATAGGAAATTCCCAAGAAGAATTCGACAAGTAGGAATAAAAAACCGTTGTGCACACAGTGGCTCAAAATCCTTTCAACAATATCAGAAGAAATTTATAAATTACGATTATAAAATAATTATAACATTATTTAATCATATATATACATTTTTTATTCATATATAATTTCAGGCTAAGGAGAAGGCAAGGAGTCAACATATGCGGAGGTCTTCACTTGGACTTATGCCATCGAGTACACCAATGAAGATGGCTCAGTTACATTTACTTAGATAGACCCTAAATCTCAAGACATTTTGGTAAACATGCTTTAATTTTTTTCTTTTATTTTGCATTACATAAATTGTAAATTGAATATTTATTATGGAAAAATTCTATTCCTAATTTCGTGAAAAGTTTGAAATGTAGCAAGCTCGAGTGCTGGAGGCGAACAACAAAGAGGAGTTGACCGCTGAGGAGGAGGGAATGATATTTGATGATGTCATTGACAATCCTATGCAAAATAGGTGATATGGTTATGGCAATCAGAAGGTAATGTTTATTAGTTTAACTACTTCATTAACTAATTTACAGATTTTAATTAATATTACATATAAATTATAAATAGCTATTAACTAATTTATAGGTGAGGATGTCTTTGGCTGATTAATGGAAATCACAGAACGAGGAGGAGATCGCATAGCTAAGAGATTAGATAATAGATTTGAATGATTGAAGGGAGAGTAGAGGATCGACGATGCTGCAAGATGAGCTACTTGTGGCATATATGGAAAAGCATGGGACATTTCCTTCATGTGGGTCAAGAAATGATAATGAGTATGTATGGTTATGTTTTTTGATGGCTGTTAGACTATTTTGGTTTGTACTTATTTGATATGTATTGATGGATTTGATACTTGTTTCATGGTTGTGTTGTTTGTGGATATTTGATGAAGTTGGATTTTTATGGATATTTAACGATTTTATTGTTTGATGGAAATGAGGATTTGTAAGTATGGTTGCATTGTTTGATGGATTATTAACATAAATATGGATTTTTGTGAAATAAACTTGGTTTTGTGTAATATCATGCGATGTTTGTACATGTGAAATTGGGTTTATAAGTGTTGTATATGAGGTGGATAGACAAGTGAAAATATATACATGTGGTTTGATGGTTGAAATAACAACAGTTTTGTAAAAAAGAAGTTCCAGGTTACTGACGATTGGTAACAGCTAGCGACGGCCTACAGGTCATAGGTTAATGACGGGTGGCGACCGTCTAGTGGCATATACATGGTGCACAGATTCATGCCAAATGTCCATCGACCTTTACCGGCTGGCGATGGCTTGGGCATCTCTAGCCATCGAAAAGTAAATGACACGGTCGCCGCTAAAGTTGTCGCCTTTTCATCGATCAACGACTTAAAAAACGACGACTATTTGCATTTGTTAGCGACGGCTGGCGATGGCCGCCGAACGCTATTTGTCATCACTAAAACTTATGTGCCTTGTAGTGAAGTGGAGATCCAAATATTCTTGTTTACCTACTCTTTAGCCAATTCAAAAAAAGATTTTGCATTCAAACACCCCTCCCTCCTTATTATGGCCGACCAAGATTTGGGTCATATTATCCTACAAAATTTTCCAAATCCAATCGATATTTGTTTAATTTAAGTCCAATACAAATATTTATCAGTATTTTATATAACTTTTGTATACACATTTTTAAATACTAATTCAAATAAATAAAATAAAATTTAATAATTAATATTTCGTAAATATTAATTAATTTAAACAATTATAATTTAAAAAATCATGTAGTATTTTTTTAGTATTCAGCATTGTAGTTGCATAACTCAAAGGTGTAAATTCAGTTATTAATCAATATAGAAAAATTCAAATATTAATATCGAAAAACTTGAATATTAACGTTCACATGTCACCTTAGCTAAAGGTAGGACAGTTTAGTCGAATTTATTGCTTACACATTTTCCGGTAAAATCTAGTTTCACTTTTATAAGTACCTAGGAGTAAGGATTATTTACACCAATTCTCTTTATTAAACTATATTACTTTAGGACTTATGGTATTATTTTTTAATCAGAAATTAAAATACTGTCCACATTCAACTAGTTTAATCCAAACATAAAGTCCTTAGTTCAATAACAATAGTTATTAACCTAACTAATCTAGCCAGAGACTTTGACTCTGAGTTGACCATGATACTAACCTCATATAGCCGAGGAGATGGATTCTCTATTGAATAGTGTTTCACTTCCAATGCTTCAACCTAGACCCAGCTATAGTAGTTTGATGACCACTATTCAACTATATTATGGATTGTCAACATTGAAGTACACCAGTATTCTCAAGTCGAGAGAACTATGAAAATTTGTTACTTCAAGATTCTCTGTTTGACCTTATTTATATTAACCAATATAAAATTCTCCAGTGAGCCATTTTATAGTTATCTAATAACTATAAGTACGTAACCTCTTGGTACCCCCAATAGCCATGGGTAATACACCGCCAATATTTGAAGAGCATTACGTACTCCGGTCTTAATGGATATATCGATATCCAGTTTGAAAAGATCTTGACAAGGAATATTTAAAACAATATGTTATTTTATAAAGTGATAAATTTCTCATAATTGCAACACATTATAATTACTATCTACGTATTGTTTAAGGATTCTCTATTAAATATACTTAAATTAAATAATTGACAAACATAACATAGTATGAAAAGATATAATAGAAAGTAAAACACATTTTATTTTGAACGAGATTTTATTACTAAGCAAATAATTTATATTAAATTATAAAATTTCCCCTAGAGCATACTCCAACCCGATTAGTCCCTCACTTTCATTGTGATAACCTGAATTTTAGAATATCTATAATTGATAAATTAACTGGAATTAATAGTAATACTGATAAATAATTCTGGTAATAAAATATATATCTGAATAAGTATTGGTTCGATAATCCTCCTAGTATAATTGGCAAAATTATTATTTTCAAACAATAATAATAATGTGTTGTTTATATATATAAATATAAATTGATTTTTAATAGAATTATGATTTACAAATTAAATGTATGTTTATTTAAATATATATATATATATATATATATATTTGAGTTAATTTTAAATTAGATTTTTAAAATTTAAATTTGAATTTAAAATTCAAAAGATAGATATCTTAAAGTATTTTGGATTTAAAATTATATATATATGATTTTTTTCTTTAGAATATAATTTATTTTATAAAAAGGATTTTATTTATATAAATTAGGAAATGTATTTATTAATTAAGAAATTTAATTATAAAAGCTTATAGACCATTTTATAAATAAATAAAACATGCATAATTCACATGTAACTTTAAATTAATAAATTTAACAAGTGTAAGTGATTTAAATAGGTATACGACAAATGTTAAATGAATTAATAAGTGGCACCCATTTTTGTATTTTTTTATAAATACTAATTAAACCTTTGTAAACATTCATCTCACCTCTTAACTTCTTTTATTCCCCATCATTACAAATCAAAAAATAAGAACAGAGCTTGTAAACCATATTTTTTCAAACCGAAAATCTGTAAACGCAAACCAGGAATTTAATCAAGCAATCTTCTGCCTGAATTTTCAAGCTACTGCAAAATTAAATCAAGCCAAGAATCAACTCAAGCATTTCAGATTAGGATCAACAAAGCTAGCAGTAAATCAAAGTCAGAAATCAGATGAGATAAAAAAAAACTTCTAGTTTTCAAGTTCAACTCAACTAAAACAAAAATCTAAAATCAAGTCCAGTATTTAAATTTTCAAAAGCCTACTCTGTTTCAAACCCAAAACAGGTGAATAAATCCAGTTTTTATCTGTTTAAAATTCTAAGGCATGCAGTAATTCTTGGAACAAATATGATAGATATTTGCATGTTTATTTATATGAATTTCAGTGTGTGCACGTCAGAATACAAAATAAATACTCTGTTTGGTTACACTGGTTTCAACATTTGATCAAAATTTAAATACCATTTTCCCTGATTCATTTTAAACATGGATGTATAAACCAATTTTGTTTGTTATAACATGGTGTTAGATTTAAAAAAAAATATTTCTAACATAATTCTAAAACTGGTTGTAAAACAAAAGAAGAAGAAGAACAGCAGATTTAAATTTTACCAAAATTGCGATCACAATAACTGAATGATTCAAATATACATTTTGGTTTGTTACCGGAATTAATGACTTTTAAAGTTAAAATCATAATATTTAGAGCTGTAAATCGTGAGTTATTGTATGTTGATCGGTTTTGGGTAAACTGTCGATTGTCGGCGATATGAAGGAAATTTGTTTTCCTGATTGATGTGGGATGAACATTAGGGGTTGGCGAAGTCTAGAAAAATGCTAGATGATTTCTCTATTGGATGGGATGGCTTGTCGATCGTGGCTTAGGGTTTAAGAGGGGATTGTTTGGTACTAGGTTTGTTGGGCCACGGCGATGTGATAATGAAGCGATGGATGATCGCTGGGGGGGCTCGGTGGATGAAGGAGCGGAGGAGTTCTGACCGAAGTCAGATGGTCGATGGTAGGGTAAAGTGGCAGGGCGAGACGAGTTTGGGAATCGATGTTTTCGTTCCAGGTTTCTGTTTTGAGGAAGGTGTTCGATTTTCGAATGAGGGCCCACCGTCAATGTTCCAAGTGATGATCAGAAGCACGGGAGCGGGAATTGGTGGTCTAAGGCGTCGTACACATGCACATTTGTGTGCACGTTTTCTCTATGCAATGTTGTTATAAAGGAGTGAAGGAAGGAACTGTAAGAAAGAAGAAGGTAGAGGGGTAAGAACAAAGTTGGATCAGAATTTTTGGGCCTTGGGCCAAGTCGTTCTCGAGTTTTATAGAGGGAGGTAAAGGAGCTTTGGGCTTGGGTTGTTATTGTTTAACCAGTTTTCTTTTATATAGCTTAGACAAGTTTTTAAAATTAACGAAACATGAATCAAGTTGCAAAAAGAAAACTTGACCGGGTTTTGAAAATAATTTGGACAACAAGTTTTACGTTAACTATTCAACAAGTTTCCAGGTAAAATATTTATCAAGTTTATTATAAGATAAATGATTTTGAAAATGCGATTTGTTTGATTTACAATAAAATTAATTAACTAATTATATTCTTAAGTGTTTTCAAATGAAATTTATTAATAATTAAGTAGTTAATTAAGACAATGGTTATCTTAAATTAGGTCTTGATTAATTAATAACCAAGGTGATTAATTAATGGGTAAATAAATTAATTTAGTAAATAAAGGTTAGTTAATTAATTGAGGGTTGATTAATTAAATTAAAGTAATTATAGGGTAATTAATTAATGAAATTTAAGGGAATTACTTAATGGAAGTAATTAAGGATTAATTACTTAGTATAATTAATTAAAGGATTGATTAATTAAGGAACTTAATTATGGATTAGTTAATTTATGAGTGTGATTAATTAAAGGATAATTAATAAATGTAAGTGATTATCGGATAATTAATTTGAGTAATTAGTTGAGGATAATTGTAATTAATGTGAATGGGTAGAAGTTAAATTAATTTGGGTAAATTAATTAAAGGCTAATTACTAAATGTAATTAGAGAGCATAATTAAGGGATGATTAATTAGTGGTTTGTAATTATTATTGTTTAGTAAGCAGGATTAAAAGTGATTAAAGTAATTAATTAAATTAATCAGAAATGGTGTGACTAATTAATCTTGCTTACGGATGATTGGTTGATATTTCTAGTGTGAAAATGTTTTGTGATATGATATGCTTGGGTTGAACAGTGATAATGTAGTCATCTATCTATGATGAATTGCTATGCAAAAGTGACATCCTGCATTTGAATTGAATTCTATTCACTTGAATAACTTGGATTAAGATGGTATCGAATTCGAAGAGACCGGAATTCGGTATCAGTAAATACCCGAAACCACTTCGATTTAAAATCTTCTATAAATTCCTAATAGATTTGATATGTGAAATCAATAGGCTGGAATGGAATGATTTAAGTAATTACACCCTTTTTAATAATGTAGAGGTATATAGATATAGACGTGTGAAATAAGTGTTGTCTATAACAAATTGAGAACTCATAGTGAAGTACGAGTTACCCTGGGTTTTAAAATAAGTTTATACATTAGTATTTCATGTTAGATGGGTTTACTCACGCTGGTTTCCAGCCTGACCTGGGTGTTACTTTGATGTAATGCTTAGGTCAGATCGAGTATTATAGAGTTTTAGGTAAGGACGTTCTGGAGCTTAGGGGTCGAGCTGGATGACATAAATGTATGGAGTGTATTTCGCTGAGTGTATTATTGTTGGTTATCTGGGACAAGTTATTTTAACTGTCTAGTGATTGTGAATGTTGTAACCCTGGTGTAATGTATGTAATTTAACTGATACGGCTTCTTTTTATAAATGTTATTTTATGATATTATATTTTGATCCGCTACGAATGTGAGATTCTGTGTCCTTTTTTCTATTTTCTTCTTCTATCTCTTCTCATCTTTTCCTAACTATCTGGAATTTTCGAGATCGAAAATTTCGAGTCGTTACATTGGTATCAGAGTAGAAGGTTGAGCGAAAACCTTGGCTCTGTTGGATTTACTCATTTTGGATAGGGTAAGTGATACCCTAGAATGAGTTGAGTGTATATAATATATGAGAGCGTACTTGTTATTTTCTTATAAAATGATTTTTCATATAAGTTTGTCTTTTGATATATGAAGAAATTGGTTGTTGATTATTGAAATAAAATAAAATAATGAAAATTAAGTGGTAATAGCAATATAACCAAATTGAAATTAAATGAAGATAAGCTTGAAATAGATCCAAACTGGAACTAAATCCTGAATTTGTAAAATGAATTAGTACCCAGGTATGATAATCTTGGGTATTATCATAAACGGTTATTGTGTTTAATAATGGGATGTTGTTTTCTAGTAAACATCGATAAAGCAAAATGAAAAAATTTTAGGGAAGAAAACTTTTAGATAAGTATAACTTGCAAATTGAAGTTTAAATTGTGAAGTTTTGAATCCTAAGCCTAGGAACATTTGAAATTGTTTCAAAGTGATAAAGAAATAATAAATATTGTTATTTAATGTCTTTGAATGAAGGGTCCTATTTCAAACAAGAGTTGTATGAAAATTTAAAGGAATTTGTTTTGAATTAAAAACCAAAGGTGGTTTAAAATTTAAGGATAACTTGGTGTATAAAGGAAATAAATATGTATAAATGAGGGATATACATAATATCAAAGGTGATTTGAAATAAACTCTAAAGTGTTGAGTTTTGATTTTCCCTGAAGTGTGATAACCCAAAGTGATATAAGTTTTGAACTTGTAATTAGGAAAGGATATTGATAAGGAGTTTAAAAATTTTGAAATTTGAAGTGGGAATCCAAATTTGAGCAAGGTAAACAGGACTTAATTGAAGTTAACTTAAGAGGAAGTTAAATAAGTATGGAATAAGCAAACTGAATTGGAAATTTCAAGATGAAATTGAAATTTAACTCGAGAAGTTAAATGGTTTATTTAAAATGGGAGTTATGAGTGATCTCAAAATGGGTTTGAGATTTGGAAATTGAAAATGGATGTTATAAATTGTTGTTTGGATAAATTTGAATGTTTATTTATCCTGACATCATTCTATTGCTATAAATAATTTATGAAACTAAGAATTGGTTTTGAAGTTAAAAATGGATAATAAATTAGAATCTGAAGACTATATTATTTTTGAAACTCTTATTTGAACTTCTAAATAAGTTAAATAAAGATAATTTAAAATGGAATTTTGAAATTTGGACTCAAAATTAAATTGTTTAAAGATTTAGATTGTTGATTTAAAAATAAAGGTTAATCAGATTTAAAGGATTAAATCAATATTTAAAATTTAACTTGAATATATATAATTCGAGGTGGTTTAAAGTTGAGATTTAAATTGAATTAGTTCAAATTGAATTTAGTTTGAGTTAATTAGAATTGTGATTGAAGATGGATAAGTTTAAAATTCAAATGGAAAATTTGAATTGGATTAATTTTAAACGAATCTGAAGTTGAACGAGTTCAAATTCAAATGGGAAGTTGATTTGAACTTGGGATGGGAATGGAAGTTAACTTAATTTGAATTGAAATTAAAAGTTAATTGGAAATTGATTGGAAATGGAGATTGGGAAGTTGAACAGCTTGGCTCTGGACTATTTTCAAATAAATTATTTTAATATACTCTTTCTTAAATATATTTTTTCAAGCTATTTACTATATACAATCTTTCTTTTTAAAGCCAAACTATTTTATACTTATTTTATAAGAATTTTTGGAACTATTTAACCATTTTTCAACTGTTTTATAAACTAACTACTGTTTTTCAACTACCTTATAACTAATTACTATTTTGCAATTATTTTGCAATTATTTAAAATTTCTATAACTATTTGACTATTTTTCAACTATTTCACAATTACTTAACTATTTTACAGCTATTTTACAAACTAATAATTATTTCTCAACTACTTATCTATTTTTAAATTTTCAAGCTATTTTATAAATTTAAGCTGGTCAGAGTTCAAACTGTTTATGATTAAAATTCCAATTGAGATAAGAAATTTAGTGATAATCCAAATGGGGGTTGAGGCAAATGTGAATAAGTGAATGTGAATAGAATAGAGAATTGATTTGGTTAATAATTAATGAGGATAGATACGTAGGATGTACGTATATTATTCTATTCGCATGGTGGTTTGATCCAGATTGAGCATAGAATTTTGAGATAGCATATCGATTCGAGTTGGAATTTTTCACTCGATTTTCGACGGCGAACCTGGATATGGTTTTTGGATTGGTTCTAGAAATTCTCTATCATAGTTAGGACTATGCAAGGACAATAACGGTTTCTGATCAAGAAACCAGATCTGAGTCCGCACTAGAAAGTCAGGTGGACAATACTAGTTTGGAATTGAAATTGTGTGATCGAGTGAGCGATCAGATTGATGTAGCGTATGGATGATATGTACGCATCGTACGGGTTTGAATAAAATTGACATTGGAAATTTGCGGATAAAAACTATAAAATGTTTTTGAAATGGAAGGGTATATTTTGAAAAACTAAATGATGAAATAAAATGGAAATTTGATATTTATTGTATGATTAAAGGTTCACTTTATAAAGATAATCAAATTTGAATATTTGATTTGATAAATTATATATATTTGATAAAACTCCCCTTGTTGAATCTACAGCCAGAAGAAAAGTGTAACGACCCGCCCTTCTGACCTCCCCTAGTCGGTAATTAAACCAACTTGAAACGTTCAAAATGACGGATTGTTATTCAGTTTATAGAGTTTAAACGGAATCAGCCACAGAAACACAGAATAATTTTATTTCACATAAATGAATTTTTTCTTACATGTATCAGAGTTTGTACAATGCATTAATTTATACAGCGGAATATTTCTTTTAAGTACAAAAATCTCTGAAAAGCTAAAGTAAGCGTTTTCCCCCCTCTCTCAAACTTCGCTGCCTGAAAATCTTCAAGCTGTAGAATACTCGGTCTGACCCGAGTATTACATTCAAAAGAAAATAATACACGGGTCAGTCTAATTCAAACTCAGTTATTAGTGCATAGAGGCAATAATAATTAAATAACAATTAGACGACAGTCAAAAATAAATTCACCTATCCGATCCTTTAACAAGAAATCGGATAACGGTACATATAACACTTAACAGTGTTAAACAATGAATTAGTAGATTCAAATTATTAACGAAGATAGATGAAGGGATTATTTATGAAGATAATTTAGAAAAAGAAAAAGAAAAAAAATCATCAAGTTAAAACCAAATCAAAATACGATTCAAAATATATTGAATTGGCAACATAAAACAATTTCATCAATAGAAAAACATCAATTAAAACGTCAGATGTGGTAGGGCTGCAGTACACGCATGCGTGTACGGCCTCGCCACTACAGTATAAAATGTACAAAGGATCAACGGAAGTTCACAAATGAGCACAAGGTCAAACCCGAGCATTTAAGCTGGATTCAACTCAGGTGTAATTAGAAAAACAAATCCAGTTACATCAATGCAACGCAAACCGACAAGGGCAAGACTGCATACAAAACGAAACTGCAGTCACAAATGAATACAAGGGCAAACTGCAACAAAACTGCAGCCACCACAAGTATTCAAGGGCACAGCAAATATACAACTACCATACTGCGTCAAGCAAGTGCAACACAGTGACAAGCTCAACAAAAATCAAGTGAGATAACCACTACAACAAGCTCAATGCTCAAGCTACTGCACAATGCAAATGAAGACCAACACGCAAGTAAACACAGTATATGTATTATTACATTCTATGTATTATTAATGACTACACAGTGTGAAGTACACACAGCCTCAACTTGAGACTCAAAATTCAACCCAAGTCCAGTGAATGACACATAAACAAGTGCTTAGTGGACAATGCATGAAGGCTTGAACAAGACTCGAGTGTTACATTTAATAAGTGCACAGACAATAAAATGAAGGCAAGGCACTGGTGCGATGGAACAGCAGGTACAAATCAATAATACAAGACAATGAACGAGAGAATCAAACCGGTTATACACATGAATGAACACAAGCAAGAAACAACATCCATACCAGAAACAAGCTCAACATGAAGAGCAATGTCGAATACATAATTGAAACAGTTTGCTACAGGTTAATGAAAAATATCAAATATCAGATCAACCCAGGCATTAGAGCCGTCTATAACTTAGATTGTTTTTAAAACAAAGTGTTTACTCACTTTGAAATATGTTGACAGAGAATAGGGAAAGGCAGAGACAAAATGTTTGCCTGGAATTTTTTTTTAATCTCTTGAAGCTTTTATAGTTCGAATTTCTTTTATATAACAGAGTTTTTTTCTTTTTTTAAAAAAAACATATTCATAAGCATATTATACTTCCAAGATAAGCAGGCAACCTAATTTTTTACTTAACAAATTTAAAATGGTGATGTTACTCGCAGTTTTTGAAGAAGAAAGAACAGAGATGAAAGCTTATGCCTGGAAGTGATTCAACCCAGACTTATACATGAATGCGGTGACAACAAGATTCAAGCTCAAGTAAAATAAATGAATCAGGGGAGCACTTGTATACATATATCCGAGCAACTGAAGTGTAACTGCAAATAAGATATGCATAGGTACAAAGACAGCATGATGCAATGCAATAGCATACCAATGAAACCAAACTGCACTAATTCAAGTACTACAAATCAAAGAAACAAACCAGACTAGCTCAGTGAAATTAAGTGAGGCCACAAGTGAACAACCACTCCAGAGAACTCATATATAAATACCACTTGCAACATATCCATACCTTTGGACTTAAAGAGAGAACAAAAATATCAAATATCAATGCCTGAGCCGAGGAACTAAAATTCAAAACTAAGTCAGATAAATCTCAAGCATCGCCAACAAAAGGATACAACTATATGAACACAGCAGTATGAAGGTGAGGGCACCATAGATATGGCACCACAGCACACAATAATTAAAGGTCAATGCCGATGCCAACATAAAACGCAACTTAAACCAAACTATCTCAAAAAGTGAAATAGGCATGTGTACCCAAACTAAGGCAACTCAGTTACAAGTAAAAATACAATGCCCAGGAGCAATTATCAGTTTTGAACCAAGATAATTGCAGTTCAAATTCAATAATACATGCATAAACACATACAATTGTATGTATGAACACATATGAAGACATGCAAAATAAGTAAGCCGTAAATTGCAAAAATCAAAACAGTGCCGAACTCAAATACCTTCACAAATTCAATTTCAAGCTTAAAAGTCAATGCCATGAGTTTATCAAAATCAAACAAGTGCAGGGTGACACAATGGTCAAAAAATGAACAAGTGCCTGAAACAAATTCGAGTTGAACAAATTATAGTGAAGCCAGTGATAAGCACACAAATATACCATGCAAAGAAGAGTACAGTGAAGACTATAGGCCATGGCTACAACAACACTTCCAATCAAAATCAAAAGTTAACATTGAACCAAGCCAAAGCCATGATCAAAGAGATGATCAGGCCAGAGACGATGTTATCAAAAATCGAACAGCAAGTTTCAAGAATGACCATAGTCAAATAGCAGTTTTATCAAAAATCGAACCCAAATTTTCCGCAAAATCAAGCTTTCAAACCCAGTCCAACAACACTAGTTTGAATTCGAAGTCTGCCGAAGTCACCAGAAAATCAATACCAGAATTTCGAACAAGTGAACCAAGAAATCCTCATCACAGCAAGAAATTTAAAAAAAAAAATCAAAACGACCGAAGTCAACAAGAAACAGTTTTTTTTTATTTAAACCAGTTTGTAAACACGAAGTCAACTTGGCCATAGCCTCGAACAAATCAGCTTGAGCAATCAGAAAACAACAAGACTTTGAATTATATGTGAGTGAAGTAAATCACTCACCTTAGCTTGAAACAGTCGCGAGCGAGGCGAAGGAATCAATCGAGAAGATCGAAGCCGGCGCCTTCGAACTCAACGAGCCCTAATTTTGGAATGGAGGACGAAAAGGAATGAACGAGAGAAGGATGGAGCCCCCATTTTTTATTCTTTCGTTTGATTTTTTTCTTCTTTGAAATGATGGAGGAAGGGTATCGAGGTACTTAAAATAGAACGAGACATGCCTTACATGATTTTCTTCATGATTCTCTGCGTGGTTTAGGAGTATGTAGCGGCATGATTTAGGGTACTGGTGAAAAGAATATCATATTATTATTATTATTTTCATTTCCCATTTTAAATTCAATTTGTTTTTCTCAACATCAATTTTTATCAACGCGTTTATACGTCGTATGCTCACAAAACAACTCAAATAAATACGAAATTTGAAATCCGGTAATAATTCAACATTACGGACCTAATGGAACTGGCTTCGTCAAATTCCGAGACTGTGCCTCGGAAGGCTATTTTTAAATTCAATTTAAACGATAAAATTTCAAAACTGTACGAATCACTTTCAAATTCAAATCCGAAGCTTCTACTATCTTCTGTACTATCAATGTGAATTTTCTAAGCTTTTAAAATATATTTTTAATCGGCTTAAAATTGAAGATTCAAATTTTTATTCAACTTTCAATAGATTAAATTCTAAAATTTAATCGCCAATTTCATAGTTATATTGGGAATTCAAACTAAACCATCATTCAAATATTCAAAATTAATTAAATTTTTTCAATTTAAATCGTTTAAAATTCAGGGTCGTTACAATCTTCCCCCTTAAAAGAATTTCGTCCCGAAATTATAAGTTAGGAAAAACCGACTGTTAAAATCTCACCGATATTTATACCCTACACAATTTTTACCAAGTTCAAATCTTATTAAAACAAATAAATATAGGATTCATTCCGTTTATTTTATCTCCCTAGCTTTGTTCATTATTTTCTAAAATCAAGACGTAAAAGTCTTTTAGCAAAATTTTTGACTTACAAAACTCAAATTTAAACTTGAAATTCTTCATGCTAAAGATTTGCATATCATATTTTTTTTTCAAAGCTGTGGACTTTCAAGATATTTTAAAGATCTTCTTCCTTAGCTTATTAGGTTGGAATTATGTAATTTTAATTTTCAGACTATTGATTTGTTATCTAAAGTTTGAAAATACTTGCTAACTCGAAGTTTAACAAGTCTATCGTCGTTCTCACAGACATTAGGCATACGCTGGCCAGGCGTAGGACTAAAAATCTCCAAGTACTAAATATACTTGCTTCAACTCCCTGTGAAAATACCTTTAAAAATTCTTTTAAAAATGGATATGGAAAGCACGTTCCCCCATGGATCACAGTTTTACCCCGCGGTTACGCTACTATCCCAGTAGAAACGCTTATAATCTGTAGATTTCACATCTCTTGAATTTCGCCATGGTTGTTGCCATAGATCGCGGTTCACACGGCGGTCACGCTACTATCCCAGTAGAAACGCTTGTGACCGTAGGCATCTCGCCCTTCAAATTACGCTTTGGCCTCTAGATCGCAGTTTTACGCGGCGATTGCGCCACTATCCCAGTGGAATCGCTTGTAACTGTAGGCATCACGCCCCACGAATTACGCTAGCATACATCATCATCAATTCACATGATCCCATCACGATGATCCATCATGAGGGATACTAATCCAAATGGACATTCCAACTTATGGAAATTCTACGTAGCTATGAATTTCAAATGGACACTCACACCGAGTTCCAACACCTTCACAAATTTTAAATGGAAGGTACTTGTCCATATCCTCAGTTTAGAAAACATAATGTCATATACATATAGTACTTCATTTCACATTTCGTACATATCATACCTATGTAAACTTACATAGGATTTTCATAATAATGACTTTCCAAACTGATTGTTTTCGAATTATTACATTCACATATACAAGTTCCGAAAACCACAATATCACATACCCATAACAAATAGAGGATTCCTAAATTTTCCATCTCATTACCGATTTAAAAGTTTCCTCTAAATCGATTTGAAAATTTAAGGTTATCTCAAACCCAATTCACATTCATAATCCAATTCATTATCGACTTCACATTCGATTTGGATTTCACGCTACATCGTCAATTCTCAACATATAATTGATGTCTACCGATATATAACCTCTAAGCTCGTACGTCTCAGAGAAGGGTGTATATAGCTAAGAGAATAAATTCTCCGCCCACCAAACAGATATATATTTAATAGAGATTAATTGCTATGTCATCAATTCACAATGTTAGACATACAATCCCAATCGACTATCCCAAAACGAATTCAACTCATATATTGGAAAAAACTCAAAAATATTATTTTTGGTGTTGAAGTTAAACTCAATTTAACTCATAATTCAATCTTTTTTTGAAAAATTCAAGTTGAACTAATTGTCCAAATTTCCCAAAAACATCCTTACAAGATATATATAATTTTCCACACTTAACCATTTGAAACAAATTTCGAATATTCACTTTTCAATTTATCTTTAAAAGATAGAATTTTAAACCTTCCATTACATATTGGAAAACATTTCCATACTTATTAAATGATAAGTAATTCACAAATCCATTTATTTTCAACACTTGAAAAATATTTAATATACTTAAATCATAATTAAGTATATATTCCATTCTTTAAGGAAAGCGTTCTTTTAAACACATTTATTTGAGTCAAAACAAATGTTGCGTAAAACATTGTTACGACAACTCAAAAGCACTAGTATAGGGATTCGAATTTAAGATAGATATATAAATCCCAATACTATATAAAACATTTCCTTTCGGAAACCATTTACTATAACAACAGTGTTATAGTCCACCATTTCCTTATTTCTCGAAAACGTCTATTTCAACAATGAATGTTGAAATCTATGTATTCGATAGTTAATACATTTTAAAACATCTTTTAAAACAATTAAATTCATTCTTTTAAATTTCACTTCTCCAAATCATACCCGTTTATTCAATAATATATTCACTGTCCAAAATCGCTAATATACCTTATTTACCAAATTCAACACTTGGACTTACTTCATAGTTTGAATTCCGCATACTTTTCACAATATTGGTTTTAAACCGATTTCAAACTTTTCAATATTAAGTTTTTCACTTACTTAATTCTTTGATGCTCAAATTCAAATTCATCACTGAATCTATTAAACTGAATCTATTAAACCTATTATGGATTATCACGTTAACAACTTCAAATTTTAAATCTAAATTCCATTTGAATTTTTGCATTTGCTTTCTATTTCCAAATTAATTAACTAATTCTTTAGTAAGCCATTCATCGACTTGGTTTCATTAGATTCATACCTCCACATTCACTATTTTAGGCATTAGTTTAAACTTGAAATATAAGCTTTACATCAAAACTAGTTTGATTCATACAGTTAAGTCAACAAATAAATTTCCTTTCCAAGACGCTATTTTATTAAAATACTTCGTTCCGTACAACTATCCATAGCTTAATACTTTTAAAATACGTACATAGAAGATTTTGGATTACAAAAGATAGTATTACAAAATATATTGATTGGTTTAAGATTCAGAATTATTGAGGACTATCGAATTCCTGTCTGGTAGTACGCATCTTTGACAACTTCCCTCCACGATTTACACTATTTCAAATTGTATTGAAGGAGGATTAACACATTCAAAATCTACATGTCCCCAATTCCTACAGCTCTCGCAAAAATATGAGATGCTTCCATCCTTATCTATCACCCTTACACTTTTCGCTCTAGCTGATCGGGCTATAGCCTGCTTTCCATGGTGTCTTTCGGTGCAGTTTCTGGCTATATGTCCAGTCTGGCGACAATGGTAGCAGATTATCAATCTTTCTACAGGTAAATCGAGTACGCGCTTCTTCCTTTTCACTTTAGGGCAATGACTAAGAAAATGCCCTTTCCCTGACATTTAAAACACACAATCGCAGGACGAGCGAACCGGACATCCACATCCTTTTTCTTTCTCTTCTCTCGGCATGTAACGGCATAATGTCCCTTTTTATGACATCGATAACAGACAACATCATCATAGGGACCAGGTTCTTTCCTTTCATTTATTTTCCTTTCGATTTCCGCACATGCCACTGCTGCTTCTCTACGGCAATTTCTCTTTGTTCACGACGTGCTGCTTTTTGTGCTTCGGTTTTCGCCATTTTAATTAACAAGATTATTTTGAAGTTTCCTATTAAAATTTACAATCATTATTAGCAAAGGTTGGATTATTCAATCATTTTCCCAAGGCAATTTGCAAATTTACATTATCCTGATATATAGGATTATTATTCAACCAAACTTGAGATTCAACTCCGGATTTTATTTCAAACATTTGAAATATACATATATATACATACTTGCGTATTAAACTTTGCTTGAAACATAAAAACAAAATTTATTTTATTTTACTCTTTTCGGAAATATTTTGAAAAATTACTTGAAAATTTTTCTTCCTGTATATACTACTAGTATTATTTTTTCAAAACATTTGAAATCGATTTTTTTTTTTTACTTCATTAGATTTGAAATACGTTTTCTTTAAAATGATTCTAGTAACTATTCATATTAAACGCCATAAACTAAGCTTTGTATAAACCAAAGCTCTGATACCACTTTTGTAACGACCCGCCCTTCTAACCGCCCCTAGTCGGTAATTAAACCAACTTGAAACGTTCAAAATGACGGATTGTTATTCAGTTTATAGAGTTTAAACGGAATCAGCCACAGAAACACAGAATAATTTTATTTCACATAAATGAATTTTTTCTTACATATATCAGAGTTTGTACAATGCATTAATTTATACAGCGGAATGTTTCTTTTAAGTACAAAATCCCTAAAAAGCTAAAGTAAGCGTTTTCCCCCCTCTCTCTAACTTCGCTGCCTGAAAATCTTCAAACTGTAAAATACTCGGTCTGACCCGAGTATTACATTCAAAAGAAAATAATACACGGGTCGGTCTAATTCAAACTCAGTTATTACTGCATAGAGGCAATAATAATTAAATAACAATTAGATGACAGTCAACAATAAATTCACCTATCTGATCCTTTAACAAGAAATCGGATAACGGTAAATATAACACTTAATAGTGTTAAACAATGAATTAGTAGATTCAAATTATTAACGAAGATAGATGAAGGGATTATTAATGAAGATAATTTAGAAAAAGAAAAAGAAAAAAAACCATCAAAATTGCCTAAACGGCAATTAACAACAAAATCATCAAGTTAAAACCAAATCAAAATACGATTCAAAATATATTGAATTGGCAACATAAAACAATTTCATCAAAAGAAAAACATCAATTAAAACGTCAGATGTGGTAAGGCTGCAGTACACGCATGCGTGTACGGCCTCGCCACTACAGTATAAAATGTACAAAGGATCAACGGAAGTTCACAAATGAGCACAAGGTCAAACCCGAGCATTTAAGCTGGATTCAACTCAGGTGTAATTAGAAAAACAAATCCAGTTACATCAATGCAACGCAAACCGACAAGGGCAAGACTGCATACAAAACGAAACTGCAGTCACAAATGAATACAAGGGCAAACTGCAACAAAACTGCAGCCACCACAAGTATTCAAGGGCACAGCAAATATACAACTACCATACTGGGTCAAGCAAGTGCAACACAGTGACAAGCTCAACAAAAATCAAGTGAGATAACCACTACAACAAGCTCAATGCTCAAGCTACTGCACAATGCAAATGAAGACCAACACACAAGTAAACACAGTCTATGTATTATTAAGTGACTACACAGTGTGAAGTACACACAGCCTCAACTTGAGACTCAAAATTCAACCCAAGTCCAGTGAAGGACACATAAACAAGTGATTAGTGGACAATGCATGAAGGCTTGAACAAGAATCGAGTGTTACATTTAATAAGTGCACAGACAATAAAATGAAGGCAAGGCACTGGTGTGATGGAACAGCAGGTACAAATCAATAATACAAGACAATGAACGAGTGAATCAAACCAGTTTTACACATGAATGAACATGAGCAAGAAACAACATCCATACCAGAAACAAGCTCAACATGAAGAGCAATGTCAAATACATAATTGAAACAGTTTGCTACAGGTTAATGAAAAATATCAAATATCAGATCAACCCAGGCATTAGAGCCATCTATAACTTAGATTGTTTTTAAAACAAAGTGTTTACTCACTTTGAAATATGTTGACAGAGAACAGGGAAAGGCAGAGACAAATTATTTGCCTGAATTTTTTTTTTTAATCTCTTGAATCTTTTATAGTTCGAATTTCTTTTATATAACAGAGTTTTTTTCTTTTTTTAAAAAAAACATATTCATAAGCATATTATACTTCCAAGATAAGCAGGCAACCTAATTTTTTACTTAACAAATTTAAAACGGTGATGTTACTCACAGTTTTTGAAGAAGAAAGAACAGAGATGAAAGCTTATGCCTGGAAGTGATTCAACCCAGACTTATACATGAATGCAGTGACAACAAGATTCAAGCTCAAGTAAAATAAATGAATCAGGGGAGCACTTGTATACATATATCCGAGCAACTGAAGTGTAACTGCAAATAAGATATGCATAGGTACAAAGACAACATGATGCAATGCAACAACGTACCAATGAAACCAAACTGCACTAATTCAAGTACTACAAATCAAAGAAACAAACAAGACTAGCTCAGTGAAATTAAGTGAGGCCACAAGTGAACAACCACTCCAGAGAACTCATATATAAATACCACTTGCAACAGATCCATACCTTTGGATTTAAAGAGAGAACAAAAATAACAAATATCAATGCCTGAGCCGAGGAACTAAAATTCAAAACTAAGTCAGATAAATCTCAAGCATCGCCAACAAAAGGATACAACTATATGAACACAGCAGTATGAAGGTGAGGGCACCCTAGATATGGCACCACAGCACACAACAATTAAAGGTCAATGCCGATGCAAACATAAAACGCAACTTAAATCAAACTGTCTCAAAAAGTGAAATAGGCATGTGTACCCAAACTAAGGCAACTCAGTTACTAGTAAAAATACAATGCCCAGGAGAAATTATCAGTTTTGAACCAAGATAATTGCAGTTCAAATTCAATAATACATGCATAAACACATACAATTGTATGTATGAACACATGTGAAGACACGCAAAATAAGTAAGCAGTAAATTGCAAAAATCAAAACAGTGTCGAACTCAAATACCTTCACAAATTCAATTTCAAGCTTAAAAGTCAATGCCATGAGTTTATCAAAATCAAACAAGTGCAGGGTGACACAATGGTCAAAAAATGAACAAGTGCCTGAAACAATTTCGAGTTGAACAAATTATAGTGAAGCCAGTGATAAGCACACATATATACTATGCAAAGAAGAGTACAGTGAAGACTGTAGGCCATGGCTACAACAACACTTCCAATCAAAATCAAAGTCAACATCGAACCAAGCCAAATCCATGATCAAAGAGATGATCAGGCCAGAGACGATGTTATCAAAAATCGAACAGCAAGTTTCAAGAATGACCATAGTCAAATGGCAGTTTTATCATAAATCGAACCCAAATTTTCCGCAAAATCAAGCTTTCAAACCCAGTCCAACAACACTAGTTTGAATTCGAAGTCTGCCGAAGTCACCAGAAAGTCAATACCAGAATTTCGAACAAGTGAACCAAGAAATCCTCATCACAGCAAGAAATTTTCAAAAAAAATCAAAACGACCGAAGTCAACAAGAAACAGTTTTTTTTTATTTAAACAATTTGTAAACACGAAGTCAACTTGGCCTTAGCCTCGAACAAATCAGCTTGAGCAATCAGAAAACAACAAGACTTTGAATTATATGTGAGTGAAGTAAATCACTCACCTTAGCTTGAAACAGTCGCGAGCGAGGCGAAGGAATCAATCGAGAAGATCGAAGCCGGTGCCTTCGAATTCAACGAGCCCTAATTTTGGAACGGAGGACGAAAAGGAATGAACGAGAGAAGGATGGAGCCGCCATTTTTTTATTCTTTCGTTTGATTTTTTTCTTCTTCTTTGAAATGATGGAGGAAGGGTATCGAGGTACTTAAAATAGAATGAGACATGCCTTACACGATTTTCTTTGTGATTCTCTGCGTGGTTTTAGGAGTATGTAGCGGCGTGATTTAGGGTACTGGTGAAAAGAATATCATATTATTATTATTATTTTCATTTTCCATTTTAAATTCAATTTGTTTTTCTCAACATCAATTTTTATCAACGCGTTTATACGTCGTATGCTCACAAAACAACTCAAATAAATACGAAATTTGAAATCCGGTAATAATTCAACATTATGGACCTAATGGAACTGGTTTCGTCAAATTCCGAGAATGTGCCTCGGAAGGCTATTTTTAAATTCAATTTAAACGATAAAATTTCAAAACTGTACGAATCACTTTCAAATTCAATTCCGAAGCTTCTATTATCTTCAGTACTATCAATGTGAATTTTCTAAGCTTTTAAAAATATTTTTTTAATCGGCTTAAAATTGAAGATTCAAATTTTTATTCAGCTTTCAATAGATTAAACTCTAAAATTTAATCGCCAATTTCATAGTTATATTGGGAATTCAAACTAAACCATCATTCAAATATTTAAAATTAATTAAATATTTTTAATTTAAATCGTTTAGAATTCAGGGTCGTTACAAAAAGGGTGTTGAAAGTATTTGAAGTATAAAAAGGGAATTTATACAAGTTGAAGTGATCCAAAGATTTTTATTGTTTTATATATCTATATATAAAGGGTCTTATGAGAATGATTTTGAGGAAAGGTTTTTGGAACCTATGGATTTTGGAAAGGGCATTTGATTTTTGGGGAAAAATCAATTTTGGAAATATGGAAAGCCTAGTTTGAGAATTATCGACTTTGAGATAATCGATTTTGAGAAAAGGAGATTTATATGGGATTCATATTAGGTGTATGATTTGGAAGACACTATATGTGTATAGTATAAATTGTTTTGAAAATGGCTCTGGAGAAAAAGACGCTCCCTTGAAATGAACTTCTCAGGAGTACTATAGGTTGGTACTGCCTTGAGCCTCAAAAGGGGGGAGGCTCTAAAGTGAATCCTATGTGGAAGTCTGGACAAACTGAAGTTCCTGAGGATTATTGGGTATCGAAAGTCGACGGCGCTGATGCCAACTATGGCATTTGGGTTATGCTGTGATGACAGTGTAACTCGATGTCGCTGCGATCTACTGTGGAACACAGCTGAAATCGTGTGGAGGTGAGTGTCATCGGTCTACGTTTGATTTTGCTGGGAAGGCAATGTAACATCGATTGACTGCGATCTATGGTCAAGTGGAGTGGAGAAGTTCCATTTATTTGGCAGCGAAATTCAAGGGCGCCGATGCCTACAGTTACATGGGTTTTTGCTGTGATAGTAACGTAACCCCAGATGTAACTGCGATCTGTAGTGGGTTCCATGGTGTAATCGAGGGGCGTGGAGTGCCTACAGTTATCTATGGATTTTGCCGGGATGGCAACGTAGCCATCGGGTTAACTGCGACCGTGGATGAGGGTGATGATTTCCATAGCATTCTCACCAAGGATGTTTCCTCTATTTTCAAAAATGTTTTCTATATTTTCAACAAAAAAATTTTCCAAATATTTTCACTGGGTGTTGAAAATGGGTCTGCTAAGTACTTATAGATCTTCAATCTTATGCCTGATCAACGTATGGTGAATTTCTGTAAGAACAAGGATAGACTGGTTGAGACATCGAGTTATAAAAGGTATTTTATAAAACTATTTTTGAAATAATATGTAGATTTTAAAAGAGTTTTATAAAAAATTCTTGATAAAAAAAGGAGTTTATAGTTTAAAAATGTTCAAAGAATAATTTATCTGGTATAAGTATTTTTTGTAAAATTCTGGCTTCGTTCCTTTTCGAGGACGAAAAGATTCTAAGGAGGGAGGAATGTGATAATCCGGATTTTAGAATATCTGTAATTGTTACATTAACTGGATTTACTAGTGATACTGATAATAATTCTGGTAATAAAATATATATCTGAATAAGTATTGGTTCAATAAACCTCCCAGTATAATTGGCAAAATTATTATTTTCAAACAATAATAATAATGTGTTGTTTATATATATAAATATAAGTTGATTTTTAATAGAATTATCATTTAGAAAATAAATGTGTGTTTTTTAAATATATATATATATATATATATATATATATATATATATATATATATTTGAGTTAATTTTAAATTAGATTTTTAAAATTTAAATTTGAATTTGAAATTCAAAAGATAGATATCTCAAAGTATTTTGGATTTAAAATATGTATGTACGAATTTTTTTCTTTAGAATATAATTTAATTTATAAAAGGTTTTTATTTATATAAATTAGGAAATGTATTTATTAATTAAGAAATTTGATTATAAAAGCTTATGAACCATTTTATAAATAAATAAAACATGCATAATTCACATGTAAGTTTAAATTAATAAATTTAACAAGTGTAAGTGATTTAAATAGGTATATGAAAAATGTTAAATGAATTAACAAGTGACACCCATTTTTTTTATTTTTTTTTATTTTTTTATAAATACTAATTAAACCTTTATGAACATTTACCTCACCTCTTAACTTCTTTTTTTCCCTATCATTACAAATCAAAAAATAAGAACAAAGCCCGTAAACCACTTTTTTTTCAAACCAAAAATCTATAAACCCAAGCCAGGAATTTAATCGAGCAATCTTCTGCCTGGATTTTCAAGCTACTGCAAAATTAAATCAAACCAAGAATAAACTCAAGCATTTCAGATTAGGGATCAACAAAGCTACCAGTAAATCAAAGTTAGAAATCTAATCAGATTAAAAAAAACTTCCAGTTTTCAAGTTCAACTTGATTAAAACAAAGATTTGATATCAAAAACCGAGTCGAGTATTTAAATTTTCAAAAGCCTACTCTGTTTCAAAACCAAAACAGGTGAGTAAACCCAGTTTTTATCTGTTTAAAATTCTAAGGCATGCAGTAATTCTTGGAACAAAATATGATAGATATTTGCATGTTTATTTATATGAACTGCAAGAAGATATATATGATTTTCATGGTGTGCATTTCAGAATACAAAATAAATACTCTGTTTGGTTATACTAGTTTCAAAATTTGATCAAAATTTAAATATCATTTTCTCTGATTCATTTTAAACATGGATGTATAAACCAATTTTGTTTGTTATAACATGGTGTAAATTTAAAAAAAAATATTTCCAAGATAATTCTGAAATTGGTTGTAAAACAGAAGGAGAAAAACAATAGATTTAAATTTTATCAAAATTTCAATCGTAATAATTGAATGATTCAAATATACATTATGGTTTGTTATCGGAATTGATGACTTTCAAAGTTAAAATCATAATTTTTAGAGCTGTAAATCGTGAGTTATTGTATGTTGATCAGTTTTGGGTAAACTGTTGATTGTCGGCGATCTAAAGGAAATTGGTTTTCGTAATTGATGTGGGATGAACGTTAGGGGTTAGCAAAGTCTAGAAAAATTCTAGATGATTTTTCTATTGGATGGGATGGCTTGTCGATCGTGACTTAGGGTTTAAGAGGGGATTGTTTGGTACTTGGTTTGTTGGGCCACGGCGATGTGATAGTGAAGCGATGGATGATCGTTGGGGAAGACTCGGTGGATGAAGGAGCGAAGAATTTCTGACCGAAGTCAGATGGTCGATGGTCGGGTAAAGTGGCAGGGCGAGGCGAGTTTGGCAATCGATGTTTTCGTTCCAGGTTTCTGTTTCGAGGAAGGTGTTCGATTTTCAAATGAGGGCCCACCGTCGATGTTCCAGGTGATGATTAAAAGCATATGGCCGAGGGAGACTGGGGAAGTTGGTCGTCAGCGGGAGTTGGTGGTTTAAGGCATCGTACACATGCACATTTGTGTGCACGTTTTCTTTGTGCAATGTTGTTATAAAGGAGCGAAGGAAGGAACTGTAAGAAAGAAGATGGTAGAGGGGGGAGAACGAAGTTGGATCGGAATTTTTGGGCCTTGGGCCGAGTCGTTCTCGAGTTTATTGAGGGAGGTAGAAGAGTTTTGGGCTCGGGTTGTTATTGTTTAACCAGTTTTCTTTTATATAGCTTAGACAAGTTTTTAAAATTAATAAAACATGAATCAAGTTGTAAAAAGAAAACTTGACCTCGTTTTGAAAATAATTTGGATAAAAAATTTTACGTTAACTATTCAACAAGTTCCCAGGTAAAATATTTATCAAGTTTATTGTAAGATAAATGATTTTGAAAATGTGATTTGTTTGATTTGTAATAAAATTAATTAACTAATTATATTCTCAAGTGTTTTCAAATGAAATTTACTAATAATTAAGCGGTTAACTAAGAAAATGGTTATGTTAAATTAGGACTTGATTAATTAATAACCAAGATGATTAATTAATGGGTAAATAAATTAATGTAGTAAATAAAGGTTAGTTAATTAATTGAGGGTTAATTAATTAAACTAAAGTAATTATAGGGTTATTAATTAATGAAATTTAAGGAAATTACTTAATGGAAGTAATTAAGGATTAATTACTTAAGTGTAATTAATTAAAGGATTGATTAATTAAGGAAATTAATTAAGGATTAGTTAATTTATGAGTGTGATTAATTAAAGGATAATTAATCAATGTAAGTGATTATGGGATAATTAATTTGAGTAATTAATTGAGGATAATTGTAATTAATGTGAATGGATGGAAGTTAAATTAATTTGCGTAAATTAATTAAAGGCTAACTACTAAATGTAATTAGAGAGTATAATTAAGAGATGATTAATTAATGTTTATAATTAATTATTGTTAAGTAAGCAGGATTAAAAGTGATTAAGGTAATTAATTAAATTAATTAGAAATGACGTGACTAATTAATCTTGCTTACAGATGATTGGTTGATATTTCTGGTATGAAATGTTTTGTGATATGATATGCTTGGGTTGAACAGTGATAATGTGGTTATCTATCTATGATGAATTGTTGTGCAAAAGTGACATCCTGTATTTGAATTGAATTCTATTCACTTGAATAACTTGGATTAAGATGGTACCGAATTCGAAGAGACCAAGGTCGGGTATCAGTAAATACCCGAAACCACTTTGATTTGAAATCTTCTATAAATTCCTTATAGATTTGATATGTGAAATCAATAGGCTAGAATTGAATTATTTAAGTAATTAGACCCTTTTTAACTATGTAGAGGTACATAGATATAGATGTGTGGAATAAGTGTTGTCTATAACAAATTGAGAATTCATAGTGAAGTACGATTTACCCTGGGTTTTAAAATAAGTTTATACATTAGTATTTCATGTTAGATGGGTTTACTCACGCTGGTTTCCAGCCTGACTAGGGTATTACTTTGAAGTAATGCTCGGGTCAGACCGAGTATTACAGATTTTCAAGTAAGGACGTTCTGGAACTTAGGAGGCGAGCTGGATGGCAGGAACGTATGGAGTGTATTCCATTGAGTATATTATTGCTTGTTATCTGGGACAAGTTATTTTACCTGTACAGTGATTGTGAAATGTTGTAACTCCGGTGTATTGTATGTAATTTAACTGATACAGCTTCTTTTTATAAATGTTAATTTATGATATTATATTTTGATCGACTGCGAATGTGAGATTCTGTGTCTTGTTTTCTGTTTTCTTCTTCTATCTCTTCTTATCTTTTCCTAACTATCTGGAATTTTAGGGATCGAAAATTTCGGGTCGTTACATTCATTTCGGGCGAATTATTGAATCTCATTCCCATCTCTTTGACCTGTTAGCTAAGAATCGACTGAGCTAGTCCCTTCGTGAATGGATCTGTTATGTTGTCCTTGGTATTTTGTCTAATAATCACTACTTCTTTATTAGCGACGATTTATCTAATGATATGGAACCTTAAAAGTATATGCCTAGATTTCTTGTAAGCTCCTGGTTCCTTTGCAATCTGCAATGCAGTGTTATTTTTATAAAACAATTTCATTGGATCTTCAATGTTCGAAATCACTCCAAGCTTAGCCAAAAATTTGCACATCTAAACCGCTTCTTTTGCTACTTCGTTGAGGGCGACGCATTCGGCCTCCGTCATTGAATAGGCTAGTGTTTCTTATTTGATACTTTTCTAAATAATAGCCCACAATTTAATGTAACAATATAACCTGATATAGACTATTATAACACCCCGTAAAATTAACAATAGTTAATAAATAATTAATAAAGCTATATAAATTGAATGTGAGCAAACATTGGAATTTGGTCATGAAACTTGCACCATTGCATTTGTGGTGGTTTTCTTAGCAAATTTTATATTTGAAGTTTGACGATTGGAGATCAAACAAAAAAGTTATTAACGCTTGAAGTTTCCAGAGAGAAAATAATTAAATACGAAAAAAGAAAATAAATAAACATTAATTTCGGGACCCACTGGTCAACTTCCCCCATGGGCCGGTTGACCACCAGCAGTCGACCACCTATAGGGGAGCGGTCAACCGTTTCGAACATGATGGCTAGGGTTTGAACCACAGCCAACGACCCAGACTAAATTATTTTAATCTAACGGTTACGATTAATTGATGCACCTATAAATAAAGATCAAACCCTCATTTCTCTTTTTATATTTTTCAATCCAAGCAGCGAAGCTCTGCCATTTTCTCTTCACCACTACTTCTAAAAATTATAATATATTATATATAAACACACAAATTAGAGAAGAGTGGAAAATGAAAGAGAAGAAGGGAAAAAGCAAATCTATACTATGGAAAAAGGTAAATTTTAATCTATAATCCACTTAATCTCCGATCTCTTCTCGGACCTATAATTCTAATAATATGTATATATCTTGTTATAGACATTCTTTTGGATTAGAATGGAAAAAGGAGTCAAGTAAATGATTGGATTCAGAATTAGGAGATTTGGAAAGCTTAAAAGGTGAATGGAAAATTATATAATTTATTTATAACATTGAAATTTATCTCGTTGAATTTTTATTTAATTATTATGGTTAAACAAGATCTAATGATGAACTGCAGGCTTAAAACAAACGTATATGATTATCACCAATGTATTCAATGAAATAGGTAATTGGAATAGGAATAGTATGAAAAACCAAATCTAGGAATTTGAATTAAGCCCAAATATTTATTATTACAGAAGGTTTGTTAAGTTTATTCCCAATCTATAATTGAATTGTAAATTACGCTGCTTTAGTTGAATTGGAATGTGAATTTCTATATTTTGATTTATTTGGAGCGAGTTCCGTGTAATTTCCATAAATTATCCAACTCTAATATATATATATATATATATACACACACACACACACACACACACACACACACACACACACACACACACACACACACATATATGTGTGTGTGTGTGTTCATATTTGAATTAAAAACGAATATACCAAAATGAAAAGGATGTGTAAGATATGGACAATCTTTTCCATAGTTTACACTGTTTATTTCAATAAAAGAAAAGAGATAATTCCATGTAATTTCGAACGAAGCAAAGATCTCAATTGTGGTTAATTTATGGAAAGTATTAATGGTAATCCATTTTAGAAGGATATGTCTAACAAATTAAAATTTGGAGAGGAATGTTCTAGTTTAGAAATTAATAATTAGAAATAAATAAATACACACACACACATGCATAACTGCACTTAATGTTTAAATATATATGTATATAGTGTAATTTACGACTATATATAGTTATCAACAATGTAATAATTAACTAACTAGGATTTAGGGGAATTAATTATAAATTCAATAGGCAATAAATTTACGATTAATAGAGAGTTAAAAGGGAATTAAACAAGGACTGATTAGAGAATTTAAATAATTTAGGGAGAATTGAATAGACATAATAGGTGGATTTTGAAACTGATAAATAGATTAAAGGAGTTAAATGAGGGTTGGTTAGAGATTATCCAGTTTTGACATTAATGACTAATTGTTACGGGTAATAGACATTTATTAGACATCACAAGGAAACCAAATCCTAAGCATATAAATTAGGAATAATAAAATAGCGAATAAGTAATATTAATAATATTAGTTATATGTTGAAAGCAATATAATTTTCATAGTAGAAAGTAACATTGCTTAAATTATATGTTTAGGACAAACGTGAATTAGTGGGCCTAGCTCAACACTTAGGCTTTGGGTAGTAGGTTTGATTTAGTGGGTTGAGATGCGAGGTCGGTAGATTTACACGACAAAAGTCGTCCCTTCATCTAGAGGCTACCAGCAGTTGTGCACACTTACAACTGATAGAGGATATCTCCAACCATAGAACTCATAGGGAAAAGATACGCATAGGATGTAGGACTTGCTTTTAGGTCAGAGGTACTAAGTACTTATTTTAGGGTCTACCTCCTTCCTACTTAAAAGAAGTATTATATAGTCAAGGTTAGACTAAGACATGGTAGTGGGATATCTTGGAAGGGGTCCGGTATGAGGTTGATGTATTAAGTGGCTATTTTAGGATCCACGTCTTTCCATAAATAAGTATTAAGTGGCCTACTGAGATACCATGCTATGTCAGCTAAGGAGTATCAAAGAGTGGTCTTCCTTGAGTTAGTTATTAAATGACGGGGACCAACCTAGGATATTTGCATTAAATGATCAAAGTCTGCCTAATTCTATTAAAGAGGTATTAAATGGCTTAAGTAGTCCCTCTCACATTGTTAGGACATGATTGATGATATTTGCATGGGACTGAAAAGGGCATTTGGCCTGCAACTGAGGTTAAGTTGTAGAGTTGGAATGCTTTAGTAATACGACAATTATATTATAAAGCCTCATCTAGATTTCATCTGTCTCCGTAGTTAGGACAGATTCACTAGCGGTTATGTTGCGGAGGACCGGCTTTGGGGACTGAGGTAAAAATGACCGTTCGGTCCGCCTCCTTCCTATTCATGAAGTATTTAGTGGTTGAGGTTTTTAAGTAGGTTAGGTTAGGCATATATATATTCTAAGACAACGCGATATCGCTGCCTCCATCATGACCAGAGTAATTACCAATAGGAAAGACACAGATTTGTGGTTTGATCCTTAGATAAACCACAAATCTTTTGTTGATATACTAGGGTGGAACAAAATCCATTTAAGTAAGACAACAACGACCAAAGTTAGTCATATTATACAAGAACGCCAGTTTCAACCTCAACTGTTATCAAAGACTAGAGAAGTAGCTACGCAGATAAAAATTGTCAATATTATCTCTGACAACACTAAGGATTACTGGAAAATTTGCGAAAGTATAAAATTCATGTTCTCCAAAGTATGGAATGACATAAGAGTATTTACAGATAGTGATGAAAATTTTAGACGAATTTGGACCAGTAAAACAGCGAGGAAGTTTTCCTATACAACATATTTTGCTTATTTACAGAGATCGCCTACGGTAGATCGTCTTGCAAATTGGGGTATTAACACTGATCTTAGACGTGACCTATGCGGTGAGTACATAGAAAACAATCAACATCTATTTACAACCTGCGAATACAGTACTTATCTATGGAGTTGTACAATGCTTCGGCTTGTTATCTCGCATTTCACTACCACTTCTTTGAGGGATTACCTAGCCAGATTACGAATTCATTTCCACACAAAATTAGTAAAACGAGATTTGGCGTTTGTCACAGCAGCCACTCTCGTTCACCAGAACTGGCCGAACGAGTTAGGAGGAGATTTGAACACCAGAGATGCGCAAGGGAGGTTACGTTAAAGCTTGTGGAGATAGACGTCAGGTTGCAGCTGTATCGGCGTCTCAATCGACGGCGTGCGACAACGGCAAAGAGGAAGTTATTGCTCAGATGGGGGATTGAGTTAGATGTTAATGGTTAATGGCGGCGTAATGCTTCCTAGGCTTTAGGGTTTCATATGTGGATTATGTGATGGTGTTTTACGGGCAGGATCAGGTGGTTCTACTGAAAGCGGTGGTATTTCTGATTTAGGCTTCATCATATTGGGCCTGCTCCTTTTGTTTTTAATTTTTTTTGTGCTTTTTTGTGTATTTCTTATTTTTCCTTGTTTTTTGTTTTTGATTGCAAACTCTTGTATTATAGGTCGATTATCTGGGGATGTCGTGCTTTTTCCTTACCACAATGGTAAGGTTTCTTAAGGAGGCGAGTCTCCCTATTAGAGTTTTTATTTGTCATTAATAAAGAACCTTTTTATTCCAAAAAATGTGTATGTATGTATGTATGTAGGCTCATATATAATTACACCTTAAAGAAGGTTAGCTTAGGTATATCGTACGCGTGTTTATGATTAATCAAATTAACTATAAATAATAGACAAAACAATTAAGTGGAAATCAATAGGCAAAAATTAATGGTATGGATGTAATTTTTTTTAATTATCGGAATGTTGTTCTTATCTCCTCCTTATAACAACTCACATGTTAGGATTAAAATGACAGGCTATTGGTGTAAGACAGGAATAACGGACGATGAATTCTTCTCTTTCACGCTCGATAGGGACAAGTGCGCTAAATATCCAAGGAATGATATTCCAAGGTAGTAACCTTAGTCAATGCATTTGCTTTGTTATATTTTTCTATTTTTCTATGAGTTTATATTGATCACGCTCCGATATATTTATGTTTATTACAAGTTACCAAATCAATGATCTATACCCTAATAGACTAGGGTTTCGATTTAGTTAAAATTTGGGCCCATTAAGGTGCAGGCTATTACATTTAGTACCAAAGGATAGGTTAATTAGTAATAGGAATTAGGATACACTAAGAAAACATATTTTTATTTTTACCCATAACTATATGTATAGATTATAAGCCTAACTCTATAAATTTCGACCATAGAAAGGGCATCAACCGTATTTTAAAAGGATGGACGAGGCGACTATGAGTTGCGATAAAATTAATAGTATTAATAAGTTTATCCTACCCCGATCACCCAACGGAGCACAGGTCGTATCTTAAGGTGCTGACTAAAAAGAGAATGAGCATGTCATATAAAAGAATCGCGGAGGATCGATGATATTTGACTCCTTTGTAGGGCCTAGACCACCTTAAGACTAAGGATTTTGATAGATTGCCAATTGAAGACTTACATCTCATCCAAATCGATGGGAGATAAGAACCCTATATGTTGTAAATATCTGGAAGTAAGGAATGATAGAAGTGGAGCCAGATGTGAATATAAGCAGTGGAGCAAGTTCCCGTCAGAAGGGGTGCATTAATTACCATAAGGAGATAAGCTGGATTTTTGATGAAGATGCGTTATGGATGAATGAAAAAAAGGAGAGTCCAAAAGGGATGACAATTAATGTCCATTTCTAAGTCCAACTTCATGTGAAAGAATTTGATAAAAAGGTTTTTGAAATATGCTAAAATGTTTTGAATGGTTTTTGCAAAAGATTTATTGGTAAGTTGTTGTAAAAAAAAGGAAATTTAGAAATTCATAATTTGAAAATTTATTGAGTCAAATTTTTCAAATAAAGGTTTCAGGCAAAAAGGATACTTCAATATTTGAAATTCTAAGTTTAAAATTGACCGAGTCGGAAAGTTTGGATTTAAAGATTTTTTATAAAGAGGTTTTTCTATTTTGAAAGAAATATAATATAGAGGGTAGATTTGGCTCGGTGATTTTACCTATTTCTATAAATTTGTAAATTCCATTTTAAAATTCTTTTTAAGGGTGAATAAATGGAGATAGTAGTTGATTCAGATAGGGTATAGAGAATAGAAGGGTAAGAATGCCCAATAATTTAGATAGAAATAGCACTAGGAATTTATATATCAAAAAGATTAGTAATCTAATCAAAAATAATAAAGGAGAAGAATAATAATAGGATAGAAGGAATGGATAAATTCACTGGATGTGTATCAATTGCATATATACTTTAGATAAGCGCTTAGATAGATGTTGCAATTATGCATATCTTTTAGAAGTCCCCTTCTTGTGCTATTAAAATCTCCATCAAAGGTGGAAGTGGAGATAGCATGATTACAAAAAAAATAGGATGAAAGTTATCATTGTCTACACCACACTTTATATTGTTTAAAGTTATAGAAGTTGTTTTTAAAAAAAGGTTTAGTACGATAAATGAGCTTTTGAACGTTTTGAGTATAAAATTGTAACAACCCAGATTTTTGGTAACATTATTTAGGAGATTTAGCTAGTTAAACTAAATAAAATAATGTGTTGACTAGGGGACTGAGATTTGATTTTAATTAAGGTAGTCGTGCCGTTAAAAACAATAAATTAAAAGAATGGTTTTAAAATGAATAAGAGAAGGGGTAATATAGGAAAGAGGCGATTCCTATATCTACTTCCCATGGCCGTGTATTATAAATATTCATTTTCATTTCAAAATTTTAAAAAGAAGAGGTCAGCCATCATTGACAAGGAAAGAGGAGGAAGAAACTCAGAAAAGGTAAAGGAAAAGCTAATTCAAATAAAATTCATCCAAATCACAAGCTCCGTGATCTTTAATGAAAAGGTGAATTATGTTTACATCTCTAATTTTTTATTGGTTTCGGATTTAAGGTTAAATTCGAATAATTTTCATTGATTTTCCATGTTTTTGAATGATTATATAAACATGTTGATGATTTATGTATGTTCATATATATTTTATGACATGTTTTGAGATAAAAACCTTTCTAAATTACATTAGATTACCTTACGAGTTTTTATGAAGATCTAAAATGATATTCTAGAGATAGGTTTCAATTTTCAAATTTTTCCGAATTTTCGTAGATTTATTATGAATTTTCTAAGGAAGAAAATGGAATTTTGGATTATAAAATTATTTGCTGGTGAATAATTTATTTTTGAGTCTGAAAATTTTATATGTTGGAAAACATATATAAAGTGATTTTCTGAAAATTTTCCCTATTTTTCCAAGGTGTTTTAATAGTTATATAAAAATATTTAAGTTATGAGACTTAAATGTTTTATATAATTATAGAGAAGGGGCTTTTTATAAAATGTTTAAATTTCTAAAAATGGAAAGATGGCAGCACTTTTGAATATAAACATTTGGCAACTAATCAGATTTAGGCAAACAAGGTAGGTTAGGTACAAGACGACAACTTTAAAGTACAAATAAACAGGTTTTTAACTGTTTCGTCTCCTTCGGCACATAGGCTCCGCCTTTATTCCTCCTCTTCTGACATGGTCAAAACCAATGCACATGGTATCAGGCAACGGTACATAGTGAATTGGAAGAGGGCGAAAGAAATAAGGTCAAAACCAAGGGGTTCCGAAAGAGATGGGCTTTGTTTTGGTTTTAAGGAGAATACATATGCTTGCTTTTGACAAGTTTGCTTTCGACCTAAATGCTTACGGCTAAATCAAATGGTTTAAAAGGGAAGGTTTCGATTGGATTACTTTCTTGTTTTAAATGAATGATTTTGACATGGTTGAAGCCTATGGCTGCCGCTTCCTAGCTTTCGATCCAGATGGTTTCAAAGGGGACCTTTTGTTTTCTAAAATTGTCCACCTCTCCATTGCTTTCAAAGGGATGGTTTCAATACTATCACTTCATTGTTTATGAAATTGTTTTGAAAGAGTTACTTTCAAAGGGGTTCGAAGCAGATGCTTTCGACTCCAATGTTTTTTTGATCCTTTTGCTCTACTTGAAGGCATAATCCAAATGTTTTGGGTTGAAACATTTTAAAGGGTTTCGAAGTAGTCAACTTCGAATGGTTTAGAAAGGTTTCCACTTGTTTTAAATTGAACCCAAAGTGATTTCAATATATTTTAATTATGATGCTTTTGGAAAGTTTTATGAATGGTTTCAAAAGGGGTGGTTCTCTAAAGTTTCGATAAAGATGAAAAGAATGTTTTTCTAGTGTTTTCGAGAGGCTAGATTTAAATTGTTTTAAAGATGGCTGTCATATATTTTAAAGCTTTTAATGGAATGACTTTTTATTGGTTTCAAAGGAGTTACTTCAATGTTTTCGAAAGGAGCACTTTCAATGGTTTCGTAGGAGTTACCTTCAATGTTTTCGAAAGGGGCACTTTCAATTCTTACGAAGGGGTTACCTTCAATGGTTCCAAAAGGGTGTTTAAAAGTTTTAGCAAAGGTTTCGAACAGGAGAAATAGGCAGAATAACTTAAGTGTTTTAAGTTACAAAGGACTTTAACTTATTTTAAAAGGATAGATAATCCTTATCGAACATCATCAACATTATTTTGAGTAAAGTATATATAAAATGGCAAAATAGCTTAGAGTAAAGCTAAAGATATATTTTCCTTGTATATGTATGATTTGACGAACTAAATCATTTTGAGAAAGGTTTTCTAGGAAAATTTAAATGGTAGTTAACCCAAAGAAAATTCGGCCAGTTAGTTCATTTAAAGTCGGACAGTTAGTCCATTTTGAGGGCAGTCAGCCTAGAGGACAGTTGGTCCAGTTAAGGGCAGTTATCCTAGTTATGAACAGTTAGTTCATTTGTTAGAATAATGGACCTTGCTACTTCTTAAGGACAGTTAATCTACCTTTTTACCTGTTTTATGGACAGATAGTCCATTTATTAGCATAAAGGATATTGCTATTTTGATATAGTTAGTTTTAGGACTATTAGTCTAGTAGAGGGAAGTTAGCCCAGAATTCAGACAGTTAGTCCATTTGTTTCCTGTTTTTAGCATAATGGATCAAGCTATATTATTATTAGAATCAGTTGATCAACTAGTTTGGTTGCAGGAAAGGATTTGCAAAATATATGTTTTGATAAAACGTGTTAGTGAGGGGAAACCCGTTCCACTAAGCGGCGTAGTTTCACTCAATATTAGTAAACATAGATGTAACAAAATTATTCATACTAGGCTTTATATCTGACTCGAATTTTTTGTTTCCCTTTATACTCTCGAGTGCTCAAAATTTGATTTGAGGAGGCTTAGGGTATAGGTTTTTAGATTTTTCTATTCAGAGGAATAAAATATTCGCAGACGAGGAGGCGGTCGACGGATAGCTAAATTAGGAATTTTGTCTTTTTTTTTGTTTTCATTGTGTATTAATTCAGATATAAATATATTGCTCTGATCATCCAAGAGGGCATCGTCATATGCTGCTCTTTTCTTATTGTTGTAAAATTATTTTGATCATTGCTCAGGAATACGTTTTGGGGATTTTGTAACTTGGATATGATTTTATTGGAAATATAATCACTATAATTATTGTTTTTGAAAATCTATGATTTTTCTCATATTCAAGTGCTTCTGATATTATGGATACCATTAGCATTACCGTAATTCATCACCAGGAGTTAATACTATGGATGACTACAGCATCGGTGACGCTTCGCTTTTGGTCGCCAGAGATAGGATGTTACAACTTGGTGCCAGATCATAGGTTTCTAAAAAAATTAACTAAAAATGGTTTAGAAAATAAAAATCCAAAGGAATTTGAGAAAGATTGGGATTTTGGGATAACGCTATAATAACGTACTTGTATTTGCTGTATATAAGTGTACTCTTTATCTCTACTCTCCTGTCTTTATTAGGTTATCATTCCCTATCTCATGAGGTTTGAATACAGATATGGATGGTAGAAGAAGCAGAGTTAACCTAGGAGGAGGAAGCATCGAAGGGAATGCCAGACCTAATGCCAAGAGAAACCAAGGTCAAGCTCAAGTAGAAAATGTTGGTGCTGATGTCCCGTAGGTCAGAATGGAAGCTATGTAACATTTTTTTTAGGAATACGATGCAGGCGGGGGTTGCAGCCAGAGTGTTAGGAGGAAATGCTGCAGGATAAGTGGTTTCAGAAGTTCCGTAATTAACCATTTCGCTAAGTTTAGTGGGGATTATGTCAAGCTTGGAGGGAAGCCGTTTATGGGAATGGAGGGTGCCACTAAGGTGGAGAACTGGATATTGCACTGCGAAAGGATTTTTACAGATTTAGGGCCCGATGATGAGCAGAAGAGAAGGTTGGCATCCAGACATCTTTAGGAAGCTGCATTGTTCTAGTGGAATAGTGTGACTGTGACGGTTGATGAGGAGACAATGGCCTGGAAAGATTTCAAAAGGAGATTCTAGGAGAGGTTCATGGCTATTATGGCACAGTTAGCTATGATTAGGCAATTTGCTGAGTTGGAACAAAGTGATATGTCAGTTATAGAGTATGCCAAGAAGTTTGAATAATTGGCTTGGTATGGGTATGCTTCAGTAGATACTGTGATGAAGAAGAACGTGAAGTTCATCAGGGGATTGAAGCCTGAGTTGGCTAGTGCTACTTTGTATCACATTAGGGATCCCTCTAATATTGTTATGGAGATGGCTTTGAGGCAGGAGGAGGTTCTTGAGTCTCGAGAAAAGCACGACTAAGGAGGTCCAGGCGGTACAAGGATATAAGAGGAATTTATTTCCCAAAAAAGGTGCTCATAAGGGTGGAGTAGCCAAGAAAGGAAAGTCTGAGATTGTCTGTTATAAATGCGACAAGAAGGGGCACTTTGCTAATCAGTGTCGCTCAGGGAAGGCAAAGGATGTGGCTAAGGGAAAGAATGTCAAGTGCTTGAACTGTGACCAAATAGGCCAGTACAAGAACTAGTGTAAGGAGCCCATTAGAGATGGTAAAGCCAAGGTGTATGCATTGGAGCCTGCTACTTCTAAGCCAACAGCCCAAGAGAAGGGAAAGGCAGTTCTGAGAGGTACGCTTCAGATTCATGGTATGTCTGTTAGTGTTTTATTTGATATTGGTGTATTGCATTCTTTTATATCTAGATGTTTGATAGATAAGCTTAACCTTGAGCCTATATATTTAGTTACTTCCTTACGGTTTGCAAATACAATAGGAAGGTATGCAACTCTAGGGTTGAGGTGTGACCAGTTGTATTTTGACCAGTCAGGTCGTACTTTCGTGTGTAGTTTGCATGTGTTTGATTTTGTGGTGTTCGAGATTATGCTTGCGATGGATTGGTTAAGTGAGTACGATGCTAGGATATTTTTCCAAGATAGAAAAATATCTTATAAAAACCCCAATATTAATGACCAGATTATTTATACCGTGGAAGATTCTTGCGGTAAGATGTTTGCTTCGTTGGGTGCTTTGGAATCAGATAATGAGCCGAGCCGAGTTTTCATGGTTAGAGAATTCACACATGTTTTTGAGCCTGTAGTTGGGTTGCCATCGAAACTATCCATTGAGTTTCAGATAGATTTGGTTTTGGAAGCAGAACCAGTGGGTAGGCCGCCAAGCAGGATAACCCCTTCAGGGATGAGGGAGTTGAAGGTACAGTTGGTGGATTCAGAGGGCAAAAGTTTTATCAGGCCGAGTAGTTCACCATGGGGTTTAGTGGAAGTGTTTGCTAAGAACCTGGATGGATCGTTGGGGCTATGTATCGATTATCGTAACTTGAATGGAAGGACGATAAAGAATCAATATCCATTGTCAAGGATTGAAGATTTGTTCGACTAGTTGAGCGGAGCGAAGGTATTTTCTCAGTTGTTTTTGGCAATGGGTTTCCATCAGCTCAGGGTAGCTGAGGATAATATACCTTTGATGACGTTCAATAATAGATATGGGTCGTACGAATGGTTAGTTATGCTATTCGGACTGACCAATGCTCCAGCTTTCTTTATGGATTTGATGAATCGGATTTTCCGAGAGCACTTAGATAGGTTAATGTTGGTTTTGAAAGATGATATCTTGATATACTCTTAGGATGAAAGAGAGCATGAAGTTCATCATAGAGCAGTGTTTTAGACGCTGAGGTAGCATCAGCTAAAAGCGAACTTTTCGAAGTGTCACTTCTGGAAGAAGGAGGTGAAATTTCTTAGTCATCTAATCTCAGAGAGAGGGTTGTCAGTGGATCCGACTAAGACCGAGGCAGTGAATAGTTGGAAGAGACCCGAGACAATAACCGAGATAAAGAGTTTTCTTTGGTTGGCTGGTTATTATCGAAGATTCATTAAGGATTCCTCGTGCACAGCAGCACCAATGACTAAGCTAATGAGGAAGGATGTGAAGTTTGTGTGAACCGATAAGTGTGAGTAAGCGTTCTAGAGTTTGAAACACTTATTGACCCATGCACCTGTGTTAGTTGTTCCAGAGGTGAATCAGGGCTTGGTAGTTTATAACGATGCGTGTGTAATAGGATTGGAAAATATGCTAATGCAAAGAGGTAAAGTGATTGCATATGCCTATAGACAGCTTAGACCGCATGAGGTCAGATATCCGACGTATGATTTGGAGTTAGCTGTAGTGATTTTTTCTTTGAAGGTGTGGATACATTACCTTTTGGATGAAAGGTTTGAGCTGTATACAAATCATAAGTTATTGAAGTATTTGTTCTCTCAAAAGGATCTGAAGATGAGAGAGAGATGGTTAGAGTTCATAGCCACTTATGATTTTGGGATTGAGTATATACCAGGGAAAGGCAACAAGGTTATTGATGCACTTAGTAAGAAACATCAGATTGCAGTGTTAGCGATGATGGCTGAGTGGAAAGACTTAGAAGTTTTAGCAAATTGCAGAGTGCAGTGGAGATTCGAGGTTGGGTCTAGTGGAAATACAGTTGTATTATCTTGTTTGGAAGTTCGACCGGTGTTGATCGCGTGGATTGCTTCTAAGCAGATGGAGGATCCAGGGTAAGCTGATCAAATCAGGAAGCTTATGGAAGGAAACAAGAGCGATGACTTGAAAGATTTCAGTCTTGACCAAAATGGGTGGTTGACAAAGAAAGGAAGATTATGTGTTCTGAGTGTAGGAAGCATAAAGGAGGAAGTCTTAGAGGAATGCCATCGTCCGATGTTCACTATACATCCTGGAGGTACCAAGATGTATCATGATATGAAGAGGAGTTTCTTCTGGGAAGGTATAATGTAGGATATAGGCTTGTGTGTGAAGCAGTGCTTGATTTGCCAATAGGAAAAGGCTGAACACCAGAAGCCAAGTGGTTTTCTTCAGCCGTTAGACATTCCAGTATGGAAGCGAGATTCTATTTCTATGGACTTCATTGACGGATTGCCAAGGTCGAATAGAGGAAATGAAAGTATATGGGTCATAGTGGACAGATTAACCAAGAGTGCTCATTTCATTCCAGTTAGGTCAACCGGGATGGCACCTGTTTTAGCGAGGTTGTTCATGAAGAATGTGGTCAAACTACATGGAGTCCCTAGTAGTATAGTTAGTGACAGAGATTTCTTATTTACTAGCGAGTTTTGAAAGAGTTCACGGGAAGTTTTCTGAACCAAGCTGAAGATGGGCACCGCTTACCATCCGCAGACAGATGGGCAAATGGAAAGAGTTAACGTCTTAGAAGACTTGTTAAGGCCTTGTGTTCAAGATTTCAAGGGATTATACGAGGGCCATCTGCATCTAATCGAGTTTTCATGTAACAACAGTTATCAGACAAGTATTGAGATGGCACCGTTTGAAGCTTTTTAAGTAAGGCCATGCAAATCTCCCGTATAATCGTTGGAGACCTAGGATAGGTTGATTCTTGGTTCATATCTGGTTAGAGAGGCTACAAAAAAGATTGAGGTTATTCGGGCTAGAAAGAAGGAGGCTCGATCTAGGCAGCAAAGTTATACAGATAAGAGATGGAAAGATTTAGAGTTCTATGTTGGGGATAAGGTTTTCGTCAAAGTATCACCGATGAAGGGTGTGATTAGATTTGGGAAATCGAGGAAGTTATCTCCAAGATTCGTTGGACCTTTTCCTATTCTTGAAAGGATTGGAAAGCTCATGTATAGACTTGAGTTATCGAGTAATTTGGCAAGTGTCCACGATGTTTTTCTTGTTTCTCATCTCAGAAGGCGTGTTAGATACCAAGAGACCGCTATTGCACCGACAGTGCTAGATGATTTAGTGCTAGAACTGGACTTGACCATAATGAGAAAGCCCGTTCGCATTGTTCCGAGAGATGAGAAGAAGATTAGAACCAAGACGGTCAAATTAGTTAGTGGAGTGACGATGATAGGGACTGTACTTGGAAGGTTAAAAGCATGATTAGAGATACTTATCCTGACTTATTTGATGGTATGTTTTACCTTCTTATTTGATTTATTGTGTGCCTTATTGTATTCGGGAATGAAATTCTTTAAGGGCGGCGTCTGTAACACCCCAGATTTTTGGTAACATTACTTAGGAGATTTAGTTAAGTTTGTGACGCCCCACCTCGAGTCCCACATTAACAAAGAGAATTACATAGTAATCCTATCTACTAATGCGGAGACTAGGGCTAGTTAAGGGCGGCCATCTTAGCCTTGTCTTATATATATATATTGAATACATCGACAATTACTATATATTTTTTTTCCTCTACTCAAGTGCATCGACATATCCAATAAATACTTAATACAAAATTATATGTGGCTAACGGATTCATTAGAACAAAATACCATAGCTAAATGAATAACTCATCATAGAACATCAACAGATACATATACACACACTCACATTTACAATGATATATCAAAGTGGCATGATGACCACTCTATATACATGAGTCAAAACAATATACAATACAACTCATAGGGACAATAATAGCTAAAGAAGATAACCCAGCATCCATGCGGAAGCATTATGTAATAGATATATCCAAAATAAATGCTTAACCTGAAACATACTCAGTTTGACCGAGTGCAAAACACATGGATCAGTCTAGCTAAACAAATCAGTGAAAAACAATAATAGATAAGGTAAAGCTTAGGAAAGATAGGGTATCATCTAATACGAGAGATACCATACCCATAAACATTATATTACCATCATAAGGAAAGGATGTTTACTCCTCTTAATAAGAAGAAGAGGTAAACTTAAGTGACATAATAACAGTTAAGTATATAAGCCATCGGGAATGAGATTCTAAAGATAAAATCCATCTAAATAATATATTTGCCTCATATTATTGGCGGAATCTAAATGATAACAATAACGGTTTCGAATGAACTATGTCTCCAACTAGGAGAAATCGTCAACACAAGCATCTTGTCAAATAGCAACACAAAAAATTCTTAATTAGGATAGGTATTAAATTTAAAATATACCTCATCTTAACGGCATAACCGAAATCTTGAAGTACCATGAAATGGAAACATATATCTCAAAATAAAAGAATCCTTAAGCTCATTTATACCTCATCTCATCGGTATAAATGTATATACATCTCAAATCTATCTTGTCAAAATGGGAAACTTAGAATATTCTATAAAATCACGAAAGCATCAACTCATATTTCAAAGAACTCAATAAGAGTTCAAAACATCATAAACGAAATCACCATATGTATAGCATCTCATATAGTGCTAGGTTATCAATGTAATAAAACATCGTAAAATGGTGAAATCACAACAAAGCAGAAAACTTAGAAAACTCAAAAAACCTGGATTGGCCAGATCCCCGATTGCAATGCCGAAGCAATGCTGCACGTGCTAATCTCAGATGGTCAAAGGCTCTGACAAGGTCACTAGCACTTACCAAAGCAAGTTTTCCTCACGATAAGGTCGCTGACATCTCTCCAAGATGTTTTGTCAGCTCTAATAAGGTCGCTAAAACCTTCCAAAGCAGTTCGTCCTCATTACAAGGTTGCTAACACCTCTCAAAGCAGTTCGTCCTCATCACTAAGTCGCTAACACTTCTCAAAGCACTTCTGTTAGGTAAAGTAGTGAATGTGTCACAAACTCACGGATAGGAACCCGAAATTTTTTAACATGTTTCCAATACTACACGTTCGCACTTAGCGGTTTACCAGCCGCTAGTCGATGCCACACTAGGAACATCATAAAACTCAGAAAATCTTATATCGCCTCATCTCATTAACGAGCGATAAAGAGACATCAAACTCATATCGTCTCATCAACAAGTATTAAATGGCATCGTAACTTGTCTCATCTCATTAACAAGTGAAAACATCGTGATGCTTCATCATAAACCATAAATCTCAAAATATGGAATCATATACTCAAGACTTGCTTTATATCATGGGCAAGTAAATAAAACATCATGATCGTTCTCATCAACCATACTCCAACATAGGAGATCTCAAAATAACACTTGCAAAATATTGGCCATCTGAAATAGTTCCAATAAATAGGAATTATCAAACTCAAAATATGCTATAAAATGGCAAAATATCTCAAAATCAATAATCTCAAATAGCTTCGATCGTACATGTCCAGAATTAGTCAAAATAGTAAACGCACATGTCTCGTACCACGTATTTTACTAAATAATTTAATTCTCTTTCTCATATGTTCGAATAGTGCAAAAATGTGTGTTTTATATTTAAAATAGTTTACTAGGGAAAACATGCTTTTAAAACTTTTTCCCGAAAAGATTAATAAAACCAATATTTGAAATTCCTTTATTATAAGAAATAAATAGATTTTATATTAGAAAAACAATTATAAAATACTATATAATAACTTGAAATGTCCAATTTATTTTAAAAATCACTTCAAAATGATTTGGTTAAAACCGTGCTCGAAAACAATGAAAAACAAGAAAGATAACTCAAGACCGATAACTTGAATTCAATGCGGATTCAACTCAAATTTAACCCAAAATCAATTCAAATTCTATTTAAATTTGACTTTCAAATTCTCCAAATATAGCTAACCTATTTATATGCATCATAGCTCTCATAAAATCACAAAAACAACATCAAAATTGAAGAAGAATGGGAGCAAAAATAAGCTAACACAATTCTCAGGTCAATGATTGTTATTGCTGTCATTTTGCTCTCCGGACAGCAACAAACAAATACAGTTTTGACCAAGCTAACTTTGAAATTTTAGAAAAATGAAAACATGAAACTTTTATTACAAAGTCTAAGCTTTTCGAAACATCTAAAATTATTAAATTTGGATAAGAAACGTGAAAGATAAGGCCAATATAATTCTCAAATTTTAAATTCACTATCGTTGTCATTTATTCTCAGGGCAGCAGCAAAGAAATAAAGTTTCGACTATTTAACTTCAAAATTTTGCAAAACGCAAAACAAGAAAGTTTTACAAAATAGTCTAAGATTTTCAGAACATCAAGAATTTTCTAGATCCGACTAGGAACGAGAATGATACGATTAATTTACTAACTGTATTTAGTTTAGATAGTGTAACCATCAAAGTGACAGAGCTGGGAGATTGTGATAGAATTTCAACCAACCTATGCTCAAAATTTACAAATATGTTCAACATGAAAGTTGTCAAATATAAAGTAGGTAGTCCAGAACATAAAAAATTACCGAATTTTGATAAAGAACGAAAAAGTTACGACTAATTTTTTTGTAGATTCGAAGTTCACCTCTGCTGTCGTTTTAGTCACAGAAGAGCGTCACTAGAAGGAATTTTTGACCATTTAAACCATAAAATATAACAAAACTCGAAACATGAAAGTTATAGCAGACAATCTAAGCTTTTCGAGACATCAAGAATAGTTAAATTTGGACATTAAACGAGAAAGATAAGCTAAAATTACCAACAACATTAAGCACAGAAAGTCGCAGTTTTACAATGATATGGAAATAAGTTTGTATCGGATTTTTTGACCCACTATGCTCAAAATTTTCGAAAGTGTTTAACATGAAAGTTATCACACTCTTTTCATGTTTTCCAGAACTTCAAAGAAAATCAAATTCCAATTTAAAACGTAAGAGATATGCCCAATTTACTGATAGCGATTCACAAATGAAGATGCAGCAAACAAAATTGAGATTTCTTACCTTGAAATCTCAATCTAAGCTAGAAAATGTTAGTTTTGATACTTATCTTGCGATTTTGTGGACCAAGACTCAAATTAACATGAAACTATGCTAGCTTGGAGCTTCAATTTGGTTCAAAGACCTGCTGGAATAAAATTACAGAATGTGCAAGAAGAGAATGGAAATTAACAATCAACCCAAACAAAAAAATTGGATTTCGATGAATTAATCTCATTTTGGAGTTGATTACTTATTGTAATGCTCTCTAATTAACGATAGCAACCGTTTTTATTTGAAGAATTGGAGATTTAAGCCTCTAGATTAAACAAAGGTGGAATTTTGCTCTCATTTTCTGTTTCCAGGCTAATGAGGAAGAAGAGGAACTACAAGTTGTGTATGTACAGGTAATTCATTCCTCCTTTTCTCCTTCTGGTTACTAATTTGCTTATGGGGTTTGGACCCAATAGAGAAAATAAATTAGGCTAAATTTTAATTCACCACTTAAAAAATATGCACATAAACACAATGTTATAATGAAAACAATGTATTTTTCTTCAAGTTTTAACACAACCAATTTATGCAAACATACTTACATATGAAAATAAAAATTTTTAGATCATATAAAAAGATAATTTTAGTTTTTAAAATAATTTTATTATTAAAACCCCTTGTTTTCATAAATACACAATTTACACAATTAAATGCATAAATCCTCATTTTTAACTTAAAAAATTCAACAAAAATTATTTTCTAATCAACCATTTTAATCTCAAATTTATAACCAAAACACATTTTTATACCAAATTCCATCTTTTTATTTAAATAAACACCATTTAAAAATCAAATATTTCCTTTAAAAATTATTAAAAGATGTAATTGACAATAATTACAATAATTATTGCATTTACACAAAATAAAATCATACTTCATTTATTATTCTCACAAATAAACATAATAAAGTTTCCAAAACTTTATTTTCACATTCTATTTCCAATATTCATTATTTATTCCAAACAAACAATATAAATATCTAATTTATTCTCACTTCACAATATTAAATTATAACTTCTGTTATAATTTAATATTAACTGGTAATCTCTAAAACCAGTGTTGTTACAGGCTACCCCTTATAAAAATTGCATCCTCGTAATTTATAGGGAAGAGTTTGTATTCAACACAATTATTTCATCAATCAGAAGAAGGGTAGACCGGCATGAGATTAAAATTTCTCACTCTCAACTTAAGAAGATAGAAGATTAAGAAAAATTGTTCAATAAATTCTATGATTTCTCGAATAAATTCATAGGGATTAGTGGATTATAAAATATCATCGAGCAATACCTCATGATTTCGAGGCTTCTCCCCTCCGAAACAAGAACACAAAGCAGAATGCTACCCCAAAATCAATCAAGTGAGATTGATTTCTTTGAAATTTCTCGAATAGAGTAGGGATTTAGCTCAACTTTTACCCCAAACTCCAACCAGTAAGGTGATTACTGACATAACTTTCTGTGTGTCACTACGGAAAAAGCCACACCGACACAGGGATGACAACAATTGAGGTAAGAAAACCCGACGAGAGGGGTTACTTCAAAGGCCACCAAACAAAAACGACCGCAAATGTAAGTCGTTAAACCAATACACTAAAGCACTAAAAACACAAGGAACCAAAATATATAAAAGTATTAATTTACAATAAAAACATTTTAGAGTTTTACAACTCTTTATCTAAATAATAAAAATCTCAATTTTCTCTACTTTAATTTTTTTTAAAACTCTTTGATATAACACTTATAAAATGAATAAATTCAAACTCATATTCCCTCTTATTACTAAATTAAATTTTTAAAAGAATTTTATAAATCCATATCAACACTTCTTAAAATAAAATTTTAACAATCTCACTTCTCTCTGTTTTCAAGCACCCAAAAATTTCCAAAATAATTTACATAAGCCATTCAGAATAAAAAATTTAATTCTAAATCCCATAATACTAATTTCCAAACTCAATCTCATTAAAACACAATTTACCATGTCTGATTGCCTCATCACAGTATTTATGAAATTCCTACCGATAATGTTGATCAGGCGATTCGACCAGAATTCTTAAACACTCGATGGATTGACCCAACACAAAGAAAATTATTTTCTATAAGAAGAAATTCCTCATATTTATTACCCAAATTTTCTTTTCTTATCTCAAACCAAAATCCAATTTCTCTTAAAAACATATGTTCAATTGGAAAGATTTGAAAACTCAATTTATAACTTATACTCAAAATCAAAAACACAAGAAGAACTCATCGAGATATTCTCCAGAATACTCAATTCACAAGGTTGATGGAATAGACTATAGTGTTTGTCATTCCGAATGGCATAACAAGCCACTCGCAAGAAACATACGAGTGTGAAATGCAGTAAGAAGATCGATATCCTCCACAACTCGTAGCTGTTGAAAATCGATGTAAGGTCACGTCGACGAATGACCCTAGCACCACCCAATAGGTTAAACAAGGTCAATGATGTATAACAGTAATGTTGAAATATTTTCTCGAACAAGGAGAAACAACACTTGGACACATCATCACTTCGACTGAAAAATATTACAAAACATATCAACAAATGAGTATCTAAATAGGATATCTCGAAGGAGAGGCAATGAACGAAAATATTAGTTAAGTTTAATTAATCTCCTCTTTTCCTTAGTAGACATCCTCGTGGAAGGATGACCGAAAGACTATGAACCGGAAATGAGGTCAATACAATACTCGATTGCCCGATTGGGTGTCATACCCGAACGGACTCACAAAAATCAACAAAGTCATAATGATTGGAACTCGAGATATATCATCAACATCTCGAACTCAAGAGTGAATAAAGATACTTTGAGATCGTAATCAACATTCCGAAGACAAGAAATAACAAACCAACTAAATCGGGATACCTAAATATAGGTTCCCTCAAATCATCGAATGTGACTTGATAAAATGCAAGACACTTTATCCCAAATTACTCCAAACTCTAGATAAAAAAAATAGCGTCCTAATTCGCACGAAAAGATAAGCTACAAGAAACAATCCTAATGTTCTCATGCCAATTATTGCAGATCCCCTTAATAGGATTTGCAATCCTCAAAGAAGAACAAGACAAGAATATCCAATAACATCAATAATTTCCTCCGATACGGGTGAATGTCACGCACCCATATCGAAGAGGACTCAAATAGAGTAATCACAACAGATTACTCCTAGGATAAGATGTCATCAATTCCATTATGGAATACTACGGAACAAAATATATTCCTAGACGTATCCCAAACTTCTATCTAAAAAGACATGATAAAATAAAGGACACATAGATTAAGGAATTTTGTAACACCTGTACTATACTTGGATGTATCGTCATATATGCATCTGTTATGTGTTTATCATGTTTTTTTTGAACCCATCTTTGATACCAAGCTATGATGCCCCAACCCGAGACCCACATTAACAAAGAGAATTAAATAGTAACCCTATCTGCTAGTGCGGAGAATAGGGCTAATTAAGGGAGGCCATCTATAGCTTTGTCCTAAATATCTATTGAATATGTTAACAATTTCTATCTTTTTTTCTCTACTCAAGTGGATCGACATATCCAATAAATACATAATATAAAACTATAGGTGACTAATGGATCTATCAAAACAAAATACCATAACTAAATGAATAACTCATCACAGAAAAGTAACAAATATATATACACACTCGCATATACAATGATATATCAAAGTGGTACGACGACCGCTCTATATACATGAGTCAAAAGAATATACAATACGACTCATAACGACAATAACAGCTAAAGAATATAACCCAACATCCATGCGGAAGCATCATGTAATAGCTATATCCAAAAGAAATGCTTAACCTGAAACATACTCGGTCTGACCCAAGTGTAAAACACACAGGTCAGTCAAGCTAAACAAATCAGTGAATAACAGTAATAGATAAGGTAAAGCATAGGAAAGATAGGCTATCCTCTAATACAATAGATACCATACCCATAAGCATTATATACCATCATAAGGAAGTGATGATTACTCCTCTTAATAAGAAGAAGAGGTAACAAGAGTATAGCCATAACTTAGGTGACATAATAACACTTAAGTATATGATCCATCAAGAATGAGATTCTAAAGATAAAATTTATCTAAATATCGTACTCGCCTCATATCATTAGCGGAATCTAAATGATAACAATAATGGTTCCAAATGAACCATATCTCTTACTAGAAATCATCAACACAAGCATCTTGTCAAATAGGAACACAAAACATTCTTAATTAGGATAAGTCTCAAATTTCAAATATGCCTCATCTTAACGGCATAACCCAAAATCTCAAAGTACCATGAAATGGAAAAATAAATCTCAAAACGAATGAATCTTCAAACTCATTTATACCTCATCTCATCGGTATAAATGTATATGCATCTCAAATCTATCTTGCCAAAATGGGAAACTTAAAATATTCTATAAAAAAACAAAAGCATCAACTTATATTTCAAAGAACTCAATAAGAGTTCAAAACATCATAAACGAAAATCACCATATGTATAACATCTCATATAGAGCTAGGTTATCGGTGTAACAAAACATCGTAAAATGATGAAATCATAACAAAGCAGAAAACTTAGAAATCCCGTATTGGCCAGATCCCCGATTGCAATGCCGAAGCAATACTGCACGTGCTAAACTCAGACGGTCGAAGCCTCTGACAAGGTCGCTAACACCTCCCAATGCAATTCATCCTCATGACAAGGTCGCTGACACCTCTCCAAGCCATTTTGTCAGCCCTAACAAGGTCGCTAACACCTCCCAAAGCAGTTCGTCCTTATGACAAGATCGCTAACACCTCTTAAAGTGGTTCGTCCTCATGGCTAGGTCACTAACACCTCTCAAAGCGGTTCTGTTAGATAAATATCATGAATATTTAATAACTCACAAATAGAAACCAGAAAAGTGTTAACATGTGTTCCATACCACACGTTCGCATTTAGTGGTTTACTAGCCTTTAGTCGATGCCATACTAGGAACATCATAAAACTCAAAAAATCATACCTCGCCTCATCTCATTGGCGAGTGATAATGAGACATCATACTCGTCTCATCTCATCAACAAGTATTAAATGGCATTGTAACTTGTCTCATCTCATCGACAAGTGAAAACATCGTGATGGATCCTCATAAGCCATAAATCTCAAAATATGAAATCATATACTCAAGACTTGCCTTATATCATGGGCAAGTAATTAAAACATCGTGATGGTTCTCATCGACCATACTCTTACAAAGGAGACATCAAACCATAATACTTGCCAAATATTGGCCATCTTAAATAATTCCGATAAAAAGGAATTATAATACTCAAAATATGCCATAAAATGGCAAAACATCTCAGAATCAATAATCTCAAATAGCTTTGATCGTACAAGTTCGGAATTAAATGAAATAGTAAACGCACAAGTCTCATACCACATGTTTTACTAAATTGATTAATTTTTTTCTCATACGTTCGAATAGTGCAAAAGTGTGTGTTTTATATTTAAAATAGTTTACCAGAGAAAACAAGCTTTTAAAACCTTTTCCAAAAAAGATTAATAAAAATATTTGAAATTCCTTTATTGTAGCAAATAAATAAATTTTATATTAGAAAGATAATTCTAAAATACTACATAATAATAGTTTGAAATGTTCAATTTATTTCAAAAATCACTTCAAAATGGTTTAGTGAAAACCGTGCTCGAAAACAATGAAAAAAAGAGAAAGATAACTCAAGACTGATAACATGAATTCAATACGAATTCAATTCAAGTTTAATCCAAAATCAATTCAAATTCTGTTTAAATTTGAAATCCAAATTCTCCCAATATAGCTAGCCCATTAATAGGCATCATGGCTCTCAAAACATCTCAAAAACAATATCAAAATTGAACAAGAATGGGAGCAGAAATAAGCTAATACAATTTTCAGGTTGATGATTGTTATTGCTGTTGTTTTGCTCTTGGGACAGCAAAAAACACAGTTTTGACCAAGATAACTTTGAAATTTTAGAAAACTCAAACCATGAAACTTTTAGCACAAATCCCAAGCTGTTCAGAACATCTAAAATTATGGAATTTGGATAAGAAATGTGAAAGATATGGCCAATGTTATTCTTAGATTTTAAATTCACTATCGCTGTCGTATATTCTCAGGGCAGCAGCAAAGAAATAAGGTTTCGATTATCTTATCTTCAAAATTTTGCAAAAATCAAAACAAAAAAGTTTAATAAAATTGTCTAAGCTTTCCATAACATCGAGAATTAACTAAATCCGACTAGAAACTTGAAAGATACGCTTAATTTACTAACTATATTTAGTTTAGATGGTGTGATTATCAAAGTGACAGAGCTGGGAGTTTGTGATAGAATTTCAATCAATCTATGCTCTAAATTTGCAAATATATTAAAACATGAAAATTGTCACATATAAGTAGGCTTTCCAAAACATCAAAAATTACCGAATTCCGATAGAGAATGAAAAGGTTACGACTAAAACATTTTTTCAGATTTCAAGTTCACCTCTGTTGTCGTTTTAGTCTTGGGACAGCGTCACTAGAAGGAATTTTTGACCATTTAAACTTCAAAATATAACAAAATCCAAAACATGAAAGTATAGGAGACAATCTAAAACCGGGACATGAAGAATCATTAACTTTGGGCATCAACTGAGAAAGATATGCTCAAATTATCAACGACATTAAGCACAGAAAGTCACAATTTTACAATGATACAGAAATGAGTTTATATTGGAATTTTTGACCCACTATGCTCAAAATTTTCAAAAGTGTTCAACACGAAAGTTATCACACTCAATTACTGTTTTCCAAAACTTCAAAGAAAATTAAATTCCAGTTTAAAATGTAAGAGATATGTCCAATTTACAGATAGCAATTCACAAACGAACATGCACCAAAAAAATTTGAGATTTCTTACCTTGAAATCTCTATCTAAGCTAGAAAATGTGAGTTTTGATACTTACCTTGCAATTTTGTAGACCAAAACTCAAATTAACATGAAAATATGATAGCTTGAGCTTCAATTTGCTTCAAAGACCTACCGAAATAAAATTACAGAATATGCAAGAAGAGATGGAAATTAACAAACAAGCTAAACACAAAAATTGAATTTTTGATGAATTAATCTCATTTGGGGTTGATTACCTGTTGTAATACTCTCTAATTGATAAAATCAACCATTTTTATTTGAAGAATTGGAAATTTAAGGCTCTAGATTAAAAAATGGTGTAATGTTGCTCTCATTTTCTATTTCCAGGCTAATGAGGAAGAAGAGGAACTAAAAGTTGTGTACTTACGGGTAATTCGTTTCTTCTTTTCCCCTTCTAATTACTAATTTTATAATGGGAATTGGACCCAGTAAGGAAAATAAATTAGATTAAGTAAATTTTAATTCACCACTTAAACAAATATGCACATAAACACAATGTTATAATGAAAACAATGTATTTTTCGTCAAGTTTTAACACAACCAATTTATACAAACATACTTACATATGAAGTAAAATATTTCACTTCATATAAAAAGGTAATTTTAGTTTTTTAAACACTTTTTTTATTAGAAACCCTTGTTTTACATAAACACACAATTTACAAAATTAAATGCATAAATCCTCATTTTTAACTTGAAAAATTCTACAAAAATTATTTTTCTTGCATAGAAAAATATAATCAACCAATTTAAACTCAATTTATAACGAAAACACATTTTGTACCAAATTCCATCTTTTTATTTGAATAAACACCTTTTAAAATTCAAATACTTCCTTTAAAAATTATTAAAAGAAGTAATTGGCAATAATTACAATAATTCTTGCATTTACTCAAAATAAAATCATACTTCATTTATTATTCTCACAAATAAACATAATAAAGTTTCTAAAACTTTATTTTCACAATTTATTTCCAAAATTCATTATTCATTCCAAATAAGCAATACAAATCTCCAATTTATTTTTAATTCACAATATTAAATTATAACTTCTGTTATAATTTAATATTAACAGGCTCTAAAAATAGGGTTGTTATGTAGTTAAACCAAATAAAATAATGTGTTGATTAGGGGATTGAGATTTGATTTTAATATAGGTAGTCGTGCCATTATAACCAATAAATTAAAAGAAGGGTTTTTAAATGAATTAGAGGTTGGGTAATATAGGAAAGAGGCTATTTCTTTAGCTATTTCCCATAACCATGTATTATACACGTTCATTTTCATTTCAAAATTTTAAAATGAAAAGGCCAGCCAACATTGACATGGAAAGATGAAGAAGAAACTAAGACAAGCTAAAGGAAAATCTAATTCAAATCAAATTCATCAAAATCTCAAGCTTCTTAATCTTTAAAGCAAAGGTAAATAATGTTTATATTTCTAATCTTTTTATTGGTTTCGGTTTTAAGGTTAAATCCGAATATTTTGCAATGATTTTCCATGTTTCTAAATGATTATATATGCATGTTGATGACTTTTGTATGTTCATATAGATTTTATAACATGTTTTGAGATTAAAACCCTGTTAAATGACATCCAATTGCCTTGTGAAATTTTATAAAGATGCAAAACGGTAGTTTAGAGATGGGTTTCAATTTTCAGATTTTTCTGAATTTTTGTTGATTTGTTATGAGTTTTCCAAGGAAGAAAATAGTATTTTGGATTATGAAATTATTTACAGGCAAATAATTCACTATTGGGTCTGAAAATTTCATATGTTGGAAAACATATATAAAGTGATCTCCTGGAATTTATCTGGATTTTTCCAAGGTGTTTTAATAGTTATATAAAATTATTTAAGGTATGAAACTTAAATGTTTTATATAATTATAGAGGAGAAGGGCTTTTTATAAAATGATTAAATTTCTAAAAATGGAATATGGCAGCACTTTTGAATATAAAAATACGACAGCCAATCATATTTAGATGAATAGGGTAGGTTAGGTACAAGAGGACAACTTTAAAGTACAAATAAACAGGTTTTTAACTGTTTCACCTCCTTCGACACATAGGTTCTGCCTCTGTTCCACCCCTACCGACAGGGAAAATATGCATGCTTGCTTTGGACAAGGTTGCTTTCAACCTAAATGCTTTCAGCTAAGTCAATTGATTTAAGAGGAAAGGTTTCGATAGGGTTGCTTTCTTGTTTTAAACGAATGCTATCGACATGGTCGAAGCCTACGGCTGCCGCCACATACATTTCGATCCAGATGGTTTTGAAGGGGACCTTTTATTTTCTAAAATTGGCCACCTCTCCATTACTTTCGAAGGGATGGTTTTGACACCATCACTTCACTGTTTATGAAAGGGTTTTGAAAGAGTTACTTTCAAGGGCTTCAAAGCAAATGCTTTCAACTCCATTGTTTTTTGATCCTTTTGCTCTATTTGAAGTCATAATCCAAATGTTTTGGTTGAAACAATTTAAAGGGTTTCAAAGTAGTCAACTTCGAATCATTTCGAAAGGTTTCCACTTGTTTTAAATCAAACCCAAAGTTCTTTCGAAAGAGTTTAGTTCTAATGCTTTCGAAAGGTTTTATGAATGGTTTCGAAAGATGTGATTCCCTAGGGTTTCGAAAAGATGAAAAGGAAGGTTATTCCAATGTTTTCGAAAGGAAAGATTTAGATGGTTTTAAAGATCGATGTCATATATTTTAAAGCTTCTAATGGAAAGGCTTTTAATTAGTTTTGAAGGAGTTACGTTCGATGTTTTCGAAAGGGTTACTTTCAATGGTTTCGAAGGAGTTACCTTCAATGTTTTCGAAAGAGGTAATTTCAATGGTTTCGAAGGGGTTACCTTCAATGGTTTAGAAAGGGCGTTTAAATGTTTTAAACAAAGGTTTTGAAGAGGAGACATAGGTAGAATAACTTAAGCATTTTAAGTTAAAGGACTTTAATTTATTTTAAAAGGATAGATAATCCTTAATTGAACACTGTCAACATTATTTTGAGTAAAATATATATAACATGGCAAAATTGATTAGAGTAAAGCTAAAGATATATTTTCCTCATATATATATGATTATATACAATAAATAATTTTGAGAAAGGTTTTCAAGGGAAACTTAGAGGCTAGTTAACCCGAAGAAAATTTGGGCAGTTAGCTCATTTAAATTCGAACAGCTGGTCCGTTTTCAGGCTAGTCAACGCAGAGGACAGTTGGTCCAGTTAAGGGCAGTTAGCCCAGTTATGAACAGTTAGTTCATTTTTAGCATAATGGACCTTGCTACTTCTTAAGGACAGTTAGTCTACCTTTTTACCTATTTTATGGACAGATAATCCGTTTATTAGTGTAAAGGATATTGCTAGTTTGATATAATCAGTTTTAGGACGTTAGTCCAGTAGAGGACAACTAGCCCAGAATTCGGACAGTTCGTCCATTATTTCATATTTTTAGCATAATGGATCTTGCTATATTATTATTAAAATTAGTTGATTAACCAGTTTGGATTAGGAAAGTATTTGCAAAATATATGTTTTGATAAAGGATGTTAGTGAAGGGAAACCCGTCGTGCTAAGCGGCATGGTCTCACTCAATACTAGTAAATAGAGATGTAATAAAATTATTCATACCAGGCTTTATGTCCACCTCAAAGTTTTTGTTTCCCTTTAAACTCAGGTGCTCAAAAATTGATTTGAGTAGGCCGAGGGTTTAGGTTTTTAGGTTTCGCGGTTTAGATGAATAAAGTATCTGGAGACGAGCAGGTGGCTGACGGATAGCTAAATTAGAAATTCTGTCTTTTGTTTTGTTTTCACTGTGTAGTAAGTCAGATATGACTATATTGCTTTGATCATCCAAGTGAGCATCGTCATATGCCGCTCTTGGTGAATAGTTGTAAAATTATATTTGATCATTGCTTGGGAATATGTTTTTGGGATGTGGTAACTTAGATATGATTTTATTGGAAATACAATCACTATAATTATTGTTTTTGGAAATCTATGATTTTTCTCAAATTCAAGTGCTTTTGAAATTATGGATACCATTAGCATTACCGTATTTCGTCACCAGAAGTTAATATTTTGGACGGCTGTAGCATCCATAGCTCTTAGCTTTTAGCCTCCAAATACGGGATGTTATAGAAATTCTACTTTTAGGAGACACTACACCACTGATAGGATTTTGGCGCAACATTAGGCGGGACAGTTGATACGGCTATAAAATTTTAATACGGCTTAGAGCCATATCTATATAATTTAATACGGCTGCAAGCCGTATTAACATTTGATACGGCTTATAGCCGTATCAAAATCTGTGTCTCTTTTCGTGGGAAAATTTTCCCCAAAACGCACACCCTCCCTCCTTTTTTTTATTTCCAGCTTTCTATTTCTTTGTTGATATCGGATTAAATCGCCAGACACCTCGATCGATCGAACGTTGCAATCAGGGGCGCGTCAACCTCTATGACGCAAATAATCCTCCAATCCCAACTGATATTTCTTTGTTGATATCGGATTTTGGTCCTTGTTTCCGATTTGCTGCTGATATTAGAGTGTTTATCCTCGTTGTCGATATCCTAACGAGGTACGTATCGTGTATCTGAGCTAGATTTGTCCTTTCGGTATATCTTAGATAGTTTTATTTTTACAAATATGCAGCAGTTAAGTTATATTCTTGCGAGGTATGGTCTTTGGCAGTGAATCGATGTATATAGGTTTAGGGTACTATTAGGATTTGATCATAGCTTTATTCTCTGTAAAACCAATATAATAGTAGCTCTGTAATTTGCTTCATCCTGGTAGCTTTCTCTATTTAAGTTGAATTATTTTCTTACTTTTTCTCTTTTGTCTACGCCGCTGGTTGTACGAACCTACATTAAATAAGTGTTTTTTAAGTTTAGGAATTCATACTTCACATATTCGTGTAGAATTTCAATTGATGGTAGAGATTGAAATCACAATAGAATCTGTTTTGATATTTCATTTACATTTAGAACATGTAGAATCTGTCTTCTTCCATCAGAGATGAGCATTTTTTTTGAATGAAAATAAAAAGTACTATAGGAATAGTGGGTTTAGAGAAAGTTTTCAACATTTTGACTGAGTGGGTTTAGAAAAAGTACTGAATGAAAATTTTTAATCCATATCCTTTAGCGTGATAAATTTTCAAACTAGAAATATAAAGTACCGACTATGCATACCTACATGACATGTGGATTGACCCTTCCCTTGTCTTCAGTTTTCTAATATAATTTATCATTTTCATCAAATATGTCGGTTTAAAAGTGCAATCTAGAGATGTATCACTCTCAATCAGTGTTAAATCACTACATGTAAGTTGCTTAAGATAATTCATACATCTAAAGATTCTGGTGGATTTATTCTTCAACGTTAGACGATTGAAATGTTTTAACTTTTAATGAAACACACCATGCATTCATAAAGCAAGAAGCATAATGTTGGACCATTAACGCGTATGTGCCTATTATTTGTTACTCGTTAGCTTTGCTATCACGTCAAATTCAAATTTATTTGATGGCTTGGACTTTCGTTTTATCCAAGTTTTTTGTATTATTTTGATCTCCTTGCATAATTTACAGCTCGGTGCTAATGTTGTATATGGTTCTGACATTGTATATGGTTTTGATATTGTTGTACAAGTGGATAAAATTATTGTTAATGGCGCAAGCCAAGTATCAGGAGAGGGGTAATGCATAGACATTACTTTGGTGCTACAAAATAGCGCCGCTGTAATGGCAAATTTTTTGGAAACAGTTTGGTGCTAATGTTGTATATTGTTCTGACATTGTTGTATAAGTGGATAAAATTGTTGTTAATGGCACAAGCCAAGTATCAGGAGAGGGGTAATGCATATACATTACTCCGGTGCTAAAAAATGGCGCCGTTGTAATGGCAAATTTTTTGGAAACAGTTTGGTGCTAATGTTTAAAATAAATCCTATATTTTGAGTTCCATTTATTGAAATTTAAATAATCCATATATTTTAACTATTTAAAATTAATTAAATGTTTAAAATCATACTACAAAATTCTAGGTCGTACAGGAAAACAAAAAACGATCATGAAAAAGGCATGCGTATAAATCTTACAAGGAACTTAATTGTTTACTAAATTATATTGTTCTCTACTAAACAATTTAAATTATGAACGATCAAGTAGCTTGAATCATGCAAAATTACTAACTTAGAAAATGAAGTTACATCTGTTTCCCCATAAAGCTTTTTTTAAAACAATGATGATATCAAGTTTAGATATGTCCTCACAATTTGATGATGGTGAATTATCATGTGGATTAAATCATGTTCTAATTTGGAAAGGAAAGTATTTTTTTTATACTAGTTAAAGGTTGATGCATTTGTTTGTCTCCCAGGAATCCAGTTTTTACACCCCACACACACACTGTAAATAAGCCATAAAATTTTGAATGCTCACTAGGAATGGCTCTGTATATTGTTTTTCAAAAGCTTGTTTTATGTAACTTTATTAGGCTCGTACTCTCAACCTGATATGTGATACTAATGTTTCACCGAGTCCTGGCTCTTTTAGTTTTCCAATCACATGAGAAATGCTTTTAAAGGTTCACAATTTAATGATATGTCATAGGGAAATACTTAGTCAATAAAGTATAGTGAAATGGTTATGAAATTAAATAGATTCTATGTGGAAGGGTAAACTCGTGAAGCATCAAATTAACATAGGAGAAACTGACACAATAACCATCATGTTCACTAAAATCCAACCATTAATAACAATATTGATATTTGTACTACATCATGCACACTGATAAAATTCAGCCAATCCTGTACTCCTTGTAATAATAGATGCAGCTACCAGATCCTACATACCACATTAATAGAAAAAGAAACAGAAAACAAGAAGAATACCAGGAAATGAAAGTTACTGGGGTCAGTAGTGAAAATAAGACCAGAATTCTTGAAATCACAATTCCAAGGGTTTTTGCCATTAGACTGGTAGTAGAGACTCATAGAAATAGAAGCATGAGTTATGAGATTGTTTGGTTTGAAGCAAGGACCCCCTTCTTTCAGTGTGCTGCAGTCTACCTGCAAGCATGCGTAGTTTAAATTTAGATAAGTGTGTTGTGGATTCCCGCTTCCACCGTGCCTCTGATGACATTGTTGCCTAGATATTTTCAGGTACCGACAAATATTTAGTTGAACTCAACCTAATAATAATGTATTTCATTTTAGTGCCACTGTTTATGTTATGAAGAAATGACCAGTATACATAAGTGTGTTGCCTTAATATCGCTAAATTATGTCCTGATTTGTAAGAATATGACTGTTTTGATGTCTAAAATAAATTTATTTTATATATTTCCACGTAAACTGTAGTAGCTCACAAACTATTGACTAAGAATTTGAAATTCTATAACTTCATTTTGTATGCTTCGATGAATCAGTTGCAACTAATATGTAGCATTTCTAATTCAAGAAGGAACTCCACCATAATGTGAATAAATGCAGTTTGATTTTATTAATACTTAATACCTATCCCTTTGGATTGTTTGATTTTTCTTCGAACAGAACCTGTAGAGAATAGCTTGTTGTTAGTTAAGAAGATATCATCAGACTTTAATGCCATTGATAATTTTAGATCTTATAATATAAATAGTTAAGTAGTATGGGAAATTCAGTATTTTTTTCCCTTGATTTCAAAAGTTTTACGAATTTCTACTTTTTTCATGTTGTCAACTGTTACACAAAGTCGTCAGAATATTTCCTTATGTACTTTTTCCTACAAATCTGGATATCTACGTCCTTAAAATTTACCCCACAAAAGGAAACTGACTTAAAATTCAGCATTTTTCCTGCAATCAAATTATCTTGTTCTCATAAGAGGATCCAAATTCTTGAAGAAAAAGGTAAGAATTTAGATTCAATAAGCAATTGATTCCATTTTAGATGAGGATAAAGAACTCAGGCCAACAAAATTTCAAAGGCCGAACTATGCCGAACTGTATAGTTTGGACTTCTTAATAAACTGACTATGCTGAACTAGCAAAACGGCCATGGAAAAAAAAATAACTATTATATTTAACAAGAACAATATAATTTAGTTAAGTTAAATATGTAGAGTTAATCTTACAACAAATTTCTCAATTTAATTTCAAAAATATTCTTTTCAAGCAATTAGAACGAGTGAAGGGCAAGTCTCATGTTCTGTTAAATATGATATAGGAGGGCAGTATGTCTTTCAGCATAGACAAACAATGGATATATGAATCAGATCTAAGATCTACATACTATATAGACGGGGTGCAGAAGTTCATTAGTTTTGTTGAAGAAAACGGTGGCAAGAAAGGATTGTATTTATGCCCTTGCACTCGGTGCAAAAATATGAAGACGATCAAATTAGATGACATTTATTTTCATTTGCTTAGATGGGGTATTATCCAATCGTATATAGCGTGGTATTTTTATGGGGAAAAAGGGCGGAGATGGAAAAAGAGCAACCAGTTAGTCATGGCAGAACTACTGCTGAGTCTGAACATATTAGGATGGAAGATCTGGTCAATGATGCAGATAGATTTCATCATTTTCAACCTACAAATTCGTTGCCTGATCATGCTAATGTTGAGAGCAGTCTACTGATTATCCAGATTGGCAGGCCAATGAAAGCAAGAAGTATAAATCGCTTTTTAGTAGCGTAAAAGAGCCACTGTATCCTTCATGTTCAAAAGGGATTACGAAGCTGTATGCCATTGTGAAACTGAATAGCTTGAAGACCCATTACAGCTTTTCAGATAATGGTATGACTGCACTTCTTGGACTAATAAAGGAGTTACTCCCCAAAGATAACACACTGCCGACAAAGTACTCCGACGTGAAGAAGATCATTAAGCAAGTTGGGATGAATTACAAAACTTAAGATGCATGCATCAATGATTATATATTGTACTGGAAAGATGATGCGAACAAAGTTTCTTGTACAAATTGCAATGAACCAAGATATATGACATCATTAAATGAAGAGAGAAAATGCACAAAAGTACCTCGAAAGACATTAAGACATTTTCCTTTAATTTCTAGATTGACGAGACTGTATATTGTACCATGGATGGAAGATGCGATGACCTGGCATGGTTATGCCAAGTCTGATCCAACCGTAATGCGTCATTCATGTGACACTTCTCAATGAAAAGTCGTAGATTCATTTGATCAAACTTTTGCTGCCGAGCCACGAAATGTCACACTTGGAATAGCAACATATGGTTTATGTCCACATGCTTCTCTCTCTAACCCTTACAGTTGTTGGCCAGTAATTGTAGTACCATATAATCTTCCTCCGTCTATGTGCATGAAAATGGAGTTCCCAATGTTAACATTGTTGATTTCTGGGCCAAAACAACCAGGAAAGGATATTGATGTCTATTTACAGCCGTTGATAGACGAGTTAAAGCAGTTATGGGAAGCAGTAGTTACATTTTACGCGTTAAATAAATCTGAGTTCACAATGAGAGCTAGGGTGCTGTGGGCAATCCATGATCACCCTGCTTTTGGGACTTTATTGGGATGTACAACTCACGGTTACTTTGCATGTCCTGTTTGTGGGGAAAACACTTGTTCTTATTATCTTTTTGAAAGTAAGAAGATGTGTTACATGGGACATCGAATGTTTCTTCCTAACGAACACAAGTTTCGATACGATAAGACAAATTTCAACAACGAACAAGAACTTCGTCGTCCTAAATGGCCATTGATGGGTTTTCAAGTTGAAAAGAAAGTAGAGAATATCAAAATGAAAGTTGGTAAACAAAAAGAAGAATTGGTCGAAAACGGAAAAAGTCAACCAATGAAGACGTTGACAATATTTCTGGATGGTATAGGAGGTCTATCTTTTTTGATTTACCACGTTGGAAAGCAAATTTGGTCCGACATAATATTGATGTTATGCATATGGAGAAGAATGCCATGGAGCATCTCATCAGTACCATTATGGACCATAAAGATAAGTCAAAAGATGGCATCAATGCACGCAAGGATTTGAAAATCATGGGTATAATACAAAAGTTGTGGGTGATGGAAGATCCTGAAACAAATAAAACAATCATATCAAAGACAACTTTCGCTTTGAGCAAAGAAGAAAAGACACGGTTTTGCACCATTTTGAAAAATCTGAAAGTGCCTAACAAATTTCTTCTAACTTTCACAACAATGTGAGCATCAATCCTCCTAAACTAAGAAATATGAAGTCACGTGATTACCATGTCATAATGCAGCTTTTGCTTCCGGTAGTGCTTCAACATTCTTATCCACAACATAAGGATCTACGAAATGCTGTTCATCGTATTAGTTTGTTCTTTAACATTTTGTGTTCAAAGGTAATTAATAGGGAACATCTTTCAAAAGCAAAGGCTAGCTTAGTAGAAGCAATGTGTGTTTTTGAAAAACATTTTCCACCTGCATTTTTTGATATCAGTGTCCACCTTATGGTTCATTTAGCTGATGAAGCGTTGATTTGAGGCCCTGTCAGATATAGATGGACGTATCCATTTGAGCGGTAAATTTCTAATTTCAGTTACGCACATCATTATTTCATATAAATAGCTACCGTCTATAGTATATAATTTATCACATTTATAGGTTGATGAAAACATATAAAGGATATGTGCGCAAGAAAAGATATATTGAAGGGTGTATTGCAGAAGGATATATCGTACAAGAAGCTAGTCTTTACTGCATGGAATATATGCCAAATGGAGGTGATGGAAATCATAAACATACCCGCGAAGCGTTTTTAGACGAGGACGATGAGTTTGCTGGCGAGATACCTCTGGATAATGGTAAAGACATAACGTTAACCAAAGTGCAGTTTGAACAGGTGCGTAGATGGGTCCTTAATAAGTACGATGGATTGGATGAATGGAAGAAGTAGGTTCAGGAACTTGTTTGGAATTTTAATTGTCTTAATTCAATTTCTATATACATTTTGATATGTGTTTTTCGTAGGAGGTATAACTCCTATGTGAAAAGTACTAGATTTCAACCTAGAGGAAGGGCTACCACCGTGGAAGTAGTTCAAAGTTTTAATCTATGGTTACGTAATGAGGTTTAACTTCATCTTAAGTATTTCATGTGTTTATACGTGTACAATACGCCTTTGTGACCATGCTTTTTTACTTATTAAAATTTATGTAGCTGTTAAAGACCATCGATGTTGATCCAACTCTGTGGCGGTTATGCACGGGCCGAAGTTCATAATGCGTAGTTATATGAAGTACCAAGTGAATGGATTTTAATTTTCCATGAAAAAGTACGAAGACCTATGGTAACACAAAATAGCGGTGTATGCATGAGAGCAATTACAAAATTTAGAGCAAGTGGCAAGGATAAAAATTATAAGGAAGTAGAAACAACGTATTACGGAGTCATTCAACAGATACTTGAGTTGGATTACACTGACTTCAGACAAACAGTTTTTTATTGTGATTGGGTAAAAGTCGAGGATAAGGTCAATGGTTGCAAAATAGATCCCATTTCAAACCTCATCATGGTAAATTTAGAGAAATTGAAGAACAAAAATAACGTGAATGACGAGCCATTTATTCTTGCATCAGAAGCGAGTCAAGTTTTCTACCCAAAAGATTTAAAAAATAACGGATGGTCCGTGGTCTTGCATACACCAAAACGGTTGACTACAAATGTGGATGACATTGAGTTCCCTACCGTCTATCAATCAGCTTTTGAAGATAATGAAAAATTAGAAAAATATCATTACATAATACGAAAAATACTACATACTAGCATTTAGCACATTAATATATCGCAGTAGCGGATACTAGAAAACACTATCGCTCCAGTACCAAGATCCAAATACACAACAATAATACAAATGTATCACATTACTACATAATACAAATACACAACAAGCCTCAGTTATACTGTGTTGTTACGGCAGCCACTGCACAATGCAAAGCCAAAGAGCTAACTCCTCCAGCCCAAAACATCTACACAAGCATTACAAAATATTAGTACATCTTTAGTTTTAGGAGTTAACTCTATATATATATATATATTGTATTTCATAAACATGTAGAATTATTTTATCATATTTTGAACTAAAGTTGCAATGTGTTGTGTATATAATAATTTGTATGACTACTTATGCTTCATTTTCAAGCAGAAGTTATTTTGTCTATTATCTAATAACATCTCCACTACAATTGATATTAAATTAGGAAGTAAAGCTTTGTTGATCAATATAATAAAGGAAAATTAAGCAAGTATACCGCTTTTAGAGACTTATTATGGAAACAAGCCTGTTTTGAAAGTATAGGTAACCTCAGCTATGTTGCGCTGGATCGTGGGAGCATGATATATAGTAATGAAGTGTTGGAGTATGACTAACCATATGCAAATTATCGCTTTTATTAATAAATTCAAGAGTTTCTCATTACTTCAATTATCAGTTATGAAAGTATATCTAACCTCAGCTAATTATCTTTTTGTTTAATGTGTCGTACTACTACAGGCATATGAATGGTTTGGTGTACAAAAGTAATATAGTATGTGAATGGAAGAATTTATATGTCTTACTTTTAAGGTCGCAATGATGCTTCAAGAGGAGGAGGTCCAGCCTCTGCTGATCTATTTATTCAGATTCCGCCACATCAAAAGTTAAACAATTAACTCTTTCAATTTTTGCCAAGAAACTTGTACTTTGAGCATTTTGGAAGTGCACAAGAAAAATCGCTTATTTGGTGAAAGTTAGACATGTTTTTGCAGTAACGTTGCATTAATTTGCAGACTACATAAGAGTCAGAGTTATGTTGTGTATTCTCTTTTGTTAAGGAGTGACTGTCTTTAAGAGTGTTGTCTTTGTTTTTAGCCATGCTTTTGTATCCTATTTTGTTCCAGTAAAAATTTAAATTTTCTGTCATAGTTCATTTTTTAATTCATCCGTCTGATTCTACTCTTCATTCTCGCTTTACCTTTGGCTCTACGATGTTTTTAATTTTATAATTCATTTATCTAAAAATATGTTTTATGGTATATTAACAACTTAAAATATATTAATCTGAATTGGAATTAAATTCAAATCAATTTAATGAGACTTGAAATATCGACCACATAAACAGAAAATATACCTGCTCCATCATCTAGAGATATCGAATAAGACACTTCGGATGGCACACATATCCACCAACTCCAACATTAGCAAAGGTCTCTACAATTGATGATTCAATTTGCTGGTTCTCTCATCTAGTAGCAGTATACTGTCCAACACCACTTTTTCATGTGTGGATGGTACAGGTTTCCCATGGATGTTGGACAATGTAGAATCTCGGCATATAGTACCTGTTGCAATAAAAGGGAATATTTATTATTATTTAAGTTTTCTACTTATTATGTCATAAATGTTTAAATTTTAAAAATACCTGTTCCTATTACTTCTAAATCAGAGTTGAGGATTTCACATTTTTGATTGTTCGTAACATTGGTCAAATCCTGGAACTGCGAAGCAATGAATTCAGGAGCATTAAATTGTGTGGCATGTCCTCCATCAGAAGAATTGACCGGTGCACGAATTCCCTGTTCAATATTTCCCACCATGTTGATCAAAACCTCCATTTGCCCAGACAAATTTCCCACTGTACCCTCCAAACTTCCCACCCTCATTTTCAACTCATCTGCTCGCCGTGAACATGTCGGAGTCGTTTCTGTGCAATGGCACAAGCCTTAACATTAGTCTTTTGTCTAACGTTCCCAACACCGCAGCTCCTACCCCTTGCATCCTTACCAAGCACTTGTGATAAGATGTCTTCATCCACTGTCAATTTTTCTTCATCACTATCAGTGATCTTTTCCTTCGCTTTCGCAATTTGATCCTGTAATATGATAATACTTACATGAATAAGGAATTTTAAAGAATATGCAAGTTAATATTTGTTTAACTTACAAAGTATGAAGAAGTGGTATCTGATATGCTACCATCTTTTTTCCTATGTTTCTTCTCCCATACTTGACGACGACTGATATTTGTTGATGGACTAGCAACGATCTGCAATACAAGTTGATGCAACGACATGAATATCCAATCACAATGTGTAAATCATTTGAATGAAAATGAATATAAATTACCATTTCTTGTTCTATTTTAGCGTGACTTTTACGTCCTGCATGATGAGCATAACTAAGCAATGCTCCGTTCTTTTTGCCTACCTCTCTTCTTCCACTCGCTTCAGGCGTTGCTTCATTTTTTACGAACTCTGCCCAATCTTCTTGAGCAACGGTAGGTGGGCGATTTTTCAACTGTTCTTTGCCATTGTTGAAAGGGTCACAATAAAAAACTCTCAAGTTTTTCTTCTATCTCCTAAAAGCCTCGGCCATTCTCTTTAAAAACATTTCCTTTGAAAGCGGATCAAGCTCATAAATTTTCTGCAAAAAATATATTAAATTATGTGTTGTGCAAAGAGTTGAAACCATAAGGCTATTGAATGAAATAGTTGTTGTCAAAAAGATAAGGATACTTACCACCAATTCATTCCAAACATTGTCCTTGTATATTCCAGGTACTTTATTCCAACTTATATATGATATCGGCACATGAGCTCTTACTAGTTTACCGGGCATAGTAGCGATTTTTCCAACGTTATCTGAGACCGGAATACCAAGTAAGTTTTGATCAACTTTCTTCGCCTCTGAACATGACGAATGTGAAGATGGTGGATTTTCTGACATAGTTTCCTGCAAAATATAACATTACTAATTATTTTAATAAGTCACGATAATAATTATACATGTATCAATGTCAACACTCCATAATATAACACACTTGAACATACAAAATTATTAAGTGACAACACCTGGAATTGCATTAGAATGTATAAAATATTCAAAACCATACATACACACAATCGTGCAATTAAAAATATACAGACACACAATCATGTGATGTACGAATACTAATAAGTTAACATATGGATTTGGTAAGGTCTTCTAATTTTTCATTATCTTCAAAAGCTGATTGATAGACGGTAGGGAACTCAATGTCATCCACATTTGTAGTCAACCGTTTTGGTGTATGCAAGACCACGGACCATCCGTTATTTTTTTAAATCTTTTGAGTAGAAAACTTGACTCGCTTCTGATGCAAGAATAAATGGCTCGTCATTCACGTCATTATTGTTCTTCAATTTCCCTAAATTTACCATGATGAGGTTTGAAATGGGATATATTTTGCAACCATTGACTTTATCCTCGACTTTTACCCAATCACAATAAAAAACTGTTTGTTTGAAGTCAGTGTAATCCAACTCAAGTATCTGTTGAATGACTCCGTAATACATTGTTTCTACTTCCTTATAATTTTTATCCTTGCCACTCGCTCTAAATTTTGTAATTGCTCTCATGTATACACCGCTATTTTGTGTTACCATATGGTCTTCGTACTTTTTTGTGGAAAATGAAAATCCATTCACTTGGTACTTCATATAACTACGCGTTATGAACTTCGGCCCGTGCACTAACCGCCATAGAGTTGGATCAACATCGATGGTCTTTAACAGCTACATAAATTTTAATAAGTAAAAAAGCATGGTCACAAAGGTGTATTGCACACGTATAAACACATGAAATACTTAAGACGAAGTTAATCCTCATTACGTAACCATAGATTAAAACTTTGAACTACTTCTACGGTGGTAGCCCTGCCTCTTGGTTGAAATCTAGTACTTTTCACATAGGAGTTATACCTCCTACGAAAAACACATATCAAAATGTATATAGAAATTGAATTAAAAAAATTAAAATTCCAAACAAGTTCCTGAACTTACTTCTTCCATTCATCCAATCCATCTTACTTATTAAGGACCCATCTACGCACCTGTTCAAACTGCACTTGGGTTAACGTTATGTATTTACCATTATCCAGAGGTATCTCACCAGCAAACTCATCGTCCATGTCTAAAAACGCTTCGCAGGTATGTTTATGATTGCCATCACCTCCGTTTGGCATATATTCCATGCAATAAAGACTAGCTTCTTGTACGCTATATCCTTCTGCAATACACCCTTCAATATATCTTTTGTTGCACACATATCCTTTATATGTTTTCATCAACTTATAAATGTGATCAATTATATACTGCAGAAGGTAGCTATTTATATGAAATAATGATATGTGTAACTAAAAGTAGAAATTTACCATTCAAATGGATACATCCATCTATATCTGACAGGGCCACAAATCAATGCTTCATCGGCTAAATGAACCATAAGGTGGACACTGATATCAAAAAATGCAGGTGGAAAATGTTTTTTAAAAACACACATTGCTTCTACTAAGCTAGCCTTTGCTTTTAAAAGATGTTCCCTATTAATCACCTTTGAACACAAAATGTTAAAGAATAAACTAATACGATGACCAGCATTTCGTAGATCCTTATGTTGTGGATAAGAATGTTGAAGCAATACCGGAAGCAAATGCTGCATTGTGACATGGTAATCATGTGACTTCATATTTCTTAGTTCAGGAGGATTGATGCTCACATTGTTGTGAAAGTTAGAATAAAATTTGTTAAGCACTTTCATATTTTTCAAAACGGTGCAAAACCGTATATTTTCTTCTTTGCTCAAAGCGAAAATTGTCTTTGGTATGATTGTTTTATTTGTTTCAGGATCTTCCATCACCCACAACTTTTGTTTTATACCCATGATTTTCAAATCCTTGCGTGCATTGATGCCATCTTTTGACTTATCTTTATGGTCCATAATGGTGCTGATGAGATGCCCCGTGACATTCTTCTCCGCATGCATAACATCAACATTATGTCGGACCAAATTTGCTTTCCAACATGGTAAATAAAAAAAGATAGACCTCCTATACCATCCAGAAATATTGTCAACATCTTCATTGGTTGACTTTTTCCGTTTTCGACCAATTTCTTCTTTTTGTTTACCAACTTTCATTTTGATATTCGCTATTTTCTTTTCAACTTGAAAACCAGTCAATGGCCATTTAGGACGACGAAGTTCTTGTTCGTTGTTGAAATTTGTCTTACCGTATCGAAACTTGTGTTCGTTAGGAAGAAACATTCGATGTCCCATGTAACACATCTTCTTACTTTCAGGAAGATAATAAGAACAAGTGTTTTCCCCACAAACAGGACATGCAAAGTAACCGTGAGTTGTACATCCCGATAAAGTCCCAAAAGCAGGGTGATCATGGATTGCCCACAACACCCTAGCTCTCATTGTGAACTCAGATTTATTTAACGCGTCAGATGTAACTACTCCTTCCCATAACTGCTTTAACTCGTCTATCAACGGCTGTAAATAAACATCAATATCCTTTCCTGGTTGTTTTGGCCCCTAAATCAACAATGTTAACATTGAGAACTCCCTTTTCATGCACATAGACGGAGGAAGATTATATGGTACTACAATTACTGGCCAACAACTGTAAGGGTTAGAGAGAGAAGCATGTGGACAGAAACCATCTGTTGCTATTCCAAGTGTGACATTTTGTGGCTCGGCAGCAAAAGTTTGATCAAATGAATCTGCAACTTTCCATTGAGAAGTGTCACATGGATGGCGCATTACGGTTGGATCAGACTTGGCACGACCATGCCAGATCATCGCATCTGCCATCCATGGTACGGTATACAGTCTCTTCAATCTAGAAATTAAAGGAAAATGTCTTAATGTCTTTTGAGGTACTTTGGTGCATTTTCTCTCTTTGTTTAATGATGTCATATATCTTGGTTCATTGCAATTTGTATAAGAAACTTTGTTCACATCATCTTTCCAGTACAATATGCAATCATTGATGCATGCATCATAAGTTTTGTAATTCATCCCAACTTGCTTAATGATCTTCTTCACGTCGGAGTACTTTGTCGGCAGCGTGTTACCTTCGGAGAGTAACTCCTTTATTAGTTCGAGAAGTGCAGCCATACCATTATCTGAAAAGCTGTAATGGGTCTTCAAGCTATTCAGTTTCACAATGGCATACAGCTTCGTAATCCCTTTTGAACATGAAGGATACAGTGGCTCTTTTACGCTACCAAAAAGCGATTTATACTTCTTACTTTCATTGGCCTGTCAATCTGGATAATCAGTAGACTGCTCTCCAACATTAGCATGATCAGGCAACGAATTTGTAGGTTGAAAATGATGAAATCTATCTGCATCATTGACCAAATCTTCCATCCTAATATGTTCAGACTCAACAATAGTTCTGCCATGACTATCTGGTTGCTCTTTTTCCATCTCTGCCCTTTTTTCCCCATGAAAATACCACGCTGTATACGATTGGATAATACCCCATCTAAGCAAATGAAAATGAATGTCATCTAATTTGATCGTCTTCGTATTTTTGCACCGGGTGCAAGGGCATAAATACAATCCTTTCCTACCACCATTTTCTTCAACAAAACTAATGAACTTCTGCACCCCATCTATATAGTATGTAGATCTTAGATATGATTCATTTATCCATTGTTTGTCTATGCTGAAAGACATACTACCCTCCTATATCATATTTAATAGAACATGAGACTTGCCCTTCAATGGGTCCTCGTTCCAATTGCTCGAAAAGAATATTTTTGAAATTATATTGAGAAATTTGTTGTAAGATTAATTCTACATATTTAACTTTACTAAATTATATTGTTCTTGTTAAATATAATAGATATTTTTTTTTCTATTGCCGTTTTGCTAGTTCAGCATAGTCAGTTTATTAAGAAGTCCAAACTATACAGTTCAGCATAGTTCGGCCTTTAAAATTTTGTTGGCCTGAGTTCTTTATCCTCAACTAAAATGGAACCAATTGCTTATTGAATCTAAATTCCTACCTTTTTCTTCAAGAATTTGGATCCTCTTATGAGAACAAGATAATCTGATTGCAGGAAAAATGATGAATTTTAAGTCAATTTCCATTTGTGGGGTAAATTTTGAGGACGTAGATATCCAGATTTGTAGGAAAAAGTACAGAAGGAAATATTCTGACGACTTTGTGTAACAGTTGACAACATGACAAAAGTAGAAATTCCTAAAACTGTTGAAACCAAGTGAAAAAAATACCGAATTTCCCATACTACTTAACTATTTATGTTATAAGATCTAAAATTATCAATGGCATTGAAGTCTGACGATATCTTCTTAACTAAAAACAAGCTATTCTCTACAGGTTCTGTTCGAAGAAAAATCAAACAATCCAAAGGGATAGGTATTAAGTATTAATAAAATCAAACTGCATTTATTCAAATTATGGTGGAGTTCCTTCTTGAATTAGAAATGCTACATATTAGTTGCAACTGATTCATCAAAGCATACAAAATGAAGTTATAGAATTTGAAATTCTTAGTCAATTGTTTGTGAGCTACTACAGTTTACATGGAAATATATAAAATAAATTTATTTTAGACATCAAAACAGTCATATTCTTACAAATCAGGATATAATTTAGCGAAATTAAGGCAACACACTTATGTATACTGGTCATTTCTTCCTAACATAAACAGTGGCACTAAAATGAAATACATTATTATCAGGTTGAGTTCAACTAAATATTTGTTGGTACCTGAAAATATCTAGGCAACAATGTCATCAGAGGCACGGTGGAAGCGGGGATCCACAACACACTTATCTAAATTTAAACTACGCATGCTCGCAGGTAGACTTCAGCACACTGAAAGAAGGGGTCCTTGCTTCAAACCAAACAATCTCATAGCTCATGCTTCTATTTCTATGGATCTCTACTACCAGTCTAATGGCAGAAACCCTTGGAATTATGATTTCAAGAATTCTGGTCTTATTGTCACTACTGACCCCAGTAACTTTCATTTCCTGGTATTCTTCTTGTTTTCTGTTTCTTTTTCTATTTACTAAAATTATTATGATACTCATTCATGTAGGTTCTGGTAGCTGCATCTATTATTACAAGGAGTAAAGGATTGGCTGAATTTTATCAGTGTGCACGATGTAGTAGAAATATCAGTATTGTTATTAATGGATGGATTTTAGTGAACATGATGGTTATTGTGTCAGTTTCTCCTATGTTAATTTGATGCTTCATGAGTTTACCCTTCCGCATAGAATCTATTTAGTTTCATAACCGTTTCACTATAATTTATTGACTAAGTATTTCCCTGTGACATATCATTAAATTGTGAACCTTTAAAAGCATTTCCCATGTAACTGGAAAACTAAAAGAGCCAGGACTCGGTGAAACATTAATATCACATATCAGGTTGAGAGTATGAGCCTAATAAAGTTACATAAAACAAGCTTTTGAAAAACAATATACAGAGCCATTCCTAGTGAGCATTCAAAATTTTATGGCTTATTTACAGTGTGTGTGGGGTGTAAAAACTGGATTCTTGGAAGACAAACAAATGCATCAACCTTTAACTAGTATAAAAAAATACTTTCCTTTCCAAATTAGAACATGATTTAATCCACATGATAATTCACCATCATCAAATTGTGAGGACATATCTAAACTTGATATCATCATTGTTTTAAAAAAAGCTTTATGGGGAAATAGATGTAACTTCATTTTCTAAGTTAGTAATTTTACATGATTCAAGCTACTTGATCGTTCGTAATATAAATTATTTAGTAGAGAACAATATAATTTAGTAAACAATTAAGTTCCTTGTAAGATTTATACGCATGCCTTTTTCATGATCGCTTTTGTTTTCCTGTACGTCCTAGAATATTGTGTATGATTTTAAACATTTAATTAATTTTAAATAGTTAAAATATATGGACTATTTAAATTTCAATAAATGGAACTCAAAATATAGGGTTTATTTTAAACATTAGCACCAAACTGTTTCCAAAAAATTTGCCATTACAACGGCGCCATTTTGTGGCACCGGAGTAATGTCTATGCATTACCCCTCTCCTGATACTTGGCTTGCGCCATTAACAACAATTTTATCCACTTATACAACAATGTCTGAACAATATACAACATTAGCACCAAACTGTTTCCAAAAAATTTGTCATTACAACGGCGCTATTTTGTAGCACCGAAGTAATGTCTATGCATTACCCCTCTCCTGATACTTGGCTTGCGCCATTAACAATAATTTTATCCACTTATACAACAATGTCAAAACCATATACAATGTCGGAACCATATACAACATTAGCACCAAGCTGTAAATTATGCAAGGAGATCAAAATAATACAAAAAACTTGGATAAAACAGAAGTCCAAGCCATCAAGTAAATTTGAATTTGACGTGATAGCAAAGCTAACGAGTTACAAATAATAGGCACATACGCGTTAATGGTCCAACATTATGCTTCGTGCTTTATGAATGCTTGGTGTGTTTCATTAAAAGTTAAAACATTTCAATCGTCTAACGCTGAAGAATAAATCCACCAGAATCTTTAGATGTATGAATTATATTAAGCAACGTACATGTAGTGATTTAACACTGATTGAGAGTGATACATCTCTAGATTGCGCTTTTAAACCGACAAATTTGATGAAAATGATAAATTATATTAGAAAACTGAAGACAAGGGAAGGGTCAATCCACATGTCATGTAGGTATGCATAGTCGGTACTTTATATTTCTAGTTTGAAATTTTATCACGCTAGAGGATATGGATTGAAAATTTTCATTCAGTACTTTTTCTAAACCCACTCAGTCAAAATGTTGAAAACTTTCTCTAAACCCACTATTCCTATAGTACTTTTTATATTCATTCAAAAAAAATGCTCATCTCTGATGGAAGAAGACAGATTCTACATGTTCTAAATGTAAATGAAATATCAAAACAGATTCTACTGTGATTTCAATCTCCACCATCAAATGAAATTCTACACGAATATGTGAAGTATGAATTCCTAAACTTAAAAAAAACACTTATTCAATGTAGGTTCGTACAGCGGCGTAGACAAAAGAGAAAAAGTAACAAAATAATTCAACTTAAATAGAGAAAGCTACCAGAATGAAGCAAATTATAGAGCTACTGCTATCTTGGTTTTAAAGAGAATAAAGCTATGATCGAATCCTAATAGTACCCTAAACCTATATACATCGATTCACTGCCAAAGACCATACCTGGCAAGAATATAACTTAACTGCTGAATATTTGTAAAAATAAAACTATCTAAAATATACCGAAAGGACAAAGCTAGCTCAGATGTATGATACGCACCTCGTTAGGATATCGACAAAGCGGATAAACACTCTGATATCAGCAGCAAATCGGAAACAAGGACCAAAATCCGATATCAACAAAGAAATATCAGTGAGATTGGAGGATTGTTTGTGTCATAGAGGTTGACGCACCCCTGATTGCAACGTTCGATCGATCGAGGTGTCTGGCGATTTAATCCGATATCAACAAAGAAATAGAAAGCTGGAAATAAAAAAAAGGAGGGAGGGTGTGCGTTTTGGGGAAAAAATTTCCACAAATAGAGACACATATTTTGATACGGCTATAAGCCGTATCAAATGTTAATATGGCTTACAACCGTATTAAATTATATAGATACGGCTCTAAGCCGTATTAAAATCTGATACGGCTTATAGCCGTATCAACTGTCCTGCCTAAGGTTGCGCCAAAATCCTATCGGTGGTGTAGTTATTAGATTGAGGAAAGACATTATTATGGTTGGAGAAATTAAGATGGCGCACACACATAAGGATGTTGATTGGCTTAAAGATTGATTAAGGCAGGATAATTAGTAGGAGTTATTCCATCAAACCAATTTTCCGATGAGTTATTCCAGTTGTACATAGCTTATATTACTTACCATTGCGGTGTAGGAACACATAATTTAATCCATAATCGGATACAGTGATTAAAGTAATGGGTTGACTGCATTTATTGGGAGCCAAGAAGGTGAGTTTAGGAAGGTGGGTGATAGTAGAAGGGTATACTAGAAATGTAAATCTTAACCTAGTATTGATTGTTAGGGCCATAGCATCATTAACACCGGTTGACGATAAATGGCAGCTCACAATTTTTTTTTCTTTTAGGTCTTTGGGTTATAATAGCTAGTTGTCTCCCTTAGGTTATTAGAAAAATATACGATATGGTATGAGATATGTTCCTGTTTTATCACTGTGTTGATTTGATGGATATGTAACATCTCTCTACTTGGAGGCCCATAACAAACGGCTACGGATGCTGCAGCCATCCATAATTATTAATTCTCAGTGACTAAATACGGTGATATTAGATACATTGATACACTGAAACACAAGAATATGGAAAGAATTTAAAAAACAAGCAAGTTCCATATTCCATTTCAACATATTCCAAATTGATTACACAATCCCAATTCGCAAACCACGTTCAGATAACATATAATTATTACAAAATACGCCAAGAGGAACATATGAAGATGCCCCCTTGGTAGATCAAAGTATATAGATAGGCAAGAAAACAATTTGCCTTTTCAAGGAAACACACAACGGAACTAAAAGAACATTAATAACAAGCTTTCCTCCTGCACGTCCTTGGAAGCTTTATTCGTCTAAAAGAACACTTGGAATCCTTAGCTCTCAGCCTACTCAAAATCAATTGGGTACCCTAGAGTTTACGGGGAAAACAAAAACTTTGAGTCAGACATAAAGCCTGGTATGAATAATAAATTACCATCTCAAACCATTTGGATGTCTAGTGAGGCCACAACGCTTAGCGGAACGGATTTTTCCCTCACTGGTATCCTAAAACATTTATAAAACCATATGTTGTGCTCCTACATCCACAATGGTTAAAACATGGTATTTCAAAACATTATAATGATATGCAAAATAAATGAATCAATTTTGGATTACTCATCCTCATTCATTATGACTATCTGTCTCAATTATAGTTTCTAGGGTTACTATTAACCTGTTAAATGTTAAGGATATCTATCCAATTACTTAGTTTTCATGCGATCACTAAGAACCTATTAGTAACTCCAATGTCTTATTTCTTATCCTAGTTTTTATGGGCTAACTAGGAACCTATTAACTGACTATCAATATCTTAATCTGGATATAGTATTCATAGGCTAACTACAAAATTAATGGCCCCTGCCAGTATCAAATCATAGTTTTCATGGCTGATTATGAACCTATTGGTCCCTGCCAATATCATATAGTTTTTATGGGTTTACTGTAAATCTATTTGCCCTTGTCAATATCTTTTATTAAATTTTTAACATCTGTTAAGTTATATTCACTACCGAGTCAACCTAATTGGTTATTCTGCTCTTTCCCCAAAATACTGTTATGGGTTAATAACAATGTGATTGATGTTTCAAAATCTTTATTTATGCCATGGTTATTACTTTAAATTGAGAATGGGTTTATGTTTTGAAACCATAAAATATCTCTTTCGAAACCTCTGGATAGCCTCTTTGGAAAGTAAAGACTTCTTTTTAAAATACTGTATACATACCTTTCGATTTCCTTAATAAACATTCTCTTTCGAAACGTATCATAATTTTCGATGGTATCAAATCAACTTTTTAAATATAAAGCTTTGAAATAAATGAAAGCACCCTTCTCGAAAACATTGGGTTTACTCTTTTAAAATAATATTTGGGTCGAAATGGTTATATAAGAAAGTATCTCCTTTGAAACCAATAAACATTAATTGTGGAGAAACTGACAGTGTCGGAACCATCTAGTCGAAAGAAAAACCTTTAAAATAAAAATGTGAAGGACAGAGTCAAAAGCCCTTTCAACTCACGTTTGAAACCCTCAACCCTTTTGAAAGCAATTAGGAAAAAGGCTTAGTTTAAGGTAAAAATAAAAATAACCTTTCAAAAGCATTACTAGTCAATATAGTCGAAAGGTAGAGTAGCTACTAGGTATCGACTAGGTCGGAACCTATCATTTTGAAAGCAATTATTTAAAGGGAAAAGGTAGTCATTCGAAATCAAATACTTTAACACAACATGACAACCTCCTTTGAAAGAAAATTATAAAGCCTTTTTCAAAGCATATGTTTCGACTATGTCGAAGGCTTTAGGTAAAACAAGGCAAGGATTTTAACTTATGAAAAAATAGAAAGGTTTCAACCCCATCGGACGCTACCCTTTCGTCTACAATGCTTCTGCCTATTTTCCTATCCACCACTACCATCTAAGTGATATATTGTGCATTGATTTCGACTACATGGGTTACGATTATGTTGTTTTCAACTGGGTGAGGCGGAATCATTGGAGTCGAAAGACACTTATTAATAAGGCCGGAACACCTTTCTCTAATTTAAAGGCTGAAATATAGTAACTTCAGTAATTTCTTTTTTTACCTACTTGCCTATTTGTAAAACACTAATTGGCTACTATAAAAACTTTTCAAATACTTACCTTTGAAACTGCCACATATATATCTGATTAAAACCATTAAATGCAACATTTTAGCCCTTCCATATACTAAAACCAATTATTTCAAAAAATTCCTTCCTTTAAAATAATTTATTTTTCCTAATAAATCAATTAGGAAAAATCCCCAAAGATCATAGAAATTCAATTTCACCATGTAATCAAACATATTAAAATTTTAAACCCAATTTCTTCTTGAAATTATCGAAATAAATTGTAAACCCAGTTATATCATATTTTTCAATCCAAATTCATAATAAAATTTCCATAGCTTGGAGATTTATGAAAATTAAAACTCATCTCAAAAATCATGTTTTACTTGACATAAATTTTTTCCATGACAATGTGAAATCATAGATTCTCGTTTTCGTGTCAAAACCATGCAAATTCATGTGCTTGTAAATTAAAACAAACTATCATAATATAACTCAAGCTATCATCTTCCATTTTGTCGCAAAAACGAATTTAAATCTTAAATCTGAAACCAGATAATCATAGAATAAAAACAGAGATGGTAGAAGATTATTATTCAGCTTAAACTTGATAAGGAATTTGAGATTTGCTGTTGACTAATCCTCCCTAGTTTTGATACTTAGCTTTAGATTAAAATTCCTCTTTTCCTCCTTGCTAATAGCTAGCTATTTTAGGGTTACTTTCTTTTGTTATGATTTGAGAAATAAAATGAACGTGAATGGACAAAGATGTGGAGTGTATAGCCGTGTAATATAAAATGGCTATTTACTAATATGTCCGTGTGTAGTTTAATTAACCAATAAACCAATTTAAAGCCCAATTTTCTTGTTAATAAGCACGACCCTATATATAATTTATTCAAATCTCAATCTCCTTATCATCATTATTCTATTAAATTTATCCAATTGAATTTCCTGAATGATGTTATCAAAAAAATGGATGTTATGGGCTCCCCCCTTAAAGAATTTCGTCCTTAAAATTCAGTAAGGACTAAATACTAAACATAGCAATCTTCTATAACCACTCTAACAACCATACTAGTCTAACTAGCTAGCAACTATCTATATAAATCTAAGATAGACATACCCTCAAAGTAGATCAAGATAAGTATCTCTAATCCTGTCCTCTACCTTCCAAGTACAGTCATTCTCGTTGTCGCTCCATTGAACTTTCACCAAGCTAATTGTCTTGTTCCGTAATCTTTTCTCATCTCTAGCCACAACCCAGATTGGTTGTCTAACAAAAGTCAAATTAGGCTCTACCACTAGGTCATCCAACCCTGTTGGAGGAATAGTAGTCTTCGGATCGTGCACATACTTATGAAGATGGGACACATGAAATACATTATGGACACTTGCCAAACTGCTTGGCAGCTCTATTCTGTATGCGAGCTTTCCAATCTTCTCTATAATCTGGAATGGACCTACATATCTTGGGGATAACTTTTATGACTTTCCAAATCATATCACACCCTTCATAGATGATATCTTAGTGAAAACCTTATCTTCAACTGATAATTTTAGGTCCTTACGCATTTTATCTGCATAGCTCTTCTGTCTTGACTAAGCTTCCTTCCTTCTTCCTCGAATTAGTTAAATCTTCTCTGCGCCACTCTAACCAAATTTGGACCTAAGACTAATCTATCTCTAGTCTCCAACCAACATGCTCGTGATTTGCACGGTCTTCCATACAAAGCTTCAAATGATGCCTTTTTATACTAGTCTGATAACTATTATTATAGGAATACTCAACCAAATGTAGGTGATCCTCCCAAGATCCACCAAAGTCCAATACACAAGCTCTCAATAAATCTTCGACTGCCTTATTGACTCTCTCTATCTGTCCATCTGTCTGAGGGTGATACGCAGTACTCATATTAAGCTTGGTACCCATTACTTCTTATAGACTCTTCTAGAATTCACTAGTGAACAATGTATCTCTATCACTGACTATACTACTAGAAACTCTATGTAGTCTAACTATGTTCTTCAAGAATAACTTAGCCAAAACAGGTGTCGTTCTGGTTGACTTAACTGGAATGAAATTGTCACTCTTGGTCAATCTGCCCACTATAACCCATATACTTTCATTAGATTTGTTTGACCTTGGTAGTCCGTCCATAAAATCCATTGATATCGAATCTCATTTCCAAACTGGAATCTCTAAAGATTGAAGTACACTTGGTTTCTGATGTTCAGTTTTCACTAGTTAACAGTTTGCACACTGCCTAACCCACAAGCCAACATTTTTATTCATCTTTCCCAATATAAGCTTCTTTTCATATCCTGATATATCTTGCTTCCTCCAGGATGAATCGTAAACTTGGATCAATGACATTCTTCAAGAACTTCTTTCCTCAAGTCCTTCATATTTGGAATATACAACCGTTCCTTCTTTCTTAGCCATTCTTTCAAATTAAGGTTAAAATATTTTAAATCGTCGATCTCTGTTCCAACCTCTAGTCTTTTAGTCTTCTGATCCTTCCAGCTAATATTGGATCCTCCTTCTGCTTAGAAGAAATTTTCTCAATCAATACTGGTCGAACTTCTAAACAAGGCAACATGGCAGTATCCTGACTAGAACTAGCAACCGACCTTAACTACACATCACAACTGACTAAAGCTTCTAAATCTTTCCATTCTGCCAACATGGCTAAAACCACATTCTAATGTTTCCTACTAAGAGCATCAGCCACTTTATTACCATTTCCTGTTGTATATTCTATACCAAAATCATATGCAGCTAAAAACTCCAACCACCTCTGTTGTCTAATATTCAACTCCTTCTGAGAGAATTGATACCGTAAAGGCTTATGATTGGTATATAATAAAATCTCTCCCCTAATAGATAATGTCTCCAAATCTTCAATGCAAAGATCACAGCTGTCAAATCCAAATCTTGAGTAGGATATCTAACTTCATGCAGTCTAAGCTGCCTAGATGCTTAGGCAATGACTTTACCACTCTACATCAACACTGCTCCTAGTCCAGTTCCATATGCATCAGTATACACCACCAATCCATGGTTTCCGTTTGGAACTACTAACATGGGTGTGTTAGTAAACAAATGCTTTAACTTAAGGAATGCCTCCTTACATTTGTCAAACCAAATAAGTCTCACTTCCTTCTAGATTAGCTTCGTTAAAGGTGCTGCTATCCGTGAGAAATCCTTAATGAATCTCCGGTAGTAGCCAGCAAGTTCAAGAAAACTCCTGATCTCAGTCACCATATCTGGTCTCTTCCTATTATTTACGGTTTCGATCTTATCTGGATCGACAAACAATCCTTTCTCTGAAGCCATGTGACCAAGAAATTTTACCTCTTTCTTCCAGAAATGACACTTGGTATACTTCGCCTTTAGCTGATTCTGTCTTAGCCTCTCAAGTACCACTCTAAGATAAACTTCATGATCTCTCTCATTCTTAGAGTAGACTAGAATGTCATCTATAAACGTCGGCACAAACTTATCCAAGTACTATCAAAAAACTTGATTCATCAAATCCACAAAGAAAGTAGGTGCATTTGTTAATCCAAATGGCATCACCAACCACTCATACGAACCATGCCTAGTTCGAAATGTTGTCAAAGGGATACTGTACTCTGCCACTCTTAACTAATGGAAACTTGTCACCAAGTCCAACCGGGAAAACACTATGGCTCCAATCAACTGATCAAACTGATCATATATTCTCGAAAAACGATACATTTTTTATTGTCCTTTCATTTAACTTACGATAGTCAATACACATCCTTAACGATACATCTGGTTTCTTCACGAACACCGCGACCGCTCCCTATGGAGAACTGCTTTGTCTAATAAAATTCCTTCCTTTAAGATCCACTAGCTGCACCTTCAATTCCTCAACCTCAGTTGGTCATACTGCTAGGTGGTCTACTTACAGGTTCAACTCCTGGCACTAGATCTATTCTAAACTCAACAGCCCTTCTAGATGGTAGTCCAGTGACCAGCTCAAAGACATTTGTAAACTCTCTTGCTATTCAAACCCGACTTAACTCATTTTCTACCTGCATAGCATTAAGCAAAGAACTATCACTCCGGTCAGTGTTCTCCATTGAGAATATTACTTAGTTATGACTATTAGGGTATCTCGGTGATATTTTCCTATCCAAGAAAAATATTATTGCCTCATACCTACCCAACCAACCCATACCCAAAATGATTCCAAAATATATGAAATCAATAACATGCAAATTGCAAGTAAACTTATGACCTAACAAGTCAAGCTCTATATTGTCACATCTCAACCCTAAAGTTGCATATTCTCCTATTAGATTAGCAACCCTTAAGGAAGTAACATGGCAGGTGGGTTTTAAACATAATCTATCAACCAAATACTGAGATATAAATGAATGAGATACACCGGTATCAAAAAATATTCTAACTGAGATACGCTGAAGGAAAAGCGTACCTTCCATCGCAGTCTTTTCTTTATCAGCTGTAGTAGGCCTAGCTGCTCCTATAGCAAAAAATTCCTTTTTCCTCCCAAACTAGTTCTGAACAGTAATTCTTGTAATGCCCAACTTGGTCACAGTTGAAGCATTTCACATTTTTCTTACTCGCAGCTTTCTTCCCGTTTCCTAACCAGCATTCATTAGCAAAGTGATCTTTCTTGTCACACATAAAGCAAACTACATCAGCCTTAGACTTCTTAGTAGTATTTCCTTTTTGGGTTCCCTTCTTTTTAAAGAACTCCCTCTTTTTCCCTTGACAACCCTGAGTATCCATTGGTTTCGCCTTAACAAAATCAACAAATAAGTCCTCATGGCGAGTGGCCATTTCCACCACTAGACTACAAGGATCTCGGATCATGGTCATTCTAGCAAGCTCGGGCCTCGATCTCCAAATGAACTTCTCATTCCTTTTGATGTTAGTGCCTATAATAGCATATCCATATTTAGACAGCTCTTCAAACCTAGTAGCATACTCAACTACTGAGATCTCTCCTTGCACTAGATCCATAAACTACCTCATCTGCTCATATCTAGTAAACTCAGGTACAAACTTCTGCTTAAATCTTGTTTCAAAATCAACCCAAGTTAACAACTCTTTCGGTACTTCGGCAGCGACACTATTCCACCAATGGAATGCTGACCCCTGCAACTATCTATAGGCCAACCTTCTCTTTTGTACATCATTAATAAATAAACGCTGACAATGCAACAGCCAATTCTAAACCTCCACGGCACTCTCCGTTCCCAAGAATGGCTTCCTTCTCAAACTGGTGAATCTCTATTCAGCAAAGCAATATTTCCAACTGAAGCTATAGGATTAGCTCCTCCTGCATTTCCAGTAACACCAACAGCAGCTCCAACTTGCACCAAACCAGCAAAGAACGGATACATCGCCCCCATATCAACTGGTGAATTTATAGCACTCACATTGGCATTTGCATTTTGGTTACAAGCATTAGCCCGTCGACCCAGGTTTCTCCTGCTACTGGGTCGAGCATTCCCATTAGTTATGATGCTTCCTCCATCGAGATTTCCTCTTACGTTTCCAACTTCCATATCTCATTTTCTCGTAAATCTGCATACAAGCCTTAGTAAGATACATAAGAACAATCTAAAAGAGCGGGGAATACGTACTTACATATATAATTTTATATAACAAATACAAGTACGTTATTATAGCGTTAACCCAAATCTTATTTATTGGATTATGTTTGGAAAAAATTTTAGGTTTAATTTTCTTTTAAAGTTTCATAAACCTATACTTTGATACTAACTGCCACATCCCCATACTAGAAGGCCCAAAACTAACAGCTATAGATGCTTCAGTCATTCATAGTTATTAATTCTCGGTGATCAAATACGGTGGTATTAGATATATTGATAAACATAAACACAAGAATGTGGGAAAAATTTAAAGAACAAGCAAGTTCCACATTCCATTTCAAAATATTCTAAATCGATTACATAATCCTAATTTGTAGACCATGTTCAGATAACATATAATTATGGCAAAATATGCCAAGAGCGACATATGAAGATGCCCTCTTTGTGGATCAGAGTATACAGATAGGCAAGAAAACAATTTTCCTTGACAAACAAACATACAGAGGAAATAAAAGAACATTAATAACAAGCTTGCCTCCTACATGTCCTCGAAAGCTTTATCTGTCAAAAGAACACCTAGAAACCTTAGCTCTCAACCTACTCAAAATCAATTGAGTACCCGAGAGTTTAAGGCGAAAATAAAAAATTTCGAGTCAAACATAAAGCTTGGTATGAATAATAAATTACCATCTCGAACCATTTAGATATCTAGTGAGACCATGCCACTTAGTGGAATAGGTTTTTCTTGTCTTAATTTTTTTATAAAACCATATACTTGTTTTTGCATCCACAATGGTTAAAACATGGTATTTCAAAATATTATGATGATATAAAAAAAATCAGTTCTGGATTACCCATTGTTATCCATTCTTACTATCTGTCTCAATTATAGCTTCTAGGGTTACTATTAACCTGTTAAATGTTAATCACTGTCTATCCAGTTACTTAGTTTTTATGGGATCACTAAGAAGAATTAAAAACTCCAATATCTTGTTTCTTATCCTAGTTTTTATGGGCTAACTAGGAACATATTGACTGACTGTCTATATCTTAATCTGGATATAGTTTTCATGGGATAACTACAAACGTATTGGGCCCTGCCAGTATCAAATCATAGGTTTCATGGGCTAAATATGAACCAATTAGCCCCTGCCAGTATCATACAGTTTTCATGGGCTTACTATAAACCTATTGGCTCCTTCCAATATCCTTAATTAAAATTTTAACTTCTGCTAAGCTATATTTACTACTGGGTCAACCTAACTGGTTATTCTGTCGTTTCCCTACAATACAGTTATGGGTTAACAATGTGAATAACATTTCAAAATCTTTATTTATGCTATGGTTATTACTTTAAGTTGAGATTGGGTTTATGTTTTGGAACCAAAAAGTATCTCTTCTGAAACCTCTGGATAGCCTCTTTCGAAAGTAAAGACTTCTTTTCAAAACATTGTATACATACCTTCCGAAGCCCTTAATAAACGTTCTCTTTCAAAACCTATCATACATTTCAATGGTATCAAATCATCTTTTTAAAATATAGAGCTTTGAAACAAATGAAAGCACCCCTTTTGAAAACATTGGATTTACTCTTTAAAAACAATATTCTGGTCGAAACGATTATAGAAGAAAGTATCTCCTTTGAAACCAATAAACATTAATTTAGGGAAAAACTGTTGGTGTCTAGTCGAAAGCAAAACCTTTAAAATAAAAACTTTGAAGGATAGAGTCGAAACCCCTTTTGACTCCATCACCTTCGAAACCCTTAACCCTTCCGAAAGCAAATAGAAAAAAATGCTTAGTTTAAGGTAAAAATAAAAATAACCTTTTCAAAATCAATAATGGTCAATATAATCAAAAGGAAGAGTAGTTGCTAGATCTTGACTAGGTCGAAACCAATCTTTTCAAAAGCAATTATTTAAAGGAAAAAGGTGTTCCTTCAAAAGCAAATACTTTAACACAACATGACAACCTCCTTCGAAAGCAAAATATAAAACCTTTTCAAAAGCATATGTTTTGACTATGTCGGAAGCTTTAGGTAAAACCAGGCAAGGATTTTAACTTATGAAAACATAGCAATGTTTCGACCCCATTGGAAGCTACCCTTTCGACTTCAATGCTTCCGCATATTTTCCAATCCACTGCATACCTTCTAAGTGGCATCTTGTGCATTGGTTTTGACTACATGGGTTTCGATTATGTTCGTTTCAACTGGGTGAGGTGGAATCAGTGGAGTCGAAAGGCGCTTTCAACACCTTTCTCTAATTTAAAGGCTGAACTATTGTAACTTTAGTAATTTCTTTTTTAAACAACTTACCTATTCGTAAAACACTAATTGACTGCCATAAAAACTTTCCAAATACTTTACCTTTAAAATTGCCACATTTATATCTGATTAAAGCCATTAAAATGCAATGTTTTTGCCCTTCCATATACTAAAACCAATTATTTCAGAAAAGTCCTTTCAAAATTATTTATTTTCCCTAATAAATCAATTAGGAAAAATCCCCAGAAATCACAGAATTTCGATTTCATCATATAATCAAACATATTTTAATTTTAGACCTAATTTCTTCTTGAAGTTCTCAAAATAAATTTTAAACCCAATTGTTTGCGTCAAAATTGGTCACAAATCCCAAATACCGTGAAAGCACCAGTGTATGAACACAAACCAATGATACTCAAGCACAAATATCAGTTCTCAGCAAATATCAAACAGCAATTCAAAAATAAGGAACAGGGACACAAGTTTTATAGTGGTTCGGCTATCTCCGGCCTACGTCCACTCCAAAGTTTTATCCTTTTATTGATTATCCTTGATGATTACAGATGATTACAGTAGTAAATATGAAGAATTTCCAGTATAACAGCAGTATTGAAGCATAGAAATGAATCCGGCAGAGTCTGGAGGTTGAAGGGCCAAAGATCCAGAAGAAGATCCCTTTTTCTGAATGACCAGGGGCTCTATTTATAGGCATGGGATGCTGATATTTCGCTGAAATTCCGGGAGACCACTTCTGGCACATGAGGGGGCCCACATGCCCGGCCTCAGGAAATTTGGGCCCACTTTGGGATCGATTCGAACTCCATTCGAATCGATCAGAAAATCATCCAATCGAGGTGAAATTTGGTGTGGACATTCTTCAACATGTATGTAAGCTCCTGTAAAAATTTCATTGGATTTGGATCAGTGGATCTTGAGTTATGATCGATTCGAGTTTGAGTTTTCCGTTGGCTGTCGTCTTCGAATCCATTGCTTCGAATCCACCTTGTTCGACTCCATCCAAAGCGCGTGCGCATCGATGACGTGGCGCTATTTCCCTGGGTTGATCCACCTTTGTCGCCGTGTTGAATGCCTCTTTTCCTGAAGACGTGCTCATATCCATGTTCCACGCTTCATCCATATCCAAAACTTCACAACGGTCATGCTCGCATCCATCGATTCGTGTTTTCCTTTGCATCGATTCCTAGAGGGTACTTCGCATCGATCAGCCACGAATCGATCGATACGAAATGACGATGGAGGTTATCGATGCGAAGTGGTTGTGACGGAGGTTGGGTACGAAATAGACCGTACCTAATGGATACGAGCGAAGCCTTACCTGATGGATACGAAGGAGCCAAAGTCCATCTGCTATCGATACGAGAGTATCGATTCGAAACATGCCGCCTCTTCCCATCTGACCGATACGAAGCCATAGAGTTGTGTCCATGCTGATCGATGCAAACAGCATCGATTCGAAGTCCTTCACCCTGCTTTGCCTTTGGTCGATACAAACACTATATAGTCAAACCAACCCCTGACCGATGCGAACTTCACTGAGCCGTGTCCATACTGATTGATATGAACGGTATCGATACGAAGTCCTCTCTCCCTGATCGATACGAAGTGTATCGATTCGAACCATCATCTGATCGGTGCGAAGCCGATCGATACGAACTCCCAAGTACCTGATCGATACGAACTATATCGATTCGAACCATCCTTGCATGCCGATGGATACGAACAGCAAGTTCTTCCTACCTTGCATCGATCATATCTCCTTCATACGAACTCCGATTAACCTGAAATTTGAAACATAGCCTCTCCTAGTCATTATCATCATCTCCAATCAATTTCGTCCTGATCGGAGCTCAACCAAATTTTGACGTTATCGATTGTAGCCTTGTTTCCAACCAATCTCCAATCCCGATATCCATCATTCCTTTCCAATTTGTTGATATTCCAGTTTTGGCCAAAAAGTGGGATAACACTTTGCCCCCCTAAAACATGCCTTGTGATAAGAAGGCGTGTTTTGAATAGTTCCGATTCCAATATCCAAAGTCCATAGCCATATCGCCAGAGTATGTCATCCTTGACTGCTCCAAGTCAATGCCCAATTCCAAATCCAATAACCAAAGCCTTAGCCAATCCCTTATCCATCCGAACTCGACAACCGAGTCCTAATCCATCCTTATTCAATATCCAATAACCGAATCCAGGACCTCTCCGTATCGATATCCGAATCCATAACCTCTCCGGGCTCTTGCCAAGCGTAATCCACACCTGACGACCATGGTCCACTGTCCCTGGACGTTGAGCTAACCTCTCCGGGTTCTTGCCAAGCGCAATCCACACCTGACGACCGTGGTCCAGTGTCCCTGGACGTTGAGCTAACCTCTCCGGGTTCTTGCTAAGCACAATCCACACCTGACGACCGTGGTCCAGTGTCCCTGGACGTTGTACAAAGCCATGGGTTAAGTCCTAAGCCGAATCCTGGTCTCTCCGAACCCTTATTGAGAATAGTCCATACTCAACGACCTGAAACAGTAATCAATAATATGGGGCCTAAGTCCTAGGCCGATTCCTCGTCACTCCGGACCTTTGCCGAGCATAGTCCATAATCGACGACCTGAAACAATAATCGATAATATGGGGCCTAAGTCCTAGGCCGAATCCTGGTCACTCCGAACCCTTGCCGAGCATAGTCCATATTCGACGACCTGAATGAGTCAATTTACCACGTTCAGGCAAAGTGACTCACCCCTTGCCAGGCATAATCCATACCCGACGACCATTTATCAAAAACCAGATAAAAATCCAATCAAAATCTAATCCAAAATCCAAATCCAAAATCCAAATCCAAAATCCAAATCAAAACCAGAAATCCAAACCAGCATCCAAAACCGAAAACAATCATCCAAAGAAAAATCTAAATCAAAAAGCAAGCAAAACCAGGAGCTCAATCCAAACTCCAAAACCCAAATCCAAAAAGAAAAGCAGTGCCCAATCCAAAGGCAAAAGATAAATTTCACAAACCATAGCATCGCAGTTTATCATCATTCAGAGCATGCCTAGGGGCTATCTCCGTCCCTATACATGTGTAAATGACTTGGTTGCTTGCCAGTAGTTTGCTACTTATTTCATATTATCCTGGTCAATGGATGATCAATCGACCATCATTCCTGGGCCTCCCACAATCGTGGCTTGAGGTAGGCGGTGGTTGTTCCTGCTCCGCCGTTGCATTCCGAGTTCCAACATATTGTGGCAACAGTCCCTTCCTGACATGCTCCTCGTTATATCCTTTAAATGCCTGCAGCTGTTGGTGTCGTGTCCATCCAAATCATGGAAGAGACAGTGCCTTCCTGATGTCCTCTCCCGTTCTGATGGTTCTCTCCTAGCCGGTCTTCGGTAGGGAAGGCGATTCCGAGTATCCAGGTATATCCACTCCAGCGTCTCGTTCAATCCTGTGTATGTAGAAAACTTTGGATCCTTCCATTGCTTCCTATTTTTTCCAGAATCATCGTCCAACTTCCTTTTTCCTTTGTCTTTATCCGAACCTTTGTTGGATGGTCCTCCACCCTCAGTTGCATTAACCCTTTTCAACTTCAAATCCGTACTCGCATCTTCCTTTCGAAGGAACCTCTCTGCCTTATGAAAGAATTCGTTGAGATCCTGTGGGGGATCTCGTATCAGAGATACCTTGAAATCTGATTCCTCCCTGACTCCTGATACTGCTGCCATTAAAACCATTGATGGATCAGGTCGATCCACCGAAGCAACTGCCGCACTGAATCGAGTTAGAAAAGCTCTAAGCGATTCATCCATCCTTTGCTTTACCGATGTCAATGTCATCACATTCTTTGGCCTCTTGACGTGAACCCGAAACTGTCCCAAAAACCTTTCCACCAATTCCCTCCAAGTCCTGATAGACCCTTCTCCCAGCTGCCTAAACCACATTGCAGCTAGGTCCGTCAAGTATAAAGGAAAGCATCGTGCCATTACTTCCTTCGATGCCACCAGCACCTCCATGTGTCTGGTGTCCCTCATCAAGTGATCAGTTAGATCTGCCTTACCGTCATACTCATCCACGCTAGATAGCTTGAACTTAGGTGGATTCTGAGCCATCCTTATTTCCCTAGCGAACGGACTCCTGTTCACTCCTTCCAAGTCTCTGTTGGTCAAACCACCTCGCACAGTTTTTCTGATGATATCCACTAATCCAGTATTGTCTGTCAGGGGTTCCCCCCATGCCTCCGAGGGAACTCCGGTACATACTCTTCATGTGGCTCACTAGCGGCAATGTTAGCCCTGGCCTGTTGAACTCCTTCCAAAGGTCCTCCTGTGTTGGATCCTGCGGGCATGCCCCCAAGCCGTTGTTGATTGCCTTCTGGCTCTATATCCTATTCTCCATTGGGTTCCACAACCCTAGTTCCTTGTCCTGCGTCCACAGCCGCTGTAGCTGTTCCTAAGTTCCGCGTCCCTACAGCTCTCATCTGCTCAAAGAAAGTCTGCATCATTTCCTGTTGACTTTTCAACAATCTCTCTTGCAAAGAATTTGCCATAGCTTCCATTTCATCCCGGGTTATGTAGATCGAAGCCTCTCCTTCCCTAGCTCTAGAGGATGCCTCCTGGCTTCCTCCTTGTTGGCTTCTCTCAGCCCTTTGTCTTTTACTATTTTGCCTAGCCATTGTCCTCAAATCCAAACTCCTCAAACTTCTCCAAATCTGAACTTCGAATCCGATGTAGCGGGTGCTAGTCGTTCTCAGTGAAAGCACCAAAGTGTTAGCGCCAAAATTGGTCACAAACCCCAAATACCGTGAAAGCACCCGTGTATGAACACAAACCAATAATATTCAAGCACAAATATCAGTTCTCAGCAAATATCAAACAGCAATTCAAAAATAAGGAACAGGGAAACAAGTTTTATAGTGGTTCGGCTATCTCCGGCCTACGTCCACTCCAAAGTTTTATCCTTTTATTGATTATCCTTGATGATTACAGATGATTACAGCAGTAAATATGAAGAATTTCTAGTATAACAGCAGTATTGAAGCGTAGAAATGAATCCGGCAGAGTCTGGAGGTTGAAGGGCCAAAGATGCAGAAGAAGATCCCCTTTTCTGAATGACCAGGGGCTCTATTTATAGGCCTGGGATGCTGATATTTCGTTGAAAATCCGAAAGACCACTTCTGGCACATGAGGGGGCCCACATGCCCGGCCTCAGGAAATTTGGGCCCACTTTGGGATCGATTCGAGCTCCATTCGAATCGATCAGAAAATCATCCAATCGAGGTGAAATTTGGTGTGGACATTCTTCAACATGTATGTAAGCTCCTGTAAAAATTTCATTGGATTTGGATCAGTGGATCTTGAGTTATGATCGATTCGAGTTTGGGTTTTCCGTTGGCTGTCGTCTTCGAATCCATTGCTTCGAATCCACCTTGTTCGACTCCATCCAAAGCGCGTGCGCATCGATGACGTGGCACTATTTCCCTGGGTTGATCCACCTTTGTCGCCGTGTTGAATGCCTCTTTTCCTGAAGACGTGCTCGTATCCATGTTCCACGCTTCGTCCATATCCATAACTTCACAACGGTCATGCTCGCATCCATCGATTCGTGTTTTCCTTTGCATCGATTCCTGGAGGGTACTTCGCATCGATCAGCCACGAATCGATCGATACGAAATGACGATGGAGGTTATTGATGCGAAATGGTTGTGACGAAGGTTGGTACGAACTAGACCGTACCTAATGGATACGAGCGAAGCCTTACCTGATGGATACGAAGGAGCCAAAGTCCATCTGCTATCGATACGAGAGTATCGATTCGAAACATGCCGCCTCTTCCCATCTGACCGATACGAAGCCATCGAGTCGTGTCCATGCTGATCGATGCGAACAACATCGATTCGAAGTCCTTTACCCTGCTTTGCCTTTGATCGATACGAACACTATCGAGTCAAACCAACACCTGACCGATGCGAACTTCACTAAGCCGAATCCATATTGATCGATACGAATGGTATCGATACGAAGTCCTCTCTCCCGATCGATACGAAGTGTATCGATTTGAACCATCATCTGATCGGTGCAAAGCCGATCGATACGAACTCCCAAGTACCTGATCGATACGAACTGTATCGATTCGAACCATCCATGCGTGCCGATGGATGCGAACAGCAAGTTCTTCCTACCTTGCATTGATCATATCTCCTTCATACGAACTCCAATTTACCTGAAATTTGAAAAATAGCCTCTCCTAGTCCTTATCATCATCTCCTATCAATTTCGTCCTGATCGAAGCTCAACCAAATTTTGACGTTATCGATTGTAGCCTTGTTTCCAACCGATCTCCAATCCCGATATCTGTCATTCCTTTCCAATTTGTTGATATTCCAGTTTTGGCCAAAAAGTGGGATAACACCAATTATATCATATTTTTCAATAAAAATTCATAATAAAATTTCCATAGCTTGGAAAATTCTCAAAAATAAAACCCGTCTCCAAAATCAAGTTTTAATTAACATAAAAATTTGCCATGGTAATCTGAAATCATAGATTCTCGATTTCATGTCAACACCTTGCAAATTCATATGCTTATGAATTAAGACAAATTATCATAATACAACTCAAGCATATCATCGTATTTTATCACAAAAATGAATTTAAATCATAAATCTGAAACCATATAATCATTGAATAAAAATAGAGATGGTAGAAGATTATTATTCACCTTAAACTTGATAGGAATTTGAGATTTGATGTTAATTAATCCTCCCTTGCTTTTGATCCTTAGCTTTAGATTAAAATTCCCCTTTTCCTCCTTGGTAATGGCTAATTATTTTAGAGTTACTTGTGTTTGTTTTGATTTGAGAATGGACAAAGATGCGGAGTGTATAGCCCTATATTATAAAATGGCTATTTACTAATATGCCTCTGTGTAGTTTAATTAAATAATAAACCAATACAAAGCCTAGTTATCTTGTTAATAAGTACGACCCTATATATAATTTATTCAAATCTCAACCTCCTTATCATCATTATTCTATTTAATTTATCTAAATAAATTTCCTGGGTAATGTTATCAAAAATTTGGGATTTTACAAGGTAGGATGAGACTGCTATATATGTATGTGTGCGTATTAAGAAACTGTCAAAATAAGAAAATATAATAAGGATACTTAGCTAGCAAAATAATATAGGTAAGACTGGAAGTTTATAAATAATTAGAAAATTAAGTTGGCAACTAGAAATAAAAAATGCTTAAATCCTAAAATCTTTAGATTTTCGGGAAAAATTTTTTTAGCAAGGAGACGAATTGTGGAATCACCAATCACTATCCCTTTGTCGTAAAAGCAAAAATTGATAAATACGCTTGTAGGTTGTTTGTTGTTTTAGAGTAAAAGAAAAGAAAAGTATCCCCAAATCTAGGATTAAATGCACAATACTATAGTCAACCATATCAATAACTCATTGAGCGAATCCTGATTTCGTTAAGATGTGGCTTGATTTGTTTTTAAGGATAAAGCGGCAAATGATTTGAACAAAAATTGTGTTCGAAGGCTTTGAAAAAAAAAATTAAATGTTTTTGAAAAGTTGGTTTCAAAGTATTTGAAAATTATGAAACAATGGTGGCATATTTAGAAGTGTTATGCAATATTTTCAAAAAGCGATTTGGGAATTTAATGATTGTTTGGTAAATAGTTGTGGAAATGTTTTGGAAGTAATTTTAAAAGTGTTGGAATATTTTAGAAAACAAAGTGGTGGATAAATTTTGTACAAAGGAATTTCAAGTAATTTGGAAAAGTTGGAGTATGTTTTGAAAAGTTGAGTTCAAATGTTTTTGGAAGATTTTGTTCAAATGCTTAAATGCTTTTGGGAATTCAATTCTTTAAACTGTTTTGCAAGTTGGAAATTAATCTGGGAATTTTGTTTAAAAGTTTTCTTTGGAAATGAGAAAATTTCTGATTTTTAATTGCCACACACTAGCATAAGAAGTATTGTTGTGTTAGTAAGTATGAAATTTACTGTTCAACCGGGGTGACTGTAACATCTCTAATTTTAATAACATCATTCAGGAGATTTAATTAGATAATTAAATAGAATAATGTAAATTGTAAAGTGATAAGGGGGTTGAGTTTTGAACAAATATAAAGTGGCCGTTCTTATTAATTTAAATGGGCTTAAGAATGGTTTAAAAGTTCACCAAATTATATAAGGGCTTAGTAGGAATTAACTATGCATAACCTTTACCCTTATATATATATATATATATGAGTACTTAGGCCATTCATGTTCATTACCATTTTCATAAAAATAAAAACGTAAGCAAAGAGAGGTGAAGCCGGCCATTAATAAGAAGAAAAGAAAGAGAAATTCAAAGAAAAATCTAAGAATTAAAGAGGGGAAATCTATCTTGTCTCATTCCATTTCCTTATCAAAGATTACGGTAAATAATAATTTCTGTCTTCATTTGTTGAATATATGTATCAGAATTAAGTTTGAATTCATATATATATATATATATATAATGTGTAACGACCCGCCTTTCATTCTCCAGAAAGACGCATCATCAACAAGAAAGAAAGAGATAAAATAGAATAGATAGAAGAAGGAACTCAACAAAATTAGAATATCACAGCGGAAACAGAACAAAATATAATATATCACATAGATATTACATAGTCATTACACCAGAATTATACAGATTACACAACGTTACCACATTAGACAGTTATAAAGACCTGTCTAATACTTTACATTCAAAATAAAACAGACAAAGACAACACAGCGGAAATAGATAGATATAGCTACGTCTGGACTTCTGCTCTATGCTATCCAATATTCGTCAAGCTAAAACCTGATCACTTGGCTACTCATAAAAATTTGAGTACCCAAGAGTTTAAGAAAAATAGAAATAAACTCCGGGTCAGACATAGGTCTAGTGTGAGTAAACGGTTAAACTGTTTAACTTTGAAAACCTTTGAAAACAAAGGTATCACGTAAGACTTCCCACACATAAACATGGGTAAGTTTTTACCTTACGCTAACCAAAACATTTGATAGGAAATCCGGTAATATTATAATAGGGTCTAGGGTTTTCAAATAAATATTCACATAGTTGAAATTGTTACATTTATTAAATTCCAACATACTAATCACAAAGTGGGTTATACAATAAAATCCGAAGGCACTTATTGGAGTTTGGATTTCCATACAATGGCAGGGCTACTAGGGTACCGCCCGTCATAGTACGTGGCCTAGATCAACGTACCGAAGATCCACCCTAAATCCCCTATAACACAAGGCTGAAACCATCCCTTATTGGATAGTCTCGAATGAGACAACCCCGCAGTTGGCTGTAGATCCAATTGCCCACTAAGCCGAATAAAAAGGGACATCTAGACAGGGGAAGCTCTTATCCTACTTGAGAACGACTCACTTAGCCTTGCTGCATCTCTTCTGTTTTAGCCATTCCCGGTTGATGAGGCTTGAGGCTACGATTACCTTTATAGAACACATCTATCTTAGAATGCTCGTCGTCCATTTGACGATGTTCTGAAAGCATTCAATCCATACAAGTTCGTTTCGGGTTAGAAATGAAACCGAAGGCATTATCTCGTTACACTCATTTTGGAATCACCCTCAAAGTTAACGACAATAACCCTTGCACTTTGAAACTCCATCTCGATCTTCACTTTGAGATGTCACGACCTATTGTTTAACTTGGATCGATGTGGTTTTCGGATAATCAAATTTGATATCCGATCCAGGTCTCATCGAAATCCAAACGTATCTTAAAGGTCAAGTTGTTTAAGGACAGCTAAATATCACACATTTATCACTAAGATATCCAATATCACATCACAGTATATCACAGCTATCATCCAATATATATCATCCAATTCAGACATTCCACACAAACAATCATCCACTAATAGGAATTATTAATCCATGTCATAATTAATTTAATTAATTTAAATTAAATTAATTACTTCAAGAATTAATCACCTAATCCTGCCCAATTTACCATTAACAATTACAAATAAATTAATTAATCATCACTTTAATTAATCATCCCCTTAATTAATCATTCTTGATTAATTATCCTTTAATACTTTTATCAATCAATTAATTAATCTCCAATCACAGATTAATTATTCTTTAATCATCAATTAATAAACCTTAATTATTAATTAATCTCCTTCAATACAAAGTAATAAATTCTTAATTACTTTTGTAATCAATTAATTAACTGATTAAATATATATTAGCTATTAATTAGTAACCTTAATTACTAATCAATTCTCTCAACGCAAATTAATTAATCCATAATTACTCTTACAATCAATTAATTAATCATTAATTAATTAATTATCCCTTAATTATTAATTAATAAACCTTAATTATTAATTAACAACCTTAATTACGATTTAATTAATCCTTAATCACCAGTTGATTAAATAGTTAACCAATCCTTAATTAACAGTTAATCAATCCTTAATTAAAATTTAATCAATCCTTAATTAATCTATAATTTGAGATTAATTATTTTTTAATTATTAATTCATAAAACCTAATTATAAATTAATAAATCTTAATTACAAATTAAGTACTTCTTAACTTTTAATTAAGTAACCTCTAATTACTTAATTAATGAATCTTAATTACTTAATTAATTAATTCTTTATTACTGCTTAATTACTCAATTAATTAATCTCTATTCATTAATTAATAAACTTTAATTATCTAATTAATAATCTTTAATAACAATTAATTAACCTTCAACTAATTAACTTGTAACCATTAATTATTCTTAATTAATTACTTAATTAATCTTTATAGTCAATTAATCAACTTAATTAATTATACTTAATTTCCTGAATTAACTTAACTAATCTCAAAACATTAGAACCTTAATTATCTTAAGATAAAACATTATCTTATAATTACCTTAATTACCATTAACATTTTTAAAACATTTTATCATTATAATTAACTTTGCTTAATTAGATCATTTATTAAGAATTGGAATAAAATAATCGTTTAACTTAAAAATTTTAAAGTTAACAAAACTTAACTTCCTTAAAATAACTTAAAACATTATCAAGTAGAATTTTTTTTAAAACTAATTTCGATTTGTATTTTAAAACTTGCTTGTATAAAAATCTTAAACTTTCGTTTTAAATTAAATTTTAAAATCACTTTAATTTGTTTCAAAATTTAAATTTAATTTTTTTCAAAACTTCTTAATCAATAGTTAAAGAAAAAAATTATAAAAAGAGTAAGTTTAAATAAGAAAGTTTAAACTAGATTTACATTTAAATTTCAAAAGCAATTGATTTTAAAACATTTCAAAAACTATTCCACACTCCTGCTGCGGGTCAAACCCGAAGACCCCTCGGGTCTATCCCCGAGTAAACCATCCTTTCTCCCCTTTATTACAAAACTTAGATTTAATTTTAAGTTTTTAAAAAACTAGAGGTTTAACCCACAAACCACTCGAGTTCAAACCCGAGTCACCACCCTAAAAACTCGATCCCACCTTCGTGTCAAAACCCAACCCCAAACAACAGACAGCGAATCTCTCCTGTGCACCTGCACAACCATCTGCGACGGTAGTGACCACCACTGTAACCTCCGACACAACGACCATCACCCTTGCACCAGTGCTCGAACATCCAAACACAAGCCCAAGCTTCAAATCAAAATCGAGCAAGTTAGTTGAAACTGGAATCCAAAACCTCACCAGAAATCTGCCTCGAACACATGCCTCCGACCACCGGAGCTGCTGCACTTTCGGCCATGCCATGCCAACCCTCTACGCTAATAATTCCCAACACCACAAGCCCTCGATCACCCATAGGTAAAGCAGTGATCCCATTTTCCAGACTCGAACAAATTAGGGTTAAAAACCTAAATTGCTACACCGCCGATGCTAGGGTGAAATAATTACCTCCATGCCATTTTGCCGAACTCCCTGAACCTTCCGCCATGTTTTCGACCACCGAATATCCATCGGCCACCAGAATTTCCCAAAAACCAAATTCCAGTCAACTTTGAATTTCTCATCCAATTCAATATTAAAAATTATGATTTAAGTTTTAAAAATCCTAGCTTTCGAAGTAGATTCAAGATATAATCCTGAAATAGTAAATTAAAATTATTTATTTTAACATGTTTTAAAATAATTTTTACTGCCTTCTCATTCTAAGATAACCTTATAAGTATTTTACTTAAATTCATATTTAAGATTTAGTTTATCACTTAAACAAACATTTATGTTTACAAACTAAACCCTATCAGAAATCAAAGGAAGAGGAAATGAATTTTTGATCTAACTTATCACTGTGTAACAAGAACAGAGAAGAACATGAAGGCATCAAACATGCACTCCTATACACAAACATATGTACAGATACTATACTCATATATATACACATGCAGGGCATCATCATCATAGAAATATGCAAGCATAGATTTATTTTTACTTAAACTTTTAAACAAAAAGTTTACTCACCGATTAAAGAGGTAGAGGGCTTGATTTTTACTTAGAAGCTTTGATTTCTTTAAAACTGAATGCTTTAGCTGCAGCTTTTGATTTAAACCCTGGAACTACTTTGATGTTTTAAGGCTTTGATTTCAGGTTGCTTGCTTTACAATTCTCAGATTTGAAAATGGCTACTGACTTGATACTCCAGGCTTGAGAAAAGAGTTTCTGGTTTGATCACGGATTTGAAAAGAATGTTTACAGGCTTGAGCTACTGGTTTGCATTTGTTTTTGGGTTGAAGCTTTTGAATCTTGATTGAATTAGAGGCTGAAGACAAATAGGGTTTTGATATTGGTTTGAAGAATTCTTCAGGATTTTAAAAATTTTGTTACAGGGTTTTTAGAGAAGATTACAGGTTTTGGTTTTGTTGAAAGTTACTTAATTTTGATGTTGAGTATGAGAATGTTTCAGGTTGATTCATGAATTTTCTGGTTTTGGAAGAATAGTTCAGGTGAAGTTTCTTTGTTTCTTAGAAATGAAAATAAGAAAAGAGATGGGAAAAAGAAAGATATATGTTTATAATATGAAAATAAGGATTTATTAGAATTAAAGAAAATAAGAATTAATTATGACACTTGTTTCAAATGTTAACACTTGTTATTGCCCATTTTTAATTAACTTACATGTGTATTTACAAACTTTAATAACCTAACACTAGTAATTATTTCATTTTTAAAAGATTTTAAAGCTTTTATATTAATTTCCATAATTAATAAATACATTTCTAAATTAATAAATACTTTCTTTATTTTATATAAATAAAACCTTTAAAAGAAAATAAAATATAAACTAATTATAATTTAAATAAAATCATATATAACATATTTAATTTATTTTAAAATGTTAATATAAAACTTTGTGTTTAATTTACTATTTAATAAACACTATCGTATATAAATAAATTCTTTTTAAGGAAAACAAATCTTATTTTAAAAAAAAAACTTATTCATATATTTTTTATATCCAAAATAATTTCAAGATATATATCCATTTAAATTCAAATTTTAAATCTAAATTCAAATTCAAATTCAATTTAAAATACAATTTAAAAATCAATTCAAATATGTATTAATTTTAAACAAACCTAAATTAAATTTGAAAATAATAACTTTATTTAAAAATCTATTTTTAAAATTAATCTCAAATATATATATATATAAACAAAGACCTTATTAACTCAAAAATAATAATTCTATTTTAAAATCCATTTATATCTATATTTAAACATCACATTATCATTTATTGATTGAACTAAATAACAATTTTACCAATTTCAATTAATTTATAAAAGAGATTATCACATTCTAAATTCCTTGAAATTCCGGGATAGCACATTCCTTTCCCCTTAAAAGATTTTTGTCCTTGAAATTTAAATAAAGTTAATCCAAAAACTTTTATTTCATTTCAACAATCCAAGCATCCATATCAGCCATACACTATCAATCAAACAACAATTTCATCCAAACAACTAATTTATTCAATCAAACAATTTAAACAAACAATTGTAGCTATCCGACACAGATCCGGATAAGCCTTCCTAAAATTATCCAGAGTTTCTCAAGACAAACTCTGAAATCCTAGCTCCACAAAACATTAACTAGATTTACCACTGTGATCCAGAGCTTCCTCTCACTCAGATCCATAAATCTGAACCAAATATCATACCACACTTAAAGAACCAACTCAACCACCAGATCCTTCTGAACTGTAGATCCCAACTATGATGGATCATTCACGTACTTCCTCAGATGAGATACGTGAAAAACATTGTGAATTCCAGCCATCTGGACTAGCAATTCAATCCTGTAGACCACAATCATTAATCCCCTCGAGCACTCGGAACTGACTAATACACCTTGGAGAAAGTTTTCCCATCTTACCAAATCCGATAACTCCTTTTAAATCGGGAAACTTTGAGAAAGAATAAATCCTTTGATCTCAAATTCCAATTGTCCTTATCTCTTGTCCACATATCCTTCTAACGATCCGACGCTGCTTTCAAACTCTTCTAGATAAGCTCCACCTTTGCTAATGCCTCACTGATCAAACTGGACCAAGAACAAGACAATCTCAACTCTACCCAATAGAATGGGAATCTTCAAGATCTTCTAAACAAAACTTCATAGGGTGCTATCTAGATACTCGCCTGATAATTATATGATAATTCCATTAAATACAGATGGTCCTTCCAAGATCCATCAGAATCCAAAACACAGCTCTCAGCACAACCTCAAAAATTCTATTCAGCCTTCCATCAGTCCGTTGATCTAGGAATGATAGGCTATACTCATACTCAAACTCGAACCCAAAACTGATCACAAAATCTCCCAAAATCCGCTAGAGAAGGCAGGATCATGATCGCTAACAATGCTGACTGAAAAACCAAGCAGTCGGACAAACTCCTTCAAGAAAAACTTAGCCAAAGATGCTACGGCACGGGTTGCCTTAACCAGAATAAAATAGGCGCTCTTAGATAACAGGTCTACAATCATCCATACTCCTTTATTTCCCTCGTTAGTCCTTGGCAAACCGTCTAAGAAATCCAAAGAAATCACTTCCCACTTCCACTTTGGAACTTCCAAAGGCTGCAACAAACCTGCGGTCTTTTGCAAATCACCTTCACTGGCTGACAGATCGCATATCCAATGATGAAAGCGACAACATCCTTCTTCAAGCTCGGCCACCAGAAGATTCTCTGACAGAACTCCTTGCCTCAAATCCTAGAAATAGAACACAAATCCTACCGATGATTCCCAAAGTTCCTTGTCTATCAATCTTAAAACTGGAATACTGCCCATTCTTGACTCAATCCATTCACTTCTGGCACACACTAAGATCCGTGTAGACCTCAAACTTACTCTTTCCTTCAAGTATAGCTAGAACAGGCACACTGGACAGCCTTGCCTTTAAATTCAAGAAAGCCTCTTCATACATGGGGTCCACTTAAAATTTGCTTCCTTCCAAGTCAACTTGGTTAAGTGCGAAGAAAGCTTAAAATAGACCTGATAAGCTTCGTATAGATCCCTGCCAAATCTGGAAAAGTGCAGACTTCTGTAGGAGTCTGCGGTTGCTTCACTCCTGAATAGTAGCTACCTTGGATGGTTCTACAGAAATACCCTCACTTGAAACAAAATGCCTCCTCAAAGTCTCTAATTCTAACCCCAAATGCCAATTGAGCTCCTCTTCAAACTTAGAGTAGACAAGAAAAACATTGATGAAAACAAGAACACGCTTATTCAACACATCCCGAGGAACTCGGTTCATCAAATCCACAAAATCTCAAAGATCTATCCAACTTGGTCACAAAGACTACGACAGAACCTCAACTGGAAAAACTAGGCCGGACAAACCTCCTCAAAGAAATTTTAGGTCTGCTTCCCCAACTTTTCTCTCTCCTTCGGCGGCATCCTTCTACTAGGCTAAACAACAGGTACAGCTTTCAGAACGAAGATGATCTGAAACTTTATCTTTCGATGAGGACAAACCTTGCTCCTCGAAAACATCCGAAAAATCTCTAACCACCTCGATGGACTCTACGCCTTTTGGTGATATCTCACTTCCAATATAGAAGGTTACTCAAATGAACTCGGAAATTATCGCAAGTCACTTTTACGATTCTTCCCAACTCAATCTCCAAAGAAACAATCCTTATACTATCCATCCAATCCATATCCAGAATAAGATCAAATCCTTTGAAATCCAATATAAAGGTTCACCAGAAAAACTGTGAGGGAGATAAGAAAATCTTAAGCCTTAACGAATCTTATCTAATTTAGTTGCTCCGCCTATAGGATTAGATACAAGGATAGGACGGTCAACCAAACAAAGAGGAAGATACAACTCTTTTAGAACTCATGTTGGAAATCCGAACAGATACCCAAAAAATTTAGATAGGTATATAATTATATAAAAATTACAAATACACGCTCTCAAGATAGACATTATTCCAGAGCCTAGGTATTATCTCAACCTATGCTCTGATTCCAAGTATAACGACCCGCCTTTCATTCCTCAGAATGACGCATCATGAATAAGAAAGAAAGAGGTAGAAATAGAATAGATAGAAGAAAGAACTCAACAAAATCAGAATCTCACAGTGGAAACAGAACAAAATATAATATATCACATAGATATTACATAGTCATTACATCAGAGTTATACAGATTACACAACATTACCACATTAGACAGTTATAAAGATCCGTCTAATACTTTTCATTCAAAATACAACAAATAAAGGCACCACGGCGGAAATAGATAGATATAGCTATGCCTGGACTTCTGCTCTATGCTATCCAACATTCGTCAAGCTAAAACCTGATCACTTGGCTACTCATAAAATTTGAGTTCCCAAGAGTTTAAGAAAAATAGAAATAAACTCCAGGTCAAACATGGGTCTGGTGTGAGTAAACGGTTAAACTTTTTAACTTTGAAAAATCTTTGAAAACAAAGGTATCACGTAAGACTTCCCACACATAAACATGGGTAAATTTTTACCTTACGCTAACCAAAACATTTGATAGGAAATCTGGTTATATTATAATAGGGTCTAGGGTTTTTATATAAATATTCACATAGCCGAAATTGTTACATTTATTAAATTCCAGCATACTAGCCGCAAAGTGGGTTATACAATCAATTCCAAGGGCACTTATTGGAGTTAGGATTTCCATACAATGGCAGGGCTACTGGGGTACCGTCCATCACAGTACATGGCCTAGATCAACGTACCAAGGATACACCATAAATCGCCTGCAACACAAGGCCGGAACCATCCCTTACTGGATAGTCTCGAATGAGACAATCCCGTAGTTGGTTGCAGATCCAACTGCCCACTATGCCGAATAGAAAGGGACGTCTAGAGAGGGGAAGCTCTTATCCTACTTGAGCGCGACTCACTTATCCTTGCAACGTCTCTCCTATTTTAGCCATTCCCGCTTGATGAGGCTTGAGGCTACGATTACCTTTATAGAACACATCTATCTTAGAATTCTCATCGCCCACCTAACGATGTTCTAAAGCATTCAATCCATACAAGTTCATTCCGGGTTCGAATGAAACCGAAGGCGTTGTCTCGTTACACTTATTTTGGAATCACCCTCAGAGTTAACGACAATAACCCTTGCACTTTGAAACTCCAACTCGATCCTCACTTTGAGATGTCGCGACCTATCGTTTAACTTGGGTCGATGTGGTTTTCAGATAATCAAATTTGATATCCGATCATGGTCTCATTAAAATCCAAACGTGTCTTCAAGGTCAAGTTGTTGAAGGTTAAATAATTCATTCCAATTCAATTCAATATTTTGAATACACACGACATTTAACACGGATAAATATCACACATCGATCGCTGATATATCAATATCACATCACAGTATATCATAACATATCATCCAATAGATATCATCCAATTCAGATATTCCACACAAACAATCATCCACAAACAGGAATTATTAATCCATATCATAATTAATTTAATTCATTTAAATTAAATTAATTACTTTAAGAATTAATCACCTAATCCTTCCCAATTTACCATTAATTAATTACAAATAAATTAATTAATCATCACTTTAATTAATCATCCCCTTAATTAATCATTTTTGATTAATTATCCTTTAACACTTTTATCAATCAATTAATTAATCTCCAATCACAAATTAGTTATTCTTTAATTATCAATTAATAAACCTTAATTATTAATTAATCTCCTTTAATACAACGTAATCAATTCTTAATTACTTTTATAATCAGTTAATTTACTTTTAATTAACTGATTAATTATCTATTAACTATTAATTAATAACCTTAATTGTTAATCAATATCTCTCAATGCAAATTAATTAATCCATAATTACTCTTATAAGCAATTAATTAATCATTAATTAATCAATTATCACTTAATTATTAATTAATAAACCTTAATTATTAATTAACAACCTTAATTACAATTTAATTAATCCTTAATCACCAGTTGATTAAATAGTTAACCAATCCTTAATTAATAGTTAATCAATCCTTAATTAAAATTTAATCAATCCTTAATTAATCTTTAATTTGAGATTAATTATCCTTTAATTATTAATTAATAAAACCTATTATTAATTAATAAATCTTAATTACAAATTAAGTACTTCTTAACTATTAATTAAGTAACCTCTAATTACTTAATTATTTACTCACTAAATAATTAATTAATCAATCTTAATTACTTAATTAATTAATTCTTAATTACTGCTTAATTACTCAATTAATTAATCTCTATTCATTAATTAATAAACTTTAATTATCTAATTAATAATCTTTAATAACAATTAATTAACCTTTAAATAATTAACTTATAACCCTTAATATTTATTAACTAAGTCAATTCATTATTCTTAATTAATTACTTAATTAATCCTTTATAATTAATTAATCAAATTAATTAATTACACTTAATTTCTTGAATTAACTTAACTAATCTCAAGACATTAGAACCTTAATTATCTTAAGATAAAACATTATCTTGTAAATACCTTAATTACCATTAACATTTTTAAAACATTTTATCATTATAATTAACTTTACTTAATTAAATCATTTAAATAAGATTTGGAGTAAAATAATCATTTAATTTAAAAGAATTAAAGTTGACAAAACTTAACTTCCTTAAAATAACTTAAAACATTATCAAGTAGAATTTTTTTTAAACTAATTTCAATTTGTATTTTAAAACTTGCTTATATAAAAATCTTAAACTTTCATTTTAGATTAAGTTTTAAAATCACTTATATTTTTTTCAAAATTTAAATTATACAAATTTTCAAAACTTCTTAATCAATAGTTAAAGAAAACAATTATAAAAGAGTAAGTTTAAATAAGAAAGTTTAAAGTAAATTTAAATTTAAATTTCAAAAACAAATTGATTTTAAAACATTTCAAAAACTGTTCCACACTACTGCTACGGGTCAAACTCGAAGACCCCTCGGGTCTAGCCCCGAGTAAACCATCCTTTCTCCCCTTTATTACAAAACGTAGATTTATTTTAAGTTTTTAAAAAACTACAGGTTTAGCCCACAAACCACTCGAGTTCAAACCCGAGTCACCACCTCAAAAACTCGATCCCACCTTCGAGTCAAAACCCAACCCCAAACAACAGACATCAAATCTCCCCTATGCACCTGCACAACCATCTGCGACGGCAGTGACCACCACCATAACCTCCGACACAATGACCATCACCCTTACACCAGTGCCCAAACATCCAAACACAAGCCCAAGCTTTAAATCAAAATCAAGAAAAGCCAGTTGAAACTGGAACCCAAAACCTCACCAGAAATCTGCCTCGAACACACATCTTCGACCACCGAAGCTGTTGTGCTTCCGGCCATGCCATGCCAACCCTCTACGCTAACAATTCCCAAAACCACGGGCCACTCGATCACCCAGAGGTAAAGCAGTGATCCCATTTCCCAGACTCGACCAAATCAGGGTTAAAAACCTAAATCGCTACGTCGTCGATGCTAGGGTGAAATATTCACCTCCATGCCATTTTTTTGGAACTCCCTGAACCTTCCGCCAAGTTTCCGACCACCGAAAATCCCTTGGCCACCAGAATTTCCGAAAAACCAAATTCCAGTCAACTTTGGATTGCTTATCCAATTCAATATTAAAAATTATGATTTAAGTTCTAAAAATCCTAAGTTTCGAAGTCGATTCAAGATATAATACTGAAACAACAAATTAAAATGATTTATTTTAACATGTTTTAAAAGAATTTTTATTGCCTTCTCATTCTCAGATAATCTTCGAAGTATTTTACTTAAATTCATATTTAAGATTTAGTTTATCACTTAAACAAACATTTATTATTTACAAACAAAACCCTATCAGAAATCAATGGAAGAGGAAATGAATTTTTGATCTAACTTGTCCTCTGTAACAAGAACAGAGAAGAACAGGAAGGCATCAAACATGCACTCCTATACACAAACATATGTACAGATACTATACTCATACACACACACACATGTAGGGCAACATCATCATAGAAATATGCCAGCATAGATTTATTTTTACTTACACGATTAAACAAAAAGTTTACTCACTGATTAAAGAGGTAGAGGGCTTGATTTTTACTAGGAAGCTTTGATTTACTGAATGCTTTAGCTACAGCTTTTGATTTAAACCCTGGAATTACATTGATATTTTAAGGCTTTGATTTCAGGTTGCTTGCCTTACAAATATCAAATTTGAAAATGGCACAGACTTGATACTCCAAGCTTGAGAAAAGTTGATTCTGGTTTGCTCACAGATTTGAAAAGAATGTTTACAGGCTTGAGCTACTGGTTTGCATTTGTTTTTGGGTTGAAGATTTTGAATCTTGATTGAATTACCGGCTTAAGACAAACAGGGTTTTGATTTTGGTTTGAGGAATTCTTCAGGATTTTGAAAATTTTGTTATAAGGTTTTTGGTGAAGATTACATGTTTTGGTTTTGTTGTAAATTACTTAGTTTTGATGTTGAGTATGAGAATGTTTTAGGTTGATTCATGAATTTTCTGGTTTTGGAAGAATAGTTCAGGTGAAGTTTCTCTGTTTACTATAAATGAAAATAAGAAAAGAGATGGGAAAAAGGAAGATATATGTTTATATTGTGAAAATAAGGATTTATTTAGAATTAAAGAAAATAAGAATTAATTATGAATCTTGTTTCAAATGTTAACACTTGTCATTGCCCATTTTTAATTAACTTACTTGTGTATTTACAAACTTTAATAACGTAACACTTGTAATTATTTCTTTTTTTTTGTGAAAAATGTGTGATCCTCTACGAATAGAGGAGAGAATACATGTGAATATATGTATGTATGTATGTATGTATGTATGTATGTATGTATGTATGTATGTATGTATGTATGTATGTATGTATGTATGTATATCACGAAAATAAGGTGCTGCCAACATGCATGGCAGGTAACAAAAACCAAATACATATACATATCAAATCTTAGGTACTCCTACAATGAGTTCCGACAAGGCAACCACCCATCACAGCTCGATATCGAGCTCCGGCTTGGCCACCATCCGATATTAAGGTGTTAGAAGTACCTAAAAACTAGAGGAAAAACAAAAACTACTGGATGACATCCCAGACTAATGAGGAAGCTCCAACCAACTGAATCATAAGAGGTGAATAAGCATCTACTCTGAAGTGGATCTACTGAAAAGAGAAACCACTCTGATGCCTCTGAACAAGAGAAAGGGGGTACAAAACTGAAGAATATATCCACTTAAGAAAAGTACTCCATAGTGAAGATAACAGAATACTAAATCTGAGGAGAAACTGCTAGAAGTCCTGGATGAAGATACTCTGCTCTGATAACCTCTCTACCATCTGATGTCCAGCAATATGAAGATATGAAAACCTGCAAAATGAACCTGATATCCTATCTCCCATACCTATAACTGGAAAATGACTAAAAAAATTAGAATGATACATACATATGTATATTTATATAACAAATATACATACATACATATATATATATATATATATATTTATAAGGAAGGAAATAAAAATCTGAATAAGACTAACTGGACAATAATAGTATAAATGAAATACCTAAAAACCAATACCAAACAGAGACTAGTACAAATATTGAGACGGATCTATCTTATGAACCTTCAATCATAAGTGAGTTATGATTAGAAGTGAAATCATCATCTAAATTGGAGAAAATATTAATAATACTATTATTAATGTTAAAAAAATTATTGTTGTGTTTAAAAGAATTAATACTATGATTAACCTTGTTAAGATATCTTTTGAAGAAGATATTTTTAGCCAATTTATATTTGGGGTTAAGGGATCCAATTAAAACAAAAGGAAGAAATTGTAAAAATAAATTTTTTTAAATGACAATTATTATTATTGAAAATTCTTTGATTTCTTTCAAACCAAATAAATCAACTAATAATAATGAATAAAGTGTCTAGTAAAAATCTAATATTCTTTTTGAACTTGAATCTATAATTATTCCAGTAGAATTCACAATCCGAAATTTTAGTTGTTATATTAAAATTAAAAAATTTAAGAGTATTAATTAGAATGTAATTAGAATCCATACAATTAAAGTATATATGATTAATGTCCTCAAGATACAGATTACAAAAATAACGTTTATTATCATTTTGAATATTTTTTCTCTTTACAAATTTGATTGTATTAAGTTTTCCATGAAGAATTAACCACATGTGAATTTTGGATTTGGGAGGAGCATTAGATTTTCACATATATTTAAATGAGTTATTTATTGTACCGGAAAAATAATGAATCTGTAGAAAGAATTAGAAGTATATTTTTTACCTTTATCCCATTCCCAACTAATAAAATCATTATCATTATCAATATTATAAAGATTTAATCTAGCATAAAGCAAACAAAATTGTCTAAAAGTTGGATCAACTAAAATTCTGTTAAAACTGAAATTCCAAGGAGGATCATTTTCGGGAGAATAAACTTCATTGATTAAAGCATACTTAAAGTTACAAATTTCATACAGATCCTTAAATTCTATCTTAAGAGGCAAGATCAAAATTCAACGGTCATGCCAAAACGAAGTACGATTACCAGAATGAACAATTGTATTTATTCCTAAACTAAATATCTCATTATATTTTAAAATGTTTTTCCAAAAGTTAGATATATTTTGAGTGGCTGGAGAAGCAATTTGATATAAATTGCTATTTCCATTATAGTAATATTTAGAAATGATCTCTTTCCAAATAGCGTTATCATTTATATCTTTAAACTTCCAAAGCCATTTACCTAACAGAGACAAATTCATATTACGCAAATTAATAACACCTAAACTACCTTCCTTTTTGGCCTTACAGACGGTTTCCCAATTTACTAGACATTTAATACTATTATTAGAGTTTTCTCCTCTCCATAAGAAATCTCTTCCAATCTTATCAATTTTATTAATAACCCAATCTTGAAACAAATGTAAGGACATCCACTAAATCGGAAGAGCTGATAAAACCGAATTTATTAAAACTAGTCTACCTGCTCTAGATAGAAATCTCCCATTCCAGTTAGAAATCTTATTTTAAATTTTATCAATGATAATAATCTAGTCGTCATGTTTGAGTTTGGTGGGTCTAATTTCAAAACCGAGGTAGTCGAAAGAAAAGTTCATAGTTTTGCAATTAAGAGTATTAGAAACTAAGTTTTCAACTTTATCAAAATCGTTTAAAACTAAGACGGAACTTTTGCCAAATTTTATTTTTAAACTGGATAAACGTTCAAAACTATAAAGGATAAACTTAAGGGTAATGATGTGACTAGGAAGATGGGAAGAAAAAAGTAAGGTATCATCAGCAAATTGAAGAACCGATAAACCATTATGTGAAATTTCATTGCCTACACGTCCAAGAGATCCATTATCCACAGTTCTTTTAATAATTTTAGAAAAAACAATAGCAGCTAAGTTAAATAATAAAGGCGATAAGGGATCCCCTTGCATTAAACCTCTCTTAGATTGAATTCTATTACCTAATATACCGTTAACCATAATACTAGAGTATCCAGTCCTAAGCAAAGTCAAAATCCAATTGATCCATCTATGACCAAAACCTCTAGCATAAAAAATATCTACAAGAAAAACCCCAATCCACTGAATCAAAAGCGTTAGCAAAATCAAGTTTTAAAATCGCAGAAGTTATGTTATTCTTACAACAGTAATTAACATATTTTTGAACAACTGCCACTCCATCAGTGATATTTCTCCCTTTAATAAAAGCCGATTGTGAACAATCTATTAGTTCATTCATTCTTTTACTAAGTCTATTAGCTAGAACTTTAGAAATAATTTTAACCGAACAGTTAATCAAAGAAATAGTCTAAAATCTTTTAAGTTTTTAGCTCCTACTTTTTTGTGTAGCAAAATAACATTTGCGAAGTTAAATCTTCCTAATTGCAAATTACAATTGTAAAAATCATTAAACATATTAACTAAGTCAAATTTTAAAACGTCCCAAAAAGTATTATAAAATAAAATAGGAAGCCTGTCAGGTCCCGGGGATTTACCATTTGGCATGTCATTAATTGCTTTTCTAATTTCTTCTTCAATAAAAGGATTATCTAACTCTGATAGATCAATAACAGAATCAGATGGATATAGATCTATCCATCTAACATTGATTCTATGTTTGATTTTAGAACCAAAAATATCCTTATAATAGCCTATAAAGGCCTTGTTAAGACCTCTTTGATCAACTAACTCTATATTATTAACAAATATAGAGTTAATTGTATTACTACATTTTCTACCACTAGCTATATCATGAAAAAAATTGGTATTATTATCACCTTCGTTGATCCATTGAATTCTGGATCGCTGTTTCCACATTACCTCCTCCTTTTCTAAAATAGAATTTAATTCATCTTTTAAATTAGCAAGAACATTATGTTCACTTATATTTAGAGATCTAGATTCTTTTATCTTATTAATTTTAAGCAGTTCATTAAGAATATTATCCTTTTTAATTTATAGATTGCCAAAAACATTTTTGTTCCAGTTTTTAAGAAAAATCCTAAGATCCCTAAGTTTAGAAACAAAAGCTTTTGCAAAATTTTCCTTATTTTTGATACTATGGAAACTCAAAGAAACCCATTTACCTTTAACTAGATTCACAAAGTTAGATTCCAAAAGCCACATCTTTTCAAATTTAAAATTGTTAATAATAACTCTGTGGTATTCATAAGTTAGTATAATTGGACAATGATCGAAGTATGTATAAGGTAAACCAGTGACTCTGTAGATTGGGAATTTGTCTTCGATTTCATCATTAACAAAAAATCTATTGAGAAGAGCCATGGTTAGATACTCTCTAGCATTATTCCAAGTAAACTCTCTATTAGAAAGGGGAATTTTAATCAAATTAGAATTAATAATAAATTGATCGAATTCCTCCATTGTAGAGTAATCCCCTTCCCTAGGATAATGCTCACCAATGAAATGCATAACATTAAAATCACCCTCCAAAATCCAAGAACCCAAAGCAAAGGATCTAAAATCTAGGCACATTCCATAAAATTCTTCGATTAATTTTAGAATTAGGTCCGTAAACATTAGAAATATTTAAAAAAGAGTTATCATAAAGATTAATAAGTATAACATGAAGAGAATGCTGTTTAACAATACATTGAAGTAATTTAAAATAATTATCCCGCCACCCTATCATTAATCCCCCTGAAGTACCCACAGAAGGTTAAAAAAACCCATTTTCTAAGATGATACCCACCTAATCTTCTAAAAAACCAAACACCAGGACATCAAATTTTAGTTTCTTGAAGCAATGCAATGTCAATCAAATAATCTTTAAAGAACGCTCTAACCTTACCATACTTATTCAAGTCGTTCAGACCTCTAATGTTCCAACTAATGATCCTCATAAACCAATAGTACTAGCCCTATATAATTCCTTACGCCTAATATACTCTTTATCAATCTCAATATCAGAAAAGATAAAAGATGTAACATAGGCAAGCTGACTAAACTCGGAAGATGATAAATTGCCTAATGCATAAGTGGAGTATGTACTACCCATAAAAGAACTCATACCTGAGCCTGGAATCATAGCGCCACACGTGGCACTCGATCTAAGTGACTCACCCATAGTCTGCGGTTGGCAGTTGCATATCCTAGCACTTCTATGAATCGGTCCACTAGAAACTACTGATTTCTTACCCCTTCTTTTCTTCGATAGAACAGAGCAAGGAACAAATCTACTACCACTTTATAGCCATTTAGAATTAACTGAAATAGACTCTGTCTCCACATCAGAATTCAAAAAAGAACCACCATCATCTGAAGTGATTCCAGAAGCAACAACTGCCTTCCTATGATTATCATTTCCAAAGTACTCTAAAGATTCACTACAGTGACATAGTGTATCACTAGTGCATGTATGCACGTCTACTGAAGACTCTGAATTTACCATCCTAGAAACATTATTAACCTCCAACAAGTTATCAAATCAGCCAGAGCCTCACCAACATCCAAAACCTCAACAACTACAGAACCCATAATCCAATCCAAACTATCAGTATAATTCAAATTAGTTTCAAAAAAATATTTAGATTCGCTCAAACATATACTGATATCATCAATGCTCAATACTGCAGCATTATCAGTTAATAAAACATCAACGAAAAAAATCTGGCATAATATCTAAATCTGTAGGACGAAGCAAACAAGAATTTGAGAGATCCAACATATTGTCTAAAAAGTTCTTCCCATCCAACTTTGATTCATAAAATTCATTTTTGAACCCCACTGGCTCCTGTTCTATTAAATCAAAATCCATCATTTGAAGGGATTCAGACCAATCCAACCTAATAGTATTCGAGAAACAACTAACTAAAGAGTTTACCCCTTCTCTGTTATCAGAACTTGATATACTTTCATTCAACTCATTCGAGAATTTAGCTATATGTTCCAAGTTATCAATCTATCCACCATCGCCATCAAGATCATTAAAGTCAGCAAGACAATCAAAAGAATTAGAAATGTTAATCTCAAATTTATCCTGAACACGACAATTGGATTTGTGATTTTTGATACAAATAGAAGTGAAAACATCTTCCCTTTTTTGAATCCAGTCGAACATGATTCTGAACAACACACTTCATAACATAGAGAAACAACTGGATCCAAAAGAATAGGATCAAAACCTTGATTAACTTCTTTAGCAGCAAGAAAACTAGGAATAATCAACTCCACGAACTCAGATGAATCAGGCTATTTAACCGGTAAAACTGATTTATCGAGAAACTCTTCTGTATTAGCGACTAAACTATTTTTGATATTCGGTTCATTAATAATATCGAAATGGCAGAGTAAATCGTCAAGATAATTAATTCCTAAATCCTTCTTGAGCTAGAGTTGATCGATCAATAAGCCCCTCAACTTTAGATATTTCAAGGAGAATTGAAATCCATGATTAACCACTGTTGGATTTGATTTACCTTGGTTCTGTCCCTTATTTACTCTAACTTCTGATTTGCCAAAGTAGTCTTCAGGGTTGCCAAATCTTTCGATGTATCCCCTACCTATGTTCGGTTCATTGATTGTGTTAAAATGACATAATAACTCATCAAGAAATTCAATACCTTCATTTTTCTTGAACCAGAGATAGTCGATCGAAATTCCTTTCAGTAATCAGAATTTCAAAGCAAATTGGAACCCATGGTTGATCGACGAAGAGTTAGATTCAGAGGAAACTAACTTCGTCCCACAATCCTTGCTCCTATGCCCAAAAAATCCACAAGAAAAGCATATAATTGGCTCACGGCAATGTTTCGCGAAGTGGTTTAGATCTCCGCATCTAAAACAAAAATTCTTTCCTCTCCTAGTATCGATCCATTTCGACTTTGTTTTATTGACAGTCGATCTTTGAGATGAATACTGGTTCTTTACAACTTGAGCATATGAGATTGGAGGAGGATTACAATTAAGGACATTAGAGCTTCTAAAGAGATTAAAAGAATTCCCAGAAAACGATGAGAACTGAGAACGAGATTCTTGATAGGTCGCCATTAAGCTTTAAGTTTCAAACACTTGTAATTATTTCATTTTTTATATTTTTAAAAGATGTTAAAGCTTTTATATTAATTTCCCTAATTAATAAATAGATTTCTAAATTAATAAATTCTTTCTTTATTTTATATAAATAAAACCTTTGAAAGAAAATAAAATATAAACCAATTATAATTTAAATAAAATCATATATAATATATTTAATTTATTTTAAAATGTAAATATAAAACTTTTGTATTTAATTTACTATTTAATAAACACTATCTTATATAGGTAAATTCTTTTTAAGGAAAACAAATCTTATTTTTAAAGAAAAATTATTCACATATTTTTATATACAAAATAATTTCAAGATATCTTTCCATTTAAATTCAAATTTTAAATCTAAATTCAAATTCAAATACAATTTAAAATCTAATTTAAAAATCAATTCAAATATATATTAATTTTAAACAAACCTAAATTAAATTTGAAAATAATAACTTTATTTAAAAATCTATTTTTAAAATCAATATCAATTATATATATATATAAACAAACACCTTATTAACTTAAAAATAATAATATATTAAGATCCATTTATATCTATATTTAAACATCACATTACCATTTATTGATTGAAATAAATGACAATTTTACCAATTTTAATTAATTTATAAAAGAGATTATCGCATTTTAAATTCCTTGAAATTCTGGGATATCACATAATGTTTGATGATGATATGCTTGAATTATGGTTTAGTTAAATTTAAACAAGATTGTTTAAATGATGATTCATGCGGTTTTAAACCAAAAATGTGTGAAATCGATGTCTAAAGCCATGGAAAAAATTTATATTATGCAAAACATGATTGTAGAGTTGGGTTTTAAGTTTTATAATTTTCCAAGCTATGGAAAGATTATTATGAATTTTTAAGTGAAAATCTAGCACGTTGGGTTTATAAACTTATTTTAGAAAATATATTGAGAATTTGGGTTTGAAATTTTGATATGTTAGATGACATGATCAAAGTAAATTTCTATGATTTTTGGAAAATTTTCTTAAATGATATGATAAATGAAATAGATTATTTTGAGAATAGGATCAAAATGATTTATGTATAAATTAAAAGGATGGTTTTATCTGCAAAAATTTAAGTTTGATACTTATCCAAAAACAAAAGGGCAGTTAGTTTTGAAAAGCATGGGAGAAGTTAAGGCTACCAATAAGAAATCTACAGGTAGGCAGGTTAGTTTATATAAGTTGATTAATTTGGAATTTAACCCAGAAAAACTAGTTTGGCCTCTATTTAGAGTACCTTTCTCCCCTTATCTTTCGCCTTCGACTATGTTGAAACCGCATTTAACAAAAAACAATACACAGAGTAACATCTAGGTGGTACAAAGTGGATTGGAGAAAGCCGAAAGGTGTGGAGTCGAAAGTATAGCTTCCGATGGGGTTGTTACCTCAATTTGTTTTAAAAAGAAAAGAACATGCCTTTATTTTACTAAGCTTTTGAATTAATTGATATGTATGTTTTCGGAAGGAGTTCTTTTAATCATAAATCAATGTTTTGAAAGAAGGGGTTCCAACACAGTCAAAACCCTACCACTGATTCATTTACCTTTCGAGTGTACTGAAGTTATTAATGTTGTTGATAGGTATTATTTGTTTTGAAGTTATATTAAGTCGCTTCCTAAATGCTTTCGAAAGGGTTGTGTGTTTCGAAAGCCATGGCTTTGAAAGTGATTTTGAAGCTACCCTTTAGTATTTTAAATATATGTTTCTGACTCTATCGACAGGGATGGTTTTGACACCTTCATAAATTTCCTAATATATATATGATAAAGAATGGTTTCGAAAGAGATACTTTCATTTATATATTTCTTAGACCCAAATAATATTTTTAAAAGTAAACCCAATGATGTTAAAAGCGGGATTTTCAATGCTCTAGGAAGAGATACTTCAAATGGTTTCGAAGCTATGCTTCTCATAATTAATAAGTAACACTTCATTATATTCTAAAGATTTCAAAAGAAGGATTTTAAAGTGTATTTAAAGGCAAAAGCCAAATGTTTTAAAAAGAGATATATGCTTTCGAAGGAGGCTATCCAGTGAGGTCGAAAGCAAGGTTTCAAAGGTTTCGAAAGTAGTTTTCAAAATAAAAAACCCAATCTCATTTAAAAGAAAAACCATGGCATATTAGTAAATAAAGCATTTTGAAATGGAATTTATGAAGAAGTCTTAGTGTGGTAAGGGAGTTAACCAAGTTATATCATTTGCTTCTTTATATCTGTATATATTCATGAACCCAAAATGGTATCTTGGGGAAGGGCAGAATAACTAGTTAGGTTGAACCAGTAGTGAATAAAACTTAAAGATATTAGCAGGGGCCAATAGGTTCACAGTAAGCCCATGAAAACTATGTAAAGGAAAAGATATTGGCAGAGGCCAATAGGTTCATAGTTAGCCCATGAAAACTATGTATAATTAGAGATGTCAATTAAACAGATTTGCAATTAGTACATGAAAACTATATCCGGATAAGAAAATGAAATATTGACAAATAATCAATTGGTTTCTAGTCAGCACATGAAAAGTAAGGTAAAAGAAAGATATTGACAGTTAGTCAATAGGTTCCTAATTAGCCAATGAAAACTGGGATATATAAATGATGTTGGTGTTACAAATAGGTTTATAGTAATCCCATGAAAACTAAATAAACGGAAGCGAGTCCAAGAATGTTTAACATGTTATTAGTCAGCCATGAAAACTATTAGGTTAATAATAACCTTAAAATTTGTAACTATGACAGATAGTCAAAATGAATGGGAACGGGTAATCCAGAATAGATTTAATTATTTTGCATATCATCATATAATAATGTTTTGAATTGAATTAACCATTGTGGATGTAGGAGCACAGAAAATGGTTTAAAAAGGTTTTAAGGTACTAGTGAGGGGGAAAACGTTTCACAAAGCGACGTGGTCTCACTAGATATCTAAATGATTTGAGATGGTAGATTATTATTCATATCAGGCTTTATCTCTGACTCGAAGTTTATATTTTCCCCTCAAACTCTCGGATACTCAATTGACTTTTAGCTTGAGATTTGAGGTTTTCAGGTACCTCTTTTGACGAATAAGCTTCCAGAGTCGTGCAGAAGGCATTTAGTTATTTGATTTCTTTCTCATGTGATTCTGCTATATTGTTTTGTTAAGGAAAATGTTTTTATTGCCTATTATATACTCTGATCACCAAGGAGGCATCTTCATATGTCTCTTTTGGAGTATATTGTAATAATTATATTTTTTTGAATGTTGTTAACGTTGTAGGATTATATAAAGAATGTTGAAATGGGTTTTTGGATTAGAATGTGAAAGTCATTTTGAAAATTTTAAACCTTTTCCATATCCATGTGTTTCTGGTATATCAATTTATCCAACATTACCATATTTCGTCGCCGAGTATTAACATCTATGGATGACTGCAACATTCATAACCTCTAGTTTTGGGTTTCCAAGTGGGGCTGCAACATTCATAACCGCTAGTTTTGGGCTTCCAAGTGGGGGATGTTACAAGTTGGTATCAGAGCATAGGTTTATGAAAACTTAAGTAATTTAAACTCAAAACGATTTCCAAAACATAATCCAATGAATCAGAAATATGATAGGGGTCAGGGTTAACACAATTATAACGTACTTGTGTTTGATATATATATATATATATATATAAGTACATAATTCCCATTCTCTTAGACTGTTCTTCTGTATCTGACTAAGACTCGTATACAGATTTATGAGAAAGAAGATATGGAAGCAGAAAACGGAAGAGGAAATCTAGGTGAAGGAGCACCACAACAGATGGAAATGCTCATCCTAATACCTGGAGGAACCAACGTCGATAGGATAACTCTAATCAAAATGCGAAAGCCAATGTGGATGCTGGAATTTCGCCAGTAGATGAGGGGATGATGTATCAATTCCTTGCTAATTTGATGCAAGCAGGATTTGTTGGAGTGGCTAGGAATATTGGAGGAGAAAATTCTTTATTTCATGTTGGGAATAATTATGCCAAATTGAATAGAGATTAGACCAGTTTGGGTGAAAAGCCGTTTATGAGAACGAAAGATGCTATAGAAGCAGATAATTGGCTATTACACTGTGAAAGGATTTTCTTCGATTTGAGTTTAGAAGATGAGCAGAAGATAAGGTTGGCTTCTAGGAAGTTGTAGGGGTCAACACTTCATTGGTGAAATGGTGTGACTGTAGGAGTTTTGGAGAAAGAGTTGACTTGGGTTGATTTTCGAAGGAGATTCGAACAGAGATTTATTTCTGAAGTTGCCAAGTCAACATTGATGAGAAGATTTATGGATTTAGTTCCAGGAGACATGTCAGTTATCGGGTATGCAAATAAATTTGATGAACTATCTCAATATGGATACGCTACTATAGACATTGACATCAGAAGGAATGGAAGGTTCATTCGGGGACTGAGACCTGAGCTTACTGGAGTGACCCTGACTCATATCTGTGATCCCTGTAATATGGTAATGGAGATGGCTATTCGACACAAAGAGATGCTTGCTATTTATGAAAGAGAGAAGCCAATTGAATACTAGGGTCCTCAAGGTAAAAAGAGGAAGCTCTTCAAAAGGAAAGGAGCCTAAAAGGTATATTCAGCCAAGAAGTCAAAAGATGACTTACTGCTACAAATTTGACAAGAAGGGTCATTTTGCTAGCGAGTGCTGGTCAGGCAAGGGGCTAAAGAAGGCTGCGGATAAGAAGCATGTTAAGTGCTACAATTGCGATCAATTTAGGTATTGCAAGAACCAGTGTCTAGAGCTAGTTAAGGTAGAAAAATGAAAGGTTTTTACTGTTCAACCACCATCTTCTTCAAAATCAACTGCAGTAGATAAGGGAATGACTGTGATGGATGGTACATTTTTGATTCGAAGTATTCCAGTTAGGATACTATTTGATATCGGTGCATCACATTCATTTATATCTTAGAATCTAGTTGATAAGTTATGTTTAAACCTACCTACCTTATTCTTCCTTAAGGTTGCCAATCAAGTAGGAGGGTATGCAACTCTAGGGATGAGGTGTGACCAGTTAGAACTTGATTTGCTAGGTCATATGTTTTTATGTAGTCTGTATATTTATAATTTCATAGATTTTGAGATCATTTTGGGTATGGATTGGTTGGGTAGATATGAGGCTAGGATATTTTGCCAGAAGGTCAAGTTTCCATGTCATGTAGTTTCGAAGGAAGGTTTGGCAGTAAATCCAGTTAAGATTAAAGCTGTCAATAATTGGAAGAGACCAGAGACGGTAACCGAGATCTGAAGTTTTCTCAAACTTGCTGGCTATTATCGAAAATTTACCAAAGATTTTTCGTGAATAGTAGTACCTCTGACTAAGTTAACCAGGAAGGATGTGAAGTTCATTTGGTCCGACAAATGTGAGGGAGGGTTCCTTAATTTAAAACATTTGTTGTCCAACACACCTGTGTTAGTTATTCCATATGGAAACCAAGGGTTGATGGTATACGCTGATGCATGTGGAACTAGATTGGGAGCTATATTGATGTAGAATGGTAAAGTTATTGCACATGCTTCTTGACAGCTTAGACTGCACAAGGTAAGATATCCTACTCATGATTTGGAGTTGGTTGCGGTGATCTTCGCATTGAAGATTTGGAGACATTATCTCTTCGGAGAGAGATTTGAGCTATACATTGATCATAAGTACTTAAGATATTTATTCTCTCAAAAAGAGGTTAATATGCGACAGTAGAGGTGGCTGGTGCTTTTTGGCAGCTTATGGTTTTGGTATAGATTATACACCTAGGAAAGGAAATAAGGTAGCAGATGCCCTTAATAGAAAACATCAGACTATGGTGTTAGCTATGTTGGCAGAATGGAAATATTTAGAAACCTTGACTATGTGTACCATAAAGTCGAGATCTACTACTGGTTCTACTCAGAGTACGGCTATGTTGGCCTGCTTAGAGGTTCGACCAGTGCTGATCGAGAGGATAACTTCTAAACAGAAAGAGGATCCAGAATGAGCTGACAAGATTTGAAGACTCAATATGGGATCCGAGGTCAATGATCTTAAAGATTTTGGCATCGACCAGAGAGGATGGTTGAAAAAGAAGGGACGCTTATGTGTTCCAAAGGTAGAGAGCTTGAGAAGAGAAGTTCTAGAAGAATGCCATCGATCCAAGTTTACGGTTCATCCTGGAGGAACCAAGATGTATCAAGATATGAGAGGAGCTTCTATTGGGAAAGCATCAAAAGAGATGTTGGCTTATGGGTTAGGCAGTGTACCAACTATCAATAAGAGCACCCATTTCATTCCAATCAAGTTAACTAGGACGACGCCTGTTTTGGTGAAGTTGTTCATGAAGAACATAATTAGACTCTATAGAATTCCTAGTCGCATAATCAGCGACACAGATGCATTATTCACTAGCAAATTTTAGAGAAGTCTATAGAGAGTATTAGGTACCAAGCTCATGATGAGTGCAGTATATCAACCATAGACAGATGGGAAAACTGAAAGAGCCAATAAGATAATCGAAGATTTGTCGAGAGCTTGTATACTAGATTTTGGTGGATCTTGGGAAGATCACCTGCATTTTTTTTGAATTTTCCTATAATAGTAGTTATCAGATTAGTATAGGAATGGCACCTTTTAAAGATTTTTATGGAAGGTTATGCAAATCCCCAGCATGTTGGTTAGAGACCGGAGGCAGATTAATCTTAGGTCCAGATATAGTTAGAGAGGCATTAGAGATGATTGAGTTAATCCGGGATCAGACGAAGGAAGCTGAGTCCAGGCCGAAGACTTACGCAGATAAAAGACATAAATATCTAGATTTCTCAATTGGAGACAAGGTTTTTATTAAGGTGCCACCAATGAAGGGAGTGATACGATTCAAAAAGTCAGGGAAGCTAGCCTAAAATATGTTGGTTCATTCCCCGTTATAGAAGCTCTTGTATGGAGTAGAATTGCGAGCAATATGGAAGGTGTCCATAATGTATTTCATATGTCTCATCTTTGCAATTATGTGCATGATCCAGAGACTACCATTCCTCTAACAGAATTTGAAGACTTGGTAATGGAGCCTAATTTGACAGTTGTTAAAAACCAGTTCGGGCTGTGGCGAGAGATGAGAGAAGATTGAGATCCTAGATAGTCAAGTTGGTGAAAGTGCAGTGGAGCGACAAAAATAAAAACTAAGCAAATAGAGAAGAAGCGGGCATTAAAAAGAAAAAAAGAAAAGGAAATTCAAAGAAAAAGTTAAAGAATTAAAGGGGGGAAATCAATCTTGTCTCAATCCATTTTCCATATCAAAGATTAAGGTGAATAATAATTTCTATCTCTGTTTGTTGAATATATGTTTTGGAATTAAGTTTAAATTCATATATATAATGTTTGATGATGATATGCTTGAACTATGGTTTATTTAAATTTAAACAAGATTGTTTAAATGATGGTCATGCGTTTTTATACCAAAAACGTGTGAAATCGATGTCTAAATGCCATGGAAAAAAATTTATGTTAAGCAAATCATGATTGTACAGTTGGGTTTTAAGTTTGATAATTTTTCAAGCCATGTAAAGATTATTATGAATTTTTTAGTGAAAATCTAGCACGTTGGGTTTATAAAATTATTTCAGAAAATATATTGAGAATTTGGGTTTGAAATTTTGATACGTTAGATAACATGATCAAAGTAAATTTCTATGATTTTTGGAAATTTTTCTTAGGTGATATGATAAACAAAATAAATTATTTTGAGAAGAGGATCAAAATGATTTACATATAAATAAAAAGGAAGGTTTTATCTGCAAAAGTTTAAGTTTGATACTTATCCAAAAATAAAAAGGCGGTATGGTTTGGAAAGCATGGGAAAAGTTAAGGCAATCAATGAGAAATTTACATATAGGTAGGTTAGTTTATATAAGTTGCGTAGTTTAGAATTTAACCCGGAAAAACAGGTTTCGCCTCTATTTAGAGTACCTTTCGCCCCTTACTTTGCACCTTCGACTATGTTGAAACCCCATTTTACAAAATCCAATACTAGAGTACCATCTAGGTGGTACATTATAGATTGGAGAAAGGAGGAAGGTACGTAGTCAAAAGTATACCTTCCGATGGGGTCGTTACCTTAATTTGTTTTAAAACGATAAGTGTCTGCCATTATTTTACTAAGCTTTCGACTAAGTCGATATGTATTTTTTCTAAAGGAGTTCTTTTAATTATAAATCAATGCTTTTAAAAGAAAGGGTTCCGACACGGTCGAAACCCTGCTGCCGATTCTTTTACCTTTCGAGTGTATTGAAGTCATCAGTGCTTTTGATAGGTATTGTTTGTTTTAAAGCTATATCAAGTCGCTTCCTAAATGCTTTCGAAACGATTATGGGTTTCGAAGGCAATGGCTTTGGAAGGGGTTTCGAAGCTATTCTTCAGTATTTTAAATATATGCTTTCGACTCTATCGAAAGGGATGGTTTTGACACCTTCGTATTTCCCAATATTTATATGTGATAAAGAATGGTTTCGAAAGAGATACTTACGTTTATAAATTTCTTAGACCCAAATAATATTTTTAAAGGTAAACCCAATATTGTTGAAAGGGGATTTTCAATACTCTAGGAAGAGACACTTCCAATGGTTTCGATGTTATGCTTCTCATAATTAATAATTAACACTTCATTATATTCAAAAGGTTTCGAAAGAAGGGTTTTTAAAGCGTATTTAAAGGCAAAAGACAGATGCTTTGAAAAGAGATATATGCTTTCGAAGGAGGATATCCAGTGAGGTCGAAAGTAAGGTACCAAAGGTTTCGAAAGTATAGTCTTCAAAACAAATAACCCAATCTCATTTAAAAGCAAAACCATGGCATATTAGTAAATAAAGTATTTTCAAATGGAATTTATGAAGAAGTCTTAATGTGTTAAAGGAGTTAACCTAGTTATATTGTTTGCTTCTTCATACATGTGTATATTCACATTATAATGAAACCAAAATGGTATCTTAGGGAAGGGTAGACTAACCAATTAGGTTGACCCAATAGCGAGTAAAAACAAAAGATATTGGCAGGGGCCAATATGTTTACAGTAAAACCATGAAAACTATGTAAGGGAAAAGATATTGGCAGGGGCCAATAGGTTCATAGTTAGCCCATGAAAACTATGTATAATTAAAGATGTTAGTTAGACAGGTTTACAGTCAGCCCATGAAAACTATATCCAGAGAAGAAAATGAAATATAGATAGATAGTCAATAGGTTCATAGTCGGTCCATGGAAACTATATCCAGATAAGAAAATGAAATATTGGCAGATAGTCATTAGGTTCCTAGTCAGCCCATGAAAACTAGGGTAAGAGAAAGATATTGACAGTTAGCCAATAGGTTCCTAGTCAGCCCATGAAAACTAGGATAAAGAAATGATATTTTTGTTACTAATAGGTTCACAGTAATCCCATGAAAACTATATAAATGGGCAGGGAGTGCATCAATGTTTAACCAGTTATTAGTCAGCCATAAAAACTAATAGTTTAATAGTAACCCTAAAAACTATAACTATGAGAGATTGTCAAAATGAACGGGATCGGTAATCCAGAATAGATTCAATTGTTTTGCATATCATCATATAATAATGTTTTGAATTGAATTAACCATTGTGGATGAAGGAGCATAGAAAATGGTTTAAAAAGGTTTTAAGATACTAGTAAGAGGAAAACCGTTCCGCTAAGCGGCGTGGTCTCAATAGATATTTAAATGATTTGAGATAGTAATTATTATTCACATCAGGCTTTATGTCTGACTCGTAGTTTATGTTTTCCCCTTAAACTCTCAGATACTCATTTGATTTTGAGTAGCTTGAGATTTAAGGTTTTCCGATGTCTCTCTTGAAAAATAAGCTTCTGGATTCGTGCAGGAGGCATGTAGTTACTTGAGTTCTTTCTTATTTGATTATGCTGTATTGTTTTGTTAAGGCAAATGTGTTTATTGCCTACTATATACTCTGAACACCAAGAGGGAATCTTCATATGTCGCTTTTGAAGTATATTGTAATAGTTATAATTTTTTGAATGTGGTTAACGTTGTGGGATTATTTAAAGAACGTTGAAATGGGTTTTTGGAATGGAATGTGAAATTTGTTTTGAAGATTTTAAACCTTTTCCATATCCATATGTTTCTGGTATATCAATTTATCTAACATTACTGTATTTGTTCGCCGAGGATTAATAACTATGGATGACTGCATCATCCATAACCATTAGTTTTGGGCCTTCAAGTGGGGGATGTTACAGTGATAGAATGCTAAACATAGATAATAATAAGGGAAAAGCTTTTTTAAATTTGAAATTTCTGTTTCTATACCTTATCGATAGTGAAATGAAACTTACGCTTAGAATAGTTGCACTTTAACATCCAAAAATAAACCTCCTCGTGTAAATTTTACTTGAAAAAGTTGAAAAAATGTTACAGGCAGAAGAGAAGGTTCCAAGTTACTTGGGAATAGGTATCCAAAAGAACGGTGGAAATGTAAGATTTTCCATCTAAATTCCTTTTCCGACGTATGAGTAAAGATTTAGAAATTTAAATTTTCAAAATTTTTAGATGTTAAAAATTGCATGCTAGATTTTGAATGGTAGGGATTGGATGCTAAATTGTTTATACCATACTTCTACTCGCGGAAGAATGGAAATTATTGTGTGAAAAGTAATTTTTGAAAATTTGCATACTTATAGAACTGCCAGTATATCAAGGTCTTCTACATTATATTTTCAAAATATTTTTAAAAGAATGCATTCATACATGAGGCACCGATTTAGAGTCATTCTGCATACATGCCTTATATGTTCTGATGCACTAAGAACTTTATACATTTGGCTGCAAAATTGGACGTACACTAATTGGTTGGTTATACTAGTTACGTGCTATATTATATGATTCAACCCTTGGGCAATTTCAAAGACTAAAATCTTTTAAGGGGGAGAGAATGTAACACCCGGTAAAATTAACGATAATAAATAAATAATTTGGGGGGATGCTATTTAGACACAAATTGGGGACACAAAAAATCACGGCCGTTGGATATTTTTGTTCTTATATGGATGGTGGAAATCAGGAGGCAATCTAGTGGTGCAAATCCATTGTGTCACCAATTTGTGTCTACATTTTGTGTATAAATAGACTTTCTCAATAATTAATAAAGCTCCAAAAATGGAATTTGAGCAAATGTTTAAATTTGGTCATAAACACCATTGCATTCATGGCGATTTTTTAAGGAACTTTCATATTTGGAGTTTCGCGATCGAAACTCGCGAAAAATTTATTAGCGTTTGAAATTTTGAGAACGAAAGTAATTAATAAGAAAAAATGAAATAAATAAAAAGTAATTTCGGGACCTTGCCGATCGACCCTCACCATGGGCCAATCGACCTAGAGATCGACAGCTTATAAGGAAACGATCGACCGGTTCGAACATGACGACTAGGGTTTGAACCACGACCGAAGACCCAAATTTAATTATTTTAATCTAACGGTAACGGTTGAATCATACGCTATAAATAAAGGCATAAATCCTCACTTCTCTTCTCATATTTTCCAATCCAAGCAGTGAAGCTCTGCCATTTTTGCTTCTCCACTACTTCTAAAAATTATAAAATATTATGTATATACACAAATCGTAGAAGGGCGAAAAATAAAAGAGAAGAAGAGAAGAAGCGAATCAATACTGCGGATAAAGGTAAATTTCAATCTATATTCCCTTTAACCTCCAATCCCTTTTAAAATTTGTAATTATATTAATGTATGTATCTTGATATATATTCTTTTAGACTAGAATTGAAAATAGAGTCAATTAAAGGACTGGATTGTAATGACCATAATCTTGACTAGCATTATTTGGAGCATTTATCAAGATAAATGAAATGAAATAATGTAGATGGTTAAGAGATTGATATTTGTATAATCATAAGGTAGTCGTGCCTTAATTATGTATAAACTGTAACGACCCAGAATTTTTAGAAATTAAAATTTGAATATTTAATTTATTTTAAATATTAATAAGTGAATTTATAAGTCAAATAAATTTTTATTTGAATTATTGGATTTAATTGGATTATTAAATCGATAATTTAATACGTTAAATTATGGAAATAATTGAAAATATAGTTAAATATGATTGAAAATGATTTGTAAAATTTTATTTTATCATATGAGAGTTAGAATGATATTTTAGAACTTTTAAAATCGAATTAAAAGTTAATTTGTGAAAATTGAATATTTTAATATTTAAATCGACTAGTGAAAATAGTCAATTTTTGAACAGTCTCAGAATTGAACGAAACTAGTTCCATTGGATCCGTAATAGTTAGTTATTACCGGATTTTAAATTTCGTGTCAATCGGAGTTACCGTTTGAGCGTGGCAGCTCGAAACGCATCGATTTATTTTTAATTTAAATTTGGCGAGCTAAAATAGCCATTTTTCAAAAAGTCTCGGATTTCGACGAAACCAGTTTCATCGGATCCGTAATGTGATATTATGGTAAGGTTTCAAATTTCAAGTCAATTGGATTTACCGTTTGTCCTGTACGAATTAAAACGCCTAGAAATCGACTTAAATCGGTTTAATTCAAATTGAGCATTTACAGCCATAACTCGCACAGATGTCCGAATTAGCTTCCGAAACCTGTTCCATTGTGTCCGGAACGCAGGATAAACCCTAGAAACGCTGGTTACGGCGCGTAAATCGGAGTTCGGAATTTCCGGATGAATAGTGTCGTTCAAAACTCTATAAATAGACCAAAATTCTCACAAAATTAGAAAAAAAAGAAACCCTAACCCTAATCAAAACTGCACAGCCGCCACCCCCAATGAATGGCCAGAAAACACCCAACTTCCCCCCTCCAAATCTCCAAATCCGTCGACAATTAGCCTTAGGTTTCAACTAACAAATTGAAGAGGACGTCAAGCTCTACAAGATCAACGGTGGAGATCGCGAATGGAGCTATAGATTGGGAGATATGGGGCCGCGTTCCCTACAGCCTTTGCACGCATTTCGAGGCTGTAGGCATGGCCGAGCTTCACTAGCTTAGGGCCGAAGGTAGCTCAGGTCAAGGGCTTCGAATTGCAAGTGGTTTGATGTGATTTCGTCGAGTATAGGTGGAGTAATATTAAACCCTAGTATCAAGAGATGGGTTCGGCCTTCCTGTACATGTTGCGTGCAAAAGGAGTTGGGGAAGAAGCAACAATACACGGCCATGATCTGTGGGATGGAAAGCAATGGCTGTGATTAAAAGTTAGGTTTATTTATGTTGTAATAGTTTATATAAATCGTGTACAAACTTCAAAAATTCATAACTTTTTCATACGAGGTCGAAAATGCGCGAAACCAGTTGCGTTGGAATCGTATGGACGAGCACTACGCAATGGAGTTGGTTTGGAGTCGTTTGGAGTTAGTGAGAATTTTGGGTAAAATTAAACGTCCGTTTAATTTTATTCGAAATAAATCGCTAAAACGAAAATAAAATCAAGGTGAGAACTTCTCACTCAATCGAATCAATTTCGATTTTATTTTAAATAGTTAGATTTAAAATATTTGAATGCATGTTTGAATGTTGATTTATATCTATTGATTGTTAAAATAGACATTATACGCCGTTAGTAAGCGGATGTTATTTAGTAAAAACATATACCGCGAATATTTCATAAACAGTGAAATTGGTATTATAAATAACATCAATATATATATTGGCATATGTATATATTGCAGTTGATTGATTTCCCGTATTTTTTAGCGGATGAGACCCTATTACGCCGTTATTAAGCGGATAATATTTAATAAGAACATATACCGCGATAATTTCGTACTGGAGCGAAATTGGTATTGTGCTTATGTTTGTGGATGTAGGAAAACAGGTTGGAGGGATCCAACTGGATTCCTCAACAGTTTTTATTTGATTTCAGATATTTTGATATTTGATGGATTTTCATATTGATATATGATATCGTTGTAGTCGTGATTGACTATTTGGTGTGTAGCATCATTGGACCAGATTTTGGGATTTTAAAATGATTTTAAAGTGATTTTAGAAAGTATACGTTTATAAAATATTTTTGGAATTGATCCATTATAAATAAATAACGATATAATTTTTAATGTTATAAAAATTATGATTTTTGAGAAATATAGTTGAAAGCTGATTTTTTGAAAATAAGGAATTAATGACTTTATAAAATAGTTAAATTGGGATTTCTGAAATAATTGTGAAAAGTTTAAATATAGGATTTATAAAATTTGATTATTTTATAAATCAAAATGATGAAATTATAAAGGGGTTAAAGACGTTTTTAAAATATTAATATGAATTGATTTATATTAAGAGATTTATAAATGGATATTTGTAAATTGAAATATGGACATTATAAAACGAGTTTTTATAAGTGTATGAATGAAGTGAAAGTGAATTTCATAATTGAATGGAATTTATAGAATTTTATACGGTGAAGTTATAAATGGAATTTTATAGGCAGTAGGTTTATAAAATTTATTAAGTTATTAAAATAATGATTTTGGGTAAATGAATGAATCTTATAAGTTATAAGATTTATAATTTGGGAAGTTAAAAAGAACGATTTTGTAAAATAATCGTTTTATAAGTATTTGACTTATAATATGAACTTTTAGTTTATAATTGAGTTATAAACTGGAATAGGTTAATAAAAGAATTTTATAAAAAGGAAGTTTTTATAAATAAATAGAAATGGAATTTATAAACGTTGTTTTATAAATTCGAAATGACTTGTTTTGATAATTAAATTATTATAACTTATGTATGGAGTTATATTCACGTTTTTAGACCGTGAATAATCCTTTGAAATAAAATGCATAGAATTGATGAAATTTGTTAACGTAGTATATTCACGTTTTTGAATAGTGAATAATACGTTAAAGAAATTGTTTTGAATATGAATGTTTTAAATAGAATTAAAACGATCTAACGAAGTTTTAATTGTGTTGAGATTCGAAACCATAGATTTCAACATTTATTGTTGAAATAGACGTTTTCGAGAAATAGAAGGAGATGATGGACTATAACACTGTTGTTATAGTAAATGATTTCCGAAAGGAAATGTTTTGTATAGTATTGGGATTTATATATCTATTTTAAATTCGAATCCCTATACTAGTGATTTTGGGTTGTCGTAACGATGTTTTACGCGACATTCGTTTTGGCCCAAATAAATATGTTAAGAGAATGATTTCCTTAATAGAATGAAATATATACTTAATCTCGATTGAAGTATATTGAATATTTTCTAAGTGTTGAAAATAAAATGATTTGTGAATTATTTATTGAATAAGTATGGAATTGTTTTCCAATATGAAGTGATATTTAGAATTTATCTTTTTGAAGACAAATTGAAATGAATTATTGGAAATCATATATTCATTGATATTGTGAAATATAAATTCACTATGGAATTTATAAAGGAAGTGGAATTTGTCTAAAAAAAATAAATATTGATTTATTTTTGAAGTATTGAAATTGTATATCTTGTAAAGGTATTTTGTGAAATAAATAATTTGGAAAATTATTTGGAAACTGGTGATATGTGCATATCCAGTGATAGTTCAATAACCGACTATCAATATTTCCCTTTGAATGGGTAATTGATGTGATTTGTTTGAATGTGAATGCTACACTTATTTTTGAATAAGCGCTCACTATTCGGGTTAACCGGGAAAGGACCATGGGGTCGTATAACCCATTCCGAATATGTGATACGTCGTTGTGAATTGCATTGAAGATCGGTGTTGAAGACCCGGTATTTGCGAGAACGATAGGATGACCTGTCGATTTACTCTGCACCGAGTAGCTACGGTATAGAGTTCTCCATATGTGATGGTGAATCCGATCAGAATTGTGAATATCCGGATTGCAAGGACTTCTTTGTAAGTGCCTTCGGTTTTGTTCGAGCCCGGAACAGACTTGTATGGATTGTGTGTCTGACATTACAAATTGAGATATAAAGCCGATTTCTTTCAAATATATTTCTATTGGTGGCGAAGAATTTATTCTTTAGCTTAACACCCTTCTTTGAGACGTACGAGCTCAGAGGTTATATAGTTGAAGTTATCAGCGATATATTCCCAATTTGGTAATGTGATATGCTGAGTGATGCTGTAAGTGATCATTGTGTTGATTATTGTGATATGATCGTTTATTTGATCGTCTATCTTAGTGATCATTGTGTTGATCATTTGTTGACCCAAAGCATGGCTTTTGTATAAAGTATGTTTTTGTGGACGTGACTTCGTCGAGCCTCACACCCCGGAAATGGTCAAAACAGGAAAGATGCAGCAAGGTTATGAGGGGTAGCACCCTTTAGGGTATGTACATTTCCTTCTGGATAGAGGTGGTATCATGGTATGGAGCCCAGATATTTAACCTATGTGGTTACTGCGAATTTATTACTTTGTGGTTGTTGGTTTTCGGGATCCCGTGAGAAAGGTCGTTTACGATCGGGGAATGGCGTGCTCGTGTCAGTAGTTACCCAGTTAGGGGTAACCCGGCCTTGTGTTGGCAGAGTTCCGGTTTGGTTCTCGGGGATGTCTTTCCAGAGGCATTCTCATGTGGCAATGGGAAGTTCCTTGGCTTGACCATTTGTTGGAAATCCAAAGAAACAATACGTGACTTGTACGGTTTTAGTTGTAGAACCTGCTTCCTCAGGAAGTAGCTATAGTAGGCATAATATAATGGTACCTATGCTGGCTAAGATTTATATTCTACTTTCGAAATCGTATTATACACTATGCACTAATAATAATATCAAAATTGATTTGATTTTAATGCGTATCAAGCATCTTTGACTATCATAAGGAGAAATCTCCTCTGATTCTGCGTTTGCATTGTGTGTGTGTGCGGGAGGCCTTATGGTAGTCTCATTTTTAAAAGCATTGCGAATTGAAATAAAAATATTCTTCTATTTTTGATTTTAAAGATAAATAAACTGTTTTGAGTTCTCACACCAGTCACATGACTGACTTGGAGTTTATTGTTTTCCTTCCTAAACTCTGGGTGCCCACCAATTTCCACACGGGCAGTTAAGAGTTAGGTTTATCAGGATATTCTGGATATTCAGGAATTACTGGAGGCAAGATGGATGACATGGCGTATTACTAGTTTATATAGTATTTCTTTTTCCGCTGTTTGTTTGATGTTGTACACTCTGATGATATGATGTAATGAAATGTAAAAAATGTAATAACTGATAGTTCTTTGTTTAAAGATTATTCATTTATTATTATATGTTGTTCCGCTGCGAATTGTGAGATTCTGATGTTGTTCTGTTTGTTTTCTGTTCCGTTTTATTTTCTCTATTGTTCCGTCCTATTTTAAAATTCCGTTCTATTTTCTTCTATTTTTCTTTTTCCTCTATTCTCTTCTTCTTCTACTTTTAAAATGATCTACCTTCTTTTACCTCTATCTTCTACCTTCTTCTTTTTCTTCTTCTTTTCTTTTCTTAAATTTTTCTTAAAACCCTCAGTGTTCGGTTTTCCGTCGTTCGATTACTCGACAGTCGATAAAGTGAGTATCGATGTTGAATTTTTCGCAAGACGAAGAATCATTGTCCTGACATAAACAAAAGAGGATTAAAAAGAAGAAAGTGGGAGGAATATGATAAGGGAAAAATAGGAATAGGCTATGTTCTTATACCCTAAACCCTTCTTACCTTCATTCCTTATACATTTACAACATTCACAAACAAAACTAAGATACTTAGAAGCTTGATTGGCCACCATTAAGAGAAATCAAAAGGAAGATAAGCAAGGAAACATGTAGAAAGTTTGAAGGAATTACGTAATGAACAAATCTCAACATTCTTAACATCAAACTAAACATCTCATTTTTATTGATTTTGGTTTCTTGTTAGATCAAAATTGATTTGGCAAATAATATGATATGGTTTGATTGTTTAAATAGATATATATGCTTGTTGAGGAATAATGTTGCTTCATATAGATTTTGTGATAGGTTTAGATTTGAAAAACCCATTAAATGACATCCAAACGACTTGAATTTTTAATATATGGTCGAAATATTATTTATGAGGTAGGTTTCAAGTTTCATAATTTTCTAAGCTATGGTGGATTTATCATGAATTTTTATGGAAGGAAATAGCTAATAATGGGTTCATATTAATTACGGCTAATATTTGCTGGTTTTGGGTCTGAAATTTAAATATGATAGAAAACATATTAGAAGTGAATAATGGAAATTTTTGGGGAATTTTCTTAAGTATTTTACTATAATTATAAAATTATGTTTTGTTAAAGAGAAGGGCTTAATTGTTAAATGTTTTTAAATTGCTAATTTATGAATTTGGCGGCACTAGAAAAGAAGATTTTGAAAATAATTGGCAACAAATTATATTTTTACAAATAAGGCAAGTTAGTTGAAAAGCAATTACTTTAAACGACTATAAAACAGTTTTGCTTAAATTTAATACTTCACCACTTCCAACAGTAGCTTTCGACACCATACCTTCGCCTAGGAAACCAAGTCGAAACCAATGCACATGGTATCAAAGAATTAATACATAGTGAATTGAAGAAAGGTGGAAGGTACAACATCGAAACCAAGCTTTCAAAGGGGTAGAAGCTACTCTTAATGACTTTGAATTACTTCTATTTATAAAGGATGCTTTCGGAGAGGTTATATTAATTAGTACGCCTTTGTTTTAGAAAAAGAGCTTTCAGAAGAGTTGTCGCCTTTTGTTTTAAAAGAAGCTTTTGAAAGGATAGCTTTGAACATATTCGAAACTTAGCTGCTGCATTCTACCTTTCGAACTAGTTAAGGATGCTTTTCTTTATAGCCTTTAAACCATGGTTTCAAAAGGGTGCTATCGCCTTCTAACTTTGAAGCCGCTTCTCAATGCTATTGAAAGGGTTGGTTTCAAAACCATTCTCTTTCTTTTACTTTGGACCAATGCTTTCAAAAGCAATGCTTTCATCCTAGTTCTTTACGACCCTTAGTTATGTTGAAAAGTTAAACCCAAAGGTTTCAAAAGGATTGATTTTCAATGGGTTCGAAATAATGTTTCCACAAGCTTTTTCAAGAACCCAATACTTTCGAAAGGTATGTTTTAAGTGAATAATTTCAATGCTTTCAAAAGTTACATAATATGTGTTTCGAAGGGGAGATTCCTAATGCTTTCGAATGGTGTATTTTAAGTTATTGAATGGAGGGTTTCCAATGCCTTCGAAAGGCAAGATTAAATGGTTTAAAAGAGATATCTAAGTTTTTAGTAAGGCCTTCGAAAGGGTTATTTTCAATTATTTCGAAAGGTATTGTTTAAGGTTTAAATAGAGGTTTCGAAGGTATTGTTTGGCTTCATAACCTAAAATATTTTAAGTTAAAAAGGGTTTTAACTTACTTGGAAGGGATAGATAATCCCATTGACAAGGTTACATCAACACTATTTTATGTATAGTATATATATAACATGGCATGAGTGTTTTGGGTAAAGCAAAGTATATGATTTCCTTATTTTATAAAAGTATGATTTTAGGGGTAAATCATTTGAAAGACTATTTATGTGGAAATGAATTTTTAACAGGGTAGTTAACCCTAAGACGGGAAATAAAACTTGGATAGCGTAGTTAACCCTAAGTTTAATACTCGGATATTAGAAGACCAGATGAGGCTGGTATAGGGTCACACCATATACTTTAGCTATTAGTCCTTAGCTAAAATAAGTCTAAAGTTCCAATGTGTAGGGCTTGTCATAGGTGGGACTAAATTGAGGTTATGCACAGAAGGGAATATACAGAGTAAAGATAGGTTATTAGTGAGCCCGTAAAACTATTAGGTTCAGTTGACCATATAAAAAGAAAGTTAAGGGCAGTCAGCTCAGTACTGTGTCTAACAGGTGTTAGATTAATTTTTATGTCTGGTAGGTCCGAGTCGGCCAATGATTAATAGTTAGCCAGGTAAAACTATAGTGTGGATAAATAGTCCATTGATTTCCTGATTTTATGCATATATATTTTTGCTTTTATTGTTATAATCAGTTTGATTGTAGGATTTGATTTGCAAAAGATATTATTTTTAAAGGGATATTAGTGAGGGGAGAACCGTTCCGCTAAGCAGCATGGTCTCACTTAATATCAGTAAACCGAGATGTAATAGAATTATTCACACTAGGCTTTATGTCTGACTTGAAGTTTAAGTTTCCCCTATAAACTTCCAGGTGCTCAAAATATAATTTAAGTAGATTGAGAGTTTTAAAAAAAAATTAGGTTAGAAGGTTGGACAAATAAGCTTCCGAAGATGTACACGAGGAAAAGTTATCTACGCAGGAGCTATTTAGTTTTATTACTGTTGTGATGTATTTATGACTATTTAGTACTTTGATCATCCAATGGGGCATCTTCATATGTCGTTCTTGGCATAATTTTTAATAATTGTATTTGATCAAAACCTGGAATCGTTTGGGATTATGTAACTGAATATGAAATACGAATTTGGAATGTTATCATAAAAAATTGTTTTTTGAAATCTACGATTTGAATTCATATTCATGTACTTCTGATATTACAAATACCATTAACATTACCGTATTATGTCACCGAAAGTTAATACTATATCTGATTGTAACATCTGTAGCACTTAGCATCGAGCCTCAAGATAGGGGATGTCACATGGATTCATATTTAGGATATTTGAAAAGCTTAAAAGGTGGGTGAGAAATTATATAATTTACTTATAACTTTGAAATTTATCTTGTTGAATTCTTATTTAATTATTATGCCTAAATAAGATCCGATGAATAGTAGACCTAAAACTAGCGTATATGATAGCCGCCTAGATATTCAATAAAATAGTTAATTGGAATAGGAATAGTATAAACAACCTAATTTGGAAATTTGGATTCAGTCCCAAATATTAATTATTGCAGAAGGTTTGTAAAATTTGTTCCAAATCTATAATTGGATTGTAAATCTAGTTGAATTGAAATGTGAATTTTTATGTTTGATTTATTTTGAGTGGGTTCCATGTAATTTCCATAAATTATCCAACTCTAATATATATATATATAAATGCACATCATTTGAATTAACAAGGGATATACCAAAAAGCGAACGAGTTGTGAGAGAAATGGATATTTGTTTCCATAGTTTACACTATATATTTCAATAGAAGAAAAAAGATAATTCCTTATTATTTCAAACGAATAAAAGATGTCACTTTTGGTTAATTTATGGAATATTTTAGTTGTAATCCTTTTTAGAAGGATAACTTTGTTAATTAAAATGTGGAAAGGAATGTTCTAGTTTAGAAATTAATAATTAGGAATAAAAAATACACACACGCACATATAACCTCACTTACAATTCAAAAAAATTACTATAATTTACAAATACATATATATTAGTTATTAACAACGTAACAATGAACATACTAGGATTTGGAGATATTAATTACAAATTTAATGGGCAATAAATTTGTGATTAATAGAGAGTTAAAAGGGAATTAATGGGGACCGATTAAGGAATTTAATATGGCATTTACGGAGGAACTGAATAGACATAATAAGTGGATTTTGAAATTGGTAAATAGATTACAGGGATTAATTGAGGATTGATTAAAGATTATCCAATTTTGACATTAATGACTAATTATTACATGTAATAGACATTTATTAGACATTACAAGGAAACCAAAATCTAAGCGTATAAATTAGGAATGAAAACGTAGCAAATAAGTAAGTGTTAATACTTGTTAGTGCCAAAATTGGTTACTAACACCCAAATGTCGTTGAAAGCGCCAATTCCCAATCACATATAACAGATAGAGTGTATGAAGAGAGTTTAAATATTAAGAACAATCAAAATTATAAACAAAGTAGTAATAATAGAGGATTTATAGTGGTTCGACTACTTTGACCTTCGTCCACTCCAGAAATTTCCTTTTTATTGCTATCAGAATCAATTACAGTTACAGTCCAGAGTTTTTAAAACAATAATGGCGGAGTAACCTTAGTGGAGAGGATGTAGAAAAACAAAATGAAGATCCCTTTTCTAAAACCCGCCTGTTGTATTTATAGGAAAAATCCGAGTTACTGGGTTTCCTAAGTGATCTGGGCCCATCAAGACCATAGTCGAACTCAAATCCATCATTACGACCGACCCTGAGTTCATAATATGCCGACCTAATACAACACACCAATCCAATTTCCCATACACCGATCTGACCTCATGGTCGATCCAAAGCATGACCATCACCAACCTGAAGTAATTCTTGCTTCCTCCAACGCCGACCCCATGCTGGAATCACCATAGCCGACCCAGAGCCATCATTACGCTGATCCGAAGCAGGCCGACATGATGCCCAAGCTCCTACGCCGACCCCTTTGCTTATTGCCGACCCTTACTCGAGACTTAGGCATCGACCCAAAGTTAAGGGCTCTATGATCTAAAATAGTCAATCCCAATCAACATGCCGATCCCAAGACTCTAACATGCCGACTCCTATCCAAGCAACCGACCCGAAGTGGATGAGGTGAACCCGAAATAAACCAAAACATGCGGTCCAACATGATGTCGATTCCTCCGTTTACGCCGACCCAAAGATGTCGATTTGATCCATTCCCTTCCATGCCAATCCTATCTCCAAATACTTCCCGACCCCGAGCACTCCTCGATGCCGACCCGATCCATTCCTTTGTATGCCAATCCTAGAACGAGACGTCGATCCAAGCCAATCACCCCATGACCCAAAGCATACTGGGAACTGACCCAAAATCCTCACCGGCCCCAAGCAGATATGCTGACCCCTTAATTCCCGCCAACCTGAAGTAACACCAATCCCATTGAAATATGCCGATCAGATTGAACCCAAAGTAGACCCCAATTTGACCCGAAGTAAACATCATGAAAAATCGAAGCAAGCCCAAGTGCGAATCGAAGTAAACTCCAAACATCCTGAATCACTTTGATTTTTCTCGAAACTCATATGAAGAGTATCCCGCGTCTTTTTCCCATCGACTATGCCGAATCCCGGCTTCATAATCATGTTTATCATCCATGATTGATCATCTATCCATCTAGTCGAATCAAACCTATCGTATTCCAGCCTTGATAACCGAGCAATCGATTTAGTTAAATCCGCCTACCTATGGCCTTTCCAAAAGGCGGGTTAACAATTGCCCCACAAAACATGCCTTGTGGTAGAAAGGCGTGTTTTGAATAGCTTTTAATCAATCATCCAAAGTCCATATTTTATCTATAGCCATTCTGTCCGATCTATAACCCAATCCATTTTATCCAAGTGCCATTTCCATATCCTTATCCAAATCCACGATTGCTCCGAGTCGATATTCGATCCCTATCCAGTAACCAAGTCCATAGCCAATTCCACATCCATCCTAACCCGGTAACCGAGTTATAACCCATCCATATCCAATAACCAATAACCAAATCCATGATCTCTCTGGGTCGATATCCAAATCCAAAATCGCTCCGCACCATAGCCAATCCTTAGCCATTCAAAGTCGAAATCTGGATATGTAACCTCTTTGGGTTCTTGCCAAGCGCACTCTACGCTCGACGACCTATGTTAAGTAATACCATGGCAATCCTGCTTCAGTGTCCCTGAACGCTGAGCAATGTCGTGGCTTAAGTCCTAAGCCGAATCCTGGTCGCTTCGAACCATTGCCGAGCATAATCCATACTCGACGACCTGAAATAGTAACCGATAGATAATATGAGGCCTAAGTCCTAGGCCGAATCCGTGTCTCCCTAGACCCTTGCCGAGCATAGTCCATACTTGACGATCTTTTACCAAAAACCAAATAAGAAGTCAATCAAAATCATCTGAAACCCATATCAAATAAAAAATCCATATCAAAAATACAAACCAAAAACCAAGCATCCAAACCACAAAACCAAAAAAACCAAGAGTTCAAACCAAACTCCAAAACCAAACTGGAAAACTAAATATCTAAATCAGAAAGAAAAGGCATATTTCACAAACTAGAGCATCGTGGTTCATCATCGTCTCAGAGCATGCTTAGGGGATATCTCCGTCCCCGTACGTGAGTAAGTGACTTAGCCGTCTGTCCATTTTTTAATACTTGCTCAATACCATCACGATTAGTTAATGACCTATGCCTTTAAGCTAGGCTTGCTCCAGTTTGTGGTGGGTGACAGTTGCTCATGTTCCGTCATCGTTGCCAATTCCAAAAATAGCCAACAAGATCCATGCCCCCAGATCCATGGGAGAGTAGTGCCCATCCATGTGAATGATTAGTGTTGATCCACTTTCCTTTGTTGGGGGCTTACCCCCAATCATTCCAATCCATGTCCAAGCCAGCTAATTCCCATTCCAAGTCCTGGGTTCCAGATTTCGGCTATTCCAGGATCCATAGGTTGTTTTCAATCATCATTCCCATCCTTCCCCAAACCAGTAAGGAAATCCCAAAACCTGTCCTTCTGGACGAGCATCCATAAATGGTCTCCGATTGTCACTTCCATCCTGCACCCGAGTTCACGAGGGATTCCAAGATCATCCTCTTCCAAAAGTGCGTGCATGTTCTGATCCATGCCAAAATCCATAGCTTCATTTAGCATCCTTCTTTCTTCCTTTCCAGGTTTCGATCTTTGATTTCCTCCTCCTTCTTTAGCATCCTATTGTTTCCATCTTGTCCTTAACCTCTGTCTTCTCGTTGATTACTAAGCCATAGTACAAAATATGAGTTCCTAAGTCCTTAAATCCAAAATCCAAGCTTCAGAATTCCAAAATGCTAGCTTTCTCAGTGAAAGCACCAAAATGTTAGCGTCAAAATTAGTCACTAACACCCAAATGTCGTTGGAAGCACCAATTCCCAGTCATATATAACAAGTAGAGTGTATGTAGAGAGTTTAAATATGAAGAACAATCAAACTTAAAAGTAGTAATAACAGATGATTTATAGTGGTTCGGGTGACTCAAGCCTATGTCCACTCCATAAATTTCCTATTTATTGATATCAAAATCAGTTACAGTTACAATCTAGAGTTTTTAAAATAGTAATGGCGGAGTAGCCTTAGTGAAAAGGATGAAAAGATATAGAATGAAGATCCATTTTCTGAATCCTCGCCTATTGTATTTATAGGCAAAATCCGAGTTACTAGGCTTCTTGAGTGATCCGGGCCTATCAAGACCATAGCCGAACCTAAATCCATCATTACGACCGACCCTAAGTTCAGAATATGCCGTTCTGATACAACACACCGATCCAATCTCCCATACACCGACCTGACCTCATGGCCGACCAGAAGCATGACCATCGCCGACCAGAAGTAATTCTTGCTTCCTCCAATGCCGATCCCATGCTGGAATCACCATAGCCGACCAAGAGTCTTCACTACGCCGATCCGAAGCATGCCAACCGGATGCCCAAGCTCCTATGTTGACGCCTTAACTTATTTTCGACCCCAACTCGAGACTTAGGCACCAACCCAAATTCAAGGGTTCTATGACCTAAAATAGCTAATCCCATTCAATATGCTGATCCCAAGACTCCTACATGCTGATCCTTTCCAAGCACCCGACCCAAAGTGGATGAGGTACCGACCTAGAATAAACCAAAACATGTCGATCCAACATGATGTCGATCCCTCCATTCAAATCGATCGAGAGATGCCAACTCGATCCATTCCCTTCCATGCCGATCCTATCTCCAAATACTTGCCGACCTCGAGCACTCCTCGATGCTGACCCAATCCATTCCATTTCATGCCGATCTAAGAACGAGATGTCGATCTAAGCCAATCACTCCACGACCTAAAGCGTATTGGGTGCCGACCCAAAATCCTCATCGACCCCAGGCAAATATGTCACCCTTAATTCCTGCAAACCTGAAGTAAAACCGATCCCTTTGAATTATATCGATCCAATTAAACCCAAAATAGACCCCAATTTGACCTAAGTAAACACCATGAAAACTGGAAGCAACCCCAAATGCGACTCGATGTAAACTCCAAACATCCCGAATCACTTTGATTTTTTTCGAAACTTATATATCGAGTATCCCGCGTCTTTTGCCTATCAGCTATGCTGAATCATGGCTTCTGTTGAATATGCGCTTATATGTTTTTGTTTGATGATAATAAACATATATATATTCATTTAAATGTATTTGGTAATGTACTATTTTGTTTTCCATAGATTAAATAAATATTTGTTGAATAAAATAAATTACACAGAATTTGAATTTGAATTCAAACAGAACAAGTTACACAGATTTTGAATTCAAACAGAAATTTTATTCAAACAAATATTTATTACAATCTTGAATAGTACAAATTCAAGCTCTCACTATACATGTACAATTTTGATTATATCACAATTACATCACAATTCAGTTTACATTAATAACCTCACTACATATCACTCACACTCGTATTTTGTCTTCAACTGCATTCCAGTTTGAATCCAGCATCTGAGCAATCTGCAAAAATATTCACTAACGCAGTAAAATTGAAAAAGAAATATTTTTGCAATATAAAATGAAATATGATTTTTGAAAATACGATTTGCCTCAGTTATTTGGGTTGTTCGTCATAATTCACATTTGAATTCATACACGAACAATGTGACATGCACAGTGTGTCACTGTACATGCCACATGGCCGTGCACATCGATATACACTTAATAATGCTACAGGGACAGGTGAGCACAGGTCAAACCCAAATGAAAAAGCCGGGTTCAACTCACGTGCAATCACGACACGAGCACAAGGTCAAACCCAAGTTTTTGAAACTGGGTTCAACACAAGGCTGCAAATGAAGACTACAGGTCTAAATATCAATCATGCCAAAAGTATGGTCACAGCATAAAGGTGGTCAAGGCAAAATTGCAAACAAGCTCAAACCAGAATGGATCCAGTGATAAAGTCAGAGCAACAAAATCATCACAATAAGAAGACCACAAAACAACAAGTCTCGACCAACCAGAGTGAAAAACATGGATGTCAAAGGCAATACACAAGTGGACAGTGCAGACAATAGTCATGATCACACAAGAAAATGTTCAAACAACAAACATCATAGTGACATGCACAACTAAATGAAACAGGTCAAGCATATATAGATATGCAGTGACAAAGTGGATCAAAACGAATACAAAATGAAGTAGTGCAAGCATATGAAATGGCAACTCAGTGATATATGCAACATGAACAGATGAACATCAGTGCAGACAAGTAGGAATTCAAACATGAAATGGAGAACATCATTGCAAATGCAACGGGTAGAAGAAGATGCAGTGAAGCATGTACAAGGGCATTACATATATGCAATCCAAACATGTGCAGACTCAACTGGAACAACACACCAGCAATGAAGAGCATTGATACAAGGACCAGTTTCGACCAACAATATGCAAGTGAAACCAGAAGCAAAAACAACTATAGATCGAGTATGTTGCAAATATGAACACACACATACAACAAGTGCATGCAACAGTGAAACTCGAGACCAAATGCAACAAAGTGAAATTACAAAGACCACAACAAACTTTAAATGACACAGTGTACATGAAAATTCGACAAGCACATGAGCAACTATTTTTCACAAGCAAGAAGATGACAGCAAGGATTAGAATGCATCAGTGAGCAAAAGATATGGCAACTCAACAATACAAAAACTACAACAATCAAATGAAGACAACATCTTGTACAACTGAAATGCAAGTAGATCAAATGATGTGTTAAGAGCTACAGCCAAACAAGTATACAAGCAACTGAAGACAACATGGCCAAGGTCAATGAAGCCACAACAATCAGATGCCATCAAAAACTAACAAAGACCAAGGCTACGGCATAGTGCACCAGAGGAATGCAACAGTATAAACAAAAAACTCACCAAGTAAGTGACAGCAAAACCAAAATGAAATCAGGGATTCATAGAAGCAAGAAAATGCAAGAAATCAAATGGCCGAAGTAAACACTCAAGTCAAGGCCGAAGCAGAATCAAATGAACAAGTGAATGTGCAGGCCCAACTGACTACAGCAAATATGTTAAAAACATATGAACCAGCAAAGGCCAAAATTTAACAAAGGCAAATGCACCAGAGAATCATATGTGCAGAGGAACAGTAATGATCGACTTAATGCAGAGTCGTGGAGTGGATATGATTCGTGAAGTCAACACAGTATAAAAATACAAATCAAACCGAAGTCAAAAGTCAGGTGCACATCTTTGAAAAAGTCGGGAAGAAGAAAAAAAATATGAAAAGTTTTAATGCCGTATGAATCAAGTAAGTATCGAACGCATCAACATCAAGGCCGTGAGTAACAAGTTGCAAAAAATATCAGGAAAGTCGTGTGCATCAGGAAAGTGAATTTCAGGAAAGTATCGAGTTAATTAGTGTATTCGAATTCATATAAATACGAGTACCAAAGTATCATCATCGGCATGAATGAAAAAGCAATCGAACTCAAGCAATCAAACCTAAAAGCAAAAGATACAAATAACATACCAGAAGAAAAGGCGAATTCAATTATCTCAAAGCAACCGAAGCTGAACCATAATTTCACAAACAAATCAAGAGAAGCAGCCGAGCGCGACTCCAAGCAAGCGGATCAATAGAGCATCAATATCAATCGACAAGGGCAACGAGATAAATTGGCATCCAAAACCCTAATTTTGATCGAAGGACAAAAGCCCTAAATTATGATCGAAGAAGCCGCCATTTTCCAAAGGAACGAATAGAAAAGGATCGGGTCTAAATAATAAAAGGGGCCGTCATCAAGTATTAGGGTTTTAGTGTTTTGAAACAAGGGCTTTAGTTTTTTTTTAAATAAGGGTTATCTCTTATTATTTGTTTTAAATTTGTCTTTAATTTAAATCTCTTTTCAAACCGTTTTATTTGCTAGTCGTGTGACAAGCTACGTGGCGTAGCTTGAGAATTCGTAACTCAGTGGCTGAGTTGTGGCAGGGTTTTGAGCGTAGAGTTAGGTTAGTCAATAGCGGGTGTCGTGAGTTTACGTGTGTAAGCGTGTGACTATCTAATTTCTAGTAGAAACCTTGGGGCAGCACGTAGGCAGGTTTTTGCCGAAGCTGGGTAAATTCTGTGTCGTTCTATTTCTGCATTTATTATTCTGCTTTTATCTGTGATGCTACTATTCTGTGATCTGTGTTGAAATTATTTTATAAGCTTCTGCAATTAATTTTTATAATTAATACTATCACCCTATTCACCCCCCCCCCCTCTAGGGTGAAATCGATCCTACAGCTTCATAATCATGTTTATCATTCGTGGTTGATCATCTATCCATTTAGACGAATCAAACCTATCATTCTTCAGCCTTGATAACCGAGCAATCGATTTAGTTAAATCTACCTGCCTATGGTCTTGCCACAAGGTGGGTTAACAATACTACTAATTATATATAGAAAGCAATATAACTTTACAGTAGGAAATTATATGTTTAGGACAAACATGAATTAGTGGGCCTAGCCCAACTCTTAGGTTTTGGTGGTAGGTTTGGTTTAGTGTGTTGGGATGCAAGGCCGGTAGAGTTGCACAACAGAAACCTGCCCTTTACCTTGAGGCTATCAGTAGTTATATACACTTCCTACTGATTTAAAGCATCTCCAATCATTGACCCGTGGGGAAGGGATATGCATGGGATATAGGACCTGCTTCTAGGTCGGAGGTACTAAATAGCTATTGTGAGGCTTGTCTACTTCTTACTTAATAAGTATTAAATGGTATGGGTAAGAATTAGTGGAAAATCTTGAGAGAGGCCCACTTTGGGGTCGAAGTATTAAGTGGCTATTGTAGGTTCCGCCACTCCCATAAAGAAGTATTAAGTGACCCAATGAGATTCTGTGCGATGTCTACTAGGGAGTGACAGAGTCATCTGCCTTAGGTTAGGTATTAAATGATGCAGACCTGCCTAGAATATAGGTATTAAATGGTAAGAGTGTGCCTAATTTCTGTTAAAGAGTTATTAAGTGGCTTAGGTACTACCTTTCACATTGTTAGGACATGATTGATGGTATTTGCGTAGGAATTGAAAGGGCCTTTGGCCTATAGTTGAGGGTAAGTTGTAGAGTTGGGATGCGTTAGTAATACGACAATTATATTATAAAGCTTATCTAGGTGTCATTAGTCTCTGTAGTTAGGATCTATCGACTAACGGTTATGTTGTGGAGGGCCCGCTTCAAGGACTGAGGTACTAAATGGCCATTAGGTCAATCTGCTCCCTATTCAAGAAGTATTATATGGCTAGGGTTTTTGGGCAGTATATGTGTGTGTGGGGTGCGTGTATACATATGTATATATGTATGTATGTATGTAGGCTTATATATAATTATACCTTAGAATGGATTAGGTTGGGCATATCGTACACGTGCTTAGGATTAAATGGATTAGCCGTAAATAATAGATATAACATTTAAATGGAAATCAATCGGCATAAATTAATGGTATGGGTAACGTAAGTAATTTTCAAATCACCAAAAAGTTGTTCTGACCCCCCCTCCTCATAACGACTCATAGTTAGGAGTAGAAGGATAGGCTATTGGTGCAAGACGAAAACCATAAACGTGAGGCCTTCTCTTTCATGCTCAACATGGACAAGGCGACTAAATATCCGAGGAATGATATTCCAAGGTAGTAGCCTAAGTCAACATGTATGTTCTATTATATTTTCAGTTCCACTGTGAGTTTATACTGATTGCACTTTGATATACTAGCGTTTATTACAGGTTATCAAAACCAACGATTCATACCCTAATGGACTTGTGTTTTGATTTATTCGAAATTCGAGCCCGTTAACGTAAGGGTTATTACACTTACTACAGTCGATATCAGTTTGAAAGCTTTAATTTGTATATTCCTTCATAAGGAGGTTTTCATTCCAATTATAAGGGATAAGTCCTTACTATTCCTCAAATAATTAAGTATACATTTTATAGTAGTCCAGTGCTTCTCACTAGGATTAGGTTGGTACCGGCTTACGCACCCTAATGCATAAGCCACACCCGGTCTAGAACATAGCATGGCATACATTATGGAACCTATTACAGATTCTTATGGTATCCTTTTTATACAACATTTCTCCATGTCAGTATGAGGAGCATCCTTCTTAGAAAGGACGATTCCAGATTTGCATTGAAACATTTCCATGCTTGGAATTCTCTATAACGAACCTTTTTAGGATGGTATCTACGAACATGTATTGGCACAATCCTAAACTTTCAAATCCATCTCTATAGCATATAGCATTTGATGCTCGGTATATGAAGGAACAGAGCTAGGCCATAGCGGGATAAAAGGGTGAATTTTGAAATTTCCCATTTTTAGATCTTATTGGGCCCATGAAGTCTTAATTATTTTAGATCCAATCTAAATAATTTTAAATAAAATCTTTTTTCATTTAGTTTTTTATATAAAAGATTTAATTTTATTTATACAATATATATTGTATATATGGATCAAATACCCTTATGCTTGTATAATGTAAGTGCAACATAAAGAAGTGTATATGGTTTAATATGCCCGTATATAAGTGCTAGGATTTACACCGCACCTAAAACATTTGTCCCTTTATATACATATTTATTGTCCATAATTAATTTAATATTTTTATACATTTATATACACATACATACACAAACGCGCACACATATATACATAACATTAATATATATTAATTTTGTTTATTTTAAAAATGTTTTCCATTTCAAAAGATTTGAATTAATATCTAAAAACTTAAGATAGTTTAAACTTAAAAACCAGATATAGATCAAGGAGAAAATAAATCTATTTCAAATTTTAAATTCAAATTTCAAATGTTGATATGATTAAATGTATATATACATATTCATACATACATATTATATCATACATATTTAATTTAGATTAAATAAACATTTAAACTATATTATTTTTATTTTTAAAATATTTATTTAAAGAATACTAATTAGGAAATATAAATTACATATGTTAAAAATATTTTGGTCAACACATTTTACTAAAGCGCATTAATTTTTCTTTATAATACAAATCCTTACTAATTTGTATGTAATAATATTTTTTATTATTATTGTACAACAATATTTTAAATAATATAAATCCGTATGATCTGTATTAAAAGAATTTTTTCAAACACGCATGATAACCTAAAAGGGTTTAAAATATATTTATAATTATTATTTATATTTCAGAAGTAATATATACATATATACATACATATATATAAATATCTTTAGAAAACATATGTATATATACGAATATAAATTAATATATTTATTTGAATGTTCTATTTATAATTATTTAATTAACATTTTAATTTTAAAAAAATTAAAATCAATTTAATTTTTAATTTTTTTCCTAATTTTACAAATTGGGAAATGATATATATATATATATATATATTATATAAAAAATTATTCAATTTAAATATATGTATATATACGTGTAAAATTAGACCGCAAATATATATATATATATATTGAAAATAACATATAATTTACCAATAGATGAAGCCTAGGATTAGCACCTTGAATATTGAATTAAACTCCTTCTAGATTCGATCTATACTCGAGAAATTACAGCTAGTTTGAAGAGAATACCACTGGCTAGATTTAGATTTATTTGATTTGAATTTGAGTTAGAAATGAGGATGAGATCTTGTTATTTTTTGCTAAGACAGGTTGTGTGAAGGCTCGGTGTAAATTGAAAACGAGATGGGATGTGTGGTTTATATATGCAATAGAAAGGAGTAAAAGTTGGAGATTCAAATCTCCTTGTTTGCCTCTTCTCTTTGCCAATTCAAAACTAGATTTTTCCATTAAATATCACCTCTCCCCCTAATATTGGTCTACCAAATATGGGCCTACTGGACCTATAAAAATTTCCAAATCCATTCGATATTTATTCATTTTATATCCAATTTAGATATGTAACGATATCGTATATTGATGCATCCACATATAAATTGTATAAATGTAATTTATTAAATAACAATTCAAATAAATCAAATAAATTTTTAAATAATTAATATTCCATAAATTTATTTAATTTATATAACTAAATCGAGTGGTATTTCGAAGTAATTAACATTGCGGTTGTGCGACTCAAATGTGTAAATTTAGTCAGCTATTAATAATTAAACATAGTTCATAAGTCATGTTAGTTAGTGGTGTGAGGTTTAATCAAATCTATCGCTTACACAATTTTCAGTAAAATATAATTTAATAATTTTAAGCACTATCTAGTAGTAAAGATTATTTACACAATTCTCTTCATTCAACTACGTCACTTTAGGACTTATAGAATTTGGTCTTGATCAAAATTCCAATTTCATTCACATTCAATTTGTTTAATCAAAAGACAAAGTCCTTAGTTCAATAATAACAATTATTATTAACCAAACTACTCTTGCTAGAGACTTTGTGTAACGACCCACAAATTCATCATTTTAGAAAGAATTTTAAAATATTCAAATATAAGATATTTTAACATAAATGATAATGTTTTGAACAATAAATAATATTGGGATCTTATTTTGAATAAATATTTACAAAAATATATACCTTGGAAGATATATCGATAAAACGATCGAAAGCGTTTTACCAACAAATAACACTTAGACTATCCGACATCATGCACGGAGGTGGATACATACACTTACTTTTGTATATGAGTGAGAATATGTAATAAAATTATTTATCTTATTTTTGAAAATAAAATCTCTTTATGACATCATTGATGATATCACTTTGAAATAAATGGTTTTTGAATTTAAATTGAGTTTAATGATTTAATAATTGTTTTGGTTATTAAATAAGCCCTTCTAATTATAATATAATGATAGAAACATTATTATCAAACTTTGTTTACAAATATATACGTATTAAATAATAAGTGAAAATATGATCAGAAATCGAAATCGAAATCTGTAACAATTCAACGTAGAAAAGTTGTGCAACGTTGTGAATCATTTGAGATATACATAAGCTCACATACATGTACATATACATGAACACATTCACATGCACATGAACACATATACATACAAATGCACTCACATATTTAAATATATATACATTACGAAATATCAAGATATTTTCCATATACTTCACCCTTATGTAAAACAAAGTCAACGTCTTACACACAATGAGGGGAGGGAGGGTTCGGCCGAGCATGATGAGTAGGGAGGAGTAGGGTGGTGAGCAAATGGTGATGTATTCTGTAAAAATATTATGATATTTACATCCTCACTTTGCTTATAAATAGCACCCATCGATCTTCACTTCATTTCATCATAAAATTCCTAAAGCTTCTTCACTTCTTATACTCCACTTTAATGGCTTCTTGCTTAAGAAATATTATGGCAAAAAATATTTAAAAAGAAATTAAAATTATATAATAAGTATATATTATCAAAACTCCTCGAAACCAAAGCATATCCACTCTTTCTCACCTCTACAACCCACGACCACACCTTCCACCAACTTAGGCTGAGCCCACCTCTATTAGCAAGCATAGGATGAGCCTTCTCAAAAGTGCAAGGATTGATTCGATAAGCTCTAGTGCGATTGTAGCGAAGCTATAACCAAGTTAAAGTTAGTCCGATTTAAAATCAAGTGAGAAACTCTAACTATATATATAAATAAATACAATGATGATGTGATATGGTTGCTATGGTTATTTACTATATTTGATCGTCAAGTTTGGATGTGGATTATATGTTTAATTTTGATGTTGAAATGATTCATGTTTTGATCCACATCGAATAGCACAAAGGAAATCACTTTCCTTTAATTAATAAAATTGTATATATGAGATTGTTAAACCTCTTTAAAATAGTTTAAAATTGTTTATAAATGTTTTATAAACACTAAAATCCAATTTGGTGAAGTTTTGATAAGTTAAGAAAAATTGAGTCAAAAATAGGCATGTCCCATAACCGCAGTTCGCGATTTCATGCCATAGAAAGTTAAATCCATTTTTACGATGGATTCGGAGTCAAAATTATTTGTAATAAGAATTTTCCAAACTCTTATAATTATAGTTTTTATAAAAATAAAAGGATTTATATTTCGTTTAGTAAATTTGAAATATGAGCAAAACAAGTTTTCAAAATAGTCGTAGTTTGGTAGTTCAGAAACCAAAGCGATAAATTCTTTAAAATTGATATTTTAAATTCCTTAAAAATATGGAATAAATTCTATAAATCTGTTAAAAATTTTTAAAAGAGATTTGAGTTATAGGATGGATTCTAAATGATAGAAAAGTTGTTTTGATCAAATAAGCATTAAAACGCTATTAGCAGCACTAATTCGCAGCACTTTTTGCAGCGCTTTTTATAACTTTTGAAATATGCTTTTAAACTGAAGTATTCTTTCCCAAATATTTTATAAATGTTTTTAAATAAATAATTTAGTACTTTAAAGATGATTTTAAGATCTTATAATTTATTTAAAAGAGTTTAAATAAATGGTTTAAAGAAAAGCTGCTAAAATCAAGTGGTTTAATCTTGGCTCTGAAAGCCGATGAGTAGATTGGATTTTTCTATCCATAAGATCTAGATATGTGGTTCTTAAAACTAAGGGGATGTTTAGGAGCACCCAGTGCCCTAGGCTTACCCGGCCTTTCCTGGGCAAGGAATAAATAATGTCGAAATGCCATAAACAAGGCAAGTATAAAAGAATAAATTTTCCAAATTTAAACAACTTGGATTGTATAGAAATAATCTTCTTATACTTGATATTAAATTTAGAGGCAGGAACCCGTACTATCCATGTGAATTTAAAAGGTTATTTTACCGTTATTCGACGGATAGTAAAGGTTGAATACGGAAATTGATGTTGCGTAGAATTAATATAATTTCTACCGACCATTTTGACCCAACAAGGTTTTGCAATATAATTTATGAGAAATGATTTTGATTTGGTATTTCCATGGTTAAAGAAAGGTTCAATAATTCCATATATACTGGAAAGAAACATTTAAAGATATATATCTCTAAAAGGTATTTTTGACAACGAAAAAGTAATTAATCAAATGATAAACACATATTTACGTAACAACTTTTTATCGATAATTGGTTCGAAGGAACCAAGGTCGGACTTGAGTGATTCTTATCCAAAAAATTACCTTGAATCAATTACATATTCGAAGTGAAGTCTGGAGATGATAATAAATAAATGAAGGGCTACTTGTCCTCGAACCTCGAGGGAAATTTTCCATATCATATATATGTGGCAGTATTATCTTCATTTTGATCTTCAATACAAGGGATTCTTGCTACTAATCCTACGGATGATTCTCGACATGATGCGGTAGGAGAGTTCCTTTGGTTTGTCATATTCCTGGATAATTTGTATGGACGAATGTCTAACATTGCATTTCCAATATACATGTACATTGACTTTTACGAACGTACATCTATTTGGTGGTGTAGGAAGTAACATTCCTATACTAAGCACCCTTCTTTGAGACGTACGAGCCCAAATGTTATACATTTGTAGAAATCAATGGTGTGTGAAGGAATTGGCAAATATAGCATTCAAAGTGGAATGTGACATGTGAGAGGTAATCGTTACCTCGGGCCTCATCACTCTAAAATGGCTTAAACAGGACATGTTGTAAGGCTATGTTGTTTGCAACCATTAGGGTATGGTCATCACCTTTCTAGATACTCTCTATTTGTCGAGTATGTTGTGTATACTATGGGATCCCAGATAGGTCAGTTACGACCAAGACGATGTCATCTTTGGTTCTATTAGCCATCAAGTTGAGTCTGTGCGTAGACTGATCTTGCCAGGTGCAGAGGTTTCAAAGTTGTTGATCCTTGGTACATCTATAAATGTACTATATGGAAGGTAGTTCCTTATCTACCATTGTATGGAAATCCATTCTTCAATAAGTGCCCTCGAACTTGACTGTAGAACCTAGTATGCTGGATTTAATAATGTAACAATTTCAGCTAAGATTATGTATATTTACTTGAAAAGTTTTTAAAAGAAAGTGATTAAAAGTAATATCCCTAGATTTTTCATAGTAAAGATTTCGGTTATCATAAGGTAAAAACCCGTTCGGTGTTTATGTGCAGCATGGTCTTATGAGATATCCTTTGTTTCAAATATCTGTATTCTAAGTTTCTCATACCGGTCACATGACTGACTCGGAGTTTATTTTCCTTTTTCCTTAAACTCTTGGTGCCCTATTTTTCAAAGCAACCAAGTAGTTAGGTAGCATGGAACATTTTGGGAGAAGCTTGGGGCTACTTGGATGAAGCATGAAGTTGGAGGTTCCTATATGGATAGTTGTCTATTTCTAATTCCGTAGTATTTTGTATTATTTATCTACCAGCACTTGTAAGGATAGGCAGTTATAACTATCCTGGCTGGATCAGTACTTACTAGCACTATGATGGAGCAATTTGGAGTAACTTCATGTACTACTTATATGTATAATTAAATGTTAAATGCGATGTGAGATTCTATTTTGTTTTGTCTTCTGTTTTTATTTCTTTGCCCCATGATAATCTGCCTCTTCGGCATTTGGATTTATGGAACGTGAATACCGAGTATGTATTAATGTCGATTTTCGAAGATCAAGAGGTAGGTCATCACATTTGGCATCATAGCTTATGGTTGAGTGAATACCTAAGCCTAGATAGGGACAACTCATTAAAGATAGGTTTAGTAATACCCTAGAATGAGTGTAGTCAAAGAACATGCACATTTTAAATTTTATCCGAATAAGTATATTCGAGTTTATACCCAATCCTTAAGATAATTTTGTCTATATTTCTAAAGGTGTTTTATTACTATGTGTAGATTGTAGGAGAAGAATAGTAGAAGTGGACTAAGGGGAGGTAGCAACTCTATGGCCACCAATGGTCGATAAAATGCTATAGTAATTGAGGAAGCGGTAATCCCTATGCAACCTCAAATTAACTTTTCTACTCTATGCAAAGATCACACCAGTTTGGATGGTAAACCATTTAAAGGAACGGAGTCCATTATTGAAGTTCAGGCTTCAATCCGCTCTTGTGAAAGAATTTCTAAGGGATTGAATATCGAAAATGAGCAGAAAAGATTCTTAGCTTCTTGGCAGTTACAAAAAGGGGCTCTAGCATGGTGGGAGTCCATAATTGTAAATGATTTAGAAGATAATTTCTCATGGGAGAAGTTCAAGGAAGTGTTGGAAGAAGAATATATGCCAGCTGCAAAAAAATCCCACCTTTATTGTAATTTTATGGTTTTAAGGCAAGGAGAGATAACTATGGAAGAATATTCCAACAAGTTCAGTGAATTTTCCTGTTTTGAGCTAGGGCTGATAGACACATCTTTAAAGAAAATGAAATGTTTATCGCTGGGATGAAGGGGAAGTATCGGGGTAGGATGACCATGCATTTAAAAGAAACCTTTGTAGATTTGGTAGACATGGGTTTCCGATATAAAAGTCTAGACAAAAAGAATCCGTCCACAACTCAAAGCAACAACAATAACTAGAAGAAAAGGAAGTTCAACCATTCTGGAAAGAAGCCATGGCAAGCCATAAGGAGGTCCGTAAGAAAAAAATTGAAGGATATTGCTAATTATAATAGCCAACAGAAGGGTTATTTTTCCACCACCTTTAAGTAACCTAAGGCTCAAGATAGGAATTGCTGTAATTGTCACAAACCAGGCCACCATGAAGAAGGATTGCCCACTGATAAAGAAAGGAGAACAAGTCATAGTTTTTGCCATCAAAGATAAACCCTCAACTTCGACTAATGTGAAGGGCAAGAGAATTTTAGAAGGTGGTATCTGTATTAATGAAAATCTAGTTAGAGTATTTTTGATAATGGAGCTTCCTACAGTTTTATTCCTAAGAATTAGTTAATAAATTAAAACTTACCACAAAGATAATAGATACTCTTATCTATGTCTGTAACCCCACAGGTGGTAAAACTAATCTCGGTATAATTTGTGAAAAAGCACAAGTTGCTTACCTATCCTAAAAAATTTCATGTGACCTAATCGTCCTCATTTTTATTGGATTTGAGATTATAATCGGTATGGATTGTTTATCTAAATATAAGGCTCTTCTAGACTGTGTTAAAAGGACGGTGCATTTAGAAAATAAAAGAAGTGAACCTTTTAAAATAATGTGTGAATTCAAGTCTAGTAATGGATAGTTTTATGTATGCCTTAAATTCATTTCAAAATAATCTAAAATAAATACCAATTATTGAGGAATTTTTAGATGTTTTTGAGGAAGTTAAGTTTGCCCCCACATAGGAAAATTGAGTTTTAAATCGACTTGATTTTCGATGCGAGGTATTTTTTTTCTTTCTTCTCGACGTATGGCCCCATAGGAAGTAAATGAATTAAGTAATCAAACATATGATTTGTTAATGAAAGGACTAATTAAACCAAGTCGCTCAAGTTGGTGCTCAGCAGTAGTTTTCTTTCAAAGTCAGATGGCGTCCTAAGATTTTGTGTAGACTATCGAGACCTAAATAAGCAAACAATTAAGAACAAGTGTCCTCTAACTCGTATTGATGAATTGTTTGATCAACTTCATGGTGCTCAAATATTCTCCAAAAGGAAGCTAGCTATAGGTTCCATCAATTAAGGATAACAGAAGATTGCATTCCTATAACTGCACTTGGAGGACTAATTGATCTATAAGATGGTTTGGATATCTCCAACGAAGACCGTCAAAGGCACCTATGCGCGTTAGAACTATAGCCTGCATCGTTTGCTCAAAGAGAGGTAGAGGTCGACCAAGGATAACATGGAAGGAAGTAGTTAAAAGGGACATGAAGGGTTGTAATATATCCGAAGAGCTGGTAATCAATAGGTGGGCGTGGAAGTTAGCGATCCGCGTACCAGAACCATGAGCTATGAGTTTTATAAGTTCTAGACTATATGATTAAGGAAAAAGAGCCTAAAAAGTAGCATTTGGTCTTTGATCTTTTTTTTTTGCATTTGTATTTCTATCTTTATTTTATTTTTATTTTACATTTGCATTTCTATCTTTATTTTTGTTTTTACTTAGTCATTATTATCACTAATTTACTTATTTGAATTTATTTTATTATTGCTATTGCTATTGCTATTGTTATTGTTATTGCTATTATTATAACCTTTAAATTACTTTTGTCATTTAGTTTCGGATTCCATCTTTAGCCGACCCCAACTTGTTTGGGATTAATGGCTTTGTTGTTGTTGTATTGGTTATGCCTTTTGGGCTAACCAATGCTCCCGTTTATTTTATGGACCTTTTGAATAGAGTATTCAGATACGTGCTCCACAAATTCATGTTGGTTTTTATTGATGATATTCTTATATATTCAAAGAACAAAGAAGAACACGAAAGGAATTTAGAGATTATACAAGAAATATTCAGAATGAATGTGCTTAAGGCCATGTTTTCAAAATTCCACTTATGGAAAGAAGTGGTAAGGTTTCTTGGACATGTTGTGTCAAAGGAGGGAATCTCAGTTGATCCCTAAAAAATTACCACCGTTCTAGATTGGAAACAACCATTTTCTCTAAAAAAATATATGCGCATCCTCTTAGGATTGGTAGGATAATACCGGAGATTTATTTAGGACTTCTACAAGATTTCTCGTCACTTAACAAGGTTAACTATGAAGAATGTTAAATTTGAATGAACACCGATATATGAAGAAGCATTCCAGGAACTTAAGAAAAGGTTAACTACCGCTGCATTCCTGATTATTATTGATGAAAGTGGCGGTTTAACCATTTATAATGATGCTTGTGGTAAAGGTGTGGGCATGGTACTGGTGCAACATGGAAAGGTTATCACATATGCTAGTTGGCAATTAAAGATGCATGAGTAAAAATTATTCCATACACGACTTGGAACAATTAGTTGTTGCGTTCGCACTAAAGATTTAGAGACATTATTTACTGGGAATGAATTTCTCGTAGTTTACTTTGATAAACTTTGTTTGACCTTAGTAAATAATGTTCCCTCTTTAAATAGTTGAGAAGTTGGAACTCTTCATGGATCATAAATCTTTGAACTATATTTTCACTTAGAAAGACTTAAATATGAGACGGCAGTTTTGGCTAGAATTTCTCGCATCATATGATTTTGATATCCTATATACTCCCGGGAATTCAATGTGGTAGTGGATGCATTAAGCAGAAAGCACGCCTTTATAGCTTATTTGATAGTGCATCCATCTTTGATTAACCATATAAAAAAGAACCAGCTTGGAGATCTGTTTATTCCAGAGATGGTCAAAGCGGTAGAAAAAAAGTACCAGGAAGATGGATATGATTCAAGGTGGATGATCAAGAAATACTAAGGATCAACGGTAGAATATGTGCCCCTGATGTCGATGGGATAAAGCAAATTTTTTTACCAGAATGTCACAATTCTCGAGTTTTAGTACTTTTTGGAGCTGCAAAAATGTATTGAGATATGAAGAATACTTTTTGATGGGATGGTATGAAGAGGGATATCTCTATCGATATTAACATATGTGTTAATTGTAAACAGATCAAAAGCGATCTACAAAAGACTATTGGATCCTCCAACATCTTGAAATTCCGACTTGGAAATAGGACCAAATATCGATGGATTTTATCGACGGCTTGCCTTGATCAAGAAAGGGAAATGAAGGCATTTGGGTATCATAGATCGATTGACTAAGAGTGCATACTTCATCCCAGTAAAGCCAATAAGAACAGATGCAAGTTTTGTAAAAATATACATAAGAGAAATAGCATGATCGCATGGTGTCCCAAGCAGTATAATAAATGATCGAGACTTAATCTTTACCAGTAATTACTGGAAGGTGTTACAAAAAGCTTTAGGAACAAAGCTAAGTATAAGCACTGAAGACCATCCCCCGACCAATGGGTAAACTAAAAGGTAAATCAAGTATTGGAAGATCTTCCGAGAGCTAGTATCTTAGATTTTGGAGGTTCATGGGGAAACTATCTTCATCTTGTAAAATTCTCCTGTAATAATAGCTATCACGCAATTATTGTCATGGCACCGTACAAAGCTTTATATGGTCGTCCATGTGGATCACTGGCATGTTGGATCAAAACCAAAGATCGGTTAGTACTTGGTCCTGATCATATGATTCGAGAAGCCTTAAAAAAGGTAGACTTCATCGGAAAGAAGATGAAAGAAGCCCATTGTAGGCAAAAGAGTTATGCCGATCAAAAGCATTGAAATTTGGAATTCTCAATTGGAGATTTTATATCCTTAAAAGTCTCTCGATGAGAGGACCGGTAGGATTTGGTCAGGTGGAGAAGTTAGCACCTCGATTTATTAGACCTTTCCCATTATTGAATGGATCGGCCCATTAGCTTATTGTGTGGAAGTACCCAAAAGGTTATCTGGTGTTCATAACGTCTTTCGTGTATCCCATCTATGGAAATATATGCATGATCCGGAACAGATTATAGAAATAGCTGCCCAAGAAGATTTAGAAGTGGAACCAAATTTAGAAGTTATAAGATGACCCATTTGAATCGTAGATCATGATGAGAAGCGATTGAGAATAAAGGTGGTAAGGTTGGTTAAGTTCAATGGAGTGGTTATGCCGAGGACTGCACATGGGAAACAGAAGGTAGAATGAGGAAAGATTGTCTTGAGTTTAGGATTGATGTATAGTTGCATGTGGTATCGAGATAGTGTACTCACCACCTGTGGTGTGGTCACTTATCATACCTTGTATGTATTTCCCTATCAAATATGTATTCCTTTTCAAGTTACTTTCTTCTTACCCTTAATTTCGAGGACGAAATTCTTTTAAGAGGAAGTATGTCAAGACTCGCAAATTCATCACTTTAGAATTTTTTGAAATATTCAAATATAAGATATTTTAGCATACATGATAAAGTTTTGAACAATAAACTATATTGAAAATCTTATATTGGATAAATATTTACAAAAATATATACTTTGGATGGTATATCGATAAAAGGACCAGAAATTGTTTTATCAACAAATAGCTCATAGATTATCCGACATTGTACACGAAGCTGGATATATACACTCATTTGTGTATTTGAGCGAGAATATGTAATAAAATTATTTACTTTATTTTTGAAAATAAAATCTCTTTGTGACATCATCGATGATATCACTATTTTGAAATAAATGATTTTTGAATCTAAATTGAGTTCAAATGATTTAATAATTATTTTCATTATTAAATAAGCCATTTTAATTATTATCTAATGATAGAAATATTATTATCAAATTTTGTTTACAAATATATACATATTAAATAAGAAGTGAAAATATGACCGGAAATTGAAATTGAAATCCGTAATGATACAATGTAAAAAAGTTGTCAATGTTGTGAATCATTTAAGATATACATATGCACAAATACATGTACGTATACATGAACACATTCACATATGAGCGCATATATACATACAAATATACTTACATTTTTAAATATATATACATTACAAAATATCAAGATATTTTCCATATACTTCACCCTTAAGTAAAACCAAATTTAACATCTTATCCACCAAAGTTCAAGCATATGGATATACACACACGGGGGTTTCGATCGAGCATGATGAGGTGGGAGGGGAGTGGGGTGTTGAGCAAATGGTGATGTATTGTGTAGAAGTATCATGATATTTACATCCTTACTTTTGCCTATAAATAACACTCATCTCTCTTTACTTCGTTCACTTTATTTCTTCATAAAATTCCCAAAGCTTATTCACTTCTTGTACTCCACTTCAATGGCCTTTTCCTAAGAAAAATTATGGTAAAAATTAATGCAAAAAGAAATTAAAACTATATAGCAAGTATATATTATCAAAAATCGTCAAAACCAAAGCAAATCCACTCTTTCTCACTCTACAGCCCATGACCACACCTTCTACCAACTAAGGCCGAGCCGACCTCCATTAGCAAGCGTAGACCGAGTCCTTCCAAAGGTCCAAGGCTCGACTCCATAGGTTATTGCACGATCGTAGCGCTATAGCCAATTTAAAGTTAGTACGATCGAAAATCAAGTGAGAAATTCTATTTATATATATAGCCCTTAGCCCCTAGCCCCTAGCTCCGTATCACAAGCATCCATATAAACTGAGAAAGGCTTGGTTTAGAGACAGCAAAGATTGATGGAGGTTTTAGCCTCTTATGACTTTGAGATTTTCTATACCCCTGGCAAGGGTAATGTAGTGGCAAATGTGTGGAGTAGATGCAAAGTGGTTTTAAGTCCTCTGTTTTTGGAATGGAAGCATTTGGAGGGCCATCAGAGCAGTTGTTATCTGTGATAGCCCACACCTCTAGGCACCCCGAAAATCAGACATGTCTAGAAGCATGAGTGGTTGGGTGAAATAAAAATCCATAACATAGCATAGAGACTAAGGCAACAACATAAAATGATTAAAATATTACAGCGGAAGAAAATTTCACTAATTATAAATTAATAAGCATGGGTCGGGTGAAATAAAAATCCATAACATAGCATAGAGACTAAGGCAACAACACAAAATGATAAAAATATTACAACGGAAGAAAATTTTTGCTAATTATAAATTAATAGCAAAACAGCTACATTAGAAACAACATTATCCCAAATTTATTTCTGAAACCAAAAATACCAAGCAGTCTCCGCCAAAACATAAAATATAATAAAGTTCACAACATTGGTCCCCTTATATTGAGTAAAATACGGAAAAGAGAAACAAAGTCCATAAAATAAAATAAACAAAAGCTGAAGATAACAATTGCTCCAATGACCCTCCAAGTTGCAAAAAACTACAACCTAGACTTGCCCTCCTATGATTTGGGGAAATAGAAAAAATAGGAATGGGTCGGACATAAAGTCTGGTGAATGAGAAATAAAATGAAGCAGAAAGAATAATACAGTTTAATTCCAGGTCTTCCTTGGATATCGCAGAGTGTGAATAATATAATGCAGTGAACCCTTCTTAGGTACAATTCCTAAGAAGCCAAAGTCCATGGTCACTTTAGGGAAGTCAACCATGCAGTTACAAACGTTAATCGGCCTGTCAGACCTGCTGTCCTACCTATCCACATGCTACAGTGTGAAAGTCATGCTCCTCAACCATGCACTGTGACTAAATGTCTCTTACGTCTGACCGGCGCCGACTTAAACAACCCCGCATGACCCCAAAGTTGCGCTCAGGCTCCGCCAAACTGGACTTCTATCCGCCTGTCTCCTCTGTCTTCAACGTGGACTTTCCCCTATCTAAAGTGTCGGTCCTCCGTAAGAGCGTCGGCAGCTAGCTCGATTACGCAAAATCCTCCAACGTTCTGCCTAAAGAAGCCTACATCGGAGCACACTTGTCTTACTCCATCCGCGTTGATCTGCCTAAAGAAGCCTACGATTGCGGATGCTATCTATCCTACGCACTAGTAACCTATGAAAGGTAACAAACATCCTTGTGAACCTACTTGCCCGCTCCTAATACGTACAGCCAAAACTATATTTTAGTCTTAACTGCATGAAACGCCTATGCAGACCTTTACAAGGTCTGCCTACCAAATTACTTCAAGATTAATTAATTAACTTTACCGTTACAGTTTACATACTGTTTATTTCCATTAATCGGCTTTAGGCCATTTTTACATCCAATTTGGTTATTTCACAATTTCTCTTTTTCTTACATAAATGGTATTTCAATTTCACCCCGTTCAGTCCATACGGTTTATTTGAAATTTTTATGCCATTTTGCTATAGATTCACACTAGCCTTTAGGTTCCATTTAATTTACATTTTTTTTTTAAATTTACGCAAGCTCAAGTGCCAGGTGAGTAGGAATTAATATGAAATAGAAAAATAAAGTAGTTCAATTTTAGTTCTTTTCTAGCATGTTAATATGAATTAATTTCTATTATTAATTGAGAATAGATGTAAATTATTGCAACTTCTTCTTCTTCCACTTCTCAAATCTAATTCGTGTTTGGCTTAAAATATGAGACATATAAATTGTCTATTCACGTTTTATGGCATAAATAAGATTGAAATTTATGTAAATTATTGTATCTTCTTCTTCTTTCACTTCTCAAATCTAATTCGTGTTTGGTTTAAAATATGGAACATATAAATTGTCTATTCACGTTTTATGGCATAAATAAGATTGAAATTTATGTAAATTATTGTATCTTCTTCTTCCACTTCTCAGTTCTAATTCGTGTTTGGGTTGAAATTTGAAACAAACAAATTGCTATTCATGTTTCATGGCGTAAATAAGATTGGTTTGATTAAATTGAATTAGAATTGTTATTCAATTTCTAATGGTAGAACAAGTTAGTTGAATAAATTCAGAATATGTTACTTGAATAAAATAATTATTTTGATTGATATAATTACATAATTTTGAATATGGATTTGGAACAAAATTGGAAAGTCTAATTGGCATAATTGTTTATTTTATGCGTGGCCTAAAATGTAAAAGTGGAATTTTGTGTAATTAAATGGTTTATGGCTATTAGACAAAACTTTTTTATAGATTAAATCTCTAAAACGAGAACGTAGATTAGGGTGTCAAGGAAAGAGGAGAGGAGGGTCAGGTGGAAAAAGGAAAGTTCCAAGGAAGGACTGGAAGTGCAATACTTGTGGAAAACCAGGTCATCTTGCTAAGGATAGGTAAGGACATCAAGTCCGACATGTCGATTGACGTTTAATATTACTGCACGGTTGACTTCCCTAGAGCGACCATGGACTTTGGCTTCTTAGGAACTGTATTTAAGAAGGGTTGACTACATTATATTATTCACCCTCTGCGATATCTAGGAAAGACCTAGAATTAAACTGTTTTATTCTTTCCGCTTCATTTTATTTCTCATTCACTAGACTTTATGTCTGACCCATTCCTATTTTTTCTATTTTCCCCAAATCACAAGAGGGCAGGTCTAGGTTGCAGTTCTTTGCAGCTTGGAGGGTCATTGAAGCAGTTGTTATCTCCAGCTTTTGTTTCTTTTGTTTCATGTACTTCGTTTCTCTTTTCCATACTTTACTCTATATATAAGGACCTATATTGTGAACTTTGTTACGTTTTATATTTTGGTGTCAACTGTGACACCCGACACCTCTAGGCACCCCGAAAATCGGACCTGACTAGAAGCACGGGTGGTCGAGTGAAATAAAAATCCATAACATAGCATAGAGACTAAGGCAACAACATAAAATGGTTAAAATATTACAGTAGAAGAAAACTTTCACTAATCATAAATTAGTGAATATTAGGTTTAGGTCACTAATAAGGTTCAAAATACACAAAACCCCCAGTAAAAAAAGTATGTAAATTAGGTCTCTAGAATTAAGTTACTAAGTAATTGAATAATTGCAGACATTTATGCAATTATATCCAAAATTTGCATAAATTTATGCAATTTTTTCAGTGAATAATTGCGGAAATTTCCGCAATTTTTTGGTAAATAATTGTGGAATTTTTCGCAACATTTTGAAAAATTACGGAAATTTCCACAATTTTTTTGGTGTTTTGAAAAAAATGCAGAAATTTCTGCAATTTTTCAGCGATTAATTGTGGAAATGTCTACAATTTTTTGATATAATTGCATTAATGTCTGCAATGATTCATTTAATTATTCATAAGTGTATGTCATTATTCACTAACTTAATTCTGAAGACCTAATTTACAAACTTTCTTTTACAAGGTTTTTTGTGTATTTTGAAACTTATTATGGACCTGTGCCAAACTGTCCCCATAAATTAATAGCAAAACAGCTTCATTAAAAACAGCATTGTCCCAAATTTATTTCTGAAACGAAAAATACCAAGTAGTCTCTAATAAAACATAAAACAAACCAAAGTTTACAATAAAGAAATGGGTCAGACATATAGTCTGGTGAATGAGAAATAAATGAAGCAGAAAGAATAAAACTGTATAATTCCAGGTCTTCCCCGAATATCGCAGAAGGTGAATAATATAATGTAGCGAATCCTTCTTACATACAATTTCTAAGAAGTCAACGTCTATGGTCACTCTATGTAAGTCAATCATGCAGTAATACTAAACGTCAATCGGCCAGTCGGACCTATTGTCCTTACATATCCACTTGCTGCAGCGTGAAAGTCGTGTTTTTCCCCATGCACTATGGATGCGCTTGATTGATTTGAAATTAGAGTATTGGAATAACGAGGGTATTAGTTAGATTGCTAGCGTTCTTGGTCGCCCGATGTGTATGGATTCAAACACAGCCATGGAATGCAGACTATACGCTTGAGTGTTAATTGAAGTTGATGTCAGTTTTTCATATCCATCAACTGTTAAGTTGTAATTATACAGTGGTATGATAGACGAGGTATGATAGACGAGGTATAGTTGAATATGAACACAAATTAACCCCATGTTCAGTTTGTAAAATATATGGCCATTCAGATAGCAACTGTAACAACATATTTACAACAGAATGGAGACCCAAATCTACTGCAATGTCCACATATAATTTACGTCTTATAGACCACACACACATAACTGAACCGATAGAGACTACTACCAATACAGTGAAAAATATACAAGTTTTGATATCTGATAGTTTACATAACAAGTATTCCATGCTAACTGATACTCCTGAAGAAGCACTTAAGAAGACTCCATGTGACATGGTTGCATCGTCTTCCACCACTGCTCCTCACATGCCTTCTGAAGTACCTACATCGCAATATCAAGAAGGTGATAACTCTACAAAAATAGATAATATCAAAGTTATTTCACAGATAGCACAAAGTGCAGTTAATAAAGATGATACGGTTGATGCTACCAAAATTGCAGAAGATCTCGTACAAGATGTTGCACTACATATTCAAGAAATGGTGAAAAAAGTAATGTAGAAATTAATGTATCCCCTATGGTTTCGAAGAATCTCATACATCTATACTATAAAGCAAAACCTTTGGTCAACCGGTCAAAGTGAAGCCTTTTTTCCGATTCTCATCTTGCCCATATTGCAACTCCAACTACAAAATACTATCAGGGCACTTTTGTATTTTAATCACCGGCTCATCCCACGTCCCACCCCTTACATCTTCCAACGTTGCATGAACTTCCTCTCCCCTTTTCTTTCCATTTTCCTCTCCGCATTTCTTTTTCCTCCTCTTCACTTTTCTTCCCCGTGGAAAACATTTGGCCTTCCCCTTCTTCCATTTTTCAACACGACGGACCTAAATTTAACAAATTCGGCCTTTCCACCGCTGTAATAACGCCGCCTCATGAGAGGAGCAGTGATGCGACCATCATAACGGTACTAAATCAACATGTCTCTTTTCATGAACCTGAAATTTCACCTTTTCTTCTCAACCTGTCTATCTTTTTCATGAATCTGAAATTTCACTTTTTCCTTTCGGTTTATAACATAATTTCCTCTGCAGCCCTGATTCTGTTGTGTTCTTCCCTCACTTTCATTACGCTGCCATCGGCGAACAGCACTGCTGCGAACATGATGGTCCATTACTTTCGATTTTCAGTTCTTCTTCACATTGATTTTCTGTTCATTACTTCCGTTTTACAATACAACTTAGACAGTAATATGTTTTGTTGATTTTTCATTGTTTATTGATGTTAAATTTCAGATTACATTTGATGCTTGACGAGAAATCATATTTGCAATTTTTTCTTTTGTATTGCTTCAGATTTTCTCAAATGGTCAGCACAAGTTATTTTCCTTGATTCATTGGCAATTCGACCACTATGCAATTTGGTGCGTATTTTCCACATTCCGATGGCATGATTAGGACATACGCTATCTTCTCCCTTAATCGATAATAACCGCATCGAGAAATCAATGGTGGACAACATTAGAAAAATTGCAACTGGAGCTTAAGATATTTCCGAACTGTAAGATCTCCTGCTTACTTTAATTATTTGGTTTCTAGAGTTTGGTTTTCATTCCCTTGAGATCGAATTCAGTTTGTTTCTTCTTCCTATTTCTACTGAAAAATTCCAGATTGTCAAGGTTATCTATTGTTATTATTACTCGAGGTTTCTTTCGTATTTGCCAATTTTATTCATTGATTATCCTAATGAGTTTCGTTTCTTAAATACGATTGTTTAACTGTTATATTATGTGACTGTAGGCAAGTACTTGCATAGTTACATTGAGTTGTTGTTCTTATTATTGTAAAATAGAATCATTTTGGGATGCTTTTATTGTTGTATGTATGCAAATTTCCGTAAGTGCATTGTTATATGATCAAATATAAAGTTATGCGTCTATTATGCTTTTATGCCAAAGTCTAAATATATGAGTAAACACAGAAATAAAGATTGTTAGAATATATTTGGTTGATGTTGCCACAATAATTATTATTTACTGTTTGCATAATTTCCTCTAATAATAACTACAACTGCAGCCTAGCTAGACATGGTAGAGAAGTGGAAATGTAGCAAATATGGTGAAGCAAGTAGGGATGGAAATGGGGCGGATAGTATGCGGGGAACAAATCCTCCGCCTCCATCCCCACAACCCATTTATGTCCCCCATGCCCGCCCCCATGCCCGCCTAATACCCAATGAATTCGGGTAGGGGAATACCCAACGGTTATGGAGGACCAATCGGATAACCATTAAGGAGAGATGAAAAAATGTTAAATAAAAAATAGCTTTGAGCCTTTGAAATGTCTGAATGGTTTCATCTACAATTCAAATTCCTAAGTACAAAGAACCTTTCATCTGTAGTTCTGTACAGTGCAATGTAAATCATGCATGAAACATTATTGACCTAACTAAGCTAGGCATTTGTATGTATCATTCTAGGTTTACAAAATGTACACAGATTTTCATGACAATTGGAAGTATATAGATTCATATTAACATAAACTGCAAAATCCCATTAGCAAATATATGAGCATTTAGTACACAGTCAATCCAAACCAAGACATTATTGTTAAAACTCAAAGTTAATTCCAGATCTGCATGACAGTGTCTTCAAAATAAAGATATTAAAATTCAAATCAAGAAGGCTATTACAGCTAAAAAGGCTTTGATGATACTTTGAGTTTTACAGTGTTTTCAAAATAAAACACATGAGTCGCACCATCTGCAGTTCTACACAGTCTTGAGCCTTCACCCTTCAAATAAAGAATCACCATTCACCATCAGTTTTGCACCATCATTTGATCATTGTGATTTAAGCATCAAAACTCACAAAACTTGGATCCTATGCCAGTTAAAAAATGAAAAAAAAGTCAGTACACAAACACAACTATTAGTAAATATGTGATTTAAGCATCAAAACTCACAAAACTTGGATCCTATGCCAGTTAAAAAATGAAAAAAAAGTCAGTACACAAACACAACTATTAGTAAATAAGAAAAGAACACAAATAAACAAAAACAACTCACAGCTTCATCATCTATTATGTATTCAAAAAATGTTTGATATTTTTCTCTGTTTGAGTTTATATCTAGAAAGAAATAAAAATAAATACCATCAAAAATAATTTATTATGTAAAAAAGTAAATGAAATTACAAGAGAATCAGTTAGAAAAATCATACCAAATTTGTCATCCCATAACCAATCTTGAGCACATATTAAAGCTTCCAGTGTATAAGGATGAAGCCTATTACGATGAGGAGTAACATGTCTTCCACCAGTACTAAAAGCAGACTCAGAAGCAACAGTAGACACTGGTATTGCTAAAATATCTCTAGCTACTTGCTGCAATATTGGATACTTGAGACCATTTGTCTTCCACCATGCTAAAATATCGAATTCACCACTTCTTGGCAAAACAGGTTCTCCTAAATAAAAATCTAGCTCAGACTTACAATTATCCACAGTTGATGTGCTACTCACAAACAAATCATAACCAGCCAAAAAATCTGTAGAGTCATCAACAGCCATGCCAAACTCAGAACTATGCAATGAAGAATCAAGAGGAGTTTCTTTACCGCTACTTTGTTTGTATTCTTTCACCAAAACATAACTCAGACTTCTAATTCGCTCAATTTGAGTTGGTGAATCATCACCATAAATCCGGGGAAAGTAATATTCAATCAACTTCATCCTAAACCTTGGGTCCAAAATAGTTACTATGTCTAGAATTCATGTACGACAGACCAATATTGATCAAATTTTTCAATCATATTTACAGCCATCATCTTAATCTCCATGCATGATGATCTAAGGCACTCCCTTAGCAGCAATCGAATTTCACAAATTTTAGGAAAGAATATATTAGCAGTGGGATATTTGGCCCCAGAGAACATTTCGGTTACATTGTAAAACAACTTCAACTTGGCACACATCAGTTTTGCTAAAAGCCAATCTTGATCACTAGGTGCTTGTTTGTAATTTTTCTCAGTGTGTATTAGTCGATCAAAGACATCCTTATACACAATGGCACTCATAAGCATCAAATAAGTAGAATTCCACCTAGTTTTACAATCAAGAATTAACTTCCTCTTATTTGGAAAAGATAATCCATTCTTAGCCTCCTCAAATTTTTCCACTCTTTTAGGTGTTGCAGTCCAATAAACTACACTATCACGAATAGTTTCTATACGACTTTGAATTGCACCTAACCCTTGTTGAACAATCAAATTCAAGATATGAGCACAACATTTCATATGTTCTCCTTTCAGCAATAAATTATCATTTCTCAACTTTTCTTTCATCTTATCCATCATTGAAATATTAACACTACAGTTATCTAAAGTTAAAGTAGATAATTTACGATCAATGGACCATGCAACCAAACACTCCATCAATTCTTTTGTTAATGCTTTGGCTGTGTGAGGAGTAGGCACATATATAAATCTATAATTACAAGAAAGAGCCTATTTAGTATACAAACAATCAATTATAATTCAAAATTCATTTTCTTCTAAGAACGACAAGAAAGTTACCTTATTATTTGACTGTGCAAAATCCATGAATCATCGATATAGTGTGCAGTTACTACCATGTATCCTCTTTTTTGATTAGTGGCAGTCCACATATCAGTTGTGACTGCAATTCTACGTTGATTGGTACTCAATAACTTCTTTAGCTTTGTCTTCTCACTCTCATATATCTTTATGATATCACTCCTAATGGTGGGACGAGATACATGCTTGAATAATGGTTGAATTGAGTTAACAAAACTCCTAAATCCAATGTGTTCCACCATATTAAGTGGGTACTCATGCAAAATGATCATTTTAGCAAGTTCTTCCCTTGAAAATTGTTGATCAAATGTGTGAGAGCCAAGTGTTGTAGTTTCGTCTTTTTTCTTAGTAGGATTCAAGATGGATTGCTTTATGTCTCGATGCTTTCTAAGAGGACATATCTTGAAATGTTCATGCAAGTGTGTAGTCCCATTTTTGCTTTTTCCACTTAATTTCTTCTCACAGTAGTTGCAAATAGCCTTATCAACTCCATTGATCTTTTGCTTCTTAAAGTGAAGCCAAACAACAGAAGTTTGTCTTTTATTTTTTGTTTCACTACTGGTCTCACAATCTATAACTGGTGGTGGAGTACTGATATTAGAATCAGGCTGTGGAACTGAAGCATTGAGCTCTGTAGCTGGAGATGGTGCAGATTCATTATTTTGTTCAATTGCAGGTGGAAGATCAGCTGCTGTAACTTGTGGAGAACTTCCAGTCTCACTCATTGTTAGACTGCAAAGAACAAAGAACAAACGCCAATAAAATGTTAATAAATCATTTTACAAATTCAATAGCAGAATAATACAACTGACATGCTTACTGAGTGATAGGTTTCTCCGGAGAAGAAGGAAGCAAGCAAGACATTAGAGATAGAGCTGCTGAGAAGAAGAATTGTGGAAAGTTGTTTGTTTACTAACATGCATATATTTTCCTTTTTATACAAAAAAGAAAGAAACGAAATAGACACAGCATGAATATTAAAGGGTACTATTATTAAAAAGCATTTAATAGACACGGTAAGAAATGCATATGAAAGGATACTATAGTCATTTTTTATACTGAATAGACACAACAAGCACAACAATTTATATTTCTACTTAATATATATACACCTAGTACACATGTTCTTTAACAGTAAATATGTATACCGGGTCGGATATGGGGCAAATAGTGTCACCTCCGTACCCGCCCCAACACCGTTTCGGGTTTTGAAATCATCCTCCACCACCGCTCCATTACCCACCAAGTCGGGGAATCCCCACCCGATTAGGGGCGGGTCCCCGTGGGTACCCATCCCCGCGGATTAAATTTCCATCACTAGAAGCAAGGCTGCATTATACCCTTATAATTCATATGTTTCGAAATTTCATATTCTTGGCGTTTTAAGTAGCTTGCACTCTCATGTGATTATTCTTTGTTAACATGATTTTCAGATCTATTTTTCAAACAAAAATAACTGCAGCACTCTTTTCCTTAGTGCGGTATTTTTATTACCTGAAAGGAGCATTGGCATTCACAGTAGGATCAACACTCAAAATTCTCCACATAAATCATGAATGGAGGATTAGCGTCAACATCCAACACACTCTTTGACAAAGAAGACACGATGGATGATTAATTGAGGTAGACATGTTGAGTTTTTGCACGCTTTGGTTGAACCAAAGGAATTGAATTAGTACCATTTTATGTTTTAAGAACTTTTAGTCTTCTTTTCTGCCTTCATGTCTTAAATTTTTTTGTTGTTTACTTCTGTGCATGTTGCGATTATTTGTTTTTCAAAAGACTTGCGCCCTACATATATGTTTTAGATTTTGCACTAAAACTATTTGATGAAATGACTAATAAGTACTGTACAATTGTTTTACTATAAAGAAAGATTGGATGCATATTTTTTATTTGTTTAATACCATTTTTCCATTCGTTTTTATATTCATCTTACATAAAATTGAAGTTTTATAGTTATTTCCCATTATATTTGAGTCATGGTTAAGTGACTTAGGTTTATGCACTGCGGAGTACAAACTCACTAATGCATCCAGGGATCGCATCATGGTCTAACAATCTTCTCAATCCATCAAATGGTGCGTACCTTTGAAATTATTATTTACTATTTGAAATTAATGCATTCAGGCTCCCTCAAGTCTTCTCAATCCATCAAATGGTGCGTACCTTTGAAGTTGTCACTGAACTAAATGTACTATCGTTGAAAAAAAAGATATTTGCATCAATTGTTGGTAAATATTTATCATATATGTTGCATAAAGTAAGAAGCTATATTTAGAAGTTAACTAGCATTATTTTTGCCTCTTAACTACATTATCCTCTTATTCAGTATAGAGACAGCAATTCCTCATAAAATTTTACTCAGATAACAATCGTTTTTAGCAGTTGCAGGCTATCGTGGGGCTTCGTTATGTATTTTTCCTCCATGTGGCTATTCGGTTTAACTAATTATGGTATAAGGGTGCATAATTAAATGGTTGTGCATGTTCTTTTATTTATACTAATGTATATATTTGTGGTAGATTATACCTTTACTAATATATCAGCAATGATCCAAAAAACCTTACAAGCAATTTTTTTAACATTTTAGCTTTTTTGTTAATCTTAATCGTTACGTCTAACGAGAACCTTGCTATTACAGTTTGGATGCTTTGTGCTGTTGCTGGATCTTTGAGCAATGCTTCTAATTAAAGGAAGAAAGAAAGAAAGGATACTAGATGGCTCATTATGTTGTACAACTTACAAGCATGCTACCGAAATATGTTTATGAGTTGTGTTGTTATTGGATCTACTGAACTTTATAGCATTCTTATCATAAATTTTATCAATAATCTATTGTCCTTTCCTTTTTTATTGTCTATTTTCTTTTTTATTGCCTATTTTATAGTTTATTGCGGTATACATTTACTTATATTGCTTGAATTGTGGCAATCATATTCTGTGCAATGTATTTTAAGTTAATGTTCAACCAGAAATTGGAAAGTACTCAAAAAATATATCAGAAGAAATACAATAATTTTGAAATTTAGTGGCAAAAACGAACAGAAGTTTCAATAAACTATTTCGACAAGGATTTACTGATTTATATATATGGGCAATTCTACTTGAAACAATGGCTTTGCTGCTTATACTCATCGACATTTTAAACCTTTAATCACCAAAATACCATCTTTTGCCTTTTTATTTGTTTACAAATCACATTTGGAAAGGGTTTATTTTTTGTTCTCTATTGTCATGGGAGCAACGTAGTTAGATGCATCTATAGGTATATTATTACATATTGAATTATATCGGACAAATAAAATAATGGTTTGAGCAGCCAAAATGTGCAAAGCACGGCATGTCAACAACTATTTATGCTACAATATGAGTTGCGTGTTTAATTTATCTTATGTAACAGTAACACTAATCAGGCAAGACATAAAACATTCAAATAAATAGTCTTTTTTTACCATATATATATATATATATATATATATATATATATATATATATATTATTAGCACTACTAATCACATACAGTACAGCCATGCTATCCACTAATTATATGCAGAATACAACTACACTCCTTAAAATGACTACAACCAAATGATTACATCAACTTACGTTCTACAAATTGTCATAACGATATTAATGTAAAGGAAGATTTGAATTGTTCATGTATGCGCATAAAAAATACAACATTATGTACATGATAAAGTCATTTTGTAAGTTGAAAATAAAACTTACAAAAAATTCTATCTTACTCTATCTTACAATATCTTATTTATGTTTGGTTGCCATATCGTTTCCCCCTTTTCCCCACAGCTACCAAACACTTTACCATACTCTCTGACAATACGACAACTGTAACAAAAAGAAATTTTGCTCTCTCCCTTTTATGTACACGTCCAACGGACGTGCCACTATACTCGTGTGTGTGTGTGTGTGTGTGTGTGTGTGTGTGTGTGTGTGTGTGTGTGTGTGTGTGTGTGTGTGTGTATATATATAAAGAAGCGTGAAATTACAAATCCCAAATTTTAGAAAACTGCTCCTCCTAAAAGATCGACAAGGAGCCCCTCAACAGGTAAATGAATACGATGACTTGGAACATCAGAGGCTTGAATACTGATGATAAATTCAGTCAAGTATTCAAGCTTCTCCATGCTCACAAGCTTAGCCTTCTAAGTTTGGTAGAGACAAAATTGGCTATTACTTCTATTTAGAACTTTCAACTGAAACTGCCTGAATGGAACATTTTATATAATAATGATGTCGGTCGTAAGGGTCATATTGTTGTCCTCCTTGACAAGTCAGTTTGGATGTATGTTGTTGTGAGCTATTCACAACAACACATAACCCTACTGCTTACAAATAAACAGGGACTACAATGCTTCTGTTCTTGTGTTTATGCATGCAACTCCTTCTCTGAATGACAAATTCTTTGGGATTTGCTCCGTTCCGATGCTTCAACAATAAGATCCCTTGGTTAGCAATGGGGGAATTCAATAATGCACTTAACATAAAGGATAAAAAGGGGGTTTACCAATTCCTTTTTCTTACTTGACTTCTTTCAAAAATTGCTTATTTAACTGTAGATTGGTTGAGTCTCAGTTCAGGGTTGTGAATACACTTGGCGACGCCGGGGGATCGCCACAAGTACAGACAAGGTTCTTATCAACTATGAATTTCTGTTTACGTTCCCGCAATTGATTACTATTGTGCTGCCAACTAGCATCAGCAACCATAACCCCAAACTGACTACTTTCAGTCCACAACATCTACGGGGGAAAAGAGTTCCATTCAGATATGTCAATAATTGGTGCTATGTACAGGGATATGATCACTGCATAGTAAAGGGGTTGGCTGTCTCCACTTAGGGTTCATGTTTTGAAAAAGTTATTTACAAATTACTGGAAGTCAAAGAAGAGCTGAAAAAATGGAATAATTTGAGAGCTGATGATAATCATATTTCAAGATTACACTCAGAATTTGACACAACATTTCATCAAACAGACTTAGATCCTGAAAATACTATGTTATATGACACTATGTTCCCATTGGGTCAGAGGTTAAATGATCAGATCCAAAAACATGTTCAGCTGTTAAGGCAAAAAAGCAAAGTGCACTGGTTACAACAGAGGGTTACCAATACCAAATTCTTTTATGCCAAGATGTCTATGCGAAGGCATAGGAACAAAATACATGCTCTACTCGATTCTTAGGATCAGTATATCTATGATTGCAGTTATATTAAGACTACAACCATAGAATATTACCAACACCTTTTTAATGGAGATACCAGAACTGAAATTGAACATGTTGACACAAGAATGCAAATCAATAATATAAGGAATACTTAGCTGCTCCAGTCACTATAGAAGAAATCAAAAAAGCACTGTATTCTATTAATGGTTCCAAGAGCCCAGGACCTGATGGCTTCTCTGCCAAATTTTTCAAATTTCATCGGGATAGCCTGCACAGAGATTTATTTGAAGCAGTGTTAGAAGTTTTCACTGTTAAAAAACTGCCTCGGGGGATTAATCATAATTTTATTACATTGATTCCCAAAAAGGATAAGCAACAATATATTTCAGATTATCGTCCTATTGCTTATGCTAATGTTCTTTACAAAATTATATCTAAAATCATATGCAATAGAATTAAATGGTTTCTTCTGCTGTTAATTGCAGAAAATCAATCTGCATTTATACCGGGAAGAAGCATTGGGGAAAACGTTATGCTGGCTCATGAGCAAGTATGGATCTTTGCAAAAAGGGGTAAATGCAAAATGTGCATCAAAATCGATTTGCAAAGGGCCTATGTTATGGTTAATCGGGAATTTGTTTATCATATGCTAAAGTGTTTCGGGTTTCCCGCATCTTTCATTGAGCTAATTTACGAGTGCGTATCAACTCCTACATTTTCTATTATGATTGATGAAAGGCCTGAGGGATTATCACGTCTAATAGAGCATTACCTCAAGGAGACCCACTGTCCCCTTATCCATTTTGTATTGCTATGGAACTTTTTTCGCTAATAATGGAGAAGGGGTGGACATCAAATTTTTTGAGCCTATTAACAAATTTAAGCCTTCTATATGACATCTATTATATGCGGACGATGTCATGATTTTCTTAGCAGCCTCTACAGCTATGCATATGAATCATATATTTGCAAGACTAGAGGACACTATTGGCCTACAAATTAATCGAACTAAATCATAGGTTTTTTTTCAGCAAAGCAGCTCTGTGGAAGAATGAAATAACCATATTTTGCATATAAAAGAGAAGGAATTACCTATTAAGTATCTCGGGGTGCCACTATCTTCTTACTACATACATGTTTCTCATTGCTTCCCCTTGTTACATAACATAAATGAAAAATTAGAAGGTTGGGACAGCAATTTGTTGCCAACAGTAGGTCGAGCAGAGCTGATACAAGAGGTTAGAATACTCGTGGTTATATATTGGGTCCTTATTTATCAACTGCCTTTGTCTGTGTTGAGCAAAATAGATCATATATGCACTGATTTCTTCTAGAAATGCAAATTACATAAAATCTCTTGGGATATTTTATGTAGACCCACATCGGAAGGTGGCATAGGGCTTCGTAAATTCACTGATCTATACACAACAGCGAGGCTCAAAATGTTATGGAAGTTACTCACATCAGACTGTCTATGGGCTGATTGGATGCGTGCTAAATATTTAAAAACCAATTTTTGGACCATCGCCATTAATAATAATTTTTCAGGTACTATAAAATCTATATTAAGACATCGTTATGTGGCAGCTAAAATCATAACCAGAATCATTGTTAATGGGAAGCAGACGGATTTATGGTATGATCCATGGATCAACCATAAATCCTTGGTGGACTTAATTAGATGGAGCAGACTTTCCATTACTAATACTATAAATAACAAGATTAGCTGTAATGTTAGGGTCGGACAGTTATAACCGCAATTATTAGCTGAGACTAGGGAAGCAGCCTCCCAAATTATGAATGTTCCTATTTCTACTGAACAGCCAATAGATTATTGGATTATTGCAAAACAGAACAGTTTAAGTTTTCGACTGTATGGAATGAAATCAGACTGCAAGCGCAAAATATGAATTATATAAAATTATATGGTATAATAAAACTGCTAGAAAGTTTTGTTATAGCACATATATGGCCTACATGCATCGATTACCAACATCAGACAGGTTAATTTCATGGCATCTGAATATAGATCCACTGTGTAATCTTCGCAACAAAGATATTGAAACACATCAACACTTATTTACCGACTGTGACTATAGTACTTATCTTTGGATGTCTTTTTAGAGCAAATTGGAACTCCAGCCCAAGGTTGAAGGTACTTTGCAACTTCAGTTGATGGTAATATGTAATCGATTCGCTCCTAAATCGACAGCCCAACATTTGGCATATGTTGCAGCGGCTACTACCACCATCATATTTGGCAGGAGCGGGTTCGATGACGATTTGAAGGGAAACATTGTTCGATGGAGCAAAGAAGTAAGCTGATCGAAATTGACATTCGACTACAGATTCAGAGAAGACTTGATCATCGCCAATTATGGGCGGCGGATAGGTGGAAATTTCTACGATGGGGGATTGAGCTTGGAGATGCTGGGCGATTATGGCGGTGTTTGATAGGGTTTTATGTAAAGTTGTTCGTCCGTGTATTGGGCCGGGCCTGGTGGTTTAGTTGGAAGAGGCGGTGTTTTGGTTACCCTATTGGGTTGACCTGCAAGCTTTTATTTTATTTCCTTTTGTAATTAGCGTTGTTTTGTATTTTATTTGTTACTCCTGTAGTAGAGTTGTTTGAATAGAGGATGACGTGCTCATTTTCCTTACCACAACGGTAAGGCTTTTAGGAGGCGAATCCTGCTATTGTACGGTTCTTGTTTGTCAATAATAGAACATTTTTCTTCAAATACATACATACATACATACATACATACATACATACATACATACATACATATATATATATATATATATATATATAATGATGATGTAATACGATTGCCATGGTTGTTCATTATGTTTGAGCATCAAGTTTGGATGTTGATTATATGTTTAATTTTGATGTTGAAATGATTCATGTTTAGTAAACGTCGAATATCACAGAGAAAATCACTTTCCTTTAGTAAATAAAATGGTGCATATTCGATTGTTAAACCTCTTTAAAATGGTTTATAAATGCTTTATAAACACTATAATCCAATCTGGTAAAGATTTGACAAGCTGTGAAAATTGAGTCAAAAATAGGCGTGTCGCGTAACGGCAATTCACGATTTCACACCGTAAAAATTTAAATCCATATGTACGATGGATTCGGAGTCGGAATTATTTGTAATAAATGTTTTTCGAACTCTTATAATCATACTTTTCAAAAAAAATAAAAGGTTTGAGACTTCGTTTAGCAGATTTTGAAATATGATCAAAACAAATTTCCAAAATAATCGCGGTTTGGCAGTTCGAAAACCAATGTGAGTAGTTCTTTAATATTGATATTTTCAATTCTTTATAAATATGGAATAAATTCTGTAAATCTTTTAAAATATTTTAAAAGATATTTGATTTATAGAAATGGATTTATAAACGATAGAAAAGTTGTTTTGATCAAATAAGCATTAAAAACACTACTAGCAGCACTAATTCGCAGCACTTTTTGCAGTACTTTTAATAGCTTTTGAAATATGGTCTTAAACATAAGTGTTCTTTCTCAAATCTTTTATAAATATTTTCAAATAAATAATTAATTATTTTGAAGATGATTTGAAGATCTTACAATTTATTTAAAAGAGTTTAAATAAATGATTTAAAGAAAAGCTATTAAAATCAAGTGATTTAATCTTGGCTCTAAAGCCGATGGGTAGATTGGATTTTTCTATTCATAAGATCTATATATAAGGTGCTTGAAACTAAGGAATGTTTAGGAGAAACTAGTGCCCTGGTTCACTTGGCATTTTTCCTTGGCGAGGAATGGATAAGGTCGAAAAGTCGGAAACACGACAAGTATAAAAGATTAAATTTTCCAAATTTAAACAACTTGGATTGTAAAGAAATAATCTTCTTATACTTGGTATTAAATTCCGGGGAGGGAACTCATTTTATCCATGTGAATTTAAAAGGTGATTTCACCGTTATTCCTCGGATAGTAAAGGTTGAGTGCGGAAATTGGTGTTAAGTAGAGTTGGTATAATTTATATCGACCTTTTTACTCAACAAATTTTTGCAATATGATTTATGAGAAATGATCTTAATTTGGCATTTCCATAGTTAAAGAGAGGTTTAACGATTCCGAATATACCAGAAAGAAATGTTTTAAAGATATATATATCTCTAAAAGATATTTTTGACAACGAGAAAGTAATTAATCAAATGTTAAGTACCTATTTTGTGACGCCCCACCACTATGCTCACAATAACAAAGGTTATTATAAGGAATAGCGTCTGCTATTGCGAAGAATAAGGCTTGTTAGAAGCGACCATCCGTAAGTTATGCCTTAGACGAGTATTGATTACATCGATAGGAGTTGTGTAAATTACTCCCAAAGATATATATTCAATACAAATCTAAAACGAAACTACGGTGGCTAACGAAAAATTCATAACAACTCATAATAACAACAACACTGATAAGCATAATCATATCAGAACAGAAATATCAGATATATAGCGGAAGATAAGTCTGGATACATACTTCAACAATCGATGGTTCACATGAACCGAATATACATATACAAAGACATCAACATACATGAGACGATAGTCAACACCAAAAGTAACACCTCGAAGTCTAGACAAAAGATGAGGTGAAACCTAAAAGCTGAAGCGACAACAGAATCGGAGATAGCGAATATCCTGAAATAACTCGGTCTGACCCGAGTATTATTTAGAAGAAAATAATAAACGGATCAGTCTAATTTAAACTTCAGAAATAAGTGTATGATAAACAACACTTAAGCAAATAATTATAATCTCGAATGAGATTATACAACATAGATAATCAACATAGTTCAAATAAAGAAATCTCAATTTAAACTCCATCAAAATTAATAACCTCGAATGAGACTATTCGACATAAATAATCACCATAGTTTACATGAAAAATCTCAATTTAAACACCATCAAAATCAACTTTCAAATTCACAATTGAATTCAAAACACCAATACGCAAGATTATAATCTCGGATGAGACTATACACAAAATTATAGCCTCGGATGAGACTATACAACATAGTAATCGATATTGTTTAAATGAAGCAATCTCAATTTAAACACCACCAAAATCTACTTCCAAATTCATGATTGAATTCGAAGTAGCAATACACAAATATCTTAAAATCAACTAAGATATCTAGAAAATCAGCATTCACAAAATCTAGAAATCAAAATAAGATAACTAAAAAATCAACATAAAAGATGGATCGATCTCAGCAGATGGCGAGTTTTAGCTATGCTGCACGTGTATCTCATATGACCGAAGTCTACCAAGTACTATATTTTTGGCTCCCAACAAATGACCCGAAGGTTCAACAAATGACCCGAAGGTCTAGTACTGGTATTGACCCGAAGGTCCAACATATGACCTGAAGGTCCAACAAATGACCTGAAGGTCCAACATATGACCTGAAGGTCCAGCATAGTGGCTCGAAAGCCCAACAAAATCATCAAAATCATCAAACAGTTGATATTCAATTAACAAGTTCGGAATTAATCGAAATAGTAAAAGTGTGGTTCCATACTCCTCACTTTTGCTAAATCGTTTAAATCTCTTCATCGTTTCCTTGGAAGTGCAAAATTGTGTATTTTATATAAATAATATTTTTCGTTCTCAATTGGACAAGTCCGGAATTAACCGAATCAGTAAAAGTAAGGGTTCATAGTCCTTAATTTTGTTGAAACGTTTAAATCGATTCTTCATTCCTTTGAAAGCGTAAACAATAAAAAATTTGGAAACAATTTTATTTTAAAACACGTGATTAAAACAGCAACATCTGTAGCAATTTCAGCAAGAAAATTGCGCTTCACAAAACACCGTAAAAATGGATATCAAAATCAGTGTTGCGGGATAGCCGCTTGAAAATTCACCTTAAAATTGACGGTTACTTAAGTCAAAACAACAGTATTTTTTTTTAATTTGTCAAAAATGTCATCAAAACAACACGCTTCAAAAATATATCACCGGAGTAAAAATTTCGTTACAAAAATAACGGCACAAAAAATACGTTTTAAAACGAGAACATCGGTTCAAAGTAAATTAAATATTGGTGTACACTACACGTATATTTATTAAACCTTGCACTGGCCATATATCTTGCTTTAATATTTCCTTGCGTCTCCTGCAACACTAATTTATACTTGTCTATTAATTTCAAATGGATACACATCACACATGACTAACCATAAACACGCATAACTCTCTACGCATGCACGCATCTAATCGTTTCGCGTTACACGTTGAATGCAGTGATGAGGTAAACAACATACATGACCAACAATACCCCATGTTAACACGTGAATAAACTGAAGAATATAGGGTGGTCTGGGCAACAAATGTCTGGCAATAACCGAGAACGCACGCAAGTGATATTGTATACACTTATATATGCAAAATGAAATGGACCCTGTACCATATTTTTAAAGAATATAACTTACTCTATTTGCACGTACGAGTAAGTTCGAACTTAATCAATGCATACAAATGCATGCGGACTGGACTAAAATTCATGCTTTAAAAAAAATACGCACGTATGAACATGAAGAGAACAACATATTGCTTCAGTTTCACACAATAAGTAATTACCATAACAAAGGCTTTAAGCAATTTAAATCTGACAACTTCAACTCTTATATACAAAAATAAATAAAACACCTGACGCTCTTATATGTTACGCATGCATGAATGAAGAAATAAAAAGAGTGACTTAACCGGATTTTTACACCTATTTGTAAACACAAACACGCACTCTATATATTCCTGTACATGCATACTGTAATAAGAGAGACGGCACAAAACTTGTTAAGCTAATAGTGTACCCAATACAAACAACCTGTACTCACATTTGCAAATGTAGAAATGCAAACTAGTATGTCCTGAGTTAGTTTCGTGCTTTATTGGTAACAATGGTGACCCATGTTTTTATGTATATATAAGTACATGCAAAAGGATTTTTTTTAAATATGTAACCTGGAAGCCACAATATGTGAACATATTCAACACACAGCAAGGTGTGAGGCAATTCTCAAAGCACGTAATAACGAAACCTGGTTAAAAATATGATTTACTTTCACGAAAAATCACATAAAAAAAAAGAATGACTTGGACTTCTACCGTGATATGCAACTAGACAAAACTCACGTTTGCCTTCTTTTGAATGCATGCAAATGAAGATGATATCTATACACTCAAAAATGAAAAATATGTTGACCGGCATCACTACACGTATACATGCAAAATGTCTGCATACTTGCTTAGACACGAATATGAAATATTCTGAGATGTTTCATATTCTATAACTTGTTTTCCAGGCAATACTTTTATTATTTTCTTTTCACGCATGCGATATGAAGAAATGAAAACATCATTGCAACAAATATTTTTAAATTAGAAATGTGAGTTGCACTCACCTTAGATTTGTTTCAAAAACAACTAGCGGTAGGGAACCCAAGTGGAGCAAGAAATATTTTGAGTGGCCATTAATGCTTGTCGAGCTTCAGGAAGAACAAAAATGCAAGCTACTCCCGATGACACAAAATGAATAACTTTTCTTTTCTATAAGTGTATAAGTCAAAATATTGTGCTGACAATATATTTTGTACAATGCATTAATTGTAGAAACGTGCATAGGTGAAGGAAAGTACCCTGCTGCACAAAAGAATGATGGCATAAATTGTGTTCACATTGCTTTCCAAGGCTATAGTGACACAGGTATTTACAACAAGCAGATTGTTTATTTTATTTTTTTATTAAAATGAACTATCACTGGCTTTTGAAATAAAAGTGACAGCATGTGCTCTCATATTTGCTTTTGCATAAGACCCAATTCCACATACACGTGCAAGCTAAACATAACACAACTCTGTTATATTCAATGCAATTTGAAATAGGCAACTGACTTTGCATCATTTTTAAATTTCCAAATTTCAATTTAAGAATTTCTATTTAAAATATTTACTCCAACAGTAATTCAAAAATCACGATCGTTACAGACTCCCCCTTATAAAAATTGCGTCCCCGCAATTTTCATACTAGAAGCAGTCAATAACACAAATACTTCGTCTCAAGAAAGATTATATATATATATATATATATATATAATTAAGAATGCACACCCCCACCCGAAGAGGAGAGAAAACCCGCATAAGAACGCTCGATGAATTCTTTGGTTTCTCAAGTGCAAACTTTGGAGTTTGCAGACGATTGAATTTTCCACAAGCGGGACTTCTTTATTCCGAAGGCGTTTAACCTCGGAAGCTAGCACACGAATATGATTTTGCACAATAGACAAGTCGGACAAGATTTCAAGATCTTGGAGCATATGAGGATCAATAATAGAATCCGAATCTCGAAGGCATCGACGAAGCTGGGATACATGAAATACTTCATGAATTCTCAAAAACTGTATAGATATCGATACATGATAAGCAGCAGGGACATTCCGTTCCGTAATAGGAAACGGTCCAATATAAGGAGGAGCTAATTTCCCGAAGCTACTGAAACGCACCACACCCTTCATCATAGAAACACGAATGAATACACGATCGCCAACAGAAAATTCCAAAGGCTTCCTACGATGATCGGCATAAGATTTTCTACCTATTCTGAGCCTCCTTCATTCTCTGTCTAATAATATCAATCCTCTCAGAAGAATCACGAATAAAATCGGGGTCGAGAACTAACTTTTCTCCGGATTCCAACCAACAAGATGGTGATCGACACGGCCTTCCGTAAAGGGATTCCGAAGAAGTCATACCGATACTGGATTGAAAACTGTTGTTATAAGAGAATTCAACAAGAGATAAGTGGTCTTCCCAACTACTACCAAAATCAAGAAGCAGTCCGATTGGACTTGATAGGAATAAAGCGGACTGATTTGGTCAATCGGTCAAAAATCACCCAAACACTAAAATGGCCCGACCTCGAACGAGGTAGACCATCAATGAAGTCCATAGAAATTTGATTCCATTTCCATAATGGAATCTCAAGAAGCTGCAAAAGACCACTAGGACGATGATGTTCTGCTTTAATAAGTTGACAAGTCGTGCAACGACTCACATAGCTTGCACCGTCACGCTTCATACCCTTCCCTTTTTCCGAAAACAACATGAATATCAATATCGAAATCCTTTAAATCATCACTTCGGGATTCCGATTTACAACTCTGAATAAGGTAAGAGACCTGGATCTTGTTTTTGGGCATCGGCAACACGATCCAACAAACTAGGACGAGCTTCCATGCTACATAAAAGCACGGGTAAATCAGAAACTGAAGGACGTTCTCTAATATCACAAAGAGATAAAGCTTTCAAAATATTCCACCCTGCTAGCATCATGGAAACAACAACTTGCTGCTTGCGACTAAGCGCATCAGCAACTCGATTACCCTTACAAGGGGTATACTGAATATCGAAATCATATGAAACAAGAAATTCGAGCAAACACTGTTGCCTCATATTAAGTTCCTTCAAAGTGAATAGATACTTCAAAGATTTGTGATCGGTGAAGAGAATAAAACGCTCGCCCAATAAATAATGCCGCCAAATATTTAGAGAAAAAACTATGGCGGCTAACTCCAAATCGTAAGTAGCATAACGAATTTCGTTAGGCTTTAGTTGTCTAGAAGCATAGGCAACTACTATCTTTTCGCACGAGAACAGCACCGAAACCAATTTGGCTAGTATTGGTACAAATAATGAAGTTTTGGTTCCCTTCGGAAACCACAATGATAAGAGTATCGGAAAAGGGTTCTTTCAAATAATCTTTTTTCTTGAAAAGCTAAAACTTTCAAATTTTCAATTATCTTTATGAAATCATTTTCTAGAAAAAATTACTTTTGATAGGTCAATTTATAGTGTCAAATTGTCTCATCAAAGCATTTAGGAGATTCCTATCGATAGCGTTGATTAAGCGCATCGACCAGAATTCTTAAAGCACTCAATGGGCAATACACTCACAAAATCATCTTTTATATGATAAACACAAATCCAATTATACTTGTAAATAAATCTTATGAAAAAGATTTGCAAAATTTTAAATGGTTGTTTTCATCCAAAATCAGTAAATACACAAATGGCGTCATCGAGATGTTCATAGAATACTCGATTCATCGAATGGATGAAATAAGCTTGACAAACTGAATGACATAATAAGCCATTCATAAGAATCATAACGAGTGCGAAATGCGGTAAGTGAATGCTAACTTCCGCAACTTGTAGCCAAATGAAAACCGGTAGCAAGATCGAATTGGGAGAAGAGTTTAGCGCCACTTAACTGATCGAACATGTCGTCGATCCTAGGTAATGGATACCTATTTTTTTTTATAGTGAGCTCATTAAGCTTGCGATAATCAATGCAAAGCCTAAGAGTACCATCTGGCTTTTTAACGAAGTCAACGGCGGTTCCCAAAGGAGATGAGCTAGAACGAATAAATCGTTTGGCTTCCAATTCAGATAATTGTTTCTTGAGTTCGTCATTTTCCTTAGCATACATCCTCGTGGGAGGATGACTGACAGGATGAGCACTAGAGATAAGATCGCTACGGAACTTAATTGCCCTATTCGACGGCAAACGCGAAATAGGTTCAAAGACATCAGAAAATCACAAACAATAGGAATATTTAGCTATAACAGCCTCCGACTCGAAGGAAGAAATGATAGCATTCGAAGTATGGTCCATGCTTCGAATATATTAGATAACTGTACGATAGCATCAGGATGCTTGAGATATAAAGTTCTTTCGGGACATAGGATTGAACTTCATAACGGACGAGCCAATCCATTCCCAAAATCACACCAAAACCACGATGATCCATAACATGCAATTTCGCATGAAAGGTGAAACTACAAAGAATAATCTCAACACCAACACACAACAAACCAAGAGTAGCGGATCCTCCAATAGGATTTATAATCCTCAAAGGGTCACAAAGAGTAACAACATCCAAAGGAATAACATCAATAAGCTCCTTCGATATGAATGAATACGATGCACCCGTATCGAAAAGAACTCTAATAGAACAGCCATGAAATAAAATAAAACCTTCCAAAACAAAAGGAGGAAAACCTTTGGGCTGAGGAGAATCACCAGAAGCTTAAGCAACATTAAGCTTCCCAGATTTGAAACCCTTAGGAGCAGTTAAAACAACTCAAGATTGATAAGGAATTTAACAAATGAAATACTACGGGAATAAGAAATTTATTCCTAGACATATTCCAATTTGTTAGTGAGGATACAAGTTTAAGAACAACGAAGGAATAGATTAAAAAACACGAATAAAACCCTCGAATAGTTGTAACACATGTTCCATTTTGTTTATGTTCTGTGTTTATTATAATTTGTTCTGAATCTCAGCTCTGATACCAAGCTGTGACCCCCCACCTTTATGCTCACAATAATAAAGGTTATTATAAGGAATAACGTCTGCTATTGCGAAGAATAAGGCTTGTTAGAAGCGATCATCCGTAAGTTATGCCTTAGACGAGTATTGATTACATCGATAGGAGTTGTGTAAATTACTCCCAAAGATACATATTCAATCCAAATCTAAAACGAAACTACAGTGGCTAACGAAAAATTCAGAACAACTCATAATAACAACAACACTGATAAGTATAATCACACCAGAACAGAAATATCAGATATATAGCGGAAGATAAGTCTAGATACATACTACAACAATCGATAGTTCACATGAACCGAATATACATATACAAAGACATCGACATACATGAGACGATAGTCAACACCAAAAGTAACACCTCGAAGTCTAGACAAAAGATGAGGTGAAACCCAAAAGCTGAAGCGACAACAGAATCAGAGATAGCGAATATCCTGAAATAACTCGGTCTGACCCGAGTATTATTTAAAAGAAAATAATAAACGGATCAGTCTAATTTAAACTTCAGAAATAAGTGTATGATAAACAACACTTAAGCAAATAATTATAATCTCGAATGAGATTATACAACATAGATAATCAACATAGTTCAAATAAAGAAATCTCAATTTAAACTCTATCAAAACCAATAACCTCGAATGAGACTATTCAACATAAATAATCACCATAGTTTACATGAAAAATCTCAATTTAAACACCATCAAAATCAACTTTCAAATTCACAATTAAATTCAAAACACCAACATGCAAGATTATAATCTCGGATGAGACTATACACAAAATTATAGCCTCGGATGAGACTATACAACATAGTAATCGACATTGTTTAAATGAAGTAATCTCAATTTAAACATCATCAAAATTTACTTCCAAATTCATAATTGAATTTGAAGTAGCAATACACAAATATCTAGAAATTAATTAAGATGTCTAGAAAATCAGCATTCACAAAATCTAGAAATCAAAATAAGATAACCAGAAAATCAACATAAAAGATGGATCGATCCCAGTAGATGGCGAGTTTTAGCTACGCCCCACGTGCATCTCATATGTCCGAAGCCCACCAAGTACTATATTTTTGGCGCCCAACAAATGACCCGAAGGTCTAGTACTGGTATTGACCCGAAGGTCCAACATATGACCCAAAGGTCCAACAAATGACCCGAAGGTCCAGCATGGTGGCTCGAAAGCCCAACAAAATCATCAAACACATATATTTCAATTAACGAGTCCGGAATTAACCGAAATAGTAAAAGTGTGGTTCCATACTCCTCACTTTTGCTAAATCGTTTAAATCTCTTCATCGTTTCCTTGAAAGTGCAAAATTGTGTATTTTATATAAATAACATTTTTTGTTCTCAAACGAACAAGTCCGGAATTAACCGAATCAGTAAAAGTAAGGGTTCGTAGTCCTTAATTTTGCTGAAACGTTTAAATCGATTCCTCATTCTTTTGAAAGCGTAAACTGTAAAAAAATTGGAAACAATTTTATTTTAAAACGATTTTTAAAACACGTGATTAAAACAGCAACGTCTGTAGCAATTTCAACAAGGAAATTGCGCTTCACAAAACACCATAAAAACGGATATCAAAATCGGTGTCGCGGGATAGCCGCTTGAAAATTCACTTTAAAATTGACGGTTACTGAAGTCAAAACAACAGTAATTTTTTTTATTTGTCAAAAATGTCATTAAAACAACACGCTTCAAAAAAATATCACCGGAGTAAAAATTCCGTTACAAAAATAACGGCCCAAAAATACGTTTTAAAACGAGACACCGGTTCAAAGTAAATTAAATATTGGTGTACACTACACATATATTTATAAAACCTTGCACTGGCCATATATCTTGCTTTAATATTTCCTTGCATCTTCTGTAACACTAATTTATACTTATCTATTAATTTCAAATGGATACACATCACACATGACTAACCATAAACACACACAACTCTCTACGCATGCACGCATCTAATCGTTTCGCGTTACACGTTGAATGCAGTGATGAGGTAAACAATATACATGACCAACAATACCCCATGTTAACACGTGAATAAACTGAAGAATATAGGGTGGTCTGGGCAACAAATGTCTGGCAATAACCGAGAATGCACGCAAGTGATATTGTATACATTTATGTATGCAAAATGAAATGGACCCTGTACAAAGAATATAACTTACCCTATTTGCACGTATGAGTAAGTTGGAACTTAATCAATGCATACAAATGCATGCGGTCTGGACTAAAATTCATGCTTTAGAAAAAATACGCACGTATGAACATGAAGAGAACGACATATTGCTTCATTTTCACGCAATAAGTAATTACCATAACAAAGGCTTGAAGCAATTTAAATCTGACAACTTCAACTCTTATATACAAAAACAAATAAAACACCCTGACGCACTTATATGTTACGCATGCACGATTGAAGAAATAAAAAGAGTGACTGAACCGGATTTTTACACCTATTTGTAAACACAAACACGCACTCTATATATTCATATACATGCATACTATAATAAGAAAGACGGCACAAAACTTGTTAAGCTAATAGTGGACCCAATAAAAATAACTTTTACTCACATTTACAAATGCAGAAATGCAAACTAGTATGTCCTGAGTTAGTTTCGTGCTTTATTGGTAACAATGGCGACCCATGTTTTTATGTATATATAAGTACACGCAAAAGGATTTTTTTAAAAAATATGTAACCTGGCAGCCACAATATGTGAACATATTCAACACACGGCAAGGTGTGAGGCAATTCTCAAAGCACATAATAACGAAACCAGGTTAAAAATATGATTTACTTTCACGAAAAATCACAGAAAAAAAAATGGCTTGGACTTCTACCGTGATATGCAACTAGACAAAACTCACGCTTGCCTTGTTTTGAATACATGCAAATGAAGATGATATCTATACGCTCAAAAATGAAAAATATGTTGATTGACATCATTACACGTATACACGCAAAATGTCTGCATACTTGCTTAGACACGAATATGAAATATTCTGAGATGTTTCATATACTATAACTTGGTTTCCAGGCAATACTTTTGCTATTTTCTTTTCACGCATGCGATATGAAGAAATGAAAATATCATGGCAACAAAGATTTTTAAATTATAAATGTGAGTTGTACTCACCTTAGATTTGTTTCAAAAACAACTAGCAGTAGGGAACCCAAGTGGAGCAATAAATATTTTGAGTGGCCATTGATGCTTGTCGAGCTTCAGGAAGAACAAAAATGCAAGCTACTCCCAATGACACAAAATGAATAAATTTTCTTTTCTATAAGTGTATAAGTCAAAATATTGTACTGACAATATATTTTTTACAATGCATTAATTGTAGAAACGTGCATAGGTGAAGGAAAGTACCCTACTGCACAAAAGAATGATGGCATAAATTGTGTTCACATTGCTTTCCAAGGCTATAGTGACACAAGTATTTACAGCAAGGCAAATTGTTTATATTTTTTTTTATTAAAATGAACTATCACTAGCTTTTGAAATAAAAGTGACAGCATGTGCTCTCATATTTGCTTTTGCATAAGACCTAATTCCACATACACGTGCAGACTAGTTGAAACATAACACAACTCTGTTATATTCAATGCAACTTGAAATGGGCAACTGACTTTGCATCATTTTTAAATTTCCAAATTTCAATTTAAGAATTTCTATTTAAAATATTTACTCCGACAGTAATTCAAAATCCACGGTCGTTACATATTTACTTAACATCTTTTTATCGATAATTAGTTCGAAGGAACCAGGGTCGAATTCGAGTGATTCTTATCCGAAAACTACTTCGAACCAATTTATATATTCTTAGTGGAAACTTGAAATGATAATAAATGAATGAAGGGTTGTTTGTCACTGACCCTCGGTCGAAATTTCTCACATCATATATATATATATATATATATATATATATATATATATATAGGGCGGTAGTATCTTGATTTAATCTTCGATGCAAGGCTTGCTCGCTACTAATCCTGAAGATGCTTCCTAACAGGATGCGGTAGAAGAGTTCCTTCGGTTTGTCCTATTCCTATACAACTTGTATGGAGGAATGTCTGACATTTCATTTCCAACACACACGTACATTGATTTTTACGAACATACGTCTATTTAGTGGTATAAGAAGTAACTCTCCTATACTTAACACCCTTCTCTGAGACGTACGAGCTCAAAGGTTGTACATTTTTGAAAATCAATGGTGTGTGATGAAATTAGCAATGTGGCATCCAAAGTGGAATGTGTTATGTTAAAGGTAATCATTACCTTGGGCCTCATTACCCGAAAATGGCTTAACCAAAGGCTATGTGGTTCGCAACCATTATGTTATGATCATCACCTTTCTCGATTACTCTATATATCTTGAGTTGTTATGTATGTTATGGGATCCTGGATAGGTCTGTTATAACCGGGGTGATGTCATATTCAGTTCTATTCACCACTAAGTTGGGTCTATTGGTAGGCAGGTTTTGTCAGGTGCAGAGGTTTCAAAGTTGTTGATCCTTAGAACATCCCGCTAGAGATGTACTTTACGGAAGACATTTCCTTACTTTCCATTGTATGGAAATCCATTTTACAATAAGCGCCTTCAGACTTGATTATAGAACCTACTATTCTAGAATTTAATAATGAAACAATTCGGCAAAGATTATGTATTTTTACCTAAAAAGTTTTTTAAAAAATCATTTAAAATAAAATCTTCAGATTTTGCATAGTGAAGATTTTGGTTATCATAAGGTAAAAACCTATTCCATGTTTGTGCAGCGTGGTGTTATGAGATACCCTTTGTTTCAAATTTCGTATTTTGAGTTTCTCATACCAGTCACATGACTGACCTGGAGTTTATTTTCCTTTTCCCTTAAACATTGGGTTCCCTATTTTTCCAAGCAGCCAAGTAGTAAGGTAGCATGGAACATTTTGGCAGAAGCTCGGAGCATTTTGGATGGAGCATGAAGTTGGAGGGTCCTATATGGATAGTCATCTATTTCTAATTCCGTTTTATTTTGTATTATTTATCTACAGCACTTGTGAGGATAGACAGTTTTAACTATCCTGGCTGGACTAGTACATACTAGTACTCCGATGGAGCAATTTGGAGTAATTGCATGTACTATTCACATTTACAATTAAATGTTGAATGCGATATGAGATTCTATTTTGTTTTGTATTCTACCTTTATTTCTTTACCCCATGATAATCTGCCTCTTAGGCACTTGGATTTGTAGCACATGAATACCAAGGATATATTAGTGTCGATTTCAGAGGGTCGAGGAAGTGGGTCGTCACACTTTGACTTTGAGTTAACTAAAGTTGGCCATGATGCTAACCTCATAAACTTGAGAAGACGAATTCTCTATTGAGTAGTATTTCACTTCCTATGCTTTAACTCAAAACTAATTATATTCGCGTGATGGATGTCATACCCTGATTTAACTATCGTCAAGGTGGAGTGTCCATATTGAAGTTCGACATTATTCTCAATTCAAGAGAACTATGTAATATCTGCACTTTGAGATTATCAGTTTGATCTTAGTTAAATTAACCAATAGATAACTCTCGAGTAAGTCATTCTATATTTATCCAATAATTATAAATATGCAACACCTTGGTGCCTGTAGTAGCCATGAGTAATATGCTACCCAATATTTGGAGAGCGTTATGTACTCTAGTCTTAAATGACGTATTGATATCCTATCTTAAAATATTTTGGCTAGAAATATTTAAAGCAATATATCATTTTTGATGCAATACATTTCTCATGATTACATCACATTGTGCTATCACATAACATATTATTTAAGGATTTTCTATTAATTGTACTTAAATTAAATAATTGATTATCATAACATAGCATGATAAGTATATGATATAAAGATAAAGACCTTTTGTTTCAAAAGAGATTTTATAGATTTAATAATCTATAATAAATTACGGAATTGCCTTAGAGCATACCCCTAACTCTATCAATCTTCCACTTGCACTGGGGCCAATTATGGAATCTTAATCTCATCTTTTCAATCAATTTGTTGAAAATTAATTGAGCTTGTCCCTTCGTGAAGGGATATGCTCTGTTGTCCTTGGTATCTACTCTATCAATTACTACTTCTTTATTAGTAATAAATTCTTTAATAATGTGGAACTTTGAAGTACATGCCTTGATTTCTTGTTAGCTCTTGGTTACTTTGCGATCTACATCACAACAATGTTTGTCACAAAATAATTTTATTTGATCTTCAACTTGTTTAGAATCATCCTAACTCATCAATAAATTTGTTTATCTAGACTACTTCCTTAGTTTCTTCATTAAAGGAAATGTATACGTCCTCCATAATCGAACCAACTATTGTTTCTTGTTTGAAATTTTTCCAACTAACAGCCTCATTGTTTAATGTAAAAACATAACCTGATACAGACTTACTATCATTGATATCACTATGAAAGGTGGAGTCTGTATACCCTTCATATGGAGGTCTTCAATCCCATATATAAGGAATAAATCCTTAGTGTTTCTTAAATATACATTTTATAGCATTCCAGTGTTTTTCTCTAGGATTAGTTTAGTACCAGCTTACTCATCCAAATGCATAAGCAACATCTGGTCTAGACAGAGCATAGCTCGTGTTATGGAACTGATCGCGGATGCATAAAATTTCCTCTTCATATGCTCTTTCTTCTCATCAGTATGAGGAGCGTCCTTCCTAGAAAGGATGATTTCAGATTGCATCGGAATCTTTCCACGCTTGGAATTCTCCATATTGAATCTTTTTAGTATTGTATCCATGTATAAGGATTGGGGCAATTCCAACAATCTCTTAGATCTATCTTTGTAAATTTTAATGCCCAACATACAGGCTGCTTATTCCAAATCCACAATGGAGAAATTTTGGGATAACCATGCTTTCACCGATTGCAACAATGCAATGTCATGTCAATTAGTAACAAATCATCGATGTATAGAACTAAGAACATTATAGCACTTCCTTGTTCTTTCTAATATACACATGCTTCATTTATGTTTTTATCAAGCCAAATTTTTTGATTAGTTTAATAAAACACTTGTTCCAATCTCTTGAGGTTTGTATACCATAAATGGATCTTAACAACTTGTAAGCCTTGACCTTATTCCCACTGACCTCGAAACCCTCAGGCTAAGCAATCTCTTCTAAATCATCGTTTATAAATGTTGTTTACACGCCCATTTTCCATAGTTCTTAGTCATAATGTGGCAATAGCTAGCATTATCTGAATGGACTTAAGCATGACTGTGGACGAAAATGTTTCGTCATTATCCACTCCTTGAATTTGATGAAATTCTTTTGCAACTAGTCTTGCTTTATAAATTTCCACCTGTCCATCTGCGTTTGGCTTCTTCTCAATAATCCATTTGTAGATGATTGGTTTTGTCCTTTCAGGTATGTTAGCTAAAGTCTACACTGTTTTCATAAATGGAATCCATTTCAGATTTAATAGCAACAAGCCAAAGTGCAAAGTTGTTACTCTGCAGTGCATGTTGGAACGAGTGAGGATTATCAACTTCAAGGATGCGGTCCTCTTTCTCCCTATCCATGGAAAACCGTAGTTCCTCTCTGGTGTGTGAGATTTCTTATTAGACCTTCTAATATGTTGCGTGCTTTCATATACTAGTGAATTTGGTTCATCTGGTGGTTCGGCTTTTGCATTATTTCTCGAATCTTATCTAAGTCTAATCTCACTATTAATTTCTTTAGTAAGAAATTCCTTTTCCAAAAAGATATCATTCCGAGAAACGACAACCTTTTATTCTTCGGTATTGTAAAAATATATCATATTGAATTCTTAGGATATCCTATAAATTTACACAATGTCAGTCCTGCCACAAGTTTATTAGGACTAGCATTCTTAATGTGGGCTGGACAACACCACACCTTCGAATACTTGAGTTAGGGTTCCATCCAACACCACATCTCATATAGCGTCTTAGGAACATATTTAGTAGGTGTCAAATTCAACATATGCATTGCTGTTTTAACTCATATCCTTAATATGAAAGAGGGAACTAAGCTTTACTCATCATGGAATGAAGTATATCAAGTGGGGTTCTATTCCTTCTCTCCAAAACACCAATGTGTTGTAGAATATAGGTTGGAGGAAAGAAAGAGGTATCCCCATTATCTTATAAGTGTCGTTGGATCTCTTGTCGAAGATACTCACATCCTCGATTTATTTTAATCTTATGGTTCATTTGATTTTCGAACTCATTCTCATACTCTATAAATTTCTCATAGACATCAGATTTATTCTTTATAAGATACACATATCCTTGCCTAAAAAATTTACAGGTAAAAGTGCAAAATTAGAAGCATTATATTTGGTATATGCATTGGACCACATACATCAGTATGTATGAGACCCAAGAGTTCATTAACTCTATCATTTACTAGCTCCAAATCCATCTAGTCCAATTCTATAACATAGATTTCGCTGATATAATCACAATGCAACTTGTGGCACTCAATTTGGACCTCGTATGAATTAGATATAAAATTCTGAACATCGAGATTATTTAAATTATAATTAAATTTAAATTAATTAAGTTTTAAATCACCTTACCTCCCTTTGTTCGTTTCTAGGCAACAAAAAACATGACTGTCTCTTTTCATCAGCCACTCTGCCTCGAGTAGTCGTTCATTTCCTCGATCTCGGCACCATGCCTGGACTTCCCCTCCCTTTGCCATAGGTCCGAACCCCTCTCGCCTCGACATTCGTGCAAACGAGACCCAAAGCTGCCGAGCCTTTGAGAACCATAGCCACCACCATGCCTTGTTGTTTGATGATCGGGCTCCATATATGAACTCGTGGTGAAGAGCTCTACAAGTTTTGCATGTTACATTTTTGCTAATTTCACTTCGATTGCAACTTTGATTCATGGTTGTTGGATGTAGGGCTTGTCAGTGGCGGCTGAAATTATTTCCTTTTTAGGTTTTACAAATGGTCAAAGTTAATGTTCTTTTATAGAAAAAATTTCAAAGCACTATTCATAAGTTAAATTTTTTAATTCCAATCGAGGCGTGCTGCTTGGCGTTCTATATGTAATGCCCATATTCTGAACACAATGGAACTAGCATCAAGACCCAATTCCATCATATACTTTCAAAGTCAAATTATATTAAATTAAATTCTTTTAATTAATTTCTACAAGTTTTAAACTCGTACGACTAAACGATACATCTAATCGCCATGATATTTGACGACAAACTATAATTTACTATTACGGATCCAATGAAACTGGTGTCGTCGAAATCCAAGACAATATCCTAGAAGGCTATTTTCATGCATTAATTAAAACGAATTATTATTAAAACTATTTTATTCACTTTTAATTCATATTCAAAAGTTTACTATCTTCATTCTTATACAAATAGAATTTAAATCAACTTTTGAAATTATTTTCATTCATATTAAAATTCAAGATTTAGTAATTCAAACAATTAAAAATATTCAAATAACCATTATATTTGAAATTCAAGTTATTTAACTTTTCGGTATTTAAAATAAGTTAAAAATTAAAATTCGAATGACTGAAATTCTGGGTCATTACATTTTATTTGTTACTATAAATGGTGAACGAAGAAAAGAGAGGAAGGGAAGAAAATGAAAAAAATAAAATGTTCCAAAATTCTAAGGGTTGATGTTTTCATTTTTATAAACAAAACCAAATTTCTTTCTTTCAAGCATAAGTAAAACAAAATCTACACCCAAAAGCAAACATCTTATCAAGCAAATCATCACTAATTCAAGTTGAAAATTTTGAACTTTTGATTTGACTTAAAAGTTTTGAAAAGAGAGTTTGCGGTGTTCCGCTACACAATATTCCATTCTCGTATGAACTTTGAACGACAAAACTAAAAATATGATTGGGCACCAAACTGTGACATGATCATAAATCAACAATAAAATAAACAGATTATTTTATCATGTGTAATCTCAAAAATACCAATGTTTACCGTAAATACAAAAAATGATAATTTAAATATTCTCCCAATTAAAAAAATTTAGAAAAATAAAATATATCCAATTAAAAAAATACTACAATTAAATCATTTTATTAACCATCTATTTTCTTGTTATTTATTCAAACTATATATTATTGTAAATAAATTTACAAAATGAGTTCACTATTATTATTTATTAATTAAAAGGAGTTATATAAGGCGATTAAATCCATTTAACTAATATTTAATCTACAATTCGAATATTTAAATAATCATTATATTTGAATTCAAGTTATTAAATTTTAAAAACAAATTATTTCAATATTTAAAATTAATTAAATATTCAAAATCAAAACTATAAAATTCTGGGATGTTACAATCAGACCTACTCTGATGAGCAGATCGAACTAGTCAGAAGTGAGATGCTAGACTCGTAAAGATCATGAAGAAAATAGAAGAAGGAGTAGAGTCTGAGGAAATGAGGCGGTACGGGCTCGATCGAGATTGTTAGCTGCATAAGGATGTGATGAAGAGCTACGAAAGTGCCACCACTCTAGATTGAGTATGCATCCTAGAAGTAATAAGATGTACAGTGATACAAAGCTAATGTATTAATAGAAAGGGATGAAGAAGGATGTTGGGACATTCATTTTAAAGTGTATGATCTACCAGTTGGTGAAGGCAGAACAAAAGAAGCCAAGTGGATTAATGCAAACACTTGAAATTCCTGTGTGGAAATAGAAACAAGTATCGATGGATTTTATAGATGGATTACCGAGGACTAAAGCGTAGTACGATAGCGTTTGGGTTATAGTCGATGGATTAACAAAAAGTACTCGATTCATACCAATTAAGTCTAGTAGAACGGCAATCAAATTGGCTGATTTATACATGAAATGAATAGTGCAATTCCATGGTGTGCCGAAGAGCATTGTGAATAACAGAAACCCTTTATTCAGTAATGGGGTTTGGAAGAGCGTACATGAGGCGTTGGGTACTGAGCTGCATCTCAGTACAGCTTATCACCCGTAAACTGATGGGAAGATCGAGAGAGTGAATCGTATATTTGAGGATCTCCTGCACGCTTGCATACTCAATTTCCAAGGCTTGTGGGATGATCATTTACATTTGATTGAGTTTGCATACAATAATAGCTATCGGTCTAGTATTAGTATGGTACCATACAAAACATTGTTGGGCAGATGTGTAATTCTTCTTCATGTTGGTGGAAAGCAGGAGAGAAACTAATACATGGGCTAGAGATGATTAGATATGCCTCGGAGAAGATCGAAATCATTCGATAATGAATGAAAACTACTCAGGATAGGTAGAAGAGCTATGCTAATAAGAGACGTAGGGACTTGGAATTCTCTATCTGCGATATGGTGTTTGCGAAATTTTTCTTTGAAGAATGTTATTTGATTCGGTAGTAAGGGGAAGTTGGTGACATAGGTCCTTTTTCGATAGTAAAGAGGATAGAGAATTAAGCATATAGAGTCGGCTTAACTTGAAAGATGGCGGGCGTTCACAATGTCTTCCACATCTCTCGCTTGTGGAAGTTTGTGCATGACTCAAGAGTGACAATTACACTGGATCAACTTGATGATATCGAGATTGAACCAGAAGCTTCAAGACCATATAGGTCGGTTCATATTGTCGGGCACGATATGAAACAACTTAGGAGAAAGACCGTGGAGTTAGTGAAGGTTCAATGAGGGCGAAAGTGAAGGCGATTACACATAAGGAACCAAGGAAAGCATGATGGCTGCATATCCGGAACTCTTTGCATGTCAAGGCATGTTGTTTATTGTATTTGCTTTCATTTTGATATCACATAGGATATTTTATATTTCGCATGTTAGGATAGGTTTATCTATATTATTGATTACATGGTTGCTTGTTTGATACGTTTGATGGTTGCATGTGATTTTTAGAAATGCATGGCAACTATAATTGACTATTCTTTAAGATGTTGAGGAATTTCAGGGGCGATCATTGACTATTCTTCGAATGATCATAAACATCTTTATTTATTTCGTACAAGGTCGTACGACTCTAAAATTTTAGGAAATGACTCTTAGGGTCATTTTTCACATCTATAATTTTATCTAATTTCTATGTGACCGTTTTATTCCTGAAAATATTATACGAATTATAACTTTTTATAAGAGCCGAAATAGAGTCTAAAACTACTTACACTTCTTCAGGATAATGGTTTCCCATTCCTTAGAGTTGTCATAATAGTAAAACGGACTTATCGCCTTAAAATTAAGACTATTTTAAGTTTTGTATGTTGTTGGCTTGCATTAGTGGTTTATTAACTAAGACTATAGTTATACCCACTAGTGAATGTCGTGAATTATGCATAGTGGAGGATGTAAGGACTAATCTAATTATTCCCAATTTCCCTTAATAGTTCTAAGCTTCCATTGGCTCTAATCCCTTCAAAAATCATCTTTTTTCCTTACCGGTCTTAGTCAAATTATCGACAGAAAGGTAACTAGAAAAGAAAATTGTAAATCTATCACTTTGGTGCTTGGGAGTTCGTCTTTCCTTGCTGTTCACATCAAATCTAGGGATCTAAATTGATATTTTAGGTAATTGGTGACTAGTTATTGAACTCTCACCAATCTATGCTTATCTATACAGATAAAATTGATTTTTTTAACATTATTTTGACATTAAAATGTTGTTTAACTTTAGTCAAACCTTTATACATGTTTATGGCCAAAATTAAATGATTTAAAATGGCATTTCAAGGATTTTGTAACCTCTTCTGATGATATCGACATGTTAGTGCAAAGGTTGGATCTAGGCTAAATTTTTTATGTTAATTATGTTTGATGTGTGTTTTTGGACGATATTGTTGTATGGATGAGTTTTTTATATGGTTTGCTAGTGCTTTTAGGTAGTTAGGAAAGAGGTAGTCGAATTGAGCGAATTGAAATCAAAAGTAGTTGGAATTGGATAAAACTTAAAGTAAGGGCTCTGGAGCATGAGTATAGCCTAATATTCAATTCGCATAAAGTTTGAATAATGGGATTATATTTGACACCGAATTGAATTTAGGTCAATGGAATGCCAATTCAGCTCGGGAGGGATTTACTTGGTGATATACTTTGGGCCATGGGATAGATTTCTTTAGGCTTGCTTGGACAAAAACACGAGGAAGTGAAGTTGATAGCCAAAATCCAAAATTTGGCTAAGGTGCTCAGTACTGAGTACTTTTTTGAGTGATGGTGGGGTATAGTGACTTGGAGATTGGAGCGTTAGAGGAAAGAGGCTTTATGGAAGCAGCATGACCCAAATTTGGTTAAGTACACAACTCGACACCGAGTAGATTAGGTCGGTACCAACCTGTAGTTTTTGGTTAGGTCAGGGTAAAGCTTCTTAGAGGTAAAGTGTACGCTTTGCAGGTCAGGCTGAAAATGTTTGTTCTTTCGCTCGGGGTTTGATGGCGACGTAATGGCATAATGATATTTTCGGGACATAGGTGATGGCAACTGAAAATTGAATGGAGTTAGATTCCAATGGTAGAGTCTCGATGTTGAAAGGAGTCATAAGAAGGATCATCCACATAGGGTGGGTTCTAGGAAGGGTGACCCATGAATAGAATGTCGAATGGTTCTATCGTGGAATGAAAGAATGCTGAATGGTTCCTTGAAGATAAAGAAAACTATATGGAGCTAGGAAAGGTATTGGATATGCATGCTAAGGGATCATGCTCGAAGTGTTTTCAGATATACTCGAAAGCAGGGGTATTGTGAATGCACTCATGGGCACTTTGTTTGATTAGACCAGATTGGTTAAATGGATCTGTTTACCCTAGACCGGTGGAATGGTCTAGTACTGTTTACCTTAGACCAGTGGAATGGATCTAGTATCAGCTTCAGGCTAAAGATGAGTACATTGAAAATTGAGATTTCCATTAATACCTGGCAAATGAAAGGTCATATGAGTTATCATATATGTATAGCACATTGAGTGGTAGTGAGGATTGCTTGATGGGTGCTATGTTTTTTTATTTGTTTTCTCCCATAGTCTATCAATCTAGGGATGTCACCTGAGATAAGTATTGGGGATAGGAATACTTGGACACCTGTCATTGTACTTATGCTGTAGTACATCCTTATGATTTTGTAGAGTAGCATATTATACTTGTTATGTGCTAACTCTTTGGTTACAAGGATAGGACAGGTATGGTTCGTATACCCTTGCTCCTTACTTTGTCGACTTATAGAGTATTTTGAGATTCATTTATCGCTCACACCAGACGGTTGTCTGACTCGATGTTTTATGCTTTTCTTTTTATTATCATGGATACTCTTAAATGAGTAGACTAGATAGTAGGTCTAGATGATATGCAGTGGTTGTGCAAAGGATAAGATAGATGGATCTTTCTCATATTATATATGGATTACTATGCTTATTTCGTTGTGCAAAACTATAGGGCCTTGACAGTGTTTGCTTATTATTATGAGACGGTTGTTTGAGTTTATTTCTGCTTTGTATAAACTCTATTACTATGTTGCATAACTCTATATACTTGTGCTTTGATATTAGGTTCACTTAGTTACTATCTCTCTGGTTTTATACATGTGAGGTATATTATATTTCGTTCCATGCGCCATGAGATGTACGACAGGTTCTGTTAATGATACTTTATTTCTTTTACCCCTTGACAATCTTCATATCGATCGAGCATGTCGATAGTGTACTATTTAGTTATATTGGGTGTCGGTATTGTCGGGTGGTCATTACATCTTTTAACGAATCTCTGCGAGGAAGAATGATAAGTTTTTGTTGGTTTGGATAACTATTTGGAGGAGAAGTTGTGAGTCATATCGATGATCCAATTGAGAGTCTCGTCGAGAAAGCTCATCACCAAGAGACTTTGTGTCCTAAGTCCAATTCAACAGTTGTGGTTAAAGAAGAGACAAAATCGTAGTAAAGTGGTGGAGGCAAAAATAAATGGAATGGTAAGAGAAAGCAGTTTCAAGGAAAGAATGCTTAAGAAAAAGCAAAGTAGGATCCTGTCTGCTATGGCTGCGGAGACAAGGGTTACTTGATCAGAGTCTGTAAAGCAGATCGAAAGAAGAAGTGTCAAAACTGCAGCAAGTTCGAACATATGCAAAAGAATTGCCCAGAAATAGTGCAACAAAAGCAAGTAGTGAAGGCATATACTTTGGATGTTGCCCCGACACTAAAAAAAAAACACCAACTTCACAGTCGGCATTGCCAGTTGTAAAAGACCTATTACAACTGTCGGCCGCTAGTCTTAATATGCGAAGTAATTATAGGATCGAAATATTTTACAACTGTTTAGGACATTTGTAGAGTACCGTTAAAATAAAGCGTTTTACAACTATTTTTTTTAGTTGTAATAGGTCTTTTGCAACTAATTTTACCCGTTGGAAAACGTCTTTTACAACTGTGATTGCCTATCATAAAAAAAAATGTAAAAAAATTAATACATTGTTGCAACTCGCACCTATAGATTTAGCTTCATTTTGCAACTGAAACCAAAGTTTTACTAATAAGAAAAAACCATTCACATAAATATACTTCTTATCGAATTTCATAAAGTTCAATATATAACAACTTTAAAGTAAATACAACTTCAAAACACATACAACTTTAGAATATACTACTACAAATGTATATAAGCTTACAGTTTACACCCAATTGCAAAAAATCCATTCCCCTCTATTTAATCGCCTTAACAGTTTTATTGTTCCAATGATCTGCCTTTTCAACCCTCAAAAGTCGACACTAAAACAGCTACGGTATTCACGTGTTGAGCCTTCTAGTTCTGAAAGACAGTAAAAAATCTTGTAACGTGGCGGGTAATCTATAATATAACAATAACTTTTACAAAAGAAAAACTGAACTTTGTTATACATATACATCAATAATGGTCAAGTAATCAATCAACGACATGGGCATTTATAACAACATATCCTCATAATTGCTGATAAATATAAACAACTAATGCAGTAGAAAATAAAATATACGTGTATACGATTTGGAGGCATTCAGCTCACCTTTATGAAGATCTAAGTATCCAAGCTGAATATGTAAATATGCTCGATCTGACCTGAGCATTATAATAAAATAACACCCGGATCAGTCTGGTAAACCATCGTAAGAAACATACCTCAAATGGATTTTAAAATTATAAAACCTTTAAAGAAAAGTATCTTGTAAGACCACGTTGCACAGAAATACAGATGGGTTTTTTAATACGATAACCAAAACATTTTTATAAAAAAATCCTTTGAATTATAATAATGGCTATGGTTTATACTAAATCATAGCCGAAATTGTTACATTAGTTAAATTCCAGCATAATAGGTATACAACTAGGTCTGAAAGTCTCCATACAATGACAAAGCATCGGGGTACCGCCTACCACGGTACACCTCTAGAAAATGTACCGAGGGCCTCACATGGACCGCCCTATGAATCTGGACCGACCCTACCCCTTACTGGATAATTTCAAATATTTCATCACCCCGGTTACTTCTATAAGCTTTTTCCGAGAGCTCTCATGCACAACCAAATCTATAAATGTATATATCTAGAAAGGGCGATGACATACCATAATGGATGCAACCCACTTAGCCTTGAAGCATATCCCATATTTTAGTCATTCCCTGTTGATGAGGCTTGAGGCCACGTTTTACCTTTCAGATAGCAATCCCAGTTGGAATGTTAACACTACCCTCTGGCAACAATACAATGCCGGTTTTCATCCATACAAATTGTTCAGGATAAGAACAAACCGAGGGCACTACTTATACTATGTCCATTTGGACTCACCCTCGGGATTAGTAACAAGTAGCCCTTGCACTTCAAAGAGCTCCATCTTTGATATCTTCAAGGTATTCCGAAATCGAAGCACTAATCCCGGCTCGAAGTGGTTTTCGAATAATATATCTTATCTCAGTCTTCCTGAACCAACCATAATAGTTTAAAATAGGCCAACATTTGATGTTGTATAGCTATTAAATAAACAAACAATACAACTAGATATTTTAATTCCATAAAGACAATAACACTTGTTAAGCAAAAAGCACCTATTGGCCTCTTTATTAACCATTTCGTTAATTACAACCACTTTGTACATACTTGTATCAAAATACTTTTACAAAGACATATCTCACAAACCCTTCTCTACACTTTTCCATACTTTGAAAGTGAATTCATATACTTATCTCAACGGTATAAGTATATTCATAAAACATTGCAAAAAATTGTAATTTCAAAATCATATCATAAGGATTAAAATAAATATTGTTTTTAAAAGAAGTGGAGATAAGGATAAACCCAAACACTATTTCTTCGGTGTCAAGCACGGAACGAGTGCCCACATCACAAAAATTAAGAAGGTCAATTTAGGGAAATCAAATCCTGATTTCTTTTATAAATTTCTTCAATGAATCCTTATATAAATCTCTTTCATCCATCTACTTGGAATAGTTTGGGTAGGTGCTTGAGATCCAAGGGAAGCCAAAATCGATGCTTTCTTCGTATTTTTGGATAACCAATCCATTTTCAAATATAGATCCTCGCGAATGGAACGATCAATCGAGCGATGTAATGACTGACCGACTTCTCTATGAACATCTCCTTTACCGAAATTCTAAATCCATTTGTAAAACTCTTAATAAATCTCAAGTTTTTTTAAGAACTCTTTTGGAAATATCCAAAACCATTTATAAAACTCTTCTACAGATATCCAAAATCATTTATAAAACTTCTTTTTTAAATCTCCAAAAATCTTTTATAAAACTTCTTCCCTAATTTTTTGATCTCCTTTCAAGTTATAGAATTCCCTTATTAATCTCTAAAACAATTTATAAAACTCTTTTTATAAATTTCTAAAACCATTTATAAAACTCTTTTATAAATCTATAAAGCTCCTTTCAAAAATATATAATTTCATTTATAAAACTTTATCCTTTTATAAAAATCTCTTCTAAAAATTCTTATACGTTTTCATTTATGAACCCCTTTTATAAATCAATTTATTATTTATAAATTCAATTAATCGGATAAATTAATTTACTTTAATCATCCTAAATAAATAATAAATTAACTTTCCAACATCATTGATAAAATAATTTATTAACTTCAAAACATTATTAATATAGTAATTAATAACTTCAAAACATTATTATATAATTAATAACTTTAAGAGTAAAACATTACTAATAAATAATAATTATTAGCTTCAAAACGTTATAAATATAATAGTAAATAATTTCAAATATTATTAATAAAACAATAATAATTAATTGTCAAACATTAATATAATAAATAATAATTAGCTTCCGAAACATTATGATTAATAATTATTATTAATTCCAAAACGTTATTAATAAATACTAATTATTGATTATCTTCAAACAATATTACTTATTTAAATAAATAACTTCTTACAATATTAAACATGGATAAATAACTTCAAAACAGTCAATTATAAAAAAAATTAAAACATTATTAACAATGGTTAAACACTTTTAAAAATTTCTAAATGGTTTAGAAAAGACAAATATAAATGTTGAGGTAAAATAGAGAAGTTCAAACCCCCTTAAATAAAAATACTCCAAAAAAATCAAATGCTTTAAAATCATTCTTCGAATTAAAAACCAATTTCATGCCAAAACGGCAATTAATAGTATTCCAAAATACTAAATTGAGGTCAATAACCACCAAAGCACTTAACTAACATTGTTATTGATTTTTATCATTACAGGGGATTATGTTTTGAACATATAACAATGTCATAACTAATAGTGCTAAACAATCATGATTCAAAAATTAACAATTTATACAGAGTTACAAGTAAAATAGAATCAACAGGAATATAATTGAAAATTTAAAAGTAACAATATCGAGAAATCCGGACTTCTCAATAAATTCCTATATTTCAATTTTAAATAACAATCGCTTGTAAAAGCGAAAATTTAACCGAACGGAAAATAATTTCAAGCAAACACAAAAAGCGAATATAGTTGTCGTCGAAGCGTTCTGGTTTCATCTAGCATGAAATTCTACAAGCTCGAGTCTCCACTAATTCATTTCCATAAATGTAGCTAACATTGATACGAGTCAAATGCGATTGACCGCGTCTGAATCCGACCTTGTATGAGAGAGTTATACAATTTAAAGTTATCAATTTTTAAATTATAACTAAATATACTAATTACAATTATTAATCTAATTACCCAAACAAACACTTCTTCCTCCCTCCTAATTTTCAAACTCCTGGTATTACCACTAACCCAACTCACCATGGCCAGGCTCTTTTCCCTCCAAACACCCTTATCTCTCTACTAAATCAGAACCGGAAGATATTATGAATTCCTCTACCTCTCCTCTTCCCGACCATTACCAAGATGAAGCACCCGACCTCACCCCTAAAACCACGACACCACACCCTTGTACGCGACCACCGTAAGTCGCGTTTCCCCACATGCAACCACACGTCACCAAAATTGTCCAGCAGGTGCTCCTCAACACCACGAAGCCAATGAAACAAACCCCACAACCTCTCGTCACATGAATCCATCTAAAACTCAAACCCTAGTCTCCGCCTAACCCACTGTAAACTGTCGAACACCTCCATAGTGAAGTCGCAACCTCCCCGAACTATCCTATATGTCGATCTAAGCATATAAAACTCAAAGGACACATCCTTTTATTTTTCTAATTTTTCGTTGATTTATTTTTGAATTTAACAAGGAGATGATCTTTTCTTTTCTTTGTTTAAGCATTTCTTGTTGGTGCGAAGAGGAACAAAGGCAAAGAAAATATGAGGAAATGTACTGAATGTTTAAGTATTGATATATAATTTGCAATTTCCTACATTTTGCCGCACATATATCTGTTCGAGTACGAACGACAAATTGAAAATACGACCGTGCTCCAAGCAGCGACACGACCTCAAAACAGTAATAATATACGCTGGTTATTGAATTATGTAAAATAAAAAAAAACACTGTTGTTTGCCAAAAAAACGTCAAACCACAATTTAAATATTTTCGAAATTAATTTTTTTGGAAAAATCAAATAAAATAAATCAAAAATACGTCAACCAAAATCGAGTGATAAAATAAAAAATAAAATTTCTAATTATTCATTCGAACCATTTATTACTGTAAATAAATTTACAAGTTGAATTCATTGTTGTTATTTATAATTTAATAGGAGTTAAACAAGTCCATTAAATCCATAGAGCTAATAATCAATTTAAAATCACATATTTAAGTAACTATTCGAATGTTTATTCACAATTCAAAGATTTTAATTAATCTCTAATTTAATTCATGTTTTAAAGCTTTTAAACCAATATTTCAATAATTAAAATTAATTAAATATTCAAAATCAAATGACTAAAATTCCGGATCGTTACATTCTCACCCCATAAAAGAATTTCGTTCCCGAAATTTCCAAGATAAGAAAAATGTCTCAAAACACTTTAATTTTTCAAAATCAATTAGTTGAAACTTGTTATCGATTTTCTAAGTCCTAAAATTATGGAAACTTTCCACAATGTCTCCTTTACACTGCTCGATCGGAAAAACTACAAATCGTCGCTATGGGCTCAAGCCAACGAAAGAAAACAAAAGCCAAGTGGCTTCCCATATCTAGGGCATAAAACCATCAAACCAAAATAAAATATAAATATGTACATATTTGTCCGGCAAACAAACTTTGCACATGAAACCAAAGGCATCAACTAGTCTTTGCTTGCATAAACCTGCTTCTCACTTACACATAATATGTAACTCGTAGCCATATAATTTTGCATTTTCCAGTGTTAAACATATGATTCATTTAAGCCTATATGATGTACATATACTATCCATACGCAATATCAAAACTGATCGCTCGCTCGATCACACAATTTTGTTTTTGAACTAGTGTAGCTTACTCGACCACTCTAGTGAGACCTCTGATCCGGTTCCTTAATTAGAAACCTCCGATCTCCCTGCATAGTCATATACTATGACAGAGAACTTCAGGATCATGTCACAATCATGTATTAAGTGTTCGTCGACAAGAATCGAGTGAAAAATCCTTATTCGAACCGATGTAAATTATCTCGAAATCATGTGCCCTAATCTGGATCCAAATTCTCATGCGGATAAAATGATCTACGTATAGCTTACGTATTTATTCAATTGGTTTATGACTATCCCAATTTCATCTTATTCACATTCATTCCCACTTTTAGTATATTTCCTTTAATATTAAATTTATTTATGAACTACTTCATAAAACCATTACCTAAATTCACAAACATCTTATAACATAACTTATGTAAATAAATTAGTTTTAAAACATAAGTTCATATTCAATTCTATTTAATAACATTCCAATCCAAACTCAATTCATTTTTGGACTGTCCCATGAAACATTGCCTAAGGATGTAAATATTTCACAGATCAATTTTATATTCACATAACACTCTTCTACCTCCTAAGAGAATATATACAAATTTCAAATTTGTTTTACTTAACCAGAATATCCAACGATTTTAAAACTTATTTTTAATTTACTATCTTCTCAAGTTCATAAGCTATAAAAACTTATTTCTTGTATTTTTCTCAAACATTTAAATTTCGAAATCAAATTTGGAAGTCCCGACAGTCCAAAATCGTCGGAAATTCCATTTCATAAAACCATTTGATTTAACTTTACTTAAGTTAAATATCATTTTCATAGCTCAAATTCAAAGTTATGTTTCTTAACATGAATATCTGACAAATTCAAAATTTATTTTAACTTAACATTTCTCAAATTTACAAGTTATAAAAACTTATCTACTCACAATTTCACAAGATACTTAGCCTAAATTATAATATCAATTCGGGAGTTTTCGGCTATCCAAAATCGTCAAAAATACCTTTTTATTTCCATAAACGAAAATTAGCGAACAACATATCAAAAGAGATGCAATATTAAACTGTGAGAAGTGCGGATTACGGATCTTAAGGCTAGAATTAACACTAGAGGAAGAGTGCATAGTGTTTTAAGGAATTACTAATTCTTTTTGAGTTTATATTAATTTGAACACAAATGTATGCAATATTCAGACACAGATATGATCACAGAATCAAACACAGATGCAGATATAAAGTAAAAGCAATAAAGGAAAGAACACACTGAATTTTATACTGGTTCGGAGTTACCCTACATCCAGTCCCGCAACACAAGTATGGATTTCCTTTCAAAAATAAATTCTTATAATTACACCCTCGATTTCAAGGCCACGAGGTACATTGCTCCAGATTCACAATCCTCTGGGTAGAGATACTTGGTTTTACAGGCAACAAGTTTACCCGATTGATTTTCCAGGCTACAATCACACCTTTTCTCGCTTGATTGATTATAAAGAAGTCTATAACTCTGAATAGCACTGGGATCTTGTTGAGATAGTGATAGAGAATCCAACCAGAGACGATCTAGTTAGATTCAATGATGATTTCGACAGAGTAATGGTAAAAATGTATATAAAGAAATGTGGAAGAAGAAGAAGAGGAGTGAAATCAGAGAATATATATGAATATAAATTCGTTTAAAACAGCCCATATTTATAGTAGAACAACAACCATGTCCATTCGTGAAAGGATATGACGAATAGACACTTCCTTTGAAATTCAAATTTTTGAAATAAAATGTCACCTTGTCGACAAGGGTTCCTTGGGGTTGTCGACAGGCCTAAGTTATTTTTGGTAATTTGTTTTTCTTTGAAAATAACTTCTATCTTGTATTAAAACTATTTTAAACTTTATAAATATACTTAACTATAGTTAAAATACATAAATAAGTATAGAGAATAATATTTTGTTATATATAAATTTTTACTATAATTTTATATTTAAATCTAAGTATAAATATTAAAAGTTAAATATATTATAATTAAAAGATAGTTTAAAAAAAAGGATAATTTGATATTGAAAATAAAGATTATTTTGAGGCTAAAAGTATTTTAAAATCAGGATGGATGTTTTTGATTTAAAAAAGAAGATTTTGAAATCATTTTAAAAACAAGATATAATTTTGTAAAACATTTGAATAAAAGTTAGTGGATACAAAACAATGTTCTGCTAGATTTTTCGTAGGTTCCATCCTACTTAGAGTTCCATCCCTTTAACGGGCTCGAAGTGGATTCCATTCCACGAATAAAATGAATTTTAAGATGTCAGTGCTTTTCTAGGAGTTTTAACAAAATTCCTAACTAAATTACTTATATCGAAATCTTGAACTCTTGATAATCTTGTTACTCATGAGTCTTGAATCTTGATATCTTCGATCTTGAGTTTATCAGTTCTTGAATCTCTATACTGTACAGTCTTCATTCTTTGGTACCTGTATATATATATATATATCCTGCATATACATATATGTTTAAACAATAATGTTAGTATTTATATTTTATAATCTTATTCAAAGGTTGTTGTCATCAAAACCAACTTCTCATGGACTAATATAAACTACTCTAATGCATAGGATATATGAATTCATATATATTACTTAACTAAAAATTTAAGAATTAACCATCCGGTTTTTATTTCAAATCATTTTGAAATTATAATCTACATATATTTAATTATTTTTATTTATTATTCTTTTTTTATCAGATCACACTTTTGGAATTCAAAACCAAATTTGTTTTATCCAAACAACTCAATGGCAAAATACTATGGTAGCAATCCCTTAGAAACTCGAAAATGATCACCGATGATGCTGCAATCATCACCAGAATTATTTTCTAGCGGCCTAAATGAGCTCAGTTCTTTCTATCTCCTTCAAAATCCTTTAAAATATTTCTATTCCAAAATATACTTCCAAATAATACTATCATTATTTCTTTCAAAACTTTGAAAAACCATTTCCAAAAACATAGGGATTAAAATTCTCAAATTCTCAACTTAAATCCCTTTTTTTATAAACCACATTTATAAATAATACTTATAAATTTTTTTACTTCCTTATATAAAACCATTTCACAAATTTATATACTTATTTAGATTATGATAAACAACTTTTATCAAAGTTAAATTTTAATCCAACATTATCACCGAAATGTCTTATAGTCAAATTGCCAAACTACATTTGCAATGTGTTTGTTTTAATGTTCCCACAATTACTATTTACCCAATCCATGCTGTGAAAAAGATAAAACTAGTCCTAATCAACCACAATGGTCAATGCCTATAAACTGGTCGGGCACAACTACTCAATCAATAGACAATAGCAATGCTCCTAACTATGTGAGTGTGACTAATCAAACAATAAATGATAACAATTGAATATTATCATTTTCTAACAAACAAATACACCATATGTAACTATACTTAATTTTATAAAATGGTTCTGTTATATATATATAATAATCATGAGTAAAATTATTTCATTTACCAATTTTAAAACAATATTGTGTCGGTTTTCCTTGTTCAAGTGTTTAGAAACCCCTATTGATATCGTGGTGTCCCACTTCTCGACTAGAACTTATAAACCACTCAACAGATAAATCAATACAATATAAAACATTTTTATATCAGTAAAATATGTGCTCTTATATATAATAAACTCAAACTCATTCTAGGGTCTCACTTATCCTTTCACAAATGATTTAACCCCACCAAAGCCTAAGTGTTCGCTTAATTTACGTTCTGATACCACGTGTAACGACCCGCCTTTTCGACCCTCAAAAGTCGACGCTAAAACAGCTATGATATTCACTGCCATGCTTTCAAGTACCGAAAAGAAAGATTGTAGAGGAAAAAGAAAGAAAAGACATAACAGAATCTCATAACGTGACGAGTAATCTATAATATAACAACGATCTTTACAAAAGAAAAACCGAACTTTGTTATACATACATACATACACACATATGTGTGTGTGTATCAATCAGAGTCAACTAATCAATTGATAACCTAGACAGTTATAAGAATCTGTTCTCACAATTGCCGATAAATATAAACAACTAATGAAGCGGAATATAGAATATATGTGAATACAACTTGGAGGCAACCAGCTCGTCTTCTGAAGCTCCAAGTATCCGGATACGAAAATATTCTCGGTCTGACCGAAGCATATAATAAAATAACACTCTGATCGGTCTGGTAAACCAGCGTGAGAAACACACTAGAAATGGATTTTAATATTATAAAACATTTTAAAGAAAAGTAACTCATAAGACCACGCTGCAAATAAACACGAACGGGTTTTTACCTTACGATAACAAAAACATTTCTATAGAAAATCCTTTGATAATATAATAATGTCTATGGTTTAAAATAAATACTGAATCATGGCTGAAATTGTTACATTAATTAAATTCCAGCATAATGTATACAACTAAGTTCGAAAGGCACTTATTGAAGAATGGATTCAATACAATGATAAGGCATCGGGCCACCGCCTGCCACGGTACACCTCTAGAAAATGTACCAATGGCCTTACATGGACTGTTGCGAATCATGGTCCTACCCCTTACTGGATAGTTTCGGAAACTCCATCATCCCGGTTGCATTTGCAACCTTTTTTCGAAAGCTCTCATGTACAACCAAATCCATAAATGTATATATCTAGAAAGGGTGATCACAATACCCTAATAGATGCGATCCACTTAGCCCTGAAGACATCCCTTGTGTTTGTCATTCCTGGTTGATGAGACATGTGTCTACGTTTTACCTTTTGGATAGCAATCTCACTTTGTATGCTAACACTTTCCTCTAGTAATAATGCAATACCAGCATTCATCCATACAAGTTGTTCGGAATAATAACAAACTGAAGACACTATCTTTACTACATTCATTTTGGAATCACCATCAGGGTTAGTAGCAATTAGCTCTTGCACTTCAAAGAGCTCTATCTTCAATTTTCTTTAAGATATTCCAATTTGAAGCGCTTATGTCGGTTCGAAGTGGTATTCAGATAATATATTTGATCCCAGTCTCTTTGAACCAAGCATGATAGTTTAAAACGGGCAACATTTGATAGTCAGTTATTTAACTATCAAATAAACAAACAATACAACTAGAGATTTTAATTTCATAAGAAAGATAACACTGATTAAGCACAAAGCACCTATTAGCCTCTTTAATTAACCACTTCATTACTTAAAACCACTTTGTAAATACTTGTATCAAAATACTTTTATAAAGATGTATTTCACTAACCTTTCTCAACACTTTTCCACGCTTTGAAATTGTATTCATATATTTATCTCAACGGTATAGGTATATTCACAAAACATTATAAAAATTTCTTATTTCAAAATCGAATCAAAAGGAATAAAATAAATGTTGTTTTTAAAAGAAAGAAGACAAGGATATACCCAAACACTATTCATTCGGCGTTAAGCATGAAATGAGTGTCCACACCACCAAAATTAGGAAGGTCAATTTGTTAAAATCAAATATCAATTTCTTTTATAAATTTCTTCAATAAATTCTTTTTAATAAATCTCTTTCATTTATGAACAATTCCTTTACCAAAATTCCAAATCCATTTATAAAACTCTTAATAAATCTCCAAGTTTATTTATAAAACTCTTTTGGAAATATCCAAAATCATTTCTACAAATATCCAAAATTATTTATAAAACTTCTTTTATAAATCCCAAAAAAATCCTTTATAAACTTCTTTCCAAATTTCAAAATCTTCTTACAAGTTATAAAACTTCATTATTAATCTCTAAAATAATTTATAAAACTCTTTTGATAAATTTCTAAAATCATTTATAAAAATCTTTTATAAATCTATAAAACGATTTATAAAACCCCTTTTATAAATCTATAAAATCATTTATGAAACTGTACCCTTTTATAAAACTCCTTTATAAAGATCCTTTATAAAAATCCCTTCTAAAAATTCTTACAAATCCAAACCCCATTTCCATTTATAAACTCTTTTTGTAAACCAGTTTATTATTTATAAACACAATTAAGCAGATAAATTAATTTACTTTAAACATTCTAAATAAATAATAAATTAACTTTCCAGCATCGTTAATAAAATAATTTATTAACCCCAAAACATTATAAATAAACAATAATTGTTTACTTCAAAACATTATCATATAATAATAATTTTTAATAGTGAAACATTATTAATAAATAATTATTATTAATAATTCCAAAACATTGTTAATAAATACTAATTATTTATTATCTTCTAAAAATACTCATTTAAATAAATAACTTTTTATAATATTAAAATACTGATAAATAACTTCAAAGCAATCAAATATACATAAACAATTTTTGAAATACTATTAAACAATAGTTAAACAACTTTAAAACATCTAAATGGTTTAGAAAAAACAAATAGAAATGTTGAGATAAAATAGAGAAGATCAAAATCCTCTTAAATAAAAAATTCCTGAAACCAAAAGGTTAGATTTAAATCGTTCTCTGAATAAAAAACCAATTTCAAGCCAAAACGGCAATTAATAGTATTCTAAAATACTAAATTGAGCTCTATAGCCAACAAAGCACTTAACCAATATTGTTATTGATTTTTATTACTACAGGAGTTACGTTTTGAACATATAACAATGTCATAACTAATAGTGCTAAACAATCAAGATTCAGCAATTAACAAATCATACAGAGTTATAACTAAAATAGAATCGATGAGAATATAACTGGAAATTTAAAAGTAACAATATCGAGAAATCCAGATTTCTCAATAAAATTCATGTATTTCAATTTAAAATAATGATCGCTTGTAAAATTGAATATTTAACCAAACAGCCAATAATTTCAATCAAACACTAATAGTATATTTTTATCTACTATATATATATATATATATATATATATATATATATATATATATCTCGTACTGATTAACCAAAAATGCAACTTAAACTCACCGAAATTCCAGTTTCCGTCAAAGCGTTCTAGTTCCATGTGTTCGATTTTAGCTTGAAATTCTAAAAGCTCGAATCCCCGCCAATTCAATTCCATAATGTAGCTAACGTTGATACGAGTCTAACGCGACTGACCGCGTCCGAATCCAACCTTGTATGAGAGAGTTATATAATTGTTAAGTTATCGATTTTTAAATTATAATTAAATATACTAATTACAATCATCAATCTAATTACCCAAACTAGCACTTCTACCTCCCTCCCAATTTTCAAACTCCCGCTATTACCACTTACCCACATCACCATGGCCGAACTCATCTCCCTCCAAACATCCATATCTCTCCACTAAATCGTGAACCGAAAGATGCTATGAACTCCTCTGCCTCTCCTTTTCGCGGCCGTCACAAAGATGAAACACCGGACCTCACCCCTAAAACCACGATACCACACCTCTTTACGCGACCACTGTAAGTCGTGTTTCCCCATGTGCAACTGCACGTCACCAAAGTTGGCTAGCAGGTGTTCCTCAACACCACGAAGTCAATGAAACAAACCCCGCAGCCTCTCGTCGCACAGATCCATCTAAAACTCAAACCTTAGTCTGCCGAACATCTCCACAGTGAAGACGCAACCTCCTCAAACCAACCTATATGTAGATCTAAGCATATAAAACTCAAAAGACACCTCCTTTTATTTTTCTAATTTTCTTTGATTTATTTTTGAATTTGACAAGGAGATGATGTTTGCTTTTCTTTGTTTCATTTACAGTAAGCATTTCTCATTAGTATGAAGAGGAACAAAGGCAGAGAGGATAAGAGGATATGTATTAAGTGTTGATATATATATTTACGGTTTTTAGCGTTTAACCGCACAAATCTCCATGAGTATAAAATTCGAACGACAAAACAAAAATACGCTCATACTCCAAAAAACGACGCGACCTCAAAACAATAATAATATACACTGCTTATTGAATTTTGTAAAATCACAAAAACACTGTCGTTTACCAAAAAATATCAAACAATAATTTAAATATTTTTTAAATTAAAAGTTATGAAAACATCGAATAAAATAAACTAAAATATGTCAACAAAAATCGAGCCGAAAATTAAAAATAAATTTTCTATTTATTCGTTCGAACCATTTATTATTGTAAATAAATTTACAAATTGAATTCAATATCATTATTTATAATTTCAAAGGAGTAAAACAAATCCATTAAATCCGTTGATTTTCAATTACAAATCCCAATGTTTAAATAAGTATTCGAATATTTATTCACAATTCAAAGATTTTAAATAATCTCTAATTTAATTAAAGTTTTTAAGCCAATATTTCAATAATTAAAATTAATTATATATTCCAAATCAAATGACTAAGATGTCAGATCGTTACAATTGTGCTCCAAATTTGTTTAGCAACTTCAGCCTTGTATCTTCTACCAGTCGGCTTCTATATGGTCTTTCATAGAATGTTTAAGAAGTTTGCTCCCTGACATGTTTATAATGGTATAATTTCAATCGTACCGGAAAGGATAGAAGCTGCAATTGAGTTTGTTTATACTTACCCAATCAAAAATTGAGCCCTCGTCGCTGTATGGTATTCTTGATATTATTTCTAGCTGTAGCATGCCAAAGCTATAAACATTACTCTTTGGAACAGGATCAGTATTTCGCTTATTCGATTGATCTTCACCGCCATGTACTGAGTTTTTACTACATGCTTCATAGAAGATACTAATATCAACAATCTGCATTAATAAGAAACTTGCACATAAATTTGTTGAATTTTGGCACATAGTAACATGACTCTAGAATTGTACCTATAAAAAAAATTCTCATACACTATCCACGTCCTATATCTAAATGGTTATATCAGCAATTAAATTCATGATATAAAATATGAGTGAAATAGAGAGTTCAAGTTATTAACGTAGCCCTTGTAGTAAACTGAAATAAATAAATAAATAAATAAAGCAGCCTGAATTCTTACATTTATGAATGCTGAAATATTTTGCATTCAATGGCATTTTAGAACGGTCAAGACAGTTGTTAAATACCCATGATTGACATCATATATTAAATTACAAGAGAAGAAGCAATATATATGTGGCATATATATGAGTATTAAAATTGTATTTTACATAATAAAACTCTACACCTCTCTGTCTTTAGGCCGGTGCTAACCCATCAAGTATCCAACCACCCTTCCAATGTGTGTGTGTATAATTAGGCATTTAAAACCAGTGTTACATTCTGTTAAGGAAGAATATATCTATGTTAGACCGAGTAATTCGATGATGTTTGGTACATTTATCCACGTTCAAAATTTAATGGAGCAGCACTCCATAGTTTGAACAGCTGGCAAAGAGTTCATGCTGGGTCAACAGAACAAGTGTATTGATATAATGATCAGTATTATGTCAAACAAATCGATGAAATGTGGATTTCGTATCAAACTAATCGATGAACGATTAGATGAAGCAATATGAATCGATGAATTAGTGATACCAAACGCCCAAAATCCGTTGATCTCAAGAGATATCGGATTCTAGCTATCCCCAACACGTTGATCGCGCACGATACCGTGTCAAAGATCTACGATTCTTCGACGTTGATCTTGCGCACAAGATTCCGTGAATCGGCTTCAAAATTGTTGATTCGAACGCACTCGAATAACCGAAGATGGACAAATGAGATAACACTCAACTTCCAATTTCAAAGAGGCACAAAGCACTCATAATTTTATTCAAAATTCAACAGCAACAAATGATACAACTCATCCGCTATTTATAGGAGATTACAACTCAACACACTTTACAGCACTTCATACGACTTAAAAAAAATACATCACAAACAGTACAAACGACTTACCAATCACACAGTCGACTTAAAGAACAACACACGCGACTTAAATCTCAGTAACATAAGAAGACCCGCGACCAAAAAAGAAAAACGACCTACTGGAAGCTCGCGACATAAGAATTTCGAGACCTAGGATCGTCGTTCGCGATCTACTGGAGGAATTTGCGACCTAAGGAAAGTCGTTGCTCGCTCGTGACTTAAACTTCGCGACCTAATTTGGTCGTTCGCGACCTACCGGAGTGATTTGCGTCATCAGTGAAGTCGTCGCTTGCCCGCGACTTAGGCCTGTTCGCGACCTAGGATAGGTCGTTCGCGAACTAGAGTGGAGGAGCGACTTAGGCGGCAGAGCGAGGTAGTTCTGGAGAGAGGGTTCGCGACCTAGGGTAGGTAGGCCGCGACCTAAAGAGGTATGCTCTGCATCATTCTCCCCTGGTTTGAAAAGATTCGTCCCCGAATTCTCACTTTCCTCTTCTTCGACATGCTTATCCTCATGGTATGGAATCAAGTGTTTGACGTTGAAAACGTCAGTAGTATAGATATGATCAGGTAATCTCAACTGATAAGCATTCTCATTAATCATCTTTACGATTTCTAAAGGACCAATCTTTCTAACTTTCAACTTGTTGTAAGTTCCAACTGGAAAACGATCTTTCGTCAATACTGCGTAAACAAAATCGCCCGCTTTGAAGTCTACACTCCTTCGTTTCTTATCTGCCAGTTGTTTATACTTCTCATTCGATGCAAGTAATCGTTCATGAACAGTTTTGTGACACTCCTGCAACTCATTAACAAAATCACAAGCTCGTTTAACAACTCCTTTCTAAATTGGCACTGTTGACAATTCTAACGGTCCTTTTGGATTTGCTGAATAGACAACTTGAAACGGACTGAAACCAGTACTTCGATTAATAGCGTGATTATGTGCAAATTCCGCCTGACATAATTTCATATCACAGCTCTTCAAATTATCTTTTAGAAGACATCTCAACAAGTTTCCCAATGATCTATTCACCACCTCCGTTTGTCCATTTGTTTGCGGATGATAAGCGTTAATAAAATTCAGTTTCGTTCCAACCATCTTCTACAGACTCATCCAAAAATGGCTTAGAAATCGCGTATCCCTGTAGAAACAATGGTCTCGGGTAACCCATGTAATCGATAAATCTCTTTAAAGAATAACTGAGCAACACGGACTGCATCAGCGATCTTCTTACAAGCTATGAAATGTGCCATTTTCGAAAATCTGTCCACCACCACATATATAGAATCATTCCCTCGCTGAGTTCTTGGCAAACCCAAAACGAAATCCATGCTGATATCAACCCATGGTCTGGTGGGCACAGGCAACGGCATATACAATCCTGCATTCGTAGCTCTCTCTTTGAAAACTTGACAGATGTGACATCTCTCCACAAATCTTTCAACTTCTTTCCTCATGGAAGGCCAAAAATAAGATTGAGAAATCAACTGCAATGTGCGATCTCTACCCACATGACCTTCTTCATGTAACTCCTTCACAATCTTCATTCGCAAACTACAATCTGGAATACATAATCGATTTCCTTTGAAAAGAATATCATCCACTAATATAAACTCATCCGTCTTCCCTTTATTGACTTCGTCTACAAACTTCGCAAAGTAAGGATCTTCATCAAACAATTCTGGAAGTATATCAAACCCCGTCACTTCAACCTTCATCGTAGTCAATAAATGATTTCTCCTACTCAATGCATCTGCCACTCGATTTGTAACTCCCGATTTGTGTTTCCCAACAAATGTAAACTGTTGTGAGTATGCAATCCACAAGGCATGCCTAGCTGCAATCTTGTCCTGCCTTTGCAAATGCTTCAACGCTTCATGATCAGTATATAAAACAAATTCTTTATGGAACAAATAATGTCTCCAATGTTTCACGGCTTGCACAATAGCATAAAATTCCACATCATAAGTATTATATCTCATCTTTGCTCCAGAAAGTTTCTCACTGAAATAAGCAATAGAACGTCCATTCTGACTCAACACTACTCCAATTCTAACTTTCGATGCATCTGTATGCAATTCAAATAGCAACTGAAAATCTGGCAATACTAGAATTGGTGCTGACGTCAAAAGTTTCTTGATTCGCTCAAAAGCAAATTCTGCTTCCTTCGACCATGAAATCTGCTTACCCTTCATACAATCAGTAACAGGTGTCATCACGCTACTGAAATATGGAATAAACCTTCGGTAGAATGACGCTAAACCATGAAAATTTCTCACTTCAGTTATAGTCCTGGGTTGTGGTCAATTTCTGATTGCTTCAACTTTACTTTGATCCACCTGAATACCTTCCTTGGACAATACATACCCCAAAAACAAAACACTATGCTTCATGAATACGCACTTCTTTGTTGCTGCATAAAATTGCTCATGTTGAAGTATCATCAACACTTCCCGCAAATGCTGTAGGTGTTCCTCCGTGCTTCCACTATATATCAGTATATCATCAAAGTATACCACCACGAACTTTCCAATAAACGGTCGAACGATCTGATTCATTACCCGCATAAAAGTACTTGGTGCGTTCGAAAGACCAAATGGCATGACCAGCCATTCATATAACCCCTCCCGTGTCTTGAAAGCTGTCTTCCATTCGTCCCCTGGTCGAATTCGAATTTGATGATATCCGCTCTTCAGATCAATCTTGGAAAATATAGTAACCCCATTCAACTGATCTAACAAATCATCCAATCTTGGCATTGGAAATCTATATCTTACGGTAATCTTGTTCAGTGCCCGACTATCGGTACACATCCTCCACGTTCCATCCTTTTTCGGCACTAACAAGGCTGGAACTGCACAAGGACCTAAACTTTCATATACACGCACTTGTTCAAGCAAATCTTCCACTTGCCTTCTCAACTCCTCGTGTTATTTTGGACTCATCCTGTAATGTGGTTTATGCGGTAACACAGCTCCTGTAACAAGATCTATTTGGTGTTGTATGTCCCTCAACAGTGGTAACTCTTTTGGCAGCTCTTCAGGAAATACATCTTCAAATTCTTCCAGCATTGGCTTTACTTCTTCAGGAATTTCAACCACTTCATTACTCTCACGTCCGATCAACAAAAATATTTCAGGTTCATCTTGGACTTCTTTAACAAACTCTTTCAAAGATAGCAAAGTTTTCAGCCCTTCAATCTCCTCCAACTTGCTTTCCTTCTGTTGTTGCTTTTAGGAATTAAAGTGATTTTAGTACCTTCAAACATGAAACTGTGGCTGTTGGTACGTCCATCATGTTGTACAGCTATATCATACTGCCACGGTCTCCCCAACAACAGATGACATATATCCATATCAACCACATCACACCAAATTTCATCTTTGTATTTCTTCCCAATCGAAAAAGTTACACAAGCTCTTCTACTAACCTTCACCTCCCCACCTTTCCTTAACCAGGCTAACTTGTAGGGCTTAGGATGTTTCTCGGTCTTCAATGTCAACTTCTTTACAGCTTCTGAAGAGATAATGTTATCACAACTTCCGGCATCAATGACAAACATGCAAACTTTTCCCAGAATAGTGCATGTTGACTGAAAAATGTTACTCCTTAGCCAACTTGAATCATCCTCTTGCTTTGGTGTCAAACACGACCTCCTCATCATCAAATTACAACCCTCATCTCCTGACAATTCTTCTTCCTCCTCAACTTGCGGTGAATTGGAACATTCTACTTCTGCATCCTCATCCTCAGCCTCAGCAATCATTGCTCGCTTCTTATGTTTTGGACATTCATTGCTCTTGTGACCAATTTCCTGACAGTTATAGCACTTGAAATTGTTGTTGACCTTGGTCTTAACAGCTTCATTGGCAACCGGTTTATTGACTGTTTTGGAAACATTAGCATTGCTATTAGCCCCTTTCACTTGATTGTTGGAATTTGTAAACACACCACCACCTCTTCTGTCTTGCTTCTCCCAAGCTAGAACCTTTTGATGTGCTTCAGCGACAGATCTCGGATCAAACATATTCACCATATCTTGAATCTGCATTCTCAACCCTCCAACAAATTTAACGGTCAATTGTTCTTCTGTCTCCATGATAACATTCCTCGCAATTAGTTGACTATATTCATCCGCATAATCATTCACAGACTTTGTTTCATGTCTCAAGTTCTGCAATCGCTGATACATAAGGGATTGATGGTTATAAGGCAAGAAAGTAGCATTCATTAATTTCTTCATCTTCTCCCATGAGACAATTTTCGATTTGCCCATTCTCTCCCGTGTAAGTTTTGTTTGCTGCCACCATGCCATAACTCTTCCTCTCAACCGAGTAGCAACCAACTTAACTCTGCGAGACTCGAGAACTTCTTTAAAGTCAAAAATCTCTTCGACATTAGATAACCAATCAAGGAATTCTTCAGCTTGCATACCACCCTTGAATTCTGGAATTTCAGTTTTCATTCCCGACTCTCATTTATGATCATCTTCTACATCCCGGTTTTGACGTCGTACTTGGTCTCGATCTCGATAATGAATACTTCCTATGTCACTCTCTTCATCATAATCAAATGTACTTCGATATCGATCTCAACCATCAACATCTCTATGATCACGTATATCTCTTCGACTATGTCTTTCGGCATCACGATATGGCTCATACTCAAACTCACGTTGAGTTCTTCGTTCTTCATTTCGATAGTCATGGTGATCTCTCCTCATCAAAACTGACGATTCTCTTCTATCTCGATAAGATTGTGGCGACACCCTCCTTACTTCCGTAACCGATGGCAAACCTCTGTTTCCTCCATGGTTCGAGATTGGTGACCTTCTCCTTTGATTTTGATTCATATCGATCATCAATTTCTCCAACTTTCCAATACCTTCATCAAACTTTTCATTAATACGTTGTTCCATTTGCTCAGCTTCTTGTCTTCTATACACATCTCCAATATTTTAAAATCGGTTAGCACGTCTCGGAGGCATGATTTTCCTAACAAGCTCGGTTCCTTCTCTACTTAGCTCAAACAAAAAGTAATGCACAACTCCAATACTTCTTCTCTGCTCCGAACAGGCTCGGCTTAGCTATGATTGGCTAAGTTCAAGCTCTGGTACCAAAATGACGCAGCGGGTATAACGGATGACGACGAAATGTGGATTTCGTGTCAAACTAATCAATGAACGATTAGATGAAGCAATATGAATCGATGAATTAGTGATACCAAACGCCCAAATCTGTTGATCTCAAGAGATACCGGATTCTAGCTATCTCCAACATGTTGATCGCGCACGATACCGTGTCAAAAGATCTTCGACGTTGATCTTGCGCACAAAATTCCGTGAATCGGCTTCAAAATCGTTGATTCGAGCGCACTCGAATAACCGAAGATGGACAAAAGAGATAACACTCAACTTCCAATTTCAAAGAGGCACAAAGCACTCAAAATTTTATTCAAAATTCAGCAACAACAAATGATACAACTCATCCGCTATTTATAGGAGATTACAACTCAACACACTTTACAACACTTCATACGACTTAAAAAAATACATCACAAACAGTACAATCGACTTACCAATCACACAGTCGACTTAAAGAACAACACACGCGATTTAAATCTCAGTAACATAAGAAGACCCGCGACCAAAAAAGAAAAACGACCTACTGGAAGCTCGCGACATAAGAATTTCACGACCTAGGATCGTCGTTCGCGACCTATTGGGGGAATTTGCGACCTAAGGAAAGTCGCCGCTCGCTCGCGATTTAAACTTCGCGACCTAAACTTCGCGACCTAATTAGGTCGTTCGCGACCTACTGGAGTGATTTGCGTCATCAGTGAAGTCGCCGCTTGCCCACGACTTAGACCTGTTCGCGACCTAGGGTAGGTCGTTCGCGAACTAGAGTGGAGGAGTGACTTAGGCGGCAGAGCGAGGTAGTTCTGGAGAGAGGCTTCGCGACCTAGGGTAGGTCGGCCGCGACCTAAAGAGGTATGCTCTGCATCTATGTGTGTATAATTAGGCATTTAAAACCAGTGTTATTTTCTGTTAAGGAAGAATATATCTATGTTAGACCGAGTAATTCGATGATGTTTGGTACATTTATCCACGTCCAAAATTTAGTGGAGCAGCACTCCATAGTTTGAACAGCTGGCAAAGAGTTCATGCTGGGTCAACAGAACAAGTGCATTGATATAATGATCAGTATTATGTCAAACAAATACCAAAATCTAATGCTTTATGAACCAGCATATAAAGCAACTCCTAAGAGTAATCCGATCTTCTGTAAGGCATTTTGTTAACGTTAAAAACCGGCTGCTCCAAAATATTTGTATATACTAAAATACTACACTCTCAAAGAATACTGAAATGCCATGTCAGCGAAGAACTGAATTGATGATGATGCATTGTTCAATTTCTATCTCTGCTGCTCACAAAGAAAATTCGCTGAACTAATTTGCTTTCTGTCTTTTTTAAATTTCAAAAATACCACTGCTTTCCGTTTACAATAATACAAACAGTCCGTGTACGAAGTACGGACTCATGCTAGTATTTAAAAAACTAAGTATCGTTACTTACCATTATTGCAGCTTAATGCTCCCGAGCTTTAGTCTTCCAATCCTTCGCATCAGAAGTTGTTGACAAATTAGCGCTATAAGGAACATCAGATACCATATCAGATGCATCTCGTTTAATCATTTCCAAGCAAGCCATATTCAGTTTCGCAAATTTCTTCGGTGGGTTATCAATCAAAGAAGCTAACCCCGCACTTACTCCTTACCGACCCACCCTTATCCCAATAGCCGCACTCCTCTTCCATCCTCCAATCCACAACCTAACCACACCCATGATTCGCATCATCCAACACACAAAAACAAACATTGTGACCAAATCAAATTAGCATTCCAGCAGACGCTTGTCGTTAGCATATCACCCCACCTCTACATCAACAGATCCACCACTAATACCTCACCACAGAATACTCAACTTGGATCAATATCCACCACTAATCAAACACAAGGTGATGCACGATTTGAACTGCAAACCAACCTCTCATCCTACCACCTCCTAGCCCCTTTGAGCATCTTGTCTTTCCACCACCTCCACCAATCACCTCAAAATCTGCAGATCCAAAAAACCCACCTAGCCATCAACCCTAATTCACACACCCGCCTAAGCTTGCCAGCACAACCCCGCACATGGCAGCCTCCGCAGTTTCAATACCACCAGATCCATCACTTCATCAGCATATAACAAAGTTGCAAATCAAACAAGCAACGGCCACCGCAAATCTCTCGAAGGGTCTATAATTCTATATTCCTAACCCAAGCTGATTTCAACCCCCATCACCTGGCAACAACCACCCACCGTAACCTTCACTGTCATCCCAACCGCGCACTTCCAGACCGAACCTCTTAGCCCAATACTGCAATCACCCAAACCATGTCGAAAGACTCACGATCCTAACCTCACGGTCATCGAACCCCAAAACAGGTCGCAATCACCTCCAACCTCTGCAACCGTAGACTGCCTACGTCCAACTGTAAATCACCATCTTGCTTTGGCAAAAATAAGAAAGAACAAAGAGAGAGAGGAAGAGAAGGATTCGACCGAAAAGGGTGCGAAGGATAGTGGTGGCAAATTCGGCTGGAACGAGGGAGTGATTGGAAGCTCGAATTGGGAATTCTTTTTAAAAAGGTTAAATGCGAAAATTGAGGGTTGGAGCCAAAAAAAATCAGAGGTTGGAGCCAAAAGAAAATTTTCTGTCTAAAAAAAGTTTGCGACACTCAAGCCACCGTAATTATCTAGCAAAATCAGATCAAGATGAGCATTGAGATTGCAATGTGATGTTTATATTTTCTGAATTTTGGAAGCTTTTAACATTTTCAAATTTTCTTAAATTTTGAATGTTTTATAGATATTTTAATTTGTTTAAAACTCTAATTTTTAAAATTTTGAACTTTATGACAATTTCAAAACTTTTTTATTCTTTGAAACATTAAATATAATTATCAATTATAATTATTAAATATTGAATAATGAATGATAAATATTACTTCTTAATTATTATATATTATATTAATTATTAATTATTTGATGGAAATTATTTAATAGTAATTTATAATTGTTTATTTTTTAGAATTAAACGTTAAATATTAAATATTACTTCCTACTTATTAATTATTTAATGGTAATTATTTAACAGTAATATGCCCTCGAAAGCAGGAGTATTGTGAGGACGCTCATTGGGTACTTGGAATGGCTACCCCAAGTCAGTAAAATGGATCGTATATCCTATACCGGTGGAATGGATCCAGTATCGACTTCCGACTATAGGCCACTATACTGAAAACTGGGATTTTCCATTAGTCTCTGGAAGAGGAATGGTCATACGAGCCATCATATATCCATGGCACATTGATTATTAAATCTGTTTCTCATATCTCTCCTATTTTATGTTTGTGGTGATTATTATATTTTATTCGATGTGCTGTGGGTTATATGATAGGTTCTGTGATGTTTTATTCCTTTTCACTTGACAATCATCGTACATCGATCAGACACCGTAGTAGCATACCGTTTAGTTATATTGGGTGTTGGTGCTATAGGGCGGTCACTAAAGAAGAGGATCGTGTAACACCCTTATTTATAAGATGTGTTATTATAGAAATTTAATTCAATGATTAATTAAATAATGATGTGTGAGAAAATGAAGCAAGCATGGAGATAAAGACAAATTGAATCAATTTTGAATTTTAATTAATGGTGGAGTAATGACATTTTAAAAGGAGAAAGAAATTAGAGGATTTAATTAATTAAGGGAAGAATAAGGAAAGGGAGATAAGATCAAAACTCCCTTATAGTTCCCTAACCTCCTCTTCCTCTTTTGTATCAATTAATTTTTCTCATACTAAAACAAAACGAAAGAAGAAGAGAAACTCAGTTAAAATCCAAAAAAAGAAAGAAAAACTTGAAGAAGAGGGCTAGGGGGCTAATTCTCTCCATACTAAAACTAATCAAGGCGAATAATATCATCTTCCCTGAGTTTGATATATTTCATTTTCAAATTTGATGCAAACCGGGATTAGTTTATGGTGCTAATGCATGGTTTTTGTTGAGATATTCATGTAAATGATTTATATATGAAATAATCAAGTAGAATAGTTAATTTTTGGATTAAAAACCTAAGTTAATGACCTCCAAATGCTTTGAAATTTCGATATAATCTTTATAATATTGATTTGGAAACAGATTTTTAATTTCATAATATTCCCAGTTTATTTGGACTTTCTACGAATTTTCTAAGTTGAGAAATAGTTTAATTTCGTGTTCTTATTATTTTACGAAAAATATTTTTTTTTCCTTTAATTTTTTTACATATGGCATAATATAGAACATGTCGAAATTTTTTACGATTTTCCCATGTAATTATTAACTGATAAGATTTATCAATAAATGTGAAAAACAGTAAAATGACATTTGATTAATTAATTAATTAACAAATCAATTAATATTTAATTAAAGGAGAATTATTTCTTAAACTTTGAAAAGAAATATGAAAAGATAAGTGGTTTGTGACGACCAGGATTTTTCGACGTTTGGAATATTTAAATGGTTTCAAATATTGAATTAGGATTTATAGATTGATTTTGAACATAAAAGGTTGGTTTTAAATATAAAATAACTTCAGGGTTTAAATATAGCGATTTACTGGATAATTTAATTGTTGAATTTTTAATTGGATAAATTTTTCAATCTTAAGTTTTAAGCCCGATAAAAATAATTTAAAGGCATATAAAATTTATACTAATAATAAGGAAGGTAATAAAAGTTTCAAAACTGAATTTAAAAGTGATATGTTCAAATTTAAAAAAAGTTTGTTCAAATTGACGTTTAAAAATAGCCTTCCGAGACACAACCTCCAAATTCGACGGAGCCAGTTCCATTTGATCTGTAATAGCGTGTTATTATGGGATTTCAAATTTTATAGCATTTGAAGATATCATTTGATCGTACGATATATAAACGCGTTGAAAGTAATATTGAAAACTTAATATAATAATTGGATTCAAAAAGCTATCTTCTCCAGACGATCGAATAGGGACTCGAAACATTTTCCATTGCATTCGGAATAGGGGTATAACATTATAAACGTATAGCGATATGCCTCGATAGGATTCGAGATGTTGAATTACATAAATCGAGGCGATTTGAAAATTATATATATATATATACACACACACACACACATATATATACACACACATACATATATACACACATACACACACACATACATATATATATAAGTATATTGACTAATCAACTGTTTTCCTTCTCTAATATGCCACCATCTTGTACAAGGCACCTTTCACGTTTAATCGGGTCCTTTCCCTCTTCCTTTCTTTCTATCACAAATCAATTCAAATATATATATATATATATATATATATATATATATATATATTAATGCCGCCTATTTATCTTCCACTCTAATCTTCAAATCGAAGAAGGCAGACCATTCCTCTGCTCGATCTCCCTCTTCTACTCACCGAAAACAAATCGAGCGAAAGAAAGAAATATAAAAACGAACAAATCGTTCGTTTATAAAAAAACCGTTCTTCGTCTCAAAAGCAGAATCAAATCGTGATGCTGTCTAATCTTGAGTTCGCAAAAGAGGAAGGGCAGCGGTGCTTGGGTGTGCATGCGTGTTTGGGGTGGAGTTGTAGGTAGCGTGGGTGAGGAGATCGCGACCGATTTGGTAGGGCATGTCGCGATTGGAAGCACAATAGGGGGAAGGTGAGCACGATGGCTGGCGACAAGGGACGAGGTCGGCAGTTCTTGGTCGCGACAGGAGAAGCATCTGTTCACGTACGCGCATGCAAAGGGAGAAGAGCGCACTGGAGGGTGGGCGCGTCGTTCGTAGTCTCGGCTTGTTCGCTGGTGGTGGTGAGTTTCGCGATGGAGGAACGCGCAATGGCAGTTGATGCCGAGCTTTGGATTTTTGATGGAGGCGGTAAGGTATTAGCAGTTCTGTTTTTAATTTAATGATACGTAAGTTTAAACTTTTAATTTAATTTGTTATTTATTATTTAAATTATTAAAAATTTAACTGTAAAGTAAATTTGGAAATTTTATTAACCCAATAAATTTAAAATTAAAATGAGAATATTTATGGTAGTTTAAATCATGTCAAATGCTAATAAACTCGAAAATTTCATTTATACGAGATCCTGAATCAAATGAAAACAGCCGAGTGGGTTCGTTGTTGGGAATCGATGCAATAAATAAAGTCAAGGTGAGTTAAATTTCACTCAACTTTGGATTTACCGCAACTAATTTTAAAAGTAAAATTAACTATTGTTTGATTGTTGGATTGATAAATACTTATCGGTTGAAGGTGATGTTATATATATAGTAGGATATTTATATATATTGGAGTGATTGATATCCCTGTATTATATAGCGAATGAGACCCTATGTGCCTCGCATAATAGAGGATGATCCTATTTACCGCGATATCTCTCTTGAAGTGGGATTGGTATTTTTATATTGTGCTAACATTTGTGGATGCAGGAAAATAGGTTGGAGGGATCCAACTGGATTCCTCAAAAATGTCGAATTTATTTTCATTTCGGTGATATATGAAATGTTGAACAATTTGTGATAGATTATGCTGGAAAATTAAATTTATTGGATGCTATGATATTGTTTGATATATTTTTCGCATTTTAAAAATATAAATATTGAATTTTTAAAAGGGAAATAAAAAGGGAAAATTTAAAACAAGAGATTTAAAATAAAGATGGATAAATTTAAAAGTAATGAATTTGAAAAAATGAATAGTTTGATTTTAAATTTTGTACTTGATAATTTCTAAGTATGGAAAGATAGAGATTTGAAATAATTGAATAAAAGGATTTAATGATGGGACTTAAGTGATTTATTTAAGTATAGAAGTATTTATTTTTAATCTGAGGTTTAAAATGGATTTGAGAAAAATAAAGAGGAAATTCGGGAGAAAACATAAAAAAATGAAATTAATGTTTCAAATTTAAATAAGGTTTTAAATCATAATAAAGGAGTGAATCTGGGATCAATGGATTTTGGAATAAACTTGGGTAAACCAAGAGATAAACTTTAAAATGGAATTTAATTCAAGGAAATCGATTTGAAAATCGATTAAGTGTTTTGAAACGGTGATTAAAAGGAGAATGAGACTATGAGAACTACAGACTGGCTTATAAACAAAGTGAAGTATTTATCAGTGGACAGTTTGAATTTATAAATTCACGATGGGAATTTATAAAGAGATGGTAATTCGTTTTAAAAATAAACAGTGGTTTTGTTTTAAAAAATGTGGGAAAAGAATTTTACGGAGTTGGAACGTAAACTTGAACTGGAGAGAAATCAATATAAATGAAAAGACAGGTTTTATTGAAGTGAAAATGTATTTTCCTAGAAAGTTAAGTATATTTTAAAGGAAAGACTTTTAAGAATAAATTAGAAATTTAAAAGTGTTTAAAAGAATGTTTTTAGAAAATTTATTATTTAGTTGTTCAAAAATTGTTTAAGTATTTATAAATTGAGTTAGTTATAGTGATCAATTATTTTTAAAGGTTAAATTAGTATTACGATTTAAAAAGGAAAATTATTAAATATTTATTTTTATATAATGGCTTTATTTAGTAGTAGTTTTTGGCTAAAGTTTTACTTGAAGATTTATTATAGAATCTCATAACTATTATTTTGAATAAGTGATTTAAGTAGCTTTATTTTAAATGTTTTAAGCGTATATTTTTGGATGAAGTGATTTTAATTTATTTAAAAACTAAATTCAATAAAACTTGGTGTTTTTCAGTGGAAATAAGGTATTTGATTGAATTGATTGTTTATTTGGTAGTTAAATAACCGACCATCAAATCTGGACCTAAATATAACTTTGAAAATATCTAGGAGAAGTATGTGAATTATATGGTACAGTTAACGTTCGATGTGCTGTATTGTACATATAAACTCGTTTCATTCTTCTAGGACGTTATAAGGAAATCCATCCATTAACCGTTAGGAGGTGCTCTCCGATCTTATTTTCGTCTGTTTATTGCCTAAAGAACCGGGTTTGAGTTTACCGAAAAATAGCGAACATTGTTTCGAAGAGACCAAGATCTGATTTGTGATCCGAAAACCACTTTGATCCAACGAATACGTTTTCGGAATGAAGACAAGAGCTTTGAGTCGAAGATGGAGCGGTGAAGTGTAAGGGCTAATCGCTACTGATCCTGAGGGTGATTCCAAATGGATGATGTAGGAATAGTGCCTTTGGTTCCGTTCATCGGGAACGGACTTGTATGGATGAATGCTATCAGAACATTGTCATTGGAGGACAGTGAGCATTCTAAGTGAATGTCCTAAAAAGGTAACGCTTAGCCTCGAGCCTCATCAACCGGGAATGATTGAAAATCAGGGGATATGCGGCAAGGCTAAGTGGATAGCTCCAAAGTAGCGTAAGGTTACCCCTATCTAGAGTCCCTTTTATTTTGATTGTGTGGGCGGTTGCTAATCTCAACCACGGGGTGATCTTATTCCGGCTATCCAGTAAGGGGTAGTTCGGTCTTATGTTGCAGAGGATCGGGAGTGATCCTCGGTACACTGATCTAGATAGGTACCGTGACAGGTGGTACCCCAGTGCCTAATCATTCGGTTGGAAATCCATTCATCCTATATGCCCTTTACGCTTTTGATGGTAGAGCCTAGCATGCTGGAATTTAATTAATGTAATAATTTCAGCTATTTGATTTAAGTATTTGTATTAGACACTATTATATTATCAGAGGATTTTGATATGAAATGTTTTGGTTATCGTAAGATAAAAACCCAATATGTTTATTTATGACGTGGTCTTACGAGATACCTTTGTTTTCTAAAGGATTTTGATAACTCTAATAATTCAATTGAGTGTGATTTCTCACGCTGGTTTTCCAGACTAACTCGGGTGTTGTTTTATTATGATGCTCGGGTTAGATCGAGAATTACAGATTCAGGACAGGAAGCTAAGGAGCTCAAGAGACGAGCTGGATGGCAAAGGCGTACTCCTGTATTTGTTTATAAATTCCGCTGTGTAAGGACAAGCTATTAAATTGTCCAGGTTAATTGTTGTTCGATGTACTCTGATGATTGTAAGTATATAACGATATAGATTGGTTCGTATTTAAAAGCTGTTATTATAAATTATATTTTGTTCCGCTGCGATTGTGAGATTCTGATGTGTTTTCTATCTTCTTCTTCTACCTCTTTCTTATTTAACCCTAACTATTGGGTATTTCTGGCATTCGATTGTTCGACATGTAATACAGTGGACGTATTGATGTCAATTTTCGAGCATCGAAAATCCTGGCCGTTACACTTGGTATCAGAGCTGAATGTTAAGCAAGAACCTTGGCTCTGGTGGGAATTGCTCATTAGAGATAGAGTCAGTAGTGCTCTAGAATGAGTTTGAGTGTATTAATAGATATGAGCGCGTATTTATTAGTGAATATAAATTGTTTTAATATTGTGTTGACTTATCGGTTGAGTGTGTATAAATTCTTGTCACTACAGTCGGAACAACTATATCGATAGGGATTTCTAAACTCTTAAATTAGGCAAACCGACACAGTATTGTTTCCAAAAGTGGGTAAATGAAGTAATTTTACCTAAAAATATATTTTGATATAAAAGAAATAATTTTTCAAATTATTATATAATTGGAATGTTTGGATGATAATATTATAGTCAAACAAGTTTATAAAATTTGAAAAGATTTATATAACTAAAGGAAAATTTATATGAGTATAAATTATACAAATGGATTATAATTAAATCGAATTCAAACCAGAATTTAAAAATCTAAATCCCAGAGATTTTTGAATGTTTTCCAAAGTATTTGGAAATAATAATAGTGATATTATTTTGGAAATGTTTTTGAAAAGAAAATGCTTTTAAATGGATTTTGGAAGTAATATAGCACTGAAATCACTTCGGTCGCTGGAAAATAATTTCGATGATGATCGCGACATCATCGATGTTCATTTTCGAGTTTCTAAGCGATGGATTGCTGTCGGGGTTGTTTCGGATTGTTTTGAAGAAAAACAAGTTTGGTTTGAAATCTCCGAAGCGAAATTGTTTGGGATGGAGCCAAGCGAATTTTAGGAAATTCAAATAGAATGGTTTATTTGAAACAAAAGGGTATATATATATATGGGATATTTAGGCACAGAGAAGAAGTTGCAAAGAAGTTTAGTCTCGGGGACAACAAATTTGTTTTTTGGTCTGAAGGACACTTTGTAGTGTAAATCACAGAATGATATATGTAGCTATCATTTTCTGTTTACACTATAAAGTGTCCTTTAGACTAAAAAACAAACTTACCGTCCTTGAGACTAAATATTTTTGTAACTTTTTCTTTGTGCCTATTTTCCTGTATATATATAGGAGATTTCAAGGTTATTTAAAATAATATACCGAGGTTTAAAAAATTCTAAAATCCTTAAATTAGAGATCATCAAATAATAAATTATAAACTTATAAATGGAAGATGATTCAGAATAAGAAATGATGACAAGGAGTTTGAGCTTGGAAATATATTGTAACTAGTGTAAAGTTAAAGGAATAAATTTTAACTTAAGAAAAGTAAATGAAATAAATAAAGATAAATAAGATGGTGGAAAATTTTAAATTTTGGATTAAAGTTCTTACTTAGTTAATTTTAGATGAATTGTGTGAGATGAAGATTTACTTATGCAAGTTAAACAAGATAAACAAGTGAAAGAAAATGGCGTGGATTTAAGCTAGTTAAATAAAATCTAGTTGGAGTTGAATTAAATTGAAATAGAATTGAATTGAATTGAAATTGAATTGAGTTGTAGATGATAGTGAATGAAATTAAATTTTCACCTAAATAATTTTAAAAGCATGGTATGAAGTTAGATTTAACTAAAGATAATATAAAAAAAATTGATTTTGAATAAATAAACTTCGATGGCCTATAAAAGAATTGTAAATCCATTGAATAAAAATATTATTAGCTATAAATAAGTGCAAATCTCGAGTTAAAAATGAAATGTGAATATATTCGGACTTAGAATGGATGGAAGTATGAAAAATAATGAGTAGTGTGACTTATAAAATGGAAAAATTGAAATAGAAAACCCAATTGTTTGATATTTTGGTGAAGGAAATAAAAATCTAAACTTGAATTATAAAATAAATTTTTTTTTTTTTTTTTTTTTTTTTTTTTGGCAAGGCCGACGGTTTTATAGTGGACCGACCACTTTTATTACCAACGTAATAAAAATAAAGTACAGGAGAAAGGTAGAGACACCTTAGCTACTATGGTAGGAAATAATAAAATACAGCACAGGAGTGTGACAGTCATGTCACAGCTACTAAAATAAATAACTCGACTATTCGTCCTCCGAAGAGGAAGAATTACCAACATCTTCAACTACCCCGGAAGGATCCAGAGAACCACACCCAAGATTACCAATATAGGGGCGAAATCGAAGAGCAAGAGAGGGATCATAACAGTCAACATCAGGGGAGTATATAAAAGATCGATTCCAAGACGTATCAGCTAGAGTTATGGAATTTATCTCAGAATACAAACCATCCATATCAAGGATCAAGGAGTCACCAGAAGTTCTGTAGTATAGGCATCGTAGGTCTAACAGATCATCAGATATATATCTAAAGTATGATTTATCCACAGGGTTGTATCTCATATCAGTATTGTAGTCAACCCAACTATGTTCTTTCTCAGCCCAGACTACTAGAGGAGGAGAGAGAACCGGCATAGCAGACAAAACATTAGGAACAACAGTAGGAACAGGAGACGTGGGCCGAACTAAGGGAGGAGACTGTACCGGCGGAGAAACAACCGAAGAGACTTTGGGAACCCATTTCCTAAGCGGAGGACGTGGCAGAGGGATCTTTGGCACAGAAGCAGAAACAGTAGGAAGCTTGCAGAAAGAGGCAACATGTCCAAAGGAGTGACAGGAGCTACAGATGTCTGGGACCCAACCATACCGAACACGAACTTCCACCACATGACCAACAGCTAGCTGGACAGGAATAGAGGATGGAAGCGGCTTATGGGGTGAAATTTCAATCAGAGCCTTGGCGTAAACAAGCTTGTCACGCGCAACAGTATTAGTGTCAAAACAGATCAATTTACCAACATTACATGCTAGCCAGTTCAAACCACGGAGCGGTTGAAGAGCAGAAGGGATTTGGGAGAAATATACCCATACGGGGATAGATAAAACTTGTTCACGTACACAGGCTACCGTTGGAGACCAGGGGGTAACAATGAATGGCTGACCATCAAAGAAGGAAGGCTCCGACTCGAGAACACGGCTACGTTCCTCAGGGGAGGAGAACAAAAGATAGTACAGAGAATCAACCAACTTAACACTGAGGCCCCCACGTAATCGCCAGGCGCGACGACAGACAGCAGCTAAATCTCGAAGGCGATGATTAGGGTCCAAAAAAAATCCAACAACATACCCAGACCAGAAATCCACACCCGCTTGCATAACACAGGGGGGAGGGATCATAACTCCATTCTCCTCAACAATTTCGAAATCAACCGGTTCATACATACCCGCATTACGGGGCATGGAAGTAAAGAGTGAAGACCAGGTTTTGGGAATAGACGAGCTAGGTGCAACCGGACGACACGTCTCAACAGCATTATTTGCCACAGGAGAAGACTCAGAGAGAACATTGGCAACATCAACAATGTCAATAGTTCGACCAGGTGGAGTGCCAATAACTGCTTCAGTACTGTCACAGGCAAGCATAGCTGATGGGTGCAAAGAGCACGCAACATGTTCCTTAACCAAAGAAACCAATTCAGTGGGACCAAAATTACAACAGGGGACGTCATTATTTTTAACGTTGGATCCTATATTGTCTTTGTCAATGATACGAACGGTTGGCGTGCCTAAGTTCACAGCAGGAATGGCGCAAGGCGCTGCCGAAGCAACAGAGCAAGAATCACCAACCTCGCAGCCCATCACCAGAGAAGACAAACCCAAAACATTTCGGGGAACATCAACAACATTCACTTTCGTACCAATTTTAGACAAAGACGCTAAATTAGCAGCATGACTGGAAGTCACCACGGAATCAAGGCCCATCCTACTTCGCGTATCCGGAGTTTTCTGACTACTGAGCGGTGGGAAATCCAGGGGCGAGTGAAGGTCAGGACGAGCAAATCCGACATCCTCAGATCTAAAACTACGCCCTGAACGAGTAGAAGAGGGGGGGCGAGGCTGTGAAGAGGACATGGAAGGGGACGTAGAAAAGAGAAACGCGAGAGAGAAAAGGACAGGACGAAGCAAGATCAGACAGGGAAAATCGCCTGAAGCCATTCGCCATTACCCTTCACTTTCGCCATTTTATATAGTTTTGATGATGCTTATCTTAAAATAAATTTGAACTTAAGAAAGTGAAATGAAGTGATTTTTGAGATAAAAATTAAATATTGAATTATAAAATGGGAAGTGAACTAATTAGATAATTAAATAGGATAATGAAATATGGAAATGGAACCTAAATTGGTTAAATAAAGGTTGAATTGTGAGTTAATAATGGAGTTTGGAAATGAACTCAAGTTATGAATAACATTTGGCTTGGATTGTTAGTAAATTAAATAAAATTGAAATGGTGCCGAATGAAATGGAGTTAGACTAAATTCGATTGGAATAGAAAAGATTTGAGTTGCAAATAAATTAAATATGGTCTCGGTATGGTTTAAATAAATTTGAGAATGAAATGAGTATGAAATAAAAATTTAAATGGAAATAAACTAATTGAATTAAATTTTAAAAAACGAATTGAATGTAAGCAAGTGAGTTGTAAACCATTCAAATTGAATGAAAATGATATGTGATTGGGTTGGAAGCAATTAAAATTAAAGTCGGAATCTTATAATTACTTATGAATATTGTTTAGTATGCATTGCTTATGTAATCCATGTGTTTATCTAAGTGAAATGTTATTAATTTCATATATGTGGTACTTACCTGTTTAAATTGAGTAAGCAAAGGTGCCTGGAAGTCGTTTGGCTGGATTTTGGTCGTGCTGATTGCTAAATAAATAAGCCGCTTGCTAAAAAATACTAAATAAAGGTACGCCTAGCAATAAAAGGAATAAAAATATGAAATATTGTTATATTTTTGTTTTTCCGACCGTGTGGGTCGATGTATATATATTTATCTCTCTTGTCAAATTGCAAAAGCTCCTCCGTACAAAGGAGACTCTACCAAAATTTTCCAGTAATTTTGGAAATTAGAATTTTTTTGAAAACTTTGGGAAAATATTCTGTTAACAACGAATTTATTTCAAATTGGACTTGAAATAAAGGATTCTGGAATTATGAAAACTAATTGTTTTGGGAGAAACAAAAGATTAGAAAAGTGAATATCGAGTTTCCACTAAGTGAGTTTTAGTAAGTTAATGGGTTTGGAGCATTTTTCTGCCTTAGCAATTTCGGGGACGAAATTCTTTTAAGGGGAGAGGAATGCAACGGTCCGTATTTTTCGATGTTTGATTTGGAATATTTAAATGGTTTTAAATATTGAATTAGGATTTTGAGATTGATTTTTGAACATAAACGGTTGGTTTTTAAATATAAAATAAGTTCAGGGTTTAAATACAGCAATTTACTGGATAATTTAATTATTAAATTTTATTTGGATAAATTTTTGAATCTTGAATTTTAAACCTGATAATAAGAAAGGTAATAAAAGTTTTAAAATTAAATTTAAAAGTGATTTGTTCAAATTTTAAAAAAGTTTGTTCATATTTTAAAAAAGTTTGTTCAAATTGACGTTTAAAAATAGCCTTTCAAGACAGCCTTGAAATTCGACGGAACCGGTTCCATTGGATCCGTAATAGTGTGTTATTATGGTATTTCAAATTTCATAGCGTTTGGAGATATCATTTGATCGTACGATATATAAATGCGTTAAAAGTAAAATTGAAAACTTAATATAATAATTGGATTCAAAAAGCTATCTTCTCCATATGATCGAATATGGACTCGAAACTTTTTCCATTGCGTTTGGAATAGGGGTATAAAGTTATAAATGTCTAACAGCACGCCTCGATAGAGGTTCGAGATGTTGAGTTGTGTAAATCGAGGTGATTTGAAAATTATATATATATATATATATATATATATATATTATATAAGTATATTGGCTAGTCAACTATTTTCCTTCTCTAATACGCCACCATCCTGTATAAGGAACCTTTCACGTTTAATCAGGTCCTTTCCCTCTTCCTTTCTTTCTATCACAAATCAATTCGAAAAAAAAGAATATATCTATTAATGCCGCCTATTTATCTCCCACTCTAATCTTCAAATCGAAGAAGGCAGACCATTCCTCTGCTCGATCACCCACCTCTACTCAACGAAAAAAATTGTGCGAAAGAAAGGAATATAAAAATGAACAAATAGTTCGTTTATAAAAAAATCGCTCTTCATCTCAAAAGCTGTAACACTCTAGTTTTTAAATCAAATTTAAATTGGTAATTAATTAAAATTTTAGAATTTAATTGAGAATGAATATGAAATTGTGGGAATATATATATATATATATATATATATATATATATATATATATATATATAAGTTTTTTAAACTTATGAATTTGACTTGGAAATCGAAATATTTTATAAATAGATTTTAATTTAAAATTTGAATTTGAAATTCAAATACATATATATTGAAAATAAATATTTTGGAAAAATTTATAGACTATGAATGAATAAAATATATATTTATAAAAAAATATTGTTTGTTTATTCATTTATAAATACAAATTGATTGTATATTAATTTTTTAATTTGATATTTAAAATTTAACAATAAAAAAGTTTTGAATATATTTTGGATTTGTAAAATCCATAATTTAATAATAGAAAAAAAATTGTTTTGTATTTATAATATGATGATTTGAAAATTTTATTCTGGAATTGATAAAAGTATAATTTGCTTAAATTAATAAAATGTTTAAAATACTTTTCTTTTATACTTGAAATAAATTAGTTTTGTACATATTTAAACTAAATAGAAAATGTATTACATAAACATATGCAAATATAAAGATTAAGTAATTTATAAAAGAAAGGGTTCAAAAAATAATTAAAATGGAGTAAGGTTTAAAACATAATTTTTAAATAAATTAAAACAAAGGGCTAAACATAAATTTTTTGATTTTTAACATTTTTAAAAGGTTACATAAGTAAATAACATGTGTAAACATTTTAATAAAACAATCTTACATTTGTAATTAGATTAACAAGAAAAAAAAACAAGTGTTGGTTCAACTTTGTTTTATAATTACAAATGTCAATTATCTTTTATTTTTAAATTAATCGATAAAAATATGGAACAAAGCTATTTATACATAACTATTCTCCTAATCGTACTCAAAGATCATCATAATCCAAGTACTTATACATTCATACAAACCAACAATTATTTTCACCCAAATACACATTATATTTACAATAAGTTAAGCAAAGATGTATGTTTTATAATCTTAGTGAAAAGGTGAGAACTGTACTTACTAAAAGTTGATGAAATAAACCAATTTATGCTATAACTTGAATATAACCTAGAACTTCACTTCTAGCTTGGAAAAGTGATATTTTGGAGGCTTTAAAGGAGAAAATGTTTCGACTATGGAGCTTATATTGTATGGTCAAGGTGTTTTAGGGAGGATGTGGATTTTCTTTGTGGAGGAGAGGTGTTGAAATGAGGAAAGAAAGATTTAAACAAGAATTTAGAAGTTTAAAAGTGGATGAACTAAACTCATGTCTAGAATAATAATGTCTAGAATACAAACATTTATGAATCATAGCTGAAAGTGTTACATTATTAAATTCCAGCATACTGGGTTCTAGATCTAAAACCGTAAAGGTTTGTATTGAAGAATGGATTACATACTACGATAAGGTAAGGAACTACCTTCCGAAATATCACTTGACTATTGTACCCCTGCCACATAGGAGTGGCCTACCACTTGACTAGTCGTACCAAATATGATCACACCTTTCTTTAATTGGTCCCCGAAGCATACATGATTTGATAATAACTGAAATCTAGATTTGGAATGACCATATCCTGATGGGAACGACCCACTTGGCCCTACGGCATGCCCGATTTTTGTTATTTCCTTGTTGATGAGGTTTGAAGTTACGCTTTACCTTTAACACTGCCCTCTAGGCAACCATGCAATGCCAGCATTCATCCATACAAGTTTGTTATGGAACAAAATGAAACGCTTGGGAGCTCCATCTTTAATTCCATTTCTTCCGGATATCTTCGCTTCGAAGCACTTGAGTTGGATCGAAGTGGTTTCGAACAACATACCTGATCCCGGTCTCTTCGAAACAACACTCGATAAGTTCTAGTAAACTCAACTCCTGTTCTTTAGGAAATAAATAGTCAAATATAAGAGTTGAGGTCACCTCCTAACCGTTAGTGGATAGATTTACTTATCGTTTGTCCTAGGAGAATGAAATGACATTTATACGCACAATACAACATCATCGGAGATGATTGTGTCATATAACTCACGTATTTCTCCTAGATATTTCCAAAATTACTTTTTAGATCCAAATTCGATAGTCGGTTATTTAACTATTGAATGACAAACATTTAATTAGGGATTTACTTCCATATGAAAAACCAATATTGGTTAAGCACATAAGCAGCAACTAGCCTCTTGTAATAAAATCTTTTCATTTATTAATTTCATACTGTAAATATTTAGCAAAATTGTTTTACAAAGATATATATATATGTGTGTGTGTGTGTGTGTGTGTGTGTGTATGTATCCACAAATCCCTATATTCCAATACTTGGAAAAATATTTGTACACTTATCTCAACGGCATAAGTATATTCACAAACACCGAGGAAGATTTCATTTTCATACAATTCTAAATCATTTGTAAACTCTATTATAAATTTTGAAAACCATTTATAGCTATTTTATAAATCTTAGGAACCATTTATAAAATTCCTTTATACATCCCAAAAATCATTTATGACCCCTTTATAGATCCATAAACCTTTTATAAATACTTTTAAAAATCTATAAACCCATTTCTACAAAAAAATTATCAATATTTAACCATTTACAAAACTCTTTTACCTTGTAAAATATTCCATTTAAGCAATTAACCCATGTTATAAAACTTCCCTTATAAAATCCAAGTCGTTATAAAACTCTATTTATAAATCTCGAATATTTATAAATAAATCCTAATCATTTATTTTAAAACACTATTATATAGTAATAAAAAAATAAAGAGTAATTAACTTTAGACCTATAATAATAACTATACAAATAAATAGTAATTGACTTTAAAACATCTTAAAGATAATAATTAATAATTTCAAAATATTCTTAACAAAATAATAATAATTTATCTTAAACAATAATAAAATTTAATTTCCAAAATCTTATTGATAAATAATTATAATTAATTTCAAACCATATCAATAATTTAAATAAATAACTTTTTAAAATATTAAAAATATTGATAAACAACTATAGAACAATAGTATTATAAATAAACAACTTTTAAACATAAATATAATTCCTTGATAAAAACCCCTACTTAAATTTCAACATAATCATTTCCATATTTATAAATCTTTATTTATAAATCTCTTTCTATTTTATAACGTATCATTTAACATCTCCAAATCCATTCTCATTTTCAATTTCCCAAAATAGAAGCAAATATTTTTCTAAAACATCCAACACATTATCATAAATTCCTAGTTTTGTTTATTGCCTCAATCAATCAAATGATAATGGTTCCCTTTCATTTATAAACACCGTTTATAAATCCATTATTTTATTAATAAAATAAAATTTTGCCAACCTTCGCTTTATTTATAAATTACCGCATTGATATACTATCACATTTATAAATTCCCACATTTATAAATTAACCTTAATATTTGTGTATATGTACACATCACTTTATATAAAAAGTTAATAAATATTTATGCCAAATTATTTCCATATTCTTACTAAACCATATCAATTTTTATAAAAGATGGAGTACTTTTTTATGATTTTAAAAATCATTTTCCACAATTCAAAAATCTCTATTTAAAATACTTTAAAATCATTAATTTATAATCTCTAAAAATCATACTTTTTATTTACTTAACTAAATTCATTCTTTAAATAATTCAAGGATAATTATTAAACATATATAATTTCCAAATCATATTGAAATTCATTTTTAAATCAAAATCGTTATTCTTATAGTAATTTAGAATACCATAAATAAGGCCTAGTGCTACTAAAGCACAAAATAAGCAAAATCATATCCATATCATTAAATATGGCATCCATTAAGTCATATATCACAATATATATGAAAAGTAAAATCAACAATGTGAGGAATCCTATTGGATGCCTCCAACTTGTCCCCCTACATCACATACAGTATATAATCAAACAATATAAATCAGACATATTGAGGTGGGATCGTATACAAAGTGTCATTCACTCTTAAAGGGGAATGTAATAGGGTCTCATCCGCTCTAGTGGTGGGAATATATCCAAACCAACAAATAAAATTGTAAATCATCCAAACTGTCAACAACAATCAACAATAAAATATCCACACATCCAAACAAAAAAATTATCGACTATATAATATTCTGGTTAACTAAAAAGGCGACTTTGACTTACAATCATTTTAATAGTCGCCAAAGTGTTTCGTTTTGAATTAAAATTGAACAAATGTTGAATTTTAACTCAAATTCCTACTAGCTCCAAATCCGTCCAATCCAACTCCATAGCCTAGAATTCATCAATATGATCGTAATGCAACTCATCGTGCTCAAAACCAACCTAGTATGGAAAAGTTATGAATTAATTAACTTTTGAAATAATTAAATGATAATTAACTTTTTGATTAATAAAATTTTGAATTTAATAACCCCTCTCAAATCTCATTCAAAAATCATGATATCAGGCATGAACACATGACTTTGATCGGCCCTCACCGCCGCTACACGTCATCTGAGCTTGCCATAACCTTACTGAAGCTCTGCCTCGTTGTGCTCCTCCATCTGACACTGGTCTGACCTTGTCAAGCTTCGCCTATTGCCCAAAAATCCAACCTAAATGTCGTGCCTTCTAATTACCGTAGCTACCACTGTGATCGCTTATTTGTCGATCCGATTGCATGGATGGGTTTCGTGGTGAGGAGCTCGACAACTTTCATGTAGAATTCGAAGCCTAAAAGTGTATGGATCGATTGGAGGAATTATGGCCATTGGATGGTGAACGTGATTAGGGTTTTGTTTGCAAATGGAAATTTTGATAGCCTTATATAGAAAATTTTCAAACACTATTCATTCGCTAAATTTTTGAACTCCAAATGAAGCGTCCGCCTGGCGTTCTATATGTAATACCCCTATTCCGAATACAATGGAACTAGTATCGAAAGAAGATTCCATCATATACAGAAGTTAACATTTCAAAATCAAGTTATATTAATTTAAATTCATTTAATTAATTTCTACGCGTTTCAAACTCGCACGACCAAACGATACGTCTGATCACCCCGAAATTCAACGGCATATAATAATTTACTATTATGGATCTAATGGAACTAGTTCGTCGAAATTCGGGACAGTACCTCGATGGGCTATTTTCACTTGTTAATTTAAAACAAGATATTTCCAAAATCACTTTAATCACTTTATATTCAAACTTAAAAGTTTACTATCTTCATTTCTATCAAAATAGAATTTAAATCAACTTTAAAAATCATTCATTCATTTCAAATTCAAGATTCAATTATTTTAAATGTTACCAAATATTTATTTCAACAATTTAATTACACAATAAATAACTGTATTTTAAATCCAAGTTACTCAACTTATAAAATTAACTTTTTAATATATAAAATCAATTAAATATTCCAAATTCAAGTGATGGAAATTCTTGGCCGTTACATTCTTTCCCCTTACAGAATTTCATCCCTAAAATTTCCAAGATAAGAAAAATGCCCCAAACCCATTAAATTTTCAAAACCAATTAGTTGTAATGGATTCCTAAATTCTTCTAAGTCTTTAAATTCATTCACCAACACCAACTAATACCATTCCAAGTTACAATACTAAAATCAAATTTTAGTTGTCAAAAATTTTCGAAAATTCTCAATAATTCTAACACCCTAAATTTATGGAAAATTTCACTATCGTCTCCTTTGCGCGGCTTGATCGGAAAAGTTTACAATATATATAATCATAAATATACATCTCATCTTTTAGGATGAGGCATCCCGTAGGGAAAAATATGACATATAATCGAGATATGTACCTTTATTCATATTAGCAAGCATATACAATCAAAATAATGCAAAAGCGAGCTCCAAATGCGAAGCATACACCATCCGAACCTATTAGTCACTCAACAACCAATGGGAACACGTATATAGAAAGTAATATCAATATGTAACATGTGCTAATACAATAACCATATATAAATTTAACATGTGAAACCATCTAACAAATGACATCCATTCGATTTAATTTTCATCATACCAACTTGCATTTACAAGTGCCAACATTATGTTTATAAACTTTCATTTCTTATTAACATTCAATGATCTATTTTCAATTTATTTATCTTCAATTATTTTACAGTCAATTATTTACTTTATTTTCATTCACTTTACTTACCTTCACTTTAATTTCAATTTATGTTTAAGAACTTTCATTGCATACCAAATTCGTTTACGAACCATTTCATAAAATCATTACATTTTAACTTTTCCTAAATTAAATTTTAATTCATTATCACCTAGTATATTTCTTCGATACTAGTATTATTTATGGACCATCTCAAACAAAAATTCTTAAGTTTATTCCAAACATTTTATACTGCACCATTAATGTTTATTATTACTTCACAACTTAGGTTCATATTAAATTTTATCACTCAAATTCATATTCATTCCACTACTTCGTTTCATTAATTAACTTTATTAATTTATCTAACTCATTTCAAATCCCATTCAATTTTGCTTAACCTTTCTTAAGTCAAACTTCATTTCATTTGATTTATTAACTCAACTTATTTAACTTTACTTAAGTTAAATTTTAATTTCATATCTCAGTTTCAAATTTTCTTTTCTTATTTATATCATTTTTAAATTATAATTTCAAAAACATATTTCAAATATTTATCAAATCTACTTTGAACTTTAAAGCCAAACTTGTTATACCAAACACAACTTCAATGGAAAATCACTAAGATGGCAATTTATCGCTTAGAAACGCAAAAATGAATACTGATGATGCTACAGCCATCACTAGAATTATTTTTCCAAACGACCGAAGTGAGTTCAGTGTTTTCTATTTCCTTTAAACCCCATTTTAAAATATTTTTGACTAAATATTTTCAAAATAATACCATTATTATCCTTTTAAATCCTTTGAAAAACAATTTTCAAAACCAATGGGTTTTAAATTTTCAAATTTCTTGTTTTAAATCCATGTAAATCATATTTATAAATACACTTGGGCAATTTCATTTCCTTTCCATTTATATGTCACATTTATAAATCATATGTATATACTCTCACTTCTTATTTAATACTATTTCACAAAAGTTGATTGCTTTAATTATAATCAATATTCTATAATTCATATTTATACATTTACTTTTTAATATAACTCATTTTACAATTTTTTTATCTTTGTTTAGATTATAATATTACAAATTTTGTATTAGAACAAGAAACAATAAATGATAATAATCAAGTATTATCATTCACTAGCAACCAAATACACCATATACAACTATAATAATTTCTTAAAATTTATTCATTTATATATAAGTTATAATTTTTGGTAAAATTATTTCATTTACTAATTATCAAAATAATACCACATCGGTTTGCCTTGTTTACGGTTTAAGAAACCCCTATCAATATCGTTGTATTCCATGTACCAACCAGAATTCATAAGCCACTCAACACATAAGTTAACATGATATAATTTTTTTTTATATCAATGACAAATACGCTCTCATATACATACACTCAAACTCAAAATAAGGGAGTTGCTCCACTAAGGCCAAGGTTCTCGCTTAACCTTGCGCTCTGATACCAAGATGTAATAGCAGGATTTTTGACCCTCAAAAATTGACACTAATACGTCTATTGCATTGCGTGCCGAGCAATTAAATGCCAAAAAACCCAATTGTTAGGGGAAAGAAAAGAAGAAAGGAGAAGAGAAGAATAAGAAGAGAAGAAGAAGAAGAGAAAAGAAACTAAAAACAACACTGAATCTCACAATTACAACGGAATAATATATAATATAATATCAATGATCTTTACAAAAGAGAAACTATTATATACATACATCAATGAGAGTACAACAAAAAATCACAATCATGAGCCTGGGCAGTTACAACAACTTGTCCTCACAAATGCCAACGATTTTAACAACAAAGTAGTGGAAAATGGACATATATGTGAATACGACTTGAAGACCACCAATTCATCTCCTGAGCTCCAATGCATCCAAAGCAATCTTTAAATATGCTCCGTTTGACCCGAGCATTATAATAAAATAACATCCGAGTCGGTTTTGAAAACTAGCCCGAGTAAACACACCTAAATGGATTTTTAAGTTATAAAACCTTTGAAATCAAAAGTATCTCATAAGATCATGCCACACATAAACACGGACGGGTTTTTACCATATGATAACCAAAGCATTTGTATAGAAAATCCTCTGATACTATAAGAATGTCTAGAATACAAATACATAATAATTACAACCGAAATTGTTACATTATTAAATTCCAGTATACTAGGTTCTACATCTAAAACCGTAAAGATTCATATCAGAGAATGGATTCCATACTCTGAAAAGGTAAGGAACTACCTTCTGAATGTACATCTCTAGATAAAATGCACCGGGGTCTGACAAGAACATCTTGTACTCCTACCACATAGGACCGGCCTACCACTTGATGAGTAGTACCGATAATGATCACCCCTTTCTTTAATTGGGCCTTGAATCGTACACGAGTAGATAATAACCGATCTAAATTTGCAGTAACCATACCCTAACGGGAGCGACCCACTTGGCCCTACTACATGTCTGATTTTTGTCATTTCCCGGTTGATGAGGCTTGAGGCCAGGTTTTACCTTTATATAGCACTTTCCACTTGGAATGCTAACACTGCCCTCCAAGAAACCATGCAGTGTCAGCATTCAACCATACAAGTTCGTTCTAGAACTGAATGAAAAGCTTAAGAACTCCATCTTCAATTCCATCATCATTAAGATATCTTCACTTTGAAGCACTTGAGTTGGATCGAAGTGGTTTTCAGACAATATTCCCGATCCCGGTCTTTTCACAACAACATTCGGTAAGTTTCAGTAAACTTAACCCCAATTCTTTAGGAAATAAATATTCAAAGATAAGAGTGGAGATCACCTCCTAACCGTTAGTGGACGGATTTCTTTATCGTTTTTTTAAGAGAATGAAACGAGATTTATACGCACAGTACAACACCATCGGAGAACGTTGTGCCATATAACTCACGTGTTTCCCCTAGATATTTTCAAAGTTACATTTTGGATCCAAATTCGATAATCGATTATTCAACTATCGAACAACAAACATTCAATTAGGGATTTAATTCCATACGGAAAACCAACATTGATTAAGCACATAGGCAACCACTAGCATTTTTTAACAAAACTTTTCATTTATTAATTTCATTCTTTAAATATTGTAGCGAAATTAGTTTATAGATATCCATAAATCCATTTATTCCAATAATTGGAAAAATATTCATATACTTATCTCAAAAGCATAAGTGTATTCACCAAACACGAGGAAGATTTCCTTTCTACACAATTGTAGATCATTTTTAAACTCTGTTATAATTTCTAAAATCATTTATAACTATTTTATGAATCTCAGGAACCATTTATAAAACTCCTTTATACATCCCAAAAATCATTTATAACCCCTTTATAAATCCACCAAACCTTTTATAAACTTCTTTTATAAATCTACAAACTCATTTATAAAATTATTTTATCTTATTTAACCATTTACAAACCTCTTTTACCTTGTAAAATCTTCCTTTTAAGCCCTTAACCCATTTTTATAAAACTTCCCTTATAAAACCCAAGTCTATTATAAAACTTTATAAATCTTGAACATTTATAAATGAAAGTGTGTAGGATCGTGTAATATGGAATATACTTAAACCTAAATGTGGAAACAGATGATAATAGCAAAGTAAATGGAAATAAGTAAAATAGAACAAGCACACCAGGAATTTTTATACTAGTTCGAACTTCCCGCTCTACGTCCAGTCCCAGACTCCTTCTGGAATTTCAACTACAATAATCCTCACTTAACCCGGAGGAACGTGTATATACAATCTGAGCAGCGGAACAGACACTTGAGCAACTGAACATGATTTTCACCTCAGCAGCAGAAGAGGACTTCACTAATACAAAATAATATCTAACACTGTGTGTTCTTGATAACACTGATTTGTCACTGATAGTACAAACCTCCTATAATCAAATCCTCAAGTATATGAAGTGTATGTGAAGGTATGAAGAGAAGGTAATGCTAAGAATCGAATATTATGAATGTTATTTGTAGATTCAAAGCAGTAAAAACGTATGTTCGCTGTTTGAATGCAAGTATTAAAGCACAAGAAGAATATTAGAGAGTTAGAATGAAATCAGTGAATGTGAAGTGTTTGAGAGCATGTATATATAGTAGTTGAAGAGTTACTGCCATTGGTGAAGGGTTCTGACGAAGAGGAGCATCTATTTCCGCTCAGAGAAGGATTGTTTCCTTTCGTAGAAGAAGATGTCTTTTCGAAAATATGGCAATTGGTCTCGGGTCAGTCGACTGGTCATTTTTGGTCAGTCAAATGACTATGCAATAGATTTAAGAAATAAACAGTGCATATCGTATATGTACACAGTCAATCGACCGGATGATTTTAGCCAGTCGACTGGCTGAGGTATTTTTGCATAGTATGCTTCTTTTTTGTTTAATTATGAGAAACATGATGTGCTGACTACTTGTGGATAGATTTTTACAAATTTCTAAGACTCAATCATAAGTACTAGACAGTGAGGACATAGATTAAAAGTCTTGATATAGCCATAGTCCTTTGATTATCTCTTTTTGTCGTGAATTCTCTTTTTCTTCTAACTTGCTTTGTCATGAATCAAAACTAGTGATTCAACATTCTCCCCCTTTTTGATTGATGACAACCCTGTATATAAAATTCCTAGAGAATAAATATAAAAACTCCCCTGAATATACGACACTTCTCGTACCTGCATAAAGATGATTAGGACAATTCTTCTCTCCCTTTGTCATCGACAAAAGGGAGATATAGCAAAAATAATTTCAATATAAAGTGCAGAAATAAATATCAAAGTGAGACTATTTAGTTCAAGTCTCAAAAGATAAATAATTAGCAAGTTTCAATATGTTTAAATTGACAATAAAGTTACAAATAAGCAAATAGTTCATACCATACTCACCCACCAAAAAAAAAACCTATTCATCAAGATCCCAATTGTACTCTCCCTCCGGTGCGGGCTCCTTTCCTGGTCTAGAAGTGCCTTGAGCACCACTGCCTGCTCCACTAGTGTCGCTACTAGTATGCTCCTCTGATGTAGACCATGTAAAATCGAGGTGCTGGACGTTTTCCTTGGGCGACAGACATGGCAGCAGTTGAAGAAGAACATGATAATGCATCCCATTATGTAGAAAAGAAGCCTTTGATTTTATCAAACTTCTTATCCATTTTCTTGAGCCTAGAATCCAAAATAAGTTGATTGTAGGAGAGAATTTCTATGGATTCACGGGTGCTGTAGGAAGTAGCTAAGCGCCGCCTTCTTCTTGTTGCGCTTCTGGTTCTTTAATTATAGGACATCTAGATTGTTGTTGTTGACCCCGTTGATGCTTCCAATCTTTATATGAAGTAATAGGTGGCGGTCGTGTTGGTAGCTTCATAAGACTGATGGTCCTTATATTTATCACTCCGACAGTAGAGAATTTAAAATCCGGTTGACGAACACCCGCATCTAGAAGAAGTCTCATAATATATTCCCCAAAGTAGATAACATGCATATTCCCATGTGTGAAGGTGATAAATTCATCCATAATACGACACAACCAATTAACATGTATATTTCCCTATGTGGCATAAAGAGCTTTGAAATTTTTCGAATATATTAATTCATATGAGCCAGTTCGGGAGAGAATAGAACACATAAGCATCTTGTGCAAAATTCTTGCTTTAGGCCGAAGAAGTTTAGAACGCAATTCAGTCATGTCGTCACTCATGAACATATGACTAATTCTATCTCTTTGTCTTGGATTGCATTCAATATCATTTGGAGATTGAAGGATATGTGCCATTCTATCAAGGGAAAAGAAAATTTGTTGTCCACATACCAAACTCCATACACAATTATTTGGATTAGATGGTTGTTGGTGGCCAAGATTTAAATTTGCAAAGAAAAGTTTTACCATAAGATGATTAATGTTGTGGCGATTTGCATTGTAGTTAAGGAGTGACTCTAATCCACATCTCCACATTAATTCTTAAAGAGAGTAAGCACCAAAATCAAAATAAACCATGAACGAGCTTTCAAAAATTCTATAGTTCTTCATCTTCTTCCATCGTACGATTGCAGTTGCATCATATAGCCAATGAGCAACATGAGTATCAACAAAGGATGAAGAACCTTGTTTTGAGCGTTTGGATCTTGGAGGAGCCACTAATTTGGTGTTTTTAGGAATTTTTGAAAGAAAAATGGGGGCTAGGGTTTTGGAGGAAGTAAAAAATGAAGAAGGTAAAGTGAATAGATGATGTAAAAGGGTTTAAAATGAAACGACGGTAGTTTTTTTGTACAGCCAGTCGATTGGTCGGGGTAGGTCAGTCGACTGGTTGCTAACCCAAGAGTTTTTCACTATGTAATCAGTCGACTGACCTATATGACTCAGTCGACTGGTTCACAACCCGAAAGGTTTTGTACCCTGTAAACAGTCGACTGGTTATATATATCAGTCGACTGGCTGAAGACAAGAAATACAGTGAAGCTTAAATCAAAATTTTATTAAAAAAAGCATATACATAATCGAAATCCAAGTGAACATAGAACAATAAAACACAAGAAAAGACGATTATTTAGGAGTTTTTGAAGAGCATTCATGTGGTTCAACCTTGGTGTTCTCAACATGAGGTTGCAAAGGAGACCAACAATTTTGCCGTTCCCAAGAGTTTGGAGATGCCGGAGGTTGATGTAGAGTTTGCTCCCATTGATTCCAGCCAGATGAATTTGGTTGACGAGATGTTGAGGGTTCAACAATGTCATGCTTAAATGATTTACCATAGAATTTGAGGCAATTGATTCTATAAGGCTAAGGCGACTGGAATTCATCTGTTGTTCATAATACATCTCTCTTTATAAATTGATTTGCTCCTTTTGATAATGATGGATTTCATCAATTTTTTTCTTTTGTTTTTGGAGAAACAAACAATGATCTTCATGACTTCTTAGTTTTTAGAGAAAATCCAGTGTGATATTGAGCAGGTTCATGTATAGGGGTAGGAGTTGGCAAGGATAGAGTAGAGCTACTGGAAGAATGATAGCTACTAAAGGATGTTGGTGTAGCAAAAGATAATTTGGAGTTAGAGGAGTCGTGAGAGGCCATTGATAGGTAACGAGGAACTTGAAGTTTTAAAGTTTTTTTTTTTTAAGGATGATTGCAAAAATGAAAGGAATGCGGATTTATAGAGGAGATTGAGTTGTGTTTGTGTGGTTATAAACAACAAAAAGCTAATAGCCAGAGAGAAAAAGAATGGATGAGAATAGTTTTTTAAAAAAAATGGTTATGAGCCCACGAAATAAAAGACTCAGTAGGAAATAACATATAACACAACTGGTAAGACATTGAATTACCAATTAGGAGACCATAGTTCGAGCTCCAACAGCTACACATTTATTTTTTTGAACGAAAATTTCCAGAATAATTAGAATCAATCTTCTAGTTGTAACAAGAAACAATGGCAAGAGACAATTATAATTCTACAACCAAGAGGTCATTATTTCAAGCCTCTCTAGAGTCATAATTTTTTTATTTTGATAACAATTTGAATGAAAGTTTTTATATATATTTTATCAAATTGTGTTATGAAAAACTACAAATACAAATAATATACATACATATATAAAAATTTATAAATCTTTAAAAGAGATTATTCCAAGTTCTCGTCTTAAATTGATGAAAGTATTTTCATTTAAAGGTTTTGTAAAAATATCTGCCAATTGTTTATCAGAGGAAACAAATTCTAGATTTATCAAATCCTTTTCAATATTATCACGAAGAAAATGATGACGAATGTCAATGTGTTTTGTTCGTAAGTGATTGACAGGATTTTTAGATAAATTAATAGCACTAGAATTATCACAGTAAATAGTTGACTTAGATAAATTAAAACCAAAACCTTTTAGTGTTTGTTGCATATAGATAACTTGAGCACATGCCAGAGCTGCAGAAATATATTATGCTTCACATATCAATAATGAAACACGGTTTTGTTTCTTACTAAACCAAGATACAAGAGACCGTCCAATGAAGTGACAAGTCCCATTTGTACTTTTTCTATCTGTTCGGCTTCCTCCAAAATCAACGTCACTATAGGAAACTGATTCAAAAGGACATTCCTTTGGATAGAATAGTCCAAAGTCCTTGCTTTTATTAAGATACCGTAGTATGCATTTCACTGCTCGTAAATGTGATTCTTTGGGATCTGCTTGAAATCGTGCACACAAATAGACACTCATCATTATGTCAGGTCTACTAGCTGTTAAATATAGTAACGATCCAATCATACTTCGATATAATTTTTGGTCAATACTTTTGCCACTTTCATCTTTATAAAGATGTATGGTTGTACTCATAGGAGTTGGTTTAGTAGAAGTATTTTCCATACCAAAGAGTTTAATTAGATTGTTACAATACTTTCCTTGATTAATAAAAATACCATTTTCTAGTTGTTTTATTTGTAAGCCAAGAAAATAATTTAACTCACCCTTATGTGACATTTCAAATTCTTCAGTCATTATTTTAGAAAAATCTTGACATAGTCTTTCATTTGTAGATCCAAAAATAATATCAACAGCATTTATTTGAACGACTAAAATATCATGTTTATTTCTTTTAATAAAAAGAGTTTGATCAACCTTTCCAATTTCAAAACCAGAATCTATTAAATATCTTTTAAGACGATCGTACCAAGCACGGGGTGCTTGTTTCAAACAGTATAAAGCCTTTTTAAGTTTATAGACATGGTTAGGAAATTGTTCGTGTATGAATAACGGAGGTTGTTCAACATAAAAATTTTATTTTATAAAACCATTTAAAAAAGCACTTTTGACATCCATTTGATATAATTTAAAGCTATGAAAACATGCAAATGCTAGTAAGATTCGTATTGCTTCCAGTCTAACGACTGGAGCAAACGTTTCTTCATAGTCAATCCCTTCTTCTTGATTATATCCTTGAGCAACTAATCTAGCTTTATTTCTAGTAATATTTCCTTGTTCATCTGCTTTATTTTTGAAAACCCATTTTGTACCAATAACTAATTGATCACTAAGCCATGGAACTAAATCCCAAACGTCATTTCTTTCAAATTGGTTTAGCTCTTCTTGCATAGAGATTGACCAATTTTCATCGGTAGATGCTTCTTTAATATTTTTAGGTTCAATATGAGAAAGGAAAGCTACATGACCCATTTGATTTAATTGACTTCTTGTTCTAACAGATGAATTGAGTTCTCCAATAACATTGACAGAAGGATGATCTCTTAATATTCTATGTGGAGATCTTAATTCATTGCTATTGTGAACAATGTTTTCATTATTTTCAACATTTGAAATTTCCGTGTTTGTGATATTATCAGGGAATTCTTCATCATCTCTTATACTTGGGATTTGTTTAAAATTTTCATCGAAAGACACATGAAGTGTTTCTTCGATGATATTTGTTCTTTTATTATAAATTCGATAAGCTTTGCTTCGATCCGAATATCCTAAAAAGATTCCTTCATCGGATTTTGGAGCGAATTTAACAAGTTGATCTTTTGTGTTTAAAACAAAACATTTTGAACCGAAAACTTTAAAATAAGAAATATTTGGTTTCCATCCATTAAGAAGTTCATAAGGAGTATTCTTAGTTAATGGTCGAATAGAAACACGATTCAAAACATAACAAGCTGTTGCAACTGCTTCAGCCCAGAAATGTTTTGGTAATGTACTTCCATTTAACGAAGTCCTTGCACATTCTTGTAAGGTTCTATTTTTACGTTTTACAACTCCATTTTGCTGTGGAGTTCTAGGAAACGAAAAATTATGGAATATTCCCTTTTTCTTACAAAAATGTTCAAAGGCTTCATTTTCAAATTCACCTCCATGATCACTTCTTATGTTTTTGATTTTCAAACCTTTAAAATTTTGAATTCTTTTGACAAAAGTTTTGAAATTATCAAAGGTATCACTTTTATTTTTCATAAAGATAGTCCAAGTATATCTATAAAAATCATCAACAATAACAAACACATATCTACTATGATTAATGGATTGTACTTGTGTTGGTCCAAATAATTCCATATGTAGTAATTCAAGTGGTTGTAAAGTTGAAATGACCATTTTAGATTTAAAAGGTGACTTAGTTAACTTTCCTATCTGACATGCATCACAAATATGTTCAATTTTAAAATTAATTTTTGGTAGACCTTTCACTAAATCATTTTTAGAGAGCTTGTTTATGTTTTGAAGTTAATATGACAGAATCGTTTGTGCCATAACCAAGGATCATTTTCTTTGGCTATTAAACACATATCTGAATTTTGATTTATTTTCATATTCAGAACATAGATATTTTTATCTCTATTTCCTTCAAAGATAAGATTTTGATTTTGACCAAAAATACTACATTTGTTTTCAAAAAAAGCGATTTTGAATCCTTTGCCACACAATTGGATGATACTAAGTAAATTATGTTTTAAATTTTTAACAAGTAAAACATTTGAAATAAGAGGTAAATTTGAAATACTATTATTGCTCACATCGTCTTTGCCGATGATATAACCTTTGGAGTTGTCTCCAAAAGTGACAGAGCCTCCATCTGAGTAAGTAATATTTGATAGCATATCTTTGTCTTCTGTCATATGTTTTGAGCAACCACTGTCGAGTATCCATTTTCCTCTTTCCTTGAGTGGGACCTACAAAAAATATGAGATAACATTGGTAACCACTTTTTCAATAGGGTCCTAAGAGTTAAATCTTAGGAAACAAAACCCAAGAGGGCTTACTATCACATTTAAAAATGTAATCTTTATTTTTATAAACAGTTTCTAAAAAAGTGCTTATATATTACTTCCTAATCAAACTGTTGTTTGTTTTAGGAACCCAGGTTTTATGCTTTTTGGGTGAGAATTCCTTTTTGTCTGTACTATAGTAGGATTAATATTTCTCCTAATTTTCTTTTTAGGTGAAGCTGTTGTTTTCTTAACATATCCTAATCTTTTTCTACTTGAAATAGATTGAGAACTATCAATAATTTTAGATGAAGTTTCTCTTCCTTTATTAAAGTTTGAAGCATTTTTGGTGATGCTTTCTAAATTAGTTTTGAGACTACTATTATCCAACTTTATCAATTTTACCTTAGTTTTAAGTTCATGATTTTTAGAAACAAAAGCGTCATTTTTTTTTGAGTTTCAATTTCTTGACTCAAAAGAGTGAGTTGAGAATTAATATTAGAGAATGATTCTTGTAATTTTTCAAGTTCTTCTTCTAGTATTTTCTTCTCATCTTTGAGCATATCTCTTTCGAATTCTGCTTTGTTCTGAAGTTCACGATTCTCCTTATGTTTTCTTTTAAGTTTTTTTAGAGTGTCAACTAGCTCTGAGTTTATCTCTATCATATCATCAAAAGTAAAATCACTAACCTCGTTTTCATTAGCCATAAAGCAAACATTAGCTTGCTCGTTTTCACTATCACTGCTGCTATCTGATGAAGAGGTATCTGAATCATCCAATGTAACTGAGAATGCTTTCTTTTTCTTATCTTTTCTATCCTTATTGAAGTATTTTTTCTTTAGTTCTGGACATTCTTTTTGCGTATGACCTTTCTTATGACAATTAAAACATTCAAGAACCGAAGATGATGGTTTGTTTTGAAAGTTTCGTTTTCCGTTGTTTCTGTTGTTTTTCCGGAATTTCAAAAACTTTTTAAAATTTTTTGGCAATAAATGCAAGATCTTCTTCATCTGAATCTTCATCTTTTTCTTCTTCAGCATGGGAAGCTATGTTCTTTTTATCTTGTGCTTGTACTCGTATTGCCCTGCAAATTCACTTCATAGGACATTAGATTTCTTATTAACTCTTCAAGTTTTATGGTAGAGAGGTCATTAGCTTCTTCTATAGCCAAGATTTTTCTTTCCCATTCATCCATTAAAGAGTTTAGGATTTTTGATACAATATCAAAATCAGTGTACTTTTCTCATAATCCTAATAGTGAATGATAGATATCATGAAATCTAGAGTACATATCATTGATGGATTCATCTTGTTTCATTCTAAAGTTTTGAAACCGATTTTTGAGCATGGAGATTTTGCTTTGTTTAACATTGTTAGTTCCTTCATGAGTGATTTTAAGCGTTCTCCATATTTCATAAGCAGTTTGACACATGCTAACACGATTAAATTCATTTCTATCTAATGCACAAAATAACATGTTCATAGCTTTAGCATTAGCAGTAGCATCTAATTTTTGTGTGTTTGACCAAGTGGAGTATTCTCCAGTAGGAAGAGTGTATTCATTTTGTGTAATATTCCATGATTCAAAGCTATTTGATTGCATATAGATTCTCACACAAGTTTCCCAATAATTATAGTTCAGACCATTGAAAAATGGAGGTCGTGCAGTGGACTGGCCTTCAATAAAACTAGTGTTAGTGACAATGTTAGTGGAAGTGTTGGTGTTGTTTTCCAAATTAGCAAAATATCGGATAACCGTGTAACAGTTATAAGATGCCTTGCTCTGATACCAAATGAAAGTGTTTAGGATCATTTAATATGGAATATACTTAAATCTAAATGTGGAAACAGATGATAATAGCAAAATAAGTAAAATAGAACAAGCACACCAGGAATTTTTATACTGGTTCGAACTTCCCGTTCTACGTCCATTCTCAGACTCCTGGAATTTCAACTACAATAACCCTCACTTAACCCAGAGGAACAAGTATATACAGTCTGTGTAGTAGAACAGACACCTGAGCAACTGAACATGATTTTCGCCACAACAGTAGAAGAGGACTTCACTAATACAAAATAATATCTGATACTGTGTGTTCTTGATAACACTGATTTGTCACTGATGGTACAAACCTCCTATAATCATATCCTCAAGTATATGAAGTGTATGTGAAGATATGAAGAGAAGGTAATGCTAAGAATCGAAGATTATGAAAGTTATTTGCAGATTCAAAGCAGTAAAAACGTATGTTCGTTGTTTGAATGCAAATATTAAAGCACGAGAAGAGTATTAGAGAATTAGAATGAAAATCGGTGAATGTGAAGTGTTTGGGAGCATGTATATATAGTAGTTGAAGAGTTATTGCCATTGGTGAAGGGTTCTGACGAAGAGGAGCATATATTTCCGTTCAGAGTAGGGTTGCTTCCTTTCGTAGAAGAAGATGTCTTTTCGAAAATATGGCAGTTGGTTTCGGGTCAGTCGACTGGTCGTTCTTGGTCAGTCGACTGACCATGCAGTAGATTTAAAAAATAAACAGTGCATATCGTATATGTACACAGTCAGTCGACTGGATGATTTTAGCCAGTTGACTGGATGAGGTATTTTTGCACAGTATGCTTCTATTTTGTTTAATTATGAGAAATATGAAGTGAAGACTACTTGAGGATAGATTTTAACAAATTTCTATGACTCCATCATAAGTACTAGACAGTGAGAACATAGATTAAAAGTCTTGATATAGCCATAGTCCTTTGATTACCTCTTTTTATCGTGAATTCTCTTTTTCTTCTAACTTGCTTTGTCATGAATTAAAACTAGTGATTCAACAATAAATATATCCTAATCATTTATTTTAAAACACTATTATATAATAATGAACAGAATGAATAAATAGTAATAAATTTTAAACCTATAATAATAGAAAAATTAAACACAATTAACTTTAAAACATCTTAAAGATAATAATTAATAATTTCAAAACATTTTTAATAAAGCAATAATAATTTATCTTAAAAATTATTATTAAATAATAAAAATTAATTTCCAAAACCGTATCGGTAACTAATTATAATTAATTTCAAACCATAATAATGATTTAAATAATTAACTGTTTAAAATATTAAAAATATTGATAAACAACTTTAGAACAATATTATTATAAATAAACAACTTTTAAACATAAATATATTTCATTGATAAAAACCCTACTTAAATTTCAACATAATCATTTCTACATTTATAAAACTTTAATTATAAATCTCTTTCTACTTTATAACATATCATATAACATTTCCAAATCTATCCTCACTTTCAATTTCCCAAAATAGAATCGACTATTTTTCTAAAACAACATCCCACACATTATCGAAAATTCCCCATATTATTTATTTCTCTCATCCATCTAATGAAAATGGTTTCCTTTCATTTATAATCATCGTTTATAAATCTATCATTTTGTTCATAAATTCGATTTTGCCAATCTTTGCTTTGTTTATTAATTGCCACATTTATATACTATAACATTTATAAATTCCAACATTTATAAATTAACCTTAATATGTGTGTGTGTGTACACACACGTCACTTTATATAAAATATGTTAAATATTTATACCAAATTATTTCTATCTTATTTTTAACCATATCCCTTTTTAATAAAAGATGGACTATTTTTTTTATGATTTTAAAAATCTTTATCCACAATTCAAAAATGTCTATTTAAAATATTTTAAAATCCATTAATTTATAATCTCTAAAAATCATACTTTTTATTTACCTTAAATAAATTCCTTCTTTAAATAATTCAAGGATAATTATTAGACATGTATAATTACCAAAATCATCACGAAATCCCTTTTTAAATCAAAATCATTATTTGTATAATATTTTAGAATATCAAAAATAAGGCCCATGCTACTAAAGCACTAAATAAGCAAAGTAATATCCATGTCATCAAATACGGCATCCAACAAGTCATATATCATAATATACATATATGAAAAGTAAAATCAACAGTGTGAGAAATCCTGATGGATCCCTTCAATCTGTCCCCCTGCATGACATATAGTAAAAAATCAACTAATATTAATTAACCACTTTAAGGCAGGATCGTATACAAAGGGCATCCACTCTTATACAGGAACGTAATAGGGACTCATCCGCTCCTGGGGTGGGAATATATCCAAACCAACAAATAAAATAGTAAATTATCCAAATAGTCGACAACAATCAACAGGCAAATATCCATACATTTTTACCGACTATATAATATTGTGGTTAATCAAAAATATGAGTTTAATTCACATTGATTTTAATAGTCACCAACGCATTCCATTGTGAATCAAAATTGAACTGATGTTCAATTTTAAGCCAAATTCCTACTATCCCCAAATCCATCCAATCCAACTCCATAATATATAATTCATCGATATGATAGCAATGCAACCCGTCGCACTCAAAACTGACCTCGTATGGAAAAGTTAGGAATTAATTAACTTTTGAAATAATTAAATGACACTTAACTTTTTAGTTAATAAAATTTTGAAATTAATTACCCCTCTCAACTCTCGTTCAAAAATCATAATACCAGGCACGAACATGCGACTTTGATCGCTTTTTACTATCACTACATGTGATCTGAGCTCGCTGTAACTCTACCAGAGCTCCACATCGTCGTGCTACTACATCTGACACTGGTCTAACCTCGTCAAACTTTGCTGATCGCCCAAAATCCAACCCAAACACCATGCCTTTTAATCGCCGTAGCTGCCATCATGATCTCCCTTTCGTCGATTAGATTGTGTGGATGGGTTCGTGGTGAGGAGCTCAACAACTTTCATGTAGAAGTCAAAGCGTAAAAGTGTTGGATTGGTTGGGGAATTATGGTCATTAGATGGTGTAGCTTTCAATGGCGGTTGGTGAACGTGATTAGGGTTCCGTTTGCAAATGAAAATTTTGATAGCCTTATATAGAATTTTTTTAGACATTATTCATTCGCTAAATTTTCGAACTCCGAAAGAAGCGTGCCGTTTGGCGTTCTATATGTAATACCCATATTTTAAACACAATGGAACTAGTATCGAAAGCCAATTTCATCATATACAGAAGCTAACTTTTCAAAACCAAATTATATTAATTAAATTCCTTTAATGAACTTCTACGCATTTCGAGCTCGCACGACCAAACCATACATTTGATCGCCATAAAATTCGATTGCATTTAATAATTCACTATTACGGATCCAGTGAGATTGGTTTTTTCGAAATTCAAGACAGTGGCCCGGAAGGCTATTTTCACTTGTTAATTTAAAACAAGTTATTTTCAAAATCTTTTATCAATTTATATTCAAACTTAGAAGTTACTATCTTCATTTCTATCAAAATAGAATTTAAATCAACTTTTAAAATCATTCATTTATTTCAAATTCAAGATTCAATTGTTTTAAATATTACCAAATATTTATTTCAACAATTTAATTACCCAATAAATCGCTATTTTTGAAATCCAAATTATTTAACTTACAAAATTAACTTTTTATTATTTAGAACCAATTAAATATTCTAAATTCAAGTGATTGAAATTCTAGATTGTTACAAACACAACTAATCAAGGCCATATGGAAAGCGAAGGTGAATCGAAGAATATCTCATGTCAAACAAGCGCATACAGTCAGGCCAAAGAATTCAAAAGTTCACAGTTGAACTAGTCCACAAATTCAAACCACAACTAGATATCTCGAATATGAACAAGTCAAGAATACAAGGCCAAAAAATCTCAAAAAATATCAAGCAAAGTCAAAATGCTAGATTGACAAACCAAAAACCAAAATTAAAGCGAAAATCATGAATTGGTAAGGTCAAAATCGAAAATCACGAATTATAAGGCAATCAACAATCCCTATGTAAACCAAATTCATCGTCGATGGTTAGTGTGAAGTCGAGTAGAACAAAAATTCAAATATAATCAGAGAATCAAATTCATACCCAATAATCAACCACAAAGGAGCTCGACAGTGGAAGCAATCACATCTGTCAATCGTCAACCAATCGAAGTACGGAACTGATAGGAGTATAAGGGAGATTCAACATTCAATTTTAAAGTGGTGGCTTCCAAAATAAGGAACCATAAAAGGAGAATAACGAAGGAAAAAGGGGATGGTCTAAAATTAAGATCAGGTAATTTGGGTCGATTTTTATTTTTTATGGTTTCTTTTATTTAATTTTTGTAATTTACTTTTTTAAAACTCTTTTTTGTAACTAGGATTGAACTACGGTGTGTAGTTTAGAAATACATAAATCGGGGATAGAGTTGAGGCAAGATTTCTAGCTTAGGGTTAGAACAATCAGGTTAGCATTAGTCACAAGTTACAGGATATTTGTAAGCAATCGATTATTTAATCTTAGTAGGAATCCTAAAGGCAGTAGTAGGCAGGTTTTGCTGAAGTTGGGTGAATTTATATGTTGGTTTCATTTCCGCATTTACTCTATTATTATATTTGTTGTTCTATTATTCCTGTAAATTTATAATAAACTTTATTCACGCCCCAGGATTAATTCATTCCTACAAGTGGTTCAGAGCTAGGTAGTCAATTTTACTTTTTTAAACTATGGCTAGTTTTAATAATGCTTTTTTTGAAAGACAATTTATAGCTAGACCATCCATGTTTAATGGTATTGATTATTCATATTGGAAAACCAAGATGAAATTTTTTCTAGATACTATTTATGCTTGAGATATAGTTAAAACTGGTTATTGTGTGCCCACGGTAAAATGTATGATAATAAAGTTAGTCTTATTGTTCAGATGCTAAAGCTATGAACTCTATTATCCATGCCTCAAATAAAATGGAATATAATCGTATTTATCATTGTATGACCGTGTAGGAAATTTTTCATACACTTGAAGTGACTCGTGAAGGTACATCATAGGTCAAGGAATCTCATCTAGCCACGCTTAACAATGAATATGAGAATTTCGTAATGATAAAAGATGAAAATATAAAGAAGATGTATGAAAGATTTTAAAATATAGTATTCAAATCCAGAACGTTAGAAAAAGCTTACATAGAATTAAAGATGGTCCAAAAAATTCTAAGAGTCCCCCCGAGAAGTTTTAATATAAAAGTGACAATAGTTTAGGAATCCAAAGACTTGAAATTGCTTAAGTTGGAGGAACTAATAGAAAATCTCATCACTTATGAGATGGATCTGAAAGTCAGGGAAGAATGTGAAAGTGGAGATTCAGAAAAGAAATTAGTTGCCTTAAAAATTACAACCGATAATGGGTTAGAAGATAATGACACAACTAAGCTATCACTATTGATGAAAGCTATTCAAAACATGGACTAGAAAGCATGGAAGTCCATCAATAAACCAACGAATAAAAACCAACATTGCCAAAGTATTGTATGATTCTAAGGAAGAAATCATTTTTCATAGAAGCAAGAAGGCAGGACATATCAAACTAAAATGTCCATTGAATTGATTTCACAAAGAAAAGAAGAAGAAGAGGAGTTTGCAGCTACTTGGGATGAACGTGAATAACAAAAAGAAGAGAACAGTGATAGTGAGAAAGAAGGGAAAATTTGTGTCTAATGGTAGAATGAAGTGACAACGACGTTGAACCTAATGAGGTAGCGTACTTATCCCGTACTGATTTACTTTGGTATATCACTAGTTAAACTCAAACATTGATAGATTTCAACAAAGATATAATAAGCTAGAATTTGAGAAAAATAGTTTACTTTGTATAAATAATGAGTTAGAACCGATGATTGAAAACATTAGATATTTTAACATAGAATATGAGAAGTGTCGGTCTCTATAAGAAGAAACTAATATGTCTAGGACTAAAATTGAAATCCTCGAAAATGAAATTTTGACTTTGAATAACAAAGATGACATAAAAAAGAAAATTCCATTAAAAGATGCACCTCACTTTTGAACAAAATCGTTGCTCTTAGATCTAAGGTTCGACAACTTGAATGAACCATAAGAAAATTTTCAAAAGGAGAAAAATCACTAAAATGTTTTTTGGTAATCATATTATCACAAAATAGAAAAGGACTTAGATATGATAGTTTTGAACAAATTAAATGAAACAATTGTGATAAGATCAAATGTCAACGAGAATTTTCAAAATGTTTAATTTTTGGTAAAATTGGGCATAAACAAAATAAATATTGGAATAGGAACAATAACAAAACCGTTAAACAAACCTGCGTTCCAAAAGGTACAAATGTAAACATTATTAAATTTAAACAAGTTTGGGTTCCCAAGGGTACAATTATAAATACTAACGGTTTTGTAACGACCTACAAATACACACGATTCATGCTGACAATAAACCACACACGTCCAACTCAAATTGAACAGAAAGTCAGATAGTTATGGAAAAGAATGAAGAAAGAAGAAGAGAAGAGAAGAAGAAGAGAAGAGAAGAAGAAGAGAAAGGAAACTAAATCAACATAGAATCTCACAGTCACAACGGAAAAACATATAATATAAACCAATGATCTTTTTAAAAGAGAAACTGTAATATACATACATCAAATCAGAGTACATGAATAACAAATCATCGGCCTGGACAATTATAAAAACCTATCCCCACAATTGCCAATAATTTCAACTACAATGCAACGAAAAATAAACATATACATGAACACGACCTGAAGACCTCCTGCTCGTCTGCTAAAGCTCCAAAGTTACCAAATCTAAATTTGTAAATATGCTCAGTCTGACCCGAGCATTGAAAGGGAATAACGTTCGAATCAGTCTGGTGAACCAACGTGAGAAAACCTATCTCAATTGAATTTTTCAAAGTTATCAAAAAGTTTTCCATTTCGAAACAAAAGGTATCTCGTAAGACCATGCCCCACATAAAAAAGGACGAGTTTTACCTTATGATAACCAAAACATTTAATATCAAATTATTTTTATTCATATATTCATTTATTTATATTCATTTTTATTCACATTCATTCCATTTACGTTCACTTAATTAATATTCATTTAATTCATATTTAATCAATTTAGTAGATTTGTTTTAATATTAATATCATTTATAAGGTATTCCATAAAATTTTGCTTAAGTTCATTTACATTTTATATTAATCATTTTACAACTTAAGTTTAAATTCATTTTACACTCTTCTATATCTAAGAGTACGTGAATTTCCAATTTATTTATTTTATCAGAAAATTTAACAAGTTTAAATTTTGTTTTAACTTAATATTTTTTCAATTATAAGTTACAAAAGTTTGTTTCACCAAAACAAAACTCCAATAGCAAATCACTATGGTACCAATTCGTAACATAGAAACTCGAAAATGAATACTGATGATGATGCAGTCATTGCTCGAATTATTTCCCAATGACTGAAGTGAGTACTGTGCTTACTATTTCTTTTAAATTCCATTCTAATACATTTCCATTCTGTTTCCTGGAGATTTGACCAGTCAACTAGGTACTCGGCATTAGCACACTGTTCGGCTATTTATGGATCGTTCGGCATCTACATACCGTTCAGAATTCTGAACGCTCGGAGCAAATGGTTCGTCTGGCATTCACGTTCGAATAACATTCGTGAGTACTCGGCATTGGGAAGTGTTCGGCGGTCAGGGTCATTCGGCATTTGGGAGCGCTCGACATCCAGGATCGCTCGGCATCTAGGAGCGTTCGGCAATCCAGGGACATCCGGCATACAAGGAACGTTTGGCATACAAGGAACGTTCGACTTCCATGGACGTCCGGCATTCAGGGTCATTCGGCGTTCCAGGGACGTTCGGCATGAGTGGGTCGAATGGCATTTAAGAACGTTCGGCTTCTAGAGCGCTAGGCATTCATGCTTCACTCGGCATTCCTGGACTATTCGGCATTCCTGCCTCGTTCGTCTTTTTCCTCGTTCGGCATCGATTCTCGTTCGGCCTGCGCACCTCGCTCAACACACCGCATCGTTCGACATGAAGATGATGGTTCGGCATTTGTCCGTTTGGCATGTTCGGGTCGGCACACAGAGCTTACTCCATTTGGCCAAGGTATTCAGCTACCAGGCCCACCAGGGAAGTCCAACCTACCTTCGTCTATAAATAGAGAGGCAGGGGCACAGTGAAAATGATCAGAATTTCGAGAACACCGGGGAGACTCTGCCGCATTCAACCTTCATTTAAAGACTTAATCTTTTACTTAGCAATTGTATTCAAGTAATTGGAAACGGATTGTATCTATAGTCAACTATCAAGGAAAGCAATAGAAATCAACTTCAAAGTGGACGTAGGCAGTTATGTCGAACCACTATAAATTTGGTGTTCTTGTCCTCTGCATTTAAATTTACATACTGTCTTCTATTTTAATTTACTATCTTCATTAATATCTATACACAATCTTTCTTAAGGGTGTTAGTGGCCAATTTTGGTGCTTTCACTGAGAATCGAATTCTCAGGCTGTTAGAATCTTCTTTGTAGCTACTGGATTGCATAAATCCCCCAGAGGAGATCCAAGATCATTCACCAGGCATCTGTTGATTCTATTCAGAGTTACAACCAACAACTCTACCATGGGAAGACCACGAACCAGATCGGCCTCCCATAACGCAAATGCCCACGAGACTGCTAGCGCGCAACAAGTTGGACCTAGAAATCAGCAAGCAACTCGAGGTGCAGGGCCCTCCACCCAAAACCAAGCAGAAGTTGTTTACCGAACAGAGTTCAACGACTTGATAAGAGAACTCATGGAAAGCAGAAGGAAGCTTGCTGAGCAGATTCAAACCAACACTAACCTCATGACTCAACTTACTCAGCAGCAGCGTCATAATGGTGGAGGTAACCCTGCCCCTTATTCTGAATCTGATAGTTCAACCTCAGCTGATGAACCTCCTAGGCGTAGGCGCCGTAAGGATGAAGGTCTACAGGCAGGTGTCACAGATCGATCGACTAGAGACCAAGCACATGAGGAGACTGGACGCCCGAATCTCCAAGACCCAAATCAGGCGGGACATCAACCTGCACGGTCCTGTGGAACGGAACCCAACCTTCCATCCTCCATACAAACTCCGGACTTAACAGCTATGATCAGGCAGTTGATGAGAGAGAACCAAGGCTTGACCAATGAAGATTGGGGAGTGTCCATAAGCCATACTCCCTTTACAGATGGTATCCTACAGGCTGAGTACCCCAAGAAGTTCAATATGCCGACTATCCCAGCCTACGAAGGGAAGACTGATCCCAGGCAGCATGTGATGAGGTACGGATGGATATGGATTCTGCAAGAGCTAATGATGCAACCAAGTGTAGGTGCTTCCCATTCACCCTGTCTGGAATTGCCACCATATGGTTTACTCGACTTCCCCCACGATCTATATCCAGCTTTGACGAATTGGCAATGAAATTCATAGTACAATCAGGATACACACCACTCGCCCAAAGGATGTGATGTCCTTATCGAGTGTAATCCAAGCTCCAGGAGAGTCATTGAAAGCAAACTTGCAGAGATTTCATGTTGCTGCAACTGAAGTAAGCAATCCTAACGACCACGCAATTTTGATGGCGGTAATGCGTGGAGTGGATCCAGATTCTGAATTTGGAGATTGGTTGGCGAGAAAGCCCCCAGCCACGCTGGAGCGTTTTTATTCGAAAGCTCATCAGTTCATAAGAAGGGAAGAATCCCGATGGACAAGACGAGACAAGGCACCAGGGCCTAATCAGGAGACTGCGAAAAGTAACATCGCCATGAAGCAAACCGGCGATAATTCGGGAAAAGCTCAAATCAACATCCAAAATAAGCCCGAGCAGTCTAAAGGATCCGGAGGTGGAAATCCCGGAAAGAAAAGAGAGACGGAGAAATGAAAGTCAAGGATCCCGACCTACAATGAGCACACACCGCTGAACACATATCTTAGGAACATCTATTTGTCAACTTGCAACACTTTCCAATATAGAAACCACGCCCAAAGGAATCAACAGAGGAACAGAAGTAGACTGAAAAGTATTGCCACTTTCATGAGTCTTACGGGCACGACACAGAGGAATGTAGACACCTCCATGACGCCATTGAAAAGTTGATTAGACAGAAGAAGCTGCAGGAGTTTGTCAAAGACCCACAAGACGGAAGGCAAGAGACATCGGACCCCGGACGCGGGCCAGCTCCACACCAACCAAAACAGCCTGCTCGAACTATGGGTAGATTGGTTATTAACACGATTGCTGGCGGACCTCACCCTGCGGATAAGAATTGGCAAGAGATGAAGCGATATGATAACTCTTTAAGACATGCGGAGTACGAGTGTTGTTCGAATGTGGAGGATGGGACCCCTGCAAAGCAGCAGCGTACGATGAATGATGATATCATATTCAGAAGCAGAGATGCGGATAAGGTGGAGGCTCCTACCATCAACCCGATGGTCATATCTTCGACAATCGGGCCGACGTTTGTTGAAGAGAATTCTAATTGATTGCGGAAGTTCCCTTAGCATCATCTTCAAGAATGCATACGACAAAATAAAGCTGGAGACTAAGGATTTGAAACCATCTAAAGCCAGAATCTATGGTTTTAACGGCGCAGAAACGAATGCAGTGGGATATGTGGAGTTACCAGTTGAACTGGGGCAAGGCGAGCGTAGGAGGGTGCGAATCCTACCATTCATAGTGTTGGATGTTGACTGTCCATATAACGTATTTCTAGGACGTCCAACCCTGGCAGAATTTAGGGCAGCATTGGCCCCTTGATGTCTGACGTTAAAATTTCCGTCAGACAGAGGTGGTGGAGTGGTACACGACGATCAAGCAACCGGAAGTGCATGCTATGTGGCTGAGCTGAGAGAGGCTCGGCGTAGAGAGAAAGGAAAGGTTGCGGACAACTCCGTCCGCATCCAAAATTCTGATGATTGACAAGTAGCGCTCGAGCCCTGGCTCGGGCAACATTCTCGGATCTATAGAGACATAGATTCTAGAGATGACGATGGGGGACCCAGGGCAACAAATGCAGCACCGGCTGAACTAAATATTGACATCTTAGTCAGCCGAGATGACCCGTCACGATTTCTTAAAATTGGATCACAACTCGACCCCGTGGTGGTCGAGAACCTCACTAACTTGCTTCGAGCGAATCTTGATGTTTTCGCTTGGACACACTCTGATATGTACGGGATTTCTCCAACAATTGCAAGTCACATGTTGAACATAGACCCAAAGTACGTTTCCGTAAAACAGAAAAGGAAAGGTATGGACCCGGAGAGGTCTGCGGCTCTCAAAGAGGAGGTGGACAAACTCAAAGTCAATGGGTTTGTCCGCGATGCCCTCTATCGTGAATGGTTATCTAACCCAGTGCTAGTGAAGAAAGCAAATGGAAAGTGGAGAGCTTGTGTTGACTACTCCGATCTGATTAAAGCATGCCCGAAGGATAGTTTCCCTTTACCTAGAATCGACCAGCTCATCAACTCTACCGTCGGACACGAATTATTGTCATTTATGGATGCGTATTCAGGATACAATCAGATCTCGATGCATATTCCAGACTAAGAGCACACCAGTTTTGTCACGAACATTGGGTTACATTGCTATGTAGTGATGCCCTTTGGATTAAAGAACACGGGAGCAACTTATCAGCGTCTGATGAATCAGATGTTCAAAGACCAAACCGGTAGAACGATGGAAGTTTATGTGGATGACATGCTCATAAAGTCACGGCAGTCAAACGACCACATCTGAGACTTAGTGTAACGACCCGAAAATTTTCGATCCCGAAAATCCCAAATAGTTAGAGAAAAGAAGAAAGGGAAAGAAGAAAGAATAGAAAGAAACACACAATCTCACATTCGCAGCGGATCAAAATATAATATCACATAAATAATAGTTATACAAAGGAAACTGTACTTGTCAAATTTCAACTTAACATACATATATAAGAGTTTCAACAGATTTACAATCACAGAACAGATAAATCAATATGTTTTAGATACTGTAATAAATCATATTTGAAGCTCTCCATACGTTACAGCACTCTAGCACGCCTCTTGAGCTCCAGAACGTCCTTACCTGTAAATCTGTAATACTTGGTCTGACCCGAGCATTACATCAAAATAACACCCGGGTCAGGCTGGAAACCAGCGTGAGTAAACTCATCTAGCAAGGAATATCCCAAAACATACAACTTATATAAACCCAGGGTAACTTATCAATTTACAACTTAACAAGCTATTATAAACATCTACTATATCACACATTAATTTGTAAGTGTCAAAACTTAGATTAAATGGTCCAATTCACTTAAATCAATCCAAACCAGCTTATTGATTTCACAATCAATCTATAATGAATCGAAGTGGTTTCGGGTATTTTCTAATACCCGACTCCGGTCTCTTCGAACCCAATGTCATCCTAACTTAAATTATCCAAGTAAAGTACAATTCAACTTTAATTACCAGATAACCCTTTTACACAGCAATTCATATTGATAGATGATCGCATTATCACTGTCTATCCAACATATCATATAACAAAGAAATTCATAACAGAGATATCAACCAATTCAAAGCACTCATCAACATTCAATCATTAATAAGCAAGATTGATCACTTCCAATAATTACATTAATCGATGATCTTTTAATTTCTTTCCTTGGTTAATTATTTCTAAATTTTATTTTATAATTAACCCATAACATAATTACATTCATTAATCAACCTTGATTAATCAACATCATAAATTACTTCCTAAACTACTCAATCAACTAAATCAACTCCTTGATTAATTTCATTCTGTAATTAATTACTCTTAATTAACTACATCACTTAATTAACTTCCCATACTCTTATTAGTCCATTCTTAAATTAATTACACTAAGAAATTAATTATCTATTACTTCTACTAAGTAATTATTCCTCAAATTGATTATACCAGATAATTAATCCACAACCACTTCAAATTTCCAATTAATTACTCCCTGAAATTTTCATTACTAATTACTTCACTAGTAATTACACTTTATAAATCTCATTAAGTAACTATTCTCAATCCCAATCATCAAGTTATTTTTTTTAAAATTACTTAAACCAATTAATTAACTTAAACCAATCATATTAATTAATTACATTGAGTAACTAATCTCCTTCAATTAATTACTCTAAGCAATTAATCCTTAATTACTTCTAATCATCAATTTTTCTTTAATTAATTGCATTTAACAAGTAATTCTAAATTAATCACATTTATCAATTTCCTTAATTAATCCTATTCAAAAATTGATTATCCCTTATTAATTAATTAATAAACTTAAATACGATTAATCAATTTTTATCTACTAGTTAATTAATCCCTAATTAACAATTGAAAAATCTCTAACAACTTAATTAATTGATACTTTTTTTTTGGCAAGGCCGACGGTTTTATAGTGGACCGACCACTTTTATTACGAAAGTAATAAGGTTGAAGTACAGGAGTAAGGTAGAGGCACCTTAGCTACAAGTATGAAAATAAAAAACAAATACAGCGCAGGAGTATGACAGATACGTCACAACTACTAGAAATAAAAAGGCTACTACTCCTCCTCTGAGGAAGAAACACTCACTCCATCATCATCCTTGGTAGTTTTCATAGATCCACCCTCAAGAAGACCAATAAAGGGGCGAAATAGAGCAGCAAGGGAAGGATCATAACAATCAATGCCTGGAGAGTAAACAAAAGCTCGATCCCATGCAGAATCAGCAAGAAGAGTAGAATTCATCGCAGCAAACGAACCATCCATGTCAAGAACCAAGGAATCACCAGATATACTATAATAAAGACAACGTAGATCCAATAATTCATCAGATATGTATCGAAAATAGTAGTTATCCTCGGGGTTGTATCTCATGTCAGAACGACAATCAACCCAACAATGTTCAGACTTAGCCCAAACAACATGCGGCGGATAAAGAACCGGAACCACAGGGGGAATAGGAGGAGCAATACCAGGATCCGGGGAAACAGGAGTCACTAAGGAAAGGGAGGGACCAGGGACAGCAGCAACCAGAGAGGCCTTGGGAACCCATTTTCTAAGCGGAGGACGAGGCAGAGGAATCTTAGGAGCAGCATCAGGAACAACAGAGCGCACGCAATCAGCGTCAATATGTCCAAAGGATTGACAGGAGGTACAAATGTCAGGGACCCAACCATAACGAACGCGAACATCCACCACATGACCAACGGCTAGCTGAACAGGAATAGAGGATGGAAGAGGCTTATCGGGTGTAATCTCAATCAAGGCTTTGGCGAAAACAAGCTTATCACGCGCCACCGTATTAGAGTCGAAACATTTCAATTTTCCAATATTGCACGCAAGCCAATTCAAACCAAGCAACGGCTGTAAAGCAGAAGGAATTTGGGAGAAATAAACCCAAACCGGGATAGAAAAAACTTGCTCACGAACACAAGCAACCGTCGGCGACCAGGGGGTAAGAATAAAAGGCTGTCCGTCAAAGAAGGAGGGTTCAGACTCAAGTACTCGACTACGTTCCTCAGGGGAGGAGAACAAAATGTAATACAGGGAATCAACCAACTTAACTTTAAGACCACCTTGCAGCCTCCAGGCTCTACGACAAACAGCAGCCACATCATGAAGACGATGTTTAGGGTCCAAAAAGAATCCAACTACATATCCTGACCAAAAATCCAAACCCGCTTGCATAACACAGGGGGGAGGGATCATATTGATTACAACTTTACTTACTCAATTATTTAATCTCCAATCATTAATAAGTAAATAAATAAATAAAAAAAATCTTTGATTATCTAATTAACAACCCTTAATGACAAATTAATTAATTTCTAATTAATTAACTTATAACCCTTAATTACAAATTAGTTAATCATTAATTTCCTAGATAATTTAATTACTCTTCCATTACCTTATTAATTTATCGAAACCTTAATTAGATTAAAATAAAATCATTCCCTTTATTAAATATACCAAATCACGTATTTGGTTTGAACATTTATCACTCGCTTAAATTGATCCACTTAATATAGTTATCTTGTTATTACTAACAAGCCTAGTTTATAGATCAAAGCTTAAATATGCAAAGGACCCAAGCCTAAAATTACAACCCAAACTAACAGGCCCAAATAGTATTTCCATCACAATGCATGGTCCAAAGCCCACCAAACCACACCCGATGTCATCACTCTTCTTCCCCAAATTCCGATCCCAGTTTTTCCCCTTGAGTAACCACGAAACAAGGCAAGAACGATGACAACAAACAAACAATACACACGCGAATCAACTAATACCAGCACTGAACCCAACGTTTCGCACCAACCATCGTGTCGACGAACTACCGTACTTGTCTGGCTCCATCGTGCACAGTGATACACGTGCACGTGTACGCCCCCTTCCCCGACCATCAGACCATCACAACACGTCTACCCAGTCACGCTACCACCCCAAACCCCAAATGTGGCAACGTCGAGGCAAAAATTGCCTTCAATCGAATATTCGATCTTCAGCGTCCCCAATTCCCAAAACGAAAACCAATAGCCACCACAAAATGAGCTTCAGTACCCACGTTTAACCATTACTCTACATACCACCTACTTTGATCGATAGTCCACTCCAGCGACTACCTCCTATGCCAATATTTCGTGTTCCGGTTGCGTTTCCATTCCCAAATCTAGCGTGTTCCCGAGGCAAAGATCGAAGATCCCAAAAACCCTAAAACCACATGCACAACCAATTCAAATCCAAATCAAGGATTCCGCCACGGTCGAACCTTCCTCCTCGACCCACTGCATCTTCCAGACCCGGCTGTAACCCCTCTCGACGATGAGATCGTCGGAATTAAATTTTTGAATGGAAAATGATCATCCCTCAAATTTTCTAAATTTACGAAACTAAAAATTACCATATTGATATCAAAAGTCAAGTTATACATAACGAATCCAATTTAAGAATCAAACTTGAAATTTTTTATTTTTTTAATATTTTTTTCTTCTGATTTGAATAAGCTTCCACTGTAGATTTCAGATTTTAGAAAATATTCACACTTATTTAATTTAAATTAAATTTTAAACTTTAGCTTAAGTTTTAACAAACATAATTTGTTTAAATACCTAAGCCAAATAGAGACTAGATTAGGATAATTTGAATTTTTATCTAGCATTTGAACTCTGCATCTCAAACAAAGAAGAACACTGTCACAATCATACATGCATACAGTTTTACATTCATAAATATATAATACATCATCATGCAAACTCTTTCTTACATCTAACTTAAGATTTATTCATGCATCCAGATTTCAAACTAATATAAAATTTGGTTTACTCACCTGTTTTTTTTTTTTGAAGACAGGAACAGTCACTTGAAATTTTGAATCCGATCTTGCATTTAAAACTGAAACTTAGACTACTATGATTTTCTTCAGATTTTCTTGCCTGGTCCCTTCAAAATGTTGCAGGCTTTAGCTTTTGAATTGAAAACTGTTTTGCAGGGTATTTGATTTTGGTTTGGAAAAGTGTAAACTTGATACAAATTCTGGTTTGGAATATAGTTTCCAGTTTAAGTTTCTTTTTTATTAGAAATGAGAAGTTAAGAAAAGAAAAAAAAGAAGAGAGGGAATGTGAATTTATATAATGTAAATTATATGTTATTAAAAATTAAAAGGGTGACACTTGTCACTGAACTTATTCAATTTGCCAACATATGTTGTGAAAAATGATTATATGTTAACACATGTATTCCTCATGCATAATTAAAATTTTAAAAGCTTTTAAGATTAATTTTCCAATTTATAAATACATATTTTAATTTATATAAATAAATCCAAAAATTCAATAAAAATACATTTTTAAACCAAAGTACAAATTTAAGATGTATATAGCTATCTTTTGAATTTTAATTTTAATTTCCAAACTCAAAATAAATTTCAAATTCAATTTAAATTTCAGATTTAATCAGATATATACATATATTTAAACAAATACAATTTTCAACTTGTATTAATTCTATTTAAAATCTATGTATATATATACACCACACAATTACAAACATAAATATTTATTTGATCAGATTCATTTTATTAGTTTATAGATTCAGTATTCCTACTACTTAACCCAATTATATTATTAATTACAATGCCCAGAAATTCGGGTCATTACACTTAGCGGAGATGTTTGACATACTCAGGCATTATGGAATGAAGATCAATCCTTTGAAGTGTTCATTCGGCGTAGCGTCGGGAAAGCTTTTGGGTTTCATTGTTAATGCACGGGGAATCGAGGCTAACCCGGAGAAGATTCAGGCTATCCGAGATATACAAGTGCCTAGAACCATAAAACAGGTGCAAAGCTTGAATGGAAAGGTGGCCACGCTGAACCGATTCATGTCCAGGGCCACAGACAAGTCTATTCCTTTTTTGATGTTATAAAGAAAGGAAAGAGGAATTTCGAATGGACATCCGACTATGAGGAAGCATTCCGGGCTCTTGTAAGGCACTTAGAAAGTCCCACGGTATTGTCGAAACCAATAGACCACGAAATGTTGTACGTATAATTGGTTGTATCCCAGCATGCTGTCAGTACAGCCTTGGTTTGCGAGGAAGACCGGGTTCAAAAGCCAGTTTACTATATTAGTAAACGCTTGACGGGGGCAGAAAGAAATTATCCAAAGATTGAAAAACTAGCCTATTGCTTGGTGATTGCATCGCGCAAGCTTCGTCCGTATTTTCAGGCACACTCAATCAGTGTTTATACTAAGCAACCTTTGCGGCAGATACTCCAACGACCGGAAACTTCCGAAAGGATGTTAAAATGGAATATTGAGTTAAGTCAGTTCGATATTACCTACCTGCCGCGAAGGGCTATACAAGGACTATCACTAGCTGACTTCATTGCTGAATTTACTATGTCAGACGAATCAAACGACCACATTGTCATACCTCCCGTTCGATGGAAGATGTACACCGATGGGGCATCTAACGACCGTTGTTCGGGGGTTGGCATAGTTCTAGTAACTCCTGAGAACCGATCAGTTTGCTACGCTTTGAAGCTTGAATTCACATCAACGAATAACGAAGCCGAATATGAAGCGTTGATTGCCGGCTTAAGACTTATCAAAGAACTGGGAGTAAAATCGGTTGAAATCTTTAGCGACTCGCAGCTAGTGGTGTACCAAGTGCGAGGAGACTATCAAGCTATGGGGCAGAGACTTGCCCCATATTTGGTCCGAGTTCAGGAGCTGCTAGCGAATCTCGAATATTTTGACATTTCAAATGTCCCACGTAAGCAAAACAGAGCAGCCGATTCATTGGCAAAATTCGCAAGCGCTGGCGATGCACGGCAAATGGGATTATTTCCTATTGAGATCCTCCATGCTCCGAGTATAGATATGATGGAGATAGATTTCACGTTCAAAACCGAAATCGAGAAGGAATCGTGGATAACCCCAATAAGGTAGTACTTGCTATTCGAGATCTTACCCTGAAAAAGGAGCGAAAGACGACAAGTCCTTCGTAAGGCTTCACGATATATAATGCAAGATGAGGTAATGTATCGGAGGATGTTCTCGACCCCCTTACTCCGGTGCGTGGCCCACGATGAGATAAAACGAATGTTAAAGGAAGTCCATGAGGGAGAGTGCGGTGACCATACCGGGGGGCAGACATTAGCAAAAAAAGGTCCTCAGTTATGGATACTACTGGCCAACTGTGAATTGGGACGCTGCAGACTATGTGAGAAGATGTTACAAATGCCAGATATACGCAAAAATCCCGAGAGCTCCACCGACCGAACTCACGCAAATGGTTAGTCCCTGGCTATTTGCAATGTGGGGAATCGACCTAGTTGGTTCTTTACCCATAGCCAAAGGTGGAGCGAAATATGCAATAGTCGCGGTCGACTACTTTATCAAATGGGCAGAAGCAGAGCCTCTGGCCACAATAACCACCAAGAAGGTTATTAGTTTCATCGTACGAAATATCATATGCCATTTTGGCCTTCCACGGACCATCATTACAGACAATGGGACTCAATTCGAAAGCAAGGAGTTCAAAGAATTTCGTCAGAAATATGACATTGAGAAGAAGTTTGTAGCGGTTGCTAACCCGAAAGCCAACGGACAAGTGGAAGCCGTAAACAAGATAATCAAGTCCATATTGAAAAAGCGTCTGGAAAAGGCTAGAGGTATGTGGGTGGATGAACTTCCAACGGTGCTTTGGGCCTATAGACCACCCACAAGACCACGACTGGCCACACTCCATTCGCATTGGCATATGGCACGGAAGCTATCATACCCGTAGAACTTGAAGTTCCATCACATCGGGTAACTTATTACGACCCCGCATCGAACCAGAATCTTTTATTGGAATTGTTGGACTTCCTTGACGAAAAATGCGGAGAAGCCAATTTGAGGACGGCTGCATGCAGACATAGAGTCGCTAAATATTATAACGAAAAGGCCCGACCGAGAAATTTTGATGTGGGAGACTTCGTTTTGAAATGAGTTTTTCCGGTCCCATCTCATATGAATCCCGCATGGGAAGGTCCATATGTCATCGAACGAAAGCTTGGAGAAGGAACTTTCAAGTTAGCGATCGTCGATGGTGCAAGCACTTGTGGCATTATTATACTTAGTCTATTTCTTTCATGTATTAGTTGCATTTATTTCCAGTTTGATTTTATTTCTAGTTCTTGGCATGTAGTAAGGTAATTTAGCTTGCTTTCACTAATAAAGGCTTGAAGCCATCTTTTCCATGAATTACTAATGTTTCTACGCATGATGATCCTGTGATAGGCAAATGAAACTATATTATTCTGGCTGACGTACAAACGCGTGCAGACACTCAAAATCTCCAAGTCTCCAAAGTGAGGACTGGAGTACTCTAAGTCCCCGGAGCGCGGATTCGAGTATAAACGATTCAAATCTCCAAGTCCCCAGAATGCAGACTGGAGTAGTCTAAGTCCCCGGAGCGCGGACTTGAGTATAAACGACTCAAAATCTCCAAGTCCCCAGAGTGCGGACTGGAGTACTCTAAGTCCTCGAAGAGCGGACTCGAGTATAAACGACTCAAAATCTCCAAGTCCCCAAAGTGCGGACTGGAGTACTCTAAGTCCCCGGAGCGCGGACTCGAGTATAAACGACATAAATCTCCAAGTCCCCAGGGTGCGAATTGGAGTACTCTAAGTCCCCGGAGCGCGGACTCGAGTATAAACGACTTAAATCTCCAAGTCCCCAGAGTGCTGACTGGAGATCTCCAAGTCCCCAGAGTGCTGACTGGAGATCTCTAAGTCACCAGAGAGCGGACTCGAGTATAAACGACTCAAAATATCCAAGTCCCCAGAGTGCGGACTGGAGTACTCTAAGTCCTCGGAGTGCGAACTCGAGTATAAACGACTTAAATCTCCAAGTCCCCAAAGTGCGGACTGGAGTACTCTAAGTCCTTGGAGCGTGGACTCGAGTATAAACGACTCAAATCTCCAAGTCCCCAGAGTGCGGACTGGAGTACTCTAAGTCCCCGAAGCGCGGACTCGAGTATAAACGACTTAAATCTCCAAGTCCCCAAGGTGCGAACTACAGTACTCTAAGTCCCCGGAGAGCGGACTCGAGTATAAACGACTCAAAATCTACAAGTTCTCAGGGTGCGGACGGGAGTACTCTAAGTCCCCGGAGCACGGACTCGAGTATAAACGACTCAAAATCTCCAAGTCCCCAGAGTGCGGACTGGAGTACTCTAAGTCCCCGGAGCGCGGACTCGAGTATAAACGACTTAAATCTCCAAGTCCCCAGAGTGCGGACTGGAGTACTCTAAGTCCCCGGAGCACGGACTCGAGTATAAACGACTCAAATCTGCAAGTCCCCAGAGTGCGGACTGGAGTACTCTAAGTCCCCGGAGCGCGGACTCAAGTATAAACGACTTAAACCTCCAAGTCCCCAGAGTGCGGACTGGAATACTCTATGTCCCCGGAGCGCGGACTCGAGTATAAACGATTCAAATCTCCAAGTTCCCAAAATGCGGACTGGGGTACTCTAAGTCCCTGGAGCGCGGACTCGAGTATAAACGACTTAAATTCCAAGTCCCCAGAGTGCGGACTGGAGTACTCTAAATCCTCGGAGAGCGGACTCGAGTATAAACGACTCAAAATCTCCAAGTCCCCAGAGTGCGGACTGGAGTACTCTAAGTCTCCGGAGCGCGGACTCGAGTATAAACGACTTAAATCTCCAAGTCCCCAGAGTGCGGACTGGAGTACTCTAAGTCCCCGGAGCGCGGACTCGAGTATAAATGACTCAAATCTCCAAGTCTCCAGAGTGCAGACTGGAGTACTCTAATTCCCCGGAGAGCGGACTCGAGTATAAACGACTCAAAATCTACAAGTTCTCAGGGTGCGGACTGGAGTGCTCTAAGTCCCCGGAGCATGGACTCGAGTATAAACGACTCAAAATCTCCAAGTCCCCAGAGTGCGGACTGGAGTACTCAAAGTCCCCGGAGCGCGGACTCGAGTATAAATGATTCAAATCTCCAAGCCTCCAGAATGCAAACTGGAGCACTCAATGTCCCCGGAGTGCGGACTCGAGTATAAACAACTCAAAATCTCCAAGTCCCCAGAATGCAGACTGGAGTACTCTAAGTCCCCGATGTGCGGACTAAAAAAATATTCTAAATTCTTGAAGCGCGGAAGGAAAAATGAATAACTCTCAAAGAATCTCCGAGCTATATGAAGGTGAACCAAGAAGTCCATGTTATTCACAACAGCTTGGATTTAAATCACAATCACACAAAAATTGAACGACAAGAGCTTTTTGAAAGACAGAAAAACTAAGTTTTATTTGCTAAAAATAAGTTTCTACTACAACTCCTCCGAAGTTTGGAGTCAAAAGTTTATTTACATAAACTACGAAAAATAATAATAATTGCATAATCTACACTAGCTCTTGTTAAACGAGAGCGAAAACTACTTCTTTGACTTCTTTGACTTTTTACCCGATGACTCCTCCCCGGTACATTTACCTTTGATAGCTTTCTTTGACGGGGGAGTGACAGCCGAAGAAGTATGAGGAACATCCGTGGGTTTGGACCTGCCAGGGAGAATGATCTTCAACGGCTTGTTCATAGGATCGTCCGGGTCTACAACTTGAGGTTCGACCTTGATCTTGATTGTCTCTTCCTTCTCTTTCTCAAGCTGCTCCTTCATGCTCATCTCGGATGTGTGCTCGGAGGCGCCTGTAATTTCAACTTCATAACTCCCATCAATGGGAGAGGAAGTTTCAGATTTATCTTCATCAAGCGCTCCCATCACTTGGACATCCAGACCGAGAGCCTCTCCTACATGAGTGGCTTCACTCGTTTTTTCCCTCACCTCCTTGGCAACATCGCTCCTCGAAGTAAGCTCAAGATCAGAACGGCCTGCACAAGATCATGAAAAGTAAGTATTAGAATACGATAGCTTCTGGTGGAAAACGAAAGCTCTTGGAATGTTAAAGAAAAAGAGTTGCCTACCAGGTTCCGGCTGGCTCTCAGCCGTCAAGGGGGTCTTACCCTCCGGAATAGGGGACAAAACATGAACACCAAGGCTAGGGTCCTCCGGGTCATAGCCAATGTGCTATTCAAAAGGATCGAGTATCGGCCGACTGGTCGGCTGGGTAGGCACACGAGATGGAGACTCAGTCCTGGATGGGCCGGCGATAACTTCTTTTCCTTTTATGGAAGGGAAGCCTTTGCAATAAATAGCTTTAGCCGCTGACAGGTCCGAGGGCTCATTTCCCTTGAGGAATTCTTTAATCAAGGCCCCCTTATCAACCTTCTCAATACCGTGTTTATCCTTTTTGATTTCAATTAAAGTCTCACATGCCTCAGCTAAAGATTCGAGATAGTCCTCGCCCAGAAAAGTAAAGTTTCGATGCATGAGAACGCGGGAATTGAATTCAGCAAATAGCGGGTCAAACATGCTTTTGACCCCCTCCCTACCTTCTTCTCTAGCCGCTTCAAGACGGGAGTCGATCTCCGCAGAGGCTATCTTTTTGCCCTCTTCGCGGGCTTCATTCTTCAACGCCTCAACTTTAGAAAGCTCGCCCTCAAGTTTCTCTTTAAGGAGTCACATTGCAACAATCTCATCGCAATACCATTGCGACTCTTCTTGGGCAGCAACCATCCCCTCTTGTTCTTTGCGGAGCTGCTCCTCAAGTTCTTTAAACCGGAGACAGAATGCATCCCTCTCTTTTTGTACCGAATCTTTTTCCAAAGCCAAAGCCCCACAGTGTTTTGCCGCCTCGTCGAGTTCTTTTTTGTGAGTCGATTCCAGACGAGTTATGGCTTCGACAGTGTCCTTGACACTCTGATGGGTGGCCTCAAGTTCAGACTTGTAAGTCACAATCTCTTCGTCCTGAGCTTTAATGAAATCTTTGTCGTGGATAGCCTCAAGCTTCAGGCGATCGATCTTATGTTGGCGCTCCATGGAGACTTCAGCAAGTTTTTCAACCAAATGAACAAACGCGTCATGTTGAACATAGATATCGTTGGATCAGGCGATGGCGCTCTGCTTGACATGTCCAGGAATAGGATGAATCGCCGGGAGGAATTTCAAGCCATCAAAGCAGATTTTTGAAAATTTATCTTTAAGCTCGGTCAGTCTCTCCGATACTGTTGGATCAATTGCAGGAGCTGGAGGAGACGGCTTTGAAAGTTCAGCTCTCCTATGAGGATTTCGGCACTGTCGAGTGGAAGAGGAGTCGGAGTGTTGATCCCGGGGGACATCGGATTGCGACCCCTTGTGGTCGTGCTTATCTTTGCTTTGCTCTGGGTGAGAAGAGGTATCTAGTGGTATTTCGGATGATAGTAAGTTTTCTTCTGTGATGATGAGTCCCGGGAATGATAATCTCTATCGCCGTCACCATCTATGTCCCGACGTCTTCCGGAACCCGAATTCCGTCCAGGTTGATAAAAGATAGACGAACCACGAAGGTGATCGAATCCGTGTAAGTGCCCTATGTCACCTGCACAAAATTTAAATAATAATGAATTAAAAAAGAGTAGCGTGACGACGAAAATCTAAGTGCAAATTGAAGTGCAAGTGTTTGTGCGTGTCCTAGTGTTTTCCCCCGACGGACCAGTTGCTTTACTAATGGGAGTTTTTTCTCCCTGACTTTGGGCTAGAGGCCGCATCGCCTCTAATGGACGATTGAAGTCTAAATGCTTCCGGATCGTCGAAGTCATAATTGAGTAGGTCATCGAGAATGGAGAGGTTCGATAGACCCTTTAAAGAACTTTCTACATGCTGTGAAGAAACCTCTTTCTCCGTTGGAATAAGCGTAACTTTTGAAGTTCCGCCAACCTTCTCCTTCCTAATCTTGTACGTCAATCTCTTTTTCCTCTTCGAAGGGGAAGATGACGTTTCGATGTCGTGCACTTCGACTATCGGATCCTGAGTGGGACCCAAGTTCTCACCTTGTGCTTCGGGTGTTTCATCCCTTTTAATTTCCCCCTCTTCTGGTGCGTCAGGGGTGTGACGTGATGACTCAGCTAATTTTTTCCCTTTGCCAAAGGCAGGCCTGGATACGGTAACGCCTTGAGGGAGGCTTATCTGACGGCCTGCTGCCAACAGCCCAAATCTTAAAGCGACTCATTCGAAATGAGAGTCCGGATGTCTCTTTCTTCGGCAGGAAGGGCTCGAATAGCCTCGACGGCCTCAGAGTATCTGCGACCATCAGGACGCGGGTTGATACCTGAAAAGATGAAACAAGAGTTAGAAAAGGCATAGCCCCTACCAAGCACAAACATCGATCCAGAGAAAAGACTTACTTCCTTCAACCCATCTCCTCATGAAACCAGGAGGGCAACGTGCATAGAACCATTCCTGTTTGTACAGGGAAAATTTGCTCCACGCCCCGGTTAAAATCTGGCATTTGTGGTGTGGCTCGAGGAACACAAAAGAGGGGCTATCTCTCCGCTTCTTGATCATATATATATATATATCTGATGTCGCCCGGAGTTGGGGGCCTAGAGAGGACGACCATGAAGAGGATGTAGGTACCGTAGATAAATGCGTGGCTGTTCGGGTGCAATTGTGATGAGGCAATGTCAATATATTGCAGCACATCCTGAAGAAATAAGTTGAATGGAGGCACGCTGCCAACCCAGCATATGAATTTATTACAAGCTGTGTATCCAACTGGGGGTAACTGTGGACGATCGTGCCCTGATGGAACCAGCACGTCGTCGAAAGGGATTCCATGGATAGAGCATATTCGTCGGAGCGCAACTTCATTGACCTTCGAAGCCTGTGAATCAACAGGGTTATCCAAGAGAATTGCTGCCTTTAGAGCGTCAGGAGCTAAGTTATGGGTAGGGGAGGTTGACGGATTTGAAATATCTACGACTTCTTATTTTGAAGACGGCCTAGATCTATCTGAAATCGTGGCGGAACTAGATTTCCTAGACATCTCCGATAAATATTGGATTTAGTAGAGGACTTGTTTGAACTATACTTGAAAAATAATCGGCACTAGACTTAACAACATAAATCTCCCCCCCCCTTGCGCGATGTGTGGACTAGTGCAATGGACTAGTGCAATCATTCAAATATAAAGGCTAAGAAATTATAGGTCACATAGTTGATGGTATAAAGTTGAACTTTGGACTGTCATTCTCGAAGACCGTCATCGTCGACCGTCTTCGAAAGCCAACCTAGCAATGTTTTCAATTTTGGACTGGACATCGACATTGTATGTCAAAAGATCTTATCTGTTTTTATCGACTTCAGTTCAGGCTTATGAAAAATTAGAACTAGGAAGTTATCAGTTCAGATCAGTTCGATATGCCAGTTTACTTAGGTCCATGCCTTTGTTTTTGTCTTATGATTAGGCAAGGTGAGAATGTTGGTCGACCTAGGTATCGTTCGGTCAAAAAATTGTTCGGCCTAGGCACCGTTCGGCCAAGACGTGGTTCGGCCTAGGCACCATTCGGCTAAGACATTGTTCGGCCTAGGTGTCTTTCGGTCAAAGTATCGTCCGGCCTAAGTTCTGCTCGGCCTAAATAATGTTTGGCATCCTATCTAATTTGTACAACCTTCCTATCCTTCCATCCCAATGCTCAGCATGTGGAAAATCACGCCAAACCAAAGTTACGCCGAGCCCCAAAGCTCGGCATTCCATCCTTAAGCATACCGAACAACGAGGACGAGTCGTTAGACGAGTTATGCCAAACCATGCTATTCGGCATTCTAGCCCATTCCTGCTCCTCCTCTAGTCTTCCCTCCAATCTCGTTCGGCACGAGGGAACCATGTCGAACCACAATACATCTCCTAGCAACTCCCTCGTGTACTCGGCTCTTTCCACTTCTCTTTCCCTCTATACCATCTAGCCCTAAAAAAATATCCTAATCGAATCAAAGTTCGATTCTTTCATCCACGCAACACCTATCGGCTACAGTTCTAATTTACGAACTCGAGCCTCATGTTAAAACCTTTTTATTCGGGGAAAGGATTTAAATAGAGGGATCGATACCTAGTTAGTAGATCGAGATTTGGAGAATTCTGGAGTTGAGGGCGCGATTTTGATTAATGCCGAATGTATTGGGAAGGATTGTTAAATCTTTGAAGGCTGTTAACAGGTGAGGTTTGCAAGTACAAGGTAGCGGAGGTAAAATGTGAAAAAGAAGAAGATGGAGCAGGCCGGCCTTTATAGGGAAGAAGAAGAAGTCGAAGAGACGGTGACCGTTAGAACCGGTCAAAACGAAGTCGTTCGGCATACAAGGAGCGTTCGGCTTCAGCTGTTCTGTTCGACACTCGTATACCGTTCGGCACACACCTTCACACCATCGAAAGAAATAAACCAAGGATCGAAAAGGAGCATAGAGGACACATAATTCAAAGTGCATCACGTTCGGTCACGCGATACACTTTGGAGGCCAAGTGTTTTCTAGAGATTTGACCAGGCAACTAGGTACTCGGCATTAGCACACTGTTCGGTTATTTATGGATTGTTCGACATCTACATACCATTCGGCATTCTGAACGCTCGACGCAAATGATTCGTATGGCATTCACATTCGAATAACATTCGTGAGTACTCGGCATTGGGAAGTGTTCGGCGGTCAGGGTTGTTTGGCATTTGGGAGCGCTCGGCATCCAGGAGCGCTTGGCAGTCCAGGGACGTTCGGCATACAAGGAACGTTCGGCATACAAGGAACCGTTCAGCTTCCATGGACGTCCGGCATTTAGGGTCATTCGGCGTTCCAAGGACGTTCGGCACGACTGGGTCGAATGGTATTTAAGAGCGTTCGACTTCTAGAGCGCTCGGCATTCATGCTTCACTCGACATTCCTGGACTGTTCGGCATTACAGCCTTGTTCGGCTTTTTCCTCGTTTGGCATCGATTCTCGTTCGGCCTGCGAACCTCGCTCAGCACACCACATCGTTCGGCATGAAGATGATGGTTCGACATTTGGCCGTTCGGAATGTTCGGGTCGGCACGTAGAGCTTACTCCATTTGGGCCGAGGTATTCAGCTACCAGGCCCACCAGGGAAGTCCAACCCACCTTCGTCTATAAATAGAGAGGCAGGGGCACAGTGAAAGGGATCAGAATTTCGAGAACACTGGGGAGACTCTACCGCATTCAACCTTCATTTAAAGACTTAATCTTTGACTTAGCAATTGTATTCAAGTAATTGGAAACAGATTGTATCTGTAATCAACTATCAAGGAAAGCAATAGAAATCAACTTCAAAGTGGATGTAGGCAGTTACGCCGAACCACTATAAATTTGGTGTCCTTGTTCTCTGCATTTAAATTTACATACTGTCTTCTGTTTTAATTTACTATCTTCATTAATCTCTCTACACAATCTTTCTTAAGGGTGTTAGTGGCCAATTTTGGTGCTAACACATTCAAAAATATTTTCCAAACAATAATATTATTATTTTTCAAAACTTTGAAAACATTTCCAAAATCTTTGGGATTTAAATTCTCCAATTCTTAGTTTAAATCCATTTTTTATGTATAAGCCATATTTATAAATATACTTATACTATTTCACTCTTTTTATATAAGATCATTTCACAAATGTTGATCATTTAATTACAATCAATACTTTATAATTGGCATTTATAAATTCACTTTCTATTATAACTCAATTTTCAATTGCTTATCTTTGTTTAGATTATAATAAACAAATTTATTAAAATTAAGTTTTTAACAAACGAATATTTTCATTCACAACAACCAAACAATCTGTATATGACTATAATAATTGCTTAAAAACTATTCTTTTATATGTACAGTATAATCAAAGTTAAATTATTTCATTCACCCAATTTCAAAACAATACTATGTCGATTTACCTTGTTTAAGAGTTTAGAAACACCCATGGATACAGTTGTACATTCTGTACCGACCATAATTCATAAATCACTCAACCAATAAATCGACACAATATAAAACATTTTTATATCACTAACAAATACACGCTCATATCTATAATACACTTAAACTAATTCAAGGGTGTTGATGACCCTATCTATAATGAGTACCCCAACAAAGCCTAGGTGTTCGCAAAACCTAAGCTCTGATACCAACTATAACGAGCCACAAGTACACACAGTTCAAGTTGGCAATAAATCACACATGTCCAACCCAAATTGAATTGAAAGATGGATAGTTATGAGAAAGAAAGAAGAAGAGAAGAAGAAGAAGAGAAAAAGAAACTAAAACAACATAGAACCTGACAATTGCAACGGACAACATATAATATAAATCAATGATCTTTACAAAAGAGAAACTCTAATATTCATACATCAAATCAGAGTATACGAATAGCAAATCATCATCCTGGACAGTTATACTAACCTATCCTCACAAATGCTAATAATTTCAACAATAACGCAGCAGAAAATAAACATATATATGAATACGACCTAAAAATCTCCTGCTCGTCTACTGAAGCTCCAAAAGCAACCAATCTAAATCTGTAAATATGCTCAGTCTAACCTGAGCATTGAAAGGGAACAACACCCATACCAGTCTGTTAAACCAGTGTGAGAAAACACATATCAATTGAATTTTTTAAAGTTATCAAAAACTTTTCTTTTTCAAAACTAAAGGTATCTCGTAAGACCATACCGCACATAACATAGACAGGTTTTTACCTTAGGATAACCAAAACATTTCGTATCAAATTCTATTACATTATAATAATGTATAATATATAAATAATATTAATCATAACTGAAATTATTATATTGATTAAATTCCAGCATAATAGCTATAAAATAGATTCTACAAATAAAACGACAGGAACGTATTGGAGAATGGATTCCATACAATGGCAAGCTAAGGGAGCACCTTTCGTATAGTACATCTCTAGAGGAATGTATCGAGGATCGACATCTTCGAAAGCTCTGCGAATCAGGACCGGCCCACTTGTAGATCCATCTGGTGGCGGATAGGACCGAATATGACATCACCCCGGTTGTAAATGACCTATCTATGGCCACAACATGCACAACATACTCGATATATATAGAGTATTCTAGAAGGGTGATGGCCATACCCTTATGGGAGCGACCCACATAGCCTTGAAGCAACCTTGTTTTAACCATTCTCGATTGATGAGGCCAGAGAGGTAACATATTACCTTTTACATAACAAACATTCTACCTTGAATGCCATATTGCCATTCCACAATCACAAAACTAATTTTTATAAACGTATAACTCCTGAGTTCGTATGTCTTAGGAAAGGTGTAAAGCTAAGAGAAGTTGCCTTCTCCGCCACCAAACAAATGATATGTTTATAGAGATCAATCAATGTGATCTAAAAATGCAACGTCAGACATTTGTCCATACAAGCTGTCAAGGAATAGGATTAACCGAAGGTACTCTCCTGCTACATCCTATAGGGAATCTTCCCTAGAATTAGTAGCGAGAAGTCCCTGCATATCAAAGATTTGCATAATAAAACAGTATTACCACCATATATATAATATGCATCGCGGGTCTAGTAGCAAGTAGCCCTGCGTCATAAAGGTCTCCGTCTTCCAAAATCATCATCGTAACCCTGCACTTTCAAACGCATACATTGGTCCAAAGTGGTTTTCAAATAATCTGATCCCGGTCTCTCCGGACCAACAATGGCAAGATGCCCTTAACCTCATTCGAAAACCAACCTCGTAAACCGATCATGTTTCCAACTTTCAACTTGCTATCCTTCTGCCATGAATCAAGCCCGGTAGATTGGAGTACCATAATCACTCCGCTCTACCCGAATCATCATTCTTAACACCAAACAATGATCAAGCCTACTCGATCGACTTTATGCTAAATGCACGACTAATTAGTTCCCACATCAAGTCAATGAACTAAAATTGGCCAAATTTGATAGTTGGTTATTTAACTATCAAAGAACAAACAAAATCTAGCACGTAAGTAGTCGCTAGGCCCATTTAATTATTCTTTTATTAATTAAATCACTTTCAAATATTTACTTCAAGTTATATTTAAAGATATATTCTTAAAACCACTTTAATCTTTTGATATTGGAAAACATTTCCTTATACTTAAATCAACGGTATAAGTATATTTAATAACACTACCATTTTGGAAGACACGCTAAATTAATTTTTTTTGAATCTTACAACTCACAAGTTCATACGCCTTAGAACGGGTATTAAGCATAAGAAGCAATGCTTCATACCACCAAACCTTTAGTACGATCATAAGAACCAATTCCTGTATTACATGATTGGTCAAAAAACAATTTATTGGGTCAAAACGAATGTTACATAAAACATTGTAAAGACAACCCAAAAACACCGATATAGGGATTCGACTGATTATACTTAACAATAACCTTCGATGTTGAACTTCAACTATTTATTAGTTAACAGTGAAGCCATTCAAGTTGGGATGTCATTACCTCTCAGACCTTGATTGAACAACATTCTTGACTTCTAATTAGATAGAAGTTACACACCTCGAATATTAACATCAAGTATAATATACACACACACACACACCTACACACACATAAACCCTATATACTATATAAAACATTTTCTTTTATAAATCATTTACGATAACAACAATGTTATAGTCCATGCCTTCATTACTTTTCTTGAAAACGTTTATTACAACAATAGATGTTGAAATCCATGTTTTATCACTTAACAAATTTTAAATCACTTTCACAAACCATTTAAACTCCATTTGGAAATATCACTTTCAAAATATTCCTTTAAAAGATAAACCACTTTTAAAACAATTAACTCCATATTTTAATGTCAACATAAAACATTTCTGTATTTATAAAAATATGTTTACAAATCTCCTTTTTAATTTATAAAACTTCTTTTCACGAAATCTCTTTATTTAAAATATTCTATTTATAAAGTTATTTCTTTATAAATCTCTTTTATTTATACTAGTATGGGCCCGTGCTCCGCACATGGGCTGTTTGTGTTATTGTATACGTTGTTATTTGGGCGCAAATATGTAAACGGAAAGCAATGGTATTTTTAGAATTTCAAAAAGACACCGAGTAAATTAGTTCAATGAATTTTATTTATTAGTAGTAGAGATTATCCCATTTATAAATCCATTTATACAAAAATTGATTACAAATCCATTTTATATATATTTATAAATTCCATTTATAAATCTATTTTTTATTTACAAATATCACTTTTATAAATTCTTTTTGTAAACCATTCAAAAATCTCTATCTAAAATATTTCTCAAAGCTATAATTTTATAACATCAAAAATCATATATTTCTACTTATTTCAAATAAATTCATTCCTTTTAATAATTCAATAGTAACTACTAAAAACATATGAAATTCTTGAATATTTTTTAAATCATTTCAATTCAAAATCATTATTTTATAGTATTTCAAAATACTAAAAATAAGGCTTGGTGCTACTATAGCGCTAAATAGCGGAAATCATCCATGTCATCAAATATGTCATCCAACACATCATATATCAAAATATATAAAAAGTAAAATCAATAGGGTGAGGAGTCCAGTTGATCCCTCCAACTTGCACCCCTATATCACAAATCACATGTTACAATGCATATATAAATACGTGTAAAAAAATCAACAGTGGTGAGGAATCCTGTTGGATCCCTCGAACTTGTCCCCCTGCATCACATATAGTATATAATCATAAAATATAAATCAGCCGCTTTGAGGCAGGATCATATACAAAGGGTCATTCGCTCTTACACGGAAACATAATAGGGTCTCATCGCTCCAGGGGTGGGAAAATATATGAACCAACCAATAAAATAGTAAATCATACAAACAATCAATAATAAAATTATCCTCACTTATACAAAAATATAAGTGGGCCGGAGTGGTGAGTTTAACTCATTCTGATTCCAGTTATCACTGAAGCATTTCGATTTGAATTAAAATTGAATAGGCATTGAATTTGAACACAAATTCTTACTAGCTCCAAATCCATCCAACCCAACTCAAAAACGTAGTATTCGTTGATACGATCGCAAATCAACTCGTGGTGTTCAAATCCGACCTCGTATGAAAGAGTTATAACCTTTGTAAGCATTCGAATTTTAAACAACATTATTATATTAATTAATCACATAATTAGTTTAATTGCCTAATCGTGTTTTAATCCAATTCGTTCATTTTTGAACCTCGTCTTCTTCGTTCGTTTGTGAAACCCAGGTGCCAACTTCCATTGTTCTTCCTCGCCGTTTCAACTTTCGACCACCGCGCCTCCCCCTAGGGTAGGCTCGACTTTGCTCTTCCCTCTACCAATGGTCACATTGACTAACTCGCCTCCTGTCGTATAGAATCGGCCATAGACCATGCTGACTACGGAGTCGATTTCACGCCACATCTCTCCTCCACACTTCATTATAGCTGTTGAATAGCTTCATGAAGTTATCGCCGTCATTTTTCATTTAAGGGTCGAGGGCTAGATTAGGTCATGGTGGCGTCGATGGATGTCTGTAACAACCCGTAAATTTTCGATAATTAAATTTATTGATTTAATGAATCTTGTTATTTAATATGGAAAGAAATAGAAAGTCGTAATACAATAATGTAGTTAATATTACAATGAAATGTAACAATGGTAATTAAGCTAACTATTGATAAATTGAATGAAACTACAATAAATGAAATAGTGTAAGTGTTATCATAGGCTACAAATTAAATATAAGAATGCAAATGTAAATATTGAATTTATTTATGAATTAAATTATAATGAATGGTAATTGAATAAAATCAATGCTATGTTAGTAATTCTAATATTGGTTTGAAAATGATAAACTTATAAGAATGTGATTGATAGTTAATGGCAGCAATTATTATAAGTTACATATATACTTAATCCATAAAATTGAATTGGAATTTATCATAACGAATGTAATTAAATATTATGTTAATGTAAATTAAGTTAATATTTGAAATAGCGTCAACTCCATTTATAATATGATAACGGGTTGATTAAAAGAATGGAAATCAAGATTTATTAACTTGAATTTAAATTATAGTAATTGGCTTTATTGCAAATAAATGAAATCAAATATTTAGACATTATGTTAATGGGAAATTAAGATGAAATTGAGAATATTAATGTAATAAATCATGAACCAATGTAAATTTCATCCATCTGATAATAATCGATTGAATAATAGGATGAAAGGTCAATAAATTGGAATTATTAAACATTTGATTTATAATTTCTGGATCTAATGAAATTGGAAGTAAAGATGAATTTTTTTGAAATAATTAACATTGGCTTAACTTGAAAATTTGTTTTAGATTGTTATAAATGTCTAAATTACCAAAAGTGATAAAATTTGTTAATTTTAGAATCAGAGTTGAAATTTGATTTAATTAATTTAATATTAATTTATTTAATTAATGCAAAAATTAGCCATTTGGGCCACTGACTAGGATTTCAACGAAACTAGTTTCATTGGATTCGTAACAGTGAATTATTATAGGATTTTAAGGTTCATAACGATCGGACTTGTCGTTTGATCGTATGGACTCGAAACGCCTTGAAATAAATTAAATTGAAATTAATTGAAATCAATTTGTAACTTGATTTTAGCATAACTTCTTCATACGATGGAATTTGGACTTGAAATCTAATCCATTGCATTTAAAATATTTAAAAACATCTATTTTGATATATGGTTTGATCCGTTTTCGTTCCGGAGTTGAAACAGGCTTTTCGGGCCATTTATCGTTCAACGGTCTAAGCCAAGCATATCCATTCCTCTATTCCTCATCTCTACCTATATATATCCAGTTATAAACCCTAGTAGCCTTTCTATTTATCATTTTTGTGCGTATAGAAACTTCTGTTGCTCTTCTTCCTCGATGGCTGAAAACCCTAAATTATCCAATTCAATTTCAATTCAAAAATCAACTTCAAAAATTGAAACTCCTCAATATATATCAAATTATATATCGATTTGAAGCTCTCAACGAGCATAATTCTCTACAACGATTCGTTTTTCAATTTGAATCATAGGTTATCCAGAAATTCAAGTTGAACCTCAGCCGTCCATGGACTAGGGTTTTGATCCAACGGTGGATTCGCGATGATATGACGAACGGGGGCGGCAATTGAAAGATGTCGTCAAGCAGCACACATCTATATGGTTGGAGTATCGAGATGGTTATCAATTTTGGTGTGAATTGGTGATGAATGGCCGCATTTTTGCCTTGGCCTGGGAGAACTGGGCTTCGTTGCGACACTCGAGGTGGAGACCGAAAGGGAGGCGCAAGGTGGGGAGTCTCGTGGTCCTCTCTGATTGAGGTGAACCGCCATCTAGGCAGCGCGTTGATGGGTAAAACGGCGGTGGCTGTGAAAGCTATGCCACGTTCGTGTTTTTGCTGTGCATTTCTGGAGGGAGAGGATGCTTGCGTGGCAGTGACGATTGCGTGCATTTTATTTTATTTATTTGTATAAAAATTTAAAATCGTTTAATCTTTTAATCATTATAACTTTTGCGTACAAGGTCCGATTTATGCACGGTTTTCTCCGCTAGGATCGTAATGAAATTTTAGATATTTGGACGCATGTTTGGATGAATTTTGAGACTGTTCAAATTTTGGGTTTAAATTAGATTTAAATTCAATTTAAGTTCAAAAGGCGGGTGTTTTAACCCACTCACAACTTCTAAAATTTCTTATGTTTGTTAAATTGATTTATGATGTGATTAGAAATTTATTTATGACTGCTTGGCATATTTTGAACCATCATCTCAGTTTATTTGAATTTATTTGGATAAAGCAATTATTTAATTTATTATTGAATATAAACTGCCAGTAAATACCTGTTATTTATTATCTGTTCTATATTGATGTTATTGGTTGAATTGGATGATGATTGGGATAAATGTTTGATGATTGAAATTGGATGAATGGATGTTGTATTTTATATTGTTATAAACTGCAAGTTGTTATGGATTTTTATTTTATTCGGGATCGCGGTTTGAAATGATATATAACCGTATTTATATTTTAAATTGTGGATTGAAATGATAAATATCCATATCACTTGACCATAGGATAGAAAATTATATACAGACACCGTGGTCTATATATAAAAATATTTTTGAAATGATTTCTATGGTTTTGTAAAGAAATATATGGTTTTATATAAATATTGATTTTAGATGTTATATAAATGTCATTTATTCTTGCTTTTGAGCTATATATAAATTTGTTTTAATATAGAATAAGCTTAATAATAAGTTTGATTTTCAATGGGATAATATGGTTAAGTATTTAAATTATATTTTATAACGATTTAAATAAATTAAGGTTGGAAGATAAATTGGAAATTTATTTATGGATTAAACTCAAATAAGTTGATGTGAAATTTATTAAATTGGAAATTTTAAAGGGTATGATTTTTTATAACTTGATTTTGGGTTAAGGTAAATTAAATGAGCATTTCGAGTATAAATAAATTGAAGGAAATATTTAGTTATTTGTAATTTGGGATTTATTTAAATGGATTTATTAAGTAAAATATTGTGAAATTAAATAATTGAAAATTGAATTTGATATATATATATATATATATATATATATATGAAATTATCAAACTTAGTTTTGAAACTGTTGAATACTTATAGTTTGAAATATATTGAATTTGAAATGGTTTGTTTTGTGGATTGAATCTGCTTTGAAATCGATAAATTTTGGAATAGTTAATTTGAAACTGAATTGAATGAAAGTTTATGATTTGGGATTTGGTTAAATATAAAATTTAGAAATTCGAGTTGTAGAATTGATTTGTGAAATTGAAGAAGCCATTTTATCATATAAAGTATTTAATATTTAAACCATTTAAGTGGTGGAAGCCATGTCTCAAAGTTATGAGTTTCAAGGTATTATGATTTGAAAGTGTATATTTCAAGTGTCTTGATTTCGAAATGTATAACTTGGAAAGTGTTATGATTTTAGAAAAAGGATATATTTGAAATGAAAATGATATCGTATTGATTTGGTTTTGAAGGGCAATGATATTTGGTTTTAAAGTATAAACTATTTTGAAAATGACCGCGGTGTTATAATAACGTTTGGTTGTTAAAGAGACCGAGATCAGAAGTTGTCGTACTCTCTGCCAACTCTAAAAACCAATTTAACAACTGTCTACGTGGTGGAGATTCCAGAATGACGTAGGATGGCGGCGACGTTCCTTTGAGGTATATACGTGGACCCGACTCCCGTGAGTTGGCATAAGGTGGCTAAAACATGAGCGATTGACGGGCCAATGAGGTAGCTCCTTTGATTGGACACATACCTTCGATATTTTACTCTAACTTTTAGATTGATTTGATGGCCACTTTTGATTTTTTTGATTTGGTGGTGTGGCTCGAGGTGGGCGGCAGCTGCGCGCTACGCGTTACCACCGGCTCGGAAGCGTAATTGTTATATCTACCCTGGCATTGCCTAGTTGTGCCGTGTCACCTACCCTAGCGAGCCTTGTACGAGTTTGGTTTTCTCCCGTAGCCCGTGTGGTATCCTCTGGTGGCTTCATGATCAGAAGGGACTATGATACTGGATGGACTACTGGGACTATTATGTGTTAAAGTGGAAAATGTAAAGCCTTAACGCTATTTAAAAGTAAGTGTATTTTACTATAGACATTATTATAATAGCGAAATATTACTACATTGTAAATAGTTTAACGGATCCTTAGAAGATGTGAATCCCGAGCATCTCTTAAGTTACTGCACTCATGTTAGACACTAGATAGGAGATGTCAAATCCCATAAACATCTCTGACGCCGTTCTACTCATATTATTTATAGTTGATTTAACTTACATAAGATCTTTTAGTTCTTACTCAAGTGTTTTGTCTTTTCAATTCGCTCGGGTAAGCCTGAGTATTTCAGGATTTGAAGACTTTATTTCTGGGGGCCGAAGACGAAGATTGTATTACTATTATTTATTATATCATTACACTACATTTATACTGTTCCACTGCACTGTTATTTATTATTCTCTGGTATGTGTAACTCTAATTCTATATTGTATTAATAAAATCAAATGTTTTGTATACAGCTTCATGAACTGTTATTTGACTATTATATTTTGTCATTCTGCTGCAAGATTCTGTTTTGTTTTTCTTTCTCTGCTTTTTTTATTCACCCCAATAACAATCCGCCCTTTTGTGTGGTTTGAGTCTGACGTGTGTGGTTTATCGTCAATTTAAAGCGTACAAAAGGCGGGATGTTACATCTGGTATCAGAGCTTCGGTTTAGCGATAAACCTTAACATTGTGGGGTCTGACTCTTTATTTATAGGGTAGTAATACCCTATGATGAGTCGCTGAGTGTATATGTATGAGAGAGCGTATTTGTTAGTGTTATAAAAAGGTTTAAATATTGGGTTAATTTGTTTTGTTTTGTATTTATAAATTCTGGTTGGTGTATCGGACGTTATGACATCAATAGGGATTTCTAAACAGTTAATAGAACAAACTGAAACAATATTTGTTTTGAATATAGATGAATGAAATAATTTACCCATCATATTTTCTATATACAAAATATTTTTTTTATAAAGGTTATATTTGGTTGTAATACATTGGTTGTTAGGTAGTGAAATTTATAAATATTGATTGGAAATAAGATTTGAAGAAAATAAGATAAATAAAATTTGGAAATTTTAGAACTTAAGTTTCGGGATTTTGCAATTTGTTGTCAAAGGATTTTGGGAATGTAGTAATATTGTTTATAAGTATTTTCTGATATAAATATTCCAATATAATTTGAAAGAATCGTTTTAAGGAAACTTTGGAAAGAAATAACTTATGTACTTCCCTCTCTGCCGCTGGAAAATAATTTCGGTGATGAGTGCATGCATCATCGACATTCATTTTCGAGTTTCTAAGTGGAAAGGCCACCGTAGTAGTTTTACTGCAAATTTATTTGGATAAATAAATATAAATTTCAAATTATTTTAAATAAAATTGGATATATAAATTGTAAGTGTATACATCTTTCTATTATTTTAAAATGATTTGAAATTTAACCCAGTATTTAGTTCTCAAGTTTCTGTTAATTAATAGTTTCGATTATTGTAGTGAAATGGAATGTAACTAATTAATAATTGGAACCTCTAATTAAAATAAAAGATTTAAATGCTAGGTTATAAATGAAATAACAAGAAAGTTGAAATCTGTATTCTATAAAAAAACAAAGGATATGATTTTTGAACATTAAATTAATTTAAAGAAATGAGATAAACTTGTATAAATTTCAATTGCATTCTTAAGGCATATATATAACTTACCAAATATTAAAAGCTCGAATGTTTAGTAAGAAAATGTAGTAGAATATTATACAAGTAAAAGTCTGAAATAATGAAAGTATTCAATGAAATTCTTTAATAATTAAGAATTTGATGTCGCAGTTGTTATAAACTTATGTTATAATTGAAATATTACTGTAATAAATTGTGATAGCAAGTAAGTATTATAAGAAAGTAACTAAAAACTTAAGTAGATGAATTGATGTGCTAAGAAACTGAATTGAACATAAATACTATAAATAAATGAATGTAAATAAATGAAGTTATGCAATAATGAACGAATGAATAAATATAATGCAATAGAAAGAAATTGACATGACCTTAATAGATGAAAATGAATAATTGTAAGTAATAAATGAAAATAAATGAAATAAACACTGAATAAGTGAATGGAAATAAAAGTTTGTATGGAATAAATGTAAATTAAAGGATGAATCAGTATATGAATGAAAAGGAGTTTAAACAATAAATGCTATGAAATGGAATTAATAAGAATGAACTTGATCTATTGTTTGAAACTGTTGTTTGTTTTGATTTATGATTTGTTTGGGTAAAAGATACTTTTAATTGCTTAGATATTGAGTTTATCTAAGACTGTTGAGTAAATGGAATACTTCATAGTTATTGGTCATTCTATGTGATTTAAAGTGTCTTAACCCGAGCAAACCAATTGTTTTGTTTGCTTGAATTGTTGATTTGTATTTGGTATGTATGCTATTGGTTATGTATGATTGTTGTTTATATTGGTTTGTTTGTTAATGGGTGAAACAAATTAAATATTTCATTTTATATAATTATTAACTCCTTTTGGATTATATAAGTGAAATACAGGTTATGGAAGCAACTGCTACTGCTTTTGGTTTCACAATTAAGTGTTAATTGCCCGACAACGAGGTACGTTCTTGGATTACGGTTTTATAGTGTTATTATATTGTTTTTCCCATTATTGGGATATATTATTTGAGATATTGTGATATGTATTGTTATATTTGATATTATATTTTCTCGTGAGCTTCTCCGTACAAAGGAGACTCTGCCGAAATTTTCCGTAAGTTTTAGACTTAGAAAATTTTTGAATTTTTTCTTCAAACTTTATTAATTTGAGTATAAAAAGATTTAATGGTTATAAATTGGTATATTTTATTTAAATTAATTAATTTTTTAAATTTGTTTGATTATAAAGTCGGTATTTTTGAATAAGTTATATTGATTACTTCATCATCATCGACGTTCATTTTCGAGTTTCTAATTGGAAAGGCCACCGTAGTAGTTTTACTGCAGATTTATTTGGATAAATAAATATAAATTTCAAATTATTTTAAATAAAATTGGATATATAAATTGTAAGTGTATACATCTTTCTATTATTTTAAAATGATTTGAAATTTAACCCGGTATTTAGTTCACAAGTTTCTGTTAATTAATAGTTTCGATTATTGTAGTGAAATGGAATGTAACTAATTATTAATTGGAACCTCTAATTAAAATAAAAGATTTAAATGCTAGGTTATAAATGAAATAACAAGAAAGTTGAAATATGTATTCTATAAAAAAAGCAAAGGATATGATTTTTGAACATTAAATTAATTTAAAAGAAATGAGATAAACTTGTATAAATTTCAATTGCATTCTTAAGGCATATATATAACTTACCAAATATTAAAAGCTCTAATGTTTAATAAGAAAATGTAGAAGAATATTATACAAGTAAAAGTTTGAAATAATGAAAGTATTCAATGAAATTCTTTAATAATTAAGAATTTGATGTCGTAGTTGCTATAAACTTATGTTATAATTGAAATATTACTGTAATAAATTGTGATAGCAAGTAAGTATTATAAGAAAGTAACTAAAAACTTAAGTAGATGAATTGATGTGCTAAGAAACTGAATTGAACATAAATACTATAAATAAATGAATGTAAATAAATGAAGTTATGCAATAATGAACGAATGAATAAATATAATGCAATAAAAAGAAATTGACATGACCTTAATAGATGAAAATGAATAATTGTAAGTAATAAATGAAAATAAATGAAATAAACACTGAATAAGTGAATGGAAATAAAAGTTTGTATGGAATAAATGTAAATTAAAGGATGAATCAGTATATGAATGAAAAGGAGTTTAAACAATAAATGCTATGAAATGGAATTAATAAGAATGAACTTGATCTATTGTTTGAAACTGTTGTTTGTTTTGATTTATGATTTGTTTGGGTAAAAGATACTTTTAATTGCTTAGATATTGAGTTTATCTAAGACTGTTGAGTAAATGGAATACTTCATAGTTATTGGTCATTCTATGTGATTTAAAGTGTCTTAACCCGAGCAAACCAATTGTTTGGCTTGCTTGAATTGTTGATTTGTATTTGGTATGTATGCTGTTGGTTATGTATGATTGTTGTTTATATTGGTTTGTTTGTTAGTGGGTGAAACAAATTAAATATTTCATTTTATATAATTATTAACTCCTTTTGGATTATATAAGTGAAATACAGGTTATGGAAGCAACTGCCACTGCTTTTGGTTTCACAATTAAGTGTTAATTGCCCGACAACGAGGTACGTTCTTGGATTACGGTTTTATAGTGTTATTATATTGTTTTTCCCATTATTGGGATATATTATTTGAGATATTGTGATATATATTGTTATATTTGATATTATATTTTCTCCTGAGCTTCTCCGTACAAAGGAGACTCTGCCGAAATTTTCCGTAAGTTTTAGACTTAGAAAATTTTTGAATTTTTTTTTCAAACTTTATTAATTTGAGTATAAAAAGATTTAATGGTTATAAATTGGTATATTTTATTTAAATTAATTAATTTTGTAAATTTGTTTGATTATAAAGTCAGTATTTTTGAATAAGTTATATTGATTACTTCATCATCATCGACGTTCATTTTCGAGTTTCTAAGTGGGAAGGCCACCGTAGTAGTTTTACTGCAGATTTATTTGGATAAATAAATATAAATTTCAAATTATTTTAAATAAAATTGGATATATAAATTGTAAGTGTATACATCTTTCTATTATTTTAAAATGATTTGAAATTTAACACGGTATTTAGTTCACAAGTTTCTGTTAATTAATAGTTTCGATTGTTGTAGTGAAATGGAATGTAACTAATTAATAATTGGAACCTCTAATTAAAATAAAAGATTTAAATGCTAGGTTATAAATGAAATAACAAGAAAGTTGAAATATGTATTCTATAAAAAAGCAAAGGATATGATTTTTGAACATTAAATTAATTTAAAAGAAATGAGATAAACTTGTATAAATTTCAATTGCATTCTTAAGGCATATATATAACTTACCAAATATTAAAAGCTCTAATGTTTAATAAGAAAATGTAGTAGAATATTATACAAGTAAAAGTTTGAAATAATGAAAGTATTCAATGAAATTCTTTAATAATTAAGAATTTGATGTCGTAGTTGCTATAAACTTATGTTATAATTGAAATATTACTGTAATAAATTGTGATAGCAAGTAAGTATTATAAGAAAGTAACTAAAAACTTAAGTAGATGAATTGATGTGCTAAGAAACTGAATTGAACATAAATACTATAAATAAATGAATGTAAATAAATGAAGTTATGCAATAATGAACGAATGAATAAATATAATGCAATAAAAAGAAATTGGCATGACCTTAATAGATGAAAATGAATAATTGTAAGTAATAAATGAAAATAAATGAAATAAACACTGAATAAGTGAATGGAAATAAAAGTTTGTATGGAATAAATGTAAATTAAAGGATGAATCAGTATATGAATGAAAAGGAGTTTAAACAATAAATGCTATGAAATGGAATTAATAAGAATGAACTTGATCTATTGTTTGAAACTGTTGTTTGTTTTGATTTATGATTTGTTTGGGTAAAAGATACTTTTAATTGCTTAGATATTGAGTTTATCTAAGACTGTTGAGTAAATGGAATACTTCATAGTTATTGGTCATTCTATGTGATTTAAAGTGTCTTAACCCGAGCAAACCAATTGTTTGGCTTGCTTGAATTGTTGATTTGTATTTGGTATGTATGCTGTTGGTTATGTATGATTGTTGTTTATATTGGTTTGTTTGTTAGTGGGTGAAACAAATTAAATATTTCATTTTATATAATTATTAACTCCTTTTGGATTATATAAGTGAAATACAGGTTATGGAAGCAACTGCTACTGCTTTTGGTTTCACAATTAAGTGTTAATTGCCCGACAACGAGGTACGTTCTTGGATTACGGTTTTATAGTGTTATTATATTGTTTTTCCCATTATTGGGATATATTATTTGAGATATTGTGATATATATTGTTATATTTGATATTATATTTTCTCCTGAGCTTCTCCGTACAAAGGAGACTCTGCCGAAATTTTCCATAAGTTTTAGACTTAGAAAATTTTTGAATTTTTTTTTCAAACTTTATTAATTTGAGTATAAAAAGATTTAATGGTTATAAATTGGTATATTTTATTTAAATTAATTAATTTTGTAAATTTGTTTGATTATAAAGTCAGTATTTTTGAATAAGTTATATTGATTACTTCATCATCATCGCATTCATTTTCGAGTTTCTAAGTGGGAAGGCCACCGTAGTAGTTTTACTGCAGATTTATTTGGATAAATAAATATAAATTTCAAATTATTTTAAATAAAATTGGATATATAAATTGTAAGTGTATACATCTTTCTATTATTTTAAAATGATTTGAAATTTAACCCGGTATTTAGTTCACAAGTTTCTGTTAATTAATAGTTTCGATTATTGTAGTGAAATAGAATGTAACTAATTGATAATTGGAACCTCTAATTAAAATAAAAGATTTAAATGCTAGGTTATAAATGAAATAACAAGAAAGTTGAAATATGTATTCTATAAAAAAGCAAAGGATATGATTTTTGAACATTAAATTAATTTAAAAGAAATGAGATAAACTTGTATAAATTTCAATTGCATTCTTAAGGCATATATATAACTTACCAAATATTAAAAGCTCTAATGTTTAATAAGAAAATGTAGTAGAATATTATACAAGTAAAAGTCTGAAATAATGAAAGTATTCAATGAAATTCTTTAATAATTAAGAATTTGATGTCGCAGTTGTTATAAACTTATGTTATAATTGAAATATTACTGTAATAAATTGTGATAGCAAGTAAGTATTATAAGAAAGTAACTAAAAACTTAAGTAGATGAATTGATGTGCTAAGAAACTGAATTGAACATAAATACTATAAATAAATGAATGTAAATAAATGAAGTTATGCAATAATGAACGAATGAATAAATATAATGCAATAGAAAGAAATTGACATGACCTTAATAGATGAAAATGAATAATTGTAAGTAATAAATGAAAATAAATGAAATAAACACTGAATAAGTGAATGGAAATAAAAGTTTGTATGGAATAAATGTAAATTAAAGGATGAATCAGTATATGAATGAAAAGGAGTTTAAACAATAAATGCTATGAAATGGAATTAATAAGAATGAACTTGATCTATTGTTTGAAACTGTTGTTTGTTTTGATTTATGATTTGTTTGGGTAAAAGATACTTTTAATTGCTTAGATATTGAGTTTATCTAAGACTGTTGAGTAAATGGAATACTTCATAGTTATTGGTCATTCTATGTGATTTAAAGTGTCTTAACCCGAGCAAACCAATTGTTTGGCTTGCTTGAATTGTTGATTTGTATTTGGTATGTATGCTGTTGATTATGTATGATTGTTGTTTATATTGGTTTGTTTGTTAGTGGGTGAAACAAATTAAATATTTCATTTTATATAATTATTAACTCTTTTTGGATTATATAAGTGAAATATTGGTTATGGAAGCAACTGCTACTGCTTTTGGTTTCACAATTAAGTGTTAATTGCCCGACAACGAGGTACGTTCTTGGATTACGGTTTTATAGTGTTATTATATTGTTTTTCCCATTATTGGGATATATTATTTGAGATATTGTGATATATATTGTTATATTTGATATTATATTTTCTCCTGAGCTTCTCCGTACAAAGGAGACTCTGCCGAAATTTTCCGTAAGTTTTAGACTTAGAAAATTTTTGAATTTTTTTTCAAACTTTATTAATTTGAGTATAAAAAGATTTAATGGTTATAAATTGGTATATTTTATTTAAATTAATTAATTTTGTAATTTTGTTTGATTATAAAGTCAGTATTTTTGAATAAGTTATATTGATTACTTCATCATCATCGACATTCATTTTCGAGTTTCTAAGTGGGAAGGCCACCGTAGTAGTTTTACTGCAGATTTATTTGGATAAATAAATATAAATTTCAAATTATTTTAAATAAAATTGGATATATAAATTGTAAGTGTATACATCTTTCTATTATTTTAAAATGATTTGAAATTTAACTCGGTATTTAGTTCACAAGTTTCTGTTAATTAATAGTTTCGATTATTGTAGTGAAATGGAATGTAACTAATTAATAATTGGAACCTCTAATTAAAATAGAAGATTTAAATGCTAGGTTATAAATGAAATAACAAGAAAGTTGAAATATGTATTCTATAAAAAAGCAAAGGATATGATTTTTGAACATTAAATTAATTTAAAAGAAATGAGATAAACTTGTATAAATTTCAATTGCATTCTTAAGGCATATATATAACTTACCAAATATTAAAAGCTCTAATGTTTAATAAGAAAATGTAGTAGAATATTATACAAGTAAAAGTATGAAATAATGAAAGTATTCAATGAAATTCTTTAATAATTAAGAATTTGATGTCGTGGTTGCTATAAACTTATGTTATAACTGAAATATTACTGTAATAAATTGTGATAGCAAGTAAGTATTATAAGAAAGTAACTAAAAACTTAAGTAGATGAATTGATGTGCTAAGAAACTAAATTGAACATAAATACTATAAATAAATGAATGTAAATAAATGAAGTTATGCAATAATGAACGAATGAATAAATATAATGCAATAAAAAGAAATTGACATGACCTTAATAGATGAAAATGAATAATTGTAAGTAATAAATGAAAATAAATGAAATAAACACTGAATAAGTGAATGGAAATAAAAGTTTGTATGGAATAAATGTAAATTAAAGGATGAATCAGTATATGAATGAAAAGGAGTTTAAACAATAAATGCTATGAAATGGAATTAATAAGAATGAACTTGATCTATTGTTTGAAACTGTTGTTTGTTTTGATTTATGATTTGTTTGGGTAAAAGATACTTTTAATTGCTTAGATATTGAGTTTATCTAAGACTGTTGAGTAAATGGAATACTTCATAGTTATTGGTCATTCTATGTGATTTAAAGTGTCTTAACCCGAGCAAACCAATTGTTTGGCTTGCTTGAATTGTTGATTTGTATTTGGTATGTATGCTGTTGGTTATGTATGATTGTTGTTTATATTGGTTTGTTTGTTAGTGGGTGAAACAACTTAAATATTTCATTTTATATAATTATTAACTCCTTTTGGATTATATAAGTGAAATACAGGTTATGGAAGCGGTAGGATCGATTTCACCCTAGAGGGGGGTGAATAGGGTGATAGTGTTAATTATAAAAATTATTGCGGAAGTGTATATTAATTTTAACATAGATCACAGCAGAATAAACACAGATAATAGAAGAATAATAAATGCAGAAATAGAACGACACAGAATTTACCCAGCTTTGGCAAAACCCTGCCTACGTGCTTCCCCCATGGTTTCTACTAGAAATTAGATAGTCCCTCGCTTACACCTGTAAACTCGCGACACCCGCTATCGACTAAATCTAACTCTACGCTCAAAACCCTGCCACAACTCAGCCATTGAGTTGAGAATTCTCAAGCTACGCCACGTAGCTTGTCCCCTAGTCACACGACTAGAAATAACAACGGTTTAAAGTTTAAAAACAAATTTAAACAACAATTTAAAAATAAAAACCCTAATTAAAAAATTAAAACCCCTTAAAATAAAGGCCGGCCCCCTTTTATATTTTAACCCGTTCCTTTTAGTTTCTTCGTTCCTTTATTTGGATATGGTGGCCTTTTTCCTTTGCTTGCAAATTAGGGCTTTGTATCTCGAAGCGCCTGTTTTTAATTCGATCGAATCAGTGATGATTTGCGAATTTCCTTGATCGATTTGATTCCTCGTTGCTCACTGCGGCTGCTTCGTTGATCGAATTCCTTCCTTGCTTCGGTATGTAATTATATGCTTTTGCTTTTACTGATTTTATGCTTGATTGAATTCGATGCACTAATTGCCGATGATGATTGGGTTATATATGCGTTCGATCTCCTTTATTTTCGTTCGTGTAAACTTATTTGAATTTGTCAAATATTCATCTCGGCCACTTGATTTTTTTTTGATGTTGAGATTGATCTCTGACTTCTTCAGTTTTCTTGAATCTTACGGTATTGATTTTGGCTTGGTTCGATACCTTTATTCTCAAGGTTCTGACTTTTTCATACTTTGACTTCGTCTTGGTCTTTTGATTACGTGAATTTTTGGCTTAATCACCCTTGATGTTGAACTCGGTCTTCACTGATCATGTTTACTCCAGCCATTTGATTTCTTAAACTAAACTTCTGGATATTAATCGAAACTGCACACTTGCTTGCTTCGTTGTCATTGACTTGTTTAACCTCGGCTTTGATTCTGGCCTTGATAAAATTGATTTGCTATTTTTGTATCATACTCGACTTTGGTCATTTGTTTTGAAAACTGCAGCTTGATGCTTGCATCCCTCTTGCTGTTTACTGGAGTCAGTGGTTGATGCATTGTGGTGTCTAGTATTTGATTATATGATATTGTGATGATTTGCATTGTGCTTATGTCCACTGATGCTTCGAGTCTGCAATTGTTGTTTTGAATAACAGCTCGACCATATGCATATTACAACTTGTACATGCTTTGATTTTCATTTTACATCACTTGAACTTGCTTTTGTCTCGGCCTGAACCTTTGCATTACATACATATGTATATGCTCACTATCTTTGTACCTGTGCATATATGTTTACTGTTCGAGTTCATTGTTCAGTTGATTCATTGATGCATTGCCTTTATGGTCTTCACTTTTGTATAGTCTGCACATGTTACTTGTATCACTTGATGTCTTCATTTGGTTCGAGACAGTGATCATTTATGGCATAGTTTGTATTCTCTGTTTGAATTTGCATCGTGTCACTTGTATACTGCAGCTTGGTCTTGCCTTGGTTCTGGCCATTCCTTGTTGCCTTGTTGCAGTTTGATTGTGCTGTTTACCCATGTACATGCTTCACTGTATCTTTATTCATGTTGGTTTAGTTTGTGCACTTGCTTGAGTTACTGCAGCTTGTAGTTTGGCTTTGATGTTGTACACTGTTTACTGTTAGTCGAGTTTAGTTGATCATGTTGCATTGTGAACTTTTGTGTTGGTTCCATTGTTGCATCTCTGACCTGTGCATTCCATTCTCGTGTGTTCATCCCTGTAGTATATGCTACTGTCTACTTGAGTTTGCTTTGATGCACTGTTGAATTTGTGTAGACTGTGCATTACACTTGAGTTGAATCCAGTTTCACAACTCGGGTTTGACCTTGTGCTGAAGTCGAGATTTTATTTATGTTGCACCTGAGTTGAACCCGTCTTTTTATTTGGGTTTGACCTTGTGCTCACCTGTCCCTGTAGCATTATCAAGTGTATATCGGTGTGCACGGCCTTGTGGCATATACAGTGATACACTGTGTATGTCACAAGTTGTTCGTGTATGACGAATTCAAATATGAATGATGACGAACAACCCAAATAACTGAGGCAAATATTATTTTCAAAAACCATATTTTATTTTATATTGCAAAAATATTTTCTTTTCAATTTTACTGCGTTAGTGAATATTTTTGCAGATTGCTCAGATGTTGGATTCTAACTGGAATGAAGTTGAAGATTAACTACGAGTATGAGTGATATGTAGTGAGGAATTTATTGAATTGTGATGTAATTGTAATCAAATTTGTATATGTATAGTGAGAGCTTGAATTTGTACTATCAAAATTGTAATAAATATTTGTTTGAATAAAATATTCGTTTGAATTCAAATTCCGTGTTATTTATTTTATTCAACAAATATTTACTTAATCTGTGAAAAATAAAATAGTACATTATCAAATACATTTAAACGAATGTATATATGTTTATTATCATCGAACAAAAATCATATAAGCGCATATTCAACAATCTTCCCCTTTTGATGATAACAGACATATATTTAAGATTTTGAATATGTTAAATGTATTTGATCATTCATATGCTCTAATTGCTCCCCCTATTTAAATGCTTCCTCTCTACACAAAGCTCCCCCTACATATATGCATGCAAATAAAAATATGCAAATGAACCTAGATGCAAATAGAAAATTATTTGACCTTTGCTTGATTTATTTAACAAAATCTTAACTTTTCTCTCCCCCTTTTGTTATCAGCAAAAGAATAATAGTATTAGAGAAAATAGAGATAAAGTGACCGATATTAATTCAACATTAAAACTCAGTTGAATATAAATATTGAATTTCAATAAAAAATCAAACAAAAATCATAAATATTTTGTTAGGCGCATATTCCACTTTTAGAATGATGGGAATTATGTCATCGTATAAAACCATACAGTTGTGTCTATTTGTGGTATATTTATATTAGGAATTTGAATATCTACTAACCATGCATAATCGTTAGGACTTTTAAATGAGATTAGTAGTATTCCAATTTTATTTAAAAAAAATGAAATCAAGTATCTTCTAACCACGCATAACCGTGAGGACTTTTAAATGGGATTAGAATCAACTTGTTTATTTTAAAAATCAACTTTTGATATGCGTTCCATACATGCATAACCGTGAGGACTTTTAAATGAGCATGGAAGCACATAACAAATTCCAAGTAATTCACCCATGCATAACCATGAGGACTTTTAAATGAGAGTGAATACTTTGGTATTTATTATTATTATTATTATTATTATCTTTAATTTTAAAAAAAATGTAAAAACGAACGATTTCTGTTTAAAGTACCACATATCGACAAACTATATAGAATTTTGATGAGTGATGGTTGTTAGAAATATGATAGAGATAGAGATGGTCATGGAATTTTTACCAACAAAAAGTTTCATAACTCTTGTTTAAATTTCTAAAGAAATTTTCTAATTATACTTTCTCAAGTTATAATCAATATCAACCCTCATCACTTTTTCAATCACTATTTGTCTTTTTAATAATCATTAGGGAGTCAGATTAGTCAAAAATAGTCATTTAAAAAACAAATTCAAAAATAATTATGAAATCAATTTTTCAAGATGACTAATATGAAAATATGGTCAAAAATGATTTTCTCGAGGGGTTTTATAAGAAAATTTCTGCTATTTGAAAATTATTTGAAATGAAAAATATGCAGATATTTTCTTTGAAAAACGATGCAGTTACTAAATGTCTCAAAAATCACGTTCAACTAGTAATTTTTCTATCAACTAGATTACCAGTATAATCTGCATTTGAATTTCTTTTCCACTCAAAAGTTATCATTAATTGAATTTGATCGACCAAACCATGAAGCGTGCATCAAAAATTTCAAACTCAATTTTAACAGCAATTTAAATGACATTCTCTTGAATTTGAAATGAAGCCGTGTAAATAATCAAAAACCATGAATATAGAGTTAGCCGAATTATAACCAAATGTATTCTTATCCAACAAAACACTATTTTTAATCCAAAATGATATATATGAAGTAATTCAAAGAATCTAGAGATTATTATAGTGTTTTTGGCATAAGAATATAATTGGCCAACTATGTTGAATAAGTCAGAGTCAAAATCATCATCTTTTCATCATCTCAATATTGGCTGATTTTAATTCAGAATATGGTGCAGATTATCACATTTAATATATCGTTCAATACGTACCATTAGCTATTTTACCTTCACGATATTTTTTCGTTATTGTCTATTGTGATTCTGTCACCTTTGAACTAGGCTAAGGAACTTTGCTTTGTCGCCCGTTGTTTTTCTGGAACAGCCAAAAAAAATCCAGAGAACACTATTGTTGTTCCTTAGCCTGCCACCATACCTACACGATGAGAGATAGGTCCATGGTTGTTAGTGGCAGAATATTTAGAAAAATAATTTTGTGAAGACCCAAAACTATTTATAATTGTTCCCTTCGGCACCTAAATTTGTTTAACTTTGAGAGATTTTATATTTGTGCCTTTTGGAACCCAAATCGGTATAGTTTTCACATGTTTGGGTCTATACCAACAATTATTGTGATCGTGTCCAAATTTTCTATAAATTGTGCACATTAAATTTTCTCGATTAATCTCATTTCTAACATTTTTAGATTGATTATGTCCAAGTCCTTGTCTAACTGTATTAACAGTTTGTTTCCCTAATAGCATATTCAACGATTTTCCACTTTTTGAAAATTTATCTAAAGTCGTTGACAATTGTTGGACTTGTGTTTTGAGAGATTCATTTTCGTTCAATAATTATGTGCACTTTTTAATAGAATTTTCTCTTCTAGTATTTTCATTCTCTTTTAAAATCAGAATTTCATTTTCAAGCGATTTCATTTTAATTTCTGATTTTTTAATTTCATCTTCGAATGTTGGACACTTATCACACTTAGGGATCCTACTTTGATAGGTTTTAACTAATTGATCAAGTTGTTCATTTAATTCTATCAAAGTAACTTTTTATGATTCAAGTTTAGCATATTTTTCCCTAAGTCGTTCAAAACAGCCATTTACTTCGTGGAAATAAATAAGTAATTCAAAGTGAGTAAGTTTTGATACCTCGCTTGGCTCGTCATCGTCGCTATCAGTTATATTCCCTTGAAGGCACATATCTGCTTTCCCACTCTCACTGCTAGAACTTTGATTATCTTCATCACTTGTATTCCACGTGGCTGCAAAACTTTTCCTTTTTGATTTCTTTTTAAAGTCGCGTTGATTTTGAGGACAATTGGGCTTGACGTGTCCGGGTTGGTTGCACTTGTGATAGATGATCTTCTGTTCTTCAGAGTAGTCTAGTGCTTTGGTTATTCTGCTTTTCGCTTTTTGAATTCGAGCTGAATTTCCATATTTGTAACTCCATCTTTTGAATTTCTTTATTAATAGCTCCAATTCTGCTGCTGCATCATCATCGTCATCGTCATCACTTTCAGTTGTTCCTTTGAGAGCTATTGATTTCTTTCGAGTATCTCCTCCTTCACGCTCTTCCTTGAATTTCATTTCTAGCTCATAAGTGGTGAGATTTCCGATGAGTTCTTCAACTTTCATTTGTTTTAAGTCTTTTGATTCTTGAATGGCAGTCACTTTCGCTTCAAATTTTCGTGGAAGGACTCTGAGTATTTTTTGGACTATCTCCAACTCTGTGTATGATTTTCCAAGAGCTTTTGATTTATATACGATATTGGAAAGTCGTCGATGCATCTCTTTAACATTTTCTTCCTTCGCCATTGTGAAGTTCTCGTATTAGCTGCTTAGCATGGCAAGGCGAGATTCTTTGACTTGAGATGTTTCTTCGTGAGTCACTTCTAGTGTGTGCCATATTTCCTGCGCAGTTAGACAATGTGAGACACGATTAAATTCAAATTGATCCAATGAACAGATAATAGAATTCATAGCTTTTGCATTTGTATTTTGTAATTTATTTTCTAGTTCTGTCCATTGTTCCTTTGGTTTATCTACTTCCTGATTATCCACAGTTATAGTCGGTGTTCTATAACCTGTCTCAACAATATTCCAAGCGTCAATGGTTTTCAGAAAGATTTCCATCCTATTTTTCCAATAAGCATATTCACCATTGAACATTGGTGGTCTAACTATGGATTGACCCTCAGCAAAAGCAGTATTAAAAGAAGCCATTTTAAAAATTCAAATTTTTAAAACAAAAATTGGTTTTTGTAAAATCAAATTTTTAGAACAAAAACGGCTTTTGTTCCTAGCTCTGATACCACTTGTAGGATCGATTTCACCCTAGAGAGGGGGGGGGGGTGAATAGGGTGATAGTGTTAATTATAAAAAATATTACGGAAGTGTATATTAATTTTAACACAGATCACAGCAGAACAAACACAGATAATAGCAGAATAATAAATGCAGAAATAGAACGACACAGAATTTACCCAGCTTTGGAAAAACCCTGCCTACGTGCTGCCCCCAAGGTTTCTACTAGAAATTAGATAGTCCCTCGCTTACACACGTAAACTCGCGACACCCGCTATCGACTAAATCTAACTCTACGCTCAAAACCCTGCCACAACTCAGCCACTGAGTTGCGAATTCTCAAGCTACGCCACATAGCTTGTCCCCTAGTCACACGACTAGAAATAACAACGGTTTAAAGTTTAAAAACAAATTTAAACAACAATTTAAAAATAAAAACCCTAATTAAAAAATTAAAACCCCTTAAAATAAAGGCCGACCCCCTTTTATATTTTAACCTGTTCCTTTTAGTTTCTTCGTTCCTTTATTTGGAGATGGCGGCCTTTTTCCTTTGCTTGCAAATTAGGGCTTTGTATCTCGTAGCGCCTGTTTTTAATTCGATCGAATCAGTGATGATTTGCGAATTTCCTTGATCGATTTGATTCCTCGTTGCTCACCGTGGCTGCTTCGTTGATCGAATTCCTTCCTTGCTTCGGTATGTAATTATATGCTTTTGCTTTTACTGATTTTATGCTTGCTTGAATTCGATGCACTAATTGCCGATGATGATTGGGTTATATATGCGTTCTATCTCCTTTATTTTCGTTCGTATAAACTTATTTGAATTTGTCAAATATTCATCTCGGCCACTTGATTTTGTTTTGATGCTGAGATTGATCTCTGACTTCTTCAATTTTCTTGAATCTTACGGTATTGATTTTGGCTTGGTTCGATACCTTTATTCTCAAGGTTCTGACTTTTTCATACTTTGACTTCGGCTTGGTCTTTTGATTACGTGAATTTTTGGCTTGATCACCCTTGATGTTGAACTCGGTCTTCACTGATCATGTTTACTCCAGCCATTTGATTTCTTAAACTAAACTTCTGGATATTAATCGAAACTGCACACTTGCTTGCTTCGTTGTCATTGACTTGTTTAACCTCGGCTTTGATTCTGGCCTTGATAAAATTGATTTGCTATTTTTGTATCATACTCGATTTTGGTCATTTGTTTTGAAAACTGCAGCTTGATGCTTGCATCCCTCTTGCTGTTTACTGGAGTCAGTGGTTGATGCATTGTGGTGTCTAGTATTTAATTATATGATATCGTGATGATTTGCATTGTGCTTATGTCCACTGATGCTTCGAATCTGCAATTGTTGTTTTGAATAACAGCTCAACCATATGCATATTACAACTTGTACATGCTTTGATTTTCATTTTACATCACTTGAACTTGCTTTTGTCTCGGCCTGAACCTTTGCATTACATACATATGTATATGCTCACTGTCTTTGTACCTGTGCATATATGTTTACTGTTCGAGTTCATTGTTCAGTTGATTCATTGATGCATTGCCTTTGTGGTCTTCACTTTTGTATAGTCTGCACATGTTACTTGTATCACTTGATGTCTTCATTTGGTTCGAGACAGTGATTATTTGTGGCATAGTTTGTATTCTCTGTTTGAATTTGCATTGTGTCACTTGTATACTGCAGCTTGGTCTTTGGTTCTGGCCATTCCTTGTTGCCTTGTTGCAGTTTGATTGTGTTGTTTACCCGTGTACATGCTTCACTGTATCTTCATTCATGTTGGTTTAGTTTGTGCACTTGCTTGAGTTACTGCAGCTTGTAGTTTAACTTTGATGTTGTACACTGTTTACTATTAGTCGCGTTGAGTTGATCATGTTGCATTGTGAACTTTTGTGTTGGTTCCATTGTTGCATCTCTGACATGTGCATTCCATTCTCGTGTGTTCATCCCTATAGTATATGCTACTGTCTACTTGAGTTTGCTTTGATGCACTGTTGAATTTGTGTAGACTGTGCATTACACTTGAGTTGAATCCAGTTTCACAACACGAGTTTGACCTTGTGCTGAGGTCGAGATTTTATTTATGTTGCACCTGAGTTGAACCCGTCTTTTTATTTGGGTTTGACCTTGTGCTCACCTGTCCCTGTAGCATTATCAAGTGTATATCGGTGTGCACGGCCTTGTGGCATATACAGTGATACACTGTGTATGTCACAAGTTGTTCGTGTATGACGAATTCAAATATGAATGATGACGAACAACCCAAATAACTGAGGCAAATATTATTTTCAAAAACCATATTTTATTTTATATCGCAAAAATATTTTCTTTTCAATTTTACTGCGTTAGTGAATATTTTTGCAGATTGCTCAGATGCTGGATTCTAACTGGAATGAAGTTGAAGATTAACTACGAGTGTGAGTGATATGTAGTGAGGAATTTATTGAATTGTGATGTAATTGTAATCAAAATTGTATATGTATAGTGAGATCTTGAATTTGTACTATCAAAATTGTAATAAATATTTGTTTGAATAAAATATTCGTTTGAATTCAAATTTCGTGTTATTTATTTTATTCAACAAATATTTACTTAATCTGTGAAAAATAAAATAGTACATTATCAAATACATTTAAACGAATGTATATATGTTTATTATCATCAAACAAAAATCATATAAGCGCATATTCAATAGAAGCAACTGCTACTGCTTTTGGTTTCACAATTAAGTGTTAATTGCCCGACAACGAGGTACGTTCTTGAATTACGGTTTTATAGTGTTATTATATTGTTTTTCCCATTATTGGGATATATTATTTGAGATATTGTTATATATATTGTTATATTTGATATTATATTTTCTCCTGAGCTTCTCCGTACAAAGGAGACTCTGCCGAAATTTTCCATAAGTTTTAGACTTAGAAAATTTTTGAATTTTTTTTCAAACTTTATTAATTTGAGTATAAAAAGATTTAATGGTTATAAATTGGTATATTTTATTTAAATTAATTAATTTTGTAAATTTGTTTGATTATAAAGTCAGTATTTTTGAATAAGATATATTGATTACTTCATCCCTTCTTTTCCACTTTTTTCCTTTTCGGGGACGAAAAGTTATGAGTGGGGGAGAGTGTAACAACCCGTAAATTTTCGATAATTAAATTTGTTAATTTAATGAATCTTGTTATTTAATATGGAAAGAAATAGAAAGTCGTAATGCAGTAATGTAATAAATACTACAATGAAATGTAACAATGGTAATTAAAGCTAATTATTGATAGATTGAATGAAATTACAATAAATGAAATAGTGTAAGTGTTATACTAGGCTACAAATTGAATATAAGAATACAAACGTAAATATTGAATTTATTTATGAATTAAATTATAGTGAATGGTAATTGAATAAAATCAATGCTCTATAAGTAATTCTAATATTGGTTTGAAAATGATAAACTTATAAGAATGTGACTCAGAGTTAATGGCAGCAATTATTATTAGTTACATACATATTTAATCCGCTAAACTGAATTGGAATTTATCACAACAAATGTAATTAAATATTATTTTAATGTAAATTAAGTTAATATTTGAAAATAACGCCGACTCCATTTATAATATGACAATTGGCTGATTAAAAGAATGGAAATCAAGATTTATTAACTTGAATTTAAATTATAGTAATTGGATTTATTGCAAATAAATGAAATTAGATATTTATATATTATGTTAATGGGAAATTAAGATGAAATTGAGAATATTAATGTAATAAATCATGAACCAATGTAAATTTCATCTATCTGATAATAATGGATTGAATATGAAAGGTCAATTAAATGGAATTATTGGACATTTGATTTATAATTTCTAGATTTATTGAAATTGGAAGTAAAGATGGAAATTTTTGAAATAATTAACATTGAATTAACCTGATTTTTTTTTAAATTGTTATAAATGTCTAAGTTGCCAAAAGCAATAAATTTGTTAATTTTAGAATCAGAGTTGAAATTTGGTTTAATTAATTTAATATTAATTTATTTAATTAACGTAAAAAATAACCATGTTGGCCACTGACTCTGATTTTGACGAAACCAGTTTCATCGAATCCGTAACAGTGAATTATTGTTGGATTTCAAGTTTCATAACAATCGGACTTGTTGTTTGATCGTATGGACTCGAAACGTCTGGAAATAAATTAAATTGAAATCAATTGAAATCAATTTGAAATAACTTGATTTTAGCATAACTTCTTCACATGATGGAATTTGGACTTAAAACCCGTTCCACTGCATTTAAAATATTTAAAAACATCTATTTTGATATATGGGTTGATCCATTTTCTTTTCGGAGTCGAAACAGGCTTTTGGGCCATTTATCGTTCAACGGTCCAAGCCAAGCGTATTCATTCCTCTATTCCTCAGCTCTACCTACATATATCTTGTTATAAACCCTATCAGCCTTTCTATTTCTCATTTCTATACGTATAGAAATTTCTGTTGCTCTTCTTCCTCAATGGCTTAAAACCCTAAATTATCCAATTCAATTTCAATTCAAAAATCAACTTCAAAAATTGAAACTCCTCAATATATATCGAATTATATATCAATTTGAAGCTCTCAATGAGAATAATCCTCTACAGAGATTCGTTTTTCAATTTGAATCATCAGTTGTCCAGAAATTCAAGTTGAACCTCAGCTGTCCATGGACTAGGGTTTTGATTCAGCGGCGGATTCGCGATGATATGGCGATCACGGGGCGGCAATTGGAAGATGTAGTCAAGCAGCACACATATATATGGTTGGAGTATCGAGATGGTTATCGATTTTGGCGCGAATTGGTGATGAACAACCGGATTTTCATTTCGGCCTGGGAGAATTGGGCTTCGTTGCGACACTCGAGATGGAGATCGGATGGGCGACGCAAGGTGGGGAGTCTCGTGGTCCTCTCTGATCGGGGTGAATCGCCATCTAGGCGGCGCGTTGATGGGTAAAACGGTGGCGGCTGTGAAAGCTAGGTCGCATTCGTGTTTTTGCTGTGCGTTTCTGGAGAGAGAGAGGATGCTTGCATGGCAGTGACCTTTGTGTGCATTCTATTTTATTTATTTGTACGAAAATTTAAAATCGTTTAATCTACTAATCGTTATAACTTTTGCATACGAGGTCCATTTTGCGCACGGTTTTCTCCGCTAGGGTCGTATTGAAATTCCGAATATTTGGACACTAGTTTGGACGAATTTTGATATTGTTCAAATTTTGGGTTTAAATTGGATTTAAATTCAATTTAAATTCAAAAGGTGAGTGTTTTAACACACTAACGACTTCTAAATTTCATATGTTTGTTAAATTGATTTATGATTTGATTAGAAATTTATTTATGACTATTTGGCATATTATGAATCATCATCTCAGTTTATTTGAATTTATTTGGATAAATTAGTTATTTAATTTATTATTGAATATAAACTGCTAGTAAATACCTGTTATTTATTATCTGTTCTATATTGATGTTATTGATTGAATTGGATGATGATTAGGAAAACTGTTTGATGATTGATATTGGATGAATTAACGTTGTATTTTATATTGTTATAAACTCTAAGTTGTTATGGATTTTTATTTCATTGGGATTGCGGTTTGAAATGATATATAACCGTATTTATATTTTAAATTGCGGATTGAAGTAATAAATATCCGTATCACTTGACCATAGGATAAAAAATTATATATAGACACCGTGGTCTATATATAAAAATAATTTTGAAATGACTCCTACGGTATTGTAAAGAAATATATCGTTTTATATAAATATTGATTTTAGATGTTATATAAATGTTACTTTAATATAGAATAAGCTTAATAATAAGTTTGATTTTTATTGAGATAATATGATTAAGTATTTAAATTATATTTTATAATGATTTAAATAAATTAAGGTTGGAAGATAAATTGGAAATTTATTTGAAATTGGATTTATTTAAGGATTAAACTCAAATAAGTTGATGTGAAATTTATTAAATTGGAAATTTTAAAGGGGATTTTTTATAACTTGATTTTGGGTTAAGGTAAATTAAATGAGTATTCCGAGTATAAATAAAGTGAAGGAAATATTTAGTTATTTGTAATTTGGGATTTATTTAAATGATAAAGGATTTATTAAGTAAAATATTTTGAAACTAAATAATAGAAAATTGAATTTAATATATATATATATATATATATATGAAATTATCGAACTTAGTTTTGAAATTGTTGAATACTTAAAGTTTAAAATATATTGAATTTGAAATGATTTATTTTGTAGCGACCCTGGATTTCGGCCCTTGTTATTTTAATAAACGTTTAATCTAATTAAATATAAAATGTGAACTGATCATATTTAAATATATATGATTTTGGAAATATTGCCATCTATTTATATAAAATGTATTTTAAAAAGAGATTGATTTGGGAATTGAAATAAGTATTTCAATAATATGCACAATAAAAATCTATCTTATATAATTACTTAAAATACTTTACATTTATATTTAGTATAAAATAATATATATAGATAATAATGTTTGAAATTATAAAATAATTTTCTTAACAATATTATTAATAAAATTTAACTCATATAATTAAATTAAAATGCTGTATATTGTTAACATTTGTTAAATGAATACATATACTTGATAATGTTTAAAATTTAAAATCTAATCCTAGCAATATAAAATAATAAATGTAAAATGTAGGTCAAACATATGAATGTAATTTAAAAATTGATAGTTAGAATATAAGATATAAATATAAGTAAGTAAACTTATGAAATACAATTTAAATGTTGAAGGCTAAAATACAAAATAAAAATAAAAATAATAGACAAATGAATAAGTTTATAAATAAAATATGAAAGTAAGCAATTAAGTAACAGAATAAAACACTTAGCAATGTAATATGAAATGAACAAAGTTATATATATATAGTTGTACTCACCAAGAATCAAAGTCAGGCTGCACTAAAACAATAACTAAAATATATAAATGTGAACAAGCCTCTTAAACAAGACAAAAGCAATTAATGAAGCTACAAACTAATTATATTACTGCATAATATATTTACATATGTACAATTCTAAGAAGATGAATTATTACTATAACCTGCATATACACATGAATAATGAAAAGAAGACAAAACATTTACATCAAGTACAAAATATCTTTGCACTAAGAACATGTAGCCGAGATAAGTAAACTTTCAGCTAATATTAAACATGTAAACAAATATCTTTGTACCTATAGCCAATATTAATTGGTTGTAAACAAATGGGAAGACACATACATTAAATAGCACAACTATTTGTCAAAGTAATCATCGCAGCCGAAATATATATTCTCATTTCACATTGCAGTGTATTCAAACCTGGTCAATACAAGTAAGACTTGTACCAGTTAAACCTTCAACTGTTATCTATTTATACACATCATGTTATTGTGTTCGTTTACAAAACTTAATAGTAAACTTAGTAGTAAAACTGAGATAAGAAAGAAGAAAAATAAACAAACACCTTGTCTTTGAAAACCCAATAAAGTTCAACAGCATCATCAAAGCTTAAGCCTGGGAAGCAAATCAAATCACTGTGTTCATCTGGGAAGCAAGACACAACCATATTCTCTGTAAATCAATTCAAGTGAGTAAACTTATTCAAAATATAACTTTAAATAAGTGATTCATGACAAATTGATATGCTAATGCATGATATTCTGGAATGCTTTACTATTTACTATAAGTTCTGTATATGGTTGTTCTTTCAGGTTCCAACATTTTTTTTCTGAGGCAAAGACAACAAAACAGTGATTTGATCAAACCTTTTTATATAAAATCCTTGTCTCTAAGTAGTAACATCACTAAATAAATTAGTTTAAGTTTAAGATTTAGGTTTGTATCATATTTTTTAGTAGCAGTGAAAGATAAGTACTGTAAACACCAATTTACAGTAAAAATAAAAATAAGATCAAAATTCGAATAACTCGAATCATAAACTTGAATTTGTATATTGAAACTACACCCAAAAATATGATTTTTAAGATAAAAATTATAATTTGTAGTTAACAATTTTGGGAGCAGTTAGATAGTAAGCCAAAAATGCATTTTTGTGAAATTCTGATGATTCAAACAATTATAGTTGTTGTAATTCAACATGGAGCTTGTGTATTGATTCTAGATCAACAGAAAAATGCGAGAAAAATTTTCAATTGCAAGGATTTTGGGATTGAATCAAAAGTAGGGTTTTAGTGCAAATGTTTTTTATGCTCTGTAAAATTTTGATTTCGGCACATGAGTCAACCGAGTGGAACGTGAGTTTAGGTGGAGTTTGGTGGGGATGTGAGCGACGTTCTGGTGGAGTTTCATCACCTCCGGTGATGGATGGTGGCCGTACGAGGGACTTTTCGGTGGGTGTATGCGTCGCAGGTTCGAGCTTCAGGCAAATTTTTGCCTTCGACCTATTCGTGTTGTTTTGTGTGAAGAATTCGTATGTGCGAACGAATTGGGGTTTGTGGACGTGGTCGCGAGCCACCGGAGGAGAGGCACACCACCGTGCACGTGCACGGTGGCGTAAGCGTGTCAGTGAGATTGTGGGTGCTCTGTATCGAGTGATACTCGAGTGGGTACTCGAGTAAGGTGGTAGGATGGCTCGAGATAGGACTCGCGTTTGCGTGAGTAGCTTCTGCAGTTTTTAACTTTGCTTATATAAAAACAAATTAAAGTGAGGAGAAGAATAGAACAGGAAAAGGGAGAAGAAGGGGGAATAGGAAAGATGGGACGCGGGGAAATCACGAGAGAAACTCGGAGTTTTCTCGAGTAAAGGGCAGTGCGGTCTCGAGTGCTTTCCCATAGGACGTGCATAATAATTTTTGTGTAAATGTTAACTAAGTTAAATTAAACAATAGTTAGTTAGTTAGTTTAAATTTAAAAGTTACTTAAGAAAAGTCTGTAGAGATAGGTGACTAATAATAAGTAATTAGAATGTAATTTCTACTTGAAATTTTAAATTGATAATTTTAAATTGATTTTGTAATAATAATATAATAAATAAATCATATGTTAAATCGATTTAAATCGTAAGAATGTTAGCTAATTACTTGGAAGTTAATTCATAAATAATAATTAATTTAAGTGGTTAATTGAAGACTATATAGTTAATAAAATTGATGATAGATGGTTAGTTTAAATAATTTGTGATATCTGAGTAACTAATTAATCTATAATAAGTAAGTTATGAAATTAATAATTAATAATTGGTAATCAACTAGTTAACTGAGTAATTAAGTAATAATAAATGAATAAATAGTTGGTTATCAAGGAATTTAATCATGAATCGATAGTTAATTAATTAAGTAGCTTGATTAAGAATTAATTGTTGATTGATTAAGTAATTAGCAGTTAATAAAAGGGTAATTAAGTTTTATTAATAAATAGTTAAAGTTTTTAATTAATGATCAGGTAATAGTTAATTATGTAATTAAAGTTAAATCACTTGAGTAGGGAAGTAACTAAATTAATAGTGTGAAATAAAATGTAATTAGGATTTAATAGTTGATTAATAAATCATTAAGACAATTTGAAAAGAAATAAGTAATTAATTGTAAGTAAATAATTTGAAAGGAAATAAGTAATTAAATGCTAATCAACGATTAAGCAAACAGGATCAAGCGATGAATTCTCAAGTAATTGATTTTAAATCAAATTAATTGCAATGAGAATTTAAATGATTGCTTATGGGTTGTTGTGTATGTAGAATGTCTGGTTTGTGATGTTTAAATTTATGATATTCTGTGATGCTCTCTGATATGCCGTAATATATCTATGATGTTTGTATATGTTTTATCTGTGATAAATGCTATGTTAATTCAATTGTTGAATTGAAATTATCTAAACTGTTAAGTTAATTAGACAACTTGGCCCTTAAAATGGCGTTTGGATTTGATGAGACCGGGATCGGATTTGCTACATTACAGCGTGATAGGGAGTTCTCGCTTTGCGTTAGGTGGCGAACGGGAGACTCTTACCCCTACATGCCCCCGGGGATAGTATAAGGTCTTGCGGGGTTGGTTGCGAGTCGAGAGGCTGGCCGTAAAAGCAAACCCGAGGTATCACTGTGAGCCACAACGGGGCTGGGATGGTTGAAAAGCCTACCGGTCGTGAGCCGTTGCTGATGGTTGAAAAGCCTAGGACGTCACAGTTGGTATCAGAGCATTGGTTGGTGATAACCTTGGCTCTGGTAGTGATTACTCATAGACTAGAGTCAGTAGTACTCTAAAATGAGTTTGAGTGTATTAATAGATATGAGCGCGTACTTGTTAGTGAATATAAAATTGTTTTTATATTGTGTTGACTTATTTGTTGAGTGTTTATGAATTCTGGTCGATGTGTGGGACGCCATTTCATCGATAGGGATTTCTAAACTCTTAAACAAGATAGACCGACATAGTATTGTTTTTAAAGATAGGGTAAATGAAATAATTTTACCCAAAATTATATTTTGATATAAAAGAAATATTTTTCTGAAATAACTATATATACTTGGATATTTGATTGTTAATAGTACAATCAAATAAAATTTTAAATGTGAGTGGTTTATAACCAAATAAAATTATTTAAGAATGATTTTAAATAAAAAGGAATATAATTAAAATTAGATTAAAACGGAATTTAAGTCCCGGGAATTTGAAAGGTGTTTAAATGAAGTTAAACGAAAGGATTTGAGAATTTAAAATCTTGGGAATGTTTGAAATGTTTTTCCAAAGATTTAAAGGCAATGATGGAATATTGTTTTGGAAAATATTGTTGAATGGAAATTATTTTGAAAAGAATTTGTGGAAGTAAGGAAGCACTAAACTCACGTCAGTCGCTGGAAAATAATCCTGATGATGATGGCCACATCATCAGTATTCATTTTCGAGTTTCTAAAGTGATGGATTGCTGCCAGGATAGTTAGTCATGATATTGTTTGGGCTTGTTGGGTATATAAGTTGTTTTAGAAATTTTCAAAAGGAGAAAATTTGTTTTGGTGAAAACAAGTGTTTGGGATTTGGAAATTTGATTTGATATACCAAGTGGGTAAGTGTAGTTATCCTTTCAAAATGGTTTGGAAATGAAAACCGGGCAATTGAATTCTAAGAATTCTAATTAATAATGTGAAAGGTTTGAATAAATCAACTATTGGATTTATAAAGTAAAGTTGATATTAATATGATGAAATTGGGAATTTTAATCCGGGAATTAAAATTTAACTTAAGTAAATGAAAATAGGGAAACATATTGGAGCTTAACCCGAGATAAGTTAAATGGAATTGCAGTTCAAAATGAACCTAATTGGCTATAAAGTTTGAAGGTAAAATGATTGTAATTGTGAGGTGGAAATTTATACCTTAAGATGCTAAGTGTTATATATATAAATAATCTGGAATTATGATTATAAGATGAAATGACCCAAATGAGTAATATAAGCTGTTAAGTAGATAAATAAATTTTGAGCTCATATATTGAGAAATAAAATTTTAAGAATGGTAAGTAGCTAAATTTAACTGAAGTTGAGTTGGAATAAAATTGAATTCAAGTGAATTCAATCGAGTTACTGATAATATTGAATGAAATAAAATTCTTAAGTAAATAAGTAAGTAATGAATTGAGTTAAAATTGGTGTGAGTTGTAAACAAATCTAATTCAAGCATAAATTGAATGACTTTATTATAAACTCAATAATAAATTGTTCATGTAAATTTAAAAATGGATAAAAGAATAAACTAATCAGTAAATAAACGGGATTTGATTAAAAGAAAATCAAATCAAAGATTTGAATGGGAATTGGTGGAATAGAATAAACTTAAGTTGTTAGGTGGAATAGTTTGAAGGAAATAATAGCATGAGTAAATTGTGAAATGGTTGTTTAAAATATTGGTTGTTGAGTTTGATAAAATGGTTTGAAATCAAACCTGTTGAAATGAAAGAAAATGCAATGAAAGGATTGTTAATAAATTAATTGTGGTGGAGTCGAGTGTAAATTGAGTTGGAATCAATTTAAGATTAGCTATAAAGCTTAAGTGATTGTTTATTCACAATAATATTGTTGAATTGCATAAGGAAATGGGTTGTTTAAAGTAAATGGGATTGAATAAAATTTTATGAATTGTTAGAAGCAGAATAAGATGATTTTGAATACGAGTCTGTTTTGCTTAAGCAAGTAAGTTGTAAATCACTTTAACTAAAAAGGAATGATTTGAAAATCGATTGGAAATAATTGTAATAAGTGTTGGAAACCTTACATATGTGCTTTTGGAAATATGTAATGCTAAACAAATGGAAGCTCTGTCAAAACTTTTTAGAATTTGAAAAAAACTAGCAACAAAACAATTTCAAATTGGAAATTAAAAGTAAACTAGTGGATGAGACTAATTGAAATAATAATAATAATAATATGAATCAGTTTAAATGAAAGATAGACAATAAAATTAAATATTCATAGTTGAAGATAAATTGAATTCACAAGAATTTGGAAATTCAGATTTAAATAAAAAGATATTAAAGCTAAAATGGTAAAGTAATAATATAAGGGAATATATAATGCTTATATTAAACTTAAGAAATGAATGGTGAAATTCTTAAGTAATATTTAATATTGAGAAAATTATTCCAAGTGGATAGAATCAGAATAATGTGAATAAAAGAAAATTGATATGGTTGATAATCAATGGATATAAAATACGTAGGATGTACGTATATTATTTTATTTGCATAACAATTTAATCCAGATTCGAGCACAGAATTTCGAGATAGTTATATTGATCCGAGTTAGGATTTTTCACTCGATTTTCGACGACGAACCATGGATTTGGATTTTGATTGATTCTGGAACTTCTCTATCATAGTTGTGAATATGCAAGGAGAACGACAGTTTCTGATCAAGAAAACAGTTCTGAGTCAGCACTAGAAAGTCGGGTGGACGATACTAGTTCGGAAATGAAATTGTGTGATTGAGCGAGCGATCGAATTTGATATTGCGTACGAATGGTATATGTACATCGTACGGGCTTAATTGAATAGATTTTGTAACTCTGTAAAGAGGGAAATAAAATTCGGAAAGAAATGATACCGTAGATTTCAGTATTGAATTGCTAGGATGGATGTCTGGAATTTATTGTATATTCCGTATATCCCATCTAGAAATTTGTTCATAATTCATCATTAGTTGTTAAACTAGTAATTCAGGAACTTAGGAGTTAAGTCGAATTGACTATGGTTAGAAATCCAATTCGGATTGTTGATCATCGAGAGACAAACTCCCGATAATTTTAAGGAAGTTTATCTGGATTTGTGTTCGGATAATTAGTGTTGTTTGTTAAGATTGGCTGTTTGGGTGTTTGTTAATGTATGAATGGTATCTATGTTGAATGGTTGGTATAACACCTTTTCAATTATCTTTGTTTTAAATTTCGGGGACGAAATTCTTTTAAGGGGGGAGGAATGTAACGACCCTGGATTTCGGCCCCGGTTATTTTAATAAACGTTTAATCTAATTAAATATAAAATGTGAACTGATCATATTTAAATAAATATGATTTTGGAAATATTGCCATCTATTTATATAAAATGTATTATAAAAAGAGATTGATTTGGGAATTGAAATAAGTATTTCAATAATATGCACAATAAAAATCTAGCTTATATAATTACTTAAAATACTTTACATTGTTTATATTTAGTATAAAATAATATATATAGATAATAATGTTTGAAATTATAAAATAATTTTCTTAACAATATTATTAATAAAATTTAACTCATATAATTAAATTAAAATGCTATATATTGTTAACATTTGTTAAATGAATACATATACTTGATAATGTTTAAAATTTAAAATCTAATCCTAGCAATATAAAATAATAAATGTAAAATGTAGGTTAAACATATGAATGTAATTTAAAAATTGATAGTTAGAATATAAGATATAAATATAAGTAAGTAAACTTATGAAATACAATTTAAATGTTGAAGGCTAAAATACAAAATAAAAATAAAAATAATAGCCAAATGAATAAGTTTATAAATAAAATATGAAAGTAAGCAATTAAGTAACAGAATAAAACACTTAGCAATGTAATATGAAATGAACAAAGTTATATATATATAGTTGTACTCACCAAGAATCAAAGTCAGGCTGCACTAAAACAATAACTAAAATATATAAATGTGAACAAGCCTCTTAAACAAGACAAAATCAATTAATGAAGCTACAAACTAATTATATTACTGCATAATATATTTACATATGTACAATTCTAAGAAGATGAATTATTACTATAACCTGCATATACACATGAATAATGAAAAGAAGACAAAACATTTACATCAAGTACAAAATATCTTTGCACTAAGAACATGTAGCCGAGATAAGTAAACTTTCAGCTAATATTAACCATGTAAACAAATATCTTTGTACCTATAGCCAATATTAATTGGTTGTAAACAAATGGGAAGACACATACATTAAATAGCACAACTATTTGTCAAAGTAATCATCTCAGCCGAAATATATATTCTCATTTCACATTGCAGTGTATTCAAACCTGGTCAATACAAGTAAGACTTGTACCAGTTAAACCTACAACTGTTATCTATTTATACACATCATGTTATTGTGTTCGTTTATAAAACTTAATAGTAAACTTAGTAGTAAAAATGAGATAAGAAAGAAGAAAAATAAACAAACACCTTGTCTTTGAAAACCCAATAAAGTTCAACAGCATCATCAAAGCTTAAGTCTGGGAAGCAAATCAAATCACTGTGTTCATCTGGGAAGCAAGACACAACCATATTCTCTGTAAATCAATTCAAGTGAGTAAACTTATTCAAAATATAACTTTAAATAAGTGATTCATGACAAATTGATATGCTAATGCATGATATTCTGGAATGCTTTACTATTTACTGTAAGTTCTGTATATGGTTGTTCTTTCAGGTTCCAACATTTTTTTTTTCTGAGGCAAAGACAACAAAACAGTGATTTGATCAAACCTTTTTCTATAAAATCCTTGTCTCTAAGTAGTAACATCACTAAATAAATTAGTTTAAGTTTAAGATTTAGGTTTGTATCATTTTTTTAGTAGCAGTGAAAGATAAGTACTGTAAACACCAATTTACAGTAAAAATAAAAATAAGATCAAAATTCGAATGACTCGAATCATAAACTTGAATTTGTATATTGAAACTACACCCAAAAATATGATTTTTAAGATAAAAATTATAATTTGTAGTTAACAATTTTGGGAGCAGTTAGATAGTAAGCCAAAAATGCATTTTTGTGAAATTCTGATGATTCAAACAATTATAGTTGTTGTAATTCAACATGGAGCTTGTGTATTGATTCTAGATCAACAGAAAAATGCGAGAAAAATTTTCAATTGCAAGGATTTTGGGATTGAATCAAAAGTAGGGTTTTAGTGCAAATGTTTTTTATGCTCTGTAAAATTTTGATTTCGGCACATGAGTCAACCGAGTGGAACGCGAGTTTAGGTGGAGTTTGGTGGGGATGTGAGCGACGTTCTGGTGGAGTTTCATCACCTCCGGTGATGGATGGTGGCCGTACGAGGGACTTTTCGGTGGGTGTATGCGTCGCAGGTTCGAGCTTCAGGCAAATTTTTGCCTTCGACCTATTCGTGTTGTTTTGTGTGAAGAATTCGTATGTGCGAACGAATTGGGGTTTGTGGACGTGGTCGCGAGCCACCAGAGGAGAGGCACACCACCGTGCACGTGCACGGTGGCGTAAGCGTGTCAGGGAGATTGTGGGTGCTCTGTATCGAGTGATACTCGAGTGGGTACTCGAGTAAGGTGGTAGGATGGCTCGAGATAGGACTCGCGTTTGCGTGAGTAGCTTCTGCAGTTTTTAACTTTGCTTATATAAAAACAAATTAAAGTGAGGAGAAGAATAGAACATGAAAAGGGAGAAGAAGGGGGAATAGGAAAGATGGGACGCGGGGAAATCACGAGAGAAACTCGGAGTTTTCTCGAGTAAAGGGCGGTGCGGTCTCGAGTGCTTTCCCATAGGACGTGCATAATAATTTTTGTGTAAATGTTAACTAAGTTAAATTAAACAATAGTTAGTTAGTTAGTTTAAATTTAAAAGTTACTTAAGAAAAGTCTGTAGAGATAGGTGACTAATAATAAGTAATTAGAATGTAATTTCTACTTGAAATTTTAAATTGATAATTTTAAATTGATTTTGTAATAATAATATAATAAATGAATCATATGTTAAATCGATTTAAATCGTAAGAATGTTAGCTAATTACTTGGAAGTTAATTCATAAATAATAATTAATTTAAGTGGTTAATTGAAGACTATATAGTTAATAAAATTGATGATAGATGGTTAGTTTAAATAATTTGTGATATCTGAGTAACTAATTAATCTATAATAAGTAAGTTATGAAATTAATAATTGGGAATCAACTAATTAACTGAGTAATTAAGTAGTAATAAATGAATAAATAGTTGGTTAATCATGGAATTTAATTATGAATCGATAGTTAATTAATTAAGTAGCTTGATTAAGAATTAATTGTTGATTGATTAAGTAATTAGCAGTTAATAAAAGGGTAATTAAGTTTATTAATAAATAGTTAAAGTTTTTAATTAATGATCAGGTAATAGTTAATTATGTATTTAAAGTTAAATCACTTGAGTAGGGAAGTAACTAAATTAATAGTGTGAAATAAAATGTAATTAGGATTTAATAGTTGATTAAGAAATCATTAAGACAATTTGAAAAGAAATAAGTAATTAATTGTAAGTAAATAATTTGAAAGGAAATAAGTAATTAACTGTTAATCAACGATTAAGCAAACAGGATCAAGCGATGAATTCTAAGTAATTGATTTTAAATCAAATTAATTGCAATGAGAATTTAAATGATTGCTTATGGATTGTTGTGTATGTAGAATGTCTGGTTTGTGATGTTTAAATTTATGATATTCTGTGATGCTCTCTGATATGCCGTGATATATCTATGATGTTTGTATATGTTTTATCTGTGATAAATGCTATGTTAATTCAATTGTTGAATTTAAATTATTTAAACTGTTAAGTTAATTAGACAACTTGGCCCTTAAAATGGCGTTTGGATTTGATGAGACCGGGATCGGAAGAATCAAATTTGATTCTCCGAAAACCACATCGATCCAATTTAAACGTAAGGTCGTAAATCCTGAAATGAAGATCGAGATGGTGCTTTCAGAATGCAAGGGTTATCGTCGTTGACTCTGAGGATGATTCCAAAATGAGTGTGACGAGATAATGCCTTCGGTTTCGTTCGAACCCAGAACGAACTTGTATGGATTGAATGCTTTCAGCACATCGTCAGGCGGACGATGAGCATTCTAAGTGATATGTTCTTTAAAGGTAATCGTAGCCTCAAGCCTCATCAACCAGGAATGGTTAAAACAGGGGAGATGCAGCAAGGTTAGGTGGGTCATGCCTAAGCAGGACAAGATATTTCCCCTGTCTAGATGTCCCTTTTATATTTCGGCTTAGTGGGTCGTTGGCCGCGCCAACCACGGGGTTTATCTTGTTCGGGACTGTTCAGTAAGGAATGGTTCCGGCCTTGTGTTGCAGGGGGTCGGGAGTGATCCTCGGTACGGTGATCTAGGCCCCGTACTGTGACGGACGGTACCCCAGTAGCCATGCCATTGTTGGAAATCCATTTTCCCTACGAGACCCTACGGTTTTGATTTGTATTACCCACTTTTGTGGCTAGTAGCTGGAATTTAATGAATGTAACATATTCGGCTATTTTCTATTTACTTGAAAACCCTAGACACTATTATAATATCACTGGATTTCCTATGAAATGTTTTGGTTAGCGTAAGGTAAAAACTTACCCGTATTTATTTGTGGGGAGTCTTACGTGATACCTTTATTTTCAAATGTTTTTCAAAGTTAAACAACTTTAAACCGTTTACTCATACCAGACCCATGTCTGACCCGAAGTTTATATTTTGTTTTTCATAAACTCTTGGGTACTCAAATTTTTATGAGTAGCCAAGTAATAGGTTATGGACCTTGATTTCTGGAGAAGCTTGGAGCAGGAGATTCCAGACGTATGTAGTTATCTATCTACTTCCGCTGTGTCAGTAGTTGATGTGTACTGTACCTCTGATGTATATAGTAATAGATGTATGTATGGTTGTCATATGTATTGATATTGTATAACTATGATATATGTAAAACTATGAAATATTTATGTGATATATTATATTTTATTATGTTCCGCTGTAAGATTTCTGATGTCGCAGTTCTTTCTTTCGCTTACTTTCCTATTCTCTATCCCTTTCTTTCTTAATGATGATACGTCTTTCTGGTAGTAGAAGGGCGGGTCGTCACATATTTTGTGAATCAAATCTGCTTTGAAATCGATGAAATTTGGAATAGTTTATTTGGAAATTGAATTGAATGGAAGTTTGTGATTTGGGATCTGGTTAAATATGAAATTTAGAAATCCGAGTTGTTTTAGAATTGACTTGTGAAATTGAAGAAGCTATTTTATTATATCAAGTGTTAATATTTAAACCATTTAAGTCGTGGAAGCCATGTCTCAAAGTTATGAGTTTCAAGATATTATGATTTGAAAGTGTATATTTCAAGTGTCTTGATTTCGAAATGTATTATTTAGAAAGTGTTATGATTTTAGAAAAAAGGATATATTTGAAATGAAAATGATATCGTATTGATTTGGTTTTGAAGGGCGATGATATTTGGTTTTAAAGTATAAACTTTTTCGAAAATGACCGCGATGTTATTATAACATTTGGTTGTTAAAGAGACCGGGATCGGAAGTTGTCATATTCTCTGCCAACTATGAAAACCACTTTAACAACTGTGTACGCGGTGGAGAATCCAAAATGAAGTAGGATGGTGGCGGCGTTCCTTTGAGGTATATACGTGGACCGACTCCCGTGAGTTGGAAAAAGGTGGCTAAAACAGGAGTGATTGACGGGCTAATGTGGTAGCTCCTTTGATCGGACACATCCCTTCGATATTTTACTCTGACTTTTGGATTGATTCGGTGGCCACTTTTGATTTTTTAATTTGGGTGTGTGGCTCGATTTGGGCGGTAGATGCGCGCTATGCGTTACCACCGGCCCGGAAGCGTAATAAGTATATCTACCCTGACATTGCCTAGTTGTGTCGTGTCACCTACCCTAGCGAGCCTTGTACGAGTTTGGTTTTTTCCCGTATCCCATGTGGTGTCCTCTGGTGGCTTTCCGATCAGGAGGGAGTATGATACTGGATGAACTACTGGGACTATTACATGTTAAGGTGGAAAATGTAAAACATAACGCTATTTAAAAGTAAGTTTATTTTACTATAGACATTATTATAATGGCGAAATATTACTATGTAGTAAATAGTTTAACGGATCCTTAGGACATATGAATCCCGAGCATCTCTTAAGTTACTGAACTCACGTTAGACACTGGATAGGAGATGTCAAATCCCGTAGACATCTCTGACGCCGTTCCACTCATATTATTTACCGTTGATTTAATTTACATATGATCTTTTAGTTCTGACTCGAATGTTTTGTCTTTTCAATTCGCTCGGGTCCGCCTGAGCATTTCAGGATTTGAAGACTTTATTTCCAAGGGACGAAGAGGAAGATGTATTGCTATTATTTATTATATCATTCCACTACATTTATACTGTTCCACTGCATTGTTATTTATTATTCTCCTGTATGTGTAACTCTGATTCTATATTGTATTAGTAAAATCAAATGTTTTGTAAACGGCTTCGTGAACCGTTGTTTGATTATTATATTTTGTCGTGCCGCTGGAAGATTCTATTTTGTTTTTCTTTCTCTGCGTTTTCTTATTCACCCCAATAATAATCCGCCCTTCTGCATGGTTTGAGTTTGAAGTGTGTGGTTTATCGTCGTTTTAAAGCATACAAAAAGGTGGGATGTTATAATGTCAGCCATTAAATTGGGCTATTATTAAAATACGGATAGGGTTTTTCCATTTGGTTTTGTGAAAAGTGAATTTTTAAGGTCCTTATATAGAAGTTTTACAAAACACAATTCACGCTGAAATTTTCAAACTCCAATCGAAGTGTGCCACTTGGAGTTCTATATGTAATATCCCTATTCTGAACACAATAGAACTAGTATCAAAACCTAATTCCAAAGTATACAGAATTAGCTTCCCAAAATCAAATTATATTAATTTAAATTCTTTTAATTAATTTCTACGCATTTTGAGCTCGCATCCCCAACAATAGGTCCGATCACCATGAAATTCGTTATCATATAATAGTTTACCATTACGGATCCAATAGAACTGGTTTTATCCAAATCCGAGACAATGTCCCGAAAGACTATTTTCACATGTTAATTACAATGAATTATTATTAAAACTAGTTTATTCATTGTTAATTTAAATTCTAAAGTTTACTATCTTCATTTTTATTTAAATAGAATTTAAATCAACTTTCGAAATCATTTTTATTCATGTTAAACTCAAGATTCAATTATTTAATCTAATTATTCAAATAACCCTTTATTTGAAATCTAATCTATTTAACTTATAAAACTAATTTTCAATATTTAAAATCAATTAAATATTTCAAATTCAAATGACTGAAATTCTGGGTCATTACAGGTTTGCTATGTAAACAAATTTAGGTCCTGAAAAATTCTATAAACCCAGTTTCTCCTTTTGTTTTTAATTTTGTTTTTGTTAGAACTGTTGTAGTGTAATTATTATAGCTTGAGCCCTTTAACTCCAACACGCAAAGCTTAAGATGTTTTGGAAAATAGACAGAAAATTCTATAAGTTTTATATTTTGTTCTTTTCTATAATTTGAGCTTAAACCGTTGGAAAACTACAAACTATTTACTATATTGTTTGAAAATTATTTCAGAACTTCCAAACACAACTATAGTAAATCAATCATAACTTGAACATTGTTGCTTCGAATTTTAAAATTCTTAAAGTTCACAGAAGCTAACTGATGACACTACAACATTGATGTTTTTATTTTTTTCTAATTCATTTTATAAAACCTTGAAAAATAGCAATCATATCAGCACATCACTTAAAAACTATTTCTAATTTATGAGAACGAGTTATTGTAACGTCCCATAATTTTGCACCATTCAAATTCGATAATTAAAACCAAAATATGTCAAACTTGAATAGCTCAAAACAATAGATTGTAAAAAAAATTGGTGCAAATAAAACCAATCACAGAATCACAGACACAGAATACTCGCAGCCGAAATAAAAATAACCAGAGTGGTTCATGAAGCCACTACAAACTCAGTCTCAAACACAGTACAAAATACATAGTCTGAAAAACAAATACAGTAAAAATCCCAAATACATACGCCTCTAATACATAAGCTGAAATACAATGACTGAACTAAAATAGATAAACTAGATAAGCAGATAAACTCCAGAAATCTCTAGCTTCCAGAAGATAGATCCAAGCTGTGATACTCAGGCTGACCCGAGCGTAAGAAAATAAACATAAACACTCAAGTCATGACATACATACTTATACAGTGTAAACCAACTCAAGTGAACTGTAATAAAATGTGCAAGTAACTTAAAGGATGCTTGGCACCGCCCATCCTCCAAGGATTCATTAAACTATTTACTATGTAGTAATATACACTATTATAATAATGTCTATTAGTAAAGTAAACTTACTTCAAAATAGCGTTAAGGCTTTACATTTTCCACCTTAACATATACATAGTGCTAGTGGTCTATAGAGTACCGTAATACCTCCTGATCAGAAGGCTACCAGAGGATACTCCATAGGTACGACACAAAACCATAATCGTACAAGGCGCTAGGGTAGGTGACACGGAACAACGAGGCAATACCAGGGTAGATATACCAATTACACTTTCAGGCCGGTGGTAACGCGTAGCAGCCACTACCGCCCACCTCGAGTCACACTTCCAAAAAATCAAAGGTGTGCACCATTAATCACAAAGTAATAGAATGGCATACAAAGAAGTGTGTCCGATCAAAGGAGCTACCTTATTAGCACGTCAATCGCTCCTTTTTTAGGCACCTTATGCCAACTCACGAGATTCGGGTCCATGTACATACCTCAATAGAACGTCGCCACCGTCCAACTTCATTCTGAAATCTACACCGCGTACACGGTGGTCAAAGTGGTTTTCGGTATCGACAGAGAGTATGCCCATATCCGATCCCGCTCTCTTTGCCAACCAATCGTTATTATATCCCGTGGTTATAAATTTCAAAAATGGTTTATATTTCACTTCAAAACATATTCATTTAAACCATTTAAATCAATATCAAATAATATTCATTTCAAAGTTGTAACATTTCTAAGTTCATTCATTCAATTATAAAATTTCCAATACATTGTAAATTTTAGCTATAAAAGCACCTATAAAATATTACGGTAGATATAGTAAAATTTCAAAAACATTGTCAAATTCAAAACAGTAACACTTATAAAGAGATACGGTAGGTAGTTAGTTATTTCAAAACAGCTCAATTTCAAAAACAGCAGCACTTACAAAGTGCTACGGTAGGTATTAGTAATTTAAAACAGTTTAGTTTCATTTCGGCAACAACAGCACTTACCAAGTGCTAGCTATTTAGTTATTCAAAACAATTTACTTAAGTGCTACAGTAGCTATTTAGTTATTTCAAAATATAGTTTAATTTCAGTGACAACAACACTTACAAATGCTGCAGTAGCTCTTTATTATTCCAGAACTTAGTTTATTTTCAGAAATGATAGCACTTAACAAATGCTATCTTAAAACCACAGCATTTCTAAAGCGCTACCAATACTAATTCTAGATTTAACATAAAATTTTAGAAACATTAAAACTTCAATTTTAGCCATTTTAACTTATAAAAATCATATTTTTCGCTTCAAAAATATTCATTTAGATGTCATTTAACTTATGATTCAATAAAATAAACCTTTAATAAATAAATATCCAACTTAAACAATAATTCACTTAGTAAGTCAAAGTAAACTATTTTCTCAACTTTTTATTTTAACAATTAACTTAATACTTTATTTTAAAATACCCATTTCATAAATAAAATTAAATTTCTATTTATTTATTTATCATAAAAAATTCCATTTAAAACCAAACCTCCAATTTCCAAGTTAAGTCATATTTTTAAAATACACCTTTCCATTTAATTCTTTGTACATTTTAACTTATAGAAAAATCACTATAAATTCATTTAATTTATTTAAATTCAATTTAAGTTAAAATGTTATATTTTTACATTTAAAAATACTTATAAATTTTAGAATATATATATATATATATAATTAACTACGGGTTTGTATAATATTTTCTAACCTAGGTCAAGTGATACAGATAATATATTATTTCAATCCGTAATTTAAAAAGAAAAATCCGGGTTTTGTCATTTCATACCCGCAATCCCAAGTAAATCAAATACAATAAAAATCACTCGAGCCTATCATTTCAGCCCATAATGATTTTCCTTATTCTAAAGTCCATTTGGGTATGTATCATTTCAACCATAGTGATAAGGGAACTTGCGGTGTGAGATACAGAAAATAAAATAACAATTTAGCATATAATATTATAACAGATGATGTAGCAGGTATAAAATCAGGTTATACATTATGTAAACAGATCACAGGCATATATGAATATAGTATGTCAATCATTACATATTCACTTGTCATCGTTCCACAATTGTATAAGTACATAATGTCTAGAGTGAATAACTCACCTTTTTGAAGCTAGAGATTACAAAGTAAAGGCATACAACAGACACAAAAAGGCATGAAAAGCACTCACTAGATTCGAAGAGAAGTGGCACCCAAATCCAAGACTTGGAAATAAATAAATATAATAATTATAAATATATAATTTAACCCAAACAAGATATGAATTCAATAATATATAACATGAATCAATATGGAATAAAACATGGATTTTAACCACAAATGGGCTCGGCCACATCACCTATAAGCTCGGCCATCACCATATTTTGCTCAGCCATGATGTTAAGAGGCAAGCTAGGTTTGGTCATGGAGTCATAAGGCACGCCTATGGTATGAAATATGAAGGGGATGGCAAGCAAAATTCAAGTGTAGGCAAAGACAAGGAGTGTTGAGTTTGGGCTCGTCCTATGGGCTAGACTTTGGGTCGGATCTGGTCATGGCTAGGAGATGGAGATGGGTCATGGCCATGGAAAGGTGGTGGAGTTTGTGTTGTGGCCGAGGCTAAGGGGAGAGGTTTGGAAGATGTGGTGGAGATAGGCTAGGTTTTGCAAGGCAATTTTGTGTTGGATTGAATCTAGGGTTTCACGGAAAGGCTTGGTGATGATGATGTGATAGTGGAGGCTGAGCATAGGTGGTGGATGAGGAGAAGTAGTCAGCTATAGGATGGTGTGGCCGAACTTGCAAATAGAAAACAAAAGTAAAAAAATAAAAGAAGAGAAGAGGAAGCCATAGAACTTACTGTAATTTTCTTTCAACCAGGAGAGAAAAATGAGGAAGGTAATGTTTAGGAAATATTTGTACATGAATTGATAATTAATTGAGGTGTTTTTCACGGCTAAACAATAGAAGGAACGGGTATGGTATCAATGTTTGAACAGCTAGAAAGTAATAAAGAGGGTAGGCAAATAAAAAGGCAAGAGTTAAAACAACGTAACATATGTCTCTTTGATTTTCCCAAGCCATAAATAAAAAGATAAACACAAGTAAAATCCAATAAATAAATTTTAGACAAAAAAAAATATAAAAATAAAATAAAGAGATGGGCATAGGAAAAATATAAAATAAAATAAAGAAATTAATTGCGTGTAAAACACTGTATTTTATCCAATTTTAAAAGTATAAATCAGAATTTAAGGAAACGAAATGCAGAACGGATATCAGAATTATATCCAGCTTCAAATAAAAAGATTAGAATTTAAAATTTAAAATTTTCAAATAAAGTCAAAGTTTGACCAAAATATAAAGTTTTCAGTAATTGTTTATTAAATCCTATTTGGAAGATAAATTACAAACACATCCAAAACTACACTGGAAAATTTCCAAAAATTCAAATTTAATGATTAAAAATCAAAGTTTTCAAATAAATTAAACTTAAAAATATTTACAAATTTTTTGGATTTTTACACACTCCCCCACTCACAACTTTTCGTCCTCAAAAAAGAATGAGACACGGAAACAAGGAAAGATAAGATAGAAATGCAAAAGTACCCGAAGCAAACAATTTCGGATTCAAAGGACATATGCTCTCCTCCATCTTCCAGGTACAATCTCGATCATCAGTGCTCCACTGCACTTTGACCAGGTTGACAGATTTCCTTCTTAGCTGCTTTGTACCTTGATCGACGATGCGAAGTGGCTTCCTCTCAATAGTCAGATTGGGCTCAATATCCAAACTTTCTAGAGCAAAAGGCTGGACAATAAGAGATGGATCATGCAGATACTGATGAAGATGCGAAACATGGAATGCGTTATGTACTCCAGCAAATTTCTCAATAATTCCAGTTAATAAGCTAAAGAACCAACTCTTTCCACAATGCAGAAAGGACCGATGAACCTAGGAGCAAACTTCCCTCTACGACCAAAACGAACCACATTCCTTAAGGGAGAGACCTTAAGGAAAACCTGATCACCAACAGCAAACTCCAAACTCCTCCTACGATGATCAACCTATTTCTTATGCCTATCCTAAGCAATCCTCCATTTCCTCTTAATCTCCTCAACCTTCTCTGAAGCCTCCAAAATTATCTTAGGACCAAGAACCAAATGATTACTGAATTCAATCCAACAAGATGGGGATCTACAAGGTCTTTCGTATAGAGCAGCAAATAGAGACATCTCAATACTAGCCTGAATTCAAAGACGGAATGAGATAGATAAAAGGTTCAGATAAGATTAAAATATAACATGGAAAATATACCTGATAATTGTTGTTATAAGTGAATTCAACAAGATGGAGATGATCTTTCCAAGATTCTCCATAATCCAGAACATAAGCACGAAGAAGATCCTCAAGAATCTGATTCACTCTATCCGTTTGACCATCGGTCTGTGGATGGTAAGTAGTGCTCAGATTCAGACAAGTACCTAAAGATTCTTGAAAAGCTTTCCAAAACTGACTGGTAAAGATAGGATCTTGATCACACACAATACTGATAGGAACACCATGGAGACGACCAATCTCCCTCATATAAATCTCAGCCAGACTGGAAGCAGAACGGGTAGATTTGACCGGAATGAAATGAGTTGACTTGGTCAATCTATCCACAATAACCCAGATACCCTCAATACCCCTCCGAGTCCTTGGTAAACCATCAATAAAATCCATGGAAACCTGTTCCCATTTCCAATTGGGAATCTCAAGGGGCTGCAATAAACCAAGGGTCTTTTGGTGATCTGCGTTGACTTGTTGACAAGTCGCCCACCTACCAACAAAGATAGAGATATCTTGCCTCATACCTTTTCACTAATAAAGCTTCTTCATGTCTTGATACATCTTCGACACAGCAGGATGAATAGAAAGTCTGGATTGATGATGTTCCCAAAGTAACTCTTGCCTTAATCCATCAACATTCGGGACACAAATCTGATTATTAATCCTCAAAATACCTCTATCATCGATCTGGGCTCCATTACCATCGGGACTACCACCACCAACCCTGCCACGAACACTCTCCTTAATCAATCTGATGATCCAATCCTCATCCTGCTTAGCTTTGATACGATCCAAATGAGGAGGAGAAGAAACGACAAGCTGACAAAACATGGCCTTCTTCCGACTCAAAGCATCGGCCACAACATTAGACTTTCCCAGGGTATAGCTAATGTCAAGATCATAAGAAGCAAGAATCTCAACCACCGAACTTGCCTCTGATTCAAATCCTTCTGGGTGAATATATATTTCGAAGATTGATGATCAGTGAAAAGCTCATACTTAACACCCAAAAGATGATGCCTCCACAGCTTCAAAGCAAAGACTACAACAAGCAATTCCAGATCATGGACTGTATAATTGGCCTCATGGGTCTTCAGCTGGCGACTAGCATAAGAAATCACCTTTCCATCTTGCATCGAAACAGCTCCCAAACCCTCACGACAAGCATCAGTGTACACCGTTAATCCCTCATTCCCATTTGGAACGGTAAGCACTGGTGCGGAGGTAAGCTTACGCTTCAACTCATTGAATTCAGCTTCACACTTATCATCCCATATAAAATTAGCATTCTTTCGAGTTAAAGCAGTAAGAGGTGCAAAAATCCGAGCAAAGTTCTCAATGAATCTCCAATAATAACCAGCAGGGCCTAGAAACTGCGAATATCAGTTGGAGTCCTAGGAGTTTCCCAATCTTGTAATAGAATAAGGAGAAATAAGGACCATAGAAAAGATATAATAATCAAATTAAAGGAAAAGAAGGAAGAAAAGACTTACATTAATCGCATCGATCTTAACTGGATCAACAGAAACTCCATTACTAGAAATAATATATCCAAGGAATCGGAATTCATCTCTCCAGAAATGGCATTTAGAGAATTTAGCCTTCAACTGATGATTTCTAAGAGTCTCTAGAACAAAGCTCAAGAAGGATTTATGCTCTTCCTCAGACTTGGAGAACACAATAATATCATCAACAAAGACTAGAAAAAATTTATTAAGCACATCGCAAAAAACACAATTCATCAAATCAATAAAGAAAGCAAGAGCATTAGTCAAACCAAAAGGCATAACTAACTATTCATAGAAACCATTCTTATTATGGAAAGCATTCTTTGGAATACTTTCCTCAGCAACTCTGAGCTGGTGAAAACCTGTGGCAAGGTCAAGCTGAGAGAAAAAAGTAGCTCCATGGAGCTGACCAAACATATCATTAATACGAGGCATAGGATATCTGTTCCTCATAGTGAGCTTGTTCAGCTCCCTATCAACACACATCCTCAAATAATCATCGGACTTAGTGACGAAAACGACTGCTGCTCCCCACTCCGAATGGCTAAGTCTGATCAGACCCTTGGAGAACAAGTCCTCAATTTGCTTCCTTAACTCGACCTTCTCATGGGATGCCATTCTTCTAGGTGGAAGAACTACAGGTCGAGCTCCAGGAATAAGGTCAATACGAAAATCAATTTCCTGCTTAGGAGGTAAAGAAGTGACTTCACCAATTACACCGGAATAGAGTTTGACTGCAGGAGTCGAATGAATATCACCAGGAGAAGCATCAAGAGAATAAATAAAGGTGCCAGCAAAATCCTAGGGCAAACTACACTGAATCACCAAAGAATTACCAAAATCATCAACAAGAGAAATAATCGGGTACTACAAGAGATAAGGGCATCATGTTTCTTCAACCAATCACCTCCAAGCAATAGATCGAAAGCATCAAAACCCAGAACATAGAAATCACCAGAGAACCGAAAGCTAGAATAGAAGAGCTTCACATTTCTATAAATCCTACTAAGGTTCGTAGAACCACCAATAGGATTTGAAACACACAAAGGCACATGAGAAAACTCAGGCAAAAGAAGATGCTCAAATTTATTACAAAGATCCACAGAAATAAAGCTATGCGAAGCTCCAGTATCAAACAGAACACGAACAGGAAAATAAAATAGAGAAAAAGCACCCTGGAGTGTACCTCGTGAATCACTAGGAGCAGGAGCAGGAGCAGGAGTAGGAGCAGATGCAGGTGCAGGAGCTGGAGAAGATGCAAAAGTAACAGCAAAAATACCAGAAGACTTGCCCTTCTGCTGAGTGGGGCAATTTTTCTTGAGATGTCCGGGCTACAGACAAATGTGGTGGAGGTCACGCCTGGTCAACTGAGTTAGAGGAATAGCAGCACCCAAGGTAGGAAAATTATTAGCATAGTGTCCCTTCTGATCACATCGAAAGCAAGTAATGGCAGAAAGGTCGACAGACTGCCTCTGCGAAGAAGATGATCCCAATCCTGGAGTCTTGTTCCAATTATTCTTATGATGATAAAAGTTAGGCTTTCTTTTCTTAGGATTACCATAGAAGACTGAGATAAAGCAGAATGAGCAGTTGGAGGATCCTTAGAAGTAGGATTCTCATATCTAATGGCCATGTCCATCAGAGTAGTGAAAGGACTGTGCACATGAGCGATGAGTCGATCATAGTACTCCTGACGGGTGCCAGCAATAAACTTCTCATTTTTCTTGAGAGGAGTGTCAATCAGATTGAGGCCAAACTTAGAAAGTTCATTGAACTTCGTTTCATATTTAGCAAAAGACATATCACCCTGCTTCAAATCCATGAATTCCAGATACAACTGAGACTTTCCTGCCTTGGGCATCCGTTTTATAAGAAAAGCATTCCTAAAGTATGACAAAGAATATAAAACAGATTTCAAAAAGATAAACTAAGAAAAATTTGAAATAAACAGGAGATGATACCTGAATTGTTCCCAAGAAATGTCAACCTCAGCAGCATGAGCTGTGACAGACTCCCACCAATCCAAAGCTGCTCCTTTCAGCAGCCAATCTGCCAACTGACGCTGTTGGGCATTAGTGACCTCAAGACTAGAGAAAATTCTCTCCAAATCCTTCAACCACTCTTGAGCTGCAATAATGCTCTCAGATCCGGTGAAGTTGGTACCACCAAGCTCAGTGCATTCCTTACAAAGCTTTGTGAACCTGACTGGTACAGCAGGCTCGGGAGCTGGGGCAACACCACATCTCCTACCTCCAGCATTCCTTCGATCCATCCTGAAATATCAAGAATGAATTTTAGGACAGAGGTAATTGAGAAACAAAGACAAGATTAGATAAGATAAAATTAGATTCAAATTAGATGAATGTCCTAAACAAAGACATTACTAATAAGGTGGATAAGGAAAAGAAAGAAGTTTTAGAAAAATTGATGTCAAAACAAGAGAATTTTTATATCAAAATACTCCTTTAAAATCCTTTGAAAATCATTTAAAAATCATTTTATACTTTAAAATACGTTCTCTCACAAAGAAAGGATTCCGAGGTTGATTTCACTCATTCTAGGGTAGTGCTACCCTATCTCTAATGAGTTTTTGCTCTGTAGGCTATGGTTTGCCTAAAAACCAAAGCTCTGATACCAAATGTAATGTCCCACTATTTTGCACCATTCAAATTTGACAATAAACCGAAATATGTCAAACTTGAATAGCTCAAAACAATAGATTGTAATAAAATTTGGAGCAAATAAAACCAATCACAGAATCATAGACACAGAATATCAGAATACTAGCAGCGGAAATAAAAATAACCATAGTGGTTCATGAAGCCACTACAAACTCAGTCTCAAACATAGTACAAAATACATAGTTTGAAAACAAATACAGTTTTGAAACAAATACAATAGAAATCCTAAATACATACGTATCTAATACAAAAGCTGAAATAGAACGACTGAACTGAAATAAGTAAACTAGATAAGCAGATAAACTTCAGAAATCTCTAGCTTCCAGAAGATAGATCCAAGCTGTGATACTCAGGCTGACCCGAACGTAAGAAAATAAACTCAAACACTCGAGTCAGGACATATATACTTATATAATGTAAACCAACTCAAGTGAACACGTAAGAAAATAAAATCAAACACTCGAGTCAGGACATATATACTTATATAATGTAAACCAACTCAAGTGAACTGTAATAAAATGTGCAAGTAACTTAAAGGATGCTTGGGACTGCCCATCCTCTAAGGATCCATTAAACTATTTACTATATAGTAATATACACTATTATAGTAATGTTTATTAGTAAAGTAAACTTACTTAAAAATAGCATTAAGGCTTTACATTTTCCACCTTAACACATACATAGTGCCAGTAGTCTATACAGTACTGTAATACCTTCTGATCGGGAGGCTACCAGAGGATACTACATAGGTATGACACAAATCCAAAATCGTACAAGGCATGCTAGGTTTGGTGACACGGCACAACGAGGCAATGCCATGGTAGATATACCAATTACGCTTCCAGGCCGGTGGTAATGCGTAGTAGCCACTACCGCCCACCTCGAGCCACACTCCCAAAAAATCAAAGGTGCACACCATCAATCACAAAGTAATAGAATGGCATACGAAGAAGTGTGTCCGATCAAAGGAGCTACCTCACTAACCCGTCAACCGCTCCTGTTTTAGCCACCTTATGCCAACTCATAGGAGTTAGGTCCACGTACATACCTCAATAGAACGTCGCCACCATCCTACTTCATTCTGGAATCTCCATCGCGTACATGGTTGTTAAAGTGGTTTTCGGTATTGGCAGAGAGTATGCCCATATCCGATCTGGTCTCCTTGCCAACCAATCGTTGTTATATCCCATGGTTATAAATTTCAAAAATAATATATATTTCACTTCAAAATATATTTATTTAAAGCGTTTAAATTCAATATCAAATAATATTCATTTCAAAGTTGTAACATTTCTAAGTTCATTCATTCAATTATAAAATTTCCAAAACATTGTAAATTTCAGCTATAATGGCACATATAAAATGTTATGGTAGATATAGTAATATTTCAAAAACATTGTCAAATTCAAAACACCGGCACTTATAAAGTGCTACGGTAGGTATTTAGTTATTTCAAAATAGCTCAATTTCAAAAACAACAGCACTTACAAAGTGCTACAATAGGTATTAGTAATTTAAAACAGTTCAGTTTCATTTCAGCAACTACAGCACTTACTAAGTGCTACAGAAGCTATTCGTTATTCAAAACAGTTTACTTTCAGCAACAATAGCACTTATAAAGTGCTACAGTAGCTATTTAGTTATTTCAAAATATAGTTTAGTTTCAGCGACAACAACACTTACAAAGTGCTGCAGTAGCTCCTTATTATTCCAGAACTTAGTTTATTTCAGAAATGATAGCACTTAACAAATGCTGTCTTAAAACCACGGCATTTCTAAAGCGCTACCAATACTAATTCCAGATTTAACATAAAATTTCAGAAACATTAAAACTTCAATTTTATCCATTTTAACTTATATAAATCATATTTTTCGCTTCAAAAATATTCATTTAGATATCATTTAACTTATGATTCAATAAAATAAACCTTTAATAAATAAGTATCCAATTTAAATAATAATTCACTTGTTAAGCCAAAGTAAACTATTTTCTCAGCTTTTTATTTTAATATTTAACTTAATACTTTACTTTAAAATACCCATTTCATAAATAAAATTAAATTTCCATTTATTTACTTAATTAAAAATTTCCATTTAAAACCAAAACTCCAATTTCCATGTTAGGTCATATTTTTAAAATACACCTTTCCATTCAATTCTTTGTACATTTTAACTGATAGAAATATCACTATAAATTCATTTAATTTATTTAAATTCAATTTAAGCTAAAATGTTATATTTTTACATTTAAAAATACTTATAAATTTTAGAATATATATAATTAACCATGAGTTTGTATATTATTTTCTAACCTAGTTCAAGTGATACGGATAATATATCATTTCAATCCGTAATTTAAAAAGAAAAATCCGGGTTCTTTCATTTCAAACACGCAATCCTAAGTAAATCGAATACAATAAAAATCACTCGAGCCTATCATTTCAGCCCATAATGATTTTCCTTATTCTAAAGTCCGTTCGGGTATGTATCATTTCAACGCATAGTGATAAGGGAACTTGCAGTTTGAGATACAGAAAATAAAATAACAGTATAGCATATAATATATAACAGGTGATGTAACATGTATAAAATCAGGTTATACATCATGTAGACAGATCATGGGCATATATGAACATAGTATATCAATCATTAAATATTCACTTGTCATCATTCCATAATTATATAAGTATGGAATGTCTAGAGTGAATAACTCACCTTTTTGAAGCTACAGATTACGAAGTAAAGACACACAACAAACACAGAAAGGCACGACAAGCACTCACTAGATTCGAAGAGAAGTGGCACCCAAATCTAAGTCTTGGAAGCAAATAAATATAATAAATATAAATATATAATTTAACATAAACAAGATATGAATTCAACAATACAAAACATGAATCAATATGGAACAAAACATGGATTTTAACCACAAGTGGGCTCAGCCACATCACCTATAGGTTCGGCCATCACCATATTATGCTCGACAATTATGTTTAGGGGAAAGGTAAGCTTGGTCATGAAGTCACAAGGCACGTCTATGGCATAAAATATGAAGGGGATGGCAAGCAAAATTCAAGTGGAGGCAAACGCAAGGGGTGTTGATGTTTGGGCTTAGCCTATGGCCCTGTGGCTCAGCCTATGGGCTAGACTTTGGGTTAGATCTGGTCATGGCTAGGAGATGGAGATGGGTCACAGCCAAGGCAAGGTGGTGGAGTTTGAGTTGTGGCCGAGGCTAAGGGGAGAGGTTTAGAAGAAGTGGTGGTGATAGGCTAGGGTTTCAAGGCAGTTTTGTGATGGGTTGGATCTAAGGTTTCACGGCAAGGCTTGGTGATGATGGTGAGATAGTGGAGGCTGGGCATAGGTGGTGGATGAGGAGACATAGTCGGCTATAGGATGGTGTGGTCGAGCTTGCAAACAGAAAACAAAAGTAAAAAAATAAAAGAAGAGAATAGGAAGCCATAGAACTTACTGTAATTTTCTTTCAATTAGGAGAGACAAACGAGGAAGGAAATGTTTGAGAAATATTTGTACGTGAATTGATAATTAATTGAGGAGTTTTTCATGGCTAAACAATAGGAGAAACGGCTATTGTATCAATGTTTGGATGGCTAGAAAGTAATAAAGAGGGTAGGCAAATAACAAGGCAAGAGTTGAAACAATGTAACGTATGTCTCTTTGATTTTTCCAAGCCATAAATATAAAGATATACACAAGTAAAATCCTATAAATAAATAAAGTCTAGACAAAAAAATAGAAAAATAAAATAAAGAGATGGACATAGGAAAAATATAAAATAAAATACAGAAATTAATTGCATGTAAAACGCGGTATTTTATCCAATTTTAAAAGTATAAATCAAAATTTAACGAAACGAAAAGCAAAACAGATATCAGAATTATATCTAGCTTCAAATAAAAAGATTAGAATTTTAAAATTTAAAATTTTCAAATAAAAGTCAAAGTTTGACCAAAATATAAAGTTTTCAGAAATTGTTTATTATATCCTATTTGGAAGATAAATTACAAACACATCCTAACCTACACTGGAAAAATTCCAAAAATTCAAATTTGAATGATTAAAAATCAAAGTATTCAAATAAATTATACTTGAAAATATTTACAAAATTTTGGGTTATTACAGTTATTGTATTTCAAACATAACTTTTGATTGATTTATCGTTTTGACTTGAAACCAATTTTGTCGATTAGCAATACTGAATATCTAAATCTTCCAAGTTTAGTTCTAAGTCAAATTATGGACTAAACGTTTTCCCATAGAGGTTTCAAATGGATTGAATTTTCAAAACAACAATGGTTAATTGTTTATATACAACGATTTCTTTCATCGCCTTTAAGGATGACTAACGAATCATTAGTTGGAGAATTTTTAGTTAAATGTTCCTTTGTTTGATGTAAATGACTTTTCCTTTGTTTGATCTAGATGATTTTGCTGGATTTTTTTTGAATTTTTGAACCAATTCGATCGATATTGTTAAGTACGTTGTACTTGTTTGATGATGTTTATAGTTCATGCCTAATATTGATAATGTGCATCACTCTTACAAGAAATACATAGACGTAAAACATCACTTCATTCAAGATCATATTTGCATTGGATTTATATTTCAGCTGATTTTAAAATTAGCAAATATTTTCATAAAACTTCCTCCATAAAATATATTTTCGCAACATCAATTGGATTTAGGAATTTTAAGAATTGAATTCACAATATTTTGATTTTTGATCTCTTTTCATTTTATTTTTTTATTTTTGGGTTTTCTAGTAAGGAATTTACTCCAGAAAAGATGATGCTTGACATCTTGAACTTTTTTTGAATCTTTCAAAAATTATTAATAGTGATTGAGAAATTGATGGATAGTGATTAAATTATACTTCATAGATAAAGGAAGGATATGTTAATTTTTTTTGAAATTGAACAATTTTTATAGTATTTTTAGTTAGTACATATCCCATGATCATTTCTATTTCTATCATCCTTCTTACAAGTCACACATTATAATTTAATATAGTATGAAAAATTTGGTATTTCGAAAAAATAGGAATTATATTTAAATTGATTTAAATAATTTATTCTATCCTAAAGTATTCACTCTTATTTAAAGGTCCTCGTGGTTATGCATGGTTAAATAACTTTAGTCTCTAGATATGTGCTTCCATTCTCATTTAAAAGTCCTCAGGATTATGCATGTATGGAACACTATATAAGGGAGGAATAAATATTCAAGTAACTTCTAACCTCATTTCAAAGTCCTAACAGTTATGCATGGTTAGAAAATGCCTGACATTCTTTCTTTAAGTAACTGCTAACCTCATTTAAAAGTCCTAACGGTTATGCATGGTTAGGAAGTGTTTGACATTCTTCATTTAATTTTACAAATAATTTTATAAATTTTCAAAAAATTTCCTTCCTTAAAAAAATACCATACTACTATCACTATACAAAATTCTCCCCTAAACCATAATCCAATTATCACTCTAAAATGGGATATGTGTCTAATTATTAAAATATTATGATTTTATTTGATTGATTGAAAATTTTAATACTCTTACCTCCATATGATTTATTGTATTAATCAAAATATGTCACCATATCAATTATTATTTTTATTTTTAATGATAAAAAATGAGGAGAGGGGTTAAGATTTTCGTGGTTGAGCAATAACCATGCCAGTAATCAAGTTTTGTTTGTTTTTTCCTTAGCGTCTATGTAATTATTTTCTTTTGGCATCTAAGTTATTTCTTAGACATCTAGGATTTTTTATTGTATGCATCTATATAGGGGGAGTATAGTTGTAGAGGGAGTATTTAAATAGGGGGAACTTGATCATGACATATCAAACACATTTCTTTATTACAAAGTCTTAATATATATATTTGTTATCATCAAAAGGGAGAGATTGTAGAATATAGTAGTTTATGATTTTTGTTTGATGATAAAAAAGTGTGTGTGTGTGCGTGCGTGTGCGTGTGTTGTTTGTTGTAGTACTATTACAATATCACATAATGAAATAAACAAATAAATATTTTATTTTATTAAAATTTTAGTAGTACACATAATTACAACAAGTACTTCCACAATATTTGCATACACTATTCATATACAACAATTCTTACTCTCTCATATGCAATACATTTTTCATAGACTGTATATACTAATCACTCATTTTCTTATTCACTCAGATACGATTTTTATCTTCATACTCCAGCCTTTTCCAGACAGCAATCTACTTTACCCGATAAATAACAATGCAGTAAAAAACGATAGGAACAAATTGAAAACGTAGAAATATAAATATATTTAAACTCGAAATTGTCTTAATTTATAGGTTTTGCACATTTCATATTTTTTAAATAGGCACAAAAAATAACGAATATGGACCAGTATAGCTAGTATATATAAGGACCAATACAACATGTTTGCGTAGGACAAAAATTTAAAATCAAGTCAATAATGTGCATAAGCAACTTAAGTTATGCATAGTGTATCACTATACATGTATTAAGATAGAGAAACTTGAAATAAACAAGTGCAATAATTTCAAGTACTTTAAAAAGGTAATGCATATGCACATATCAAACTTGCACATATGCACAAAGCGAGGTAAGAACAAAAATTCAACAAATCAAGTACACATAAAAAAATTTCAAGAGCATGTACATTGATACATGTGTAAGTAGTAATTAGGCAATGCAACATCAAAACCACAATGTGCACTCATTCATTTACACAACAATAATGTGCATGATACAACTAGAAATTCATAAACACCAGAATAGTTGGGCAAGATAAAATACAGCTGTAGAATGAGATGCAATAGCTCAAGTCATGCGCACAAGCTCAACCCAAAAAAGTGCATAACTAAAGATACAATAGCACAGCAAAGTACATACAGAGCTAATTTAGCAACAAGAATCACAAGCAAGCTTTGAATGTAGTTTAGATTTCAAAACAAATTCAGACACACAAAGGCAAGAAAGACAAATCAAAATGCACATGGAAGGATAGAATACAAGTATACAACAGGTGCAAAAGTGCACGACAATAACAACAAGCAACAAGTCGGTTCAATCAAGTACCATGCATAATTCACCTAATGACAGTTTCAAGCACACAAGATCAACAACACGACAAGTACTGTAATGACCCAGAATTTCACCGCTTTAATTTGCAATTATTTAATTAATTTTAAATATTCAAATAATAGATTTTATAATGAAAATAAATATTTTTTAAATAGTAAATAATGTGGAGAATAGTTTTCAAAATTGGTTACAATAATATTTAGTTTGAAGAAAAATAAAAAATGTGACCAGAATTCGTTTCTCGAATTTTTGACTTTTCATTGACTAAAAGTCATCAAAGACATTGTATATCTTTAATATAACATACACATATATTTATAAATAAGTTAGAGCTATATAGTGTGTGTGTGTCTACCAAAGTATAAATTAAGAAAGATATAATATTTGGAAATATAAATAAATTAAAATACGGAAACATGTTTAAACATAAGTGACCCTCAGGAAACATAAGTACATGTAGCAATTAATGCATGTTGGCATAGAAAAGAGGGCATCGGAATAAGGTGGACGCGTTCATATAATGGTGAGATGGAGGTATTGGAACATGGTGAGGCGGCAAGGGATTTGTGGAGGGTATGTGCATTTGGGCATTTTGGTAATTTACTAATTACATTTTCTTATTTTTCCTTCTCACTTTATTCATTCTATACTCATTTTCATTAAGCTTCGTCTTTCATGGCATCCAAAATAAATTCTAAAGTTTTAAAAACATTGTTTTTCTGTTCTTAAATTCTTAAAACTTTATTTAAACACTTTCCTTCTCTTCATTACCCTCATCCTTGCCAAAACAAGCCCCTAAACCCCCTCTTCAACACATGCAAAGCTATGTCTCTCCCTGGACCAAACCAAATAGCCTTTAAGGCCTTCAAAAATGCAATTTTTCCAAAGAAAAATACGAGTAGGTTTGGTTTGAGTTGTAGAGAAGTTTGAGTCATTTTGGAAAGCTTTTGGTGAATGAAAGCTCACTTTTTTAAATAAAATTTTAACTTTATTTCTAATGTTGTTTGGTTGCTAAATATGGTAATTGTTGGAACAAATTGATATTTACTTTTATGTGAGTATATATGTTTGGATGTAGTATTTGTTTAAAACTTGGAAAAATAGAGTTGAAGTTAGCAAAAAAGTTCAAGTTAGGTTCTTTGCTTTCATTATGCGGTTATGTCATATACATATACATATACATATACATATACATACACACACATATGTGTTTGTAATCATACGTACAATGTTGTAGGCTAAGAGAATTAGCATTTAAGCTTGTGGTTTTTTTGCGGCATAGGAAATCCCTTATTTTCAACTAGTATTACTTTAGTGGTTTTCTAAAGAAAAGTTTATGAAGTTCGTTTTCATTAACTTTACTTTCGTTTCCAAACCCTTTATCCAAAGTTTATAAAACTAAATTAATCAAAAAAGATAGTGTTTTGAAAGTTATTTGGGTATAAAATAAGTTTTGGAAATTACAGTTCGTATAACGATAATCGCTATGGGTAAAATTCATTTAAACAAACTCTTTTTACAATTAAAAATTGTTTTCACTTAATATTATTTGAAAAGTGTTTTCAAACATATTTTAATCATGGAAAATAATTAATATTTAATTATTTATTTAATGATTATTTAATTAATTAAGCAAGGTAATTAGTACTTAATCATTAGTTAATAAAGGAAAATAATACTTAATTATAAATTAAGTAAATTATTATTAATTTGTTAATTAAAGGTTAATTATTAATCAATGGTTTATTTGAGGATTAATTTTTGTTTCATTATTAATTAAGGGTTAGTTATTATTTATTTATTTATTAAAAATTATTTATTTATTTATTAAAGGGTTTAATTATTAATTAATTACTAATTAAGTTATGATTCAATTAAAGTCTTAATTAATATTAATTTTAAAAATAAGGATTTAAATTATTATTTAATTCTTAATTAAAAATTAATTAAGGTTTAATTATTTATTTAAAGATTATCTGTTATTTAATTATTTATTTAAAGGTTAATTACTATTTGATTATTTATTTAAAGTTTAATAATTATTTAATTATTTATTTAAAAGTTAATTTGGAATTTTAATTATCTACTTAAAGGTTAAATTATTATTTAAATAAGGAGTTTAAATGATATAAAAACTTTCAAATAAAAGCTTTAATGTTTTAACTACTTTATTTCTAAAGTTCAGTTTGTTTTTAAAGCAACTGCCTTTTAGAAGGATGTTTTAAATCTAGGGGATTTCTTTGTTGACTATCCTTAAATAATCCTAATTGAATATGAAACCCGATGACATCTTCTTAGCAGAATAAATCATCGTTTTGCTAATTAAATTGTATTTGACATATGTTTGGCAGAATAAATTGTACTTCTACCATGATTCACATAATAGATTTTGTTTAACATCTATTTTAGCAGAATAAAACCCAGTTCTGCTATTTTGGTAACCTAGAAATTTTTACTTATACGACGGATGATTATTACTTATTGATTCCTTTTACATATTTGCTTGTTATGTAAATACCCATGTTATAACTTGGAAGGTTAAACTGAATTAAATGAGAACCATTATGGTCACTAAGTCTTTTTTTTGATTTTGTGAAGTTAAACGTTTCATTTTATCCTTTTTAAAAATGGTTTAAAGTTTATTAACATTTTAAATAAGATGTTTAAAGGATAACAAAGCAATTAGTTTATTAAAGGCGTTTGAAGTAATTTAATACTTTTTGAACGGCAGTTTAAAATCATTATTTTGCTAATGTGGTTTAAAGATAATTAAATGAAGAAAGTTTAAATAATAACTTTTTATTAAAAGGTGTTTTAAATAATTGATGTTGTCAAAGGAACTTTATTGATTTAAAATTATTAAAGATGTTTTGTTTTAAATAAGGAACGTTTATAAAAGGAGTTTTATAAATTGAAAAGTGATCTTGAAATTTGGGAAAAGGTTTTATAAATGATATTGGATAGTTTATAAAAGAAGTTTATAAATGGTTTTGGAATTTTATAAAAGAGTTTTATAAATGATTTTGGAATTTTATAAAAGAGTTTTATAAATGATTTTGGTGATTTATAAAGAAGTTTTATAGATGGATTTGGAGTTTTGGGTAAAGGAAATATTATGTACAAAAGAGATTTATTAAAAGTATTTATGAAGGTAATTAAAAAAGAAATTGAGATTTGCCTAAACCGACCTTCTTAATTATGGTGGTATGGAACATACATTCCACACTTAACACCGAAGGAATAGTGTTTAAGGTTATCCTTTTCTCCGTTTCTTTTTAAATAACTTTTTTATCCTTTAATATGATTTTTGAAGTAAGAAATCTTTCACAATGTTTTGTCAACATACTTAGATGATAAGTGTATGAATATTATGACAAATATTTTGGAATGGGATTTAATAAATTTAAGATACATTTAAATGAGGCTTAGCCATTGTTATGGGTAATTAAATCTCGGAATTGTAGTTGTTGTTTATTTGGTAGTTAAATGAATGACTATCAAATTCTTAGCCAGTTATGACTTACGAAGTAAATAAGAGCTTCACCTATTTATACGGTTTGAGTTCCCTCGGGAGAACTTATTCGGTGAAATGTCTCTAGCTTTAAGACATGTATTAGAGATCCCTTTGGGACTTTAGCATAGTCCGCTTACTTCCAAAAGAATTGGGATTCAGTCAATCAAAAATATTGGTTGTTGGTCTAAAGAGACCAGGATCAAATAAGTATAAATTATCCAAAAACCACTTCAATCCAACTCAAACATTTCAAATTGAATACATCTTGAAGAGTATGAAATCGAAGACGGAGCTTTTGAAGTGCATGGGCTACTTGCTACTAATCCTGTTGGCGATTCCAAAATGGACGTAGTAGAGGTAGTGCCTTCAGTTTCGTTCAGACCTAGAATAAACTTGTATTGATGAATATTGGCATTGCATTTCTGCCTAAAGTGCAGTGTTAGCATTCCAAGTGTGAATTGCTAAAGAAAGGTAAATCATTGCCTCAAGCCTCATAACCCAGAAATGGCTAGATCAGGATTGATGCGGCGGGGCTATGTGGGTCGCTCCTATAAGGGTGTGTCATCACCTTTCTGGATTACCATATTATGGATTTGGTCGTACATGAGAGCTCTTTATGAAGGTTAGGAACAACCAGGGTGATGACATATTCGGTATAATCCAATCAGGGGTAGATGGTCCTATGTCGGTAGGGTTGTAATGGTAAATGCAGCCCACGGTTCATTTTATCTAGAGATGTACTGTTTTTTTGGAAGGTAGTCCCTTACCATGCCATTTGTTGGAATCCATTCTCCAATAAGCACCTTTGGTTTCGATTGTATACTTATTATTTTTGTGATGTACACACATCATAACTACTTGATTATTGGTATGTTAAACTCATATACATTATTAATATATGGCTGGATTATTGCAATAAAATGGTTTGGTTATCATAAGGTAAAAAATGATCCATGTTTATATGCGGCATGGTACGAGGCACCTTTTATTTTGAAAGGGTTTCCAAATGTAGAAAACAATATGATTTGATTAAGCTTTCTCACGCTGGCTTACCAAACTGATCTGGGCATTATTTTCTTATAATGCTTGGGTCAGCCCGAGCATATTTTCCAGATTTAGATGGATCCTTTGAAGCATTCAGGAGATGAGATGGATTCTCCAAGACTTATTCACATATCTTATATTCTTACACTGTTTTTGCTACTTTAATTCTATCTGTATTTATCAAAAATTGTAAGTATAGGTTGTCATTACTGTCCAAGTTTATAAATAGATTAGTGTACTCTGACGTTGTGTATAATAAAGATGACTTTTTTTTCTATAAAGATTCTGTATATATTATATATTTCTCGTCATGATGTGAGATTCTGTTCTATCCTTTTCTTTCTTCACCCCAAATGACCTATCTTTCGGACACTTAAATGGTCGACACATGAATATCAAGGATGCATGAAAAGTCGTGTTTAGGTGTAAGAAAAGGTGATCGTTACAAGTACACAAGGTAGCAAGATCATGCACATACACAAAGAAAGCAAGGCAATGCTATACAAGAATTCAGGCAAGTATAAGCACACAATCGAAAGTAAACTCGAATAAGATAGGTGCATACTAACATAAGGGGAAGCACAATAAACATACATCAAGTATACAGGTTGGATACACACAACATGCACAAGGAAATGCACATCAAGAGCAATAAGCAAACATACACACATAAGGATAACAAGCATAAAGGGAAGTGTAAGCAATCAAGGCCACAAGAAAAGCACGGTGAACAGAAGAATATCTCATGTTGAACATGCACACAAGTTCAGGCTGAAGAATACAAAGATTCACAGTTGAACTAGTCCATGAATTTAAATAGTAACCAAAAACCTCGAGTATGAACAAGTCAAGAATATCCAGCCAAAAAAATCACAAAATATCAAGCAAAGTCAAAGTTCTAGATTGATAAATGAAAAATCAAAATAAAAGCCAAAATTGTGAATTGATAAAGTCAAAATCGAAAATCATGAATTACATGAAAATCCAAGGGGCATTTTTTCACAATCAATCCCTATATAAACCAAATTCATCATTGACAATTGGTGTGAAGTCGAACAGGAATAAAAATTCAAATATAATCAGAGAATCAAATTCATACCCAATTAGCAACCGCAAAGGAGCTCGACAGTGGAAGCAACCACAACTTAATCGCCAACCAATTGAAGAACGCAACTAAAAGAGGAGTAATAGTGCGATTCAATGTTCAATTGCAAAGTGGGGCTTCCAAAATAAGTAACCCCAAAAGGAGAATAAAGAAGGAAAAATGGGACGGCCTAAAAACAAGAAGAGGAAGTGCTTTTTTAATTTGGGATGATTTTTATCGTTTATGGTTTCTTTTATTTAACTTTTGTTATTTACCTTTTAAAACACTAGTTTGTAACTAGGATTGAACTATGGTTGTGATTTCCCAGAATTTCAAACAATTTAAAATGTGATAATCCCCTTTATTAATTATTTAAAATTGGTAAAATTTGTTATTTCAAACCATAGTAACTATGCGATGTTTTAAAAAATTAGATATAAATAGATTTTAAAAATTGAATTATTATTTTCAAATTAGATTTGTGTTTGCTTAAATTTATATATAAATATATTTGAGTTGATTTAAAATTGGATTTAAAATTGAATTTGAATTTGAATTCAAATTTTAAATTTAAAAGATAAATATCTTAAAGTATTTTAGATTTAAAAATATATCATATTTGATTTTATTTAGAATATAATTGGTTTTATATTATTTTCTTTTAAAGGATTTTATTTATATAAATTTAGAAAGGTATTTATTAATTAGGAAAATTAAATAAAAATGCTTTTAAATCATTTTAAAATAATTAAAAATGAATTATTACAAGTGTTAGCTTTTAAATTATGTTACGTAACATGTGTAATATGATTAATAAGTGCAGTGACAAATGTTAGTAATTGAATAAGTGTCATTTCTTTTTATTTTCGTTTTCTTTAAATTTTTAATAAATCCTAATAAAATCTATATAAACTCCTATCTTCTTTCTTCATTTCTTTTTCCTATCTTCTCATTCAAAGCAAAGAAAGCTCAACCTGCAAAACTATTTTTCAAACCAGAAAATACAAAGAAACAAACCCATAACCAATTCTCAAAATAGTTCAAATCCCTGTAAACCATTTATCAAAACCTGTAAACGATTTTATCTTCAACCTAGAATATCAAGAAAACTTCTCAAAGCAACTTCAGTTCAGTTTTAAAAGCTAATCATTTCAACATCAAGTTTCCAGTAAAACAAGCTTTCAAGCATTTTATCAAATCCTAGTTTTTCAAGCTCTGTTCATCTTTATCAGATGAGTAAATATTTTATATTAAAAGCTTAAGTTAATTAAATTCTGTGGCATGTGAAGTTCTGAGATGAATGACGCTTTGTTTGTGTATATATAGTGATATCCCTATGTATATGAATGTATTTAAGTATGCATGTCTGATACCGTGTGCATCTCTGTTCATGTTATAGAGATTAAATTTGATAAAAATTTAAAATCTTTTTATCGGTTCCCCATTAGGCCTTGAGAGTCAAACAAAATAAGTTAATCTAAGCATAATCTAGTGCTAAAATTTTGTTCAAGCATAATAGGATTGAAAATCTGCTGGGATCAAGATATTACAGTAGAAAATTTAAAATATGATTAAAATCAAATATTGAAATTTACTGATTCAAGTATATAGCTTGAATTGATCTTGAAAAATATGATTTTTAAGAAGAAATCCCAATGTTTAGATTTGTATCGAGTGTGCATTTTGGTGATGACCTGAATATGGTTTTTGAGTAAATTCTGATGGCCGAAGGATCTAGGGTGATCTAGATTTCGACAGGAGGTGGTAGGGAAGTTATCGAGGCCAGGAAAAATGGTGGAAGGAGGTTTAAGCCACCGTGGCGGCCGCGGCAGGTCGAACTAGGTTTTAACCCTAGGTTGTGTCGAAGCTGAAATTTTGGGTCACAGCGACGTCATGGGTGATTCGAGTTGCTTAAGATTTAAGGGATAGCAGCGTAGAAGGATAGTGGAGGTATGGTCAGGGATGCAGCGGTTCCGTTGGTCGAAGACATGGGTTCAAGGCAGTTATTGGTGGTGGTTTTGGTTCCAATTCCGTCTGAGTTGCTTGATTTTGATCAGTGGCTTGTGCTAGTGACTGGGTGGTCAGGATTGAAGGATTGGGCGATGGTCGATATACCAGAGGATTCAACAGAGGTCGGAGACGGCTCTGTCGCCGGTGCATGTGCACGGTGAAGTTTTTGGTGTCAATGAGTTTTGGGTGGTGAGTGATCTCGAAGGAATACTCGGGTATTTGGGTATAGGGACTCAAGTAAAACTCAAGTTGTCGTGAGTGATAAGCTTATAATTTTTTTACTAAAATAAAAACTAAGTTTTTTTGAAAGAAGAGAAAGAAAGGGGAAGTCTCGGGAAAGACCCGAGTGATCTACGGGTTGATCCTGAAGCAGAAATTTAAAAACAGTTTTTAAAAGCTTTAAAAGGTTTTTATAAAAGCAAGTTTTTAAAGTTAAAATTATTTTTATGTTATTTTAAACTAAACTTAGTAATATAATTAAATGTTAATCAAGATAAGATGTTTTATTTAATCTAGTTTAAATTGTTTTATGATAAATATTTTTTAAGTTATTTGATTAAAGAAGTTATATGAATTTTTAAATTAAATTTGTTAAATGCTTAAGTATTTTAAAACCTAATTTTTAAATAAATTAAGTGTAAATTAAAGATAAAATGTTTTAATAATAAGTAAGGCATTAATAAAGATAATGTTTTATCTTAAGGTTAATTAAGGTTTTAATAAGTTGAGATTAATTAAGTTAATTAAGAAATTTTAGTATCATTAATTAATTTAATTAATTATTGAATATAATAATTAATAATTAAGGATTATAAATAAATTAATTAGAGGTTAATTAATTTGTAATTAAGGGTTATTAATTGGATAATTAGAGATTATTAATTAATGGTTAAAGATTAATTAAGGGTTAGTTAACTATTAATTAAAGATTGATTAACCGATAATTAAGGATTTATTAATTTGTATTGAGGGAGATTAATTAATAATTAAGGTTTATTAATTAATAGTTAGAGAATAATTAATCTGTAATTAAAGATTAATTAATTGGATTATAAGGAAATTAAGGAGTGATTAATTAATTATTAATTGTAATTAATTAATGATTGATTCAATAGGATTAAAAGATTAATTCTTAAGTAATTAATTTAATTATTAATTATAGGATAATTAATTTGAGTAATTAATTAGGGACAAATGTAATTAATGTGAAGGGGTGAAGATTAATTAATTTGTATTATTACTTAAAGGCTAATTACTTAAGGTAATTAAAGAGGATAATTAAGGGATAATTAATTAATGGTTTGTAATTATTAATGTTAAGTAAGCAGGAGTAAAAGTGATCGAAGTTATTAATTTAATTTATTAGAAATGGTATGACAAATTAATCTTGCTTATGAGTGATTGAATGATATTATGTGCTTTAGATTTGTTGATATCTCTGATATATGATTTGTGACTTTATGTGATACAATACGTTTAGTTTAAACTAGGATAATTTGGTTATCCATCGATGATGAATTACTGTGTAAGGTGACACCCTGCATTTAAAGTTTGCATTGTATTTCACTTGAATAACTTAGGTTACGATGACTTGGATTCAAAGAGACCGGGGTCGGGTATCAGTAAATACCGGAAAGCACTTTGATTTGAAATCTTATATAATTCTTTATAGATTTGATATGTGTAAACTATAGGCTGGAATGAAATAATGTAAGTGAATTGGACCATTGAAACTAAGTAAAGGTACTTAGAGGTTGATTTGTGGAATAAGTATTGAATATAACAAGTTAAGAACTCGTAATGAAGTACGAGTTACCCCTGGTTTTCTTTTATGGTTTGAACTTAGTATTTCAAATTATACGGGTTTACTCACGCTGGTTTCTAGCCTGACCCGGGTGTTACTTTGATGTAATGCTAGGGTCAGACCGAGTATTACATATTTTCAGGTAGGGACGTTCTGGAGATCAGAAGGCGAACTGGATGGCAGGAATGTATGGAGTGTTTCAGCTGTGATATATTGTTGTATATCAGGGACATGTTAATTTTATCTGCCCAATGTTTTGTGCAAATGTTGTAACTCTGATGTATTGACACAAATTTTCCTTTGTATAAATGCTATTTTATTTGATAATATATTTTGATCTGCTGCGAATGTGAGATTCTGTGTTTCATTTCTGTTTCTTTTTCTACCTCCTTTCTTCTTTTCCTAACCATCTGGAATTTTCGGGATCGAAAATTCCGGGTTATTACATTTGGTATCAGAGCAGAAGGTTAAGCGTGAACCTTGGCTCTGGTAAGTTTACTCATTAAGGATAGGGTCAGTGGTACCTTAGAATGAGTTGAGGATATATATATATATACACATACACACGAGAGCATACTTTTTATTTTCTTATATAAAAGTTTAAAAATGGTTTTAAAAAAAATAAAATGAATTTCATTTATGTTTATATTTTGACATATAAAGCAATATTTCTTTCTAATTATTATAAATACTAAGAAATTGGTTGCTGATCATTGGAATTAAATAAAAATAATGAGAATTAAGTGGTAATATTAATACAACCAAACTGAAATTAAATGAAGATAAGTTTGAAATAGATCCAAACTGGAACTAAATCCCAAATTTGTAGAAGTAAGAATAAGATAAAAATGAATTGGTATCCAAATATGATAATCTTGGGTATTATCATAAATGGTTATTGTGTTTAATAATGAAATATTTGTTAACGAATAAGTAAAATGAAGTAAACTTTTAGATGAGTATAACTTATAAATTGAATGGGTTTGAAATTGTGAAGTTTTGAATCCTAAGTCTAGAAACATCTGAAATTGTTTTCAAAATGTTAAAAGAATTGATATTATTCAGACTATTTTGACTATGATCTTATTTTAAAATAAGTGATGTTTGAAAATTTTAAAGAAAATTTGTTTTGAATTAAAACCAAAGGTGGTTTAAATTTTAAGGTATAAATTGGTATGCAAAGGAAATAACTTTATATATATAAGGGATATACATGATATCAAAGATGATTTGAAAATAAACTCTAAGTGTTGAGTGTTAATTTTTTTCCTTGGAATGTGATATGGAAACCCAAAGTGATAAGTCTTTAAACTTATAAGTAAGAATATTGATAGAAATTTAAAATTTGAAATGGAGGATTCAAATTTGAGTAAGGTTAATAGGATTAAATTGAATTTAACTTGAAGGTAGTTAAATAAGTTTGAATGAACAACCTGATTTAGAAATTTCAAGATGAAATTGAGATTTAACTTAGGGAAGTTAAATGAGTTGATTTAGAAGGGAGATATATAAGATCTCAAACGGGTTTGAGTTCTGGGAATGGGTAATAGATGCTATTGGTGGATGTTTTAAATAAATTGGATGTTTATTTACTTTGACTTATCCAAATATCATCCAGCTGTTATTAATAATCTATGGAACAATGAATTGGTTTGTTTAAAATGAATTAAGAAGTAGATTGAGATAATATATATTCCATTATTGGAATTTAATGGAATTAAACTTTAATTTGAAATTACTTAAGTAATTTTGATTTTAAAAATAAAAAGTGAACTTGTGAAAATGAGATCACTTTGAACATTAAGATTTGAGTGTTTAAACCGAACATGAAAATTGAAATGGTTAAGGATTGATTTCAAGACTGAAATTGGGTAATAAATTGAATTTCAAAGATTAAATTGTTTAAAAAGGATTTGAAATATGATTTGAACCTAGAAATAAGTGTGTGAAGAAGTAAAGGTTAATTTGATTTAAAGGAATTAAATTACCAATTGAAAATTCAATTCGAATTTATATAATTTGAGATGATTTAGATTGGAATTGGGATTAGTTCAAATTGGAATTGAAAATCTTTCAATTTGAAATTTATTTGAATTAATTGAAATTGTGATTAAAGTTGAATAAGTAAATTCAAATGGAATTTGATTTTGGAAAGAAATCGAGGTTAAGTCAACTTGAATTGGAATTGGATTTTGATCTAAGAGAAAGTGGAAATTTAAATTAAATTGATTGGAATGGAGATTAGGAAGTTGAATAGTTTGGCTCTGGACTATTTTCAAAATAAATTATTTCAACATCAACTTTCTTAAATATGCTTTTCCTAGCTATTTACTATACAATCTTTCTTTTTAAAACCCAACTATCTTATACTTATTTTACAATTATTTTTGAAACTATTTAACTATTTTACAACTGTTTTATAAACTAATTACTATTTTTTTACTACTTTATAGATAATTACTATTTTACAACTATTTTGCAATTATCTAACTATTTTATAACCATTTGACTATTTCATAACTACTTAACTATTTTACAGCTATTTTACAAACTAATAATTATTTTTCAACTACTTATCTATTTTTAACTTTTCAAGCTATTTTCTAAATTTAAGCTAGTTAGACTACAAACTGTTTATGATTAAATACCCATTTGAGATAAGAATTGAAGTGTTAATCCAAGTGGGGATGAGGCAATTGTGAATAAATGAATAAGAATCTAAAGGAATGTGAATAGAAAGAAGAAATTGATTTAACTAATAATCAATGAAGATAAATACGTAGGATGTACGTATATTATTCTATTCGTATAGTAATTTGATCTAGATTCGAGCATAGAATTTCAAGATAATATATCGATCCGAGTTGGGATTTTTTACTTGATTTTCGACGGCGAACCAGGATATGGATTCTTGATTAGTTTTGAAAATTCTCTATCATAGTTAGCTATGCAAGGAGAATGATGGTTTCTGATCAAGAAACCAGATCTGAGTCCGCACTAGGAAGTCGTGTGGACGATACTAGTTCGGAAGAGAAATTATGCGATCGAGTGAGCGATCAAATTGATATTGCGTACGGATGATATGAGTACATCGTACGGGTTTGAATGAAATAGATATTGAAAATTTGTGGATAAGAACTATAAAATGATTTTTGAAATAGAAAAGTATATTTTGAACAATAAATGATGAAATAAAATGGAAATTGGATATTTCTATGATTAAAGGTTCACTTTATAAAGAATGGTAATATGGTTGATAACTTTATAAAGAGTGATCAGATTTGAATATTTGATTTGGAATAAACAAAGTTATGTATCTTTGTTATATATATATATATATATGATAAACTCCCCTTCTTGAATCTATAGCCAGAAGAAAAGATTTTTGAAAAGGTTTATAGTATAAAAAGGGATTTTGTACAAGTATTAAATGATTCAAAGATTTTTCAAGGATACATATCTACATATATAAAGGATTTTATGAGAATGATTTTGGGAAAAAGGTTTTGGGAACCTACGGACTTTGGAAAGGCTTTTTATTTGTGGGGAAAAATCAATTTTGGAAATTTGGAAAGCCTAGTTTGAGAATTATCGATTTTGGGATAATCAATTTTGAGAAAAGGAGATTTATATGAGATTCATACTAGGTGTATGATTTGGGAGATACTATATGTGTATGGTATAAAGTGTTTTGAAAATGGCTTGGTAGAAAAAGGCACTCCCTTGAAATGAACTTCTCAGGAGTACCATAGGTTGGTACTGCCTTGAGCGCCAAGGGGAGGCTCTAAAGTGGATCCTGTGAGGAAGTCCGGACAAACTGAAGTTCCTGAGGATTATTGGGTAGCGAAAGTCGAGGGCGCTGATGCCTATAGAGGCATTTGGGTTATGCTGTGACGATAGTGTAACTCAATGTCGCTGCGATCTACTATGGACCATAGCGGAAATTGTATGGAGGCGAGTGTCAACGGTCTACATTTGATTTTGCCGGGAAGGCAACGTAACATCGGTAGACTGCGATCTATGGTGGAGTAGAGAAGTTTCATTCTCTTCGCAGCGAAATTCGAGGGCACTGGTGCCTACAGTTACATGGACTTTTACTGTGATGGCAACGTAACCCATGATGTAACTGCGATCTGTGGCGGGTTCCATGGTGTAATCGAGAGGCGCGAAGTGCCTACAGTTATCTATGGTTTTGCCGTGATGGTCATCGGGTTAACTATGACCATGGAGGGGTGATGATTTCCAGAGCATTCTCACCATTCAAAAATATTTTCTATATTTTCCTGAAGTTTTCAAAAATGTTTTCCAAATATTTTCACTGGGTGTTGAAAAATGAGTCTGCTAAGTACTTATAGATTTTCAGTCCTATGCCTGATCAATGTACGACCGAATTTCCGTGAGAACGAGGATGGACTTGTTGAAACATCGAGTTATAAAATGATATTTTATTAAAACTATTTTAGCAATATTATATAGATTTTAAAGTGTTTTAAAAATGTTCAAAAAGAAAATTTAACTGATATTCAGTATTTTAATAAATTCTGGTTTCGTTCCTTTTCAAGGGCGAAAAGGTTCTAAGAGGGGAGGAATGTGATATCCCAGAATTTCAAATAATTTAAAATGTGATAATCCCCTTTATTAATTATTTAAAATTGGTAAAATTTGTTAATTCAAACCATAATAATAATGTGATGTTTTTAAAAAGAAGATACAAATAGATTTTAAAAATAGAATTACTATTTTCAAATTGGATTTTTGTTTGTTTTTATATATATATTTTAGTTGATTTTAAATTGGATTTTAAATTGAAATTGAATTTGAATTTGAATTCAAATTTGAAATTTAAAAGATAAACATCTTAAAATATTTTAGATTTAAAAAATAAATTATATTTGACTTTATTTAGAATATAATTGGTTTTATATTATTTTCTTTAAAGGATTTTATTTATATAAATTTAGAAAGGTATTTATTAGTAGGAAAATTAAATACAAAAGCTTTTAAATCATTTTAGAATAATTAAAAATGAATAATTACAAGTATTAGCTTTTAAATCTTGTTAAGTAACATGTGTAATATGATTAATAAGTGTAATGACAAATGTTAGTAATTGAACAAGTGTCATTTCCTTTTATTTTCATTTTCTTTAAATTTATAATAAATCCTAATAAACTCTTTATAAACTCCTATCTTTTTTCTTCATTTCTTATTCCTATCTTCTCATTTCAAAGCAAAGAAAACTCAACCTATAAAACTATTTTTCAAATTAGAAAATCCAACGAAACAAACCTATAACAATTCTCAAAACAGTTCAAAACCCTGTAAACCATTTACCAAAACCTGTAAACCATTTTATCTTCAACCTGGAATATCAAGCAACCTTCGCAAAGCAACTTCAGGTCAGTTTTAAAAGCTATTCGTTTCAACATCAAGTTTCCAGTAAAACAAGCTTTCAATCATTTTATCAAATCATAGTTTTTCAAGCTCTGTTCATCTTTATCAGGTGAGTGAACATTTTATATTAAAAGCTTAAGTAAATTAAATTCTGTGGCATGTGAAGTTCTGAGATGAACGATGCTTTGTTTTTGTTTATATATATAGTGATATCCCTGTGTATATGAATGCATTTAAGTATGCATGTCTGATATATATATATATATATATATATATATATATATATATATATATGTGTGTGTGTATATATATATATATGTCTATATATATATATATCGTGTATCTCTGTTCATGTTACGCAGATTAAATTTGATAAAAATTTCAAATCTTTTTATCTTTTCCCTGTTAGGCCTTGAGATTCAAACAAAATAAGCTAATCTAAGCATAATCTAGGTGCTAAAATTTTGTTCAAGCATAACAGGATTGAAAACTGCTGGGATCAAGATATTACAGAAGAAATTTTAAAACATGATTAAAATCAAATGTTGAAATTTGCTGATTCAAGTATATAACTTGAATCGATCTTGAAAAATATGATTTTTAAGAAGAAAATCATAATTTTTAGATTTGTATCGAGTGTGGATTTGGGTGATGACCAGAATATGGTTTTTGAACAAATTCTGATGGCCGGAGGATTTAGTGTGATTGAGATTTCGACTGGAGGAGGTAGGGGAGTTATCGAGGCCAGGAAAAATGGTGGAAGGAGGTTTAATCCACCGTGGCGGCGGCGGCTAGGTCGAACTAGGTTTTAACCCTAGCTTGTGTCGAAGCTGAAATTTTGGGTCATTGTGGCATCGCGGGCGATTCGAGTTGCTCAGGATTTGGGGGATAGTAGCATAGAAGGCTAGGGGAGGTGTGGCCGGGGTTGCAGCGGTTTCGGTGGTCGGAAATGCGGGTTCGAGGTAGTTTTTTGTGGTGGTTTTGATTCCAGTTCCATTTGAGTTACTTGATTTGATCAGTGGCTTGTGCTAGTGATTGGGTGGTCGAGATTGAAGGATTAGGCGATGGTCGACGTGCTGGAAGATTCGTCGAAGGTCAGAGATGGCTCTGTCGCTGGTTCATATGCACGGTGATGTTTTGGGTGTTAGTGAGCTTTGGGTGGTAAGTGATCTCGAAGGAGTACTCGGGTATTTGGGTATAGGGACTCGAGTAAAAATTCGAGTAGTCGTGAGTGATAAGCTTACAGTTTTTTTTACTTAAATAAAAACTAAGTTTTTTTAAAAGAAGAGAAAGAAAAGGGAAGTCTCGGGTAAATACCCGAGTTATCTTCGGGTTGATCCCGAAGCAGAAATTTAAAAACAGTTTTTAAAAGTTTTAAAAGGTTTTTATAAAAGCAAGTTTTTTGAAATTTAAATTGAATTTAATTCAAAGTATTACTTGATAAAAGTTTAATTTATTTGATTTTAGAAGTTATATATTTGGTTAACTTAAATTTGTTAAGTTAAAATTATTTTTATGTTATTTAAACTAAACTTAATAATATAATTAAGTGTTAATCAAGATAAGATGTTTTCTTTAATCTAGTTTAAACTATTTTATGATAAATGTTTTTTTAAATTATTTGATTAAAGAAGTTATATGAATTGTTAACTTAAATTTGTTAAATGCTTAAGTATTTTTAAAACTTAAATTTTTAATGAAATTAAGTGTAAATTAAAGATAAAATGTTTTAATGATAAGTAAGGCATTAATAAAGATAATGATTTATCTTAAGGTTAATTAAGGTTTTAATAAGTTGAGATTAATTAAGTTAATTAAGAAATTTAAGCATCATTATTTAATTTAATTAATTAATGATTAAGGATTAATAATTAATAATTAAGGATTATAAATAAATAAAATAGAGGTTAATTAATTTGTAATTAAGGATTATTAATGAGATAATTAGAGATTATTAATTAATGACTAAAGATTAATTGAGGATTAGTTAACTGTTAATTAAGGATTGATTAACTGGTAATTAATGATTAATTAATTTGTATCGAGAGATATTAATTAATAATTAAGGTATATTAATTTATAGTAAGAGAATAATTAATCTATAATTAAAGATTAATTAATTGGTTTATAAGGAAACTAAGGAGTGATTAATTAATTATCGATTGTAACTAATTAATGATTGATTCAGCAGGATTAGAAGATTAATTCTTAAGTAATTAATTTAATTATTGATTATAGGATAATTAATTTGAGTAATTAATTAGGGATAAATGTGATTAATGTGAAAGGGTGAAGATTAATTAATTTTTATTATTACTTAAAGGCTAATTACTTAAGGTAATAAAGAGGATAATTAAGGAATAATTAATTAATGGTGTGTAATTAATTAATGTTAAGTAAGCGGGAGTAAAAGTGATCGAAGTTACTAATTTAATTTATTAGAAATGGTATGACAAATTAATCATTCTTATGAATGATTGAATGATATTGTGTGTTTTAAGTTAGTTGATATCTCTGATATGTGACTTGTGATACTATGTGATATGATACGTTTGGTTTAAACTGGGATAATTTGGTTATCTATCGATGATGAATTACTATGTAAAGGTGACACCCTGTATTTAAAGTTTGAATTGTATTTCACTTGAATAACTTGGGTTAAGATGACTTGGGATTCAAAAAGTCTGAGGTCTGGTATCAGTAAATACCCGAAACCACTTCGATTTGAAATCTTTTATAATTCTTTATAGATTTCATAGTGTAAACTATAGGCTGGAATGAAATAATTTAAGTGAACTGGACCATTGAAACTAAGTAAGGGTACTTAGAGGTTGATTTGTGAAATAAGTATTGAATATAACAAATTAAGAACTCGTAATGAAGTAAGAGCTACCCTGGGTTTTTCTTTTATGGTTTGAACTTAGTATTTCAAATTATATGGGTTTACTCACGCCGGTTTCCAGCCTGACCTGGGTGTTACTTTGATGTAATGCTCGGGTCGGACCGAGTATTACATATTTTCAGGTAGGGACGTTCTGGAGACCAGGAGGCGAGCTGGATGGCAGGAACGTATGGAGTGTTTCTGCTGTGATATATTGTTGTATATCTGGGACATGTTGATTTTATCTGCCCAGTGTTTTGTGTAAATGTTGGAACTCTGATGTATTGATGTAAATTAACTGATACAATCTTTCTTTTGTATAAATGCTATTTTATTCGATAATATATTTTGATCCGCTGCGAATGTGAGATTCTGTGTTTCATTTCTGTTTCTTTTTCTACCTCCTTTCTTCTTTTCCTAACTATATGGAATTTTTGGGATAGAAAATTCCAGGATGTTACAATGGTGTGTAGTTCAAGAAATTCTCAACTCGAGGATAGAGTTGAGGCAAGGTTTCTAGGCGTAGGGTTTGAAAAATCAGATTAGCGATAGTCATAAGTTACAGGGTATTTAAAAGTGATCGATTGTCTAATATTAGTAGAAATCTTGAGGTTGAAGTAGGAAGGTTTTGCCAAAGTTTGGTAAATTTGTGTGTTGCTTTTATTTTCATATTTACCCTATTATTATTCGTGCTGCAATTTTTATTATTCTGTAAAGTTAATTTGAACCTACACTTAATTTTAAACACATAATTGATGCCAATAATTCTTTTATTGTTATTTTTAAAGATAGTTATTTATGACACTATAGGCTAGATCATATTGGTATCAAGAGACTGCAAAAGTTGAGAAATGAAAGTTTTCTCGCCTCTTACTATGAATCATTTGACACTTATAAATCCTATTTCAAGGGAAAAATGACCAAGCGCCCTTTCAGTGGAAACAACAAAAGAGTTGATGACTTAGGCCTCTTATATACTGATGTATGTGGCCCAATGCCTGTAATGACAAATGATTGTTTCTCATATTCCATGACATTTACTGATGATTTCACTGGACTAGGATATGCATATCTTATGAAGAACAAATATAATGTTTGAGAGAAATTTATACAGTATAGAATCGAAGTAGGAAACTAGACTAACCATGAGGTCAAAATATTTTGATCTAATCGAGGTGGTGAGTGTTGGACATGAATTCCAAAGTACCAAAAGATAATGTGATTATCTCTCAGGTCACTCCATCCTTATACTCTATAACAAAATAGTGTTTCGGAGATAAAGAATCAGACCCTATTGGATATGGTTCGATCAATGACTATAGGGGTTGAATTACCTCTTTCCGACTAGGGATATGCAATAAAATACATAGCGCATATGCTGAATTTGATGTCACTAAGTATGTGTCGAAGACACCATATGAGATGTGTTGTGGGAAGAAACCACACCTCAATTATTTGAAAGTGTGGGTTGTCCTTCCTACATTAAGAACGTTGGTCCAAATAAGTTTGAGGCAAGATCGGTATTGTGTAAGTTTATAGGATATCCCAGAGTTCTATGGGATATTTTTTCTACAACGTAGAGGAGTAAAAGGTTATTATTTCTTAATACATAGTTTTAATGGAATAATAATATTGGTCAAAAGAAATTAAAGGCGAAGTTGCATACTTGGATGAGGTCCAAGAAACTAGCACATAAAATGAACATATGGAATGATCAAATTCACCCTTATATGATAACATACAACCTATTAGAAGATTTAATAGGGAACCTCGCGTACTAGACCCCTCGCATTTTGACAAGCCTTATAGAGTAAGTACTCTACCCTATGGCTTGAAACTATGAAATCCAAGATAGATTCCATGTACAAAAACAAAGTACAGACTTTCGATGATGTACCGATAGGTTAAAACCCATTAACTGTAAGTGGATCTTTAAGAAGAGGCTAAACATGAAGTGAAAGGTAGCCATCTACAAAGAAATGCTAGTCGCAAAAGGTTTTTGTCGTGTTTAAGGTGTTGACTGTGGTGAAACTTTTTTCCCCATATCCATGCTAAAGTCCATCCAAATATTACTCGCCATTGTTACCTTCTATGATTATGAAATATGGTAAATGTACATGAAAACAACCTTTCAAGATGGTGATTTAGAAGAAACGACTTACTTGTCTCGGACTGAGGGTTTTGAGGTTGGTAGGAGAGCAGGAAAAGCTAGTAATCCATTAAGATCAATATTTGGTCTTAAACAAGCTTCAAAGAGTTAGGACAAGTGTTTTGATAAATTGATCAAATAACTTGGCTTTTATCAGCACACAAAGGAAGCGTGCGGACACTGAGAAGAAAAGGGCAGTGTTACAGTATTTATCATGCTATATGTCGACGATTTACTTCTGATTGGAAATGACGTATCGATGTTGCAATTAGTAAAAGTTTGATTGTTCGAGAATATTTCTATGAAGGATTTAGGCAAAGTGTCCTATATACTAGGTATTAGGATCTATGGAGATAAATCCAAAAGGTTGCTGGGATTGTCACTATTCTTTTACACAGACACCATAATGAAAAAAATTAGTATGGAGAACTCCAAGTGTAGATATATTCCGATGTTGCAAGGAGTTATCCTTTCATTGAAGGATGCTCCACATACCAAGAGGAGAAATGACAAATGTAGGGGGTACCACATGCATCTACAATCAAATCCACTACGTGTTCTATGCTGTATACAAGATTGGATGTGGCTTTTGCATTAGGAAGAGTTAATCGATACTAGCCACATCCTAGAGAAAAGCATTGGACAATGGTAAAATGTATTCTTAAATATTTGTAAAATACTAAAGACTTATTATGCCTGATGTGTGGGAATGATGACCTCCTTATGAAGGGGTATACTAACTCAAGGTTTCATAGTGATATCGATGACAGTAAGTTGGTGGTAGATTATGTACTTACTTTAAACGTTGGGGCAATAAGTTGGAAAGTTCCAAACAAGAGACAGTAGCTAATTTGACGATTGAGGCTGATTACATCACCTTAAACGAAGCAACTAAAGAAGTGATATAGATGTAAAAACTTTTACTGAGCTTGGGGTGGTTCCAAATTTTAGAAATCCTAAAATTAATATGTGATAACAATGTCACAATGCAAATTGTGAAAGAACCTAGGGCTCATGCAAAGTCTATACACATATTCCAAAAGTTCCACTTAATAAGGCGGTTTACCAACGATGGAGAGGTGTTGGTTGACAAAGTTGATAGTACAGACAATATAGCATATCTATTCACTGAGGGACTAGCTCGATTAGTGTTGAGTAAGCAGATCGAGAGAATGAGATCGAGAATCCATAACTGGTCCCAAGTACAAATGTGAGATTGAGGGGGTTAGTGGTATGCCCTATAGGCAATTATGTAAATATGTTGTATATCTAACTTTGTAAATGATCTTGTTCATAATAAAAGTTATTTTTGGTGTTTATTATCGTTTATGTATTGTGTTACATGTTGTGATATAATTAATTAATTAAATTAAGGTATATAAATAAGAAAATCTTCAAATGAAATACTCTATTGTTGTAGTTGAAAATAGTTGCAACCATTACTAAATAAACATAACTTAAATATAATTTTATTTAAATATTCCTTGTCAGGGTGTATCAAGAAAGGATATTGATATCTCTCTTGAGACCAACTTAGGTAACTCTCTTCAAGTGTTGGGTAATATATTACTCATGACCAACGAGGGCTCCAAGGGTTACATAATTATACTTATTAGATAACTATAGAATGACTCGACCAAGAGCTTTCATGTTTGTTGACAACAACTAGGTTAAACAGTAAATCCTAATCAAACTATGTTATACAGTTCTCTCATACAGTTCTCTCAATTTAAGAGTACCACGGAACTTCAGCGTGAATACTCTAGTTTGATTATAAACAAATCATGACATGGTGACCATTGAATGATTATAATTGAGTCTAAGTTGAAATGTAGGAAGTGAAATACTATTCAATAGAGAATTTGTCTCCTCTATTATATGAGTTAGTATCAAGGTCAGCACTGGTCAACTTAAAGTCAAAATATTCAGCCAGAGTAAATTGGTTAATAATAAATGTTATTATTGGACCAAGGACTTTGCAGATGGATTAAATAGTTGTATACAAATATTGTTGGAGTTTTGACAAAAACCAAACTTTGGATATCTTAAAGTGATATAGTATCGATGAATAGAACGCGAGCATATTATATCATTGCTTAATGCTGCAGCTTAAGTTGATCTAAATATGATTTTACCAAAAAGGTCTGTAAAAAACGAATTTGGTTGAACTATCACACCATAAACTAAGATGACGTATGGATGTTAATATTTGAATTGTTCAATATTAACATCCATATGTTCAATATTAATCGCTACTTGAATTTACGCATATGAGGCGCATAATCGTATTTGTGCAGTCTTTAAAATACAACCTAATTTAATTAGTTTATAATGTTTTATGAATTAATTAATATTAAGAAACATTAATATTAGTGTATTCAGTCATTGGGGTAGGTAGTAGAAGTTTTTTGGGTGCCATTGGTAATTATTGGGTATATATATATATGTTGTATGTGCACGTATTTATATACAATATCGGTATTAACTTAAATGGGCTTTAAATATATAAATAATTATTGAATGAGCTAAAGATTTATGGCACATAATGCATCATCTAGGGGTTGGCCATATGATGAATGGAGCAAGTTTTAATTAGTTTGAATGGGTTATTGGAGATCGAGCAGAAGATGCAAGGATTTTTTTCCTTACTCTCTCTTTAAATACCCATAAAAACTCATTCATGCTTAGCCATTTAAAATACCTTAGCCGCCTATACCTAGTAGCCAACCTCATTACTTCCCTCCTCTTCTGAAAACAACACTCAATTCATGGTGGAACTCGATACCTTGCAAGTTTTGGTAGAGGATTCAGAATCCTAGGAGACAAATGCAGATCGACATGTAACAAGCAACAACATCATTGAAGGTAATTTCAATTTTATATATTATTCATATGTCATGCCTAAACCTTTATATATGATAATATTTCCATATGTATATATATAACTTGATAAGTAATAAATAAATATTATGAGTTTTTATATAAATTAATATGTATTAAAATTATAGACTAATTAAAAATAAAATTATTTAGTTTTAGCCTATGATATAAATTAATTTAATGTAAATTAAATTTAGGAAATATTAAATTATTTCATTATACATATATTTATTATTTAAAATATTAAATATTTTTAAGGTTTAAATTAGTGTGTGTATTTTAATTTATTAGTGTAAATAATATACACACACAAATATACATATGTGTGTGTGTGTATATTTAAAACAACTATAGACTTTAATTAAAAAACTAATCTTTTATCACTCTCGGCTAAAAATAATTTTTTATATATATACTAATAAATATAATATTTTATAATACATAAATATATTAATTAAAAATAATATATATATTATATAAAACATTTTTTGTTGAAATAAATAATAATACTTTGTAAAATTAATATATTTAACTTGGTCAAAATATAAGGCTTTTAAGATTTAGAATTTTAAAACTATATGATATTTTAAAAATGTCAAATTTGTAAAATACCTTTGACCTAGTTAAACTTGTAGGATCTAGATTAACCCTAGAGGGGGGGGGGGGGGGTGAATAGGGTTATAGCAAATTTTTCCGAATTAAACACAGAAACAAACTGCAGAAATAAATATGCTGAAAAATAAATCACACACAAAATTTACCCAGCTTCGGCAACCCCTGCCTACTGCTGCATTCCCAGATTTCTATTAGAATTAAACAGTTTCCCGCTTACAAACACTCTAACAGACTTGCAAACCCTGCTACCGCCTATAGAGTTTTGCAAACTCGCAAACCCTGCTAACTGGACTAACTCTAACTAGACAATCTGACAACACCTAAACCCTAGGTGGTGATTTACAAATTCTTTTGACAAAAAAAAAACTTCAAAATTAAATGCAAGAGCAAAAAATTAAAATATAAACGTTAATCCTTAATTTTTGCTCAACAAAAAAAAACTTCTAAAGTTTAAACCCTAAATAAAACTAAAGCCCCTTTAATAACTAAAATAAAATAAGCCGGCCTAATGTTCTTTAACCCGATCCACTTCGTTCCTTCTTTTGCTTGTAAAAACAATGTCGGCCTTGCTTTTGAGATTAGGGTTTGAGTCTTTGATAAAAATTAGGGCTTTAAGCTATCGATCCAAATTGAGGCTTTCGGCTCTTGCTTGTGCTCGATTTCTGATGATTAATTGTTGACTTTTGAAATTTCGTTGCTCGGCTTGCTCGTTCTCTGATGATCGAGTTGATGTTGATTCGGTATGTTATTTCTTTTGTTGCTCGTTTTATTGCTTGCTTTTTAACTCGATTTCTCTGTGTTCTATGATGATTTCTTGGGGTTTATTTATAGGGTTGAAACCCTAATAACCACTGTCAGATTTGATTTTTGCACGTCGTTGATTATTTTTCCTGAAATTGTTCTGGATTTGGAGTATTCCTTTCTTGATTTGATTTCGAATTATTGCTGTCCATATTTGTTTTCGAATTAATTAATTCGAAAATTTCTTCCTGTATTTGTTGTCTCGGTCCCCATTTGAATTAATACTGACCATATATGAATTTGAGAAATTTGATGCAGAGATTTCTTTCCAAATTAGATTTCTTTGACTTAATCGAAGACTTAATCAAAAGATACGAATTTGTTCTTTAACTTCGGCTTGATTTCTGCACTGACTTGTACTTGCCACTGTCTTTGTATTCCCTACTGCACATTCACCTGTTTACTATATATGTGCATACATACAAATGTATGTGTGTATGCATATATTCTTGGGTTTGTACTTGGATTTGAACTGCTTCATGTTATGTTGATCTTGATTTTGGAGCTGCCACTGACTTCTTTGTTGTAACTTGAAACTGTTTTGACAATTCGAATTTCACTTGCATACTCCATGTTGCATTATCACTGTGTTGCATTGTAGCTCCATCTTGACTTGGGCTTTTTCACTGTATCAGATGCTACACTTGTTCATGTATTCAACTGTTGCACTTGAGTTTGTTTCCACTGCTTCATCATGTTGTATTCATCCCTGTACATGTGCACAGAGTTTGTTGTTGCACTCGATATTTGTAGCTTCACTGTGTTTGCTGTTGCAGTGGTTTGTCTGACCTTGTATGCTTCAAGTTGCCTTGAGTTGAACCTATCTTGGGTTTGACCTTGTTTGTGACTTTTGCGCATTGTGCTCTGTTGTTGTATTTGCATTGTGTTACTGATTTTGGTCGAGACTTTGTTTGTTGCAGTATGTCACTGCATTTGGTCTGAGTCACTTGTATCCATTCTCGAGTTGCACACTTTGATTTACTACTGCTTCACTTTGTTGAGTACCTGTAATTGCTGTTACATCACTTCACACTGTTGCATTTGTTCATGTAGCTCACTGTGTTGCATTGTACTGCCCTTGTGTTGTTCACCATGTTGCATACATGTTTTTATGCTTTGTGACATTCGGGTTTGTTGTGTACTTGTCTACTGCAGTTTCATTGTGACTTGACTGTGTCGTTTTGTCTCTGCCCAGTTGATGTTCTGTTCATGTGTGTCTGGTCGTGTTCATTCAATTCATTGATCCTTGTACATGCTGTGCTGTCTGGTCTTCGTTTGCTTGGTAGCAGCTATGCAGTTGCTATGCATCACTATATATATATACTCTCTGTTTTGATTGGCATTGGTGCAGTTTCCATCACTGTTGTGTCTTCGGGAGTTTGCACTGCTTCATGTTGAATTCATTGAAGTATTGATTGCTCTTGTTGATAACGTACACGAGTTGGCGAGGTAGTGCACACGTGTATACATGTACACGTGTGTATTGCAGCCACTCACGATTATCTGTAAGAACACTGATATGCACAGATATTACACAATCAAAGATGATGACAATAACCCATGTATCTGAGACAAACAAATTTTTATTTTTGCAAATTCAAATTTTTTTTTTCAAATTACTGTTGTAGTTGCTAATTATACAGGTACACAGGAGACAGGACAAGAAGTGGAGCTGGATAATGCAGATAGATGTAGATGTGCAGACAGAGTGAAAAACTGAGTGTTGAGTGTTGTAGTGTAAAATGTATGAACTGGTGTATGTATATATAGAGAGAGCTGAAAACTTTGTATTGTTTGAGTGTTGTAATAAAATATTATATTGAATAAAAAATACTGGTTGAATTATATAAATTCTGTGCAATAGTATAATTATTCAATATGAATATTTCTTCCTTTATAGTCCAAACTGCAAACACATATATATATATATTGATATATATATTTTGTTATCATCAAACAAAAAATCACATCAAACAATCTCCCCCTTTTGATGATGACAACATATATATTAAAGATTTTGAAATGCTAATACATGTGTTTGAGCATGAAATGTTTTAGCTCCCCCTATTTGAATGCTCCCCCTACAACCAAGACCACTCCCTATTTAGAAGATAACAAAAATTACTGATGAATAAACGAACTAAGGAAAATTATCTAACAACATTAAACAAATATTGTTGAAGTATTCCAAAAAATATTTACTTCCTTATCAAAATCTAGTTCTTTTCTCCCCCTTTTGGCATTATCAAAAGACTGACAAAAAGCAATGGAACATTAGGAACAAAAAATAATATATCATAACGAGATAACAACTTCCACATTGTAGAGAATGGATCGATGATAGGTTTAAGAAGAGAGATATTTTAACATTAATTTGACATTTAAGCACAAAAAAAATAAGCACTTACTAACCACGCATAACCATAAGGACTTTTAAATGGGATTAGCAGTTTCTTATTAGTCTAAGCATCCGGACTGTTAAGTGAGACCAGAATACTTAGTTACCATACTCCATCCATGCATAACCATAAGGACTTTTAAATGAGAATGGAGTAATGATAAAAATAATTCACTCACATGCTCCATCCATGCATAACCATAAGGACGTTTAAATGAGAATGGATGCATGAGAGTTATTATTATTTATTATTATAATTGTGTACATATATATATATATATATATTCACTCTTCTTATTTTACAAAACAATTATGAATGATAGAAAGATGGTAGAAATAGAATTGATCGTGGAATAAGTTACCAAGTTAATTATATTATGTAATATCCAGTACTGAATACCATATTCGAATCAATCTTTGGATAATATCCAAAACTGGTTTGAATCCTAGAAATTTAAGTTGAAAGTATATATCCAAGAATATTTCAACAAAGAAAATGAAAAATGGTTAGTCAATTTCTATAATCCCCAAATCCAAACGTAATCTGGAAAATCTTTCTTCTGGGAGGGGTTTTGTGAAAATATCAGCAAGTTGAGTCTCGGTTGAAATATATTCAATGCAAATGTCTTCCTTAGCAATGTGATCTCTAAGAAAGTGGTGTCTCACATCAATGTGTTTTGTGCGTGAATGATGAACAGGATTATTTGATAAGTCTATTGCACTTTTACTGTCACATTTTAATGGAACTTGTTTATAAACTAAGCCAAAATCAGAAAGAGTTTGCATCATCCATAAAATTTGAGCACAACAACTCCCTAAAGCAATATATTCTGCTTCAGTGGTGGATAATGCAACACAGTTTTGTTTTCGACTTGACCATGAAACTAACGAGTGTCCTAGCATAAAGCATGTTCCACTAGTGCTTTTCCTGTCAACCAATGAACCAACATAATCAGCATCAGAATAGCCAAATAAATCAAAATTTTCACAAGAAGGATACCATAACCCAAGTTTGTTTGTGTGTGAAAGATATCTCAAAATTCGTTTAGTGGCTTTCAAATGAGATTCTTTAGGATTAGATTGAAAACGTGCACACAGACACACAGAAAACATAATATCAGGTCTAGAAGCAGTAAGATAGAGAAGTGAACCAATTATCCCTCGATATTTCTTTTGATCAACAGCACTTCCTTTCTCGTCTTTGTCCAACTTTGTTGATGGGCTCATAGGAGTTCTCAATGGTTTGGAGTTCTCAACTCCAAATTTCTTCAACAGTTCCAACACATACTTGGATTGTGAAATGAAAATGCCATCACTGCTTTGCTTGATTTGAAATCCAAGAAAATATTTCAATTCTCCAACCAATCTCATCTCAAATTTAGCCTGCATGACTTGTTCAAATTTCTCGCACAAGAGTTCATTAGTAGCGCCATAAATGATATCATCTACATAAATCTGAACAATCAAAAAATCACTTCCTTTATGTAATAGAAACAATGTCGTGTCAGCACTCCCCTTTCTAAAGCCATTTTCCAAAAGATATGTACAAAGGCAGTCATACCAAGCTCTAGGAGCTTGCTTAAGACCATATAATGCTTTTTCAAGTTTATACACATGATTTGGAAAATCGTGATTTTCAAAACCGGGGGGTTGTTCAACAAAAACCTCTTCTTTCAAATCACCATTTAGAAAAGCACTTTTTACATCCATTTGTTTAAGTTTGAAACCTTTATAACAAGCAAAGCTTAGCAAAATCCTAATGGCTTCTAACCTAGCAACTGGAGCAAATGTTTCATCAAAATCTATGCCTTCTATTTGGTTATATCCTTTTGCGACCAACCTAGCTTTGTTTCTAATTACATTTCCTGATTCATCAAGTTTGTTTTTGAACACCCATTTAGTTCCTACAATTGGATAGTCATTTGGCCTAGGAACTAATTTCCAAACTTTATTTCTCTCAAATTGATTAAGTTCATCTTGCATTGCTAGAATCCAACTTTCATCATTAAGAGCATTTCAACAGAATCAGGTTCAATTTCAGAAATAAAACCACTATGACAACAAAACGCACACAAATTTTTATCAAATGAAGAGCGAGTGCGTATACCTTCCGTAGGATCTCCTATAACTAATTCAGGAGGATGATTGGTTTTGAACTTCAATCTATCAGCATCAACAGCCCTACTTTCATCTTTCTCACTAGATGTCCCTTCTTTAATGCCTTCATGATCTACCCCATCATCAATCGTTTTTTCAGTCGTCCTTTCCAGATCAGATTCATAAAATTTCACATTGATTGATTCAACAATTGTCTTTGTTCGTTTGTTGTATATCCTGTAAGCCTTGCTCCTGGTTGAATAGCCCATGAAAATTCCCTCATCGGCCTTTGATTCAAATTTTCCAAGTTGATCACCTGTGTTAAGAATGAAACAAGGGCATCCAAAAACACGAAAGTAAGAGATGTTAGGTTTCCTTTCATGCCACACTTCATAAGACGTTTTGCCAAGTATTGGTCTAATCATTACTCTATTCATTACGTAGCACGAAGTATTCACCGCCTCTGCCCAAAAAGTTAGAGGTAGTTTATACTCACTCAACATGGATCTAGCCAATTCTTGCAATGTACGATTTTTCCTTTCAACCACCCCATTTTGTTGAGGTGTTCGTGGAGCAGAAAATTCATGTTTTAAACCATTTTCTTCACAAAAGTTTTCAAATTCCGAATTTTCAAATTCGCCTCCATGATCACTTCTTAAAGTTTTAATTGAAACTCCTTTTTCATTTTGAACAAGTTTAGCAAATTTTGAAAAATAATCAAAAGATTCAGACTTTTTGGCTAAGAAATAAACCCATGTAAATCTAGAATAATCGTCAACCAATACATAACAATAACGTTTTCCATTCAAGCTTGCAATTTCATTTGGTCCAAATAAGTCCATATGAATTAATTCAAGGACCCTTGATGTGCTAACAATGTTTTTAGGGCGAAATGATGATCGACTAAGCTTGCCCAAGGAACATGCTTTACACACTTTGTTATCTTTAAATTTCTGATGTGGTAACCCTCTGACTAATTCTTTCATTTCCAGATTTTTTAAGAGACTCATGCTAGCATGTCCAAGTCTCCTATGCCATAAAGATGCCTCTTCATCAGTGGCTACCAAACATCTGGAAAGATTTAAATTGTCAAACGAAAGCGAGTAGACATTTCCTTTTCTTTTGCCCATAAAAACTATGTTATTAGAAGTTTTATCAATGATCTTGCAAGTATCACTATCAAAAACCACATTCATACCTTTGTCACATAGTTGGCTAATAGAAATGAGATTGTGATGCAAATTATCAACGTATAAAACATTAGTCAATGAAAAAGTACCGTTACTTACTTCACCTTTCCTAATAATCTTACACTTGCTATTGTCTCCCATGATCACATTTCCACCTCTAAAATTCTCTAGGCTAAGGAACTTAGATTTATCACCTGTCATATGTCTAGAACAACCTGAGTCTAGAAACCATTCTTGTTGCTCCTTAGCCCGCCAACAGACCTACATAAAGAGAGAGAAGGATGACCTGGAGAAACTCTTAGGTCCAATGATATTAGTAACTGAAGCATTATGGATAAACAATCCCTTTGGAACCCAAACTTGTTTTGTCCTTTCATTTTTGTTCCTATAGACATGAAATTTGTTTGTAGAATTCTTAGGAACCCAAACTTGTATAAATTTTGTGTTCTTGTTCCTATGACTACAATTTTCAACACGATGTCCAATTTCACTTTTAACAAAGACACTCTTACCTTTTGCATAATCATCAACCTGTGTTTTCCCAAAACCTAGTCCTTTTCTGTTATTAGCAAAGAGTTGATTTCCCAATAACATGTTAAATGATTTTTCTCCTCTTGAAAAGTTATTCAGAGATTTCTCAAGATTTTGGACTTTGGTTTTTAGTGTTGTGTTTTCAGTTACAAGTGTGGTGCATCTATTTATAAAATCCTTTTTCCTAGTGTCAATGGTTTCCTTAAGACTTGAGTTTTCTTTTTCAAGATTGTCGAAGCTATTCTTAAGTCTTGATATCTCTGAATCTAAAATTTTACATTTTTTACAATCTAGGTTTTGAATATTTTCAAGTTCAGTTTCTAACCTTGTATTCTCATGAACAAGTTCTCTCCTGTCAGACTTCAATTTTTCAATTTTAGTTTCAAGAGTATCAATTGTATTAGTAAGATCATAACACATCAAAACAAGTTCTTTATAAGAATAGTCACGTACCTCACTGGATTCCTCTGAACTTGTTTCTGAATCTGATTTTGCCATAAGGCATAAGTTAGCCTCTTCTGAGCTATTATCCGAAACTTCTTCTCCTTCTTCATCATCCCAAGTTGCTGCAAAGGCCTTCTTCTTCTTTTTCTTTCCTTTGTTGTTTTTGAGAAGTGGACATTTTTGTTTGAAGTGGCCAGGCTTTTTGCAGTTAAAGCATGTCAATTCATTATCGGAATTGTCAGAATCTTTTGACCTATTACCACTTGTTTTCTTCTTGCGTGGCCTGAATTTTGACCATTTTCTAAGATTATTGACAACCATCGCAAGCTCTTCAATTGGATTTTCTTCTTCTTCATCGCTTTCTTCTTTGCTCTTCAAGGCAATTGTCTTCCTTTTTGATTCGGAGTTGTTACGTTCCTCCTTTGCCTTTAGCTCAAGCTCATATGTCATCAAGTTTCCGATCAACTCCTCCATGCTTAGTTTACTCAGATCTTTCGATTCTTGTATTGCCGTGACTTTTGCCTCAAAGTTCATTGGTAAGACTCGCAGTATCTTCCGCACAAGCTCTAATTCAGTGAAGACCTTCCCAAGCGCTTTAGCATTGTACACCAAAGTTGAAAATCGTCCAAACATATCCTTTATGCTCTCGCCCTTTTCCATCACAAAGTTTTCGTATTCATTGCTAAATAGAGCTAGACGTGACTCCTTGACTTGAGAAGTCCCTTCGTGTGTCACCTCCAAAGTGTGCCAAATTTCCTGTGCTGTTGTACAATGAGAAATTCTATTAAACTCATTTTTATCAAGAGCACTGGTCAAAGCGTTCATTACTTTGGCATTTGTAGTTTTTAGTTTCTTATCGTTAGCATCCCACCTATCCTTAGGTTTAGGAATCTCAGTATCACCAATAACTATAGTGGGAGATTTATAGCCAGTTTCAATAATATCCCAAACATCATAATCAACAGAACTAAGATAAATACTCATCCTAACTTTCCAATAAGCATAATCATTCCCATTAAACATGGGTGGCCTAGCAATAGATTGCCCCTCAGAAAAAGCATTATTTGGTGGATTCATGACTCTAGAGTTAAAGTAAAATACCTAGCTCTGATACCACTTGTAGGATCTAGATTAACCCTAGAGGGGGGGGGGTGAATAGGGTTATAGCAAATTTTTCCGAATTAAACACAGAAACAAACTGCAGAAATAAATATGCTGAAAAATAAATCACACACAAAATTTACCCAGCTTCGGCAACCCCTGCCTACTGCTGCATTCCCAGATTTCTATTAGAATTAAACAGTTTCCCGCTTACAAACACTCTAACAGACTTGCAAACCCTGCTACCGCCTATAGAGTTTTGCAAACTCGCAAACCCTGCTAACTGGACTAACTCTAACTAGACAATCTGACAACACCTAAACCCTAGGTGGTGATTTACAAATTCTTTTGACAAAAAAAAAACTTCAAAATTAAATGCAAGAGCAAAAAATTAAAATATAAACGTTAATCCTTAATTTTTGCTCAACAAAAAAAAAACTTCTAAAGTTTAAACCCTAAATAAAACTAAAGCCCCTTTAATAACTAAAATAAAATAAGCCGGCCTAATGTTCTTTAACCCGATCCACTTCGTTCCTTCTTTTGCTTGTAAAAACAATGTCGGCCTTGCTTTTGAGATTAGGGTTTGAGTCTTTGATAAAAATTAGGGCTTTAAGCTATCGATCCAAATTGAGGCTTTCGGCTCTTGCTTGTGCTCGATTTCTGATGATTAATTGTTGACTTTTGAAATTTCGTTGCTCGGCTTGATCGTTCTCTGATGATCGAGTTGATGTTGATTCGGTATGTTATTTCTTTTGTTGCTCGTTTTATTGCTTGCTTTTTAACTCGATTTCTCTGTGTTCTATGATGATTTCTTGGGGTTTATTTATAGGGTTGAAACCCTAATAACCACTGTCAGATTTGATTTTTGCACGTCGTTGATTATTTTTCCTGAAATTGTTCTGGATTTGGAGTATTCCTTTCTTGATTTGATTTCGAATTATTGCTGTCCATATTTGTTTTCGAATTAATTAATTCGAAAATTTCTTCCTGTATTTGTTGTCTCGGTCCCCATTTGAATTAATACTGACCATATATGAATTCGAGAAATTTGATGCAGAGATTTCTTTCCAAATTAGATTTCTTGACTTAATCAAAGACTTAATCAAAAGATACGAATTTGTTCTTTAACTTCGGCATGATTTCTGCACTGACTTGTACTTGCCACTGTCTTTGTATTCCCTACTGCACATTCACCTGTTTACTATATATGTGCATACATACAAATGTATGCGTGTATGCATATATTCTTGGGTTTGTACTTGGATTTGAACTGCTTCATGTTATGTTGATCTTGATTTTGGAGCTGCCACTGACTTCTTTGTTGTAACTTGAAACTGTTTTGACAATTCGAATTTCACTTGCATACTCCATGTTGCATTATCACTGTGTTGCATTGTAGCTCCATCTTGACTTGGGCTTTTTCACTGTATCAGATGCTACACTTGTTCATGTATTCAACTGTTGCACTTGAGTTTGTTTCCACTGCTTCATCATGTTGTATTCATCCCTGTACATGTGCACAGAGTTTGTTGTTGCACTCGATATTTGTAGATTCACTGTGTTTGCTGTTGCAGTGGTTTGTCTGACCTTGTATGCTTCAAGTTGCCTTGAGTTGAACCTATCTTGGGTTTGACCTTGTTTGTGACTTTTGCGCATTGTGCTCTGTTGTTGTATTTGCATTGTGTTACTGATTTTGGTCGAGACTTTGTTTGTTGCAGTATGTCACTGCATTTGGTCTGAGTCACTTGTATCCATTCTCGAGTTGCACACTTTGATTTACTACTGCTTCACTTTGTTGAGTACCTGTAATTGCTGTTACATCACTTCACACTGTTGCATTTGTTCATGTAGCTCACTGTGTTGCATTGTACTTCCCTTGTGTTGTTCACCATGTTGCATACATGTTTTTATGCTTTGTGACATTCGGGTTTGTTGTGTACTTGTCTACTGCAGTTTCATTGTGACTTGACTGTGTCGTTTTGTCTCTGCCCAGTTGATGTTCTGTTCATGTGTGTCTGGTCGTGTTCATTCAATTCATTGATCCTTGTACATGCTGTGCTGTCTGGTCTTTGTTTGCTTGGTAGCAGCTATGCAGTTGCTATGCATCACTATATATATACTCTCTCTGTTTTGATTGGCATTGGTGCAGTTTCCATCACTGTTGTGTCTTCGGGAGTTTGCACTGCTTCATGTTGAATTCATTGAAGTATTGATTGCTCTTGTTGATAACGCACACGAGTTGGCGAGGTAGTGCACACGTGTATACATGTACACGTGTGTATTGCAGCCACTCACGATTATCTGTAAGAACACTGATATGCACAGATATTACACAATCAAAGATGATGACAATAACCCATGTATCTGAGACACAAACAAATTTTTATTTTTGCAAATTCAAATTTGTTTGTTTTCAGATCACTGTTGTAGTTGCTAATTATACAGGTACACAGGAGACAGGACAAGAAGTGGAGCTGGATAATGCAGATAGATGTAGATGTGCAGACAGAGTGAAAAACTGAGTGTTGAGTGTTGTAGTGTAAAATGTATGAACTGGTGTATGTATATATAGAGAGAGCTGAAAACTTTGTATTGTTTGAGTGTTGTAATAAAATATTATATTGAATAAAAAATACTGGTTGAATTATATAAATTCTGTGCAATAGTATAATTATTCAATATGAATATTTCTTCCTTTATAGTCCAAACTGCAAACACATATATATATTGATATATATTTTGTTATCATCAAACAAAAAATCACATCAAACAAAACTTAATTTGACCTAAGGTATTTTATATTTTTAAAATTTGAATCTAAAGCGATATCTTTCTACTTAGTCTAACTAAATAGATTTAACAAAAAAAATTAATTTAATTTTATATACAATTTTTATGAAACTAACATTATATACATATATGATTTTATTATTTATTTAAACATGATGATATATTATATACATATATGTATATGTCTATACGCGCACACACACACATATAGTATTAATAATATGCATATAGAAAACCATATACACATATGTTAATATATTTAAACACACACGCACACACTATATACATACACAGTTATACACGCATGCACATACACACATGCATATATGTACATGCATGCACATACACACATGCTTAGGTACTTGATTTGTATATGAAACTTTCATATACATATGTAAGCTTATTATACACACACATAATAAATATAAATCTCAATAACTATATATGTATGTATATATTTTACACACTTGTTATCTAGTTATTATTTTATATTGTTATATATATATCACATCTTATAATATACAACAAATATATAAAATAAAAATAAAAATATTTTAAAATACAAACTGGATCTGAATGCCAAATAGTTATTTACATAGGCCCATTAAGATCCACTTTAGGAGAAAAAATTGAAATTTACCTCATTTTATCCACTGCCAAACAGACCTGATGCAACACAGTAGCCATAAAAATTGAAGGCGTTGTTGATCTTGAGTAATTAGACTATACTTTGATTATGGTCAATCACACGACATCAATCATGTTATAACCATAGTTAGGTGTATGTTGAAATGCTTGAAGTGAATACTACTGAAGAAAGGATTCATCTCCTTCATTGTTGAAGGTTAGTAATTGATGGTCAACTTAAAGTCAAAATTTCTACCCAGAGTAAATTAGTTAATTGATAAATATCATTAGATTAAACTAAGGACATTAAGTGGTCTATTCAATTAAATACAAATGTTATTATATTTTAAGATGATTGACCAAACTATAGATATCTTTGTGATACGGCGAGGACGAAATGAAAATACACACTAAATATTATTGCAAGATGTAGCTTAATTAATATTAGAAATTCGACTATGCCTAATTTATCTATAAACAACTGAACTTGTACCCAATATCATATTTCAACAAAGTCCATACATGCTTTAGTATTTGATTTGTTTAAATATTTTCTAAGGACCGAGTTCACAAGGAGTTAACATAACTGGGTTGTTAGCTAAGTTCTGAGTTTAACCAATTTAATATTAATTTATATATAATATAAATCAATAATAATAATACATATGTTGTATTGAAATTTTATGATACTTTAACTATTTATTGAAGCCTTAAAATTAATTAAAATAACATATAATTATTATACATTGATTTAACTAGAATACGGGCTTAAATAATTAACTAAATAATTAAGTATGTGATATATTAATTCTTTAAGTATATTAACCCATAAGGGTATAACAAGCCATCTTATAGGAGAGAAGGGGGGCAATAAGACCACGTCTTCATATATGGAGAGATAGGTGTTGGACATTTTGATATCCAGTTGGTTATAAATAGCCTTCATTCTTTCCTGTTTTGGATGCTTAGGGAAAATCCTAGCCTTAATATAAAATTGGTAAAGACTAGCAGACAATATTTACACACCGTACTCGAGTATAAAGGAACGAGAGATTAAGAGAGGAAATATCTAACCACCAAAATGTCCATAATTTTTGTCTTACCCTTTGATCGGGCAATATATTATGGATTTGATGGATCGAACTTGAAAGTTATCAAGGCAGGAAGCCCGAAGAGATAGCCGTAAAGTCTAGAAATCAAGTACAATTAAGATTATGAGAAAACAACAAGGTCACCTTATAAATTCCAAAGCATGATCCATCAAACTGATGGATCGGCATAGATCCATGCCTATGAATCGTTATTGATCTATAGTACTTCCCCATAAAAGCTCCCCTACTACCAAGTCTCGATGCCAAAAGCTTATTCCAAGTTCCATAGATCGTTAGCTTCTCATTTGCTATCGAACCCCTTAAACAGTTAAAATTAGCAACTATATTCCTTCACCGATCCATCTTTTTGGCCCATAAACAAGCCTATAACAATACAAACAAGCTAAAAATCATGAAACTAATGACAAGTCGCTTCATCCCAAATAAAAAAAATGATCCCTAAGTGAATCCTGTGGATTGGTACCGATCCATGACCATGGATCAGTACAGATCCATAGCTGCCTGTTGACCTGGACACATTTGCTCAAGAGCAAATACTGTTAGATAGTGGAGATCATGGAGGAAGACATGGTGGAACATTTTCTGCCAACTGCCGCAATAAATAGGAGGCTAGAGGCTCATTTTTAAGGATCTTTTCACTTCCTTGCAATTTTAGCATATTTTTATTATAATTTCCTATGGAGTGATACCGAGCCATAAGATTTTTTACTTGTAAATAGCAAGATAATCAATAGAAATCTCAAGTGGATGTAGGCAATGACTTAGTCGAACCACTATAAATGTTTGATGTCTTGTTTTTTTTACTCATTTTCATTTACCTTTCTTTAGTTTCATTCTCTACTTAAATTCTTGGGTGTATGTACCACATTTTGTTATAAATATTTTGTTGCTTCCACTGAGAAAGTAATTATCAGTCTATTTGGATCCATCTTCTACTATTGGATTGCCTAAATCCGACAGATAGATCCTGTTTTCTTGGTTTTTGGAATTTTCAATTATTCGAGTTTTCAAAAAATCTACATAGGTACCTTCTACCATGGTTCCTAGAAGAGAACGATTCACCAATCATGTGCTATTGAAGATATTGGGGATGTTAGCCTCAACAAGTTGAAGAAGTTATGCAGCTAGATGCTGCATATGTTCAGAATCCCATGGATGTGATTAGTTGAGTTGAGAAGGACCACATGATGAAGCAAATGGAAGACATGCTCCAGGAAAGACGTAATGAATTGAACGCATGGATGAAACAGATCTTGGATTTGTTAAATCAATTAACAAGCAGTCGTAGGAGAAGCAGGAGGGACAAAACGCCTTTTGGTTCAGAGTCTGATAGTTCCTCGTCGTCAAAGCAAAGTTAGAGGAACAAACCAAATGTGTTTTCCTGGCAAACAATTGGGGCAGATCTTGACTTCTATCGGTAGATCCACCTAAACCAAATTTGACTGAAATGAGTAGGAGACTTATCAGTGAGAGCCAGCTCGGGCTAATGATGAGTGGGGTTCCACCTTGTGCTAGAGTCCGTTCACGGAAGATATCCTATATGAGGAATGCCCAAAGAGGTTTGTGATGCTGACGATGCCATCATATAATGGAAAGACGAGTCCGAGGCAAAACTTGATGAAATATGACTACCACATGGATTCTGCCAGAGCTATTGATGCTGTATGATGTCGTTATTTCTCAATTTTCCCAAAGGCAGTGGCGATGATGTGGTTCACTCGGCTGCTGCCGAGATCCATATCGTCTTTCAAGCAACTATCATGGAAATTCATTGAGCAATTCCATATGCACATGACACGTCCAAAGGATGTCATGTCACTTTCCAACCTCTTTTAGGGAGTGGGAGAGTCTTTGAAGGATTTCTTGCATAGGTTTAACACTACAGTAACTGAAGTGAGCAACGCATAAGTGGATGTCATGTTAATGGCACTGATTAGGTGATTCACCTTGAGATTGATTTCAGGAGGTGTTTTAAGATGAAACCCCACCAATGATGGACGTGTTCTATAGAAAGGCGAATTAGTTTTTGCACTTAGAGGAGTCAAGTACTAATACCAGAAAGATGCTCTGGATAGTAGGTAGAGGTAATACAAATTAATGTTGCTGTGAAACAGTCTAGAGAGAATTCCAAAAATGTTGATGTTAATGTAAGGAATCGAAGTGGTGGACAGAGAAAAACAATAATGGGGCTAAAGATAAGAAGTCAGACTCAAGGAGACGTTCGAGAATCCTAAAATTTTACAGCTATACTCCATTGACCAATTCGATATATTTGGCTACCCAGGGTAAAGAGCAATACAAGAAGCTGACTCCCATGGAGTCAAAGTAGGAAAAGAAATCTAGTAAGTTTTGCAGATTTCATGAGATGCATGGTTACAACACCAATGAATGCAGACATTTGCGTGATATGATCGAAGAATTGACTCATAAGAAGAAATTACAACAGTTTGTGCAAGCCTCGCAAGTGAGCGGGCAAGGAACTTCAAACTCCCAATTGGGGCAAGCCACACCTTGTATTGATGAGCTAGGCGGCTTCTAAAGCTAATAGCAATCAATACTATTATCGAAGGACCACATCCAGCTGAAAAGAGCTGGAACAAGATGGAACGGTATATGGGAGCATTGAAGACGATGTTTCGGCAAAGCGACTCAGAACTATGACATATAATATTATGTTTTGAAACAAACAAGCCGATGGGCTAGAGTCCGCAACGATTGATCCTCTTATGATATCAGCCATAATTGGCCTTGTTGTTCTGAGGAAAGTGTTAGTTGACTGCAGGAGTTCATTCAACATTCTATTCAAGAAAGCCTATGACCAAATGCTTTTGGAAGGCAAAGACTTAAAGCCGTGTAAATCTCAGATCCAGGGATTTTAGGAAACTAATATTGAGCCTATGGGATGCATGGATCTACCAACGGTACTTAGAGAGGGCGACCACTAAAGAGTATGGGTCATGCCTTTTGTTGTGTTCGACATTTACTCTGCTTATAATGGTTTTTTAAGCCGACTAGCCCTTGCTGAATTTAGAGGGGCCATCGCTCCATGGTGCTTAAAGATGAAGTTTTCGATCAAGAATGGTGTGGGAACTATTCAAGGAGATCAGGGGCTTGGCCATGAATGTTATGTCATCTAGCTGAAAGCAGCAAGGTGAAGAGAGAAAGGAAACGGTGTCGAGAGGACTCTCTACATCAAGGCTTTGGACGTGTAGTAATCACTACCTGATCCCTGACTCGGGCAGCGTAGTCAATTCTATAAGGATACGGATCCATGGAAAGAGCCGGAGGAAGGAAGGGTAGGTCCAGCCAAGTTGACAATCAATATCCCGATCAACCAAGATGGTCCTATATGGGTCCTAAAGGTTAGATCGAGGCTTGACGTGAAAATGATGAAAGATCTAGTTGGTTTTCTCCTGGCAAAGCTGGATGTGTCCGTCTAGACTCAGTCATGCATGTGTGGAATATCGTCAGAGATAGCAAGCCTATAGTGCATGTAAATTCTAAATGCGTTCCTATGAAACAGAAACATTGTAGCCTGGGTCTGGAGAGATCCGTTGCACTTAAAGAATAAGTGGAGAAGCTGAAAGACAACGGCTTTATTCGCGATGCCCTGTACCCGAAGTTGCTATCAAATCCAGTATTAGTGAAAAAGTCAAACAGGAAGTGGAGGACATGCATCGATTATTCTTACCTGACTACAACGTGCTCAAAGGATGGCTTTCCACTCTCGAGGATTGAGTAGTTGGTAGACTCGACCGTCGAACATGAATTGCTCTCATTATGGATGCATACTCGAGATATAATCAGATTCTGATGCACATCCCAAACTAGTAATAAACCAACTTTATAACTAATCTAGGACTGTAGTGCTATCTTGTCATGCCTTTTGGATTGAATAACGTTGATGCGACTTACAAAAGGTTGGTGAACAAGATATTCAAAGATCAAATCAGGGGCTCAACAGAGGTCTATATGGATGATATGCTTGTGAAGTCACGGCAATCAAAGAGCCACATTGATGATTTAGCAGAGATGTTCAACATTCATTGAAAGTGCAAGATGAAGCTTAACCCTTTGAAATGCTCATTCGGCATTGCGTTAGGGAATTCTTAGGCTTCATCGTGAAATCCTATGGAATTGAAGCCAATCAGGAGAAGATTAAAGGACCAAGGAACATCAAAGCAATGGAATTTATCAAAGACATTCAGAGCTTAAATGGGAAGGTTGCTACCCTAAGTCAACTTATTTCCAGAGACATTGACAAATGCATCTCTTTCTTTGATGTGATCAAGAAAGAAAAGAGGAATTTCACTTGAACACAAGAATGTGTAGATGCATTCCAAGATCTGGTGGATCACTTGAAGAGACCCTTCATTTTGTCATAGCCATTGGATGATGTGGACTTATTTATTTATTTATTTGGTAGTGTTGGTCCATGCTTTGAGTGCTACACTCATACGTGAGGAGTCCCAAATCCAGAGATCGGTATACTACATCAATAAGCAGTTAACGGGAGCAGAAAGAAATTACTCAAAGTTGGAGAAGCTTGCACATTACCTGTTAACTGCTTTAAGGAAACTCAATCCCTACTTTCAGGCTCATTTGATCAAAGTTTTGATCGACTAGCGTTTGAGACAGGTCCTGCAACGACCTAAGACCTCTAAAAGGCAGTTGAAATGGAGCATTGAATTAGGCCAGTACGGCATAACCTATCATTCCCAAAGAGCGATATACACTGCACAAGATGACACTCTAGATAGCAGCGGAGAGCAGAATGCTAGATGGAAGATGTACACGGATGGTGCCTCTAACAAACGTTGCTTTGGTGTTGGAGTTCTGCTGGTGACTCCTAAGGAACGTTCAATTTGTTACACCCTGAAACTCAAGTTTTCCATAACAAACAATGAAGCAGAGTACGAGGCCTTAATCGTAGGACTCAATATCTCCAAAGGAACTAGGAGTTAGAATTTTTCATGCCTTTTGGGATCCCCAGCTTGTGATATGCTAAGTGAGGAAAGAGTTTTAGGCAAACAAAGCGAGGCTAGCTCTTTATCTCAACGAGCTCTTGAGCTGCTTAGTGACGTTGAATATAACACCATAGTGCATATTCCTAGAGAGGAAAATGTAAAGGCCGACTCACTATCTAAGTTAGTCAGTTTTGGAGATAAGCAGCTCATGGGCCTAGTTTCGGGAGAAGCGATATTGGCTCCGAGCATCGATCATATGGATGTCGATTGAATTTTGGACGCCAAATGCGAGAAAATGTCGTGAATGACTCCAACAAAGATTATCTTTAGAGAAGATTCACTCCTTCGTAAAGCATCAAGATTCATCATGCAAGAGGGAGTACTTTATAGGAAAGGTTTTTCTGTTTCTATGCTTTGGTGTATCGCCAACGATGAGGCTGAGCAAGTCCTGAGAGAAGTACATGAAGGAGCCTATAGCAACCACGGCGAAAGGTAAACCCTAACGAAGAAGATTCTTTATTATGAGTATTTCTTGCCAACAGTTAGCCGAGTCGGGGCTGCTACGCCAGAAAGTGTGACAAGTGTAAAAGATTTGCTAAGATTCTAAGAGCCCCGCCAACAGAGATTACGCAAATAGTCAGTCCTTACCCATTTGCAGTCTAGGGGATCGATATCATTGATGTGATGCCGATATCTGAAGGTGGCATGAAGTATGCCATCATCGTTGTTGATTTCTTCGTCAAATAGGCTGAAGCGGAGCCGTTAGCCATAATTACCATGATGAAATAATCAAGTTTGTGGTCAGAAACATCATCTGTTGTTTTGGGGTTCTATAAATGATCATTTTTGATAATGGGACCCAATTTGACATCGTTGAATTCAAGGATTTCTGTCCCAGACATCGCATCGAGAAGAAATTTGTAGTGATGGCACACCTCCAGGTAAATGGACGTGTCAAGGCAGTGAATAAGATTATCATGTCCATTCTTAAGAAGTGATTAGAGAGTCCAAGGGCAAGTGGGTCGATGCACTTTCATTAGCACTTTGAGATTATTGAACAACCCACAAGTCCACGACCGACCACTTTCCATTCGCCCTGGCTTATGGATTAAAGGCTGTAATCCTAGTTGAACTTGAAGTAACTTCTCATCGAGTGGCTCATTATGACCCACGGATAAATGAGGAACTCTTGATGGATTCTCTCGATGTGATCGATGATAAGCGTGATGAAGCTGACTTGAGGGCAGCTATCCATTGAAGTTGAGTCATCCAATACTATAACACTAAGATCAGGTCTTTGGCATTTGAAAGTGGCAATCTCATTCTCAAGAGACTCTTCGCTGGTCCAGGGAACTTAGGCCTAAGTTGGGAAGGTACGTACACAATTGAACACAAGCTTGGAAATGGCAAGTTCAAGCTAGCGATAGTGGACGTGATCTCACTCCGATGTGAGTGGAATAGTGAGCACTTACGATGCTATTTCATTTGATTATAAATTTGTACATACTTAATCAAATCTGTATTGCCAGATAGAATATGTCATTTCTAATGTTTATAAAAGAAGTGACTTTCAGAGCTCCTAAATTTGTTTATACTTGCTTTTACACTATGAATAGTGTTATGTTTAAATGAACCTCATGTGAAAAATGTAGGTGTGCAGGTATCCAGAGGTAGGTGCCAACTAAGCTTCCGCAGTCCATGATCGGGCTCACAAAGCTCAACTACACTTGGTATTTGGGGGTAGATACCCAAAAAATCCTCTAATCCGTGACTTTGGGGCAGGAGTGTAAACATTCAAAGGTTGAACAAGACAGTTTGCCTTTATAGCTCATGCCCAGAGTCTGGCAAAGCATCCATACCTTGTTTGGATTAGGCAAGATGAAAGGTCTATGTCCGGAGTTAGGCGGGATCTCCTATAAACTTCGATTGATGCTGGAGTTAGGCATGATCATAAGTGAACATCCTAGATAGGGATGTTCGAACCAGTATCTTGATTGGTAAATCCTTAACCGATGCTCAGAGTTTGGAATGGTCAAAGAATACATCTCGAAGTAGGATGTTCATCATCTAGAGATGAATCATTTCGACTGACACTCGAAGTTAGGTGCAAGCGGACTCAAAACATCCCCAAAATGAATGTGTAAGTTATTTCTCCAAGTATTTGGAGTCCGACTAACTTCCAGAGTTGAACATGGTCATGTGTGGATGGACACTCTGATAATTACCCCTAATCTACCTAAGCAATGGACCGAGTAGTAACTTAGTCCAATGATGACGATGAGAAGTGGATTGCAAATATGTTGAACATAAAGTGAATTTCTCAAACACTTAGTCAAACTCACACAAGATTTGAGTGAAATAAAAAGTCTATATTATTCACAGTTGAAATAAAACATGGAAGTAAAGCACCAGTACGATTGACACCTAAACTAAAAACAAAAGTAGGGCCAATCTTGCACAAAGCAGACCTAAAAACAAAAGCAAAATGGGCCCTACGGCTATACAACCAAAAATATGAAGTAGATAAATGATCACTTTATGGATTTCTTCTTCTGCTCCTCCGTGGAAGATGGTGCACTTGACCCTTTTGGTTTCTTCCTTATTCTTCGTCCACTTCCTTATCCCTTTAAAGGCGAGCTAAGCAAAGAGATAACAGACATGCTTTGAGTGCTTTCGGTCATAGGTAGCATGACCGAAGCAAAAATGGTATCATCGGGCAAAGCTATCGAGGAGGAAAAAAATGTCAACCTGCCCTTGCTTAATCTCTGTCGTGGATTTGAGTTATTATTCAAAAATCTCACTCATTGAAAGCCCATGAGCGAGATCGATCGACCCAGTGATTTGAAGTTCATCGTCAGCTTGCGTAACCTGGAGGTCACCATTACCCTTTTCTTGTAAAATATGAATCATCTGCATGCTAGCCCCCGAAGTGTTACCGACTTGAATTCTTGGAGTCATCCTGGAAATAGTCATGACCGTTGAATCAGTCATTGTTACTTGTTATTCCAATTTGGATCCATCCTTTAGGAGACTAGAAATCGTAGGTTGGCTTGAAATTCGAGAAAGATGAATGAAGAGATTACCGATATCGACCAGTATCATGCACGCCTTCTCCAATATGGGTGAGGTCAATGATATATCTCCATCGGATTGAGACTCCATATGGGTGGGTCTACCATCTGAGTTCCCTTCTTAAATGGGAGATAACATGCTTGCTTTATGCATTTTTGATGCGTTTAGATAGTATAGAGGAACAGATGGAGAAATATATGCAGTTGGAGGTCAATAAGTGAGACCTAAAGCAAACTCCAAAGGAGTAGTGCCGAAGCCATAGGCTTGATCTTTCTAAAATGTCGTAGCCAGCTCCAGGTGCAAGATAAGCTCACTTGCTCTGAGTGCCTCAATTTTTGCTGGGCTTTGAATCTCGATCTCCAGCTCTACCATTTTACTCCACCTCCTTCTGAGTGTTGTTGCTCCTCTCGCACAATCTGCTCCCAGGCCAATGCTAGTGCTCGGGGATAACCTTTACCAAACCACACCAAATCTCAAAACTTGAGTGCGCTGGCACTATAATTGTAACGATCTGCCTTTTTAATCCTCAGAAGCAGACACTAATACATGCATGGTATTCATGTGCCGAACATTCGAGTGCCGGAAAGACATATTGTTTGGGGTGAAAGAAAGAAAAGACTAAACAGAATCTCACAAAATGTGTCGAGGAATATATAATAAACACAAAATCTTTATAAAAAGAAATCATATTTGTTATACACATCATCAGAGTACATTAACCTATTATTAACCTGGATAGTTATGGCAACTGGTCTTTACAATTGCTGATATATAAACAACAAACAAACATCAATGGCAACTAATAGCGGAAGAATATAAGATACGTGGGTACGTATTAAAGAATCCAACTCGTCTCTTGAGTGCTTCAAAGAATCCAGCTAAATATGGAAAATATGCTAAGGCTAACCCGGGAATTATAAGAAAAATAACGCTTGGATCAATTTGGTAAAACCAATGTGAGAAACTCAAATCACAAGGAATTTATTTATTTAACTTGTAAAATCCTTTAAAATCAAAGGTATCTCGTAAGACCACGCCGCATATAAACACTGACGGTTTTTACCTTACGATAACGAGACCATTTTTATATGAAATCTATTGATATTATGATATTGTCTAGAATACAAATACATATTAATCATAGCTGAAATTATTACGTTATTAAATTTCAGCATAATAGGTATACAATCAAGTCCGAAGGCACTTATTGGAGAATGGATTCCAACTATGAAAGGGAAAGGGTCTACCCACCGAATTCGTACACCTTTAGATAAAATATATGGGAGGCTACAACATGTTGCACCTCTACTACTCAGGATCGGCCCTACTCCTAACTAGATAGCGTCGAATATGATCACCCGTTGGCTGCGATCGAACAACCATAATGGGCTCCGAATCATATATAGAGATATCAGCAATAGATCTTGGGATGATCATACCCTAATGGGACCGATCCACATAGCCCGCTGCATGTCCCTACTTTAGTTATTTTCCTGATTGATGAGGCTTGAGGCTACAATTACCTTTTATAGAGCAACCATCTTGGAATACTAACACTGCCCTCCATACAACAGTGCAGTTCGAGCATTCATCCATACAAGTTCGTTCTGGATCTGAACGAAATCGAAGGCGCTACTTCCACTACATCCATTTTGGAATCACCCTCAAGATTAGTAGCAAGTAGCCCTTGCACTTTAAAAAGCTCCATCTTCGATTCCATATTGTTTGGGATGTCTTCAGTTCGAAATGCTTGAGTTGGATCGAAGTGGTTTTCGGATAATTTATACTTATCCGATCTCGGTCTCTTCGAAACCACTTTCGATAGTTTCGATAAACTCGACATCGGTTCTTTTGAAAATAATCAAACAATACATAGGAGCAAGGATCACCGCTAACCATTTAAGTGGATGGATCACCTTATTATTTATCCTAGGAGAACAAAACGAGATTTATATGCACAGTACAACATCATCGGAGATGACTGTTCCATATAACTCATGTGTTTCTTCTAGATATTTCCAGAGTTATATTGTGGTCCATATTTGATAGTTGGTTATTTAACTATCAAATAAACAAACAACAACAAATTCAGAGATTTAATTACCCACAACAACCACTAAGCCTCAAACTAAATCTTTCATTTAATAAAACTTTTTTCAAAGTGTTTATAAAAAACATTGATATAATTAACTCACTAACATAAGTATATTCACAAAACATATGTGAAAGATTTCTCATTTCCAAATCATATAAATGGATCAATACAAAATGTAATTTAAAGTGTACGTAAAGATAACCCAAATAATATTCCTTCGATGTTAAGTGTGGAATGAATGTTCATACCCCCATAATTAAGAAGGTCAGTTAAAGGAAACCCAATCTCAAATTCTTTTATAATTTTTCTTCTATAAATCCACTTCATAAATCTCTTTTATTTATGAATCTCCTTTATTTGAATTCCGAACCCATTTACAAAACTCTTTATAAATCACCATGTTAAATTTGCAAAGCACTTTTACAAATATTAAAACCATTTATATATCTCTTTATAAATCTCCAAAATTATTTATAAACTTCCTTTATAAATATCTAAAATCATTTGTAAAACTTTCTTATAAATTGTCCTTATTTAAAACAAAACTCCTTTAATAAACTCATTTAATAAAGTCCTTTTGTAAACAAAACGATTATTAAAATACCTTTACTAAAATCATTACTTAATTTGAAACTATTATTAAAAGTATGATTGACCTTAAAAATCAGAAAGAAGCTTAGTGATCATAATGATTCTTTTTAAGTAAGTTTACATTTTAAGTTATAATATGGGTATTTACATAACAATAGAAATGTATAAGGGAATCAATCAATAACAATCGACCACATAAGTAAATGTCCAAGTTACCAAAATAGAAAACGGGAATTTGTTATGCTAAACAGATGTCTAAATTAATATAATAACAGAATGGGTTTTTACTCTGCTTAATAGATGTCAACATAATCTACTTAGTGAACTATTATAGAACGATGATTTATTCTACCAAACAAATGTCCAGTATAACTTAATTAGCAAAACGATATTTTATTGTGCTAAGCTGATATTATTGGGTTTCATATTCAATTGGGATTACTAAGGGTAATTGACAAAGAAATCCCTTGGATTAAAATTATTCTTTTAAAAGAATGTTACTTTAAAACAGAACCGATCTTCGAAATTAAAGTGGTTTAAAACTTTATAACTTTTATATAAAAATTAAATGACAATTAAACTCTTCACTTAATAATAACTTAAACCTTTAATTAATAATTAAATAATAATTAAATATTAAATAAATAATTAAATAATAATTATACTTTCAAAAATAAATAATTAAACTAAAATTAATCTTTAACTAATTATTAAATAATAATTTAATCCCTTAACTATCAATTAATTATTAACTAATCTTAATTAATTAATTAAATATTTCTTAATTAAATCTTAAGTAAATAAATTAAATATTTATTTATAATAATTAAATCATAATTATGTTTTAGTTACATCTTTACTTAAATTTAAATTGATTAGTAATTAATTAAAAATTAAACCCTTTCTTAAATAAATAAATAATTGAATTAATCTTCATTAAATAATAACTAATTCTTAAATAATAAATAAAATAATACTTAACCTTTTTAATTTACAAATTATAATTGCTTACTTAAAAATAATTAAGTACTAATTACCTTAACTTAATTAATGATTAAGTACTAATCCACACTTCATTAAAATTTATAAACCTAGTTTAATACTCAATTAATTATTAATTGTTGAAACAAGATAAAAATAATTAATCATTAAACTTTTAATTAACTTTTTAAAACATCATTCTTATGTTTACAAAATATTTCAAACCATTTCAATGTTTGAAACTTACTTTTGAATTTTTTTTAATTTTATCGAAGCTGCATCCATAGCGACTATCGCTATGGGTGCCATTTTCCAAAAATGCTTTTTTTTATTTCTTCTTTGATAACTTATCACTTAAATGTCTTCTAACTTTTTGAAATAAAAAGTAGGTATTTTAAAAACAAAGCAAAGTTTCCTAACTTTAAAAATGATCTTTGATTTCTAAATCAAAACTTGTAATTTCACAAAAGGATTCCTTTATCGATAAATAATGCCAAAGTGCTAACTTTCTAAGCAACAAACATATAATCATGTCCTTCGCAACATATACATCTCACAACCCAAACATAAGCAAACACATATTCATGCATACATAACCAATAGTTCATACTTCAATTCAAAGCCTAACTTTTCAAACACATAACAACTTCATTCAAACATATTCGACTACATCAAAACCTAACAACATCAACCCACATGTCACACACAATTTTATGAAACATTTAGAAGTAAAACTTCAATTTTTAAATCAACAAAAGTCTACTCACCAAAGATCTTTGAAAACTTGAAATGCTTTAGAATTTGGAAATCTTGGAAAACCACAAAATCACTTGAAAATAGGTCATCTTCCCCTCGATTTTTGGCCATCTTACTCTTGGAATTTGGGCAAGTTATAATAAGAAAATTTTTAGAAAATTATTTTCTCTATCATTTATAAAAACGAATCACTAAATTTGGATTTGTTTTGACGGAGATATGGTCAAAAGAAGGAGTGGTATTTTCGGGCTTGAAAATAAGGGTCCAAAAATGAGGAAGAAATAAATATAATTTGACCCCAAAATATTCAAAATTTGGAAAAGCCATTCAAATTGAAGTTGCAGAAATTGAAATTCTATACTATTTGAAAAAAAAGAAAATCTTGATCTAAAGTAGTATGGAGGAAGTTATGGCCAAATGAAATGGGAGGGAAATGGAGAAGAAAGAGTTTTAAAACAAAGGCTTGAAAACATTTAAAACAAAATAAATTTTTGAATTTAAATTTTATAATTTTAACATACGAAGCCATTAATAAGGTTTCATGAAGCTTAAAGAAAGAGAAAAAGTTTTGAAAAAGAAAGGAAAAATAAAACAAAGAAGGAAAGAGAGAAAGAATTTAGTTTTATACCAAATGAACAAAGCAAATTACCATTTTACCCTCATGCAAATACCCGCCACTCCTTTGCCTCTACCTCATCATGCCTTCATCCATCCATGAAAACAACGTAACATTATTATCCCTCTACCTCTCATTTTCATGCCAACATGTCTAAGACATGTTTAAACATGTTTGTGTACCCTTTTGTACTTAATGTCCCTTATGATGTCAATTTTTTTTCATTTTTATTTTAAACTTTATTTACTTAAATATAAATACATATATACACATACACTAATACATACATATATACATATACTAACTAATTCACAAATGTGTAAATTTGTACTAAAGAGTTCACAACATATCGAACAACTTTTAACCGACGAAAAGTCGAAAATTCGAAAAACGAATTCCGGTCACATTTTCGATTTTTCTTCGAGCTATATATATTTGTACACACATTTGAAAAACTATTTCACCATCATTATTTATTATTTAAAAGATTTTTATTTTAGTTGTTAAATCTATTATTTGAATATTTAAAATTAACTAAATATTCATAAATCAAAGCAATGAATTTCTGGGTTGTTACACTCTCCCCTCTTAAAAGAATTTTGACCCCGCATCGTTCCTCTGCTTACGAATGTTGAGCATTTCTTCACAGTAGTTTTGGGATATTTGAAGGGCTTTGTTTTTCTTCTTCTTTTCTTTCTCAAGTTATGCTTTCAGCTCCTTCACCTCTTTAACCAGCTCAAAATTCCTGTGATGAACCAATTCAACTTGGCTTAACTGGTCTTTTCTTTCCTACTTGATCGCCGCGTTTAAGTATTTGACTTTCTGGTCAGCTTCCATATTTTCCTTCTTCGGCTTGACGACTTCTGCATCAAGATGAGCAATAGTCTCATCATTCTGATTTTCTATAAGCCACAATCCCGTGACCTCGGTCTTCATGCCCTTGGCATATTCGTAAAGTTGCTCGGCCAACCTCCTCCAAGTGAAGTACTAATCATACACATCACTAACATAAGCTACCGCCTAGTACCTTGATATCATAAGGAATGTCTTTCAAATTAGGGATATACTTACGACCTTTAAAGTTAATTTTCAAGAAGCAATGTTGCAACTCAACTATTTGAGAATTTGAACCGATCAGCTACTTTGTTTCGATTGCAGGCTATTCAGTGGGCTGCTCAATAGAAGCATTGTGAACTTTGTGTTAAGAATAATTGAAAGCAACAAATTTCGAAGGATAATCAGAATGTAAGGATGTGTAAGACAACGCTGTTTGTTTAGCATAAAGAGAAGCATGAGAGGGGTCATTAAGAATAATGTCATCATAATGGCTAGCTTGCCTTTTCGAACCCCTGGATTGGGGTGACCTGGATCTGGATCGACTCCTAGATGAGTCGTATGACATGTAGTCCATCTCTCTAGCCCCTCGATCATAGCTTGAGCACCAGCTAGAACCAAAATTATTACTGGATTTGTGGGGCCACGCGGTTGGTTTGCATCTCGAGTGATATGCTATCTAATCTTCGAGATCCTCATACAATCTGCCTTATCCATCGAACCCGTAAATGAAACGAAGGCCCTAACTTTTTCCAAGGCAATTGGCCCATGACTAGCATAAGGATCCTCCAAAGGTTGTATGGGAGTTTCAAATGTGGTTGTGGCCGCCGGTGGTGGAGGAAAAGTCCAAATCTATCTTTTGGTGATCTTAATCTTAAGAATTCTTCTTTGGAGAAGTTGTTGGTCATCATCGTCACCTTTACCAATAGATGGGTCATGGCCCACTTCAGTACCAACTTGGCCTTTTCTTCTCTATTGCGTCCTCCTTCACCTTCAACTTCACCTTATTTGGTATGCTCTTGTATGTCGCCAATAAAAACCACTGGACTTTGAACTGGGGGCATCGGCGAGTGGTCTCCATTATCTCTAGACGAAGAATCGTCCTCGTCACTCTCAGTAGTTTCCGAAGCAAGACCGATGCTACGATCTAGGTCCAATAAGTTATATGCTAGCATATTCTCATCGCGAAGTAGTGTCTTAGCCTCTCCCTCTTCCTCGGGACTTGATGAAGCTGTCAGAGGGTTTCTACCAAAGTTGCATTGACAAGCCTTTGTGTTACATCTTCAAAGGACAAAAAAGATATTTAGTGATAGCAGAACTATGAACTTGGAATTGTATGGAATGGACAAGAAAAGAACTTATATGGAGACAACCATCGTTGTGCAAATCCAGGAGAACGAATGAAAATGAATTCAACCTTGAAATAACTCAATTTATTCCAGGTGCCAACCATGATTCGGATACCCTTGGATGACTTTGATAAAATAAGGGAAGAATTTCTCTTGTGGTGCTTGAAGGTGAATTGATATTGGATTTCTTGATTGCTGGGAACCGGATCGAAATAGCGAGTGAATATAATGAACAATCTATGAAGGAATGCATAGCTATTCGGATGAAGATGAGCTGGAGCTAGTCTTATAAAATGAAGAACTTATGGAATGAACTGATTGAATGGTGGGATGCATCCTGCTAAGCACATATGCTTACTACATGTTGTGTACCCATCTGGCGGATAGTTTGCTCTCTAATAGCATGTTAGAACTAACACATCCTCAAATGGGATTTCGTGCTTCTCACAAAGTCTCCTAAGTGATCCTTCCTTGATCTTTGAAGCGGCAGAATCAAAAGGATCTTCCAATATAATGGCATCATTAAGAGTGTTAGGGGCAGATTCGACTTTTGAGCCTTCTATAGGCTCCACTAGAACTTTCGAAATAGGTTATTTACTTGTGCATTTTCCAGTTAAGGTATAGGATGTACCATAGTTTGTCGAGTAGATGAGGTCAGTCGAGCTTCACTCAGTGTTTGATTCAGCGTATTTGGAAATCGATGGGCCTACAACTTGAGCGGAGAGACGCTCAGAATGTTTATGACCCGTAGTTATCAAAACTCAACCCATAATTGACATCAGATTGATTAAATGTCATGCCCCAAGCTAAAGTGAAGTCTAGTGCAATGTTGTGCAGTGTCACTTTTTGATATTGTGCAATAGTTCATCCAAAAGTCTAGAGTTTATCTGAAGTGACCATTATCGCTGACCGTCAAAACGAACCCCAATCAATGTCCATAGAGCTGGGAAAATAATGCTCGGCAAAACTCGAATATGTTGAACAATACAAAGTTCAAAAGGAAGAGCCAAAAAATCATCAATGGTTGGATCGGTACTGATCCATCCCTTTAGATGGTTTTGGTCGAGTCCCACACTACTCCCCCTGATTCATAACATTGCCATCAATGTGAAGTTCACCAATGTCCATCTCTATTTCCACCACCTACCTAAGATCATCAAGGTGTGACCAGAAGGGTCGATTTGAGTTTTGGACTTTGAATTGGGATTTGATGATAGATGGATCGGGTCCGACCCTATGATTTTGTTAGGTGGCAAGTTCAATTAGAGGGTGGTGGTTATTTGGAAGTCGAAGATGGTGAATGGCGGTGGAGTAAGGCAAGTGATGCCAACTAGATTTAGAGGTGAAATGCTTTAATGGTAGATAATAGCTCGAGATCAAATAGCAAGAATAAAGTGGGAAGAAGGAAGGAAAGATCGAGTATATATCAGCACAATCCCATACTTTTAGGCAACAAAATCACCTCATTATATGGCTTGGATCGGTATCGGCCCATGCCCATGGATGAGTGTCAAATGGTATAAAAAAATAAAAGTGAATAAATAATAAATAATAATATATATAGCATATGGTATGCATGGGCATATGGTGTTCCACGGGAATTTGTGTATAAGGAATCGGAGCACAGTGGAAAGTCAAAGTATTGCATATGCCTACTCACTATTCAATAACTAGAACTGAGGGAAATAGATTCAAACCTAAAAGATCCGAAAAGGAAATTAGCATAAAATTATCCAGCTTGAAATAAAAGATCATGAGTGCATACTCTATTTTTATAGTGCCAGATGCTAGTGAAGCATCACAACGAATAGCTAGAGGCATGACATTTTGGTGAAAAGGTTTGAAGAAAGGATAGCAACTGTTTAAAGCATGGATTGGAGTACGATATGGCCATCACGACTTGTCTCGATTCAAAGCACATCGTGTTTGAAACAAGACGTACTTTAGGAAACAAGTGTTATCTAATCCTTTGACTGGACAATATCTATATGGACTTGACGAATCAAACTTGAAAGCTATCGAGGCAGGAAGCTTGAAGAGACAGCCATAAAGTATAGAAATCAAGTACAACCAAGGTTATGAGATAAAAACAATGTTACCCTAGAAATTCCAAGGCATGGTCCATCAAAAGGATGGATCGATATCGATCCATAGCACTTCCCTGGAAAAGCTCCAACTTCCACCTACTACCAAGTCTCGATGCCAAAAGCTTATTCCAAGTTGCATAGGTCGATCACTTATCATTTTCTATCGAACCCCTTAGGCACTTAAAATAAACAACTCCATTCCTTCAGTGATCCATTTTGTTGGCCTAGAAACAAGCTCATAACCATACTAATAAGTTGGAAATCACGAATCTAATGACAAGTCGCTTCATCTCAAAATAACAAGAATGATCCATAAGAGAATTTTATGGATCAGTGTCGATCCATAGCTACCTGCTAACCTGGCTATATTTGCTTAAGAGCAACTGCTGCTAGATAGTGCAGATCATGGAGAAGACATGTTGGAGCATTTCCCACCAACCTATAGCTATAAATAAGAGCTAAGGGTGCATTTTTGGGAATCTTTTCACTTTCTTGCAATTTTAACATATTTTCTTGTAACTCCCTATGGAGTGTACTGAACCATAAGAAGTGTACTTATGAAAAACAAGATAATCAATAGCAATCTCAAGTGGACGTAGACAACGACATAACCGAACCATTATAAACGTTTGGTGTCTTGTTTTTTTTACTCATTTTCATTTACCTTTCTTTAATTTCATTCTCTACTTAAATTCTTTGGAGCTTGTGCCACATTTTGGTATAAAAAATAACAAACAAGATAAAAAATGTAAACATTTTATTTTAATAATATAATATATATATATATGTATGTATGTATGTATGTATGTATGTATATGTCTTTGTGTGTGTTTATTCCTTCACCTCATTCACAGCCAAAAACGATTAAAATGCAATCCAAACAAAATTATATAAATAACTATATATATTATATCATGTATATATTAATTAATTATATTAGTTTATAGTTACAAAAATGTAAGTTTGCTTATGGCCATAATATGATAACACACACAGATATATATATATATATATATATATATAAGTTAATAAAACGTAATTTATTTATTTAATAAAAAATTATTTTTCTCATGGGTCCACTGATTAAAAAAATTCTTATTCTTGCCCAAAAATAAAGAATACACATTATTATTATTATTATATACATATATTAGATATGGTTTTAAAATATTAAAAATTGAAATTTCTTTTTTGGCTGTTAATTAAAGAAAAATACTAAGTTGGATATATATATTTGGTTTAATCAACAAGATTTAAAACTAAAATTTTATGTATGTACATCTAAATATATTATTTGATTTACTAAAATTTGATTCAAAACCAAATTTGAATACACAAATCTGTTTATATTTTAAATATAACACACATACTATACATATACATATAAACATACATACATCTATATATATGTAATTTATATGGCCTTTGCAAACAGAGACACACATATAGATTTTATTTTCAACCAAAATTATTTTTTCTTGTTAAAAATAATAATATACACACATATATAAATATATACCTACATAAAATGCATATTCATTGGACATGTTTAAAAAAAACACGTGTTGACTTCTTTTTATTACCAAAAAGTATAAATAAATGCATATAAAGAAATTAAGTCATTAATGTTTCTAAAGTAAAGCAAAACATAGATTATAAAGACTCAATATGTTTTGTGCTATATATTTTATTTTGTTGTTGGAAAATGGTGTATTTGTGAATTCAAAAGCTTCAAATCATGATATTCCTATTATATACATATATATTAGTAAATTCATTTATGGTCAAAAGTAATTGTATATGTGTGTGTGTCTATATGTCATTACTCACCTTTATTATCGTATTGGACAATTGTATTATTCCCTTAATCATAAGCATAAATCCAATAGTGATTTACACACACAAGACATTTATATTTATAAGTCCTAGGTTAGCATAGAATATTTGCCTATTATATTTTTATTGTTTGCATTATGAATGTGAACTTACAAAAAATTAAACATAAACTGAAAATTAAAATTAACCGAAATAGTGTGTGTGTGTGTGTACACACACACATATATACATAATATTAAAAAAGATTTAAACCATAATATACAAATATATATAGATTAAATTGATTAAATTAAATTAAATCAAAGCTCCTTTATTAAATATTACTAAATATGATTTAGCGAATATATATTGTTCATGTAAAGACAAAAATAAGATTTGGTGCTAATTAGTAAAAGATTTTTAAATTTTTTCCCTCATTTTACATGTTGCTAATGCACCTAACCTAACGACGCTATTAGATCCTACATTGTGTTCGCATGAACAACTAACCAACATGTGGGGCTTCTGTCACACCGCATAAGAATTAATAAGAAATTAACTAATAAGAAAAGAATTAGTTAATAAATTAATAAGAAAGCTAAAAGTGGAAATTTGGTAAATGTTAGAATTTGATCACAAAAGTTTTGTCATTGCATTCGTGCCGTTTTTCGATCAATTTCATATATAAAGTTTGGAAAACAGAGCTCAAACGAAAACATTATCGACGTTTGAAATTTTCGGATTCAAATTAATTCAAGTGGAAATTAATTCTAAATAAATGATTAATGCTAATGTTTGAAATCAAAAATTAATGGTAGTTAGACTCAGGGGTTAAGTAAACGTTAAAAGAACAGATAACATTAAATATGATTAAGGTATTAAATAATAAATCAACTGCAGCAATCAATTCTTCCTAAAATAAACTCTACCAATCAACTGCCTTCCTTTGGCTGGTTAATTGCTAATGGTCTACCGCTTACGGAAGAGCGGTCAGTTAATGCTATTGTGATGACCAGGGTTAAGCTAGAATAGAAATGACCCAGATTATATTATTTTAAACTGAAATAAATTTGATAATTCTGGTATTTTATTATCGCTACAAAATAAGAGTCTGGCCCCTTCACTTTTACTCACAAATTATTTTGGAAACTAAGCAAAGCTTTGTCGATCTCTCTTCTCAAAGATTGAGAAAATTCTTGAGGGTTTCGGGTAAGAAATTTTAGGTGTTCATTATTCAAATTGTAGTTCCATTCTCTTTCAATCCCCAAATTTCTGAATCTAATCCATATACAGTTGCCTTGTTGTATATTTCTAAATATAGTGATCCGAAAGAGATTTGAAGCGATTGTAAACAAATCCAGAAGGAAGAGATAAGGACATTTTATGAGTGGAATCGTAGTTTTTCTTATTTTAGTAATCGTATAGTATAATTTGGATTTCATATATACCTTGGGGAATTTTGTTTATGAAAACATCACATTAGAACCCAAATTCTCCTAAAGCGAAATGTCAATTTAGAATCTCAATTATTCAATATTAAAATAGTGGAATTGTGTAGTTATTGCAATTTTTATGTTTTACATTCTATTCCACTTCTCATCTTTTTCTGTGTATTTGATTAAGGGTTTTTGAAAAGAAATAAATTAGGAAATGGTTAGTAAGTTACAGATTCTCTTTATTTGTACTTTTCATGGCCTATTTCTATAATTTAAATGAGAATTCCCGTTTTCATTTGTATATGTAGAAGTTAAATAGAGTGTAAAAGGATTTGAATTGCAATTCAATTAATGTTGATTCTACTAATTTGTTATAAAATAAGTTTGGTATGCATTCCATTTGTATACAAGTTTGTTGTTGAATTGAGAATATTGGATATACAGTATGTTTATTGATATGGAATTGGACTTGTATATATTGAAAGATTTGACATCTAAATGATTAGTTTGAGGCATAATCTATGCATATTAATAAATATTTTAGGCACGTATATATATAGCATATAAATGTTAATAGCATATTAATTGCATAGTGAATAGGTAATTAAATAGATTAATAATCCTATTTAGGCAAGAAATCGAAAGGTAAGGTGAAATAAGGGTTTTCTTATAAGGCCTTAATAGAGAATGCAGAGAGGTATGTGATAGTATGTTAAGAGAGTGTAGATTATGGATAAGTTATAAGGATGCGAGATTGGTCAAAAGCACATGGAAGTCTGCCCAGCTAATTTGGCTGCCAATAGTGTGACTTTAGGGCTAATGTAAGACATCACCTATAGTAAGTACTCACGAAGGATGCAAAGTTTGTCCCAAATTTTGTAAGGTAAACCTACCCAGCTAATATGGCTACGAGTACCTACAAATAGTCGAACTAATGCGGGACATCACAGTTTGGGTTATGGGTCATAATATATAGGACCTGCTTCTGGGTTGAAGGCAGTAAATAGCTGATTAAGGGCTCACCTCCTCCCTATTTAAGAAGTATTAAATGGTCATGGTTAGCAGTTAGGAACGATAGAGGGCATCTTGGGAAGGGTCCGCTTTAGGTTTGAGCTATTAAGTGGCTGTTATAAAAGTCCACCTCTTTCAAAAAAATATATTAAGTAGGCTGACGAGATTCCATGCAATGTCAGCTAAATAGTATTAGACAGGAGTTTTCCTTAGGATGGGTATTAAATGACGAGGACTACTTAGAATGAGGTATTAAATGGTCAGAGTCTACCTAGTTCCTATTAAAGAGGTATTAAGTGGCTTGGGTAATACCTTTTACATTGTTAAGACATTATTAACGATAGATGCATGGGGCTGGGAATGAACTTTGACTTATAGTTGAAGATGGGTTATTGGGCTAAAAGCGTAAAGGTTAGAGAATTGGGCTAGAGAAACCTTAGGGCTCGTAGGTGGAAAATTTATAAGATAATTTGGATGTGTAAGACATATTCCTATTTAAATTATACTGCCTAAGTACTATTATAGAAAGGATCGAGATTTTATTCACCAAACATTATTGTTCTGACTCCCTCCTCATTACAACACATGTTAGAAAAGAAGTTGCAGATCTCGAAGATGGTGGCAAGTGATGGAACTTGTTGCAGTTATTTATCTATCTATTTATTTCTGATGTACCCATTTAGACATGATGATTTACGTTGCAATATTGTACTATAGATATTTGGTGTTACTATGGGGTATTGTGTTGTACGTTTCTAACATTTGAATTTTTAATAAGTTGGGTACTGTTTCTGATATTATATGTTTTTCCTTTCACTGTGAGATTCTGAATGTGTAGATAGATAGCTCTTTATGTTGTTCTTTATATCAATTTTACCAACCAACAGACATCTTTAGAGTAGGGCTAAGGTTCGATGGGTATTTTTTGGGTTGAAATTAGGTCTGTTTCAGGGCAGGTTGTTACAGTGTCACTGGGCAAATCCAATTACATGGATGTCTAAGGAGAAAGTATTTTAACTAAGGGAAAGATAACTCTAATTAAGGAACGTTCTTATGATCAGAATACCTTTCATCTCTTGGCTTTTATCTGGCTCGTCGAAGTGGTCTACTTCTTGGGTATGCCATAGCGCAATGCCCAAATGTGTTTGCGCCTTAGGTTGATTAAAAAAAAGTGTATTTGTATATTATATATTAAATTTAAACAATTTAAATTTAAATAAAATATTACAAAATTGTGTAAAGATTTATAAATTGTAAATTTTAAAAACTTTCGGAATTTTATACGAATGTAAAAATTATATTTGAATTAATTAAAAGGTTTAACTAATAAAGAATATATAGAGGTTATATTTGAGTCGATTAAAAAATTTAATCAATAAAAAATTGCATATGAATATATATGTACACCTAATAAATTATAAATGTTATAATATATATATATATATATATATATATATATATATATGTGTGTGTGTGTGTGTGTGTGTGTTTGTGTGTAAAAATAGTGGTTTAAATGAATCGAAACCCAAATAGACCGAAGGAAGTATTCCTTGTATGTAAAGACATGTGATGTCATGCGATTATACTCGTCCCTCTTAAAAAGTCGATAATACTCAATCAATATTATTTTAAGTTATGAATTCAAAATAAAGTTGGTGTCTATCGTTTATAATATTCGCTTCCGAAGGCTCAAAACTAACTGCTACGGATGTTGCAGTCATCCATAGGTGTTATTTCCGAGTGACCGAAATCGAAATCTTGAAATTATTGGCAACACAGAAACACAAGAATATGAAAAAATTTAAACTTCAACAAAACAGAATTTCTCATTTCGTATGAATTTTAATTTAAGGTTTAATTACATAATCCCAGACGTTAACCACGTTCAGATCACATATACATGTACAAAATACGATAAGAGCGACATATGAAGGTGCCCCCTTATGATGATCAGAGAACTAATAAATATGAACTTTATGGTTCTTAGTACATCATAGCGGAAAACATAAAATAGCTCCTATATAGCTAACACTGCCTCTTGCATGTCTCCGGAAGCTTATTCGTCCAAAAACCTAAAAGTCTCTCACTCTTGGACTACTCGAATTAATTTTGAGTACCCCAGAGTTTGTAGAGAAATACAAACTTCAATTCAGACAATAAGTCTGGTATGAATAATCCCCTATTATCTCTTATCATAAATAGATATCTAGTGAGACCATGCTGTTTAGAAGAACGATTTTTCCCCTCACTAGTATTCTTAACAAAAAATGCAAATCATTTAATATGCCTCTGCACCCAAAATGATTAGTCTTAACATAATATGAAATAAAGCCATAATGGTTACATAATATCCTTTAGGTCATTGTGAAATGACGGTTCTAGAGTACACTTTACGATTTATTGAGCACCCTCAAGAGCTAGAGTGAATGAATATATGGTTATGAATTACATATGAGATATAATTAGTAAAGTGTTACTTACCATTTATGGTGACTACCATTTATTGGGCACCCTCAAGTTTGTAGTAACATGATATTGGATTCTAATACCCATTAGAGAAATTTAAGAAACTCCCGTATCTCTTTTAGGATTTTCGAGAGACGAAGAACTAGTAGGAGCCTTATAAGCAAAATATAGTAAACCATTCTAATAAGTATAAGAACATAGGTACCAATCTACTTTAATAAATTTGATAACCAATATAATTAATAAAATCATTATCGATTCAGACGTACTTAACAAACCGAACTAAAACTGATGAAGAAATGTATAATTTGCTTACCAATGAATTTTTTGGCATGTTGCTACTTCAAGACCCATGCAAGTTCCATATAATATAACCACCAGTCATTCATGACTTGGTCACTTAAATATGAATTTTCAAGAGATTTCGTATGGTATTCTATAAGTTTTGAATTCTAATGCAATACAAGAATATGAATATTCGATCCATATTCAATCATACGCAAAAGTTGTATGGTGAACAGTCATGTTTGTAATATATGAGATATCAATGAAAGTGTTCCATTGAAATGATAATGTAAACCATAATGTGAGATATAATGTTAATTATGATTAAGTACGTTAAGGATATTGTCGTATAGGAAAAACGACTAAACCTAGGAATTCGATTACTGATATATCAGTTTTTGATATGTCTAATTAAGTGGAGCTTATTCGATATCCTTAAAATGTTAAGGATAACCAAATGCATTTTTATGAAGAAATCAAGTGCAGACATGAAGTAAAAGGTTTCATTTTGAATGGTTCAACATTTTATAAGAGAAAACGAAAGTTTGAGAGTGATATTTTGTTGGCATAGTTAGGATGAAGAGAGTGAATGGTCATCTCTACTTCATGAATAGATATAGAAAAGAAATTATTTAAAATATGTATAGATGCTAATTATGGATCAGGAATTATGATTTCTACTCCAAATGTATTTCTCTTGTAGAAAATTTCTCTCTGTAAGAATTATTCTTTTGAGTTTGAGGTATTTTATTCAAAAATATCAACTGTAAATCAGTTATAGCAGAAGAAATGATAGCATGTGGCAAGTGATTGAGTATTGTTTCATATTTCAAATATTGTTATTGTAACAACAGTATAGTAGGTGCATACCGTGTAACACTTTCTAGTGGACACATCAAGTTTTAAAAAATTATTTTTATATACCAAATAAATATTTTTAGTTTTTATTATAAATAGATACAGCCTTGTTATAATATATAATATGAATATTCATAATAAAACAAATTTATTTCTAGTATTTCAGTAATGGTAACTTTTTCATAACAGTAGTGGTATGTTGACATATAGAAGGTACAAAATCAAAAAATATATGGCATCCTCCATTTTGGGACCCGAAAATAGATTAGTTTTATTATATCATTTACATCAAGAGCTCGAGAATTTCAAAATTTTAAGAAAACAATTTCATTCATTCATAGTTTATTACACAATCCTATGATTACATAGTTTGACAAAATATGATAAAGATAAAATATAATCTTAAGAGCAACATACGATGATGCCCCTTTAAATGATCAAAGTTATAACTCGGGATGGTTATAACACTCATCTTTACATATAATATAAGCAGTTATACTGCATGAAAGAATTAAAACATATATAATATAGCTTACCTCCTGTACGTCTCCAAAAGCTTTATTTGTCTAAACTTGAAAACCTAATTCGAGCTACTCAAATAAGTGCCTAAGAATCTAAGGAGGAATCAAAAAGTTCGAATTAGATAAAAAGTCTAGTATGAAATAGTTTTATTTCATCACAGTCAAAATAGATATATAGTGAGACCACGCCGCTAAACGTAGGTTTTACCTTCACTATTATCTTAATAATCCAAATATTAGACATAATATCCATTAGACAGGAAGAGACAAGAATAATGCACCATACTCCCCTCATTCACCTACAATAACAATGGTTAGAACATAGCATCAATGATCATATAAAATGGGTCATAACTAAACAGGCCAATATTTGGTAAAGTCTAAGGGTTACACTTCCCTACATCTACCCATCCCATTAAGTGTCAATACATCGATATAGTTTTCCATGGAGCTTCTATAAACATGTTGGTTTTCACATGCTAACTGAAAACCTATTAGGCTAATCAAGAAAAACGAGATAATCTAATGGCTTTTGTTCTCATGAGAGTACTAAGATACTCCCATGAAGAAGAAAAATAACAAGGCTTCTGTTCCCATAAAGATACCAAGATATCCTCATGGTAGAATAAAATAATAGTGAGCATCCCCACTTGATTCTCGGATGCATACCCAAAATATAGCCTCAATGTTGACGAAGGCCTATGCATTAGAATTTTTGACTTGATAGCCATGGGATTTTATCGGCTATAGTGCAAGGCACTACCCTGACACTAACCACACAACTTAATCTGGTTTCATGGACATTGAACAAGCTATTTCTACTAACTAGTTTGGGCGTCCTAACACAATTTGATCTTCCCAATCCCTTGGATGTAATCTACTCACAAAGGAGTTTGTTCTATCTATACTCACTAATGGAACAACCCTATTTGGTTATCAATTCCCAATTCTATTACCATTATATTTGGTGATCTTATACAAGCGAGCATATCATCAAATTTCATTAGCAGTAATATAATTGGCCAAAGTATATAACTAAACATACAAAGTTGCCATCAATAGTATGAATATGTTCTCATGATACCATTTACACATAACTCACATATAAATAAGCATATAGTTCATTTCATATAAAATAAAGTTATTTTAGGCAAAAAATTCCTTTCTCATCTTTTAAAATCACACTATCCTAGTTTATAGATACTACAACCCCATCACCGGTCATTAGGAAAAACTCGACTAAATAATTAATATGCCGTCGAACGTGTAAAACAAGCCTATTGTGCATTTAAAGTACGATATTGCATATATAACTATCGCATTACTAAAGTGTGTTATCGCATATATTGCTATCGTAACTATAAGCTATCGCATATGCAAAACAATCATAAGTTTAAAGCCATCGCACTTCTATAACTATTGCATATTTAAAGCTATCGCACTTCTATAACAATCACATTTCTATGGCTACCACATGTCTTAAGCTATTATATGTCCAAAGCTACCGCATTTATTTGGCTATCGCATATTTAAAGCTATCATACTCCTATAGCTATCACATGTGTAAAGCTATTGCATGTCTATAGCTATCGCATGTCCAAAACTATCACTTTCGCATGCTTAAAATTATCACATGTCTATAGATATCGAATATCTAGAGCTATTGCACGTCTTTAGCTATTGCATTTTCGAAGCTACCGCACAACCGTAGCTATCACAAAGCTATAACACTTTTTTAGCTATCACATGCCTAACAATATTGAATGTTTAAATCTATTGCATGTCTATAGCTATAGCATATCTAAACGTACTCTATCGCAGCTCCAAAATGGAAATTTTGTAATTAACCTTAAAATTGATTTATCTACCCTTAAAATAATTATTTTTCAGCAAATATTTCCACATGCGAAATTTCCGTTCATTAACCATGTAATGGCTGGGATTTTTAACGCTCGAAAATCGATATCAGTACGTCAACTGTATTACATGCCCAACAATCGAATGCCAAAATACCCGATCGTTAGGGTTAAAGAAGAAAGAGGTAGAATAAGAAAATAGAAAACACATCAGAATCTCACAATCGCACCGGAACAAAATATAATATATAACAATATCTTTTAAATACAAACAAATTTGTACTGTTATATACTTACAATCATCAGAGTACATTGAACAACAGTCAACCCGGAAAATTTAATAGCTTGTCCTTACACAACAGAATTTATAAACAAATACAGGATTATGCCTTTGCCATCCAGCTCGTCACTTAAGCTTTTTAGCTTCCTGTCTTGAATCTGTAATTCTCGGTCTGACCCAAGCATCATAATAAAATAACACACGAGTCAGTCTGGAAAATCAGCATGAGAAATCACATTTAATTGAATTATTAGAGCTATCAAAATCCTTTGGAAAACAAAGGTATCTTGTAAGACCACGCCACAAATAAACATGTCGGGTTTTTACCTTACGATAACCAAAACATTCATATCAAAGTCCTCTGATATTATAATAGTGTTTAAGTACAAATACTTAAATCAAATAGCTGAAATTATTACATTAACTAAATTCCAGCATACTAGGCTCTACAATCAAAACCATAAAGGGCACGTGGGGAGAATGGATTTCCAACTGAATGACTAGGCATTGGGGTACCACCTGTCACGGTACCTGTCTACATCACCGAGGATCACTCTCGATTCCTTGCAACACAAGACTGGACAACCCCTTACTGGATAGCCCGAATAAGATCACCCCGCGGTTGGGATCAGCAACCACCCACACAGCCGAAATAAAAGGGACTCTAGATAAGTAACCTTACCCTACCTGGGAGCTACCCACTTAGCCTAGCTGCATATCTCCTAATTTTCAGTCACTCCCGGTTGATGAGGCTCGAGGCTAAATGTTAAATTTTTAGGACATTCACTTAGAATGAATGCTCATTGTTCTCCAATGACAATGTTATGATAGTATTCATCCAAATAAGTCCGTTCCCGGTCCGAACGGAACCGAAGGCACTATTCTTACTACATCCATTTGGAACCAAACTCAGGATCAGTAACGATTAGCCCTTGCACTTCACTACTCCATCTTTAACTCCAAGCTCTTTTCTTCATTCTGAAAACGTAATCGTTGGATCAAAGTGGTTTTCGGATCACAAATCCAAGCCCGGTCTCTTCGAAAAAACATTCGCTATTTCCCCGTAAACTCAACCTCAGTTCTTTAGGAAATAAACAGACGAAAATAAGATCGGAGATCACCTTCTAATCGTTAGTGGACGGATTTCCTTATAACATCCTAGAAGAATGAAACGAATTTATGCGTACAGCATAGCACCTCAAACGATAACTGTACCATATAATTCTCGTACTTCTAGATATTTCGAAAGTTATATCTAGGTCCAGATTTGATAATCGATTATTTAACTATCAAATAAACAATCAATTCAATCAAATACCTTATTTCCACTGGAAAACACCAAGTCTTATTGAATTTAGTTTTTAAATAAACTAAATCACTTTATCCAAAAATATACACTAAAAACATTTAAAATTAAGCTACTTAAATCCCTTATTCAAAATAATAGTTATGAGATTCTATAATAATTCTTCAAGTAAAACTTTAGCCAAAAACTACTACTAAATAAAGACATTATATAAAATATAAATATTTAATAAGTTCCCTTTTTAAATCGTAATACTACTTTAACCTTTAAAAATAATTGATTACTATAACTAACTCAATTTATAAATACTTAAAAAAAATTGAACAACTAACAATAAATTTTCTAAAAACATTCTTTTAAACACTTTTAAATTTCTAATTTATTCTTAGAAATCTTTCCTTCAAAATATACTTAACTTTCCAGAAAAATACTTTTCCACTTTAATAAAATTGGTCTTTTCATTTATAAATACTTCTCGATTTCTCTCCAGTTTAAATTTACGTTCCAACTCTGTAAATTTCTTTCCCACATTTTTTAAAAAAATAAAACCACTATTTATTTTTAAAACGAATTACCATCTCCTTATAAATTCTCATCATGAATTTATAAATTCAAATTGTCTATTGACAAATACTTTACTTTATTTATAACCCAGTTTATAATTCTCATAGTCTCATTTTCTTTTTAATTACTGTTTCAAAACACTTAATCGATTTTCAAATCGATTTCCTTGAATTAAATTCCATTTAAAAGTTTATTTCTTGGTTTACCCAAGTTTATTCCAAAATCCATTAATTCTAGACTCACTCCTTTATTATGATTTAAAATCTTATTTAAATTTGAAACATTAATTTCATTTTTTTATATTTTTTCCCAAATTTCCTCTTTATTTTTCTCAAATCCATTTTAAACCTCGGATTCAAAAATAAATACTTTTATACTTAAACAAATCACTTTAGTCCCATTATTAAATCCTTTTTTTCAATTATTTCGAATCCCTATCTTTCCATATTTAGAAATTATCAAGTACAAAATTTAAAATCAAACTATTCATTTTTCCCAAATTCATTACTTTTAAATTTGTCCATCTTTATTATAATCTCTTGCTTTAAACTTCTCTTTTTGCTACCCTTTTAAAATTCAATATTTATATTTTTAAAATGCCAAAAATATATCCAACAATATCACAACATCCAAATTTAACTTTCCAACATAATCTATCACAGATTAATCAACATTTCATATATCACCGAAATGAAAATAAATTCAACATTTTTGAGGAATCCAGTTAGATCCCTCCAACTTGTTTTCTTGCATCCATAGATGTTAGCACAATAAAAAACACCAATCCCACTTCAAGGGGGATATCGTGGTATATAGGGTCATCCGCTATTTTGCGAGACGCATAGGGTCTCATCCGCTATGTAATGCGGGGATATCAATCACTCAAATATATATAAATATCCTACTATATATATAACATCACATTCAACTGATAAGTATTTATAATCCACCAATCAATCAATAATTAATTTTACTATTAAAATTAATTGTGTTAAATCCAAAGTTGAGTGAGATTTAACCCACCTTGAATTTTTAATTTATTGCATCGATTCCCAGCAACGAACCCACTTGGCTGTTTTATTTAATTCAAGACCTCGTATAAATGAAATTTTTGAGTTTATTAGCATTTGACATGATTTAAACTACCATAAATATTCTCACTTTAATTTTAAATTTATTGGGTTAATAAAATTTCCAAATTTACTTTACTGTTAAATTTCTGATAATTTAAACAATAAACAACAAATTAGATTAAAAGTTAAACTTATTTATCATTAAATTAAAACATCAAATTAAAAACAGAACTATTAATACCTTACTGCCTCCATCCAAAATCCAAACTCGGCATCAACTTCCGTTGCTCGTTCCCCCATCGTGAACCTCACCACCACCAAATGAACAAGCCGAGACTACGAACGATGCGTCCACCCTCTAGTGCGCTTTCATCCCCTTGCGTATGCGAGCACACGCTTTTCCTGTCGCGACCAAGAACTACCGACCCTGCTCCCTTGTCGCTAGCCATCGCGCTCGCCTTCCCCCCTTTGTGCTTCCAACCGCGACATGTCCTACCAAATTGATCGTGATTTCCTCACCCACGCTACCTTCATCTCCACCCCAAACGCGCGCGGACACCCAAGCACCACTGCCCTTCCTCTATCGCGAACTCGAGATTAGACAGCATCACGATTTGATTCTGCTTTTGTGACGACCCAGATTTACACATTCGAAAATCGACATCCATACTTCACCCATATTTGAATGCCGCAGATTCAAACGTTCAATTCGATTCGCCGGAGCTTATAACACATTATAACAACACAGAAAAAGAAAATGTATATATTACTGATATACAACCGTTGATACAATATGATTGCAACAACATCGAATACATATATAACAGTGGAAAGAGACAACTTCAAAAGGGGAACACCAACATATGCCTTCAAAAGAAAGAGAGAGATAGCTTGAGAACCCAAACAGCAACTCCACCTCCAATGCTCCAAAGCTCCAATTCGAAAGCAAGAACCCCCATTACGTTGGGCTTAAGCAAGGTCAGTCATCCAAAGACTGAAAAAGATTTCCAGAGATTGAAGGCTACCGAATCTACTCCTATTATTTGATTATCTGAAAAACCCAACTCTAGACTGTCCATATGGAAAATTGTGAGCACCTAGAGTTAAGGAAAGGAACAATAAACTCCGGATCAGTCATGAGACTGGTATGAGCAAACAAAAATAGTTTATCTTTAAAACAAACAACAAAAGAATTTAAAAATTGAATCTGCAATGCTTTTTGGAAAATTCAACTACCATAAGGCCTTCCAGCACACACACACACACCATGCAATCGCGCACTTGGGGGAGATTTATCCTTATGATAGTCAAACATTCTTGATACGCAAAATCATTTTGATATTATTATTAGTGCATAGTGGAAAACATTTTCAAGTATAATATTAATCTTAGCCAGCATACGTACCATTATAGTATGCCTACTATAGCTACCATATTAGATGGCAGGTTCTACAACTAAAACCATATAAGGCGTGCATTGGTAATTGGATTTCCAACAAATGGTCAAGCTAAGGAACTTCCTATTTCCCATGGGTACGCCTCTGGAGGGACTCCCTGAGAACCTACCCAGTTCTCTGCCAACACGAGGCCGGGTTACCCCTGCCCGAAAGTAACACCTACAAGTATGCCATCCCCGGTCGTTTGCGACCTTTATCCGAGAGTTCTCAACCATAAAGCAACCACAAAGTAATTAATTTACAGTGTCCACATGAGTTAAGTATCTGGGCTCCATACCATGATACCACCCTTTTCCAGAAGAAATGGACATACCCTAGGGGCGTGACCCCTGATAACCTTGCTGCGTCTTTCCTATTTCGACCATTTCCGGGGTGTGAGGTCCTGATGCAGTCTCGTCCATAAAGCAACACTTTTTCACAAAGCCTTGCTTTGATCAACAAATGATCAACATCATTTCGTATGCCACATTATCAAAATGGGAATGTATTACTAGTGACCATCAACTACATAACCTCTGAGCTCGTACTCTCAAATATGGGTGTTAAGCTAAGAGAATAAATTATCCGCCACCAAAAAGATACGTATTTGATAGAAACCAGCTTTACATCTCAAAGTGTAATGTCAGACACACATCCATACAAGTCTGTTTCGGGTTCAAACAGGACCGAAGGCGCTTTCAAAGAAGTCCTTGCAACCCAGATAATCCCTAATCACGTCCAGACTCCCCATCACAAAGGGTGATCATATCTCTATACTGAGGCCATTCGGTGCAGAGACATTCAATGGGTTATCCTTTCGCTTTCGAAAATATCCGGTCTTCACCACCGGTCTTCAAATGCTGTCCACAACGTCGTATCATTATTCGGAATGGGTTTTATGACACAATGTCCTCTCTCGGCTAAATCGAATAATGAGCACAATATTTAAAAAGCATATGGATATTGGGATCTCAATTAAGCCACAACTTATTTCCCAAAAAAAATGGTTTAAACCAATTACCATTTTAAATCTTTTTAAACAAAAAGATTCATTTCACAAAGTTCACCAATCTTTCACAAAGATTCATTCATAGTTTCAACCTATTTTCATTTCAAAAAGTTGAAATTCTTTTCAAAACAAATTGTAAATCCTTTGTTTATAAGAACGCTATTATTATTTGAAAACAAATAGGTTTCGTTTCGAAAAAATCCGATTATATTTGCACAAGTTAAACCCCTTTAAGTTTAAATTCCCAAAACAATACTTTTAAAATGGTTTAAAACCCATGTAAACACATTTATAACTTGTATACCCTTTTTAAACCATAATTTCCAAACATAGATTTCAATTTCAAATGTTGAATTTAAATTCAAATCAAACCATTTAAATTTTAAAACTTTATCAAGTTATTCAAAACAACTTTTACCTTCAAAACTCCTTTTCAAAAGATTTTCCATTTCCAAAACCATTTGAATTCAAAATTCAATTTAAAAAATAATATTTAGATTTCAAAATATCTATGACTTAACCGATTTCCTCGTGCAATCCATATTTGTGTGTGTATGGCGTAGTCTAGGAGTTTTACACAATAGTGCAACAACATCAATCATCACTGATTCAATCATATCAATATTGATAAGCAGTATGATCTATAACGCTTATCTTCATTCACAGATAAAATAAATTTATCACAAATAAATAAATTACATTCATCACAGATGATTACATTCATCACATTTCAAATCAATTCAATTCATATCACAAAGCAACACAAATCAAGGATAATAAACAATTCAACATTTAATAGAATCCAAATATCCATAAGTAAGATTAGCTAATCATCTGATTAATTTAAACCAGATTAATTAATAATCGTGGTTAATTAACTTTAATTAATTACAAATTATTTTAACTAATTAACCTTTTATCATTTATTAATTAACCACAAATTATAAATTAATTAACCCTTAATTATTAATTAATCAGCTTTAATTACTAAATTAATCAACCTCTAATGCTTAAATAATTAACCCATAGTTATTTACCCTTAATTAATTTCATTAATTAAGGACCATTAATTAATTACCTTAATTAATTAATCCTTAATTATTAATTAATTAACCTCTTAATTTATAATTAATTATAAATTAATTAAACTTTTAATTAATAATTAATTAATCTTTAAATAATTCATTCTTTAATTATTAAGTAATTAAAACCCACAATTAGTTAATTATCATTAACAATATAAATTAGCTTAACTTTTAAGTTAACAATTTAAAAACATTTGATTAACTCCTTAATTACAGTGTTAAGTTTTATTTAAAATAAACTCTTTTAGAAATATAAGTTAAAACATTTCTAAACCTAACTAATTTTTAAAATATTTTATTTCAAAACCTTTAACTACACGTTCCTACTTAACAAATAATCATCATTTTAAAAGAATAAATTTAACTTAAATTGTTAAAGTTTTAAAACCAGAAATCATAACACCCGAGACTTCCCCGAAAGCTTCCGGAGATAAAAACCTATTTACTTCGATTTTTTCCCCAAACAACCCGAATGCCTGCCAAAAATTTCTTTTTAAAACTTAAAATTTGCTTCTCTTTATTACTCAATAAAACACAAAAACACTCTAACTAATGCTCGAGTCTTCACCCAGGTTTCTCGAAGAATACTTCGAGTTCATAGCCTTTCTTCCACAACCCAACTAACTGATACATCGTCTCTACTGTGCACATGCATAGCCAAACGCGGCGGCTCCGACCATCATCACCATCGTCAACAAATCGACGTTGACTTGCTTCTTTGATCTCATCACCCTAACCTTGAAACAACCCCAAAATCGAAAACGAGACATCGGGCTACCCACTAGAATCCATCGATCAATGAAAACCACCCCATATCACCATCCACGACCACCTGAGACCACGGCCTCGCGATCATAGCTTTGCTGACCATCCACTCACCTTCTCCCCCACATGCGATCGAACTTGAAACACTCACGATGGAGAAATCGTTCGAGAACTCTAACGAGCCCTATTGGCAAAGAAAACGCTAAATCATCCTTCATAGGTATTCCCACTATTTTTCCATCGATTGTCGGTGGACCAGCAACCATATACTCAAAGCCCGATGCTACAAAATCACGAGATCGCTAGAATTTGACAAATTTGCACATGCCGATCATCTCACAATTTCCCACGATTTGTACAACTAAAAATCTTGATTCAGATCTTAAAATTCATGGCTTATGAAGACAAACAGGATCAAGTAATCAAAACTTGAATTTTACTCAATCAAATTTTGAACAAAATTTAATTGTTACTATGTTTTAACATTCCACGGTAAATCCACTTATTTCTAATACTTAGTATTTTTAAAATTTTAACCTTGATGTTGTGGTCCTACTTTGTTCAAACATCAAACTCAAATAGAGATTAAGGAGTGAGATTCTTGAGTTTTGAAATTAACTTATATCTACAAACTCTAAACAGAGGCACGTACAGACATGCACACATACAAACTACATATATACACAATATACAGGCATTTTCACAAAATCACACAAGTATATATACATCATAAATTCAAATATAAATTCAACACTTAGAAATATAACAAGGTCGAGGGAATTTGCTCACCTGGGTGGGAAGAACAGAGAACCAATTTGAACCTGGAATAGGGAACTGAACTTGCTTTTGCCCTTGATCCTTTTACGTTATTGATCTGAAAGTTGATTCTAGTTTAATCCGATCTTTATGTTACTTAATGGGTATGATTGATCTTTGATCTTCTATGTTTAAACTTTTGATATTTTCTTAGGTTCACTTTTGATGTTAAACTGAATTCATGCTGATCTGATCCACAAGCCTCTGGCTTGAACTCTCTTTTTTTACAGTTGTTTCTAGATTTTGGTTTTAGTTTGATTTAGCTTTTCTGAAATCTTGATATTGAATTGAATATGCTCTAGTTTTTTTGAATTTAACAGGTTTTGATTTAATTTTTTTCTGGTTTTGTGGATTTTGAAAAATGTGAACAACAAGAAACAAGTAGGAGAATAGTTATGTTTAAATAGATTTGTTCCACATTTTTATTGATTAATTTGAAAATAAAAGATATTTGACATTTGTAATTATAAAACAAAGTTGAACCAACACTTGTCTTTTTTTCTTGTTAATCTAATTACAAATGTAAGATTGTTTTATAAAATGTTTACACATGTTATTTACTTATGTAATCTTTTACAAATGTTAAAAATCACAAAATTTATGTTTAGCCCTTTGTTTTAATTTATTTAAAAATTATGTTTTAAACCTTCTTTCATTTTAATTTATATTTTAAACCCTTTCTTTTATAAATTACTTAATCTTTATATTTGCATATGTTTATGTAATACATTTTCTATTTAGTTTAAATATGTTCAACACTAATTTATTTTCAAGTATAAAAGAAAAGTATTTTAAACTTTTTATTAATTTAAGCAAATTATACTTATATCAATTCGAGAATAAAATTTTCAAATCATCATATTATAAATACAAAACAAGTTTTTTTCTATTATTAAATTATAGATTTCCAAATCCAATATATATTCAAATATTTTTATTTTAAATTTCAAATTCAAAAATTAATATACAATCAATTTGTATTTATAAATGAATAAACAAACAATATACTTTTTATAAATATATATTTTATTCATTCATAATTTATAAATATTTTCCAAAATATTTATTTTCAGCATATATGTATTTGAATTTCAAATTCAAATTTTGAACTAAAATCAATTTATAAAATATTTAGATTTCCAAATCAAATTCTTTATTTTAAAAACTTATATATATATATATATTTTTATTCCCATAATTTTAAATTAATTCTCAATTAAATTCTAGAATTTAAATTAATTACCAATTTAAATTTTATTTAAAAACAGAATGTTACAGATTCCCCCTCTTAAGAAAATTTCATCCTCGAAATTTGCCAGGGAGACAACAGAGTTAGATGAACACATAGAGAAATGGTTCATCAGATCAAAATGAATAGTTATTAATGATTTGGCTTACCAAATCAGAATATCAACAATAGATACGAGAACAAATTTATTCAACACTTCACGAAATACTCGGGTCATCCAATCTATGAAATATACAGGGGTATTGGTTAGTTTGAAGGAATTAACTAACCACTTATAGAATATATCGAGACCCAAACAATAGATAAATGGATTTAATCTTCCACAACTCTTAAACACTAGGTATGGATTCCAAACTCAGGTCGGAATACCCCAAAGTATACATTAACTTGCCCTCTTTGGACTTTGATACTGACAAGAAATTACTATAGAATTTCAAATTTGGTTTTAGTCGAAATCATTTTATTGATACAAATTAATCTCTCTTCATATTTATTAACCAATTTATTTCAAAATATCTCAAATTCATTAAAGTTAAAAACGGAAAGATTGATAAGAAACCGATGAAGATACGAAGTAAGGATCTTCTTCAATGATTCGTAGGGCCACCATCACACCAAAACTTCTTTCTGGAGCTGCCACGAAGCCATCGAAGAATTTGAAATTGATTCAAAGGAGATTGAGGAGAAAAGTTTTTCCTTGTTGTTTCAGGGTATCGATCATTTTTAGTGGTACTCTCTTGTCCCCTACCTCGTCCTCTTCTTGCACTCGTACTTACTATCAGTGGATAGTAAGAGAATTTACTAAGGCACACGAACATATATTTTAGGGAATACTCATTCTAGGGCATTTATATCCCTATCTCTAATGAGTTACCTAATGTGTTTTACTCCAAAAGCTAAAGTTCAACCTTTAGCTCCGATACCAAATGCGATGACCCGGATTTTCACGTTCGAAAATCGGCATCCATACTTCACCCATATTCGAATGCCGCAGATTCAAACTTTCAATCTGATTCGCCGGAGTTATAACACATTAAATATAACAACATAGCAGAAGAAAATGAACATATTACTGATATACAACAGTTGATACAATATGATTACAATAACATCAGAGACAACATATAACAGCGGAAAGAGATAACTTCAAAAGAGGAACACCAACATATGCCTTCAAAAGAAAGAGAGAGACAACTTTAGAACGCAAATAGCAACTCCATTTCCAATGCTCTAAAGCTCCAAATCAAAGCGAGAACCCCCATCACGTTGGACTTGAGCAAGGTCAGTCATTCAAAGACCGAAGAAGATTTCCAAAGACTGAAGGCTACCGAATCTACTCCTATTATTTGATTATCTGAAAATCCCAACTCTAAACTGCCCGTGTGGAAAATTGTGGGCACCCTGAGTTTAGGAAGGGAACAATAAACTCCGGGTCAGTTATGAGACTGGTATGAGCAAACAAAAATAGTTTATCTTTAAAACAAACAACAAAAGAATTTAAAAATTGAAATCCGCAATGCTTTTTCAAAAATGAAACTACCATAAGGCCTCTCGGCACACACCATGCAATCACACACTTGGGGAAGATTTCTTCTTATGATAATCAAACATGCTTGATATGCAAAATCATTTTGATATTATTATTAGTGCATAGTGGAAAACATTTGCAAGTATAATACTAATCTTAGCCAGCATACGTACCATTATAGTATGCCTACTATAGCTACCATATTAGACGGTAGGTTCTACAACTAAAACCGCATAAGGCGTGTATTGATGATTGGATTTCCAACAAATGGTCGGGCTAAGGAACTTCCTACTGCCACATGGGTGCGCCACTGGAGGGACGCCTCGAGAACCTACTCAGTTCTCTGCCAACACAAGGCCGGGTTACCCCTGCCCGGAAGTAACACCTACAAGTATGCCATCCCCGGTCGTTTGCGACCTTTATCCGAGAGCTCTCAACCACAAAGTAATAAATTTGTAGTGTCCACATGAGTTAAGTATCTGGATTCCATACCATGATACCACCCTTTTCTAGAAGAAATGGACATACCCAAGGGGCGCGACCCTTGATAACCTTGCTGCATCTTTCCTGTTTCGACCATTTTCGGGGTGTGAGCTCCTGATGCAGTCCCGTCCACAAAGCTACACTTTTTCACAAAGCATTTCATTGATCAATAAATGATCAGCAGCACTTCGTATGCCACATTACCAAATTGGGAATGTATTACCAGTGACCATCAACTACATAACCTCTGAGCTCGTACGTCTCAGAGAAGGGTGTTAAGCTAAGAGAATAATTCTCCGCCACCAAACAGAAATGTATTTGATAGAAACCCGCTTTACATCTCAAAGTGTAATGTCAGACACACATCCATACAAGTCTGTTCCGGGTTCGAACAGAACCGAAGGCACTTTCAAAGAAGTCCTTGCAATTTGGATAATCTCTAATCACGTCCAGACTCCCCATCAAAAAAGGGTGATTAAATCTCTATACCGAGGCCATTAGGTGCAGAGACATTCGACGGGTTCTTCTTTGGCTTTCGAAAATACCCGGTCTTCACCACCGGTCTTCAAATGCAATCTATAACGTCATATCATTATTTAGAATGGGTTTTATGACACAAGGTCCTCTTCCGCTAAACCGAATAATGAGCGCAATATTTAAAAAGCATATGGATATTGCGATCTCAATCAAGTCACAACTTATTTCCCAAAACAAATGGTTTAAACCAATTACCATTTTAAATCTTTTTAAACAAAAAGATTCATTTCACAAAGATTCATTCATAGTATTCAAACATTTTCATTTCAAAAACTTGAAATTCTTTTCAACACAAATTGGAAATCCTTTCTTTATATGAAAGCTATGATTATTTGAAAAAAATTGTTATCGTTTCAGAAAAATCGGATTATATTTGCACAAGTTAAAGCCCTTCAAGTTTAAATTCCCAGAACAATACTTTTAAAATTGTTTAAAACCCACATAAACACATTTATAACTTGTATACCCTTTTTAAACCATAATTTCCAAACATAGATTTCAATTTCAAATGTTGAATTTAAATTCAAATCAAACCATTTAAATTTCAAAACTTTATCAAGTTATTCAAAATAACTTTTATCTTCAAAACTCCTTTTCAAAAGCTTTTCCATTTCCAAAACCATTTGAATTCCAAATTCAACTTTCAAAAATAATATTTAGATTTCAAAATATCTATGACTTAACCGATTTCCTCGTGCAATTCATATTTGTGTGTGTATGGTGTAGTCCAAGGGTTTTACACAATAGTGCAACAACATCAATCATCACAGATTCAATCATATCAATATTGATAAGCGGTATAATCTATAACGCTTATCTTCATTCATAAATTCACAGATAAAATAAATTTATCACAGATAAATAAATTACATTCATCACAGATAATTACATTCATCACATTTCAAATCAATTCAATTCATATCACAAAGCAGCAGAAATCAAGGATAATAAATAATTCAACATTCAATATAATCCAAATATCCATAAGTAAGATTAACTAATCATCTAATTAATTTAAACCAGATTAATTACTAATCCTGGTTAATTAACTTTAATTGATTACAAATTATTTTAATTAATTAACCTTTTATCATTTATTAATTAACCATTAATAATAAATTAATTAACCCTTAATTATTAATTAATCAACTTTAATTACTAAATTCATCAACCTTTAATCATTAAATAATTAACGCATAATTATTTACCCTTAATTAATTTCATTAATTAATGAACCTTTAATTAATTACCTTAATTAATTAAGTCCTAATCATAAATTAACTAATCTTTTAATTTATAATTAATTATAAATTAATTAACCTTTTAATTAATAATTAATTAATCTTTAAATAATTCATTCTTTAATTATTAAGTAATTAAAATCCTTAGTTAGTTAATTATCATTGACAATATAAATTAACTAACTTTTAAGTTAACAAGTTAAAAACATTTGATTAACTCCTTAATTACATTGTTAAGTTTTATTTAAAATAAACTCTTTTAAAAAATAAGTTTAAAACATTTCTAAACCTAACTAATTTTTAAAATATTTTATTTCAAAACCTTTAACTACAAATTTCTACTTAACAAATAATCATCATTTTAAAAGAATAAATTTAGAAATAAATTTAACTTAAATTGTTAAAGTTTTGAAACTAGAAATCATAACACCCGAGACTTCCCTGAAAGCTTTCGGAGATAAAAACCTATTTACTTCGAGTTTTTCCCCAAACAACCCAAGTGCCTCCTAAAAATTTCATTTTAAAACTTGAAATTTGCTTCTCTTTATTACTCGATAAAACACAAAAACACTCTTACTAATGCTCGAGTCTGCACCCAGTTTTCTCGAAGAATACTTCGAGTTCATAGCCTTTCTTCCACAACCCAACTAACTTATACGACCTCGCCACTAAGCACATGCACAGCCAAACGCGGTGGCTCCGATCATCATCACCATCGTCAATAAATCGACATTGACTTGCTTCTTTGATCTCAATCACCCAAATCATGAAACAACCCTGAAATTGAAAATGAGAAATCAGGCTACCCACTGGAATCCATCGATCAATGAAAACCACCCCATATCACCATCCACGACCACCTAAGACCACGGCCTCGCGATCATAGCTTCGTCGACCGTCCACTCACCTTTTCCCCCACATGCGATCGAACTCGAAACACTCACGATGGAGAAATCGTTCGAGAACTCTAACGAACCCCATTGGCAAAGAAAACCCTAAATCATCCTTCACCGGCCACCACGAGTGATTTTAGGTTTTCCCACTGTTCTTCCATCGATCGTTGGTCGACCAGCTACCATATACTCAAAGCTCGATGCTACCGAATCACGAGATCGCTGTAATTTGACAAATTTGCACATTCCGATCATCTCACAATTCCTACGATTGATACAACTGAAAATCTTGATTCAGATCTTAAAATTCATGGCTTATAAAGACAAACAGGATCAAGTAATCAAAACTCGAATTTTACTTAATCAAATTTTGAACAAAATTTGATCGTTACTGTGTTTTAACATTCCCTAGCAAATCCATTTATTTCTAATACTTAAAAGTATTTTTAAAATTTTAATCTTGATGTTTTGGTCCTACTTTGTTCAAACATCAAACTCTAATAGAGATTGAGGAGTGAGATTCTTGAATTTTGAAATTAACTTATATCAGTAAACTCTAAGCAGAGGCATGTACAGACATGCACACACACAAACTACATATATACACAATATACATGCATTTTCACACAATCACACAAGCATATATACATCATAACTTCAAATATAATTTCAACACTTAGAAATGTAACAGGGTCGAGGGGATTTTCTCACCTGTGTGGGAAGAACAGAGAAACCAATTTGAACCTAGAATTGGAAACTCAACTTGCTTTTGCCCTTGATCTTTTTACTTTATTGATCTGAATGTTGATTCCAGTTTAGTATGATCTTTATGTTGCTTGTTGGATATGATTAATCTTTGATATTCTGTGTTTGAAATTTTGATCTTTGCTCAGGTTCACTTTTGATGTTAAACTGAATTCATGCTGATCCGATCCATAAGTCTCAGGCTTGAATTCTCTTTTTTACAATTGTTTCCAGATTTTCGTTTTAGTTTGATTCAGTTTTTCTGAAATCTTGACGTTGAATTGAATCTGCTCCAGTTTTTTTGAAATTTAACAGGTTTTGATTTAATTTTTTCTGGTTTTGTGGATTCTGAAAAATATGAACAACAAGAAACAAGTAGTATGTGCTTATGTGCCTTGATTTGAAATTAAACTTGAAATGATGTCTAATGTTTATGTTAGTTAGTAAGTTGAGATCTTGGTTTATGTTAGTGATTATAGTGTGAATAATGTTGCGGTCTTTAATACATGATGTATGCTAAGAAAGTTAGCAACTTTGCTCATTTGAGCAACTTGTAATACCATATGTTAAAGCTTTGATCTTTGATTTTAATTTTTTATAATGTTTTCTAGTTTAAAACTTGTTTAATTCTAAGAAAAGCGCCTTTATGCTTTAAAAAATGGTTAAGTTTTTCAAGTATTAAAGTTTTAAAGATTTAAAAAAAAATCAATTTTGAAAATTAAGGGTCGTATAACGATAGTCGCTATAAGTGCAATTCGTGAAAACGAACTCTTTTCGGAATATAAAAGTGTTTTCATTTAAAATATTTTTGGAAAATATCTTCAGACATAATTTAAGTTTTAAAAATTATTTATTTATTTATCTGCTTATTTAATTAATTAATGATTAATAAATTAATTAACTAAGAAAATTAGTACTTAATCATTAATTAACAAAGGTAATTAATACTTAAGTGTTAATCAAATAAGATAATTTTAATTAGATTACTAATTAAAAGTTAATTATTATTTAATGATTAATTAAGGATTAATTATTATTAAACTATATATTTAAGATTATTTATTTATTTATTTAAAAGAGGTTTTAATTGTTAATTAATTACCAATTAAGTTAAATTTAATTAAGATTTTAATTATGACTTGATTAAGATTTAATTATTGTATAATAAGGGTTTAATTTAATCTATTAAATTGGTTAATAAGGTTTTAAATTTTAAATCACTTTATTTTCTAAAATATTAGTTTTTTAAACTGTTTTCTTTTGCCAAGGTGTTTTGAATCAAGGGATTTCATTGTCGATTACCCTTAAGTGACCTTAAACAAATATTAAACCAATGTTAATGTGGTGACAAATTTATGGGAAGCAAGTCATCCCATAGTTAGTACTAAAAGTTGATGAGTAGGCCGATCCTCTATCTATGAGATCTAGAATTTTTTTCTAGGTGAGGGATAGAGTAAGGTCAAAATATCAAAAAAGCGATAGATAGAGGAGGGTTAATTTCTATCGATAGGTCATGTTTAAACTAAGTATATGGTTATCCATATGTGAACTAAGCAAAATTACCCTAAATAGCGGATTGTCTGCTATTGATAACTAAACCTTTTCTAATTCAGGAAGTATGATGTGTATATTCGAGTTCCTAGTGAGGACTGGAATACTTGTTGCATACTTTTAAAAGAATCAGAACCGAGTTAGCTGGAAATTACCGCTTAGTTGGAGATACTGGTTCTGAATAAGTATGATTTATCCGAACCACTCCGAACTAATAATGCTCGCGATGGATCATTATAAAGTATGCTTTGGAGCTATACTATTCTTCCTGAGGGCGATTCAAATTGGAAGATAGTAATTGTTGAATGATTGTTCAAACCCGGAACAACTAGTATGAATGAATGTTATCATTACATTAATTGCCTGGAGGGTAATTTTAGCACTACGAGATGGTCTGCTATGAGGAAAGGTATAAGCGTAACCTTAAGCTTCACAACCGGGAATGACTAAAATCAAGGGATATGCAGGAAGGCTAAGTGGACCGCACCCATTATGGTATAGTCATCCCTTTCTAGAGTTGATATCATTCCTTTATATTATGCTTTGGATCTATTATGGTTGTTGATCATAACCCAGGCATGATCGTATTTGGTGCTATCCAGTAAGGGATAGGTCGGTTCTGTGTTAGCGTGGAGTCCATGTGTTGCTCTCGGTGCATTTTATCTAGAGATGTACTATGACAGGTGGTGTCCTGGTACCTTGTCATTGATAGAATGCATTTTCTAATACATGCTTTTACCGACTTAGTTATATACATGTTATGCTGGAATTTAATTAATGTAACAATTTCGACCATGATTCCATATTTATTTTAAACTAGACAATAGGTAATATCAGAGGATTTTCTATATAAATGTTTTGGTTATCGTAAGGTAAAAACTCGTCCGTGTTTGTATGCGATATGGTATTAAGAGATTCCTTTGATTTGAAATTTTTTATATTCCTTTGATTTGAAGATTTTATAAAGTTAAAATTTGTGCTTTACTTACATTAGGCCCATGCTTGATACATAGTTTTATTTTTTTTCCCTTAAAATTTTGGGTACTCAAATTTTTATAAGCTACCAAGTAGTTAGGATCTTTTGAGCATTTTGGAAAGAAGTATTGAGTAGGAGCTTTCATTATCATCTAATAGTTTTCTATATGTCTGTTGCCTATATCATGTATTAGTAGTTTTGGCAGCCTGGCATAGATGTCCTTGTTAGGAATAGTACTTGTTGTAACTTTGATGTAACATTTTGGAGTAACTATATGTACTATTCTGTGATGACGTATATGTAACTCTAACATTTGTAAGAAAAATCCGTGTTTATTTCCTTGCCTATTATTTTCTTTCACCACGACCCGTCTTTCAGACTCATAGATGATCGACATATGAATTCCGAGAATGTACTAAGTGTCTTCTTTGGGTGTAAGAAAGGCAGAGCGTTGCACTTGGTATCAGAGCTTAGGTTGAGCGAACACCTGGGCCTTGGTTGGGGTTGCCTCATTAGAGATAGAGTTGATAGTACCCAAGAATGAGTTCAGTCTTTAATAATGCATATTCGTGTGGTTCTGATCAACATTTATATGTTTGGTTTTATGCGCTTTTTCCCCTAAGATAATCTCATCTATGTGTTCAAAAGACATCTTACTTTTTTTAGGTAGTAAGAATAAGTACGAGAATGGGACGAGGAAGGGGAAACGGTAGCACAAAAACCACAAATGGAAGAACCCTAAATGTTAGAAGGGGTGGAGTAGTTGTTGAGGCAGTAGCTCCAGTGCAACCTTCAGTAAAATTTTGCAACTCTATGCAAGGACTTCAGAAAATTAGGAGGAAAACCTTTCAAGGGTGCATAATCCATCACTGAAGTACACCCTTGACTATGGTCATGTGAGAATATTTTCAAAGGCTTGGATATTTATGATGATTAGAAACGCTTCTTAGTGTCATGGCAGTTGCAGGAAGGTAAAATTGCATGGTTGGATTCTATCCCCGTATATGTTCCAAAAGATGAGTTCTTATGTGCTAGATTCAAAGAAGTATTCAAAGACCAATTCATGCTAGATATGGGTAAAACTCTATTATATAGAAGTTTCATGGATTCCAAGCATGGAGACCTATCGGTGGCGGAATATGAGATGAAATTTAATGAGTTATCTCGTTTTGGCCCTGAACTTATTGACACTCCGTTAAAGAAAAATGAAATGTTCATGTTGGGTATAAGAGAAGAGTACCAGGAAAAGATGACCACTTATGTGAAGGAATCATTTGTAGATTTGGTGGAAATGGCTGTAAGACATGAAGTGCTTTTGAATAAGAAGCCATCAGCAGCAACAACACCAAGTGGCGATATCTATAACTCAAACAGCAAGAAGTTTAATCCTAACTAGAAGAAGCAAGGAAAGGGAAAAATGTGAGGGGGCATAGGAGTAACAGTATGAGAAAGTTATTTGTTAGAATTGTAATCAGAAGGGTCACACTCCAAAATTTTGTAAGAATCAAACGGAAGGATCGATCTCTCAGATGGTTCAAAAGATGCTTTGCTACAATTTCCAATAGCTGGGGCACCTAGTTAAGGACTGCCCATTGTTGAAGAGAGGACAATAAGTTAAAGTTTATAAAATCAAGCACGAACCTTCAACTTTTAGAAACGTTAAAGGGATGGGAAACTTGGAAGGTGCTTTACTTATTATTGGCTTTTTTATTAGAGTTTTTTTTGATACCGGGGCTTTATATCGCTTTATTTCCCTTGATTTGGTTAGAAAATCGCAGCTCTCCCATAAAATCGTGGAAATCCCAATTCGTATGTCAAATCCCATTGGAAGTGTAACTAATCTATGTATGGTTTATGAAGATATGCGAGCTTCATACCTTACCCACCATTTTTCATGCAACCTTCTTTTTCTAGGTTTATGGGGCTTGATATTATGCTCGATATGGATTGGCTAGTGGAGAATAGAGCCATCTTAGATTGTTTGGAAGGATGATATCTTTAGTAACCAAATTGGGAAGTTCGTCAGTGGTTCCTTATGATGAACTTATCAAATTATTGCATAGTTTCTTATATACATTAGAATCATACCAAGAAGAGCGAGAGTCCATGTTAGCGGTTAAAGATTTCCCCAATATTTTTGAGCTAGTTAATAGTTGATCTCCCCATTGGTAAATTGAATTTCATATTGATTTAGTTCCTTGTGCGAGATCTGTTATTCAATCCCTGTGAAAAATGGCCCCAAGAGAGAAGCAAGAGTTAAGGGATCAAACCGATGATTTATTGAGAAGAGGATTAGTTAGGTAGAGCCATTCGAGTTAGGGATCAGTAGTAATTTTTGTAGCTAAGTCCGATGGTTCGTTAAGATTGTGCATGGATTATGGAGAACTAAACAAGTACACCATCCAGAATAAGTACCCTTACCTTGCATAGATGGTATGTTTGACCAACTTCATGGAGCTAGAATATTCTCCTAATTAGATCTTATTTCTGGTTTCCATCAGCTAAGGGTGGCGGAGGGTAGTACATGCATAACTGATTTTAGAGGGCCAAACTTTTTCTTTGCATGGCTAGTTATGCCTTTTGGGCTAAGCAATGCATCTGCATTTTTTGTTGATATTATGAATCGAGTTTTTAGGGATATGTTGAAGAAGTTTATATTGGTTTTCATCGACAACATTTTTATCTACTCAAAGACCGAGGAAGAGCACGAACACCAATTGGAAGTGATGTTGGAAACGTTAATGAAAAACATTCTTAAAGCCAAGTTTTCTAAGTGCCACTTTTGGCTGCAAGAGGTAAGTTACCTAGGGCATATTGTATAGGGTGATGGCATCTCAGTTGATCCCGCAAAGGTAGCGCTGTGCAAGATTTCAAGGGACCCCGAACTCCTACGGAAGTGAGAAGCTTTTAATGGATGGCGTGTTCATATTGAAAGTTCATAAAGGATTACTTTAAGATTACCTCTCATCTAACCAAGCCGACAAAGAAGGATGTTAAATTCGAGTGGACTCCGAAGTGTGAGAGTGCATTTCTCGAGTTCAAAGAAAAGTTGACTAGTGCCTATGTTTTGGCTATTATTGATGGAGGAGAAGGGTTAAATGATTATACAAACGCTTGTAGAGGTGGTTTGGATTTTTTGTTGATGCAACATGGGAAGGTTATAGCCTGTGCAAGTAGACAGTTAAAGCCTCTCGAGAAGAACTATGCAACGTGCAATGAATGGGATTTTCGACCCTCAAAAATCGACGCTAAAACGTCCACTGTATTATGCGTCGGGCATTCAAGTGCCAGAAAAATCGATTGTTAAGGGTAAAAGAAAGCAAACCAAGAACATAATCTCACACGAATGGAATAATATTTACTATTTCAATAATTCTTACAACGTTTTTAAGTACATATATTAAAGTCTCTTCTAAACTCAACCTAGACAGTTATAAATACCTACCCTTACAAATGCTGAAAACAACAAACATAGCGGAAGAGTTGTTTCCGTATCTTTTGATCATTACTTTTCACGATTTTTTGTAACTCTTAAACACTACATATAGCCATAAAATCAATTGCTTTACTAATTTTATTCTAATTCTATTTTTTCATTCTTATTGTCTAAACAATCTTGCCATTTGCATTCAGTTACTTTCAATTCTAATCACTTTTTCATTCAAGCAACTCTCAATAGTGATTAAATAAACTTCCCATCTTCACGAATCACACTACATACCACAAAGGAGTAGATTATAGGAAGGGTGTATGTTATTGACTTATCAGTGCTACTCAAAACCATACTCAGTCAGAAGCAATTTTACTATTTGTATTAGAACTACTATTCGGTTGCTCTAACGATTGGAGTCCTATTCTGTTACTTAGGCAGTAGAAGTACTATTTGGTTGCTCAGGCGGTGTAATATCTGTTCCTCTGGGTCAAGTGGGGTTTATAGTTGAATTCCAGAAGGAATCTGGGATTGGATGTAAACAGGAGGTTCGAACCAATATAAAAATCCCTAGTGTCGTTTACTTTATTATTTTACTCTTATATTTATATTCTGCACAAGTAGATAACTTAAGTAATATTCCATATTACATGATCCTTAATCACTTTTAGATCTGACCTGAGTATCAAAAATATCCAGATCAGTCTAGCAAATCAGCGTGAGAAATGCAATCTTAAATATACATGATAGTTTTATAGATCGAGTTTGATGTTAAAAAACCTTTGGAAAGAAGAGCATTTCATAAGACCACACCTCATATAAACATGGATGGGTTTTTATCTTATGATAATTAAAATATTTTTATCAAATCATTTGATATTATTTCTAATGACGTTGCTTTTAAAATCCTTTTCAAATAACATATTAAAATAACTGGAATTGTGATATTTTGTTTAATTTGACAGCATATTCAGGTATACAATCAAGTCCGTAAAGGTACATATTAGAGAATGGATTTGCAACAATGATAAGGTAAGGGACTACATTCCGTACAGTACATCTCTAGAAAAATATACCGAGGCTCCAACCTCTACCAACATATTACCGGCCTATCCCTTCCTGGATAGTAACGAATATGCCATCACCTCGATCATTCCCGACCTATCCGTGGCCACAGCATACACAACAAACTCGAAATATAGAGGGTAATCTAAAAAGGTGATGACTATATTCTGATGAGATTGACCTACTTAGCCTTGCTGCATATACCATATTTCTACCATGACCGATGTGTGGGGCAAGAGGTAACATTTTACCTTTTACATAATAGCAAATCTCGTTCTTAATGACACATTGCCATTTCGGTCAATGCACTAATTGATTTCCATAAAAGTACAACATCGAGTTAATACGCGAAGGGTGTTAAGTGTAAAAGGGGTTACCTCCTATACCCCTAAACAAATGTATGTTTGTAAAATCCAATGTACTTGGTTTTAGAAATGTAATATCAAACACTCATCCATACAAGTTTCCCATGAAAAGGACAAACTGAAGGTGCTACTAGATTTTGTTTGGAAATCACTCCTAAGATTAGTAGCGAGCAGTCCTTACATTGAAGATTTCAAAATAAAGGTACTACTACCACCATATATATAATATGGGAATCATAAGGTTAGTGGCAAGCAACCCTACATTATGAAGATCACCATCTTCAAAAGTCATTGTCTTCAAGATATCTTCACTTTCGAATGCGTATATTGGTTCGAAGTGGCTTTCGGATAAGAATCATCCAAATTCGGACCCAGTCTCCCTGAACTAGTTATCGATAAAATAATGTGTATATATGTATACAGAAATGTTAAGCCTCTTTCGTTAAATCTTCTTTTCTTCTTTTACTCAAAATATTATTTAACTTTGAAGATATCTTTTTATCCAATAAAATATCTTTTAGATATATATATATATATATATCTTTAAACCATTTCTTTTTTGGGATATACAGAATTATTAAACCTCCTTTTAACTTTGGAAATACCAAATCATTTCCTTTTAATTACTTATAAAAATATTTCCATATTCTATTATTAGCATAATTATAAAGATTTCATTTTTTCAAAACATGTTTTAAATGGGTCAAAAACAATGTTATTTACGATAGTTTTTACTATAAACCCAAATCACTTAGTATTGAGTAAAAAGGATTCATAGATTAATTATACTTAATACTAATTTCCATATTCAATCTGTACTACTTGTCGAATGACGGTGAAATCGCTTTTTAAATTCACATGGATAGTATAAGTTCCCTCCTTGGAATTTAATATAGAGTTTAACTAGAAGGTTCTCTTTACCATCAAAATCCTATTTTAAATCTTGTTTAACCTTTTTGGAAAACTCCAAATCTCTTTTATTTTTTCTTATGTGATCCGAGTAAATCAAATTACATATCCCTTCCATTGGGCCAGTTCGGATAGCTAGGGGGAGCAAGCAACTGGTTTTCTAAATTCTAACCTAGAGACCATCCCTTTGTCACCCATATGACCGCCAAGTTATTTGATCGAATCTAAACTTTATTTGATTTATCATTTGAAAAACATATCAAAAAGATTCGGGAAGAAAACCCAAGTTCAGATCATTTATTCAATGGTTACCAAATTCCGTTGCTAAATTGTCGGTGAATAGTGAATCTATAACTTTATAAATCAAACATCAATTTCATTTCTTATATGTCCAATTTTATAACTCAAATTCCTTTTAAAACATTTAATATATTTATGGAATTTATTTCATATTTTTAAATATTTAAGAGGTTGAAAACCATGGTCTACGAACAGCAAAAAAACGACTATTTTGAAAACCTGATTAGGACATATTTCAACCTTTACTAAATGGAATCTTGATTTTTTTTCATTTGAAAACTATGATCATAATGGTCTAGAAAATTGTATTTTAAAGAATTTCAAATCATATTTTATCCTACACATCTGTTTAACTTTTCAGGTTGTGAAATCGCAAACTACCGAAACGCAATGGCTTATTTTTCATCTTTTAGTCAAATTTTTCAAAACTTGTCCGAAACACTTTTAAATCAATTTAATACCGTATTAAACTTTATTAAATCAATTTTTCACTGTTTTACTTTATTAAAATCTCATTTCAACTTTATTCCGTACCTTTAATATTATATTATATAATATTAAATTTCCATCTTTTATAATTCCAAATTCTTTTATACAAAACCATACGATATTTCTATATTATTTTCCACCTTTAAAACTTTATTTTTCATAAATGAAATCATAGATTTTTATTTTCCAATTTTTTTTCAAAACTCCACATTTTCAATTTATTTCTTTTTAAAACTAATTCCAATTCTATTTCAAAACTCCATCTTCTCATTTCTTTACTTTTCCGAAGAAAATTCCAATATTATAAAATGACGTTTCATTTGGTTATCAAAACAAAGAGGCATAACATATATTGTATACATATTATTTTTGTGTATAATGTAAATGACTTTTCACAAGATATGTATTGTTAATTCACATAGCTATCATTTCTCATTATATATGACTTTCAACTTATAAATCAAAATAATCACATCTATCACAACCAAACTTTTATATGATCAACCAATCATCATCCAAACATATTAAACAACCATATAAGTAACTATTTTGGGATATGCTCAATGTATAACTTTAAGCGGTTAATGTCTATCATTATTTTCGCTAATAGTAAACAATATTAAGTGATTAATAAGTAATATATATAAGTGATTAACAAGATAATATCAAGTTATATTATCAAGCAATTCAAGCCATGGGTAACTCACTTTTATTTCACCCATTTTCTTCCTACCAACATTCAATCCATTACAGCACTTGACTAATACTTCCAACTTCATTAAACATCAGTAAACTAATTCTCCCTCCCAATGCTCATGTCCAAGACCTCCTTCCCCATAGATGCCCACGGCCAACCTCTTCCACCACCCTAGTTCACGTCCAACCTCCTCCATATCCCTCATACTCACGACTTACCACCCTTCTCTTGACCACACTCATGGCCTAAGGCCATATTTCCCTCATAAGGCACATTGCCATTGAAAAGAAGAGGGGAAGAACAGAAGTAATAAAGAGGAAAAAGTGAATTATGTAGAAAATGAAGTGGCCTTACTCTCTCATTTAGAGCTTTAGGAAATGTGTGGAAAATATGAAAAACCCCCTTCCTTAACCATTAAGGAAAAGGACTACAAGCCATGAGACATGCCATCAAACATGCTCCTTAAAACAAGGCCCATAAAGTGCCCCTTAATCCATGCCTTGTTTTAAGGAATTTTGTTTCCTTTAATTAATCTTACTTACTTTAATTAATACAGGGTTAACTTATGTGTTATTAATTTGTTATATGTGCATATATATATATATATATATATATATATATATATATATCTGTGTGTGTGTGTGTCACTTTAACTTTCAACATTGTAATAATCAAATATAACTTTTATTTGTTAAACCGTTGATAATCCGAAATCTGAATCCTGATCATATTTTCAGTTATTAATCAAACTATTTATTTATATAAACCGATCTTGGAAATAAATTTATTATCTCCTATAAATAAATAAAACAAGATTATTTAAGCTATAAAACTGTATTAAATAATAATAAAACCCATTCATAAAAATACGACGTCGAACTGCCAAAATGCGACGAAGTTTATAACTTTATGAAATAAGCTTATATATTTATAAAACCATTATAAATCACTTATTATCATTATATAAAAATTAATATGAATTATTCATAATTTAAAACCATTATCTATATATTTAAAATTAATCAAATAATCCAATTCAAAGTGATAATATTACGAGTCGTTGCATTCTTTCCCTCTTAAAAGAATTTTGACCTCGAAATTTAACCACAACCCAAAACCCAAAAGGTTCTCCTAAAATATTATTTTATAAACTTAAATCCGTATGATCTATACATATCATCCGTATATAATATCTAATTTGATCTCCTATTCGAATATACAACTTTACTTCCAAACTAGTATTGACCCTTCCATCCTTTAGTGCAAACTCTGATCATGCTTCTTGATCAGAAACCTTCGTTTGTCTTGCATAGCTCTCAACTATGATAGAAAACTAAAGTACCCAACCATAGACCCGCATCAATGTTCGCCATTAAGAATCAAATGATAAATCCTTTTTGGGACAAGGTGTAAACACCTTAAAGTCCTATACTCGAATCTTAGATCAAAATCATGCAATGAAATGATCTACGTACCTCATACGTACTTACTAACCTTCCCAAAAATTTTATGAAAACATTTCATAAAGTTTTTATTCAAACATTTTTATCAAGATGCTTCTTTATATATAAGTACTTTAAAAAAATTATTCACCAAAAATTTCTATCTTCTTTCCAAAGAAACCATTTCAATTTCAACACTTAGAAAATGTCTCCATATACCTAAATCCGTAAAAATATTTGAGGAAAGCTTACTTTATTGGATCAAAAGAAATGTTTCATAAAACATCTTTACGACAACCCAAAAACACTAGTATAGAGATCTAATTAATTATACTTAATATTAATTTTTGATGTCAAACTTAAACTATTTCTTAATTAACAATGAAGTTGATCAAGTTGGGATATCATTACCTCTCAGACCGTGAATGCACGTCATTCTTAACTTAAATATGTATATAAGTTACCCACCTCGAATCTTAGCATCAAATATAGATACGTATAAATCTGTATACTACATAAAATACTCCTTTCGAAAATCACTCACTATAACATCAGTGTTATAGTCTATCCCTTCCTCACTTTCACGAAAATATTTATTTATGACAATGATGTCGAAATTAATGTCTTCTCCACTTAAGCCCATTTTAAACCACTTTAAAAATGTTGTTTAAATATCATTTGAAATATCACTTTCAAATCATTTCTCTTAAAAGATATTTAACTTTATAAAAACTCTTTTATAAATATAAACTTTCCATTTTATAAACTCTACTCCTAAAATTATAACTTATACTAAATCACTTAAAAAATTTCAAAGCTTTTGCAAATACCAAGATTTAAATTCTCAGAAATCTCGTTATAAAATACGTTTTAAAAATCCAATTTATATAATCACTTATTTTTATAGAACATTCATAAAGTCATTTATCTTGAACAATTTTTTCAACCTTAAACCAATATTATTTATTAAAAAAAACCACATAGTCAAATTGTAAAACTAAATTCACGAGGTATTCGTATTTAAACTTTTAAATCAGACAACCAAACAATCAATGACAATAATTGAATATTATCATCCCTTAACAACCAAACCCTACATAAATAACTATATAATTTGAAAGATATTCCTTTATGTTTAAAATATAATCCTTGGTACAATCATTTCGTTTACCAATTTTGTCAAAATAAAAATTATTTTTATATAACATTAACAAATACATGCTCAAATATAATATGCTCAAACTCATTCTAGGATGTCACTTACCCTATCTCCAATGTGTCACTGATCTTAGGGTGTTACAAACCCTATCTCTGAAGAGATCTTACCCTTACAAGGCTTAGATATTCGCTCAACCTAAGCTCCGTTACCAACTGCAATGAATGGGATTTTCGACCCATGAAAATTGACTTTAATACATCCATTATATTACACGCCGAGCATTTAAGTGTTGAAATACTCGATTGCTAAGGGTAAAAGAAAATAAATATAATATAGAATCTCACACGAATTGAATAATATATATTATTTCAATAATTCTTGCAGCGAAAAAACTTTTAAATACATATATCAAAGTCTATCCTAAGCTCAGCCTGGATAGTTATAGATACCTGTCCTTACAAGTGTTGAAAAACAACAAACAAGGCGGAAAATGTAACATCCCCCTATTTGGAGGTCCAAAACTAACGGCTACGAATGCTGCAATCATCCGATGACCAAATACAACAATGTTAGATACATTGACATACAAAAACACATGTATATGGAAAAAATTTAAATAGCAAACAAATTCCACCTTTCATTTCAAAACATTGCAAATTCATTACATGATCCCACTATGCAGACCACGTTCAGACAAAATCTACTTATTACAAAATACGCCAAGAGCGACATATAAAGATGCCCCATTAGATGATCAGATTATATAATAAGGCAATAAAACAAGTTTGCCTTTACAACCAAACACGGCGGAAATAAAAGAACTATAAGTAGGTAGCATGCCTCCTACACGTCACCAGAATCTTTATTTGTTTAAAGAACACCTGGAAACCCTAAACCTCAAACAACTCAAAAATAATTGAGTACCCAAGAGTTTAAGGGTAAAAAAAAACTTTGAGTCAGACATAAAGCTTGGTATGAATAATAATCTACCATATCAAACCATTTGAATATCTATTGAGACCATACACTTAGCAGAACGTGTTCCCCCTCACCAGTATCTTAAAAACTTCATAAAACCATATATGGTGCTCCTGCATCCACAATGGTTAAAACAATTAAAAATAATATGATGGTATGCAAAAAAGTATATTAAATCTGGATTACCCATCCCTATTCATCCTGATTATCTGTCTCAATTATAGTTTTATGGGTTACAATTTACCAGTTAAGTTTCATGGGCTTACTAATAACCCGTTAAATGTTTATAGGCTACTGTTACCCGGCACCTTTTCTCGGCTATAAGATGATAGTGACAGAAGTTATGGTTGAACGTTAGTGGGGGCAAAGTCAAAGAATAAACTACTTCGGGTCGTTGAAAAGGCTACTTCGATTCAGGAGAAAGTTTACTCCAAGTTGTTTCAACAACAACCTTGGGTTGGTATGGATCATCTACTGGAGGTCGACATAGAAAGGAGTAGGGAATTGTGGGGTTGGTGTAAGTTGGCTGGATTGGCACATGGATATAGGGTCCGTGCAAGTTGGCTGGATCGGCACGTGGACATGGGGTCGGCGCAATTTGACTGGTTCGGCATGCCTGAGAGATTTCAGCATAGGAAATAGGACAGTGTTGGGGGATAGCTAGTGGATCGGCTTAACTGGATCGGTTAAGGTGGATCGGCTATAGTGGAGGACTATTTTGGGATTAGCATAACCTTATGGGATCGACCTGTGATGGGGTCGGTGTACCATGTACATAGGTTGAAGTGGGTCGGCAAAAACAGTTCGGCAATGATAGGTCGGTGCATCAGAAAGAAGTTGGCAAGTTATCGGGTCGACGACGAGGTGATGCGTTGGGCATGTTTACACTTTGAGTCACACTCCGAGCCACTTCGAGTCATTTTGGGATTTGCTTCGAGACATCCCAAGAACCCCAGGTTGACTGTGAGGATTAGGCATGAGGGGATTGGTCTTCATGATTTATCAATTATGGGCCGGACTCCTTTGGTTGTGGGCTTGAAAGATTGAAAGGATGAGTACACTTGGGCAAATCAGGCTATCTTCGTCTATAAATAGAAGGGAATGGGTCCAGTTTAAAGGATCTTTTTAAAAGAAATGTAGGAGAGACTCTGCAATTTTTTATGCTCATTTCCTTTTCATTCTAAACTGAATTCAAGTTTTTCTTTGCGGATTGTATCTGTATTCAAGCAACTGGAAAAGCAATAAAGATTACATGCAAAATGGACATAGGCAGTTACGTCGAACCACTATAATTCTGTTGTTCTTGCCTTTTATTGTTATTTCAATATATTGTGCAACTCCTCTATTTCAATTTACTATCTTCATTTATCTCTCTATACAAATCTATTCCAAGGTGTTAGTGGCCAATTCTAATGCTAATATTTTGGTGCTTTCACTGAGAAGGATTCATTCTCAGGCTGTTAGGATCTACTTTGTTGCTACTGGATTGAGGAAATCCCCCAAAGGAGATCCAAGTTCGTTCTCAAATGCTCATAGAATTCTATTTAGAGTTTCCACAAATAACTCTAAGATGGCAAGGCCACGCACCAAATCTGCCTTCCACAATGCTGATGCTAATGAAACTGCTAGTGTCCAGCAAGTAGGCCAAGCAATCGACCAGCTAATGCAGGGACCATATCTGCCGCTATGTAGAACCAAAGCAAAGCTTTCACCTGGGATGAGTTCAATGATCGAGTGAGGGAGCTTATGGAAAGCAGGAGATAGCTTAATGATCAGATTCAAGCAACTACCAACCTGATGAACCAGATTGCTCCGCATCAACGTCAAAATGCTGGAGGAATCCCCACTTCCTACTCATCATCCGATAGCTCAGCTTCATCAGATGAACACCACAGGCGTAGACGCCATAGGATAGGAACGACACAAATTGGAGCAACAGAGCAATTTGTGACAAGTCACCATGGACAATCCAACAAAGTTGATCCAGACCCCTTGACTTGGATAGTGGCTCCTCAACTACACCTGGGAAGTCACGCTCAACCTGGAGTGAGAAACTTAGACTCTGGAGCATGCGTGGAAGCTAGTCAACTACCTCACCGGGATTGTAATGAAGCGGATCCTAAGGTTGCCCACTGGGATGATCTCCGACCGAGAAGGCACCAACTGGTGCTGTCATGCAAGACGGATACCAACTTGGCACCTCCTATTCGAACTCCGGATTTATCAATTATGGTCAGGAAATTGATGAGGGAGTCAAGGTTTGACTAATGTTGACTGGGGAGTATCAAGGAGTCATACTCCATTTACTAATAACATCTTACAAGCCGAGTACCCCACGAAGTTTAACATGCCAACTATACCCATGTGTGAAAGGAAGACCGACCCTCGAAACTCATAATGAGGATGATGGACTCGGCTAGGGTGAATGATGCGACAAAATGCAGGTGCTTACCAATAACTCTGTCCTTACCATGTGGTTCACAATACTTTTCCCACGGTCGATCTCCAGATTTGATGAGCTAGCGACGAAATTTTTGGAGCAGTTCAGGATCCATGCCACTCGCCTAAAAGACATGATGTCATTATCCAGTTGACTCAGGCTCCAGGTGAGTCGCTGAAGGACTATTTACAGAGATTCCATGTTGTTGTTACAGAAGTCAGTAATCCGAGTGACCACGCTATTCTTATGGCCTGATGTGAGGTGTTAATCCATAATCTGAGTTTGGTGACTGGCTAGCAGTAAAACCACCAACCACCCTAGAATGCTTTTATTCAAAGGCAAATCAGTTCATGAGAAAGGAGGAGGCCATGTTGTTAAGAAGGGGCAGCGCTGTAGGATACTACAGGGAAGCGATGCAAATAAATATTGTAGTGAAGCAATCTCCGAGAGCTTAGGAAAGGTCCAAGTCAACGTTCAAAATAAACTGAAACAACCTAATGGACCCAGAGGTGGAAATCCCGGACGTAAGAGGGAAGTAGGGAAGTGGAAGTCAAGGATCCCGACTTATAACGAATATACGCCACTGAACACATCCTTGGAGAATATTTATCTGTCCATTTGTAATACTTTTCTGTACTGCAAGTCATGCCCAAAAGAATCGACTGAAGAACAAAAGGAAACTGAAAAGTACTGCAGGTTTCACGAGACATATGGGCACAACATTGATGAGTGTAGGCGCTTTCATGACGCTATAGAAAAGTTGATTCGCCAGAAGAAGTTTTAGGAGTTTGTTAAGAATCCATAGGAAGGCAGGTAGTGGACGTCCAATCCCAGTCGAGGACAAGCTCCACATTGACCCGACGAGCCCACTCAAACCGAAGGAAGATTGGTGATAAACATTATAGTTGGTGGGCCTCATCCGACGGATAAGAGTTGGCAAGAAATGGAGCGCTATGCTAGTTCTTTGAGACATGCGATTTTTGAGTGTTGCTAGAGCACAAAGGATAAAACTCCGATAAAACAACAACGAATGATGACGGATGAGATAATGCTCAGAGTAGGGATGCCGATCAGGTGGAGGCACCAACCATCGATTCGATGATTATCTTAGCTACGATTGGACCAACACTTGTGATGAGAATATTGATCGATTGTGGGAGTTCTGTTAATATTATCTTTAAGAAGGCATATAATCAAATGAAGATGGAGGCTAAGTACCTGAAACCATCTAAGAATCGTATCCATGGCTTTAATGGTGCGGCTACTGAAGCGATAAGCTTTGTTGAGTTGCCATTCGAGTTAGGTAAAGGAGAATGTAGGAGAGTGCGGATCCTACCGTTCATTTTTCTAGACGTTGATTCCCCATATAAAGTTTTTCTGGGCCATGCGGTCCTGGTAGAATTTAGGGTAGCTTTGGCCGTGTGGTGCTTGACTTTGAAATTTTTGATGGACAATGGAGTTGGTGCAGTGCATGTCGATCAAGCGACTGGTCGCTTGTTATGTGGTTGAGCTGAGAGAGGCCCAACGAAGAGAGAAGGGAAAGGGTGTGGACAAATCCGTCTGCATCCATGTTGCTAAAAATTGACAAGTGGCGCCTGAGCCTTGGCTTAGGCAACACAGTTGGATCCATAGAGACATAGATCCAAGAGATGATGATGAAGAACCCAAGGAGGCCTACGCAGTGTCGGCTGAACTGACATTTGATATGACAGTCGGTCACGATGACCCATCGTGGGTATTGAAGACAGGATCACAACTCAACCCCTCGATGACGAGGGATCTTACGGATTTCCTCTGAGCGAATCTCGATGTTTTCGCTTGGACCCATTCTGATATGTGTGGAATTTCACTCGCCATTACAAGTCATATGTTTAACATTGAACCAAAGTATGTACCAATAAAACAAAAGAGACAAGGCATGGACTCGAAGAGGTCTGTTGCTCTCAAGGAGGAGGTAGATAAACGCAAAGCCAACGGGTTGTCCACGAAGCCCTCTATCCTAAATGGATATCCAACCCTGTACTGGTGAGGAAGGCAAATGGGAAGTGAAGGACCATGTTGATTATTCAAACCTGAAAAAAGACATGCCCTAACGATAGTTTTCCTTTGCCTAGAATTGATCAACTGGTTGAATCGATAGTAGGGCATGAGTTGTTGTCATTTATGGATTCGTATTCGGGAATACAATTAAATCCCGACGCACATTCCAAATTAGGGGCATATAGTTTTGTCACAGATGTTGGATTGTACTTTTATGTGGTATTTCCTTTCAGGTTGAAGAATGCAAGAGCGACCTATCAGCGTCTGGTGAAGCCTATGTGGATGATATGCTCGTGAAGTGAGGCAATCAAATGACCACATTCGAGACTTGGCATAGATGTTTGATATACTCATATTTTACGGCATGAAGATCAATCCATTGAAGTGCTACTTTGGCGTTGCGTTGGGAAAGCTTCTTTGCTTCTTTTTCAACGCACAAGGAATTAAAGTGAACCCGGATAAGATTCAAGCCATTCGGGATATATGGGCACCTCTAACTATAAAACAAGTGCAGAGCCTGAATGGGAAGGTCACTGAATTGAGTCAATTTATATCCAGAGCAACCGAAAAATGTATTCCCTTCTTTGATTTGATAAGGAAAGGGAAAAGAAATTTTGAATGGACACCGGATTATGAAGATGCGTTCCGAGCTCTGTTAAGCCACTTGGAGAAGCCTCCTTTTCTATCAAAGCCCGTAGATCACAAGGAGTTATACATTTACTTAGCCGTGTCCCAGCATGCCATCAGTGCAGCTTTGATTCGTGAGGTGGACCGAATCCAAAATTCGGTGTACTATGTTAGTAAGCATTTAACAGGGGCAGAGATAAATTATCCCAAAATAGAAAAGACGGCTTACTGTTTGGTTTTCGCATCGCGCAAACTCCACCCGTATTTCCAGGTGTATCCGGTCAGTATCTATATAGACCAACCTTGCTCCAATAATCAGAGATTTTTTGAAGGTCGCTTAAATGGAATACCGAGCTCATTCAGTTCGACATCACCTACTTTCCTTTAAGAGCTATCCAGGGACAAGTGTTGGCATACTTTATCGTAAAGTTCACTGTGCAGGACGAATCGAATGAATGTGATGCGATTCCTGTTGCACGATGGAAGTTGTATATCGATGGAGCATCCAATGACCATTGTTCTAGGGCTGGTGTTATTCCTGTAACTCTCGAGAACCGGTCGATTTTTATGCTTTGAAACTTGATTTCCCCACTACGAACAACGGAGCCGAGTATGAAGCATTGATCGCTGGACTGAGGCTTTCCAAAGAACTTGGAGTGAAATCAGTTGAAATCTTCTGTGACTCACAGCTGGTGGCATACCAAGTCTGAAGATACTACCAGGCGAAGGGACACAGGCTTGTTCCATACCTTACTCGAGTCCAGGAATTATCGGGACCTCGAATACTATGATACCTTGCACATCCCATGCGAGCAAAATGGGGAAGCCAATTCCATGGCAAAATTCGTGTACATTGGCGACGCATAACAGATGGGCCTAGTTCCTGTTGAAACTCTACATGTACTGAGTATAAATGCAATGGAAGTTGATCTTGTGTTAGAAATGAAAACCGAAAGGGAATCTTGAATGTCCCATTCAAAGAATACTTATCGCACCAGACCTCGCCTGAGAGAAGAAACGAGAAATGACAAGTCCTCCGTAAGGCCTCGCGGTATGTTATGCAAGATGGAATGATGTATTGAAAGGGATTCTTCATTCAATTGCTTAGGTGCATCGCCTATGACGAGATAAAACGAGTTTTGAAAGAAGTCCATAAAGGAGAATGTAGCGACCATACTGTGGGGTAGACACTAGCCAAAAAGATACTCTACTATGGATACTATTGGCCGACCGTAAATCAGGATGCCACGGACTATGTGAGGAGATGCGACAAATGTCAAAATTACGTGAAGATCCCGAGAGCACCATCGACGAAACTTACACAAATGGTTAGTCCACGGTCGTTTGTGATATAAGGAATTGACATTATTGGCTCGTTACCGATCTCTAAAGATGGTGCAAGATACACAATTGTTGCGGTCGACTACTTCATCAAATGGGAAGAAGCAGAGTCGTTAGCTACGATCACCACAAAAAAAGTGATTAATTTTGTTGTGTGAAATATTATATGCCGCTTTGGTCTCCCGTGGACTATCATTACTGACAACAGAACTCAATTTGAGAGTAAAAAATTCAAAGACTTTTGTCGGAAGTATCGCATTGGGAAAAGGTCTGCAGTAGTCGCTCACCCTAAAGCAAATGGGAAAGTTGAAGCTATAAATAAGATAATATAGTCCATATTGAAAACACGTTTGGAGAAGGCTAAAGGTAAGTGGGTGGATAAGCTCCCAACAACACTCTGGGCATACAGAACCATCGACAAGTCAGCGACTGGCCACACTCCCTTCGCCTTAGCATATGGCACCGAAGCAGTTATACACGTGGAACTTGAAGTTCCTTCCCACCGAGTAACTTATTACGATCCCAGAACAAACCAAGATCTTTTACTAGAATCGTTGGACTTTGTCGACGAGAAGCGCAAGGAAGCTGATTTAAAGGTGGTCGCGCATCGACACCGAGTCGACCGATATTACAATGAAAAAGTCAAACCAAGAAATTTCGATGTGGCCGACCTTGTTTTGAAGCGTGTTTTTCCTGTCCCGTCACATATGAATCCAACATAGGAAGGTCCTTATGTCATCGAATGAAGGCTTGGAAAAGGAGTCTTCAAGCTAGCGATTATTGATGACGTAACACTCCCTAGAGTATGGAATAGCGAGCATTTGCACTGTTATTATACTTAGTTTGCTTCATCTGCATTTCATTAGCAATTATTTACAGTCTATGTTTCCTTCGTTGTTCTTTGTTTTTGAGATGTAATAAGATAATTCACCTATTTTCTACAATCAATAAAAGCTTAAAGCTATTTTTCACTGAACTATTGATGTTCTGTGCTGTATAATTTCATGACAAGGTTAACTAACACTAATCGGTGCAACGTGTGAACACCTATGCAAAAATAAAAGTTGACCAGTTGTGTACATAAAATCTCTAAGTCCCTGAAGCGGATTAGAGTACTCTAAGTCCCTAAAGCACGGACTAGAGTATAAACGATTTCAAAAATCCCTAAGTCCCTAAAGCGGATTAGAGTACTCTAAGTCCCCAAAGCACGGACTAGAGTATAAATGATTTCAAAAAATCTCTAATCCCCTAAAGAGGATTAGAGCACTCTGAGTCCCCAAAGAGTAGACTAGAGTATAAACGATTTCAAAAATCTCTAAGTTCCCGTAGCGGATTAGAGTACTCTAAGTCCTAGAGTGCGGACTAGTGTACAAACGATTTAAAAAAAATCTCTAAGTCGTTGAAGCGGATTAGAGTACTCTGAGTCCCTAGTGTGTGGACTAGAGTATAAACTATTTGAAAAAATCTTTATGTCCCTGAAGCGGATTAGAGTACTCTGAGTCCCCAAAGAATGGACTAGATTATAAATAATTTCAAAAATATCTAAGTCCTTAAAGTGGATTAGAGTACTCTGAGTCCCTAGAGTGCGGGCTAAAGTATAAACGATTTCAAAAAATCTCTATGTCCCTGAAGTGGACTAGAGTGCTTTGAGTCCCCAGAGCACGGACTAGAGTATAAACGATTTCAAAAATCTCTAAATCCCTGAAGTAGATTAGAGTACTCTGATTCACTAGAACGCGAACTAGAGTATAAACAATTTCAAAAAATCTCTAAGTCCCTGAAGCGGATTAGTACTCTGAGTCCCCAGAGCATGGACTTGAGTATAAATGATTTCAAAAATCTCTAAGTCCCTAAAGCAGATTAGAGTACTCTGGGTCCCTAGAGCGTGGACTAGAGTATAAATGATTTCAAAAATTTCTAAGTCCCTGAAGCGAATTAAAGTACTTTGAGTCCCCAGAGCGTAGGCTAGATAAACGATTTCAAAAATTTCTAGGTCCCCAAAGTGTGGATTAGAGTGCTCTAAGTCCCCGGAGCGGGGACTGGAGTGTTAACAATTTCAAAAAATTCATAAGTCCCTAGAATGTGGACAGAAGAACTTTGAGTCCTTCGAAAGCGAACTAGGATTTAAATGACTCACGAATCCTTGAAAATTAGTCGCAGATTAAATTATAAGTGATCTAATGAAAATCCGTAAATGCAAAGGAATTTTTTTATTTACTTCTCAAAAAATTTCCATACAGCTCCTCTGAAAGTTCAGAGGCCATGTCTATCTACAACGACTACTGACAAAAAAAGGAAAGAGAGAGAAAAGATAATAAATGAATGATAATACATATAAAAAAAGGGAAGAGAGAGAAAAGATAATAAATGAATGATAATACATATAAAAATAAATGAAGGTGGTAGTGCAGTAAAAGAGATGGATTTTGCCTAATAGTTGGGGAGACTTGAGTTTGGAAAATTCACTATGATTCAGCCTTCGAAAGGTCGTATAAAGTCAGCTTTTGAAAAGTTACAACAAGATTCTAGGAATTTCTTTGTGACAAAACTAATGAGTTCAGACGATGCAAAGCTTCACTGAAAGCTAAGGAAAAAGTGATAATCGGTTGTCAAGTCTGAACAAGCTAGCCTCTGAAAATAAGGATTACTCGCTGTATCAAAGCGTGTCACGCCGTTCACAAGACACACTTTGGGGGGAAAATGTTACCCGGCACCTTGGCCCGACTACAAGATGATAGTTGCAGAGGTTATGGTTGAACGTTAGTGGGGGCAAAGTCAGAGAATAAACTACTTTGGGTTGTTGAGAAGGTTACATCGAGTCAGGAGGAAGTTTACTCTAAGTCATATCAACAAAAACCTCAGATTAGTATGGATCATCTACTAGAGGTCGACATAAAAAGGAGTGAGGCATTGTGGGGTCGGTGCAAGTTGGTTGGAACGGAACGTGGATATGGGGTCGGTGCAAGTTGGCTGGATCAGCATGTGGATATGGAGTCGGTGCAATTTGACCGGTTCGACATACTTGAGAAATTTTAGCATAGGAAGTAGGTCGGTTTTAAGGGATAGCTAGTGGATCGGCTAAAGTGGATCGGTTAAGGTGGATCAGCTATAGTGGATGACTATATTGGGATTGGCATAACCTTATGGGATCGGCCTATGATGGGGTCGGTGTACCATGTTCGAATCGACTGAAGTGGGTAGGCAAAACCAGTTTGGTTATGATGGATTGGTGCATATCAGAGAAGTTGGCAGGTTATCGGGTCGATAACGAGGTGATGCGTTCTGCATGTTGACACTCCGAGTCACACTCCGAGCCGCTTCAAGTCATTTGGCTATTTGCTTCGAGACATCCCTAGAACCCTGGGTGGATTGCGAGGGTTCGACATGAGGGGATCATACTTCATGATTTGTCTATTATGGGCCGGACTCCTTTAGTTATGGGCCTGAAAGATTGAAAGGAGGAGCGCACTCAGGGAAACCAGGCTATCTCCATCTATAAATAGAAGGGAAGAGGTCTAGTTTAAGGGATCTTTTTGGAAGAAATGCAGGAGTGACACTGCCCTTTTTTGAACTCATTTCCTTTTCATGCTAAACTGAATTCAAATTGTTCTTTGCCGATTGTATCTGTGTTCAAGCAACTGGAAAATCAATAAAGATTACATTCAAAGTGGACATAGGCAGTTACGTCGAAGCACCATAACTCTGTTGTTCTTGCTTTTTACTTTAATTTCAGTATATTGTGCAACTCATCTGTTCCAATTTACTGTCTTCATTTATCTCTCTACACGAATCTATTCTAGGGTGTTAGTACCAATTCTGATGCTAATATTTTAGTGCTTTCATCGAGAAAGATTCATTCTCGGCTGTTATGATCTACTTTGTTGCTACTGGATTGAGGAAATCCCCCAAAGGAGATCCAAGTTTATTCTCAAGTGTTTAGAGAATTCTATTCATAGTTTCCACAAATAACTCTAAGATGGCAAGGCCACGCACCAGATCCGCCTCCCACAACAACGATGCTAATGAAACTTCTAGTGTCCAGCAAGTAGGGCCAAGCAATCAACCAGCTAATGCAGGGACCGAACTCGCCGCCATTCAGCACCATGCAGAAGCTATCACCAGGGGTGAGTTCAATGATCTGGTGAGGGAGCTCACGGAAAGTAGGAGACGGCTTAATGATCAGATTCATGCAAATGCCAACCCGATGAACCAATTCGCTTAGCATCAACGTTAGAATGCTGGAGGAAGCCCCGCTTCCTACTCATCATCTGACAGCTTAGCTTCGTCAGATGAATAACACAAGCATAGACGCCATAGGATAGAAATGAGACAAATTGGAGGAACGGAGAAATTTATGACAAGTCACCGCGGACAATCCAACAAAGCTGATCCAAACCCTTGATTAGGAAAGTGGCGCCTCAACTACACCTGGGAAGTCACACTCAACCTAGAGTGAGAAACTTAGACTCTGGAGCACGCATGGAAGCTTACATTGTGGATGCGTAGAGGCAACTTGGAAAGCAATAAAGATTACATTCAAAGTGGACGTAGGAATTTATTCCAAACCACTATAATTCTGTTGTTCTTTCTTTTTACTGTTATTTTTGCATTATATTATGCAACTCTGTTTCAATTTACCGTCTTCATTTGTCTCTCTACACAAACCTTGACCAATTCTGGTGCTAGCATCTACCTACCCAATTTCATAGTTTTTATGGGATTACTAAGAACCTATTGGTAACTCCAATATCTTTATTTCTTATCCTAATTTTATGGACTGACTAGGAACCTATTAACTAATTGCCAATATCTTAATTTTCTTATCCTAGTTTTCATGGGCTAACTAGAAACCTATTGACTAACTGTCAATATCTTAATCCGGATATAGTTTTTGTGGGCTAACTATAAACCTATTGGCCCTTGCCAATATCAAATCATTGTTTTCATGGCGGACTATGAACCTATTAGCCCTTGCCAATATCTTTTCATTTATATAGTTTTCATGGGTTTACTGTAAACCTATTGGCCTCTACCAATATCTTTAATTAAAAATTTTGTCAGTTCTTAATTATACTCACTACTGGGTCAACCTAGCTGGTTATTCTACCCTCCCCCAAAGTGCCATTATGGGTTCATAACAATGTGAATAAATATATGAAGAGCCAATCATAACAATGTAATAATACCAACACCTATGGTTAAATATACCTGAAATCATTTTATATAAATTTGGTTAATCCCTTTAACCTATTAAGCAAGGACAACTTCTTTAAAAACTTCATTTCAAAACTCTTTATTTATTCCATAGTTTTTCCTTTAAAAATGAGATTGGGTTATTTGTTTTGAAACCTTAAAACATCACTTTCGAAACCACTAGGTGACCCTCATCGAAAGCATAGAAAACCACTTTTCAAAACTCTAAGTACATACCTTTCGAAGCTCTACAAATTAATCCTATTGAAACCAAATCATACCTTTCAAATGTGTAAAAACATTGCTTAATAATCTTTAGAAACATAGCTTCGAAACCAATGAAAGTACCCCCTCGAAAGTATTGGGTTTTACTTCTAAAATCATCTTTTGGTTCAGAGTCGTTACATACGAAAGTATCTCTTTTGAAACCTTTAATAAAATTATTTATGGAAAATTTGATGGCGTAGGAACCATCTATTCGAAAGCTCAAAACCTTGGAGTAAAATTTTAAAGGATAGCATCGAAACCCCCTTTCGACACCATTGCCTTCGAAGCCCATAACCCCTTTTGAAAGCATTTAGGAAGTGGCTAAACATAAGCATAAAACAAAGAGAACCCTTTGAAAGCATTAATGGTTGTAATAAATTCGAAAATTAAAAGAATAGCGACTGGGTTTCGACCAGGTCGGAACCACCTCTTTCGAAAGCATTATTTAAAAACGAAGGAACCCATTCGTAAGCTCCTACTTTAAAACATGATATGGTAACCTCCTTCAAAAGCTATTTAGAAAAACCCATTTTAAAGCACATGTTTCGACTACGTCGAAAGCCTTTAGTAAAACAAAACAGGCACTAATATTTGGAAACAACACTAAGGTTTCGACCCTTTCGGAAGCATTGCTTTCGATACCTTGACTTTTTCCTTTCTTCCAATCCACTTCGTACCATCTATGCGATACCTTGTGTATTGGTTTCAACTAGGTGGGATTCGGCTGGGATGGTTTCATTTGAGTTGGAGCGGAAGCATTGGAGTCAAAAGGCACTACTAAAGGAGGTGGAACTAACTTTTCTGAATTAAAGGTTGAAATTATGCTACTTTTGGTAATTGCTTTATAATTACTTGCCTATTTTTTATCCTTTGATTAGTTGCCTTAAAACATTTCAAATACTTTACAAAATAACTGCCGCATTTATCATATTTAAATTAAGGAAAATCTAACGTTTAAGCCCTTCCAATAAGCAAAACCAATATTGTAGATAAGTCCTTTTAAAATAATTTATTTTCCATAGTAAATTAGTTAGCAAAAATCCCCAAAAATCATTGAAATTTACTTTCATCACGTTATCAAACATATTAAAATTTCAGACCCAATTTCAGGCTGAAATAACCAAAATTAATTTTAAACCCAATTATATCATATTTTCATTAAAATTCATAGTAAATTTCCATAGCTTGAAAAATTACAAAAATTGAAACCATCTCCAAAATCATGTTTTAACTAACATAAATTTTTTCCATGATATTCTAAAATCAATAACAATAGGTATTTTCCTAAATCGTGCAAATTCATATGTAAATGAATTGGTCTAAATCAAACATATAATAGTTTAAGCATTCCGTCATCCAAAACATCATAAAAAGGAATTTAATCTTAAATCCAAAAATATATGATTATAAAAACAAAATAGAGATGGTGTAAATTATTATTCACCTTAGATATGACAAGGAATTTGAGGTTTGTAGAAGATTGATTCCCCTAGCTTAGATCCTTAGCTTTGATTTAATTTTTCTTCCCCTGTTGCCTTGTTAATGGCCGCTCTGTTTTAGTTTTTTTTTATTTGTGTTTGTGAAAATTAAAAGCCTACATGAATTGGCAAGAACTTAAAATATATAGCCGTGGGTAAAAATATAATGCGGCTATTTACTAATATGCCCATGTTTAATTAAATACATAAAGCCAATTTAAGTCTATTTAATTAATTACTTAAGCACGACCTTCTTATAGTTTTATTCAAATCTCAATCCCCTTATATCATTATTCTATTTAATTTATCTAATTAAATCTGCCAAATAATGTTATAAAAAACTAGAGGTATTACTGACACCCCTAAAGAATTTCATCCTCAAAATTCAGTAAGGACTAAATACTAAATATATAATCATCTGTAACAACTCCTAAAAACCATACTAACCTACCTGATTGGAAACTATCTATATAAATCTGATATAGACATACTCTCAAAGCAGATTAGGATAAGTGTCTCTAATCCTATCTTCTGTCTCTAAGTATAGTCCTTCTCGTTGTCGCTTCACTGAACTTTCACCAACCCGACTGTCTTGTTCCTCAATCTTTTCCCATCTATCGCTACAACCCGAACTGGTTGTCTAACAAAAGTCAAATTAGGCTCTACTATCAATTCTTCCAACCCTATCAGAGGAATAGCAGTCTCTGAACCATGCACATACCTGTGAAGATGAGACACTGAAATAGATTATGGACACCTGCCATATTGCTTGGCAACTCTACTCTATATGCGAGCTTTCCTATCCTCTCTATAACTTGGAACGAACCAACATATCTCGGTGCCAGTTTTCCTGACTTTACAAATCACACCACACCCTTCATTGGTGATACTTTAATGAAAACCTTATCTTCGACTGAGAATTCAAGGTCTTTACACCTCTTGTCTGCGTAACTCTTATGTCCGGACTGAGCTTCCTTCATCCTTCCTCGGATCAACTCAATCGTTTCTGATGCCTCCCTAGCAAAATCTGGACCTAAGAATAATCTTTCTCCAGTCTCCAACCAACATGCCAGTGATTTGCATGGCCTTCCATACAAAGCTTCAAAAAGCGCAATTTCTTTACTAGTCTGATAACTATTATTATAGGAAAACTCTGCCAAATGTTGGTGATCTTTTCAAGATCCACCAAAGTTTAATACAATGCCCTCAATAAATTCTTGGGTACCTTGTTGACTCTCTCCGTCTGCCCATCCGTGTGAGGGTGATATGCAGTACTCATATTAAGCTTGGTACCCAATACTTCCTGTAGACTCTTCTAGAATTCACTAGTGAACAAGGCACCTCTGTCACTAACTATACTACTAGGAACTCCATACAGTCTAACTATGTTTTTCATGAACAATTTAGCTAAAGTAAGTGCCGTCCTAGTTGACTTAACCGGAATAAAATAGGCACTCTTGGTCAATCTGTCCACTGTAACCTATATACTTTCATTTCCTCAATTTGACCTTGACAACTCGTATATAAAAGTCATGGATATCGAATCCATTTCCAAAATGGAATTTCTAAGGTTGAAGTAACCCACTCGGCTTCTGATGTTCATCTTTCACTTGTTAACAGTTTGCACACTGCCTAACCCACAAGCCAACATCCCTCTTCATACCTTCCCAATAGAGGCTCCTCTTCATATCCTGATACATCTTGGTTCCTCCAGGATGTTGGACCGAAGACATTTTCCAAGAACTTCTTTCCTCAAGTCCTCTACATTTGTAATACACAATCGTCCCTTCTTTTTCAACCACCCTCTTTGGTCAAAACTAAATTCCTTTAGATCATCGATCTCTATTCCAAGTTATGGTCTCCTAATCCTCTAGGCCAATACTGGATCTGCTTTCTACTTAGAAAAAACCCTCTCGATCAGCACTGGTCGAACATCTAAATAGGACATCATGGCAGTACTCTGACTAGAACTAGCAGTCGATCTTAACTGCAAGCCATAACTAGCTAAAGCTTCTAAATCCTTCCATTCTGCGAGCATAGCTAACACCACATTACGATGTCTTCTGCTAAGAGCATCTACTACCTTATTTCCTTTTCCTGGTGTATACTCTATTTCAAAATCATAAGCAGCAAAAAACTCTAGCCACCTCTGATGTCTCATATTCAACTCCTTCTGAGAGAATAAATACTTTAAAGACTCATGATCGGCATAAAGTTCTAACTTCTCCCCTAAGAGATAATGTCTTCAAATCTTCAATGCAAAGATCACTGCAGCCAACTCCAAATCATGAGTAGGATATCTCACTTCATGCGGTCTAAGTTATCTAGATGCGTAGGCAATAACTTTACCCTTCTGCATCGATACTGCTCCTAACCCAGTTCCACATGCATCAATATACACCACCAATCCTTGGTTTCCATCTGGAACTACTAACACTGCTGCATTGGTCAATAAATGCTTTAACTTAAGGAATGCTTCCTTAAATTTTTTGGACCAGACAAACTTTACCTCCTTCTTGGTTAACTTAGTCAAGGGTGATGCTACCCACGAGACATCCTTAATGAATCTTCGGTAGTAGCCAGCAAGTCCAAGAAAACTTCTAATCTCAGTCATCGTCTCTGTTCTCTACCAATTATTCATAGTTTCGATCTTATCTGGATCAATTGACAAGCCCTTCTATGAAACCACGTGACCAAGAAACTTAACCTCTTTCTTTCACAAATGACACTTAGTAAACTTAGCCTTCAGCTGATTCTGCCTCAGCGTCTCAAGTATCACTCTAAGATGATCCTCATGCTCTTTTTCATCCTTAGAGTATACTAAAATGTCATTTATAAGTACTAGCATAAAACTATCCAAGTACTCTTGGAAAACTCGGTTCATCAAATCCATGAAGAAAGCAGGTGCATTCGTTAATCCAAATAGCATCACTAATTACTCATATGAACCATACCTAGTCCGAAATTCTATCAAAAGAATACTGTCTTCTTCCACTCTAAACTGATGTAAACTTGTCGCTAAATCCAACTGGGAAGACACACTAGCTCTACACAACTGATCGAGCAAATCATTTATTCTTGGCAAATGATACTTATTCTTAATTGTCCGTTCATTCAACTTATGGTAGTCGATACACATTCTTAATGACCCATCAGGTTTCTACACGAATACCGTGACCAATCCCCAAGGCGAACTGCTTAGCCTAATAAAATTCCTTCCTTCTCGATCCACTAGCTGCAAATTTAATTCCTTCATCTCAGTCGATGTCATCCTACTAGGTGGTCTACTGACAGGTTCAATTGAGCACAAAATCTATACAAAACTCAGCTGCTCGTCTTAGTGGTAGTCCTGTGACTGGCTCAAAGACATATGCAAACTCTCTTGCTATTCGAACCTGACTTAACTCATCTCCTATCTCCATAGCACTAAGCAAAGTACTAACACTTTGGTCAGAATTATCCATTGGAGATATTACTCGATTATGACTATCATGGTGTCTCAGTGATATTTCCCTATCCTGGAAAAATATTCTAGCCTCATACCTACCCTACCAATCCATGGCCAGAATGATCCCGAAATCTACGAAATCAATAACATATAAGTTGCATGCAAATTTATAGCCTAACAAATCAAGTTCTAACCGGTCACATCTCAACCCTAGAGTTGCATACCCTCCTATTGGATTCGCAACCCTTAAGAAAGTAACAAGGTAGGTGGCTTCTAAGCATAAACTATCAACCAAACACTAAGATATAAATGAATGCAATGCATCGGTGTCAAAAAGTACTCTAGCGGTATACTTTGAATCAAAAGCATGCCTTCCATCATATTCTTTGATTTATTTACTGTAGTAGGCCTAGCTGGTCTAATAGTAAAGCCCTTTCCTTTGTCTGCCCTAAATGGCTCTAGACACTGATTCTTGTAATGCCTACTTGATCAAATCGAAGCACTTCACATTCTTCTTATTTGCAGCCTTCTTCCCATTACCTGACTGACACTCATTCGCATAATGACCCTTCTGGTCACACTTAAGCAAACTAACTCTGCCTTTCCCTCATTGGCAGTATCTCCCTTCTAGGCTCCCTTCTTCTTAAAGAACTTTCTTTTCTTCCCCCGAGAGCCTTGAATTTCCACTGGCTTTTCTCTAGCACATCTAACAAGCATCTCCTCAAGGCGAATGGCCATTTCCACAACTAAAATAATAGGATCGCGAAGAAGTGGCAGGGTTGCCCTAGCAATCTCGGGCCTCAGTCCCCTAATGAACTTCTCGTTCCTTTTGATGATAGTGTCTATAGTATAATGTCCATAATAGGACAACTCCTCAGACTTTGTCGCACACTTAACAAGCGACATCTCTCCCTGTTGCAGATCCACAAATTTCCTCATCAACTCTGACTTAGCAAACTCAGACACAAACTTCTGCTCAGATCTCCTTCTAAAATCTTCCCAAGTCAATTGCTCCTTCGAAACTCCCATAGTAACACTGTTCCAGCGATGAAGCACTTCCCTTGCAACTACCTAGAGGCCAAATTTCTCTTTTGCCCATCATCCGAACCCAAATTAGCAAATATATTTTCACAGTGCAACAGCCAATTCTCTACCTCAATAGCATTCTCCGCCCCCATGAATGGATTCCCACCAAGACTGGTGTAGTCTCTACTCAGCTTAGCATAATGATTCCCAAATGGAACTACAGGATTAGCTTCTCCAACATTTATAGCAACAACGGTAGCAGCTCCTACTTGCATCATATTGATGAAGAACTGATACATCACCTCCATATCTACTGGTGGATTTTCAACACCCACATTGGCATTGGCATTTTGATTATTAGCATTAGCCGATCGACCTGGGTTCCTCCTGGTAGCGGGTCGAGCATTTCCGTTAGTTATGGTGCTTCCTCCACCTTGATGTCCTCTTCCGTTTCCTACTCCATATCTCCATTCTCACAAATCTGCATATGAGCCTTAGTAAGATACAGAAGAACGGTCTAAGAGAGCTAGGGATACATACTTATATATATACCTATATATATCAATTACAAGTACGTTACTATGGCGTTAACCTTAACCTCGATTTTATTATCCGATTCATTCGATTATGTTTTGAAAATTCTTTTAGGTTTAAGTTTCTTTTAAGGTTTCATAAACCTACGCTATGATACCAACTTGTAACATCCCCTTATTTGGAGTCCCAAAACTAACGACTATGGATGTTATGGTTATCCATAGTTATTAATCCTTAACGACCAAATACGACAATGTTTGATACACTGATATATAGAAACACAGAAATAGGGGAAAAAAATTAAACATCAGACAAATTGCACGTTTCATTTCAAAACATTGCAAATTCATTATATAATCCCAGTATGCAGACCATGCTCAGGCAAAATATACTTATGACAAAATATGCCAAGAGTGATATATGAAGATGTCCCCTTAGATGATCAGAGCATATAATAAGGAAATAAAGTAAGTTTTCCTTTACAACCAAACACAACGGAAATAAAAGAACTCTAAGTAGCTAGCATGCCTCCTGCATGTCACTGGAAGCTTTATTCTCTAAAAGAACACATGGAAATCCTAAACCTCAAACTACTCAAAATCAATTGAGTATCTGAGAGTTTAAGAGGAAAACAGAAACTTTGAGTCAGACATAAGGTCTGATATAAATATTAATCTACCATATCAAACTATTTAGATATCCAGTGAGACCATGTCGCTTAGCAAAATGGGTTTTCCCCTCGGTAGTATCTTAAAAACTTCATAAAACTATATACTGTGATCCTGCATCCACAATGGTTAAAACAATTCAAAATACTATGATGATATGCAAAAAAGTACATTAAATCTGGATTACCCATCCACATTCATCCTAACTATCATGTTAGGAAACCAATTCTATGGTTTCGATGACGACAACTATACAATGGAAATCGAATATGCATATATATATTCCTACTCATAAGTAATTGTTAGAGTAACATCACCAAAGAGACAAGAACAAGACTCAGAGAAAGTATCAAAAGGCTACAAGTCGATAGAATCAGAAGAGCAATGACACAGACATAAGAAAAGCAACATGCACAAATTCAGACATCTGGGTGCACTAGCCAGACGTCTGATTGAATCCTCTGGTTCATAAATTAGACAGAATCAATTGTCTGGTTAATGTACTCAAACGTCTGAAAATCTACTATATATAAGAAATATATAAGAGCCAGATGTCTGAGACATATTCCAGACGTCTGATTTTGAACTCGGGTGTTGATATTCAAAGCACAACTGTCACAATTGAAAAGACACTTTCGCTCCTCTTCGCTGCAACTCTTCATCACCATCAGAAGCGACCATATAACACTTGTTAATGGATGCAACTACTTAAAGAATCTCTCTACCCCTATAAATAGCATCAAAAATCCAAGAGAAGATCTCACCTTACTTAATTATGCTCTTTACTCTTTACTTTGATATATTCTTGATCTCTAGCAATCATATATTTGTATTTCACTCTTCCATATATTCATAATTATTCAATCAATATCCTATAGATATATATTGGAAGCATTTGTACTTAATAGTCAATATTAGTGTTACAGAACACACATTTGAGAAGAACAAGCTTTTGTAACCAAGCCTATTCCTCCAGGCGAAGTGATGGTGTTTGATAGTCGAATTCCGAAGAGGTGCTTCGGAACTGGACGTATGATGGGAGGTCCGAACCAGTATAAAATCCTAGTGTGCTTATTTCCATTTACTTTGCTATTGTCATCTGTTAAGTTTATGTTAGATAAATCATATAGTTAGTCACTTATACTTGCATATATATACACTACACGATCCATCATATAGACTTTCAATTGGTATCAGAGCAAGGTTTGATCAAAGAACAGTAACACGTTTTTGAATCACTTTAATATGGCAAGTATTTTTCAAGAAGGACAATCCACAGCACGACCCCCACTTTTTAACGGATCTAACTATGCATATTGGTCAACACGTGTGAGAATTTTTATGGAAGCTAATGGTCTAGAAATTTGGTCAGCCACACAAGATAAATATGAAGCACCTACTACTGCTATGAATACATGGACCGATGCACAAAAGACTTTAGCATCAAACAATCCTAAGGCTATGAATTTTTTATTTTACTCTCTAGCTAAAAATGAATTTTCACATGTCATGTTATGCACAACTGCATTTGACATTTGGCGTACCTTACAAATTACACACGAAGGTACAACAAAGGTCAAACAAACTAAGATTTCAATTTTGCAAAACCAATTCTCATTATTCAAAATGAAGCAAAATGAAACTATTGTTGACATGTATTCTAGATTTCAAACTGTCCAACATGATCTTATGGCATTACGAGTTAAGTTTACTGTTTTTGATTTAGTTTCTCGAATACTCAACTCTTTAACATCGGATTGGGAAAGAAAGATATTAGCTATTGAAGAAGCTAATGATCTCTCTACTCTCAAAGTTAAAGAGTTGATAGAAAATTTAATGTCCTATGAAGCTAATTTGCAGGCACGAAAAGAATTAAATTCGGAGAAGAAGAATATAGCATTCCTAGTAACAAAAAATGATGACTCTGATTTAGATGAAGATGAGATAGTCTTCATTGCCAAGAATTAAAATAGATTCAAGAAATTTAGAAAGATGACCAAATTCCAAAAAGAAGGAAAGTCCAACACAACAAACTGATCTCAAATCAAGTGTTATGAATGTGATCAATACAGACACATGAAGAAGGATTGCCCCAAACTCAATAATGATAAGAAAAACAAATTTGAAAAATTCAAAAAGAAGAAGGCTTTCAAAGTAACATGGGATGACTCGGATTCTACATCATCTGAAAGTGATAGCGATAGTGACGGAGAACATGCTAATGTGTGTTTTATGGCACAAACTAATGAGGTATGTCCAAAACTTAGCTATGACGAATTATTAGAACTTAGCATAGAATTAGATGATAAATTTAGAAAAATTAAAAAATTAAACAAAGAATATATGGTCAAAATAAATAGATTAGAACTTGAAGTATGAATGTTAAAAGATGAAAAAATTATCTTAGAAGAGGAACTAGAATTATCTCAAGGAAAAATTAAAAATAACTTAATAGAAAGTGAGGCTATTGCTATTGAGTTTGAAAACACTAAAATAGTGAAGGATAATTTGTTAAAAGAAAATGTCAATTTAAAAAGCAATATTGAATTATTGAAAATTGAAAATTTAGAATTAAAGAAAAATTAGATAAAATTACAAATAATGTGTCAAAATTTAATAAAGGAAAATAAGATTTGGAAAATCTTATCAAAATTTCAAAACCATCAAGCAATAGAAATGGAATAGGATTTAAAAATATTTCTAAACAAAAAGGAAATGATGCTAAACATTTTAGTTAAAAAAAACTAACAGTTTACCAACATCTAATCTGAATACCAAAAATATGAAAGTTTGGATTACTAAGACAAATAATAATTTGATTAGACAAAAATATATTAATAATTTCTTAGAGAATGTAGTCTATAATAAAAATTATATTTATAAAGGCACCAAACCATCTTGGGTATGGCTACCTTCACCAAACAATTAGGACCCTAACAAAATATATGAGTACCAATTAAAACATCTTTTATTCTATAGGTACCCAAAATAAAAAATAAGGAGAAATGGATACTGGATAGTGGATGTTCCAAGCATATGACCAGAGATTCAAAAATGTTATCAAATATAACATACATCGATGGTGGAACGGTAACCTTTAGAGATAACTCAAAAGGATATGTCGTGGGCATTGGAGAAGTCATCAACTCTGGTATTTCTAACTCTCCTATTATTTCTAATGTTTTATTAGTAGAAAATCTAAAACACAACCTACTAAGTATTAGTCAATTTTGCGATAAAGGTTTTAAAATAAATTACGAAAAAGATAGATGTAATATTTTTGATAATAACAAACAACTTGTATTTGAAGGTTTTAGAAACAAAAATATTTATGTATTAAACATGAATATAAATAAAAATTCAAATTTATGTTTAACCGCCAAACATGATGATCCATGGTTATGGCATAAACGATTTTGTCATGTCAATTTTAAAAATATTAATAAATTGGCAAAATATGAGCTAGTTAGAGGTCTACCGAAAATAAATTACAAAGTAGAAAGTTTAAGTGACGATTGTCAAATCGGAAAACTAAAGAAAAGCTCTTTAAATCTAAAAATAACATTTCTACAAAGCAACCATTAGAATTATTACATTTAGATTTATTTGGACTAACACAAATACGATCTATAAATCACAACAAATATGTTTTCGTAATAGTTGATGATTTTTCAAGATATACATGGACTTTGTTTTAAACATAAAAGCGATATTTTGGTATGTTTGAAATATTTGCTAATAGAATTAAAACATAAATGGACTTGAAAATTAAAAATATTCAAAGTGATCATGGAGGAGAATTTGAAAACGATCTATTTACTAATTTTTGTAATAAGAAAGGAATAAGTCCTAATTTTTCTTTTCCTCGCACACCTCAACAAAATGGTGTCGTAGAAAGAAAAACTTGAATGTTACAAGAATGCACACGAACATTATTAAATAGTAGTGGTTTACCAAAACACTTTTGGGCTGAAGCTATTGCTATAGCTTGTTATGTATTGAACTGAGTAACTATACGTCCTATGACTAAACAAACTTGTTTTGAAATATTTTTTGGAAGAAAACCTAAAGTATCATATTTTAAAACTTTTGGTTCAAAATGTTTTATATTCAATACAAAAGATAACTTAGGAAAATTTGACCCGAAGGCCGATGAAGGTATCTTTGTTGGATATTCGGATCTTAGCAAAGCATATGGAATTTTTAATAAACGAAATAATACCATTGAAGAAAGTTTACATGTTTCGTTCGACGAAAATCTTTTTAATCATCATACTAATGAGGAAGAAGAAATTATTCCACTAACAAATTCTATTAATAATGAAACAAATGTGCAAAATAATACTTTGATATCATCCCCTAGAATTTTTAAGAATCATCCAAGAGATAATATCAGTGGAGATCTCAATTCTAGAGTAACTAGAAATCAACTTAATCAAATAAGCCATATAGCATTCGTATCAAATTTTGAGCCAAAAAATTATAAAGAAGCTTCAAATGATAATTTTTGGATAATCGCTATGCAAGAAGAATTAAATCAATTTGAACGTAATAGTGTTTGGGAATTAGTATCAAGACCTGAAGAACAATCGGTTATAGGAACAAAATGGGTATTTAAAAACAAAGCAGACGAGAATGTAAATATTGTTAGAAATAAAGCACGTTTAGTTGCTCAAGGCTATAACCAAGAAGAAGGTATCGATTATGACGAAACCTTTGCTCCAGTAGCTAGATTAGAGGCCATTCGTAAATTACTCGCCTTTGCAACTCATCATAATTTTAAATTATTTCAAATGGATGTCAAAAGTGCTTTTTTAAACGGTTTTATTAAAGAAAATGTATATGTAGAACAACCCCCATTATTTGTTCATGAAAAATATCCCGATCATGTTTTTAAATTACACAAAGCATTATATGGATTAAAACAAGCTCCACGAGCATGGTACGAACGTCTTAAAAATCATTTAATTAAATCTGGTTTTCAAATAGGCAAAATAGATACAACAATATTTATTAAAAAGGTAAATAATGATATTTTAGTTGTACAAATTTATTTTGACGATATCATTTTTCGTTCATCCAACGAAAATCTATGTAATCAATTTTCAAATATTATGAAAAACGAATTTGAAATGTCACAAATGGGAGAATTTAATTTCTTCTTAGGTTTACAAATAAAACAACTTGAAAATGGAATTTTTATTTATCAAGAAAAATATTGTAGCGGTCTATTATGTCATTTTGAAATGAATAAAACTTCAAGCAAACCAACACCAATGAGTACCACTATTCACTTAGAAAAGGATGATAACGGAAAAGATTTTGATGAAAAATTATATCGCAGCATGATTGGTTCTTTACTGTATTTGACGGCCAATATTATGATGAGTGTATGTTTTTGTGCTCGATTTCAAGCAAAACCAAAAGAATCTCATGTAAGAGCTGTTAAGCGTATTTTATGTTATCTATCTAGTACTAGAGGTTATGGTTTGTTCTACCCTAAAGGATCATCCTTTGAACTAGTTTCATATAGCGATGCGGATTTCGGTGGATGTAGAACAGATCGTAAGAGTACTAGTGAAACTTGTCACTTTATCGGACAATCATTAGTTTCATGGTTTAGCAAAAAGGAAAATTGTGTTTCTTTATCTACTTGCGAAGCCGAATATATCTCCGCAGCTGTAGCGTATGCACAAGTGATATACATGCAACGAACACTTACGGATTTCGGCAAAATTATCAACAAATCTCCAATATATTGTGATAACACAAGTGCTATAAATTTATCAAAAAACCTGTTAATCATTCACGAACTAAGAATATAGATATACGGCATCATTTTTTACAAGACAATGTTGAAAATGGAACTATTTCATTAGAATACGTAAATACCGAAAATCAAGTAGCAGACATCTTTACAAAACCACTGAATGAACAAACTTTTATTAAACTCCGACGGAATTTAGGGATTTGCTCACTTCATGATCTTCTCCTTTAAATAATCACTGCTTCATTTAGGCTATGATTAGTCATTTATTTTACTATCCACAAATTATAATTAATAACTTCTGAACCTTTAATTTTTTAGATAGTATGTTTTTGTATAAATAATTTTTTCAACTTATATATAACCAGTTATATAAGCAAGAAAAACTATAAACACACAATTCATATTTTCTTCAAGAAACAAAATATAGCCATGTCTTCTGAGAACTCTTATATATCCGTCTCGACACCTACGACGGGTAGCTCGGCTGATACACCACAACGACTTCCTATACCTACACCAAAGCAGGAACAGACATATAGGTGGTCCTCATATCACACGGGATTTACCCCCGACAGCAAGAAGACCAAAAGATCTCTGTTTTCTCCTAACACAAAGGAGAAAATTGATGAAATTGATCACTATCAGAAACAACAGATAGATCTACAATGAGAATTATATTTTGAACAAAAAGTTACAGCACGACGACTAAGCTTTTTGGAGCAAATAGCAATGAAGTTTTGTACGTCAAGAAAGAAAGATGTCCATGAATCACTTTCGAAACCGTGTAGTACTTAGATCCCTCGTCTTTGTATCGTACTCCTTCGAATCCTTCACTAAGATGATTTTCTGGCTCCTCGAGAACTCACGAACGCGGAAATATATAGTCTCCGCTTAAACCATGGAAGGATAACGAGCCAGGGGGTCATAAAACTCCATCGCCTTCTAAATAAATTATATTTGTTATTGAATGTATCTATGTTTATTTGTTATTTCACACAAATAATAATATTTTTTATTCATTAAATAGAATTGAAAAATAAGAAAAACCGTCAAATTTTAGGCTATTTTTAGAAAAAATGCCTATTTCAGACGTCTGCATATGGACCTCAGACGTCTGACACTCTGATATACGCCTATTTTTTAAGCAATGTGCATATGCCAGACATCTTAAATACCCCCTAGCCGTCTGAAAATTTGCTCTGACTCCTCGAAATAAAAATCAAAAAATACCAGACGTCTGAAATTCGACCCAGACATCTGAATTAGTTCTTTGCCGCAAAATTATCCTATTTCAAACGTCTGTTTTTCATCCCAGACATATGGTAAAACTCTCTGACTATCAAATTTTCTAAATTCCACCAAACGACGTCTTACCCAACAACCAGACGTCTGAATTTATGTACTGTACCCAATTCAGGGCAAACTAGACGCCTGATTTCCAATCCAGACGTATGAAATTCAATCGACTCTTTAAATTAGCCCAGATAATGTCATTTTTTCTTTCATCTCAATTTTTTTAAAATCTACGATCCCTCTAGTGACGATTTTTTTTTTCAAAAAACTTCATCTTTACACAAATCAAATCACAATGCCTCCTCGAACAAAGAATCCCGAGATTTCCAAGAGAAAAGAAGACCGACCAACATCATCTTCAAATCCTCAAGTTTACTCGGATGATCAAATTGAAAGATGGATGAAAAGAACACCGCATTGAATCAAGAGGTATGAAGATATATAAAAGAAAAAGATTCACACACGTCCATTCTATAATCTACTTAAATTTCCAATGTATGATTTGGATGAAATTTGTGAGAATGTCGGGTTAGAAACCTTAATTTCATTCACTCCCAATGACATCCAAATCGATCAATTGGCAATATTTCTATTCTATGCGAATTTAGATAGCACTTCAGTATGGAACATTGAAGATGAAGATAGCTGGCTCTGGTCTAGCGTGTATGGCAACACGATTAGATCAACTTCGGGCATAATAGGTAGAACCCCAGGATGCTCTGACACGGGGGAAGATTTATACAACTTTCCCGATATACGCTTCAAGCCACGGAATAGTATAACCCATCAAATTTGGAAGGATGAAATGCCAAAATTTTCCTCCAAATATCTACGTCCAAAAGCTCGACTCCTAACTCGAATGATAATCAATACCATCGTTCCACGTATGGAAAGCCACGAGCAAATAACCGAGTTAGAGCACAAAGCCCTATATGTCTATTTAGTGGAACAAAGGTGAATTGGACCAAATTCATCTTCGACGAGCTCAAGCATTATTGGACTCGATCACGACCATCAATTATCTACCCAACTTACATTATGAGACTTCTTCGTGCACATTACATTCCATCCTACCTATTGGCCTTCAAAGAAATCTCACCTAAATATGCTTCCATCAAAATTTTCTCCCTTATGTACCTACCCGAGATTCCCTCAGAATTTATATCCTTTGAAGATTGGACGCACAATCATCAATCTAGACGAGTTGAGCCTCCTCCTAAACCTCACATTGAACCATCTCAAGAGGAGGAACAACATCAAGAAGCATCTCCACCTCCTCCTGCACCATTTGAGTATCAAGGACAAGATAAGATTATGGAGACTCGAACGGATACAAATCCAAATGAAAGTTTTCAAGATCTCACCCTTCGAAATCAACATATATTATCTCAAAATCAAAAACTCTTGGCTAAGCGGATTGACAACTTTGAAACATCATTTGCTACATGCCTAGCCACAGTTGAAGAATCTCTTTCGACTGTCTTGACGGGTCTTAAAGAAGTACTACAACGGGTTCACGGTCCAACACCACCTTCTGAAGATTGGCCAACCCTAGTACCTTCTCCTCCCGCAAAACATTCCAAACTTTCTAAGGATGAACCTCTCAAGCAAGCTTTGACATCTTCTACAAAGGCTACCACTTCTAAAAAAGAAGAAACAAAGGAAGATGATCAAGATAAAGCTTCCCTAAAAGAATCATAGATTTTAGGTTTTTTTTTGGATATCAACTTTTGTAAATTCGACAACATCTATGTATGCAATCACTTTCGAATTATTAATGAAATTTTTCTTTTTGTTTGACAATTGGTTATATCATTTATAATTCTTTTTGGCAATGCTAAAGGGGGAGAAATATACGTATAATTATAAAACATTAAGAATAAGCATATATTCAGAGGGTGTTTATAATTTATATATCAGTACATTGAATAGTTGTCATCATCAAAAAGGAGGAGATTGTTAGGAAATCAATTCTATAGTTTCGATGACGACAACTATACAATGGAAATCGAATGTGCATATATATATTTCTACTCATAGGTAATTGTTAGAGTAACATCACCAAAGAGACAAGAACAAGACTCAAAGAAAGTATCAAAAGGCTACAAGTCAATAGAATCATAAGAGCAATGACACAGACACAAGAAAAGCAACATGCACAAGTTCAGACGTCTGGGTGCACTAAACCAGACGTCTGATTGAATCCTTTGGTTTATAAATCAGACAGAATCAGACGTCTGGTTAATGTACTCAGACGTTTGAAAAACTACTATATACAAAAAAAATATAAGAGCAAGACGTCTGAGACATATTTCAGACTCTGATTTTGAACTCGGGTGATATTCAAAGCACAATTGTCATAATTGAAAATACACTTTCGCTCCTCTTCACTGCAACTCTTCATCACCATCAGAAGCGACTATAGAACACTTGTTAATGGATGCAACTACTCAAGGAATCTCTCTACCGCTATAAATAACATCAAGAATCCAAGAGAAGGTCTCACCTTACTTACTTATGCTCTTTACTCTTTACTCTGATATATTCTTGATCTCTAGCAATCATATATTTGTATTTCACTCTTCCATATATTCATAATTCTTCAATCAATATCCTATAGATATATATTGGAAGCATTTGTACCTAAAAGTCAATATTAGTGTTATAGAACACACATTTGACAAGAACAAGCTTTTGTAACCAAGCCTATTCCTCCGGACGAAGTGAGGGTGTTTGATAGTCGAATTCTGAAGAAGAGCTTCGGGACTGGATGTAGGACGGGAGTTCCTAACCAGTATAAAATCCTCGTGTGCTAATTTCCATCTACCTTTCCATTATCATCTATTAAGTATATATTAGATACATCATATAGTTAGTCACTTATACTTGCATATATATACATTGCATGATCAATCATATAGACTTTCATATCTATCTCAATTATAGGTTTTTGGGTTAGTATTAACCAATTACTTTTCATGGGCTTACTAATAACCTGTTAAATGTTTATAGGCTGCATGTTCGATTTCATAGTTTCATGGCATTACTAAGAACCTATTGGTAAATTCAATATATTTATTTCTTGTCCTAGCTTTCATGGGATGACTAGGAACTTATTGACTAACTGACAATATCTTTACTTTCTTATCCTAGTTTTTATGGGCTAACTAGGAAATGGTTGACTAACTGTCAATATCTTAATCCGGATATAGTTTTATAGGCTAACTATAAACCTATTGGCCCTCTCCAATATCAAATCATAGTTTTTATAGGCCGACTATGAACCTATTGTTCCCTGCCAATATCTTTTCCTTTATATAGTTTTCATAGGTTTACTAAAATTTTGACATTCTTAAATTATATTCACTACTGAATCAACGTATCTGGTTATTCTAAACTTCCCAAAAGTACCGTTATGGGTTCGTAACAATGTGAATAAATATATGAAGAAGCAATCATAATAATATAACAATACCAACATCAATGGTTAAATATCCCAGTAATCATTTTATATGCACTTAGTTAATCGCTTTAACCTGTTAATCAAGGAAAACTTCTTCAAAAAATTCATTTCAAAGCTCTTTATTTATGCTATGGTTTTTCCTTTAAAAATGAGATTGGGTTATTTATTTTGAAACCTTAAAACATCACTTTCGAAACCACTGGGTGACCCCGATCGAAAGCACAGAAAACTTTTTTCAAAACACTAAGTATATACCTTTCGAAGCTCTATAAAACAATCCTTTCGAAACCAAATTTTACCTTTCGAATGTCTCAAAACATTGCATAATAATCTTTAGAAATATAGCTTCGAAACCAATGTAATTACCCCTTTAGTAATTTTTGGGTCAAAGTGGTTACATATGAAAGTATCTCTTTTAAAACCTTTAACAAAATTATTTAGGGAAAATTTGATGGTATTAGAACCATCTATTCGAAATCTCAGAATCTTGGAGTAAAATTCGAAGGATAGCATCAAAACCCTCTTTCGACATCTTTGCCTTCGAAATTCATGGCCTTTGTAACAACCCAGCATTTTGTGATTATTTTAATTATTTATTTAAATAATTTAAATTGAAACTCCTGATTTAAAAACTTTATTTATTAAAATGAATAAATTTTGTTATTTTAAAAGTATATTTTAATTTTGTGTGAATTATAATTTCAAACCTGAATAAATAGGATATTTCCAGTAAAGTGGATTTTTGGTCAATTTGGTCAAACGTTGACTTTTAAATTTAAAATTTAATTACTTGATTTTTTGAATTTTATCTTTTATTATGAAAATATATAAAATTTCAAGAATACTGCTTTGTTTCGTTGAAATCCGATTTATATTGTGAAAGTTATGCTTTTTACAATATTGTATGTAAATTGATTTATTTAATAAAATTGTCTATCTTAATTTATATAAATAATATTTTTATTTGTCATATTATGTTCTAATATGTGTTTATGACATGTTAGGTAAATATTTTTATTTTAAAATATTTTAAAGTAATGTTATAATTTTTCCAAAGCTTAGTGTATTTATTTTCAATTTTTATGACCTAGTTTCTATTTTTAAGCCATTTTCTTAATTTAATTACATTTATTTAAAATTTATTTATTTATTTTATGCATGAATTTTGTTTTTGTGTTTTATCTTTATTTATAAGTATTTTTAGGTACATAAAAATTTGCCAAAATTTATTGCATTTATTTTCAAATTTTTAAGTCTAATTTCTAATTTTTTTCTATTTTTCCTAATTTAATTATATTTAATTAATATTTATTTATTTATTTTTGTTTATTTACTATAATTTCGTGTTTTTATCTTTATTTATAAGTATTTTTCTGGTATTTAAAATTTCAAAAGAAAATATGAAAATATGAAAGGTTTGTGACTCTTTTTATTCCTACTCTTTTCACATTCACCACCTTTTCATTATCAATCAACACCTCTTCATTTTAGCTGCCATAACTCCCATGCTTCAGCCGACTTCCCCATTTGTTTCTCACGTACAAACAAAGAAAAAAAAACCCTAAAACATTCGTCCTGTTCCTGTACAAAAATTTTGGTAAAATTCTATTTCTTTTTCACCTTTTCATTGTTTTTGTTGTGATTTTGCACTTGCTTCATCCTCTTTGTGTTCGGCTTTGCCACTTCCAGCCCCTTGGCCGCATCCATCACCACCTATTCCAGCCACCATCCCTTTCACTCCACTGACCAACCATGGTCGAAGCCCTATAGGATGTTGATCCACAAAAAAATGATGAAACTCCACCTTAAAACTTCATAGCCGAGCCTTCCATTGATCCACCACTCCACAATCATGCTTTGGCCGACCATCCCCCACCACCACTCGCCACAAAACTGAGTTCAGACCATGCCACACCTCTACATGCACTCACTAGAATGGCATGCCCAAATCCATCCTTGGACGAAGCATTTATGCCTTGAGTTCTCTTGTATTTGCCTTGTTTTTGTGAATTCAAGCACACACACATACCTTCATCTCCTTTAGATTGCTATGGCCGACCACAACATGACCATAACCTGATCCAAAACCATCTCTTTGCAATGCCTTTCCAGTCCATAGCTGAAGCACAAGTGGTTGAATGTAAGTGCAAACACTTTGGCATTGTGTTGTGCATTCATTTATAATATTGTTTAATTATATATTGGTTTGAAACTTATGTTGTTTATATTTGTTTTGTTTGAATGTATTCAAGGAAATTAACTTTGGCTCTCCCAATCTCAAATCATATTTGTGTTGTCGTGCCTTCGTGCTTTCCGGGTCTTTGCTTGTGTGTCAGAATTTGTTATCTCCAGCTTGTAGAAGTGAGTTGTTCTCTCCAGACAGTTTTACACTTATATGACTAGTAAATCGATCACATTTGAATCTGTAAAATGTATCACCATGTTACACCTCTTATGTTATGGTCATATGATGTTCACCCATGCTTATTTACCTGTTATATCATCTATTACTGTTATATAATGCTATTCTGTTATTTATATCAGTTTATCACACTACAAGTTCCCTTTAGATTAGAATCACTATGGGTTGAAATGATACATACCCGAACGGATTTTAGAATAGGGGAAAGTCGTTATGGGCTGAAATGACAGGCCTGAACGATTATCAATTATTTCATTTTACTTGGGACTGTGGGTTTGAAATGATAAAACCCGGGTTTTCTTTATAAATTACGGGTTGAAATGATATATTATCCGTATTCACTTTACCTAGGCTAGAAAATGATATACAGACCCGTGGTTAGAATATGTTTTTCTAAAATTTTAAAATATTTTAGAAGTGTAAATATCGTAATATTTTGATTTAAACTTAATTAAAAATCATCTTTGTATAGTGTTATTGATTTTCTGAAAATTTATAAGTGAAATAAATTAATGGTAAAGTTAGGAAATCTGAAATGTAAGTTATTTTGGAAATTATAATTTGGTGATAAGTGTAATTTAAATTAAATATGGAATATGATAAATTTATGATATTTTGAAGTAAAATGAATTTAAAATGATTTTATAATATATTAATGATTTTTGAATAAAGTTAAAATGTGAAATGAATGAATATTTAAGTTGAATTTTGAAATATAACTTAAATTGGAAATTATGAATTTGGTTTAAAAGTGAATTTTTGAAGATAAGTAAATAAAATGAAACTAAGTTATATTTGGAGATTTAAACTTAAGTGTTAAGTTAAAATTTAATTTTAAAGAATTGAAATTTAATGTTTGAATTTATTATGTGAATTATTATTAAATATTGACTTTTGAATGGAAATTTAACTTTATAAAATTATGAATACAATGGTATTTAAATGATTATTTTAAAGCGAGAAATTATGATCTTTTTAAATTAAAAATGATTAAAATTAAAATATAATTGTTTATGAAACTGTATTAAAAACCCTGAATTTTTAATTAACAGCATTTCTAAAATGCTATCATTTCTTAAGTAAAGGATATTACAGCATTTGTAAATGCTATAGTTGATACAATGAACTATAAGGAAAAATGAACTAGGGGCTATTATAGCACTTCGTAAGTGCTGTAGTTGCAGAATTGAACTAGAGCTTTGATTTGAAACAAAAACCTATTACAGCATTTTTTTGTAAATGCTATCTTTGTTAAAATGAATTGTTTTCAAATGTAAATTTACCGTAGCATTTTCTAAATGCTGCGAAAGTTGAAATTTCATTGTTTTAATAAATTGAAGTGGATAATTGAATACTGAAAATGGTAAAATTTTGAGAATTGAATATTCATTATTAAATATAATAACTTCATTTTAAATGATTTAGATGGAATATTAAATTGGTTTAAATGGAGTACTTTGATTTGAAATATAAACCATTTTGAAATGTGATATGAAATGGTATTTAAATTAAATAAAAATGAATGAGGTTTTGGAAGAATATGATATTTTAAAATTTTAAATGAATTTGAAATGATATTGAATTTTTAAATGATATTTGATTTAGAAGTATAAAATACCATTTTGAAATTTTAACCACGGGATGTATTTAATTTTATAGTTTGACTGATTCTTAGAGGATGGGCGATCCCAAGCATTCTTTAAGTTATTGTACGTTACTATTACAGTTCACTTGAGTTGGTTAACATTATATAAGTATATATGTCCTGACTCGAGTGTTTTGTTTTTTACTTTACGCTCGGGTCAGCCTGAGTATTTACAGGTTAGCTTTGGATTTCTTTTCTAGAGCCAGGAATCGCTGGAGATTCTGCTTGTCTAGTTATCTATTCCCTTTCAGTTTTAATTGTTCTATTTCAGCTTTGGTATTTGTAAACTTCTATGTATTTGAGATTTCTATTGTATATTTTTTTCAGACTGATATTGTGTAATGTTTTTGAGAGTTTGTTATAGTAGCTTCATGAACTACTATGGTATTTTAATTTCCGCTGCGAGTTATTCTGATATTTCTGTGTCTGTGATTTTGTGACTGTATTTCAGTTGCTTCAAATTAATTACAATGCGGTATTTTGAGAAATTCAAGTCCGGCATGTGCGGATGCGAATGGATGAAAAAATCGGGTTGTTATAGTTGGTATCGGAGCTTTGGTTTTAGATAAACCATAGCATGCGGAGCAAAAACTCATTAGAGATTGGGTAGGAATACCCTAGAATGAGTGAAATCAATCTCAAAATCATTTCCTTATGAGAGAACGTATTTTCGAAGTATAAAATGATTTCCAAATGGTTTTTAAAGGAGTTTCAAAGATTATTTTGGTATAAAAAATTTCTTATTTTGAAACCAAGATTTTCTAAACTTCATTCCTTCTGTATCCACCTTGTTAGAAATCTCTTGGTTAGGATTCTTATCGATTAGGATTCCTTGAACTTTGGAACCTCCCTCTTGTTCTGAAATACTGTCTTGTCTTCCTTATTTTATCCTTTTGATTTTGGGGCATTTCGTAACTCCACTTTGGAATGACGTCTCTAAAGATCGGTGATTCCGCCAATCTTAGAATGATTTGTAAAGGGGTGAAACTCCTTTACAATTGGCATTGATTAATCGGAGATTTCTGTAACCTCGGTTTACGATGATATCTACCTTCTGCTATATCTAGATTTTAGCCCTGGCGATCGAATGTTGATTTGCCTTAGATTTTCGAATTGATTATATTCATGAAATCACGGTTGACCGATTAAGGTCGCCCGCGATTTATATAGGCTTATCATCTTCTATTTGATAATTAAATTATCTTATCTTTGTCCGAGCTTATCCTTGAACCAGAATTCTATTTGATTAGAATCCTCTAAATTTGAATCTGTATTTGTTTGAAATCTATCCTTGAATCATTCTTTGGGAATTTGTGTTTGGTTGTATTTTGGAATTTGTGCATATATCAAAATTATTATTTTGATAAGGATGACCCTATTTTGTATATAAAGGTGAAATGTTTTCGATAAGGATTATATACCTTTTTAAAACGAGAAATTTGAAGTTTCGAAAGGATTTGAAAATTTATAGGAATTTGACTTATATAAAATGATTTATAACTGAAGGGTTTTGAATTTGAATTTTGAGGAATCGAACTCCGGTGTTTTGAAGTCGGTTTTAGGATTTTGGAAAATATATAATAATGATATGATTTAAAGATATTTCTTCGAATAAAAATGTTTAAAATGAATTTGAAATAATCCCAATGATTTCGAAGAGATTTCAAAGAAGTTTTAAGAAAATAAAAGTCCAGAACACACTTATATCGCTAGAAAATAATTTCGGTGACGAATGCATGCACCATCGACATTAATTTTCGAGTTTCTGAGTGGGTAGAGGCCACTCTAGTAGCTTTGCTATGCGAGTGATTTTGTGAAACAAATTTTTGATTTCAGATTTCGAAGTATGGTTTGATATTGAATATATATATATATATATATATATATATATATATATATATATGAAATGATATAAAGTAAGCCGGTGTTCAGTCCTAAAGATTCAGATTTGTTTTGGTATAACCCTAGCTTTTGGAATTGGTTTACTGATTTGTTGGTGATTTCCAACTCTTGGATTGAAAATATGATTTCTTATACTATTTTGAAGGTTCGAGCACTTCCGAATCAATGTTACTTTAAAAGCTAAGTAATTTTGAAAGGTATAGGGTATTTGATAAAGAATATAAGTTTAGTTTGGTATGATTAAAGTGTAAAGTAATATGGTTTATATAAGTTTGAAACTGTTTGTTGAGTGAAATAAATAAGACTATTTTGAATTATACTGGTATGAAATATAGATTTGAAAAGTTTTGAACAAAGTATATATATTGAATAATAATCTTTTCAATGGTAAATTGGATTTTTCATATAGAAATAAATAGTTTAAAGGTTTTAAAAAGAGATGGTTTTAAACTTCGTAACCATTTTAGATATTTTGATGATTGAAATGGTTTGAAAATGATTTAATCTTTATTTTGATAAAGAATGTGAATTAGAACTGATAATTGATTTTGATAAATGAATATTTGAAGTTTATATTTGTATGAAAGGATAGTTGGTTTACTTGTAATTTGAGTTTATTTAAAAATGATCGATTTATGAAATGAATATTTCAAAACTAAGTAATAAAGAAGTAAAATTTGAGATATATGAAATTATAAAATTTAGTTTTGGAATATGGTATATTTAAGTTTTGAAATATATCAAAGATTGAATAGTTTATTTTATGGATCAAATCTTTATTTGAAACTTGATAATATTTGAAATGGTTTTGTTGAAAAACTAAATTGAATTGAAACTGATGGTTTGAATTGAATTAAAATTGGAAATTTTAGATTTTGGTTTAAGTGAATAAATTTTTGAAATGTAAAGAATTAAAGGAATGTTTTATGATTTCAAAATGTTATGATTTTCAAAGTGTAATGATTTCAAGTATTTTGGTTTCAAAAGATTTATAACTTTGGAAGTATTATGATTTTTGAAAGTGAATATATGTTTGAAATGGAAATGAATTTGTTTGACCTAAATTTTCGTTGATTTGGGAATTTAGATTATTTTCTAAATCTATTGTTTTAAGAAACTTTGAAACTGAATATAGGAAATTAGGAAGAAATGATTTGGCGAAATCATATATGATTTTGAAACTGAATTGATATTGAAATGCTTTGAAATTGATAACCTTGTTTATTTAAATACCTTTATTTGGGAGTTATCGAACTTATATAAATAGATTTTTATAAGTATGAAATTGATTTGTATAAGTATGAAGTGATTTGAAACTATTGATTTGTAAAGGTACTCAACTTGTAAATTGAAATTTTATATAATCAAAGTCTGTATAAGCGTGATTTGATATACTATTGATTTTGGGAAGTATTCAATTAGAAATTAAATCTTATTTATAATGTACTTTATATAAGTATGATATTTGAAAATGATTTGAAAGGTATTATTTGATACATATTTTCGAAGTAAAGATATGGAATGTGCCTTCTGCTTGATATCTACTTTGTGGCCGCACTGTGGATTCATTCTATCGATATTATTCTCTTTGATTTGGGTTTTCCGGATATGATACTCGAGTGTCCATCGAATTCCATGGCAATCACCATGGTCTTACGAGTGCGACTGCATAGCGCAACTGCTTGGCTGAGATGGTCTAGGGGTACGGATTGTTTCCTGAGGGATCCAGACGTAACCATTGTGTATCCTGCAATCTATGTAGGTTTCATTAGTAGCAAAAATGCCTGGCTGAGACGGCCTAGGGGTATGGATTGTTTCCTGGGGATCCAGGCGTAACCATTGTGTATCCTGCATTCTACTAGTCATCATGGCGTAACTCGCAGGACTGAGAAAGCTTACGGATACGGATTGTTTCTTGGGGGATCCAGGCGTAAGCATTGTGTATCTGTCCATGGTTAGACAAATGTTTTGGTTTAGTTGGTTTGTTTAGATTGTACTTTCATATTTTTTTTAAAGGTTTTTCAAGTATTTTCACTGGGCATTGAAACAAGTCTACTAAGTACTTGGAGAATTCTAGCTTTGTGCCTGATCAAAAGCATGGCCAGAGTCTACAGAAACGAAAGTAAACTTGTTAAGACATCGACTTATACAAGTATGTTGATAAAGTATTATATAAAGTATATTTTGATCATTTATTTTACTTTCCTAAATAATTTGAAATGCTTTAAAATATTGTTTACTTCGAACTATCAGATTTGAATCAAATGACTATTCATCATATTATAAAATGTTTAAAATGTTGTAAATATAAAATTTTAAATTGAAATGTATATGGTTTTAAAATAATGGTCCATCCTTGTGTTCCAACCTACTTTCCCTTCTAAGTATTTCTACCTCTTCCTCTTCGAGGGTCCTTTCCGCAATTGTGGAAAGAGTCGGTTCTTTGCTAATCGTCTGGATTTGCCGAGAAGCTGTCTGGAATGCATGATGTATTCCATGTCCCAACATTTTCTTTGGTATCTTAATAACCTATCTTTTTTTCCAGCCTTTTTCTCTTGATGGTTTGGATATTGAGCCTAATCTGACTGCCGAGAGTAAGCCACTTTGTATTGTTGATAGAGGTACGAAGCAGCTAAGAAGGAAATCTGTTAGTTTAATCGAAGTACGATGGGGTATTGATGATCGAGATTGTACCCGAGAAACGAAGGAGAGCATACGTGCTTCGAATCGAAATTTTTTTTTCTTGGTACTATTTGTTGTCTATCATGCTTTTTCTTATTTTTCTTGTTCGTTCTTTTCGACGACGTAAAGATTTGAGTGAGGGAGAGTGTAACAACCCAGTATTTTGTGATTATTTTAATTGTTTATTTAAATTATTTAAATTGAAACTCCTGATTTAAAACTTTATTTTATTTATTAAAATGAATAAATTTTGTTATTTTAAAAGTGTATTTTGATTTTTTGTGAATTATAATTTCAAACCTGAATAAATAGGATATTTCCAATAAAGTATATTATTGGTCAATCTGGTCAAACGTTGACTTTTAAATTTAAAGTTTAAATTTTTTAATTTTTGAATTTTATCTTTTATTATGAAAATATATTAAATTTCAAGGACACTGCTTTTCGTTTCGTTGAAATCCAATTTATATTGTGAAAGTTATACTCTTTACAATATTGTATGTAAATTGATTTATTTAATAAATTGTCTATTTTAATTTATATAAATAATATTTTTATTTGTCATATTATGTTATAATATTTGTTATATGACATGTTAGGTATATATATTTATTTTAAAATATTCTAAAGTAAAGTAATAATTTTTCCAAAGCTTAGTGTATTTATTTTCAATTTTTATAACCTAGTTTCTATTTTTAAGCCATTTTCTTAATTTAATTTTATTTATTTAAAATTTATTTATTTATTTTATTTTATGCATTTTATTTTTGTGTTTTACCTTTATTTATAAGTATTTTTAGGTACATAAAAATTTTCCAAAATTTATTGCATTTATTTTCAATTTTTTAAGTCTAGTTTCCAACTTTTGCTATTTTTCCTAATTTAATTATATTTAATTAATATTTATTTATTTATTTTTGTTTATTTACTATATTTTCGTGTTTTTATCTTTATTTATAAGTATTTTTTTGGTATTTAAATTTTCAAAAGAAAATATGGAAATATGAAAGGTTTGTGGCTCTTTTTGTTCCTAGTCTTTTCACATCCACCTTTTCATTACCAATCAACACCTCTTCATTTTTGCTGCCATAACTCCCATGCTTCAGCCAACATCCCCATTTGTTTCTCATGCACAAACAAAGCAAAAAAAAACTCTAAAAGATTCGGCCTCTTCCTGTACAAAATTTTTGGTAAAATTCTATTTCTTTTTCACCTTTTCATCGTTTTTGTTGTGATTTTGCACTAGCTTCATCCTCTTTGTGTTCGGCCCTGCCACCTCCAGCCCCTTGGCTGCCTCCACCACCACCTATTCCAACCACCATCCCCTTCACTCCACTGATCATCCATGGCCGAAGGCCTATAAGATGTTGATCCACCAAAAAATAATGAAACTCCACCTTAAAACTTCATAGCCGAGCCTTCCATTGATCCACCACTCCATAATCATGCCTTGGCCGACCATCCACCACCATCACCAGCCACAAACCTGGGTTTCAGACCATGCCACACGTATACATGCACTCACTAGAACGGCCGTGCCCAAATCCATGCTTGGCCGAAGCATTTATGCCTTGAACCCTTTTGTATTTGCCTTGTTTTTGTGAATTCAAGCACACACATACCTTCATCTCCTTTAGATTGCTATGGCTGACCACAAAATGACCATAACCTGATCCAAAACCATATCTTTGCAGTGCCTTTCCAGTCCATAGCTGAAGCACAAGTGGTTGAATGCAAGTGCAAACACTTTGGCATTGTGTTGTGCATTCATTTATAACATTATTTAATTATATATTGGTTCGAAACTTATGTTGTTTATATTTGTTTTATTTGAATGTATTCAAGGAAACTAGGCTCTCCCAATCTCAAATCATATTCGTGTTGTCGTGCCTTCGTGCTTTCTGGGTCTTTGCTTGTGTGTCAGATTCTGTTATCTCCAGCTTGTAGAAGTGAGTTATTATCACCAGACATAAGAAAAGCAACATGCACAAGTTCAGACGTCTGGGTGCACTAAACTAGACGTCTGATTGAATCCTCTGGTTTATAAATCAGACAGAATTAGACGTCTGGTTAATGTACTCAGACGTTTGAAAAACTACTATATACAAAAAATATATAAGAGCCAGACGTTTGAGACATATTCCAGACTCTGATTTTGAACTCGGGTGATATTCAAAGCACAATTGTCATAATTGAAAATACACTTTCGCTCCTCTTCACTGCAACTCTTCATCACCATCAGAAGCGACTATAGAACACTTGTTAATGGATGCAACTGCTCAAGGAGTCTCTCTACCGCTATAAATAACATCAAGAATCCAAGAGAAGGTCTCACCTTACTTACTTATGCTCTTTACTCTTTACTCTGATATATTCTTGATCTCTAGCAATCATATATTTGTATTTCACTCTTCCATATATTCATAATTCTTCATTCAATATCCTATAGATATATATTGGAAGCATTTGTACTTAATAGTCAATATTAGTGTTATAGAACACACATTTGACAAGAACAAGCTTTTGTAACCAAGCCTATTCCTCTGGACGAAGTGAGGGTGTTTGATAGTCGAATTCCGAAGAGGAGCTTCGGGACTGGATGTAGGACGGGAGTTCCTAACCAGTATAAAATCCTTGTGTGCTTATTTCCATCTACTTTTCTATTATCATCTATTAAGTATATATTAGATACATCATATAGTTAGTCACTTATACTTGCATATATACACATTGCACGATCAATCATATAGACTTTCATATCTATCTCAATTATAGGTTTTTGGGTTACTATTAACCAATTACTTTTCATGGGCTTACTAATAACCTGTTAAATGTTTATAGGCTGCATGTTCGATTTCATAGTTTCATGGGATTACTAAGAACCTATTGGTAAATTCAATATCTCTATTTCTTGTCCTAGCTTTCATGGGCTGACTAGGAACTTATTGACTAACTGACAATATCTTTATTTTCTTATCCTAGTTTTTATGGGCTAACTAGGAACCTGTTGACTAACTGTCAATATCTTAATCCGGATATAGTTTTATAGGCTAAATATAAACCTATTGGCCCTTTCCAATATCAAATCATAGTTTTTATAGGCCGACTATGAACCTATTGTTCCCTGCCAATATCTTTTCCTCTAGTTTTCATAGGTTTACTGTAAACCTACTGGCCCCTGCCAATATCTTTAATTTAAAATTTTGACATTCTTAAATTATATTCACTACTGAATCAACGTATCTGGTTATTCTAAACTTCCCAAAAGTACCGTTATGGGTTCGTAACAATGTGAATAAATATATGAAGAAGCAATCATAATAATATAGCAATACCAACATCAATGGTTAAATATCCCAGTAATCATTTTATATGCACTTAGTTAATCGCTTTAACCTGTTAATCAAGGAAACTTCTTCAAAAAATTCATTTCAAAGCTCTTTATTTATGCTATGGTTTTTCCTTTAAAAATGAGATTGGGTTATTTATTTTGAAACTTAAAACATCACTTTCGAAACCACTGGGTGACCCCGATCGAAAGCATAGAAAACTTTTTTCAAAACACTAAGTATATACCTTTCGAAGCTCTATAATACAATCCTTTCGAAACCAAATTATACCTTCTCAAAACATTGCATAATAATCTTTAGAAATATTGCTTCGAAACCAATGAAATTACCCATTTAGAAATTTTTGGGTCAAAGTGGTTACATATGAAAGTATCTCTTTTAAAACCTTTAACAAAATTATTTGGGGAAAATTTGATGGTATTAGAACCATCTATTCGAAAGCTCAAAATCTTGGAGTAAAATTCGAAGGATAGCATCAAAACCCTCTTTCGACATCATTGCCTTCGAAATTCATGGCCTTTGTAACAACCCAGTATTTTGTGATTATTTTAATTATTTATTTAAATAATTTAAATTGAAACTCCTGATTTAAAAACTTTATTTTATTTATTAAAATGAATAAATTTTGTTATTTTAAAAGTATATTTTGATTTTGTGTGAATTATAATTTCAAACCTGAATAAATAGGATATTTCCAGTAAAGTGGATTTTTGGTCAATTTGGTCAAACGTTGACTTTTAAATTTAAAATTTAATTACTTGATTTTTTGAATTTTATCTTTTATTATGAAAATATATTAAATTTCAAGAATACTGCTTTGTTTCGTTGAAATCCGATTTATATTGTGAAAGTTATGCTTTTTACAATATTGTATGTAAATTGATTTATTTAATAAAATTGTCTATCTTAATTTATATAAATAATACTTTTATTTGCCATATTATGTTCTAATATGTGTTTATGACATGTTAGGTAAATATTGTTATTTTAAAATATTTTAAAGTAATGTTATAATTTTTCCAAAGCTTAGTGTATTTATTTTCAATTTTTATGACCCAGTTTCTATTTTTTAGCCATTTTCTTAATTTAATTATATTTATTTATTTATTTTATACATGAATTTTATTTTTGTGTTTTATCTTTATTTATAAGTATTTTTAGGTACATAAAAATTTTCCAAAATTTATTGCATTTATTTTCAAATTTTTAAGTCTAATTTCTATTTTTTTCTATTTTTCCTAATTTAATTATATTTAATTAATATTTATTTATTTATTCTTGTTTAATTACTATATTTTCGTGTTTTTATCTTTATTTATAAGTATTTTTATGGTATTTAAAATTTCAAAAGAAAATATGAAAATATGAAAGGTTTGTGACTCTTTTTATTCCTACTCTTTTCACATTCACCACCTTTTCATTATCAATCAACACCTCTTCATTTTAGCTGCCATAACTCCCATGCTTCAGCCGACTTCCCCATTTGTTTCTCACACACAAATAAAGAAAAAAAACCCTAAAACATTCGGCCTCTTCCTGTACAAAATTTTTGGTAAAATTCTATTTCTTTTTCACCTTTTCATTGTTTTTGTTGTGATTTTGCACTTACTTCAACCTCTTTGTGTTCGGCTCTGCCACCTCCAGCCCCTTGGCCGCATCCATCACCACCTATTCCAGCCACCATCCCTTTCACTCCACTGACCATCCATGGCCGAAGCCCTATAGGATGTTGATCCACAAAAAAATGATGAAACTCCACCTTAAAACTTCATAGCCGAGCCTTCCATTGATCCACCACTCCACGATCATGCTTTGGCCGACCATCCCCCACCACCACCAGCCACTGCCACACCTGTACATGCACTCACTAGAATGGCATGCCCAAATCCATCCTTGGCCGAAGCATTTATGCCTTGAGTTCTCTTGTATTTGCCTTGTTTTTGTGAATTCAAGCACACACACATACCTTCATCTCCTTTAGATTGCTATGGCCGACCACAACATGACCATAACCTGATCCAAAACCATCTCTTTGCAGTGCCTTTCCAGTCCATAGCTGAAGCACAAGTGGTTGAATGCAAGTGCAAACACTTTGGCATTGTGTTGTGCATTCATTTATAACATTGTTTAATTATATATTGGTTTGAAACTTATGTTGTTTATATTTGTTTTGTTTGAATGTATTCAAGGAAATTAACTTTGGCTCTCCCAATCTCAAATCATATTCGTGTTGTCGTGCCTTCGTGCTTTCCAGGTCTTTGCTTGTGTGTCAGAATCTGTTATCTCCAGCTTGTAGAAGTGAGTTATTCTCACCAGACAGTTTTACACTTATATGACTAGTAAATCGATCACATTTGAATCTGTAAAATGCATCACCATGTTACACCTGTTATGGTCATATGATGTTCACCCATGCTTATTTACCTATTATATCATCTATTACTGTTATACAATGCTATTCTGTTATTATATCAGTTTATCACACTGCAAGTTCCTTTTAGATTAGAATCACTATGGGTTGAAATGATACATACCCGAACGGATTTTAGAATGGGGGAAAGTTGTTATGGGCTGAAATGATAGGCCTGAACGATTTTCAATTATTTCATTTTACTTGGGACTGTGGGTTTGAAATGATAAAACTCGGGTTTTCTTTGTAAATTACGGTTGAAATGATATATTATCCGTATTCACTTTACCTAGGCTAGAAAATGATATACAGACCCGTGGTTAGAATATGTTTTTCTAAAATTTTAAATTATTTTATAAATGTAAATATCATAATATTTTGATTTAAACTTAATTAAAAATCGTTTTTGTACAGTATTATTGATTTTCTATGTAAAGTTAGGAAATCTGAAATGTAAGTTATTTTGGAAATTATAATTTGGTGATAAGTGGAATTTAAATTAAATATGGAATATGATAAATTTATGATATTTTGAATTAAAATGAATTTAAAATGATTTTATAATATATTAATGATTTTGAATAAAGTTAAAATGTGAAATGAATGAATATTTAAGTTGAATTTTGAAATATAACTTAAATTGGAAATTATGAATTTTGTTTAAAAGTGAATTTTTGAAGATAAGTAAATAAAATGAAAATAAGTTATATTTGGAGATTTAAACTTAAGTATTAAGTTAAAATTTAATTTTAAAGAATTGAAATTTAATGTTTGAATTTAATATGTGAATTACTACTAAATATTGACTTTTGAATGGAAATTTAACGTTATAAAATTATGAATATAATGGTATTTAAATAATTATTTTAAAGCGAGAGATTATGATTTTTATAAGTTAAAAATGATTAAAATTAAAATATAATTGTTTATGAAACTGTATTAAAAACCCTGAATTTTTAATTAACAGCATTTCTAAAATGCTATCATTTCTTAAGTAAAGGATATTACAGCATTTGTAAATGCTATAGTTGATACAATAAACTATAAGGAAAAATGAACTAGGGGCTATTATAGCACTTCGTAAGTGCTGTAGTTGCAGAATTGAACTAGAGCTTTGATTTGAAACAAAAACCTATTACAGCATTTTTTTGTAAATGCTATCTTTGTTAAAATGAATTGTTTTCAAATGTAAATTTACCGTAGCATTTTCTAAATGCTGCGAAAGTTGAAATTTCATTGTTTTAATAAATTGAAGTGGATAATTGAATGCTGAAAATGGTAAAATTTTGAGAATTGAATATTTATTATTAAATATAATAACTTCATTTTAAATGATTTAAATGGAATATTTAATTGGTTTAAATGGAGTACTTTGATTTGAAATATAAACCATTTTGAAATTTGATTTGAAATGGTATTTAAATTAAATAAAAATGAACGAGGTTTTGGAAGAATATGATATTTTAAAATTTTAAATGAATTTGAAATGATATTGAATTTTTAAATGATATTTGATTTAGAAGTATAAAATACCATTTTGAAATTTTAACCACGGGATGTATTTAATTTTATAGTTTGACTGATTCTTAGAGGATGGGCGATCCCAAGCATCCTTTAAATTATTGTACATTACTATTACAGTTCACTTGTGTTGGTTAACATTATATAAGTACATATGTCCTGACTCGAGTGTTTTGTTTTTTACTTTACGCTCGGGTCAGCCTGAGTAATTACAGGTTATCTTTGGATTTCTTTTCTAGAGCCAGGAATCGCTGGAGATTCTGCTTGTCTAGTTATCTATTCCCTTTCAGTTTCAATTGTTCTATTTCAGCTCTGGTATTTGTAAACTTCTATGTATTTGAGATTACTATTACAGTTCACTTGTGTTGGTTAACATTATATAAGTACATATGTCCTGACTCGAGTGTTTTGTTTTTTACTTTACGCTCGGGTCAGCCTGAGTAATTACAGGTTATCTTTGATTTCTTTTCTAGAGCCAGGAATCGCTGGAGATTCTGCTTGTCTAGTTATCTATTCCCTTTCAGTTTCAATTGTTATATTTCAGCTCTGGTATTTGTAAACTTCTATGTATTTGAGATTACTATTGTATATTTTTTTCAGACTGATATTGTGTAATGTTTTTGAGAGTTTGTTATAGTCGCTTCATGAACTACTATGGTATTTTAATTTCCGCTGCGAGTTATTCTGATATTTCTGTGTCTGTGATTCTATGATTGTATTTCAGTTTCTCCAAATTTATTACAATGCGGTATTTTGAGAAATTCAAGTTCGGCATGTGTGGATGCTAATGGCTGAAAAAATCGGGTTGTTATAGTTGGTATCATAGCTTTGGTTTTAGATAAACCATAGCATGCGGAGCAAAAACTCATTAGAGATTTGGTAGAAATACCCTAGAATGAGTGAAATCAATCTCAGAATCATTTCCTTGTGAGAGAACGTATTTTTGAAGTATAAAATGATTTCCAAATGATTTTTAAAGGAGTTTCAAAGATTATTTTGGTATAAAAAATTTCTTATTTTGAAACCAAGATTTTCTAAACTTCATTCCTTCTGTATCCACCTTGTTATAAATCTCTTGGTTAGGATTCTTATCGATTAGGATTCCTTGAACTTTGGAACCTCCCTTTTGTTCTGAAATCCAGTCTTGTCTTCCCTATTTTATCCTTTTGATTTTGGGGCATTTCGTAACTCCACTTTGGAATGACGTCTCTAAAGATCGGTGATTCCGCCAATCTTGGAATGATTTGTAAAGGGGTGAAACTCCTTTACAATTGGCATTGATTAACCGGAGATTTCTGTATCCACGGTTTACGATGATACCCACATTCTGCTATATCTGGATTTTAGCTCTGGCGATCGAATGTTGATTTGCCTTAGATTTCCAAATTGATTATATTCATGAAATCACGGTTGACCGGTTAAGGTCGCCCGCGATTTATATAGGCTTATCATCTTCTATTTGATAATTAAATTATCTTATCTTCGTCCGAGCTTATCCTTGAACCAGAATTCTATTTGATTAGAATCCTCTAAATTTGAATCTCTATTTTTTTGAAATCTATCCTTGAATCATTCTTTGGGAATTTGTGTTTGGTTGTATTTTGGAATTTGTGCATATATCGAAATTATTATTTTGATAAGGATGACCCTATTTTGTATATAAAGGTGAAATGTTTTCGATAAGGATTATATACCTTTTTAAAACGAGAAATTTGAAGTTTCGAAAGGATTTGAAAATTTGAAAATTTATAGGAATTTGACTTATATAAAATGATTTATAACTGAAGGGTTTTGAATTTGAATTTGAATTTTGAGGAATCGAACTCCGGTGTTTTGAAGTCGGTTTTAGGATTTTGGAAAATATATAATAATGATATGATTTAAAGATATTTCTCCGAATAAAAATGTTTCAAATGTACTCGAACTAATCCCAATGATTTCGAAGTGATTTCAATGAAGTTTTAAGAAAATAAAAGTCCAGAACCCACTTATATCACTAGAAAATAATTTCGGTGACGAATGCATGCACCATCGACATTGATTTTCAAGTTTCTGAGTGGGGAGAGGCCACTCTAGTAGCTTTTCTATGTGAGTGATTTTGTGAAACAAATTTTTGATTTCAGATTTCGAAGTATGGTTTGATATTCAAAAGATATATGTATATGTATATGTATATGTATATGTATATGTATATGTATATGTATATGTATATATATATATATATATGAAATGATATAAAGTAAGCCGGTGTTCAGTCCTCAAGATTCAGATTTGTTTTGGTATAACCCTAGCTTTTGGAATTGGTTTACGATTTGTTGGTGATTTCCAACTCTTGGATTGAATATATGATTTCTTCTACTATTTTGAAGGTTCGAGCACTTCCGAATCAATGCCAACTTTAAAAGCTAAGTAATTTTAAAAGGTATAGGGTATTTGATAAAGAATATAAGTTTAGTTTGATATGATTAAAGTGTAAAGTAATATGATTTATATAAGTTTGAAACTATTTGTTGAGTGAAATAAATAAGACTATTTTGAATTATACCGGTATGAAATATAGATTTGAAATGTTTTGAACAAAGTATATATATTGAATAATAATCTTTTCAATGGTAAATTGGATTTTTCATACAGAAATAAATAGTTTAAAGGTTTTAAAAAGAGATGGTTTTAAACTTCGTAACCATTTTAGATATTTTGATGATTGAAATGGTTTGGAAATGATTTAATCTTTATTTTGATAAAGAATGTGAATTAGAACTGATAATTGATTTTGATAAATGAATATTTGAAGTTTATATTTGTATGAAAGGATAGTTGGTTTACTTGTAATTTGAGTTTATTTAAAAATGATGGATTTATGAAATGAATATTTCAAAACTAAGTAATAAAGAAGTAAAATTTGAGATATATGATATTATAAAATTAATTTTGGAATATAGTATATTTAAGTTTTGAAATATATCAAAGATTGAATAGTTTATTTTATGGATCAAATCTTTATTTGAAATTTGATAATATTTGAAATGGTTTTGTTGAAAAACTAAATTGAATTGAAACTGATGGTTTGAATTGAATTAAAATTGGAAATTTTAGATTTGGGTTTAATTGAATAAATTTTTGAAATGTAAAGAATTAAAGGAATGTTTTATGATTTCAAATGTATGATTTCAAAATGTTATGATTTTCAAAGTGTAATGATTTCAAGTATTTTGGTTTCAAAAGATTTATAACTTTGGAAGTATTATGATTTTTGAAAGTGAATATATGTTTGAAATGGAAATGAATTTGTTTGACCTAAATTTTTGTTGATTTGGGAATTTAGATTATTTTCTAAATCTATTGTTTTAAGAAACTTTGTAACTGAATATAGGAAATTAGGAAGAAATGATCTGGCGAAATCATATATGATTTTGAAACTGAATTGATATTGAAATGCTTTGAAATTGATAACCTTGTTTATTTAAATACCTTTATTTGGGAGTTATAGAACTTATATAAATGGATTTTTATAAGTATGAAATTGATTTGTATAAGTATGAAGTGATTTGAAACTATTGATTTGTAAAGGTACTCAACTTGTAAATTGAAATCTTATATAATTAAAGTCTATATAAGCGTGATTTGATATACTATTGATTTTGGGAAGTATTCGATTTGAAATTAAACTTATTTATAATGGACTTTATATAAGTATGATATTTGAAAATGATTTGAAAGGTATTATTTGATACATATTTTTGAAGTAAAGATATGGAATGTGTCTTCTGCTTGATATCTACTTTGTGGCCGCACTGTGGATTCATTCTATCGATATTATTCTCTTTGATTTGGGTTTTCCGGATATGATACTCGAGTGTCTATCAAATTCCATGGAGATCACCATGGTCTTACGAGTGCGACTGCATAGCGCAACTGCTTGGCTGGGATGGCCTAGGGGTACAGATTGTTTCCTGAGGGATCCAGGCGTAACCATTGTGTATCCTGCAATCTATGTAGGTTTCATTAGTAACGAAACTGCTTGGCTGAGACGGCCTAGGGGTACGAATTGTTTCCTTGGGATCCAGGCGTAACCATTGTGTATCCTGCATTCTACTAGTCATCATGGCGTAACTCGCAGGGCTGAGAAAGCTTACGGATACGGATTGTTTCCTGGGGGATCCAGGCGTAACCATTGTGTATCTGCGATCCATGGTTAGACAAATGTTTTGGTTTGGTTGATTTGTTTGGATTGTACTTTCCACATTTGTTTTTAAAAGGGTTTTCAAGTATTTTCACTGGGCGTTGAAACAAGTCTACTAAGTACTTGGAGAATTCTAGCTTTGTGCCTGATCAGAAGCATGGACAAAGTCTGCAGAAACGAAAGTAAACTTGTTAAGACATCGACTTATACAAGTATGTTGATAAAGTATTATATAAAGGATATTTTTATCATTTATTTTACTTTCCTAAATAATTTAAAATGCTTTAAAATATTGTTTACTTCGAACTATCAGATTTGAATCAAATGACTATTCATCATATTATAAAATGTTTAAAATGTTGTAAATATAAAATTTTAAATTGAAATGTATATGGTTTTAAAATAATGGTCCATCCTTGTGTTCCAACCTACTTTCCCTTCTAAGTATTTCTACCTTCTTCCTCTTCGAGGGTCCTTTCCGCAATTGTGGAAAGAGTCGGTTCTTTGCTAATCGTCTAGATTTGCCGAGAAGCTGTCTGGAATGCATGATGTATTCCATGTCCCACATTTTCTCTAGTATCTTCATAACCTATCTTTTTTTTGAGCCTTTTGCTCTTGATGGTTTGGATATTGAGCCTAATCTGACTGCCGAGAGTAAGCCACTTTGTATTGTCGATAGAGGTACGAAGCAGCTAAGAAGGAAATCTGTTAGTTTAATCGAAGTACGATGGGGTATTGATGATCGAGATTGTACCCGAGAAACGAAGGAGATCATACGTGCTTCGAATTAAAAATTGTTTTTCCTGGTACTATTTGTTGTTTATCATGCTTTTTCTTATTTTTCTTGTTCGTTCTTTTCGATGACGAAATGATTTGAGTGGGGAAGAGTGTAACAACCCAGTATTTTGTAATTATTTTAATTGTTTATTTAAATTATTTAAATTGAAACTACTGATTTAAAAACTTTATTATTAAAATGAATAAATTTTGTTATTTTAAAAGTGTATTTTGATTTTTTGTGAATTATAATTTCAAACCTGAATAAATAAGATATTTCCAGTAAAGTAGATTTTTGGTCAATCTGGTCAAACATTGACTTTTAAATTTAAATTTTGAATTTTTGAATTTTTGAATTTTATCTTTTATTGTGAAAATATATTAAATTTCAAGAATACTGCTTTTCGTTTCGTTGAAATCCAATTTATATTGTGAAAGTTATGCTCTTTACAATATTGTATGTAAACTGATTTATTTAATAAATTGTCTATTTTAATTTATATAAATAATATTTTTATTTTTCATATTATGTTCTAATATTTCTTATATGACATGTTAGGTATATATTTTTATTTTAAAATATTCTAAAGTAATGTTATAATTTTTCCAAAGCTTAGTGTATTTATTTTCAATTTTTATAACCTAGTTTCTACTTTTAAGCCATTTTCTTAATTTAATTATATTTATTTAAAATTTATTTATTTATTTTATGCATGCATTTTATTTTTGTGTTTTATCTTTATTTGTAAGTATTTTTAGGTACATAAAAATTTTCCAAAATTTATTGCATTTATTTTCAATTTTTTAAGTCTAGTTTCCAACTTTTGCTATTTTTCCTAATTTAATTATATTTAATTAATATTTATTTATTTATTTTTGTTTATTTTATATTTTCGTGTTTTTATCTATATTTATAAGTATTTTTCTAGTATTTAAATTTTCAAAAGAAAATATGGAAATATGAAAGGTTTGTGGCTCTTTTTGTTCCTAGTCTTTTCACATCCACCTTTTCATTACCAATCAACACCTCTTCATTTTTGCTGCCATAACTCCCATGCTTTAGCCAACTTCCCCATTTGTTTCTCACGCACAAACAAAGAAAAAAAACTCTAAAACATTCGGCCTCTTCCTGTACAAAATTTTTGGTAAAATTCTATTTCGTTTTCACCTTTTCATTGTTTTTGTTGTGATTTTGCACTAGCTTCATCCTCTTTGTGTTCGTCCCTGCCACCTCCAACCCCTTGGCCGCCTCCACCACCACCTATTCCAACCACCATCCCTTTCACTCCACTGATCATCCATGGCCGAAGCCCTCTAGGATGTTGATCCACCAAAAAATAATGAAACTCCACCTTAAAACTTCATAGCCGAGCCTTCCATTAATCCACCACTCCACAATCATGCTTTGGCCGACCATCCACCACCATCACCAGTCACAAACCTGGGTTTCAGACCATTCCACACCTATACATGCACTCACTAGAACAGCCGTGCCCGAATCCATGCTTGGCCGAAGCATTTATGCCTTGAACCCTCTTGTATTTGCCTTGTTTTTGTGAATTCAAGCACACACATACCTTCATCTCCTTTAGATTGCTATGGCCGACCACAACATGACCATAACCTGATCCAACCTGATCCAAAACCATCTCTTTGCAGTGCCTTTCCAGTCCATAGCTAAAGCACAAGTGGTTGAATGCAAGTGCAAACACTTTGGCATTGTGTTGTGCATTCATTTATAACATTGTTTAATTATATATTGGTTCGAAACTTATGTTGTTTATATTTGTTTTATTTGAATGTATTCAAGGAAACTAGGCTCTCCCAATCTCAAATCATATTCATGTTGGCGTGCCTTCGTGCTTTCTGGGTCTTTTCTTGTGTGTCAGAATCTGTTATCTCCAGCTTGTAGAAGTGAGTTATTCTCACCAGACAGTTTTATACATATATGACTAGCAAACCGATCACATTTGAATCTGTAAAATGCATCACCATTTTACACCTGCTATGTTATGATCATATGATGTTCACCGATGCTTATTTATCTGTTATATCATCTGTTACTGTTATATAATGATATTCTGTTATTTATATCAGTTTATCACACTGCAAATTCCTTTTAGATTAGAATCACTATGGGTTGAAATGATACATACCCGAATGGACTTTAGAATAGGGGAAAATCGTTATGGGCTGAAATGATAGGCCTGAATGATTTTCAATTATTTCATTTTACTTGGGACTGTGGGTTTGAAATGATAAAACCCGGGTTTTCTTTGTAAATTACGGGTTGAAATGATATATTATCCGTATTCACTTTACCTAGGCTAAAAAATGTTATACAGACTCGTGGTTAAAATATGTTTTTCTAAAAATTTTAAAATATTTTAGAAATGTAAATATTATAATATTTTGATTTAAACTTAATTAAAAATGATTTTTTTAAAGTATTGTTGATTTTCTGAAAATTTATAAGTGAAATAAATTAATGGTAAAGTTAGGAAATGTGATATGTAAGTTATTTTGGAAATTATAATTTGGTGATAAATGGAATTTAAATAAAATATGAAATATGATAAATTTATGATATTTTGAATTAAAAAGAATTTAAAATGATTTTATAACATATTAATAATTTTTGAATAAAGTTAAAATGTGAAATGAATGAATATTTAAGTTGAATTTTGAAATATAACTTTGATTAGAAATTATGAATTTTGTTCAAAAGTGAATTTTTGAAGGTAAGTAAATAAAATGAAAATAAGTTATACTTGGAGATTTAAACTTAAGTGTTAAGTTAAAATTTAATTATAAAGAATTGAAATTTAATGTTTGAATTTAATATGTGAATTATTATTAAATATTGACTTTTGAATGGAAATTTAACTTTATAAAATCATGAATATAAGGGTATTTAAATGATTGTTTTAAAGTGAGAAATTATGATTTTTATAAGTTAAAAATGATTAAAATTAAAACATAATTGTTTATGAAACTGTATTAAAAACCCTAAATTTTTAAATAACAGCATTTCTAAATGCTATCATTTCTCAAGTAAAGGATATTACAACATTTGTAAATGTTGTAGTTGATACAATGAACTATAAGGAAAAATGAACTAGGGGTTATTATAGCAATTCGTAAGTGCTGTAGTTGCAGAATTGACTAAAGCTTTTATTTGAAACTAAAACCTATTACAGCATTTTTTTGTAAATGTTATCTTTGTTAAAATGAATCGTTTTCAAATGTAAATTTACCATAGCATTTTCTAAATGCTGCGAAAGTTGAAATTTCATTGTTTTAATAAATTGAAGTGGATAAATGAATTATGAAAATGGTAAAATTTTTAGAATTGAATATTGATTATTAAATATAACAACTTCATTTTTAAATGATTTAAATGGAATATTTAATTGGTTTAAATGGAGTATTTTGATTTGAAATATAAACCATTTTGAAATGTGATTTGAAATGGTATTTAAATTAAATAAAAATGAATGAGTTTTTGGAAGAATATGATATTTTAATATTTTAAATGACTTTGAAATGATATTGAATTTTTAAATGATATTTGATTTAGAAGTATAAAATACCATTTTGAAATTTTAACCACGGGATGTATTTAATTTTATAGTTTGACCGATTCTTAGAGGATGGGCGATCCCGAGCATCCTTTAAGTTATTGTATATTACTACTACAGTTCACTTGAGTTGGTTTACATTATATAAGTATATATGTCCCGACTCGAGTGCTTTGTGTTTTACTTTACGCTCGAGTCAGCCTGTGTATTTACAGCATAGCTTTGGATTTCTTTTCGGAAGCTAGGAATCGTTGGAGGTCTGCTTGTTTAGTTATCTATTCCCTTTCAGTTTCAGTTGTTCTATTTCAGCTCTGGTATTTATAAACTTCTATGTATTTGAGATTTCTATTGTATATTTTTTTCAGACTGATATTGTGTAATGTTTTTGAGAGTTTGTTATAGTAGCTTCATGAACTACTATGGTATTTTAATTTCTGCTGCGAGTTATTCTGATATTTCTGTGTCTATGATTCTGTGATTGTATTTCATTTGCTCAAAATTTATTTACAATGCGGTATTTTGAGCAATTCAAGTTCGGCATGTGTGGATGCGAATGGCTGAAAATATTGGGTTGTTACAGCCCTTTTCGAAAGCATTTAGGAAGTCGCTAAATGTGATGACCCGGAATTCCTAACAATTTAAATTGGAATATTTAATTGATTATAAATATTTAAAAAGTTAATTTATAACTTGAATTTAAATATTATTATTAATAGCAATTTAGTTATTAGATTTAATAGCGTAATATTTTGAAAAAAGTAGTTCCATTGGATCCGTAATATTGTATTATTATCGGATTTCAATTTTCGTAGCGTTTGGAGTTACCGTTTGTCCGTACGGGTGAGAAACGTGTTGAAAATTTAAAATCAGTAATTTAATATTTAAACTCGATTCATAAAGCTATCTTTCACATATGACTGAATTAGGTTCCGAAACACGTTCCATTGTGTTTGGAATGCGAGTAAAACTTTATAAACGCCTGTCGGCATGTCTGATTCGAAGTTCGAGATTTCGAGTTATGCTAAACGAGATATTTTGGAAATTTAATAATATTAAAAATATAAAAGTCAACCAGCCACCCTATATCGTACTCGAGCCACCCTACCTTCTGAAATGCGCAGATCTACTTTCCCATTTCTCATTTAACCACGCTCAACCCTCCTTCTATAAATAAAAAAAAAGAGGATTGCTGCTTCGATCATGGCCGAACTCAGTTAGGTAATCCTCTTCATTAAGCATTAAATAAATAAAAAAATCTAAATCCCTCGTTGTTATTTTTCCTCTATTCGAAGGCCGATCCTTTGTAAAACAAGCAGCAAACTATTCAAATCAAATCTATCCCCTAAATAAAATTAGAAAATTCGTTGCTTCGAGTTGTGCAGACGAGAACTTTGTCCTTTGTGAGTTTTGCCGTGTGCGATAATGTTTTGGCAATCGACGGCTTGGACGAGGAAGTGGCAATGTCGCGAGGGTAGGCGAGGTTGCGGTTCTAGGGGGGCCTTACTTTGGAATCGATGTGAAGTGCTCGATGTTGGGTGATCTTGGATTCGTGACCGTCGAATCGGATAAGGCCATTCGAATTCAATTCGATGTCGAGGTGGATTTTGGACCGTTAGTTTGGGGCAGGGATTGCTGTCTAAGGATGTACGCCTTGCGGTGATGGCTCAAGCCTGATGGTGGTCGCGTTGTTTGGTGGCGGTGGAAATCGCGTGGTCTGTCTTCGCGATGGTGAGGAAGATCTGCTGAGTCTGGGTTCATCTTTCTATAAGGTATAGTAACATTGATTTTTAAAGCTTTGATTTAAAAAAAAGGGTAAATTTAGAGTTGCTGATTTCAACTAGTGAATTAACATAAGGTTTAAACAATTTATTTTGGGATCAGTTATATATATATATATAGGACGGTAAGTAAATCTGGGAATTTTAATAACACTTTAAAATTTTAAAGTGGACTTCAATTCGAACAAATTGGTTTAAATAAAGTTTATTAATAATTTAATTAAACATTAGTAAATTTAAATTATCGCATGAAGTAATTAATTTAAATAAAATTTATAGTTAAATAATTTTTTTTAAAAGGGATAGTTGATTGTTCGATTATGTAAGATATTAATAAATCGTATACCTGTTTATACAAGGTTAAAATCTGAAAGGAAACAAGTCGAGATGGATAGGATGGAAAATTAAAAAGCAAAGGTGAGTTAATCTCACTCTTTTGGACTTTTATTTAAATTAAAATGGTTGAATTTAAATAATTGATTGAATGATTGAACTAATTTGATGTGCTATATTATATATAGTAGTATATAGTATATATTGGGTGATTGATTTCCCGCATTATATAGCGGATGAGACCCTATGCGCCGCATAGTAGCGGATGATATTATATAAATCCCATATACCGCGATATTCCACCTCGAAGTAGAATTGGTACTGTGCTAACATCCGTGGATGTAGGGAAGCAGGCTGGAGGGATCCAACTGGATTCCTCACAATATAGAAATTATTTTCATAATTGATGATGTATTTTATTTATATACCGTGAAAGATAAATTTGGAAATTTGCACTGTGTATGATTGAATAGGTGTAATTTGGGATCCTAAAATATAAATAAAATAAATTAGGTGGTTTGATAGGTAATTACTTAATGTAATTAATAAAATATAATTACGTAAGGAAGTAATTAATAAATAATTACCGGATGTAATTAGATGAATGATGATTTGTTAATAGAAGTAAGTTGGGTATAATTACTTTATGTAATTAATCAAGAGATTAATTAAGATAATAAATTAAGGAATAATTAATCTATTAAATGAAGTAAACAAAAAGGTGGATAATTACAGGATGAGATAAATCAAGAGTGATTAATATTTGTGGTTTAATTAATGATTAATTATTAAATGTAATTAATATAGATTAGGATTAATTGAAATGTAAATGGGAAATCATTAATTCATATAATTAATGACGTAACTAAAAATTGGTTAACTAAGATTTATTAATCAATACTAAGTGATTTATGAGAAATTGATTAATATAAGTAATTTAGGATTAATGTAATTAATTACAGTTAATTAATGTGTGAAGTATTGAAAAATTGATTACTGTTATGGTTAAGAAAAATTAATTTGTGTAATTAATTAAAGATAATTACTTGAATGTAATTAAAGGATAATTAATCCAGGGTGATTAATTAAGATGAATAATGAAGGGATGATTGACTAATTGATTTGAAATTAATCAATGACAAGTGAAGAAATCTAAGTGATTGAGGTTAGAAATTCAATTAGAATTAATTAAATTAACTTTGGTAGCGATCAAGCTTTGCTTATGGATGATTGAATGGCATTGAATGCTTTGAATGAGTTGATATCTCTGATATGAAATGTTGTATATTTCATTTGGATAACTTGGGTTAGGATGACATGAGACTCGAAGAGACCGAGGTCAGGTATTGGAAAATATCCGAAACCACTTCGAAGTTTTATAGATTGATATGTGAAGTCTATAGGCTGGAATGGAATGATTTAAGTAAATTGGGCTATTTAATCCAAATTTTGGTACTTAGAAAATTGATGTGTGAAATAAGTGATGTCTATAACGACTTATGACTTTGTAAATTGATACGAGTTACCCCCGGGTTTTATATAAGTTGTTTGCTTTGGCATTCCATGTTAGTTGGGTTTACTCACGTTGGTTTCCAGCCTGACCCGGGTGTTACTTTGATGTAATGCTCGGATCAGTTCGAGTATTACAAATTTTCAGGTAAGGACGTTCTGGAGCTCAGGAGGCGAGCTGGATGGCAAGAACGTATGGAGTGTTTCCGCTATATTATATTGGTATATATCTGAGACATGTTGATTTGTATATGTCGAGTGTTTGAGTACGTGTGTAACTCTGATGTATTAAAATGTAACCGATAGATATAGTATTCTTTTGTAAACTGTTATTATTGATATTATATTTTGATCCGTTGCGAATGTGAGAATTTGTGTTGTGTTTTCTGTTTCGTCTTCTTCTATCTCTTTCTTCTTTTTCCTAACTATCTGGAATTTTCGAGATCGAAAATTTCGGGTCATTACAGTTGGTATCAGAGTAGAAGGTTAGGCGAGAACCTTAGATCTAGTGGGGATTACTCCTTAAATAGAGTCTGTAATACTCTAGGATGAGTTGAGTATATATATGAGAGCGTACTTGTTATTTACTTATATAAAGGTTTTAAATGATTTTATATAAAAATATATTTTGATATATAAAGCAATATTTCCTTTTAATAAATATTAAGGTGATTGGTTGTTAAATTATTGGAATTAAATTAAGAAGTAATATAATACAACCAAATTGAAATCTTGAATTGGAATTAAATTAAGTAGTAATAGAAATACAACAAAATTAAAATTAAATAAAGATAAGTTTGAAATGGATTCAGAATTAAATGGTATAAAGAGATAAGTTGATTTGATTTAAAGGATTAAGTCAACATTTAAAAATTTAACTCGAGTTTATATAATTCATGATGGTTTAAATTTGAAATTTGAATTTAATTCACTCAAATTGGATCTGATTTGAATTAATTGGATTTGAGATTGAAGATGTATAATTTAAAATTTTAAAATGGAAATTTTGGATTGGATTAAAATGAAATGATTTGAAATTGAAGTGGGTTCAACTGATATTAGTCCAAATTGATTGGAATAATTTGGAATTTTAATTAAAGTTGGATAGGTTTGAAATCAAATGGAATTTGATTTGAATTTGGAAAGAAATCATGATTCAACGTGAATTGGGGTTAAATCAATTTCAATGGAAATTGAAGTCATTCAAATTGGAATTGAGACAATTTAAATGGAAGTGGAACTTTAAATTGAATTGATGGGGAAGTGAACAGTTTTGACTCTAGACTATTTTCAATATAAATTGTTTCAATATAAACTTATTTTTCTAAGCTATTTAATATATACACCCTTTCTTTTTCAAAGCCAAATTATTTTATATTTGTTTTACAATTATTTTTGGAACTATTTAACTATTTTTCAACTGTTTTATAAACTGATTAATATGTTTCAACTATTTTACAAATTATTTATTATTTTTCAACTATTTTGCAATTATCTAAAATTTCTGAGACTATTTAACTATTTTCCAACTATTTTATTGCTATTTTGCAAACTAATAATTATTTTTCAACTACTTGCCCGTTTTTAAAATTTTCAAGCAATTTACTAAATATAAACTGGTCGGAGTTCGAACTGTTATTGATTAAATACCCAACTGGGATAAGAATTGAAGTGATAATCCAAAATGGGAATTAAGGCAATTGTGATTATGTGGATAGAAATTAAAGGAAATGTGAATAGAAAGAGAAATTGATTTAGTTAATGATCAAAGAAAATAAATACGTAGGATGTACGTATATTATTCTATTCGCATAGTGATTTGATCCAGATTCGAGCACAGAATTTCGAGATAGTTTATCGATCCGAGTTGGGATTTTTCACTCGATTTTTGACGGCGAACCTAGATATAGATTGTTGATTGGTTCTAGATATTCTCTATCATAGTTATCGCTATGAAGGAGAATGACGGTTTCTGATCAAGAAACCAGATCTGTGTCCGCACTGGAAAGTCGGGTGGACGATACTAGTTCGGAAGTGAAATTGTGTGATCGAGTGAGCGATCAGATTGGTATAGCGTACGGATGATATGTGTACATCGTACGGGTTTAAATGAAATTGATATTGGAAATTATGGATAAGAATGTGAAATGATTTCTTCTGAAATGAAAGTATATTTTGTGAAATATACAATGAATAAAGGTGAAAATTGAATATTCTTTATGATGATAAGTAAGATGGAAACAACTTTAAAAAAAGAGTAATCAAATTTAAATATTTGATTTTGAATAAACAAAGTTATATATCTTGGTTATATAAGGTAAATCTCCCTTTGTGAATCTATGCCAAAAGAAAAAGATTTTGAAAATGTTTGACGTACAAAAGAAATTTTATACAAGTTTGAAATGATCCAAAGCTTTTAAAAACTATATATATCAGTATATATATATGTAAAGGATCTTAAGAAGATTTTGGAAAAAGGTTTTGGGAACCTTTGGATTTGGAAAGGCTTTTGATTTTTGGATAAAACCAATATTGGAATTTGGAAAGCCTAGTTGAGAATTATCGATTTTGGGATAATCAATTTTGAGGAAAAGGAGATTTATATGAGATTCATACTAGGCGTATGATTTGGAAGATACTATATGTGTATAGTATAAAGTGTTTTGATAATGGCTCTTGGGAAAGAGGCGCTCCCTTGAAATGAACTTCTCAAGAGTGCCACCGGGTGGTGCTGCCTTGAACCCTAAGGGGGGGGGTTCTAAAGTTGATCCTGTGAGGAGTTCGAACAAAACTAGTTCCTGAGGATTATGAGTAGTGTGTAGCGAAAGTCGAGGGGAGTTGATGCCTACAGAGGAATTTGGGTTATGCTGTGACGACAGTGTAACTCGATGTCATTGCAATCTAATGCAGACCTTAGTGAAAGTCGTGTGTGCCCCTGAGAGCCAACAGTCTGCGTTTGATTTTATATCGGTAGACTATGACCAATGGTTACATATCGAAAGTCGTGTGTGCCGCTGAGAGCCAACAGTCCGCGTTTGATTTTACATCGGTAGACTGCGACCTATGTAGGAGTAGAGAAGTTTCATTTTTGACAGCGAAAATCAAGGGTGTTGATGCCTACAGTTACATGGACTTTTGCTACAATGGCAACGTAACCCTAGAATGTAACTACGATTTGTTGTGGGTTCCATGGCGTAATCGAGGGGGCGGAGTGCCTACAGCTAAATGGACTTTTGCTGCGATGGCAACATAACCCAGGATGTAACTACGACCATGGATGGGGATGATGATTTCCAGAGCATTCTCAGCAAGATGTTTCCTCTATTTTCAAAAACTGTTTTCTATATTTTCAATAAAATTATTTTTCCAGGTATTTTCACTAGCTGTTGAAATGGGCTTACCAAGTACTTATAGATTTTCAGTCCTATGCCTGATCAATGTATGACCGAATTTCTATGAGAACAAGAATGGACTGGTTGAGACACCGAGTTATAAGAAGTATTTTTATAAAAAGCTATTTTAATAATATTATGAGAATTTAAAAGTATTTCTAAAATTTTAAAATAAAAGTGTTGGAATTTTGGAAAATGAAAGAAAATCCAAACTAGAATTATGAAAAAAAGAAGATTTGAACTTAGGAAAATTTAATGAAGTGATTTTTTGGAATAAAATCGAATATTAATTTAAAAGTTGGAAGTAAGATAATTAGCTAAATAAATTATTTGATAGAGTGTATTAATAAAATTTAACCCGGTTAAATAAATGGATTATAAGTTAATAATGGAGTTTGGAAATGAACTCGAATTTTAAATAGAATTCGACTTGGATTTGATCTTTACTACTAATAATGAAAGATCCTTCAACCACCTTCAACCGTATCTTTTTGAAATCCCTGAAGTACCCTTCATTCGCATAAGCATACTTCCCACCGCATCCATTCGCATATGCTTACTTGCATCCATTCGTCTCATTCCTCTTCCTCTCCAAGATCCTAATTCTCTTCCTCCCCGAATTCAACCACGAAATTCCCGCTTCTATTCATCCCTAAATTCAATCTCACCACTAACCTAGCTTCCATGGCAACCTCCCTCACCGTCCATCTTCCTTAACAGCGACTGCCCAAATACGATCCAGCAACATATTTTCTAGGGTTTCCTTCTCACCAATCTGATAGCTCAAGCGGCAGGCGGTTTCTCCTGTTTTCTGTTTTCAAAACAAGGTATACTTCTTTCTCTACATGCTTCGACCACCGGCAGTTTTTACACGGTCTCACTGTTTTCGGTTCTCACTTATTGTATTTCTTCGATTTGATTTATGACTCGCGAATGAGCTTCAGTTTGAACAGCTTTCTTGAGTGCTGATTGGAGGGTATGAGATGATGTTATGTGTATTAGTTAATATCAAGTGTCCAGTGATTTCGTTTCGATTGGATGAGGAGGAGTGTGTAAAAAGGCTAGCCTAAGGTACTGGAGTTAGATAAGGATGATAGCTTAGCTAACAAACTAATAAAAAAAAGAGATGTCGGAAGCTACCCAAAGAAGGGAATACCGGAATATTAAGCAAAAGGCGAAATGTGATTGGCTCATGCTGAGTGATGTACCGAAAGCGTATTTCTAAGCAAAGATGTCCAACGGGAATAATTTGAATATCTTTGGCAGATTGATCATGAATGATGAAGAATACGAAGGAGATAAAGAAGGGTTTGTGAACAAACCAATTGCTTACTATGAGAATCTTTTCAATTTGAATCAAATCTTAAAAAAGTTTTCGACAGTAGTATGCAAAAATATAATATCTATTTGCTGTACTTGCAGCAGAAGAAGAAAAAATGGCGTGAGCTATGACATTCTCCATTTTGGCCTTTTATTTAGCTTGCAGCCTGCTATTTGATGGTAACTTCTTTGTTTTGTTGCTAGAACATCGCATGCTATGCTATGATTTTTTTCTATATATATTCTCTCAGACGTTAATATAATATACATATTTCTCTATTGCGGATTAATATATGTAAGATAGAGCCCATTTGCTTGGAGCACCCTTCCATACAGGGCCTGACAATTTTAAAAAGATACATTGCAGCCCAGTCCGTAAGGCCTGCTAACACATCCACTTTTCCCCGAGCAGGTTTTATACCTTAGTAAACTGAAGGTGCGAAGATGTTGTTTGCAAAATTTTAGTAATATATAAAAAAGCACATGCTTCAATTAATTAGCAATTTGAAGTTTTTAATGCATTGATTTGAAGAGATGCTTTAAAGAAATAGTATTGTGTGGAAGGAAGTACAAGTTGAGGAATTTGTCAATGCTCATCAAAAAAATAGAAATAAATTTTTATATAAACACTTATATGGTTTCTGATCCAAATGATGTTTAAATTTATCTTAAATATATGCAGTATTATTGATTTATACTTTTTTGATGGATGGAGAGTGAACCTTCAATCAAGGCTAACCTTAACATTGAATACACTGCTTCTTTTAATTATACGTTTTGATTTGTTTGTATTTTGAACTATTGTACATAATACTACTTTTAGTGTTCAAATTGTATAGTAAAATTTCTATTATGACTTTGCCTTTGTTTTCTTCTATTGCAGATGATGTGGGAGAAGATATATTCATCAGATTTGGTTGCTGATGTAGAAAAAAGGTGTTTTTAATGTGAAAGGACAATTCAGCATGTTTATTTCCTACAATGAGACTTTTTCTTAAGCCCTCCAAAGCAATGGCATCAGATGGAACTTTTGTTCAGGTTTTTTTCCATTTGTCATTGACTCCTTTGTTAAATTTTCATCTTGGAAAAGCATTATTCATAAGACCATTATTGGAAAAGTAACACTAAAGGAGTTTCCATGTTGCAAAAATAAAAATAGTTACATTCATAATTGATATCTTATGATTTTTCTCACGGTGTAAACTTACAAGTTGAGTTTTTTTTAATTTATTTTTAATTTTATAGTATGCAAGTAGTTTTCAATGCACGATATATTAATGCACAGTATAAGTTGATGCTAATACCTTTGCTAATTCATGAGAAAGGGATATGATACCATTATGTACAATATGGTCTCTTCACCTTTGAGTAAATAAAGAAAATACTGTATATATGCAACCTATATGAAAAATTGAAGCAGAGTGGTCCATCGATTGATATTTACTTTAAACTTTCAGATTACGTTGAGATTTGTTGTTATCTTGATACATATTTATGACGACATAATCTGATAATAGATTGAATAAATTAAGAACTGAGATAGGTTAAGCTAATTAAATATATCATTAGATAAATTATTATAAGAAGTTTCGAGTATAGAAGTAATAATAAATCTTGATATATACACCTTTATGACGATGTACTCTAATACATTTGAATAGTCAGTTTGCAATAAGTTAACGCAATCTCCTAGTCACTTTGCTCCATTTGCATCTGTTTTACCAAAATAGTCAACCAATTAACATTTCATGAGTGAATATTTAAACACCTAGAAGTTTATGAATGCAAATCGTTCAAATTTTAAGCATAGATAGAAGTCTGCACTTCAATATTTAATAACTGGACTATATTCATGTTTAACTCCTTTCTGCAAATTTTGCATAACATGGCTGTAAATTTTAGGCACATATTTTCCTTTTTTCTGTAGATAATGATAATTCAATGAATTAAAAATCAATCGTGTCTTTTTGAAATCCATGAAATGTCCTTTCTTAACCGCGTCTACCTGCCTTCCCACCGTAATAAGCCCTAACTCTCATTTCTTTCTCATTGAAAAAATGATGTGACTCTAGATCCAATGTTGTTCCAAAAATCCCCCGTCTTCCCCATCAGCTCAATTCAAACTAGATTGCTAATTTCGTTAACTGATTTCATTGCTACCTGCAACCTTGCCTATTACTGCCAACTGTTATTCGATATATAAAATTTAAGTACTTCAATGTTACCGATTTTTTGTTTAGATTTTCCTTCTAATTTGTAATGTTATTTCATAATAGGAAGGGGAAGAAGGATTCGTAAGGGGAAAAAGAAGGCAGTGGTTAGGTTGGTCATTGATATGCGGTCAATGATGATAATTCAGTTGCTGTCTTAAACCCTGAGACAATGGAAATGTTTCAATCATGGCCATTCGATTTTGTTGAAGGTATCTTTCTCTTCATAGTTTTTTTAATAAATATTAATCGGATACTAGGGCTTTTTATTTTGCTTTGATTTACGATTAGGTTGCTGTGTTGCGATGCTGATTTTATATTAGAGTTAGAAATTCAAATCAGGTGATCCTCATTGCATGTTTTTTCCTACTATTTTTTTGCTTTGATTGACCTAATATATGCATGCTAAATTTCAACTCCTAATTACTTACTAGGAATATGTGATTAATGCAAGCATACACTCTTCATTACATTATCCTAACCGACCAAATTGTTTGAAATGGTAACACTTTCGCAATTGGTAATAGCATTTGGTTTAAATCAATGTTTTGGGGATTTCTAAACCCATTATTTGACCTAACACTGTTTGTTTAAGAACTTTCTAATTGATTTTTGTTCATTTCCTACAGTATCACATATGTGCCTTCTACTATCTTCTCTCAAAGCGGGTTACTTCAGTTTTGTTATTAAATGTAATTATAACAGGCAAGATACTTTGAGTAAGAGTTTGTTTGGACTTGAAAAGCATATGTCTAAAAGATTTTGAAAAATAGTTAATGATGAGCTCTCCCATAAGATGTTAACTTCAAATCCAAACTTTCATGGAGCACTGAATTAAGTTTACAAAATTTTGTTATGTCTAAAATGTTTGAAAAAAGTCTTCAATTATTGACGTGTCCACCAATGGTTATTTTTAAAATTTTGAATTAGATTAGTTCACTAAACTGCCATGTTAGCTTTATAGTGAAAGGATAATAATGGTACAACTAGATACTTTTTGTTCAATTACAAAAAAAATTGTTTATATATATATATAGGTTTGATAATCTACAAGGAGACCATGAAATGTAGATGTTCATGCAGAACGTGTTATTGGTGTTTCTTTCTATCAAATCATATGTTTCTACATGATTATTCAACGTAGCGATATGTATGTGAACATTGTATTTTGTTCTAATTGAAGCCTGTCGTTTCTTTTAAGGATAAAATAATTATAGCAATGGCATTTAGCTCATTAAAAATTCAAAGCTATCTTTTTTGTCTTTATTTGACACCTCAAATAATGATTTATGTTGTATCTTCCAAGTTGTGATACAATGATGTAATAATGTAAATAACCACTTTAAAAGAAAATAAAGCGTCTATTTTAACAAACAGTGCCTGCAACTGAATATGGTATTGAATATCACAAAAATATTATAAACTAGCTGCTTTGTTTCACATAGTAATACTGTAACTAACGAGAATCAAGTTTAGCGATTTTTTTTGGCAATTTTTTCTAGCTTCCTCTTAGTATGCAACTATCTATTTTTAATAAGAGTTTTTTCTTTCATGTTACTGAAGACTGGCAAATAATTTATATCTTTGTTGTCCAAAAATTAAAAGAAATGATAGTAAACATGGTGTTGTTTAATAACAAGGCTTTTATCTTCATAAAGCGATAACTGATATCACAAGATTTTTTTTTTGAATACCCACCAAAATAGCCCATTGTCCCTTATGCATCATGCACAGCTCTAGCACATATTCCAAGTTAAGTTTCAAATACATAATAAAATTCATAAGAATGATTTTTATTTACATTTAAATCTAAATCTAAAAGTCATCAATCAGAGTTTCAGCTAATTGCCGATGTTCTTAATTATCAATTATATGCTTTATATTGGCTTTCAGCTATATTGTTATCTTAGACATAATAAGAGTATTAACAAACAAAGAGGATTTTTTTATGTTTTGGATTTTATTTTGTAGTGTCATTATCTTAAACCATTTACACCTACATGTTTCTTGATATGTAGGAATTTTAAAATAAAACTGATCTAAGATAAATAATGGTGAATGAGCAACTTATTATATTACAGAACAGACTATTTTTGTATGAAAGAGGATATGGTTGAATATATTTAAGCATACACTTATTATATTTTGGACCAATTATAGTATATTATCATTGCTCTTTAAATCTTTAACACTGTTGATCACTATAAACAAGCCAGTGTGTTATACTAGCCCCTACGCGTTGATGAATCTGATCAATGACCAAAATGCCTCCAAAAAACCTTTAAGACCAAAAATTATGATTATATATAATCAATAGTTCATTCACTACTTAGACAACCGGTTATTTTCTAATTAATTTGTTCATAATTTTTTTGTTAAAAGTGTATGTCCACCTATGCTTATGCACAAATAGTCTGCAAACATATATGATAATGTACTATGAAGAAATTAGAGCTTGAGATGTGAAGAAAGTTTACCAAATGATTAACATTTGATAATTAACTAATGAAGCATGCCTCATTGCAGTTTATGACATCATAACAGTAATTATCCACGTTGTTGCATGCACAAAAATGACGCACTCCAAGGCTATAAAACCAAATCGAACGGTATGCATATGAACGGAAGATAGTAGCAGTATAACCCATAACAGGCATAGACCGCATGGTAAGAAGCACTTGTGCAGGCAGTAGGCATGGCTGAACCTGTGATATGAAGTTTGGAGGCATTTCAGACAAGGTGTAAAGATGTAAGTGCGATGGCTGACATGGAAGCTGAACGGATGATTTACTTGATATTAAGCTTCAACAAAGAGAATCCACCTAATAGTACTCAAAATAAGAAAGTGTAGATTGATAAATGAAACATGGATCAGATTGCAGATGTGACATTAGAAGGCAATAAAGAATAGAGTAGCAAACCTGAATAGTACAAAATTTAGTTAGGTGCTACTTTTATAGGTATTGTTGATCAAGTATTAATGTTTTAGATAAAATGACCAACTAGGCCTGATATGTTTTAGCTGATCAACTCAACTCTTGCATGTCTAGTGTTAATATTTCGTACACTTAGCTGTTTATATGTGTATGTGGGCATCAATCTCGACCATAGAGATCGCTGATCACTTTGTTGAATCTACTGGTTTCAGCTCTTTATATTCTAAACATGTAATTATACCATTCAATGAAAATATCTTCTTTTGAAATGTGATCTCGAATGAAGAGATATCTCACACCTCTATTTAGTATGAGAATAATGCACATGTTTATTTGGCAAATAAATGGCAGTTTTGCTATCACATCTTAATGGAACGTTTAAGTACAATGCCAAAATGTAATAGAGTTTGCATTATCCACAAAATTTGAGTAGATTAACTTCCTAATGCAATATATTCTGCTTGGTAGATAACGCTACACAATTTTTCTTTCTACATGACCAATGAACTAATGAATGTCCTTGCATATGCATGTAAAAGTACAAGTATTATTTCCATTTCCAATAGTATAAAATAAACTAAAACAAAAGAAACTAATGATAAAACCACGAATGCTTTCATGCTACTGGTTCCATGAACATTCTTCAATTATATCCGTCTTTTCGAGCATTGCTTCAGGTTTAGTTTATGCTTACAACGGTACTGTCAAATCTACTTCTATAGGTACAACTATAAATGCAAGACATTGTGATTAAAGCCAGGCCCACCTGGGCGTGCATATATACTCGTAATGAATTAACATAAGTGGAGATGTTCTTAAAATAAAATGGGATTGAATTATAATAGACATGGTTTGAGTTGCAAACAAAACCCAGGTGAGTAGAAATAAATTAAGAATGGCTTTGTATTAATAAAATAAATTCAAAAATAAATTAAGTAGATGAATTAAAATTTTAAAAAGGGTGAACAGATGGGTTAATTGAATAAAATAATAAATGGATGAAGTCCGATTGAATAAAAATTAAATCAAAATTTTAATTGGAATTGGGTTATCGGAATGAACTTAAGTTGTGAGGTGTATTAATTAGAGTAAAATTGCTTAAGTCAATAGAAGCTTAGTTTCGAGTACGAATGGAAGACCATTAAATAAAGTTTGGGTTAAATTTATTTAGAAAACGGATATTAATATAAGCATCGAATGTTGTCAAGCTCAATAAAATAGTTCTAAAATGAAACCAATGCGGAGATGAAATGATATGCAATGAATGGTTGGTGAATAAATTAGAAATGAAATGGAATTAAATACAAAATGAGTTGAAATTAATTTGAAGTGGTTATAAACTAAAATGGATACTCTATTAAGAGAATATCGCCGAATTTGCATAAAAATAGTTGTCGTTTGACGTAAACGAAGGTAAAGAAATTCCATGTATTAATAGAAGCAAATAAAATTGATTTTTGAATCATTTGATGTGAATGTGAGCTGTTGGGTTAAAATAAATTGAATGTAAAAAATTGAGTTGTAAACCAATAAAATTGAACGAAGTGGTATATGAATTGGTTGAAAGCAATTGAATTAGTTTTGAAAACATATAAATTGCTCGTGGAAGTTATTTAGAATGCATTTTTTTTAGAGTTGATGTGTTGTAGTTGTTGAAGTAAGAGAAATGTTATAAACATCATATATATAGTGCTTACATGTTTAAATTGAGTAAGTACAGGTACCTGAAGGTCGTTTGGCTGGGTTTGGACGCACTAATTGCTAAAATAATAAGCCGCTTGCTTAAAATGCTAAATAAAGGTACGCATACGCAATAAAAATAGGAAATATGAACTTTTTTGTTTTTCCGACTGTGTGGGTCGATGTATATATATTTATATCTCTTGTCAAATTGCAAAAGCTCCTTCGTACAAAGGTGACTCTGCCAAAATTTTAGAATTTTTTTTGTTAGCGACAAAACGTCTTTAAATTGGAAATTGAAATAAATTAGTGGATGAAACTAAATTAAATAATGATACGAGTTAGTTATAAATGAAAGATAAAATTCAATATTCAAAATTGAAAATAAATTGAATTCATATGAAAATGAGGAAAACTAATTTGAATAGAAGTAGATGTGAAAACCTCTGTAAGGAAATGTATAAAATGATTTTAAAAACTATGATTGGTTATTATTGCTAAATAGGATATGCAGGTATTATAAAGGGAAAGGAAAATTGGTTATGATTTCAGAAGATAAATTTGAATTGTTTGACAAAAAGGTATGTGTTTAAATATCTGTATGGAATTTGATTGGGTTTTTGATCTAGACACTTGGCTTTTTGTTTTCTTTTGGAATTTGGGATCCTGTAGAGGCATTTTGTAGTTGTACCGAGCTAACCGCGCAAAGGAGACGCTGGCAAAAATTTTGGAAATTTAGAGAGTTAGAAAATTTTTCGAAAATTTTTGATAATTCAAAATTTGGTTTTAAATTGAAATTTGAATGATTGAGCAAAAGGGTATTATTTGAAAACTGTGGGAGAATTTGGGAAGTTAGTAAGAATGATAAGGGGTCTTTTATAAAAGACAGCTGGTCGGATGTTGAACTGTTGGTTTTGGGGGAAAAGTAAACGGGTATTGGACCTTCTTCCTAACTAGTAATTTCGGGGATGAAATTCTTTTAAGAGGGGAGGAATGTGATGACCCGGAATTTCTAACAATTTAAATTGGAATATTTAATTGATTGTAAATATTTAAAAAGTTAATTTTTAACTTGACTTCAAATATTATTATTAATAGCAATTTAGTTATTAGATTTAATAAACTGAAGTTGGGTAAAATGTTGAATCTGGAGTTTTAAGCCTATTAAAAATAATTTGAAGGCTTATAAAATTTATAATAATGATACTGAAGATAATAGAATGGTTGAAATTTAATTTAAAGGTGAATTGTTCAATTTTAATAATATATCGTCTAATTTGATATTTAAAAATAGTCTTTCGAGGCATAGTCTTGGATTTTGACGAAACCAGTTCCATTGGATCCGTAATATTGTATTATTATCGGATTTCAATTTTCATAGCGTTTGGAGTTACCATTTGTCCGTACGGGTGAGAAACGTGTTGAAAATTTAAAATGGGTAATTTAATATTTAAACTCGATTCATAAAGCTATCTTCCACATAAGACCGAATTAGGTTCCGAAACACGTTCCATTGTGTTCGGAATGCGGGTAAAATTTTATAAACGCCTGTCGGCATGTCTGATTCGGAGTTCGAGATTTCGAGTTATGCTGTGACGACTCGAATTTTTTAAGCAATTTAAATCGGAATATTTAATTGATTTTGAATATTCAATAGAGTAATTTTGAACTTGAAATACGAATATCACGATTCACTTGATAATTTAATTATTGAATTTAAATAATTTAAAATTGGATGAAATGTTGAATCCAGAATTTTAAACCTATTAAAAATAATTTGAAGGCGTATAAAATTTATATTGATAACACTGAGGATAATAGAAGTTGAAAAATTGAAATTAACAGTAGTTTGTTCAGTTTTAAAAATATATCGTTTAAATTGAATTTAAAAATAGCCTTCCGAGGCGCAGTCTCGGAATTCGACGAAACCAGTTCCATTGGATCCATAATATTGTATTATTGTCAGATTTCAATTTTTGTAATATTTGGAGGCGTGGTGTGAGCGTACGATTTATTAACACGCTGAAATTTGAAACGAATTTAATAAAGTAACTGGTCAAATTCATAGCACATCAGAGCTTTTCAAAGCATTGTTTGCGAACCGTATCAAGCACGCTTCCTTTGCCTTCTCGAATACGCTTATCTCTTTTATTTTCGTCCATATTTATTTGCAGAGGTTATGGCCGAGCTTCCTCACAAGAATTCATTCAGAAATCGAAAGCTACATTCTTTCCTCTCTTCCAATTTTATGAATTCTTTTCGTTCGAAACAAAAATTACAGCCGAGCCCTTCTTATTCACGTCTCGCACCCTTGTTCTTCTCCTAATTCGAACGAAACAAAAAAAATGGCTGCCTTGAGAATTTATGAACGACGGTAGCTTATACCAAATTGGAATCGATTCGCCTTCGGTCTTTGCCTCGCTAGGGTTCACTCGCGCACATTGATTTGGGGCGACTCGAGTTAGGTCAGGTTGTTTGTGCCAGAATTCGATCGCGTGGCCAGGACTGGATGCGAGGAAGTGATGGAGGCCGCACGACGTGGGTTTCGTGGATGGCACTCGCGAATAGGGTGAGGATTCGATAGTGTTTTGCGCGTGTGGTTTCGCGTTGGGGCTATGCGGTCATTAATGGAAGGAGCATCGAGTAGGGGTTAGGGCATAGTTCGTGTGGTGGGGATTGAAGTCCTAATGGCCGCAGCTCAACGAGGTATCGATCTTTGTTTTAATAATTTAGTTTAATTCAAATTTTAAATTGGCAGTTATTCATTTAAATTTAAAAGTGTAATATATATGAACATGTATATTACAGAGAAAGAAAAGGTAAAACAGAGAAAGAAACAAATTTATATTATAATGATAATATGTATATACCAATATACATATTTACATTCCAATTAACTAATTTGTTGGTATATTAAGGAGAATTAAATTAAATTTAGTAGATGGAAATTTTATTTTTGGAAACAAATTTGTTTAACAAACCTATTAAATTTATAGTGTTGCTTAAATATTTTATTAATTCAATCATTAGTTTGAAATAAATCATGGGTTAATTAAATTGTTAAAGTGGGAATTAATTGTAAGACTGATTCGAATATTAATAATTAAATTGTATAATGTTTATTCAAGGTTTGAAATCTGAAAAGAAAACATGCCGGATTGGAATGGGTGCATGCGTAGTCAAAGGTGAGTTAATCTCACTCAGTTATAAGATTAAATTTAAATGATTGATTGTATGGTTGAATTGATTGATGTAGTATAGTATGGTATAATTATGGGATTGGCATATTATATTGTGCTAACATCTGTGGATGCAGGGAAAAATAGGTTGGAGGGATCCAACTGGACCCCTCAACTTCATTTAATTATTTAATATTCTCTGATCTGAATATTTGATATTCTGTAATGAATTATGTGGAAGTATTAGATGCTATAGCTTGATTGTTATAATCGGGCAATATGAATTACCAAATATATAATTTGGGTTTGGGAATGAAAATAAAAGAAATGAAATTGTAAGTAAATAATTATAGAAAGGTTAAATAAATTTATAAATAAACTGGAAAGGAAATAAAGTGTTAAAATTTTAATAAATAAATCTTGAGTATGGGAAGAAAAGTTTAAATAAACAGAAAGTTAATGAACCCTAACTTCAATGTTATTGTTTAAAGGAACAAAACATTTATTTTAAATTTAGGATTTTAAATCATTTAAGAAAAAAAAAAAAGGAATTGGAAATAACCTGAAATTTGTACATTTCAGATAAAGGATTTAAAATCAAACTGAAAACAATAATACAGTCCATAATTAATGAATTTTGAAATGTACTGATAAGTGAAGAAATTTATTTCAAATGGAATAAATTGGGAATCAATTTGGAAAATTGATTTAAATGATTGAGATTGGAAATTTCTCTCTGAATAACCAAGTACGCTTTCAAAGTAAATTTTTAAATATAAATTCAGAGTTTAAAGTTGTTTTAAGAAGTATGATTTTAAAAAAAAAATTATTATTTCTAAATATTTAAATTCTAAAGTAAGTATTTCTTTTTAATCTATTATAGCAATAATTATTTAAAGAGTGATTCAGTATTTTAATTTTAAAAGTGAAATCTAGTTTTATATTTTATTTAGTAACATTAGTTCAAAGAGTCATATAGTATGTATTTTTAACAAATTATTGAAGTAATTTAACTTAATTGTTTTAAGTATATTTTAAAGTAAAGTGTTTTAAATTATTTTAAAAATCTAAAATTTTGTGCTTGGTGATTTCAGAGGAGATAGAAAATATTTGGAGAAAGTTTATTCTAGAAAGAGAAAAGGGTTTTGAAACTGTTTTCAAAGGATTGAAAATAGAAATATATCTTTGAGGATATTTTGAGATAAATAAATAATTTGGGAAATTATTTATTATTTGATGGATGTTTGTGAATGTTAACTGATAGTTAAATAATCGACTATCAATATTGGCCAAATGCGCTGATCGTTTCGAAGAGACCGGGATCGAGATTTATTTCTCGAAAACCACTTCGATCCGGTTTGTACGTTTCGTGTAAACGATTTTGGACTCGAAGATGGAGCAGTGAAATACAAGGGCTAGTCGCTACTAATCCTAAGGATATTTCAAAAATGGATGTAGTAGGAATAGTGCCTTCGGTTCCATTCGAACCAGGGACGGACTTGCATGGATGAATGCTTGCGAAACATCGTCAGGTGGACAATGGGCATTCTAAGAGATATATTCTAAAAAGGTAACGCTTAGCCTCAAGCCTCATCAAATGGGAATGACTAAAAATCAAGGGTTATGCAGCAAGGCTACGTGGGTAGCACCCAAGCAGGGTGAGGTCATTCCAGTCTAGATGTCCCTTTTTATTTCGGCTTAGTGGTGCGGTTGCTGATCCCAACCGCGGGGTGATCTCACTCGGGACTGTCCAGTAAGGGATGGTTCCTGTAACGACCCAGGAATTTTAATAAATTTAAATTTGAATATTTAACTAATTTTAAATATTTATAAGTGAATTTATAAGTCGAATAAATTTTTATTTGAATTATTGGATTTAATTGGATAATTAAATCGATAATTTAATATGTTAAATTATGGAAATAATTGAAAATTGAGTTAAATATAATTGAAAATTATTTGTAAAATTTTATTTTATCATATTGGAGTTAGAATGATATTTTAGAACTTTTAAAATCGAATTAAAAGTTAATTGGTGAAAATTGAATATTTTAATATTTAATTATCGACTGTAAAATAGCCAATTTTTGAACAGTCTCAGAATTGAACGAAACCAGTTCCATTGGATCCGTAATAGTTAGTTATTACTGGATTTCAATTTTCGTGTCAATCGGAGTTATCGTTTGATCGTGGCAGCTCGAAACGCATCGATTTATTTTTAATATTAATTTGACGAGTGAAAATAGCCATTTTTCAAAAAGTCTCGGATTTCGACGAAACTAGTTTCATCGGATCCGTAATGTGATATTATTGTAAGGTTTCAAATTTCAAGTCAATTGGATTTACCGTTTGTCCGGTACGAATTAAAACGCCTAGAAATCGATTTAAATCGGTTTAATTCAAATTGAGCGTTTACAGCCATAACTCGCACATACTTCCGAATTAGCTTCCGAAACCTGTTCCATTGTGTCCGGAACGCGGGATAAACCCTAGGTACGTCAGTTTCGGCGCGTAAATCGGAGTTCGGAATTTACGGATGAATAGTGTCGTTCGTTCTTCTATAAATAGACCAACACCTCTCTCTCTTCATTTAAAAAAAAAAACATGTAACCCTAGCCGCCAGTTAACATTCAATGGCCAGAATTGTCTCTCACTTCTCCCTCAATCTCTCTCAATCTACAAAGATTTAGCCAAAGTGTTCAACACGAAGGTTGGAGAGCATGACGAGAGCTTTAATTTCATACGGAGATGATCGGAAATGGTGCAACGTAGAGGGAGATAGATGGGGCCGACTGTGGCCAGTCACGCACGCATTTCAAGGTGGATAGGGTGGCCGAGTTCACCCTTGCTCTGGCCGAAGTTAGAGCATGTTGAGGCCTTCGATTTGCAACTCCCTGATCGAAGTTTCATGAAGTAAAAATGGTGCAAGATAAAAACCCTAATTTCTTGTATTGGGTTCGGTTTTGAACGTGAGGGCCTGTAGGTTTTTGCGTGGGGAAGATGATGGGGGGGGACGGCTTGATGTGGTTGAGTTTGAGATGGAGGGCTGTGATTCGATTGGGTATGAAATTATATATATAAAGGTTGTAAATTTAGTTATAAAATTTGTGTACAATCTTATAAAAATCATAACTCTTTCGTACGAGGTCCGTTTCGGACGAGATTTTTTGCGTTGGAATCGTATCGACGAGCACTACGCGATGAAATTGAATTGGAGTCGTTTGGAGTTAGTGAGAATTTTGGGTAAAATTAAACGCGCGTTTAATTTTATTCGAAATAAATCGCTAAAACGGAAATTAAAACCAAGGTGAGAACTTCTCACTCAATCGAATCGGTTTCGATTTTATTTTAAATAGTTAGATTTAAAATATTTGAATGCATGTTTGAATGTTGATTGATATCTATTGATTGTTAAAATAGACATTATACACCGTTAGTAAGCGGATGTTATTTATTAAAAACATATACCGCGAATATTTCATAAACAGTGAAATTGGTATTATAAATAATATCAATATATATATATTGGCATATGTATATATTGCAGTTGTTGATTTCCCGTATTTTTTAGCGGATGAGACCCTATTGCGCCGTTATTAAGCGGATAATATTTATTAAAAACATATACCGCGATAATTTCGTACTGGAACGAAATTGGTATTGTGCTAATGTTTTTGAATGCAGGAAAACAGGTTGGAGGGATCCAACTGGATTCCTCAACAGTTTTTATTTGATTTCAGATATTTTGGTATTTGATTGATTATCATATCGATATATGATGTCGTTGTAGTCGTGATTGACTATTTGGTGTGTAGCATCATTGGACCCAGATTTTGGGATTTTAAAATGATTTTTAAAGTGATTTTTGAAAACATACTATATTTTTAGAATTGATCCATTTTAAATAATTAAACGCTATAATTTTTAAAGTTATCAAAATTATGGTTTTTGTGAAATATAGTTAAAAAGCTGATTTTGAGAAATACGGTTAAAAGTTGATTTTTGAGAAATATGGATCAATGATTTTATAAAATAGTTTAAATTGGGAAATTTGAATTTATTTTGAAAAGTTTAAATATAGGCTTTATAAAATTTAATTATTTTTTAAATCAAGAGAATGGTGAAATTATAAAAGAATTTAAAGACGTTTTAAAGAATAATATAAATTGATTTATATTAAGAGATTTATAAATGGATATTTATAAATTGAGATATTGAAATTATAAAACGAGTTTTATAAATGTTTGAATGAAGTGCAAATGGATTGCATAAGTGAATGGAATTTATAAAATTATAAATGATGAAGTTATAAGTGAAATTTATAAATAGTAAGATTTATAAATTTCGTGAAATTATTAAAGAATATATTTGGATAAATAATTGAATCTTATAAGTTATAAGATTTATAATTATGAAGTTTAAAAGAACGATTTTTATAAAATAATCGTTTTATAAGTATTTAACTTATAATATGAACGTTTAGTTTATAATTTAGTGATAAACTGGAATAGGTTAATAAAGGAATTTATAAAAAGGAAATTTTTATAAAGAAATAGAAATGGAGTTTATAAACGTTGTTTTATAAATCCGCAAATGACTTATTTTGATAAGTTAATTGTTATAACTTATAAATGGAGTTATATTCACGTTTTTAGACCGTGAATAATCCTTTGAAATAAAATGCATAGAATTGATGAAATTTGTTAACGTAGTATATTCACGTTTTTGAATAGTGAATAATACGTTAAAGAAATTGTTTTGAATGTGAATGTTTTAAATAGAATTAAAACGATCTAACGATGTTTTAAAATGTGTTGAGATTCGAAACCATAGATTTCAACATTTATTGTTGAAATAGACGTTTTCGAGAAATAAAAGGAAATGGTGGACTATAACACTGTTGTTATAGTAAATGATTTCCGAAAGGAAATGGTTTGAATAGTATTGGGATTTATATATCTATTTTAATTTCGAATCCCTATACTAGTGATTTTGGGTTGTCATAACGGTGTTTTACGCAACATTCGTTTTGGCCCAAATAAATATGTTTAAGTGAATGATTTCCTTAAAGAATGAAATATATACTAAATTTCGATTTAAGTATATTGAATATTTTCCAAGGTCAAAAATAAAAAGATTTGTGAATTACTTATGAATAATAAGTATGGAAATGTTTTCCAATATGAAGTGAATATTTAGAATTTATCTTTTTTTAAGATAAATTGAAATGAATTATTGAAATCATATGCATGGATATTTTGAAATATAAATTCATTATGGAATTTATATGAGAAAGTGGAATTTGTTTAGAAAAATAAATATTGATTTATTTTTGAAGTGTTGAAATTTTATATCTTGTAAAGCTATTTTGGAAAATAAATAATTTGGAAAATTATTTGGAATCTGGTGATGTGTGCATATCCAGTGATAGTTCAATAACCGACTATCAATATTTCCCTTTGAATGGGTAATTGATATGATTTGTTTGAATGTGAATGCTACACTTATTTTTGAATAAGCGCTCACTATTCGGGTTAACCGGGAAAGGACCATGGGGTCGTATAACCCATTCCGAATATGTGATACGTCGTTGTGAATTGCATTGAAGATCGGTGTTGAAGACCCGGTATTTGCAAAAGCGATAGGATGACCTGTCGATTGACTCTGCACCGAGTAGCTACGGTATTGAGTTCTCCATATGTGATGGTGAATCCGATCAGGATTGTGAATATCCGGATTGCAAGGACTTCTTTGTAAGTGCCTTCGGTTTTGTTCGAGCCCGGAACAGACTTGTATGGATTGTATGTCTGACATTACAAGTTGAGATATAAAGCCGATTTCTTTCAAATATATTTCTGTTGGTGGCGGAGAATTTATTCTTTTAGCTTAACACCCTTCTCAGAGACGTACGAGCTCAGAGGTTATATAGTTGAGGTTATCAGCGATATATTCCCAAATTGGTAATGTGACATGCTGAGTGATGCTGAAATGATCATTGTGTTGATTTTTTGTGATAGGATCGTTTATTTGATCGTCTATCCTTGTGATCATTGTGTTGATCATTTGTTGACCCAAAGCATGGCTTTTGTATAAAGTATGTTTTTGTGGACGTGACTTCGTCGAGCCTCACACCCCGTGAATGGTCAAAACAGGAAAGAAGCAGCAAGTTTATGAGGGGTAGCACCCTTTAGGATGTGTCCATTTCCTTCTGGAAAAGGGTGGTATCATGGTATGGAGCCCAGATACTTACTCATGTTGAAAACACTTTGTTATGATTGTGTGAATTGATTACGAGCGCTCGGTGATAAAGGTCCCAAAGGACCGGGGGATGGCATATTCGGTCAGTTGTTACTCAGTTAGGGGTAACCCGGCCTTGTGTTGGTAGAGATCCGGTTTGGTTCTCGGGGATGTCCATCCAGAGGCATTCTCATGTGGCAATGGAAAGTTCCTTGGCCTGATCATTCGTTGGAAATCCAAAGAAACAATACGTGACTTGTACGGTATTAGTTGTAGAACCTATCATTCACTTATGGTGTCGCAACACTGTTTGGATGGTAGCTATAGTAGGCATACGATAATGGTCGTATGTTGGCTAAGATTTATATTCTACTTTCGAAATAATTTTTCCTACACTATGCACTAGTAATAATATAAAAATGTTATTTTAAATGCGTATCAAGCATCTTTGACTATCATAAGGAGAAATCTCCTCCGATTCTGCGTTTGCATGTGTGTGTGTGCGGGAGGCCTTATGGTAGTCTCATTTTTAAAAGCATTGCGAATTGAATTTAAAATATTCTTCTATTTTGATTTTAAAGTAAATAAACTGTTTTGAGTTCTCACACCAGTCACATGACTGACTTGGAGTTTATTGTTTTCCTTCCTAAACTCTGGGTGCCCACCAATTTCCACACGGGCAGTCAAGAGTAAGGTTTATCAGGATATTCTGGATATTCAGGAGTTGCTGGAGGCAAGATGGATGGCATGGCGTATTACTAGTTTATATAGTATTTCTTTTTCCGCTGCACTGTTTGTTGTTGTTTGTTGTTGTACACTCTGATGATATGATGTAATGAAATGAAATGTGATGTAATAACTGATATAGTTCTTTGTTTAAAGATTATTCATTTATTATTATATGTTGTTCCGCTGCGAATTGTGAGATTCTGTTGTTGTTCTGTTGTTTTCTGTTCCGTCCTATTTTCTTCTATTTTCTTTCTGTTCTATTCTCTTTTCCTTCTATTTTAAAATTTTCTATCTCTTCTCTATTTCTATCTTTTCTCTATTTTCTATCTTCTTTTCCTTCTATCTTCTCTCCTCTTCTCTTGTAACGACCCAGAATTTTTAGAAATTAAAATATGAATATTTAATTAATTTTAAATATTAATAAGTGAATTTATAAGTCAAATAAATTTTTATTTGAATTTTTGGATTTAATTGAATAATTAAATCGATAATTTAATACGTTAAATTATGGAAATAATTGAAAATTGAGTTAAATATGATTGAAAATGATTTGTAAAATTTTATTTTATCATATGGAAGTTAGGATGATATTTTAGAACTTTTAAAATTGAATTAAAAGTTAATTTGTGAAAATTGAATATTTTAATAATTAAATCGACTAGTGAAAATAGTCAATTTTTGAACAGTCTCAGAATTGAACGAAACCAGTTTCATTGGATCCGTAATAGTTAGTTATTACCGGATTTAAAATTTCGTGTCAATCGGAGCTATCGTTTGATCGTGGCAGCTCGAAACGCATCGATTTATTTTTAATTTAAATTTGGCGAGTGAAAATAGCCATTTTTCAAAAAGTCTCGGATTTCGACGAAACCAGTTTCATCGGATCTGTAATGTGATATTATTGTAGGGTTTCAAATTTCAAGTCAATTGGATTTACCGTTTGTCCGTTACAAATTAAAACGCCTAGAAATCGACTTAAATCGGTTTAATTTAAATTGAGCGTTTATAGCCATAACTCGCACATACTTCCGAATTAGCTTTCGAAACCTGTTCCATTGTGTCCGGAACGCGGGGTAAACCCTAGAAACGCTGGTTACGGCGCCTAAATCGGAGTTCGGAATTTCCGGATGAATAGTGTTCGATTTTTTTCCTATAAATACCCCAAAAAAAAAAAAAAAAAAAGAAACTAAACCCTATTTTCATCAGCCGCCGCCACCCCTATATGAACGGCCATAAACGTTCGATCTTCCCTCTCGTTTATCTCCACAACCATCGACATTTACCAAAAACTTTCAACTAGAGAAATGAAGAGGGCAACACGAACTACAATCTGAACGGTGGTGATGGGAAATAGTGGAGTGTAGAGGCCAGAAATTGGCCGCGTTCGGCAGTGTTTTCGCACGCAATTCCATGAAGAGGAGGGGGGCCGAGCGCTATGAAATTCGAGCCGTGGGTAGCTCTTGGCGTTGGCGTTCGAATGGTGGTGGTTTGATGGGCTATCGACGTTTGTACGTGGAGCGGCATTCAACCCTAATCCAACGTGAATGGGTTCATGTTGTCTGTAGCTGAACGAAGGAAGAAGGCGGGGGGGGGGGGGGGGGGGGGGTTTGCGTCCTACGGTGATGATGCAAGGGAAGCTAATCTAACGGCCTTGATTAAGTTTAGTTATAAATTAGTTTATTTAAGTTAGTAAATTTGTTATAAAATTCGTGTAAACTTCAATAATTCATAACTTTTTCATACGAGGTCGAAAAAATGCAAACCAGTTGCGTTGGAATCGTATGGACGAGCACTACGCGATGAAATTGGTTTGGAGTCGTTTGGAGCTAGTGAGAATTTTGGGTAAAATTAAACGTCCGTTTAATTTTATTCGAAATAAATCGCTAAAACGGAATTTAAAATCAAGGTGAGAACTTCTCACTCAATCGAATCAGTTTCGATTTTTATTTTAAATAGTTAGATTCAAAATATTTGAATGCATGTTTGAATGTTGATTGATATCTATTGATTGTTAAAATAGACATTATACGCCGTTAGTAAGCGGATGTTATTTATTAAAAACATATACCGCGAATATTTCATAAACAGTGAAATTGGTATTATATATAATATCAATATATATATATATATATATATTGGCATATGTATATATTGGAATTATTGATTTCCCGCATTTTTTGTTTAGCGGATGAGACCCTATTACGCCGTTATTAAGCGGATAATATTTAATAAGAACATATACCGCGATAATTTCGTACTGGAGCGAAATTGGTATTGTGCTAATGTTTTTGGATGCAGGAAAACAGGTTGGAGGGATCCAACTGGATTCCTCAACAGTATTTATTTGATTATGGATATTTTGATATTCGTTGATTATCATATCGATATATGATATCGTTGTAGTCGTGATTGACTATTTGGTGTGTAGCATCATTGGACCCAGATTTTGGGATTTTAAAATGATTTTTAAAGTGATTTTAGAAAGTATACGTTTTATAAAATAATTTTGGAATTGATCCATTTTATATAAATAAATGTTATAATTTTTAAGGTTATAAAAATTATGATTTTTGGGAAATATAGTTAAAAACTGATTTTTGAGAATATAATGCCAATGATTTTATAAAATAGTTTAATCGGGATTTTAGAATTTATTATGAAAAGTTGAAATATAGGATTTATAAAATTTAATTATTTTATAAATCAAAATGGTGAAATAATAAAGGAGATTGAAGACGTTTTAAAGAATAATATAATTTGATTTATATTAAGAGATTTATAAATGGATATTTATAAATTGAAATATAGACATTATAAAACGAGTTTTTATAAGTGTTTGAATGAAGTGAAAATGAATTTCATTAAAGAATGAAATTTATAGAATTTAAATGGTGAAGTTATAAGAATGAAATTTATGGAATTATAAGCTGTGAAGTTATAAAAGAAATTTATAAATAGTAAGATTTATAAATTTGGTGAAAATATTTGAAGAATAGATTGGTTAAATAAATGAATCTTATAAGTTATAAGGTTTATAAATTGGAAAGTCTTTAAAAGAACGATTTTGTAAAATAATCGTTTTATAAGTAATTAACTTATAATATGAACTTTTAGTTTACAATTGAGTTATAAACTGGAATAGGTTAATAAAGAATTTATAAAAAGGAAGTTTTTATAAATAAATAGAAATGGAATTTATAAACGTTGTTTTATAAATTCACAAACGACTTATTTTGATAAGTAAATTGTTATGATATTATTTATGGAGTTATATTCACGTTTTGACTGTGAATAATACTTTAAAATAAAATGAATAAAAGAATTTATAAAAAGGAAGTTTTTATAAATAAATAGAAATGGAATTTATAAACGTTGTTTATAAATTCGCAAACAACTTATTTTGATAAGTAAATTGTTGAAACCTATAAATGAAATTTTACTCACGTTTTTGACAGTGAATAACCCTTTGAAATAAAATGAATGGAAATGATGATATTTGTTAACGTAGTATATTCACGTTTTTGAATAGTGAATAATATGTTAAAGAAACTGTTTTGAATGTGATGTTTTAAACAGAATTAAAACAAGTTAACGATGTTTTAAATGCATTGAGATTCGAAACCATAGATTTCAACATTTATTGTTGAAATAGACGTTTTCGAGAAATGAAAAGGAAATAGTGGACTATAACACTGTTGTTATAGTAAATGATTTCCGAAAGGAAATGTTTTGTATAGTATTGGGATTTATATATCTATTTTAATTTCGAATCCCTATACTAGTGAATTTGGGTTGTCGTAACGATGTTCTACGCAACATTCGTTTTGGCCCAAATAAATATGTTTAAGAGAATGATTTCCTTAAAGAATGAAATATATACTTAATTTCGATTGAAGTATATTGAATATTTTCTAAGTGTTGAAAATAAATAAAATTTGTGAATTACTTATAAATAAATAAGTATGGAAATGTTTTTCCAATGTGAAATGAAACGTTTAGACAATTTATCTTTTTGAAGATAAATTGAAATGAATAATTGAAATCGAACATTCATAGATATTGTGAAATGTAAATTCAATATGGAATTTATAAAAGAAAGTGGAATTTGATTAAAAATAAATATTGATTTATTTTGAAATGTGAAAATTTTATATCTAATGAAGATATTTTGGAAAATAAATAATTTGGAAAATTATTTGGAATCTGGTGATGTGTGCATATCCAGTGATAGTTCAATAACCGACTATCAATATTTTCCCTTTGAATGGGTAATTGATGTGATTTGTTTGAATGTGAATGCTACACTTATTTTTGAATAAGCGCTCACTATTCGGGTTAACCGGGAAAGGACCATGGGGTCGTATAACCCATTCCGAATATGTGATACGTCGTTATAATTGCATTGAAGATCGGTGTTGAAGACCCGGTATTTGTGAGAGCGATAGGATGACCTATTGATTGTCTCTGCACTGAGTTGCAACGGTATAGAGACTCCCTAAGTGATGGGAAATCCGATCAGGATTGTGAATATCCGGATTGCAAGGACTTCTTTGTAAGTGCCTTCGGTTGTGTTCGAGCCCGGAACAGACTTGTATGGATTGTATGTCTGACATTACAAGTTGAGATATAAAGCCGATTTCTTTCAAATATATTTCTGTTGGTGGCGAAGAATTTATTCTTTTAGCTTAACACCCTTCTCTGAGACGTACGAGCTCAGAGGTTATATAGTTGAAGTTATCAGCGATATATTCCCAATTTGGTAATGTGATATGCTGAGTGATGCTGAAATGATCATTGTGTTGATTATTGTGATAGGATCGTTTATTTGATCGTCTATCTTAGTGATCATTGTGTTGATCATTTGTTGACCCAAAGCATGGCTTTTGTATAAAGTATGTTTTTGTGGACGTGACTTCGTCGAACCTCACACCCCGGAAATGGTCAAAACAGGAAAGATGCAGCAAGGTTATGAGGGGTAGCACCCTTTAGGGTATGTACATTTCCTTCTGGATAGAGGTGGTATCATGGTATGGAGCCCAGATATTTAACCTATGTGGTTACTACGAATTTATTACTTTGTGGTTGTTGGTTTTCAGGATCCCGTGAGAAAGGTCGTTTACGATCGGGGAATGGCGTGCTCGTGTCAGTAGTTACCCAGTTAGGGGTAACCCGGCCTTGTGTTGGCAGAGTTCCGGTTTGGTTCTCGGGGATGTCTTTCCAGAGGCATTCTCATGTGGCAATGGGAAGTTCCTTGGCCTGACCATTTGTTGGAAATCCAAAGAAACAATACGAAACTTGTACGGTTTTAGTTGTATAACCTGCTATGGAATGTGGCGGTAACCTGCTATTGAACATAGTTAGCTATAGTAGGCATAGTTCGAAATGTCTATGCTGGCTAAGATTTATATTCTACTTTCGAAATGAATTTTTCCTACACTATGCACTAGTAATAATATCAAATGTTATTTTTAAATGCGTATCAAGCATCTTTGGCTATCATAAGGAGAAATCTCCTCCGATTCTGCGTTTGCATTGTGTGTGTGTGCGGGAGGCCTTATGGTAGTCTCATTTTTAAAAGCATTGCGAATTGACTTTAAAAATATCTCTCTATTTTGATTTTAAAGATAAATAAACTGTTTTGAGTTCTCACACCAGTCACATGACTGACTTGGAGTTTATTGTTTTCCTTCCTAAACTCTGGGTGCCCACCAATTTACACACGGGCAGTCAAGAGTTAGATTTATCAGGATATTCTGGAGTTGCTGGAGGCAAGATGGATGACATGACGTATTACTAGTTTATATAGTATTTCTTTTTCCGCTGCACTGTTTGTTGTTGTTGTACACTCTGATGATATGATGTAATGTAATGTGATGTAATGTAATAACTGATATAGTTCTTTGTTTAAAGATTATTCATTTATTATTATATGTTGTTCCGCTGCGAATTGTGAGATTCTGATGTTGTTCTGTTGTTTTCTGTCCCGTCCTATTTTCTTCTGTTTTTCTTTTTCCTCTATTCTCCATTTCTTCTCCTTTCTTTCTATTCTAAAATTTTCTATCTTCTTTTCCCTATCTAAATTTTCTATCTTTTTCTCTTTTTCTTCTTCTTTCTTTTCTTCTTTTCTTCTTTTTAAAACCCATAACTATTCGGTTTTTCGGCAACGAAAAATCGAAACGTTACATTTGGTATCAGAGCTTATGGTTAAGCGACAACCATGGTTCTGTTGGGTGTTATTCATTAGAGATAGAGTCAGTAGTACTCTAGAATGAATTTGGGTGTAATAATAGCTATGAGAGCGTATTTGTTAGTAAATATAAAAATTGTTTTATATTGTGATGATTGGTTTATTGAGTGGCATATGAACTTTTGTCAGCGTGGTCCGCAAGACTATGCCGAAGGGGTTTCTAAACACTTGAATAAAACAATTCGACACAGTATTGATTTTTAAATTGGGTAAATGAAATAATTTTACCTTGAGTATATTTTATATATAAAGGAATAATTTTTCAGAATTATTAAAGGGTATATAAGTTGATTGTTTGGTTGTTTGAATAATCTAAATAAAAGAATAATTGTATAAGAAAAAGAATTATAAGAATTGAATTATAATTAAAGTGATTTACAATTGTGAAATAAACTTATATATGAGAAGTGAAACTACATGAATATATTTATGAATATGAATTGTAAATAAAAGTGAATTCAAAGAGAAATGAAATTCAACTTTAGTAATTGAATTGAATTGAATGAATGAATTGGATGTTAATCAATTGAATGTAAATTAAGTTGATATGAAATAATGAATATAAGTGTTAATTCATTAAAATCTAATGTTATTAGAAAGTTGAATAATTGAATAAAAAAATCAATTAATTAAACCAATTGAAAGCAAAGGAATTTGGTTGTAATTAATATACATTGATTGTCATATGATTGTTAGATTGATTGTATAAAATTCATTAAGTGTTAATGAAATTGATTAATGAAATTTAAAGCTATATGATTGAATTCAAATTAGAAGTAAATAAATTTGAATAAAATTGAATTTAAATTGGAAGTGAACCAACTTGAATATGAATTAGTGAATATAAACTAATTGAAAATGAATGTTAGAAAGAACATCCACTGTATATGAATCAAATGTGATTAAATTGAGAACCAATTCATTGAATATTAATGAGAATATAAATGAATATATTGATTATGAATTTGTTGGATGATGGTTGAAGTTGGCATTTGTTGTTTGTTGCATTTGCTATGTGACATATATAGTTATTATGTTGCTATATGATGTATATCGATATTATTATCTATATGCATGATTCTCATGTTGTTTGTTAAGTGATTAGTAGGTGCGGATCGCGTTTGCTTCGCATTTGGAGCTCGCTTTTGCGCTATATTAGCCGTATAGGCTCGCTAATAAAATATAAGGTACATATCTCGGATTACATACCGTACTTTTATACTTTTTTCCCTTCGGGATGCCTCATTACTTGATGAGATGTATATTTGTGATATATATACTGTCATTTTTTTTTCGGATCGAGCCGCGCAAAGGAGACTATGGCGAATTTTTCCGAAAATTTAAGGCGTTAGAAAAATTTTGAGAAAATTTGAAAAATTTTGAAAACTTTAAACTTTGATTTGGAATTGAAAGTTAAACAATAGTAATTGTTTTTGAAAGGATAACTAAGTATGATTTGAAAACTTAGTAAGTTATTGTAAGAAGTTTGACTATGGATTTTGGAAAATTAATAAATTCTGCAACTTTTCTTACTTGTAATTTCGAGGACAAAATTCTTTTAAGGGGGGAAGATTGTAACGACCCAGAATTTTTAGAAATTAAAATATGAATATTTAATTAATTTTAAATATTAATAAGTGAATTTATAAGTCAAATAAATTTTTATTTGAATTTTTGGATTTAATTGAATAATTAAATCGATAATTTAATACGTTAAATTATGGAAATAATTGAAAATTGAGTTAAATATGATTGAAAATGATTTGTAAAATTTTATTTTATCATATGGAAGTTAGGATGATATTTTAGAACTTTTAAAATCGAATTAAAAGTTAATTTGTGAAAATTGAATATTTTAATAATTAAATCGACTAGTGAAAATAGTCAATTTTTGAACAGTCTCAGAATTGAACGAAACTAGTTTCATTGGATCCGTAATAGTTAGTTATTACCGGATTTCAAATTTCGTGTCAATCGGAGCTATCGTTTGATCGTGGCAGCTCGAAACGCATCGATTTATTTTTAATTTAAATTTGGCGAGTGAAAATAGCCATTTTTCAAAAAGTCTCGGATTTCGACGAAACCAGTTTCATCGGATCCGTAATGTGATATTATTGTAAGGTTTCAAATTTCAAGTCAATTGGATTTACCGTTTGTCCGTTACAAATTAAAACGCCTAGAAATCGACTTAAATCGGTTTAATTTAAATTGAGCGTTTATAGCCATAACTCGCACATACTTCCGAATTAGCTTTCGAAACCTGTTCCATTGTGTCCGGAACGCGGGGTAAACCCTAGAAACGCTGGTTACGGCGTCTAAATCGGAGTTCGAAATTTTCGGATGAATAGTGTTCGATTTTTTTCCTATAAATACCCCAAAAATCTCAAAAAAAAAAAAAAAAAAGAAACTAAACCCTATTTTCATCAGCCGCCGCCACCCCTATATGAACGGCCATAAACGTTCGATCTTCCCTCTCGTTTATCTCCACAACCATCGACATTTACCAAAAACTTTCAACTAGAGAAATGAAGAGGGCAACACGAACTACAATCTGAACGGTGGTGATGGGAAATAGTGGAGTGTAGAGGCCAGAAATTGGCCGTGTTCGGCAGTGTTTTCGCACGCAATTCCATGAAGAGGAGGGGGCCGAGCGCTATGAAATTCGAGCCGTGGGTAGCTCTTGGCGTTGGCGTTCGAATGGTGGTGGTTTGATGGGCTATCGACGTTTGTACGTGGAGCGGCATTCAACCCTAATCCAATGTGAATGGGTTCATGTTGTCTGTAGCTGAACGGAGGAAGAAGGGGGGGGGGGGGTTTGCGTCCTACGGTGATGATGCAAGGGAAGCTAATCTAACGGCCTTGATTAAGTTTAGTTATAAATTAGTTTATTTAAGTTAGTAAATTTGTTATAAAATTCGTGTAAACTTCAATAATTCATAACTTTTTCATACGAGGTCGAAAAAATGCAAACCAGTTGCGTTGGAATCGTATGGACGAGCACTACGCGATGAAATTGGTTTGGAGTCGTTTGGAGCTAGTGAGAATTTTGGGTAAAATTAAACGTCTGTTTAATTTTATTCGAAATAAATCGCTAAAACGGAATTTAAAATCAAGGTGAGAACTTCTCACTCAATCGAATCAGTTTCGATTTTTATTTTAAATAGTTAGATTCAAAATATTTGAATGCATGTTTGAATGTTGATTGATATCTATTGATTGTTAAAATAGACATTATACGCCGTTAGTAAGCGGATGTTATTTATTAAAAACATATACCGCGAATATTTCATAAACAGTGAAATTGGTATTATATATAATATCAATATATATATATATATATATTGGCATATGTATATATTGGAATTATTGATTTCCCGCATTTTTTGTTTAGCGGATGAGACCCTATTACGCCGTTATTAAGCGGATAATATTTAATAAGAACATATACCGCGATAATTTCGTACTGGAGCGAAATTGGTATTGTGCTAATGTTTTTGGATGCAGGAAAACAGGTTGGAGGGATCCAACTGGATTCCTCAACAGTATTTATTTGATTATGGATATTTTGATATTCGTTGATTATCATATCGATATATGATATCGTTGTAGTCGTGATTGACTATTTGGTGTGTAGCATCATTGGACCCAGATTTTGGGATTTTAAAATGATTTTTAAAGTGATTTTAGAAAGTATACGTTTTATAAAATAATTTTGGAATTGATCCATTTTATATAAATAAATGTTATAATTTTTAAGGTTATAAAAATTATGATTTTTGGGAAATATAGTTAAAAACTGATTTTTGAGAATATAATGCCAATGATTTTATAAAATAGTTTAATCGGGATTTTAGAATTTATTATGAAAAGTTGAAATATAGGATTTATAAAATTTAATTATTTTATAAATCAAAATGGTGAAATAATAAAGGAGATTGAAGACGTTTTAAAGAATAATATAATTTGATTTATATTAAGAGATTTATAAATGGATATTTATAAATTGAAATATAGACATTATAAAACGAGTTTTTATAAGTGTTTGAATGAAGTGAAAATGAATTTCATTAAAGAATGAAATTTATAGAATTTAAATGGTGAAGTTATAAGAATGAAATTTATGGAATTATAAGCTGTGAAGTTATAAAAGAAATTTATAAATAGTAAGATTTATAAATTTGGTGAAAATATTTGAAGAATAGATTGGTTAAATAAATGAATCTTATAAGTTATAAGGTTTATAAATTGGAAAGTCTTTAAAAGAACGATTTTGTAAAATAATCGTTTTATAAGTAATTAACTTATAATATGAACTTTTAGTTTACAATTGAGTTATAAACTGGAATAGGTTAATAAAGAATTTATAAAAAGGAAGTTTTTATAAATAAATAGAAATGGAATTTATAAACGTTGTTTTATAAATTCACAAACGACTTATTTTGATAAGTAAATTGTTATGATATTATTTATGGAGTTATATTCACGTTTTGACTGTGAATAATACTTTAAAATAAAATGAATAAAAGAATTTATAAAAAGGAAGTTTTTATAAATAAATAGAAATGGAATTTATAAACGTTGTTTATAAATTCGCAAACAACTTATTTTGATAAGTAAATTGTTGAAACCTATAAATGAAATTTTACTCACGTTTTTGACAGTGAATAACCCTTTGAAATAAAATGAATGGAAATGATGATATTTGTTAACGTAGTATATTCACGTTTTTGAATAGTGAATAATATGTTAAAGAAACTGTTTTGAATGTGATGTTTTAAACAGAATTAAAACAAGTTAACGATGTTTTAAATGCATTGAGATTCGAAACCATAGATTTCAACATTTATTGTTGAAATAGACGTTTTCGAGAAATGAAAAGGAAATAGTGGACTATAACACTGTTGTTATAGTAAATGATTTCCGAAAGGAAATGTTTTGTATAGTATTGGGATTTATATATCTATTTTAATTTCGAATCCCTATACTAGTGAATTTGGGTTGTCGTAACGATGTTCTACGCAACATTCGTTTTGGCCCAAATAAATATGTTTAAGAGAATGATTTCCTTAAAGAATGAAATATATACTTAATTTCGATTGAAGTATATTGAATATTTTCTAAGTGTTGAAAATAAATAAAATTTGTGAATTACTTATAAATAAATAAGTATGGAAATGTTTTTCCAATGTGAAATGAAACGTTTAGACAATTTATCTTTTTGAAGATAAATTGAAATGAATAATTGAAATCGAACATTCATAGATATTGTGAAATGTAAATTCAATATGGAATTTATAAAAGAAAGTGGAATTTGATTAAAAATAAATATTGATTTATTTTGAAATGTGAAAATTTTATATCTAATGAAGATATTTTGGAAAATAAATAATTTGGAAAATTATTTGGAATCTGGTGATGTGTGCATATCCAGTGATAGTTCAATAACCGACTATCAATATTTTCCCTTTGAATGGGTAATTGATGTGATTTGTTTGAATGTGAATGCTACACTTATTTTTGAATAAGCGCTCACTATTCGGGTTAACCGGGAAAGGACCATGGGGTCGTATAACCCATTCCGAATATGTGATACGTCGTTATAATTGCATTGAAGATCGGTGTTGAAGACCCGGTATTTGCGAGAGCGATAGGATGACCTATTGATTGTCTCTGCACTGAGTTGCAACGGTATAGAGACTCCCTAAGTGATGGGAAATCCGATCAGGATTGTGAATATCCGGATTGCAAGGACTTCTTTGTAAGTGCCTTCGGTTTTGTTCGAGCCCGGAACAGACTTGTATGGATTGTATGTCTGACATTACAAGTTGAGATATAAAGCCGATTTCTTTCAAATATATTTCTGTTGGTGGCGAAGAATTTATTCTTTTAGCTTAACACCCTTCTCTGAGACGTACGAGCTCAGAGGTTATATAGTTGAAGTTATCAGCGATATATTCCCAATTTGGTAATGTGATATGCTGAGTGATGCTGAAATGATCATTGTGTTGATTATTGTGATAGGATCGTTTATTTGATCGTCTATCTTAGTGATCATTGTGTTGATCATTTGTTGACCCAAAGCATGGCTTTTGTATAAAGTATGTTTTTGTGGACGTGACTTCGTCGAACCTCACACCCCGGAAATGGTCAAAACAGGAAAGATGCAGCAAGGTTATGAGGGGTAGCACCCTTTAGGGTATGTACATTTCCTTCTGGATAGAGGTGGTATCATGGCATGGAGCCCAGATATTTAACCTATGTGGTTACTACGAATTTATTACTTTGTGGTTGTTGGTTTTCGGGATCCCGTGAGAAAGGTCGTTTACGATCGGGGAATGGCGTGCTCGTGTCAGTAGTTACCCAGTTAGGGGTAACCCGGCCTTGTGTTGGCAGAGTTCCGGTTTGGTTCTCGGGGATGTCTTTCCAGAGGCATTCTCATGTGGCAATGGGAAGTTCCTTGGCCTGACCATTTGTTGGAAATCCAAAGAAACAATACGAAACTTGTACGGTTTTAGTTGTATAACCTGCTATGGAATGTGGCGGTAACCTGCTATTGAACATAGTTAGCTATAGTAGGCATAGTTCGAAATGTCTATGCTGGCTAAGATTTATATTCTACTTTCGAAATGAATTTTTCCTACACTATGCACTAGTAATAATATCAAATGTTATTTTTAAATGCGTATCAAGCATCTTTGGCTATCATAAGGAGAAATCTCCTCCGATTCTGCGTTTGCATTGTGTGTGTGTGCGGGAGGCCTTATGGTAGTCTCATTTTTAAAAGCATTGCGAATTGACTTTAAAAATATCTCTCTATTTTGATTTTAAAGATAAATAAACTGTTTTGAGTTCTCACACCAGTCACATGACTGACTTGGAGTTTATTGTTTTCCTTCCTAAACTCTGGGTGCCCACCAATTTCCACACGGGCAGTCAAGAGTTAGATTTATCAGGATATTCTGGATATTCTGGAGTTGCTGGAGGCAAGATGGATGACATGACGTATTACTAGTTTATATAGTATTTCTTTTTCCGCTGCACTGTTTGTTGTTGTTGTACACCTTGATGATATGATGTAATGTAATGTGATGTAATGTAATAACTGATATAGTTCTTTGTTTAAAGATTATTCATTTATTATTATATGTTGTTCCGCTGCGAATTGTGAGATTCTGATGTTGTTCTGTTGTTTTCTGTCCCGTCCTATTTTCTTCTGTTTTTCTTTTTCCTCTATTCTCCATTTCTTCTCCTTTCTTTCTATTTTAAAATTTTCTATCTTCTTTTCCCTATCTAAATTTTCTATCTTTTTCTCTTTTTCTTCTTCTTTCTTTTCTTCTTTTCTTCTTTTTAAAACCCATAACTATTCGGTTTTTCGGCAACGAAAAATCGAAACGTTACATCTCTTCTCTTTTCATAAATTCTTTTTAAAACCCTAACTATTCGGTTTTTCGGCAACGAAAATCCGCAAGCGTTACATTTGGTATCAGAGCTTATGGTTAAGCGACAACCATGGTTCTGTTGGGTATTACTCATTAGAGATGGAGTCAGTAGTACTCTAGAATGAATTTGAGTGTAATAATAGCTATGAGAGCGTATTTGTTAGTGAATATAAAATTGTTTTATATTGCGATGATTGATTTATTGAGTGGCATATGAACTTTCGTCAGCGTGGTCCGCAAGACTATGCCGAAGGGGTTTCTAAACACTTGAATAGAACAATTTGGCACAGTATTGTTTTAAATTGGGTAAATGAAATAATTTTACCTTGATTATATTTTATATATAAAGAAATAATTTTTCAGAATTATTAAAGTATATGTAAGTTGATTGTTTAGTTGTTTGAATAATCTAAATAAAAGAATAATTGTATAAGTAAAGAATTATAAGAATTGAATTATAATTAAAGTAATTTACAATTGTGAAATAAACTTGTATATATAAGAAGTGAAACTATATGAATATATTTATGAATGTGAATTGTAAATAAAAGTGATGTTTATAAAATGGAATATAACTTAAGTGTTGTTGAATGGAATTGATTTTGGTATCGAAGTAAATAATCAAGTGGATTAAATGAATATGAACTTGAGTTATATAAATGAAATTCAACTTTTGTAATTGAATTGAATGAATGGATTGAATATTAATCAATTGAATGTAAATTAAATTGATAAGAAATAATGGATGTACGTGTTAATTCATTAAAATCTAATGTTATTGGAAGTTGAATAAATTGAATGAGAATGAATATAAACAAAGGAATTTGGTTGAAATGAATATACTTTGGTTGTTATATGATTGTTAGTGATTGTATAAAATTCATTAAGTATTAATGAAATTGGAAGCTATGTAATTGAATTCAAATTGAAAGTAAATAAATTTGAATAGAATTGAACGTGAATTGGATTTAATTAGTGAATGCAAACTAATTAAAATTGAATAAGAATGAATGTTGATAAAATCCAATGTTAATGAATCACATATGATTTAAATTGAAAACCTATTTCATTGAATATTAATGAGAATATGGATGATAGTTGGTTGATGGTTGAATATATGTTGTTTTACTACATTTACTATGTTGATATATATAGTTATTATGTTGCTATATGTAGTATATCGATACTATTGTCTATATGCATGATTCTCATGTTGTTTGTTGAGTGATTAGTAGGTGCGGATCGCGTTTGCTTCGCATTTGGAGCTCGCTTTCGCGCTATATTAGCCGTATTTGCTTGCTAATAAAATATAAGGTATATATCTCGGATTACATACCGTACTTTTACACTTTTTCCCTGCGGGATGCCTCATTACTTGATGAGATGTATATTTGTGATATATATATACTGTCATTTTTTTTTCGGATCGAGCCGCGCAAAGGAGACTATGGCGAATTTTTCCGAAAATTTAAGGCGTTAGAAAAAATTTGAGAAAATTGGGAAAATTTTGAAAACTTTAACCTTTGATTTTGGAATTGAAAGTTAAACAATAGTAGTTGTTTTTGAAAAGATAACTAAGTATGATTTGGAAACTTAGTAAAGTTATTATAAGAAGTTTAACTATGAATTTTGGGAAAATTAATAAATTCTATAACTTTTCTTACTTGTTAATTTCGAGGACGAAATTCTTTTAAGGGGGGAAGATTGTAACGACCCAGGAATTTTAATAAATTTAAATTTGAATATTTAACTAATTTTAAATATTTATAAGTGAATTTATAAGTCGAATAAATTTTTATTTGAATTATTGGATTTAATTGGATAATTAAATCGATAATTTAATATGTTAAATTATGGAAATAATTGAAAATTGAGTTAAATATAATTGAAAATGATTTGTAAAATTTTATTTTATCATATTGGAGTTAGAATGATATTTTAGAACTTTTAAAATCGAATTAAAAGTTAATTGGTGAAAATTGAATATTTAATATTTAATTATCGACTGTAAAATAGCCAATTTTTGAACAGTCTCAGAATTGAACGAAACCAGTTCCATTGGATCCGTAATAGTTAGTTATTACCGGATTTCAATTTTTGTGTCAATCGGAGTTATCGTTTGATCGTGGCAGCTCGAAACGCATCGATTTATTTTTAATATTAATTTGACTAGTGAAAATAGCCATTTTTCAAAAAGTCTCGGATTTCGACAAAACTAGTTTCATCGGATCCGTAATGTGATATTATTGTAAGGTTTCAAATTTCAAGTCAATTGGATTTACCGTTTGTCCGGTACGAATTAAAACGCCTAGAAATCGATTTAAATCGGTTTAATTCAAATTGAGCGTTTACAGCCATAACTCGCACATACTTCCGAATTAACTTCCGAAACCTGTTCCATTGTGTCCGGAACGCGGGATAAACCCTAGGTACGTCAGTTTCGGCGCGTAAATCGGAGTTCGGAATTTACGGATGAATAGTGTCGTTCGTTCTTCTATAAATAGACCAACACCTCTCTCTCTTCATTTAAAAAAAAAAAAAACATGTAACCCTAGCCGCCAGTTAATATTCAATGGCCAGAATTGTCTCTCACTTCTCCCTCAATCTCTCTCAATCTACAAAGATTTAGCCAAAGTGTTCAACACGAAGGTTGGAGAGCATGACGAGAGCTTTAATTTCATACGGAGATGATCGGAAATGGTGCAACGTAGAGGGAGATAGATGGGGCCGACTGTGGCCAGTCACGCACGCATTTCAAGGTGGATAGGGTGGCCGAGTTCACCCTTGCTCTGGCCGAAGTTAGAGCATGTTGAGGCCTTCGATTTGCAACTCCCTGATCGAAGTTTCATGAAGTAAAAATGGTGCAAGATTAAACCCTAATTTCTTGTATTGGGTTCGGTTTTGAACGTGAGGGCCTGTAGGTTTTTGCGTGGGGAAGATGATAGGGGGGACGGCCTGATGTGGTTGAGTTTGAGATGGAGGGCTGTGATTCGATTGGGGATGAAATTATATATATAAAGGTTGTAAATTTAGTTATAAAATTTGTGTACAATCTTATAAAAATCATAACTCTTTCGTACGAGGTCCGTTTCGGACGAGATTTTTTGCGTTGGAATCGTATCGACGAGCACTACGCGATGAAATTGGATTGGAGTCGTTTGGAGTTAGTGAGAATTTTGGGTAAAATTAAACGCGCGTTTAATTTTATTCGAAATAAATCGCTAAAACGGAAATTAAAACCAAGGTGAGAACTTCTCACTCAATCGAATCGGTTTCGATTTTATTTTAAATAGTTAGATTTAAAATATTTGAATGCATGTTTGAATGTTGATTGATATCTATTGATTGTTAAAATAGACATTATACGCCGTTAGTAAGCGGATGTTATTTATTAAAAACATATACCGCGAATATTTCATAAACAGTGAAATTGGTATTATAAATAATATCAATATATATATATTGGCATATGTATATATTGCAGTTGTTGATTTCCCGTATTTTTTAGCGGATGAGACCCTATTGCGCCGTTATTAAGCGGATAATATTTATTAAAAACATATACCGCGATAATTTCGTACTGGAACGAAATTGGTATTGTGCTAATGTTTTTGGATGCAGGAAAACAGGTTGGAGGGATCCAACTGGATTCCTCAACAGTTTTTATTTGATTTCAGATATTTTGATATTTGATTGATTATCATATCGATATATGATGTCGTTGTAGTCGTGATTGACTATTTGGTGTGTAGCATCATTGGACCCAGATTTTGGGATTTTAAAATGATTTTTAAAGTGATTTTTGAAAACATACTATATTTTTAGAATTGATCCATTTTAAATAATTAAACGCTATAATTTTTAAAGTTATCAAAATTATGGTTTTTGTGAAATATAGTTAAAAAGCTGATTTTGAGAAATACGGTTAAAAGTTGATTTTTGAGAAATATGGATCAATGATTTTATAAAATAGTTTAAATTGGGAAATTTGAATTTATTTTGAAAAGTTTAAATATAGGCTTTATAAAATTTAATTATTTTTTAAATCAAGAGAATGGTGAAATTATAAAAGAATTTAAAGACGTTTTAAAGAATAATATAAATTGATTTATATTAAGAGAGTTATAAATGGATATTTATAAATTGAGATATTGAAATTATAAAACGAGTTTTATAAGTGTTTGAATGAAGTGCAAATGGATTGCATAAGTGAATGGAATTTATAAAATTATAAATGATGAAGTTATAAGTGAAATTTATAAATAGTAAGATTTATAAATTTCGTGAAATTATTAAAGAATATATTTGGATAAATAATTGAATCTTATAAGTTATAAGATTTATAATTATGAAGTTTAAAAGAACGATTTTTATAAAATAATCGTTTTATAAGTATTTAACTTATAATATGAACGTTTAATTTATAATTTAGTGATAAACTGGAATAGGTTAATAAAGGAATTTATAAAAAGGAAATTTTTATAAAGAAATAGAAATGGAGTTTATAAACGTTGTTTTATAAATCCGCAAATGACTTATTTTGATAAGTTAATTGTTATAACTTATAAATGGAGTTATGTTCACGTTTTTAGACCGTGAATAATCCTTTGAAATAAAATGCATAGAATTGATGAAATTTGTTAACGTAGTATATTCACGTTTTTGAATAGTGAATAATACGTTAAAGAAATTGTTTTGAATGTGAATGTTTTAAATAGAATTAAAACGATCTAACGATGTTTTAAAATGTGTTGAGATTCGAAACCATAGATTTCAACATTTATTGTTGAAATAGACATTTTCGAGAAATAAAAGGAAATGGTGGACTATAACACTGTTGTTATAGTAAATGATTTCCGAAAGGAAATGGTTTGAATAGTATTGGGATTTATATATCTATTTTAATTTCGAATCCCTATACTAGTGATTTTGGGTTGTCGTAACGATGTTGTACGCAACATTCGTTTTGGCCCAAATAAATATGTTTAAGTGAATGATTTCCTTAAAGAATGAAATATATACTAAATTTCGATTTAAGTATATTGAATATTTTCCAAGGTCGAAAATAAAAAGATTTGTGAATTACTTATGAATAATAAGTATGGAAATGTTTTCCAATATGAAGTGAATATTTAGAATTTATCTTTTTTTAAGATAAATTGAAATGAATTATTGAAATCATATGCATGGATATTTTGAAATATAAATTCATTATGGAATTTATATGAGAAAGTGGAATTTGTTTAGAAAAATAAATATTGATTTATTTTTGAAGTGTTGAAATTTTATATCTTGTAAAGCTATTTTGGAAAATAAATAATTTGGAAAATTATTTGGGATCTGGTGATGTGTGCATATCCAGTGATAGTTCAATAACCGACTATCAATATTTCCCTTTGAATTTGTAATTGATATGATTTGTTTGAATGTGAATGCTACACTTATTTTTGAATAAGCGCTCACTATTCGGGTTAACCAGGAAAGGACCATGGGGTCGTATAACCCATTCCGAATATGTGATACGTCGTTGTGAATTGCATTGAAGATCGGTGTTGAAGACCCGGTATTTGCAAAAGCGATAGGATGACCTGTCGATTGACTCTGCACCGAGTAGCTACGGTATTGAGTTCTCCATATGTGATGGTGAATCCGATCAGGATTGTGAATATCCGGATTGCAAGGACTTCTTTGTAAGTGCCTTCGGTTTTGTTCGAGCCCGGAACAGACTTGTATGGATTGTATGTCTGACATTACAAGTTGAGATATAAAGCCGATTTCTTTCAAATATATTTCTGTTGGTGGCGGAGAATTTATTCTTTTAGCTTAATACCCTTCTCAGAGACGTACGAGCTCAGAGGTTATATAGTTGAGGTTATCAGCGATATATTCCCAAATTGGTAATGTGACATGCTGAGTGATGCTGAAATGATCATTGTGTTGATTTTTTGTGATAGGATCGTTTATTTGATCGTCTATCCTTGTGATCATTGTGTTGATCATTTGTTGACCCAAAGCATGGCTTTTGTATAAAGTATGTTTTTGTGGACGTGACTTCGTCGAGCCTCACACCCCGTGAATGGTCAAAACAGGAAAGAAGCAGCAAGGTTATGAGGGGTAGCACCCTTTAGGATGTGTCCATTTCCTTCTGGAAAAGGGTGGTATCATGGTATGGAGCCCAGATACTTACTCATGTTGAAAACACTTTGTTATGATTGTGTGAATTGATTACGAGCGCTCGGTGATAAAGGTCCCAAAGGACCGGGGGATGGCATATTCGGTCAGTTGTTACTCAGTTAGGGGTAACCCGGCCTTGTGTTGGTAGAGATCCGGTTTGGTTCTCGGGGATGTCCATCCAGAGGCATTCTCATGTGGCAATGGGAAGTTCCTTGGCCTGATCATTCGTTGGAAATCCAAAGAAACAATACGTGACTTGTACGGTATTAGTTGTAGAACCTATCATTCACTTATCGTGTCGCAACACTGTTTGGATGGTAGCTATAGTAGGCATACGATAATGGTCGTATGTTGGCTAAGATTTATATTCTACTTTCGAAATAATTTTTCCTACACTATGCACTAGTAATAATATAAAAATGTTATTTTAAATGCGTATCAAGCATCTTTGACTATCATAAGGAGAAATCTCCTCCGATTCTGCGTTTGCATGTGTGTGTGTGCGGGAGGCCTTATGGTAGTCTCATTTTTAAAAGCATTGCGAATTGAATTTAAAATATTCTTCTATTTTGATTTTAAAGTAAATAAACTGTTTTGAGTTCTCACACCAGTCACATGACTGACTTGGAGTTTATTGTTTTCCTTCCTAAACTCTGGGTGCCCACCAATTTCCACACGGGCAGTCAAGAGTAAGGTTTATCAGGATATTCTGGATATTCAGGAGTTGCTGGAGGCAAGATGGATGGCATGGCGTATTACTAGTTTATATAGTATTTCTTTTTCCGCTGCACTGTTTGTTGTTGTTTGTTGTTGTACACTCTGATGATATGATGTAATGAAATGAAATGTGATGTAATAACTGATATAGTTCTTTGTTTAAAGATTATTCATTTATTATTATATGTTGTTCCGCTGCGAATTGTGAGATTCTGTTGTTGTTCTGTTGTTTTCTGTTCCGTCCTATTTTCTTCTATTTTCTTTCTGTTCTATTCTCTTTTCCTTCTATTTTAAAATTTTCTATCTTCTTTTCCTTCTATCTTCTCTCCTCTTCTCTTCTCTTTGCATAAATTCTTTTTAAAACCCTAACTATTCGGTTTTTCGGCAACGAAAATCCGCAAGCGTTACAGTTCCGGCCTTGTGTTGCAGGGGATGAAGGAAGTAATCCTCGGTACGGTGATCTAGGCCCCGTACTGTGACAGGTGGTACCCCAGTTCCTAGTCATTAGTTGGAAATCCATTCTCCCTACGAGCCTTGTACGAGTTTTGTTTGTATTACCCACTCTGTGGCTAGTAGCTGGAATTTAATAGATGTAACAATTTCGGCTATTTTATAAGTATTTGTATATAGACCCTATTATAATATCAGAGGATTTCTATAAAAATCGTTTTAGCTATCGTAAGGTAAAAACCCGACATTTTTATTTGTGGCGTGGTCTTACGAGATGCTTTTGTTTTCAAAGGATTTTTTAAACTTTAATAATAAATTGAGTGTGATTTTCTCATGCTGGTATTCCAGAATGACTCGGGTGTTATTTAACTGTAATGCTCGGGTCAGACCGAGTATTATAGGATACAGGTTTTGATGCTGTGGAGCTCAAGAGACGAGCTGGATGACGATACGTACTTCCGTATTTGTTTATATATATATTCCGCTGTGTTGATTGCTGTGTATCCATTGTATGTTATGGATATTGAGCCGTGATTGATGTACTCTGATGATGTAATATATAAACATATATATGTGATTTTGAGTAAAGATCATTTATTATCTATTATATTTTATTCCGCTGCGATGGTTAGATTCTTACGTTGTTTTCTATCTTCTTCTTCTACCTCTTCTTCTTTAACATAAATGGTTCGTATTTCTGTACAACTTGAGTTGAGTGTTGTAGAATAGAGTTGACTCAAGGGGTACGGATTTGCGGGTCGTTACACTTGGTATCAGAGCTTAGGTTGGTGATAACCTTGGCTCTGGTGGGAATTACTCATTGAATAGAGTCCGTAGTACTCTAGAATGAGTTTGAGAGTATTAATAGATACGAGTGCGTATTTGTTAGTGAATATAAAATTGTTTTTATATTGTGTTGAATTATCGGTTGAGTGTTTATGGATTCTGGTCGATGTGTGGGACGCCATGTCATCGATAGGGATTTCTAAACTCTTGAACAAGATAAACCGACACAGTATTGTTTTAACTAGGGTAAATGAAATAATTTTACCCAAATTTATTTTATGTATATAAAAGAAAATGATTTTCATAATTATTATAGCTATACATGGATGTTTGGATGATAGAAGTGATAAATATTAAATTTTTATCATTGTATGATAATTGAATAAAGATTGAAATAATAACTAAAGATTAAGGGATAAATTGACATAATAGATGAAGTTTATGAATGTGATTCATAACAGGATAAGGAATTGAATTCATAATTAAAAACTAAGAAACCAATTCATATCAAATGAATTTGTAAATGTAAACTATAATGTAAATTATAGTGTAATTAATTATTAAAGTAAGATAAAATTCCAAAGAAAAGTTTGAATTTAAATCTAAAGGGTTTGGAATTTGGAGATTTAAGTTTCTTTGAATTGGATAATGATTCTCAAAAGTTGGGAGGATAATATATTTTGAGAAATATTTTTGAATCGGATTTAAAATCTAGAGAGATTTGGAGTTTAAAAATATTGGATGGATTTTAGAAAGAGAATAAAAGCATTGAACTCTTTTGGTTGCTAGAAAATAACTTCGGTGATGACTGCAGCATCATCGATGTTCATTTTCGAGTTTCCAGAAGTGAAATTGCTACCAAATTGTTTTGAATTGAAATTGTTTGCAAAACTGGTTGAGTTTTGAAATTCAAAGAGATAAATTGAATTTATCAAAGGAATTTTGGATATAGAAGGTTTCAAAGGGAATTTTGAAATGTTGAAAGGTTGTTTAAAACCTTGGAATTTGTTGAAATAAAATTCAACGGTGTAAGTAAAGTGAAACTGAGTACTGGAATTTAAAATTGAATTGTGTGAAGTTAAGTGGAATGGGAAAATTAGTCAGCATGGACTAAAGATAATTAATGTTTGGAAATAAATTTATTGGTTAAATAATGAATTGGTGAATGAATAAATGGATCAAATAATGTACTTATAAAGAGAAGTTGATATTAATAAGAAGGGATTGGAAATTTTAATTCAGCAAATAAAATTTAACTTAAGTAAATGAAAGTGAAGGAAATATATTTGAATTTAACTTGAGATAAGTTGAATAAAATTTAAACTTAAGTTAAATTAAATTGGATATAAAGGTGAAATGTAAAATTGCTTATAATGGCATAAAGAAATTCATATTCTCAAGTTATTAAGTGTTATAATTTGAATTTGTGATTATAAAATGGAAATGGACTTCAGTAAGCAATCTTAACTTTTGAATGGAAGTAAAATTTGAATTCATTAATGGAAAGAGTTGAATGGGGTGGCAAATTCAAAACTTAACCATAAATGAGATGTAAAGTGTAATGAAGAAAAGTGAGGATATATAAAGGTGGATGTTCTTAAGTTGGCAAATAAGTCTTGAACTTATGTATGGGGAAAATGAAATTTGTTTTGATAATAGAATTGAAATTAAATTTCAGTTGTGTAATAAATAATATTGAAAAAAATTTAGATTTTATTTAAAGGAGAAAAAAGGGAAGGTAGAAATTTAAATTTGCTAAATGAAATAATTGGAAAATGGTTATATTATGGATGAATTCAGAGTGAATTGAGGAAGTGAATTAAAACCTAATATGGATTAGGTTAGAGACTAAATTGGATTACAATGAAATGGAATTTGTATTGTAAAGAATATAATTTTGATAATTGGTCAAAATTTGAAAGATAAATAAAAAAAAATTGATTTGAGGTGAAAACAAATCCAATTGAAGCATGAATTGCATAACCTTCTTATTAATAAATTCCACAATGAATTGTTAATGTAAAGTAAAATTGAAAAGTGGATAAAAGAACAAACTAAACGAACAAATTAGTAAAATGGTTGGGATTTGATTAAAGGAAAAATCAAATCAAAGATTTGAAGGGAAATTGATTGAATAAAATAAACTTAAGTTATAGAGTGGAAATAATTGAAGAAAATAAAATAAAATAAATAACTTAAGTAAATTGTGAGATGGTTATATTAGTTGTCGAGTATGGTAAAATAGTCTAGAATAGAACTCTTTGGATATGAAAGAAATGCAATGAGAGTTGTGAATAAATTGAAATGGGATGAAATCTAGTATAAATTGAGTGGGAATCAATTTAAATGGTTATAAAGCTTAAGTAATTATTTATTTACACTAATATTGATGAATGGCATAAGGAAATGGATCGTTTGATGCAAACGAGATTGGATAAAATGCCATGAATTATTAGAAGTACAACAAAATGATTTTTGAATCAATTGGAATGAATGTGAAGTTGTTTTGCTTAAAATGAATTAAATATAAGCGTATAAGCTGTAAATCACTTCTACTGGATGGAATGGTTTGAGAATTGATTATACGCAATCGTAATAAGAGTTGGAACCTTTTATATGCTTATGGAAATTAATTAACATGCATTTTATGTGAAATTTATATGTTTATGCCCGTATATCACATGCATTGTTACATAATCGATGTTTTAGCTATTTAAATTTAAGTGAAATGCTATAAACCTTATATATATAGTACTTACATGTTTAAAATTGAGTAAGTACAGGTACCTGGAAGCCGTATGGCTGGATTTGGGTTGCATTAACTGCTAATAATAATAAGCCGCTTGCTTAAAATGCTAAATAAGGTACGCCTACGCAATTAAAATAGGAAATATGAAATGTTTTTGATTTTTCCGACCGTGTGGGTCGATGTATATATATTTATCTCTCTTGTCAAATTGCAAAAGCTCCTCCGTACAAGGGAAACTCTGCCAAAATTTTTCAGAAATTTTGGAAGTTAGAAAAATTTTGAAAATTTTTAAGAAAATTTTGTTAAAGACAAAGCGAGTTTAAATTGGATACTAAAATTAGTTAGTCAATGAAACTAATTAAAATAATGACATGAATTAGTAATAAATGACAAATAAAATTTATATATTCAGAGTTAAAGATGAATTGAATTCGTATGAAAATGAAAGAATCAATTTGAATAGAAATAGATATAAACTAAAGTGGAAGATGAAAATGAATATAAGAAGCATATAAGATGCTTAAACTAAACTTAAGAGGGAATGGAGAAGTCTTAAATGGAAATTGATACTACCAATGTAATTTAAGTCAATATTGGAATGAATAGATGTTGACATTTTGTGAGAAAGTCGATAAAATGTTTTGGGATGTGTGATTGGATATTAGTGCTAAGAAGGTTATGCAGGTATTATAAAAGGGAAAAGAGAATTTTTTTTTAACTTCAAGAGATAAATTTGAAATGCTCGACAAAAAGGTATGTATTTAAATTCGGTATGAAATTTGACTGGGATTTGGATTGAGCCACTTGGCTTTTTGTTTTCTTTTTGGATTGGGAGGCCGTAGAGCCATTTTGTAGTTGTACCGAGCTAGCCGCGCAAAGTAGACGCTGGCGAAATTTTTCGAAAATTTAGGGTGTTAGAAATTTTTTTAGAAAATTTTGATAATCCAAAATTGGCTTTAAGATTAAAACTTGGATAGTTGGGCAAATAGGAATGTTTACAAACTAGGAAAAATGTTTGGAAAGTTAGTAAGAATGATGATAGGCTTTTGTAAAGGATAGTGGTTGGATGTCGAATTGTTTGGTTTTGAGGATAAGTAAACGAGTATTGGACCGTTCTTCCTAACTAGTAATTTCGGGGACGAAATTCTTTTAAGGGAGGAGGAATGTGACGACCAGAAATTTTTAAGCAATTTAAATTGAAATATTTAATTGATTTTGAATATTCAATAGAGTAATTTTGAACTTGAAATACGAATATCACGATTCACTTGATAATTTAATTATTGAATTTAAATAATTTAAAATTGGACGAAATGTTGAATCCAGAATTTTAAACCTATTAAAAATAATATGAAGGCGTATAAAATTTATATTGATAACACTGAGGATAATAGAAGTTCAAAAATTGAAATTAACAGTGGTTTGTTCAGTTTTAAAAATATATCGTTTAAATTGAATTTAAAAATAGCCTTCTGAGGCGCAGTCTCGGAATTCGACGAAACCAGTTCCATTGGATCCATAATATTGTATTATTGTCGGATTTCAATTTTCGTAATATTTGGAGGCGTGGTGTGAGCGTACGATTTATTAACACACTGAAATTTGAAACGAATTTAATAAAGTAACTGGTCAAATTCATAGCACATCAGAGCTTTTCAAAGCACTGTTTGCGAACCGTATCAAGCACGCTTCCTTTGCCTTCTCGAATACGCTTATCTCTTTTATTTTCGTCCTTATTTATTTGCAGAGGTTATGGCCGAGCTTCCTCTCAAGAATTCATTCAGAAATCGAAAGCTACATTCTTTCCTCTTTTCCAATTTTATGAGTTCTTTTCGTCCGAAACAAAAATTACAGCCGAGCCCTTCTTATTCACGTCTCGCACCCTTGTTCTTCTCCTAATTCGAACGAAACAAAAAAAATGGCTGCCTTGAGAATTTATGAACGACGGTAGCTTATACCAAATTGGAATCGATTCGCCTTCGGTCTTTGCCTCGCTAGGGTTCACTCGCGCACGTTGATTTGGGGCGACTCGAGTTAGGTCAGGTTGTTTGTGCCAGAATTCGATCGCGTGGCCAGGACTGGATGCGAGGAAGTGATGGAGGCCGCACGACGTGGGTTTCGTGGATGGCACTCGCGAATAGGGTGAGGATCCGATAGTGTTTTGCGCGTGTGGTTTCGCGTTGGGGCTATGCGGTCGATGATGGAAGGAGCATCGAGTAGGGGTTAGGGCATAGTTCGTGTGGTGGGGATTGAAGTCCTAATGGCCGCGTTCAACGAGGTATCGATCTTTGTTTTAATAATTTAGGTTAATTCAAATTTTAAATTGGCAGTTATTCATTTAAATTTAAAAGTGTAATATATATGAACATGTATATTACAGAGAAAGAAAAGGTAAAACAGAGAAAGAAACAAATTTATATTATAATGATAATATGTATATACCAATATACATATTTACATTCCAATTAACTAATTTGTTAGTATATTAAGGAGAATTAAATTAAATTTAGTAGATGGAAATTTTATTTTTGGAAACAAATTTGTTTAACAAACCTATTAAATTTATAGTGTTGCTTAAATATTTTATTAATTCAATCATTAGTTTGAAATAAATCATGGGTTAATTAAATTGTTAAAGTGGGAATTAATTGTAAGACTGATTCGAATATTAATAATTAAATTGTATAATGTTTATTCAAGGTTTGAAATCTGAAAAGAAAACATGCTGGATTGGAATGGGTGCATGCGTAGTCAAAGGTGAGTTAATCTCACTCAGTTATAAGATTAAATTTAAATGATTGATTGTATGGTTGAATTGATTGATGTAGTATAGTATGGTATAATTATGGGATTGGCATATTATATTGTGCTAACATCTGTGGATGCAGGGAAAAACAGGTTGGAGGGATCCAACTGGACCCCTCAACTTTATTTAATTATTTAATATTCTCTAATCTGAATATTTGATATTTTGTAATGAATTATGTGGAAGTATTAGATGCTATAGCTTGATTGTTATAATCGGGCAATATGAATTACCAAATATATAATTTGGGTTTGGGAATGAAAATAAAAGAAATGAAATTGTAAGTAAATAATTATAGAAAGGTTAAATAAATTTATAAATAAACTGGAAAGGAAATAAAGTGTTAAAATTTTAATAAATAAATCTTGAGTATGGGAAGAAAAGTTTAAATAAACTGAAAGTTAATGAACCCTAACTTCAATGTTATTGTTTAAAGGAACGAAACATTTATTTTAAATTTAGGATTTTAAATCATTTAAGAAAAAAAATAAAAATAAAGAAGGAATTGGAAATAACCTGAAATTTGTACATTTCAGATAAAGGATTTAAAATCAAACTGAAAATAATAATACAGTCCATAATTAATGAATTTTGAAATGAACTAATAAGTGAAGAAATTTATTTCAAATGGAATAAATTGGGAATCAATTTGGAAAATTGATTTAAGTGATTGAGATTGGAAATTTCTCTCTGAATAACCAAGTACGCTTTCAAAGTAAATTTTTAAATATAACTTCAGAGTTTAAAGTTGTTTTAAGAAGTATGATTTTAAAAAAAATTATTATTTCTAAATATTTAAATTCTAAAGTAAGTATTTCTTTTTAATCTATTATAGCAATAATTATTTAAAGAGTGATTCAGTATTTTATTTTTAAAAGTGAAATCTAGTTTTATATTTTATTTAGTAACATTAGTTCAAAGAGTCATATAGTATGTATTTTTAACAAATTATTGAAGTAATTTAACTTAATTGTTTTAAGTATATTTTAAAGTAAAGTGTTTTAAATTATTTTAAAAATCTAAAGTTTTGTGCTTGGTGATTTCAGAGGAGATAGAAAATATTTGGAGAAAGTTTATTCTAGAAAGAGAAAAGGGTTTTGAAACTGTTTTCAAAGGATTGAAAATAGAAATATATCATTGAGGATATTTTGAGATAAATAAATAATTTGGGAAATTATTTATTGTTTGATGGATGTTTGTGAATGTTAATTGATAGTTAAATAACCGACTATCTATATTGGCCAAATGCGCTGATCGTTTCGAAGAGACCGGGATCGAGATTTATTTCTCGAAAACCACTTCGATCCGGTTTGTACGTTTCGTGTAAACGATTTTGGACTCGAAGATGGAGCAGTGAAATACAAGGGCTAGTCGCTACTAATCCTGAGGATATTTCCAAAATGGATGTAGTAGGAATAGTGCCTTCGGTTTCGTTCGAACCCGGGACGGACTTGTATGGATGAATGCTTGCGAAACATCGTCAGGTGGACGATGGGCATTCTAAGAGATATATTGTAAAAAGGTAACGCTTAGCCTCAAGCCTAATCAAATGGAAATGACTGAAAATCGGGGGTTATGCAGCAAGGCTAGGTGGGTAGCACCCAAGCAGGGTGAGGTCATTTCAGTCTAGATGTCCCTTTTTATTTCGGCTTAGTGGTGCGGTTGCTGATCCCAACCGCGGGGTGATCTCACTCGGGACTGTCCAGTAAGGGATGGTTCCGGCTTTGTGTTGCAGGGGATGAAGGGAGTAATCCTCGGTACGGTGATATAGGCCCGGTACTGTGACAGGTGGTACCCCAGTGCCTAGTCATTAGTTTGAAATCCATTCTCCCTACGAGCCTTGTACGAGTTTTGTTTGTATTACCCACTCTGTGGCTAGTAGCTGGAATTTAATAGATGTAACAATTTCGGCTATTTTATAAGTATTTGTGTATAGACCCTATTATAATATTAGAGGATTTCTATAAAAATCGTTTTAGCTATCGTAAGGTAAAAACCCGAAATGTTTATTTGTGGCGTGGTTTTACGAGATGCTTTTGTTTTCAATGGATTTTTGAAACTTTAATAATAAATTGAGTGTGATTTTCTCACGTTGGTATTCCAGACTGACTCGGGTGTTATTTAACTGTAATGCTCGGGTCAGACCGAGTATTATGGGATCAGGTTTTGATGCTGTGGACCTCAGGAGACGAGCTGGATGACGATACGTACTTTCGTATTTGTTTATATATATTCCGCTGTGTTGATTGCTGGGTATCCATTGTATGTTATGGATATTGAGCCGTGATTGATGTACTCTGATGATGTAATATATAAACAGATATATGTGATTTTGAGTAAAGATCATTTATTATCTATTATATTTTATTCCGCTGCGATGGTTAGATTCTGACGTTGTTTTCTATCTTCTTCTTCTACCTCTTCTTCTTTAACCCAAACGGTTCGTATTTCTGTACAACTTGAGTTGAGTGTTGTAGAATAGAGTCGACTCAAGGGGTACGGATTTGCGGGTCGTTGCATATGCTAAACGAGATATTTTGGAAATTTAATAATATTAAAAATATAAAAGTCAACCAGCCACCCTATATCGTACTCGAGCCACCTTACCTTCTGAAACGCGCAGATTTACTTTCCCATTTCTCGTTTAATCACGCTCAACCCTCCTTCTGTAAATAAAAAAAAAGAACTACTGCTTCGATCATGGCCGAACTCTTTTAGGTAATCCTCTTCATTAAGCATTAAATAAAAAAAATTAAATCCCTCGTTGTTATTTTTTCCTCTGTTCGAAGGCCGATCCTTTGTAAAAAAAGCAGCAAACTCTTCGAATCAAATCTATCCCCTAAATAAAATTAGAAAATTCGTTGCTTCGAGTTGTGCAGACGAGAACTTTATCCTTTGTGAGTTTTGCCGTGTGCATAATGTTTTGGCAGTCGACAGCTTGGACGAGGCAGTGGCAGTGTCGCGAGGGTAGGCGAGGTTGCGGTTCGGGTTCGGGGGGGGCTTGCTTTGGAATCGATGTGAAGTGCTCGATGTTGGGTGATCTTGGATTCGCGATCGTCGAATCGGCTAAGGCCATTCGAATTCTATTCGATGTCAAGGTGGATTTGGGACCGTGAGTTTAGGGCAGGGATTTCTGTCGAAGGATGTACGCCTTGCGGTGATGGCTAGAGCCTGATGGTGGTCGCGTTGTTTGGTGGCGGTGTAAATCGCATGGTCTGTCTTCACGATGGTGAGGAAGATCTGCTGAGTCTCGGTTCATCTTTCTGTAAGGTATGGTAACATTGATTTTTAACGCTTTGATTTTAAAAAAAGGGTAAGGTTAGAGTTGCTGATTTAAAATAGTGAATTAACATAAGGTTCAAACAATTTATTTTGGGATCAGTTATATATATAGGACAGCAAGTAAATCCGGGAATTTTAATAACACTTTAAAATTTTAAAGTGGACTTCAATCCGAACAAATTGGTTTAAATAATTTTTTTATAATTTAATTAAATCATTAGTCAATTTAAATTATCACATGAAGTAATTAATTTACATTAAATTTTTTGTTAAATAAAAATTATGAAAAGAGATAGTTGATTGTTCGATTATGTAAGATATTAATAAATCGTATAACTGTTTATACAAGGTTAAAATCTGAAAGGAAACAAGTCGAGATGGATAGGATGGCAACTTAAAAAGCAATGGTGAGTTAATCTCATTCTTTTGGATTTTTATTTAAATTTAAATGGTTGAATTTAAATAATTAATTGAATGATTGAACTAATTTGATGTGCTATATTATATATAGTAGTATATAGTATATATTGGGCGATTGATTTCCTGCATTATGTAGCGGATGAGACCTTATGCGCCGCATAATAGCGGATGATATTATATAAATCCCATATACCGCGATATTTCACCTCGAAGTGGAATTGCTATTGTGCTAACATCTGTTGATGCAGGGAAATAGGGCGGAGGGATCCAACTGGATTCCTCACAATATAGAAATTATTTTCATAATTGATGATGCATTTTATTTATATACTGTGAAAGATAATTTGGAAATTTGCACTGTGTATGATTGGATTGGTATAATTTGGGATCCTAAAATATAAATAAAATAAATTGGGTGGTTTGATAGGTGATTACTTAATGTAATTAATAAAGTATAATTACGTAGGGAAGTAATTAATAAATAATTACCGGATGTAATTAGATGAATGATGATTTGTTAATAGAGGTAAGTTGGGTATAATTACTTTATGTAATTAATCAAGAGATTATTTAAGATAATAAATTAAGGAATAATTAATCTATTAAATGAAGTAAAAAAGGTGGATAATTATAAGATGAGATAAATCAAGAGTGATTAATATTTGTGGTCTAATTAGTGATTAAATATTAAATGTAATTAAATTAGATTAGGATAAATTGAAATGTAATGGGAAATCACTAATTTATATAATTAATGACGTAACTAAAAATTGGTTAACTAAGATTTATTAATCAATACTAAGTGATTTATGAGAAATTGAATAATATAAGTAATTAAGGATTAATGTAATTAATTATAGTTAATTAATGTGTGAAGTAATGAAAAATTAATTACTGTTTTGGTTAAGAAAAATTAATTTGTGTAATTAATTAAAGATAATTACTTGAATGTAATTGAAGGATAATTAATCCAGGGTGATTAATTAAGATGAATAATGAAGGGATGATTGACTAATTTATTTGAAATTAATCAATGACAAGTGAAGAAATCTAAGTGATTGAGGTTTGAAATTCAATTAGAATTAATTAAATTAACTTTGGTAGCGATCAAGCTTTGCTTATGGATGATTGAATGGCATTGAATGCTTTGAATGAGTTGATATCTCTGATATGAAATGTTGTGTATTTCATTTGGATAACTTGGGTTAGGATGACATGAGACTCGAAGAGACCGAGGTCGGGTATTGGAAAATATCCGAAACCACTTCAAAGTTTTATAGATTGATATGTGAAGTCTATAGGCTGGAATGGAATGATTTAAGTAAATTGGACTATTTAATCCAAATTTTAGTACTTAGAAAATTGATGTGTGAAATAAGTGAAGTCTATAACGACTTGTGACTTTGTAAATTGATACGAGTTACCCCCAGGTTTTATATAAGTTGTTGCTTTGGCATTCCATGTTAGTTGGGTTTACTCACGCTAGTTTCCAGCCTGACCCGGGTGTTACTTTGATGTAATGCTCGGGTCAGACCGAGTATTACAGATTTTCCGGTAAGGACGTTCTGGAGCTCAGGAGGCGAGCTGGATGGCAGGAACATATCGAATGTTTCCGCTATATTATATTGTTGTATATCTGAGACATGTTGATTTGTATATGTCGAGTGTTTGAGTATGTGTGTAACTCTGATGTATTAAAATGTAACCGACAGATATAGTATTCTTTTGTAAACTGTTATTATTGATATTATATTTTGATCCGCTGTGAATGTGAGAATTTGTGTTGTGTTTTCTGTTTCTTCTTCTTCTATCTCTGTCTTCTTTTACCTAACTATCTGGAATTTTCGGGATCGAAAATTTTGGATCGTTACACTAAACATAATTTTAAAACAAAGAGAACCCTTTGAAAGCATTGATGGCTGCAATACATTCGAAAGGTAAAAGAATAACGGCTGGGTTTCGACCAGATTAGAACCACCTCTTTCGAAAGCATTATTTAAAAATGAAGGAGTCCATTCAAAAGCTCCTACATTAAAACATGATATGGAAATCTCCTTCTAAATCTATTTAAGAAAAACCCCTCTTTAAAGCACACATTTCGACTATGTAGGAAGCCTTTAGTAAAAGAAAATATGCACTAACATTTGGAAACAAAACTAAAGTTTCGACCCCATCGAAAGCATTGCCTTCGACACCTTGGCTTCGGCCTTTCTTCCAATCCACTTCGTACCATCTATGTGATACCTTATGTATTGGTTTCGACTAGGCGGGTTTTGGCTGGGATGGTTTCGACTGAGTTGGAGCGGAAGTATTGGAGTAGAAAGGCACTACTAAAGGATGCAGAACTAACTTTTCTAAAATAAAGGATGAAATTATGCTACTTTTGGTAATTGCTTTATGACTACTTGCCTATTTGTAATCCTTCGATTGGTTGCCTTAAAACTTTTCAAATACTTTACATAATAACTGCCGCATTTATCATAATTAAATCAAGAAAAATCTAGTATTTAAGCCCATCCATTAATCAAAACCAATACTGCAGATAAGTCCTTTTAAATTAATTTATTTTCTATGGTAAATCAATTAGGAAAAATCCCCAAAAATCATAGAAATTCACTTTCGTAATGTTATCAAACATATTAAAAATTCAGACCCAATTTCTTCCTGAAATAATCGAAATTAATTTTAAACCCAATTATATCATATTTTCCTTTAGAAATTCATAGTAAATTTTCTATAGCTTGGAAAATTACAAAAATTGAAATCCATCTCCAAAATCATGTTTTACCTAACAGAAAATATTATATGACATTTTAAAATCAATAATAATAAGTTTTTCCCTAAAACCATGCAAATTCATATGTAAATGAATTGTTTTAAATCAAACATATAATAGTTCAAGTATATCACCATCCAAAACATCATAAAAACGAATTTAATCTTAAATCCAAAAACATATGATTATAAAAACAAAATAGAGATGGTATAAATTATTATTCACCTTAGATATGATAAAGAATTTGAGATTTGTAGAAGATTGATTCCACTAGCTTTGATCATTAGCTTTGATTTAGTTTGTCTTCCTCTTTTCCCTTGTTAATGGACGGCTCTATTTTTTTTACTTGCATTTGTGAAAATTTAAAGTGTACGTGAATAGGAAAGAACATGAAATGTATAGCCGTGAGTAAAAATATAGTGCGGCTATTTACTAATATGCCCATGTTTAATTAAATACATAAAAGCCTATTTAATTAATTACTTAAGAACGACATTCTTATAGTTTTATTCAAATCTCAATCCCTTTATTGTCATTATTCTATTTAATTTATCTAACTAAATATTCTGAATAACGTTATCAAAAATTAGGGGTGTTACAGAAAAGTAAATTACGTCCATACATTGATGAAGATCTCCAACTCTCCTTTGTAAAATCCAAATGTCTTTAGCTAATCCTAAAACTACTAGGATTTGACCCTATTATTTAAAATACCTCAATCAGTCTAGCAAAACAGCATGAGAAACACAAATCAAAAATATATATGACAGTGTCATCAATAGACTTTGATGTCAAAAAAACCTTTGAAAAGAAGAGTGTCTTATAAAACCACGCCGCACATTAACATGGACAAGTTTTTATATTATGATAACTAAAACATTTTTATCAAATCATTTGATAGTATTTCTAGTGACATTGCTTTGGAAATCCTTTTCAAACAACATATTAAAATAGTTGGACTATTACATTTGTTAAATTCGACAACATATTTAGGTATACAATCAAGTCCATAAAGGTACATATTTGTGAATGGATTTCCTACAAGGACAAGGTAAGGGACTTCCGTCCATATAGTACATCTCTAGAAAAATATACCGAGGCTCCAACCTCTACCGACACAGAATCGGCCTACCCCTTCTTGGATAGTACCGAATACAGCATCAACCCTGTCATTCCCGACTTATCTGAATCCATAACTTACATAACAAACCCAAAATATAAAGGTAATTTAGAAAGGTGACGACTTTATCCTAATAGGAGCGACCCACTTAGCCCTGTTGCATCTACCTTGTTTTTGACATTACCGATGTGTGAGGCCTGTGGTAACATTTTACCTTTCATATAACAACAAATCCCACTTTGAATGCCATACTGCCATTTCCATCAACACGCTAATTGATTTCTACAAAAGTACAACCCTCGAGTTCATACACCTCCGGGTAGGGTGTTAAATGTAAGAGAGGTTATCTCCTACACCACCAAATAGATATATATTTGTAAAATCTAATGTACATGGTTTTAGAAATGCAATGTCAAACACTTGTCCATACAAGTTGTCCAGGAACATGACAAACCGAAGGTGCTCCTACTATATTCTATTTGGGAATCACCCTAGGATCAGTAGCAAGCAGTTCTTGCATTGAAGATTTCAAAATGAAGGTGCTACTGCCACCATATGTATATAATATGGGATTCAGAAGGTTAATGGCAAGCAACCATACATAATGAAGATCTTTATATTTAAAAATCATTGTCTTCAAGATATCTTTTCTTCCGAACGTGCATATTGGTTCAAAGTGGTTTTTGGATAGGAATCACCCAAATTTAATCCCAGTCTCTCCAAACCAGTTATCAATAAATTATGTGTATACAGAAAAGTTTAGTCTCTTTCGTTAAATCCTCTTTTCTTCTTTTACTCAAAATATTATTTAACTATGAAGATATATTTATATCCAATAAAATATCTTTTAGAGATATATATCTTTAAACTATTTCTATTTCGAGATGCACAGAATTATGAAACCTTTTTTTTAACTTTAAAAATACCAAACCATTTCCTTTTAATTACATAGAAAAGTATTTCCATATTCTATTATTAGCATAATTAATAAAGATTCCATTTTTCCAAATCATGTTTTAAATGGGTCAAAAATAATGTTATTTAAGACATTGTTTATTGTAAACCCAAATCACTTAGTATTGGGTAAAAATGATTCGTAAATTTTAGATTAATGTATTCAATACTAATTTCCATATTCAGTCTGTACTATTTTTCGAATAACAGTGAAATCATCTTTAAACTCATATAGATAGTGGAAGTTCCCACCTCGGAATTTAATATAGGGTTTAACTAGAATGTTCTCTTTATCATCAAAATCCTATTTTAAATCTTGTTTAATCTTTTTGGAAAACTCCAAATCTATTTTTTTTATCTTAAGAAAATGCGATCCGAGTAAATCAAACTGACTATCCCCTCTATCAGGCCGGTCGGGATAGGTAGGGGTTGCAAGCAACTGGCTTTCCAAACGCCACCAATAGACTATCTCTCTGTCACCCATAAGGTAGTCAAGTTATTTAATCAACTCTAAACTTTTAAAAGTATTTTATTTATCTTTTAAAAGTCATTTCAAAAATATTAAGGAAGGAAACCTAAGTTCAAATCATTTATTCAACGGTTATCAAATTTCATTGCTAAATTATCGAGGAATGCTGAATTTATTACTTTATAAATCAAACCACAATTTCATTTCATATATGTCCATTTTTATAACGCAAATTTATTTTAAAATATTTTAATATATTTATAGAAATTATTTCATATTTTTAAAATTTTAAAAATATCAAATTTTGATAGGTTGAAAACCATGGTTTACGAACTACCAAAATGCGAGTATTTTGAAAACTTGATTTGAGTATATTTCAAACTTTACTAAACGGAATCTTGATTTTTCACTTTCATTTGAAAACTATGACATAAGGGTCTAGAATATTCTTATTTCAAATAATTCCAACTCATATTTTATCACATAAATCCGTTTAACTTTTCAGGTCGCGAAGTTGCGAACTACCGTAACATGGTGGCTTATTTTTCATATTTTAGTCAAAATATTCATACTTCCCTGAAACACCTTTAAATCATTTTAAAATCATATTAAACTATATTAAACCAAGTTTTCACAATTTTACTTTATTAAAATCTCAATTTTGCTTTATTCCATATCTTTAATATTATATAATTATAATATTCAATTTCCATCTTTTTTATTTCCAAATACTTTTATACAAAACCAAATGATATTTCTATATTATTTTCCACCTTTAAAAATATTATTTTTCATAAATGAAACAATAGATTTTATTTTCCAATTTTTTTTCAAACTCCACTTTTCCAATTTCTTCCTTTTTAAAACTAATTCCAAATCTATTTCTGTGACGCCCCACCTTTATGCCCACGCTAGCCAAGAACACTACGGTGTAGTGCTGTCAACTAGCGCGGAGAATAAAGTTGTTGAGGAGCGACCATCCATGTAATTGCTTATCACACGGTGGCTATAAATAATCTTCGGAAACAAACATAGAAATAAGCATAACACAAATCAGTCACACACATCCATATCACAAAGGCGGAAGAAGATATGAATATATAACTAACACATGAAAGTGTACATCAGAGTAGTGGTCAAAAAGATCCATAATAATACAAAAGAATAGCAACACGTGCTATACAAAAGAATACAACTACGAGTCTATATCTCAAGTGTATACAACAAAAACTGCTAATCTAAATAGTTAGCCAAAAGTCAGAGTAGCAAATCCCGGGAAGAAGTCAAGCAGAAGCACTTGTAACATCTCGGCCTGACCCGAGTATTATTTAAGAAAATAATAAACGGATCAGTCTAGCTATAAATATCAGATGACATGATATAAAATAAAAGATATGGCATAAACATAAAATATCCATACTGACATACTACTATAAGTATGCAAATGATGATCAACAGAAGATCAATCAATATCCCAAGAATCTTCTCAAAGATCCAAAGAGGGCATCATACCCTAAACTTGTACTCATAACAAGTCAATGACATAAATTCCAGAAATCAACACAAGAAATCCAGAAATCATAGAAAAAAGGGAAAGAGGCCTATCACATGACGGTCCGAAGACCATGAGGAGCTACCCCATATGGATGAGTCGGAATCACCCAGATGAGGTCTAGGCAAACCAAAAAGCAAAAAGGTATGTGTGAATGGAATCACACAAATGGTGTCTAGCCTGACCTCGCAACAAAAAGGTATGTGTGAGTGGAATCACACAAATGGTGTCTAGGCTAACCAAAAAGCAAAAAGGTATGTGTGAATGGAATCACACAAATGGTGTCTAGCCTAACCAGGAAGCAAACAAAGAGACATCACACAATTGCTAGCCTAAATCACAAAATGATCGTCATGATCAACGAGAAGTGTCAATTACACTAAGCTAGTAAATATAAAAGTTTAGCTTCATGTCCCATAACGACTTGCTTAACTCAAATATTTACAAACAAACTGTAGATCTTCGCTAGAAAATTGTCACAAAAAGGTTCAATCGAACAAGTCCAAGAGTTAACCGACGAAGCAAACGCAAGCATTTCATACCACTTGTTTTACTAAGCCATTTAATTCAATTTCTCATACGAGTGAGGTAAAGGTTTGTATATACTAGTAGACTGGAAAATGGTTTAAGAAAAGAGCTTTGTTATTGAAAATAGAGTTGAAATCATTTTGTTGAAAGAGTTTTGATATTTACTACTAGTATTGAAACCTTCATATTTAAAGTGACAAATCATAGGAGTGATTGTAGAAACAATCAGTCATAAAAATTCACATACGAAGACGTGAATAAAATCCAAAGAAACCGATAAAGAATCCATCGAAATAGATATTCAAAAATCCATAAAATCGACCGAGCCCAAGATAGTTTGTCTCGAAGAATGGTCAACTCAGCATCTCAACAAGGCAAGTTCTGTTGAATGTTTTTCAAATAAGATCCCCTACGGAGGGGGGTCCAGGGGCGGTGGCAACCCCCCAAGGTAGGAGTGCGGGGCAACGCCCCTGCTACGGGGTACGCGACCTAATGGAGCAAAGGGGCAAAAGTCACACGACCTAACGGTTTATAGGTCTAACGACCTAACAGGTTAGAGGTCATACGACCTAGTGGGTTAACGGTCTAACGACCTACGGGTTATAGGTCCAACGACCTAACGGGTTATAGGTCCAATGACCTAACGGTATATAAGTCAGGCGACCTAACAGTGTTGCGACCTAAAAATGGAAGGCAAGGCCGAGCGACCTATCGAAGTTAAGAGGCACGCGACCTATCGGAGAAAAAGGGGCATGCGACCTATCGGTGTTACGACCTAAGGGTCCTACGACCTAAAGGAATAAACAAATAGGCCAAGCGACTTAAAGAACCAAGGCCACACGAGTTAAGGCCTAATGACCTAACCCCGAACGACCTAAGAACGAAGCGAGCGACCTATGGTCATAAACGAGGTCGAGCGATCTAAAACGTCGCGACCTAGCGACCTAAGGAATTCGAAGCCACACGACCTAAAGGGGTAAGTGGTCGAGCGACCTAAAAGAAGCAGCGACCTAAAACGTCGTGACCTAGCGACCTAAGAGAGGGCGAGGTACACAACCTAGTGGCAGAACAGGTCGAGCGACCTAAGGGGATAAGGGCCGAGCGACCTAAAATATAAAGAGTCCAGCGACTAGAACCGAACGACCTACGACCTAAGGAGCTTGCGACCCACAACCTAAAGCCAACGACCCACGACCTAATTCCGAAGCGCCGAGCGACCTAACATTATAGGCCATTATAGGTCGAAAACGAGCTATTTGAAGGCCGAGACTTTTCCACGCGAACGACCTAACAAAGGCAGAGCGACCTAAGTGCAGTTTTTCACCAAAAACACTAAATTTTGGGGTTTTTTCGCCAATCCACTCCAAACCAAATGCAAATGTACATGCAAACATGATAGGGATTCATTTCCAACAGTCCAAGATAGTTATAAGCAAGAGTGTAAGATAAAAATCTCACCTTTTCACTAAAATAGATGAAGATGAAGCTTGAAGCCAATGGAGAAGCAATCCAAAGCTTGAATCCAATATCGTCTACTTGAATTTGGAGTTGAATGTTGGATTAGCAATTAAATTTGAGCTTGGAGTTTTAATTTCCCATTCCCTTCACCATTAATGCAAATTTCAAGTTAGTTAGGAATTTATGAAGAGTGAGGAGAAGGGGTTGGAACTTGGGCTTAATAGGCTAAACTAACCCAAAGTCCAAAGAGGGAAAAGTTAGTGAAATTTCATTAACTCCAAACCTATCGATGTTTATACTTAAAAAAGTTGTAAACGGCATTTCGAACTCAATGGATGTGGTCTCGAGTCCTAATTTGACCGTTTGCAAAAAGTAGCTTTTCGGACCAAAATTCGATTAACGATATAATATTAAATAAAATATTTAAATATAAACTTGATAAATATGGGGGTTGTTACAATTTCAAAACTCCATTTTCTCATTTCTTTACTTTTCCGAAGTAAATTCCAATATTATAAATGACATTTCTTTTGGTTTTAAAAATAAAAAGGCCTAATATATATTGTATACATATTATTTTTGGGTATATTGTGAATTTTATTTCACAAGATATATATTGATAATTCATATAGCTATCATTTCTCATCATATATGATTTTCAACTTATATATCATAGTAATCGTTTCTATCGCAACCAAACTTGTATATAATCAATCAATCATCATCTAAACATGTTAAACAACCATATAACAACCATTTTAGCATATAATCAAGGGTATAACTTTAAGTGCTTACTTTCTATTATTATCACAAGAAATATTAAGTGATTAATAGGTAATGTAAACAAGTGATTAACAAGTGAATATCAAGTGATATTATCTTGCAATTCAAAGCGTCATTAACTCACTTTTATTTAACTTATTTACTTTCTACGAACATTCAATCTATCACCACACTTTACTAATACTTCAAACTTCATCAAACATCTCTAAAACTCGTTCTCCCCGTCCTTAATGCTCACGTCCAAGACCTCCATTGTAACGATCAGGGTTTCCAACCTTCGAAAATCGACACTAATATATTCTTGTGCCGCAAAACCAGGTGTCGAAAAGCCCGATTGTTAGGGGAAAAGAAAATAAAGAAAAAACAGAATCTCAAATGAATGGAATAACATATATTATTTCAATATAAAATCTATACTGCGGAAAATTTTGAACACAATATCAGAGTCTACCCTAGATTCAGTCTGGACAGTTATAAATCTATGTCCTTACAAATTTTGAAAACCAAACAAACCAAATGCAATAGATGCAACAGATAATAGAATACGTCCATATGTAGATGAAGATCACCAGTTTTCCTCTAGAAACTCTGAGCATCTTCAACTAAACATGAAACTACTCGGATCTGAACCGAGTATTAAAAATACCCGGATTAGGCTCGATAAACCAGCATGAGATACTCAAAATTTTGAACGCTGATGTAACTCAAAACCATTGAAAAGAAGGATATCCCATAAGACCATGCCCACACATAGATACAGATCGGTTTTACCTTATGATAACCAAAAAAATTTATCCTAAAAAAAACTTTGATATTATTATTAATGAAATTCTTTTGAAAATACTTTTCTAGTAATATATCAAAATAAAGTATCAATATCTAGACCGAGTCTATGGTAATATATCCGGGCTAGGTCAACGGAATACACAGAACAAAATATATGACACCAAAGGGGTAGCGGAAATGTTTGCAAAGAATTACAGCTATTTGGGGAATACAATCAAAACCATGAAGCTCATATTGGATTTGGAATTTCAACATGATAGGGAACTAGTGGCCTTTTCCTTCGACCCATGCATAGTGAACATAGTTCCTGCGGTGCCTTTATCGCTTCTCTCAAGCAAGTCACTTGGAACTACATGTGCTACATTACCAATATCTTGTAGCCATATCACTTTTTGCAAGCTAGCTACTATATTCAAATAAATGGTGCAATAAATTCCTTGAGGATCCAAATTCCATTGGACTCCTCCATAGTCATACAGCCGATAGCCTGAAATATGTCATGTAGACGACATAATTACCCATATCATCTCCGAGATGTGAGGCTCGAGCGGCTACGCTCTTCTTTTCATAAATCCATACTTTGTTTATCAAAAGCCTAGAATTCCGCATTGCCATTTCCTAATCATACAACTGATTTCTATAAACTTATAAGAGCTCGTACGTCTCAAGAAAGGGTGTTAAGCTAAGAGAAGTTTCCTTCTCTACCACCAAGCAGATGATATGTTGATAGAGATCAATTAATATGGACAGAAATGTAATGTCAGATATTCATCCATACAAGTTCATTCTGGGACTGAACGAAACCGAATGCACTCCACCAACTACTGTAACGATTCAAGTGATTTTCACGTTCGAAAAATCGACATCCATACTTCACATCGTACTCGAATGCCGTAGATACGACCATTCAAATATGAGTCGTCGGAGCTTATCACACAATTAAGTATAACACAGCGGAAGAAAAAGAATAATACACTGATATACAACATTGATATGATATCTGATACAATGATCAATATACAATGAATATCAATATACATCAAAGATATGATACAAGAAATAGCAGCGGAAAGATATTGTCTTCAATAGAATGCATTCCCACATCCAATGCTCCAATCCAAAGCTAAACCCGATCCACCATCACGATTCACAAAGGTAAGCAAGTGCGGTCCATATCCAAAGACTGAACTAGCTCCAAATAATCTACTAAACCTGACTATCTCAAAAAACCCAACTCTAGACTGCCCGTGTGGAAAATTGTGGGCACCCAGAGGTTAGGAAGGAAACAATAAACTCCAGGTCAGTTATGGGACTGACGTGAGAACTTAAAAATAGTTTAACTTTAAAACAAACAAAGAAATATTTTAAAATAGATCCGCAATGCTTTTAGAAAATGTAACTACCGTAAGGCCTCCCGCACACACACACAATGCAAACGCAGAATCAGAGGAGATTTCTCCTTATGATAGTCAAACATGCTTGATACGAAGAAATATTTCTTTGATATTATTACTATAAGTGAAATGTGCAGAAAAACATTTTGAAAGTATAATATAAATCTTAGCCAGCATAGGCATTTCGCACTATGCCTAGTATAGCTACCATGTTCAATAGTAAGTTACCGCCACATTCCATGGCAGGTTATACAACTAAAACCGTACAGGGCTCGTATTATTTCTTTGGATTTTCCAACAAATGTTCAGGCCAAGGAACTTCCCATTGCCCTATGCGTACGCCTCTGGAAAGACGCCCCAAGAACCTAACTGGATCTGTGCCAACACAAGGCCGGGTTACCTCTAACTAGGTAACTACTGACACGAGTATGCCATCCCCCGGTCGTAACCGACCTTTATCCCGGGATCCTGACAACCAACAACCACAAAGTAACAAATCGCAGTAACCACATAGATTAAATATCTGGGCTCCATACCATGATACCACCTCTATCCAGAAGGAAATGAACATACCCTCAGGGGGCGCTATCCCCAAATAACCTTGCTACATTCTTCATGTTTTGACCATTACCGGGTTGTGAGGTTCGACGAAGTCTCGTCCGCAAAGCTACGCTTTTCACAAAAGCCACGCTTTGATCAACAAATGATCAACAGCACTCAGCATGCCACATTACCAAGTTGGGAATATATTACTGATAACCTTCAACTACATAACCTCTGAGTTCATACGTCTCAGAGAAGGGTGCTAAGCTAAGAGAATAAATTCTCCACCACCAACAGAAATGTATTTGAAAGAAATCTGCTTTTATCTCAATATGTAATGTCAGACATACAAATCCATACTAGTCTGTTCTGGGTTTGAACAGAACCGAAGGCACTTCCGAAGAAGCCCTTGCAAATTCGAATAATCCCTAATCACGTCCGGACTTCCCATCACATATGGAGTCTCTATACCGGGGACCAGTCGATGCAAAGACATTCGACTAGTTATCCTTTCTCTTTTGAAAATATCCGGTCTTCACCACCGATCTTCAAATGCTATCCATAACGTCGTATCACATATTCGAAATGGGTTATATGACACAAAGGTCCTCTCCCGGCTAAACCGAATAGTGAGCGCAATATATACAAGAAATATATGGATATTAGGGTCTCAGTTAAGTCACAACTTATTACCCAAAACTTTTCTTCTAGATGGTTTAAACAAACTACCATTTCAAATCTTTTTAAACAAAAAAAAAATCATTTCACTAATTTCATCCAGTTTCACAAAGATCCACTTACGGATTTCAAAACAATTCTCATTTTAATTGGATTAACTCGTTAAATCTTTAAATCAAAGATTTAACTTATAGCTTTCAAACCGTTTCCATAACTTGGACAATCATTTTCTTTTAACTTGAAATCCCTTTTGACACAAATCGGAAGTTCATTACTTATGTGAAAGCTTTTATTATTTAAAAAACAAATAGTTTTTGTTTTAGAAAAATCCAATTATAATTGCACGAGTTTAAAGCTCTTGAATTAAATTCAAATTCCCAAATCAATACCTTTAAAATGGTTTAACCCATATGTAATTAGTATAACATTTTTAATCTCTAGTTTCAAATCATAGAATTCAATTTCAAATTTTGCATTCAAATTTAAATCAAATTATTTAAATTTCAAAACCTTATCCTGTTATTCAAAATAATTTTGTCTTGAAATTTCATTTCAAAAGCTTTGCACATTTAACCCGATTCCATTTCAAAACCATTTGAACTCAAATTGTCTATTTAAAAATCATTTCAAAAATCTGTGAGTTAATCGATTTTTCTCATGAAATCCATATTTGTATGTGTATGGTGTGGTCCAGGGGTTTAACACAATAGTGCAACATCATTCAATCATCACATATTCAAATACAATAATATATTTGATAAGCGGTATAAACTATAATGCTTATCTTTCATTCACAGATCATAGGTGTATATATTACAGATAATAAATTACATCACAGATAATTAATTACATTACAGACCACAACATAAATCAGGATATATCACAAAGCATTAGATATAAGGATATCAAACAATTCAACATCTAATAAAATCCAAACGTCCATAAGTAGGATCAATTTAATTATCTGATTAATTTAAATCAGATTAATTTCTATGAATAAATTTCCTAGTCATGGTAAATTAATAATCAATTGATTACAAAACATTTAATAAATTATCCTTTAAGTAATCATTAATTAACCCCTAATTAATAATTTAATCCTTAATTAATTATTCTTAATTAATTGCAATAACTAAGAAATTACTCCTTATTTAATAGTTACTTCACAATCACTTTCATTAATTAATTAATCTTTAATAAGTTAATTGTTCTCAAATTAATTGCCTTAATTAATTTCCTTGAATTAAATTTTTTCTTAATCACTTGATTAATCAACTTTAAATCATTAATCAATATCAAATTAATTATCCTTAATTTACAAATTTATTTATTCCCTACTTAATTAATATTTAAACCTTAATTAATTAATCTAAAACTTTAATTACTTATTTAATTAATCCGAATCATAAATTAATTAAATAAATAATTTATCCATTTTAATTGACTTAATCATTACAATCATAAATCTTCATTTATTTTAAGGATAAAACATTTTTCTTATTAATGAATAATGTTATCATTAACAAGTCACTTAAACAATTTACTTTTATATTTTACTTTTATATTTCATTTTAAATTTTAAGATTTAAAATGGAAATCCATTTATCTTTAACAAAGTTTAAAACCAATTTAAAACCTTTAAAAACACATGTTAAAGAATACTCATATCTTATAAAAGAAATTTTAAAAGAGCTTAAACCAATTTTTTTTTTCAATTCAAAACATTTAAATTTTTCTTTAACATTCAAAATAGTTAAGACAATTAATATTTATAAAACTTTAATTAATTTGTAAATTAGAATAACAAATCTTTTTATTACTTAGAAATCGTTTAAGCTGGATTAGATTTTTAAAACTTGAAACCCCGCTTTAATAAGTAAAAACCGAATCTTCTTGTAATCCATTCCCAAACCACTTCGGGTCTTCACCCGAGTCAAGCACTAAATCCCCTGAGTCTTTCCTGCTTCTTCTTCCTTTAATTTTTCTTCAAAACTAAATTTTGTTTTTAACCTTTTAAAATCTATTACATTATTAAACAATTCGAGCCTAGTAAAAATACTCGAGCCCAATCCACGTTTCCATGAGTCACTCACGAGCATTCATGAGAACGACTTCGAGTTCAGCATCTTCTTCTCCAAACTTTATAAACTGACACCAGGTGCACCATCGTGCACGTGCACAACCCTCCCAGTCAGCTCCGACCACCCTTATAGTTGCCAATAAATCACCGCTGGCCTCCTCCATCGTTCCCAATTACCTAAGTATCGATTCGAACGTGAAATCGAAATCGAGCTTCCTAGCTCAAAACTGGAACCAGCTCCCTTCAGAAAATCGCTTCCCGACGTTCCTCCTGACCATCAGGAACCACGCGAGCTTGACCAAAGCTTAACTTCTTTCCCACGAACCTTTTCCCCATGGTCTGGTCCAACTCGAACCATCACCGGCGACAAAAACTATCAGACAACACCTTCGACTAGAAATAGTCTCCAAACCCTATTTTGTCGTTAACCAGCCACCACGGCCACTTTTAATTCTTCCGGCTATTTTTCTGATGATGCTCTGACCCTTAGCCTCCTTCGGCCCTAAGCACGAGATCAATAAAATTCACGATCGATGGAAATCTAGAAAAATCTGGATTGCGTTCAACTCGTAATTGCTCCCTAATTACATACTTAAAAATCATAATTTCTTCACCTTAAATCATTATTTTTTAATACAAACACAATTATATAATCAGATTGTAAAACTGGAATACTCGTCTTTTCTAATTTATGGAGATTATACTGTAAATATTTATTTTCACAGTATTCACACAATTTTTCTTTCTGAATTTTTTTTAAATGAAATGAAGTCATGATGTAATCAACAATTTCCTTTCAGAAATTAAAGCTTAATTATGTTCAAAAAGAAGGATATGAATTTTTTTCAAGATGTTATCCTTAATTCTGTAAATATAACAGAGTTAATACCTGTACACATATATGCATACCATCACATATACATTCACACAGACATACTTATCACTAATATAATCTATAACAGGTCCATATTTTTAAATTGTTTAAAGTGATGATACTCACAGTATTTTAGCAAAGTGACAGAGCTTTTTCTTTTGACACAGATTGAATTTTTGCTGTTGAAAGCCTTCTACTTTGATTCTTTGGTTGATCTGTTGTATCTTTGTTTTTAAGTTGAACTTGTTTAAGTTTGAAATGGTGTTCATTTTAGAGGTTGCTCAGATTTATAAAATCATCGAACTGAAATGAGGATATATAAGAAAGAATGTACAGGGTTATTATATTGTTTTGTTTATACAATAGGGTATATTATTTTGTACAACATCGGAGATTTTATATTTGCTTTGCTTATTTTACTCGGCTGAAACATACTATATGGTGTACTAGAGGTAATGGCATTAAATGCCTAAGTCCTTTCTTTTCTTTTTGCTTGTCCTAGCCTTGCATATTTAACTTGTTTATAGCATACATACTTGTATCTTTATTTTATTTCCTTTGTTCTTGTACTTTGTAGTATAAACCAATTCCTATTTTAATATGTTGTTTGAATCCTAACTATGTGTATTTATTTATTGGTTTTATTTATTTCTAACTTCAATAGTTAATTTAACTTACATATTAGTTTTCAACTTAAATACTTATCATCTTGTATTCATGGGTTTTATATTCTACTTTATTTATTTTGTAAGTATATTTTTTTGTATTCACACATATTATTTAAAAGACAACGTTTTGAAATCAAATACATATTACATGAATTACATAGATATATATTTTATAAATTCTATCAATTTACTAGTTATTACAAAATAATTTATTCAAAATTTAAATTAATTATCAATTTAAACTTAATTAAAATCCGGGATCGTTACAGATTTCCCCCTTAAGAGATTTCATCCTCGAAATTTGCCAGGGAGACACAAAAGGATAGATGAAGAATATTTCATCAAATCAAACCGAACATCTATTCTGCATTTGGCTTACCCATACAGAATATCAATAATAGATATGAGAACAAATCTATTTGATACTTCACAAGATACTCGGCTTATTCAGATCTACGAAATATGGAGTGATATCGGTTAGTTTGAAGGATAACTAACCATTCATAGAATATATTGAGACCCAACCAATAGATAAATGGATTTGATTTTTCCACAATTCTCAAACACTAGATATGGATTCCAAACTCAAGTCGGAATACTCCAAAATATATATAACTTGTCCTTCTTCAGACTTCGATTTACCCAACAAATTACAATAGAATTTTAAATTTGGTTTTAAACGAAATCGTTTTATCGATTTAATTCAAATTATCCTTCATATTCTATTAATCAATTTTAACTCAAATTAAAATTTCCAATTTATAATTTTCAATATCCAATCTTTTTATTCTTATTTATTAAAGTTTAAATCGAGAAACTGAAATTGAAAAGAAACCGGTGAAATACGAAGTAAGGATTTTCTACAACGATTCGTAGGCCCATCATCACACCGAAACTTCTTTCTGGAGTTGTCATGAAGCAATCAAAAGAATTTGGAAACGAATCAAAGGAAATTGATAGAGAATTGTTTCCGCTGTTGTAGGGTATTGACCATTTGTAGTGGTACTCCCCTGTCCCCTATCTCGTCCTCTTCTTGCACTCATACTCACTATCAGTGGATAGTAAGAGAATTTACTTAGGCATTCGAACGGATATCTTAGGGATTACTCATTCTAGGGTTTACTTCACCCTATTTCTAAAGAGCTACTTAACATGTTATACTCCTGAGCTAAAGTTTCAACCAAAAGCTCTGATACCAGATGTAACGATTCAAGTGATTTTCGCATTCGAAAAATCGACATCCATACTTCACATCGTAATCGAATGTCGTAGATTCGACCGTTCAAATCTGAGTCGTCGGAGCTTATAACACAATTAAGTACAACACAGAGGAAGAAAAAGAATAATACACTGATATACAGCATTGATACAATATCTGATAAAATGATCAATATACAATGAATATCAATATACAATGAATATCAATATACATCAGAGATATGATACAAGAAATAGCAGCGGAAAGATAATGTCTTCAATAAAATGCATTCCCGCATCCAATGCTCCAATCCAAAGCTAACCCGATCCGCCATCACGATTCACAAAGGTAAGCAAGTGCGGTCCATATCCAATGACTGAACTAGCTCCAGATAATCTACTAAACCTGACTATCTCAAAAAACCTAACTCTAGACCGCCCGTGTGGAAAATTGTGGGCACCCAGAGTTTAGGAAGGAAACAATAAACTCCAGGTCAGTCATGGGACTGGTGTTAGGACTTAAAAACATTTTATCTTTAAAACAAACAAAGAAATATTTTAAAATAGATCCGCAATGCTTTTAGAAAATGTAACTACCATAAGGCCTCCCGCACACACACAATGCAAACGCAGAATCAGAGGAGATTTCTCCTTATGAAGTCAAACATGCTTGATACACAGAAAGATTTCTTTGATATTATTACTATAAGTGCAAAGTGCAGAAAAACATTTCGAAAGTACAAGATAAATCTTATCCAGCATAGGCATTTCGCACTTATGCCTACTATAGCTACCATGTTCAATAGCAGGTTACCGCCACATTCCATGGCAGGTTTTACAACTAAAATCGTACAGGTCTCGTATTGTTTCTTTGGATTTTCCAACAAATGGTCAGGCCAAGGAACTTCCCACTGCCACATAGGTACACCTCTGGAAAGATGCCCCGAGAACCTAACCAGATCTCTGCCAACACAAGGCCGGATTACCTCTAACTAGGTAACCACTGACACGAGTATGCCATCCCCCGGTCGTAACCGGCCTTTATCCCGGGATCCCGACAACCAACAACCACAAAGTAATAAATTCGCAGTAACCACATAGATTAAATATCTGGGCTCCATACCATGATACCACCTCTATCCAGAAGGAAATGAACATACCCTCAGGGGGCGCTATCCCCAAATAACCTTGCTGCATTCTTCCTATTTTGACCATTACCGGGTTGTGAGGTTCGACGAAGTCTAGTCCGCAAAGCTACGCTTTTCACAAAAGCCACGCTTTGATCAACAAATGATCAGCAGCACTCAACATGCCAAATTACCAAGTTGGGAATATATTACTGATAACCTTCAACTACATAACCTCTGAGTTCATACGTCTCAGAGAATGGTGTTAAGCTAAGAGAATAAATTCTCCGCCACCAACAGAAATGTACTTGAATTAAATCTGTTTTATATCTCAAAATGTAATGTCAGACATATAAATCCGTACTAGTCTATTCTGGGTTTGAACAGAACCGAAGGCACTTTCGAAGAAGCCCTTGCAAATCTGAATAGTCCCTAATCACGTCCGGACTTCCCATCGCATATGGAGTCTCTATACCGGGGACCAGTCGATGCAAAGGCATTCGACGGGTTATCCTTTCGCTTTTGAAAATATCTGGTCTTCACCACCGGTCTTCAAATGCTATCCATAACGTCATATCACATATTCAGAATGGGTTATATGACACAAAAGTCCTTTCCCGGCTAAACCGAATAGTGAGCGCAATATTTAAAAGAAACATATGGATATTGGGGTCTCAGTTAAGTCATAACTTGTTACCCAAAACTTTTCTTCCAAATGGTTTAAACAACTTACCATTTCAAATCTTTTTAACCAAAAAGATTCATTTCACTAAGTTCACCCAGTTTCACAAAGATCCAGTTACGGGTTTCAAAACAATTCTCATTTTAATTGGATTAACTCCTTAAATCTTTAAATCAAAGATTTAACTTATAGCTTTCAAACCGTTTCCATAACTTGGAAAATCATTTTCTTTTAACTTGAAATCGCTTTTAACACAAATCAGAAGTTCATTACTTATGTGAAAGCTTTTATTATTTGAAAAACAAATAGTTTTCGTTTTAGAAAAATCCAATTATAATTGCACGAGTTTAAAGCTCTTGAATTAAATTCAAATTCCTAAATCAATACGTTTAAAATGGTTTAACCCATATGTAACTAGTATAACATTTTTAATCTCTAGTTTCAAATCATAGAATTCACTTTCAAATTTTGAATTCAAATTTAAGTCAAATTATTTAAATTTCAAAACCTTATCCAGTTATTCAAAATAATTTTATCTTGAAATTTCATTTCAAAAGCTTTTCACATTTAACCCGATTCCATTTCAAAACCATTTGAATTCAAATTGTCTATTTAAAAATCATTTCAAAAATCTGTGACTTAATCGATTTTTCTCGTGAAATCCGTATTTGTGTGTGTATGGTGTGGTCCAGGGGTTTAACACAATAGTGCAACATCATTCAATCATCACATATTCAAATACAATAATATATTTGATAAGCGGTATATACTATAATGCTTATCTTTCATTCACAGATCATAGGTGTATATATTACAGATAATAAATTACATCACAGATAATTAATTACATTACAGACCACAACATAAATCAGGATATATCACAAAGCATTAGATATAAGATATCAAACAATTCAACATCTAATAAAATCCAAGCATCCATAAGTAGGATCAATTTAATTATCTGATTAATTTAAATCAGATTAATTTCTATGAATAAATTTCCTAGTCATGGTAAATTAATAATCAATTGATTACAAAATATTTAATAAATTATCCTTTAAGTAATCATTAATTAACCCCTAATTAATAATTTAATCCTTAATTAATTATTCTTAATTAATTGCAATAACTAAGTAATTACTCCTTATTTAATAGTTACTTCACAATCACTTTCATTAATTAATTAATCTTTAATAAGTTAATTGTTCTCAAATTAATTGCCTTAATTAATTTCCTTGAATTAAATTTTTGCTTAATCACTTGATTAATAAACTTTAAATCATTAATCAATATCAAATTAATTATCCTTAATTTACAAATTTATTTATTCCCTACTTAATTAATATTTAAACCTTAATTAATTAATCTAAAACTTTAATTACTTATTTAATTAATCTGAATCATAAATTAATTAAATAAATAATTTATCCATTTTAATTGACTTAATCATTACAATCATAAATCTTCATTTATTTTAAGGATAAAACATTTTTCTTATTAATGAATAATGTTATCATTAACAAGTCACTTAAACAATTTACTTTTATATTTTACTTTTAAAATTTCATTTTAACCGAGCCCATATCAAATTAATTATCCTTAATTTACAAATTTATTTATTCCCTACTTAATTAATCTTTAAACCTTAATTAATTAATCTAAACCTTTAATTACTTATTTAATTAATCCTAATCATAAATTAATTAATTAAATAATTTATCCATTTTAATTGACTTAATCATTACAATCATAAATCTTCATTTATTTTAAGGATAAAACATTTTTCTTATTAATGAATAAAGTTATCATTAACAAGTCACTTAAACAATTTGCTTTTATATTTTACTTTTAATATTTCATTTTAAATTTTAAGATTTAAAATGGAAATCCATTTAGCTTTAACAAAGTTTAAAACCAATTTTAAACCTTTAAAAACACATGTTAAAGAATACTCATATCTTATAAAAGAAATTTTAAAAGAGCTTAAACCAATTTTTTTTTCCAATTCAAAACATTTAAATTTTTCTTTAACATTCAAAATTGTTAAGACAATTAATATTTATAAAACTTTAATTTATTTGAAAATTAGGATAACAAATCTTTTTATTACTTAGAAATCGTTTAAGCTAGATTAGATTTTTAAAACTTGAAACCCCGTTTTAATAAATAAAAACCGAATCTTCTTGTAATCCATTCCCAAACCACTTCGGGTCTTCACCCGAGTCAAGCACTAAATCCCCTGAGTCTTTCCTGCTTCTTCTTCCTTTAATTTTTCTTCAAAACTAAATTTTGTTTTTAACCTTTCAAAACCTATACATATCAAACAATTCGAGCCTAGTAAAAATACTCGAGCCCAATCCACGTTTCCATGAGTCACTCACGAGCATTCATGAGAACGACTTCGAGTTCAGCATCTTCTTCTCCAAACTTTATAAACTGACACCAGTTGCACCATCGTGCACGTGCACGACCCTCCCAGTCACCTCCGACCACCCTTATTATTGCCAATAAATCACCGCTGGCCTCCTCCATCGTTCCCAATTACCTAAGTATCGATTCGAACGTGAAATTGAAATCGAGCTTCCTAGCTCAAAACTGGACCCAGCTCCCATCAGAAAATCGCTTCCCCGACGTTCCTCCTGACCATCAGGAACCACGCGAGCTTGACCAAAGCTTAAATACTTCCCCACGAACCTTTTCCCCATGGTCCGGTCCAACTCGAACCATCACCGAGGACAAAAGCTATCAGACAACACCTTCGACTAGAAATAGTCTCCAAACCCTATTTTGCCATTAACCAGCCACCACGGCCACTTTTAATTCTACCGTCTATTTTTCTGATGATGCTCAGACCCTTAGCCTCCTTCGGCCCTAAGCACGAGATCAATAAACTTCGTGATCGATGGAAATCGACAAAAATCTGGATTGCGTTCAACTCGTAATTGCTCCCTAATTACATACTCATCTTTTCTAATTTATGGAGATTTTACTGTAAATATTTATTTTCACGGTATTCGCACAATTTTTCTTTCTGAATTTTGTTTAAAATGAAGTCATGATGTAGTCAACAATTTCCTTTCAGAAATTAAAGCTTAATTATGTTTAAAAGGAAGGATATGAATTATTTTCAAGATGTTATCCTTAATTCTGTAAATATAACAGAGTTAATACCTGCATACATATATGCATACCATCACATATACATTCACACAGACATACTTATCACTAATATAACCTATAACAGATCCATATTTTTAAATTGTTTAAAGTGATGTTACTCACAGTATTTTAACAAAGTGACAGAGCTTCTTTCTTTTGACACAGATTGAATTTTTGCTGTTGAAAGCCTTCTACTTTGATTCTCTAGTTGATCTGTTGTATCTTTGTTTTTAAGTTGAACTTGTTTAAGTTTGAAATGGTGTTCATTTTAGAGGTTGTTCAGATTTATAAAATGATCCAACTGAAATGAGGATATATAGGAAAGAATGTACAGGGTTATTATATTGTTTTGTTTATACAATAGGGTATATAATTTTGTACAACATCAGAGATTATATATTTTCTTTGCTTATTTTACTCGGCTGAAACATACTATATGGTGTACTAGAGGTAATGACATTAAATGCCTAAGTTCTTTCTTTACCTTTTGCTATCCTAGCCTTGCATATTTAACTTGTTTACAGCCTACGTACTTGTATCTTTATTTTATTTCCTTTGTTCTTGTACTTTTTAATATAAACCAATTCCTATTTTAATATGTTGTTTGAATCCTAACTATGTGTATTTATTTATTGGTTTTATTTATTTCTAACTTCAATAGTTAATTTAACTTACATACTAATTTTCAACTTATATACTTATCATCTTGTATTCATGGGTTTTATATTTTACTTTATTTATTTTGTAAGTATATTTTGTTTGTATTCACACATATTATTTAAAAGGCAATGTTTTGAAATCAAATACATATTACATGAATTACATAGATATATATTTTATAAATTCTATCAATTTACCAATTATTACAAAATAATTTATTCAAAATTTAAATTAATTATCAATTTGAACTTAATTAAAATCCAGGATCGTTACAACTACCATTAGTGACGAGTAGTCCTTGCAATCCAAAGATTTCAAAATGCAATATGGCCACTACTATAATAAATGCTCTAGATTGGGAGTGACCCATAGAATGTCAACAAACAGTCTTTTCTCTATGAAGATTTTGGTCATCAATAATCATCATCTTCAACATGTCTTCACTTTCAAACGAATACATTGGTTCGAAGCGGTTTTAGGATAGGGGTTAGCCTGATCCGACCCCGGTTCCTTCGAACCAATCATCGACTAAAAAGATGTTAAGTTCATATATGATTATCAATCATCATTCAATTTAATTCATCTTTTTATTCATTCATAAATATCTCTTATAAATATATTCATTCAATTATTCTTTTATTTTCTTAACAGTATATGGTATCATTAAGCCTCATTTATCAAATCATTTGGTAAATTTAAACCTTTTTAATCTAGGAATAATTCCAAATCAATTCACCTTTTACTTAGGAAAATATTTCCAAACCATTTATTAAATCTTGATTAAAGATTTCTTATTTCCAAAACATAACTTTTAAATGGGTCAAAATCGATGTTATTTAATAAATTTTTTACTACAAACCCGGAACAATTAATTCAAGTATAGAAATTAAAATAATTCCAAATTATTTATTTAAATATTTACAAATATTTCTTAAATCAAAACTCAAAACTTTGATTAAGTTAAACCATGTTATCTAGGATGTTGATCTAAAACCAGTAAATATTAAGTGAGAAGAATCTATAAAAACCATCTAATTATACTCAATATCAATTCCTTTATTTAACGAATACTATGGGTGGAATAACGGTGAAATCACGTTTTAAATTCCACGAATAGTATGAGTTCCCTCTTCAGGCTTAAACACCGAGTACAAGAAGATTATCTCTACAAAATCCAAGTTATTTATTTTAGAAAATTATATCTTTATACTTTGAAAATTTTGATCGGAGTAAACCAAATTTACCATCCCATCCGTCGGGATAATTAGGATAGCCAGGGAGAGCAGAAAACTGGTTTTCCAAACTAGAGCCTAGACACTATCTCTCTGACACCCATGAGGCGGTCAACTTATTTGATCGACTCTAAATCACTCAACTTTAATCATTCCATAAATCCTTTTAAAATTACCTTTAAATACTTTATTAATCATTCGAAAACATATAAAAAAGATTTGGAGAAGAACTGTTGCATTTAAAATTGTATTTCAAAAGTTATATAAAAGTGCTGCGGAAAAGTACCGTGAAAAGTGCATTTTAAGCTATATTGATCAAAACGACTTTTTGTCATTTGAATTTTTTTTTATAACTCAAATCACTTTTAAAACACTTTAAATGATTTATAAGATCCATTCCATATTTTTAAACATTTTTAAAATATCATTTTCAAAGAAATCCTTTTTCGGATTCCGAACTACAAAACCACGATTTTTCCAAAAAATTATTTACTCGTATTTCAAAATCTACTTATCAAAATCTCAATTTTATTTCTTTGTTTGAAAACTATAGATATAATACTTTGAAAAATTCTTATCTCAAAGAATTCTGAGCTATATTGCACTCTCTACACTTGTTTGAATTTTACGGCGCAAAATCGTGAACTACCGTTACACAACCGCCTATTTTTGACTAAATTTCCAACTACCTTTGAAACTTCACCAAAACACTGCCATATGTTTATAAAACATTTATAAATCATTTTCAAACATTTAAACCAATATTTTTCCATATTAAATCTCCTTTTCACATTTAAATCATTTCATAATTTTGTATTATTATAGTATTCATTTTCAACCTTTTTATATTTTCAAAACCATTAAGAGGCTAAATAACTTCAATACACATCCATATCGGTTTATTTTTCATTAATTAATCATGGTTAATTTCTTAATCATAATTTATCACAACCAAGTTATCAACCATATTAACATCCATATAATCAACCAAGTTATCAAACAAGCATTTAAATTTGTGATTTAAACTTTCATATAATTAATTTCTAAATGTAAGTAAATCGAGTACTCACTGTTTCAAAACAAACTTCCTACCAACATTCAATTGAATCAACACTTCACTAATGCACCACCTGAACAACTCCACTTCTCCTCGATGCTTCATAAAATAGTTTCGGTGGCATTTCTCTCCCCAAATTCCACCTTCAGAGCTCCCCGAATTTCCTTCTTGACTCTTAGTGGGCGCACCCTCCTCTTGGAATAAGGTGATGCATAGCCAAAGATGGACATGGGGTATGGTCATGGGTTATAGAAGTTGTAGGATGGAGTTTGAGCTTGTTTTGAGGAGGAAGCAACATAGTTTGCATATGTATATAATTTTGATATTTCTTTACCATAACTTTGCTAACTTTTTTATAGCTTGGAAGCCATTGAAGAGGAGCTCTTGGAGTTTTAGAAGAAGGAAGAAGAAGTAGGAATGAAGTATGGAAAATGATAAAGGAGGATGGTATTTATAGGGAAAAGGTTGAAATAAAATATCATGATATTTTCATGAAACGTCACATCACAAATCTTTTATATATGTAATTATTACGTCTAGTCACATTACTCTCTTATACATATAATAATTATATTCAGTCACCTCACTTTCTTTTATATACATGTAATTATTATGTCTAGTCACATCACTTTCTTTTATTTATATATAATTATTATGTCTAGTCACATCACTTTCTTTTATATACATAAGTATTATGTCTAGTCTCATCACTTTCTTTTGTATATTATGTGATTATTATGTCCAGTCACATCACTTTCTTTTATATATATATATGTAATTATTATGTCCAGTCACATCACTTTCTTGTATATATATAATTATTATGTCAAGTCTCATCACTTCCTTTTATATATATAATTATTATGTCTAGTCACATCACTTTCTTTTCCAAAATAATGTAAGATAATTTATTTCTAAGTGCACTGTTATCTAGTTAATTAACTCTTATATATATGTATAATAGTGCATAAAGACGAATAACGTTCCCGACAAATTTCTGGTGTCAAAAGGTCGAAATTTCGAAAAACGTTCTTCGGTTACAATTTTGTTTTTCTATGAACTATTTAATTTGGTAAACAAATTTTGAAAATAATTTCACCATCATTATTAATTAATTAAAATGAGTTTATTTTCATTTTAAAACTTATATATTGAATATTTATAACAAATTAAATATTCACTAAACAAAGTAGTGAAATTCCAGGACGTTACATCCATCCCTATAGATGCCCATGACCAATCTCCTCCACCACCATATTTTATGTCCAACCTCCTCCAACTCCCTCATACTCATGGCTCACTACCCTTCTCTCTATCACACACATGGCCTAAGGAATTATTTCCCTCATAAGGTGCACGACCATAGAAAAAAAGAGGGGAAGAAGAGAAAACATAAAGAGGAAGAAGTGAATTGTGTAGAAAATGAAGACACCTTACTCTCTTATTTATAGCCTTAGGAAAAGTATGGAAAATATCTCAAAACCACTTCCTTAACCATTAAGGAAAAAGACTACGAGCCATAAGACATGGCATGAAACATGCTCCTTAAAACAAAGTCCATAAAGTGCTCCTTAATCCAGGCCTTGTTTTAAGGAATTTTGTTTCCTTTAATTAATCTTACTTACTTTAATTAATATATGGTTAAGTTATGTGTTATTAATTTATTACATGTGCATATGTATGTAATTTTAACTTTCAATGTTGCAATATTCAAATATAACTTTTATTTGTTAAGATGCTGATATTCCGAAATCTGAATCCCGGTCATATTTTCAGTTTTTAATCGAACTATTTATTTATGTAAATCAATCTTGGAAATAAATTTTTTATCTCCTCTAAATAGTTAAAACAAGATTATTTATGCTATAAAATCATATTAAACAATATTAAAACCCATTTACAAAAATACGACGTCGAACTACCAGAATGTAACGAAGTTTATATATATCTTTATAAAATAAGTTTATATATTTATAAAACCATTATAAATCACTTATTATCATTATGTAAAAATTAGAGTGAATTATTTATCATTTATAACCATTATTTAAATATTCAAAATTAATTAAATATTCCAATTCAAAGTGCAAAAATTACGAATCATTACACAATGCATGGCTTAGAGCTGTTAGCCATAGTATTTGCGTCGAAGATGTAGAGACACTACTTGCTAGGTAAGAATCCTTCTTTCCTCTTTTGTTTATTATAATTTTAAGGATCCTATTAGTAATTTCCATCTTTAAATAGGTGGAAAGTTCAAACTCTACATGGATCATAAGTCCCTGAAGTATCTTTTCACTAAAAAGAATCTGAACCTAAGGCAACAACGATGGTTGCAGTAAATGGCAACTTATGACATAGATATTCTCTATACGCTAGGAAAAGTGTATGTGGTGGCAGATGTTCTAAGTAGGAATGTAATTTTTGAAAGTGACTATGATCTGATACCAAATGAAAGTAGCTGTGCTCCGATACCTAATGAAATTAAAGCAGCAAAGTAAATGACACCTAAGATTTTATACTGGTCGGAACTTCCATTCTACGTCCAGTCCAAGACTCATTCTAGAATTAAATTAACAACCCTCACTTAGCCCAGAGGAATACGATTACACCGCCTGAGGATCCGAATAGGAATTCTACCACCTAAGCAACTTAATAGGACTTCTACCGCCTAAGCAACTGAATAGGACTTCTTTACAAATAAAAAAAGTATCTGACTGTAGTATGCTCTTTAAATAACACTGATAAGTCAATTAAGTACAATCTTCCTATAATCTTCTCCTTTATGATATATAGTATAATTTGCTTGAGAAATATGGAAGACGGAGTGATCAATGATCAAAGTTTGTATGCTGTTAGAGTGAAAATTGAAAATAGAGAATAAGAGATAAGAATTTAAGAATATTAAAGTCAGTTAAGTTAATTGTTTGTTGAATTCTGAAATCTATTTATAGAGATTAAAAGTTGCAATCTTTCATGAAAGAAAACGTTGAAAAGAAATAGGTGCAACTATTGATTTGAAGATGTTTCTCTTCGACGAAGAGAAGTGTCTTTTTATAAAAATACCCGTTATAAATATTCAGCCGGCTGAAAATATAATTCAGCCTTCTGAATTTTTTAATTTCGAAAATAGCGAAGAAATAGACATTTTCAGGCCTAATTCAGCCGGCTGAATGAAACCATTCAGCTGGCTAAGACTTCATATCAATTTATTAAATGTTTCAGCATTCAGCCATCTAAATGGTATCATTCAGTCGACTGAATTCTATTGATAAGCAAAAGTTACCATAGCTCATTTGGTTAGAGCACTTGTCATTTAAACTAATGACTCGGGTTCGAGCCCCGCTCCATGTAGTTTTTGAAAACTTGATTTTTCATTTAAAATGTGAGTGTATATGTGTGTGTAGCATTTTTAGAATATTTTAACATTTGTAAACTCTAGACACGACACTCTATGACTAATAATACTTTTTTATCACCTTTGTCTTATCTCTATCGTGTATATCACTTCTTGTATCTCCATATACATACTTTCATCCTCTTTTGTACTATGTATTTTCATTTTGAACGTATTTGATTGGCTCTTTTTGATGCTCATGTACCTGCAGATTAGCTTAGAGATTCTTTGGCATAATTGTATAGTTGTTGTCATTAAATCCAATAATAGAAGTTCTAACATTCTCCCCCTTTTTGATGATGACAACTATATAATTTTTTTTAAAATATATTTATTCTATATATAAAATAATATTAATATGTTTAGAGCCCCCCTAAGTATAACATTTCACCCTAAGTATAATATCTCCCTCTATCAATATGCATATGATTTTCTCCCCCTTTGTCATTATAAAAAAGAACGAGGGAATATAATAAATTTTATAAAATATCTTGCCAATAGCGGGATAAAATCAATATTAATTATGGACAAAAATAAAATAAATTTCAACATATTTGTTGAAGTCCATATTTCATTGTAAGCATGTAATTCTATTAAACGTATGGTACATCCTTTAAAATTCCAAAATATATCCTTTTCCTTTTGTTACTCCGAGTACCTACAATAAATAATAATCATTTTTGGTACCCACATACAATGTTAGGGTCCGAGGGTTAATCATAGGATGAAAATCTTACCAAAATAGGTGTGGTTGTATCCAAAAAGATAATTAAACAATTTTAATATAACTACTACTTATAATCTAAGGTATTAGAAAAACAATTAACATTTAAAGCACACGATACCTAAGTTTCTTATAATTTCCTAATTTTTGGGAAACCACACCCATTTGGGTGTGGTTGAACTTTTATAGGTATAAATTTCATTACAAATCACATTCTTATAATAGTTGCTAATATAAAGTTGTTTATCATGATCAATCATATTAGCTGGAATCCATATATTAATACTATTAGTCATTGGCTTAGTACTTAAAGAATAACTTGAAGAACAATTTCTATCATTTCTAAACAAGTACTATTATGACTGTAACTGGTTTTAAAACTATCTTGGTTACTAGTACTAGCACTAAAATTAGTATACAAGAATGCATATCTAGTACTATTATTACTTTTAGCTTATTTATAGCCAAAATCGCTTTTATCATTGTGAGATTTTGAATTTATAACTTAGGAAGATAAGACATCTTTACCTTTGTCAAAATTTATGATTTTTGTATTTAATCTTTCAAAATTTTCTTTAGAATCACAAACTTTTTTGTGAAAAATATTATTATTAACTTTTAAAATCTCACATTCTTTAGATAATTCTAGATTCTTTTTAATTAAAGCTTCATTCTCTTTTTCAAGAGATAAAATTAAAGAACTAGAATTATTTAAAGAATTCTCCAAAATGTATTTTTATTTTGTAAAGCATCGATTTCCTCCGAAAGATCATTGTTTTTATCTTCTAACTACTCATCTTCTTTTTGTAGGAAATCTTTTTGTAAAACAAGTTCTTCTACGGTATTTTCAAAACATTTAGTTTGTTTTACCAAAAATTTATCTTCCTATTTTAAATTGGAAATTTCTTGCTCATAGTCTTTTATCTTAGCTAAAGAAATTCTATTAACTTTATTCAAAGTTTTACAATCTTTTAATAATTCATCATGTGCTAACAGAAGATCTTTATATAAAGAATCTAAGCATAACGATTGTGATCTGAGTTTGGCCATAAAGCATTTGTTTGTTTGCTCCTTTGGTTTTTCTTTATTGCTCTTCCTCTTCTTATTTCCTTGACTAGATCTCTTTGTAGCCATTTATTCTAGGATGTTGTTACGATCTCTAGAACCCAGGCTCTGATACCAAATGAAAGTTACTGTGCTAAAGGATCGTGTAATATGGATAAACTACTTGTGTGGAATAATAATTAAGTAAATAAATAATTAAAGCCGTAAAAGAAATGACACCACAGATTTTTATACTGGTTCGAACTTCCGTTCTACATCCAGTCCCAGACTCCTTCTTGAATTAAACTATCAACCCTCACTTAGCCCCGAACCGGAATTCTACCGCCTAAGCAACCTAATAGGACTTATACCGCTTGAGGAACCGAACATGACTTCTTTACAAATAACAAAAGTATCTGACTATAGTATGCTCTTTAAATGGCACTGATAAGTCAATTAAGCACAATCTTCCTATAATATTCTCCTTTATGACATATACTGCAATGTGCTTAAGAAATATGGAAGATGGAGTGATCAATGATTAAAGTTTGTATGCAGTTAGAGTGAAAATTGAAAATAGAGAATAAGAGATAAGAGTTCAAGAATGTCAAAATCAGTTAAGTTAATTGTTTATTGAATTCTGAAATCGATTTATAGACATTAAAAGTTGCAATCTTTCATAAAAGAAAACATTGAAAAGAAATAGGTGCAGCTATTGATTTGAAGATGTTTCTCTTCGATGAAGAGAAGTGTCTTTTCATAAAAAATAGCCGTTATAATTATTCAACCGGCTGATATAGTTCAGCCTTCTAAATTTGTTAATTTCGAAAATAGCAAACAAATAGACATTTTCAGGCCTAATTCAGCCGGCTGAATGAAACCATTCATCCGGTTGAAACTTCATGTCAATTTATGAAATGTTTCAGCATTCAGCCATCTGAATGGTATCATTCAGCTGGGTGAATTCTATTGATAAGAAAAAGTTACCATAGCTCATTTGGTTAGAGCACTTGCCTTCTAAACTAATGACCCAATTTCGAGCCTGCTCCATGCAATTTTTGAAAACTTGATTTTTCATTTAAAATATGAATGTATATGTGTGTATACCATTTTTAGAATATTTTAACATTTGTAAACTCTAGATGTGACTCTCTATAACTAATAATACTTTGTTTGTCACCTTCATCTTGTCTCTATCGTGTTTATCACTTCTTGTATCTCCATTTGCATACTTTCATCCTCTTTTGTACTATGTATTTTCATTTTGAACGTATTTGATTGTCTCTTTTTGATGCTCATGCACCTGTAGATTAGTTTAGAGATTCTTTGGCATTATTGTATAGCTGTTGTCATTAAAATCCAACAATAGAAGTTCTAATAGTTTTGGCCCTTTTGGAAGTTGCACCAATACTATTGGAAAGGATTGCTAGTAAGCAAAAGGAAGATAAGTGCTTAATAAAGATCATCAAGGATGTTGAGGAGAGGAAGCATGCGAATTTTAAGATGGATAACTGAGGCATTTTGTATATGAATGGGAGTATTTAGGTCCCTAATGTCAATGCCTTAGTCAAGGAGGTTTATCGAAATGTCATCAATCCATATTGAATATCTATCCAGGTGTTTCTAAAATGTATCTTGAGATAAAGCAGGTGTTTTAGTGGAAAGGAATAAAGTGGGATGTCTCAATCTTTACAGATCTTCAAACTATCTACAAATCTAAGGCGACCACCAGAAGACAGCCGGGCTATTATAAACTTTAGAGATACCAAATTGGAAATGGAAGATTATATCGATGGATTTTATTAATGGGTTACCTAGAATATGAAAGGGAAATGAAGTGTGAGGGTTATCGTAGATTGATCAACAAAAAGTGCTCATTTTATTATGGTAAAGCCGATAAGAACTGTAGCTTCTTTGGCGAAATTTTCTATGGCTGAGATTGTTCGATTGCATGGAGTCCCGGTGAGTATTGTAGGTGCTCGAGATCCCACCTTCACTAGTCAGTTTTGAGAGGCATTGCAAGTAGCTTTAGGATTAAAGCTAAGATTAAGCACATCATACCACCCCAAAACAGATGAATAGATGGAAAGAGGAACCAGACACTAGAAGATCTTGTAAGGGAATGTGCTCTAGATTTGGAGGATCGTGGGAAGATCTTCTTCATTTGGTGGAATTCTCCTATAATAGTAGTTATCAAGCAAGCATAGGCATGGCACCCTACGAAGCTCTCTATGGACGTCCATGTAAGTCACTATCATGTTAGGTTGAGACTAGAGATCGGCTAGTAATTGGACCAGATATGATCTAGGAAGCTAATGAAAAGGTTGCAGTGATCAAAAAAAGGATGAAAAGCTAAGGATCGACAAAAGAGAGTTTGAAGTCGGAGACTCCAAATTTGTAAAGATTGCTTTAATCAAAGGAGTTATTCAATTCAAAAGGGCGTGGGGAAGTTGACACCTTGGTATATTGACCTTTTGAAGTTAATAAAAGGCTTGGACCACTCGCCTATAAAGTGGAGTTGCCAAAAAGGTTATCGATGGTCCGTGATGTTTTCCATATATCCCGTTTTGAGAAAATTTGAGAAAATTTGTTATGACCCTTCGTTTATTGTAGAATCGTTGATTCAAGATGACTTAGAGATAGAGCCGAACCTAACAGTGATTAGACATCCAGTTCATATTATAGATCAAGACGGAAGAGATTGTGTAACAAAATGGTGAAGTTAGTAAAGATTCAGTGGAGTAGGGATCGCCAAGATTGTACTTAGGAATAGTGATTGTATGAGCGAAGCCTACCCAAAATTGATGTTAGGATAGTCATTGTTTGTATGTATAGTGTATGCATTATTATGTTATGGATGCTTAGTGTATGTCCTTTGTATGGATTTCATGATATGTAATATATGACCTTTTGAGTTATTATGAGTTATCACTTTGTTTTCTAAATTCGGGATGAAATTCTTTTAAGGGAGAGAGTGTGACGATCCAGAATTTAATCACTTTAATTATGGATATCAAAATATATTTTAAATATTTAATTCATGGATTTTATAACTTAAAATAAACTCCCTTTAAATAATAATTAATGATGGTGAAATAGCTTTCAAAATTTGTTTATAAAAATAACCGGTTCAAAGAAAATAGAAAATATGCTTGGAAATCGTTTTACGAATTTTCGACTTTTAAGTGCCGAAAAGTTGTAGAAAAATGTTGTGAACATTTGTGTAACATATATACATATTTATAAACAAGTTAGAATACATTTTATAATATGCATATGCATTTATACTTTAATTAATTAAAAAATGAAATGATGGTTTATGAAAAATAAACAAGTTTAAAAAGTAAAAAGAAAATTGTCCTAGCATGCCATGTCTTTAAAAATATAAGTATGATAGTAAATAAATGTATGTTGGCTTTGAAGTGAAGGGGAGAGGAACAAGAAAAATGATGTGGCACAAATCTAGTAGAGGGTATGTACCCTTAGGCTATTTTAGTAATTTACTTTTGCACTAACATATAAACCCATTTTCTATCATTTTTCTCATTTTCTAATTTCATTCCTACTATCTAAACTCTCTTCCAAGCTTTCATATATACTTTAACGGTTTCCTAAATATTTGTAAAAGTTGAAACGGTTTAGTTCATCCACTTAAACTTCTAAATTTTTGTTTAAAGCTTCTTTCCTCGTTTCAACACCTCCCTCCACAATGCAAATCCATGCCCTCCCAAAACCACCTTGACCATACACCATAAGGTCTATATTTGAATCATATACTCCTCCTTTAAGCCCTCCAAATATCACTTTTCCAAGCTAGAGGTGAAGTTCTAGGTTATATTCAAGTTATAGCGCAAGTTGGTTTATTTCGTTAACTTTCGGTGAGTGAAATTCTCACCTTTTCACTAAGATTTGAAAACATATATCTTTTCTTAATTTGTTGTAAATATGATGTGTGTTTGGATGAAAATTATTATTGGTTTGTATGAATGTATAAGTGCTTAGATTATAAAGATGCTTGGGTGTGATTTATATGTGCTTATGTGCCATCATTTGAAATTAGACTTGAAATGAAGCTAATGTTTATATTAGTTAGAAAGTTGAGATCTTGGCTTATGTTAGTGATTGTGATGTGAATATAAATGTTATGGTCTTGAACACAAGATGTCTGCTAAGAAAGTTAGCAACTTTGCTCGTTTAAGCGACATATAATCCCATATGTAAAAGCTTTGATCTTTGATTTTCAAAATTTTAAAATATTTTCAAGTTTAAAACATGTTTAGTTCCAAGAACATGCCTTTCTGCTCTACAAAGTGGTTAAGCTTCGAAGTGTTAAAGTTTTAAGACTAAGAAAACAAAATTTTCAATTTTGAAATTACCGGTCGTATAGCTATAATCGCTGTAAGTGCAGTTCGTTAAAATGGACTCCTTTTGAAATCTAAAAGTGTTTTCACTTAGAATCATTTTGGGAAAAAAAATTTCAAACATAATTTAAGTTTTAAGAAGTAATTATTATTTATTTAATTTTTATTTAATAGATGATTATTTGATTAATTAATTACGGTAGTTAGTACTGAATCATTGATTAATAAAGGTAATTAATAATTAAGTGTTAGTCAAATAAGAAAATTTTACTTAGATTACTGATTAAAAGTAAATTATTATTTAACGATGTTGTGGCATGTGCTTTGCGCGTGATGATAACACATGTTTTGTGGGTAAATTGATTTTTGTTTACAAATTATGCATATTTAATATATTAAGAGAAATAATTTTTTAAAATATGTAGTTATGTTTTTGTGTTGGAATCATGTGTAATAAGTTTGAATTTCATTTCTAAGTTGGAATGTTTAAATTTTTATTAGGTTGAATTTTTGTTTCTGTTATCAATTAATAAAGTGCGAAAACGTATAGGAAGTTTAATCGCTAGATCATATATTTAAGTGACGCTAAGTTTGGTAAAATAAAAAATAACATGAAAAAGAATAAATTTTCATCGATCGGTTGATTTTATGTCCGTAAATAACAGGTAATCATGATATAATTTTGAGAATACATAGAGCAGTGCATTAAAAAAACAACACGAAAAAAATTCTAAAAAGTGCAAATTACCCTTTTAATACAAAATAGAAGTGTAGAAGTTGCAGTTGCAAAGAAAAGAATTCCTGTAGAATAAGACTGAAATATGTTTAAAAATATAAAATTGAAAAAAGAATAAATTTTCATCAGTCAATAGATTTTATGTCCATAAATAACATGTAATCATGATATTATTCTAAGAATACACAGAACAATGTGCTTAAATAAACAGTACATACAAATTCTAAAAAGTAAAAATTACCTTTTTAATATAAAACAAAAGTGTCGAAGTTGCAATCACAAAAATAAATTTTTTCCCTATAGAATAAGATTACTATAGTGTAAAGTACAATTTTAGTAGTATAATTACACTAACCCGAAGCTGTATACTGGAGGTTAACAATGGCGAGCAACTCAATGAAGGGTGTCCAAAAAGAAACAGTGGTGGTGAGAGATTGAATGGAGGTGACAGGAGGGAGAAGTGGAAAAGGAATAGAGGTGGAAAGAGATCTGAATATGGATAGAGTGAGTGACATTTGTAGGATTTGGTAGATATTTCTAGAATTCTATATTCGTATTATGAAGTTTGAACATATCTATGTTGGACTGATTAAGGGTTACAGATATGCATGTCACACTATTTTAACTCATCTGCAGTATCTTAACGCATTCATTAATTCCGAAATTTTTGGATCAGGGTGGAAAAAAATTACAATCTAAAGAAATCTTAACCGACTGATATGGTCAAATATTATGTAACGTTATACATGGTGTATGCTACAGAGTGACAACTGATGGTCATAAATTCTGTGATAGGTTTTTTATTGAAAAATTAATAGAGCGGTATCATCATTATACATACAACATGTTATATTTTTCAGCTTATAAACAGAATTGTATAATGTTATTTAATTGCTACCTATACTTGTATAATATTATATGGTTGCTGCCTTCAGTTTTGCTATACATTTATTATCATAATTGTATAACGTTATATCGGCCACTGGCTTGATGGTGTAGTAAATTGATATAATAACAACATTATTGAATTATTGCAAATTAATTCTTATGAATTCCACTTTCCAACATTTTATACATCTTCCCTTAAATCTATTTTTGCACTCATTAAGTTTCTCATAGGTATACGTTTTGATATTTGTATAATTTATTTATAGTTTAATGCATAACCCTAAAATTCATAAATCTCTGAATATGGTATATAATAAATCAAGATATATATTCATTTGTTTAAATTAATTAGTCAGACTCAACTAATTAAATCGTTTCCAACATTGTAAAATTATTTCCTTGTTTACACTTGTATCATTTGTTCATAGTTTAATGCATAACCCTGAAATTCATAAATATATATATATATGATATATAATAAATCACATATATTCATTTGTTTAAGTTGATTATACTTTAACATATATTTTTCAATGTCCCATATAAATGGAAATTTTGGAAGTCCGTGGTCAGACCAAAAGTTTGGGCTTCCAAGCCAACTATTAGTAAAGATTATTAATTAGGGATTAGCTATTATTTAAGATTAATTAATAATTATTTATTTATTTAAAAGAGGGTATAATTATTAATTAATAACGATTATGTTAAATTTAATTTGGATTTTAATTAGGACCTAATTAAGATTTAATTATTACATAATAAAGGTTTAATTAAATTTATTAAATAAACTAATAAGGGTTTAAAAATTTAAATCGCTTTATTTTCTAAAACATTGGTTTGTTTAAACCATTTTCTTTTGCATCGAAATCAAGGGATTTCTTTGTTGATTACCCTTAAGTAACCTCAAACAAATATGAAACCAATGTTAATATGGTGACACATTTATGGAAAGTAAGTCATCCCATAGTTAACACTAAAAATTGATGAGTAGGCTGATCCTCTATTTGTGAGATCTAGAATTTATTTCTAGATGAGGGATAGAGTAAGATTGAAATATCGAAAATGTGACAGATATGGGATGGTTAATTTCTATCAATGGGTCATGTTTAAACTAAGTATATAGTTATCAATTTGTGAACACTATATAATTATCTTAAATAGCGGATTGTGTAATATTGATAACTTGACCTGTTTTAACTCGGGAAGTATGATGTGTATACTCGAGTTCCCTAGTGAGGATTCGAATACTTGTTGCATACTTTAAAAAGAACCGAAACTAAGTTAGCCAGAAATTACCGCTTAATGTGGAGATACCGGCTTCGAATAAGTATGATTTATTTGAACCACTCCAAACTAATAACGTTCGCGATAGATCATTGTGAAGTATTCTATGGAGCAGTACTATTCTTCATGAAGGTGATTCCAAAACGGAAGACAGTAATTCTTGAATGTTTATTCAATCTTGAAACAACTTGTATGAATGAAGGCTATCATTTCATTGATTGCCTAGAGGGCAATGTTAGCATTCCAACATGGTCTGCTAGGAGGAAAGGTAAAAGCGTAATCTCAAGCTTCATAACCCGGAATGACTAAAATCCGGGGATATGCGGCAAAGCAAGTGGATCGCACCCATTAAGGTATGGTCATCCCTTTCTAGAGTTGATATCATTACTTTATGTTATGCTTCAGATCTATAGTGATTGTTGATCACAACCTAGGTATGATCGTATTTGGTACTATCCGATAAGGGGTAGGCCGGTCCTGTGTTGATATGGAGTTCATGTGTCGCTCTCGGTCTATTTTATCTAAAAATGCACTGTGATAGGTGGTACCCCGGTGCCTTGTCATTGATAGAATCCATTTTCCAATACGTGCCTTTATGGACTTAGTTGTATCCTGTTATGTTGGAATTTAATTAGTGTAACATTTTAGGTTATGATTCCATATTTATTTAAACCTAGATATTATGATAATATCAGAGATTTTATATAGAAATGTTTTGGTTATCATAAGGTAAAACTCATCCGTGTTTATGTGCGGCATAGTCTTACGAACTCCTTTGGCTCGAAAGATTTATGTATAAGTTAAAATTTATGCTTTACTCACACCAGACCCATGTTTTATTCGGATTTTTATTTTTGTCCCTTAAACCCTTAGGTACTAAATTTTTATGAGTAGCCAAGTAGTTAGGTTTTTTTGAGCATTTTGGAAACAAGTATAGAGTATGAGCTTTCATTATCATTCGGTAGTTGTCTATGTTTCCGTTGCATCTTATATTTTATGTATTATTTCAGTTTGGGCGGGCTGATATAGCTATCGTTGTTAGGAATAGTAATTTTTGTAACTTTGATGTAACATTTGGAGTAACCGTACGTGTTATTATGTGATGATGTATATGTAACTCTGACGTTTGTGAGAAAAGTTTCTGTTTGTTTCCTTGTCTTTTATTTTCTTTATCCTACGACATGTCTTTCAGATACATAGATGATAGGCACATGAATTCCGAGGATGTGTTAATGTTGTATTTGGATGTAAGAAAGGAAGAGCAATACAAAAAACTTGTTTTTACATCCAAATTTTCTCACACTTCTATGAATAGAAGTATTGTTCAACTAATTTCTCATTCAATACCTACCATCCAAAATCCTAGCACACTGTTGTTGACATCCAGGTTTAAAAAATCCAGTTTGATTATTCATTTACAACACCAAAATCAAAGTTACATAAATAGAAACAAATAAATAAATGCAGTGGAACAACAAGATACAGTGGAATGAATATAATGAATAATAATAGTATAAATCTTCGTCTTCGTCCTCCAGAAATAAGGTCTTCAACCCTGAAATGCTCTGGCTGACCCAAGCGAATTGAAAAGACAAAACATTCGAGTCAGAAATAAAAGATCTTACGTAAGTTAAATCAACACTAAATAAAAATGAGTGTAACAGCGTCGGAGATGTTTACGGGGTTTGACATCTCCTATCCTGTGTCTAGGGTGCAGAAACTTAAGAGATGTTTGGGATTTCCATTTCCTAAGGATCCGTTAACCTATCTATTATGTAGTATAATACGCTATTATAATATGTCTCCAGTAAAGTAAAAGTATTAAAATATCATTAAGGCGTTATCCATATCCCCCTTAACATATATTATATATTCTCATAGTCTATACAGTACCATACACTCCTCCGTGAGGTTTACCCAGAGGGCACTCCATAGGTATGGTACAAAACAAACTTGCAGAAGGCTGATAGGACATGTGAACATAGCCCTCGAGGAAATACCTGGGTAGATATACCAATTACGAATCCGGACTGGTGGTAACGCATAGCAGCTACTACCGCCCACCTCGAACACACTTCCAAATCAAATCAAGGGATGACCACCAAATCAATCACAAATTAATAGAATGGCATCGAAGAAATGTGTCTGATAAGAGGAATGACCTCACTTGGCCTGGCGTGGCTTCTGTTTTAGTCGCATCTAAGCCGACTCACAGGAGTCAAGGTCGTGTAAATACCTCATACAGAATCATACACCAAACCATCCTACTTCGTTTCTGGAATCTCCATCACGTACACAATTGTTAAAATGGTTTTCGGTATTGGCAGAGAGTATGACAATATCTGATCTCAGTCACTTTAACAGCCAAACACTTATTACACAACGGATGGTTCTTTTTCAATTTACAATTGATATCAAAATATCATGTTCTCAAACCATATCATTTTCAAATCATATTCACTTTCAAAAATCACATTGTAACGACCCGGATTTTTTCGACGTTTAAATTGGGATATTTAAATGGTTTTAAATATTGATTTGAATTATAGATTGATTTTGAATATGAAGATTTGAGTTTTAAATTTATAAAATAAATTTAGAGTTTAAATATAGCGATTTAATGGATAAATTAATTATTGAATTTAATAATTGAGTAACAGGTAAATTATTGTATCTTGAGTCTTAAGCCCAAAAAATAATAATTAAAGGATTGAAAATTTTATATTCATAATAATGAAGATAATAAAAGTTTTAAAATTTAATTTAAAGTGAACTGTTCAATTTTAAAAATAGTTTGTTTAAATTGACATTTAAAAATAGCCTTTTGAAGCACAGTCTCGGAATTTGACAAAACCAGTTCCATTGGATCCGTAATAGTTTATTATTATCGGATTTAAAATTTCATAGCTTTTGGTGTTATCGTTTGGTCATACGGTATATAAACACATGGAAATTCATATCGAAAATTCAATATAATAATTGGGTCCAAAACGCTATCTTTTCCATATGATCGAATTAGGACTCGAAACCATTTCCATTGCATTCGAAATAGAAGTACAACATTATGAATGCCTAGCGGCACGCCTCGATAGGGGTCCGAGCTTTTGAGCGGTGTACATCGGGACGTTTGGAGATTTAAATAATATATATTGTCTAGTCGACCCACTTTTCAGCCGCATATTCCATCGCGTCATTGTCCCTATTACATCCCATATATGTTTCCTTTGCCTCCAGAGCACATTTCCTCCTTTTTTAAAAAGCACGGCTTCCCATCCTGTATTCTTTCAATTCATTCATGAAAAAAGAAATCATCTCGTTCAAAAACAAAATCCTCTACAATCTCAGAAAATCGAATTCGTATTCAAAAAGATAAAAGAGTGGGAACTAATGAAATTAAAATTGTTTGAAACCGAAAATCAAATCGAAACCTGGTCTCGTAATCGAATCGAGTTCCTCGATTCGAATTCGAAATCCAGTCAATTGAAGAGAAAAACAGAAGGAAAAAAAATATTGCCGAATCATGTTCGCGTGCTTGGAGTCGCGATAGTGGTTTAGGGTAGGGCAACTCATAGGGGCTACAAGGAGAAGGGCGAGAGGATAGAAGTTGATCGACGACAGTGGAGGAAGTTCGCGTATGCGAGCAGGCACAGGGAACATTGGGTTAGCGTAGGGTTGTGCCGTGTTCGATTGGCGACGGGATGTGGACTTGGGTTGTTTGGGGATGCAGGATGCGAGGGGGAAGGAAAGTGGCAATATTAGTAGGCGATGGCATTGGTATGCTTCGATGATGGGGGGTGTGGCCATCAGCGGAGTGTCTCGAGTTCGAACGAGGGGATTGGGAGCTTTTTCGCATGGGAGAAGGAGAGCTAGGGTAATGTCAAGTAATGACAGTTACAAATTTTAATTCATTATCAAAATTTAATTATGTCGAAGATTATTAATGCCATATCAAATTTATACAAGGCCAAAAATCTGAAATTGGTTTGGAGTGGTTGATGTTAAATGGGATTTGGATTTAGATAGAGCGTAGTAATTTCAATTAAAATTTGGGTCGATCAGCAAAATAAATAAAGGTGTGAAAATTCTCACTCTTTTGGAATTGCCAACCTAAATTTTAATAATTAAAAAATTAATCATTGGATACTTGATCGAATTTATTAATTATTATCTGTTGAATGATATTATATATATAGTATTATATATATTTGTAGTTGGAGTGATATTCTCGCACATTATAGTGGATGAGACCCTATACATGCCACATAATAGCGAATGACCCTATATACCACGATATCACCCTCAAAGTGGGATTGGTATTTTTATTGTTGTCTAACATCTGTGGATGTAGGAAGAACAGGTTGGAGGGATCCAACTGGATTCCTCAAATATATTACTATTTTTCAGATACGTAAATGCTGGTTTACTTTGTGTTGTAAATTTTTAAATGTTATAAGTGACATGGAAATCAATTTGGGTATACTTAATACCATAAGTATTATTTTTAATTTTAGGGAATTAAAAGCAGAGTTTTTATATAAAAATTTGTGTACCGAAATCTGGGTTATTTAAAAGAGATTGGTTTGGAAGAGAAATAGAAAATTTTTAATCGTATAAAATTATGTGGAAAAATATTTTAATAGAGAATTTAAAATAAGTTATATAAAGGAAGTTTTAGAGACCGGGTTTAGAATAATATTCGAAAAATATAGAAAGAAGTTGAAACGATATTAGAATTAGATGGCAAAGATAAATGGGTTTTTGTAAGAAACTGAATTTATAAAATGGGATTTATAAATGAGATAATTTTTAGTGAAGCTCAAAGGAGTTACAAATTTTTTTTGTAAATAATGTTATAAATGGAGGAAAGTGATATTGGATGATGAATTTTAAGATATAAATGCATGGAAAGAAATTATATTGGAATATGGAAATAGGGTGAGAAAAAAAAAGTAGATACTTTTTTTTAAATGAAGATGGATAGGGAGACCAGAATGGAAGAAATGTGATGAAAATCGAGAAGGGTTATAGACAGGAAATTTGGTTATCCAGACTTGAAAATATATTTTTAAATAAGTTAGGTTTTCAGAAAAAACTTTTATTTATTAAACTATGAAATTTTAAAGTTAGTCAGTATTGAATACTTCAAAAATGAATTTTTAAATACTTAATATTTATTTTAATAAAATACTAAATTTTAAATCTTCTCTGAAAAGTAATATCATAAAAGGTGTTTCAATATTTTAATCATTATTTAAATATGTCTTAAAAATATTTTTTATTATTTTCTTTAAAACATTTATTTTATTTTCATATGTGTGTGTGTATAGATTTTTAGGAAGATTTTAAAAAAAAAATCTATTTATAAACCTTCTCGAGAATTGGAAAATAGTTATTTCGTAAATGGACTTATAAGGAAACTCTCAAAATGAAAATTTGTAAAAGTAAGGGAAATTGCAAAATAATTAAATAAAAGTGGGCTTCGAAAATGAAATAGAATTCATTAAAAGAAGTTGAAGAGAAATTTTTGCTTATAAGCAAGTATAATCGGTTTTGACAATATTAAGCGAGTTAGTTAAGAAATTTTGAAATTTATAGAATTCGTGCGAAACCAGTTGGGAAATTTACGAATAAAGCTATAAACGATTTTATTGAGAAAAGAAAAAGGAAATAAAGGAATATTATCCAAATGTTGAATATCAAATGAAGTTGGAAAAATATCCTAAGTATTGGATATGGTTGGAAATGTTCCATGAAAATAAAAAGGGTTTGAAAACTGTTTCTCAAATGTTAAGGAACTAAAAGTAATATCTTATAAAGAATTTTTGGGATAAACTTTGAAAAATCTATAATAAGGCCTGATGATTATTATGGATGCGTATTGACAACTAAATAATCGACTATCGAATTTTGGCCAATTTTGCTAATCGTTTCAAAGAGACCAGGATCGAATTTGCTTCATTACAGCATGATAGAAGGTTCTCGCTTCGTATTTGGTGGCGAGCAGGAGACTTTTACCCCTACATGTCCCGGAATGGTTGGTTCCAATCAAGATGCTGGCCATAAAAGCAAATTCAAGGTACCAGTGTATGCCACGGTGGAAAGTGACCGCTGTCGATGGTTGAAAAGCCTAGACCGTTACATTTTGGTATTAGCGCGGAAGGTTAAGCGAGAACCTTGGCTCTGGTGGGGATTATTTATTTAAAATAGAGTCAGTAGTACTCTAAAATGAGTTTGAGTGTATTAACAGATACGAGCGCAATATATTATGTTGACTTATCGGTTGAGTGTTTATAAATTCTGTTCGATACGGTCTGGACAACTGTATCGATAGGGATTTCTAAACTCTTAAGCTAGGCAAAACGACACAGTATTATTTTAAGAGTGGGTAAATGAAATAATTTTACCCAAAATATATTTCAATATAAAAGAAATAATTTTATGAAATTATTATATATATATATATATATATATATATTGGGAGTGTTTGGATGATAATATTCAATCAAATAAGATTATAAAATTTGAAAATGATTTATATAACCAAATGAAAATTTGTATAGGTATAAATTATACAAATGGATTATAATTAAAATTAGATTTAAACTGGAATCTGGAAATTTAAATCCTGAAAAGTTTGGAAAAATATTTTTCAAAGTGGTGTGGAAGATAATAATAAGAGTATTATCCTTGAATACTTTCGAAAGGAAATTGTTTTAAAATGGATTTTGGAAGAGATATAGCACTGAACTCACTTCAATCGTTAGAAAATAATTTTGGTGATGACTGCTGCATCATCAGTATCCATTTTTGAGTTTCTAAGTGACGGATTGCTACCGTAACTGATTTATTTAGATTTATTGGACAAGCCAGTTTTGTTTTGAAGGGAATTTGTTTTGGATAAAACTAGATTTGGTCTAAAATGTAAAAGATTTTAGGATATTCGATATTTCAAAATGATTTGAAGAAAAATTTCGGGTGTTTGAATTCTAGAATCCTTATTTAAATTATTTAGAGATAATCAGGAAAGATGTTATTAACTTTTAAATTAAAGATGGTTCTAAATAAAGGAAGTATGGAATTGGATTTCGAAAATAAATTTTAACTCGAGTAAAGACAAAATAAATGAAAATCAGACTTAAGTGAAGTAATTGGGATATATAATGAAGTGGAACAGATTAAAACTTAAATGGATTGGAGTAACAATAGTAAAGTATGGATAACTTGAATATGGTTTTGAAATTTTGGTTAAAAGGAATTGAAACTTAAATTAAAAGGTGAATTGGATTTGGATATATGGAATTTAATTAAAATATGTAAATGAGGATTATGAAGTGACCATATAACTATAAGTTATAAAATTTAAACTGGATTAAAAATAATATCGAATTGAAGTAAATAAAAATTTTGATTGGTGGAGTATTATAAAACCATATGGATAAAGATTTTGAACGAAATAGAATTTAAGTGAAAATCTGGAATTGTGAATATATATTGGAATAGCCTATAAAAATTAAAATAAATTGAAAAAAATATTTAGGCTATAAATAAATGTATGGCCTCGAGTTAAAATAAAATGTAAGTATACTCGAGTATAAAAAATATGGAAATGTGAAAAATAAGCAGTGTGACTTATAAAACTTAAAAGTGAATAGGAAACTCAAAAATAAAAATGGTGTGTATTTTAAAGTGAAGGAAACTAAAGCCAAACTTGAATTATAAAAAGGAATTTGAACTCAAGAAAAATTTGAGGAAGTGATTTTGCGAAAAAAATATTAGCTATTAAGTTATAAATTTAAAGTGAACTAATTAAAAAAAATTAATTAGTTGAATAAATGTGAGATGGAATTTAACTGGGCTAAGTTAAGAGTTTGGTTATGAGTTGAAAATGGAATTTGGAAATGAAACCTGAGTTATAAATAAAATTCAATTAGATGGTGAGCTAATTAAATAGAAATTGGAGATGTGTCGAGTAAAAGGGCAATAATTTGAAATGAAAATAACTCCGGTTATAAATAAATTCAATTGGAGCATAAATAAATTAGTATGACTTGTGATATTAAATAAATGGATTTGAATATGGAATTAAAATTAAAGTGGGTTAAATAAGTGAACTAATTAATTAATTAATTAATTAGTAATTTAATTAGATAGAAATCAATTTAAATAAAATGGATTTGAATATAAGGAAGTTAGATATGAATAGAATGCAACTGAATTGACTAAGAATCATTCTGAAATAGAATAAATTAAATATAGATTGGTTTGAAATTAATTAAGCTTAGATGGTTATTCATTTAAACGAATAGCGCCGAATGTTCATGTAAATTTGTCGTTTGATGGAAACAGAAGTGAATAAAATTCTATGATGAATAAAATGTGAATAAATTGATTTCTAATCAATTTGGGGTAAATATAAATTTATTTGGTGTAAATATGAAGTGAATGCTAGTTAAATTAGTTATAAATCATTCAAATTGAGTACGAATTGATTGAAAGCGACTAAATTGGTGTTAAAACCCTGTGATTGCTTATAAATGCTTGTTTAACATACTTGGTTATACCAAATATGTGTTTTAACTATTTTGGTAAGTAAAATGCTATTGAATTTTCATACTTGGGAACTTACGTATTTAAATTAAGGAAGCACAGGAACCCGAAGGCTGTCGGGCTAGATTTGGGTTGCGAAATTGCGTGTGAAGCAAAATGTGCTTGCTAACTAGTGCTTAAACGCTAAAAGAAGGTATGTTTTTGGATTAAATACTACAAATATATAAATGTTGATGTATATTTTTTTTTCGACCATGTGGGTCAATGTATATATATTTATCTCTCTTGTCATATTGCAAAAGACTCCCCGTACAAGGGAGACTCTCCCAAAAAAAATTGAAAATTTAGGGTGTTAGAAAATTTTTGGAAACTTTTTATTAACAACGAATTATTTTCGAATTGAAATTGAAAGAAATGGGTTTTGGAATTATAATTTATAACTAATAGTTTTGGTTGGAAAAAAAGGATTAGGAAAGTGAATATCAAGTTTTCACTAAGTGGGTTTTGGATAAATTAATGGGTTTGGGGCATTCTTTCTGCATTAGCAATTTCAGGAACGAAATTCTTTTAAGGGGAAAGGAGTGTAACGAACCAGATTTTTTTCGACGTTTAAATTAGGATATTTAAATGGTTTTAAATATTGATTTGAATTATAGATTGATTTTGAATATGAAGATTTGGGTTTTAAATTTATAAAATAAATTTAGAGTTTAAATGTAGCGATTTATTGGGTAAAATAATTATTGAATTTAATAATTGGATAATGGTAAACTATTTTATCTTGTGTTTTAAGCCCGATAAAAATAATTTAAAGGCTTGTAAAATTTATATTCATGACAATGAAGATAATAAAAGTTTTAAAATTGAATTTGAAAGTGATATGTTCAATTTTAAAAATAGTTTGTTTAAATTGACATTTAAAAATAGCCTTCCGAGCCACAGTCTCGGAATTCGACGAAACCAGTTCCATTGGATCTAGTTTATTATAATCGGAGTTCAAATTTCATAGCTTTTGGAGTTATCATTGGGTCGTACGGAATATAAACACGTGGAAATTCGTATCGAAAATTCAATGTAATAATTGGGTCCAAAAAGCTATCTTCTCCATACGATCGAATTAGAACTCAAAACCTTTTCCATTGCATTCGAAATAAGGGTATAACATTATGAACGCCTAGCGGGACACCTCGATCGGGGTCCGAGTTTTTGAGCGGTGTACATCGAGACGTTTGGAGATTTAATAATATATATTGTCTAGTCAACCCACTTTTCATCCGCATATTCCATCGCCACATTGTCCCTATTGCATCCCATATATGTTTCCTTTGCCTCTAGAGCATGTTTCCCCTTCTTTTTAAAAAGCACGGCTTCCCCTCCTGTATTCTTTCAATTCATTCATGGAAAAAGAAATCATCTCTTTCAAAAACAAAATCCTCTTCGATCTCAGAAAATCGAATTCATGTTCATAAAAAAAAAGACTGGGAATGAACGAAATTAAAATTGTTTGAAACCAAAAATCGAATCGAAACTTGGTCCCGTAATCGAATCGAGTCCTCGGTTCTAATTCGAAACCCAGTCAATTGAAGAGAAAAAAGAAAAATAAATAAATATTGATGAATTGCATGTGCGCACTTGGAGTCGCGATAGTGGTTTAGGGTAGGGCAACTTGTAGGCGGTAGCAAGGAGATGGGCAAGGGGTTGGAAGTTAATCGATGGCAGTAGGCGAAGGTCTCATACGCAAGCAGGCACAGGGAACCATTGGGTTAGCGTAAGGTTCTGTCGTATTCGGTTGGCGATGGGATGTGGTCTTGGGTTGTCTTGGGATGCAGGAAGCGAGGGTGTAACATTCCCGGTTTTTGAGTCAAATTTGAATTGATGATTAATTTAATTTTTGAAATTAAATTGTGAAATTAATTGATAAATTTATTTGAGTTTCTTCAAAAATTAATAAATCATGTGTTTTGAAAGAAGATTGAAAATAGAATTTCAAATTCAATAATAAATATGTATTGAAAATAAATTGGATTGGGAATTCAAGAATGAATATTTTAGAAATAAAATAGGATTTATTGATTTTATATTTCCAAAGGTCTAATATATATGGATATATATATATATATATATATAATTATTTATTTGCAATAAATAACTTTTCAAATCATTTGTTTTAAATTGTATTAGTACAAAATAGGATGTAAGGAAAGTATTCATTTACAATTGTGAACTAATTCGAAAATTTGCTTTGAAATTCAAATAGAAATGTATTGCTACTAAATTGGATTTCAAATCTCTATGTATTTGAAAACTAATAAAATTTTGTTTTCCAATGTTAATATGAGTATATCTTTTGAAATGAAGTATAAGATTTAAAATACATAACATAGATGAAAACATGTTTCATAAAATAAGGTAAGAATTAAAAACAAAGTTATAAATTAATTATAAATCAAGGTTTAGAACACAATTTAAAACAACATTTGACATTTGTGAGATAAGGAGGTAAATAGAATAACAAGTGTAAAATGAAAAGAGTTTAAAATAAAAATTATAAATTAAATCAAGGCAAGGATTTAAACACAAATTTTTCCATTTTGACATTTGTAAAATTTAAGCAATATGGAATAACAAGTGTAAGAAATGAATAAACAAGTGGAAAACTTGATTTCTATCTTAAAAAAATACATAAAAGGGAAAAAAAGGCAATACACTTCATTGTCTTTAAACTTCAAATCAGAAATAAAAGAAATCAGAAAAGAACACCATAAACCAGATTTCCAAATTCAACTCAAGCAAGGCAAAACAAAATCAAATGTAACAGCAACTTCAGTTCCAAAACTAAAGCTAAGGTAAAGCTCAATCTTGAAGCCAAATCTGTTTGCAAAGCAAAGATCTAAAGCAATGCAACAGACAAAACAAAGAAGAAAGATCAAAAAGAAAAAAATTCAGGAATCTGAAAGCAATTCAACTGTATCAAGCTTCAAAAAAAATCAAAAAAACAAAGCATTTCAAAAACCTGGAAACAACAAAATCCCAGTTCTCCACTCCGTTCTCTGCTTTTTAAGGTGAGAAAACTATTTCTTTAAAGCCTAATTTTGTTGATCATTTGTGATGAATGTTTGATGTGTGATGGGAAAATGTTTGAATGGATGCAAACTGATGTGTATATGTTTATAAATAAGCAAATGTGAAGTTGCATGTCTGTATATATCAATATGCAGTCCCTGTTTTGGTTCAAACTCATCTCCAAATTTTATTTTGGTTCTGATATCTAGAAAAGAAAACTGGTTGTTAAACTCTAATATCCATTCAAAAGAGTTTAAGTTAAAATAACTTAGTATTGTTTTCTGGAAATAGAAAACACAGTGTAAACTTAAATTAAGTCAAAAATAAGTTGTCATGGTTTATAAATTCAGATATATGAATCAAATGTTCAAACTAAAGCTTGATTTTTGAAACAAAATTCCTTACAAATTTCATTCCAGCTTCAAAAGGGCTCTCTGCATTTTAATGTGAGTAAACAATTAAGCTTTGTTTTAAATTGATGCATGTGATGTTTCTAGTCAGTAGGAGATGGGATAATTATTTGCAAGTGAGTAAACTTACATTTTGGGTTTAACTTCTATAACTCAGGAAAAGAAGTCTCTGTGTTATGTTTATTTGGAAACTGTTGAACATCAATTTTAAAAAAAAAATCATTATCTTTTTATGTGTTTTGTTTTAAGCCACGATTTCAAGATGAAAACTGTTTATTTCCTGATGAAGTTTAATCTAAAAATTGTATCGAGATCTAGTATGAAGTATTTGGGAAGAGAGCCTCGTTTTTACAGTGGAAACTTTAAAACTGACAAAACTCAAACGTGGAAATTTCAACTTTTACTTATATGAATGGATTTGCCATGGAAAATGATGATTTTTAAATATGAATTCGAAAGGTTTAGTGAAGTATCGAGTAGGAAATTGTTAGTTGAACAGATTTGGGTCAAAGGCCAAATTTCGACGTTGGGTTGGGTTTAGATGCAGGTCGATGGGTCGTGATGGAGCTTTGGACATAGACGAAGCCTGGAAAAATGGTGAAATGGACTCCGGTGGGGTGAGGAATGGAATTCGAGGAAATTTAGGGTTTAAAGCTTTGGTTTTGTGCTTGTTACTCTCGAGTTGGTGGTGGAATAACGCTAAAGGTAGGGTCGTGCGCATAGGGGAAAGAAGAAGGAGGAAGGTGCAGTGAAGCCTCTAGTGAAGTGAGCTGAACTTCGGTGGTCGGAGCATTGTGATACGAGGAGTTTTCTGATGAGGGTTGGATCTTTGAGTTGCAGCTGAAAGCTCGATTTGTTTTGATGATTCGTTCGAGGTTGCCGAGTAGCTCGATGGTGTATTGACGTCGTTGCCGACTTGCTGGGCATCACGAGGGTGGCCGAAGGTGGTGGGGCTTCGTGTGCATGTGCACGCATGTAATTTGTATATCTGGGGAAGATGAAGTTTTGGGAAGAATAAGAAATGAACATGTTCATGCCCGAGTTCCTCGCAAGAACGACTCGAAGCAGCTTTCGGGTGATAGGGGTTCAAGCTCGAGTTACAACTCGAGTAAAAATTTAATGTGTCGGGGATGAATACTTAGTAAAAAATTTAAGATTTAAAAGTTAGGCCTCGGGTTGATTTTCGATAAAACCAGAAGCAAACGAGAATTTTCTCACGCATGACTCAAAGCAGGTCTCGTGCAAGAGATATAAAACAGTTTTTATATTAAAATTTATCAAACTTTAAAACATTTTCAAACATGTTTTCAAATTGATGATTTCGAATTAAGATTGGATTACTGAAGTATATAAGTAATATATTTCAAAGTAATAAAATTTTAATCTATTTAATTTGGATACATTTTTTTTATAAAGTTTTTTATATTAAGTGAATAATGTAATTTAAAAGGGGAAATTAAGATAGAATGTTATTTAAACTAACCTTAATCTTTTGAAGAGATAATGTAATGAAGATGGTTTATTAAACAAATTCCAAAAGATGGCCAAAGTGATAAATAAAGATAAAAAGATTTATCTTTAATTTATTAAGTAATTAATGATTTGTTAATATAATTATTTTTAAAGGTAATTATTTAATTAATTACTTAATACTAAGATTAATTTAATAAATCAATAAGGTTAGTTAATTTGTAATCAATTATTAATTAATTAAGAAGCAATTAATTAATAAAAGTAAATTTGAAAGCAAATTGTTTTTAAATGCTTTGATTAAGTAAGAAATGTTTTATCTTAAAGATAAATAGAATTTAATGATTTGGATTCATTAAATTATTAAGTTAATGAATCTAGTAATTAATGAATGATTAAATTAAAATAATAATCACTCAGTGAAAGTAATTAAGAGTAGATAATTAAAGATTAAAGATTGATTAATCAAATATTAAGGGTTAATTACTTTAAAAGCATAATAAATTAATGTGGTTAATTAATTAGGGTAATTAAATTAAGAATAATCAATTAAGGATAACTAATTACAATTAAGATTTAATTAATAAAAGTAATTAAGGTTTAATTAATTACAATTAAGGGTTAATTAATTAAGATAAATAATAAAAGAAAGGATTAATTAATTAATAAAGGTGATTAAGACTTAATCAATAGTAATTAATGATAATGAATCATGGATTAAAGATTACTAATGAAAGTAATTATGTGGTTGATTAATTTAAAACCATACGGTTTATCTATCTTAATTAAAGATGATTGATTACTATTGAATGTCGTGTATTGGATTAATATCTCTGTTCTGTGCTTGTGATGCTATGTAATATGAAATGCTTTGTGCTGTGCTGTTATATCTGTGATGAATATACTGTGGTATGAATATGAAAACCCTTTGCCCGTAAAATGACATTTGAATTTCGATGCGACAGGGAGTCGGATTCCAGTTAGTTATCGGAAACCCACATCGAATCGTAATAGTGAATCTTTGTGATTGATAAATTTACTTTATCTGTGAATCTGTGAATAAGGATAAGCATTGTAGATTATACCATTTATCGATATTGCTATACTTGAATCTGTGATAATTGATGTTGTTGCACTATTGTGTAAAACCCCTGGACCTCACTTATACACACACAAATATGGATTTCACGAGGAAATTAGTTAAGTCACTGATTTTTGAAATAATTTTAAAAATTGAATTTTTAAATCCAAATGGTTTTAGATATGGATTGGGTTTAAAGTGAAAGGCTTTTGGAAAAGAATTTCAAATATAAAAGTTATTTTGAATAACTTGATTTGATTTTGAAATTTGATTAAAATTTGAATTCAAAATTTGAAATTGAATTCTATGTTTAGTATTTATGATGTAAAATGGTTATACAAGTTATAAATGTGTTTATATGGGATTTTTAAACCATTTAAAAAGTATTGTTTTGAGAATTTGAATTTAACCCAAGTTTATATTTGAAAGGCCTTAACTCGTGCAAATATAATCGGGTTTTCCGAAACGGAAACAAGTGGTTTCAAATAATAATGGCTTTTATATAAGGAAAGATTTTCCAAATTATGATGAAAAAATTTCAAGTTTGAAATAGAATGGCTGTGAAAGTTATGAATTGAATCTTTGTTTTAAAGATTGGATGAGTTAATCCAATTTGAAAAGGGAAATCGTTTTGAAAAGTTACGAATGAATCTTTGTTAAAAATTGGTGAAGTTTGTTTTCAAATTGAAAAGGGATCTGAAAGGCGTATCTTTTGTATAAAGGATTTGAATTGGAAAGATATTAATGAATCTTTGTGAAAGATTGGTAAACTCTGTGAACTTTGTGAAGTGAATCCTTTGTTCAAATTTTTTTGTAAATGGTAATTTATTTAACCATTTGAAAGAAATGTTTTGGGTAATAAATTGTGACTTAACTGAGATCCCATATCCATGTGTTTTTAAATATTGCGCTCATTATTCGGTTTACCCGGGAGAGGACTTTATGTCATATAACCCATTCCGAATAGTGATACGACATTATGAATAGCAATTGAAGACCAGTGGTGAAGACCGGATATTTTCGAAAACGAAAGGATTTCTTATCGAATGTCTCTGCATCGGCTGATCCCCGGTATAGAGATTTGAGCACCCATTGTGATGGGAAGTCCGGATGTAACAACCCTGTATTTGTAATTATTTTATTGTATATTTTAATTTTTTTAATGTAAGATTTTGGTTTAAAAAACTTATTTTACTTATTTGAAATGATTAAATTTATTATTTAAATATAATCTTGATTTTTTTATATGAGTTACAATTCCAAAATTTTGTAAGTTGAATATTTGCTTGAAATGCTGATTTTGGTCAAAATGGTCAAACTGTGACTTTCAACTTAAAATTTTAAAAGTTTAAAATTTTAAATTTTTTCTTTTATTATGAAAGTACATAAAATTATAAGAACACCACTTTTCGTTTCGTTGAATTTGGATGTAAATTGTGAAAGTTATACCTTTTACAATATTGTGCGTATATAGGGTTATTTAACAATGACTATTTTAAATTGTATAAATTACTTCTTCTTGGTTATATTTTATTTTAATATGTGATAATATGTTTTATTATGTATATTTTGACTTTTAAATATTTTTAAATGATAATAGAATTTTTTCAAAATTTACTGTATTTATTTCCTATTTTTAAAGGCTGTTTTCTAATTTTCTGCCATTTTCTTCATATAAATTATATTTAATAAAAAAATAATTGTGAATGCACTTTTATTTTTTTTGTTATTTTATTTGTTATAAATATTTTACAAGTCCATGAAGATTTTCTAAAGTTCATTTGGATTTATTTCTAATTTTAAAGCCCAGTCTACAATTTTAAGCCATTTTCTTATTCTAATTATATATAATTAAAATTTATTTATTTATTTTATGCACTCACTTTTATTTGCTGTGTTTTACTTTATTTTATTCATTTTACATGTATTTAAATTTAAGTAAATTTTTCCAAAGTGTATTGAAGTTATTTCTAATTCTTAAGTCTAGTTTTCATTTTTCTGTGCTATTTTTTTTATTTAATCATATCTAATTAATACTTAATTTTCAATATTTTGTTTATCTGTTATATTTTCGAATTTTAACTGAGATTTTAATTATTTTTAGTTATTTGGATGTATATAAATATATATGAGAAATTTGAAAGGGTTAAGAGCTAAGAAACGGAAAAACGTTTTATCCGTTACTTTTGTAGTTTCTTCTGTCATTAATACATCAATTCATCTTAGCCATTCCTTTCCCTATCCTTTGCAGCCGACTTCCTCTCGTCATTCACGAATTTTTGAAGCCCCAAAACCCTAAAAATCATGGCCTCCACCTTGAAGAAAAAAAATTAGGTAAATCCCTCTCTTCTTTCTACTTTTCTATGCAATTTTGCCTTGTTTCTCTTCTAAGTTTGGATCGGCCTCTTCTCCATAGCCGCAGCCACAAACTCCTACATCTCTTCCATGCCTCCAACACCATCTACTCCACCAACTATGACCATGGCCGAGCCATCTATGGTGGCCAAACCCTTCAAATTGCAACCTACATGCCTAAAAACAATGTTTTGGACCATTGTTGCCTCATTCCCTTCATCTCCACTTGTTGCCTTGCCTATATGATGTTAAACCTGACCTATATGATGTCATACCTGAGCCAAAACATCATCATAGCCAAGCATAAGTGTCCCTTAGGCCAAGCATTGAAGTGGTTGAAGCAAGGTCCAATCTATCTTGTTCATTTCGCTTTGTATTTCAAAATTGTTTCAATGTTATTTTATGTTGAATGTTTATATATTGTCTGGTTTGTTTTGTTTTGGGTTGATGATACAAAATCATATCTTGGCTATCTTTCAACTCAAATCAAAAGTCGTGAAATTGTGCTTGTCGTGCCTTTGGAGTCGTGCTTGTATGTTGTTTTGGTCTCTAGCTTTGAAAAAGGTGAGTCTTTCTCACTCTGACATATATGCTTATGAAAAGTGGATTGATGACAAGTGTTTAGTAATGTAAATGTTTATGCAAGTTAATGATGATTATATTATATGCTATGCCATGTAATTACCATGTTATTACCATGTTAAAACTGTTAATTTTCACCTGACATCTGATATATGACTGTATATTGTGATATTGACCTTGTTTATATTATTTCTGTATATGATCACACTGCAAGTTCCCTGTTAGAAAAAATGTTATGGGCTAAAATGATAGGCCTGAGTTATTTTATTTATTTATTTAAACTTGGGATTGCGGGTTTGAAAAGATAGAACCCGGATTTTTACCTTTTAAACTGCGGATTGAAATGATACATATCCGTATCACTTGACCTAGGTTAGAAAACTATATACAGACCCGTGGTTATTCTATAAAGTGCTTTGAATATTTTAAGTATTTTAAAAAAAATAAAATTATGAAATTTGATTTAAATAGATTTTGAAAGGTTTTAAAATAAATAAATTATGATTTTTCTATGTGTTAAAAATGTAATTTATGAATGGATTAACTGGATTTTGAAATATAACTTATGTTTGAAATTTGGAATTTTGACTAAAAATGATATTTAAGTTACATGAATAAAATGGACTTTAATTTTATTTGGAAAATGGTAAATATGATAAATTGATTTATATTTGAATTTAAGTGATTTATTAAAGATATTGATTTCCTATAAATTTAAGTGGTTGAATAAATGACTGTTGAAAATGAAATTTTAAAATATAACTTGACTTGAAAATGTGAAATTTGAGTTTTAACTAAAGATGTTAAATTATATAAATAAACTGGAAGTTTAGTTAAATTTGTGAAATGGTAATATAAATTTGAAATGTTAAGTTTTAATTTATGAAAGAAACGTATAGGTTTTAATTTATGAAAGAAACGTATTGGTTTTAATTTATGAAAGAAACGTATAGGTTTTAATTTATGAAAGAAACGTATAGGTTTTAATTAATGAAAGAATGTATGGTGTTCTAATTAATGATAGGAACATGTAAATTCCTAATTAATGAAAGAAAGGTATAAGTTTTAATTAATGAAAGAAACGTATAAGTTTTTAATTAATGAAAGAAACGTGTAAAGTCCTAATTAATGAGAGAACATGAAAGTTTTAATTAATGCAAGAACATGTAAAGTTTTAATTAAGAAAGAAACATGTAAAGTTTTCAGTAGTGTGGTATTGATTTAAATTAATAAATGTTCATTATTGTAATAGAAATATAAAATTTAAAACGTACATTTGACACGTAGATTTTAATCAATGTAATGGTGTATTTTAAATTGATTAAAATGATAAATGTTACTTACTGTAATAATAAAATGTAAGTTGATAACGTACATTTGATAAGCAAGTTTTAATTTATGTGAATGGCATACTTTAAATGATTAAAATAATAAAGTTTCTTGATTGTAATAATAATGTAAGTTAATAAGGTGCTTTTAACTTAACATAAGAATTTCGGTTTAAATTGTATATTACAGTAAGAAAGTTTATTTAACTATAAGGCTATGATAAATTGACATGTTAAAATTTTGAGCTTATCAATACTTTGATTATATACAATGTAAAGTGGAAAGTAGTACATTCCAAAAATGTTATGATTTCTTAAGGTAACATTTCCAAAATGCTATGATAATTTAAAGGAATATTTCAAGTTTAATAAATTTAAAGAAATATTCAATGATTTGAAAATTTGGGTTTTATTTGAATGATATAATATTGAATTATTTTTGAAATGGAAATGATACAATTGTGATATTGTTTTGAAATGAGTATGATATTTTGGTCTTGAAAGTATAAATTATTTGAAATAAATATCCATGGGTTATAATAACGATTGGTTGTTAAAGAGACCGGGATCGGATATTGTATTATAGCCGGACAATACCGAAAACCACTTTAACAACTGTGTACACGGTGGAGATTCCAGAATGAAGTAGGATGGTGGCGACGTTCTCGAGGTATATTCCGTGGACCCAACTCCCGTGAGTTGGCATATATGACTAAAACAGGAGCTATACCGGGCTACACAAAGGGTCGCACCCTTTCATCGAGCATGCTCCATCGGAAACCATTCTATTACTGTTGTGATTCGATTTGGCGGTGCCACTTTGATTCGGGGGTATTGTTCGAGGTGGGCGGAAGCTGCTGGCTTGCCGTCACCACCGGTCCAGGAGTGCAAACTGTGTATCCACCCTGGCATTGCCTCGCGTGCCGTGTCATATCCTTATATCGAGCCCACTACGATTTTGGTTTTAAAGATCCGACCGCGTTAAGGTTCACCATCCCCTTAACGCTATTTTCTATATGATTATGCTTTACTGATTAGACACTACCGTATATAGCGTATATTACTACATAGTAAATATTTTAACGGATCCTTAGAGGATGGGCGGTCCCAAGCATCCTTTAAGTTACAGATGCATTTTGTTACTGTTCACTTGAGTTGATTTACAGTTTATAAGTATTTATGTCCTGACTCGAGGGTTTTGTGTTTTGCTTTACGCTCGGGTCAGATTGAGTGAGTTAGCATTCCAGATTCACCTTCGGCGTTGGAGCTTTCCTTGAAGATCCAGCCATCTATTTTGTTTCAGTATCCAGTGGTTCAGTGATGTATCTGATTTGTACCTGATGTATCCTGTTACTCTTCTATTGTATCTTATTTAACTCTGATGTATCTCATATTTATATAGTAGCTTCATGAACTACTATCTCTTTTTCTTCCGCTGCATTTTTATATACTCTGTGTCTGTGATCTGTGGTTTTTATTTACTGTATATCCTGAGATTTGCCAAATTTTTATTTACAACGCGGTATTTTGAGCAATTCAATTCCGGCATGAGTGTCTACCTATACACTTATAATGGATGCGAATGGTTGAAAATATCGGGTCGTTACAGTTGGTATCAGAGCTTTGGTAGCTCTAGGCAAAACTCAGCATATGGAGTGAATGTATTTACAGAATCACTTTCATTCGAGTTTGAATCTCTCCCTTTTGACTCGATTCCTTTGAATTTTGGAACATTCCCTACGGTTCCAAAATCCATTCGCATCCCTCACTATTCATCTTCTTTTGACTCTGGAGCATTCCATAACTCCGCTTCGAATGATCTTTCTAGTGAGTCGGCGGTCACGCCAATTTCAAATTTAATTGAAAAAGGGGGAAAACTCCTTTGCAGTTAGCATCGATTCACTAGAGATTCTTATCTATCCTTGGTTTAGATGCTAATATCTTTTGTTATTTCAAACTCTAACTCTTGAGATCGAATGTAGATTTACCCTAGAAAAATCAACATTGATCTTATTCTTTAAGTCACGGTTGACCCGGTTAAGGTTGCCCGTGATTTATATAAGCTTATCCATCTTCCTATTCTGTTATTTAATCATGTCATCCTTGTTTCCAACTTATTTTTAAATCATAATCTCCTTTGATTTGTGTTAATCAAAAATTTAAATCTCTATCCTTCTTTGAAAATCTATTCATGTATAGTGTATTTGTAAACTAGTATTTAAAATTAAAATGTTTTATATATTGTGTTGTTTGAGTTGTTGATGTTGAGTTGGGTTTCTGATCGATCCTACTGATCAGCGCTATCGATAAGATTTCCAAAACACTTTGACAGAACAAATGGACACAAAATATTTAAAAAAAATTTGGTTAATGAAATAAATTTTGATATATAAGTAAATTTATGGAACATAATGAAATGATTTAAATTGATAATTTGAAATGATAATACTTGATTTATCATTTATTGTTCTACAAATAGATCTATAAATATTTGTTTATAAATTTATTTGGGAACTGAAATGAATTTAAAACAAGAATTTGAGGATTTAAATTCCGATTATTTCGGACTTTGGTTTAAAGTTTTAAAGGGTTATAATATTTAAAGTATTTTGAATAGAATTTGTTTTCAAAGAATTTTAAAGGTTTAAAATTTGTGCTCTTCTCTTTGTCGCTGGAAAATAACTTGGGGGATGATCGCGACATCATCGACGTTCATTTTCGAGTTTCGAAGTTAAGAGACTGTTCTGTAGTCTTGCTACAGCTTTGTTTTGGGGAATTTAATTTGGTTTGAATTTTATGAAATATGACTTGATTTATAATATATATGTATATATATAGATATATGATTGAAATTTGATTTGACATATTATGTATATATTATTACTTATCTCTAAATGGTTTGAATGTAATCGAAAATTTAATTCTTAAATTCTATTTTTAAAGAATAATTTCAATTATAAAAAGAAAATAATTTTTTTTGAATAAATGATTTAAGCTTGAAATGATTGAATTGGAAATTTTATTTGTATAATACAATTGCATTCAAATATAACTTACCAAAATTTTAGAAGTTAACAATGTAATTGAATAATATACCATATAAAAAGATTTTTTTTTATAAAATTTGAGTGGTTATAATAAATGTTATACACTTAAATTTTAATTATAAAATGATTAACAGAGGTAAATATAATAAAGGGTAATTGAATAACTTACAATAAAATGATGTTAAAAGAACTAAGAATAAAAGAAAGCAGTTATAATAAGTGTAAGTATATTGAACATGAGTGATAAATATATTGAGAGGAATAAATTTAATTTTATTAGGAATAAAGAAGAATAAAATTTATTAAATACATTGTGAGTGTAATAAATGATTATTTTTCAAACCCATGGTTTTAAAAATTGTTAATTTAAGATGATTGGATAATAAGATAATGAAATTTGGTGTAGTTAAGATTTATTTAACTTGTTGTAAAGATTTATTCTCTATTTAAGTTGAAATTTCCATGCTTTAAAATCTAATTCCTTATTTTGTTTTCCAAACTATCTTTTGGTTGTCCTTATCATCCTTATCTTGCTATAGATTGGCATGGGCATCTTTCTATAATCTTTGATAGATCTTTGTTAATCATTTTGAATCCACCTTTTCGTGCTTGTGTTCTTAATTTTGGAGAATCTTGGAAAGATCACCTCCACCTTGTAAAACTTACCTATAACAACAGTTATCAGGTATAACTTCAATCTTCTTGTCATATTATCTTAATCCTATTTCACTCTATCTTTTCTATGCCCTTCCATACCTCATTCCTTTTCGGGGACGAAAAGTTTTGAGTGGGGGAGAGTGTAACAACCCTGTATTTTGTAATTATTTTATTGTATATTTTAATTTTTTTAATGTAAGATTTTGATTTAAAAAACTTATTTTACTTATTTGAAATGATTAAATTTATTATTTAAATATAATCTTTATTTTTTTATATGAGTTACAATTCCAAAATTTTGTAAGTTGAATATTTGCTTGAAATGCTGATTTTGGTCAAAATAGTCAAACTGTGACTTTCAACTTAAAATTTTAAAAGTTTAAAATTTTAAATTTTTTCTTTTATTATGAAAGTAAATAAAATTATAAGAACACCACTTTTCGTTTCGTTGAATTTGGATGTAAATTGTGAAAGTTATACCCTTTACAATATTGTGCGTATATAGGGTTATTTAACAATGACTATTTTAAATTGTATAAATTACTTCTTCTTGGTTATATTTTATTTTAATATGTGATAATATGTTTTATTATGTATATTTTGACTTTTAAATATTTTTAAATGATAATAGAATTTTTCCAAAATTTACTGTATTTATTTCCTATTTTTAAAGGCTGTTTTCTAATTTTCTGCCATTTTCTTCATATAAATTATATTTAATAAAAAAAAATTGTGAATGCACTTTTATTTTTTTTGTTATTTTATTTGTTATAAATATTTTACAAGTCCATGAAGATTTTCTAAAGTTCATTTGGATTTATTTCTAATTTTAAAGCCCGGTCTACAATTTTAAGCCATTTCCTTATTTTAATTATATATAATTAAAATTTATTTATTTATTTTATGCACTCACTTTTATTTGCTGTGTTTTACTTTATTTTATTCATTTTACATGTATTTAAATTTAAGTAAATTTTTCCAAAGTGTATTGAAGTTATTTCTAATTCTTAAGTCTAGTTTTCATTTTTCTGTGCTATTTTTCTTATTTAATCATATCTAATTAATATTTAATTTTTAATATTTTGTTTATCTGTTATATTTTCGAATTTTAACTGAGATTTTAATTATTTTCAGTTATTTGGATGTATATAAATATATATGAGAAATTTGAAAGAGTTAAGAGCTAAGAAACGGAAAAACGTTTTATCCGTTTCTTTTGTAGTTTCTTCTGTCATTAATACATCAATTCATCTTAGCCATTCCTTTCCCCATCCTTTGCAGCCGACTTCCTCTCGTCATTCACGAATTTTTGAAGCCCCAAAACCCTAAAAATCATGGCCTCCACCTTGAAGAAAAAAAATTAGGTAAATCCCTCTCTTCTTTCTACTTTTCTTACTTTTCTATGCAATTTTGCCTTGTTTCTCTTCTAAGTTTGGATCGGCCTCTTCTCCATAGCCGCAGCCACAAACTCCTACATCTCTTCCATGCCTCCAACACCATTTACTCCACCAACCATGACCATGGCCGAGCCATCTATGGTGGCCAAACCCTTCAAATTGCAACCTACATGCCTAAAAACAATGTTTTGGACCATTGTTGCCTCATTCCCTTCATCACCACTTGTTGCCTTGCCTATATGATGTTAAATCTGACCTATATGATGTCATACCTGAGCCAAAGCATCATCATAGCCAAGCATAAGTGTCCCTTAGGTCAAGCATTGAAGTGGTTGAAGCAAGGTCCAATCTATCTTGTTCATTTCGCTTTGTATTTCAAAATTGTTTCAATGTTATTTTATGTTGAATGTTTATATATTGTCTGGTTTGTTTTGTTTTGGGTTGATGATACAAAATCATATCTTGGCTATCTTTCAACTCAAATCAAAAGTCGTGAAATTGTGCTTGTCGTGCCTTTGGAGTCGTGCTTGTATGTTGTTTTGGTCTCTAGCTTTGAAAAAGGTGAGTCTTTCTCACTCTGACATATATGCTTATGAAAAGTGGATTGATGACAAGTGTTTAGTAATGTAAATGTTTATGCAAGTTAATGATGATCATATGATATGCTATGCCATGTTATTACCATGTTATTACCATGTTAAAACTGTTAATTTTCACCTGACATCTGATATATGACTGTATATTGTGATATTGACCTTGTTTATATTATTTCTGTATATGATCACACTGCAAGTTCCCTGTTAGAAAAAATGTTATGGGCTAAAATGATAGGCCTGAGTTATTTTATTTATTTATTTAAACTTGGGATTGCGGGTTTGAAATGATAGAACCCGGATTTTTACCTTTTAAACTGCGGATTGAAATGATACATATCCGTATCACTTGACCTAGGTTAGAAAACTATATACAGACCCGTGGTTATTCTATAAAGTGCTTTGAATATTTTAAGTATTTTAAAAATATATAATTATGAAATTTGATTTAAATAGATTTTGAAAGGTTTTAAAATAAATAAATTATGATTTTTCTATGTGTTAAAAATGTAATTTATGAATGGATTAACTGGATTTTGAAATATAACTTATGTTTGAAATTTGGAATTTTGACTAAAAATGATATTTAAGTTACATGAATAAAATGGACTTTAATTTTATTTGGAAAAAGGTAAATATGATAAATTGATTTATATTTGAATTTAAGTGATTTATTAAAGAATGATTGATTTCCTATAAATTTAAGTGGTTGAATAAATGACTGTTGAAAATGAAATTTTGAAATATAACTTGACTTGAAAATGTGAAATTTGAGTTTTAACTAAAGATGTTAAATTATATAAATAAACTGGAAGTTTAGTTAAATTTGTGAAATGGTAATATAAATTTGAAATGTTAAGTTTTAATTTATGAAAGAAACGTATAGGTTTTAATTTATGAAAGAAACGTATAGGTTTTAATTTATGAAAGAAACGTATAGGTTTTTATTTATGAAAGAAACGTATATGTTTTAATTTATGAAAGAAACGTATAGGTTTTAATTAATGAAAGAACGTATGGTGTTCTAATTAATGATAGGAACATGTAAATTCCTAATTAATGAAAGAAAGGTATAAGTTTTAATTAATGAAAGAAACGTATAAGTTTTTAATTAATGAAAGAAACGTGTAAAGTCCTAATTAATGAGAGAACATGAAAGTTTTAATTAATGCAAGAACATGTAAAGTTTTAATTAAGAAAGAAACATGTAAAGTTTTAAGTAGTGTGGTATTGATTTAAATTAATAAATGTTCATTGTTGTAATAGAAATATAAAATTTAAAACGTACATTTGACACGTAGATTTTAATCAATGTAATGGTGTATTTTAAATTGATTAAAATGATAAATGTTACCTACTGTAATAATAAAATGTAAGTTGATAATGTACATTTGATAAGCAAGTTTTAATTTATGTGAATGGCATACTTTAAATGATTAAAATAATAAAGTTTCTTGATTGTAATAATAATGTAAGTTAATAAGGTGCTTTTAATTTAACATAAGAATTTCGATTTAAATTGTATATTACAGTAAGAAAGTTTATTTAACTATAAGGCTATGATAAATTGACATGTTAAAATTTTAAGCTTATCAATACTTTGATTATATACAATGTAAAGTGGAAAGTAGTACATTCCAAAAATGTTATGATTCCTTAAGGTAACATTTCCAAAATGCTATGATAATTTAAAGGAATATTTCAAGTTTAATAAATTTAAAGAAATATTCAATGATTTGAAAATTTGGGTTTTATTTGAATGATATAATATTGAATTATTTTTGAAATGAAAATGATACAATTGTGATATTGTTTTGAAATGAGTATGATATTTTGGTCTTGAAAGTATAAATTATTTGAAATAAATATCCATGGGTTATAATAACGATTGGTTGTTAAAGAGACCGGGATCGGATATTGTCTTATAGCCGGACAATACCGAAAACCACTTTAACAACTGTGTACGCGGTGGAGATTCCAGAATGAAGTAGGATGGTGGCGACGTTCTCGAGGTATATTCCGTGGACCCAACTCCCGTGAGTTGGCATATATGACTAAAACAGGAGCTATACCGGGCTACACAAAGGGTCGCACCCTTTCATCGAGCATGCTCTATCGGAAACCATTCTATTACTGTTGTGATTCAATTCGGCGGCGCCACTTTGATTCGAGGGTATTGTTCGAGGTAGGCGGAAGCTGCTGGCTTGCCGTCACCACCGGTCCGGAAGTGCAAACAGTGTATCCACCCTGGCATTGCCTCGCGTGCCGTGTCATATCCTTATATCGAGCCCACTACGATTTTGGTTTTAAAGATCCGACCGCGTTAAGGTTCACCATCCCCTTAACGCTATTTTCTATATGATTATGCTTTACTGATTAGACACTACCGTATATAGCGTATATTACTACATAGTAAATATTTTAACGGATCCTTAGAGGATGGGCGGTCCCAAGCATCCTTTAAGTTACAGATGCATTTTGTTACTGTTCACTTGAGTTGATTTACAGTTTATAAGTATATATGTCCTGACTCGAGGGTTTTGTGTTTTGCTTTACGCTCAGGTCAGATTGAGTGAGTTAGCATTCCAGATTCACCTTCTGCGTTGGAGCTTTCCTTGAAGATCCAGCCATCTATTTTGTTTCAGTATCCAGTGGTTCAGTGATGTATCTGATTTGTACCTGATGTATCCTGTCACTCTTCTGTTGTATCTTATTTAACTCTGATGTATCTCATATTTATATAGTGGCTTCATGAACTACTATCTCTTTTTCTTCCGCTGCATTTTTATATACTCTGTGTCTGTGATCTGTGTTTTTTATTTACTGTATATCCTAAGATTTGCCAAATTTTTATTTACAACGCGGTATTTTGAGCAATTCAATTCCGGCATGAGTGTCTACCTATACACTTATAATGGATGCGAATGGTTGAAAATATCGGGTCGTTACACCGGACGTGATTAGAGATTATCCAAATTTGCAAGGGCTTCTTCGGAAGTGCCTTCGGTTCTGTTCGAACCCGAAACAGACTTGTATGGATGTGTGTCTGACGTTAGACTGTGAGATGTAAAGCTGGTTTCTATCAAATACATTTCTGTTTGGTGGCGGAGATTTATTCTCTTAGCTTAACACCCTTCTCTGAGATGTACGAGCTCAGAGGTTATGTAGTTGATGGTTACTAGTGATACATTCCTAATTTGGTAATGTGGTACGAAGTGCTGCTGATCATTTGTTGATCGAAGCATGGCTTTTGTGATAAGCGTAGCTTTGTGGACGAGACTTCGTCGAGCCTCACAACCCGGTAATGGTCGAAACAGGAAAGATGCGGCAAGGTTTCAGGGGTAGCTCCCTTAGGCTATGACCATTCCTTCTGGAAAAGGGTGGTACCATGGTATGGAGCCCAGATACTTACTCATGTGGGCACTGTAGTATATTTATTACTGTGTGATATTGTTGGTGTAAAGGATCCTCGGTTAAAGGTCCCAAAGGACTGGGGGCGGCATATCTTAGGTTTTATTCCCTAGGAAGGGGGTAGCCTGCCTTGTGTTAGTTGAGAGTCGGGTAGGTTCTCGGGGCGTCCCTCCAGAGGCGTACCTATGTGGCAATGAAAAGTTCCTTGGCCTGACCATTTATTGGAAAATCCAAAGAAACAATATGCGCCCAGTACGGTTTTAGTTATATAACCTGCCATGGAATGTGGCGGTAACCATCTATTGAACATGGTAGCTATAGTAGGCATATGACGAAATGTTGTATGCTGGCTAAGATTAATATTATATTTTTAAAAATGTTTCCCACTATGCACTAATAATAATATCAAATTGTTTTCGCGTATCAAGCATTTTTGACTATCATAAGGAGAAACCTACTCCAATTCTGCGTTTGCATTGTGTGTGTGGCGGAGGCCTTACGGTAGTTTCATTTTCTAAAAAGCATTGCGGATTTCAAATTTTAATTCTTTTGTTTGTTTTAAAAGATAAAACTGTTTTTATTTGCTCATACCAGTCCCATGACTGATCCAAAGTTTATTGTTCCCTTCCTAAACTCTGAGTGCCCATAATTTTCCACACGGGCAGTCTAGAGTTGGATTTTTCAGATAGTAAATATAGATATTGATTCGGTAGCTTTCGGCTTTCTCTTTGGTATTCTTCGAAGACTTTGGATATTGAAGTTTTTAGTAAAGATGTCTGACGAGACTTGCTTAGCTTGGTGCAACGTAATGGGGATTCGAGCTAGTGGCTTTGGAGCATTGGATTGGAGTTGCAGTTTGATATTAGAGATATCTCTTTTGCTATTCGGTTTCCGCTGTTGTTTATTGCCTCTGATATTCTTGTATCATATTGATATCATCGTTGTATATCATTGAATATTGTACTCGTTGGAGTTGTATATGATATTCATTCTTTTCTTCCGCTGTGTTGTTATATGTAATGTGTTATAAGCTCCGGCGAACCAGGTTCGACATTTGGACCTGCGGCATTTGAATATGAGTGTCGTATTCAGTGCCGATTTTCGAAGGTCGAGTCAGGGTCGTCACATTTGGTATCAGAGCTGAAGGTTGAACTTTAGCTCAGGAGTATAACACATTAAGTAACTCATTAGAGATAAGGTGAAGTATACCCTAGAATGAGTATCCCTAAGATATCTGTTTGTGTGCCTCAGTAAATTTTCTTACTGTCCACTGATAGTCAGTATGAGTGCAAGAAGAGGACGAGATAGGGGACAAGGGAATACAACTACAAATGGTCGATACCCTACAATACCGGAAACAACTTTTCTCTATCAATCTCTTTTGATTCATCTTTTCAATTCTTTGATGATTCCTGGCAGCTCCAAGAAGAAGCTTTGATATATTTTCATGGGACATAAACTCCAGATGGGTCAGAATTGTTTGTTTAGATGAATTGTTTGCTTTGGTTGCTATGGTTGATAGGTATATTTTGGTTGTTTAAACTAAAAATTTTGGATTGCATCCATATATCTGTTTATTCTGTTGGGTCCAGGTATATTCTACGAGTGGTTAGTTATACTTTGAACTAATCAATACCCCTGTATATTCGTAGATCTGGTGAACCAAGTGTCTAGTATTGAATGAGTTTGTTCCCATATTGTTGATATTCTGATTTGGTAAGCCAAATGCAGAATAGATATTCAGCTTGATTTAGTAATTCATCTCTATCTTTCTATATTCTTTGTGGTCTCCCTACTTTCCAATTTTGAGGACGAAATTTTCTTAAGGGGGAATCTGTAACATTCTCGGTTTTTGAGTCAAATTTGAATTGATAATTAATTTAATTTTGAAATCAAATTGTGAAATTAATTGGTAAATTTATTTGAGTTTCTCCAAAAATTAATAAATCATGTGTTTTGAAAGAAGATTGAAAATAGAATTTCAAATTCAATAATAAATATGTATTGAAAATAAATTGGATTGGAATTCAAGAATGAATATTTTAGACATAAAATAGGATTTATTGATTTTATATTTCCAAAGGACTAATATATATATATATATATATGGATATATATATATATATAATTATTTATTTGTAATGAATAACTTTTCGAATCATTTGTTTTAAATTGTATTAGTACAAAATAGGATGTAAGGAAAGTATTCATTTACAATTGTGAACTAATTTGAAAATTTTCTTTGAAATTCAAATAGAAATGTATTGCAACTAAATTGGATTTCAAATCTCTATGTATTTGAAAACTAATAAAATTTTGTTTTCCAATGTTAATATGAGTATATCTTTTGAAATGAAGTATAAGATTTAAAATACATAACGATGAAAACATGTTTCATAAAATAAGGTAAGAATTAAAAACAAATTTATAAATTAATTATAAACCAAGGTTTAAAACACCATTTAAAATAAAATTTGACATTTGTGAGATAAGGAGGTAAATAGAATAACAAGTGTAAAATGAAAAGAGTTTAAAATAAAAATTATAAATTAAATCAAGGCAAGGATTGAAACACAAAAATTTTCATTTTGACGTTTGTAAAATTTAAGAAATATGAAATAACAAGTGTAAGAAATGAATAAACAAGTGGCAAACTTGATTTTTATCTTCATTTTAAATATAAAAAAATACATAAAAGAAAAAAAGGCACTACACTTCATTGTCTTTAAACTTCAAATCAGAAATAAAAGAAATCAAAAAAGAACAATATAAACCAGATTTCCAAATTCAACTCAAGCAAGGCAAAACAAAATCAAATCTAACAGCAACTTTAGGTCCAAAACTAAAGCTAAGGTAAAGCTCTATCTTGAAGCCAAATCTGTTTGTAAAGCAAAGATCTGAAGCAATGCAACAGACAAAACAAAGAAGAAAGATCAAAAGGAAAAAAATCAGGAATCCGAAAGCAATTCAACTGTATCAAGCTTTAAAAAAAAATCAAAAAAAAAAGCATTTCGAAAACTTAGAAACAACAAAATCCCAGTTCTCCACTCTGTTCTCTGCTTTTTAAGGTGAGCAAACTGTTCCTTTAAAGCCTAACTTTGTTGATCGTTTGTGATGAATGTTTGGTGGTGTGATGGGAAAATGTTTGAATGGATGCAAACTGGTGTGTATATGTTTATAAATAAGCAAGTGTGAAGTTGCATGTCTGTATATATCAATATGCATTCCCTGTTTTGGTTCAAACTCACCTCCAAATTTTATTTTGGTTCTGATATCTAGAAAAGAAAACTGGTTGTTGAACTCTAATATCCATTCAAAAGAAAAATTTGTTTATGTTAAAATAACTTAGTATTGTTTTCTGGAAATAGAAAACACAGTGTAAACTTAAATTAAGTCAAAAATAAGTTGTCATGGTTTATAAATTCAGATATATGAATCAAATGTTCAAACTAAAACTTGATTTTTGAAATAAAATTGCTTACAAATTTCGTTCCAGCTTCAAAAGGGCTCTCTGCATTTTTAATGTGGGTAAACAATTAAGCTTTGTTTTAAATTGATGCATGCGATGTTTCTAGTCAGTAGGAGATGGGATAATTATTTGCAAGTGAGTAAACTTACATTTTGGGTTTAACTTCTATAACTCAGGAAAAGAAGTCTCTGTGTTATGTTTATTTGGAAATTGTTGAACATCGATTTTTTTTTAAAAAATCGGTATCTCTTTATGTGTTTTGTTTTAAGCCACGATTTTAAGATGAAAACTGTTTGTTTCCTGATGAAGTTTAATCTAAAAATTGTATCGAGATATAGTATGAAGTATTTGGGAAGAGAGCCTCGTTTTTACAGTGGAAACTTTAAAACTAACAAAACTCAAATATGGAAATTTTGACTATTACTTATATGAATGGATTTGCCATGGAAAATGATGATTTTTAAATATGAATTCGAAAGGTTTAGTGAAGTATTGAGTAGGAAATTGTTAGTTGAACAGATTTGGGTCAAAGGCCAAATTTTGACGTTGGGTTCGGTTTAGATGCAGGTCGATGGGTCGTGATGGAGCTTTGGACATAGACGAAGCCTGGAAAAATGGTGAAGTGGTCTCTGGTGGGGTGAGGCGTGGAATTCGGCGAAATTTAGGGTTTAAAGCTTTGGTTTTGTGCTTGTTAGTCTCGAGCTGGTGGTGGAATAAGGGTAAGGGTAGGGTCGTGCGCATAGGGGAAAGAAGGAGGAAGGTGTAGTGAAGCCTCTTGTGAAGTGAGCTGAACTCCGGTGGTCGGAGCATTTTGATACGAGGAGTTTCCTGATGAGGATTGGATCTCTGAGTTGCAGCTAAAAGCTCAATTTTTTTTGATGATTCGTTCGAGGTTGCCGAGTAGCTTGATGGTGTGATGACGTCGCTGCCGACTTGCTGGGCATCACAAGGGTGGCCGGAGGTGGTGGGGCTTCGTGTGCATGCGCATGCGTATAATTTGTATATCAGGGGAAGATGAAGTTTTGGGAAGAAAAAGAAATGAACGTGTTCGTGCTCGAGTTCCTCGCAAGAACGACTCAAAGCAGCTTTTGGGTGATAGGGGTTCAAGCTCGAGTTATAACTCGAGTAAAAATTTAATGCATCGGGGATGAATACTTAGTAAAAAAATTAAGATTTAAAAGTTAGGCCTTGGGTTGATTTTCGTTAAAACCCGAAGCAAGTCAGAATTTTCTTGCGCATGACTCAAAGCAGGTCTGGAGCAAGAGATATAAAATAGTTTTTATATTAAAATTTATCAAACTTTTAAAACATTTTCAAACATGTTTTCAAATTGATGATTTCGAGTTAAGTTTGGATTACTGAAGTATACAAGTAATATATTTCAAAGTAATAAAATTTTAATCTATTTGATTTGGATACATTTTCTTATAAATTTATTTATATTAAGTAAATAATGTAATTTAAAAGGGGAAATTAAGATAGAATGTTGTTTAAACTAACCTTAACCTTTTGAAGAGATTAATGTAATGAAGAAGGTTTATTAACCAAATTCCAAAAGATGACCAAAGTGATAAATAGAGATAAAAAGATTTATCTTTAATTTATTAAATAATTAATGATTTGTTAATATAATTATTTTTAAAGGTAATTACTTAATCAATTACTTAATACTAAGATTAATTTAATAAATCAATAAGGTAAGTTAATTTGTAATTAACTATTAATTAATTAATTAAGAAGCAATTAATTAATAAAAGTAAATTTGAAAGAAAATTATTTATAAATGCTTTGATTAAGTAAGAAATGTTTTGTCTTAAAGATAAATAGAATTTAATGATTTTGGATTCATTAAATTATTAAGTTAATAAATCGAGTAATTAATGAATGATTAAATTAAAATAATAATCACTTAGTGAAAGTAATTAAGAGTAGATAATTAAAGATTAAAGATTGATTAATCAAATATTTAGGGTTAATTACTTTAAAAGCATAATAAATTAATGTGGTTAATTAATTAGGGTAATTAAATTAAGAATAATCAATTAAGGATAACCAATTACAATTAAGATTTAATTAATAAAAGTAATTAAGGTTTAATTAATTACAATTAAGGGTTAATTAATTAAGATAAATAATAAAAGAAAGGATTAGTTAATAAAGGTGATTAAGACTTAATCAATAGTAATTAATGATAATGAATCATGGATTAAAGATTACTAATGAAAGTAATTATGTGGTTGATTAATTTAAAACCATACGGTTTATCTATCTTAATTAAAGATGATTGATTACTATTGAATGTCGTGTATTGGATTAATATCTCTGTTCTGTGCTTGTGATGCTATCTAATATGAAATGCTTTGTGCTGTGCTGTTATATCTGTGATGAATATACTGTTGTATGAATATGAAAACCCTTGGCCCGTAAAATGACATTTGAATTTCGATGCGACAGGGAGTCGGATTCCAGTTGGTTATCGGAAACCCACATCGAATCGTAATAGTGAATCTTTGTGATTGATAAATTTACTTTATCTGTGAATCTGTGAATAAGGATAAGCGTTGTAGATTATACCGCTTATCGATATTGCTATACTTGAATCTGCGATAATTGATGTTGCACTATTGTGTAAAACCCCTAGACCTCACTTATGCACATATAAATATGGGTTTCACGAGGAAATTGGTTAAGTCACTGATTTTTAAAATAATTTTAAAAATTGAATTTTTAAATCCAAATGGTTTTTGATTTGGATTGGGTTTAAAGTGAAAGGCATTTGGAAAAGAATTTCAAATATAAAAGTTATTTTGAATAACTTGATTTAATTTTGAAATTTGATTAAAATTTGAAATTGAATTCTATATTTGGTATTTATGATTTGAAATGGTTACACAAGTTATAAATGTGTTTATATGGGTTTTTAAACCATTTTAAAAGTATGGTTTTGAGAATTTGAATTTAACCCAAGTTTATATTTGAAAGGCCTTAACTCGTGCAAATATAATCGGGTTTTCTGAATCGGAAACAAGTGGTTTCAAATAATAATAGCTTTTATATAAGGAAAGGTTTTCCAAATTATGATGAAAAAATTTCAAATTTGAAATAGAATGCCTGTGAAAGTTATGAATGAATCTTTGGAAATGATTTTTTTGAAAACTATGAATTGAATCTTTGTTTTAAAGATTGGATAAGTTAATCCAATTTGAAAAGGGAAATCGTTTTGAAAAGCTATGAATGAATCTTTGTTAAAGATTGGTGAAGTTTGTTTTCAAATTGAAAAGGGATCTGAAAGGCGTATCTTTTGTATAAAGGATTTGAATTGGAGAGATATTAATGAATCTTTGTGAAAGATTGGTAAACTTTGTGAACTTTGTGAAGTAAATCTTTTGTTCAAAAAAAATTTGTAAATGGTATTTTGTTTAACCGTTGAAAATAAAGTTTTGGGTAATAAATTGTGACTTAACTGAGATCCCATATTCATATGTTTTTAAATATTGTGCTCACTATTCGGTTTAGCTGGGAGAGGACTTTATGTCATATAACCCATTCTGAATAGTGATACGACATTATGGATAGCAATTGAAGACCGGTGGTGAAGACCGGATATTTTCGAAAACCAAAGGATTTCTTGTCGAATGTCTCTGTATCGGCTGATCACCGGTATAGATATTTGAGCACCCATTGTGATAGGAAGTCCGGACGTGATTAGAGATTATTCGAATTTGCAAGGGTTTCTTCGAAAGTGCCTTCGGTTCTGTTCGAACCCAGAACAGACTTGTATGGATGTGTGTCTGACGTTAGACTTTGAGATGTAAAGCTGGTTTCTATCAAATACATTTCTGTTTAGTGGCGGAGATTTATTCTCTTAGCTTAACACCCTTCTCTGAGACGTACGAGCTCAGAGGTTATGTAGTTGATGGTTACTAGTGATACATTCCCAATTTGGTAATGTGGCATACGTAGTGCTGCTGATCATTTGCTGATTGAAGCATGGATTTTGTGAAAAGCGTAGCTTTGTGGATGAGACTTCGTCGAGCCTCACAACCCGGTAATGGTCGAAACAGAAAAGATGCGACAAGGTTTTAGAGGTAGCTCCCCTAGGGTATGACCATTCCTTCTGGAAAAGGGTGGTATCATGGTATGGAGCCTAAATACTTACTCATGTGGGCATTGTAGTATATTTATTACTGTGTGATGTTGTAGGTGTAGAGGATCCTTGGTTAAAGGTCTCAAAGGACCGGGGGTGGCATATCTTAGGTTTTATTCTCCGGGAAGGGGGTAGCTGGCTTTGTGTTAGTAGAGAGCCGGGTACATTCTCGGGGCGTCCCTCCAGAGGCGTACCCATGTGGCAATGGGAAGTTCTTTGGCCTGACCATTTGTTGGAAAATCCAAAGAAACAATACCTGCCCAGTACTGTTTTAGTTATATAACCTGCCATGGAATGTGGCGGTAACATGCTATTGAACATGGTAGCTATAGTAGGCATACGACGAAATGTTGTATGCTGGCTGAGATTAATATTATACTTTCGAAAATGTTTTCCACTATGCATTAATAATAGTATCAAATGGTTTTCGCGTATCAAGCATTTTTGACTATCATAAGGAGAAATCTACCCCAATTCTGCGTTTGCATTGTGTGTGTGGTGGGAGGCCTTATGGTAGTTTTATTTTCTAAAAATCATTGTGGATTTCAAATTTTAATTCTTTTGTTTGTTTTAAAAGATAAAACTGTTTCTGTTTGCTCATACCAGTCCCATGACTGACCCGGAGTTTATTGTTCCCTTCCTAAACTATGGGTGCCCATAATTTTCCACACGGGCAACGGGCAGTCTAGAGTTAGGTTTTTCAGATAGTAGATATAGATATCGATTCGGTAGCTTTCAGATTTCTCTTTGGTTTTCATCGAAGGCTTTGTATATTGAAGTTTTTGGTCAAGACGTCTGACAAGACTTTCCTAGCCTGGTGCAACGTGATGGGGGTTTGAGCTAGTGGCTTTGGAGCATTGGATTGGAGTTGCAGTTTGATATTGGAGATATCTCTTTTGCTATTCGTTTTCCGCCGTTGTTTATTGTCTCTGATATTCTGTATCATATTGATATCATCATTGTATATCATTGGATATTGTATTCATTGGAGTTGTGTATGATATTCATTCTTTTCTTCCGCTGTGTTGTTATACTTAATGTGTTATAAGCTCCGACGAACCAAATTCGACGTTTGGATCTGCGGCATTTGAATATGAGTGTCGTATTTGGTGTCGATTTTTGAAGGTCGAGTCAGGGTCGTCATAGAGGGGGAAGGAAAGCGGCAATGTTAGTAGGCAATGGCATTGGTATGCTTCGATGATGGGGGAAGTGGCCATCAACGGAGTGTCTTAAGTTCGAACGAGGGGATTGGGAGCTTTTTCACATGGGAGAAGGAGAGTTAGGGTAACGTTAGGTAATGACAGTTACAAATTTTAATTCATTATCAAAATTTAATTATGTCAAAGTTTATTAATGCCATATTAAATTTATACAAGGCCAAAAATCTAAAATTGATTTGTAGTGGTCGATGTTAAATGGGATTTGGAATTAGATAGAGCGTCGCTCGTTTCGATTTAAAATTTGGGTCAATCAGCAAAATAAATCAAGATGAGAAAATTCTCACTCTTTTGGAATTGCCAACCTAAATTTTAATAGTTAAAAAATTAATCATTAGATCCTTGATCGAATTTATTAATTATTATCTGTTGAATGATATTATATATACAGTATTATATATATTTGTAGTTGGAGTGATATTCCCGCACATTATAGTGGATGAGACCCTATACGCTTTGCATAATAGCGAATGACCCAATATACCGCGACATCCCCCTTGATGTGGGATTGGTATTTTTATTGTTGTCTAACATCTGTGGATACAGGAAGAATAAGTTGGAGGGATCCAACTAGATTCCTCAAATATATTATTATTTTCCATATATGTAAATGCTGGTTTATTTTGTGTTGTAAATTTTTTAATGTTATAAATGACATGGAAATTAATTCTGGGTATATTTAATACCATAAGTATTATTTTAAATTTTAGGGAATTAAAAGGAGAGTTTTTATATAAAAATTTGTATGTCAAAATCCGGGTTATTCAGAAGAGATTGGTTTGGAAGAGAAATGGTAAATTTTTAGTCATATAAAATTATGCCAAAAATATTTTAAATAGAGAATTTAAAATTAATTATATACAGGAATTTTTAAAGATTGGGTTTAGAATGATATTCGAAAAATATAGAAAGAAGTTGAAATGATATTAGAATTAGATGGCAAAGATAAATAGATTTTTATAAGAAATTGAATTTATAAAATGGGATTTATAAATGAGATAATTTTTAGTGTAGCTCAAAGGAGTTATTAAAAAAAATTAAAAACGAAGTTATAAATAGAGGAAAGTGATATTGGATGATAAATTTTGAGATATAAATTTACGGAAAGAATTTATATTGGAATCCGGAAATAGGGTGAGAGAAAAATAGTAGATATTTTTTTTAAAGTGAAGATGCATAAGGAGACCAAAATGGAGGAAATGTGATGAAAATCGAGAAGGGTTATAGACTGGAAATTTGATTATCCAGACTTGAAAATATATTTTTAAATAAGTTAATTTTTTTTAAAAAATGAAACTTTTATTTATCAAACTGTGAAATTTTAAAGTTAGTTAGTATTGAATACTTCATAAATGAATTTTTAAATACTTGATATTTATTAATAGAATACTAAATTTAAAATCTGCTCCAAAAAGTGATATCATAAAAGGTATTTCAATATTTCAATCATTACTAAAATATGTCTTAAAAATAAATTATTTTTATTATTTTCTTTAAAACATTTATTTTATTTACATATGTGTGTGTGTGTGTAAATATATTTAGAGTTTTAGGAAGTTTTTCTTAAATTTATTTATAAATCTTCTCGAGAATTGGAAAATGGTTATTTTGTAAATGGACTTATAAGGGAATTACCAAAACGAAAATTTGGAAAAGTAATAAAAATTCCAAAGTAATTAAATAAAAGTAGGCTTCGAAAATGAAATAGAATTCATTAAAAGAAGTAGAAGAGAAATTTGGTTTATAAGCAAGTGTAATTGGTTTTGAGAATATTAAGGGAATTAATTAGGAAATTCCAAAATTTACAAAATTCGTGTGAAACCGGTTGGGAAATTTACAAATAAAGTTGTAAATGAATTTTTTAAGAAAAGAAAAAGGAAATAAAGGAATATTTTCCATGTGTTAAATCTCAAATGAAGTGGAAAAAATATCCTAAGTATTGGGGAGGGTTGGAAATGTTCCGTGAAAATGAAAAGGGTTTGAAAACTGTTTTTCAAATGCTGAGGAACTGAAAGTAATATCTTACAAAGATATTTTGAGATAAACTTTGGAAAACCTATAATAAGGCTCGATGACTGTTATGGATGTGTATTGATAGTTAAATAACCGACTATCGAATTTTGGCCAATTTCGTTAATCATTTCGAAAAGATCGAGATTGGATTTAATTATCCAAAAACCACTTCGATTCAATTTGAACATAACAAATAAATACCGTCAAGATGATGAAGACGGTGATTTGGTTTGTCTAGACCTAGGACAACTTGTATGGACGAATGCTATCAGAACATCGTCAATGGAGGACGATGGGCATTTTAAGTGAGTGTGTTCTTTAAAAGGTAATGCTTAGCCTCGAGCCTCATCAACCGGGGAATGACTAAAACAGGAGAGATGCAGCAAGGCTAAGTGGGTAGCACCCAAGTAGGGTTAGGTTACCCCTATCTAGAGATATCTAGAGTCCCTTTTTATTCGGCTTTGTGGCGATTACTGATCCCAACCGTGGGGTAATCTTACTCGGGCTATCCAATTTAAAGGATAGTCCAGTCTTGTGTAGCAGGAGATCCAGGAGTGGTCCTCGGTACTTTGTTCTAGAGGTGTACTGTGACAGACGGCACCACAGTAGCCAATCATTCAATGGAATCTATTCTCCAATAAGCCCGTACGGATTTGATTGTGCCCAACTATGCGGAAATGTGAGATGCAAGCATTTCAGCTATATTCTATTAACTTTCTATAGACACTATTATAATATCAGATGATTATGATAAAATTTGTTTGGTTATCGTAAGGTAAAAACCCGTTGTGTTTATTTGTGACGTGGTCTTACGAGATACCTTTGCTTTCAAAAGATTTTGAAAAGTTAATAATTCAATTTGAGTGTGTTTTTTCACGCTAGTTTTCTAGACTGACACGGGTGTTATTTTATTATAATGCTTGGGTCAGACCGAGTACTACAGATTTAGGTAAAAAGTTATGGAGCTCAGGGAACGAGCTAGAGGAGTTCATACGTACATCACGTACTTGGTTATTTCCGCTATGTGAGGACAAATTGTTATAACTGTCCATATTTGATGTAATGGTTGTGTACTCTGATGACTGTAAGTGTTAAACAGTTATAGATTCTTTTGTATAGAAATCTATTGTTATATATTATATTTTGTTCCGCTGCGATTGTGGAATTTTGTGTTGTTGTTTCTCTTTTTCTTCTACCTTTTTCTTCTTTATCCCTAATGAACTGGTATTTTCCGGCACTCGACTACTCGGCAGTCTATACAGTGGACATTTAGATGTCGATTTTTGATGGTTGAAATCTTGTTTGTTACTCTGAAAAAAATTGTCATTTCACAAAAGGTATCAATTCCAAATTTCAATTTAGGCTGTATCATCATCAAAGATTTAAATATAAATACTTCAACTTTACACAGTCTGAAATTTTAGAAAATATTTTAGATAATCATAAGTAGTTTTAATAGTTTAAAAATAGTTTAAATAGATTTAAAATAGTTTAAATAGATTTAAAATAGTTTAAATAATAAAAATAGTTTAAATAGATTTAAGTTTGATTTAATTAGATTTAAAATGATTTAAATAGATTTAAAATAGATTAATTAAATTTTATTAGGTTTAAAAGGTTTTTAAATAGATTAAATATAGATTAAATTGATTTAAAATATATTAAGTAGATTTTTAAATAAACTAAATAAATTTTTAATAGATTAAATAGATTTAAGTTATATTAAATAAATTTAAAATAGATTAAATAAATTTAAAATAGATTAAATAAATTTAATTAGTTTAAAATATGTAAAATAGATTAAACTGGGTTAAATAGGTCATAATAGGTTAAATAAATTAAAATAGTTTTAAATTGATTAAAATATTAATTTAAAATAGATTTAAAGTTATATCCAAACATTTCAAATAACTTAATTCCGATGAATTCATTTATATTTCGACAGTTCTACTTTGAAATTTCAATTTAGATCTTTTGAATAATTCGTTAAATCAATTCCTAATTCAGCATTAACGCTTGGATTATCTAAAATAATTCAATTTATATAAATCAATTTCTATTTCAAAATATCAGTTAACTAAATTCAAAATATAAAGATTCAAAAATCACTAATTTAACCAATCCGGTATACGTAAATAATTTTCTATTCTAGGGTCAAGTGATACAGATTTTATTATTTCAATCCGCAATTTAAAATTTCACAGTTATGTATCATTTCAAACCGCAATCCCAAACTAAATAAAATCCATAAAATCGCTCGGGTCTATCGTTTCAACCCATAACAATTTTTCCCATTTTATAGATCGTTCGGGTATATATCATTTCAACCCATAGGGATCTTGCAGTGTTATAACAATATAAAATACAATATCTAGTCATCCAATATCAACAATCAAACATCCATCACAATCATCATCCAAACCAATCAATAAACATCAATAGATAACCGATAATCAATAACAGGTATTAAATTGAAATTTTAAATTCAATATTAAATTAAACGATGATTAAATGCAATAAAAGTCAAATTTGACCAGAATGATAATTTACCATACCAAAAAACAATAAATAAATTTCTAACCACATCATAAATTTAATTTAACTAACACAAGATAATCTAGTAGTTGTGAGTGGGTCAAAACACTCACCATTGATTTTAAATCGATTTAAAATCCAATTTAAGCGTAAAATTCAAACAGTCTCAGAATTCGTCCAAACTAGCGTTAGAATGTCTGGAATTTTGGTACAATCGTAACGAAATAAACCACGCATAGGACCTTGTATGTAAAATTTATGACGATTAGAAGATTTGAAATTTGAAAATTAAACAAATTAATATGGGCGAATCACAACACACCACATCATCACGTTCCTATACACAACCAAAAACCTTAAATCCCCTTCGTTCGTTGAACCCAACAGAGCCACCACCAACGCCATCTTCTTAGTAAATCGGTTATTTCTTTATGAATATAATTAACATTTCTATACATTCTATTACATTCACAATTTACAGTTATTGTCTTAACTCACGTTAATGTAACATTTAATGACATTCAATTGCAATTGATTTAAATAAATTGGTAACTGTTACCCGGCACTTGTTGATGGTCGCAGAGCCTGTGGTTGGATTTTGATGAGACTCGAGTTAAGGAAGAGGTTGAAGTATAAGAGACGGATGTATCTAGAGTTTAGATCGGCTTGTATGTGTCTCGGTATGTGTAACACTGGCTTGGCCAAGGCAACTCAACGTTGAAGTGGAGCCAGGGCGTTTCGTTCAAGGTTGGCAAGAGCAAGTCGTTCGGTCGAGATGATTTCGAACGTCATGGATCAGTGTGGTTTGGCCTTAATCATTCAGCTGACTTCGGTCCGTTCTAGATACTTAGTGAAGAGTGGCTCGGCTCTTCTAGATCGGTCTCGGCATTCAAAGTGGTTCGGTCTGGATAGTCCAGCAAATGTCATTCGGCTTAGACATGCAAGCAGGCATCGTTCGGTCATGGTTGGGAAGCTATTGTCGTTCGGTCAGGAGTGGTTCGGCATGAGTGTTCGGTGTATCTGGTTCGGTGCAAGCTGAGGGAGTTAGCCTCCTTTTGGATTCAATAGTGAAGTGAGGAGTTCGGCATTGTTTTACTTCGAGATCCACCACAAGTTGCTCTGAGTCCTTTGAAAGTTTGCTTCGAGCCATCTGCTAAATGACCAGCGACTAGCCATACTAGTTCAGCATTTCTCGGTCGGCCAAGAATCATTCATTATGCCTGGACCGGCCAACTTGAAATTACCATATATGGGCTGAGTCATCTTGGTCATGGGCCTACGCAGGTGCACCAGCCTATTTTATTCTATAAATAGAGGGGCAGGGGTGCAGTGAAAGGGACCTTTTTTTGGGAACTCCAGGGAGACTCTGTTGTTTTCTATACTATTTCTTTGATGTCAAACTTTGTACTCGAGTTATTAATGTACTGATTGTACTTGTATTCAACTCATTGAAGAAGTAATAAAGACTTATCTCAAAAGTGGATGTAAGCAATTGCGCCAAATCATTAAAATTCTGATGTTCTCGTTTTTACTATTCAAATTGCATCTTACTATGATATTCCTCTATTTTAATTTAACTTCTTCATTAATTTCTCTACATAATTCAACTGAAGGATGTTAGTGACCAATTCTAGTGCTAACAGTGATAATAATAATTGTCACCATTTCTACATTTAATAACATTTGCAAGTTTATTATTTAAAAAAATGTTATAACAACTTACATTATACTAATTCTATCCAATTACAAATTCATTACACATTATTTCATAAATTTACACCTTTAAACTATCAACTACTCTTAGATCCAATTATCAATTAATACACATATTATTACAACCAATTACAATCTATAACTAATTATAACCTTTTTTAACTATTTTAACTCTTGAGATTACATTTAAAGCAGTTATCAGTTACCTTAAATTAAAACTATTACATGAAATTCCAGTTATATTCTTATTATTAATCCCAATTTTTTATTTCTACCAATATTTAAATCACAAAACCCTATTGAACTAACTATTTTTAATTATCGAAAATTATGGATCGTTACACTCTCCCACACTCAAACTTTTCGTCCTCGAAAAGGAAAAAGAAGGGAAAAGAAGGAATTAAGCAATCAATATATCTTATTCAAAATATTAAATGTATAAACAAGTAATTTACAAAATTTAAATCATTTAAATAAAACATATAAATTTATAACAATTAAATCCTTTTATATTCCAGTTAACAAAAGTTCAGAAAACATTTCGCAAAATTTTCTAAGTTCGAAATTCACAGGAAATTTCGTCAGTGTCTCCTTTGTACGGAGAGGTTTGAGAGAAATAATAGTATTAATAATAACAATATAAATCCTATTTTCAAAATTATACATCTCAAACCATGGGAAAAACAATATAATACCGCTAGAAAACTAATCCGAGAACATACCTATTTGTCGGGCAAACAATGCTTATTTATGAAACCAAAAGCAGTAGTGATTGCTTCCGTAAACCTTTATTTCAATTATATAATCCAAAGAGGTTAATAATTAAGTAAAAGAGAAATATTTTAAGTTGTTTCAATCAATAATAAACAAATCAATACAACATAACAACAATCATTTTGCAACAAACAAACAGTACAAACATCATTTTCAGCAAAGAAGTCAATCATCCATTCATAGCAACCAAATTAAATGGTTTTGTGCGGGTTGAAAACTTCTAATCATATAAAAAGATAAATAAACTACTAAGTATACTATACATTCAACATCCTGAGATAAAAGTCAATAGATCATTTATACATCCTACACAATAGAAGTATCATTTCCCAACCAACCCACAAGTCAAACAAACAGAGAATTCAATACATTCTTAGGTTTACTCTATTCATCTTTCCACATCATTTATTGTTCATTCATTTTTTTTATACAATGATTTTCTTTAATTCACGTTCATTACTTATAAAATTTTAACTTTCATTTATTCATGTAAGGCTTATTTTCTTAATTTGCGTTCTTTACTTACATAAGTTACATCCATTTCAATTATTTGGATCATAAATGAATTCATCATTGAAGTGTTGTATACATTTTATTTTAGTATTTATAATTAGTGTGATTTCCTTTTTTTTCATCGTTTTCTTTTCTTTTCTCATCCATATAATATTTATTTTCATTAATTTGCATTCGTTGTTGCTTATAAAAGTTCATTTCCTCTTTATTCATATAGTACCATTTTCTTTCATTTTATTACTTTACATTCATTGCTTCATATTCATTGATTAAATAAGTTACTTCCATTTCAATTATTTGATTATTTATTATTATGTAAGTCTCTTTACACTTATCATTAATAGATATTTCCTTTTCACACTTATTCTTCCATACATATAGTATTAATGAATATTAACTCCATTTCTAAATCATTTCCAATGTTCACTGAAGTTGTAATCATTCAATCTATATAGTATTCATTTTAATTATAATTGGCTTCAATATTAATTCAAGTTTATAATTATGTACTTACAGTATTCACCTTTTCTATTAAATAAGAATATAAATAGCTTAAATTATAACCTAAGTTTATAATCTTTTTTCTTACATTATTCACTTCTATTACATTTAATTAGTAGCATTTCAAACTATTAACTTCAGTTTATAACAATTTATAATATTAGAGTTCTTATTTATAGAAGTAATTCTATTGAACACTTTCATTTTTTCAAGTTTTACTTGTACAATATTCTATTACATATCCTATTTAACACTATAACTTTACATTTTGGTAAGTTATATATATAATTGTCTTTTAGAACGCAATAGAAAGTTACACAAGCTTGTCTTATTTATTTAGTTAACAAAATATTCAATAGTTACCATTTCTTATTTTATTTACGATTTTCAAAATTTCAGTTTATTATCTATTTCATTAATCATTTTAACGTCGAATTTATTATTTTCATTTTAGATGCTTCCAGTTATTAATATAGTCAAGATTCCATTCATTACAAAAATTTCAATTTCTAATTTATAGGGACTTAAGAACTAAACAACCGGGTTTCATTTCAGTCATTTAATATATACACGCACACACACTCATAACTTACATATATTTTGACATATATATATATATATATATATATATATATATATATCAAGTCAAACATCAGAAATTAAAAATTAAGATTTATTTATCAAAACGGATTGCAGTATAATTACTATAGCAATCTTCCCACTTCGAAACTCGAAAATGAACGTCGATGATGCATGCACTCATCACCGAAATTATTTTCCAGTGACAGAGAGGGGAGTACAACACTTTTTCCTTTAAAATTTCTTTTTAAAATATTTCTTTCAAATCATCTTGAAATATTTATATCAGAAAACAAATATTTTATTCCAAAATATTGCTAAGATTATGTTCCAAAATACCAGAACTTAATTTCTCAGATTTCAATTTATATTCATTTTATTTGTAAATCTTGTTTTTCAATCAATGTTTATAAAATTTCAATACGTAGCAAACAAATATATATCAACCAACTATATCATTTATAAAATTTATTATTTTTTATACAAAATATACAATAAGCAAAATTATTTCATTTACCTATATTTCAAAACAATGTTGTGTCAGTTTATCCTACTAAGTGTTTAGAAATCCCTATCGATGTCACATCGTCCTATACACCGACTAAAATTTATAAAGACAAAACGAAACATATTAACACAATACAAAAACCTTTTATAACACTAACAAATACGCTCTCTCATACATATACACTCAACGACTCATTCTAGGGTATTACTACCCTATTTAATATGAGTCAGACATCACAAAGCTAACGTTATCGCTAAACCAAAACTCTAATACTAACTGTAACGACCTGCCTTTTTGAAAAGTTTAAGTCAACGATAAACCACACACGTCCGACTCAAACCATACAAAGGGCAGATTGTTATTGGGGTAAATAAGAAAAAGCAGAGAAAATAATAGTTCAGAATCTCGCAGTGGAATGACAAAATATAATAATCAAATAACAGTTCATGAAGCTGTTTTTTAAATACATTTGATTATTCTTTTACAACATAAAAATCAAAGTTACATAAATAGAAATAAATAAATAAATGCAGTGGAACAACATGATGCAGTGGAATAAATATAATGAATAATAATAGTACAAATCTTCGTCTTCGTCCTCTAGAAATAAGGTCTTCAACCTTGAAATGCTCAGGCTGACCAGAGCGAATTGAAAAGACAAAACACTCAAGTCAGAAATAAAAGATCTTACGTAAGTCAAATCAACAGTAAATGAAAATAAGTGTAACGACGTAACAGATGTTTACGGGGTTTGACATCCTCTATCCAATGTCTAATATGGTGCAGTAACTTAAGAGGTGTCCGGGATTTCTGTAACAACCCGAGATTTTGGAGGTTATTAAATTATAATGCAAATTATAATTTAATATTGTTTTTTAAAATGAATTGGATAAGTATTTGTTTAAATATATTGAAATATTAGGTATTTATTAGTTTGGAGCTAATAATTAATTGGGTGATGTATTTCAATATTAAATTGTTGATATAAATCTAAAGTAATGAAAATAACGTTTTAAAAACTTTATTTTGAGAAATTGAGTAGAAAATAATCAAAATGCAACCTTATTTGGGTAAATCAACAATATTGAAAAATATTTTCAATATTAAACTTCTATTAATTTTAAAAAGAGGAAATTTGAAGAAAGTGTGTATTTTATTAAAATAAAAGATGAAATATTATTTGGCAAAAATATTTTGATAATTAAAAAGTGTTAGAATGATTTATTGCAATTTATTTGACATGAAAGAAATTTTTGTTTAAATATTGCATTAAAAATAATGTTTTTACACTCAAATGGTGTAATTTGTACAATATTGTTAAAGATAGGGTTTTATTCATAAAAATAACTTTTTATTATCGAAATAATTTTTTTTGTATAATAACAATACATACATCTGTTGTATAGATTTTTATTTGACTTTAAAATGTAAAAGGAGATACACACACACATAATGTTAAAATAGGATAAATATATACATAGCTTTATGTTTTCACAAAGTATTTATGTCTTGGGCTAATTGGTAAGGTTTTAGAACCCAAAACCCATTATCTAGAAATTTCTGGTAAGAGGAAATTAACGGTATGTTGATTTCTTCTTCATTCTCAAAACATCCGTATACAGAAAAGAAAAAAAAAGAGAAAATGCTTCCTTCTTATAAATCAATTTTCACTCAACTCTGCAAATTCAAGAGCTAAATCAAGAAAACGGAGAGATTAGAGAAGGTAATCTCCACCAATACCTAAATATTTCATAAAAAAATTTAGAATTAGGTATGAATTGTCTGTAATCAATTTCTTTTGATTTACATCTCTTTGTTTTAGCCTTTATAGGTCTTTGAAGCTCCAATTCTCCTCCAAAATTCGCTGCTTGCTATCAAAATCTTTGCTAAATCGCTGAGGTGAGTACAAGCTCATGAATTTCTAGCTAAAAATTGAAGTTTCTATGAAAAAATTTGCAAAATTGTCTACGGTATATGTTATTCTTTCTGTTGTTGCTCTTTTTTTCCTGATTTCTTGTTGTCACATTGTTTTGGCCATAACTCTTACATTTCTTAACCAAATTGAATAATTTTGGATGTTCTGTAAAGCTTAGACATAGGGGTACAAGTTTAATGTTTTTAGTTTTTTGAAAATTTGAATTTTTATTGATTAAAATCGTGCTTGTTGTTGTTGTCTCGAGGGAAAATTGACAGCAGCAACAATCACAGGCCCGGATAATGTTTTGTTCATAACTCTTTCATTTCTTAACAAAATTGGGTAATTTTTGATGTTATGGAAATCTTAGACATTGGGTTACAAGTTTAATGTTTTGTGTTTTTTGAAATTTTGAAGTTTTCTTGGTAAAAACGTGCTTGTTTGTTGCTGTCCCGAGAGCAAATCGACAACAACAACAATCACAGGCCCAAGTAATGTTTTGTTTATAATTCTTTCATTTCTTAACCAAATTGAATAATTTTGGACGTTATGAAAAGCTTAGACATAGGGCTACAAGTTTGATGTTTTGAGTTTTTTGAAATTTTGAAATTTTCTTGATAAAAACGTGCTTGTTTGTTCTTGTCCCGAGAGCAAATTGACAATTACAACAATCATTGGCCCGAGTAATGTTTTGTTCGTAACTCTTTCATTTATTAATAAAATTTAATAATATTGGATATTTCGAAAAGATTTGGTCATGTGTTACAAGTTTCATTCCTTGTATTTTTTGGAATTTTGACGTTTGCTTGGTCGAAATTATGGTTGTATATTGCTGTCCTGAGAGCAAAATGACAGCAACAACAATAATCGAAATTTATTTCTTAACCTTTGGTTATGTTTTTAATTTCTTATTCAAAAATCAATGAAAATAATTTAATATTATCACTTCCTAACAATCAAGCAAACAAACTATAATTATTTACGGTTATTTCCTCTTATATACAAAAATAATTAGGGTAAAATTATTTCATTTACCTTATTTTAAAACAATACTGTGTCGGTCTATCTTGTTTAAGAGTTTAGAAACCCCTATCGATACAGTTGGCCAAACTGTACCGACTAAAATCTATAAACAATCAACTGATAAGTCAACACAATACAAAACAATTTTTATATTCACTAACAAATACACGCTCATATCTATTATTACACTCAAACTCATTCTAGAGTAGTACTGACTCTATCTCTAATGAGTAATCCCCACCAGAGCCAAGGTTGTCGCTTAACCAATTGCTCTGATACCACTCTGTAACTACCTAATTTTTCGACTTTCTAAAGTCGACATCAATACGTCCACTATATCGAATGCCGAACAATCTAATGCCGGAAAACCGAACCGTTAGGGTTAAAGAAGAAGATAGAAGAAGAAATAGAAACAATAACATAATCTCACATTTCGCAGCAGAACAATACATAATAGATAAATGAATAATCTTTAAAGTAAAGAACCATATCTGTTATTACAATACACCATCAGAGTATATACAATACATCACAACAATGGCAAACATTATAACTTGCCCATATGAAACTGAACTTGCACCAACCCATGCGCAACGGATAATACATAGAATAAGCGATACGCTTTGCCATCCAGCTTGCCTCTAGATCTCCACGGCATATTTTTCTGACTTTGCTCCAGAATAACTAATAACCTGACTCTAGGGTGTCTGTATGGAAAATTATGGGCACCTAGAGTTTCGAAAGGGAACAATAAACTCCAGGTCAGTCATGGGACTGTGTGAGATCTTAAAAACGGTAATTTCACAAAGAAAGGAAAAGAAATCCGCTATGCTTTTGGAAAATAAAACCACCTTAAGGCCTCCTGCCACACACACAATGAAAACAAAGAATTGGGGGAGATTTCTCCTTATGATAGTCAAACATGCTTGATACGCAAAATCCTTTTGGTATTATTATTAATACATAGTGCAGAAAACATTTTGAAAGTATAATATTAATTTTAGCCAGCATACCACCATTATGGTATACCTACTATAGCTACCAATTAAACGGCGGGTCACCACCATAAGTAAAAGGCAGGTTATACAACTAAAACGTGCAGGCTCGTATTGTTTCTTTGGATTTCCAAAAAATGGTCAGGCTAATGAACTTCCTATGCCACATGGGTACGCCTCTGGAGGGACACCCCGAGAACCTAACCGGATCTCTGCCAATACAATGTCGGGTTACCTCCGTAACTAGGTAACTACTGATACGAGTATGCTATTCTTCGGTCATTACCGACCTTTATCCGAGGATCCTCAACACCAACAACCACAAAGTAATAAATTTGCAGCAACTACATAGGTTAAATATCTGGGCTCTATACCATGATACCACCCTTTTCCAGAAGGAAATGGACATACCCTAAGGGGTGCTACCCTCAATAATCTTGCCGCATCCTTCCAGTTTCGACCATTTCCGGGTTGTGAGGTTCGACAAAGTATCGTCCACAAAGCTATTCTTTTCACAAAAGCCATGCTTCGATCAACAAATGATCAGCAACAATTAGCATGCCACATTAATAATTTGGGAATATATCACTAGTAACCATCAACTACGTAACCTCTGAGCTCTTATGTCTGCGAGAAGGGTGTTAAGCTAAGAGAATAAATTCTCCACCACCAACAGAAATGTATTTGATAGAAACCATCTTTACATCTTAAAGTGTAACGCCAAACACACATCTATACAAGTCCATTCCGGGATCGAACGGAACCGAAGGCACTTCAAACACGTTCGGACTCCCCATCACAAAGGGTGATATAATCTCTATACTGGAGCAATTCAGTGCAGAGACATTCGACAGGTAATCCTTTCACTTTCGAAAATACCCGGTCTTCAACACCGTCTTCAAATGCAATCCCATTTCGTCGTATCATTATTCGGAATGAGTTTTATGACACAAAGTCCTCTCCCGGCTAATCTGAATAATGAGCGCTTATTTTTAAAAATAAGTGTTACATTCTGATTTCAAATAAATCACAACAAATTTCCATTTTTTATCTTTTAAACAAAAGATCCATCATAAAGATTCGATGTGATTTTCGGATAATCGTTTGGAATCCGACTCCCGGTAGCATCGAAATTCAAATGCAATTTAAAGGCCAATATTGATAGTCGGTTATTTAAATATCAACAATATTCACAACAATCACCAGATTTTAAATAATTTTTCCCCAATTATTTATTTTCAAAATATCTTCGCAAGATATATTTTCACACTTCAACCTTTTGAAAATAAATTTCAAATCACTTTCCTCACGCGGAATATATTTTCAAATATTTATTCATTTCCACTGAAAATTTGCCGAGTTCAAATACTTTAAAATAATTTAATGTACTTATCCAAACATATATACTTGGGAATAATTAAAATAAAACTATTTTAAAACACTTTATTTTAAAATGTTAGTTATGAAATTTTATACCCATACCTCATATAAATCTTAAGTCCAAAATAACTTTAAAATAAAATTATTAGATAAAGTACAACTATTTGAATAACCATTTTCTAAATAAAATATCAATAAAATCTTTGAATAATCACATCTATAATTAATTAAATAAATATTTACTTTAAAGATCTTCAAAATAACTTAAGAAAATAATTTCTCCAAAACATTCTTTTAAAACCAACTCTAGAACTTTTAATTTATATTCGAAAGCTACTTTGAAAACATACTCGGCTTTCCAGGGAAAATACACTTTCCATTTCAAAATAGTCCATTTAAATCAATGAATAAATTATTCTTAATTTATCTCAATTTATATTCCAAACCCGCAAATTTCTTTTCACACTTTTAAAAATAAACCAATATTTATTTTTAAAACAAATTTCCCTTTCTCTTATAAATCCCCATCGTGAATTTAAATTTCCAAATATTCACTGATATATGATTTTCAAATCGATTTTCAAATATTCACTTTCAAACACCAAATCGATTTTCTAATTGATTTACAAAATTAATTTCAAACCCCAAATCAAATTCCAAACTGATTTCCAAATTTAATTTTTTGAAAATAAATTCCTTTATTTTTCCAAACTATTTGAAATCCGAATTTATAATAATTTCTTCAACTATTAAAAAATATTACTTAAAATCCCTTTATTAAAATCTTTTCCCATATTTTGGAATTAATTCGATAGGATTACAAAAATCAATCTTTATCCTTTTAAAATTCCTTCTTTTAAATTTGTGTAACAGCCCGCAAATCCGTACCCCTTGTGTCAACACTATTCTACTAAAATCAACTCAAGTTGTACAGAAATACGAACTATTTGGGTTAAAGAAGAAGAGGTAGAAGAAGAAAATAGAAAACAACAACAGAATCTAACCATCGCGGCGGAATAAAATATAATAGATAATAAATAATTTTAATCAAAAATCAAATATCTCTGTTTACATATTAAATCATCAGAGTACATCAATCACAGCTTAACATCAATAACATACAACTGGATACACAGCTACTCAACACGGCGGAATATATATAAAACAAGTACGAGAATATGTATCGTCATCCAGCTCGTCTCCTGAGCTCCACAGCATCATATCCTGTATTCTATAATACTCGGTCTGACCCGAGCATTACAGTTAAATTACGCCCGAGTCAGTCTGGAATACCAGCGTGAGAAAATCACACCCAATTGATTATTAAAGTTTCAAAAATCCTTTGAAAACAAAAGCATCTCGTAAGACCACGCCACAAATAAACATGTCGGGTATTTACCTTACGATAGCTAAAACATTTTTTAATTAAAATCCTCTGATATTATAATAGTGTCTATAGAAAGTAAAATAGAATCTAGCTGAAATGCTTGCATCTCACGTTTCAGCAATAGTTGGGCACAATCAAAACCGTACGGGCGCGTAGGGAAAATGGATTCCAACTAATGGCAAGGCATTGGGGTACCACCTGTCACAGTACCTGGTCTAGATCAACGTACCAAGGAGCCACCCTAACTCCCCTGCAACACAAGACCGGAACCATCCCTTACTGGACATTCCCGAGCAAGATTGTGACGACCGCCCATGACTCCCGCACCAAAACAAGAGAATAGTGCGCTGAAAGGTGTGCCAGGCAGCCATGGATGATAGTCAGGGTAAAATAAAATCGGAGAATCTCTATCGTAACTCACAGCGCATGGATAAAATACAATAGAGAAATATATAGTGAAGTCTCATAACAGGAAATCATCATATAAGCATCACAGAAGTTTTATACAATCATCTCAACAAATCCATACATCAAGACCTCACTACAAGCACTCATCAAATACAGCAGCGGATACCCAGTACATATAAGAAAATAATATGCATAGCCTCCTGCTCGTCTTCGTCATCTTCAACGTAGAAACTCCAAGCACAGCACCTGTCACCTGCTTACCTAGTCTGCCCATCCCAACATGGATGAACAGCCCAAGGTAATAAGAGGAGACATAAAACCTTGAGTCAGACAAAGTCTTAGTGAGCAGTAAATTAACAATCAAGCATACCAAAAGAGCATAAAGGATAAAAGGAATAGGAATCAAACCATCCCACTCCACCTCTTCTCACAGTGATAGCCCCCAGACACACTAAGGAGAAGCAAGCATAACAATATAGACAAATAAGGTAAAGCAATAACCACTCGAGTCAAGGGCAATGTTTTCCAAATACAAACCCCCAAGGCCTAAACCAAGATCAGATAAGCACCCAGAAAACACCGCTCTTGAAGCCGAATGATAATACAACCAAACATCCATGACTCTGGCTATCACTGCATCGTTGCCTTGATTTCACCGTTAGTTGAATGACCATCCGTCAAGGGCTAATGGTAACCCCGGTTCTAGCCATAACTCCGCACGTCGTCGCAGCCCGTGCCTAGGAATTTTCGCAACTACCCAGAGTACTAGCACGTCGTCGCAGCCCGTGCCTGGAACGTCGTCGCAGCCCGTTCCAACGTACCCTTGCTTTGAGCATGCTAGAACCTTCAACAACGATGAGATCTAAGCCTCCAAGTCATCCTCCTCGACGACCATCCATACTAGCTCAAGCGCCTCTCAAGCTAACCATTATCACCAACTCGGATCGCATCACCGAGTATCAACATAACTTTGCACGTCGTCGCAGCCCGTGCTTGGAACGTCATCATGACCCGTTCCATCTCAACATCACACTTTGCTTCATTGCATCATAGCAAAGTCTCATCTCAACATCATGGCTTGCCTTCTCGCATCATGGCAAAGTCCCATCTCGCTCTCATACTTCGCCTCTTCGCATCATGGCAAAGTCCCTCATCATCGAATCCGTCCATATGAGCTTCCACATTCACTTCATATGCCATCGGCAGCTTTCAACATTCAAGAGCCTTTCCACTTAGCTTTTGAATCACCTTCAACCATCTTGTCCAAATCAACCACAAGCTAACTTGGAGCAATCACATCTAACATACATTCAAACATTCAAGCATTCAAACAAGATCTATCAAACAATATTAACTATAATGGCAATTTCGTAATTAAGTGTGCAAAAGTCCAACATATGTGAAATCATGGTTTTTAGCATAGATCTATCAAATCTAAAACATGGGTTTTGTCTCTAATACTTTATAAATAACTTTCATAAGCAAACATCTTCAAATATGATGGATCTACATGCAGACTTAGGGAAAATGCGAGAAAACGCTAACTTTAACACATAAACATATCACCAATCCCATATACTCCTTTGGATCCGCGTGAGAGATAACTACCACTCACCAAATCACCCAAACACCTCAAAATCACAACACTTCAGATCTGGACAGTGAAGATCACGACTTGATCCGGCGAAATCTCACTTGAAACGATGAATTCTAGCTCAAACGGATGAAGATCTTCAACTTGAACACTTGGATCTTCGATCTCGATCTTCGATCTTGGATGGATGTTAGATCTAGATTGAAATGGAGAAAAGAAGATGAAGAAATGTTGTAGACGAGTCTTCAAAATGACAGCACTTCGTCGCTTCAAAAACCGGTGCCAAAAAGTGAGCCAAACCCCTCTATTTATAGGCTGAAACAACCATAGCTCGGCTGTCCCTTAGGTCGTCGCCGACCCAACACTTGAGTCGCCCCCGACTTATCACAATGCCGACTTACCATGAGTCGTTCACGACTCATTGCCATGCCGACCTAACCTTGCAACCTAAGCCTCTACAGTACTCACGCGACCTAATTCCTGCCGACCTATCAACAACAGGGACCTCACGAGTTAACACACGGCCGACTTGCGACTCAACGTACTACCGACCCAACTGCCACACGACTCAACAAAGCAAGAAGGTCACACGACTTATTCCTATATGCGACCTAACGACTTAGCCTTGCGGCCGTCCTAACCCCTAGCCGACTCAACATAAGTCGGTAACGACTCAACCGCGGTGCCGACCTAACTCAAAACAAGGGTTCTGACTTAACCTTATAGCCGACCTAACGACACACACGACCCAACACCCTACCGACTCATCTACACAACCGACTCACCAGGCAGCCGACCCACACTAAGTCGTACTAAGGTCCTATTTGCCACACGACTCACGACCTACAGCCTCACCGACTCAGAGACCTAACGACTCAAAAGCCTAAGTCCCTAACGACTTATCCACTAAGTCGGCCCACCGACCTAAGCCTTAGCCGACTCAACATCTACCGACCCAACTCCCTAAGTCGGTCACTTCCTTAGGTCGGTCTAAACTACTGGATCCCTAACACCATGAGTCGGTAACGACTCAAGCCTTAACTCGGCTATGACTCATCACCTGACCCACTAACTCGTCCAAACGACTTACCTAACTTAAGTCGGTTGCTTCCTTATCTCGGCCAACACTCCAACCCGTAACCCCTCCTTGAGTCGGTCCCCTATGAGTCGGTCACGACTCATCCCTTAGCTCGGCAATGCTCATGAGTCGGTCACAACTCATACTCCACCCGGGTTAACTTCTAAACGACTCAAGCTAGAGGCAACACAAACAACACTATCGTCCTGCAAATTCTACGATCTATCGACACGTAAAATACGGGTCGTTACATTCTCTCCCCCTTAGGAATTTCGCCCCCGAAATTCCAAGCAAACAACAGAAATCAAAGATATTCCGCATGCCTACCATCCATAGCAATCAACAAACCATGCATCCAATTCTAGCCTAGCATGCAGAATTCTAAGACTTAGAACAAGCTACAAATTCATGAGATGTCACGACACTTTAGGGCCATACCTCGAAGAGTCCGGGATGAGCTGCCTTCATCCTCTCTTCCTCCTCCCACGTACAGTCGTTAACATCGTCACTCCATTGCACCTTGAGCAACGTAATCGTCTTCCTCCTAAGCTGTTTCGTATCGGTTTCAACAATACGAAGCGGCTTACGAGGTCTCGAAACAACTGGATCAACCTCCAAGTCTTCACAGCTATCAGCAGAAACCACCATACTTGGGTCGTGCACATACTTCCGTAGACAAGATACATGAAAAACATTGTGCACACCCGCCATCTTTTCCGGTAACTCCAATCTATAAGCGAGCTTTCCAATTCGCTCGATAATCGGGAATGGTCCAACGAATCTTGGAGTTAACTTTCCTTTGTTCCCGAATCTTATAACATTCTTAAATGGAGAAATCTTCACAAAAACCATATCACCTACGTTGAATTCCAAATCCTTTCGACGATTATCTGCATAACTTTTCTGACGATCCTGGGCTGCCTTCATTCTTTGCCGAATGATCTCTATACAATCCGAAGTCTGTCGAATCATCTCTGGCCCAAGTATCAGTTTTTCTCCAGCTTCCAACCAACATGTCGGAGAGTTACACGGTCTTCCATATAACGCTTCATATGGTGCCATACCAATACTCGACTGATAACTGTTATTATATGCAAATTCCACCAAATGAAGGTGATCCTCCCATGATCCCCCGAAGTCCAAAACACAAGCTCTAAGAAGATCTTCCAAAACCCGGTTGACTCTCTCAGTCTGACCATCTGTTTGAGGGTGATAAGCTGTACTCAAACACAACTCAGTTCCCAAAACCTCCTGGAAGCTCTTCCAAAATCCACTAGTGAACAACGGATCTCGATCGCTCACTATACTCTTCGGAACACCATGGAATCGAACAATCCACTTCACATACAATTCAGCCAACTTCGATGCAGTCCTAGTCGATCGAACAAGAATGAACCTTGCACTTTTAGTCAAACGATCTACGATGACCCAAATCCCTTCATTCCCTGTCCTGGTTCTAGGTAGACCATCAATAAAATCCATCGACACTTGCTCCCACTTCCACGTAGGAACTTCTAATGGCTGAAGTAATCCACTGGGCTTCTTCTGCTCAGCTTTCACCAACTGACAATTCATACACTTGGAAATAAAATTTCCAACATCTTTCTTCATACCTTCCCAGTAGTAAGCTCTCTTCATATCCCGATACATCTTATTTCCACCTGGATGAATTGTCAACTTCGAGTGATGACTTTCCCTCAGAACTTCATCTCTCAATCCATCAATATCGGGAACAACCAATCGTCCTTGCTTTCGAAGCCAACCCTCTCGATCGACCTCGAATCCCTTATCCTTCTCTGGTTCCAATTCAGATTCCAAATCACGGATAATCTTGACAAGCTTATCATCTTTCTTTTGGCTCTCGCCAATTCTTTCCACTAGAGTAGGCCTTATCGATAAGTTTGCCAACATCTCAGGTTCCAACTCGCATCTAGGCCTGAAATCAAATCCAGCCAAATACTCGAGACTCTTCCACTCCGAAAACATGGCTCCCAAACCTGCATGTCTTCGACTTAACGCATCAGCCACTGCGTTTCCTTTTCCCGGAGTATAGGCTATACCAAAATCATAAGATGCTAGAAACTCTAACCACCGTTGCTGTCGAAGATTCAAATCCTTTTGGGAAAACAGATACTTCAACGACTTATGATCTGTAAACAACTCGAATCTAACTCCCAATAGGTAGTGTCTCCACATCTTCAAAGCAAACACAATCGCCGCTAACTCCAAATCATGAGTTGGATAGTTCCTTTCATGCGGCTTCAGTTGTCGACTAGCATACGCAACAACTTTATCCTTCTGCATTAGCACCGCTCCCAGTCCAGTGCCACATGCATCGGTGTAAACCACCATCTCATCATTCCCACTCGGAATAGTCAATACAGGAGCACTCGTCAATCGCTCTTTCAGGATTACGAAAGCTTGCTCACACTTGTCATCCCATCTGAACACTTGGTTCTTCTTCGTCAATCCTGTCAACGGTGCAGCTATCTTGGAAAAGTCTTTAATAAACCGACGATAATACCCGGCTAATCCAAGAAAACTTCTCACATCAGATGCATTCTTAGGTCTAACCCAATCCTGGATTGCTGCCACCTTAGCGGGATCAACCGCTATTCCACTTCCAGAGATAACATGGCCTAAGAACCTCACTTCACTCTTCCAGAAGTGACACTTCGAAAACTTAGCCTTCAGCTGATGTTTCCGCAGTATATCCAAAACAATCCTCAAGTGCGTCTTGTGCTCTTCCTTGGTTCTGGAATAAACCAAAATATCATCCACGAACACAAGCACGAACTTATTCAACTGATCTCTGAATACTCTATTCATAAGATCCACAAAATATGCTGGCGCGTTAGTCAACCCAAACGGCATTACCAGCCACTCATAAAACCCGGATGGTGTCCTGAAAGCAGTCTTCGGCACACTATCCTTCGCCACTCTCAATTGGTGAAATCCCGTTGCCAAATCCATCTGAGAAAACACCTTAGCCTCGTGAAGCTGATCAAACAAGTCATCTATTCTCGGCAATGGATACTTGTTCTTCTTAGTCACCTTATTCAGTTCACGATAATCAACACACAACCTCAACGATCCATCCGCTTTGGTTGCGAACACAACGGGCGCACCCCATTCGGACACACTTCTCCGAATGAATCCTTTCCGTAAAAGGTCATCAACTTGCACCTTCAGCTCTTGCTGCTCCCTCGGTGCCATCCGCCTAAGAGGCATCACAACAGGTCTGGCTCCCTCAACTAGATCGATACGAAACTCGATCTCCCTATGCGGCGGCAACCCTTTGACTTCGTCAAAGACATCCTCAAATCCATTCACAATAGGCACCGATGACAGTCCTTCCCGTGGAACAACCAGCGAATACATGAAGCTCATGAAGACGCCTTCCTCATGCTTACATCGTATCACAACCTTTCGCCCTTCCACATTCCCGACTGTCACCTCCAGCCTTTCACAATCAATCCTAGCCGCATACTTTCTAAGCCAGTCCATACCCAAAATAATTCCGAACCCCGCAAAGTTCAGAACAAAGCAATCACAAACAAACGAGCAATCATGACTCGAAACAACTAGACCACGGCATATCATACACAAACATGACGAACCCCCAACCGGATTAGTCACAACCAATGGCCTATCAACAATATCCGGTTTCAAACCTAACCGGCCTACCAAATCATCACAAACAAAAGAATGCGACGCTCCAGTATCAAACAACACCCTAACTGGAACACCACAAATGGAAAGAGTACCTTGGACCACCACACTCTTCCCCTTCTCCTCAGCAGTAGGAGCTCTTGAAGACGACGGCACAGCTTCCAGAGCATAAGCTTGCACAACCTGCCTATCCTTTCTCGGCTCTGGACAGTCCTTCCTGAAATGCCCTGGCTTATCACAGTTATGGCACTTCGCCGGCGCCTTTGGATTCCTACAATCCTTAGAGAGATGGCCCTTCTTCTGGCAATTATAGCAAGTCACTTCGCCCTTAGGCTTCTTCTGACCATCCTTACCCTTCTGCTGCTGCTGCTGCTTCCTCTTCCTATTCCCACTCTGCTGTGGTTTAGATCCTTCCCTGGTTACAGCAACAACAGAACTTTCCTTAGGGAACAAACTCTCATGTCTCAAGGCTTTCTCCACAAGCTTCTCAAATGGATCGTCCAGATGATCCACTAACTGCCTTCCAAGATAAGCATCCAGACCAGTCACAAACTTCTCGTTCTTCTGGTAGGGAGAATCAATATACGATCTGGCATACTTGGATAGAGCCTCGAACTCAGAAATATACTCAAGAACAGGCCTCCCGCCTTGTTTGAGCTCCACAAATCTCTTGAACAAAACAGACCTCTGAGCAGTAGAGATGAACTTGCCTTCAAATCTAACTTGGAATTGCTCCCAAGTAATCTCCTCCTCTGGTGTATCTATAGTGATAGAATTCCACCAATCCGCAGCTCTCCCTTGAAGCTGTCTCGATGCAAGCTTTCTCTTGGTTGCATCCTCAATCCCTAGATCACCAAAAATCCTTCGGCAAGCATCCATCCATCTCTGCACTTCAATAGTCGACTCCGTCCCTAAGAAAGCTTTTCCCCCAAGAGAAGTATAATCCTTGCAAAGCTTGGCGAAATCCACCGGTCTCGGAGCTTGGACTTGAACCCCAACATCAACAGTAGGCCCTGGAACGGGCATCCTCCTCATGATTGAAGTCATCATGGCCTCAAACATAGGAGCATAATCAACAGCCTCCCTAGCAGCACGGCTATCCCTCGCAGCTTGTCTCTCACTTCTGCTCATCCTTAATATCTGTAAATAAGAATGATTAGAACACCTTAAGAAACAACTGCATAAGGAGTTCAAATCCTTCTAAGCTACTATATTATATATAGTAATCATCCATCAAAATACAATTACGTCTCTCTTACGTAATTACGTCAGCGAGCGTTGGCTAAAATCGATTAACCAAAGCTCCGATACCAAATGTGACGACCGCCCATGACTCCCGCACCAAAACAAGAGAATAGTGCGCTGAAAGGTGTGCCAGGCAGCCATGGATGATAGTCAGGGTAAAATAAAATCGGAGAATCTCTATCGTAACTCACAGCGCATGGATAAAATACAATAGAGAAATATATAGTGAAGTCTCATAACAGGAAATCATCATATAAGCATCACAGAAGTTTTATACAATCATCTCAACAAATCCATACATCAAGACCTCACTACAAGCACTCATCAAATACAGCAGCGGATACCCAGTACATATAAGAAAATAATATGCATAGCCTCCTGCTCGTCTTCGTCATCTTCAACGTAGAAACTCCAAGCACAGCACCTGTCACCTGCTTACCTAGTCTGCCCATCCCAACATGGATGAACAGCCCAAGGTAATAAGAGGAGACATAAAACCTTGAGTCAGACAAAGTCTTAGTGAGCAGTAAATTAACAATCAAGCATACCAAAAGAGCATAAAGGATAAAAGGAATAGGAATCAAACCATCCCACTCCACCTCTTCTCACAGTGATAGCCCCCAGACACACTAAGGAGAAGCAAGCATAACAATATAGACAAATAAGGTAAAGCAATAACCACTCGAGTCAAGGGCAATGTTTTCCAAATACAAACCCCCAAGGCCTAAACCAAGATCAGATAAGCACCCAGAAAACACCGCTCTTGAAGCCGAATGATAATACAACCAAACATCCATGACTCTGGCTATCACTGCATCGTTGCCTTGATTTCACCGTTAGTTGAATGACCATCCGTCAAGGGCTAATGGTAACCCCGGTTCTAGCCATAACTCCGCACGTCGTCGCAGCCCGTGCCTAGGAATTTTCGCAACTACCCAGAGTACTAGCACGTCGTCGCAGCCCGTGCCTGGAACGTCGTCGCAGCCCGTTCCAACGTACCCTTGCTTTGAGCATGCTAGAACCTTCAACAACGATGAGATCTAAGCCTCCAAGTCATCCTCCTCGACGACCATCCATACTAGCTCAAGCGCCTCTCAAGCTAACCATTATCACCAACTCGGATCGCATCACCGAGTATCAACATAACTTTGCACGTCGTCGCAGCCCGTGCTTGGAACGTCATCATGACCCGTTCCATCTCAACATCACACTTTGCTTCATTGCATCATAGCAAAGTCTCATCTCAACATCATGGCTTGCCTTCTCGCATCATGGCAAAGTCCCATCTCGCTCTCATACTTCGCCTCTTCGCATCATGGCAAAGTCCCTCATCATCGAATCCGTCCATATGAGCTTCCACATTCACTTCATATGCCATCGGCAGCTTTCAACATTCAAGAGCCTTTCCACTTAGCTTTTGAATCACCTTCAACCATCTTGTCCAAATCAACCACAAGCTAACTTGGAGCAATCACATCTAACATACATTCAAACATTCAAGCATTCAAACAAGATCTATCAAACAATATTAACTATAATGGCAATTTCGTAATTAAGTGTGCAAAAGTCCAACATATGTGAAATCATGGTTTTTAGCATAGATCTATCAAATCTAAAACATGGGTTTTGTCTCTAATACTTTATAAATAACTTTCATAAGCAAACATCTTCAAATATGATGGATCTACATGCAGACTTAGGGAAAATGCGAGAAAACGCTAACTTTAACACATAAACATATCACCAATCCCATATACTCCTTTGGATCCGCGTGAGAGATAACTACCACTCACCAAATCACCCAAACACCTCAAAATCACAACACTTCAGATCTGGACAGTGAAGATCACGACTTGATCCGGCGAAATCTCACTTGAAACGATGAATTCTAGCTCAAACGGATGAAGATCTTCAACTTGAACACTTGGATCTTCGATCTCGATCTTCGATCTTGGATGGATGTTAGATCTAGATTGAAATGGAGAAAAGAAGATGAAGAAATGTTGTAGACGAGTCTTCAAAATGACAGCACTTCGTCGCTTCAAAAACCGGTGCCAAAAAGTGAGCCAAACCCCTCTATTTATAGGCTGAAACAACCATAGCTCGGCTGTCCCTTAGGTCGTCGCCGACCCAACACTTGAGTCGCCCCCGACTTATCACAATGCCGACTTACCATGAGTCGTTCACGACTCATTGCCATGCCGACCTAACCTTGCAACCTAAGCCTCTACAGTACTCACGCGACCTAATTCCTGCCGACCTATCAACAACAGGGACCTCACGAGTTAACACACGGCCGACTTGCGACTCAACGTACTACCGACCCAACTGCCACACGACTCAACAAAGCAAGAAGGTCACACGACTTATTCCTATATGCGACCTAACGACTTAGCCTTGCGGCCGTCCTAACCCCTAGCCGACTCAACATAAGTCGGTAACGACTCAACCGCGGTGCCGACCTAACTCAAAACAAGGGTTCTGACTTAACCTTATAGCCGACCTAACGACACACACGACCCAACACCCTACCGACTCATCTACACAACCGACTCACCAGGCAGCCGACCCACACTAAGTCGTACTAAGGTCCTATTTGCCACACGACTCACGACCTACAGCCTCACCGACTCAGAGACCTAACGACTCAAAAGCCTAAGTCCCTAACGACTTATCCACTAAGTCGGCCCACCGACCTAAGCCTTAGCCGACTCAACATCTACCGACCCAACTCCCTAAGTCGGTCACTTCCTTAGGTCGGTCTAAACTACTGGATCCCTAACACCATGAGTCGGTAACGACTCAAGCCTTAACTCGGCTATGACTCATCACCTGACCCACTAACTCGTCCAAACGACTTACCTAACTTAAGTCGGTTGCTTCCTTATCTCGGCCAACACTCCAACCCGTAACCCCTCCTTGAGTCGGTCCCCTATGAGTCGGTCACGACTCATCCCTTAGCTCGGCAATGCTCATGAGTCGGTCACAACTCATACTCCACCCGGGTTAACTTCTAAACGACTCAAGCTAGAGGCAACACAAACAACACTATCGTCCTGCAAATTCTACGATCTATCGACACGTAAAATACGGGTCGTTACAAAGATCACCCCACGGTTGGGATCAGCAACCGCCTACTAAGCCGAAATAAAAGGGACATCTAGACAGGGATGAGCTCACCCTCCAGTGGGAGCTACCCACAAAGCCTTGCTGCATAACCCCTGATTTTCATCCATTCCCATTTGATGAGGCTTGAGGCTAAGCGTTACCTTTTTAGAATATATCCCTTAGAATGCCCATCGTCCACCTGACGATGTTTCGCAAGCATTCATCCATACAAGTCCGTCCCGAGTTCGAACGGAACCGAAGGCACTATTCCTACTACATCCATTTTGGAAATGTCCTCGGGATTAGTAGCGACTAACCCTTGTACTTCACTGCTCCATCTTCGAATCGAAACTCCTTTCCACGAAAACGTACAAACCGGATCAAACTTAATTTTTAACACTATTATATAAAAATATGCTTAAGATAAATAATTCAAATAATTTAAAACACTTCATTAAAAGATATACTTTACACTTAACTTTAGAACAACAGCTTTCAAACTTAAGGGAAAATAATACTTCAGAAATATTTAAAATACAACTACTTTATAAAATATAAACTAGGTTTCCTTTTTAAAACAAAGTACTACTTCACTTTTAAATACGGTAATAGAGTTGAAACAAATACGTACTTAAGAATTCAAACATTTAACAATAATAAATTTTATAAAATATGTTTGCTTTTCAAAAACAACATTAAATCCTTTATCTTATATTTAAAAAATTTACTTTGAAAACGTACTTGGCTACCCAGGGAAATATACTTCTCTTCGCATTCCTAAAAGAAAAAATCACTGTTTATTTTTAAACAAATTCCTCATTTCCTTTAATAAATTCCCACTTTGAATTTATACTTCCCAAATATCCTCTGAGATGTTACTTTGCTTTTATAAACCCCGTTTATAAATTCCATAGCCACATTCTTCTTTAAAATTCCCGGTTTACACACTTAAATCAATTCCCAAATTGATTTCCAATTTACTTCCTTTATTCCAAAATCCTTTAACTTCAGATTTTAAATCCTTAATTATGATTTAAAAATACTTTTAACTGAAATTACCAATTTTAGATTTTTCAAATTACTTCTTTATTCTTTAAATAAATTTCAACTTTGAATTTTAAAATAGTCCTTTATGCTTTTAACTGATGTCTCTTAATTTTACAATTCATTAATTTCTGTTTATTCAAAAATCTTTTCTCTTTTCATACTCGAAGTTATTTATCAAGATTTAATATCACTTCCATTTCTTTTAATCCATTCTTAATTTATTCAATTTTCGATAATTATTCCGCTCATAAATTCACTTCTTTTATTTTCTTTTCAAAATCCAATTTATATATTTCTGGTAACTCATTATACCCAAATATATTCAAGCAACCATAGCATTCAATATCCCAATATAAGTCATCATATAATATCAAATAAGCACAACAGAGGATATTAAATAATGTAAATAAATGTTGAGGAATCCAGTTGGATCCCTCCAACCTGTTTCCCTGCATCCACAGACGTTAGCACAATATACAATACCAATTCCGCTTCAAGGTGGAATATCGCGGTATATGGGGTTAAATAAATATCATCTTCTATTATGCGGCGCATAGGGTCTCATCCGCTATATAATGCGGGAATCAACAACTCCAATATATACATATTCCAATATGTATATATTGATATATATGTACTACTATATATATTATCGTATCAAATCAATCCAATCATTCATCAAATATTTTAAATTTAACTATTTAAATTTAAATAGCAACCAGATGAGTGAGATTGACTCACCTTTGCTTTTATTTGCAATCCATCCTATCTCAACTTGTTTTTCCACGATTTTTCCGACCTTGTAAAATGATTAGATGTTCTATTAATATTTGAATTAATTTAATAATCTGTTTCCAAGTAAAAAATGTAATTGTCCAATGATTTAATCAAATTATTAATTTTCCTTTCTGAAATTAATAATAAAAATAAATTATAAATTTCAAAAATCTACTTTTATAAATTCCTCAAATATTTATGAATCCCCGTATATTTTAAAATCTTATATATACTTTATAAAATAATTTATAGGTATAATTTTTTCTCTTTTCCATATATATAAACTTTAGACATTCTAGATATTTCTAGTTCCTAAAATCTTAAAATCAAAACTATTTGGACCTTGTTGTTCTGCATACATATACAGCTGATCCAATTTCATTTTATTTTTCTTTTAAAACCAGACTGTCATATGTATTTATTATTATATATGTAATTTTAACAAATATATATACATATACAAATTATTCATAAAACTTAAAAAAAAACTTGCTTACCAAACTGCTCAACCCGATCCACTCCTAACTCGTCGGCACCCAATTCGATCTCGACTACAGCGAAACTTCACCACTCCTCCGGCCCACATTGAGCCTCCAGTAGCAACAAAACCCAAATCGCTCGATCCTTCCCCTTTGATACTCGAGTGCCATGGCTTCAACCACGTAACTGAACAACTCCTCCAGCATCACCATGTCGCGCCGCGAGCACCCAAGCCCAAACCCCAACTGATCAACATTCGCGATCCAAACCCTAAGCCACCTTTGTCCCTTTCTGTCGCGACGATGCATCCATAACCGCAAGAGCCACCTCGACTCCCACATTTACAAACCCTAGCTTGAAGACGCGAGTCCCCTCTCCCCGTTCTTTGATGGCGCACTCGAGTATTTTACGCGATTCAAGGCGAAATCGAATTCGATTTCGTTGCTCCCTTTTTTTTCCGTTTACCATCTTTGATTTTGATTTCCAAAAAAAAGAATGAAGCTTGGCTGGACATATTGAAGAGAAGGGGCGTGTAGAGGAAAGTAAACTGAAGTTGACTTGTATAAAAATCTATATTCAAATTAAATCGATTTATTTTTGGTTAGCCGTTTATATTCCGTATGATCCCACGATAGCTCCGAAAGCTACGAAATTTGGAATCCGATAATAATAAAATATTACGGACCCAATGGAACTGGTTTCGTTGAATTCCGAGACTGTGCCTTGGAAGGCTATTTTTAAATTCAATTTAAAGTGTATATTTTAAAACTGAACAAAACACTTTGAAATTCCATTTTAAAAATTCTATCACCTTCAGTATTGTTAACACGAATTTTACAAGTCTTCAAATTATTTTTAACCGGCTTAAAATTCCAGATTCAATAAATTTCTCAATCCCGATAATTAAATTTAACAATTAATTATCCAATAAATATTGATATTTTAAATTCAAGTTAAAAATTAACCTTTGAATATTTAAAATAAATTAAATATTCCAATTTCAAATATACAAAAATTCCGGGTCGTCACAATTCAATTATCTAAAATTAAGTTACTTAAAATCTTCTGCTTTAATTTCCAAAAATCCAATTTTATATTTCTGGTATCCTACGATACCAAAAATATATTCAGCTAAACCATAGCCTTCAATAAATCTCATCCACCAATATAATCATTCACACTAATATAATCATTCACAGATTTTCATGTCACAACAAATACAAATAAATTCAACAATGTGAACAATCCAGTTGGATCCCTCCAACTTATTTCCCTGCATCCACATATGTTAGCACAACAAATTAAATACCAATTCCACTTCGACGTGGAATATCACGGTATATTGGATTATATAATATCATCTGATATTATGCATATAGGGTCTCATCTGCTATATAATGCGGTAAATCAATCACTCCATGTATATATATACATACACTACTATATATACTACCACATCCAAACAGTCAATTAATAACTGAAATTCTAATTATATTCAATTAAGTGAGAAGATCTCACCTTTTGATTATGCATGCAACCCATTTCAATTCCTGGCTTGTTTTCTTCACAGAATTAGACCTTGTGTAAGCAATTTACTATTTACTAATATTCAAAGTGATCGACCAATTTATTTCCATTTAATAGACTTAATTAACTAGTGGTTTATATTTAAACTAACAGTCTTAAATCATAAACTAACTTTCTTTTTAATAAATTCTAAAAATTTTAAATAAGTTGACTAAATAAATTAAACACCTTAATAAAAAAATTAAATTTTAACAGTAAATTAAATATTTGTATATATATCTATATATTTTTTTCTTTAAACATCAATGCCTCACTGTAATATATATATATATATAAAATAAAATAGATCGGACTTAATGGAAAAGACAAAGAATGGTCCGGATTTATTATTGCCGAACATATCAGATGGCTGCAATTCACCAACGTCAGCAAACAAATCACGTTTGCTTAACTCCATTAACTCTCATAATGCTGACACCTGTAAATCAAACAAACGGAGTTAAAGATAACTATTAAAAATACAAATCTGTAACCACTTATACTCCATTGTAGATACAACTATCTGCCCCACTATCCTCCCAACTGTCCTCCCCACGCACTTCGTTCTTTTTGGCTTTACTTTTCTTTCTTCCTAAAACTAAACGGACAACCCCGTGAATGAAATTCAAGATCTATCCATCAGTGAACCCCAATTTTTTAGTCGCTATATACTCCATCAATTTCATTTTTCTTCCTTATGGTGGCTTATGCTTTGCTTGGTTTCGGATCTGATATAATTGTTACAGTAAGCAGGTTAGATCTTCTACCTTTTAATTATTATTGTTTCATACTAATCTTTCTTCGATTTGATTTTTTTCTATACTTGACTTGCGATATTGATATTGATATTGTTCTTCTCTGTAATTTGACGTCCGATTTTGATTTCGTCTTCTCTAGCAGCTTTATTCCATGGTGGCTTATGCTTTGTTTGGTTTCAGATCTGATATAATCGTTACAGTAAGTAGGTTAGATCTTCTACCTTCTAATTATTATTGTTTCATACTAAAGTTTCTTCGATTTGATTTTTTTATATACTTGACTTGCGATATTGATATTGATATTGTTCTTCTCTGTCATTTGACGTCCGATTTTGATTTCGTCTTCACTAGCAGTTTTATTTCAACAAATTAATATGATTTTCGAAGTTTATTCTGCCTTCTATAGGAATGAGAAATGACCCTCATTTCATATAGGCATATTAAATTCTCCACTGTCTTTAAATTAATTTTTCGATTTTGATAAAACTCATTTTTTGCAGCTTATAATTATTTATTGGGTGCTTTCAGCACCTACATTTTAACAGCTTACAAATTCTATTACGAATATAATTTATTAGGTATAATCTTGATGTTTATTATTTTTTAAGTGAATCCATTTGAATTTTGGGTAAATTTTTTGGTTTAAAGGAGCAATCGAGTGATTAACTTAAGCCAGAGACCTTAACAGACAGTTGTCCGGGTAGTTATATTTGGGAAGCTATGTTTATTTTACTAATTACCGACTGAGAAAAGAAAATGAAAGAAATGTTTTGCCTCTCTTTCTACTGAGCTGTTTAGAAGTAGCAAATCATCAAGATCATGTTAATTATAACTTATTGCTTTATTTATATTTATTATCTTTACATAACCGACTGATCCAAAAGAAGTATGTAGCCAATGTTACCCAAAAGAAGTATTAATTATGTTGTTTCAACAATTTTCCTTATTATATCTGTTACTTACATATTATAGGAATGAAGCTGAAAAGTACTGTTTTTTTCTTTGTGAAGTATTTATACTGCACCATTGTCACCAATTATTTGTTGAGTACCATTCACATGAATTATTTTCAATGATGGTCCGACTGAAATAACCTGTAGTTTTTGCACATCACTGTAGATTTAGGATTATCTTTCAGTTTTTCTCTCATATAACTTCTAACTTGGTGATGATTGTTTTACATATGGGAATGCAATAGCCGGATTTTGAAATATTTGCACTTACTGCAAAAACTAGAAAATAGAAGTAAATTTTTATTATACATCTCTTGCTCATTTTTACTACAAAATGTTGATACACCTAATTGAAGCATTAATGAAATGAGATTTCATTTAAGAATAAGGTTGTAATGTGACTGAAAAGGGTTTATTTAACTACACAGTAGAATTGCTATTCAGTTGTCTTAGTCTTTTTTATTTAATTGATTTGCTATTATTGTATTGTTATATACATTGGTGGATCTGATACATGCTTAGCAATGGCGGTTTCCATATCTGGATCTGTCATTAATATGTACAAAATTATTTGATTAAATGTCCAACTGAAATATAAAATTTGCCATAGCCAGATTGATATTTTTGGTATATTGATTCAATTTTAGGTTATTTCCAATTTTAGTTTGTTCCCTTATTGATATGTATTTCAAATGAGATCTTTTCCCTATAATTTTCCCCCATCCAATAAATTGTTTTAGTTTACCCAGATTCTATCAAAAAAATTCACCATTTCTATAAATATATTAATATTGACAAGTTGTTTCCCCTTTGATCTTTCAGTCTATTATTTGATTAAATGTCCATCTGAAATATAAAATTTGCCATAGCCAGATTGATATTTTTGGTATATTGATTCAATTTTAGGTTATTTTCAATTTTATGTTTGTTTCCTTATTGATATGTATTTAAAATGAGATCTTTTCCCTATAATTTTCCCCCATCCAATAAATTGATTTAGTTTATCTAGATTCTGTAAACGAATTCACCATTTCTATAAATATATTAATATTGAAAAGTTGTTTCCCCTTTGATCTTTCAATCTTTATTAATTGGTGTTTTCAATTTAGAGGGATAAATAGTATGTTTTTGTATGGTACCTTTTTAAAAGTATAATATCATGTTTCAAAAAATAGTAATAATAAAAACCTGAAATAGTATATGTTAAAAATGTACAGTTGATTCCTTTTTAGTTTTCATGTTATATCTATTGCTTCGCTTTTAGTCAAAAATGTACAATTATGAGTGTTTAAAGTTTTTAATATATAAAATACTATCCTAAATTTTTTTTATTGGCTGATAGTATTTATATATTTACGCAATGCAAATTAATTTGTTATAGCTTTTGTAGGATATGATGACCAAAAAGAGAATCATGTAGTATAAGTTGCTTCTATATGTTGTATTAAGTAGTTGAAAATGGAGTGGGAATGCTTCATACTCTTATTATCTACTTATATATATATATATATACACACACATTTTTCACTTTCAAAATTTGATCTCATTAATAGTGAAAATGAAATCATGTTGTTGGTGTGTGACATTACTTTTTGGTCAAGATGAATCTTACATAACTGTAGCCATGGGAATTTTACATTCCATTGACGGTGATCGTTATTTCTATTCACAGGGTCGTATTAGCCTACTTTGAGATGCTCTCTATTTGTTGATGGTTTTTGATCGATTGAGTTGAATTTCTAAATTTTGCAGTTATAACATTATTGGATACTGGCCTGAAATGACAAAAGAAATCATGGTATTTCAATTCATGGATATCCTATCTTTGTCCTTATTCATTTATTCAGTTTCTATCGTTTCCTGTTCATGTTGGTTTTTTTTTAATTCCCTTTACCCACACATGTATGTACATAAGCTTTTTGAGTATTAAAATCCAGTTTTCCTCTTAGAGTAGATGTGCATGCACATAAGTTGTTCATTGTGTATGTAGAGATTTCAGTAATCCTTTTTTGTGACCAGATTACTAAAGTTTAAGCTGAATTATTGTTAACTAGCACTACAGTTGAGCCTAATACTCTGTATACTCCCAAATGCTTTTACTATTCTTTAAGAATATTTTTATTATTGATTTTTAAGTAGTTATGAATTAAGACCATGTATATTATTGACTACATCACATTAATTTGTGAAGCTAACTTTTGTAATGTACTATATCTTATTTTAAGTCTATTATAATTTTGTGTTAATAGCGATTGTTTTCTTGATTTAATGATTATAGGGCATTATTACCAGAATTCTACATTTTGTTTTCTTTAATTACATGTTCAACTGTTTTTAGCAATGTCCACGTTATGTTTGTAACAATGTCCACATTACGGTATTAACGGCATTTTGCATTTCTTTTTCAATCATTATTTACCAGATTACAACTGCATAGATGTTCAACCATAATCATGAAGCGGGTATTTATACTAACTGAACTTTTGTGCTGTAATGTTTGCTCATTCCTTCAGTGCTTATCTTTATGTTTACTGCCATTGCAGAACAGAGCAATTTCTAGAAGAAAGAACCAAGGGAAAAGAGAGAATCGGTGAGGATGGTGAAGGTTGAATTGAATGATCCGGTACCATCACCCCAACCGAAGAAACTAAAGGCCGTTAAAATTGAACAGCAGGAGGATATGTCATCTTTGTAGACATGACAAGCCAATTTGGAAGAAGGTGTTCGAGTGGCAGTTATAGATCATGTGCCGCTAACAACTTTGATTGAACCTAACATTTTTGCGACATTTATTGATCCATGCCGCAACCAATTTTGACCCAATCTAACATTTTTCCGAATTATGATATTGAAGAGCATCATTCACCTGTGCATATCTTGGAAGAATCAGATGATTAATTTGCTACAGCTTTTATACAGTGGGCTGACAGGAATGAGTACCGATGATCTGTTTGGATGCAGCAATTTTTTTAGTTAGTACTGGATGTTCTTCCCTAGGCTTTGTCTTATGTTACATTCCTGTTATCTTCTTCTTTCCCTCGTATTAAGTTATCTTAATAGTTTTCTTTTTGTCTACTGTATTCAGCTGTTTGTTGTGCATTAATTTTCATGCCATTTAACTTAAATTTGCAATCTTTGTACTATTTTCATATCTACTATTGTGCTGCATTAACTCTTAGGTTCCATTGCTTTATTCTGCTCTCTCTATACTTACTCTATTTGCTAATACATGTGACTGCTTTCACCAAATTACGTTGTAGTCAGTTGATTGTAAATGTACCATATATTTACTTTCCTATGTTTCAGTCGATTGTTTTTTATATCGATATTTTTAGTCAACATGTTTGAAGTGAGTATTATTACACATAATGAAGCTGTGTACAATGATATTTGCAGAATTACGAATTTTGCTAAAGCAGATGTTTTTAAATGCACAAGGTATTTTAGTGTAAAACCTCTTAACACCAAAACCAAACTTTAGGCCCATGCAACATATAATAACACATAAATTATAAAAGAATAAAATTACAATCCGTGCCATCGGCACGGGCTCCATACTAGTGTATATATATTACTGCTATATTTTTACGTAAAATGTATATATACAAATAATTAAATTTAATAAATACATTATATGAAAGTATACCTCACTTGAACAACGACGAACACTGCTCGAAACCATAGCGTCGCCGATCAATGTCGCGGCCACTCCCACGATCGCCTTCGCGCACGACTTCAGCCAACATCGCAGCCCACGAACTTGACTCGAAATTGAAACCTTAATTTCTTCCAGTTGTTTTCATAATCCCCTTAACCGTCGTGTAGCTGCTTGCGACGCTGCAACTATGCCATCGTTGAAACCCTAGATAACACGTGACTTCGACGAGCTCCAGCTCAAGCCCAAAGCCCTAAACCACGAACAGTCGATGACCATGATGAACTGCTCCTCTCGATCGCAAACCTACAGCCATTGCCGCGTAGCCCACCTTGCCCTAGCCTCGACGAACTATGAACCCATATGAAAACTGGCCGCGCAAATCTGATGCAGACAAGGAAACTCGCGAATCCTTTCCTCGCAACGTCAATTTCGATTCGACTATATATTTTTATCTAGATCGCACTGAATTGATTTCTGTTTTTGAATGATCGTTCGAAGGCTTTGGCCATTTATCTTTTGAATTTGAGAAGAGTGAAAAATTGGAACGAACAATTGGGGATAAAAATTCAAAGCTCGGCCGCCATTTTAATTTGAATGAAATGGTCTCGTTCATTTTTTTTCTATTTTTTTCTTTGAACGAGATATTTAATTTTTTTATAAATTACACGTGTTGTTAATTTCTGCCAAGTGTTAAAAGAGATATGAAACGTGTTAAAATTTATTAATTACATGAGAATATTTATATTCATTTAATTTAAATTCAATTTCAAACTGAAATTGCCTCCATATATGTAACTTACAACCTCGAACCCAATCAGGACGCGCCGCCAGGCATTTATAATGTTATATTCCCATTTTGAATGCAATGTAAAAGGTCCTGAGTCCAAATTCGATCGTATGAAGAAGATAGCATTTTGGACCAGTTATTTAATTAAATTTTCAATTTAAATTTCAGCGCGTTTGCTTATGTACGACCAAACGATTATTCCACACACTACGAAAATTGAAATCCGATAATAATACAATATTACGGATCCATTGGAACTGGTTTCGTTGAAATTCGAGATTGTGCCTCGAAAGGCTATTTTTTAAATATCGATTTAAACGATAAGTTTTCAAAACTAAACAAACACTTCATATTTCAAATTTTAACACATCCATTATCTTTAATATTATAAATATAAATTTTTCAAGGCTTTAAAATATTTTTAACAAGCCCAAAACTAAAGATAAAATACTTTTTCCAATTTCAATTATTAAATTCAATAATTTAATTTCCAAATTCATAGCATATTCGAAATTCAAGTTCAAACTAACTCTTAAATATTCAAAATCAATTAAATATTTCAATTTCAAATGTTCAAAATTTTCGGGTTGTCACATTTTTTCCCCCTTAAAAGAATTTCGTCCCGAAATTACTAGTCAAGAAGAATGATCCTTAACCCGTTTATTATTTTCCTAAAACCAAACAGTTTTATCAAATTGCCAGAATATATCTTTTTATTTAAGGCCCTTTATCACTTCAACTAGTTTTGCAAATTCTTCCATAGTTTCAAAAAAAGATTGTTTTCTCAACAATTCAAATTTAAATTTAAATTTAAAATTTTCAAAATTTTCTCAAAATTTTTCTAACTCCCGAAATTTTCGAAAAATTTCGCCAGCATCTCCTTTGCGTGGCAAGCTCGATACGACTACAAAATGCCATAATGGGCCCCCAAATTTCAAAAGAAAAGAAAAGGCCAAGTGGCTAGACCAGAAAATCATTAAATTTCATATACAAATTAAAATACATACCTTTTTTGAGCAATTTAAATTATCTTCTAAAATCAAATCCCAATTCCCTTTTTCTTTATAACACCTGTATATATTACTTAACAATAATGTCCAGTTACAGGATTCAAGATCATTTTATACATTTCCTTACGAAAGTTTCAATATTTACTTCATTCAAATCTGTATGATGTACTTATATCATTCGTACGCAATGCCAATTTCCGATCGCTCACTCGATCACACAATTTCACTTCTGAACTAGTATCATTCACCCGACTTCCTAGTACGGACTCAAATCTAGTTTCTTGATCAGAAACCATCATTCTCCTTGCATTCTCATAAACTATGGTAGAGAATTTCTAGAATCAACCAAAAATCCATATCCAGGGTTTACCCTCGAAAATCGAGTGAAAAATCCCAACTCGGATCGATATAATTATCACGAAATTCTGTGCTCGAATACTGGATCAACTCGTTATGCGAATATAATAATATACGTACATCCTACGTATTTATTTCTATTGATTATTAGCTATATCAAATGTTCTTTCCTTTTATTCACATTTATTTTTCATTCACTTATTCACAATTACCATTTTACAACTTCTAGTTTAATCTTCCTTCACTTATTAATTTAGAATATTTTCTCAACTCAAAAATTACTTAAGAATTCCATTATCTGTTTCTTAAGTTCAATATAAGTATTCTATAAACTTCTTATTTAAACTAGATCTCCAATTCCATATGAATTCAATTTTTATCTTCAATTAGTTTCACTTACCAATTTCATTTTAAAACTTCGCTTCATTTGGTCCAACTTAACAAAAATTTTGCTTTGCTTTACAAATCAAATTCAATTTCCAATATTCGGCTCGAATTTCATTTACTTACAATTTCATTTATTCGTTTACAAATTTATTTTCCACCTTAACAAATTTTATTCAATAATTTTTAAAAAAATAGGATTCCAGAGCCTTTCCAACACCTCAAAAATCATTTTTGCAATCAATTCAAACTATCTTTTGAATTTCCAAAATCAAACCCAGTTTTACAAACAACTTCAATTTTTAAAATAATTTGGCAGCAATTCCTCTCTTGGAAATTTGAAAATGAACACCGAAGATGTCGCGATCATCATCAGAATTATTTTCCAGCGACCGAAAAGCGTTTAGTGCTTTTATCCCTCCAAAACATTTTTTCCAAAACCTTTGAAAACCATTTCCAAACTCCAAGAGAATTTAATCTTTTCCAAATTTCAAAATTTTCAAATTCTTTCAAATTCTTTCAAATATTTCTCTGGAATTCTATTTCAAATTATAAATCACATTTACAATTTATAATTAAAAATCCCATTTGTATATAAATTTATTTCTTAACCATTGGTTATGTTTTCAATTTCTTATTCAATAATCAATGACAATAATTTAATATTATCACTTCCTAACAATCAAGCAACCATATACTATAATAATTTACGGAAAATTATTTCCTTTTATATACAAAAATAATTTGGGTAAAATTATTTCATTTACCTTATTTTAAAACAATACTGCGTCGGTTTATCTTGTTTAAGAGTTTAGAAACTCGTATCGATACAGTTGGCCAAACTGCACCAACCAGAATCTATAAACAATCAACCGATAAGTTAACACAATACAAAACAATTTTTATATTCACTAACAAATACGCTCTCATATCTATTATTACACTCAAACTCATTCTATAGTACTACCGACTCTATCTCTAATGAGTAATCCTCACCAGAGCTAAGGTTGACGCTTAACCAATTGCTCTGATACCACTCAGCAACGACGTAATTTTTCGACTTTCGAAAGTCGACATCAATATGCCCACTATATCAGATCCCAAACAATCGAATGCTAGAAAACCGAACCGTTAGGGTTAAAGAAGAAGAAGATAGAAGAAGAAACAGAAACAATAACAGAATCTCACATTTCACAGTGGAACAATATATAATAGATAAATGAATAATGTTTAAAGCAAAGAACCATATCTGTTATTACAATACATCATCAGAGTATATACAATACATCACAACAATGGCAATCATTATAACTTGCCCACATGAAACTGGACTTGCACCAACCCATACGCAACGGATAATACATAGAATAAGCGACACACTTTGCCATCTATGGTGCCTTGAGATTGTTAGTCCGTGAGATGATGGTTTTGATGGCAATAACCTTAGAATAGATTATAAAATATAAATACTAATAGTATAAGTTTAGATATATATGTATATGTAGGATTTAAACATGCAGGTACCAAGAATGAAGACTGTACAGTATAAAGATTCAAGATATCAAGATTATCAAGAGTTCAAGATTTCAAGTAATTTACTTTTTAATTAGGAATTTTGTTAAAACTCCTAGAAAAGCACTGGCATCTTAAAATCCAATTTGTTCGTGAAATGGAATCCACTTCGAGCCCGTTAAATGGATGGAACCCTAAGTAGGATGGAACCTACGAAAAATCTAGTGGAACATTCTTTTGTATCAGCTAACTTTTTATTCAAAATGATTTTTCAAAATTATATCTTGTTTTCAAAATGATTTCAAAACCTTCCTTTTAAAAGAAGCAAAAACGTCTATCCTGATTTCAAATACTTTTAGCCTCAAAATAATCTTGAATTTCAAAATCAAATTATCCTTGGTTTTAAACTTTATTTTAAAATAAAAGTATATTTAATTTTTAATATTTATATACTTAATTTAAATATAAAATTATAGTAAAATTTTATATATACCAAAATATTATTCTATATATTTATTTATGTATTTCAACTATATTTAAGTATATTTATAAAAGTTTAAAATAGTTTTAAAATATGATAAAATTTTCAAAGAAAAACAAAACATCAAAAATTCCTTTTGGGATGTCGACATGCCCAAGTACCCCATGTCGGCATAATGTCGGTTGAGTTCAAAATTTGAATTTCAAAAGAAGAGTCTATTCGTCATAACTCTTCACGAATGGACATGGCTGTTGTTCTTCTATAAATAGGGGTTGGTTTCAACGAATTTTTAATTTAGTTTTCTGGTTTTTCACTCCTCTTCTTCTTCTTCCATATTTCTATATACGTATTATTACCATTACTCTGCCGAAATCAACATTGAATCTAACCAGATTATCTCTGGTTTGATTCTCTATCACTATCTCAACAAGATCCTCATTGCCATTTAGAGTTATAGGCTTTATGTAATCAACTTAGCGAGAAAAGGTGTGATTGTAGCCTTGGAAATCAATCAAGATAGATAAGGTGTGATTGTAGCCTTGGAAATCAATTGGGTGAACTTGTTACCCGGAAAATCAAGTATTTCTACGCAGAGGATTGTGATTCTGAAGGGTATAACTTATTGCCTTGAAATCGAGGGTGTACTTGTAAAGATTGCTTTTGAAAGGAAATCCGTACTTTTTGTGCGGGATTGGATGTAGGGTAACTCCGAACTAGTATAAAATACGGTGTGTTCTTTTCTTTACTGCTTTTACTTTATTTCTGCATCTGTGTTTGTTTCTGTGATCATATATATGTCTGAATATTGCATACATTTGTGTTTAAATTAACAAAAACTCAAAAAGATTTAATAATTCTCTAAAACACTATTCACCCCCTCTAGTGTTTATCTTAGCCTTAAGATCCTTGATCCGCATTTCACACATTTGGTATCAAAGCAAGGTTTTCAAAGTTTCATAATCTGATTTTTGAAAAAGTTTTAAAATGGTTGTGTTTGTTAATACTAGTTTAGAAATATTCGGATCATCATTTTCTTTTGAATCTGCATATAATCAATGTTCAAATTCAAGTTGTCTGCCAAAATTGTTCGATGTGTAGGAATCATGCTTTATGGCTATTGAAGAATCAATACACAACGGACAAATTGTGCAGATTGGAAAGGACAAATGGATAATCGATAGTGGATGTTCTAGACACATGACTGACAATCCAGATATGTTAAATGATACAATATACAAAGACGGAGGACTGGTTAACTTTGGAGACAATTCAAAAGGATATGTGATTGGCATCGGCAAAGTCGGTAACTCTGAAACTCCTATTATTACTGATGTTTTGCTAGTTAAAAATCTGAAATATAATCTGCTAAGTATAAGTCAACTTTGCGGTAAAGGATATAAAATTAAATTTGAAAAAGATAAATGTCACATTGAAGATAACAGTTCAACCATAATATTTGAGGGAGTTAGGAAAAAGAATATTTATAATCTTAGTATGAAAGTTTCAAATGATAACTTATGTCTTTTGGCAAATACAAGTGACCCTTGGATTTGGCATAAGAGATTTGGGCATTTGAATTTCAAACACTTATCTAGACTATCAAAACATGATCTAGTAAGAGGTCTCCCTAAAATGAATTTTAAAGTAGATAGTCTGTGTGATGCATGTCAATTAGAAAAACTTAGAAAAAGTTCCTTTAAATTAAAAGATATGATTTCAACTTCAAAACCTCTTGAATTACTTCACCTTGATTTATTTTGTCCATCTCAAATTCTGTCAATAAATCATAGTAAACATGTTTTTGTAATTGTAGATGATTATTCTAGATTTACATGGACAATATTTTTGAAACATAAAAGTGATACTTTTGAATGTTTTAAGAACTTTACAAAAAGGATTCAAAATCAACTTTCTCTAAAAATTATAACCATTCGTAGTGATCACGGTAATGAATTTGAAAATGAAAAGTTTGAAGAATTCTGCAATAAAAAGGGAATAACTCACCATTTTTCATTTCCAAGAACTCCACAACAAAATGGTGTAGTAGAACGTAAAAATATGACGATTCAAGAGTGTGCGAGAACTATGCTTTCAGAGAGTAAATTACCAAAGAATTTTTGGGCAGAAGCAGTTGCTACCGCCTGTTATATTTTAAATAGAATTTTAATTAGACCTTTAACTAATAAGACTTCTTATGAACTTCTTCACTCAAAGAAACCTAAAGTATATTATTTTAGAATTTTTGGAAATAAATGTTTTATTTTAAATACTAAAGATAACTTAGATAAATTTGATCCTAAATCCGTCGAAGGTATCTTTATCGGATATTCTAATAGAAGTAAAGCGTACAGAATATTTAATTTAAGAACTAACACCATCGAAGAAACAATGCATGTGTCATTCGATGAAAATTTCAAAATTTTTGAAGATACAAATGATGAAGATGATTTAATTACTCAAAATCAAGAGTCAACTGAGACTAATAATGAAATTAATCATCCTAATAAAAGGGATAAACTTTTAAAAGATCATCCTATAGAAATTATACTAGGAGATATGTAATTTATTGCTAAAACTAGAAATCAACTAAGTAATTTGAGTAATGTAGCTTTTATATCAACTATTGAACCCAAAAATCCAAAAGAAGCATCAACTGAGGATTCATGGATTTTGGCTATACAAGAAGAACTAAATCAATATACTAGAAATGATGTTTGGGAATTTTTTCCTAAACCTGAAAATAAAACTATAATTAGAACTAAATGGGATTATAAAAATAAAATGAATGAACTAGGAGAGGTAGTTAGAAATAAAGCACGTTTAGTCGCTCAAGGTTTTTGTCTAGAAAAAGGAATAGATTTTGATAAAACCTTTGCTCCCGTAGCAAGATTAGAATCCATTAGGATTCTACTTGCTTTCGCAAATCATAATAATTTCAAATTATTTCAAATGGATGTTAAAAGTGCCTTTTTAAATGGATTTGTAAAAGGGGAAGTATATGTTGAACAACCACTACTTTTTGAAAATGAAAAATTACCTAATCATGTTTACAAAATTAAGAAAGCTTTATATGGTCTAAAACAAGCTCCTAGAGCCTGGTATGATAGACTAAGATCTTACTTATTACAATCAAATTTTGAAATTGGTAAAGTAGATAATACTCTTTTTATTAAAAGAAATAAAAATGATATTCAACTAGTACAAGTCTACGTAGATGATATCATTTTTGGATCAACTAATTTTGAAATGAATAAAGAATTTTCTGAAATAATGACAAAAGAGTTTGAGATGAGTCATATGGGTGAATTAAATTTCTTTTTAGGATTACAAATAAAACAATTAGATAATGGTATCTATATTAGTCAAGAAAAATATGCTAAAGACCTAATTAATAAATTTGGCTTGACTGCGAGTGGAAAACCCACTCCCATGGCAATCAATGAGTACCTTAGTAAAGAAGATCTCTCGAAAGATGTAGATCAAAAATTATATAGAGGAATGATTGGATCACTACTCTATATTACTGCTAATAGACCTGATATCATGCATAATGTTTGTCTCTATGCAAGGTATCAATCTCAACCTAAAAAGACTCAAAGCCATAAGACGTATCATAAGATATGTTAAACACACCTCTGATTATGGCTTATTTTACCCTAAAATGATTCTTTTGATTTAATATCTTACTGTGATGCTAATTATGATGGTTGTAAATCAGACCGAAAAAGTATAAGTGGAATTTTTCACTTTTTGGGGTATTCTCTGATTTCCTGGTTTAGTAAAAAGCAAAACACAGTTTCTTTATCAACAACTGAAGCAGAGTATATTTCTGCTAGGGCTTGTTCTCAAGTAATATATATGCAACAAACTTTAAAAGATTATGGTTTAAATATTTCAAAATCACCAATTTATTGTGATAATACTAGTTCGATAAATTTATCCAAAAATACTACTCAACATGCTCGAACTAAATATATTGATATCAGACATCATTTTCTCAGAGATAGTATAAGTAAGGAAGTAATCACTCTAGATTATATCAATTCTGAGAATCAAATTGCTGATATCTTAACAAAACCCTTAAATGGATCTATATTTACTAAAATAAGAAGAGAATTAGGTATTTGTTCAGTAACTGAAATATAAAATATAAATAAAAAGTATAATTCAAAATTAGTTCAAAATACAATAAATAGGCAAAAAAAATTTCAAGAACCATGTCGACATACCCCTCTACCCTATGTCGACATACAACGTTTTTAAATCTTTGAAATTTTTCCCTAATTGGTTATATATTCTTCTTATTTTCGAATTTTTGATCATTCGCTCTGTTCTCTCTCTATTCTAACTTCTGAAATTAATTAAACTATGGCCTCTTCTTCCAAATCAAACATAAAATCAACCTTTTCGTTCCTCTCTCCTACTTCTGGTCTGTTTCAACGTACTACTCTCGCTCGTGTGACTAAAATAAAGGATTCTCTGAAGGATGTACTTCAGTTAATGACTGAAATTCAAGTAATGCAACTTCGAATGAACAAGGAACAAGAGAGGCAAGGCAAAATCCTTAGGAATTTGCAAAAATTTCTGATGGACAATCATGCTAACCCAATTTTGATTGATGAAGACTCTTCAGGGGATCAAGAACTAAAGGCCAGCGAAGAAGAAGAGGAAGAACCCATGGAAGAAGCGCATGCGAAAGATGACGACATGGTCGTTTGCTTGGTGAAGTGTGTTTTGACAAAAATGGGAATATTGTCGAACAACGTGGAAATTTATGTTTCCCAAGCTGTTCGATTCATAGATCTCCTATGTTCAGAAACACACATTAGTTTCTTCTTTTTCTTTACCATTGTTGTATGTTCCTTCTTACGTTTCCCACGAAAATGTAAATATAACTATATGATTAATAAATTGTATTCTTATATGTGTTCTTCCCAATTAATAAATATAACTATATGGTTATTATATACTTAGAATAGTTAGTAGTTTAGGATTAGCTTTATTATTAGATCTAAGTGTTGATTATTTATGATAACACTATCATTATAATCACATGTCATAGAGCATTAGATTTAGGGGGAGTTTTATAGTTTGGTGTTATATAGTTTAGAGTTAGTTTTTTTGTTGATGACAAAGGGGGAGAAGTATAAAATAGGGTAGTTAGGCATAGATTAAGGGGAAGTTATTAGGATAGAAGCAATATTTTATAAACAAAGATTGTCATCATCAAAAAGGGAGAGATTGTTAGTCTGTGAGATGATGGTTTTGATGACAACAACCTTAGAATGGACTATAAAATATAAATACTGACAGTATAAGTTTAGATATATATATGTATATATAGGATTTAACCATTTAGGTACTAAGAATGAAGACTTTACGGTATAGAGATTCAAGATATCAAGCTTGAAGACTCATGAGTACAAGAATGTCAAGATTGTCAAGAGTTTAAGATTTCAAGTAATTTACTTTTTAATTAGGAATTTTATTAGAACTCCCAGAAAAGCACTGGCATCTTAAAATCCAATTTATCCATGGAATGGAATCCACTTCGAGCCCGTTAAAGGGATGGAACCCTAAGTAGGATGGAACCTACGAAAAATCTAGTGGAACATTGTTTTGTATCCGCTAACTTTTTATTCAAAATGATTTTTCAAAATTATATCTTGTTTTCAAAATGATTTCAAAACCTTCCTTTTAAAAGAATCAAAAATATCTATCCTGATTTCAAATACTTCTAGCCTTAAAATAATCTTGAATTTCAAAATCAAATTATCCTTGGTTTTAAACTATCTTTTAAAATAAAAGTATATTTAATTTTTAATATTTATATACTTAGATTTAAATATAAAATTATAGTAAAATTTTATATATGCCAAAATATTATTCTATATATTTATTTATGTATTTCAACTATATTTAAGTATATTTATAAAAGTTTAAAATAGTTTTAAAATATGATAAAAGTTATTTTCAAAGAAAAACAAAACATCAAAAATTCCTTTGGGATGTCGACATGCCCAAGTACCCCATGTCGACATAGTGTTAGTTGAGTTCAAAATTTAAATTTCAAAAGAAGTGTCTATTTATCATAACTCTTCATGAATGGACATGGCTGTTGTTCTTCTATAAATGGGGTTGGTTACAACGAATTTTTAATTTGGTTTTTCTGGTTTTTCACTCCTCTTCTTCTTCCGCATTTCTATATACATATTCTTACCATTACTCTGCCGAAATCAACATTGAATCTAACTAGATTATCTCTAGTTTGATTCTCTATCACTATCTCAACAAGATCCTCGGTGCTATTCAGAGTTATAGGTTTTTTGTAATCAACTTAGAGAGAAAATGTGTGATTGTAGCCTTGGAAATCAATCAAGCGAGATAAGGTGTGATTGTAGTCTTAGAAATCAATTGAGCGAACTTGTTGCCTAGGAAATCAAGTATCTCTACCTAGAGGATTGTGATTCTGGAGGGTGCATCTCATTGCCTTGAAATCGAGGGTGTAATTGTAAAGATTGCTTTTGAAAGGAAATCCGTACTTGTTGTGCGGGATTGGATGTAGGGTAACTCCGAACCAGTATAAAATACGGTGTGTTCTTTTCTTTACTGCTTTTACTTTATTTCTGCATCTGTGTTTGTTTCTGTGATCATATCTGTGTTTGAATATTGCATACATTTGTGTTTAAATTAACAAAAACACAAAAAGATTTAATAATTCTCTAAAACACTATTCACCCCCCTCTAGTGTTTATCTTAGCCTTAAGATCCTTAATCCGCATTTCTCACAGAGATCTCCACAACATATTTTTTGACTTCGCTCTAGAACAACTAATAATCTGACACTAGGCTGCCTGTGTGAAAAAGTATGGGCACCCATGGTTTAGAAAGGGAACAATAAACTCCAGGTCAGTCGTGCGACTGGTATAAGATCTTAAAAACAGTTATTTTCATAAAGAAAGGAAAAGAAATCCGCTATGCTTTTGGAAAATGAAACTACCATAAGGCCTTCCGCCACACACACAATGCAAGCGCAGAATTGAAGGAGATTTCTCCATATGATAGTCAAACATGCTTGATACGAAAAATCCTTTTGATATTCTTATTAGTGCATAGTGCAGAAAACATTTTGCAAGTATAATATTAATCTTAGCCAGCTACCACCATTATGGTATGCCTACTATAGCTACCAATTAAACGGCGGGTCACCACCATAAGTGAAAGGCAGGTTATACAACTAAAACCGTACAGGGCTCGTATTGTTTCTTTGGATTTCCAACAAATGGTCAGGCTAAGGAACTTCCTATGCCACATGGGTACGCCTTTGGAGGGACGCCCCAAGAACCTAACCGGATCTCTGCCAACACAAGGCCGGGTTACCCCTGTAACTAGGTAACTACTGACACGAGTATGTCATCCCCAGTCGTTACCGACCTTTATCCGAGGATCCTCAACGCCAATAACCACAAAGTAATAAATTTGCTGCAACCACATGGTTAAATATCTGGGCTCCATACCATGATACCACCCATTTCCAGAAGGAAATGGACATACCCTAAGGGGCGCTACCCCCAATAACCTTGCTGCATCCTTCCTGTTTCGACCATTTCTGGGTTGTGAGGTTCGATGAAGTCTCGTCCACAAAGCTACGCTTTTCACAAAAGCCATGCTTCGATCAACAAATGATCAGCAAAACTTAGCATGCCATATTACTAATTTAGGAATATATCACTAGTAACCATCAACTACATAACCTCTAAGCTCGTACGTCTCAGAGAAGGGTGTTAAGCTAAGAGAATAAATTCTCTGCCACCAACAGAAATGTATTTGATACAAACCAGCTTTACATCTCAAAGTGTAACGTCAGACACAACTTCCATACAAGTCCGTTCCAGGATCGAACGGAACCGAAGGCACTTCAAGGAAGCCCTTGCAAATCCGGATATTCACTAATCACGTCTGGACTCCCCATCACAAAGGGTGATAAAATCTCTATACCAGAGCAATTCAGTGCAGAGACATTTGACAGGTAATCCTTTCGCTTTCGTAAATACCTAGTCTTCAACACTGTCTTCAAATGCAATCCCATTTTGTCGTATCATTATTCGGAATGGGTTTTATGACACAAAGTCCTCTCCCGGCTAATCCGAGTAATGAGCGCTTATTTTTAAAAATAAGTGCTACATTCAGATTTCAAATAAATCACAACAAATTTCCACTTTTGATCTTTTAAACAAAAGATCCATCACAAAGATTCGATGTGGTTTTCGGATAACCATTTGGAATCTGACCCCCGGTAGCATTGAAATTCAAATGCCATTTAAAGGCCAATATTGATGGTCGGTTATTTAACTATCAACAATATTCACAACAATTACCAGATTTTAAATAATTTTCCCCCAATTATTTATTTTCAAAATATCTTCGCAAGATATATTTTCACACTTCAACCCTTTGAAACAAATTTCAAATCACTTTCCTCACGCGGAATATATTTCCAAATATTTATTCATTTCCACTGAAAATTTGCCGAGTTCAAATACTTTAAAATAATTTAATTTATTTATCCAAACATATATACTTGGGAATATTTAAAATAAAACTATTTTAAAACACTTTATTTTAAAATATTAGTTATGAAATTTTATACCCATGTCTCATATAAATCTTAAGCCTAAAATAATTTTAAAATAAAATTATTAGATAGAGTATAACTATTTAAATAACCATTTTATAAATCAAATATCAATTAAATCTTTATATAATCACTTCTATAATTAATTAAATAAATCCTTACTTTTAAAGATTTTCAAAATAACTCAAGAAAATAATTTCTCTAAAACATTCTTTTAAAACCAACTCTAGAACTTTTAATTTATATTTGAAAGCTACTTTGAAAACATACTCGGCTTTCCAGGGAAAATACACTTTCCATTTCAAAATGGTCCATTTAAATCAATAAATAAATTCTTCTTGATTTATCTCAATTTATATTCCGAATCTGCAAAAAAAAATTCACACTTTTAAAAATAAACCATTATTTATTTTTAAAACAAATTTCCCTTTCCCTTATAAATTCCCATTGTGAATTTAATTTTCCAAATATCCACTGATATAGGATTTTCAAATCGATTTCCAAATATTCGCTTCCAAACACCAAATCAAATTTCTAATTGATTTCCAAAATTAATTTCAAACCCCAAATCAAATTCCAAATTGATTTCCAAATTTAATTTTTTAAAATAAATTCCTTTATTTTTTCCAAACTATTTAAAATCCGAATTTTAAATAATTTCTTCAACTATTAGACATTATTACTTAAAATCCCTTTATTAAAATCTTTTCCCATATTTTGGAATTAATTCGATAGGATTACAAAAATCAATCTTTATCCTCTTAAAATTCCTTCTTCTAAATTTATTCAATTATCTAAAATTAATTTACTTAAAATCTTTTGCTTTAATTACCAAAAATCCAATTTTATATTTCTAGTATCCTGCGATACCAAAAATATATTCGGCTAAACCATAGCCTTCAATAAATCTCATCCACCAATAAAATCATTCACGCCAATATAATCATTCACATTAATATAATCAATAATCCTTATTCTGGTTTCTGATTGTTCGGCATTTAATACAGAGGATGTATTGATGTTGACTTTCGGGCGTCGAAAAATCGGGTCGTTTCAGTTTTGACGCAACGTGGTACGATGGACGCTGGTGCAGTACAATATCAGGCATTTAGCACTACGATTGAGAGATGGACATGATGCATACTATGAGTCATACAACGAGTTTTCATTTTATGGTTCTCCCTCTCTAGGCGTAGTGATGGTACAGGTATTTATGGAAGAGCGGTTCCTGTAGTAACCCACGGGCAGTGTTTCCTTATTGGTCGACTCTAGTGACGTCGGCCGATCATTAATATGAGGTTTGATTTGTAGTTCGACCTTTTGTGTTAGATAAGAACCCTTAGGAATTGGACCTTAGGAATCCACGAACACTTGTAGCACACCATATGTCATTTAGAATAGTTCTTAAGTTATCTACACATGATCATCACCTATTAAACTTGTACTCATTCACCGAATTTTTGTCCGGCCCATTCATTTTCCATCTTTTTCCCTACCATAGGTAGACATGGAAGTATATGATTGCCCATTCTTGATACTTAGACAGTCATGCTTATCTTTGGAGACTTCTTTCATTATATTTACTCTCCATATATTATACTATCATATTAATACATCTTATTTCTTTGTATCAAACTTTGAGAGGTATTTTTTATGTATTCTATATTGGACCACATACTGATTTTTCTATGAGTGTGATTTAGATATATTTTTAAGACATACATTTTTATATGTTATATTTGTTTTATTCTTTCCGCTGCGATTTCTAAAAGTTTAGTATATCTTAGATTATATTAGCTTATCTTAGTCTCTGAAATGTTAAAGGTTAACCAAATGATCTGTATTTCTCGACATGATGCGAGATCGAAAGCCACACTGAGCTTTGGATTGGTGCATGCTGGGAGGTGCGAGTTGTCATTGTTAGTATCAAAGCATAGCTTCAAATTTCCTTAGGAACTAGTATCTTATTAAGAGAACATAATTGAAGATTTCTGAAAAAAATAGTTTCGAAAAAGGATTTTCAAAATAGTCTCCAAAAAGTTTTCAAAAATGGACCTTCTAAAAGCATATGTATAAGTATAAATAAAAGATTATTTTCAAAAATCTTTTTGATTCATATATCAAAATCTCTCTTACTCATGCCTATGCTAACTCCCAATCGTGCCAGTATTATCTCTTAATCGCATTTATGCTATCTGTGGAAATTTGCTAATGAAATTCTTAGCATTCATAGATAGTATATGAATGATCCCATAGGTTCAAGCTTGGAAAAGCAGCTGAGATCTTGGGCGTGAACATCCCTACATGATTCCGTTGGTATCTTTAGGTTAGGGGACATGCCGAGCTCAATACCACTAGAAAGCCTGTGAAGAGAGCGACCTGTGAGGTTCCTATCGCCAACCTACCTCTCCAAGTTTTTCTAAGCTATGCAAAGATTTTTCTAGCCTTAGGGGTAAGCCATACATGGGGATGGAGTCTTACCTGGATTTGTGGATATAGATCCATGCTTGCGAGAGGATATTTGGTCTAATTGGTTTGATTAATGTTGTGAGAAGGCAGTTAGCTACCTGGTAGTTGTAGGAAGAGGCTTTAAGCTGATGGGAGGTTATTAAGTCTAAGACTGATGGAGGTGATATTTCTTAGGATGAGTTCCATAGGAGATTTGAGATGAAGTTCCTTTCTAGGATGGAGGAAGACATTTAGCTAGAGAATTTTATCTATCTTGAGTACAGGAAGATGACAATCAAGGAATATGTAAATCAATTTAATGAGCTAGTTGGATTCGGCATGTAATTGATTAACACAATATAAAAGAAGGCTCTTAAATTCACTAAAGGACCGAACCAACCTCTCCAAGATTTAGCCGTGAGTCACAGTTCAATGGGTTCTACCTATAAGGGACATAGATGGCTTTACTCACTAATGTCTCTAAGAAGGAAGTTAGAGAGGAAGCTCAGAAGGTTGGAGAGAAAGGGTACCAAAAGAATAAGAAGAAAGGAGTATTTGGGCCGAAGGGGAAGATTCAAAAGAACTTACGTGGAATAAGTGTGGCAGATTAGGGCACTCTGCTAAGGGTGAGGATGGATTTCTCAAAGGTAAGTGTTATAACTGTGATTAGTATGGGTGTGTGAAGCAAGCTTGCACGGTACCATTGAGAGCGCCCCCTTAGGCTTCTACTTAGGTGGTTCCAGCTTATGCACTAGAGCCGTTACATAGCTCGAGTGCATTGTTAGTGATGGACAAGGGTAAGAAAACGGTGAACGAAGGTATGTCGACCCTTTTTGGTTTATCTAGTTCACACTTTATTTGACACTGGGGATTCACATTCTTTCATTTCTAGTAGACTTGTTGATGACTTACACTTACACACTAGTATAGTCATAGACCCTATAGTTGTATCAAACCCTATAGGAGGATCAGTCTATTCATCTATGGTATGTGGGGTTTGAGTTTGATTATTTAAGGGGTCAATTTCGATTGTGATGCATTTGTATTGGGATTTTCATGTATAGATTGATATTAGGCATGAATTGGATGATTATGTATCGAGCTATTTTAGACAGTGATAGGAAGGTAGTTAGATTGAGCATATATAGTGGACGTAACTTAGAGGTTTATTGCGAACCCGGAGGATCAGTTATGCTGAGCTACTTATATTCATTGGACCTATCTCATAACGAGCTTAGTGTAGTGCCTATAGTGAGAGATTTCTTGGATGTCTTTGTTGAGGTTACCGGTCTCTCACCAAACAGAGAGATTGAGTTTAGGATCTATCTTGTTGGGAATACTAGGCCAATTGCCTTACCACTAAGGCATATGGCTTCAAAAGAAAGACATGAACTGAATAAGCACGTTAATGAGCTATTGGAGAAGGGTTTTATCAAAAGGAGTATTTATGAGTGGGGAGCACCGGCCATCTTTGCCACCACGGTAATTGGTTCTCTTAGACTGCGTCAATTATAGAGAGCTAAATAAACTGACAAAAAAGAATTATTATCCTTTGCCCTACATGGATGATCTCTTTGCTCAGTTAGTTGGAGCTAGAGTATCCGTTTAATTGGATTTGGCTATCGAGTTCCATAGGTTGCATGTAACCGAGGACAATATTCAAAAGACGACGTTTCATGCACCCATGGATTGCATGAGTGACTAGTCATGCCCTTCGGACCGACCAATGCACCTGCCTACTTTGTTGATTTAATAAGCCAAGTTTTCAGAGGGTTGCGTAAAACGTTTGTCATCGTATTCATGGATGATATCCTAGTTTATTCGAGGAACAAAGAGGAGCACGTGTTGCATATAGAGGAAGTACTCGGTACACTACATGTGCATAAGTTTAAGGCAAAGTTTTCGAAGTGCCACTTTTAGAGAGGAAGTACGCTTTTTGGGACACATCATCTCAGAATGTGGCCCAGCAGTTGGTCCTAGTAAGATGCCAGCTGTTCAGGATTGGCATGTGTTGAAGAATGCCATGGAAATGAGAAGTTTCCTTGGCTTGGAGGACTACTATTGGAAGCTCATTAAGGACTTCGCGAAGATATCTGCTCCACTAACCTATCTTACCAAGAAGAATTTAGTTTTCTTGTAGTGTGCTAAGTGCAGAGATGCTTTTATCAAGCTGAATGAGGTATTGACTAGTGCACCACATTTATACTACTGGATGATACTAAGCTATTTACAGTTTATAGCAGTGCATGTGGTACGGGGTTAGGCACGGTCTTCATACAAAAGGGAAGAGTAGTGATTTATGCCAGTCGAAAGCTGAAGACCCAAAGAGAAACTACCATACCCATGATCTTGTGTTGGCGGCCATTATTTTTGCGCTCAAGTCATGGAGGCATTACCTTTTAGGAGAGTGGTTTGAACTATATTCAAATCACAAGTCTTGAATTACTTGTTCTCCTAAAAGGACTTTTTTGAGACATCAAAGGTGGATGAAGTTTTTAGCATCATATAACTTTGATATCTCTTATACCTTGGGAAAGGGTAATGCTTGTTAGTTTGCGAAAGATGGATCTTAATGCCAATTTAACACTAGAGGGGGGAGGGTGAATAGTATTTACTGATTTTTGTGAATTTTTTGAAATTCTTTTAAAATTATAATTAAACAATGCAGAATCAATAATCACAGATGCAAACACAGATAGATATAAATGGAGTAAAAGTAAAGAGTTGGAGAGATCACACCAGGAATTTTATATTGGTTCGAAGTTACCCTACATCCAGTTCCGTATAATTTCTTGTAAGGATTCTTTTCAAATATCAAAGTTTACACAATCTCGATTTCAAAGCAATGAGACACACCCTCTAGAATTTTCAAGCCTTTGGGTACACTTATTGGTTTCGAAAAGGACATGAACACACCCACTAGGATTTCAGGGACACCGACCACACCCAAGAGTATAAGAGTATGATTTGATATAGTTTACAGACTCAATTTCTTAATGCTGAGCACAAATGATCCTATAACCTCTTGAATAGAATTTTGATTTTGATTTGAGCAAGAGAGATGGGAGATTTTAGAGAGTAAATTACAAAGAATCAAATCAATTGAGTTTGAATTTTATTTGGTTGAATTTGAGAGGATTTTGAGTATATTTTCTTTTACAATTCAAGAGAGTAAAAAAGGAGAGAAAATATGAGAAAGTAGTTAATAAAAAATTATTTAGAAAATCCCTATTTATATAGAAGCAACAGTCATGTCCATTCATGAAAAGATATGATGAAAAGACACTTCCATTCAAATTTGAATTTTGAAATTCCCAACATATATGTCGATATACATGATGAGGATATGTAGACATATCCTTTGTAATTTTGAAAAACCATTAATAAAAATTGTTTTGAAAATGTTAAGTTTTGTAAAATATTTTGATACTTTGTAAAATCATTTTAAATATAGTTTATGCACAATTATAATAAATCTTAAGAAAACTTTATAAAATTATTTTAAAATCTTTTAGTTTATAAAGTATTTAATATGAATTTCTTTTGAAAGTGTGAGTCAATATATCTATATCTATATATATATATATATATATATATATAAGTGAATATATATTTAAAATCAAAGTTTAATAAATGTCAAAATATACTTTTAATACTATAAACATTTAGAAAACATAAAACTAATACTATATCAAAGTATAATAGATTAAAAGTATATTTAAAATAAAATACTTAAAAACTTAATTACTCAAAATGTACTAATCTTGTAATCAAAAAGTTTTGAACATTTTAAGGTCATTTTAAATCGGTTTGAAAACATGGATTCTTTAAAAATCATTTTTGAAATTCAGAATTGAAAATCATTTAAAATCAAAGCATAGATTTTAAAACCTTTTTGAAAAATGAAGAGATATCAAAGAAGTGCTATCTGGGTTTTAACAAAACAATCTATGACACTATAACTTATCTGGGTGTAACGACCCGCAAATTTATCACTTTGATAAATTATATTTATTTTTAAATTTATTAAATTAAAAGGTTGATAATACAAATAATATTGTTTCAAGTGATAATAAATAATAATAAATATTATTTTGAGTAGATATTTACAAAAATATTTTTCCTTGGGATTTAAATTGATAAAATGGTCGAAAATTGTTTTATCGAAAACCAGCTCTATAATCATAAAACTCATGCATGGAGTTGGACACATATAATTATTTTTATAATTGAATAAGAATATGAAACAAAATAATTTATTGTACTGTTGGAAATAAAATGTATTTAATACATCATTAGTGATGCCCATATATTTAATAATTGATTTATTTAATTAAATTGAGATTTAATGATTTGATAATTATTATAATTATATAAATGATTGTTTTTAAAAGATAATAATTCATTTTAAATAGTTATAAAGTGAAAATAAATCATTTATAATATTTTTATAAAGATAAATATTTGATTTGAAAATATAAGAAAAAATCGATATCGCTTTATCGGTATAATAACGATTTTTGTAAATAATTGTTAACATAAATTTATACGATTCTATAAATGAAATGTGATCATTTTAATTATTTAAAAATGATAATAAATTTATTTTCAAATTTTGTTTACGTTTGTATGTAATTTAAAATATAAGTGAAAATGTGATCGGGAATTGATTTCTCGATTTTCAATGGTTTGACGAACGAAAATTGTTTTAAATCATTGCAACTTTGTTTTTATGTCATGTGCATATATAAAACATACACATATATACCCTAACATGCACATGAACATATATACACATACAAATAAACATACACATTTATATATAAACGGATATAGGAAAAATCTAAGATACTTTAGAAGCTTAACCCTTAAGCTTTCTTTAAGTGAAAAATCTCACATCAAAGTACACACTTGAGCACACACACATAGGGGGTGATGATGTTGGATGTTGGTGGCCAAAATGATGGATGGAAAGTGGGCACATGGGTGATGGAGATGGAGCATGTGGTGGTGATGAGGGGGATGATGTAAAGGTTAATATTTTCCTCCTTTTCTTTTCCTATAAACATCCCCTCCACAACTCATTCTTTCATCCTCCATAACTTCCTCATATCTGAAGGAAATCAGAAAATTCTTTTTCTTCAAACCATTTAAAATTTCAGTGGCTATAACTTTCTAGTTGACTATTTCTTCCCATTCTAAGCTAGCTATGCTCAAAAACCACTTCTTTCCATTGCATTTTCGAGCCTAGAATTTTAGTTCCGAGAATGTCCTCTCTTCTTTTGATCATATTTTCCTAATAACTAATCGAAATCGAGTGTTTCTTTTTTTGAAATTGTAGATAAAAGAATTTTCAAGAACTTTCCTTTTGACCACTTTACATAATTCTGCGAGTAACATGTCTAAAAATTAGATAGAAGTCGACCCATTTTCGGGTGTGATTTTTGTAAATTCGAGAATGTCTCTTCTTCATTTGACCATATCTCATCCAAAACTAAACCAAATTGGATGATTCCTTTTTTAAACCCCTTCTTCATTTTGACCATATTTTCAAATACAGTGAATAGAATGTACAAAAATCCGAGAGAAAACGACCTATTTTCGAGTCTAGTTTTTGGTAAATTCAATAATAATCCAAAGTCCTACACCTTATTCTCCATGCTTGGCCGAGCTCCACTTTTGGCATGGAATGGCCGCGCACACTAGGAGGCAAGGTGTTGGTGTTCATGAGCTCGGATCGCGAGTTTGTGAAGCTATAGTCTTTTCCGATAGAAAATCAATGTGAGAAACTCCTAAACTATAATATTATATGCTATTGGATGTTACATATTGTCAGGACCCAATTCTTCGACTTCCGAAAATCGACATCAATACGTCCACTGTATCAACTGCCGAGCAATCGAATGCCGGAAAACCGAACCATGAGGGTTAAAGAAGAAGAGGTAGAAGAAAAGGATAGAAGAAATAAGAAAAAAGAACAGAAACAATATCAGAATCTCACAGTCGCAGCGGAACAACATATAATAGATAAATGAATAATTTTTAAACCAAGAACTATATCAGTTATTACATTACGTCACATTACATTACATCATCAGGGTGTACAACAACAAAACAACAACAAACAGCGGAAAAGAAGTACTATATACTAGTGAATACTCCATGCCATCCAGCTTGCCTCCAGCAACTCCTGAATTTCAGAATATCCTGATAAACCTGACTCTTGACTGTCCATGTGGAAAATTATGGGCACCTAGAGTTTAGGAAGGAAAACAATAAACTCCAAGTCAGTCATGTGACTGGTGTGAGAACTTAAAACAGTTATTATCTTTTAAAACAACAATAACAAGGATAATTTTAAAGTCAATTCGCAATGCTTTTGGAAAATGAGACTACCATAAGACCTCCCGCCACACACACAATGCAAACGCAGAATTGGAGAAGATTTTTGCTTATGATAGTCAAAGATGCTTGATACGCATTAAAAAGAAACATTTGATATTATTACTAGTGCATAGTGTAGGAAAACATTTCGAAAGTAAAGATATAAATCTTAGCCAACATACGACCATTATCGTATGCCTACTATAGCTACCATCCAAACAGTGGGGCGCCACCATAAGTGAATGGCAGGTTCTACAACTAAAACCGTACAAGGTGCGTATTGTTTTATTTGGATTTCCAACAAATGGTCAGGCTAAGGAACTTTCTACTGCCACATGGGATCGCCTCTGGCGGGACGTCCCGAGAACTTAACTAGCTCTCTGCCAACACAAGGTCAGGTTACCTTTGTCACTAGGTAACTACTACATGAATATGCCATCCCCCGGTCCCTTTGGACCTTTATCCGAGCGCTCGATAACCAACATCACACAGTAATAAATATAGTGTGTCAACATGAGTAAGTATCTGGGCTCCATACCATGATACCACCCTTTCCAGAAGGAAATGACATACCCTAAAGGGCGCGACCCTCATAACCTTCCCGCATATTCCTGTTTTGACCATTTCCGGGGAGTGAGGTCTGACGAAGTCTCGTCCACAAAGCTACGCTTTTTCACAAAGCCACGCTTTGATCAACAAATGATCAATAAATAATCATCGCACAGCAACACTCAGCATGCCATATTACCAAATTGGGAATATATCGCAGATAACCTTCAACTACATAACCTCTAAGCGCATACGTCTCAGAGAAGGCTGTTAAGCTAGAGAATGAATTCTCCGCCACCAACAGAGATGTATTTGAAAGAAATCTGCTTTATATCTCAAAATGTAATGTCAGACACGTAACCATACAAGTTTGTTCCGGGTTCGAACAGAACCGAAGGCACTTCCAAAGAAGCCCTTGCAATCCGGGTATTCAAAATCCCGATTGAATTTCCCATCACAAAGGAAATATCCATACCGTAGCTAACGGTGCAGAGACAATCGATAAGTCATCCTATCGTTTTCACAAATACCCGGTCTTCACCACCGGTCTTCAATGCTATCCATTACGTCGTATCACTAATCGGAATGGGTAATCCGAATAACGAGCGCAATAATTTAAAAATGAGTGTAGCATTCAATTTCAACTAATTCACAACAAATACCTATCTAAAGGTCAATATTTGATAGTCGGTTATTTAACTATCAATCATTATTCACAACATCACCCGATTTCAAATAATTTCCTAAATTATTTATTTTCAAAAATATCTTTATAAGATATATATCCCACACTTCAACCATTTGAAAACCAATTTCAAATCAATTTACACCCTTACAACTTTCATTTCAAAATGATTCATTTAAACCAATTAAATAAATCCTTACCGATTTATTAAATTTACGTTCCAAAACCGTAAATTAATCTCCACACTTCAAAATAAATCAACGTTTATTTTTAACTAATTTCCCTTTCTTTTATAAATTCCATAGTGAATTTACAATTCCAAAATATCTATGAATATACGATTTTTAAATCGATTTCTAATATTCATTTTCAATTTATCTTTAAAAGATAAAATCTCAAACATTCACTTCAATTGGAAAAACATTTCCATACTTATTTAATAATAAGTAATTCACCAATCTATTTATTTTCAACATTTTGAAAATATTCAATATACTTAAATTCAAATTAAGTATATATTTTATTCTTTCAGGAAAAACATCTTCTTAAACACATTTATTTGGGTCAAAACGAATGTTACGTAAAACATCGTTACGACAACCCAAAATCACTAGTATAGGGATTCAAACTTAAAATAGATATATAAATCCCAATACAATATAAAACATTTCCTTTCGGAAATCAATTACTATAACAACAGTGTTATCGTCCACCATTTCCTTCTATTCCTCGAAAACGTCTATTTCAACAATAAATGTTGAAATCTATGATTTCGATACTTAACACAATTTAAAACGTTTTTAAATCGTTTTAATTCTATTTAAAATATCACTTTTCCAAAATATTTCTTTAATATATTATTCACCGTCCAAAATCGTGAATATACTTCATTAACCAAATTCAATTTCTACATATTTTATTTAAAAGAATATCCACTGTCCAAAATCGTGGATAAATTCCCAACCAAACTCTTATTACCACAACATTTATTTAAAGGATAATTCGCTGTCCAAAATCACGAATATATCTCCTTTAATAACTTCTATGTTTAATTCATTAAATTCGATAGATTTTGGATTTATAAAACAATGTTTATAAATTCCATTTATATTTTATTACAACTTCGATTTATAAAATCCCTTAATTAACAAATTCTATTTATACCTCATTTAAATGCCAAAATCCGATTTATAAGTTAATTTCTTATAAATCTTTTATTTTACGAATTTATTCATTTTATAATTTCACAATTTTAGAGATCTATAGATTTCATTTACTTATGAAATCCATTTTTTATTTCTTTTTAATACTTATAAAAACTCGTTTTACAATTCCAATATTTTTAATTGATAGATATAAATTTTATAAATCTTTTTATATAACTCGTTTAGAATAATTCAAAAATCCTAATTTAAACCATTTTATAATTTAATCAACTTTTTATTTCAAAAACCATATTTCGGTCATATTTCACAAAAACCATAATTTTTATAACATAAAAATTTTAACGTTTATTTATTTAAAATAAATCAATTCCAAAATTAATTTTTATTATGAATTCTCAACTTACATTTTCAAAAATCAAATTTTATTTATTTTCGGCATCAACGGTACCAAAAATATATTCAGCTAAAATTTAGCCTTTAACCATTTCAATCACAAAGATAATCACGCAGATTATAAATAGATCAACACACAACATTGAAACCAATTCAAATGTTTGAGGAATCCAGTTGGATCCCTCTAACATGTTTCCTGCATCCAAAGATGTTAACACAATACCAATTTCGCTTCAAGATGAAATATCGCGGTATATGGGATTTATAAAATACTATCCGCTATTATGCGGCGCAATAGGGTCTCATCCGCTATACAATGCGGGAAATCAACTCCAAATACATAAATAATACCAATTTCACTTTGCAGTGAAATATTCGCGGTATATGTTTTTAATAAATAACCTCCACTTATTAACGGCTTATAATGTCTATTTCAATCAATAACGGATAGCAATCATCATTCAAACATACATTCAAGCAATTTTAAATCTAACTATTTAAAATTTAAATCGAAACTGATTCGATTGAGTGAGAAGTTCTCACCTTGATTTCAATTCCGTTTCAGCGTTTTATTTTGAATAAAATTAAACGGACGTTTAATTTTACCCGAAATTTTCACTAGCTCCAAACGACTCTAAACCAGCTCCATAGCGTAGTGCTCGACAAAACGATTACAACACCATTCGTTTCGTGCGAAACGGACCTCGTATGGAAAAGATATGCATTTTTTTTAAGTTACACGAATTTAAATATAACTAAATTAGCAAATTCTTTTTAATTTTACATCTAGGCCGTTAGATCTCAAACCTTTAGATCAGGGCCGCACGCATGTTTCTCTCCTCATCATCACGTTCTACAGAATGAAGCCGAACCCACCATTTTCCATCCAAACCCTAACAGCCTTCACCAATTCACGCACTTCCACCACGATCAACTACTGCAAAACGAAAGGCCATTGCCCGCTCTATCTACGGCCTGAGTAGCACGAAGTCGGTCGTGTTATCCCCTCGAAAGTCGTGCCGAACGTGCGTCCTTCACGCTTGATTTGCCGTCGATTCACTTCGAGTTAAACGATCATAGCCGTTGGATAGCTAGTTCGCAAAGTGCTCTACGAGTTCCTAGTTGAGAGTTTCTGCTAATTCTTCACAAATCAAGAGATTTTGAAGGAAGAAGATCTGATGATTTCGGCCATTAAAATTATGAAACTGGCGGCCGAAACCCTAGCCTTGTTTTTATTTGCAAAAATGAAAATTGAGGTCCTTTTATAGAAAAATGACGAAACACTATTCACTCGAAATTTTCCGAACTCCAAACGAAGCGTGTCGGTTGGCGTTTCTAAGGTTACCCCGCATTCCGAACACAATGGAACGTGTTTCGGGAGCCAATTCGATCATCTGTGCGAGTTACGGCAATAAACAATCAAATTTAAATTAAATCGATTTAAACTAATTTCTATGCGTTTTGGCTTGCCCTGGACAAACGATAAATCCGATTGACTTGAAATTTGAACCCTTACAATAATATCACATTACGGATCCGATGAAACTAGTTTCGTCGAAATCTGAGACTGTTTGAAAAATGGCTATTTTCACTAGTCGATAAAATATTAAAATATTCAATTTTCACAAATTAACTTCTAAATTCGATTTTAAAAGTTCTATAACATCATTCTAATTCCAATATGATAAAATAAAATTTTACAAATCATTTTTAACCATATTAAACCCAATTTTCAATTATTTCTGTAATTTAAACTATTAAATTATCGATTTAATTACCAAATTAAATCCAGATATTCGAAAAATAAATTGTTCGACTTACAAATTCCACATATTGATATTTAAAATTAATTAAATACACGAATTTTAAATTTACAGAAATTCTGGGACGTTACACATATGTTTGATTATGATTGTTGATGATGATTGTTTAATAGAATATTGAATATATACGCTAGTCAAGAAAATACACGTCGATAAGTACAAAGGAAATCACTTTCCTTTATAAACGAATTGGTGCATATGGGATGTTAAACTTCTTTAAAAAGGTTTGAAAAGTTTTATAAATATTTGAAAATATTTGGTGAAGTTTGAAAGAAAAATGAAAATTTAGTCAAAATTAGGCACATCGCGTACCGGCAGTTCTCGATTTCGTTCCATAAAAATCAATGGAGTGTATAGAATGGAATATAGCTTGGATTCTTCAAGATAAGAATTTTCCAAATTATTATATCCATAGTTTTATGAAAAAAGAAAGAAAATTAAGATTTCATGAAGTAGATATATGAGTAAAACAAGTTTTTAAAAAAATCGCGATTTTGTAGTTCGGAATCGATAAAAGGATTTCTTCGAAAATGGAATTTTAAAATTGTTTGAAAATATGAAATATATTATAATAATCTTTTAATTTTTTTTTCAAGTGATTTAAGTTCTAAAAATGAATTTTCAAATGATAAAAAAGTCATTTTGATAAATATAGCTTAAAAAGTACTTTTCGCAACACTTTTCTATAACTTTTAAAATACAGTTTTAAATGCAACCATTCTTTTTCGAATCTTTTATAAAAAAAATCAACTGATTTATAATGTATTTTAAAGATGATTTGAAATATTTATGGAATGGATATATTTTAAATGATTTCGAGTCGATCAAGTAACTTGACCGCCTAATGGATATCAAAGAGATAGTGTCTAGACTTGAGTTTGGAAAACCAGCTTCCTGTTGTCCCTGGCTATCCGGACTGGCCCGATAGATGGGATAGTAAATTTGATTTACTTAGATCAAAATTTTCCAAATTATAAAGGATATGACTTTCCGAATATAAACAGCTTGGATTTTATAGAGATAATCTTCTTATACTCGGTGTTAAAGCCCGAAGAGAGAACTCATACAATTAGTGGAATTTAAAAGGTGATTTCACTATTATTTCGTCCATAGTATTTGTTGAATACGGGGATTGATATTAAGCAAAATTAGATGATTTCTATAGATTCTGCTCACTTAATATTTACTGTTTTAGATTAACATCCTAGATAACATGGTTTTGACACAATCAAAATTTGAATTTTGAATTAAGAAATTTATGTTAAGATTTAATGGAAATGATTTGTAAATATTTTCCTAAGTGAAAAATGAAATGATTTCGAATTAGTCCCAGTCTGAAAAGGGTTTTAAGTAATTAAAAGATTCGATAAGCGACGTTTAATGGTTCCTTATGTACTAGATAGAATGTTTTAGAAATATATCTCTAGAAGATATTTTGTTAAAAAGAAATTAATCAATTAAAGAATAATTCCCTACTCAAGAACATTTTTTTATCGACGATTGGTTTGAAGGAACTAGGGCCGGATTTAGATGATTCCTATTCGAAAACCACTTCGAACCAATTTACGTATTCGAAGTGAAGACATAGATATGATTTGGAAGATGGAATGTAAGGCTACTTGTCATTGACCCTCGGGGAAATTTTCCATATCATATTTTGTGGCAATTGTTCGTCATTTAAGTTCTTCGATGCAAGAACTTCTTGCTACCAATCCTAAGGGTAACTCCTAACAGGATATGGTAGGAGAGTGCCTTCGGTTTGTCTCATTCAACTTGTATGGATGAATGTTTGACGTTGCATTTCTAGTTACATAAATTGATCTCTATGAACGTATCATCTGTTTGGTGGCGGAGAAGGCAACTTCTCTTGGCCTAACACCCTTTTCCTGAGACATACGAGCTCAAGAGTTATACGTTTGTAGAAATCAGTTGTGTGACTATGGAATGGCAGTGTGGCATTCAAAGTGGAATGTGTTATGTGAAAGGTAATCGCTACCTCATACCTCATCACCCGGTAATGGCTTAAACAGGGTAAGCCGCAATGTTATGTGGTTCGCAACCATTAGGATAGGGTCATCCCCTTTCCAGATTACTCTCTATATGTCGAGTATGTGGTGTATGCTACAGGGCCAAAGATAGGTAGGTTACGACCGGGGTGATGTCATATTCGGTTCTATCTAGGCAATGTATGAGTGCCAAATAGGGATAGGCCGGTCTTGCCAAATGCAGAGGATTGTTTGTGTATCCTCGATACGTTCCTCTAGAGATGTACTATACAAAAGGTATCCCCTTACCTGTCATTTTATGGAAATCCATTCTTTAGTAAGTGCCTACAGACTTGATTGTAAACTTATTATGCCGCAAATTTAACCAATGTAATAATTTCGGCTATTTGAATATATTTACTTGAAAATTTTCTTCAAAGAATGTCATTAAAAAATAATATTCCCATATTTTGCATTGTAGATGTTTTGGTTATCATGAGGTAAAAACCCTATCTGTGTTTATGTGTAGCGAGGTCCTATGAGAACCTTTTCTTTTTCAAACTGCGTATTTTGAGTTTCTCACACCAGTCTCATGACTGACCCGGAGTTTATTTTCCTTTCTCTTAAAATCTGGGTCCCTTAATTTTCCCTAGGCAGCCTAGTAGTTAGGTTTAGTTCGAAGAAATCTAGAAGTGCTTGGAGCATGGAGTTAGAAGATTTTTTTCGAAGATTGTTTCCCCAACACTTACGTATCATTATATTCCGCATTTATAAGGACAAATATTTATAGCTATCCATGTTCAACTCTGATAAATGTATTTAAAATTTCCACTATAAAGATTATATGTTGAAGTATACGTAATTCCATTCGTGTGAGATTATGTTTTCTATTCAATCTTTATTTCTTTCTTACGCACGATAACCGGCCTCTCGACATTTGGATTTGCGGCGCGTGAATCCAAGGATGTATTAGTGTCGATTTCCAAGGATCGAGGAGGTGGTTGTCTCATTAGGTTTCTTGAATCTTCAATGCTCACGAATCTTCAATCTCTAACTCTTGAATCTCTTTATCAGCCTCCTTAATCTACTCTTGATATATTATGGTCTTCTTAATCAACACCTGTCTAATATCATGCTCTATATATTATATATATCTTGATAAAAACATTAGTATCTATATTTTATATAATGTCATATGATTGTTATCATCAAAACCAATGCCTAAGGTACTGATAATATCACCCTTTTTGATAATGACAACCATGTTTACAAAATATGATATAACTCCCCCTTAATCATCTTAATCTATGCCTGGATATTTTATATATTTTTGCCTCGTTGTCGTCGACAAAAATATAACCAAAACTTCCCATAACTAAGGTACTATATGATATGTAAAAGGGATGAGGATGATATACAAGATTGACATGTAAATAAGAAGTAATATCACAAAACAACTTTATTAATTACTTTGATCCAATACATACAATCGTTCAAATAAATCCAAGTCAGTAAATACATTCTTTCAATTTAATCCAATGCAAACATAAATCAAACCAAAGTCAATCCAAATCACAACTAATCCTAAATAAGTCAATTCACACAATCCATGTGTGTTATTCTAGTATAATATTTTGTTGTACAAACTAAAATCAAATCTTAATAAAATAAACCCATTATTTTAACTTCCATAGGAACTTCTATCCAACCATTGGAACCAAAAATTAGATCTGCTTTGATTGCATTCCAATCTTCATTGTCTTTGTTGATGGCATAATCTGATTGTTGGTTGGTTTGTCTTTGATAATGAAAGAAATCATCCATCGAATCGCGTCAAAATGCTTTTCTTATTCTTTTATCATCAACATTTGACTCAATTCTAAGTGTCTTTGATTTCTAAGGGTAAAAGTAATAATATTCTTGAACAATTGAAGGGTTTGTTCAATTTTTTCACACAATATTTGGTGTCGAGAAGCCATTTTTGAAAAGTTAAGTTTATAAATGAAAAGGGAGAAGGAAGAGAGTGGAAATGGTGTTTTTCTGGAGTGAATAGGTTTATATAGGGGTGAGAAGTCATGTGAAATGAATAGCTATTTGGTAGTTATTTTATTTAAAAATAATTTTTTTTTGGTTTTTTCCCATTATATATCGATATATATGTTATACATTTGTCGACATCTGTACTATTTTTTGCAAAAATAACTATCTTGCTATATTTTTGTAATTAGCCTAAACTATTGAACTTTTATGGATTCTCAAAGACTATTAACAATATATAACAGTAAGGAACTTAATTTCATTGATGATCATAATTGAGTACATGGAATTTCAAAGATAAACATAAGATACACGGATTAAACTAAGATAATTCAAACCAAAATAAAAAGAAATACAACTAGGAAGAAGTAGTTGAAGATGAAGCTTTTCCACCAATCTAGCAAATAATCTTTTCAAAGTACTTGTCTACTTCGTTAGAAAGAGACGTGATTTCTTAAAAAATAATCTCTTAATCTTCTTTTGGTTATTAATAATTTTCTCTTGATTTTTGAGAAGTTATTTGTTGGATGGATGAGATGACATTTTCATACTTTGCAAAGAAGTATCTTCTTCCTCTTCTTGTTCTTCATCCTCCTTTATTTCCATTTCTTCTCCTTCTTTTTCCTCATCTTCTCTTATTTCATGCTGCTTTTCCCGACCCAATCTTTCTTCTTTTTCCGCAGGTGTTCCGTAAGGCTGAAACATGGGTGAAATTTGCATAAGAGAGATGTTGGTTGTCGAAAAGTTTTCGATGAATGGTTTCCTCTCCTTTTAAGTCAACACCAAAATATGTGAATATTATCGTGAGATACACACCATGAAAGAGTGTATTCTCATGCCTAAAGATATTCTTAGGAACGAATTCATCCAAAATAACTTGTAACCAATCTATGTTGTAATGACCATAAATTGTAAAAGGTGCTTTGAAAACTCTTTGAGTCGGTTATTACAATTTCCCATCATGGGAGTTATGCTTTGTTGCAAAAGAAGACTCAAAATTTTTGCTTTAGGATGCAAAAATATTTTTTTGAACTCAAAATCATCATCACTTTAAAAAATAGTGTGAAGAAATTCACGATTTTGAATATCAATTTTAAAAATTGAAAGGTCTGTTACACTAGATTAGCATTTGAGAGTGTTACCTAAAATTTCACAATTAAAAACAATTTAAAGTGCCTTTGACACTATGCTAAACTTCACTTTCATTCCCCATAAAACTTTTCTTTTAAATTTGCATAAAACATTGTATTAAATTTGGAAAAAGTACAAAATCATTTTAGGAAGCAGCAATCAAGCCAAGGATTTCATTTTGAGCATAAAGTCATAAAGATCATAAGTAATAAGGTCATCAAATTTAACGAATCTTTTGGAAGAGACTTTTTCAAAAGAAATATATTTCATATAAACTTCCATTACATCTTTATCATAGAAAAGATAGCTCTTAGTATTCTTCGAAAGCCTTATGATTTAGGAGTATTGTTTGAGGATGCCTTGATGAATTGTTTAAAGAGATAAGAGAGATAATGGATTTTTGAATTTTGAAAGATGAAAGTGAAATGAATGGATAGAGATTAAATAATTAAATAGAGAACCAATAGACATGTTTCTCTGGTTAAAAGATTCCTTTTCAGGATATTGGATTTGGTGAAAAGGTGGAGGGAATTTCAAATTTTAAATTTGAAATAAAATTTCAAATTCTGAATTCATGTGCATATGTTGACATATGGCTAGGGGATGTATCGACATATGGTTCGTGATTTTCAATATTAGGAGTTAAATAAATTATTCCTATTTGTTTGTATATGCATATATATGATGATCCTTTAATTATTTATAACCTATGTATTTAGTAAATAATTTTAAATTAAAAATATACATATATTTATTTTAATTTTACTATTATATTACAAAAATAAGTTTTATAAAATATTTCATATATATACTAGATTCATCCAATATTACTATTAAACTATAGATTTTTACTAACAATCAAAAGCAAACAAAAACCCCATTCAAAAATTCAAAATTAAAACTTTAAACGCGTACCTTTTTTCCTGCTCCATTTCTTCGAACTTTTCAGAATTGATTATTGCCGTAAAGCACATATTAGCATTTTTCGTAACCGGTTCATTATCACTTGAGGTGTAACAACCTAGAAATTAATCGCTATTTAAATGAATATTTAATTATATTATAAATAATTAATAAATGGATTTTTATTAATAAATAAAACTATTTTAAATAATAATTATTGATGTTAAAATCGTATTCAAAATTTGTTAACAATATATATAGTTCATAAAGAAATAGAGAATGTGACCGGAAATTATTTTCCAAAATATCGTTTTTTTCATTAGTTAAAAGGTTACTCGAAAGGTCATAACACTATTGTAAACATCTGTGCACACTACAAACCATTTAAACATGTATACATGTATACATATATTCATGTACATGTTTCTTCCTGAGTGTATGTATATATATAAGAATAAAAGAAGATATTTTATAAAAAAAATATACATATACATATACGTATATAAATGCTCCTTTTTAACACAAGTACACTGGTGCATGAAGTGAATAGTTGAAAGTATAGGGGGTCAGAGTGGATAGTTTAGAGGGAAAGGAGGGAGTATGGTGTGCATGCATTTGTATTTTTAAATATAAAACACTTATTACAATTGTAATCAAATCCTAAGCCTATGTATACCCATTTATCTTCATGTTTTTCATTTAACAAACTTCCTTCTTCATTTCAATTTCCTAATAGCTTAAGAAAACATATCCATGGCCTCCTTCTTTATAAAATCGAAAATAAGAAAAATCACATCTATTGGCTAAAATCTTCTCTTTTATTCATAAAAACCACTTCTACATCTCCTACAACACCTTATCTTCCAAAACTCAAGCTCATCCACCCTAAAACCATGATAAGTGAGCCTAAACATCCCATGGTTGTGCCCAGTTAGCCTAGGCTGAGCCCAAAGTTCACTTAGCCTAGCCATTTCAAGTGTTCGAGTAACCAAAAGTTCCATTTTTGCAGAGTTTCTAAAGTGTTTTCGAGTTCCGGCAAAAATTCGCTTTTCTTTAGTAAATTTTTCGATGAGTGAAACTTTTGTTTTTGAAAAAGAAATTAACTTGATTATGATGGACTATATGTTGTGAAAATATGGTGATTGTTATGTTGAATTATCATGTTGTATTGATGGCATATGATGATATGTTTATGTTTGAACTTGGATTTGGTGATTGGTTGATATGTGGATATGTTTGGATATGGAAATGAATATGGATATGTGATATTGGGTATGATAGTATGGTAGTATGTTTATGAAACATAACCATGTGTTTGTGATGTAAATGTGCTGAAGTTTGCACCTTGAAAAGTCACAACGGACTTGAGATCTGATTTGAAAAAGAAAGCCCTTTTTCTAGCTTTGGATTTTTGAGAATGTTTTCCAAATTTTACCTTTTATCAAAGATTTAAAAACTTTTCCATTTATGTTTTCAAAGATGTGGTAGCTAGAGTTAAGTGAAGTTTTCTCCTAGAAAATCAATTCTAGCAAACTGCGCTTATAGCGATAGTCGCTGTGGATACAGTTCGGGAAATTTCGCGATTTCAAGTTTTTAAGTGTTTTCATTTGAGTTGTTTTTTTTGAAAACTCATTTCAAAATAATTAAGTAATTAAAAGTTTAATTTTTTATTATCTAATAATTTATTTATTTAATTAGGAAAATTATTATTCAATTATTTAATTAGGCTAAGTAATTAGAGGTTAAGAAATTTTTAACTAAGTTAATTATTTTTAATTAAGCAAGTTTTATACGATGATTAATTAACATAAAAGAAAATTAATTTTTATTAAGTAAGTTTATTTATTTTTATTAATTATTTAGTTAGAGTTAATTATTTAATTAAAGGTTAATTATCCACTTAATGAGGATTTAATGCCTTTAATAAATGTTATTTAATTAAAGTATGATTAAGGTTTAATTGTAAATAAAATTTGGATCATTATTATTTAATTTTTATTTAATAAAGATTAATTAAGGTTTAATTGAGTTTAAACTTATGATTTAATTAAAATTTATATGTTTAAGGTTTCTTTTAAAACCCTATCGGTTATTTACTTTTATCCAATTTTTTTGTTTAAGTGAATTGTTTTAAAACCAATAATTTTTTGTCCATGCTATTAATGAGCCAAATGAATTAAAGTAGTTGTAATAAAACGTGATACATTTTATTGAAAGTAAGTCAACTTGTACTATCATAAATACTGCCGTTCGGGAGCGTAATGAATACAAGGGGTTAATTTCGATAAGCAGGTCATGATAATCTAAGCAAATGGAACTTATGTTCATATGTAAATCTTCACACCCGGATAGTTGGATAGTCCACTATAAATAACTTGATCCTTTAAAATTATCGAATGTCGGTTTGGAGAGATCAGGATCAGATATTAATTGTTATATGAAAACCATTTCGAACCAAGGTAAACATTCGAATTGGAAATGGTAAAGGCAAGGTCCAAGATGAAGACTATAAAGTGCCTTCGGTTCATTCAACTCCTGAATGACTTGTATGGATAAGTGTTGACATTGTGTCAACATATGGAAGGCAATGTTAGCATTCCAAGTGACAATGCTATAACACAGGTACATGTAGCCTCAGGCCTCATCAACCGAGAATGACTAAAACATGGGAGATGCAGCAAGGCTATGTGGGTTGCTCCCATGAGGGTAAGGTCATCCCTATCTAAGGTCCCTAATTAACTCATTTATGCTTCGGTATGGTTGTTGATCCCATCGAGGAGTGATCTTATTCAGTACTATCCAGTAAAGGGTAGCCGATCTTGCGTTGGCAAGGGTCGATAGGTTCGACCTCGGTGTTATTTTATCTTGAGATGCACTGCGATGGGCGGTACCCCAGTAGCCAATCATTGTATCAAATCCATTCTCCAATAAGTGTCGTACGTTTTAATTATACCCAAATATGTTGAAATGTGAGATGCAAGCATTTCAGCAATGCTCAATTTTACTTGAAAACCCTAGACATTATCATAATATCACTAGATTTCTACATAAAGTGTTTTGGTTATCATAAGATAAAACCTAACCGTGTTTATGTGGGGCGTTGTCTTATGAGATACCTTTGATTTCAAAGTGATTTGCAAAGTAAGAATTAAGTTGTTTGAGTTTACTCATACCAGACCCATGCCTGACCCAGAGTTTATTTTCTTTTCCTAAAACTCTTGCATACTCAGATTTTTATGAGTAGCTAAGTGACCAGGTTTCTTACGGAAGCATTTTGAAGGAGCTGGAGCAGGTGGCTTCACCTTAGCTTATTATATTTATTTCCGCTGTGTTTATGTATGATCTATGTATTTTGGGATGGCCAGGCAGCATAACTGTTTAATTGAAATTGTATTGTAATGACTCTAATGTAATATTATTACAGGAATGACTATGTAATATCATATGTTATCTATTATAAGTTGTTCTAATTCATAGTGAGATTTTATGATTGTTTATTTTCTTCTTATCTTTTTTTTTCTTCTACCCTTAATGGCTTGTTCTTTCGGTTCAAGAAAGGCTGTTGTTACATTTTGGTGTCAGAGCCTAGGTTAAGCGAACACTTAGGATTTAAGTTAGGGTCAACTTCAAGAGTGCGTATTTGTAATTTTTTGTGTGTATATATATATATGTATGTATGTATATGTATGTATGTATGTATGTATGTATGTATGTATCTCTGACAGATAAATCGGCTTGATAGGTTAGATTAGTACCTTTCTGTCATGATTTATCTCGTCCAAGTATTCTATGAATTATCTTACTATGTAAGGTAGTAAGGCATGAGTAACAGAGGCAAATGAGGTAAGGGAGTAGGTACCACTACAACTACAAATGGTCGAACTCCAAATCATGGAGGAGTTCGTATTACCGAAGAGGCTGTATCAGAGCAGCCGAGAGTGAATTTCGCAACCTTATGCAAGGATTACACCAATCTCGAAGGGAAACCATTTAAGGGGATTGAATCTATTATGGAAGTGCAAGCTCGTTTGCGATCTTGCAAAAAGATTTTTAAAGGTATTGGTTCATCAGATGAGCAGAAAATGTTTTCAGCAGCATAGCAACTGTAAGAGGGAGCAACAGCTTGTTGGGACTCCCTTTGTGACGCCTGCCCTTCTCGACCCTCGAAAAATCGACACAAATATGCTCCTATATAGTATGTTGACGATCAAGTGTGGAACAAAGACAGATTGCTGAAGGAAAGGAAAGAAGATAGAAGAAAGAAGGAACTAAAACAATAACAGAATTTCACAATCACAGCGGAACAATATATAATAGATAATGACTGATCTTTACACAAAAGGCTATATCCGTTTTATACATTACATCATCAAAGTACAACACGGTCCATAGAAAAATATGGGCAGTTAAATTAACGTCCACTCAAAAGCTGACTATACAGCTAATATTGCATAGCGGAATATAAATCAAGTATGTGTGATACGTTTCGCCATCCAGCTCGTCTCCTGAGCTCCACAGTAGCCTATCTTGTATTTTATAATACTCGGTATAACCAAAGCAATATTATAAAATAACACCTGAATCTGTCTGGAAAACCAGCGTGAGAAAAATACACTCAATTTAATTATTAAAGTTTCAAAATCCTTTGAAAACCAAAGGTATCTCGTAAGACCATGCCATAAATAAACATGTCGGGTTTTCACCTTACGATAACCAAAACATTTCTTATCAAAATCCTATGATATTATAATAGTGTCTAAGTACAAATACTTATTAAAATAGCCGAAATAGTTACATTCATTAAATTCGAGCAATACTAGGCTCTACAATCAAAACCGTAAAGGGCACGTTGGGAGAATTGATTTCCAACTAAGGACTAGGCACTGGGTACCACCTGTCACAGCACCTAGTCTAGATCAGCATACCATAGATCCCTTCCGATCCTCTGCAACACAAGACCGGAGCTACCCCTAACTGGATAGTCCAAATAAGATCAACCCGCAGTTGGGATCAGCAACCGCCCTACACAGCCGAATAAAAAGGGACATCTAGACAGGGATGACCTTATCCTAATTGGGTGCTACCCACTTAGCCTTGCTGCATATCCCCAGATTTTTAGTCATTTCCGGTTGTTGAGGCTCGAGGCTAAGTGTTATCAATTTTGAACACATCTAACTTAGAATGCTCATCGTCCTCCTGACGATATTCTGATAGCATTCATCCATACAAGTCCGTTCCGGGTCCGAATGGAAACGAAGGCACTACTCCTACTGCATCCATTTTGGATCACCCTCAGGATTAGTAGTGATTAACCCTTGCACTCCGCTGCTCCATCTTTGATTCTAAGCTCTTGTCTTCATCACGAAAATGTACCCATTGGATCGAAGTGGTTTTCGGATCACAATCTGATCCCGGTCTCTTCGAAACAACATTCGATATTTATCGGTAAACTCAAACCCGGTTCTTTAGCAAATACGCAGATGAAAATAAGATCGGAGATCACCTCCTAACCGTTAGTGGCCAGATTTTCTTACAAACGTCCTAGAAGAACGAACGAGTTTATACGCACAGTATAGCACCTCGAATGGTAACTGTACCATATAATTCTCATACATCTTCTAGATTTTCCAAAGTTATATTTAGGTCAAGATTTGATGGTCGGTTATTTAACTATCAAATAAACAATCAATTCTACCAATTTTTGTTTCCACTGAAAAAACCAAGACTAATTAAATTTAGATTTTAAAAAAATTAAATAACTTCCAAAAATATATATTTAAAACACTTAAAATAAAGCTACTTCAATTCTTTATTCAAAATAATACTTATGAAATTCTATAAGAATTTTCTGAGTAAAATTTAAGCCAAAATCTACTTTTTATATAAAGCTATTATATCAAATATTGAATGCTACAATTTCCTTTAAAATCATAATACTAATTTACTTTAGAAATAATTAACTACTATAATTAACTTAAATAAATATTTACTTTTCACTTGAAAACAATTAAATAATAAATTTCCTAAAACATTCTAAAAGATCTTTAAACTTCTAGTTTATGCTTAGAAACCTTCTTTGGAAAATATACTTAGCTTTCTAGGAAAATACACTTCCTAACTTTAAAAAAAGATCACCCTTTATTTTTAAAAGAAATTGCACCTTTTCTTATAAATTTCCTCTAGAAATCTATACTTTCAAATTTATCCACTGATAAATATTCCACTTCATTTATAAACCCATTTTACAAATTTCCATTCCTCATCATCCTTTAAATCACAGTTTCCAAAACACTTAATCAATTACAAACCGATTTCCTGAATTAAATTCCTTTTAGAATTTATTTCTCTATTTACCCAAATCAATCCCAAAATCCATTAACACCAAATTCACCCCTTATTATGATTTAAAAATCCTTATTTACATCTGAAACATCAATTTCATTCTTTATTCCAAAATTCTCTTTTTATTTCCTTTAAGAACCGAATTCATTATATTTCTATATTTAAAATACCAAAATATATTCATCCAAACCATGGCATCGTATAACTTAAATTCCCATATAATCTATCATAGGATATCGAATAACATATCATAATTATGAAAATAAATTTCAATATTTTAAGGAATCCAGTTGGATCCCTCCAACCTGTTTTCCTGCATCCACAGATGTTAGCACACAAATAAAATACCAAATCCCACTTCGAGGAGGACATCGTGGTATAAATGGACGTCTGCTATTATGCGGGGCGCGTATGGTCTCATCCGCTATATAATGCGGGAATATCAATCACTTCAATATATATATATATATATATATATATATATATATATATATAATTTCATTTCCAGACTGATAATAATAATCACATCCAATCAATCAACTAATAATTTAAATTTTAAACTAATTAAATTAACAGTAATCCATATGTGTGTGAGATTAACTAACCTTGAGTATAAAACGCCGAGCGTTCCAATTTTAAATTAAATCGAGCGCCTTTGATTTAATCTAAAATTCTCGCTCGCTCCAAATGCCTCCAGATCTACACCGCAGCGTATATCCCATCACTGCGATTCTGGCACTTCCTGTTTCGCCTGATTTCGACCTCAGATACTAGTTTTTAAACATTTGGAATTAAATATTATAAATTAGTTTCTTTATTACACTATTAGAAGATCGGCCGTTGATTCAAAAGAAAAAAGAAAATCCAGGCCGCCAAATCTCTTCTTCGCCATCACTTATGGTCGAGACGAATCGATCGCACGCGGTAAAAAATCCATCTCCGCACCCTCCTCCACCCCCCTTGAGCACGATCGGCAACCACCATGCCAACCGCCAACCCGAGCTCCTCCTACATCCCAAGCCTCGATGAACGCGACGTCACCTACTCCTCTAAAAACGCTCGCCGACCTGCTGCCTTCGAGCTCCATTTCCTGCCACAATCGATGACGATTGCGAAAACCTATCGTTGGATGCGTAGGTCTATCCATGATCTACAACTTTCCTTTAGAGATTTTTTGAAACTAAAGCACGGATTGAGAGATTTTCGAGGGGAAACGAAATTGATTTTCGACCATTGGTATAAGAAAATGATGACTAGAAGAAAAAGAATTAGGGTTCGCTGTTGACATGAGTATATATACATGTTTTTATATATTATTTTATTATTATTCTCAATTTTAACAGCTTTTTCGAACGAACTCCAAACAACATACGCCATCTGGCGTTTATAATTTTTTACCCATATTCGGAACACAATGGGCCCCATTCAAGTGTTTGTGGAAGATACCTTTTTGAATCGGTTTAAAATATTAATTTTTCGATTTTAATTTCGACGCATTTCTCACCTGTACGAACAAACGGTAACTTCAAATATTAATAAATTTGAAATCTGATAATAATACACTATTACAGATCCAATGGAACTGGTTTTGTCGAATTTCGAGATTGTACCCCGAAAGGCTATTTTAACTCATCAATTAAATTTAGCGATTTTGAAAATCGTCGAAACCATTTAAAACTTCAGTTTTAAAACTTTACTAACTTAATTATATATCATAGAGAATTTATATTCACATTAGAAATCATTCTGATTTGTTTTAAATCAAAATCTGATTATTTACATTATTATTATATTTTAAATTCCATTATTAAATTAATATAAAAATTCTAATTTTTAACTTATCGACTTTTGATTCCATCCAAAGTGCAATACTATAATTTAAATCCAACTAGACTTAAAAAAAATTAGAAACCATTTTCATGTCCATTTATTTCTCAGATTTACAAATTGTCTCAATTTAAAATATTAAATTATTATTTATCCAAATCCAATTAAATTGCCATATTTGAAATTATAACTCATTTTATTAATTAAACCAAAATCTTAGTATTCGAAATCAATTTACAATCCACATTAAATATTTAAAATGAATTAAATGTTCAAAAACTAACAACCAAAATTTCATGTCGTTACATTCCTCCCCCTTATAAAAATTTCATCTCCGAAATTGCTAAGGTAGGAAAATGCTCCTAAACCCATTAACTTACCCAAAACCCACTTAATTAAAACTTACAATCACTTCTCAAAACCCTTTATTTTAATCCAAAACCATTAGCTTTCATTTCTAACTCAAAACTTTGATTTCTAACATTGTTCCAAAATCAATTTTTCGGTTATCAAAAATTTTCAAAAAATTTTCTAACACCCTAAATTTTTGACAGCGTCTCCCTTTTATGGAGAGCCTTTTAAAATATCACAAATGTGATAAAAATATATATATCAACCCACACGGTCAGAAAACAAAATATATAACAATATATTATCATTTCTTAATTTTATTACATAGGCGTACCTTTTATTTAGCATTTTTAACCGAGCAGCTTATTTATTATGCATCTACACAACCCAAACTCTATCCAATAGCCTCCTGTATCGTACTTACTCAAACAAGCTCATAAGTTTCCAAAATCATGAATTTTTAACAACATTCCATTTACCTACTTGCCTAACACAAAGCTTCATAACCCAAACAAATAAACTTTGTAATCGAACATGTTAACCATAGATTATAAGCGATCACAAGGTTTCAACACTACTTTAATTTCCTCCATAAAACCATATTTCATTTTATTTCACCTGGAATGATTTACAACCAAATTTTACTATACTCAATTCATATTTACAACGACCAAACTCATATTCACTCCAATATGATTTATATGTGCCTTACTTATATAATTTCACCTTTTTCCAAATTCCAAATTTATTTATTTACATCGCGTTTATGATTCACTTTCATTTATATACAATCCACTTTATTAAATTTCAATTCATTCAAATTGATTCAAAAACCAATTTTATTTACTTTCGTTTACGACCAAACGACTAATTTTCTATTCAAAAGTAAATGTTATTCATGCAAATAACAATTACTTAAGCTCATAACCATTTTTAATTAATTCCAACTCAATTTTATATTAATTTCTTTCCATTCTGAACTATTCAACCCATACATCCTCATTTCATTACATTATTAATTTAAATCCCTTCACTTGCATTTCAATTCATTATCCAAACAGGTTTCATTCAAAACCATTTCACAATATACTTAAGTTATTTCAACTCCATAATAACTCCATTTCTTCTTGCATCAATTATATTAACATTTTAATTTGATTCTCATCCAATCAAATTTCAATCCGTTTACTAATTTTAATTCAATTAGTTTACTCACTCAATCCATTTTAAATTTTAATTCACCTTCTCAATTCATTCCTAAATTTATTTTATTAATAACATGGCCATTTCAATTATTCTATACCCAAATTGGATTTATTTGCAGCTCAAACCATTTCTATTTTAGTCCAACTTTATTTTATTTGACAATATTTTCATCATATTTAATTTATTTACAATATGTGTCGAATTCTATTTATAACTCAAGCTTCAATTCAAAACTCCACCATTAACTCGTAATTCAACTTCTATTTAACCACATCAGGTTCCATTTTCAGATTTCATTAACTAGTTAGTTATCCAATTAGTTCACTTCCAAATATTATATCAACATTTGAAATTTATTTCATTTACCAAAATATCAATCAAATTTGACTTTGGGTTTTATTTTACTTTTAAATTTTCACTTTTTCATAAGCTATCGAAATTTTATTCAAATACAATTTTTATTTAATTTATCTTATGCTAGATTCATCTTCATACTATGATTTTGAATTTAGTTGAGTAAGAATTTAATTCATTCAATATCATCTATAACTCATCTGAATTTTGATTTCAATTCAATCCAAATTCAACTCAATTTCATTCAATTCAAGTTAAATTCAATTCGATCCAATTTTATTTCTCAATCCAATTTATAAGTTCAAAAACTTATTTACTTACTTAAGTCCATTCACATTTTATATTTTTCTTTACCTTATTCCAATTCACCTTCCATTTAGAATTAAATTTTGAATTTTTCCATTCCTTTTTCCATAACACCCAACCATCTTTATTTAGGTCTTACAATTATGTTTCTCTATTCATAAGTTCACCAACTTATTTACTTAAAATCTTATATTGCTCACTTAGGTCCATTTACACATTCAAATTTGAATTTCCCAATCCTTTTGCCTTATTACCAAGCCATCTTCATCTTAGTTTATTATTTCATCTCCCATTCCATAATTGTACTTATGCTTATTCAATTATCCTACCTTCCCACTTAATATCCAATTCAACCCAAATCCAAATTTAATTTAATTTTAACTTAGTTTAAATTAAATTCCAAAATATCTTATCCACTTTTGTTTATTTAAGTTAAATTTCAATTCCAGGGTTAAAATTTTCAATTTCCTTTCTTATTTAGATCAACTTCACTATATAAATTCAATACTGATTTTCTTTTGACTTTCCAAATCTTCTAAATAGAATTCTTAGAATTCAATTACCCGGTTTTACTTCAAAACCAATTTGAAATCATAAATAACACATACTCTCTTGGTATATCAAATCAAACCTCTAGATTTCAAAACAACTTGGTTTTACCAAAATAATCTCACTTTTGGAATTTCTAAAGCAAACTTGTTTATCAACAAGTCCAAACAAATAATCATACCAAACCACCCTGGTAGCAATCCATCACTTAGAAACTCGAAAATGAATACCGATGATGTGGCCATCATCATCAGGATTATTTCCCAACGACTGAAGTGAGCCCAGTGCTTCCTTACTTCCACAAATTCATTTCAAAACAACTTTTATTCAAAAATATTTCCCCAAATAATACTCCATTATTTCCTCCAAACACTTTGGAAAACATTTCAAAAATTCCCACGATTTAAAATTCCTAAACCTTTTTGTTCAAATTCTTTTAAAAAAAAATTCCAAAATTTCTGGGATTTAAATTCTGGTTAAAATCAAATTTTGGTTATTATCCATTGTATTATTTCATACTGACATAATTCTATTTGGTTATAAATAAATATATATATATATATAACCGTTTCAAATTTCAGATTCTTATTTAATTATAATATTAACAACCAAACATTACATATATAATAATTTAAGAAAATTATTTCTTTTATATCAAAATATAATTTTGAGTAAAATTATTTCATTTACCCACTTTAAAAACAATACTATGTCGGTTTATCTTGTCTAAGAGTTTAGAAACCTCTATCGATACGGTTGTACTTCCCGTACCGACCAGAATTCATAAACACTCAACCGATAAGTCAACACAAAATAAAAACAATTTTTATATTCACTAACAATTACGCTCTTATATCTATTATTACACTCAAACTCCTTTTAGAGTACTCCTGACTCTATCTCTAATGAGTAATTCCTCCACCAAAGCCTATGTTATCGCCAACCTAAGCTCTGATACCACATGCGACGACCTACCTTTCTCGACCCTCGAAAAATCAAAATAAATACGCTCTTGTATAATATGTCGACGATCGAGTGTCGAGAAAAGACAGATTGCTGAAGGAAAAGAAAGAAGATAGAAGAAAGAAGGAACCAAAACAATAACAGAATCTCACAATCACAGCGGAACAATATATAAAAGATAATGACTAATTTTTACACAAAAGGCTATATCTGTTTTATACACTACATCATCAGAGTACAACACGGTCAATAGCAAAATACTGGATAGTTGAATTAACTTGTCCTCTCAAAAGCTGACTATACAGCTAATACTGCACAGCGGAATATACATCAAGTACGTGTGATAGTCTCGCCATCCAGCTCGTCTCCTGAGCTCCACAGCAGCCTATCCTGTATTTTATAATACTCGGTCTGACCCGAGCATTATAATAAAATAACACCCGAGTCAGTCTGGAAAACCAGCATGAGAAAAATACACTCAATTTAATTATTAAGGTTTCAAAATCCTTTGAATATCAAAGGTATCTCGTAAGACCACGCCACAAATAAACATGTCGGGTTTTTACCTTACAATAACCAAAACATTTTTTATTAAAATCCTCTGATATTATAATAGTGTCTAAGTACAAATACTTATTAAAATAGCCAAAATTGTTACATTCATTAAATTCCAGCAATACTAGGCTCTACAATCAAAATCGTAAAGGACACATAGGGAGAATGTGTAACAACCCGCATATTTATCGATTATATATTTAAATATTTTATTTAAATATTTCACCGTTCATCGGATTTTGGTCTGAAAACCTACTTTTTGCAATCTGTCGAATTGGGACTCGAGACCACTTCCATCGAGTTCAAAATGACGTTTGCGACCTTTTTAGTATAAGCTTCGATATGTTTGGAGAAAGATGATTTTTGCCGCTTTTTACTTAGGGCTTTGGTTTGGGCTGAGCCCATTAACCCCACTTAACTCAGTTCCAACCCTCTCCTCTTCATTCACTTCTCTTCTATTTTCCTAATACTCAAGATTTTATGTTAATGGAGGGTGGAAGAGGAAATTAAAACTCCAAGCCCTAGCTTTCTTTGCAAATCCAAGTTCTTACTCCAAACTCAAGAGAACCCATTGGTAAGTTCTCTCTTCTTCTTCTCCAACTCATTCTCTCTTTGAATTTCAGAAAATTCCTAAACCTAATTTGGGAAATATTTCTCTTTTAAGCTTAGATTCAAGCTTCTAGAGTTGGATTTGAAGAGTGGTTGATTCCCCTTTGCTTTCAAGCTTCATCTTCATAAATTTAGTTCAAAGGTGAGATTTTTATCTCACATCTATGTCTATATCTATCTTTGTTGTTAGGTATGAATCCCTAACATTTATTCATGTGCAATTGCATTTGATTTGGATTAGATTTGTAAATATTCCAATTTTTGGTGTTTGAAGCCAAATCTTTAAGAATCATAACTTTGATGTTTGATCATGCTTTAAGAGGTGTTTCGAAGAGCTTTTAAGGCCGGGTTGTCGCTAGGCATAAATCCTTAGTCGTCGTTGCTCGTCCGATTGCTCCCGATACGTTTTGGCCACTTTGGCCTAGGCAAATTGTTGCCTAGACCAGGTGACCAGACGTCTGGTGACCAAGTCCAGACGTCTGGTTTGGACCTGGAAAGTAATAATGTATGCATGCATACTATAAAAAAAAGCCAGAGACTATTTTCAGACGTATGAACCATCAAACCAGACGTCTGGATAGGTCTCAGACGTCTGACTTGAGGTTTCAGACGTCTATGTGTTCTCTGGGTTATTTCCAGAGAACAAATCTAGACGTCTGGATTCCAAATCAGACGTCTGGAGATGTTTATTTTTGCCTTTTCAGGCTGTTTTGTGTGAATTTCCATTGTTTATCGATTTTAGCGATCCTATTAATCGTTATCACTTATCGTCGACTTTGATGATCTTCTTTTTATGGATCTTTTTGGAAATATCCATTTCTACGGATTTGGTATCGATTTCTTTGGATTTTATTCACGTCTTCGAATGTGAATTTAGTAATTGGTTGTTCTTACAATCTTCTTTGTGATTTGTCACTTTAAAAATATAAAGGTTTTCTATACTAGTAGTAAATATCAAAACTCTTTCTTCAAATGATTTCAACTCTACTTTAATACCAAATTCGTTTATAAAACAGTTTTCCAATCTATTAGTATATACAAACCTTTACCTCACTCGTATGAGAAATCTAATTAAACGACTTAGTAAAACAAGTGGTATGAAACGCTTGCGTTTACTTCGTTGGTTAATTCTTGGACTTGTTCGATTAAATCTCTTGTGACAATTTTCTAGTGGAGATATACAATTTGTTCGTAAATATTTAAGTTAAGCTAGTAGTTATGGGACATGAAGCTAAGCTCATATATTTACTAGCTTATTGTAATTGACACTTCTCGATGATCATGATGATCATTTTATGGTTTAGACTAGCAATGTGCGATGTCTCTTTGTCTATGTGGAGGACCGTACCTCATTAAATCGAGCTTCGTCTCATTTCTTCGTGGGCTAGCGACCCATGTGCTTTCTTATGTGTTTCTATTCATTGGATGTACCGTTTGTACTACATCGATGTTTTGGCTTTTGGATTCATTGGATGTACCATTTGTACTACATCGATGTCTTGGCCACCCTTTTATTGTGATATCTGGATTTCGTGTGTTGATTTCTGGAATTTATGTTTCACCAACTTTTACCATTGGCATGGATATATATATATATATATATATATATATATATATATATATATATATATGTGTGTCATTTATTGTGGCTTGGTGAACGAAATTAGGAATATGACATTCCTTTTCATCTTGAGTAGATTATTGTGATATTGATTAATCTCTTATTGATTTTCAATTACTTATTAATCACAGCTTGGCATTGTGATTATTATAGGTTTATGTCATATCTCCTATTCTATATCATTTCTTCTGATATTTATAGCTAGACTGATCCGTTTATTATTTTCTTCTTAAATAATACTCGGGTCAGACCGAGATGTTACAGGTGCTTCTGCTTGACTTCTCATCCAGGATCATTACTCTGACTTTTGGCAAACTACTTAGATTAGTAGTTTATTTTGTTGTATACACTTGAGATATAGACTCATAGTTGTATTCCTTTGTATAGCACGTGTTGCTATTCTATTGTATTATCGTGGATCTTTTGACCACTACTCTGATATACACTTTTATGTGTAATATTCATATCTATTTCCGCCTTTGTGATATGAATTGTCTGTGACTGATTTATGTTATGTTTATTTCTATATTTGTTTCCGAAGATATTATTGCCACTGTGTAGTAGTTTTGAGTTTGTGTCGGCATGTCGGATTTCCACTTGAAAAGAATTGCATGTTATACTATCTGACATATCGATGCTCGCACAAAGCAATTACATGGATGGTCGCTCCTCAACAGCCTTATTCTCCGTGCTAGTTGACAGCATTCACAGTAGTGTTCTTGGCTAAGCTGTGACGCCCCACCTCTTAGCCAAAATATTTAAAGAAAAAGAATTAACAAGTCTTTCTTAGGAGTTGTGCCTTTGGATTTATTCGAGTCTTCGTACCATTCTATCCTACTTTCTTTTATGATTCCTTGTTTTATCTATCAAGATTGCTTGATATTTATTTTGAGAATAACTTTTTCCTCTTCTTTCTTTCTTTCTTAAAGAAGAGAAATGGTTAGACCAGGCCGTCCCAGCGCCGGTCAATCTAGTGCTACTCCCCTGGATGGAGTATTCATGTCTGCTCAACAACTTTTGGATCTTGTAAAGAATCAAGAGTTTATCTATGCTTTGAGTAAGAACCCCGAAATGGTTCTACCTTTGAAACTTGAAGTTTCTTTCAAACAGCTTGTGGATGTTACTCTTCTTAATGGAGAGGTTGGTAAGGGAAGTGTTTGTGATATTGGGATTTCCAAGAAGAGGCATAATAAGTTCAAGAGCCTTCATCCCAATAAGAGAGTGAAGCAAACTACTTTTGTAGCAAAGACTCCAATCCCTGATCGTGGAGGATGCTACAATTGTAATTCTAAGGAACACTATGCGAATATGTGTCCAAAACCCCATTCTTGTCGCTATTGCAAGAAACCGGGTCATCTTTTATCTGCATGTCCCAAACTTTTGAACAAGGACATGAGAAAGCTAAATATTGTGCAAGCCCCTAGAAACTCTTCTCTTGATCAAGGTATTTCTCCTTCAATCCTTGGTTTTATTTGTCTCGTGAATATTCTTTTCAAGTTCTTGTTGATATGAGCTCATTATTTTATATCAAAAGGACTTGTTAATTCTTTTTCTTTAAATATTTTGGGCTTGTTGACTTCTTTGAGGATTGTGAATCCGGATGGTAGATTCGCAACACTCAATTTGCTTTTGGTTAGATGTCGAGATTGTTTTATGTGACTTTTCTTTCCGAGCTGATATTTTTACTTTGGCTTCGGAATTGACTTTTTCTGTAAGGATTGGCTTAATCATTGTGAAGCCCATATCCTATTTTTCCGAGTGGATTATTCATCTTCGACATTTTTCAATATGTTAAGCAGATTTCCATTTTTCCTTTATGATTTTGATTACAACTTAAAAGCATCATTTATTTTCCTTAAGCCCACTTTTAAGGAAAGTGTTATTTCTCTCATTCTTGTAGTTAGAGAAATTTTCCGGTATTTTTGAGCTTGTCTTAGGATTATCACCTAAGTAATCTTTTGTGTGATACTAAGGTCTTTTCAATTTGACCTTATCACCGGTTTTTATTTGCTACGAGTTGCGGGAGTTAGCATTCCACTTACCGCATTCCGCACTTGTTATGATTCTAATGAATGACTTATTTTGTCATTCAATTTGTCCAGCTTATTTCATCCATTTTATAAATCGAATATTCTATGAATATTTCGATGAGACCATTCTTGTATTTATTGATTTTGGATGAAAATGGTAATTTAAAATTTTGCAAATCTTTTTCATAAGATTTATTTATAAGTAAAACTGGATTTTGTTCTTGAAACGAACAAAGAAAATTCTTAAAACATTTTAAGAGATTTATTTATACTGTAAAAGATGATTTTGTGATTTTATTGCCCGTTGAGTGCTTTAAGAATTTTGATAGATGCGCTTGATCAACGTTATCGATAAGAATTTCCTAAACGCTTTGATGTGACAATCAGACACGATATATTAACTTGTAAAATGTAAATTCTTCTAGAAATAATTTTTACATTGAAATAAATATAATTTTGAAAGTTTTAATTTTTCGGGAAAGAGGATTATTTAAAAGAACCGTTCCTTTCGATACTCTTATTCTTGTGATTCCTGAAGGGGAACCAAGACTTTTCTATTTGTACCGATACTAGTCGTATTGGTTTGGAATGCCATTCTCTTGCAAAGGAGAACGTGCTATCACTTGTGCTTCTAAATCATTATAGCTTATCGAGACTAGATATGCCACTCATCATCTAGTGTTCGTGGCTATTGCTTTTGCTTTTGGAATTTGGCATCATCATATTTGGATGAGAAATTTGTTCTCTACCTCGATCATAAATCTTTGGAATATTTATGTTCTCTTAAGGAACTGCATGTTGACTCGAGCTCCTAGCTTCTTATGATCTTGATATTCTTTTTATTCCCGAAGGGGAAATCGTGTTGCCAATGCGTTTAGTCGTAAGCAACAAGGGGTTGTTTCTTTGTTGATGACTAAATGAAATTATCTTTTTATCAAGTTCATCGGGGGTTTTGATGTACTTCGTTTTATTGAGTTTCATCTCATTGCTTTTATGAACTTGCGTCCGATGTTCTTTTATTGTGTTCGGTTCATTGGACGTACCGTTTTTGTACTACGTCGGCGTTCCGAAATCATTCGGGCTTCGGTTCATTGGACGTACCGTTTTTGTACCGCGTCGGTGTTCCGGATTATTTGAGTTTGATTCATTAGATGTACCATTTGTACTACATCAGTGTCTTTGATTCATTGGATGTACCGTTTGTACTACATCAATGTCTTTGCTTTTGATTCATTGGATGTACCGTTTGTACTACATCAATGTCTTTTCTTTTTGGATTTATTGGATGTACCGTTTGTACTACATCAATATCTTTGCTTTTGATTCATTGGATGTACCGTTTGTACTACATCAGTGTCTTTGATTCATTGGATGTACCGTTTGTACTACATCAATGTCTTTGCTGTTTGATTCATTGGATGTACTGTTTGTACTACATTAATGTCTTTGCTTTTGATTCATTGGATGTACCGTTTGTACTACATCAGTGTCTTTGATTCATTGGATGTACCGTTTGTACTACATCAATGACTTTGCTGTTTGATTCATTGGATGTACCTTTTGTACTACATCAATGTCTTTGCTTTTGATTCATTGGATGTACCGTTTGTACTACATCAATATCTTTGCTTTTGATTCATTGGATGTACCGTTTGTACTACATCAGTGTCTTTGATTCATTGGATGTACCGTTTGTACTACATCAATGTCTTTGCTGTTTGATTCATTGGATGTACCGTCTGTACTACATCAATGTCTTTGCTTTTGATTCATTGGATGTACCGTTTGTACTACATCAGCGTCTTTGATTCATTGGATGTACCGCTTGTACTACATCAGTGTCTTTGATTCATTAGATGTACCGTTTGTACTACATCAATGTCTTTGTTGTTTGATTCATTGGATGTACCGTTTGTACTACATCAGTGTCTTTGATTCATTGGATGTACCGTTTGTACTACATCAATGACTTTGCTGTTTGATTCATTGGATGTACCGTTTGTACTACATCAATGTCTTTGCTTTTGATTCATTGGATGCACCGTTTGTACTACATCAATGTCTTTGCTTTTGATTCATTGGATGTACCGTTTGTACTACATCAGTGTCTTTGATTCATTGGATGTACCGTTTGTACTACATCAATGACTTTGCTGTTTGATTCATTGGATGTACCGTTTGTACTACATCAATGTCTTCGCTTTTTGATTCATTGGATGTACCGTTTGCACTACATCAATGACTTGGCTTTTTGGTTCATTGGACGTACCGTCTTTGTACTACGTCGGTGTTCTAAATTATTCGAGTTTCTAGTTTCTCGGGCGTACCGTATTTGTACTACGCCGTTGCACCGGCTCAACTTTCTGCTATTCTTGACGTTTTCCACGTCCTTTAACTATGGAAATGCATTTATGTTTCCGGTTTTTATTCTTGAGCCCGGTGTTATTGAGGGATTGAAGTTTCACCAAATTTGACTTTTGAGCAACATTCTATTCGCATCATTGCTTCGGAGGTTGAGCGCCTTCGATATAAAGATATTCTTTTTGATAGAAGTTCAATGGTTCTCAAATCCTAAGGATTGCTCATGTGAAATCTTGAGAATTCATCGAACGAAAACTTTCGGATTTACTCCTTCGTGCTCTTTATGGTGAACTTCTTGATTCAAATTTTCTTTTGTGTTAATATGCTTCTATGGTTGTTACTTCTTATATTTCCTTCTTAATTATTGCGAGGACGCAATTTCTTTAAGGAGGGGAGTCTGTAACAACCCGCATATTTATCGATTATATATTTAAATATTTTATTTAATATTTCACCATTCATCGGATTTTGGTCCGAAAACCTACTTATTGCAAACTGTCGAATTGGGACTCGAGACCACTTCCATCGAGTTCAAAGTGACGTTTGCGACCTTTTTGAGTATAAGCTTCGATATTTTTGGAGAAAGTTAATTTTTGCCGCTTTTTACTTAGGGCTTTGGCTTGGGCTGAGCCCATTAACCCCACTTAACTCAGTTCCAACCCTCTCCTCTTCATTCACTTCTCTTCTATTTTCCTAATACTCAAGCTTTTATGTTAATGGAGGGTGGAAGAGGAAATTAAAACTCCAAGCCCTAGCTTTCTTTGCAAATCCAAGTTCTTACTCCAAACTCAAGAGAACCCATTGGTAGGTTCTCTCTTCTTCTTCTCCAACTCATTCTCTCTTTGAATTTCAGAAAATTCCTAAACCTAATTTGGGAAATATTTCTCTTTTAAGCTTAGATTCAAGCTTCTAGAGTTGGATTTGAAGAGTGGTTGATTCCCCTTTGCTTTCAAGCTTCATCTTCATAAATTTAGTTCAAAGGTGAGATTTTTATCTCACATCTATGTCTATATCTATCTTTGTTGTTAGGTATGAATCCCTAACATTTATTCATGTGCAATTGCATTTGATTTGGATTAGATTTGTAAATATTCCAATTTTTGGTGTTTGAAGCCAAATCTTTAAGAATCATAACTTTGATGTTTGATCATGCTTTAAGAGGTGTTTCGAAGAGCTTTTAAGGCCGGGTTGTCGCTAGGCATAAATCCTTAGTCGTCGTTGCTCGTCCGATCGCTCCCGATACGTTTTGGCCACTTTGGCCTAGGCAAATTGTTGCCTAGACCAGGTGACCAGACGTCTGGTGACCAAGTCCAGACGTCTGGTTTGGACCTGGAAAGTAATAATGTATGCACGCATACTATAAAAAAAAGCCAGAGACTATTTTCAGACGTATGAACCATCAAACCAGACGTCTGGATAGGTCTCAGACGTCTGACTTGAGGTTTCAGACGTCTGTGTGTTCTCTGGGTTATTTCCAGAGAACAAATCCAGAAGTCTGGATTCCAAATCAGACGTCTGGAGATGTTTATTTTTGCCTTTTCAGGCTGTTTTGTGTGAATTTCCATTGTTTATCGATTTTAGCGATCCTATTAATCGTTATCACTTATCGTCGACTTTGATGACTTCTTTTTATGGATCTTTTTGGAAATATCCATTTCTATGGATTTGGTATCGATTTCTTTGGATTTTATTCACGTCTTCGAATGTGAATTTAGTAATTGGTTGTTCTTACAATCTTCTTTGTGATTTGTCACTTTAAAAATATAAAGGTTTTCTATACTAGTAGTAAATATCAAAACTCTTTCTTCAGATGATTTCAACTCTACTTTAATACCAAATTCGTTTATAAAACAGTTTTCCAATCTATTAGTATATACAAACCTTTACCTCACTCGTATGAGAAATCTAATTAAACGACTTAGTAAAACAAGTGGTATGAAACGCTTGCGTTTACTTCGTTGGTTAATTCTTGGACTTGTTCGATTGAATCTCTTGTGACAATTTTCTAGTGGAGATCTACAATTTGTTCGTAAATATTTAAGTTAAGCTAGTGGTTATGGGACATGAAGCTAAGCTCATATATTTACTAGCTTATTGTAATTGACACTTCTCGATGATCATGATGATCATTTTATGGTTTAGACTAGCAATGTGCGATGTCTCTTTGTCTATGTGGAGGACCGTACCTCATTAAATTGAGCTTCGTCTCATTTCTTCGTGGGCTAGCGACCCATGTGCTTTCTTATGTGTTTCGATTCATTGGATGTACCGTTTGTACTACATCGATGTTTTGGCTTTTGGATTCATTGGATGTACCGTTTGTACTACATCGATGTCTTGGCCACCCTTTTATTGTGATATCTAGATTTCGTGTGTTGATTTCTGGAATTTATGTTTCACCAACTTTTACGATTGGCATGGATATATATATATATATATATATATATATATATATATATATATATATATACGTCATTTATTGTGGCTTGGTGAACGAAATTAGGAATATGACATTCCTTTTCATCTTGAGTAGATTATTGTGATATTGATTAATCTCTTATTGATTTTCAATTACTTATTAATCACAGCTTGGCATTGTGATTATTATAGGTTTATGTCATATCTCCTATTCTATATCATTTCTTCTGATATTTATAGCTAGAATGATCCGTTTATTATTTTCTTCTTAAATAATACTCGGGTCAGACCGAGATGTTACAGGTGCTTCTGCTTGACTTCTCATCCAGGATCATTACTCTGACTTTTGGCAAACTACTTAGATTAGTAGTTTATTTTGTTGTATACACTTGAGATATAGACTCATAGTTGTATTCCTTTGTATAACACGTGTTGCTATTCTTTTGTATTATCGTGGATCTTTTGACCACTGCTCTGATATACACTTTTATGTGTAATATTCATATCTATTTCCGCCTTTGTGATATGAATTGTCTGTGACTGATTTATGTTATGTTTATTTCTATATTTGTTTCCGAAGATATTATTGCCACTGTGTAGTAGTTTTGAGTTTGTGTCGGCATGTCGGATTTCCACTTGAAAAGAATTGCATGTTATACTATCTGACATATCGATGCTCGCACAAAGCAATTACATGGATGGTCGCTCCTCAACAGCCTTATTCTCCGTGCTAGTTGACAGCATTCACAGTAGTGTTCTTGGCTAGCGTGGGTATAGAGGTGGGGCGTCACAGAATGGATTTACAACTAATGACTAGGCATTAGAGTACCACCTGTCATGGTACTTGGTCTAAATCAGTATATCGAGGACCCCTCCCAATCCTCTGCAACAAAAGGCCGGAGTTACCCCTTACTGGGCTGAATAAGATCACCCCACGGCTGGGATCAGCAACCGCCACACACAGCCGAATAAAAAGGGACATCTAGACAGGGATGACCTTACCCTAATTGGGTGCTACCCACTTAGCCTTGCTGCATATCCCTTGATTTTCAGTCATTCCTGGTTGACGAGGTTTGAGGCTAAGCGTTACCTTTTTGGAACGCATCTAACATAGAATGCTCATCATCCTCCTGACGATGTTCTGATGACATTCATCCATACAAGTCCATTCTGGGTCCGTACGAAACCGAAGGCACTACTCCTACTACGTCCATTTTGGAATCACCCTCAGGATTAGTAGCGATTGGCCCTTGCACTTCACTGCTCCATCTTCGATTCTAAGCACTTTTCTTCATCACGAAAACGTACTCGATGGGTCGAAGTGGTTTTCGGATCACAATTCGATCCCGGTCTCTTCGAAACAACATTCGATATTTCAAGTGAAATTTAGTGATTAAGTTTCCTTTCAGTTTTACATACATACATACATACATACATACATACATATATATATATATATGTTTTAAATATTTATTTTTGATTTTCAAATCCAAAATTCTCATCTACAATTTATCTATATATATATACACACATTGTGATTTGGTAGTCATATTTTGAATTCAATTCAATAATTTTCAAAAGCTATTTAAAGTTAATATTTTAAAAACCTATATATAATATATGTGTGTGTGTGTGTTTGTTTATTTATATAAACTAAGATTAGTAAAAAATGTTTAATATACTTTCTTTTAAAATATGAACAAATATAGTCGTGTATATATATATATATAAATATAAAACTAGACTAAAATATAATATAAAACAATATTTAAAACATATATATGTGTGTGTGTGTGTGTGTAAAACTGAAAAGAAACTAAATTAAACTCAACCCTGGTTCTTTAGGAAATACACAGACGAAAATAAGCTCGGAGATCGCCACCTAACCGTTAGTGGGCAAATTTCCTTATAAACGTCCTAGAAGAACGAACGAGTTTATACATACAGTATAGCACCTCGAATGGTAACTATACCATATAATTCTCATACGTTTTCTAGATTTTCCGAAGTTATATTTAGGTCCAGATCTGATAGTCGGTTATTTAACTATCAAATAAACAAATCAATTCGACCAATTTTTATTTCCACTGAAAAACACCAAGATTTATTAAATTTAGATTTTTTAAATAAATGAAATAACTTCAAAATATATATATTTAAAACAATTAAAATAAAGCTACATCATTTCTTTGCTCAAAATAATACTTATGAAGTGCTATAAGAGTTTTATAAGTAAAACTTAAGCCAAAATTTACTTTTTAAATAAAGCTATTCTATCAAATATTTAATGCTAAAATTTCCTTTAAAATCATAATACTAATTTACTTTTAAAAATAATCAACTGTTATAATTAACTTAAATAAATACTTACTTTCATTTGAAAACAATTAAATAATAAATTTCCTAAAACATTCTAAAAACATCTTTAAACTTCTAGTCTATACTTAGAAACCTTCCTTGGAAAATATACTTAGCTTTCTAGGAAAATACACTTCCTAACTTTTAAAAAAAAGTCACCCTTTTATTTTTAAAACGAATTGCACCTTTTCTTATAAATTTCCTCCGAAAATCTATACTTTCAAATTTATCCACTGATAAATATTCCACTTCATTTATAAACCCATTTTACAAATTTCCATTCCTCATCATCCTTTAAATCACAGTTTCCAAAACACTTAATCAATTTCAAACCGATTTCCTGAATTAAATTCCCTTTAATATTTATTTCTCGATTTATCCAAATCAATCCCAAATCCATTAACACCAAAATCACCATTTATTATGATTTAAAAATCCTTATTTACATCTGAAACATCAGTTTCATTCTTTATTCCAAAATTCTCTTTTCATTTCCTTTAAGAACCTAATTCATTATATTTCTATATTTAAAATACCTAAATATATTCATCCAAACCATGGCATCGTATAACTTAAATTCCCAAATAATTTATCACAAGATATCAAATAACATATCACAGTTATGAAAATACATTTCATTATTTTGAGGAATCCAGTTGGATTCCTCCACCCTGTTTTCCTGCATCCACAGATGTTAGCACACAAACAAAATACTAAACCCCACTTCGAGGGGGACATCGTGGTATAAAGGGTCAACCGCTATTATGCGAGGCACATATGGTCTCGTATGCTATATAATGCGGGAATATCAATCACTCCAATATATATATACACACTAATGTATATAATATCATATCCAGACTGATAATAATAATCACATGCAATCAATCAACCAATAATTTAAATTTTAAACTAATTAAATTAACCGGTAATCCTGATTAGGGATGGAAATGGGGCGGATAGTATGCGGGGAACAAATCCTCCGCCTCCATCCCCATAACCCATTTATGTCCCCCATGCCCGCCCCCATGCCCGCCTAATACCCAATGAATTCGGGTAGGGGAATACCCAACGGTTATGGAGGACCAATCGGATAACCATTAAGGAGAGATGAAAAAATGTTAAATAAAAAATAGCTTTGAGCCTTTGAAATGTCTGAATGGTTTCATCTACAATTCAAATTCCTAAGTACAAAGAACCTTTCATCTGTAGTTCTGTACAGTGCAATGTAAATCATGCATGAAACATTATTGACCTAACTAAGCTAGGCATTTGTATGTATCATTCTAGGTTTACAAAATGTACACAGATTTTCATGACAATTGGAAGTATATAGATTCATATTAACATAAACTGCAAAATCCCATTAGCAAATATATGAGCATTTAGTACACAGTCAATCCAAACCAAGACATTATTGTTAAAACTCAAAGTTAATTCCAGATCTGCATGACAGTGTCTTCAAAATAAAGATATTAAAATTCAAATCAAGAAGGCTATTATAGCTAAAAAGGCTTTGATGATACTTTGAGTTTTACAGTGTTTTCAAAATAAAACACATGAGTCGCACCATCTGCAGTTCTACACAGTCTTGAGCCTTCACCCTTCAAATAAAGAATCACCATTCACCATCAGTTTTGCACCATCATTTGATCATTGTGATTTAAGCATCAAAACTCACAAAACTTGGATCCTATGCCAGTTAAAAAATGAAAAAAAAAGTCAGTACACAAACACAACTATTAGTAAATAAGAAAAGAACACAAATAAACAAAAACAACTCACAGCTTCATCATCTATTATGTATTCAAAAAATGTTTGATATTTTTCTCTGTTTGAGTTTATATCTAGAAAGAAATAAAAATAAATACCATCAAAAATAATTTATTATGTAAAAAAGTAAATGAAATTACAAGAGAATCAGTTAGAAAAATCATACCAAATTTGTCATCCCACAACCAATCTTGAGCACATATTAAAGCTTCCAGTGTATAAGGATGAAGCCTATTACGATGAGGAGTAACATGTCTTCCACCGGTACTAAAAGCAGACTCAGAAGCAACAGTAGACACTGGTATTGCTAAAATATCTCTAGCTACTTGCTGCAATATTGGATACTTGAGACCATTTGTCTTCCACCATGCTAAAATATCGAATTCACCATTTCTTGGCAAAACAGGTTCTCCTAAATAAAAATCTAGCTCAGACTTACAATTATCCACAGTTGATGTGCTACTCACAAACAAATCATAACCAGCCAAAAAATCTGTAGAGTCATCAACAGCCATGCCAAACTCAGAACTATGCAATGAAGAATTAAGAGGAGTTTCTTTACCGCTACTTTGTTTGTATTCTTTCACCAAATCATAACTCAGACTTCTAATTCGCTCAATTTGAGTTGGTGAATCATCACCATAAATCCGGGGAAAGTAATATTCAATCAACTTCATCCTAAACCTTGGGTCCAAAATAGTTACTATGGCTAGAATTCATGTACGACAGACCAATATTGATCAAATTTTTCAATCATATTTACAGCCATCATCTTAATCTCCATGCATGATGATCTAAGGCACTCCCTTAGCAGCAATCGAATTTCATAAATTTTAGGAAAGAATATATTAGCAGTGGGATATTTGGCCCCAGAGAACATTTCGGTTACATTGTAAAACAACTTCAACTTGGCACACATCAGTTTTGCTAAAAGCCAATCTTGATCACTAGGTGCTTGTTTGTAATTTTTCTCAGTGTGTATTAGTCGATCAAAGACATCCTTATACACAATGGCACTCATAAGCATCAAATAAGTAGAATTCCACCTAGTTTTACAATCAAGAATTAACTTCCTCTTATTTGGAAAAGATAATCCATTCTTAGCCTCCTCAAATTTTTCCACTCTTTTAGGTGTTGCAGTCCAATAAACTACACTATCACGAATAGTTTCTATACGACTTTGAATTGCACCTAACCCTTGTTGAACAATCAAATTCAAGATATGAGCACAACATTTCATATGAAGTAATTCTCCTTTCAGCAATAAATTATCATTTCTCAACTTTTCTTTCATCTTATCCATCATTAAAATATTAACACTACAGTTATCTAAAGTTAAAGTAGATAATTTACGATCAATGGACCATGCAACCAAACACTCCATCAATTCTTTTGTTAATGCTTTGGCTGTGTGAGGAGTAGGCACATATATAAATCTATAATTACAAGAAAGAGCCTATTTAGTATACAAACAATCAATTATAATTCAAAATTCATTTTCTTCTAAGAACGACAAGAAAGTTACCTTATTATTTGACTGTGCAAAATCCATGAATCATCGATATAGTGTGCAGTTACTACCATGTATCCTCTTTTTTGATTAGTGGCAGTCCACATATCAGTTGTGACTGCAATTCTACGTTGATTGGTACTCAATAACTTCTTTAGCTTTGTCTTCTCACTCTCATATATCTTTATGATATCACTCCTAATGGTGGGACGAGATACATGCTTGAATAATGGTTGAATTGAGTTAACAAAACTCCTAAATCCAATGTGTTCCACCATATTAAGTGGGTACTCATGCAAAATGATCATTTTAGCAAGTTCTTCCCTTGAAAATTGTTGATCAAATGTGTGAGAGCCAAGTGTTGTAGTTCCATCTTTTTTCTTAGTAGGATTCAAGATGGATTGCTTTATGTCTCGATGCTTTCTAGGAGGACATATCTTGAAATGTTCATGCAAGTGTGTAGTCCCATTTTTGCTTTTTCCACTTAATTTCTTCTCACAGTAGTTGCAAATAGCCTTATCAACTCCATTGATCTTTTGCTTCTTAAAGTGAAGCCAAACAACAGAAGTTTGTCTTTTATTTTTTGTTTCACTACTGGTCTCACAATCTATAACTGGTGGTGGAGTACTGATATTAGAATCAGGCTGTGGAACTGAAGCATTGAGCTCTGTAGCTGGAGATGGTGCGGATTCATTATTTTGTTCAATTGCAGGTGGAAGATCAGCTGCTGTAACTTGTGGAGAACTTCCAGTCTCACTCATTGTTAGACTGCAAAGAACAAAGAACAAACACCAATAAAATGTTAATAAATCATTTTACAAATTCAATAGCAGAATAATACAACTGACATGCTTATTGAGTGATAGGTTTCTCCGGAGAAGAAGGAAGCAAGCAAGACGTTAGAGATAGAGCTGCTGAGAAGAAGAATTGTGGAAAGTTGTTTGTTTACTAACATGCATATATTTTCCTTTTTATACAAAAAAGAAAGAAACGGAATAGACACAGCATGAATATTAAAGGGTACTATTATTAAAAAGCATTTAATAGACACAGTAAGAAATGCATATGAAAGGATACTATAGTTATTTTTTATATTGAATAGACACAACAAGCACAACAATTTATATTTCTACTTAATATATATACACCTAGTACACATGTTCTTTAACAGTAAATATGTATACCGGGTCGGATATGGGGCAAATAGTGTCACCTCCGTACCCGCCCCAACACCGTTTCGGGTTTTGAAATCATCCTCCACCACCGCTCCATTACCCACCAAGTCGGGGAATCCCCACCCGATTAGGGGCGGGTCCCCGTGGGTACCCATCCCCGCGGATTAAATTTCCATCACTAATCCTGATGTGAGTGAGATTAACTCACCTTGAGTTCAAAACGCCAAGCGTTCTAATTTCAAATTAAATCGAGCACCTTTGATTTAATCTAAAATTCTTGCTCGCTCTAAACACCTCCAGATCTGCACCGCGGCATAGATCTCGTCGCTGCGATTCTAGCGCTTTCTATTTCGCCCGATTTCGACCTCATATGCATCAGATACTATTTTTTAAACATTTGGAATTAAATTATATAAATTAATTTATTTTATTACACCATCAGAAGATCGGTCATTGATTCAAAAGCAAAAAGAAAATCCAGGCCGCCAAATCTCTTCTTCCCCATCACGTTATGGTCGAGACGAACCCATCACATACGGTAAAAAAAATCCATCTTTGCACCCTCCTCCACCCCCCTTGAACAACGATCGGCAACCACCAACCCGAGCTCCTCCTACATCCCAAGCCTCCTCGCGAACCCGCTGCCTTCGAGCTCCATTTCCTGTCACCATCAATGTCGATTGCGAAAACCCACCGTTGGATGCGTAGATCTCTCCATGATCTACAAATTTCCTTTAGAGAGTTTTTGAAATTAAAGCACGGATCGAGAGATTTTCGTGTGGAAACAAAACTGATTTTCGACCATTGGTATAAGAAAACGGCAGTTAGAAGAAAAAGAATTAGGGTTCGCTGTTGACATGATTATATATACACGTTTTTATATATTATTTTATTATTATTCTCAATTTTAACTGCTTTTTCGAACGAACTCCAAACAACATATGCCACCTGGCGTTTATGATGTTTAATCCATATTCCGAACACAATGGAACGTATTTCGAGGCCCTATTCAATTGTATGTGGAAGATACCTTTTTGAATTGATTTAAAATATTAAATTTTCGATTTTAATTTCAATGCGTTTCTCACCCGTACGAACAAATGGTAACTCCAAATGTTACAAAATTTGAAATCCAAAAATAACACACTATTATGGATCCAATGGAACTGGTTTCGTCGAATTTCGAGATTGTGCCCCGGAAGGCTATTTTAACTCATCGATTAAGTCGAGCAGTTTTCAAAATCGTTGAAACCATTTAAAACTTCACTTTTAAAACTTTACTAACTTAATTATAAATCATAGAGAACTTATATTCACATTAGGAATCATTCTGATTTATTTTAAATCAAAATCTGGTTATTTACATTATTATTATATATTAAATTCCATTATTAAATTAATACAAAATTTCCAATTTATAACTTATAGGCTTTTGATTCCATCCAAAAGTCCAATATTATAATTTAAATCCAACTAGACTTAAATAAGTTTTAGAAACCATTTTCATATCCATTTATTTCTCAGATTTACAAATTATCTCAATTTCAAATATTAAATTATTATTTATCCAAATCCAATTAAATTGCCATATTTGAAATTATAACTCATTTTATTAATTCAACCATAATCTTCATATTTGAAATCAATTTACAGTCCACGTTCAATATTTAAAATGAATTAAATGTTTAAAAACTAACGACCAAAATTTTGGGTCGTTCAACCCTTACTGCAAATATTCCTGAAGATGAGTTTTCATATGCCTGATTTAAGGAGGTTTTTGAAGACCAATTCTTTCCAATGGTAGGAAGGACCCTGATGTATCATAACTTTTTGGATTCAAAGCAGGGGGCCTATCGGTAGTAGAATATGAGATGAAGTTTAATGATCTGTCTTGTTTTTGAGTCGGAATTGATCAACACCCCATTAAAGAAGAACGAGATGTTTTTTTGGGTATGAGGAAGGAATACCATGAGAAAACGACTGCTTATATTAAAGGGACTTTTGTGGATCTAGTTGACATGGCTCTGAGGAACGACGCCCAGGAGAAGAAGAAGCTTGCTCTAGCAACACCTAGTGGAATACTGGCGGAAATTGTCCTTACAAGCGGAAGTTCAATCCAAATTGGGAGAATCAAGGAAAAGGAAAAAGGGAGAAGGTCAAGCAGGAAAGTTCAAGAATATTAGTTGTTATATTTGCATGTAGAGTGGTCATATTTCAAGGTCCTGTCCGAACCGTGAAGCTCCAAAGCAGCAAAGTGGTCCAATGGTCCTAAAGTCGCTTTGTTTCAATCATCATCGAACGGGCCATATGATTAAGGATTGACCACTCATGAAGAAGGTGCAGCGGCTAAGGTGTATACCATTAAAAGTGAACCGTATAATTAAACAGATGTGAAAGGAAAAGGCATTCTTAATGGTACCTTACCGATTAATGGTATTTTTGTTCGAGCATTATTTGATACTGGTGCCTCTTATAGTTTTATCTCTTGTGAATCGGTAGGTAAATTTCATCTTATTCCTAGTATTATAGAAAACCTTATGTGTGTGACTAACCCCATAGGTGGTGTAACCCATTTGAATATGATTTGTGAGAATGTGCCAATTTTCTGTCTTTCTCATCACTTTTCTTGAGACCCGTATGTCTTGAACTTTAAGGGATTTGACATTATTCTTGGTATGGATTGATTATTGAAATATGGAGCTATTTTAGAGTATGCTGAAAGGACCGTATCATTAGAAAAAGTTGGGAAGAATTGCTAAAGTACCAGTATTAATATGTGTAATTTCTTGTATGCCCAAGAATCATCCCAGGATGAGTTAAGCTGTGTGGAAGTTTTTAGGGATTTTCCCAGTGTTTTCGACCAAGTTAGCTTACCTCCACACCGAGAGATAGAGTTCCGTATTGATGTGGTCCCTGGTGCTAGATCTATGGTTCAAACCAAGAGAAGGATGGCCCAAAAGAGAAATGATTTGGAAAAGCAAACCAATGACCTATTAAGGAGAGGATTGATTAGACCTAGTCTTTCGAGTTGGGGTCTATTGTGTTGTTTGGGGCTAAGTCTGATGGATCTTTAAGGTTGTGCGTGGATTACAGAGAGTTGAATAAGCTGACAATTAGGAATAAGTATCCCTTACCCAGCAACGATGATGTTTTGATCAACTACATGGAGCTACGATACTTTCTCAAATGGATTTAGCCACTAGATTCCATCAATTTAGGGTTGCTAAAGGTAGTATACCCTTAACTGCTTTTAGAGGCCTTGATTGTTTCTTTGAGTGGTTGGTTATGCCTTTCGAGCTAACAAATGCATCGGCGTATTTTATAGATCTCATGAACCGTGTTTTCTGAGATGTTCTTAATAAGTTTGTGTTATTTTTCATCAATGGCATCCTTATATACTCTTAATCCGAGGAGGAGCATAATTATCATTTAGAAATGGTGTTGGAAACATTGAGGAGACATGTCCTAAAGGCAAAATTTTCAAAATGCCATTTTTGGAAATCAAAAGTAAGATTCTTAGGACATATTGTGACAGGAGAAGGTATTTTAGTAGCTCCAGTGAAGATGGAGGCTGTTCAGGAATGGAAGCAACCATGGACTCCTACTGAGGTTTGCAATTTTTTAGGGTTGGCTGGATATCATTGGAGGTTTATTCAAGATTATTCCAAGGTTTCATCCTATTTGACTAAGTTGACTAAGAAGGAGGAGAAGTTTGTATGGACCCCTAAATGCGAAGAGGAATTTCAAAAGTTAAAGAAGAGATTGACCAGTGCACCAATTTTGGTTATTCCAAATGGAAATAGTGGGTTCACGATTTACATGGATGCATGTGGAGTAGGACTTGGTGTTTTTCTGATACGGCAAAGTAAAGTGATTGCATATGCAAGCAGGAAGTTAAAGTATCATGAGAAAAACCATGCTACGCATGACCTGGAGTTGCTAGCTATTATCTTTGCATTGAAATTTTGGAGACACTACTTACTGGGTAAGGATCCTTCTATTCCTCGTAGTTTCTTTCTAATCTTTAGAGATTTTAGGAGTAAGTTTTCCTTCTTTAATTAGGTGAAAAATTCAAGCTCTTCAAGGATCATAAATCTCTGAAGTATCCTTTTACTTAGAAGGATCTGAACCTGAGGCAACGGAGTTGGTTAGAGTTTTTGGCAGCTTATGACTTGGATATTCTGTACATCTCAGGAAAGGCTAATGTGGCGGCGGATGCTTTGAGCATGAATTCTATTTTTACCGTCTCGAAGGTTACCCCGACACTTCAGGAAATGATTATGAGGAACCAGTAGAAGGATGAGACACTAGAAGGATTAATTCAAGGAGTCTAAGGAGGTAGATGTTCGGATTTTGAAAGGATGGACGGACGATTGTGTGTTCCAGACGTGGATGGGCTAAGGTAGGAACTTTTGTCAGAATGCCACAAGTCTAAGTTAAGTATTCATCCAGGAGTTCATAAGATGTATAAGGATATAAAAAAAGTATTTTGGTGGCTAGGGATGAAGAAGGACATTTTAGTCTTTGTTAGTAGGTGTTCGTGCTGTCAGCAAATCAAAGGTGATCTTCAAAAGACAGCCGAATTATTACAACCTTAGGAAATACATAATTGGAAATAGAAAATGATATCAATGGATTTTATCGATGGTTTACCCAAAACTATAAATGAGAATGAAGGAGTGTGGGTTATTGTGGATCGGCTAATGAAAAGCGCATATTTTATTCTAATGAAACCAACAAGGACCGCTACTTCTTTAGCTGAAATATTTATGAGGGAGATAGTCAGGCTGCATGGTGTTCCTGTGAGTATTGTAAGCGATCGAGACCCCATATTTAATAGTCAAATTTGGGAATTGCAAACAACCCCTGGAATAAGGTTGATCTTAAGCACAACATATCACCCTCAAACAGATGGTCAGACAGAGTAGGTGAATAAGATTCTAGAGGATCTCTTGAGGGCTTGTATTTTGGATTTTGGTGGATCATGGGAGGATCATTTGCATTTGGTTGAGTTCTCCTACTACAATAGATTCTAAGCGAGCATCGGGATGGCACCTTATGAAGCCCTATATGGGGGACCGTGCAAGTCGCTAGTATGTTAGGTTGAGACGGGAGATAGATTAGTTCTTGTACTAGATATGATCCGAGAGGCTACAGGGAAATTTAAAGTAATAAAGAAAAGGATGAAGGAGGCCCAATATCGCCAAAGGTGTTATGTGGATAAAAGGCGAAGGAATTTGGAATTTATGGTTGGAGACTTGGTGTTTGTAAAGATTTCACCAATAAGAGGAGCTTTTAGATTTGGAAAAGCTAGAAAGTTAGCTCCAAGGTATGTTGGACCCTTCCATATTCTTGAGAGGATCGGAGTGAGGTTCAAGAGACTGCACTTGGGAGATGGAGGATCACATGAAAGAAGACTATCTCGAGTTGATGTTAGGATAGCTAGTCATAGGTTGTATGTATAGTGTATGTTTATTTGCTATGAATGCTTAGTCTACGTATTTATATGTGTTTTATGATATGAATATATGGCTTTTTGCATAGTTTGATTTATCTCCTTGATTGCTAATTTCGGGACAAAATTCTTTTAAAGGGGGGAGAGTGTAACGACCTAGAAATTATTCGCTATTTAAATGAATATTTAATTATATTTTAAATAATTAATAAATGGATTTTAATTAATAAATAAAACTGTATATAATAATAATCAATGATGATAAATTTGTTTTCGAAATTTGTTTACTAATATACATAGTTCATAGAGAAATAGAGAATGTGACGGAAATTATTTTCCAAAATATTGATTTTTCATTAGTTAAAAAAGTTACGAGGAATGTCATATAACTATTGTAAACATTTGTGCACACTACAAACCATTTAAACATGTGTACATGTACACATATATTCAAGTACATATTTCTTTCTTAAGTGTGTGTATATATAAGAATAAAAGAAGATATTTTATAAAGAAATACACACATACACACACACACACACACACACACACACACACACACACATATATATATATATATATAAATGCTCCTTTTCAACACAAGTACACTAGTGCATGAAGTGAATAGTTGAAAGTATGGGGGAGGGGTTAGACCGGATGGTTTGGAGGGAAGGGAGGGAGTATGGTGTGCATGCATATGTATTTTTAAATATAAAACACTTATTATTATTTAATCAAATCCAAAGCCTATATATACCCCCTTTATCTTCATGTTTTTCATTTTACAAACCTCCTTCTTCATTTCAATTTCCTAATAGCTTAAGAAAGCATAGCCATGACCTCCTCTTCATAAAATCTAAAACAAGAAAAATCACATCTTTTGGCTAAAATCTCCTCTTTTATTCACAAAATTCACTTCCACATCTCCTACAACACCTTCTATTCATAAACTGAAGCTCATCCACCCCAAAACTTCGATGGGTGAGCCTAAACATCCCATGGTCGTGCCCAATTAGCCTAGACCAAGCCCAACATTCTCTTGGCCGAGCCATTTCAAGTGTTCGAGCAACTAAAAGTTCCATTTTTGCAATGTTTCTAAAGTGTTTTTAAGTTCCAGCAAAAGTTTGTTTTGATTTAGAAAAAGTTTTCAGAGAGTAAAAATTTAGTTTTGAAAAAGAAATCAACTTGATTTTGATGGACTATATGTTGTGAAAATATGGTGATTGTTATGTTGAATTATCATGTCGTATTGATAGCATATGATGATATGTTTGTGTCTGAACTTGGATTTGGTGATTGGTTGATATATGGATATATATATGGCTATGGATATGTGATATTGGGTATGTATTATAGTAGTATGTTTATGAAACAAAATCATGCGTTTTTGATGTAAATGTGGTGAAGTTCGCACCTTGAAAAGTCGCAAAGGACTCGAGATCTGATTTAAAAACGAAAGCTTTTTTCCTAGCTTTGGATTTTTGAAAATATTTTCCAAGTTTTCACCTTTGTTCAAAGATTTCAAAACTTTTCCATTTGTGTTTTCAAAGATGTGGTAGCTAGATTTGAGTTAAATTTTCATCTAGAAAATTAATTCTAGCGACCTGCGCTTATAGCGATAGTAGCTTTGGATGCAGTTCGAGAAATTTCACGATTTCAAGTTTTTAAGTGTTTTCTTTTGAATTATTTTTTTGAAAATTAATTTTAAAATAATTAAGTAAGTAAAAAATTTAATTTTTAATATTTAATAATCTATTTATTTATTTATAAAAATTATTATTTAATTATTGAATTAAGTAATTAGGCTAAGTAATTAGAGGTTAAGAAATTTTCAACAAAGTTAACTATTTTTAATTAAGTAAGTTTAAATGATGATTAAATAATACAAAATAAAATTAATTTTTATTTAAGCAAGTTCATTTATTTTTATTAATTATTTAATTAGAGTTAATTATTTAACTAATTATTATTAATTAAAGGTTAATTATCCACTTAATGAGGGCTTAATTTCTTAAATTATTTAATTAAAGTATAATTAAGGTTTCATTATAAATAAATTTTGTATTATTAATGATTTAATTAGTATTAATTAAGGTTTAACTTAATTTAAACTTATGGTTTAATTAAAGTTTACCTACTTTAAGGTTTCTTTTAAAACCTTGTCGGTTATTCATTTTTAACCAATTTTTTTCATTTAAGTGAATTTTTTTAAAACCAAGGATCTCTTGTTCATGCTATTAAGTAGCCAAATGAATTAAAGTAGTTGTAATAAAATAGTGATGTTGTTTTATTAAAAGTAAGTCGACTTGTGCTTATCACAAATACCACACTTCGTGAACATGACGAATACAAAGGGGTTAATTTCGATAAGCGGGTCATGATAATCTAAGCATATGAACTTATGTCCATATGTAAATTTTCACACCTGGATGGTTTGATAGTCCACTATAAAAAACTTGACCCTTTAAAATTATCGAATGTTAGTTTGGAGAGACTGGGATCAGATATTAGTTGTTATCCAAAAGCCACTTCGAACCAACATAAATGTTTGAATTGGAGATGGTAAAGGCAAGGTCCAAGAGGAAGACTATAAAGTGCCATCGGTTCGTTCGTCTCCTGAATGACTTGTATGGATGAGTGCTGACATTGTGTCAACATATGGAAGGCAATGTTAGAATTCCAGTGAAAATACTATAACACAGGTAAACATAGGCTTGGGCCTTGTCAACCGGGAATGACAAAAATATGGGAGATGCAGTAAGGCAAGGTGGGACGCTCCCATGAGGGTAAGGTAATCCATATTTAGAGTCCCTACTTTTAACTCATTTATACCTGGTATCGTTTCAAATCTCAACTGAAAGGTGATATTATTCAATCTATCCTGTAAAGGGTAGGGCGGTCTTGTGTTGGTAGGGGTCGATAGGTTCGACCTCGGTGTTATTTTATCTAAAGATGCACCGTGACAGGCGGTATCCTAGTAGCTTAGTCATTGTATGCTATCCATTCTCTAATAAGTGCCGTACTTTTTTAGTTGTACCAAAATATGTTGAAATGTGAGATGCAAGCATTTCATCTATGTTCTATTTTACTTGAAAACCCTAGACATTATCATAATATCACTGGATTTCTATATAAAATGCTTTGGTATCGTAAGGTAAAAACTCATCCTTGTTTATGTGCGACGTGGTCTTACGAGGTACCTTTGATTTCAAAGTGTTTTACAAAGTAAGAATTAAGTTGTTCGAGTTTACTCACACTAGACTCATGTCTGACCCGGAGTTTTATTTTCTTTTGCTAAAATTTTTGAGTACTCAAATTTTTATGAGTATCCAAGTGATCCACGTTTCTTACGGAAGCATTTTGAAGGAATTAGAGTAGGTGGCTTCACTTTAGCTTATTATATTTATTTCCGCTGTGTTTATGTATGATCTATGTATTTTGTGATGGGCAGGTAGTATAACTGTTCAGTTGAAATTGTATTGTATTATTATTTGGGAATGATTATGTAATATCCTATGTTATCTATTATAAGTTGTCCTGATTCGTGGTGAGATTCTGTGATTTTTTTAGTTTCTTCTTATCTTTTTTTTCTTCTACCCTTAACGGCTCATCTTTTGGTTCAAGAATGCCGGTTGTTACATGAGGAAGTATTTTAATCATCTAATGTTGCAGTATAACTCCTCCGTTTTCTGGACGAATCGGTGTTTGGTGAATTTTTCGCTTTCTTCGGTGGTGGACAATTTCTTTGCATATAGCCAAATTCAATGTAGTTAAAACATCTAACATTTCCACTTCCACTTCCATTTCTTGGATTTTTTTCATCATTTATCCTGAGGTTATCCATCAACCTATATTTCAAAAAAAAATTGAAATTTCCAGTCATAAAAGAAATTTCTTCATCGTCATCGTTATGTGAATCCAGATTATATGTTATTGCCTTGAAAGCGATGGATTTCTTCTCTATTGCCTTATTTTCTTTTCTATCTTGCATCTATGCTTCAAATGACATTAAATTACCAATTAACTCTTCAATTTTTAGGGTGTTAATGTTATTAGCCTCTTCAATCGCAAGAGTCTTTTGTGCTCCCATTTAGAAGTAAGTGAATTGAATATTTTTCTAACTTGATCCTCTTTAGAAAAACTTTTAACCAATGTAATAAGTGAATGTCCTATATCTTGAAATCTACTATGCATATCAGAAATGGACTCTTTTGGACCCATTCTAAATAAGTGAAACTAATTACTTAACATAGAGATTTTGGTCTGTTTGATTTTACTAGTGCCATCATGTTTAACTTGTAGTGTTCTTCATATTTCGTATGTAGACTTACAAATAGACATTCTATTGAATTCATTCTTATCTAATCGAAAAAAAAATATTCATGGCTTTAGAGTTACTTTGTCCAAGTGCCTTTTGGTCACCAGTCCAATATGAAATTTAGTCTAGGGTATACGCATTTTGTGTGACATTCCAAATATCTAGACCAGTTGATTGTAAATAGATTTTAATTCTACATGACCAATATGTGTAATTACGACCATTAAAAAATAGGGGTCTAGCAATATATTATGCTTCAACAAAGGTGTTGCTAACAAGTGAATTAACAGCGTGACTAACAATGTTGTTATCCACTTAAACTTTTCAAAAATCAAAATTATGAGTGCTTTGAAAACTAATGCTTTGTTGCCAAATGTTAGTTTGCGGAAGATGTATCTTAAGGATAATTTAACACTAGAGGGGATAGGGGGTGAATAATGTTTACTGATTTTTATGAATCTTTTTAAATTATTTTAAGATTATAATAAAATAATGCAGAATGAAAAATCACAGATGCAAACATAGACATATATAAATGCAGTAAAAGTAAAAAAGTAAAGAGTTGGAGAGATCGCACCAGGAAATTTTATACTGGTTCAAAGTTACCCTACATCCAGTCCCATACAATTTCTTGTACATATTTCTTTTTAAATATCAAAGTTTATATAATATCGATTTCAAGGCTATGAGACACACCTTCCAGATTTTTCAAGCTCTTAGTACACTTACTGGATTCGAACGGGACAATGGCGCACACACATGGATTGAAACAAAACACCAAGCATACCCACTCGATTCAGATAGGACACAAGCACACCACTTGGATTTCAGGGACACCAAGCACACCCAAGAGTATAAGAGTATGATTTGATATAGTTACAGATTCAATTCTTGATCTTGTTTGCAAATGATCCTATAACCTCTTGAATAGCACTTTGACGTTGATTTGAGTGAAAGAGATGAGAAATATCAGAGAGTAAACAATAGAGAATCAAATCAATAGAGTTTGAATTTTAGTCTGGTTGAATTTAAGAAGATTTTGAGTAGATTTTATTTTAGAATTCAAGAGAGTAAAAGAGGAGAGAAAATATAAGAAAGTAGTTAACAAAAATTCGTTTGGAAAACCCTTATTCATAGAGAAACAACAGCCAAGTCCATTCGTGAAATGATATGACGAAAGACACTTCCATTTAAATTTTATTTTTTAAATTCCACACCAATATGTAGACATACATGATGGGGACGTGTCAACATATCCTTTGTAATTTTGAAAAACCATTAAATAAAAATTATTTTGAAGACGTTAAGTTTTGTAAATATTTTGATACTTCATACAATAACCTAAACATAGTTTATACACATTTTAGTCATAATAAATCTTAAGGAAACTTTATAAAATTATTTTGAAATATTTTAATATATAAAGTATTTAAATATAATTTCTTTTGAAAGTGTGTGCATATATATATAAAGTATAAGTGGATATATATTTAAAAAACATAAAACTAAAACTATATCAAAGTATAATGGATTAAAAGTATATTAAAATAAAATACTTAAAAACTTAATTACTTAAAATATGATAATCTTGTAATCAAAAATTTAGGAATCATTTTAAGGCATTTTCAAAAATCATTATAAAAACAGGGATTCTTTAAAAAATTATTTTTGAAATTCGGAATATTTGAAAATCATTTTAAATTAGAGAATAAATTCTTAAACCTTTTTGAAAAATGAAGATAGATTAAAGAAGTGCTATATGGGTTTAACAAAATAATCTATGACTCTATAACTTATTTGGATATCTTGAATCTTCATTACTCATGAGTCTTCAATCTCTAACTCTAGAGTCCCTATATCAGCCACTTAAATCTGTTCTTGATACTATATAGTCTTCTTAATCAACACCTGTCTAATATCCTACACTATATATATATATATATATATCTTGATAAAAATATTAGTATCAATATTTTGTATACTGTCATACGGTTGTTGTCATCAAACCAATGCCTAAGGTACTAATAATGTTATGGTAGATGCTTTGTGTCGTAAACATGCAGTGTTGAATCCCTTATTCTTGGAGTAGAGACATTTGGAGTATATTTCTACTTTTAATTTCCAACCATCATTAGATATTGCCTAAGGATTACTAGCAACTTCAGATGTTCAGCCTATATTGATGGAGTGTATTGGTCTAGGCAAAAGGAGGATAAGGAGCTAGTAGATATTTTAGAGAGTATTGGCAAAGGAAAGTCATCGAGTCATTTGAGGTGTTATGCCATTGACTCGAGAGGATGGTTACGGAGGGACCATAGGCTTTGTGTTCCTCGTAGTATAGATATAGTAGATGAGGTACTAGCTAAGTCTCACTGTTATAGGATGACCATTCATCTCGGTGGTGATAAGATATATCATAACATGAAGAGAGTTTTATATTGGCTTGGTATGAAGAAGTAAGTGATGGAGTATGTACCTAGATGTATGACTTGTCAAAAGGTAAAGGCATAGCAGATGATTCCAGGAGGAATGTTGTAGCCATTGGATATTTATCAATGGAAGTGGAATAGTGTTTCCATGGACTTTATAGTTGGTTTACCAAGGAGTAGGAGAGGGGTTGAGAGAGTTTAGGTCATAGTCGATTGGTTGACTAACTATGCTCATGTCATACCAGTTAGAAGTACAAGGATGGCGGCATCATTGGCAGCTGTTTATGTGAAAATAGTCATTATGTTACATGGAGTTCCCACTAGCATAGTTAGTGACCGAGATCTGCTTTTCATTAGTAAGTATTGAAGGAATCCATAGGAAGGATTAAGGACTGAATTGAGTTTGAGTACTGCATATCATCTACAGATTGATGGACAGACAGAGAGAGTAAATTGGGTTTTGTTTGATTTGCTACGATGTACATTATTTTGGAGGTTATTGGATGGATCACTTGTCGTTAGTGGAGTTTACCTACAACAATGGTTATCAAAAGAGCATTGGGATGGCACCATTCAAGGCACTATATGGTAGACCCTATAGATCAACGTAATGTTGGTGGGGTATGATAGACATGATTATTCTTGGATCGGATATGGTGAGGGAGACATCGAAGAAGTTGGATCTGATCCATAGGAGAATGAAGACCATTTAGGATAGGTAGAAATATTATGCTGACAGGAGACATATGGAGTTAGAGTTTACAGTGGGAGACATGGTATTTATGAAGGTTTTACCCCTTAGGCATGTGATGAGATTTAGTAAGTCAGGGAAGCTAGCATCGAGATTTGTAGGACCTTTCTCTATAGTGGCTAGAGTAGGGAAATTGGCATATAGAGCAGAGCTTCCAGAAAAGTTAGCAGTGGTACATAATGTTTTCCATGTATCACACTTACGGAAGTGCTTACACGATACAACTACCATAGTCGAGTTGAGTTAGCTAGAGGAGGTAGAGGTTGAGTAAGAGTCGGTTATTCGTCGTGCACCCAGTTGTATTCTAAAGCATGGTACAAAGCAACTTCGCAACAAGAAGATCAAATATGTTAAAGTCCAATGGGGAGACGATTCAATGGATAGTACATGGGAGTCCAAGGAGAAGATTCGAGCTACCCACCCACAACTCTTTTTTGGTATGTCTTAAATTTAAATTCTTGTAAGTATAGATTACTTATGTGCAGGATTTAGGTGGTATACCTTTAATGTATAGACCTTTGAATCGTCAGAATGATTGTAAACGTGTTAGTAGGATATGTTATGGATGATGGATGCTAATGGATGTCTATGGATTATTGTTGGATTGTACTCTTTTACACGGTAGGATAATGTATCCTCTAGGTACACACACACTCATATTTAGTAGCATGTTATTTCTTGATTTTGTATGCTAGTGGATATTATGCTTATGGATGTTGCATATGTATTGAATGGTTGTACATGCGTATAGAATTACAAGTACACTTATTTAGGATGTTGCATACATTTGGATGCATGGCATGAACATTTACATGCATGAAAAGAGACCGACTGAATCAGTAGGCCGACTACTCTTTTGCATTAGAATAGATTCACGTGCATTTCACATTTCATATTCCATATATATGTACATATCACATTAGCAAATTTCTAAGGATGTGATTGCTTGTGGATGATGGATGAGTAGATGGTTGTAGCCATTGATTGTTGTGTATATAAGTTGCATTTTTCCATCCTTTGAGATTTCGTGGACGAAATCCTTTTAAGGGGAAAAATGTAACACCCCGAAAATTTAACTTAAATTTAATAAGAAAATTAAATTAAATTAAATAAGGACTTAAAAATTTCTCACACATCCGAAATTGGCTACAAAACTTATACCATTGCATTCGTAGCAATTTTCTAGGCAATTTTAATATATAACACTTTATGGTTAAAACTAGTACAGAGAAGTTACAAGCGTTAGAAGAATCGAAAATAAAATAGAAACATTAAAATTAAAATTCACAAATTTAAATAGGAACCAGTTGATCCATCGGGTCGATAATCGATTGATAATGGTCGACATAAGTAGAGTAGGGTCAATCACATGCTTTGGAAAATCGAGCATTTTGGATTTCCCGTGACATGTTTGAATGGTTTGGATAGATTGCTTTGCAAGTAAGTTGTTAATGAGTGAACCTGATTTCAAAAAATATTAAATAAGCTAATTCTAATGCTCTAAACTATTTTGCAAACCCTTTAAATACTAGCCAAATCGAATGCTAATTCTCACATAATTCTATATAGTAACAAACTCAACCAAAATTTTCTTTCTTCCCTTACTCTAAAAGTTGCATAAAAATCAAATAAAAACAACCTAGAAAAACATAAGTGTTGGAATCAAAGCGGAGTAAGCAAGGCTAGCGAATAGATAGGTGATTCTCAGGCAAGAGCAATAGGAAGAGCCTAGGTTTGAGGTGAGCGAGAACAACTTTGATAAAATGATTATTACTGTTAAATTTAGACTAGTTTAACTGATTTAGCATGTTAGAAAGCTAATTGAATATATAAAACCCTAACTAGAAATCTATAATCATAGAATAATAATTACAGTAAATTGTAAATTGGATATTGATGTATACACCTCTTTTACACTTGAATTTGCAAAAACAATATTAGCAAACCCTAAATTGAATTGCAAATTGATAATTAGACTGGTCATCTGGTAAGTAGGGTTCACCAAACTACTAACGACATTGATTAATCCGCAATTAACCATTAATTCAACATCTACACTGAACGAACGCAGAAAACCCTAATTTTACTATATGATCGGTCAACTAAAGAGGTCCAACAGTTGATCCTTCACGACGAAAACTATAATTTTTAAACCTCGGCCTAAGGCCCAAGGTTGATAATAAAATTATATAATTTTAGTAAAAGATTATATAAATGGAAGTTGTTTGTTTGACCCTATTTTAGCTAAGTACATGTCCTAAGGATAGTAGAGAAGTCAGTTCCCTATTGGAGGATAGTAGGTCATCCCGGTACAGGGTAACGGTTAAATACCTAATTGAGAATCGAGAGTCGATTAGGCGATGTATTTCACAGATTGAGAGTTGGGAGTCGATTAGGGCGATGTATTTCGCAAACACTTAGAGGGAGTTCCGCGGTGGACACATAGCACCAATGGAGATGCTAATTGAGTAAGCTTGGTGCTAACGGGGGAATTTTATATGGACACTCAGGCCAGACGCGGTGCGATAAGAGGCAATAGAGTGGAAAAGGACCTCAATACTAACAGGAGTTCTTGTACGCACGGTTCTAACGCGAGGTGGTATAGGTGGATGCCAGTGCAATACAATAAGAGGCATTTAGCATTACGATTGAGAGATGAACACAGGTGCATACGGTGAGTCATACATCAGTTTGCATTTTAGGATTCTCCTTCTCCAGGCATAATGATGGTATATGTATTTATGGAAGGGCAGTTCCCATTGTCGCCTACGGGCGGTGTTTCCTTATTGGGTGACTCTAGTGACTTTGGCCAATCATATTGTAAGGTTCGATTCATAGTTCGACCCTTTGTATTAGATAAGAACCCTTAGGTATTGGACCTTAGGGATTTACGGACACTTATAGCACCCTTATGTTATTTAGAATAGTTTTGAAGTTAACTGCACATGATCATCACATATTAAACTTGTACTCATTTGCCAAACTTTTGTCTGATTCGTTATTTCTCTATCTTTTTCCCCACCATAGATAGACTGGGAAGCAGGTGATTGGCTCATTCTTGATACTTGGAGAGTTGTGCTTATCTTTAAAGACTACTTTTATCATATTTACTCTCTATGTATGATTCTATCATATTAGTACATTTTATTTCCTTGTATTAGACTTTGAGAGATATTTTTTATGTATTCTGCATTGGACCACGTACTAAAATTTTTTTTAGACTACGATTTGGATATTTTCTAAAATGGACATTTTTCTAAGTTGTATATGTTTTATTCCTCCCACTATGAGTTTTGAAAGTTTAGTATATCTTAAATTATCTCTGTGTATCTTAGTCTTTGAAATGTTAAAGGTTAACCTGGACGATTGCATTTCTCGGCACGACATAATCCCGAAAGCCACACCGAGTTTTGGATTGGTGCGTGTCAGGAGGTGCAGGTTGTTAAAAATATAGCCTCATATTTGTTCTGCTTTACAATATACCAATCTAGAATAAATTTATTTCATTAGTAATAGTCTATTTCTAATAGTTCACTTTGTTAATTGTGTTTTCTTACACAATTTGATCTTATTGCTATTTTCCATAATCAAAATGTCGTCTAAAATTATTTCTCTATATCCACAATTATTCTATGTTATGGTGATATACTATTCGCATTGAATTATGTTAACTGCTATATTTTTTCAGTTATTATGTTTACATGAACATTTGAAGTAATGGAATAAAATACATTCGGTTGTCCCAAAATTTTGACTTTATGAAATTTATATTCAACATATATTTTTCATGTTATATTATGACATGCATTAAGAAATGTGTCAAAGCTATTTTATTTTTCTAATGCATGCACTTAGAATTGGATAATGTTAAAGCGTATGATTTTTTGAAATCGAAATGTTATTTATTTAGACCAAAATTTTAATAATATTCCAATTTAAGCATTATTCTCTATTTCATGTTTGAAACAACACTATCAACCAAACTTTAGGTGTCTGTCCGCACGCACACACACATACATACAGATTTATCCTATATTCAACTCAGATACATACATAAATATATGTATATGTATATGAGTTGAATGTAGGATAAGTCTATATCGAATATATGTTGTGCCTACATTTGAAAATTAACAGTGATGCACTAGTAATGTATTGCTTATCAAGTTAAGAATAATTGGTGGTTGATGTTATCTTTTAGTTGATTAAGGTGTTTTGCTCTAAAAAAAGTATTTATACTTCGAGATTACATAAATAAATTTGTTAGCAAATTTTTGTCAATATGTTCAAGAAAAAATCTAAAAGTATTGTGTTAAACAAACTTTTTTATCTTCATAACATAAAAATTCTAAAAATATAGGGCTAAACATAATGTGGGAAACCCGTGCCCATAAGATGGGCTTGCAATAGTATTATAAGAGCATCTCCAACAGAGTGTTAAAAATTAACTTTTGCAATATGTAACCTCAAATGACTATCCAACGGTGTAGAAATTGTAATCGGTTACAAATTTAGTAAAAATGGTTACATATCTATAATGTGTTTGAAAGCTTTTTGAGCAAGCGCTCAGTCATCAGCGCTTATTTAACAAGCGGACAGTCTTCAGGCGCTTATTCAACAAGCGCTTGAATTTGTAAATGTAATTTATAATTTATTAAGATCGAGTGCTTGTTCTGTTAACACATTCATATTGATTTTGATGATAAAAACCTTAATAACAATATGTTCATATAAAATATGAATACAAATGTTTTTCCAAGTTATATAGTATAAAGTGCATGATATTATACAGGTACTGAATCAAACCGTACAGTATAAGGACTCAAGGAATGGACATGAAGACTCATGAGTATAAGACCAAAATATGAAGATCTCGAGAGTAGTATAATATTTAGAGCCATAGAATATTGTTAAAGTTCCCGGTAGCAATCTTTGATCTTCATTTCCCATTTTCTTATTCTTTATTTTTAAGACAAAACGTATTTTTAAAAATATTTAAAAATATTTTGTGAATGTTTTCCAAAGTTTAAAATGTTTATAAAATATGTTTAAATTAGTTTACATGATATCAACTCATTTTACAATATATATTATTTTTAAAATGTTTTAAAAAGAATTTTTTTTTTCAAAAATCACATACATTTGTCGACATATGTATACTAGGTATGTCGACATACATGCCGCAAAACAGTTTTCAAATTCTGAAATGAAGTGTTTATTCATCGCAACTCTTCAAAAACGGACATATCTATTTACACACTACATATAAGGGGTTTAAAAGAATTTTTAGGCAGCTATTATCTTGTTTTTTTCCGTCTTCTTACTCTCTAAAAATCTCCATTGAAAATGTAGAAAATTCTCTTCAAAATCATATAGAATCAATTTACACCTTTGTGTATTGATTCAATTTTACTTTCTTACTGTTTTGAAATCATCTCTCTCTCTCTCTCTCTCAAGTCAAAGATTAAAGTGTTGTCCAAGAGGCTATAGGATCCGTTGTATCCAAAGTTCAAGAGATTATCTTTGGGAAAACCATCAAACTCTATTTGCATTTGCTTTTGTTTGATTGTAGCCCGTTCAAATCAATTGGATATCCTTGATAGCCTGGAAATCCTAATGGATATGCTTGTAGCCCGTTCAAATCAGGTGGGTATACCCTTAATCTGAAAAATCAAGAGGGTGTGTCTCATAGTCTCGAAATCGAGATTGTAACATTTGAAAAGAAATTTGTACAAGCAATTATACGGGACTGGATGTAAGAGAAATTTGAACCAATATAAAATCTCCAGTGTCATCTCTTTACTTTACTTTATTGCTTTTACTTTATCTATAATTACATCTATGATTGATTGTTTATATAATTTTGTGTTGAAAATCTATCATTCAATATTAAACTTGAAAGAAATTTAAAAAGGTTTACAAACGTTAGAAAATACAATTCATCCCTTCTAGTGTTTAATCAGCCTTAAGATCCATAATTCCACAACACACTTGGTATTAAAGCACTAGGTTTTCAAAAACTCGTAATTTATTTTTGAAAAGTTTAATGGCTAGCAACACTGTTGGTTTGTTTACTAACACTTCTGTCGAAGGACAATCTACTACTAGACCCCTACTTTTTAATAGCAATAACTGCACTACTGGTCATGTAGAATGAAAATTTATTTACAGTCTAATGGTTTAGATATTTGAAATGTTACACAAAAAGAGTACACTGAACCCGAAACTAAATTTGCATAATGGACTACCGACCAAGAGACACTTGCATAGAATAATTATAAAGCCATGAATATTTCATTTTGTTTACTAGATAAAAATGAATTTAATAGAGTCTTTAGTTATAAGTCTACATATGAAATTTGAAGAACACTACCAGTTACACACGAGGGCACTAGAAAAGTAAAGTAGACTAAATTTTCCATGTCAACTAATCAGTTTCAGTTGTTCAAAATGAATCCAAATGAGTCTATTTCTAACATGTACTGTAGATTTCAAGATATAATACATTCATTGGTTGCATTGGGCAAAAAAATTTCTGAAGAGGACCAAGTTAGAAAATCCTCAATTCATTCTCTTGAGAGTGAGATCAAAAGACACTAGCAATTGAAGAGGCTAATGATATTAATACTTTAAAATTGAAGAATTAATAGGCAAATTAATATCCTATAAAGCAAAATTGCAGCGAAGAAAGGAAAGTAAGGTAATAGAATAAAAATCCATAACGTTCAATGCAATAACTGACGACAGGATTCGGACGATGACAATGATGAGGAAATTATTTTCATGACCATAAATTTTTTAAAAATTCCTGAAGTATAGAAAGATGAACAACTTTTGAAAACCCGAAACCAAGACGTTTGGATTTGGAACTACAACTAGATGTTTCAACTGTGTTGAACACGAGCATTTTCAAAAAGACTTTCTGCATCCAAATAAATCAAAGATCTCACCAATTAATGATTCATCTAGAAAAAGAAAGAGGGCTTATAGAGCAATATTAGATAATTCAGACACATCCTCAAGTGACATTGAACCAGATACGTACTGAGAATATGAATGTGTGTTTCACGGCTATAGCAGACTAGTCAGAACCGATCAACAAAAAGCTGCAAAAAGGTTCCTTTTATTCAATAATTCTCATTTTATTTTTTGGTAGATTTTGGTTTTTGGGAACATATAGATTAATGATAGTATTAGATGAATATAAGTATATAATTTTATATGGATCCGCAGTAGTGGCGCAGTGGTAGAGACCCTTGCAACCTGTTAACGAGGTCGCGAGTTCGATACCCATCTACACTACTTCCTCAAGGCGGGAAGTTGTATTTCCTGCATAACCAAAATCGGTTAGGAAATGAATGCTTCCTACAGGGCATGCTTAACCTATCATTCCTAGCTTTAGTCAGACCAGCTGGGGTGGGGCTCTGCTCTTCACAGTGGAGTTTTTTTAAAGTATATAATTGTGTATATATATAGAAATATATTAGCCTTCTTTTATTTTTTAAAATTTCAAGCTATATGTCAACATATCCACATGTCATATGTCGACATACATGCCAAAAAACAGAAAGTTGAAATTCTAACTCAAATTTCAAATTTCCCATTCTTTTGCAATTACTTCCATATTCTAAAAAGACACCTTTCTGATTAGAGAACATGACTCTTCACTTTCTATTAATTAAATCTATCTCTATCCATTCATTCACTCACTTTATTTCAAATTTCAAATATCTCTTCATTATCTTATCTCCTCAAAAACTCAAAAATAACTTCCTCTAGTCAGAATCCTAAGACCATAAGGCACTCTAAAAAAAAATAAAAGCTTTCTCTTCAATGAGAAAGATGCCATGAAACCTATATGGATATACTACTTTTCAAAAAAGTTTCTCTTAGAAGACTTGCTAAATTCGAAGATTTTTCTCTTATGGTTTACAAGATCTTTGTTTTAAAAATGAAATTCTTGGCTTAATTAAAGTTTCTCAAAATGATTTTGTTTGTTATCCAGATTTGGTCAAAATATTTTATGCAAATTAAATGGAATTTTTTTTCAAGGACAAGAATGACAAATTTGGAGTAGTGTTAATGGTACTTAAATTGTTTTCAATTATGAACTTTTAGGTAATATTCTTGGTCGTAAATATGGTGGAATTGGCCTCTCTGCTTTTCAAATCGATGAACAAAATCATGAAGTTTTTCAAAATATTTTCGAAAGTGGTGTAGAATTTGAATTTAAACACAAGAATCTTCAACTAAAATCAAGACGTATGAATCTTATTTTACAAAAAATATCACTTCGAAAATGGGTAGTTAAGATATATTTACTCAAAAAAAATTTAAATCTCTTTTCGGTATCTATGGTCATTACAACATCAATTGGACATAAGTCATTTTAGATGACCTTGTTCAAAAGAACACTTCTAGACATGCGAACACACTATTTCATGGTGTATATCTTACTAAAATTTTCATATATTTTGGTGTTGATTTAATAGGAGAAAAATCTATTCGTCGAAAAGTTTTCATAAAGAAAATATCTCACTTATGCACATTCCACCATTTTTCGAACCATATGAGACACTTCCCGAAAAGGAACAAAGGTTGACATTTGAAGAAGAATAAGAAATTTAAGAAGAATAAGAAGAAGAAGACAACGAAATGGAAATGAAAGAAGAAGAGGAGGAGGAGGAGAAGGAGGAGGAAGTGGATACTTCCTTAGAAAGTTTTGACAAACTATCATGTCCCTCTAATAAAGAGATCCTAAGGAACTAAGAAAAGCTTCTCAAAAACCAAAAGAAGCTTAAGAGATCATTTAGTAAAAAGTCCACCTCTCTTTCCAACAAAGTGGACAAATACTTTGGAAAGATCATTCGCAAACTTGATGGCTCTTCATCATCCTCATCTACGTCTTTCTAAGCCTAACTAGTTGTTTCCTTATGATATCTAGCTTCGTATTATGTGCTTTTAGTTTAAGTTTGGGTTTTTTTATGTATTGTCTTTTATTTTTGAAATCCATGATCTTTTAATTCTAAGTAACGAAAATATATCTATTACCGTCCTATGTTGTCTATTAATCTCTAAAAGTTATAAAAATGTAATGGCATAATTTTAAAACAAAAGCTATAATAAAAACATAAATTTTGCAATTTACGACATGTATGTCTACATACATGTTCTCTATATGTCGACATATAACGACCAGATGGAAAAAAAAACTTTAAAATTCAAAAATAAGTAACTACCACCTATTCAACTCATTCCAAACGACTTTCCACTTCTATATAAGTCTATTTCTGCCAGAAAACTCACTCATCATTTTATTCTATGCTCTCTTTTCATTATCAAATATAATTTTACAAATATATCTTCTCCACATCAGAAATTATATGACAATCCTGAACAAACTCTACCTCCTAAGGATATTCTCTCTTTTATCTTAAGAAATCGAAGGCATTCGAAGCTAAGTCAAATTCATATGATCAAGGAACAAGAAAAGCATTTCGATGCCATTCGATGGATGATTTCTTCCTTAATCAAAGATGAACCATCCAGCAACCCACAGTGCATATCAACAAGGATAATAAAGATTAGAATGCCATCAAAGCAGATCCAATCTTTGAGCATGACAATTAGGTTGAAGTTCTACTAAACGTCTAGTTATTAGGTTTGAAATTAATATGTAAATATATACATACCATTAGGATTTGGTTTAATTGATTTGGTGTGTATATTTGGATTGGATTTGATTGGTTTGGATTGTCTACACTAAGGATTAATATTTTGATTTGAGTGAATAGATTTGGATTGGTTTTTGTGTATTGGATTTGTATAGTTTGAATTGGATAAATAAAATCTTATTTATAAGTCTTCACTATCATACTAAATCATATTTATTATAAAATGGATCATTATTTCTACGTGTATCATATAATCATCATGTATATATATCATCATATATCTTAAAATCATCATAACCATATAAATCATATTTAACTTAGTTATTGATTTTGAATCTGAAATTTCTATGTACTTAAATTAGAGGGAGTTTTTTAGTTTTTCATCCATTTTTATCGATGACAAAGGGGGAGAAAAATATAAAATGTACATATGCATATATTCAGGGTGAGTCATATCATATTATATATATATATATGATATTAATGGTTGCCATCATCAAACACGGGGAGCCTGTTAATACCTTAGTTATTGATTTTAATGATAACAACCTTAATAAAAATATATATTCATATGAAATATGGATACCAATGTTTTGCCAAGTTATATAGCATATAGTGCAAGATATTATACATGTATTGAATTGAAGACCGTACAATATAAAGACTTAAGGATGGACATGAAGATTCATGAGTATAAAGATCAAGATATGAAGATTTCAAGGCTATAGTATAATACATAGAGTCATAAAATATTGTTAAAGTCCCCGGTAGCAATCTTTGATTTCTATTTCCTATTTTTGTATCCTTTATTTTTAAAACAAAATATTTTTAAACATATTAAAAATATTTTATAAAAGTTTTTAAAGTTTAAAATGTTTATAAAATATGTTTAAATTAGTTTACATAATATCAAATAATTTTACTAAGTGTAGTATTTATAAAATGTTTTAAAAAGAATTTTTTTTTCAAAAATCAAATACACATGTCGATGTATGTATACTAGGTATGTCAGCATACATGTCGCAAAATAGTTTTTCAAATTTTGAAATGAAGTGTTTATTCGTCGCAACTCTTCACAACGGATGCATCTGTTTACGTATTATATATATAGGGTTTTAAACGAATTTTTCGGTAGTTATTGTCTTGTTTTATACCCACTTCTTACTCTATAAAAATCTTCATTGAAAATATACAAAATTCTCTTCAAAATCAAGTAGAATCAATTCATATCTTTATGTATTGATTCAATATTACTTTCTTATTATTTTGAAATCATCCCTCTCAAATCAAAGATCAAATGTTGTCCAAGAGGCTATAGGGTCCATTGTATCCAAAGTTCAAAAATTGTCTTTGGAAAAACCATCAAACTCTATTTGCATTTGCCTGTGTATGATTGTAGCCCGTTCAAATCAATTGAGTGTGCTTGGTAACCTGGAAACCGAGCGGGTATGCTTGTAGCCCGTTCAAATCAAGTGGGTGTACCTCGAGCTCGGAAAATTAGGAGGGTGCATTTTGTAGTCTCGGAATCGAGGTTATAATTGGGTTTGCCTTCTGCTCATTAAAGATTGGCATTTTAAAAGAAATCCATATATGATATTGTACGGGACTAGATGTAGGAGAAATCCAAACTAGTATAAAATTCCTAGTGTCACCTCTATAACTCTCTGCTTTGCTTTGTTGCTTTTATTTTATCTGTGATTGCATCTGTGATTGATTGTTGATATAATTCCATGTTGAAAATCTGTGATTCAATATTAACTAAAAAGTAATTTAAAAAGGTTTACAAAAGTTAGAAAAATACTATTCACCTCCTCCTCTAATGTTTAATTAGTCTTAAGATCCATAGTTCTACAACCCACATGTTCAACAAGTGCCTGAACACCAAGCACTTGTTGAACAAGTGCCTTATTCTATTTCTTTTAGGCAAATCAATAGGATTGCATAATTTGTATCCCCATAAAATGTAATTCTGAATGAAAATGCCCTACTATATACAAAGACAGATAATAAATTCATATGGCTTCGATACGGTAAATTCTATTTATCTAAAACTCTATGGGAGAATATTCTAAAGGACAAATTATCTTAATAATTTAAGCATAAGGACACAAGCTTAATTTTTTTGCTACAAGGGCATGTCCAAAGTCCAATTACAAAATAAATCATTCCCTAAACTGAAAACAAAGTTTTCTATTTTGTTCCACTCTTCGCTCTCTTTTCAATTTCAAATTTTTTTCTTCGATTCACTCCCAAAATTCAAAATCAATATTGCCTCAAACTAGAAGGACACCAACAGACCCTCAAACTTCAACACCTAACGAAAAATCATCAAAAATCCATCAGTAATGCCCAATTACAAACATCGAAAACCTATGCTAAAATGCCTCAAAGTCGCATATGCAAAGACAAACCTAAAATTACCGAACTACTAATTGAAGAAGAAGCATAACAAAAGTTAGAAAGAAGAAAAAAGAGAAGAAACGAATAGCTAATAGCAACGTTGATAATTTGGTCATGATAGCAAAAAATTATTTACTGTACAAACCAAATTTTCTTTTAGTTAATTAAAAGTCTGCTTCAGATCAAAACCGATAGCTACATGCACAAAAACTGATATTGCCATATGTAACATAAAAAAACAAAATAATTATCATTGATGTTAAAAACTTTACCTATAGGCACTAAAACTAATATTACAACTAATGCTAACACTGGTACTAATACTTTTATCTATTTCATTTCAAAACATATTATCAGTTTACATCATTATCTCTTAAATATAATGTTATATATTTGTTATGTACCTAATACTACAATTGATGCAAATTGATACTAACAATATATTTTGCTTCAAACATGGTTGATTGTGGAATATACACTATGATATGTACCATATCACTGAACAAAAGACAAATACCAATCAAGTTAAAACCTGAAGCTGTGTTGCAAACCAGAGTAAGAATTGTATTAGAGATACTGACAGACAACAAGCACTACTGGAGTTTATCTGATTTCATGTCAAGACAGGAAGAAAATGAAAATATACGTAAGTAAATTTGTTATAAAATCTGCTTTGTTATTTGGTTACAACTAATATACATTTGTGATGTTATGTTAGAACTAATTGAAGTTAGCCTTACTTTAGATATAAACACTTGCTTGTTGAAATTTTATCAATTTGTTGTAAAAACAACTGTGATCTTATTTATGATGTTGTAAACATTAACATTGTTTAATTGTACCTATAAATATTATGTGATGCTATGTCATGACTTTATTTTATTTGTAGTTAGCCATTTGCATACAAAATATGGTAAAATATAGTAATATACCAATATTGCAATTAGCCATTTACATGAAAAAAAAAATCATACTTTGTAACTTGTGTTCTACTACACATTTTAGTATCAAAAAATTTCTTCAAACTAAACTACTATGCATGTTGATTTCTATATAAATACATATATTTAACTTACATTTGAATGTTATATTGCACAACCAAATCGATAAGGATATAAAATAAATCAAAAGCGTACTGTAATAATTATTGCAAAATAAGTAAAAAAACAAAATTAAACAAAACTAATACCATAAGACTAAAAAAATGATACATAAGTTGTTATACCTGAAACTGATACTAATAGCATGAAAAAATCGATACTATATTTTGTTAAAAATTGATACCACATTTTGTTATACCTGAAGTTGATACCAATAGCATGTAAAAACTTATACCATATTTTGTTATACCTGAAATTGGTACTAATAACATGCAAAATCTAATACCATATTTTGTTATACCTGAAGCTGATACTAGTAGTATACAAAAAATGGTACAAAAGAACTAATATTGAATAAACTATGGAGCATCACCATATGATTACTTACCGCTTACCGTACCACCTTATCTTATAACTCATAACAACATCGTTGAGCATCTCATATTGCTCACCAATCATCGATTAAAGCAAAAATAACAATAGGTAAAAAAATGGTACTATATAGTATCATTACTAGCTAAGCAGGTACGTATGGAAACCAATCTATAATCGAGATAGATTGGTTAATCGAGTTACCATCAAATGCAAAAGCTAACCGAATGAACAACCTAATTGGGTACGTATAGATGCAAAAGGTAATCAGATACACAACTTAATCGGGTACATATGGATGCAAAAGCTAACCGGATATACTACCTAATCGAGTACGTATGGAAGAAAATTTGTAACCGAGAAGATTGGTTAATCGAGCTTACCATCATATGCAAAAGCTAACCGGATACACAACCTAATCGGATACATACAGTTGCAAAAGCTAATTGGATGCACGACCTAATCGAACAATCACAGATGCAAAAACTAATCGGATGAATAAGCTAATCGAGTACATACAAAAGCAAAAGCTAATCAGATGCACTAACTAATCGGGTACATAAGGATGAAAAAACTAATCGGACACACCACCTAATCGGGTACATAAGGATGCAAAAGCTAATCGGATGCACCACCTAATCGGGTACATATGGATGTACAAGATAACTAAATGCACTAACGAATTAGGTGCGTATGGAAGCAAATCTATAACCGAGATAGATTGGTTAACCGATTTTACCATCGAATTCAAAAGCTAACTTGATGCACAACCAAATCGTGTACATACAAATGCAAAAGCTAACTAGATGCACAACTTAATCAGGTACACATGGATGCAAAAGCTAATCGGATGCACAACCTAATCAGGTACATACGGATGCAAAAGCTAACCAGATGCATTACCTAATCCTAATCCTAATCCGGTGCATATGGATGCAAAAGCTAACCGAATGCACCTAATTGGGTACATATGGAAACCAATCTATAATTGAGATTGGTTGATTGAGCTAACCATAACCATCGAATGCAAATGCTAAACAGATGCACAACCTAATCATGTACATATAGATGTAAAAGTTAACTGGATGCACAACCTAATCGAGTACATATGATGCAAAAGCTAACTGAATGCGTAACCTAATTGAGTACATATGGATGCAAAAGCTAAGTGGAAGAATAACCTAATCGGATACATTTGGTAGCACTACTTAATCGAGCACTAAAATTCGTAAAAAGTTACTATAAAATGACATTATGAGCAGAATTATACATAACCATATTTTTTAAAAAACAAAAAAGATTACTACACAGTATCACTACTAAACACATCTACAAAAAACTATAATAGTTTAAAGTGCTACTACAATTTAAGAAAAACTACTATAAATCAAAACTATTATTATTCTACTATAAAATAACATTATGAATAGAAATATACAAAAGTATATTTATTTAAAGAAACAAAAAATGATATTATACAGTATGATTACCATACACTTATAAAAAAGCTACAATATAACCTTCTACTACAAGTGTATAAAAGCTACTACAATTCCCAAACCCCTGCTATAATTTATAAAATGCTTCTATGAAATAACATTGCAAATAGAAATATACATAAATTTAATCTATTTAAAAAACAAACAATGATACTACACACATCTAAAAGGATAGTACAAAATGGTAATGCAAAATGATCAAATGATACTACAACCTATTCGGGTACATATGAATGCAAAAGCTAACCAAATACACTACAAAATGATATTGCAAAATGATGAAATGATATTACAAAAAACTAATACCCGACTTAATCAATATACAAATATTGAAAATAATAATTCAAAATAACCTACACACAAATAAATGTCAAAACTGATACTGGTACTACTATTAAACTGATAGTGAAACTGGAACTAGAAATGATACTATATGACCATGTTCAATTACAAAGAACAAATCAATGTCAAATTAAAAATATGCTAAAATGAATACACTTTTACAACCAGGTTCAATTATAGTAAATTGCTGTAAAAAAGTCATACAACCAATTATAAATCTCGAAAAATTCATAACCTCATGAAAACAAATCATGTCTTCTTAGAAGCTTGACAATTACGTTTATTATAACCAAATTGCTTGCATACACCACATCTATTTTGCTTATTTTGAAAATATGCAAATCCTCCTATGTGTTTGATAGAAGGTCTACCAGCATCATATTTCTTCTTAGGTGACTTAATAACATTTTCAATAATAGCATCAACAATATGCTTATCAAAATTAGGAATATGATTGATAACATTATCATCAATACAAACATAACAAGAAGGATATTGTCACGACTACAAAAAAATATCAATAAAAAAATGTTTACTTCAGTTTATCATTTTTATTCTATAGCAATATTATTTTCTTTATATAACAAAAACAGAAACAAAATAGATATCAAAGAAATTATAAAAATGATACCTAACTGACACTAAAACTAAAACTCTAACTGATACTGACACTGATACTAGAACCAATAATTAATTTCAGAACATGTTATGTGTTTGCATCATAATCTCTTTTATACCATACCATATACTTGTTATATACATAATGCATTGAGTCGAATTAAATGGTACACAAACAATTTTAATAACTTAGTCACAATAGAAAAAGGATGACCATTGTACAAAGCAAACTTTCTACAGTTCATTTAATGTTTGCTCTATATTATCATGTTTGCTTTGTAACAACATAATTTTTTATATGCTCAAACAGAAAAAGGATTAGTACTATTCCAGTATATAGAACTGTGAAAAATGATGCTTAGGAATACTAAAAGACATAGATACAAATTGATGCATAACAGAGGTATTGCAATTTACTAATAGTATATTTGCCTGCAAGCCAAATTGGTCGTGGCATATACGTCATTGAACATAAACTAAATATCAAACAATTTAAAACACATAAGAGACAATGCTGCACAAAAAAAAAAAAAAAAACAGAATTACCTGCTGATGCTTTCCAAATTTGCCATAGAATATCAGAAAGATAAACGCAGCAATAAAGCTAAATTTCAAATCAAAACAGAAATAGAAAAAGGAATTAAAAATGGCCCAAATCAAACAATCAAACGTCCATAGAAGGAAATATTAAAACAGAGTCAAAGAATTGTACCTAAATTTGAAAATTACAATACCGATGAAAGAAATGAGAGATGCAATTAGGAAGAAGAAGAAATTCGCGTAAGAGAACAAAGAAATGATTAAGAAGAGAGTAAAAATAATTTCAATGTGCAACATAGATGGAGAAGGAAAAATAAAACGACTGCGTGGCCTAAAAATAAAAACTAGAGTGGTTTGGAAAATTTGAACGTTTTTTGTGGTTGACGGAAAACTATTAGTATAGTTCTTAAAAAACCTTTGAAAATGTCCCCGAGAATATTTCCTAAAATCCTATTTCCTTTAGTAGTTTGAATATTAGGTTTGTGTGTATTGCTCAGGTTAATTGTTACAAGCTTAATGGCTCTCCTCTTCTTGCAGCTTCTATCACTCTCTTGATTTCTCTCCATCATCTTTCTTCGTTAGCTTCTATTAAAATCTCTTTTCTTCAAAATATTATTTTTCACTGCTAATTACATAGCGATACTAGATTATAATCATTTAATATAATGGGGTCTCTCCTCGGAGATTTGCCCTCTTTCGATCCTCGCAATTTCAGTCAACTTCAGCAATCTGACCGTGCTGCACAACCTTCAGTAAGTTATTTATTTATTATTGCTGACAGTATTTATTTATTTATTTATTATTATTATTATTTTTGACCAGAATCGTTAAATTTGTGAGAAATAAACCCTTTTGTGATTGTTACTTTAAATTCCTTTTGGGGTTTGTTTGTGTTTCCATTAAATACCAGTGTAATATATATTTTTCAACGCATAGTAACTGGGAAGACGGTTTAAAGCCTTTTTTTGACAACTACTTATTTTATATCTCCTTAAAATTGATGGAATAGTAGTTTTTCAGTTGTTTGATTGAATAATAATCTGTAGAAGTGTTTAGATAAATTTGAGTTTTAAGTTAAAATAAATTAGTTTCAGGGCTGTCTCAACCGAATCAGAGGCCTTAATCAACGTTAGCTAGTTAGAACTTTGGATGTACTTGAATAAAATAGCAGGCTTTCTTTAATATTGATATCTATTTGCTTTACAACATAAAAATTGTTGGCTTGAATTGGATTATAACCAACATTAAAAATTATATGAAAGATCTTTTTTTTAATGCTGAAGTTATCGAATACAATTTTTTCCAAAAGCTGTGTATGAAATGAAAACAAAGTGTTGAGCTATTTCAAAAAAACAATGAAACAAATAAGCAACTTAAATATCAACAACGCAAAGTTCATAATTTGATAGAAATTAGTGTTATACCTCTATATCAGTTTATGTTTGTGGTATATACCATTTCAGTTCAAGTCACTTGTAAAATATACTTTCTTATCATTTAACCTATATGATAGTGGGCCCTCTTTCTAGCTTGGGGCCCTAGGAAAATGCCTAACCAGCCTTGTAATCGAGCCGGCAGTGATTAGTTTTGGCATTGGTAAAAATGAATCTTCGGTACTAATGAAAGACATTGATTGCCTAGAATTTTAACCGCATGTAGAGTGACATAAATAACCAAGGTTCGAAGTTCCGGTTTCCGTTTCCGTTCCGGTCAGTTGAAAAAATCAAAATTCCGGTTCCGTTTAGGGATTTCTGGAAATTCCGTTTTAATTTCGGTTTGTGAATTCTAGTACATTTTTGTTATAAATACGCAAATACGTATGCAACACTGATAGTCAATTACACTAAATTATTCAAGTGACATAGAAGTTACAAAACATACAACATAAAAATTTAATACCAAAAGCTATTTCTCTGAGCATCATGTAAATTTTGTTCATCGCTCTCTTCATCTTGTGATGGATTATAATATGTTGAAAAAGCATACTGCTGTATGTGATCCGAACTTAAAAATGTCGTCATCATATTATCAAAGGGTGAGGGTTCATCTTGGCTACTTGATGGCTCATCAGCATACGGTTGATTTAACCCACAATACGAATAACCTCCGGTATAGTCAGACGTAGAATACCTAAAACTCGGGACATTGTTAGAAATATATCTGCCATCATAATTCCCTTGGTCTTCATGTACAACGTTCAAATTTCCATCTCTTCGTCGACTATAGTCATCTACTTCATAATTTTGGATATGTCTTTGAGAATCATCAAAAGTGGAACCAACGCTATAACCACTAGAACCAATACCGTCACCACCAGCATTACCTGAATCATCATTTGATGAACTATCATTTTCAGTATTTTCTGCAGATACATTATCATTGTCTGACCAAGGATTATCGCTTGCATTATCAAGTAGTGGATTCTCAGCTTCTCTAGTCCATTCTGCAAGTGGATCCTCCCCATGAAAGATGTAATCCAAATTAACAAGTTGGTCGGTTGTTTGTTGGCGTTTAGCATGTCGTACTCTTAATCGCATGTTATAATGTATGGATATCAATTTTTCTAAGTTCTCCATTTTTATTCTGTTTCTCAGCTTTGTATGAATCATTGCAAATGTTGTCCAGTTTCTTTCACAGTTTGAAGAAGAAACCGTTTGGCTAAGAATGCACATTGCTAAATGTGTTAAATTTGGAGCAGCTTCTCTGCCAATTATTGACCACCATATAGCGAGAAGACATGACTTAACTGCTTATTTTGCTTTTGCAGAACCAAACACACCAAGTTTCATTCTGTATTTTTCCACCTACACAACATTTATTAATAGACATGTCATAATTTGAAAAAGAATCATAAGTAGTTGAGTATTATGTTTTATTACCTCTTTCGAAATTTCAATTTACATAGCAATATCTGGTATCATTCTTTCAAGGATGTTTGTCCATCCATTTAAAACTTCATCATCATTTGTTGCTTTATCTCCATATTGAATTTGGGGATTGAGAAAATAACCTAAAAGAATTGAATGGTTAAAAGAATGTATTAACATGATACGCATTCGTATAATTGTGTAATAGCTAAAAGAATTACCTGCTGCATGAATAGGTCGATGCAACTGTCTCTCCCATCTTTTATCGATTATATCCCACCATCTTTGATACTGTCTTGAACCGACATTTTTCTTAATTAATTCCTTCGCTCGATCCATTGCTTCGTACAAATATCCCATCTCTGCTTTATCATCATTGTCCACCATTCTTGAAACTTTTACAAGTGGACCAAACACGAGAATAATGGCAGCAATGTTAGCCCAAAATTTATCGCTATGAATCAAGTTATAGACAAGAATTGCTGTTTTTTTGTCTTTAGGACCGAGTTTTGGAATCTTTGCACTCCACTCCCTCGAATAGATCATCCTTCTCAAATTCTCTTTATGTGTGTATATGGATTCTAATGCAATAAAGTGAGTAGCGAACCTGGTTACCGCTGGCCGAATTAATTCTTTGTTGTTTGTTTCTTTTCTCATTATTGTAAGTAGCCAACCATGATTGTATATGAATCCTGTTATTGACTGGCAAATTTGATATAATAATTTTTACCTCGGCTTCTTTCGAAATATCCTCTAAAATCAAATCGATGCAATGTGCTGCACATGGTGTCCAATATAGTTGTCTTCTTTTTTCCATTAGTAATTGACCAACAGCTTTATAATTTGCTCCATTGTCAGTTAGTATTTGCACAATTCTATCTTCTCCAATAAAATTAACGACATTATCCATTAGACCACAAATATACTGAGCACTTTGAAATTTGTCAGTGGCGTCTACAGATTTAAGAAAGACGGTTCCTTGAGTGGAGCACACAAGAAAATTTATGATTTTTCTTCTACTTTGTGTGCTCCAACCATCGCACATCAATGTGCAACCATACTCATCCCAAAATTTGGAGTAAGTATCAATATGTTGTTTGATTTCAGCGCACTCTAAATCTAAATAAGTTTTCGAAAGTTCCCCTGGAGTGGGTGGTTTGACTCCAGGACCAGCTTCTGCAATTGCATCAACCATTGTTTGATAATAAGGACTACTTGCAGCATTATGGGCAATATGGTTAAAATAAAAAATTTGTAGATATTGCACGTCCTATATGTTTTTTGGCATCTTTAATGCCTTTTATTGTAGTTTTAATTGAAGGTTGAGATCTACCTCCTCGTGTTTGAACATATGAATCTATCCTGAAAGCTGCACGTATCTCAAAATCATTATCCACTCTTAAGGATTTAGAACGATCGGTGCGCTTTACTCCGCTGGATCCTACGCCTGAACGTCGTCTTTCATCACTAATATAAGATTCTTTACTTGCTTGAAAGGCATGTTGAATATCTCTATCATCTTCATTTCCATCACTTCCAACGTCTGAATTTTGTTGTTCGGACATGCTCATCAATTCTTCTTGCACACGTTGTTTTTCAAGCTTCCCCTGGCTTCGTTCGTTTCTCTTTTTGATTAGATGTTCCCGTATTAGTTTTCTGACTTCTTTAAGAACGTTTGGACATGGTGCAACATCGCCAGCCATTGCTGTCAAATGTTCTTTCATACGTGTTACACCTCCACCAGAAATTTCTTTATTGCAAAAATTGCACTTCGTTTTCTTTTTATTGATACCTACTGCCGTACAGTAATTCCAGACAATATCACGATTTGCCATATCCAAGCACCTAAATAATAAACAAAATTATATAAATTATATAACATAAATTTGTTAATATCAACTTCAATTAACTAAAAAAAATTATAATAAAAAACAATGAACATATGCTTAAAGTAATTGTCCACTAACCTAATTCTAAAGGCTAGGTATTTTTTTTTCCAGCTAAACTGTGCACATATTTTGCATAGGTGAAATCTATTCCAGCTAAACTGCAAATTGGCCATTGTTGTTGATTCTTTTCATTTGGAGCCTATATTTATTGAATGTAAATCCAAAACACATCTTGAAACACATTGCAATGATATTTATTGAATTCATCTTGCAGCAAACAACAGCGGTATTAAGCTGAAAAGTTGGATGTAAATAATTTATAAAACGGGAAAAAGAAAGCACTGGAAATAAAATGAGAAAAAAACGAAATATTTGCCATGCCGGCAGCAACCCTGATTCTAAAGGCTAGGTAAACAGCCAATTAAAGCCCAAACCCACTTTATATTTCCTCCCTAAATATTTTCTCCCTAAATCATTTGACCCGCTCGAAGCCGCCTACATTTTTTCACGTTTCCAGAATTCAAAAACCAGACGCGAAAGGGAAAAGGGGAAAAAAATGGATACCTGCTTCAGATTAAATTCGATTGCTTCCAGACACGAATTGATACCCGCTTCAAATTCCAGACACGAATTCCAGTTATCAAACTCGATTGCTTTCAGACACGAATTCCAGATTAAATTCGATTGTTTCCAGACGCGAATTCCAGTTATCAAATATTTTCTTCAGAGTAAATTCAGTTGCTCACGGCTTCGAATCGGTGAGTTTATGTGTATTGTTTTGAGATAGTTATGCTTTTTATAGGCTAATATTTGATTCCTTCGCCAATTTGATTGTTGAGCCCGTGATTTATTCTCTGATTTTTTGAGCAAAACGTTAAACTTGAATTGATTGAAGATTCCTGATTTATGAATGAAATGATTTAAAGTTGTTTTGCTTTTACAGTTTTTACTTTACTATTTTTTTTTCCTCTTGATTCTTTGACAGTAAATGATTTAAAGTTTTTTGTTTACTGATGATTTAAAGGCTGCTAAGATTCTTTGATTGTTTTTTTTTTGTTTTTTTTTTTTTTTGTGCTGATGACGGAACGGGATTTTTTGGCGATTCCGTTCCGGTCATCGCCGGAACCGGGCCGAGATGGTCGGAGTTCCGGCAAGCCGGACGGAATGTGAAACCTTGTAAATAACCCTTTGAATTTTCTTGAGAGGGACATCAAGCAGGAAGAGAGAAAATGAGAGTCGATGAGGGTTGCCTCTAAATGTCACAAATGAAGCCTTTTAGTTGAAGCAAACAAGATCTGACGTGTGCATGTATACGCACATTGTGTGTGTTGTTATACTCTCTGTAGTCAAAGCGCTCGCCTAGGCACGCGGCACGCCTAGGTGCCAAAAAGCCCTAGGCGCTAGCCTAAGGCTTTTTTCTGTTTTCAGGCGCCGGAGATTGGCAAGGCACCAATAAAGCGCGCTAGGCGACGAAGCGACGAAAAAGCGAAGCCCCAATTAAGCACGCTTTAGTTAATTGAGGGATGACTTAGGGCTTTGGCCCAAAACCTTAAAAATCGAACGCGATAGTGGCTTAATTGAGCTGCTGTTCGTAACAAAAAAACTCTACTGCCCTCGATCTCGACTCTCGAGCTGCTACCGAAACTCGACCAAAACCCCCACCGCCGCCGACCCTACTGCCGCCGACCGAAGCTCCACTGCCGCCGACCCTACTACCGCCGACTCTCAACCCTAAAAACCGATGCCGCTGATCTTGAACCAGAGGTATATTTTTAAATTTGGTTGAAGTTTTAAATTTTTTTATGAGCTGATTTTATTTTAAATAACTATTTTGATTTTAAAAACCGATTTTAAGTTTAAATTAGTTTAAATTATGAAGTTAAAAACTGATTTTAAATGTTATTAATTTTAAATTAAATTATAAAGTTTAGTTTAAATTGAGTTTAAGTTATCAAGTTTTGATTTTAAATTCAGTTTAAGACTTTAAGTTACTTTTAAATTTAGATTGAATTTTAAAATGCAGTTTTTACTTTTTTTTAAATGCAGTTTTTAAAATGCAGTTTATTTAAAATTAAATCCACATTTTAGCTTAATTTAAATGTTTAAGTTAAACTTTGAAATTGAATTTAAAGTTTTAACTTTTAAGTTTTAATTTCAGAATTTTAAAGGTAAAAGTTGAAAGTTTTATAGTTGACTTTAAAATTTTAACTTTAAATTGATTTTTAAAAAGCAGTTTTTAAAAATTAAAATGCAGTTATTTAAAATGCAGTTTTTTTAAATGCAGTTTTTAAAATGAATTTTAAAATTAAGTTAAAAGTTTTTACTCTCAATATTGCATTTATATATAAATATTTTAAGCCAAAATTGGAGTTTTTAAGCTTTTTTTAGGTGCAGTTTTTTTTTTTGCTGTAAAACAGCAAAACTGACCCTCAAGGCGCCTAAAAGAGCCCTAGGCGTCAAAAAGCGCTGCGCGAGGGCTTGGGGAATTTTCGCCCTTACTATACTGTTTATACTAGTGTATATAAAGGAAAGTGAAGGTGAAATATTATAGTACGACATGTTGTTTGAAGCAATAAAGTATTTGAGTCACTTACTTGTTGGATTATTTTAGAGGCTAGAGGGTTTGCTCAAATTTGATATTGTAAGTAGCTTGTGCTTCGCAAACACCCAAACACAAAAACAGTAGCTGATAAATCGTTTCAACTGCTGATAAGGAGTTTCTAACTTGATACTTATCAAAACGATTGCTATATCCATCAAATGTAATGAAAACCTCTGTTTCGATTAATAGCGCCTTGTATATCTGTCTTGAGCCCTTGCTACAACAACGTGTTAGAAGAAGTCAAATTACATATGCACATGGGTTCAGTATAATATCGCTGAAGGAATCAGCAATAGGTTTAGTTTGAAATCAATGGGTGCAGCACCAACACTAATGGTTGAACTAAACAAACAAGACGGAAGGAAAGAAAGGAAGAAATTCATTTACTTCTCTACATATCATATTTCTCTCATACCCTTGTATTGTACGTGTTTTGAAAACCATAACAATTTGGCTATGAATTACTCCAGTGGATGATGCATCATGTTTGTTGTACTCAACAAAATTTCTGCTTGTCATTCCAATATCATAGCAATAACACTTCATGATTGACACCGAAACAAGTACAATTATTTTAGACACTTTATGATCCCAAATTTTTGTTAGTGCAATCTGTCCAAAGGTGATTGCAAAGGGATGCATACTCATTGCATAATACAAGTTTTTCATGAAAACTGTCAATATGTTAAAATTCAACAAATCTGTGATTACGTCTATCTAGTTCTATGATCCACAATCCCAGTTTGGACTGTTAATTCCAAGAACGGATATCAATTGCAAAACCGTTATTTTGTAGGTCCATGTGTATGATGTTAGATCAGTGATTTCCAACGTATAAACATATGCCAGTCGTAAAGATCTGCATTGAGGGAACAACCCCCCCCCCCCCCCCCCCCTCCCCCTCCTTTTTTCCCCTTCTTATTCTGGTATGTTTTCATGATTATGTAGGATTTTAGTCACAATGTTTGGAATTGATTATTTCAGGTTTGATACCTTGTGCTGCTTAGCTTAGATATACTAATTTTGTTATGGTTATGGATTACAAACCCTAGCATACAGTAACTTAACCTTACATATAATTGTGTACAGATAGAAGGGGAAAGTACTCCAATATACTTTTTGCAGCATCAAACGTCTCACTTATATTTTGGTTATTGTTTTTCTCAACGCTTAGTTGCTTGGTCATGTGGCGTAGAATATTGAGAAACCCTTTGGACGTTTAGTCAATCTGATGTCTTAAGTTAACAACATTTTAGTCAATTTTTTGCATTAAGAAGACATGGTATTTTTAATTTAAACCTTTTTTTGGGTGAAAAGTATTGAGTTTATGCTAAGAGCTTTTATTATTCTATATTGAAATGTTTTGTTTTCATTCATCATCTTTAAGATTGCTTGTTCTTTCAGAAACTTACACCTGCAACCTACCGTCCTACTCATAGCAGATGTTATCCACCACCCCATCAAGGTACGTTTCATATAGTTTACATATTGTTTCGTTATTGAATCACATATTCAGTATAATTTTTATTTTATATATATTAAATACCTATACTTCAGTTCTCTACACATACATATATATATACACATACACACACACAGAGAGAGACACACACATACATATATACATAACCCCAAACAGTGCAACACCGCAAATACCCCTTGATTTCCACCACAAACTCCAATTTAAATAATAGTGGTAGTGATAAGAGAGAGAAGGAACTATTATTTAAATCGGAGCTTGTGGTGGAAATCGGGAGGCATTTGGAGTGCTGTTGAACGCTCATAGATATGCATTAATGCCTGCATGCCTGCCATGTATACATTTAACAGCCATTTCAGTTTCCTCCTTTTGGTGTTGTTAAAATTGTCATACACAGAATTTAAATTCCAATTTAAGATCTCAAGGGGGGGGGGGGGGGGGGTGTGGGGTTTCTTTATTATTATTATTGACGGAAGGAATGGGCTGCTATATTATTGCATTTGAATTTTAAACATATACTAGCTTTTTTATGGGAAGAATGGAACGTAATCTTTCCGGATCAGAGAGTTTTATTTAGGGAGAAATGAGAATTTTTCTACTGAAGTTACTGTTCAATAAATAAAGCTGCATAGGAATATTTTCTGTAGGTTACTAGTTTTTGTTGAATATTTCTCATGTTTAAGTAGTCAAAATATGTGTTTATATATTTATGTGCAACTTGAAGACCTATATCTTCAACTCATTATGCATGAATTGACGGCAAGCTTTCAATATCTTATGTTTGATAGCATACATAGTTTGGCTTCAATTATACCAAGATATTAACATTTGTTCACTTTGTTTCATATAGTGATATCAACTGAAGCCAGGAACATACTCTTAAGACAAATTTATAACAGAGGCGAAGATAAGGTCGATACTCTTGTAGTGTTATCTATTTTGGTGTATTTAAAGATTACAAACCCTGTCTTCATTTGTGCAGCTGAGATTGAAGAGAGCAGCTTCCGATGATCTCGCTCCAGAACATGGAAACAAGCAACTCAAAGGCACATTTGCAGAGGAAACTTATTGATGTTCATTACATAGCAGTTCCTTCTATTTACAATGTGTATATATCAAAAATATATGCATGTTTATAATGGATGATTTTACGAATTAAAGTGGGAGAAATTTATCCAATCTGTGTAAGCTATAAGCTTATATAAACAAACTATATTCAGTTACTTAGTAATGATTCTTTATCAGTTTGACGGTTCTCTCAGTTCATTTGGAACGAGAATTATTGTATGGGGGTGTTGAGTTGAATATAGACCTGTCAAAATTTGACCCAACCCATTAACCCAATCCATTTACCCTACTTATAAATGAGCTGGGTCAACCCATTTATGAATATCATAAAATGAGTTATGGGTTGGGTTGACCCATTTCTAAAAGGGTTAAAAATGGGTAATCCATTTACCCATTTATTATAAATATTACATTTTAATGTAAATTTAAAAAATAAGAATTTTGAACATACATTATAATATTTCATGAAGACTGACAGTTGTACTTAGAAAATAACAGTCTACCACATCCTCATATTTGAATCCACCTAGTGCAGAAGCCGCTATTTTTTCGTTCGAACTGCAATAACTTCTTCGTTCTAACTCGAAATCAAACAAGACTTCGACCGATCAACTTCAACTTAAATTACGGACAGTATGGAACACTTGGATATTTCATCGTGTGAACGCACACTGTAGTTCTCCAAGGAAACTGACAGTTGTACTTAGAAAATAACAGGTCACTACATCTCTATATTTGAACTCCGTCTAGTGCAGAAGCCGCTATTTTTTTGTTCGGACTACAATAACTCCTTCATTCTAATTCGGAATCAGGCGAGACTTCGATCGATCAACTCCCACCTAAATTACGGATAGTATATAACACTCGGATACTTGATCGTGTGAACGCACACTGTAGTTCTCCAAGGGAACTGGCAGTTGTACTTAGAAAATAACAGGCTACCACACCTGCATATTGAACTTCGTCTAGTGCAGAAGCCGCTATTTATTTGTTCAGACTGCAATAACTCCTCGTTCTAACTCGGAATCAGGCGAGACTTCGACCGATCAACTCTCACCTAAATTACGGACAGTATGGAATACTTGGATACTTCATCGTGTGAACGTATACTGTAGTTCTACAATGGGACTGACAGTTGTACTTAGAAAATAACAGGCTGCCACATCTGCATATTGAACTCCGCCTAGTGCAGAAGTCACTATTTTTTTTGTTCAGACTGCAATTACTCCTTCATTCTAACTCAGAATCAAGCGGGACTTCGACCGATTAACTACCACCTAAATTACGGATAGTATGTAACACTCGGTCACTTTATCGTGTGAACGCACACTGTAGTTCTCCAAGGAAACCGACGGTTGTACTTAGAAAATAATAAGCTACCACATCCCCATATTTGAATTTTAATGAAAATTAGAATTAAAATTTTAAATTTTTGTCGGATCTCAAAACATAAAACTTGAAATTAGAATTATTTTATATTCATTTGTTCTTTATTAGTCAAATTAAATTTAAATCTTTAAATGAGTTAAATGGATAACCCACTTATTAAGTGGATTGGGTCATAAATGAGTTGGGTCATAAATGGGTAAAAGAGAATGGGTCATAAATGGGTTGGGTCGAACTCGACCCGACCCATTTTGGCCCAACCCAACCCATTTGACAGGCCTAGTTGAATAAACATATGATTGGGATATAAGCAACAACATGCTTTTTTTTCCTTTTTTTCATTCTCTTATCAAAACATTACATTATTTTATGGTCTATTTTGTCAAATTAGCGTATGTTCTTGCTTCAAAATAACCATCCCCTTGTCAACAAAAAATACATAATTTTTAATAGGGTTTTTGACCAAGCCGATTTCAATCGAAAGTTAAATTGAAAGTTAGAACGTCAAAACGAAAACAAAATGATTCAAGTACTTTGGAAACATCATAAAAAGGGAATAAAAAGAAAATATCAAAAAATGAGTGAAAAAAGTTGGTTTGAGTTTTTCAACTTGACGTTTGGGGTCGGGTTTGAGTTGTACCTGAGCTAAACCTAGAAAAAACGAAGAAAAAGTCGAGTTGAGAAATAGCAAGGCAAGACAATATGTCTTGGTGTCAGACCCGAGGCAAACTCGGTTCAGACTTCAAGCAATCGTCACTAGTATATAACTTGATACTGATTCATTTAACTCTGTATCGAGTGTATTTATTTGGCTCTGACACACAAAACTATCATGTCAGACTCCAAGCAATCATTACTGAGTAGAACTCGGGTCGGACTCATGAAACTCTCAAGTCAAACTCTAAGCAATCGTTACCGAGTAGAACTTAGGTCCGACATATAAAACTCCTAGGTAGGACTCGAAACATTCTAACCTTTGGACGATCCCAAGCGAGCCCTGAAGCAAAAGCACAAACGACTCGGAACGGACACCAAGTCGGGTCTACCATGACCCAAAGCTAATGATTTTCACCGACATGGTTTTCGCCTTCATGATTCACTCCAACATGATTAGAACCGTTTAGAATAATGGTATGAAGTAACTCGACAAATAACAATGGAAACATGGTTAAGGAAATAACTCGGTGAAGAGTCATTTGGTTTGTGAAAAATTATTTCTTATCTCATTTCTGCCTCCCCAACTCTATATACTTCATATACTATTCACTAGGAGAAATTTCACTGGAATAGAGTTAAGAAAATAACTTAATACCATGCTATTTAGGACGGTACCGAGTCATTTCCCCCCCTCATTCCTCCTCCCAAACTCCGTACATCTCATGTACTATACCAACCACTCGGGTTCAAGAGGTTTTCCAAAGTTTGGATGACCAATTCCAAGAGTTGAAGAGAAGAAAACTAAGAAAGCCAGATAACTCAAGTGATAGTGGAACGATCACTAGAATCAACCAATAACCATGAAAAGAATATGAAAAAAAATCAACTTGAAGATAGAAGAGTAGTGCAAAAGAGTTGGAGCAATTTCCACTAAAAGAAATACTCGATACCGAGTTATTATTTTAACTCGGTGGACTCCGAGTTCACTTGTGCGACCTTGGGCTGACTCCTGGACTGTACTGCAAGTAGGCTTGTGACCCAACACATCCGTTTTCCTGTAAATATAAATCATAGGGCAACCAAAACAGGATCTACTCCCTAATTTTTCTTCTACACTCTGGATCTGGGACTACATTACTCTTCACTATCTTCCTCCCTCACAATAGTCACCAAGGCATCTATTCTTGGTAGTTCTAGGCCTAAGAACTTGTCAACTTCTTGTGTTTGTGACTCTAATTCTCCGTAATCCCATATAAGCACTCTTAGATCCATAACCAATAAAGCTATAACACGGATGTAGGCCAGAGATTGCCGAACCACTATAAAAATATTGTGTCTCTTGTTATTTTTCTTTTATTTCTATTGTTATCTGTTTGATCTAAGTCTCACAGGTTCTCCACAACTCATTTTTGGATGTTGATCCATTTTTGGCGTCAATATTTTTGTAATTTCGCTGAGAAAACTAAACTCAAACTTAGATCTAGCTTGCTATTGTGGATTTGGAGAGATCTAGTGGTTAGATCCAAAAAAATAGCTCTAAGAAGTTTAGGAACTTGCTGTTGAAGATCAATTACGCCTAGAAAAGAAAGATAAGCTTTTGGAAGATCCACAGGAATGATGGCTAATGGTGACGAAGGAAACACTCACCAAACGGATGTTAATAATGGAAATGCAATACCAGAATCCTCTACTCAACATGAAGTTATTACTAGAGGAGAGCTTAATAAGACGGTTCATTAACTCAACCAGAAGATGGTAGACAGCCAGAAAACTCTCATGGATAAGATGGATGCGTTCCTAACCTTGCAGCACCAACGACAAGAAGAGTTAGAAGAGAAAATTCTCCTGCAATAGAACAAGAGAGCTCTTCAGTTTCTGGCCTAAACAAGAGAGATGGGAAGCAAAAGTAGTAGGTAGGAACTACTGGAGTTGTAGGAATTGTTGCGGGAGGAAGTAGGAGCGCTTCCCTCATAAAAAAACAACTCGGCACCAAGACAAGACAACTCGATACCGACCCAAATATTTTACTTGATGATGCTCAGGAAGGAGATGCATTACTAATTTCCGACTTTGATGATGACATGTAGCTGGATGATGGTGATGTTCAATTGAACACTTGTGTTAACGGGAAAAATGATGGAACTAGGGTTCAAACTGTCATAGTAAGACCAATCAGATGCCAATGAAACTCTACAAGAGTGGTTATCCTGGAGAATGGAGAACCTAAAGTTGAGTCAGCAAGCCGATATCATTTGTGGAACCAAACACTTGGTGCAACCCCTAACAGTCGATCTGCAGATTACCGCGCTAGCGAGGAGTACATCGCTGACATGGTCAAATGGTTGGTGGAGGAGAGCAGGAGGAGGAAAGATGTAGATTGGGTTCTGAATTAAGACAAACTCCATTTACTGAAAATGTTCCGAGAGAAGAATATCCCCAAAAGTTTACCATGTCGACCATGCCGTCGTGCAATGGGAAGATGGACCCTAGACAAAACTTACTCAAATACAAATGGCATATGGATTGAGATAGAGTTACATACATTGTTCGTTGCAGGTGTTTCCCTATCTTCTTGGAAGGAATTGCTTTTATGTGGTTCACTAGACTCGTGCCTAAATCCATATCGACATTTGGTGAATTGGCTAAGAAGTTTCTGGAGCAGTTCAGGCTTCACACGTCACGAATGAAGGACGTCATGTCATTATTTGGCTTGTCACAAGGACCCAACGAATCACTAAAGGGTTTCCTAAACTGATTCAATATCGCTATTATGGAAGTTAGCAATCAGAAGGAAGATCTTGTGTTCATGGCATTGGTCCAGGGCATTCACTCAGACATGGATTTCGGTAGATGGTTAAAAATGAAGCAACCCACTACCATGGAAGAATTTCATCGTAAGGAAAATCAATTCCTGCGGTTGAAAGAAGCAAGTCTGGCTGAAAGAAAGGTTGGCGATGAACAATCGAAGGAAGTAATCCAGAGCAACATCATAGTAAATGCTAGAAACTATGGTGGTTAAAAGAAAAGAAGTCGAAACAATGATAATAGGCACGATACAAATGTGAAATGTCCAAAGAACTTCGGATCGGAAGATTACACGCCCTTGAATGACATATTGGAGAATATATGTCTTGCCACTCAAGGAATCGAGTAATATAAGAAGCCATCTACGAGGGAAGCGACGGAGCAAGAGAAACGTTCTAGGAAGTACTTTCGCTTCCATGGAACTCATGAGCATAACACCAAAGAATGCTGACATATGAGGAATTGGATTGAGGAGATGATAAGGAAAAACAAGCTCCATTATTATGTTAGGGAACCTTGAAATCGTGGAGAAACTGCAAAACCCTAGGGTCTACCTACTCAAGGAAAACTATCTGGACCCAGCAGAGAGCGGCCCTGGCAAGCTAATGAAAGAGTGGTCATCAAATAGCTTCAAGTTAGCCAGTACCCAGGAATGAAGCAACAACCTAAAACAATACTATTTCATTCATCCTTATCTAATTTCCTTTCGCAAGTAAGCCTCTATAGGACACTAGGGGCATTGTAAATAGGCAGGACTTGCCATTTCTTCTACTCATTAACAAATTTTTCTTCTTGAACCAAAGGGAACAGTGCCCTTACAAGCAAAATTCTGGTGCCATGCAGCCGGTAGCACAACCGAGAAAACGCTCCTCTATCCTCGAATGACGGACAGGGAATGTGGATTCACAAACCATCGAATTGACGGGGAAAATCGACCCCTTGCCTTCTAGAATTGGTGTTTCCCTGGAAACATCTTAAAGGTGAAAAACACCGGATCGACAGGTCGTATCAACCTCTAATCGTTTAAACACCGGAGTTGTTCTAAGACTGGCAATGTCGGGAAGGTCAACACTGCCCGATCGATGGGTCGTATCGTTCCCCAACCTTCTAAGAACTTGCATTGCCCCAAGACTGACAACAATGGAAAGGCCAAAACCGCTGGATCGATGGGTCGTATTGATCCTCAACCTTCTAAAAACTGACTTTGTCTCAAGAATAGCAATGTCTAAACCGTCAGATTGACGGGTCACATCGATCCCAAACCTTCTAAGAACTAGCGTTGTCCAAAATCTAGCAAAGTCGGGAAGGTCTAAACCACCGGATCCATGGGTCGTATCGATCCTCAACCTTCTAAGAACTGGCATTGTCCTAAGATTAGCAACATCAGAAAGGTCTAAACCGCTAGATGGATGGGTCGTATCGATCTTCAACCTTTTAAGAATCGGTGTTGTCCTAAGACTAACAAAGTCAGGAAGGTTTACACCGTAGGGTCAACGGTCACATCGACCCTTCACCTTTCAAAAATCGGTGTTGCCCAATGACTGGCAACATCGAGAAGGTCTTGATCGTCGAGTCGATGGGGAAATTGACTCAAAACGTCATGTTGGATCGATGGGGAAAATCGATCCCAACCTTTTGAAAACCGACATAGCCCTAAGATTGGCAACGATGGGAAGATCAAAACTACCGGATCGACATTCACTTTGATCTCCCACCTTTTGAGAACTGACATTTCTTTGGCAACGTCGAGAAGGCCCAAAATCGACGGATCGATGGTCAAATCGCCCCTTTCTTTTTAAGAATTGGCGTTGCTCCGGCAATGTCAGGAAGGTCCAAACCGACGGATCGACAGTTGCATCAGTTCCTTCTTTTTGAGAATTGGCACTGCCCTAGCAACGTCAGAAAGAAAAGATGACTTACAGAAAGTCATTGCTGCCCGGAGACTTGTAGGAGCACACTATCACCCAAAAATAGGTGATAACAGGGGGAAGAAGCGCCTAGCCCTCAAGAATACGTCGCTGCTCGAAGACACACGGTGACGAGGAGACTTGATAGCAAAATCCACCTTCTAAAATTCATTGTTACTCGAAGATTTGCAATAGCGAGAAGGTTTTCAAAACCAAACCAGGAACTAATCGGACAATTCAGCTTCGGCCTTCAGGAATTTTCCATTCACTCAAAGTCTAGTGACAGCTAGAAGGATTGATAGCCTACTTAAGGACTGACTAGATCATTCGATCCCAGCTTGCAGGAATGTGCCATTGTCCGAAGATTAAATGCTAAGGGAAAACCTTAGAATGGAACTATCAATACACTGGCTTTCAAAGGCAGAAGAGGGAGCTCGATTGAACCTTCAGCCCAACCTTTTGGAATCTAACGCTGCCAACATTGGGAAGGTTCCATCTTATAACATTTAGAGGCCTGGTATCACCTGAAGATAGGCAACTTCGGGATGGCACAATCATAAAATCTTTAGGACTCTGATATTGCCCGGAGACTGGCGATGTTACGAAGAAGTATGCGCTTTCGAACCGATCGAATCATTTGATTCCAATCTATATACATTAGCTATTGTCCGGAGATAGGCAACATCAAGGACAAATCTTAAGAATAGAATCACCGATGTGCTAATTTTCGAAGATAGAAACCGGCACATGACCTGATTTTCGACCCTTAACTTTAGGAACTCCATTGTTTCCTAGAGATAGGCAGCGTCAAGATAGGAGTGCTCATAATCGAGCAATTAAATCGCTGGTTCTCAAAGTCAGTGACTAGTGTGCGGACTGGATTCGAAAGATCGCAAAGGGAGTAGAATCATAAACGATTCCCGCAAACGACTATTTTCTCAAGGGAATTGACCCTAGAGGCAAGAATGAGTGGAAGAAACTTTCCTAGAAAATGCCACGGTTCAAGGTATAAGACGGAGTGCTATATAGGAGAGAATTCTCCACCCTCTACTTCGGCGTGTAACCAAGGATTAAGCTAGGAAAATCCTTATCGAAGATCATGAGGATAACTATGGTGATCACACCAGAGGTCAGACATCGGCAACGAAGGTGCTTCACTATGCATATTTATGACTGATAATATATGGAAATGCAATTGACAACACTACTGGTTCCAGAGATTTGCAAAAATCTCAAGAGCCCCATTGATGGAACATAAGCAAATGATTAGCTCATGATAGTTTGAAATTAGGAAAATCAACATTATCGATGTGCAAGTGGTGACAAGGAGAGGAGCAAAATAAGTTATCATTACAGTCGACTACCGGTGGTGAAGTGGAACCATTTTCCATGATCATAATGAAAAAGGAAAATCGACCAGTGGAAGTAGTGAAAAAAATGCCTCGATACTAAGAGGAACCTCTTGGCACAAAAATTCTCAAAATTGAGTCATTGATATGCCAGTTGCTGGAGATAGAAACCGATGCATGACTGGGCTTTTAGCCACAACCATAAGGAATATGCTGTTGTCCGAAGATTGGCAACGTTTGGATGGTGTAATCACCACCCTTTAGGATTTCTATTATTCCCTAGAAACATGGAACTTTAAGGTGATGGAGTTAGGGGTATGCCCTATATGAAATTATGTATTTTGTTACATATATCTACGTTTTGCTTGTAATAAAGGCGTTTTCTTTCTATTATATACCTGATATAATGTGGTTAATTAATCAATTTAATTAAAAGTATATTTAATAGAAAATCCATAAATGATATGTTTTATGAAAGTAGTTACAAAGTTTTATAACCATGAGTAATTTATCACAGTAAACTTGAATATACCATTTTTGATGTTGTTAGTCAGGATGCAGCGACAAAGGATATCGATGTATCTGTTAAGACTAGAGTATAAAACACTCTTCAAATGTTGAGTAGTATATTCCTCATGGTTACTGGGGAATCTAGAGGTTACGTACTTATAGATATTAGATAACTATGGAACAACTCACTCGATAGTTTTCTGTTAGTTAATATAACTATGGTCAAATAGAAAATATCGATGTAATTGATTTACACAGTTCTCTTGCCTTGAGAATATTGTGGATCTTCAGTACGAAAGCTTTTGTGTTGATTATAGCCAAATCATGGCATGGTGTCCATTGAGTGACTATAGTTGGATCGAATGGAAGTATTGGAAGTGAAGCACTATTCAAGAGTGGATTTGTCTCCTCAGTCATATGGGTTAGTATCACGGTCAACTCAAGTTAACTCAAAGTCAAAGTCTCTGGCCAGAGCATTTCGGATAATAATAATTATAACTATTGAACCATGGACTTTACGTTTGGGCTATAGAGTTGAATGTGGACGAGATTGAAATTTTAACCATCATCAAATTCCTCAAGTCCAAAGTGATACAGTTTTTACGAAGAGAATTGGTATAAATAAATGTTGCGATTGGCTAACCCTTATTAAACTAAAATTGGATTGTACCGAAACCGAGTAAGCGATAAATTTGGCTATAACGTCACACCACTTCTAAATGTAGGGTGAATGATATCATTCAAATAGTTCGATGTTAATTGCTGACCGAATTTACAGCCAAGAGTCGCACAACCGAAATGATGAATTGTAACGATCTACCTTTTTACACCTAAAGACGACACTTAATACATCCTCGGTATTCATATGTCGATCATTCAAATGTCCAAAAGATAGGTCAATTATGATGAAGAAAGAAAAGACAGAACATAATCTCACAAAATGTGACAAGTAATGTATAATATGAACAAGTCTTGACAAAAAGAAATCATCATTATCATACACGACATCAGAGTGTACTAACCTATTATCAGCTTGGACAGTTATAATAGCCTGTCCTTACAATTTATGATAAATACAGACAAGCACAAAACAAAACAGAACAGTGGAAAAATATAAGGTACATGAATACGTCCTGGGAAATCCAGCTCGTCTCTTGAAAACTCCAAAGAATCCAAGTAAATCAGTAAAATATGCTCAGGCTGACCCGAGCACTATAAGAAAACAACCCGATTCAGTCTGGTAAAACTAATTTGAGAAACCCAAACCATAAGGAATTTTATAACTTGTAAAATACTTTTAAAATCAAAGGTATCTCGTAAGACAACGTCGCACATAAACACGGATGAGTTTTTACCTTACGATAACCAAAACATTTTATATGAAAATCCGATGATATTATGATAATTTCTAGGATAGAAATACATATTAATCGTATCCGAAATTGTTATGTTTTTATATTCTAGCATAATAGGTATACAATCAAGTCCGCACGGCGCTTATTGGAGAATGGATTCCAACAATGGCAAGGTAACAGACTACCTTCCGTATAGTACACCTCTAGATAAAATGTACCTGGGGTCAGACCCTGAACTTTGTCCACCCCTATCAACACAGAACCAGCCTACCCCTAAACTTGGATAGTACAGAATATGTCATCACCTTGGTTGTTCCCAAACTTTATCGAAAGCTCTCATGCACAACCAAATCCATAATACGATAATCTAGAAACATAATGACACACCCTAATGGATGCAACCCACATAGCCCTGCTGCATCTACCCTGTTTTAGCCATATTTTGGGTTGTAAGGCTTGGGGCAACGCTTTTACCTTTTTATAGCAAACCATTTTGGAACGCTAACACTTCCCTCTAGATAGCAATACAGTGCCAGCATTCATCCATACAAGTTTGTTCTAGGTCTGAACAAAACCGAAGGCACTACCTCCACTGCATCCATTTTGGAATAACCCTCAGGATTAGTGGAAAATAGCCCTTGCACTTCAAAAGCTCCATCTTTGGTTCCATATTCTTCAAGATGTCTTCAGTTCGAAATGCTTGAGTTGGATTGAAGTGGTTTTCGGATAATTTATACTTATCCGATCTCGTTCTCTTCAAAACAACATTCGATAGTTTCAGTAAACTCAATCCCGGATCTTTTAGAAATAATCAGAAAATACATAGGAGTAGGGATCGCCCTTTAACCGTTTAAGTGGACGGATCTCCCTATCAATTGTCAAAACGAGATTTATATGCATAGTACAACATCATCAAAGATGACCGTGTCATATAACTTACGTCTTTCTCCTAGTTATTTCCGGAGTTATATTTTGATCCGAATTTAATAGTCGGTTATGTAGTTATCAAATAAACAAACAATAACAAATTCAAAGATTTAATTACCTATAGCAACCACTAAGCCTGAAACTAAATCATTCATTTACTAAAACTATTCTCAAAATGTTTATCAAAAACATTCATATACTTATCTCATTGACATACGTATATTCACAAAACATTTGTGAAAGATATCTCATTTCCTAATCATATCATAGGATCAAAACAAAATGTTGTTTAAATTAGAGATAAAGATAACCTCAAACAATATTCCTTCGGTGTTAAGTGTGGAACGAATGTCTATACCACCAGAATTAAGAAGGTTAGTTAAAGGAAATCCAATCTCAAATCCTTTTAAAACTTCCTTCTATAAATGCTCTTTATAAATCTCTTTTATTTTTAACTCTTCTTTAATTAAATTCCTAAACTATTTACGGAACTCTTTATAAATCTCCAAGTTAAATTTACAACACTCTTTTATAAAAAATCAAAACCATTTATATATCTCTTTATAAATCTCCAAAATTATTTATAAAACTCCCTTTATAAATGTCCAAAAGCATTTATAAAACTTCTTATGAATATTCCTTATTTAAAACAAACCTCCTTTAATAAAGTCCATTCGATCGATGATTACTAAAACGCCTTTACTAAAATCATTACTTTACCTGAAACAATTACTAAAAGTATGATTAACCTTATAAATCAGAAGGAAGCTTATTAACCACAATGATTCTCATTTAACTGGGTTTACTTTTCAATTTATAATATGGGATTTACATAACAAGCGGATATGTATAAGGGAATCGGCCTATAACAATCAATCATATGAGTAAGATGTCCAAGTTAATATAAAAGCAGAATGATTTTTTATTTTGCTAAACACGTATCCAAGTTAAAATAATAGCAGAATGAGTTTTATTCTCCTTAAATAGACGTCCACATAATCTACTTGGGAAATTATGGCAGAACTGTGATTTATTCTACTAAACAGATGTCAAATACAAGTTAATTAGTAGAATAGTGATTTATTCTAAGAAACAGATGTCAAATACAAGTTAATTAGCAGAAATGTAATTTATTTTACTTAACACGTCCTTGGGTTTCATATTCAATTGGGGTTACTTAAAGGCAATCGACGAAGAATCCCTTGATTTAAAACATTCTTTCAAAGAGAGTTGCTTTTTGAAATAAAACCGATATTTAAAAATAAAGTGCTTTAAAAATTTTATTTAAAAAATAAATAACAATTAAACTCTTTACTAAATAATAATTAAACCTTTAATTAATAATTAAATAAAAATTAACTATTAAATAAATAACTAAACCCTAATAAATCCTTGATTAATTATTAAATAATAATTTAAATTAATTAATCTTAATTAAAGCTTAAATAATAAATTAACCTTTATTTACAATAATTGAATCACAATTAAATTTTAAATAAATCTTAACTTAAATTTAACTTGATTAGTAACTAATAAATAATTAAAAACTTTCTTAAATAAATGATTTATATAATATTAATTAAATAATAATTAATCTCTGAATAATTAATTAAATAATAGTTAACTCTTTATTAATGAAAAAATTATAACTAAGTGCTAATTACCTTAACTTAATTAATGATTAAGTATTAATTACCTTAAATTATTAATTAAATAACCATTAAATAAATAAATAATAATTCTTTTAAATTACTTATATATGTTTGGAAACAATTTTCATAAAAAAAAACTTAAGTTAAACATTTTAAATTCAAAAAGAGTTCGTTTTTCACGAATTGCATTTATAGCGACTATAGCTATACGGTCTGAAATTTTAAAAATTTGTTTTATACTCTAAATCACTTTTTAAAATCTTTCTTTTATATTTAAATTATTTTATAAACTTTGAATAAAGTTTTAGAAAACAAAGGTAAGGTCTTTAAAGCTTTTATAAAACACTTCTAAAAGTAAAGTTAGAAAACAAGTTTAAACCGAAGGATCTCGATGTCGTTTCAACAAGTCAAAATGCTAACTTTCTTAGCACAACAACACATGCATAAGCTCATACATCCAAACACATGCCACAACAACATACATAAGCAACAACTATAAACCAAATCATAGCTTTCAAACTAACTTCAACGTTAGATTTCATTCAAATCTAACTTTCAATCACATACAACAACATACATCATTTTCAAAACCAGACATCTAACATACTTAACAACCAAATAATAATATTTATTATGAAAGTAAGCATCATATTTAAATTTATAACTTTTAAACGAGAATTCATGAGCTACACTCACCCAAAAGGTACCAAACCACTCCATACTTCCACTAGAACTTGTCTATGACCTAGCTCCATGCTATATACTTTGAAAATGAAGATTTGATGGCCTAATGGTTCGGCCAAGTTATGGTTCACAGGGCCCAAAGGTTGTGGAGGTTAGTTTTGAAAAGTGGAGGGACTTTGGATCATCATTGAATTCATAAAAAATCGAATCCGAAAATAGGTCATCTTCCAACTAATTTTTGGACAAGATAGTCATGGATTTTGGAAAAGTTGTCAAATGAAATGTTCTCGCAAATTCTTTTTTTTACAATTAAGAAAAAGGAATCATTCAATTTGGATCATTTTTTAGGGAGACATGGTCTGAATAAATTAGGTATTTCCGTACTTGAAAATCTGAGTCCGAAAATGCTCGGCAAAGAAATGAGATTTGAGCATGGTGAAGCTCAAAATTTAAAGAAGCGGTACACATGAAAGTTGTAGCCACTAGAATTTTACATGGTTTGAAAAAAAAGTATCCATTTGGATTGAATATGAGAAAGTTATGTTAGATGGAAGAGAAGGCAAAAATGAAATGAAATGGGTATTTATAAGCAAGAAACAATTCAAATGACCATAATACCCTTGGTCGTTTACCCTCCACCTCCCTTTTCCACCTCATCATGCCACCTCACCTTCATGTACCTCATCCACAAGTTTGTCCCCCTTCCCTTTGCTTAACCAACATGTTTTAAACATGTTTTAGTACTTAGTGTACTCTATGTTTGCTAATGACTTGACATTTTTTTCATTTATTTATTATTTTCATCAAATATCATATCTCTTTTATAAATATATATCTATATACGTACATATACATCCCATAAACCTAACTCATTATATAAATGTATGTGTTATATTATACAATAGAGTTTACAATGTTTTTGAAAAAATTTAGCCGACAAAAAATCGAAAAATCAAAAAACGAATTCCGACCACATTTTTTATTTTTATTCGAACTATATATTTTTATAAAAAAATTAAAAAACTATTTTACCTTCATTATTTATTGTTTAAAAGAGTTTTATTTTATCTGTAAAATCTATCATTTGAATATTTAAAAGTAATTAATATTCATAAATCAAAGTGGTAAAATTCTGATTCGTTACACTCTCCCCCCTTAAAGAATTTCGACCCTGAAATTTTACCCCAACCTAACCTAGAACACAAAATAAGGGATATTATACATTAGGCCGTATGATGTACATTAATTATTCCTATATCCAAAATCTGATTTGATCACTCACTCGAATACATAGCTTTACTTTCGAACTAGTATCGCTCACTTGATTCTCTAGTTCGGACTCCAATCAGGATTGTTAATTAGATACCTCCGTTCTTCCCACATAGCTATATTATGACAGAAAACCTTTGGCTCCCTATTAAGAACCCTTACTAAGAGTTTGCCATCATTAATAGAGTGATAAATCCTTATCCTAGATAGTGTGAAACACCTCAAAGTCATGTACTCGAATCTTCAATCGAGAATTATATGAAAAAGAGAAAGGATCTACGTACAACTTACGTACTTATTTAAAGGTTCTTACTACCCAATTACTTTTTACCCTCTTAAAATGATTTATGAAACATTTCATAAAAATTTGAAATTAGGTTCAACATTTTAAAATGATACAACTTATTTATGAAACTTTTTCTAAAAATCTTTTTAATTTATTAATTTGTATAATACTCTTCTACATCCTTAGAGTATACAAAACATCTTATTTTTAATTCTATTCACTTTTTAACTATTCAGATTAGGCTCAAAATAATTTAGGTCTCAAAAGTGAATCGAACAATCCAACCTCATTACCTAATTGGTCTTGTAAGAAGATAAGAAGAGTAGGATGCTAGTATCCGAACTCCATCCTAGAGTCTACCATTTGGTAGACACCACTAAGGTAATGACGTTTATTAGCCGACCCAATAACATCAAATAAATCTTCACTTTCTAGATGAAAAAATCAAAAGATACTGTTTAATAAAACCAAGTTATTAAATGTACTTATTAATTCAATTTTAACTTCATTTATCAACCCATTCTTACATCAAAGTATCTCAATATTTTGGAAACTTAAGAGCCAAATACCCGAGTTTTATGTCAAAAACCTATTGAAATGATACTTTATTCTTAATCCTTAGAAAATATACATATTTCTCAAGTAACTCCAAAATGATATCAAGGAATGGATACTACCAAATTGTATCATATATATCCCCTTACTAAGAAGGTAATACTGAAGAGAAGTATTTACCATCTGAACACATCCCTTTCCCATTTTAGTCACTTTCGAGTCACTCGATCTAGTTAATTATTAAAAAACTTCTCCTTTCAAATCCCTTTTTGAAATAATACTACATATATTTCCAAATAAATAGATTATGACAAAATATTTATTATCCACTTTCTTTGGTTCATTCGTATTCGAACTTGTTTTGATTGTACAATGACAAAGAGAATAACGTACTAAGTGTTCTATCACATCTGCATAAGCAAACATTCTATTGTCACTTAGAAGATTATTTAGATCATCATAAAACATATCGAGACTCATTTCCCGAACTGTCCATGGAAAAAGAATCCTACTCTTAAATACTTTTCTCGAAAATACTTATATCTCAAAGTATTTTTAAGTAAAAATTATTATTATTCCAAAAATCATTTCAAAACTTTATCAGAGTCACCAAGATTTAAATTCTTTGAGAAATCATCTTATTTTCATTATTTATTTATAAGATCAATTTTTTACAAACTCATCTGAAATATTTCTTTTTAATAGACACCTTAGTTTAAAATCCAATTTTAACCCAACATATCGTCGAAAGCTTTATAGTCAAACTATGAAACTCAATTCATAAGGTGTTCGATTCAATGTTCCCACAATTTCTATCTACCCAACCTTGATTTCAAAATGGAAGATTCTGGATAGGTTAGCGGATAATGGTCAATGCTTAGAACTGGACGAGCATGCCTAAGCAAACCCTAAATGTTAATAATAAAATATTATCAACTCCTAACAACAATCATTTCATATATAATTATACTTTATTTTTGAAAATTATTTCTTTATAAATAAAAAAATATTCCTATGTAAAATTATTTCATTTACCAGATCTAAAATGATACTATATCGATTGGCCTAGTTTAAGTGTTTAGAAACCCCTATCGACACCGTGGTGCCCCACGTCTCGACCAAAATTCATAAACCACTCAATCAGTAAATCAACATAATATAAAACATTTTTATAGCACTAACAAATATGCACTCAATAGATACACTCAAACTCATCCTAAGATCTCACTTGTCCTATCTCAAATGAGTCAACCCCACCAAAGCCTAGGCGTTCACTCAACCTAAGCTCTGATACCATGTTGTAACGTTCTGCCTTACTTACACCTAAAGATGACACTTAATGCGTCCTCGGTATTCATGTGCCGATCATTTAATTGTCCGAAAGATAGGTCATTTGGGGTGAATAAAGAAAATACAGAACAAAATCTCATGAAATGTGATGATTAATATATAATATGAACAAGTATTGACAAAAAGAAATCATCGTTATTATACACGAAATTAGAGTACACTAACCTAATAGTAGCTTGGATAGTTATAATATCTGATCCTTACAATTGATGATAAATATAGATAAGAACAAAACAAAACAAAATAGTGGAAAAATATAAGGTATGTGAATATGCCCTTGAAAATCCACCTCGTCTCCTGAAAATTCCAAAGAATCTAGCTAAATCTAGAAAATATGCTTGGGCTGACCCGAGCATTATAAGAAAACAACCTCTGGGTCAGTCTGTTAAAACCAGCTTGAGAAACTCAAAACACAAGGAATTTTATTATAACCCGTAAACAGTTTTAAAATCAAAGATATCTCATAACACCACGCCGCACATAAACACGGACGGGTTTTTTCCTAACGATAACCAAAACATTTTTATACGAAAATACGGTGATATTATGATAATGTCTAGAATATAAATACATACTAATCATATTTGAAATAGTTACGTTATTATATTCTAGCAAAATAGGTATACAATCAAGTCCGCAAGACACTTTAGAGAATGGATTCCAACAATGGTAAGGAAAGGGACTACCTTTCGTACAGTACACCTCTAGATAAAATGTATATGGGGTCAGACCCTGAACTTGGTCCACCCCTGCCAACACAGAATCAGCTTACCCCTAAACTTGGATAGTACCGAATATTTCATCACTTCCGTTGTTCCTAACCGTTATTGAGAGCTCTCATGCACAACAAAATCCATAATACGATAATCTAAAAAGGTGATGACGCACCCTAATGGGAGCGACCCACACAGCCCTGCTACTTCTACCTGTTTTATCCATATTTCAGGTTGTGACACTTGAGGCAATGCGTTTATCTTTTTATAGAAAACCAACTTAGAATACTAACACTGTCCTCTTGGTAGCGATATAGTGCCAGCATTCATCTATACAAGTTATTCTAGGTAGGAACGAAACCGAAGGCATTACCTCCACTACATCCGTTTTGGAATCACCCTCCAGATTAGTGGCAAATAGCCCTTTCACTTCAAACGCTCCTTCTTTCATTTCGTATTCTTCAAGATGTCTTCAGTTCGAAACACTTGAGTTGGATCAAAGTGGTTTTCAAATAATTTATACTTATCCGATCCTCGTCTCTTCGAAACAACATTCCATAGTTCTGGTAAACTCAACCCTGGTTCTTTTGGAAATAATCAGACAATACATAGGAGCAGGGATCACCCCATAACCGTTTAAGTGGAAGGGTCTCCCTATCAATTTTCCTTAGAGAATAATGAGATTTATATGCACAGTACAACATCATCAAAGACGACTGTGGCATATAACTCACATGTTTCTCCTAGATATTTTCAGAGTTATATTTTGGTCCAGATTTTATGGTCGGTTATTTAACTATCAAATAAACAAAGAACAACAAAATCAAAGATTTAATTACTCATAGCAACCATTAAGCCTCAAACTAAATCATTCATTTACTAAAACTCTTTTCAAAATATTTATCAAAATCATTCTTATACTTATCTCATTGACATAAGTATATTAACAAAACATTTGTAAAAAATTTCTCATTTCTAAATGATATCAAACGGTCGACACAAATATTATTTGAATTAGAGATAAAGATAACCTCAAACAATATTCCTTCGGTGTTAAGTGTGGGACGAATGTCCATACCACCAGAATTAAGAAGGTCAGTTAAAGGAAATCCAATCTCAAATGCCTTTATAAATTTCCTTCTATAAATCTCTTTTATTTCTGACTCTTCATTACTTAAATTCCAAACCTATTTACAAAACGCTTTATAAATCTCTAAGTTAAATCTACAAAACTCTTTTATAAAAAAAAATCGAAACTATTTATATATCTTTTTATAAATCTCCAAAAGTATTTATAACACTCCCTTTATAAATATCCAAAATCATTTATAAAACTTCTTATAATATTCCTTATTTAAAACAAACCTCCTTTAATAAAGTCCTTTTGACAGACAAAACGATTATTTAAAATGCCTTTACTAAAATCATTACTTAAATTGAAACCATTACTAAAAGTATGTTCGACCTTAAAAATCAGAACGAAGCTTGTAAGCACAAGAGTTCTCATTTAACCGAGTTTACTTTTCAAGTTATAATATGGGTATTTACATAACAAGCAGATATGTATAAAGGAATTAGCAAATAACAATCAATCATATAAGTAAGATGTCCAAGTTAATAACATAGCAGAATGGAATTTTTATTCTGCTAAACACATGTCCAAGTTGATATAATAGCAAAATGGGTTTTTTATTTTGCTTAAATAGATGTCCACATAATCAACTCGGGAAATTATGGAAGAACTATGATTTATTCCACTAAATAGATGTCAAATATAAGTTAATTAGCAGAACAACGATTTATTTTACTAAACATATGTCAAATATAAGTAATTAGCAGAATGGTGATTTATTCTACTAAACACATGTCCTTGGGTTTCATATTCAATTGGGGTTGCTTAAATGTAATCGATAAAGAATCTCTTGTATTTAGAACATTCTTTAAAAGAGAGTTTCTTTTTGAAACAAAACCGATCTTTAGAAGTAAAATGGTTTAAAAATTTTATTTAATAATTAAACAAAATTAAATTCTTTACTTAATAATAATTAAACCTTTAATTAATAACTAAATAATAATTAACCATTATATAAATAATTAGACCCGAATAAATCTTTGATTAATTATTAAATAACAATTTACATTAATTGTTCTCAATTAATTAATTTATCCTTAATTAAAGATTAAATAATAAATTAAACCTTTATTTAAATTAATTAAATTAATTAAATCACAATTAAGTTTTAATTAAATCTTAACTTAAATATAACTTGATTAATAATTAAACCTTTTCTTAAATAAATAATTTACTTAATATTGGTTGAATAATAATTAACTCTTTGTTAATTAACAAATTATAATTAACTTACTTACAAATAATTAAGTGCTAATTACCCTAACTTAATTAATGATTAAGTACTAATCACCGTAATTTATTAAATAAATAAATAAATAGTAAATAAATAAATAATAATTATTTTAAAATATTTAAAATATGTTTGGAAACAATTTTCAAAAAATACTTAAGTTAAACATTTTAAATTCAAAAAGAGTTCGTTTTTCATGAACTTCATTTATAGCGACTATCACTATACGACTTGAAATTTCAAACATTCGTTTTATACTCTAAGTCATTTTTCAAACTCTTTCTTTATATTAAAATATTTTATACACTTTGAATAAAGTTTTAGAAAACAAAGGTATGGTCTTTAAAACATTTATAAAACATTTATAAAAGTAGAGTTACAAAGCAAATGTAAATCGAAGGATTCCAATTTCATTTTAACATGTCAAAATGCTAACTTTCTTAGCACGCACAACACATACATAAGCTCATACATCCAAACACATGTCATAACAACATGCATAAGAAACAACTATAAACCAAATCATAGCTTTCAAACTAACTTCAACATTTCATTTCAAATCTAACTTTCAATCACATACAACAACATATAACATTTTCTAAACCAAATGTCCAACATACTCAAAATACCAAATAACAATTTCTATATATATATATATATATATATATATATATATATATATATCAAAGTAAGCATCATATTTAAATTTAGAACTTTTACATGAATTCATGAGCTATACTCCCCAAAAGCTACCAAACCACTCCTCACTTCCACTAGAACTTGTCTATGACCTAACTCTATGCTATATGCCTTAAAAATGAATATTTGGTGGTCTTTTGGTTCGACCAAGGAATGGTGCATAGGGACCAAAGGCGGTGGAGCTCGGCCTTTATAGGTAGAGGGACTTCAGGTCATTATTGAATTCATAAAAAATCGAACCTGAAAAATAGGTCATCATCCAACTAATTTTTGGACAAGATACTCATGAATTTTGAAAAGGTTATCAAAGGAATAGTGTGATGACCCTGACTCGACCTTCGAAAATCGACACCAAATACATCACCCATATTCGAATGCCATAGATTCAAATGTCGAATCTGGTTCGTCAGAGCTTATAACACATTAAATACAACAACACAGCGGAAGAAAAAATGAATAATATATCATTGACATGCAATTTTTGATACAACATATTGATACAAATGATATCAATATATACATCAGAGATGCACAACAACGGAAATATAATAGCACCAGAAGAAGAGATAACATCAGTAGCGGAAAAATATCTCTCAAATGCCCAAGCTCCAAAGATTCCAATCCAAAAACTCAAACCACCATCAAACTGAATTAAGAAAACTCGATTTACAACGCGATTGACAAACCAAAGACTTCAAGGATTTCCAAACAGAAGGCTGAAGGCTGAAGGCTACTGAATCTATATCTACTAGATGATTATCTGAAAATCTAACTCTAGGCTGCCCGTGTGGAAAATTGTGGGCGCCCAGAGTTTAGAAAGGGAACAATAAACTCCAAGTCAGTTATGAGACCGGTATGAGCGAACAAAAATAGTTTATTTTTGAAACAAACAAACAAAAGAATTTAAAAAGAAATCCGCAATGCTTTGTGGAAAATGAAACTAACATAAGGCCTCCCGCCACACACACAATGCAAGCGCACAATTATTAGGATAATCAAACATGCTTGATATGCAAAAACTTTTTGATATTATTATTAGTGCATAGTACAGAAATCATTTCGAAAGTATAATATTAATCTTAGCTTGCATAGACATTTCGTACTATGCCTACTATAACTACCATGTTCAATAGAAGGTTACCGCCACATTACATGGCAGGCTATACAACTAAAACCGTACAGGGAGCGTATTGTTTCTTTGGATTTCCAACAAATGGTCAGGCTAAGGAACTTCCTGGGCCACATGGGTACGCCTTTGGAGGGACGCCCCGAAAACCTAACCCGAGCTCTGCCAACACAAGGCCAGGTTACCTCTCTAACTAGGTAACTACTGACGCGAGTATGCCATCCCCCGGTCGTTACCGACCTTTATCCCGGTATTCACCAACAAATAACAATAACCACACAAGTTAAATATCTGGGCTCCATATCATGATACCACCTTTTATCCAGAAGGAAACAGACATACCCTAAGGGGCGCTACCCCCAACAACCTTGTCGCATCCTTCATGTTTTGACCATTTCCGGGTTGTGAGGTCCGACGAAGTCTCGTCCACAAAGCTACGCTTTTCACAAAAGCCATGCTTCGATCAACAAATGATCAACAACACTCAGCATGCCATATTACCAAATTGGAAATATATCACTAGTAACCATCAATTACATAACCTTTGAGCTCGTACATCTCAGAGAAGGGTGTTAAGCTAGGAGAATAAATTCTTCACCACCAAAAGAAATGTATTTGATAGAAACCAGCTTTACATCTCGAAGTGTAACGTCAGACATACATCGATACAAGTCCGTTACGGGTTCGAACGGAACCGAAGGCACTTCAAAGAAGCCCTTGCAAACCTAGATATTCACTAATCACGTCCGGACTCCCCATCGCAAAGGCTGATATATTCTCTATACCGGAGAAACCCAGTGCGGAGACATTTGACAGGTAATCCTTTCATTTTCGAAAATACCCGGTTTTCAACACCATCTTCAAATGCAATCCCATTTCACCGTATTATTATTCGAAATAAGTTTTATGACACAAAGTCCTCTCCCGGCTAATCCGAATAATGAGTGCTTATTTTAAAAATAAGTGTTACATTCAGATTTCAAGTAAATCACAACAAATTTCCACTTTGATCTTTTCAATAAAAGATCCTTCACAAAGATTCGATGTGGTTTTCGAATAACCATTCGTCCTCCGACCCCCGATCGCATCGAAATTCAAACACCGTTTAAAGGCCAATATTGATAGTCGGTTATTTAACTATCATAAAATATTCACAACAATCATTAAGATTTAAATAATTTTCCCCCAATTACTTACTTTCAAAATATCTTCGCAAGATATATGTTCACACTTCAACCCTTTGAAAACAAATTTCAAATCACTTTCCTCACGCGGGACATATTTCCAAATATTTATTCGTTTCCACTGAAAATTTTCCAAGTTTAAATACTTTAAAATAAGTTAAATTACTAACCCAAACATATATACTTGAAAATATTTAAAATAAAACTATTTTAAAACACTTTATTTTAAAATATTAGTTATGAAAATTTTATACCCATATCTTATATAAATCTTAAGCCAAAAATAATTTTAAAATAAAATTATTAGATAGAGTATAACCATTTAAATAACCATTTCTAAATCAAATATCAATTAAATATTTAAATAATCACTTCTATAATTAATTAAACAAACCTTTACTTTAAAGATTTAAAAACAACTTAAGAAAATAATTTCTCCAAAAACATCCTTTTTAAGACCAACTTTAGAACTTTTAATTTATATTTGAAAGCTACTTTAAAAACATACTCAGCTTTCCAGAGAAAATACACTTTCCATTTCAAAACGGTCCATTTAAATCAATTAATAAATCCTTCTCGATTTATTTTAATTTACATTCCAATTTCGTAAATTTCTTTCCACACTTTTAAAAATAAACCAATATTTATTTTTGAAACAAATTTCCCTTTTCCTTATAAATTCCCATTATGAATTTAAATTACCAAATATCCACTGATATACGATTTTCAAATCGATTTTCAAATATTCGCTTTCAAACGCCAGATCAAATTTCTAATTGATTTCCAAATTTATTTCAAACCCTAAATCAATTCCAAATTGATTTCCAAAATTATTTCAAACACAAAATCAAATTCCGAATTGATTTCCAAAATTATTTCAAACACCAAATCAAATTCCAAATTGATTTCCAAATTGATTTATTTTAAAACAAACTCCTTTATTTCTTCCAAACTATTTAAATTTGAATTTTAAATAAAATTGCAACGACCCATTATTTTGGACCATTCAAATCTACAATAATCCACACATGTCGCGAACTTGAATAATTCAAAATAACAGATTGTACTAAAATTTAGAGCAATTAAAATCAACACAGAATCACAGACGCAGAATATCATAATAACTCGCAGCGAAAATAAAATACCATAGTAGTTCATGAAGCTACTATATACATACTCTCAAAACATATACAAAATATCATAGTTTAAAATGGATACAATAGAAGTCTGGATACATAAATCACTAATACAGAAGTAATACCGAATAGGAAATAACTGGATCAAAATAGACGAGTAGATAGTCAGATAAGCTCCAACAATTCTCTAGCTCCAGAAGGTGAATACAAAGCTGTGACTCTCAGGCTGACCCGAGCGTAAAGTAAAACACAAAACGTTCGAGTTAGGACATACATACTATACAACGTAAACCAACTCAAATGAACTGTAACAGCAATGCTCAATAACTTAAAGGATGCTTGGGATTGCCCATCCTTTAAGGATCCGGTAAACCATCAATTAAGCAGAAATAAACATTATCAAATAAATACCCATATTAAAGTAATTAATGCAAATAAAAGTGTAAATGTGGCTAGGGTAGCGCAGAGCTGCAGTAATCCCTCACCTGTAGCTACACTCTCAAATTCAAGGTGTGTATCAAAATACTCACAAGGAAATCAAATGGCACACAAAGAAGTGTACCCACGGTTATAAATTTTAAAATGGTGTTTTATACTTCAAAAATAAAATATCATTTCAAATTCAAATCTTAATCAAAATAAGGATCAAATCATTTCCAAACCATTTCAATATATTAAAATCTCATATTCTTTCAAAATCTCATTTTCAAATCACTATTTGAATTCACATTCAACTATTCAAATTTAATTACCTTTTAGAAATGATTTATATTATAATAAAAAATAATTCATTTAAACCATTTAAACGTGAAGTTACTATACTTTCAAATAATTAAATCCAAATTTTCCAGTAATTCATTTATTAAATTCCAATTTATTTTCTTTAACTTAAATCCTCATTTTACAACAAATCTCAAATTCCAGGTTAGGTTATATTTCAAGTTACACTCTTAAGCATACATTTATTTAACATTTTATATTCACAGAAAAATCAATAACACTTTAATAAATCATTTTAAATTCAAATTTAAATCAAAATATCATAATTTACATTTTAAAATACTTAAAACTATCCAGAATAGTTTATAAAACAACCACGGGTCGGTATAAAATTTTCCAGCCTAAATCAAGTGATACGGATAATATATCATTTCAACCCGTAATTTACAAAGAAAAATCTGGGTTTTATCATTTCAAACCCGTAAATCCCAAGTTAAATAAAATAAATAAATAAATAAATCGCTTACGCCTATCATTTCAGCCCATAACGATTTTTCCCTATTCTAAAGTCCGTTCGGATATGTATCATTTCAACCCATAGTGATTCCATTTTACAGGGAACTTGCAGTGTAAGAACAGAATAAAAGAAACAATATAGCGTCATATAGCAGTAATAGATGACATGACAGGTTTATAAACAAGGTTAACATCATATGATTCATATCACATACAGGTATAACATGATATAATATTCTACACGTTCACTTGTTGTCAATTCACTAATTATATAAGTATAAATGTCATGAGTGAATACTCACATTTTTATGCTGGAGATAGCAAATCAAAACACACGAATAAAATTCAGAAAGCACGATAGTACGACTTTTGATTTGAGTGGAGTAGAGGGACAAGATGTTATTCCTGTATTCAACAACAAAACAAAGCAAAATATAAATACAATATTAAAATTATTGAAACAAAATGGAAATAGAGTTGCAAAAGACAACACCAAGTTTTCAATTGATTTTGCTTGACCACAAATCACATTTGCTCGACCACAAAGCTATATAGGTTCGACCTTGTGATGTTTTGGTTAGGGTATGGATCTGGTTTGGACTCATATAGGCATGGCTACAAGTAAAAGTGAAGGGATAGGAGTTACTAGTGAAGGAAGATCAAAGGTTAAGGCAAAAAGAGGAGTTTTGGTGCAACTTTAGGCTTGGCCATGCATGAATTGGGCTCGGCCTTGGCATGTACAGACCTGGTGGTGGTGGAGTGTAGGCCAAGGGTGGTGAACTTGATGGTGGTGGTGGCTAAGGGGTGGCCAAGGCAACATATGAATGGGATGGGGGAAACAAGCTTGGCTATGCATGGTTTCAAGGGGTTTTTTGCAATTTTTGGAGGTGTTTGCATCATTTGATGGTCATGGCCAGTCTTGGTCAGAGGAGGGAGGATTTAGGCCATGTATGGTTATGGAAAGGAGGTGACGTGGCGGTCGGTGAAGGTGGTGAGGGGTTTAGCCTAGCAAAGCTAGAGATGAACAAGCAAAAACAAATGAAAAAGAAGAAGAAGAAATGAGAGAAAAAGTGAGGCCATTGCTTGCTTTTTTTTTTCAGATCTGAAGTGCCGTGAGAAATGAAGATGGAAAGAAATTTTCTCACGTGAAAATAGGGATATCGGTGGCTTGGGATTAAGGAATGAACGACACAAATTATGGAGAAGTTATGGTAGAAAATCAAGGGATGGAAAGATAAAAAGGTAAGAAATCAAAGTAACGTTTGTCTAAAATTAAAAACAGGTAACGTATCTTAATTGATACATTTCCTGTAAATTAAATAAAGGTGTATACAAGAAGTTTTCACAAATAAATAAATACAATACTGTTAAATAAATACATTTTAAAGATATGTCTTTTAAAGCAATAACGTATATATATTTGAAATTTCTTTCCAAGAAATAAATAAGGATCTAAACACTTACCATTTAATTAATAAATGAATGCCTACATAGAAAAATAAGGTAGAGATAAATATTATGAAAAATAAATAAATAGTTTTAGGAAAAGTAGGAAATAAATAAAGAAAATATTCTATTTAATGAAAACTAGAATTAAAATTGTAAATAAAACTCAACTGACTTTGGAAAAAATTTCAACAACACTCTAAATAAATAAAATTCAAGCAAGTAAAATAAATGCTGAACATAATAAAGTGTAAATGAATAAATAATTCTTTTAAGGAAAAATAGAAAATAAATAAAGAAATAGCTACTTAATTGAAACTAGAATTTAAAAGTTGAAAACAATATACAATCAACATTTGAAAATTATAACTATACTTTAAAAATGTTTTAGAAACAAAATATATGCATAATATATCATGTTACACAAAGTAGAACATGATTTTAAAAACAAAAAAATTATTTATATAAATTAAAATAAACAAATTTGTTAAATAAAACAATTTACACACAATAATGTAAAAAGCATAACTTTCACAATATTAATTCGATTTCAACGAAACGAAAAGCAGTATTCTTGAAATTAAATCTATTTTCATAATAAAAGATAAAATTAAAAAATTCAAATATTTAAATTTTAAATTTAAAAGTCAAAGTTTGACCATTTTGACCAAAATCCACTTTTTTGGAAATATTCCATTTATTCAGGTTTGAAATTATAATTCATACAAAAATCAAAATTTATATTTAAATTAATTTTTTTATCCATTTTAATAGATAAAATAAAGTTTTTAAATCAGAAATTTTAGTTAAAATAATTAAAATAATCACAAAATACAGGGTTGTTACAAAAATTCTCCAACTTTTAAATAACATTACTCGAAATCCATTTATTAAAATCTTTTACCTATATTTTGGAATTAATTCAATAGGATTACAAAAATCAACTTTTATATTTTTAAATTCCTTCTTTTAAATTTTAACAAATTTTTTACTTTAATTTCAAAAATACAATTATATATTTATGGAATCCTACGATACCAAAAATATATTCGGCTAAACCATAGCCTTAAGTAAATTTCAATCACCAATATGATCATTCATACCAATATAATCGTTCGCAGATTATCACATCACAACATATAAAAACAAATCCAACAATGTGAGGAATCCAGTTGGATCCCTCCAACCTGTTTCCCTACATCCACAGACGTTAGCACAATAATTAAATACCAATTCCACTTCGAGGTGGAATATCGCGATATATGGGATTATATAATATCCTCCACTATTATGCGGCACATATGGTCTCATCTGCTATATAATGCGGAAAATCAATCACTCCAAATATATATATATTTATATATATACACTACTATATATACTACCACATCCAAACAGTCAATCAATAATCGAAATTCTAATTATATTCAATCGAGTGAGAAGATCTCACCTTTGACTACGCATGCAGCCCATTTTCCTTTCTAGCTTGATTTCACTATTTTTAAACCTTGTAACAAACATTATACGTTTATTAATATTTGAATCGATCGACAATAAATTACCATTTGTTAATTTATTTAAACTAATAATTTAATTTTATCGAATGATTTATCCTAAACCAATACCTTTAATTTTAAACCAATTCCTCCTTTAATAAATTAATTTAACTAAAAATTAAATTTAAAACTAAGTTCCCTTTAATAAATTATTTTTAATGACAATAATTAAATGAACCATTTAAACAAATTAATTTCCCTAATCGAATAATTAATTTCCATTTAATGGATTAAGGTAACTAACTATTTAATTTAAGAATAAATTTTCCTTTAATAAATTATATTAGTAATCAAAATAACTAAATAAGTTAATTTAACACTTGTCCACCAAATCCATAATTTTTTTTAAAACAACATGCAAATTAAAATATGTAGGCACATTATATTTTATTTATTTATTTAACTATACTATCCAATATAATTATTAAATCAAAATAATATAAATACCTCTCTCTGACTTGCCGTTTCATCGTCTGTACTACCCCAATTACTCGAGCAATCCTTCCCAAACGATGCCGCGAACCACTGCCATCGATCTTCGGCCACCAAGCGGATTACCAAAATCGTCGTCGGCCTCGCACCATCGCCAGACCCAAAACCCACGACTATGCCTCGCCTTGAATGCTGCTGCACCCACGTGCGCACACGCACGCCATCTCCACCTTCGACGCTATCATGCTCGAGCCCAACAATCGAACTCGCGACATCATTGCTTCCATCCCGATGACGCCGCTTCCCTCGCCTCACCATCGACGAAGGCGAATCCCCCTTCCAACATGAGCCACGAACCCACATCTTAAACTCCAATCACGACATCGCTAGAAAGCTTCCTGGCCTCCACAACCTCGTCTGCACTAGCGCTGCCTATCGCGGCCACGATCGACCCCCTTGCTCACCGACTTGAACAACGCGACCATCCTCCTTCGAATTCGAGTCGAGCGCGATGCCCTCTTTTATTTTTTATTTTATTTTGATTTCGGTAAAAACGCTCTAGCCTTGAACTGGGAAAACGCGGCCATAGATTTTTTTTTAAAGAGAAATTGATTTGAACGGAGAATAGTGTTTTTTTCTTTCGTTTTTGCAGCCGCGTTATTATATTTTTTTATTTGAAAGAAGAAAAAAACGAACGCATGTTGAAGCTAAGGACAAGAGTTAAAAAGAAATGCCAGTGTTAGAGGAAAGAAGAATGTGTATAATTTGTCTTGCAAAACATTATTATATTTTAAATTTAAATTTAAATTCGAATCGCTTCGATAAACACAACTCAAAATCTCGATCTTCAATCGAGGCGTGCCGCTAGACGTTTATAAGGTTATACGCCTATTCCAAATGCAATGGAAAAGGTTTCGAGTCCAAATTCGATCGTATGGAGAAGATAGCTTTTTGGACCAGTTATTAAATTATATTTCGATAAAATTTTCAGCGCGTTTGCTTATCGTACGACCAAACGATCACTCCAAACATTGCGAAATTGAAATTCGATAATCATACAATATTACGAATACAACAGAACTGATTTCGTCGAAATCCGAGATCGTGTCTCGATAGGCTATTTTTAAATATCGATTCAAACGATATAATTTTAAAAACCAAACAAAACATTTTCAAATCCAATTCTGAAGCTTCCATTATCTTCAGTAATATCATTATAGATTTTTTTTCAAGCCTTTAATTTTTTTTTAATCAGCTTAAAAATCAAGATTCAACATTTTACCCAACTTCAATAAATTAAATTCAATAATTTAATTGCCAAATTCATAGTTATATTTGAAATTCAAGTTTAAAATAACTTCCAATATTTAAAATCAATTAAATATTTCATTTTCAAATGTCAAAATTTCTGGGTCATCACATTCCTCCCCCTTAAAAGAATTTCGTCTCGAAATTACTAGTTAAGAAGAATGATCCTTAGCCCGTTTACTATTTTTCCCAATCCAAATAGTTTTATCAACTTGCCAAAACAAATCTTTTTATTTATGACCCATTATCACTTTAACCAACTTTCCAAAGTCAATCATAAGTTTCAAACAATATTGTTTTCTTAACAATAATTTTAAATTTAAATTCCATTTTTAAATTATCAAAATTTCCCAAAGTTTAACTCCCTAAATGTTCGAATTTTTTTGGAAGCGTCTCCTTTGCGCGGTTAGCTCGATACGACTACAAAATGCCATAACGGGCCCCTACATTTCAAAAGAAAACAAAAGGCCAAGTGGCTGGACAAGAAACTCATCAAATTTCATATAGAAATTTAAATACATACCTCTCTGTCGAGCAATTTTAAATTTATCTTCAAATTCAAAAATCCCAATTCCCTTTTCCTTTATAACACCTGTATATCCTACTTAGCAATAATGCCTGATTACAACATTCAAAAATCATTTCATACATTTCTTTACAAAAGTTTTAATCGTTATTTCATTCAAGTCCTACGATATGCTTATATCATCCGTACGCAATATCAAATTCGATCGCTCACTCAGTAATACAATTTCACTTTCGAACTAGTATCGTCCATCCGACTTCTTAATGCAGACTCAGATCTGGCTTCTTGATCAGAAACCGTCATTCTCCTTACATAGTCGTAAACTATGATAGTGAATTTTCAGAATCAACCAAAAATCCATATCCATGGTTCGCCGTCGAAAATCGAGTGAAAAATTCCAACTTGGATCGATATAACTATCTTGAAATTCTGTGCTCGAATTTTGGATCAAATCGCTATACGAATAAAGTAATATACATACATCCTACGTATTTATTTCTAGTTGATTATTATCCATATCAATTCCCTTTTATTCACATTTGAATTTTTGATTTCTGTCCACTTATTCACAATCGCCATTTCACAATTTCCAGTTTAACTTTCACTTAATTATTAAACTAGAATATTTACTCAATTCCAAATTTACTTAAGAATTTCACCATTTGTTTCTTAAGTCCAATAAATATTTCATATAACTTTTTATATTTATTCTTCACCACTGGAGTTTATAACTACTTATATTTAAATTTGATCTCCAATTCCATATGAATTCAATTCATTTCAAACCATATTTAATTTGTCATTTCTTCAATTAGTTTCACTTACTAATTTTGATTTCAATACCTTGTTTATTTTGGTCCAACTTGACAAATTTTCCATTTCATTTTGTTTATCACAAATCAAATTCAATTTACACTTTTAATCTTTCAAATAAAAGATTCACCCTTTTAAAATCCACTTCAAGTTGAAACCAAGGTTCAACAATCTTTTATAAAGGTTCATTCATAGCTCTCAAAACTATTTCCATTTCAAACTTGAAACCTTTCAACAAAACCTGGAAGTTCTTTCGTTATATGAAAGCCATTATCATTTGGAAACAAATGCTTTTTGTTTCGGAAAAATCCGATCAAATATGCACAAGTTATTGCCTTTAAAGTATAAACTTGGGTTAAATTTCAATTCCCAAAATAATACTTTTAAAATACTTAAAAATGGTTTAAAATCCATATATACACACACATACACACACAATATAACTTGTATAACCGTTTTAAACCATAATTTCCAAAATTATAACATATATTCATAGAACTCAATTTCAAATCTTGAATTCAAATTCAAATCAAACTATTTTAATTTCAAAAACTTTAACAAGTTATTTAAAATAATTTTATCTTCAAAACTCCTTTCAAAAGCTTTTCATATTTGACCCAATTCCATTTCCAAACCATTTTGGATTCAAAATTCAATTTTAAAACCATTTCATTATAATATTAAATTCTATGACTTAACCAATTTCCTCGTGCAATCCATATTTGTGTGTGTATAGTGTAGTCCAGGGGTTTTACACAATAGTGCAACATCATCAATCATCACAATCCAAGCACAGCCATATCGATAAGCGGTATGATCCTATAACGCTTATCTTCGTTTATAGGTTCACAGATAAATAATATAAATTTATCATAGATAAATAAATTAGATTTATCACAGCTCAAATCAAAACAGAGCATCACACATCGGAGGTATCAAACGATTCAAAGCATTCAATACAATCCAAACATCCGTAAGTAAGATTAATTAATCATTTGATTAACTTAAATCAGATTAATTACTTTTGAAACTACTAATCCTGATTAATTAACATTAATTAATTGCAAACCATATTGATTAATTATCCTTTAATCATGTATTAATCAACCTTTAATAATAAATTAATTAACCTTTACTTATTAATTAACCAACCTTTAATTATTAATTGATCGATCTTAATTAATAAATCAACCAACTTTTAATCATTAAATAATTAACCCTTAATTATTTAATATCCTTTAATTAATTACATTAATTAATTAACTCTTAATTACTTACCATTTAATTAATTATCCTTAATTAATTTTTATAAGTGATTATCCCTAATTACTTATACTAATTAATTATATTGAGTAATTATCATTTAATCACTTGATTACTCAACTTTAATCATTAATTAATTATCCTTAATTAATAATCAATTTTTCTTAATTACTTTCATTTAGTAATTATCTTAAGCAATTAATTACCCTTTTATCATCAATTAAGAAACTGATCAATTATTCTTTAATTACCTTAATTAACCAACCTTTAATCTTCTAATTATTTGATTAATTAACCTTTAATTATCAATTAATAAATTAATTGATTATTCTTTAATTACTATCATTATTCACTTTTGAAAATACTCAAGAATTTAATTACATATTTAACCTAATATGTAATTACTTTTAAACAAAACAATTTATAAACCTCTACAATTGAAACTTGTAAAAATTTGTTTAATAAATTGTTTTGAAAACTTATCTATTTTAACATACTTTAAAAATTTGTTTAAAGTCTTATTTATGCTCTATATTCTCAAACCTAGTAACAAGATTACCCTTTTTATTTTTAAAACCTGTTAACAAATTTTTTTTATTTTTATTTTAAACCTGGTTGAAACAAACCCGAGCCCACACCATAAATACCCGAGCAAAACTTCGGGTTAAATCTCAAAACCATCGAGTACAAACATTTTTCTCTTTTTAAACTTTGTTTATTTTTAAAATTTAAAAACTATGCCATACACTCGCGAACGACTCAGCACAAACCCGGGCCAAACACATTTTCCCCCAAGGTTCACTACGATCCAACTTTTTTTTTCCAGACTCCAAAATGCACGTGGACGGGCACAAATGATCGGAGCTTCTATGATCATCGCTCCGACCACGTACATGCCATCTACGACCTTGCCTATTAGCACAACCACCTAGATCGACGAATTTGACCGAGAATTGAAATCAAGTTACTCAATCACCAGGCATTTGATCCCAATAAACCCAAAACACCCCGCCGACAACAATGCCGACCACCTGGGCTCGCGCCACCATGCCCACAGCTTCGCCACACGATAATACATTATTCCCCTCGGGTCCGATCGATGATAGTCCATCCATGACGACGAATTTTGTTTGCAAACCTCGACGAACAAAACATCCCTAAAACCTTTTTCCAACCATATCATCAACAACGATGATTAAAAAAATACGATTCCATTTTTTTCATTGATCTACAACACCCAAGCTTCCTTCCACCATGATCACGATGCATAGAACTTGCCGATCGACTATAATCAACCATAATACCAATTTTGATCAACTCCAGATTTCTCTCTGGTTCCTAAACTAAATTTTTTGATTTAACCTTTAAAAATCATGATTTTCGAAGGTGATTTCGATCATATAAATAAATCAGGAAATTATGATGTTTGAAATTAACATGTTTTAAGGCTTTCACTGTTTATTTCCCATTTTCCAGATAAACTCAAACCTGTTATACTTAAAAGTAATTTTAAATCTTAGTTTATGATTAAACAATCATAATTTATTTGAATAACATAGCCTATCAGAATTTAAATGAGAAGATTTGAACTTTTAACTTTGTTTTAAACCCTATAAAATAAGAAAAGGGTATATACTTATATATTACAGACATGCACATGCATCTTTTAAATTTATACATATGCATTTATATTTATAACTAAAATATTATCACACATCCAGTGTTAGCGCCAAAATTGGACACTAAAACCCAAATATAGATGAAAGCACCAAGTACCAGTCACAACTCACAAATAGATTATATGCAAAGAGTAATAATGTGAAGAACAGTCAAAATTAAAATGAAAGCAGTAAAGAACAATAGGTTTTATAGTGGTTCGGCTAACTCCGGCGTACGTTCACTCCAGAAGTTTACTTTTTATTGATGTAAGAATCAGTTACAGTAACAAAATGGAAGAGTAACTTTAGCCTTAGGAAAAAGAAAGTCAGAGAGCTAGAAGAAGATCCCCTTTTTTAAACCCCTACACGCTGTATTTATAGACAAGTCTTGAGTTGTTGGGCTTTCTGAAAGCATAGGCCCATCAAGGCCTTCCACCGAGCCACATACCTCTTCCATGCCGAGCCGCACCGGTCTCACCGCAATGTCGAGCCACCTACCTCTATAATGTCGAGCCACACCGGTCTCGCCATAATGCCGAGCCACAACGGCCTCACCATAATGCCAAGCCACCTCCCTTTATAATGTCGATCCGTCTCACCAATGCCGAGTGAGGTGCGATGCCGAATAAGGTACGATACCGAGTGAGGTATGATGCCGAGCGATATAAGATGACGAGTGAGGTACGATGCCGATCGAGGTACGATGCCAAGCGGCATCTGCCGAACCACTACCTTATGCCGAGCGACCCTGACTTCTCTGCAATGCCGAGCGACCCTGACTTCTCTGCAATACCAAGCGAGTCGAACTACCTCACCAAGTCCAGCCGTGCCAACAACGTCGAGCCACAATGACGAATCCTCAATGCCGAGCGACATTACCAGGGCCGACCGGCCCTTGACTTCCAGACCGAGCCATGTAACCTCTCCACTTCTCGATCGAAACTCCAAGTAAACTTCATCATTTTAAACCGAATCCATCATACTCCAGCCTCGATAAACGAGAACCTGACTTAGTTAAATCCGCTTGTCTGTGGCCTTGTTGAAAGGCAGGTTAACATTTGCCCCCCAAAACATGCTTTTCTATTGGAAGGTGTGTTTTGAATAGCCTCGAGTCCGATATCCGAAGTTTGTATGTCATCCACACCTATACTTTGCGATTCATAATCCAATCCATTTTATCCAAGAACCATCACCGTTTCCTTCTCTGAACCTACGACTGCTCCAAGTCAATATCCGGTTCCGAATCCAGTAGCTAAATCCTTAGCCTAATCCATATCCATCTAAACTCGACGACCGAGTTCTAAACCATCAATTACCAGTAGCCAAACACATGACCTCACCGAGCCTAGTCTTTGAATTCGTAGACCTCTTCGGGTCGCATTATACCGTTCCTGCCTCTCCGGTTAAAGGCTGGTGTGTTCCCCGGCCTCATCTCTCTGGCCAAGAGCTTGTGTATTCACCGGCCTCGGCATTCCAGCCAAGGACTTTGATATTCACCGGCCTCGGCACTCTGGCCAAGAACTTTGATATTCACCGGCCTCGGCACTCGGACCAAGGACTTTTATATTCACCGACCTCGGCACTTCGGCCAAGGACTTTGATATTCGCCGGCCTCGGCACTCTGTCCAAGGACTTTTATATCCGCTGGCCTCGGCACTCCGGCCAAGGACTCTGATATTCACCAGCCTCGGCACTCCGGCCAAGGACTTTTATATTCTGTTCGAGTCCATTCCATCACTCTCCGACGAAGGGACTCGTAACTCGCGATCACTACCCCATCTCTTCAGTCAGGACAGTAATCGCAAAACCTGAACTGTTTATTACATTGATCCGAATTCAATCAGAAAACCAGAAATCCATATAAAAATCCTAGTCAAAATCCAAATCAAAAATTAAGCATCCAAACCAAAATGGCAAACCAAAAAAGCAACCAAACCGGGAGTTCAATCCGAACTCCAAAACCATACCAAATAAAAGTAAAGGTCCAAAGTACCAAAGAGGAAACCAGAATTTGCAGAAACACAGAGAGAAAATAAGATTTCATAGAACCAAGCAGTACGGTTTTTCATCATCTCAGAGCACGCCTAGGGACCGTCCTTGACCCCGTAGCTGTGTAAGTGACCTAGCCGTATTACTTTGGATACTATGACTTATTCAAAACCTTAAAACCATTCAGTTTATAACAAGCCAGCGTTGACTAGATCCAGTACCACCATCGTTCGAGGTAGGCGGTGGCCGCTCCTGCTCCTCTGCCACAACTCGATTCCTTATGTACTATTGCAGGTGACCATTCCTTACATGCTCCTCCATGATATCTCTCAAATTCCTACAGTCGTATGTGTTGTGCCCATCCAGCTCATGGAATAGGAAATGCTTTCCCGATGCCTGCTCGTATTCAGAAGGCTCTCTCTTTGCCAGCCTTCGATATTGGAGGCGCCCTCGAGTATCTAAGTAAATCCTTTCTAGAGTCTCAGTTAAATCTTTTTAAGAAGAAAACTTTGACTCCCTTCAAGGCCTCTTCGAAGTGGCGCTATTGCCATTTGTTTTCCTTTTTCCCTTATCATCTTTACTTGGATCCTTCCCGGGTGGACCTCCACCCCTCACTACATAAGCTTCAGCCTCTCTTCCTACTCTCTCATCCTGCGCATCCTCCTGTCTTAGGAACCTTTCTGCCTCATGGTAGAACTCCCTGAGATCCCTCGGTGGGTCCCGTTCCAATGGTATCTTAAAAATCGAATTATCCGCGATTCCTAAGACTGCTGCCATCAAAACCGTTGGCGGATCGGGTCGATCCACTGAGGCTACCACTGCGTTGAATCTGGTTAAGAAATTCCTATGTGACTCTCCCTTCCATTGTTTCATCCATGTCAAGGTCATTATGTTCTTGGATCAGACTATATAGACCCGAAACTATCTCATAAACCTTTCAATCAGCTCCGTCCATGTGTCGATAGAACCACTCTCCAGCTGTATGAACCATATAGCTGCGATATCCGTCAAATACAGGAAGAAGCAACGAGACATGACCTCAGTCGATGCCCTCAGTACCTCCATATGCCTCATATACCTCGTTAGGTGAACTATGGGACCCGTTCTCCCATCATACATATCGAACGTTGCTAGCTTAAAGTCCAGTGGATTTCTAGCTTGCCTGATAGTAGGAGTAAAGGGACTCCTATTCACATCCTTCAAGTCTTTGTTTACCAATCCACCTCTCATAGCCCGTCTGACCATCTCCGCTAGTCTGTCGTTGTCCCCAAACTGTAATCCTTGTCTGTTGCCTCTAGTCTGGCCCCCCGAGTTCATGAGAGAATTCTGGCACATACTCCTCATCTCGTACTCCTGCACTCCTGTTGGTGTCGGGTTGTACTGCGTCATCTGGTATCCCTTCATGGATTGGTCTAGCATTTCCTGGTGGTATGCCCCCAAGTCTAGATCCATCCAGGCTGATAGTCATATGCTGATTAGGGGCTGCCCCCTGCTGAGCCATTTCCTCCGCTTGCTGGTTGAGCGCTTCAAATCCAGCTCCATGGATCTGAGCTCCTGCATTTCCTGCTTGTGCAAATTGTCTGAGAAGAGCCTGCATCATCTCCTCTTGTCTTCTCAACATTGCTTCCATCTCGTCTCTGGTGACGTAGATGGATGCTTGACCAGCTCCAGCTCCGGAGGAGGACTCTTGACTTCCCTCCTGATTGCTCTTTTTTGTCACTTGCTTCCTTACTGATGCCTAACCATTGTTTCCTAGGATCCAAGTTCCTAAGCTTCTGAATCCAAAATCCAAGCTCCAAAATCCCTGAATGCTAGCGTTCTCAGTGAAAGCACCAAAATGTTAGCATCAAAATTGGTCACTAACATCCAAATCCAGATGAAAGCACCAAATACCAGTCATAACTCACATATAGATTATATGTAAAGAGTAATAATGTGAAGAACAGTCAAAATTAAAATGAAAGCATTAAAGAACAACAGGTTTTATAGTGGTTCGGCTAACTCCGGCCTACATCCACTCCATAAGTTTACTTTTTATTGATGTAAGAATCAGTTACAGTAACAAAATGGTAGAGTAACTTTAGCCTTAGGAAATAGAAAGTCAGAGAGCCAGAAGAAGATCCCCTTTTCTGAACCCCCACACGTTGTATTTATAGACAAATCCTGAGTTGTTGGGCTTTCTAAATGGCATAGGCCTATCAAGGCCTTCCACCGTGCCACATATTTCTTCCATGCCGAGCCACATCGGTCACACCGCAATGCCGAGCCACCTACCTCTATAATGCCGAGCCACACCGGTCTCACCACAATACCGAGCCACACCAGCCTCACCACAATGCCGAGCCACCTACCTTTATAATGCTGAGCCGTCTCACCAATGTCGAGCGAGGTGCGATGCCTAGCGAGGTACGATGCCGAGAGGCATCTGCCGAACCCCTACCTTATGCCGAGCGACCCTGACTTCTCTGCAATGCCGAGCGATCCTGACTTCTCTGCAATGCCGGACGACCTTACGTAGGTCAAACCACCTCACCATGGTCGAGCCGTGCCAACAATGTCGAGCCACAATGATGAATCCTCAATGCCGAGCGACATTACCAGGGCCAACCGGCCCTTGACTTCTAGACCGAGCCATGTAACCTCTCCACTTCTCAATCGAACGACATCTCCAAGTGAACTTCATCATTTTGAACCGAATCCATTATACTCCAGCCTTGATAAACGAGAAGCTGACTTAGTTAAATCCGCATGTATGTGGCTTTGTCGAAAGGCGGGTTAACATCCATTATCACACGAAAATCAAAATTCATGTATACAGGTTCAAAAGTTTTCTCACCTGGATTTGGGAAGAAACAGAGAAACTTTGAACAAAATCTAGAGATTGAAGCAGAGGAGCAAAAGCCTAGAAATAGATGACGATCTTTGATCTGATACATGATTTGAATCTGAATCTGGAATCTTTATTTTAATTGCTACAGATTGAGATGCTTCAGATCTGAGTTGATATTGATCTTTTCTTTGTTTTTAAAACTTATCTAAATCTTGATGACTTTGAATTGAATCAGTTTCTTTGATTTTTCAAGTTGAAGTATTAATATAGTTGTATTTGTGAAAGGTTGATTTGTTTTATATTTTTTTTTCTGGTTTGTAGCTTTGATGAATTACCAGGTTTCTCTTTTGATAAAATCTTGAAAGAGTATGAAAGAAATTGAGGAATAGGAAAAGTAGATGTATATATAAATTTTTGTTTTCATTTTTATTTGGATTAAAAATAAGTGACACTTGTTATTTTCTTGTTTTTATGTTGAAGTATTGATATAGTTGTATTTGTGAAAGGTTGAATTTTTTTTTTTTCTGGTTTGTAGCTTTGATGAATTACCAGGTTTCTCTTTTGATAAAATTTTGAAAGAAATTGAGGAATAGGAAAAGTAGATGTATATATAAATTTTTGTTTTCATTTTTATTTAGATTAAAAATAAGTGACACTTGTTATTTTCTTGTTTTTATGTTTTACACTTGTTAATTCATATTAAAATCATCTTCCATTTGTCAATGCGTGTGTTTAATATTCTACAAATGTTAAAAACTTAAAATTTATGTTTAAACCCTTATTTTAAATTAAGTCCTTATGTTTCAATAAATTATGTAATATGTATTATGTTTTAATATTTAAATTTTTTTGTACATATATTAGTTTCAAAGTTTTATTAGTGATGTTCTATAAATATACAAACAATTTATTTTTAAAGAAAATGTTCTAATCTTTATAACCAATCCTATTTTTAAACTTAATTTATTATACTTTTAAATGTATGAATGTTTATATTTACACATTTAATACTTTTTATACTTGCATAACTTTTTAAAGAGAGTAATTTTAAAATCTAATTATATACTATAAATGAATATACACACACACACGTATATATAAATATGTTTAGATTCTTATTCATGCATTTTTCTTATTATTTATATCTATACAAATTAAAGAAAAATAATTTGAAATCAAGTTGTATATTATAACTAGAAAATAAATAAATTTTAAAATTATAGAGTTTTTTTCCAAATCCATATTTTTTCCCAAGATATTTTTATTTGGAATTTCAAATCCAAAATTCTATTTACAATCTATATAGAATAAACACATATTTTATTTATTTGGAAAAATTCAAATTCAAGTTTCATATAAAAATCTATTTATATGAATAAACAGTCACATATCTTACTTAATTTGAAAAATTCAAATTAATCCACAATTTAATCCAATTTTTTTTATTAATTGCCAATTAAATTTGACTCAGAAACTGTGATCGTTATAAATAGTTCTTGAAAATTCTTCTCTATAATTTAAAAAAAAAATATTCACTCAATTCAGATGATTTTTGAGGGAGCTATAGTCAAAATAAGAAGAGGTATTTTCAGACTTGAAAATCTGGGTCTGAAAATGCTCTAAAAGGAAATGAAATTTGGATATGGTTAAACTCAAAATTTAAAGAAGTAGTGCAAATGAAAGTTGTAGCCGCTGGAATTTACATGGTTTAAAAAAAGAAATCTCTATTTGGGTTTGATGTGGGAAGGTTATGGTAGATGGAAAATGAGGCAAAAATAAAGAAACGAAAGGGAAATTTATAAGCAAGAAACAAATCAAATTACCTTTATACCCTTGATCCTTTTCCCTCCACCTCCCTTTGCCACCTCATCACACCACCTCACCTTCATATACCTCAGCCCATAAACTTGTCCCCACTTCCCTTTGCTTAGCCAACATGTTTTATACATGTTTTAGTACTTAGTGTACTCTATGTTTGCTAATGACTTGATATTTTTTCATTATTTATTATTTTCATCAAATATCATATTTTCTTTATAAAAATATACAATACATAATATACATCCTATAACCCTAACTCATTATATAAATGTACGTGTTATATTATACAATAGAGTTTACAATGTTTTTGATAACTTTTTAGCCGACGAAAAATCAAAAATTCGAAAAACGAATTTCGGTCATTTTTTTGTCAAGGCCAGCTGGTTTTTAAAGTGGACCGTCCACTTTTTATTACAACAATCGTAATAAATACTTACAAGGAACAGGAGATAGGCATGATACCTATGCTACTATAAACAAAATAAAAGAGCACAACGTAGTATGCTATAAACTAGCTACACAAAGGGTAAATAAACAGAACAAGAGCAAGCGGCACACAACAAACCCGATCTCAATCTATTACTCAGCACCATAACTATTAACGTTCCAACTTAGCAAAGTAGCACAGAGCTACACCAATCCCTTCTTACCAAAAGCACAAAGCTTGTCATATCCTTGAAGGTTATAACTGAGGCGATGAACCATCATAGCAAACCAGAGCAATAACCAACATTTCATCAATGTAATATCACATATTGGAGTGGAACATTCCATCACAAAATCGAGAGGATCGCCATAGTTAAAACCATCTTAGCAATTCTAAGACTTGCAAAATTGCCTTAGAAACTAACACAGAAGATTTCACAAAGAGGATCAATGTTACACAAAGCCAAGAATCACTAACCAAGAACAAATCAATAATTACCACAAATTGTATAAGCAAACACAAATCAAAGCTGCATTGCAACAGGCTTCTCATGAAAGAAGTAGAGGATCACCAAAACCAAAAGGAACCAACGGAAGAGCATGAGAAAGCAAGAAACCGACGGCCAAGAAGCCAAAAATTAAACAGACGACCTAAAGAAAATTGCCCAAAAGACGAAATGTAGCACCACAAGCAAGCAATCAAAAAAGGCTCTCCATTGTCGAAGCAATTGCTGAGAAGCCAATAGACTGCTACGATGAAGCGGCAACGCAGAAAATAAGACCCGATCGCGAACAATAGATCCGAACACCCACAAAAGAAGCAACTCAGAAACCCTCCGCCAGGTATCAGAAAATAACCAAATACGCGAAGCAAACGATGAGCAACAACAGCAGAAGCACCGCACGAAGCCACCAAGCACCAAAAAAATTCACCAAGGTGGAGCGACCAACACAAAAACCCAAAAATAACACAAACCCATTTCCAAACAAAGCATCTAAAACCGACAACCTACTAGACCAGAATAGGACAAGATCCAGAGCGAAGACAACCGAAACCAAAGCGGCAATCCAGAACAAAAGATCGCCACCTCCACTACTGGCAGTTGCCAAGGGCATAATGAACTGAGAGAAAGCAAAGTGGGTAGACCCGAACGGACCAAATAAATACTGCCGGAAAGAGGTCGAAATCAGAACAGAGACGCGAGGTAGGAAAAGCAAGTCGATTGCCACTGAGAAACAAAATAGGGGGTTTATGGAAGGAAAGGTTTGCAAGTAACAACAATAGGAAAAGCTGGAGTTAAGGGGTAACGGAGCGAAAAATTTAGGGAGAGAAATGAGGAGGATGAACTAAAAAGGAAGGGGCGGTGGGAAGAAAAACCCTAGTCCCCATTGATGAAGACTTGCAAACATTTCCATATACTTATTTCAATAATAAGTGAATTCTCCAGTCATGTTTTCGATTTTTCTTCGAACTATATATTTTTATAAATAAATTTGAAGAATATTTTATCATCATTATTTACTATTTAAAAGAGCTTTATTTTAGTTATAAAATCTATTATTTTAATATGAAAATTAATTAAATATTCACAAGTCAAAATGATGAAATTCCGGGTCATTATATGAATTCTCTTTAGACCGAATGATTTAATTAGTATATAATTGTTACAAATTAAATAAATAAATAAATATTTATGAAATATTAATAATGAAATTTGAATATGGTTTAAGAAACAAATATTGTGTATATATATTTATAATAGTTAAAAATATGTCAATCAATATGAGATATTGATAAGAAGTTAAATTAGATTTAATTACATATTTTTTTAGGCTTGAATAGGTAATTAATCCATACATTTGGAAGAGATTTTTGGCGACAATTTTTCGGTAAGGATGGCCAAAAATGGAGATAATTAGGGTTTAAAATAGATGAAGGAAATTAGGAAAAAAAAAAAAGGAAAGATATGATCCTCTTGTCTCTCTCTCAAACATTATAACAAGCCTCTCTAACCCTAACCTAAATGACTGCTTTTGAATCACCTCCATCTTCTAAATTATAGCTGCTATTGCCTTCCTATTGTTGCTAAAACAAAGCTCCATTCATCCCTAAAGTTATCAAATCAAATTCAAGTTAAAACAAAGTAATTCGATAGTGGAAAGTCATTGATTCCAGACTAGTAATCTGACGGATTAAGGAACAGTTGGAGAATCACTATTTCAACGTAGACTTAAGGGCATCTATAGTAGGTAACATTTGTTTACATAGATATTAATTTGGTTACCACGTTTTACAATCTATTAATCATATATGCCTATAGATATTTACATATCATTGTTATTGCATTAGTTCAGTGAGCTTTTTATATGTAATGTTGTTGTCACAACGGAGATTGGTTATGTGCATAAAATTTAATGTTTATATTCATAATTTTGTTTATAATTTAATATTATAGAATGAACAAATTTTTCATTTAATTTTATATTAGTTTATATTCATATAAATATTAATTTGTGTATTAATACTCATGTACAATTTGTATTAAAGCATATATTTATATCTACTATATAAAATTGATTTATAATTTCTCTTATACATATTTATGTTTATTATGAATTATAAGTATTGAAAATAATTTTTTATATTATTAATATATATTTATTATCAATATTTATTGAATATTTGATTTAATAAATTTTTATAAAATAAAAGGATTTTCCCAAGTTAAATTTTATATTTTTCAAAATTAATATGTGATGTTAGATGCTCATGAAAAAATTTAAGAATTTTTCTACTGAATTGTATATTTTTTTAAATGAATTTTATTTTTGCTACATATTAATTAATTAACTAAAAATATTATTTTAATTCGTAAAGTTATGGAAATTTTTCATGACAGCTAAAATACGATCCTATATTTTTTAGAAACTAAAATTTTTAATTTTTTATATAATTTTTTTATATTGATTAATTAAGGGCCGAAACTAATTATTAATTCATGATATATGCATAACAAAATATTAAAATCGTGTTAACTTTAAATCTATGATATTTTTGAAGCAAAAGAAATTATTTCGTTTATAAATGTACTTAATTATTATATGAATAGCTATGCATATATACACATACATATAAAACTAAATAAATAGTTTATTTCAATTCACATTAAAAATATTATTTTATCGTATATATATATATTTATATTTATCTTAATTGTTACTTATAATATAACATGTAGTTCACATTAATATATTTTTCTATAATATTTTAATAATGGAACATATTTATTATAATTACTTTTATACGTCTACATACATACATACATACATACATATATATATATAATTACTTAGAATTTCTAATTATATGTACATGCACATATTTGATAACATACAATACATATAAAATGAGCTAATGTGTCTGTTGCAATGTAAATCCCAACATCTACATACATGCATGTTATACTTTGCATAGATTATTATGTTACACACACATGTGTGTGTGTATGATACATGTGTGTGTGTTTATATATTAAGTAGAACCAAAATTAAATAGATTTCAAACTGAAATTTATAAATTTAAATAAAATACACGATCTTATTTAAACTAAATTTAGAAATGTTCTAAATGAGTTAGACTTCATAGGCCCAATAAAGATCCAATAGGGTAATTTTTTTAAAATTCACCTATATCTTCTGTTGCGGTCTTGCCCAGTTCAAACAATTATATCAGAGCCCAATGACCTATGTAATCTAAATTTGTCATATTAGAGCTAACTAATTAAGCTTACCAACTTAGTACGGTGTCTAGAAAGGTAATGTCTAGGATTGGATAATCAAGTACCATGTTCTGCCTGCTTGCTAGCTTGGCTTGAAAGATGAAGCGAGCCTAAATGTTTCTTCTAGTAGAAAAGACCCAATTTTAATTGGGCCTTAGGCTAATTTTCAAATTAGTTTTGAAAATTAAGACAAGATTTTAAATTTAGAAGTTAAATTTAAAATGAAAACATGTTTATTATAAAAGGTTATAATATAACATAAATTTTCAAAATGTTTGAAAAGGAATTGAAAATTTCAATATGTTTGCAACTATTTAAATATTAATTTTGAAATTTAAAATTTATTAATAAGATTAAAAACCAAATTAATTAAATGAGTTGATTAATTAATACTTATATGCATGTTTTATATATGTGTGTGTGTGTGTGTGTGTGTGTGTGTGTATATATTGATATATTATTTTAAAAGTGATTAAGATAACGTAAGTATACATGTATATATGCAAGATAAATTTTAAAACTAAAATAATTTAATTAAAATAATTTAATTAAATAAATAAATTAAATAATAAAGACATATATATGATATATGTGTTATACTATAAGGTTATAATAAATATTAAATATAAATGTTATATTGATATAAAATTAATTAAAATGTTAATTAATTAAAATTAGTTAAATAAAATTTAATTAATATAATGTTATATATTAGATTATATATAATATAAAATATAAAAGGTATACTTTTTTTCGTCCATTCCTTTCTTTCGTCCATTCCTTTCCTTCCATGGTAGTTGCTCTCTCTCCTCTTACCCATGCCTCATCCTTTCCTCCTGTGCCATCGTCCACATCGAGCCCCCACTTATCATTTCCCTCCTTGTTCTCCCGTTTCCCGATCTCTCTCCTGACCCTCTGGTGCCTGACCCTCTTGTGCCTCCTCCTGTGTTTGTCCCTCTACTTCCTGTTCCTAGTTTCTCTCCTTTATCTTCCTCCCATGATCCTCTTTAGGTTGTCCCAACTCCTCCTCTCTGTCAACCAGTATGGACTTCACTTTTCAAAAGCAAACCGCACAATGCGGGGAAGTATATACCAGTTGACTTGTCTCCTTCCTTTGATGGTGAAGCCATGTTACGATCAGTTAATGTTATTCAAGCTGGCTTCTTGGCATGGAAAGACTCTCTTGTAGGCTTCTTTCTGGACAAGCCTTCATCTTACACCGTAGTTATTCCAAATTTCAAATCCTTATGGAAATTAAAATGACCGATTAAAGTTATATCTAGTGGTGTCTTTTTCTTATTTCAATTCTCTTGTGATGAAGACGTGCATCATATTATACAAGAAGATCCCATTGTTATGAAAAATAAACTTTTTATCATCAAACCATATGACCCAACTGTTAGTAATGTATGTGGCTCGTAACTTTAGTTCCTATATGGGTTCAATTTTTTAACATTCCTTTATTTGCTCAGTTTCCTCTTGGAATCAACTGGCTGGCTAGTAGAATAGGCAAATTGCTCTGTTTAGATGAGTTGACAGTGAAAATGAAAAGGCTAGAATATGCAAAGTGCTTAATTGAAGTAAGACTTGACAGAGAGTTACTTGATGATTTCATGGTGCAACTTGTTGAAGGTGGTACTCAAAAAATTATTATGAAATACTTATGGAGGCCAGATGTCTGTCCTGCTTGTAGAGCATTATGATACATTTCTAGTGTTTGTGATAAGAAAGTTAAAGAGGCTAATATAGGTGAAGTGTCTGGATTAAAAGATGTGAACTATTCAAATGAGAATATGACTATAGAAAAATCCAGGTGAGACTTTTAAAGTGAGAAAGATACAAAAACGGCAAAAAGTTAATAGAGGAAGGAAAATAAACTATAAAACAAAATCTGCTTACAAATCTAAAAGTCAGAGTGATGTCTTTGTTCTGGGATAAAGTATTGATATAAGTGAAATAATAAATGTGAAAGGAGTTCATATTGAAGAGAAGGATAATGCTAGATTGTGTCAAGAAAACTCTGGAGATGATTCAGGAATGAGAGGAATTGAGAGTAAAATTGATAACATAGATGGAATAAAATCGAATGCTTTCCTGACTTTATTCCAAACTTGAAGTTAGACTGGACGGAGACATAACAAATCATGCAAGTGTCTCTCTTGTTGATAGAGGAGGTGAAATTCTAACTATGAACCCTTATGAAATATTGCAATGTATTGATGAAGAAGGTAATGAGGTTGATACAATTAATAATTCTCTTGTTCTTAATAATGATCTGTATCACAAACCACTTATACAACACAAAGTTGCTGAGTCAGGTGTGACTCGAAGTAAGCCTCAGGATATAAATGAATTTTCCTGTTAAAAACTCGAAGCAATAAATGATAGTAGTGGGACTCGAAGCGAGTCTCGAGGAAAGAGTAGGAAAGTCAATGGAAATTATGAAGCAAGTTATGAGCGTGACTTTGTTCATGGTAGCAACATGCTTCTACTGATAATCAATCTGAAAAAGAAAGGTAATTAAAGAAAATAAAGAAAATGGCTTTCTTCCTATACAAGCAAGCTCTGAAACTCTTAACACAAACATTGTCCTTCCTTTTCAACTCTCATCTATTCTAACTTCACCCACTTCTAATATTGCTTCAGGAAATATCCAGCTTTATAAAGAATAGGACCATGCACATTACTCTGTGCACGTGCACAATCCTTCTTTCCTTCCTTCCCCCTCTTCCAATCGTCCTTATTTTTCTTCCAAGGATGCCTTTGATGCTTCTCTCTCTGGTGATCATTTTTGCTCCTCAACAATCAGATCTACCTTGTCTTGTAATGCCATTTCCATTAGTCTCCCCGAACCTTCTCTAACCAAGTCTCCTTCTCGAACCATATCACCTTCTCTAACCAAATCACCTTATGATCACATCAAAACGCTCCCCCGAAGCTTGGAGACCTCCTGCTGATCTTGCCCCAGCTAATCTCTCCTTCTCTTCTCCTCCCCCTCCCGCCTTTAAAACTGGGGCTGTTATGGTAACGGTAAATTTACCATTACCATACCATTAACAATCAATCGGTTACCATTTTAAAGTAAAGTCGGTATACCAGTATAATCAGTATGGTAATGGTAAATTTACCATTTTCTACGGTGAAATATAGGTAATATTTTTCAAAACCAACAGTAACAGTAATTTACCAGTCCGATCATAATGCATTGATATTCATATAAGATGATGTTTTATGGGCATTTAGAAGCAAGAAAATAGTTCAATTTATTTCAGTAATTCAATTCAAATGATGATAAACACACTTCTTTTCTATTGTCCTTTATTAACTAACCCAATGAGATATATGAAGCATGATTCGGTGTAAAAATATATCAACTTATTATTTTTCTAGAAAAACGGTAATTTACCATTACCAATGTAACAATTATCAGTTTATCGGTATACCGGTCATCGGTAAACCAGTCAATCAGATACGGTAACGGTAAATAATTTTAGTTTATCGGTAAAAACGGTATGGTAACTGTATTTACAAAATGGTAATGATAACCATTACCATAACAGCCCTATTTAAAATCAACTCTACCTTTATGAATATCTCTTCCAATGCAGTCTTATCCAATACCCCCTTATGATCCTCCATTCAAACCCTCACCTGGTCATAAACAAGGTAACCCAAGAGATTCTAATCTTTCTTTTTTATTCCCTGACTCTCCTCCATCTACCACTGTCCTTGGCTACAATGATTTATCCATCCCTTTAACAAGGGGAATGAAAGAAGGAACCCTTAATTCTTCAAAGTTTAATCAATGATACACAATATTGGCTTCTGGAACTTGAGAGGAGCACACTGTCATGTCAAATTGGACCAATGCAAAGAATTAATACATCAACATATATGTGTTATTGCATTACTTGAAACCAAGCTTTCTCTTGAACTCTCCTTGTGGGTTGCTAAATATATTAGACCGCATTGGCATGTGATCCACAACCATGATGATGCTCAATATTGTAGAATTTTAATTTTGTATGACCCTTCAATCTTGTCACTGTCCACCATTGACTCTTCCTCTCAAATTATCCACTGTCATGCCCTCTTCAACCATATTGCCTCCCCAGTTTATATTTCCTTTGTATATGCTGGTAGCTCTGTAATGCAGTTTGGACGGCTAAATGTCTATCGAGTTAGAAAATAGCCGAACGAATTTTGAAATAAAAATAACTTCAAGCGCACGGCGTACTATCGTAGTGCGTAGTGAGTATGGGTCGATCCGTAGGGGATTTTTAAGATTTTTTTTTAAAAATTATTCAATCAAATTAGATAAATTGTTAACTACAAGCAAAATGAACCTAAAACTAGAATTAAAATGAGCTTTAAAAACTATGAGATTACAAAACAATTTAGAGAAAAATCCACTCTCTTATTTTTGTAAATTAATAAACAAATAATTTATGATCTGTAGTTATGATATTAAGTGAAATAATTGTTACATTGATCATAAGTATGGTTTATTTATGTTATTAATTAACATAACTTAAACCATCAAACTATAATACAATAATTATACCACTTACAAATTCTCATGAAAATGAAGCAAAAACAAAAGCTATTTTAAATATGATCTATTTACTATTGTGATTAGTAAGATAGATCATCAAATTTTGTTTTTACTTTCTTTTCTAAATCAAAAATCAATTAGCAAATGATGATGTAAATTGTATTTATATTGAATAAGAATAGCTCAATTGCAAAAGCAACGTAAGGTATCAAACCCACTTGTATAAACTTACATCAAAATTCACTTTCATGAAGCACAAACCAAAAGAGATCATAAATCATAAAAATGTTGAAATTACATAAAATTAGAGAGCTTCATTACTCCTAAATTAAAGGGATTTAGCTACTCGTTTGTGTTATTAAATCTAAACTTGTAAATTTCAACATTAAAAAGCAAATAAATGGAAAATAAGCAAAGGAGGAAAGAGAGATTAATTACTAACCACTTGCATAAAAAAAGCTACACTACTTGCATGAATGTAAATCTAAGCTATAAACATGAAATAAAAGAGGGCACAGAAATAAAAATTAACATAATAGCAAAGAAAAGCATGTAGAACAGAAAAGAAAAAGTGGCTTGGAAGCCATTTTTATTTCATGTAACATTGAGCTTACAATTTGCTTTTTTAATTTCCTAAGTAAAATGAAAGGTAGAAAGATATTTACATGTACATAAGAGAGCTATTTATGTATGAATAAAACCGTAATACAATTTTTCGGATGCTTTCCAAAATGCCCTTTAGGAAGTGTGGTCACAAAGTAACCATTAGCCACTGATTAATCCCTCATTAAATGTGCATAAAGGTTTAACCTTCACTTAATTGTCTGTTAGCTTCTAATTGTAGATTAGGTAAGTGGTTGGGGTCCTTCATTATCATGAGCTTGAATTATTTCCTCTTGATTCCTTTGTATTCCCTTGTGCATGCTCATATGTTCATAAAACCCTCTTCCATATGCATCAAAATTTCCTATAAAAATCATCAAAATTTCGAAGTAAAAGTTCTCTAATTGGCGCATGCACAAAAATGACCATTTTACCCCTGAATGAAGATGAATATATGATCATTTGAAAATAATTGAATTTAGGTTTTAAACATGTTAAAATGATCAAATACGACATTTATTTAAATAGAAATAGATAAAAATATGGATGTAAATATATGCACATTTACGTGCACATCAAATAACCCCACACTTATCTTTTTATTCGTCCTCGAATAAAAGAAAACTAAGATAAATCCATTTTCTTAGGGAGCACAATTGCATTGAGCGTATGCAACAAGCCGTTAAACATCTAGTGTCTCTAATAGGACGACTGTTGTATCGTGAGGGTTTTCAGCGGATACTACCCATCAAATCCAAATACAAAGTGAAAATATTTAAAATGCAAGATATATTTACAATGGGATGAATGTAAGTTTTTGAAAATATTTGCAATGAAGGATTCACTTTTAAATCGACATAAATAAGTTAAATATAAGTTTTGGTTATTATCTTGAAAATTTAAGTCATTTACTCATCAAAATTTCCAACAAAAATTAAGTTATCATAACAAATAGACAATAGTTTAACCCATTGTTTCGATCGATAATATAGTGTAACTATGAAATAAATCCTTAGTTGATTATCAAAGTTTATCAAAGTGGTATTTTCATTTCTTTTCAATAAAAAGTCAAATCAAACAAGTTTAAATGATGCTTGGATTTCAATTGCTTACTCTCTCTTATTTGAAAATTTTATTGATATTAACATATTTACATATGCCAAATCAAGGAAATATAGGCCATATATACTACCCATGCACTGCCTTACGGACTGATGTGAGGGGAATACAGAGCATGTCAAGCAAACACGCAAGTGTGAACACTTATAGACTGTAGGCTTTATTAAAAAGAGTTTTTATATACATACACCCAACTCAGATAAACTCAGGCCAGATATATCGGTCATGCATTGCCTTTCGGGCTTATGTGAGAAGGGTACAAAGTATGGCGAGTGAACACAGGAGTGTCAACACATGGCTCTAAGTGTTAAAAATATTTACATATATAAAAATGTTTTTTTCTTCTATTTTTATATTTTTTTTCTATTTTTTAGTAAGAGATTTTTGCAATATCATCTTAGCACCATTTAACTTAAAAGATAAAAAATGTTATATCCTTTACTTTAAATTTACCACACTTTTAAACAGAGATTTTCAGTTAGAATATACTTCATAATTAACACATATGAACCTTCCTATATACTAGTTAAACCATTATTATTTGGGATCAAACTTCATTTTTATTTTTTAAGACAAATAAAATTTCAAAATAAAATTTCAACTATTTTACCAAAACTTATACTTATCCTATAGTGTTCTTCAAAAGTAAATCAAAATGCTAAAAAGAAAATGTTTTTGAGATTTATAAATTTAGAGATTTTTTTAGATAAAGGGAAACAAAAAAATGCCATGAAACTTAAAAAATGAAAATGAGACTCCACTCACACTCAATTTTTGTGTCCCCACAGTCAATGCACGATATAATGAGTGTAACGGGGAAAAATATCTACATATTTACAAAAGAGTATTAACATTCTTACTAGACTTAGCTTGGCTCATAAAGAATCATGAGCTCCTCCTTTTAGTTATTTGGCAATTCCAAGAAAGATTTCAAACGATGACCTTTGACTTTTAAAATCGATCCATTCTTAGGGTTTTCTATTTCGAGGTCACTATGTGGAAAAATAGTTCGTAGCACAAATGGTCCGGTCCACCTTGATTTAAGTTTCACAGGGAATAAATGAAGTCTTGAGTCATATAAAAGAACTGTCTAGTTAATCGAAAACTTTTTCCTTAGGATTGCCTTGTCATGAAAAACTTTGGTTCTTTCTTTATAATTTTTCTCGCTTTCATACGCGTCATTTCTAAGTTCTTCTTGTTCGTTGAGTTGTAGTTTTCAGTTTTCACCAGCTTTCTCAAGATCAAAGTATAAGTTCTTTATTGCCCACAACGCTTTGTGTTCGATTTCAATAGGTAAATGACAAGCTTTACGGTAAACTAACCGGAATGGGGACATCCTAAGGTTAGTTTTAAAAGTAGTATGGTAAGCCCAAAGCGTGTCGGTCAATTTATGAGACCAATTTTTTCGATTTTTGTTGAAATTTTTCTCTAATTTTTTTTATTTGACGATTTGAAACTTTAGCTTGCCCACAAGTTTGAGGATGATATGGAGTGGATAACTTGTGGGTTATCGAGTATTTCTTCATTAATGTTTCAAAAGATCGATTGCAAAAATGGGTTCCGTTATCACTGATTATTGTGCGAGGTGTGCGAACCTCGAAAAGATGTTTACTTTGAGAAATTTCACAACAATTCTATGGTCGTTAGTTTTGCAAGGAACGACTTCGACCCATTTTGAGATGTAATCGACGGCGAGAAGGATATATAAGTTTCCAAAAGAATTGGAAAAAGGTCCCATAAAGTCGATACTCTAAACATCAAAGATTTCGATCGTAAGAATGAGGTTTAAATGCATCATATCTCGTCGAGAAATTCGTCCAAGCATTTGACATCGATCGCAAGTTTTGCAAAATTCGAATGAGTTTTTAAAAAGAGAAGGTCAATAGAAACCACATTAAAGCACTTTTTCGCAGTTTTTCGAGGACCGAAATGTCCACTGCACGCTTGATCGTGGCAAAATGGAAGAACGCTCTTGATCTCATTATCCGAAATGCAATGTCGGATGATTTGGTCAGGACAATATTTGAACAAGTATGGATCATCCTAATAGAAATATTTCACTTGAGACATGAATTTGCATTTGTCCTGTTTGGACCAAGATGAGGGAGTTTCTTTAGTGACTAAGTAGTTCACTATATCAGCGTACCATTGATGGATAGAAATTGAAAGAAGTTGTCCATTGGGGAAGTTTTCATTGATTGGCAATGAAGATGGTGCGTTCGAAAGACGAGACAAGTGATTGGCTATGACGTTATCAGATCCTTTTTTGTCTTTAATTGTAAGGTCAAATTCTTGAAGTGGAAGGATCCAATGAATAAAATAGGATTTAGCATCCTTTTTAGCGAAGAGACATCGAAGCGCATAATGGTCCGTATACACAGTAATGTGTGACCCAATCAAGTATAGTCGGAATTTTTCGAGAGAAAAAACTACAGCTAGAAGCTCTTTTTCAGTAGTTGTGTAGTTAAGTTGAGCATCGTTCAGAGTCATGCTAGCGTAGTAGATAGCATGAAGGATCTTGTTGATGCGTTGTCCTAAGACATCACCAATTGCAAAGTTCGAAGCATCACATATTATTTCAAACGGAGATCCCAATTGGGTGCGCAAATGATTGGAGCAGAAATGAGTTCGTTTTTGAGGCGTTCAAAATAGGAGATACACTCAGAGTTGAAATCGAATGGAACGCCTTTTCCGAGAAGAGTCGTCATAGGACGAGCGATTTTGCTAAAGTCCTTCACTAAGCGTCGGTAGACGCCAGCCTGTCCTAGAAACGAGCAAACGTCCTTAATAGATTTGGAATGGGTAGGCTTGCAATTACGTTGATTTTCGCTTTATCTATCTCAATGCCTTTATTTGAGATGATATGTCCAAGGACTATGCCTTGTTTGACCATCAAGTGGCATTTTTCCTAATTCAAAGTCAAATGTTTTTCTTTACATCGGTTTAGAACCAACTCGAGATAATGTAAACATTTGGAAAAAAAAAAGCCAAAGATAGAGAAATCGTCCATAAAAACTTCTAGAAAGCATTCAATCATGTTGGAAAAAAGGCCAACCATGCATCGTTGGAAAGTAGCAGGAGCATTACAAAGTCCAAATGGCATACGTCGATAAGCAAAGGTATTGAATGGACATGTGAGGGTTGTCTTCTCTTGATCTTCGAGAGTGATTGGAGTTTGGTTATAACTGAAATAACCATCAAGGAAGCAGTAGAATTCGTGGCCTGCTAAATGTTTGAGCATTTGGTCAATGAAAGGAAAAGGGAAGTGATCTTTACATGTTGTGGCATTTAGTTTTTGATAGTCAATGCAAATACGCCAAATCGTTTGAGTATGAGTTGGAATAAGTTCGTTTGAATCATTCTTGAAAATGGTTAGCCCAGACTTTTTCGGTATAACGTGAATTGGGCTAACCCATGAACTATCGGAGATTGAGTAAATGGTTCCGTTGTCGAGAAGTTTAAGAATTTCATCACGCACCGTATCTTTCATTTTTGGGTTAAGACTTCATTGCATGTCACGAACAATCTTGACAAAATCGATTAAATGAATGCAATTTTGAATAATAACAGGGCTAATTACCTTAATATCAGTAATGGACCACAAAATTGCTTCTATGTTTTTCAAAAGAATAGAAAGTAAGGAGGTTTCTTGATGAAGAGAGAGAGAGAGAGAGAGTTGCAGAAATTATGATGAGCAATGTCTTGTTATCACCTAAGTATGCGTACTTAAGGTGATCAGGAAGTGGTTTGAGGTCCAACTTCAGGATTTTTTCGATCAAAGAATTGGATTGAGATTCAGACTCAACTGGAAGTGATTCGAAAGGAAGTGTATTCATCTCGTTGGAAATTTCGTGAAACAATTGTTCCATACTCGGCCTCGCGCTCATTGTTAAGATCAAGTGTCTCATTTTCAAAATTTTCGTGAATGGCACTAACTTCCAACGTTTAGTCACGAGTTTCATTCGATTGGCTTCAAGGTTGAAAATGTTAAGATCCAAAGTCGTGTTTCCAAAAGAGATTTTCATCAATCCGTTACGACAATTAATTAAGGAATTTGAGGTGGCTAAGAATGTTCGGCCTAAAATCAATGGAATTTGAGTCGTGGGATTTGTCATGGGTTGAGTTTCGAGAACGATAAAATCAACAGGGAATATGAATTGCCCTGCTCGAATGAGCACGTCCTCGATTTCTCCCACGGGCTTCTTAATGGAATGATCGGAGAATTGAAGCAAAACTTTTGTGGATTTGAGGTTACCTTAGCCTAATTGTTCGTACACTGAGTATGGAATCAAGTTGCTAAGTCTATCAAACATTTGCTAATCATCTTGTCTTCAATTGTACACGAAATCGTAGGGCACCAGGATCTTTGTATTTTACAGACATGGATTGGGACAAGACTCCCTACTAATTATAGAAAAGATAAAATAGTGATTGAAATAGCGACGAGTATTGATATTAATCATATATTATAACTTGAGACACTATAATTAGTATAAAAAAATTAGAAATTTAAACAAAAGTTATAAAAACGTTTTGATGGGTAAAAATTCCATGACCATCTCTAATTCTATCATATTTCTATTAACCATCACCCATCAAAATCCAGTATAATATGTCAACATGTGATATTTCAACAGGAAATTATTTGGTTTTCATTTTATCATACTTTTTTAGCAATAAAAACATCCAAAGTATTCACTCTCATTTAAAATTCCTCACGGTTATGCATTGGTGAATTAGTTGGAATTTTTGATTATGTGCTTTCATGCTCATTTAAAAGCCCTCATGGTTATGCATGTATGGAATGCATATCAAAATTGATTGATTAAATAGACAAGTTGATTCTAGTCCCATTTAAAAGTCCTCACGGTTATGCGTGGTTAGAAGACACTTGAATTCATATTTTGTAAAAAAGTTGGAATACTACTAATCTCATTTAAAAGTCCTAACGATTATGCATGGTTAGTAGATTCAAATTCCAAATATAAATATACCACGAATAGACACAACTATATAGTTTTGTATATGGACATCATCCCTATCACTCTAAAGTGGAATATGCGTCAAACAGAGTATTTATGATTTTTTTATTGAAACTTAATATCTATACTTAATTGGGTATTAATGTTGTATTAATGTCTATCAATTTATCTCTATTTTTCTAACACTATTACTCTTTTGCTAATGATAAAAGGGGAAGAGAAAAGTTAAGATTTTGGCAAATAAATGTCAAATATTTTATTTTGTATTTTTCTATTTGCATCTAGGCTTATTTGCATTTTTTTATTTATTTTCATGCATACATGAAGGTGGAGTTTTGTGTAGAGAGGGAGCATGCAAATAAGTGGAGCAAATAGAATGATCAAATATATCTAACAAATTCAAAATCTTAAATATATGTTTGTTATCATCAAAAGGGGGAGATTGTTGAATATGCTAGTATAAGTTTTTTACCTGATGATAATAAACATATATATATATATATTCATTTAAATGTATTTGTTAATGTACTATTTTATTTTTCACATAAATAAATAAATATTTGCTGAATAAAATAAATAACCTAGAATTTAAATTCAAACAGATATTTTATTTAAACATATATTTTATTACAATTTTGAATAGTACAAATTTGTGCTCTCGCTATATATGTGCACACACAATTTTTGATAACAATACAATTTCAATTACATCACATTTGTCACTATAATTTTCAATTTACACTTGCACCTCACTACATATCACTCATTCACTCGTATTTATCTTCGACTTTATTCCAGATTGAATCTAGCATCTAAGCGATCTGCAAAATAAACACTGAAGCGGCAAAATTGAAAAAGAAATAGTTTCTGTAGTGTAAATTAAAATGATTTTTTAAAATATTATTTGCCTCGGTTATTTAGGTTGTTCGTCATTATTTAATTTTGAATTCATCAAACATGAACAACTTGTGACATGCACAATGTGTCACTGTACATGCCACAAGGCCGTGCACACCGATATACACTTAATAAAACTGCAGGGACATATGAGCACAAGGTCAAACTCGAGCCGAGGCTGGATTCAACTCAAGTGCGATACAAATAAAGTCACAATACGAGCACAAGGCCAAACCCGAGCTATAAGCTGGATTTAACACAGGTGTAATCCAGTACAATAAAATGGTCAAGACAACTAAAACAAGCGTCGACCAAAACTTAAGTGATGTACACATGAATGCTATGATCAAAGACATCAACCAAGGTCAGGAACAAGTCAATGCAGCATCACAACCAGATTAGTTTCCAAAAATCAAGACAAAGTACAGGTTGAACCAGTACAAGTAGTTGACAATGCACATCAAATAACAAGTACTGAAAGCTACATGAAGACCAGTAAACTACAAAATGTTCAGCTACAAAATGAAGATAATAAGTTTACAACTCGAAGCAAGAAGGTCAAGTGCACTAAAATATACAGAACAAAAGTGACAACTGACCAGCTTCAACATCATCAAATGCAAACCAGGATGTACTCATTTCTTTAAGACGGTCAGGACATACATGTGTATGATAAACCAAGGACAAATACACACATGTAACAGTTCAAAGTTTCAACTGCAACAAGACTCAAATGAACAAAGTGCAAGCACAGTACAACATAACAAACATGCTTAGTTCTAACAAGGATAAAATGCATACACACTTGTATACATTTATATGAACATGAATAACACATCAGGCATCACAACATACACATATATTTGTAAATATACCTATATATATCCAGTGGAAACTAAACTTCAATACAACATGAAATGATCATGTGACAGCAATGCAGACCGACAGTGAAAAAAATGGAGATGACCATCAACAAAAGAGCAGACTCAAATATCAATGGCACTACCACAATAGTTAAAGCATACACGTTGAAACCAGAAATGAACAACCATACAGTATCTCTACCAAGTGATGAACCAACTGATCATGCAAGAAAAATTACATGTATACATATGCAACCAGAATACATGCTACCAAGGACAGAGGTGACAATATGGTTGCAGTAAAGCAGTACAACAAAATGTGAACAGTGAAGTGAAACAAGAACGGACAACATGAAGTACAAGGATGCAGTAAGCATGTACACAAGCATCACGTCGAAAAAGCTATCAGGCATGAGTACAAATCAAAGTCAAGTGATAGCAAATCGAATAAGTAAATATTATCACAATAACCGAAGTCAACAGAGAATCAAAGCCATGGTGACCAAGAATCAAAGCCGGATAACCAAGCCAGAAAAATATACGAACTGAACCAGTCAGAAAACATCACGAGCACTGAATCAAAATCATTTATCCAGGAAAGAATTAAGAATAATTCAAATCAGAAGTATACGGAAAAAAATTTAGGGGTCCAAACCCTATTTAAACCCTTTAACATCATTGGTAGAAAATCATTCGAGTTCAAGCAACAACAGAAAGTAATAAGCCAGTAACTCGAATCAAAGTCGAATATTAATAGAATATTGAAAAAGGGAAAAATTGCATACCATTTTAACAATCAATCTCGATGAATTGAAGGAGCCGCAATCAACAATCAGTCGAGGGATCAAATCGAAGAGTATTTCATCACTGCAACATCTAGCTGCGCCTCATTTTCCAAAGCCCTTATAAATTTGGACAAACGAGTAAAAAAAAGGGAGCAGCCATTTTTAACGCAAAGAATAAAAAGAAAAGGTGGTATCATATTTTAGGCCGGCTATAATATATTACTTTGGAATTTATTGTTTAAAACTAGGGTTTTGATTTTTAAATTATTTTTAAAATTTTATTTTCTCTTTTAAACTTTTGTAAATTCTAGTCATGTGACTAGGGGACAAACTACGATGGTGTAGTTCGAGAATTCGCAACTTAATGGCTGAGTTATGGCAGGGTTTTGAGCATAGAGTTAGCTTAGTCGATAACAGGTGTCGCGAGTTACGTGTGTAGCGTTTGACAACTTAATTTCTAGTAGAAACCTTGGAGGCAGCACGTAGGCCAGGTTTTGCCGAAGCTGTGTAAATTTGTATTGTTCTATTTTTGCTTTATTATTATCTGTGCTGCTATTTTGCTATAACTGTGTTGCAATTCTTTTATATACTTCCGCATTAAATTTTTTTAATTAATAGTATCATCCTATTCACCCCCCTCTAGGATGAAATCGATCATACAACGTTGCTATCTTGAACAATATGGGCTTGATTTGAATTTGCGTTTTGATTTATGGGATTTGAAATGGTTTGGCTTAGGATTGTTCCTCGTTCGCGTTCACTTACATACGTGGCTAATTGACTCATTTGCATTTCGAGTTTTGCAATTGATTGGTTTGTGTTTTGCATATATGAAGTCAATGAATTTTGCAAATTGCTGTTTGATTGAAGGCTTTGAGTAGTTGCTTTAGCCAATATTTCAAGAGTTTTCTCAAGTGAACTTAAATGTTTATCTTCTTGGGGGCAGTTGAGCAGAATTGGTTGAAAATTTGATTGTTGCAGTTGATTATGGATGACCCACAAAGTTTGGTTGAAAGGGACGATTCGAAGCATTATTCGGGAATGCTTGAAAATTAGGATGAACCGTATCATGTTGGGATTGTTTATGTTCCAAGCAAAATTTGGATGATTTCTCCAAACAGAATTGTATGTTGGAGAAAACGGGTCATTTTTGGCTTTATTGAAAGAGTTGATTTGTTTGACAGAATTGGGACCCTGATCGGCTATATGATTAGGATCATTGCATTTATAACACATCGGTTGAGAAGCTTGGTTCCTTTTATTTGATGAAAAAACGTTATCGAATTTTTTGATCATCATATTGATCTTAGCATTCAAACCAAAAGAAGATCCTATTGAGTGTGCATTCGATAGTGAGTAAATTGATTTTTCGTTCGAACATTCCCATTGGGATGATTTTTCGACGAGGTTTTCAAGAAATTGCCAAGCATCGTCGTGATGTTGGGCAAGAAAGTTGCCTTGGCACGTTGATTCGAACATGGTTCATGAGCTGCTTTCGAGCTCATCGAATAAGATCTAGCATATCGTCCATTTTTTGAAGTTATGGTGTGGACATTTTATCAAAAGATCTTTGAATCTTTCAAAATATTTTCTAAATGGTTCTACCTTGAATTGATGAAAATTTACAATTTCGTTTCGGATCGTGCTCGTTTTTTTCCAAGGAGTGGAACTTTTTTAAGAAAGCTTTTACGAATTCTTTCCAAGTTTTAATCGAATTCAATGGTAAGCTGTACAACCATTTTTCACCATAATCCATAAGTGCGAATGAGATTAATCGAAGTCTGATTCTGTCATTGGAAAGTTGTTGGAATTTAATGGTTGCACAAACTTGTTCGAACTTCGTCAAAAAGATGTAGGGGTCATCATGCTTGAAATCGCCAAATTTCGGGAGCGTGGCAATAAGGTTCGAGTGAATTTCAAAATGGTTACCCATAGGGGCAGGTAACGTGATGCAAGATGGAATATAAATTATATCCGAAAAGATTCTATCCATAAGAGCTTGAGGGGTATTCTCATTCGCCATTTCGGAAGGATCATTTGTTCGAGTTAAATGATTAGTTGTTGAGTCACGAGTCCAAATACTCATGCACAAGTGAAAGTTGAGAAGAGAAAGAAGTTAGAATCGAGCTTAGAGAATGAAAGAAGATTTGAAAAATGAAGTGAAAAATTGTTCTTGTTTTTGTTGTTATTTGTTAAGGAAGAAAACTATTTACCAAATAAAATTTATTTTCAAAATAGAAGTTTGATTTTTGTTTTGTTTTTGGCTTTTCAAATTTTTTATATGTTTTTGGTTTTTGTATTTTTTTGTTTTTCAATTTTCAAACTTTCAAATATTTACCAAAAGGATTTTTTATTATTTTTTTTGAAAGGGAAATTTGATTTTTGGTTTTTTTTGAATTCTCAATTTTTTTGTTTTTGAAAAGATTATATTTTTTTTGAATTTTTGTTTTTGATTGAAAATTTTCAAAGGAATAGATTTAAAAGGGTTTTTTGGATAAGAAAAGAAAATTATGTAAAGTTTACAATTTTTTGGATTTTGGATTTTTTGTTTTTTTATATATGCATGAACAAATGCAACTAAATGAATGCAAAGGACGTAGTTACAGTTTTCCATCCTCGGTAGCTCCTAACCCAAAATTGTATAATCACACTTTATCTTAAATCAACAAAAATATTTCTCAACCAGGTAATGGGCAGGGGTTATCAACGGACCACGAATTACCATAACAATGCAACCGAAAGTTTAAGTACTTTTAGAGGAACAACCGGTATAATATTTACAAATCACCATAATATTTATAAATGGTTATTACTCTACTGTAGCCTAGACACCAAGAAATAAATTTTTTCAAAGAAAACAATTGTGAAGATACAATTAAGCCCTAAATGAGCTCGCGACGCCCTTAAGTCAAATGGCTAACATTTATTATTAGTCAAATTCTACGATGAAATGCTTTTGTGGGCTAAAGAAAGGGTGATGAAATACCTCACCTTATGTGAATCGGGTATTGCCCTTAGAAAATAAAAATAAGATGAGATGAATGCAAAGCATAAATTAAACTGAATTTACAATGCAACTAAAATGATATTTTTTTTGTTCTTGGATTTTGAATTTTTTTTATGAATGCAAATGCAAGCAACCAACAATGCAACTGAAATAAAAATAAGAGATAATAGCATGATACCAGAGAGTGAAGATTATTAGCAATTTATTTTTAAGCGGCGGATTTTTTTTAGAGCAAGCAGGAACAATTATTTTTGGCAAGCACTTCTTCTGTTTATTTCTTGTAACCTGAAAATAAAAACAAGATACACACACACACACACACAGTTTTTTAGAGACAATAAAAAATAAAATAAATGAAAATCAAAACAAATGAAACTAAAATAATTTGAAAACGGAATGGGCTAAAACAAGATAAATACTCGTTCTTTTTTTTAATGAAAGTAAGAAGAAAGAAGTCCTAACACAAAGGAAAATACAACAAACTAGAACCAATTGAAAACAACTCACTCTTTTTTACAAAGAAAACTAGACAAAAAAATAAAACAAGAGAAAGAAAAACAAATGAAATTAAAAAAATAAATTAGAAACTTGTTTGTCGGTTTTTTTATATAACAAGGAAGAAACAAAAAACGACAATTAAACAATTGAAAACAAGGCCCGACCCGCTTGGTTTAATATGCACCCACACTTTAATTCGCCAACACTCCAGAAATGATAAAAATTAATTTGCGAACGAAATTACGAAAATGAAATCACAAAAATCATAAAATCGATTATTCTAGAAATCACGAAAATGAAATTGAAGGTTTTTTAGTTAGTTCGATTATAGGTTTTCATGACGCGATTTCGGTTCGAGGCAGTTGGGTGGCGGTTTTGAATTTGGGGTGGGAGGAGAGGTCTGGGTTCGTGGTTTAGAGGCGGTGGTGATGGTTGAGTGCCGAGTTCCAGTCGCGCTTGTTGAGGGAGTTTGGTGAAGATGGTGGCTTCAGGAGATTTTCGAAGTGGTTTTGTTGAGGCAATTCACGATGGAGATGGGGATGATGAAGTTGTTGATTGGGTCGAAGCAGTGCAGATAAGCTGGTTGGTTTTGGGTAGTGAGTTTTGCTGCAATATTGATTGCAGTGAATTTATTGGTGATGGATGTTGATAGTGCGGAAAGGTTTGGTATGGTAATGAATGTCTTTTGAAGATGATGTATGGAAGTTGCAGTGGTATAAAGAGTAAGGCAGTAGTTATGGTTGTGGGGTGCTGAAAAGTGATGGGTTAAAGTGATGCCGATCAGTGGATGTTGAAATATTGGGAAGTTCTCTGTGGAGGTCCGGTGATGTGGTTTTGTGGTTTCTGGTGTGGAAAGTGTTATGATTGGTGATTTGGCACTGGTTGTGATGATGCAGATGAAGGATGGTGTGATCGAGGAGAGGGAGATGGCTGGTTGGTTGTTTGGTGATAGGGAGTTCGATTGTCAGGCGGGTGAAGTAAGGGATGTTATACGTCTAGTATACCAAAACAGAGAATAATCAATTATAAACTCGTCGCACAAGTTTATAACTCAGATTTCCACTACACTGGAATTCTGTATTAATTATTATAACAAAATGAATGTTGTAAATAAGTTACAACAACAACGTTATACTATTTATAGAAATAACACAACGTATAAACGAAAGATTATAGAATAAACTAGAATCTAACCGGATATCGTCTGAGGCTTGTCGTAACAATTTTCTTAAGAATTTTATTTCAAAAATTCCCCCAAGATACAACAGACGTATTCTGCTCGAGAGTGTAGTGAATATATCACTCCGTGATTTAGAGTATAGCAGCAGAAGAGAAGAAGAAGATTCAAATTTCTAAAAATGAGTAAGGAAAGTGATCAGTTTTCCTTATTATTTATAGTTGGTCCGTATCTCTTCCGAACGGTCGTGTCTGCACCCGTTCGCTCAAACAGTTGCGTCTGTACCTTTTCGTACAGTCACATCTGTATTTCTGCCATCGCTGCCCTTTAACGGGTCGCACCCGCCTTCTATTCGCTTTTGTTTGCCCGCGCCACATCAGTCGGGTCGCGCCTGCTCATGCTGCATCCATTCGCCCGCGTCTGCTTCAGTAGGGTCGCACCCTCCTGTGTTCGGTCGTACCTGTTTGCTTCTAGCGGATTGCACCCGCCACTATTCGCGTCTATTCAATCCGCATCCGCTTCCGAACATATCCGCGTCTGTTCGTATGGCCTGCAACTGTCAGAAAGCCCGGTCCAGTTTGTAGTAAAAATACGAGTATCATATTAGATCCAAACCCAAAACTGACCCGGCCCGGTTTGGTCGGACGACGGCGGCGGCGGGCGCGTGTGTGGTGGTGATGCATGATCTCCCTCCTCACAACGAAACATACATTTGGTAGCCTCAGGCCCCCAACCTCCTCATGAGAAAGCCATATATACCAATATAGCTCTCAACAATTTGGCGATGTGAGACTTTGTATATTTCAATTTATTCTATTTCTTAAGGAATTTCAACAATCCCCCGCATGAATGATAATATACACATTCCCCACACAAAGCGAAATATCACAGAGTACATATGGAATAATGCTTTATCGTGGATAAGTAGATATTTCACTTTGAACTTTCTCTAGTTAAAACTTATCGGATCTACTCGGCTAATCGGTGAATTATTTCATCTTGAACCGTCGGCCTGTATTGTATACCCAGACAATAAGTTTTACGAAGTATTGATTCCCTTCTCATCCAATCTCTTGGTTTTGTTCATTTTGGTCCTGAACATATTTTGGTTCTGCGAGTGTTATAGAGAATTTAAGCCTTTAATATTCTCATAGAGACGACCCAACTCACACTTACATAGGTGATTGCAACCATTAAGAGTATCCTACAAACCCCACTTGTTATTTCCAAGATATGGTCATCATTAAAAAACATAGTTTTAACCTATTAATACTTCTATAGGCATGCATTTATATTTTTCACCATAGGAATGGAATAGGACTATGTCCAAACAAATGCATTACATGTTGAGTTATTCAGAACTGGTTTGCCTACTGATCCTAGTCCGTGGGATCTCCAGTCGCTAGGATAGGTTTCCGTATAAGATAACTCTTATTAGTTTAGGCTTTTAAACCCATTCCCCTCGATGCGCGGTTAATCTTTTCTCTTTGATAAACCTTTAGTAAACGGATCCGCTAGGTTATCATTTGTTCTTACATAATCTATGGAAATAGTTCCATTTTAGAGTAACTGCCTAACTGTATTATGGCGTCGACGAATGTGTCGTGACTTTCCATTATACACAAAGTTTTGCGCTCTGCTTAGCGCTGCTTGGTTATCGCAGTGTATGCATATGGCCGGTACAGGTTTAGGCCAAAAAGGAATATCTTCTAAAAAGTGACGAAGCCATTCTGCTTCTTCGTCTGCTTTATCTAATGCAATGAACTCTGATTCCATAGTGGATCGAGCTATGCATGTTCGTTTAGTAGATTTCCATGACACTGCTGCTCCTGCAAGGGTAAAGACATAACCACTTGTGGATTTAGATTCTTCTGAATCTGCAATCTAGTTTGCATCACTATATCCTTCTAAGACGGTAGGATATTTTCCATAATGAAAGAAAAAATTAGTGGTATTCTTTAAATATCCAAGCACTCTTATTAGTGCTTTCCAGTGTTCCTTCCCTGTATTGCTCGTATACCTGCTCAATCGACTTACTGCATAAGCTATATCTGGTCTTGTGCAATTCATGAGATACATAAGACATCCTATTACACGAGATATTCCAGTTGCATTACACTCTCATTAGTGTTATTATGCAGTACTTCTGATGGATTAAAAGGTGTATTTACTCTTTTAATTCCAAAATTTTGAAATCTTTCAATCACTTTTTCTACATAATGTGATTGAGATAACTCAATTCCATTAGGTGTTCTTATTATTTTTATTCCCAAAATAACATCTGCAACACCCAAGTCTTTCATATCGAAATTGTTGATCAACATTTTCTTTATGGTCTCAATTACCTGAGTATTTGGATCGAATATTAGCATATCGTCTACATATAGACAGATCATCACATATGATTGTCCAAGTTGTTTATAATAAACACATTTGTCACATTCATTTATACGAAAACCATTTCTCATCATGACACTATCAAATTTTGCGTGCCATTGCTTTGGTGCTTGTTTTAGTCTGTATAATGATTTGACTAATCTACAGACTTTGTTTTCATTTCCTTTGGAAATAAATCCCTCAGGTTGCTCCATGTAAATTTCCTCATCGAGATTTCCATTTAAGAATGTTGTTTTTACATCCATTTGATGAATCTCTAGATTATAGATGGATGCAATTGCTATTAACATTCTTATAGAGGTTATTCGTGTTACCGGCGAATATGTATCAAAAAAGTCTACTCCTTCTTTTTGACGATATCCTTTGGCTACTAATCTGGCTTTATACTTGTCGATAGAGCCATCTGCTTTCATTTTCTTCTTGAAAATCCATTTGCAGCAATAGGTTTAATTCCAGGTGGAATATCAACAATTTCCCAAGTTTTATTACTTAGAATTGAATCAGTCTCACTTTGGATTGCTTCTTTCCAACATGAAGATTTAGAAGATGACATTGCTTCCTTGTACGTTTGAGGTTCGTGTTCTAACACATAAGTGAAAAAATCCGAACCAAATGTCTTGGAAATCCTAGCCCTTACGCTTCTTCATGGTTCAACTTCCTCAATCTCATGATGAGTTTCATCTTCTTGTAAATTGCTTAATTCTTCTCTTGTCCTTTTAGGGACATTATTTCCTTCATTCCTTTTGTGTGGAAACACGTCTTCAAAGAATGTGGCATCTCTAGATTCCATGATTGTATTTACATGAATATCAACTATATCAGACCTGAATACCAAAAATCTGTAGGCACTACTATTTTGGGTTGGCCCAAGATAATAACAATCTACTGTTTTTGGTCCAAGTTTGACTCTCTTGGAAGGCGAAACTGGAACTTTTGTCAAACACCCCACACTTTGAGGTATTTAAAACTTGGTTTGTGTCCTTTCCATAACTCATATGGAATTGTTCCTATTTTATTGTAAGGGACTTTTTTTTAATATGTGATTAGACATATTTAAGGCTTCCCCCTCACAAGTTCGTCGGTAGACCAGAAGTTAAAAGCATTGCATTAATCATATCTTTTAACGTTCTATTCTTCCTCTCGGCTACACCATTTTGTTGTGGTGAATATGGAGCTGTTGTTTGATGAATTATTCCATTTTGTTCACAGAATTGTTCAAATGGTGATTCATATTCTCCACCTCGATCAGATCTTAGTATCTTGATCTTTTTATTTAACTGATTTTCTACCTCAGCCTTGTATTTTATAAACGCTGTTATTGCTTCATCTTTACTATTTAAAAGATATACATAGCAATATCGCGCATAATCGTCAATAAAAGTAATGAAATACTTTTTCCCACCTCTTGTAGGTAGTGATTTAAAATCACATAAATCTGTATGTACCAAACCTAATGGTTCGGTGCTTCTGTCAACAGATTTAAATGGTCGTTTGACCATTTTTGCTTCTACACATGTCTCACATTTGTAGTTCTTATCTACTTGGAATTTTGGAATTAATCTCAAGTTTGATAATGTTTTCATTTTGCGGAAATTTATGTGTCCCAATCTATCATGCCATAGTAAAATTTCGTGCTCAAGCAAATAAGAAACTTCAATTTTATTAATAGCACAATCAGAATACATATTTTTATTGCCGACAACAGCTACATTTGTCTTAAATAGGCCATCACATAAATATCCCCTTCCTATATACATTCCAGCTTTGGACAGAACCATCTTGTCTGACTCGAACACAATCTTGAATCCCTTCTTTGATAGGACTGCACCAGAGATGAGATTCTTGCGTATGTCTGGAACGTGGAGCATGTCATTCAACTTAACAGTTTGAGGATTACTGTGCCACTGCCTTCGATCATGGAAACTGCAGAATTACCCATGTAGAGTTTTTCTTCGTGATTGAATTTCTGATATATAGAAAACATGGATTTGTCAGAACAAACATGACGAGTAGCGCCTGTATCTACCCACCATTGGTTAGGATTCTGAACCAGATTGCATTCAGATACCACCGCTTAGAAGTTGGACTCGTCTACTTCCATGCTATCTACTATATTTGCCTCTTTACTGCGTTCCTTCTTGTGTCTGCAATCTTTAGCGGCATGTCCAACTTTTCTACAAACCCAACATTCGCCAGTAAACTTCTTGGTTCGTTTGTTGTCTTGAGCTTTCCTTTTCTTCTAGAAATTCTTCCTTTTGTTTTTGGTCTTTGACCTTTCAGCCACAAATGCCTCATCGCTTGGTTTTGTAACTGTACGATTGTCAGCCTCAATTTTCAATCGGACTATGAGATCGTGTAAAGAGATTTCCTTCTTCTTATGCTTTAGATAATTGCGGTAATCTCTCCATGACGGTGGCAGTTTTTCCGTGATAGCTTCAACCAAAAAGATTCTCCAACCTTATGACCTTCTGCTTTGAGTTCACGAATGATGATATGCAGTTCATGCAGTTGAGCAGTCACCGGTTTGGAGTCAACCATCTTGTAGTCCGTGAATTTGTCTACAATGAATTTCTTAAGACTGATATTCTGCGTCTTATACTTCGTGGTAAGTGCATTCCAGAGTGCTTTTGATGTCTTTAAAGGCTGATATACTTTGTATAGCACCTTGTCGAGACAATTCAGAATATAGCTGCTGCATAAAAAATCGAAATGCTTCCACGTATTCACCTCTGCTTCCTTGCCTGGTGCAGGAATCGGTTCGTCCTCCTCAAGGTACTTTTGCAGACCGAGTGTGGTGAGATAAAACAACATCTGATTCTGCCATGTCAAGAAATCATCACCATCTCCCTTGAACGGTTCAGGTCTGTTGTGAGCAGTATTCTTTGAAAATTCTACTGCTGCCATCTCTGTTTTAGTAAGAAATCAGTAAAATTCTTAAGATGTTATACGTCTAGTATACCAAAACAGAGAATAATCAATTATAAACTCGTCGCACAAGTTTATAACTCAGATTTCCACTACACTGGAATTCTGTATTAATTATTATAACAAAGTGAATGTTGTAAATAAGTTACAACAACAACGTTATACCATTTATAGAAACAACACAACGTATAAACGAAAGATTATAGAATAAACTAGAATCTAACCGGATATCGTCTGAGGCTTGTCGTAACAATTTCCTTAAGAATTTTATTTCACAAATTCCCCCAAGATACAACAGACGTATTCTGCTCGAGATTGTAGTGAGTATATCACTCTGTGATTTAGAGTATAGCAGCAGAAGAGAAAAAGAAGATTCAGATTTCTACAAATGAGTGAGGAAAGTGATCAGTTTTCCTTCTTATTTATAGTTGGTCCGTATCTCTTCCAAATGGTCGCGTCTGCACCCGTTCGCTCAAACAATCGCGTCTGTACCTCTTCGTACAGTCACATCTGTTTTTCTGCCATCGCTGCCCTTTAACGGGTCGCACCCGCCTGCTATTTGCTTCTGTTTGCCCGTGCCACTTCAGTCGGGTCGCACCCGCTCATGCTGCATCCATTCGCCCGCGTCTGCTTCAGTAGGGTCGCACCCGCCTGTGTTCGCTCGTCCCTGTTTGCTTCTAACGGATCGCACCCGCCACTGTTCGCGTCTATTCAACCCACGTCCGCTTCCGAACAAATCCGCATCTGTTCGTATGGCCTGCAACTGTCAGAGAGCCTGGTCCAATTTGCAGTAAAAATACGAGTATCATATTAGACCCAAACCCAAACCCAAACCGGCCTGGTTCGGTCGGACGGACGGCGGCGACGGCGAGCGCGTATGTGGTGGTGATGCATGATCTCCCTCCTCACAACGAAACATACATTTGGGAGCCCTAGGCCCCCAACCTCCTCATGAGAAACTCATATATAAACCAATATAGCTCTCAACAATTTGGTGACGCGGGACTTTGTATATTTCAATTCATTCTATTTCTTAAGGAATTCCAACAAGGGAAAGGTTGTCAGAAGTGTGGTTTTGTTGAAATTTGGGTATGTGGATGGATTGTTTTTGAAGGCAGAGGTGAAAATGTGTTGGGAACAATAGCAGTTTTTCAGTATGGTATGTGTGATTGTAGATGATCGGTGTTGCTGTGCACGACAATTTTGAGTTGTGTGGATGATGGTTAGTTTGTAGGTGAGGGATGAATGTAAATATAGTGAAGTTGTTTGGAAGTGATGTGTGTAGAGGGGATGAGATGCACAGGTAGGGGAGACACAGTGCACAAGCACAGTTTGATGTGCACATGTAATTGCTATGAGTGGGACTCTGATGTACTATCATAGTACGTAGTAAGTACGGGTCGATCCATAAGGAATTTTTAAGATTTTAAATTTTTTGTACTCAATCAAATTAGACCAAAATGAGAGAAAATTGTTAACTACAAGCAAAATGAAGCTAAAAATAGAATTAAATGAGCTTTAAAAAAACTATGAGATTAGCGAACAATTTAGAGGCAAATCCACTCTCCTATTTTTGTAAATCAACAAAATAATAATCTACGATCTCTAGTAATGATATTAAGTGAAATAATTATTCCATTGATCATAAGTATGGTTTATTTATGTTATTAATTAACATAACTTAAACCATCAAACTATAATACAATAATTATACCACTTACAAATTCTCATGAAAATGAAGAAAAAACAAAAGCAATTTTAAATATGATCTATTTACTATTGTAATTATAAGATAGATCATCAAATTTTGTTTTTACTTTCTTTTCAAAATCAAAAACCAGTTAGCAAATGATGATTTAAATTGTGTTTATGTTGAATAAGATTAGCTCATTTGCAAAAGCAACTTAAGCTATCAAACACACTTGTATAAACTTACATCAAAATTCACTTTCATGAAGCACAAACCAAAAGAAATCATAAATCATAAAAATGTTGAAATTACATAAAGTTAGAGAGTTTCCTTACTCCTAAATTGAAGGGGTTTAACTAATCATTTATGTTATCAAATCTACACTTTAAATTTCAACATTAAAAAGCAAATAAATGGAAACTAAGCAAAGGAAGAAAGAGAAATTAACTACTAACTACTTGCATAAAAACAAAGCTACACTACTTGCATAAATGTAAATCTAAGCTATAAACATGAAATGAAAGAGAGCATCGAAATAAACATTAACATAAAAGCAAAGAAAAGCATGTAGAAAAGAAAAAAGAAAGAGGCTTGGAAGTCATTTTTATTTCATGTAACATTGAGCTTACAATTTGCTTGCTTAATTTTCTAAGTAAAATGAAAGGTAGAAAGACATTTACATGTATATAAGAGGGCTATTTATACATGCATAAAACCCTAATACAATTTTTAGGGTGCTTACCAAAATACCCTTTAGGAAGTGTGGCCACCAAGTAACCATTAGCCAATAATTAATCCCTCATTAAATGTGCATGAAGCTTTAACCTTCACTTAGTTGTCCATTAGCTTCTAATTGTAGATTTAGATAAGTGGATGTGGTCCTCTATTATCATGAGCTTGAATTATTTGCTCTTCATTCCTTTGTATTCCCTTGTGCATGCACATATGTTCATGAAACCCCCTTCCACAAACATCAAAATTTCCTATAAAAATCAAAGAAATTTCAAGTAAAAATTCCAATTGACACATGTAAAAAATGATCATTTTACCCCTGAATGAAGATGAATATATGTTGATTTGAAAATAATTGAATTGTGATTTTAAACATGTTAAAATGCACAAATTACATTTATTAAAATAAAAATAGATAAAATATGGATGTAAATATATGCTCATCTACATGCACATCAAATACCCCAACAATTATCTTTTCATTCGTTCTCGAATAAAGGAAAACTAAGATAAATCCATTTTCGTAGGGAGCACGATTGCATTGAGCGTATGTAACAAGCCGTTAAACCTTTTGGTGTCCCTAGTATGACAAGTGTTGTCTCGTAAGGGTTTTCGGCAGATACTACCACGAAATCCAAATGCAAAGTGAAAATATTTACAAAATGCATGATTTATTTACAATGGGATGAATGCAAGTTTTTGAAAATATTTACAATGAAGATTCACTTTTAAATCGACATAAATAAGTTAAATATAAGTTTTGGTCATTAACTTGAAAATTTAAGTCATTTACTCATCAAAATTTCCAATAAAAATTAAGTTATCATAACAAGTAGACAATAGTTTAACTCGTTGTTTTGGTCGATAACATAGTGTAACCATGAAATAGATGCTTAGTTGATTATTAAAGTTTATCAAAGTGGTATTTTCATTTCTTTCCAATAACAAGTCAAATCAAACAATTTAAAATGATGCTTGGATTTCAATTGCTTACTCTATCTTATTTGAAAATTTATTGATATTAACAATATTTACATATTCCTAACTCAGGGAAATAGAGGCCAGATATATTACCCATGCACTGCCTTGCGGACTGATGTGAGGGGAATACAGAGCGTGGCGAGTGAACACACAAGTTTGACCATTTACCGACTGTAGGCATTATTAAAAAGAATTTTTATATACATACACCTAGCTCGGATAAACTGAGGCCAAATATACCGATCATGCACTGGCTTTCGAGCTTATGTGAGAAGGGTACAGAGCTTGGCGAGTGAACACATGAGTGTGAACACATGACTCTAGGTGTTAAAAATATATAAATATATACATGAGCTCCGATGAAGGAGAATGATATGAGTAAACGAAAAGCTCGACTCAAATGAAAAATAGATGGAGACTAGAATACTGGATTTTTTTCATGCATCTCTGAAGGCCAAGCATATTCATAAAAACATTCATAACACCCATGATGAGAATGGTACTATCGATGAGGGAACTGACAACGTTGCAGAGACCTATATACACTATTTCACCAATCTATTGGGCAATGATGAAAATTATCTGCCTGACATTGAGGCTATAGACCCTCATCTTCTGCCTAGACATAGCCATGATGAATTTATGTTTTTGAGCAATGAAGTAACTGATTTTGAGATAAATCAAGCTATGTTCTCTCTAAATAAGGACTCCGGTGTTGGGCCATACAGATTTAATACTGTGTTCTACACTGCTTATTGGGAGATTGTTAAAGTGGATGTCATAATGGCCATTAAAAAATTCTTAAAAAAAGGTAAAATGCTTAACATTTTCCATAACACTATCATTGCTTTGATCCCAAAATTGAGAAATGCCGACAATGTTTAAGCATTTAGATGGATCTCCTATTGCAACTCTATTTACAAATGCATAACCAAAGTCATAGCTACCCGTATGAAAATTGTCCTTCCTAATATTATATCTCATAATTAATCTGCTTTCCTTTCTGGACGAAATATTATTGATAATGTGATTCTCACGCATGAACTTCTTCACAGCTATAAACATTCTATGGTTTCCCCGAGAGGCATATTGAAAATTGACATTAGGAAAGCCTTTAACACCCTTCATTAGGATTCTATTGTTTGGATTTTGGGTTACATGAATTTCCCTGTTCATTTTATACCATGGATATATTCTTGTATATCAATTGTTAACTTCTCTATTAAGATAAATGGCTCCATAGTTGGTTACTTCACAAGCAAGCGTGGATTTTGACAAGGAGACCCAATGTCTACCTTTATATTTATTACTGTAATGGAATTACTCATAAGAATTCTTGATAACCTTGTTAGACTTAAATATTTCCAACTTCATCCCTGATGCAAAGATCCTCAGGTTACTTCTTTAATGTTTGTAGACGATTTGGTTATTTTCTGTAAACCACTGTTCAAACCATCAATTCCATTATTGGGGGACATAACCTATTTTACAAAATCACGGAACTTCAGTTGAATCTAGGCAAGTCTGATATCATGTTAGTTGGGCTTTGTAATGATCTTATGGAAGATATTTTTATCTCCACTGGTCTAAGACCGAGAGAAGACACTGTCTCTTACCTAGGGGTTCCTCTTGCTACCACATGTATTACAACCAATCAGTGCTTGCCTCTTTTCGAAAAGACCATGGCTAAAATTGAATGCTGGACGAATAGGATGCTCAGCCAAGCCGGTAGACTTACTCTTATTAAGTCTATTATCTTTCCCATGGCTTTTTATTGGGCTAGATCTTTTGTGCTTCCTCAAAGGTTAATTAAATTGATAAAGGGAGTACTCATGGCCTATATTCTGCTCCTATTTCTTTCAAAAAGATTGAAAATTCTGTGAAGAAAGAAGGACTGGGAATTCTTAACTTGTCTCTTTGGAATAAGGCCGTCGTTGCAAAATTTCTGGATAACTTCCTTAACAAGAAAGAAAATATACGGGTTAAGTGGTCAAATAATTAGATTACTAAAGGTATGAATATTTAGACTATGCAACCCTCGCAAAACATTAGTTGGACTTGGCATAATATATTCAAGATTAAAGAACTGTTTTTGCCTCTTATTAAGTATGTTATTGCTCCTCAAAATAAAATAAGCTTCTAGGACAATCCTTGGTATATGCATGGTTTCATTCTCAGCATAATAATACCACAAAATGAAATACTACAATCTGGTATAGGAGTTACTGCTTGTGTTAACACTTTCATTCACAATGGTTGTTTCCACCTTCCTAACATCTCAAAACAAAACATCACTTGTTTATGGAAATCCATTCATGCTATCATCATTAATCCTCCTGGAAATGAAGTTATTGCATGGGGCCATTCTATGTATAAACATAGTTCGAGGTTGGTTTACAGTTATCTTCTTGGATCTCATGATCATGCTAGTTGCAAATGGCGCTCTACTATGTGGAGGAAGGAAAGCTCTGTAAAAGATAATCTCCTATTATGGAAAGTTATCAATAACGCTCTTTTTACAAGAGTTAAATTAGTTAGCAAAGGTATGACTATGAATGTCATCTGTATTTTCTATAGGGATCTACCCGAAACTATTAAGCACTTGTACTTTGACGACCTGATGATTTCATGGCTTTGGAACAAAGTTCAAGTTGCAACTAGCATCAAACGAGACTATCTAAATAGTATGGATGACTGGAAGAAGCTGTTGTATATGTCTACCAAGAAGGATGATCTTTCCATGAAATATATCTTCATTTTTAAGTTCTTTGTTAGGCAGATTTGGTTAGAAAGAAATGCTAGGATATTCAATGATGAAAAGAGCAAAATTGAACGGAGTTACTGTGCTATATTATCACTGAAGTTCGCAGAGGTGTACATGAAGAAAATATACCCTATGATCCTAGGGATGGTGATTAGTTTGTTTGTTCGTTTGCCTAGTCGATAAGTTATGTTGTGTTCATTTCTTTTCTCCTTTTTTCTTTTGTGTCTTCCTTTATTTTGATCTGCCATCCCTACTTTCTTATTGTTTATTGCAATTTTTGTAATTTTTTTCATTTCCCATGATGGATCAATAAATGGTAGGGGTCCATTCAACCCCGTCAGCTTTACCAAAAGAAATATACAAAAGTTATATAATAATAAAACTTATATAATATGAATGTATAAACTAAATGTGGAACATTAAAGAAACCCTAAATAGACCCAAGGAATAAATACACATGTATTGTACGTATACGGTAATTTTAGATGCGTCTACCACTTGATTCACGAGGTTATTTCATTAGCAATACATTATTCCATAAGTCAATATCACTCAATATAATATATTGATGATTATAAATCTTCAATATTATATTGTCTTCTACTATATATATATATATATATTGATAAATAATTTGCATTCTCCTTTTTTGTTGAACAAACTCAAGCTAGGGATGTTGTGTGTAGTATTATTGATATATTGAATAGACGAGGTAAAATAACTATATGTGTTTGTTGAGCAAACTTAAGGTACATATATTATGCTTAGGTCATCACGATATGATAGCTACAAATGAATAATCTCTTTCAGTTTGTTAATCAAACTCAATGTCGAAATGAGATCAGGAAAAGAACCATGAGTTAGGAATTATATGTGATTTAACTGATAAGGAGTTATTCATCATCCGTGGAGCTATGAATTGTTGAGCAAAATCAAGATCGGAATTCCAAGATGAACGAGTCCTAACACACACTAGTGAAGTTGGAAGACTTCTATGTTTTGCTTAAGGTTTGGTGAAACATAAAAGACTAGTGGGAGCCTTATTAGCAAAATTAAATGATAACATTTAACCTTTCTAATATTGTAAGAACATATGCCATATAATGTTATAATAATCTACATTGATAATTTTTGCTTTAATAAGATTGATAAAATGTTTATCAACAAATAAAAATATAATATATATACTTACTAATAAATGCTTCTTGCATGTTAATGTTGCAATTCCCATTCAAGTACCTAATTTTACAATTGCTTATCACGTTCGTAATATGGTCACTTACGTGTTTACTTGGTTGAGACCATGTACTGAATTCTATGAGTTTCGCACTCTAAAAAAAATACAAGACTATGGATATTTTATCCATATTTAATCGCATATAAATTTTATATGGTGAACAGTCAAAGTTTGTAACGTATAATATTTTGCGAAATCAGTTCATTTGAAAAACCAAATCAACCTTAGTGCGAGATCGAGTATTCAATTTGATCGATTACAAAAGGATCGTATCGTGTTAAATGTAACTCTAGACCAAAACTACAATATAAATCTAAGAATTCGATCACTGAAATGTTAGTTTGATAAATTTACTTAAAATAGAACATATATAATGCCCTTAAATGTTAAGGGTAATAGAATGCGCTTTTGTTAAGAGTTCGTTATGATTTTGTAGTAAGGGTTTTCTTTTGAATGATTTGACCATTTAGGAAGAATAACAAATGTACAAGAGTAGATATGATTTAAGGTATAACTGGGATGAAGAGAGTGAATAGTCATTTCTGCTTTATAAAGAAACAATGTAGACGAGAATTGTAATAACAATGCTTAATACTTAACATTAGAATAAGAAATATGATTTCTATTTCGAAATGTATTTCATATAGAAAATTGTTTTTTATAAGATTTGTTTCTTTGATTTCAAGATATTTGATTAAAGAACTCTCCATGGTAAACTAGTTATAGTGTATGGAATAAACAAATCTATATTAAGTGAATGATGAACCTTTGAATTTAGTACGCTATTATAGTAGCGGCGGAAATAGTGGGAGCTTACCATTTATCACTTATTGATTGCATCAAATTATGAAAATTGTTTTCCTAAAATGTACCAAACATTGTTTATGAAATAATGGCTATTTTTTTGTATCGATTAAAAATAGACATAGCTATATTTCAATATGAATATTACGAATATTCGTTATGAAATAAAACTATAATATGGTATCTATTTTCATAACAAAAGTGATGTGTTGGAAAATGCAGAAGCATTTAATATTATCTATAGTTATTTTGGAATTATAGAATAAGCAGTGGATTTGAGAAAATAATTTTATTACATGATTTTGAATCATACGATACTGGTTTATTATATCTTAAACAATTAAGGGATATGCACCTATTCAGTTAGAGTATCATACACCCATTCACTAGGAGCATCATAAGAGTTGATGAACTCTTCGGATTAATACATATTAGATGTATGCAATTGTAAGTCTATTAATACAAAAACGGTTCCACGTACTTCGCCATATTCAGCGATGAGTTATCACTGACATGGACATGTGTATTTGATACATATTTATTACGCCTATGCTAAACTTATAGAGTATAAAACATAAGTAAATAAAATAACATGCAATAGAAATGATTTGATTTGATCGAATGAGTGAGTATATTGGAAAAAGTTCCAAACGTACCTAAAAATGAATAAAGATTCAATCTCAAAATTCACTCCTCCATGTGATACATAATGATGCATTGATAAGGAGTAATCAAACTTTGTTGGACAATATACAATTAGTTATAAGTGAAGTTGAGTTAATTTCTTTCTTTAAGGTTATGTAGTTATGAGCAGTGCACAATGTTAATATTATTTCCTCTAAGTAACAGTTTACGAAATCATACAAGATAAGGATTTACAAGAAACTCCAACATATCCTAGGCCAAGGAGTTGGCAGGTTGTATGAGTCGAAAGATTGTATGTAATAATTATTCATGAGGGATTTTGTATGGATCTCCTCAAAGGGATTTTGGAAAAAACTATCATTGGGTGACATATTATGGTTTGAACATAAGTTTTATAAACTAAAAACAAATCAGTTTTATAAATAATGAAATTCATAAAACATTTATGAATACTTATTTTTTTACACTGAGAAGCAATTGTTATTTCAAGAAATACCAACTTCATTAGATGTGAAGAAATTTTTTTGAGGATTTATTGGTAGTAAAATGGAATTGGATACGATCCATAGATAGAACTGATTAGATGAGATGTAATGAAATTGACTAACCTAAATGAACACATCGCATTAGAGTGTTTAATAAGTATTCTCGCACATTGGAGAGAAACTATAAGTTTCTTATCAATGTCGAAAATATATAACCCTTGATTGTTTAATTAAACCATTAAGTGCGTGGAATCTACGATATGGTATGATGCGTAAATCTAGATGTATTCCAAGTATGCTTTCAAAATACGATTTGGTTAGTCATAGCCGTAGGGATGTGATCCATTGGCCGTGATTGTGTCTTTGTGAGCATGAATAATGCAGTTGGAACTAAATGAGTAATGTTGACAAGAATTATATCGCAAAATTCAATTGCTGATATTAGCGTAACAGGTTCGGTATTGAACTGCTCAAGTTAATTCGAATTTACTCACAAATTACCACTCAGTATAACTTTATGTTTGATACATATGTATTGAAACAGAAAATTCTAAACAATGATTTAGAGTAAACAATTTGCACATAATAACCAAAAATGTCTCAAAATCAGTGAGAACGATATTGAGTTTATGAGTCTTTGGATATGATTCAAGAAATGATAAAATCATTTTATAAGTATCAAGATTGAATAAGTATTTTGATAGAAATATCAAATAGTTTGATTTTCAATCAAAGTGTAGAGGAAGCATGTTTTCATAAGAAAGAACATTAAAAGGTACACTAATATTTCTAAACTGTAAGTGCACAACACATTGCTGATTTTAAAGATGTATTTGCATTAAAATCAGCCTTCGTTGTTTTAATACGCAAGGTTGGATTTTTAAATGATGTCATTTTTAGTAAGTATACAAGATAGTGGGAATGTCCTTAAATGATATGCAAGGACACCATATTAAAATGTTCGATAGGGAACATGTAAGATGGATTCCTTATGCGTTGCCAATATGAATTATCATACATGTTAAGTGTAACAGCCCGTAAATTTTAATGGATTTAATAATATATTTAACTGGAATTTTTGTGAAATTTTAAATAATAATATCTTGAATTGAAAATTTAATATTTGAAATACGTCTATTTGAACATAGCAAATGGAAAATTTTCATCTAAAAATATGAAAGTTTATTTTCTTGTGTAATTTTATTTAAATTCAAATCAGTTAATATTTGATAATAAAAAATATTTTCCAAACCTGAATATTTTTATACAATAAATTTGTAAGTCCTCTTCTGAGTGTGACGTCATATTTTGTTTCTCCAAATTTGGACTGCAATTGCTCCATTTATCTTATTTCTGGCAAGTTAGCAGCATTTTCGGTACCGACTATCGACTTTTGATAGGAGGATCGTACCACTGATACGGGTATACCATTTCGATCGTCCCTTCATGCTGATCTCTAATGTATATGCAATTGTCAATTTCGGAATTTGGTGTTCGATGCAATCTGCGAAGCGCCTAGGGTATTGGTTCCGCATTTGAGCCTTTTGGCTTTCTTTGTCCTTTCAGTGTCAATCAGGTAAAGTAAATAGTTGTTGGCTATCAATATTCACAGCTGTCCATATCTAACTTTTGCGATTCCCACTATATTTTATTTCATGCCGGTTCATTCATTTTGGTTCGTATACCATTTCTCTCGCTACCTTTCCATTTTCGTCCTACCTTTCTTTTCTAAAAAAATGATGAAGCATGCATCCATAAATGGCCTCACGTCTCCCTTACCTTATCATACAGCCAACCATCGTTGCTCCCCTCTCCTACCTATGTTCTCACCACCTCGCCGAACGACGCCAAGCCCAACCCGTGCCCGCTTGTTCCAGTGCCAGCACCACGTCTCCTCTCCCTCTCTTCTCTACCTTTCACTCACCTTCACCACACCCTGTGTCATTCACTTAGGTAGCTGACCTTCCCTTCTCCATCACCAGCCTCTGCACCGCGTCCCTCCAAAGCATCCACCATCTTTCTTCCATCACCAGCCTTCTGTTAACATCGGCCAACAACCCACACCACTTCTCTACTCCCCTCAGTAATTTTTACTTCATTCTTTTATATGCAGGTGAGTGTATATATATTTATATATATTATTTTATACATAAAAGTTTATAAAGTTATATTGTATAGGCTATATGTTCTGTTGTTCATTTATAACCAAAATGAGTATATGTTAGTACATATGTATATTTTATAAGTTGTTTTATATATTAGTTTATAAACTTTTGATCTAATAGTTTATGTATATAATCAGCTGTTAATATGTTAATGTATGTATATATATTTTAATAACATATATTTCTAAATTTTATAATAAAGTAAACTTGTCTGCATATATGTTCCGTTCTATATTAGTTTTATAGTATGTTATACTTAGATTTCCATATTTCTTTCAGTTACTGTCTAAAGTTATATACGTTATATGTTTATATATATATATATATATATATATATATATATATATATATATATATATTTGATTATAGGCTACCATATGTATATTTAGGTTTTAAAGTTTTAGTATATACACACATATAATCAATAAAGTATGTTGCTAAATTTCTGCTTATTTATTTATAAAACAGTAACAATATGTAAGTTGATTCATATATTAGTTATATATAGGAGTACTATATTTTTACTGTTGGTGTAATGGTTATAAAGGCTACTTTATGTACATGTGTTTGATCTGAGTGCTGAAATGCATGTTTTACAGAGAGCATTATTATAAAATATGATATAAAGTAAAATCAATATTTGTATATTGTTAAAATATGATCTGTATATAATATACATAGTTATCTGTTGAATTAGTATATTTAGAGTTTATACATTTAAAACGTTTTGTTTATATATGACAGTTTGGTATGTATATATATTAATAGTATATTGACAGTGACTTTTCTAATATACATATTGTTTTAAAGTATAATGTATGTAAGTTGTATATATATGTTATATACTATATGTTTTAATTATTTGTTCATAATATATATAAATATATAAAGTTGCTTAGGATATAAGTTGTATAATAAATTGGTCTATATATGTGTTTATGTAAGTTATGTATAGTCTGTAGTTGCATTCACAGATATATATTATATTTATGTATAAAGCATACAAAGGTTTACAGTTTGAAATACAACGTTTGCATATATATAATAGTTTACATATATATGATTTGTTTGGGGTTTTATGTATTATTATACAAGTTTTGATTTTTAAAATTTATGTAAAAGTTTTATTTTATTTTGTCGATGGTTCGTTAATATTGTTACATATATACAAAGTGATAAGTTTGAACATCTGCATAAGTATTTATTTCAAAATATATTATGTGTATATATATATATATATATATATATATATATATTATTTTTAATATATGTATTTTAGTTTAGAACAACGATTTTGAAATACATATATATTTAAAATTTAAAATGTGTTTGAATTTAGAATATGATTTTTTTTTGTATGTAGTTATACTTATATATAGTATATATATAAGTTCACTGATACCATTTATCTTCATCGATCTAGTTCTGATTTGATTTTGTCTATTTCCTACCTATCAGCCTTGCTCATCAAATTCGCATTTATCGTGCCATGCGTTGAAATCTGTGCTTGGAATTCGCAGCTCATTTCATCGTTCATTTCTCTAGCCTCGAAAGGTAAGCAATCACTCACGATTAACGTTCTTATATTAATTAAAATTGATTTCAATTGAACGACAATTGAAATATGCTATTGATAGTTATTTACATGCTATATATGCTATCTGTTCACCTGTGACATCTGACACCATTATCTGTTATTTATATTGATGATATATGCCTATTATATTATTATCATTTCTGTTATCACTCTATAAGTTCCCTATTAGTATAGAATTTCCTATGGGTTGAAATGATACATACCCGAACGATCTATAGAATAGGAGAAAATTGTTATGGGTTGAAATGATAAACCCAAGCGATTTTCATTGAATTGCATTTGGGATTGTGGGTTGAAATGATATATACTCGTATATATATTTAAATTACGGATTGAAATGATAAATATCCTTATCACTCGACCATAGGGTAGAAAATTTTATACAAACAACGTTCGTATATATATATATATTTTGAAATGATTTTTTCAAGGTTTTGAAATGAATATTTTGGTTTTAATAAATATTGATTTTAAGATATATATATATATACGTTATTTTATAAAGGTTTAATTTTTTTTTAAATTTATATGTTTGAAAATTTTAAAGGTTATAAGTTAGTTTTAAAATTACATATTTTAAGATTTTACTTATAATTTTACTATTTTAAAAATATATAAATTAAATTTTAATATAAAATAAGTTTAATAATAAGATTTGATTTAATAAAGTTTGATTTAATTTATATATAACATGTTTAAGTATTTATTTAAAATTATATTTTCAAATATAGAGTTTATAATTATTTTTAATAAATCAAGGTTGGGAAGAGAGATTTGAAATTTGATTTGAAATGGTATTTAATTAAGAATTTAATTAATTAAATCAATTTGAAACTTGTTGAATTTGAGATTTTTAAAGGACATGATTTTTATAACTTGATTTGGTTTAAGGTGATTTAAATGAATATTTCAAGATTAAATAAATTGAAGGAAATATTTAGTCTATTTGTAATTTGGGGTTTTATTTAAATGATATTGGATTTATTAAGTGAATGTATCAAAACTAAATAATAATGAAGTTAGATTAAGATATATATTAAATTATCGAATTTAGTTTTGAAATTATGTAATATATAAAGCTTTGAAATATATTGAAATTGAAATGGTTTATTTTTGGTTCAAATCTGTATTTGAAATCGATATAATTTGAAATGATTTATCGAGAAACTGAAATAAATTGAAATTGATGATTTGAGATTGGACTAAATTTAAAATTTTCAAATTCGAGTTGATTTGGAATCAATTTGTTAATTTTGTGGAAACAATTTTATTATATAAAGTATTTTTAAATTATATTTAAAACTATTTTATATTTTACCTTATAAATTATTTTGATATAAACTATTTTAATATAAATCATTTTTAACATAAACTATGTTTAATATAAACTATTTTAATATACTAAATATTTTAACATAAACTATTTTAACTTATAACTCTTTTACATAAACTAGTTTACTTTATAAACTATTTTATTATATATACTATTTTAATATCTAAACTATTTAAGTGGTGGAAGTTATGTTTTCAAAGTTATGAATTTCAAAGTATTATGTTTTGAAAGTGTTATAATTTCAAGTGTTTGGTTTCGAAAGTGTTATAACTTTGAAAGTGCTATGATTTTGGAAATGGATATATATGAAATGGAAATGATATCGTATTTGGTTTTGAAGTGAAATATGATATCGTATTGATATGATTTTGAAATGGCAATGATATTTTGGTTTTGAAGTATAAACTATTTTTAAATGATCGCGGTGTTATAATAACGATTGGTTGTTAAAGAGACCGGGATCAGATATTTTCATACTCTCTGCCAATACCGAAAACCACTTTAACAACCGTGTACGTGGTGGAGATTCCAGAATGAAGTGGGATGGTGACGACGTTCTATTGTGGTATATACGTGGACCCAACTCCCATTAGTTGGCATAAGGTGGCTAAAACAGGAGTGATTCTCGAGCCAAGTGAGACATTCCTCCGATCGGGCACATTCCTTCGATATTATATTCTGACTTTGGAATTGATTTGGTGGCCACCTGATTTTGATTTGGGAGTGTGTTCTGAGGTGGGCGATAGTAGCTGCTATGCATTACCACCAGTCCGAATGCATAATTGGTATATTTACCCTGTCATTTCCTAGTTGTGCCGTGTCACCTACCCTAGCGTACCTTCTACGAGTTTGATTTATGTTGTACCTATGGGGTATCCTCTGGTAGCCTCCCGATCTGGAGGTATTACGGTACTGTATAGACTATTGGCATTGTAAAATGTGTTAGGGGGATATGGGTAACGCCTTAATCCTATTTTATTTATTTACTTTACTTTAGACATTATTATAATAGCGTATATTACTACATAGTAGATAGTTTAACGAATCCTTAGAGGATGGTTATCCCAAACATCCTTTGAGTTACTTGTATTTCAGTTGTTATTTCACTTGAGTTGGATTTATTGATATAAGAATGTTAATCCTGACTCGAGTGTTTTGTTTTTTGCTTTACGCTCGAGTTAGACTGAGTGGCACAACATTTGAGACTCACCTTTGGAGTTGAAGCTTCGCTTGGAGATCCAGCTATCTATTCAGGTTGCAGTTATTCAGTTGACTCCTGTGATATTCTTATTTTGTTATCTGACTATTGTATTCGCAACTTCTGTTGTATCTTGTTTACTCTATTATATATATAGTAGCTTCATGAACTACTATTCATTTTGTTTCCGCTGCATATTTTTATATTTCTCCGTGTCTGTGATTCTGTGATTTATTTATTTACTGTATATGCTGAGTTTTGCTAAATATAAAATAACAATCTGATATTTTGAGCAATTCAAGTCTGATATGTGCAGATGCGAATAGCACGAAATAACGGGTCGTTACATTATGTTTTCTACAATATCGTATTTTGTTTATGTATTTGATACATGAAGCATATATCAAATCCAAATAGATTTCACTAAATAGTTATTTGAGATGTTCTCATGTATTTATGAAATACTAGAGAAATGTTTACTGAACAACAAAATCCTTATGAATGAGTGTTCGAACTCAAACTTCATAAGTGATATTGAGTATATTATATCAATAACAAATTAAAGTTAAGAATCTTTAAGTTGGAAATGTTCTAAACGAAAGACCGTGGCTGATTTCAATGAAAACGCTAAGTACATTGCCTTGAATAGTGCCGCAATAAAAGCAATGCATATAAAAAATAAGTGCATAAATTTGCAACTAAGCCGATTCCAAATGTTGAGAATAACATTATTATATGATAACAATGTCATGATATAGTTCATAACAAAACTTAGAGTTCACTATAAGTCAGGAGATATACTTCAAATTGTTCTACATGATAACACAGTTTATCACCAATACAGAGAGTTAATTAACGGAGTAGATGATTGAATCACAATAGTATACCCTTTCAAAGAGGGAATAACCCAATTGGTTTTGAAAAAAATGATTGGAGAAGTTGGAATAAGATTCCATAACCGACTCCAAGCGCAAGTGGGAGATTGATAGAGTTATGAGTATGCCTTGGGGCAATTATGTAATTTGTTACATATTACTAACTCATTAATCGATCTTATTTCAAATAAAGATGTATTATTTCTATCATATACTGATATAACGTGGTTATATTAATTATTTAATTTAATTAAAAGTAAATTTAATAAAAAATTCATAAATGATTTGTTTTGTGATAGTAGTTACAAAGTGTTGTAACGATGATTTATTACATTAGAATTAAATATACCATTTTAAATGTTCTTAATCAAGAAGCATCGAAACTAGATATCGATGTATCCGTTAAGACTGGAGTACGCAACGCTCTTTAAATATTGGAAAATGTATTACTCGTGGCTGCTAAGGGGACTTGGAGGTTACATACTGTTAGTTATTGGATAATTATGGAATGACTCACTCAATAGTTTTTGTTAGTTAATATAACTAAGGTCAAACAGAAAATATCCATGTAACCGATTTACAGAGTTCTCTCAACTTGAGAATACTCTGGATCTTTAGTACTCCACTTTGATTATAGTCAAATCATGGTATGGCACCTATCGAGTGACTATAGTCAGGTCGAGTGGATGTATTGTGTAATGACCCGGATTTTCATGTTCGAAAATCGACATCCATACTTCACTCGTATTCGAATGCCGTAGATTCAACCGTTCGAATCCGATTCGCCAGAGCTTATAACACATTAAGTGTAACAACACAGCAGAAGAAAAATGAATATATAATTGATATACAATAGTCGATACACTATCTTTTCAACAATGAGACAATTTGAATATCAATATCGGAGCCAAAAATAACAGCGGAAAGAAAATCTCCAACTTGATCTCCAAAAGAGAAAGAAATAATCCAAAACTGCATCCTAATCCAAAGCTCTAAGCCAAAGCTCCAAACCACCATCAAGTTGTATTAAGCAAGGTCGATAACTGTTGAAGTGGAACAATTGCTATCGCCAAATCCAAAGGCTGAAAGCTATCGACTCTATATCTACTAGTCGACTATTTGAAAATTTAACTCTAGGCTGCCCGTGTGGAAAATTGTGGGCACTCAGAGTTTAGATAGGGAACAATAAACTCCAGGCCAGTCATGGGATTGGTATGAGCAAACAAAAATAGTTTATCTTTAACAAAAGAAAAACAAAAGAATTTAAAAGAAATCTGCAATGCTTTTTGGAAAATGAAACTACCATAAGGCCTCCCTACACACACAATGCAATCGCACACTTGGGGGAGCTTTCTCCTTATGATAGTCAAACATGCTTGATACGCAAATCCTTTTTGATAATATTATTATTAGTGCATAGTGCAGAAAACAATTTCGAAAGTATAATTGTGATGACCCGTATTTTGGCAATATTATTTCAATAAGCATTTAATCTAATTAAATAAAATACGAACTTATCATTTTAAAAATGAATAAAACTTTTGGACATTTGCCATTTATTTATATATATGTGTGTATTTTGGAAGGAAATTATGATTTGAAAATTTAAAATACAGTCTTTCAAAAATATTTAAAATAAAACTATCTTATTTACATTAAATTAAAGTAAAGCTCTACTTATTCACTTTTGATCTAAATATATATTTATGGTGTAATCTAGCTAAAAATGGTTAAAATAAAATAAATCTTATAAATATTTAAACATAAGTATAAATCAAATATATGGTTATTAACATAAGTATAAAAATAAATCATAGGTAAATGAAGTATTTGGTAGTTTAAGTTTAAAATAGAAATAAATATATAAAAAATAAATATTGATGGTTATGTAAAATATAAAATAAACACAAGATATGTATAAACAAGGCAAAGGGAAGATTTTTTTTTATAAATATCTACAAACAAAATCTATGTACATACAAGAATAGATAAGATGTAAACATATAGGGAAACATTTGCATTAAATAACATCACCTCAGCACAACAAAATATCAATTTAATTTTCAGAATATATACAAAACAAAGATCTGACCAAAAGGAAAGAGCTTGTACCATAAGCTACCCACCATGTAAAACCTATTCTCTTTATATATACTTCCATATTGGTTCTTGTTCGTGCAAACAAGACTTGGCAAGCGTGGAAGAAAAATAAATATCATCATCTTATAAACTCAAAACATCATCCAAGATCAAAATAGAAGAATTTACAGGAGTTGTCCTCTGTTCAAACTTGTTACAGGTGAGTATTCCAACCTGGTTTCCTTTGATTGTGTTTGAAAAGACTGAGAATAACATCACTATTTAGATGTTTAAGTATATGATTCTGTGGCCTGCTAAACTCTAAAGTAAGTTTGTTTGGTGAGTATATTTGTAAGTAAATCCCTGTGTATATATATGAACATATGGTTGTGTATTACTATGTGTTTGAAATTTTTCTCTGATTTTGGTTCCAGGCTCTGGATCAGATCAAAAATCATTTGCACATGATCCAATCTTTGTTAAGACTTATGTCTTGAACAAAATATGATTGTTATACCATAGAGTTTAGTTTAAAATTTTGTTAAGTTAAAATAAATTTGTATTTTCTCTGGACAATAAAAACAACAGAGCAAAACTTAAAATAAGTCAAAATTAAATTATCATGATAGATGAATTCAGGGATATAAATTAAATACTTAAACTAAAACTTGATTTTTGAAACCAAGATCATGATTTTTAGTAAAGGGATTTGGGTGTGAATCTGGTTTGACCAAAAAATAGAGTTCGAGTAATTCCTGGAGTTCTAGTTGATCTGGGGTGTCGTGTTTCTTCGTAGAGGTGGAAGAGTGATCGGAGAACCGAGTAAAAATGTTGGATGGGTGTTCAGGTGATCGTGGAAGCGACGATGTTGGATTTTAATCTATAAACCTAGTTTTTGGCATAGTCAGGTTTGGATTTGGTTCGACTTCTCTGGTGCATCGAGTTCACCAGAACTCAGGGAGGTGGAAGTGTGGGGGTTGACGAAGGCGTGGCTGGAGCCACTGGCACTCCGGTGGTCGGAGGAGAAAGAACGAGGGGCTTGCAAGATTCGATGGTTGTTCCAGTTCCATGCCAGGTTGCTCAATTTTGATTTCGAGAAGGAATCAAGGGTGTGGTGATCATGATGGGTTGCGATGGTGATCGATGACTTGAGTAAGTCATCATGGTTGATCGAAGCTCGGTGGTTGGCCGGTGCATGTGCACTATGCACATTTTCTGGTGATGTCTGTTGTTTTGGGTTTGAGCAGAGTGTGGTACTCGAATTTTACTCGAGTAGTTAGAGTGTATGGCTCGAAGAATTGTGGTTTGTGACTCAAAGCAAATTAGGTTGGCCTCGGGTCATTTTGATTAGTTGCAGGTTTTCTTTTAAAACCTACCTGTTTGAATTTTAAACTGGTTTTAAAATTTGAAAATAGGATTTTTAAACAAAGTTTACAAATCAGAAAGTTAAAGTAGAATTCAAATTAACTTTTGAATTCTAGTTAGAAATAAATGAACTTTTTATAAAAATTAAAATTTATTTAAACAACTTTAAAGGGTTAGGGAAGAATTTAGAATGAGTTTGAATTTAAATGATTTGGTTTAAAAACCATTATATAAACTTCTTTATATGATGAATGTTTCTTTAACCTTTATTTTAAAAGGGTTTTAACTTGGGTTAATTTGTTAAAGTTAAATTGTTAAATTATTTCAAATCTTAAATTTGAAATGAAATTCAAATGTGAATTTAAAGTAAAGTGTTTCCCAAGATTTTGTAAATGATGATTAAATCATATATAAAGGAAATGATTTTTCTTAAAGCTAATTTAGATTTAATGATTGGAGGTTTCATTAAAATTAATAAGTTAATAAATTCAGAACTTAATCAATAAGGTTATTTAATTAAGGATTAAATTAATGAATTAATTTAGGATACATTAATTTGTAAATTTAGAATTAATTAATTTGAAATTAATAATGTTTAATTAAGCCTAATTACTTAGAAAAGTAATTAGAGAGTTATTAATGGTTAATGAAAATCATTAATTGGGGATTATTTTAATAATCAATTAATGTGATTAATTTTAATAATTAATTAGATTAATTAATTAAAGGATAATCAATTATGGAATTGGTTAAGTATAATTACTTAATGAAAGTACTTAAGAAGTTAATTACTCATTGTAATCAATTAAGTTAATGTGATTAGTTTAAGATAATTAATTAACTTTTATTAATTTAAGATAATCACTAGATGATTTGTTAGCTAATTACTTAATGTAATTAGTGAAGTATAATTAATTAAGAAAGTAAATGAAAGGGGAAATTACTAGATGTTATTAATCAAGGGTGGTATCGTTGGAGTTTGGTGAGATTATATGTTTGGGTGGACATTGAAATGTGGTTATCTTATGATGCTGAATTGCTGTGCAAATGAGACATCCAGTATTTTTAAGTAAGTTGTATTCACTTGAAAACTTAAGATAAAATGACATTGGATTCGAAGAGACTGGAGTCGAGTATTAGTTAATACCCGAAACCACTTCGATTCTTTATAGATTGATGTGTGAAATCAATAGGCTGGAACGAAATGATTAAGTGAATTGGATTATTTAATCTAAATTTTGGTACAAAGAAAACCGACGTGTGAAATAAGTGATGCCTATAACAAATTGTGAATTTGTAAATTAATACGAGTTACCCCAGGTTTATATAAATTGTATGCTTTGTATTACATCTTCGATGGGTTTACTCACGCTAGTTTCCAGCCTGACCCGGGTGTTACTTTGGTGTAATGCTCGGGTCAGACTGAGTATTATAGATTTTCAGGTAAGGACGTTCTGGAGCTCAGGAGGCGAGCTGGATGGCAAGAACGTATAGAGTATTTCTGTTGTATTATATTATTGTAAATCTAAGTCTTGATAATTGTGTATATCCAGTGTCTGTATATATGTGCAACTCTGATATATTAAAATGTAATAGACAAATATAGTATTCTTTTGTAAACTGTTATTATTTATTATTATATTTTATGCGCTGCGAATGTGAGATGTTTTTGTTTATGTTCTTCTTCTTCTTCTTCTATCTCTTTCTTCTTTTTCATAACTATCTAGAATTTTCGGGATCGGAAATTTCAGGTCGTTACAATAATATTAATCTTGGCCAACATAGGTACCATTATATTATGCCTGCTATAGCTACCACCTGAGGTGGAAGGTTATACAACTGCAATCGTAAAGGGCTCGTATTGTTTCTTTGGATGGCCTGGCTAAGGAACTTCCTGGGCCACATGGGTACGCCTCTAGAGGGACGTCTCGAGAACTTAACCAGCTCTTTTCCAACACAAGGCCGGGTTACCTCTGTAACTAGGTAACTACTACACGAGTATGTCATCCCCCGTTCGTAACCAACCTTTATCCGAGAGCTCTCAACACCAACAACCACAAAGTAATAAATTTGCAACAACCACATAGGTTAAGTATCCGGGCTCCATACCATGATACCACCTCTATGCAGAAGGAAATGTACATACCCTCAGGATGCGCTACCCCTAAATAACCTTGCTGCATCCTTCCTGTTTCGACCATTCCAGATTGTGAGGTCCAACGAAGTCTCGTCCATAAAGCTACGTTTTTCACAAAAACCATGCTTCAATCAACACATGATCAACAGCACTTCGTATGCCACATTACCAAATTGGGAATGTATCACTAGTAACCATCAACTACATAACCTCTGAGCTCGTACGTCTCAGAGAAGGATGTTAAGCTAAGAGAATAAATTTTCCGCCACCAAACAGAAATGCATTTGATAAAAACTAGCTTTACATCTCAAAGTGTAACGTCAGATATACATCCATACAAGTTTGTCCCGAGTTCTAACAGAACCGAAGGCACTTCAAAAGAAGCCCTTGCAATCCGGATAATCCCTAATCACGTCCAGACTCCCCATCACAAAGGGTGATCAAATCTCTATACCGGGTACCAGTCGGTGCACATACATTCGATAGGCAATCTTTTTGCTTTCGAAAATATCCGGTCTTCACCACCGGTCTTCAAATGCAATCCATAATGTCGCATCATTATTCGGAATGGGTTATATAATACAAAGTCCTCTCCCGGCTAAACTGAATAATGAGCGCTTAATTTAAAAGCATAAGGATATAGTGGGATATTAGTTAAGTCACAACTTAAAGCCCAAAACCTTTCTTTCAAATGGTTTAAACTAATTTTCATTTCGAATATTTTTAAACAAAAGATTCACCCTTTTAAAATCACTTACAAATTGAAACAAAATTTTAATAATCTTTCACAAAGATTTATTCATAGCTTTCAAAACAATTCTATTTCAAGTCTTTTATACAAAAGATACACCTTTAAGATCCTCTTCAATTTTAAAACAAAGTTCACCAATCTTTCACAAAGATTCATTCATAGCTTTCAAAATTATTTCCATTTCAAACTTGAAATCCTTTTAACATAGATTGGAATTCCTTTATTTATATGAAAGCAATGAAAACCAAGAGTTTTCGTTTCGGGAAAATCCGATTACATTTACTCAAGTTGAAGCCTTTCAAATATAAACTTGGGTTAACTTAAATTCCTAAAATAATACTTTTAAAATACTTTAAATATGGTTTTAAAATCCATATATATATATGTATTGTATAACTTGTATCACCACTTTTCAAACCATAGTTTCCAAAAAAAATTCAAATTCTATACACACACGTATAAAACTCAAATTTCAAAATCTTGAATTAAAATTCAAATCAAATTATTTTAATTTCAAAACTCCTTTTCAAATTCTTTTCATATTCAATCCAATTCCATTTCCAAAACCATTTGGATTTAAAATAATATTTAAATTCAAAATATCTGTGACTTAACCGATTTCCCGTGAAATCCATATTTGTGTGTATATGGTGTAGTCTAGGGGTTTTACACAACAGTGCAACATCATTAATCATCACAGATTCAATCATATCAATATCGATAAGCGGTATAATCTTATAATGCTTATCTTTATTCACAGATTCACAGATAAATAATATAAATTCATCTCAGGTAAATAAATTACATACAACACAGCTCAAATCAAAATAATTTATATAACAAAGTATCACACATCAGGATATCAAACAATTCAACATTCAATAGAATCCAAACATCCATATGTAAGGTCAATTAATTATCTGATTAATTTAAACCAGATTTATTATTACTAATTCTGGTTAATTAACATTAATTAATTTCAAACCATTTGAATTAATTATCCTTTAACCACTTATTAATTAACCTTTAATAATAAATTAATCAACCTTTAATTATTAATTAATCATCCTTAATTAATAAATCAATTAACCTTTGATCATTAAATAATTAACCTTTAATTATTTAATTATCCTTTAATTAATTATCCTTAATTAATTACAATAAATGATTATCCCAAATCAATTTCATTGATAAATTAACCTTTAATCAATTAATTATCCTCAAATTAATTACCTTAATTAATTAATCACATTAATTAATTATCCTTTAATTAATTATTGTTTAATAACTTGATTAATCAACCTCTAATCATTAATTAGTTATCCTTAATTACTTTTATTAAGTAATTATCTTTAAGTGATTAATTTCCCTTAATTAATAAATACAATAATTAATCACATTAATTATTCTTAATTTACTCCTTAATTATCTTATTTAGTTTATTTAAAATAAACTTTAAAATTAAAGGTTATGTATACTGAAAAACTTTTAAACTCAAAAATAATTTTTCTTTCGAAGCTTTAATAAATTACAGCTTAAATAACATTAATTATCTTTAAAAGTTGTGGTTAAAAATTGTTTAAGCTTGATTAAACTTTAAACTTTTAAACTTGTTTCTTTAACTAGCTTTGAAAACGTACCTTTTTAAAAATTGATTAATACTTAAATTTGGAAAACTTGTTCACTAATATATATATATATATATATATATATATATATATATGTGAAACCAAATCATGCTTTAGTTTTAAAACCTGGAATCAATATATTCAAACCAAATCATGCTTTATATTCAAAACTGGTTGTATTCAAAACCTAAAGCCTGTTTCCTTTAAAAATTTAAACCTGGTAACTCAATACAAAACATCCTGAGCTAAAACCATCGAAAACTCGAGCAATCACTCAAGCAAACGCATCAGTTTCTCACGCTCGAACCCGAGAATCAACTTCTTCTTCCCAAGCCTGTAATCAATTGACACATAAATGAATTCGTGCACGTGCACGATCGGCCAGCGATGGTCCGATCATTGACGAGAATGCCATCAAGTCGAAATCGCCACCCACTTCCTTCCCAGCCACCCAAATCCGCGAGATCGTTGGGGAATCGAGTACGAGCGCCTTAACACCCATCTGAATCAAACCCATCACCTAGAAATCCCCCGCGTGGGCACCTCCGGCCAACTGAACACCATCCATTTCACCCAAATATTCGCCAGAGTCCTACGCAACTCTTCACCTTGGACCGATCACCTCCGATCTCCCATTGGCGATTCTATCATCACGATAACCACTACGACCCAAAACTGTACAAAAACCCTAAATCAACATCGTATTGCTTCCTCGATGATCTGAAAATGCTATAACCATTTTTCTGATGCTCCTTATCACCCTAGCTTCCACCACGATCAAACTCGACACATGTATGACCATCGATCGCCGGAATTTGACGTTTAAGACGAATCTGTCCATCTTAAAAATTCTCACCATATACTTATTAATTTTTTTCGATTCCTCTACCTAAATTCATTATTTCCTGCTTTGAATCAAGTTATGAAATCCAAACTTGAATTCGTGATTATTGATTTTTCTATTCTAAACATATTTTATTATAATTTCTATTTTCCAGATGAATTGCTCAATATTTCTACTTCTTTTTATTTCTAAAAATAACATTACACCATTACAATCCTCTTTCATTCAAGAATCATAATCTAATAATGTTTATTTAGGGAGATACAGATTTTCTTTTATGCTGTTCTTTGGCCTATGAATGTTTAACAGAGATACAGATGCCAGTAAACAAATATGCAAACAAATACACACACACACAGACATGCAAACATCTTAACATTCATACAAACAATAACTTTAGGAGTATAGCATCAAGATATCATAGCAGGTTCAAGGTTAGTTTGCTCACCTTATTTCCAGAAACAGAGACAATATTTATTCTTTTTATTTGATCTGGAACTCTTGTGAGAATCTGATTTGCTACTTAATTGGTTCTTGAACTTGTATATGATTCTTAGCTTGTTGAAGTTGATCTTGCATTTGATTGTTGATGTTGAGCTATAATCTTTGATCTGAACTTGCTACTTGAATCATTGTGTAACGACCCAGAATTTCTGTCAATTAAAATTTGTATATTTCATTGATTTTAAATGTTAATAAGTAAAATTTATAAGTCGAATAAATTTTATTTCGAATAATTTGATTTAACTGGATAATTAAATCAATAAATTAATAGTTGAAAATACATAAATAATTGAAAATTGGGTTAAATATGATTTAAAATGATTTGTAAAATTTTATTTTATCATATTAAAGTTATAATGATGTTATAGAACTTTTAAAATTGAATTTAGAGTTAATCTATGAAAATTGAATATTTTAATATTTTATCGACTAGTGAAATTAGCCATTTTTCAAACAATCTCAGAATTGGACGAAACTAGTTCCATTGGATCCGTAATAGTTTGATATTATCGGATTTCAATTTTCGTAGCAATCGGAGTTTTCGTTTGACCGTGGCAGCTCGAAGCGCATCGAAATTGTTTTAATATTAATTTGGCGAGTTAAAATGATCATTTTTCAAACAGTCTCAGATTTCGACGAAACCTGTTTCATCGGATCCGTAATGTCATATTATTGTAAAGTTTCCAATTTCAAGTAAATTGGATTTACCGTTTGTCTGGGGCGAGCCAAAACGCCTAGAAATTAGTTTAAATCGGTTTAATTTAAAATCGATCGTTTATTGCCGTAACTCGCACAGATGATCGAATTAGCCTCCGAAACACGTTCCATTGTGTTCGAAACGTGGGGTAAACCTTAGAAACGCCAGCCGGCACGCTTCGTTTGGAGTTCGGAAAATTTCGGATGAATAGTAATTCGTAAATTTTCTATAAAAGGACCTACATTTTCTTATTTGTATCAAAACCCTAGGGTTTGAGCTCCAGCCGCCAGTGATATTTCTAATGGCCGAAATTTGATCTCTTTCTTCCTCAAATTTCTTCAAATCCATTGATAATTATAAGAAACTTCCAACTAACAAATTGAAGACCATAGTATGAACTTCGAATCCAACGGCTATGATCGTATATGGAGCTGCGGATTGATGGCTATTGGAGCTGGAACCGTGGTCGGTCACGCACGCTTTTTGAGAGAGAGAGGGGGCCGAGTTCAACCGGCTTCTGGCCGAAGGTAGAGGAAGGTGAGGAGCTTCGTTTGGCACTTCCTGATCGAACTCCAGGTCAACGAGGTGGTGGCAATGTTTAACCCTAGAATCGAGCATATGGGTTTCTTGCGTGATGTGCTACCTGGGAGTGAAACCCGTGAATGTGGAGAAGGAAACAAAAGTCACGGCCCTGATGCAATCTGAGAACGTGCGACCACGATTTGATTAAGGGTTTGGAAATAAAATTTAATATGTAAATTGATTTATATAAATTCGTACGACTTCTAAATGCTATATCTTATTCATACGAGGTCGAAAAATTACGAAACAAGTTGCGTCAGGTTCGTATGGACGAACACTACGCTATGGAACTGGTTTGGAGTCGTTTGGAGCTAGTGGAAATTTTAGGTAAAATTAAACGCACGTTTAATTTTATTCGAAATAAAACGCCGAAACTGAATTGAAAGCAAGATGAGAACTTCTCACTCAATCGAATTGTTTCGATTTAAATTTTAAATAGTTAGATTTAAAATTGTTGATTGTATGCATGGATGATAAATTATTATATATTGATTGTTAAAATAGACATTATGCGCCGTTAGTAAGCGGATGTTATTTATTAAAAACATATACCGCGATAATTCCATCTTGATTGGAATTGGTATTATATATGTACTTGGAGTTGATTTTCCCGTATTATATAGCGGATGAGACCCTATTACACCGTCTATTAAGCGGATAATATTTTATAAATCTCATATACCACGATATTCCGTCTTGAAGCGGAATTGGTATTGTGCTAACATCTGTGGATGCAGGGAAACAGGTTGGAGGGATCCAACTGGATTCCTCAAATGATTGAATTGGTTTCAATGTTGTGTGTTGATCTATTTATAATCTTTGTGATTGAGATCGTTAAAGGCTAAAATTTAGCCGAATACATTTTTGGTATCGTTAGATGCAGAAAATAAATAAAATTGGATTTTTGAAAATTTAAGTTGAGATTTCATAATAAAAATTAATTTTGGAATTGATTCATTTTAAATAAATAAACGTTATAATTTTAATGTTATAAAGATTATGATTTTTGTGAAATATAATCAAATGCGATTTTTGAAATAAATAGTTGATAAATTTGTAAAATGGTTTAAATTGGGATTTTTGAATTATTATAAACGGTTTATATAAAAGGTTTATGAAATTGATATTTATAAATTAAAAATATTGGAATTATAAAACGAGTTTTTATAAGTGTTAAAATGAAGTATAAACGGATTTCATAAGTGAATGAGATTTATAGATTTATAAATTGTGAACTTATAAAATGAATAGATTTTGTAAAATAAAGGATCTATAAGTAATTCACTTATTAATTGGATTTGGCATTTAAATGAGATATAAATAGAATTTGTCCATTAAGGGATTTTATAAGTGGAAGTTTTTATAAAATAAATATAAGTGGAATATACAAACGTTGTTTTATAAATCCGAAATCAACTTATTTTGATAAGTTAATTATTATAGCTTATTAAAGGAAGTATATCCACGATTTTGGATAGTGGATAATCCTTTAGATAAAATGTGTAGAAAATGTTGAATTTGGTTAATGAAGTATATTCACGATTTTGGACAGTGAATATATATTAAAGAAATGTTTTGGGGAAGTGAGGTTTTAAATAGAATTTTAAAACGACTTAAAGATGTTTTAAAATGCATTAAATATCGAACACATAGATTTCAACATTCATTGTTGAAATAGACGTTTTCGAGAAATAAGGAAATGGTGGACTATAACACTGTTGTTATAGTAAATGATTTCCGAAAGAAAATGTTTTGTATAGTATTGGGATTTATATATCCATTTTAATTTCGAATCCCTATACTAGTGATTTTGGGTCGTCGTAACGATGTTTTACGCAACATTCGTTTGGCCCAAATAAATGTGTTTAAGTGAATGCTTTCCTTAAAGAATGAAATATATACTTAATTTCGATTTAAGTATATTGAATATTTTCAAAATGTTGAAAATAAAAAGTTTTGTGAATTACTTATTATTTAATAAGTATGGAAATGTATTTCCAATATGAAGTGAATGTTTTGAGATTTTATCTTTTAAAGATAAATTGAAAATGAATATTAGAAATCGATTTGGAAATCGTATATTCATAGATATTTTGGAAAGGAGAATTCACTATGGAATTTATAAAAGAAAGAGAAATTTGTTTAAAAATAAGCATTGATTTATTTTTAAAGTGTGGAAATTTGGGACGTAAATTTAATAATTTATTTAATTGGTTTAAATGAACCATTTTGAAATGAAAGTTGTAAAGTTGAAAATTGATTTGAAATTGGTTTTCAAATGGTTAAAGCGTGGAATATATACCTTGTAAAGATAATTTGAAAAATAAATAATTTTGGAAGATTATTTATAATCGGGTGATGTTGTGAATATTGATTGATAGTTAAATAACCGACTATCAATATCGACCTTTAAATAGGTATTTGTTGTGAATTGGTTGAAATTGTATGCTACACTTATTTTTAAATTATTGCGCTCGTTATTCGGATTACCCATTCCGAATAGTGATACGAAGTAATGGACAGCATTGAAGACCGGTGTTGAAGACCAGATATTTTTGAAAACGGAAGGATTACCGTCGAATGTCTCTACATCAGCTGATCTCCGATATAGAGATTTATTACCCTTTGCGATGGGAATCCGGACGTGATTAGTGAATATCCGGATTGCAAGGGCTTCTTTGGAAGTGCCTTCGGTTCCGTTCGATCCCGGAACGGACTTGTATGGTTACGTGTCTGACATTACATTTTGAGATATAAAGCAGATTTCTTTCAAATACATCTCTGTTGGTGGCGGAGAATTTATTCTCTTAGCTTAACACCCTTCTCTGAGACGTACGAGCTCAGAGGTTTTGTAGTTGAAGGTTATCAGCGATATACTCCCAATTTGGTAACGTGGCATGCTGAGTGTTGGTGTGAGATGACTATTTATTGATCATTTGTTGATCAAAGCGTGGCTTTGTGAAAAAAAGCGTAGCTTTGTGGACGAGACTTCGTCGAGCCTCACAACCCGGAAATGGTCGAAACAGGAATGTTGCGGCAAGGTTTTTTTAGGGGTCGCGCCCCTAAGGTATGTCCATTTTCTTCTGGATAGAGGTTGTATCATGGTATGGAGCCCAGATATTTAACCTATTTGGTTGCTGCAAATTTATTACTTTGTGGTTGTTGGTATTAAGGATCCTCGGATAAAGGTCGGTAACGACCGGGGGGATGGCATACTTTTTGTGTGGAGTTATCAAGTTACAGCTTCATTGCACCCAGAAGCGTGTGGTAACTTGGCCTTGTGTCAGTAGAGATCCGGTTAGGTTCTCAGGGCTTCTTTCCAAAGGCATACCCATTTCGGTGTAGGAAGTTCTTTTGCCTGACCATTTGTTGGAAATCCAACGAAATAATACGAACCCTGTATGGTTTTAGTTGTATAACTTGCCATGGAATGTGGCGGTAACCTGCTATTGAACATGGTAGCTATAGTAGGCATAGGATAATGGTTGTATGTTGGCTAAGATTTATATTATACTTTCGAAATGTTTTCTACACTATGCACTAAAAATAATAAAAATCAAACGATTCTGCGTAGTAAGCATATTTGACTATCATAAGGAAAAATCTCCTCCAATTCTGCGTTTGCATTGTGTGTGTGGCGGGAGGCCTTATGGTAGTTTCATTTTCCAAAAGCATAGCGAAATTCTTTTGATTTTCTTTGTGAAAATAACTGTTTTAGTTCTCACACAAGTCCCATGACCGACTCAGAGTTTATTGTTTTCCTTCCTAAACTCTGGGTGCCCACCAATTTCCACACGAGCAGTCTAGAGTTAGGTTATCAGGATATTCTGGAATTCAGGAGTTGCTGGAGGCAAGCTGGATGACATGGCGTATTACTAGTATATAGTATTTCTTTTCTGTTGTTTGTTGTTGTTTGTTGTTGTACACTCTGATGATGTAATGTAATGTAATATGATGTAATGTAATAACTGATATAGTTCTTTGTTTAAAGATTATTCATTTATCTATTATATGTTGTTCCGCTGCGATATGTGAGATTCTGATATTTTTCTATTGTTTCTTTCTGTTCTGCTCTATCTTTATCTCTCTTCTTCTACCTCTTTCTTTTTCTTAAACCCTAAAGACTCGTAAGTTTGTTCCTCTTTGGCTAGATTGTTGTGGAATGTTGCCAGTTCAAAGTAGTACGGATTTTCGAGCCTTTACATTCGGTATCAGAGCATATGGTTAAGCGACAACCATGGCTCTGTTGGGTATTGCTCATTAGAGATAGAGTCAGTAGCACTCTAGAATGAGTTTGAGTGTAATAATAGCTATGAGCGCGTATTTGTTAGTGAATATAAAATGTTTTATATTGTGTTTGCTTATCCGTTGAGTTGTTTGTGAATTCTGGTCGGTAGATGGGATATCGATAGGGATTTCTAAACACTTAAACGAGGCATGTCGACATAGTATCATTTTAAATTGGGTAAATGAAATAATTTTACCTCGATTTTATTTTGATATATAAAGGAAATAATTTTTCAGAATTATTAGTGTATATAAATTGATTGTAGATTGGTGAAAATGTAAGAATGTATGCAAGTAAACAAAAGTTGTTTGAATGAGTTAAATTAAAACAACAATTGTAAAAGGATGAATTGTATAAGTGAAGAATTATAAACTATGGAATTTTAATTAATATGATTTACAACTATGAAATAATCTTACATATAAGAAGGGAAACTGTATGAATATTTTATAAATATGGGTTGTAATTAAAACTGAATTTGAAAATTTTGGAGATTTCGAAAGTTTAAATTTCTTTTGATTTTGAAAATGAATTTCAATGGATATGGAAAAGTACCTTCCATTGAAAATTTGTGAAGGTGTTGGAACTCGATGTGAGTGTCCATTTGAATCGGAATCCTTTGTGATGGGATCATGTTAATTGATCATGATGTATACTAGCGTAATTCGAGGGGTGTGATGCCTACAGTTACAAGCGATTCTACTGGGATAGTAGCACAACCGTCGTGTAAACTGCGATCTAGATGTCATAGCGAAATTCGAGGGGCGAGATGCCTACGGTTACAAGCGATTCCACTGGGATAGTGGCGTAACCGCCGTGTGAACTACGATCTATGGCAACAACCATGGCGAAATTCAAGAGATGTGAAATCTACAGATTACAAGCGATTCTACTGGGATAGTAGCGTAACCGCCGAGTAACTGTGATCCATGAGGGAACGTGCTTTCCATATCCATTTTTAGAATGGAATATAACTTAAGATAAGTTGAACAAAATTGGAATGTGAAATTGAATAAAAATTGAATAAAGTTGATTTTGGTGTCGAAATAAATTAATAAGTGAATTAATGAAATGAAGTCATTAAGGATATGAACTTGAGTTATATAAATGAAATTCAACTTGGAATGTAAAATGAATTAGCAATTGAATTAATAAACGGATTGAATATTAATCAATCTAATATGAATGAATTGAATGTAAATCAATTGAATGAATAAATTTATATGAAATAATGGATGTAAATGTTAATTCATTAAAGCTAATTAAAAGTGTTGAACCAAATTGAATGTAAAGAAATGTAAATTGAATAAATTTGGTTGTGTCGAATAAACATTGGTTGTTATATAATTGTAAGTTGATTGTATATAATTCATTAAGTGTTAATGAAATTGAATTAGCGAAATTGGAAGCTAAAGTAATTGAATCCAACTTGGAAGAAAATGAACTTGAATAGAATTGAATTTGATTTGGAAGTGAACCAACTTGAATGTAAATTAGTGAATGCAAACTAATTGAAATTGAATATGAATAAATGTTAGTAAAATTCCAATGTTAATGAATCAAATGTGATTAAAATAAAAACCAATTCAATGAATATTAATGAGAAGTGAATTTATATTGATTTGGTTATGAATTTGTTGGATGATAGTTGATCGATGGTTGCATTTATTGCTTTTGCTGCATTTGCTATATTGGCATATGTAGTTGTTATGTTGCTATGTGTTGTATATTGATATTATTTTCATATATACATGTTCTCATGGTTTGTTGAGTGTTTAGTAGGTGCGCATTGCGCTTGCTTCGCGTTTGGAGCTCGCTTTCGCGCTATATTTGCCGTATACGCTCGCTAACAATAAATAAGGTACATATCTCGGATTAAATATCGTACTTTTACACTTTTTTCCCTGCGGGATGCCTTATCACTTGATGAGATGTATATTTGTGATATATATACTGTCCTTTTTTTTCCGGATCGAGCCGCGCAAAGGAGACTCTGGCGAATTTTTCCGAAAATATAAGGCGTTAGAATATTTTTGAGAAAATTGGGAAATTTATGAAAACTAAGTTTGGATTTGGAAACTTAGTAAAGATATTGTAAGAAGTTTAACTATGAATTTTGGGAAAGTTAAACACGTAAGAGATTTGGAAAATCTAATTTGAACGGTTTGTTTTGGAAAGTTAACGAATTGTGTAAATTTTTCTTGCTTGGTAATTTCGAGGACGAAATTCTTTTAAGGGGGGAAGATTGTAACGACCCAGAATTTCTGTCAATTAAAATTTGTATATTTCATTGATTTTAAATATTAATAAGTGAAATTTATAAGTCGAATAAATTTTATTTCGAATAATTGGATTTAATTGGATAATTAAATCAATAAATTAATAGTTGAAAATACAGAAATAATTGAAAATTGGGTTAAATATGGTTGAAAATGATTTCTAAAATTTTATTTTATCATATTAAAGTTATAATGATGTTATAGAACTTTTAAAATTGAATTTAGAGTTAATCTATGAAAATTGAATATTTTAATATTTTATCGACTAGTGAAATTAGCCATTTTTCAAACAGTCTCAGAATTGGACAAAACTAGTTCCATTGGATCCGTAATAGTTTGTTATTATCGGATTTCAATTTTCGCAGCAATCGGAGTTTTCGTTTGACCGTGGCAGCTCGAAGCGCATCAAAATTGTTTTAATATTAATTTGGCGAGTTAAAATGGTCATTTTTCAAAAAGTCTCGGATTTCGAAAAAACTAGTTTCATCAGATCCGTAATGTCATATTATTATAAGATTTCAAATTTCAAGTAAATCGGATTTACCGTTTGTCCGGGGCGAGCCAAAACGCCTAGAAATTAGTTTAAATCAGTTTAATTTAAAATCGATCGTTTATTGCCGTAAGTCACACAGATGATCAAATTAGACTCCGAAACACGTTCCATTATGTTAGGAACATGGGGAAAACCTTAGAAACGCCAGCCGGCACGCTTCGTTTGGAGTTCGAAAAATTTCGGATGAATAATAATTCATGAATTTTGTATAAAAGGACCTACATTTTCTTATTTGCATCAAAACCCTAGGGTTTGAGCTCCAGCCGCCAGTGATATTTCTAATGGCCGAAATTTAATCTCTTTCTTCCTTAAATTTCTTCAAATCCGTTGATAATTATAAGAAACTTCCAACTAACAAATTGAAGACCATAGTACGAACTTCGAATCCAACGGCTATGATCGTATATGGAGCTGCGGATTGATGGCTATTGGAGCTAGAACCGTGGTCGGTCGTGCATGCTTTTTGAGAGAGAGAGGGGGACGAGTTCAACCGGCTTCTGGCCGAAGGTAGAGAAAGGTGAGGAGCTTCGTTTGGCACTTCCTGATCGAACTCCGGGTCAATGAGGTGGTGGCAATGTTTAACCCTAGAATCGAGCACATGGGTTTCTTGCGTGATGTGCTACCTGGGAGTGAAACACGTGAATGTGGAGAAGGAAACAAAAGTCACGGCCCTGATGCAATCTGAGAATGTGCGGCCACGATTTGATTAAGGGTTTGGAAATAAAATTCAATATGTAAATTGATTTATATAAATTCGTACGACTTCTAAATGCTATATCTTATTCATACGAGGTCGAAAAATTACGAAACAAGTTGCATCGGGTTCGTATGGACGAACACTACGCTATGGAACTGGTTTGGAGTCGTTTGGAGCTAGTGGAAATTTTGGGTAAAATTAAACGCACGTTTAATTTTATTCGAAATAAAACGCCGAAACTGAATTGAAAGCAAGGTGAGAACTTCTCACTCAATCGAATTGTTTCGATTTAAATTTTAAATAGTTAGATTTAAAATTGTTGATTGTATGCATGGATGATAAATTATTATCTATCGATTGTTAAAATAGACGTTATGCGCCTTTAGTAAGCGGATGTTATTTATTAAAAACATATACCGCGATAATTCCATCTTGATTGGAATTGGTATTATATATGTATTTGGAGTTGATTTTCCCGCATTATATAGTGGATGAGACCCAGACCCTATTGCGCCGTCTATTAAGCGGATAATATTTTATAAATCCCATATACCGCGATATTCCGTCTTGAAACAGAATTGGTATTGTGCTAACATCTGTGGATGCAGAAAACAGGTTGGAGGGATCCAACTAGATTCCTCAAATGATTGAATTGGTTTCAATGTTGTGTGTTGATCTATTTATAATCTTTGTGATTGAGATCGTTAAAGGCTAAAATTTAGCTGAATATATTTTTGGTATCGTTAGACGCCAAAAATAAATAAAATTGGATTTTTGAAAATTTAAGTTGAGATTTCATAATAAAATTTAATTTTGGAATTGATTCATTTTAAATAAATAAACGTTATAATTTTAATGTTATAAAGATTATGATTTTTGTGAAATATAACCGAAATGTGATTTTTGAAATAAATAGTTGATAAATTTGTAAAATGGTTTAAATTGAGATTTTTGAATTATTATAAACGGTTTATATAAAAGGTTTATGAAATTGATATTTATAAATTAAAAATATTGGAATTATAAAATGAGTTTTTATAAGTGTTAAAATGAAGTATAAACAGATTTCATAAGTGAATGAAATTTATAGATTTATAAATTGTGAACTTATAAAATGAATAGATTTTGTAAAATAAAGGATTTATATGTAATTCACTTGTTAATTTGATTTTGGCATTTAAATGAGATATAAATAGAATTTGTCCATTAAGGGATTTTGTAAGTGGAAGTTTTTATAAAATAAATATAAGTGGAATATATAAACGTTGTTTTATAAATCCGAAATCAACTTATTTTGATAAGTTAATTATTATAGCTTATTAAAGGAAGTATATCCACGATTTTGGATAGTGGATAATCCTTTAGATAAAATGTGTAGAAAATGTTGAATTTGGTTAATGAAGTATATTCACGATTTTGGACAGTGAATATATATTAAAGAAATGTTTTGGGGAAGTGACGTTTTAAATAGAATTTTAAAACGACTTAAAGATGTTTTAAAATGCATTAAACATCGAACACATAGATTTCAACATTCATGTTGAAATAGACGTTTTCTAGAAATAAGGAAATGGTGGACTATAACACTGTTGTTATAGTAAATGATTTTCGAAAGGAAATGTTTTGTATAGTATTAGGATTTATATATCTATTTTAATTTCGAATTCCTATACTAGTGATTTTGGGTCGTCGTAACGATGTTTTACGCAACATTCGTTTTGGCCCAAATAAATGTGTTTAAGTGAATGCTTTCCTTAAAGAATGAAATATATACTTAATTTCGATTTAAGTATATTGAATATTTTCAAAATGTTGAAAATAAAAAGTTTTGTGAATTACTTATTATTTAATAAGTATGGAAATGTATTTCCAATATGAAGTGAATGTTTTGAGATTTATCTTTTAAAGATAAATTGAAAATGAATATTAGAAATCGATTTGGAAATCGTATATTCATAGATATTTTGGAAAGGTGAATTCACTATGGAATTTATAAAAGAAAGAGAAATTTGTTTAAAAATAAACATTGATTTATTTTTAAAGTGTGGAAATGAATTTACGAATTTGGGACGTAAATTTAATAAATCGGTAAGGATTTATTTAATTGGTTTAAATGAACCATTTTGAAAAGAAAGTTGTAAAGTTGAAAATTGATTTGAAATTGGTTTTCAAATGGTTAAAGCGTGGAATATATATCTTGTAAAGATAATTTGAAAAATAAATAATTTGGGAAGATTATTTATAATCGGGTGATGTTGTGAATATTGATTGATAGTTAAATAACCGACTATCAATATCGACCTTTAAATAGGTATTTGTTGTGAATTGGTTGAAATTGAATGCTACACTTATTTTTAAATTATTGTGCTCGTTATTTGAATTACCCATTCCAAATAGTTATACGAAGTAATGGATATCATTGAAGACCGGATATTTTTGAAAACGGAAGGATTACCGTCGAATGTCTCTGCATCGGCTGATCTCCGATATAGAGATTTATTACCCTTTGTGATGGGAATCCGGACGTGATTAGTGAATATCCGGATTGCAAGGGCTTCTTTAGAAGTGCCTTCGGTTCCGTTCGATCCCGGAACGGACTTGTATGGTTACGTGTCTGACATTACATTTTGAGATATAAAGCAGATTTCTTTCAAATACATCTCTGTTGGTGGCGGAGAATTTATTTTCTTAGCTTAACACCCTTCTCTGAGACGTACGAGCTCAGAGGTTTTGTAGTTGAAGGTTATCAGCGATATACTCCCAATTTGGTAATGTGGCATGCTGAGTGTTGCCGTGTGATGATTATTTATTGATCATTTGTTGATCAAAGCGTGGCTTTGTGAAAAAAAGCGTAGCTTTGTGGACGAGACTTCGTCGAGCCTCACAACCCGGAAATGGTCGAAACAGGAATGTTGCGGCAAGGTTTTTTTAGGGGTCGCACCCCTAAGGTATGTCCATTTTCTTCTGGATAGAGGTTGTATCATGGTATGGAGCCCAGATATTTAACCTATGTGGTTGCTGCTAATTTATTACTTTGTGGTTGTTGGTATTGAGGATCCTCGGATAAAGGTCGGTAACGACCGGGGGGATGGCATACTTTTTGTGTGGAGTTATCAAGTTACAGCTTCATTGCACCCAAAAGCGTGTGGTAACTCGGCATTGTGTCAGCAGAGATCCGGTTAGGTTCTCGGGGCGTCTTTCCAGAGGCGTACCCATTTCGGTGTAGGAAGTTCCTTTGCCTGACCATTTGTTGGAAATCCAAAGAAACAATACGAACCCTGTACGGTTTTAGTTGTATAACCTACCATGGAATGTGGCGGTAACCTGCTATTGAACATGCTAGCTATAGTAGGCATACGATAATGGTCGTATGTTGGCTAAGATTTATATTATACTTTCGAAATGTTTTCTACACTATGCACTAAAAATAATAAAAATCAAACGATTCTGCATAGTAAGCATATTTGACCATCATAAGGAGAAATCTCCTCCAATTCTGCGTTTGCATTGTGTGTGTGGCGGGAGGCCTTATGGTAGTTTCATTTTCCAAAAGCATAGCGGAATTCTTTTGATTTTCTTTGTGAAAATAACTGTTTTAGTTCTCACACCAGTCTCATGACTGACTCGGAGTTTATTGTTTTCCTTCCTAAACTCTGGGTGCCCACCAATTTCCATACGGGCAGTCTAGAGTTAGGTCATCAGGATATTCTGGAATTCAGGAGTTGCTGGAGGCAAGCTGGATGGCATGGCGTATTACTAGTATATAGTATTTCTTTTCCGCTGTTTGTTGTTGTTTGTTGTTGTACACTCTGATGATGTAATATGATGTAATGTAATAACCGATATAGTTCTTTGTTTAAAGATTATTCATTTATCTACTATATGTTGTTCCGCTGCGATATGTGAGATTCTGATATTGTTCTATTGTTTCTTTCTGTGCTGTTCTATCTTTGTCTCTCTTCTTCTACCTCTTTCTTTTTCTTAAACCCTAAAGACTCGTAAGTTTGTTCCTCTTTGGCTGGATTGTTGTGGAATGTTGCCAGTTCAAAGTAGTACGAATTTTCGAACCTTTACATTTGGTATCAGAGCATATGGTTAAGCGACAATCATGGCTCTGTTGGGTATTACTCATTAGAGATAGAGTCAGTAGTACTCTAGAATGAGTTTGAGTGTAATAATAGCTATGAGCGCGTATTTGTTAGTGAATATAAAATGTTTTATATTGTGTTTGCTTATCCGTTGAGTTGTTTGTGAATTCTGGTCGGTAGATGGGACGCCATATTATCGATAGGGATTTCTAAACACTTAAACAAGGCATGTCGACATAGTATCATTTTAAATTGGGTAAATGAAATAATTTTACCTCGATTTTATTTTGATATATAAAGGAAATAATTTTTTAGAATTATTAGTGTATATAAATTGATTGTAGATTGGTGAAAATGTAAGAATGTATGCAAGTAAACAAAATTTGTTTGAATGGGTTAAATTAAAACAACAATTGTAAAAGGATGAATTGTATAAGCGAAGAATTATAAACTATGGAATTATAATTAATATGATTTACAATTGTGAAATAATCTTACATATAAGAAGGGAAACTGTATGAATATATTTATCAATATGGGTTGTAATTAAAAATGAATTTGAAAATTTTGGAGATTTCGAAAGTTTAAATTTCTTTTGATTTTGATAATGAATTTCAAAGGATATGGAAAAGTACCTTCCATTGAAAATTTGTGAAGGTGTTGGAACTCGGTATGAGTGTCCATTTGAATCGGAGTCCTTTGTGATGGGATCATGTTGATTGATCATGATGTATACTAGCGTAATTCGAGGGGTGTGATGCCTACAGCTACAAGCGATTCTACTGGGATAGTAGCGCAACCGTCGTGTAAACTCCGATCTAGATGCCATAGAGAAATTCGAGGGGCGAGATGCCTACGGTTACAAGCGATTCCACTGGGATAGTGGCGTAACCGCCGTGTGAACTACGATCTATGGCAACAACCATGGCGAAATTCAAGAGATGTGAAATCTACAGATTACAAGCGATTCTACTGGGATAGTAGCGTAACCTCCGAGTAACTGTGATCCATGGGGAAACGTGCTTTCCATATCCATTTTTAAAATGGAATATAACTTTGGATAAGTTGAACAAAATTGGAATGTGAAATTGAATAAAAATTGAATAAAGTTGATTTTGGTGTCGAAATAAATTAATAAGTGAATTAATGAAATGAAGTCATTAAGGATATGAACTTGAGTTATATAAATGAAATTCAACTTGGAATGTAAAATGAATTAGCAATTGAATTAATAAACGGATTGAATATTAATCAATCTAATATGAATGAATTGAATGTAAATCAATTGAATGAATAAATTGATACGAAATAATGGATGTAAATGTTAATTCATTAAATCTAATCAAAAGTGTTGAACCAAATTGAATGTAAAGAAATGTAAATTGAATAAATTTGGTTGTGTCGAATAAACATTGGTTGTTATATGATTGTAAGTTGATTGTATATAATTCATTAAGTGTTAATGAAATTGAATTAGCGAAATTGGAAGCTAAATTAATTGAATCCAACTTGGAAGAAAATGAACTTGAATAGAATTGAATTTGATTTGGAAGTGAACCAACTTGAATGTAAATTAGTGAATGCAAACTAATTGAAATTGAATATGAATATATGTCAGTAAAATTCCAATGTTAATGAATCAAATGTGATTAAAATGAAAACCAATTCAATGAATATTAATGAGAAGTGAATTTATATTGATTTGATTTTGAATTTGTTGGATGATAGTTGATCGATGGTTGCATTTATTGCTTTTGTTGCATTTTCTATATTGGCATATGTAGTTGTTATGTTGCTATATGTTGTATAGTGATATTATTTTCATATATACATGTTCTCATGGTTTTTTGAGTGCTTAGTAGGTGCGGATTGCGCTTGCTTCGCGTTTGGAGCTCGCTTTCGCGCTATATTAGCCGTATACGCTCGCTAACAATAAATAATGTACATATCTCGGATTAAATATCGTACTTTTACACTTTTTTCCCTGTTGGATGCCTCATCACTTGATGAGGTGTATATTTGTGATATATATACTGTCATTTTTTTTCGGATTGAGCCGCGCAAAGGAGACTCTGGCGAATTTTTCCGAAAATTTAAGGCGTTAGAAATTTTTTGAGAAAATTGGGAAATTTTTGAAAACTAAGTTTGGATTTGGAAATTTAGTAAAGGTATTGTAAGAAGTTTAACTATGAATTTTGGGAAAGTTAAACACTTAAGAGATTTGGAAAATCTAATTTGAACGGTTTGTTTTGGAAAGTTAATGAATTGTGTAAATTTTTCTTACTTGGTAATTTCGAGGACGAAATTCTTTTAAGGGGGGAAGATTGTAACGATCCAGAATTTCTGTCAATTAAAATTTGTATATTTCATTGATTTTAAATATTAATAAGTGAAATTTATAAGTCGAATAAATTTTATTTCGAATAATTGGATTTAATTGGATAATTAAATCAATAAATTAATAGTTGAAAATACAGAAATAATTGAAAATTGGGTTAAATATGATTTATAAAATTTTATTTTATCATATTAAAGTTATAATGATGTTATAGAACTTTTAAAATTGAATTTAGAGTTAATCTGTGAAAATTGAATATTTTAATATTTTATCGACTAGTGAAATTAGCCATTTTTCAAACAGTCTCAGAATTGGACGAACTAGTTCCATTGGATCCGTAATAGTTTGTTATTATCGGATTTCAATTTTTGTAGCAATCCGAGTTTTCGTTTGACCGTGGCTGCTCGAAACGCATCGAAATTGTTTTAATATTAATTTGGCGAGTTAAAATGGTCATTTTTCAAAAAGTCTCGGATTTCGACGAAACTAGTTTCATCGGATCCGTAATGTCATATTATTGTAATATTTCAAATTTCAAGTCAATCGGATTTACCGTTTGTCCAGGGCGAGCCAAAACGCCTAGAAATTAGTTTAAATCGGTTTAATTTAAAATCGATCGTTTATTGCCGTAACTCGCATAGATGATCGAATTAGCCTCCGAAACACGTTCCATTGTGTTCGGAACACGGGGTAAACCTTAGAAACGCCAGCCGGCACGCTTCGTTTGGAGTTCGGAAAATTTCGGATGAATAGTAATTCGTGAATTTTCTATAAAAGGATCTACATTTTCTTATTTGCATCAAAACCCTAGGGTTTGAGCTCCAGCCGCCAGTGATATTTCTAATGGCCAAAATTTAATCTCTTTCTTCCTCAAATTTCTTCAAATCCATTGATAATTATAAGAAACTTCCAACTAACAAATTGAAGACCATAGTATGAACTTCGAATCCAACGGTTATGATCGCATATGGAGCTGCGGATTAATGGCTATTGGAGCTGGAACCGTGGCCGGTCGCGCACGCTTTTTGAGAGAGAGAGGGGGCCGAGTTCAACCGGCTTCTGGCCAAAGGTAGAGGAAGGTGAGGAGCTTCGTTTGGCACTTCCTGATCGAACTTCGGGTCAACGAGGTGGTGGCAATGTTTAACCCAAGAATCGAGCATATGGGTTTCTTGTGTGATGTGCCACCTGGGAGTGAAACACGTGAATGTGGAGAAGGAAACAAAAGTCACGACCCTGATGCAATCTGAGAACGTGCGGCCACGATTTGATTAAGGGTTTGGAAATAAAATTTAATATGTAAATTGATTTATATAAATTCGTACGACTTTTAAATGCTATATCTTATTCATACGAGGTCGAAAAATTACGAAACAAGTTGTGTCCGGTTTGTATGGACGAACACTACGCTATGGAACTAGTTTGGAGTCGTTTGGAGCTAGTGCAAATTTTGGGTAAAATTAAACGCACGTTTAATTTTATTCGAAATAAAACGCCGAACTGAATTGAAAGCAAGGTGAGAACTTCTCACTCAATCGAATTGTTTCGATATAAATTTTAAATAGTTAGATTTTAAATTGTTGATTGTATGCATGGATGATAAATTATTATCTATTGATTGTTAAAATAGACATTATGCGCCGTTAGTAAGCGGATGTTATTTATTAAAAACATATACCGCGATAATTCCATCTTGATTGGAAATGGTATTATATATGTACTTGGAGTTGATTTTCCCGCATTATATAGCGGATGAGACCCTATTGCGCCGTCTATTAAGCGGATAATATTTTATAAATCCCATATACCGCGATATTCCGTCTTGAAGCGGAATTGTTATTGTGCTAACATATGTGGATGCAGGGAAACAGGTTGGAGGGATCCAACTGGATTCCTCAAATGATTGAATTGGTTTCAATGTTGTGTGTTGATCTATTTATAATCTTTGTGATTATCTTTGTGATTGAGATCGTTAAAGGCTAAAATTTAGCCGAATATATTTTTGGTATCGTTAGATGCCGAAAATAAATAAAATTAGATTTTTGAAAATTTAAGTTGAGATTTCATAATATAATTTAATTTGGAATTGATTCATTTTAAATAAATAAACGTTATAATTTTAATGTTATAAAGATTATGATTTTTGTGAAATATAACCGAAATGTGATTTTTGAAATAAATAGTTGATAAATCTGTAAAATGGTTTAAATTGGGATTTTTGAATTATTATAAACGGTTCATATAAAAGGGTTATGAAATTGATATTTATAAATTAACAATTTTGGAATAATAAAACGAATTTTTATAAGTGTTAAAATGAAGTATAAACAGATTTCATAAGTGAATGAAATTTATAGATTTATAAATTGTGAACTTATAAAATGAATAGATTTTGTAAAATAAAGGATTTATAAGTAATTCACTTATTAATTGGATTTTGGCATTTAAATGAGATATAAATAGAATTTGTCCATTAAGGGATTTTATAAGTGGAATATATAAACATTGTTTTATAAATCCGAAATCAACTTATTTTGATAAGTTAATTATTATAGCTTATTAAAGGAAGTATATCCACGATTTTGGATAGTGGATAATCCTTTAGATAAAATGTGTAGAAAATGTTGAATTTGGTTAATGAAGTATATTCACGATTTTGGACAGTGAATATATATTGAAGAAATGTTTTGGGGAAGTGACGTTTTAAATAGAATTTTAAAACGACTTAAAGATGTTTTAAAATGCATTAAATATCGAACACATAGATTTCAACATTCATTGTTGAAATAGACGTTTTCGAGAAATAAGGAAATGGTGGACTATAACACTGTTGTTATAGTAAATGATTTCCGAAAGAAAATGTTTTGTATAGTATTGGGATTTATATATCCATTTTAATTTCGAATCCCTATACTAGTGATTTTGGGTCGTCGTAACGATGTTTTACGCAACATTCGTTTTGGCCCAAATAAATGTGTTTAAGTGAATGCTTTCCTTAAAGAATGAAATATATACTTAATTTCGATTTAAGTATATTGAATATTTTCAAAATGTTGAAAATAAAAAGTTTTGTGAATTACTTATTATTTAATAAGTATGGAAATGTATTTCCAATATGAAGTGAATGTTTTGAGATTTTATCTTTTAAAGATAAATTGAAAATGAATATTAGAAATCGATTTGGAAATCGTATATTCATAGATATTTTGGAAAGGTGAATTCACTATGGAATTTATAAAAGAAAGAGAAATTTGTTTAAAAATAAACATTGATTTATTTTTAAAGTGTGGAAATGAATTTACGAATTTGGGACGTAAATTTAATAAATCGGTAAGGATTTATTTAATTGGTTTAAATGTACCATTTTGAAATGAAAGTTATAAAGTTGAAAATTAAAGCGTGGAATATATATCTTGTAAAGATAATTTGAAAAATAAATAATTTGGGAAGATTATTTATAATCGGGTGATGTTGTGAATATTAATTGATAGTTAAATAACCGACTATCAATATCGACCTTTAAATAGGTATTTGTTGTGAATTGGTTGAAATTGAATGCTGCACTTATTTTTAAATTATTGCGCTCGTTATTCGGATTACCCATTTCGAATAGTGATACGAAGTTATGGATAGCATTGAAGACCGGTGTTGAAGACCGGATATTTTTTAAAACGGAAGGATTACCGTCGAATGTCTCTGCATCGGCTGATCTCCGATATAGAGATTTATTACCCTTTGTGATGGGAATCCGGACGTGATTAGTGAATATTCGGATTGCAAAGGCTTCTTTGGAAGTGCCTTCGTTTCCTTTCGATCCCGGAATGGACTTGTATGGTTACGTGTCTGACATTACATTTTGAGATATAAAGCAGATTTATTTCAAATACATCTCTGTTGGTGGCGGAGAATTTATTCTCTTAGCTTAACACCCTTCTCTGAGACGTACGAGCTCAGAGGTTTTGTAGTTGAAGGTTATCAGCGATATACTCCCAATTTGGTAATGTGGCATGCTGAGTGTTGCCGTGTGATGATTATTTATTGATCATTTGTTGATCAAAGCGTGGCTTTGTGAAAAAAAGCGTAGCCTTGTGGACGAGACTTCGTCGAGCCTCACAACCCGGAAATGGTCGAAACAGGAATGTTGCGGCAATGTTTTTTTAAGGGGTCGCTCCCCTAAGGTATGTCCATTTTCTTCTGGATAGAGGTTGTATCATGGTATGGAGCCCAGATATTTAACCTATGTGGTTGCTGCAAATTTATTACTTTGTGGTTGTTGGTATTGAGGATCCTCGGATAAAGGTCGGTAACGACCGGGGGGATGGCATACTTTTTGTGTGGAGTTATCAAGTTACAGCTTCATTGCACCCGAAGCGTTTGGTAACTCGGCCTTGTGTCAGCAGAGATCCGGTTAGGTTCTCGGGGCATCTTTCCAGAGGTGTACCCATTTCGGTGTAGGAAGTTCCTTTGCCTGACCATTTGTTGGAAATCCAAAGAAACAATACGAACCCTGTACGGTTTTAGTTGTATAACCTGCCATGGAATGTGGCGTAACCTGCTATTGAACATGGTAGCTATAGTAGGCATACGATAATGGTCGTATGTTGGCTAAGATTTATATTATACTTTCGAAATGTTTTCTACACTATGCACTAAAAATAATAAAAATCAAACGATTCTGTGTAGTAAGCATATTTGACTATCATAAGGAGAAATCTCCTCCAATTCTGCGTTTGCATTGTGTGTGTGGCGGGAGGCCTTATGGTAGTATCATTTTCCAAAAGCATAGCGAAAGTCTTTTGATTTTCTTTGTGAAAATAACTGTTTTAGTTCTCACACCAGTCCCATGACTGACTCGGAGTTTATTGATTTCCTTCCTAAACTCTGGGTGCCCACCAATTTCCATACGGGCAGTCTAGAGTTAGGTTATCAGGATATTCTGGAATTCAGGAGTTGCTGGAGGCAAGCTGGATGGCATGGCGTATTACTAGTATATAGTATTTCTTTTCTGCTGTTTGTTATTGTTTGTTGTTGTACACTCTGATGATGTAATGTAATGTAATATGATGTAATGTAATAACGATATAGTTCTTTGTTTAAAGATTATTCATTTATCTATTATATGTTGTTTCGTGCGATATGTGAGATTCTGATATTGTTCTATTGTTTCTTTCTATTCTGTTCTATCTTTTTCTCTCTTCTTCTACCTCTTTCTTTTTCTTAAACCCTAAAGACTCGTAAGTTTGTTCCTCTTTTGCTGGATTGTTGTGGAATGTTGCCAGTTCAAAGTAGTACGGATTTTCGAGCCTTTACATTTGGTATTAGAGCATATGGTTAAGCGACAACCATGGCTCTGTTGGGTATTACTCATTAGAGATAGAGTCAGTAGTACTCTAGAATGAGTTTGAGTGTAATAATAGCTATGAGCGCGTATTTGTTAGTGAATATAAAATGTTTTATATTGTGTTTGCTTATCCGTTGAGTTGTTTGTGAATTCTGGTCGGTAGATGGGACGCCATATTATCGATAGGGATTTCTAAACACTTAAACGAGGCATGTCGACATAGTATCATTTTAAATTGGGTAAATGAAATAATTTTACCTCGATTTTATTTTGATATATAAAGGAAATAATTTTTCAGAATTATTAGTGTATATAAATTGATTGTAGATTGGTGAAAATGTAAAAATGTATGCAAGTAAACAAAAGTTGTTTGAATGAGTTAAATTAAAACAACAATTGTAAAAGGATGAATTGTATAAGCGAAGAATTATAAACTATGGAATTATAATTAATATGATTTACAATTGTGAAATAATCTTACATATAAGAAGGGAAACTGTATGAATATATTTATAAATATGGGTTGTAATTAAAACTGAATTTGAAAATTTTGGAGATTTCGAAAGTTTAAATTTCTTTTGATTTCGAAAATGAATTTCAAAGGATATGGAAAAGTACCTTCCATTGACAATTTATGAAGGTGTTGGAACTCGGTATGAGTGTCCATTTGAATCGGAATCCTTTGTGATGGGATCATGTTGATTGATCATGATGTATACTAGCGTAATTCGAGGGGTGTGATACCTACAGTTACAAGCGATTCTACTGGGATAGTAGCACAACCGCCGTGTAAACTGCGATCTAGATGCCATAGCGAAATTCGAGGGGCGAGATGCCTACGGTTACAAGCGATTCCACGAGGATAGTGGCGTAACCGCCGTGTGAACTACGATCTATGGAAACAACCATGGCGAAATTCAAGAGATGTGAAATCTACAGATTACAAGCGATTCTACTGGGATAGTAGCGTAACCGCCGAGTAACTATGATCCATGGGGGAACGTGCTTTCCATATCCATTTTTAAAATGGAATATAACTTAAGATGTAACGACCCAGGATTTTTAGAAATTTAAAATTTGAATATTTAATTAATTTTAAATATTAATAAGTGAATTTATAAGTCAAATAAATTTTTATTTGAATTATTGGATTTAATTGGATAATTAAACCGATAATTTAATACGTTAAATTATGGAAATAATTGAAAATATAGTTAAATATGATTGAAAATGATTTGTAAAATTTTATTTTATCATATTGAAGTTAGAACGATATTTTAGAACTTTTAAAATCGAATTAAAAGTTAATTTGTGAAAATTGAATATTTTAACATTTAAATCGACTAGTGAAAATAGTCAATTTTTGAACAGTCTCAGAATTGAACGAAACTAGTTCCATTGGATCCGTAATAGTTAGTTATTACCGGATTTCAAATTTCGTGTCAATCGGAGTTAATGTTTGATCGTGGCAGCTCGAAACGCATCGATTTATTTTTAATTTAAATTTGGCGAGTGAAAATAGCCATTTTTCAAAAAGTCTCGGATTTCGACGAAACCAGTTTCATCGGATCCGTAATGTGATATTATTGTAAGGTTTCAAATTTCAAGTCAATTGGATTTACCGTTTGTCCACTACAAATTAAAACGCCTAGAAAATCGCTTAAATCGGTTTAATTTAAATTGAGCGTTTACAGCCATAACTCGCACAGATGTCCGAATTAGCTTTCGAAACCTGTTCCATTGTGTCCGGAACGCGGGGTAAACCCTAGAAACGCTGGTTACGGCGCGTAAATCGGAGTTCGGAATTTCCGGGATGAATAGTGTTCGATTTTTCTCTATAAATAGCCCTCACACCAATTAAAAAAAAATAAAAATAAAACAAAACCCTAGCCGCCGTCCCCCCCCCCCCCCCTCAATGAATGGCCAGAAAACACCCACCTTCCTCCCTCGATTTCTTCCAATCCGTGAATCAATTCAACAAACGTTCACTTGTAGTGGGTATCGAGTTCTATATATTCAACGATTATGATCGCGTTTGGAGCCATGGATCGACGTGGGGAAGGGTTTGAAAGAGGTGCGGTCGGCCTCGAGATTTGTGCTACAGGGACAACCGAGTTTGCTGGTGTTTGTGCCGAGCATGGTGGTGGGGTTGGGCTACACAACGGCGCTCTCTGATCGTGTTCTCGTGGAGCAAGGTGGTTATGAATTTAAAACCTAATTTGGGCATAAATAGGTTCTTTGTTCTGGACGCATACGTGAAGAGAGGGAGGAAGGAGCCATCTTCGGCCGAGATCTGGAAAGAGGGAACCAACGGTGTGATGTTGTTTTGGTTTAAAAATAATAATTAATTATGTTGTAATTATAGTTATAAAAATCGAGTAAACTTGTAAATTGCATAACTTTTTCATACGAGGTCGAAAAAATGCAAACTCAGTTACGTTGGAATCGTATGGACGAGCACTACGCGATGGAGTTGGTTTGGAGTCGTTTGGAGTTAGTGAGAATTTTGGGTAAAATTAAACGTCCGTTTAATTTTATTCGAAATAAATCGCTAAAACGGAATTTAAAATCAAGGTGAGAACTTCTCACTCAATCGAATCAGTTTCGATTTTATTTTAAATAGTTAGATTTAAAATATTTGAATGCATGTTTGAATGTTGATTGATATCTATTGATTGTTAAAATAGACATTATGCGCCGTTATTAAGCGGATGTTATTTATTAAAAACATATACCGCGAATATTTCATAAACAGTGAAATTGGTATTATATATAATAGCAATATATATATATATTGGCATATGTATATATTGGAGTTATTGATTTCCCGCATTTATTTGTTTAGCGGATGAGACCCTATTGCGCCGTTATTAAGCGGATAATATTTAATAAGAACATATACCGCGATAATTTCGTACTGGAGCGAAATTGGTATTGTGCTAATGTTTGTGGATGCAGGAAACAGGTTGGAGGGATCCAACTGGATTCCTCAACAGTTTTTATTTGATTTCAGATATTTTGATATTTGATGGATTTTCATATTGATATATGATATCGTTGTTGTCGTGATTGACTATTTGGTGTGTAGCATCATTGGACCAAATTTGGAATTTTAAAATAATTTCAAAGTGATTTTTTGAAAATATACATTTATAAAATATTTTTGGAATTGATCCATTTTAAATAAATAAACGTTATAATTTTTTTTAGTTATAAAAATTATGATTTTTGAGAAATATAGTTAAAAACTGATTTTTGAGAATATGATGCTAATGATTTTATAAAATAGTTAAATCGGAATTTTTGAATTTATTATGAAAAGTTGAAATATAGGATTTATAAAATTTAATTATTTTATGAATCAAAAATGGTGAAATAATAAAGGAGATTAAAGACGTTTAAAAAGAATAATATAAATTGATTTATATTAAGAGATTTATAAATGGATATTTATAAATTGAAATATGGACATTTTAAAACGAGTTTTTATAAGTGTTTGAATGAAGTGAAAATGAATTTCATAAATGAATGAAATTTATAGAATTATAAACTGTGAAGTTATAAATGGAATTTTATAAACAGTAGGTTTATAAAATTTGTAAAGTTATTAAAAGAATAGACTTGGGTAAATAATTTAATTTTATAAGTTATAAGATTTATAATTATGAAATTCTAAGGAACGATTTTTGTAAAATAATCGTTTTATAAGTATTTAACTTATAATATGAACTTTTAGTTCATAATTGGGTTATAAATCGAATAGATTTATAAAGGAATTTATAAAAGGAAGTTGTTATAAAATAAATAGAAATGGAATTTATAAACGTTGTTTTATAAATCCGCAAACGAATTATTTTGATAAGTAAAATTGTTATAACTTGTAAATGGAGTTATATTCACGTTTTAGACTGTGAATAATCCTTTGAAATAAAAGGCATAGAATTGATGAAGTTAGTTAACGTAGTATATTCACGTTTTTGAATAGTGAATAATACGTTAAAGAAAATGTTTAGAATGTGATGTTTTAAATAGAGTTAAAACGATCTAACGATGTTTTTAAACATGTTAAGATTCGAAACCATAGATTTCAACATTGATTGTTGAAATAGATGTTTCGAGAAATAAAGGGAAGTGATGGACTATAACACTGTTGTTATAGTAAATGATTTCCGAAAGGGAATGTTTTGTATAGTATTGGGATTTATATATCTATTTTAATTTCGAATCCCTATACTAGTGATTTTGGGTTGTTGTAACGATGTTTTACGCAACATTCGTTTTGGCCCAAATAAATATGTTTAAGAGAATGATTTCCTTAAAGAATGAAATATATACTTAATTTCGATTTAAGTATATTGAATATTTTCTAAGTGTTGAAAATAAATAAAATTTGTGAACTACTTATGAATGTATAAGTATGGAAATGTTTTCCAATATAAAGTGAATATTTTGAGAATTTATCTTTTTGAAGATAAATTGAAAAAGATAAATTGAAAATGAATAATTGAAATCGAATATTCATTGATATTTTGGAATTATAAATTCACTAAGGAATTTATAAAGGAAGCGGAAATTGTCTAAAAATAAATATTGATTTATTTTTGAAGTTTTGAATTTATATATCTAGTGAAGATATTTTGGAAAATAAATAATTTGAAAAATTATTTGGAATCTGGTGATGTGTGCATATCCATTGATAGTTCAATAACCGACTATCAATATTTCCCTTTGAATGGGTAATTGATGTGATTTGTTTGAATGTGAATGCTACACTTATTTTTGAATAAGCGCTCACTATTCGGGTTAACCGGGAAAGGACCATGGGGTCGTATAACCCATTCCGAATATGTGATACGTCGTTGTGAATTGCATTTGAAGATCGGTGTTGAAGACCCGGTATTTGCGAGAGCGATAGGATGACCTGTCGATTTACTCTGCACCGAGTAGCTACGGTATAGAGTTCTCCATATGTGATGGTGAATCTGATCAGGATTGTGGATATCCGGATTGCAAGGACTTCTTTGTAAGTGCCTTCGGTTTTGTTCGATCCCGGAACAGACTTGTATGGATTGTGTGTCTGACATTACAAGTTGAGATATAAAGCCGATTTCTTTCAAATATATTTCTGTTGGTGGCGAAGAATTTATTCTTTAGCTTAACACCCTTCTCTAAGACGTACGAGCTCAGAGGTTATATAGTTGAAGTTATCAGCGATATATTCCCAATTTGGTAATGTGACATGCTGAGTGTTGCTGAAATGATCATTGTGTTGATTATTGTGATAGGATCATTTATTTGATCGTCTATCTTGGTGATCATTGTGTTGATCATTTGTTGACCCAAAGCATGGCTTTTGTATAAAGTATGTTTTTGTGGACGTGACTTCGTCGAACCTCACACCCCGGAAATGGTCAAAACAGGAAAGATGCGGCAAGGTTATGAGGGGTAGCACCCTTTAGGGTATGTACATTTCCTTCTGGATAGAGGTGGTATCATGGTATGGAGCCCAGATATTTAACCTATGTGGTTACTACGAATTTATTACTTTGTGGTTGTTGGCTATCGGGATCCCGTGAGAAAGGTCGTTTACGATCGGGGAATGGCATGCTCGTGTCAGTAGTTACCCAGTTAGGGGTAACCCGGCCTTGTGTTGGCAGAGTTCCGGTTTGGTTCTCGGGGATGTATTTCCAGAGGCATTCTCATGTGGCAATGGGAAGTTCCTTAGCCTGACCATTTGTTGGAAATCCAATTTCCAATACGAAACTTGTACGGTATTAGTTGTAGGACCTGCCATTCACTTATGGTGGTCACCACTGTTTGGATGGTAGCTATAGTAGGCATAGTTTGAAATGTCTATGTTGGCTAAGATTTATATTCTACTTTCGAAATGAATTTTTCCTACACTATACACTAATTATAATATCAAATGTCTTTTTAAATGCGTATCAAGCATCTTTGACTATCATAAGGAGAAATCTCCTCCGATTCTGCGTTTGCATTGTGTGTGTGTGCGGGAGGCCTTATGGTAGTCTCATTTTTAAAAGCATTGCGAATTGAATTTAAAAATATTCCTCTATTTTGATTTTAAAGTTAAATAAACTGTTTTGAGTTCTCACACCAGTCACATGACTGACTCGGAGTTTATTGTTTTCCTTCCTAAACTCTGGGTGCCCACAGCAGTCAAGAGTAAGGTTTATCAGGATATTATGGATATTCTGGAGTTGCTGGAGGCAAGCTGGATGGCATGGCGTATTACTAGTTTATATAGTATTTCTTTTTCCGCTGCACTGTTTGATGTTGTATATTGTTGTTGTACACTCTGATGATATGATGTAATGTAATGTATAAAATGTAATAACTGATATAGTTCTTTGTTTAAAGATTATTCATTTATTATTATATGTTGTTCCGCTGCGAATTGTGAGATTCTGATGTTGTTCTTGTTTTCTGTTCCGTCCTATTTTCTTCTGTTTTTCTTTTTCCTCTATTTTCCTTCTCTTCTCTTTTCTATTCTATTTTCTAATTTTCTATTTCCTCTTCCCTCTATCTTCTCTCTTCTTCTTTCTTACTTTTTCTTTTCTTAAAATCTTTTTAAAACCCCTAAGGGTTCGTATTTTCGTTCATCTTGAATTAATCAATGGAGATTAGTGTCTATTCAAGGAGTACGGATTTACGGGTTTTTACATCTGGTATCAGAGCATATGGTTAAGCGACAACCATGGTTCTGTTGGGTATTATTCATTAGAGATAGAGTCAGTAGTACTCTAGAATGAGTTTGTGTGTAATAATAGCTATGAGAGCGTATTTGTTAGTGAATATAAAATTGTTTTATATTGTGATAATTGGTTTGTTGAGTGGTATATAGATTCTGGTTAATACGAGTAATTAACGTTGTTGATAGGGGTTTCTAAACACTTGAATAGAACAATTCGGCACAGTATTGTTTAAAATTGGGTAAATGAAATAATTTTACCTTGAGTATATTTTATATATAAAGAAATAATTTTCAGAATTATTAAAGTGTATATAAGTTGATTATTTAGTTGTTTGAATAATCTAAATAAGAGAATAAATTGTATAAGCAAAAAGAATTATAAGAATTGAATTATAATTAATGTGATCTACAATTGTGAAATAAACTTATATACATAAGAAATGAATATATTTATGAATATGAATTGTAAATAAAAATAAATGTGAACTTGAGTTATATAAATGAAATTCAACTTTAGAAATTGAATTAAATGAATGGATTAAATGTTAATCAATTGAATGTGAATTAAATTGATATGGAATAATGAATGTAAGTGAAATTCATTAAAACCTAATGTTATTAGAAAGTTGAATAATTGAATGAAAATCAATTTATTAAACCAATTGTAAGCAAAGTAATTTGGTTGTAATTAATATACATTGATTGTTATATGATTGTTAGTTGATTGTATATAAATTCATTAAGTGTTAATGAAATTAAATTAATAAAATTGAAAGCTAAAGTAATTGAAATTTAATTTGAAGTTAAGTGAAACTTAAATAAAATTGAATTTGATTTGGAAGTGAACCAACTTGAATATGAATTAGTGAATATAAACTAATTGAAATTTAATATGGATGAATGTTAGTTGGTTGATATTTGCATTTGTTGCTTTAGTTGCATTTGCTATGTTGAGATATATAGTTATTATGTTACTATATGATGTATATCGATACTATTATCTATATGCATGATTCTCATGTTGTTTGTTGAGTGATTAGTAGGTGCGGATTGCGTTTGCTTCGCATTTGGAGCTCGCTTTTGCGCTATATTAGCCGTATATGCTCGCTAATAAAATATAAGGTACATATCTCGGATTACATACCGTACTTTTACTTTTTTTCCCTTCGGGATGCCTCATTACTTGATGAGATGTATATTTGTGATATATATACTGTCATTTTTTTTTCGGATCGAGCCGCGCAAAGGAGACTATGGCGAATTTTTCTGAAAATTTAAGGCGTTAGAAAAAATTTGAGAAAATTGAGAAAATTTTGAAAACTTTAACTTTTATTTGGAATTGAAAGTTAAACAATAGTAGTTTTTTTGAAAAGATAACTAAGTATGACTTGAAAACTTAGTAAGTATTATAAGAAGTTTAATTATAAAATTTGGAAAGTTAATAGATTCTATAATTTTTCTTACTTGTTGATTTCGAGGACGAAATTCTTTTAAGTGGAGAAGATTGTAACGACCCAGGATTTTTAGAAATTTAAAATTTGAATATTTAATTATTTTTAAATATTAATAAGTGAATTTATAAGTCAAATAAATTTTTATTTGAATTATTGGATTTAATTGGATAATTAAACCGATAATTTAATACGTTAAACTATGGAAATAATTGAAAATATAGTTAAATATGATTGAAAATGATTTGTAAAATTTTATTTTATCATATTGAAGTTAGAACGATATTTTAGAACTTTTAAAATCGAATTAAAAGTTAATTTGTGAAAATTGAATATTTTAATATTTAAATCGACTAGTGAAAATAGTCAATTTTTGAACAGTCTCAGAATTGAACGAAACCAGTTCCATTGGATCCGTAATAGTTAGTTATTACCGGATTTCAAATTTCGTGTCAATCGGAGTTACCGTTTGATCGTGGCAGCTCGAAATGCATCGATTTATTTTTAATTTAAATTTGGCGAGTGCAAATAGCCATTTTTCAAAAAGTCTCGGATTTCAACGAAACTAGTTTCATCGGATCCGTAATGTGATATTATTGTAAGGTTTTAAATTTCAAGTCAATTGGATTTACCGTTTGTCCGGTACAAATTAAAACGCCTAGAAAATCGCTTAAATCGGTTTAATTTAAATTGAGCGTTTACAGCCATAACTCGCACAGATGTCCGAATTAGCTTTCGAAACCTATTCCATTTTGTCCGGAACGCGGGGTAAACCCTAGAAACACAGGTTACGGCGCGTAAATCGGAGTTCGGAATTTCCGGGATGAATAGTGTTCGATTTTTCTCTATAAATAGCCCTCACACCAATTAAAAAAAAAAAAAAAACAAAACCCTAGCCGCCCCCCCCCCCCCAATGAATGGCCAGAAAACACCCACCTTCCTCCCTCGATTTCTTCCAATCCGTGAATCAATTCAACAAACGTTCAACTGGAGACTTGTAGTGGGTATCGAGTTCTATATATTCAACGGTTATGATCGCGTTTGGAGCCATGGATCGACGTGGGGAAGGGTTTGAAAGAGGTGCGGTCGGCCTCGAGATTTGTGCTACAGGGACAACCGAGTTTGCTGGTGTTTGGACCGAGCATGGTGGTGGGGTTGGGCTACACAACGGCGCTCTCTGATCGTGTTCTCGTGGAGCGAGGTGGTTATGAATTTAAAACCTAATTTGGGCATAAATGGGTTCTTTGTTCTGGACGCATATGTGAAGAGAGGGAGGAAGGAGCCATCTTCGGCCGAGATCTGGAAAGAGGGAACCAACGGTGTGATGTTGTTTTGGTTTAAAAAAATTAATTAATTATGTTGTAATTATAGTTATAAAAATCGAGTAAACTTGTAAATTGCATAACTTTTTCATACGAGGTCGAAAAAATGCAAACTCAGTTACGTTGGAATCGTATGGACGAGCACTACGCGATGGAGTTGGTTTGGAGTCGTTTGGAGTTAGTGAGAATTTTGGGTAAAATTAAACGTCCGTTTAATTTTATTCGAAATAAATCGCTAAAACGGAATTTAAAATCAAGGTGAGAACTTCTCACTCAATCAAATCAGTTTCGATTTTATTTTAAATAGTTAGATTTAAAATATTTGAATGCATGTTTGAATGTTGATTGATATCTATTGATTGTTAAAATAGACATTATGCGCCGTTATTAAGCGGATGTTATTTATTAAAAATATATACCGCGAATATTTCATAAACAGTGAAATTGGTATTATATATAATAGCAATATATATATATTGGCATATGTATATATTGGAGTTATTGATTTCCCGCATTTATTTGTTTAGCGGATGAGACCCTATTGCGCCATTATTAAGCGGATAATATTTAATAAGAACATATACCACGATAATTTCGTACTGGAGCGAAATTGGTATTGTGCTAATGTTTGTGGATGCAGGAAACAGGTTGGAGGGATCCAACTGGATTCCTCAACATTTTTTATTTGATTTCAGATATTTTGATATTTGATGGATTTTCATATTGATATATGATATCGTTGTTGTCGTGATTGACTATTTGGTGTGTAGCATCATTGGACCAAATTTGGAATTTTAAAATAATTTCAAAGTGATTTTTTGAAAATATACGTTTATAAAATATTTTTGGAATTGATCCATTTTAAATAAATAAACGTTATAATTTTTTTTAGTTATAAAAATTATGATTTTTGAGAAATATAGTTAAAAACTGATTTTTGAGAATATGATGCTAATGATTTTATAAAATAGTTAAATCGGAATTTTTGAATTTATTATGAAAAGTTGAAATATAGGATTTATAAAATTTAATTATTTTATGAATCAAAAATGGTGAAATAATAAAGGAGATTAAAGACGTTTAAAAAGAATAATATAAATTGATTTATATTAAGAGATTTATAAATGGATATTTATAAATTGAAATATGGACATTTTAAAACGAGTTTTTATAAGTGTTTGAATGAAGTGAAAATGAATTTCATAAATGAATGAAATTTATAGAATTATAAACTGTGAAGTTATAAATGGAATTTTATAAACAGTAGGTTTATAAAATTTGTAAAGTTATTAAAAGAATAGACTTGGGTAAATAATTGAATCTTATAAGTTATAAGATTTATAATTATGAAATTCTAAGGAACGATTTTTGTAAAATAATCATTTTATAAGTATTTAACTTATAATATGAACTTTTAGTTCATAAGGGTTATAAATCGAATAGATTTATAAAGGAATTTATAAAAGGAAGTTGTTATAAAATAAATAGAAATGGAATTTATAAACGTTGTTTTATAAATCCGCAAACGACTTATTTTGATAAGTAAAATTGTTATAACTTGTAAATGGAGTTATATTCACGTTTTAGACTGTGAATAATCCTTTGAAATAAAAGGCATAGAATTGATGAAGTTAGTTAACGTAGTATATTCACGTTTTTGAATAGTGAATAATACGTTAAAGAAAATGTTTAGAATGTGATGTTTTAAATAGAGTTAAAACGATCTAACGATGTTTTTAAACATGTTAAGATTCGAAACCATAGATTTCAACATTGATTGTTGAAATAGATGTTTCGAGAAATAAAGGGAAGTGATGGACTATAACACTGTTGTTATAGTAAATGATTTCCGAAAGGGAATGTTTTGTATAGTATTGGGATTTATATATCTATTTTAATTTCGAATCCCTATACTAGTGATTTTGGGTTGTTGTAACGATGTTTTACGCAACATTCGTTTTGGCCCAAATAAATATGTTTAAGAGAATGATTTCCTTAAAGAATGAAATATATACTTAATTTCGATTTAAGTATATTGAATATTTTCTAAGTGTTGAAAATAAATAAAATTTGTGAACTACTTATGAATGTATAAGTATGGAAATGTTTTCCAATATAAAGTGAATATTTTGAGAATTTATCTTTTTGAAGATAAATTGAAAAAGATAAATTGAAAATGAATAATTGAAATCGAATATTCATTGATACTTTGGAATTATAAATTCACTAAGGAATTTATAAAGGAAGCGGAAATTGTCTAAAAATAAATATTGATTTATTTTTGAAGTTTTGAATTTATATATCTAGTGAAGATATTTTGGAAAATAAATAATTTGGAAAATTATTTGGAATCTGGTGATGTGTGCATATCCATTGATAGTTCAATAACCGACTATCAATATTTCCCTTTGAATGGGTAATTGATGTGATTTGTTTGAATGTGAATGCTACACTTATTTTTGAATAAGCGCTCACTATTCGGGTTAACCGGGAAAGGACCATGGGGTCGTATAACCCATTCCGAATATGTGATACGTCGTTGTGAATTGCATTTGAAGATCGGTGTTGAAGACCCGGTATTTGCGAGAGCGATAGGATGACCTGTCGATTTACTCTGCACCGAGTAGCTACGGTATAGAGTTCTCCATATGTGATGGTGAATCCGATCAGGATTGTGGATATCCGGATTGCAAGGACTTCTTTGTAAGTGCCTTCGGTTTTGTTCGATCCCGGAACAGACTTGTATGGATTGTGTGTCTGACATTACAAGTTGAGATATAAAGCCGATTTCTTTCAAATATATTTCTGTTGGTGGCGAAGAATTTATTCTTTAGCTTAACACCCTTCTCTGAGACGTACGAGCTCAGAGGTTATATAGTTGAAGTTATCTGCGATATATTCCCAATTTGGTAATGTGACATGCTGAGTGTTGCTGAAATGATCATTGTGTTGATTATTGTGATAGGATCATTTATTTGATCGTCTATCTTGGTGATCATTGTGTTGATCATTTGTTGACCCAAAGCATGGCTTTTGTATAAAGTATGTTTTTGTGGACGTGACTTCGTCGAACCTCACACCCCGGAAATGGTCAAAACAGGAAAGATGCGGCAAGGTTATGAGGGGTAGCACCCTTTAGGGTATGTACTTTTCCTTCTGGATAGAGGTGGTATCATGGTATGGAGCCCAGATATTTAACCTATGTGGTTACTACGAATTTATTACTTTGTGGTTGTTGGCTATCGGGATCCCGTGAGAAAGGTCGTTTACGATCGGGGAATGGCGTGCTCGTGTCAGTAGTTACCCAGTTAGGGGTAACCCGGCCTTGTGTTGGCAGAGTTCCGGTTTGGTTCTCGGGGATGTCTTTCCAGAGGCATTCTCATGTGGCAATGGGAAGTTCCTTGGCCTGACCATTTGTTGGAAATCCAATTCCCAATACGAAACTTGTACGGTATTAGTTGTAGGACCTGCCATTCACTTATGGTGGTCACCACTGTTTGGATGGTAGCTATAGTAGGCATAGTTCGAAATGTCTATGTTGGCTAAGATTTATATTCTACTTTCGAAATGAATTTTTCCTACACTATACACTAATTATAATATCAAATGTCTTTTTAAATGCGCATCAAGCATCTTTGACTATCATAAGGAGAAATCTCCTCCGATTCTGCGTTTGCATTGTGTGTGTGTGCGGGAGGCCTTATGGTAGTCTCATTTTTAAAAGCATTGCGAATTGAATTTAAAAATATTCCTCTATTTTGATTTTAAAGTTAAATAAACTGTTTTGAGTTCTCACACCAGTCACATGACTGACTCGGAGTTTATTGTTTTCCTTCCTAAACTCTGGGTGCCCATCAATTTCCACACGGGCAGTCAAGAGTAAGGTTTATCAGGATATTCTGGATATTCTGGAGTTGCTGGAGGCAAGCTGGATGGCATGGCGTATTACTAGTTTATATAGTATTTCTTTTTCCGCTGCACTGTTTGATGTTGTATATTGTTGTTGTACACTCTGATGATATGATGTAATGTAATGTATAAAATGTAATAACTGATATAGTTCTTTGTTTAAAGATTATTCATTTATTATTATATGTTGTTCCGCTGCGAATTGTGAGATTCTGATGTTGTTCTTGTTTTCTGTTCCGTCCTATTTTCTTCTGTTTTTCTTTTTCCTCTATTTTCCTTCTCTTCTCTTTTCTATTCTATTTTCTAATTTTCTATTTCCTCTTCCCTCTATCTTCTCTCTTCTTCTTTCTTACTTTTTCTTTTCTTAAAATCTTTTTAAAACCCCTAAGGGTTCGTATTTTCGTTCATCTTGAATTAATCAATGGAGATTAGTGTCTATTCAAGGAGTACGGATTTACAGGTTTTTACATAAGATAAGTTGAACAAAATTGGAATGTGAAATTGAATAAAAATTGAATAAAGTTGATTTTGGTGTCGAAATAAATTAATAAGTGAATTAATGAAATGAAGTCATTAAGGATATGAACTTGAGTTATATAAATGAAATTCAACTTGGAATGTAAAATGAATTAGCAATTGAATTAATAAACGGATTGAATATTAATCAATCTAATATGAATGAATTGAATGTAAATCAATTGAATAAATAAATTGATACGAAATAATGGATGTAAATGTTAATTCAGTAAAGCTAATTAAAAGTGTTGAACCAAATTGAATGTAAAGAAATGTAAATTGAATAAATTTGGTTGTGTCGAATAAACATTGGTTGTTATATGATTGTAAGTTGATTGTATATAATTCATTAAGTGTTAATGAAATTGAATTAGCGAAATTGGAAGCTAAAGTAATTGAATCCAAATTGGAAGAAAATGAACTTGAATAGAATTGAATTTGATCTGGAAGTGAACCAACTTGAATGTAAATTAGTGAATGCAAACTAATTGAAATTGAATATGAATAAATGTTAGTAAAATTCCAATGTTAATGAATCAAATGTGGTTAAAATGAAAACCAATTCAATGAATATTAATGAGAAGTGAATTTATATTGATTTGGTTATGAATTTGTTGGATGATAGTTGGATGATAGTTGATCGATGGTTGCATTTGTTGCTTTTGTTGCATTTGCTATATTGGCATATGTAGTTGTTATGTTGCTATATGTTGTATATTGATATTATTTTCATATACATGTTCTCATGGTTTGTTGAGTGTTTAGTAGGTGCGGATTGCGCTTGCTTCGCGTTTGGAGCTCGCTTTCGCGCTATATTAGCCGTATACGCTCGCTAACAATAAATAAGGTACATATCTCGGATTAAATATCGTACTTTTACACTTTTTTCCCTGCGGGATGCCTCATCACTTGATGAGATGTATATTTGTGATATATATACTGTCATTTTTTTTTGGATCGAGCCGCGCAAAGGAGACACTGGCGAATTTTTCCGAAAATTTAAGGCGTTAGAATATTTTTGAGAAAATTAGGAAATTTTTGAAAACTAAGTTTGGATTTGGAAACTTAGTAAAGATATTGTAAGAAGTTTAACTATGAATTTTAGGAAAGTTAAACACTTAAGAGATTTGGAAAATCTAATTTGAACGGTTTGTTTTGGAAAGTTAATGAATTGTGTAAAATTTTCTTACTTGGTAATTTCGAGGACGAAATTCTTTTAAGGGGGGAAGATTGTAACGACCCAGAATTTCCGTCAATTAAAATTTGTATATTTCATTGATTTTAAATATTAATAAGGGAAATTTATAAGTCGAATAAATTTTATTTCGAATAATTGGATTTAATTGGATAATTAAATCAATAAATTAATGGTTGAAAATACAGAAATAATTGAAAATTAGGATAAATATGATTGAAAATGATTTGTAAAATTTTATTTTATTATATTAAAGCTATAATGATGTTATAAAACTTTTAAAATTGAATTTAGAGTTAATCTGTGAAAATTGAATATTTTAATATTTTATCGACTAGTGAAATTAGCCATTTTTCAAACAGTCTCAGAATTGGACGAAACTAGTTCCATTGGATCCGTAATAGTTTGTTATTATCGGATTTCAATTTTCGTAGCAATCGGAGTTTTCGTTTGACTGTGGCAGCTCGAAACGCATCGAAATTGTTTAATATTAATTTGGCGAGTTAAAATGGTCATTTTTCAAACAGTCTCGGATTTCGAAGAAACTAGTTTCATCGGATCCGTAATTTCATATTATTGTAAGATTTCAAATTTCGAGTCAATCGGATTTACCGTTTGTCCGGGGCGAGCCATAACGCCTAGAAATTAGTTTAAATCGGTTTAATTTAAAATCGATCGTTTATTGCCGTAACTCGCACAGATGATCGAATTAGCCTCCGAAACATGTTCCATTGTGTTCGAAACGCGGGGTAAACCTTAGAAACGCCAGCCGGCACGCTTCGTTTGGAGTTCGGAAAATTTCGGATGAATAGTAATTCGTGAATTTTCTTTAAAAGGACCTACATTTTCTTATTTGCATCAAAACCCTAGGGTTTGAGCTCCAGCCGCCAGTGATATTTCTAATGGCCGAAATTTAATCTCTTTCTTCCACAAATTTCTTCAAATCCGTTGATAATTATAAGAAACTTCCAACTAACAAATTGAAGACCATAGTATGAACTTCGAATCCAACGGGTATGATCGTATATGGAGCTGCGGATTGATGGCTATTGGAGCTGGAACCGTGGCCGGTCGCGCACGCTTTTTGAGAGAGAGAGGGGGCCGAGTTCAATCGACTTCTGGCCGAAGGTAGAGGAAGGTGAGGAGCTTCGTTTGGCACTTCCTGATCGAACTCCGGGTCAACGAGGTGGTGGCAATGTTTAACCCTAGAATCGAGCATATGGGTTTCTTGCATGATGTGCTACCTGGGGGTGAAACACGTGAATGTGGAGAAGGAAACAAAAGTCACGGCCCTGATGCAATCTGAGAATGTGCGGCCACGATTTTATTAAGGGTTTGGAAATAAAATTTAATATGTAGATTGATTTATATAAATTCGTACGACTTCTAAATGCTATATCTTATTCATACGAGGTCGAAAAATTACGAAACAAGTTGCGTCGGGTTCGTATGGACGAACACTACGCTATGGAACTAGTTTGGAGTCGTTTGGAGCTAGTGGAAATTTTGGGTAAAATTAAACGCACGTTTAATTTTATTCGAAATAAAACGCCGAAACTGAATTGAAAGCAAGGTGAGAACTTCTCACTCAATCGAATTGTTTCAATTTAAATTTTAAATAGTTAGATTTTAAATTATTGATTGTATGCATGGATGATAAATTATTATCTATTGATTGTTAAAATAGACATTATACGCCGTTAGTAAGCGGATGTTATTTATTAAAAACGTATACCGCGATAATTCCATCTTGATTGGAATTGGTATTATATATGCACTTGGAGTTGATTTTCCCGCATTATATAGCGGATGAGACCCTATTGCGCCGTCTATTAAGCGGATAATATTTTATAAATCCCATATACCGCGATATTCCGTCTTGAAGCGGAATTGGTATTGTGCTAACATCTGTGGATGCAGGGAAACAGGTTGGAGGGATCCAACTGGATTCCTCAAATGATTGAATTGGTTTCAATGTTGTGTGTTGATCTATTTATAATCTTTGTGATTATCTTTGTGATTCAGATCGTTAAAGGCTAAAATTTAGCCGAATATATTTTTGGTATCGTTAGATGCCGAAAATAAATAAACTTGGATTTTTGAAAATTAAGTTGAGATTTCATAATAAAATTTAATTTTGGAATTGATTCATTTTAAATAAATAAACGTTATAATTTTAATGTTATAAAGATTATGATTTTTGTGAAATATAACCGAAATGTGATTTTTGAAATAAGTAGTTGATAAATTTGTAAAATGGTTTAAATTGGGATTTTTGAATTATTATAAACGGTTTATATAAAAGGTTTATGAAATTGATATTTATAAATTAAAAATATTGGAATTATAAAACGAGTTTTTATAAGTGTTAAAATGAAGTATAAACAGATTTCATAAGTGAATGAAATTTATAGATTTATAAATTATGAACTTATAGAATGAATAGATTTTGTAAAATAAAGGATTTATAAGTAATTCACTTATTAATTGGATTTTGGCATTTAAATGAGATATAAATAGAATTTTTCCATTAAGGGATTTTATAAGTGGAAGTTTTTATAAAATAAATATAAGTGGAATATAGAAACGTTGTTTTATAAATCCGAAATCAACTTATTTTGATAAATTAATTATTATAGCTTATTAAAGGAAGTATATCCATGATTTTGGATAGTGGATAATCCTTTAGATAAAATGTGTAGAAAATGTTGAATTTGGTTAATGAAGTATATTCACGATTTTGGACAGTGAATATATATTAAAGAAATGTTTTGGGGAAGTGACGTTTTAAATAGAATTTTAAAACGACTTAAAGATGTTTTAAAATGCATTAAATATCGAACACATAGATTTCAACATTCATTATTGAAATAGACGTTTTCGAGAAATAAGGAAATGGTGTACTATAACACTGTTGTTACAGTAAATGATTTCCGAAAGGAAATGTTTTGTATAGTATTGGGATTTATATATCTATTTTAATTTCGAATCCCTATACTAGTGATTTTGGGTTGTCGTAACGATGTTTTACGCAACATTCGTTTTGGCCCAAATAAATGTGTTTAAGTGAATGCTTTCCTTAAAGAATGAAATATATACTTAATTTCGATTTAAGTATATTGAATATTTTCAAAATGTTGAAAATAAAAAGTTTTGTGAATTACTTATTATTTAATAAGTATGGAAATGTATTTCCAATATGAAGTGAATGTTTTGAGATTTTATCTTTTAAAGATAAATTGAAAACGAATATTAGAAATCGATTTGGAAATCGTATATTCATAGATATTTTGGAAAGGTGAATTGACTATGGAATTTATAAAAGAAAGATAAATTTGTTTAAAAATAAACATTGATTTATTTTTAAAGTGTGGAAATGAATTTACGCATTTGGGACGTAAATTTAATAAATCGGTAAGGATTTATTTAATTGGTTTAAATGAACCATTTTGAAATGAAAGTTGTAAAGTTGAAAATTGATTTGAAATTGGTTTTCAAATGGTTAAAGCGTGGAATATTTATGTTGTAAAGATAGTTTGAAAAATAAATAATTTGGGAAGATTATTTATAATCGGGTGATGTTGTGAATATTGATTGATAGTTAAATAACCGACTATCAATATCGACCTTTAAATAGGTATTTGTTGTGAATTGGTTGAAACTGAATGCTACACTTATTTTTAAATTATTGCGCTCGTTATTCGGATTACCCATTCCGAATAGTGATACGAAGTAATGGATAGCATTGAAGAACGGTGTTGAAGACCGGATATTTTTGAAAACGGAAGGATTACCGTCGAATGTCTCTGCATCGGCTGATCTCCGATATAGAGATTTATTACCCTTTGTGATGGGAATCCGGACGTGATTAGTGAATATCCGGATTGCAAGGGCTTCTTTGGAAGTGCCTTCGGTTCCGTTCGATCCCGGAACGGACTTGTATGGTTACGTGTCTGACATTACATTTTAAGATATAAAGCAGATTTCTTTCAAATACATCTTTGTTGGTGGCGGAGAATTTATTCTCTTAGCTTAACACCCTTCTCTGAGACGTACGAGCTCAGAGGTTTTGTAGTTGAAGGTTATCAACGATATACTCCCAATTTGGTAATGTGGCATGCTGAGTGTTGCCGTGTGATGATTATTTATTGATCATTTGTTGATCAAAGCGTGGCTTTGTGAAAAAAAGCGTAGCTTTGTGGACGAGACTTCGTCGAGCCTCACAACCCGAAAATGGTCGAAACAGGAATGTTGCGGGAAGGTTTTTTTAGGGGTCGCGCCCCTAAGGTATGTCCATTTTCTTCTGGATAGAGGTTGTATCATGGTATGGAGCCCAGATATTTAACCTATGTGGTTGCTGCAAATTTATTACTTTGTGGTTGTTGGTATTGAGGATCCTCGGATAAAGGTCGGTAACGACCGGGGGGGTGACATACTTTTTGTGTGGAGTTATCAAGTTACAGCTTCATTGCACCCAGAAGCGTGTGGTAACTCGGCCTTGTGTCAGAAGAGATCCGGGTAGGTTCTCGGGGCGTCTTTCCCGAGGCGTACCCATTTCGGTGTAGGAAGTTCCTTTGCCTGACCATTTGTTGGAAATCCAAAGAAACAATACGAACCCTGTACGGTTTTAGTTGTATAACCTGCCATGGAATGTGGCGGTAACCTACTATTGAACATGGTAGCTATAGTAGGCATACGATAATGGTCGTATGTTGGCTAAGATTTATATTATACTTTCGAAATGTTTTCTACACTATGCACTAAAAATAATAAAAATCAAACGATTCTGCGTAGTAAGCATATTTGACTATCATAAGGAGAAATCTCCTCCAATTCTGCGTTTGCATTGTGTGTGTGGCGGGAGGCCTTATGGTAGTTTCATTTTCCAAAAGCAAGCGAAATTCTTTTGATTTTCTTTGTGAAAATAACTGTTTTAGTTCTCACACCAGTCCCATGACTGACTCGGAGTTTATTATTTTCCTTCCTAAACTCTGGGTGCCCACCAATTTCCACACGGGCAGTCTAGACTTAGGTTATCAGGATATTCTGCGATTCAGGAGTTGCTGGAGGCAAGCTGGATGGCATGGCGTATTACTAGTATATAGTATTTCTTTTCCGCTATTTGTTGTTGTTTGTTGTTGTACACTCTGATGATGTAATGTAATGTAATATGATGTAATGTAATAACTGATATAGTTCTTTGTTTAAAGATTATTCATTTATCTATTATATGTTTTTCCGCTGCGATACATGAGATTCTGATATTGTTCTATTGTTTCTTTCTGTTCTGTTCTATCCTTTTCTCTCTTCTTCTACCTCTTTCTTTTTCTTAAACCCTAAAGACTCGTAAGTTTGTTCCTCTTTGGCTGGATTGTTGTGGAATGTTGCCAGTTCAAAGTAGTACGGATTTTCGAGCCTTTACACATTGTTTCCAGGTTTTATCAGCTTTTATAATTTCCAGGCTTGAAGAATTTTGAAACAGATTTTTGATATTGTTTTGTGGTTTTCTTTAATCAGTTTTCGATTTTTATTTTTTTGTTTCTCTTTATTTTTCAGGTTTTTGATTTTTTTTTGAAGATGGGAGAAAACTTGATATATTAGCCTGATTTTGCTCTTCAAATATATTTTTATAAAATTTTAATTAAATTTGAGAAAGATTAATGCCACTTGTACTTTATGTTGACACTTGTTAAGGTAAATGAACACTTGTAATATGAATGATATTATTGATTTACAAATGTCGTTTTTTATTAATTTTTGTTTAAGTCCTTTTTGTTAAATTTATTTATAACTTATGTTTAAATCCTTTTCTCTAAATTAATTTACAAATTGTGTTTTAAACCTTGTTTATAATTAATTTATAACTTTTTTTTTAATTCTTACTTTATTTTTAATTTATAAAACATGCTTTATGCTTTTAAATCTTTTTATTTATCTCATTTGAATTTTAAACTTAAGTTAAAAATATCTTTATATAAATCTTTTTTTTTTGCAGAGCAAGCGGGGTTAAACTGGTCCTCTACTAGATTTATTAAAAACAAAAGAAAATAAACAAGAGAAGACCGCACATAGAAGAACAAGAGTACAAAGAAAAATGATAAAAGGGAAAGAAAAAAAATAAAAATAAAAAAGAAAGCCAACTGAACTAACTGATCCAAGGCTGTATCAGATGCTCTTGAAATGAATGCACACTTTCCCTCATTCCTATCAATATGTTGTGCCTCAATGCAGTCCATAGCACATCATGGCTCCTGCTTATGCCTTGGAAACACCTGATATTTCTTTCTTCCCATATAATTTTCAACAATTTTTTCAAACCAAAAAAGAAAAGAAGACAGTCCTCCTCTCTCCACCTTGTAGCTTTAGCAATGAAACCCCACTGATCTTCAAAAGAGTTTGCACCAAACATCCTACCATTGTAGTTTAAGAATTTGTTCCATAGTTGCATCACATACTCACATTCAAAAAATAAGTTCTTGACACTCTCATCATGTGTATAGCATAATTCACACCTTGTAATAACAGTCATCCCAAAATTATTCAATCTATCTCTAGTTAACAAAGCTCTGTTAATAAATTTCCAGAGCATCAGATTATCAGTACTAGGAGAGATAGTAGTCCAGGTAACCTTGCTCCAAAAGCAGTCAGGCAATGCATCATTTCCCATCATAGCACTGTAAATTCTGGTGACTGAATGGTTGTTACCATTCCAAAGCACTCTGCTTTCATCATGTATCTCCACCTTGCTCACTGCAAATTGACTCCAAAAGCCCCTAACCACCTGGTTACTTGAATATGGCGTCATAAGATCACCATTGTTAATGTAATCCACAACCATTGCATTCAATCCAATTCCAGATTGATATATTTGCTGGGAAGTGAACAACTGCCCCAATATGATACCCTTACTAATCCATGGATCGTCCCAAAAGCTACAGGTGCAAGTGCCACTAAGCATGATCTGAACATAAGGAAGTAAGGAATTCCTCAACCTCAATATGCTCCTCCAAATCCAACTAGAAGACTGGGCAGCAACCATAAACCAGAATTTCTTTGCTCCAACATTATGGATGAGGACCCACTTGACCCATAAGGAATTATTCCTTTGCAACAGAGCATTAAGGTGATAACTGAAGGCAGCTTTATTCAACACTTCATTGTTGCAGAGACCCAAACCCCCTTTATTCTTTGGTTTCTCAAAAAAAGAAAAGGAGCAGGGAACTGGTTTCTTTGAATGAATGGAACCAAACCAGAAAAATCTCATCATAGCCCTTCTTATCATTCTCAAAAGTTTGAGAGGTAGTATATAAGCTCTAGCCCAGTAGACCATCATGGAGAAGCTAACCGCCTTCACAAGAACAAGCCTGCCAGCTTGGGAAAGAAATTTGTTCGCCCAACAGTCCATAACATCAGTAATTCTTTGATAGAGAGGAAGGCAATCTGCATATGTGACTCTAGAAGTACATAACGGCAACCCCAGGTAAGTCATGTCATGAGTCATGTCTTGCAATCCAGTAGTGGTTGCAAGGTAATTCCGCTGCAAGTCTGAAATCCTAGCAAAAAGAATAATGGATTTGGAAATATTAAGTCTTAGGCCTGTCATTTGGTAAAATTTGTGTAGAGCCTCAACAATGCATTGTATGGAAGGAAGGTTAAGTTTAGTAAAAATCATAATATCATCAGGGAATAGGAGGGAGGAGATATGTAGTCCTTACACTTGGAATGAAAGAGAATTTGTTTGCTTTGGTACAAAGGCCTTAGCATGCAAGTAAAGACTTCCATAATTAAAAGAAAAACATAGGAAGAAAGAGGGTCTCCTTGCCGTATGTCCTGCTCAGAAGAAAAGTATCCATTGTTTGCACCATTTAAATTCAGTGAGAATGTGGGAGAGGATATGCACTCAAAAATCCATGCAACAAAGACCTTGGGGAAGCCCATGAGTGCCATAACTCTGACAATAGATTTCCACTGTACACTGTCATATGCTTTACGCAGATCAAGTTTCAACATTTCACCAGGAGAAGCATTGACACAATTGTAGCCCTTTAACAACTCATGGGCAAGCATAACGTTATCAAGAATGCGTCTACCAGGCAAGAAAGATGCTTGATTATTGGATATTATTCTAACGAGAACAGAGACAAGTCTCGTTGCAATAATTTTTGATATGCATTTGTAGACAACATTGCAACAGGAGATGGGTCTAAAGGATGTGACAGAATCGGCAGGCATGCTTTTAGGAATGTGAACCAAGTTCGTAGCATTAACAGATTTGAGGAGCTTACATTTATCAAAGAAGTTGTTCACTGCTTTGCAGAAATCACCACCAAGAATATCCCAGCTAGAAATGAAGAACACCACATTAAATCCATCAAGACTCCCACACGAGCTCCTCTTCATGGCAAAAAGGGTGGTCTTGATTTCCTCATTAGTCACCTTTTCCACTAATTTTAAAGCTTCATCATTATTTAGTCTTGGTAAATTTATACTCGAGAGCTGGTCCAGATCAGGGTCAAAATTACTTTAATTACCAAACAGAGCAGTATAATACTTCAGAAATGCATTATCAACCGTATCAGGCGTAGAGTGCATTATTCCTTCTTCATCGAAAATGGAAGCGATGTTATTTTTAGATTGCTTAACCTTAAGAGAGGCATGAAAGAAAGAGGTATTCCTGTCCCCAACAGCAGCCCACTTGATTCGAAGTTGTTGCCTCTTCATATCGCTTTCAGTTTCCAGAGCTTTATTGAGTTCACTGAAAAGAGCAGATTCTTCTTCAGCAAAATCAGATCTACTAGGATTCACCATCATCCGTTCCTTAGCTTCGCTCAACTGGTCCTTCAGTAATGTTGATTTAAGAGTGCCATTGCCATACTTGTTCTTTGCCCAAGCCTTTAAAGCAACCTTAGCTGCCCTAAGCTTTCTACAAAAAATATACATAGGATTGCCAAAATAGTTATTCAACCAAGCTGACTGAATTATAGAAATGAACTCTGGGTCATTAACCCAAGAGTTGAAAAATTTAAATCCTCTTTTTTTTTTCTCGGGGCAGCAACCCGGTGGATATGATGAGGGGAGAATGGTCAGAAAGGCCAGGATGTGGAAGGAAAGTGGTAATGTTGGGCCAAGAGGAAAGGGCTTTAAAGTTGATAAAGGAGTGATCAATGTTACAAAAGGTTCTGGTTCCTCTCCTAGACCGATTGTTCCACGAGAAAGGAGCGCCAGATTTAGGGATAGGAATCAAAGAAGAATCAGAAATGGCAGTGTTAATAGGCTGAATATCCCTAAGCGTGAGAGGAAGGCCACCTTGCTTGTCAGTTAAGTTAAAGCAGCTGTTGAAGTCACCTAAGATAACCCAGGGATGGGTTTCCTGCCTGAGAGCAGGTGTAAGATTGAATAGGGATTGCCTTGAGGGAGCAGAGTTTGAAGCATAGACAAAAGAAATGTAGAAGGAGGAAGGGGGATGAAAGTACTTAGCATGAAAATGCATTACTTGGGGCGTAGCATGAAGCAGATCAAGGGAAAGCTCAGATGGACTGTGAAGCACCATGATGCGGCCATAGCTGGCTTCAGGAAAATTGTGATTAAGGATCCACATTGGGTTTATATACTTAGCAGCATTTATTGTTAGCGGAAGATTTAGCTTAGTTTCAAGGATTTCAAAGATAGATAGGTGTGGGAGGCAATTAAAAGCTTGACTTGATCAAGTTTGAGGAAGTTATGGGATCCCCTTATATTCCACGCCCCAAATTTGTGTAACATGGATTAAACTAAGGAGTGTTGTGCTGCCTCTGACATGCTCCTCGTGATTGGAGACTCAGCTCTGGAGTTTTCAGGTTTGAGCACCTTTGGCTTAATTTTATTTTTGTGTTTTTCATTCCTGGCAGGGATCATATCAGGAGATGGTTGCTTGGGAGAGGAAGGTGGTGATATCCAACCAGGTATAGATCGTGCACAGACATAGGGTTGATGTGATGGACAAGATTGAGGTGGAGGAGATATAGAAGGCATAGAAGAGAGAGAAGAATTATGGTGAGAAACAATAAGGTCAGTAATGTGTTGTTGAAGCCGAGCACAGAAAAATTCCTCATAATTAGGATCCGGAGGGGAAGTGGGAAGAGATTGATTTGAGGTATGTGCAGTTTGAATGGAGTGTGCATTACTTGGTTGCTGTGCATGCATTTGGATATTTGTATCCGTTTTGTTACCATGCAACTGCTGATTTTCAGATTCAAGCATTAATTTATTTGCAATAACCTCTGTTTGGCAACGCAAACCCATACTAACCTCATTTGTACATTGTACAAACACATGTTCACTTTGCTTTTCATTCATGGAACCATTAATTGATATGCTTCCCTGAATATACATTTCACCCACCACTTCATTATCACTTCCAATAATTATTTTTTTCATTCCCCTCAGCTATAGCATCATGCATGCTTTGAAGAACATCATATTTATTATATGACAGAACTGGGTGCTGTTGATTCACAACCAAACCAACAACCTCATTAATTTCATTAAATCTCGTACCTTCTTTATTCCCATTTATATCTTGCTGCTGATCAGTTGTGGTTAGTCCCCCAGTCCTAACAAACACACCAATCTCAACATGCTCTACCATTTTCTGAGATTTTCCTTCCACCAGTTTTGTTTTTCTTTTTGGAACCTTCCTCCAGGTCTGATTATTATTCCTCATTTCTTTACCAATCCCATTGTTATTTGCTATCCCTTCTTGTTTTTCCTCCACCGTAGCTAAATCAACATTATTCCTCCCACTATCCTCAGAATGCAACAGGCAGGTATTAGTGCTATGGCCAAATTCCTTGCAAACAGTGCAAATATCAGGTCTCCATAGGTAGCTTACCCTTACCATTTGCGTAGATCCATCAAGGAGCTGAACAGGAAACTCCACCACCAATTCCACATCCTGCGCCACATCCACCAAGCATTTAGCAAACCCAATCCTCTCCATTCTTTCAGTTGAAGAATCCAAACATAAGAGCCTTCCAATTCTCGAGGCCAGCTAATTAATGCCAACCAAAGACCAGGCAAAGATTGGAATATTGGTTAATTTTAACCAAACAGGGACAGTCTTAATCGTACTGCAGCTGTTTCCAATAGATGGATCCCACGCCTTCACAATGAAGATCTTGTTCCTGATGAAAATAGGGTCAGATTCAAGAATTCTCCTTCTATCTTCAGTATAAGACAGATGGAAAAGGAATAAGATTCCATCAAATTTCACTGTTATTTCTCCTTTAAGCTTCCATAATTTCTTTAGATGATTGATTACAGTTAAGTATGAAATTGGCTTATCGAGAAAGAAGCCAACCAACCAGTCACCCCAAACAACATTGCCTGCTTGAATGACAACACTTGGAGGGACAAGGGCAGGCCCATTGAACTCAAGTGGAATATCGACGGGGCAATACTGACCTGCATTTCGCGGCTTGGATTTGAATAGGGAGGACCAGGAAGAGGTAGATGGATCAGTTGGAAGAATTGGAGGAAGAGGAGGATGAAAAGTTTGATCAGTTGGAAGAAAAGGAGCAATAGGTGGAGGAACAGGAGGTGGTAAGGTAGGAGGAGAGTTAGGAAGGGGGGCAGTACGGGGATGAAGCGGGAGGACAGATGATGAAGATGAATGAACAGTTTGAAAAGATGGGGTATGGGTAGAGGGATGGCGGGAGCTGCCATAAAAAAAAGAAAAAATGATGATTGAAATTGATGAAAAAAAAAAAAAAGTATTCCTCATTTTTTTTATATAAATCATTTTTATTTCAAAAGATATATATATATATATACACACACATATGTATGTTTGAAGATTTTAATTATTCACATATATACTATCTATATTTATCTTCAAGTATACAGAAGAAAAGTATTCTAAATCTTTTATAAAATCTCATTTTACATATTTACAAACCAATTTTATTCATATATACGTTTTCTTATTAATTTCCAAAAGATATATACATTTTTAAAACTTTTATTAAACCTTGTTTTAATATCATATTATATTTACAATTCTAATTGTATACATATATATTATTTTTCAAATTATAACTTTTAAATCCAATTAATTTTATAAAAATACTTATTTTTGAATTTCAACCCAAAATATATCTTATTTTAGAGTTCCCAGATTAAAAATTCTTTTTACAACTTTTTATTTTTATTTTTAAATTTCCAATCCAAATTTACTTTCATAATCTACTATATACATTTATTCCTAAATATTCAAATTAATTCTCCATTTAATCCCAAAATCTATGTTAATTACCAATTTTAATTTGACCTAAAAATCGAGAATGTTACATATTGGAAGTGACGCACTATTCAAGAGAGGATTCGCCTTCTCAATTTTATGAGGGTTTGTGTTATGGCCAACTCAAGTCAACTCAAAGTCTCTGGCTAGAGCATTTCAGTTAATAATAATTGTTATTATTGAACCAAAGATTTTTTATTTGGACTATAGAGTTAAATGTGGGCGATAGTCGAATTTTGACCGGTACCAAATTCCATGAGTCCAAAGTGATATAGTTTGTACAACAAGAATTGGTGTAAATAAATGCCGCAACCTGCTACACTATTAAACTAAAATTAGACTTATCAAAAATGAGTAAGCGATAAATTTGGCCATAAATCACAACACCTGCTAAATGACATGTAACGACCTCGAATTTTATTACTTTGATTTTTGGAATTTTTAATCAGTTTTAAATATTCGATTTGGGGATTTTATTATAAAATTTATGTTCAAATAACTGTTTGATTTTTGGTGATGTATTCTTAATTTAATTTATAGAATTTTCCATAATTTTTAATTTGGGAAAATAGTAAATTTTCGTTTGATGCATTTTACGTCGAAGGTTGGCATATTTGAAAATTTATAGAATTTGATAACTTGTCTACTTTATTACTGTTTTGTGGTTCTGATACCTTGCTGTACACAATCGTATTTTAGTTTCTGGCATTTAGGGCTCATATGCGAATTCGATATTGTACGATGGTTACCAGGATCGTTCTAAAACGATGCAAGCACACATTATTATGTACACAAGTACACCATCCTTTACGCTCAACCAATTTATTGTTTTCCTTTTTCCCCTACACTGCTCTTGATTTCCCTTCACCTCAACAGCCACAATTGCCACTCTTGTCTCCCTTTTCATTTGAACTTCATTCATGAATTTGGGTTGATTAGCTTAGCTATAGGTGATGTACTCTACACACACAGATATATATATATATATATATATATATATATATCCACATTTCTTCTTTATGTTGTTCATCTCCGTAAAATTTCAAAACCATGAAAATAAACTCCTTTCCCTTACTTCAAAAATCAAATTCCTCCAATCCATTCGATATTAGCCAAAACAATCAACTATAAAGTTGTTTTTCATCGAATCTAGTTTTTTTTTAAATCGATGAAGTTTAATTTTGTCAAGAATCGAGTGAGAAATCGTCTAATAACAGTAAGAAGGGAAAAAATTTCTCAAACTTTAAAAATTCATATCTCTTGATCCGTGTAGAATCAATCGATGCCACTAGCACCGTCTAGTTCGTATCAAAGCATAGTATTTTTGGTGAGGTTTTGATGCGATTCCGTGACGACGATTGAAGTGTGTCGATAGCTAGGGTTAAGTTCAATCGAAGATTTGGTCATCGATTCACAAATTGGAGCTTGTTGTTGTGTTCATGGAGGAGAGGGGCTCGAGCGGTGAATTTTTGATGGATTTCGATGATCAAAATTATCGCGACTTTTGCGACCTATGGCTCATTTTTCTTAATGGTATGTTTGGTCGGTTTCGATTGGGGAGCACCGAAGGGGGGATGATAGTGGCTTCATTGTGAGGAGGTGATGGTGGTTGCTTGGGGGGCCATGGTGAGTTGGATTGGGGGCTGAAGCAACTATGCACGTATATGTACATGTCCTGCATTTCATTTCCAGGCATTTTCGAATTAAGGAGGAAGAAGGTACTATTCATGGTGGATGCAGGTATGTGGAGTTGGGCTTCGGCTGAGCCATTAAGCTATAGGGTGAGTATATATATAAATTGTTTTGTTTTCAATTATATATATATATATATATATTAAACATGTTAACTTTGAAAATTCATATCTCGTTTATATTAAATCTGTTTAACCCGCAGATTTTATGTTGGGTTTGTATGAACGAGTACAACGTTTTAGTGCAACTTAATGATTGCTTTGGACATGTAAAAATATAAGACATATTTAAATTGACTGAATTTAAATTACGTTATTTAATTAATAACATCGTCTAAATTATATACCTCAATTATTAATGTTTATTTTTCCAAATAAAATATTATTGAGTTAAATTGGATTGAATATGGTAATTGGACATCTATTTAGCAGGATAAAACACCATTCGGATAATAAAATTAATTGGCTATTTAATCAGCAGAATAAATCCCCGTTTTGCTATTTTACTGATTTGGATACCTAATTATATATCGTTAATTGATTTGCCACTTTGAATAGTTGTTATGTTAACCAAAGATGGTTAGGTATTAAATTTATTTATATAGCCATTGATTATGTAAATATTAGTCTTGACTTGGATTGTTAAATTGAATGAGATGGTAGCTTGTTTAAGTACGGTAGAGATCGTTGAGCCTCTTTCAAATTTAAAAAGTTAAATTTTTATTCGAAAGCTATTTTAAAGATAATTATTTAGTAATAAGATTTTATAAGGGAAAACTATTTATTAATAATGTTTAAAAGATAATTGATAATTGTTTTAGTAATGATTTAAGTCAATTATTTTATACATATGATGTTTAAAGTTATTTCTTAAAGTTAGTTAATGATTATCTTAAAGTTATTTAATTATTGTCTAAAAATGTTTTAATTTAATTATTTACTTAAAGTGATTTAATTATACTTTAGTTTTTAATTAAAGTTATTTAATTATATTAATTTAAGTAATTTAATTATATTTGCAGGTTAATTAATTTTCATATTAATATTAGTTTAAAGATTATTATATTAACAACATTTTAAAGTTAATTATTATTGTATTTATATTATTTTGAAGTTAGCTTATTTATACAATAATAGTGCTTAAAATTTATTTAATATATTATTAATGAGATTCCAAAATTATTATTTTGAATAAGATTTAATTAATCAAAATAGAAGGATGTATAAATAATTAGAATTTATTTTAAATAATTTATGTCTTATCAAGGGAACCATACCGACTTAAAGAGTTTATTAAATAAATTTTTTAAATATGGGAAGAGTTTTATAAATGGTTCTAAATATTTATAAAGGAATTTATAAATGAGTTTTAAAGATCCGAAAAGGAGAAGTTTTATAAATGGGGTTTTGAGATTTATAAAGAATGTTTTATAAATAGATTGGAGGTTTATAAAGAAACTTTATAAATAGACCGGGAGATATTTATAAAATAAAGAGGTTAGGAAAGTAATGGTTGATTTTTCATGGCATAATTCAAGGGTAGGGATTGCCTACATTTTACTATGGATTCATTGAGATAGCGACTTAACAATTGAGTAAACTGTGATCTATGATTTATATAGAATGGTGCTTTCTATATCTATTTTTAAACGTTTTCAAGTATTTTTGAAAGAAATGGTTTGTGAATATACTTTTACCGATGGGATAAGTATATGAATATTTTTATAAATATTTGAACTGTGATTTAAATTAATGTAAGATTAATTTAAGAGTCTTAGTGGTTTCAGAGGGAAATGAAATCTTTGTCTGAATGCTTGTTAATTTAATAGTTAAATAATTGACTATTAAACCTTGACCTGAATATGTAATCCTTCCTTAATTTTAGCGGTACAAAAATATTCCCTACTTAACACCGAAGGATTTTAACTCTAGAAATATCTAGGAGAAACACAGAGATTATATGGTACAGTTACCATCGGTGGTGTTATACTATACGTATAAACATGTTTTGTTCTTCTGGGACAAATGATAAAGAGATCCGTTCACTTAAACGGTTAGATGATGATCCTTGCTCTTATGTATTGTCTGATTATTTCCTTAAGAACCAGTGTTGAGCATTCCTAAAATTTGCGATTGGTTTATGGAGCGCTCGGGAAGCGAAAAAGTGTACTCCTAGGAGATGACTCGAAACGTAACTACTCTGAAACCATGTATGGTTCTATAGAGGAGCTTCGTGATCTATTGGGATGTTGGAATCCGTGTGTGATTTCAAGACCCATTGGGGTATCAGAATCCATGTGTGATTCCAAGATCTATTTGAGATGTGGGAATACATGTATGATTCCAGACCCGTTGGGGTATTGGAATCCATATGGGATTCAATGATTTTTTTTGATGGTGGTGCGTGAGTTGGAATGCCGGACGTAGCCTCACCAGCCTAAAACTAGAGATAGGAGCCATGGCTTGTGTCACCACCGGGGTTTTTTAGCATATGTTATTAGAATAATTAACTAATTTTAAATATTGAAATATTAATTTTTATAAGTCGAATAACTAGATTTTTATGATATTGGAGATATCTTAATATACAAATTAGATTATATAAATTTTTAAACGTTAATTTTTGAATATGATTAGATATATATACATATGTACATATATTTCACCCTTTCCAATTAATGATAAAATATCTATATATATATATATATATATATATATATATATTAAAAGCTTTATGATGCAAATTTCAAACTTATGTTGACAAAAATATATATAACTATATATATATGTGTGTCTATAAAAATAGTGTATATGTATATCTTTACTTTTAATAATGAGAATTCAATGAACAGAATTCAACCATGTCTTTTTGAAATACCCAAAATACCCTTTATATCTCTACAAAGCATTGTAAGTGGCAACCGTTGGATCGTTTGTTGTTGGAGTAGGAGTTAAAATTGTTTCAACTATTTCTCAATTTTCATGTCGTTCATCAGCGGACCACATTAACATCATCTCAATTAGATGCAATTGGAACAACTACCTTCTCCACCCCTTAGTTTATATACAACAACAATTAATATATTTGGACAATGTGGGACTAATTATATATTTATTCATATGTAGCAATCCCCACCAAATTCTATGCTATAAACTACAATTTTTACTGAGATTCAGAAAATTGGTGATGTAGGCGAAATCGACTTATTTTCTTAAGTCGATTCCACCACTCTCGACTTTGATTTTGGTAACTCCGGAGCCCACGAAGTAAAAAGCAGATCCATCACTTTTGGATCTATCATGGAAATAATGTCGTTGCTTTAGACTTGGGTAAGATTCCTCAAATGGTTATGGGTTTTAGGACTTAGCGATTTTGGGATTTAGTCTATTTAGCCCACAGAGTTTCAAAGTTTATTACTTCAGGCATGTTTTAGATTCTGGTTCCTTTCAACATTTATTTACATGCTGTGGGCGTCGAATAATAATGGAAGATATAGGAGTCTGGCATAGAGCGGTTTTAATCTGAAGCAGCAAAAGAATGTCTGTTGCTTCTTTCCTTTTCCCATGCAGTATTTCCTTTTAATTTCTAACTAGCCATGGAATGCCAACTTTTTGAAAGAGTCACAGTTATGATGAACACTGTAAAATGTTTTGGGGCAGGAATACAATCATGAGCATTACTTGGAGCTTTAAGAATATAGTTGTATATAACAAACCTTTTAATGCCATCAACTGTGTTCTCCGTTCTCTAATTTGTCAATTAATTTTGATTCATTTATTCCCTACTTTGCTTCTAAAATGGTCATCTGTAACAACCCGCATATTTGCAAAATATATATTTAAATATTTTATTTAAATATATCACGATAGTCGGATTTAAAGTCCGAAATGCTACTTTTAAACAGTTGAATTAGGACTCGGGACCCCTTCCATTGAGTTCAAAATAGCGTTTGCGACCATTTTGAGTATAAATATCGATATGTTTGGAGTTGACTATAATTTTGGTATTTTTATTTAGGTCTTTGGATTTGGGTTTTAGCCCACTAAGAGAACCAAACTCCTCTACATAATAACTCCCACTCCACTCCTCCCCTCTTCATTCATATCATTTCCTAACACTCTCAAGCCCTAGAAAGAATGATGGGAAGAGGAAATTAAAATTCCTAGGCCCTAGGTTCTCTTGGGAATTCAGATTCAAGTTATAAATCAAAGAGAAGCTTAGTAAGAATCCTCTTCATCTTCTCCATCTCAATCTCTCTTCAATTTTCAGAATTCCTCTAACTTAACTTAGGAGATTCATTTCATTTGATAATAGATTGAAGTTTCTTGAGATGTTGTTGAAGAGAAATCAATCTTTGCTTGTTTTAGAGCTTCTCATTTCTATATTTGGGTTTAAAGGTGAGTTCTTGAACTCACATCTACGTCTGTAGCTTTCATTGTTGTTAGGTATGAATTCCTAACATTTATTCATGTTCATTTGCTTTTGATTTGAACTGATTTGATGAATTTTCCAAATTTTAGTGTTTTTAATTCAAAATCTTTAAAGATCCTTTCTTGGATGCTTGGACATGTTATTTGGGGTGTATCGAAGAGCCTACAAGGCTGGGTTGTAGCTTGGCATAAATCCCTAGTCTCCGTCGCTCGTCCGATCGCCTCCGAATCGATTTGGCCATCATTAGCCTAGGCTAATTTCTTCCCAACTGAACCAACCAGACGTCTGGCTGGTAATTTCAGATGTCAATGGTCACCTGGAGAATTATATAACAAATGCATAAAATAAAATGGCAGAGGAAAATTCCAAACTTTTGATTTATTGGTTCAGACGTCTGGTTAGGGTACAGACGTCTGGTTTGTAATTCCAAATGTCTGGGAGGTTTTCTGGAATATTTTCAGAACCCAAATCCAGATGTCTGATTGAACCACCAGACGTCTGGTTGAACCTCCAGACGTCTGGAACTTTTTAGTTTTGCCTATTTGCCTATTTTTTGAGTGATTTTTCGATGTTTATCAATTTTTGTTGATCCGATTAGTTGTTATCACATTTATCGACTTTTATGACTTCTTTTTCTGGATTTTTAGGAATATCCAGTTTGATGGATTTGGTATCGATTTCTATGGATTTGATTCACGTCTTCTAATGTGAATTTTTGGTGATCGATTGTTTTTACAATCGTTTCCTATGATTTGTCACTTTAAAATACAAAGGTTTCTATACTAGTAGTAAGTATTCAAACTCTTTCACAAAAAATGGTTTCACGTTATTTTTAATTCAAAGCTCGTTTTTAAAACCGTTTTTCAATCTATTAGTATGTACAAACCTTTACCTCATTCGTTCAAGAAATCTAATTACACAACTTAGCAAAAGAAGTGATATGAAACGCTTGCGTTTACTTTGTCGGTTAATTCTTGGACTTTTTCGATTGAACTCTTATGACAATTTTCGAGTGAAAATCTACAATATGTTCGTAAATATTTAAGTTAAGCCAATGGTTATGGGACATGAAGCTAAACTCATTTATTTACTTGCTTAGTGTAATTCACACTTTTTATCGATCAATGGTGATCGTTTTATGGTTTAGACTAGCAATATATGATGTCTCTTTATCCATGTGGGAGACTGTGCCTCATTTTATTGAGCTTCGTCTCATTTCTTTTATGGGCTAGCGACCCATGTTCTTTTATGGAGTTCGGTTCATCGAATGTACCGTTGTTGTACTACATCGTTGTTCCGGCTTATCAGGTTCATCGGGCGTACCGTTATTGTACTACGTCGTTGTTTAGAATTATTCGAGTTTCAGGTTCATTAGGTATACCATTATTGCACTACGTCGTTGTTCCAAATTAGTCGAGTTTCAGGTTACTCGGGCATACCTTTATTGCACTACGTCATTGCACTGGCTCAAATTTGATGGTTAGCGACCATGGAATAGCGTTTCGTTTGTGATGCACGTGTTGGTGAGTTTTCATGCTTCCGTTTGTGATAGGCCTCCCCTTTTGTGATTTTTGGATTTCTAATTGATGATTTCTAGAATTTTTGTTTCACCAATTTTTGTGATTTATATTGATAAGCGGTATCAATATTTGTGGTATGGATAATAAACTAAAGAATATGACATTCTTTTTGGTGTATGAGATTCTTGAGATATTGTATGATTTTTGTTGGTTGTTAAATGTATACTTGACACAGTATGACATTATTCTTATCATACATTTTTGTCATATACCTTATCCTATCTCATTTTATTTGATATTTGTAGCTAGACTGATCTGTTTATTATTTTCTTCTTAAATAATTCTCGGGTCAGACCGAGGTATTTCAGATGCTTCTACTTGATTTCTTATCAGGGTCCGTCGCTTGACTTTTGGGCTAACTACTTTAACTTAGTAGTTTATGTTATTATACATTCGAGATAGAGACTCCATGTTGTATACATATTCTTTTGTGATGTAGTGGATCTTGCATGACCACTATTTTGATGTACACTTATATGTGATATATTCATATCTGTTTCTACCTTAGTGATATGAATATCTGTGACTGATTTGTATTATGCTTATTTTATATTTGTATCCAAAGATTACTTAGCCACTGTAGTAGCTTTTGAGTTTGTATCTGATGTATCAGATTTCCTCTTGAAACGAAATGCATGTAATACTATCTGACGTATCGGTACTCGCACGAAAAAATTACACAGATGGTCGCTCCTCAAAAGCCTTATTCTTCGTGCTAATTGACAGCATTATTCCATAATGTCCTTGAATAGTGTGAGTACAGAGGTGGGGCTTCACAGCTTGGTATCAGAGCCAAACTTCGAAACAATATAGAATATTATAGTAAGGATCATTGTCCTAAGTCTTTCTTAGGAATCATGCCTTAGAATTTAATTCGAGTCATTGGACCCGTTCTATCCTATTTTATTTTATGATGCCTTATTTTATCAATCATGATTGTTTGATATTCATTTTGGAGTAAACTTTTCCCTCTTCTTTCTTTCTCTTTTAAAGAAGAGAAATGGTTAGACCCGGACGTCCCAGCACCGGTTAATCCAGTGCTACTCCTCCGGAAGGAGTATTTATGTCTGCCCAATAACTTTTAGATCTTGTGAAGAATGCTCAAGCTGTCGGATCCATTCTAGAGCCCACTCATCCTAAATTTGGGTTTGCACGCTTTTGCAGTGACCATAACAATTTGGGTGGAAGGCCATTCAAAGGTTTCGAAAGCATTATAGAAGGCCAAACTTGGATTAGAACACGCGACCGCATCTTTTCTCGCATGAATCTTGTGGATCTACATCGAGTCCAAGTGGCTTCTAGTATGCCCTAAGAGAGAGCACTAGATTGGTATGAGCTTTTGATTTTGGAAATTATTGAAGCGGACCTTACTTGGGAGCAATACCGGGAAAGGTTCGGATTAAAGTTTGTGTTGGAAGCTGAAAAGTAAATTTAGCTCGACGCTTTATTGACCTTGTTCAAGATGAATCTTCTGTGATGGATTACGTCGCATCTTTTGAATCTCTCTCTAAATATGTGGTCGAGTATACTAATACCCAATTGAAGAAAAATCAAAGGTTTGTTTATGGGTTGAATAAGAACCTCAAAAAGCCATTACTTCTGAAATTAGTAGTTTCTTTCGATCAGCTTGTTGACATCGCTCTTCGACTTGAAAAGGCCGATAAAGAAAGTGATGTTGAAGTTGCGGGTGCCAAACAGAACTTCAACATCAACAAGAAGAGGCCTATTAAGTTCAAGCCTAATCCCAACAAGAAAGGGAAACAAGCAACTTCGGTAGCAAAAACTTCTACCTCTAGTCGTGGGCAATGCTGCAATTGTGGTTCTAAGGACCACTATGCGAATAGGTGTCCGAAACCCCCTTTTTGTCGTTATTGCAAAAGTTCGGGTCATCTTTTATCTTCATGTCCCAAACTTCCAAGCAAGAAAGAGGGAAAACTAAATGTTGTGCAAGCACCTAGTAACACTTCTCTTGGCCAAGGTATTTCTCATTCTATCCTTGGTGGCATTATTATGTTTCGTGATCATCCTATTCGAGTTCTTTTTGACACGGGTGCATCCCACTCTTTTATATCAAAAGAACTTGTTGATACTTTTTCTTTAAATGTTATGGCTTTGTTGAATTCATTGAGAATTGCAAATCTGGTTGGTGGATCCGCAACACTCGATTTACTTTGTAAAGATGTCGAGATTATTTTACATAATTATGCTTTCCGAGCCGATTTACTTGTTATGCATTACTTAGGCTTCAAAATGATTTTGGGAATGGATCGGCTTAACCGTTATGAAGCCCATATCCAATGTCCTGAGAGGACTATTCATCTTCACATCCTCAATCTGTTAAGCAGATTTCTATTGTTCTTAAAGATTCAAATCCCAATTCGGTGGCATCCTTATATTCTTTAAATCCCATTGATGACAATAATGATGATGAGGAAGATGTATTTTCCCTCATTCACATTTTCATGAATTTCTCGATATATTTGAGCCCGTTTTAGGATTACCACCTAAGAGAGCAATCGAGTTCATAATTAATATAATCCCCGAAGCTCTACCTATCACTCGTGCTCCTTATCGTATGTCTAATAAATAAATTGAGGATATGCGTAAACAATTATCCGAATTGGTAGTGAAGAAATTTATTCGTTCTAGTTCCTCTCCCATTGGGAACTTTAGCTATTTTTGTGAAGAAATCTGATGGTACACTTAGACTTTGCGTTGACTACCGCAAACTTAATGACCTCACCATCAAGAATAAATATCCCTTACCTCAGATTGATGATTTATTTGATCAACTTAGCGGTGCTAGAGTCTTTTCATAGTTAGACTTAGCAATCGGTTTTCAACAGCTTCGTATTACAGATGATTGCATTCCTTTGACATTGTTTCGTACTCATTATGGATCTTATGAATAGCTTGTTATGATATTTGGTTTAACGAATGCTCCAGTTTATTTCGTTGACCTTTTGAATCGAGTTTTCAAAGACTTCCTCGATCGATTTGTTCTCATCTTTATAGATGATATTCTTGTTTATTCTAAAACTGAGGAAGAGCATGAAAATCATCTTCAGATTGTGTTGAAAACTCTTAGGAGAAATAAATTAAAAGCAAAATTTTCTAAGTGCCACTTTTAGCAATTTCGTATGAAATTTCTTGGATATATTATTTCTGAATCCGGAATTTCTATGGACCCTTCAAAGATTGAAGCGATTCAAAATTGGAAGAGACCGGAGAGTGTGACGAAAATTCGTAGCTTTCTTGGATTGGCAGGTTATTACCGCCGGTTCATAAAAGACTTCTCTAAAATTTTCGTACCTCTTACTAGTTTGACAAAGAAGGGAGTTAAGTATAGTTCGTCAGACAAATGTGAAGTTGCTTTTCAGAAATTAAAAGAACTCCTTTCCGATGCTCCTATTCTTGTGATTCTCGAAGAAAACCTAGACTTTATTGTTTATACCGATGCTAGTCGTGTTGGTTTGGGAGCCGTTTTCAGGCAAAGGAAACGTGTTATCGCTTATGCTTCTAGACAATCAAAGCCCATTGAGACTAGATATTCCACTCATGATTTAGAGATCCCAGCTATTGTTTTCGCCCATAGAATTTGGCATCATTATCTTTTGGTAGAGAAATTTGTTCTCTACACCGATCATAAATCTTTGAAGTATTTATTTTCTCAAAAGGAACTTAATTTGCGTCAACAACATTGGCTCGAGTTCCTTGCATCTTATGATCTTGATATTCTTTATACTCCTGGAAAGGAAAATCGGGTTACCGATGCCCTTAGTTGTAAGCAACAAGCGGTTGTTTCTTTGATGATATCTGAATGGAATGATCTCGAGACTTTGTCAACTTGTGAGATTCGAGATCGTGAATCCAATTCATGTTCATCTCTTGTTTTATGTAGCCTTGAGGTTCATCTGTCTCTTTTAGACAACATTCTTGATGCTCAAAAGCATGATCCCGAATTGGCTCATCTTAGCCAAAGTTATCGAGATAGTAATATTGATGGTTTGAAAGACTTTGAAATCGATGCTTGTGGCTGCATTCGAAAATTTGGTAGACTTACCATGCCAAATATTAATGATCTTCGTGAAGACATTTTAGAAGATTCTCATCGTTTCAAATTTACTATTCATCCAGGTAGTAGTAAAATGTATGCGGACATGAAGCGACTTTATTTTTTGGATGGAATGAAATTTGATATTGCTAACTTTATTAAGCATTGCATGACTTGCCAACTCGTAAAGGCCGACCATCAAAGGCCCGGTGGGTTATTGAAACCTTTAGACATTCCTGTTTGGAAGTGGGATCAAGTCTCCATCGACTTTATTGGTGGCCGCCCCTGTTCTCGTTTGGGTTACGATAGTTTGTGGGTGATTGTTGATACACTTACAAAATTCGCCCATTTTATTCCCATTCGGTCTAATCAGACCGTACCTCTTTTGGTCAAACTCTGTATTACAGAAATTGTTAAATTGCATAAAATTCCTACTTCTATTATTAGTGATCATGATCCATTATTTACTAGTGGATTTTGAAAGAGTCTTCAAAAAGCTTTGGGAATGAAGCTTAATTTTAGCACTGCATATCATCCTCGGTCCGATGGACAAACAGAGCGTATGAGTAAAGCTCTTGAAGATTTCCTTCGTGCATGTGCTCTTGATTTTGGTGGAAGTTGGGAAGATCATATTTCTCTTGTTGAATTTTAATATAATAATAGCTTCCAATCTAGTATTGGTATGGCACCTTTCGAGGCGCTTTACGGAAGACCATGCCGATCTCCTTCTTGTTGGCTTAAGGCCGGCGAGAAGCTGGTATTAGGTTCAAATTTTATTCATGATTCCATAGAAAAGATTGACCTTATTCATCATCTGATGAAAGAAGCTCAAAGTATGCAAAAATCCTATGCCGATAATGTAACGAAGCAATTTTTCGACGCCCAATACGACCACTGTATTGAATGCCGCGCAATCGAATGCCGGAGAACCAAACCGTTAGTGTTAAAGAAGAAGAAGATAGAAGAAGAAAAAAACAAAATTTAATATTTCACAGTGGAACAAATACAATAGATAAATAAATAATCTTTAAAACAAAACACTATATCGGTTTATACATACATCATCAGAGTTTACAACGACACCATACATCACTGACAGTTATTATAACTTGAATATATGAAAACTGACATGCACCAACTCCTAAGCAGCGAACACTATATAATATAATTGATACGGCTTGCCATCCAGCTTGAACTCCAGATCTCCACAGCAATTTCTTGACTTCGCTCCAGAATAATGCTAACCTGACTCTAGGCTGACCGTGTGGAAAATTGTGGGCATCCAGAGTTTAGAAAGGGAACAATAAACTCTAGGTCAGTCATGGGACTGGTGTGAAACCTTAAAAATAGTTATTTTCACAAAGAAATAAAAATAAATACGCTATGCTTTTGGAAAATGAAACTACCGTAAGGCCTCCCCGCACACACACAATGCAAGCGCACAATTAGAGGGGATTTTTCCTTATGATAGTCAAACATGCTTGATACGCAAAAATTCTTTTTAATATTATTATTAGTGCATGGTGGAAAACATTTGCAAGAATAATATTAATCTTAGCCAGTATACGTACCGTTATAGTATGCCTGCTAAAGCTACCATATTAAATGGCAGGTTCTACCACTAAAACCGTACAAGGCGCGTATTGGAGATTGGATTTCCAACCAAGGAACTTCCTATTGCCGCATGGGTACGCCTTTGGAGGGACGCCCCGAGAACCTAACCGGATCTCTGCCAACACAAGTTCGGGTTACTTCTATAACTAGGTAACTACTACACGAGTATGCCATCCCCCGGTCGTTTGCGACCTATCTTCAAGGATCCTCAACCACAAACCAACAACAACAAAGTATAATAAATTTGCAGCATCAACATAGGTAAAATACCTGGGCTCCATACCATGATACTACCCTTTTCCAGAAGGAAATGACATACCCTCAGGGGATGCTACCCCCAAATAACCTTGTCACATCTTTCCTGTTTCGACCATTCTGGGTTGTGAGGCTCGATGAAGTCTCGTTCACATAGCTACTCTTTTCACAAAAGCCATGCTTCGATCAACAAATGATTAGCAGCACTTCGTATGCCACATTACATAATTGGGAATATATCATTAGTAACCATCAAGTACATAACCTCTGAGCTCGTACGTCTCAGAGAAGGGTATTAAGTTAAGAGAATAAATTCTTCGCCACCAACAGAAATGTAGTTGATAAAAACCAGCTATACATCTCAAAGTGTAACGTCAGACACACATCCATACAAGTCAGTTCCGGGATCGAATGGAACCAAAGGAACTTCAAAAGAAGCCCATGCGATCCGTATATTCACTTATCACGTTCGGAATCCCCATCACAAAGGGTGATAAAATCTCTATACTAGAGCAACCGGTGCAGAGACATTCGATAAGTAATCCTTTCGCTTTCGAAAATACCCAGTCTTGAACACCATCTTCAAATGCAATCCCATTTCGTCGTATCATTATTCGGAATGAGTTTTATGACACAAAGTCCTCTCCCGGCTAATCCGAATAATAAGCGCTTGTTTTAAAAAAATAAGTGTTCAATCAGATTTCAAACAAATCACAACAATTTCGACATTGATCTTTTAAGCGAAAGATCCATCACTATCACAAAGGTTCAATGTTGTTTTCGAATATCCATTTGGAATCCGACCCCCGGTCGCATCGAAATTCAAATGCCAATTAAAGGCCAATATTGATAGTCGGTTATTTAATTATCAATCAATAATTCACAACAATCACCAATTTTCAAATAATTTTCCCCAATTATTTATTTTCAACATATCTTCGCTAGATATATTTTCATATTTTAACATTTTGAAAACAAATTTATAATCAATTTCCACATTTTAATTCTTTGAAAACAAATTTCAATTCATTTACCTTAGGCGGAAAATATTTCCAAACATTTATTCATTTCCACTGAAAATCTGCCGAATTCAAATACTTTAAAATAATTTAAATTACTTATCCAAAAACATATATTTGGAAACATAAAAACTATTTTGGAATACTCTTTTTAAAATATTAGTTATGAAATTTTATATCAATATCTTATATAAAAACTTCAAGTCCAAACTAGTTTTTAAAATAAAATTAGTAGATAGAGTATAAATATTTAAATATCTATTTTCTAAAACAAATATCAATTTAACCTTTAAATTATCACTTCTATAATAATTTGAAATATATCTTTACTTTAAAGATTTTCAAAATAACCTAAGTAAATAATTTCTCCAAAATATTCTTTCCTTAAAACCATCTTTACAACTTCGATTTATATTTATAAACTATATTGAAAATATACTTGGCTTTCCAAGGAAAGTACACCTTCCATTCTAAAATGGTTCATTCAAATCAATTTGTAAATCTTTCTGGATTTATTTTAAATTTACGTTCCAAATCCGTAAATTCCTTTCCATACTTTTTTTTAATATAAAACAATATTTATTTTTAAAACATATTTCCCTTTCCTTTTAAAATTCCTATTGTGAATTCAAATTCCCAAATACCCACTGATATACGATTTTAAAATTGTTTTCCAAATATTCACTTTCAACATCAAATCAATTCTCAAATTGATTTCCAAATTTATTTCAATTACCAAATCCAATTCCAAATTGATTTCTAAATTTATTTCAATCAACATATCAATTTTCATATTGATTTCCCAAAGGTATATTTTTAAACACCAAATTAATTTTCAAATTGATTTCTAAAATCTTTTCAAACAGCAAATTAAATTCCAAATTTAATTTCTAAATTGTTTTCAACACTAAATCGATTTTCATTCAAACACCAAATCAATGTTCTGAATTTATTTTTAAAATAAATTCCTTTATCTTTTCTAAATTATTTAAAAACCATATTTTTAAAATAAATTCTTCACCTTTTGAATATTATTGCTTGAAATCCATTTATTTAACTTTTTCCCATATTTTGGAATTTTATTCAATAGGATTTCACTATTGATTTTCTATTTAAATTTAAAGATCCAATTTTATTTGTTTTTGGTATCCTACGATACCAAAAATATATTCGACTAAATTTTAGCCTTCAACGATTTCAATCACAATATAATCACACATAGATTTTAAATAAATCAACACACAATATTGAAATAAATTCAAATATTTTTGAGGAATCCAGTTGGATCCCTCCAACCTGTTTCCCTACATACATAGATGTTAGCACAACAATTAAATATCAATTCCACTTCGAGGTGGAATATCGTGGTATATGGGATTTATAAAATATCATCCACTATTATACGGCGCATAGGGTCTCATCCGCTATATAATGTGGGAAATCAATCACTCCAAATACATATATAATACCAATTCCACTTCGAGGTGGAATGTCGCGGTATATGGGTTTAATATAATAGCATCCGCTATTATGCGGCGCATAGGGTCTAATTCAATACAACTGATAATAAATTATCATCCAAGCACACAATCAATCAATTTTAAATTTAACTATTTAAAATTAAACTAGGGATGCAATTGAGTGAGAAGATCTCACCTTTTCTCCTTTATTTTGCAGTCCATTTCCATTTTCATTCCGGCTTGATCCTCTATGATTTTTTATACCTTGTAACAACATTATAAGGTTTTATTAATATTCCAATAATCAACAATTCAATTGCCATTTTAATAAATCTATTTTAACAAATTTTCCTTCAATACATATCTTTAGTAAATAATTAAAAAATAGTTGAACCAACTGATCATTCTAATACAATGTTTTAAAATAAATTAGTGGATTAAAAATTTGGATATGTATATTTACTTTTATCTTATTTTTTTATAAACTCCACAACAATTAAAAAATCCCACTTTTTTTAAATCCTATCAATAAATAAAATTTCTTTTTAAATTAAACAGGTAAGTGTGTATATGTATATACATACATATATATATATATAGTTCTGTTCAGTACTTATATACATACATACATACATATATGTGTTATTAATTTTAAATTAAACAAAACTGCAAATACCTTGCTGTTAATGTACTGATAAGTGAAATAAAAATCAATTTATTTATAAGCTTTATGCCTAAGTAACATTTAAATTAAAAAGAAAATTTTAAAATTTACCTTACTGGGCAAAATCGAACACGCTCTACCACACTCCACCAGGCGACTTCGCCTTGGCCACTGGTCCCTCTCGATGTCGTGGAATCAAACGAGGTTCCCATATGCCAATCTCTGCCTAACACTCTATCCTCCCCGAGCCCTAGGTCTCCAAACTGAGCATCCTCCAACCCAGATCGCACGCGCATAAGCTCGATGTGCTCCATCATGCCACGCATCACCTGTCGTTTCGAAGTCGAGTTTCATGAATCCCCACTTCCACGTCACTGACCCAAGCCGACCTTGCCACGAACTTGCATTCGTCGACACCGAGCCCTATCATCGCACAAGACGTCGCTGCCTCCACTTCGTGATACTCGAGATTGAGTTTTAAACCCTACGATAATTAGTGCGAGCGCCGCTACAGGCTTCGCCCCCTTTTTTGTATATTGCGACTGAATTTGGGTTTTCGAGTGGAAGTAACGCTCGACGATTTCTTGATTTTGATTTTTGAATTCCTCAGGCTTCAGCTATTGATTTGAATTAGAGAGAAAAAAATAAGGTCTCGGTTGTTTGTTTTGTTTTATTATTTTAAACGAAGAGAGTTTTGTTCGATTTTTTCTCTCTTTCCTTTTCTTTTAAGACGCGTATAAAGAAAAATGATGCGTGTTGCAAGATGAAGGACACATATTGAAAAGGTAATTACGTGTTGTTCAAGGGCTTACAACAAATACTTTTATATATTTAAATTTTAATTTCAAATTTAAATTGTCTCGATAAAGACAACACAAAATTTTGACCTCCAATCAAAGCGTGCAGTCAGGCATTTATAAAGTTATACGCCTATTCCAAACGCAATGGAAAAGGTCTGAGTCCAAATTCGATCATATAGAGAAAATAGCCTTTTGGACCAGTTAAAATATCGAATTTTCGATTTAAATTTCAACGCGATTGCTTATCGTACGATCACACAACTCCGAATGCTACGAAAAATGAAATCCGATAATAATACACTATTACGAATCCAATGGAACTGGTTTCGTCGAATTTCGAGAGTGTGCATCAGAAGACTATTTTTAAATATCGATTTAAACGATATAAATTCAAAAATGAACAAATTATTTTCAAATTCAATTCTGAAGCTTCCGTTAATCTCAGTATTATCAATATAAATTTTATAAGCCATCAAATTATTTTTAACAAGCTCAAATTGAAGATTCAAATTTTTACCCAACTTCAATAAATAAGTTCAATAACTTTAATTACTAAATCCATAGTTATATTTGAAATCCAAGTTAAAATATCATTCAAGTATTTAAAATCAATCAAATATTTTGATTTCAAATGTTCAAAATTTCCGGGTCGTCATAGATAACCGGAGAAGGAAATTAGAATTTTCTGTGGGAGATTCGGTGTTTATTCGTGTCTCGCCTATGAAGGGCGTTGTGCGTTTCAGTCGTTTGGGAAAATTAGCATCTCGATATATTGGTCCATTTCCCATCACGAACGTATTAGTTCCATGGCTTATCACTTTTTATTACCAGCTCAATTTTCTACTATTCATGACATGTTCCACGTCTCTCAACTACGGAAATGCCTTAGGGATTCCGATTCTATTACTGGGCGCTGGTGTTGAAGAAATTGAAGTTCCACCTAATTTGACTTATGAGCAATATCCTATTCATATCATTGCTATGGAGGTTAAACACCTTCGTAATAAAGTTGTTCCGCTTGTGATGGTTCAAAGGTCCTCAAATCTTAAGGATTATTCTTAGGAATCCAGAGAATTCATCGAGCGAACACATCCAGATTTACTCTTTCGAGCTCCTTGAGGTGGAATTCTTATTTCAAATTTTCTTTTGTGTTGATATGTTTTTATGGTTGTTACTCTTTGTTTTCTTCTTAAGAACTATAAGAATGCAATTTCTTTAAGGAGGAGAGTTCCTAACTACCCGCATATTTCGAATATATATTTAAATATTTTATTTAAATATAGCATTGATAGTCGGATTAAAGTCCGAAATGCTACTTTTTGTAAACAGTCGAATTAGAACTTGCGACCCATTCCATTGAGTTCAAAACGGCGTTTACGACTTTTTGAGTATAAATATAGATATGTTTGGTGTTGACTATAATTTTGGTATTTTTATTTGGGGATTTAGGTTTGGCAATTTAGGTTTGGGTTTCAGCCCACTAAGAGAACCCAACTCGTCTACATAATAACTCCCACTCCACTCCTCCCCTCTTCATTCATAACATTTCCTAACACTCTCAAGCCCTAGAAAGAATGGTAGGAAGAGGAAACTAAAATTCCTAAGCCCTAGTTTCTCTTAGGAATTCAAATTCAAGTTATAAATTAAAGAGAAGCTTATGTAAGAATCCTCTTCATCTTCTTCATCTCAATCTCTCTTCAATTTTAAGAAATTCCCATAACATAGGAGATTCATTTCATTTGATAATAGATTGAAGATCCTTGAGGTGTTGTTGAAGGGAAATCAATCTTTACTTTTTTTTAGAGCTTCACATTTCTATATTTGGGTTTAAAGGTGAGTTCTTGAACTCACATCTACGTCTGTAGCTTTCATTGTTGTAAGGTATGAATTCCCAACATTTTTCATATTCATTTGCTTTTGATTTGAATTGATTTGGTGAATTTTCCAAATTATGGTGTTTTGAAGTCAAAATCTTTAAAGATCCTATCTTGCATGTTTGGACATGTTATTTAGGGTGTATCGAAGAGCCTATAAAGCTGGGTTATCGCTTGGCATAAATCCCTAGTCTCCGACGCTTATCCGATCGCTTCCGAATGGCTTAGGCTAATTTCTTACCAGCTGAACCAACCAGACGCCTGGTTGGTAATTTCAGACGTCTGGTTATGGTCCCTTGAGAAATTATATAACAAACCCAGAAAATAAAATGGCAGAGGAAAATTCTGGATGTCTGATTTATTGGTTCAGACGCCTGATTAGGGTACAGACATCTGGTTTGTAAGTTTAGACGTCTGGGATGTTTTCTTAAATATTTCCAAAACCCAAATCTAGACGTCTGGTTGAACCTCCAGACGTTTGAAACTGTTCAGTTTTGCCTATTTTTGTTGATCCGATTAGTTGTTATCACTTTTGTCGAGACGACTTCTTTTTCTAGATTTTGGAAATATCCATTTTGATGGATTTGATATCGATTTCTATGGATTTGATTACGTCTTCTAATGTGAATTTTTGATGATCGATTGTTTTTATAATTGCTTTCTGTGATTTGTCACTTTAAAATGCAAAGGTTTCTATACTATAGTAAATATTCAAACTCTTTCACAAAAAATCATTTCACGTTATTTTTAATTCAAAGCTCGTTTTTAAAACCGTTTTTCAATCTATTAGTATATACAAACCTTTACCTCATTCGTTCTGACTTAGCAAAACAAGTGGTATGAAACATTTGCGTTTACTTCGTCGGCTAATTCTTGGACTAGTCCGATTGAACTCTTATGACCATTTTCTAGTGGAAATCTACAATTTGTTCGTAAATATTTAAGTTAAGCCAATGGTTATGAGACATGAAGCTAAACTCATTTATTTACTAGCTTAGCGTAATTCACACTTTTTATCGATAAATGGTGATTATTTTATCTTTAGACTAGCAATATGCGATGTCTCTTTGCCCACGTGGTGGACTGTGCCTCGTTTTATTGACCTTCGTCTCATTTCTTTTATGGGCTAGAGGCCCATGTTCTTTTATGGAGTTCAGTTCATCGGACGCACCATTGTTGTACTACATCGTTGTCCGGCTTATCAGGTTCATCGGCCGTACCGTTATTGTACTACATCATTGTTTCTAATTATTCGAGTTTGAGGTTCGTCGGGCGTACCGTAATTGCACTACAACGTTGTTTCGAATTATTCGAGTTTCAGGTTCCTCGGACGTACCGTTATTGTACTACGTTGTTGCACTGGCTCAAATTTGATAGTTAGCGACCATGGAATAGCGTTCCGTTTGTGATGCACGTGTTGGTGATTTTTCATGCTCCCGTTTGTGATAGGCCTCCCCCTTTTCTGGATTTCTAATCGATGATTTCTAGAATTTTTGTTTCACCAATTTTTATGATTTATATTGATAAGCTGTATCAATATTTATGATTTGGGGAATAAAATAAAGAATATGACATTCCTTTTGGTGTATGAGATTCTTGAGATATTGTATGATTTTTATTTGTTGTTAAATGTATACTTGACAAGGTATGGCATTATTGTTATCATACTTTTTTGTCATATCTCTTATCCTATCTCATTTTATCTGATATTTATAGCTAGACTGATCCGTTTATTATTTTGTTCTTAAATAATACTCGAGTCAGATCGAGGTATTTCAGGTGCTTCTACTTGACTTCTTATCAGGGTCCGTCGCCTGACTTTTGGGCTGACTACTTTAGCTTAGTAGTTTTTGTTATTATACATTCAAGATAGAGACTCCTTGACGTATACATATTCTTTTGTCTAGCACTTGTACGTATTCTTTTATGGTGTAGTGGATCTTGCATGACCAATATTTTGATGTACACTTATATGTGATATATTCATATCTATTTCCGCTTTAGTGATATGAATATCTGTGACTGATTTGTGTTATGCTTATTTTATATTTGTTTCCGAAGGTCACTTAGACACTGTGTAGTAGCTTTGAGTTTGTATCTGATGTGTCAGATTTCCTCTTGAAACGAAATGCATGTAATATTATCTGACATATCGGTACTCGCACAAAGAAATTACACAGATGGTCACTCCTCAATAACCTTATTCCTCGTGCTAGTTGACAACATTATTCCGAAGTGTCCTTGGCTAGTGTGAGTATAGAGGTGGGGCGTCACATCATCATTTTAATTTTTTAGGATATTCATCCCATAACAGTAGGTTTTTGACTGGAGCTCGAACGATCCATTTTTGGAGAAGGAACTAGGTAACCAAGGTTTTTCAAAATTCATGGCTATTCCAATTAATACAATGCAAACAGTTGTAAGTTTTATCTATATAACTTATGTAATTATTGTATTGCTTACCATGCTTTTCGTTAGAAAATAGTTTACTTGAATACATGGTGTCAAAGGCTTATTTTTTATAATTTAAGCTAATCGAAACTCCAGTTTCTTTGTTATTTTTTCATTCTTTCATAAACATGTATGAATAATTAAGGTATTTAGGATATTTGAAGAAGAAAAATAAGTGGAACCAAATTGGAATTGGGTTGAAGAGCTTAGTTAAATTGTTGTAGGAACTTTTGAAGTTTTTTGATACATGTACTGTTACTTATAGAGTAAAACTATATAATCTTATATTTATTTATTTGAGATTTCAATTTAAGATACTACCACCACACTTTATTCCCCAATATTACAACACAGTCATTTCTTTTATTCCTCACAACTGGAACAACTTAGGAAAGAACACATTATCATGAGAAAATTAAACAAGATTAAAAAGGATGTGGGGAAAAAGTGATTGTAAGATCTTGAATTAGTCAATGCTAAGCAATTTAATTTCTAAGGTTTTGCATTTTTACTAGATCTCAAAGTAGTTGTTATTTCTTACGAAAAATTCAAACTAAACCTTAGAACTTAGATGTTTATGAGAAAAGCTTAATGCAATCAATTAACACCTCTCTCTTAAGCTTCAAGTTGTCATAGTTTGAATTTTTGTCTTTTTACATGATTCTTCTCCAACTATTAGCTTTAAACTATCTGTAATTGCGTATCTAATTTAATTTTTCATTATTAGAAATATAGTTTCCATGGCAATTTTTGTGTATTTTCCAATATCATATGTTTGAATCACAGTAAATACATTTATAACATATTTTTGGCATTTAGACATTTTCATTACAAAATTATGTTTTATTAATAAAATATTAAAGTCCATGACTATTATATGTTTCCAATTGTATTTATTTTTAAATGACATCAAATATAATTCGTAGTACGTCCTTACTATTTTTACCCATTTCATCATCACAAAACTTTTACAATCCACATGTATTTATTGTTAATGCAACTATAACCACTATATACTTCCACTACCATCCATGCTCAATTAACTAACTTTCTCTAATCTTGAAAGGATGTACTTTGGATAAAGTTACTTTTATTTCACAACTTATTACTTTTTTATCACATAAATATAGCCGTTTTATTAGTGTTGTTTACAAGTTTCCTCAAATTTGCCTATGATTTAGATATTTGGTTACTAAGTCATTGACCTAATCTCAATCTCTTAAACTACAAACTTAATAGATTTTCATTCTATGGATACAACTAATTTGATCCAATCTAAGCAGTTTTCCTTAAGTTAGTAATAAAATCAAATTGGTTCAATATGCCTTTAATTTTCTAGTTATGCTTATCCATATTGTGATCTTTACAAACAAAGTCTAATTGAATTTCTTGTTGCATTTTTAGGTTAAAAAACAGAATATGATACTACTATCTGTTTTATCAATTTTGATTCCAGCAAAGAGTCCTTAAAAGAGGTCAATCAATATCCTTTTTGAAAGCAAAGGAATATAAGTTAGATAAATGCTTATTCAAAAGAAGAAGCTGATGGAAGCTTTACAAAGAAACAATAATTCTTCAAGATTTATTGGAGAAATTTGGCATGAGATCTAATGAAGTTATAGTTTTTACCATATAACTGCTATTATTTTACAATTGTTTGATTTTAGTCGTTCTATAAGCTGAACTTACAATATTAGAGCTATGACTTATTTAAGCTCACTAATTAACAATTGCTTTGTATTGACACCATCACATGATTTGTTATTTTCATATTAATTGGTGAGCGTGCAATAGGTGGTTGATCTTTTGCTAAAATTAAAGAAATTCATTATCCCATGAAAGATTTTCAAACATTAGCTCTTACCATTTATGGTAAATGAACTTACCTTTTCCACAGTTGCCAAATTCTCATATTAATCCGATGCTGAGGTTGCTGGGTTATTCTTTTCTTTTCTGTTTTGAGACTTTATGATTACTAAAATAATGGTCATATTTATATGAGGTCTTAATTTTATTTATTTTCGTACATTCTAATGTTCCATACATCGTCGACCTTTGAACTTTTTTTTGACAACCCCTTCTCTCCTGTACAACAAAAGTATTTCATAGATCCTATTAGGTTCGTTATTAATTCATAACAACCTATAATATATGTTTAATTTAAAATGATAAATTTGTTTTCATGTACATAATAATTGCTATTGGGAAGGATCCAAGCCCTTTTAAGGTTAATTTGGAAGTGGTATCTTATCATTCTATTACACATCTTAATTTCAAAATAGAATAATTATCAAACTAAGGTTATCCTGTATGACAGTAGAAATTGAACACAAGAAATACTTTTAGTAAACCTAATTGTAATATTATTTATCAATTTACTTTCTTCTTACTTTGATTTTGAATTCGTATCTTTTCTGTAGTGAATATGGAAGGACTGAATGGGTACAAATCCTATGAGTATGATCATCGTTCTCAAAGAGAGATAATGGGAAGAAAGGATCATTTTTGTAAATATTTGATTTTGGTTTAAGAAAATTTTATTTTCCAGCTTATTTCATGGATTGCTACGTCAATGGCATTAGATGCCGTATTCCCTCATCTCACCATCGTCGACCTTTGGATTTTTTCTTCGACAACCCCCTCTCTCATATACAACAAAAGCATTCATAGATCCTATTTTTAGGTTAATTATTGATTCATAACAACCTATATTCATCTATATCAATCGGGGTTAAGTTTTACAATTTGATATTATTCATGAACATTAAAAATCCTCCTAATCACCATACTTAAATAATTTCTTAAATTTTAAAGAATTTTTTATAGATGGTATGTTAGAACCGAATATTTTGTGCGAGTCGTTGTCTGCATAGTTGAGTCATTGAGTTCATTATTGATATAGATATTGAAATGCTTTTGTGTTGCTTCAATCATGTATTAAATATATAACCAAATACAAAAAATTTATAAAATGTTAGCGTCAAAATTGGGCACTAACACCCCAAATCCAGATGAAAGCACCAAATCACAGCCACAGATAATAGATAGAATGTATATAGAGAGTATTAATGTGAAGAACAATAAAAATTAAAATGAAAGCAGTAATAACACAGGATTTATAGTGGTTCGGCTGACTCTGGCCTACATCCACTCCAGAAATTTTCTTTTTATTGATGTTAGAATCAATTACAGTTACAATCCAAAGTTTTTAGAACAACAATGGCAGAATAGCCTTAGTGTAGAAAAAGAAGGGAAGCAGATTCCCGATCTTTTTTCTGATGCCCCTTCTATTGTATTTATAGGCAAAATCCTGGTTATTGGGCTTCCCAAGTGATACAGGCCCACTAAGACCTTGGCCGAGTTCACACCCTTCACCTAGACCAACCCCAAGTCCTCCATAAGCCGACCCGAAGTAGCTATGGTACTGACCTAAAGTGAAATGCTCAACGACTCAAATAGCATGACCTATAGCCTAGGCCGAACCCGAGTTGAAGTAACCTTCAACCAAATGCCGAAGCACTCCCTGATGCAGACCCGAATCATTAAGACCGATCCACACATGCCGAACTCCAATGATCGAACAACATGGCCTTCCTTCCTTTGCCCGACCGACCCATCCAATCCATCCAATCACTATCCTTCCTGCCAATCCAAACTATAACGTTCCACCTCCAATGTCGAACCATCCAAATACCGAGCCACCTTCAATGCCGAACCATCCAAGTGTCGAGCCACCTTTAATGCCGAACCATCCAAGTGCCGAGTCACTCATGCTGACCGACTTATGCCGACCCACCTTGACTGAACCATTTCAACGCCGAACCATGCCACGCCGATCCAAACCAGTCGAACGACTCAAGCCGAGCCATACTCACCGAGCCAGTCGCGCCTAGCCACCTTGGCTTAAGCACCATGATCGAACCATGCATGATTTCCTCTCCTTGACCGAGCCATGTACGACCGAACGACTCACACCGAACCATCCATAGACCAGGACCTCTTCGGGTTTAACTTCGAATCCGTAGAACTCGTCAGATCGCATTATCCTATTCCAGCCCTAACTCTCCGGTCAAGGGCTTGTATGTTCTTCGGCCTCGATTCTCCGGTCGAGGACTTTTATATTCTTCGGCCTCGACACCCCGGCCGAGGACTTTAATATTCCCCGGCCTCGGCTCTCTGGCCAAGGATTTTTTACATTCTCCGGCCTCAACTCTCCGGCTAAGGTCTTTTTACATTCTCCGGCTCTCTGGCCGAGGACTTTAATATTCTCCGACCTGGGCTCTCCGGCCAAGGACTTTTTACATTCTCCGGCCTTGGCTTTTCGGCCTAGGACTTTAATATTCTCCGTCCTCAGCTCTTCGGCTAACGAATTTTTACATTCTCTGGCCTCGGCTCTCCAGCCAACGACTGTTTACATTGTGTTCGGGTCCATCCATCGCTCTTCGACGAAGGGACTTGTAACTTGCGATCACTGCCCCATCTCACCGGTCAGGACGGTAATCGTGAGACCTGTATTATTTAATACATTGATCCAAATCCAATCATTCAAAACAAATGTTTTTACAACCAGGGAAAAGGAAATAAACGTCTGTGCATCCAAGGGAGAAATCAAAGTTTTCAAGCAAATGAAAAGAAAAACAAGATTTCATAGACTTGAGTGACACGGTTTACCATCGTCTCAGAGCATGCCTAGGGACCGTCCTCGATCTCGTACATGTGTAAGTGACCTAGCCGTATCACTTCGATTTCTATTACTTATTCAAAGCTATAAATCTGTTTAGTTGATAATAAGCTGACGTTTCCTAGATCCAGTGCCACCTTCGTTCGAGGTAGAAGATGGCCGCTCCTGTTCCACTGCCATAGCTTGATTCCTTACATACTGCTGCAGATGACCATTCCTTACATGCTCCTTAATGATATCTTTCAAATGCCAGCAGTCGTTTGTGTTGTTCCCATCTAGCTCATGGAATAGGAAATGATTTCCCGATGCCCGCTCGTATTCAAAAGGCTCCCTCATTGCCGGCCTTCGATACTAGAGGCGCCCTCGAGTATCCAAGTAAATACTTTCTAGATTTTCAGTTAAATCTATGTAAGAAGAAAATTTTGACTCCCTCGAGGCCTTTTTGAAGTGCTAACATTGTCATTCATTTTCCTTTTTCCTTTATCATCTTTATTTGGATCCTCCCTGAATGGACTTCCACCCCTTACTACATAAGCCTCATCCTCTCTCCCTTCTCTCTCAGCCTGCATATCTTCCTACCTCAGAAACCTTTCTGCCTCATGGTAGAACTCCCCGAGATCCCTCTGTGGATCCCGTTCCAATGATATCTTGAAATTCGAATTATCTGCAATTCCTGAAACCGCCAACATCAAAATCATCGATGGATCAAGCCGATCCACCGAAGCCACCACTGCATTGAATCTAGTTAAGAAATCCCTAAGCGACTCTCCTTTCCATTGTTTCATCGATTTCAAAGTCATCACACTTCTAGGTCGTACATTGTGGACATGAATTTGCCTCATAAACCTATCAATCAGCTCCGTCCATGTGTCGATAGAGCCATTCTCCAACTGACTGAACCATAATGCTGCAATATGTGTCAAATACAAAGGGAAGCATCATGCCATGACTTCCTCCGATGCCCCCAGCACTTCCATATGCCTCATATACCTCGTCGAGTGAACAGTGGGATTCGTTCTCCCATCATACATCTCCTGTGTTGGTAGTTTGAAATCTGACGGGTTTCTTGCTTGCCTGATTACAGGAGCAAAGGTAATCCAATTCACATCCACCAAGTCTTTATTTTCCAATCCTCCTCTCGTGGCCCGCCTAACCATCTCACCAACCTATCACTGTTTCTGAGCTGTAGTCCTTATATGTTGCCTCTAATCTGGCTCCTGAGTCCATGAGGGAATCCTCGGACCTGCTCTCCTAGATGAGCATCCATTCCTCTATCGATGCCATATTGTACAGCTCCACCTGGTACTCCGTCTAGGATTGGATCAAATGCTTCGATGGAGTGCCCCTAATCCTGGTGTTGCTTCTGATGGTCCTGCTCTTTTTTGAATTCTGGTTGCTCCGTGCTTCTGACCCCTATTTTCAGCATCTCCTGCAGTTGCATTCCCTTGACTCTACACTCAAACTTGTGCAACTTATCAAAGTAGGTTCTGCATCATCTCCTCTTGTCATTTTAGCATTATTTCCGTCTCGTCTCTGTTGATGAAAATCGAGGCCTGATTATCTCCCGAGGAAGCCTTTTGACTCCCCTCATGTTTACTTCATTCAGTCCTCTATCTTCTTGCTGATTTCCTTGCCATAGCCTTCCAAATCCAAGTCCTTAAGATTTCAAATCTGAAATCCAAGCTCTAGAATTCCTGAGTTCAGCTCTCAGTGAAAGCACCATAATGTTAGCGTCAAAATTGGTCACTAACACCCAAAATCCAAATGAAAGCACCAAATCACAGTCACAGATAACATATAGAATGTATGTAGAGAGTATGAATGTGAAGAATAACATAAATTAAAAAGAAAGCAGTAATAACACATGATTTATTGTGGTTCGGTTGACTCTGGCCTACGTCCACTCTAGAAATTTTCTTTTTATTGATGTTAGAATCAATTACAGTTACAATCTTGAGTTTTTAGAACAGCAATGACAGAGCAGCCTTAATGTAGAAGAAAAAAGGAATCAAAATCTCGATCTTTTTTCTGATGCCCTGCCTGCTGTATTTATAGGCAAAATCCTAGTTATTGGGCATCCGAAGTGATACGGGCCCACTAAGACCTTGGCCGAGTTCACAACCTTCACCTCGACCGAGCCCAAGTCCCCCACAAGCCGACCCAGATTAACCATGGTACTGACCCGAAGTGAAATGCTCAGCGACTCGAAGTAGCATGACCTATAACCTAGGCCGAACCCAAGTTGAAGTAACCTTTACCCAAATGCCGAACCGAAGCACTCCCTGATGCCAACTCGAATCATCAAGACCGATCCACACATGTCGAACTCCAATGGGAAAATGGCATGGCCTTCCTTCCTTTGCCTGACCGACCCTCCTTAGCTGACCTGTTAGGACCGAACCACCTTAACGCCAATCCACTCCAGCCAATCGCTATCCTTCCTACCGATCCAAACTATACCGATTCACCTTAAATGCCAAACCATCCAAATGTCGAGCCACCTTCAATGCCGAACCGTCCAAGTGCCGAGCCAACTTAAATGTCGAGTCGTCCAAGTGCCGAGCCACTCATGCCAACCGACTTATGCTGACCCACCTTGACCAAACCACTTCAACGTCGAACTACTCCATGCCGATCCACTCCAGCAGAACGACTCAGGACAAGTCATACTCACCGAGCCAGTCGTTCCGAGCCACCTTGGCTTAAGCAATATGGCTGAACCATGCATGATTTCCTCTCCTTGACTGAGCCATGTATGACCGAACCACCTTGATCGAACGACCAATACCGAACCATCCATCTAGTGGACTCAAACCTATCGTATTCTAGTCTCGACAAATGAGTAGTTGATTTAGTTAAATCGCATGTCCATGGCCTTGCCAAAAGGCGGGTTAACATTAAAAAAACTTATAACAGCAAATAAACCAACACAGGAGGCAATATGTGGATGATTTCCTTACAAGTGGCAATAGCATAAATCAATAGTAGGCATAACTTTACAATTCTTATATTAGCTGTAATCTTTTATTAATGCTGAATTGATTTATTTTTCTTGCTAGAAACTTTTTGTACTATGTTTGAATAAATCATTAATAAATTTCAACTATTTAATATCAAGTTACCATTAAAAAAAGATATAAAAATCAGCCAAGATCTGTTACTCCGATTTTGAGTTTTTCCTTTTGTTTATTTTATTCCTATGTGTTGATGACTCTTTGTGGTTTTGAACATAAGAATAAAGTCGAATGTTGAATTATTAGTGACTAACATTTGCATTTGTCTGTTTAAATTATTATTTTAAACATTTCGTTTTGTTATATACACTTCATAATGCATATTATATGCATTTATACTAGATAGTTATCGTTAAATGTTACTTTATATTGGTCAAATTGGTGCAAAAGTTCGTGTTTAAATTATGTTTGATATGTATATTTTCCTTCACTTAGAGATTCATATCTTTTTCTTTTACAACAAGGTTGACTCATAGTTTCGATGCTTATGGATTACCCATATATAATCCATGCTGAAAACTGTTAGAATCTATTATGAAAATCTAATACTCATTCATGACATGCTTTTAATCTAAACCTACTGCGAAGTTGATTACTATAAGCATGATTGGTCGTCTTCAATGCATATTGGTTAGATTTTTATATAGTTTACTCTAAAATGTTGTACTGCATAGCATTTCTTTTTTCAAACTTACATCACGTTTTACTATGAAACATGCATTCATAAGGGAACCATTCATATGAAATAGTTATTTATTTTTACATTTGGAGAATACTAACATGAACTGAATGAAGGTTCTAGGCTACTTTTATATTTCATGTTTCTTCCTTTACCTAAAATACTCTTTTATTATTTTGTGTGACTTCTTTGTTAACTATACCATACCTTACGTGATTCATTATGATACATATTTTTCTCACTAATATCATGCGTTATATATGTACTTCACTACGCTCAAAACTTGACTGCTATACATCATAGTCATACACACTATGAATGTACATAAATATATTTTAATGCACGGCGGCGATAGTTGCATTTTTCTCATTGATTAATAATAAATTCTTGTATATATATATATATAACTTACAAAATTAGTTCATTGTTTTACATTTGAATATGATATTGGTTTATATTTTTCGACCTAAGTAGAAGTGTTGTTGTTGTCGTCGTCATCGTCTTCTTCATTGTTATCAACATTATCGATATGAATTTGTTTCTTTACAGCAGAATTTACAATAGGGCATGGCAACTAGCATGATTCATCATCATCATCATTGGTATTAATCCGTTTCTATAGATAAAAAGTTATACTAAGCCAAGCCAAGTAGCAAGATGACTATCAATTTTCTACAACGTCAATATTCTATGTATTGATGTCCACATTTACATAGAAATCAATAACTGAAGAGTTCAAAAAATATTATGGGCTATAGAAGAGTCAACAAGAGCCATTAATGAATGTTGTAATAGAAAAAGGGGATTTATGTTGTAGACATAAAATAATTAAAGCATCTTGGTATGGAGATCATGTTGTGATGTGCCTAGAAAGCCAGTTAATGGATGCCAATAGAAATTCATATGCTATTTTTTTTATTTGTATGTATGATAATGATTTATATGGTATAGATTTGATGTTCATTTTGTACCGTTATTTATTTTTATAAGGTGCAGTTCTAGAAGAAAATCATTAGATGGTTAGAAGTTCCTAATCCCACTCAATTATAGTACTTATGTTCTTGGTTGACATGATACCATGGAAAGATTCAAAATAGAATGGGTACGCATACTAGATATTTTATATACAAGGATATGTTATTAACATGTAATCATGAACTTAGTTAACTATATTTCATTTTTCCACTTCACATGCAGTACTTTTACTCTAAATATTATTCCTCACCATGTATACCCATATGTTCTTAACAAATGTTTTACTAGTCTACCTAAATAAGAGATTTTTACGACCATAAATGAGTAATAATTGCAATTAAATTCGTTTTCTTCATTTTTTTGCTCGTATATTCAACTATAGCCTCTATAAAATACATCACCGGGTTAATTTTCTTTTGTATATTTGTATGAACAAAAATTCCCACTTTTACTCCTGCAACTCATTTTTAGTTAACATAAAAAATTCCTTATAAAACGTTTTTAACTCCACAATCAACTTATTACCGATGCCGGTCGCAAGCCTGAACCAAGGAGGAGAGGAAACGATATATAACATTTGCATTTTACTATGCCTACATATAACATTTTCAGAATATAAATGGTAGACCAGAATGTGAAATATATAAGTGCATGTTATTAGAAAGTTATTTATATTTCACTTATATCATGCCGTCAATTTTTTTTGACATCTATGTACATATTTGTGACACTAACATAATGGCACCATAATTTATAAGTCATCTATATAGGTAGTTTAATGTTTCATTCTTCATGCATCCATCTTTCAAATGTCTACTTACATATCAAACAAAAATATATTTTGTACAACTTTAATTTAGGGATTTAAATGTCACTGTATCTTTTAATAGTGCTTTAGTGAATGTTGTTTAGTAAATTTGTTCTTTACATTATCTTAAAATCCAAGACAAAATCTATGGTTTTTGGCTGAAGGGTGGATGGAAAATATTATTACCACACATGTACTGGATCAATTTTGTGTTATTAATAGTGTAAATGACTAACAATGCAAATTAACAGCTAGAAGTGCAAAAGTACATGCATTTTTTAGCTTTTGTGCTACTAAAGGTGTTAATATGTTATAACCATGGAATCATGTTTTCAGCTACATTGATACTGTAACTTACAAATTTTAGTTTGACTGTTGATTTATTTGAGATCTTACATGTTCTATTTTTTATTTTAATGCAAGGAACCAAATTTGAGGCATACCATGTTAAATTCGTTGAAGGTTCTTTGCAGATTGTTTTGATACATCCATATCTCATACAAAGCCTTAATATTTTTTCTTCAACAAGGAATTGATATTTGAAATTTTATCTTTCCTGTAGCATTTTTTGATGCGAGGCAGGTATCAGTATTCCCGCACAACATGTAATTCTTCCACTGTGGTTAGTTTACTTAATACCCTTGATCTTCCGCTTTCTTGAAAATTATGTAAAACTATTGCAAGTTTGTCAAAGATTTATGTAAAACTCACTGAAAATTATTCAAAGTTGTAATTAGATGTTCCAATTTTCCATTTAAGATGTAAAACTATTTTGTAAAAAATAATAAAGAAGTTTGTCTATTGATCTGATGATATGCCTATAAAACATACCTGTACCACTAAATGTTTGGATGTTGATTTGAATGGCATGCTTATAAAAATAGTTTGTCTTCTGATCTGATTGACATTAAAACAAAATAGTATATACATTTAACCTGTATTAATTTTTACATTAATTTTGTGCCTTTCTGAATCAAACTTAGCTTACAAATTTGTATACCGATCTACATATTCTTCTATGTCGAATTTGAGTCAGTATAACAAGATATATGAAATATGCACTTCAATTTCTTATTTTTATAAAAAAGAAGTATTAATGTTGGATTTGCCAAAATAGTATTAAAAACTTGACCAATAAACTTGCATATTCTATAAGCTCGTAGTAAGAATTAAGAGGCTGCAACTAGGTCCATAATTATGAAGTAAGCTTTATTATGCATGCTACTTCTATGACATTAAATTAGGATTTCATCAAAAAGTTCATTTAAGAAAAAAGAAATAAAAAAGAGTTATGTGCACAATCTTATATGCCTAAGTGTCAAGTGTCATTTAAACCTTAAAATGGACCCCAAGAAAAAAAGACTTCAGTGTTGAGCCAACGACAATCTTATATGCACAATTTCTATTGTAGAAACTGCGCTATATTATGATACTGGCACGTTTGTTTAACTCGTGTTCTGACTACATTAATTATGTCAATTTAATTATATAAAATGTGTGTTAATCTACAAAATGTGTTTCCTCACAAAAACACACTAAAAATTTAAGAAGCAAAATAATAATTATTAGGATTGACCAGGACATGTTCACGAACTAAGGGCTACAAAATAGTAATTATCAAGTATAAATTGCATGTGCATGCGTATATAAAGGCTAGAGATATTTAATTTTTACCTCTAAGTCTAATTTTTGTATGGTCACAGCTCTTTTATTTCAAGTTCATTTGATGATGCTTGTGATTAAAAAGTGATAGTGAAATTGATAGGTGATTGAGAAAGAATGGTGTTGGAGGTCTCAAACTGATGGTGCGATTCGCTAATAGGTGTAGGGTATATTTGGAAAAATTTAGGGCGGAAATCCTATTCATTAAATTCTCGTTGTAAATGGAAGAGATGAAGCCATATTGTGAAGCGATGTACTTAGATACATTTTTGATCACTCACACACTAAAAGAGCATATGCATGTAAAGGTACACGTCTTATTTTCATTTTCAGCAGTATAAAATAAACTAAAACAAAAGAAACGAATGATAAAACTTTAGTATTATAAAAGAATTAGTTCTATGACTGTTCTTCAGTAACCTCGGTCTTCTGGGGAGCTACCTTAGGTTCAGTTTATATTGGAAATGGTATTGTTAAATCTACTTCCGGAAGTGTAACTATAAATGAATGCATATTGTGATCAAATGCAGGTATACCTGGATGAGAAAATACACTCCATTGGTGTTTTCATTACAAAATATCTTCAATATCGAATATAAATTCCATTTTATTGCTGAGAAAGAGCTTTGATGTCAATGCAATAATTATCAACAGAGAGAGAGAGTGATTGGTTTTACATCGTTTCATTTTGAACTTTTATAGCCCATAAGGTGTCGCTAAATGGCATGGGGCTAACTGTATGTATGAAGCTATCCAGTTACTACGAAAAACTTAATACCATTGATTTTACAATGGTAAAAGGTCATATCACCATTCTTATAAATTATTTGAACTCCGTCTAAGAAAAGAAATGTTAAAATGTATTATTATTATTGTGTTCATATATACAGTTTGGGATAATTCTATGGTTGGCTCTTACAAATTTTAAAGGTTATTGCAATACATCCATCCCTATGCATAGGCTAGCTGAAGACTTGCACACACCTAAAGTACATCATCCAGTCCTAATGCAATATAAGACCACCCAACCGATTACTTACAATGATTAAGTGCAAGTGGTTTTTTTATCTTTCTTTCTATTTTGTTGTTCTTTATCATTAGAGTAGGTATATATCTGACTGAGTCCATCATATATTCTAAGTTTTCAAATTTAGGCCCGTTATTTGTGAACTTGATAAAGATATGTTAGGACCTAAAAATTGGTGTATTATAAAAGATAATTGAGACATTGACATGCCTGAAAATTTGACTTAGTTAGAGATGCCTAGTTCTCAACCATTAATACAACTGTTATGACAATGGAAGCCGTTATCAAAAGCTCAAAAAACTATTGCAGTGCTAAAATAGTTGGTACTTTAGTTCTAAAAATTGGTTCATGATTCATGGTGTGATAAATCTATTGACTAATAATTCGTATTTATTTTGTTTTGTTTGAATATGCACTTCAATTATGATCAAACGATGTTGATGTAACAAGCTACAATGTTAAGGTCCTTAATTTTTTTTGAAAAAGTTAAAGTGGTCTTACACTGATTTTATTATCTTTGTTTTGTAATGTTACATGTAATGATATGACACGGTGATCAAATGCAGGTCCACCTGGACATGCATATATACTCGTATACACACACTCATACACAAACTTCATGATGAAAATTTCAAATCAAGCGCATAATAAATCCAATCAAGCACACAAAATATCAAATCAAAATATGGAATCAAATCAACACAAAAATCAAATCAGCCCAAAAGCAAAAGAAAATAAAAAAGAGAAAAAATAATATGAAGAAGCTTGTACATGCACAGCCACCTAGTGTGTGGCCATAGCCACCCTATACTTCACTATCTTCTTTCCATTCTATATATATGATCATACTTGTTCATACTTATAAAAAAGAGAAGAAAGATCTGTAATTTAAACTTTAAGGAAGAAGATTAGTTGATCAAAAAGCTTGAAAACAATGTAGCATTGTACAGCTATTTCAAAACAGTGAGTAAAAACATCTTGCTTTGTTTATTGGTATCTGCATATATTTATATAAGTATTGATCTTGATATGAATCTTTGATCTATGTCATGTGTTTATGTGTTGTTATGCGAAGATGTATATGTATGTGTGTACTAGACATGATCAGTTCTGAATAAAACACTGTACATCTTCAACGAAAACTTTTTGTTAATATATTTTGGTTAAAAACAGTTGAACATTCAACTTTAAAAATCAATATCTTCATATCTAATTAGTTTTAAATCATGATTCAAAAACAAAAGATGTTTGTTTTTGAGTGTAGAACATTATAAAATTGATTTCATTCAATTTTATCAAGTAGAGAGAGAGAAAATGACATTTAACAGTGAATGGGTCATATAGGGTCGAAATTTAACTTCCATAATTTAATGAATAAATCATATAGTCATGATCGTTGTTGAAAACCATAATTTTTAAATGTTGTTTGAGAATTTTTAGTGGCATGTGGAGGTAGCAAAGGAGAGATGATCAGAATTGGGTGTAATGGCAAATTACGGCGATAGAGTTGATTTCACGTCAAGGGTTGGGCGTCGAGGAGGTTTAAGTGGTGGCGAACCTGGAAAAAGCGCCGCGGCGAATTCTGGTAAAATGTGGAGGCGAGACGAGGAGGATTTAGGGTTTTAGGGGGTGGGTTTTTGGGTTTCGTGTTTGGAGAAATGGCGAGGATGGAGGAGAGGCGGTGATATGTGCACCAGGGGGAAAAGGTAGCGGAGGATGCGGCGAAACTTGGGTTAAGTTCTGGAGAAGGATGGTGGACGTGGGTGGTGTGGCAAGGTGATGTGGTGACATGGTCTTCATACCAGTATTTGGGTGGAGTTCGAAAATTTCAAACTAAGGATTTCTGCGAGTTACCAAATGGTTAGACGTGGAGTTGTGGTCGTAGGCGATTTGCTGGGATGGTCGGCGGCAATGTTTATCGACCGAAGGCGTCGTGTACATGCACACATTCGTATGGGATGGGTATGTTTAAAAAGAAAATTTAAATAATTATTTTATGTAATAACCTATAAATTTTTAAACCCTATTTCTTCTTCATTTAAAATCCAAACGACGCATGAATTTTTGCATCGAGTTCCTATTGCAAAATATTTTCATCTGGGTTAATATTACCGAGTTTTCTACAATGTAAAATTTAGTGATACAAATGATTGAAGTGAATAAATAAGTAATTTCTTAATTATTAATTATATGTTAATTAATTAGTTTATTATTAAATGGACTGTTTAAATTTAATTGACTAAGAATAAATTTCTTTGGTTATCAAGTAATTTGGGTTAAAAATATAACTTGTCTCGGTTAATTGAAACCAATTCAGTTCTGATTTGTAAAAGGATTTAATATTAGTTATAATCGTTGATTATAGTTATTGATCTATGCTTTGGCTTTTATTTAGATATTATTTCAATTATCTTTGTCTATGCCATTAAATAGCCAAATAATACTATTGTGTTAAATTGAATTGGATGTGGTTAATTGGACATTTGTCTAGTGGAAGCAAATCACTGTTACGCTAATCAAATTAATTGGACCCTGTTTAGCTGAATATATCACCATTCTGCTATTATTAATTAGATAAGTTAATTTAGACATTTGTTTAGCGTAAATAAACCTCATTCGGTTATTACATTAGTGTGGACACTTAATTACATTCCAATTGGTTAGTAGTGGATAAGTGTGATAGTAACGATTAATTGTTAATTGTGAGTTAATTTACATATGTGATGTTATGTAAAATCTAGAATTATAACTTAGATAGTTATTGAAATTAATGGCGACTTAATTAAATACCATTTGAGTTATTAAGCCTCTTTTCAGATTTGAAAGTTGATTCTTGAATTAAATTTTTTGTAAGGATAACTATTATTTATTAATGAGGTTTTATGGATGATTATTAATTATTAATGATATTTTAAGGATAATTAATAATTATTTGATAATGAATTAAATCTAATTACTTTATAATTCTTAAAAGTTATTTCAAAGTATTTAATTATTGTTTTCAAAGTTATTTAATTATTTAAAATGTTTAAAAGTATATTTTAATTATTAATTAAAGTTATCTTATAATGATTTGATTTAAAAGTTAATTATTATTTAAGAATTAATTAATGTTAATATATTATTATTTCAAAGATAATTTGTTCAAATATTAATATTGTTTTAAAAATAATATATTATATAGTAAACTGTTATAAAAGAGTATTTTCCTAAATTAAACTTGGAAATTTATATAGAAACTTTATAGGTATTATTTTGGGATAATTATTAAAATAAAAGATTTCGGGAAGTAATGGTATATTTTCATAGCGTAATTAGAGGGTAGAGATTGCCTACAGTTTGGGATGTTTTCGCTGGGATAGCGACGTAACCATTGTGCAAACTATAATTTATGATTGATTGCATGGCGTATATCGAGAGGCAGAGATTGCCAAAGTTAAGTTTGGTTTCTCTGGGATAGAGACGTAACCATTGAGCTACGATCCATGATCGATACCGAATGGTGCTTTCCGTATTTATGTTAGAAGTTTTCAATTATTTTGGAAGATATGATTTGTTAATATATTTATTCCGGTAAGATAAGTACATCACTGTTTTTGATAAAGAGATTTAATTTACTGAAATTAAATTAAATGAGGCTTAGTGATATTAGTGGAAATGAAATCTTTGGTTGAATGTTTGTTTATTTGATAGTTAAATAACTGACTATCAAATCTTGCCCTAAATATGTAATCCTTCTTAATTTTGGTGGTACAAAATTATTCCCTACTTAACACTGAAGGATTTTAGCTCTGGAAATATCTAGGAGAAATGCAAGAATTATATGGTATGGTTACCATCAGGTTGCTATGCTGCATGTACAGACTTGTGGATTTTCAAGGGAAATTGATAAGGAGATCCATCTACTTAAACGGTTAGGGGGTGATCCCCGATCTTGTATATTACCTGATTATTTCCTAAAGAACCGGTCTTGAGCATTCCGGAAAGGCGACAAATGGTATTTGGAGCACCCAGGAAGTGGAGAGTGTACTCATAAGAGATTACTAGAAACCCATGACCTAATTCGAAACCATATACAGTTAAATGGAGGAGATGCATTATATTTTGAGACGTTGAAATCCATATATGGTTCTGTGAATCATTGGAGTGTGGGAATCTGTGTGAGATTCCAAGATCTACTGAGATGTGGAATTTAGGGTGTGATTCCATGACCTGTTAAGGTGTTGGAATCCTTGTGGGATTCCATAATTTATTTTGCAGACGGTGCATAAGCTGGAATGCTGAACATAGCATCATTAGTGGAAATGACTAAAACCTGAGGTAGGATGCATAGCCAAAGGGCCTAGCTAACCCATGCTGGTGTAGTCGTCTCTCTTTCTAGCAAGTCTCTATCATTTATTTTATGCATGCTGAGAGCGATTCACTCGGCCTTGGTGGCCAGTTATGTATTTTCTATGTACCTCGGCAAGACAAGTACTGATCCTCGGAAGGATAACTCTGATACTTGTATAGGAGGACCGTTCTTGAACATTGAGGGCACCTCCGTGGAAATCCTACATAATTACCAAACAAGCTTATCAAGTTTTGATTTTATTACTAGTATCGTTGTGATGTACACAACATATGCATCATAGCTATTTGTTATTTTTACTTGGGCGATTAGGCACTATTATATTATCAGATGACTCTCTAAAAAAGAGTTTTGGTTATTGTAAGGTAAAAACCCATCCGTATTTATTTACGGTAAGGTCTTACGAGATACCTTTGTTTTTAAAAGGCTATTAAACTTTAAGAATCAAGTTGATTGTGTTTTCTCATACTGGTTTAACTAGACTGACTCGGCCGCATTTTTTTACTAAATGCTTGGGTCAGACCGAGCATATTTTCTAGGTTTAGATGGATATTTGGAGCTCCATGAGACGAGCTAGTGGCTAGAGTCATATTCACATAGATGATTATATTTTCGTTGCTTCATTGTTATATATTATTCAGCAATTGTGAGGATAGGTTATAACTGTCTTTGCTGAGATAGGTTAGTGTACTCTGATTGATGTCTTTATGTGTGTGTAAATTATAGATTTGTTTTAGTATAAAGGATTGTTATATATTATAAATTATTCGTTCAACTGTGAGATTATGTGTTGTTTTCGCTTTGGGCTAGACATGTGTGTTTTATTATCAGTTTAAACTATACGAAATAGTGGGTCGTTATAACTAGTTGGGTTTGCAAACCCCATAGGGTGTAGTCAGCTCCTCCTAGATGTAACTGGGCAATGCATTCGGTCTTAGCGAGACCAGCTATGTTTTTACATCACTAGGGATGTATGTTGCTTTGGAAGGATATCTCTGATCCTTGTGCAAGAAGTCCGTTCATGAAGTACTAAGGGAACCTCCATGGAAATCCTATACAATTAGCAAATGCACCTTATCGGTTTTTGATTATATCCCCAGTATTGTTGTGATGTACACTCATGAGCATCACAGCTACTTGTTTATTATTATTTTCACCCTCGGACATTATTATAATATCATTGGATTTTATGATATAAATATTTCAGTTATCATAAGGTAAAAATCCATCCTTGTTTATCTATAGCGCAGTCTTATGAGGTACCTTTGATTTTAAAAAAATTTGCAAGTAATAATAAATAAAATTCCTTGTGATTTGAATTTCTCATGCTGGTTTTACCAGACTGACCTAGGAGTTGTTTTCCTATAATGGTTGGGTCAGACCGAGCATATTACAGATTAAGTTGGAAGCTTTGGAGCTTTAGGAGATGAGCCGGAGGCCCAGAGACGTATTTGTGTACTTGGTTATTTTTCCATTGCATTCATTATTGTATTTTTTAGCAATTGTGAGGACATGTTGTTATAACCATTCGGGACGAAATAGGTTAGTATACTTTGATTTATTTCTATATATACACATATTATAGTTTGTTTTTGTGCAAAGATTTGTTATATATTATAGGTCATTCGTTCTACTTTGAGATTCTATGCTGTTATTTTTCTTCTTTTCTTCTTTCTTCTTCTTTCCCCTAACTATCTGCTTTTCCGTTCAATTTTAGTGGGTCATGCATGGTTTATTGGCCGCTTAAACTGTATGGAAAAGGCGGGTCTTTACAACGTGGTATCAAAGCTTAGGTTGAGCGAACGCCTAGCCTTTGGTGGGGTTGACTCATTTGAGATAGAATAAGCAAGATCCTAGGAAGAGTTTGAGAGTATATATATAAGAGTGTGTATTTGTTAGTGATATAAAAATATTTATATCGTATTGTTTGATCTGTTAAGTGGCTTAAATATTTCGGTCGATGCATTTGACCAACGTTATCGATAGGGATTTTCTGAACACTCAAACAAGACCAATTAACACAGTATTGTTTTAAAATGGATAAATGAAATAATTTTACTTAAGATTATATAATATATGTATATATATATATATATAAGAATAATTTTTCATAAATTTAATATAGTTATTCTTGGTTGTGCTTAGTTGATAGAAATGATAATATTCCATCATTATCATCTAGGATTTGATCTGTTACACTCTCCACTTTTGAGCATTGATAATTATAGGTTAATCTATCTAGAATCTTCCTTTTGAAACCTCGGTTGGATAGATAGGAACTTTTGGGAACATTAAAATGAATTCTTTGTGAAATTAGTTTCACAATTTGAACATAAAGTGTTCATTGATAATGTTGGGTTAAAAATTTGATTTCTCAAATTTGTTTATTTAATAGAAAATTTAAATATTTTGGAAATAGTTTTCTTAGAAATATATTTAACTATAAATATCATTGAAAAGGAAAATAGAATGTTTCTGAGATAAATACTTGAAAAATGATTTATGTAAGGAGCTAATTTTATAAGAGTTGATTTATGGAAATGTATTTTATAAATAAAAAAAATTTGAGAACTTAAATCCTAGTGCCTTTGGAAAATAGTTTTCAAAATTTTAAGAAGATAAAAATAATATTATTTGAAGATATTTGACAAATATAGGTATTTTACGAAGTAATTTTGTTTTAGATTTGCGTAGGTAAAAATAGATTTTGATTAAATCCCAAAGGTAAGATTTAGTATATAAAATGAAAGATGTATATTATTATTTCAAATGATTTATAGGAAAAGAAGTATTAATTTTACTTGAAAGAGTTTAAAATATAAATATTTTAGGAAATAGTGGCTATAGTTTACTTAAAAATATTTTCAAGCATACATACTTTTGAAAAGAAAATTTTAAAGAAACCGTGTTTCCTTTGGATTTAGTTCGGGAAAGGAGTCCCAAATTGTTTTGTGGTGATCAGAATAATCTTCTAAGTGATGGTCGGATGTTTGCTTAGGCAAATGGTACTATGCACTTAGTGAATTATTCCCTTTGTCATTGTATGGTTGGGGCTAGTTCAAATTCGGACGAATCCAAAGTAAGTTGGAAATTGATAGTTTGATAAAAAAATATTTATTTGGAAATATATTTGTATTGTTTCAAAATGGATTTGAAAAGAAGGAAGTGCTTTTAAGTCAACTAGTGTGAGTGGCTTGAAATAACTAAAAATGGGTAAGGGATACGTTTGGATGGTAAATGTCTTGCTCGAATATTATTGTAAAGGCCCGAAAATCCACACAATTCAAGCTGAACAATAAATCACACATGTCCAACCCAAACCGAATAGAAAACCGGATCTTTATGGGAAAGAAAGAAGAGAGAAGAAGAGAGAAGAAGAGGAGAGAGTGAAACAAAAACAAACACATAATCTCATAATCGCAACGAAACAACATATAATGTAATATCAAAGAACTTTACAAAAGAGAAACTGTAACCTTTAATAGACATAAATCAATCAGAGTATAAAAATCAAATCACAATCATCAGCCTGGACATTTATAACAACATGTCCTCACAATTGCTGATAATTTAAACAACAATGCAGCAGAAAATAAACATACACATGGAATATGTCCTAAAGACCTCCAGCTCATTTGCTGAAGCTCCAAAGCATCCAAATCTGAATCTGTGAATATGCTTTGTCTAATTGGAGCATTGAAAGGGAAGAACGTCCCGATCAGTTTGGTAAACCAGCGTGAGAAAACACATCTCAAATTTATTTCAAAGTTATAAAACTTTTCTTTATCAAAACAAAAGTATCTCGTAAGACCATGCTGCACATATACATGGATGGCTTTTTACCTTACGATGAACAAAACATTTCATATCAAATCCTATGATGTTATACTAGTATATAGTATACAAATAATAATTAACCATAGCCAAAATTGTTACCGTTATTAAATTCTGGAATATGTTAGGCTCTATAAACAAAATGGCAGGCATGTAGTGAAGAATGGATCCCATACAATGGTAGGTAAGGGACTACCTTTTGTACAATACGTCTCTAGAGTAATGTATCGAGAATACACAAACAATCCTTCGCATTTGGCAAGACCGGTCTATCGTTGTTTGGCACTCGTACATGGCCTAGATAGAAACCGAATATATCATCACCCCGATCATTACCGATCTATTTGAGACGTCTCATAGCATACACCGCATACCCAATATATAGAGGGTTATCTAGAAAGGTGATGAACATACCCTAGTGATTGTGAACCACATAGCCTCACGGTGTACCCTATTTAAGCCATTATCAGGTGATGAGTCTTAAGGTAACGTTTACCTTTCACATAGCACATTTCACTTTGAATGCCACAATTCCATTCCTTTAATCACTATCGATTTTCATAAACATACAACCTCTAAGCTCGTATGTCTCAAAAAAGAGTGTTAAGGTAAGATAAGTTTCCTTCTCCGCCACCAAACAGATGTACATTTGTAAAAGTCAACGTTGTGATTTCAAAAATGCAATGTCAGACATCCATCCATCCAAGTTTCCCAGGAACAGGACAAACCGAAGGCACTCTCCTATCACATCCTGTCCGGAGTTACCCCTAGAATTAGTAGCGAGAATTCCTTACTTATCGTAGATTTTCATAATGAAGCACTACTGCCACTATACATATATGATATGGTTAATTGCACCCCAAGGGACTGGTGGCAAGTAGCCCTGTATCATGAAGATCTCCATCTTCAAAATCATCATCATAAACCTGCACTTTCGAATGCATACACTAGTCTAGAGTGGTCTTGGATAAATCCAACCCCGGTATCTCTGGACCAATCATGAAAAAGAGGCTCCTTAACGTCATATGGAAACCAAGTCCTGGAGACTTATCACGATTTCCAACTCTCAACTTGTTATCCTTTGGCCAAGAAGGAAGCTCGGTAGATTAGAGTACCATAGACAATTCGCACTACTCAAATCAACATTCTTAATCCAAATGATAATCAACCATACTCAGTCGGCTTCGTGCTAAGTGCACAACTAATCGATTCCCATATCAAGTCAAGGAACCAAAAATTGCTAAATTTTGATAGTCAGTTATTTAACTATCAAAGCAACAAACAATATCTGACACATAAGCAGTCATTAGGCCCATTTAATTGATCTTTTGTTAGTTAAATCAATTTCCAAATATTTACTTCAAATTATCTTTTAAAAAAGATATTTCCTCAAAACCATTTCAAATCTTTCGATATTGGAGAACATTTTCATATACTTATATCAACGGTATAAGTATATTTAATAACACTACCATTTTAGGGACATGCCAAATTGATTTCCATAACCGTACAACTCCAAAGTTTGTACGCCTCCGGATGGGTGTTAAGTAAAGGAATAAAAGTTCCTACACCACCAAGCCTTTAGTAGGATTATAAGAACCAAATCGTGTATTTCACAATGGAAGGTCAAAACATCATTTATTGGGTCAAAATGAATGTTGCATATAACATTGTTACGACAACCCAAAACACTAGTATAGGGATTTGATTAGTTATATATATGAAAATCCTATATACCATTTAACACATTTCCTTTTGGAAATCATTTACTGTAACAAGTGTTATAGTCCATGCTTTCCATATTTCTCCGAAAACGTCTATTACAACATTAATTGTTGAAATCTATGTTTTCGATACATACCTCATTTTAAAACATTTTTCAAAACAATTAAATTCGATTTGAAATTATTACTTTCCAAAACATAAATGTATTTTCTTTACGTAAAAATCCATATTCAAATCTTAACATAAATCATTTCCATATTTATAAAATTATGTTTATAAATCTCTTTTCGATTTTATAAAATCTCTTGATTCATAAAATTCTACTTATAAATCATTCTTTTATAAAAACTCATTTTACTATCAAATTCCATTTATAAACCCATTTCTTTATAAATCTAACTTATTAAAAAAATCCACCTATAAAATATTTACAAATTCCAATTATAAATCTATTTCTTTATTTACAAAATATCCTATTTATAAATCTTTCATATAAACCATTCAGAACTCTTTATTCAAAGTATTTCATAAAACTATAATCTTATTACACCAAAAATCATACTTTTTATTTGTTTAAAATAATTCATTCTTTTTAATAATTTAAAATTTATTAAAACATATATACTTCCAATATCACTTTGTTCAATTCAAAATAACTATTTTATAGTATTTCAAAATACTGAAAATATGGCCCAGTGCTACCATAGCACTAAATAAGCAAAACAAATCTATGTCATCAAATATGGCATCCATCACATCATATATAAAAATATATAAAAAATAAATCAACAATGTGAGGAATCCTATTGGATCCTTCCAACTTATCCCCTTGCACACAGATAGCATATAATCATAAAACATAAATCAACTGTTTCAAGGTGGGATTCGCATACAAAGGTTCATCCGCTCTTAATCAGGAACGCAATAAGGCCTCATCCGTTCCAATAGGTGGGAATATATCCAAACCCACTAATAAATATAGTATATCATCCAAACAAGCAACAAACAACATAAATAAAATTATTCCCACTTATAAATAAATATAAGCAAGCCAGAGAGATGAGTTTACTCATAAGAATTCCAAAAATTGCCAAAGTGCTCCGGTTTGGATTAAAATTAAATGATCGTTCAATTTAACCCAAAAATTTTATTAGCTTAGAATCCATCCAATCCAACTCCATAGCATAGTACTACTGATACGATCGCAGAGCAATTTGTCGCGCTCAAAACCGACATCATATGAATGAGTTATGAATTTAATAACTATGAGATAATTAAAACTATAATTAACTTAATTAAATAAATTTAAACTTAAACCTTTCTAACATCTCTCCCTCTCATTTTCACTTCCACGCACACACGCATTTTTGATTTTTACTTCGATCGAACATCGTAACCTGACCATGAACGCCACTGCCAACCTGCCGCTTGTGCTAGGACGCCGCCATAGCCTATCGCCTTGCTCGCTCCATGCTCGTATACATGATGAAATTGCATCGAACCCAAACTGCTACCTTGAACACAACCCACCGGCCACCACGTGACGAACGATAATGATCCGATCATTGATTAGCTTCATATCGTCGTGCTCTACATGGTTAGTTGAAGTCGTGGCCTAATTCGGCCTCTAGAGGCTCCGATGAACTATGGCAGTTGGATGGTTAAGTTTTAATGGCGGCTGAAAATTAAAAGCTAGGGTTTTGGTTGCAAATGAAGGGAGTGTATGGCGTTTTATAGGAAATTTTCGCGGTATTATTCATCCTTGAAAATTTCAAACTTCAAATGAAGCATACCGTCTGGCCTTTCGTATGTTATACCCCTCTTCTGAATACAATGGAATATATACCGAAAGCCAATTCCATCATATTCTGAAGATAGCTTTCAAAAATCAAATTATTTAATTTCAAATCCTTTAAATAATTTCTACGCGTTTCAAGCTCCACGACTAAACGATGCGTCCGATCGCCATAAATTTCGACAGCATATGATAATTCACTATTACGGGTTCGATGAAACTAGTTTCATCAAAATCCAAGATAGTTCCCTAAAAAGCTACTTTTATATGTTAATTAAAATGAGTAATTTCCAAAATCAATTTAGTCACTTTTAAATTCAATTTTAAAGTATACTATCTTTCTTCTTATTCAAATAAAATTTAAATTAAATTTCGAAACCATTTTCATTCACATTAAATTCAAGATTCAATTATTTAAACAACTCAAAATATTAAAATGTAAAGATTTAATTATCAAATAATTCGCTACATTTGAAATATAAATTATTTAACTTATAAAATTAAATTTTCCATATTTAAAATCAATTTAATGTTCCAAATTCAAATGACTGAAATTTCGGGTCATTACAGTTATCCTTCTTGTAAGGAGTATATGACTGTTTGGTAGTACCCAGCTCCTTGGTATAATTTTAGGGTTATTCAAGCTATATATATATATATATATATATATATTCTATGGATTGAAATATGTAGTATCATTTCAAAAAGTATTCTGATTAAAAACCGGGTGTTTAAATTACTTTAGTGAATTCAAAATTAAATTTGAATTTTATAGTTGTATATACCCCCGTGATGTGGTAGGTATAATACAAATTTGTGAACTTAAATTCTATTTTATGAAATGTTTTCGTAAATATGGAAATAGAATTGGTATTGGTTAGGACCAATAACATATGTACGTACGTTGAACGTAGATCATTTCCCTTTCTCATATAATTCTTAATCCAATATTTGAGTGCAAGGCTTTGAGGTGTGAAACACCATTCCAAATAAGGACCTATGACTTGATTTTTTGATGGCGAGCATTTGGTGAGGGTTCTCAATAAGGAACCAAAAATGTTTTCTATCATATTTTATGGTTATGTAAGGAGAATGGAGGTTTCTAATTAAGAAGCATGATCTGGGTCCGCACCAGGAAATTGAGTAAGCGATGCTAGTTTGGAAGGACTGTTATGTATTTGAGTAGTGATCGAATCAGATTTAGTGTATGAATGATCTATGAACATCATGCGAACTTATGAACAATATTGGTTGTTCATGTGGTGAAATTTCGGGAATGAAATTATTTTTAAGGAAGGAAGAGGATAACGACTTAAAATTTCATTACTTTGATTTTTGGAATATTTAATTAGTTTTAAATATTCGATTCGAGGTTTTTATTATAAAATCTATATTCAAATAATTTTCTGATCTTTGGTGACATATATTTAATTTAATCTATAGAAATTTTCCCTAATTTTAATTTGGAAAAATATGTAAATTTTCTTTGACATATTTTGCATCGACGTTGGTATTTTTGAAAATTTACAGAATTTGACAACTAGTATACTTTATTATTGTTATGTGATTCTGGTACCTTGTTGTACGCAATCGTATTTCAGTTTCTTGTGTTTGTGGCATGTACACAGACTCGGTATTGTATGATGGGTACTGGGATCATTCTAAAACGATGCATGCACACCTTAGTATGTACACAAGTACACCATCCTTTACACTTAGTAAATATATTGTTTTCCTTTTTCCCTACATTTCTTTCCCTTCACTTCAGCAGCCACAACAACCACCCTTGTCCTCCTTTGATTTGAACATCATTCATGAATTTGGGTTGATTAGCTCCGGACACACACACTATATGCCCACATCTTATTTTTCTTCATTTTATTCATCTTTGTAAAATTTCAAAACCACGAAAATAAACTCTTTTCCCTTACTTAAAAAAAAATAATTCTTCCCATCCGTTCGATATTAATCAAAACTCTTAAATACAAAGTTGTTTGCCATCGAATCTAGTTTTTTCAAAATTTATCACGTTCGATTTCGTCGAAAATTGAGCAAGAAATCGTCTAATAACAGTAAGAAGGAAAAAATGTTCTCAAACTTCAAAAATTCGTATCTCTTGATCTGGGTTGGATCGTTCAACGCCGCTAGCACCGGCGAGTTCGTATCGAAGCAAAGTATGTTTGGTGAGGTTTTGGAGTGATTCCGTGATGAGTATTGAAGTTCAGTGATGGCTAGGGTTAATTTAATTAAAGATTTGGTCGTCGATTCATGAATTGGAGATTGGCATTGTGTTCGTGGAGGAGAGGGGCTCGAGTGATGAATTTTTGGTGGATTTCGATGATCAAAATTGTCGCGACTTTTGCGACATATAGCTTGTTTTATTGATGGTGGGTTCGGTTGGTTTCGACTAGGGAGGGTCAGAGGGGGTGATGATGGTTGCATCATGATGAGGAGGTGATGGCGGTTGCGTGGGTGGCCTTGGCGAGTTGGATTGGTGGGCGAAGCAACTATGCACGTGCACATGCATGTTCGTGCATTTCGTTTCCAGACATTTTCAAATTAGGGGAGGAAGATGATATTGTTCATTGTGGATGCAGATATTTGGAGTTGGGCTTGGGCCGAGCCATTAAGCTATGTTGGTGAGTATATATATATAAATTGTTTTGTTTTTAATTATATATATATATATATATATATATATATTAAACATGTTAACTTTGAAAATTCATATCTCATTCATATTAAATCCGGTTGACCCATGTATTTTTGCACTGGGTTCGTATGAATGAGTACAATGTTTTAGTGTAACTTGTTGATAGTTTTGGGCATGTAAAAATTTATGACATATTTAAATGCACCGAGTTTAAATTACGTTCTTTAATTAAAAATGTCGTTTAAATTTATATACCTTGATTATAGATGTTTATTTGGTCAAATAAAATATTGTTGAGTTAAGTTGGATTGAATATGGTAATTGGATATTTGTTAGCGGGATAAAACCCATTTCGCCAATAAAATTAATTGGCCATTTAATCAGCAGAATAAATTCCCGTTCTACTATTTTACAGATTTGGACATCTAATTATATATCGTTAATTGATATGTCACTTTAAACAAGTGATATGTTAACCAATGACGGCTAAGTTTTAAATTTATTTATCTAGTCATTGATTATGTAAATATTGGTATTGACTGTTAAATTGAATGAGATAGTAGCTTGTTTAAGTACCTTAGAGATCATTGAGCCTCCTTCAAATTTAAAAAGTTAAATTTTGATTTGAAAGTTATTTTAAAGATAATTATCATTTAGTAATAAGATTTTAAAGGTGATAGATATTTATTAATAATGTTTAAAAGATAATTAATAATTGTTTTAATAATGATTTAATTTAATTATTTTATTAATATGATTGTTAAAGTTTATTTCTAAGAGCTATTTAATTATTATCTTAAAGTTATTTAATTACTGTTTAAAATGTTTTAATTTAATTATTTATTTAAAGTGATTTAATTATACTTTAATTTTTAATTAAAAATTATTTATTATATTGATTTAAGTTATTTAATTATATTTATAGGTTAATTGATTTTCATATTAATATTAGTTTAAAGTTAATTGATAATTGTATTAATAATGTTTTAAAGTTAATTAATTATTATATTTATATTGTTTTGAATTTAACTTATTTATACAAAAATAATGCTTAAAGTTTGTTTAATGTATTATTAATGGATTCAAAACTTATTATTTAAGATTTAATTAAAATGAAATAGAAGGATGTTTAAATAATAATTTGTTATTTTATGTTATTTAAATAATTTATGGTTTATCAAAGAAACCTTAATGACTTAAAAGGTTTATTAAACAAGTTTTTTAAATATGGGAAGAGTTTTATAAATGGTTCTAGATATTTGTAAATGGTTTATAACAAGTTTTAAAGATCTGAGAAGGAGATGTTTTATAAATGGGGTTTTGAGATTTATAAAGAATGTTTTATAAATAGATTGGAGATTTATAAAGAAATTTATAAATATATTAGGAGATATTTATAAAATAAAGAGGCTTGGAAAGAAATGGTTGATTTTCATGGCTTAATTCGAGGGGTATGGATTGCATACATTTTACTATGGATTCGCTGAGATTGCGATGTAACCATTGAGTGAATTGCGATCCATGGTTTATACGGAATAGTGCTTTCCATATCATTTTCAAACATTTTCAAGTATTTTTGAAAGAAATGGTTTGTGAATATACTTATACCGATGGGATAAGTATATTTGCATTTTTATAAATATTTGAAATGTGATTTTAAAACAATGAAAGATTAATTTAAGAGGCTTAATGGTTTCAATAGGAAATGAAATCTTTGTTTGAATGCTTGTTTATTTGATAGTTAAATAAATGACTATCTAATCTTGGCCTAAATACGTAATCATTCTTAGTTTTGGTGGTATGGAAATATTCCCTACTTAACACCGAAGTATGTTAACTCAGGAAAAATCTAGGAGAAACACGGGAATTATATGGTGCAGTTACCATTGGCTGTACGTATAAACTCATTATGTTCTTCTAGGATACATGACAAGGAGATCCATCCACTTAAATGGTTAAGGGGCGATCCCTGCTCTTATATATTATTTGATTATTTCTTAAAAAACCAGTATTGAGCATTACGGAAATCGACGATTGGTTTTTGGATCGACTGGGAAGCGGAAGAGTGTACTCATAAGAGATGACTCAAAATCGTAACCACTTCGAAACCATATATGGTTATATGGAGGAGTTTCGTGATATATTAAGATGTTGGAATCTATATGTGATTCCGAGACCCATTGGGGTATAGGAATCTGTGTGTGATTCCAAAATCTATTTGAGATGTGGGAATCCATGTGTGATTCTGAGACTCATTGGGGGTATTGAAATCCATGTGGGATTCCATGATCTGTTTTGATGGCGGTGTGTGAGCTAGAATGCCGGACGTAGTATCACCAGCGATAATGTATAAAACTAGAGATATGGGGCATGTCCAGTAGGGTTGTCAAACCCATGGGGCATAGTTGGCTCCTCCTAGACGTTACTTACAGTTGTTATGCATGCGTGGGGCGATGCACTCGGTCTTAATGAGATCAGCTGTGTTTTGGTACATCAGTGGGGATGTATGTTGCTTTGGAAGGATATCTCTAATCCTTGTGCAGGAGGACCGTTCTCGAAGTACTTTGGGCACATCTATGGAAATCCTACACAATTAGCGAACTCGCCTGATCAGTTTTAGATTATAACCCTAGTAATGTTGTGATGTACACTCATGAGCATCACAGCTACTTGTTTATTAGTATTTTCACCCTTAGATATTATTATATATCACTGGATTTTCTGATATAAATGTTTTGGTTATCATTAGGTAAAAACCTGCCCGTGCTTATAAGGGGCGTGGTCTTAATAGATACCTTTGATTTTAAAGGATTTTACAAGTTGTAATAAATAAAATTCCTTGTGATTTGAATTTTTTATGCTGGTTTTACCAGACTGACCCAGGCGTTATTTTCCTATAATGCTTGGGTAAGACTGAGTATATTACAGATTTAGTTGGAAGCTTTGGTGCTTCAGGAGAAGAGCTGGAGGCCGAGAGACGTATTCACGTACATGGATATTTTTTCGTTGCATTTATTATTGTATTTATCATCAATTGTGAGGGCAGGTTGTTATAACTATCCGAGCTGAAATAGGTTAGTATATTCTAATAGATGTCTGTATATACATGTATCACAGTTTGTTTTCATGTAAAGATTTGTTATGTATTATAGATCATTCGTTCCGCTATGAGATTATGTGTTGTTATTTTTCTCCTTGTCTTCTTTCTTCTTTCGCCTAACTGTCCGCCTTTTTGTTCAATTTGAGTGGGTCATGTGTGGTTTGTTGGCCTCTTAAACTGTACAGAAAAGGTGGGTTGTTACATGATGTGTAAACCTTAACATTTGAATAGTTCAATATTAATCACTGATCAAATTTACACCAACGAGTCACACAATCGAAATGATGAATTCTTTTTAGATCGAATGATTTAATTAGTTCATAATTGTTATATATTAATTAAATTAATTAATATTTATGAAATTTTAATATAATTTAAGAAACAATTATTGTGTATATATATTTATAATAGTTATAAATATGTTAATCAATATGAGATATTGATAAGAAATTAAATTAGATTTAATTACCATATTTGTTAAGGCTTAAATTGCGTATTAATCCATGGATGTGGAAGAACTATTTGGCTACAATTATTTTATAGGGATGGCCAAAAATGGAGGCAATATGGGTTCAAAATAGATGGAGAAAATTAGGAAAGAAAAAGGAAGGATATGATCGTCTTTTCTCTCTCCCAAACATTATACAGGCCTCTCTAACCCCAACTAAATGATACATTTTGAGCTGCCTCCATCTTCTAAATTATGGCCGCCATTACCTTCTTATTGCTACTGAAACAAAGCTCCATTTATCCCAAAATTCTCAAATCAAATTCAAGTTAAAACAGAGCTATTTAATAGTGGTAGGTCGCTGATTCCAAACTAGCAAACTGACTGATCAAAGAACAATTGGAGAAAGAGAATTCGCTATTTCAATGTGGACTTGAGGGAATATGTAGTAGGCAATATTTATTTACATAGATATTAAATAGATTACCATGTTTTATAATCTGTTAATCATATATGCTTGTAGATATTTGCATATCGTTATTATTGCATTACTTATGTTAGATTTTTATATGTAATGTTGTTTTCACAATGAAAATTGGTTATGTGCATAAAATTTAATATTCATATTCATAATTTTGTTTGTAATATGATATTATAAGTTAAACAAATTTTTTGTTTAATTTTATATTAGTTTACATTCATATAAATATTAATTTGTGTATTAGTACTCACGTACAATTTGTATTAAAGCATATATGTTTATATCTACTATATAAAATTGATCTAAAAATTTTCTCATACATATTTATATTTTTTATGAATTATAGGTGCAGAAAATAATTTTATTATTATTAATATATCTTCATTAATTAATTAAGGGTCAAAACTAATTACTAAATCATGAAATATGCATAATAAAATATTAAAATCATATTAACTTTAAATCTCTGATATTTTCTAACTAAAATAATTATATTTTATACATAAACATATATATATACACACTCATACTTATATTTATATTTATGTATATATATAATATATTATAAATTAATTTACTATTAACTATTATATTGACTAGCTATACATATATACATACAAACACACGTAGGATCGATTTCACCCTAGAGGGGGGAAGGGGTGAATAGGGTGATACTATTTATCATAAAAATTTATTATGGAAGCATATAAAATAATTTCAGCATAGATAATACCAGAATAATAGCAGCACAGATAATACCAGAATAATAAAAACAGAAAATAGAACACACAGATTTACCCAGCTTCGGCAAAACCCTTCCTACGTGCTGCTCCTAAGGTTCCTACAAGAAATTAAGCAGCCAGACGCTTACACATGTAAAATCATGGCATCCGCTATCGAATAACCTTAACTCTATGCTCAAAACCTTACCACAACTCAGCCACTGAGTTGCGAATTCTCAAACTACGCCATGTAGTTTGTCCCCTAGTCACACGACTAGAAATTAGAAAGGTTTAAAAGAGAAAATACAAATTTAAAAACAAATTAAACACAAAACCCTATTTTAAACAATAATGCCCAATTAATAATATAAAGGAGCCTGCCCAACTAAAAATGATTCCCCTATTAATTTTTATATTATCTTCGGCCTAATTTCTTTGAGAACAAAAAATGGCAGCTTTGCTCATTTGTTCCTCTCTGATAGAATTAGGACTTTGAAAATTCGAAGGCGCAACTTTCTGTTGATCGATCAGACATGATTCTCGTGCTTGCTTTGACAATCAATTGTCTTATGATTTGCGCACAGCTCCTTCAAATTATGTTGAGTTTGAATGATACTTGAACTGGTATGTGTGTCTCTTTTTCGATCTATACTATACTCGACTTGATTCGAGTTCCTAATTAATGTTGTGATCTATGATATGCTTGAACTCGAATGGATTCGTAGCCGATGATGTTAAACATTTATATAGGGTTCGATCCCTTTATTTTCATTCAAACGAATTCATTTGAATTCGTCAATAATTTTGCTCGGCCGTTCGATGCTGTTTGGATGTTGATGATAATTTCTGACTTGTCCATTTCGTATATTTGATTACTTGATTTTCACGGCTTGATTTCCTTCGTGGCCACTACAGCTTGTTTGATTTCTGACTTGGTTCGTTCTTGTTTCCTTAGTCATCACGGCACCGACTTTGGTTTGAAATCTGCAAACTTGATTTTGTGAAAATATTTTTAGACAAGAATTTACTTTGACTTTGCATTTGCTTGGAGTATTGACTTCGGCCATTATGTCTCTGACTTTGGTTTTACTTTGAACTATAGTTTGAAGTCTCCTCTGTCTTTGTTCGAACTTGTATCCTGCACATGTGTGTGTGTCTATATATACATATATATATGTATGTATGTATATATATATATATATATATACATGCTCACGCATGTATATAATCAGTTATATCTTGCTTGTAGTTGTTTCTAGTTTCACTGCACTACTGTCACATGTCATTGTTTCGGTTTTAGTTCATCATGGTTTGCACTTTATATATATTTTCTGGCATAGCTTCGAGTTGTAAGTGCACTTGTATTTCATTGTTGTTGTTGCCACTGAAATTTTGGTTGATGCTTCTTGTCACTGTCATCTTGTTGCACTGGTTAATTTCGACCTGATGCTTGAAGTTATGAGTGATATACTATGGTCTTGCAGTCTTATTCACACTACATATATGTTGTTTCATGTACTTGTTCCTTCAAGTTAGTTTCCATTTGAATTTGACTGTCTTGGTCATTTGAACTATTCGGTTCCATTCATTTTGTTTCACTGGTGACATTGATTGCATTGAGCTCTGGTGCAGTTTGGTTTGATATTAATTTACGGTTCATATCTGAATCTTCATTGATTTGCGTTGCAGTGATATTGAACTTGATCATATGCATGTTCACTACTGTTGATGGACTTTGTACATATTGTACTTGAGTCTGACTTGGAGCATTTTGTTGCTAGTCTTGTGTTCTTCATGTTTCACCTGACTTTAGCTTCACTTGACGTCTTCATCTTATTGTACCTTTCCTAGAGTCAGATTCCAATGTACATGTCTATTGCATATGTATACATGTAATTTTGCTTGCATCCATTCTTCACTTTTATATTGTAGTCTTCATGTTGTACTTGTATCATGTTGTCGGGCTAGAGTTTTGCATATCAGGTTCACTTGAGTCTTGATACATTGTTTTGTATTGCATGTTGTATTGAAGTTTCTCTGACCAGTCTGGGTTAAGGTGCATAGCATATTAAACTGGTTCATGTATATGCAATATGCTCCATTTGTATATCCATTTGAGTCTGGTTCCCTTTGAAATTCATGTTGATTTTTGACATCGCACCTGAGTTGAATCCAACTCATAGCTCGGGTTTGACCTTATGCTCGTGTCGTGACATTATTTTTAATGCACCTGAGTTGAACCCAGCTTTTGATTTGGGTTTGACCTTGTGCTCACCATCCCTGTAGATTTATCAAGTGTATACCAGTATGCACGGCCTTGTGGCAGGCACAGTGATATACTGTGCATGTCACAAGCTGTTCGTGTATAATGAATTCAAATTTAAATGATGATGAACAACCCAAATAACTAAGGCAAATAATATTTTCAAAATTACATTTTATTTTACACTATAAAAATATTTCACTTTCAATTTTACTACATCAGTGTATATTTTTGCAGATAGCTCAGATGCTGGATTCAATCTGGAATGAAGTTGAAGATAAATACGAGTGAATGAGTGAAATTTAGTAAGGTGCATCGGTAAATGAAAAATTGTGATGTGATTGTAATTGAAATTTGTATATAGTGAGAGCTTAAATTTGTACTATTCAAAATTGTAATAAATATTTGTTTGAATAAAATATCTATTTAAATTTAAATTTTGTGTTATTTATTTTATTCAACAAATATTTATTTAATTATATTAAAAATAAAATAGTACATCAACAAATACATTTAAATGAATATATATATATATATATATATGTTTATTATCATCAAACAAAAATCATATACTTGCACATTCAACAACACACACACATATATATGTATGTATGTATGTATGTATACATATAAAATTAAATAAACAATTTATTTTAATTCATATTAAAAGCGTTATTTTATCATTTATATATATTTATCGAAATTGTTACTTATAATATAACATCTGGTTTACATAAATATATTTTTCTATATATTTTAATAATGGAACATATATATATATACACACTTTTGTATTTATACATACATACATACACACATATAATTATTTGGAATTTATAACTATATGTACATGTACATGTTTGACAACATACAATAATTATAAAATGAGCTAATGTGTCCATTGCGATGTAAATTCCAACATCTATATACGGGCATGTTATACCTTGCAAAGATTACTATGTTACACATGTACACACAAGCACGCACGCGCACACATATATATGTATATGATACATGTATATATTTATTTATGTATTAAGTAAAACTATAATTAAATAAATTTCAAACTACAATCTATGAGTTTAAATAAAATACATGATTTTATTTAAACTAAATTTAGAAATATTTTAAATGAATTAGACTTCATAGGCCCAATAAAGATCTAATAGGGTATAATTCTTTGAAATCCACCCATACTTCCGCCGCGGGCTGGCCTTGTTCCAACACAAGGAAGGATAATCCTAATCGAATAATTCATGCGCTAGTTTCCGAAGATTGAAACTAGTGCTCGACTAGATTCCAACAACAGCATTGGCAACAAAGCAGGACAAGCTCGGTCAAGAATAGGCAAGGATAGTCATTGAAAACCGAAAACAAGTATTGTTAGACCTTCCCGATCCAAGATCGAGATTATGGAAGCGCAATCAGACCAAGGGCAATCAAATAATTTGCCCCATATGTTTAACTTACACGATTGCCTGAACTGGCGATAGAGAAACTCCATGGATGAGATTTAGTTCACAATAGAAACACATGAAAGCGTTGTAAATATTGGATATAATGTTCCCCAACAATAGGGAGAAAGGTAGAAATTTGACTATGTGGCATAAAAGTCGACTAAGGAAAACTCAGCCTGAATAATAAGAGACTTACCATTGCCCGAATATAGACAATGTCAGGAAGGTATAAACACACAAAGTTTGATTGGATGATTCAACCCCAACAGGCAGGGATCGACAGTTGCACGAAAGAAGATGACGTCAAGCACATGCTCAAAAAAGAAGAATTCACGTGCTGGTTTTCGAAGATTGAAACAAGTGCATAGTTGAACCATCACAACAATATTAGCAGCCAAGTAGGATATGTTTGGTCGAGAATAAGCAAGGATGATCATGGAGAATCTAAATCAGGTATCGTTGGACTTTCCCGATCCAAGGTCAGGGTTGGGATGACACACTTAGGTTAGGGCCCATTGGGTAATCTACCCCCTAACATTTAGCTACTACTAGTGCCCAGAGTCGTGTGAAAATGAGTTCTATTAACAGGATTTAGTTTATGGCAAAGATCACATAAAGAGACGGTGAACAATCCAAATGTTGCTCCAAGATAGTCAGCAATGGCATGGACTGGGATTCTTCACGATTAACAGTTGGTCGAAAGGGACATGACCTATTTAAAATGAAAACAATACGCAACAAGGAGAGAACATGTTTATCTAAGACATGTAAAGATCTCTAGAGCGTAGATCTTGTCTTTGCACAAAGAATGAAGAATGGAATTCTAACTATTCAAACGGTTGGAGGAATGCCAACTGGACAAAAGCAATGATTCAAACCAGTTTTTGAATGACTATCTAGAATCAAGGGATAGAAAATTAGAACATGTCTTGATCTAGAGCATGCTTTATTTTCAACGAAAGCATATTTTGGGGGCAGTCTCAATCAGGTATTTGACCAAGCTGATTTCAACCTGAAGATAGAACGTCAAAAGGAACACAAAATAATTCAAAGACTTTGGAAACGACATTAATAGGCAAGAAAAATGAAATACCAAGAAATGAGTGGAAAAAATTGACTTGAGTTTTTCAACTTGGCGCTTGGGGTCGGGCTCGAGTCGTACCTTTGCTGAACCTAGGAAAAATAAAGGAAACCTAAGTTGAGAAACAACGAGGCAAGACGATATGACTTGGATTCAAAACCAAGTCAAACCGGAGCCAAACTCAGGTCAGACTCCAAGTAAGCATTACTAAGTATATAACTTAGTACCGATTAATTTAATTTTATACGGACTATATTTTCTCAGGTCTGCCATGCAAAACTTTCATGTTAGATTCCAAGTAACAATTACTGAGCAGAAAATAGGTCGGACTCAAGAGACTCTCAGGTCAGACTCTAAGCAATCGTTACCGAGAAAAACTCAAGTCCAAGATAGAAAACTTCCAGGTAGGACTCGAAGCACTCCAACCTTTGGATGACCCTAAGCAAGGATTGAAGAAAACCCACAAACAACTCGGGTCGGACACAAAATTAGATCAACCTGACCCGAAGCTCATATTTTCGCCGACATGGTTTTCACCTTCATGATTTACTCCAACATGATTAGAACTATCTAGATTATGGTATAAAGTAACTCATCAAATCTCAATGGAAAAGGGACTAAGGAAATAACTTAGTAAAGAGTCATTTGGGTTAGTAAAGAGTTATTTCTTCTCTCCTTTTTACCTCCCAACTTCATGTACTTCATATACTACTTATTAGGAGAAATTTCACTGGAAATGGAGTCAAGGAAATAACTTGGTACCAAGACATTTAGGTCAGTACCGAGTCAATTTTGCTCCTCATTCCCCCTTCCAAACTCTGTACATTTCATGTACTACTCCAACCACTTATACAGTTTGGACGACCAATTCTAAGGGTTGAAGAGAATAATACTAGAAAAGCGGCATAACTCAATCGATGGTGAAGTGATCGCTAAAGTCAACCAATGATCGACGAAAAGAGTATGGAACACATCAACTTGAAGATAAAAGAGCAGTGCAAACGAGTTGGAGAAATTTCCACTAAAAGAAATAACTCGGCACTGAGTAAAATGACTTGGTACCGAGTTATTATTTTAACTTGATGGACTCCAAGTTCACTTGTGTGACCTTAAGCTGACTCGTGAACTCTACTGCAAGCAGCCTTTTGACCCAACACATTTTTCTCCATAAATACAAACCAGAGTGCAACCAAAATAGGATTTTCTTCCCCAGATCCATAATCGGATACAAGCTCTTTCAGATGCATAATCAGTAAAGCTATAAAATGGAAGTAGGTTAGAGATTGCCGAAACACTACAAAAATCTTATGTATCCCTATTATTTTATTTTTGTTTCTACTATTATATGCTAGATCTAGGTCTCATAGGTTCCATACAACTCATTTTTGGGTATTGATCCATTTTTGGCGTCAACAATAATAGATTGATGTATCTAAATTGATAACATAGAATAAGCTTCTATTGGAATTTATTTTGAATTGTTTAACAAAAAATGAAAATGATTTGAATAAGTGCATTTATTGCTTGAGTCAGAGAATTTTGAGAGATGCTCGTATTAATATGAATTTCTTAGCTCTTATATTGGATCCTATGGGCATCCAATGTTGCTTCTGTATTAAGGAGAGAGCCCATGCATAACCACCATGCGTGCGTCGACCAAATCGACCTGGACCCGACACTTATATTTTTGGTACAAATTTTATAACGTTCATTCGAGAACCATTCTTGTTTGATTCGTTTTTTAAGACCCCATACTTCTTCTTCTCTCTACTAAACTAGTAACATTTCTGTTTGTTCGTCTACTTATCTGATATGCAGATAAAGTAAAAAAAGAACAACAACCAATTGCTCTCTCTTCCATCCATCTTATCTTCCATTACTTTTAAACAAAAATCGTGCAATATTTCATTAAATTAGATGGTGCAAATTATGATCAATGACCTTTTTGCAGAGGTTTGTAGAATATTTCTTTTGGCTATTTTATCCTAGAGCTGCCTTGCACACCTTCGGGCAGAGCGATGAAACGACTTAAAGAGAGCGATGATGTATGCGACTCAGCCAATGAGCAGGAGTATTGTTTTGAACGCCGTCTTTAAAATAGGCTTCTCTAAAGTAGCTTGATTTGCTTTAATACATATTGAACTCTAATTGTTTATTCGATGCTAATGTTTTAGAGATCCACTGTGTCTGTCTACTTTATCATTTTATTTTGTACTATTTTAATTTTTTAAGAAAGGTGACCTAACTTTACTTATTTATTTTTGGAATTTGGTAAATATGCATCTAGTTAATTATCTTTTATTAGTAAAAAAACTAGTTTTGATCACAAATATACACATCATTAGAGCCCAAACGATGAATCCAAGACTGGAAAAACTTAAGAGGAAAGTGATTCATTAAACCCCTTAACTCAAGAACCTATCGAAAAAAGTAAGAATACAACTTGTTAGGTGTGGCTTGCATTATATTTTAGTGGGTTCATAGATTGGATTACGATTCGTCCAACATCGCAAAATATTCTAATGATTATGGAATTATGTGAAGAGATTTAGAGAACGTTTAGTTTGGGTTGGACTTTTCTTCATATTGCAACATAGTTATATTAGCTAATTATTTGTTAGAAACCATAATTATTAATTTAGAAAAGTTATTAAGCACTAGAATGGATTTTGGGTTAGTTGAGTGATTGTGTGTGATGTTGTGATGTATTGGAGGCTAATTTGTTGATATGAATGTGTGCATGCTATTAGTTAGGATCAATTAAACTGATTGAATAAGTTTTAGAAAATTTAGTAAACTAATTAGATGATTAACAAAGCATAAATAGTAATAATAAATATTATTTAAAGTAAATAAATGATTTTTTATGTGAATGGTTTATCTATAAATATTATTTATGTAAAAAATAATTTTATAAATAAAAGTAACATTTTATAATATAAGTGATTTTATAAAATAGTATAAAAGTGGTATGTTATTAAATAAGGGATTTTATAAAATACTATAAAGTGATAATTTATAAAAGAATGATTTTATAAAATAGTAAGAAAGAGATAGTTTATAAAATAGCAATTTTATAAAATAGTATGAATGAGATGTTTTATAAAGAGTATAAGATTTTATAAAATAGTATGAAGGATATATTTTGTAAAATGGTCATAAGGTTTTATGAAATATTTATAAAAGGGATACTTAATTTTTAACGAAGAAACGAAGTGTAATAAAGGCTTATAATGATTAACAAACTAGCAATATATTTTATAAAATAATGGAATTATGTTATGAAATAGCAGGAAAAAAGGTTACGCTTTTATTGGAAAGATTTAGTTAAATAAGTGCTTTTGAAGTATAAATTGTATAAATTGATGTGTTAGGATTCAAAGCTGTATGTCGAAAGCACTCAAGGGAAAGGAATAAAATTCAAAAATATGTAAATTCATGATTTATAGTTTTTAGATTGAAGATAATTTCACCACGGTCATAATGAAAGAAATGGCGAGTCATTTGGAGCTAAAAATTGATAGTTATGGACATTTGAAAGTAACCTTTGCCCATGACATGCATCCAAACGTTTAAATTTAGTGACCAGACGTCTGGATAAGACCAGGGGCAAACAAAAAGGAGTTAGCACTTTTTTAAGGAGTTTGAAATGTCTAAAACACCATTCAAACATCTGAATTTGAAATTCAGACATCTGAATAGCATTTTAGATGATTGAATACCCGCTGTTCGGATTTTCTCGATTGATCAATCGAAATTTCAAACCACGATATTTTTTGCATACAAACTTGGATCGAGGCACAGGTTGGAGTAATGTTCATCATTTTTCAAGGGTTGCTATTTAGGAAATTTTGGAAGGTTTTGAAGTAATTTGATTTTAGGGTCTATGTAGGACCTACTCTAACATGTTTTCCAAAATCATGAATTATTTTGACAAACCAGAAAGGTGAATTAAATAAGAAAGATCACATTGAGGTCATAGTTGACCGTGGATGATAATTTGGCTTTGTATGTAACTTTTATAGAACCGTCCGGTGATTTCGAGACGTGATGAGTAGAGTATTTCGACATACGATTCCATATGATGTTGCGCATATGGTGTGAGTCCGTTTCCTATGGCATAGGCCTTAGAATTTAATAGTTATAGACCATTTGTAGCACGAGTAGTTTTTTTTTCGTTCGTGCATCTTCAAGTGGCGACGTTCGGGGGATAGGAGACATTCTATCTCTATACTATGGCTATAGACCTTGGGCTACGTTGTAACAAGGGTTATAAGCTGGGATTTACTTATCATTTGTTCTCATGATACATAAATAGTGGTGGTTAGGCATGTGTGTGTATCGATTCAGGTTTGATACAATTCGTAGGTGATGGAAGATGCATTGGGAGCATCGTAAGTAGTAGTCATATATTTGTGGCCGTACCTGGTGGGTTTTGGCCTTATCGGGAGATCTATGGCTCACTAGCCTAATGTGCATGACGGTTGAGTAATGAATGGTGCCATGTTGTTTCGTATACGATAGTTTTATCGTACAACGTAGCATGATATTAAAACTGTGCTTACTTATTGGATGCAGGAGAAGAGCAGATTATGGGATGATTTCCTATCATTTTGAGATAGTTTACTTGTTGATGGACAATTCGGATTGCTCCTGAGCCACATTCGTTGAGAGGACCGGTGGGCCTTAGTAGTTTCATGTTTACTCGTATATAGTTTTGATATACAGTATTTTAATAGAGTTCCCCTCACACCAGGCTTTAGGTCTGACCTATGTTTTCTCTTTGTTTGTTTATGTCATGACAACTCTCGGATACTCGATTGAGTTGTTTGGGAGTCAGGTGCTTTTAGGGTTATGCTATCAGGATGGGGAGCTGGAGCAATTTAGATGTGTGATATAGATATTTTAGATATGTATACTTGATATTCTAATAGTACATAACATATTACAAATTTGTATATTAGACCGGCTATATCATATATTTCTTTAGAACTACATGTTGTTGGAAATTGATGTATTCTGACTTTCTATATTGATATTTATTTATCAGTTGCTTCGACCAATGTGGTCTCTTATATGTATTATACATCTTGTTCTGTTCATGTATATTAAATATATTATATGTTATCATTCTGCTGTGCAATCCTATCGATGTCTTCGTCTAGTGTTTCATTTTAATTTTACCCTGACAATTTGTCTTTTGTGGTATTCAAAAGTCAGTCGTTGATGTAAGATGAGGATTTTTGGGTATTACGAAGGATGGTAATTACAATAAACTTATATGTGCATGCACTGTATTAGCAACATTCTGTTTGGACATCAAGAGCATTGCTAATGAAATTATCGTATGAAAAGACTTTCTTTGTTATGTTGTATGATCATTTGCAATATTATGGTTTGTGGACCATAAAGGAAACCTGCATTAATGAAATCTTTACAATTTTTATTTATTTATCAGCACTTTTTCTCTTTCGAAGTTAGGTTGTAGAAATGGCTCAAAGATCAAGTAGCATTATTTTGTTCACTTTCATTTTGTTCTGATAGGTGTTACAATTAATAGGGTTAAGGGTGTGCCTAGGGTTAATTATGTAATTTATTATATAACTTAGCTCTTACAAGAGAATGTGATTTGCATGATGTAAGCATTTGGTTTCTATATACACAAATATACATACATTCATATGTATGTATGTATGTTTAACGAGTAAAATACATTTAAAATATATGAGTAGAAAATCCGGAGGAGAAGTATTTTATCGATTCTAATTAGATATATGTATATTTATACCTTAATACATTAACCAATATAAGTATAACACCAGAGGAGATATTTTATCGAATCTAGTTATATATATATAAGAATATATGCATGTATACTTACACCTTAAATGTTCCTGTTCAAAATTTATTGGAAAAATAATATTGATACAACTATTGAAACTAGTGTATGTATGTAACTTTCTTCATATGAGGGATAGTGATTTACTCATTTCCATTACGGGCACGTGTAACGGTCCGCCTATAATAGTACTTGAAAACCTAGAAGCATAACAACATATAATTTCAAAAATACCATTAACGAAGAACCGTCGGGATAAGGCTAATAAAAGAAAAAAATCACAAAATAATGTAAATGTTGTGCACATATCTCACACAGGGGATGAAATAAATTATAAGAGGAATGTCCAAAATTATTTACTTATAGCAAAAATAAATATTAGTTCTAATGGAAAAGGGAAATTAGGCAACACATACGCTATAATATACACAAAAGTTACAACATATTTCAAATGCAGAAAATATAAATAGATATATACTGCTACGAAATTTACTCTAGGGTTTTCGCAGCAACTCTATTTAGAATATCCGACATGCTCTTAATATCCTAGGGTAAGGGATAAAGAGAGGAGTCAGATAAAGCGAGTAATAAGAGTCAATTTCATAATGTATGGCAGAATATGTAAATGCAATATAATTGCATTAAAATAAGGAAATACATAGCTCTTTGTTCACCAATTGCACGAAAAGTTAAGATGATAATAAAAAGGTACATAAGCCTGATTAAATTTGACAAAAGCCGATATTAATGCCTTAAAGGTTAACCGACAAATGAGAGGCAAATATACCTAGGCATTATGCCTTGAGATCACAAGGGATAAGTGTATTCACCTAGGTAAATAAATTGATACAGTTATTACCTTAAAAAAAGTCTATGTCAACTAGTCACATGAGATCATAAATAGACAAGACCAAGTTTTAGCATTTAACTCTACAAAGTCCATATATGTGTGTGTGTGTTAGAACTGGGCCAGTTCGCTGCTTAATTTATAGGTGAATTTCAAATTTTTTTACCATATTGGACATTTAATAGGCTTATGTAGTCTAGCTTATTTAGAACATTTCCAAATTTTATTTAATAAAATATTTTATTTCATTTAAATTTATAATATGATGTTGTGTAAAATTATGTTATATTAAATATATGTGTATTATATACACACATATATGTGTATGTATGTGTAACATAAATCTATGCAAGATATAACATGTCTATGTATAGGTACTGGGACTTACACTACAATGGACACATTAGCTCATCCGATATACAAATGTTTGTCCAAATGTCCGTTTATATATACTTTTATATAAATATAAGATGTAACATGTCCGTGTTTTATGCCGCAACGGATACATTAACTCATCTGACATACGAATGTATTGTCCAAATGTATGTTTGTACATACTTTTATATAAATATAAGATGTTACAAATATTATATACATAAACTAAATTTTATTTAAATAATTTTATATATAAATATATAATTATATTTGTTTATAAACATAACTATAAAAATATCAATATTGTATAAAGTTATATCTATATGAAAATACGTTATTTATTTGTGGAATATATTAAATAATTAATTTTTCTATTATAAAGCCGAAATCAGCATATATATATAATTTTTATATTTTAATGCACACACAGATATATATATATATAATATTAAATACTTATTTGCATATATATATATATATATTATAATAATAAAAATAACAAATATAGATTAATACTTAAAATAAACAAAATAAATATTTAATAGATATGTATATACACCATGTCATGCGCAGGCTAAAATATTTTATATATATATATATATATATATTAAAATTAAGAATCATACGAAATTATTTTAAGATTAATAAAAAATAATTTTGAAATTAAAATTTGAATATTCAATTTCTTGTAAATTCTATATGATAATTTTGAATTTTTGAAAATTTGTTATACAACTTTACAACTTAAAACCAATTAAAAATCTAATTTTTAAATCTCGGTAAATATTAAATATCTTAAAACTATAAAAAAATGGATTTTTTATTTTTGGCCAAATGTATAATAAGTGATAATCAAATTTTATAAAATACAAAATTTAATTTATGACACATACACACGCACATATATATTATAGTTATTTATATAATCAATTAATTTAAATATTATTTGAAATAATATATAACTAAAAAATATTTTGTTTCTGCCGAAATTATTATACATATTAAAATTTATATATAAAATTATATTATCATATTTTACATAATTATAATATGATACTTGAAATAAAAACTATACACACACACACATATATAATTATTTAAATGAAAATTTGTTTTTTTAAATATTGAGCTGTGTTGCATATAGAAACATATACATGAATTTTTTTGATATAAAACATATATACATACAACCAATCAAAATTGTGACAATATGTTAATATATCAAAATCGTCATCTAACTAACAATATAATATATTATAAATTAACATTATATTTATATATATTGATTTATATTCATAAACATGTTAGGATCGTACCTTATACTCAAAGCCTTCAAGCACACCTTGAAATGGTGATATAAACTCCTTAAAATAATTTCGAATCCAAAAGAGTGCTAGTTCTTGAACATCTAACCATCGACTATCGAACACCATCCCAAAATCTTAAAATCAATAACTCATAAACCACTTGATATTAGCTCGAGCCGTCAACTGCAAAGATGTTCATTTACATCCATTGTTTTTTAAAAATTATCCGTTTAACGTTTTGTCAAATGTGACGATAGAAATGGTCTTATTACAGTAAGAAGGCTATAAAATGAATATTTGAAAAATCCTAATATGACCAATGGATTGTATTAACTTGTTCATCACATCGATTCGTGATTTTTAGTGGTATCCGGGTGATTTTTAAGCATGGAATTTAGGTTTGGTGCAGGTTGACCAAAATTGGGTGAAGTTGGGTTTTCTGGCGAACTTGTTGGCAATGGGTGGAATGGTCCGGGGTGGAGTAGCTTCGTGACTTAGGGAAGCCATTGGCAGAGTTGTAGGGACTCCGATGGGGTGTATAGCACGGTCAAGTTTCATATAGGGTTTAAGGCTGCTGGATTTTTGGTTTCAGGAGTCAAGGTCATGGCTGCACGTTGACACACCGAGTGTGCTCGGTACTTGTCTTGACATGTATGGATGGAAGGTGGTCCTAGTGGAGGTGACGGCATCGGTGTAGGCAGAGTGTAGTGGTGTCTTGAGGTCGCTTTTCAATTAATGTGCTTTTTCAATTTTCGATGGGATGATAGAATTTTTTTAAGGCTACTGGAGATGGGGGGGTGATAGGGTAGGCATGCCGAGGAGGTGAAAGGAGGTTGGTAGGTGGAGTCGCATTGACATTTGGTGGAGTGGTTCACCTGTATACATGACCGATGCATGTCGTGTATGGGTTCAAGCTAATTGGGGAAATCAAGTTTGGGAAAGATGGAGAAATGGGTTGCATTGGTGATGGAGCAGTTATTTTTTTTGGGTTGGGTCTAGTGGGCCTTTGGCCAAGGGATGTTTGAATCCTTTTGAGTTAATTAGTTAATAAAAATTAGTTTAACCTTTATAAATCCATAATTCACCCATACGAAGCCTGTTTAAACCGCGGTCTTCGACACTAGATTCTTAGGAACGAGTACAATATTTTAGTGTAACTGGTTGGTAGCTTTGGACAAGTGTAAATTTATGACACATGAAAACGGACAGGATTTAAATTACGTTATTTTTATTAATAATGTCATTTAAAATTTATATACCTTAATTATTGATGTTTATTTGGCCAAATAAATTATGTTGAGTTAAACTGGATCGAATATGGTAATTGGACATCTGTTTAGCGGAATAAAACACCATTCCACTAATTAAATTAAATTGACATTTAATTAGGAGAATAAATCTCCGTTCTGTTATTTTATCGATTTGGACCTTTGATTATATATCGTGAATTGATATGCTACTTTAAATAGACAATATGTTAACCAATAATGGTTAGATTTAAATTATTTATATAATTGCTGATTATGTGAATATCAGTTATTAACTTGGAAAGTTAACCTTGAATTTGATTGTAGCTTGTATAAGTACCAAGGTGATCGCTAAGCCTCCTCAAAGTAAAAAAATAGTTGAATTTTTATTTGAAAGATAATTTAAGAATATTTTTAATAAGATTTTAAAAAAGTAATAATTATTTATTAATAATGTTTTAAAGATAATTAATAATTATTTAATAATGATTTATGTCAACTATTTTATTAAAATGATTGCTAAAGGTCATTTTATAAATGTTGTTTAAGAATGTTTAATTATTACAAAAGTTATTTAGTTATGGTTTAAAAATGTTTTAATTATTTTTTAATTATTTATTTAAAGTGATTATCTATACTTTAAATTCTAATTAAAGTTATTTATTTATATTGATTTAAGTTATTAAATTATATTTCTAAGCTTACTAATTATCATATTAAATATTAGTTTAAAGTTAATTAACTATCGTTTTAATGATTTTTAAGTTAATTAATTGTTATCTTAATATTGTTTTGAAGTTAACTTATTTATACAACAATAATGTTTAAAATTCCTTTAATATATTATTAATAAGATTTTAAAGTTATTATTTTAAATGAGATTTAAATTAAATGAAATAGAAGGATGTTTAAATAATAACTTATTATTTAAAAGTTCTTTTAAATAACTTATGGTTTATCAAAAGGGCCTTATGGACTTTCAAAGTCTATTAATAAGTGGGATTAAATATGGGAAGAATCTTGTAAATGTTTTTTTGATATCTATAAAAGAATCTATAAATGAGTTTTTAAAGATTTGAAAGGAAAATTTTAATAAATGGAATTTGGGATTTAGAAAGGATTTTTATAAAGAATGTAGTAAATAGATGGGAAATTTATAAATAAGTTTTATAAATAGATTTGGAAATATTTATACGATAAAGCAATTTGGAAAGAGATGGTTCATATTCGTGGCGTAATTCGAATGGCAGTGATTGCCTACATTTTATTATGGATTCGCTAGGGATAGCGGCATAACCATTATGTAAATTGCGACCCATTATTAATATTGAACGATACTTTTAAAAATCTATTTTTAAGAGTTTTCAAGTTTCTAAGTTTTGAAAGTGAAATGGTTTGTGAATATACCTATAAATTGTGATAATTATGTGGAAATGATTTTCAAAGTATTGAAAAGTGACTTTAAAATAATGGAAACTTAATTAAATGAGGCTTAGCGACTTTCCTTGGGAAATACAATCTTTGATTGGAATGTATGTTTATTTGATAGTTAAACAACCGACTATCGAATTTGGACCCAAACCTAACTTTAGAAATATCTGGGAGAAACACGAGAATTATGCGGTACAGTTACCGTCAAAGGTTCTATACTATATGTCTAAACTCATTTTGTTCTCTTAGGACAATGATAAGGAAATCCGTCCACTAACGATTAGGAGGTGAACTCGCTCTTATCTTTGACTGTTTATTTCCTAAAAAACTAGAGTTGAGTTTATCGAAAACTATTAAAATTTATTTCGAAGATACCAGGATATGATATGTTATCCGAAACCACTTCGATCCAACTCAAGCGTTTCAAACTGAAGACATCTTGAAGAGTATAGAATCGAAGAAGGAGTTTTGAAGTGCAAGGGCTGCTTGCTACAAATCCTAAGGGTAATTCCAAAATGGATGTAGTAGAGGTAGGCCTTCGGTTTTGTTCTGACCCAGAATAAAATTGTATGGATAAAGGCTGGCACCGCATTGCTGCTTGGAAGGAAGTGTTTGCATTCTAAGATGGTTGCTACATAAAAGGTAATTGTAGCCTCAAGCCTCATTAACTAGGAAAATGACTAAAATAGGGACATGCGGCAGGGCTATGTGGGTCACTCGCATTAGGGTATAATCATCCCAAGATCTATTGTTGATATCTCTATGTGTGCTTCGGGGTTCATGATGGTTTTTTATCAACCATGGGGTGATCATATTCTGTGCTATCTAGTAAGGGGTAGGGCCGGTCCTAAATAGATGAGGTGCAACGTGGTGTAGCCTCCCGTACACTTTATCTAAAGGTGTAGGACTCGGTGGGAAGACCCTTACCCTTTCATAGTTGGAATCCATTCTCCAATAAGCGCCTATGGACTTGATTGTACACCTATTATGCTGGAATTTAATAATGTAACAATTTCGGCTATGATTAATAAGTATTTGTATTTAGACATTATTACAATATCATTGGATTCTTGATATAAATTTTTTGGTTATCATAAGGTAAAAACATACGCGCCTTTACGTGCGTTGTGGTCTTATGAGATACCTTTGATTTTAAAGGATTTTACAGGTTATAATAAATAAAATTTCTTGTGATTTGAGTTTCTCACACTGGTTTTACTAGACTGACACAGGCGTTGTTTTCCTATAATGCTCAGGTTAGACCGAGCATATTTCCAGGTTTAGTTGGATATTTTTTGAGCTTCATGAGATGAGATGGAGACCCAGAGGCATATTTACCTGCATGGTTATTTTTCTATTGCATTCATTGTTGTATATTATTTAGCAATTGTGAGGATAGGTTGTTATAACTATCCTTGCAGAATATGTTAGTATACTCTGATTGATGTTTGTATGTATATATGTGTGTGTGTGTGTGTGTGTGTTATAGTTTTGTCTTGTGTAAAGATTGGCATATATTATAGATTATTTATTTTGTTGTGAGATTCTTTGTTATTTAGTTTCTTCTTGTCTTCTTTCTTCTTCTTTTCCCTAATTATCCGCCTTTTTGTTCAATTATGGTGTGTCAATTGTGTTTTATTGACCACTTAAATTGTACGAAAATATGGGTCGTTACAACATGGTATCGGAGCTTGGGTTAAGCGAACACCTAGGCTTTGGTGGGGTTGACTCATTTAAGATAGGGTATGCGAGACCCTAGGATGAGTTTGAGAGTATATATTTAAGAGCGCATGTTTGTTAGTGATATTAAAATGTTTTATATTGTGTTGTTTGATCTATTATATGGCTTAAGAATTCTGATTGATGCGTTTAGCCAAAGTTATCGATAGGCTTTTCCTAAACACTTAAACAAGACCGATTAACACAATATTGATTTTAAATTTGGGTAAATGAAATAATTTTATCTAAGATTCTATTTTGTATATATAAAAGAGTAATTTTTCAAAAATTTAATATAGTTATTCTTGGTTGTGCTTGTTCGATCGGAAAGGATAATGTTCCACCATTATCATCTAGGATTTGATTGGTCATGCTCGCCAATTTTTGAGCAATGACAATTATCAGTTAATATGATTAGAATCTTCCTTTTTGAATCTTAGCTTGGGTAGATGGGAATTTTGAGACTATTGAAATGAATACCTTGTGAATTAAGTTTCATAATTTGAATATTAGGTGCTCCTTAGTGACATTGGGTTAAAAATTTGATTTTATTAAAGTTTTTTTATTTAACAGAAAATTTAAATATTTTGGAATGAATATTCAGAAATGATTTTTATTACCATCAGGATCACGCTATATAATTGCTTTGATAAAATAAAATTTGATTTGATTTACTATAAAGTGAATGTGTATATTATTATTTCAAATGATTTTTGAAAAAAGGAATAATAATTTTATTTGTAATATTTTTAGGATATGAATGCTTTTGGAAATGGTAAAATAGTTTTCTTAAAACATTTTCAAGTAATAAATACTTTTGGAAGAGCAAATTTTAAGGGAAAGTGTGTTTTGTTTGGTTGGTTCGGGAAATGAGCCCCATTTGTTTTATGATGATTAGAATAATCTTCTAAATAACGATCAGATGTTTGCTTAGGCTTACGGTATGGTGCACTTAGTAAGTTATTCTCTTTGTCATTATACAGTCGGGACGAGTATGAATCCGGACGAATCCAAAGTAAGTTGGAAACTGATAGTTATTAAAAAATATTTATTTGGAAATATATATGGTATCGTTTTAAAGTGCTTTTTTTGAATAATAATAATAAATTTTGGAATCTACATTAAAATGGAATAAGATAAGTAGGATTTAAAAATATGATGTTTCGTGTATATAATTAGGATATAGGAGAGCCTATATAAGTTAGAAAATTTGAGTCATCTTTTAAATGCCTTTTTTATATTTGGACTTTAGTATGACTTGGAATCTTATTCTAAGGATTTTTGTTGATTTGTTATATAGGACTCCCATTGTCATTAGAGGAGTGCGTATGTAGGCTAGAAGGCTTTTCAGGTAGGGTATGGCTAGCTGGGTTCTAGAGGATATTGACCATCCGTTGCTAGAAGAGGAGTGCGAGGAGGCAATCGAGGAAGGGTTCGAGGAGGAATTTAAGGAAGAAGAGGAGTTAAAAGAAGAAGTGGATCCTATTCCAAAGGATGAGCCGAAATCAGAGAATGATGATGCAATTATCTAGGAGATTGGGGAAGTCACTGAAAATACGATTGAAGTGGAGGCTTGGGACGTCCTTTTAGATGATGCATGGTGGCTGTAACGTCCCACCTTTTCGCACACTTCAAATGGAAACACGTGCCGATTTAAACTATACGGAAGGGCGGATTGTTATGGGGTAAATAAGAAAAAACAGAGAAGGAATAAAACAGAATCTCACGGCGGAAGGATAAAATATCATAATAAATATACAGTTCATAAACCTGTTTACAAAACATTTGATTTTTCTTTATACAATAAATATCAGAGTTCACATATCAATAAATATCAATGCAGCGGAATTAAATAGTGTAGTGGAATAATAGTAGATAATAGTAATACAAATCTTCGTCTTCGTCCCCTAGAGCTAAAACTTCAAATCCTGAAACGCTCGGACTGACCCGAGCGAATTGAAAAGACAAAACACTCGAGTCAGAACTAAAAGATCTTATGTAAGTTAAATTAACAGAAATGAATATGAGTGCAGTAACTCAATAGATGTTCGGGATTTACATCTCCTAAGGATCCGTTAAACTATTTACTATGTAGTATATTTCGCTATTATAATAGTGTCTAATTGTAAAATAAACTTACTTTTAAATAGCGTTAAGGCTTTACATTTTCCACCTTAACACATAATATATTCCCATAGTCTATACAGTACCGTAATCTCCCCCGTACTGGGCGTCGTCAGAGGGCACTCCATAGGTATGGTACAAAACCAAAATCGTATAAGGCGCGATAGGGTAGGTGACACGGCACAACTAGGCAATGCCAGGGTAGATATACCAATAACGCATCCGGGCTGGTGGTAACGCCTAGCCGCAGCTACCGCCCACCTCGAACAAACTCCCACTAAAGTCAAAAGTAAAGGTGGCCACCGAATCAATCCAAAGTCAGAGTATAGTATCGAAGAGGAGTGTCCGATAAAGGGCGCTAACCCCCTTGGCCCGAGAATCGCTCCTGTTTTAGCCACCTTATGCCAACTCACGAGAGTCGGGTCCACGTATTTACCTTAAAGGAAACGCCGCCACCAACCTACTTTATTCTGAATCTCCACCGCGTACACGGTTCTTAAAGTGGTTTTCAGAGTTGGCAGAGAGTATGACAACTTCCGACCTGGTCTCTTTAACAACCAAACGTTATTATAACACCGCGGTCATTTAAAAATAATTTTACTTTCAAAACCAAAATAAAATATCTATTTCAAAACCGTATAAATACGATATCCTTTCCATTACAAAACAAACTCATTTGATATTATTTTTGTAAACCCCAAATTAATATAATTTCATTTATTTCAAATATATTTCTTTCCAAAATCATATTACTTTAAAATTTATAATAATTGAAAACTAACATTTGAAATTTAACTTCCAACATAATACTTCGAAATCCATAGTTTTAAAACCATAACTTTCAAAACTTAAATGGTTTGGATATTCAACAGTATATAAAATAAAACAGTTGAATTTAAAATTACTTTAAAAGTAAATAATTTCCACGCCTTCACAATTTTTATTCATTTTAAATTCAGTCTAAACAACAACTTTTAGATTCACTTTCAGTTTGAATAAAACACTTCGATTTCAATATTTTCAAACTTTGAGTATTTAATGAATTTCAAAACTAAGGTTGGGAATTTCTATTCAGCAATTCATTTTCCTATTATTTAGTTTTAAAAGGTTTACATGATAAATCCCTAACCATTTAAAATAAAAATCAATTTATTAACACTAAATATTTCCTTCCATTTATTTATACTAGAATTATTCATTTAAATCCAGTTATAAATATCATTCCTTTAAAATTTCCAATTTAAATAAGTTAACATCAACTGATGGAGTTAAATTTTCAAATAAGCTCAATTCCAATTAATTTCCAATTTATCATTCAATCTTAATTGATTTGAATCATTTAAAACTCTATATATGTACAAGATCTTAAACCTGTACCTAATCATATAATATAAATTATCAAATTCCATTTTTCAACTTATTCATTTTTATTTAACAGATTTATGCATAGCTTAAATTCAACAATTTAACTATATATGTATATATAAAATATCATATCCAAATTTAATATTTATTAAACCGTATCATATCCAAACCATAAAAATCATTTCAAAAATAATTTTATATATATACCGCAGTGCCTGTATATAATTTTCTATCCTATGGTCAAGTGATACTGATATTTATCATTTCAATCCGCAATTTAAAAATAAATATGCGGTTGTATATCATTTCAAACCGCAATCCCGAATGAAATGAAAATGCGTAATTATTTGCAGTTTATATAAGATAGAACACATCATCCATTCACCCAATATCAATCATCAACCAATTTATTTCAATCATCATCAATTTAAACACTCATCAATATATAGCATATAAAAATAACAGATATCAACGAACAGTTTATATTTAATAGTAAATTAATAACTGTTAAATTGGAAGTTTATATGAAAAATAAATAAATTTTAACTGTCAATTTATATGCAATAATAACATTAGTTAACAGTTAAATTAAATAAATGCGATTTAACCGAGATGATGAATAAAATATGCAAAACAGTCATAAATAAATTTCTACTCATATCTTAAATCAATTTAACAAACATTAGAAAACTTAGAAGTTGTGAGTGGGTTAAAACACTCACCTTTTGAATTTAAATCGAATTTAAATCCGATTTAAACCCAAAAATTTGACAGTCTCCAAATCTGTCCAAACTAGCGTCAAAAGATCGGGAATTTAATTACGATCCTAACAAAAAAATCGCGCGTGAAACGGAGTTCGTAGGAGAAAGTTATACACATTAATGGTGATTGAAATTTCAAAAAAAAATATAGAAACAAAAGAACACCTTCAAGCGCCACATCATCCCCCTCTCTTTCCCTCTCCCCCTCACGCATTTTGCTTCCAGATTTTTCCGAGGAGTTTGAATTTTAGCTTTGAATTTGGTTTGGAATTTTTATTTGGATCTAAGTTTTGTTTGTCTGCCATTGAGAAGGAGAGAGTTGAGATGTACGTACAGAACAAATGAGAATTAGTGAGGCTAGGGTTTATAGCAGGATATTTAGAGAGGAAGTTGAAAAGAAAGAAGAAAGTTTGAACTAGAATAAAATTTGAAGAAGAAGAATATTTTAAAAGGAAGGAAAAATTAAAATGAGAGATAATAAGGAGATTTGAAGAATAAATTAAGGCTGCAGAAATGAAGATAGAAATAAATGAAAAGCTAACAAAGTATATATAAACCAAGTAAGAATTGAAATATAAGTAAAAATATGAATAGCCTTAGAAAACGGTAGCGTTGAAAGAGGTAAAGTAAAGGAATAAGTATATAAATGAAGATAAAAATAAATCTTCCGTTTTTAAATATGAAGCTTCAGGAGAATGAATTGCCACTAAAAGAAAGCTACAAGAACTTATAATGTGTAAACAAAATGAAGTTTAGAAATAAAGAATATTAAATGCTAATGACGTGGCATGAATAGTAATTTGGATGTCAAAAAAAAACTTCAGGAAAACTACTTGTAATGGAGCAAACAAAAAAGAAACAAATGAAAAGAATGAGGCAGTTATTAATTAGAAATCAATCATACGAGGTTACTATAAATTAATAAGAATGAGTACTTTAACAAATGGATGCTCAAGTGGAACCTACATGGATAACTTGGAACGAAAGAAAAAAAGAAAAAAGAAAGAAAAAGAATGCGGATATGATAATAAATATTAAGCAAATGAAGGGCCACTTATATACTATAAACAAACCTTTGGGGTCCAAATTTTGAATCTTACTTCGGTTAATTCATTCCCATAAATCCAAATATGCTATCATTAAATTCTTTATTAACACATTCATTTTATGGTAATATATGCATCCTCCATTAACGCAATCAATTAAACAATCAATTTAAAAATCAATTAATGATATTACACAATCGATAAAAAAATCAATCAATTAATTACCAAACCAATCTACCTATATTTTTATTTATATTACTCAAACCAATTTTATTAATTTATATATATATATATATATATATATATGCACTATAAAAATTATTTACTTTACTTTTTTGATCACTGTAACTGTGATATTAATGCAACCAAATTTACACGTTTTAAGCGTATATAAAGTGTAAAAATAAATATAAACATGTATAATTAATGTACAACTTTTAATACAAGGTAATTTCTAATTGATTCCATAACATTTACACAACCATGAACCCCATGATATATTTTTAAAATATGAATACTAATAAATGCGTTTGTATAAATTATTCGAAAATTCAACTTTTCCGTTATATAAAATTATACTAATTCAAAATGAATATTTTTCTTTATACATCTTAAAATAGGAAATTATTTTAATTGAAATATTCATTCCATTTTGACAAAAAAATGTAAGTTCTTGTATTAACTTATTGATTATAATTTAATTTATGTTTCCTTCAAATTGAAACATTTAAATTAATCTAATTCCAGTTCATTTCATTACTAATTTCAACGAATTCTAATTATATAACACTGTTTTCTTTTCATTTATACCAATTCAAACATATTTTATAGAATTTCATATACAACAAAATTTATACAATATTTACAATGTAAATGTTTTATCTTATTGAATTCAACATTTTTCATTTATCAATTTATTCCACGTTAACTGCAATAATTTAGCGAATTGATTGAAATTGATTACAAATTAACTTAACAACCTAATAAAATAAGTAACGTGCAATAAATATCGTCATTAACTCTTAATTACACTTTTAGAGGCTCATTATTTACACCCCAATATTGTAATTACTTACATAACACTGGTTTTACTTAATTAACATTTATTACAAACTATTCCAAAATTTATTCAATATTTATTAGTTCTCTGATGTTATATCTATAACCAAGTATAACTTTTAACTTGAATTGGTTGGATTTCCTTTCAAGTTATTAAAAATGAACTTATACTAACATATTCCTTAATTTATTCCAATTACCATTTATTGAAATCCACATTAATTAATTTATTAAATGCTTACATTTATTTCTCTATATCCAATTTGTTTCAACTTTATTTATATTAATACTATTCTCTTAATTTGGTTATTATTTATCAACTTGTTCAAAACTTATTACCTAAATTTCCGTTATGTTATTAATTATCATCAAGGCACATCTAATTATCTTTATTGGTAAATGAGTGAATTTACTAGTAACCCACTATTATAACCTTTAATATACTTGTATATTTATTTATCAATTAATATTTACGTTTTTTTCCCATTCAAATTGATTTATAACCTAATATACATTTATATTAGTCTCATTTCATTCCATTCACTAATGGGTATTACACTGATCTTATTACTTTACATTACATTCAGTTTCCAAATTTTATAGAATTAAATTCTAATTACTTACCATTTAATCCATCAATTATTGATTCTATCCAAACATGTATTTAGATTTTATCTTAATTAATTTATTCAAATGTTGACATCCACTTAATAAAATTTACTTTCATTTATATAGTTGTAATTCAATTCAGTTATTATTTCATTAATACTATTTCCAATTTATTTCAACATACAACTTATAATAACTGCTTACAAGTATGACTGGAATCATCATTTATTCCAATATTATCTTAATTTACATTAACATATTAATTAATTCCCTTTAAATAATTTTATATCCAGGTATAATACTTACCTCATTTCATTTATTGAAATTTATTCAAATTGCTAGTAAATAGGTTTTAAGTCACCATTTATATATTTTAATTTAGCGTTCATTTCAATATTTGTTTATAAAGTTTTTTTTCTACTAAATTTAATTACGAAACTCATTAATTCAACCAATTTTAAATCCACGAAATTTACGGGTCGCTACACTCTCCCCCACTCAAAACTTTTCGTCCCCGAAAAGGAAAAAGAAGGGAGAAGGAAAAATTAAATAAACAATACATCTTATTCAAAATATTAACTTATAAACAATAATTTACAAAATTTATTACTTTAAATAAAATATACCCATTTTATAATCATTATATCTTTTTATACTTAAATAAATAAAGTTTGGAAAAACATTTTCAAAAAAATTTCTAAGTCCAAAAATTTACGGAAAATTTTGGCAGAGTCTCCTTTGTACGGAGAGGCTCGGGAGAAAAATATAATATAAATATAACAATATATAACATATATTTACCAAAATAATATATATCCCAACCCGGGAAAAATATAAAATAGCGCTATAAAACGGTAATCCGAAACGTACCTATTTGTCAGGCAATTTATGCTTAATTTATGGAACCAAAAGCAGTAGCAATTGCCTCCATAACCTGCATATCACTTATAAAATCCAAAGGGTTAACAATTTATATAAAGTGAAATATTTAAGTGGTTTCAATCACTAACAACAAATCAATACAACAACCATCAATTTCAACAAACAGCATGCACAACAAATACAAAACCACCATTCAATCAATCAAACAAATAGTTGTTCGGGTTCAAAACTTCTAAATTGTATGGAATGAAGAATAAACTACTAGCGCATTATTTACTCAACAGTCTTAGATAAAACTAAATAGGTTATTCATTCACCCCAAATCCAAATTTTAAAGTATCCTTGCCCAAACAACCATCACTAAACAACAACAAATCCAAACAACAATCAACTTTACTTATTATTAATTTCATTTCATACCTTTATTGTTTGATTTCCTTTTTATTTATACAATGATTTATCTTTTTAATTTACATTTATTTCTAATAAACCTTTAATTTCATTTGCTCATTCAGTGTTTGTTTCATTTATTTTCACTTACTACTTACAATTATTCGTTTTCATTAATTCAGGTCATGTAAGTCTCTTTTTGTTGCATTACATTTATGCATTTCTCAATTTCATTCATTTATTTAATGCTTTCATTTCTATTATATTTAATTATAGTAGCATTTTAGTTACACTTAAATTTATAACCCCACACATCAATTCTTATTCATTAAAGAATTTCATTAATTATTTTCAATATCTCAAGTTAATTACTTGTATAATATCTATTATCTTTTCTTATTAACATTTTCACTTTTATACAATTTGGTAAGTTATATATATGTTATTTAAGGGTGTAATTTGAAAGTTATACAAGTTTGTTCCATTTCCTTTAATTAATTCATTATTCGATAAATTTTTACCTTTTTCTAAGTTACAATTTCAACTTTCTTTTTATTTCCTTTATAACTTAGCCTTAAATCTCTTACCTAAATTAGAGGTTTCAATTATTAATTACTTACCTTTCATTTCACTACAATAATTGAAACAATTAATTAATGGAAATTTAAGAATTTAATACCGGGTTAAAATTTCAATTTATTTTAAAACAATAGATAAATATATTCTTACAACTTATATATCTCTAGTTATATTTAAAACAATTCAAATTTTATATATTTTTCAAAAATGAATCTGCAGTAGAACTACTACAGTGGCCTCCCCCTTCGAAACTCGAAAATGAAAGTCGATGATGCGGCCGCCGTCACCGAAATTATTTTCCAGCAATAGAGAGGAAAGCACAAAACTTATTTTCTCCAAAATCTTCTTTAAAACAATTCTTCCGAATTATATTGAAATATTTATATCAGAAATTACTTATAAACAATATTATTATATTCAGAAAAATTCGAAAAATTTCAAAACCCCCAGATCTTAAGTTCTAAATTTCCAAATTTCATTTAATTTTTAAATCTTATTTCTATTATTATTTATACACTTTATTACCTAACAACCAATCTATTGCAGCCAAATATAGATATCATTTTGAAAAAAGTTTATATATAGAAAATATAATAGGCAAAATTATTTCATTCACCTATATTAAAAACAAATATTATGTTGGTCTGTCCTATTAAGTGCTTAGAAATCCCTATTGATGTCACAGCGTCCCATGCACCAACCAGAATTTATAAATACAAAACAGAACAGATTAACACAATACAAAAACATTTTTATAACACTAACAAATACGCTCTCTCATATATATACACTCAGCGACTCCCATAGGGTATTACTACCCTATTAATAAAGAGTCAGACCCCACAAAGCTAAGGTTTATCGCTAAACCAAAGCTCTGATACCACGATGTAACGTCCCACCTTTTCGCACACTTCAAATCGACACACGTGCCAATTTAAATCATATGGAAGGGCGGATTGTTGTGGGGTAAATAAGAAAAAATAGAGAAGGAATAAAACAGAATCTCACAGCGGAAGGATAAAATATAGTAATAAATATACAGTTCATAAAACTGTTTACAAAACATTTGATTTTTCTTTATACAATAAATATCAGAGTTCACATACCAATAAATATCAATGCAGCGGAATTAAATAGTGTAGTGGAATAATAGTATATAATAGTAATACAAATTTTCGTCTTCGTCCTCCAGAGCTAAAACTTCAAATCCTGAAACGTTCAGACTGACCCGAGTGAATTGAAAAGACAAAACACTCGAGTCAGAACTAAAAGATCTTATGTAAGTTAAATTAACAGAAATGAATATGAGTGCAGTAACTCAAGAGATGCTCGGGATTTACATCTCCCAAGGATCCGTTAAACTATTTACTATGTAGTATATTTCGCTATTATAATAGTGTCTAATTGTAAAATAAACTTACTTTTAAATAGCGTTAAGGCTTTACATTTTCCACCTTAACACATAATATATTCCTATAGTCTATACAGTATCGTAATCTCCCCCGTACTGGGCGTCGTCAGAGGGCACTCCATAGGTATGGTAAAAAACCAAAATCGTATAAGGCGCGATAGGGAAGGTGACACGGCACAACTAGGCAATGCCATGGTAGATATACCAATTACGTATCCGGGCTGGTGGTAACGCCTAGCCGCAGCTACCGCCCACCTCGAACAAACTCTCCCTAAAATCAAAAGTAAAGGTGGCCACCGAATCAATCCAAAGTCAGAGTATAGTATCGAAGAGGAGTGTCTGATAAAGGGCGCTAACCCTCGTGGCCCGAGAATCGCTCCTGTTTTAGCCCCCTTATGCCAACTCACGGGAGTCGGGTCCACGTATTTACCTTAAAGGAAACGCCGCCACCAACCTACTTCATTTTGGAATCTCTACCGCGTGCACGGTTGTTAAAGTGGTTTTCGGAGTTGGCAGAGAGTATGACAACTTCCGATCCCGGTCTCTTTAATAACCAAACGTTATTATAACACCGCGGTCATTTAAAAATAATTTTACTTTCAAAACTAGAATAAAATATCTATTTCAAAACCGTATATATACGATATCCTTTCCATTACAAAACAAACTCATTTGATATTATTTTTGTAAACCCCAAATTAATATAATATCATTTTATTTCAAATATATTTCTTTCCAAAATCATATTACTTTAAAATTTATAATAATTGAAAACCAACATTTGAAATTTAACTTCCAACATAATACTTCGAAATCCATAGTTTTAAAACCATAACTTTCAAAACTTAAATGGTTTGGATATTCACCAGTATATAAAATAAAACAGTTGAATTTAAAATTTCTTTACAAGTAAATAATTTCCACGCCTTCATAATTTTTATTCATTTTAAATTCAGTCTAAACCTATAACTTTTAGATTCACTTTCAGTTTGAATAAAACACTTCAATTTCAATACTTTCAAACTTTAAGTATTTAATGAATTTCAAAACTAAGGTTGGGAATTTCTATTCAACAATTCATTTTCCTATTATTTAGTTTTGAAAGGTTTACGTGATAGATCCCTAACCATTTAAAATAAAACTCAATTTATTAACACTAAATATTTCCATCCATTTATTTATATTAGAATTATTCATTTAAACCCAGTTACAAATATCATTCCTTTAAAATTTTCAATTTTAATAAGTTAACATCAACTTATGGAGTTAAATTTTTAAATAAGCTCAATTCCAATTAATTTCCAATTTATCTTTCAATCTTAATTGATTTGAATCATTTAAAACACTATATATATATATATATATATATATATATATATATATATAAAAGATCTTACACCTGTACTTAATCATATAATATAAATTATCGAATTCCATTTTTCAACTTATTCATTTTTATTTAACAGATTTATGCATAGCTTAAATTCAACAATTTAACTATATATGTATATATAAAATATCATATCCAAATTTAATATTTATTAAACCGTATCATATCCAAACCATAAAAATCATTTCAAAAATAATTTTATATATATACCGCAGTGCCCGTATATAATTTTCTATCCTATGGTCAAGTGATACTGATATTTATCATTTCAATCCGCAATTTAAAAATAAAAATGCGGTTGTATATCATTTCAAACCGCAATCCCGAATGAAATGAAAATGCGTAATAACTTGCAGTTTATATAAGATAGAACACATCATCCATTCACCCCATATCAATCATCAACCAATTTATTTCAATCATCATCAATTTAAACACTCATCAATATATAGCATATAAAAATAATAGATATCAACGAACAGTTTAAATTCAATAGTAAATTAATAACTGTTAAATTGGAAGTTTATATAAGAAATAAATAAATTTTAACTGTCAATTTATATGAAATAATAACATTAATTAACAGTTAAATTAAATAAATGCGATTTAACTGAGATGATGAATAAAATATGCAAAACAGTCATAAATAAATTTCTACTCATATCTTAAATCAATTTAACGAACATAAGAAAACTTAGAAGTTGTGAGTGGGTTAAAACACTCACCTTTTGAATTTAAATCGAATTTAAATCCGATTTAAACCCAAAAATTCGACGGTCTCTAAATCTGTCCAAACCAGCATCAAAAGATCTGGAATTTAATTACGATCCTAACAAAAAAAATCGCGCGTGAAACGGAGTTCGTAGGAGAAAGTTATACGCATTAATGGTGATTGAAATTTCAAAAAAAAAATAGAAATAAAAGAACACCTTCAAGCGCCACGTCATCCCCCTTTCTTTCCCTTTCTCCCTCACGCATTTTACTTCTAGATTTTTCTGAGGAGTTTGAATTTTAGCTTTGGATTTGGTTTGGAATTTTTATTTGGATCTAAGATTTGTTTGTCTGCCATTGAGGAGGAGAGGGTTGAGATGTACATACAGTACAAATGAGAATTAGGGAGGCTAGGGTTTATAGCAGGATATTTATAGAGGAAGTTAAAAAGAAAAAGAAAGTTTGAACTAGAATAAAATTTGAAGAAGAAGAATATTTTAAGAGGAAGGAAAAATTAAAATGTGAGATAATAAGGAGATTTGAAGAATAAATTAAGGTTGCAGGAATGAAGATAGAAATAAATGAAAAGCTAACAAAGTATGTATAAACCAAGTAAGAATTGAAATATAAGTAAAAATATGAACAACCTTGGAAAACGGTAGCGTTGAAAGAGATAAAGTAAAGGAATAAGTATATAAATGAAGATAAAAATAAATATTCCGTTTTTAAATATGAAGCTTCAGGAGAATGAATTGCCAATAAAAGAAAGCTACAAGAACTTATAATGTGTAAACAAAATGAAGTTTAGAAATAAAGAATATTAAATGCTAATGACGTGGCATGAATAGTAATTTGGATGTCAAAAAAAACTTTAGGAAAACTACTTGTAATGGAGCAAACAAAAAAGAACAAATGAAAAGAATGAGGCAGTTATTAATTAGAAATCAATCATACGAGGTTACTATAAATTAATAAGAATGAGTACTTTAACAAATGGATGCTCAAGTGGAACCTACTTGGATGACTTGGAACGAAAGAAAAAAAAGAAAAAAAGAAAAAAAAGAAAAAGAATACGGATATGATAATAAATAATAAGCAAATGAAGGGCCACTTATATACTATAAACAAACCTTTGGGGTCCAAATTTTGAATCTTACTTCGGTTAATTCATTCCCATAAATCCAAATACACACATATTTATATCATTAAATTCTTTATTAACACATTCATTTTATGGTAATATATGCATCCTCCATTAACGCAATCAATTAAACAATCAATTTAAAAATCAATTATTGATATTACTCAATGTATAAAAAAATCAATCAATTAATTACCAAACCAATCTACCTATATTTTTATTTATATTACTCAAACCAATTTTATTAATTTATGAATATATATATATGCACTATAAAAATTATTTACTTTACTTTTTTGATCACTGTAACTGTGGTATTAATGCAACCAAATATACACGTTTTAACCGTAAATAAAGTGTAAAAATAAATATAAACATGTATAATTAATGTACAACTTTTAATACAAGGTAATTTCTAATTGATTCCATAACATTTACACAACCATGAACCCTATGATATATTTTTAAAATATGAATACTAATAAGTGCGTTTGTATACATTATTCGAAAATTCAATTTTTCCGTTATATAAAATTATACTTACTGAAAATGAAATTTTTTCTTTATACATCTCAAAATAGGCAATTACTTTAATTGAAATGTTCATTCCATTTTGACAAAAAATGCAATTTCTTGTATTAACTTGGATTGCAATTTAATTTATGTTTCCTTCAAATTGAAACATTTAAATTAATCTAATTCTAGTTCATTTCATTACTAATTTCAACGATTTCTAATTATATAACACTGTTTTCTTTTCATTTATACCAATTCAAGCATATTTTATAGAATTTCATATACCACAAAATTTATACAATATTTACAATGTAAATGTTTTATCTTATTGAATTCAACATTTTTTACTTATCAATTTATTCCACGTTAACTGCAATAATTTAGCGAATTGATGAAACTTATTACAAATTAACTTAACAACCTTATAAAATAAGTAACGTACAATAAATATCGTCATTAACTCTTAATTAAACTTTTAGAGGTTCATTATTTACACCCCAATATTGTAATTACTTACATAACACTGGTTTTACTCAATTAACATTTATTACAAACTATTCCAAAATTTATTCAATATTTATTAGTTCTCTTATATTATATTTATAACCAAGTGTAACTTTTAACTTGAATTCGTTGGATTTCCTTTCAAGTTATTAAAAATGAACTTATACTATCATATTCCTTAATTTATTCCAATTACCATTTATTGAAATCCACATTAATTAATTTATTAAATGCTTACATTTATTTCTCTATATCCAATTTGTTTCAACTTTATTTATATTAATACTATTCTCTTAATTTGGTTATTATTTATCAACTTGTTCAAAACTTATTACCTAAATTTCCGTTATGTTATTAATTATCATCAAGGCACATCAAATTATCTTTATTGGTAAATGAGTGAATTTACTAGTAACCCACTATTATAACCTTTAATATACTTGTATATTTATTTATCAATCAATATTTACGTTTTTTTCCATTCAAATTGATTTATAACCTAATATACATTTATATTAGTCCCATTTCATTCCATTCACTAATGGGTATTGCACTGACCTTATTACTTTACATTACATTCAGTTTCCAAATTTTATAGAATTAAATTCTAATTACTTACCATTTAATCCATCAATTATTGATTCTATCCAAACATGTATTTATATTTTATTTTAATTAATTTATTCAAATGTTGACATCCACTTAATAAAATTTACTTTCATTTATATAGTTGTAATTCAATTCAGTTATTATTTCATTAATACTATTTCCAATTTATTTCAACATGCAACTTATAATAACTGCTTACAAGTATGACTGGAATCATCATTTATTCCAATATTATCTTAATTTACATTAACATATTAATTAATTCCCTTTAAATAATTTTATATCCAGGTATAATACTTACCTCATTTCATTTATTGAAATTTATTCAAATTTCTAGTAAATAGGTTTTAAGTCACTATTTATATTTTTTAATTTAGCGTTCATTTCAATATTTGTTTACGAAGTTTTTTTTCTACTAAATTTAATTACGAAACTCATTAATTCAACCAATTTTAAATCCACGAAATATACGGGTCGTTACAGTGGCCGAGAGTAGAGTCGTTGATTCCCAAGGATCCCGACCTAGAGATCATATGGGTTCCTGATGATGACGTCGAGTCCATAGTATTAGAGGGACCCGAGGTGGAGGACTCCAACAGAGAGTGCCCACATTTCAAAGTCCTCTTGGATGCTTGGAGCAGCTCTTTTGGTATAGCTATGTGTATCCTATTATGTGGTGTTGAAAGTTTTTGGATGTTATGTTGTGATTATATTTGATGAAGCATCTTAGTTGATGCTCTTGTATATGTGTAACATTTCTAGTATATTTTGGCATGTTGGGATAATTAACCTTATTTAAATAGTTAGTAATCAATGGGTTGATGGTTTTGTTTAACCTTGTTTTACTAGATTGTGTGATCAAATTTTGAGATCGAAATTCTTTTAGATGGGAGGGGGGGAATGTAACGACCCAGAAATTTCAGCACTTTGACTTGTGAGTATTTAGATTAATTTAAATATTCAGATAATAGATTTTGTAATTAAAATAAAACTATTTGGAATAATAACTAGAGATGGTTAATTAGTTTTCAAAATTTTGTTTGCAAAAGTAATTAGTTCGGGAAAAAATCAAAAATATGATCGGAATTCATTTTTCGAATTTTTGACTTTCCATCAACCAAATTTTTTTCAGTAAAATGTATGAGCATTATTGTATACTCATATGCATAAATTTACAAAAAGATTAAAGTTATGCTATATATATATACAGACACTTAAAGATGTGACTTGTTACAGAACAATAATAATAATAATTTATGTATAAAACACAAAGTACTTAACTTTTAAACTTATTAGTACTTGAAACTTCTTTTAACCCAACATGAGCTTCCATGTATGTACTTAGGCATACAATGAAAAGATGTTAGGATGAAGTAAGATATTTTTCGTTTCTTTATATATTTTTTAATCCATTCTATATATCTATATCATATACACACTACTTGATATTACATGCATACACATACTCATCATATTTCAAAAAGGAAAATCTTTAAGCAAAACAAAAGAAAACGACGAAAAAGATAAAAATCTGATCTTGTCAAAGCTTCTCAAGATTTAAAAACCTTAAGCAAATGTTCAAGGAGAAATGTGGAAGGCGGGCTTACTAATCTTAGTGGTTGATTGAAGATTATACTTACAGCTAAACATTGTGTACATGCAAATAATCACTTACAGATACATTATCTTCCTTGTTTTTGCTTTACAAACTCAAACATGCACCATCCCAAAAGTTTGAAAATCAATAACTTGTAACCACTTGATATTAGCTCGAGCCGTCAACTACAAAGATGTTCATTTACGTCCATAGTTATTTTTAAAATTATCCGTTCAATGTTTTGTCGATTGTGACGATAGGAATGGGCTTATTACAGTAAGCAGGCCATAAAAATGAATATTTGAAAAATCCTATTTTGACCAATGGATTGTATCAACTTGTTCATCACATGATTTTTAGTGGTATCCGGGTGGTTTTTAAGCTTGGAATTTGAGTTTGAGAGTAGGTTGACCGAAATTGGGTGAAGTTGGGTTTTCGGGCAAACTTGTTGGCGATGGGTGGAATGGTCAGGGCAGGAGCAGCTTCGTGACTTGGGGAAGCCATTGGCGGAGTTGTAGGGTCTACGATGGGGTATGGAAAACGGTAAAGTTTCATATAGGTTTTATGGCTGTTGGATTTTTGGTTTCGGCAGTCAGGATCATGGCGGCACGGTGACGCACCAAGTGTGCTCAGTCCTTGTCTTGAGGTGAGTGAATGGTAGGTAGTCCTAATGGAGGTGGTGGCGTGGGTGTAGGCAGAGTGTGGTGGCATGTTGAGCTCGCTTTTCAATTGAAGGCACTTTTTTAACTTTCGATGGGATGTCAGAATTTTTTTAGAGCTACTGAAGATGGGGGTGATAGGGTAGGCATGACGAAGAGGTGAAAGGAGGCTGGTAGGTGGAGTCGCGTCGACGTTTGGTGGAGCGATTTACCTGTACACGTGCGCGGTGAATGTCATGTATGGGTTCAGGTGAATTGGGGAAATCGAGTTTGAGAAAGATGGGGAAATGGGTTGCGTTGGTGATGGAGCAGTTATTTTGGTTGGGCCGTGTCCGGTGGGCCTTGGGCCAATGGATGTTTAAATCATTTTGAGTTAATTAGTTAATAAAAATTAGTTTAACCTTTGTAAATCCATAATGCACCCATACGAAGCCCGTTTAAACCACGGTCTTCGATACTAGATTTGTAGGAACGAGTATAACATTTTAGTGTAACCAATTGGTAACTTTGGACAAGTGTAAATTTATGGCACATGAAAAAGAACATGATTTAAATTACGTTAATTTAATTAATAACGCAGTTTAAAATTTATATACCTTAATTATTTATGTTTATTTGGCCAAATAAATTACTGTTGAGTTAAATTGGATTGAATATGGTAATTGGACATCTGTTTAGCGGAATAAAACATAGTTCCACTAGTTAAATTAATTTGACATTTAATTAGCATAATAATTCCCGTTCTACTATTTTATCGATTTGGACCATTGATTATATATCGTGAATTAATATGCTACTTTGAATAGATAATATGCTAACCAATGACGGTTAAATGTTAAATTATTTATATAATATCTGATTATGTGAATATCATTTATTAACTTGGAAATTTAACGCTGAATGAGATGGTAGCTTGTATAAGTACCAGGGTGATCATTAAGCCTCCTCAAATTAAAAAAAAAGTTAAATTTTTATTTTAAAAATAATTTAAGAATTTTTTAATAAGATTTTTAAAAAAAGTAATAATTATTTATTAATAATATTTTAAAGATAATTAATAATTGTTAATAATGATTTAAGTTAACTATTTTATTAATATGATTATTAATGGTCATTTCACAAATGTTGTTTAAGAATGTTTAACTATTATTTAAAAGTTATTTAGTTATGGTTTAAAAATGTTTTAATTATATTTTAATTATTTATTTGAAGTGATTATCTATACTTTAAATTAATTAAAGTTATTTATTTATATTGATTTAAGTTATTAAATTATATTTCTAAGCTTATTAATTATCATATTAAATATTAGTTTAAAGTTAATTGATTATCATTTTAATAACTTATTTAAGTTATTTGATTATTGTCTTAATATTTTTTCAAAATTAACTTTTTTATACAACAATAGTGTTTAAAATTAATTTAATATATTATTAGTGAGGTTTTAAAGTTTTTATTTTGAATGAGATTTAAATTGAATGAATTAGAAGGATGTTTAAATAATAACTTGTTATTTAAAGTTCTTTTAAATAGCTTATGGTTTATTAAAAGGGCCTTATGGACTTTAGAAGTCTATTAATAAGTGGGATTCAATATGGGAAGAATTTTATAATTTTTTATATTTATAAAAGAATTTATAAATGAGTTTCTAAAGATTTGAAAGGAAAAGTTTAATAAATGGAATTTGGGATTTAGAAAGGATGTTTATAAAGAATGTATAAATAGATGGGAGATTTATAAATAAGTTTTATAAATAGATTTGGAAATATTTATAAGATAAAGGAATTTAGAAAGAGATGGTTGATATTTATGGCGTAATTCGAGGGGCAGTGGTTGCCTACAGTTTACAATGAATTTACTGCGATAGCGACGTAACCATTGTGTAAACTGTGATCCATGATTGATACTGAACGATACTTTAAAAAAATCTATTTTTAAAAGTTTTCAAGTTTATAAGTTTTGAAAGTGAAATGGTTAATGAATATACCTATAACATTGAGATAAGTATATGGAAATGATTTCCAAAGTATTGAAAGGTGACTTTAAAAAGTGGAAACTTAATTAAATGAGGCTTAGCGACTTTCTTTGGGAAATATAATATTTGATTAGAATGTTTTTCTATTTGATAGTTAATTAACCGATTATCGAATTAGGTCCCAAAGTTTAGAATTTGGTCCCAAACCTAACTTTGGAATATCTAGGAGAAACACGAGAATTATGTGGTACAGTTACCGTCGAAGGTGATATACTATACATATGAACTCGTTTTGTTCTCTTAGGATAATGATAAGGAAATCCATCCACTAAGGTTCGGACGTGAACTTCGCTCTTATCTTTGACTGTTTGTTTCCTAAAGAATCGGGGTTGAGTTAACCAGAATCTATCAAAAGTTGTTTCGAAGAGACCGGGATCGGATATGTTATTCGAAAACCACTTTAATCCAACTCAAGCGTTTCGAACTGAAGATATCTTGAAGAGTATAGAATCGAAGACGGAGTTTTAAAGTGTAAGGGTTGTTTGCTATTAATCTTGAGGGTGATTCCAAAATGGATGTAGTAGAGGTAGTGCCTTCGGTTTTTGTCAGACATAGAATAAACTTGTATGGATGAAGGTTGGCACTACATTGATGCTTGGAGGGAAGTTCTAGCATTCCAAGATGGTTGCTATATAAAAGGTAATCATAGCCTCAAGCCTCATCAACCGGAAAAATGACTAAAGTAGGGACATGCGGCAGGGCTATGTGGGTCACCTTCCATAGGGTATGATCATCCCAAGATCTAGTGTCGATATCTCTATGTATGCTTCGGGGCGAATGATGGTTGTTTATCAACCATGGGGTGATCATATTCCACGCTATCTACTAAGGGGTAGAGCCGGTCCTGAGTAGCAGAGGTGCAACGTGCTGTACCCTCCCGTATATTTATCCAGAGTTGTACGGATTTGGTTGGTAAACCCTTACCCTTTCATAATTGGAATCCATTCTCCAATAAGCACCTATGGACCTAATTGTATACCTATTATGCTGGAATTTAACAGTGTAACAATTTCGGCTATGATTAATAAGTACTTGTATTCTAGACATTATTATAATATCATTGGATTCTTGATATAAATGTTTCGGTAATCGTAAGGTAAAAACCCGTTTGTGTTTTTGTGTGTCAAGGTCTTAAGAGATACCTTTGACATCAAAGTATTTTACAAGTTATAATAAATGAAATTTCTTGTGATTTGAGTTTCCCATGCTGGTTTTACCAAACTTACTCGGGCTTTGTTTTCCTATAATGCTCGGGTCAGACCGAGCATATTTTTAGGTTCATTTGGATATTTTTGGAGCTTCAGGAGATGAGCTGGAGGCCTAGAGGCATATTCATGTACATGGTTATTTTCCATTGCATTCATTGTTATTATTCAGTAATTGTGAGGACAGTTTGTTATAACTGTCTGGGCTGAATAGGTTAGTATACTCTGGTTGATGTATGCATATATATGTATATACACATATATTACAGTTTTGTTTTTGTGTAAAGGTTGGTTTATATTATAGATTATTCATTTGGCTATGAGATTCTGTGTTGTTTAGTTTCTTCTTGTCTTCTTTCTTCTTCTTTTCCCTAACTATTCGCCTTTTCATTCAATTTGAGTGTGTCATGTGAGGTTTATTGACCGCTTAAATTATACGGAAAAAGTGGGTCGTTACAAATGGTTTGGAGGACAAGTTTCTTTTTAATTTTAGATCAAAGTATGGCCCAATTATGTAGTAGGGCTGGAGGATGGTATTTTGATTTTTTATTGTGTTTGGGCCAATAGTTTCCATTCAAGGACATTTCTAATATAATGCTAACTTTTTGTCTATTATACAATTATCACTTACAACACATTTTTTTATTTAAAATTGATCTAGAAATAGGTCTACTCTTTCTCATCTGCTACTTGATTCGAATTGAAGTATGTTTTATTTGTATTTTTTTTATTTTTGTTCGATTTTGTAGTTTTCTCTATTTTTTTAATTTAATTTTCGCAGGATCTCGTTTTAATGGAGGACGGGAGTTCTTATAATTTGATTTCTTCTTTTAGCTCTGATTGGTATACTTATTTTCCTCATTTGTTCGATTATTCATTTTTTTAGGGTTTAATGTTCTTGTAATTTGTTGTTTTGCTAAATTGGATTAGCTTTTAATTACATTTCTTGTATTATATACAATTATGTAGCAATGTTCTTATTATTTGGTTTTGTGATTATAACATATGGTGTTATTTGGTGTAGATTCATTTTTTTGAAATTTATCAATTCATTTCTATTTTTTGGAGTTGTTCCACCACAATCTTAGCTATTTTCATGTATGATGATAATAGCTACAGGTGTGTTGTTGGTTTGAATGTTACTCTTCTTCTTCTTCAGAACGATTTATGTGAATAATTATCAACATTAACTCCACTGAGTATTGACATATCATATACACTTGAAGGGAAGTGTAGAGTTCTTGATATTGATTCAGATCTACAAAATCAATATGCCTTCCGTTGTTTAAACAGAAAAAATTTCTAGTATTTAGCATAAGATTGAAACAAGTTTTATTGGAATGTGATAATGGTAGTATTAGTGATTCTACTACCGAAAATTCATTGAGTTGTAATTCATCTAATACTAATATTCAATTTTATTTTAAGAAAATGTTAAAGAAGGAAGATAATATTCCAATTTTGAATTTTGTTGGATATCGATCTGATGGATCTTTGAAATTCAGAAATTTCTCAATAGCTTATCAAATTAAAAATAGATACAATTTGAAGAATATTAATAATTTTAGAGAAAAAGTTGCTTCATTCGTTCTTGGTTTGATGAAAGTTGCAATTTTAAAGTTCATGCAACTTGTGATTGTGGAAGTATTCATTGTTTTTATATTAGAAGCTTGACTCATGAGCATTCTGTTGGTGCTGGATTATGGGATACCAATCATCCTCCCATTTGTAGTAAATATGTTAAATCTACGATTATTGACAAAATTAGAGATGAGGTTATGAAAAAACCAAAAGAAATTGTTACTCAGTTTAGAAGAGAATATAATTTCAGCATGAAATACTACTATGCTTATTCTAGAAAACAAATGGCAATGAAAGAAATTTATGGTGATAATGCCTTATCGTACAATGATTTACAATGGTATTTGGAAGCAGTTAAGATTTCAAAACCTAAAAGCTATATTGATATGGCAATGGATTCCAGAAAAAATCAATTTAAAATATTTTATTTAGGTTTTCATGCATGTACTGTTAGTTTTAAACCCTATCGTCCTTTGATTTTTTTAGAAGCTACCCTTTTGAAAGGAAAACCTAGCATTTTGTTAGCTACAAGTGCAGAAATGGAAATCAAGATTTTTTCCCTTTGGCCATGGAAATTGTCTTTGTTAATACCATAGGTATTGATTTTGATGACAACAACCATATAAATGTTACTACTAATATATCTTTGAGTTGTGCAGTTATTTCAGATATATTATTGGTACATTTATAGAGATAAACAAGAACTCAGTGGAAGAAAATGGATTATATATGGAGGTTAATCAGAGAAATGGAAGAACAAAACCGATTAAAGAAGAATACGAAAAGATAGGTGTGTTTGAAGTGATGAGTAGTTGGTTGAGTCTTAGAATTTCTTGTTAAAGACCCCATAACAATAATACTTAAATATCTTCAATCATTGACCTCAACTGAATCAAAAGAAATCCACAAATATAAGGTACTTTGAAATTTGAAAATTTGCAACGCTTATTGGTGTTGCTGTTCTCTTTGAAAAATGCCTATATGTCGAAATATGGATATTTAGTATGTCGACATATGTTCCATAGGTCATTTTTCTTAAATTCAAACCAAAGGATTTTCCCGCCACCTCTTCACTAAAAGATATGTATCTTTAACCACTATTTAAAGCCTTTGGAAAACGAATTTTCTAATCAATTCTCTCATCTTTCTCATACTCTTTCTCTTCCATACTTTTGGAAGAAAATTCCATTGCATAATCTTCCATTCTCCTCGCAAATCGATACTATTTCACTCTAATTCTTCACCGATTTGCGAACCACATACTATCACAGAGTTTCTGCTTGAATTTATATCATTCTCTCTCTAATTTCATCCTATTCCTTAAAGATTTCAAAGATATATTGCTACATAAGGTCTGTAGGATCATTGTATCGAATTTGCAAGAATCTGTATTGAAGATACAACTACCTGCCACACTCTATTGTTGTTTGTATAGAGAAAAGAGTGTTCTTGTAGCCCGTAAATCAAGAGAGTGCATCTTGTAGCTCATGAAATCAAGATTGTAAAGGCGTTCTTACCATCCATGAAAAGCAAGTTGTGATAGTGATTTTCTATATGGTGCAGTACAGGACTGGATGCATGATTGGTTAATTCGAACCAGTATAAAAATCCCTGGTGTTATTTACTTTGCATTTTACTATATTACTTTCTTATTGTCTGATTACTTGTTTCTGTTTGTAATTAGAATGGATAGAGTTTAAAATTCATAAGCAAGCAATTAGTGCACACTTTACTCTTGTTAAATAGCCTTAAGATCCATTCCATATTGTTTAATAGAAAGCCCATTTTCTAACATTTTCTAAAGAAAATGAATCTAATTGGAGTTGGCCTTGTGAACATTTAAACAACATGCTTGATGTAGACTGATCTTTGGTTTTATGTCTGATGGGCAGTGGGTTTTGCTTTTAAGTGTTCCAAAGCTCTTTCCATCTTCTTTTCATTTATTTTTCTTGTTTCATATGTGAAGTAATCTTCTTAGTTCAGTGAAGGTTAAGAATAAGATCATTGTATAAAATATTTATATGAAAGTGTTACAAGATCTACCACTCTTTTTGATTTCGGGAGAGCTTTGAATAAATATGTTGAGGTTGATGGTTCCATGACTTTAGATTTGATAAGTGATATACTGTATTATCATTAAGGTGATCTTTTTTCCAAGGGAAGCATTATGGTTAGTTATATTCTCATGTGGCTTAAAGCTTTAATTCATAGATTTTAGATGATCATGCTCTTCCTATTACTTCTTGTTTAGATGATATTCAAATTAAGTTGATGGAGCAAATGTTAAAATGTAGAGAGGAGGTGTGTAGTTGGAAAAATATTTTTCTCAACAATGGAAGCTGGTATGTCTGAACTTGTTAATGAAGATTATGGATGGGATGTGTTTAAGTCTTTTGATTATGTTTTTGATGTTAAATCTCTAAAATCTCATCATGTTGATTTGAATTTGAGAATGTATAGTTGCAACTATGGAAAATTACTTGTTTCCCTTGTGATAATGCTACAAAATGCATGAATAGGTCTAAGCTTTATGTTTATGACTTTATGGAGTATTATTATACCTCCAATGCTTACAATGCTTCTTATTCTCATGCTATAATGCCAATCCCTAACTTTGATAAACCTAAGGCATTACCTGAAGATAATGAAATTGTAAAGCATCCTAAATTTATTCGTCAAGATGGTAGGCCATCATTTAAGAGAAAAGGAGGTCCAACCTTTTTTAAACTAAGGAAAATAATTGTAGAAGAGGCAACTGATTACGCCATAATCATAGATATTGCCAATTTGTATCGAAATTTTAGTCGTTTTAGGTATTATCTATTTTTTATTACATACGTTGATTAGTATATTCTTGTCTAATTGATTTTTCTTTTTTGTGTTACCGATTAAGAGTTGCTCTTCTTAATTGAAGAGGGTTATGTTATTTTTCTTCTGTTTAGCTTTATATTTTGAATTAATTATTTTACTTTGATTATTGCAGAAATTTTGTATTGTAGATATGTAGTTATAAGGTGGTGTTGGTTTCCTTCATGAAGTATTGGGACACTTGACTATTGTTTTATCCTAGATACTATTAGAGTTTGTTGATAGTGAGATTTTATAATTTTTTAACAGCCCTCTATTTCAATGTTGAAATTGTTAGTTCCAATACTATTTTTTTGTTTCCTTTGGTAAATTGGGATAAATATAGCTTTAAACGGTATGTATGTTTTCAGTCAGGTTTTTTACTTTCATAAACTTTTGACGTTTAATAAATAAATAAGTGTTATAGAATAAAGAGAATGGAAGCCATTAGACAGAGAATAATTTTATTCATTCAGAGAATAGATATCTATTTACATTACATGACCTACTTTATATAAAGGCTTCAGAAGTAAGGACTGAACTTATCCCATGATGTGGGACTAAACAAAACAATGTACAAGCATATTCACTTTATAATATAGATATATTATAATACTCCCCCTTGAACATGCGTCTTCAAAATCTTGAATGCTCGGATAATTTGGAAATTTCCATTTCGAAACGTGTATGATGATTGCCCCCCCCCCCCCCTCATTATTATCTTGCTTGCATTTATCGATTCAATCGATATAGAAATTGTCTGTTGCCTCATTAAAAACCTCTATTAGAAAAACCCAGTGGGAAAAAACCTTGAACGAGGAAAAGAGTGCAACTTGTGAAATCATAAATATCATACTAAAAATGATATTCCTTATAAGAGTTTGATACTTCAGGATCAAAATAATGCCTCGTTAAAACCTTACTAAGAAAAACCCAATGGGAAAAATCTTAGTGAAGGAAAAAGAGTACAATGACATATTTTATTTTCTTATTTCTTCAAATAAAGCTTGATACTTCTGAATCAAACTAATTCCTCATTAAAACCTTACTAAGTAAAACCCTGTGGGAAAAATCTTAGTGAAGGAAAAAGAGTACAATATAGTATGTCATATTTCAATAATTTACTGCATCAGATAGAGTTTGATACTTCTGGATCAATTTAATACTTCAGTAAAAACCTTACAAAGGAAAACCCGATGGGAAAAACCTTAGTCAAGCATAAAAATATAATTTAACTTAAATAACATATTTGAGATGTTATTTCTTGAAAAGACGTTTGATTCTTCTAGATCAAAATAATGCCTCATTAAAACTTTAATAAGAAAAACCCAGTGGGAAAAATCTTAAATAAGGAAAAAGAGTACATTATAGCTTATTTCAAATGTTACTAGGGAGTTGATACTTCTGGATCAAGGTAATGCATCATTAAAACCTTACTAATAAAAACCCAGTGGGAAAAATCTTAGTTAAGGAAAAAGAGTGCATTATAAAATATTTATGAATGCTCCCCCTGATTTTAAATTTTCCTCTAAATTCATATTCGTATTTCGGTAACTCAAATTGGTTATAGATACTTCTGGATTCATAAATATGTATCTCATTAATAATACAATTTATTAATAGTTTCCTTCGATACAATCAAATTTTCTAAGATTGTTTCTTCCAAATATGGTTTGCATTTTATGCATTTTGTATGCTACTTTTTTGAAAAACACTTCATGTGCTTTCATTTTTTTTGTGCTTCAAATTAGTTTTGCGCATTGCAACTATACATCTTTCATGAATATTAAAAATTTTATTACAACATTACTAGAAAGCAGGAAGTAATCTACTCATCTTGAAGTATATCAAGATTTTCATTACAATAATACTTAGAAGAAATTTGTAATCTACATTTCATGTCTTTTGCATTCTTTATAACTACAAAAGTTATATATGTTCTTTAGAATTTTGAATACTTTAATAAGTATTTGCATATCGCAACTATCACTTCAATGGATATTAAGAGTTTCATTACAACGATGCTTAAAAATAGGAAGTAATCTAATCATCACGAATTTATATCAAGATTTTCATTACAACAATACTTAAAAGTAGGTTGAAATCTACTCTCCTTGTTCTTTGCATTCTTTATAACAATGAAAGTTATTTATATTCTTTAGGAATTTGTATACTTTCATTATTTATAATGTTTTAAACAATATTTATACCTTCAGGGTATTTTAAGTGTTTCAAACACTTTCGCTGCTTCAATCAATTCAATTATTTAAAAAACATGATGCTTAGAGCATTTAACACGATGCAGCACTACATGTGCTTCAGTAATTTCAGTGTGTTTTTCTATTATATATGTGTGTGTGTGTGTGTGTTGCGAACTACAGGTTCACATTTCTTATTTAGGAGAAATTCATGATGGCCAATCATGTTTTTCTCTAATCTAGGATCTTCAATCCATTTATAAACATAAGCGCTTTATTATTTATAAATTTATCATCGATGATTATTTCTTGTCAGTTCTAAACATGATTTATTGAGATCTCTTTAATTATCATGTTTTAGGTACCTAACCCACTTCTAGGGTTATTTGAGAATCATATCATGGATCTCTTTCATAGCATCCTTAAGTGTTTCTTTAAGAACACTCACCTCCTTTATTTGGCATCTTTATTACTTACTCGAAAAATATTTTGCACTGACTTTGGAACCATATTTCCGATGTGGTTTACAAATTTTGATCCTTCAGGGATTCAAATCTATATTGGAGAAAGTCTACTAAAGATATTATTGATAATTTATTCAAGTTACTTAATATCTTGCATCATTGTATATTTTAACAAATATTTAATACTGATGATCAAATGAGCTTGTATCCCTTTATCCTCCCCTCAATGTTGACAAACATTGTCACATTAAATAATAATCATCTTTGGACTCTCATTTTGATCCATTATGATATTGCTACTAGCAAATACATCATACATATTAATAATAGGAGGATAATTCTTTTATTAGTTCATAAGATGCACTCAGTTGATATTGATTATTAGAGTTTGTTCTCATTCATTGATCTAAGCAATTGGAGGAATTTACTTATTGTGTAGATCATTTGAATACATACATGACTTCAGGTCATTCAATATTTATGTTGATTGAATTTTAAATCACTAAATAATATCTATGCGTAATCTATAAGATGAGCTTATAACAAACTTCAGGTTGTTAGCTAAATATTTACATATATGAATGTATACGTGCGTCCACGTATCACATATATATTATAAAATTTTCATATTATTTCTCATTTGAATTAGTGATTTTTAGAACAAACTATTACAAGGATCCAAATTATTAATTTCTATTTATAAATCAATGTCAATGCAAACATGTCAAAACCGCATGATGATGTTCGAAACATTTGGTTTGAAATCATATCGAACTTCTGGTTCGAACAACTTCTAGTTGTTAAGTTTTGTTCCTCAATTATATCTCAAGTATAAGTTTTGAACATTAATTATATTACTTATCAACGAATAATTTATAATTGCATATAGACATTTCTACACATCTCTATTGAGAGTTCTGTAAAAAAAAAATTACAGCAAAAATAATAGTAGTATCTTTTGGATACTTGGAATGTTACAAGTACAAATTTCCTCGGGACCGTATGTATAGCTTTAGTGAAAATTATGATACGACATATAGATTATCTCTTCAGGAGCATATCTAAAGATATTTCTTCAAGAATAGTTGTGCATATAATATTTGATTCATCGTAAGTTCTGAAAAGTAAAAGGTTACATATCACTATTTGTCTAATGGAGCTATGGGTCCATGACAATAGACGATTGAATTTTAGATAATTTATTATCGCATTTGACAATATTTTATAGGCAATTCTTTTATAGTGCTATATGATGATATAATATCACTTCTGGGGATATTTCATAAACACCGCTTCTAGAGTGGTACATATCACTTCTAAAGATACTTTATATGCATTGTTTTTGGGATGTCATCAATAATCAATATCTTTTTCTACGTAATTGACATAATTCTACAACATCTCTTCTAGGATTTGGATTTTGAAATACAAAAATCATAAAACATCTCTTCAAGAGTATGTCATATGGATTATCTCTTATGGAGAATATTAAAATGTACTCCTTCAAATATATAGTTTGGCAAACACACCCAAAGATTATCAAAACTTGGGTTTTACCAACTTCAAACTGATTTATTGAACCGAAATAAAATAAAATCCACATAGCAGACTTCAGGCTGCTATTATTGATCAATTCGACCATATCATTTATTACCGCACTTAGATTTTCATCATTAATGAAGTTTCCTTCATCTTCGAAGAAATGATTTAACTTCAGGTTAGTATTACTAGACAATACTTTCACATAATTTTAGTTTGGAAGTAATTTTAATATAGAGGAATTGTATTTCCTAGTAGATTTAAAGACTTAAAACTTCAAGTTCAACCACTCATGTCTAGTGTTTAAAAGTGTGACCATATTTTGGTGGTCATAACACTCCTTCAGGTAGTTCCATAGGTAAAGATGATCTTTTTCAGTTAAATCTGTGTAATATGCAAGTCAAGTTAACCAAGTATAGAAAATTTGGCAACAAAAAAATATTGAATAAAAATATATATTTGCATTGGAATCAATTTCAATACTCACTAATATGAATGACGTGAGTATGTGCCCTGAAACATACGATTAAGAAAAAAAATGACATGACTTGTATCATAAAATAAAATAGAAACCCGATGAAACTTTGTTTCTTGTGTTGCTTAATTTCATTGATCAAATAGTGGACTAACCCTTTTTTTATACTTCAATGAATGTCAAGTATCAAATAAAGCAAGATAGTATGGTAATTATTACCATTAGCCGTATAATTCAAATCAAATGCTAGAAATGGAATATAATGTCCATAATATGTGCACAGCTTTTATAAAGAACGAAAAATCAATTTAATAGAACTTTGTAAGCTGAACATAATGGAATACCTCATCTGAATATGGTTAATTCCTAAACAAAAAAAAACAGATATAATCATATAAATTCTAAATGAAAATATGAACATCACGGAACTTTGTTTCACTCAATGCGTGAATGAAACTGGTAATCTCATAGCAAGAGAAAAAGTGCGTGTTTCCATTAAAAGGAAACGTGTTTTATACATCGACGAATGAAAAATGGAACAAGTCAAAAATATAAGTACCATTGATTCGATTCTCATTACTGGAGTCATTGGAAATTAATCTGTTTGCTTCTCCTGCAACTCAAACCTCTCTGTATTATTAAATCAACAATAATATATATAATTATACACTCTACAAATATCAAAACTATTTCATGTAGATATTTGATAATCAACATTAATTTGGTAGAAATTTTTACATAAAATCCTTCATAACAAAGAATATCAATTAAAAATAATGAAAGATCAATGAGATCTAAAATCAATCATTTACCATATCAAGGCTATGGATTGAAAATAAAAGCAACAGTATATAAAATATAAAATGTTATAGATCTATAAAATTAGGTCTATAATAGAATTAGGTTAGCAAAATTAGATCATATTGAGATCAACATAATAACATCTACAAATAAAATCAATTTAATAAGTCTACAAATGAGATCTAAAAAATGAAGTCTACAAAGTTAGATCTATACAACTAAATAATATTAGATTCACATAATTAGATCAACATTATAAGATATACAAAATGAGATCCAGGAAAAAGAAATGAGATCAAAGAAAATGTTTACAAAATGAAATTTGATCTACGAAATAAAATTAGATCCCAAGAGAAAAGAAATAGATCTTAAATGCATAAAGAAAATCTTAAAAATAAAATATCATGCTGATAACCTGTTATAGAATAAAGAGAATGGAAGCCATTAGAGAGAGAATAATTTTATTCATTCAAAGAATAGATATCTATTTACATTACATGGCCTACTTTATATAAATGCTTCAGAAGTAAGGACTGAAATTATCCCACGATGTGGGACTAAACAAAATAATGTACAAGCATATTCACTTTATAATATACATATATTATAACAAAAAGGGATTTGTGCAATTAGTGTATTCCTGTTTCTAGTTATACCCAATTTTTAAATATGCTAATGTGGATGGAGTTTGTGTGATAATCATATATAGTATTTCAGTTACATCTATTCACTGATATTAGCTTATGCAAGTTTGAAGTTGTGAACTACTAAGCTTTTTCTGATTTTATATTCTTAACTAATGTTGTGGATATAAGAATGAGCATAGTAGTACTTCATATTGAAACCATTCCATGATTAGTAGCATTAAAACAATTTTATATTTACAAGCTTATGAATTACTAGTTGTGAATGACTTTGGAAATTCTCTAATCATTAGTATATTCTTACAGTTGTTAATTGTCTTTATAAATCAGTCGGTGTTGAATTATCAACAACTTTGTTATTAATAGTGTAGTGACATTGTAGGTTAATGCGAACATTTACAAATTATCGAAAAGTAATAGATGAAATTGTGTTGAACACCAAACAAGATTACATATTGCAAATGTAGCAAGTAATATCATTAAAAATGTCAACAAAAAACATATAAAGTCATAATATAATAAAATCAATCTATTGCAAACACATAATGTTTAATATTAGTCAGACTGTTAAAACACCAGTCAAAATGTCAAAAACATATTAAATAAAAAGTTGCAAACACAATAAAATTGATATTTAGAAATATGTGATAAAAGCAACATATTGCAAATGCATCAAATTTGATATTGGTCATAATTTCAACAACAAACATACAAAATTCACAACATCAATGGTCAAGTGCTTTCTTCCCTTACATTGTTAGTTTTAAAACTGATTTTTAGACTACTAAAATCAGAACATTGTATTTAATGCTTTACATGATTTCCAAAGAGTTAAGTTTACATGCTAATCATTTTTCCAAACACAGTTGCAGCTTTTGATTTTGCAAATTTTATTAGGCTGTTGATGATATGTAGTAGTTGTAGATCCATCTGCTTCTCACATCTGTTACTAATTCATATGCTGATGTAGCACTAATCAGGTTCATTGTTAGCTCATCGTAAGAGAATAGTAATGCCTGATGTGTCATTTTTGTTAAGTGCTTTATAATCTCCATCACATATTGTCCATACACAAGTCTTTTGAATAAGAAATGATAAGTTGATAATGATAAATAAACTGTGCGTTTATTATTAGTAAAGACAAAAATGTTAAAAGGTATAGATAAATTTAACATATAGAACAAACCATTTAAAGTCAAAGAGACGGCATAAAAACATGACTATGTAATTTGAGATAGATATGTTTATACATCTTATTGGTTTGGTCATTTCATAAGTGGTTCATCTACCAGTTGAAGCTAATCCAATTTGTTGTTCTATTTTTGATGTTATTTAAAATTCGATAATGATTTCTAGCATGTAACTTGTAGTGCAAATGTAGTGTCATTAATGTAAGTTGTATACAATGGTATTGTCAGAGGATAAAGGTTGTCCGAATTTGACATTTTAGAGCAAATACACGAAATAATGATGTAAAACTGATGTATCAACATTTTAAAAGTGAGCTAAAAGTAAGTACAAAATGTAAATGAACAAAAATTAAGTGCTAAAGGTAAGTGCATGGCAAGTAAGTGTCTTATGTGAAAGTGAGTGACAGTTAGTAAGCATATATAAGTTTTGTAAGCGTCTAAGTAGGGATATAACATGTTGTTTAATAGTTAAATCAAACATAATATTCATGTAATAAGCATTGTCACCGGTACTTCCACACTTTTGTTTGACCTTACTAATAGAGTTAGGGGTATGCCCTAGGGGCAATATGTAATTTGTTAAATATATCTAACTTGATAACCAATCTTGTTCAAAAATAAAAGATGTTTTATTTTTATTATATACTTAATATAATGTGTTATATTAATTAATTAATTGAATTAAAAGTATATTTAATAGAAAATCAATAAATGAGATGTTTTGTGATAGAAACTATAAAGTGTAGCAACCCGAGTAATTTATTACAATGAAAATGAACACATTATTTTAAATATTCCTAGTCAAGATGTATCAAGATTACATATCAATACATCTGTTAAAACTAGAGTATGTAACGCCATCCAAATATTGTGTAGTATGTTACTCATGGTTGCTAGGGGCACCAAGGGGTGACGTACTTGTAGTTATTGGATAACCATGGAATGACTCACTCGATAATTTTCCGTTGGTTAATATAACTAAGGTCAAATAAAAAAATATTGATGTGACTAATTTACACAATTCCCTCAATTTGAGAATACTGTTAATCTTCAATGTGAAAGCTCCGCTTTGATTATAGTTAAATTATGGCACGGTGTCCATCGAACAACTATAGTTGGATCGAGTGAAAGCATTTGAAGTGAAGCACTATTCAAGAGCAAATTTGTCTCCTTAGTTATATGAGGTTAGTATCACGATCAACTGATGTCAACTCAAAGCCAAAGTCTCTGGCTAGAGCTGTATAGTTATAATAATTTTTATTATTGAAACAAGAACTTTGTGTTTGGACTATAAAATTGAATGTGAACGATATTGGAATTTTTACCATTACCGAATCACATAGGTCCTAATGTGATATAGTTTTGACGAAGAGACTTGGATTAAATAATTGTCACTATCGGGTATCGCTTATCATAAGTAAAATTGGATTTTACCAAAAGATGTGTAAGCGATAAATTTAGTCAAAATGTCACATCACCGGCTAAGTAACATGCGAGCATTGATAAATAATATCGATGTAGTTTAAAGATAATTACATGAATGATTTATGGAAATTTTATGCCATTTGATGACATGATTTGTGGAAATTTTATATCATTTAATGACATATCATATGGAAAGAAAGGATTGGAGAGAGAGAAACAATCAAGGGAATTAATTAGGAAAATTCTAATTAAAGAATGGGAAAGCTTTCATTCTTTCAAATAAAATATATTATCTAATTTTTTCCATACGTATAATTCGTTCTTTCTCATTTGTACTTTCTCTTTCTCTCCCCCTAAGTTTTCACGGTAGAAAAAATCAAATATCCAAAAAAATTCAACTCCAAATAAAAACATCAAATAAAATTAAAAAAAGTGGTTCATCCATCTCTTGCAAAGATAGAATGTGGATCTTGAAGATCAAAGTAGATATCATTATTCAATGTTTGATTTCTAGACAACATCCTAAGGTGATCCTATGATTTATTTATCTATATGTTTTATCCTTCGTATGTTTGGATATGAACGGTTCGGCTCATTGCATGATTAATAGATTAATTATAAACATGTGAATCAAAACCCTTTTATCTCTATTAATAACTTGTTTATTATTTGATTCAATCACATCTGCACATGTTTTCATCCTTTGTTTATTTATGTTAATTATTGTTAATTATTGTTAATGATTTAATTCCCTATTTACCACATTTTTTTTTAATAATATATGTTTATAATATCAATTGATTTACGTCTATTTTGTGTTATTCCATTTTTGATTGCATGTCCATATTCTTAGCATTCGAGTTGTGAAATATTAAATCTCACTTAATTTGTTGCTTATGTTGTTTTATAGTTCAGATCTGAAATTTTACAGCAAATGTATATGTGCCTAAGTTGTCCCCTTTATTCCTATTTAAAACCATATATTTATATGATTTATTTTGTTTCAACTTGTATACATATGTTGTCTATTTTAAATCAACTGAGAATTGAATATCATTTTATATGATTTATGTTTGATTTTTTTCTATTACTATATTCTTTTCTTTAAAAAAACATAATCGGACTTTTGTGCAAATTTGTTAACTTCTAATTCTAACACATACTAAATCAAAAACTTCACATATTTGTTTGTTATTTTAAATTTTAAACTAGCTTGCAATTAATTACATATATGTGTGAATGTATTGTTTTAATTCAAGGTTTAAATATTTACTTTTATGTATAATCACAATTTTAATCTTAAAATTCATCCTAAATTGAAGCTTGATTATATTTTTTTAATTCTAGATTTCAAATTATAATAATGGTCAAAATTTATTTTATACGCATATACGTTTTAGAGTTTAATTATTAATTTGAATTGACAATGATTGAATGAGTAAAGGAATGAGGAACATGCTCCATCGTTCCTTTTTTATAAATGTCTACCTTAGTTTCTTAACTATTCTTTTTGTTAATATAAGTTAACTTTTGTCTGTTAGTAAAATATTTTTCAATATACTAAGCATTAGTGTAAATTGTGAACACATGCAGATATATATAAACACACATACACACATATCACTTGCATGTTCTAAAGTAAAATTTGGACAACAAATACATGTCTTAATTCTATCGTGAATATCATTAATTTATCACTTAACCTAATTAAATATAGATAAAAATGAAAGGTTTCCCTCTCTACATTCATCTATACTAAATATCATTAATTTATCACTTAACCTAATTAAATATAGATAGAAATGAAAGGTTTCCCTCTCTACATTCATCTTTCCCAGATTAATTATTTGTGTTAAGAGAAATAAATATTAGGTTTCTTTCTCTAACCTTTACATATTTATTTACATACTTTTATGTTCTGCCCATATGCTGTCCTTATCATCCAAACAGATGAATGTATTTGATACATCATCTTATTACATATTTATTTGAATTTAATTTAAATCTCCTTTAATTATCAAATTACATCAAATATTGATTTTATTTAAAATAAAATCTAGATAAGATCTAAATTTATTTAGACTTCATATGCCCATTAATGATCCAAAATGGTAATTTTTTTTGAAATTTATTCATTTCTTGCGCTGCGGGCTGACCCAGTTCCAACACTTACTGAATTTGATGGTTTTGGTAAGGAAGTGGTTAAGTTTAAAGAAGCCGTGGATGACATGGTAGTGTTTGGAACTCATGCTTAAAGCAGTATTTCATAGATTATAGAAATACGAAGTTTTTTGGAATTTCTAACAAACTTTTCAGGTATTAAAGAAAGAGGGCTTATAATAACTAGATTGACACTATAACTTCTTATAGTATTTCACTCCATAGTTTTAGACATTATGACACATTGTCAATGAAATTTTACTCTAAAAGAAATATGTGCAAGCTTATTAATGATAACTTGTTCGCATTTAGCTAATTAATTTCTAAACAAGAAGCTAGTGGCTGAAATTCCAAAAAGTGATATATCATTTGGAATTAGAGAACCAAATTACCGTGTTGACAAATACAATATGGAAGTAGGATGAGATGAGGTTGGAGTTGCGGTGATAAAGTTGGTAAAGCGAGGATTCGATGTGATCAAAAAGTAATTACTATCAAAAAATATAATTACTCAAATTTAGAATGGTGTTTTTTTATTCAGCTTTTAACTAATAATTACTAACTTTTAAAAATAATATATTAACATAACTTTAAATAATTAACAATGTATTTCAAATACTCTACATAAGTGGAGACAACGCAAATAGCATCAAATTATGTAATATTTACATTTAAAAGTGATACTTGGATTAACTTGTAAGCCAATAATAGTTATTCTTAGCTCTAAAGAAATCATAACATTTTTCCCATATTAGTTTTTACTATAACTAAGGTAATCAGTCACGTTTAGAATGGCTTTTAAATGTAGCTTTTATTGAATAATTACCAACTTTGAATAAGATAAGTATGTATCGAAAAATACGTTCTTAGAAAATACTACGAAATTTGTGTTTGAGCAAGTATTACTAATATATGTAATATTCATATTTAAAAATAATTTTTGTACGTACCAGTAAATTAATAATAGTTAACCCTAGCTTTAAAAAATTTGAAAAAAATTTATACATAAAGAAAGATATTACGATGTAGATGGTTTCTGCGAACAATTAGGTTGTTCATTCTTCTTTCTTGGCATTTTTTCTTTTTGATCCCTTTTATTTTTCATTCTTCTTCTAGATACTTTTCTACTCTCTCCCACTAAATTTTTTAGAAAAATGTTATAAGAAACTTTGTTATAAAAAATAAATAGTCTTTGATTAACTTATACTTACCAGTACTTGTGCTTGTTTGTAGTTCGATTTGAATACATAGTTGATCTCATTGGCCTCAAGGAGTCATAGTGCTTCCATTCCATAGTAGTGTAGTCTAGAGTTAGTAAATCCAGTGTACCATGTACATCTTTGTGCGTGGGAAAGTATTTAGTGTCGAAAAATTCATCATCAACAACTTCTTCAATCTTTGGGATGAAAAGATGTTTTATAAGGTTGTTAAAACCTTATGTTATTGCTTTCTAATGACATAATTTTTTTTAGTTTGTAATTATATCAAGAATTTTACATTTATTATAAATAGAAATCTTACCGTCATTTTTGTTGTGAAATAGTGTTTGTGATTAGTATTCATCAGTCTTGTCAAGGACCAATCTCTGAGCTTTAATTTTAAAAATCTAACATATTTCGGACCGATAGTGTTAACGTGGAGAATGTACTTAAATTTAGTCTATGCTGTATGTAACATATGGTTTCTTCTTCTTTCTCATCGTTTTTGCTTTTTCTCTTTTGTTTCTCAAAAATGAACTCTGAATCTTGTTTTTTGCTCTTTTCTCTTTTCTTTTTATTCTTTGAACCACTGAAGATTGTTTTGGTCCATTTTCTTTCTTCATTCTTTCATCTCGCTATTGGTTTTGGTTTTCTTTTTCTTCTGCTATTGGTGTTGTTAAATTATTCAATTCATTGAACTCTTAAGTGTTGAGTAAAGTAGACGATGGTGATGTTATATTCATGTATTTGTAATTGTATATTTGAATTTATTTGTCATTGTTGTTAGAGGCATTTTTTTGTAGGGCTTCTTGAAGATTTTTTTCCTGAAATTTGATTTTCCTTCAATAGTTTCAGAATCTTTGAACCCTTCTTTTTGCTCAACTTTATTTCTTCTTTCAATTGATTTTTCGTATCTTCTATCTTAGCTTCTAGTTGTTGAATCTAAAACGCATCATTTCTACTTGTGTCAATTCATTTGTTTCTTTCTTAAAAATTCGATTGTTTTCCGATTCATGTTTTTTTCACTTGTTCTCTGACTTCGCGAAGCAATTTTTTTTCATACTCATTGATTTTTGCAACTCTTTGGTAGTCCGAATATAAAATTTTTGTTTATTATTATGTGAAAAAATTGAATATTATACTATTATGTGGAAAAAAATATAGTGCTTTATGATATATGCTACAATATAAACATCAATTACTATAGAATAATATTAAATTTTTTATATTAATCATTTACACCTCAGTTGTAACATCCCCTACTTTGAGGCCCAAAGCTAAGTTGTACAAATGTTGCATTCATCTATAGTATTAACTTTCGGTGACAAAATACGGCGATGTTAATGGTATCCATAATATCAGAAGCCTATAAATATGAAATAAAATTAACACAAACTTCAAAAACGATTTTTCTGATTACATTTCAAATCGATACTTCATATTCAGTTACATAATCCTAAAAATGATTCCTAGATTTTGATCAAATATAATTATTATAAATTATGCCAAGAATGACATATGAAGATGCCCCTGGATGATTAAAGTACTAGATATACATATCAGTCATAAATACATCACAGTGGAAATAATACTAAATAGCTCCTACATAACTACCTTTGCCTCCTGCACGTCTTTAGAAGCTTGTTCGCCTAAACTACTGAACCTAAAAAGTCCATAACTCTCAATCTACTCAAATTAAATTTTGAGCACCCGAGAGTTTAAGAGGAAAACATAAACTTCTAGTCAGATATAAAGTCTAGTGCGGATAATATTATTACATCATAATTTACTGATATTAAGTGAGACAATGCCGCTTAGCGAAACGGGTTTCCCCTCACTAATATCCTTTTAGAAGCATATCTTTTGCAAATCAAGTCCTACAATTAAACTGATTATAACAATAATAGCAAATACACATATGCATGATAATCGAGAAATCAATGGACTATCTGTCCACACTATAGTTTTATCTGGCTACCTATTAACCATTGGCTGACTCGGGCCTACCAGACATAATCAACAATCAAATTTTGTTAGACATAATACTGGGCTATCTACCTTTAACTATCTTCTTCCAGCATTAACTGATCCTAAATTTTGTTGGTTCACCAATAACCTATCTCTACTCTCTATATTCCCTTCTATGTGTAACATTATTTTAGCCCCATCCCGTGACAAAGCCCAACACAATGGAATTTTGCACTTATTGAGCTAGGGGCTAATAGCTAAAGCATATGGCATAACCCTACACCAATACTATCTGGTCTTCTAATATTTGAGTCATGAATTTAGGGTTAATACACAATTCATATTTCATTTCCTATCATATACTTAGGGTTAACTACCATATTAAAATTTCATATCCTTATAACAATCTTTACAATTGATTTACCCCTGAAATCATATCTTTATAAGACATGGAAATCATGTACTTTGTTTTACTCAAAACACTTATGCCATGATATATGCTTTACATAAAACAATATTGATGAAAACTAAACAATGGGATTATCTATCCCTTTAAAATAAGTTAAAACCCATTTTAAGTTAGAAAACTTTGGGCCATGAAGCTAAAGTAAAACCTTCGAAACCCTTTTTTTATAACAATAAACAATACCTTTCAATATCATTGAAAACAACATCCTTGAAAGTAATACTTAAAACCATAGACATCCTCTTTCAAAGCCATTTATACTTATCTTTCGAAAACATTAAAACCTTTCTTTCGAAACAATTAAAACATATCTTTCGAAACAATAACCAACCGGATTTTCTACCCTCGAAAATCGAAACTAATACGTCCACTGTTTTTTGTGTCGAGCATTCGAGTGCCGAAAAATCGACTGTTAAGGAAAGAAAGAAGATAGAAGATATGAAGAAATTAAACAATCACATAATCTTACAACGCAACAGAATAACATATATTAATCAACATAATACTTTACAAAGTCATTTCAAAAATAATACATCAGAGTCATATTAACACAATTCTACACTTGGACAGTTATAACATCCCGTCCTTACCTAACTGAGACAAGATACATATAATATAATGGAAACAAGATAATAACTAGCTATCGATAAAGCCAGCTACTTCAAGCTCCTCCAAAATGTATCTGTTGGAAAACCTGAACTACTTGGCTGCCCGCAAAAATTTGAGCATCCAAGATTTTTAGGAAAAGAAAAGGAAACTCCAGGTTAGACATGGGTCTGGTGTGAGTAAACTTAAACAACTGAATTATTATGTCTAAAACCCTTTAAAATCAAAGGTATTTCGTAAGACTATGCCACACATAAACAAGGATGGGTTTTTACCTTACGATAACCAAAACACATTCAATTGAAAATCTAGTGATATTACAATAATGTCTAAAGGTTCAAAGTAAATATATAAAATAGCTGAAATGCTTGCATCTGACATTCTAAGATATTTGGGCACAATTAAAAACGTATGGCACTTATTGGAGAATGGATTCCATATAATGATTGGGCTACTGGGGTACCGCCCGCCATAATGCATATTTAGATAAACATACCGAGAACCTCGTTTGGATTCCCTGCCAGCATTGGAATGGCTTACCCTTTTCTGGAAACTACCGAATACCTCACCACCACGGTTGGGATCTGCAACCATACCGAAGCATAAAAAGATGGGTCAAATATCGATTCTAGATTTGGTGATGACGTACCCTAGTGGGTGTGACCCACATGGCCCTACTCAACTTCCTTGTTTTAGTCATTCCCGGTTGATGAGGCTTGAGGCTACGATTACCTTTTTATATAGCAACCATCTTGGAATGCTAACATGCCCTTCACCAAGTAATGCAATGCCAACATTCATCTATATAAGTTTGTTCTGGGTCTGAACGAAACCGAAAGCACTACACCCATTTTGGATTCACCCTTAAGGTTAGTAGCAAATAGCCCTTGCACTTCAAAACTCCGTCTTCAATTCCACACTCTTCAAGACGACTTTGGTTCGAAACGCTTAAGTTAGATCGAAGTGGTTTTCAGATAACATATCCGATCCCGGTCTCTTCGAAACAACTTTCGGTAATTTTCGGCAAACTCAACCCTGGTTCTTTAAGAAATAAATAGACAAAGATAAGAATGGAGTTCACCTCCTAACCGTTTGTGGGCAGATTTTCTTATCATTTATCCTAGAAGAATGAAACGAGATTTATATGCATATTACAACATCATTGGGGATGACTATGTCATATAACTCACATGTTTCTCCTAGATATTTCAAACCTTATATTTTAGTCTAGGTTTGATAGTCGGTTATTTAACTATCAAATAAACAATAATTCAAACATCGATTTTATTCCATATGAGATCCACTAAGTCTTTATCAATTAATCTTTAATTAATAAATCACTTTATTAAAATTGATCAAAAGATCTTTACACAACACTATATAACCAAAGCCATTACTTCACCTTTTTACTTGGAAAATATTTATACTTATCTAAGGGATATAAGTATATTATTAAAACATTTGGAAAATTCCCACTTTTCAAACTCCTTTTGAAAACATTACTTACTATAAACCAATGCACTTATCCTTTATAAAAAGTTCCCTTTTAAAAGCTCACTTCATATTTAAATACCTTTACAAATTTCCAAAATCAATTTATAAAACACTTTTATAAGTCTATAATTCAATTTACCAAAACCACTTTATAAACCTCTAAAATCATTTATAAAACATTTTACCTTTTAAAACTCCTTTGATGAAATCTTCTTTAAGAAAAATCCTTTACGAAATATCTTTTGCAACTTATCCTTTTAAGTCACTTTAAATAAACCTTTCTACTTAGTAAAGCCCATTTTATGAACAAGTTATTATTTATAAATACCTTTATTAAATAATTATATAACTTAAAAATCATTTATAAACTTTAAACCCCTAAATTAATTAAAGAATTGAAGTTAATTCAAAACCATATTTTATAATTTCAAAAGAGCTTAGGAATCCCCATGGTAGTAATTTTAAGTTAACATTTAACATCAATTTCACTTTCAAGTCACTTAACCATTTATTCACATAAATCAACATATATGTAAATGCAAATCATATCCAAATTAGGAAATAACATGTCAATACAACTCAACTCGCATATACATATCCACATAACATAATAGAAGGATGGTGATTTGTTCTACTAAATAGATGTCAAAACAATTCACTACTTATAGAAAAATGGGAATTTATTCTACTAAACATATGTCCACACGATAAAAAATTATATTATAGTAGAACGGGGATTTATTTTGCTATCAGATGTCCAAACAATCAAACAATCAACATATAGCAGAATAGAGATTTATTCTGCTAACACATGTCCATACAATTAAATCATTTACATAACTTATTAACAATTATTTGTTTACTTAATGGTATCGAAATTTGAATTTCTTGTGTTCAAATCCATCTTTGAAAAAGAAGAACCTTTAAAACAATTTGGTTCGTGGAAAACAAGGATTAAAACTTAAAAATCCATTTTAAATGATTAATTACAAGTTAAACTACTATTAAATCATAATTAATCTTTATTATATTTGAGCTAAATTTAGTTATAAATTAATAAATAATTAAACCTTTAATAAATAATTATTTATAAAATAAACCTTTAATTGATCCTTTATCAATTATTAAATAATAACTTAAAACCTTTATTAATAATTAACTATTAAGTAATCTCAATTAATTAATTAAATGATTGTTAACCCACCTTTTTCCAACGAAGTATATAGGTGGATTTAACCCAACCAATTTCATAATTATCAAGGCCGATGAGTGTAGAGTGATGGTTGTAGGACCCAGAAATAGAGCCCGGATAGTTGTACAAAGCCCGGATTGAATAGAGTTGATTAGCAGACAGTTTAGGATGCTTGGAGTATGGATTTTGGCTTGGATAAATTAGGGATCGGTATGACATAATGAAAGGGGTCGGTGTACTTCAATGGCTTAGCAGGTGGAAGGGATCAGCATGATATGTTGAAGGGGTCGGGATTTCTCAATGTGAAAGGGATCGACATGTTAAGCCAAGTGGATTGCAAACAGACACGAGCATTTGAAGAGATCGGCATGCGGCATCTTGAAGGGTTGAACATAGTGAGGGATCGACATAGGGAGTATTAGTATAGGAAGGTTCGGTATAGCATTCTGAGCATAAAGGGTCGGCAAGGCACGGATCGATATTGTTCACGATGGATGGATCGGCTCTGATAGCACCCTAAGGGGTTGGCATATTGGAGTTTTGTGATAAGGGGTCGTTATGTCATGCACTAGAATGAGATGGATCAGCGTATTGCCTTAAATGTTAGGGATTGGCATAGTAACCTAAGATTGGCATAACGTAGATAGGTCGACATACTTTCATGGATCAGGAGGGTTCGACATATCTTAATGGGGGAGATGGATCGGTACACTCTGTGGAGGATAGGTTGGTATGGGACATTAAAAGGAGTTGGATCATCATAGAGACATGGAAAGGAATGGATCGGCATGAAGAACTCCTCGAGAATGATCAGCATGGATTTGGATGGAGGAATAATGATCGGTAGTGGCTAGGCCGATCATTATTTATTGACGAATTGGGCTTGCCGACCCTATGTTGGCCCATAAGGATAAGAAGGCCCTGTAGCCGAAGTTTCACCTATAAATACAACAGGCATGGCTCCAGAAAGAGGACCTTCATTCTATCTCTCTTCATCTTCTTCCTAAGGGACACTCTGCCATTTTTTATTTTGGAAATTTGGATTGTAATGTAATCAAAATTCAGTATAATAAAAAGGATTGTTCTGGAGTGGATGTAGGCCAAAGTTAGTTGAACCACTATAAATCTTATCTCTTTTACTTGCTTTCATTTTAGTTTTATTATTCTTCATATTGCATTCTCTACATCATGTACTATCTATGATCTATGATTGGATATTGGTGCTTTCACGTATAGTTGAGTGTTTGTGACAGATTTTGGCGCAATCATTTTGGTGCTTTCATTAAGAGAGCTTGCACTTAAAGATTTGGAAGTTAAGATTTTGAATTTGAAAGCTTGGATACTTGGATCTAGGAAGCAATGGCTAGGCAATCAATAAGGAGACAGAGAATAGATAGGAGCCTTCATGAAGCGAGTTAGGAGGCTTCCTCGGGAGCTAATCAAACTTCAATCTTCATTACCAGAGATGAGATGGAAACGATGTTGGATGTTATGTGGAAGAGGATGTTGAAAACGTACGAGGAGATGATGCAGAATCCACTCCGACAAACTAAACAGGCTGGAGCCGTAGAAGTGGCAAGAATGCAAAACCAAGGAGTTGGAGCAATGGGAGCTATTGGAGTTGTGGGCCAAGGAGTCGAGGCTCAAGGAGTCGCTGAAAACTAGAACCAGGAACACAGGGATGGAACTAATAGGCAAAGGAATGGAGCAGAGTAGCCGGGGCAACCCCCCGCCAACCTAGAGAGATCAACACTGATCCCTTTAGAGGGGTAGATACCATCCCCACAATATTGGGGGCATGCCCTCGGGTCTGGTTGATCGTGATGCCGGAGGACCTGCAATGAATCCTGTGGAGCTTGGTGTCAATCGAAATTTGGATGACTAACCGAAGGAGTACATCTCAAAATTCCCTCGTCGACTCGGGGACAGCTTGGACATGATTAAAGGAGACTATCGATGGAAGACAATGGCAGGTTTACAGAGATGATAAGGCGGTCTATGCAAGGTGGGTTAGTGAACAAGGATCTCGAGGATGTCAATAGGAGTCCCTTCGCTCCTAATATCAGGCAAGCAATGGATCCTACTGTTCATCTGACGAGATGCATGAGACACATGGAGGTGTTGGGGGCATCAGAGGAAGTCATGGTACGATGCTTCCCATTGTACGTAATGAATATAGCTACGCTATGGTTTAGGCAATTGGAAAAGCAGCTCTATTAGCACATGGACGGGATTGATCAAAGGGTTTATAAGGCAGTTTAGAGTTCACGTCTCGAGACCCAAAAATGTGATGAGTTTGGCAACATAGAAAAAGGGGACCAGAGGTCCCTGAGAAGTTTTCTAACACGTATAATGCGATGGCGGCATCAGTGGATCGTCCAGATCCATCTATAGTTTTGATGGCAGCTGTATCTGGAATTGCTAATGGTATGGGGTTCAAGGATTCATTGGCATGGGACCCACCTATGGATCTTGGGGAATTTTATAATGGAGTAGAAAGGTTTCTATGATAGGAAGATGTAAGAGAAAATAAACTGGAGGCGAATGTTGTGCAAGGTGGTGGATCATAAGGAGATGTAAACAAGAATGATAAAGGCAAACAAAAAACGGTTGATTGCATTACTGTGTCGAAGAGGTAATGGAGAGAACCAAAATTCTCTTCTAATACGGATATGATCGAATATTTGGAAAGGATTTACTTAGATACTCAGGGACACCTTCAATATCGAAGGCCGGAAAGGAGGGAACCCTTCGAACGTGAGCGGGCATTAAGAAAGCATTGCCTATTTCATGAGCTGGATGGGCACAGTACAAACGACTGCAGGCATCTAATGGATATCATTGAGGAACATGTGAGGAATGGTCAATTACAACAATACATCAGGACTCGGGCTGCGACGGTGAAACGGGAGCAGCCACCGCCCACCTCGAACGAAAATGGCACTAGGATAAGGCATCATCGCCAACTTGTCATCAATTGATTGGTGTAACGCCCCAGAATTTTAGTCATTTGAAATTCGTATATTTAATTGATTTTAAATATTCGCAAGTAAATTTTATAAGCTGAATGAATTATATTTCGAATATAGTGATTTAAATGGATAATTAAATTGTTAATTTAATATTTGAAATTATAGAATAATTGGAAATTGAATTTAATATGAATTAAAATGATTTATAAAGTTTAATTAAATCATATTTGTATTAAAATAGTGATAGTAAACTTTTGAAATTGAATTAAAAATTAATTTGTAGAAATTGAATATTTTAATATTTAATTTAGGGGTTAAAATAGCCATTTTACAAACAGTCTCGGATTTTGACGAAACTAGTTTCTTTGCATCCGTAATTTTATATTATTGTAAGATTTCAAATTTCGTGTCAATCAGATTTACGGTTTGTTCTGGGCAAGCTAAAACGCTTAGAAATTCATTTAAGTGAATTTTAAATTTAAATAATTCGATTCAAAAATCTATCTTCCAAATATGATCGAATTGGCTCTCAATATATATTCCATTGTGTTCAAAATAGGGTAAAACATTATAAACGCCAGGTGGCACGCTTCGATTGGAGTTTGGAAAAATTTTGGGTGAATAGTGCGCGAAATTTTCTATAGAAGGACGTTATAATATCACATTTGCACAAACCCTAATGAAAACTAGGGCAAGCCACCACTAAGCATTTCAATGGCTAGAAAATTGTCATCTTTTTCCCTCGATCTCTTCCAGTCCACCCATAATCATCAAAAACTCTCAACTACAGAAACGAAGATCGTATCAAGATCATAACATCAACGGCTATGATCGAAAAATACGCATTGGATCAACGGAAAATTAGCCACAAAGGACGAGCGTTCGAGTATGAAAAATGACATGATGGGGTGGCCAAGCTTGGCCGGACTTTTGGCAATGGTAGGGGTGAGCAAGGCGCACATGTTGATGGTAGTGGATCGTCGTCGATGGCGACGGTGGTGGTGCGGCGAACGAAGGGAATGATCGGCATATGGGTTCAGTTTTGAACGATAGGAGGAAGAAAGATACGAATGGCCTGGATCTAATTATAAAAAAACATACGACCACGATTTAAAAGTTGAAAAAAAAAATAGAAATTGTAAATTTATTTATATAATAATTCGTTATAAACTTTAAAAATACATAGCTTCTTCATATGAGGTCCGTTTTTGACAAAACAAGTTGCTTTGGGTCCGTATTGACGAGCTCTATATTTTAGAGGTATTTTGGAGTTGATTGGAGCTAGTGTAAATTTTGGGTAAAATTAAACGCTCGTTTAATTTTATTCGGAATAAACACTACAACTGCTATTGCAGCCAAAGTGAATATAACTCACTCTTTCTAACTTACCGATATTGTTATATAAGTGAGAATAAATATTATTTATGATGATTGATGATTTTTAGGATGATATATGCTGTATTATATATATATATTGATTGGTATTTGGATATAATTCTGCCTATTGGAGCAAAAGAGACCCTATACGTTCCCGTGTATGAACGGATGACGCTTCGTATGCGCGTCTGTCTCGAAGCAGACATTGTACACATTTTTAATATGCAAATTTGTTGCAGGCGACAGGTTGGAGGGATATGGCTAGATTCCTCAACAGCGTTGATTTTATTTACAGATATTGTGATATATCATGTTATCATGTGATATATGATGTTTTGGATGTCATGATTGATGTATTTGGCGTTGTTGAGCATTGGGCTATTTTGGAAATTTTAAAATATTAAGACAACGATTTCAATTTAAAAAGGATTTTTAAAGTGGTTTTGGAAATAGATGTTTCACTAATTTTTGAATTATTAAGAAAATTGATTTATTTTAAACAAATAAAAGTTATAATTTTTATGTTATAAAAATCATGATTTTAGGAAAATGTAATCAAAACGTGATTTTTGATATAAGGAGTTAATGATTTTGTAAATAGTTAAATTGATATTTTTGAATAATTATGAACAGTTTATATATAAGATTTGTAAAATTGATATTTTATAAATCAAAACGATGGAATTTGTTAATAAAGGGATTTTATAAGTGGAATTTTTTTAAAATATAAATGGAATTTATAAACATTGTTTTATAAATCCAAAATCAATTGAATTTGATAAGTTAAATATGGATGTTTATTAAAGGTATCATATCCCCGATTTTGGACAGTGGATAATCCTTTAATTAAATTTCCAATAGCGATGAATTTGGTAAAGGCATTATATCCACGATTTTGGATAGTGGATAATTCTTTAGTAAATGTGTAGAAATATTGGAATCGGTAAATGGACTATATTCATGATTTTGGACAGTGAATAATCTTTTAAATTAAAAGACATGTTTTTGAAAGTGATATTTTGATGGAGTAAATGGTTTTGAAGATGTTATAAAAGGTAAGTATGGAATGCATAGATTTCAACAGTCATTGGTGACATAAACATTTTCGAGAAATAAGGAAATGATGGACTATAACACTGTTGTTATAGTAAAAAAAAATTCGAAAGGAAATGTTTTTGTATAGTATATGGGATTTATATATCTATCTAATTTTCGAATCCCTATACTAGTGATTTTGGGTTATCGTAACGATGTTTTACGCAACATTCGTTTTGACCCAAATAAATGTGCTTAATAAGTATTTTTCCTTAAAGAATAAAATATATACTTAATTATGATTTAAGTATATGTAATATTTTCTAAGTGTTGAAAATAAAGAGATTTGTAAATATGTTTATATTGTTTAAATAAGTATATGGAAATGTTTTCCAATATTGAAATGGTTTATACATTATATCTTTTTAAAGATAATTTGACATGAATATTTGGCAAGTGATTTAATTAATGAAAGATTAATTAAAATGGCCTTGTGATTGTTATGGTGCTAAATATTTGTTTGTTTGCTTTGATAGTTAAATAACCAACTATCAAATTTGGCCATTTTAGTTCTTTTACTTGATGTAGAAGCTATTTAGCCGTATATTTAGTACGTAGCCTTCTGTGTAGGCTTGATTGTCATTTATGTTGAGGATGTTGATTCGTATAGTATGGGGTATTAATCTAATCTATCGAGCATCCTTCTTGGCCCTAAGGATAGCCAGTTGAAAGTTGGAGACGTGATAAGTCTATGAGACTTAGTTTCTGTGTGAGGCTAAGAAACGCTTTTGCGTTGTTGGTGCAAAGAGACTGGGATCGGTTTATCCGAAAACCACTTCGGACTAATGTATATGCGACGATTGTGCAGGTTGCTTATGATGACATTGATATTCTGGATTTTCATAGTGGGGGACTGCTTGTTGATCATTTGGGGTTAAGATCCTAATATACATAATGTAGCAGTGGTCTCTTCATTATGAAATATCCAATGCAAGAACTGTTTGCAACTAATCCTAGGGATTTTCCGACAAGATGTGGTAGGGAAGTACCTTCGGTTTGTCCTGTTCTTGAACAACTTATATGGATGTTTGTCTGAAATTGCATTTCCAAAGGTTAGGTACATTCGTTTTTACAAACGTACATCAGTGGTAGCGGAGAAGGCAACTTCTCTTAGCTTAAAACCCTCTTTGAGACGTATGAACTTAAGGGTTGTATTTTTGTGGAAGGCAAATGGTAGTAAATGGAAATGGCTGTGTGGCATTCAAAGTGATGTGATTTTGATTTGTGAAAGGTAAATCGTTACCTCAGGCCTCATCAACCGAAAATAGCCAAAAAAGGGTTAGATGCGGCAGGGCTAAGTGGGTCACTCCAAAGTACGGTATGATCATCCTCTTCTAGATATATTTTTACACACTATGACGTCGTGTATCTGATTATTGTGGTTTGAATGCTAGAGAGCCTTTGGTAAAGGTCGGTAATGACTGGAGGATGACATATTTAGTACCATCTAGTTATAGAGGTGGGCCGATCTTGTGTTGGTAGAGGGCAGATGTTCTGTGCCTCGGGACAGCCATCTAAATGTGTACCCATTCGAAAGGTAGTCCCTTCACCTGGTCATTTGTATGGAAATCCAAACTCCACTAGGAGCTGTGATTTTGCTTGTAAAGACGTAATGAATAGCCTCGAAATGCTCTATAAGTAACCATTTCGACTATGATTAATATTATTTGTATATACCAGACACAAGTATAATATCAGAGGATTTGATATGAAATATTTTAGTTATCGTACAGTAACAACATGTCCGTATTTATGTGTGGGCGCATATTATGAGATATTTTTGGTTTGATAAAGAAAAAATTGGTAATTTAATAAATTTGATTGAGTGTACTTCTCATGCTGGTTTACCAGACTGATCCGGGCATTTTTCCCTTTCAATGCTCGGGTCAGACCAAGTATATTTACAGGTTTAGATTTGGTGCTTTTAGAGCTTCAGCAGGAGAGCTAGAGATCTTCATTTTCGTATACGCGTATCTGTTTTGATTATTGATTATCCGATGTGCTTAGATGTTGTATATTATTGGAAATTGTGAGAACATGTTATTATAACTATCCAGGATAATGATTATTGGTTGATTTTTGAACTCTAATTGATGTATGTATGTACAGTTTTTATTTTGTAAAGATCAGTGATATGATATTATATGTTTTCCACTGGCGATGTGATATTCTGTATTGTTCTGTTTGGTTCTATCTTCTCACTTTCTTCTCTTCTCCTATTCTCTCTTCTTTTCTTTCTTCTGACTTTCCGTCGATCTGTGCTTTTTGGGTCGGACATGTGTGGTTTATTGTCGATTCAAAGGTTACGGATTTGCTGGTCATCACATTTGGTATCAAAGCTTAGATTTTGTATACGCTTTCATGTGTATTCAATATAGATAGGGACAGTAGCACCCTAGACTGAGTTTGAGTGTATTATATATATGAGCGCGTATTTTTTAGTGATATATAATATTTTATATTGTGTTTCCTTATCCGTTGAGCTATTTGTGAGTTCTGGTCAGTATGTGGGACGCCGTATTATCGATAGGGATTTCTAAATACTTAAACGAAGCAATTTGACGTAGTAATATTTTAAAATTGGGTAAATGAAATAATTTTACCTTGATTATATTTTATATATATAAAGGAAACAAAAAATTTAGAAATTATTAAAATGTATATAAATTGATTGTTTGGTTGTTGAAAATGTAAATATGTATAAGTTAATAAAAGTTGTTTCAATAATCTAAATAAAAACAACAATTGTAAAAGAATGAAATTATATAAGAAAATGAATTATAAAGTATGGAATTATAATTAATATGATATACAATTGTGAAATAATCTTAAATATAAGAAATGTAACAACCTGAGTATGTTTATAAATATGAGTTATAAATAAAAATGAATTTAAGCTAAGAATTTGAAATTTTGAATTCTGTTTATTTTAAAAGTTATTTTTCAAAGTTAAAGAGATTATATTTTTATAAATATAAATAAGATGAGTAAATTTGGAATGATCTTATCTAAGTAAAGTGAAATAGTGAAATTAAACAAGTAAGAAGATTTATAAACGTGATTTATAGAAAAAAGGAAATTTTAAAAAAGAATATAAAGCACTAAATTCACTACTACTGCTGGGAAATAATAAGGGTGATGACTGCAGCATCATCAATATCATTTTCGAGTTTTTGTATGATGGATTTGCTACCGATAGTAAATTGAAAATCTAAGTTCTTTTGATGATAAACAAATTTGATTTAAAATCCAAGTTGAAATTGATAGGTGCAAGTGAAATGAATTTGGACTAATAATATGAAATAAAAAAATGTAACCTGGTAAAGTTAAATAAATTTGAGATAGCATAATAAATATATGATTTGAAATTTAACTAAAGGAAGGTTAGCTAAATTGAATTGGATTTAAACTGGATTAGCTAAGTTATTGAAATGAAAATTTAACTTAACTGTTAAGTGATTATATAATATGAATTTGGAAGTTTAAGCAATTAAGTTGTATAACTTAGATAGTGAGAAAATATAAGTATAACCACTTGTTAAAATGGTTAAACAATTTTGTTAAGCAAAACAAAATATGAATTTGAATAAGTGATATGAAATTTGACATAAGTAAAAGATAAATAAGATAGAATTTGAATTGAATTAGAAGTGAACTTAAGTCGTATAGTGAATGTAAGTGCAAGTGAAGATGAAATGAAGTTTAGCTTAAGTAATGTTGAATTAAGTTGATTTTGATAAATAAAATGAATATGCAAAGTAGAGTTGAATAATAAGCTGTTAATAAAGTGAAATGATGAATATGAATTTGAGTTATATAATGAAATTCAATTTTAGTTGTAAAATGAATTAGCAATTGCATTAACGAATGAATTGAACTAATGGATTGGAAATGTTGATGTTAAGAATTTGAATAAAATTTAAGTTAATAAGTTGTGAATATAGTGAACACTAGAATCCAATGAATTGAATATTAATCAATCGAATGTAAATGAATTGATATGGAATAATAGATGTAAGTGTTAATTCACTAAAAGCTAACGAAATTGGGAATTGAATATTTGGATGAAAGTCAATTAGATATTAAACCAATTGAAAGTAAAAGTGTCAATCCAAATTGAAGGTAAACGAAGTAAATTAAATAAATTTGGTTATCTTGAATATACATTGGTTGTTAGATGGATGTTTGTTGATTGAATAGAAATCCATATGAAATTGAATTAAACTAATTGAAAGCTAAATAATTGAGTTCAAATTGGAAGTGAAGTAAATCTAAATAGAATTGGTTTAATTTGGAAGTGAACTAACCTGAATGTGATTAATGAATGTAAACTAATTGAATTTGAACAAATAAATATTAAAAAATCCAATGTTAATGAATAAAATGTGATTAAAATTGAAAATCAATTCAATGAATATTAATAAGAAATGAAAGTATATTGATTTGGTAATGGATTTGTTAGATAGAGATTGGTTTGTTGGATGTTAGTTGGATGATAGTTGTTTGACGGTTGGATTTGTTGTTATTGATTGCATTTTCTATATTGGCATATATAGTTATTGTATTAGTATAGCTTATATTGTTATTACTTTCTATATATATGTTTCTCATTTGTTTATTTAGTGCTTAGTAGGTGCGGATGGCTCTTGCTTCGCATTTGGGGCTCGCTTTCGCGCTATATTAGCCGTATATGTTCGCTAATAATATATAAGGTACATATCTCGGATTGCATATCATACTTTCACACTTTTTTCCCTACAGGATGTCTCATCCTCGAAGATGAGATGACATTTGTGATATATATATATATGTTGCGATCCTACTACGATCGAACTGAGCAAAGGAGACGCTGGCGATTTTTTTTGAAAATATAAGGCATTAGAAAATTTTAGGAATTTTAAAAAAAAAATTGATAACTAAAATTTTGGTTTTTGAGTTATAAAAGTTAAACAATATTAGATGGTTTTGAAGAGATAACTATATATGGATTTGAAAACATAGAAAAAATTTGTAAGAAGTTTAACGAACGGATTTTTGGTAATCTAAATTGAACGAATTGTTTTAAAAAGTTAATGGATTTTGTGACCTTTTCTTACTTGTTAATCTCGAGGATGAAATTCTTTTAAGTATGGGAGAATGTAAAGATCAAGAATTTTAGTCATTTGAAATTCGTATATTTAGTTGATTTTAAATATTCGCAAGCAAATTTTATAAGCTGAATGAACTATGTTTCGAATATAGTGATTTAATTGGATAATTAAATTGCTAATTTAGTACTTGAAATTGTAGAAATAGTTGGAAACTAAATTTAATATGAATAAAAATGATTTATAAAGTTTAATTAAATCATATTTGAATTAGAATAGTGATAGTAAACTTTCGAAATTGAACTAAAAGTTAATTTGTAGAAATTGAATATTTTAATATTTAATTAACGAGTGAAAATAGCCATTTTTCAAACCATCTCGGATTTTGATGAAACTAGTTTCATTGGATCCGTAATGTTATATTATTGTAGGATTTCAAATTTCTTATCAATCGGATTAACGGTTTGTCCGGGGCAAGCTAAAACGCTTAGAAATTCGTTTAAGTGAATTTTAAATTTAAATAATTCAATTCGAAAACCTGTCTTCCAAATATGATCAAATTGGCTCTTGATATATACTCCATTGTGTTTGGAATATGGATAAAACTTTAGAAATGCCAAGCGACATGCTTCGATTGGAGTTTGGAAAATTTTCGGATGAATAATGTCGCAAAATTTTCTATAAAAGGACGTTATAATTTCACGTTTGCACAAACCTTAAAGAAAACTAGCGCAAGCCGCCACTAAGCATTTCAATGGCTAGAAAATCATCGTCTTCTTCCCTCTATCTCTTCTAATCCATCCACAATCATCAAAAATTCTCAACTGCAAAAATGAAGATCGTATCGAGATCTATAACTTCAACGACTATGATCAAAAAATATGCATTGGATTAGCGGCAAATTAGCCACAAAGGTCGTGCGTTCGAGCATGAAAATCGACGTGATGGGGTGGCCGAGCTCAGCCGGACTTTCGACGATGGTAGGGGGAGCAAGGTGCATATGCTGATGGTAGTGGATCGCCGTCGATGGCGACGGTAGTAGTGCGGCGAATGAGGGGAACGGTCGACGTATGGGTTCGGTTTTGAACGATGGAAGGAAGAAAGATACGAACGGCCTGGATCTGATTTTCAAAAAAAACATGTGGCCACGATTTAAAGGTTGAAAATAAAAAAATAAAATAGAAATTGTAAATTTATTTATATAATAATTCGTATAAACTTTAAAAATGCATAACTTCTTCATAGGAGGTCTGTTTTTGACGAAACAAGTTGTCTTTGGTCCGTATTTTAGAGCACTACATTGTAGAGCTAGCTTGAATTTGATTAGAGCTAGTGTAAATTTGGATAAAATTAAACGGTTGTTTAATTTTTTTAGGAACAAAACACTACAACTGCTATTGGAACTAAAGTGAGCACAACTCACTCTTTCTGACTCATTGATATTTTCATATAAGTGGCAATAAATATTATTTATGATGATTGATGACTGTTTGAATGATATATGTTGTATTATCTATATATTGATCCGTATTTGGATATATTCCTGCCTATTGGAGCAGATGAAACCCTATACATTCCCGTGTTTGAGCGGATGACCCTTCATATGCACGTCTGCCTCGAAGCGGACATTGTACACATATTCTAATATGTATATTTGTTGCAGGTGACAGGTTGGAGGGATCCAAATGGATTCCTTACCAATGTTGACTTTATTTACATATATTATGATATATGCTGTTATCATGTGATATATGATGTTTTGGATACCGTGATTGACGTATTTGGTGTTGTTGCAGCATTGGGCCTATTTTGGAAATTTTAAAATATGAAAATGTTGATTTCAATTTAAAAAGGATTTCTAAAGTGATTTTGGAAATAGATGTTTCGCTAATTTTTGAACTGTTAAGAAAATTGATTTATTTTAGATAAATAAAAGTTATAATATGTTATAAAAATTATGATTTTTGGGAAATATAATCAGAACGTGATTTTTGAAATATGAATTTAATGATTTGGTAAATAGTTAAATTGAGATTTTTGTATAATTATAAACGGTTTATATATAAGATTTGTAAAACTGATATTTTATAAATCAAAACGATGGAATTCGTTAAAAAAGGGAATTTATAAGTGGAAGTTTTTTAAAAATATAATTGGAATTTATAAACATTGTTTTATAAATCCAAAATCAATTGAATTTGATAAGTTAAATATAGAAGTTTATAAAAGGTATTATATCCACAATTTTGGACAGTGGATAATCCTTTAATTAAATTTGCAATGGCGATGAATTTGGTAAAGGCATTATATCCATGATTTTGGACAGTGGATAATTCTTTAATAAACGTGTAGAAATATTGGATTTGGTAAATAGACTATATTCACGATTTTGGACAGTGAATAATCTTTTAAATTAAAAGACATGTTTTTGAAAGTGATATTTTTAATGGAGTAAATGGTTTTGAAGATGTTACAAAAGGTAAGTATCGAATGCATAGATTTCAACAATCTTGTTGAAATAGACGTTTTCGAGAATTAAGGAAATGATGGACTATAATACTGTTGTTATAGTAAATGATTTTTGAAAGGAAATGTTTTTGTCCAGTATATAGGATTTATATATCTATCTAATTTTCGAATCCATATACTAGTTATTTTGAGTTGTCGTAACGATGTTTTATGCAACATTGGTTTTGACCCAAATAATTGTGTTTAATAAGTATGTTTTCCTTAAAGAATAAAATATACACTTAATTATGATTTAAGTATATGTAATATTTTCTAAGTGTTGAAAATAAAGAGATTTGTGAATATTCTTATATTGTTTAAATAAATACATGGAAATGTTTTCCAATATTGAAATGGTTTTGACATTATGTCATTTGAAAATATATTGAAGTGAATATTTGACAAGTGATTTAATTAATAAAAGATTAATTAAAATGGCCTAGTGATTGTTATGGTACTAAATATTTGTTTGTTTTCTTTGATAGTTAAATAATCGACCATCAAATTTGGCCATTTTAGTTCCTTGACTTGATGTGGGAACTATTTAGTCGTACACTTAGTATGTAACCTTCTGTGTAGACTTGATTATCGTTTATGTTGAGGATGTTGATTCGTATAGTGCATAGTATTACTCCAATCTATCGAGCTTCCTTCTTGTCCTGAAGGATAGCAAGTTGAAGGTTGGAGACATGATAAGTCTATGAGACTTAGTTTCTGTGTGAGGTTGAGAAACGCTTTTACGTTGTTGGTACGAAGAGATCGTGATCGGTTTATCCAAAAATCACTTCGAACCAACGTATATGCGACGATTGTGTAGGTTGCTTATGATGATGTTGATATTTCAGATTTTCATAGTGGGGGACTGCTTTTGATCATTTGGGGTTAAAATTCCAATACACATATAGTAGAGTGGTCTTTTTCATTACGAAATATCTGATGCAAGGAATATTTGCTACTAATCCTTGGGATCTGCGGACAGGATGTAGTAGGAAAGTACCTTCGATTAGTCCTATTCCTGGACTACTTGTATGGATGTTTGCCTGACATTGAATTTCTAAAAGTTATGTACATTAGGTTTTTACAAACGTACATCAGTGGTGGTGGAGAAGGCAACTTCTCTTAGCTTAACACCTTCCTCGAGACGTATGAGCTTAAGGGTTGTATTTTTATGGAAGGCAATTAGTAGTCAACGGAAATAGCCATGTGGCATTCAAAGTTATGTGATTGTGATTTATGAACGGTAAATCGTTACCACAGGCCTCATCAACCGAAAACGACCAAAACAGGGTTAGATGCAGCAGGGCTAAGAGGGTCGCTCCCAACTAGGGTATGATCATCCTCTTCTAGATATATCTTTACATGCTATGATGTCATATATCTGATTATTGTGGTTTGTATGCTAGAGGGCTCTCGGTAAAGGTCAGTAACGACTGGAGGATGACATATTTGGTACCATCTAGTTATCGAGGTGGGCGAGTCTTGTGTTGGTAGAGGGCAGACGTTCTATGCCTTGGGACATCCATCTAGAGGTTTGCGCATTCGGAAAGTATTCCCTTCACCTGGTCATTTGTATAGAAATCCAAACTCCACTACGAGCTGTAATTTTGTTTATAAAGGCATAATGAATAGCCTTGAAATGCTATATGGATAACTATTTCGACTATGATTAATATTATTTGTATATACTAGACACTAGTATAATATCAGAGGATTTGATATGAAATGTTTTAGTTATCGTAAGATAAAAACATGTCTGTATTTATGTGTGGGCGTGTATTATGAGTTACTTTTGTTTTGATAATGAAAAAGTTCGATATTTTAATAAATTCAGTTGAGTGTGTTTCTCACGCTGGTTTACCAAACTGATCCGGATGTTCTTCCCTTTCAATTATGACGCCCCACCTCTATGCTCACAATAACAAAGAGTATTAAAAGAAATACTGTCTGTTATTACGAAGAATAAGGCTGGATAGGAGCGGCCATCTGTAGTTAGGCCTTACACTAGTATTGGTTATCTCGATAGGAGTGGTGTATATTTTTAATTTTTCATCTCTTACTCATTTACTCCCATCGACATACCCAATTCCAGTATAAAACGAACTACGATGGTTCTTATAGTTTAGGACAATAAATATAATAATAACACAGATAATATAAATGCGGATACAGTACATATGATACAACTACAACTGTCGACACTGGAAGTTATATACACAAGTACATTATCGTGATTAATATACATGAATACATAACATCCTATGCAAATACACTAACTACTAAAATGACAACGACTACTCCAAAAGATATGAAGAGGCTTCACAGCTCCAACAGCAACCCAAAGCAAGATATCTACAACCTATAATAACTCGGTCTGACCCGAGTATTAAATTCAAAAGAAAATAATACACGGGTCAGTCTAATTCAAACTCGGTTATTAGTGCACAGAAGCAATAATAATTAAGTAACAAATAGACGACAGTCACAATAAATCTCGTCTATCCGATCCTTAAATAAAGAAATCGGATAACGATAAATATAACACGTAACAGTGTTAAACAACAAATCAGCAAATCCAAATCATCAACAAAGATAAGTGAAAAGAATATCAATGAAGATAATTTAGAAAACAATAGAATTGCCTAAACGGCAATTAACGGCAAAATATAATTATTTAATAAATAATTAGAAACTCATAATCTAATTATCAAAAAGATAATTAGATATCAACAAAACCATCAAATTAAAACAATTCAAAATACAATTCAAATTATTGAATTGGACACACAAAACAGTTCAAACAATTGAAATATCAATTAAAACATCACTTCAGGTAGGGCTGCAGTACACGCACGCGTGTACTGCCTCGCCACTACAGCCTGAAATACACAAAAGATCAACGAATCAAAATCAAATCAAATACCAATAAAATCAATACGGTGTGGCTGCATTACACGCTCGCGTGCACTGCCTCGCCACTACAGTGATGATGTCATCACAACTCTAAATATTAACAGCAAGTCGAAACTGTAGAGGTCAAGTCACTACTATCAGGACTCAACACAACTACAAGGTCAAACCAAAGTTAACGGCGATACTAAGAAATATCACAAGGTCAGGTCTAGGCAACACTGAATGACCAAGTGCACATGGCAGTGGTACGAATACATGAAAATTGCTGAATGATGGTGAAAGCACCAAAGATATGACAACACAGTATATAGCACTGCATATAAAGAGATAGCAACAAGGCACAAAGGTCAGCCAATGATACATGTGCAAAAAGCAACACTGAATATACTGTGGAATGCACGGGTGTGCAACAGGGAGTGTACGCACGACAGTAATGACACAAATCAAGGCCAACATCCTGAACTGGACAGTGCACCAAAATGGTTCAGGCTAAAGGAGAAAGCATATCAAGGCAAGCAACCTGAACAATATGGTATGCAAACAACTACAGGGAGGATATAACTCGAGTCTATACTTGAGCATGCAATTAAAATATGCAGTGGCTACGAATATACAGTCACCACGAAACAAATCTACTGCAGACAGAAGTGAACTCACACAAAAAAAAGTGCATTGCCTTAACAATTTAGCAATTCAACTCAGGTGCATCATGGACCAACAAGACATTAGCAATGAACAAGGCAGTGCATTGCGTTGACAAGGCTCAAGCATGTATATTGACCCACAAGACCAGCAAGACCAGCAACACATACAAAAGATTGAATTTTTAAAAGTCAAATATACAAGCAAATAACCAGGCACACTAATATACACATATGTATATACAAGTATATATGTACATAGTGAGTAGAAACGCAACAAGCATATCCCCCAGTGTGAAGCATCAGGCTGAACGAATAACCAAACATAAGCATCGGGCAAAATAGCCAACATAAGCATCAAAGCATGATCATGAACCAACCAAACCTCCTTCATCATCAACCAAGCGAGAAATACAATAACATAAAGCAAGTACACACAAGATCAACTAAGGTACGGTCATGTATAAGAAAAGGATTTGCAGTAATTTATCAAGCATAAAGATTTTCACTGTCAACAAGCACAAGTGCAACACCAACACGGCAGTGAGACAGTATCGTGCAAGTTTTTTTTTTAAAATAGAGGGTACAGCAGTTTCGAACAAAGACAGATATGTCTTAAAAATCATCACATAAACACTGTCAAGTTCAGAAGTAAAAACCCAAAGCCATGTAATCAAAAACTAGAGAATACGTCATCAAATCAAGTCAAGCCGTGTGGCTACGAATCGATGAAAACAAAGAACATCAAGTATCAGATTGTACGAAATTAACAAGGCTAGAGAAATCATCAATCAAAAAAAATAAATCGAACTATCAAAGCACTATACCAAGCACGAATTAGATGTGAGTAAACCAAATTACTCACCTTGCTATGACGAGCACGATGCAGCCGAGCGGAGCTCTATGAGACGAACGATCGACGAAGCTACACGAAATCATTTCGATCGATCAACAGAGGCGCGACTTCGATGGATTTTCCACAAGCCCTAATTTCGCGAAGGGGAACGAACGAGAATCGGAGCCGCCATTCTTTCGTATGCTTTTGCTTAGGGTTTGAGATGAGAAAGAATAAAAGGGGAAATGGTACTCGCTTTAGTTAATTATCACGACACAAAAGTAAAAAGGAACGTGGTCCGAGCCTTTACTTAAAGCCCACATACCCTAACAAATTTTGAAAAGAATTTAAACCTGATTTAAAAACTTCCAACAGCAATTAACAACCAATTTAATCGTTTAATGACAAAAACGAATTGTTACAAAATCCCAGGGTTGTTACATCAATGCTCGGGTCAGACTGAGTATATTTACAGGTTTAGATTTGGTGCTTTTGGAGCTTCAGCGGGAGAGCTGGAGATCTTCATTTTCATGTACACATATCAGTTTTGATTATTGATTATCCATTGTGCTTAGATGTTGTATATTATTGGCAATTATGAGGACAGGTTTTTATAATTGTCCAGGCAGATGATTGTTGATTGATTGTTGAATACTGATTGATGTATGTATATACAGTTTCTATTTTGTAAAGATCATTAATATAATATTATATGTTTTCCGCTGCAATGTGAGATTCTATATTGTTCTGTTTGGTTCTATCTTCTCTCTTTCTTCTCCTCTCTTCTTATCTCTTCTTTTCTTTCTCCAGACTTTCTGTCGGCCTGTGCTTTTTGGATCAGACATGTATGGTTTATTATAAATTCAAAGGGTATGGATTTTCGGATCGTCACATTTGGGATAGCAAGGAATAAGCAATAAACTCCACTGTGGTATGGCTAAGTCACTTACACATGTGCGGGAATGAGGATGATTCCTAGGCATGCTCTGAGATGATGATGAGTCATAGTGCTCGGGTTTGTAAAAAAAAATTCTTCTTATTTGCATTGAATTTTGGTTTATTGCTTGCGCATAACTTTATTTCATAGACTTAGGGATGCTTAAGTATAGATCAATATAACAAACAATACAGGTCGCGGTTGTGGCCTCGACCAAAGAGACGGGGCAATAACCGCAAGGCGCGAGTCCCTTCGCCAAAGAGTGACAGGATGGACTCGTACACGGATCAAGTCCTCGACTGGGGATCGAGGCTGGAGAAGGATACCCCAACGGATCATGTCCATGACTAGGGATCGAGGCTAGAGAAGGATATCTCCACGGACCAAGTTTTCAATCAGGTATCGAGGCCGTAGAATGATAACCCATGGATCAAGTCCTCGACTGGGGTTCAAGGCCGGAGAAGGATACCCCCACGGATTAAGTCCTCAATTAGGAACCGAGGCCGGAGAAGGATACCCCATGGATTAAGCCCTCAATCGAAGAGTCGAGGCTGGAGAATAAAACCCAATAGGTCGTTGAGTATGGATTGTGCTCGAAAAGGATCCAGAGAGATCAAGGTCGTCGAGTATGGATTGTGCTCGGTAAGGATCCGGAGAGATCAAGGTCGTTGAGTATAGATTGTGCTTGACAAGGATCTGACGAGATCAAGGATTTGGATTAGGCTAATGACCCGGAGAGGTCTATGGATTTGGAAATGGACCCGAAGTGGTCCCGGATTTGGATAAAATGACCTGGAGAGGTCAACGGATTTGGATATGGACCCAAAGCGGTCTCGAATTTGGACAAATGATCCAAAGAGATCGTGGATTTGGTTAATGAGTTTGGAATGGATTCAGAATTGGATATCGACTCAGAACAGTCATGGGTTTCGATAATGATTCGGAGAGATCAATGGATCGGATTAGCAACGGATTGAATTCTGGATTGGATAATGTGGCAATCAATGGATTATGGGCTTCAGATTTTGGATTTATGGCAATACAAAACGCGCCTTCCTATCATAAGGCATGTTTTGGGGGGAAAGTGTTAACCCGTCTTTTGCTAAGGAAGTATATAAGCGGATTTAAACTAACTGATTTCATAATTATCAGGACCGATGAGTGCAGAGCGACGGTTGTATGACCCAAAAATAGAGCCTGGACAATTATACAAAGACCGGATTGAACAGAGTTGATAGGCAGACAGTTTAGGATGCTTGGAATATGGATTTTGGCTTGGGTAAGTTAGGGATTGGTATGACATAATGGAAGGGGTCGGCATTCCCAAACTAGAGGGGTCGATTTACTTCAATGGCCTAGCAGGTGGAAGGAATCGGCGTGCTATGGCATGTCTCAATGTGAAAGGGATCGACATGTTAAGCCGAGTGGATAGCAAATGTACACGAGCATGTGAAGGGATCGGCATGCGACATCTTGGAGGGTTTGGCATAGTGAGGGATCGACATAGAGAGGATTAGTATAGGAAGGTTCGGCACAGCATTCTGAGCATAAGGGGTTGGCAAAGCATGGATCAGTATTGTTCACGATGGATGGATCGGCCCTGATAGCACCCTAAGGGGTCGGCATATTGGAGTTTTGTGATAAGAGGTCAATATGGCAAGCACTAGAAAGAGTTGGATTGGCGTAATGCCTTAAACCTTAGGGATCGGCGTGGTATCCTAAGATCAACATGACTTAGAGGGGTTGGCATACTTCCATGGATCAAGAGGGTACGGCTTATCTTCATGGGGGAGATGGATTGGCAAACTCCATGGAGGATGGGTCGGTATGGGACATTGAGAGGAGTTGGATTGACATAGTGACATGGAAAGGAAGGGATCAGCATGAAGAACTCCTCAGGGACGACCGACATGGATTTTGATGGAGGAATAACGATTGGTAGCGGCTAGGCCGATCATTATTTATTGATGAATTGGGCTTACAGACCTCTATGGTGGGTCTACGGATAAGAAGGCCCTGTAACCGAAGTTTCACTTATAAATACAGCATGTAGGGCTCTAGAAAGAGGATCTTCATTATGTTTCTCTTTATCTTCTTCCTAAGGGATACTCTGCCATTTTCCATTCTGGAATAAAAATGATTTTTCTGGAGTGGACGTAGGCCAGAGTTAGCTGAACCACTGTAAATCTTGTCTTTTTTAACTGCTTTTATTTTAATTCAATTATTCTTCATATTGTGTTCTCTACATCATATACTATCTATGATCTGTAACTGGATATTGGTGCTTTCACATATAATTGGGTATTTGTGACCGATTTTGGCACAAAAAATAATCTTTTAGTTAAAACTTAAATAATAAAATAAACCTATATTACAGATAATTAATCATAATTAAGTTTTTAATTTAAACTATAACTTAAATTTAACTTGATTAGTAATTAATTAATAATTAAACTTTTATTAGATTAATAACTAACTAAAAATAATTCACATACTTAACTCATAACTAGTTGAAAAATTAAATAACTTAATTAATAATTAATTAAAATAAATCTTAACTTTAAAAAATAATTAATTATTAACTAATCCTTATTCAATCAAACTTAATAATCGTTGTTTAATATTAATTAATTATTAACTACTAAACTTAATTAATCAATCATTAATTATTAAAAACTTAATTAACTTTCTAAAATAATTTTTTATTAAGTTTGAAAAACATTTATAAAACATTTAAAGTAGAAAAAGTCAAACTTTTCAAAAAGAACGGATTTTCATCGAAACTGCATCTATAGCGACTATCGTTATGGATAACATTTCTTATGCTTTCTTCTTTGAACCCATCTACTTGGAAATTTACCAACTTTTTGAAAACCCAAGTAAGTATTTGAAAACTAAAAACAAAGTTACTAACTTTTAAATTGATTTTGATTTCTAAAACCAAGGCTCGTATTTTCATATAAGAATTCTTCGTCGATAAACCATACCAAAGTGTTACCATACATAGCAAACCTACACAAAACCATACCTACAACATCCATAACCAAATCACAATCAAAACCACAAGCAAGAATGAAATGTTACCATCATTCACAAAATCAGATTTGAAATCCAAGTCTAATCTAACTGCATACACGAATTCACATACATAAGCAACATCACAACATGATTTAAACCGAACATTCAACATCATTAGCAAGCACATACAATCTAAAAAATTTATGCAATATACCATATTTTAAACTTTTATTTTTAAAACCAAAAGTTCACTCATCAAAACTTTTTATAACTTGAAATACTTGGAAAACCATACAAAAAATCACTCGAAAATGGGTCATCTTCTCCTCGATTTTTGGCCATGTTACTCTCGAAATTTGGAAAAGTAGTAAAAAGAAACTTTTTGAAAATTATTTTCTCTATCATTTAAAAAAGAGAATCGCTCAATTTGGATTTGTTTCGAGGGAGATATGGTCATAAGAAGGATTTCTGTTTTTAGCCTTGATAATATGGGTCTAAAAATGTTTCAGAAAAAATATATTTTTGACCCAAAATTATTCAAAATTTGAAAAAGTGATTCAAATGAAAGTCGAAGCCACTAGAATTATACATGGTTTTAAAAAAAGAAAACCTTAATTTGAAGTATTATGAAGGAAAATGGAGAAGTTTTTAAAATGAAAAGTAGGAGATTAAACAAGTTTGAAATCATTTTAAAAGTTTAAACTTGAATTTTTAAAGACTTAAAATTATGAATGAAAGCCATTAAAGAATGCTAAAGCTTTAGGAAATTCTGCAAGTGAAAAGAGAATTAGAAAAGTGAAAAAGAAATTAGGAAATTTGTTTTTATATAAATGGAATAAATGGAAATACTAATATACCCTTGCGTACTTTGGCCTCCACAAATAAATGCCACATCTCCTCCATGTCTCCTACTTGTCTCACGTTCTTAAAATTCAAAATCTATCATGAAAAAACATGTTTGTACTTCATTTGTACTTTATATTAAAAAAGAATCTTTATATTATAATAATATATTAAAATTTTAAAATAAAATCTTATCTTATATATATATACATATACATACTTAAGTGTACATACATGTACACATATGCATTTCCATGTCAAAATATTTGTAAATGTATATATGTGTATATACCAAATTGTTACAACAATTCTGACAATTTTTAGTAGATGAAAAGTCAAAAATGAATTCCGGTCCCATTTTCAATCTTTCTTCGAACTAATTATTTCTGTAAGCAAATTTGGAAAGCTATTACACCATTATGGGCAAGAAGGTCAATAGCTTTCAAAATCCCCAAAATGAAATCCCAATGCCCACTATATTAATTGGGCAGAACGGAAGTCACTTATGAGGAGACTCAGCTGTCCATGAAGGATGTCAGGCGCCCCGGCAAGACAAACAATCTAAGGATGGGCTCTTCGACGCATTATGTTACAAGCTAAATGTTTATACTGGGTTTAAGTAATACTATTGGTTATTGCTGTTACCGATCCAGCCGGCCTTCCTTACGGTATTATTGTCCCCTCATTATGCTCCTTTTATTTAATATTGAATAAAACCTAATATTTGAATACTTAAACTTAATTAAATATTCGCAGATCAAGCAGTGAAATTTCGAACCATTACATTCTTCCCCTTTAAAAGAATTTAATCCTTGAAATTACACCTCAACCCATTCTAAAAACACTCAACACTATATTTCAGTTCGTATGACGTACATAGATCATTCTTTTACAAAAATATGATTCGATCAATACTCGAATACATAACTTTACTTTTGAATTAGTATCGCTCACCTGATTCTCTAGTACGGAGTTCGATCAGGCTCCTTGATTAGGAACCTCTGTCTCCTTAATAGCCATATATTATGATAGAAAACACTGGTCCCATATCAAAAATCCTCATCAAGTGCTCGTCGTCAAAAATCGAGTGATAGATCCTTATCTGGAATGGTGTAAAACATCTCAATGCCTTGTACTCGAATCTTAGATCATAACTATATGAAACGAGAAATGATATACATCCAACTTACGCACTTATTTACTTGGTTCTATCTAATACCAATTTTATTTCCACTAAATTTTTTTATGAAAACACTTCATAAACTAAACTTAGATTCAACTTGTATAAAACTCCACTGAATCCTAAGAGTATATACCCATATTTGATTCAACTATTCCATTCGCATTCATTTTCCTAAGAAAACTCAAGACCCAAATACTTGGATTTATTCAAAAACTTTTTTTTGAATTGAAAAAATATATTTTAATCTTAAATATAAATATATATTGCCCAAGTAACTCCAAAATGATACTAAGGAACCGGGTAGTACCAAACAGTATCATACATTCCCTTACTAGGAAGGGAAATACTCAAGAGAAGCATTTACCGTACGAACACATCTCATTCCTAATTTTAAGTTATTTTCGAGCCACTCGAACTAGATAACTAAAGAATAATTATTCTATTTCCAAATCTCACTTTTGAAACAATACTTTACATATTTCCAATAAAACATTTATCACCAACTTACTTTAGGTTCATTCAGGTTGAACTTGTTTCAATTGTACAATGGTAAAGAGAATAATTTACTAAGTGCACGACAAGGTTCACCTAGCAAATATCTGATCGTCATTAGAAGATGATTTGGATCATCACAAAACAATCTAGACTCATTCCACCTAACCAATCCAATGAAAATACTTCTTACTCAACATTTTCATCCTCAAAAGTTTATACTTGAACCAAAAATATTTTTAAATAATACTATTATTATTTTACCAATCCTTGAAAACCATTTTTCAAAAGTCTAGGGATTTAAGTTTTTAAGTTTTCAACTTAAAAATTCTTTTAATTAAAAGAAACCGTCATATAAGTTCATTTTATAAATCAACTTTTATAAAATCATCTTTCAAATATTATTCCAAATTTTATACCTTAAAAAACATCTCTTATTAAATCAAATTTTAATTCAATATTAACATCAAATGCCTTATAGTCAAATCGTGAAACTTAATTCACAAGGTGTTCGCTTCAATGTTTTCCCCTATTCCTATCTACCCAACCCAAATCTTAAAAAGGAAGCTACCTATAAAAACTAACAATAGTCGGTGCTCAAACTAGACGAGCATGACTAAAAAACCTTAAATGTTAATAATAAAATATAATTATCTCCTAGTAAACAACATCTTAAAATACTATACTATACTATTTTTGGAAATCATTCTTTATAAAAAAATATTCAGGGTAAAATATTTCATTTACCCAATTTCAAAACAACGCGGTGTCGAATCATCTTGTTCAAGTGTTTAGAGATCCCTATCAATAACACTAACTACTCATATTGATCAGAATCCATAAGCCGCTCAACTGGTCAATCAACATAATATATAACATTTTCATATCACTAACAAATACGAGCTCTTGTATATATATACTCAAACTCATAATATGGCATTCCACTACCTTATCTCTTAATGAGTTGCACCACCAAAGTCAAGATTCTCACTTAATCTTGCGCTTTGATGCCAAATGTAACGAACCAGATGTTCGACCCTCGAAAATTGACACTAATACATCCACTATATTGCGTGGCAAACATTCAAGTGCCGTAAAACCGATCGTTAAGGGAAAGAAAGAAGATAGAAGATAAGAAGAAACTAAACAATCACAGAATTTTACAATGCAACGGAATAACATGTATTAATCAACATAATACTTTACAAAGTCATTTCAAAAATGATACACCATAGTCATACTAATGCACTTCTACCCTTGGACAGTTATAATAGTCTGCCCCTACCTAACTGATACAAGATACATATAATACAGTAGGAACAAGATAATAACTAGCTATCGATGAAGCCTCATGTTTCAAGCTCCTCCAAAATGCATCTGTGGTAAAACCCGAACTACTTGGCTGCCTATAAAAATTTGAGCACCCAAAAGTTTTAGAGAAAGAAAATAAAACGCCGGGTCAAACATGGGTCTGGTGTGAATAAACTCAAACAAACGAATTATTCTGTTTAAAACCCTTTTAAAATCAAAGGTATCTCGTAAGACCACCCTACACATAAACACGGATGGATAAAAAACCTTACGATAACCAAAACACTTTTAATAGAAAATCCAATGATATTATATAATGTTTAAAGGTTCAAAGTAAATATATAAATTAGCTGAAATGTTTGTATCACACATTCCAACATATTTGGGCATGACTAAAAATGTACGACAGTTATTGGAGAATGGATTCCATACAATGACTGGGCAATAGGGGTATCGCCCACCATATTTTATCTCTAAATAAACACACTTAGAACCTCGCCTGGATTCCCTGCCAACATAGGGCTTGCCTACTCTTTTCTGGTTAGTACCAAATACATCACCACCACGGTTGGGATTAGCAACTGTACCAAATCATACAAAAATGGGTCAAATATTAATTCTAGATTTGGTGAGGACATATCCTAATAGGTGCGGCCCATATGGCTCTACTGCATCTCCCATGTTTTAGTCAGTCCTAGTTGATGAGGCACGAGGCTACAATTACCTTTTTATATAGAAACCATCTTAGAATGGTAACATCGCCCTCCAGGCAGTAATGCAATGCCAAAGTTCATCCATACAAGTTTGTTTTGGGTCTGAACGAAACCGAAGGCACTACCTCCACTACAACCATTTTGGAATCACCCTCAGGGTTAGTGAAAATAGCCCTTGCACTTCAAAACTCTGTCTTCGATTACATACTCTTCAAGGTATCTTCAGTTCGAAATGCTTAAGTTGGATGAAGTGGTTTTCGGATAACATATCTGATCCTGGTCACTTCGAAATAACTTTCGATAATTTTCGGTAAACTCAACCCTGGTTCTTTAGGAAATAAATAGACAAAGATAAGAACAGAGTTCACCTCCTAACCGTTTATGGACATATTTCCTTATCATTCATCTTAGAAGAATGAAACAAGATTTATATGCATAGTACAACATCATTAGGGATGATCGTGCCATATAACTCACGAATTTCTCCTAGATATTTCCAAACTTACGTTTTGGTCCAGATTTGATAGTTGGTTATATAACCATCAAATAAACAATCATTCAAATATTGATTTTATTCCATATGGGATCCACTAAGTCTTTATTAATTAATCTTTAATTAACAAATCACTTTATAAAACTTGATCAAAACACAACACCATATTTCCAATACCCTTACTTCACCTTTTTACTTGGAAATATTTATACTTATCTTATGGATATAAGTATATTATCAAAACATTTGGAAAATTCCCTCTTCACAAACTCCTTTTGAAAACATTACCTACTATAAACCAATGCACTTTTCCTTTATAAAAATTTCCCTTTTAAAAGCTCACTTCATATTTAAATACCTTTATAAATTTCCATAACCAATTTATAAAACAGTTTTGTAAGTCTACAAGTCAATTTACAAAACCTTTTTACAAACCTCTAAAATCAATTATAAAACATTTTCCCATTTAAAAATCCTTTGATAAAATCTACTTTAAAAAATCCTTTACAAAATATCTTTTGCAACTCATCCTTTTAAATCACTTTAAACCTTTCTAATTAGGAAAATCCATTTTATGAACAAGTTATTATTTATTAATACCTTTATTAAATAATTATATAACTTTAAAATAATTTATAAACTTTAAAACCCAAAATTGATTGAAGAGTTGAAGTTAATTCAAAACCATACTTTATAATTTCACAAGTGCTTAGCAATCCCAATGGTAGTAATTTTAAGCTATCATTTAACAATAATTTCACTTTCAAGTCACTTAACCATTTGTTTACATAACTCAACTTATATGTAGATGCAATTCATATCCAAATTAGGGAATAACATGTCAATACAACTCAATTGGCATATACATATCCAAATAACATAATAGCAACATGGTGATTTGTCTAGCTAAATAGAAACTATTCTCTACTTATAGCAAAATGGGAATTTATTCTACTAAACATATGTCCACATGATAAACAATTACATTATAGCAAAACGAGGGTTTATTCTACTATCTGATATCTAAACAATTAAACAATCAACTTATAGCAGAACGGTGTAATGACCCATAAATTTATCACTTTGGTAAATTATATTTATTTTTAAATTTATTCAAATAAAAGGTTGATAATACAAAAAATTGTTTTGAGTGATAATAAATAATAATAAATCCTATTTTGAGCATATATTTACAAAAATATTTTTTTTCTTAGGATTTAAATCGATAAAATGGCCGAAAACTTTTTTATCGAAAACTGTTTGCACAAAAAATAGGCAAACACCTCCAAGTCGTATGATTTAGTTGATTATATGTTGTTCTTAGTGATTTGGGTGATTTATGCAAATATATAAAATAGATGGACTAAACTGTAAAAGACACACAGATTTATAGTGGTTCGGCCAGAATGTGCCTACGTCCACTTTATATGTTATTCTCCTTTTCTGTTCAGATTACAAGTACAAAGCTTCGATTACAAGTATCTGAAAGTTGTTTGAAAGTTCTATCCGTTCTTGAGCTCTCAAACTTGTCTCCCATTGTTGTACCCCTGCCCCTCTATTTATAGAGTGAGGCTGGGGTAGGGGTCTTGGATGGATATAGCTGCTGGTGGGCCTGGGCTGATGCAATCTGGCCTGGCAGTGTTGGTTCGGCAAGGCCTTGGTTCGGTGGAGAGTTGGTGTGGACTTGGTCCGGTTGTAGAGGGTTGAGGTTGGTTCGGTAGTGAGTGGTATGGGGACTTGGTTCGGTGGCGAAAGGAATTGGACCGGTGGTAGGTGGTCTGGTGGTGAGTGGTTCGGTGGTACGTGGAGTGGCCTTGGTTCGGCAGGCATGGGAATTGGACCGGTGGTAGGTGGTCCGGTGGTGAGTGGTTCGGTGGTACGTGGAGTGGCCTTGGTTTGGCAGGCATAGGAAGGAGCTGGTTCGGTGAGACATTGGTTCGGTGGTAGGAGCATGGTTGAAACACACCCAACACTTGCCCCCCAAAGTAGGGCATGTGCATGCACATGGCGTGCTTTGTTTTCTCACGGTTTGGATAGCTTCATTCGGTCCTAAGCGCTGAACCGTTAGGTCCGGTCTCCCTGCGCTCTTCTATAAGTACGGGACTTATGCTTCCGTGACTCCTTACCAACTGAGATAGCCGAACCAGAATTCCTTCCGAATCAATCAATTTCCGAATCACTCTCATTTAACGAATCAAGTGATCGCCGAATGACTTTCGTGTTTCGAACCACCGAATGAACCTGGGGATTCCGAGTGCCGAATGAACCTTCGTGCCTTGATCCGCCGAATGAACCTTCGAGCCTTGTACTACCGAATGAGTTTGAGAAGTACGAGGCCGAATGGACTTTAGTCTCAAACTACTGATCGGTCTTTTATGTGTTGAATTGCGAACGAGATTCCAGGCTGCATGTATTTGTTTGTTTATATCCCTATACTCCTTGTTCTAACAATACGTTTTTCCGGTGTTGCAGATAAATGTCTCATAAAGTGGAAACTCGATCAGATAAAAAGAAATCTATGGATAGAAGAGAGTCCCCCGTTGTGCCCCCCGCCTAGCCAAGACCGGGACGACAGGGACCCACCCCGAGATCACTACTGGATGGATATGGCCCTCAGGAGCTCTTGAACTCTCCTCCTGACTGCTTTCCTAGCTCCCTCAAAGAGAAGCAGCTTGATGTTATATCCCGTTCTTTCGAGATTGATAGAGCACACATGGTGCTGCCGGGGAATGGAGTTATGCCGTATGACCCTCCTGAAGGATATTTTGCTTACAGCAGGTACCATTGTATGTGTGGGGCCATTCCCCCGATCAATGCTTGGACAGTCAGCTTCATCACCTACCTAAAGGTGGCCCCTTTCCAGCTTCAGCCCAACTCTTACGCTATCCTGGTGAGCCTATTCATCATTTTTCAGAGAAAATACGGGCGTCCCCCTTCCAACCGAGAGATCCGATTTTTGTACAACTTGAGAGGCTACAAGAAGGGGTCTCCATACATCAGCTTGGAATCGGCCGTGTCCTTCAAGCCGGTCCTGGACTTATATTCGAAGTTCAGCATGTTCAAGAAAGAATGGTTTTTTTATCAAGGATGACTCTGTCTCTATCCGTCGCTTCACCTCCGGCTGTAAGTTGAAGCTTATTTATAACTACCGTTTTGATTGCAATGCTTCTTCTTATGTGTTTTTATTTCTTGCTAGCGGCAGGTGGCTTTGCGGTCGTGGAGAACGATTGCCTGGTTCAGATGGCTGCGGAAATAGAAGCCATTTCGGGAAGGGAGAGGTCGGCTTCTTACCTGATCAGGAATGCTACTCTTTTGCAGCACAACTTGATTCTACCACGTCAGTCTATGGTCAAGCAGAGAGACACAGCCGAGGAGAGGGCTGCGAAAGCTAAAGGAGGGGCCACGACGAAGAGCAGCAAGAGAAAACCCTTCTCGATACCTCCAGTCATCGGGGGGAAGAAGCTCAAGAAATCCGATGGACCCTCCCCTAGCACATGTCCAGATGTTTCGAAGGAGGAAAATGTAGAGGAGGAAAGAGGCGAGGAGGAGAGCGGAGGTGATGGAGAAGGTGATGGTGGTGATGGTGGCGAAGGACAAAGCGGTGATGGCGTCGGGGCTTTGTCTTCTGGGCAAGCAGGGGAGATCCAAGAGTGGACAGATGATGCTTTCCGCAAGGCTTTTGAGGGGTTGGAGGAAGGATCAGCCTTGGTGGAGAAGCCAAAGGAAACTGATAAGGCCGGGACTGGTGCCGATCCATCTTCCAAAATCATTTCAGCTAAGGCAACTCCGACGACTCAAGGTGAATTTTTGACTCCTTTTTTAACTTCATATGTTCCTTGGATTATAGCCCCATGCATGCTTGTAACACTTATTTTTTATTCCAGGAACGGGTAAGGTGGCCAAGACATCAGACATTCGGCACCGTCTCGAACAATTCAAACTCCTCAAAGCTTCCGCTAAACCAAAGCCTTCGACCAACCGTTCCAGGGACGTAGTCGGCTACCGTCCTCTTCTCGGAGTTATTGAAGAGGATATTCAAAAGAAAAAGAGGAGGCTCTCCTTATTCGAACCTTCACCTGGACCTCAGCCCCCAACCCAGCCTGTTCATGATATCACGGAGGAGGATACTGAGTTCATACCCTCTCTGCATCCATCAGAGAATCCTACCGTTACTTATATTGATCGTCCTGGCTTGGCTCGTAATCCATTTGCGGGTCATCCAGATCTGGATCCGGGTTCTCATGATATTTCCTTTGACGAGGTTATTGGTGATCACCTTCTCCCTCGCAATCCTATGGTAAGAGTGCTTGATGAGGCCAAGTCCCTGGACCTTGATTTGCTTACTACGCGGATTGTAACTTTGGGGGATGAAGCCAAGGCAAATATCGACCGGGTTGCTGAGGAGACTAGGAAGTTGATGGGGCATCACGCCCGACTGGTCAAGGCCGGGGAGGAAATTGGGAGTGCCAACATAAGATTGGGGCTAGTGGTTGCCGACCAGGCCAAGCAACTCGCCGATCAGGCCATCCAGATCTCTGAGCATGAGGCTGCCTCCAGAAGGCTAAAGAAAACCATGGAAGAGGCTAGCAGAGCCGAGCAGCGGAAAATGGAGGCCATCTGCATGAAACGGATCGATATGGCCATTGCAACGGTGGATGAGGTTCGGAAAGCGGATCTTGAGCGGGTAGAGGAGTATCTGGGAAGCTTGAAGCCGCGGAGCTTGCTCAAGCCAAGCTGAAGGAGGAGATGGAGGCAATGAGGAAATCCCTTCAGGCTGACCGCTCGCGATACCGATCAGAGAGGGATGCTGCCGTTGCAAAGCTGTTGGCTTTTGAGGTCCGAATGAGGGAGTTTGAGGAGAACGAGGGGATGATGGATGAGATGCTCTAGGATATGTATTTCCATACTTGGAAGTCGGGCAACTTATCCTGGATGGATGATTATCCCCGGTTCATGGCCAGGATTTATCTCCGGGCTCTGGAGGAGGCCAAGGCTGATGCTGATAAGGAGGGTGGCATGGCCTTCAGAATGGATATGGTTACGGCCCAATTCACTAAGGAGGAGAAAGTGGCGGTGAAGGAGGGCATGCGGCTGCTCGCTGCTGAGGAGGTAGGTGTGCAGTTGGGGGATGATGATCAAGGAACAGATGCTGGTAAGTCTTCCCTTTTAGCCTTTTCATGGCTTGGTTGCTTACTGTTTATTCAATGAATTCTTCTCCTGAATTGGACAGGCGGGACCTCTGAAGCGCCACCTATCTCTGGTCAGCATGCTGGGAGCTCTGATCCGGCGGTTAAGTAGACCTCGGAGGGCCAGCAGGATAGAGGCGAAGCCTTGATGCAGTAGGCTCCTTGGCTTAATCTGGACATTTTTCAGCTTACTTGACATTGTTGTCTACGTTAGTCTTAAAACATTAATGTAATTTTCAGGCTGTAATTACGTAACGAATAACTTGATTTTTGGCATGTAACTTTATAACATAAGCTGATTTTGTCATGTTTGAATGCTGTCGTTATTTTGATGTGTTGCATAAAATATAGTTGTGCATGTGTTAGTGATTCAATTGTGTTTGACGCTAAGTTCTTGCTTAAAATATAATTTCATGACTTGCAATGTTAGTGTGATGTGCGAATAAATTACAGTTACATATTTATGTACAAGAGAAGAAAGTACCGCCCTTTAAGTTTTAGCTGTAGACGGTAGGTTTGAATGCCTTGTGTAATCGAATATGGAATGCAGTTGAATGACCTGCCATAGCGAGTGTCTCCTATTCTGCGTCCTGTACTTTAGTGATCGTTATAGAGGATAGGAAGAAAGTTTTTATAAACAAAATGGAAATATAAGAAATAATAAAACTTCCAATCACGGAAGGTCTTCGATGTGCTTAAGTTCGTGGCAAACGGGTTTTGTAGTCACTTTCCCTAGCTGTGGGTCTTGGAGACATTTGTCACCCATCTTACGCCTCTGCGGGGAGTTTTCTTTTTTACCACAGCCGCACTTAAGACACATCGGAGCCGAGATCGCGCACGGTAACTACCCGGGCCATTATGGCTCGTAATCGTGGGTATTATTCGATTTACCGTGGCCGGTTAGCGCGGGTGCCGATCGTCAACTGTGAACTGCCCCTGGCTAGCCACACCTTATGTTGGGGCTTATAATCGGTTCACGGTTGCCGGCGAGCCGAACGCCGTAATGAGCTGCCTAGGCTATTTTTGGCCTCCTCGGTGGCTTATAATCGGCTCATTACAGTTGGCTTTGAGGGTCGTCGTGAGCAATGAGTTAACCCGCAGCAGAGGGATGCTAAAGAAAAAGTGTCTCATTGGCGAGGACATAGATTCGTATAGTACCTGTTAGGTCTTGTCCAAGTGAGGTTGTGTCGTGAAGTGTCCAGAATGAAAATGTCGTTACACAGGATTTCGTTCAATGGAGAAGGATAAAGCTTAACAAGCAGCCAAGATATAAAGGAACAAGTTAAAAAGAGACAAGATTTTTAAAGTGGTTCGGCACGAAAATGCATACGTCCACTGATTCTCTTTGTTAATCCACTTCATATGGGCAGTACAAGTTAAGAAAAGTATCAACGAAGGTGTTGGATGTTCCATGCCCTCTGGAACACCTCTCCATCCACTGTTGACAAAATATAAGCTCCGTTGTGGAGATCTTTATGAATTACATAGGGTCCGTCCCAGATTGGATCTAGCGCTCCGGGGCGCGGGAAGATCCGCTTGAGGACAAGATCTCCTTCTTGTAAGCTGCGGTGCTTGACTTTGGAGTTGTATTGCGCTGCCACCTTTTGCTTGTGAGCTGCCGCTTTGAGTGCTGCATCGTTTTTTCTCTCTTCAATTAGATCCAAAGACATGTGGAGGAGTTCTTCGTTCTCTTCTGGGTTGTAGTGGATCCTACGATGGGAAGGCACTACAGTTTCAACTGGGAGCATGGCCTCCGATCCATATGCCAAAGAGAAAGGAGTATGCCATGTTGATGTTCTGTAAGATGTGCGGTAGGCCCAAAGTGCCGTAGGAAGTTCATCCACCCAAGCGCCTTTTGACTTTTCGAGTTTCTTCTTGATTAGAGTTTTGAGAATTTTGTTGACAGCTTCGACTTGTTCGTTTTCCTGGGGATAAGCTACAGATGAGAAGCTTTTGTGAATTCCGTGCTCTTGGCACCAGTCGGTGAATTCCTCGCTGTCAAATTGAAGTCCATCGTCCGATATGATTTTGAGTGGAACCCCGTACCTGCATAAAACGTTTTTGATCGAGAAATTAATAACTTTTGCCGAAGATATTTTATTCAGAGGTTCCGCTTCCACCCATTTGGTGAAATAGTCGACTGCCACTATAGCATATTTTGCTCCGCCTCGGCCCATCGGCAGTTCGCCAATCAAGTCAATTCCCCATACTGCAAAGGGCCAAGGGCTGGTCATTTGAGTAATCTCACTTGTTGGTAGTCGAGGAATCTTAGCAAATTTCTGACATCTGTCACATCTTTTGACGAAGTCTAAGGCGTCTTTGTTTAAGGTGGGCCAGTAATATCCATATCGGAGTATCTTCTTTGCCAAAGTCTGCCCACCATTGTGATCTCCGCAGCTCCCTTGATGGATGTTGGATAAGATTTCCTTGGCTTCCCATCCAGTGACACACCTTAATAAGGGGTTAGAGAAGCCGCGTCGATAGAGGATGCCTTCTTGTATTGTGTAGCGGGAAGCTTTCCTCAAGATTTTCTTAACTTCGTTACGCTTGTCGGGCAGTGTGCCATCTTGTAAGTATTTTCAGATGGGAGTCACCCAAGTTATCTCTTCGATTGCAGCTATCAGATTCACTTGCTCGAAGCTCGGGGCTAGTTGCTTTGAAATGGCAATTGTCCCGTAAACGGTGCCGTTTTTCATGCTAGCTTGCTTTGCCATCTCATCGGCCTCTAGGTTCTCTTCTCGAGGAATGTGTTTGATTAAATAGTGATCCAATTGTTGAGTAGCAGCTTGGTCTTCTTTAGATATGTTGTGAGTCGTTCTCCTCGGGTCTGAAATTCTCCTAGTATTTGATTTACAATAAGTTGAGAATCACTATGTAGACATAAAGAGCTGACTCCAATTTCTAGGGCAAGTTCTAATCCGGCTATCACTGCTTCGTATTCTGCATCGTTGTTGGTGGCAGTGAATTCCAACCTTAGAGCATAGTGTAGCTTCCTTTCCCTGGGAGTGATTATTACAATACCTGCCCCCGAGCCTTGTTCGTTTGATGCTCCATCTACAAAGAGATTCCACTTGATGTCTTCTGCTATTTCAGATGGCTCCTTACCTTTGTTGGTAGTGAATTCGACAATGAAGTCAGCCATGGCTTGTCCCTTGATGGCGGTGCGAGGATGGTAGGTGATATCATATTGACTTAGCTCAATGCACCATTTAAGCAGTCGCCCGGAGGTGTTGGGACGATGGAGTACCTGCCTTAGTGGTTGATCGGTTAGAACTCTGATGGAATGGGATTGGAAATAGTGTCGCAATTTCCATGATGTAATCAGTAAACAATATGCTAACTTCTCAAGTTTAGGATATCTGGCTTCTGCCCCCGTGAACCTCTTGCTTACAAAGTATACTGGCCGCTGCGTGCGGTTGTCCACTCTTACCAAAGCGGCGCTTAGAGCATGAGATGACACAGCAAGGTATAGGTATAGCTCTTCGTCTTCATTTGGAGTTGAGAGTACTGGTGGTCTCTGGAGGTGTTCGATTAGGTTGTGGAAGGCTGTTACGCATTCGTCAGTCCATTCGAACTTTCCCTTATCTTTCTTTATAGCTTCGAAGAAGGGGACACACTTGTCAGTTGCATTAGAGATGAATCTGCTTAAGGCGGCCACTTTCCCATTTAGGCTTTGCATTTCTCTTCGAGTGGAAGGTATCCTGATTTCTTTCAGAGCCCGGACTTGTTCAGGGTTTGCTTCAATTCCCCGGCATGGACGATGAATCCTAAGAACTTTCCCGATGATACTCCGAAGGAGCACTTTAGAGGATTCAGCTTCATTCCATATCGACAAAGTACTTGAAACATCTCGTCCAGGTGGCTTACGTGATCATTGGCTTTTCCTGACTTTACTAGCATGTCGTCCACATAAACTTCCATGGTTCGTCCTATTAGTTCCGCAAACATCTTGTTGACGAGGCGCTGATAAGTAGCTCCGGCGTTTTTAAGTCCAAAAGGCATTACTCTATAGCAGTACAATCCCCGGTCAGTGATGAAACTAGTGTGGTCTTGATTGGGGACGTGCATAGGAATTTGGTTATATCCCGAGTATGCGTCCATAAAAGATAAGAGTTCGTGCCCAGCTGTGCTGTCCACAAGCTGATCGATCCGAGGGAATGGGAAGCAATCCTTTGGGCAAGTGTCATTTAAGTTGGAGAAGTCAATGCATGTTCGCCACTTCCCATTAGCCTTCTTTACTAGTACCGGGTTAGCAATCCACTCTGGGTAGATGGCTTCCCGTATGAAGTTATTGCCAAGCAGGTTCTTTACTTCTTCATCGAGGGCTGCTGATCGTTCTGCCCCCATGCTTCTCTTTTTCTGCTTTATTGGCACCTTGGTAGGATCGATGTTTAGTACGTGGCATGCCATGTCTGGGGAGATTCCGATCATGTTGGCGTGCGTCCATGCAAATACATCCAGGTTGTGGCGGAGAAAATCAATGAGTTGATCCCTCAATTCTGTTCTTAGTTGAGATCCGATTTTCAATAGTCTACTTGAGTCATGTTTGTCTACAGATACAAACTCCATAGCCTCTGCAGGCTCGGCGGTGGCCTCCTCCTCTTTTTCCCGGGGGTCTAATTCTTTGAGAGGATCACTGGTATATCGAAGAGGAGGGACTCTCTTTAGTTGCTATGCTTCCAAGCTTTTCATGCAGAGAGTAGTCTCTGCATTCTTCCCTTTATCTCTTCTGCGGTTATTGCGAAGTTCAGTTACATAGCAGTCTCGAGCAACGTCTTGATCTCCCTCTACCTCCCCTATTCCATTGTCTGTTGGAAATTTCATCTTTACGCACCATGGGGCCAAGACAACTTGGAAGTCAGACAAGGCTGGTCTTCCTAAAAAGGCGTTGTAGGCCGAGTGGTTTTCTATCAGCACAAATGTTTGTTTCCGCACAACGGAGCGGGGATGACTTCCTATTTCGACAAAGAGGTCCAGTTGCCCGAAGGGCATCTTCGCATCCCCCGTGAAACCGTGTAGTGGCTTGTTGCAGGGAGACACATCTTTCATTGACAGCTTCATTTTGTCGAAAGCATGCTTAAATAGGATATTTACTGAGCTGCCAGTGTCTACTAGAATTCGGAAAACTTTGGCTGGACCAAATCAGGCAGAGATAACCATAGGATCCATGTGAGGGTACTGCCTTCCCTCTAGATCACGCCTACTGAATGTGATGTCATCATTCTCTTTCCGTTTCGGGTGGCGTTCTTCCATAATAGAATTAACGTAGCCTTTATCGTTTCTAAATGACTTACCGTATCTTTCCATCTCTGCCCAGCTTCTGTCGGCGATATGTGGTCCTCCTGATATGGTATGGACCACTATCTTCTCTTGACTAGAGCCGCTGGTGTTGCGATTTCCTCCGCCTACTTCTGGGAGGGGTAGTCCTGGGTTCTCATTGGCAGGAGTTGAAGTCCTGTTCTGACCTTTCACATAGCGCTCCAGCCTCTTCCTTCTGATGTGTTCTTCAATTAAGTTCCGGAGGTGATGGCATTCATTAGTGTCATGCCCATGAGATTCTTGGAAGCAGCAGAACTTTCCAGACTTAACTACGTTATCTGATTCCTTCTTGTGTGGGGGGCGCTTGTATCTAACTTCGTCTTGGGTGGCCAAGAAGATGTTTTCGATTGTTTCATTCAAAGGAGTGTAAGAGTCAAATCTCGGTCCTGGCCTATATAAACGCTTTTCTCCCTTCTTGCCCCCAGCACTATCTCTATATTCATTTCTTCGAACGTCCTTTGCTACTGCGGGTGTGTTGCCATGAGCTGCCTTAGTTTGTTGCCATGTCTGCCTTTCAATGGCAGTGTCTTCAAGTCTCATATATTTTCCGGCTTCATGGAAGAAATCGGGTAAGGTAGCTGGTTTTTCTTTCGTTAATCTTCTAGAAAACTTGGTATCCGGATGTACGCCACTACAAAGAGCCATTAGGATAAGTTTCTCATCGGCATCTTGGACTACGGCCGCCGCGGCGTTGAATCGGGTTAGATATTGTTGCACTGTCTCTCCGGGCTTCTGTTTGATATTAGATAGGGAATAAGCGTCCTTGGGTTGTTCCACATGAATGCGGAACTGGCTAATGAACTTTTCTTTCAACATTTCCCATGAGCTGATGGATCCTTGGGGTAGATGGCAGAACCAGGAGGTAGCTAGATCTACCAAGAATAGTGGGAAGCATTTACACAACACTCCCTCTGTCGCTCCGCTCATGAGCATATGCTGTGTGTATCTCTGCAAGTGTACAACGGGGTCAGAGGTTCCCTTGTAAGGTTCGATTGTTGGCATTTTCCATTCCCGGGGGGTGATGGTAGTTTCGATATTGCGGGTGAAGGGGCTGGTTACCCTAGCGGCTATCCCCGATCCCTTTGGTCCGGTTGGACGCACTCTCTGAACAATCGCGCCATCCTTTCATCAGAACTTGGAGCGGATAGAAATGAGTTTGGTTCTTCTCTGCGGGATTGATTCCGTCCAGATGACCTGTAGGGATGGTATCGTCTATTACTCCTAACATTTTTTGGCGACAGTCTTCGGTCTTCTGGGAGCATGCTGGGGTCAGCCACAGTTGGCCCTTGCCTCGATCTTCCCCTACTGGGTTCTGCTCTAAGCATTCCCTCGGGTCTAACTTCGGGCTGGACTCCAGCTCGGCCCCGTCCATTGGTGTTCCTATGATTAGGTAGCATGACAGGCTCAGCCATATCCGACCTCTGCCTCGTACCTCCCCCATTGGGTTCGGTTCCAAGTGTTTCCTTGGGTCGGAATTCGGGCTGAGTCCGGGCTCGGCTCCTACCATTGCTGTTTCTGTTGTTAGCCTCTTCGAAGAAGAAAGATCTTTGTCGCCTCCCAGATCCTCCGGACTGGGACTCACCCCATGATTCGGTGTTGCGGTTGGATTCTTCAGCATCCCTTAAGCGTGACATGAGTTGGTCCACCAAGGCTTCTTGTTGGGATGTGAAGCGGTTAGTTACTTCAGCCACAACCCTGTCCAGATCTGCCCTAGTAATTGGTTGTTCCGCCGCAGGGGCTGTCGGATTTGCCTGATTTCCATTTGCTGTTGGAGCAGGACGATTCTCTTGATCTGTGATCACTGGATCTGGGATACTGCTAGTTGCGATGTTCTTTCCTTTGCTAACATCTTTCCTTTGCCTGGGAGGCATGTTTTCCAAGCAATGAGCGATGCTGTTAGGAAGAAGGTTGAGTGGGAGAAGCAGAAGCTTCTAGCTCGAGTTCTCAGTGAAAGCACCAAAAATGTTTGCACAAAAAATGGGCAAACACCTCCAAGTCGTATGATTTAGTTGATTATATGTTGTTCTTAGTGATTTGGGTGATTTACGCAAATATATAAAACAGATGGACTAAACTGTAAAAGACACACAGATTTATAGTGGTTCGGTCAGAATGTGCCTACGTCCACTTTATATGTTATTCTCCTTTTCTGTTCAGATTACAAGTACAAAGCTTCGATTACAAGTATCTGAAAGTTGTTTGAAAGTTCTATCCGTGCTTGAGCTCTCAAACTTGTCTCCCATTGTTGTACCCCTGCCCCTCTATTTATAGAGTGAGGCTGGGGAGGGGTCTTGGATGGATATAACTGCTGGTGAGCCTGGGCTGATGCAATCTGGCCTGGCAGTGTTGGTTCGACAAGGCCTTGGTTCGGTGGAGAGTTGGTGTGGACTTGGTCCGGTTGTAGAGGGTTGAGGTTGGTTCGGTAGTGAGTGGTATGGGGACTTGGTTCGGTGGCGAAAGGAATTGGACCGGTGGTAGGTGGTCCGGTGGTGAGTGGTTCGATGGTACATGGAGTGGCCTTGGTTCGGCAGGCAGGGGAATTGGACCGGTGGTAGGTGGTCCGGTGGTGAGTGGTTCGGTGGTACGTGGAGTGGCCTTGGTTTGGTAGGCATGGGAAGGAGCTGGTTTGGTGAGACATTGGTTCAGTGGTAGGAGCATGGTTGAAACACACCCAACAAAAACAAGCTCTATAATTGTAAAACTCGCACGCGGAGCTAGGTACATACACTTATTTTTATAGTTGAACAAGAGTATGAAAAAAAATTAATTATTTTATTTTTGGAAATAAAATGTATTTTAGACATCATCACTGATGCCCTTATATTTAATAATTGATTTATTTAATTTAATTGAGATTTAATGATTTAGTAATTAATATAATTATATAAATAATTATTTTTAAACAATAATAATTCATCTTAAATAGTTATAAAGTGATGATTGATAATTTATAATCAAAGATATGTATTTGATTTGAAAATATAAGGAAAATCGATATTGCTGTATCGGTATAATAACGATTTTTGTAAGTAATTGTTAATATTAATTTATGTGGTTTTATAAATGAAATATGATCATTTTAATTAGTTAAATTTGATAAGAAATTTAAATTCAAATTTTGTTTACGTTTATATGTAATTTAAAATATAAGTGAAAATGTGATCGGGAATCAGTTTCTCAATTTTCAATGGTTTGACGAACGAAAGTTGTTTTAAATCATTGCAACCTTGTTTTTGTGTCATATGCACATATACAACATACATATACATACCCTAACCTGCACACGGTCGTATATACACATACAAATAAACATGCACATTTATATATATAAACATATATAGGAAAAATCTAAGATATTTTAGAAGCTTTAACCCTTAAGCTTTGTTAAATTCAACACTCTCACATCAAAGTACACACTTGAGTGTGCACACAAATAGGGGGTGATGATGGTGAATTTTTGCCGCCGAAATGATGGATGGAAAGTGGGAGCATGGGTGATGGAGAAGGAGCATTTGGTGATGATGAGGGGGATGATGTAAAGGTAGATAATTTTCCTCCTATTTTCCTATAAATAGCCCCTCAACAACTCATTCTTTGATCCTCCATAACTTCCTCATATCTGAACGAAATGAGAAAACTCTTATTTTCAAACAATTCAAAATTCCACTGGCTACAACTTTCTATGCGTCTACTTCCTCCCATTCTAAGTTTAGCTATGCTCAAAACCTACTTCTTTCCATTGCATTTTTAGGACCAGAATTTTAGTTCCGAGAATGTCCTCTCTTCTTTTAATCTTATATTCCTCAAAACTAATTAAAATCGACTATCTCTTTTTTTTCATATTATAGACAAAAGAATTTTCAAGAACTTTCCTTTTGACCACATTTCATAATTCTTTGAGTAACATGTCCAAAAATTAGCCAGTAGTCGACCCATTTTCGGGTGTGATTTTTTTAAATCTGAGAATACCACTTCTTCATTTGACCATATCTCATTCAAAATTAAACCAATTTGGATGATTCATATTTTGAAACCATAGAGAAAATAATTTCCTACAACTTTTATATTGACCAAATTTCCAAATACAAAGAATAGAATGTCCAAAAATCCAAAAGAAAATGATCTATTTTTAGGTCTAGTTTTTGGTAAATTCAATAATAATCAAAAGTTCTACACCTCATTCTTGGCCGGGCACCACTTTTGGCATGGAATGTTCGAGCACACTAGGTGGCAAGATGTGGGGTCCGTGATAGTTTGTGAAGCAATAGCCTTTTTTCGATAAAAAATCAATGTGAGAAACTCTTACTTATACTATATTTTTGGATGATGACATGATGTTTGCAATGGATATTTAATATTCTTTAATCATCAAGTTTGTTTGTTTAATATGAATGTTGAATATATATATATATATATATATCTTTGTATATATGTATATAGATATGTATATGTGTATGTGTGTGTGTGTGTGTGTATATATATATATATATATATATATATATATATATGCAAGTCACGGAAATACATGTTGAAAAGCACAAAGAAAATCACTTTCCTTTATTTAATGAATTGGTATATATGGAATGTTAAACCTATTCAAAAAGGTTTTAAAATGAGTTTGAAATGTTTGTAAGCATATGAAAGTGTTTTGGGGAAGTTTTAAAGGTAATTGAATATTTGGTGAAAATTAGGCGCGTTGTGTATGGCATTTCGCGATTTCGCACCATAAAAATCAAATGAGTATTATGAATGAAATATAGCTCGGAATTCTTCGAGATAAGAATTTTCCAAACTATTATATCCATAGTTTTCAAACAAAGAAGTAAAATTGAGATTTGATAAGTAAATTTTGAATATGAGCAAAACAAGTTTTTAGAAAAATCATGGTTTTCGCAGTTCGGAATCCTTAACATGATATCTTTGAAAATGGTATTTTAAAATTGTTTAAAAATATGAAATAAATTATAAAAATGTTTTTAAAAATGTTTTAAAAGTGATTCGAGTTGTAAAAATGAAATTTCAAATGATAGAAAGTCATTTGGATCAATATAGCTTAAAGAGCACTTTTCGTAGCACTTTTCCGCAGCACTGTTCTATCACCTTTGAAATATAGTTTCAAACGCAACCATTCTTTTCCATATCTTTTATAAATGTTTTCTGATTTATAAAGTTATTTAAAGATGATTTGAAAGATTTATGGAATGGTTATATGTTAAATGATTTAGAGTCGATCAAATAACTTGACCGCCTTGTGGGTGTCAGAGAGATAGTGTCTAGACTTAGGATTAGAAAACAAGTTTCCTGCTCTCCTTGGCTATCCGAACTGGCTCGACGGATGGGATAGTAAATTTTATTTACTCATATCAAAATTTGCTAAAGTATAAAGGATATTAATATCCGAATATAAACAACTTGGACTTTATAAAGGTAACCTTCTTGTACTTGGTGTTAAAGCCCAAAGAGGGAAATCGTGTTGTTCATGGAATTTAAAAGGTGATTTCCTCGTTATTCCGCCCATAGTGCTTGCTGAATACGAGGATTGATATTGAATAAAGTTAGATGATTTCTATAGATTCTACTCATTTAATATTTACTGGTTTTGATTAACATCGTAGGTGCAGTTTTAACTTAATCAAAATTTTGAGTTTTAAATTAGGAAAGTTATGTTAAGATTTAAAATAAATGATCTGGAAATATCTTCCTAACTGAAAAATGAAATGATTTTCAAATTATTCCTAGTTTAAAAAGGTTTAAAGTAACTAAAGGATTTGATAAGAGAGGTTTAATGATTCAGTATATACTGGAAAGAATGTTTTAGAAATACATATTTCCAGAAGAGATTTTGATAAAAAAAACTTAATCAATCAAAGACCAATTCCCTATTCACAGAACATCTTTTTATTGATGACTGGTTTGAAGGAACCGAGGTCGAATTTGGGTAATTCCTATCTGAAGACCACTTCGAACTTATTTACGTACTCGAAGTGAAGACATGGATATAATTTGGAAGATGGAATGTAGGGCTTCTTGTTACTGACCCTTGGGGGAAATTTTCCATGTCATATTATATGGAAACAGATCTTCATTTAAGATCTTCGATACAAGGACTTCTTGCCACTAATCCTAGAGGTAATTACCGACAGAATGTGGTCGGAGATCGCCATCAGTTTGTCATGTTCCTGAATAACTTCTATGGATGAATGTTTAACGTTGCATTCTATTTACATTAATAAATCTCTATGAACGTATATCTGTTTGTTGGTGGAGAAGGCAACTTCTCTTAGCTTAACACCCTTTACCGAGACGTACAAGCTTAGGAGTTATACGATTGTAGAAATCAGTTGTGTTACTATGGAATGGCAGTATGACATTCAAATTGGAATGTGCTATGTGAAAGGTAATCGCTACCTAAGACCTCATTACTCGGTAATGGAGTAAACATTGTACGCTACAAAGTTATGTGGTTCGCAACCATTAGGGTATAGACATTAACTCTCTAGATTACCTTCTACATGTCGAGTATGTGGTGTATGCTATATAGCCCCGGATAGGTCGGTTATGACCGGTACGATGTCATATTCGATTCTACCCAAGCCATGTATGAGTGCCAAATAGGGATAGGCCGGTCTTTCTAGATGGGAGGATTTTTTTGTATCCTCGGTACATTCCTCTAGATTGTACTGTATGGAAGGTAGTCCCTTACCTTCCATTGTACGAAATCCATTCTCCAATAAGTGCCTATGGACTTGTTTGTAAACCTATTATGCCATCATGTAACCAATGTAACAATTTCGGCTATTTGAATATATTTACTTGAAAAGTGTTTTCAAAGAATGTCACTAAAAATAATATTCCCATATTTTACGTAGCAACAATTTTGGTTATCATAAAGTAAAAACACATTCCGTTTTTATGTGTGATGTGGTCTTACGAGATACCTTTTCCTTTTCAAACCGCGTATTTTGAGTTTCTCACACCAGTCTCATGACTGACCGGGAGTTTATCTTCTTTTCCCTTAAACTCTGGGAGCCCTATTTATCTATGGGCAGCTTGGTAGTCAGGTTTAGTTTGAAGAAATCTGGAAGAGCTTGGAGCATGGAGTTAGAATTTCTAAAAATTGTTTCCATCACACTAGAGTAGTATTGTATTCTGCCATTGTAAGGAGAGATATATAAAACTATCCATGTTTAACTCTGATAAATGTATTCAAAACTTCTGCTGTAAAGATTATAAGTTGAAATAATATATGTTATTCCATTCGTGTGAGATTCCGTTTTGTCTTTATTTTCTTTCTTACCCACGATAATCCGCCTCTCTAGCACTTGGATTTACGGCATGTGAATACAGAGGATGTATTAGTGTCGATTTCCAAGGATCGAGGAGGTGGGCCATCACATTTGGTATCAGAGCTTAGGTTGAGCGAACACCTTGGCTTTGGTAGGGTTAAAGTCTCATCATACATAGGGTTAGTAATACCATAGGATGAGTAACTCATTAGAGATAGGGTTAGTAACACTCGAGAATGAGTTCGAGAGTATTATATATGAGCGCGTATTTGTAATATTATATACAAATGATCTTGGTTTTGAAAATTGGTAAATGAAATAATTTTACTTAGGATTATATTTTGAATATAAAGAATAATTTTCAAGTAATATAGTTATTTGATTAAGGAAAGGCTAATACTTAGTTATTATCATTGATTATTTTATTTTTTTAATTTAGAAGTTTAAATACAAACATCTTATGAATTTAGTTTCAAAATTTGACAATGGGGCATTCAATAAATAACAATGTTTATTAAAGGAATTTATTTAAGATAAATAAATCTTATGAATATGTTTTATACAAGTGATTTTATGAATTGGATATATCAAACATGCATATAAAGGTATTTTTGAGAATTTAAATTTCGGTGTTTTTGAAAGGAATTTCAAATGATTTTTTTGGAAAAGGAATAATAATAGTATTATTTCTAAAATGGGATTTTGAAAACGAAGAAACCATCGTATGATTATTTGATCTGATCTGCTTGAAAGTAACTAAAAATAGGCAGGATATGTGTTCGAATGGTAAACGCTTCTCTTAAGTACTCTCCTTCTTATTAAGGAAATGTGCGATACTATTGGCAGTTTCCGGTTCCTTGGTATCATTTTTGAGTTACTGGATCAATATAATTTTCTAAAGTTAAAAAGCATAATGTCAATCATTAGTTCATAAATTAATTGATGGTTGTCAATTTTTATCAAAGTGTGTTATCTTAATTGATAAGCATGGTGATGCTTTGATCTTTAAAATAAATGTTTAAAGTTATTAATGAATGGTTTTGGGTTTGTAGTAAATGATGCTTTAGCAACATTTGTTTTTAAACCCTTGAATTGCAAATTGAAAAGAAATGTGTTTTTAAGTAGAAATCTTTGGAAATAAAAATGTAAAATGGTTATGTATAAAGAAGTATCTTTATAGAAGTTTGAATAAAAGATGAAAATTTTATGATGTATTTTCATAAGAATTTTGGAAAGATTAATAAATACACACGAAGTATGTGGATTATTTCATCACACGATTTAATCTAAGATTCGAGTGCGGAACTTTGAGCTATTTACATCGATCTGAAAAAGGAGTTATCAGTCGATTCTTGACGACGAACATTAATGAGGTTATGCGGTTGGATACTTGAGTTTTCTATCATAGCTGCGAGCTATGCATGGAATAACTAAAGTTTTGGTCAAAATGCCTAATCAGAGTACGCACTAAATGACCGGGGGATCAATGCTAGTTCGAAAGTAAAGTTGTGAATTCGAATAGAAGATTGAATTAGATATTGTGTACAGATGATCCATATCATTTTTGGCGAAACCTTTGGGTTTTTGTCTTGGGTAATTTCGGGGATGAAATTCTTTTAAAGGTGAAGTCTGTAATGACCCACAGATTTATTGCTTTGATAAATTATATTTATTTTTAAATTTATTCAAATAAAAGATTGATGATACAAATAATATTGTTTTGAGTGATAATAAATAATAATAAATCTTATTTTGAGTATATATTTACAAAACATTTTTCCTCGGTATTTAAGTCGTAAAATGGTCGAAAACCATTTTATCGAAATACCAGCTCTATAATCGTAAAACTCACGTACGGAGCTTGATACATACACTTATTTTTATAATTGAATAAGAAAATGAAATAAATAAATTATTTTATTTCTGGAAATAAAATGTATTTAAGACATTATCAGTGAAGCCCATATATTTAATAATTGATTTATTTAATTTAATTGAGATTTAATGATAAAATTATTGTAATTATATAAATAATTATTTTTAAATGATAATAATTCATTTTAAATAGTTATAAAATGATAATAAAACATTTAATAGTTTTATAAAGATGTATATTTAATTTGAAAATATAAGGAAAAATCCATATTGCTTTATCGGTATAATAACGATTTTTGTAAATAATTGGTAATATTAATTTATATTGTTTTATAAATGAAATGTGATCATTTTAATTAGTTAAAATTGATGAGAAATTTATTTTCAAATTTTGTTTACGTTTATCTGTAATTTAAAATATAAGTGAAAATGTGATAGGAAATTGGTTTCCCGATTTTCAACGGTTTGACGAACGAAAGTTGTTTTAAATCCTTGCAACCTTGTTTTTGTGTCATGTGCACATATTTAGCATACACATGCATACCCTAATATGCACATTAACATATATACACATACAAATAAATATACATATATACACATACAAATAAACATATATAGGAAAAAATCTAAGATATTTTAGAAGCTTAACCCTTAAGCTTCCTTTAGTACAACAATCTCACATCAACGTACATACTTGAGCACATACAGATGGGACATGATGATGGTGGATGTTGGCAGCAAAATGGATGGAAAAGTGGGCACATGGGTGATGGAGCATGATGTGGCGATGAAGGGGTGATGTAAAGTTAGATATTTTCCTCCTTCTCTTTTCCTATAAATAGCCCCTCCACAAATCATTCTTTCATCCTCCATAACTTCCTCATATCTAAAGGAAATAAGAAAAATCTGCTTCCTAAAGCTTCAAAATTTTAATGGCTATAACTTTCTAGTTGATCACTTCTTCCCATTCTAAACTTAGATATGCTCAAAACCCACTTCTTTCCATTGCATTTTCGGGCCTAAAATTTTAGTTCCAAGAATGTACTCTCTTCTTTTGATCATATATTCCTCATAGCTAGTCAAAATCAAGTGTTTCTGTATTCATATTGTAAATAAAAGAATTTTCAATAACTTTCCTTTTGACCACTTTTCACAATTCTTTGAGTAACATGTCCAAAACTTAGCTAGAAGTTGACCCATTTTAGGGTGTGATTTTTATAAACCCGAGAGTGCCTCTTCTTCATTTGACCATATCTCTTTTAAAACTAAACCAAATTGGATGATTCTTTTTCTATTACCATAGAGAAAAGAATTTCCTACAACTTTTATGTTGACACATTTCCAAATACAGAGAATAGAATGTCCAAAAATGCAAGATAAAATGACTTATTTTTAGGTCTAGTTTTTGTTAAATTCAATAACAATCCAAAGTCCTATAGCTCATTCCCCCATGCTTAGCCAAGCACCACTTTTGGCATAGGATGGCCGAACATACTAGGAGGCAAGATGTTAGGGTTCTTGAGCTTAGATCGCAAGTTTGTGAAGCTTTAGCCTTTTTCCAATAGAAAATCAATGTGAGAAACTCTTACTTATATTATATTTTTGGATGATAATATGATGTTTGCAACGGATTTTTAATATGCTTTGATCAGCAAGTTTGGTTGTTTAGTATGAATGGTGAATATATATGCAAGTCATGGAAATACACGTCGATAAACACAAAAGAAATCACCTTCCTTTACTTAATGAATTTGTATATATGGAATGTTAAACCTCTTTAAAAAGGGTTCAAAACTGAGTTTGAAATGTTTGTAAACTAATGTTAGTGTTTTGGAGAAGTTTGAAAGGTAACTAAAATTTAGTCAAAATTAGGTACGTCGCGTAACGATAGTTCATGATTTCATGCCTTAAAAGTCAAATGAGTATAAAAATTGAATATAGCTCAGAATTTTCGAGATAAGATTTTTTCAAACAATTATATCCATAGTTTTCAAAAAATAAATAAAACCGATATTTTGATAAGTAAATTTTGAAATATGAGCAAAACAAGGTTTTAGAAAAATCACGGTTTTGCAGTTTGAAATAGGATTTCTTTGAAAATGATATTTTAAATTTGTTCAAAAATATGAAATAAATTCTATAAATCTTTTAAAAATGTTTTAAAAGTGATTTGACATATAAAAATGAAATTTCAAATGATAAAAAATCGTTTTGATCAAGTTAGCTTAAAAAGCACTTTCTGTGGCACTTCTCCGCATCACTTTTCTATCACTTTTGAAATATAGTTTTAAATGCAACTCTTCTTTTCCTTTATAATATTTTCAAATGATTTATAAAGTATTTTAAATATGATTTGAAAGATTTATGGAATGTTATATGTTAAATGATTTAGAGTCGATCAAATAACTTGACCGCCTTATGGGTGTCTAGGCTTGGGTTTAGAAAACTAGTTTCCTACTCTCCTTGGCTATCCGAATTAGCTCGATAGTTAGGATAGTAAATTTGATTTACTTGGGTCAAAATTTTCTGAAGTATATAGGATATGATTTTTTGAATATAAACAACTTGGATTTTATGGAGATAAACTTCTTATACTCGGTGTTAAAGCTCGAAGAGGGAACTCGTACTATTCATGGAATTTAAAAGGTGATTTCACCGTTATTCCACCCGTAGTACTTGTTGAATTCGGGGATTGATATTGAGTAGAGTTAGATAATTTCTATAGATTCTGGTCATTTAATATTTACTGCTTTTGGATTAACATACTAGATAACGTGGTTTTAACGTAATCAAAATTTTGAGTTTAAAATTAAGAAAGTTATGTTGAGATTTAAAAGAAATGATTTGGAAATATTTTCCTAAGTGAAAAATGAAATGATTTTCGAATTATTCTTAGTTTAAAAAGGTTCAAAGTAATCAAAGGATTTGATAAGAGGGGTTTTATGATTCCGTATATACCAGAAAGAATATTTTTGAAATATATATCTCCAGAAGAGATTTTGATAAAAAGAACTTAATAAATTAAAGAATGATTCCCTATTCACAGAACATCTTTTTATCAATCATTGGTTTGAAGGACCAGGGGTTGGATTTGGGTAATTCCTATCCGAAGACCACTTCGAACCAATTTACGTATTCGAAGTGAAGACATGGATATGATTCGGAAGATGGAATGTCGGGCTGCTTGTTACTGACCCTTGGGGGAAATTTATCGTGTCATATTATGTGGCAGTAGTTCTTCATTTAAGATCTTCGATGCAAAGACTTCTCACTACTAATCCTAGGGGTAATTCCTGATGGGATGTGGAAGGAGAGTGCCTTCGGTTTGTTCTGTTCCTGGACAACTTGTGTGGACGAATGTTTGACGTTGCATTTCTAGTTACATAAATTGATCTTTAGAACGTATCATCTGTTTGGTGGTGGAGAAGGCAATTTCCATAAGCTTAACACACTTTTCTAAGGCGCACGAGCTCAGGAATTATATGTTTGTAGAAATTAGTTGTATGACTATGGAATGGCAGTGTGGCATTCAAAGCGGAATGTGCTATGTGAAAGGTAATTGCTACCTCAAACCTCATTATCTGGGAATGGCTGAAATAGGGTATGCCGCAAGGCTATGTGGTTCGCAACCATTAGGGTATGGTCATCACCATTCTATATTACTCTTTATATGTCGAGTATTTGGTGTATGCTATAGGGCCTGGGATAGGTTGGTTACGATCGGAGTGATGTCAAATTCGGTTCTATCCAGGCCATGTATGAGTGCCAAATAGGGGTAGATCGTTCTTGCCAGATGTGGAGGATTGTTTGTGTATCCTCGGTACATTCCTTTAAAGATGTACTGTACGGAAGGTAGTCCCTAACCTGCCATTGTACGGAAATCCATTCTCCAATAAGTGCTTATGGACTTGATTGTAAATCTATTATGCCGTCAAATTTAACCAATGTAACAATTTCAGCTATTTGAATATATTTTCTTGAAAAGTATTTTCAAAGAATGTCATTCAAAAAAATATCCCCATATTTTGCATAGCAAATGTTTTGGCTATCATAAGGTAAAAACTCGTTCCATGTTTGTGCAGTGTGGCCTTATGAGATACCTTTCATTTTCACACCGCATATTTTGAGTTTCTCACAATAGTCTCATGACTGACCCGGGGTTTATTTTCCTTTTCCATATACTCTGGGTGCCTTAATTTTCCCAGGGCAGCCTGGTAGTCAGGTTTAGTTTGAAGGAATTTGGAAGAGCTTGGTGCATGGAGTTAGAAGATTTTTCTGAATATTGTTTCCACCACACTCGAGTAGTATTGTATTCTACCTTCGTCGGGACAAATATATATATAACTATCCATGTTTAACTCTGATAAATGCATTTAAAATTTCCATTGTAAAGGTTATATGTTTAAATAATATATGTTATTCCATTCGTGTGAGATTTTGTTCTGTTTTTATTTTCTTTCTTAACCATGATAATCCGTCTCTCCGACACTTGAATTTACGGCACGTGAATACCGAGGATGTATTAGTGTCGAGTTTTTAGAATCAAGGAGGTGGGTCGTCACTTTTTGTATCAGAGCTTAGGTTAAGCGAACACCTTGGCTTTCGTCGGGCTAAAGTCTCAGCATAAATAGGGTTAGTAATACCCTAGGATGAGTAACTCATTAGAGAGAAAGTTAGTTACACCCTAGAATGAGTTTGAGAGTATTATATATAAGCGCATATTTGTTCATATTATATATTAATGATTTTAGTTTTGAAATTTGGTAAATGAAATAATTTTATGTAGGATTTTATTTTGAATATAAAGAATATTTTTCATGTAATATAGTTATTTGATTAAGGAAAGGATAATACTTCGTTATTGTCATTGATTAGTTGGTTATTTAATTTAAAAGTTTAAATACAAACACCTTGTGAATTTAGTTTCACAATTTGACTATGGGCTATTCGATAAATAACAATGTTTATTAAAAAAAATTATTTAAGATAAGTAAATCTTATGAATATGTTTTATATCGGTGATTTTATGAATTGGATATATAAAACATGCTTATAAAGGAATTTTTGAGAATTTAAAATCCGGTATTTTTGAAAGGAATTTCGAATGATTTTTTTGGAAAAGGAATAATAATAGAATTATTTCTAAAATGGGATCTTGAAAATGAAAAATCTATCTTGTGATTATTTGATCCGAGTGGCTGAAAGTAACTAGGCAGGAGATTTGTTCGGATGGTAAACACTTCTCTTATGTATTCTCTTTCTTGTTAAGGAAATATGTGATAATATTAGTAGTACCCAGTTCCTTGATATCATGTTTGAGTTATATGATCAATACAATTTTCTAAAGTTAAAAAGCATAATGTCAATCATTAGTTGATAAATTAATTGATGGTTATCAATTTTTATCAAAGTATTTATCTTAATTTATTAGCATGGGTATGCTTTTATCTTTAAAATAATTAATGTTTAAAGTTATTAATTGATGTTTAAAATATTTATCTTAATTGATGTTTAAAGTTATTAATTAATGGTTTTGGGTTTGTAGTAAATGATGTTTTAGCAACATTCGCTTTTAAATCCTTGAATTGCATTTTGAAAAGAAGTGTGTTTTAACTAGAAATATTTGGAAATAAAATTATAAAATGGTTATGTATAAAGAAGTATCTTTATAAAAGTTTGAATAAAAGATGGAATTTTTGTGATGTACTTTCATAAGAATTTTGGAAGGGTTAATAAATACACACGAAGTATGTGGATTATTTTGTTGCACGATTTAATCTAAAATTCAAGTGCAGTACTTTGAGGTGCTTACACCGATCCGAAAAGGATTTATCACTCGATTCTTGACGATGAACACTGATGAGGGTTTATGATTGGATACCTGAGTTTTCTATTATAGTTGAGAGCTATGCAAGGAAGAACTAAAGTTCTGATCAAAAAGCCTGGTCAAAGTCCGCACTTAAGAAATGGGGGATCAACGAAAGTTCGGAAGTAAATTTGTGAATTTGAATAGAAGATCAAATCAGATATCACGCATGGATTATCCATGTACATCGTACTAGTGTAAGTTTAAAATAAATATTTTAGGCAAAACCATTGGGTTTTTGTCTTGGGTAATTTCGGAGATGAAATTCTTTTAAGGGAGAAAGTCTATGACGACCCGCAAATTTATCACTTTGATAAATTATATTTGTTTTTAAATTTATTCAAATAAAAGGTTGACAATACAAATAATATTGTTTTAGTGATAGTAAATAATAAATAATCTTATTTTGAGTAGATATTTACAAAAATATTTTTCCTCGAGATTTAAATCGACAAAATGGCCGAAAATCATTTTATCGAAAACCAGCTCTATAATCGTAAAACTCATGTATTGAGCTAGATACGTACTTATTTTTATAATTGAATAAGAATATGAAATAAAATTAATTATTTTATTTTTGGAAATAAAATGTATTTAAGACATCATCAGTGATGCCCTTATATTTAATAAATCGTTTATGTAACGACCCGTAAATTTTAACGGTTTTAGTAACGAATTTAACTGAAATTTGATGGGATTTTAAAAAAACAAAATTTTGAAATATAAATTTGATATTTGGAATGCGTCCAGTTAAACATATCAACCGGTAAAGTTTCGTCCGAAAATATGAAAATTTATTTCGCGCGTAAATTTACTTCAATTTAATCGGTTGAAAAGTCATGAAAATAAAACGTTTTCAAAACCAAAATATTTTTACATAGAAAAATTCTAAAACATCTTTTGATCAAGTTTTCAGTTTGTCGTTTTCCCAAATTCGGACATCTTTGGCTCAGTCGATCTTATTTTTCTGCGATTTTTATGCATTTTCCGCTAGTATAAAAATTTGAATTTTTATAATTCGATCATACCACTCATATCCGTATGCCGTTTTGATTGTCTCGTCGTACTGATCTTTACAGTATATCTATTTCTGTGTTTTGACGTCCGATGCACGACGGAATCGGTTGAACCGATTAATCATATCGGTACCGTTTTGACCCTTCGAACTCTTTGTCAATTTGTTTATCCACTGTGTACATTCCAATGGACACTAACATTAATTCCTTGAATTCATGCACATTGAAAATTTACAATTTCCTACCGGTTCCTTTCTCTATGCGTTGCCTATTTTATTTTCTCCTTTGTGTTTAACCGGAGCCTCATAGTATGAATTAAATGAAGGCCATAATGGCACGTTTCCAGTTTCAGACTTTTGGTTGCTCTTCTCTCAAAATGTTTCCAAAGCCTGTAAGCTTCTCATCTCCTCTTCCTTCTCCCTTTACCTCCTCCTTCCACGTCAGGCTCCAACCACACCACACGCATAGAACCATCACTCCCACGCACTCTCCGACACAGCACCGGCCTTCACCACCTTGTGTCGTCGAACACACTAGCACCGCCTCCACCCTCCAGCCGTCACCTTCTACCGACCTCCGCGCACGCAAGCTTCTGGTAGTCTCCTCTTTCTCATGCTTGCACTCCACCATGCCGTGACCCACTTCCTTCCTTTGCACCTTCCCGGCTCACGTCTGTGTCTCTTCTTCCCCTAGCCGAACCTCTATAGTGTTGTATTGTAAGTATGTTGATTTATGTAACAGTTTGTTATATTATATAACTGGTTTATATATATATACACACATTATATTTGAACTTTATGCATTTGTTTATATAACTTTGATTATCAGGTTCTTGTTTACATATGTACACTACATTATGTTATATTATATTTTATTTCATATTGTTACAGTTTTAGTTTATATAAATAAGTAAACAAATGTAAGTTTTATATTTTATACAGAAGTGGTAATAGTTTGATGAAGGTTGAAATTTTATAACTTACTATATACTCGAAGACTTTATTTTATTATTATTATTATTATTTTTTGTACACATTTGTAATAGAACAGTCATATATGTCTGCGGACTCGTTATATATACATACTGTTCACAGCAAGCTACATTTTTTTTCTTCTTTCTTCAATGATTTGCTGAGTTGTGAAGGTATTATACTTTCATTATTTGAAAGGGTATAAGGTTGCAAGTTTGTTCAAGTTTATGCTTGCCTGGTAGGTTGAGTTTCATATGTTGGTTCACAAAGAAAAATCCTATACTATTAGTTTATAAATCCCTGTCAGTGATACCTAGTAAGGACTACGTATATATATAGTTTTGTATATGTATAAAGCTATTTACATACACAGTGAACTATGAAAGGAAATATGAAAGCTATTTTACTAGGCTAGTTTTGTACTTGTACGCTTATATGCATGTGTAGGCTAGGACCTGTAGCCTTGATTTCAATACAAAGGGTATTTTATATATATGCCATGTTGTGTTAGTTGATATATAAAAAAGTATGTTTATTTAATAAGATTTTGTTATATATTTATAAAGATTATTTACATTCGGCTATGTAAAGTATGACAATATTCTATGTTATTTTATAAAGTTTAGTATATAAATATCTATTTAACAGGTTTCGCTGATTACAGTCCATTTCTATCTATATATTATATAGTATATGTTAGTGTATTTATATTATCTTTCCTACAACGTGTTGGATTTTCTATGCCGTAAGGATGTAAGTCGGTTTGAGTAAATATATAGGCTTATATATCTTCTGTATATTATTATGGTATATCATCTTTTAGTTTCGGCAGCTTGGGTTTTAATTAATGTATAAAGTTATCTTGATATTAAGTGATATTAATTTTGTATATATCTATAAACATTGATTTTATTAAATTTAATATTGGGCTTCGTATAAGGTATAAAGGAAATTTTTAAATATTAGATTTTAAATTCTGTATATATATGTTCACGTATATCAGTTATCTTCGTCGATCTAGTTTTGATTGATTTGTTTTCATCGATTCCTATTATCAGACCTGTTCGTCGAAATCGTGCCTTACTCTTGGCTCGCCAATGTCCAAGTGATGTAGCATCTTTTGATTTTCTTGTGTCCGTATCAGTGTGCGTATCCATGTCATCTTCTGTATGCTCTAGCCTCGAAAGGTGAGTAATCACTCACGATTAATATTCTTTTATTTATTAAATTTGATTTCAATTGAAACGACAATTGAAATATACTGCTCTTATTTATTGCACTGTTATTTATGTATCAGTTCACTTTTGACATCTGACACTGTTATCCGTTATGTATGCAATAATAATCCAGTTTGGTTGATAATTGATTGATTGTTTGCTGTTAATATTGGATGTAAATTGTAATGTATAAAGTGATAAATATTATGCAATTGAATTTGACGTAGGATAGTTTAAAATTTTTGAATTTACATATATGTTGGATTTGATTAGTTAATTTGAATAATATGACCCCTTTTAATTATTAAGTTAATTGACACGTAGAATTTGATAAATTATATTTTGAACCTTTGAACGTATATTGGATTAATTATTGTAGAATAAAATTTGAAATTGAAATTTAACGACGAGTGGGAAAAACCGTAATGTAATAAGCTTTAATCTACATGAAATGATAGTGTAGATTCTTGAGATAATTATATTAATTCGCACAAATAACAATGCGAATTAATACGATTATTTCGGGATTATTTGAATTGATTATTGAATTGTTATTGATTGTTGTTATTGTTTGTTTATTTACTTTGACACAATCCCAGTTATCACACTGCAAGTTCCCTTTGCTATGCTTTGATTTTTGAATTGAATTGGAATCAGGTTGAAATGATAAATACCCAAAATGAGTTTAACCTAGGATAGAGAATTAAATAAAAACCGATTGGTCAATAAATTGATTTAAAAATAAAATAATGATTTTATTCGAGCGAAGAATAAGTTTTGAAATGAAGTTGGAATTTGAAATTTTTGAAAGGAAATCGTAAAGATTTAAATCTGGAACAAATATTACGTAGTAATTGATGAAAGAACGTTGTTTGAAATTTAATTATATAATAATTAAATTTGGAATTATTAATAAATAATTTGGAATTAGTAATAATCGAGTTTTGAAACTACTAAGTTTGAAATCGTTTAATAATTAAATTTGAAATTATAATTAAGTTTGGAATTATAATTAAGTTTGAAATTATTTAGTTGAATTTATAATTAAGTTGAAATGATTTGATAATTAAGTTTGAATTCAAAATTAATTAAGTGGAAATGATTTAATAATTAAGTTTGAATTTATAATCAGGTTGTAATTATTAAGTTTTGAAATTATTAATAATTAAGATTGAAATTATTTAATAATTGAATAAGATTTAATTATCTGATAATTGAAAAAAAAATTGAATTCTTTGATAACAAATTGAACTTTTGAATAAGTGGATTTGAACTTCGGTAATGAATGAAATTGAGTTTCTTTATTTATTAAAGTTTTGGAAAACTATTTTAAGAAAGTGAAAGTGAAACTTCTCGATTATGTGGAATTTAGTTCTTTATTAATTAAGTTGAAATTTGTAATGAAGTCAAGAAATAAGTGAAATTTGAATTTCTTTAACAAAAAATAAAATGTGGTTTATTGAAATGAATGTGATTTATTGGAATAAATGTAAAACTTGTAATTTAAAGAAGTTGATTTGACGAATTTAGTTTAATCCAATTTGAAGTTTTGATATAATGAAGTTGAATGTTAGTAATTGATCTAATAAATTGGAAATTTAATGGAAATTGTTTTGTATGACAAAATACTTAATGAATATGGAATGAAATCGATAAATGAATTTGAATTGATTTGAATGTTAAATTAAATTAATTGATATGATTTCGGAATGAAAACTTATATACGAACTTGAATCAATATTTGAACTGTTTAAATATAAATTGGAATTGAATTATAAGATTTTGAAATGGTAATTTCAAGGTTTTGAAACGTAAATTTTGGAAATCGATTTAAGAAGACCAATGAAATGTTGGTTTACGAATTGAAATTGAAATTGAATTTGATTTGGTTTTGGAATTTATTAAACGACCAATCGGTGTAATAATTACAAAAGTTATTAAAGAAACCGGGATCGATTATGGATATACTCTCTATCTAAACCGAAAACCACTTTAGTAACTATACGCGGAGTGATGATCCAGAATGAAGTGGTTGGAACGATGTACGTGATGACTGAAGAAAGAGAACGATAATGGATAGCCTTGACACTTGTGTCAAATTGAAAATGACTAAAACAGGAGCCGTGCCGGGCCAAATGGGGTTAGCCACCTCGAGCGGACACACTTCTTCGTAACTACTACTCATTACTTGTGATTGATTGGTGCACCCTCGGAATTTCAGGAGTGTTGTTTCGCGGTGTTGCGATCGCTGCGGCGATGCATTCTCACCAGTCCGGATCAGGCAAACGGTAGTTTCACTACCTTGGGTATTGCCTCATGTGCCTTGTCATACTTGTATCCCTATATACGCGACCACTACGGATTTGTTTTGTGTTATACCTATGGAGTACTCCCTGATATCCCACCAGTTTACGGTGGAGTTTACAGTGCTGTATAGACTATGATGCTTATACAAATGTGTTAAGGGGGATAATGGTAACGCCTTAACACTGTTTTGATACTTTATATTACTGATAGACATTATCTATTTAGCGTATACTACTACATAGTAGATAGTTTAACGGACCCTTAGAGGATGGTGATTCCAACATCCTTTGAGTTACTTGTATTTCGATTGTTATTTCACTTGAGTTGGATTTATTGATATGAGAATATTAATCCTGACTCGAGTGTTTTGTGTTTTGCTTTACGCTCGGGTCAGACTGAGTGTACCAGTATTCAAGACTCACCTTTGGAGTTGGAGCTTTGCTTGAAGATCCAGCCATCTATTCTACTTTCTGTATTCGATGACTCCAGTGATGTATTCTTAGTTGTACCTGTTGTATCGTGTTACTCTTCTGTTGTAAACTCTGATGTGTCTTATATATTTATATAGTAGCTTCATGAACTACTATCTCTTTTACTTCCGCTGCATACTATTACTCTGTGTCTGTGATTCTGTGATTATTTATTTACTGTATATCTGATTTTTGCGAAATTTTAAATTAACAATTCGGTATTTTGAATTATTCAAGTCCGACGTGTGCGGATGCGAATAGTCCAAAATAGCGGATCGTTACAGTTGGTATTAGAGCTTTTGGTAGCTCTAGGAAAAACTTAGCATATATGGTAAATGTATTTACAGAATCACTCCCACTCGAGTTTCAATCTCTTCCTTTTGACTCAATTCCTTTGAATTTTGGAACGTTCCCTGCGGTTCCAAAATTCATTCGTGTCCCTCACTATTCGTCTTCTTTCAATTCTGGTGCATCATATAATTCCACTTCGAATGATCTTTATAATAGATCGGCGGTCTCGCCAATCTTCGAATGATTTGCAAAAGGGTGAAACTCCTTTGTAATAGGAATCGATTTACCGGAGATTTCTGTATTCTCGGTTTACGATTCTATCTATTCCCTGCTATACGTGAATTCTACCTTTGTGATCTGATGTTGATTTACCTCGGAATTCAGCATCGATCTTATTCTCGAAGTTACGGTCGACCAGGTTACCCGTAAATTAAATAAGCTTATCCATCTTTCGATACTGTAAATTGAATCATCTTATCTTTCCTTTTGAACCCATATTCGAATCAGAATTCTCTTTAATTTTAGTCTATCGAATCTAAATCTCTATACTTATTTTGAAATCCATCCTTGTATCGTCAAGAGAGGGAGTGTATTTAAATGTATACAAAAATGTTTTAATATATATTGGGTGGTTTGAGTTGTTGATGTTGATCTGGATTTTCGATCGATTCGTCTAATCAACGCTATCGATAGAATTCCCAAAACACTTGAACAGAGCAAACTGACACAATACTATTTTCAAATTTGGTAAATAAAATAGTTTGTATGATTATATTATATATAAGTCTAAATTTTTCTAAAATTAAATTGTTAATAAATTTGTTGTTTGAAATGATAATATATAATTTTCATTTATTGTTTATAATCCATTGACTATTTCATAATATGAATAAATGAATTTGTAAATTTGGGTATAATTTGATTGGAATTTGAAGTGAATTTAAAATAGAATTTGAGAATTTAATTTACGATAAATTTCAAACTATGGTTTTAAAGTTTAAAATGTATATTATTTAAAATATTTTCGAATAGAAATGGTTTTCAAAGAATTTTAAATGATTAAATTTGAGCTCTTCTCTTTTGTCGCTGGAAAATAATTTCGGTGATGGCGGCCGCATCATCGACATTCATTTTCGAATTTCGAAGTGGAGAGACTAATTTGTAGCTTTGCTACAGTTTGTTGGAAATTAAATCGATTTAAATTTCTTAAGTATGATTTGATTTATATATATAGGTATGTAATTTAAAATTTAATTTGACTTGATATATATAGTATATACGTAATTATTATCTTTGAAATGGTTTGAAATTAATCGGAAATAAATTCTTAAAATTATGATTCAAAGATGATTTTCAATGAAGCCAAAAGCTTTGACTAAATACTTAACTTGAAATAAGCGAATTGTAAAATTTTATTTGGATAATATTCAATTGCATTAAATATAACTTACCTAAATTTTCAGAAGTTGACTATGTAATTGAATATTATATAGTATAAAATGATGTTAAAGGATTTTTTAAAAAAGAAAAGAAATTTGAGTAGTATTATAAATGTAAATATACTTAATATATAGGTGATAAGATATATTAAGTAGAATAAATTTAATAATAATTTGGAATAAAGAGGAATTAAATTTGTCGAATAAAATATGATTATAATAATGATTTTTCAAAATTTATGATTTTTGAAATTATTAATTTAAGAAAATTGGATAATATACAACATAAATTGTCCTTATAAATAAGCAGTGAGTGCATATAATAAATGTTTTACCCTTAAATTTTTATTATAAAATGTTTATGGAGATAAGTTAAATAATAAGTTAAATAAATAATAGTTGTGATTAATGGAAGAAAAATTTGTCTAGAAAGTTAATAAATTGAAATTAAATCAATTTAATGAGGTATTAATTAAATTTAAATTGAATGCCATTTGAGAGAAATCTTTTGTATCTAACATCAATAAATGTGAAATCAAGACAATTTGATGGGAACCTTATTTAAAAACAAATTGTTGAATATAAATTAATTTAAATTGAAATTTATATGGTTTAAATTAATTGTTTATAATGTAATTCAAGTTTATTTTCTTTTGGATGTTCCTATTCTCCTACTTCCTTTCTTTTCGGGGATGAAAAGTTTTGAGTGGGGGAGAATGTAACGACCCGTAAATTTTAACGGTTTTAGTAACGAATTTAACTGAAATTTGATGGGATTTTAAACAAAAAAGTTTTGAAATATAAATTTGATATTTGGAATGCGTCCAGTTAAACATAGCAACCGGTGAATTTTCGTCCGAAAATATGAAAGTTTATTTCGCGTGTAAATTTACTTCAATTTAATCAGTTGAAAAGCGATGAAAATAAAACGTGTTCAAAACCAAAATATTTTTACATAAAAAAATTCTAAAACATCTTTTGAGCAAGTTTTCAGTTTGTCGTTTTCCCAAATTCGGACATCTTTGGCTCCGTCGATCTTATTTTTCTGCGATTTTTATGCATTTTCCGCTAGTATAAAAATTTAAATTTTTATAATTCGATCATACCACTCATATCCGTATGCCGTTTTGATCGTCTCGTCGTACTGATCTTTACAGTATATCTATTTCTGTGTTTTGACATCCGATGGACGACGGAATCGGTTGAACCGATTAATCATATCGGTACCGTTTTGACCCTTCGAACTCTTTGTCAATTTGTTTATCCACTGTGTACATTCCAATGGACACTAGCATTAATTCCTTGAATTCATGCACATTGAAAATTTACAATTTCCTACCGGTTCCTTTCTCTATGCGTTGCCTATTTTATTTTCTGCTTTGTGTTTAACCGGAGCTTCATAATATGAATTAAATGAAGGCCATAATGGCACGTTTCCAGTTTCAGACTTTTGGTTGCTCTTCTCTCAAAATGTTTCCAAAGCCTGTAAGCTTCTCATCTCCTCTTCCTTCTCCCTTTACCTCCTCCTTCCGCGTCAGGCTCTAACCACTACCACACGCATAGAACCATCACTCCCACGCACTCTCCGACACAGCACCGGCCTTCACCACCTTGTGTCGCCGAACACACTAGCACCGCCTCCACCCTCCAGCCGTCACCTTCAACTGACCTCCGCGCACGCAAGCTTCTGGTAGCCTCCTCTTTCTCATGCTCGCACTCCACCATGCCGTGACCCACTTCCCTTCCTTTGCACCTTCCCGGCTCACGTCCGTGTCTCTTCTTTCCCTAGCCGAACCTCTATAGTGTTGTGTTGTAAGTATGTTGATTTATGTAACAGTTTGTTATATTATATAACTGGTTTATATATATATATATATATACACACACATTATATTTGAACTTTATGCATTTGTTTATATAACTTTGATTATCAGGTTCTTGTTTAAATATGTACACTACATTATGCTATATTATATTTTATTTCATATTGTTACAGTTTTAGTTTATATAAATAAGTAAACAAATGTAAGTTTTATATTTTATACAGAAGTGGTAATAGTTTGATGAAGGTTGAAATTTTATAACTTACTATATACTCGAAGACTTTATTTTATTATTATTATTATTATTATTATTTGTACACATTTGTAATAGAAAAGTCATATATGTCTGCGGACTCGTTATATATACATACTGTTCACAGCAAGCTACATTTTTTTTTCTTATTTCTTCAATGATTTGCTGAGTTGTGAAGGTATTATACTTTCATTGTTTGAAAGGGTATAAGGTTGCAAGTTTTTTCAAGTTTATGCTTGCCTGGTAGGTTGAGTTTCATATGTTGGTTCACAAAGAAAAATCCAATACTATTAGTTTATAAATCCCTGTCAGTGATACCTAGTAAGGCTTACGTATATATATAGTTTTGTATATGTATAAAGCTATTTACATACACAGTGAACTATGAAAGGAAATATGAAAGCTATTTTACTAGGTTAGTTTTGTAGTTGTACGCTTATATGCATGTGTAGGCTAGGACCTGTAGCCTTGATTTCAATACAAAGGGTATTTTATATATATGCCATGTTGTGTTAGTTGATATATAAAAGTATGTTTATTTAATAAGATTTTGTTATATATTTATAAAGATTATTTACATTCGGCTGTGTAAAGTATGACAGTATTCTATGTTATTTTATAAAGTTTAGTATATAAATATCTATTTAACAGGTTTCGCTGATTACAGTCCATTTCTATCTATATATTATATAGTATATGTTAGTGTATTTATATTATATTTCCTATAACGTGTTGGATTTTCTATGCCGTAAGGATGTAAGTCGGTTTGAGTAAATATATAGGCTTATATATCTTCTGTATATTATTATGGTATATCATCTTTTAGTTTCGACAGCTTGGGTTTTAATTAATGTATAAAGTTATCTTGATTTTAAGTGATATTAATTTTGTATATATCTATAAACATTGATTTTATTAAATTTAATATTGGGCTTCGTATAAGGTATAAAGGAAATTTTTAAATATTAGATTTTAAATTCTGTATATATATGTTCATGTATATCAGTTATCTTCGTCGATCTAGTTTTGATTGATTTGTTTTCATCGATTCCTGTTATCAGACCTGTTCGTCGAAATCGTGCCTTACTCTTGGCTCGCCAATGTCCAAGTGATGTAGCATCTTTTGATTTTCTTGTGTCCGTATCAGTGTGCGTATCCATGTCATCTTCTGTATGCTCTAGCCTCGAAAGGTGAGTAATCACTCACGATTAATATTCTTTTATTTATTAAATTTGATTTCAATTGAAACGACAATTGAAATATACTGCTCTTATTTATTGCACTGTTATTTATGTATCAGTTCACTTTTGACATCTGACACTGTTATCCGTTATGTATGCAATAATAATCCAGTTTGGTTGATAATTGATTGATTGTTTGCTGTTAATATTGGATGTAAATTGTAATGTATAAAGTGATAAATATTATGCAATTGAATTTGACGTAGGATAGTTTAAAATTTTTGAATTTACATATATGTTGGATTTGATTAGTTAATTTGAATAATATGACCCCTTTTAATTGTTAAGTTAATTGACACGTAGAATTTGATAAATTATATTTTGAACCTTTGAACGTATATTGGATTAATTATTGTAGAATAAAATTTGAAATTGAAATTGAAATTTAACGACGAGTGGGAAAAACCGTAATGTAATAAGCTTTAATCTACATGAAATGACAGTGTAGATTCTAGAGATAATTATATTAATTCGCATAAATAACAATGCGAATTAATACGATTATTTCGGGATTATTTGAATTGATTATTGAATTGTTATTGATTGTTGTTATTGTTTGTTTATTTACTTTGACACAATCCCAGTTATCACACTGCAAGTTCCCTTTGCTATGCTTTGATTTTTGAATTGAATTGAATCGGGTTGAAATGATAAATACCCAAAATGAGTTTGACCTAGGATAGAGAATTAAATAAAAACCGATTGGTCAATAAATTGATTTAAAAATAAAATAATGATTTTATTCGAGCGAAGAATAAGTTTTGAAATGAAGTTGGAATTTGAAATTTTTGAAAGGAAATCGTAAAGATTTAAATCTAGAGCAAATATTACGTAGTAATTGATGAAAGAACGTTGTTTGAAATTTAATTATATAATAATTAAATTTGGAATTATTAATAAATAATTTGGAATTAGTAATAATCGAGTTTTGAAACTACTAAGTTTGAAATCGTTTAATAATTAAATTTGAAATTATAATTAAGTTTGGAATTATAATTAAGTTTGAAATTATTTAGTTGAATTTATAATTAAGTTGAAATGATTTGATAATTAAGTTTGAATTCAAAATTAATTAAGTGGAAATGATTTAATAATTAAGTTTGAACTTATAATCAAGTTGTAATTATTAAGTTTTGAAATTATTAATAATTAAGATTGAAATTATTTAATAATTGAATAAGATTTAATTATTTAATAATTGAAAAAAAAATTGAATTCTTTGATAACAGAAATTGAACTTTTGAATAAGTGGATTTGAACTTCGGTAATGAATGAAATTGAGTTTCTTTATTTATTAAAGTTTTGGAAAACTATTTTAAGAAAGTGAAAGTGAAACTTCTCGATTATGTGGAATTTAGTTCTTTATTAATTAAGTTGAAATTTGTAATGAAGTCAAGAAATAAGTGAAATTTGAATTTCTTTAACAAAAAATAAAATGTGATTTATTGAAATGAATGTGATTTATTGGAATAAATGTAAAACTTGTAATTTAAAGAAGTTGACTTGACGAATTTAGTTTAATCCAATTTGAAGTTTTGATATAATGAAGTTGAATGTAAGTAATTGATCTAATAAATTGGAAATTTAATGGAAATTGTTTTGTATGACAAAATAATTAATGAATATGGAATGAAATCGATAAATGAATTTGAATTGATTTGAATGTTAAATTAAATTAATTGATATGATTTCGGAATGAAAACTTATATACGAACTTGAATCAATATTTGAACTGTTTAAATATAAATTGGAATTGAATTATAAGATTTTGAAATGGTAATTTCGAGGTTTTGAAACGTAAATTTTGGAAATCGATTTAAGAAGACCAATGAAATGTTGGTTTACGAATTGAAATTGAAATTGAATTTGATTTGGTTTTGGAATTTATTAAACGACCAATCGGTGTAATAATTACGAAAGTTATTAAAGAAACCGGGATCGGTTATGGATATACTCTCTATCTAAACCGAAAACCACTTTAGTAACTGTACGCGGAGTGATGATCCAGAATGAAGTGGTTGGAACGATGTACGTGATGACTGAAGAAAGAGAACGATAATGGATAGCCTTGACACTTGTGTCAAATTGGAAATGACTAAAACAGGAGCCGTGCCGGGCCAAATGGGGTTAGCCACCTCGAGCGGACACACTTCTTCGTAACTACTACTCATTACTTGTGATTGATTGGTGCACCCTCGGAATTTCAGGAGTGTTGTTTCGCGGTGTTGCGATCGCTGCGGCGATGCGTTCTCACCAGTCCGGATCAGGCAAACGGTAGTTTCACTACCTTGGGTATTGCCTCATGTGCCTTGTCATACTTGTATCCCTATATACGCGACCACTACGGATTTGTTTTGTGTTATACCTATGGAGTACTCCCTGATATCCCACCAGTTTACGGTGGAGTTTACAGTGCTGTATAGACTATGATGCTTATAAAAATGTGTTAAGGGGGATAATGGTAACGCCTTAACACTGTTTTAATACTTTATATTACTGATAGACATTATCTATTTAGCGTACACTACTACATAGTAGATAGTTTAACGGACCCTTAGAGTATGGTGATTCCAACATCCTTTGAGTTACTTGTATTTCGATTGTTATTTCACTTGAGTTGGATTTATTGATATGAGAATATTAATCCTGACTCGAGTGTTTTGTGTTTTGCTTTACCCTCGGGTCAGACTGAGTGTACCAGTATTCAAGACTCACCTTTGGAGTTGGAGCTTTGCTTGAAGATCCAACCATCTATTCTACTTTCTGCATTCGATGAATCCAGTGATGTATTCTTATTTGTACCTGTTGTATCGTGTTACTCTTATGTTGTAAACTCTGATGTGTCTTATATATTTATATAGTAGTTTCATGAACTGCTATCTCTTTTACTTCTGCTGCATACTATTACTCCGTGTTTGTGATTCTGTGATTATTTATTTACTGTATATCTGAGTTTTGCCAAATTTTAAATTAACAATTTGGTATTTTTAATTATTCAAGTCCGACGTGTGCGGATGCGAATAGTCCAAAATAGCTGGTCGTTACAGTTTGTTTAATTTATTGATTACTTATTATTATAATTATATAACTAATTATTTTTGAACGATAATAATTCGTTTATAGTAGTTTTATAAAGATATATATTTGATTCGAAAATATAAGGAAAAATCGATATCGCTTTATCGATATAATAACGATTTTTGTAAATAATTGTTACTATTAATTTATATGGTCTTATAAATGAAATGTGATCATTTTAATTAGTTAAAACAGATAAGAAATTTATATTCAAATTTTGTTTATGTTTATATGTAATTTAAAATATAGGTGAAAATGTGACCGGGAATCAGTTTCTCGATTTTCAACGGTTTGACGAACGAAAATTGTTTTAAATCGTTGCAACCTTGTTTTTGTGCCATGTGCACATATACAATATACACATACATACCCTAACATGCACATAAACATATACACAGATACAAATAAACATTTTCATTTGTGTATATATATATATATATACAAAAACATATATAGGAAAAATCTAAGATATTATAGAAGCTTAACCCTTAATCTTTCTTTAAATCAACAATCTCATGTCAAAATACACACTTGAGCACAAAACGTGAGGAGGGTGGCGATGGTGGATGTTGGTAGCCAAAATAATGGATGGAAAAGTGGGCACATGGGTGATGGAGATGAAGCATGTGGTGGTGATGAGGGGGATGATGTAATGGTAGATATTTTCCTCCTTCTCTTTTCCTATAAATAGCCCATTCACAACTCATCCTTTCATCCTCCATAACGTCCCCATATCTGAATGACATGAGAAAATTCTTTTTTTCAAACCATTTAAAATTTCAGTGGCTACAACTTTCTAGTTGACCACTTCTTCCTATTCTTCTTTCCATTGCATTTTCAGGTCTAGATTTTTAGTTTTGAGAATGTCCTCTCTTCATTTGATAATATATTCCATGTAGCTAACCGAAATAAAGTATTTCTTTTTCCCAAATTATAGATAAAAGAATTTGCAAGAACCTTCACTTTAAGTACATTTCACAATTCTTTGAGTAACATGTCCAAAAATTAGCTAGAATTCGACCCATTTTCGAGAGTGATTTTCTTAAATCCAAGAATCCCTCTTCTTCATTTGATCATATCTCATTCAAAACTAAACCAAATTGGATGAATCTTCTTTTGAAACCATAGAAAAAATAATTTCCTACGAGATTTATATTGACCACATTTCCAAATATAGAGAATAGAATGTCCGAAAATCCGAGAGAAAATTACCTATTTTTAGGTCTAGTTTTTGATAAATTCAACAATAATCCAAAGTCCTACACCTCATTCCCCATGCTTGGCCGATCACCACTTTTGGCATGGAATGGCCAAGCACACTAGGAGGAAAGATGTTGGGGTTCGTGAGCTGGAATCTCGAGTTCGTGAAGCTATAGCCTTTTTCCGATAGAAAATCAATATAAGAAACTTTTACTTATACTATATTTTTGGACGATGATATAATGTTTGCAATGGATGTTTAATATGCTTGATCATCAAGTTTGGTTGTTCAATATGAATGTTGGATATATATGTAGGTCATGGAAATACACGACGATAAGCACAAAGGAAATCACTTTCCTTTATTTATTGAATTGGTATATACGGAATGTTAAACATCTTTAAAAGGGTTTTAAAATGAGTTTGAAATGTTTGTAAACATATGAAAGTGCTTTGGTGAAGTTTGAAGGTAACTGAAAATTTAGTCAAAATTAGGGGCATCGCGTAATGGTAGTTTGCGATTTCGCGCCATAAAAGTCAAATGAGTATAAAGAATAGAATATAGCTCGAAATTCTTCAAGATAAGATTTTCTAAAATATTATATCCATACCTTTCAAACAAAGAAAGAAAATTGAGATTTTGATAAGTAAATTTTGAAATATGAGCAAAACAAGTTTTTAGAAAAATTACGGTTTTGCAGTTTGGAATCCATAACAGGATTTCTTTGAAAATGATATTCTAAAATTGTTTAAAAATATGAAATCAACTATCTTTTCAAAATGTTTTAAAGTGATTTGAGTTGTAAAAAGGAAATTTCAAAGGAGAAAAAATCATTTTGATCAACATAGCTTAAAATCCATTTTCCGCGGCACTTTCCCACGGCACTTTTCTACAACTTTTGAAATATAGTTTTAAACGCAGTCATTCTTTCCCAAATCTTTTGTAAATGTTTTCAAATGATGTATAAAGTATTTTAAAGATGATTTTAAAGATTTATGGAATGGTTATATGTTAAATGATTTAGAGTCGACTAAATAACTTGACTGTCATATGGGTGTCAAAGAGATAGTGTCTAGGCTTGTGTTTGAAAAACCAATTTCCTGCTCTCCCTGGCTATCCAGACTAGCCCGATGGATGGGATAGTAAATTTGATTTACTAAGATCAAAATTATTCAAAGTATAAAGGATATGATTTTTCAAATATAAACAACTTGGATTTTATGGAGATAATCTTCTTGTACTCGACGTGTTAAATCCCATATAGGGAACTCGTAATATTCGTGAAATTTAAAAGATGATTTCATCGTTATTCTAAACATAGTATTTGTTGAATACAACGATTGATATTGAGTAGAGTTAGATGATTTCAGTAGATTCTGCTCATTTGATACTTACCGATTATGGATTGACATCCTAGATAACGTGGTTTTAACTTAATAAAAATTTTGAGTTTTAAATTAAGAAAGTTGTGTAAAAATTTAAAAGAAATGATTTGGAAATATTTTCCTAAATGAAAAATGAATTGATTTTCTAATTATTCCTAGTTTAAAAAGGTTTAAAGCAATCAAAGGTTTGATAAGAGGGGTTTAATGGTTCTGTATTTACCGGAAAAAATGTTTTAGAAATATATATATCTCCAGAAAAGATTTTGATAAAAAGAACTTAATCAATTAAAGAATGATTTTCTATTCACATAACATCTTTTTATCGATAATTGGTTTGAAGGTACCGAGGTTAGGTTTGGGTAATTCCTGTTCTAAGACCACTTCGAACGAATTTACATATTCGAAGTGAAGACATGGATATGATTTGAAAGATGGAATGTAGGGCTGCTTGTTACTGACCCTCGGAGGAACTTTCCTATATCATATTATTTGGTAGTAGTTCTTCATTTAAGATCTTTGATCCAAGGACTTCTCACTACCAATCCTAGGGGTAATTCCCTACAGGATGTGGTAGGAAAGTGCCTTCGATTTGTCCTGTTCCTGTACAACTTGTATGGATGAATGTTTGACGTTGCATTTCTAGTTATATCAATTGATCTCTATGAACGTATCTTCTGTTTAGTGGCTGAGAAGGCAAATTCTCTTAGCTTAACACCTTTTACCGAAACGTACGGGCTCAGGAGTTATACATTTGTAGAAATCAGTTGTGTGACTATGAAATGGCAGTGTAGCACTCAAAATGGAATGTGCTGTGTGAAACGTAATCGCTACCTCAGATCTCATCACCCGGTAATGGCTTAAACATGGTATGTCGCAGAGCTATGTGGTTCGCAACCATTAAGTTATGGTCATCACCTTTCTAGATTACTCTTTATATGTCGAGTATATGGTGTATGCTATGGGACCCCGAATAGGTCTGATACGACCAGGGTGATGTCATATTTGGTTCTATCCAGGCCACGTATGAATTGGGGTATGCACTATGCTATGAAGTTAGATTGGATGGATACGAAGCTAGTGGAAAATTTGGATTAAAATTGGATGTTCATCCAATTTTAATTCAAAACGGAATGTTTTGATGAACTAAATTCAAGGTGAGTTAATCTCGCCTTTTTAGTTAATCAAAAATTTATATAGTCAATAAAGATTATTTATTGGATGTATGGATATTTTATTATTATTTTTATTGACTGTTTTGATGAATTACTAGTTTATATTATTGGTTTGGATGAATTACCATCCCTTGAGTGGATGAGACCCTATTACGTTCTCGTGTAAGAGCAGATGACCCTTGTACACGAATCCTACCTCAAAGCGGTTTATTTATATTATTTGATTATATATACATATATGTGATGCAAGCAGACAGGTTGGAGGGATCCAACGAGATTCCCCACACTATTGATTTACTTTCATATAAATTGATATATGATATGTTGGATGTTATAATTGATGACATGGAGACGATTTTATTTATTTAGTTCTTTAGCAGCACTGGACCTTATATTTTGGTACTTTAAAATACCATAAAATAGTGATTGATTTTGAGAAGGGATTTCGAAGTCATTTTGGAAACTATATATGTTTTTAACAATTTTTCTTGAATTATTTTAAGAAGTAATTTATTTTAAAAATCAAAGGTATGATTTTTTGATATTATAATTTAATTGTTTTATAAAATATTTCAAATAGAGATTATGAACAGTAAATAAAGATTTGTAAGATCTTGAAAGACAAGTCAGTCTTTTATAATAAATGGAAATTGTTCTAAAGGAAAAATAGAAATATTTTAATATGAATATTTATTAACCATTTTTTATAAAATGATATATATACATAGGTGCATATATTATAATTTATTTATAAAGGTGAAATTTACAGATATAATAATTTATAAAAGTGATATTTTACAAAGAAAGTGAAGATTTGTAAAATCGTATTTTCGTTAGAAAAAAATATGGATTTATAACCAGTATTTATAAATAAAGGAAACTATTACCAAAGGATAGATTGGAAAGAAAAGTAAATCAAGCAGTGGATTTATTTTAAGACGTGGGATGTTATTTTAGAAGCAATTGATTCTATTTCGGAAATGGAAGGCGAGGGTAAGATTGGGATTGTTAAACGATATTTTATAAGTTGAAAGAAAATTATAAAAGAAATTTATACCTGTGGATGCAAGGTTAAAAACGGTTGAAATTATGTTTGAACGAGATTTTATGAATAAGTGAGATTTACATCGGAATGGAGTTATAAATGGCGGAAGTTTCATGAAAAAGAGGAGATTTCTGAATATAGTTTATAAATATGGAAATGATCGTGCTGGAAACAAGTATGGATTTTTATTGTGGATATACAGTTATGTTTTAAATGTTGTTTATTTACATTAATATTGTTTTAAAAGTGATTTATCGATATTTTAATATTTTGAAAGGTTAATTATTTAAAATTATTAGTATGGTTTGAAATTAAATATAATTATTAACAAATAATGTTTTGAAAATTAATTATTAGTATTTATAAAATGTTTAAGATAAATTATTATTGTTTTACGTAGGATATTTGGGAATTATTAATTATTATTTTAAAAATGTTCTAAAGTTAATATTTATTTATTTATAATGTTTGCTATTATATAATGATAGTGTTTTAAGTAAATGATTAGAAATTATATTTTAAATTTTTTTGAGATTTATAAATAGGATTTCATAAACAAATGTGGATTATAATGGGAATCTTATAACATGTTTGGAAATCGTAAAGGAAGATTGGTTAAAAGATAAAAAGGTTTTATAAATGGAATTAGATATGTATAAAGAATTTATAAGCGGATTTTATAGATTTATAAAAGGAATTTTATAAAAGGTTTTGCTGATTTATGATAGGGTTATGAATGATTTTAGAATCGAATAAAAAGGAAAAATCTTCTCAAATGTTGGTGAATATACTTATACCGTTGAGATAAGTATATAGATTTTTTTACCTAAGCATTGGGAAATAGGGATTTGTGAGTATATATGTATATCTTTGTAAAAGTATTATGGTACAAATATTTAAAAAGTGATTTGAGAAAATCGAGGAATTTGTTAACAGAGGCTTAGTATTGCTTAGTGCTTAACCAATGTTTGTTTTCACTATGGAATCAAATCTTTGTTGAATGTTTATTATTCGATAGTTAAATAACTGACTGTCGAATTTCGATCTAATGTAACTTTGGAGATATCTATGAGAAATACATGAGTTATATGACACAGTCATCTTTGATGATGCTGTAATGTGCGTATAAACCTCATTTCGTTCTCCTAAGACAATGATAAGGAAATTCGTCCACTAACGGTTAGGTGGTGATCTCTGTTCTTATCTATAACTATTTATTTTCTAAAGAACCGAGGTTGAGTTTACCGAAAATAATCGAAAGTTGTTTGTGAAGAGTCCGAGATCGGATATGTTGTCCGAAAACCACTTCGATCCAACTCAAGCGTTTCGAACTAAAAACATCTTGAGGATGATGAAATTTAAAAATGGAGCTCTTAAGTGTTTCTTTCAGTCCCATAACGGACTTGTATGGATGAATGCTGATATTGCATTGTGCTGGGAGGGCAGAGTTAGCATTCCAAGTGGGATGTGCTATGAAAAGGTAAAACGCAGCCTCGAACCTCATTAACCGGAAAATGAAAAAAATTGAGCATGTAGCAGGGCCAAGTGGATCGCTCCCATGTAGGGTATGGTCATCCCAAATCTAGATTGTTTATCATCTCTCATTGTATGTTTCGGGGCCCATTAACGGAGGAATGATCATATTCGGTACTACTAGTCAAATAGTAGGCCTGTCCTGTGTGGCAGGGGTACAAGAGGTTATTGTCAAACCTCGGTGCATTTATCTAGATATGTACCTTCGAAAGGTGGTTCTTTACCTTATCATAGAATGGAATCCAATCTCTAATATATACGTTTACGGTTCTGATTGTAGAACCTAGTATGCTGGAATTTAATAATGTAACAATTCAGCTATGATTAGTAAGTATTTATATTCTAAACATTATTATAATATCATAGGATTTTCTATAAAAATGGTTTGGTTATTGTAAGGTAAAATCCCATCCATTTTTATGTGCAGTGTGGTCTTACGAGATACTTTTGATTTCAAATGATTTTCTACAACATAAAATCCAGTTGGGTGTGTTTCTCTCATGTTGATTTTCTTTTGTTTGCATACGGTTATTACATATGTCGTTTTGCTTGTGCTATTAATTGAAACAATTAATATATTACCCTTTTTGGATTATGTAAGTAAGATACAGGTTTATGGAGGTGATGGCTATTGTGTTTTGTTTCATAAATAAAGTTGTTTGCTTGACAAATAGGTACTTTTTCGATTACGGTTTTGGAAAGATGTTTTATTGTTTTTTCTATGGTTTGAGATGGTTATTATTGAAATATAATATATATTGTAATTATTGGTATTATTTTTTCCAGTTTTATCCATGCAAAGGAGACTGCTGAAATTTTTCGTAAATTTAGGACTTAGAAAATTTTGTTAAAATGTGGTTATTTTCAAAGTTATATTAAAACGTATTGATGTAAATGTAAAGTGTTTATAAATTGAATATTTTGAATAAAATTATATCAAATTTCTTATTTTCTTCTTTTTCCTTTTCGGGGATGAAAGCTTTGAGTGAGGGAGATCGTAACTACCCATATTTTTTATAATTAAAAATATTAAATTAAATAAGATTTTTGGAATTTAATATGGTGAGAAATTTAAAATTTTGATTTATAAATGGAAAAAAATCATTAGAATATGATTTAATAATGTTGTTTGAGTGTTATTGACAACTATTTTAATGTAATTTCAATCAATTGAAATAATTGTAAAGTTAATTTGGTTATAATTGTAAATAAGGAATAAATTAAATGTTGGATTTTATGGTGAAATTATATGTTACAAATTGAAAAAAGTTTGTTATAAATATGAAATAAATTAATTAGTACATAAATTTATTAGCTTTTGTTTGTAAAAAATAGATTAGAAATGTGTTGGATTACTAATGTATAACAATTTTTGTATTTGTCACCTTATTATTTAATCAGTTGGAATTAATTAAGAAATCAATAAGAACTAATGTAATTGAAATATTGCAATTAACATGATAAATGACGTTAACGGTAGAGTATGAGAATAATAAAATGAAAACTTATGTTAAATATATTCATAAGGATTTGTTGATTTAATAATAAGAATGTAAATTAAAATAAAATAATTTATTAAAATTTAAAATATAATAAACTGGGGTTTTATTACAGTTGTAATTGAAAGCTGAAATTAACATAATAATTAAATCTCGACTTTAACATGAAAATTTTATTTTGAAAAGATTATTAATTTCCGTGTAACCAAGAATGATAAAATGGTTAACATTTTAAATTTGAATTCAAAAGTGATTAAATTGATTCATTTAATTAACGTGTAAAATTAGTGCTTTTGGCGACTGTCTCGGATTTCGATAAAACCAGTATCATCAGATCCATAATAGTGAATTATTATAGGATTTCAAGTTTTATAGCGATCGGACTTATCGTTTGATCGTGCGGGCTCGAAACGAGTAGAAATTAATTAAAAGAATTTAACTGAATATACTTTGATTTTGGTAGCTAACTTCTGTGTACAATGGAATTAGGGTTTGAAACTATTTCCATTGAGTTTAAAAATATCGAAAACCTATATTTTGATATATGGGATGATCTACTTTCATTTCGAGAACAAAACGGGCTTTTCGGGTCTTTATTAGCGCTTTAACCCATTCGATCTTTTCCATCCATTCTTATCTAGCTTTGCCTATATATAGGCTGTTATAAACCCTAGCAGTATTTTATTTTCATTTTTCTTTATGTACAATTTCTATTTTTCTGTTCCATTATTTGTTTCTTCTTAATGGTACACATTTTAAAACCCTAATTACAATTTCAAATCAAACTCCAAAATCCAAACTCCCCGAACCCTATCATATAATATATCATCACGAAGCTCTCGGCGAACATAATCTGCATCTACAGTTTGTTTTTGCTAATGAGTCTCGGTTTGGCCAGAATTTGGCGAGGAATTTTTGGCCATTTATATTAGGGTTTTGTTTTCAACGGTGGGTATTTGACTTCGGAGCGATCGGCGAGTACTGTGGCACAGAGGAGGCCAAGCAGAGATGATCTATAGGGTTTGTTTATGTCAAAGGTGTCGGAGTTCGCTAGAAAATGGAGAGAATGGTGGCGGCAGCACAGGGCTCTGGGGGTGGCGGAGTTGGCCGTGAGTTGGCCAGAGGAGGAGACGGACGCCGCGATTCTAGGCGTGGTGGCTGATCTGGTAGAAGATGGCCATAAGTGGCACGGTGGTTGGTCAAGCGTGGTGGCTGTGATGGATTAGGGTTGCATTAGTTACTGTGTAGGGTTTCAGAGAGGAAGGTATAATTACTATATTGCCTCTACCTTATTTTTAATTTAAATATTAATTTCCAACGTTCTAACTCGTATAACTTTTGCATACGAACACGAATTCATGCGCGGTTTCTTCTGTTGGGTTCGTACCGATATTTCGGATAACATGCAACTTGTTTGGTTGAATTTGGAGACTGTTCAAATTTTAGGCTTTTATTGGATTTTAAACCGACTATAAATCAAAGGTGAGTGATTTAATCCACTCTCATGATACTAAACCTGCTTGTGTTAGTTCAATTAAATTTATGATATGATAAGAATTTTATTGGTTATTGTTTGGTAGTTTATTTTGACATTTTAATTGAAATTGAATTTTATTGAATTATATTGTTTAATATGAAAAATAAATTGCTAGTTAAATACCTGATGTTGATAACCAGTTCATCATTGTGATTGATTGGCTGATTTAGATGTTAATTGTGATGGATGTCTTTTTGCTGACATTTTGGATGACTGGGTATTTATTTATTTATATATATCCCTTCTATTACCCTGCATATTAATTGAAAGCATATAAACTGTTATTTGAATTATTTCGAATAAATTAAGAAATATGTTGAAATGATATATACCTATGACACTTTGATTTGAATTGAAATGATATATATCCATCCTTATAATTAAAATTGAAATAATTAATCACTTGGCCATAGGATAAAAAAAATCATATAAGGACACTGAAATGGTTAAATTAAATGGTTTTAAAATCTTGAATTTGGATTTTGATTAAATATTATTGTTCTGTAGGAAATAAATTGTGGATTTATATGAATTAAATTATTTTCTGGTTCAAGCTTTGAAAGTTGAAATTGAAATTGGTTAAAAAATTGTTTAAAAGAATTAAATTGGAAATATAAAGATATAATCGATATATGGCTTTAATTCGGAAAATTGAATTATTTTGAAGGTTTGGATCTTAAATTTGAACTATGAAGTTTAATTTGATTTAAGTGGATTAAATCAATAAATTGAAATTAGGCTTAAAATTGATATAAATTGAGATGGTTTAGAATAAGGATTGAATTGAAATTTAAATCATTGGATTGGATTTTTGAATCGAATTTGAAGCTAAAAATGAATGTTTCGGAAATTGAAATTATTTGAATTGAAATCAAAATCAAATTGATTTGAAATTAAATCATAACTGAGTCATTTGAATTGGAATAATGGAACTTGGGTTTTATTAGATTGAAAGTTGGACACGGGTCCAGATTGTTGAAATGGAAAGAAACAGTTTGATTTGATACTATTTTCAAAAAAAATATTTTAATATGAACTGTTAAAAATCTATCCTTTTTAATATTTAAATTATTTTGATTTTTTAAACTATTTTACTATATAAACCAATTGCAATACTCAACCCATTTTATATTAAACTATTTTAAATCTTTTTTTAGCAAAGCTAAGCCGACTTTTAAAGTGTGGCGTCCACATTTAACATTTATTACCCACACAATAGAGAACAGGTGTTCAGAACATGCTCCGAAACAACTAAGATTTAAAGCAATAATATACAGGAGTTAGACTGACTTGTCTAAACTACTAAAAACTATTTTAAAATTTTAAACTATTTATAACTTTTTAAACTATTTTCTAGAAATTTCAAATTGTGCAGAGTTGGAATGTTTATAATTAAATCGTTGATTTAAATGCAAATGTTGTTAAATGAGGTTATAACCAACGTGGGAATTCAAAATGATATTTTCAAGTGAAATTGACATATTTTGAGTAAATATGATGATTTTGAAACGAGGGATCTTTTGAATGGAATATGATATTTTGATATCAAATATAAATCAGTTTCGAAATGTAAAAGAACCAACTGATCTGAAAAATGACGTTTGGTTGTTAAAGAGATCGGGCCCTCTTATTGGCATACTCTCTGTCAATATTAGAACCACTTTCACAACTATGTATAAGGTGGATGTTATCCAGAATGAAGTTGTTGAATTGGAGGCATTTGCTGGATTTGAAGAAAGAGAATGATGATGGATAGCCTTGACTTTCGAGTCAAAATTAAAATGACTAAAACAGGAGCTATACCTGGCCAAGTGGGGTCGCTCCCCCTATCGAACACGCTTCTTCGAAACCATATCTTTTACTTTGTGATTTTTTGGTGGCCACCCTTGATTATGGGATTGTTGTTTCGAGGTGGGCGGTACCTGCGGCTATGCGTTACCACCAGTCTGGGAGGGAAAACAGTAGAATCCTACCCTGGGTATTGCCTCGCATGCCTTGTCATATTTATCCTGATCGAGCCCACTACAACTTTGATTTGTGTTGTATCTATGGAGTGCTCCCTAATAGCTTAACAGTTTATGGTGGAGTTTACAGTACTGTATAGACTACGATGCTTATATAAAAATGTGTTAAGGGGGATAACGGCAACGCCTCTATGCTATTTCAATACTTTACTAATAGACACTACATTTATATACCGTATTTTACTACATATAGATAATTTAACAGATCCTTAGAAGATGGAAAATCCAGTAACATCTCTTAAGTTATTGCATACACGTTATACAATGGATAGGAGATGTGAAATCCCGTAAACATCTCTGAAGCTATTATACCCATACTTATTTGATATTGATTTAACTTATATAAAAACTTTTAGTCCAGACCCGAATGTTTTGTTTTTTCATTACGCTCGGGTCAGCCTGAGCCTTTCAGGGTTGAAGACATTATTTTTGGAGAATGGAGATGGAGTTTGATGTTATATTCTTAGTATTATTCCACTACATCATTATTGGTATGTTGTTGTTTGTACTTTGATTGTGTGTAATCAAATGTATATTATAAAACAGCTTCATGAACTATTTATTTGATTATTATATTTTGTCTATTCCGCTGCGAGATTCTGTATTTTGTTTTTCTTTCTTTTCTTATTTACCTCATTGACAATCCTTCCTTTTGAAGGTTTGAGTTAGACATGTGTGGGTTACTGTTGATTCAAACCGTCCAAAAAGGTGGGTCATCACAATAACCCTTCACTTCTCTTCTACAACCTAGAAAGATACACTTGCAAGCTCTAGGTTCCCGCTTTTCTCTGCTCTTATATACAAAAGCTCTCCTTTCCATGCTTCTTCGGGGATCTTTATATCTTTGGCCGTAGAAGGTAGGCGGTTGATGAGGAAAGCCGCCATAGATAAAGCTTCTAGCCAAAATCTCTTCTTCAACTTAGCATTTAATCCAAGGCAATAAGTTCTCTCCAATAATGTCTGATTCATTCTTTCAGCGACTCCATTGGACTATGGGTCACTGGGTGTGGTGTAATGCCTCTTAACGCCTTCAGACTCACTAAAATAGATGAAGACATGTGTAACACCCTTAATTTTCGATAACATTATTCAAAAGATTTAATTAGATAAATTAAATAGAATAATAATGATAAGGGGATTGAGATTTGAATAAAATTATAAGAAGGCCACGCTTAAGTAGTTAATTAAATTGGCTTAAAATGGCTATACCCATTCACATTTCATTTTCTCATTTTTCACATTTATTCTAAAAACCTAAAAACACAAATCAAATCCTAAGAAAAGCAAGCCATTAACAAGGGGAAAGAGGAAGAAAAAATAATGCAAAGCTAAGGATCAAAGCTAGGAGAACTAATCTGCTACAAATATCAAATTCCTTATCATATCCTAGGTGAATAATAATTTATACCATCTCTATTTTGTTTTTATAATCATATGTTTTCATATTTAAGATTAAATTTGTTTTCATGATGTTTTAGATGTTGATATGCTTCAATTATTTTATGTTTGATTTAAACCAATCCATTTACAAATGAATTTGTGCAGTTATTAGGCAAAATTGATTGTTATTAATTTTAAAATGTCATGGAAAAATTATACGTTAGATAAAACATGATTTTAGGATTTAAATTTTCATAATTTTCCAAGCTATGGAAAATTTATTACGAATTTCTAAAGGAAAATATGGTATATTTAGGTTTAAAATTTATTTCAATTATTTCTGGAAGAAATTAGGTCTGAAATTTTAATATGCTTGATAACATGATGAAAGTGAATTTCTATGGTTTTTGGGGATTTTTCTTAATTTATTTGCTATGGAAAATAAATTATTTTAGAAGGACTTATTTGCAATATTCGTTTTGCTCAATGGAAGGGCATAAACGTTACCTTTTTCCCTTAATTTAAATCTGATAAGTGCGGCAGCCAATTATTAAAAATGGCTTAATTTCAGCCTTTAGTTAGAAAAGTTGGTTTCGCCTACTTTAGAAGTACCTTTCGACTCCTTTGCTTCCGCTCCAACTCAGTCGAAACCAACCTAGCCAAAACTCACCCAATCGAAACTAATACACAAGACATCCCTTAGATGGTACGTAGTGGATTGGAGGAAAGTCGGAAGCAATGATGTTGAAAGCAATGCTTCCGATGGGGTCAAAACCTTAGTTTTGTTTTCAAATGTTAAGTGTCTGTTTTGTTTTACTTAAAGTTTTCGACGTAGTCGAAGCATATGTTTTCGAAAGGGGTTTTCCTAAATAGGCTTTCAACGGGAGGTTGCCATTATTTGTTTTAAAGTAGGAATTTTCGAATGAATTCCTTTATTTTAATAAGGCTTTCGAAGATGACGGTTTTGACCTAGTCGAAACCTTGCTGCTATTCAAATGCCTTTCAAGGGTATTGAAGTCATCCGTGCTTTCAAATGATGTTTTTGTTTTAAACTTATGTTAAGCCATTTCCTAAAGGCTTTTAAAAGGGGTCACGGAATTCGAAGGCAATGGTGTCGAAAGGGAGTTTCGATGCTATCCTTCTAAGTTTTACTTAAAGGTTTTGAGCTTTCGAATAGATGGTTCTATCACCATCAAAAAAATTCCCCAAAATAATTTATCAGTGGTTTTGAAGAGATACTTTCTTGTGTAACCACTTTGATCCAAAAGATGTTTTTCATTCCTTTCGAAAGAGGTACTTTCCTTGGTATCGAAGCTATGTTTATAAAGGTTATTAAGCAGTGTTTTGACACAATAGAAATGTACGATTTAGTTTTGAAAGAGATTATTTAACCAGGGATTCGAAAGATATATTCATAGTATTTCGAAAAGGAGTTTTCTTTACTTTTGAAGGAGGTTATCCAGAGGTTTCGAAAGAGATGTTTTAAGGTTTTCAAAACAAATAACTTAACCTCGTTTTAAAGGAAAAACCCATGGCACAAATAAAAAGCTTTGAAATGAAGTTTTTGAAGATGTTTTCCTTGAATAACAGGTTGAAGGGATTAACCAAGTTTTATATAAAATGATTTCACGGATATAAACCACAGGTGTTGGTATTATTTTGTTATTATGATTGCTTCTTCATATATTTATTCACATTGTAATTAACCCATAACGATGTTTTTGGAAAGGGCAGAATAACCAGCTATGTTGATCCAGTAGTGAATATAACTTAAGAAATGTTAAAATCTTAAGTAAAGATATTGGCAAGGGCCAATATGTTCGTAGTAAGCCCATGAAAACTATATAAAGGTCTAGATATTAACAGTTAGTCAATAAATTCATAGTCAGCCCGTGAAAACTATGATTTGATATTGGTAGGGGCCAATAGATTTATAGTTAGCCTATGAAAACTATATCTGGATTAAGATAGTGACAGTTAGTTAATAGGTTTTTAGTCAGCCCATGAAAACTAAGATAAGAGAAAAGATATTAGAGTTACCAATATATTCTTAGTGATCCTATGAAAACCATGAAATCAGACAGGGAGTCCATAAACATTTAACCGGTTATTAGTGAGCCTATGAAAACTATTAGGTTAATAGTAATCCTAGTAACTATACTTGAGACAGATCGTCATAATGAATGGGGATGGGTAATCCATAATTAACTTACTTGTTTGCATATCATCATATTGTTTTAAATTGTTTTGACAATTGTGGATGCAGGAGCACGGTATATGGTTTTATAAAAAAATTAAGATATTAGTGAGGAGAAAACCCGTTCCGCTAAGTAGTGTGATCTCACTAGATATCTAAATGTTTTGAGATGGTAGATTGTTATTCATACCTTCTTTATGTCTGACTCCAAGTTTTTGTTTTTCCCTTAAACTCTCAGATACTCAATTGATTTTGAGTAGTTTGAGGTTTAGGTTTTTTAGGTGTTCTTTTAGACGAATAAAGCTTCCGGTGATGTGTAGGAGGCATGCTAGCTACTTAGAGTTCTTTTATTTCTGCTATGTTTGGTTGTAAAGGAAACCTTGTTTTATTGCCTTATTTCATACTCTGATCGTCCAAAGGGGCATCTTCATATGTCGCTTTTGGCGTATTTTGTAATACGTAAATTTTTTCTAAATGTGGTCTGGATTATGTAATGAATTGAAATATTTTAAAATGGAATGAGGATTTGTTTTCCATTTTAAAAATTTTCTATATTCCTGTGTTTATGTGTATCGATGTATCTAACATCACCGTATTTGGTCGCCGGGGATTAATAATTATGGATGACTGCAGCATCCGTAGCCGTTAGTTTTGGACCTCCAAGTAGGGGGATGTTACATCATGTGATACAAATTCACTGTTATTATCCGAATGGAGAACTTTCAACTTTTTTCCTGACTACTTCTCAACCATAGCACTTTCGAAACCTATCAAAGGTTTCACTCTTAGACTTTAGAAAGTATACCCAAACTTTACATGAGAAATCGACTATAAATGAAACGAAGTATCTGGCTCCACCCAAGGATGGGCAATGGAAGGGTCCACAAACATCGGTATAAACAAACTCTAAAACAGCTTTCGCCTTATGTTCTCCAGTGCTAAAAGAAATTTTTATCTGCTTGCCAAGAGCACACTCTTCACAAAAGCCAATCTTTGAATGTTAAACACCATCAATCAAACCTCTCTTTCTCAACTTGTCCAAACCGCATGCTTTGGTATGACCCATCCATGAATGCCATAATCTGGAAGAATCTGAATCAACAGAAGTAACAGAAGCTGATTCACCAACTATAGTGGTTCTCTTCAATAAATAAATATTTCCTGCCCGTACGCCTTTCATAACAATCATGGAACCCTTTGATAACTTCATTTTCTCTCTCTCAACTACAATCTTCAATCTAAGCCTACTTAAAGCCTCAATAGAAATCAAGCTCCTTCTCAAATTTAGTACATGTCTAACACCAATAATAGTATGCATAACATCATCAAATATATGACCTTCACACTACCAACACCAACCATACGGTAAGAATTATCATTTCCCATTAGAACTTCTCCACCATAAATCTTATGGTATGTGGAGAAATAGTTCATATCAGGTGTCATATGATAGGAAGAGCTAAAATCAATAAGCCATAAATTGCTCTTTCCAAAAGAGCAGAAGCTGGAAACACATCGGTATCACTCTGTATCTGATTTCACTGCCATAGATGCTGAAACTTGCTTGTGGATCTTTTCTTCGTCCTTCAAGTTTGGACATTAAGCAACAAAGTGTCCCAGTTTCTTATAATAATTTCAAGTCGATCGCTTAAACCTCCTAAACTAAGACCTTGAATTATATTTACTTCCACCATTCTTTGACTTGCCTTGGTTTCTACCTCTCTGAATAGATAAGCTTTCTATATCACTATCTAAGCTATTGTTCGCCAATCTTCCTCTCAACACTTCATTATGAAGACCAGCCTTTATGTCAGATAGACTAATCTTACTGCGATCATATATAATGGAGTTAAGAAAAGCAGCATACTCCTTAGGCAAAGAACACAATAGGATCACTTCTTGAGTCGCATCAATAATATCAACATCCGATACCTTTAGCTTCATAATCAAAGTGGTCAAAGCATATACATGATTCATAAGGTCAGCACCAAGCTTCATCTTAAAAGAATAGAGTTGTTGCTGAAGAATAATCTAATTTGTGAGAGACTTGTCTTGATATGCATCAGATAATGCATTTCATAATTCCTTCACCGTCTTCTTTTGAGAGAATTCTCTAAGAACTTCATCTGAAAGACTCAATTGGATTGTTGTAAAATTTTCATCTTCCATCTTTTCCAAAAACATATGCCGCAACGCCCTTCATTTTATCAGTCGTAGAAACAATCTTAAAAGTGTTCTCACTTTTCAACGCTGCCTCCATTTTTATCTTCCAAGTACTTGGTCAAAACGTGTAACACAATAATTGACACCAGATCGACCAACAGATTTGGTCAAAACGTGTAACACAATAATTGACACCAGATCGACCAATAGATTTTTTAGAAGTTGTCATTAATACCCAAACAGTACAAACACTAGCTCTAATACCAAACGGTTGTGTGGTAAAAAAGTAGGAAAGGATTTATCACCAGTAAGTGTAGAAGCAATCTATCCAGAATCTAGTATTTCCTATTTGAATACTAATGCAAATTCAAAATCAAATTGCAAAAAAAAAAGACATGGAAGATTTAACGTGGTTCGGATTTGTATTCTACGTCTGTGGAGACCCAACCACCCTTTTTATTTATATCACCACTTCGGAGTGATTATAAGCCAAATTAATAATTAGAGAGTTATAAGATTTGGAGAGTCTCTATAGTCAATCACCCAATTGAAGAATTACAATTCAGAGCACTCATAATAGAAAACCCTAAAATTGATTTAGCTACGGTTTCTATCAATTACAATTATTGAAAATCTACTTTTCAAATTAGGAAGATGATTAGGAGGCTAATTTATAGATGCTCTAATTACTCGGACCACTAGATCATATCAAAAAAAATTGCACCATCAATAGATGATAAATTTTCATTAAAATGATGAAATTGCCCTCTAAAATTCGAATTAGCAAATAGTCAAGAAAACAAAGCATACGTCTGACTTGGAAGATCAGACGTCTTTGTAAAAAAATTTTGAAACTCTCCGGTTGGTAACTCAGATGTCTGGTTCTCTAAGTCTTACGTCTGATTACCTGAAGCTTTTTTGATTTTAAACTCTATAGGCATTTAGATGTCTGGTTTAAGCATTCATACGTCTGAGTGTCTGTTAATTGCAAAAGACAGCATCACATCTTCATATCTTTTGATCTCTTCCTCCAATCAACTTTCCGTCTCTAATATGAATCTCTGCAAAACTTCTTCAATCTGAAGCACTCATGGGAATATATTTGAATCACATAATAACAATAGTCTTGGCATGTAATAAAATGGATGCAAAAATTTATGATTACACTAATGTGCTAGCTTTTGAGTAATGAAGTAAATTTTACACATTTAAACATGAAAATACACAAAATTCGAGTGTGTGTTATTGAACCTGAAAATGAAAATGAAAGTCAAACTAGATGTTCATTATCAAAAATCAAAAACCAAACCTATTTGAGATATGAATGATTATGAGAAATGTTAATTAAAAACAAAATAGTCCAATCAACTATTACACAAACCTATTCAGTAGGTCATGGCCATTTCCTAAACAACATGCAAGCTTTCGAAGTAGTTTGACTTTGCCAAGAGCTTTAAGACTTGAGGCTGCATCGACTGCAAATTAGTTAATTCAAATTAGTTCATGACCAAACAAATATTTTGTATATATTGAAGTGGTTGAATGCATACCGTATAGGTTCAGTCTTGATACACATTCCTTAAACTTGATTATATATGAAATCTAGCCTTTGCAATGTCACTGTTGAATAGACAGATGCATCGCAGCTCACAAATAGAAGATACATGAGATTAATGCTGATACAGATAGAAAATTTAGTTTTCATTAACCACAATGAATAGTATCTTTCTTTCTTATGCAATTTAAGCATTTTTACCCTTTAACTCAACAAAAAAAATATTAGAAGAAACCGGTGGCCTAGTATGTTGGATATTTTCATGTTTTCACATTGTTTTGTATTCATGAAGAGAGAAGAAAGGAAGATGGAAGAAAGAAGAAAAGCAAAAGTCCCACATCTTGGGATATTGAGGACCATGCTTGTTTAAGTATGGGTTTCTCATGAAGGAGTTGGAGCCTTGAGGCTATCAAATTTTTGCTTTGTTGAGAGTAGGGAAGCCATGCATAATAACCGCACACGCATGCACCGCCGCCACCGTCCGTCCGTCCGAACAGGGCCTGGTACACATACAGGTCCAATGACGATATTTTTTTAAAGCCAATCTGAAAACAGTAACAGGCTGGATTTGAGCCCGTTATGGACCCAACGGGACGTTGGGAATTTCAAAGGGTATGGGACCGTTGCTGACGGTTCTGAACCGTTGGATGCAACCTTTGATGAACAGACACCTCCTCGAACTCTGTATAAAGAATGACCAGAACTGTTATTCGACACGGTAATAATCTCTCTTTCTCCTTCTTCTTCCAACACAGGTCTGCGATGCCATTAGAGTGTTACCGAACGCTCTCATATCAAATGAATTTGTAACAAGTGCATGGTGTTGCAAATTCAGTCTACTTGTCACATCTTTACGGCGTTGCAGAATTTTTCCATTCTCTTCTTCAATCTATCTACCTCCGAATTTTGCACCATTTGAAATAAAACAAAGTATTCTTGGCCAGATCAAAACCGTACAAATTTTGAATCTGGTTACGATGTTCTAAGGCTTCATTGAATCCTAAAAGTCGATAGTTCAATGTTCTGTTTGTATCTACTGGATTGAACTATTGTCTAAAAGAATCTATTTCATGGATCCTTGAAGTTAGAAGTACGGCATTATATTCGTCATATTTGACTCGAACCGCAAATTTCCCAATAATTTTCAGACAATATCTTCAACCATGGAAGGTTTGAGCCCCTTGCAAGTCATGAATCAGCATTTAACTCGATTGGAGCGGTTTGATAGAGATAATTTTACTCGTTGGAAAGAGACAGTGAAATTCTACCTGATCACCGTCAAATTGTTCTACATTTTAAAAGATGACTTGGAATAAATACCCAACGAAACTGATAAAGATGATGTTGCTCTAAAGGTGAAACGAGCAAAGCACAAAGAGGATGATTTTCTATGTATAGGGCACATTCGGAATACGTTGTCTACTCCTATCTACAACGCTCATAGGACCTTAGAAACTGCAAAGGCACTTTAGACCGCACTAGAAAGCAAATACCGCATATCCGAGGCAAGTAACAAAAAAATTCCTCATCTGCGATTTTATGGATTTCAAAAAGATCGCTAATAAGTCTATAGTTGGACAAGTATGCGAAATCCTGCTGTTGTGAATCAACTTAAGGATGCTGGAATAGATGTCCTTGAATCTTTTTATTGTTGGAATTATAATTTCAAGACTCCATAATTCTTGGAATGATTATAAGAAAAAATTGAAGCATGTAGAAACGGATTATGATTTAGATGGTTTACAGCGTCACCTTCGTATTGAAGAGGACTCTCGTAAACGCGAACTGATGATAATCCGCAAACTGAGTCTCATTCTAAGGAAAATAATGTTCAAATTTCTGATAAGCTAAAGCCTAAGAAGGGACATAGTTAAGAAGGAAAATCATTCCAATAACAAAAAGAAAGGTGCTTGTTACTACTGTAAAAGGCCTGGCCACTATGCCCAAGACTACCATCAGCGGAAGAAACAACAAAAAGTGAATGTGGTTAAAGAGTCGCTTGTGGCTGTAGTGCAAGAGGCGAACTCCGTTACCGAAACTGATAATGATCGATGATTTGATACTGAAGCAACCATTCACATTTGCAAAGACCGTAATCTGTTTAAAACTTACAAAGAAAATATTAGAGAAGCCGACAAAGTTATTGAAGCAAATAAGGTTCCAAGCAAAGTTTTGGGAAATAGCATTATAGAACTTACATTCATTTCTGGAAAAGTTCTTACATTAGTTAATGTATTTTATGTACCTAGTATGTGTAAGAATTTGGTCCCTAGATATCTTCTTAACAAAGGAGGGTTCAAGATGTTGTATGAGTGTGATAAGTTAGTGTTGTCCAAGAACGGCAAATTCGTTGGACAGGGATACTCTTGTAACGGCATGGTTAGGTTGAATCTAATAAAGAAATCTTCTATTTATATTGTTGATTCTATTAGTTTATGGCATGGTAGACTTGGACATGTTAATTATAATTCCCTTAAAAATATGCATAAATTAGGATTAACTTCTGATTGTAATTTCGATACTATCTCTAAATGTGAAATATGTGTTCAAGCAAAAATACACCGAAAATCCTTTAAATACGTATAAAGGAAAACTGGTTTGCTTGATCTGGTATATAGTGATGCGGGTGATTTAAGAAGTCATATCACCTATGGTGGTAACCAATACCATAAAACATCTATTGATGATTATACTAGATATGCATATGTGTATCTAATGAAAACTAAAGATGAGGCTTTCGATAAATTTAAAATTTACAAAGCAGGGTCGAAACATAATTAGGAGTTAAAATAAAAGTATTAGAGTCATATCGTGGTGGTGGATATTTCTCAAATGAATTCATCTTGTTTTGCTAACAACATGGTTTAGTTCACCAATGCACTACCTCATATACACCACAAAATGGTGTTGTTGAAAAAAAAATAGAACTTTAGTAGAAATGGTTATGCAATGCTTATAAGTTCAAACTTACCTTATAACTTATGCGGTGATGCTATGTTATCTGCATATTATATCTTAAATAGAGTACCACTTAAGAAGAATAATGTTTCCCCTTATGAATTATGGTTTAATAGGAATCCTAATCTTACATGACTTAATGTTTGGGGTTGTTTAACATATGTTTGAAAACCAGACTCTAAATAGCCAAAGTTAGGAAATAGGGCATTTAAATGTGTTTTCATAGGGTATTCACTTAATGGTATAATTTATATGTTCCTAATTCTTGACATCTTAGAAGTTATAGAATTCGTAGATGTAGAATTCTTAGAAAATCAAACTATTGAGATTATATTGAGATCATCTAGTCTATAACTAATACGATTGATGATATCAATAATGATGACCATGCTCCTGCTCAAAACAGTAAGGAAGTATCGGTACTAGATAATAATACTTAACAAAGGAGAAGTAAAAGAGCAAGAATAGAGAAGGACTACGGTTCTGACTTCATTACGTATCTTATAGAAGGCAGTAAGGACGAAGTCCTTAATATGAATAGATATGTCTGAGCCTATGAGTTCCAAAGATTCAATATTATGGAAAGAAGATACCAAAGACGAAGTGAATTCCATACCATTAAACCAAACTTGGGTTTTAACTGATTTACCTTCTGGTGCTAAACCTATAGGATGTAGGTAGATATATAAGAAAAAATTAAATACAAATGGATCCATTGATAAGTTTAAAGCCAAATTAGTTGCTAAGGGATATAAGAAAAGACATGGAGTAGATTACTATGATACATATGCTCCAGTTGCTCGCATATCTTCTACACGCTGTTAGAGAGCACTTGCATCAATTCATAAATTGGTCATACATCAAATGGATGTAAAGACTGCATTTCTAAATGGAGATTTAGAAGAAGAGATATATATGGAGTAACCTGAAGGTTTTAAAACCCTAGACCAAGAAATGAAAGTTTGCAAATTATTAAAGTCTCTTTATGGCCTGAAGCAAGCTCTCATGCAACGGCATGAGAAGTTTGATGAAATAACATTATCATATGGATTTATTGTTAATGATGCTGATAAATGTATTTATAGAAAATCGGGCCACAACGATTATGTTATAATATGTTATACGTTGATGGCATGCTAATATTTGGTTCCAATATATCCTGTGTGAATGAAACTGAAAAGTTTCTATATTCTAAGTTTGATATGAAAGATCTAGGAGAAGCTGACGCAATTCAGTGAATTAAAATCATTAGGAAAAAGGAGGAGTTGTTACTAACTCAATCTCATTACATTGAGAAGTACCTCCGAAAGTATGGTCATTATAATGACAAATTGTCACTAACACCTTTAGATCCTAGTATTAACTTAGAAAGAAACTGGACGTACCATTTCTCAACTTGAGTATTCCAGTATTATTGGGAGTCATATGTATGTTATGCATTGCACTAGACCAGACATAGCACATGCTTTAAGCACGTTATGTCGGTTTATGAGTAATCCAGGTTTCGAACATTGGAAAGCTATTTCCAAAGTTTTAGCTTATTTGAAAGGAACCATTATCTATGGTTTATCTTATAAAAGATATCTTGGTGTACTAGAAGGATATAGTGATGCGACCTGAAACAATGAAGAATCCAAATCAAAATTTACAACTAGATGGATCTTTACATTAGGAGGTGTTGTTGTGTCTTGGGTTTCCAAGAAACAGAACTGTATATCTGACACAACAATGTTGTCAGAATTGATTGCATTAGCATATGAATGTAAGGAAGCAGAATGACTTAGTATTTTATTCATAGAAATTCCACTATGGAAGAAGTCATCTTCGACGGCCTTGATTAATTGTGATAATCTGGCTACAATATACAGTGTCTCTAATAAGACATATAATGGAAAGTCTAGACATGTGAGTCTAAGACATCAAATGATAAGACAATTACTCAAAAGTGGAGTAATAACTATTGACTACATAGAAACAAAGAAAAACTTGGCTGACCCACTCGCAAAGAGTCTTCCAAAGGCAATGGTTTCTATAAAATCAAAGGAAATGGGATTAAGTTCTCTGAATGAAGATTGATCATCCTTAACAGGTACCCAACTTATGTTTTGAAATGATAGACAAAGTTCAATGGGTAACAACAAGTTAAGAGAATGATTATGGAACACTAAATCAATAATCCCACAATATTTAGTGTTGGATTCTGAAAGAACAAAGGATGGATAAAATATCCTTAATAAGTCTAAATACCTTAAAAAAGGTGTATCGTAGAAACACCTTAAGAGACTTACCTATATGAGTATGGAAATCAGGTCATTTCCTAAGAAAATAAGACCGTTTTCTAACCTAGACTCATGAACCCAAAAATAAAAGCACATGGTCATTAGTGTGTTGAGCAATACATAACACTTTACCTAAGAAAATCAACATGTGTGATTGTTCCGGTTTTATCATAATGGATACTTGGTCCAAGATTCGTTCACCATAGAATTTCGATAAGGCTTTGAATGGTTTACACTAAGTAAAGGTTCAAATCCAAAAGATACCTTTTATTTATGGGTTGGTTTGCATGATGGTGCAATACTTGATTTGAACTACGTTTGGCTTTATCCTACTTCGGTACGTAAGCAATCACTCAAGTGATGCAGCTATTTCAGTTTTAACTTTAAAATGTTTTTTAAATTATCCGAACTTAAAAATAGGGGGAGAATGTTGGATATTTACAAGTTTTCCCCTTTTTTGTTTTCATGAAGAAAGAAGAAAGGAAGAGGGAAGAAAAGCAAAAGTCCCACATCTTGGGATATTGAGGACCATGCTTGTTTAAGTTTGGGTTTCTCATGAAGGAGTTGGGGCCTTGGGGCTCCCAAATGTTTTCTTTGTTGAGAGGAGGAAAGCTATGCATAACCACCATATGCGAACGTCGCCGCCGTCGTCCGTCTATCTGACCGGACGAACCGGGCCGGGTACGCGTACATGTATGGGTCCAATGACGATATTTTTTTAAAGCCAATTTGAAAATAGTAACCGGCCAGATTTCAGCCCGTTATGGACCAAACGGGACATTGGGAATTTCAAAGGGTGCACGACTGTTACTAACGGTTCTGAACCGTTGGACGCAACCTTTGATGAACAGACAGCTCCTCGAACTCTATATAAAAGACGGCCAGAACTGTTATTCAACACAGTAATATTCTCTGTTTCTCCTTCTTATACCAACATCGGTCTGCGACGCCATTAGAGTGTTATTGAACGCTCTCATATCAAACGAATTTGTAATGCTTGAAAGGTGTTACAAATTCAGTCTACTTGTCACATCTGTACGGCATTGCAGATTATTCCTTTCTCTTCTTCAATCTTTCTACCTCCTGATTTTGCACCATTTGAAATAAAACAAAGTGTTATTGCCGGATCAAAACCGTATAAATTTTGAATATGGTTATGTTGTTCTAAAGCTTCATTGAATCCTAAAAGCCACGATAACCCTTTTGTACCTGTTGTGTTGAACTATTGTCTGAAATAATTATTCCATAGATCCTTGAAGTCATAAGTACGACATTATATTTGTCATATTAAACTCAAACCGTAGATTTCCCAACATAGTATGTACTTGATAACTTTTTACATTCTCATTTAAAGCTTGATAACCATTGAATTAAATTTCAATATTTGGGTTGTATCATGAAGAAGATCGCTTTTCCTGAGTGGTAATTCTTGCATCACTATATATATATATATTGCAAGCTACAAGTTTGGAATAACAATACGTATAAGAGGTAGGAGCATCATTAATGGTAGAGCTTGGACACATTTTATTTTTCTTTCTGAAAACTAAATATTGCACCTGCACACTTTTTAGACACAAAACACTATACGTGGCAGTTGAAAAGCTTTATAATTATCTAGCTATTTTAAAGCTTGATAGCTTTTGAATTAAATTTCCCATTTTGTGTGCGGTTTACTTTCTCGGTTACATCAGATTATACTACCTTGTGGCTGCCAAATGATTTCTATATTTCCTTATGCCTAACCAAACGATTTTTTTGAAAAATAGGTAGTATATAAACATATCATGGTTTAGAACAAACAAGGAAGTCATCAAACATACCTTGGTTTGGAATACCAGACAGCCAGTGTAACATTTATTCGGTATGATGTACTAGTAGTGAAATAATAGTTTCCTCCTATCTACTACAAGAAAGTGGGAAGAAGACAGTAGTAGGTAGAAGAGGGTTCATAGCGACTGTAATCAAAAATCAAACTAGTGGTACTAATATAAATATTAGTTGTTTTAGACAAGGAAAATTTGGATTTGCATATTTAAACCTAACCTATGAGTCAGACTATTAAGAGGAATTCCAGAAGTTATACTATCTCATGAATATATGTACTGACCAGGCTAATAGATGTTAAATATCATAGCACCTTGAGTTATAAAAATTTGAGTTATTATCTTGTATAGTAAAAGTGTAAAGGGAAACATCCATTGAATAATTTTCCAAAGGCAATGATTGTATGCAAATATATACTTATAATAGATATGCCAATGTTTACAAAGTAGTGGGAGCACCAGAATTCTATTAATGGCATAGCAGTTGAAGTACAATGAGAAAAAAATTAAAACTGCTCTCCCACTATCTTTTTTTGCTCCCATACGATCAAGATGTTGTGGCACATAAAGGACATGTTGTATATAAGAATTATAAGGGTTTAAAAGTTTAAGGACAATTTTGTAATTAATAAATAGATCATTTATCATAAAAATAGTGTTAAGGATAAAATTTCTTAATATTTTAGCTGCAAGACCAACCTTCAATATTTTACCCATGAAGGGCATGTAACACCCCAGATTTTTGATACCATTATTTGGGAGATTTAGTTGGATAAACTAAATAAAATAATGTGTTGATTAGGGGATTAAGATTTGATTTAATAAGATATTCGTGCCTTTTTAACTAATAGATTAAGTGAAGGGTTTAAATGAATTAGAGGAGGGGTAATATGGGAAAGAGGCCATTCCTATATCACATTCCTTAGGCCGTGTATCTTCATACACGTTTGTTCTCATTTCTAAAATTTAAAAGCAAGGCCGGCACCATTAACAAGGAAAGAAGAAGAGGAAACTAAAGAAAAGCTTAAGGAAACGCAAATTCAAATCAAACTCATTCAAATCTCAAGCTCCTTAATCACTAAAGCAAAGGTGAATAATATTTACATCTTTGAATTTTATGGTTTCGGTTTTAAGGTTAAATCCGAATGTTTTTGTAAAGGTTTGCCATGTTTTTGAATGATAAAATGATATATATACATGTTGATGACTATGTATTTTCATATAGAGTTTATGACATGTTGTAAGATAAAAACCCTATTAAATGACATCCATTAGCCTTGCGAATTTTTATGATGATCTAAAAAGTTATTTTAGAGATGGGTTTCAATTTTCAGATTTTTATGAATTTCTTTGGAATTGTTATGAATTTTCTAAGGAAGAAAATGGTATTTTGGATTATCAAATTATTTACAGGAAAAAATAATTATGGTTTAGATCAGAAAATTTTATATGTTGAAGAGAACATATTAATTGATTTTCTAGAATTTTTCCAGCATTTTCCAAGGTGTTTAAATAGTTATATAAAATTATATAAGTAATGGGACTTAAAAGTTTTATATAATTATAAAGGAGAAAGTGGGTTTTTTTTAAATTATTTAAATTTCCAAATGAGGAAAGTCGGCAGTAGTTTTGAATATTCTGGCAACGAATCAGATTTAGACAAATAGACAGGTAGGTTACAAAAGAACTATTTTAAAGTATAAGTAAATAGTTTTTCTACTATTTCAACTCTTTCGGCAGAGCTTCCGCCACCATTTCAAACCTTTCGATAAGGTCGAAAGGTATCAAACCTTTCAACTAGGTCAAATACCAATGCACGTGGCATCAAGCAACTGCCACATAGTGTATTGGAAGGAGTCGGAAGGTTTAGGGACGAAAGGTTAGAGCTTTCGAAAGAGATGAAACTTTATTTTGGTTTTAAAGAAAATGGGCCTGCTAGCTTTCGACAATGAGCTTTCGACATTGTCAAATGGTTTAAAAGGAAAAGTTTCGATTGGTTTGCTTTCTTGTTTTAATTGAAACCTTTCGACAAAGTCAAAAGATATAGCTTTCGACAAGGCTGAAAGCATAGTTGCCGCTTCCAAACCTTTCGACCTAGATGGAGTCGAAGGTAATCTTTTGTTTTCTAAAATTGCCGCCTCAATCAATTTCAAAGGGTTGGTTCAAACACCAACACTTCATTGTTGGTTTCAAAATGTTTATAAAGGTTTTGAAGTAGTTGCTTTCGAATCCAATGTTTTTCTGATCCTTTTGCCTTACTTAAAGGCATTATCCAAATGTTTTAAGTCAAAACGTTTTAAAGGTTTCAAAATAATTTACTTTGAATGGTTTTGAAAGGTTTCTACTTGTTTTAAATTGAACCCAATGTCTTCCTGAGGTTTTGAGTTTCATTGCTTTCGAAAGGTTTATAAATGGTTTATAGGGGAGGTACCCCTGGCTTTCAACAAGGTCAGAAGGTATGGTTTTGAAATGATTTCGAAAGGCTAAGGTTTAAAGGTTTTGAAAGGCGAATGTCGTATATTGGAAGCTTATAAAAGGAAGGATTTTTAAAAGGGTTTGAATGAGTTACCTTCAATGATTTCGAAAGGTTTATTAAAGGATATGATGGAATTACCTTTAATACTTTCGAAGGGTTTTATTAATGGTTTTGAAGGAATTACCTTCAATGTTTTCAAAACGTTGTTTAAAGGTTTTAAACAAAGGTTTCGAATGGAATGACTAAGTAAATAGCCTAAGTTTTTTAAGTTATAAACAACTTTAACTTATTTTAAAGGTTTTAACAAAAGGTTTCGAACGGAATGACTAGGGTGGAGCAGCCAAGAAAGCGAAGTCTAAAATTTTCTACTATAAATGTGATAAGAAATGGGACTTTGCTAATGAGTGTCGCTCAGGGAAAGTAAAGGATGTGGCTAAGCAGAAGAATGTCAAGTGTTTCAACTGTGACCAGATAGGCCATTATAAGAACTAGCGTAAGGAGCCCATTAGAGATGGTAAGGGCAAGGTATATGCATTGGAGCCTGCTGCTTCTAAGCCAATAGCCCAAGAGAAGGGAAAGGCAGTTCTTGGAGGAACGCTTCAGATTCATAATATGTCTGTTATATTTTTATTTTATACCGATGCATCGCGTTCTTTTATATCTAGATGTTTGATAGATGGGCCTAACCTAAGAATCCAATAGGAGGGTATGCAACTCTAGAGTTGAGGTGTGACCAGTTTGAGCTTGACCTGTTAGGTCATACTTTTGTGTGTAGTTTGCATGTGTTTGATTTTGTGGGGTTCAGGATTATCCTTGGTATGGATTGGTTAAGTGCGTACGAGCTGAGATATTTTGCCAGGGTAGGAAGATATCTCTTAAACACCCAGATTATAGCGATCTAATTGTATTCACCATAGGAGGTCCTAGTGGTGCAGTGTTTGCTTTATTGGGTGCTTTGGATTCAGATGATGAGTTGAGTCGAGTTTACGTGGTTAGAGAATTCATAGATGTGTTTGAGTCTGTAGTTGGATTACCACTGAAACGAGCCATTGAGTTTCGAATTTGGTTTGAGGAGAAGAACCAGTGATTCGATCGCCAAGCAGGATAACCCCTTTAGAAATGAGGGATTTGAAGGTGCGGTTGGTGGATTTAAAGGGCAAGAGTTTTGTTAGGATGAGTAGTTTGCCATGGGGTGCAGCGGCAGTGTTTGCTAAGAAGCTGGATGGATCATTGAGGCTATGTACTGATTATCGTAAGTTGAATGAGAGGACGATAAAGAATCGATATCCATTGCCCAAAATTGATGATTTGTTCGACCAGATAAGTGGAGCAATGGTATTTTCTCAATTGGATTTGGCAATGGGTTTCCATCAGCTCAGAGTAGCAGAGGGTGGTATACCTTTGACAACATTCAGGACTACATATGGGTCATATGAATGGTTAGTCTTGTCATTCGAACCGACGAATGCTCCAACTTTCTTTGTAGATTTGACGAACTAGGTTTTCGGGGAGTACTTGGATAGGTTCGTACTAGTTTTCATAGACGATATCTTGATTTACTCTAAGGATGAAAGATAGCATGAAGTTCATCTTAGAGTGGTGCTTGAGACGCTGAGGCAGCATCAGCTGGAAGCGAAGTTTTCGAAGTGTTACTTCTGGAAGAAGTAGGTGAAGTTTCTTGGTCATGTAATCTCAGAGGAAGGGTTATCAGTGGATCCAACTAAGATCATGGCAGTGAATAGTTGGAAGAGACCCGAGACAGTAACCGAGATTAAGAGTTTCCTTGGGTTGGCTGGTTATTATCGGAGATTCATTAAGGATTTCTCGTGGATAGCAGCACTGATGACCAGGCTGACGAGGAAGGATGTGAAGTTTGTGTGGATCTATAAGCATGATGAAGCATTCCAGAGTTTGAAACAATTATCGACACCTGTGTTGGTTGTTCCAAAGGGGAATCGAGATTTGATAGTTTTTACCGATGCGTGAGGAACCGGATTATGAGCTGTGCTGATGTAGAAGGGTAAAGTGATTACCTATGCTTCTAGATAGCTTAGACTGCATGAGGTATATCCGACCCATGATTTGGAATTGGCTGCGGTGATTTTAGCTTTGATGGTGTGGAGACATTACCTTTTAGGAGAAAGGTTTGACCTGTATACAGATCATAAGTCACTAAAGTATTTGTTCTTTCAGAAGGAGCTGAACATGAAACAACAGAGGTGGTTAGAATTCATAGTCGTTTATGATTTTGCGATTGAGTACACACCAAGGAAAGGCAATAAATTTGCAGATGCACTTAGCAGGAAGCATCAGAATGTTGTGTTAGCAATGATTGCCGAGTGGAAAGATTTAGAAGCATTAGCAGATTGCAGAGTTTAGTGGAGATCCGAGGCAGGGTCTAATGGAAATACAGTTGTATTGTCTTTTTTGGAAGTTCGACCAGTGTTGATCGAACGAATTGCTTCTAAGCAGATAAAGGATCATGTGTTAGCTGAATGGATCTTGAAACTAAAGGAAGGAACCAAAAGCGATGACTTGAAGGATTTCAGTCTTGAACAGAGTGGATGGTTGAGAAAGAAAGGAAGATTATGTGATCCAAGTGTAGGAAACATAAGAATGGAAGTCTTGGATGAATGCCATCGTTCGAAGTTCGCTATACATCCTGGGGGTACCGAGATGTATCAGGATATGAAGAGGAGTTTCTTATGGGAAGGAATGAAGAGGGATATTAGTTTATCTATAAGGCAGTGCTTGAATTGCCAGCAGGCAAAGGCCGAACACCAGAAGCCGAGTGGTTTGCTTCAACCGTTAGATATCCGGTATGGAAGCTGGATTCCATTTCTATGGACTTTATAAACGGGTTGCCAAGGTCGAATAAGGGAAATGAAGGTTTATGGGTTATAGTGGACAGATTGACCAAGAGTGCCCATTTCATTCTAGTTAGGTCAACCAGGACGGCACATGTATTAGCAAGGTTGTTTATGAAGAATGTGATTAGAGTGCATGGGGCTCCTAGCAGTATTGTTAGTGATAAAGATTCCTTGTTCACTAGCGAGTTTTGGAAGAGTCTGTAGGAATTTTTTGGGAACCAAGCTTATGATGAGTACCGCTTATCATCCGCGGATAGATGGCAAATGGAAAGAGTTAACAAGATCTTGGAAGATTTGTTAAGAGCTTGTGTTCTTGATTTTGGGGGATCATGGGAGGACCATCTGCATCTAGTCAAGTATTCATATAACAACAGTTATCGGACTAGTATTGGGATGGCACCATTTGAGTTTTGTATGGAAGGCCATGCAAATCTTCCATTTGTTGGTTGGAGACTGGGGATATGTTAATTCTTGGTCCATATTTAGTTATAGAAGCTGCAAAAAAGATTGAGGTCATTCGGGCTACAATGAAGGAGGCTCAGTCTAGGCAGAAGAGTTATGCAGATAAGAGATGGAAAGATTTGGATTTCTCAGTTGGGGACCAGGTTTTCGTCAAAGTATCACCGATGAAAGGTGTGCTTAGATTTGAGAAGTCGGGGAAGTTATCTCCTAGGTTCATTGGACCTTTTTCTATTCTTGTGAGGATCGGGAAGATCGCAAATAGACTTGAGTTACTGAGCAGTTTGGCAGGTGTCCATGATGTTTTTCATATTTCTCATCTTAGAAAGTGTGTTAGAGACCCAAAGACTGCTATTGCACCGAGAGTTTTAGATGATTTAGTGGTAGAACCGGACTGGACCATAGTGAGGAAGCCAATTCGCATTGTTGTGAGAGATGAAAAGAGGCTTAGAACCAAGACAGTCAGATTAGTCAATGTCCAGTGGAGCGATGATGATAGTGACTATACTTCGGAGGTTGAGAGCAGGATTAGAGATACTTATCCTGACTTGTTTTGGTGGTATGTTTTACCTTCTTGTTTTTTTGAGCCTTATTGTAATTTCGAGGACGAAATTTTTTAAGGAGGGGAGTCGGTAACATCTCAGATTTTGGATACCATTATTTAAGGGATTTAGTTAGATAAACTAAATAAAATAATGCGTTGATTAGGACATTGAGATTGGATTTAATTAAGGTAGTCGTGCCTTTTTAACAAATAAATTAATGAAGGGTTTAAAATGTATCAGAGGAGGGGTATTATGGGAAAGAGGCCATTCCTATATCACATTTTCTAGGCCGTATATCTTAATACACGTTCATTCTCATTTCTAAAATTTGAAAGCAAGGCCGGCCACTTTAACAAGAAAAGAAGAAGAGGAAATTAAAGAACAACATAAGGAAAAGCAAATTCAAATCAAACTCATTCAAATCTAAAGATCCTTAATCTATAAAACAAAGGTGAATAATGTTTCAACCCTAAATTTTATGGTTTCGGTTTTAAGGTTAAATCATAATGATTTTGCAAATATTTGCCATGATTTTGAATGATAAAATGATATATATACATGTTGATGATTTATGTATATTCATATAGAGTTTGTGACATGTTTTAAGATAAAAACCCTATTAAATGACATCTGTTAACCTTGTGAACTTTTATGACGATCTAAAAGGTTGTTTAGAGATGGGTTTCAATTTTCAGATTTTTCTTTATTTTTGTGGAATTGTTATGAATTTTCTAAGGAAGAGAATGGTATTTTAGATTATTAAATTATTTATAGGAAAAAGTAATTATTGTTTGGATTCGAAAATTTTATATGTTGGAGAGAACATATTAATTGATTTTCTGGAATTTTCCAAGGTGTTTTAATAGTTAGATAAAAATAATTTAAGTAATAGGACTTAAATATATAATTATAAAGGAAAATGGGCTTTTCAAAATTATTTAAATTTCCAAATAAGAAAATTCGACGGCATTTTTGAATATAAAATTATGAAAACCAATCAGATTTAGACAAACAACGCAGGTGGGGTACAAAAGAACTATTTTAAACTACAAATGAGTAGTTTGTCTACTATTTCAACTCTTTTGACAGAGCTTCCGCCTCCATCCAAACCTTCCGACAAGGTCGAAATGTATCAAACCTTTCGACTGGGTCAAATACCAATGCACATGGTATCAAGCAACTGGTACGTAGTGAAGTGGAAGGAGTCGAAAGGTTTAAGGACGGAAGGTTAAGGCTTGCGAAAGAGATGAAACTTTGTTTTGGTTTTAAAGAAAATACGCCTGCTAGCTTTCGACAAAGAGCTTTTGACATTGTCAAATGGTTTAAAAGAAAATGATTTCAATTAATTTGCTTTCTTGTTTTAATTGAAACCTCTCCATTGATCTTGAAGGGTTGGTTCCAATACCAACACTTCATTGTTTTTGAATGGTTTCAAAAGGTTTTATAAAGGTTTCGAAGCAGTTGATTTCGACTCCAATGTTTTTTGATCCTTTTGCTCTACTGTAAGGCATAATTTAAATGTTTTAAGTCGAAACATTTTAAACGTTTCAAAGTAGTTAACTTCGAATGGTTTCGAAAGGTTTCCACTTGTTTCAAATTGAACCCAATGTCTTCAAAAGGTTTTGATTTTCATTGCTTTCGAAAGGTTTATAAATGGTTTTATATGGGAGGTACCCAAGGCTTTTGACAAGGTCAGAAGGTACGATTTTGAAATGATTTCGAAAGGTTAAGGTTTAAAAGTTTTTAAAGGCCGATGTCATATATTTAAAGCTTATAAAAGGAAGGCCTTTTAAAATATTTTGAAGGAGTTGCCTTCAATGATTTCGGAAGGTTTTTTAAAGGATGAGAAGGAGTTACCATCAATGTTTTCGAAGGGTTTTATTAATGGTTTTGAAGGAGTTACCTTCAATATTTTCGAAAGGTTGTTTAAAGGTTCTAAACAAAGGTTTCGAATGGAATGACTAGGCAAATAGCCTAAGTGTTTTAAGTTATAAAAGACTTTAACTTATTTTAAAAGGATAGATAATCCTTATTAAACATTATCAACATTATTTTGAGTAAAGTATATATAACATGGAAAAAATAGCTTAGAGTAAAGCTAAAGATATATTTTCCTTGTATATATATGATTTGATGGACTAAATCATTTTGAAAAGGTTTCCTAGGATAATTTGTAGGGTAGTTAGGAAAGATATTTTAAAGGGTAGTTAACCCAAAAGAAAATTCGGGCAGTTAGCTCATTTAAGTTTGGATAGTTGGTCCATTTTGCGGGCAGTCAACCCAGAGGACAGTTAGTCCAGAAAAGAGCAGTTAGCTCTGATATGAACAATTAGTTCATTTATTAGCATAACAGGCCTCGTTACTTTTTAAGGACAGTTAGTCCACCCTTTTTACCTGTTTTGGGCAGATAACCCATTATCTGGCATAAAAGATATTGCTAATTTGGTATAATCAGTTTTAGGATAGATAGTCAAGAAGAAAGAAGTTAGCTCAAAATTTAGGACAGATAGTCCAGTATAGAGCATGTCACAACCCACCTTTTCGACCCTTGAAAATCGACATAAATATGCTCATTGTATACCATGCCGGTTGATCGAGTGCCGGAAAGACAGATTATTGAGGGAAAAGAAAGTAGGTAGAAGACAAGGAAAAACTAAACCAAAAGAATCTCACAGCGGACAGAATAATATATAATATCAATAGCTCTTTACACAAACCAAAACTGTAATATACATATCTCACATTAGAGTACACAAATCAACAATTACCAACCTGGACAGTTATAACATCCTATCCTCACAACTGCTGATAATTTCAAACAACACTTCAGGGGAAATAAACAAGTACGAGAATACGCCTCGGTCTCCAGCTCGCCTCCTGTGCCATAGCATCATAACCTGAACCTGAAATACTCGGTTCGAACTGAGCATTAAAATAAAATAACATTCGAGTCAGTCTGGAAAACCAACGTGAGAAAATACACTCTATTTGAATTATTAAAGTTATCAAATCCTTTGAAAATCAAAGGTATCTCGTAAGACCATGCCACGAATAAACACGATGGATTTTTACGTCATGATAACCAAAACATTTCATATCAAAACCATTTGATACTATAATAGTGTCTATGTACAAATACTTATTCATATAGCTGAAATGCTTGTATCTCACGTTCCAGCATTGTTGGGCACAATCAAAACCGTGCGGTGTTTATTGGAGAATGGATTCCAACTGAATGACTAGACGTTGGGGTACCACCTGTCATGGTACACATCTAGAACAGCATACCGAGATCCACTCCAGGATCCCCTACAACTCAAGACCGGACTATCCCTGACCTGGATAGACCGAATATGCTATCACCCTGGGTGTTCCCACCCTTTTTGAGCTCCCTTCACATGTAGTGATAAATTCCGAGGTTATCTAGAAAGATGATAGACATACCCTTCTCGGATGCTACCCATATAGCCTTGTTGCATCTCCCCGCTTTTCAGTCATTCCTGGTGATGAGGAAAGAGGCTACGATTACCTTTTTAGAAACATTCACTTAGAATGCTCATTGTTCTTCAATGACAATGTACTGATAGCATTCATCCATACAAGTCCGTTTTCGGTCTGAACGGAACTGAAGGCATTATTCCTACTACATCCATTTTGGAATCACCCTCAAGATTAGTAGCGATTAGATATTCCACTTTACAGCTCCATCTTTGACTCCATGCTCTTTTTTTCCTTTCGAAAACGTACTCGTTTGATCGAAGTGGTTTTCGAATAGCAAATCTGATCCCGGTCTTTTTGAAACAATGTTCGATATTTCCAGTAAACTCAACCCTGATTCTTTAGGAAATAAACAGATGAAGATAAGATCTGAGATCACCTCCCAACCGTTGGTGGATGGATTTCCTTAAAAGCGTCCTAGAAGAACGAACGAGTCTATACGTACAGTATAGCACTACGTATGGTAACTGTACCATATAATCCCGTGCTTCTTCTAGATATTTCCAAAGTTATATTTAGGTCCAGATTTGATAGTCGGTTATTTAATTACCAAATAAAACAATCAATTCAACACATTACTTCTTTCCACTGAAAAACACCCAAGTCTTATTTAAATTAAATCTCTTTATCTAGAGTTTGTACTCATCTTATCGAATTCGGTATAGTCAACAAATTATTCTTTCCAAAAATATTTGAAAACACTTTAAAAAATATGGTGGAAATTATCACTACGGTATCAAACCATGGATCATAGTTCAGTGGTTACGTCTCTATCCCCGAGAAATCCAAGACTTAACTGCAGGCACTCACTGCCTCCGATTTTCGCTACGTGAGTGTACCATTACTTTCCGAAAACTTTATTTAAAAAAATTATCTCACATATAATACTTATAAGTTTTGAAAATAAAATTTCAAGTTTAATCTAGAAAAATATACTTGAATAAAAGTTATTATACAAAGCCATATTGATATTTAATAACTGGCTTTAAAACAAAAATGTTGACCATTTCTTAATAAAATAATAAATCTTTAAAAATCATTATAAAGTAACTATTTATAATTAAATATGCTTTAGACAGTTTAAAATAATTTAATAACCAATTTCCAGAATATTTTAACACTTTTAAATTTTCCAAATTAATAATTTAAAATATTTATATATATTTTTATTCCAAAATCCTATTCACAACAATCCAAATTTGTTAAGTATAATTCCCAAAAGATTCTTATTTCATCAGATCAATTTATCCAAATTTCTAGATAAATATTTTACTTCAAAAATCCCTTTAAACTTCTTTCCAATTCAAACATATATTACTGGTATAGAAGAATACCAGAATCTAAGTCAAAATCCACCGCAGCATCCAATTTATACAATAATCTATCGCCGATTATTCAACAATACATATATCACCGTATGAAATTAAATTCAACATTTTTGAGGAATCCAGTTGGGTCCCTCCAACCTGTTTTCCTGCATCTGTAGATGTTAGCACAACATAAAAATACCAATTCCACTTTCAGGTGGAATATTGCAGTATATAGGGTGATCCGCTGTTATGCAAGGTGCATAGGGTCTCATCCGCTATATATACGAGGAAATATCAATCACTCTAATATATACATACACACACGCTACTATATATATAATCAGATCCAACAAACAAAAATGCATCAATTTAACCATATAAACATTTATCAATTTTAACTATTTAAAATTAATCAGTAGCGGTCCAAAATTGAGTGAGATTAACTCACCTTGAGTTTTAAATGCCAAATAATCCAATTTTAAATTAAAACGAACACATTAGATTTAACCTAAAATTTTCACTAGCGCTAATCGACTCCAGATCGCTCACCACAGCGTAGTGCTCATCGCTGCAATTCTGGCGCTACTTGTTTCGTCCGCTTCTGACCCCGTATGACAAGATATGAGATATATAAGTTTTGAATATCAAATTATGGAATAAAATTTCCTTTTTTTTTATTTTAAATACCCTGATCAATCTATGCCATACGATCTCCTACCAGGAAAATCAAGCCGCAAGTTAACATCTCTTCTTCTTCACGCGATTTACAGGCACATCGAACCCATTGACCTCAACTTTGACTGCCACTTCCACCCATCTCCGACCACGAGGCGACAATCAACGACTCTATCCCGAAGCGCGTCGTCGACTCCACCATCAGCCGAAAACTTATCAAGCTCGGTCGCCTCTACCTCAAGAAGGCTATTATCTGTCTCCAAACAACGATGATAACAAAGATCCACCGTCAGATGTCTAGATCTTAGGGTCCTCTTTGATTTTCTAGTTGAAACTTTTTGCTAACAGTGTGTGGTATGGAGGAAAACGAGGGAAACAGTGGGTGTTTTTCGGCCACTGAAATGAACTGTGGCAGCTACGAACAATTCTCGGCTAGCGTTATAGTGTGTTCGTTTGTATAGGGTTATATCTCTACTATTAATAATGAGAATTGAATGAACACAAATTCAACCGTGTCTTCTTGAAATTCCTGTATTACCCTTCCCACGTTTTGTCATCTGTACCCACCTTCTCATACCTAAACAACCCTAACTCTCATATCTCCCTTGCAATTCCAGATCCAAGGCCAACACAATTCCAAATCTGATATCTTCTCCAACTTCAGTATACGATCAATCGACGATTCCATGTCCAACATCTTCTCTACCTTCGACTTACGATCCTCAATCACCGATCGTCAGCCATTAATTACCGGTTAATGATTATGAATCGACCTATCGATGATCGACTAAGGTTGGTATACTAAATTGCGATTCAAACTTCAACTAAAGATTACCAACTGAATATTCTTTGTTTATGATATGTTTCCCCTGCTTACTTTGATTCCGCAGCATTTTGAATTTAGAAATTTGTTCCTCCATTTCTTATATTAATTCATTGTACTGTATTAATCAATTGTAGTTCATTTTGAAGCACCTGGCTCCTTGAAACATAAATCATTAGTGGTATGTAATTATACATATGTGGCACACATTGTTTGAGGCATTTTTATACATTATTTGATAATTATTTTTAAATTACTGACTACGCTGACATTTCCTGTTGATAATAAGTAAATTGTGTGTGTGTATGCAGGTTGATAATGAAGGATAGGCGATTGGTTTGGGTTATTGTTTCTAGGTGTACGGTTGTGTTGGAGAGGTAGCAACGATGTTTCATGTGATGGCAGGTTTGTAGTATGGTTGTATTGCTGAGGAAGATGTTGTTTGGTATGAGTAGGGATTGTTGTACGAGTGATGGAGATGGTTGTTGGTGGTTTGGAGAGGGGAAGTTTGTACGATGCAGGTGATTGAAGTTTGATGATGAGGCCGATAGGTGTTTGATAAGTGTCTGAGTATGATCGATAGGTGAAGGTGTTTTGATGCAGTTTGTGTTTGGTGTAACAACAAGTGATGTAGTAGGTTGTTGCTGCAGTGGAGTTCTGTGATGGTGTAGTTTTGAGTGGTTCTGTTGTTGTAGAACGTTGTTTGGTTGTAGACAAAAGTGATTGAAAGTTGGCAATGGGTGTATAAGAGATGTAGGAGGAGGAACTATAGGCTATTTGCAGTTTTAGTTTGGGATTATGGGAGAGGGAAGAGAGATGGTGAATATTTGAAGGCAAGTTTTGTTGAGAGTGATTGTTCGGATTTGGATGTTGGAGGCTGAAGGTGTAGTTTGGGTGAGATGGAGATGAAATTTTTTTAGTCGAAGTAGTGATTGTTTTGGAGTGTATGCAGAATTAGTGAGGGATGGAGGAAGTTTACTGACCCATGGTTGTAGTGGGAGAAAGATACATGGTTGTCGAAGTTTGAGGTTTGTTTGCTGTTTGTTATAATAATGAAGTAGTAGGGTGATTTTTGATTGCTTTTGTAGGATTATGGTGCAGAAGTACTATTGGATTTGATTTTTAGGTTATTTGCTGAGGTGGAATGGTGGAGATACTATTTCAGTGCCAGTTCTAACAAATAATACGTGTAACAAAACACTATAGGCTGTTTATTTAGCAATTTCAGTTAGCAATGCCTTTGGGTCGTTTTAATAACTGCTTAAAGATGTCGCGAAATAACGTTTTTGATTTAACAAGTTCCATGGTTAACAATGTGGCTGAGCTTGAATTGCATATGTTGCACAACAGGTAAAAAACATTTCTTAGAACTAAAACAAGGATTGTTAATCATCTCCTTTGGCTTAAACCCTAAGATGGTGTAAACTTTTAGATTTATCTAGTGTACATAAGTTCAAGGCAAGGGGTGCCATAATTAAATGCCACTATCAGTGTAGGAGCTTCACACTTTGGGATATATACAGGTACTTCCATTTGAAATTTTATTGTAAATAGTTTTATAAATTATGATAATTTCTTAAAATATTTCATATATATTTGCTACTGCTATACATTAGCAGTATATTTTCAATCTCAAAGCATATATAAAATATAAGTTCTCTTTTGTTGCTTTAACAAGAACGAAAACAAAAAATCATTGTCTGATTAAAGTCTTTGACTTGATACTATAAATAATATCTGAAGAAACTAATACCAAGGTAGTGAGAACGTTTTTTCCCTCCCTTAAACATAGATATTTATTTTGGTTTTTGACCCAATGCTGACACACCATTTGGAACTATATATAGTTGAAACTCAGTTCCAATATGTCAGCTTCCATTTATATGTAAGCATGTATGCTATCAAGTAATCAATCAAACTAAAAAGTCTCTAGAAATATGTTACTACTCATCCATTAAAGTATTTGTTTATTTTTCACATCTCTATATTTTTTCTAAATAAATTTCCAGCCACTCATATAAGTAAGATGTCATACTTTTGGTGTTTATTTATTAAGAAAAATAATTTTTATTAAAATTTTCTAATCTATATGTAAATATGTGCTTATGCGTTATATATGATTCAACTTTCAGGTGAGGGACTACTGCAGGATAAATAAACCACCACAACCATGTTGCTGCAATGACAAAGATTAACGAGGTACAAATCAGAAATAAGACGTTGATGTTCATCCTTTGATGCATTCATAAGTTGTTACTGCATGGTGTTGATACATCGAAATTCATAATTATATTTGCTTAATGATTCATACTTATCAAAGCTTACTTGACAAATGGAGGTGTATATGGCATGGAATGACTTTCCTTCGAGAGTATGTTTTCCTTCCATTTTTATACTATGTTTACTTTAGGGATGTTTTTTTATCAATGTGTCAATATGGGATATGATCATTTAAATTCATGACCAAAAAACAAGCTTTAATGTTGATTTAAATAAACTATGTAATAACCGGATATTTTATTCAAAATTAAGAATCATTGTTTTCTTTGATATTAAGTTAATTCAGTACGTTATCAAAGTAAAAATGAACTTAAATAAGATTAAGGGTAGTCTAAAAAAATTTATACACCACAACGTTATATTTTGAATGCTCAAATTCGAGCATAGGTTAAAAGTACAAACTTACGTAAATATTTAGAAATATAAATACAACAATAGGCCGGTTATACCTGAATTTAGATTATTTGATGCCGGCGAACTAATGGAGATGGTAGTACGAAAGTGGAAATGTTGATTTTTTATTTGGCTATATGTTTTGAATATACCTATGTGAATTAAGATTATCATAAATCAAATTTTATGCATGTAGGTTGAACTGCCTATTTCCTCATTTTTCCTTATATCTAAGTTGTAAAGTAAAAAGTGTTGCCAATTTAAATTTGACAAACTTATGATATTTTTCATATCTTTTACCAATTTGTGCATAATATATGTACTGTCTCTTTTACCAATTATACCATTGCTTTTGATGTTTATATTTTTTTCAATTGACAGCTGAAAAAATCATTGTGTTTCATTACAGTTTTATATATAATCAGTTGGTGCTCATTTTTTCCCCTTCTTATTGCAAACATATGTGTAGAAAAGGAAAGTCAAATGTGTAAGTTTCATTTTTGTTTTTCCCTTTTTTCAGTATTCATCAGAGGATATAAACTTGAATAAATATTACTATGTTTTGACACCAAATGCATGGTTTTCTTATATAGAAACTCCTAAACTATAACAACATTATTATTTTTCCATGAACACACGAAGACATGGATTTTATTATTATTTACATGTGAAATATATTTCATAAACTACAATTGAACTTCCCTTATATATGGTTAAGCAAAAATTTAAACAGGTTTTATCTTTGTGGGACATATATTTCTTTTATCGAATTTTAGCATGGTAATATCTTAAAATTCTATTAAATGCACCGATTAATTTGAAACATGGAATTTACTCATTCATAATCTTGGTAAATTAGTGAATGCTTTTTTTAATTATTAATTAAATTTGGTGATACAATTCAATTAATTTCCAGTTTGAATGTGGTCAATTCAATTTGAGTGATTTCATTTTTATTAGCTGAAATATATTGTCGATGTTGAACAAAGGCAGTATTGCTTTGCAAATGATATTGTGCTGCTAGAATACATGACGTTGTATGTATGTTCCAGTGTTAAGTAGTTAGTTGGTCACCACGTCTTCGTTGTATTCCAGTATCAGTAATAAAAGATTATTCTTACATTTATGAGTTCAAAAAGTTTTTGATAACCATAAATTTGGAGATGATGTAGAATCAGGTTGGTAACTACATCCATCGTAGATCAAAACCAGATGAAGGGAATATATAACGCAGGACTTGGATTTTCAGTATATTTATTATTAAATGCCATAAAACCCAATTCAATAACTTTTACTTCTTTTCTCAAGCTCAAATTATTATTTTTCCTTCTAAACTTTATTGCTTCTTGACATTTTTTTCTCTATGGAATAAATACACACACATAAAGCTTTAATTGGGAAAGTCCACTTTGAGCTATAGATATATACATGTGTTCTCTAATGCCATAAAATGATTGTTTGACAGGTTTTAATCTCTTAAGAATTGAAGAAAATAAGCGGTGGAATATGTTGATCATTTTGAAAAGGTAATTTCCTAACAACATGTGATAAGTACTTAAGAACTACAGAATTTTGTGTTAGAGTTTTTCATCCCTATTTTATAATTTAGGTAAATTTTTTGAGTAAAGGTAGATATGATAGAATAAAAAAGCTTATTTTTCTCTGAATGAGCTACGTTTTTACTACACCATTTGTTAACTTAAGACAACGATTTGAAAGTGAATAATTGTGTCCATATGAAATCTATTCGTCACACTTTGTTAATATCCCTAATGATGAGTTAATTAGAACTGTTGGTTTTAACAGAAATTACAAATATTAAATAATTTGAATGTGGTCAGTATTAAAAATAGATTTTCGATAAGCTGACTTACATATGAGATTAACTTATACATGAGAAAAGAAATACCGTCAAAGATATGAAAGCAACAACAAAAATTTTGTTCTTTCAACAAATTTTGCATGACATATTAATTACAGATAAAAAAATTACTTGCAAGTCTTATGCAGATTACAACAAAGGCATCATTGCCTAATGAGTTAGTTGAGAATGATTTGTTCATCTCTACAAATGGTCTGAGGATGGATCTCATTACTGGCAAGCTACTCTACTCATAACTTTATTAGCACAAATTTTATAAATCTATTTTGAGACTATTCGTATGATTTAGCTTACCAATCTTACCCATGAATGCTACTTTCCGAGTTCCAACTATTGCTGCGTTAAGTAACCATAAGTCAATATTAACAATACATAACTAATGTTTCACTATATTACTAATACAAGCTTGATTTATATTCGGACATGTTGTGAAAATTAACTTGATCTGAAATATCATAGTGATTTATTTTCTAAGCTCATCCCATCTAAAATTTTTGGAATGAATCCTCTACTAGATTTAATGTGCATGTATACGTGACTCATCATGTTTAATTTTTGTTTCTTCCAATATTATTCAATTATACATGCTAATTCGAACCATAAATTAAATACCCAAATTCAAATTTTTTCAATACAATAATTTTAAAATGAAGTATCACTTCTTAATACAGTTTTGATGTATGCATGAACAATGATATGTATTGTCTATACAGAAGATCACGTTTACTAAAACATTTTATACGAATTGTATTTATGAGTATCACAGGTATGGTTACATGAACATATGCATATCTCCGAATTTTTTATTTCACACCTAAAATAAAATTATGGACTATTTTGATTTTTTGATATAAGAATGCATCATAACTAGCACGTGCACCATAACTGCCACATACGTTAAATGATGCATGACCTAAAAGACCAGAGCAATACATGAATGAAAATAAAAGACGCAAGAATAATTGGCCTTTTTTTAGTATCATCAATTGGATTATTAATTAAAGAAAATGTAATTTTTGATAGTAATAACATCAAATGTTTCTGCTATGATTCCGCATGCAGAGCATTGTAAGAAACAAAAAATTAAATCATTACATAATAGACGTTATCACTTTTATGACATCCAGGCAGCCATGATTTTAAATTTTACTGTTGTTTCTTCTTCACTAACAACTAAAAAGACATAAGAGCCTGAGATGAAAATAAAAATATCTAGGGATGACATATTACTTCTTACTGAATAATTCTACATAAATTGCTGACTTGACTTGCAATTGTAATGGAATCAATAATCATAAACTAAAATTGTACAGCTTAAGTTAGAGATAACAAAATGCAATTTCATCCATCAAATTGGCCCAATAGTGGTAAGCTGAATAAAAATGAATGGTGCAACTCAGGAAAGATCAACTTGCATGTCTTCTACAACAGTTGAAATTATTTCATCCACCCTGCAAACGATAGCAAATGATATCAATCATTTTTAGCAAATGAGTCTTTTATTTCATGAAATTTGTTAAGAAGAATTTCACTATATTTGTCCGAAAAAATACATAAGAGATGATCCAGACCAAAAAAACAATTGGAAATTTGACCAAACCGCACAAGCTGTATTTCAATTTTTAAACATGTATCATGTTCAACACTGTTTTCCAACCGATAAGTCTTCCTGACAAATTAAGTATACATGGTGAAGCAATGAGTACTGATAGGGGTTTTATTGTTGATGGGGAGGACTGTGGCTTTAGGGATACATAGATGATAGAGAGAGAATGCAGTGATGGTTTGGTTATGATTAATGATACAATGATACAAAATTGGGTGCGCGAAAGTGTACATATGAAAGAGGACTGAGTAAAGATAGTTGTTGATCATATAACAGGGCAGTTTGTGTTAATTTTGAAAATTGATGAGGTGTTGTTGCAAAAATTTATTTTTCTACCTTATATAGGTTACAATCTGATATGCGTTAGAGAAGCTAAAGTGCTTGATTTTAATAAGTCAATAATTCAAAGCTTGATGGAGGATACAGATAAACTGGAAAAAAAATGCATTTATGCAGGGTGGAAATATCAAAGCTGATTTGTTGATGTGTGCAAAAACATGCATAGGAGTTGCTGATGATTTGCATAAAACAATTTGTTCAAATGATGTTGTGTTTATTAGTTGATTATGTCAGCCTTTGGAAAATTTTGAGGGCATTTATTCCTGTGATGATAATGTAGAAGACTATGTACATAATGATGCCAAGTTGATGGCAAGTTGGATGTATCGTTTCAAGATTTAATTTGTTGGATTGGGGTGGGAATTTGTGAACTTTGTGAACTTTATGGATGCTACTCAGATTTAATTAAAGTTTTTTTTAATCTCCAATTTACAGGTTTACTTTTATTCTGGCTAGCTTTACTAATCATTTTGAGACCTTGATATGAAACCAACAACCTATGCATCATTAATGCCACAAGTATCAAGATACAGTTGCGCCCTCTTGCAGTTTAGTACTATGCTAATTTTATCCATTGAATGGATGGATAAGTATGTGCTGTTACTTTGGAAATAATTTATTATGGTTGTAACATTTATTCATGAAACAAAAGACATGTGCTATTCCTAAAGGTTCTTGCTAGGTGTTCCTACAATGAAATAACAATATTTCTTACTTTTAACATATTATATTTTTGAAATAGTAATGCAATAACAGTATCCTTTGCTATGGTTTAAGGGGAACCTTTTCTTAGACCTGTGTCGAATTTGGGTTTTGTTTTCTGTGGATGCCAGTATTCTTAATCTTTGAAGTATTCTATTTTTCTAGAATGGTGAAACTGATTTATTGTTCGATATGATGCATTGAGCACATGTTTGCATGTTTCTTTTCTTAACATATTTTTTAGGAGTAAAAATAGCATTCAACTGGTCAAATAAATTGTTGGTCACTTTGTCAAAGGCAGCAGTTGTATGTTCTCTTTCATGATACATTCGTCACACATGAAAAACTTCAAGGCGGTAATTGATTTGTTGATATTAGAATACTTTTTAGAATTTATATTGCATTGTACTTGCTACGGTAACATGTCTATGATAACGTGCTATAGTAATTTTTTAACATATGTATGTGTGAACTAATCTATGCTAATAACATATTTATTGTTTGATCACACATTTACTGTTTATTAAGACTTGAAATAATCTTTTGACCAGTTAGTTTTCTTCTAAAGTTTTTGTTGTTTATGCATAAAATAATTCAAATCAAATATTTGATCATTATTAAATGTGGTGGCTGACTAATAATATATATGGTTTTTACAATTATATTTAAAGAAATATGAGAATGAAATAACATTTCAAAAATGAAACGTCTGAATCAAATTCAATTTAACACTGAAAATTATAATCTAATCCAAATAGCGAACAAATATAGTTAAAATTAACTCCAACAGAACGAGTTTCCATTCCAACGTAGAAGGCCATATATATTATAATGATCCAAATAAAAGCTAGCATATTTTTATTAATAGTTGGCTTGGAAATCCAATCTTTCGGTTCGATCGTGAACTTCCAAAATAATCCTATATATAACTTTTTAAATATTTAATTATTATTTTATATGATCTACCTAATAAATTAGGAGATAAACTCTCCCTACAACTACTTTAGACATATTCAAACTTAGACGTTGATTCCAATTATTCATAAAATAGAATTGTTCAAATGTAATTATAATTAGACTTCAGAGAGTGAATCAAACATATATGGATGCAGTAAAATATGTAATGCGAACTACCAAAAACGACAGTTTATATATTATCAAATTTTGATCGCTGAAAAATAGGATTTAATATTATACCTTTTTTACAAACTCAAATGCCCCTAAAAGTAGGATATAACAATTAAACACGCTTTACAAATTCAAAACGCTTCTAAAAATAGGATTTAAAATTAAACTTGCTTTACAAATTCAAAATACTTCTTTAAAAATATACAAATTTTAATATCACTTGAAAATAAAGAATTATTTTTTTACTAATTTAAACATATACAACTAATAAGAAAAATAATTCATGTGCAAAGTGCGTGCCATAACGCTTTAGTTTTAGTGGGATGAAGCTCAATAATGTCTTTGTATTCTATGTTAAAATCCAATGGATTTTGTATTTAAATGGTTTGGAATGTTTAATTGGTTGAATTAGCCATAAATAGATTGATGGGGTTGTGATCATTAGTTTCTAAGAGGAGATTATTGCTTAAGCTGGAAAGAAATTTTGTAATCATGACATATGTTGTAAAAACTATTTTAATTTTAGTGGCTATGTTTTTGACTAGGCCTAACCTCCATGAATGTTTAATACTACGGATATTGAATTCAACTGGACCAGTGTTGAAATTGATTTTATTCGGTTCTAGAACATTTGAAGGATGCAGAGTATTACCCTTTAGTTTTTTGTTACTTTTCTAATACTATTTAAATCCCTTGATAAACACTAAGGGATATTAAAGGCGTTAATGTTGTAAATGCAGGCCCATCTGGGCGTGCATATATACTCGTTTAAATTATGTTAATATTATTTCTAATGTTTGCATGCCTTTTTCAAACGAACTCCAAGTGAGACATGCCACAAGGCGTTTATGATGTTTTACCCACATTTCAAACACAATGGAACATGTTTCGAGGCCTAATTCGATCGTATGTGGAAGATAGCTTTTTAAATCAAATTAAAATATTAAATTTTGGATATTTATTCCAATGCGTTTCTATCACATACAAGCAAACGGTAACTCCAAACGCTACGAAATTTGAAATCCGATAACATAAAATGTTACGGATCCGAAACTAATTTCGTCAAATTCTGAGACTGTGCCCAGGAAGACTATTTTAACGCGTCGATTAAATCAATCGATTTTCAAAATTATTTTCAAAATCATCGAAATCGTTTAAAATTTCAATCTCTTTAAAACTTACTAACTCCATAATAATTCGAACAAAATTTATATCCATATTAAAAATCATTGTGATGCATTTTAAATCAAAGTTCAATTATTTACATTTTCTCCATATATTAATTTCACTATTAAATTAATATATAAATTCCAATTTTAACTTATCGACTTTAAATTCTATTCAAAAGCCCACTATCATCACTCTAATCCAAATAGAGTTTAAAATCAACTTAGAAATCATTACTATTCGTATCTAACCCAGATTCCCATTTTTACCCAATTTCAATTGTTAACTTTATATTTATCAAATCTAATTAATCACTACATCTGAAATATTAAACTATTGTACTGATTCAACCTAATTCCTCATATTCAAAATCAATTAATAATTCAAACTTAACATTTAAAATCAGATTAACGTTCAAAACTAACGACCAAAATTTTGGGTCGTTACATTCCTTCCCCCTATAAAAATTTCATCCTCGAAATTGCTCATGTAGGAAAAATGCTTCCAAACCCATTAACTTATCCAAAACCTATTTAGTTAAAATCCTACATTCACTTCTCAAAACCCTTTAGTTAATCCAAAACAATTTATTTCCATTTCTAACTCAAAAACCTTGATTTTTAATACGGTTTCAAAAATCGACTTTTCTGGTCAAACAAAAAAATTCAAAAAATTTCGAAATTTTTGTAACACCCTGAATTCCTGAAAATATTTGACAGCGTCTCCTTTGTACGTAGAGCCATTTACAATATCACAAAAGAGATAAATATATATACATCAGCCCACACGGTCGGAAAACAAAATATATAACAATATACTACCATTCCTTTATTTTATTGCATAGGGGTACCTCATATTAGCGTTTTTAACTGAGTGGCTTATTTTATACGCGTTTACGCAACCAAACTCTATCCAACAGCTTCCTGTACCTGTACTTGCTCCAAATAAGCACATTATGTTTCATATCCATGAAATTTTAATACAATTTCATTTACCTAACTAGATAAACACATCAACTCCATAACCCAACATGCCAATCATATATTACAAGTAAAAGGTCCCAACCCTAATTTAATTCCTTTCCATGGACCATATATCATTTTACTCAATTCAAAATGATTTACAACCAAATTTATTACATTCATTTCGTATTTCAAATCCCAACCTCATATTCATTCCAAATTGATTTATATGTGCCTTACTTGCATAAATTCACCTTTATTCCATTTCAAATTGATTCACAATCAGTTTATTTGCATTACATTTGTTATTGACTTCATTATCTGCAAATCTATTTTATCAGCTTCAATTTAACCCCTTTAAAATTGACTTCTAATTAATATATCGAATTTCCATTTGATTCCCATTTATGTTATTTAATGTACCTCTTTTGCTTTATTTTACATCAACATTCCAATCTATGTTAATTTTATTTATGAATCCATTTCATAATAACCACTTAAGTTAAATTTTCATGGCAACCAAATTATAATTCCTTTTAAATTGATTCGTTCAATTTTTTTGCCTCCATTTACTTAGCATATCCGAATAGTACTATAACACTTGGGGACCATTTCATATAATTATCTCTAATGTTTATTATAATATCTCATATCGCTACTTAAGTTCATATCAACTTACCCAATCCATATTCCGATCATATTCAATTTATTTCTTATTATCAATTTCTTAACCATTTTAATTTGGTTATCCTTTTTCACTTCCCAGTTTAATAAGTTATATACCTTATTTATTCACAATTCCATGGCTTCCCACTTAAGTCTTATTTACATTTAATATTCATTACCTATGGTTATATAATCACTTCACCATTTATGTTTACATTCATTTTACTCCATTTCAGTTCACCCTCTATTTAAAATTCAAATTTTGAATTTCCATCCTTTACTATAACATGACCATTTCCATTTCGTTTTTACCATTTCATTTCTCAATTCATAAGTTCAAAAATTATTCACTTAACATCTCCTATAACTTACTTGAGTCCATTTACATCTTATAATCCTAACTATGGATTATATACATCAATTTATAATTTAAGTGTATTCATTCCATTCAATAGTTATAACTTAAAATTATATAATTATCCTACCCTTCAACTTAATATCCAATTGAATTCAAATTCAAATTCAATTTTATTTAAATTATCTTAAATTAAATTCCAACATATCTTACTCACCTTAATTTACTCAGGTTAAATTTTTATTCCAGGATTAAAATTTTCATTTTCCTTTCTTATCTATATCAACTTTAAGTTATAGATTCACTAACTGATTTCTCTTCACTTTACAAATCCTTTAAATAGAAACCCCATAATTCAACCACCCATTTTTATTTCAAGTCATTTTGAAATCATAAATATACGTATATCACTTTTGTATATCAAATCATACTTTCAAAATATCAAAACCACTTGGTTTTTCCCCAAAATAATTCCCTTTTGGAATCCCTCAAACAAAACCTGTTTATCAAATAAGTCCAAAACAAATAATCATAACCAATCACCGCGGTAGCAATCCATCACTTAGAAACTCGAAAATGAATAATGATTGATGTGGCCATCATCACCAGGATTATTTTCTAGCGACTAAAGTGAGTTCAGTTCTTCCTTACTTCCAAAATTCATTTTAAAACAATTTTTTTTTCAAAGACATTCTCAAATACTACTCCATTTTCCTTACAAACCATTTTGGAAAACATTTCCAAAATTTTAAGATTTATAAATTCCCAAACTTTTTGTTCAAATTCATTTAAAACATTTTCCAAAATTTTTGGGATTTAAATTCTGGTTTAAATAAAAATTTAGTTATATTCCTTTGTATAAATCATACCTATAAATTTCTATTTGGTTATTATATATATAAACCATTTCAAGTTTTATAATATATTCTGATTATAATATTAACAACCAAACATCCAAATATGTACACTATGATAACTTCAGAAAATTATTTATTTTATATCAAAATATAATTTTGGATAAATTATTTCATTACCCACTTTAAAACAATACAATGTCAGTTTACCTTGTTTAAGACTTTAGAAACCTCTATCGATACGGTTGTACTTCCCGTGCGAACCAGAATTCATAAACACTCAACCGATAAGTCAACACAACATATAAACATTTTATATTCACTAATAATTACATGCTAATATCTATTAATACACTCAAACTCATTCTAGAGTACTACTGACTCTATTTCTAATGAGCAATTCTCCACCAAAGCCTAGGTATATCGCCAACCTAATCTCTGATACCACAATGTCATGACCTGCCCTTTCGACCCTTGAAAATCAACATAAATATGCTCATTATATAACATGCCAGACGATCGAGTGCTGGAAAGACAAATTGTTGAGGGAAAAAAGTAGGTAGAAGAGGAGGAAAAACTAAACAAACAGAATCTCATAGCGGCCATAACAATATATAATATCAATAGCTCTTTACACAAATCAAAACTGTAGTATACATATCTCACATTAGAGTACACAAATCAACAATTACCAGCCTAGATAGTTATAGCATCCTGTCCTCACAATTCTGGTAATTTCAAACAACACTTCAGTGAAAATAAACAAGTACGAGAATACGTCTCAGTCTCCAGCTCGCCTCCTGCTACATAGCATCCTAACCTGAACCTGAAATACTTGGTCTGACTCAAACATTATAATAAAAGAACAACCAAGTCAGTCTGGAAAATTAACGTGAGAAAATACACTCAATTTGAATTATTAAAGTTATCAAATCCTTTGAAAATCAAAGGTATCTCGTAAGACCATGCCACAAATAAACACGACGGGTTTTTTACCTTACGATAACCAAAACATTTCATATCAAAATCATCTGATATTATAATAGCGTCTAAGTGCAAATACTTATTCAAATAGTTGAAATGCATGCATCTCACGTTCCAGCATAGTTGGGCATAATCAAAACTGGACGGGGCTTATTGAAGAATGGATTCCAACTGAATGACTAGGCACTAGTGTACCACCTATCATGGTACATGTCTAGAATAGCATACCGAGGACCACTTTGGGATCCCCTGCAACATAAGACCGGACTATCCCTAACTTGGATAGACCGAATAGGCTACCACCTCGGAGTTTCCACCCTTTTCGAGCTCCCTTCACACATAGTGATAATATCCAAGGTTATCTAGAAAGGTGATAGACATATCCTACTTGGGTGCTACCCACTTAGCCTTGCTGCATCTTCCCTGCTTTTCAGCCATTCCCGGTTGATGAGGCTAGAGGCTACGATTATCTTTTTAGAAATATTCACTTAGAACGCTCATTGTCCTCCAATGACAATATATTGATAGCATTCATCCATACAAGTCTGTTCTTGGTCTGAACGGAACCGAAGGCACTATTCCTACTACATCCATTTTGGAATCAACCTCAAGATTATTAACGATTATCCCTTGCACTTCACTGCTCCCTATTCAACTCCATTCTTTTGTTTTCCTTTTGAAAACGTGCTCATTGGATCAAAGTGATTTTCGGATAATTAGTCTGATCCCAGTCTCTCCAAAACAACATTCGATGTTTTCGGTAAACCCAACCATGGTTCTTTAGGAAATAAACAAACAAAGATAAGACCGGAGATCACATTCTGACCGTTGGTGGATAGATTTCCTTAAAAACGTCCTAGAAGAACGAATGAGTCTATACATACAGTATAGCACCTCGAACGGTAACTGTACCATATAATCCCGTGCTTCTTCTCGATATTTCCAAAGTTATATTTAGGTCTAGATTTGATGGTCGGTTATTTAACTAACAAATAACATAATTAATTCAACCCAATACTTCTTTCCACTGAAAAACACCCAAGTCTTATTTAAATTAAATTTTAAATAAATTAAATCTCTTTATCCAAAATTTGTGCTTATCTTATCGAATTCAGTATATTCAACAAATTATCCTTTCCAAAAATATTTGAAAACCCTTCAAAAATATTATGGAAAGTATCACTACGGTATCAAACCATGGATCACGGCTCAATTGTTACGTCTTTATCCCAGAGAAATCCAAGACTTAACTGTAGGCACTCACTGCCTCCGATTTTCGCCACGCGAGTATACCATTACTTTCCGAAAATTTTATTTAAAATTTTTATCTCAAATATAATACTTATAAGCTTTTAAATATAAATTTTCAATTTTAATCTAGATATACTTAAATAAAAGTCATTACCATATTAATATTTAATAATTATTTTTAAAACAAAAATGTTGATCGTTTCTTTATAAGATAATTAATCTTTAAAAATGATATAAAGTAATTATTTATAATTAAATATGCTTTAAACAATTTAAAATAATTTGACAACCGATTTCCAAAATATTTTAACACTTTTAAATCTTCCAAATTAATAATTAAAAATCTTTTGATATATTTTTATTCCAAAATCCTATTCACAATAATTCGAATTTGTTAAGTACAATTCCCAAAATCTTTTTATTTCATCAGACCAATGTACCCAAATTTCTAGATAAATGGTTTACTTCAAAAATCTCTTTAAACTTCTTTCCAATTCAAACATATCTTACTGGTATTCAAAAATACCAAAATCTAAGTCAAACTTTGCCACAACATCCAATCAATCCAATTTACATAATAAACTATCACCGATTATTCAACAATACATATATCACCATATATGAAATTAAATTCAACATTTTTTAGGAATTTAGTTGGATCCTTTCCAACCTGTTTTGCTGCATCCACGGTTGTTAGCACAAGATAAAATTACCAATTCCATTTCGAGGTGGAATATCGCGGTATATAGGGTCATCCGCTATTATGCGGGGAGCATAGGGTCTCATCCGTTATATATATGTAGGAATATCAACCACTCCAATATATATATACTACTATATATAACCACATACAACTGATAAAAATGCATCAATTTAACAAATCAACCATTTATTAATTTTAACTATTTAAAATTAATCACTGGCAGTCCAAAATTGAGTGAGATTAACTCACCTTGAGTTTTTAAATCGCCAAACGTTTCAATTTTAAATCAAATCGAACACGTTCCATTTAACCTAAAATTTTTGCTTGCTCCAATCGACTCCAGATCTACACCATAGCGTAGTGCTCGTCGCTCCATTCCAGCGCCGCTTGTTTCATTTGATTCCGACCTTGTATGACCAAGATATGAGACATATAAGTTTTGAATATCAATTTATATCATAAAATTTCCTTTTTTTTATTTTAAACACACAGATCAATCTATGCCGTACAATCTGCTACCAGGCAAATCAAGCCGCACATTAACATCTCTTCTTCTTCATGTGATTTGCAGGCACACCGATCCCATCGACCTCTACTTTGACCTCCACTTTCACCCATCTCCGACAATGAGGCGACGATCAACGACCCTCATCCCGTAGCGCATCGTCGACTCCACCATCGATCAAAAACTCATCAAGCACGGTCACCACTACCTCGTGAAAGATGCACATGAACGACTGGCCTTCACGGCTATTATCTGGCTCCAAACGATGATGATAACAAAGATCCATCGTCAGATGGCTGGATCTCAGGGTCCTCTTCGATTTTCTAGTTGAAACTTTTTGTTAATAGTGCGTCGATATGGAGGAAAACGAGGGAAATAGTGGGTTCTTTTCGGCCACTGAAACAAACTGTGGTGGCTATGAACAATTTTCGGCTAGGGTTACTGTGTATTTTTTTATATAGGGTTATATTTATATTATTCTAATATTATTTCCAATGTTTACATGCTTTTTCAAACGAACTCCAAACGAGACGTGCCGTCAGGCATTTATAATGTTTTACCGCCTTTCGAGCACAATGGAACATGTTTCGTGGCATATTTCAATCGTATGTGGAAGATAGCTTTCTGAATCGAATTAAATATTAAATTTTCGATATTTATTCCAATGCGTTTCTATCCTGTACGAGAAAACGGTAACTCCAAACGCTACAAAATTTGAAATCCGATAATAATAAACTATTATGGATCCAATGGAACTAGTTTTATAGAATTCCGAGACTGTTCCCCATAAGGCTATTTGAATGCGTCGATTAAATCGAGCGATTTTCAAAATTATTTTCAAAATCATCGAATTTAAACTTTGAATCTTTAAAATTTACTGACTCCATAATAATTCAAACGGAATTTATATCCATATTAAAAATCATTCTGATTCATTTTAAATCAAAGTTCAATTATTTATATTTTCTCTATATATTAATTTCACTATTAAATTAATATATAAATTTCAGTTTTAACTTATCGACTTTAAATTCAATTCAAAAGCCCACTATCATCACTCTAATCTAAACAGAGTTTAAAATCAACTTGGAAATCATTTCTATTTGTATCTAACCCAGATTCCCATTTTTACCAATTTCAAATTTTAACTTTATATTTATCAAATCCAATTGATCACTACATCTGTAATGTTAAACTATGGTACCGATTTAACCCAATTCTTCATATTCAAAATCAATTAATAATTCAAACTTAACATTTAAAATCAGATTAACATTTAAAACTAACGACCAAAATTTCGAGTCATTATAGAGCAGATAGCTCAGAATTTAGAAAGACAGCCTATTTTATTTCCTTTTTTAACATAATGGATATTTCTCTATTATTATTATAATCAGTTGATTAACTAGTTTGGTTGCAGGAAAGGATTTACAAAATATATGTAACAGAAATTATTCATACCAAGCTTTATGTATGACTATATATCACTGCATTACAGTAAACTAAGATGTAAGAGAAATTATTCATGCCAGGCTTTATGTCTGACTCAAAGTTTTTGTTTCCCCATAAACTCTCGGGTGCTCAAAATTTGATTTGAGTAGATTGAAGGTTTAGGTTTTCAGGTTTTAGTATATTTTGACGAATAAAACATCCAATGACCAGCAGGTGGCTGACGCATAGCTAATTTAGGAATTCTGTTTTCCGCTATGTATAAAGACAGTTATGTCTATATTGCGTTTTCATCCAAATGAGCATCTTCATATGTCGCTTTTGGCGTATTATTGTAAATTATATTTGATCAATTCCTGGGATTACGTTTGGGGATTTCTATAACTTGAATATGATATTATTTGAAATGTACTCACTGAAAATTATTGTTTTTGGAAATTTGTAATTTGGTTAGTATTCAAGTGCTTCTTATGTTATGGCCATTAACATTACCATATTTCATCACCATATGTTAGTACCGTGGATGACTGTAGTATCCATAGCGCTTACCTTTTGGCCTTAAGATACGGGATGTTACAAGGCAACTTTTAAATTTCAGTTCGAAGGCAGGATAAGAAATTAGCGAACAGGACAAACACAAAAAAGATTCAGGAATGCATCAAGATTAGTTAGCATTGTCGGCAAGGGCAGATGCTGCGATGGCGCTACCTGCAAGGGTGGTTGGTTCAACAGTGGACGGCAACGACTAGGGTTTTGAAGAGCTCGATTTGAAGTCATCTAATGATCGAAAATTGATGACTTTGGTGGTGTTTTAGAAGAAACAACAATTCGACGAAGAAGAAGAGAAAGTCGAGAAAGAAGAAGAGAAAGCCATGGAAGAATTAGGAGAGAAGAAGTGGTACTAGTTGTTAGGTACCAGTTTTCCAATTTGTAGTTAACATTTCTAAAAATATTTGCAATTTTTGAAATTGCGCTTTAAATATGATGATGAACTGATTTTCTACAAGGATGATTGTTATGATTGAAATGCTTATTCAAGAATAAACTATAAACTTAGATAATCGTGATCTAATTTAATAATTTTGAAAACCTAGGAGATTATGGGTAGTTTATAAGTATCAGCTATTAGTATTAGTTTTAGTTGTCGGTAGCAGTTTTTAGGTACCAGTTTTTTGGTAGCAGTTTTTAGGTATCGGTTTTTAGTTACCGGTAGCAGTTTTTAGGTATCAGTTTTTAAAGTTAAGAGTTATCGGTAGTATGTAATGGCAGCAGGTGGTGTTGGGGGTGGCGGCGAGGCTGGTGGTGCAGGTGGTGGCAGTGGGTGGTGGTGCGACGAGTCATGTTTGAAAATTTTGGTAGTTGGCCCTTATGACTAATTTTGAAAGAATATTTGTACTTAGCACTAACTTTAGGACAATGTTTGTTCTTGTGGCCAAAATATTAAGGTTGTGCCCCTGAGGCTAAAAATTTTTTTGTCCTTCATACAAAAAACTCCATTATTTATTTCAAAGCGCTACAGTATCTTCCTCTGCGCGACTACAAAAGCTCGACCACGTTCTAGTGCCACACGTTTTTGCTTGCCATCGCCAATCCTCGCTTCCATCCTCCGATCCACCATCGTCATGATGTCTGTGTGCCAAGCCGGAGCCTACCGTATCCCTTTGACAACCCAAACTTCGCCACGCCGCCACCATATTTTCAGAACTAGGGTTCGTATTCCCAGTGATTTCTTATTCCATATGGTCGATCAGACCCCATAGTGGCAACCAACTTCATCTCCTCTACATAGCCATGCTCTCAGATCATGGTATAGTAGTTGTCCCATTATTTGATTAAAATGGTCGATCCTAATTTTATGAACTTTTGACATGTCTTTTGGTCAACCATAACCCCAAACAATGAATGAACACCATCAATGGATTCGTGTCGTCAAGGACTACAATTTTATTATATAATATATGTCTAGCTTGGAACATTTGTATATTTCTCACGTTTTAATAGGAGGTTAACTTTCGCTAATTATGATCGATCAAAATTAACTTTTTAATTAACTAGTCATGGCATATTATATTCCAATCGGGTATGTATATGGAAAAAATTAGTTTTCAATTATAATTTGATGTACGATCATAGGATATGAATTGCTAAGTCCTACCAATATATACGCAAATATGAAAAATCCTACTCACCGATTAGCCGTGCATCTCCTCTGATTTGTATAGGTCCTTTCTTTCCTTCGCTGTCCAGAATTTTCATGCCTTCAAAGATGCAAATTTCGCAATAGCTTCCATTTATTTGCGTAGCTCTCTTCGTAGTAATCGATTTCATATATTAATTTGGATTTGATTTGGTGGATTAAAAATTGATTTGAAGGATTTATAATTGATTTGGGAATTAAGGTTTCAGAAGTGGAGGCAAGATTATTTTAAAAAAAGGAACATGGTTAGAGATTATTTATAGGCTGAAAAATATAATATCTAGACTAAAATCTTAAAATTAATATATTGCGAAAATGCCACTAGTTTGATTTTTTTCTAATTTCTAGAAATTTACTGTTATTCCCTTTATGTTAACATTATGATTTTCTCTTTTTAATTTAATTTTCTAATTTCATAAAATTATGGGATGTTACATTCTCTTTCCATAAAAAAAATTCATCCCCGAAATACTCCAAGGCGGATAATGCAACTCAAATTATAGTGTGTAACATACAAAACAAACATAGTTGCATTCATCTAGCATCAAGCATACAGTACAAGTGAACCAAGAGTATAATATACATATGGTAAATAAAATATAATGAATGAGGTAAGTGAAAATGCAACTAAATGGGCCTCCTATACGAATGCAAATGTAGTGCAACCAATATGTACACAAACATCGTAATATACGAATATATATATGTATGTATGTATGTATGTATGTATGTATATGTATGTATGTATGTATATTTCTGTATGCATCCATACATCCATATGTTACATCAATATCAAAGTGCACGTAAATCAACACATCCATAAAAACAGTCGGTAAAGGCATATATAAATGAACAATAGATAATATATATAAAATTATCCAGCACAAGTTAGAACACTTACCATGGGAATCTATCTTTGGCTGAAATGTATATACATATAAGTCAACATGATATAAACTAAACTGGTATAATCGAGATAAAGCAACCAAATCATGTCATAAGGACATGCATATAACCAATCCTAACATCGATACATACATGTCTATTTTAATGAGCTAGGTAAAACAACCATGCAAACAAACAATGACCTAATCAGCAACTAATCTACAAACTAACCAAAAGAGAAATCTATTGAAAGAGAGCTCGTAATGAGAAACTCAGATTTCCTCCTCGAGTTCCTACGTACGCTCGTCCAAACCTTTTCTTTGTCGTACTTGGACTAACTTAATTTCCTCATTGTTATATCGTACCATATCATGTCCTAAGATGTGAATACACCTATAGAGTATTTTAGACTCTATCTCTACATTCACCGCATAAGCCAAGCAGTCTCCACCATAACCACTAAATCACCAGCGTACGTTCGTAGGTAGGATAAATATAAAACATATGAACATTCGCCAACTTTTCAAGAAGCCCACACATACATGCTGACTTCTCCACTCTCTATAAAATTGAGAAAGGCCCAACAACTTATGGCGCTAGCTTTCCCATAAAACATATCTCAATAGTGAGTCCCTTCCATACCTAGCTATCCACTACGAACTCTATGTATGTAATAACCCGCACTTTTTGACACACCGATCCAATGCTTAGGGTGACTTTCAGACTTGCATCATGCTGAGAAATACGAGCTGTTGGTTTTTTTACTTAAGGGTAAATTCTAAGACATTCTGTACTTTTAGATCTCACGTCGAAAGGAATTAAAATATAAGTACTAAAAATAAAAAAATTAGAAAAGCGTTCTCCAAAATACTTAATTGTCACATACATTGTTTTCAAAGCATGATAAAAGTTTGATAAACATTTAATACAATAAGTGACTACATAAGGAACAATGAAAAATATAGGAACTCCAGGTTTAGCTAATTTCTCCATGTATTTTGCTTAATCAACTGCAAACCTGTCATCTTATGGTGGAGGAAAAATAAAATGAAACGAGTAGATCCGACAAAGGTCTTCTGAATGAGTACATGCTTAGTTTGTGGTCATCATATAGAGTTGATTTTAATACTACTCTGTGTGACCTCTGGTGTCCTACAAGTGTCTGTTAATTACTTGGTTTCTTTACTCAAGAGCTTTTACTTGATACACACCTACACTAATAACTAATGCAGGCTTCTACAAGGATCGAACTACAGATTGAACACAATAACTAATGCTCGGCTAATAACTACTAAAACTTCTCCAACATAGGCTCACCCTATAATTTTTCTCGTATGGGACTACATTCGTACATTACAACTAAGCGTAGTTATCTCACATAGGTTTCTCTACAATTTTCACATGGGAATAAATTTCCCAACTCTAGGACTACACGTGCCGCAAATACGCATTAATGGGGAGCCCGCAATGCCAACAAAGTGAAGTTTCATATTGTCTGCGTTTGTGTGCACCTCTTGATACTAGTTTACACTTCTTATTGCATGTGTAGGGATTTATCAACAACATAGCATCATGTCGCATCAATTATCCATGAATGTGAAGAAACTCCCGTTGTGCCAACAAATAAACTTCATCAGAAATCAGTCAGTGTTGCGGGTCCACTATAGAATCTCATACAAGTACCATTTGTGAAAGAATCGCATCTAGTCGAATAATCAACCCCCGCTGGATAAATAGCATTTATCCAGTCTGTAACGTCCTAACATCCTCTCACAGGGAACTAGCTTCCCTACTATTTCTAACATACATTTATATATATAATATATAAACAATTATCTATTATAACCTTGGCCTTCGACCGAGGTTCAACTTGTGTTGGATAGACGCTAACCGGTCAACCGCCATACAGTAGAGTAGTTGACCACTTACTGTCGATCGCTCCCATTAAAGCAGTCGATTGATCATTGCCAATTAAGGATTTTAACTATCCATTGTTTATCTGTTAATTAGTGTATTAATCCCGTTCGTTTTCCAAATCCATTGCAACAAATATTTTCATACAGTAATTCTAGTTGTAATTAACCAACGTGCAAATATAAATTTTATAATTATCCAACATTCCATATTCAATTTTGATTTGCAGATTTAGGTGAATTTACAACAAATTAGTTTTACATGGCATTGCTATTAAAATCCCAGGTAGGTTCGTTACTGCAAATTTGCATATTATGTTTACAGATCTAGGTTATAAAAGGAGTATTATGCTTATATACTAACAATTGAATTTCGGTTTAATCATACAATGTTTACAATGTGATTTCTAACAACCTAGATCAAATAGGGTATATGAAATTCAATTGTATGTAATCATCTTATTTAAATTGAACCCGCTCACCTTCACACCAAAACTACCACTTTCTTTTAGCGCTTGGAATCACCTCCGTTTGGTATGGACCTTCCCTTGATTTGATTTATCTTCTCTTCTTTTCCTTTTGATTTTGATTTTGATTTTATTTTTGAACAAATTTTGTTTGAATAGAAAAGAATTTGGCAGAGTTTTGGTATACTGTTTATTTTCTGGTGGATTAGGGTTTAGGTTAACAGTGTATTTATAAAGAATTTGGATTAGTAGTGACTGTTGATTTACCCTAGAAGAATATTTGCTTACATCTAGCATGTCCATAGTTACTTTGTCCCCAAGTAAAAATATTTGGTTAAATATGGGCCACTGGCCGCTTGAAATTCTCGATCTAGGACGCCAACCGGTTGATCGCTACTTGTCGACCGATGACTCCTAGGCCGTTAATCACTTTTTATTTGTTTAGTTAATCAATTTATAATTTAATTTAGCTATTTAAATATTTTAAATTACGAACTTTCAAACGTTCCTAAATTCTTTATATTGGCTCCGATTTCAAAGTGTTATATGCGAAAATTACCTAGAAAATCGATACGAACGCAAGGTGCAAATTTCGTAGCCAAATTCGGACATTTGTAAAAAAATCCCTTGTTATATTTTAAAATTAATTATTTTATTAAATTCCTGCTTAAATTTTCCAGAGTTTTACATTCTTCCCTATTAAAAGGATTTCATCCTCGAAATCTCTATGGACAAAAAATGTAACTCATGAATACAAAGTCAATAACTACAACCATCTACTCGGCCATCACCTACCGGCAATCATTGTCCTTAGTTAAATTTATAATGCAATATGTATATGCAAGCATGTAATGCATGCGAAACTATACTAATTCAAAGAGTAGGAGGTCTCCTAATCTAGTCGACCTCTTGTCATGAAAGTGCTCATGCCCTGCATCCAAGATGTATGCAATATCCTATGTAAATATACTTGCAATTCTATTTGTATGTGCAACCATTTAATCCAAATGCAGCAACCATATGCATATAACTCAAAAAAATAAAACAAATAAACAAGTAATGGTGTGATGGTTTGTACTAACTAAGGGATATGCTTACCCAAGTGTGCACAAAACCAATCCAATATATCTACTAGTATCCATCGTCCAAAACATGTCCTAACGCAACGTTGACATCCATTTCTAGCATCCAATTGTCCCTATTATTGGGTATACTAAGCCAGAACCAAAATATAAAAGTAATATGTACTTATCTAACTAAGATGGAACCATACCAAAAAATAGTTTTGGATGGGTAGCTTAGATATTCTTCTCAAGCTCTCATGTACTCTTAACTGGGTCGTCTTCCGATTGGACTCTAACCAGTTTAATTATTTCATCATGGAGTCGCGTTGTCCCATGCCCAATGGTATGAGTGGGTGCATGGAAAACACGAGACTCACCTATTTCTTCAACTTTCCCTAACTAACATGGCATAACATGTCAAAATCCTCCCTTTTGACCCTCGAAAATCGACATAAATACGCTCATCATATAACATGCCGAACGATCGAGTGCCGAAAAGACAGATTGTTGAGGAGAAAGAAAGGAGGTAGAAGAAGAAGAAAACTAAAACAAAACAGAATCTGACAACGGACAGAACAATATGTAATATCAATAGCTCTTTATACACATCAAAACTGTAACATACATATTTCACATTAGATTACACAAACCAATAATTACCAGCCTGGACAATTATAACAACCTGCCCTCACAATTTGCTGGCAATTTCGAACAAAACACTACGACGGTAATAAGCAAGTACGAGTAATACATCTTTGTCATCCAGCTCGTCTCCTAAGCTCTATAGCATCCTAACTTGAACATGTAATACTCGGTCTGACCCGAGCATTATAATAAAATAACACCTGAGTCGGTTTGGAAAATCAGCGTGAGAAAATACACTCAATTTAAATTATTAAAGCTATCAAATCCTTCTAAAATTAAAGGTATCTTGTAAGACCATTCCATAAATAAACACGATGGATTTTTACCTTACGATAACCAAAACATTTCATATCAAAATCATCTGATATTATAATAGTGTCTAAGTACAAATGCTTATTCAAATAGTTGAAATGCTTGCACCTCACATTCCAATATAGTTGGGCATAATAAAACCATACGGCACTTATTGGAGAATGGATTCCAACTGAAAGACTAGGCACTGGGGTACCACCTGTCGTAGTACATGTTTAGAAACACTGTACCGAGGACCATGCTGAGATCCTCTGCAACACAAGACCGGACTATTCCTGACCTGGATAGACCGACTATGCTATCACCTTGGGTGTTTCCACCCTTTTCGAGCTCCTTTCACATGTAGTGATAATATCCGAGGTTGTCTAGAAATGTGATAGACATACCCAGCTTGGGTGCTACCCACTTAGCTTTGCTGCATCCCCCCTGATTTTCAGTCATTCCCGATTGATAAGGCTAGAGGCTACGATTACCATTTTAGAAATATTCACTTAGAATTCTCACTGTCCTCCAATGACAATGTACCGATAGCATTCATCCATATAAGTCTGTTTCCGGTCCGACCGGAACCGAAGGCACTATTCCTACTACATCCATTTTGGAATCACCCTCCGGATTAGTAGCGATTAGCCCTTGCACTTCACTGCTCCATCTTCGACTCCATGCTCTTGTCTTTATTATGAAAACATACTCGTTAGATAGAAGTGGTTTTCGGATCACAAATCTAATCTCGGTCTCTTCGAAACAACGTTCGCTATTTCCGGTAAACTCAACCTCGGTTCTCTAGGAAATAAACAAACGAAAATAATATCAGAGATCGCCTCCTAACCGTTAGTGGACGGATTCCCTTATAAATGTCCTAGAAGAACGAAACATGTTTACATGTACAGTATAGCACCTCGAACAGTAACTGTACCATACAATTTCCGTACTTCTTTCAGATATTTCCAAAGTTATATTTGGGTCCAGATTTGATAGTCTGTTATTTAACTATCAAATAAAACAATCAATTCAACCAAACATTCCATTTCCCACTGAAAAGATTAAATCTCTTTTTAATTTAATTTTAAATTCGTAAATCTCTTTATCTAAATTACACATACTTATCTTATCTAATTTAGTAAATTTACAAACCATCTTTACAAAAGTATTTGATAACCCTTTTAAAATAATGTGGAAAGTACCACTGCGGTATCAAACCATGGATCACAGCTCAATGGTTACCATTATTAAATTATAATAGTGTCTGTTATACAAATAATAAATTAAATAGATGAAATTGTTAACATTATTAAATTCCAGCAATACTAGGCTCCAGAAACGAAATGGCAGGCACGTATTGGATATTGGATTTTTATACAATGACTTGGTAAAGGGACTACCTTTCCGAACCAACACAATACACCTCTAAAGCGATGTACCTAGGGAGCAGATACTACCCCCCTAAACCAACACAAGACCAGCCTACCTATACCTGGATAGTACCGGATATGTCATCACTCCGGTCATTACCGACCTTTATCTGTGGCCACAAGCATACATCAACAATAATCAGATATACGACATCATAGCATGTAAATATATATCTATAAGAGTGATGATATCTCCTAATTGGGAGCGACCCACTTAGCCTTGTGGCTTCTATCCCTGCTTCAGTCATTTTTCGAGGAGTGAGGCCAAAAGTGGTATCGATTACCTTTCACATATCACATCATCTTTAAATGCCACATTGTCATTTCCGTTGACTACTAATTGCCTTCCACAAAAATACAACGCTTGAGCTCGTACGTCTCAAGGAAGGGCGTTAAGATAAGAGAACTTGCCTTCTCCGCCACCAAACAAATGTACGTTTGTAAAAACCAATGTACGTAATCATAGAAATGCAATATCAGACACTCGTCCGTATAAGTTGTCCAGGAATAGGACAAACCAAAGGTACTTTCCTACCACATCCTGTCGAAAAATCTCTAGGATTAGTAGCGAATAATCCTTGCATTTGATATTTCATAATGAAGAGACTACTACTACTATTATATGTGTATTGGGATTTTAACCCCAAACGATCAATACGCGATCCTTCACTATGAAAATCCTAAATATCAATATCAACGACCAACCTGTACAATCGTCGTATAAATGTTGGTCCGAAGTACTTTTTAGATAAATCTAATCCCGGTCTCTTTGCACCAACAAAGCAAAAGCGTTTCTCAACTTCACATAGAAACTAAGTCTCATGACTTATCACGTCTCCAACTTTCAAGTTGCTATCCTTCGGCCAAGAAGGAAGCTCGATAGATGGGAGTAATCACTCTGCATTACACGAGTCACCATTCTCAACACAAACGATAATCAAGCCTACACAGCTAGTTATGTACTAAGTGTACGACTAATTAGTTTCTACATCAAGTCGAAAAACTAAAATGGCCAAATTTGATAGTCGATTATTTAAATATCAAAGCAACAAACAAAATCTAGCATATAAGTAGTCACTCGGCCTGATTTCATTAACCGTTTATAATTCAAAACACTTCCTAATTATTCACTTTAAAATATCTTTAAAAGATAATATTCAAACCATTTCACTTGTTGGATATTTGGAAAACATTTTCCTACACTTATTTTAATATATAAGTAAATTCAAAACTTATTTTATTTTCAAACCATTTAAATTTCCTTTTTATAATATCACTTTCCAAAACATCCATTTAATTTAAAAGATTATTCACTATCCAAAATCGTGAATATAATTCTATTGCCAAATTCATTACTTCTAAATATTTAATTTAAAGGATTATTCATTGTCCAAAATCATGAATATATTTACTTATCCAATTCATTATTTCTACGCATTTAATTTAAAGGATTATTCATTGTCCAAAATCGTGAATATATTGCTTTAATAAACTTTCATATTTAACTTATCAAATTAAATTGATTTCACATTTATAAAACAACATTTACAAATTCTATTTATAATTCATAAACACTTCCATATATAAAATTACTTTTTAACAAATTTCCATTCCTATCTCATTTATAAGTCAAAATCCAATTATAAGTTAATTTATTATAAATCTCAGTTTCATTCTATTGTAATCTCACTATTTATAAAGTCTGTTATAAATTCATTTCCAAATATTAATTACAAATCCATATACAAATTTGATTACAATCCCATTTCTAATATATATAGAACACCGTTTATAAGTTCATTACTTTTATTTATAAAATATCCATTTTATAAATCTTATATACAAACCATTTATAATGAATTCAAAATTCTCATTTTAATTTATTTTAACAAAATAGTTAGCTTCACATATCAAAAATCATATTTTAATTATATTTCACAAAACCATAATTTTTATAACATAAAAAATTATAACTTTTATTTATTTAAAATAAATCCATTTCTTTAACAATTCAAAATTTATTTGCACATATATATATTCTCAAAATCACTTTGAAATCCTTTTTAAATTGAAATAACCATTCTTAATATTTTAAATTTCCAAAACATGGCCTAATGCGGCAAAAGTGCTAAATAAGCAGATTCACATCAATCATTGTATACAAACATCATATATCACATGACAACAACATATATAATAATATTTGTAAATGAAATGAATACTGGTGAGGAATCCAGTTGGATCCCTCCAACCTGTCACCTGTAACAAATATGCATATTAGAAAATATGTACAACGTCAGCTTTGAGGCAAACAGACGTACAAAGGGTCGTCCGCTTATAAACAGAAACGTAAAGGGTCTCATTGTTAAAATATGCGGGAATATATCCAAACCAATCAACATATATATATATATATAATATCTCATCCAAACAATCATTAATCATCATAAATAAAATTTATTCTCACTTATATAAAAACATAAGGGAATTCGAAAGAGTGAGTGTACTCACTTTGGTTGCAGTCGTCGCGATAGCAATTTATTTCAATTAAAATTAAACGAGCATTTGATTTTAATCAAAATTTTCAATAGCTCTAAATCTATCCAAACTAGCTCTAAAAGGTTGTGCTTGGCAATACGAACCGAACGCAACTTGTTTCATCCAATTTCGACCTCGTATGAAGAAGTTATTGTAATTATAAGATTACACAATTTCATATATAATATAATTTCAATTTTTTTATTATTAAACCTTTATAAAAATCAGAGCCGTTGACGCATGATTTTATATTCCACCAGGCATCGATGCGAGCATCAAAACCCACCACGCACATTCGTATTATCCCATGCCTCTCTACCTACGATCATCTTTGCAATGATTAGGGATTGTCATACAATAGACCATCGCGAGACACGCCATCGATCAAAGCCTCGTGAAGCTTGGCCCTCCATCCACCTTGATTTTCATGCTCGAACAATGGCGGTTCAAACTGAAATTGCCAACAATCTTCCACCTTGATTTCGATCATAGCCGTTCATATTGAAGACTCTACAATTCTCGTTTAGGAAGTTTTTGGTAATATGGGATGGATCGAGAGAAAAACGAGGAGGGAGGAGGAGCGTTTTCGGCCATTGAAATAATGGTGGCGGCTGTAACCCTAGGGTTAGGTTTTGTTTGCAAATGGAAAAGGTGATGGTCTTTTATATAAAATTTTCGTACACTATTCATCCGAAAAAAATTCGAACTCCAATCAAAATGTGCCACCTGGTGTTTATAATGTTTTACCCCTAATCCGAACATTATGGAATATATATCGAAAGCCAATTCCATCGTATTTGGAAGATAGGTTTTCGAATCAAATTATTTTAACTAAAAATTACTTAAATAAATTTCTATGTGTTTCAGCTTCGTACGACCAAACCGTAAGTCTGATTGACACGAAATTTGAAATCCTGTTATACTATAACATTACGGATCCAATGAAATTGGTTTCGTCAAAATCCGAGATAGTGTGAAAAATGGCCATTTTTACACGTTAATTACATATTAAAATTTCCAATCTTTATAAATTAACTTTTAATTCAATTTTAAAAGTTCACCAACTATATTCAAATTCAAATAGCATTTAAAACAACTTTAGAAATCATTTTCATTCTTATTAAATTAAAATTTCAATTATTTCTGCAATTTCGAATATTAAATTAACAATTTAATTATCCAAATAAATCACTATATTCGAAAAATAAGACATTCAACTTATAAAATTCACTTTTAAATATTTAAAGCCAATCAAATATTCTAAATTCAGATGACTAAAAAACTGGATCGTTACAATGTCACTACTGCAGACATCAACTCCATGTGTCCCTATCATTGTATGCTTTCTGCCTATCTTTTGCGGTCCTTGTCCTTCAATGAATCGAATCTACTTTTTAAATACTTCTAACTAGACCATCCTTCCAACTGCCCTTATCAACCTTTATCACTGGCATAAATCTTCAATCCAAATGTATATGCACAGGTAACCCTCTGCAATCCTTGACACCAGCTCAAATGATGTTACCACGCTAAATAACTTGAGCATAAGTATGCTCCCATGAACATCTGGCCCCATGCAATCCTCAATGCATAACCATACTACCTTAAATCATCCAGTAGTATACCTAATCACTCCATCTTCTAGATACCAAGTGAGACAACCTGAAAGTGAACTCTATATCCTCCCATGGTACTTTCTACTTAGCTCCTTGCTATTTCACCCAACGGTGTCTAAGCCTGGTGATTTCTTAAATTATTGAAGATAGCATAACTTCTTCCCACTTTGATTCGACTTAAGCTATTTTCTTATGATTGGTTTCTTCAATCCTTCAACAATCATGTACCAAGGTATCACATTTATAGTCTGCAGGGATCTATCCTAAGTTCTACAAGTAAGTATGTACTAAAATGTCCTATTAAGGTAAATTTGGTCTGTTTTCCTATTTAAAGCTAACAATAAAAGTTCTAAAATTAATTGAAGTTGCAACCTAAAATTATTTTAGCATTTGAGGGTAATCACCTAAATGATACTTTGTTCGCATGCAACACAAACAACGTATTCTAAGTTCAGTCTTCCATGAATTTTATTAAGTAAACAGTCTTTCAATCCAAGGGATAATTGAAAAGAATCCTTTGTATCCTTTCCTTCAAATCTCACCAAAAAAATTCAGATCTTACTTTCTTATGAAAATCGCCTTCGCATTCTCAATGCGTGTAAATAACAATATCCTTTTCTTAATGGAGACACAAACTTGAATTAACCATACCTTACAGAACCTTGACTACAATTTTATCTAGGATACTTTTGTAGTTTGAACTTCCAAAAATTTACCATTCCTTAAATTCGTCCCATAAATGAGACCTTTTTACCCAAACGTAATCTCTTATCACTTTATTCCAATTATTATATGGTTAAGGCAATTCAACATGGAATGATGCCTTGCCATTTTAGTACAATAAACATAATAACTAGACATTTTTGCATTTTAATGCGTTGGAATTGCATCTTTTTCCAAAAGGAACCGTGAAAACTGTAGCTTTCCATAAATTATCTAAAATAGGATTTGTGTTACGTTTAAAATCATAAGAAATTACCTTTTTTGTAGTTATTGAAATAGACGGCACAACATATGGTAACCATTCTTATTTTGTATATCTCTTTCTTTTGGGTATATTCCTTGTTATTTCAAACGATACACTTTTATGCAAAAACTGGATTATTTATAGAAAGTTATATTACTACACACTTCATTTCAATGAATTAAAATACTACTTAAATATCACTCCAATTTATAACAACTTCCAATTTGTGTTTACTAGCCTATATTACTTACCCAACAAATTCAGAATTACCATGTAGTTTTGTTCATGAATTATCTCATAAATTTAGAGACTACATCCTCTTTATATTCCATATTCAAGTATATGCAATATTCAACCCTACAATTCCAAGGTTTACATTTAGGCATACGTGGAACACAACTATAATGATATAAATCCAGTAATATATATTGAAAAATAATTATTTCCTGCTCACGTCCACCTGGACCGCTTGTCTTCAGGGGAACAACAGAATATATGGACAACGTAGCCTACAGATATTTTATTCTTACCTATATGGCACCGACCATGTTGATATAGCATCGAGCCTATACTTAACGTTCCATTTAGATTGCCAAGGAAATGCCCATTTGTTACTTAACACCCCCTATAAAAATTGAAGTAGATCCTAATTAGCCATTTTACACTTCAAACTGACAAACTTCTTACATCTATGGCATTCTCTGATATAATAAAACATCTTGGCATACTCTTTCCTTATTTTCCAAATCATACTTTCCAAACTTCCTCACTCAAAGATTCTACAATTGAAACCAAACTTGGGTAGAAAGACAGAAGGTGGTGTTCACTCTTCACTATTACATATAGTTCGACCTAGTACTACATCCTTCCAATTCAATTATTGATTAAAAATGTGACTAAATTGTCATGTTACTTCTTATCTCTGTCTTAACCATTTCAATGCTTTCAAATTCCATAGTGAAATTTGTCCTAGTAGGTTGTTTAATCTTATTTATCTATCTTCAATCTATTTCTTTCCATTTTTAAGTTTAGATGATAGTTATAATATTTTCATTTTACCTTTTTAAATCAAAACCTTTGATTTTAACATCATTTCCACAGAAGTAGTAAGTTTAAAAACTGTAAAACCCTTCATCCATTTTTCTTTTAACAAACGTTTCGTTTAATTAAACTATCGAATACGGTTCAGTTTAACTTAGCAAAATGTATATAAAACACACTTTTATAAAATTTTCTTTTATAAACAAGGAATTTTCACAAAAGTGTAATTTTCAAGAAATTTGGTATTTTAACTTACTATTATTATTTCAAAGTATGGCAGAAACATTTATAAGAGACATTTTCAAGCACTGACCATTTCTAATTTATAAAAGAGGTTCAAAAGCTAGGTTTTACTTACTTCTCTGGTTTTTTTCAAAAGTTTAATTATCAAAAGAAAAGTACATATTGAGGGTAAGTACAAAAATGTTCCTAAAAGATAAAACAAAGGTATTAAGACAGTTATTGAAAATTTGCTTTTTATTAAATTCTTTCATTTTACCTTTTAAACAAATTTCATAAGGTTCGTCTGATAAAATCATAAACCAACCTATCATTTTTCTTCTTTTTTGAAATGTCGAACATCTACTGTTTCTAAATTTTAGAAAACATTTTCATTAACTTATAACTTAAAATGGAGTAGATAATAGCAGCCTAATTACACCAGCCCACTTATACCTAATAATGCTTTAAGCGCACAAGGTTTCTGTCCTTCTTTTCAAAGATGATTAACTCATATTTTAATTTCCAATAACGTGTCCAACTTCAATATGGAAATGCTTTAGCCATATCCTTAAGTATGTAGGAGTCCTTGCAACTACTACCAATATGAGAATTGGGCTTCCACTTTAACCATGGGAACTTGCATTATGTTTGTAAAGTCCTCATGTTCACCTTACGCTTTATCGACATCATATTCTTATTACATGGGTCCCGTGGTACTAATCATCTTCACTCGTCCTTAAATCCATAATTTACTTGCTACTACTAGTTGGTATAGGAAACCTCTAATAGCATCTCTTTATGGAGTAAATCATAATTATCGTGAAAAGTTTATTTTTCATCTCAAATGTTTAACCTTAACAGTTATTCTAACCATATTGTTTGCTTATACAGGGATAAGCTAACAACTACCTTATGAGTCAAAATGTGTACGGTGTGATGTATTAATATACATATTATAAAATTATAATTATGCTCCCTTGGTCGGGTTAGGTTCATCTTATCTCCTTACTTATAGATACTGATGGAACTATATAGAGATGATCATGCCTAGAATCTTAACAGCCTTAGCCGAGTCATTCCCGTAAAAATTACTCATTCTCACTATCACATATAGTAATAATAGAGATAATTGATTGTGCTTATAATAAATCTTTGAAAAACCATATAGATATTCTCTCTGAAAACATTTTAAAAACTTATTGAAAAACCTTTTGGAAAAAATTTCATGTACATCGCTTAATATGTGCCTAAGTCCTAAGGACTCTTAAACATAAGCTTTGATACCAAATGTAACAACGCACTTCTCAACATACTGATCCAAAGCTTATGGTGATTTTGGGACTCATGTCATGCCAATAAATACGAGAAATTGGTTATTTTCTTTATTACAGAGCATAATTATAAGAGTAAATTCTAAGACATTCTACATTTTTAGATTTCACAACGGAAGGAAGTAAAATATAAGTACTGAAAATAGACATTTATGAAAAACATTCTCCAAAATACTTAATTGTCCCATACGTTGTTTCCAAAGCACAATACAAGTTTGACAGACATTTAGTACAATAAGTAACTACATGAGAACAAAAAAAATAGGGAACTCCAACGTTTATCCCCTTTCTCCATGTAACTGCAAACCTGTCATCCTATGGTGGAGGAAAATGAAAGAAAAGGAGTAGACCAAACAATGGTCTGGTGAATGAGTACATGCTTAATATGTAGGGATCATATGCAGTTGAATTTAATACTACTCTATGTGACCTAGGTGTCTTACAAGTGTCCATTGATTACATGGTTTCTTTACTTAAGAATTTTTACTTGATACACACCTACATTAACAACTTATGCAAGCTTCTACAAGGATCGAACTACAGATCAAATCTCAATAACTAATGCTCGGCTAATAGCTGCTAGAGTTTCCTCAACATAGGATCAACCTACGATTTTTCCCGTATAGGATTATATCTCACACACTACGACTATGCGTAACTATCTCACAGAGGTTTTTCTAAAATTTCCACAAGGAAATAAATTTCCCACGACTACGACTACATGTATCCCAATTATGCATTGAGTGGGAGCCAGAAATGTCGACTTGCAAAGTTATTATCGTCCGCATCTATCTCCACCTCTCAATAGTAATTTACGCCTCTTATTGCATGCGTCGAGAACCATCAACAACACGTCACGTTGCATCAGGTATCCATGAATACCAAGGAACTCCCGCTATGCCAGGCCCGCATATTCATCGTGCATCAGTTGGTGTTATGCATGCAGTATAGAATCTCCTATGAGTTCCATTTAGGATAGAATCGCCCCCAGTCGAATAATCGACCCCCGTTGGATAAATGGAATTTACCCAGTCTGCAACATCTTAGCGTCCTCTCATAGGGAATTAGCTTGTCCATTTATGTATATATAATATATATGTGATTATCTATTATTTATAACCTAGGCCTTAGTCTGAGGTTCAACCTGCGCTAGATAAACGCTAACCGATCGACCGTCACACATTGGAGCGGTCGATCGCATAATGTCGACTGCTCCAGTTAACGCGGTCGACCGATCGTCACTAATTAGGGTCTTTAACTATTCATTATTTATTTGTTAATTAGTGTATTAATTGCATTCTTTTTCCAAATCGATTACATAAAAGATTTTCATATAGTAACCCTAATTGTAATTAACTGACATGTAAACATAAATTTTGCAATTATCCAACATTCCATATTCAGCTTCGATTTACATAATTATGTTAATTTACAGCAAATTAGTTTAATATAGCTTTACTGTTAAAATCTCGGGCAGGTTAATTACCGTAAATTTGCATATTATATTTATAGGTATAGGTTATAAAAAGGGTATTATGTTCATATACTAACAATTGAATTTCCAGTTTAATCATACAGTGTTTACAATTTTATTTCTAACAACCAAGATCAAAGGTGTATGTCAAATTCAACTGTATATAATAATCTTATTAAAAACGAACCCACTCATCTTAATACCAACGCTACCCCTTTCTTTTAGCGCTTGAATCACCTCCATTTGGTATAGACCTTCCCTTGATTTGATTTATCTTCTCTTTTTTCCTTTGGATTTTTATTTTTTTCATTGAATTTTGGTTTGAAGAGAAAATAATTTAGCAGAGTTTGGTATATTTTTTATTTTTTGATGGATTAGGGTTTAGGTTAGATGTGTATTTATAGAGATTTTGGATTAGTACTGACCGTTGATTAACTATAGGGGAGTATTTTCTTACATCTAGCACGCCCATCAGTTACTTCGTCCCTAAGCACAAATATTTGGTTAAATCTGGGCCATTTGTCACTTGAAATTCTTGATCTCGGACGTCAACCGGTCGATAGCTACTTATCGATCGGTGACGCCTAGGCTGTCAACCATTTTTTGTTTATTTCTATAAATTAATTTCTAGATAAATTTAGCTATTTAATTATTTTAAATTATGAACTTCCAAACATTCCTAAATTTTTCATATTAACTCCGATTTCAAAGCATTACATATGAAAATTGCCTAGAAAATCGTTATGAATGCAATGGTATAAGTTTCATAATCAGACTTGGATGTTTGTAAAAATTTAATTTTTGTCCTTGTTATACCTTAAATTAATTTTTTTTAATTAAATTCTTACTTAAATTTTCCAAGGTGTTACAATATACATGCCTATCCTTTGTGGCTTCCATCCCTTAGTGTACCATTGAGGTGCTTCTAATCATACAATGTCCAGGTATCGCTTTAATTCAAACAGATTGCACTACTAGCATATTTCCATTATCAAATACCTTTAGTAATATATCATATCGCTTGCTTCTTCATCATTTGACATACCTCGCTAAATTTGTTCTTTAAATCTATGGGCACTACAACACGATATCAGATGGTATCTTACCTTTAAGCGGACTAACATTTAGGATTCATAAGTGAACCACCAATTCCATCACTGTTTAATTTATAGATATCACAAGTGGATGATCCTTTATTGGTGATGCGATATTACTACAACAAACTCAAATTCAAATTCTATTATTGTAAAAGTAGTTCAAAAATCATTTTTCTAGGTATAAAATTCCATAGTATTCTTTTACAAAAAAAATTAAGCATAAATAAATTCTTCTTTCTTCAAATCCAAAAAACTTAAATAAAATTTAAGTTTTATTTTTAAAATGTTCTTTATACTTAAAATCTTCGTTCAATCAAAACCATATTTGTTTCAAAACCCATAAAATATTCGTATCAAAATTTTAAATTCAAAATCCATAAAATTCCTTTTCAAAGAATTATAATATTAAAAACTCCTATTTTTCACGCTTGAATATAAACTTACTAAACAAAATTGGAAAAAGAATTCAAGCTTCATGCTTTTTAAAATGTCAGTTAAAAGTTCCAAAATTATATTATAAAGTTTATGTAACATCCCATAATTTTACCGTTTTGGATTTTTAATATTTAATTAATTTTAAATATTTAAATATTTGGTTTTTAAAGTTTAATAACTTGAATTCGAATATAAAGATTATTTAATTATTTGAATTATGAATTAAATATTTGAATTGTGAATTAAATATTTGAGTTATGAATTAAATATTTGAATGGTGAATCAAATATTAATTAAATGGATTTAATAGCCTTATTTAACTTCTTTTAATAAATAAATAATAACGGAGAACCCGTGTTATAAATTTATTTACTACAATAAATAGCTCGAATAAAGACTAAGAAATAAATTGTTAATAAAACGACTTGATTTTTATTGTAATATTTTTAATCGAATTTAATGGATTTTTCCATAATGTTTAATTTGGAAAATATTTAAATTATTGTTTGACGATTTTTCGGCAAACGATGCTATTTTTGAGATTTCGCATGATAAAATAATCTGTGTATTTTATTGTTGATTTGTGATCGTGTTTCATTTTGATGCATGATCGTATTTTTATTTGTTGTTTGCGGTTTGTACATGAACATATATTGGGAAGTCGAGTACCGTAGATATTTCATTTTAAAATTTAAAAAATATCAAATCAAATTCAAATTTTTATTACAATCCATCAATGTCCATTTGGCTTTTGATATGAAATGTTGTTCTTTTTAGCTTAGAAAAAATTCAAATTAGTCTAATTTTTCTTTTTATCCTTTCCTCTCTTTCCATTTCCCAATTTTTGCTCATTAGTTGACTTTATAGTAAAAGGAAAAATGGCATCTAACATTAAAAAACAAAAACGTAAGTTGTATCTTACGAAAAATTGTAACATTTGAATCTTTGAACTTGTGTGGTCATTATCTTTTATTCCATACAAGTGTGGTTACGTGCAGTTGAGATTTGTGATGATCAATATTTAGGCAGTGGAGCTAGGGTTCGTGGGAGAGGTTGATTTGGTCATCGGTTGGCTAAATGAAGTTTGAATTTGGGTTTGTCATGGGAAAGAGCTTCGATTGGAGAATTGTGGCATGGCCCAGTCATTTCTGGAGAAAAGCATCTCTAGGGTTTAGGTAAATGATGTGTGCAGGTTACATTTTGTAAGGAAGGGTCGCGCATTGATTTTTAGGTATAGGCATGTGGAGATCAGGGAGAGAGGAGCAACAGCGAAGACGGTTTGTCGAACAGATGTCCAGAGCTCCGCATCATAGGTAGATTGTGCATGAATTTTGGCATGCATTCATGTGCAGGAGGACGAATGGCATGTGCATTTAGGAAAGATGGATTAATAAAGTGATTAAGGTTAATGATTATTTAATTAAGTAATTAATTATTTCAATTAATTCAATCTTATCAAAATATATCTCGCTCATACAAGGTCGGATTTGGGCGCCCACAGTAGCGTTAGACTTATAGGAACGTTAGCTATGCATTGGAACTTATTTTGTTGGAGTTGGAGCTAGTTGAATTTTAGGCTAAAATTGGACGGTGCTCAATTTTAGACCAAATCGGAAAGCGAAAGCATCAACTAGAATTTCTATGAGTTTACTCGCCTTTAAATAAACTATATAATATATTGTCAAATGCTTGGATGATAATTTATATTGTTGTTTGGTTGTTTGGTTGTTTGGTTGTTTGTTTGGATTTTAAATTCCCCTTTGAAAAAAAGATGGTGCAAATAACCATTGTATTGCAGGGGACAAAACGAGAGGAAGTCGGAGTATACGTAACGAATAGGTTGCTATGGAACACTTCAAAAAATTCATACACATCTATCTAAATTGTTAGTCCCTGAGAAGTTGGTTTTGATGACAACAACCTCAGAATAAGATTATAAAATATAAATATTAACATTATTGTTTAGATAAATATGTATATGCATGATATATATATACAGGTACCAAAGAATGAAGACCGTACAGTATAGAGATTTAAGAACTGATAAACTCAAGATCGAAGATATCAAGATTCAAGACTCATGTGTATTAAGATTATCAAGAGTTCAAGATTTCAATATAAGTAATTTAGTTAGGAATTTTGTTAAAACTCCTAGAAAAGCACTAACATCTTAAAATCCATTTTATTCGTGGAATGGAATCCACTTCGAGCCCGTTAAAGGGATGGAACCCTGAGTAGGATGGAACCTACTAAAAATCTAGTGGAACTTTGTTTTCTATCCATTAACTTTTATTCAAACGTTTTACAAAATTATATCTTGTTTTCAAAATCTTCTTTTTTAAAATCAAAAACATCCATCCTAGTTTTAAAATACTTTAGCCTTAAAATAATCTTTATTTTCAGTATCAAATTATCATCGGTTTTAAACTATCTTTTAATGATAATATTTTTAACTTTTAATATTTATACTTAGATTTAGATATAAAATTATAATAAATTTTATATATACCAAAATATTATTCTCTATACTTATTTATGTATTTTAACTAGAGTTAAGTATATTTATAAAGTTTAAAATAGTTTTAATACGAGATAGAAGTTATTTTCAAAGAAAAACAAATTACCAAAAATAACTTAGGCCTGTCGACAACCCCAAGGGACCCTTGTCGACAAGCTGGTAGTTTATTTCAAAAGTTTGAATTTCAAAGGAAGTGTCTATTCGTCGTATCCTTTCACGAATGGGTATGGCTGTTGTTCTACTATAAATAGGGGCTGTTTTAAACGAATTTACATTCAGGTATATTCTCTGATTTCACTCCTCTTCTTCTTCCACGTTTCTTTATATACATTTTTACCATTACTCTACCGAAATCACCATTGAATCTAACTAGATCATCCTTGGTTTGATTCTCTATCACTATCTCAATAAGATCCCAGTGCTATTCAAAGTTATAGACTTCTTTGTAATCAATCGAGCGAGAAAAGGTGTGATTGTAGCTTGGAAAATCAATCGGGTGAACTTGTTGCCCGTAAAATCAAGTATCTATACCCAGAGGATTGTGAATCTGGAGCGGTGTACCTCATGGCCTTGAAATCGAGGGTGTAATTGTAAGAATTGATTTTGAAAGGAAATCCGTACTTGTGTTGTGGGACTGGATGTAGGGTAACTCCGAACCAGTATAAAATTCGGTATGTTCTTTCCTTTATTGCTTTTACTTTATATCTGCATCTGTGTTTGATTCTGCAATCATATTTGTGTCTGAATATTGCATACATTTGTGTTCAAATTAATATGAACTCAAAAAGAATTAGTAATTCCTTAGAACATTATTCACCCCCCCCTCTAGTGTTAATTCTAGCCTTATGATTTGTAATCCTCATTTCTCACATTTTGTATCGGAGCGAGGTTTTCAAAGTTTCATAATCAAAATTTTGAAAAATTTCAACGTGGCTACCAACACTGGTACTGTTACTACTACCAACACTAGTTCTATTACCCCTATCACTAGTTCATTTGTAGAAGGTCAGTCTACTGTCAGACCACCACTTTTTAATGGCAGTAACTATGCATATTGAGCATGTAGGATGAAAATATATTTACAATATGTAGGACTAGACACTTGGAAAATCACACAAACTGAATATTTTAAACCCATAACTGGTTTTGCATTGTGGACTGCTGAGCAAAAGACAGTCGCACAAAATAATTCTAAAGCTATGAATATTCTGTTTTGTTCACTTGATAGGAATGGATTTAATAGAGTGTTAGTTTGTAAGTCTGCATATGAAATCTGGAAAACTTTGCAAGTTACTCACGAAGGAACAAGCAAAGTTAAACAGACAAAGATTTCTATGCTCATAAATCAGTTTCAATTATTTAAAATGAATTCTAATGAGTCTATTCCATATATGTATAGTAGATTTTAGAATACTGTGCATTCTCTAATATTCTTGGGAAAGGAATTTTTGGAAGAAGATCAAGTCAGAAAAATCTTAAATTCTCTTACTCCAGAATGGGATCATAAGACACTTGCAATCGAAGAGGCAAATGACATCAGTACCTTAAAGATAGAAGAATTAATTGGAAATCTAATGTCGTTTGAAGTCCAAATGATTGGGAGAAGAAAAAGCAAAGCATCTGAAAAGAAATCAATTGCATTCAATGCATTGACCGATGGATCAGACTCAAATAGCGATAATGATGAAGAGATAGCCTTTATGACCAAGAACTTTTGGAAATTCCTAAAATACAGAAAGATGAATAATCTCGAGAGAAACAACTATAAAACCTCTGGTAATCAGAATGTAGTGCCAAACTATATCAAATGTTTCAACTGTGACGAACCAGGCCATATCAAAAGAGACTGTCCGCATCCAGATAAGCTAAATATTCCTATAAACAATGATTCCAGAAAGAAACGAAAACGTGCATTTACTGCTATTCTAGATGACTTAGACTCGTCCTCAAGCGATGATGATCAGAAGACAGATAATTGAAATACGCGTTTCACGGCAGTTCATGACTCCGATGAATTCAGAGAAACAGACTCAGAAAAAAGTACACGTTTACAATACATTGGTTGAAATTGCATGCTTAGAATTGGATGTTTGATTGGTTGATTTTGAATTGGTGTATCGTTTGAATTTTAAAAAATTTTATTTTTATAATTTTATTTTTACTATTATTCTATTATTATTATTATTATTATTAAATAGTATCATAATATTTTATGGAATATACTATAATTCTAGTAATATTCCAGATGTATATATAGACATTAAAAATAATAAATATATATATATATATATTAGAATACTTAAGAGAAATAAATCATGAAAATTCAGAGACACCTGTCGACAAGGGCCCCCCTTGTTATCGACAAGGGTATAGAAATTTGAAATTCAAATTTGAATTCAAATGTTGAATTTTCCTCCATCTTTTCACTTCATTCAAGTCTCTGAAAAGTCACCTCTTGACCAGAGAATATGTCCCTTGAGAACTTATTTATTTACTATCTCTTATCACAACTTTTCACTTTCATTTTCAAATTCAAACTCTTATTTCAAAATATCAAGCTCTCTACTCTCTACTCTAACGGCTTCTTCAAGCAACCCTTCCACAATGAGACTTTCCAGAAATATAAAAGAGCAACTTTTCAATAATCCGGAGACTATAAAAGCATATATCAACTATGTAACTATGGAAAAGTCCATCCTGGAAAGTTTGCTTTATTTCAAGATTTCTCTGCTTTATGAAATCGATTATCTTTTTGCAGACAACCAAGTTCTTAGTCTTGTTAATGCTTCACAAAATGACTTTGTTTGTTATTCAAATCTTGTTAAAATTTTCTGTGCAAACTTCAACCGTGGATTTATAATGGAAATGATGATGAAATTTAGAGTAGTGTCAAAGGCACTAGAATCATCTTGAATTGTGATGTTTTGGGTACCATTCTCAATTGCAAGAGCATGGAAATGGATCTTTCTAGTTTTAATATCGATGAAAATGATCGTGAGATATTTCATCACATTTTCGAAGGAAATGATAACTTTGAATTCATAAATCGAAAGTTTCGACCAAAAGCTAGAATTGTTAATCTTCTTTTACAACATACTTTGACCCCAAGATTGGGGAGTTTTAACAATCTAACTTCAAAAGTTTGCAAAGCACTTTTTCCTATTTTTGGAAGTTACGATATTAATTGGGCGGAAGTCATTTTGGATGAACTTCGTCCCATAAATTTTGAAATGGGTGAAAACACTTTGTATTATGGAATCTATCTCACTCAGATTTTTAATTATTTTGGAGTAGATTTCAAAGGAGAAGAATTTGTTTCAACAAAAAAATTTAATCACTCAAACATTTATCTTATGAAAATTCCATATGTTTTTCAACCATATGAGACTCTTGCCGAAAAGGAAGAGCGTTTGGCTCATGAGGAGATGGAAAGGAGGAGGAAGAAGAAGAAGAAGAAGAAGGTGAAACATCCTTGGAAAGCATTGACTGCCCCTCTAATCCAACCAACAAAACCTTACTCAAAAATCAAAAGACCATTGTTGAGAATCAACAGACTCTTAAACGGTCCATTAGTAAGAAATTGGATAAAATGTCATCCAAGATGAATAAGTTTTTCTCCAAAGCCAGCAAGAAGCTTGGAATATCTTCATCGTCCTCTAACTAGTTCTACCTTTTCATGTCATGTTGTATTACTTTTAGTTTGTTTTGATTTGAATGTTTGTGTAGTTCTTAACGTTTAATCATTGTATCGTTTTATTATGAAATGAAATTGAATTACTTTTCTGTTATCTAGCTTATCCTATCTCCAGAATAAATGTTAGTATATTATATATATACACACACACACACACACAATTATTCACAAAATCAAAATGAGTCCTCAAAATTAACCGACCCCTGTCGACAACCCCCCAGATACCCTGTCGACAAGTACTGGTCAGAAATGACTTTTCCTTTTAAATTTGAAATTTGAATAACTACCTTGTGTCTATTCATTTCAAATGAATTTCTACACCTATAAATACATATTTCTTTCAGAATTCATCACTCAAAATCATTCCTTGTCTACTTTATCTAAATTTCTTCTCACAAAGTCAAATATGGTCGATCCAATTCATAGTTTGACCGAGAATCTTGAAGAAACCCTTAATTCTTTCAAAAATATTCTTTCTTTCATTCTTCATAATCAACGATACTTAGAGTTGAGTCAAAAGCAGATGATCAAGGAGCAAGAAAAGCATTTCGATACTATACGATGGATGATTTCCTCCCTGCACAAAAATGATAATGACGCACATCCTCCAGTCTCTCTCACCAATGAAAATGAAAATTGGGATGCCATTAAAGCAGACCCTATATTTGGAGAAGAAGGATGGGTGGAAGTTCCTCGTAATGTTTGTTTTTATTACATTGCTTTACTTGATTTTAATTGATTGCTTGGATTGATTTGATTTGATTTGATTTGGTGTGGATTGATGATTGGTGTGCAAAGCATAATATGTATAAATACACATTGATATTTATATGATCTTTGATTAGTTATCATATCTATCAGTATAATTATCTCTTAATATATCTATTATATACTCCATTGTATATTTTATTAATGCAGGTACTTTAGTACAAGAATAAGGGGGAGTTATATAGTTTGGAGTTAGTTTTTTTGTTGATGACAAAGGGGGGGGGGAGAAGTATAAAATAGGATAGGTGGGCATAGATTAAGGGGGAGTTATTAGTTTTAGGGGGATTTATTAGGATAGAGGTAATATTTTATAAACAAAGGTTGTCGTCATCAAAAAGGGGGAGATTGTTAGTCCCTGAGAAGTTGGTTTTGATGACAACAACCGTAGAATAAGATTATAAAATATAAATACTAACATTATTGTTTAGATATATATGTATATGCAGGATATATATATATATATATGTACCAAAGAATGAAGACTGTACAATATAGAGATTCAAGAACTCATAAACCCAAGATCGAAGATATCAAGATTCAAGACTCATGAGTATCAAGATTACCAAGAGTTCAAGATTTCAATATAAGTAATTTATTCAGGAATTTTGTTAACACTCCTAAAAAAGAAGTGACATCTTAAATCCATTTCATTCGTGGAATGGAATCCACTTCGAGCATGTTAAAGGGATGGAACCCTAAGTAGGATGGAACCTACGAAAAATCTTGTGGAACGTTGTTTTGTATCCACTAACTTTTATTCAAATGTTTTACAAAATTATATCTTGTTTTCAAAATGATTTCAAAATCTTTTTTTTATAATCAAAAACATCTATCCTGATTTAAAAATACTTTTAGCCTCAAAATAATCTTTATTTTCAAAATCAAATTATCCTTGGTGTTAAACTATCTTTTAATTATAATATATTTAACTTTTAATATTTATACTTAGATTTAAATATAAAATTATAGTAAAATTTTATATATACCAAAATGTTATTCTCTACACTTATTTATGTATTTTAACTATAGTTAAGTATATTTATATAGTTTAAAATAGTTTTAATACAAGATAGAAGTTATTTTCAAAGAAAAACAAATTGCCAAAAATAACTTAGGCCTGTCGACAACCCTAAGAACCCTTGTCGACAAGGTGATAGTTTATTTCAAAAGTTTGAATTTCAAAGGAAGTGCCTATTCGTCATATCCTTTCACGAATGAACATGGCTGTTGTTCTACTATAAATAGGGGCTACTAAACGAATTTACATTCAGATATATTCTCTGATTTCACTCCTCTTCTTCTTCCATATTTCTTTATATACATTTTTACCATTACTCCGCCGAAATCACCATTGAATCTAACTAGATCATCTATGGTTTGATTCTCTATCACTATCTCAACAAGATCCCAGTGCTATTCAGAGTTATAGACTTCTTTGTAATCAATCGAGCGAGAAAAGGTGTGATTGTAGCTTGGAAAATCAATCGGGTGAACTTGTTGCCCGTAAAATCAAGTATCTCTACCTAGAGGATTGTGAATCTGAAGCGGTATACCTCGTGGCCTTGAAATCATGGGTGTAATTGTAAGAATTGATTTTGAAAGGAAATCCATGCTTGTGTTGCGAGACTGGATGTAGGGTAACTCCGAACCAGTATAAAATTCGATGTGTTCTTTCCTTTATTGCTTTTACTTTATATCTGTATCTGTTTTTGATTCTGTAATCATATATGTGTCTGAATATTGCATACGTTTGTGTTAAAATTAATATAAACTCAAAAAGAATTAGTAATTCCTTAAAACACTATTCACCCCTCCCTCTAGTGTTAATTCTAGCCTTAAGATCCGCAATCCGCATTTCTCACACAAATTACATGGGCCTTCTGTAGAGAGACCCTAAGGGGTTTCTCGCCAATATTTATTTACTTATATTCTTATATTGCTTATATTATTGTTTGGTTGAAATATTTATGACATACTGTTTAATTTGGAAACTGTCGTTGCAGCAATTGTCGAAGTCCCATCACTTGTGAATATCATTCCCTTCGAACTTTGTTCCATGTTGAACTTGAGCTTGTATTTTTACAAAATAAATGTTTGGTCGTGTTTTTCACTTTGAAATTTTTTTAAATAATATTTTCAAATATTTTAAGAATTTTGAAAATAAAGGATAAATGTTGATTTTAAAATTTATAAAAAGGAGTTATAAATTTAATTAATTATCTTGCGGTATAATTAATGTTGTTTTAAATTTATAAAGAGATTATAAATTTGATTAATTATCTTTCGAGATAATTAATGTCGTTTTTAATGTATAAATGATTATAAATTGGATTTAATTATCATTTAGGGTAATTAAAGTTGTTTTAAATTTATAAGCTAATTTACCTTAGGTATTTGTAAATTCTTTCAAATGGGTTTGTAAGGGTTGTATAAATTTTGAAAGGAATTTAAGGGTTTAAATATATTTTAATTATTATTTAATTATAATTAAGTTAATTAATATAGTTATTAATGAAGTTTACATTTCATTAACTAATTTGATAAAAGTGATTAAAGTTAATTAATCAAATTTAACAAAGGTGTTTAAAGTTAATTAATCATTTTAATAATTATATTTAAGATTAATTAATCATTTTAATAAATTATGTGTAAAGTGGGTTAATTGGTTGAAATAAAGGTGTTCGAGATTAATTATCCAATTTTAATAAAGGTGTTTAAAGAAACTTGATTGGTTTATTAGAGGAGCCATAAAGTTGATTTATTCTCTTTTAGGATAATTAATGTGTTTAATTTATGAAAGTATTTTAATATATTTATTTTCTTTCGGAATGATTAATTTTGTTCAAAATTTATAAATGAGAAAATCTTTAAAATGGAATATTTTTAAATATTATTTTTGAAGTTTTAAAAAATATTTATGATGTGAAAACCAAGCATTAGTTCGGTTTTAAAAGTTTAAAAGTTTGATCTGATTACAGAAAGGACAACATATTTAACTTCCGTAAATGGTATTGCTTATATGGAAAGGATTTAGCCATACTCATAGCACTAAACACCAAGGTATGGAAACCTGTTTCTATCTCGAAGGTTAAAATTGTTGTTAAGACAATGTCTAGAGGTAATATTACCTTCACTTGCCCGTCTTTTTTAACCAAGAAATCGTATAAGTTTAAAACCAACAAGTAGTTGCAAGAATAAGAGATTTACTTTCCATATACGATCATATTAATTATTCTCGATAGGTTATTTATTGACTGTCGATTCAGCTTTTTTCTTTGGATATCATCAATTTAAGACGATTTGTTGCTAATTTGAGCGGTGATATCCTTTTTCGAAAATGACCAAAATCAGAAAGCGAGTGGGGGCCAAGCTATGCGGGGTTTCTCCCAATAGGGTATTTTCACATCTACTCTAGATTTGGTTTTGGTGGCATGTACGTGGAGATGTGAAATACACGATTCTCGGTAAGATTGATAGGGTACGGCTTAGAGTTTAAGAGAGGTGTAACAGAGTATATGACCCTCTTAACTATATTTATAGAGGTATACTTTTGGAAGGAACGCACCCTCCTAGTCAGTGTTCTAAAATTCCTTTCGTTGTTGTTGATTCAAATCTTTGAATTGTTTTCTTAATTGCATTAAGAACTGACTGGAGCCTTTCTTGATGTATAATTATTTATGTCCATTCTTTAAGTTTGGATTTTGACCTTGTTTACACCCATCCTTTCAAGTTTGGGTTTTATTTTAATTTGCATCCATTCATTCATGTATGGAAGTTGTTCTTGTAAGGAAAAACCCTTTCCATATTTAGCGGCATGATCTCACAAAATCATGATGTGTTCGCCACATTACTTGAGTTCTTTCACAAAGGTTTTCCAGACTGATACGGGTGTTATTTATTATACTGGTCGGATTAGATCGAATATTTTTTCTAGGTTGTTGTCGATGGGACATGGAGCTCATGGAGTAGAGCTGGATGTTTATCTACCATAGTATTTTATTTCCATTGTATTATTATATATACTCATCAAAAATTGTAAGGTCAAGAAGTCATAACTATCCAGGCTGATGAGGTTAGTTTATAACTCTGATATACCATATATTTTAGAATGACAAGGCAAAAGGATGTGACATTAGTTTTTGAAAATTCGTAAATGGATTATTTTACCTAGGATTGTGTGTGTGTGTATATATATATAAAGGAATAATTCTCAAATTCATATAGTTACTTACGTTGTGTTTATTAGTTTGAAATTGATAGCATTTATTTATTATGATTATTGTTTGAATTGTCAGGCTCAAATAGTTTAGGAGCATTATCAACTGTTGGTTGATTGTTGATTTATGCTCAACCAGTTTATGGGCTTTTATTGTTTTGATAATTGCGAATATATTAAAATGGACCCCTTGTGAATTAAGTTCCATAATTTGACTAGGAGGTGTTCAGAGAAAATGTTAAGTTAAAAAATCATCTTTTAATAATGTTGAGTTAAAAGTAAATCTTAATAAAAGTTGTTTAATATAATCTAAATGGGAAGATAAGAAATTTAGAGGATAAGTGTTCGTGAAAATTTTATTATAGTAACGGAGAATTATTATAATATATGAGATGATTTTATATAAAGGAAACTTTGTATAAATTTGGTTTATAAAATGTGATTTAAAAATGATTTTGTGTTTTATAAGTAAAAGGAGTTCTTGAGAATTTAAAACCCAGTATTGTTTGAATTGATTTAAAAATTATTTTTGAAAAGTAATAGTGGTACTATTTGGAAGAGAAATTTTAAATGGAATGCATTTTCTTTTGGGTAATTCGGGAAAACATTTGGTTAGTTTTGTGATAATTTGAATAATCTCCTAAGTGACAATCTAAGGTTTGCTTAGGCGAACGTTGCAGTGCAGTTAGCAAATTATTCTTTTTATCATTTTGCAATTGAAATGAGTTCAAATCCGAACGAACCCAAAGTGAGTGTTGGTGAATAAAGTGGTTAAGGTTAATGATAATTAATTAGGTATTTAATAATTTCAGTTAATTCAAAAATCTTATGAAAAGTATATCTATACGAGGTCGGAATCGGACGCGGTAAGTCGCGTTGGACTCATTTATCCAAATTTAACGAATTATATATGTTTTCTAACTGTATGACATAATGGAATAGTGAAAATCTATATGAGTAGACCGTATAGGGTATATATGCAAGTATAAACAACTAACTATATAATATAACTTGATAGATGATAGTAGTAAAGTAAGTTAAAGTAATCACACCAGGATTTTATACTGGTTCGGACCTCCCGTCCTACGTCCAGTCCCGAAGCTCCTCTTCAGAATTTCCTTCCAACTAACCCTCTCTTGACCCGGAGGAACAGGTTTACAATAGCAGAGTTTCTTTGTCAAGAATGTGTTCAATAACACGGATGTTGACTATTAAGTACAATTGCTTCCAATATATATATATATATATATATATATATATATATATATATATATATATGGAAGAGTTAACTACAGGTATTTTGATTGCTTAGAGATCAGGTATAAACAGGGTATAAGAGTTAAGAGCGTAATTAAGTAAGGTGAGCTCTTCTCTTGAATTCCTGATTCTATTTACAGTGGTGAAGAGATCCTTTGTGTAGTTGCAACTGTTAGTAAGTGCACTAAGGTTGCTTCTCATGGTGATGAAGAGTTGTAGTGAAGAGAAGCGAACGTGTCCTTTCGGATGTGACAGTTGTTCTTTGAATTTACACAGCCGAGTCCAAAATCAGACGTCTGGAAAATATTTCAGACATCTGGTCTTCACATAATTTTTGTATCTGTTTGTATTTTAGACGTCTGTGTTTATTAACCAGACGTCTGCCTTTCATATATTTTTTATATCCGAATGCTTTTCAGACGTCTGAGTTTATTAACCAAACGTCTGATTCTTTCTGAGTTTCAAACCAGAGGAATCAATCAGACATCTGGCTAGTGTACCCAGACGTCTGAATGTGTGCATGTTGCTTTATTTGTGTCTGTGTCATCCCTCTTCCACTTCTATCGACTTGAAGTCTTTTGATACTTCTTTTGAGTCTTGTTTTTGTCTCTTTGGTGATGTTACTTTATCAACTACCTGTAAATATAGATATATATGTATATTCGATTTTCATTGTAGAGTTGTTATCAACGAAACCATAGAATTAATTTCCTAACAATCTCCCCCTTTTTGATGATGAAAACTATTCAATGTACTTATATATAGATTATAAATCTCCCCCTGAATATGTGCTTAATATTTTATGATTCTACCTATATTTCTCCCCCTTTGGCATTATCGAAAAGAGTTATAACAGCGAAACCAACTGTTAAAAAGAAATTTTTCATTAATAACATGGAGTGATTACAATCATAGATTGTACAAAAATTATAAAAACTACGATTCCCAAATTCTAGATTTCTTTTGGGGAAGCTTTATTTGGATCATCTTCCTTTGGTTCTTCCTTTTTAGAAGTACTAACCTTTGAAGGAGATGTCAAAGCTTCCTTTGGAGGTTCATCCTCAGATAGTTTTGAATGTTTTGTGGGAGGGGAAGGTACAGGGGTTGTCCAATCCTCAAAGGGTGGTGTTGGACCACGAACCCGTTGTAATACTTCTTTAAGAACCGATAAAACAGTCGAAAGAGATTCTTCAACTGTGGCTAGACGTGTAGCAAATGAAGTTTCAAAATTGTCAATTCGCTTAGCCAAATATTTTTTATTTTGGGACAGTGGATGTTGGTTTCGAAGTGTGAGATCTCGAATACTTTCATTTGGATTTGTATCCAGTCTAGTCTCTATAATTTTATCTTGTCTCGGATAATCAAATGGTTCGGGAGGAGGAGGAGTAACTTGTCGATGTTGTACTTCCTCTTGGGATGGATCAATACGTGGTTGAGGAGGAGGCTCAACTCTTTGAGATTGACGACTGTGCGTCCAATCTTCGAAGGACATAAATTCTGGAGGGATTTCAGGTAGGTGCATCAGAGAGAAGAATTTGGTAGAAGCATATTTAGGCAAGATTTCTTCAAATGTCGATAGGTAGGAAGGAACACTATGTGCAAGAAGAAGTCTCATAATATAGTTGGGGTAAATGATCGATGGCCGTGATTGAGTCCAAAAATGTTTGAGCTCGTCGAAGATGAATTTGACCCAATTTACTCGAGTTCCACTAAAGAGAGCATATAGAGCTTTGTGCTCCAATTCTGTTATTTGCTCGTGACTCCCCATACGTGGAACAACTGTATTTATTATCATTCTTGTCAAGAGTCGAGCTTTTGGACGTAAATATTCCGAAGCAAAATTTTGGCATTTCGTCCTCCCAAATTTGATGCGTAATACTATTCCGTGGCTTGAAGTGCATATCCGGAATGTTGTATAAATCCTCCCTAGTATCGGAGCATCCTAAGGTTCTACCTATTAAACCCGGAGTTAATCTAATAGTATTCCAATAAACACTTGACCATAGCTAGTTGTCCTCATCTTCAGTGTTCCACACTGAAGTACTATCTAGATTAGCCTAGAATAAAAATATAGCTAATTGATCTATTTGAACATCATTAGGAGTAAAAGAGATTAGGGTTTCCAATCCAGCATTTTCACAAAGTTCATCTAGATCGTACATAGGGAATTTAAGGAGATTATAGAATGGTCCTATATGAAGTTTCTTCTTTTGAATATCTTGGTACCTTTTGATGGAATGCGGTGCTTTATGCATCCACCTCTCGATTTGATCGTCGGAGCACACCTGGGGATTTGAAGATGAAGTGGGCTAGTCTTGTTTGCGTTTTGAGGTTTTGATATTCTTAGTGCGAGGAGGCATTTTTGATTTAATTTTGTTAAAGACGTTGATTTTGAAAAAAAATCGTCAATAGGAAAATCGTGGATCGGAATAATTGTGAGATAAAGAGAAAAAAATGATGTTATCTGGGTGTATATAAATGGTCGATTGAATTCCAGACGTCTAGATTTGAAATCAGACGTCTGGTTTGCCCTAAATTTTTTACAGAAGATACAAACAAACATCCGGTATTTGGAGCAGACGTCTATTTTGGTCGAATTTGTGAGATTGAATAGGCAGAAAATTTAAAAAGACGTCCGGTTTTATATCTCAGACGTCTGGTTTAAATAAATGTTGTAAGCATTTGTGACAGAGAACTTGGTCAAACGTCTGGTTCAATGTGTTAGACGTCTGAAATTTTCTAGATTATATTTTAGGAGGCAGAGCTTAAGTTCAGACGTCTGGGGGATATATCAGACGTCTGACATATGCACACTGCTTAATTTATAATAGTATATCATTGTGTCAGACGTCTGAAGGCTATACAGACGTCTGGAATTTTCAGTTTGGCTAAAAATAGCCTATGGGTTGATGGTTTCACTTATTTATCGAATTTGGATAACAAATAATTTTATTATTGTAAAACACATAAGTATAGATACATATAATAATTAATATGATTTATTTATTTAGAAGGCAATGGAGTTTTACGATTTCCTAACTCGTTATCCTTCCATGGTTTTAGTGGAGACCATATATTTTCTTGTTCGTGGGTCCGTGGGGAGCCAGAATATCGTATTGGTGAAGGGTCTGAAGGAGTACGATACGAAGAAAATGGATCTAATGAACTACAAGTTTTTCGTAGCGGTCCATGGATATCTTTCTTTCGTGACGAACAAAACTTCATCGCCACTTGCTCTAGAAAACTTAGCCGTCGTGCCTTAACTTTTTGTTCGAAATATAGCTCTCGTTGAAGATCTATCTGTTGTTTCTGGTAATGATGAATTTCATCAATTTTTTCCTTTGTGTTGGGAGAAATAAACAGAGATCTTTTAGTTTTCTTATTATTTGGAGTAAAACTCGTATGATACGAGGACTACCTATTTATTGGCTCTTGCTTTGGTTTAGGCGTAGGAAGCCGTTGTGGTGTGTCAATCGAGCTATCCGTCGATGCATTGAGATGGAGATGGATATATAGGAGTTCGCAGAAGACATTGTTATTTTTATTATAAAAATAAAAAAAATGATCGTTTGTATATAGTTGTTATGTAATTATGTATATATATAAGCTGAAAACATTATTTATAGAACAACTAATTGTCTAAAAATTTAATGGTTCAGAAATTAATAAGTATAATTTGTGGTAATAAAATAGATAACTAAACTTAGTCTTTAAATGAAGTTATTAAATTTTTAAGGAAGAAGATCATGAAGTGAACAAATACCTAAACATCGTCGGAATTTAATGAAAGTTTGTTCATTTAATGGTTTTGTAAAGATGTCGGCTACTTGTTTTTCGGTATTTACGTATTCTAAAGAGATAGTTCCTTTTTCAACATTGTCTCGTAGAAAATGATGTCGTATATCTATATGTTTGGTTTGTGAGTGATTAACAGGGTTTTTTGATAAATTTATAGCACTTGTGTTATCACAATATATTGGAGATTTTTTGATAATTTTACCGAAATCCGTTAGTGTTTGTTGCATGTATATCACTTGTGCACATGCTAGAGCTGCGGAGATGTATTCGGCTTTGCAGGTAGATAAGAAAACACAATTTTGTTTTTTGCTAAACCATGAAACTGATTGTCCAATAAAGTGACATGTTCCACTAGTACTCTTACGATCTGTTTTACATCCATCGAAATCCGCATCGCTATATGAAACAAGTTCAAATGATGATCCTTTAGGGTAAAACAAACCATAATCTCTAGTACTAGATAGATAACGTAAAATACGCTTAACAGCTCTTAGATGAGATTCTTTTAGTTTTGCTTGAAATCGAGCACATAGACATACACTCATCATATATTAGGTCGACTGGCCATTAAATAAAGTAAAGAACCAATCATGCTTCGATATAACTTTTCATCAAAATCTTTTTCATTTTCATTGTTTTCTAAGTGAACAGTCGTACTCATTGGTGTTGGTTTGCTTGATGTTTTATCCATTTCAAATCAATGTAATAAATTGTTACAATATTTTTCTTGGTGAATAAAAATTCCATTTTCGAGTTGTTTTATTTGTAGACCCAAGAAGAAATTTAATTCTTCCATATGTGACATTTCAAATTCATTTTTTATAATATTTGAAAATTGATTACATAGATTTTCGTTGGTTGAACCAAAAATGATATCATCAATATAAATTTGTACAACTAAAATATCGTTATTTTCTCTTTTAATAAATAAAGTTGTATCTATTTTGCCTATATGAAAACATATATTATTAAGTGATTTTTAAGACGTTCGTACCATGCACGAGGGGCTTGTTTTAATCCATATAGTGCTTTATGTAATTTAAAAACATGATCGGGATACTTTTCGTGAACAAATAATGGTGGTTGTTCGACGTATACATTTTCTTTAATAAAACCATTCAAAACGCACTTTTGACATCCATTTGAAATAATTGAAAATTGTGATGAGTTGCAAAGGCGAGTAATGTATGAATGACCTCTAATTTTGCTACTGGAGCAAAGGTTTCATCGTAATCTATACCTTCTTCTTGATTGTAACCTTGAGCAACTAAATGTGCTTTATTTCTAACGATATTTCCATTCTCGTCTGCTTTGTTTTTAAATACCCATTTTGTTTCTATTACCGATTGATCTTCAGGTCTTGGTACTAATTCCCATACGTTATTACGTTCAAATTGATTTAATTCTTCTTGCATGGCTATTATCCAAAAATTATCATTTGAGGCTTCTTTATAATTTTTTGGTTCAAAGTTTGGCACAAATGCTATATGGCTTATTTGATTGAGTTGATTTCTAGTTACTTTTGAATTAAGATCTCCAATAATATTATCTATTGGATGATTCTTAAGAATTCTAGGGGATGAAATCAAGGTGTTATTTTGCATATTTGTTTCATTATTAATAGAATTTTTTGAATTTTTTAGTGGAATAATTTCTTCTTCATCATTAGTATGACGGTTAAAAGGATTTTCGTCGAACGAGACATGTAAGCTCTCTTTAATAGTATTATTTCGTTTATTAAAAATTCTATATGCTTTGCTAATCCGAATATCCAACAAAATACCTTCATCGACCTTTGGGTCAAATTTTCCTAAGTTATCTTTTGTATTTAGTATAAAACATTTTGAACCGAAAGTTTTAAAGTATGATACGTTAGGTTTTTTATCAAAAAATATTTCAACACAAGTTTGTTTAGTCATAGGGCGTATGGTTACTCGATTTAACACATAACAAGATGTCGCAATAGCTTCAGCCCAAAAGTGTTTTGGTAAACCACTACTATTTAGTCATGTTCGTGCACATTCTTGTAATGTACGATTTTTTCTTTCTACGACACCATTTTGTTGAGGTGTACGAGGAAAAGAAAAATTGTGCGTTATTCCTTTCTTACTGCAAAAGTTTGTAAAAAGGTCATTTTCGAATTCTCCTCCATGATCACTTCTAATATTTTTAATTTTCAAATTCATTTGAGTTTTAATTATTTTAGCAAATATTTTAAACATACCAAAAGTATTGTGTTTTAAAAATAAGGTCCATGTATATCTTGAAATCATCGACTATTACGAAAACATATTTGTTGTGATTTATAGACCTTATTTGTGTTGGGCCAAATAAATCTAAATGTAATAATTCTAATGGTTGTTTTGTAGAAATATTACTTTTAGATTTAAACGAGCTTTTCTTTAGTTTTCCAATTTGACAATCGTCACATAAGTTTTCTACTTTGTAATTCATTTTAGGTAATCCTCTTACCAACTCATATTTTGCTAACTTATTAATACTCCTAAAATTGATATGACAAAATCGTTTATGCCATAACCATGGATCATTATGTTTGACGGTTAAACATAAATTTGAATTTTTATTTATATTCATGTTTAATACATAACTATTTTTGTTTCTAATTCCTTCAAAAATGAGTTGTTTGTTATTATCAAAAATATTACATTTATCTTTTTCAAAATTTATTTGAAAACCTTTATCGCATAATTGACTAATGCTTAGTAAGTCGTGTTTTAGATTTTTTACTAATAAAACATTTGTAATAATAGGAGAGTTAGATATACTAGAGTTGATGACTTCTCCAATGCCTATGACCCTTTTGAATTATCTCAAAATGTTACTGTTCCACCATCGATGTATGTTATATTTGATAACATTTTTGAATTTCTGGTCATACCTTGGAGCAACCGCTATCTAGTATCCATTTCTCCTTATTTTTTACTTTGGGTACCTGTAAAATAAAAGATGTTTTAATTGGTACTCATATATTTTGTTAGGGTTCTAATTGTTAGGGGAAGGTAGCCATACCCAAGATGGTTTGGTACCTTTATAAATATAATTTTATTATAGACTACTCATTCTAAGTAATTATTAATATGCTTTTGTCTGATCAAATTATTATTTGTTTTAGGAATCCAAATTTTCATATTTTTGATATTCAGTTTAGACTTAGGTAAATTTCTAGTTTTTATGTAACTAATATTTTTAGCATCATTTCCTTTTTGTTTAGAAGAATTTTTAAATCCTATTCCATTTCTATTGCCTGATGGTTTTGAAGTTTTGATAAGATTTTTCAAATCTTGTTTTCCCTTATTAAATTTTGACACATTGTTGGTAATTTTATCTAATTTTTCTTTTAGTTATATATTTTCAATTTTCAATGATTCAATACTATTTCTAAACTCAACATTTTCTTTTAACAAATTTTATTTTACTATAGTAATATTCTCATTTTCTATCAAATTATTTTTGATTTTTTCTTGAGATATTTCAAGTTCTTCTTCTAGAATAATTTTTCATCATTCAACATTCCTACCTCAAGTTCTAATCTATTTATTTTTACTATATGTTCCTTGTTCAATTTTTTTATTTGTCTAAATTTATCATCTAATTTCATACTAAGTTCTAATAGTTCATCATAGCTAAGTTCAGGACATACCTCTTCAGTTGTGCCATAAAACATACATTAGCCTGTTCTCCGTCACTATCGCTATCACTTTCGGAAGATGAAGAATCCGAGTCATCCCAAGTTACTTTGAAAGCCTTCCTCTTCTTGAATTTTTAAAAAGTGTTATTCTTTTTATCATTATTGAGTTTAGGGCAATCCTTCTTCATATGACCGTATTGATCATATTCATAGCACTTGATTTGAGTTGTTGTGTTGGACTTCCCTTCTTTTTGAAATTTGGTCATCTTTCTAAATTTCTTGGATCTATTATAATTCTTGGCAATGAAGACTGTTTCTTCTTCATTAAATCAGAGTCGTCATTTTTGTCGCTGGAAATGCTATATTCTTTTTTTTCGAATTTAGTTCTTTTTGTGCCTGCAAATTAGCTTCATAGGACATTAAATTTCCTTTCAACTCTTCAACTTTGAGAGAGGAAAGATCGTTAGCTTCTTCAATAGCTAAAACCTTCCTTTCCCAATCTGATGTTAAAGAGTTGAGTATTCAAGAGACTAAATCAAAATCAGTAAATTTAGCTCCTAATGCCATAAGATCGTGTTGGATAGTTTGAAATCTAGAATACATGTCAACAATAGTTTCATTTTGCTTCATTTTGAATGAAGAAAATTGGTTTTGTAAAATTGAAATCTTAGTTTGTTTGACCTTTGTTGTACCTTCGTGTGTAATTTGTAAGGTACGCCAAATATCAAATGCAATGGACATAACATGACACGTGAAAATTAATTTTTGTCTAAAAAGCAAAATAAAACATTCATAGCTTTAGCATTATTTGATGCTAAGGTCTTTTGTGCATCGGTCCAAGTGTTCATAGCAGTAGTAGGAGCTTCATATTTATCTTATGTGGCTGAATAAATTTCAAGACCATTAGCTTCCATAAAAATTCTCATACATGTTGACCAATATGCATAGTTAGATCCATTAAAGAGTGGGGGTCGTGCTGTGGATTGTCCTTCTTGAAAAATACTTGCCATATTAAGGTGATTCAAAAACGTGTTACTGTTATTTGATCAAAACCTTGCTCCGATACTAATTGAAAATCTATATGAGTGGACCGTATAGGATATATATGCAAGTATAAACAACTAACTATATAATATAACTTGATAGATGATAGTAGCAAAGTAAATTAAAGTAATCACACCAGGATTTTATACTGGTTCGGACCTTCCGTCCTACGTCCAGTCCCGAAGCTCCTCTTTGGAATTTCTTTTCAACTAACCCTCTCTTGGACCGAAGGAACAGGTTTACAACTGCAGAATTTCTTTGTCAAGAATGTGTTCAATAACACGGATGTTGACTATTAAGTACAATTGCTTCCAATATATATATGGAAGAGTTAATTACAGGTATTTTGATTGCTTAGAGATCAGGTATAAATAGAGTATAAGAGTTAAGAGCGTAAGTAAGTAAGGTGAGTTCTTCTCTTGAATTCCTGATTCTATTTATAGTGGTGAAGAGTTCCTTTGTGTAGTTGCAACTGTTAGTAAGTGCTCTAAGGTTGCTTCTCATGGTGATGAAGAGTTGTAGTGAAGAGAAGCGAACGTGTCCTTTCGGATGTGACAGTTGTTCTTTGAATTTACAAAGCCGAGTCCAAAATCAGACGTCTGGAAAATATTCCGGACGTCTGGTCTTCATATATTTTTTGTATCTGTTTGTATTTCAGACGTCTGTGTTTATTAACCAGACGTCTGGCTTTCATATATTTTTTTATATCCGAATACTTTTCAGACGTCTGAGTTTATTAACCAGACGTCTGATTCTTTTTGAGTTTCAAACCAGAGGAATCAATCAGACGTTAGGCTAGTGTGCCCAGACGTCTGAATGTGTGCATGTTGCTTTATCTGTGTCTATGTTATCCTCTTCCACTTCTGTCGACTTTGATACTTCTTTTGAGTCTTGTTTTTGTCTCTTTGGTTATGTTACTTTATCAACTACCTATAAATATATATATATATATATATATATATATATATATATATATCTATGTATATGTATATGTATATGTATATATATATATATGTATGTATGTATATTTGATTTCCATTGTATAGTTGTTATCATCGAAACCATAGAATTGATTTCCTAACAAATAGGTCCCAATACCTAATTCCAACTCCTGTATAAATTTACTATTTTTCTATTTATGTCAAAATTATGATTTCACTCTTTTAAGTTAACTGTTTGATTTCATAAAATTACAAGGTAATACAATATACATACATACATATATACATATATAAATAGATATGTGTATGTATATATGTAAGTGTGTGTATACATCAGTATTGTTTGAATATTTGAATATTTGATATTTCAGTCAATACAAATTATAATTGTTTAAATTTAATATTAATTTATGCAATATTTTGTTTGAACAAGCACTAGTTTGAATTTATAATTAATTTATTTTAATGATTAATGTCATAGGATAATCATCATTCAAAACTAAAATTATGCACATATTATTATTTATGAAAATTAGTTTATTCTTAATTATAATTGAATGAGGGTCATTTATGTTGATAATAGATTATCATTTCAAATATTTTGGATAACTTATAACATTGTAAATCATATTAGTAATATTAGTATAATTAAGAACTAAAATTCAACCCCCTTATCAAGCAGTTCGTGATCATTGTTGGAGCGTTGGAATATTAGGGGTAGACTTCAAATGTACTTTGCTAATAGCATGTTCTTTTTTAGGTTCTCTATAAAGTAAGAAAGGCTCCGAGTGCTTGAGGCGGATCCCTCCATTCTAGTCGGTCGACCCTTTATTATTAACTTTTGGAGTGAGACAGTGCGCAAAGCTAAGGAACAGATTCTCTCTATTCCAGTGCGGGCTCATTTGTGTCATATTCCTTCTGTGTTGCAACCCTTGAGTGGGTTAAATTGGCTAGCGAGTGTAGTTGGGAAACTCAAATATTTCGATGCTAATACTATTGCACAAAATAAGCTTGTGTATGCTAAGGCTTTCACTGAAGCATCTCTTGAAAAGACACTTCCCTCTAAGATATCTATTCGTATTGCTAAGTGCCATGTTTCAGTTGTCGATGTCCATTGTAGTTGAAAACCGAAAATTTGTTCGTCTTGTCACACATTTGGTCACCTTATTGAATCATGTTCTCAACCCTCTGACGTCCTTTCCATTCCTCTTTCACTTAGGACCCTATTTCCTTATCCTGTCATGAAGTGAGCTTTGAAAATTTGCCTGCTACTATGCTTTCTCCTTATGAGATTGTGACACCGATCATTGATATTTTCTCTGTTGATGTTATTGATACTACAGCTATTCTGGATCCGGCTCTTTCTTCCTCGGATGACTTCTTTTGGGCCTTGTCTGAGCAGGCTTGGATTCATGAGCCTTCTAAGATGAGATTTGACCTTAAAAGGGGTAGGTTCTATAAGTATGTCGGTGGTGTGAAGAAGAAAGACGATCATGTTATCATGTTGAAGTTGATGGCCTGGTGCTATCGGTGTGAGGCAGTTAGGTGATTTATATCATTCTGTTCTATAGGCTGCCTCTTAGGATAGAAAATACATTTACTACTATAATTCAGTGGATTTTGTTCCTACGTTGGCTTCTCTTTTCACTAGATATTTTCATGTTATTGGACCTGAATCTTCGAATGAGGGGACTGGATCCTCCTCTTTGAAGGGATACTAGTTTTTTTTTTTTTTTTAATTATTGGTTAGTATTTTGGGATTTTTGCCTAACTCATGTGCTTTATTTTTCTTTAAGATGTTCTGGGTACCGAACACCCGTTTCTAATTCATTTATACATGTAAACAACCCACAATAAATGTCGACTGTCTATGCTAAAAAACTAAAATTCAAATCAACATCATCCAACAAAAATTTAAATATGATTTAATAATATCGACATTATTCATGATAATATCAATAAAGAACTAATACATAATGAATAAAAAGTGTTTTTTTTTAATTTTTCATCTTTTGCCTCGTTGCTTGATGCACCTGATCCAATACAACTGTCTAAAGTTAGCAAATGCATGTTATTTCTCGAGCATCCAAGGATCAAATCCATTTAGCTATGTTAGGTCATCAATTTCTATATACTCCAAATTACTATAAATAGAGGGAAAATGTTCCAAGAAATGACATGAGATTCAAGAGAGTGAAAACTACCACATAGTTTTATTTTTTGTGTTTGTCTTGATTATGTCATTATCAAAATCTTATGACATCCTGGTTATTCTCTTTAGTACTCTTGGAAAACAAAGCTCTACATAAGTAACATATTAAAAGTGGTAATAGGGATAATCTCGAACCAGTATAAATCTATGCAACTTTACTTACTTTCAGCATCTCTTTACTTGCTTTTAGTATTATTGCCTCAATTTTTTTATTCAATTCATCTCTTTACTAAAAGCCAAGATATTCTTAGTACTCTTGGTGTTTATTAGTACAAACCAAAAACTAAGTTAACAATTTTCCGTTGGAAGGATGGACTAACCTTTGACTTCCCGTTAAATACTTACCTCCTAGTTTTGGCTGTATACTTGTTTTATCTCATAATTAAGGAATCGTTTTTGGCTTTCCATATAGACTCATTGGATGTTGGCATGCTTGACTCAATTGCATCCTTTGAATATTTTACTTATATGAATGAAGAAGACACCACTCTTATTGAAATAACCAGTTCATCATCCCATGAGATAGGTGATATTGGACAATATCACAATTCAAAAGATGAGAAGGAGAAACTTCTCATTGCTTGACTACTCTTACTCCGATTCATCAATTTTATTTGGTTAATAATGAAAGTCTAAGTGCTCCGGTTAATGAACGGTATTTTTCAATCCAACGGCAACATTTAGAAGAAATTCATTTTGTAGGAACCATTTAAAGAAAATTATGTACTATTATTTGTATTTTTACTCCAGAAGTGGGAGAATCAGCTAAAGGAGTCTTGAAGACTTCGGCTTTGTACTGCCCTTAAGAATCTTGGAGGATGTAAACTTGGACAAAGGAACTAAGAAGTATCTAAAAGTGAAAAGATTTTGCATTAATATCCCCACTGCCAAAACGGATATGCCTTTGAGTAATATCCTACCCAATATTTTCCCTTAGCTTAAAAGACCCTTTCTTATCCAATTTAACCCCCACAAAAATTGTGTATATAAAGGAAAGTTTTATTCTCGATACCATTAGAAAAATAAAAATAATGCAAGTTGTTATCAAAAGCTTGTCGATGCATTGAAGCATATCATTTAATAAGGGAAATTCAAGGAAATTGCTATGAAGTAGTTTAATCCAGTCTTTGGCCATACATTTAACAAGAGAAATTTAAGGAATTCATGATGATGTATTCTCAAATATAACATCATTAATGGCCTTTAACATATCATTTAACAAGTCTAATAGAATAACCTTTTTAATCGAATATAACTTCAAATAAAAATGATAATCTTCAGAGCCCTTAGGAAAATATTGCCTAATACCCGTAACATTAGTCCTATGAAAATTATTTCTTATCGTCTACCAAAAATAATCATCGAAATCACAACCAAAACTAACTAAAGAAGAATCCTAATTTTTTCCAACATTACTTAACTACTTGTTTGCATGTTGTTATTCGAACGACTAGAAGTAACAATATCAGCATAAAGAACAAGAAGTTCTTTACAATCATGTTCATACAACAAAAAAATAGAATGCAAATCAGATGGAGTCTATATTCCTTTTTTCACAATCTCTCTTATGGGACAAATCAAATATTGTCGAGGTTAATTTTAATTCAAACCATCTTGCACAAATGTCATCTCACAAATTGAACACGCTATCATCCAAATAACAGTTTAGGAAAATTATTATTATCAAACATGAACAAACAAGAACATTAGGAGATGATATGGAAATAAATGAAACATTATAACTAAATTGCTAGCAAAATATACAAACCAAACCTCAAATGTTTGCAGTGTCCTGATAGTTTGAAACTTACTGTATAAATATTAGAAATAATAGCTATATATATTTGCAAAATAAATGACAAACATTATAAGATAAATCATATATAATTAAATATAAAATGAAAAAAATATTAAACATGTGAGAAGAAGATGTCATTAACCCAATGTAAAAGAAAATCGAGTCTAAATGAAATAACTAAACCTAAAAATAGATTTAGTCCAAAAATTATTCCTAGGTAGAATGTGTAAACAGAAAGAGATTGATTTACACGAAGTCAATCGATGAAAATCGTTGGAGAAGAATATATTAGAGAAGAGGGAAAAAAGAAAAAAAAAACTAAATAAGAAGAGGAGCGACCTTCTAAACTTAGATTAAGACAGGTTTTTTATGTACCAAACCTGAAAACAAGGGCGTGGGCTTAGTTTTCACTTTATTATAACCGTTACCATTCATCACATCAACAATTGCTGCTTTAACAACAATATCATCACACCTAACTCTATTTGGACTTTTAATATTGCTTGTGCCCAAATCATATTTTAAAAATTTATCTGTAGAACTTCTAATTTGCTTCCCACTGCTATTTACCTTTGGTTGTATAGCTTTTCCCACTTCAACTATTTGTTCGTGAACTTCATCTTCATCTACATCTTTCTAGCATTCATAACAATTCGAAACTTGTTCACCCTCCACTTCCACATCCTTGACTCTTGACCCTTCTACATCAACCCTTTCCATTGGAAGCTTCTCATGAGTGTCCTTTGCCACATCTATATCTTCCCAGTTCAAATTAAAAGCATCATCTTTTACTTCTCTTACCCCAATAACTTCCTGCTTCTTCGTTGTTATTACATCGATTGATTGCCTTTCCATGCACCTTTTCTAGATTTGCATCACCATCACTCATTTCATCATTCTTACTTAGCTAGTGCCATCGTCTTTCAACTTCCATATTTCGATCATTAGGCAATGGACATTGAAATGACCATTCAATTACCATGCCTAGATGATGATTCTCATATTTAATTTCTTTCTTAAAAACTTCTCCATCATCATACACCCCACCAATTGTATTAAGAAAACCCATTCTCAAAAAACATATCTACCAAAACCATTACAAATGAAATTCGACTACCCTTCAAAGTTCGCTCATCTACATTGATAGACACCTCAAAAGTGTTTAGCAATGCCATTATTGCTTGTTCCCCATGCTTAGCGACCAAGGCCTTACAGTCTAATCCATACTGGCTTGATGGAAAAGAAGTCCTTATCATGTTTTATATTTGGCATCAGTAATGATTACAATGAGATTCTCGATCATAAAATTAAGGACCACCTTGTAAGATCGTGTTACTGTCCTACTTTGACTTAAATCGAACAATAAAAAACCTCTGTGCCTGGTTTAAAACCAAAATTTGATTTCCACACCCTGTTAGCATAAGCTTCAAAAAAAATTTAGTACAGTCCAAAGCCAACCACATACAAAAAAATATAATTTTTCCAATTAAGATCCCTTTTTTTCATGAAAATAACACTCATTTTCCTACTATCAATTATTTTTGAGTCTACATAACTTGAAGAAAACCTCCGACCATAACTTTGGCTTTCTCTACTTTGCCATTAGTCACTTTGGATGAATCCACACATATAGGAAATCGATTTTATCCCTTTTAATGTTGAACCGAAAGTGTTTGAAACCCCTTTCTCTTAAGGAACTATGGTTTTGACTGTAATCATTAGGATAAATCAATTTTGTAGTCAAGTTTATCTATGATGTGAGTACCTAAGGAACCATTTTCTTCTTTTCCACTGTCATCCACTTCTTTTCATCTTTTTCATCCAACCCAGCGCCCTTAAATAAAGCAACATCACCAAAGGGGAATTCATTTTGTGAATCGACAAAGAAGATGTAAACGTAAATATAGATCGCAAAGAGAGATAGAAAATTTGTATGAAAGTTGCTAATGTAAACCGTAGCTAACCATCATGAAAACGTAATATTTTAGAAATCCCACAGGAAATATATAATGTGTATCATAAAATAGAATAGGAAAAAATGTTTTATTTTACAAGTGATGCTTAGGCTTCATTGTTAGACATTAGAAGCGCACTGAAATTAGTGTTTGGAGGTCCTTATGTTCGACGCAAGGGAGCTCATGTCGAACATAAGACTAATATCAACCTATTTTCTAAGTTTAGACTCTCAAAGAGGAGAGTTTAGATTAATTTAAGATCTGGAAGCTTTTTCTGAATTAAAATTTTAATTTTTTAGTTGTTCTTTTTTTGATTGTTAATTTGATTTTTTGTTTTCTAACGGTAAATTAATTAATATTCATTATATCATCTAACTTAATACATCAAAATATTTGAATATTGCTAAATAAATATTTGCATTTTGTTGAATTGTAAACATATTTTAATCGCATTGGTTTAATTCATAAGTTGAAAATTTGATTACCGGTTGTAAAACTAATTTAAATTCATTAAATTGTATATGTAAATATTTGAATATTATCAATTAAATATTTGTAAAAATTATTCCGAAGTCATAAATTCGTTTTTTATTTGTAATATGGTTCTTAAACTGGAATTTGTTTTCAAATCTTAAAACTTCTTTGAAATTTATTAGAATAATGTGAATTTAACAAACATTAAAGTTCAAGCTTTAGAGTTTGCTAAACCTGTGATAGTCAAACGTTTGACGTTTGATTGCTAACTCCCCATTTTTGTCGACTATCCTACGGTGTAAATTAACAAAAATATTTAGGTAGTGTTTGTTTTGTTATTTTTAGTTTCGGGTTTTCGTCCATATAAAAATGCACACGATGTATGTATATTGTCGAAAACGATCAATTTAAAAAATGAAGTTAACATACAAAATAGAAAATAATTTTTATTTTTATTTTTCGTATTTTGAGAAATAACACAAGCAAGTGAAACAATCCATTCTTCCGTCGTCCCTCTATCCACTTCCTCCTTCCATCTGTTTTTCTTTCATCCCTCAATCGTCTTTCAATTCTTTTTATATTTGACTTACATATTGAAAACCAAAAATACAAAATTTATTTTAATACATGTTATTCAAAATTATTAGATAGTTTATGTTCAAAAGGTGTACTTGTTTCCAAAGTGGTGTACATAATACGTGGGATAAATATCTTAACATAAACCAGGTTTATTATTATGGGCCAAGTTTTCTGCATAACACAAAATAGTTTAGATCCGTGAAGCGTCCATTAATTAGAAGCACGTTATGGCTGCTAGGGTTTCTCCTTCATCTATAAAATCCATTGCCACAGCCGCCAGAAAATAGTACGATTGTTTTTACCTCCTATCTTTCTTCTTTTCATCCTAAAATTCGTTTTCCGGAAGGTTTTTTTTTTTTGGTTAAAAATTTATATCACGAGGCATCAGATGACGAGGAAGAAAATCGCAACAGTATGATGAAGCTGTGTATTTAAGTCTCCGATGAATGTCCCCTGTTTCCTTTTCTTTTGTTTTGAGTTAGATGTGAAGGAAATGACGATGAAATAATTGGTCCGTGTTTCTGATTTGCACTGACGATTTCATTTAACCAATCTCTGATCCTAATATTTCGTTTTACTTCGATTTTTTATTTTGAAAAAAGTAGGAATCTCACTCTTAAACTATTAATTTTAATTAACGTATGAAAGATTGCTGTGATGACGATGAAGAAGTTTGTAAATGCATGTCAGACTTCGGAGGTACGTATTCAAACATGTGCCAATGAGAATATATTCATTTTTTTCTGAGCAGCTTATTTGTTTACCTGCACGTACTTTATTTCCTGTTTAGATATAAATCTTTGATTCCTTTCTTTATACCATTATTTATGTGGCACACATTATTTATACCATTTCGCATCAAACTGATGATACATAAACTGTAAAAATATGATGCAGATATGTTACTTGTGAGTTTCTGTGTTTAAGTCTCAGATACTTTGCCTTTGAAGATTTAAATTCAGTTCGTTTGTTTATATTTTTACCTGGATATGCAGGAAATGCCATTAAATTTATTACTCGAGTTTCTTATGTACACTGATGAATTTCTTTAGCCAACATCTAGGCTCTAGTACTACATGTATTTTACATTTGCGTTGTAAAAAAAGACTCCAGTCGGTTGATTATTGTAATAACGACACAATGAAACTTAAATTTACATTCTCACCTGCGAATTGAATGCTGCAAAATGTGATTAGCGTACATACATTTATCTCGTTAATTATTTACAAGAATTAGCTTCTTTTTTATTGCGTATTTTTACTCTTTATTTAACCACTCTTCTTTGTTTCTTTATTGCTTAGGCATCTCCATCCATTCAGGGCTCAATTTTTAAAGACCTGAATATTTAACCCTGAATTGATCTGTGAACTTCAGGACCGGTATCCAACATCTATTAAACGGATGGCTAGCATCGGACGCCAATTAAATGGGCGTCTGACATTAGACGTCCATTAAATGGACACTTGGTGCCATATAAAATAGGAGCCAGACACCCATCAATAATTTTAGAAAAAATGTGAAGGATTGGGCGTTCATTTAATGGACGCCAAGGCTTGGTCGGCGGTCCATTAAATGGATGTCAGGATTTGGACATCCAAGTCATGTACTGGATCTTGAATATTAATCTTAGTTTTAAGCTTTGAATTCACGATTGGGATTGAACCTTAATATTAAACTGTAATAATCTTGTTATTGGAGATTACTGATGATATTAAATTATAATGATAGTTACAATTTAATATGATGAATAGAATGTAATGGAGAAAAAAATTGGTGTAAATTGTGTATTTGAAATAAATAATATTTATGGAGTTAAATATTGGGTTTAAAATTCATTGTTTGGTGTTTTGGTTAAATAAAATGAAAAATATTGAAATTTAGGTAAATTTTAGTCAGTAAATTTACCAAGTTATGTATAGGATTGTTTACTGTATTTTAAATAAATCAAAGTGATAATATTGATAGTTATTGCTAATATTAGCGTTTTATTAAATATAAAAGAAAAAATATGAAGAAAACATGTCTTTTAATAAAATAAAAGTTGAAATATATTTTAAAAATAATAGCTGATGGTTAAAAAGAGTTAGAATGACTTATTGCAAATTTATTTGGCAAAAAAGAAATTTTTATTTAGTTTGTTATGTTAATAATGGTGTTTTACACTAAAATTGTGTAAAGTGTTAAATATTGTTAAAAATGAGGTATTATTGTAAAAAAATAACTTCCAATTGTTAAAAGACATTTTATTTGTTACAATGGATATTTTATTTCAATAAATAAGATGTATGCATTTTATAAGATTTTAAATGTTGAAAATATGTGTGTGTAGTGTTAAAATTTGTTACATATACATAATTTTGATTTTCACTAAGTAATTTTTTTTAGGTTTAATTGGGTAGAAAGGAGTATCCATTAGCCTACTATTTAGAATTTTTTGATAAGAACCAAAAATGTACGTACTTTTTTTTGGCTCCATCTTCTCAAAATAAACCTGCAATAAAAAGAAAGGGGAAAAAAAAATTCATGGTCATCTTCGTCTAAAAAAAATCTATTTCTACTCAATTATTGTTGCTAATTACAAAGCGAATCTTCTAAATTAAGAATATCAAGGCAATCTTTATCCAATACAAAAGAGATTTTACCAAATTCTTTAATTGAAATATCAATTGTATGTAACTTTTTTTCTTCTTTTCTTTTGCTCTGCATGTTCTTGTTTCAGCAATTACAGGTGTTTAGAGCTTCAAATCACCTCAAAAGATTACAACTTTCTCCCAAATCGCTGCTATATCTTGCTAAAACTATTACGTAAGCAAGGTAAGAGTTTTTTTTACAGCAACCTAAAGCAAGATATTAAATTTTGTTATCAACTATTGCTTGAAATGTCCAATTTATTGAATAGGTTTTCTCTTTTGTTGGCAGAAATAATGCTATATTCAAAAAATCATATCTTCTTCAATTTACAATCAATTGCTCTCAATTTTTGATACGTTGTAGTACTTAGACTAGAAAATTGTTGGTTGAAATCGATCAAAAATTTATCTCTGTTTGTTGGTTAAAAATGCAGCATATTCAAAAAATCATATCCTTTTCAATTTACAGTCAACTGCTTTCAATATTTGATATGCTGTAGTAATTGGATGATGAAATATTTCTGAAAATTTTCATTTTGATTTGTTTTCATATAGAAAATTGTTGGTTGAAATTGGCTAAAAATTTATCTCTGTTTGTTGGTCGAAAATGCATCATATTCAAAAAATCATATCTTCTTCAATTTATGGTCAATTGCTCTCAATTTTTAATATGTTGCAGTAGTTGGATGGTAAAATATTTTTGAAAATTTCCATTGAATTTTGATTTATTTTGGTACAAAAAATAGTTGGTTGAAATTGATCAAAATCCATCTCTGTTCGTTGTCCGAAAAAACAAGCTGTGATGCCCCATCCTGAGACATACAATAATTAATAGAATTGCTAAGTAATCATGTCTACTAATGTAGAGAACAGGGCTGATTAAGGATGACTATTATAGTAATACGTTAGTTGAGAGCTAAACATGTCAATTTTGTCTTGATTTTTTTTATTACCTCTAAGTGGTAGACACGCTTAGTCCCTAACTAATGCACACTATAATGGATTTCAGACCATTTCAGAAATAATGTAATATATATTCAGATAGAAAACATCAGTCACAGAACAGTAAGCCCAGATAAGTGTAAATATATAAATACATACATCATCATACATTTCCATAATAACACAACATACATAAGCAGCAAGGATTACTGAATTACATGGACATACTTCCTACAAAATAATAGACAATTAGATAACATAAAAGCAGACGACTCAAAATGACATCCAAGCCAAAATGATAAGTCAAACAAAAGTTATCAAGCTGATCCAAAAAGTGAAGCAATCCAAACTAACCTCCAACTCGGTCTGACCCGAATGAAAAGCACACAGATCAGACAAGTTAAACTTATCAGTAATAAGGGCCTCAATAATAATAAGCGGAAGTGAAATATCCATTCCGTTGTTTCCAACGGAACGATATATGGTTCATCATGGTATTCACAAAAAGGAAGCATTAATATTTGTTCTAACTTAGACAAAGGGTTCGATAAGTGAGGTATGGAGAATTTATTTTAATATCATCTATAAGGGCATATTCATGCACTTAGAAACATAGAGGAAGCATCATAAAAATTCATCAAAAATCTCATAACTCATTATAGAACTCAAAAGTGTAACTTCATTGTCGAAATCTCCATAAGTATAATAAACCATTGTCTGTCTTACTCAAGGATAATAAAATCAACACCATGGGGTGAAATCGAAAATATCAAAACTTCATAGAAATTTGCATGTGCTATTCATCTTGACTAGTACTACAATTATTTTGTACCATACGTCGTGTTGACTTGGGGTCATTAACATCTTAGCATCGTGATCATTCTTGATTGACTATAGTCAAATATCGCGATGACACCCAAATCATAAAGTCCGAGCAAAAACATCATGATGATTGGAATCTAGTAATGACATCAAGAATATCGTAATGATTCCAATCGTATACTCAGTTTATAGTACTAATAACATCTTAAACGTGTCACAACTTCTCGAATAGGAACCCAATGGGTGTTAATGTATGTCCCATACCATACATTCGCACCTATTGGTTTACTAATTTCACAGTCAATGCCACATTAGAAAACATTCATAAAAATCCAAATCAAACATACACCGCCTCGTCTCATTGGCGAGTGTAAAACACACAACTCATTGTGTCTCATACTTTGATGAGTTTAAAGTGGCATCGAGACTTGTCTCATTTCATCAACATATAAAAATCCATCTTAAATATCAAAACCATCATCAATTCATAATAAAAATCCCGTCTTATGTTCTCGGCAAGTAAAAATACCATAAAACAATACTTCAAAGCAAATTCGACAGTATAAGTCCGATATTAAGCGATTAGGCGAAAACACATGTTCCATACCATGTATTTTTGTCAAATCGTTTAATTCTCATTCTTATATGCTGAAAATCATCTAAATATGCTAAAATATATTTAGAATAATTTTATAGAGAAAATGGGATTTTTAAACAAATTTTAGAGATTTTTAAATAGGTTGTTATATAAGGAAAAAAAATCATTTTATCAAATAGATTTTCTATTTATAAAATACTTTAAAAAATAATTGCTTAAAAACCCTTGATATGTCTTAAAAATATTCATTTAATTAACCATAATTTATAAAGACATTTCATAAACTTATTCGAAACCAAAATTAATTAAAACCATCGAATTCTTCAAATATCCACATTTATCGATATTTAATTTGAAATAGAATTTAACTAAAATTTGAATTTTAAAAATTTCCAAAATCAAGCCAATCCGTTGTCGGATAAAAAGACTTAAACATTCGTCATCAAATTTATTCATACAATATTCAAAATCATCGAAATATGCAGTGAAACAGTTAACGAAAGCGCAAATAGAAGAAAAAGAACAATCTATCAAGCAACTTAGTTTTTGGCTAGCTTTAGACAGTAATTTGAGATACCAAAACAATCCATATTTTAGCTTGCTGCGTTATACTATGACATGAGGTCTATAACGTATTCAAAATTTGGAGCAATTCGTTGCAAATCGAAAGAGTTATGATTTTTCGAACATAGCACTTTTTAGCAAGGAAATAGAGCAATATTTTTGGCTGTTTTGAACCAACGATTTGCTATATCAAAAAAATTCAAAATTCCATGAAAATTTCCAGTAATATTTTACCGTCCATCTACTACAATATATAATAAATTGAGAGCAATTTGCTGTAAATTGAAGAAAATATGATTTGTTGAACATGATGCATTTTCGACCAATAAACAGAGATAAATTTGTGGATGATTTCAACCAACAATTTCTTCATCAAAACAAATCATACTTCAAGGAAAATTTTCAAAAATATTTTACCACCTAACTACTACAACATATCAAAAATCGACAGCAGTTGGCCGTAAATTGAAAATGATATTATTTTTTAAATATGGTGCATTTTCGACCAACAAATAGAGGTAAATTTTTGGTTGATTTCAACTAATAATTTTCTATATCAAAACAAATCAAAATTCAATGAAAATTTTCAAAAATATCTTACCATCCAACTACTACAACATATCAAAAATTGACAGCAATTGGCTGTAAATTAAAGAAGATATGATATTTAGACCATAGCGTTATTTCAGCCAACAAAAGAGAAAACCTATTCAATAAATTGGGCATTTCAAGAAAAAATTGATATTTTGCTTTAGCTTGCTATAAGAAAACTCTTACCTTGCTTACTGAATAGTTTTAGCAAGATATAGCAGCGATTTGGGAGAAAGTTGTGATTTTTCGATGCGATCTGAGGCTCTAAACACCTGTAATTGCTGAAACAAGAACATGAGAGCAAGAGCAAAGAAGAAGAAAAAAGTTACAGACAATTGATTTTTCAATTAAAGAATTTGATGAAATCACTTTTGTATCGGATATAGATTATCTTGCTATTCTTAATTTAGAAGATTTTCTTTGTAGTTAGCAACAAAAATTGAGTAGAAATAGATTTTTATTTCAGAAGAAGATGGCCATGAATTTTTTTTCCTTTCTTTTTACTGTAGGTTTATTTTGAGAAGACGAAGCCAAAAGAAAGTACGTACATTTTTGGTTCTCATCGGAAAATTCTAGATAGTAGGCTAATGGATCCTCCTTCCTAACCAATTAAGCCCGAAAGAAAAAAATTACTTAGTGAAAATGAAATATATGTTACTTATTTTAACACTATATACACTTATTTTCAACATTTAAAGTCATATAAAATGCATACATCTTATTGTATTGAAATAAAACATCCATTGTAACAAAATAAAATCTCTTTTAACAATTAAAAGTTATTATTTAAAATCAAACCCCATTTTTAACATTATTTAACACTTTACACAATTTTAGTGTAAAACAAATTTTTTACACAACAAACTAAATAAAAATTTCTTTCTTGCCACATAAATTTGCAATAAATCATTCTAACACTTTTTAACCATCAAATATTATTTTCATACCATATTTCATCTTTTATTTTATTAAAAGACATGTCTTATTCATATTTTTCCTTTTATATTTATTAAAAGGCTAATATAAGCAATAAATATAAATATTATCACATTGACTTAATTAAAATATAGTAAATGACTAATTTTACACTAGTACCTCAAAATAAAGTTTTAAAAAAAACTTTATTTCCATTAATTTGGATTTATATCAACAATAAAATATTGAAATACATCACTTGGTAAATTTATTAACTTAAATCTATCTAAATTCCAATAATTTTCTTTTTATTTAACCAAAACACACAACAATGAATTTTTAACCCAATATTTAACTCCATACATATTGTTTATTTGAAATACATAATTTAAACCAAATTTACTTCTCCATTACATTCCATTCACCATATTAAATCATAACGATCATTATAATTTAATATCATTAGTAATCTACAATATCAACGTTATTACAGACTCCCTCTCTTATAAAAATTGCGTCCTCGCAATTTCTGGAGGAAATCTGCATTCAACACAATTTATTTCATCAAACAAAGAAATTTAAATAGATTAAATGAAAATTTTCTTACCTTCAGAGTGAGAAGATAAGAAATCAGGATACGACCGCTCGCTGAATTCTCTGGTTTCCCAAATGCAGTCATTGGGATTATCAGACCATTGAATCTTCATGAGCGGGACACTCCTGTTATGAAGGCGTCTAGTCTCCAAAGCAAGAACTCTCAAAGTATGCTGCACATAAGATAGATCAGGAGAGACTTCCAACTTGTCTAAAGCACGAGTATCAAGCACAAAATCTGAATCTCGTAGACACTTCCTTAACTGAGAGTCATGGAATATGTCATGAACTCTAAAAAACTGATCGGGAAGTGCTACACGATAAGCAACCGGACCGATACGCTCTGTAATAGGAAATGACCCAATATAGCGTGGTGCCAATTTCTTGGTCCGGAAAAGCGTACCATTCCTTTCAGAGGAGAAGCTAGAATAAAAACAAGGTCACCCAGTGAGAATTCAAGAGGCCTCCTACGGTTGTCTGCGTAGGATTTCTGGCGACTCTGTGCCTCTTTCATTCTCTCACGAATGTGATGGATCTTCTCAGATGATTCTCGAATAGATTTGGGGCCTAAAATAAGCTTTTCCCCTTACTCAAGCCAAAAAGATGGAGAATGACACGGTCTTCCATATAAGGATTCAAAAGGAGCCATGCCGATAGAAGATTGGTAGCTATTATTATAAGCAAACTCAACTAGAGGAAGACGATCCTCCCAGCTACCACCAAAATCCAAGATACAAGCACGAAGCAAGTCTTTCAAAATACGGTTCACTCGTTAAGTCTGTCCATCAGACTGTGGGTGATAAGCTGTGCTAAATTAAACTTCGTGCCTAAAGCTTGCTGGAGACTTTGACAAAAGTGACTCGTGAAAAGAGGATGACGATCACACACAATAGATGAAGGGACACCGTGTAATCGCACGATCTCCTTAATATATAGCTTCAATAAAAGAGATGTCGTCCTATTCCACTTAATAGGAATAAAATGTGCGGACGTGATGAGACGGTGCACAACAGCCCAAATACTGCTATGGCCTGACCTCGAACGAGGTAAGCCATCAATGAGCTTCTCCTCAGTTGGATCTGGGTTTGGCTGGTTATTACCACCGTTTCATCAAAAACTTTTCTCATATCGTGCTTCCATTGACTAGCCTTACGACGAAAGGCGTTCGATTCATTTGGTCCGATAAGTGTGAGGCTTCTTTCCAGAAATTAAAGGAGCTTTCCACTAATTCTCCCATCCTTGTGGTTCCTGAAGGGAACCAAGATCTTATCGTTTATACCGATGCCAGTCATAATGGCCTCGGTGTTGTTCTTATGCAGAGAGATCGGGTAGTTGCCTATGCTTCTAGGCAATTGCGTCCGAATGAGGTTCGGTATGCTACCCATGATTTAGAGCTTGCAGCCATTGTCTTTGCTTTGAAGATTTGGCGTCATTGTCTTCTCAGAGATCACTTCATTCTTTTTACCGACCATAAGTCTTTGAAATATCTATTCTCTTAGAAGGAGCTTAATATGAGGCAGCAACGTTGGCTTGAATTTCTCACCTCATATGATTTTGATATTCAGTATACCCCGGGGAAGGGTAATCGTGTGGTAGATGCGCTTAGCCGCAAGCATTCGACTGTTGTTTCTACGATGTTAGACGAATGGGATGTCCTTGAAACTTTATCTTATTGTGATATTCATGATCTCGGGGTGGACCTATGGGTCACAATTAATACAATGTAATATATACAGAACAGTATACGAGATACCATACATCAGATATAATACATCTATATACATCATCCCTTAATCATGATCAGTTTCACCTTGACTTGGCCTTGTCCCTATACTTGTTTTGATTCGTGTCCCTTTTTAATTCCTTTGGGGTAGATAGAAAGGAATATGTTTAGGAAAGTTAATTATATTCCACAGCATTCCTTAAATTTTGCACTTGAATTGCTAATATATCTATTTACCCTGTGAATAATCCAATCTTATCTTATCTTTCAACTATGTCGGGCAGAGGAAGAGGACGCTCTTCGACGGGGGGAACGTCCAGTGGTTCTCGTTCTGAAGGCGTATATATGTCTACCGACCAGATCCTTGAGCTTATTAGAAGCACTCAGCCTCCCACTCCAGCTCACTCTTCTCCTCCACGCAAATCTACGTTTGCGCGCATGTGTAGCGACTTCACACATCTTGGTGGCAAGATCTTTAAAGGCATCAAGACGGTTTTAGATGTTGAGGCATGGCTTAGTTCTTGTGAGCGTATCTTTAGTGGCACTAGTCATCACCAAGTCCTTGTAGCATCTAGTATGTTGCAAGAACGAGCTTTACATTGGTATGATCTACTTGTTGCTGAGAATGATGAGTCCACTCTAGAGTGGGATCAGTTCCGTGAAAGATTCGAACTAAAGTTTATTCCAGAATCCGAGAAGGTTATTCTTGCTCGATGTTTCCTTGATTTCAAACAAGGAAAGTCGATCGTTTCTGAATATGTTGCACCCTTTGAAGCCTTGTCTAAACATGGTCTTGAGCACATCTCTACTCCTTATAAGAAGAATCTTAAGTTCGTCTCCGGGCTTAAGAAATATCTGAAGAAGTCCCTCATGCTTTGCCTGGAGCTCACCTTTGAAAAGCTTATAGATGTGGCCCTTCATCTTGAAGTGGTTGAGAAGGAGAAAGATAACGATGATGAGGGTAATGTTCGGGGAAACCCGAATAAGAAGAAGTTTTTTCGCAAGCCGAAGCAATTCCACTCAAGAATAAGAAACATAGGGGATCTTCTTATCAGTCTCAATGTACTCCTTCAACTAAGCCTTTTGCATACTTCAATTGTGGTGCACCTGACCATCCAGTGAGGGAGTGTCCCAAGCCTAAGCGTTGTCTCTATTGTAAGAAGGAGGGACATTTGTTTTCAGCTTGTCCCAAAAATGAGAAGGGTTCTCGTCAGGGTCTTAGTGCGGCTACTACTTCTAGAGATTCTTCTTAGCCTCGAGGTACTTTTCCTTCCATTCTAGAGGGCTCTATTTTATTCCATGATCGTTATATTAGAGTGCTTTTCGATACGGGTGCATCTCACTCATTCGTATCGAAGGAACTCGTTGATGCTTTGCAGTTAGATGTTTCTTATATGCTTACTTCTTTACGGATTGCGAATCCTATCGAAGGATCTGCAACTCTTAGTTTGCTTTATGATGATGTTGATTTTTTGATTTGTGGCTTTTCTTTCCGTGTGAGTCTGAATGTTATTCCTTTTCTTGGATTTGATATGATATTGGGAATGGACATAGTTCAATACGAGGCCAGGATTCTATGTTTGGAGCGAGTCTTATATATTCGACATCCTGATTCTTCTGTTCAGTTATCTCTTTCACTTCGTGATTCTGATTGTGATTCCATGGCTTCTTTATTTTCCCTTGATTCTCGAGACGACGACGATGATGTATCCCTTATTCCTATCGTTTGCGACTTTTCAGATTTATTCGAGCCCGTTTCTGGTTTACCTTCTAAGGGAGCTTTTGAGTTCCGTATTGATCTTATTCTCGATGCGCAGCTAGTTAGTCGTCCTCTGTAACAACCCGCATATTTGTCGAGTTTATATTTAAATATTTTATTTAAATATTAAATTGTTAATCGGATTTTGGTCCGAAAAGATACTTTTTGCAAACGGTCAAATTAGGACTCGAGACCACTTCCATTGAGTTCGAAATGTCGTTTACAATTTTTTAAGTATAAACATCGATAGGTTTGGAGTTAGTGAAATTTCACTAACTTTTCCCTCTTTGGACTTTGGGTTAGTTTAGCCTATTAAGCCCAAGTTCCAACCCCCTTCTCCTCGCTCTTCATAAATTTCCTAACTAACTCAAGCTTTGGCATTAATGGTGAAGAGAATGGGAAATTAAAACTCCAAGCACAAATTCAATTGCAAATCCAACATTCAACTCCAAATTCAAGTAGAAGATATTGGATTCAAGCTTTGGATTGCTTCTCCTTGCTTTCAAGCTTCATCTTCATAAATTTTAGTGCAAAGGTGAGATTTTTATCCCACAAATCTAGTCTATATCTATATTGGACTGTTGGGAATGATTCCCTATCACTTTAATATGCACATTTGCATTTGGTTTGGATTGGATTGGCGAAAAACTCCAAATTTTAGTGATTTTGGTGAAAAACTGCTACTAGGTCGTTCTGGCCATTTTTAGCTCGTTCGGAGTTAGGTCGCTCGTCCATAGGTCGTAGGTCGCTTACGAGTTAACGTTAGGTCGTTCTGGAAGAATTGGCACTTCGGAATTAGGTCGCTCACGAGTTAACTCGTTAGGTCGCTCGCGAGTTAGTACCATAGGTCGCTGGGCCATCTAAATGCTTGTTCGGTGTTAGGTCGTATGGCCTTAAGTCGTAGGTCGTATGGCCTTAAGTCGTAGGTCGTATGGCCTTAAGTCGTAGGTCGTATGGCCTTAAGTCGTAGGTCGTCTCCGACCTAATACTGCTATTTCACTAGATCGCGCGAGCCTTAAGTCGTAGGTCGTCTCCGACCTAATACTGCTATTCCACTAGGTCGCGCGAGCCTTAAGTCGTAGGTCGTCTCCGACCTAATACTGCTATTTCACTAGGTCGCGCAAGCCTTAGGTCGTAGGTCGTAAGTCGCCTTAGGTCGTCGGTCGTAGGTCGCCTTAGGTCGTAGGTCGTAAGTCGCCTAGGTCGTAGGTCGTAAGTCGCCTAGGTTGTAGGTCGCTCGGTCCTGCTTCTGTCCCTAAGTCGCGAATACCTTAGGTCGCAACCTCTGTTAGGTCGGCCATGTTGGGTCGCGAGTCATCGTTAGGTCGCGAACACCTCTAGGTTGCAACCACTAAGTCGCTTGACCCCTTAGACCCCTAGGTCGCAACCATTAGGTCGAACCCCATAGCGGTGGCGTTGCCCCCGCACCCCCACCTTGTGGGGTTGCCACCCCCCCCGGACCCCCCCTCCGTAGGGGATCTTATCTGAAAAACATTCAACAGAACTTGCTTTGTTGTGATGCTGAGTTGACCACTCTTCGAGACAAACTATCTTTGGCTCTCGGACGATTTTATGGATTTTTGAATACCTATTTCAATGGATTCTTTATTGATTTCTTTGGATTTTATTCACGTCTTCGTATGTGAATTTTTATGATTGATTGTTTCTACAATCACTTCTATGATTTGTCACTTTAAAATATAAAGGTTTTCTATACTAGTAGTAAATATCAAAACTCTTTCTTCAAATGATTTCAACACTATTTTATAACGAAGCTCGTTTTCTCAAACCGATTTCCAATCTATTAGTATATATAAACCTTTACCTCACTCGTATGAGAAATCTAATTAAATGACTTAGTAAAACAAGTGGTATGAAACGCTTGCATTTACTTCGTCGGTTAATTCTTGGACTTGTTCGATTGAATCTCTTGTGACAATTTTCTAGTGGAAATTCATAATTTGTTCGTAAATATTTAAGTTAAGCTAGTGGTTATGGGACATGAAGCTAAGCTCATATATTTACTAACTTACTGTGGTTGACACTTCTCGTTGATCTTGACAATCATTTTATGAATTAGACTAGCAATTGTGCGATGTCTCTTTCATTGCAAGGTTAGGCTAGACACCATTTGTGTGATTCCACTCACACATACCTTTTTGCTTTTTGGTTAGCCTAGACACCATTTGTGTGATTCCATTCACACATATGGGGTAGCTCCCCATGGTCTTCGGACCATCATGTGATAGGCCTCTTTCTCTTTATATGATTTCTGGATTTCTCGTGTTGATTTCTGAAATTTATGTCATTGACTTGTTATGAGTACAAGTTTAGGGTATGATGCCCTCTTTGGATCTTTGAGAAGATTCTTGTGATATTGATTTACCTCTTATTGATTGATCTTCTGTTGATCATCATTTGCATACTTATAGTAGTATGTCAGTATGGATATTTTAGGTTTATGCCATATCTTTTATTTTATATCATGTCATCTGATATTTATAGCTAGACTGATCCGTTTATTATTTTCTTAAATAATACTCGGGTCAGACCGAGATGTTACAGGTGCTTCTGCTTGACTTCTTCCCGGGATCTGCTACTCTGACTTTTGGCTAACTATTTAGATTAGCAGTTTTTGTTGTGTACACTTGAGATATAGACTCACAGTTGTATTCTGTTGTATAGCACGTGTTGCTATTCTTTTGTATTATCGTGGATCTTTTTGACCACTACTCTGATGTACACTTTCATGTGTTAGTTATATATTCATATCTTCTTCCGCCCTTGTGATATGGATGTCTGTGACTGATTTGTGTTATGCTTATTTCTATGTTTGTTTCCGAAGATTATTTATAGCCACCGTGTGATAAGCAATTACATGGATGGTCGCTCCTCAACAGCCTTATTCTCCGTGCTAGTTGACAGCACTACACCGTAGTGTTCTTGGCTAGCGTGGGTATAGAGGTGGGGCGTTACATCCTCCCACGAGGATGTCTACACGAGAGAATGAGGAACTCAAAAAGCAACTTCTCGAGCTTGAAGCCAAGCATTTTATTCATTCTAGTTCTTCACCGTGGGGAGCCACGGTAGTATTTATGAAGAAGTCCGATGAGACTCTTAGGCTTTGCGTTGACTATCACAAACTTAATAAGTAAACCATCAAGAATCATTATCCTTTACCGAGGATCGACGAAAGGTTCGATCAGTTAAGTGGTGCTAAGGACTTTTTGCAGTTAGACCTTGCCACTGGTTTATATCAGCTTCGAGTCGCAGAAGATAGTATTCTTCTCACCGCATTCTGCACTCACTATGGTTCTTATGAGTGGCTCGTCATGCCATTCGGATTGACGAATGCACCTGCCTACTTTGTTGATCTTATGAATCGAGTATTCCGGGAATATCTCGATAAGTTCATGCTTATTTTCATTGATGACATTCTAGTATATTTGATGTCACGACCAGAATTTCAGCGTTCGAAAATCGACACCCGTACTTCACTTGTACTCGAATGCCGCAGATTCAACCGTTGAAATCCGATTCGTGCCGGAGCTTATAACACATTAAGTACAACAACACAGCGGAAGAAAATGAATAATTATATTGATATACAACATTAGTTACAACACAATGATACAAATGACATCAATACAATATCAGAGATAGACAAAAGCGGAAGAAATAGCAGCAATGGCGGAAAGACAAAGTCTTCAATGCCAAATTCCAAAACTCCAAGCCACAAGCTCGAACCACCATCATTACATTGTATTAAGCAAGGTTAGTCATCCAAAGACTGAAGAAGATTTCCAGAGACTGAAGGCTACCGAATTTACACCTACTATTTGATTATCGGAAAATCCCAACTCTAGACTGCCCGTGTGGAAAATTATGGGTATCCAGAGTTTAGGAAGAGAACAATAAACTCCGGGTCATTCATGAGACTGGTGTGAGAAAATGAAAACAGTTTCAAACAAAACAAACAACAAAGAATTTAAAATTAAAATCCGCAATGCTTTTTGGAAAATGAAACTACCATAAGGCCTCCCACCACACACACCATGCAAACGCAGAATTGGAGGAGACTTCTCCTTATGATAGTCAAACATGCTTGATACGCGAAAACCATTTTGACATTATTATTAGTGCGTAGTGGAAAACATTTCGAAAATATAATATTAATCTTAACCATCATAGATACCATTATACTATGCCTGCTATAGCTACAATTTAAGAATGGCAGGTTATGCAACTGCAATCGCAAAGGGTGTGCATTGGTGATTGGATTTTCAACAAATGGTCAGGCTAAGGAACTTCCTATTGTCACATGGGTACGCCTCTGGAGAGATGCCCCGAGAACTTACCCAGCTCTCTGCCAGCAGAAGGCCGTGTAATCCCTGCCCCAAAGTAATACCTATAAGTATGCCATCCCCGGTCGTTTGCGACCTTTATCCGAGGATCCTCAACCACAAAGCAACAACCACAAAGTAATAATTTTGCAGTGACCACATGAGTTAAGTATCCGGGCTCCATACCATGATACCACCCTTTTCCAAAAGAAATGGACATACCCTAGGGCGCGACCCCTAATAACATTGCCACATCTTTCCTGTTTCGATCATTTACGGTTTATGAGGTCCGATGAGGTCACGTCCACAAAGCTACGCTTTTCACAAAGTCATGCTTCAATTAACAAATGATCAGCAACAATCAGCAGCACTCAGCATGCCACACTACCAAATTGGGAAAGTATCACTAGTAACCATCAACTACATAACCTCTGAGCTCGTACGTCTCAGAAAAGGGTGTTAAGCTAAGAGAATAAATCTCCACCATCAAACAGAAATGTATTTGATAGAAACCAGCTTTACATCTCAAAGTGTAATGTCAGACACACATCCATACAAGTGCTGCTGATTCGGGTACCTACAATCCCGATCGGACTCCCCATCACATATGGAGATCTCTATACCGGCGCGACTCAATGCAGAGATATTCGACGGGTTATCCTTTCGTTTTCGAAAATAGCCGGTCTTCACCACCGGTCTTCAAATGCAATCCATAACGTCGTATCACTATTTGAAATGGGTTGTATGACATAAAGTCCGATCTCGGCTAAACCAAATAGTGAGCGCTTAATTAAAAACATATGGATATTTGGATCTTAGTTAAGTCACAACTTAAAGCCCAAAAACCTTTCTTCAAATGGTTTAAACCAATTACCATTTTAATCTTTAAATAAAAGATTCGCTTCACAAAGTTTACCTTTTTTTATATGAAAGCTATTATTTGAAAACAAATAGTTTTCATTTCGAAAAATCCAATTGCATTTGCACAAGTTAAAGCCCGTCAAGTATAAAATTTGGGTTAAATTCAAATTCCCAAAACAATACTTTTAAAATGGTTTAAAACCTATATAAACACATTTATAACTTGCATAACCTTTTTAAACCATAATTTCCAAACATAGAATTCAGTTTCAAATCTTGAATTCAAATTCAAATCAATTTTTTTAAAATTTCAAAACTTTATCAAGTTATTCAAAATAACTTTTATCTTTAAAACTCCTTTTCGAAAGCTTTTCATATTTAACCCAATTCCATTTCCAAAACCATTTGGATTCAAAATTCAACTTTAAACCTATTTCATTAATCTGTGACCTAACCAGTTTCCTCGTGCAATCCATATTTATGTGTGTATGGTGTAGTTCAGGGGTCTTACACAATAGTGCAACATCACCAATCATCACAATCCAAACACAGCAATATCGATAAGCGGTATAACCCTATAATGCTTATCTTCATTCACAGATTCACAGATAAATAATATAAATTTATCACAAATAAATAAATTACATTCATCACAGATAAATCAAAACAGAGCATCACACATCAGGGATATCAAATAATAAAATCCAAACAAAGTAAAACCAATTAATTATTTGATTAATGTACATCAGATTAATCACTTATGAATAAATTACTAATCCTAGTTAATTAATATTAATTAATTACAAACCATTTGATTATTTATCCATTAATCACTTATTAATTAACTTTTAATAATAAATTAATCAACCTTTAATTATTAATTAATCAACCTTAATTAATAAATAAATCAAACTTTAATCATTAAATAATTAACCTTTAATTATTAATTAATCAACCTTAGTTAATAAATAAATCAACCTTCAATCATTAAATAATTAACCTTTAATTATTTAATTATCCTTTAACTAATTACCCTTAATTATTAATTAATTAACCCTTAATTAATTACCATTAAATTAATTATCCTTAATTAATTACAATAAGTGATTGCCCTAATCACTTATATTAATAAATCATAAATTAATTACTTTAAGTAATTATCCTTTAATCACTTGATTAATTAACTTTAATAATTAATTAATTAATTACTTTTAATTAAGTAATTATCTTTAAGTTATTAATTACCTTTAATTACTTACGTTGATTAATTTTAATTAATTAATTATCCTTTACACAAAGTAATTATCCTTAACTACATTAAGTGATGATCTTTTACACAAATTTCATTAAGTAATCATCCTTAAATTATTTTCATTAAATAATCAATCTCTAATTAATATTTAATTACCCTTATTAAGTAATTATTCTTTAATCACTTTTAATTACCTCATTCTTATTTTTTTTTTTGAAAACAATTAGAGATCAAATAAGAAATTTAACCCAATATCATTATTTAAATCAACCGGATTTTAAAAGCATTTAACTTTAAAATTTTATTTCTAAAACTTGTTTGAAACTTTTTAAATGAACTTACTTTAGGAAAACCTCGTTCATATCCTTTCGCAAACTTATTCAATTCAAAATTCAGTTAACATTATATTTGAAAACTTATTGAATCGCCAAGATAAAAACGCCGAGACCAGAGAGATTTTGCTCGAGTCCAAACCCGAGCCAGATACCCAAAACCTTATTTTCGAACCCGAGTCATTTCCCCTTTTTTTTTCTTCTCTTCGCTTTAAAATATAAAACCGTTATGCTTCACGCGAATGAACCCGGTAGAAATCTCGAGTCAACCAACCACGCTCTCGAGACCTTCTTCGAGACTACCCAGTACCAAGTTCCTCTGACACAATCGGTAACTCTTGCACATGCACACGAGTTCGCCGTCGTTCTGGCCAGCCTCACCGACGTCAACAAGTCACCAACGACCACCCCTGACATCTTAACTACCCAGATCCCCTTGATTTTCTTGGAAACCAAAGTTGAACAACTCGACTCGATTGAAACTTGAACCTGATCATCAGAAACTGCTTTGCACCGCGGCCAACGTTCATCTGAAAACCATGCGAGCCTGCCTAGAGCAGGGTCACAGACATGGGCTTTGATCCCACCACCTCTAAGCTATTCCGATGCACTCTCGACACCCCAGTACTCACTTTTCCGACATTGACAAAGAATTGGGTTAAAACCCTAAAACTCTGCCGTCTGATCACCGTGGTAGTTAAGAAATCCATCTACCATTTTTTCTAAGATTCACAACACCTCAGCCTCCTCGAGTCTTGATCAAGGCGATCATCATTTTGCCCATGATCGGAATTTGACAAAAACACAAAGACTGGTTATCTCAAAATATCTCGACTTATACGAGCCTAAAAATCATGAAACGATCACCTAAATTCATGATTTCGCATTACGAAACTGTTTGTAAAGTCAAAAAACGAAATTGAAATCATTGATTTTCGACTTAAATTATATTACCACTGTAATATCCAATTTTCTAAACCTTTTTTTAAACATTTCCACTCAGAATTATTTTTAAAAATGAATTTATGATGTTACAAACAATTTCTTTTTAGAAATCATAGCTTAGAGTTGATTAGATAATAAGCATTTGTATTTATTAAATGGACCAGTGTCTGTAATTTTCAACAGAGACAAATGCATCACATATACAGGCATGCATAACGTAGATACAGAGGAATTCAACCATTTTTCTCAGATAAACCCATCACACTTTCAAGTATTATCCAATATCAAGATAAAATGGTTGATTAAAAGGTTTTCTCACCTTCTTTTTGAACAGAGGACCAGAAAATTTAGTTTGATCAGGCACTGCTTTGATCTGAGAATTTTGAAAATGATCTGCTTTATTTTCAGGTTCTGTTTTTTTTTGAATCTGATCTATTTGATTGTTGAATTATTGAGTAGAAAAAAAATCTTGAATCTGAATATTTAGCTGCTCTTGCTTTTGTTCTAGATGATCTGAACTTGATAAATTTGGATCTGCATTTTCTTTAAACACTTGATCTAGATCTTGTTTTTGATTGAACCTGATCTTGTTTTTAGGTTTGAAGAGTTTGTTTTTAGACTTTATTGTTTGCTTCAGGCTGAAGCTCTTGCTTTGCTGGTTTGTGTTTTCTTTTTTCTTCTTCTTTTGATTTGTAGTTTAGTTTGAGAAATGAAGATAAAAAGTTTTGAACTGAGATTACTTAACCAGGTTTCTCCTGTTTTACATATCTTTCTATAATTCTAAATTAAAAGAGATTTTATTTTTTTTGCCACCTGTTAATCATGCTGACACTTGTAAATGCATGATTTAAATAATTTACACTTGTGAATATATGATATAAATCTTTCCACACTTGTTAAAAGTAAGCAAATTTATGTTTTAGACCTTTCTTTGAATTTATTTGTAAATTATGGTTTAGTCCTTTATCTTAATTTATTTATAATTCATGTTTTAAACCTTTATTTATAATTTACAAATCAATTCTAAAAAAATATATTAATTTCCTAAAGATATGTATAATAAAAGTAATTTAAATCTTTTATCAAATCTTATTTAATCTCAAAAGATTTGTATATATATGTATATTAAAACCTTTATTCCTTCTTGCTTTAAAAATACACACACACACACACACACATTATACATACATTTAAATTATTTATACTCATACAACTTTTAATAAACAATAAATAATCGTATATATATTCAAAATATAACTTTTATATCCAATTTATTTATAAATATTTACATTTTGAATTTTCCAAAATCAAAATTTTTATTTACAATTTAATTTTCAATCTATATATATTCATAAATATATTTATTTAAAATTTTCAAATTAATCTACAATCAAATTTATAATAAATATATTATTTAAAATATTTTTTCTCTAAATTTCCAATTAGAAATTCTATTTAAATTAAAAATCCATTTAAATACATATATATATAGCCACACATATCTTTATTTATTTTGGAAAAATCCAAATAAATTCACCATTTAATTCAAAAATTTATATTAATTACTGATTTAAATTTGACTCCAAAATCGAGATCGTTACAGATTCCCTCCTTAAGAAAATTTCGTCCTCGATATTTGCTGGACGGGATGACAACAAAGAACAAATAAGGATTGTTTTTCCAAATCAAACTGAATATTTATTCTGCATTTGGCTTTTCAAATTAGACCAACAATTATGAGAACAAACTCATTCAATATTTCATGAAATACTCGGGTCATCCAGTCTATGAAATATACGGGGGTATTGGTTAGTCCAAAGGGATAACTAACCATTCGTAGAATATATCTGAACCTAAAATAACAGACAAGTGGATACAATCTTCCATAATTTTCAAACACTAGGTATAGAATCCAAACTCAGGTTGGAATACTGCAAATTATATATTAACTTGCCCCTCTTCGGACTTCGAGCCTCACAAGAAATCACAACAAAACTTCAAATTTGGTTTTAATCGAAATCGTTTTATCGATACAATCCAATTTAACTTTATATTTAATTAACCATTTATTTCAATTAATATTTCAAATTTCATCAAAGTTAAAACGGAAATCAGATAGGAACTTGATGAAGAGAATACGAAATAGGAACTTATCAACAACGATTCGCAGGGCCATCATCACATAAAGCTCCTCCCTCGAGCTGCCACGAAGCCATCGAAGAATTGAAATTGAACGATGATCAAAGAGATTGATAGAAAATTGTTTCCGCTGTTGCAGGGTATTGACCATTTGTAGTGGTACTCCTCTGTCCCCTATCTCGTTTTCTTCTTGGACTCATACTCGCTATCCGTGGATAGTAAGAGAATTTACTGAGGCATTCGACGGATATCTTAGGGATATACTCATTCTAGGGTATACTTCACCCTATCTCAAATGAGTTACTTAATGTGTTATACTCCTGAGCTAAAGTTCAACCTTTAGCTCTGAAACCAATATGCCAAGATCAGAATTTCAGCATTCGAAAATCGACACCCGTACTTCACTTGTACTCGAATGCCGTAGATTCAACAGCTGAAATTCGATTCATGCTGGAGCTTATAACACATTAAGTACAACAACACAGCGGAAGGAAATGAATAATTATATTGATATACAACATTTTTTACAACACAATGATACAAATGACATCAATACAAATATCAGAGATAGACAAAAGCGGAAGAAACAGCAGCAGCAGCGGAAAGACAAAGTCTTCAATGCCAAATTCCAAAACTCCAAGCCACAAGCTCGAACCACCATCATTTCGTTGTATTAAGCATGGTCAGTCATACAAAGGCTGAAGAAGATTTCCAAAGACTGAAGGCTACCAAATTTACACCTACTATTTGATTATCTGAAAAGCCGAACTCTAGACTGCGCCTGTGGAAAATTGTGGGCACCCAGAGTTTAGGAAGGGAACAATAAACTCTGGGTCAGTCATGGTGTTGGTGTGAGAAAAAGAAAATAGTTTTAAACAAAAACGAAAAACAAAGAATTTAAGATTGAAATCCGCAATGCTTTTTGGAAAATGAAACTACCATAAGGCCTCCCACCGCATACACCATGCAAATGCAGAATTGGAGGAGATTTCTCCTTATGATAGTCAAACATGCTTGATACGCGAAAACCATTTGGATATTATTATTAGTGCATGGTGGAAAACATTTCAAATGTATAATATTAATCTTAGCCAGCATAGGTACCATTATATTATGCCTGTTATAGCTACCATTTAAGAATGGCAGGTTATACAACTGCAATCGTAAAAGGCATGTATTAGTGATTGGATTTCCAACAAATGGTCAGGCAAAAGAACTTCCTATTTTCACATGGGTTTGCCTCTGGGGGGATGCCCAGAGAACTTACCCAGCTCTCTGCCAACACAAGGCTGGGTTACCCCTTCTTGGAAGTAACACCCACAAGTATGCCATCCCCGGTCGTTTGCGACCTTTATCCGAGGATCCTCAACCACAAAGTAACAAATTTACAATGACCACATGAGTTAGGTATCAGGGCTCCGTATCATGATACCATCCTTTTCCAGAAGAAATGGACATACCCTAAGGGCGCGACCCCTAATAACCTTGCCGCATCTTTCCTGTTTCGACCATTTTCGGTTTGTGAGATCCGACGAGCTCACGTCCACAAAGCTACGCTTTTCACAAAGCCATGTTTCGATCAACAAATGATCAACAACACTCAGCAGCACTCAGCATGCCACACTACCAAATTGGGAATGTATCGCTAGTAACCATCAATTACATAACCTCTCAACTCATACGTCTTGGAGAAGGGTGTTAAGCTAAGAGAATAAATCTCTACCACCAAATAGAAATATATTTGATAGAAACCAGCTTTACATCTCAAAGTGTAATGTCAGACACACATCCATACAAGTCTGTTTCGGGTTCGAACAGAACCGAAGGCACTTGCAAAGAAGCCCTTGCAATCCGGGAATTCACAATCCCAATCGGACTCCCCATCACATATGGAGATCTCTATACTGGTGCGACTCAGTGCAGAGACATTCGATGGGTTATCCTTTCGTTTTCAAAAATACCCAGCCTTCACCACTGGTCTTCAATGCAATCCATAACATCGTATCACTATTCGAAATTGGTTATATGGCATAAAGTCCTCTCCCGGCTAAAACGAATAGTGAGCGCTTAATTTAAAAAATATTGATATTGGGATCTTAGTTAAGTTACAACTTAAAGCCTAAAAACCTTCCTTCAAATGGTTTAAACCAATTACCATTTTAATCTTTAAACAAAAGATTCACTTCACAAAGTTTACCAATCTTCCATAAAGATTCATTCACGGCTTTCAAAACAATTTCCTTTTCAAATTGGATTAACCCATCCAATCATTAAATCAAAGACTCAATTCATAGCTTTCAAAATCATTTCCAAAGATTCATTCATAACTTTCAACACAATTCTCATTTCAAATCTTTTATATAAAAGATACACCATTTAAAACCCTCTTCAGTTTCAAAACAAAGTTCAACCATCTTTCCCAAAGATTCATTCATAGCTTTCAAACTATTTCAATTCCATTTTAAACTTGAAATCTTTCAACACAAATTGGAAATCCTTTCTTTATATGAAAGCTATTATTTGAAAACAAATAGTTTTCGTTTCAGAAAAATCCGATTGCATTTGCACAAGTTAAACCCCTTCAAGTATAAAATTGGGTAAAATTCAAATTCCCAAAACAATACTTTTAAAATGGTTTAAAACCTATATAAATATATTTATAACTTGTATAACCTTTTTAAACCAAAATTTCCAAACATAGAATTCAATTTCAAATATTGAATTCAAATTCAAATCAAAAATTTTAAATTTCAAAACTTTATCAAGTTATTCAAAATAACTTTTATCTTTAAAACTCCTTTTCAAAAGCTTTTCATATTTAACCCAATTCCATTTTAAAGACCATTTGGATTCAAAATTCAACTTCAAACCCATTTCATTAAATCTGTGACTTAACCAATTTCCTCGTGCAATCCATATTTGTGTGTATATGGTGTAGTCCAGGGGTCTTACAAAATAGTGCAACATCATCAATCATCACAATCCAAACACAGCAATATTGATAGGTGGTATAATCCTATAACGCTTATCTTCATTTACAGATTCACAGATAAATAATATAAATTTATCATAGATAAACAAATTACATTCATCATAGATAAATAAATTACATTCATCATAGATAAATCAAAACAGAGCATCACACATCAGGGATATCAAACAATAAAATCCAAACTTTCATAAGTAAGATCAATTAATTATCTAATTAATGTAAATCAGATTAATCACTTATGAATAAATTTCTAATCCTAGTTAATTAATATTAATTAATTACAAACCATTTTGATTAATTATCCATTAATCACTTATTAATTAACTTTTAATAATAAATTAATCAACCTTTAATTATTAATTAATCAACCTTAATTGATAAATAAATCAACCTTTAATCATTAAATAATTAACCTTTAACTATTAATTAATCAACCTTAATTAATAAATAAATCAACCTTTAATCATTAAACAATTAACCTTTAATTATTTAATTATCCTTTAATTAATTTCCCTTAATTAATTAATAGATTAACCCTTATTTAATTACCATTAAATTAATTATCCTTAACTAATTACAATAAGTGATTATCCTAATCATTTATATTAATAAATCACATATTAATTACTTTGAGTAATTTTCCTTCAGTCACTTGATTAATTAACTTTAATCATTAATCAATTACTTTTAATTAATTAATCATCTTTAAGTAATTAATTACCTTTAATTAATTACGTTGATTAATTATAATTAATTAATTATCCTTTACACAAAGTAATTATCCTTAACTACATTAAGTGATAATCTTTTACACAAATTTCATTAAGTAATCATCCTTAAATTATTTTCATTAAATAATCAATCTTTAAGTAATCTTTAATTACCCTTATTAAGTAATTATTCTTTAATCACTTTTAATTACCTTATTCTTATTTTTTTTGAAAATAATTAGAGATTAAATAAGAGAATTAACCCATTATCATTATTTAAATCAACTAGATTATAAAAGCATTTAACTTTAAAATTTTATTTCTAAAACTTGTTTAAATGAATTTACTTTGGGAAAACCTCGTTCATATCCTTTCGCACACTTATTCAATTCAAAATTAAGTTAACATTGTATTTAAAAACTTATTGAAACACCAAGATAAAAACCCCAAGACCAGACAGATTTTGCTAGAACCTAAACCCGAGCCAGATACCCAAAACCTCGAGTTCGAACCCAAGTCATTTTCCCCTTTTTTTCTTCTCTTCGCTTTAAAATATAAAACTGTTATGCTTCACGTGAATGAACCCGGTAGAAATCTCGAGTCAACCAACCACACACCCGAGACCTTCTTCGAGACCACCCGGTACCAAGTTCCTCCGACACAATTGGTAACTCGTCCACATGCACACGAGTTCGCCGTCATTCTGGCCAGCCTCGCCGACGTCTACAAGTCACCAACGACCACCCCTGACATCTTGACTACTCAAATCCCCTTGAGTTTCCTGGAAACCGAAATCGAACAACTTGACACGATTGAAACTTGAACCTGATCATCAGAAATTGCTTCGCACGACCACCCACGTTCATTTAAAAACCACGCGAGCCCACCCAGAGCAGCGCCACAGACATGGGCTTCAATCCCACCACCTCTAAGCTATTCTGATGCACTCTCGACACCCCAGTACACACTTTTCCGACATTGACAAAGAATTGGGTTAAAACCCTTAAACTCCGCCTTCCGATCACCACAGTAGTTAAGAAATCCATCTACCTTTTTTCTAAGATTCAAAACACCTCAGCCTCCTCCAGTCTTGATAACGGAGATCATCATTTCGCCGATGATTGGAATTTGACAAAAACACAGAGACCGGTTATCTCAAAATATCTCGACTTATACGAGCCTAAAAATCATGAAACGATCACCTAAATTCATGATTTCGCATTACGAAACTAGTTGTAAAGTCAAAACACGAAATTGAAATCATTGATTTTCGAATTAAATTATATTACCACTGTAATATCCAATTTTATACACATTTTTTAAACATTTCCAAATAGAGTTATTTTAAAAAATTAATTTATGATGTTACAAACAATTTCTTTTTAGAAATCATAGCTTAGAAGTTGATTAGATAATAAGCATTTGCATTTATTGAATGGATCAACATCTGTAATTTTCAACAGAGACAAATGCATCATATATATAGGCATGAATAACATAGATACAGAGGAATTCAACCATTTTTCTCAGATAAACCCATCACTCTTTCAAGTATTATCCGATATCAAGATAAAACGGTAGATTGAAAGGTTTGCTCACCTTATTTTTGAACAGAGGACCACAAAATTTGGTTTGATCAGGCACTGCTTTGATTTGAGAATTTTGAAAATGATCTGCTTTGTTTTCAGGTTCTATTTTTCTTGAATCTGATCTATTTGATTGTTGAATTGTTGAGCAGAAAAAATCTTGACTCTAAATATTTAGCTGCTCTTGCTTTTGTTCTAGATGATCTGAAATTGATAAATTTGGATCTGCATTTTCTTTAATCACTTCATCTGGATCTTGTTTTCAGGTTTGAAGAGTTTGTTTTTAGACTTTATTGTTTGCTTCTGGCAGAAGCTCTTGCTTTTCAGGTTTGTGTTTTCTTCTTTTTTTCTTTTGATTTGTAGTTTAGTTTAAGAAATGAAGATAAAAGTTTTGAACTGAGATTACTTAACCAGGTTTCTCCTCTTTTACATATCTTTCCATAATTTTAAATTAAAAGAGAATTTTTTTTTTGCCACTTGTTAATCTTGCTAACACTTGTAAATGCATGATTTAAATTATTTACACTTGTGAATATATGATATAAATCTTTCCACACTTGTTAAAAATAAGCAAATTTATGTTTTAGACCTTTCCTTGAATTTATTTATAAATTATGGTTTAGTCCTTTATCTTAATTTATTTATAATTCATGTTTTAAACCTTTGTTTATAATTTACAAATTAATTCTAAACATATATATTTTCTTATTAATTTCCAAAAGATAAGTAAAAGAAAAGTAATTTAAATCTTTTATCAAATCTTATTTAATCTTAAAAGATTTGTATATATATGTATAATAAAACCTTTATTCTTTCTTGCTTTAAAAATATATACAAACACATTATACATACATTTTAAATTATTTATACTCATACAACTTTTAATAAACAATAAATAATCATACATATATATATCCAAAATATAACTTTTAAATCAAATTTATTTATAAATATTTACATTTTGAATTTTCCAAAATCAAAATTTTTATTTACAATTTAACTTTCAATCTACATATTTTCATAAATATATTTATTTAAAATTTTCATATTAATCTACAATCAAATTTATAATTAACATACTATTCAAAATATATTTTTCTCCAAATTTCCAATTTGAAATTCTATTTAAATTAAAAATCCATTTATATACATATATATAAATAACAACAAATATATTTATTTATTTTGGAAAAATCCAAATAAATTCACCATTTAATTTAATTACTGATTCAAATTTGACTCAAAAATCGGTATTGTTACATTCAAAGTCCGAAGAGGACCATGCTCGACATCTTAGAATTGTTTTGAGTACTCTCCGAAAGCATCAACTCAAAGCAAAACTTTCTAAGTGTCACTTATGGGAAAAGCAAGTGAAGTTCTCAGGCCATGTTGTATCTTCAAAAGGTATTTCCGTTGATCCTTCTAAGGTCGAGGCTATGTAGAGTTGGAAGATGCCTGAGAATGTTCATGAGATTCGTAGTTTTCTGGGTTTGGTTGGTTATTACTGTCGTTTCATCAAAAACTTTTTCCGTATCGTTCTTCCATTGACTAGCCTTACGAGGAAAGGCGTTCAATTCATTTGGTCCGATAAGTGTGAGGCTTCTTTTCATAAATTGAAGGAGCTTCTCACTAATGCTCCCGTCCTTGTGGTTCCTAAAGGGAACCAAGATCTTATCGTTATACCGATGCCAGTCATAGTGGCCTCGGTGTTATTCTGATGCAGAGAGATCGGATAGTTGCCTATGCTTCTAGGCAATTGCATCCGAATGAGGTTCGGTATGCTACCCATGATTTAGAGCTTGCAGCCATTATCTTTGCTTTTGAAGATTTGGCGTCATTATCTTTTGGGAGAGCACTTCATTCTTTATACCGACCATAAGTCTTTGAAATATCTATTCTCTCAGAAGGAGCTTAATATGAGGCAGCAACATTGGCTTGAATTTCTCGCCTCATATGATTTTGATATTCAATTTACCTCGGGCAAGAGTAATCGTGTGGCAGATGCACCTAGTTGCAAGCATTCGATTGTTGTTTTACGATGTTAGCCGAATGGGATGTCCTTGAAACTTTATCTCATTATGATATTCGTGATCGAGCTTCTTCTTTCGATTCACCTGTCTTATTATTTAGTATGGAAGCTCAACCTTCTCTTTTAGATCGTATTTCGAGGCTCAACGACATGATTCCGAGACGCTGTGTCTTATTCGTCTTTGTGAATATGAATCCTGTGATGTTGAGATGAGGGATTTCAGTATTGATTCTCACGGTTGTCTTCGTATGAAGAACCGTTTGTTGTGCCTTCTGATTCAACACTTAGGTGTGACATTCTTGATGATTGTCATCGCTTTAAGTATACCATTCACCCTGGCAGTAGTAAGATGTATGTCGATATGCGTCGCCTTTATTATTGGGATGGCATGAAGCGTGATGTCGCAAGTTATGTGGGTAATCGCATAACTTGTTAGCTTATTAAGGCCAAGCATCAGTGGCCCTCTGATCTTCTTCAGCCTTTAGAGGTTCCATTATGGAAATGGGATCAAATTTCGATAGATTTCATTGATGGCTTGCCTCGTTCGATGTTAGGCCATAGCAGTATTTGGGTTGTTGTGGACTGTCTCACCAAGTCCGCACATTTTATTCCTATTAAGTCGAATAGGATGACATCTCTTTTATCGAAGCTATATATTAAGGAGATCGTGCGATTTCACGGTGTCCCTTAATCTATTGTGTGTGATCCTGGCCCTCTTTTCATGAGTCACTTTTGGTAGAGTCTCCAGCAAGCTTTAGGCACGAAGCTTAATCTTAGCACATCTTATCACCCACAGTCTGATGGACAGACTGAACGAGTGAACTATATTTTGGAAGACTTGCTTCGTGCTTGTATCTTGGATTTTGGTGGTAGATGGGAGGATCATCTTCCTCTAGTTGAGTTTGCTTATAATAATAGCTACCAATCTTCTATCCGCATGGCTCCTTTTGAAACTTATATGGAAGGCAGTGTCATTCTCCATCTTGTTGGCTTGAGTCGGGGGAAAAGCTTATTTTAGGCCCTGAATCTATTCGGGAATCATCTGAGAAGATCCATCTTATTCGTGAGAGAATGAAAGTGTCACAGATTCACCAGAAATCCTATGTAGACAATCGTAGGAGACCTCTTGAATTCTCACTGGGTGACCTTGTTTTTATTCGAGCTTCTCCTTTGAAAGGAGTGGTACGCTTTAGCTAGACCGGGAAATTGGCACCATGCTATATTGGTCCATTTCCTATTACAGAGCGTATCGGTCTGGTTACTTATCGTGTAGCACTTCCCGATCAGTTTTTTGGAGTTCACGACGTATTCCACGTTTCTCAGTTAAGGAAGTGTCTACGAGATTCAGATTCCGTGCTTGATACTCGTGCTTTAGAAAAGTTGAAAGTCTCTCCTGATCCATCTCATGTGCAGCATCCTTTGAGAGTTCTTGCTTCGGAGACTAGATGCCTTTGAAACAAGAGTGTCCCGCTCATGAAGATTCAATGGTCCGATAATCCCAATGACTGCACTTGGGAAACCAGAGAATTCATCGAGCGATCATATCCTGATTTCTTATCTTCTCACTCTGAAGGTAAGAATTTTTCATTTAATCTATATAAATTACTTTGTTTGATGAAATAAATTGTGTTGAATACAGATTTCCTCTAGAAATTGTGATGATGCAATTTTTATAAGAGGGGAAGTCTGTAATAACCCTGGTATAGGATGTAATGGAGAAATAAATTTGGTTTAAATTGTGTATTTCAAATAAACAATATGTATGGAGTTAAATATTGGGTTTAAAATTCATCGTTGGTGTTTTGGTTAAATAAAATGGAAAATATTGGAACTTAGGTAAATTTGAGCCAGAAATTTACCAAGTGATATATTTCAACATTTAATTGTTGAAATAAATCCAAAATGATGGAAATAAAGTTTAAAAAAACTTTATTTTGAGGTGTTGGAGTGAAATTAGTCATTTACTGTATTTTAATCAAGTCAATGTGATAATATTGATAGTTATTGCTAATATTAGCCTTTTATAAACATAAAAGGAAAAATATGAAGAAAACATGTCTTTTAATAAAATAAAAGATGAAATATGGTTTAAAAATAATAGTTGATGGTTAAAAATTGTTAGAATGATTTATTGCAAATTTATTTGGCAGGAAAGAAATTTTTATTTAGTTTGTTATGTTAAAAATGGTTTTCTACACTAAAATTGTGTAAGTGTTAAATATTGTTAAAAATGGGGTCTTATTGTAAAAGAGTAACTTTTAATTGTTAAAAGCAATTTTATTTTGTTACGATAGATATTTTATTTTAATAAAATAAGAAGTATGCATTTTATAAGACTTTAAATGTTGAAAATATGTGTGTATAGTGTTAAAATAAGTAACATATATACATAGTTTTGATTTTCACCAACTAATTTTTTCTCTTGGGCTTAGTTGGGTAGAAAGGAGGATTCATCAGCCTACTATCTAGAATTTTATGATGAGAAACAAAAATGTACATACTTTCTTTTGGCTTCATCTTCTCAAAATAAACCTATAGTAAAAAGAAAGGAAATTTTTTCTCATGGCCATCTTCATCTAAAAAAAATGTATTTCTACTCAATTTTTATTGCTAACTACAAAGAGAATCTTCTAAATTAAGAATAGCAAGGTAATCTCTATCCAATACAAAAGAGATTTCATCAAATTCTTTAATTGAAATATCAATTGTCTGCAACTTTTTTCTTCTTCTTTCCTTTTGCTCTACATGTTCTTGTTTTAGCAATTATTGGTGTTTAGAGTCTCAAATCACCTCAAAAGATCATAACTTTCTTCCAAATCACTGCTATACTTTGCTAAAACTATTCAGTAAGCGAGATAAGAATTTTCTTACAGCAAGCTAAAGCAAAATATCAAATTTTGCTATCAATTTTTGCTTGAAATGCCCAATTTATTGAATAGGTTTTCTCTTTTGTTGGCTGAAATATTGCTAGGTTCAAAAAATCATATCTTCTTCAATTTATAGCCAATTGCTCTCAATTTTTGATATGTTGTAGTAGTTGGATATTTCTGGAATTTATCATTGAATTTTGATTTGTTTTGATATAGAAAATTGTTGGTTGAAATCGGCCAGAAATTTATCACTGTTTGTTGGTTGAAAATGCACTGTATTCAAAAAATTATATCTTTTTCAATTTACTGCCAATTGCTCTCAATTTTTGATATGTTTTAGTAGTTGGATGATTAAATATTTTTGATAATTTTTATTGAATTTTGATTTGTTTTGATATAGAAAATTGTTGGTTGAAATCGATTAAAAATTTATCTTTGTTTGTTGGCCAAAAATGCACCATTTTCAAAAAAACATATCTTCTTCGTTTTACAGCCAATTGCTCGCAATTTTTGAAATGTTGTAGTAGTTGGATGGTAAAATATTTTTGGATTTTTCATTGAATTTTGATTTGTTTTGATATAGAAATTTATTGGTTGAAATCGGCCAAAAATCCATCATTGTTTGTTGGCCGAAAAGGCATCATTTCAATAAATTATATCTTCTTCAATTTACAGCCAATTGCACCTAATTTTTGATATGTTGTGGTAGTTGGACTGTAAAATATTACTGGAAATTTTCATGGAATTTTGAATTCTTTGATATAGCAACTCGTTGGTTCAAAACAGCCAAAAATCTTGCTTTATTTTGCTTCCTAAAAGTGCTATATTCAAAAAATCATAACTCTTTCCTTTTGGAACAAATTGCTCCAAATTTTGGATATGTTATAGTCCTCGTGTAATAGTATAATGCAGAAAAATTTCGCTAAAATATGGGTTGTTTTGATAGCCCAAATTGATGTCCAGATTTAGCCAAAAACTCAGTTGCTGGGTAGATTATTCTTTTTCTTCTATTTGCGCTTTCGTTAACTGTTTCACTGCATATTTCGATGATTTTGAATATTGTATGAATAAGTTTGATGATGAATGTTTAAGTCTTTTTATCCAACAATGAATGTTTAAGTCTTTCCATTTGGATTGGTTTGACTTTGGAATTCCAATCGTATGATATTAGAATAAACTCTCCATACCTCAGTTATGGAACCCTTTATCTAAGTTAGAAGAAATATTAATGCTTTTCTTTTGTGAATAACATGATGAACCATACATCGTTCCATTGGCAACAACGAAATGGATATTTCACTTTCGCTTATTATTATTGAGAACCTTACTACTGATAAGTTTAGCTTGCCTGACCCGTGTGCTTTTCACTCGGGTCAGACCGAGTTGCAGGTTAGTTTGGATTGCTTCACTTCTTGGATCAGCTTGATAGCTTTTATTGGACTTATCATTTTGGCTTGGATGTCGTTTTTGAGTCGTCTGTTTTTATGTTATCTTATTGTATATTATTTTATGGGATGAGTGTACATGTGATTCAGTAGTCCTTGCTACTTATGTATGATGTATTATTATGGAGATGTATGTATTTATATATATACTATGATCTGGGTTTGCTGTTTTATGACTGATGTTTTCTATCTGCATGTATATTGCATTATTTCAGAAATGGTCTGAAATCCACCATTGTGTGCATTTGTTAGGGACTAAGCGTGTCTATCACTTATGAGGTAATGAAAAAAAAAAATCGAGACAAAATTGACATGCTTAGCTCTTAAATAACGTATTACACGATGGTTATCCTTAACCAGCCCTATTCTCTGCATTAATAGACAGGATTACTTAGCAATTCTCTTTACTAATGTAGGTCTTGGGTGGGGCATCACATAAACCCTGAATTATTGTCACTGGAGATGATTTTATATGCGCAAACTATTATAATATATATACATTATTGGAGCGAATAGGCCAACTATTAAATAAACAATAGTGTAATCTTCATTTTCCTTAACAAGTTTTTACATTGAGTTCCATTGTATCGTATACTTTGATTGAGGTGAATGAAATATCTCTTCTCTCTCTTTAATGGTTTTTCTATTTGGTCTAAGGCGTGAAAACTAACTGTTTCCGGAAGAAATATTTGATCTTTTTTTGAGAAACATTTGTAGCAATAATATGTATTTAGAATATCATACAAAGTTTAATTCAAACATTGATCTACACCCAAAGTGAATACAAACAAAAAAAATGAAAACACATAGAACCAAAAGTTCAAGTTAAATAAAAATAAAGTTAGCATTGGTGAATTATATATTTAAAGTTTTCCTAAAATGCAGAGCTAGAAATTCTATTAAAAGAAGCAGATATGGTAATTTAATTATAATACCTGTTATCACATAGGTACATTTTCGTGTATGGAGGCTATCGTTCATAATATGTACATTTTTGTGTATAGAGATTATCGTTCATAATATATACATTTTCATGTATGGAGGCTGTCGTTCATAATATTATATGATATGGTCTGACAGTGCTTAAAAGGATGTTCTTTGCTTAGTCAAAATAGTACCATTTATTAAGTCGTTATTATTAATTATTCTTTTGCATCGCTCAATTTCAAATCATGAAATTTAAGTGTTAAGGGAATTTCTTAACTACGATATTCAATGAAAAAGCTATCAGGTTTGTTATCTTTAATTACATAGGGAATACTGAACCTTTTAAATTCCTAAAGTTGAATTTTTCCAATTTGCTTATACATATATCCTACTTTATGTTATTTTCCATTTCTATCTAGATTCACATTTACACGAGTGTTACAGCGCGCGTTTCATATTGTTTAACACGTTCAAAAGAAAAATAATTTTCACAAATATTTAGCTTAGTAGTTAATTTGAATTTTTATTTTTAAGTTGCAACATTTAATTATTTTTTTTTTTAAATTTAATTTATATTGTGAATTAAAATAAAGAATTTGTAAAGTAGTCTATTTGTTAGATTCTATTTCTAAGCAGTATTAAGATTTGGTAAATATTTATAGAGGTAATTTTGAATTGTAAAGTAAGCTTGATTGTAAAATCCTATTTTTAAGTGAAATTAAATTTTAGTTGTATCTTTAGAGAAATTTTTTTGGTATTTCATGTTGATGTCAAAAAATTGTAAGATAAAATGTATTAAAACTATTAAGAAGTAAATATCTATATGTAATAGCAATATCCTATTTTGAAGTATTTGAAATTACTAATATGTCCTTTTAAATTTTTGGTTCATAACAAGGACACAATTGTCTTTCATATTTACCATGTTCTCATGCATTGAATGGAATATGTGAGACGTTATCTTTCCCACAGTCACGCATCTTCTGAACCCTCCTTCTCTCTATCAAGTAGCGAGATATCATCTTAAAAATATTACGTTTTCTCAAATTTCATGTATAAAGTTATCGATTTGGTTAGATAAATTTATCAATTTCGTGATCTATTCTTCACCGGATTCATCTTCTTCATCATTGTTACCTTCTACAGCTTCTAAGGTACCGTTCTTTGATTTTGAAGTTCGATTCTAATCTATCTTTATCCCGTTCATAAAAATATGGAGCTTATTTTTGAAGTTCAGTTAAAATCTAACTTTCTTTCATTCAAAAAACTACGGAGCTTCTGCCAGACACTAACCTGAATAAAGATCAACAACACATAGCTAAAGATAGGGAAGGAAATGAGCTCGATGTAAAAAAAAAATTCAAGTGTCAATTCGTAGTCATATTTTATAGTTTATTTCTTTTAATGGCATCTATGGATGATTTGATGTGGACGTTGATGAAAAATTGATACAGATACGAATCCATATAGTGGATTCATAACGACCAACCCAAATGATCTGAAAAGCTTGAATGATGAGTTTAATTTGACATTTGACAATATCTAAGCTTAGATCAAGTTATGAGTGATGGGATTCTTCTTCAAGACGTAACTTCCTCTTCAAGATTAGTTCATTTTAATAAGAAATATCCATGATTCACCATGTAGAAATATGATAGCATGATTATTGTGTCATGTAAACATGTAAATATATTCTGATGCATGCCTCTTATTGTATGATTCTTTTGACAGTCAATCCCTTCTAATAAAGTTGATTTTCCCACTGAGTTGTTTTGAAAAGCATGAGAGGTTTTCTCATATTCTCGGTAAAATTTATGAAATGTAGTTTATTTGACTCATATTTTCATACTTTTTTTGTGTTTCAAATTAATATTATCCTATAATCTTTCTTTTTTTGTTCCTCTTTCAAGTTAGTATTATCAAAATATCTTTTTTATTCTTTTTATTATGACCGATCCTCATATTGAGAGGAGAACACAAGATTTGTTTAATCTAAAATACAAATGGATGGACAATATTCTAACCAAATGGCCAAAATAAGGTAATCTACTGGAAAGTAATGTATACAAGATTAGCAAATAGCTGACTAAACAAGAACAGCCATCGTAGTAGTGTAAACTATTAATAAGTATAGCTATATTAATGAAATAAACTGAAATAGATGATCTAACATTGTGATGAAGCTATGCACTACTAAGAAGAGTATATGTTACCTGGCTGCAAGTTAACATAGACTGAAGTGCTTAGGGTCTAGGAAAGAGCTAAGCTTGATCGATAATGGATGAATTGAATGAATGAGTATTTGTATTGGCTGAATGTGCCATCTGAAATGATCAGAATGAACGGCCAACTGGATGAGCTAAGTTGCATGACAACTTGCATAGAAATATGCAGGCTGCTGTATTTGAATATTGCAACGACCTGATATTTTCAACCATTCGCATCCACACATGTCGGACTTGAATTGCTAAAAATATCAGATTTGTTAATTTATATTTGGCAAAACTCAGCATATACAGTAAATAAATCAATCACAGGATCACAGACACAGAGTAATATAACAATAATGCATCAGAATAGATAAATAATAGTTCATGAAGGTACTATATAAACATCAGAGTTAGAAAGAAAATACAGCAGAATATCTCAAATACAATGAAGTCTCCAATACAAAACTGATGACCTCTCTGAGCAAATCAACTAGAATAGCTGAAAGCTAAATCGGTAGATGGATCTCCAAGCGAAGCTCCAAACTCCAAAAGTAAGTCTCAAATGCTGAATTACTCAGTCTGACCCGAGCGTAAAGCAAAACACAAAACACTCGAGTCAGGATTAACATTCTTATATCAATAAATTCAACTCAAGTGAAATATCAACTGAAATACAATTAACTCAAAGGATGTTTGGGATAACCATCCTCTAAGGATCCATGGAACTAAACGTCATTATAATACCATGGTCATTTCAAATTAATTTATACTTCAAAACCAAAATATCATTCGAATTTCAAACATATCAATTTCCAAAATAGTGTGTACATATATATATATATATATATATATATATATGTATATTAAAATAATTTATAAAGTAAAGTATTTGTAATTTCCTCAACTTCGCAATTCACTTCAAATTCAACTCGTCTTCCATGTTCAAATTTAATTAAATCTCAATTCAACAAATTCAATTCAACAATTTCAATTCAATCCTGATCTAAATAAATAATTTCAAATTATATCAATTTCACACACAGATTTGAAACACAAAATAAACCGTTTAAATTTCAATATTTTCCAAAGCTTTTAATATTCAACATTTCAAACTAAATTTAACAATTTGAAATAGGTCTTGCTTTAACTCCGTTATGATTTAGTCTTGAAATATCCATATAATAAATTCAATATCATTTAATTAACTTAAATTTACATTTTTCTAAATATTTCCTTTAATTTATTTAAACATGAAATATTCATCAAATTTCTTAAATCAAAATTCCAGTCAATTCAACTTTATCTCCCTTAACTTATACAAATCATTGAAAATCTATTCAACAATATAATACTTAAACACGTTATATATTAATTAAATCAAAATTTTATTAAATTAAAGTTCATTATTAAATCTACTTTATATTAAAGCATATTTATATATAAAATAATTTCAATATTTAATAAAATCCTACATATTTCCTTTCAAACCATAAAAATCATTTCAAAATATTTATATATTGACCAACGGTGTCTATATATACATTCTATCCCATGGTCAAGTGATATGGATATTTATCATTTCAATCCGTAAATTAAATATATACGGATATATATATATATATATATATATTATTTTAACCCGCAACCCCAAATTCAATTTAAATGAAAATCGCTTGGGTTTATCATTTCAACCCATAACGATTTTCTCTTATTCTATAGATCATTCGGGTATGTATCATTTCAACCCATAGTGAATTACATACTACCGGGGAACTTGCATAGGGATAACATATATGATAATAATAACAGGCATATATCATCAATGACAATATAATATAAACAATAGGATCAGGTGTCATATCCCATATGTGAATAGTTACAAATAGTAGCATATATAATAATTTAAATAACTATAGCAGCATATTTCAATTATTGTTTCAATTGAAATTAATTTTAATAAATATAAGAACGTTAATCGTGAGTGATTGTTCACCTTTCTAGGCTAGAGAGGTTCGACAAATGAAATGGGTTACGAATCCAAAGCAAAGCAAGATTAAACGCGAATTCGATGAAGAAAACGGGCACGACGGACCAAAAGCTGATAATGGGAGATCGATGAGAACGAATGGAATCACTTGGTATAAATTGAACTAAATATATATATTTTTCTGAAATCAATTTAAAACATGCATTTATTTTCAAATTTATATTTGATCCCATACTTATAAAATAAAATATATTCATTACACAACTTAAATTTAACAGGCACACCCTTTTCACGTATAATACCAACAATTGAATATATCATATATAAGCTTTAAATCCAATATTATGAAGATCCCTATAACTCATTTAGGCAAGCAAACTATAACTTTATATATACTATATATCTAAACATCAAACATACTTCATAAATTGTATGAACTTATATTTATAAATAACATTTATATGCAGACTTGCTTTATAAAACAGACTTATACTTACAAACTTATATAACTTATCATATACATTTCTTCACTTATAAAATCATATACAGTAAGCATATTTCAAAAGATCTGACACGCATACTGTCATACTATCTGAATTACATGTAAATTTCTTTTTAAAATACATCAACATACAATCGGGCATTACATCACAAAATAAATCTCTGTGTATATATATATATATTAAAACCAAATTTCCCTTTCATTCAAAACCCATACTTGCCTTCAAAATTTAAATTTCAAAACAAAATTTACAGTCTCAATATGCTTATATAAACTATCATAAAATATATAATATATATGTGTCTGAAGAATAAAAGCCTAGATCCGGGACACAAAAGAAAAACAATATAAAATATATACATACCTATAAGTAACCTATATAAACTAATATATATATATACATATTAATATATATATACAAACACGCACATACCATATAAAAGCAGAGGTAGTGGGTTCCACACAAAGCAGTGGCATATGAAACATATACACAAAAGCATGCACATATATAATATTCAAAACAAGGAGGAAAAGTCATTACGTGCTCCGAGCACGGAATGAATAGCGGATCCGACTGCGATCATGTTTGTTAAACGGAGAAAGGTGGGGCGATGAAAATTGGAAGGGCGGTTCGGTCCTGATCTGGAGGTGGGGTCGAGCTGTGCTTGGTCAGGGTCGTGGATGGGTTTGGTGCTCGGTCGGGCTGGGGTGGCGCGAGTGGAGATGTGGAGATGGCGGAAGTCGGTGCTGCCTATGGCAGCTAAGGGAAAAGGCTAGACTAGCGGTGCAGGAGGACGTGGCACATGCAAGGGTTTTGAGCGGAGTTGGTGCGTTGTGAGGAGGGTAGAGCGGAGAACGATAGGAGAGAGAGAGGGGAAGGCGGTAGGCGCGTGAGCTTGTATGGATTTGGTTGATGGAAATAGCGGTTGTAGAGGGAATGAGGAGGGGAGATCGAAGGAGGCCGAGAGGTGAAAAGATTGATGGAAGATGCTTGATGCTCGAACCAAAAAGAAGAAGAACCGAAACCAATGTATATCAATACAAATTGAAACGGCGGCAATGCAAATGTCGTGCACGTTTTAAATTCAGAATTTGTCAATGGTAAGTTTCTAGTTGGATTATATACGGTTCAAAATTTTAACGAATGTAGAACGTAAAATGAATATAAAGTTTTATATACTGAAATAAAAGCACCGAGTCATCAATGCATTGAAATGATGGAATAATAATAATCGATAATAAATGCCGATGGCCGTTTGTTTCGGCCATTTGAAAATTGAATGGACATCAAAAGTGGTAATGATACGGAATCGTTTTCTATGGATTCCGCTGCGTACCGGACTTCAATACACAGAATTGAATATACCACAGAGATCAGCACGACAAGACAATCAAAATGGTATATAGATATCAATGATAGGATCATCCTATCAAAAGTCGATAATCGGTACCGATATACGTTGCTATTCCATATGGAAAAATCCAAACGGAGCTAGAAACGTCTGAATTTAGCGAAACGAATTTCGCAGTCTGATTCAGAATGTTCTAAATAAATTTTCTCCTATTGACATATTTAGGTTCCGAAAAACTTTTAAATTCAACCGTTATTAACCTATTTAAATAGAATAAAATTACACAAGAAAATAAACTTCAATATTATCAGATGAAAAATTTCCAGTTGCTATGTTTAAATAGACGTATTCCAAATAATAAATTTTTGTTTCCAAATTTTATTATTTAAAATTTCACATAATTCCAGTTAAATATATTATTAAAACTATTAAAATTTACGGGTCGTTACACTCTCCTCCACTCAAAACTTTTCGTCCCCAAAAAGGAAGAAGGTAAGAGAATAAAAACAACCAGAAAGAAAAATAGATTGAAAGACAAGGATAAACAATTTTTTTAAAAAAAAAATCAATAGGCTAAGGGAGCCTTGCCCTTTTATTATATCATTATTCAATACAACAGAATTACATTGCAACTACTACCTGCTCATAACATGCAAAGAATACAAATAGAAAAACAGTACAAGGAAAATAACATATGAACTATCAACTTGTCTTGAGTAATGCCCATGCTTGTACTTCAGAACCTATGCTACTGCCACTAAGCAATAGAACCATATCTTGTGTCAATACTCATTAAATGCAGCAAACTTTCAATTTGAAGCATAGCAACCAGAGGAACAGGAAGCATAACTCAGTCAGTTAAAATAATCCCATTCATCTATTATGCCTTCTAACAATCAAATTGTTAATCCTTGTAAACAATTCACTGGCAGAATTATATTTATCAGAGAAAATTCTCCTGTCCTTTTCTTCCAAATTATATAAACAAAGATCTTAAGAGCTGACAGTAAATCTTTGGCTCTGGAATTCCTCTATCTAGTAGCTTTGTAAATATTAAACCATTCCTCTTTGGAGTTCTTATTTGCAGTGTGAAAATTACCAGAAATCATCAACTTGTTCCAAATATCACCTGTAAATTGACAACTAAAAAATAAATGAGTATTATTTTCCATATGATCATTGCATAGTACACAAGTATTATTATCAATCAAACCATAAGTCTCAAGTTTATCCTTTGTCAATAAAGCATTGGCCATTACTTTCCATAGCATGAAGTTTTCTTTAGCTGGACCATCAGTGTTCCAAATCCTATTATTCCAAGCAAATCTATCACTACATTCATTATCCAGCAACAAGTTATATACTAATTTAATTGAGTGACTCCTTATCTTCCTTGACCAAAATACAGTAATATTACTTTCTGGCAATCTAATTTTAGCAACTTCATTCCAAACCTTTCTAACCTCCATAGAGCTGCTGTAAGGTAGCACAATTTCATTTTCTTGCAGAAAGTTTAGTGCTTTGGCCTGAAGAGGAATTCCAGTGGACATAAAACTAGAGTAATTCATACATTTTTTCAAAATTAACCCAGGTTTAGCCCAAGGATCAGACCAAAAATTACAATTTAACATCTTCTTTTGGATTGATCTGTACCATTGATAAAAATTTCTCCCTCAACTTTAAAATATTCCTCCAACTCCAACTAGCATTTTGTTGAATTTGCATATCCCAAAAATTCTTCCTCTTGATCAAATTTCTATTAATCCATATTGTCCATAAGTCATCCCTTTTACTCAGAATTTTGTTAAAGTATTTTGAGATTGCAGCTTGATTCCATAGTTGAAGATTAACAATACCCAATCCACCTTTAGATTTTGGCAGAATTATCTTTTTGAAAGAAATAGGAATTAATTTCTTGGAGAAAGGATCACCATGCCACAGAAATCTGCTCAAAGCACTATTAATCATGGAAATTAATTTAACAGGTAAGATATAATGTCTCGTCCAATATGTTGTCATGGCAGATGCTATGGATTGAATTATGATAAGTCTTCGAGCTTGAGATAATTTTGAGCTAGGCCATGAAGAAAGCGTTTCAGTGATTTTCTCATATAAAGGTAAACAGTTAGCTTTTGAGAGTCTAGATTTTATAAGAGGTGACCCTAGGTATGTTGCATTAGAAGGCATGATATTTAATCCAGAGAATTTAATCAAATCATTTCTGAGATCCTCTTCAACTCCAGCTATGAGAATATTAGACTTACTCATGTTAATATGAAGACCAGTGATTTTTCCAAACTTGTCAAGTATCTCCAATACTGACTGAATGTTAGCAATAGTAGGCTTTGTGAATACAACCAAATCATCAGCAAAAAGTAAGTGTGTGATCAAAGGTTCTTTACATTTTGGATGTAATTACAAAGATTTTTTTTCTACCTTCTCCTTTATTAAAACATTTAAAATCTCCATTGTTATGATAAACAAATATGGTGAGATTGGATCCCCTTGCCTAACCCCCTGTGTACCCTTGAAAAAACCATTTAAACAACCATTTCTAGAAATAGAATAATAAGGTGTTGATATGCATGTATAAATCCAAGCCAACAGAGGTTTTGGAAAATTCATTCTTGCCATTATTGCAATGATAGAACACCATGATATAGTATCAAAAGCTTTCCTAATATCTAACTTTAACATGCACCTAGGAGAAATGTTTGAAGTTCCATATCCCCTTAGTAGCTCCTGAGTCAGAAGGATGTTATCACTTATGTTCCTATTGGGAAGAAATGCCACCTGGTTTTTATATATTATCGAGGGAAGAACTGCTTGCATTCTAGAAGCTATAATTTTTGAGATTATCTTGTAAATAATATTACAACAAGAAATTGGTCTAAAATCAGAAACATTAGATGGATTTTCAATCTTGGGGACTAGTGTAATTGCAGTAGAATTAATTCCTTTAGGCAACTTATTAGAACTGAAAAAGTATTTTACTTCTCTTAGTACATCAAATCTAATTGACTTCCAACAAGATTGAAAAAAATATGTATTAAATCCATCAGGACCTCCACAACTTTCCTTATTCAAATTGAAGACAGCTATCTCAATCTCTTCATTATTAATTTCCTCAATAAGGCTATTAGCTTGGGTTACTGATAAATGAGGAGTTTGTAGTTGAAATAATGGATTCACATCAGCAACAAAAGGCTTAGGATTAGCAAGAATGGAGGCAAAGTAATCCACAAAAGCAGTATTAATATTCTCTTCATCTATATTCTTTAAACCTTTAATGTCATAAATACAATTAATTCTTTCCTTTGATTGCTTGATCTTGATAGAATCATGAAAGAATTTTGTATTCCTATCTCCAAATTTATCATATTTAGCATGAAGAATCTCTTTAGACATAGATAGTTCAAATTCTAAAATATCTTGCAATGACTTAGATAATTCAGATTCCTCACTTAGATAATTCAGAATCCTCCATAGCAAGTGAAGAATTCAAAGGATCAGAAAGTAAAGCTTTTTGTACCTCAGATAGCCTTTTTCTCAAATCAGAGGAGAAATAAGATCCAGAACCAAAATTATTCCTAGACCAAATCTTCAATTTGCACTTTAATTTGAAAAGTTTAGTCTTAAGAATATACATAGGATTACCATACACTTCTTCTTGCCAAACCTGTAAAACTAAATCATGAAAAGAAGAATGATTAATCCAAAATTTAAAAAAATTAAAAGAGGAATGCTTTGCCTTTGCGACCTCTCCCCAAGATAAGATGATAGGACTATGATCAGAGATTGAAGGTAGAAGAATGTTACAGTACAGAGAAGTCCAAAATGAAATAGCTGAAATATTTTGAAAGGCATGATCAAGTTTGCAAAATGTTCTAGGTCCATCTTTACTTTTGTTGTTCCAGGTGTATAAAGAGCCAGTGGTTTGTATGGGAGATAGAAAAGCATGCAATAACATTTGATAAAGAGGAGAAATATCTTTAGAAGAAAGTGGGGTACCACCTGATTTATGGGAAGACGAATACATACAATTTAAAACAAGCCAAGGCACAGAAGAATTTTTAAGTTTAAGCAAATGATTAAGTAGGTTTTTCTTACTATCAATGCAGTTTTGGGAATAGACAAATGTAAGAAAAAAAGAAGAATTGGTTTCAACAGAAAAAGCTTCATAATGCAGGAATTGATCTGATTCTTCCAATTTTTTCAACTGATAATAATTTAAGTTCCACATCACCAGTAGTCTTCCATAGGAAGCACTTGTAAGGTTATCATCATGCTGCCAATGAGGAGCAATAAACATGCAAGCTCTTCTTGTTAAATCGGCATTCAACTTGGTTTCACTAACACACATAATATGAATGTTTTCCTCTTTAATCAATTTCTTAATTTCTTTTTGCTTAGAGAGCAAATGCCCTCCTCTAATATTCCAGTATGCTATATTCTTCATCATCATCAAGTATTGGGAGTGCTTAACTTATTAGGATGCCTCCTTGTATGTCTTGTAAATTTTTCTGTAGAATTAAAAACTATGCTGTCAGATTTAGGTTGGATATCCTCAATACAACTATCAATACCATTGTCCATATCCACAACTTCCTTAGTCAATTTATTATTTTTTGCTTTTCTACCCCTTTTAATTGTCAAGCTCAATGTAGAGTTGGTAGAATTATCAGATTTTTGGTAGGAAATGATGGGATTTTCCTTCAAAGATGGTTTGATAATCATATAATCATTAAATGATGAAGTAGGAATGGATTTGTCTTGAGAAAAGGAAGAATTCAAATTACCAGGAGAAGAAGTAGTATGTGAAAAAGGAGGAGGAAGTATTATATTATCAGGAGGAGACAAGTGAGCATAAGGAGAGATAAAGGAGTTTCACCCCTTTACAAATCATTCAAAGATTGGCGGGATCGCCTATTCTTATAGAAATCATTCGAAATGGAGTTATTTGATACTCCAGAATTAAGAAATAAGAATAGGGAGAGAAGATAATGGATTTTGCAACCGCAAGGAACGTTCCAAAGTCCAAAGGAAAACCAAATCAAAGACGAAGAAATTCGAGCTCGAATGAAAGTGATTCTGCAAATAAATTTACTATATATGCTAAGTTTGCCTAGAGCCAAAGCTCTGATACCAACTGTAACGACCTGATATTTTCAACCATTCGCATCCGCACATGTCAGACTTGAATTGCTCAAAATATCAGATTTTTTAATTTAGAATTGGCAAAACTCAGCATGTACGATAAATAAATCAATCACTGAACCACACACATAGAGTAATATAACAATAATTCAGCGGAATAGATAAATAGTAATTCATGAAGCTACTATATAAACATCAGAGTTAGAAAGAAAATACAGCAGATTATCTCAAATACAGTGAAGTCTCCGATACAAAACTGATGACTCTCTGAGCAAATCAACGAGAAAGCTGAAAGCTGAATCAATAGATGGATCTCCAAGCGAAGCTCCAAACTCCAAAAGTAAGTCTCAAATGCTGAATTACTCATTCTGACCCAAGCATAAAGCAAAACACAAAACACTCAGTCGGGATAACATTCTTATTTCAATAAATTCAACTCAAGTGAAATATCAGTTGAAATACAATTAACTCAAAGGATGTTTGGGATAACCATCCTCTAAGGATCTATGGAACTAAACTTCATTATAATACCATGGTCATTTCAAATTTAATTTATACTTCAAAACCAAAATATCATTCCCATTTCAAACATATCAATTTCCAAAATAGTGTATATATACAAATAATTTATAAAGTAAAGTATTTGTAATTTCCTCAACTTCGTAATTCACTTCAAAATCAACTCGTCTTCCATATTCATATTTAATTAAATCTCAATTCAGCAAATTCAATTCAACAATTTCAATTCAATCTTGCTTCTAAATAAACAATTTCAAATTATATAGATTTCAAACACAGATTTGAAACATAAAATAAGTCGTTTAAATTTCAATATTTTCAAAGCTTTTAATATTCAACATTTCAAACTAAATTTAACAATTTGAAATAGGTCTTGGTTTAACTCCGTTATGATTTAGTCTTGAAATATCCATATAATAAATTCAATATCATTTAAATAACTTAAATTTACATTTTTCTAAATATTTCCTTTTATTTATTTAAACGTGAAATATTCACTAAATTTCTTAAATCAAAATCAAGTTATAAGATCATATCTTTAAAATTTCAAATTCAACAGTTTTCAATACGATTTAATTAGACAAATTTTTTTTATTAAAATACAATTCCAATCAATTCAACTTTATCTCCCTTAACTTATACAAATCATCAAAAATCTATTTAACAATATAATACTTAAACATATAGTATATTAATTAAATCAAACTTTTATTAAATTATAGTTTATTATTAAATCTACTTTATATTAAAGCATATTTATATATAAAATAATTTCAATATTTAATAAAATCCTATATATTTCCTTTCAAACCATAGAAATCATTTTAAAATATTTATATATAGACCAACGGTGTCTGTACATACATTCTATCCCATGGTCAAGTGATACAGATATTTATCATTCAATCCGCAATTTAAATATATGCGGATATATTTCATTTCAACCTGCAATCCCAAATTCAATTTAAATGAAAATCGCTTGGGTTTATCATTTCAACCCATAACGATTTTCTCCTATTCTACAGATCGTTCAGGTATGTATCATTTCAACCCATAGTGAATTCTATACTACTAGGAAACTTGCAAAGTGATAACAGATATGATAATAATAATAGGCATATATCATCAATGACAATATAATATAAACAACTGGATATGGTGTCATATCCCACAGGTGAACCCTTTTCATGTATAATACCAACAATTGAATATATTATATATAAGCTTTAAATCCAATATTATGAAGATCCCTATAACTCATTTAGGCAAGCAAACTATAACTTAATATATACTATATATCTGAACATCAAACATACTTCATAAACTGTATGAACTTATATTTATAACCAACATTTATATGCAGACTTGCTTTATATAACATACATATACTTATAAACTTATATAACTTATTATATACATTTCTTCACTTATAAAATCATATACAGTAAGCATTGAACCTAAAAGAAGAAGAACCGAAAACAATATTTATCAATACAAATTGGAACGGTGGCAAGGCAAATGTCGTGCACGTTTTAAATTCAGAATTTATCAATGGTAAGTTTCTAATTGGGTTATGAATGGTTCAAAATTTTAACGAATTTAGAACGTAAAATGAATAAAAAAAAATTGTATATTGAAATAAAAGCACTGAACCATTAATGCATTGAAATGATGGAATAGTAACAACCGATAATAAATGCCAATGGCCGTTTGTTTCAGCCATTTGAAATTTGAATGGACATCAAAAGTGGTATCGATACGGAATTGTTTTCCACGGATTCTTTGACGTACCAGACTTCAAAACACAGAATTGAATATGCCACAGAGATCAGCACGACGAGACGATCAAAATGGTATATAGATATCAGCGATAGAATCATCCTATCAAAAGTCGATAATCGACATCGATATACGTTGCTGTTCCATACGGAAAAATCCAAATGGAGATAGAAATGTCTGAATTTAGCGAAATGAATTTCGCAGTCTGATTCAGAGTGTTCTAAATAAATTTTCTCCTGTTGACATATTTAGGTTCCGAAAAACTTTTAAATTCAACTGTTATTAACTGATTTAAATGGGATTAAAATTACACAAGAAATTAAACTTCAATACTATCAGATGAAAAATTTCCAGTTGCTATGTTTGAATAGACGTATTCCAAATAATAAATTTTTATTTCCAAATTTTATTATTTAAAATTTCACAAAATTCAAGTTAAATATGTTCTTAAAACTATTAAAATTTACGGGTCATTACAAATATGAATCTATCCTGTATTGCAGAAGGCAGGGCATGATATATTAATTAAAGCTTGAATGCAGTAGTGCCGTAGGAAAATAGGAATAGCTTGAGTTTGATATGTTAACTTGAATCTAGAACCGATGAAGACTATCTACATGTGCCTCATTTAGTTGATGCAGAATCAAACCAGATCCCATCATATTATGCTTGCTGAGAGATGGAATTGGCAGGCATAAACGTACGAAATAATAAGATTACGGTAGCGATATGCAGTGGTATAAATGACCAAAAACTACCGGGTTGCTTTCCAACTGAAGAGAACCCAAATGATGTAACTGGCAATGTTTTCACCATGCTTTCTTTGTCATAGTTATACTGTTAGTCTTCTTAAAAGTCAAGTACAATGTCTATTTCTTGCATGAACATTCAGATTTATACTTTTAGAAACAAACTCCTTTTCCCTTCTTACTTTCTTCATTCAATTCAAGTGAACATCTAAATTTTCAACAAAAAAACTACCACAAGAATTATACTTTCGCATATTTTTAGCATCATTGAGCTTTACTGCTTAGTAGTGTGAGAATTGTAGTCTGTTTTTTGATATCATTTGGATCCAGCAGTAATTTGAGAAATTGAACTATGCATCTCTATACTTGTAGATTGATTTCCTTTTGGATTATTTGTCTTTTTTCTAACACCACATTCTTTTGTCACGGTGCCTTTTAACATGACTGTAAAATTATTCGATTATGTATCAAACTAGACATTTTAAATGTAAAACGGTTGTGAACAAACCAATTGAAATGAAATTGTATTTATAGTTTTTATATTATCATTTTCTTTCCATTGACATTAACCTTGATATCTAGGTTAGCTTTTCGATTAAAATTATTGCATGTATCATATTCATAGCGCATTTACTATACTTTTGTTTCCCAACTGTTTTAAGAATTAGTTATTAATAATTTAGATCTTATAGCAACTAACTTTCTTTTGTATAAAATGCAATTTATTTTGTTTCGAGGTTGGAGCTATATGTGGTTCTCAGAATAAGGGGATGAAGTTGGGGAAATACTCACCAGAACCGTTGTCAAACCAATGATATATTTCGTCAAAATACTTTTTTACTAAGTATTCATGTATGTTTTGTTCATTATCATTTTTTATACTTTATATAAAATGATATTTATGTTATAAACTTATAATTCATATAATTCACTTTGTGATGATTATTGTTCCAATTCTAGTTTCACTTCAATGCACACTATCATTGAATGATGGAAAATATCTGATTGGACGCGTGAGTCGAGGATAGAGTTTCTGTAATTTAGCTTTGAAATCATGCTGCACCAAGAATGAATATTGTTTTAAAGTAATTCTCTTTCTTATAAAAACAAATATGTAACTTTTTGTAGCAACAAGCATCAAAGATAAATATAAGACAAAATATGTGTACTTCCATGTATGAGTTTGATGAATGCAATCTTCTTCTAGAAGCATTGGCCAAATGATATAATTTGTTGTTGTGCACATAGAGTTATTTGACTACATTGCTCGTCACTTCAACTATCTGATCACAAAGGTATATTTAAATCATTTAATTTGAACGACCAAACTTTTGAACCAAATCAGCTTTTCTCATAGGAACAATGATAGCTACAAAGTTTACTAAACTTGGACTGAAATTAACTAAAAGCATTAAACGTGTATCTTTCTTTCAAACAATAATTGCATAGCAAATCTTTTCAAAAAGCAAATTTGCTACCTAGGCATACCATAAGTAATATGATAAATTAAGATCATGATTCTCATGTGGTCCAAAAGCTTCTATGTACACATCATATTATATTTAAACAAAGCAATCATGTGGTCCAAAAGCTTATATATATACATTAGCCTATTATATTTAAATAAAGCAATCATGTGGTCCAAAAGCTTCCATGTACATTAGCATACAATATGGAGAAAAAAAGCGATCATGTCCTTATTCATACACAGTTCTGCTATCTAGGCATATAAGTAGGACATCCTCGGTAACATGTTATATCAACTAGTTCATTTTAGTTTACATGACCCATTATTTCGGCCTATTTTAATGCACACATTTATGTTGAGTAACTTACACTTCCTATAATTTAATTATCTATACCTCTATAAAGTAACCAATATCTCTCCTCCATTATAGAAAAAAATATCAAACTATATATATTTCGTTCGTTATCATGCCTAAGGTAATTCAGAATTATAACTATTTATGTTGTATAATGCTTTTCTCTCTTTTTAAATTTACTTATTACATATTGTACTCTAGGGTAAATCTACAGGTAACAAAAATGATAATTCAATATGCACTCGAAAGCTACAACTAAAGAGAGAAGGGAAGAAACATATTGATGAGTTTCTACAAGATTCAAACCTACTCTCGGTTAAAATAGAACCATTTAATCAGTCACCAGAAACTTCCCTGCTTACTGCAGTTAAACTGGAAAAAGAAGATAAAGCTTTTAACGAAACTATTGTTGTTCAAGAATCAGAGGGAACCGTGAATGTTCAAGAATCCAAAGTAATTATGGACCAACCATCCATGATCGATGAATGGGATGAACAATTAACAAACGTTGTGGTAAATAACAAACTAACAATTTATTTCACTTATCCATATAACATACATTTATTTCATGACTCTATCTCTTATAGATTGCATGTTGCAAGAAGTTTGACAAGTGATGATCGATATTTCAATGTAGCTTTCAAAGATTTATGCTGGATGTTTATGTCTTCATGCATTTTTATCTACGTATTGCAATACCTTGGGCATTATTCCATAATAAAGTTAGCTTTGTAAAGTTGTTTATTTTCATTTCATATGAATTTTTCATGGTTAAGTTTTGTAATAAAACAAAAGATTTGTCCACAATATATATATTTGCACTGTTCATATCCATAACGCGTCCGCACAGTTCACCTTCATAATATCACTGTTCACATTAATTAAAACCCTACTCTTCTGCCTCATCTTTTCAAGCTTCTACATTTTTCTTTCTTATTTTTTATGGCCACTACACCTTTCGCCCGCTTCACCTCCGCCTACCCTAGCATGGCCAACCCACAACCAAACCCGCATCCAACCACCATCCGATTTACTTTGCCTTCCTCCACCCTCGGCCTGCATCCAACCCGCCAGAACCACAAACCTCCTCCCTTGTCGAAGCGCACCCATCACCACCCCCTCACCCTACCCTCCTCTTCCTGCATACATCACCTCCACGCTCGGCCGAAACCTCACTGCCCTAGCCTCCTCTACCTTAGCCTTCTTCCCGCTGTGCAAAACCCTATAAGTGCTAGACCCAGACCTTCACCCGAACTGCCAAGCCCCACCTCCAACCTGCCATGCAAGAGCCCCACCAAATCCGAAGCTCCAGCCTTCCATCACCGAAGCAGACTTCCCCACATACCTATCTACAAATGCTCATCTAATCCAATCTACATTACCAATGAACCAACATCAACAAATAGTCATAGAAACAATCAATCATAAGTAAATTACTGAAAACATGCATAGAAAAACTTTACTGCCTATAGTAAATAAATGTCATAGGTCAATGAACGAAATTTAAGTTCACAGTACAATACTAAGCGGTTCCTTAACAAGCTTAACCATCCATTTGCAAACCCCATAACTACTTTCTCTTTGGTATTTCAATATATAAAATCCACCAACAAACCATATAAAATCTTAGACCATCCATTTAACCCACTTATGTAACGACCCAGGATTTTGGATATCCCGACTTGTGAATATTAATTTATAATATTCGATAATATTGTATTTTAATATATTATATCCCCATTAATCAATGATTAATAATTGTATACAATTTTCCAGATCAATATAAATTGAATTTTCAAATCTATATTAAAATACAGATTGATTTAAATGGAATTACTTATATGTATATATTATTTTAATCAAATATATATATTTTGTTTTAAAGATAAATATGTATATTTTATTTTAAAGGTGAAACATAATAGAAAATTAAATTAATTGGAATAGTCAAATGCATATATTTTACATATAGGAATAATAAATTTATATGGAATAAAATTGGATGGGAATTCGTAGTAAAGTAAAAGTGATATTTTTGATTTTGGTATATATGAACAATATTGTTTACATTAAATAAAGGAGTTTTAAGTTTCTTAAATAATATGTATACATTGAATAAGGAAATTGTGTATATATATATGTGTGTTATGTTAAGTAAAAAAATAAAGTCTATAATATTTTAAATAGATAAAAATGTTGTAAACTAAGAGATGTGTATAATAATCACATAAATATAAATAAGAGGAAACTATACATATATATATATATATAACTAGAGAATTTAGTTTATTTGAAATAATATATTTCTATATAACAAATAAAAGATGTATATATGGTTATATATATACATGAAGGATTTAAAAATAATTTTACACCGCTTTGAAGTTCTTGTAACATATGAATATAAGGTGTTAATATTGAATGTTATTTAAGTAACAACATATTTATATATAAGTATAAACCAAGAAGTATTATGTTAATCTAGTTTCTTATTTTTGTTTTAAAATGTATGGGTGACAAATGCAATTGCAACTTAGTCAAAAGCAAAGATAATTTTTAGCAACTTTGTAGTCTTTGTTTAAATTAACCCATATATTTATATAAGATAAATTAACTATGAAGTGTTATTTTAATATAGTTTCTCATTTTTATTTTAAAAAATGTAAAAGAGTACATACCTTATGTATTACTTTAATCTAGTTTCTCAACTTTATGTAAATTTGTATAAATGCAATGCTAAACTTGGCAATGTTAAATATGGTTGCATAACTTCTCAAATATAATTGCATATACTTTTAATGTTGTATGGTTTATATTACAATATTAATAATAGGAAGAGACTTCAAAATCATTTGCTGTTAGTAAAAAATAAAAAAAGGGGTTAGCGGAAGACAAGTAGAAAAATAGTTTTGTACAAGCAAAACTAAGGGTAAGTTAATAATAAAAATTAGATCAGTAAACAAGGAGTAAAACAGTTTAATCTTGTAAAAACAATGGGTAGGTAGTGATAAATTTTTATCAGTAGACAAATTTACATTTGGCAGTAATAAACCTTGTAATAATTTCCTTTCTTTTCAAAATTCTACTTAGTAGAGACAATATCTACCTCAGCCACCAAAAATCTTTTCTAACCATTTTCTGTTGATTGCAAACATGTGTATATATAAGCATTTCAGATCTGGATTGTGGTTTTAAGAAATTAAAAACAAAGCCTTTATTCAATTGTATAAAATCAGATAAACAAATTTAAAGGAAAAGAAGAAAACAAGCACTCTGTACTTGTCTGGATCATCTCTGTTTTTTACATTCAAACTCAAGAGATTTTTAAAAAGCAAGTTCAAGTTTCAGATTTCAAGTTTCAAATTAAAGACTTCAAGTTTTAAAAGCAACTAGAAGCAAATGTTTAAGGTGAGAAACATAAATCTCAAATTGAAATAGATTATTCTGTTACTTGTTAACTATATGTATTGTGTTCATCCCAGTATTCAAAAATCAATATCTTTTATCTAGATATATTGGAGGATGTTGTAAACTAGGAATTTGTTTATTTTCTAGTATGGGTTATGCTAAAAATAGTTCAAGAATAAAATTATGTTGTATAATTAATAAATGGTAGGATTTACAGTAAATAACCAATTTTGGTGAAGATTCAATATTTTTAATTCAAAGGTTCATGCATGCAATTAGGATACTTGTGTGAAAATATGAATTTTAGTAGTTAGATTGAAATTTTTAATGATTTATAGCTTGAGAAATTGGCAGATGAACATTTTACGTTCAAAAATAAATTTCAGGCGACCTCGTCGTCGTGGGGTGGAGCGGTCGGGTCTGGGAGGGGCTGGTGGACAATAGGAAGGTGTCGACTGGGGAGAATTTTGGTTTTTGGTTTTGATTTGGATGGTTGAGTGGATTTTTTGGTTTCGGGAAGACGATGGGAAGCGGGTGATCGCGACGGAATTGAGAGAAGGAATGGCGACCGAGTTCTTTGATTTTGGGTAGGAAGAAAGAGCAATGGATGGGCTTTCGATTATGATAGGTGACATGCAAGGCATTGGCTGGTCGTCGTTGCGGTGTGTCGATGTGTGGGGGCATGTTGGTATTTCTGGTACAGGAAGTTGGGCTGCCGATCGATTTTCGATCTAAGAGTTGAGGGTCTTCGACGATGTGATGTTTTGGCTCAGGTAACATTTTGTGACTTGATTGTAGTGTCGCATCGATGGGCTGGTCGGAGGTAGGGATGCGCACATGCACCGCGTGCACGGTGGAATTTCCTCGGCTAGGCGAATGAGTGGGGAAAATTTGGTTTGGTTCCTTGTCGTGTTGTGTTGCATCCGAGGTTCTCATGAATGTTTGAGTGATCGGAGATGATCTTTCGACGAGGAATCGTGATTCAGGTGTTTTGGGTGGGAGGTTGTTGTCTGGAAGCCGAGAGTGTAGATGAGAGGAGAAAAAGGAAGTTTGGGTTAAGAAGAGATGTTAGGCTTCGACCCAACTGAGTTGTATTGTCTTTTTTTTATTTTTATGGTATCAGATTTGTATTTAGTTTTGGGCTTTGGGTTTGTGAAATTAAAATAGGATTTTAGGTGTCCTTAGGTTTTGGGCTTCGACCATGAGTTTTGCTTATTTAAAAAAACACAGGTTTTAAATTATTAAAAGGAACTTGTTATAAGGTAAATGTTTATTTGAGTTTACAAAATTTTTGTCTTTCCAAAGTTATAATCTGGCATGTTGATTTAAAGTAATAGTTTAAAACCAATTTCTTTAATATTAATGTTTATTTTAAGTTTTACACAGACAAGGAATTTTTGGAAACAAATAACTTGATTTACTTTGAAATTGTTTAAATCAGGCTCTTTAAGTAAATTATTCTATCATAAATTAGTTAAGATTTTAAAATCAATTCTATTATTTATTTATACTTGAGTTTTTATTTGAATAGTTGAAGTATAATTAAGGGAAAATAAAATGTTTATACTTTTGAATTTACTCAAGTTCTTAAGTGATATTGTAAATAATTATCTAATTTCACTTGTAATAAAGAGTTATGAAGAAAATGGTTCGTAACAATGGATGTTATGCCATCATACGATCCGTTGTGAAATTAAATAAGTGAAATTTTATAAGCTTGTTCAGCCTTGATTTAATTACCATTGAGAATAAATACCATTGTAAATTGTATAGGACTTGACTATTAAGATGTTCCCAAACTAAGAGTTATGTTAAATTGTAGATTATTCAAACTGTTGAAATCTGGTTAGCGGAAACAGACACCATTCCACTAAATAGTTAATTTACCTTATGTAGGTAGTTTAAGCCATCGATCTGATATATTCTGTGTAATTATTTGCTAGCAATGATAATATCTGATTAGTTATTCATGCATATATCTTTTATTTGTCTGTTAAATTATACTTGAGAATATAATGTGAATCAATCTACAGAAGCTGATTGATTTTGAATATCTATGTGGACTGTGAATAGTAGATTGATAAGTACCGTTGGGACTGATAAGCCTTATTCTGTTTGAGTTGATTTTGAAAACTAGTTTTGTTTTAAAAATAAATATTTTTTTAGAAATATTTTAAAATTGATAAATATTTTGGAAATATCAAAAGTAGTTTATTTATTATTTTTGGGAGTCTTATAAAGACATAAATTTTTATAAGCAGATATTATTTAAACTAATTCCAAGTATTAAACTATTTTGTAATGATTCTTTAACAGTTAATTTTTGTTAAATTAGCATTTAAGTATGTTTTTCTTTAATATAATCTACTAAATATAAGTGTTGTTTTAAATAATATATTATAGTAACTTATATAAAGAGTATTTTATTTAGTAAACTTGAAAATAATATTTGGAAATTTCATAAGTATGATTTGGGAAGAAATGGTTCTAAATATATATATTTACCTAATGAAATAAACTTTCTTAGTAGATTTTAGTCCGTTTGGATTATAAATGAAAACAAGGCTTAGTGGTTGCAACAGGAAATAACTTGGTTAAATTGATTGATTGTTTTGATAGTTAAATAACCAACTATCAAATCTAGTCAAACTTAACTTTGAAAATATCTAGAGGAAACTCGAGAGTTATATGGTACGGTTACCGTTTAAGGTGCTATACAATACGTATAAACTCGTTTGTTCTCTAGGAAAAATTATAAGAAGACCCGTCCACTAGCGGTTAGGAGGTGAACTCCGATCTTGTTTTTCATCTGTGTATTTCCTAAAGAACCGGGGTTGAGTTTACAGGGAAATAACAAACGTTGTTTCGAAGAGACCGGGATTAGATTTAAAACCCGAAAACTACTTCGATCCAACAAGTACGTTTTCGTGATGAAGACTAGAGCTTAGAGTCGAAGATGGAGTAGTGAAATGCAAGGGCTAGTCGCTACTAATCCTGAGGGTGATTTCAAAATGGATGTAGAAGGAATGGTGCCTTCGGTTCCGTTCAAACCCGGAACAGACTTGTATGGATGAATGCTTTCAGAACATCGTCAGGTGGACGGTGAGCATTCTAAGTGATATTTTCTAAAAAGGTAACGCTGAGCCTCTAGCCTCATCAACCGGGAATTACTGAAAATCAGGGGATATGCAGCAATGCTAAGTGGGTAGCAACCAAGTAGGGTAAGGTCATACCTGTCTAGAAGTCCTTTTTATTTCAGCTGTGCAGGCAGTTACTGCAACCGCAGGGTGACTTTACCTGGGATATCCAATAAGGGGTAGTCTGGTCTTGTGTTGCAGGAGAACGGAGGGGTCCTTGGTACGCTGATCTAGACCAGGTACTGTGATAGGTGGTACCCCAATGCCTATTCATTCATTGCAAATACATTCTACCTACGTCCCTTTACGGTTTTGATTGTAGAACCCACTTTATGGCTAGTATGCTGGAATTTAATAATGTACCAATTCCAGCTATTTGAATAAGTATTTGTATATAGACCTATTATAATATCAGAGGATTTTATAAGAAATGTTTTGATTATCGTAAGGTAAAAACCCGACATGCTTATTTGTGGCGTGGTCTTATGAGATACATTTGAGTACAAAAGGATTTCTAAACTTTAATTAATCAAGTTGAGTGTTTTTCTCACGCTGGTTTACCAGACTGACCCAGGCTAGGTATTTTTCCTATATGCTCAGGTCAGACCGAGCATATTTCCAGATTTAGCTGGAAGAGTGGAAGCTTCAAGAGAGAAGGTTGAATCAGGAGACGTATTGATGTAGATGCTTATATTCAGTTTGCATTTGGTTGTGTGGTCAATTAGTTGTAAAGGCAGGATTGCTATAGATTGTCTGAGTTGAATGGTTGTAACTCTGATTTAAAGTCTGTATATGTTATATAAAGCAACAGTTTTGGTTTCATGTAAAGATTTTCTTATATTATAGTTTATTCATTCCGCTGTAAGATTTTGATTGTTCTCTTTTCTTCTATCTTCTTTCTATTTATGCCTTCTTTCTTCTTTTCACTATCCATCTTTCCGAGTAATTTAGCTGACAAGTGTGGTTAAAGTCAGTTTAAATCGGTATGGAAAAATAGGTTCTGACATTGTGGTATCAGTGCCTAGGTTGAGTTAATACATAGGTTCAGGTGGGTTGCTCATTAGGAATAGAGTCTGTAGCAATCTGTTTGGGTCTGAATGTATATATGTATACACGAGAGCGCATATTTGTCAGTTATATAAAACTGGTTTTATATTGTGTTAATTGATCGATTAAGTGGCAAATGGATTCTGGTTAATACGAGTAGCTAACGCTATTGATAGGGATCTCTAAACACTTGAACCAGGACAACAGACACAATATTATTTTAAGGGGTAGATGAAATAATTTTACCCAGATATATTTTCTATATAAAAAGTATGATTTTCAAATATATATGGTATTTAAAATGATTGGTTGAGACGATGATAATTTATCATCTAGGATTGAGTGGTCTTAATCGTCGACCTTTGTTATTTTCATTGGTTGTCCTTTTTGATTTGAGTATACCCTTAGAAAATTGAACCCTTTAGAATTTGAATCTTTGGAAAATGGATTTTTATTGAGTTTATTTACTAAAGGGATTTAGAAAACTTTTAAAACTAATATTTTGGAAATCTTCCACCATTGATAATAATTTTTATAATAATGGATTTCTAAAAAGGATATTTGAGAATATAAAACTTGGTAATACTTTACTTTGTTTTATATAAATATATATAGATTTATAAATTGAAGAAATAAGTTGTTTATAAACTTACTATATATATGTGTGTATTTTTCTCCACCTTATAATCACCTTTCAAATATATACTGGAAAGATGATTTTATAAAATCTTGGGTAATAGAAATTTTAAGGGGGAATTAATTTTGAAATGTAGACTTTGATATACTCTTTAGCTTATAGAAGGCTTAAACCTAGGATCTCACCTTTGGGATTTGATTGTAGAGAACCCGTAGCATCAGTCGTGGAGGAGCACTGGCTAGGGCAAGGAGAGATGGTGATTTTTCCCGGGTCAGAAGAATTCGAGCGGATCTTAACGAACCGTCCTAACATGAAGAAGAGCCAGAAGTACCAGTAAAGCTTGTTGGGCAGCCTCAGCCTCAGCCTCAGCCTCAATAAGAAGAACCTATAGAGGATTTCAACAGTGAAGAGGAATTCAAAGTCGAAGGCGAAGATGAGGAGTTCGACGACGAGGAAGAGTTCGAAGTGGAGGAGGATCCCGAATCAGAAAATGACGATGCAGTCATTTGGGAGATTGGGGAGGTTATTGAGGAACCAGTTGCTGGTGCAGATTTCCTTCCTAGAGAGTCTAGTCCAGAGGTTGTTTGGGTCCCGGGCAGTGATGTAGAATCCAGGGAATTATTGGGACCAAAAGAGGAGGACTCATGTAGTAAGAGTCATAGTTAGTTTGGGTTGCTTTCTCTTGGCAGTGTGTGCATTTTGTATGTGTTTTTGACCCCTAGACGTCATAATTTTTAGATGTTAAATGTTTGATAGGGTGATATATATATATATATATATATATATGTCTGTATATATATGTATGTTTGTATGGATGACGATTACATTTGTAGGAATATTTTGGCTGGATATAATGTATATTTTGATATATAGTATGAATCTATGTGTTTACTGGAATAGTTTGAGTTGTTATTGATTAGTTTTAACTTGTGTAGATAGTTTTACTAGCTTAGCTATGGAATTTCGGGGACGAAATTCTTCTAAGGGGGGAGGATGTAATGACTCGGGATTTTGGATATCCCGAGTTGTGAATATTAATTTATAATATTCGATAATTTTGTATTTTAATATAACATACCCCCATTAATCAATGATTAATAATTGTATACAATTTTCCAGATCAATATAAATTGAATTTTCAAATCTATATTAAAATACATATTGGTTTAAATGGAATTTCTTATATGTATATATTGTTTTAAATCAACTATATGTTTATTGTTTTAAAGATAAATATGTATATTTTATTTTAAAGGTGAAACATAATAGAGAATTAAATTAATTGGAATAGTCAAGTGCTTATATTTTACATATAGGAATAATAAATTTATATGGAATAAAATTGGATAGGAATTCATAGTAAAGTAAAAGTGATATTTTTGATTTTGGTATATAAGAACGATATTGTTTACATTAAATAAAGGATTTTTAAGTTTCTTAATTAATAAGTATACATTGAATAAGGAAATTATATATATATGTTATGTTAAGTAAAAAATAAAGTTTATAATATTTTAAATAGATAAAAATTTGTAAACTAAGAGATGTGTATAATAATCACATAAATATAAATAAGTATATATATATATATAGATAACTAGTGAATTTAGTTTATTTGAAATAATATATTTCTATATAATAAATAAAGGATGTATATATGGTTATATATATACATGAAGGATTTAAAAATAATTTTACACCACTTTAAAGTTCTTGTAACATATGAATATAAGGTGTTAATATTGAATGTTATTTAAGTAATAATATATTTATATATAAGTATAAAACAAGAAGTATTATGTTAATCTAGTTACTTATTTTTGTTTTAAAATGTATGGGTGACAAATGCAGTCAAAAGAAAAGATAATTTTTAGCTACTTTATAGTCTTTGTTTAAATTAACACATATATTTATATAAGATAAATTACTAAGAAGTGTTATTTTAATATAGTTTCTCATTTTTATTTTTAAAAATGTATAAGAGTACATACCTTAAGTATTACTTTAATCTAGTTTCTCAATTTTATGTTAATTTGTATAAATGCAACACTAACCTTGGCAATGTTAAATATGGCCGCCTAACTTCTCAAATATAGTTGCATATACTTCTAACGTTGTATGGTTTATATTACTATATTAATAATAGGAAGAGACTTCAAAATCATTTGCTGTTAATAAAAAAAGGGCTAGCAGAAAACAAGTAGCGAAACAGTTTTGAATAAGCAAAACTAAGGGTAAGTTAATAATAAAAATTAGATCTGTAAACAAGGAGTAAAACAATTTAATCTAGTAAAAACAATGGGTAGGTAGCGATAAATTTCTATTAGTACACAAATTTACATTTGGTAGTAATAAACCTTGTAATAATTTCCTTTCTTTTCAAAATTCTGCTCAGTAGATACAATATCTATCTCAGTTGCCAAAAATCTTTTCTGACCATTTTCTATTGATTGCAAATATGTGTATATATATGAGCATTTTAGATCTAGACTGTGGTTTTAAGAACTTAAAAACAAAGCCTCTGTTCAGTTGTATAAAATCAGAAAAACAAATTTAAAGGAAAAGAAGAAAGCAAGCACACTGTACTTGTCTATATCATATACGTTCTTTACATTCAAACTCAGGAGGTTTTTAAAAAGCTAGTTCAAGTTTCAAATTAAAGACTTCAAGTTTTAAAAGCATATGTAAGCAAATGTTTAAGGTGAGAAACATAAATCTCAAATTGAAATAAATTGTTCTGTTACTTGTTAACTGTATGTGTTGTGTTCATCCCAGTATTCAAAAATCAATATCTTTCTATCTATATTATATTTGAGGATGTTGTAAACTAGGAATCTGTTTATTTTCTAGTATGGGTTATGTTAAAAATAGTTTGAGAATAAAATTATGTTGTTTATTTAATAAACGGTAGGATTTACAGAAAATAACCAATTTTAGTGAAGATTCAATTTTTTTAATTCAAAGATTCATGCATGCAATTAGGATGCTTGTGTGAAATTATGAATTTTAGTAGTTAGATTGAAATTTTTAATGATCTATAGCTTGAGAAATTGGTAGATTAACGTTTTACATTCAAAAATAGATTTCAGGCGACCTCCTCGTCGGGGTGTGGAGTGGCCGGGTCAGGGAAGGGCTAGTGGACATCACAAAGGTGTCGACCGGGGCGAATTTGGATTTTTGGGATTGGTTTGGATGGTTGAGTGGATATTAGGGTTTTGGGAAGACGACGGGAAGCGGGTGATCGTGAAAGAATTGGGAGAAGGAGTGGCGACCGAGTTCTTTGATTTTGGTTAGGAAGAAAGAGCAATGGATGGGCTTTCGATTGTGATAGGTGTGGCATGCGAGGCAGCGGCTGATCGTCGTTGCGGTGTGTCGATGTGTTGGGGAATGTTGGTATTTCTAGTTTCAGGAAGTTGGGCTGTCGATCGATTTTCGATCTAAGAGTTGAGGGTCTTTGACAATGTGATGTTTTGGATCAGGTAACATTTTGTGACTCGACTGTGGTGTCGCGTCGATGGGCTGGTGGAGGTGGGGATGTGCACGTGCACCGCGTGCACGGGGGAGTTTCCTCAATTGGGCGTACGATTGGGGAAAATTTGGTTTGATTCCTGGTCGTGTTGTGTTGCATCCGAGGTTCTCATGAATGTTTGAGTGATCGGAGATGATCTTCCGACGAGGCATCGAGATTCAGGTGTTTTGGGTGGGAGGTTGTTTTCTGGAAGCCGAGAGTGTAGATGAGAGGAGAAAAAGGAAGTTTAGGTCAAGAAGAGATGTTGGGCTTCGGCCCAACTGAGTTGTATTGTCGTTTTTTATTTTTTTGGTATCGGTTTTGTGTTTAGTTTTAGGCTTTGAGTTTGTGAAATTAAAATAGGATTTCGGGTGTCTTTGGTTTTTGGGCTTCGACCGTGAGTTTTGCTTATTTAAAAAATGCAGGTTTTAAATTATTAAAAGGAACTTGTTATAAGGTAAATGTTTATTTAAGTTTATAAAATTTTGTCTTTCCAAAGTTATAATCAGGCATGTTGATTTAAAGTAATAGTTTAAAACCACTTTCTTTAATATTAATGTTTATTTTAAGTTTTATATAGACAAGGAATTTTTGGAAATAAATAATTTGATTTACTTTGAAATTGTTTAAATCAGGGTCTTTAAGTAAATTATTTTATCATAAATTAGTTTAGATTTTAAAATCAAATTTATTATTTATTTATACTTGAGTTTTTATTTGAATAGTTGAAGTATAATTAAGGGAAAAATAAAACGTTTACACTTTTGAATTTACTCAAGTTCTTAAGTGATATTGTAAATAATTATCTTATTTCACTTGTAATAAAGAGTTATTAAGAAAATGGTTCGTAACAACGGATGTTATGTCGTCATACGATCCGTTGTGAAATCAAATAAGTGAAATTTTATAAGCTTGTTCAGCCTGAATTCAATTACCGTTGAGAATAAATGCCGTTGTAAATTATATACGACTTGACTGTTAAGATGTTCCCAAACTAAGAGTTATGTTAAATTGTAGAATATTCAAATTGTTGACATCTGGTTAGCGAAAACAGACACCATTCCGCTAAATAGTTAATTTACCTTCTGTAGGTAGTTTAAGCCATCGATCTGATATATTCTGTGTAATTGTTTACTATCAATGATAATCTCTTATCTATTATTCATGCATATATCTATTATTTGCCTGTTAAATTTTATTTGAGAATATAATGTGAACCAATTTATGGAAGTAGATTGATTTTGAATATCTATGTGGACTGTGAATCGTAGATTGATAAGTACCGTTGGGACTGATAAGCCTTATTCTGTTTGGATTGATTTCGAAAACTAGTTTTGTTTTAAAAATAAATATTATTTTTTTAGAAATGTTTTAAAATTGATAAATATTTTGGAAATATCAAAAGTTGTTTATTTATTATTTTTGGGAATCTTATAAATGTATAATTTTTTTAAGTATATATTATTTAAACTAATTCCGAGTATTAAACTATTTTGTAATGATTCTTTAAAGGTTAATTTTTATTAAATTAGCATTTAAGTATGTTTTTCTTTAATATAATCTATTAAATAAAAGTGTTTTTTTAAATAATATATTATAGTAAATTTTATAAAGAGTATTTTATTTAATAAACTTGAAAATAATATTTGGAAATTTCATAAGTATGATTTGGGAAGAAATGGTTCTAAATATATATTTACCTAATGAAATAAACTTTCTTAGTAGATTTTAGTCCGTTTGGATTTTAAATGAAAATAAGGCTTAGTGGTTGTAATGGGAAATAACTTGATTAAATTGATTGATTATTTTGATAATTAAATAACTAACTATCAAAATAGGACAAACTTAACTTTGGAAATATCTAGAGGAAACTCGAGAGTTATATGGTACGTTTACCGTTCGAGGTGTTATACCGTGCGTATTAACTTGTTTGTTCTCTAGAACGAATTATAAGGAGACCCGTCCACTAACGGTTAGGAGGTGAACTCCGAACTTGTATTTCGTCTGTGTATTTCCTAAAAAACCGTGGTTGAGTTTACCGGCAAACAGAGAATGTTGTTTCGAAGAGACTGAGATTGGACTTGAAAATTGAAAACCACTTTGACCTAACGAGTATGTTTTTGTGATGAAGACTAGAGCTTGGAGTCGAATATGGAGCAGTGAAGTGCAAGGGCTGGTCGCTACTAATTCTGAGGGTGATTCTAAAATGGATGTAGTAGGAAAAATGCCTTCGGTTCCGTTCGGACATGGAACGGACTTGTATGGTTGAATGCTTTCAGAACATCGTCAGGTGGACAGTGAGCATTCTAAGTGTTATGTTCTAAAAAGTTAATGCTGTGCCTCGAGCCTCATCAACCGAGAATGACTGAAAATCAGGGGATATGCAGCAAGGCTAAGTGGGTAGCACCTAAGTAGGGTAAGGTCATCCCTGTCTAGAAGTCCCTTTTTATTTCGGCTGTGTGGGCGGTTTCTGATCCCAACTGTGGGATGGTCTTACTCGGGCTATCCAGTAAGGGGTAGTCCGGTCTTGTGTTGCAGGGGAATGGAGGGGTCATCGGTACGCTGATCTAGACCAGGTACTTTGATAGGTGGTACCCCAGTGCCTAGTCATTCGTTGTAAATCCATTCTCCCTACGTGCCCTTTATGGTTTTGATTGTAGAACCCACTTTGTGGCTAGTATACTGGAATTTAATAATGTAACAATTTCAGCTATTTGAATAAGTATTTGTGTATAAACCCTATTATAATATCAGAGGATTTTATAACAGTTTTGTTTATCGAAGGTAAAACCCCGACATGTTTATTTGTGGCGTGATCTTACGAGATACCTTTGATTTCAAAAGGATTTCTAAACTTTAATTAATCAAGTTGAGTGTGTTTCTCGTGCTGGTTTACCAGACTGACCCGGGCTTGGTGTTTTTTCTATATGTTCGGGTCACACCGAGCATATTTCTAGGTTTAGCTGAAAGAGTGGAAGCTTCGGGGGAGGAGCTGGAATTAGGAGAAACATTGACGTAGATGCTTATATTCAGTATGTATTTGGTTGTGTGGTCAATTAGTTGTAAGGGCAGGATTGCTATAAACTGTCCGAGTTGAATGGTTGTGACTCTGATTTAAGGTCTGTATATGTTATATAAAGCAACAGTTTTAGTTTCATGTAAAGATTTGCTTATATTATAGTTTATTTGTTCCAATATGAGATTCTGATTGTTCTCTTTTCTTTTATCTTCAATCTATTTCTACCTTCTTTCTTCTTTTCATTTTCCATCTTTCCGACAATTTAGCTGACAAGTGTGGTCAAAGTCAGTTTAAATCGGTACGGAAAAGTGGGTTCTGACAACTTATATATACAATATGAAAGAAATAACAACTAACCACTTATCAAATCTAAAACTTCTAAGTCAAAATAAGGCAAGATCCATTCACCTTGGACTCTCCCAAGGCAAGCTAGGTGAAGATGGTGCAATATCGCAACACTTGAGCATCCCAAAGCGACAATGGCTGCTACGATTACTGCTGCACCAACCAGCTGTAGATGATGGCACACTTCTCAGCCTCCTCATGTAAGCAGTGATCGGAGATTTAGCGATACCGCTGACGGAGGGCAGAGGAGGCAGTAGAGAGAGGACTGGGCGTCCCCATGATTCGGGAGGTAGAGGAGCGATGGGTCCAACGGAGGAGAGAGAAGGAGAGCGGATGTGGTCTCTACCTCTTATTACTATAAAATGATCATCATTCTTGAAGGATTGTCTTCAATATTATTTGCAATATATTTTGAATTGTTACAAATAGAGGTGATCCACGTGCATTTTATTATTATGAATATATCAGTTTTGATGGATACATGGAACCTATAGCAGCTGTGGATTTCTCATTGTATGGACATTTTAAAAACATAAATTTGAAAGTTTACATGCTTTCTATGTGTAATCATCTCTCTACAGCAAGCTCGTTTTAATGCTTAGTTGCATGAGACATACTTACGATTTAGTATTCATATTACATAGTGAAGCACATAGTTCAACAATTGAGGATTGCAGAATGTGATTTATTCAAATTTGTGCACATGTACATGAGTACATTTATTAACTCCTCTCTCATTCACGTTATTCATGCCAGCCACATCATTCTTGTTTCTTTCACTTTCTCCCTCCTGCCCACTTTCTTTTCTTTCCTTCTTTTCCTATATTATTTCCTATAGCTGTAGAACCTCCCTATCCATGCAAGCACTCCCTTCACCACCATGTACGCACTTCCACCTGACACCATATGCCACCAACAACCACTACCCTGGCCCACCTATGCCTCCTCCACTCCATCTATTGCTCAGGCCACGAACTCCAGCCCTCCTCCACTTGGCCAAACCACCGGCCTGTTTGCAAATCCAATTATTTAAACAGAATACTGGAAATTTTGTCTGCATGGAAATGTAATTATAGAAGATAAGAAGATGCAGATGATTTCAACCCATAAAGCTGTAGGATCTAGATTAACCCTAGAGGGGGGGGGTGAATAGAGTTATAGCAAATTTTCTTGATTTTAAACACAGAAACAAAACTGCAGAAATAAATATGCTGAAACGTAAATCACACACAAAATTTACCCAGCTTCGGCAACCCTTGCCTACTGCTGCATTCACAGATTTCTATTAGAGTTAAACAGTATCACGCTTACAAACACTCTACTAGACTCGCAAACATTTGCTCCCGCTCACAAACACTCTACTAGACTCGCACACCCTGCTCGCAAACATTTGCTCCCGCTCACAAACACTCTACTAGACTCGCACACCCTGCTCCGCCTATAGAGTTTCGCTTACTCGCAAACTTTGCTTTCCGCCTATAGAGCTTCGCTTACTCGCAAACTCTGCTCCCGCCTATAGAGCTTTGCAAACTCGCACACCCTGCTCAGTGAACTAATTCTAACTAGACAATCTGACACTACCTAAACCTAGGTGGTGATTTACAAAGAATTTGATTCGAAAAAACAAAAAACAAAAATTAAACAGTTAAACAAAGACAAATAACCCTAATTATAAACTAAAGCCTTTAGAAAATAAGGTCGGCCCACTTATTTCATTAAACCCGTTCCTTATTTTCTTCTTTGTTATTCTCCAGCCCGATCCCCTTTATTTCTTTGTTGCGAAAAATAATGGCAGCATGCGTCTTCGTTCTTCGATCTGAAAATTAGGGCTCGTGCTTGATATTCTTTTCTCTGGAAATTTGCGGCTTTCTCTTAGCTCTGAGGTCTAAGGCTATTTTGAAGCACCGACTTTAATTTGATCGAATCAGTGATTAATTGCAATTCGTCTTGTTCGATCGAATCCTTGTTGCTTACTTCGGTTGCTTCGATGAGTTCGTTTGTTGCTTCGGGTAAGATTTTTAGCTCTGTTCCTTTTTGATTTTTGTATTCGAACTCATGCCTTCTGCCGATGATGATTTTGGGCTTATATAGGATTCGAAATCCTATTTTTGCATTCGTATAAGTTAATTTGAATTTGTCTACTGATATTGCTTTGGCCATTCGATTATACTTGGATGATTGAGATGTCACTGACTTTTTCATATGAATATACTTTCGTTGCTTGATAGCCACGTTGTTGATTCGTGACTTGGTCAATTACGTTTGCTACCACGGTTTTGACTTGTTCCAATTTTTTTTAATTTCGGCTTCTTGAATTTGACTGCATCTCACGGCTTTGATTTGTTCAACTTCAAATTGTTTGCGTCTGCATTCTTGTAGTGGCTTTCTTCAATTCTCTGGCCTGTAGTATAGCTCGAATTTTAGTTGTTAATTAATTTTAGCTTCACTGTGAACTTCACCTGTGATATTTCTCGAATTGCAGTTGTCTCATTGTGGCATTGTAGTCATATATGTGTATGCATCTGTACTTGTTGTTACTGTCCACATGAGTGCATACACTTTGTTGCAGTGGTTTATTCGTGTTGTATAAACTGCTGTCATGTTGTCACTGTATTGCCATTGGTCGTGCTGTGGTCTTCAAGCATGTTGCTCCCAGTGTTGCTTTGTCATTGTGTACTTGATGGTTGCTGTGCACTTTTGTGCTTTGAGTCAGTTTCACTTGGGTCTGGTTGGTCTGGCCATTGTAGCTGTATTGATCATGTTTCTGGTTCAATGCTTGGTGCATTGTGCATTGTCACTTGTACCATATAATGTTGCTGTAGCATGTACTCGAGTCATGGTAGCATTTGCTTCTGCACTGATACATACATTTTTTAAATTGCACCTGAGTTGAATCCAGTTTCGCAACTCGGGTTTGACCTTGTGCTGAAGTCGAGATTTTTATTTATATTATTGCACGTGAGTTGAACCCGGTTTTTCATTTGGGTTTGACCTGTGCTCGCCTGTCCCTGTAAATCAATCAAGTGTATATATCGGCGTGCACGGCCTTGTGGCATATACAGTAATACACTGTGTATGTCACAAGTTGTTCTTGTATGATGAATTCAAATTTAAATTATGACGAACAACCCAAATAACTGAGGCAAATCATATTTTCAAAAATTATCTTCTATTTTTGAACTGCAAAAATATTTCTTTTTCAATTTTACTGCGTTAGTTTATATTTTTGCAGATTGCTCAGATGCTGGATTCAAACTGGAATGCAGTTGAAGATAAATACGAGTGTGAGTGATATGTAGTGAGGTGAACTGTAAATATGTAATGTGATGTAATTGTAATCAAAATTGTATAGTTATAGTGAGAGCTTGAAATTGTACTATTCAAAGTTGTAATAAATATTTATTTGAATAAAATATCTGTTTGAATTCAAATTCTGTGTAATTTATTTTATTCAACAAATATTTATTTAAACTGTGAAAAATAGAATAGTATATTAACAAATACATTTAAACGAATGTATATATGTTTATTATCATCAAACAAAAATCATATAAGCGCAAAGCGCATATTCAACAATCTCCCCCTTTTGATGATAGCAAACATATATTTAAGATTTTGAATGTATTAAATGTATTTGATCGTTCAATTTGCTCCCCCTATTTGAATGCTCCCTCTCTACACAATACCCCCCCTACATATATGCATACAAATAGAAATATATAAATGAGCCTATATGCAAATGGAAAATTATTTGACCTTTGCTTGATTCTATTTGACAAAATCTTAACTTTTCTCTCCCCCTTTTGTTATCAGCAAAAGAATAATAGTGTTATAAAAATAGGGATGAAGTGACAGACATGAATCAAACATTTAACTCAATTGAATATAAATATCAAATTTCAATAAAACTTAAACAAAAATCATAATTACCCTTGTCAGGCGCATATTCCACTTTCAGAATTGATGGAGATAAAATCATCAAAAAAAAATCATACAGTTCTGTCTATTTGTGGTATATTTATTTCAGGAAATTTGAATATCTACTAACCATGCATAACCGTTAGGACTTTTAAATGAGATTAGTAGTATTCCAATTTAATTTAAAAAATGAAATCAAGTATCTTCTAACCACGGATGACCGTGAGGACTTTTAAATGGGATTAGAATCAACTTGTTTATTAAATCAATTAATTTTGATATGCGTTCCATACATGCATAACCGTGAGTACTTTTAAATGAGCATGGAAACACATAATCAAAAAAATCCAAGTAATTCACCCATGCATAACCGTGAGGACTTTTAAATGAGAGTGAATACTTTGGATATTTATTTTTATTGAAGAATATAATAAATTGAAGCACAAATAATTTCCTTCACAAATTTAAAGATATTGAAGAACGAATGATTTCCTTTGTAAACTACCACAAATTTACATACTAAATATGATCTTGATGAGTGATGGTCGATAGAAAGATGATAGAAATAGAAATGATCATGAAATTTTTACCCAACAAAAAGTTTTTATAACTCTTGTTATGAAATTCTAAAGAAATTTTCTAATTATACTTTCTCGAGTTATAATATATGATAAATATCAACACTCGTCACTTTTTCAATCACTATTCATCTTTTCGATAATCAAAGGGAGTCGGATTAGTCAAAATTTGTCATTTAAAATCAAATTCAAAAATTATAAAATCAATTTTTCAAAAATGACTAATCTGTAAATATGGTCAAACACGATTTTCTCGAGGGGGTTTTATAAGAAAATTTTCTGCCATTTGAAAATTATTTCAAGCGAAAAATATGCAGATATTTTCTTTGAAAAAAAAACGATACAGCAAATGAATGTTTCAAAAATTAATCACATTACACTAATAATTTTTCTATCAACTATATTACCAGTGTAATCTGCATCTGAATTTAAATTTCACTCAATATGCACTCGTTGGATGTCAAAGACCAGATTGTGAAATTTCAACAAGCTATCTCAGAATGAAATTTGAAATGAAGCCATGTTAACACTCAAACAAATATCATAGTGTTAATTTCAGAAACCGTAGGATAAACAGTTATATTCATGAGTAATCAACAGTCAATCACCATCATAATTATTTCAAAAGCAATTTCTTGAAGTTTCAACAATTTCTTAAAATCCTTTTTATAATTTTTAAATAGAATTCATTAGGATTTTAAGTTGAGGTCATGTAAATAACAGAAACCCGAATATAGAATTAGCCAAATATATTATCAGCAAACACCATCATTTTTCCAATTTAATCTGTATGAAGTATTTCAAGCATTGCAGTGTTTTTGGCATAAAAGCATAATTGGCCAACAGTTTTGAAAAAAGATCAGAATCAAAATCATCATTATTTCATCATCGCATTATTGGCTGATTTAATTCAGAATACGGTGCAGATTATCACATTTAATATATCGTTTAAATAAATATACCATTACCTGTTTTACCTTTACGATATTTTTACGTGATTGCCCATTGTGATTCTGTCACCTTTGTACTAGGCTAAGGAACTTTGCTTTGTCGCCCGTTGTGTTTCTGGAACAGCCAAAATCCAGAGTTCACCGTTGTTGTTCCTTAGCCTGCCACCACACCTACATGATGAAAGATTTATGTGACCTATTTGTTTTTATAGGTCCATGATTGTTAGTGGCAGAATATGAAACATATGTTTGTGGAGACCCAAAACTATTTATATATGTTCCTTTTGGCACCCAAATTTGTTTGACTTTCAAAGATTTTATATTTGTGCCTTTTGGAACCCAAATTGGTATAGTTTTCATGTGTTTGGGTCTATACCAACAATTATTTAGATTATGTCCAAATTTTCTACAAATCGTGCATATTAAATTGTCTTGATTAAATTTTGTGTTCCTATAACTATGATTTTCAACATGATGTCCAATTATTTCAGATCGAGCAAAAACACTTTTACCTTTTGCATTATCATCATTTTGTGATTTCCCAAAACCTAGTCCTTTTCTATTGTTAGCAAAAATTTGATTTCCCAATAACATTTTGAAAGATTTTTCTCCTTTTGAAAAGTTATTCAGGGATTTCTAAAGATTTTGGACTCTGGTTTTTAATGTTGAGTTTTCAGTGACAAGTGAGGTGCATCAATTTATAAAATCCTTTTTCCTAGTGTCGATGGTTTCCTTAAGATTCAAGTTTTCTTTTTCAAGACTCTCAAAGTTATTCCTAATTTTGATAATTCTGAATCTAAAATCTTACATTTTTTACATTCTAGGTTTTGAATATTTTCAAGTTCAGTTTTTAACCTAAAATTTTCACGAGCAAATTCTCTCCTTTCAGATTTCAGTTTTTCAATTTTAGATTCAAGACTATCAATTGTTTTAGTAAGATCTAAGCACATAAAAACAAGATCTCTATAGGAATACTCACCTGCCTCACTAGATTTGTCGGAGCTTGCTTCTGAATTTGATTTTGCCATAAGACACAAGTTAGCCTCCTCTGAGCTGCTATCCGAAGCTTCCTCTCCTTCTTCATCATCGCAAATCGCTGCAAAGGCCTTCTTCTTCTTTTTCTTTCCTTTGTTGTCTTTGAGAAGTGGGCATTTTGATATGATGTGGCCAGGCTTGTTGCAGTTATAACACGTCAGTTCATTATCGGAATTTTCAGAATCTTTTGGCCTATTACAACTTGTTTTCTTCTTGCGTGGCTTGAATCTAGACCATCTTCTAAGATTATTGACAGCCATTGCAAGCTCTTCAATTGGATCTTCTTCATCGCTTTCTTCTTTGCTCTTTAAGGCAATCGTCTTCTTCTTTGGTTCGGATTTGTTGCGTTCTTCCTTTGCTTTTAGCTCAAGCTCATATGTCATCAAGTTACCAATCAACTCCTCCATGCTTAGCTTACTCAGATCTTTCGATTCTTGGATTGCCGTGACTTTTGCCTCAAAGTTCATCGGTAAGACTCGCAGTATCTTCCGCACAAGCTCTACCTCAATGAAGACCTTCCCAAGCGCTCTAGCGTTGTATACCAAGGTTGAAAAGCGTCCAAACATGTCCTTTATGCTCTCGCCTTTGTCCATCACAAAGTTTTCGTATTCATTGCTGAATAGGGCTAGACGAGACTCCTTGACTTGAGAAGTTCCTTCGTGTGTCACCTCCAAAGTGTGCCATATTTCCTGTGCTGTTGTATAATGAGAAATTCTATTAAATTCATTTTTATCAAGAGCACATATCAAAGCATTCATGGCTTTAGCATTTATCGTTTTCAATCTCTTATCGTTAGCATCCCACCTATCCTTAGGTTTAGGAATCTCAGTATCACCAACGATTATAGTGGGAGGTTTATAGCCAGTTTCAATGATATCCCAAACATCATAATCAACAGAACTAAGATAGATACCCATCCTAACTTTCCAATAAGCATAATCCTTCCCGTTAAACATGGGTGGCCTAGCAATAGATTGCCCCTCAGAAAAAGCATTATTTTGTAGACTCATGACTCTAGAGTTAAATAAAATATACCGGGCTCCGATACCACTTGTAGGATCTAGATTAACCCTAGAGGGGGGAGGTGAATAGGGTTATAGCAAATTTTCTTGATTTTAAACACAGAAACAAAACTGCAGAAATAAATATGCTGAAACGTAAATCACACACAAAATTTACCCAGCTTCGGCAACCCCTGCCTACTGCTGCATTCACAGATTTCTATTAGAATTAAACAGTATCACGCTTACAAACACTCTACTAGACTCGCAAACATTTGCTCCCGCTCACAAACACTCTACTAGACTCGCACTCCCTGCTCGCAAACATTTGCTCCCGCTCACAAACACTCTACTAGACTCGCACACCCTGCTCCGCCTATAGAGTTTCGCTTACTCGCAAACTTTGCTTCCCGCCTATAGAGCTTCGCTTACTCGCAAACTCTGCTCCCGCCTATAGAGCTTTGCAAACTCGCACACCCTGTTCACTGAACTAATTCTAACTAGACAATTTGACACTACCTAAACCTAGGTGGTGATTTACAAAGAATTTGATTTGAAGAAATAAAAAACAAAAATTAAACAGTTAAACAAAGACAAATAACCCTAATTATAAACTAAAGCCTTTAGAAAATAAGGCCGGCCCACTTATTTCATTAAACCCGTTCCTTATTTTCTTCTTTGTTATTCCCCAGCCCGATCCCCTTTATTTCTTTGTTGCGAAAAATAATGGCAGCATGCGTCTTCGATCTGAAAATTAGGGCTCGTGCTTGATATTTTTTCTCTGGAAATTTGCGGCTTTCTCTTAGCTCTGAGGTCTAGGGCTATTTTGAAGCACCGACTTTAAGTTGATCGAATCAGTGATTAATTGCAAGTCGTCTTGTTCGATCGAATCCTTGTTGCTTACTTCGGTTGCTTCGATGAGTTCGTTTGTTGCTTCGGGTAAGATTTTTAGCTCTATTCCTTTTTGATTTTTGTATTCGAACTCATGCCTTCTGCCGATGATGATTTTGGGCTTATATAGGATTCGAAATCCTATTTTTGCGTTCGTATAAGTTAATTTGAATTTGTCTACTGATATTGCTTTGGCCATTCGATTATACTTGGATGATTGAGATGTCACTGACTTTTTCATATGAATATACTTTCGTTGCTTGATAGCCACGTTGTTGATTCGTGACTTGGTCAATTACGTTTGCTACCACGGTTTTGACTTGTTCCAATTTTTTTAATTTCGGCTTCTTGAATTTGACTGCATCTCACGGCTTTGATTTGTTCAACTTCAAATTGTTTGCGTCTGCATTCTTGTAGTGGCTTTCTTCAATTCTCTGGCCTGTAGTATAGCTCGAATTTTAGTTGTTAATTAATTTTAGCTTCACTGTGAACTTCACCTGTGATATTTCTCGAATTGCAGTTGTCTCATTGTGGCATTGTAGTCATATATGTGTATGCATCTGTACTTGTTGTTACTGTCCACATGAGTTCATACACTTTGTTGCAGTGGTTTATTCGTGTTGTATAAACTGCTGTCATGTTGTCACTGTATTGCCATTGGTCGTGCTGTGGTCTTCAAGCATGTTGCTCCCAGTGTTGCTTTGTCATTGTGTACTTGATGGTTGCTGTGCACTTTTGTGCTTTGAGTCAGTTTCACTTGGGTCTGGTTGGTCTGGCCATTGTAGCTGTATTGATCATGTTTCTGGTTCAATGCTTGGTGCATTGTGCATTGTCACTTGTATCATATAATGTTGCTGTAGCATGTACTCGAGTCATGGTAGCATTTGCTTCTGCACTGATACATACATTTTTTAAATTGCACCTGAGTTGAATCCAGTTTCGCAACTCGGGTTTGACCTTGTGCTGAAGTCGAGATTTTTATTTATGTTATTGCACGTGAGTTGAACCCGGTTTTTCATTTGGGTTTGACCTGTGCTCGCCTGTCTCTGTAAATCAATCAAGTGTATATATCGGCGTGCACGGCCTTGTGGCATATACAGTAATACACTGTGTATGTCACAAGTTGTTCGTGTATGATGAATTCAAATTTAAATTATGACGAACAACCCAAATAACTGAGGCAAATCATATTTTCAAAAATTATCTTCTATTTTTGAACTGCAAAAATATTTCTTTTTCAATTTTACTACGTTAGTTTATATTTTTGCAGATTGCTCAGATGCTGGATTCAAACTGGAATGCAGTTGAAGATAAATACGAGTGTGAGTGATATGTAGTGAGGTGAACTGTAAATATGTAATGTGATGTAATTGTAATCAAAATTGTATAGTTATAGTGAGAGCTTGAAATTGAACTATTCAAAGTTGTAATAAATATTTATTTGAATAAAATATCTGTTTGAATTCAAATTCTGTGTAATTTATTTTATTCAACAAATATTTATTTAAACTGTGAAAAATAGAATAGTATATTAACAAATACATTTAAACGAATGTATATATGTTTATTATCATCAAACAAAAATCATATAAGCGCAAAGCGCATATTCAACAAAAGCTTTGCAACTAGGTCTTTTGCCATGACCCGTAACCTTTTCCAATTTGCATCTGGCCCTCGCAACTATATAGGGAAGGCATATGCTATAATGGAAGCCAAGGTTGTACTCGCCATGTTTTTATCCAAGTTTAAGTTCACTATATCTGAGAATAATAGGCATGCACCTATCAATGCACTTATAATTAGAAAAAAGTATGGGTTGCAAGTGTACATGGTATTTCAAGATATTTCAAGATACATAAAAATCATTATTATTGCCAAGATATTTCACGATTTCAGCTGAGTTCAGTTGGTACTTGGTATCGAGAGATATTTAAATAAGTATATATGTCATATGTTGCAGGTAATTTCTTATTTTTTATACCATAATTTTACATACATAAAAATGGCAAGTTTACATACATAAAGAGAATGGAGCTGCTTTGTAAAAGCTTGCCCTTGAACTGAAATGTTTGACGTGGTCCACTACTAAGGGTATACTCAATGAAGCATATTTCTGATGGGCTCCCTTATTTCCTCTTATAGTTTCTCATCTGTTACTCATTCATAGCACATGTTATTGTTGCTCACATATTATCTTTTAATATAAGTAAATTGTTCTGCTTTATATCTTCACTCAAATGCAATTCAATTATTTTCTAAGCTAGCCAAATAACTTCATATTGAAATTTACCGAATTGTTTCATATTGTTTTGTTTATTATTAAGTTTCTTTAATCTTTATAATCTTATGGTTGAAGTACAAAGAGAGAGAGACAACGCGAGAGCCAACGGTCTAGACGTAAGCATGCAAGAAAGCAAACTATTTCAAATAGAAGGTCCCAAACAAATGAAAACTCTCATTTGAGTCAACCAGGTCTTTATTTTATATAGATATTTTTTACTTTAATTTTTATTCATATTGTATTGAACTCAACTACCTCATTATATTTTATTTCTCTAAATTTAACATCTTTGTTCAATGGTTAAGCTGAAATGCTCCGTTACTTTAACTCTCCATGTTAAACATTTTAAATGTCCATAAAACATGGTAAATGTTTCTAATCAACTTTGGAGACATTGGTATTATCAAATGATATGACTTGATAATGATGAGAACATAGTTGTAACACTAAACTTAGTTTATATCAACACAAGTTGAAAATGTGCAAATGACAGAACCTAAAAGAGGAGGTGAAGTACTATGTGCTTTCTATCATTGTTGTACTGAGTTTTTGAACATTTATGTTAACTTGGTACTCAGAACTTAAGATGTGGTTATGTTGTAGCTTACCGATTAGTTAAATGAAATAGTTTTAGTTTTGCAATATATTCTAAATCAACTGATAACTATGGGTGCGTTCCTCCTCAAATATCTATCTTCCTTCCTATGGTGTGTTTCTCCTATCATTAATAGACAATGAAGTAAATAAATGCTAAGAAAAATTGATGAAATAATTAAGGATGGGGTTATATATAGAATATATACTTAAGAAACATTGAGAATAAATGAGGGTGCACATGCATAGTATGAAAGCACTAATAAGAAACAAGTGATAATAATAACTAAGGTTAATTATATGTAGAGTACAAATATCTTATGATAGGAAATAAACAATAAAAATGACAAAGGGTAGTTAAAAGTTATATATAGAGTATAAACATTGCTATTTAGGAGACTAAATTTGTTTGGTTATCATTTTAAGATGCGATGATTCAACAATATATTAGCTCAGTTACAACTAGAAATACTATAAACATTTTTTTCTATTTTAGCATTAGTGTGTACACTTTACGTTTTTTTTTTGGCAAACATGGATAACTTAAATGCTAAAATTTAAGTTGAGTGATAGGGTAGAACATATATAAGTGATATAGTAAATTTAACATATCACTAACATAAAACATTCACAACTTTGTTTGAAGTTATGGTTTAGCAAAAACCTTGGTGTATGTATCAAAATAATAAAGAAAAAGATACGTGATGATTATTCAATGGAAGATAAATCTATTGATGAATAGTTAAGTATCTACCACACATTAAATTCTATAAACTAAGACACTTATGCATAAATTTAGATTTCTTTCTTGGTGGTTTATATGGTTTTTATTAAAACTATTGAAATGTTTTTTTATTGTTGTTTTATTATTCAAAAAGAATCAAATAGAATTCGCTTTGGCACAAATCATAAAATAATTTACTTCGGCACATGCGACGTGCACGTACTCAAGTTCCATTGGTACAAAACACAAATAATTTTGAAGTAAAAGAAATATTCAAAAACTTTATTTTATACTTCTCCAGAATGATTATGTTGTAACCATCCATTTACAAACCATACAACTTCTTTCTCTTTTGTATTTCAATATATAAAATCTACCAACAAACCATATAAAATCTTAAACCCTCCATTTAACCCACTTATATATACAATATGAAAGTAATAACAACTAACCACTTATCAAATTTAAAACTTCTAAATCAAAACAAGGCAAGATCCATTCACCTTGGACTCTCCCAGGGCAACCTAGGTGAAGATGGTGCAATCATCGCAACACTTGAGCATCCCAAAGGCAATAATGGCTGCTGCTATTACTGCTGCACCAATCCAGCTGTAGATGATGGCACACCACTCAGCCTCCTCATGTAAGTAGTGATCGGAGATTCAGTGATAGCGCTGACGGAGGGCAGTGGAGAGAAGACTGGGCGTTCCCAACATTCGGGAGGTGGAAGAGCGGTGGGTCCAACGGAGGAGAGAGAAGGAGTGCGGATGCGGTCTCTACCTCTTATTACTATAAAATGATCATCATTCTTGAAGGGATTGTCTTCAATATTATTTGCAGTATATTATGAATTGTTACAAATGGAGTTAGATCCACGTGCATTTTATTATTGTGAATTTTTCAGTTTTGATGGGATACATGGAACCTGCAGCAGCTGTGGATTTCTCATTGTATGTGATATTTTAAAAACAAAAATTTGAAAGTTTACATGCTTTCTACGTGCAATCTTCTCTCTACAGCAAGATCGGCTGAATGCTTAGTTGCATGAGACATACTTGCGATTTGATATTCATATTACATAGTGAAGCACATAGTTCAACAACTGAGTATTACAGAATGTGATTTTATTCAAATTTGTGCACATGTGCATGAGTACATTTATTAACTCCTCTCTTATTCACGTTATTCATGCCAGCCACATCATTTTTGTTTCTTTCACTTTCTCTCTCGTGCCCACTTTCTTTTCTTTCCTTCTTTTCCTGTATTATTTCTTGTAGCTATAGAACCTCCCTACCCACGCAAGCACTCCCTTCACCACCATGTACGCACTTCCACCTGACACTATATGCCACCAACAACCACTGCCCTGGCCCACCTGTGCCTCCTCCACTCCATCTATCGCTCAGGCCACAAACTCCAGCCCTCCTCCAGTTGGCCAAACCACCGGCCTGTTTGAAAATCCAATTGTTTATATAGAATACTGGCAATTTTGTCTGCATGAAAATGTAATTATAGAAGATAAGAAGATGCAGATGATTTCAACCCAGAAAGCTTTGCAACTAGATCTTTTGCCATGACCCCTAACCTTTCCCATTTGCATCCGGCCCTCGCAACTATATAGGGTAGGCATATGCTATAATCGAAGCCAAGGTTGTACTCGCCATGTCTTTATCCAATTTTAAGTTCACTATATCTGAGAATTGTAGGCATGCACTTATCAATGCACTTACAATTAGAAGAAAGTATGGGTTTCAAGTGTACCTGGAGAAGCTGGCATAAAGGTAGAGAAAATAGTACATCATCATTATTGCCGAAATATTTCAAGATTTCAGCTGAGTTCAGTTGGTACTTGGTATCCAGAGATATTTAAATAAGTATATATGTCATATATTATAGGTAATTTCTTATATTTTATACCATAATTTTACATATATAATTTTACATACCATAATGGAGCTGCTCTATAAAATCTTGCCCTTGAACTGAAATGTTTGACATGTCCACTACTAACGGTACACTCAGTGAAGCATATTTCTGACGAGGTCTCTTATTTCCTCCTATAATTTCTCATCTCTTACTCATTCATAGCACATGTTATTGTTACTTACATATTATCTTTTTATATAAGTAAATTGTTCTGCTTTATATCTTCACTCAAATGCAATTCAATTATTTTCTAAGCTAACCAGATAACTTCATATTGAAATTTACCGAACAGCTTCATATTGTTCTGTTTATTATTAAGTTTTTTTAATCTTCATCGTCTTATGGTTGAAATACAAAGGGAGAGACGACACGAGAGCCAACAGTCTAGACGTGAGCATGCAAGAGAGCAAACTATTTCAAATTGAAGGTTCCAAATAAATGAAAACTCTTATTTGAGTCAACCAGGTATTTATTTTGTATAGATATTTTTGTCTTCAATTTCTATTCATATTGTATTGAACTCAGCTACCTCATTATATTTTATTTCTCTGAATTTAACAACTTGGTTCAATGGTTAAGCTGAAATGCTCCGTTACTTTAACTCTTCGTGTTAAACTTTTTAAATAGCCATAAAACATGGTAAATGTTTCTAATCAACTTTGGAGACATTGGTATTATCAAATGACATGACTTGATAATGATGAGAACACGGCTGTAACACTAAACTTAGTTTATATCAACACAATTTGAAAATGTGAAAATGACAGAACCTAAAAGAGGAGGGAAGTATTTTGCACTTTCTATCATTGTCGTACTGAGTTTTTGAACATTTATGTTAACTTGGTATTCAGAACTTAAATTTACTATGTGATGTGGTTATGTTGTAGCTTACTGATTAGTTAAATGAAATAATTTTAGTTTTGCAATATATTCTTAATCAACTGATAACTATGGGTGCATTCCTCCCCAAATATCTATCTTCCTTCCTATGGTGTGTTCCACCGTCATTAATAAATAATGAAGTAAATAAATGCTAAGAAAAATTCGATGAAATAATCAAGGGTGGGGTTATATATAGAATATATACCTAAGAAACATTGAGAATAAATGAGGGTACACATGCATAGTATGAAAGCATTAATAAGAAACAAGTGATAACAATAATTAAGGTTAATTATATGTAGTACAAACATCTTGTGGTAGGAAATAAACAATAAAATAACAAAGAGTAGTCTAAAGTTATATGTAGAGTTTAAACATTGCTATTTAGGAGACTAAATTTGTTTGGTTATCATTTTAAGATGCGATGATTCAACAATATATTAGCTCGGTTGTAACTAGAAATACTATAAACATTTTTTCTATTTTAGCATTAGTGTGTACACTTTACGTTTCATTTTGGCAAACATGGATAACTTAAATGCTAAAATTTAAGTTGAGTGATAGGGTAGAACATACATAAGTGATATAGCAAATTTAACATATCACCAACATAAAACATTCACGACTTAGTTTGAAGTTATGGTTTAGCAAAAATCTTGGTGTATGTATCAATATAATAAAGAAAAAGATATGTAATGATTATTCAATGGAAGATAAAGCTATTGATGATAGTTAAGTATCTACCACACATTATATTCCATAAACTAAGCTACTTATGGGTAAATTTAGAATTTTTGCTTGGTGGTTTATAAAGTTTGCAGTAAAACTATAGAAATGTTTTTTATTGTTGTTTTATTATTCAAAAAGAATCAAATAGAATTTGCATCGGCACAAATCATAGAATAATTACTGCTTAGGCACATGCGACGTGGACGTACTCAAGTTCCATTGGTACAAAACACTAATAATTTTGAAATAAAAGAAATATTCAAAAACTATATTTTATACTTCTCCAGAATGATTATGTTATAAACAAATATCATTTTTCCTATACCTTCAACTTTTCTTACATATGCGCATATGCAGAGATTTTACTCTGAATGCCAAATCTATGTTTGGAAAACGAGAACTAAATAAAATTCGAACCTTTTTGGTTGGAATTTCAGTGGGTTCTCACTTTTTTGAAATTCATGTTCTTATGAAGTTTCGTTACCATAAAATTGTTTTATTTGAAAGTATTTTATATACTAATTATTGATTGTAATGTATGTTTGGTGGGTCAAATCCAAAGCTTTGAACAAGAAGGCTAATTTTATTCAATCATCAATAATTAAAGTGAAATGCGAGATAACATTACATAAAGAATTTATCATAGTGGAATGGCTCTTTTTAACCTTCTGCTAAATCTGTTATTAGAGACCCATATAGGCCTCCCACCCTTTGCATACCATAGTGCCCATGGTAGAAATATGTACATGTTCAAACAATATGCAGTTACTATTTTTATGCAATTAATTAAAGCACAATTTATTTGTACAAAATTATGTGGCGAAGAATTATTTTCGTTTAGACTTTGCTTGAACCCTAAGGGTTTTTTAGCATCTAACTAGATGATGGCTAACCTTGCTAGCTACTATGTCTTCTCCATTTGTTTCTTCTTGATTTATCATCTCTATAATCTTAGGGCTGCATTGTGATGTATTACCAGCTACCAACTCTGTGATTTTATGGATTTTTGTTGAATTTATGTGATTCAAAAGTTTTCCTTAGAAGACAAGAAAATGATTAGTTGATTCATTCAATCAATTAATTAGGCTATATATCGAAAGATAAAGAGGAATGATATGTGTGATATCTTTTAGAGAAAAGAAACTAATTAATTGCTAATCAATTAATTAGTCAGATGTGTTATATGAAGATAGACAAGTTTATACATGGAGATTGATTTAAGCAATGGAAATGTATGAAAACATAGATTTTTTATGATTATGTGAATTGGAATCAAATCAAGTAACTTGAAAATATTGTCACATAATCTGAAAATTAATTTGCTTCGTCTCTATGCATCCTTCATTTTCATGCCTATTTAAATGAAGGAAATTCATCTTTACGTGAGTATGAGAGAGCATCCACCATTATCCTCTTCTTCAGTAAACCCTAATTTCTATAGTCAACTCCAATTAGGAGTTTTGAGCGGAAACAAATCTTTAGAGAAGTTTGTTATTCAATTTGTGATTATAGGTTAGTCTCTCTACCCTACTACCTATAATTTGTAATCTCTCTCTTTTATACTCTCTTTCTTTAGTGAAATAAAGAATAGTTGTTGGGTTTATGGACGTGAACAATCTAGCCGAACCATGTTAAATCTTTGCGTTCTTTACTCTTCTGTTACTCTTTGTTTGGTGATTATTTTTCATTGAATTGGCAGTTGATCATTATTCGACGTGCTAGATCGTTCTTTTGATTATTTCTGCGCTTTAGTAATCCGATGCAGTTTTGGAATTAGTGCAAAGTATTAAAAATTGGCAAAACAATTTCACCATAGTAGCAGTAATGGTTTCCCCGCCTCTTCTATATATTATCTATCAATATTGACGTTTCTTTAGAAACTCATAGAATAACTATTTTTAAAGGGAGTCCGAGCCCTTATTGCGGTTCCAAATCCAGTAACCTTTGATACCATTTATATAACCAAGCATAATTTTTTTGATAACCTTAGGGTTGACCTTATCATGTTTGCATACCATCTTACTGCTAACAACTTAAAGATTCAAAGTTGGATGCTTTACCTCCTAAACCTTTAAATTTTATTATAAAATGGGCTAAAATAGATAGTTTGGACCTGCATTACACATATGTTATGATTCACATCTACCAAAGGCCAATTATTTACTTAGTCTTGACTAAGAATTATACAATCTAATAGTACATATTGTTTGTATGTCTTGTTTTTTCTATAAAGCGATGGCCAATATTCTAAGTACACAAGTGTTTTGTTACTAAATCAAAAAAATGGAGTGTATAATGGACCCCAAGGCAACAAAAGTCAAATTGCAATGAATGTAAATAGTATAAACTAAGAATTAACAAAGTTGAAGCTTATTAAAATGTTTCAAGTGCATATTATATAAAGAACATGTTTCAAAATATAAAGAACATTTATTATTTCTTTTAGGACAATCAATCATGGAAGAAAGAGAACAATCAACTCAAACACGTAGGAGACCAAGGATTTAACAGCTTATGTTCCAGGTAATTTTCTTCAATTAAACTAATCACCGTCTCATTTAATTTGTATTTTGTCATTCTAATCATTCCATCATTGTAATCATTTAGGATCATATGACTATGAAGAACAAATGATAACTCGATCCACTTTCATGGCAAACTATAATTATGGTCAAAACTTTATTGCTACACTTTTTTTCACAAGTAGATGCTATATGCTCCTACTTATTTCCAATTTTGTGGCTAAAAGATATTCTTTCATGAGACATTAGAGATTTGCTATAAGAACGGTAAAAATGCCATTCAAAGACCAACAACACTGCAACAGCTACTAGATTTGTATTTTGATCAAACCGAACTTGGTATGCATTTTGGAATTTACATAAGATCTTATAATGATGCTTTTGCTTTTTCATCGATGGGTGCTAACATTGATCATAGCTTAGCAAATGCAACAAATGAAGTTTATTCATATCGTGCATAAGGTCCGTATATCATAGCATTGGTAGTTCTTTACCTATGGATGGAATGAGATCGAGATATTTGCAGTTATATATTTATGGTACTGACCATGAGATTGAAAATAGACAACATGATAATGCAGTAATAAGGCCAGACCTACTTTTAACATTAAAATAAATTTTATACATCCACAATCCTTTTGTACAAGTATTTAGACATTTGAGCCATCAGGATGATATACGAAATTGTAGAATAAAAATAAAAGAGCTTGTAGTAAGTGGACACATTCATGAGTTACCAACTGCGTCACAAGTAGCAGGTATCATTGTAGGAGACGAAGAAGACAAAATTTTGAATAATAGGGATATTATGGTTCAAACAAGAAGTGGAAATTTACAAAGGGTTCAAGATACTGTAGGGTTTTATGATCCATTACAACATCCACTTTTATTATCATATGGTGAACATTGATAGGATCTTCACATGTGCCACAATAATAAGTTGTAGAGCTTATTGTTCTCATCTTTTATAGGTAAATAACAATTACCATCTACCTTTACTTACTCTTATTTTTATATTCATTAGTGATTTGTTTATGTGTTTAGATACAACCAATGGAGGTGTCACTAATTTTGTATAGCGGTCGCCTATTGCAACAGTTTATGGTTGACAATTGTGTTAAAATAGAAACTATGAGACTAAGGTACCTCCGTAATGATATAGATACTATAGGGCTGAATTATATCAAGGTTTAAAGGATGCTCTAACTTCTGGAGAGACAACTGTCGGTTAGTAATACTTTTATAATCAATTATTTATTATGTTCTGTAACTTTATATGAAAATTATATTTTGTAATTTTATTTCATTTTACTACAACCTTTAGGAAATGCTGGTGTTTGAAAAATCCTTCCATCATCTCACACCGGTAGTCCTCGAGATATGCATAATCAATGTCAAGATGCAATGGCAATAGTGCGAAGGTATGGAAAACCTGATTTATTAGTTATTATCAATGTAATGTTAAGTGGTTAGAGATTACACAATAACTATTACCCGGTCAATAAGCATAAGATAGACCCGATTTAACATCACGGTATTTCGTGCAAAATTAGACCAACTAAAACACGACTTATATGAAAATTTTGTATTAGATAAAGTCATTGCACATGTGCATGTCATTAAGTTTCAAAAGAGAGGTCTACACATTCACATATATTAATTATTCTACATGAAAATGATGAGGTCAACAACCCTGACGATTATGATGCATAAATGAGGGCTGAAATCCCAGATAAAGATTTAGAACTAGAATTACATGTTGTAGTTATAAAACAAATGGTTCATACTCCATGCGGTCATTTCAATGCTAGTGCCACGTGCATGAAAAATAATCAATGTAAGAAAGGATTTTCAAAGTCTTTTGCACCAATAACTTTACAAGGAAGTGCTTCGTAACCCATTTATAGAAAACGTGACGATGGAATAAAAGTAAAAGGAGGTGGACAAATAATTGAAAATCACTGGGTCGTTCCTTGTAATCCTTGTTTACTACTAAATCTAATTGTCAAATGTTAAAATTTGCTCAAGTATTACATCTGTGAAATATTTATATACAAATGTTTATAAAGGGTCGGATCGTGTTTCTGTAAACGTATCCTCTAACACAAACGATGAAGATGAAATTTCTCTGTTTGTTAACGCTAGATGGATTTGTGCACCCAAGTCAGCATAGAGAATATTTAAATTTTCACAAAGTTCCATTTCTCCTTCTATTATAGGACTACAAATACATCTTCCAAATAGACAACAATGACAACTTAGTGCAAACAAAAACTCAGAAACTATTTTGAGCGATGAACATAGATCTAACACAATGCTTACTGAGAATATTAATGATGTAAATGCACGTCAATACTTATATTGTGAATTTCTTGAAAAATATTGGTGGGAATATAAACAATAAGAATGGATAGTAGACGAAACAATCGTAAGGTAATTGCTCGAATTTATACAGTATCTTCTACAGAAGGTGACCGATTTTATTTACGATTACTTTTAAACGATGTTAGAGGCCCAACATCTTTTACGCACTTACTTACTGTTACTGGAACTCACTATAACACCTTTAAAGAAGCCGCAAAACATAGAGGTTTGCTCAAAAGTGATAATAGTGTAAAGTAATGTTTACAAGATGCTTCAAATACACGCATGCCCACCGCTTTAAGAAGATTGTTTGTCATAATTTTAGTGTATTATGAGCTTTGCACAATTCAATAACTATGGGATGAGTTTTTTTTTACCATATTTAATTGAAAATTATCCTTTTACGCCTACCATTAACAAAAATAATACATATTTAATAAATCAATGTCTTTTTGAGCTTAATAACCTCCTAAAACAATATAACAAAACTATTTTTGACTATAACATCACTCATAACAATCTAAATTTTTCCCATGACTATAATAGTTTAACCATTATTTTAGAAGAACAATCTATAGAGATACCACAAACCATATAGATTTTGTAAATAACTTAAACAAAGAACAAAATGATGCATTTCAAATGATCATGCATTCAGTAAAATAGAAAAATAACTCAATATATTTCATAGATGGTCTAGGAGGTATACGAAAAACATATCTTTATAAAAGAAATTTTAGTCCATATACGAATCCAAGGCCTTATTGCTATTGCAGTTGCTACCTTTGGAATTTCTTCTCTAGCATTAACTGGAGGTTGAACTGTGCACTCTAGATATGAAATTCCTATCAAATTGGATTCTTTATCAACATGTCACATTCCTAAACCATTTGATAATGCAAAACTATTACGTATGGCCACTGTTATACTATGGGATTAAGCAATAATGGCTCATCGTTATGCATTTAAAGCCTTAGACGGACCATTAAGAGACCTAACATGTACAAATACACCATTTGGTGGGAAGATTATTATATTAGCTGGTGATTTTCTACAAGTACTACCCATTGTCGTAAAAGGTACTACAGCTCAAATTGCCAATTCATGTATAGTACGATCATATTTTTGGACAGTTGTACATGTAAATCATTTAACACAAAATATGCGAGTGAGAAATGATCAATCATATGTCGAATTACTTTTACGTATTGGAAATGGAACAAAACCTTATGTAGAAGATGAGCTTATTAAACTCCCAGATGATATTATTATATCCAACACCAATGAAAGTTCTCTTTGTCATTTAATTGTGGAAGTCTTCCCTACAATCCATGAAAATTAGGTGACACTGATTACATAATGAACAGAGCAATATTAACACCAAGAAATGAAACAACAGATGAGATAAATAATACAATCATACATATGTTTCCAGGAGAGGAACTTGTTTATTATTCGTTTGATAGAGTTGAAGATGATATTACTAATTTGTATCAGTCGGAATTTTTAAACTCGCTTCCTCTAGGTGGCTTGCCACCGCATAAACTAATACTTAAAGTAGGATCCCCAATAATGATATTTAGAAATATTGACCAAAAAATTGGATTATGTAAGGGAACAAGATTAATACGTCGTATCTTCCATAGAAATCTCATTGATGTAGAAATTGCAATTGGTCATTATCGTGGTGCAAGGGTATTTATTCCACGTATACCCTTATAGCCTTCTGAAAGTAATAACATGTCTTTTAATTTAATAAGTAAATAATTCCCAATTAAGTTATCATTTGCTTTAACGATTAATAAATCATAAGAACAAACCATTTGTCATGCTGGAATTTATCTTCCAAAGCACATTTTTAGTTATGGTCAACTATGTGTGGCGTTATCCAGAGAAGTTACACGAAATTCAACAAAGATTTTAGTACAAAATGGAAAAATTCTACGTAACGAGGGAACTCACACTAGAAATGTAGTGTACAAAAATGTTTTATTGTCGTGTAATCAAAACCTAAACCGAATAGAACTAAGAGTATCTTTTCCATCAAACTTTTTTTATGCAAATTATTCATCTTACAAAATCTTTTTGAGTAATGTCATTTTACGTTTACCAAAGGGACTTCTTGATTTCACTTATATTTCATTTACTTTTCTTAACTTGCATTAATTTATGCTCAAATTTGAAACCTTCAATTATGTCAACTATATAGAAACAACAATTTTAAATTTTTATGGTCATTATAGTAACATGAATTACTTAAAATAACCCTTAAAAAAATGTTTTTAACTCCGCCATCACCGACTAATTAGTGATGCTAGTCTCAAGCCCGGATAAAGAGGGAGAGAACAATTTATGAACAAATGGTGACATTTTGCTTCGTTCACGTCAACAGACTGCAATACTATAGTCATGCAGGAATAGCAGCAAAATGACAGTATGAGTATGCAAACTGAACCGGTAAGCTGAGGCAGTTGTAGGACAATGCATGTTTTAGACTGGGGATAAGTTAAGGTAGCTGTAGGACAAAGCATGTTTTGGACATAGGATGATTTGAGCATACAAGCCTACTCTGAAAATGTGAACAAAATCTGAGCTACTTGCAACATCGTGCCATGGTAAGGACTAAAGATCATCCACTTGTTTATACAATATGGCGCATGCATGCAAAAGTCAGCTATTCTATAAATAATAGAACATGAAAAATATATACACTGAAAATATATACGTGTTTGTATGTAATATTTTACATTAAAAAGACGTTAACTCACAGTTGTCTTTGCAGACGTCCAACGGACGTGCCACACATAATGGTATATATAAGGGTTTTCTCGAAACTTCTCGATCGGACCGAAAGTTTGTGTTTCTATTCCAACTATTAATAAAGATATGAACCTTGATTCTGATGCTTTCTTACCGTTCATGTGCTATATATATTACTCTGGTAGAACAATAAAAATAGCAATATTTCATTATTACTTTCATATATTTATTTACATAATTGTTTTTTATTTAGTTGTTTAAAGAATATGGCAAGTATCGATCCATGAATTCTAATTTATTTCTCCTACTCTAGTACACTAATACCCCAATAATACTGTTAGTGGATACGTTGTTAATTTTTTTCACATATTCCTTCAGGTGAGCCAAGAGTAATATTGATATTGTGAAGTTATTATGAATATGATATGGAAACTGGAATGAATTTAAACATGCATTTACACATTTTAATAACATGCAATTATTTACTTCTATATCAATATTATCCATTTTAATACTTTTTGTTTGTTGTACATAATGTTTTCATAGCAATAGCATTTATGGGTTTATGTATCAATATTTATTACTATTTAATGGTATTTATGACTATTAAATCAACTTCCATAGTGAAGATATGTTTATTTTAGAGTGTAGCTATTCATACCATTATGGAAAGTCTGAAGTTTCTATTTGAACTAAAAATTAAAATCTCTAACACAGTTGGATCCATCTATCTAATTGAACAGAAAATCATACAGCGCTGCTTATTATAAACGTTATTTATTTATCTTGTTTTGTTCCTACTCTAATTTATTTGATTGTAAACATAGAATATAAGCATATTGCCCTTATTTCATACGTCATTGCATTGGATTTCCACTACATATAGTATGCTATATTTTTTTATACTATTGAAACACTTTAATAGAAAAGCATAGTTTTATGTAAACCCATCGTACTGAAATCATGCTTTGTAGTTACAAGAAGATATAAACATATAATCATATGCTAATCAATCTCTTAAAGAGCTCAATGAGTAAGATTAAAGATAGTTCCTAATGAATTAATTGAACAATGTTTATCCAATAAAAACAAAAAAGAATGGAAAGGAAATATAGGACAGCTTGAATTGTCAGACTAATCAAAATCGTTGAAAATCCAACCTTTAAAAACAAACAAATGAAAACTACCAATTTTAAACATATCATCGCTCTTATAAATATACAATACCGAACTAAATGTATTGATACAATTTTACTTATATAACTTATCAAAGAAATCGTATACCTAGTGGATGTATTTTATTATATATGAACCTCAAATACTATAAATCTTTCCTTGTACAATTCCGACGAGAGAGACATAGCACCATACTTTCTTGCAAACACAATAAACATGTCATGTTGAATAAAATAGTAGGTAGGAAAGATACATCAACATATGATAAATAACATACTCTGAACATGAAAATATTAATACAAGACGAGAAAAAACTAATCTTCTTATTGGATTGGGTCACCAATATAACAGTTGCCTACGTACCTGCCCAAATTCAGCGCACCAAATTTGGAATAGGTTCAAATACAAAAATAATTCTTCAAACCAAACAACAAAGCTAATAAACTCCAAAGGGGTTATGATACATCCAACAAAAATGTGATAAACATGTTGCATAATAGAAATATAGTAAATATAAGAGAAGAACAAATATAAATAAATAAACAAGCAGAACAAACATAATATAACATAATATGAAATTGCATGTAAAGATATACCAAAATATCAACTATACAACCCATAACCTATAAGACAAAAGTCATGAAAAAACAAAGGGAAGATTAACATTGAGGAGAGCCTAAGACGCTTCTTGATGTAATAAAAAATGAATCAACTCAAAGGGTCAAATCAAAACAAAGAGAAAGCATTTCCAACAATGACTAAGAGGGTGCACCCCTCTTATTGAAAGTATATCTCTAGAAAATATACTTAAGAACTATGATAGCTCTTGGAAATCTCCAAGCCGGACTTCACCAACCTTACCGAGTGTCCGAGTAATTCATATCTCCACGCGCATACAACCGAAACAAATCTACAATATAAGTGACAATACCCTAGTAGAAGCAACCGCATATAGCTTGGTCCCCACCCCTTCTTTATTTAGTTCATTTCCGACAAAGGATAGCAATGCTTAAAACGAGCAATAAATTATCTTAGATTGATGAAATAAGAAGACAAAGAAATATGGTTAAACAAGTTTGTGATACCCTTTTTACCCAAAGAGAAACTAAGAGAGGTGAAGTTCCCTCTTAATCAAATGAGATAGCTAAAGGGGGTATTATTTCATTTAACCAAAAAGTCGCTAAATATACATATCCGTGTGTGTGACTTCTTTTGGTTAAAAGGAAATCATACCTTTTAACCTTAAATTTTTGTTAAAGGGAACTTACACCACCCTTTTAACTTTGATCTGAACATCATTTACAAGGAGATAAAAACAAAAGCTACTAAAACAAATGTTACAACAAGCCTCCATATTAAATTAATGAACATTACAAATGATTTTCATATCGAAATCAATTTTAAATTATACATAAATAACTTATAAGTGTTTCATAAGAATAGTATGACAAAGTTATTCACACAGAAATAATTTTAGCTATTTTAAAACAGGTGTTTATAAATGTTGTCATAAAGTGTTGCGGAAAGTCTAAGATAAATACTATTCTTTCTGTTTCGTTATGAAAGTAAACTAATATTTCAAAAGCTATTTCTAGAATCAGTTTATAACTCTTTCTATATTTTAAACAACACTAATTATTTATAACTACAGTTTTATTAATTTAAAACGACATTTACTATCCGAAAGGATAATACATCAATTTAAAATAGTTTTATGAATTTAAAACAAAATTAATTATTTCGAAAGATAATTAATCAAATCTATAACTCTTTTCATAAATTTAAACAATACTTTATGTAAATTAAATCAAATTCCATAATTGGAATGTTCACAAATATTTAGGAAGCAATTTCTTTTATGAAAAATAACCTTTCAAACAACTTCATTAAATTTAAGTTTAAACACTTAATATTAAAGTATTATAACTTAATAATTTAATAAACTAATATTATCGCTAAAGACCTTATAGTTAAATTGTAAAATTAATCATAAGATGTTAGCTTATAATTGTTTGCTACCTAACTCATGCCGATTCATAAGGTGTTCTGCTATATTTTTATCAATAGTTGTAAATGGACAATAACGCATAAATCAGAATTAACTGGCATATGTATAATAAATGACCAAATTAATATAATAGCAGAATGGTATTTTATTTTGTTAATAAGATATCCATAGTAATCTATTCAATTTAAAATAGCAGAACGAGGATTTATTCTGCCAAAAAGATATTACAATCGAAGTATAATTTATTAACTACGTTAGTATTTAAATCAACGTAATAATATTCAATCATCATTATTTTATCATTAATTATACTTCACTAAAACTATCAACTATTTATACCGTAATGTTTTAGTCATCAATATGAATCAAATGCCAGAAATCAAGGGTCAATCGGATTCCTAAAGAAGTTATGACATTTCAAAATTTGGGATATTAATGTAGCAATTCATATTTAAATTAAACAAAATAAAACTCTCACCACAAACTCCACCCAACAAGGCCCAAAACACAAACCAAACCTGCAAACTACAGTTCCTCTCCTCCCCAAATCCAATTTGCGCCTCCCAAATCAAAACAAGCTCGCCTCAATCAACTCGCGACCATCGCCGCCACAGCCACTCTTAGCCCATGCCGCCACCACCATCAGAAACCCAACTCAATGCCCTGCCTCCAAGTCAACCACATCGAACTCGATGGCCTCCTCCGCCTGCAACACGACAAAAGGCGCAACCCGAAAACAATTCAAGAAAACCCTAAACTCCACCATCGCACATGATTCAGACCATTGGAGTGACCAACTTCGATCACCACACCTTCGTCTCCACCCCACGGTCACTCCAACACCGATCATGACTCCCTTGGCTGCCAACATCACCAGTAATTACTACATGAACGATAAATGTTCAACCATAAACTACGGCCAAGGCCGTCCACCTGACACGCTGTGGACACCACTAAAAATCATAGTTCATCGATATGAAAACAACCATATCCTCTGATGTCCAATTCATTGTACTTAATTTTTGTTAAATTCCGACAACCGATGATCATTGAGCAACCGTAGCTTCTCCGGCCATTGAAACTCAAGGCAACTATTTTTATAAAATACTACAGAGCTAACTCTACAACTTTTTAATTGGAAGTCGGGAATAAAAGTCGATGGATTATGTGGTACTGATTTTTGAAACCTAAAGAGATGTTGTTTTCCATTTTTAGGAAAGGAAAGAAGAAAGGAAGATTATTCTATGTTGTTGCCTGTGCTATCACTATTGTGTCGATATGTTCACATATGTATGTATGTGTGTATAAAAACAAAACTAACTAGATTACTTCAAAGCAAAGCATACCAAGATCCATTATTCAAGCCATAAAACAAGGAGCACGGTGCATAAGAAAATATATTGCTTAGTTTAGAATTGAAAAGTGGACATATTGATTTTCAATATTTCACTACACAATGTCATGTTCATGTACGAACAGTGAACGACAGAAATAAAAATACGATCATGCATGGTAATGTGACACAATCATAAAACAACATAAAAACACATCATCTAATTCTGTGAAATTTCAAAAATACCAGCCGAAAAATACGTCAAACAAAAATTTAATCATGTTCCAAATTAAAAATTATGGAAAATCCTATAGATTCATTTAAAAAACACACCAAATTTAGTAGTTATTTGAAACATTGATTTTATTATATTTAAATAAATTAAATATCAAATTCAAAGACTTAAAAATTACGGGTCGTTACAAAATAAATTTGAGATTCACGATATTACCTAAAGAAATGTACTATAATGGTCTCCGAGGAGATGTATAATATCATTCGTAGAAAACAATTTGTATATTTAGTAGTGTTACAAAACCAAGTAATTGTATAAAAGTTTGAGTACTATCAAATTAAGTAGATGTAAATTCCTACTAACCATAATATATTGTCTATACTTGAAGTTTTAAAAATCGAGTTTATAATTTTATGAAATTCCCAAATATATAAGGAATTGGAATATTTCCAAATGACATTATTCTATGTTTATGTATCTAATTTATATTATTCATAACTATTTCTTGGAGAAATATCTTTAAATATTCTCCAAAAGAGATAATTTATATGTCATGCTATATTTTCACTAAAGCTATTAATACAGTCTTGAAGAGATGTCTATATATAAATCGAACTATGTATTATTCTCTGAATAAATAAAATTATATAATATTCAAAAGATATTTCAAATATTACTGAAGAATAAACCTTAATAAATTAAAGTTGTGTGTAAAATTTATTTAAACTAAAAGTTCAATATAGTTTAGATTTAAACGATTTAAAATATGTTGTAGTAGTAGTCCAAAAGACGTTATTTTCAAGCATTTTTGAACAAAATATGTAGAGGATTCAATTATATTACACACGCGCATAAATTCATATATTTAAGTGAACAAAATTAAAACATAATGTTCAACATATCTAAAATCATACTCAAATTTGATATCGGATATAAACATGAAGTTATGGTTTAAAGTCCTTAAAGTATCAACAAAAGATTTTGTTTAATTAAAACATGCAACTTGAAGTTATATGAATTATTGCAAATTTTATTATCAAACTAGAAGTTTGATAAATATTACAGAGAAAAGTTTGACTTCAATATTACATAGACAAGTTTGACAAAATATAAGATTCAGATCTTGAAGTTCTTTATTATTAATAACTCAAACTTGATGCATATGTATTTTTAGATCAGATGTTAAGGATATTATCATGCGGTATTAATGTTTCACATTGACGTTAATTGAAACACAAAAGTACTAGTTAGGGACAAACACCATTGTCTCAGTGGTTAAGTGATTTGGCTTTGATACGAGAGGTCATAAGTTTGAAACTTGCGTAGCATGATTTAAACGTTTATTGACATGTGATATGTTATCAAAGTGATTTGTTGTATATAAAGTACCATTTCAAAAAAATAAAAATAAATAAGTACTAGTTAGGATCCTTATAATAACTTGTTCTTGATTCACTAAATCAAACAAAAACGAATATGCAAATCTATAAAATATATATTACGTGGATGCACGTATATATCCATATATGCAAATATTTAACTAACAACATGAAGATTATTTGACTAAATAAATTATATGAGCTCATCTTATAGATTATGCATGTATATCATTTAGTGATTTAAGATCAATCAACTTAAATGTTTAGCGATATGAAGTCATGTGTGTATTCAAATGATTTAAGTGATAATTAAATTCCTCCACTTGGCTAGACTAACGAGTACAAACTTTAAAAGTAAGCAATATTACTTGAATGCACCTTATCAATTAATAAAAGAAATATCCTTCTATAATTGATATATATGATAGATTTGCTAGAAGCTATATTATAATGGATAATAATGAGATTTCAATAAAGATTATTATTTAATGTGGCAATGTTCATCAACATTGAAGGGGAATATAAATGGGATGAATACAATTTCATTTTGAGTATCTAGTTAAATATTGAGAATTGAGACTAGATAATTATTAGCATACATAATAATGCAAAACATTAAGCAACTCGAATGACCTATCGATAATATCCCTAGTGAACTTACTCCAATATAAGTTATATTCTCTGAAGTATCAAAAGGGTATAGACCGCATCTAAAGTGTGGTAACGAAGTCGTTTCGAAATATTTTTGTAGTAAATAATAAAGATGTCAAATGAAGGAGGTGAGTATTCTTCAAGAAACACCAAAGGGTGCTCTAGAAGAGACCTATGACATAATTATCAAATTACCATAGAAAAGGTCTAAGTACCTAACACATGATAGATAAAGAGATCTCAGTAAATTATGTCTAGAACTAACAAAAAATAATCATCGATGATAAATTTGTAAATACTATAGCGCTTATGTTTATAAACAATTAATGATATTAAATTAGACAAAAACACGATTGACCACAATGAACCTTTCCTAAATGAGAAATGTGGATTTGTTGTCCGCAATATATAATTAGAAAAATATATATACATATAAACGCACACACAACACACACACGCATATATATATAAAGTGGAAAAGACGGGCTAAAATTACTAAAGCACATATAGTGTCAACGATATGTCAAGTGCCCTAGCCATGATAATGTAACGGCCTGATTTTTCGACGCTCGAAAAATCGACATTAATACGTCTACTGTATCAAATGTCAAATAATCGAATGCCGAAAAACCGAACCATTAGAATTAAAGAAGGAGGAGGTAGAAGAAGAAATAGAAACAATATCAGAATCTCACAATCGCAGCGAAACAATATATAATAGATAAATGACTAATCTTTAGAACAAAAGAATTATATCTATTTATACATTACATCATCAGATTACAACAAAATTAACAACACAATTCAAGAGAGTTATGATAACTTGTCCCCACAAAAACTTACTATACATAGCTTATACTGCACAGCGGATAATATATCAAGTACGTGTGATACGTCTCGCCATCCAGCTCGTCTCCTGAGCTCCAAAGCAGTCCATCTAGAATCTGTATTCTATAATACTCGGTCTGACCCGAGCATTATAGTTAAATAACACCCTAGTCAGTCTGGAAAACAAACGTGAGAAAACACACTAAATTTGATTATTAAAGTTCCAAAATCCTTTTTAAATCAAAGTTATCTCATAAGACCACGCCACAAATAAACATGCCAGGTTTTTACCTTACGATAGCCAAAACATTTTTATCAAAATCCGTCTGATATTATAATAGTGTCTATAGAAAGTAAAATAGAATCTAGCTGAAATACTTACACCTCACGTTTCAACAATAGTTGGACACAATCAAGACCGTATAGGCGCTTCTTGGAGATTGGATTACATACAATTGCAGGGCTACTAGGGTACCGTCCGTCGCAGTACGTGGTCTAGATCACTGTACCGAGGATTCACCCTGATCCCTTACATCACAAGACCGGAGCTACCCCTTACTGGATAGTCTGAATAAGTTCACCCCGCGATTAGGATCAGCAACCACCCACCTACACAGCCGAAATAAAGGGACATCTAGATAGAGGTGATCTTACCCTAATTAGTTGCTAGCCACTTAGCCTTGTGTGCACCTCCCCTATTTTAGCCATTCCCGGTTGATGAGGCTCATGGCTATGCGTTATCTTTTTAGCACATATTCACTTAGAATGCTCAATGTCCTCCTGACGATGTTCTGAAAGCACTCATCCATACAAGTCCGTTTCGGGTTCGAATGGAATCGAAGGCACTACTCCTACTACATCCATTTTGGAATCACCATCAGGATTAGTAGTGATTAGCCCTTGCACTTCACTACTCCATCTTCGACTCCAACTCTTGTCCTCTTCACGAAAACGTTCAAACTGGATCGAAGTGGTTTTTGGAAAATTAATCTCAATCCCGGTTTCTTCGAAACGATCAACGCAGTGGCCAATATTGATAGTCGGTTATTTAACTATCAAATAACATTCACAAACAACTATCAGATTTAAATAAATTTCAAATTATTTATTTCAAAATGACTTTGCAAGCTATTTTCCATACTTCAACCCTTTGAAAATGTTTCAAACCACCTTTCCCTCACGGAATAAATTTCTCAAATATTGTTTATTTCCACTGAAAATCTCCAAGTCCAAATACTTTAGATTTAAAATAATTTAAAACACTTTATTCTAAATTATAGTTTAAAACGTTTAAATTAAAACTACTCGACACTTTATTCAAAATATATACTTTTAAAAATATTTAAAATAAATCTACATTATAAAATATAAAACTAATTTCTAAAATAAAAGTTAGGCCAAACCAAATTTTAAATAAGAGTTATGAAATTCTATACAAGTTTTCAAATAAACTTTAAATCAAAATATCTTTAAATAAAACTATTTTATGAAATATACATATTAATAATTATCTTTTCAAAACATAATACCAATTGACCTTTTAGAAATAATTACAACTATAACTAATTTAATAAATATTTACCTTTAAAAATTTGACAACTTAAATAATGATTTCTTTAAAAAAATCCTTTAAATAACTTTAAAACTTTTAACTTATACTTAAAGATCTATTTTGAAAATGTACTTGGCTTTTCACGGAAATACACTTTTCTTTCACACCTTTCAAAAATAAACCACTATTTAATTTTAAAACAAATTACCCCTTCCTTATAAATTTCCACTGTGAATTTATACTTTCAAATATCCACTGATAACTTATTTCACTTTATTTATAAACCCAGTTTATAAATTCCACTCTTCTTCTTTTAAAACCCAATTTCAAATTCTAAATCAATTTCCAAATCGATTTTACTCCATTTTAAAATAAATTCCTTTACTTACTCAATTTCATTTCAAAACCCATTATTTTCAGATTTAACTTCTTTATTTCGTTTTAAATTCTTATTTAACTGAAAACACCAATTTCATATTTATTTCAGAATTCTTCTTTTATTCCTTCCTGAACCTTTTAAATTCTGAATTTTAAAAATATAAATCGTTTATTCCTTTAAATATTATTAGTTAAGTTGAAGAATTCATTTATTCCTATTTATTTAAAAATCTCCTTTCCCACACTTGGAATTTATTATTAGAATTTTAAAAAAAATCAACTTTTATCCTTTTTCAATTCGTTCTTTAATTATCCAAATTCTTTATTATTATTTTTACTTAAAAATCCCCTATTTTATTTTCCTTTTTTTAAATCATTCTTTATCTTTGATAACTCAGTATATCCAAATTTACTCAATCAAACCACAACATTCAATATTTTCAATCACCAATATAATCTATCTTAGATTATCAAATAAATCATATCACGGAATATTAAAATTATCTAAATATTTTGAGGAATCCAGTTGGATCCCTCCAACCTGTTTCCCTACATCTACAGATGTTGGCACAATATAATAATACCAATTCCACTTCGAGGTGTAATATCGTGGTATATAGGATTATATCATCTCATCCGCTATTATGCGGCGTATAGGGTCTCATCCGCTATATAATGCGGGAAATCAATCACTCCAATACACACACACACACACACACACACACACACACTACCATATAATACAACGCATCCAATCAATTCAACCATTCAACCAAATATTTAAATTTAACTATTTTAAATTTAAATAATAATCTAAATGAGTGAGATGAACTCACCTTTGACTTCTTATTTTGCAATCTAACCCAACTGCTTGTTTCCTTCACGATTTTGACATTGTATAAATATTATATGATTTATTAACATTTTAATAATTTGACAATTAATTTCCATTTAATCAACTAAAAATTAATTTAAACTAATAAATTGATTTTAAACTAAATTCCTTCAATAAATTATCTTAGTAATTAAAATAACTAAATAAGTTGATAAAACAAGTAAGTCACTATAATCCATTATTTTAAAATAAACCAGAACATTTAAAATGTGTGTACATATATATATATTTATTTATTTATTTTTATTTTTGAAACTTCATATATATACTTTAAAAATAATCTACATAGATTTTTTTTTTATAAATCTAGTTTTATGCAGAACTTCTCAACCTTTAAAATTTCCATTTTCAAAACCCTACCTCTACACATATTATTTTTTCTCTCCTTATCTATATATATTTAAAATAAAATATGTATGTTTATTTATACTTTTATATTTATATTTTCTTCTCTGCAAAAGAAAGTATAGAAATTTCTTTACTATATAAATTTTTTCCTTCTTTTAATATGTACATTTATTTTAATTAAAGACAGAAATCTGGTTTTAAAAATTTTCTATGCCCACATAAAAATTCCAATCCTAAAAAAATCTCTGATATTATCAAAATTAATTTACAATTAAACTTAAACATATTAAATAAATAAATAAAAACTAAAATCGAATACTAAACAGGCGCTTCTCTCCTTCAGCCGACCATCGCGAGCGGGACCCTGCTTTCGCGATTCACCACGATGCCTAATTGACTGCCACACTCAAGCAAACCTCTTCGCTTCCGATGCCGTGACCAAACCTCGGCCTCGACGACGCCTTTCTCCGAGGCCAAATCGCAACAGGCTGGTGTCGCGACCAACCTTCGAGCGCGCTCCCCTTCCTTGCACTCGAATCGAGCTTTTCGGCATGCGATGAAGTTGATGATTACTTGCGCGATCGATCCCGGATCCCTAGCTCGAGTTCAAATCAGATTGTCTTCGTTCGAACGAGAGGATGCCATCCTTATTTTTTTTTCAAATCGATTTTGAGTTAAAAGAGGAACAAAGTAAAAAAAATCTGGCCATTGAAATTTCAAAAGAGGGAGAGAAAAAAATTGCTCGGCCATGTTCAATTTTTTAGTTGATTTTTATTTTTCTTGCCAAATCTCTGCTGTAATTTTAGACAAGAATAGTTTTCTTTTCCCTTTTTTTAGACGCGTGTTTCACAAAGACGAACACGTGTTTTAAAATTCTCAACATGTCGATGCATACTGTAGTATCTTGATTATATTATTTATATTAAAATTTAAATTCACATTTAAGTCATTTCAATTCGCATTTCTAAATCTCGATCTCCAATCGAGGCGTGCTGCCAGGTATTTATAATGTTAAACTCCTATTTCGAACGCATCAGAAAAGGTATCGAGGCCTAACTCAGTCGTACAGAGAAGATAGTTTTTTGGATCAGTTATTTTTATTAAATTTCGATATAATTTCAGCGTGTTTATCTACCGTATGGCTATACGATCACTCCAAACACTACGAAAATTGAAATCCGATAATAATACAATATTATGGATCTAATGGAAATGGTTTCGTCGAATTCCGAGACAGTTCCTCAGAAGGCTATTTTTAAATATCGATTTAAAGGATATGTTCTCCAAACTTAACAAAACACTTCCAATTTCAAGTTTAACATTTCTACTATCTCCCGTATAATCAATATAAATTTTATAAGCCATTAAAATATTTTTAACCAGCTTAAAACTCAAGATTTAATATTTTACCCAATCTCTAATTATTAAATTCAATAAATTTGCCAAATTAATAATGATATTTGAAATTCAAGTTAAACCAACTTCCAAATATTTAAAATCAATTAAATATTCTAATTTCAAATATCTAAAAATTTGGGTTGTCGCATTCATCTCCCCTTAAAAGAATTCGTCCTCAAAATTACTAGTCAAGAGAAATGGTCCCTAACCCTTTACTATTTTCCAAATGCAAATAGTTTTTAACAACTTCCCAAAACCAAACAGTTTTTAACAATACCCAAAATAATCTTTTTATTAAAGACATTGTCACACTTACTAACTTCCTAAACTCATCCAACACTTCCATACAATATTATTTTCTCAATAATTCAAATTTAAATTTAAATCCAAAATTTTAAATTATCCAAATTTATCAAAAAAATTCTAACTCTCTGACTTTCTAAAAAATTTTGCCAGCTTCGCCTTTGCGCTGCTAGATCGGTACAACTTACAAAATGACTCTACGGGTCCCCAAATTTCAAAAGAAAACAAAAGCCAAGTGGCTAGACCAGAAAATCATCAAATTTCATATAGAAATTTAAATACATACTTTTTGTTGAGCAATTAAATTTTACCTTCTGAAATCAAAACACCAATTCCCTTTTCCTTTATCACACCTGTATCCTACTTAACAATAATATCCAATCAATGCTTTCAAACTCATGTTACACATTCTTTACAAAAGTTTAAATATTTGTTTTATTTAAGTCGTACGATGCACATACATCATCCGTATGCAATACCAAATCTGATCGCTTACTCGATCACATAATTTCACTTTCGAACTAGTATCGTCCACCCGACTTTCTAGTGCAGATTCAGATCTGGTTTCTTGATCAGAAACCGTCATTCTCCAGGCATAGCCGTAAATTATGATAGAGAGTTTTCAGAATCAATCAAAAATCCATATCCAGGGTTCGCCGTCAAAAATCGAGTGAAAAATTCCAACTCGGATCGATATAACTGTCTCGAAATTCTGTGCTCGAATCTAGATCAAATCGCTATGCGAATAAATAATATATGTACATCCTACGTATTTATCTCAATTTATTATCAACTATATCAGTTTTCTGTTATTCACATTCATTTTGATTTCTATTCACTTATTTACAATTATCTTTTTACACACCCTTATTAAACCTTCGTTTATTAACTTAGAATATTTTCCAATACCCTTTCTTTACTTGGTATTTCTCAATTCCAATTTTACTTAAGAATTTACCATCCTTTTCTTAAGTTTAAGATAAATATTTTACGCTTAAATAATTATTTCCACTTCACTACCGAACTTATATATCCATTTCTGTTCAACTTTGCACTTTCAATTCCATTTTGTATTTAATTTACCTACCAATTTTTTTAAAAAAAAATTGAGTTCAATTTATCTCATCTCAAACAATTTTACTTCTAATCTTTAATTATTTTAGTCCACTTCGAATCAATTCTATGACTTATTTAACTTAATTCAAAATGTATTTGAATATTCAATTTCAGTTCCATTTACTTACAATTTAAATTAAATATCAACCTAAATTCATTTCTGATTCATTTGCTTACCCATTTAAATCAGTTAGTTTACTTATTAATTTTCTCTTCAATCTTTTGTTTATATTTTGTCTGACTGGACAAACTTTTCATCTCTCACAATTCAAAATGAATTTAAACATTCAGTTTCCAATTTCATTTCTTTGCAATTGTAAATTCATTTATTCATTCATTATTTCCACTTTAATAGATTTTATTTAAGTAACCATTTCACTTTATTTATCACAATTCAAATTTAATTCCAACATTTCACTTCCATTTTACTTACTTACAAATGTAAATTCCTTTGTTCCCCTATACATTTTGTTTAAAATCTCAATAACTTATTTTCAATAATCATTTTCTAAAGTTCACCATCACTTACATTCCGATTCAATTTAAATTTTAAACTTCAATAAGTTTTCCAAATTTAATTTCATTTGCTAACTTCCTTTAATTTTCTTCAATTAATTAACTTACCTTCCAACTTATTTGGGCTCCACACTTACTTTTACTTAACCATATTCAAATTGAATCTTATTCCAACAAATTTCAAAAAAATTATAAGTTATCAAACTTATTTATATTCCATAAACATTTAAAATAAGATTCCAGAGTCTTTTAAACAATCTCTCAATATTCCAAAATCATCTTTGAAATCAATTATATCCAAAATCCTTTGGTAAATTCAATTATCTCTTTGAATTTTGAAACCAAACCCAGTTTTGCAAACAACTTCAATTTAAAACATTTTAGTAGCAATGCCTCTCTTGGAAGCTCGAAAATGAACATCGATGATGCTGCAATAATCACCAAAGTTATTTTCCAGCAACCGAAGTGAGTTTAGTGCTTTATCTCTTCAAAAATATTTTCCAAATATTTTTAAATTCTAAATCTTACAGATTTCAAATCCAATTCCAAAAATATTTCTCAAATAATATCACTATTATTTTTCCAAAATCTTTGAAAACTATTTTCAGACCCAAAGGAATTTAAACTTTTCCCAAAATTCCAAATTCTTTCAATTTATTTTCAATTATTTCTCTAGAATTCTTTTTCAAATTATAAATCACATTCACCATTTTTATTTACAAATCCCATTTTTATATGAATTTATTCTTAAGTTTTAGTTATGATTTCCAGTTTCTTATGCAATTTCTGCACAACAATGATAATAATTTAATATTATCATTCCCTAACAACCAAGCAACCATATATAACTATAATAATTTATGGAAAATTACTTCTTTTATATACAAAAATAATTTGGGTAAAATTATTTCATTTACCCTATTTTAAAACAATATTGTGTTGGTTTATCTTGTTCAAGAGTTTAGAAACCCCTATCGATGACATGGCATCCCACGTATCGACCAGAATCCATAAACTCTCAACCGATAAGTCAACACAATATAAAAAAAAATTATATTCACTAACAAATACGCTCATATCTATTAATACTCCCAACTCATTCTAGAGTAGTACGGACTCTATTTGAATAATCCCCCCCAGAGCCAAGGTTCTCGCTTAACCTGGCTCTGATACCAAGATGTAATGACCCGATTTTTCGATGCCCGAAAAATCGACGTTAACACGTTCACTGTATCAAATACCGAATAATCGAATGCTGGAAAACCGTACCATTAGGGTTAAAGAAGAAGGAGGTAGAAGAAGAAATAGAAACAATATCAGAATCTTACAGTCGCAGCGGAACAATATATAATAGATAAATGACTAATATTTAGAACAAAATAATTATATCTATTTATACATTACATCATAGGAGTACAACAAAATCAACAACATAACTCAGGACAGTTATGATTACTTGTCCATAGAGAAACTGACTATACACAGCTTATACTGCACAGCGGATAATACATCAAGTATGTATGATACGTCTCGCCATCCAGCCCATCTCCTGAGCTCTAAATCAGTCCATCTAGAATCTGTATTTCTATAATACTCGGTCTGACCCGAGAATTATAGTTAAATAACACCCGAGTCGGTCTGGAAAACCTGCATGATAAAACACACTAAATTGGATTATTAAAGTTTTAAAATCCTTTTGAAATCAAAGGTATCTCGTAAGACCATGCCACAAATAAACATGCCGGGTTTTTACCTTACGATAACCAAAAGATTTTTATCAAAATCCATCTGATATTATAATAGTGTCTATAGAAAGTAAAATAGAATCTAGCTGAAATGCTTGCATCTCACGTTTCAGCAATAGTTGGGCACAATCAAAATCGTGCATGCGCTTATTGGAGATTGGATTCCATACAAAGGCAGGGATACTAGGGTAACGCCCATCACAGTACGTGGTCTCGATCACCGTACCGAGGATCCACCCTGATCCCTGCATCACAAGACCGGAGTTACCCCTTACTGGATAGTCCGAATAAGTTCTCCCCGTGCTTGGGATCAGCAACCGCCCACATAGCCGAAATAAAGGGACATCTAGACATTGGTGACCTTACCCTAATTGGTTGCTAGCCACTTAGCCTTGTGTGCACCTCCCTTGTTTTAGCCATTCCCAGTTGATGAGGCTGGAGGCTACGCGTTACCTTTTTTAGCATACATTCACTTAGAATGCTCACCGTCCTCCTAACGATGTTCTGAAAGCATTCAACCATACAAGTCTGTTCCGGGTTCGAATGAAACCGACGGCACTACTCCTACTACATCCATTTTGGAATCACCCTCAGGATTAGTAGCGATTAGCCCTTGCACTTCACTGCTCCATCTTCGACTCCAACTCTTTTCCTCTTCACGGAAACATTCAAATCGGATCGAAATAGTTTTCGGGAAATTAATTCCGATCCCAGTCTCTTCGAAATGATCAGCGTAGTGACCAATATTGATAGTCGGCTATTTAACTATCAAATAACATTCACAAACGACCATCAAATTTAAATAATTTTCAAATTATTTATTTCAAAATAACTTTGCAAGCTATTTTCCATACTTCAACCCTTTGAAAACATTTTCAAACCACCTTTCTCTTATGGAATAAATTTCTCAAATATTGTTTATTTCCGCTGAAAATCTCCAAGTCTAAATACTAGATTTAAAATAATTTAAAACACTTTATTCTAAAATTATACTTTAAAACATTTAAATTAAAACTACTTAACACTTTATTCAAAATATATACTTTTAAAAATATTTATAATAAAACTACTTTATAAAATATAAAACTAATTTTTAAAATAAAAGTTAGGCCAAACAAAAATTTTAAATAAGAGTTACGAAATTCTATACAAGTTTTTCAAATAAAATTTAAATCAAAATATCTTTTAAATAAAACTATTTTATAAAATATACATATTAATAATTATCTTGTTGAAACATAATACCAATTAACCTTTTAGAAATAATTACTGCTATAACTAATTTAATAAATATTTACCTTTAAAAATTATAAACTTAAATAATAATTTCTTAAAAACATTCCTTTAAATAACTTTAAATTTTTTAACTTATACTTGAAAATCTGTTTTGAAGACGTACTTGGCTTTTCAAGGAAATACACTTTTCTTTCACACTTTTTAAAAATAAACCACTATTATTATTTTTAAATTACCCATTCCCTATAATTCCCACCGTGAATTTGTACTTTCAAATATCCACTGATATCTTATTTCACTTTATTTATAAACCCAGTTTATAAATTCCATAGTCTCATCTTCTTTTAAAACAAAATTTCAAATTCTAAATCAATTTCCAAATCGATTTTCAGATTTTACTACATTTTAAAATAAATTCCTTTGCTTACTCAATTTTATTTCAAAACCCATTAATTTCAGATTTAACTTCTTTATTATGATTTAAATTCTTTTAGCTTAGAAAAAATTCAACTTAGTCTAATTTTTCTTTTCATCCTTTCCTCTCTTTCCATTTCCCAATTTTTTCTCATTATTTGACTTATAATAAAATGAAAAATGGCATCTAACATTAAAAATCAAAATCGTAAGTTGTATCTTACGAAAAATTACAACATTTGAATCTTTGAACTTGTGTGGCCATTATCTTTTATTCCATACAAGTGTGGTTACGTGCAGTTGAGATTTGTGATGATCAACATTTAGGAAGTGGAGCTAGGGTTTGAGGGAGAGGTTGATTTGGTCATCGGTTGGCTAAATGAAGTTTGAATTTGGTTTGTCATGGGAAAGAGCTTCGATTGGAGAATTGTGGCATGGCCCAGTCATTTCTGAAGGAAAGCATCTCTAGTGTAACAACCCGCATGTTTAACGATTATATATTTGAATGTTTTATTTAAATATAGTGTCGTTGGTCGGATTTAGGTCCGAAAAGCTACTTTTTGCAAATGGCCGAATTATGACTCGAAACCATTTCCATTGATTCCAAAATGGCGTTTGCGATCTTTTTGAGTATAAGCTTTGATATGTTTGGAGTAAGTTGAATTTGGCTACCTTTTCTAGTTGGGTTTTGGGTTGGGTTCAGCCCACTAGCTAACTAATACCCTAACTCAGCCCTCTCCTCTCCATTCACTCATTTTCTATTCTAAAACTTAGGTTAAAACTGAAAATGGTGGAAGGGAAGAGGAAATAGAAATTGCAAGCCCTAGTTTCTCCTTGCAAACTTGAATTCTTGCTCCAAAATCAAAGAGAAGCTATTGGTAAGCCTCCTCTTCATCTTCTCCAACTCTTTCTCCTTCAATTTCAGAAAATTTCCTAAACCTAACTTAGGAAAATATGTGTTTTATTCTTAGATTGAAGCTTGTTGAGTTGAAGTGAAGAGTAGTGAGTCTCCTTCTTGTGTTTGAGCTTCTTCTCCTTTGTTTTGTGATAAAAGGTGAGATTTTTTATCTTACATTTATGCTTATATATTTGTTTCGGTGTAAGAGGGTGAGTTTTGAACTCACATCTACTTCTCTTGATTTCATTGATGTGGGTTTGAATTCCTAGCACTTGTTCATATGCACTTGTTTTCGATTTGGATTGCTTTGGTGAAATTGCCAAATATTGATTTTTGAAGCCAAATCTATGTAAAACCTTATATGGTTTATGTTGTTCGGAGTGTTTGGGTGTGTCGTTAAGGTTGGTTAGTCGTTTGACGTAAGCCCATAATCAACACGCATCCGATTGCTTACGATTTGTTTGGCCATAGATGGCCTAGGTTCAGGAAATGCCTGACCATCAGGTTTCAGACGTCTGAAACCCTATTTCAGACGTCTGAATATTGTTCTGGGGGAATATTTTCATCCCAGATTTAGACATCTGAAATTATATTCCAGACGTATGAATTGGCTTAATTTCGACTAGAAAAGAAATAGGCAAAATAATGCCTATTTCAGACGTCTGGAAGTTTGGGTTCAGACGTCTGAATTATGTTCTGGAAAACATATTAATTTCGAGATTCAGACATCTGAACCACTTCTTTCAGACGTCTGAATCTATTGTCTTTTTCCAATTTTCCTTGTTCGTTTAGTTTTCCAAATTTGATCAATGCATATTAATTCCGATTAGTTGTTTATGCATATTTGACCTTGATGATTCCTTTTTGAATTTATTCACGGGTTTTATGAATGATTTCTTCAAATCGTATTAAAAGCTCGCTTCCTCGATTTATAAATTCTATTTAAAACACACGCACAATTTCGCACTTCGAGTGAAGTGGAAGGGTGGTTAAATGGTTGGGCAAAACACGGACCATGAATCTGTGTGTTTATCCTTCCGATTAATCCGCAACCTATTCAATTGATCGTTTTGACCTTCGGGTTTGGTTTACCGATGATATGAGGTGAACTTTGTACTGCTTAGAGTGTGAAATTAACTAACGGATAGTAAACCGTTTAGTGCGAACGAGTGGTTATGGGACTCATGTTACCACTTTTCGGATTCTTTTTTAAGAGTTATGACACATTCCGCCAGTTAGTGATGTCCAGTATTGGGCCTCCGGACCTTCACCACTACGGTTTGTTGCCTTTGGGATAGTGTCTTCGGACTGTCTCCTTCAGGTCTGTTGCCTTCGGGTATGTGCCTTCGGGTTTGTGCCTTCGGGTTTGTTGCCCTATAGTATCGCTTCCGATGTTGGTCGTTATGAGCCGCATGGGTGATATTGGGTTTGGAGTGTTCGGGGTCATGGATCCTTGTTTATACAGTACTGAGCTCGAGCAATTTTATGATGTTTCATTCATATGTATATTCCCTAGGTATCGCCCTTCGGTGTTGGTCTTTTTAAGCCGCATGATATGTAGCGATTACCTTGTGGAACTTGTGTTACCTTTATTGGTATTTGTTATTTGCCTTTCTGGCTTGATTTGGGATATTTGTATCCTTTGTTTATCTATGTTGCCGATGATATGAGGCTTGTCTTGTTATCATATGATTCATCTTTTGTTAGATGATTGTGGTATCTCCTTTAGAGATATTTGTTATACCTTGTAACCTTGCAGGTTTATTGTTGTTCAGTTTATTTAATTGATTTGTTTAGCTAGACTGACCTGTGTATTTTATACTCGGGTCAGACCGAGTTGTTTCAGGTTAGGTGCTTTTGGACTTAGCTTATTTTTCTTCCGCATGGACTATTCAGCTTGTTTCTTTTTGTAAAGCTTTTTGTGTAGTCCTTTTATTGTAATTCTGATATATGTATTCTTTTGGTTCGTCTGTATATATTGTGGTTTGCTATACCACTTGACATGTATTATTTTATATACTCTGTTATGTATCAATATATGTGTATATGATGATCCACTGTTCTGTGATGTATATTACGTTTGAGTTGTTATATTCTGTTCTGATAGATCCTCCAACCACCTATGGTTTTGTTTTAAGTATTCATTGGATATGTCGACCTGCTTGGTATGTCTATTGTCGATGTATTCAATAGATAGTTAGAGCAAGGCTATAGATGGTCGCTCATAACCAGCCTTATTCTCCGTGTTAGTTGACGGCATTACCCTGTAGTGTCCTTGGCTAGCGTGGGTATAGAGGTGGGGCGTCACATCTAGGGTTTTTGTAAATGATGTGTGCAGGATACATTTTGTAAGGAAGGGCCGAGCGTTGATTTTTAGGTATAGGCATGTGGAGATCAGGGAGAGAGGAGCAACAACGAGGATGGTTTGTCGAACGGAGGTCCAGAGCTCCGCATCATAGGTAGATCGTGCATGAATTTTGGTATGTGCAGGAGCAGGAATGGCATGCGTGTTTGGGAAAGATGGATTAATAAAGTGATTAAGGTTAAAGATTATTTAATTAAGTAATTAATCATTTCAATTAATTAAAATCTTATCAAAATATATCTTGCTCGTACAAGGTCGGATTTGGGCGCCCACAGTTGCGTTAGACTTATAGGAACGTTAGCTATGCATTGGAACTTATTTTGTTGGAGTTGGAGCCGGTTGAATTTTAGGCTAAAATCAGACGGTGCTCAATTTTAGACCAAATCGGAATGCGAAAGCATCGACTAGAATTTCTATGAGTTTACTCACCTTTAAATAAACTGTATAATATATTGTTGCTATAAATTATTGTCAAATGCTTGGATGATAATTTTATTGTTGTTTGGTTGTTTGTTTGGATTTTAAATTCCTGTTTAAAAAATAGATGGTGCAATAACCATTGTATTGCAGGGGACAAAACGAGAAGAAGTCGCAGTATACGTAACGAATAGGTTGCTATAGAACACTTCAAAAAATTCGTATACATCTATGCAAATTGTTAGTCCCTGAGAAGTTGGTTTTGATGACAACAACCTCAAAATAAGATTATAAAATATAAATACTAACATTATTGTTTAGATATATATGTATATGCAGGAGATATATACAGGTACCAGAGAATGAAAACTGTACAGTATAGAGATTCAAGAACTGATAAACTCAAGATCGAAGATATCAAGATTCAAGACTCATGTGTATTAAGATTATCAAGAGTTCACGATTTCAATATAAGTAATTTAGTTAGGAATTTTGTTAAAGCTCCTAGAAAAGCACTAACATCTTAAAATCCATTTTATTCGTGGAATGGAATCCACTTCGAGCCCGTTAAAGGGATGGAACCCTAAGTAGGATGGAACCTACGAAAAATCTAGTGGAACATTGTTTTGTTTCCATTAACTTTTATTCAAATGTTTTACAAAATTATATCTTGTATTCAAAATGATTTCAAAATCTTCTTTTTTAAAATAAAAAACATCCATCTTGGTTTTAAAATACTTTTAGCCTCAAAATAATCTTTATTTTCAATATCAAATTGTCCTTGGTTTTAAACTATCTTTTAATTATAATATTTTTAACTTTAATATTTATACTTAGATTTAAATATAAAATTATAGTAAAATTTTATATATACCAAAATATTATTCTCTATACTTATTTATGTATTTTAAATAGAGTTAAGTATATTTATAAAGTTTAAAATAGTTTTAATGCAAGATAGAAGTTATTTTCAGAGAAAAACAAATTACCAAAAATAACTTAGGCCTGTCGACAACCCCAAGGGACCCTTGTCGACAAGATGATAGTTTATTTCAAAAGTTTGAATTTCAAAGGAAGTTTCTATTGGTTATATCCTTTCACGAATGGACATGGCTGTTGTTCTACTATAAATAGGGGCTGTTTTAAACGAACTTACATTCAGATATATTCTCTGATTTCACTCCACTTCTTCTTCCACATTTCTTTATATACATTTTTACCATTACTCTGCCAAAATCACCATTAAATCTAACTAGATCATCTCTGGTTTGATTCTCTATCACTGTCTCAACAAGATCCCAGTGCTATTCAGAGTTATAGACTTCTTTATAATCAATCAAGCGAGAAAAACTGTGATTGTAGCCTGGAAAATCAATCGGGTGAACTTGTTGTCCATAAAATCAAGTATCTCTACCCAGAGGATTGTGAATCTAGAGGGGTGTACCTCGTGGCCTTGAAATCGAGGGTGTAATTGTAAGAACTGATTGTGAAAGGAAATCCATACTTGTGTTGCTGGACTGGATGTAGGGTAACTCCGAACCAGTATAAAATTCAGTATGTTCTTTCCTTGATTGCTTTTACTTTATATCTGCATTCGTGTTTGATTCTTCAACCATATCTGTGTCTGAATATTGCATACATTTGTGTTCAAATTAATATAAACTCAAAAAGAATTAGTAATTCCTTAATACATTATTCACCCCCTTCTAGTGTTAATTCTAGCCTTAAGATTCATAATCCGCATTTCTCATATTTAGTATCGGAGCGAGGTTTTCAAAGTTTCGTAATCTGAATTTTGAAAATTTTCAAAATGGCTACCAACACTAGTTCTATTACCCCTGTCACTAGTTCATTTGTAGAAGGTCAGTCTACTATCAGACCACCACTTTTTAATGGCAGTAACTATGCATATTGGGCATGTAGGATGAAAATATATTTACAATATGTAGGACTAGACACTTGGAAAATCACACAGACTGAATATTTTAAACCCATAACTGGCTTTGCATAGTGGACTGCTGAGCAAAAGACCGTTGCACAAAACAACTCTAAAGCTAAGAATATTTTGTTTTGTCCACTTGATAGTAATTAATTTAATAGATTGTCAGTTTGTAAGTCTGCATATGAAATCTGAAAAACTTTGCAAGTTACTCACGAAGGAACAAGCAAAGTTACACAGACAAAGATTTCCATGCTCAGAAATCAGTTTCAATTATTTAAAATGAATTCGAATGAGTCTATTCCAAATATGTATAGTAGATTTCAGAATATTGTGAATTCTCTAATATCCTTGGGAAAGGAATTTTCGAAAGAAGATCAATTCAGAAAAATCTTAAATTCTCTTACTCCAGAATGGGATCAAAAGGCACTTGCGATCGAAGAGGCAAACGACATCAGTACCTTAAAGATAGAGGAATTAATTGGAAATCTAATGTCGTTTGAAGTCCAAATGATTGGGGGAAGAGAAAGCAAAGCATCTGAAAAGAAATCAACTGCATCCAATGCATTGACCGATGGATCAGACTCAAACAGCGATAATGATGAAGAGATAGCCTTTATGACCAAGAAATTTCAGAAATTCTTGAAATATAGAAAGATGAATAATCTCAAGAGAAACAACTATAAGAACTCTGGTAATCAGAATGTAGTGCCAAACTATATCAAATGTTTCAACTGTGACGAACCAGGCCATATCAAAAGAGACTGTACGCATCCAGATAAACCAAATATTCCTATAAACAATGATTCCGCAAAGAAATGAAAATGTGCATTTACTGCTATTTTAGATGACTCAGACTCGTCCTCAAGCGATGATGATCAAAAGACAGATAATTCAAATATGTGTTTAACTGCAGTTCACGATTCCGACGAATTGAGAGAAACGAACTCAGAAAAAGGTACATGTTTGTAATACACTGATTGAAATTGCATGCTTAGAATTGGATGTTTGATTAGTTGATTTTGAATTGATATGTCGTTTGAATTTTAAAAAATTTATTTTTATAATTATATTTTTACTATTATTCTATTATTATTATTATTAAATGGTATCATAATATTTTATGGAATATACTATAATTCTAGTAATATTCCAAATGTATATATAAACATTAAAAATAATATATATATATATATTAGAATACTTAAGAGAAATAAATCATGAAAATTCAGAGACTCCTGTCGATCAGAGCCCCCTCGTTATCGACAAGGGTACAAAAATTTGAAATTCAAATTTGAATTCAAATGTTGAATTTCCCTTCATCTTTTCACTTCGTTCAAGTCTCTGAAAAGTCACCTCTTGACCAGAGAATATGTCCCTTGAGAACCTATTTATTTACTATCTCTTATCACAACTTTTCACTTTCATTTTCAAATTCAAACTCTTATTTCAAAATATCAAGCTCTCTACTCTCTACTCTAATGGCTTCTTCAAGCAACTCTTCCACAATGAGACTTTCCAGAAATATAAAAGAGCAACTTTTCAATAATTCAGAGGCTATAAAAGCATATTATCAACTATGTAACTATGGAAAAGTCCATCCTGGAAAGTTTTCTTTATTTCAAGATTTCTCTGCTTATGAAATCGATTCTCTTTTTGCAGACAACCAAGTTCTTAGTCATGTTGATGCTTCACAAAATGACTTTGTTCGTTATCCTAATCTTGTTAAAGTTTTCTACGCAAATCTCAACCGCGGATTTTATAATGGTAATGATGATGAAATTTGGAGTAGTGTCAAAGGCACTAGAATCATCTTAAATTGTGATGTTTTGGGTACCATTCTCAATTGCAAGAGCACGGGAATGGATCTTTCTAGTTTTAATATTGATGAAAATGATCGTGAGACATTTCATCACATTTTCGAAGGAAATGATAACTTTGAATTCATAAATCGAAAGTTTCAACCAAAAGCTAGAACTGTTAATCTTCTTTTACAATGTACTTTGACCCCAAGATCAGGGAGTTTTAACAATCCAACTTCAAAAGTTTGCAAAGCACTTTTTGCTATTTTTGGAAGTTATGATATTAATTGGGCGCAAGTTATTTTGGATGAACTTCGTCCCAAATTTTTTGAAATGGGTGAAAACACTTTGTATCATGGAATCTATCTCACTGGGATTTTTAATTATTTTGGACTAGATTTCAAAGGAGAAGAATTTGTTTCAAGAAAATTTTTTAATCACTCAAACATTTCTCTTATGAAAATTCCATATGTTTTTCAACCATATGAGACTCTTGCCGAAAAGGAAGAATATTTGGCTCATGAGGAGATGGAAGAGGAGGAAGAAGAAGAAGAAGTTGAAACATCCTTGGAAAGTATTGACTATCCCTCTAATCCAACCAACAAAACCTTACTCAAAAATCAAAAGACCATTGTTGAGAATCAACAGACTCTTAAACGGTCCATTAGTAAGAAATTGGATAAAATGTCATCCAAGATGAATAAGTTTTCTCCAAAGCCAGCAAGAAGCTTGGATTATCTTCGTCTTCATCACCCTCTAACTAGTTCTACATTTTCATGTCATGTTGTATTACTTTTAGTTTGTTTTGATTTGAATGTTCATGTAGTTCTTAATGTTTAATCATTGTATCGTTCTACTATGAAATGAAATTGAATTACTTTTATGTTATCTAGCTTATCCTATCTCCAGAATAAATGTTAGTATATTATATAAATATATATATGTATACACACACACACATAATTATTCATAAAATCAAAATGAGTCCTCAAAATTAACCGCCCCTGTCGACAACCCTCCAGAGACCCTGTCGACAAGTACTGGTCAGAAATGACTTTTCATTTTAAATTTGAAATTTTGAATAACTACCTTGTGTCATTCATTTCAAACGAATTTCTACACCTATAAATACATATTTCTTTCAGAATTCATCACTCAAAATCATTTCTATCTACTTTATCTATATTTCTTCTCACAAACTCAAATACGGCCGATCCAATTCATAGTTTGACCAAGAATATTGAAGAAACCCTTAATTCTTTAAAAAATATTCTTTCTTTCATTCTTCGTAATCAGCGACACTTAGAGTTGAGTCAAATGCAGATGATCAAGGAGCAAGAAAAGCATTTTGATACTATACGATGGATGATTTCTGCCCTGTACAAAAATGATAATGACGCACATCCTCCAGTCTCTCTCACTAATGAAAATGAAAACTGGGATGCCATTAAAGCAGACCCTATATTCGGAGAAGAAGGATGGATGGAAGTTCCTCGTAATGTTTGTTTTTATTTCATTGCTTTGTTTGATTTGAATTGATTGCTTGGATTGATTTGATTTGATTTGGTTTGATGTGGATTGATGATTGGTGTGCTAAGCATAATATGTATAAATACACATTGATATTAATATGATCTTTGATTAGTTATCATATCTATCAGTATAATTACCTCTTAATATATCTATTATATACTCCATTGTATACTTTATTAATGCAGGTACTTTAGTACAAGAATAAAAGGGAGTTATATAGTTTGGAGTTAGTTTTTTTGTTGATGACAAAGGGGAGAAGTATAAAATAGGATAGTTAGGCATAGACTAAGGGGGAGTTATTAGTTTTAGGGGGATTTATTAGGATAGAAGTAATATTTTATAAACAAAGGTTGTCATCATCAAAAAGGGGGAGATTATTAGCCCTTGAGAAGTTGGTTTTGATGACAACAACCACAGAATAAGATTATAAAATATAAATACTAACATTATTATTTAGATATATATGTATATGCAGGATATATATACAGGTACCAAAGAATGAAGACTGTACAATATAGAGATTCAAGAACTGATAAACTCAAGATCGAAGATATCAAGATTCAAGACTCATGAGTATCAAGATTATCAAGAGTTTAAGATTTCAATATAAGTAATTTAGTTAGGAAATTTGTTAAAACTCCTAGAAAGGCGCTGAAATCTTAAAATCCATTTTATTCGTGGAATGGAATCCACTTCGAGCCCGTTAAAGGGATGAAACCCTAAGTAGGATGGAACCTACGAAAAATATAGTGGAACATTGTTTTGTATCCACTAACTTTTATACGATTGTTTTACAAAATTATATCTTGTTTTCAAAATGATTTCAAAATATTCTTTTTTAAAATCAAAAACATCCATCCTGATGTTAAAATACTTTTAGCCTCAAAATAATCTTTATTTTCAATATCAAATTATCCTTGGTGTTAAACTATCTTTTAATTATAATATATTTAACTTTTAATATTTATACTTAGATTTAAATATAAAATTATAGTAAAATTTTATATATACCAAAATATTATTCTCTATACTTATTTATGTATTTTAACTATAGTTAAGTATATTTATAAAGTTTAAAATAGTTTTAATACAAGACATAAGTTATTTTCAAAGAAAAACAAACTGCCAAAAATAACTTAGGCCTATCGACAACCCTAAGGAACCCTTGTCGACAAGGTGACAGTTTATTTCAAAAGTTTGAATTTCAAAGGAAGTATCTATTCGTCATATCCTTTCACGAATGGATATGATTGTTGTTCTATTATAAATAGGGGCTTCTTTAAATGAATTTTCATTTTGATATATTCTCTGGTTTCACTCCTCTTCTTCTTTCACATTTCTTCATATGCATTTTTATCATTGCTCCACCGAAATCACCATTGAATCTAACTAGTTCTTCTCTGGTTTGATTCTCTATCGCTATCTCAACAAGATCTCAGTGCTATTCAAAGTTATAGACTTCTTCGTAATCAATCGAGCGAGAAAAGGTGAGATTGTAGCTTGGAAAATCAATCGGGTGAATTAGTTGCCCGTAAAATCAAGTATCTCTACCTAGAGGATTGTGAATCTGGAGTGGTATACCTCGTGGCCTTGAAATCGTGGGTGTTATTGTAAGAATTGATTTTGAAAGGAAATCCATGCCTGTGTTGCGGGACTGGATGTAGGGTAACTCCGAACCAGTATAAAATTCGGTGTGTTCTTTCCTTTATTGCTTTTACTTTATATCTATATCTGTTTTTGATTCTGTAATCATATCTGTGTCTGAATATTGCATACATTTGTGTTCAAATTAATATAAAATCAAAAAGAATTAGTAATTCCCTAAAACACTATTCATCCCCTCTCTCTAGTGTTAATTCTAGCCTTAATATCCGTAATCCACATTTCTCACACAAATTACATGGGCCTTTTGTAGAGAGACCCTAAGGGGTTCTCGCCAATATTTATTTACTTATATTCTTATACTGCTTATATTATTGTTTGGTAGAAATATTTATGACATACTGCTTGATTTGGAAACTGTCGTTGCAGCAATTATCGAAGTACCACCACTTGTGAATATCGTTCCCTTAGAACTTTGTTTCGTGTTGAACTTGTGTTTGTATTTTTACAAAATAAATGTTTGGTCGTGTTTTTCACTTTGAAAATTGTTTAAATAATATTTTCAAATATTTTACGAATTTTGAAAATAAAGGATAAATGTTGATTTTAAAATTTATAAAAGGAGTTATAAATTTAATTAATTATCTTACGGTATAATTAATGTTGTTTTAAACTTATAAAGAGATTATAAATTTGATTAATTATCTTTCAAGATAATTAATGTCATTTTTAATGTATAAAAGATTATAAATTGGATTTAATTATCTTTTAGGGTAATTAAAGTTGTTTTAAATTTACAAGCTAATTTGCCTTAGGTATTTGTAAATTATTTCAAATGGGTTTGTAAGTGTTGTATAAATTTTGAAAGGAATTTAAGGGTTTAAATATATTTTAGTTATTATTTAATTATAATTAAGTTAATTAATATAGTTATCAATGAAGTTTACATTTAATTAACTAATTTGATAAAAGTGATTAAAGTTAATTAATTAAATTTAACAAAGGTGTTTAAAGTTAATTAATCATTTTAATCATTATATTTAAGATAAATTAATCATTTTAATAAATGATGTGTAAAGTGGGTTAATTGGTTGAAATAAAGGTGTTCGAAATTAATTATCCAATTTTAACAAAGGTGTTTAAAGAAACTTGATTGGTTTATTAGAGGAGCCATAAAGTTGATTTATTCTCTTTTAGGATAATTAATGTGTTTAATTTATAAAAGTATTTTAATTGATTTATTTTCTTTCGGAATAATAATTTTTTTTCAAAATTTATAAATGAGAAAATCTTTAAAATGGAATATTTTTAAATATTATTTTTGAAGTTTTTAAAAAATATTTGTGATGTGAAAACCAAGCCTTAGTTCGGTTTTAAAAGTTAAAAGTTTGATCTGATTATAGAAAGGACAACATATTTAACTTCCGTAAATGGTATCGCTTATATGGAAAGGATTTAGCCATACTCGTAGCACTAAACACCAAGGTATGGAAACCTGTTTCTATCTCGAAGGTTAAAATTATTGTCAGGATAATGTTTAGAGGTAATATTACCTTCACTTGCCCGTCTTTTTTTAACCAAGAAATTGTATAAGTTTAAAACCAACAATTAGTTGTAAGAATAAGAGATTTACTTTCCATATACAATCATATTAATTATTCTCGATAGGTTATTTATTGATTGTCGATTCAGCTTTTTTCTTTGGATATCATCAATTTAAGACGATTTGTTGCTAATTTGAGCGATGATATCCTTTTTCGGAAATGACTAAAACCAAAAAGCGAGTGGGGGCCAAGCTATGCGGGGTTGCTCCCAATTGGGTATTTTCACATCTACTCTAGATTTGGTTTTGGTGGCATGCGCGTGGAGATGTGAAATACTCGGATTCTCGGTAAGATTGGCAGAGTACGGCTTAGAGTTTTAGAGAGGTGTAACAGAGTATATGACCCTCTTAAGTATATTTCTAGAGGTATACTTTTGTAAGGAACGCACCCTCCTAGTCAGTGTTCTAAAATTCCTTTCCTTGTTGTTGATTCAAATCTTTGAATTTTTTTCTTAATTGCATTAAGAAGTGACTGGAGCCTTTCTTGATGTATAATTATTTATGTCCATTCTTTAAGTTTGGATTTTGACCTTGTTTATACTCATCCTTTCAAGTTTGGGTTTTATTTTAACTTGCATCCATTCATTCATGTATGGAAGTTGTTCTTGTGAGGAAAATCCCTTTCCGTGTTTAGCGGCATGATCTCACAAAATCATGATATGTTCACCACATTACTTGAGTTCTTTCACAATGGTTTTCTAGACTGATCCGGATGTTATTTTATTATACTGATCGGATTAGATCGAATATTTTTTCCAGGTTGTCGTCGATGGGATATAAAGCTCATGGAGTAGAGCTGGATGTTTATCTACCATAGTATTTTATTTCCATTGTATTATTATATATACTCATCAGAAATTGTAAGGTCAAGAAGTCATAACTATTTAGGCTGATAAGGTTAGTTTATAACTCTGATATACCATGTATTTTAGAATGATAAGGCAAAAGGACACGACATTGATTTTCGAAAATTCGTAAATGAATTATTTTACCTAGGATTGTGTACATATACATATATATAAAGGAATAATTCTCAAATTCATATAGTTATTTATGTTGTGTTTATTAGTTTGAAATTGATAATATTTATTTATTATCATTATTGTTTGAATTGTCATGCTCAAATAGTTTAGGAGCATTATCGATTGTTGGTTGATTATTGGTTTATGCTCAACTAGTTTATGGGCATTTATTGTTTTGATAATTTTGAATATATTAAAATAAACCCCTTGTGAATTAAGTTCCATAATTTGACTAGGAGGTGTTCAGAGAAAATGTTAAGTTAAAAATCGTCTTTTAATAATGTTGAGTTAAAAGTAAATCTTTAATAAACGTTATTGAATATAATCTAAATGGGAAGATAAGACATTTAAAGGATAAGTGTTCGCGAAAATTTTATTATAGTAACGGAGAATTATTATAATATATGAGATGATTTTATATAAAGGAAACTTCGTATAAATTTGGTTTATAAAATGTGATTTAAAAACGATTTTGTGTTTTATAAGTAAAAGGAGTTCTTGAGAATTTAAAACCTAGTATTGTTTGAATTGAATTAAAAATGATTTTTGAAAAGTAATAGTGGTATTATTTGGAAGAGAAATTTTAAATGGAATGCATTTTCTTTTGGGTAATTCGGGGATAACATTTTGATTAGTTTTGTGATAATCTAAATAATCTCCTAAGTGATAATCGTAGGTTTGCTTAGGCGAACGTTGCAGTGCAGTTAGTAAATTATTCTTTTTATCATTTTGTAATTGAAATGTGTTCAAATCCGAACGAACCCAAAGTGAGTGTTGGTGAATAAATTGTTAAAATTATTTTATATATTTAGAAATATACGCAGTATGATTTCAAAAAGGGTTTTTAAAATAAAAACTGGGTATATAAGTTCCTAAAGGAAATTGATTTAAAATAAAAAGGTATTTTGAGTAATAGTTTGATAAATGAAAAAATTTCAACTCATGGATAGAAAAGAGATAATTTAAATCAAGTTTTAAATGGGCTAAATTAGATAGGAAGGTTTTAATACGTAATGTTTTATTAAAACCATAGTTTTGTTTAACATCTAAGTGGTATAAATTATTTGATGTTATTGGTCCAACTTGTAAAACATCTTTCCTTAGGACACTCTAAGATAAAAGGGTCAAAGTAGTCGACTTAGTTTTAAGACCTTTATTTTGTTTGAGCCACCATCTAAATTTTGAAAAGTAAAATGAAATTGGTATTCTGTATGTACTCTTATGATGTAGGAGAATATCATACAAGTAAATTAAAGTGGGGGTATGTTTTTAAAATTTAATATTTTATAAAATTATGTCTTTATAAAATGTTTTAAACTTAAGTGAAATTTGTGAAATAATTTATAAATAATTTTAGTACTGAATGAAGTACTATAAATAAAGTTGAAAGTGATTTCGGAAGAGATTGGTGTCGGATTAAGTATGTAAGTTATATGTAGAATATTTTATTTGCATAGTTCTTGAACTAAGATTCGAATACATAACTTCAGGATTATTCACACCAATCCAAAAAAGAATTTCTCACTTGATTCTTATCGGTAGATACTTGATTTTAATTTTGACATGATACTGAGGTTTTCTATCATAGTATATGGCTATGTAAGAAGATGAGGATTTCTAATCAAGGAACTTAATCGAAGTCCGCACTAGGGAGGTCGAGTGGGCGATACTAGTTTGAAAGTAAAGTTTATGTATTCGAGCGAGTGGTCGGATCAAATATTGCGTATAGATGATCCATGTACATCATAAGGGCTTAAATATATTAATATGATTTGGCGTGTGACTTAAGGAAGTTGTGAACCTAAGAAAAATTCTAAATCTTATTTGATGGTCATTTAACATTTTATATAGTGTTAAATGGTAGTTTACCCCTTTTGGAATTTGATTTTATTGATAATGTGACTTGATGAACTACAGTTTATAAAGTTGTTGTATAATAAGACTCAAATCCTAGTGCTTTTGAAAAAAAATGATTTCGAAAGAATTTGTGGAAGAAATAATAATTTAATTGTTTTGAAATTTTTGGTGAAAAATTATTATTTCGAGGTATTTGAAAAAGTTTTGCGCGGTGATTTTTCGAATATTTTTGATTATGACTAAGATGGGCAATTGGGAGTTGTTCGATTTGAAAGACTCACCTGGCATATTTGTTTACTCCGGTTGTTGTTTTATGAGGAACAGATATACCATCGAATACTTCATGTTATTTTGATTCTAGAGTTATACAATGCTCTAGAGTTATACAATGCTTTCGTATGAAGAGCTCCCTTCTTATCATAATTAATTTTGGTTTTGATTTATTTCTCTTTGAAGAAATTTGAAAATATATTTTGGATATAAAATCTCGAGCATTTAGTTCTAAATTTATCTTTTGAAAAGACTGGATTCTTAGTATTTTATTACAGAGTATTCTCTATTCTTTTGTTTCATATGATTATTATATTATTTATGTTCATATTACTTATTATAGAAATAGCATGTGTATTATTTGCGTCAGCATAGTATCTTTTGGATTATGAGTATAGATAAGTACAAGGAAGTAAGAGGTTCTCTTCGAGTCCTTATGCGCTACATTTGCAACAAGATAACAAGTTGCTTGCAAAAATATAAATCAAACACAAAAAAGATACGTAGTAGATTTAGATATTGATGATTGATTGATGGTTTTATGCCTCAGATATGAGAGGCCGCTTGACTTTTGTTTTCTTTTGTTAGTTGGGGCCAGTTGTGGCAATTGTAGTTTTTCAGATCTAGCCGCTTAAGGATGTGCTACCGAAATTTTCTATAAAATAAAGGACTTTAAAGATTTTAATAACTCGTTTTGATTAATAGTTTTTAAATCATAAGGGTTTGGAGACATTTTCTGCCTTTGGGAATTTCGGGGATGAAATTCTTATAAGGGGGAGAATGTAATATCTCTTAATTTTATCATTTTCATTTTGAATATTCAGTTAATTTTAAATATTTGAACAATTGGTTTCAAAGTTTAATAACTTGAATTCAAATATAAGGATTATTTAAATATTTGAATTATGAATTAAATATTTGAATTACGAATTAAATATTCGAATTGTGAATTAAATATTTGAATTGTGAATTAAATATTTGAGTGGTGAATTAAATATTAATTAAATGTAATAGCCTTGTTTAACTTCTTTTAATTCCTAAATAATAATGGAGAACCCATTTTGTAAATTTATTTCTAATAATAAATTGTTCGAATAAATAAAAATAAAATCAATTATTTATAGAACAATTTGATTTTTATTATAATATTTTTGTTTGAATTTATCTAATTTTTCCGTAATTTTTAATTTGAAAAATATTTAGATTATCATGTGAAGATTTTTCGACAAACTATGGTATTTTTGAGATTTCACGGGATAAAATAATTTGTGTATTTTATTGTTGATTTGTGATCGTGTCGTATTTTTGTGCATGATCGTATATTTATTTCTGTCGTAGTTCATATGCTAATGAGATACTGGGGAGCAAAGTATCGTAGATATTTCATTTCAAAATTTAAGAAAAAAATCAAATCAAATTCAAATTTTATTACAACCCATCAACATCAATTTGATTTTTGACATGAAAAGTTGCTTGCAATACTAGTTTAGCTTGAGTTGGAAGTTAAGTAAAAAAAATTCCTTTCAACTTAGCCTCATTTTTCTTTTCAACCTTTCCTCTCTTTCCATTTCCCAAAATTTTGTCATCACTTTACAGTAAAAGAAAAAATGGTGTCTAACTTTAAAAATCAAAATCGTAAGTTGTACCCTACGAAAAATTGCAAAATTTGAATATTTGAACTCGTGTGGTCATTGTTTTCAATTCTATACAAGTTTGGTTACATGAGGTTGAGCTATGATGATCGACGTTCATGCAGTGGAGCCAAGGTTTGAGGAAGAGGTTGATTTTGCCATTGGTTGGCTAAATGGAGTTTGGATTTGGATTTGTCATGGGAAAGAACTTCGATTGGAGAATTTTGGCATGGTCCGATCATCTCTAGAGGAAAGCTGCTCTAGGATTTAGGTGAACAACGCATGCAGGTTGCTTTCTATAGGAGGGGCCGAGCGTTGATTTTTGGGTATAGGCGCGTGATGATCGGGGCGAGAGGAACAAAGGCAAAGATAGATCGTCAACGGAGGTCCGAAGCTCCAAATCACAAGTAGATCATGCACGATTTTTGGCGTCCCTTCATGTGTAGGAGCGAGAATGGAATTTGTATTTAGGGAGGATGGATTAATAAAGTGGTTAAGGTTAATGATAATTAATTAGGTAATTAATAATTTCAGTTAATTCAAAGATCTTATGAAAAGTATATCTAGCTCATACGAGGTCGGAATCGGACGCGGTAAGTTGCGTTGGACTCATTTAACCAAATTTAACAAATTATATATGTTTTCTTACTGTATGACATAATGGAATAGGTCCCAATACCTAATTCCAACTCTTGTATAAATTTACTATTTTTCTATTTATGTTAAAATTATGATTTCACTCTTTTAAGTTAACTGTTTGATTTCATAAAATTACAAGGTAATAGAATATACATACATACATACATATATACATATATAAATAGATATGTGTATGTATATACGTAAGTGTGTGTATACATCAGTATTGTTGTCATATTTGAATATTTGATATTTCAATCAAAACAAATTATAATTGTTTAAATTTAATATTAATTTATGCAATATTTTGTTTGAACAAGCACTAGTTTGAATTTATAATTTATTTATTTTATAATTAATGTCATAGGATAATCATCATTCAAAACTAAAATTATGCACATATTATTATTTATGAAAATTAGTTTATTCTTAATTATAATTGAATGAGGGTCATTTATGTTGATAATAGATTACCATTTTAAATATTTTGGATAACTTATAACATTGTAAATCATATTAGTAATATTAGTATAATTAAAAACTAAAAGTCAACCCCTTTATCAAGCAGTTCGTGATCGTTGTCGGAGCGTTGGAATATTAGGGGTAGACTTCAAATGTACTTTGCTAATAGCATGTTCTTTTTTAGGTTCTCTATAAAGTAAGAAAGGCTCCGAGTGCTTGACGCGGATCCCTCCATTCTAGTCGGTCGACCCTTTATTATTAACTTTTGGAGTCGGATAGTGTGCAAAGCTAAGGAACAGATTCTCTCTATTATAGTGCGCGCTCTTTTGTCTCATATTCCTTCTGTGTTGCAGCCCTTGAGTGGGTTAAATTGGCTAGCGAGTGTAGTTGGGAAACTCAAATATTTCGATGCTAATACTGTTGCACAAAATAAGCTTGTGTATGCTAAGGCTTTCATTGAAGCATCTCTTGAAAAGCCCCTTCCCTCTAAGATATCTATTCGTATTGCTGAGGGCAATGTTTCAGTTGTCGATGTCCATTATAGTTGAAAACCAGAAATTTGTTCGTCTTGTCATGCATTTGGTCACCATATTGAATCATGTTCTCAACTTTCTGATGTCATTTCCATTCCTCTTTCACTTAGGACCCCATTTCCTTATCCTGTCATGAAGTGAGCTTTGAAAATTTGCCTGATACTATGCTTTCTCCTCTTGAGATTGTGACACCGACCATTGATGTTTGCTCTGTTGATGTTATTGATGACAGGACTGCAGCTATTCTGGATCCGGCTCTTTCTTCCTCCGATGACTTCTTTTGGGCCTTGTCCGAGCAGGCATGGATTCATGAGCCTTCTAAGATGAGATTTGACCTTAAAGGGGGTAGGTTCTATAAGTATGTTGGTGGTGACGAAGAAGAAAGACGACCATATTATCATGTTGAAGTTGATGGCCTGGTGTTATCGATGTTGAGGCAGTTAGGTGATTTATATCATTCTGTTCTATAGGCCGCCTCTTAGGATAGGAAATACATTTACTACCGTAATTCAGTGGATTTTGTTCCTACGTTAGCTTCTCTTTTCTGTAGATATTTTCATGTTATTGGATCCGAATCTTCGAATGAGGGGACTGGATCCTCCTCTTTGAAGGGAGACTAGTTTTTTGTTTTGTTTTTCTTATTAGTTAGTATTTTGGGATTTTTGCCTAACTCATGTGCTTTATTTTTCTTTTAGATGCTCTGGCGTACCGAACACCCTTTTCTAATTCATTTATACATGTAGACAACCCATAATAAATGTCGTCTGTCTATGCTAAAAAACTAAAATTCAAATCTACATCATCCAACAAAATTTTTAATATGATTTAATAATATCGACATTATTCATGATAATATCAATAAAGAACTAGTACATAATGATGCACCTGATCCAATACAACTGTCTAAAGTTAGCAAATGCATGTTATTTCTCGAGCATCCAAGGATCAAATCCATTTAGCTCTGCTAGGTCATCAATCTCTATATACTCCAAATTACTATAAATAGAGGGAAAATGTTCCAAGAAATGACGTGAGATTAAAGAGAGTGAAAGCTACCACATAGTTTTATTTTTTGTGTTTGTCTTGATTGTGTCATTATCAAAATCTTATCTCTTTAGTACTCTTGGAAAACAAAGCTCTACATAAGTAACATATTAAAAGTGGTTATAGGGATAATCTCGAACCAGTATAAATCTATGCAACTTTACTTACTTTCAGCATCTCTTTACTTGCTTTTAGTATTATTATCTCAATTTTTTATTCAATTCATCTATTTACTAAATGCCAAGATATTCTTAGTACTCTTGGAGTTTATTAGTACAAACCAAAAACTAATTTAACAATTTTCCGTTGGAAGGATGGACTAACCTTTGACTTCCCGTTAAATACTTACCTCCTAGTTTTGGCTGTATACTTGTTTTATCTCATAATTAAGGAACCATTTTTGGCTTTCCATATAGACTCATTGGATGTTGGCATGCTTGACTTAATTGCATCCTTTGAATATTTTACTTATATGAATGAAGAAGACACCACTCTTAACCACTCTTATTGAAACAACCAGTTCATCATCCCTTGAGATAGGTGGTATTGGACAATATCACAATTCAAGAGATGAGAAGAAGAAACTTCTCATTGCTTGACTACTCTTACTCCGATTCATCAATTTTATTTGGTTAATAATGAAAGTCTAAGTGCTCCGGTTAATGAACGGTATTTTTCAATCCAACAGCAAAATTTGGAAGAAATTTATTTTGTAGGAACCATTTAAAGAAAATTATGTACTATTATTTGTGCTTTTACTCAAGAAGTGGGAGAATTAGCTAAAGGAGTTTTGAAGACTTCGGCTTTGTACTACCCTTAAGAATTTGGGAGGATGTAAACATGGACAAAGGAACTAAGAAGTATCTAAAAGTGAAAAGATTTTGCATTAATATCTCCACTGCTAAAATGGACATGCCTTTGAGTAATATCCTACCCGATATTTCCCCTTAACTTAAAAGATCCTTTCTTATCAAATTTAACCCCCATAAAAATTGTGTATATAAAGGAAAGTTTTATTCTTGATACCATTAGAAAAATAAAATAATGCAAGTTGTTATCAAAAGCTTGCCGATGCATTAAAGCATATCATTTAATAAGGGAAATTCAAGGAATCTGCTATGAAGTAGTTTAACCCAGTCTTTGGCCATACATTTAACAAGAGAAATTTAAGGAATTCGTGATGATGTATTCTCAAATATAACATCATTAATGGCCTTTAACATATCATTCAACAAGTCTAATAGAATAACCTTTCTTAATCGAATATAACATCAAATAAAAATGATAATCTTCAGCGCCCTTAGGAAAATATTGCCTAATACCCGTAACATTAGTCCTATGAAAATTATTTCTTATTGTCTACCAAAAATAATCATCGAAATCACAACCAGAACTAACTAAAGAAGAATCCTAATTTTTTCCAACATAACTTAACTACTTGTTTGCATGTTGTTATTCGAACGACTAGAAGTAACAATATCAGCATAAAGAACAATAAATTCTTTACAATCATGTTCATACAACAAAAAATAGAATGCAAATCAGATGGAGTCTATATTCCTTTTTTGACAATCTCTCTCGTGGGACAAATCAAATATTGTCGAGGTTAATTTTAATTCAAACCATCTTGCACAAATGTCATCTCTCAAATTGAACACACTATCATCCAGACAACAGCTTAGGAAAATTATCATTATCAAACATGAACAAACAAGAACATTAGGAGATGATATGGAAATAAATGGAACATTGTAAATAAATTGCTAACAAAATATACAAACCAAACCTCAAATTTTTGTAGTGTCCTGATAGTTTGAAACTTACTATATAAATATTAGAAATAATCGCTACAAATAGTTGCAAAATAAATGACAAATATTACAATATAAATCATACATAATTAAATATAAAATGGAAAAAATATTAAACATGTGGGAAAAGGATGGAATTAACCCAATGTAAAAGAAAATCGAGTCTAAATGAAATAACTAAACCTAAAAATAAATTTAGTCCAAAAATTATTCCTAGGTAGAATATGTAAATAGAAAGAGATTGATTTACACGAAGTCAATCGATGAAAATCGTTGGAGAAGAATAAATAAGAGAACAGGGCAAAAAAAGGAAAAAAAAAACTAAATAAGAAGAGGAGCGACCTTCTAAACTTAGATTGAGACAGGTTTTTATGTACCAAACCTGAAAACAAAGGTATGGGCTTAGTTTTCACTTTATTGTAACCGTTACCATTCATCACATCAACAATTGCTGCTTTAACAACATTATCATCACACCTAACTCTATTTGGACTTTTATTTTTGCTTGTGCCCTAATCATATTTTAAAAATTTATATGTAGAACTTCTAATTTGCTTCCCACTGCTATTTACCTTTGGTTGTATAGCTTTTCCCACTTCAACTATTTGTTCGTGAACTTCATCTTCATCTACATCTTCCTAGCATTCATAACAATTCGAAACTTGTTCACCCTCCACTTCCACATCCTTGACTCTTGACCCTTCTACATCAACCCTTTCCATTGGAACCTTCTTATGAGTGTCCTTTGCCACATCTATATCTTCCCAGTTCAAATTAAAAGCATCATCTTTTACTTCTCTTACCCCAATAACTTCTTGCTTCTTCGTTGTTATTACATCGATTGGTTGCCTTTCCATGCACCTTTTCTAGATTTGCATCACCATCACTCATTTCATCATTCTTACTTAGCTAGTGCCATCGTCTTTCAACTTCCATATTTCGATCATTAGGCAATGGACATTGAAATGACCATTCAATTACCATGCCTAGATGAGGATTCTCATATTTAATTTCTTTCTTAAAAACTCTCCATCATCATACTCCCTACCAATTGTATTAAGAAAACTCATTCTCAAAAAGCATATCTACCAAAACCATTACAAATGAAATTCGACTACCCTTCAAAGTTCGCTCATCTACATTGATAGACACCTCAAAAGTGTTTAGTAATGCCATTATTGCTTGTTCCCCATGCTTGGCGACCAAGGCCTTACAGTCTAATCCATAATGGCTTGATGGAAAACAAGTCCTTATCATGCTTTATATTTGGCGTCAGTAATGATTACAATGAGATTCTCGATCATAAAATTAAGGACCGCCTTGTAAGATCGTGTTACTGTCCTACTTTGACTTAAATCGAGCAATAAAAAACCTCCGTGCCTTGTTTAAAACCAAAATTTGATTTCCACACCCTGTTAGCATAAGCTTCAAAAAAAGTTTAGTACAGTCTAAAGCCAACCACATACAAAAAAATACAATTTTTCCAATTAAGATCCTTTTTTCCACGAAAATAACGCTCATTTTCCTACTATCAATTATTTTTGAGTCTACATAACTTGAAGAAAACCTCCGACCGTAACTTTGGCTTTCACTACTTTGCCATAAGTCACTTTGGATGAATCCACTCATATAGGAAATCGATTTTATCCCTTTTCAATGTTGAACCAAAAGTGTTTGAAACCCCTTTCTCTTGAGGAACTATGGTTTTGACTGGAATCATTAGGATAAATCAATTTTGTAGCCAAGTTTATCTACGATGTGAGTATCTAAGGAACCATTTTCTTCCTTTCCACTGTCATCCACTTCCTTTCATCTTTTTCATCCAACCCAGCGCCCTTAAATAAAGCAACATCACCAAAGTGGAATTCATTTTGTGAATCAGAAAAGAAGATGTAAACGTAAATATAGATCGCAAAGAGAGATAGAAAATATGTATGAAAGAGTTGCTAATGTAAACCGTAGCTAACCGTCGTGAAAACATAATATTTTAGAAATCCCATAGGAAATGTATAATGTATATCATAAAATAGAATAGGAAAAAATGTTTTATTTTACAAGTGATGCTTAGGCTTCATTGTTAGACATTAGAAGCACTCTGAAATTAGTGTTTGGAGGTCCTTATGTTCAACGCAAGGGAGCTTATCTCGAACATAAGACTAACATCAACCTATTTTCTAAGTTTAAACTCTCAAAGAGGAGAGTTTAGATTAATTTACGATTTGGAAGTTTTTTCTAGATTAAAATTTTAATTTTTAGCTGTTCTTTTTTTGATTGTTAATTTGATTTTTTGTTTTCTAATGGTAAATTAATTAATATTCGTTATATCATCTAACTTAATACATCAAAATATTTGAATATTACTAAAAAAATATTTGCATTTTGTTGAATTGTAAACATGTTTTAATCGCATTGGTTTAATTCATAAGTTGAAAATTTGATTACGGATTGTAAAACTAATTTAAATTCATTAAATTGTATATTTAAATAAATGTAAATATTTGAATATTATCAATTAAATATTCGTAAAAAATGTTCCAAAATCATATATTCGTTTTTTATTTGTAATATGGTTCTTAAACTATAATTTGCTTTCAAATCTTAAAACTTCTTTAAAATTTATTAGAACAATGTGAATTTATGAAGCATTAGAGTTTGCTAAACTTGTGATAGCTAAACGTTTGACGTTTGATTGTTAACTCCCCATTTTACGTTGACTATTCTACGGTGTAAATTAACAATAATATTTAGATTGTGTTTGTTTTGTTATTTTTAGCTTTGGTTTTTCGTCCATATAAAAATGCACACGATGTATGTATATTGTCGAATACGATCAATTTAAAAACTTAAATTAACATACAAAATAGAAAACAACCTTTATTTTTATTTTTCGTATTTTGAGAAATAACACAAGCATGTGAAACAATCCATTTTTCCGTCGTCCCTCTATCCAATTCGTCATTTCATTCGTCTTTCTTTCATCCCTCAATCGTCTTTCAAATTTTTTTATATTTGACACACATATTGAAAACTAAAAACACAGAATTTATTTTAATATCTGCTATTCAAAATTATTAGATAGTTTTATGTTCAAAAAAGGTGTACTTGTTTCCAAAGTGGTGTACATAATACGTGGGATAAGTATCTTAACATAAACCAGGTTTATTATTATGGGCCAAGTTTTCTGCATAACACAAAATATTTAGATCCGTGAAGCGTCCATTAATTAGAAGCACGTTATGGCTGCTAGGGTTTCTCCTTCATCTATAAAATCCATTGCCACAGCCGCCAGAAAATAGTACGATTGTTTTTACCTCCTATCTTTCTTCTTTTCATCCTAAAATTCGTTTTCCGGAAGTTTTTTTTTTTTCCGTTAAAAATTTATATCACGAGGCATCAGATGACGAGGAAGAAAATCGCAACAGTATGATGAATCTGTGTATTTAAGTCTCCGATGAATGTCCCCTGTTTCCTTTTCTTTTGTTTTGAGTTAGATGTGAAGGAAATGACGATGAAATAATTGGTCCGTGTTTCTGATTTGCACTGACGATTTCATTTAACCAATCTCTGATCCTAATATTTCGTTTTACTTCGATTTTTTATTTTGAAAAAAGTAGGAATCTCACTCTTAAACTATTAATTTTAATTAACGTATGAAAGATTGCTGTGATGACGATGAAGAAGTTTGTAAATGCATGTCAGACTTCGGAGGTACGTATTCAAACATGTGCCAATGAGAATATATTCATTTTTTTCTGAGCAGCTTATTTGTTTACCTGCACGTACTTTATTTCCTGTTTAGATATAAATCTTTGATTCCTTTCTTTCCTCTCTGTTTCCAATTTGCCTACGTAGTCTGTTTAATTTCTTTTTTTCTGTTTTAATATTACTTTTCCGTTACTAAAAATATACCGTGCTAAAAGCATCTAAATTTTTGCTTCATAATTCCAGGAAGTGGCAGCCAAAAACACAAAATTAGATGCCTTTTAACCGGCCCAAGTAATTTGGTTGTCCTAGTCCATATTTCAAATAATATAACAAAAAAATACATTTTGCTAGGAATTGAACTTGGATTGTCCCAGCAAGCTACACAATTACCACCGCTTCACATACTCAATTAGTAATGTTTTTATACAAAATATTTTTTATCTTCATAAAATGTTAAACCACCCCTGTCACAACTATTGCCCTTTGGGGATATGTTGCTCTAGGCGACCGTTTTGCTCGTCTTGCCTTAGGGCCGTCCCTGCTTTAAACACCACCACAGCATCATCATGTGAAACTAAAAGCATTCTGTTTTATACTTTTTAATTAGGTGTTAGAAAGTACAAACTTGGATGTTTTATGTGGCACACATTATTTATACCATTTCGCATCAAACTGATGATACATAAACTGTAAAAATATGATGCAGATATGTTACTTGTGAGTTTCTGTGTTTAAGTCTCAGATACTTTGCCTTTGAAGATTTTAATTCTGTTCGTTTGTTTATATTTTTACCTGGATATGCAGGAAATGCCATTAACTTTATTACTCGAGTTTCTTATGTACACTGATGAATTTCTTTAGCCAACATCTAGGCTCTAGTACTACATGTATTTTACATTTGCATTGTAAAAAAAGACTCCAGTCGGTTGATTATTGTAATAACGACACAATGAAACTTAAATTTACATTCTCACCTGCGAATTGAATGCTGCAAAATGTGATTAGCGTACATACATTTACCTCGTTAATTATTTACAAGAATTAGCTTCTTTTTTTTTGCGTAGTTTTTACTGTTTATTTAGAGGGAAGTTAATTTAAAAGACAATGATTTGCATATTTTTTGCCTCAAGGACACGACGTCAATATTTTTACCACAAGACAAACATCCTCTAAAAATTATTCATAAGGACAAACATTTCTCAAAATTATTCATAAGGACAATAAAACTGCTATCGAGCTAAAACTGATACCTAAAAACTGCTACCGATAATTATAAACTGACACCTAAAAACTGCTATAAATAACTAAAAACTGATACCTACAGAAAGTTGTTTTTCAGAATAAAATATTGAAGGTCTGTCCTTGAGGCTAAAAAGCTGTGAAATTTTGTCTTTGACAATAATTTCCTGTTATTTAAACTCCTCTTCTTTGTTCCTTTATTGCTTAGGCATCTTCATCCATTCAGGGCTCAATTTTTAAAAACCTGAATATTTAACCCTGAATTGATTTGTGAACTTCAGAGTCGGTATCAAACATCTATTAAACGGATGGCTAGCATCGAACACCAATTAAATGGGCGTCTGACATTAGACGCCCATTAAATGGATACTTGGTGCCATATAAAATAGGAGCCTGACACCCATCAATAATTTTAGAAAAAATGTGAAGGCTTGGGCGTTCATTTAATGGACGCCAGGGCTTGGTCGGCGGTCCATTAAATGGATGTCAGGATTTGGACATCCAAGTCCTGTACTGGATCTTGAATATTAATCTTAGTTTTAAGCTTTGAATTCACGATTGGGACCGACCCTAATATTAAACTGTAATAATCCTGTTATTGGAGATTATTGATGATATTAAATTATAATGATAGTTACAATTTAATATGATGAATAGAATGTAATGGAGAGAAAAAAATTGGTGTAAATTTTGTTATTGAAATAAACAATATGCATGGACTTAAATATTGGGTTTAAAATTCATTGTTGGGTGCTTTGGTTAAATAAAATGAAAAATATTGGAATTTAGGTAAATTTTAGTTAGTAAATTTACCAAGTTATGTATAGGATTATTTACTGTATTTTAAATAAGTCAATGTGATAATACTGATAGTTATTGCTAATATTAGCGTTTTATTAAATATAAAAGAAAAAATATGAAGAAAACATGTCTTTTAATAAAATAAAAGATGAAATATATTTTAAAAATAATAGCTGATGGTTAAAAAGAGTTAGAATGATTTATTGCAAATTTATTTGGCAAGAAAGAAATTTTTATTTAGTTGGTTATGTTAATAATGGTGTTTTACACTAAAATTGTGTAAAGTGTTAAATATTGTTAAAAATGAGGTATTATTGTAAAAAAAATAACTTCTAATTGTCAAAAGACATTTTATTTGTTACAATGGATATTTTATTTCAATAAATAAGATGTATGCATTTTATAAGATTTTAAATGTTGAAAATATGTGTGTGGTGTTAAAATTTGTTACATATACATAGTTTTGATTTTCACTAAGTAATTTTTTCTTTTAGATTTAATTGGGTAGAAAGGAGGATCCGTTAGTCTACTATTTAGAATTTTTTGATAAGAACCAAAAATGTACGTACTTTTTTTGGCTTCATCTTCTCGAAATAAACCTACAATAAAAAGAAAGGAAAAAAAATTTCATGGCCATCTTCGTCTAAAAAAAAATCTATTTCTACTCAATTATTGTTGCTAACTACAAAGAGAATCTTCTAAATTAAGAATAGCAAGACTTTATTCAATACAAAAGAGATTTTACCAAATTCTTTAATTGAAATATCAATTGTATGTAACTTTTTTTTCTTCTTTTCTTTTGCTCAGTATGTTCTTGTTTCAGCAATTACAGGTGTTTAGAGCCTCAAATCACCTCAAAAGATTACAACTTTCTCCCAGATCGCTGCTATATCTTGCTAAAACTATTCCGTAAGCAAGGTAAGAGTTTTTTTTACAGCAAGCTAAAGCAAGATATTAAATTTTGTTGTCAACTGTTGCTTGAAATGTCCAATTTATTGAATATGTTTTCTCTTTTGTTGGCAGAAATAATGCTATATTCAAAAAATCATATCTTCTTCAATTTACAGTCAATTGCTCTCAGTTTTTGATATGTTGTAATACTTAGACTAGAAAATTGTTGGTTGAAATCGATCAAAAATTTATCTCTGTTTATTGGTTAAAAATGCAGCATATTCAAAAAATCTTATCTTCTTCAATTTACAGTCAACTGCTTTCAATTTTTGATCTGCTGTAGTAGTTGGATGATAAAATATTTCTGAAAATTTTCATTTTGATTTGTTTTCATAGAGAAAATTGTTGGTTGAAATTGGCTAAAAATTTATCTCTGTTTGTTGGTCGAAAATGCATCATATTCAAAAAAATCATATCCTCTTCAATTTATGGTCAATTGCTCTCAATTTTTAACATGTTGTAGTAGTTGGATGGTAAAATATTTCTGAAAATTTTCATTGAATTTTGATTTATTTTGGTACAGAAAATCGTTGAAATCGATCAAAATCCATCTTTGTTTGTTCGAAAAAACAAGCTGTGATGCCCCATCCTGAGACATACATTAGTAAATAGAATTGCTAAGTAATCATGTCTATTAATGTAGAGAATAGGGCTGATTAAGAATGACTATTATAGTAATACGTTAGTTGAGAGCTAAACATGTCAATTTTGTCTCGATTTTTTTTATTACCTCTAAGTAGTAGACACGTTTAGTCCCTAACTAATGCACACTATAATGGATTTCGAACATTTTAGAAATAATGTAATATACATTCAGATAGAAAACATCAGTCACAGAACAGCAAGCCCAGATAAGAGTAAATATTTAAATACATACATCACCATACATTTCCATAATAACACAACATCCATAAGTAGCAAGGATTACTGAATTACAGGGACATACATCCTACAAAATAATATACAATAAGATAACATAAAAGCAGACGACTCAAAACGACATCCAAGCCAAAATGATAAGTCAAACAAAAGTTATCAAGCTGATCCAAGAAGTGAAGCAATCCAAACTAACCTGCAACTCAGTCTGACCCGAATGAAAAGCACACAGGTCAGGCAAGTTAAACTTATCAGTAATAAGGGTCTCAATAATAATAAGCGGAAGTGAAATATCCATTCCATTGTTTCCAGCGGAACGATATATGGTTCATTATGTTATTTACAAAAAGGAAGCATTAATATTTGTTATAACTTAGACAAAGGGTTCGATAAGTGAGGTATGGAGAATTTATTCTAATATCATCTATAAGGACATATTCATGCACTTAAAAACATAGACGAAGCATCATAAAAATTCATCAAAAATCTCATAACTCATTATAGAACTCAAAAGTGTAACTTCATTGTCGAAATCTCCATAAGTATAATAAACCATTGTCTGTCTTACTCAAGGATAAGAAAATCAACACCATGGGGTGAAATCGAAAATATCAAAACTTCATAGAAATTTGCATGTGCTATTCATCTTGACTAGTATTACAATTATTTGGTACCATACGTCGTGATGACTTGGGGTCATTAACATCTTAGCATGGTGATCATTCTTGATTGACTATAGTGAAATATTGCGATGACACCCAAATCATAAAGTCAGAGCAAAAACATCATGATGATTGGAATCTAGTAATGACATCAAGAACATCGTTATGATTCCACTCGTATACTCGGTTTATAGTACTAATAACATCTTAAACGTGTCACAACTTCTCGAATAAGAACCCAGTGGGTGTTAATGTATGTCCCATACCATACATTCGCACCTATTGGTTTACTAATTTCACAGTCAATGCCACATTAGAAAACATTCATAAAAATCCAAATCAAACATACACCGCCTCGTCTCATTGGCGAGTGTAAAGCACACAACTCATTGTGTATCATACTTTGATGAGTTTAAAGTGGCATCGAGACTTGTCTCATTTCATCAACATGCAAAAATCCATCTTAAACATTAAAACCATCATCAATTCATAAAAAAAATCCCGCCTCATGTTCTCGGCAAGTAAAAATACCATAAAACAATACTTCAAAGCAAATTCGACAGTATAAGTTCGATATTAAGCGATTAGGCGAAAACACATGTTCCATACCATGTATTTTTGTCAAATCGTTTAATTCTCATTCTTATATGCTGAAAATCATCTAAATATGCTAAAATATATTTAGAATAATTTTATAGAGAAAATGAGATTTTTTAAACAAATTTTAGAGATTTTTAAATAGGTTGTTATATAAGGAAAAAAAATCCTTTTATTAAATAGATTTTCTATTTATAAAATACTTTAAAAAAATAATTGCTTAAAAACCCTTGATATGTCTTAAAAATATTTATTTAATTAACCATAATTTATAAAGACATTTCATAAACTTATTCGAAACCAAAATTAATTAAAACCATCGAATTCTTCAAATATCCACATTTATCGATATTTAAATTGAAATAGAATTTAACTAAATTTTGAATTTTAAAAATTTCCAAAATCAAGCGAATCCGTTGTCGGATAAAAAGATTTAAACATTCATCATCAAATTTATTCATACAATATTCAAAATCATCGAAATATGCAGTGAAACAGTTAATGGAAGCGCAAATAGAAGAAAAAGAACAATCTATCAAGCAACTGAGTTTTTGACTAGCTTTAGACAGTAATTTGAGGTACCAAAACAATCCATATTTTAGCTTGCTGCGTTGTACTATGACACGAGGTCTATAACATATTCAAAATTTGGAGCAATTCGTTGCAAATCGAAAGAGTTATGATTTTTCGAACATAGCACTTTTTAGCAAGGAAATAGAGCAATATTTTTGGCTGTTTTGAACCAACGATTTGCTATATCAAAAAAATTCAAAATTCCATGAAAATTTCCAATAATATTTTACCGTCCATCTACTACAACATATAATAAATTGAGAGCACAAATTGAAGAAAATATGATTTGTTGAATATGGTGCATTTTCGATCAATAAACAGAGATAAATTTGTAGATGATTTCAACCAACAATTTCTTCATCAAAACAAATCATACTTCAAGGAAAATTTTCAAAAATATTTTACCACCCAACTACTACAACATATCAAAAATCGAGAGCAGTTGGCCGCAAATTGAAAATGATATTATTTTTTAAATATGGTGCATTTTCGGCCAACAAATAGAGGTAAATTTTTGGTTGATTTCAACTAATAATTTTCTATATCAAAACAAATCAAAATTCAAAGAAAATTTTCAAAAATATCTTACCATCCAACTACTACAACATATCAAAAATTGACAGCAATTGGCTGTAAATTAAAGAAGATATGATATTTAGACCATAGCGTTATTTCAGCTAACAAAAGAGAAAACATATTCAATAAATTGGGCATTTCAAGAAAAATTTGATATTTTGCTTTAGCTTGCTATAAGAAAACTTTTATCTTGCTTACTGAATAGTTTTAGCAAGATATAGCAGCAATTTGGGAGAAAGTTGTGATTTTTCGAGGCGATTTGAGGCTCTAAACACCTGTAATTGCTGAAACAAGAACATGAGAGCAAAAGGAAAGAAGAAGAAAAAAGTTACAGACAATTGATGTTTCAATTAAAGAATTTGATGAAATCACTTTTGTATCGGATAGAGATTATCTCGCTATTCTTAATTTAGAAGATTTTCTTTGTAGTTAACAACAAAAATTGAGTAGAAATAGATTTTTATTTCAGAAGAAGATGGCCATGAATTTTTTTTCCTTTCTTTTTACTGTAGGTTTATTTTGAGAAGATGAAGCCAAAAGAAAGTACGTACATTTTTGGTTCTCATCGGAAAATTCTAGATAGTAGGCTAATGGATCCTCCTTCCTACCCAATTAAGCCCGAGAGAAAAAAATTACTTAGTGAAAATGAAATATATATTACTTATTTTAACACTATACACACATATTTTCAACATTTAAAGTCATATAAAATGCATACATCTTATTGTATTGAAATAAAATATCCATTGTAACAAAATAAAATCTCTTTTAACAATTAAAAGTTATTATTTAAAATCAAACCCCATTTTTAACATTATTTAACACTTTACACAATTTTCGTGTAAAACAAATTTTTAACACAACAAACTAAATAAAAATTTCTTTCTTGCTACATAAATTTGCAATAAATCATTCTAACACTTTTTAACCATCAAATATTATTTTCATACCATATTTCATCTTTTATTTAAAAAGACATGTTTTATTCATATTTTTCCTTTTATATTTATTAAAAGGCTAGTATTAGCAATAAATATAAATATTATCACATTGACTTAATTAAAATACAGTAAATGACTAATTTTACACCAATACCTCAAAATAAAGTTTTTTAAAAAAAAACTTTATTTCCATTAATTTGGATTTATATCAACAATTAAATATTGAAATACATCACTTGGTAAATTTATTAACTTAAATCTATCTAAATTCCAATAATTTTCTTTTTATTTAACCAAAACATCCAACAATGAATTTTTAACCCAATATTTAACTCCATACATATTGTTTATTTGAAATACATAATTTAAACCAAATTTACTTCTCCATTACATTCTATTCACCATATTAAATCATAACGATCATTATAATTTAATATCATTAGTAATCTACAATATCAACGTTATTACAGACTTCCTCTCTTATAAAAATTGCGTCCTCGCAATTTCTGGAGGAAATCTGCATTCAACACAATTTATTTCATCAAACAAAGAAATTTAGATAGATTAAATGAAAATTTTCTTACCTTCAGAGTGAGAAGATAAGAAATCAGGATACGACCGCTTGCTGAATTCTCTGGTTTCCCAAATGCAGTCATTGGGATTATCAGACCACTGAATCTTCATGAGCGGGACACTCCTGTTATGAAGGCGTCTAGTCTCCAAAGCAAGAACTCTCAAAGGATGCTGCACATAAGATAGATCAGGAGAGACTTCCAACTTGTCTAAAGCACGAGTATCAAGCACAAAATCTGAATCTCGTAGACACTTCCTTAACTGAGAGTCATGGAATACGTCATGAACTCTAGAAAACTGATCGGGAAGTGCTACACGATAAGCAACCGGACCGATACGCTCTGCAATAGGAAATGAACCAATATAGCGTGGTGCCAATTTCTTGGTCCGGCTAAAGCGTACCATTCCTTTCAGAGGAGAAGCTAGAATAAAAACAAGGTCACCCAGTGAGAATTCAAGAGGCCTCCTACGGTTGTCTGCGTAGGATTTCTTGCGACTCTGTGCCTCTTTCATTCTCTTACGAATAAGATGGATCTTCTCAGATGATTCTCGAATAGATTCGGGGCCTAAAATAAGATTTTATCCCGACTCAAGCTAACAAGATGGAGAACGACACAGCCTTCCATATAAGGCTTCAAAAGGAGCCATGCCGATACAAGATTGGTAGCTATTATTATAAGCAAACTCAACTAGAGGAAGATGATCCTCCCAGCTACCACCAAAATCCAAGATACGTGCACGAAGCAAGTCTTTCAAAATATGGTTCACCTGTTCAGTCTGTCCATCAGACTGTGGGTGATAAGCTATGCTAAGATTAAGCTTCGTGCCTAAAGCTTGTAGGAGACTCTGCCAAAAGTGACTCATGAAAAGAGGATCACGATCACACACAATATATGAAGGGACACAGTGCGATCGCACGATCTACTTAATATATAGCTTAGATAAAAGAGATGTCGTCCTATTCGACTTAATCGGAATAAAATGTGCGGACTTGGTGAGACGGTCCACAACAACCCAAATACTGCTATGGCCTGACATCGAACGAGGTAAGCCATCAATGAGCTTCTCCTTTGAAAGTTCTGGGTCTGGCTCTGAATATGAGCTTGTAACCAAGTGGGGCAACAAAATGGTGGAATGCTGGGTCATGTTATGGGATTTGGGTACTTAGCACACATTGCTGGCCTGCCCGATTCAAGTTGGTGAGAGGCTTGTGTGGTTAGGCCTGAGGGTCTGACGACGCTTGCCATGGTATAGGAGGCAATGCGTTAGGCTGGTCATAGAGCAGCGAAAACTCCTTGCTCTCAACGTTGGATGGTAAAATACTTTTGGAAATTTTCATTGAATTTTGATATGTTTTGATATAGAAAATTGTTGGTTGAAATCGGCCAAAAATTTATCTCTTTTTATTGGCCGAAAAAGCATAATTTTCAAAAAATCACATCTTCTTCAATTTACAGCCAATTGCACCCAATTTTTGATATTTTGCAGTAGTTGGACTGTAAAATATTACTGGAAATTTTCATGTAATTTCAATTTTTTTTGATATAGCAAATCGTTGGTTCAAAACAGCCAAAAATCCTGCTCTATTTTTCTTGCTGAAAAGTGCTATGTTCGAAAAATCATAACTCTTTCCATTCGCAGCGAATAGCTCCAAATTATGGTTATGTTATAGTTCTCGTGTCGTATTATAACGCGGTAAAATTTCGCAGAAATCTGGGTTGTTTTGATACCCTAAATTACTGTCCAAAGTAAGCCAAAAACTCAGTTGCTTGGTAGATTGTTCTTTTGCTTCTATTTGCGCTTTCGTTAACGGTTTCACTGCATATTTCGATGATTTTGAATATTGTATGAATAAGTTTGATAAAGAATGTTTAAGTCTTTTTATCCGACAACGAATTGGCTTGATTTTGGAAATTTTTAGAATTTAAGTTCTATTTCAATCTAAATACCGATAAATGTCGATATTTGAAGAATTCGATGTTTTTAATTGATTTTGGTTTCGAATAAGTTTCTAAAAATTATTTATAAATTATGGTTAATTAAATAAACATTTTAAAGACATTTTAAAGGGTTTTTAAGCAATTATTTTTTTAAAATATTTTATAAATAGATAATCTAACTGATAAATGGATTTTTTTCCTTATATAACTTATTTAAAAATCTCTAAAAATTATTTAAAAATTCCGTTTTCTCTATAAAGTTATTCTAAATATGATTTAGCCTATTTAGATGATTTTTGGCATATAAGAATGATAATTAAATGATTTAACAAAAATACGTGGTGTAAACCATGTGTTTTCGCCTAATCGCTTAATATCAGACTTGTATTGTCGAATCTGCTTTGAAGTACTGTTTTATGATATTTTTACCTGACATAAGACGGGATTTTTATGATGGATTGATGATGGTTTTGATGTTTAAGATGGATTTTTACTTTTCGATGAAATGAGACAAGTCTTGATGCCACTATAAACTCATCAAAGTATGAGACACAATGAGTTGGGTGCTTGACATTCGCCAACGAGATGAGGCGGTGTATGTTTGATTTGGATTTTTATGAATGTTTTCCAATGTGGCATTGAATGAAGACTAGTAAACCAATAGGTGCGAGTGTATGGTATGGGACATACATTAACACCCACTGGGTTCCTATTGGAGAAGTTCTGACACATTTAATATGTTATTAGTACTATAAACCGAGTATACGACAGGAATCATTACAATGTTCTTGATGTCATTACTAGAATCCAATCATCGTGATATTTTCGCTCGGATTTTATGATGTGGGTGCCATCGCGATAGTCGACTATAGTCAGTCAAGAATGATCACGATGCTAAGATGTTAATGACCCCAAGTCATCACGACGTATGGTACCAAATAATTGTAGTACTAGTCAAGATGAATAGCATGTACAAATTTCTGTGAAGTTTTGATATTTCCGGTTTCACCCCATGGGTTTGATGATTTTCTGATCCTTGAGTAAGACAAAGATAATGGTTTATTATATTTATGGAGATTACGACAGTGAAGTTACACTTTTGACTTCTAAATGAGTTATGATATTTTTGATGAATTTTTATGATGCTTCCTCTATGTTTCTAAGTGCATGAATATGCCATTATAGATGATATTAGAATAAACTCTCCATACCTCACTTATGGAACCCTTTATCTAAGTTAGAAGAAATATTAATGCTTTTCTTTTGTGAATAACATGATGAACCGTATATCGTTCCGTTGGCAACAATGAAATGGATATTTCACTTCCGCTTATTATTATTGAGACCCTTACTACTGATACGTTTAGCTTGCCTGACCCGTGTGCTTTTCACTCAGGTTAGACCGAGTTGCAGGTTAGTTTGGATTTCTTCACTTCTTGGATCAGCATGATAGCTTTTGTTGGACTTATCATTTGGCTTGGATGTCGTTTTTGAGTCGTCTGCTTTAATGTTATCTTATTGTATATTATTTTGTGGGATGGGTGTACATGTGATTCAGTAGTCCTTCCTACTTATGTATGATGTATTATTATGCAGATGTATGGTGATGCATGTATTTATATATATACTCTGTTTTAGGTTTGCTGTTCTGTGACTGATATTTTCTATCTGCATGTATATTACATTATTTCTGAAACGGTCCGAAATCCACCATAGTGTACATTAGTTAGGGACTAAGCGTGTCTACCACTAATAAGGTAATGAAAAAAAATCGAGACAAAATTGACATGCTTAGCTCTTAACTAACGTATTACTATGATGGTCGCCCTTAACCAACCCTATTCTCTGCATTAGTTGACATGATTACTTAGTAATTCTTTTTACTAATGTAGGTCTCGGGGTGGGGCATCACAGCTTGGTATCAGAGCTGTGATGCCCCACACCAATACCTATATTAAAAAAGAGAATTACTAAGTAATGCTGTCTACTAGTGCAAAGAATAGGGCTGGTTAAGGGCGACCATCCTAGTAATACGTTAGTTAAGAGCTAAGCATGTCAATTTTGCCTCGATTTTTTTTCATTACCTCACAAATGTTAGAATGCTTAGTCCCTAACTAATGCACACTATGGTGGATTTTGGACCATTTCGAAAGTAATGTAATATACATGCAGATAGAAATCATCAGTCACAGAACAGTAAACCCAGATCATAGTATATATATAAATACATACATCACCATACATCTCCATAATAATACATCATACATAAGTAGTAAGGACTACTGAACCACATATACACCCATCCCAAAAATAATATACAATAGGATAACATAAAAGCAGACGACTTAAAAACGACATCCAAGCCAAAATGAGAAGTCCAACAAAAGCTATCAAGCTGAACCAAGAAGTGAAGCAATCCAAACTAACATCCAACTCGGTCTGACCCGAGTGAAAAGCACACGGGTCAGGCAAGCTAAACTTATCGGTAGTAAGGGTCTTAATAATAATAAGCGAAAGTGAAATATCCATTCCGTTGTTGCCATCGGAACGATATATAGTTCACCATGTTATTCAAAAAAGGGAAGCATTAATATTTCTTCTAACTTAGATAAAGGGTTCCATACGTGAGGTATGGAGAGTTTATTCTAATATCATCTGTAAGAGCATATTCATGCACTTAGAAACATAGAGGAAGCATCATAAAAATTCATCAAAAATCTCATAACTCATTATAGAACTCAAAAGTGTAACTTCATTGTCGAAATCTCCATAAACATAATAAACCATTGTCATTGTCGAAAGTCCAACTACTGCAACATATCAAAAATTGGGAGCAATTGGCTATAAATTAAGAAGATACGATTTTTTGAAAGTGATGCTTTTTCGACCAACAAACAGAGATAAATTTTTGGCCGATTTCAACCAACAATTTTCTGTATCAAAGCATATCATAATTCAATGAAAATTTTCAAAAATATTTTACCATTCAACTACTACGACATAACTAAACTTGAGAGAAATTGGCTGTAAATTGAAGAAGATATGATTTTTTGAATATGGTGCATTTTCGTCCAATTAACAGAGATAAATTTTTGGCCGATTTCAACCAATAATTTTCTATATCAAAACGAATCAAAATTCAATGAAAATTCTAGAAATATTTTACCATCCAACTAATACAACATATCAAAAATTGAGAGCTATTGGCTGTAAATTGAAGAAGATATGATTTTTTGAATATGGTGCATTTTCGGCCAACAAACTGAGATAAATTTTGGCCGGTTCAACCAACAATTTTCTATATCAAAACAAATCAAAATCCAATGAAATGTTCAGAAATATTTTACAGTCCAACTAATACAACATATCAAAAATTGTGAGCAATTGACTGTAATTTGAAGAAGATATAATTTTTTGAACATAGCATTATTTCAGCCCACAAAAGAAAAAACCTATTCAATAAATTAGGCATTTCAAGCAACAATTGATAGCAAAATTTGATATTTTGCTTTAGCTTGTTGTAAGAAAACTCTAACCTTACTTACCGAATAGTTTTAGCAAGATATAGAAGCGATTTGGGAGAAAGTTGTGATCTTTTGAGGCGATTTGAGGCTCTAAACACTTGTAATTGCTGAAATAAGAACATGCGGAGCTAAAGGAAAGAAGAAAAAAAGTTGCAGACAATTGATATTTCAATTAAAGAATTTAATGAAATCTCTTTTGTATTGGAAAGAGATTGTCTTTCTATTCTTAATTTAGAATATTTTCTTTGTAGTTAGCAACAAAAATTGAGTAGAAATAGATTTTTTAGATGAAGATGGCCATGAAATTTTTTCTCCTTTTTTTTACTGTAGGTTTATTTTGAGAAGATGAAGCCGAAAGAAAGTATGTACATTTTTTGTTCTCATCAGAAAATTATAGATAGTAGGCTAATGGATCCTCCTTTCTACCCAATTAAGCCCAAGAGAAAAAAATTACTTAGTGAAGATCAAAACTATGTATATATGTTACTTATTTTAACACTAAACACACATATTTTCGACATTTAAAGCCATATAAAATGCATATATCTTATTGTATTGAAATAAAATATCCATTGTAACAAAATAAAATCTCTTTTAACAATTAAAAGTTATTCTATTATAATAAAACCCCATTTTTAACAATATTTAACACTTTACACAATTTTAGTGTAAAACACCATTTTTAACATAACAAACTGAATAAAAAAAATTTCTTGCCAAATAAATTTGCAATAAATCATTCTAACACTTTTTAACCATCAACTATTATTTTTAGACCATATTTCATCTTTTATTTTATCAAAAGACATGTTTTCTTCATATTTTTCCTTTTATATTTAATAAAAGGATAATATTAGGAATAACTATCAATATTATCACACTGACTTAATTAAAATACAGTAAATGACTAATTTCACTCCAATACCTCAAAATATTTTTAGAACATTATTTTGGATTTATTTTAACAATTAAATGTTGAAATACATCACTGGGTAAATTTATTAACTCAAATTTACCTAAATTCTAATATTTTTCATTTTATTAACCAAAACACCTAACAATGAATTTTAAACCCATTATTTAACTCCATACATATTGTTTATTTGAAATACACAATTTAAACCATATTTATTTCTCCATTACATTCTATTCACCATATTAAATTATAACTATCATTATAATTTAATATCATTAGTAATCTCCAATACCAGGGTTATTACACACTCCCCTTTTATAAAAATTGTGTCCTCGCAATTTCTAGAGGAAATATATATTCAACACAATTTATTTCATCAAACAAAGGAATTTAGATAGATTAAATAAAAAATTCTTACCTTCAAAGTGAGAAGATAAGAAACCAGGATACGATCGCTCGATGAATTCTCTGGTTTCCCAAGTGCAGTCATTGGGATTATCGGACCATTGAATCTTCATGAGTGGGACACTCTTGTTTCGAAGGCATCTAGTCTTCGAAGCAAGAACTCTTAAAGGATGCTGCACATAAGATATATAGGAGAGACTTCAAACTTTTCTAAGGCACGAGTATCAAGCACGGAATCTGAATCTCGTAGACACTTCCTTAACTTAGAAACGTGGAATACGTCGTGAACTTCAGAAAACTAATCGGGAAGTGCTACACGATAAGCAACCAGACCGATACGCTCTTAATAGGAAACGACCCAATATAGCATGGTGCCAATTTCTCGTTCTGGCTAAAGCATACCACTTCTTTTAGAGGAGAAGCTCGAATAAAAACAAGGTCGAGAATTCAAGAGGCCTCCTATGGTTGTCTACATAGAATTTCTGGCGACTCTATGCCTCTTTCATTCTCTCACGAATGAGATGGATCTTCTCAGATGACTCTTGAATAGATTTGGGGACTAAAATAAGCTTTTCCCCTGACTCAAGCCAACAAGATGGAGAATGACACGGTCTTCCATATAAGGCTTCAAAAGGAGCCATGCTGATAGAAGATTGGTAGATATTATTATAAGCAAACTCAACTAGAGGAAGACGATCCTCCCAGCTACCACCAAAATCCAAGATACAAGCACGAAGCAAGTCTTCCAAAATACGGTTCACTCGTTAAGTTTGTCCATCAGACTGTGGGTGATAAGCTGTGCTAAATTAAGCTTCATGCATGAAGCTTACTGGAGACTTTGCCAAAAGTGACTCTTGAAAAGAGGATGACGATCACACACAATAGATGAAGGGACACCGTGTAATCGCACGATCTTCTTAATATATAGCTTCAATAAAAGAGATGCCGTCCTATTCCACTTAATAGGAATAAAATGTGCGGACGTGATGAGACGGTGCACAATAGCCCAAATACTGCTATGGCCTGACCTCGAACGAGGTAAGCCATCAATGAGCTTCTCCTCAGTTGGATCTGGGTTTGGTTGGTTATTACCACCGTTTCATCAAAGACTTTTCTCATATCGTGCTTCCATTGACTAGCCTTACGAGGAAAGGCGTTCGATTCATTTGGTCCGATAAGTGTGAGGCTTCTTTTCAGAAATTAAAGGAGCTTTCCACTAATAACTCCCATCCTTGTGGTTCCTGAAGGGAACCAAGATCTTATCGTTTATACCGATGCCAGTCATAATGGCCTCGGTGCTGTTCTTATGAAGAGAGATCGGGTAGTTGCCTATGCTTCTAGGCAATTGTGTCCGAATGAGGTTCGGTATGCTACCCATGATTTAGAGCTTGCAGCCATTGTCTTTGCTTTGAAGATTTGGCGTCATTATCTTCTCGGAGATCACTTCATTCTTTTTACCAACCATAAGTCTTTGAAATATCTATTCTCTTAGAAGGAGCTTAATATGAGGCAGCAATGTTGGCTTGAATTTCTCACCTCATATGATTTTGATATTCAGTATACCCCGGGAAAGGGTAATCGTGTGGTAGATGCGCTTAGCCGCAAGCATTCAACTGTTGTTTCTATGATGTTAGACGAATGGGATGTCCTTGAAACTTTATCTTATTGTGATATTCGTGATCTAGGGGTGGACCTGTGGGTCACAGTTAATATAATGTAATATATACAGAACAGTATATGAGATACCATACATCTGATATAATACATCTATATACATCATCCCTTAATCATAATCAGTTTCACCTTGACCTGACCTTGTCCCTATACTTGTTTTGTTTCGTGTCCCTTTTTAATTCCTTTGGGGTAGATAGAAAGGAATATGTTTAGGAATGTTAATTATATTCCGTAGTATTCCTTAAATTTTGCACATGAATTGCTAATATATCTGTTTACCCTGTGAATAATCCTATCTTATCTTATCTTTCAACTATGTCGGGCAGAGGAAGAGGACGCTCTTCGACGGCGGGACCGTCCAGTGGTTCTCATTCTGAAGGCGTATATATGTCTACCGACCAGATCCTTGAGCTTATTAGAAGCACTCAGCCTCCCACTCCATCTCACTCTTCTCCTCCGTGCAAATCCACGTTTGCGCGCATGTGTAGCGATTTCACACATCTTGGTGGCAAGATCTTTGAAGGCATCAAGACGGTTTTAGATGTTGAGGCATGGCTTAGTTCTTCTGAGTGTATCTTTAGTCGTATGGAGATCTCTAGTCATCACCAAGACCTTGTAGCATCTAGTATGTTGCAAGAACGAGCTTTACATTGGTATGATCTACTTGTTGCTGAGAATGATGAGTCCACTCTAGAGTGGGATCAGTTCCGTGAGAGATTCGAACTAAAGTTTATTCCAGAATCCGAGAAGGTTATTCTTGCTCGACGTTTCCTTGATTTCAAACAAGGAAAGTCGATCGTTTCTGAATATGTTGCACCCTTTGAAGCCTTGTCTAAATATGGTCTCGAGCACATCTCTACTCCTTATAAGAAGAATCTTAAGTTCGTCTCCGGGCTTAAGGAATATCTGAAGAAGTCCCTCATGCTTTTCCTTGAGCTCACCTTTGAAAAGCTTATAGATGCGGCACTTCAACTTGAAGTGGTTGAGAAGGAGAAAGATAGCGATGATGAGGGTAATGTTCGGGGAAACCCGAATAAGAAGAAGTTTTTTCGCAAGCCGAAGCAATTCCATTCAAGAAGAAGAAACATAGGGGATTTTCTTCTCAGTCTCATTGTACTCCTTCAACTAAGCCTTTTGCATACTTCAATTGTGGTGCACCTGACCATCCAGTGAGGAAGTGTCCCAAGCCTAAGCGTTGTCTCTATTGTAAGAAGGAGGGACATTTGTTTTCAGCTTGTCCCAAAAAGGAGAAGGGTTCTTGTCAGGGTCATCTTAGTGCAGCTACTACTTCTAGAGATTCTTCTTAGCCTCGAGGTACTTTTCCTTCCATTCTAGAGGGCTCTATTTTATTCCATGATCGTTATATTAGAGTGCTTTTCGATACGGGTGCATCTCACTCATTCGTATCGAAGGAACTCGTTGATGCTTTGCAGTTAGATGTTTCTTATATGCTTACTTCTTTACGGATTGTGAATCCTATCGAAGGATCTGCAACTCTTAGTTTGCTTTATGATGATGTTGAGTTTTTGATTTGTGGCTTTTCTTTCCGTGCGAGTCTGAACGTTATTCCTTTTCTTGGATTTGATATGATATTGGGAATGGACAGGCTAGTTCGATATGAGGCCAGGATTCTATATTTGGAGCGAGTCTTATATATTCGACATCCTGATTCTTCTGTTCAGTTATCTCTTTCACTTCGTGATTCTGATTGTGATTCCATGTCTTCTTTATTTTCCCTTAATTCTCGAGACGACGATGATGATGTATCCCTTATTCCTATCGTTTGCGACTTTTCAGATTTACTCAAGCCCGTTTCTGGTTTACCTTCTAAGAGAGCTTTTGAGTTCCGTATTGATCTTATTCTCGATGCACAGCTAGTTAGTCGTCCTCCCACGAGGATGTCTACACGAGAGAATGAGGAACTCAAAAAGCAACTTCTCGAGCTTGAAGCCAAGCATTTTATTCATTCTAGTTCTTCACCGTGGGGAGCCACGGTAGTATTTACACTACATCAAATAAGTGATTTTGCAACATTTTATATCTGTCAATTGCTAACACTTATAAACATCACAGACCGCTAACAGTAAAAAAGTGTTAGGATACCTAAAAAGTGTTAGTAAAAATAAATAGTCTTCTGCATTAATTTTGTCAACGCATATAAGTGTTACAACAGTCGGTAAAAATGTAAATAATTTAATAACAAAAGGAGTCCTTTGTAATTTGTAAATGCAATCCCCTTTCCCACGCTTGCTAGTCAGATTTTGGCCGCCAAAAATGTAATTTAGGGTTTCCTCTCCTCACCAAAAAACCAACGTCTTCTTCTCCCTCAATCGCAGCCCAGAAATTATTTCAGCCGCGTTTTAGAATCCTCTTCTCCCTCAATTGCAAACCCAATACCTATTTACCTCTTCAGCTCAATATCTTTCCCTAATTCCTTCTATCTAAATCATGAATCGTATTTAAAAAATATCGAGCAGAGGCGACCAAGAAGAGAGAGACGCGGTCGCAAGTTGCTCTACTCCGGTGGCACCATCAGCATCCAAGGAGGAGGAGAGCGATGCGTGCGCTTGCGATCTAGAGATGTATCTCTACCTCTTGCAGTAAAATATGTTCCTACAGCTTCTGGCCTAAAGATTTTCTTCATTTTAGGTAACTCGTTTCAGTTCAAATGAACTTGGATTTCACTGATTTACTGGTCCCTATTAATCAGTATATTTTATCCTTTCCTTTCCCAACTAAAAAAGTGAATGACGATGATGGTCTTGTTCGACCATTGGAAGAAAAGGTAGTAAAGAAAAAAAGTAAAAGTTGAATGAACAAAATACAATGTGAAAATGCGAAGTCAGATATTGAAAGAATGGGAAAATGATGGTTTATTGACAAGGATGGTGATGAAGTTTGATATTTGAACAATCTATCTTAAAATTTCTATAGTTTTTCGTAAATGTGTGCTAGTAGCTTATGTTAGGTAGTTGAATTCCTCTTTATGTTTGTTTAGTTATAATAATTTGCAATAAATTATTCTATGTTTGTTTTATGGATGTTTTTAAATGTTTCCTTCTTTTATTTGTAATAGTATTCTCCACATATTTATTGTGATCTCCGAGCGAATACTGTACATCCAATCTGCTTTTCTTGTATTTATATACAACCAGCATTATATATATACAATTAATGAAACAATGTGTCATAGTTTAGTAAGTAACTTTTGTTGACTCACACATTTACCGGTATACAAATGATTGTTATTTTGTTGTACAACCAATGGCTGTAAATTTGGAGTTTTTCTAATTGATTTTGCATGGCCAGTAAAGGCTGATATGCTTTTATTTCTATCCATCAAAGCTGCGTTACTCGTATTTCATATATACTCTCTGCTTACTACTTGTTAATATAGCTTGATCTATAAGTTGAAAATGGGCTTAGCCCAAGGCCCATATCAATACGCAGCTGCTTGTAATATGTGAAAACTGAAGGATGTGTTAAGTCAACCGCAAATCAGACTAAAATATATGTGTACGTAGTAAACTTTACAAGTGCCTTGGTCATATATACATAGCAGTGTTGAGTCATACAAAATCATTATTATTTCCATATTACTTGTGTGTGAAGAAACTAAACTTAACAGATAAAAAATTACATAGTCTAGGTTTATGTGCTCAGGTCATTCATTGTAAATGTTTAATAAAAAACAATTCAATACATTAGCCGGAGGCAAACAAAACTGAATCCATAGTTTGTTATTGACGAGAAGATGAATTTGGTTTGGTGTCTAAAAGGACACAAACCCTATATTTGATATTAGCTCTCTGTAGAAGAGAATTAAAGGGTTATTATGACTTGTGTAATTTTGAAATCATAACTTCTTACTTATAATGTTGTCATTTTCTAATTTGGTCTTTTAATAAATTAAAATGTTGCGGTATCTACATATTAATACCATAATAATTAGATTTTTAACCCTTTTATCTTTAGTGTAAATTTAATCATTTAATTAGGCTTTACATCAGAATAGCACAACATATTTTATTTTAAATGTGCGACACATATTGAAATATTCCAACAATTATGTACTTCTGTTTCTGTTTTCATATCTTTGATTTAGTAATATAATTAAAATTAATATTTTTCAGATATGGATATATGCAAGAGCAAAAAGATTTTCGATAGAAAACAGAATCCGAAGGCATATATGATCTGTTGACTGGCAAGTGGTGGATGTTTGAGGCAAATGGCTGTAGTTTGGTATGTGCAGATATGCACAGTCTAGCTAGCAATTTGTCAGTGTTGCAGTGCTGAATGGGGAGGAACTGAGCAGGGTAAAAAGTTGGATTGTGAATTGATTATTCGGTGAATAAGATGTGAAGTTGGCAGTGGAAGTTTTAGCTAAAGAGGATGTTGGGGGTACTGTGGAGTAAATGTTTGTGATTTAATGATGGTGGCTGTTGTTTCAGCGAATGAAGGTGATGAGTTGAAGGCTGATGAGTGGATATGGCAGTAAGACTGTAGGCAGTGGTGGTTTGTATGTTGTAGTAGGAGCAGTGAGGAGAAGAGTTGGTTTGATGGTGGAGTTTTATGGTGGAAGCTTGCTTGTTGTAGATGAGTAGTGGTGATGGTGTCTTTGGATGTAACATAGTGAATTGGGTGATGAAGGTGAGGTGTTTGGAGCTGTTTGGCGCCAGAGAAAATGTGATATGTAGTGTAGTATGAATAATGTTCGAACAGGGGAAGTAGCAGGTCGTTGTGGATCAGAGGAAGTATGTGGCTCGTTTGCAAGTGCACAAGCACAATGATGCAGTTTCTGGTGGAAGTTCACAAGCACAGTGAAGATATGTTGCAGTGGAGTTTGATTACTGTCGCAGTGGAGTTGTGGGGTTTGGAGAATTGTGATCGAGTTGATGAGGGTTTTTGTAGTTATGGAATGGTCAGAGAGAATTGTGGTGAACTGTTAGCAGAGTGAATATAGGGTGCACAATTTTGTTTGGAGAAGTTTCTATGAGGTAAGATGAAGGGGTTGTGTTGTAGATATGCAGGGAAGTTAACAGAGCAAGTGACAGTGTTGTATTGTGCAAGTGCGCACAGTGTAGTATTACAGTAAAGGTTGATTCTGTAGTTCTATCACATGATTATATGAGAATCTATCTTCAAATCAATGGCGTCCATAGAAAATCCAATAAATTCGACAGTCGGAGACCAACTCGTGCTCACCTACCCCAACGATGATGACGTGGCAACTGGATTAGCTTCTTACGTTGCAGATCTGTCGAAGAAGTACGCAGAAGAGAGAGAGGCTTTTACTGTCGTTTTATCCGGTGGGTACCTCATAGCTTGCCTCAGGTAACAGCGATTTAATTCAAGTTCTGTATTGTTTTTGTTATTCTCAGAAAATTTTGTTATTTTTTGACGTAACTACTAACGCAGGAAATTGCTAAAAAATCCGTATGTTAATGACGTTGATTGGGCGAAATGGCACGTGTTTTGGGTTGATGAGAGGGTTGTGCCTAAGACGCATAATGATAGTAATTACAAACTTGCCTGTGATGGATTTTTGAATAAGGCACGTTTCCATAATCTGATAGTTCAGTTGCTCTCGATTTGGAAGTAGGTGTTGCCGTAAGGGGTGTGAGGGAGCATGCACGCTGCATGAGAGGAGCATGCACGACTTCAGCTAAGGGTACATGCATCCTGGTATGTATACATAATTCGGTTTTGAGCTGTTACCTCGTATTTACTTTCATGTTTTTATAATGGTATGTGTACTGTAGTTGTTTGAGCTGATTGTTAATGCATCCTATATATCCGATGAACAAAAGGCAACAATTTGCAGTAGATTAGGTGAAACCGATAAGGTATGTTTTATTTCATGTATAATTTTTAACTTGATACATGTGTAGCAAGTAAGAAAATAAAGTGAGAAATGACAACGTACAGTTATATTATATACTGGAGCAGCTTAATTTGCAAATGCATACCTAGATAAAATAACCAGAGTATTCATAAAACTTTGAAGTTCCCTTAGCAATTTCAAGTTCTAAGATTGATTTTACTAATGCCATATTATGATCTTTTTTCGTGTTTTTTACTTCTCTTAATGAGCTTTCACTCTCATTGCGTTATTTTAAGTTGAATCTGAGTATTCATGGGCTGTAAATGTTGAAGAGGTTTCTAACCATGTATATGGCAATTTTATTTGTAATATTATAGGTATGTAAGATAGCAAGGCCTCAAAGGCATATAAAGATGCTAAATGATATTTGCCTTCTTGGTTATTTATAGGTTAAAGGTAAGATATTTGCCATCTATACTTTCAACTGTCTTTGTTTGCATATTTAATTTTTAACTATCCAATCTGTGTTCACACTTTTAGAATGTAACGTATTGAATTTATAACTTTACTGTTTGCATATTGAATCTACAACTTACTGTCCGTGTTTGTGTATTGTTTTAACTTATGATGAGATTTTCATGTCTGAATGCAAATGGATTCATATGTAGTTTATACTAGTTAATTATGTACCATTTTTGCTAGAAACTTTTTGTACATGTTCTTATTGTTGATTAATAAACTTGTCAACACGTAATTAAGCTTTTACGAAGAAAACACTACTTGTAGCAAAGAATTGGTACTTGACTTTAATCGTACTTATTGAGTGACAGTAGTATCTATCCTGAAGTTCTCTGCCCTTCTTATCATGACCATTAACATTTGACATGATAATATGTGTAAGATTTTATAGGCTTGGGATTCCAAAAAGAACTCAACTTTTTGTTAATTCCTTATCAAAATTCTTCATTAATAAATTTGCACCTTTTTTCCTTCAGAAAATATCGGACATAGCTCACGCAAATGGAGCTCTAGTTTGTGTGGATAATACGATCATGTCTCCAGTATTGTGTAAGCCATTAGAATTTGGAGTAGGTTTGTGATTCTTACAGTAAGTTCTTGAATGTCTTACTCTTGTTACTACTTTTTGTTACATTTTATTTATTTTATTGATGCACAGATATTGTTATGGAGTCGGCCACAAACTGAGCATGTAGCAAAATCGATGCAAATTGGGTTTGCAGCAAATGCTAATTGAGTTTGATTAACATGTATTTTGCATACTAAGTTTGCGAATTCATAAATACAAAAAAAATTAGAACCTGAGTTGTAACTTATTCTTTAACCTTTTGATTTTGAAGATATAAGTTTTTATCGAGTGTTTATATTAAATGCAAGAACTTGAAGAAGGACGCTTTGGATTGTTGTATTAGACGTTGAAGAATATTCAAAATCATTAGAGTTTGAAGTGGATGATCAAGAATGATTAGGTTAACCGTAAGTTAAACTTTAAGTGTATTTTGAAAAAAAATTGAAGCTTATGTTGTAATAATATCTGAATATATGGCATTGTGGTATTTTAGATATGTAAATAATTGTTTATGATATATTATACTACATTTGTAGAGCGTTTAAACTTTGCATTGAATATGTATGATGAATTATTTGTGATATGGAAACCATTATTTGCAGAGTGTTTATATTTAAACTTTGCGTTTAAGATTTGGTATATATATGTGTGTTACTAAATAATCATTTTCCAACACTTATAAGCGTTACCGTATATTTCTGTACCAACACTTATAAGTGTTACCATATATTTCGTTACCAACACTTATAAGTGTTACCGTATATTTCTGTACCATCACTTATAAGTGTTACCGTATGTACCAACACTTATAAGTGTTAGTAATACGTACGGTTGTAATACTTATAAGTGTTACAAATTTGGCCGTTCCATTCCTCACTGTCCATTAGCAACACTTAAAAAGTGTTGCTGAAATTATTTGTAACACTTATAAATGTTAGAATTTGCCTGTTTTGGTGTAGTGTTATGAAGAAGTCCTATGAGACTCTTAGGCTTTGCGTTGACTATCACAAGCTTAATGAGTAAACCATCAAGAATCATTATCCTTTACCGAGGATCGACGACAGGTTCGATTAGTTAAGTGGTGCTAAGGACTTTTTGCAGTTAGACCTTGCCACTGGTTTTTATCAGCTTCGAGTCGCAGAAGATAGTATTCTTCTCACTGCATTCTGCACTCGCTATGGTTCTTATGAGTGGCTCGTCATGCCGTTCGGATTGACGAATGCACCTGCCTACTTTGTTGATCTTATGAATCGAGTATTCCAGGAATATCTCGATAAGTTCGTGCTTGTTTTCATTGATGACATTCTAGTATATTTGATGTCATGACCAGAATTTCAGCGTTCGAAAATTGACACCCGTACTTCACTTGTACTCTAATGCCGCAGATTCAACCGTTGAAATCCGATTCGTGCCGGACCTTATAACACATTAAGTACAACAACACAGCAGAAGAAAATGAATAATTATATTGATATACAACATTAGTTACAACATAATGATACAAGTGATATCAATACAATATCAGAGATAGACAAAAGCGGAAGAAACAGCAGCAACGACGGAAAAACAAAGTCTTCAATGCCAAATTCCAAAACTCCAAGCCACAAGCTCGAACCACCATCATTACATTGTATTAAGCTAGGTCAGTCATCCAAAGACTGAAGAAGATTTCCAGAGACTGAAGGCTACCTAATTTACACCTACTATTTGATTAACGGAAAATCCCAACTCTAGACTGCTCGTGTGGAAAATTATGGGTACCCAGAGTTTAGGAAGAGAACAAAAAACTCCGGGTCATTCATGAGACTGGTGTGATAAAATGAAAATAGTTTCGAACAAAACAAACAACAAAGAATTTAAGATTGAAATCCGCAATGCTTTTTGGAAAATGAAACTACCATAAGGCCTCTCACAACACACACCATGCAAACGCAGAATTGGAGAGACTTCTCCTTATGATAGTCAAACATGCTTGATACGCGAAAACCATTTTGACATTATTATTAGTGCGTAGTGGAAAACATTTTAAAAGTATAATATTAATCATAACCATCATAGATACCATTATATTATGCCTGCTATAGCTACCATTTAAGAATGGCAGGTTATGCAACTGCAATCGCAAAGGGTGCGCATTGGTGATTGGATTTTCAACAAATGGTCAGGCTAAGGAACTTCCTATTGTCACATGGGTACGCCTAGAGAGATGCCCCGAGAACTTACCCAGCTCTCTGCCAGCAGAAGGCCGGGAAACCCCTGCCCCAAAGTAGTACCTATAAGTATGCCATCCCCGGTCGTTTGCGACCTTTATCCGAGGATCCTCAACCACAAAGCAACAACCACAAAGTAATAATTTTGCAGTGACCACATGAGTTAAGTATCCGGGCTCCATACCATGATACCACCCTTTTCCAAAAGAAATGGACATACCCTAGGGGCGCGACCCCTAATAACATTGCCGCATCTTTCCTGTTTCGATCATTTTCGGTTTATGAGGTCCGATGAGGTCGTGTCCACAAAGCTACGCTTTTCACAAAGTCATGCTTCAATCAACAAATGATCAGCAACAATCAGCAGCACTCACCATGCCACACTACCAAATTGGGAATGTATCACTAGTAATCATCAACTACATAACCTCTGAGCTCGTACGTCTCAGAGAAGGGTGTTAAACTAAAAGAATAAATCTCCACCATCAAACAGAAATGTATTTGATAGAAACCATCTTTACATCTCAAAGTGTAATGTCAGACACACATCCATACAAGTCTGTTCCGGGTTCGAACAAAACCGAAGGCGCTTCCAAAGAAGCCCTTGCAATTCGGGTACACACAATCCCGATCGGACTCCCCATCACATATGGAGATCTCTATACCGACGCGACTCAATGCAGAGATATTCGACGGGTTATCCTTTCGTTTTCAAAAATAACCGATCTTCACCACCGGTCTTCAAATGCAATCCATAACATCGTATCACTATTCGAAATGGGTTATATGACATAAAGTCCGATCTCGGCTAAACCGAATAGTGAGCGCTTAATTAAAAACATATGGATATTTGGATCTTAGTTAAGTCACAACTTAAAGCCAAAAACCTTTCTTCAAATGGTTTAAACCAATTACCATTTTAATCTTTAAATAAAAGATTCACTTCACAAAGTTTACCAATCTTACACAAAGGTTCATTCACGGCTTTCAAAACAATTTCATTTTCAAATTGGATCAACTCATCCAATCACTAAATCAAAGACTCAATTCATAGCTTTCAAAATCATTTCCAAAGATTCATTCATAACTTTCAAAACAATTCTCATTTCAAATATTTATATAAAAGATACACCATTTAAAATCCTCTTCAATTTCAGAAACAAAGTTCAACCATCTTTCATAAAGATTTGTTCATAGCTTTCAAAACTATTTCAATTCCATTTCAAACTTGAACTCTTTCAACACAAACTGGAAATCCTTTCTTTATATGAAAGCTATTATTTGAAAACAAATAGTTTTCATTTCGGAAAAATCTAATTGCATTTGCACAAGTTAAAGCCCTTCAAGTATAAAATTTGGGTTAAAGTCAAATTCCCAAAACAATACTTTTAAAATGGTTTAAAACCTATACAAACACATTTATAACTTGTATAACCTTTTTAAACCATAATTTCCAAACATAGAATTCAGTTTCAAATCTTGAATTCAAATTCAAATCAATTTTTTTAAAATTTCAAAACTTTATCAAGTTATTCAAAATAACTTTTATCTTTAAAACTCCTTTTCAAAAGCTTTTCATATTTAACCCAATTCCATTTCCAAAACCATTTGGATTTAAAATTCAACTTTTAACCTATTTCATTAAATCTGTGACTTAACCACTTTCCTCGTGCAATCCATATTTGTGTGTGTATGGTGTAGTTCCGGGGTCTTACACAATAGTGCAACATCACCAGTCATCGCAATCCAAACACAGCAATATCGATAAGCGGTATAATCCTATAATGCTTATCTTCATTCATAGATTCACAGATAAATAATAAATTTATCACAGATAAATAAATTACATTCATCACAGATAAATCAAAACAGAGCATCACACATCAGGGATATCAAATAATAAAATCCAAACAAAGTAAAATCAATTAATTGTTTGATAATGTACATCAGATTAATCACTTATGAATAAATTACTAATCCTAGTTAATTAATATTAATTAATTACAAACCATTTTGATTATTTATCCATTAATCACTTATTAATTAACTTTTAATAATAAATTAATCAACCTTTAATTATTAATTAATCAACCTTAATTAATAAATAAATCAACCTTTAATCATTAAATAATTAACCTTTAATTATTAATTAATCAACCTTAGTTAATAAATAAATCAACCTTTAATCATTAAATAATTAACCATTAATTATTTAATTATCCTTTAACTAATTACCCTTAATTAATTAATCAATTAATTAACCCTTAATTAATTACCATTAAATTAATTATCCTTAATTAATTACAATAAGTGATTGTCCTAATCACTTATATTAATAAATTGCAAATTAATTACTTTGAGTAATTATCCTTTAATCACTTGATTAATTAACTTTAGTCATTAATTAATTACTTTTAATTAAGTAATTATCTTTAAGTAATTGATTACCTTTAATTACTTATGTTGATTAATTTTAATTAATTAATTATCCTTTACACAAAGTAATTATCCTTAACTACATTAAGTGATAATCTTTTACACAAATTTCATTAAGTAATCATCCTTAAATTATTTTCATTAAATAATCAATCTCTAATTAATATTTAATTACCCTTATTAAGTAATTATTCTTTAATCACTTTTAATTACCTCATTCTTATTATTTTTTTAAAACAATTAGAGATCAAATAAGAAATTTAACCCAATATCATTATTTAAATCAACCAGATTTTAAAAGCATTTAACTTTAAAATTTTATTCCTAAAACTTGTTTAAAACTTTTTTAAATGAACTTACTTTAGGAAAACCTCGTTCATATCCTTTCGCAAACTTATTCAATTCAAAATTCAGTTAACATTATATTTAAAAACTTATTGAATCACCAAGATAAAAACCCCGAGACCAGAGAGATTTTGCCCGAGTCCAAACCCAAGCTAGATACCCAAAACCTTATGTTCGAACCCGAGTCATTTCCCTTTTTTTTTTCTTCTCTTCGCTTTAAAATATAAAACTGTTATGCTTCACGCGAATGAACCCGATAGAAATCTCGAATCAACCAACCACACTCTCGAGACCTTCTTCGAGACTACCCAGTACCAAGTTCCTCGGACACAATCGGTAACTCGTGCACATGCACACGAGTTCGCCGTCGTTCTGGCCAGCCTCACCGACGTCAACAAGTCACCAACGACCACCCCTGACATCTTAACTACCCAGATCCCCTTGATTTTCTTGGAAACCGAAGTTGAACAACTCGACTCGATTGAAACTTGAACCTGATCATCAAAAACTGCTTTGCACCGCCGCCAACGTTCATCTGAAGACCATGCGAGCCTACCTAGAGCAGGGTCACAAACATGGGCTTCGATCCCACCACCTCTAAGCTATTCCGATGCACTCTCGACACCCCAATACTCACTTTTCCGACATTGACAAAGAATTGGGTTAAAACCCTAAAACTCTGCCGTCTGATCACTGTGGTAGTTAAGAAATCCATCTACCATTTTTTCTAAGATTCACAACACCTCAGCCTCCTCCAGTCTTGATCAAGGCGATCATCATTTTGCCCATGATCGGAATTTGACAAAAACTAGTTATCTCAAAATATCTCGACTTATACGAGCCCAAAAATCATGAAACGATCACCTAAATTCATGATTTCGCATTACGAAACTGTTTGTAAAGTCAAAAAACGAAATTGAAATCATTGATTTTCGACTTAAATTATATTACCACTGTAATATCCAATTTTCTAAACCTTTTTTAAACATTTCCACTCAGAATTATTTAAAAAAAATGAATTTATGATGTTACAAACAATTTCTTTTTAGAAATCATAGCTTAGAGTTGATTAGATAATAAGCATTTGTATTTATTAAATGGATCAGTGTCTGTAATTTTCAACAGAGACAAATGCATCACATATACAGGCATGCATAACATAGATACAGAGGAATTCAACCACTTTTCTCAGATAAACCCATCACACTTTCAAGTATTATCCAATATCAAGATAAAATGGTAGATTAAAAGGTTCGTGCACCTTATTTTTGAACAGAGGACCAGAAAATTTGGTTTGATCAGGCACTGCTTTGATCTGAGAATTTTGAAAATGATCTGCTTTATTTTCAGGTTCTGTTTTTTTTTTGAATCTGATCTATTTGATTGTTGAATTATTGAGTAGAAAAAAATCTTGAATCTGAATATTTAGCTGCTCTTGCTTTTGTTCTAGATGATCTGAACTTGATAAATTTGGATCTGCATTTTCTTTAAACACTTGATCTGGATCTTGTTTTTGATTGAACCTGATCTTGTTTTTAGGTTTGAAGAGTTTGTTTTAGACTTTATTGTTTGCTTCAAGCTGAAGCTCTTGCTTTGCAGGTTTGTGTTTTCTTTTTTCTTCTTCTTTTGATTTGTAGTTTAGTTTGAGAAATGAAGATAAAAAGTTTTGAACTGAGATTACTTAACCAGGTTTCTCCTGTTTTACATATCTTTCTATAATTCTAAATTAAAAGAGATTTTATTTTCTTGCCACCTGTTAATCATGCTAACACTTGTAAATGCATGATTTAAATAATTTACACTTGTGAATATATGATATAAATCTTTCCACACTTTTTAAAAGAAAGCAAATTTATGTTTTAGACCTTTGTTTGAATTTACTTGTAAATTATGGTTTAGTCCTTTATCTTAATTTATTTATAATTCATGTTTTTAACCTTTATTTATAATTTACAAATCAATTCTAAACAAATATATTAATTTCCAAAAGATATGTATAAGAAAAGTAATTCAAATCTTTTATCAAATCTTATTTAATCTTAAAAGATTTGTATATAAATGTATATTAAAACCTTTATTCTTTCTTGCTTTAAATATATATATATATATACACACACATTATACATACATTTAAATTATTTATACTCATACAACTTTTAATAAACAATAAATAATCATATATATATATATATATTCAAAATATAACTTTTATATCCAATTTATTTATAAATATTTACATTTTGAATTTTCCAAAATCAAATTTTTTATTTACAATTTAATTTTCAATCTATATATATTCATAGATATATTTATTTAAAATTTTCAAATTAATCTACAATCAAATTTATAATTAATATATTATTCAAAATATTTTTTCTCTAAATTTCCAATTAGAAATTCTATTTAAATTAAAAATCCATTTAAATACATAAATATAAATAGCAACACATATCTTTATTTATTTTGGAAAAATCCAAATAAATTCACCATTTAATTCAAAAATTTATATTAATTACTGATTTAAATTTGACTCCAAAATCGAGATCGTTACAGATTCCCCCTTAAGAAAATTTCGTCCTCGATATTTGCTGGACGGGATGACAGCAAAGAACAGATAAGGATTGTTTTTCCAGATCAAACTGAATATTTATTCTGCATTTGGCTTTCCAAATCAGACCAACAATTATGAGAACAAACTCATTCAATATTTCACGAAATACTCGGGTCATGCAGTCTACAAAATATACAGGGGTATTGGTTAGTCCAAAGGGATAACTAACCATTCGTAGAATATATCTGAACCTAAAATAACAGACAAGTGGATACAATCTTCCACAATTTTCAAACACTAGGTATAAAATCCAAACTCAGGTTGGAATACTGCAAATTATATATTAACTTGCCCCTCTTCGAACTTCGAGCCTCACAAGAAATCACAACAAAACTTCAAATTTGGTTTTAATCGAAATCGTTTTATCGATACAATCCAATTTAACTTTATATTAAATTAACCAATTTATTTCAATTAATATTTCAAATTTCATCAAAGTTAAAACGGAAAGCAGATAGGAACTTGATGAAGAGAATATGAAATAGGAACTTATCAACAACGATTCGCAGGGCCATCATCACATCAAAGCTCCTCCCTCGAGCTGTCACGAAGCCATCGAAGAATTGAAATTGAACGATGATCAAAGAGATTGATAGAAAATTGTTTCCACTGTTGCAGGGTATTGACCATTTGTAGTGGTACTCCCCTGTCCCCTATCTCGTCCTCTTCTTGGACTCATACTCACTATCCGTGGATAGTAAGAGAATTTACTGAGGCATTCAGATGGATATCTTAGGGATATACTCATTCTAGGGAATACTTCACCCTATCTCTAATGAGTTACTTAATGTGTTATACTCCTGAGCTAAAGTTCAACCTTCAGCTCTGAAACCAATATGCCACGATCAGAATTTCAGCATTCGAAAATCGACACCCGTACTTCACTTGTGCTCGAATGCCGCAGATTCAACAGCTGAAATTCGATTCATGCTGGAGCTTATAACACATTAAGTACAACAACACAGCGGAAGGAAATGAATAATTATATTGATATACAACTTTTTTACAACACAATGATACAAATGACATCAATACAAATATCAGAGATAGATAAAAGCGGAAGAAACAGCAGCAGCAGCGGAAAGACAAAGTCTTCAATGCCAAATTCCAAAACTCCAAGCCACAAGCTCGAACCACCATCATTACGTTGTATTAAGCATGGTTAGTCATCCAAAGGCTGAAGAAGATTTCCAGAGACTGAAGGCTACCAAATTTACACCTACTATTTGATTATATGAAAAGCCGAACTCTAGACTGCGCCTGTGGAAAATTGTGGGCACCCAGAGTTTAGGAAGGGAACAATAAACTCTGGGTCAGTCATGGTGCTGGTGTGAGCAAAAGAAAACAGTTTTAAACAAAAACAAAAAACAAAGAATTTAAGATTGAAATCCGCAATGCTTTTTGGAAAATGAAACTACCATAAGGCCTTCCACCGCACACACCACGCAAATGCAGAATTGGAGGAGATTTCTTCACAAAGTTTACCAATCTTCCATAAAGATTCATTCACGGCTTTCAAAACAATTTCCTTTTCAAATTGGATTAACCCATCCAATCATTAAATCAAAGACTCAATTCATAGCTTTCAAAATCATTTCCAAAGATTCATTCATAACTTTCAAAACAATTCTCATTTCAAATCTTTTATATAAAAGATACACCATTTAAAACCCTCTTCAATTTCAAAACAAAGTTCAACCATCTTTCACAAAGATTCATTCATAGCTTTCAAAACTATTTCAATTCCATTTTAAACTTGAAATCTTTCAACACAAATTGGAAATCCTTTCTTTATATGAAAGCTATTATTTGAAAACAAATAGTTTTCGTTTCGGAAAAATCCGATTGCATTTGCACAAGTTAAAGCCCTTCAAGTATAAAATTTGGGTAAAATTCAAATTCCTAAAACAATACTTTTAAAATGGTTTAAAACCTATAAATACATTTATAACTTGTATAACCTTTTTAAACCATAATTTCCAAACATAGAATTCAATTTCAAATCTTGAATTCAAATTCAAATCAAAAATTTTAAATTTCAAAACTTTATTAAGTTATTCAAAATAACTTTTATCTTTAAAACTCTTTTTCAAAAGCTTTTCATATTTAACCCAATTCCATTTCAAAAACCATTTGGATTCAAAATTCAACTTCAAACACATTTCATAAATCTGTGACTTAACCAATTTCCTCGTGCAATCCATATTTGTGTGTATATGGTGTAGTCCAGGGGTCTTACAAAATAGTGCAACATCATCAATCATCACAATCCAAACACAGCAATATCGATAGGTGGTATAATCCTATAACGCTTATCTTCATTCACAGATTCACAGATAAATAATATAAATTTATCATAGATAAACAAATTACATTCATCATAGATAAATAAATTACATTCATCATAGATAAATCAAAACAGAGCATCACACATCAGGGATATCAAACAATAAAATCCAAACTTTCATAAGTAAGATCAACTAATTATCTGATTAATGTAAATCAGATTAATCACTTATGAATAAATTACTAATCCTAGTTAATTAATATTAATTAATTACAAACCGTTTTGATTAATTATCCATTAATCACTTATTAATTAACTTTTAATAATAAATTAATCAACCTTTAATTATTAATTAATCAACCTTAATTAATAAATAAATCAACCTTTAATCATTAAATAATTAACCTTTAATTATTAATTAATCAACCTTAATTAATAAATAAATCAACCTTTAATCATTAAACAATTAACCTTTAATTATTTAATTATCCTTTAATTAATTTCCCTTAATTAATTAATAGATTAACCCTTATTTAATTACCATTAAATTAATTATCCTTAATTAATTACAATAAGTGATTACCCTAATCATTTATATTAATAAATCACATATTAATTACATTGAGTAATTTTCCTTTAGTCACTTGATTAATTAACTTTAATCATTAATCAATTACTTTTAATTAAGTAATTATCTTTAAGCAATTAATTACCTTTAATTACTTATGTTGATTAATTTTAATTAATTAATTATCCTTTACACAAAGTAATTATCCTTAACTACATTAAGTGATAATCTTTTACATAAATTTCATTAAGTAATCATCCTTAAATTATTTTCATTAAATAATCAATCTTTAATCAATCTTTAATTACCCTTATTAAGTAATTATTCTTTAATCACTTTTAATTACCTCATTCTTATTTTTTTTGAAAACAATTAGAGATTACATAAGAGAATTTACCCATTATCATTATTTAAATCAACTAGATTTTAAAAGCATTTAACTTTAAAATTTTATTTCTAAAACTTGTTTAAATGAATTTACTTTGGGAAAACCTCGTTCATATCCTTTCGCACACTTATTCAATTCAAAATTAAGTTAACATTGTATTTAAAAACTTATTGAATCACCAAGATAAAAAACCCCAAGACCAGACAGATTTTGCTAGAGTCCAAACCCGAGCCAGATACCCAAAACCTCGAGTTCGAACCCAAGTCATTTTCCCTTTTTTTTCTTCTCTTCTCTTTAAAATATAAAACTGTTATGCTTCACGTGAATGAACCAGGTAGAAATCTCGAGTCAACCAACCACACACCCGAGACCTTCTTCGAGACCACCCGGTACCAAGTTCCTCCGACATAATTGGTAACTCGTCCACATGCACACGAGTTCGCCGTCATTCTGGCCAGCCTCGCCGATGTCTACAAGTCACCAACGACCACCCCTGACATCTTGACTACTCAAATCCCCTTAATTTTCCTGGAAACCGAAATCGAACAATTTGACACGATTGAAACTTGAAACTGATCATCAGAAATTGCTTCGCACGGCCGCTAACGTTCATCTAAAAACCACGCGAGCCCACCCAGAGCAGCGCCACAGACATGGGGTTCGATCCCACCACCTCTAAGCTATTCTGATGCGCTCTCGACACCCAGTACACACTTTTCCGGCATTGACAAAGAAATGGGTTAAAACCCTTAAACTCTGCCTTCCGATCACCACAGCAATTAAGAAATCCATCTACCTTTTTTCTAAGATTCAAAACACCTCAGCCTCCTCCAGTCTTGATAACAGCGATCATCATTTCGCCAATGATCGGAATTTGACAAAAACACAGAGACTGGTTTTATCAAAATATCTCGACTTATACGAGCCTAAAAATCATGAAACGATCACCTAAATTCATGTTTTCGCATTACGAAACTGTTTGTAAAGTCAAAACACGAAATTGAAATCATTGATTTTCGACTTAAATTATATTACCACTGTAATATCCAATTTTATAAACATTTTTTAAACATTTCCAACTAGAGTTATTTTAAAAAATTAATTCATGATGTTACAAACAATTTCTTTTTAGAAATCATAGCTTAGAAGTTGATTAGATAATAAGCATTTGCATTTATTAAATGGATCAACATCTGTAATTTTCAACAGAGACAAATGCATCATATATACAGGCATGCATAACATAGATACAGAGGAATTCAACCATTTTTCTCAGATAAACCCATCACTCTTTCAAGTATTATCCGATATCAAGATAAAATGGTAGATTAAAAGGTTTGCTCGCCTTATTTTTGAACAGAGGACCACAAAATTTGGTTTGATCAGGCACTGCTTTGATCTGAGAATTTTGAAAATGATCTGCTTTGTTTTCAGGTTCTATTTTTCTTGAATCTGATCTATTTGATTGTTGAATTGTTGAGCAGAAAAAATCTTGAATCTAAATATTTAGCTGCTCTTGCTTTTGTTCTAGATGATCTGAACTTGATAAATTTGGATCTGCATTTTCTTTAATCACTTCATATGGATCTTGTTTTTGATTGAACCTGACCTTGTTTTCAGGTTTGAAGAGTTTGTTTTTAGACTTTATTGTTTGCTTCAGGCTGAAGCTCTTGCTTTTCAGGTTTGTGTTTTCTTCTTTTTTTCTTTTGATTTGTAGTTTAGTTTGAGAAATGAAGATAAAAGTTTTGAACTGAGATTACTTAACCAGGTTTCTCCTCTTTTACATATCTTTCCATAATTCTAAATTAAAAGACAATTTTTTTTGCCACTTGTTAATCTTGCTAACACTTGTAAATGCATGATTTAAATTATTTACACTTGTGAATATATGATATAAATCTTTCCACACTTGTTAAAAATAAGCAAATTTATGTTTTAGACCTTTCCTTGAATTTATTTATAAATTATGGTTTAGTCCTTTATCTTAATTTATTTATAATTCATGTTTTAGACCTTTGTTTATAATTTACAAATTAATTATAAACATATATATTTTCTTATTAATTTCCAAAAGATAAGTAAAAGAAAAGTAATTTAAATCTTTTATCAAATCTTATTTAATCTCAAAAGATTTGTATATATATGTATATTAAAACCTTTATTCTTTCTTGTTTTAAAAATATATATATACACATTGTACATACATTTTAAATTATTTATACTCATACAACTTTTAATAAACAATAAATAATCATACATACATATATATATATCCAAAATATAACTTTTAAATCCAATTTATTTATAAATATTTACATTTTGAATTTTCCAAAATCAAAATTTTTATTTACAATTTAACTTTCAATCTACATATATTCATAAATATATTTATTTAAAATTTTCATATTAATCTACAATCAAATTTATAGTTAATATATTATTCAAAATATATTTTTCTCTAAATTTCAAATTAGAAATTCTATTTAAATTAAAAATCCATTTATATACATATATATAAATAGCAACAAATATCTTTATTTATTTTGGAAAAATCCAAATAAATTCACCATTTAATTTAATTACTGATTTAAATTTGACTCAAAAATCGGGATCGTTACATTCAAAGTCTGAAGAGGACCATGCTCGACATCTTAGAGTTGTTTTGAATACTCTCCGAAAGCATCAACTCAAAGCAAAACTTTCTAAGTGTCACTTATGGGAGAAGCAAGTGAAGTTCTCAGGCCATGTTGTATCTTCAAAAAGTATTTCCGTTGATCCTTCTAAGATCGAGGCTATTTAGAGTTGGAAGATGCCTGAAAATGTTCATGAGATTCGTAGTTTTCTGAGTTTGGTTGGTTATTACCGCCGTTTCATCAAAAACTTTTCCCGTATCGTGCTTCCATTGACTAGCCTTACGAGGAAAGGCGTTCGATTCATTTGGTCCAATAAGTGTGAGGCTTCTTTTCAGAAATTGAAGGAGCTTCTCACTAATGCTTCCGTCCTTGTGGTTCCTTAAGGGAACCAAGATCTTATCGTTATACCGATGCCAGTCATAGTGGCCTCGGTGTTGTTCTGATGCAGAGAGATCGGGTAGTTGCCTATGCTTCTAGGCAATTGCATCCGAATGAGGTTTTGTATGCTACCCATGATTTAGAGCTTGCAACCATTGTCTTTGCTTTTGAAGATCTGGCATCATTATCTTTTGGGAGAGCACTTCATTCTTTATACCGACCATAAGTCTTTGAAATATCTACTCTCTCAGAAGGAGCTTAATATGAGGCAACAGCATTGGCTTGAATTTCTTGCCTCATATGATTTTGATATTCAATTTACCTCGGGGAAGAGTAATCGTGTGGCAGATGCGCCTAGTTGCAAGCATTCGGTTGTTGTTTTATGATGTTAGCCGAATGGGATGTCCTTGAAACTTTATCTTTTTATGATATTCGTGATCGAGCTTCTTCTTTCGATTCACCTGTCTTATTATTTAGTATGGAAGCTCAACCTTATCTTTTAGATCGTATTTCGAGGCTCAGCGGCATGATTCCGAGACGTTACGTCTTATTCGTCTTTGTGAATCTGAATCCCGTGATGTTGAGATGAGGGATTTCAGTATTGATTCTCACGGTTGTCTTCGTATGAAGAACCGTTTGTTGTGCCTTCTGATTCAGTAGTTAGGTGTGACATTCTTGATGATTGTCATCGCTTTAAGTATACCATTCACCCTGGCAGTAGTAAGATGTATGCCGATATGCGTTGCCTTTATTATTGGGAAGGCATGAAGCATGATGTCGCAAGTTATGTGGGTAATCGCATAACTTGTCAGCTTATTAAGGCCAAGCATCAGTGGCCATCTGATCTTCTTCAGCCTTTAGAGGTTCCATTGTGGAAATGGGATCAAATTTAGATAGATTTCATTGATGGCTTGCCTCGTTCGAGGTTAGGCCATAACTGTATTTGGGTTGTTGTGGACTGTCTCACCAAGTCCGCACATTTTATTCCTATTAAGTCGAATAGGATGACGTCTCTTTTATCGAAGCTATATATTAAGGAGATCGTGCGATTTCACGGTGTCCCTTCATCTATTGTGTGTGATCCTGGCCCTCTTTTCATGAGTCACTTTTGGCTGAGTCTCCAGCAAGCTTTAGGCACGAAGCTTAATCTTAGCATATCATATCACTCACAGTCTGATGGACAGACTGAACGAGTGAACTGTATTTTGGAAGACTTGCTTCGTGCTTGTATCTTGGATTTTGGTGGTAGATGGGAGGATCATCTTCCTCTAGTTGAGTTTCCTTATAATAATAGCTACCAATCTTCTATCCGCATGGCTCCTTTTGAAGCTCATATGGAAGGCAGTGTCATTCTCCATCTTGTTGGCTTGAGTCGGGGGAAAAGCTTATTTTAGTCCCCGAATCTATTCGGGAATCATCTGAGAAGATCCATCTTATTCGTGAGAGAATGGAAGTGTCACAGATTCACCAGAAATCCTATATAGACAATCGTAGGAGACCTCTTGAATTCTCATTGGGTGACCTTGTTTTTATTCGAGCTTCTCCTTTGAAAGGAGTGGTACGCTTTAGCTAGACCGGGAAATTGGCACCATGCTATATTGGTCCATTTCCTATTACAGAGCGTATCGGTCTGGTTACTTATCGTGTAGCACTTCCCGATCAGTTTTTTGGAGTTCATGACGTATTCCACGTTTCTCAGTTAAGGAAGTGTCTACGAGATTCAGATTCCATGCTTGATACTCGTGCTTTAGAAAAGTTGAAAGTCTCTCCTGATCCATCTCATGTGCAACATCCTTTGAGAGTTCTTGCTTCGGAGACTAGACGCCTTCGAAACAAGAGTATCCCGCTCATGAAGATTCAATGGTCCGATAATCCCAATGACTGCACTTGGGAAACCAGAGAATTCATCGAGCGATCATATCCTGATTTCTTATCTTCTCACTCTGAAGGTAAGAATTTTTCATTTAATCTATCTAAATTACTTTGTTTGATGAAATAAATTGTGTTGAATACAGATTTCCTCTAGAAATTGTGACGATGCGATTTTTATAAGAGGGGGAGTCTGTAATAACCCTGGTATTGGAGATTACTGATGATATTAAATTATAATGATAGTTATAATTTAATATGGTGAATAGGATGTGATGGAGAAATAAATTTGGTTTAAATTGTGTATTTTAAATAAACAATATGTATGGAGTTAAATATTGGGTTTAAAATTCATTGTTGGTGTTTTGGTTAAATAAAATGGAAAATATTGGAACTTAGGTAAATTTGAGTTAGAAATTTACCAAGTGATGTATTTCAACATTTAATTGTTGAAATAAATCCAAAATGATGGAAATAAAGTTTAAAAAAACTTTATTTTGAGGTGTTGGAGTGAAATTAGTCATTTACTGTATTTTAATCAAGTCAATGTGATAATATTGATAGTTATTGCTACCGTTAGCCTTTTGTTAAATACAAAAGGAAAAATATGAAGAAAACATGTCTTTTAATAAAATAAAAGATGAAATATGGTTTAAAAATAATAGTTGATGGTTAAAAATTGTTAGAATGATTTATTGCAAATTTATTTGCCAGGAAAGAAAATTTTATTTAGTTTGTTATGTTAAAAATGGTTTTTTACACTAAAATTGTGTAAAGTGTTAAATATTGTTAAAAATGGGGTCTTATTGTAAAAGAGTAACTTTTAATTGTTAAAAGCGATTTTATTTTGATACAATGGATATTTTATTTTAATAAAATAAGAAGTATGCATTTTATACGACTTTAAATGTTGAAAATATGTGTGTATAGTGTTAAAATAACTAACATATATACATAGTTTTGATTTTCACCAACTAATTTTTTCTCTTGGGCTTAGTTGGGTAGAAAGGAGGATTCATCAGCCTACTATCTAGAATTTTTTGATGAGAAACAAAAATGTACGTACTTTCTTTTGGCTTCATCTTCTCAAAATAAACCTACAGTAAAAAGAAAGAAATTTTTTTCTCATGGCCATCTTCATCTTAAAAAAATGTATTTCTACTCAATTTTTATTGCTAACTACAAAGAGAATCTTCTAAATTAAGAATAGCAAGGTAATCTCTATCCAATACAAAAGAGATTTCATCAAATTCTTTAACTAAAATATCAATTGTCTGCAACTTTTTTCTTCTTCTTTCCTTTTTCTCTACATGTTCTTGTTTTAGCAATTATAGGTGTTTAGAGTCTCAAATCACCTCAAAAGATCATAACTTTCTCCCAAATCACTGCTATACTTTGCTAAAACTATTCAGTAAGCAAGATAAGAATTTTCTTACAGCAAGCTAAAGCAAAATATCAAATTTTGCTATCAATTTTTGCTTGAAATGCCCAATTTATTGAATAGGTTTTCTCTTTTGTTGGCTGAAATATTGCTAGGTTCAAAAAATCATATCTTCTTCAATTTATAGCCAATTGCTCTCAATTTTTGATATGTTGTAGTAGTTGGATATTTCTGGAATTTATCATTGAATTTTGATTTGTTTTGATATAGAAAATTGTTGGTTGAAATCGACCAGAAATTTATCACCGTTTGTTGGTTGAAAATGCACTGTATTCAAAAAATTATATCTTTTTCAATTTACAGCCAATTGCTCTCAATTTTTGATATGTTGTAGTAGTTGGATGATTAAATATTTTTGATAATTTTCATTGAATTTTGATTTGTTTTGATATAGAAAATTGTTGGTTGAAATCGATCAAAAATTTATCTTTGTTTGTTGGCCAAAAATGCACCATATTCAAAAAGACATATCTTCTTCGTTTTACGGCCAATTGCTCTCAATTTTTGAAATGTTGTAGTAGTTAGATGGTAAAATATTTTTGGAATTTTCACTGAATTTTGATTTGTTTTGATATAGAAAATTATTGGTTGAAATCGGCCAAAAATCCATCTCTGTTTGTTGGCCGAAAAAGCATCATTTCAAAAAATTATATCTTCTTCAATTTACAGCCAATTGCACCTAATTTTTGATATGTTGCGGCAGTTGGACTGTAAAATATTACTGGAAATTTTTATGGAATTTTGAATTCTTTGATATAGCAACTCGTTGGTTCAAAACAGCCAAAAATCTTGCTTTATTTTGCTTCTTAAAAGTGCTATATTCGAAAAATCATAACTCTTTCCATTTGGAACGAATTGCTCCAAATTTTGTATATGTTATAGTCCTCGTGTAATAGTATAATGCAGAAAAATTTCGCTAAAATGTGGGTTGTTTTGATAGCCCAAATTGATGTCCAAATTTAGCCAAAAACTCAGTTGCTTGGTAGATTATTCTTTTTCTTCTATTTTCGCTTTCGTTAACTGTTTCACTGCATATTTCGATGATTTTGAATATTGTATGAATAAGTTTGATGATGAATGTTTAAGTCTTTTTATCCAACAATGAATGTTTAAGTCTTTCCATTTGGATTGGTTTGACTTTGGAATTCCAATCGTATGATATTAGAATAAACTCTCCATACCTCAGTTATGGAACCCTTTATCTAAGTTAGAAGAAATATTAATGCTTTTCTTTTGTCAATAACATGATGAACCATATATCGTTCCGTTGGCAACAACGAAATGGATATTTCACTTCCGCTTATTATTATTGAGACCCTTACTACTGATAACTTTAGCTTGTCTGACTCGTGTGCTTTTCACTCGGGTCAGACCAATTTGCAGGTTAGTTTGGATTGCTTCACTTCTTGGATCAGCTTGATAGATTTTATTGGACTTATCATTTTGGCTTGGATGTCGTTTTTGAGTCGTCTGTTTTTATGTTATCTTATTGTATATTATTTTATGGGATGGATGTACATGTGATTCAGTAGTCCTTGCTACTTATGTATGATGTATTATTATGGAGATGTATGTATTAATATATATACTATGATCTGGGTTTGCTGTTTTATGACTGATGTTTTCTATCTGCATGTATATTACATTATTTCAGAAATGGTCTGAAATCCACCATTGTGTGCATTTGTTAGGGACTAAGCGTGTCTACCACTTATGAGGTAATGAAAAAAAAATCAAGACAAAATTGACATGCTTAGCTCTTAAATAACGTATTACATGATGGTCGCCATTAACCAGCCATATTCTATGCATTAATAGACAGGATTACTCAGCAATTCTCTTTACTAATGTAGGTCTCGGGGTGGGGCGTTACATAAACCCTGAATTATTGTCACTGGAGATGCTTTTATATGCGCAAACTATTATAATATATATACATTATTGGAGCGAATAGGCCAACTATTAAATAAACAATAGTGTAATCTTCATTTTCCATAACAAGTTTTTACATTGAGTTCCATTGTATCGTATACTTTGATTGAGGTGAATGAAATATCTCTTCTCTCTCTTTAATGGTTTTTCTATTTGGTCTAAGGTGTGAAAACTAACTGTTTTCGGAAGAAATATTTGATCTTTTTTTGAGAAACATTTGTAGCAATAATATGTATTTAGAATATCATACAAAGTTTAATTCAAACATTGATCTACACCCAAAGTGAATACAAACAAAAAAAATGAAAACACATAGAACCAAAAGTTCAAGTTAAATAAAAATAAAGTTAGCATTGGTGAATTATATATGTAAAGTTTTCCTAAAATGGAGAGCTAGAAATTCTACTAAAAGAAGCAGATATGGTAATTTAATTATAATACCTGTTATCACATAGGTACATTTTCCTGTATGGAGGCTATCGTTCATAATATATACATTTTCGTGTATAGAGATTATCGTTCATAATATATACATTTTCATGTATGGAGGCTTTCGTTCATAATACTATATGATATGGTCTGACAGTGCTTAAAAGGATGTTCTTTGCTTAGTCAAAATAGTACCATTTATTAAGTCGTTATTATTAATTATTCTTTTGCATCGCTCAATTTCAAATCATGAAATTTAAGTGTTAAGGGAATTTCTTTAATACGATATTCAATGAAAAAGCTATCAGGTTTATTATCTTTAATTACATAGGGAATACTGATCCTTTTAAATTCCTAAAGTTGAATTTTTCCAATTTGCTTATACATATATCCTACTTTATGTTATATTCCATTTCTATCTAGATTCACATTTACACGAGTGTTACAGCGCGCGTTTCATATTGTTTAACACGTTCAAAAGAAAAATAATTTTCACAAATATTTAGCTTAGTAGTTAATTTGAATTTTTATTTTTAAGTTGCAATATTTAATTTTTTTTGTTTGTTTAAAATCTAATTTATATTATGAATTAAAAAAAAGAATTTGTAAAGTAGTCTATTTGTTAGATTCTATTTCTAAGCAGTATTAAGATTTGGTAAATATTTATAGAGGTAATTTTGAATTTGTAAAGTAAGCTTGATTGTAAAATCCTATTTTTAAGTGAAATTAAATTTTAGTTGTATCTTTAGAGAAATTTTTTTGGTATTTCACGTTGATGTCAAAAAATTGTAACATCAAATGTATTAGAACTATTAAGAAGTAAATATCTATATGTAATAGCAATATCCTATTTTGAAGTATTTGAAATTACTAATATGTCCTTTTAAATTTTTGGTTCATAACGAGGACACAATTGTCTTTCATATTTACCATGTTCTCATGCATTGAATGGAATACGTGAGACGTTATCTTTCCCACAGTCACGCATCTTCTGAACCCTCCTTCTCTCTATCAAGTAGCGAGATATCATCTTAAAAATATTACATTTTCTCAAATTTCATGTATAAATTTATCGATTTGGTTAGATAAATTAATCAATTTCGTGATCTATTCTTCACCGGATTGATCTTCTTCATCATTGTTACTTTCTGCAGCTTCTAATTAAGGTACTGTTCTTTGATTTTGAAGTTCGATTCTAATCTATCTTTATCCCGTTCATAAAAATATGGAGCTTATTTTTGAAGTTCAGTTAAAATCTATCTTTCTTTCATTCAAAAAAACTACGGAGCTTCTGCCAGACAGTAACCTGAATAAAGATCAACAACACATAGCTAAAGATAGGGAAGGAAATGAGCTCGATGTAATTTTTTTTCTTGTGTCAATTCGTAGTCATATTTTACAGTTTATTTCTTTTAATGGCATCTATGGATGATTTGATACGGATGTTGATGAAAAATGGATACAGATACGAATCCATATAGTGGATTCATAACGACCAACCCAAATGATCTGAAAAGCTTGAATGATGAGTTTAATTTGACATTTGACAATATCTAAGCTTAGATCAAGTTATGAGTGATGGGATTCTTCTTCAAGACGTAACTTCCTCTTCAAGATTAGTTCATTTTAATAAGAAATATCCATGATTCACCATGTAGAAATATGTTAGCATGATTGTTGTGTCATGTAAACATGTAAATATATTCTGATGCATGCCTCTTATTGTATGATTCTTTTGACAGTCAATCCCTTTTAATAAGGTTGATTTTCCCACTGAGTTGTTTTGAAAAGCATGAGAGGTTTTCTCATATTCTCGGTAAAATTTATGAAATGTAGTTTATTTGACTCATATTTTCATACTTTTTTGTGTTTCAAGTTAATATTATCCTATAATCTTTCTTTTTTTGTTCCTCTTTCAAGTTAGTATTATCAAAATATCTTTTTTTATTCTTTTTATTATGACTGATCCTCATATTGAGAGGAGAGCACAAGATTTGTTTAATCTAAAATACAAATGGATGGACAATATTCTAACCAAATGGCCAAAATAAGGTAATCTACTGGAAAGCAATGCATATAAGATTAGCAAATAGCTGACTAAACAAGAACAGCCATCGTAGTAGTGTAAATTATTAATAAGTATAGCTATATTAATGAAATAAACTGAAATAGATGATCTAACATTGTGATGAAGCTATGCACTACTAAGAAGAGTATATGTTACCTGGCTACAAGTTAACATGGACTGAAGTGCTTAGGGTCTAGGAAAGAGCTAAGCTTGATCGGTAATGGACGAATTGAATGAATGAGTATTTGTATTGGCTGAATGCGCCATCTGAAATGATCAGAATGAACGGCCAACTGGATGAGCTAAGTTGCATGACAACTTGCATAGAATACGCAGGCTGCTGTATTTGAATATTGCAATGACCTGATACTTTCAACCATTCGCATCCACACACGTCGGACTTGAATTGCTCAAAATATCAGATTTGTTAATTTATATTTGGCAAAACTCAGCATATACAGTAAATAAATCAATCACATAATCACAGACACAGAGTAATATAACAATAATGCATCAGAATAGATAAATAATAGTTCATGAAGGTACTATATAAACATCAGAGTTAGAAAGAAAATACAGCAGAATATCTCAAATACAGTGAAGTCTCCAATACAAAACTGATGACCTCTTTGAGCAAATCAACCAGAAAAGCTGAAAGCTGAATCGATAGATGGATCTCCAAGCAAAGCTCCAAACTCTAAAAGTAAGTCTCAAATGCTGAATTACTCAGTCTGACCCGAGCGTAAAGCAAAACACAAAACACTCGAGTCAGGATTGACATTCTTATATCAATAAATTCAACTCAAGTGAAATATCAACTGAAATACAATTAACTCAAAGGATGTTTGGGATAACCATCCTCTAAGGATCCATGGAACTAAACGTCATTAGAACACCATGGTCATTTCAAATTAATTTATACTTCAAAACCAAAATATCATTCGCATTTCAAACATATCAATTTCCAAAATAGTGTGTACACACACACACACAGACACACACATATATATATAAATAATTTATAAAGTAAAGTATTTGTAATTTCCTCAACTTCGCAATTGACTTCAAAATCAACTCGTCTTCCATGTTCAAATTTAATTAAATCTCAATCCAACAAATTCAATTCAACAATTTCAATTCAATCCTGATCTAAATAAATAATTTCAAAATATATCAATTTCACACAGAGATTTGAAACACAAAATAAACCATTTAAATTTCAATATTTTCCAAAGCTTTTAATATTCAACATTTCAAACTAAATTTAACAATTTGAAATAGGTCTTGCTTTAACTCCGTTATGATTTAGTCTTGAAATATCCATATAATAAATTCAATATCATTTATTTAAACATGAAATATTCATCAAATTTCTTAAATCAAAATTCTAGTCAATTCAACTTTATCTCCCTTAACTTATACAAATCATTGAAAATCTATTCAACAATATAATACACAAAAACATTATATATTAATTAAATCAAAATTTTATTAGATTAAAGTTTATTATTAAATCTACTTTATATTAAAGCATATTTATATATAAAATAATTTCAATATTTAATAAAATCCTACATATTTCCTTTCAAACCATAAAAATCATTTTAAAATATTTATATATTGACCAACGGTGTCTGTATATACATTCTATCCCATGGTCAAGTGATATGGATATTTATCATTTCAATCCGTAAATTAAATATATACGGATATATATATATATATATATATATATATCATTTTAACCCTCAATCCCAAATTCAATTTAAATGAAAATCGCTTGGGTTTATCATTTCAACCCATAACGATTTTCTCTTATTCTACAGATCGTTCGGGTATGTATCATTTCAACCCATAGTGAATTACATACTACCGGGGAACTTGCAGAGGGATAACATATATGATAATAATAACAGGCATATATCATCAATGACAATATAATATAAACAACAGGATCTGGTGTCATATCCCACATGTGAATAGTTACAGATAGTAGCATATATAATAATTTAAATAACTATAGCAGCATATTTCAATTGTTGTTTCAACTGAAATTAAATTTAATAAATATAAGAACGTTAATCGTGAGTGATTGCTCACGTTTTGAGGCTAGAGAGGTTCGACAAATGAAATGGGTTACGAATCCAAAGCAAAGCAAGATTAAACGCGAATTCGATGAAGAAAACGGGCACGACAGACCAAAAGCTGATGATGAGAGATCGATGAGAACGATTGGAATCAGTTAGTATAAATTGAACTAAATATATATATATTTTTCTGAAATCAATTTAAAACATGCATTTATTTTCAAATTTATTTTGATCCCATACTTATAAAATAAAATATATTCATTTACACAACTTAAATTTAACAGGCACACCCTTTTCACGTATAATACCAACAATTGAATATATCATATATATAAGTTTTAAATCTAATATTATGAAGATCCCTATAACTCATTTAGGCAAGCAAACTATAACTTTATATATACTATATATCTAAACATCAAACATGCTCCCAGGAATGAAGTTGTTACGAGACAGAGGAAATATAAGTGTCAAGTTGTTTATAAAGCACGTAGACAAAGGATGTATCCTTCCTCCTTAAAAGTCAATAAAGTGAATTCTCACGAAGATAGCAAAAATGGAAAAAATATAGTTACCGTAAATGGGGAAATGGAGGAAGAGGAAAATGTTATCCCACAGATGGGAAAGTCTGTCTCTGATGGTAATTTTGTTAACAATTCTAATAAATCTCGTTTGCTGGAAAGTAATGGATTTAATGCACTATCTGACTTGGCAGAGAGAGAATCTGACGTGGACGCCACTAATACTGTTTCTGCCGAGTTTGATTCAAACGATGTGATTGGTTCAACTAATAATATAGAGAAGAGTTTCATGCTTGCGCAAGCTACTGAAAGTAACTTGAATAACAACCCCACACAACAAGCTGAATTAAATCTTGAAAACCATACTACTAAAATTTCTGCATGCATTAACTTGCATGCGGCACCTTTTTCTCCATCAATACTTGAACATGCTCCAATTCCTCCTATTGCAACTTCAGGTCCTATCTCATGTGCTGTTCCAACTCAATCAAATACAATTTCCAATACCAAATGCCACCCTTCTGTTACTATTCCCACCTCTCCCCGTACCAATGTTGTGCATGTATCTGTCGTGCACATGCACAACCAAAATGAGTCAATAAATGTTTTATCTGGTATTCAACTGGGAACTGATCATCCTTATGAACAATTGCAACGTCCCCAAGCATGGAAACCTCCTCCTCCCCCTCCTCCTCTTCCTCCTCCTCTCATCCAACCCTCTTCACTAGCTAATACCCCACTATCCTATAATAAGTCCAGTCCTACTTGTAGCAGAAAAAAACTGAAATCTTCTATTCCTCATGCTGATTCGGATCTCAACCCGAGTGGGATGTCTTCATCTTCTCCTACCTGTCCTGGCAGTAATAACCAAAACACCCCTCTAACCAGGAGTAACAAAAAGAAGCTCCAACTTCAACAGCTAGTTTATCAATGTTGAACAACATTGGTGTGTGGAATACGAGAGGTTCCCACTCTGAGACCAAACTTATCCAATGTAAAAAGTTAATTGCCACACATTCGCTAAGTATGCTGGCCATTCTTGAATCCAAATTGAATGCTACTCTCTCTATCAAGGCTGCCACCTATATTAATTCATCATGGAAAATGATCAACAACCTACCTGAAGCTCCTTTTGGAAGAATTCTTATTCTTTACAATCCTTCAGTTATTTTACTATCTCCTATCTTAGCTACTCCTCAACTTATTCACATGAATTGTTTTCACACCTCTTCTTCCACTTCTTTCTACATCACTGTTATATATGGCTTCAACACTGTCTCTGCTAGACAGAGTTTGCATAATCTCCTCCCATCATTCAGACAGGAAACACATCCATGGATTGCTATAGGAGATGTCAATTGCTCTTATATGTCATCTCATAGGATGGGTGGCAATCCCCTGTCCCGTAGAGAGACCAGACCCCTCAATGATACAATTATTCAATCAAACCTTGTTGAAATCAAAACTGTTGGTGCCCTTTTCTCATGGAATAATTCTAGAAGATCTTCTCCTCGTACTTTCTCCAAAATCGATTTCACATTCGCCAACCTGTATGCCCTAAATGCATGGCCTCTCATTTCTAACCTCCTTCCTATGCCAGGCCTATCTGATCATTCTCCTCAGATAATTTCCTTTGGTGCTGCTATGAAAAAAAGGAACACTAATTTTAAATTTTTTAACGCTTGGATACATCGCCCTGAATTTTTCCCTATTGTTAAAAAGGCTTGGACTTCTCACTTTTTTGGTAACCCTATGTTTATTTTGTAGTGTAAGCTTAAAGCTGTCAAAAAAGAGTTGCAAGCTTGGTCGAGTTGCAAATAAGGCAATGGATCTCTGGCTTCTTCCATGCTCTCTCTCAAGCTTCAACACATACAGGAGGCTCTGCTGGGTGATCCTTTAAATCAAGATCTTGCTGCTCAGGAAGCTAAATTATCCTCCGATCTGTTTGATGCCTATAAGCAGGAAGGATTAATGGCAAAGCAAAAGTCGCGTATGGACTGGTTCGTGGATGGTGATAGGAATACTGCTTACTACCACTCCTCCCTTAAAGCAAAACAAACTAGAGAGCAAATTACTACCCTGGTTAAAGTCAATGGTGAATACATTTCCGACCCTCCTATTATTGCTAATATGTTTCTTGAGTATTTCAGTAAATTATTAGGCAACAATAACAATTTCTCCCCTCAACTTGGCTTGATTGATTCTGTTAACCTTCCCAAAATCTCATCGGAAGAGAACGAAATGATTTCTATGGCTATTACTGACAATGAGATTAAAACAACTTTATTCTCTCTCAATGCTAACTCATCAGGTGGTCCTGATGGGTTTAATGCTACCTTTTTTACGTCATGCTGGGAGATTGTTAGCCCTCTTTTCCTTAAGGCGGTTCATAACTTCTTCAACAAGTGCAAAATGATCGGTTCTGTCAATGCCACTAACATTGCTCTCATCCCTAAAGTGAAAAATGCCTGCCATGTTGCTGATTTTAGACCCATATCTTGCTGTAACACTATATACAAATGCATATCCAAGGTCATTGCTAACAGACTTAAGTTAGTTCTGCCTAATATCATATCCCCCAATCAAGCTGCTTTCCTTAGCGGTAGGAGTATTCTGGACAATGTTTTGTTGTCTCATGAACTTCTGAAAGGTTATAAATCCTCTAACATTTCTCCCAGAGCCATGTTCAAACTTGATATTTCTAAAGCTTTCGACTCCCTGCAGTGGGATCCCATTTTTAGAATCATGGGTTTAATGAATTTCCCCCCTCATTTTGTAGCTTGGATCGAAGCATGCATCTCCACGGCAAGGTATTCCATAATGGTCAATAAATGCAATGAGGGATACTTCACTAGTAAACAAGGCATTCGACAGGGGGACCCAATGTCTCCATACCTTTTCATTATGGTGATGGAAGTCTTGACACAAATCCTCATTCATCAAGTTCATGAGGGACTATTTTCTGTTCACCCTAAGTGTAAGCATCCTCTCATAACATCCCTTATGTTTGCTGATGACTTGGTAATTTTTTTCAAGCCTTCAATGAAGATAGTTTCTTCAATTATGGACAGCCTCTCCAAGTTTCACAAACTTACTGGCTTATCTATTAACTTATCGAAGTCTGGTATGATGATTGTAGGAGTGAGCACTGAGGTGACTAACCAAATTACTAATTTTTCCTCAATCATGATACATTCTGACTGTTCTAGGTACCTTGGTATCCCCCTGGCAACTTCGAGAATTGCTTTCTCCCAATGTATTCCTCTTTTTGAGAGGATTACGGCTCGCATGTCTTTGTGGACAAATAAGTTGCTTAGTCAGGCTGGGAGACTTACGTTAATCAACTCCATTATTTTTTCCATGACTGTTTATTGGGTTAAAACTTTCATCCTGCCTTCTAAGCTGATAAAGATGGTTAGGAGTGCTATGTCCAATTTCTTTTGGCATGGTTCTATTCAATCCAATAAGTTAACATCCTGTGCATTTTCCAAACTTGAACTGCCTAAGTCCAGGGGTGGTTTAGGAATAAAGAGTATACTGCAATGGAATCATGCTGCCATGGTGGTACTTATAGACAATATTCTGAATCATAAAGACAATATCTGGGTTAAATGGTCTCATAAGTACATGCTTGGCAATAAGAAGAACTTTTGGACGATGGCGGTGCCGCAGTCATGTAGCTGGACTTGGCGCAGTTTACTGAAGCTCAGACCCATTTGTCTTCCATATGCAAAATGTAAAGTTGGCATCTCTGGTGGTGTGTCCTTTTGGCATGACCCATGGGTTAAGAAAGGTACCATTCTCTGTGACCACCTTCTGTTTAACGAACAAGTTCAATCAGGTATTCGCCCTGACGCGCTGGCCATTGACTATCTTCCTGAAGGTAATATTGTCCTTCCATATTCGAGTAATCAAAATGTTCGAAACTACTGGAACCAAATAAAAGATTGCCATGTCCCATTATCCCTGCATGATGGTATCTCATGGAAATTTTGTAAGGACGGATATAAGATTGGTGGATTGTACAAGCTTCCCGTATGTCAGAGTAACTTGGTTACCTTCTCCTGGCATAAGAGAATTTGGCTTCGACATAACACGGAGAGGCAGAACTTATTCCTTTGGAAGACTCTCAATAACTGCTTGAAAACTAAGGTTAAGTTGAGACAGCGTGGTGTTATCATCGATACTACATGTAGTTTCTGTCATGTCGCGGATGAGGATACCCTTCATTTGTATTTCAACTGTCCATTCATCAATAATTTATGGTGCACCCTTAACGCTACCATCATCCGGAGGACCGTATCCGCTAACAGCGAAGTAGAATGGAATTTAATCTACAAAGCGACGAGATGGAAATGTGAAGCAACCTACGCTTTTCTGTTTACGCTTAAAATCTTTATCTGTACGATTTGGGACGAAAGGAATGCAATTACATTCTCCGCCAAAAGGAAGAATTTCACCTTATTGAAAGCCCGTATTATGGAGGGAATTAGAGAAGGAGTTCGTGCTTCCAATCATGTGTTTCCTACCTCATTCCTCTCTTCTATCTCCTGATTCCCTTTCCCCAGTTTGCATGTCTAGCTGTAGTTTGTGTTTTCTTTTATTTCCTTTTTTTATCTGTTATTTGTTCTTATTAATATGTCTGTCCCTCTCTGTGTTCTAGTCCTATTCTTGCTTGCCTTGTTGGTAGGTTTGTTCCTCTCTGCTTTGTATCCATTCTTGATATATTAATAAAAATGGTAGGGGCCCATTTTTTAACCCCGCTGGCCTTGCCAAAAAAAAACATCAAACATACTTCATAAATTGTATGAACTTATATTTATAAATAACATTTATATGCAGACTTGCTTTATATAACAGACTTATACTTATAAACTTATCTAACATATTATATACATTTCTTCACTTATAAAATCATATACAGTAAGCATATTTCAAAAGATCTGACACGCATACTGTCATACTATCCGAATTACATGTAAATTTCCTTTTAAAACACATCAACATACAATCAGGCATTACATCACAAAGTAAATCTCTGTATATATATATATATATATATATATATATTAAAACCAAATTTCCCTTTCATTCAAAACCCATACTTGCCTTTAAAATTTAAATTTCAAAACAAAATTTACAGTCTCAATATGCTTATATAAACTATCATAAAATATATAATATATATGTGTCTGAAGAATAAAAGCCTAGATTCGGGACATAAAAGAAAAACAATATAAAATATATACATACCTATAAGCAACCTATATAAACTAATATATATACATATTAATATATATATACACACATAAACACGCACATACCATATAAAAGCAGAGATAGTGGGTTCCGCACAAAGCAGTGGCATATGAAACATATACACAAAAGCATGCACATATATAATATTCAAAACAAGGAGGAAAAGTCATTACATGCTCCGAGCTCAGAATGAATAGCGGATCCGACTGCGATCATGTTTGTTAAACGGAGAAAGGTGGGGCGATGGAAATTGGAAGGGCGGTTCGGTCCTAATCTGGAGGTGGGGTCGAGCTATGCTTGGTCAGGGTCGTGGATGGGTTTGGTGCTCGGTCGGGCTGGGGTGGCGCGAGTGGAGATGTGGAGATGGCGGAAGTCGGTGCTGCCTATGGCAGCGAAGGGAAAAGGCTAGACTAGCGGTGCAGGAGGACGTGGCACAGGCAAGGGTTTTGAGCGGAGGTGGTGCGTTGTGAGGAGGGTAGGGCGGAGAACGATAGGAGAGAGAGAGAGGGGAAGGCAGTAGGCGCGTGAGCTTGTATGGATTTGGTTGATGGAAATAGCGGTTGTAGTGGGAATGAGGAAGGGAGATCGAAGGAGGGACGAGAGGTGAAAAGTCTTATTGATGGATGATGCTTGATGCTCGAACCAAAAAGAAGAAGAACAGAAACCAATGTATATCAATACAAATTGAAACTGTGGCAATGCAAATGTCGTGCACGTTTTAAATTCAGAATTTGTCAATGGTAAGTTTCTAGTTGGATTATATACGGTTCAAAATTTTAACGAATGTAGAACGTAAAATGAATACAAAGTTTTATATACTGAAATAAAAGCACCGAGTCATCATTGCATTGAAATGATGGAATAGTAATAATCGATTGTAAATGCCGATGGCCGTTTGTTTCAGTCATTTGAAAATTGAATGGACATCAAAAGTGGTAACGATACGGAATCGTTTTTTATGGATTCCGCTGCGTACCGGACTTCAATACACAGAATTGAATATACCGCAGAGATCAGCACGACAAGACAATCAAAATGGTATACAGATATCAATGATAGGATCATCCTATCAAAAGTCGATAATCGGTACCTATATACGTTGCTATTCCATATAGAAAAATCCAAACGGAGCTAGAAACGTCTGAATTTAGCGAAACGAATTTCGCAGTCTGATTCAGAGTGTTCTAAATAAATTTTCTCCTATTGACATATTTAGGTTCCGAAAAACTTTTAAATTCAACTGTTATTAATTGATTTAAATAGAATAAAATTACACAAGAAAATAAACTTCAATATTATCAGATGAAAAATTTCCAGTTGCTATGTTTAAATAGACGTATTCCAAATAATAAATTTTTATTTTCAAATTTTATTATTTAAAATTTCACAAAATTCCAGTTAAATATATTATTAAAACTATTAAAATTTACGGTTCGTTACACTCTCCTCCACTCAAAACTTTTCATCCCCAAAAAGGAAGAAGGTAAGAGAATAAAAACAACCAGAAAGAAAAATAGATTGAAAGACAAGGATAAACAATTAATTTAAAACTATATAAATTTTTCTTGAAATATTCATTTGAAAACTTCATTTGCAAATCAATTATCTTTAACACTTAATACTTTTCAAAACTCATTTGTAAAATTTCTTGCTTCCTTTATAAGTACCATTTATATGTTTAAATAACACCTTTATAAATATATGGAAACTATTTGAAAACAATTATTTACATCATTAGTTATTTTTACAAAGAAGCTATTGAAAACATTAAATCAATAATTCATAAATTTATTAATATATCTCAGGATACTTTCAAATATTATTAATAAATAAATAATCATTTACTTTAAATATGTCTTATTTAATTAATATCTTCTAAAACATTTATAACACTAATAATTTTCTATTAAACCATGTAGTATATAAATGGACAATATTTTTAAAAGGATATATTCAAAAGGAAACAAAGATAGATTAAGAAAAACAGAATATAGGTGAATAAATAAAGCTGAGCAGATAAGGTAGATTCAAAAGAATAGTATTGGGCACGAATAATTAATTCAAACCATAAGAATTTCAATTTCAAATATTAATATGAAATTTCGTTGTTGGAAATACTTTTATAATAAAATCCCTTTATAATAAAACACTTCTATAAGAATATACCTTTATGTCGAAACAAATTTTCCTTTCGAAAATACTTCTATAACTCGATGTTTCAACAAGTTTATCCTCGTTCTTGCAGACTCTGGCCAAGCGTTGATCAGGCGCAAAGCTAGAATTCTTCAAGCACTTAGTAGACCTGTTTCAACACCCAGTGAAAATACTTGAAAAACCTTCAAAACTGATATGCAAAGTACAATCCAAACAAATCAATCGAATCATGGATCGCAGATACACACTGGTTACGTCTGGATCCCTCAGGAAACATCCGTACCTTTAAGTAATCACTGCCTCGCAAATTTCACCATGATAACCAAAAACTGTGGACCGCGGATACACAATGGTTACACCTGTATCCCCCAGGAAACATCCGTACCCTTTACGCAATCTATGCCTTGCGGACTACGCCACCACAAAAAACCGGTAGGCCACGGATACACAGTGGTTACCTCTGGATCCCCCAGGAAACATCCGTACCCTTTAAGCAACCTCTTCCTTGCAGATTACGCTACCAAAACGACCAAGGGTAACGCCATGGAAGGACACTCGAGTATCACATCCGAAAAACCAAAATCAGAGAGAACAATATCGATAGAATGAATCCACAACGTGGCCACAAAGCGGATATCAAGCTGAAGGCACTTTCCATATCTTTACTTCGAAAATATGTATCATATAGTACCTTTTCAAATCAATTTCAAATATCATACTTATATAAAGTCCATTATATATAAGATTTCATTTTCAAATCGAATACTTTCCAAATCAATGGTATGTCAAACCATACTCATATAGACTTCGATTATATAAGATTTTGCTTTTCAAATTGAGTACCTCTTCAAATCAATAGTTTTCAAATCAACTTCATACTTCCACAAATCAATTTTATATAAGTTTGGTAACTCCTAAACCAAGTATTTAGGAAATAAGGTTCTCAATTTAATTCGTTTCAATATCAGTTCAGTTTCAAAATCATATATGATTTCACCAAATTATTTCTTCCAAATTTAATATCTTGAGTTTCAAAGTTTCTAAAATAATGGGCTTAGAAAACAATCCTAGCTTCCAAATCACATAATTTACATCAAACAAATTCATTTCCAAAATCATCATATAAATACTGGTTTTAAATTCCAATCTATTTTCGAAACCAAATATTTTTCTCAAAATCAATTATACCCAAATGATTACCAAGTTTATAACCATCACTTTAAAACTTTAAAACTATTTATTTCTATTTGAAAGATCAATTTACCTTCTGAAAATTATTATTCTATATATATATATATATATATATATAGTTTTATAAAAGATGTTACGATGTTAAAAACATTTAAAACTAATTTTTTTCAAACACTTCAAAGCTAGATTTCATATTAGTATAATTCAAAATAGTCTTATTCATTTACTTAACAAAACAGTTTCATATTTATTTAAATCATATTACTTTATACTTTAAACGTACAAACTAAACTTATACACTTTATCAAATAATTTGTATCTTCCAAAATCACTTAGCTTTGAAAATTAAACCTCGATTTGGATGTGTTCGAACATTCAAAATCGTCGAAAAAATCAAATTTCAAGTCCAAGAGTTGGAAATCAGCTACAAATCAGCAAATCAAATTTAATAGATAGGTTTATACCAAATCAAATCCGAAACTCGAGGACCGAACACCGAGCTCACTTCAAATCATTTCAAATATATATACATATATCTTTCGAATATCAAATCATACTTCGGAATTTGAAATCAAAATAGGTTTCACAAAATCACTCGCATAGCAAAGCTACTAAAGTGGCATCTCCCCCACTTTGAAACTCGAAAATCGATGTCGATAATATGTGCACTCATCATCGAAATTATTTTCCAACGACATAGGTGAGTTCTGGACTTATATTTTCTTAAAAACTTCTTTGAAATTTCATTGAAATCATTGGAACTTATATGAAGTCATTTGAAACGTTTCTTATTCGAAAAATACTTTTTTAATCATATTATTATATATTTCAAAATCTAAAAACAAATTTCAAACACAGGAATTCAACTCCTTGAATTTCCACTTAAAACCCTTCAGTTATAAATCATTTTTATATAAATCCATTTCTTATATATAATTTCAAATTTTCAAATCCTTTCGAAACTTCAAATTTCTCGTTTTTAAAAGGTATATAATCCTTATCGAAAACATTTTCACTTTTATATATAGAATATAATCGTACCTACCAAAATAATGATTTTGATATATAAAACAATTTCTAAAATATAAACAAACCCGATTTTTCTCAAGGATGATTCAAGAATGGATTCCAAAACAAAGATAGAGATTTAAATTAGAGGGACTCTAATCAAATAGAATTCTGATTCGTAGATAGGCTCGATCGAAGATGAGATAGTTAAATTTCAAAATAGGAGATGGATATACTTACATAAATCGCGGGCGACTTTAACCGGTCAACCGTGATTTCAAAATAAGATCGGTGCAGAATTCTAAGGCAAATCGACATTCGATTGCCAGAGATAGAATTTGACATAACAAGAGATAGCAGCATTTATACCGAGGGATATATAAATCTCCGGTGGATCAATGCCAATTGTAAAGGAGTTTCACCCCTTTACAAATCATTCAAAGATTGGCGGGATCGCCTATTCTTATAGAAATCATTCGAAGTGGAGTTATTTGATACTCCTAAATTAAGAAATACGAATAGGGAGAGAAGATAATGGATTTCGAAACCGCAGGGAACGTTCCAAAGTCCAAAGGAAAACCAAATCATGGAGGAAGAAATTCAAGCTCGAACGAAAGTGATTCTGCAAATAAATTTACTATATATGCTAAGTTTGCCTAGAGCCAAAGCTCTGATACCATCTATAACGACCTGATATTTTCAACCATTCGCATCTGCACATGTCGGACTTGAATTGTTTAAAATATCATATTTTTTAATTTAGATTTGGCAAAACTCAGCATATACGGTAAATAAATCAATCACTGAACCACAGGCACAGAGTAATATAACAATAATGCAGCGGAATAGATAAATAGTAATTCATGAAGCTACTATATAAAATCAGAGTTAGAAAGAAAATACAGCAGATTATCTCAAATACAGTGAAGTCTCCGATACAAAACTGATGACTCTCTGAGCCAATCAACGGGAAAAGCTGAAAGCTGAATCGATAGATGGATCTCCAAGCGAAGCTCCAAACTCCAAAAGTAAGTCTCAAATGCTGAATTACTCAGTCTAACTCAAGCATAAAACAAAACACAAAACACTCAGTCGGGATTAACATTCTTATATCAATAAATTCAACTCAAGTGAAATATCAATTGAAATACAATTAACTCAAAGGATGTTTGGGATAACCATCCTCTAAGGATCTATGGAACTAAACTTCATTATAATACCGTGGTCATTTTAAATTAATTTATACTTAAAAACCAAAATATCATTCCCATTTCAAACATATCAATTTCCAAAATAGTGTGTATATATATAAATAATTTATAAAGTAAAGTATTTGTAATTTCCTCAACTTCGTAATTCACTTCAAAATCAACTCGTCTTCCACATTCAAATTTAATTAAATCTCAATTCAACAAATTCAATTCAACAATTTCAATTCAGTCTTGCTTCTAAATAAACAATTTCAAATTATATAGATTTCAAACACAGATTTGAAACATAAAATAAGTCGTTTAAATTTCAATATTTTCCAAAGCTTTTAATATTCAACATTTCAAACTAAATTTAACAATTTGAAATAGGTCTTGGTTTAACTCCGTTATGATTTAGTCTTGAAATATCCACATAATAAATTCAATATCATTTAAATAACTTAAATTTACATTTTTCTAAATATTTCCTTTAATTTATTTAAACGTGAAATATTTATTAAATTTCTTAAATCAAAATCAAGTTATAAGATCATATCTTTAAAATTTCAAATTCAACAGTATTCAAACCGATTTAATTAGACAAAATTCTTAATTAAATACAATTCCAATCAATTCAACTTTATCTCCCTTAACTTATACAAATCATCGAAAATCTATTTAACAATATAATACTTAAACATATTGTATATTAATTAAATCAAAGTTTTATTAAATTAGAGTTTATTATTAAATCTACTTTATATTAAAGCATATTTATATATAAAATAATTTCAATATTTAATAAAATCCTATATATTTCCTTTCAAACCATAAAAATCATTTTAAAATATTTATATATAGACCAACGGTGTCTGTACATACATTCTATCCCATGGTCAAGTGATACAGATATTTATCATTCAATCCGTAATTTAAATATATGCTGATATATTTCATTTCAACCTGCAATCCCAAATTCAATTTAAATGAAAATCGCTTAGGTTTATCATTTCAACCCATAACGATTTTCTCCTATTCTACAGATCATTCGGGTATGCATCATTTCAACCCATAGTGAATTTTATACTACTAGGGAACTTGCAGAGTGGTAACAGATATGATAATAACAATAGGCATATCATCAATGACAATATAATATAAACAACTGGATATGGTGTCATATCGCACAGGTGAACCCTTTTCATGTATAATACCAACAATTGAATATATCATATATAAGCTTTAAATCCAATATTATGAAGATCCCTATAACTCATTTAGGCAAGCAAACTATAACTTAATATATGCTATATATCTGAACATCAAACATACTTCATAAACTGTATGAACTTATATTTATAACCAACATTTATATGCAGACTTGCTTTGTATAACATACATATACTTATAAACTTATATAACTTATTATATACATTTCTTCACTTATAAAATCATATACAGTAAGCATCGAACCTAAAAGAAGAAGAACCGAAAACAATATTTATCAATACAAATTGAAACGGTGGCAAGGCAAATGTCGTGCACGTTTTAAATTCAGAATTTATCAATGGTAAGTTTCTAATTGGGTTATGAATGGTTCAAAATTTTAACGAATGTAGAACGTAAAATGAATATAAATTTTTTTATATATTGAAATAAAAGCACTGAACCATCAATGCATTAAAATGATGGAATAGTAACAACCGGTAATAAATGCCAATGGCCGTTTGTTTCAGCCATTTGAAATTTGAATGGACATCAAAAGTGGTACCGATACGGAATCGTTTTCCACGGATTCCGCTACGTACCAGACTTCAAAACACAGAATTGAATATACCACAGAGATCAGCACGACGAGACGAACCAAATGGTATACAGATATCAGTGATAGAATCATCCTATCAAAAGTCGACAATCGACACCGATATAAGTTGTTGTTCCATACGGAAAAATCCAAACGGAGATAGAAATGTCTGAATTTAGCGAAATGAATTTCGCAGTCTGATTCAGAGTGTTCTAGAAGCAGTGGCCAAACGATATAATTTGTTGTTGTGCACATAGAGTTGTTTGACTACATTGCTCATCACTTCAACTATCTGATCACAAAGGTATATTTAAATCATTTAATTTGAACGACCAAACTTTTGAACCAAATCATCTTTTCTCATAGGAACAATGATAGCTACAAAGTTTACTAAAGTTGGACTGAAATTAACTAAAAGCATTGAACGTGTATCTTTCTTTCAAACAATATTTGCATAGCAAATCTTTTCAAAAAGAAAATTTTCTACCTAGGCATACCATAAGTAATATGATAAATTAAGATCATGATTCTCATGTGGTCCAAAAGCTTCTATGTACACAGCATATTATATTTAAACAAAGCAATCATGTGGTCCAAAAGCTTCTATATACATTAGCCTATTATATTTAAATAAAGCAATCATGTGGTCCAAAAGCTTCCATGTACATTAGCATACAATATGTAAAAAAAAAAGTGATCATGTCCTTATTCATACACAGTTATGCTATCTAGGCATATAAGTAGGACATCCTTGGTAACATGTTATATAAACTAGTACATTTTAGTTTACATGACCCATTATTTCGGCCTATTTTAATGCACACATTTATGTTGAGTAACTTACACTTCCTATAATTTAATTATCTATACCTATATAAAGTAACCAATATCTCTCCTCCATTATAGAAAAAAATATCAAACTATATATTTTTCGTTCGTTATCATGCCTAAGGTAATTCAGAATTATAACTATTTATATTGTATAATGCTTTTCTCTCTTTTTAAATTTACTTATTACATATTGTACTCTAGGGTAAATCTACAGGTAACAAAAATGATAATTCAATATGCACTCAAAAGCTACAACTAAAGAGAGAAGGGATGAAACATATTGATGAGTTTCTACAACATTCAAACCTACTCTCGGTTAAAATAGAACCATTTAATCAGTCGCCAGAAACTTCCCTGCTTACTGCAGTTAAACTGGAAAAAGAAGATAAAGCTTTTAACGAAACTATTGTTGTTTAAGAATCAAAGGGAGCCGTGAATGTTCAAGAATCCAAAGTAATTATAGACCAACCATCCATGATCGATGAATGTGATGAACAATTAACAAATGTTGTGGTAAATAGCAAACTAACGATTTATTTCACTTATCCATATAACATACATTTATTTCATGACTCTATCTCTTATAGATAGCATGTTGCAAGAAGTTTGGCAAGTGATGATCGATATTTCAGTGTAGCTTTCAAAGATTTATGCTGGATGTTTATGTCTTCATGCATTTTTATCTACGTATTGCAATCCCTTAGGCATTATTCCATAATAAAATTAGCTTTGTAAATTTGTTTATTTTCATTTCATATGAATTTTTCATGGTTAAGTTTTGTAATAAAACAAAAGATTTGTCCACAATATATATATATATATATATATATATATATATATATATATATATATATATATATATATTTGCCTGTTCATATCCATAACGCGTCCGCACAGTTCACCTTCATAATATCACTGTTCACATTAATTAAAACCCTACTCTTCTGCCTTATCTTTTCAAGCTTCTACATTTTTCTTTCTTATTTTTCATGGCCACTACACCTTTCGCCCGCTTCACCTCCGCCTACCCTAGCATGGCCAACCCGCAACCAAATCCGCATCCAACCACCATCCGATTTACTTTGCCTTCCTCCAACCTCGGCCTGCATCCAACACGCCAGAACCACAAAGCTCCTCCCTTGCCGAAGCGCACCCATCACCACCCTCACCCTACCCTCCTCTTCCTGCATACATCACCTCCACGCTCGGCCGAAACCTCACTGCCCTAGCCTCCTCTACCTTAGCCTCCTTCCCGCTGCGCAAAACCCTATAAGTGCTAGACCCAGACCTTCACCCGAACTGCCAAGCCCCACCTCCAACCTGCCATGCAAGAGCCCCACCAAATCCGAAGCTCCAGCCTTCCATCACCGAAGCAGACTTCCCCACATACCTATCTACAAATGCTCATCTAATCCAATCTACATTACCAATGAACCAACATCAACAAATAGCCATAGAAACAATCAATCATAAGTAAATTACTTAAAAAATGCATAGAAAAACTTTACTGCCTATAGTAAATAAATGTCATAGGTCAACGAACGAAATTTAAGTTCACAGTACAATACTAAGCGGTTCCTTAACAAGCTTAACCATCCATTTACAAACCCTATAACTACTTTTTCTTTGGTATTTCAATATATAAAATCCACCAACAAACCATATAAAATCTTAGACCCTCCATTCAACCCACTTATGTAACGACCCAGGATTTTGGATATCCCGAGTTGTGAATATTAATTTATAATATTCGATAATATTGTATTTTGATATACTATATCCCCATTATCAATGATTAATAATTATATACAATTTTCCAGATCAATATAAATTGAATTTTCAAATCTATATTAAAATACAGATTGATTTAAATGGAATTACTTATATGTATATATTATTTTAATCAAATATATATATTTTGTTTTAAAGATAAATATGTATATTTTATTTTAAAGGTGAAACATAATAGAAAATTAAATTAATTGGAATAGTCAAATGCATATATTTTACACATAGGAATAATAAATTTATATGGAATAAAATTGGATAGGAATTCGTAGTAAAGTAAAAGTGATATTTTTGATTTTGGTATATATGAACAATATTGTTTACATTAAATAAAGGGGTTTTAAGTTTCTTAAATAATATGTATACATTGAATAAGGAAATTATATATATGTGTTATGTTAAGTAAAAAAATAAAGTTTATAATATTTTAAATAGATAAAAATGTTGTAAACTAAGAGATGTGCATAATAATCACATAAATATAAATAAGAGGAAACTATATATATATAACTAGAGAATTTAGTTTATTTGAAATAATATATTTCTATATAACAAATAAAAGATGTATATATGGTTATATATACACATGAAGGATTTAAAAATAATTTTACACCGCTTTGAAGTTCTTGTAACATATGAATATAAGGTGTTAATATTGAATGTTATTTAAGTAACAACATATTTATATATAAGTATAAACCAAGAAGTATTATGTTAATCTAGTTTTTTATTTTTGTTTTAAAATGTATGGGTGACAAATGCAAATGCAACTTAGTCAAAAGCAAAGATAATTTTTAGCTACTTTGTAGTCTTTGTTTAAATTAACCCATATATTTATATAAGATAAATTAACTATGAAGTGTTATTTTAATATAGTTTCTCATGTTTATTTTAAAAAATGTATAAGAGTACATATCTTAAGTATTACTTTAATCTAGTTTCTCAACTTTATGTAAATTTGTATAAATGCAATGCTAAACTTGGCAATGTTAAATATGGCTGCATAACTTCTCAAATATAATTGCATATACTTTTAATGTTGTATGGTTTATATTACAATATTAATAATAGGAAGAGACTTCAAAATCATTTGTTGTTAGTAAAAAAATAAAAAAAAGGGTTAGCGGAAGACAAGTAGCAAAATAGTTTTGTACAAGCAAAACTAAGGGTAAGTTAATAATAAAAATTAGATCAGTAAACAAGGAATAAAACAGTTTAATCTTGTAAAAACAATGGGTAGGTAGTGATAAATTTTTATCAGTAGACAAATTTACATTTGGCTGTAATAAACCTTGTAATAATTTCCTTTCTTTTCAAAATTCTACTTAGTAGAGACAATATCTACCTCAGCCACCAAAAATCTTTTCTGACCATTTTATGTTGATTGCAAACATGTGTATATATAATCATTTCAGATCTGGATTGTGGTTTTAAGAAATTAAAAACAAAGCCACTATTCAATTGTATAAAATCAGATAAACAAATTTAAAAGAAAAGAAGAAAACAAGCACTCTGTACTTGTCTGGATCATCTCTGTTTTTTACGTTCAAACTCAAGAAATTTTTAAAAAGCTAGTTCAAGTTTCAGAGTTCAAGTTTCAAATTAAAGACTTCAAGTTTTAAAAGCAACTAGAAGCAAATGTTTAAGGTGAGAAACATAAATCTCAAATTGAAATAGATTATTCTGTTACTTGTTAACTGTATGTATTGTGTTCATCCCAGTATTCGAAAATCAATATCTTTTTATCTAGATATATTTGAGGATGTTGTAAACTAGGAATTTGTTTATTTTCTAGTATGGGTTATGCTAAAAATAGTTCAAGAATAAAATTATGCTGTATAATTAATAAATCGTAGGATTTACAGTAAATAAGCAATTTTGGTGAAGATTCAATATTTTTAATTCAAAGATTCATGCATGCAATTAGGATACTTGTGTGAAAATATGAATTTTAGTAGTTAGATTGAAATTTTTAATGATCTATAGCTTGAGAAATTGGTAGATGAACATTTTACGTTCAAAAATAGATTTCAGGCGACCTCGTCGTCGTGGGGTGGAGCGGTCGGGTCTGGGAGGGGCTGGTGGACAACAGGAAGGTGTCGACCAGGGAGAATTTTGGTTTTTGGTTTTGATTTGGATGGTTGAGTGGATTTTTTGGTTTTGGGAAGACGATGGGAAGCAGGTGATCGCGACGGAATTGAGAGGAGTGGCGATCGAGTTCTTTGATTTTGGGTAGGAAGAAAGAGCAATGGATGGGCTTTCGATTATGATAGGTGGTATGCAAGGCATTGGCTGGTCGTCGTTGCGGTGTGTCGATGTGTGGGGGCATGTTGGTATTTCTGGTACAGGAAGTTGGGCTGCCGACCGATTTTCGATCTAAGAGTTGAGGGTCTTCGACGATGTGATGTTTTGGCTCAGGTAACATTTTGTGACTTGACTGTAGTGTCGCATCGATGGGCTAGTCGGAGGTGGGGATGTGCACGTGCACCGCGTGCACGGTGGAGTTTCCTCGGCTGGGCGAATGAGTGGGGAAAATTTGGTTTGGTTCCTTGTCGTGTTGTGTTGCATCCGAGGTTCTCATGAATGTTTGAGTGATCGGAGATGATCTTCCGACGAGGCATCGGGATTCAGGTGTTTTGGGTGGGAGGTTGTTGTCTGGAAGCCGAGAGTGTAGATGAGAGGAGAAAACGGAATTTTGGGTTAAGAAGAGATGTTAGGCTTCGACCCAACTGAGTTGTATTGTCTTTTTTTTTATTTTTTTGGTATCGGATTTGTGTTTAGTTTTGGGCTTTGGGTTTGTGAAATTAAAATAGGATTTCAGGTGTCCTTAGGTTTGGGCCTTCGACCGTGAGTTTTGCTTATTTAAAAAAAACACAGGTTTTAAATTATTAAAAGGAACTTGTTATAAGGTAAATGTTTATTTAAGTTTATAAAATTTTTGTCTTTCCAAAGTTATAATCAGGCATGTTGACTTAAAGTAATAGTTTAAAACCAATTTCTTTAATATTAATGTTTATTTTAAGTTTTACATAGACAAGGAATTTTTGGAAATAAATAACTTGATTTACTTTGAAATTGTTTAAATCAGGGTCTTTAAGTAAATTATTCTATCATAAATTAGTTAAGCTTTTAAAATCAATTCTATTATTTATTTATACTTGAGTTTTTATTTGAATAGTTGAAGTATAATTAACGAAAAATAAAATGTTTATACTTTTGAATTTACTCAAGTTCTTAAGTGATATTGTAAATAATTATCTAATTTCACTTGTAATAAAGAGTTATTAAGAAAATGGTTCGTAACAATGGATGTTATGCCGTCATACGATCCGTTGTGAAATTAAATAAGTGAAATTTTATAAGCTTGTTCAGCCTGAATTTAATTACCGTTGAGAATAAATACCATTGTAAATTGTATACGACTTGACTATTAAGATGTTCCCAAACTAAGAGTTATGTTAATTTGTAGATTATTCAAACTGTTGACATCTGGTTAGTGGAAACAGACACCATTCCACTAAATAGTTAATTTACCTTCTGTAGGTAGTTTAAGCCATCGATCTGATATATTCTGTGTAATTGTTTGCTAGCAATGATAATATCTGATTAGTTATTCATGCATATATCTTTTATTTGTCTCTTAAATTATACTTGAGAATATAATGTGAATCAATCTACGGAAGCTGATTGATTTTGAATATCTATGTGGACTGTGAATAGTAGATTGATAAGTACCGTTGGGACTGATAAGCCTTATTCTGTTTGAGTTGATTTTGAAAACTAGTTTTGTTTTAAAAATAAATATTTTTTTAGAAATATTTTAAAATTGATAAATATTTTGGAAATATCAAAAGTAGTTTATTATTTTTGGGAGTCTTATAAAGACATAAATTTTTATAAGCAGATATTATTTAAATTAATTCCAAGTATTAAACTATTTTGTAATGATTCTTTAACAGTTAATTTTTATTAAATTACCAGTTAAGTATGTTTCTCTTTAATATAATCTATTAAATATAAGTGTTGTTTTAAATAATATATTATAGTAACTTATATAAAGAGTATTTTATTTAGTAAACTTGAAAATAATATTTGGAAATTTCATAAGTATGATTTGGGAAGAAATGGTTCTAAATATATATTTACCTAATGAAATAAACTTTCTTAGTAGATTTTAGTCCGTTTGGATTTTAAATGAAAACAAGGCTTAGTGGTTGCAACGGGAAATAACTTGGTTAAATTGATTTATTGTTTTGATAGTTAAATAACCAACTATCAAATCTGGTCAAACTTAACTTTGAAAATATCCAGAGGAAACTCGAGAGTTATATGGTACGGTTACCGTTTAAGTTGCTATACAGTACGTATAAACTCGTTTGTTCTCTAGGAAAAATTATAAGAAGACCCATCCACTAACGGTTAGGAGGTGAACTCCGGTCTTGTATTTCATCTGTGTATTTTCTAAAGAACCAGGGTTGAGTTTACAGGGAAATAACGAACGTTGTTTCGAAGACACCGGGATTAGATTTGAAACCCGAAACTACTTCGATCCAACAAGTACATTTTCGTGATGAAGACTAGAGCTTAGAGTCGAAGATGGAGTAGTGAAATGCAAGGGCTAGTCGCTACTAATCCTGAGGGTGATTTCAAAATGGATGTAGTAGGAATAGTGCCTTCGGTTCCGTTCAAACCCGGAACGGACTTGTATGGATGAATGCTTTCAGAACATCGTCAGGTGGATGGTGAGCATTCTAAGTGATATTTTCTAAAAAGGTAACGTTGAGCCTCTAGCCTCATCAACCGGGAATGACTGAAAATCAGGGGATATGCAGCAAGGCTAAGTGGGTAGCACCCAAGTAGGGTAAGGTCATACCTGTCTAGAAGTCCTTTTTATTTCAGCTGTGCAGGCAGTTACTGATCCCAACCGTAGGGTGACTTTACCCGGGATATCCAATAAGGGGTAGTCCGGTCTTGTGTTGCAGGAGAACGGAGGGGTCCTCGGTACACTGATCTAGACCAGGTACTGTGATAAGTGGTACCCCAATGCCTATTCATTCATTGCAAGTACATTCTCACTACGTGCCCTTTACGGTTTTGATTGTAGAACCCACTTTATGGCTAGTATGCTGGAATTTAATAATGTACCAATTCCAGCTATTTGAATAAGTATTTATATATAGACCATTTACAATATCAGAGGATTTTATAAGAAATGTTTTGATTATCATAAGGTAAAAACCCAACATGCTTATTTGTGGCGTGGTCTTACGAGATACATTTGATTTCAAAAGGATTTCTAAACTTTAGTTAATCAAGTTGAGTGTGTTTCTCACGCTGGTTTACCAGACTGACCCAGGCTAGGTATTTTTCCTATATGCTCAGGTCAGACCGAGCATATTTTCAGATTTAGCTGGAAGAGTGGAAGCTTCAAGAGAGAAGGTTGAATCAGGAGACGTATTGATGTAGATGCTTATATTCAGTCTGTATTTGGTTGTGTGGTTAATTAGTTGTAAAGGCAGGATTGCTATAAATTGTCCGAGTTGAATGGTTGTAACTCTGATTTAAAGTCTGTATATGTTATATAAAGCAACAGTTTGGGTTTCATGTAAAGATTTTCTTATATTATAGTTTATTCATTCCGCTGTAAGATTTTGATTGTTCTCTTTTCTTCTATCTTCTTTCTATTTATGCCTTCTTTCTTCTTTTCACTATCCATCTTTCCGAGTAATTTAGCTGACAAGTGTGGTTAAAGTCAGTTTAAATCGGTATGGAAAAATAGGTTCTGACATTGTGGTATCAGAGCCTAGGTTGAGTGTATACATAGGTTCGGGTGGGTTGCTCATTAGGAATAGAGTCTGTAGCAACCTGTTTGAGTCTGAGTGTATATATGTATATACGAGAGCGCATATTTGTTAGTTATATAAAACTGGTTTTATATTGTGTTAATTGATCGGTTAAGTGGCAAATGGATTCTGGTTAATACGAGTAGCTAACTCTATTGATAGGGATCTCTAAACACTTGAACCAGGACAACAGACACAATATTATTTTAAGGGGTAGATGAAATAATTTTACCCAGATATATTTTCTTTATAAAAAGTATGATTTTCAAATATATATGGTATTTAAAATGATTGGTTGAGACGATGATAATTTATCATCTAGGATTGAGTGGTCTTAGTCGTCGACCTTTGTTGTTTTCATTGATTGCCCTTTTTGATTTGAGTATACCCTTAGAAAATTGAACCCTTTAGAATTTGAATCTTTGGAAAATGGATTTTTATTGAGTTTATTTACTAAAGGGATTTAGAAAACTTTTAAAAATAATATTTTGGAAAATCTTCCACCATTGATAATAATTTTTATAATAATGGATTTCTAAAAAGGATATTTGAGAATATAAAACTTGGTAACACTTTACTTTGTTTTATATAAATATATATAGATTTATAAATTGAAGAAATAAGTTGTTTATAAACTTACTATATATATGTGTATTTTTCTCCACCTTATAATCACCTTTCAAATATATACTGGAAAGATGATTTTATAAAATCTTGGGTAATAGAAATTTTAAGGGGGAATTAATTTTGAAATGTAGACTTTGATGTACTCTTTAGCCTATAGAAGGCTTAAACCTAGGATCTCACCTTTGGGATTTGATTGTAGAGAACCCGTAGCATCAGTCGTGGAGGAGCACTGGCTAGGGCAAGGAGAGATGGTGATTTTGCCTGGGTCAGAAGAATTCGAGCGGATCTTAACGAACCGTCCTAATATGAAGAAGAGCTAGAAGTAACAGTAAAGCTTGTTGGGCAGCCTCAGCCTCAGCCTCAATAAGAAGAACCTATAGAGGATTTCAACAGTGAAGAGGAATTCGAAGTCGAAGGCGAAGATGAGGAGTTCGACGACGAAGAAGAGTTCGAAGTGGAGGAGGATCCCGAATCAGAAAATGACGATGCAGTCATTTGGGAGATTGGGGAGGTTGTTGAGGAGCCAGTTGTTGGTGCAGATTTCCTTCCTAGAGAGCCTAGTCCAGAGGTTGTTTGGGTCCCGCGCAGTGATGTAGAATCCAGGGAATTATTGGGACCAAAAGAGGAGGACTCATGTAGTAAGAGTCATAGTTAGTTTGGGTTGCTTTCTCTTGGTAGTGTGTGCATTTTGTATGTGTTTTTGACCCCTAGACGTCATAATTGTTAGATGTTAAATGTTTGGTAGGGTGATATATACATACATATATATATCTGTATATATATGTATGTTTGTATGGATGACGATTACATTTGTAGGAATATTTTGGCTGGATATAATGTATATTTTGATATACAGTATGAATCTATGTGTTTACTGGAATAGTTTGAGTTGTTATTGATTAGTTTAAACTTGTGTAGATAGTTTTACTAGCTTAGCTATGGAATTTCGGGGACGAAATTCTTCTAAGGGGGGAGAAATGTAATGACACGGGATTTTGAATATCCCGAGTTGTGAATATTAATTTATAATATTCGATAATTTTGTATTTTAATATAAAATACCCCCATTAATCAATGATTAATAATTGTATACAATTTTCCAGATCAATATAATTTGAATTTTCAAATCTATATTAAAATACATATTGGTTTAAATGGAATTTCTTATATGTATATATTGTTTTAAATCAAATATATGTTTATTGTTTTAAAGATAAATATGTATATTTTATTTTAAAGGTGAAACATAATAGAGAATTAAATTAATTGGAATAGTCAAATGCTTATATTTTACATATAGGAATAATAAATTTATATGGAATAAAATTGGATAGGAATTCATAGTAAAGTAAAAGTGATATTTTTGATTTTGGTATATAAGAATGATATTGTTTACATTAAATAAAGGATTTTTAAGTTTCTTAAATAATAAGTATACATTGAATAAGGAAATTATATATATATATATATATGTTATGTTAAGTAAAAAATAAAGTCTATAATATTTTAAATAGATAAAAATTTGTAAACTAAGAGATGTGTATAATAATCACATAAATATAAATAAGTATATATATATAACTAGTGAATTTAGTTTATTTGAAATAATATATTTCTATATAATAAATAAAGGATGTATATATGGTTATATATATATATATATACATGAAGGATTTAAAAATAATTTTACACCACTTTAAAGTTCTTGTAACATATGAATATAAGGTGTTAATATTGAATGTTATTTAAGTAATAATATATTTATATATAAGTATAAACCAAGAAGTATTATGTTAATCTAGTTACTTGTTTTTGTTTTAAAATGTATGGGTGACAAATGCAAATACAACTTAGTCAAAAGCAAAGATAATTTTTAGCTACTTTATAGTCTTTGTTTAAATTAACACATATATTTATATAAGATAAATTACTAAGAAGTGTTATTTTAATATAGTTTCTCATTTTTATTTTTAAAAATGTATAAGAGTACATACCTTAAGTATTACTTTAATCTAGTTTCTCAATTTTATGTTAATTTGTATTAATGCAACACTAACCTTGGCAATGTTAAATATGGCCGCCTAACTTCTCAAATTAATTGCATATACTTTTAATGTTGTATGGTTTATATTACTATATTAATAATAGGAAGAGACTTCAAAATCATTTGCTGTTAATAAAAAAAGGGCTAGCAGAAAACAAGTAGCGAAACAGTTTTGTATAAGCAAAACTAAGGGTAAGTTAATAATAAAAATTAGATCTGTAAACAAGGAGTAAAACAATTTAATCTAGTAAAAACAATGGATAGGTAGTGATAAATTTCTATCAGTACACAAATTTACATTTGGTAGTAATAAACCTTGTAATAATTTCCTTTCTTTTCAAAATTCTGCTCAGTAGATACAATATCTATCTCAGTTACCAAAAATCTTTTCTGACCATTTTCTATTGATTGCAAATATGTGTATATATATGAGCATTTCAGATCTAGATTGTGGTTTTAAGAAATTAAAAACAAAGCCTCTGTTCAGTTGTATAAAATCAGAAAAACAAATTTAAAGGAAAAGAAGAAAGCAAGCACACTGTACTTGTCTATGTCATCTACGTTCTTTACATTCAAACTCGGGTGGTTTTTAAAAAGCTAGTTCAAGTTTCAGATTTCAAGTTTCAAATTAAAGACTTCAAGTTTTAAAAGCATCTGTAAGCAAATGTTTAAGGTGAGAAACATAAATCTCAAATTGAAATAAATTGTTCTGTTACTTGTTAACTGTATGTATTATGTTCATCCCAGTATTCAAAAATCAATATCTTTTTATCTAGATTATATTTGAGGATGTTGTAAACTAGGAATCTGTTTATTTTCTAGTATGGGTTATGTTAAAAATAGTTTGAGAATAAAATTATGTTGTTTATTTAATAAACAGTAGGATTTACAATAAATAACCAATTTTAGTGAAGATTCAATTGTTTTAATTCAAAGATTCATGCATGCAATTAGGATGCTTGTGTGAAATTATGAATTTTAGTAGTTAGATTGAAAATTTTAATGATCTATAGCTTGAGAAATTGGAAGATGAACATTTTACATTCAAAAATAGATTTCAGGCGACCTCCTCGTCGGGGTGTGGAGCGGCCGGGTCTGGGAAGGGCTAGTGGACATCACAAATGTGTCGACCAGGGCGAATTTGGATTTTTGGGATTGGTTTGGATGGTTGAGTGGATATTAGGGTTTTGGGAAGACGATGGGAAGCGAGTGATCGTGAAAGAATTGGGAGAAGGAGTGGCGACCGAGATCTTTGATTTTGGTTAGGAAGAAGAGCAATGGATGGGATTTCGATTGTGATAGGTGTGGCATGCGAGGCAGTGGCTGATCGTCGTTGCGGTGTGTCGATGTGTGGGGGAATGTTGGTATTTCTAGTTTCAGGAAGTTGGGCTGTCGATCGATTTTCGATCTAAGAGTTGAGGGTCTTCGACGATGTGATGCTTTGGATCAGGTAACATTTTGTGACTTGACTATGGTGTCGCGTCGATGGGCCGGTGGAGGTGGGGATGTACACGTGCACCGCGTGCAAGGGGGAGTTTCCTCAGTTGGGCGTACGAGTGGGGAAAATTTGGTTTGATTCCTGGTCGTGTTGTGTTGCATCCGAGGTTCTCATGAATGTTTGAGTGATCGGAGATGATCTTCCGACGAGGCATCGAGATTCAGGTGTTTTGGGTGGGAGGTTGTTTTCTGGAAGCCGAGAGTGTAGATGAGAGGAGAAGAAGGAAGTTTGGGTTAAGAAGAGATGTTGGGCTTCGGCCCAACTGAGTTGTATTGTCGTTTTTTATTTTTTTGGTATCGGGTTTGTGTTTAGTTTTGGGCTTTGGGTTTGTGAAATTAAAATAGGATTTCGGGTGTCTTTAGTTTTTGGGCTTCGACCGTGAGTTTTGCTTATTTAAAAAAATGCAGGTTTTAAATTATTAAAAGGAACTTGTTATAAGGTAAATGTTTATTTAAGTTTATAAAATTTTTGTCTTTCCAAAGTTATAATCAGGCATGTTGATTTAAAGTAATAGTTTAAAACCACTTTCTTTAATATTAATGTTTATTTTAAGTTTTATATAGACAAGGAATTTTTGGAAATAAATAATTTGATTTACTTTGAAATTGTTTAAATCAGGGTCTTTAAGTAAATTATTTTATCATAAATTAGTTTAGATTTTAAAATCAAATTTATTATTTATTTATACTTGAGTTTTTATTTGAATAGTTGAAGTATAATTAAAGGAAAAATAAAACGTTTATACTTTTGAATTTACTCAAGTTCTTAAGTGATATTGTAAATAATTATCTTATTTCACTTGTAATAAAGAGTTATTAAGATAATGGTTCGTAACAACGGATGTTATGCCGTCATACGATCCGTTGTGAAATTAAATAAGTGAAATTTTATAAGCTTGTTCGGCCTGAATTCAATTACCGTTGAGAATAAATGCCGTTGTAAATTATATATGACTTGACTGTTAAGATGTTCCCAAACTAAGAGTTATGTTAAATTGTAGAATATTCAAACTGTTGACATCTGGTTAGCGGAAACGGACACCATTCCGCTAAATAGTTAATTTACCTTCTGTAGGTAGTTTAAGCCATCGATCTGATATATTCTGTGTAATTGTTTACTATTAATGATAATCTCTTATCTGTTATTCATGCATATATCTATTATTTGTTTGTTAAATTATATTTGAGAATATAACGTGAACCAATTTATGGAAGCAGATTGATTTTGAATATCTATATGGACTGTGAATCGTAGATTGATAAGTACCGTTGGACTGATAAGCCTTATTCTGTTTGGATTGATTTCGAAAACCAGTTTTGTTTTAAAAATAAATATTATTTTTTATAAATGTTTTAAAATTGATAAATATTTTGGAAATATCAAAAGTAGTTTATTTATTATTTTTGGGAATCTTATAAAGGTATAATTTTTTTAAGTATATATTATTTAAACTAATTCCAAGTATTAAACTATTTTGTAATGATTCTTTAAAGGTTAATTTTTTTTTAAATTTGGATTTAAGTATGTTTTTCTTTAATATAATCTATTAAATATAAGTGTTGTTTTAAATAATATATTATAGTAAATTTTATAAAGAGTATTTTATTTAATAAACTTGAAAATAATATTTGGAAATTTCATAAGTATGATTTGGGAAGAAATGGTTCTAAATATATATTTACCTAATGAAATAAACTTTCTTGGTAGATTTTAGTCCGTTTGGATTTTAAATGAAAATAAGGCTTAGTGGTTGCAATGGGAAATAACTTGATTAAATTGATTGATTATTTTGATAATTAAATAACTAACTATCAAATCCGGACAAACTTAACTTTGGAAATATCTAGAGAAAACTCGAGAGTTATATGGTACGTTTACCGTTCGAGGTGTTATACCGTGCGTATAAACTTGTTTGTTCTCTAGAACGAATTATAAGGAGACCCGTCCACTAACGGTTAGGAGGTGAACTCCGAACCTGTATTTCGTCTGTGTATTTCCTAAAGAACCGTGGTTGTGTTTACCGGCAAATAGAGAATGTTGTTTCGAAGAGACTGGGATTGGACTTGAAAATTGAAAACCACTTCGACCCAACGAGTACGTTTTTGTGATGAAGACTAGAGCTTGGAGTCGAAGATGGAGCAGTGAAGTGCAAGGGCTAGTCGCTACTAATTCTGAGGGTGATCCTAAAATGGATGTAGTAGGAATAATGCCTTCGGTTCCGTTCGGACACGGAACGGACTTGTATGGTAGAATGCTTTTAGAACATCGTCAGGTGGACAGTGAGCATTCTAAGTGTTATGTTCTAAAAAATTAACGCTGTGGCTCGAGCCTCATCAACCGAGAATGACTGAAAATCAGGGGATATGCAGCAAGCCTAAGTGGGTAGCACCTAAGTAGGGTAAGGTCATCCCCGTCTAAAAGTCCCTTTTTATTTCGGCTGTGTGGGCGGTTTCTGATCACAACTATGGGGTGATCTTACTCGGGCTATCCAGTAAGGGGTAGTCCGGTCTCGTGTTACAGGGGAACGGAGGGGTCGTCGGTACGCTGATCTAGACCGGGTACTTTGATAGGTGGTACCCCAGTGCCTAGTCATTCGTTGTAAATCCATTCTCCCTACGTGCCCTTTATCATTTTGATTGTAGAACCCACTTTGTGGCTAGTATACTGGAATTTAATAATGTAACAATTTCAGCTATTTGAATAAGTATTTGTGTATAAACCCTATTATAATATTAGAGGATTTTATAAGAGTTTTGTTTATCGTAAGGTAAAACCCCGACATGTTTATTTGTGGCGTGGTCTTACAAGATACCTTTGATTTCAAAAGGATTTCTAAACTTTAATTAATCAAGTTGAGTTTGTTTCTCATGCTGGTTCCAGACAGACCCGGGCTTGGTGTTTTTTCTATATGTTGGGGTCAGACCGAGCATATTTATAGGTTTAGCTGAAAGAGTGGAAGCTTCAGGGAAGGAGCTGGAATTAGGAGAAATATTGACGTAGATGCTTATATTCAGTATGTATTTGGTTGTGTGGTCAATTAGTTGTAAGGGCAGGATTGTTATAAACTGTCCGAGTTGAATGGTTGTGACTCTGATTTAAGGTCTGTATATGTTATATAAAGCAACAGTTTTAGTTTCATGTAAAGATTTGCTTATATTATAGTTTATTTGTTCCAATATGAGATTCTGATTGTTCTCTTTTCTTTTATCTTCAATCTATTTCTACCTTCTTTCTTCTTTTCAGTGTCCATCTTTCCGACAATTTAGCTGACAAGTGTGGTCAAAGTCAGTTTAAATCGGTACGGAAAAATGGGTTCTGACAACATATATATACAATATGAAAGAAATAACAGCTAATCACTTATCAAATCTAAAACTTCTAAGTCAAAATAAGGCAAGATCCATTCACCTTGGACTCTCCCAAGGCAAGCTAAGTGAAGATGGTGCAATATCGCAACACTTGAGCATCCCAAAGCGACAATGGCTGCTGCGATTACTGCTGCACCAACCAGCTGTAGATGATGGCACACTTCTCAGCCTCCTCATGTAAGCAGTGATCGGAGATTCAGCGATAGCGCCGATGTAGGGCAGAGGCAGTAGAGAGAGGACTGGGCGTCCCCATGATTCGGGAGGTAGAGGAGCGATGGGTCCAACGGAGGAGAGACAAGGAGGGCGGATGTGGTCTCTACCTCTTATTACTATAAAATGATCATCATTCTTAAGGGATTGTCTTCAATATTATTTGCAATATATTTTGAATTGTTACAAATAGAGGTGATCCACGTGCATTTTATTATTGTGAATATATCAGTTTTGATGGATACATGGAACCTATAGCAGCTGTGGATTTCTCATTGTATGTGACATTTTAAAAACATAAATTTGGAAGTCTACATGCTTTCTATGTGTAATCTTCTCTCTACAGCAAGCTCGGCTGAATGCTTAGTTGCATGAGAAATACTTGCGATTTAGTATTCATATTACATAGTGAAGCACATAGTTCAACAACTGAGGATTGCAGAATGTGATTTATTCAAATTTGTGCACATGTACATGAGTACATTTATTAACTCCTCTCTCATTCATGTTATTCATGCCAGCCACATCATTCTTGTTTCTTTCACTTTCTCCCTCGTGCCCACTTTCTTTTCTTTCCTTCTTTTCCTATATTATTTCCTATAGCTATAGAACCTCCCTGCCCACGCAAGCACTCCCTTCACCACCATGTACGCACTTCCACCTGACACCATATGCCACCAACAACCACTACCCTGGCCCACCTATGCCTCCTCCACTCCATCTATTGCTCAGGCCACGAACTCCAGCCCTCCTCCACTTGGCCAAACCACCGGCCTGTTTGCAAATCCAATTATTTAAACAGAATACTGGAAATTTTGTCTGCATGGAAATGTAATTATAGAGGATAAGAAGATGCAGATGATTTCAACCCATAAAGCTTTGCAACTAGGTCTTTTGCCATGACCCGTACGTAACCTTTTCCCATTTGCATCTGGCCCTCGCAACTATATAGGGAAGGCATATGCTATAATGGAAGCCAAGGCTGTACTCGCCATGTTTTTATCCAAGTTTAAGTTCACTATATTCGAGAATTATAGGCATGCACCTATCAATGCACTTACAATTAGACAAAAGTATGGGTTGCAAGTGTACATGGTATTTCAAGATATTTCAAGATACATAAAAATCATCATTATTGCCAAGACATTTCAAAATTTCAGCTGAGTTCAGTTGGTACTTGGTATCCAGAGATATTTAAATAAGTATATATGTCATATGTTGCAGGTAATTTCTTATTTTTTGTACCATAATTTTACATACATAAAAATGGCAAGTTTACATACATAAAGAGAATGGAGCTGCTTTGTAAAAGCTTGCCCTTGAACTGAAATGTTTGACGTGGTCCACTACTAACGGTACACTCAATGAAGCATATTTCTGATGGGGTCCCTAATTTCCTCTTATAGTTTCTCATCTCTTACTCATTCATAGCACATGTTATTGTTACTCACATATTATCTTTTTATATAAGTAAACTGTTCTGCTTTATATCTTCACTCAAATGCAATTCAATTATTTTCTAAGCTAGCCAAATAACTTCATATTGAAATTTACGGAACTGTTTCATATTGTCCTGTTTATTATTAAATTTCTTTAATCTTTATGATCTTATGGTTGAAGTACAAAGAGAGAGACAACGCGAAAGCCAACGGTCTAGACGTAAGCATGCAAGAGAGCAAACTATTTCAAATAGAAGGTCTCAAACAAATGAAAACTCTCATTTGAGTCAACAAGGTATTTATTTTATATGGATATTTTTTTTCTTCAATTTTTATTCATATTGTATTGAACTCAACTACCTCATTATATTTTATTTCTCTAAATTTAACATCTTTGTTTAATGGTTAAGCTGAAATGCTCCGTTACTTTAACTCTCCATGTTAAACTTTTTAAATGTCCTTAAAACATGGTAAATGTTTCTAATCAACTTTGGAGACATTGGTATTATCAAATGATATGACTTGATAATGATGAGAACATAGCTGTAACACTAAACTTAGTTTATATCAACACAGGTTGAAAATGTGCAAATGACAGAACCTAAAAGAGGAGGTGAATTACTATGCGCTTTCTATCATTGTTGTACTGAGTTTTTGAACATTTATGTTATTGGTATTTGGAACTTAAGATGTGGTTATGTTGTAGCTTACTGATAGTTAAATGAAATAATTTTAGTTTTGCAATATATTCTAAATCAACTGATAACTATGGGTGCGTTCCTCCTCAAATATCTATCTTCCTTCCTATGGTGTGTTCCTCCTATCATTAATAGACAATGAAGTAAATAAATGCTAAGAAAAATTTGATGAATAATTAAGGGTGGGGTTATATATAGAATATATACTTAAGAAACACTGAGAATAAATGAGGGTGCACATGCATAGTATGAAAGCACTAATAAGAAACAAGTGATAATAATAACTAAGGTTAATTATATGTAGAGTACAAATATCTTAATTATGATAGGAAATAAACAATAAAAATGACAAAGGGTAGTTAAAAGTTATATATAGAGTATAAACATCGCTATTTAGGAGACTAAATTTGTTTGGTTATCATTTTAAGATGCGATGATTCAACAATATATTAGCTCAGTTACAACTAGAAATACTATAAACATTTTTTTCTATTTTAGCATTAGTGTGTACACTTTACGTTTCTTTTTGGCAAACATGGATAACTTAAATGCTAAAATTTAAGTTGAGTGATAGGGTAGAACATATATAAGTGATATAGTATATTTAACATATCACTAACATAAAACATTCACAACTTTGTTTGAAGTTATGGTTTAGCAAAAACCTTGGTGTATGTATCAAAATAATAAAGAAAAAGATATGTGATGATTATTCAATGAAAGATAAATCTATTGATGAATAGTTAAGTATCTACCACGCATTAAATTCTATAAACTAAGACACTTATGCATAAATTTAGATTTCTTTCTTGGTGGTTTATAAGGTTTTTGTTAAAACTATTGAAATGTTTTTTTATCGTTCTTTTATTATTCAAAAAGAATGAAATAGAATTCGCATTGGCACAAATCATAAAATAATTTACTTAGGCACATGCGACGTGCACGTACTCAGGTTCCATTGGTACAAAACACTAATAATTTTGAAGTAAAAGAAATATTCAAAAACTTTATTTTATACTTCTCCAGAATGATTATGTTGTAACCAAATATCATTTTTCCTATACCTTCAACTTTTCTTGCATATGTGCATATGTAGAAATTTTACTCTGAATGCCAAATGTATGTTTGGAAAACGGGAACTAAATAAAATTTGAACCTTTTTAGTTGGAATTTCGATGGGTTCCCACTTTTTTGAAATTCATGTTTTTATGAAGTTTTGGTACCATAAAATTGCTTTATTTGGAAGTATTTTATGTATTAATTATTGACTGTAACGTATGTTTGGTGGGTCAAATCCAAAGCTTTGAACAAGAAGGCCAATTTTATTTAATCATCAATAATTAAAGTGAAATGCACGATAACATTACATAAAGAAATTAATTCTTTATCGTAGTGGAGTGGCTCTTTTTAACCTTCTGCTAAATCTGCTATTAGAGACCCATATAGGCCTGCCGCTCTCTGCATATCATAATGCCCATCGTAGAAATATGTACATGTTCATACAATAGGCAATCACTATTTTTATGCAGTTAATTAAACCACAATTTATTTGTACAAAATTATGTGGTGAAGAATTGTTTTCGTTTAGACTTTGCTTGAACCCTAAGGGTTTTTTAGCGTCTAACTAGATGATGGCCAACCCTGCTAGCTGCTACGTCTTCTCCATTTGTTTCTTCTTGAATTACCATCTCTGTAATCTTAGGGCTGCATTGTGATGTATTACTAGCTACCAACTCTGTGATTTTGTGGATTTCTGTTGAATTTATGTGATTTAAATATTTTCCATAGAAGACAAGAAAATAATTAATTGATTTATTCAATCAATTAATTAGGCTATGTATGGAAAAATAAAGAGGAATGATATGTGGGATTAAGATAGACAAGTTTATACATGGAGATTGATTTAATCAATGGAAATGTATGGAAACATAGATTTTTTGTCATTTATGTGAATCGGAATCAAATCAAGTAACTTGAAAATGTTATCACATAATCTGAAAATTAATTTACTTAATCTCCAAGCATCCTCATTTTCATGCCTATTTAAATGAAGGAAGTTCATCTTCATATGAGTGTGAGAGAGCATCCACTGTTATCCTCTTCTTCAGTAAACCCTAATTTCTGTAGTCAAATCCAATTAGGAGTTTTGAGCGCAAACAAATCTTTGGAGAAATTTATTATTCAATTTATGATTATAGGTTAGTCTCTTCACCTACTACCTATAATTTTGCAATCTCTCTCTTTTATACTCTCTTTCTTCAGTGAAATAAAGTATAGTTGTTGGGGCTGTATACGTAGAAAATCGTTAAATCTTTGTGTTCTTTACTCTTCCGTTTCCTCTTTGTTTGGTGATTATATTTTATTGAACTGGCAGTTCATAATTAATCGACATGCTAAATCCTTCTTTTGATTGTTTATGCGCTATAGTATTCCGCTGTAGTTTTGGAGTTAGTGCAAAGTAATTAAAAATTTCGCACAACAATTTCACCATAGTAGCAATAATGGTTTCCCCACCTCTTCTATATATTATCTATCAATATTGACATTTCTTTAGAAACTCGTAGAATAACTATTTTTAAAGGGAGTCCTTATTGCGGTTCCAAACCCAGTAATCTTTGATACCATTTACATAACCATGCATAATTTTTTTGATAACCTTAGGGTTGACCTTATCACGTTCGCATGCCATCTTACTGCTAACAACTTAAAGATACCCGAAGTTGGATGCTTTACCTCTAAACCTTTAAATTTTATTATAAAATTGGCTAAAATAGATAGTTTGGACCTGCATTACACACATATTATGATTCACATCTACTAAAGACAAATTAATTACTTTGTCTTGACTAAGAATTATACAATCTAATAGTACATATTGTCTGTGTGTGTTGTTTTTTCTATAAAGCAGTGGCCACTATTCTAAGTATACAAATGTTTTGTTCCTAGATCAAAAAAATGGAGTGTATAATGGTCCCCAAGGCAACAAAAGTCAAATTGCAATGAATATAAATAGTATAAACTAAGAATTAATAAAGTTTATGTTTATTTTTTATTTAATGTTTCAAGTGCATATTATATAAAGAACATGTTTCAAAATATTAAGAATATTTATTATTTCTTTTAGGACAATCAATCATGGAAGCAAGAGAACAATCAACTCAAACACGTAGGAGACCAAGGATTTTAATAGCTTATGTTCCAGGTAATTTTCTTCAATTAACTAATCACCGTCTCATTTAATTTTTATTTTTTCATTCTAATCATTCCAACATTGTAATCATTTAGGACCATATGGCTATGAAGAACAAATGATAACTCGATCCACTTTCATGACAAACTATAATTGTGGTCGAAACTTTATTGCTACACGAAGTAGATGCTACCCGCTCACACTTATTTCCAAATTTGTGGCTCAAAGGTATTATTTCATGAGACATTAGAGATTTTCTATACGAATGGTAAAATTACCATTCGATGACCAACAACATCTCAACAACTACTAGATTTGTATTTTGATCAATCGAAGTTGGTATGCATTATGGAATTTACATAAGATCTTATAATAATGCTTCTGCTTTTACATCGATGGGTGCTAACGTTGATCATAGCATAGCAAATGCAAAAAGGAACTTTACTCGTATCGTGCACAAGGCTCCGTATATCATAGCATCGGTAGTTCTTTACATATGGATGGAATGAGACCGAGATATTTGCATTTATATATTTATGATACTGACCATGAGATTGAAAATAGACAACTTGATAATGCAATAAGGAGGCCAGACCTACTTTTAACATTAAAACAAATTTTAGATATCCACAATGCTTTTGTACAAGTATTTAGACATTTGAGCCATTGGGATAATATACAAAATTGTAAAATAAAAATAAAAGAGCTTGCAGTAAATGGACACATTCATGAGTTACCAACTGCGTCACAAGTAGCAAGTATCATTGTAGGAGATGAAGAAGATACCAATTTGAATAATATGGATATTATAGTTCAAACAAGAAGTAAAAATTTACAAATGGTTCAAGATACTATAGGGTTTTATGATCCATTACAATATCCACTTTTATTACCATATGGTGAACATGGATGGGATCTTCACATATATGACAATGGAGCCACAACAATAAGTTGTAGAGCTTATTATTCTCATATTTTATAGGTAAATAACAACTACCATTTACCTTTACTAGCTTTTATTTTTATAATTATTAGTGATTTGTTTATGTGTTTAGATACGATCAATGGAGATGTCACTAATTTTCTATGGCGGTCGCCTATTGCAATAGTTTATGGTTGACACTTATGTTAAAATAGAAACTATGAGACTAAGGTACCTCCGTAACAATCAAGATTGTCACGACCCAAAATTCATCGTTCAAAAGTAGACATCAAATACCTCACTTGTATTCGACTGCCAGAGATTCGAACGTCAAATTTCAGTTCGGATGGAGCTTATAACAACATCAGATGAATATAAAACAGGTGAACAGAATGAATATCATGCATACATCACAAATACAACATCACAATATCCATTACTACAACAGAGTATTTTTCAATATACATACACCACAACTCCAAATAAACATCATAATAATACAACAGTGATCATATATCCCAAAAGTCTTCAAAGGAATGAAGTGGTAACAAACTCCCAAAAACCGAACACGTGAAATCCCAAAAGCTCCTAGAATATCTCCAAAGCAAAAGCTCCAAAATACCGCTACACCGGAACACGGAAACCTGCTACTAGGCTGCCCGTGTAGAAATTATGGGCACCCAGAGTTTAGAAAAGAAACAATAAACTCCGGATCAGTCATGGAACTGGTATGAGTAAACAAAATAGTTGCTTTTACATAAAACAAGATAAAAGAAGATCCAGTATGCTTTTGGAAAATGAAACTGCCATAAGACCTCCCGCCACACACACAATGCAATCGCTGAATTGGAGGAGATTTCTTCTTATGATAGTCAAATATGCTTGATACGAGAAAATTCTTTGATATTATTACTAGTGCAAGTGTAGAAAACATTTCGAAAGTATAATATTAATCTTAGCCAGCATAGACATTTCGTACTATGCCTACTATAGCTATCATCTAAACAGTGGCGACCACCATAAGTAAATGGCAGGTTATACAACTAAAACCGTACTGGGTTCGTATTGGGAATTGGATTTCCAACAAATGGTCAGGCTAAGGAACTTTCTACTGCCACATGGGTACGACTCTGGCGGGACATCCCGAGAACCTACCCGGCTCTCTACCAACACAAGGCTGGGTTACCTCTGTAAGTAGGTAACTACTACTCGAGTATGCCACTCCCCGGTCCTTTGGGACCTTTATCTGAGGGCCCTCTATCACAAAGCAACAACCACACAGTAAATGATATTGGAGCTACCACACAGGTAAATGTCTGGGCTCCATACCATGACATCACCTTTTTCCACAAGGAAATGACATACCCTAAAGGGCGCGACCCTCATAACCTTGCCCCATCTTTCCTGTTTCGACCATTTCCGGGTTGTGAGGTCCGATGAGATCTCGTCCACAAAGCTACGCTTTACATGAGAGCCATGCTTTGGTTACAAATGATCAACAAATGATCATCAACACACAACAGCACTTAGCATGCCACACTACCAAATTGGAAGTATATCGCTGATAACCTTCAATTACATAACCTCTTAGCTCGTATGTCTCAGAGAAGAGTGTTAAGCTAAGAGAATAAATTCTCCGCCACCAACAGATCCGTATTTGAAAGAAATCTGCTTTATACCTCAAAATGTAGTGTCAGACACACGATCATACAAGTCTGTTCTGGGTTCAAACAGAACCGAAGGCACTTCGTCCAATAAAGGAAGAAGCCCTTGCAAATCCGGGTATCCACAGTCCCGATCGAACTTCCCATCACTTAGGAAATCTCTATATCGGAGCAACTCAGTGCAGAGACAATCGATAGGTTATCCTATCGTTTTCAAAGACAACCAGTCTTCACCATCGGTCTTCAAATGCTATTTATTTCGACGCATCACTATTCGAAATGGGTTATCTGACACAAAGGTCCTCTCCCGGCTAAACCAAATAGTGAACACTGAATTTTAAAACACATGGACATATCCATCGCAAAGATTTATATTCAGGGTTCGATGTGGGTTTCGGATAACTAAATGAAATCCGACTCCCTGTTGCATCGAAGTTTAAATGTCGTTTTACGGGCAAAGGGGTTTTCACATCAATATAGAACAAATCACAAATCATAGTGCAGTATAGAGCAATCTACATCACACAGTATCACAACCACAACAGAAATAACAATTCAGTATAAAACAATTATTTTTATTAAATGTGAGTGCGATTTAGTAGATTAACCGCATAATTATATTTTTATTGATTAATTTAAATCAATGATTAATTAAATCTTAATTAACTTGATTAATTGTTTCTTAATTAATTATTTTAATTAACCGCTAAATTTGATTAGTCCACGTTAATTTATCTGAATAACAAATTCTTAATTTACAAATTAATTTGAACACTTAATTGTATATTAATCAATTTAATTACAATTGTAAATCATTCTTAATTTCTTTTCGAATTCGTTATTTAATAAAAATTATTTACCTTAATTATCATTTTAAATCTTCTTTATATCTTAAGAATCAATTTATTGTTGCATTAAAAGTTTTAATGTAAATTAATTCCAGTTCTTATTTTAAATTTAACTATTTAAATAAAGGGTTAATTAAATTTTAAAACATTGTTAAATAATTTAAACTCATAGTAAGTTTTTCACTTAACATAAGTTAACATTGGTTAGCTTGTGAATATAGAAATTAACTTAACTTTATAATTTGATATTTTTGGTCGGGCCTACCCATTATAAAACAACCCGAGTAAACCATGCTTTCCACTCGAGCCAAACTCGAGTTCTTCTCGTCTTCTCCTCGAGATCTTTCTCCTTTCTTTCCCGCGTGCCTGTTTCTTCTTCTTCCTTTTTCTTTTTTTTTCTTTTCTTTTTTTAGTTAAGTTAAGTACCTAAACTCAAATAGCCGAGAGTATACTCGCGTACGCGAGTTTCATCCCGAAGCCAACCGTGCATTTTCTCGAGTTCCAACTCGAGCTTTCAAATCTGCAACTTACCGATACCCAAAACACGTCGTGCACGTGCATGACGTGGCGCCGCCACTCTGATGATCATCGCAATCATCGGCAGGTCAAAAATTCCATGCCAACGCGAAATCAAACTTTGATTCGACCAAAGAAACTCGAAATCGAAAATTCACCATTTCATCGAACTGTAACTCGAAACCCACCAGCCTAAACGCCTCGTCCTCCTCGCACAGTTCACCAGAAAATTCGCGACTTCGGCCATATCACGTCAACCCCCTACGCTAACATTTCCCTCAATCTCGAGCAACTCGATCGCCTCAAGGTGATGTAAACACCTTGCCACTGAACACGTCCAAAACTCGAGCTTTAACCCTAAACTCGCTTCGACCCACCAATTCACGCAATAAGAAAATTATCTGATAATTTTCCTAAAGTCATTGATTAATAAACTAGCTTCAAACAGAATTTCATCAACCAGATTATGTTGGATTTCCAGAAATTGGTTAAAACGTGATTTATGATCAACTACAACCTGCTCATTGCATACTTGATTAAAAATCATTATATTAATTTTAAAAATCATGACTTTATATGTTTATTCAAATTATGTAATCAAATCAAAAATTTAAAATACTTGGATGTATCACATGATTCTTTCTTTTACTGTAAACCAAGTTTTACAGAGTCAAATGTTTGTTTTCAAGTTGAAACCAAAATCCAGCTCATAGATGATGTTTAAACTAATTTATTTGTTAAAGATTAAAACCTATTAGAGATTAGGGAAGTGAAATTTTAAAAAAAAATCCTTGATTGAACTCTGAACTTAAAAGGAACAGAGGTGACCTATTCATACTCAGCACCAATATCATCAAAACATATGTAGATATAATCATTATAAAATCATATAACACAATATCATCTAGAATTCACAGATTCCAGCATTCATTACTTTAAACTTTAAAGTTAAATGTTTACTCACAAAGAAAATATTTGAAACAGAATTGTTTCTATGTCTTTGAAGAGCTGCAGTTTGATGTCTCTTCTTTTTCTTTTTCTTTTCTGATCTTTGCTATTTTTTCCTTTCTTTCTTTGTTTGAACGAACTGGAGGCAATATTCATGTATATAAAGGAGATGTGCAGGTTCAAGTGAAGTACTGAAACAAGACTTTTTTTCCTTTTTTTTATTTGTACTTTGTAATTATTTGTATACCTTTAAATCAAAGATTTTTCTTCTTCTTTTTATATTCGAATGACTTGTTTATGGGCTGAGTTTGAAAGCATTTAATGAAAGCATTTAATATTCATGCTTCCTTGTATGTTTACAGCAATCTTATTTAATATCTCTGTAGGTACAATGTCTTGTTTGGCAGTTTTTTTCTTTTGCATAAGACTTTGTTTTGTTGCTGAATACACTCTTTACTTCATTGTTTTCTTGTTTATATTTTTTTTTGTTTACAACCCTATATGTATTCCTATGTCTTTTCATAACTATATGATTTTGTTACAACATACATTCCAAATTATATTTCTATTCATAGTTTTAACTAACAACATTTAATTTGTACATATTTATTTTATTGATTAAAACAATTTCTTGCTTATTATATTTTTATTTATTTATTTATTATTATTATTTAAAATTTAAACTATCAAATATTCATTTATATCCATATAACTTTATAATACTAATATTAATAATATTTTATTTCTCTTGAAATTTCTCAAATTAAATTTAAAAGTTCAAACAATTTACCGAATTTGAAATTCAAAATTTTGGGATGTTACAATATCCTCTCCTTAAGAAAATTTCATCCTCGAAATTTGAAAGAAAGAGAGAGTGAGAGAAGTAAACAAAGAATATACGAATTCAGAAAAATAGAAGGAAATGGCTTACTAGTTTAAGCCGAAATATCTACTCTGTAGTTGGGATATGATTTCTTCATATTATCTTCAGTTTCTCAAGTACAGTCCATTGAATCGCCACTCCACTGAACTTTTACCAGTTTCACAACTTTGTTTCTCAATCGCTTTTCATCACGATCTATAACCTTTATTGGTTCTCTTCTTACGGCCAAGTTTGGAGTGATCTCAAGGTCTTGCTGAGGTGCCTCCTCAATAATACTATCTGGATCGTGTACATACTTCCGAAGACTGGAAATGTGGAACATATTATGCACACCAGACAACCAGCTGGGGAGCTGCACTCGATATGCTATAGGACCAATCCTTTCCAGAATAGGAAAAGGACCGATATAATGTTGTGCTAGCTTTCCAGTTTTCCCAAACCTCAATTACACCCCGCATCGGAGATACTTTCAGAAACACAGAATCTCCAACTTGAAATTCCAAATCTCTTCTTCGGCGGTCATAATAGCTCCTTTGGCGACTCTGAGCTGCTTTCAATTTCTTTCGAATAAAATCAACCTTCTCCGTGGCTTCTTTAATCATATCTGGTCCAAGGACGAGTCTATCACCTGATTCGATCTAGCATGCAGGTGATCGACACGGACGACCATATAAAGCTTCGAAAGGAGCCATTTCTATACTGGCCTAATAATTGTTGTTATAAGAAAATTCGACCAAATGCAAATGGTCTTCCCAAGAACCACCAAAATCAAGAGTGCAAGCGCGTAAAAGGTCTTCTAGAATTCGATTAATTCTCTTAGTCTGCCCATCAAATTGTGGGTGATAAGCAATGCTGAGATTCAATTTTGTTCTCAAAGCGGTTTGGAATGCCTCCCAAAATCTACTAGTGAAAATCGGATCACGATCACTCACTATGCTTCTGGGAATACCATGGAGTCGAACAATTTCCTTTTTATATAGCCCTGCTAAGCTTGCTGCAGTCCGAGTGGATTTCACTTGAATGAAGTGAGCAGTTTTGGTTAGACGGTCCACTATAATCCAAATTGCTTCATTTCCCTTCCTGGTTCGTGGCAATCCGTCGATGAAATCCATCGATACCTGATCCCATTTCCATTTCGGTACTTCCAAAGGCTGAAGTAAACCGGCTACTTTCTTTTGGTCGTTTTTAATTTTTTGACAAGTGGCACAGCGACTCACATATATGGATATGTCCCCTTTCATTGTCTTCCACCAGAAAGTTCTTTTCATATCTCTATATATCTTATTAACCCCTGGATGGATGCTGAGTTTAGATTTGTGGCATTCGTCTAAAACTTCACGTTTCATCTCTGGAATGTCAGAGACACAAATTCTTCCTTTCAATCTTATAACTTCTCTATTATCCATCTCAAAACTAGTATCTTCACCTTGGCGTATTCTTTTATAAATTCCCAAAAGAAACTCGTCTTCTTTCTACTGTCTCGCAATCCTTTGTGAGAAGAGTAGGAGTGATAACAAGATATGCGAGAGCAGCATGTCTTCTGCTTAAAGCATCGGCAACTACATTGGCTTTTCCCGGCGTATATAGAATATCTAGATCATACGATGCCAGAAATTCCAACCAACGTTGTTGTCGTAGGTTCAGATCTTTCTGGGTAAAGAGATATTTCAAAGGTTTGTGGTCAGTGAATAGTTCAAATTTTTCACCTAGGGAGAGAAGAGTTCATTAAGTATATTGTTTAAGTTAACTTAATTTCGTAAATTATTAAGAAAGATGAAAAGATTCTTACCCAGAAGATAATGTCGCCATATTTTCAAAGCGAAAACAACAGCCAAAAGCTCCAAATCATGTGTTGGGTAGTTTCTCTCGTGCGGATGTAATTGTCTACTCCCGTAGGCAACTACCTTCCCGTCCTGCATTAATACTGCACCTATCTCATCACCACATGCGTCAGTATAGACAGATAAGCTTTGGTTCCCATTAATGATAACGAGAACAGGAGCAGTAGTTGATCTCCTTTTCAATTCCTAGAAAGCTTCATCACATTTTGGAGTCCAATCGAATTTAGCATTCTTCATTGTTAGCTTAGTCAATGGACTGGCCAACTTAGAAAAATCCTGTACAAACTTTCTATAATATCCCGCTAAACCCAGAAAACTTCGAACTTCTCTAGGAGTAGTGGGTCGCTTCCAGTCCAGAATTGCAGAAATCTTGCTTGGATCAACAGAAATTCCTTCTTCATTAACAATATGACCGAGAAATCTGACTTCTTTGACCCATAAGTGACACTTAGAAAATTTAGCGAATATGATATTCCTCCTCAATATCTCCAAAACAATTCTGAGATGTTCAGCATGCTCCTCTTCAGTTTTAGAGTAAATCAAGATATCATCAATAAATACAAGGACAAATTTGTTCAATACTTCTCGAACACTCGGGTCATTAAATCTACGAAGTACGCGGGAGCGTTGGTTAGTCCGAAGGGCATGACTAACCATTCGTAGAACATATTAGGCCCCCTGAAAGCTGTCAAATGGACACAATCTTCGGTGATTCGTAATTGATGGAACCCGTGAGCTAGATCCATCTTTGAAAAGAAACGAGCGCAGTGTAATTGATCAAATAGATCATCAATTCTAGGTAATGGAAATTTATTCTTGAGAGTCATCTTATTGAGATCGCGGTAATCTACACACAATCTCAAAGATCCATCCGATTTAGCAAACAAATACTACTGCTGAGCCCCATTCAAAAACACTGGGTCCAATTAATCCTTTTGCTAGTAGATCATCAGTCAGTTGAACTAATTCAACCTTTTCCCTGGGTGTCATCCCGCGACTTGCGTGAACGACAGGACGAGCATTTGGTACTAGGTCGATTCTGAATTTATTTCCCGATGTGGGGGTAAAGATTTCACTTCTCCGAACACGTCCGGAAAGTCTCTAAAAATGGGAATGGACTCAAAACTGGGTTCGGGATAACCCAAGTTATACATCAATCCTTCTCTTTTCGGACTAGGGTCCTTACAAGAAATTTCGATGAAATCTCCAAGTTCGGTTTTAATTGAAATCAATCGATTGTTGCAATCTAATTTGGCTTCATATTTTGCTAACCAATCCATTCCGAGTAAGACTTCAAACTCGTTAAAATCGATAACAAAGAGACCGATAGGAAATTGATAACAAGAATACGAGATAGGAACTTCTCTACATCAAAGACAAAGATTCGCGGGACCTCCAACTGGATTCTTTACGCATATAGGCTCATCAACAAAATCAGGTTCAAGATTTAATTCATTAATAGCTTGCTGAGAGACGAAACTATGTACAGCATCCGTGTCAAATAGAACTCTAACAATGCTATCATAAATAACGAGATTACCTTCCAGAACTCCTTTTCTTTTTTCTGCTTTGGAAGATGCAGGTTGGTCTTTGACTGTGTACACCTTTGTTGTTTGAGCTTGCTTCATGGTTGGACAGTCTTTAACTTCATGCCCCACTTTCTGACAATAATAGCATTTCCTGGGCATCGCTTGAATGGACTGATCTCTCTTTGGCTTCTTACAGCTGTTTGAGTAATGACCTTTCTCTAGACAATTATAGCAAGTGACATTCTCCGCTACGCTTACCTGAACGCTCTTCTTTTTCTCTTTGCCCTGCCATGGTTTCTTGCCACCAAATTTCCGCTTCTTCCAATTTTGATTGCCCGAATTTCCTTTCTCTGTCGGGGCTTCTTGCATATCAAGTGTGGCATATCTATACCCCATATCAACTAAATCTGAAAAAGATTCCTTAACATGGCCGGTCATTCTTTCGTGGAATTTCTTATTCATCCCACGAACAAATCTTTCGTTCTTCTTCAAAGGTGTGTTTACCAATTCGGGACCAAAACGCAACAATTCATTGAATTTGTTGAGATACTCCTTGAATGACAAACTCCCCTGCTTCAAGTCCATGAATTCTTGGTACATTCGAGAAATTCCAGCTGATGGCAGATAACGCTTCTCAAATACTTCTTTGAATTTCTCCCAAGAGAACTCATCTTCTGGCTTATCTACAATAACTGTCTCCCACCAGGCTAAGGCTTCCTTTTGAAGTTGCTAAGAAGCTACGAGTCGCTTCTGATCGTCTTCCAGCTTTAGTCCTCTAAAGATTTTCTCACATGATCCGATCCATGCTTGAGCCTCAACAATTGACTCCTTTACGATAAACGGCTTACCACCAAGCCTTGAGAAATTCTTATGTAAATCAGCCAGATTCAGCTGTTGCTGAATAGGTACTGCTGTTACTACTATTGGGGGATCTTGATTAGTTGTTGTGGCATTCCCTTTACCCCTAACTCTTCCTCTTCGTCCGCTCATTCTTACTATTTGTAATTAGTAACAAAATTGATTTATATATACGGACGAAATATCTTAAAGAATATCGGCAGTAATTAGGTTAAGAAAGAATTGGGGTTTCAGTCTCAGTTATACTCATTCTAGGGTATACTTCACCCTATCTCTAATGAGCCAACTGATGTGTTATACTCCGTAGCTAAAGTTCTTACTCAACCTTCAGCTCTGATACCAATTTGTCACGACCCAAAATTCATCGTTCAAAAGTCGACATCAAATACCTCACGTGTATTCGACTGCCAGAGATTCGAACGTCAAATTTCAGTTCGAATGGAGCTTATAACAACATCAGATGAATATAAAACAGGTGAACAGAATGAATATCATGCATACATCACAAATACAACATCACAATATCCATTACTACAACAGAGTATTTTTCAATATACATACACCACAACTCCAAATAAACATCATAATAATACAACAGTGATCATATATCCCAAAAGTCTTCAAAGGAATGAAGTGGTAACAAACTCCCAAAAACCGAACACCTGAAATCCCAAAAGCTCCTAGAATATCTCCAAAGCAAAAGCTCCAAAATACCGCTACACCAGAACACGGAAACCTGCTATTAGGCTGCCCTTGTAGAAATTATGGGCACCCAGAGTTTAGAAAAGAAACAATAAACTCTGAATCAGTCATGGAACTGGTATGAGTAAACAAAATAGTTGCTTTTACATAAAACAAGATAAAAGAAGATCCGGTATGCTTTTGGAAAATGAAACTGCCATAAGATCTCCCACCACACACACAATGCAATCGCTGAATTGGAGGAGATTTCTTCTTATGATAGTCAAATATGCTTGATACGAGAAAATTCTTTGATATTATTACTAGTGCATAGTGTAGAAAACATTTCGAAAGTATAATATTAATCTTAGCCAGCATAGACATTTCGTACTATGCCTACTATAGCTATCATCTAAACAGTGGCGACCACCATAAGTAAATGGCAGGTTATACAACTAAAACCGTACTGGGTTCGTATTCGGTATTGGATTTCCAACAAATGGTCAGGCTAAGGAACTTCCTACTGCCACATGGGTACGCCTCTGACGGGACGTCCCGGGAACCTACCCGGCTCTCTGCCAACACAAGGTCGGGTCACCTCTGTAACTAGGTAACTACTACTCGAGTATGCCACTCCCCGGTCCTTTGCGACCTTTATCTGAGGGCCCTCTATCACAAAGCAACAACCACACAGTAAATGAGATTGGAGCTACCACACAGGTAAATATCTGGGCTCCATACCATGACGTCACCTTTTCCAAAAGGAAATGACATGCCCTAAAGGGCGCGACCCTCATAACATTGTCGCATCTTTTCTATTTTGACCATTTCTGGGTTGTGAGGTCCGATGAGGTCAAGCTACGCTTTACACGAGAGCCATGCTTTGATCACAAATGATCATCAACACACAACATCACTTAGCATGCCACACTACCAAATTGGGAGTATGTCGTTGATAACCTTCAATTACATAACATCTGAGCTCATACGTCCCAGAGAAGGGTGTTAAGCTAAGAGGATAAATTCTCCGCCACCAACAGATACATATTTGAAATAAATCTTCTTTATACCTCAAAATGTAGTGTCAGAGACACGATCATACGAGTCTGTTCTGGGTTCGAACAGAACCGAAGGCACTTCGTCTAATAAAGGAAGAAGCCCTTGCAAATCCGGGTATCCACAATCTCGATCGGACTTCCCATCACTTAGGAAATCTCTATACCGGAGCAACTCAGTGCAGAGACAATCGATAGGTTATCCTATTGTTTTCGAAGACACTCAGTCTTCACCACCGGTCTTCAAATGCTATTTATTTCGACGCATCACTATTCGGAATGGGTTATCTGACACAAAGGTCCTCTTCCGGCTAAACCGAATAGCGAACGATGAATTTTAAAACACATGGACATATCCATCACAAAGATTTACATTCAGGGTTCGATGTGGGTTTCGGATAACTAAATGAAATCCGACTCTCTGTCGCATCGAAGTTTAAATGCCGTTTTACGGGCAAAGGGGTTTTCACATCAATACAGAACAAATCACAAATCATAGTGCAGTATAGAGCAATCTACATCACACAGTATCACAACCACAACAGAAATAACAATTCAGTACAGAACAATTATTTTAATTCAATGTGAGTGCGATTTAGTAGATTAACCGCATAATTATATTTTTATTAATTAATTTAAATCAATGATTAATTAAATCTTAATTAAATTGATTAATTGTTTCTTAATTAATTATTTTAATTAACCGCTAAATTTGATTAGTCAACTTTAATTTATCTGAATAACAAATTATTAATTTACAAATTAATTTGAACACTTAATTATTTATTAATTAATTTAAGTACAAATTGTAGATCATTCTTAATTTATTTTCAAATCCTTAATTAATAAAAATTATTTACCTTAATTATCATTTTAAATCTTCTTTATATCTTAAGAATCAATTTATTGTTGCATTAAAAGTTTTAATGTAAATTAATTCCAATTCTTATTTTAAATTTATTTATTTAAATAAAGGGTTAATTAAATTTTAAACATTGTTAAATAATTTAAACCCATTGTAAGTTTTTCACTTAACATAAGTTAACATTAGTTAACGTGTGAAAATAGAAATTAACTTAACTTTGTAATTTGAAATTTTTGGTCGGGCCTACCCATTATAAAGCAACCCGAGTACACCTTGCTTTCCACTCGAGCCAAACTCGAGTTCTTCTCGTCTTCTCCCCGAGATCTTTCTCCTTTCTTTCCCGCATGCCTGTTTCTTCTTCTTCCTTTTTCTTCTTTTTTTCTTTTCTTTTTCCAGTTAAGTTAAGTACCTAAACTCAAATAGCCGAGAGTATACTCGTGTACGCGAGTTTCATCCCGAAGCCAACCGTGCATTTTCTCGAGTTCCAACTCGAGCTTTCAAATCTGCAACTTACTGATACCCAAAATACGTCGTGCACGTGCACGACGTGGCGTCGCCACTCTGATGATCATCGCGACCACCGGCATGTTGAAAATTGCATGCCAACGCGAAATCGAACTTCGATTCGACCAAAGAAACTCGAAATCGAAAATTCACCATTTCGTCGAACTGTAACTCAAAACCCACCAACCTAAATGCCTCGTCCTCCTTACACAGTTCACCAGAAAATTCGCAACTTCGGCCATATCATGTCAACCCCCTACGCTAACATTTCCCTCAATCTCGAGCAACTCGATCGCCTCAAGGTGACGCAAACACCTTGCCACTGAACACGTCCAAAACTCGAGCTTTAACCCTAAACTCGCTTCGACCCACCAATTCACACAATAAGAAAATTATCTGATAATTTTCCTAAAGTCATTGATTAATAAACTAGCTTCAAACAGAATTTCATCAACCAGATTATGTTGGATTTCCAGAAATTGGTTAAAACGTGATTTATGATCAACTGCAATCTTCTCCTTGCATACTTGATTAAAAATCATTATATTAATTTTGAAAATCATGACTTTGTGTGTTTATTCAAATTATGTAATCAAATCAAAAATTTAAAATACTTGGATTTAACACATGATTCTTTCTTTTACTGTAAACCAAGTTTTACAGAGTCAAGTGTTCATTTTCAAGTTGAAACCAAAATCTAGCTCATAAATGATGTTTAAACTAACTTATTTGTTAAATATTAAAACCTAGTAGAGATTAAGGAAGTGAAGTTTTAATTTTTTTTCCTTAATTGAACTCTGAACTTAAAAGGAACAGAGGTAACCTATTCATACTCAGCACCAATATCATCAAAACATATTTAGATATACTCATTATAAAATCATATAACACAATATCATCTAGAATTCACAGATTCCAGCATTCATTACTTTAAACTTTAAAGTTAAATGTTTACTCACAATGAAAATATTTGAAATAGAATTGTTTCTATGTCTTTGAAGAGCTGCAGTTTGATGTCTCTTCTTTTTCTTTTTCTTTTCTGATCTTTGCTATTTTTTCCTTTCTATCTTTGTTTTAACGAACTGGAGGCAATATTCATGTATATAAAGGAGATGTGCAGGTTCAAGTGAAGTACTGAAACAAGTATTTTTTTTCTTTTTTAATTTATACTTTGTAATTATTTGTATACCTTTAAATCAAAGATTTTTCTTCTTCTTTTTATATTCGAATGACTTGTTTATGGACTGAGTTTGAAAGCATTTAATGTTCATGCTTCCTTGTATGTTTGCAGCAATCTTATTTAATTTCCCTCTAGGTACAGTGTCTTGTTTGGCAGTTTTTTTTCTTTTGCATAGGACTTTGTTTTGTTGCTGAATACACTCTTTACTTCATTATTTTCTTGTTTATATTTTTTTTGTTTACAACCCTATATGTATTCCTATGCCTTTTCATAACTATATGATTTTGTTACAACATACATTCCAAATTTTATTTCTATTCAAAGTTTTAGCTAACAACATTTAATTTGTACATATTTTATTTTATTGATTAAAATAATTTCTTGCTTGTTATATGTTTTTTTTTATTTAAAAACTTAAACTATCAAATATTCATTTATATCCATATAACTTTATAAAATTAATATTAATAATATTTTATTTCTCTTGAAATTTCCAAATTAAATTTAAAAGTTCAAACAATTTACCGAATTTGAAATTCAAAATTTTGGGATGCTACAAAGATACTATTAGAGCTAAATTATATCAAGGTTTACAGGATGCTCTAACTTCTGGAGAGACAACTGCCGGCTAGTAATACTTTTATAATCAATTATTTTTTGTAACTTTATATGAAAATTATATTTTGTAATTTTATTTCATTTTACTATAACATTTAGGAAATGTTGGTGTTCAAAAAAAATCCTTCCATCATCTCACACCGGTAGTCCTTGAGATATGCATAATCGATATTAAGATCCAATGGCAAAGCGCGAAGGTATGAAAAACCTGATTTATTTATTATTATCACACGTAATGTTTAGTGGTTAGTGTTGAGATTAGTCCCACATCGGGCAATTTACAATATGAATTCTGCATAAATACTAAGAGCCTCCCTTCACATTACCAATTGGTTTTGTGATAATATATGGTTCTCTAACATGGTATCAGAGCGAGTAATTGTGTCACAGGTCACCCACGATGAATGTCCACGTGTCTGGCTGATGATACGCCACACGTGCGGGGGCGTGTTGAGATTAGTCCCGCATCGGGAAATTTACAATATAAATCATGCATAAATACTAAGTGATCTCCCTTTACATCACCAATTGATTTTGTGATAATATATGGTTCTCTAACATGTTGAGATTAGTCCCACATCGGACAATTTACAATATAAATCATGCATAAATACTAAGAGACCTCCCTTCACATCACCAATTGGTTTTGTGATAATATATCGCTCTCCAACATGGCATCAGAGCGGGTTTTAATTATGTCATACGTCACCCTTAATGAATGTCCACGTGTTTGGCTGATAATACGCCACACGTGCAGGGGCGTGTTAAGATTAGTCCCACATTAGGAAATTTACAATATGAATCGTGCATAAATACTAAGAGATCTCCCTTCACATCACCAATTGGTTTTGTGATAATGTATGGTTCTCTAACATGGTATCAGAGCGAGCTTTAAATGTGTCACATATCAACCTTAATGAATGTCCCGTGTTCGGTTGATGATACGCCACACGTGTGGGGGCGTGTTGAGATTAGTCCCACATCGTGCAATTAACAATATGAATTCCGCATAAATACTAAGACATCTTCCTTCACATTACCAATTGGTTTTGTGATAATATATGTTTCTCTAACAATTAGAGATTATACAAGAACTACTACCCGGTCAACAAGAACAAGATAGACCCGATTTAACAACAAGGGTATTTCATGCAAAATTAGACCAACTAAAACATGACTTATATGAAAATGGTGTACTAGGTAAAGTCATTGCACATGTGCATGTCATTGAGTTTCGAAGAGAGGTCTATCCCATTCACATATATTAATTATTCTACATGAAAATGATGAGGTCAACAACCCTGACGATTATAATGCATTAGTGAGGGCTGAAATCCTAGATAAAGGTTTAGAACCAGAATTACATATTGATAAAACAAATGGCTCATACTCCATGCGGTCGTTTCAATGCTAGTGCCACGTGCATGAAAAATAATCAATGTAAGGAAGGATTTCCAAAGTCTTTTGCACCTATAACTTTACAAGGAAGTGATTTGTATCCATTTATAGAAAACGCGACAATGGAATAAAAGTACAAAGATGTGGACAAACAATTGACAATCGCTGGGTCGTTCCTTATAATCCTTGTTTACTACAAAATATAATTGTCATGTAAATGTTGAAATTTGCTCAAGTATTACATCTGTGAAATATTTATATATAAATGTTTATAAAGGGTCGGATCGTGTTTCTGTAAACGTATGCTCTAACACAAACGATGAAGATGAAATTTCTCAGTTTGTTAACGCTAGATGGATTTGTGCACCTAAGTCAGTATGGAGAATATTTAAATTTTCACTAAGTTCCATTTCTCCTTCTATTATAGGACTACAAATACATCTTCCAAATAGACAACAACTACAATTTAGTGCAAATGAAAATTTAGAAACTATTTTGAGTGATGAACATAGATCTAAAACAATGCTTATTGAGAATATTAACGATGAAAATGCATGTCAATACTTATGTTGTGAATTTCCTAAAAAATATTGGTGGGAATATAAAAAATAAGAATGGAAATGTAGATGAAACAATCATAAGGTAATTGGTCGAATTTATACAGTATCTCCTATCGAAGGTGACCGATTTTATTTATGATTACTTTTAAACCATGTTAGAGGCCCAACATCTCTTACATGCTTACTTACCGTTACTGGAACTCACTATAACACCTTTAAAGAAGCCGCATAGCATAGAGGTTTGCTCGAAAATGTTAACAGTATAAAGTAATGTTTACAAGCTGCTTCAAACACACACATGCCCACCGCTTTAAGAAGATTGTTTGTCACAATTTTAGTGTATTGTGAGCCTTGCATGGTGCGAGAATTATGGAATGAGTTTTTTTACCATATTTAATTGAAGATTATCCTTCTACGCCTACCATTAACCAAAATAATATATATTTAATAAATTAATGTCTTTTCGAGCTTAATAACCTTCTAAAACAATATAACAAAACTATTTTTGACTATGACATCCCTCGTAACAATCTAGATTTTTCACACCACTATAATAGTTCAACCATTCTTTTAGAAGAACAATCTACAGAGATATCACAAACCATATAGGTTTTGTAAATAACTTAAACACAGAACTAAATGATGCATTTTAAATGATCATATATTCAGTAAAAGAGAAAAATAACTCCATATATTTCATAGATGGTCCAGGAGGTACAGGAAAACCGTATCTTTATAAAGCAATTTTAGTCCATATACGAATCCAAGGCCTTATTGCTATTGTAGTTGCTACCTCTGGAATTGCTTCTCCAGTGTTACCTGGAGGATGAACTGCGCACTCTAGATATAAAATTCCTATCAAATTGGATTTTTTGTCAACATGTTACATTCCTAAACAATCTGATAATGCAAAACTATTACGTGTGGCCATTGTTATACTATGGGATTAAGCAACGATGGCTCATCGTTATGCATTTGAAGCCTTAGACAGAACATTAAGAGACCTAATAAGTATAAATACACCATTTGGTGGGAAGATTATTATATTAGGTGGTGATTTTCTACAAGTACTACCCATTGTCGTAAAAGTACTAGAGCTCAAATAGTCGATTCATGTATAGTATGATCATATTTGTGGACAATTGTACACGTAATTCATTTAACACAAAATATGCGAGCGAGGAACGATCAATCATATGCTGAATTACTTTTATGTATTGGAAATGGAACGGAACCTTATGTAAAAGATGAGCTTATTAAACTCCCAGATGATATTATTATATCCAACACCAATGCAAGTTCTCTATGTCATTTAATTGTGGAAGTCTTCCCTACAATCCATGAAAATTAGGTGGCACTGATTATATAATGAATAGAGAAATATTAACACCAAGAAATAAAACAACAGATGAGATAAATATTACAATCATACATATGTTTCCGAGAGAGGAACTTGTTTATTATTCTTTTGATAGAGTTGAAGATGATACTGCTAATTTGTATCAGTTGGAATTCCTAAACTCGCTTCCTCTAGGTGGCTTGCCACCGCATAAATAATACTTAAAATAGGATCCCCAATAATGTTATTTAGAAATATTGACCCAAAAATTGGATTATGTAATGGAACAAGATTAATATGTCGTATCTTCCATAGAAATCTCATTGATGTAGAAATTACAGTTGGTCATTATCGTGGTACAAGGGTTTTATTCCACATATACCCCTAAAGCCTTCTAAAAATATTAACATGTCTTTTAATTTAATTCGTAAATAATTCCCAATTAAATTATCATTTGCTTTAACGATTAATAAATCACAAGGACAAACCATTTATCATGTTGGAATTTATCTTCCAAAGCACATTTTTAGTCGTGGTCAACTATATGTGGCGTTATCCAAAGAAGTTGCACGAAATTCAACAAATATTTTAGTACAAAATGGAAAAATTCCACGTAACAAGTGAACTCACACTAAAAACGTAGTGTACAAAAATGTTTTATTGTCGTGTAATCAAAACCTAAACCGATTAGAACTAAGAGTATCTTTTCCATCAAACTTTTTTTATGCAAATTATTCATTTTACAAAATCTTTTGGAGTAACGTCATTCTGCATTTACCAAAGGGACTTCATGATTTCACTTACATTTCATTTACTTCTCTTAACTTGTATTAATTTATGCTCAAATTTGAAACTTTCGTTTATGTCAAATATATAACAACAATAATTTTAAATTTTTATGGTCATTATAGTAACATGAATTACATAAAATAACCCTTAAAAAAATGTTTATAACTCCGCCATCACCAACTAATTAGTGATGCCGGTCTCAAGCCCGGATAAAGAGGGAGAGAAAACAATTTATGAACAAACGGTGACATGTTTTTTCGTTCGCGTCAATAGATTGCAACACTATAGTCATGCAGGAATAGCAGCAAAATGACAGTATGAGTATGCAAACTGAACCGGTAAGCTGAGGCAGTTGTAGGACAAGGCATGTTTTAGACTAGGAATAAGTTAAGGTAGCTGTAAGACAAGGCATGTTTTAGACATGGGATGATCTGAGCATACGAGCCTAATCTGGAAATGTGAACAAAATCTAAGCTACTTGCAACATCATGCCATGGTAAGGACTAAAGATCAACCAATTGTTTATACAATATGGCGCATGCATGCAAAACAAAGTCAGCTATTCTATAAAAAGTAGTGCATGAAAAATATATACACTGAAAAAATATGCATGTTTGTACGTAATGTTTTACATTAAAAAGATGTTAACTCACGGTTGTCTTTGCACACGTCCAACGGACGTGCCATACCTAATGGTACATATAAGGGTATTTTTGGAACTTCTCGGTCGGATTGAAAGTTTGTGTTTCTATTCCAACTATTAATAAAGATATGAACCTTGATTATGATGCTTTCTTACCGTTTATGTGCTATATACGTTACTCATGGTGGAACAATAAAAATAGTAATATTTCATTATTACTTTCATATATTTATTTACATAATTGTTTTTGATTTAGTTGTTTCAAGAATATGGCAAGTATCGATCCATGAATTCTAATTTTTTTTCTCCTACATTAGTACGCTAATACCCCACTAACACTTTTAATGGATACATTGTTAATTTTTTTCATATATTCCTTCAGGTGAGTCAAGAGTAACATTGATATTTTGAAGTTATTATGAATATGATATGAAAACTGGAATGAATTTAAACATACATTTACACATTTTAATAACTTATGTATTTATTTAATTTCTATATCAGTATTATTCATTTTAATACTTTTTGTCTGTTGTGCGTAATGATTTCATAGCAGTAGCATTTATGGGTTTACGTATCAATATTTATTACTATATAATGGTATTTATAACTATTAAATCAACTTCCATAGTGAAGATATGTTTATTTTAGAGTGCAGCTACTCATACCATTGTGGAAAATCCGAAGTTTCTGTTTGAATTGAAAATTAAAATCTCTAGCATAGTTGGATCCATCTATCAAATTGAAGAGAAAAGCATCCAGTGCTGCCTATTATAAACGTTATTTTTTGATCTTGTTTTGTTCCTATTCCAATTTATTTGGTTGTAAACATAGAACATAAGCATATTGCCCTTATTTCATACGTCCTTTCATTGGATTTCCACTACATATAGTATGCTATATTTTTTATACTATATACAAAATACTTTAATAGAAAAGCATAGTTTTATGTAAACCCATCGTACTGAAATCATGCTTTGCAGTTACAAGAAGATGTAAACATATAATCATATGCTAATTAATCTCTCAAAGAGCTTAATGACCAAGATTAAAGATAGTTCATAATGGATTAATTGAACATTGTTTATCCAATAAAAACGAAAAAGAATGGAAAGGAAATATGAGACAGCTTGAAACTCTGAGTAATCAAAATCGTTGAAAAGTCATCCGTTAAAAACAAAAAAATGAAAACTACCAAATTTAAACATATCATCGCTCTTATAAATATACAACACCGAACTAAATGTATTGAATACAATTTTAATTATATAACTTATCAAAGAAATCGTATATCTGGTGATGTATTTTATTACATATGAACCTCAAATACTATAAATCTTTTGTTGTACAATTCAAATGAGAGAGTCATAGCACCATACTTTCTTGCAAACTCAATAAACATGTCATGGAATAAAATAGTACGTAGGAAAGATACATCAACATATGGTAAATAACATACTCTGAACATGAAGATATTAATACAAGACGAGGAAAAACTAATCTTCTTATTGGATTGGGTCACCAATGTAACAGTTGCCTACGTACCTGCCCAAATTCAGTGCACCAAATTTGGAATAGGATCAAATCCAAACATAATTCTTAAACCAAACAATAGAGCTAATAAACTCCAAAGGGGTTATGATTCATCCAACAAAAATGTGATAAACGTGTTGTATAATAGAAATATAGTAAACATATGAGAAGAACAAACATAAATATATAAACAAGAAGAACAAACATAATATAACATAATATGAAATTGCAGGTAAAGATATACCAAAATATCAACTATACGACCCATAACCTATAAGACAAAAGTTATGAAAATAAAAAGGGAAGATTAACATCGAGGAGAGCTTAAGACGCTTCTTGATGTAATAAAAAATGAATCAACTCAAAGGGTCGAACCAAAACAAAGGGAAAGTATTTCCAACAATGACTAAAAGGGTGCGCCCCTCTTATTGAAAGTATACCCCTAGAAAATATACTTGAGAACTATGATAGCTCTTGGAAATCTCCAAGCCGGACTTCGCCAACCTTACCGAGTTTTCGGGTAATTCACATCTCCACGCGCATACAACCGAAACAAATCTAGAATAGAAGTGACAATACCCTAGTGGAAGCAACACCACATAGCTTGGTCCCTACCCGTTCTTTATTTAGTTCAAATGCTTAATACTTAGTTATCGTAACTATTTATAATAATTTAATAAACTAATATTATCGCTAAACACCTTATAGTCAAATTGTGAAATTAATCATAAGGTTTTAGCTTATAATTGTTTTCTACCCAACTCGTGCCGATTATAAAGGGTAATTACGCGTAAACTGATCGAGCACAGTTCAATAATCAGTAAATATAGATAAACACATTTTTATCAATAATAGTAAATGGACAATAACGCATAAATCAAAATTAACTGGCATATGTATAATAAATGACCAAATTAATATAACAGCAGAATGGTATTTTATTCTGCTAATAAGATGTCCAGAGTAATCTATTAATTTAAAATAGCAGAACTATAACGACCAGATTTTTCGACGCCCGAAAAACCGAACCATTAGGGTCAAAAGAAGGAGGTAGAAGAAGAAATAGAAACAATATCAGAATCTTAGCAATGCAATGGAATAAAATATAATAGATGAAAACAAATCTTTACACAAAAGAAATTGTATTTGTTTTATACATACATCACCAGAATACAGCATCAGACTTCAATACAATCAACAACACAACTCAGGACGGTTAAAATATTTCGTCCTCCCAAAACTGAATACACAGAGGAATATACATCAAATACGTCGGATATGTCTCGCCATCCAGCTCGTCTTCTGAGCTCCACAGCAGTCCATCCATAATCTGTATTCTATAATACTTAGTATGACCCGAGCATTATAGTTAAATAACATCCGAGTTAGTCTGGAAAACCACCGTGAGAAAACACACTCGATTGAATTATTAAAGTTTTCAAAATCCTTTGAAAATCAAAAGCATCTCGTAAGACCACGCCATAAATAAACATGTCAGGTTCTTGCCTTACGATAGCCAAAACATTTCTTATCAAAATCCTCTGATATTATAAAAGTGTCTATATACAAATACTTATTCAAAATGCTGAAATTGTTACATGATTAAATTCCAGCATACTAGCCACAAAGTGGGTTATACAAACAAAAATCGTAAAGGCACGTAGGGAAAATGAATTTCCAACTAATGACTAGGCACTGGGGTGCCACCTGTCATGGTACCTGGTCTAGATCAGCATGCCGAGGATCCACCCTAAATCCCCTGCAACACAAGACCGGGACTACCCCTTACCGGATAATCTCGAGTAAGATCACCCCGCGGTTAGGATCAACAACCGCACCATACAGCCAAAATAAAAAGGGACATCTAGATATGGATGACCTTACCCAAATGGGCGCGACCCACTTAGCCTTACAACATAACCCCTGATTTTCAGTCACTCCTTGTTGATGAGGCTCGAGGCTAAGCGTTAACTTTTTACAACACATCTCTTAGAATGCTCGTCGTCCTCCTGACGATGTTCTGAAAGCATTCATCCATACATGTCCGTCCCGGATTCAAACGGAACCAAAGGCACTACTCCTACTACATCCATTTTGGAATCACCCCAAGGATTAGCAGCGATTAGCCCTTGCACTTCACTACTCCTTCTTCGACTCCTAGCTCTTGTCTTCATCACGAGAACGTACAAACCGGATCGAAGTGGTTTTCGAAAATTAATTCCGATCTTGGTCTCTTCGAAATGATCAGCGCATTGGCCAATATTGATAGTCGGTTATTTAACTATCAAAATGACATTCACAAACAATCTCAAGCCATAATAATTTCCCAAATTATTTATAATCCTCAAATATCTTCGCAAGATATATTTCCAATATTCGATCCTTTGAAACAGTTTCATACCATCTCCCTCTCATGGAATAAATTCCCCAAAATTTTCTATTTCGACTAAAATCACCAAGTACAAATACTTTAGATTTTAAAATAATTTAAAACACTTTATTATAAAATATACTTTAAAATATTTAAATTAAAAACTACTTTAATATTTTACTCAAAATATATACTTTAAGAATATTTAAAATATAACTACTTTATAAAATGTAAAACTAATTTTTAAAATAAAAGTTAAGCCAAACTAAATTCAAAATAAGAGATTACGAAATTCTACATAAGTTTTTAAATTAAAACTATAACCAAACTATCTTTAAAATAAAATTACTTTATAAAATATAAATATTAATAATTATCCTTTAAATAATTACTACTACAATAAATTTTGAAAATATCTACTTTAAAATTTAAAATGTTTAAAAATAATAAATATTCTAAAACATTTCTTTAGAACAAACCTTTAAAGCCTTTAACTTATAAAAAGTCTCCTTTGAAGTATACTTGGCTTTCCAGGGAAATACAATTTCCGTCTCCATACCTTTCAAAAAAATAAACCACCATTTATTTTTAAAACAAATCTCCCATTCCTTTATAAATTCCTACTGTGAATTTATACTTCCGAATATCCATCGATATCCATTTCACTTTATGAACGCAGTTTATAAATTTCATTGTCTAATCTTTCTTTAAAATTCCAATTTCAAACAATTAAATCAATTTTTCCAATTGATTCCCAAATTACTCCATTTTGAAATAAATTCCTTAACTTGCTCAATTTATTTCAAATCCCATTAACTTCAGATTTTTTTTCTTAATTATGATTTAAAATCTTTTTAACTGAAAATACCAATTTCATATTTCCCAAATTTCTTCTTTATCATTTCCACTAAATTTAAACCTTGAATTTTAAAATAAATTCTTTATTCCTTTAAATATTAACACTTGAGTTTAAAAAATTCATTTATTCAAAAAAATCCCATTTCCCATACTTGGAATTTTATTTATTATAATTTAAAAATCAACTTTTATTCTTTTCCAATTCATTCTTTAATTTATCCAAATTTCTATAATTATTTACTTAAAATTCTCTCTTTTATTTTCTTTCAAAATCCAAATCTATGCATTTTTGATAACTCAGCATATCCAAACATTATTCAATCAAAACATAGCATCCAACATTTTAATTGCCAATAATCTATCACAGATTATCACACAAACCATATCACAGAATATTAAACAATCTAAATGATTTTGAGGAATCCAGTTAGATCCCTCCAACCTGTTTCTCTGCATCCACATATGTTAGCACAATATAAAATACCAGTTCCACTTCGAGGTGGAATATCACGGTATATGGGTTTAATATAATATCATCCGCTGTTATGCGGCGTATAGGGTCTCATCCGCTATATAATGCGGGAAATCAATCACTCCAAATACATATATAATACCAATTCCACTTCGAGGTGGAATATCATGGTATATGGGTTTAATATAATATCATCCGCTATTATGCGACACATAGGGTCTAATCCAATATAACTGACAATAATTTATCATCCAAGCACATAATCAACAATTTTAAATTTAAGTATTTAAATTTAAATAAAACCAGATAAGTGAGATTAACTCACCTTTGAATTTGTTTGCATTCCACTTCAATTTCGTCTTGGTTTCTAGGTTTATAACCTTATATAAACGTTGGATGATTTTTATCAATATTCGAGTCAATTGAACAATTAAATTTCCATTTGATAATTTAATTAACCAGTGATTTTGTTTTAAAAAAATAAATTTAATTTTAAATTAATTTCCTTTTTAACAAAATGTTTTAGCAACAAAATATTTTATAAGTTAATTAAATAAATTAATTTCCAAAAATATACTATTTTTAAAATTTACAGATTCAAAAATCTAGCTTTTATGAAAACAATAAATAAAATTAAAGTTTCGCTTAATCTCATATTTTAGAACATTGAATTAAAAACAAAGCAACTAATACCTTACTGCCAAAGTCGACAACGAGCTACCCAGAACGCCGTCATCTCACCATGCAGGTCGTGGTCACTGACAACAAGAACTTGAACCAACCTCGAACGCCTCAGCTTCCCAAATTCCTTCAGTCCTGAGCGAACCATCGTGAACCGTTTGTCGTCGCCTTCGTTCAAGAATCACCACGAATCCGAAGTTTGTCACCCTCTTCTGTACGCACGTGAACCAACCCAACAGTTGCTCGCCTTCAATTCACCATGAACCCACAACCTCACTCCTTGACTGGCCGAAGACACTACCCTCCCTTCGCAAGCGCGAGCGCGCGGTTTCACCTGTCGCGATACCAAATAACCCATAATCGATGACATCCTACAGCGTCACTGCTCTATCTCCTTACGCTTGCTCGATCGAACATGGGCTTGTTCGATCTGAGAAAACGCGATCTCTCTGAAAAAATGAGGGCAGTTGGTTCGGTAACTCGATTCGAATGATTTCGAATTCCCTTCGTTTCTATTTTTTTTAAAACAAAGGCCTCGATTGTTGTTGTTTTTTTGGGGTATTTTAATTGAACTGAGAAGTGGGGTGATTTGAAGAAATAAAAGATCAATCAGCCACTGCCTTGAATCTGAGTAATTTTGTAAGCTCTGTTACTTTATTAAAAAAAATTTAAAGAGAGGATGAGTGTTTATAGGGAAGACACATGCTAAACCAAGGGAACGACGTGTTCAAAGGTTATAAATTATTAAATTTGTGAATATATATATATATATAATTCAAATTCAATTTCAAATCATCTCAAATTACGCAACTCACAATCTCGATCTCCAATCGAGGCGTGCCCCTAGGCGTTTATAATGTTAAACCCCTATTACGAACATAATAGAAAAGGTTTCAAGTCCTAACTCGATCGTATGGAGAAGATGGCTTTTCGTACCCAGATATTATATTAAATTTTCGATATAGATTTCTGCGCGTTTATCTTTCGTACGCTCACACAACAACTCCAATCACTACGAAAATTGAAATCCGATAATAATACAATATTACGGATCCAATATGACTGATTCCATTGAAATCCGAGACTGTGCCCCAGAAGGCTATTTTTAAATTCAATTTGAACAATATATTTTTAAAACTAAACAAAACACTTCCAAATTCAATTTTAACCTTCTATTATCTTCAGTATTATTAATATAGATTTTACAAGCCTTCAATTATTTTTGACAAGCTTAAAACTCAAGATTCAATATTTTGCCCAACTTTCAATTTTAAATTCAATAATTTAATTATCAGATAAATAGAGATATTTGAAATTCAAGTTAAAACTAACCTTTCAAATATTTAAAATCAATTAAATATTTCAAATCCAAATATCCAGAAGTCGTCGCATCCCTCCCTCTTAAAAGAATTTCGTTCCCGAAATTACTAGTTAAGAAGAGTGGTCCACAACCCGTTCTCAATTTTTCCCAAACAACTGGTTTTCAATAACTGCCCAAAACCAAATAGTTTTTAACAAGTTCTCAAAACAACCTTTTCCATTGAAGACACATCATCATTCTTACTAACTTTCCAAAAAATTCCCATATGTTCCCACCAATATTACTTACCCAACCATTCAAATTTAAATTTAAATTTAAATTATCAAAATTTTCCCAAAAATTTTATAACTCCCTAAATTCCCGAAAAAATTTCCAGCGTCTCCTTTCCGCAGCTAGCTTGGTACAACTACAAAATACCTCTACGGGCCCCCAAATTTCAAAAGAAAACAAAAGGCCAAGTGGCTAGACCAGAAAATAATCAAATTTCATACAGAAATTAAAATACATACCTTTTTGTTGGACAATTCAAATTTATCTTCGAAATTAAAAAACCAATTTATCTATTGCCTTTAAACACCTGTATATCCTACTTGGACATAACATCCAATCACAGAATCCCAAAATCATTTTATACATTTCTTTTCAAAGGTTTCATATCTATTTCATTCACATCCGTACGATGCACACATATATCATCCGTACGCAATACCCAATTTAATCGCTCACTCGATCACACATTTCCACATCCGAACTAGTATCGTCCACCCAACTTCCTAGTGTGGACTCAGATCTGGTTTCTTGATCAGAAACGGTCATTCTCCTTGCATAGCCTGAAACTATGATAGAGAATTTTCAAACTACCTTAAAATTCTAAGCTCGAATATGGATCAAATCACTATGCGAATAAAATAATATACGTATATCCTACGTATTTTTACCCCAATTGATTTTTAACTATATCAATTCTCTTTTATTCACATTATTTTGATTTCTATTCCCTTATTCACAACTTCCAGTAATTTTCATCCATTATTAACTTAGTATTTTCAATACCAAATTTACTTAAGAATTTTCACCCTTAGCTTTTCTTAAGTTTAATATAAGCACTTTATATATTCTTATGTTATTACTTTCTCTTACCACTTGGTTTTTATCTACATTAAATCAAACTGGATTCCAATTCCATATAGATTCGATTTGCTTCAATTTACAAATTAATTTCAAATCTCAATCAGATTTTCATTTCCAATTCTACTTGAATTCAATTCATCTTCAAACTTTGAATATTAAAGTTTATCAACTATCTTCCATTCATAACTGGTTCATATCATTATTTTAAATTAGTTCCACTACTAATTTACTTCTAATCTCAAACAATTTCTTATTTTCAAACTTTTATTATTTTAGTTCACTTAGAACTAGTTTTATAATTTCGCTTTACTCAATTAAATTTTAAATTTTAATATTCAATTCTCAATTTTATTCAGTTACAACCAAATAAATTTCCAAATCTCAATACTTATATTCAAATTTCCATTTTCAACTCCACCTGAATTAAATTTCCCTTCCTTCCACCCATTTATTCCCAACAAATTTAATACTTTATTTTACATAACAAGATTCAAACCAAATCTCATTCCAAGTCATTTTCTTACCTACTTAAATCCATTAGTTTACTCATGAATTTTATTTTAGTCCTTTTATTTTATGTAGCCAAAACTTGACTAACTTCCATTACACACATTCTAAATTAATTCTCAATATTCAGTTTAAATCCTATTTACTTACAAATGCAAATTCATTTGTTTATCCACAATTTTATTTCCAACTTAACTTTTATTTAAGTAACCTTCCACTTTGCCCACCTAGACTTTTCTTTACCTTCATTTTTACTTGTCCAGATTTAATTACACTCTGATTATTCAAATTTTAAACTTCTATAAGTTTTTCCAAACTTAATTACATTTATTAACTAATCTTTCTAATTTATTTCATCTAGTTGGTTTCTACACTAGCTTGATTTATTTTCAATCAAATTTAACTTAGTAATTATATTTATCATTCATTCTCAAATTTAATTTCAAATCTTAATAAAAAGTTTATTTGTAAACTTTTACTCCTTTAGTTCCTTCGAACATAATTACAATTCACTTTTCTTGACACAATTTAAATTAATTCCATTATTCAATTTTAATTCCAGTTCTATTACTTACAAATTTAAATAAGTTTGTTTTTCCCATAAATTTACTTCCAATAAAATAAATTTTTATTTTTATTTACTAGATTCGGTTACATTCCATTTTAATTCAAATTTTAACTCCTATAAGTTTTCCAGCTTATTTATATTTCAATTACATTTTTAATAAGATTCCAGAGTCTCTTTTAATCAATTACCGAATATTTCAAAATCATTTTTGAAATCAATTATATCCAAACCAAAATATTCCTTGAATTTTAAAATCAAAACAGTTTTACCAAATCAAAACTTCAATATTTCAAAAATCATTTTTGATATCCATAATTCAATTGCATATCCAATTATTCCTTGAATTTTTTTTAAACCAATCCATTTTTTTTGCAAACAATTCCAAATTAAACCATTCGGGTAGCAATCCCTCTTTTAGAAACTCGAAAATGAACATCGATGATGCTGCAGCCATTACCGAATTTACTTCCCAGTGACCGAAAAGAGTTCAATGCTTTTATCTCTTTAAAATCCTTTCAAATATTGTTAAATTCCAAATCTTTCCAGATTTCAAATCCAACTCTAAATATTTTTGAAATAATATCAGTATTATTTCTCCAAAACCTTTGAAAACCATTTTCAAACTCAAAGGAATTCAATTTTCAAAATTTTAATTTCAAATCCCTTTAAATTCATATTCAAATACTACTCTGGAATTTTATTCCATTATAAATCACATTTATAATTCACATTCATAAATTTCATTTTGTTATATAAATTTATTCCTTAACCTTTGGTTAAAATTTTAATCCTTTATTCAACTTTACTTAACAATGATAATAATTTAATATTATCATCTCTTAACAACCAAACAATTATAAATATGTCTATAATAATTTACAAAAGATTATTTCCTTTATATAAAAAAATAATTTGGATAAAATTATTTCATTTACCCTATTTTTAAAACCATACTGTGTCGGTTTTATCTTGTTCAAGAGTTTAGAAACCCCCGACGATGACGTGGCGTCCCACGCATCGACCAGAATCCATAAACACTTAACCGATAAGTCAATACAATATAAAAACAATTTTATATTCACTAACAAATACGCGTTCATATTATTAATACTCTCAAACTCATTCTAGAGTACTATGGACTCTATACTAATGAGTAATCCCCACCAGAGCCAAGGTTCTCGCTTAACCTGGCTCTGATACCAAGTGTAACGATCAGATTTTTCGACGCCCGAAAAACTGAACCACTAGGGTAAAAAGAAGAAGGAGGTAGAAGAAGAAATAGAAACAATATCAGAATCTTACCAACGCAGCGGAATAAAATATAATAGATGGTAACAGATATTTGCACAAAAGAAATTGTATCTGTTTTATACATACAGCATCAGAGTTCAATACAATCAACAACACAACTCAGGACAGTTATAATATTTCGTCCATCCAAAACAGAATACACAGCGGAATATACATCAAATACGTCGGATACGTCCCGTCATCCAGCTCGTCTCCTAAGCTCCACACCAGTCCATCCAGAATCTGTATTCTATAATACTCGGTCTGACCCAAGCATTATAGTTAAATAACACCCGATTTAGTCTGAAAAACCAGCGTGAGAAAACACACTCGATTGAATTATTAAAGTTTTCAAAATCCTTTGAAAATCAAAAGCATCTCGTAAGACCACGCCGCAAATAAACATGCCGTGATTTACCTTACGATAGCCAAAACATTTCTTATCAAAATCCTATGATATTATAATAGTGTCTATATACAAATACTTATTCAAATAGCTGAAATTGTTACATGATTAAATTCCAGCATACTAGCCACAAAGTGGGTTATACAAACAAAAAGCGTAAAGGCACGTAGGGAGAATGAATTTCCAACTAATGACTAGGCATTGGGGTACCACCTATCACGGTACCCGGTCTAGATCAGCATACCGAGGATCCACCCTAAATCCCCTGCAACACAAGACCGGGACTACCCCTTACTAGATAATACCGAGTAAGATCATCCCGCGGTTGGGATCAGCAACCACACTATACAACCGAAATAAAAAGGGACATCTAGACAGGGATGACCTTACCCTAATGGGCGCGACCCACTTAGCCTTGCTGCATAACCCCTAATTTTTAGTCATTCCCTATTGATGAGGCTTGCGGCTAGGCGTCACTTTTTTAGAATACATCTCTTAGAATGCTCATCGTCCTCCTGACGATGTTCTGAAAGCATTCATCCATACAAGTTCGTCCCGGTTTCGAACGGAACCGAAGGTACTACTCCTACTACATCCATTTTGGAATCACCCCAAGGATTAGCAGCGATTAGCCCTTGCACTTCACTACTCCTTCTTCGACTCCTAGCTCTTGTCTTCATCACGAGAACGTACAAACCGGATCGAAGTGGTTTTCGAAAATTAGTTCCGATCTTGGTCTCTTCGAAATGATCAGCGCATTGGCCAATATTGATAGTCGGTTATTTAACTATCAAAATGACATTCACAAACAATCTCAAGCCATAATAATTTCCCAAATTATTTATAATCCTCAGAATATCTTCGCAAGATATATTTCCAATATTCAATCCTTTGAAACAGTTTCAAAGCATCCCCCTCTCATGGAATAAATTCCCCAAATATTTTCTATTTCCACTGAAATTACCAAGTACAAATAATTTAGATTTTAAAATAATTTAAAACACATTATTATAAAATATACTTTAAAATATTTAAATTAAAAATTACTTTAATATTTTATTCAAAATATATACTTTAAGAATATTTAAAATAAAACTACTTTATAAAATAAAAAACTAACTTTTAAAATAAAAGTTAAGCCAAACTAAATTTAAAATAAGAGATTACGAAATTCTATACAAGTTTTTAAATTAAAGCTTGAACTAAACTATCTTTAAAGTAAAATTGCTTTATAAAATATAAATATTGATAACTATCCTTTAAATAATTACTACTAAAATAAATTTTGAAAATATTTACTTTGAAATTTAAAATATTTAAAAATAATAAATATTCTAAAACATTTCTTTAAAACAAACCTTTAAAGCCTTTAACTTATAAAAAGTCTCCTTTGAAATATACTTGACTTTCCAGGGAAATACACTTCCCGTCTCCATACCTTTTAAAAAATAAACCACTATTTACTTTTAAAACAAATCTCCCATTCCTTCATAAATTCTTACCGTGAATTTATACTTTCGAATATCCACCAATATACATTTCACTTTATGAACCCAGTTTATAAATTTTTAGTCTGATCTTCCTTTAAAATTCCAATTTCAAACACTTAAATCAATTTTTCCAGTTGATTCCCAAATTACTCCATTTTGAAATAAATTTCTTTACTTACTCAATTTATTTCAAATCCCATTAACTTCGGATTTTTTTTCTTAATTATGATTTAAAATCATTTTAACTGAAAATACCAATTTCATATTTCCTAAATTTCTTCTTTATCCTTTCCACTAAATTTAAACCTTGAATTTTAAAATAAATTCTTTATTCCTTTAAATAGTGACACTTGAGTTTAAAAAATTCATTTATTCAAATAAAACCCATTTCCTATACTTGGAATTTTATTTATTAGAATTTAAAAATCAACTTTTATTCTTTTCCAATTCATTCTTTAATTTATCCAAATTTCTATAATTATTTACTGAAAATCCGCTCTTTTATTTTCTTTCAAAATCCAAATCTATACATTTTTGATAACCCGGTATATCCAAACATTATTCAATCAAACCATAGCATCCAACATTTTAATTACCAATAATCTGTCATAGATTATCACACAAACCATATCACAGAATATTAAACAATCTAAATGATTTTGAGGAATCCAGTTGGATCCCTCCAACCTGTTTCCCTGCATCCACAGATGTTAGCACAAAATAAAATACCAATTCCACTTCGAGGTGGAATATCGCGGTATATGGGCGTAATATAATATCATCCGCTATTATGCGGCGCATAGGGTCTAACCCGCTATATAATGCGGGAAATCAATCACTACAAATACATATATAATACCAATTCCGCTTCGAGGTGGAATATCGCGGTATATGGGTTTAATATAATATCATCCGCTATTATGCGGCTCATAGGGTCTAATCCAATATAACTGATAATAATTCATCATCCAAGCACACAATCAACAATTTTAAATTTAACTATGTAAATTTAAATAAAACCCAGATGAGTGAGATTAACTCACCATTGAATTTGTTTGCAATCCAATTTAGTTTGTCCTGGTTTCTCGGTTTATTACCATGTATAAACGTTAGATGATTTTTATCAATATTCGAGTCAATTGTACAATTAAAATTTCATTTGGTAATTTATTTAACCAGTGATTTCATTTTAAACAAACGAATTTAATTTTAAACTAAGTTCCTTTTTAACAGAATGTTTTAGCAACCAAATATTTAATAAGTTAATTAAATAAATTAATTTCCAAAAATATACTATTTTTAAAATTTACAGATTCAAAAATCTAGCTTTTATAAAACTTTTTTGGCATTTAAAATTCTTATATATTTTTTCTTTTCTCTTCACTGTTAATGTCTGATAAACCAAATAAAAACAATAAATAAAATTAAAGTTTCACTTAATCTCATATTTTAAAACATTGAATTAAAAACAAAGCAACTAATACCTTACTGCCAAAGTCGACAATGAACTACCCAGAACGCCGTCATCTCACCACGCAGATTGACGTCACCGACAACAAGAACTTGAACCAACCTCGAACGCCTCAGCTTCCCAAATTCCTTCCGTCCAGAGCGAACCATCGCGAACCATTTGCCGTCACCTTCGTTCCAGAATCACCACGAATCCGAAGTTCGTCACCCTCTTCTGTACGCACGCGAACCAACCCAACAGCTGCTCGCCTTCGATTCGCCACGAACCCACAACCTCACTTCTTGACTCGCCGACGACACTTCCCTCTCTTCGCAAGCACGAGCGCGGTTTCACCTGTCGGGATACCAAACAACCCACAATCCATGACATCCCACAGCGTCGCTGCCTTATCTCCTTACGCTTGCTCGATCGAAAGTGGGCTTGTTCGATCTGAGAAAACGCAATCTCTCTGAAAAAATGAGGGCAGTTGGTTCGGTAACTCGATTCGATTGATTTCGAATTCCCTTCGTTTCCATTTTTTTAAAACAGAGGCCTCGGTTGTTGTTTTTTTGGTATTTTAATTGAACAGAGAAGTGGGGTGATTTGAAGAAATAAAAGATCGATCGGCCATTGCCTTGAATCTGAGTAAATTTTGTAAGCTCGGTTACTTTACTAAAAAAAATTTAAAGAGAGGACGTGTGTTTATAAGGAAGACACGTGCTAAACCAAGGGAACCACGTGTTCAAAGGTTATAAATGTATTAAATTTGTGAAAATATATATTTACTTCAAATTCAGTTTCAAATCGTCTCAAATTACGCCACTCACAATCTTGATCTTCAATCGAGGCGTGCCCCTAGGCGTTCATAATGTTAAACCCCTATTACGAACATAATGGAAAAGGTTTCAAGTCCTAACTCGATCGTATGGAGAAGATAAATTTTCAGACCCAGATATTATATTAAATTTTCGATATAGATTTCGGCGCGTTTATCTATCGTACGCTCACACAACTACTCCAATCACTACGTAAATTGAAAACCGATAACAATACAATATTACTGATCCAATGGGACTGGTTTCGCTGAAATCCGAGACTGTGGCTCAGAAGGCTATTTTTAAATTCAATTTGAACAATATATTTTTAAAACTAAACAAAACACTTCCAAATTCAATTTTAACCTTCTATTATCTTCAATATTATTATTATAGATTTTACAAGCCTTCAAATTAATTTTAACAAGCTTAAAACTCAAGATTCAATATTTTACCCAACTTTCAATTATTAAATTCAATAATTTAATTATCGGATAAATAGAGATATTTGAAATTCAAGTTAAAACTAACCTTTCAAATATTTAAAATCAATTAAATATTTCAAATTCAAATATCCAGAAATTCTGAGTCGTCACAAGAACGGTGATTTATTCTGCCAAAAAGATATAACAATCGAAGTATAATTTATTTAACTACGTTATTATTTAAATCAACATAATAATATTCAATCATTATTATTTCATCATTAATTATACTTCACTAAAACTATCAACTATTATGCCGTAATGTTTTACTCATCAATATGAGTCAAATGCAGAGATTGAGGTCAATCGGATTCCTAAAGAAGTTATGACATTTCAAAATTTGGGATATTAAAGTAGCAATTCATATTTAAATTAAACAAAATAAAACTCTCAACACAAGACTCAACCCAACAAGACCCAAAACACAAACCAAACCGCTAACTACAGTTCCTCTCCTCCCCAAATCCAATTCACGCCTCCCAAATCAAAACAAGCTCGCCTCAATCAACTCGCGACCATCGCCGCCACAGCCACTCTTAGCCCATGCCGCCGCCATCATCAAAAACCCAACTTAATGCCCTACCTTCAAGCCCAGCCACATCGAACTCGATGGCCTCCTCCGCCTGCAACAAGACAAAAGGCGCAACCCCAAAACAATTCAAGAAAACCCTAAACTCCACTATCGCACATGCTTCAGATCATCGGAGTTACCAACTTCGATCACCACACCTTCGTCTCCACCCCACGGTCACTCCAACACCGATCGTGACTCCCTTGGCTGCCTACATCACCAGCAATTACTACATGAACGATAAATGTTCAACCACAAACTACGGCCAAGGCCGTCCACTTTGACACGCTGTGGACACCACTAAAAATCATGGTTCATCGATACGAAAGCAACCATATCCTCTGATTTCCAATTCATTGAACTTAATTTTTTTGAAATTCCAACAACCGACGATCATTGAGCAACCGTAACTTCTCCGGCCATTGAAACTCAAGGCAACTATTTTTATAAAATACTATAGACCTAACTCTACAACTTTTTAGTTGGAAGTCGGGACGAAAAGTCGATGGTTTATGTGGTACTGATTTTTGAAACTTGAGAGATGTTGTTTTCCATTTTCAGTAAAAGAAAGAAGAAAAGAAGAGTCTTCTATGTTGTTGCCTGTGTTAGCACAGCAAAGCATATCAAGATCCATTATTCAGGCCATAAAACAAGGAGCACGGTGCATAGGAAAATATATTGCTTGGCTAAGATATGAAAAGTGGACATACTGATTTTGGAAATTGGTTATCAAGAGCATACACTTCCACATCTTCGTCAAATTGTTTCTTTCTACGAACAACTTTCTTTTTTATTTCAAATTTAGGATCAACAAGACCAACTTTTTTTGCAAGTTCCTTAGCTTCATTCATAAAAGTTTCAAAACCATCTTCTCTAAGTTTTTCGAAAAATACAATAAGCTCATTTACTCTTGCAGTGGCATCTTCTATATTCATATCCTCTAGTTGAAGTATTGCTAACTCGATTAATATTATCAAGCATTGTATACCAAATGCATAGGCTAATCAAAAATTCAAAATTCTCCAAAGCATTATGGCACAAACCTTTAGCCTCCATCATTACAATATCATCATTGGAATTATTTGCAATTTCAATTAGCGCATCTCTAAGCTCCGGAGCTTGATTTCTTATAGCTTTTACACTTTCGATGTGACTTTCCCAACGTGTAGCGGATAACGCTTTTGGAGTCAAACCTTTCACATAATCTCTAAGTATATCCCATCGATGAGTTGAACCCGAAAATAAGGTATAAATTTTTTGCACATAAGCGACAAAAATTCTAGCTTTAATGCATGATTTGGTCATATCTCATAGTGCAAGATTCAAGCTATGACATCCACATGAAATATGAAAAGCCCTAGGATTAACATGAAGTAGTCTTTTTTGAACGCCTTGATGTTTTCCTATGAAATTTAATAATAACATGATCAATCAACAAATCAAAATTAAACAATGTTGTTAGTCATAATGAAGCAAATCATACCTTTCATATTTGAACCATTATCATAACCTTAACCTCTTACATCGTTAATGTTGAGTTTAAGATCCATCAACACATTTTCAAGCTCCTTAAAAAGACCAAGTCCCGATGTGTCATTCGCTTTAATATAACCAAGAAAGCATTCCTCCACTTTTTGTATTTCTTGCATCATCAACATCCACACATCTTATGATAATCGACATTTGTTCTTTATGGCTCAAATTCGGAGTGCAATCAAGGATAATTGAAAAGAACTTCGCTTTTAAGCTTTTTACAAGTATTGTTTCTTTAATCTTCTTAGCCAATAAACCTATCAATTCGTTTTTAATTTTGTGTCTAAGATAATGATTATTGGTTTCATTATTTACCACACGTCTTAAGTGATCTTCCATTATCGGATCAAATTCGGCAACAAATCGGATAAGTTGATAAAAAAGTCCATTGTTTTTTTCATAAATTCTCTCGTTAGATCCACGAAATGGTAAATTATTTCAAGATAAAGTCTTTACAACACCAATGATACGCACAAGCACTTGCTTCCAACGTTGTCTCTCTTTATCAATTTGAGATTCCATTCTCTTATCAATAGTTTCTTTTTGTTTGAGCCCTCTATGCAAATCAACCCATTTGATAAGATTTGTGATGTGTATTGGATTGCTTTCATGATGTCTAAGTTTTGAAGAAATATTATGCCAATCATCTATCCCTTCTTCGGCTGGCTTTGATGTTTTTTGAGTGTGTTTGAATAACTTGCAACAAAAACTAAAAACTTTGTAACATTCATTTGAATACACTAACAATTTTCGTTCATGCTCTTCTCCACGTGGATAACCACCAACATAGTGTTTGGAAGTAAAGTGTCTACCATTTGCTCTGTTTTTTGGAAACATGTCGTTTTCTTTTACGATTTTAATAGGTCCTCGTTGAACAAGCATAATTCTCTTCATGTCGGTAATCTTTCCCCACAATCTCGGATCATAATTGACATCAACGTCTTTTCCAAGATTAAGAACAACTTCATCATTAACATATTCATGAATAACTTCATTGTTACGATCATCCATGAAAATATCTTCATTATGCTCCTCTTCATTCATAGCAATGTTTGATATTTTCATCTTCATGTGCTACATCAATGAATTCAAGATCTTCATCTACCTCAACTTTTTTATTAATGTGATCATCTCCGCTATCATTTTCTCCAATTTTACTTGAAGTTGAAGGTTGAGAGTTTTGAGCTTTTGCTTGAAATAAATTGGAAATTGATCCAGCTAATGATTTAGCTAGTTTATCTTTTCGTTGTTTAACATTCTTGTTGTAAGCTTCGGAATTTTGTTTTCGAAACCTTATACGATTTTTGTCATCCTCATTCTTCGTCATTATCCTCTATTTATAATAAGAGTGAAATGATAATTGGTCAAATTCAAAATCATAAATAATCATAGCATAGGTTGTTAATTTTTTTGTTAAGTGAAACAAGAAACTTACATAAAAAATGCTTACCTGTTATTAAAACTTACATACATACTAACTAGGTTGAAATAGAGTTCATTTAAGTAACACAGCCAAATGCAAAGTCAGTGATATAATACGCAATGGTCAGTTTCAGACACAGTGTTCATCGGAGACCAGGAACTTGCTAATCAAATACAGCATGTAAGCATATGTTCAGGTAGTAATTTCGACTACTACAAAATTTATGCTAGCAGAAATTTCATTTTTTTCAAAAGTATGGAATGCAATTAGAACATCAAACGTGCATGATGATAACTTCACAATCATATGGTGCAATAAAAGAGCTAAGAAATTTTCATACACTTTGTATACATAGCATATATACAAAGACTTCCTACTACTGAACGACTCATCAATTGGGGAATAAACATAGATTCAAGGTGCGGTGTTTGCAACAATCATAATGAAAATCATCACCATTTGTTTTATATATGTGAGTTCCGAGTCTTCTGACGTCGTGTATTTTAAAACATTCAATTCAAAAGTCGAATTCAAAACGAATTTCTACTTAACCCTAATTTAATAATTTGCCCCCAAATCGAATTCAAATTGAAAATTCACCTGTGTAGTGCTGTTGTGCGGCTGCCTTGCCTAATATGCTACCTCTAGTCGCTGCTCTTCTTCAGATTTCGTTTGTCGCGCAATTGTTTCTTCATATGCTTTAGTTTTTTTTCCTACGCTGTTCGCTTTCCTTCGCTTTTTTTTCTGTCGCTGTTTTTTTTCGCTCTTTTTTTCTGTCGCCTGGCTGGGGGGTTGCTTCGTTGAGGGAGGTTGCCCTAGGCCTTTGCCTTGGTTGCCTTATGAGTGGGCCGGGCCTGTGTATAATATCATTCATAGAAAATAATTTGTATACTTATTAGTGTTACAAAACCAAGTAATTGTATAAAAGTTTGAGTACTATCAAATTGAGTAGATGCAAATTCCTACTAACCATAATATATTGTCTAGACTTGAAGTTTTAACAAATTGAGTTTATAATTTTATGAAGTTCTCAAATATACAAGGAACTGGAATATTTCCAGAAGACATTATTCTATGTTTATGTATCTAACTTATATTATGCATAACTATTTCTTGGAGAAATATCTCTAAATATTCTCCAGAAGAGATAATTTATATGTCATACTATATTTTCACTAAAGCTATTAATACGGTCCTGAAGAGATGTCTATATATAATTCAAACTATGTATTATTCTCTGAATAAATAAAATTATATAATATTCAAAAGATATTTCAAATATAACTGAAGAATAAACCTTAATAGCTTGAAGTTGTGTGTAAAATTTATTTGAACTAGAAGTTCAATATAGTTTAGATTTAAATGATTTAAAATATATTGTAGTAGAAGTCCAAAAGACGTTATTTTCAAGCATATTTGAATAAAATATGTAGGGGTTTCAATTATATTACATATGCGCATGATTTCATATATTTAAGTGAAGAAAATTAAAACATAAAGTTCAACATATATAAAATCATACTCAAATTTGATATCGGAAATAAACATGAAGTTTATGGTTTAAAGTCCTTTAATTATCAACAAAAGATTTTATTTAATTAAAACATGCAACTTGAAGTTATATGAATTATTGCAAATTTTATTATCAAACTAGAAGTTTGATAAATATTACAAAGATAAGTTTGACTTTAATAGTACATAGATAAATTTGACAAAATATAAGATTCAGATCTTGAAATTCTTTATTATTAATAACTCAAACTTGATGCATATGTATTTTCAGACCAGATGTTAAAGACATTATCATGCGGTATTAATGTTTCACATTAACGTCAACTGAAACACAAAAGTACTAGTTAGGGACAGGCACCATTGTCCGGTAGTTAAGTGATTTGGCTTTGGTGCGAGAGGTCACAAGTTCGAAACTTGCGTAGCGTGATTCGAACGTTTATTGACATGTGATATGTTGTCACAGTGATTTTTTGTATATAAAGTATCATTTAAAAAATAAAAATAAAAGTATTAGTTAGGATCCTTATAATAATTTGTTCTTGAATCACTAAATCAAACAAAAATGAATATGCAAATCTTAAAACATATATTACGTGGGCGCACGTATATATCCATATATGCAAACATTTAACTAACAGCCTGAAGATTATTTTACTAAATAATTTATATGAGCTCATCTTATAGATTATGCATGGATATCATTTGGTGATTTAAAATCAGTCAACTTAAATGTTGAACGATATGAAGTCATGTGTGTATTCAAATGATTTAAGTGATAATTAAATTCCTCCACTTGGCTAGACTGATGAGTACAAACTCTAAAAATAAGCAATATTACTTGAACACACCTTATCAACTAATAAAAGAAATATCCTCCTATAATTGATATATATGATAGATTTGGTAGAAGCTATATTATAATGGATAATAATGAGATTTCAGTGAAGATTATTATTTAATGTGGCAATGTTCATCAACATTGAAGGAGAATATAAATGGGATGAATACAAATTCATTTTGAGTATCTATATAAATATTGAGTATTGGGACTAGATATTTATTAGCATACATAATAATGCAAAATATTAAGCAACTCGAATAACCTATCGATAATATCTCCGGTGAACTTGCTCCAATACAAGTTATAATCTCTGAAGCATCAAAAGGGTATAGACCGCATCTAAAGTGTGGTAAGGAAGTCGGTTCAAAATATTTTCGTAGTAAGTAATAAAGATGTCAAATGAAGGAGGTGAGTATTCTTCAAGAAACCAAAGGGTGCTCTAGAAGAGACCTGTTACATAATTATCAAATTACCCTAGAAGAGGTCTAGGTACCTAACACATGATAGATAAAGAGATCTCAGTAAATTATGTCTAAAACTAACAAAAAATAATTATCAATGATAAATTTATATATAGCTCTTATGTTTATAAACAATTAATGATCTTAAATTAGAGAGAAACATGATTGACCATCATGGATCCATTCCTAAATGAGAAATGTGGACTTGTTGTCTACAATATATAATTAGAAATGTATACATATATATATATATATATATATAAACACATACAGTACACACACATATATAAAATGGAAAAGACGGACTAAAATTACTAAAGCACGTATAGTGTCAATGATATGTTAAGTGCCCTAGCCATGATAACTTTAGAAATAGTTGGATTATTTGAAGTAATGGAAGTGTTTGAAACACTCAAAATATCTGAAGGTACAAATATTGGTTAAATTGTACTTAAGATGAAAATATATAAGTTCTTGAATAATAGACATAGCTTTGTTGGTTTTAAAGAATGCAAAATACAAGGACATATTAAGTATCGTTGTAATGAAAATCTTAATGTACTTCACGATAAGTAGATTACTTCATGCTTTTAAGTATTACTGTAATAAAACTCTTAATATCCATGAAGATGTAGTTGCAATATATAAAAGTCAATTGTATCAATGAAGATGTAGTTGCAATATGTAAAAGTAATTGCAATATCCATGAGGATGTAGTTGCAATATGTAAAAGTCCATAATTGGAAGAGGCAATCTTGGAAAAATCAATTGTATAAATGACGTGCGCGCGCGCACGTGCAGACATATATATAATATGTATGTATGTATAATAGAATTATGACAATAATAAATGGTTTGATTGAGGAACTAAATATTCTTATTAATAGGAAAACGTGCTTGAAGCATGCAAACACACGTGAGATAGCTAAAAGAGCGTTCATTGTATATCGATTGCGACGTTGTACGTTTTTTTATTTATGTTGGTTTTTTCTTTACTGTGTTTTTTCTTAGTAACATTTTTAATGGTGCAACTATTTATAAATAATGAACATCTAAAGGAGGGAAAGTAGAATTATTATCATCTGATTTTATCAGCTGATTTGAATTATCAAGACATGCATTCAAACTTAAAGAGAAAAATATAAAATTAGGTGGAGCATACGTAAGTATATCATAATGTACTCTTTTTCTTGATTAAAATTTTCCCACTTAGTTTTCCTTAGCAAGGTTCTAACAAGACATTATCATGATCAGCAAGTATCAAACTCATTTTAATGCAATAAACTATTAAGATATGTCATATTATATCATACTATTTCATCTTCATTAAGATTTTTTTCCATTAGGTTTCTCTTAGTAATGTTTTAACAAGGCACTATTTTGATCTAGAAGTACAAACTCCTTAAAAGGAAATATTATTTTTAATATGATATTTATGATTTTACAAGTTGCGCTATTTTCCCTGTTCAAAGTTTTTATCATCGAGTTTTCGTAATAGAGTATTCTTAATGAGGCAACATATAATGTCAATATCAATTGAATAGATATATGTAAGCAGGATAATAATGAGGAGAAATCATCGTCTATGTTTCAAAAGAGGCAGCTTCAAGTTACCATATGAGCATACAAGGTTTTGAAGACATATATTCAAGGGGGAGTGTTATTATATATGTAAATTATAAGGGTGAATACGTTAAATGTTACATGAGCAATATTGTAATCTTCATTTTCAATGCCAAACCTATAACTAGAGCTTCGTTGTATTGTATGTTGAGATTCATAGTGAATAAAATATTGATTATCCTTCTCTAGTGGCTTCTTATCTTGTCTTATATTCATGGTTTTTAAATTGTTTTATTTTTAATGCAAATAAATATTTTGCACGAGTTTGTTGTTGATTTCACCTGCTCCTATTTATATTGTTACTATAAGTACTGAGTGCATTTTCCACTTTAACTATTTGTTGCTACCTTAGTCTATTTCTCTATCAAATGAATCTTCTTGGAAGCTTGTAAATTCATAATTTTCTTACACGTTTATTTTCACTGGAAACCTCACACTAGTCTTACCGAAGTCTTCACCCACTTTGGTTGTCAGTATTACCGTTTTTCGTTACCTTTTTGAGATGAAATAGTAACTTGCTAAATACTGTTATTTAATGTTGATTCATTCCATGCTTTGAATTTCAGTTCCCTTTCCATGTATGCAGTATCTTCTATGTTCACTTAAGTTACATATGAAAAAAAATACACGGTTGAAGTTGAATATTAAAAATGGTTTAATATAATATTAGAAAATAAATTATTAAGTGGTTTTTTAATATACAGCCTTTTGCAATAACTTAATAAATCGATTTCACATTATACTTTTAGTCGGTATGGTTGTAAATTATAGGTCCAGTTACTATCTTAAATTATGATCACAACAATAAAGTATCAAATTAAATGATGTTGCCTATTATAAAGATATATATTATTAATAAGTATGATACATCTCTTATGTCTCATTTCATTATTAGATACTTTAATAATAAACATCATATTTTTGTCTTATACTTGTGATCATAATTCAAATAGATAAATGTATCTATAATTTTTGACTATATTGTAGATAAATTGTACAATGGATCATGTTATTTAGGATAATTCATTAACATCGTCTATTTTAGCATGGTAGCATTTAGTGGCCCATATAGTTTCTTCATTGTTTTATAGTTGTTAAAGGGCTTTTAATCTGAGGAGAAGTGATAATAATTATAATAATTATGATAGTCTTATACAATATGTTATGCTATCTCCTGTTGTAATTAGTTTGAAATTCAATGACTCTGCCATCGATCTCTTATAAACTTTTGAATTTATTAATGATGTATATTTTTGTATGTTGAATTCTTTAATGGAGCACATTAAATTTGGAATTATTAACAGTGCATTCACAATTGTTTTGCTCTCATGATATGTGCTTTATTCATTATAAACTTTGCTTTTCCAAAGTTATATTTTAGTACTTATATATATATATATATATATATATACACACACACATACCCAAGGCTTTAGAGAATAAAAAATGGACAACCATATGATATATTTCATGTCCTGTTGTATTTTAAGTTAAATAGAAGGAAAATGTGATGAATTAGTTAGTCATTTTTTTTATTTACATAGGCGATATTATTTGATTGATGCCTCTTCCTACATATATTTTGTTTTACTTGTGTACATGTAAAGAAATTGTGATGACTTCTCTATACCTTCGGTGCTCAAATAACCGAATAGTGCGTTGTTGGACCATCCAGCCGATGTAGGACGATTTTCAAGGGAAAGAAATAGAAGTAAAGAAGGGAAATAAAAAGAAGAAAAGAGAATAAAAGAGGAGAGAAAGAATAAGACATCACACAATCACATCACCTGTCATATATCTCACAACGCATTAGATAAAAATATAATAGTCATCACAGATATAAAACTGGCGAGACAGTAATAACTACATGAACCATAGAATCAGAGTAACAGTCTCATACGATTGTACAAAACAGTAATAGATTTTATACAACTGATAAATAAACTCAACTGATAAATTGTCTCTAATAATAGAAAGTCAATACTGTCAAGGCTTCGCAGTGTGACACAACGAAATAAACAATAATAAGTCCAAAATATAAGTATGAGATAGTATCGCCTTCTACTAATCCATCTACATAGCTCCAAGTAGCGTTTACACTTACTATCTAGTCTACTCATTTAGGAGTACACGAGATAATAAGAGGCAAAGCATAAAGGCTCGAGTTAGATAATAGTCTGTTATAAGGATAAATAATCTAAAAGCACTATAAAAGTCGATATAGTATATGGAATAAAGGGTATAAAGAATCATATCTGACCTGTCTCTACATCCAAAGAGATAGCATGTAACATATGATATATGCTACTCTATCATAGTCATCATGGGTGTACAATATGTCAGAGTACTAAGGGTGTCTTGATATATCCATCGATAGTATCTACATCGTGTAACATCCCTAATATGATAAAAGAAATCAAAACAAGCATGGCATCCATCCTCACATTCACTTACCTAGTGCGTTGGATATATGATATTCGTATGACCTCACCACCCAGTCAAGGACTACTCAATGTACCGGTTTCTCAATACTCGAATCCATGCCACTCAGTAAGTCAGCAACTATACTACCATCGCCATAGTCCAGGGTACAACAGATCTAAACATCATGCGATCTAGGGGCCAATGCCATCCCAAGTAAGCATCCTCACATACACCTGCTTTTCGAGTGCACATCAAAACCTACGAATATTAATGACTCCTTTGCATACATCATCCATAGAAGAGCTTATCTTGGAACTATCCTTACAGCTCCTGTCTGAAGTCATCGCGGTTGGGAACTATTTTGAACATCCATTGTTAGTCACAGAATGTCATCGTGCGTTCCATAACCTTCCTACAACAGTTCCTTCCATCCGGCTACTCTACATCTGAAGTGCAGCTATCCATCATCGAAGCCATCACTTCCCATCACAGAATCATCATCGTCAAATAGTGAAGTCATCACGTCGAAGAGACATGTCATCGCTTCACCACCAGAACCACTCGTCGAAGAGCAGTAACGCCAAAATCAAATGTCAAATGAATGAACTAACCATCACATCGTGCTCCCCGAAGCCTCTCCATCATTCATGTCAAAATTGGCTAAATCTGCCTTCATTAGTAGTGGTAGATATCGACCACTCTAGAGTAGTCAATAACGACTACTTTGGTCGTATACTTAAGCAAAAATAGTCATGTACAAACCAAACGAAAATGTCCAGCATCTTCCTTAAAGTTTGAAGTGCGTCTCCAAGTCCACCATGATTCATCTTTCGATCAGTCGACATGCAAAAAACTTTATGCATGCAGTCTTATCTTATGGGATATTTTCTAATCCTATATCGTCTTCAAATGGTGTTTTCAGCCAACTAAGAAAACAAGTAGACATGCAACCAAGAAGTATAGAAATGTCTATAATAGCCTACCTACATTTATAATAACATAATACAATACATCCAAGCAACCAATATGGGATAAATATTATGTAACGACCCAAAATTTAACCACTTCAAAATATAATATGTAATGTGATTTTAAATATAAAATATAAATGGTTTTAGAATTCAAATAATATTAAATAGGATTTGGAAATAGAAATATACATAAAAATAGTAATATTTGCTTATATCGACAAAAGTGACAAAATCCTATTTGAGAAAAGTATGTTTAAATGGTTTAATAAATTATTTAATTTATTTATGAGTGTTTATATTTTTAAATGACATTATAAAAATTAATTTTTAAATTTGGTTTACATAAATAAATAGCTTAAATAAAACGTCGAAATATGACCGTAAAATATTTTGTCAAAAAACAACGTTTTGTTGATTTAAAGTTGTCGCAACGTTGTTGCACCTTTTGGTATACATTTTAATAAATATGGTAATATATAAAGATAGTTAATAGTTAACTAAACAAGCTTACTTTTAGTAATCACACTTAGAAAATTCTAGAAAGTAATTAGCAAAAGTAAACTAAAAAAGACAAAACATATGTCACATCGAAAGTGACATAAAGTAAAGAAAGTGACATAAAGTAAAGTAATCATTCTTATTCTTTACTTAACTCTAAAGTATTTGAATTTTAAAAGTGTGATGTGATGTAGATGGTAAGTTTTGAATTAAATAAGTTTACTTAATTCTTAAAGAAGGTTATTTAAGTAAAAACACAAATCTATATTTTATTCTCAAATATTTTCTATAAATACATACCCACTTTCTCACTTCCTTTCACACTTCTTCTTCTCAAAATTTCAAGATTCTTCTTACCTCTTTTAAAGGCTTCCAACCTTAATAAAGTTATGCCAAAATATTCTCAAAAATAAAAGAAAGAAAATATCGACAAAACACCGTCCGAACCACTTCAAACTCCTCCTCCTTTCTCACATTGCTCACGCCTCCCTCTTTCTCCATTTGGCCGAGCATTCCTATCCTTTCACAAGCCAAGACGAGCCATCTAAGTCGAAGCGTTCAAGAGATCGTAAGCTAAAATGTCGAATAGCGAAGCTATAGTCGATGTTACGTTTGCCAAAACCAAACAATGTGATAACTTCTAATTTATATGTATGTATTTGGTTATGATGTTGTGATTTTTTTTTAATATTAATAATGATGTTTGATAAGCGTTTGAAAAAGAAAGCAACCACCTTTAAGTCATTTGCATAAGTTAGTAAGCAAATATGTACATAAATGACACTTATATGACATTGTAATAAAAATGTTGTTAAATTGATATGCAAGTTCATATGACATATTAGAATATGTTAAAATGATTATAAATATTGTTTTAGATGTTTATTAGTTGTATATTGAATATATATGTTGAAACAAGTCATGGATTTACACGACGTATAATCACATGGAAATCACTTTTCAAAAGAAATAAAATGTGATATGGAATCATTTATACATTTGAAAAATGTTTGAAAATACTTTAAAAATGATTCCTAAGTGTTTAAACTTGTTTCGAAAAAGTTTGGATATGAATCCCAAAATACGCCAAAAATTTGACGCGTCGCGTAACGGTAGTTCGCGTTTTCGCGTCAAAAGTTCAAATGAACATACGAAGTGGAATATAGTTTGGAATTCTTTAAAGTAAGAATTTTTCGAATCCTTATATCCATATCTTTCATAAAAAAAGAAAATCAAGATTTCATCTTGTATATTTTGAAATAACGCAAAATCAATTTTCAAGAAAAATCCTCTTTTTGCACTAAATGACCAAAATTGAAAATTGATAAAATAATCGTTTTAAAAATATGAAATAAATTCTAAAAATCTTTCAAAATGTTTTTAAAATGATTTAAGTTGAAAAGATGAATTTCTAAATGATAAAAAAGGTGTATTGAAGAATATAACTTCAAAAGCACTTTTTGCAACACTTTCTGCAACGCTTTTCAATAACTTTTGAAATAAAGTTTGAAACTTAACAATTCTTTCCCAAATCCTTAATAAATGTTTTTAAGTGAATAATAAAGCATTTCAAAAGAAAGTTTAACAATTTAACATTATTTCAAAGATGGTTAAACAATCAGTTAATTGATTTAAAAAGGGAAAATGAGTATGCGGAAACGACTAGTACATGTGTCCCGCCTGTGAGATCTAAAAGTGAAAATAAGGTGTGTAACTAAGGTTAGGATGAAGCAACCAGTGCCCTAAACTTACCTGGCCTAAGTTTTCTCTTTTAAGTGAGGGGTGGAACATATCGAAAGGAAAGCCTGGATGCTCAACTTGGATTTTATAGAAATAATCTTCTTATACTCATTATTAAAATCCAAAGAGGGAACTTGTCATATTCGTGAAATTTAAAAGGTGATCTTACCGTTATTCCGCCCATAGCACTTGTTGAATACGGAAGTTGATTTTGAATAAAAGTAGAATGATTTCTATAATCCTATTTTCTCAAAAGATACTCTTTAAAATGATTTGAAAAGAGGTTTAAATGATTCCGCATTCACCAAAAGAATATTTTGAAAATATATATATCTCGAAGATATTTTAGCAAGGGAAAATGAATGAATCAAAAAAATCACCTAATTACATCATTTTTATCGATGATTGGATTTCGAAGGAACCGGGGCCGGATTTGGTTAATTCCTATCAGCAAACCACTTCGAACCAGTTTACGTGTTCGAAGAATGAAGATGTTTGAAGGCGAGATATTAAGACGAATAATAACGAGGAACTACTTGTTTATTAATTGGGAATAAACTCCCGATGCACTATATTGTAGCAGTGGTCTCTTTGTTATGAAAAACCTCAAAACCACAAGGGCTTCTCGCCTAGTAATGGCCGAGGAAAGTGCCTTTGGTTTCGTTCGGTCTCAGAACGAACTTGTATGGATGAATGTCTGACCTTGCATTTCAAATCATAATGAGTGGTTTCTATAAAAGTATATCAGTCGGTGGCAGAGAAGACACCTTCTCTTAGCTTAACACCCTTTCCCGAGACATACGAGCTCAGGAAGTTATACGTTTGTAGAAATCAGTCGTGTGAACGTGCAATGGCAATGTGGCATTCAAAGTGAAAGAAGATGTGCTATGTGAAAAGGTTATTGTAGCCTCGAGCCTCATCAACCGGAAATGACCGAAATAGGGTTAGACGCAGCAAGGCTAAGTGGGTCATTCCCAAGTAGGGTATGATCATTCCCTTCTAGATATATTCCTTCTCGCTATGACGTTCGGGATGTAAATTAATGTGGATGTATGCGAAGAGAGCTCTCGGATAAAGGTCGGTAACGACCGAGGGATGACATAAGACATGATTTGACATAAAAACAACATCATTACTAAACTATCTTTTCTCATTAATTCATATCCTTTCTCATTTTGAAAAGGAAAGAAAGTAAGTTGAAAATTCAAAAAGTAGAAGGGTATTTTAGTCATTTTGGATAAGGTTAAAAATGTAATTTACATAGAAAATTTTTGCTATAAATACCACTACACTTTCACTCATTTTCTTCATACCTCTCATTCTTCTTCCTTTCATTTTTGAGATTTCTTTTCCTAATTAATGGCTTCTCCTCTTTAAGAGAGGTAGGAGGGTTAAAAATAGTGGAATGCTTAGGCACTAATCCACTTGTTACTCTCTAACCTCTTCTTAATTCACTTCTTCTTCTTCTCTTCTTATAAAGGGCCTTAGGCCGTGAGTTTGGAAGTTGATAAGGGGAGGACGTGAGCAAAGCAAGTAGAGATGGAGATGGTCGAGCACTTGGAAGCATGGTGATGATAAGGTTTAGAAAGGTTTAGTGACGCGCTGAATTAAATGAATGTTGGTAGGAAGTTAAACGTTTTGTTTAAAGGTGAGAAATTCTCACCATTTTTTGAATTATGTTGATTATCTAACATAACAAGCGGCATGGTAGAAGATGAGGGCTTCTTTTAGCTTCTTTCTAATCATATCAACTTTCTCTGAAGCTACTCGTATCATATCTGGCCAAGCACTAACCGATCTCCGGTCTCTATCCAACATGTTGGCGATTTACATGGACGACCATACAAAGCTTCATACGGTGCCATGCCGATACTAGCTTGATAGCTATTATTATAGAAGAACTCTGCTAAATGTAAATGATTCTCCCACGAGCCTCCAAAGTCTAGAATACATTCCCTCAAAAGATCTTCCAAAACACGGTTAACTCTTTCCGTCTGTCCATAAGTTTGGGGGTGATATGCAGTACTTATACTCAGCTTGGTTTCCAAAGCTGTCCGTAGTGCTTTCCAAAACTGACTAGTGAAAATTGGATCACGATCACTTACTATACTGCTTGGAACTCCATGCAACCGGACAATCTCCTTCATATATATATATATATATATCTACAAGGCTTGCTGTAGTTCTTATGGGCTTAACTTGAATAAAGTGTGCACTTTTGGTTAATCGGTCTATGATAACCCAAATGCCTTCATTTCCTTTCCTTATTCGGGGTAAGCCATCAACGAAATCCATTGATATTTGGTCCCACTTCCAAGTTGTAATCTCCAAAGGTTGAAGTAATCCTGCGATCTTTTGTTGGTCACTTTTGATTCTTTGCTATTTTCACACCGGCTGGCATAGATAGATATGTCCCTCTTCATACTTTTCCACCAAAATGTACGCTTCATGTCCTTGTACATCTTATGAATCCTTGGATGAACGCTAAGTTTGGCTGTGTGGCATTCAAAGTTAAAGAAGATGTGCTATGTGAAAAGGTAATTGTAGCCTTGAGCCTCATCAACCGGAAATGACCGAAACAGGGTTAGATGCAGCAAGGCTAAGTGGGTCATTCCCAAGTAGGGTATGATCATTTCCTTCTAGATATATTTCTTCCCACTATGACGTTTAGGATGTAAATTAATGTGGATCTATGCGAAGAGAGCTCTCGGATAAAGGTCGGTAACGACCGGGGGATGACATATTCGGTACTATCTAGTTATAGAGATAGGCCGGTCTTGTGTTGGTAGAGGAGCTTTGTGATGGTTCCTCGGGACATCCATCTAGAGGTGTACCCATCGGAAGGTAGTCCCTTCACCTGGTCATTTGTATGGAAACCCATTCTCCAATAAGAACCTGCGGTTTTTTTTGTATTGGCGTAATGAATAGCCTCAAAATGCTATATGGGTAACCATTTCGGCTAAGATTAATAAGTTTATTTGAAAATGTTTTCAAAGAATGTCATTAAAAATAAAATCTCTAAATTTTGCGTAATAAAGAATTTTGGTTATCATAAGGTAAAAACTCGTTCCGTGTTTATGTGCGGCGTAGTCTTATGAGATACCTTTTTATTTTCAAACATCATACTTTAAATTCTCACACCAGTCCCATGACTGACCCGGAGTTTGTTTTTCCCTTTAAACTCTGGGTGCCCTATTTTCCGGGCAATTGTGTAGTCAGGATACCTTAGGAGCATTTTGGAGCATGTTGGGGAGCATTTTGGACAAGTCTTTTGGAGCGATGAAGCTGAAGTACCTTATGTAGTTATCTGCCCATTTTCCGCTATGTTATGTCGCATGTATTTCTAGCATATGTACTGATATATGGTTATAACTATCCTGCTAGATTTGTATTTGACTCTTATCATTATGTATAATTATAAATGAATGCGATGTGAGATCCTATTATTCTATTATCTTCTATCTTTATTTTCTTGTACACCCCTGATAATCTGCCTCTACGGCACTTGGATTCATGGCACGTGAATACCGTGGATGTATTAGTATCGATTTCTGAGGGGCGAAGAGACGGGTCGTCACATATTAATAATAGCCTAAATCTATCACTATCTCCAAAATTGTGCGCAAATGGAAAATATATGATATTTAATTTAATACCATTTTAAAACACTTTCAATTTTTTTTATAAAATAAGATGTAGGTTTAAGTATTTTACAAATCACATTTTAAGTATTTTAGAAATCACATTCTTTTATCTCTTATTGTTTCTAGATAAGCTTAGTTTTGAACCATCATACCTCGTTACTTCCTTAAGGGTTGCGAAATCAACAGGAGGGTATGCAACTCTTGGGATGAGATGTGAGCATTTAGAGTTTGAGTTATTAGGTCATATATTTGACTGTAGTTTGCATGTATTTGATTTTATGGGATTTGGGATTATATAAGGTATGGTTTGGTTAAATAAATATGATGCTAGGATATTTTGCTAAGATAGGAAAATATTACTAATACACTTTAATAGTAGCGATCGAACTATATACTCAGTAGGGAACTCGAATTTTGATGTTTGTGCTTTATTGGATGCAACAGATGAGAAAGACAAGTTGAATCAAGTTTTTGTCGTTAGAGAATTTGCAGATATTTTTGAGCATGTTACAGGACTACCACCTAAATGAGCTATTGAGTTTCGAATGGATCTTATACCCGGAGCTAAATCCATAAGTAGGCCGTCTAGAAGAATGACACCTACCGAGATGAAGGAGTTAAAGGTACAGCTAGTGGACTTAGAAGGAAAGAATTTCCTTGGATCAAGTAGTTTTCCTTGGAGAGCGGCCATGGTGTTCGTGAAGAAACTGGATGGATCATTGAGAACGTGCATCGATTATCCTAAACTGAATGAGAAGAAGATAAAGAATAGACATCCCTTGCCAAGAATGGATGATTTTTTGATCTATTGAGTAGCGCCAAAGTATTTTTCCAATTGGATTCAGCAAAAAGGTTTCATCAATTTAGAGTGGCGGAGGACAGTTTTCCATTTACGGCGTTTCGAACAAGTTGTGGTTCATATGAATAGTTAGTCATGCATTTGGACTAACCAATGCGCCTGATTTCTTTGTAGATTTGATGAACCAGATTTTCCGAGAGCATTTAGATAGGTCTGTGTTAGTATTTATAGATGATGTCCTGATGTATTCAAGGAATGAGAAAGTTCATGAGATTCGCCATAGAATAGTGCTTGAGACATTGAGGCAACAACAATTAAAAGTGAAACTTTTGAAATGTCGTTTTTGGAAGAAAGAAGCGAAGTTCCTTGGTCATGTAGTTTCAAAAAGTGGTTGTCAGTGGATCTAACAAAGATTAAGACTATTAATAATTGGAAGAGACCTGGGACGGTGATCGAGATAAAGAGTTTGTTTGGATTAGTTGGCTGGTACCAGAGATTTATCAAGGATTTCTCTTGTATAGCAGGACTGATGAGTAAACTGACAAGAAAGGACGTGAAGTATATTTGGACCGATAAATGTGAGGAGGCATTTCTTAAGATAAAATATTTATTGACTAATGCGCCTGTGTTAGTTGTACCGATGGTAATCAGGATTTGATTGTATATACAGAGGTGTGTGGAACAAGATTAGGAGCTGTGTTAATGCAAAGAGGTAAAGTGATTGCCAACACTTCTCGATAGCACAAACCACATGAAGTTAGGTATCCAACTCACAATTTGGAGTTGGCAGCTGTAATCTTCGCTTTGAAAGTATGAAGACATTACCTTTTAGGAGAATGATTAGATAAGTTTACGAATCATAAGTCTTTTAGATATTTATTCTCTTAAAATAATTGAATGTGAGATAAAAGAGATGGCTAGAGTTTTTAGCAGCTAATGATTTTGGTATTAAATATAAACTAGGTAAAGGAAACAAGGTAACTGATGCATTTAGTAGAAATCATCAAAATGCGGTATTAGCAGTTTTAGCGTAGTTGAAAGATTTAGAAGCATTGACTACTTGTAGTTTGCAGTTAAGGTCGATGGCTAGTTCTTGTCAGAATACTGCAGTGTTATCTTGTTTAGAAGTTCGACCAGTATTGATCGAGAGGATTACTTCTAAGCAAGGAGATGATCCGTGGTTAGCTGAATGGATTAGAAAATTGGACGATGGAACCGAGATTGATGACTTAAAGGATTTCAGTCTTGACTGAAATGAATGGCTAAGAAAGAAAAGACTATATGTATTCCAAATGTTGGTGACCTAAGAAAGGAAGTTCTTAAGGAGTGTCGTTGATCGAAATTTACCATTCATCCTGAAGGAACTAAGATGTATCGGAACATGAAGAAAAGTTTCCTCTGGGAAGGTATATAAAGGAATGTAGGTTTATGGGTAAAGCAATGTTTAAATTCCCAACAAGTGAAAGCAGAGCATCAGAAGCCAAGTGGATTGCCTCAGCCTTTAGATATACCAGTGTGGAAATGAGGTTCTATATCTATGGATTTCATTGATGGGTTATATGTCAAACCACAAGTAGATATCACCTAAAAACCATTAATATGATCAGATTTTATAAAAGTGTAGTTGAATGAAAATTGGGATACAACGGCTTACGGAAGCATATATGGACATAGGGGTAATTTAAATGCTAGATAGATAATTAAATTTTGAATGCTTGTAATTTTATGAGGTTTCTTCTTAAAAAATTTGGATAGCATTTGAAGGTGTTTGTCAAAATTTTTGTAAATGATAGAATCAACAGCATGGAGTGTTAGTTTGTTGCTAAAATGAATATTGAAGGAGTTTCAAAAGCATCGCAGGAAGAGTGGATCATATTGAGGCAAAACAGTGCAAGGTTGAAATGTCAAAGGTATGGATTGGTACCGATGTATCATGGATTGATAAAACTGCTTGGATTAGCATGGTGATGGATGGAAAGCAATGTGGCATGGATCGCTGGTGGCATGCATCGATGCCTTGGGAAACTTTAGGACACACTTTATTAGCTAGGAAAAGCCCAAAGTAGACTTAGGGAGAGAGTTAGGCGGTGTCAACCGATCTTCGAAGTGGCATATCTCCTTCATAAAAAGTTTGATTTTAATGAAATTTTGAACATTATTCTTAGAATAACATGATATAGTTATGTGAAATTTTTTGAAGAATCTGAATACTTTGGTTTTAGAGTCATGGTCAAAAGATTTAGCCTTATACAACGAATCTTGAACCGATAGGCGGTCCAATGGTAAAATAATAGATCAAATTGTATAAACAAACAAGCTTGAGATGTAAGATTATCGATATAGTGTCTACATCCATGTGAATTTGCGCTAGTTACATAGTAACTATCGAAGAGATAAGGAATATGGTGATAAGTCTCGTGATCCTTATATTATACGTTGTGCGCTTCTCGAAATTAAAGGCAATTGACTTGGAAGTGGAAAGGCTACCAGATGAATAGTACTTATCTCTGACAAGTCAATGAAGTTAAGGTATTTAGCATGCAGACTCCTACATACTCTTATGTAGGGTGTTAAGGGTGCGAAAGTAAGACAACGAGGGGCTTGTGGACGATTTATTGATGACCCAGACAATATGCTAGTAGATAACGAATGGAAGGGAAAATGTAGATCCGTGATATTGAAGGCAATCTGCAATTGACTGGATATTGACAATGAAAACAACCCATGGACACATTTTCCTTAGAGTATAAGGTTACACAATACTCTTCATGATTGGTAATCCATGAAGATAAAAAATAGGTGTAGTGAGTGTGGTTATCGAGGTAAATCTCTTCACACATAGCGATGTGAATAATATTAGTCTATCCTAATTAAAATAGATACATAGCGAGACCACGCTGCTAAGTGGAACTTTTTTCTCCTCACTAGTATCTTACAATCAAATGATAAACATAACATCCATTGGATAGGAGAAGACATACCTAACACACTATGTTGTCTTCATCCACATAAAACCACAATGGTTAGAATATAACATAAACATCACGTTAAATAATAAATAGTTCGGTATTCAATAGGGTCTAAAGCTCACCTAGCCTTAAACTTCCCATCTCATTAAGTGTTCATACACTAGTATAGTTTTCCCAAAGTCACTATAAACCTATTGTTTTTCATAGGCCAACTAAAAACCTATTGAGATGACCTGGGACAAAAACTAGATAAGCCATGGGGGTCCTTCATTTTCATAAGACTACCAAGACACTCATGTAATTGAAGAAAATTAATAATGGCCTTTCATTCCCGTAAGGATACCAAGATAACCTTGTGATAGAAGGAAACCAATATTGAGCGTTCCTACTCGATTCACATAACGCCAACCGAAATTTTAGCCTCAATGTTGGCAAAGCTCTATGCATTAGAATCGTTGACCAAGGGGCGTAATCAGCTACAATCTGAGGCGTTACCCTGATGCTAGAGTATATAACATAAATTTGGTTTATAAACATCGAACAAGTCAGTTCTCTTGATCAGTTATGGGCATCATAACATAATTTGTTCTTTTTGACCTTCTAGATATAATTCTACTCATATACGATTTTGGCCTAACCATACTCTCTAGTAAAACAACCCTACTTAGTCATTGGTTCCCAAATCCGAATGTTACAAATAGTTGTTGATGTCGCACATGTGAACATGTCAAAAATTTACTTAAGCAACAATATAACTGATCAATGTACACATTGGACAATATAAATTCATAATCAACTATACAAGTATGTTCTCTTAATAGCGATTTACATGTAAGTCAATATAAACAAATATGTAGTTCATTTTATATAAGATTAGTAAATTTGAGAAAAAATTTCTTTTCTCATCTTTAAAAACCGTATTATTTAAGTTTTTAAATTTAACAAAACCCATCTTTGGTTATTAGGTAAAGCCCGACCAAATACCCAATATGCGCTACTGCATGTGCAAAACATGACTATTGCATCTTTACAGCTACGTATATCTACCATGTTACCGTAAGTACAAAGTTATAGCATTTATAACTGTTGCAATCATAAGGCTATCACATGTATATTTATCACAAGTATGAAGCTATTGTATAGCTATCACAAGTATAAGGCTATCGCATTTCTAAAATGATAACAATCACACTTGTAAAAACATGATTATCACATGTATAACTCTAGTGTTATGACACATTTAAAACATGTAGCCATCACAGGTATAAAAATAGTGAAATCGCGTATTTAAAAACCCATAGCTATCACATGTATGAAAATAATATCGTCGCACTTGTAAAAATCCATAGTTATCGCAAGGATAAAGATTGTGTATCGCCCTAATAAACTAGCAATTATGTAATCATCCTTAAAACAAATTTGTTTCCTTTTAAAGTAATTTAATTTTTCCAAATCTCTTCATATGTTAAATTTTCATTCCTTGACATATATTTACAGGTACTTTTTCAGAAAATTACATAAGTGAAATATTATTTTTAACACCCGGATTAGTTATTCAAGTGTCATTTATAATTTAATTTTATCTTCACCAAATAAATCATATCAGTTTGAAATTACATTGGAAAAATCCTCAGAAATTAGATTTTCTATCCTTTAACATATATAAAAAAATTAGGTTAAAATAATTATTATTCATATTTTGAATAACTAAAACTCGAAATTGAACTTTTTTCAACTTAATGAATTCACAGAAAATCCAAACAAATTCAAAATTGTGAAATTAAATACTCCTCTCCAAATTAATATTATGAATAACATATCAAAATTTCAAAGCACTTGGAGGCCATTAGCATTAGTTCTAAATCCGAAAGCCATTTTATTAAGTCCATAGTTCCTCATATAATATTTATAATTTTATTAAATTGAATATTTCAACCAAAACCATGTTCAATAACATATACCATTTCAGATTTCATTATTTTTTAAAACATGTCAAAATTTAGGGATGATAATATTATTAACCTTGATTAGTTATAATGTGAAGGGATTTTCCCAAGCTTTCTTGTGTAAGCTCTACCTTTATTTGCTTAGTAGATTTTGATGGAGTTCTCTCTGCTTTTTTATTTTCCTAGTTTAAGTTTGACTGAAAATATATGGGAGAGGGTGAGAGGGGTTGGGGAAATAATTTATCAGTCTTATCTCCCTTTGCTTATCCTTTCCTAAATTATTAATTGAATTCCTTTAATTTCTTTCCCTATATATAAAACTGCTACTCCATTATGTTTAAATTTCGAAAATGGATCACTTTGGAAAACCCTCACACTTTACACAATCCACCCACATTAATATTTAATTATAAATTAATTAAAATTTCATAATATTTTGTATTAAAAAGAAGGGTGTTACAACTATGGGAATGAAATAACTGGTTTAGTTATAGAGATTAAGAGCAATGTGGGTGAATTTAAACTATGAGACAATGTAAATCAAACATAAATATTGCAGTTTTCTTTTTTCGATTGTAAGGCAATTACAGCATCCGATGTAGAGAGTTCATTACCATCATACAGTACGGTGCAAAGGTGAATAAACTTATTTTAGTTGACAAGTGGTGGATACTTGACTATTCTTCTTCTGATATAATATTCAAATTCATATGTTTTCCCCATAACTACAACACTAAGGTTTTTTACATATTGCTCTTAGCAACCGATTTCTTATATTTTTGTCACTTATTCAATTTATATGGTTGCTGGTTGATGTACGGATGAGTAATTAAGTGTTAATTGTCATGAAAAATTTGTAGTTTGTATCTAATCTTAATTAGCTAGTTTGTAAATTAGCATTGTGTTGTTAATTGTTTATATTAATCAACAAAATATATCAGTTCCTCTTATGGTTTGAGCATTTGTATGTATTTTATTAATCTAAATGTCGGTCTATTATTTGATGAACTATCTCTTTGTTTTAAAAATCAGTATATTTCCTGTTCTTTGTTTCAAATTGGTATGAGCTAGTTGCTATGGTTAATATTGAAAGCTTTAAAGGGCATCTTCAATAGGGAGTCCGGTGATTATGAGTACGTAATCCAAACCCCAAATCAGCTTCCAATAGTCGATTACAGTTCGTAATATTACGTTATTAGAGCCAATTCGATTACAAATTTGTAATCAAAGTTGTGCTTCTCTTAAACAAATATTTGTTTAGCATGCGCCTATTAAACATGCACTCCACTTGTTGTAAATCAAGACACCTGTTTAATAGGCGTCTGACTTCCAAGAGACTACTAAATTGGCTTTTGACTTCAGCGCCTGCTAAATAAGTGCCCAACCTATCTTTATATTAGGAGAACAAATCATAGTTGAGTCTGGAAATTACGTAATCATTACTTGTGATTTGGAAACTATTGGAGATGCTCTAATGCTATATAAAATGAATGCTGGATGATATTTACTACCAAATACTATACAAAAATTCAATAGCTCCAATTTAATATGCCGATATACCATGGTTTATTATGGTTACTAATCATTAAACGAAAAATAATGTTAATGTTTTATGTTATGCAAGATTAATAGCTCTAACTTATGCTCTGTTTCAAATACATTCTATGTACTACCTGGATATTGTAATAACTTATACCTTAATGGGTCCAAATTTCAACTAAAATCAAAACCCAAGTCCATTACAAACACAGAGCGTTAGTTTTTGGTAACATATAATATACATAAGCATATCAAAAATCTATCTCCAAAGACTCACAATGGAATAGAAAAATATAATAGAACATATATGCTTACCAAGGCTACTATCTTAGAATCAATATTATTCATTTAGTATCTGATTGCCTTTGCCAGCGCCGAGCATAAATGAAAACTTCACCATATGCAATTCTCGTCTTGCACCGGTAGTTTATCCTTATAAACCTATCATGTGGGTTGTAATGAGTAGGGGGTAAGAATAAAGTTATGGTAACTGGAAAATTAAATACTTTATCCAATACACTAATTCATGCCAATTGATTTCTATTTAGTTGTTATGTTCATTATTCACAGTTATTCCGTGTAATTCCATCAATGCGTACGATATGTCTAATCTTCTCCGAGGTAAAGCTGCAAATATGCCTATATACCTATATATCTTAACATTGTACTATCCAAAAGAAAACATAGGTCAATTAATACTTCTTAAATAGGGAGAAGAACAGACCCATCGGCCATCTAATACTTTAACCTCAAAGTGGGCCCTTTGTAACGTAATCGCTAGTCAATCGATTCTAGTTAAAGAGACCGATGACCCCTATATGCAGCTTTATAATTCAGTTATTGTATTACTAGTGCAACTTAAAGACTTATCTAAAGGTCAACTAGCCCACCTTCAATAAACAAACAACTAATTAAATAATGAGGTCTTTGCGTATCTCATACGATTTCTATACTAGTAGGAAGCAAAATCCATCAGGGCATAACCTAAGTCTTTGCTAATGATAGCTCAAGAATGCTGGTGGTCATAGCCTACATGCCAACCTACTACTAAATACCGGTTCAACCACAATATTGACACAGCTTGTCGACCTCCCATAGCCAAATCCTGCTTAGACAAACCTAATGTAAGTCAAGGGAAATGCCCATTCTAGTTAATTAATACCTCTTATTAGAATTAAAACATGCCCCATTTCCCTATTAGTACCATCGTAGGTTATTTAAGGCTTCTTAAAAGAGAGGAGGCAGTCGCGATGGCGATTTAATACCTTCCAGCTTGAAGTAAACCCATTGACATCCTAAAAGATACCGAGCCATATAATACTTCAAATCCTAGGTGAACTATTGGTATATTTTCCCCTACCTATACGCAAACGTGTATCCCTTCCCCACGGCTCCTATGGTTGGAGATGTCACTCATCAGTAGTAAGTATACACAATTGCTGGTAGCCTCTAAGTGAATGACATACTTCTGTTGCATAACACTACTGACCTCACATCCCCAGCCTTACTTGTTATATCCCCCACTTGGATCTCAAAACTAATGGCTACGGATATTGCAGTCATCCATAGTTATTAATTCTCGGTGACCAAATATGGTAATGTAAGGTACATTGATATAATAGAAACACATGGATATGAGAATTTTTAAAACCATTAAACAAATTTATCATTCCATTTCAATCATATTTCAAATTCATTACATGATCCAAAATTCGAGAACCACGTTCACAGAAAATATAATTATGACAATATACACCAAAAGTGACGTATGAAGATGCCCCTTTGGATGATCAGAGTCTAAACATAGAAAATTAAACAACTTTTCTTTTTCATCAAAATACAGCGGAATCAAAAAGAAAGGAACTCCTATTATCTAGCTTGCCTCCTGCACGTCTTCAGAAGCTTATTCATCTAAAGGAGAATCTAAAAATCCTCAACTCTCAAGCTACTCAAAATCAATTATGTACTCGGGAGTTTAAGGGAAAAACATAAACTTCGAGTTAGACAAAAAGTCGAGTATGAATAATAACCTACCATCTTGTACCATTTAGATATCTAGTAAGACCACGCCCCTTAGCGGAATGGGTTTTCCCCTCACTAGTATTCTACCCAAAAATCTATACTAACCATATACCGTGCTTCTGCATCCAGATTGGTTAAAAACATCACAATTAAAAATATATCTTGATGATATGCAAACAAGCAAACTACCTTGAATTTTCCATCCCTATTCATTTGATTATCTGTCTTAGTTACAGTTTCTAGGGTCATTATTAACCTATTAGTTTTCATGGGCAGACTAATAACCTGTTTAAAGCTTATGGACTAACTGTCCGGTCTTATAGTTTTCATGGGATCACTAAGAACCTATTATCCTATGCCAATAACTTCATTCACTTATTTCGTGGCTTCTCCCTGAACCTATTGGTATCTTAAATAACTTCTCTTATATCATAGTGTTCATGGGTTGACTATGAACCTATTGATTTCTGTTAATAACTTTATTCGGATATTGTTTTCATGGGATCACTACGAACCTATTGGCCCCTGCTAATAACTCACTCCAAACATAGTTTTCATGGGTTTAATACGAACCTATCTAGACTTACAACTTTTTGATCAGTCTTTGGGCATCCTAGGTTCTGGTCTGCCTAACCTCCTGGATGCAACTCTACTTATTCAGGAGTTAACTCAATTTATATTCATTACTGGGTCAACCTAGCGGTTATTCTACCCTTACTCCCCAAAATACAGTTATGGGTCCATTATACAGTGAATATGTTTATAAAAGAAGCACATACAATAACATAACAATAACAATATTTATGGCTTAATATCCATGAAATCGTTTCCACATGAAAATGTTTAATACCTTTAACCCATTATTTTTATCAAGAAAATCTTCTTTAAAAAATCCAAAACTAAAAACCATTTCAAAGCTCTTTTATACTGCTATTGGTCTTCCTTTAAATATGAGATTGGACTAAGGCTTTCGAAACCTTAGACCTTTACCTTTGAAACCATTAGAATATCTCTTTCGAATTCAAACCTTCTTTTCAAAACACTTAAACATATGAGTTTTGAAACACTTCAAATATCTCTTTCGAAAGCATCAAAACCTTCCTTTTGAAACCATCAAAACATTCCTTTCGAAAATATTAAAGCATATCTTTCCAACTTACAGAAGCGTAGTTTCGAAACCATTTGAAAATATCTCTTTCGATACCATTGGGTTTATCCTTAAAATAACTTTTGGGTCAAAGTGAGTATAAGCCAAAGTACCTCTTTCAAAATCATTAACCTTCAAGTAAAAGAGGTTGGGCGAAAACAAATAGCTTCGGAACCATCCTTTCGAAACCTTTAATATTTTAGGTAAAACAATTGGAAGGATAGCTTCGAGACACCTTTCGAAGCCATTGCCTTCGAAACCTTCAGTTTAAATGGTTGCGAGCCCTTTCAAAAGCATTGGAAAGCGGCTCATTATATTTATAAAACAAAAGCTTGCCTTTCGAACTCATTGAAAACTTCAACCTATTCGAAAGGTATGACGATGGCAGCAAGGTTTCGACTTGGTTCAAAACTACCCTTCCAAAAGCTTCTCTTTATAACATAATATATAGCAACTCATTCGAAAGCTACTCTTTAAACAAAAAGGCAGTAGCCCCTTCAAAAGCTATATATAAGTGATTCACCCCTTTGGAAACCATCCATTGAAAGCATGGCAAGCGGATCTCTTTTGAAAGTAAAACAAAGACCTTCGAAAGCTATTTAAAATGGCCTCGACCCCTTCGAAAGCATGGTTTCGACTCTAGACCTTCCACCTTTCTCCAATCCACTATATACCAAATCATTGATACCATGTGTATTGGTTTCGACTTGGTTAGGGGTCGAAAGGTTTCTACTGAAAGTGGCAAAATAATAAATCTATACAAAATTGTTTTGCTGCCTTTTTAAGTAAATGCTTTCCAACTAATTTGCCTATTTGTAAAAATATAATTGGTTGCTGCAATCTTTACCAATATCTTTTCTAAAGGACTGCAAAATTAATCCAGAATTAAATAAAATTAATTTACAAAGAAGCCCTTCCCTTTAACAAAACAATTAAGACATTTAAGTCCTCCAAAATAATTGATTTAATTTACATAGTAAATCACTTAGGAAAAATCACAAAAAACCATCAAAAATTCATTTTTAATATGTTATCTAACACATATAAATTTTAGACCCAGAACCCTTTATATAATAGCCGAAATAAATTTTAAACCCAATTATTTATTTCTTCCTTCAAAAATTCATTATAAATTATCTATAGCTTGGATAATTAAGAAAATTTAAATCCATCTCCAAAATAATGTTTTGCATAACATATTAAATCCTCATGGCATTCGAAACCCAAGAAGTAGATATTAGCCTTAAAATGGAGTGAAACATTTATCAAACATACTTGTTTGAATCAAACGTATTATGTAATTCAAGCATTTCATCATTAAAATTATCATAAAGGTTTCAAACTTAAAACCCAAAATCAAATGCTCTTTAAAAACGAAAAATGAGATGGTTTGGATCATTATTCACCTTGATTTGGATAAGGAACTTGAGATTTGATCTTGCTTAATCCTCCTTCACTTGAATCCTAAGCTTTTAATTGAATTTTCTCCTTTTTTTTCCTCTAGGTTATGGCCGGCTTGAGCTCTTTGGTTTATGTTTTGAATTTTGAACTTGTGAAAATGAAAAATAGGAACAAGGGTTTAGGGGTTAAGGGTTACGGCACCCATAATACCATTGTCTTATTCTCTTATTAGTTAACTTATAAAACCATTTCCATAAAATCATTCTTTTATTTTTATTTAATTAAGCTTGACCACTATTTAATTTTCAAATCTTAACCCTCTTATCACTCTAATCTTTAATTATTCTACTTAATTTATCTAATTAATTATTATGATTAATGCTATTTAAAGTTTAGGGTGTTACATTACTAAACCAAACCAATCATCCTAGGCATAGATATTAGGCTAGTCCCTCTAATTCACGCTCATCATAAACTTATTACTAAGGCTATATAATTTTCTACTATGAAAATTATACCGCGTCTTAGCATTTAATTCATACACGCTTATGATGTATATTCTCTATTTCTCTATTATATCCTGTAAATGTCAGTTGTTTAATAAAAAGGGTCATTATTATTCAAAATGGACAATCACTAATGATATTTATTTATTCGTTCTAATTCAACCCTTTTATGATTATTTCATTTTCCCATAAATGTCATATCGTGCTCCTTAATCAATCTTATTAAACGCATTTATATCCACTTTTAATTTCTGTAACTCCATATTAACTACACATTTATTGCCCTACTATTTTTGGAGTTACTATCTTTTTTCCATTTCAGCCTCCTAGTCATATGGTTTGCTGCTATTGATAACTAGCGTCCTAAATATAATAATATGAATATTGACATATATTATTCTATATGTGTGTGTGTGTGTTTCTTAATCAGTAGGTGCATTTATAATTGTGTGCATATATACACATATACATACATGCTTATACACACACACACACATATATATATTCCTATCTTTAACTCATTAATTCCTACGCTTAGGAATTCTAGAACATACACTATTTGTGCATTGTGTATGGAATGTTTATTTCTATATTTCAATCTATTAGAGCTATCCTTCCTAAAAGGAATCACCGTTATAACTTTCCATAAATTACCTAAAAATGAGACTTTTGTTCCGTTTGAATTTACGAAGAACTATCTCTTTTCTTTTATTAAAGTAGACAATATGAAAAAAAACATCCGTACTTTACACATCTCTTTCATTTTTGGTATATTCCTTATTATTTCAAATAACACACTTTTTATATATAGTTGTGGAATTAGATAATTTATATACAGAAATAAATATAACTAAATTGTACCCAAAATGCTCCCGATAAATTAAAACATAGAAATTCACATTTCAAATCAAATTAGAGAAAAATCTACACAGTTAATTTACAATCCAATTATTTTTAAATCTGAAATCAAATTCTACTTTAATAAATTTTAACAACTGATTTCTAATTTCAATTACCTAACTTACAGAATATGCAGACGAGATCGAATATGTTCTTCCTAAGCCTACAACTCCACAGATCTTGCATAGGTGTAATAATTAAATAAACTCAATAATATAAATTTCAATGTAATATGTAAACCATATAATTTCCCACCCACCTTCCTAGTTTTCCAAAATCCAAATCTGAATTCATCCGTTTAACTTGACATCTTTTCCTTTCCAATCCAAAAGAATATATATAACAAGATACAAAATACTATTAAAATTATAGATCCGAGAAGAGATTTGAGATTAAGGGGAATATAGATTTATAATTATGAAATTTACCTTCTTCTGCATTATAGATTCACTCATTCTCTTCTATTTTCTGCCATTCTCTGATTATATATATACATATAATTAGTAGAAATAGTGGAGAAGGGAAAATGACAGAGCTTCCCTACATTGATTCGAAAATATGAGAATAAAAGTGAGGGGTTGGGCCCATATTTATATATGCTTGAATCAATCGTATCGGTTAGAACAAAATAATAAAACCATTACACTGTGCTGCCCATTTTACCACATTCCAATGCAAAAAATTTACAACGGTCTTGAACCGTGGCAATTTTGCCACGGCTTTTAGAACTTACAGATAATGGCAACGGTTAACGACCGTGGCAATTTTGCAATGGCTCCAGACCGTTGCAAAGTTTCTGTAACAAACCTGTCGCTAGTGACATAAGTAATTAATGATTAATTATGGTTAATTAATGTTAATCGAAGATTGTGAAATTTAATGGAAAAAATTAATAATTTTTATTTGTTTATTTTATAATTGATTTAATCCAATAAAAGAAGTGAAATATAATCTCTTATATGTGAATTTCAATTTTTATTAAAATAGTATTAAATCAATCAGAGAATTTTAATTATTGATTATCTAATAAATTAACATGAGTTAGTAATGAATTGTTTTTAAATAATAACAGGAAATGAGTAATTGTTTATAAAAAAATACAGAGCTCTTGTTAAATTATTGGTTATATCAATATTTAGTAAAATTAGGACAAGGAATGAAATAATAATTGATAATTAATGTTTTAATTTGAATGTAGTTAATAATACTTATTAACTTAATGGTTAATTAAGAAAACAGGATAAACTAATTGGAAAAAAAATGATCTAATCATTTTATTAGACTAAGTAAAGAGGTGACATAGAGTTTTAATTCTTTGTATTAAGTTTAGGCTTAATAAAATTTAGCCCATTTGTGAAAATAAAGGGGAATTCTTATCTCCTTTGTATTGGAGAATGAATGGTACATACATTTTAACTAGGCAGAAAGTAAAAACTAGGTTTTTCAAAACTAAGAAACTCATAAACATAGCTCCTTGGGAAATCACTAGAAATCAAGAAAAAAAATCTAGAAAATAAAAGAAGATATGGGTAAGTCTCCAAACCCTCTTCTCTATCCAAATTAGCTTTTAATTTCAGTTTTATTTGATTTCTAATTTCTGAAATTTTTGGATGAGAGGGCTTTTGGGTGATTCTTGTGGCATGTATGGCATAGGAGTTGTAGAAGAAGAGGAGTGCACATATGTTGATCTAGGCATTGCATCTTTGTCAAATTGGAGTAAAAGGTGAATTAATCACTCACACTACTACCTTTAGTCTATGAGAATAATTTTTAGTTGATATTTGAATTGAATTGGATGGTTTGTTTATTGAATTTCATTCAAATTGGTTGTGAATTGGTTGCTTGAATTTGAATGATTGTTTGGTTGTAGTTTGCTGAAAATTGTTTGTAAAAATATTGCTGCAGTAAAACAGCGATATCTTAGTGCAAACTTATCCAAATTAGCTCAACCTTTTTACTTTTGAAATAACTTTCTATTAGCTATAAGTTATCTTTTAATCACTTTAAGAATATTTTTTTTTCGAAATGGTACTTTATATACAACAAATCATTGGGACAACATATCCAATGTCAATAAATGTTCGAAAGCAAGTTCCGAACTTGTGACCTCTTGCACCAAAGCCGAATCAATTAACCACTTGGATAATGGTGCTTGTCCACTTTAAGAAATTTTATGGTTTAGAGGGTTGAAATTAATCTGAAACTGTTGTACACAACTCTGTTCTGTGCAATATTTTGCTGAAATCTGATATTAAAATCTCCATAACTTTTGAATGGTAGATCAAAAATTGAGTAAGGTTTATTTCTGTTGGAAGGTATTTTTCTAAGGAACAACTTTTATGTTCATTTCTTTTTGTTATTAAGCAGTTTACTAAGAGTAATTTGGGTTTGAAGAAGATGTAACCTTTATGTCCTATGTTTTGATCTTAGCTTAAGCATATCATTGTCGTTTCTTGTCGGATTGTGATGATTTTTAATGTTTCGGAAATATTAAAAAGATTGTGAAAACTTTCATGTTAAAAACTTTGGAAAATACTGAGCATAGAGGGTCGAATAACCTGATGTAAACTTACTACCCTGTCATTGTAGAACCATAATTTTCTATGCTAAATGTCATTGGTAATTTGAGCATATCTTTCTTGTTCAATGTTCAAATTTGACGATTCTTGATGTTCCAGAAAGCATAGATTGTCTTCAATAACTTTTGTGTTTTGGGTTTTGTTAATTTCTGAAGTTTACATGGTCAAAAGTTCATTCCAGTGTCACTGTCCTGAGACTAAAACGACAGTCATTGTGAACTTCATATTTGGAAAATTTTTTGTTCATAACCTTTTCATTTCTTATCGGAATTCGATAATTTTTAATATACTGGAAAGCTTAGAATATCCTCTATAACTTTCATGTTTTATGCTTTCTCAAATTTTGGGTTGAATAGGGGAGAACTGTCTAAACAAGCCGTTGGCCTTTGTTTTTCCTGTGTATTTACTTCCTGGCATGAGTCCGACTTTGAGACTTCGTAATTTCTTCGTCTCTTATTGGAACTCAGCGATTCGTTTTGCAGTTTAAAGTAAAAATGTTGAACTTTATTTCTAATTTTTAGGTCATTCCGACCATGTTAACTTGCATATATCTGTTGTTGGACTTGCACTCACATCTTGTTTTCATTGGAATTTTATAAGTTTAAACTTCCGATATTTTTCTCTATTTCTTACACGGATTTTATAAATGAGTTTTGAAATTTTTATCAAGTAAATTGGAATTTGAAATAATTATCGTATATTATTTTCAAGTATGAAATTTTAGTATCTCTATAATAAGATAGATTGTAAAAGCGGTTTATAAAGTGATTTAAAATTGTTTTAAAAGCTCTTTTCTCCAATTTATAATTTCTATATAAAATATACATTTTTGCACTTTCGAGCATATGAGAAGGAGAGTTAAATGATTGGCTAAAACGCGTAGTATGGGATACGTGCGTTTATCCTTTCTGTTAATTTGTTATTTGTCCGTTTGATCATTTTAGCCTACGGATCCAGTTTACCGATGATATGAGGTGAACCTTTTACTGCTTTAAGTGTGAAATTTACTAGCGGTTAGTAAATTGTTTAGTGTGAACGGGTGGTATGGGACCCACGCTAACACTTTTTGGGTTTCTTTAGAGTTTGTGACACGTTTGCATGTTGGCATGCCAGTACTGGACCTTCGGGTCATTTGCCATTGCGGCGTATTTGTCTTCGGACGTTTGCCATTGCGGCGTATTCTTCTTTTGACGTTTGCCTTTGGTGAGATATTTATTATGTGAAACAGTACTCAGCAAAAATAGCATGTGCAAAACCTTTTTGAGATGATATTTACCCTTATATGTCGTCGTTTTGGAATCGGTCCTTTGAACCATTCGGTGGCGATTACTTCGGGATTTTTGGACTCTTGAGAGTTTTTTTGAGATTTTAATTCCCTACACGGGCGTGTTGAGATTTTCCTTTTGGCGCACACACACACACACGTATATATATATTGAGATTGCCTATTGGCGCTATTTATAGGATTTGCCTTTTGGCATTGTATGAAATTTTTATCTCTTTGTTGACATTTGCCTTATGGCTTATGTCGAGATGGTTTTTGCTTATGTTTTATTTGGAGTTGTCGATATGGCGGGTTTGGGAATTACTCTTTTAGGAGTTTACATTATACTATTCCCTAAACCAGTCTTTTTTGATTTACGATTGCCGATGATATGAGGCATGCTACATTTTAGCGATTCATGAGATTTTTAATCTCCGTTGTGTTTTATGCTTATTGAAGCAATAGTGTTCTATCACCTAGTGTAACCATATATGCCATACATGATGCGTATCCTCCATATGTCTATGGTTATCTTTTTATCGATTCTTCTTGTTTAAGAAGAATATCATTATACTCTTATGCTCTATTATTCTGCTATCACATTTTACTGATTCGTTTAGCTGGACCGATCCATGTATTTTATACTTGGGTCTGACCGAGGTGTTTCAGGTTAGGTACATTTGGACTTAGCATATTCTGCTTCTGCATGGACTATTCTGCTACCTCTTTTTGTTGTAGCTTTTTGTGTAGTCCTTTTTGTTGGCACTCTGATGTATATTCTTTTGACCCATGTTTGGGTTGCTGTTGTCATACCACTTTGATGTATCATTTTGGATTGTATTAGTGATTGTATCTGTACTTATGCATATATATGCATTTCTGCTGTTCTGTGATGTTATTTACATTCGAGTTGTTATGTTTTATTCTGATAGATCAGTTAGCCATTATAGTTTTGTATTAAATATTTATTGGATATGACGATCGACTTGAGAAGAAAAAAACATATAGATAGCACTTATCAACGTATTCGGTAGATAGTTAAGACAAAGCTATAGATGGTCGCTCCTATCCAGCTCTATTCTTTGCATTAGCAGACGGTATTACCTCGTAATACTCTTTGTTAATATAGGTCTCAGAGCGGGGCGTCATAGCTTGGTATCAAAGCTAAGCTCAGAACAAAATATGATAAACACAGAACCGAAACACGTATTACAGTACATCCAAGTATAATACAAGTGATAACATAGTTTCCCACTATCATATTCCTTTAAAATGCCTTTAGTCTTTTCATTTTCTTAGAATGGATATAAGTTTGAAAACATTATAAGGGTTTTAAATATCACTATGTTTAAAATAGTAGAAACTAGACCTCAGATGGCTTAGATTTAAGTTATGTGTTTGATCCATAGTGATTAGAGTCGCATAGCGGAAATGGTGTGATCATTTTCGCTGGGCACATTTAATGCTTCGTTTTCAGTAAATGCTTGTTTGGTTGATAATTGCATGCATGTGTGTTAGCATAGTAATTGTTGAAATAATATTGAATATGTGATATAATTGAGAGTTAGAAACCTACTCAATGCAAATATAAGAACTTGCGGTGTCTTCAAGTTGTAGCCATCGCAAGAATTATTAGAAAGATTAAATTTTGAAAATGAAATTTAATTCATAAGTGGTACTTAACCAAAGGTTAAAATGAAATAAAAAATCAATGTTTAAGAATTTCATGGATGCATTTTAAAGAAGTAAAATTACTAAAAGAATTTTTAGGAAAGAAAGCATCCATGTGAATGGAAAATCTTCTTAACAAGAGATATACTATGTATATAACTTAATTGTTTTATGAATTGATTGTATGGCTGTATAATTAGAAAATGTTTTATGTTTTGAAAATAAATATTGTTACAACCAAGTTTAAGATTCCTTAAGAAATCAAAATAGATTTTATAATTTCTTGTGTCAATTGACTAATAAGTATTTTAAGAATTCTGGTCGATGCGTTTGATCAGCATTATCGATAGGGATTCCTAAACGCTTACGAGGCGATGTGATACATGCTTTTGAAATGAAAATAAATAATATTTACAAGTATGGATGTTGAATGCAAAAATATATAGATATTGCAAAGATTTTGAAAATTCTAAATTGCCATTTAAGTATTTTATATATACTTAAGGACTTATGAAAATAGTGTGGCATGGAGGGCAATGGAGAGGCAATGTTGATCTTGGTCAACTGTGCAGTCCTTGACAATGTCATTCACTATAAATGTATTAGTTAGATGTTATCATTTTATAAATTGATAATTGGAATATTTGAATATGGTTTCATTTGAATAAATTGTACTCATTATTGGTTATATAACATGCTTGTGAAAGTTTACATACATGGAAAATTTAAAATGCTTAAGTAAGATTTTGGGTAAAGTATTTTTGCAAAAATATTACCTTATGGTATTTTATATATATGACAAATAATTTTAATTAAGGAAATACCTTAATTGGATGAAACTATCATGTGATAGTGATTAATAAAACAAAGTGTTCAAATTAAGAGAATGAATTGTTTAGAAAACTAAAGTATTGATTAGAATGTGGTTTAGTAAAAAGTAAAAGGATAGTTATGAAGATTGGTTTAAACATTTAATCATTTGATTAATAACAAGTAAAAAAAAGGAATTATGCCTTTGGGATAATTTAAGAAAATGCTAATTTAGTGCTTTTGAATTAGCATGAAATTTATTAAGGAGAAAAACCATTAGTGTAAGTTTGGTTATGAATTTAAATAGTGTTAAAAACTTTTTAATTATGTAACTGTGAAGTTCAATTGAAAATAAGCTTGAATTAAGTATCAACCTTGGCTAGTTCTTAGTGATAATAAAATAAATGTTTATCTTTGTGGAATAAGAGAAAATTGAATATAAAAGATTCGTTTATTATAAAATGCAAATTTTTGTGAAAAGGTAGAAATAATAATAAATAGAGCAACAAGATAAGATTTTTAATTGTGAAAGCAATTTAAAAAAAATCAATATGTAATTCCAAAGTCTAGTTTGGATAGATAATTATTTCTTACTAATATAAGAAATTAATTATCTTAATTAAAATATGAGTCTTCTTTTAAAAGACTTGTTTTGTTGATTGGGAAAAAGTTTTCTTTGTAAACCATTTTGAAAGTTTGTTGTATGTATTATAGTGTAATTCTAGATGTCTTGGCTTTCCAGAGAAAAGGATCATATAATAAATGTTTTAGAGAAAAGATTTTTGATCTAAAATTATGCAGTTTGGATTTAATAATGGTTTGAAAATTTTGACAATAAAAGGTCTTGCGTCGGAAAATTTTGATTGAAAAGTGCTGTTTTAAAACAACGTTAACTTGTGATTTACAAATCCAAATGATTTGCAAAAGAGACTAGAAATCATCTTTGTATCATTTTTGAAAATTTTGCAATTTGGTTATTCAAAAATGAGTTTGAAAACCGATGGACATCTCTGTCATCCTTTATAACTTCTGAGTTTAAAGCTGAAAGTAGATTGGGCATAACTTTCAAAAAGTAAATCAGATTTTGATGACCTTTATATCGCTGGAAAGCTTGGACTTGGTAGAATAACTTTTATTTTATGAGTATTTTCAGATTATGAGTTTTACTATTTCAAAAGCCTGAGTCTTTGTAGTAGGCCTGAATTTGAAAATTTTGAAGTTTTGAGCTGTTATCTTATTTAAACTATGATTTTAATGCTTCATATGTTTATAAGTGCATGCTAATATGTTTCTATAAGTTCAATGCAGGTGCAAAGGATATTTGAATGATTAATTTGCAAAATAGTAAGTATAAAAGTAAGCATGCTCGCATTTTAAACGCTAAAAATGGAAGGCATGAATTGCTAAGTGTTTATGTGTTAAGAATTATATATATTATATATAAATATATATACATACATACATAGATATATATATATATATATATATATATATATATATTGTGTTCTGACCTTTTGGTCGATGTATATCTATAATTCATATTATGAAATTATAAAGGGCTCTCCATGCAATGGAGACTTTGCCGAATTTTTCGAAAAATTAAACACCTAGAAATTTTTTGGGGAAATTTAATTAGTGAATATTTAGGGCCACTGATGAAGAGTATAATAAGTATCCTTTTAAATTATAAAGTAAATAAAATTTGATAAATTTAGTGAAAAAAATATATATTGCTTATTGTAGTATATTTATTTTTGAAATTAGATATGGAACAACTCTAATTTAATTTACTTTAAAGTAAAGATGATTGAATTGAAAATTTAAGCAAGAGACTTTAAAAATTATCAAGTATTGAAGTTTGAGTTTTGTGTATAAAAGAAAATGGATTTGAGTGAACTCTTGCAACAAATGTTTGAGAAAATTTCTTGTAATCCATTCTTGTGTGTCTTCCCTAAGTGTGATTCTTGTGATGACTTGCATTCATGCAATCATGTGTTATGATACCACCTATCTTTTGTTGAATCCTCTTTTGATGATTGTGCTTATTTGTGTTGCTCCTTTAAAGGAGTTATGTGCATTTCGGTATATTTGGAAAGTTGGCTCCTAGTTATATATGACCATCTACTGTTACTGAACGTCCTGGTTCGATTGCTTTCAGGCATCGTTTTCTGTTCAGTTTTGGGTATTCATGATATGTTCCAGGTAACCCAATTTCATTTCGAGATTTAGTCTCGATTGTTAATTCTCTTGTGTTGCATGATCACAAGTCTCATCTACTTGTGCATTGTGTCGAATTCTGTTCGTATAATTGTTTCGAAGATTAAACACCTTCGAAATAAGAATGCTCCACTTATGAAATTCTATGGTCCGCTAACCCTAAGTATTGTACTTGGGAAACTATAGGATTTGCCGAGAAAACTTGTCCTCATCCTTTCATCCTCTATTGAGGGTGAATTTATATGATTCTATCTTTTGACTTGAATCTTGTTGTGATGAAATAGATGTTATAGATAACTTCCATTATAGAAATTGCGAGGACGCAATTTTCTTAAGAGGGGGAGTCTGTAACAACCATGTTGCTACTGACATAGTTAATTAATGATTATTTATGGTTAATTAACGTTAATCGAAGATTTTGAAATTTAATGGAAAAAATTTAATAATTTTATTTATTTATTTTATAATTGATTTAATCCAATAAAAGAAATGAACTATAATCTCTTATATGTGAATTTCAATTTTTATTGAAATAGTATTAAATCAATCGGAGAATTTTAATTATTGATTTGCTAATAAATTGATATGTGTTAGTAATGAATTACTTTTAAATAATAAAGGGAAATGAGAAATTGTTTATAAAAAAATAAAATATAAAGCTCTTGTTAAATTATTTGTTACATCAATATTTAGTAAAATTAGGACAAGGAATGAAATAATAAGTGATAATTAGTGTTTTAATTTGAATGTAGTTAATAATATTTATTAAATTATTGATTAATTAGGAAAAGTGGATAAACTAACTGGAAAAAAATGATCTAATCATTTTATTAGACTAAGTAAAGAGGTGACATAGAGTTTTAATTCTTTGTATTAAAACTTGAGTTTGGGTTTAATAAAATTTACCCCATTTGTGAAAACAAAGGAGAATTCTTATCTCCTTTGTATTGGAGAATGAATGGTACATTCATTTTAACTAGGCAGAAAGTAAAAACTAGGTTTTTCAAAACTAAGAAACTCATAAACTTAGCTCCTTAGAAAATCACTAGAAATCAAGAAAAAAATCTAGAAAATAAAAGAAGATATGGGTAACTCTCCAAATCCTCTTCTCTGTCCAAATCTAGCATTTAATTTCAGTTTTATTTGATTTCTAGTTTCTAATTTTTTTGGATGAGAGGGCTTTGGGGTGATTCTTGTGGCATGTATAGCATAGGAGTTGTAGAAGAAGAGGAGTGCACATATGTTGATCTTGCATCTTTGTCAAATGGGAGTAAAAATTGAGTTAATCACTCACAATACTACCCTTAATCTATGGGAATAATTTTTAGTTGATATTTGGATTGAATTGGATGATTTATTGATTGAATTTCTTTCAAATTGGTTGTGAATTGATTGCTTAAATTTGAATGATTGTTTGGTTGTAGTTTGCTGAAAATTATTTATAAAAATATTGCTGCAGTAAAACAACGATTGCTTAGTGCAAATTTATCCAAACTAGCTCAACCTTTTTGCAGTTGAAAGAACTTTAAATTAGCTACAAGTTGTCTTTTAATCGCTTTAAGAATTTCTATGTTTTAAAGGGTCAAAATTGAGTTTGAAAGTGATGTACATAGCTCTGCTCTGTGCAATATTTTTGCTGAAACCTGATATTATAATCACCATAACTTTTGAATGGTAGATCGAAATTGAGTGAGGTTTATTTTGGTTGGAAGGTATTTTATAAGTAACAACTTATATGACATTACTTTTTGTAATTAAGCAGTTTACCAAGAGTAATTTTGGTTCGAAGAAGATGTAACCTTTCTGTCATGTGTTTTAATCTTAGCTTTGAAACACAGAAATAGTTTTAGGCATATCTTTCTCGTTTCTTGTTGAATTTTGATGATTTTTAATCTTACAAAAAGTGTGTGACAACTTTCATGTTAAATACTTTTGGAAATACTGAGCATAGAGGGTCGAAAAACCTGATGTAAACTTGCTACCCTGTCACAGTAAAACCGTAATTTTCTACGCCAAATGTCATTTGTAATTTGAGCATATCTTTCTCGTCTTATGTTCAAATTTGATGATTCTTGTGTTCTGGAAAGCATAGATTGTCTACTATAACTTTTTTATTTTAAATTTTGTTAATTTCTGAAGTTTACATGGTCAAAAGTTCATTCTACTGTCACTGTCTCGAGACTAAAACGACAGTCGTAGTGAACTTCAGATCTGGAAGTTGTCTTGGTCATAACCTTTTCATTTCTTATCGAAATTCGATAATTTTTTATGTTCTGGAAATCTTAGAATATCCTTTATAACTTTTATGTGTCGTGATTTCTCTAATTTTGGGTTGAATAGGGGCGAACTGGCTAAACAAGCCGCTGACCTTTGTTTTTCCTATGTATTCACTTCCTGACATGAGTCCGACTTTGAGACGTCGCATTTTCTTCGTCTCTTATCAAAACTCAGCGATTCTTTTTGCAGTTTAAAGTACAAATATTAAACTTTATTTCTACAAATCTTTAGGTCATTCCAACCATGTTAACTTGTATATATCTACTGTTGACCTTGCACTCATAGCTTGTTTTTATCGGAATTTTATAAGTTTAAACTTCGGTAATTTTCTAAATTTCTTGATGATTCTTTCTGGATTTCATACACGGGTTTTATAAATAAGTTTTGAAATATTTATCAAGTAAATTGGTTTTTGGAATAATTATTTTATATTATTTTCAAATATAAAATTTTAGTATCTCTATAATAAGATAGATTGCAAAAGCGATTTATAAAGCGATTTAAATTGTTTTAAAAGCTCATTTTCTTCAACTTATAATTTCTATACAAAATATACATTTTTGCACTATCGAACGTATGAGAAGGAGAGTTAAATGATTGGGTAAGTAGTATGGGATACGTGCGTTTATCCGTTCGGTTAATTCGTAACTTGTCTGTTTGATCGTTTTGACGGGTCTAGTTTGGCAATGATATGAGATTAACCTTTAACTACTTTGAGTGTGAAACTTACAAGTGGTTAGTAAACCGTTTAGCGCGAACGGGTGTTATAGGACACACACTAACACTTTTTGGGTTTCTTTTTGAGAGTTTGTGACACATTTGCTCGTTGACACGCAAGTACTGGACCTTCGGATCATTTTCCATTACGGCGTATTTATCTTCGGATGTTTTCCATTGCGGCGTATCTCTCTTCGAACATTTGCCATTGCGGCGTATTCATCTTTCGACGTTTTTCTTTGGATGAGGTACCTATTATGTGAAACAGTACTCCGCAAAAATAGCATGTGCAAAACCTTTTTGAGATGATATTTACCCTTGTGTGTCGTCATTTTGGAATTGGTCCTTTGAACCGTTGGTGGCGATTACTTCGGGATTCTTGGACTCTTGGGAGATTTTTTGAGATTATCATTACCGACACTAGCGTGTCGAGATTTGCCTTTTGGCGTATGTATATATATACACACTTATATATATATATATTGAGATTGTCTATTGGCGCTATTTATGGGATTTGCCTTTTGGCGTTGTATGAGAATTTTATCTCTTTGTTGACAATTTCCTTATGGCTTATGTCGAGATGGCTTTTGCTTATGTTGTCCTTGGAGTTGCCGATATGGCGGGTTTGGGAATAACTCTTTTAGGAGTTTACATTATACTATTCCCTAAACCATTCTTATTTGATTTATGATTGCTGATGATATGCGGCATGCTAAATTTTAGCGATTCACGAGATTTTTCGTCTCCATTGTGTTTCATGCTTATTGAAGCAATAGTATTCTATCACTTAGTGTAACCATATATGCCATACATGATGTGTATCCTCCATATGTCTATGGTTAGCTTTTTACTGTTTCTTCTTATTTAAGAAGAATATCACTATGCTTTTATGCTCTATTATTCTGCTGTCATATTTTACTCATTCGTTTAGCTAGACAGACCCGTGTATTTTATACTCGGGTCAGACCGAGGTGTTTCGGGTTAGGTACATTTGGACTTAGCCTATTCTACTTCTGCATGGAATTTTCTGATATCTCTTTTTGTTATAGCTTTTTGTGTAGTCTTTTTTTGTTGGCACTCTAATGTATATTCTTTTAACCCATGTTTGGGTTGTGGTTGTCATACCACTTTGATGTACCATTTTGGATTGTATTAGTGATTGTATATGTACTTATGCATATTTATGCATTCCTGCTGTTCTGTAATGTTATTTACATTTGAGGTGTTATTTTTTATTCTGATAGATCCGTTAGCCATTATAGTTTTGTATTAAATATTTAATGGATATATCGATCGACTTGAGAAGAAAGAAAAATATAGATAGAGCTTATCGACGTATTCGATAGATAGTTAAGACAAGGCTGTAGATGGTCGCTCCTATCCAGCTCTATTCTTCGCATTAGCAGATGGTATTACCTCGTAATACTCTTTGTTGATATGGATCTCAGTATGGGGCATCACAGCTTCCTTGTTTTTCGACATCTGTTTGGCCCTACGTATGCCCCGTTCCTAAATAATACGTACCTTACCAAATTTATTTTTTTAAAGTATTCACTGTGCCCTAATCATGCCTCCTCTCTCTCTCGTACTGCCTTCGGCCCCACTCTTGCAAGTTCCGCCGCCTCCCCCTCTCTCTTGCAAGTTCCGCCTCCTATCTCTATCAATCGTAGTTTGATAAACATCTCAAGATCCGTTCTATCGATTTTTGCAAATATGTACCGATTTTATTTTTATGTATACATTGATAGAGTTAAGGGTATGCCCTAGGGGAAATTATGTAATTCGTTACATATATCTAACCCGTTGACCAATCTTGTTTGAAATAAAGGTGTTTTGTTTCTATTATATACTTGATATAATGTGCTTATATTAATTAATCAAATTAATTAAAAGTATATTTAATAGAAAATCCATAAATTATATGTTTTATGATAGTAGTTGCAAAGTGTTGTGACCATGAGAAATTTATCACAATGAAACAAATATACCATTTTAAATATTCCTGGTCAAGATACATCGAGACTGGATATCGATGTATCCATTGAGATTAGGGTACGTAATGCTCTCCAAATGTTGGGCAGTGTATTACTCATGACTGTTGGGGGCACTAAGAGGTTATATATTGATAGTTATTGGATAACTATAGAATGACCCACTCGATAGTTTTCTGTTGGTTAATATAACTTAGGTCAAGCAAAGAATAACGATGTGGTTAATTTACACAGTTCTTTCAACTTGAGAATACTGTTGATCTTCAACGTGAAAGCTCCACTTTGATTATAATTAAATCGTGGCATGGCTTCCATCGAACGGCTATAGTTGGGTCGAGTGGAAGCACTGGAAGTGAAACACTATTCAAGAGAGGTTCATCTCCTCGTTTATATGAGGTTAATATCATGGTCAACTGAAGTCAACTCAAAGTCAAAGTCTCTGGCCAGAGCATTTTGGTTAATGGTAATTATTATTATTGAACAAAAGGCTTTATGTTTGGACTATAATGTTGAATGTGGATAATATTGGAATTTTGACCATTATCAAATTCCATAAATCCAAAGTGATGTAGTTTTGACAAAGAGAATTGGTATAAATAATAATTGTCAATATTATGTACCGCTTATAATAAGTAAAATTGGATTTTACCAAAAGATATGTAAGCATGAATTCAGCCAAAATGTCACACCACCTACTAAGTGACGTGTGAACGTTAATATTTGAATTGTTCAATATTAATTGCTGACTAAATTTACACCTTTGAGTCGCACAACCGTAACGATGAATTCTCCAAAAGCCACATGATTTAATTAATTTATAAAAAGTTGTACATTGATTAAATTAATTAATATTTGAGAAATATTACTTATTATTTATTTTATTTTAATGTTTGGGAGTCATTTCCAAATATTTGAATGCATTTATAAAAGTTATGTTTGCGCGCATTGATATATGATATCATTATAATTAAATAAAAGATAATTACACACGTTAATTTATGAAATCTTATGTCATTTGATGGCATGTAATTTTCAGCCATTCCATGTAAAGAAATAGGAGTGAAAAGAGAAATTAGTCAAGAGAATTAATTAGGGAATTTTAATTAAGGAATGGGAATGGTTTCCTTCTTTCAAATAAAAAATTCTCTAATTCGTTCTGTACGTACAATTGAGTTGCTCATTCTTCTCTCTGTAACTTCTCTGGTTCTCTCCTTCTCTAGTGGTTGAAAATATGAGATCATACATGGCTTCAATTATTCCTAAATTCAGATACAAATAAAATCAATTATGAAAAGTGGTTTGTTCCTTTTAATCCCTGCAACATCTGGAGGCTGATTTTTGTATCTAGGATATTTGATTCATCTTTCAAGGTACGATTCATTGGCTACATCTAGAAGAAAATTTCAATGTTTCAAGGTGTACTTTAAGGCTTTAGGATTAAGGTTCTTTTTATCCTAATAATTTTGATATAATGTTTTAATGAACAAAATTGAATATCTTAATTTATATGTGTATAATATTGTCTCATTTGATTTGAAAATGGTTTATGTACTTCAAATTGTTTATTATATGAATTGATTGGTTTTTTATTTAGATAAATTAAAACTGAACTTGAATGTGATTAGACAATATTTTAATTTTAAATTTATGTTTAAACATTCAAATCAAAACGTAATTTTTTTATTTGAATGTTTACATGTTCTTATTGTTTGCATTTTTACTGTAATAGAAACTTACATATGATTAAATAATATTTTGATAATAAATTGATTATAATTAATTTCTAAATTTGTTACCCTATTTGACATCACAATTATTCTTCTTTAACTATTCAAAGGGCTTTAATATATTGCTTGGTTCAGTATGTATCACCTTTTGTTTTATAATTATTTATTCATATAGGTTGAATCTTCTTAGATTTGAAAATTTATTTGTTCTTATTATCTGCATCTTATAGTAAATACGTTGACGATATTTTATGTATCAAGAACAACACCTGGGTCTAGTAGTCAATCAATTACACCGTGGGAAAGAGAAAATTCTGGCAGATGGAAATTTCTCAACATAATAGCTGGACATGGCACAGTATCCTCGAGCTTGGTTCTATTCTTTTACCTCATGGCGTTATGGTGTTGCCATAGGAGGGAATGTTAGTTTCTGGGATAATCCTTATATCAAGCATGGTTTAATTCTACGCAATGTTCTAACTTATCAACAAATTTTGCAGACCGGTATTGGGACAAATGCAAAGGCAATTGAGTATATTCAAGATGGACATATCACTTTCCCTTGTACTTCTAGTTATGTTGTTAGGAGGATGTGGCTTAGTCTTTAGCAGTTAAAAATCATGGTGGTGCATAAAGACAGCGTACTTTGGTCTGAAAAGGAAGTGCAGTTCAAAATATCTTCTATTTATCATACACTCATGTGCAATGTTGTATTCCCTAAATTCTGTTGGAACAAGAGAATATGGATCAAGCATAGTAATGAGGGAGACAATCTTTTTTTATGGAAAGTTGTTAATAATGCCCTTCAGACTAAAGCTAGTTTGGCTACTAAAGGGTTTGATGTTCATGTTGAGTGCAGTTTTCATAATCATAGAGTTGAAGATAATTTGCAATTGTTTTTCAATAATCAGTTCATTTACAAACTTTGGTATTTCATCATGTCCAAGTTAGGTAGACATAGTTGCACAGGAAACAATGAGCAGGAATGGCTCATTATATTTATATCAACAAGATGGAGATGTATGCAGACTTATGTGCTACCGTTTGTTCTCAAAAAATTTGTCAGATTTGTACGGTCTGGAAGAAATCAAACTATATTTCATGGCAAATTAAAGAATATGGTACAAATGAAGCATGTTTTGATGCATGAAATAAGGGTTGGCATGGAGATGAGTCCTTTTGATTTCCCTCTCCGTATCATACATAGACTTATATGACTACTCCGTGTCCTTTTCTCTTCTATGTGTTCATGTTTATTATGTCCTTTTCCTTTTTTTATTCTTTGTTGTCGTGCTTGTTTCCTAGTTTTTTTTATTTTGCTACTGACCATACTTGCCTTTGGTCATGGTTTCTTTTTCGTTTTTGTTTTCTTGGTTTTCCTTTGAGTATCCTGGTTATATTTTCTACTCCTAGCTCTGCAATAAAATTTGTAGGGGACCAGTTAACCCCGCTGGATTTGTCAATTTTTTTTTTATAATTTGTTACCCTATTTAACGTGACTAGTATCCTTCTTTAAGTACTTAAAGGATTGTTAATATATTTCTTAGTTTAGTGTGTTCCACTTTTTTTTTTTTAAAAATTATTCAGATAGGTTGAATCTCCTTAGATTTGAAAGTGTATTTATTCTTATTATCTGCATTTTATTATAATTGAACCCACATATGATTAAAAGATGTTTTGATAATAACTGGATCATAATAAACTTATAAATTTGTTACCCTATTTGACATGACTAATACTTTTTAAGTATTTAAAAGGATTGTCAATATATTGCTCAGTTTAGTTTGTTTCACTTTTGTAAGAAAAAAAATTCATATAGGTTGAATCTCTTGATTTAATTGTATACATTTATATTTTGTTAACTGACTTAAGTTTATATAAGTTCATAAATACATCAAAAAAATTAAATGTTATATGCTTTATTTTGAAATAATTAAGAAGTTTTGGGTTAATCTTTATATAGAAATAGTTATATATATATATATGTACATATAAAACTTAATGTATATTTCAAATTGTATAGTTTAAATAGTTTGTTAATATCAACCAATTTTAAACGAGGATGTAGTTTATGCATATGAATTATTGTTGGTTATTCCTAATCTTATGTCATAATGATTCATTGATTGCTAATTGAATGCTGCATAAATCAATTTTGTCAAAAAGGGGAAGATGGATCATTCATCTTTGTCATCTTTTATTCTTTTCCTTTTTGTCCCTTATGTGATTTCCTTTAAACTTTATTTATTCATATACCTCATGTTATCAGTTGATCATACTTGCCTTATGTTTAGTTATTATATCACACAATTAAGGAATGAATATATTTGATATATTCAAATCGTATTTTTATATCCCATTCTTTATTGTTTTAGAATTAAATTAATAAACAAATATGGTATTAAATAAAATATAGATTTTATTTAAAAGAAATTTAGATAAGATCTAAATACATTTAGACTTCATAGGCTCATTAATGATCCAAAAATGGTAAAATTTTTGAAATTTACCCATTTCTTTCGTTGTGTGCTGGCCTGGTTCCTTATATTGTATCAGAGCCCAATAGCCTATGCGGTCTAAATTAGTCATGTTAGGGCTAACCAATTAAGCTTGTCCATTTAGTACGGTGTCCACAAAGGTGATGTTTAGGATTAGGATTGGGTTTACCTGCCTAGCCTGAAAGGTGAAATGAGTCCAAAGGTTGCTCCTAATAGAAAATGCCCAATTTGAATTGGGCCTTAGCTAATTTTCAAAATAGTTTTGGAAATTAAGACATGATTTTAAATTTAAAAGTTAGATTTAAAATAAAAACATGTTTATAGAAGGTTATAATATAACTTAAATTTTCAAAATGTAATGAAAATTTCAAAATGTTTGAAACTATTAATTCCAAAATTTAAAATTTGTTAATAAGATTAATAAAATAAATTAATTAAATTAGTTAATTAATTAATACTTATATGCATATATTATATATGTTGACATATGTTATGTTATTTTAAAATGTTAAGATAACATAAATATATATGTATGTAAGATAAATTTTGAAATTGATATCATTTAATTAAAATTATTTAATTAAATAAATTAACTAAAGGTTAATTAATTAAATAAAAAATAGGCATATATAAGATATATGTGCTATACTATAAAGGTTGTAATGCACACTATAAAGGTTATATTAGATATGTCAAATATAAAAGTTGTATTGAAATACTAATTTAAAATTAATTAAAGAGTTAATTATTAAAATTAAATAAATAAGATTTAATTAATAAAATATCGTACATAAGACTATCATATAAGTAAAACGAAATATGAAAGTTATATGACTATAAATCTTATATGATGTGAATGTATAAACTAAAGATGGAACATTAAAGAAACCAAAATAGACTTAAGGAGTAAATACATACACAAATGTACATATAGTATGATTTCTGATGTGTCTAGCACTTGAATCATGAGGGTATTTATAAAAAAATACATTATTCCATAAGTTGATACGACTCAATACAATATATTGATGATTATGAATCTTTAATATAATGTTGTCCTCTACCATATATATATATTAATAAATTAATTGCATACTCCTTAGTTGTTGAGCAAACTCAAGCTGGGGATGTTATGTGTAGTATTATCAATATATTGAACAGATGAGGTAAGATAACTATATGTATTTGTTGAACAAACTCAAGATACATATACTATACTTAGGCCATCATGATATGGTAGGTATGAGTGAATAATCTCTTTCGATTTGTTGAGCAAACTCAAAGTCGATATGAGATTAAGACAGGAAAAAATGGATCAGGAGTTGTATGTGATACAACCAATAAGGAGTTATCCATCGTTTGTGGGGCTATGATTTGTTGAGCAAACTCAAGGTCGGAATACCAAGAAGACGAGTCCTAACGCCCACTAGTGAAGTCGAAAGACTTTTATGTTTCATCTTAGGGTTTGGAGAAACATAAAAGACTAGTGGGAGCCTTATTAGAAAAATAAAATGGTAACATTTAACCTTTCTAATATTGTAAGAACATATGCTAAATAATATTATAATTATCTGCAATGATAAATTTGTGCATTTAATATGATTGATTAAATGTTTATCAATTAAAATATACACACTAATTGAATTGAATATTGACAAATGGAAATATAATGCCCATTATTAAATTCCTTTTGCATGTTAATGTTTCAACACCCATGCAAGTGCCTGATTTTACAACTACTAAATACATTCATAGCTTGGTCACTTATGCATTTATTTGGTCAAGACCAAGTATTGCATGCTATGAGTTTCGAACTCTAAAAGTAATACCGGACTACGGATATTTGATCCATATACAATTGTATATAAATGTTATATGGCGAATGGTCAAAGTTTGTAATGTACAATATTTCGATGAAATTAGTTCATCCGAAAAACAACCTTAGCGCGAGATCAAGTATTCAATCTGATTGATTACAAAAGGGATCATATTATGTTAGCGTAGCACAAGACCAACAACTACAAGATAGATATAAGAACTCGATTGCTGAAATGTCATTTTGATCGGTTTACGTAAAGTGCAACATACTTGACGTCCTTAAATGTTATGGATAATCGAATGCGCTTTTGTGAAGAGTTTGTTATGATATTGTAGTATGGTTTTCTTTTGAATAGTTTGACAATTTGAAAGGAAAACGAATGTATAAGAATCGCGACGACCCAACTTTATGATCCCTGAGAACGACACTTAATACAATCTCGGTATTCATGTATTGTTGCCCAAGCATATGAAAGATAAGTTGTCTTAAGGTAAAATAAAGAATAGAATAAGGCAGAATAGATAAAACCTCACATCGGGATTGTTACATATAATATAATATGATATAGTACAAAATGTTACTTCTTATAAGGAGTTATTAGAGTTATAAAAAAATACTACGTGTAATAGATTTGCAGTTATACGGTCTGACTTTTCATTTTTAAGATACAAAATACATATAAACAATCATATAGTGAAAATAAATAACTAGATAACTAAGGAGCCGCCAGCTTGATCACCATCTCCAAAGAGCTCCGAAGAAAACCTGTTGTTCTCAGACTACCCAAATATAATTGAGTATCCGAGAGTTTAGGGAAAATAAACAACTTGGGTCAAACAAAATGTCTGGTATGAGTAAAACTATGAAACAAATGGGGTGTATCTAAACAATAATATGTGGGACCATGCCGCTAACGCGGAATGGGTTTTCTCCCACTAAACAACAACCAAACATAACAAAAATGGAAATGAACAATATGGAACAAATCCAAACATAGATGATGGGTATAATTAGTACAACATTCAGACTTTGAAGAATGGAAATAGTATGAATAAAATTCCAAACTGGATAGAATGGATAAAACAAGACAACAGTCCAAACTTCATAGAATGACCTAAACAAGATAACTGTCCAAACTCGATAGAATGGATAAAACCAATAATTAAACGCCACGAAGAGTGATTGACTCTTCCCGCTGTAATTAAAGAAAACAGATTCAAAGGTTCGATTCAAATAAGAAAAGGAAATTTTCCAACAAATGACTAGAAGGGTGTTGCCCCCTTACTAAAAGTATACCTCTAGAAATATACTTGAGAACTCCGATGGCTCTCGAACACATCCAAGCCGGACCCCACGAACGGTTACCGAGAATCCGAGCATTACATATCTTAATGCACAAAAACTGATTCCAATCTAGAGTGAATGTGAAAATACTCTAATGGGAGCAACCCCACATAGCTTGGCTTCCACTCGCTCTTTGGGATTAGTCATTTCCGACAAAAGATAACAAAGCTCAAGTGAGCAATGCATCATCTTAGAATGATGAAATTCAAAAAAGGCTGAGGTAACTGGTAGTTGGGAAACCAACTATCGAGGATATAAAACGATCATATACGGAAATTAAGCCTTGTGTACTTATCACCATTCATCAAATTCCAACTTGTATTATTTCTTAGTTAACAATAATATCGAATAAGTCAATATAGTGTGAACTCAAAGTCATGTCTCATGATTATTTTTAACTTTCGAAATAGCGACGATCCTACTTCTTCGATGTTTAATGCTAAGTGTACAAATAAATCATTCCCATATAAGTGAATCGCTTTATGGAAATTAATTCATTTCCATAAACAAATCAGACTTTTTTCTTTTTAAAACTCGAATTCGTGCTCGACCTCACATTACAAGTATTAGCTTTAAAACACTTTGTTAAAAGAGTTTACTAACTTCAAAACATCAATATAAAAGGGATTTAATAACTTAAAACATCCTTATTACATTGACTAATTAACATTAAACTTCATTACACAATTTAATTTTTGAACTTCAAATGTTTTTAAATAATAAAAAGGGTAAACCACATTTAAACCTTATTAATTCAACTAAGTAGTAAAATATAATTAATTAAATTAATAATTAATTAATTATCACTATTTAGATGAATAACAAAGTCAAAACATCCTTGTTACTTTGATAAATTCACTTTGAAACTTCATAAACTAAGTTGATTAATTAACTCCAATAACCTTTAATTAAAAAGGACAAATCACCTTTAAAACATCATTAATTCAATTAATTAATAAATTTAAATGTAATTAATTAAATTAATTAAATTAATTAAATAACTAAATAATTATCATTATTTAAAAATGATTTATTAATTACAAACATCAATAAATGAAAGATTAACTAGAGTTAAAATAGGTTGATAAATTTTAAAAATCATTTATCAAAAATATTTATTAATTTAAAAATATTATTACCAAATTGATTATTTAACTTTAATCCATCATTATTGAATGATTAATTATCCTTAGACATCATTAAGTAAAATTATTTATTAATTTAAACATCATTAAATAAAATGATTAATTAATTTAAATAATCATTAACTAGGCAATTAGTTAAATTTAAAACATATCATTAACTTAGTAATTAGTTTACCTTGATACTTATTTATTAAGTGATTAATTAAATTTAATAATCAATATTTAAATGGTTAATAAATTTTGAAACATCGTTAGTCAAAATCTTACTTAACTTGTAAAACAATTCCAAGCACGAAGATGAGACCAAACGGCTTCGATAAAAGGTGATTTTTCGAAAGTGCCGATACAACGACTATCGCTATACGGGTAGTTCAGCAAACAAGTTTATAGTGTTATCAACACAACCAAACATCACACAGCAATGGTTTAAGCATACATATAACAAGCATTCATAGGCAATACATGTGAACATGAACATAGTTCTAAAGCTTTCGTTTTTAAGGTAAAAATTTTCTTATTAACTAGTTTGCTAACTAACATTTACTTAACATGTTTGCATCCATCACACATATACATTTTAAAACCAAAAATGAACAAATCACATCATATTCAAACCAAGAAAGGAATATATATGTATATCATAATGTAACTAAAATAAAATATTTCCCAAAAAAGTTAAGAGTTTTACTCACCGAAAGCTATCCAAACTCTAACTAACTTGGGGGATGACCTAGAACTTCCATTCCTAAGAAAAAGGTGGACTCTTAATACACTAGGTAGGATCGGCCTTGAAATAAGAAGGAAGTGAAACTTGTTTTGGTAAGGTGGAGTGACTTTGGATAATTATCAAACTCCCAAAAAGAAACCCGAAAATAGGTCAATTTCCAACAAGTTTCTCAACTATTTACTCATGGATTTTGAAAAGGTGGTAAAAGAGAAAGTTTTAAAAATTATTTTCTCTACAATTTCAATAGAATAATTACTCAATTCTGATTATTTTTAAAGAAGATATGGTCAAAAGAAGGAGTATCATTTTCGGACTTGAAATTCTTTCCGAAAATGCTCTGTAAAGAAATGGTATTTGGACATGTTAAGCTTAAAATTAGAAGAAGTGATACCAATAAAACTTGTAGCCACTGGAATTTGCTACGGTATGAAAAAAGAATTTCTCAATTTCATTAAGTTATATGAAAGATATTGCAAAAGTAAAAGAGATGAAATTGAAGAAGTGAAAGAGGTATTTATAAGCAAGAGAAAATGTAAATTACCTAACCACCCCTCGTCTTTTAACTTCCACATTATTTTGCCAAACATGTTTAAACATTTTCTATACTCGAGTCGCCAAAGTGTCAAATCATATCTCTTACGACATCTTTTAGTGCATACATGTATATACTTAAGTGTACATACTATGCGTACACCAATATGACCTAATTAATTTACATATTAACCATTTAAATTTTGTTTCAAATATAAACAAGGCTCACAATATTTCAAACAACTTTTATATGATTAAACATCACAAGTTCAAAAAATAGTTCCCGGTCACATTTTCGATTTTTCTTCGAACTGAATATTTTTGTAAACAATTTTGAAAACTATTTTATCTTCAATAATTATTATTTAAAAGAGTTTTTATTTTAATTATAAACCTATTATTTGAATATTTAAAATTAATTAAATATTCAGAAATTAATGTTGTTGAAATTCCAGGTCATTACAAGAATAGATGTAATTTAAGGTACTGTTCGGATGAATAGAATGAATAATCACTTCTGCTTCATAGAGAAACATTGAAAATGAGAATTGTGACAATAATTGATACTCAGTATTGGAATAAGAAATATGATTTCTATTTCGAAATGTATTTTCATATAGAAAATTATTTTCTACAAGATTTATTTCTTTGAGCTCAAGATATTTGATCAACGAACTCTCCACTGTAAATAGTTGCAGTGTATGAAATAAAAAATTGTATTAAGTGAATGATGGACCTCCGAATTTAGTATAATATTATAGTAATGGTGGAAATAGTGGGAGCATACTATATAACACTTATTAATTGCATCATAATATGAAATTAGTTTCCATAAAACTTACCATACATTATTTGTGAAATAATGATTATTTTTCGATATCGACTGAAAAAAAATAGACATGCCTATATTTCAATATGAATATTATGAATATTCTTTGTGAAATAAAATATAATGTGGTAATTTTTTTATAACAAAAGTGATACATTGGAAAATATAAAAGTATCTAATATTATTTATGGTTGTTTTTAAATTATAGACTAAGCCGTAGTTTTGAGAAATAATTCTATTGTATGATTTTGAATCATATGATACTTGTTAATTATATCTCAAAAAATAAAGGGCCATGCATCCATATAGTGGGAGTATCATAGGAGTTGATGAACTCTTCGGATCGATATATATAGATGTATGCAATCATAATTCTATAAATACCAAAATGGTTCCATGTACTTCGTTATATTCACCGATGAGTTATCGCGACATGGACATGTATATTTGATACACATTGTTAGCACCAAAATTGGTCACTAACACCCTTAGAAAGATTGTGTAGAGAGATTAATGAAGAAAGTAAATTAAAACAGAGAATAGAGTGTAAATTTAAATGCAGAGAACAAGAACACCAAATTTATAGTGGTTCGGCGTAACTGCCTACATCCACTTTGAAGTTGATTTCCATTGATTTCCTTGATGGGTGATTACAGATACAATCCGTTTTTAGTTACTAGAATCTAATTGTAAAGTAAAATAAATAAGTCTGGAATGAGTCTTGAAAATGGCAGAGTCTCCCCAGTATTCTCTAAAATCTGGTCCCTTTTTCTGTGCCCTTGCCCCTCTATTTATAGGCGAAGGTGGGTTGGACATCCCTGGTGGGCCTGGTAGCTGAATATCTTGGCCCGAGTGAAGTGGTCTCTATGCGCCTAACAAGAGAGGCCGAACGATCGAATGCCGAACGTACCCCTCCATGCCGAACAATCTCGAGCGGGTTGAGGCCGAACACACTGAATGCCGTAGGGAGCACTTGTGCCGAACGATGCTAGGAGCCGAACCAATGTCATGTCATGGCCGAACGATTGCTAGGCCGAACGAGATGAGGTCAAATGCTCTGAGTGCCGAACACTTCCCAATGCCGAACAAGGTGTGGATGTCGATCGATATGGAACGTCGGACGTCACTTGATGTCGAACGATGTCCTTGGCCGAACGTAACTTGTATGCCGAGCGATGTCTTATGCCAGACCATTCTACCATGCCGAGCATGCTTGGATGCCGAGCGTTATGGTGTCGAACCACTTAAAGGCCGAGCGAGGTTTCTGGCCGGACGATGCCTTTGGCCGAACGAAGCCCTTGGCCGATTGAGGCCTTTGGCCGAGCGCTCCTGAATGACGGTTGCAAAGAAATGCTGGACGACCCAGTTGGGCCGAACGGTGGGTATGCCGAGTACCGAGTTGCCTGGACAAATCTCCAGGAAACACTTGCCCCTCAAAGTGTATTACGTGACCGAATGTGATACACTTTGAATTACATATCCATCATGCTTCGCTTCAAACCTTTGTTCGTCACTCTTGGGGGTTGCCATCTTGTGAATGTTAGTCATGGAGATGTGTGCCAATAATGCAATATGCCAAACGGTCCAGTTGAAACCCAACACTCCTCGTGTGTCGAGCGATACATTTTTGACCGACTCTACCGGTTATGGCCTCTTCATCTTCTCCTTTTCCCTCTATAACCTGGCGTCTTCCCTCCTCTCCTCTTTTCCACTTTTACTACCGCTGCCTTGTACTTGCTGATTTTTCCAGTCCACAAACTCCAGCGATCCATCAATTCTTTCCAAGTCCTCATCCCACTGACTAGGTATCGATTCTAATTCCTTCCCATAACTTAAAAAAAAGGAATTGATGCTCGAGTTCTGTAATCGATAGGGTGAATCGAGCCTAGGTTTAGATATTCTAAGGGTTTTTAGTGTTAACTGATGAGGGTGGAAGGAGGAGTGGATAGAGACAAATCTTCTAGGAAGCTGTCGGGATATGTGTTAGGGTTCGGCATAATCCTCCTGTGCCAAACAAGATTGGAGGAAGAAAGAAAATGGGAGGAGCAGGAGATGGTTGGGATGCCGAACAGTAAAGTTCGGCATAGCTTGCCGAACACTCGGTTCTCGTTGCCTGGTCGCGGATGGTGGAGGAGAGGAAAGGATTTTAGGGTGGAGTGCCGAACTTTGGAGCTCGGTATAATCCTGGTTCGGTGTGACTCACCACATGTCGGACGGTAGGACGGAAGGTTTAGGAGGAAGCATGAGTTAGCGGGGAGGATGCTGAGTGTTGCTTCGGCCGAATGGGATTTTGCCAGTACGATACTCTGCCGAGCGCTAACTAGTTCGAACGATAGTTAGGCCGAACGAGAGTTTTGACCGAACAAGTTTTAGGCCGAACGGTAGTTTGTCCGGGCAATCACAAGCGTCGAACCATATCAAGGCCGAACAATCTCTCATGCCGAACGGTATTAAGACTGAACAATCTTGCACCGAACAACACATGAATGCCGAACTAAACATGTCGAACGATATTTAGCTGAACAACACATAAATGCCGAACTAAAGCATGCCAAACGGTTGTAAAGCAAGAACAATGACTCTAGCATTCAAGCATATCGAACCGATTTGGACTAATAACCTTCTATTTTTAGTAGCCACAAATCTGAATTTTACTTGACGTAATCGGATAACTTCCTCTAACGTTCCCTGAACTTGAAACTGTAATCGCCATTAGGAAGGCTTTTGGAGACGGTCAACGATGATGGTCTTCGAAGGCGATGATTTTTAAGCTTAGTTTTATATCAGTAACCTTGCGACTCTCGAATTTCCAATGCTTATACACGATTGATTGCACTAGCTCACACACCACACAAGGGGGGAAATTTATGTTCTTAAGTCTAACGCTGATCATTTTTTGAGTATAGTTCATACAAGTGCTCTGCAGGATTCGATTCCCGTCAAAAAATGTCTAAAAAATCCAGTTCCGCCATAATCTCGGACAAATCCGGGCCATCTTCCAAACAAGGGGACGTAGACACTTCTAATCCGTCGACCTCCCCCGCTCATAATTTAGCTCCTTATGCCTGGAGTCATCTATTATCTTAGATAATCCGATCGATTCACAGGCTTCGAAGATTAACGAAGTCGCCCTTCGAAAAATATGCTCTATCCACGGCATCCCTTTTGTCGATGTGTTGGTTCCGTCGAGGCATGATCGTCCACACCTGCCCCCAGTCGGATACACCGCCTGCAATAAGTTTATGTACTGGGTGGGCAGCGTGCCTCCATTCAATTTATTTCTTCGGGACGTGTTGCAATACATTGACGTCGCCCCGTCGCAGCTGCACCCAAACGGTCATGCGTTCATTTATGGGACCTACCTCCTTTTCATGGTTGTCTTCTCCAGGCCTCCAACTCCCGGCGACATCATATATATTTATATGATCAAGAAGCGGAGAGATAGCCCCTCCTTCGTGTTCCTCGAGCCGCACCACAAGTGCCAAATTCTAACCGGAGCGTGGAGCAAGTTTTCCCTGTACAAACAGGAATGGTTCTACGTGCGCTGCCCTCTTGGTTTCGCGAGGAGATGGGTTGAAGGAAGTAAGTCTTCTTTTTGGAGCGATGCTCATATTTCGGTCGAGGCGATGCTTTTTCTAACTCTTGTTTCATTTTTTCAAATATCAATCCACGTCCTGAGGGTCGCGGCCATTCAGAGGCTGTTGAGGCTATTAGAGCTCTTCCCGTCGAGGAACGAGATATTCGAACCCTCGTTTCAAATGAGTCGCTGTCAAGGTTCGGGCTGTTAGCAGAAGGTCGTCGGGTGAGCCTTCCTGAGGGCGTCTCCATCCCCAAGCCCGCATCCGGTAAATGGAAGAAGTTGGCTGAATCGTCGTCACGCCACATCCCCGGTGCACAAGAGGAGGGGGAAATCAAAGAGAGCGAATCACCCGAAACACAAGGTGAGAATGCGGGTCCTACTCAGGATCCGCTGGTCGAAGTGCACGATATTGAAACGTCATCTTCCCCTTCGAAGGGGAAAAAGAAAGTGACATGTAAGATTAGGAAGGAGAAGGTTGGCGAAACTTCCAAAGTTACGCTCATCCCGGCAGAGAAGGAGGCTTCTTCACAGCACGTTGAAAGTTCGCTAAAGGTCCTCTCGAACCTCTCCATTCCGGAAGATCTGCTCAACTATGACTTCAATTATCCGGAGGCATTCAAGTTCCATTCGCCCATCAGAAGCGATGTGGGCATTCCAACCCAAAGTCAGGGAGAGAAAACCCCTGTTAGCAAGGCTACTGGTCCGTCGGGGGGAAGCACTAGGACACACACGAACATTTGCACTTCATTCGCACTTAGATTTTTGTCATCACATATCTCTTTGCTAATTCGTTGTTATTTGAATTTCGTCAAGGTGACATGGGGCGCTCACACGGATTCGATCGTCTTCGCGGTTCGTCCATTTTTCATCAACCAGGATGGGATTCAGGTTCCGGATGGCGTCGAGATGGAGATGGCGATAAAGACTATCATTCCCGGGACTCCTCATCTCAGAGGAAAACTTACTATCAGCCCAAGCACCACCAGGATACTTCGTCTCACGCGGAGCACGGCAAAGACAAGCACGACCATAAGAGGTCGCAACCCGACGCTCCCCGGGACCAACACTCTGACTCCTCTTCTACTCGACAGTCCCGAGGTTATTACCAGAGGGGCAAACTTTCAAAGCCGTCACCTCCTGCTCCTGCGACAGACCCAACAGTGCCAGAGAAGCTGGCTGAGCTTAAAGACAAATTTCCGAGAATCTGCTTCGATGGCCTGAAATTCCTTCCGACGATTCATCCTATTCCCGGTCATGTTAAACAGAGTGCTCTTGCTTGTACGAATGACGTCTATGTTCAACATGACGCATTTGTCCACCTAGCTGAGAAACTTTCCGAAGTCTCTGTGGAGCGCCAGCATGAGATAGACCGTTTGAAGCTTGAGGCTATCCACGATAGAAACATCATTAAGGCCCAAGACGAAGAAATCGCCACTTATAAGTCTGAACTCGAGGTCGCTCATCGGAGTGTCAGGGATACTGCTGAGGCCGTTACTCGCTTGGAATCAACTCATAAGAAAGAGCTTGACGAGGCGGTTCAACGATGTGGGGTTTGGCCTTAGAGAAGGACTCCGTTCAAAAGGAGAGGGATGCGTTCAGCACCCGGGTCAAGGAACTTGAGGAGCTTCTCCGTAGAGAGAGAGAGGAGAAAACGGCTGCACAAGAAGAGTCACAGCGATATTGTGACGAGATTGTCGCCCCCCGACTTTTAAAAGAACAACTCGAGGGCGAGCTTTCCAGGGTTGAAATGTTAAAGAGCGAGGCCCGTGAAGAGGGCAAGAAGATGGCATTGACGGACATCGATTCCCGTCTTGAGGCAGCCTGGGAAGAAGGTAGAGAAGAGATCAAAACCACATTCGACCCACTCATTGCCGAATTCAACGCCCGCGTGCTCATGCACCGTGACTTAACTTTTTTGGGCGATGGCTATCTTGAATCATTACTCGAGGCATGGGAAACCTTAATTCAGATCAGGAAGGCGGAGCGCGGTGTCGAGGAGGTTGGCGAGGGGGCTTTGATAAAAGAATTTCTGAAGGGAAATGAGCCTTCGGACCTATCAGCGGCCAATGCCCTTTATTGCAAAGGCTCCCCCTCTAGAAAAGGGAAAGAAGTTGTCGCCGGTCCATCCGGGGTCGAGCCTCCTGTTCATGTGCCTACCCAGCCGGCCAATCGGCCGACACTTGATCCGTTTGAACGGCACATTAGCTACGATTCGGAATCCCCCGGCCTGGGCGTTCATGTTTTGTCTCCTATCCCGGAGGGTGAGACCCCCCTAATGGCTGAAATCCAACCAGAACCTGGTGGGCAATTCTTTTGCATTAACACCCCAAGTGTTTCCCTAGAAGCTGTCGTATTCTAGTACTTGCTTTTCATGACTTTGTACAGGTCGTTCTAATCTTGAACCCACTCCGAGGAGCGATGTCGCCAAGGAGGCAGAGAAGGAAACAAGTGAGGCCCCTCACGCAGGTGAGGCTCCCGGTCCTGATGCTCATGTGATCGAGGCGCTTGACGAAGGTAAGTCTGATTCCTCCTCTGGGAGTTATGAAGTAGAAGTCACAGGCGACTCTGAGCATACATCTGAATTGAGCATGAAGGAGCGGCTCGAGAAAGAGAAAAGAGATACAGTCAAGGTCAAGGTTGAGCCGCGTGAAGTGGACCTGGACGATCCCTTGAACAAGCCATTGAAGGTCGTCCTTCTTGGCAAGTCCAAGCCCTTGGATGTTCCCCCTACATCTTCAGTTGTTACTCCTCTAACAAAGAAAGGTTCCAAGGGTAAACGCTCTGGGGAAGAGCCGTCCGGGAAGAAGTTGAAGAAGCACAAGAAGTGACTACGGTCCTCGTTCAACGAGAGCCAATCTAAGTCGTGTTATAATTTTTTGTAATTTTTGTAGACAGACTGTTGACCCCGAATTTTGGAGTGCTTGTAGCAGAAAATTTTTCCTGAATAAAGTTTAGTTTCCTTTTCTGTCTTTTCAAAAGATTCTTATTATTCAGTTTTCTTTGTGATTGCGATTCGAATCCATGCTGTTGTGCGTAACATAGACTTCTTGGTTTGTCTTCACATAACCCATTGATTCTCTAAGAGTTATTCATTTTTCTCCCATGCTTCAAGCACTTAGAACATTTTTAATCTGTACAACGGGAACTTAGAATATTCCAGTCCGCATTCTGGGGACTTGGAGAATTTTTACCGTTTATACTCGAGTTCAAGCTCCGGGGACTTCGAGTACTCCAGTCCGCACTCCGGGGACTTGGAGATTTTGAGTCGTTTGTACTCGAGTCCGCACTCCGGTGACTTAGAGCACTACAGTCCGCACTCCGGAGACTTGGAGATTCTAAGTTATTTATACTCGAGCCCGCACTTCGGGGACTTAGAGCACTCCAGTCCGCACTCCGGGGACTTAGAGATTTTGAATTGTTTATACTCGAGTCCGCACTCCGGGGACTTAGAGTACTCCAGTCCGCACTCCGGGGACTTGGAGATTTTGAATTGTTTATACTCGAGTCCGCACTCCGGGGACTTAGAGTACTCCAGTCCGCACTACGGGGACTTAGAGGTTTTTATTCGTTTATACTCGAGTCCGCTCTCGAGGGACTTAGAGTACTCCAGTCTACATTCCGGGGACTTGGAGATTTTGAATTGTTTATACTCGAGTCCGCACTCCGGGGACTTAGAGTACTCCAGTCCGCACTCCGGGGACTTGGAGATTTTGAATTGTTTATACTCGAGTCCGCACTCCGGGGATTTAGAGTACTCCAGTCCGCACTCCGGGGACTTGGAGGTTTTTATTCGTTTATACTCGAGTCCGTACTCCGGGGACTTGGAGGTTTTTATTCGTTTATACTCGAGTCCGTACTCCGGGGACTTAGAGTACTCCAGTCCGCATTCCGAAGACTTGGAGATTTTGAATTGTTTATACTCGAGTCCGCACTCCGAGGACTTAGAGTACTCCAGTCCGCACTCCGGGGACTTGGAGGTTTTTATTCGTTTATACTCGAGTCCGCACTCCGGGGACTTAGAGTACTCCAGTCCGCAATCCGGGGACTTGGAGGTTTTTATTCGTTTATACTCGAGTCCGCACTCTGGAGACTTATAGTACTCCAGTCCGCACTCTAGGGACTTAGAGATTTTGAATTGTTTATACTCGAGTCCGCACTCCGAGGACTTAGAGTACTCCAGTCCGCACTCCGGGGACTTGGAGATTTTGAATTGTTTATACTCGAGTCCGCACTCCGGGGACTTACAGTACTCCAGTCTGCACCCCGGAGACTTGGAGGTTTTTATTCGTTTATACTCTAGTCCGCACTCCAGGGACTTAGAGTACTCCAGTCCGCACTACGGGGACTTGGAGAATTTGAATTGTTTATACTCGAGGCCGCACTCCGAGGACTTAGAGCACTCCAGTCCGCACTCCGGGGACTTGGAGATTTTGAATTGTTTATAGCGTTCGTACGCCAGCCAGATTAATATAATTTTAATCGCTTGCCGCAGGACTATCTTACGTAGAAACATTAATCATTCATGAAAAAGATGGCTTCAAGCCTTTATTAATGAAAGCAAGCTAAATTGTCTTATTACATATCAAGAACTAGAAATGAAAACGTACTGGAAATAAATGCAACTGCTGCATGAAGGAAATAGACTAAGTGTAATAACATCGCAAGTGCTCGCTGTTCCATGCTCGGGGGAGTGTCGCACCATCGACGGTCGCTAGCTTGAAAGTTCCTTCTCCAAGCCTCCGTTTGATGACATACGGACCTTCCCATGCGGAGTACATATAAGATGGGGCTGGAAAAACTCGTTTCAAAACGAGATCTCCCACATCAAAGATTCTCGGTTGGACTTTTTGGTTATAATATCTGGCGACCTGATGTCTGTATGAGGCCGCTCTCAAATCGGCTTCTTTGCATTTTTCATCAATAAAGTCCAATGATTCCAATAAGAGATCCCGGTTCGACGCAGGGTCGTAGTGAGTTACCCAATGAGATGGAACTTCAAGCTCCACGGGTATGACTGCTTTCGTGCCATATGCCAATGCGAATGGAGTGTGGCCAGTCGCGGTCTTGTGGGTGGTTCTATAGGCCTAAAGCGTTGTCGGGAGTTCATCTACCCACTTGCCTCTAGCCTTTTCCAAACGCTTTTTCAATATGGACTTGATTATTTTGTTTACGGCTTCTACCTGTCCATTCGCCTTCGGGTGAGCAACTGCTGCAAATCTTTTCTCAATGCCATATTTATGACAAAATTCTTTGAACTTCTTGCTTTCGAATTGAGTTCCACTGTCTGTTATGATGGTCCGGGGAAGGCCAAAACGGCATATGATATTTCGTACAACGAAGTTAATGACCTTCTTGGTAGTGATCGTGGCCATAGGCTCTGCCTTTGCCTCTGCCCATTTGGTAAAGTAATCGACCGCAACTATTGCATATTTCGCGCCTACTTTGGCTATGGGTAAAGTGTCGATCAGGTCAATCCCCCACATCGCAAATGGCCAGGGACTAACCATTTGTGTGAGTTCCATCGGCGGTGCTCTCGGAATTATTGCGTATATCTGGCATTTGTCACATTTTCTCACATAGTCAACAACGTCCCGATTCACGGTTGGCCAATAGTATCCATAGCGGAGGATTTTCTTTGCCAATGTTTGCCTCCCGGTATGATCACCGCACTCTCCCTCATGGACTTCCTTTAATACCTTTTTTATCTCATCATGGGCCACGCACCGGAGTAAGGGGGTCGAGAATCCCCTCCGATACATTACCCCGTCATGTATTACATAACGTGAAGCCTTACGAAGGACTTGGCGTCTTTCGCTCCTCTTCTCAGGCAAATCCCATTGTAGCAGGTACTTCTTGATTGGAGTCAACCACGATTCCTTCTCAAGTTTAATCTCTAACACGAAATTTGTCTCCATTACGTCTATACTTGGAGCATAGAGGGTCTCAACAGGGAACAATCCCATTTGTTGTGCATCACCAGTGCTTGCAAATTTTGCCAACGAATCGGCTTCTCTGTTTTGTTCGCGTAGGACATGCGAGATGTCGTAGTATTCCAGATTCACCAGCAGCTCTTGAACCCGAGCAAGATAAGGAGCAAGTCTCTGCCCCTTCGCTTGATAGTCTCCCCACACCTGATATACTACCAGCTACGAGTCATAGAAGATTTCGATTGACTTCACTCCCAGTTCGATAACAAGTCTCAAGCCAGCAATCAATGCTTCATATTCGGCTTCGTTATTTGTTGCTGCAAACTCGAGCTTCAAAGCGTAGAAGATTGATTGGTCTTCGGGAGTTACGAGGATTATACCTGCCCCGAGCAACGGTCGTTAGATGCCCCATCGGTGTACATCTTCCATCGAACGGGGGGTATGATTTTGTGACTGCTCGGTTCATCTAGCATAGTGAATTCAGCAATGAAGTTGGCTAGTGCTTGTCCTTGTATGGCCCTTCGTGGTAGATAGGCGATATCGAACTGACTCAACTCAATATTCCATTTTAACATCCTTTCGAAAGTTTCTGGTCGTGTGTAGACACTGATTGAGTGTGCCTGAAAGTAGGGGCGAAGCTTGTGTGATGCGCTCACCAAGCAATAGGCTAGTTTTTCAATCTTTGAATAATTTCTTTCCGCCCCGTCAAGCGTTTACTGACATAGTAAACCGGCTTTTGAATCCGGTCTTCCTCGCGGACCAAGGCTGTACTGATAGCGTGCTGGGATACGGCCAAGTATACGTACAACATTTCGTGGTCTATCGGCTTGGACAGTACAGGGGGACTTTCCAAGTGCCTTACCAGAGCATGGAATGCTTCCTCACAGTCGGATGTCCATTCGAAGTTTCTCTTTCCTTTCTTTATAATGTCGAAGAAGGGAATACACTTGTCTGTAGCTCTGGATATGAATCGACTTAGCGCAGCCACTTTTCCATTCAGGCTTTGCACCTGCTTTATGGTTCTGGGTACTTGTATATCTCGGATAGCCTGGATCTTCTTTGGGTTAGCCTTGATTCCCTAGGCATTCACAATGAATCCCAGAAACTTTTCTGATGCTACGCCGAATGAACACTTCAACGGATTGATCTTCATTCCATAATGCCCGAGTATGTCAAACATCTCTGCTAGCTCTCGGATGTGGTCGTTTGACTACCATGACTTCACTAGCATGTCATCCACATAGACTTCCATTGTTTTACCAATCTGATCTTTGAAGATTCGATTCACCAGGCATTGATAAGTCGCTCCTGCGTTCTTCAATCCAAATGGCATTACTACATAGCAATACAATCCCATGTTCGTGACAAAACTGGTGTATTCTTGGTCTGGGAGGTGCATTGGGATTTGATTATATCCTGAATACGCATCCATAAATGATAATAACTCATGTCCGGCAGTTGAGTCGACCAGCTGGTCAATCCTAGGCAACGGGAAACTATCCTTAAGGCACGCTTTGTTTAAATCAGAATAGTCAACACAGGTCCTCCATTTTCCATTCGCTTTCTTTATTAGCACCGGGTTAGATACCCATTCAGGGTAGAGGGCGCCGTGGACGAACCCGTTGGCTTTGAGCTTGTCCACCTCCTCTTTGAGAGCCGCGGACCTCTCCGGGTCCATGCCTCTCCTTTTTTGTTTCACAGGTACATGTTTCGGGTCTATGTTCAACATATGACTTGCGTTCGTAGGAGAAATCCCGCATATATCAGAACGTGTCCAGGCGAAAACATCAAGATTCGCTCGGAGGAAATCAGTAAGGTTCTCAGCGGCCAAAGGGTCGAGTTGCGACTCAATTTTAAGGACTCGTGATGGGTCGCTCCGGCTAACTGGGATGTCAATTGTGAGTTCAGCCAGTGCTGCATTGGTTTCCCTGGGTTCCCCATCATCGTCTCTTGGATCTATGTCCCTATAGATCTGAGAATGTTGCCCGAACCAGGGCTCAGGCGCTACTTGTCAATCATCAGCATTTCGGCTGCGGACGGAGCGGTCCGCAACCTTTCCTTTCTCTCTACGCCGAGCCTCTCTCAGCTCAGCCACATAACAGGCACGTCCGGTCGCCTGATCGCCGTGCACCACTCCAACACCGCTGTCTGTGGGAAATTTTAATATCAAACACCAAGGGGCCAAAGCTACCCTAAATTCCGCCAGGGCTGGACGACCCAGAAATACGTTGTACGGGGAATCAACGTCCAGTACTATGAATGGTAAGATTCGCACCCTTCTGCGTTCACCTTGTCCCAGTTCAACTGGTAATTCCACAGATCCCACTGCATCAGTCGCTGCGCCATTAAAACCATGGATTATGGCTTTGGATGCCTTCAAATCCTTGGTCTCCAGCTTCATTTGGTCGTATGTCTTCCGGAAGATGATATTAACGGAACTTCTGCAATCAAATAGAATTCTCTTTACGAATGCCGGCCCGATGGTCGCAGATATGACCATTGGGTCAATGGTAGGAGCCTCTACCTTATCCGCATCTCTGCTTCTGAATACGATATCATCATTTATCGTGCGCTACTGCTTTGCAGGAGTCCCATCCTCCACGTTCGAACAACATTCGTACTCCGCATGTCTCAAGGAGTTAGCATATCGCTCCATCTCCTGCCAATTCTTATCTGCAGGATGAGGTCCGCCAGCAATCGTGTTAATAACCAATCTACCCACAGTCCGAGTAGGTTGTTCTGGTTGGTGTGGGGCTGGCCCGCGTCTAGGGTCCAATGTTTCTTGCCTCCCATCCTGTGGGTCTTTGACAAAATCCTGCAGCTTTTTCTGTCTTATCAGCTTTTCTATAGCATCATGGAGGTTTCTGCACTCCTCCGTGTTGTGCCCATAAAACTCGTGGAAACGGCAATACTTCCCGGTCCGCTTCTGTTCTTCCGTCGATTCCTTTGGACGCGGATTTCTATATTGGAAAGTGTTGTAAGTTGATAGATAGATGTTTTCAAGAGATGCGTTCAACGGGGTGTATTCATTGTATGTTGGGATTCTTGATTTCCATTTCCCTGTTTCTTTTTTATTTCCGGGATTTCCACCTCCTGATCCTTTAGACTGCCCGGGCTTGTTCTAGATGTTAACTTGAGTTTTTCCAGGATTATCTCCGGTTTGTTTCATGACGACGTTGCTTTTCATAGACTCTTGAACGGGCCCTGATGCCTTGTCTCGCCTTGTCCGCCGAGCTTCCTCCCTTCTTATGAACTAATGAGCTTTCGAATGAAAACGTTCCAGCGTAGCTGGGGGCTTCCCCGCCAACCAATCTCCAAATTCAGAATCCGGATCCACTCCACGCATTACTGCCATCAAAATCGCGTGGTCGTTAGGATTGCTCACCTCGGTAGCAGCAATATGAAATCTTTGGAAGTATGCTTTCAATGACTCTCCTGGAGTTTGAGTTACACTTGATAAGGACATCACGTCCTTTGGACGAGCGGTGTGTATCCTGAATTGTCCTACGAATTTCATTGCTAATTCGTCCAAGCTGGATATAAATTGTGGTAGGAGTCGAGTGAACCACATGGTGGCAACCCCAGACAAGGTGATTGGGAAACACCTACACTTGGTTGCGTCATTAGCTCTTACAGAATACATCATCCATCCGTATCTCATCACATGCTGCATGGGGTTAGTCTTCCCTTCGTAGGCTGGAATGGCGGGCATGCTGAACTTTCTTGGGTATTCGGCCTGTAGAATGGTATCCGTGAAAGGAGTATGACTCTTGGACACTCCCCAGTCTTTATTAGTTAGACCTTGGTTTTCTTTCATCAACTGCTTGACCATAGCCGTCAAATCCGGGGTTTGTATGGAAGATGGGAGGTTGGGTTCCGTTCCACGGGACCGTGCAGGTTGATGTCCCGTCTGATTTGGGTCTTGGTTTCTAGTAGATCGATTAGTAGCACCTGCATATGCATCTTCATCGTTACGGTGTCTACGCCTAGGAGGTTCATCAGCAGAGGTCGAACTATCATCTTCATAGTAAGGGACAGGGCTACCTCCAGCATTCTAATGCTGCTGAGTAGTAAGCCGAGTCATGAGGTCAACGTTGGCTTGCATTTGCTCAGCAAGTTGCCTTCTACTTTCCTTAAGTTCTCTTATCAAGTCAATGAATTCTGCTCGGGAAACAACTTCTGTTTGGTTTTGGTTGGAGGGCCCTGCACCTCGAATCGCTTGCTGATTGTTAGTTCCCAGTTGTTGCACACTAACGGTTTTGTGGGCATATGCATTTTGAGAGGCTGATCTAGTTCGTGGTCTTCCCATGGTAGAGTTGTTGGTTGTAACTCTGAGTAGAATCAACAGATGCCTTATAAATGATTATGGATCTCCTTCGGGGGATTTATGCAATCCAGTAGCTGCAAAGTAGATCCTAATAGCCTGAGAATCAAATTCTCAATGAAAGCACCAAAATGTTAACACCAAAATTGGTCACTAACACCTTAGAAAGATTGTGTAGAGAGATTAATGAAGAAAGTAAATTAAAACAGAGAATAGAGTGTAAATTTAAATGCAGAGAACAAGAGCACCAAATTTATAGTGGTTCGACGTAACTGCCTACTTCCACTTTGAAGTTGATTTCCAATGATTTCCTTGATGGGTGATTACAGATACAATACGTTTTTAGTTACTAGAATCTAATTGTAAAGTAAAAGAAATAAGTCTGGAATGAGTCTTGAAAATGGCAGAGTCTCTCCAGTGTTCTCTAAAATCTGGTCCCTTTTACTGTGCCCCTGCCCCTCTATTTATAGGAGAAGGTGGGTTGGGCATCCCTGGTGGGCCTGGTAGCTGAATATCTTGGCCCGAGTGAAGTGGTCTCTGTGCGCCGAACAAGAGAGGCCGAACGTCCAAATGCCGAACGTCCAAATGCTGAACGTACCCCTCCATGCCGAACAATCTCGAGCGGGTTGAGGCCGAACACACTGAATTCCGTGGGGAGCACTTGTGCCGAACGATGCTAGGAGTCGAACCAATGTCATGTCATGGCCGAACGATTGCTAGGCCGAAAGAGTTGAGGCCGAATGCTCTGAGTGTCGAACACTTCCCAATGCCGAAAAAGGTGTGGATGCTGATCGATATGGAATGCCGGACGTCACTTGATGTCGAACGATGTCCTTGGTCGAACGTAACTTGTATGCAAAGCGATGTCTTATGCCGGACCATTCTGCCATGCCGAGCGTGCTTGGATGCCGAGCGTTATGGTGCCAAACCACTTAAAGGCCGAGCGAGGTTTCTGGCCGGACGATGCCTTTGGCCGAACGAAGCCTTTGGCCAATCGAAGCCTTTGGCCGAGCGCTCCTGAATGACGGTTGCAAAGAAATGTTGGATGACTCAGTTGGGCCGAATGGTGGGTATGCCGAGTACCGAGTTGCCTGGCCAAATCTCCAGGAAACACACATGTAGTATGTATATGGTAAACTTATAGAATATAAAACAGAAGTAAATAAAATAACATGCGATATAAATGATTTGATTTGATCAAATGGGTAATTATATTGGAAAATGTTCCGGACATGCCTAAAATGAATAAAGATTCAATTTCAAAATCACTCCTTCATGTGATACGTAATGATGCATTGATATTGAGTAGTTGAAATTTGTTGGACAGTGTACGATTAATTGTGAGTAAAGTTGAGTTAGTTTCTTTCTATAGGGTAAAGTACTTAAGGTATTACACAAGGTTAATATTATTTCATATGAATAACAGTTTATAAATTTTTACAAAATAAGGGTTTATAAGAAACTCCCACATATCCTAGGCCAAGGAATTGGCAGGTTGTGCGAGTCGAAAGATTGCACGTAATAAATGTTTGTAAGGGATCTTTTATGAATCTCCCCAAAAGAGTTTTTGGAAGACTGTCATTGGATGACATATTTATGTTTTGAATATAAGTTTTGTAAACTAAAACCAAATCAGTTTTATAAATAAAGAAATTCATAAAACAATTATAAATACCTATTCTGTTGCACTGAGAAACAATTGTTGTTTCAAAAAATACCAATTTCATTGTAAAGAAATTTCTTTGAGGAATTACTGGTGGTAAAATGGAATTGGGTACGGTCCATAGATAACACTGATTAGATGAGATGAATGAAATTAACTAACCTAAACGAACACAATGCATTAGAGTGTCTAATAAGTATTCTCGCACATTAAAGAGAAACTATGAGTTTCTTATTAATGTTGACAATATATTATCCTAGATTGTATAATTAAACAATCGAGAGCGTTGCCCCTGTCAATTCCTTTGAGTTTCATTCTTGCGAACGTACTCCCCAGGTGGGATACTTAACGCGTTAGCTACAGCACTGCACGGGTCACTATATATGGTATGACTCGCAAATCCGAAAGAATTCCAAGCACGCTATCAAAATATAGATTTTAGTGGTCATAACTGAAGGATATGATCCATCGACCACGACTGTGTCTTTATGAGTAAGACTAAGGCAGTTGGAATTAAATGAGCAGTGTTGATAAGAATAATATCATAAATTTCAATTATTGAAATTAGTGTAATAGATTCGATAATCAACACATTCAAGACAATTCGGATTTACTCACAAAATTATCACTTGATAAGTCCTATTTTTTGGTACATATGTATTGAAACAGAAAATTCTAAATATAGATTTAGAGTAAGCTGTTTACACATATAAACCAAAAATGTCTCAAAGTCAATGGGTGTGATATTGAGTTTGTGGGTCTTTGGATATGATCCAAGAAATGATAGGAAAGTATCATCTTACAAGCATCAAGATTGAATAAGCACGTTGATAGAAATATCAAATAGTTTGATTTTCAATCAAAATGTAGAGGAAGCATGTGTTCATAAGAAAGAACGTTAAAAGGTACATTGATATTTCTAAAGTATAAGTAAACAACGCGTTGTTGATTTTAACGATGTACTTGTGTCAAAATCAGCTTTATTTGTTTTAATACTCAATATTGGATTAGTAAATGATGTCTTTTATAGTAAGTATAAAAGATGTCGGGAATGTCCCGAATGATATGTAAGGACACCTTATTAAAAAATTTAATACATAATATGCAAGATTGATTCCTTTGCATTGGCAATAGGAATTATCATACACGTTATGTTCTCTATGATATCATGATTTTTTTATGTATTTGATACGTGAAGCAAATATTAAATCCAAATTGATATCACTAAATGGTTATTTGAAGTGTTAAAATACTAGAGAATTGTTTACATAAACAATAAATTCCTTATGATGGAATGCTCAGACTCAAAATTTCACAAGTAATATTGAGTGTAATATGTCAACAACAAATCTTTAAGTTGGAAATGTTCCAAACGAAAGACTGTGACTGATTCAATGAAAAAGGCGAGGTACATCGTCTTGAATAGAGCCGTAGTAAAAACAATGTATATAAAAATATAAGTGCAAAAATTTATAACCGAGCCGATTTCAAAATGTTGAGAATATCATAACAATTGTTATATGACAACAATGTCACGACATAGTTTGCAACAGACCTTATGGCTCACTAGATGTTGAGAGACATACTCCGAATTGTTCCATATGATAAAAGTAATTTATCACCGTCGGAGAGAGTTGATTGACAGAGTAGATAATTAAAACATGATAACATACCTATTCACAAAGGGACTGACCTAATTGGTTTTGAGAAAACCGATTGAAGAAGTTGGAATAAGATTCCATTATTGACCCCTAGTTTAAGTGGAAGATTGATAGAGTTAGGGGTATGCCCTAAGTGCAATTATGTAATTTGTTATATATATCTAACTCTTTGACCAATCTTCTTCGAAATAAAGGTGTTTTCTTTCTATAACATATTTGATATAATGTGATTAATCAATCAATTTAATTAAAAGTATATTTAATAGAAAATTAATAAATGATATGTTTTGTGATAAACAAAGTGTTGTAACCGAGAGTAATTTTTCACAATGAAACAAATATACCATTTTAAATGTTCCTAGTCAAGATGCATCGAGACTGGATATCGATGTACCCGTTGAGATTAGAGTACATAATGCTCTCCAAATATTGGGCAGTGTATTACTCATGACTATTGGGGGTACCAATGGGTTATGTATTGAAAGTTATTTGATAACTATGGAATGACTCACTCGATAGTTTTCTGTTAGTTAATATAACTAAGGTTAAGTAGAGAATATCGATGTGATTAATTTACACAGTTCTTTCGACTTGAGAATGTTGTTGATCTTCAATGTGAAAGTCTGCTTTGATTACAATTAAATAGTAGCACGGCGTCCATCAAACAACTATAGTTAGGTTGTATGGAAGTTTTGGAAGTGAAACACTATTCAAGAGAGGATTCGTCTCCTTAGTTATATGAGGTTAATATCACGGTCAACTAAAATCAACTCAAAGTCGAAATCTCTGACCAGAGCATTTCGATTAATAATATTGTTATTATTGAACCAAAAACTTTGTGTTTGGAATATAAGTTGAATGTGCATGATAATGGAATTTTGACCATTACCGAATTCCATAAATCCAAAGTGATATAGTTTTGATGAAGAGAATTGGTGTAAATAATTGTCACTATTAGGTACTGGATATAATAAGTAAAGTTGGATTTTACCAAAAGATGTGTAAGCGATGAATTCTGCCAAAATTTCACCCCATCTGCTAAATGACGTGTGGATGTTAATATTTGAATTGTTCCATATTAATTGCTGACTGAATTTACACTTTCGAGTCGCACAACCGTAATGATGAATTCTCCAAAAAATCACATGATTTAATTAATTTATAAAAAGTTTTAAATTAATTAGTATTTGAGAAATATTAATTATCATTTATTTTATTTAATGTTTAGGAGTTATTTGTAATTATTTTAATGCATTTATAAAAGTTATATTTGCGTGCATTGATATATAATATCATTGTAATTAAACAAAAGATAATTACATGCTTTAATTTATAGAATCTTATGTCATTTGATGGCACGTAATTTTCAGCCATACCATGTAAAGAAATAGGAGTGATAAGAGAAAGTTAATCAAGAGAATTAATTAGAGAAGTTTTAATTAAAGAATGAGAAATGTTTCCTTCTTTCAAATAAAACATGTTCTCTAATTTATTCTTTACTACAATTGAGTTTCTCATTTTTCATTTTTCTCTCTGTAACTACTCTGGTTCTCTCTTTATCTAATGGCTGAAAATATGAGATCTTCCATAGCTTCAATTATTCCTAAAATCAAATACAAATAAAATCAATTATCAAAAGTGGTTTATTCCCCTTGATCCTAGCAACATCTAGAAGGCACAATTCATTTGCTGCATCTAGAAAAAAAATTCAATGTTTCAAGGTGTACTTCAAGACTTTAGGATTAAAGTATGATCTTCCTATTCTAATAATTTTGATATAGTGTTTTAGTGAACAAAATTGAATATCTTAATTTACATGTGTATAATATTGTCCCGTATGATTTGAAAATGGTTTATGTGTTTCAAATTGTTAATTATATGAATTGATTGGTTTTTTTATTTAGATAAATCAAAAATAATATGATTAGACAATATTTTAATTTTAGATCTATGTTTAAACATCCAAATCAAAACGTAATCATTTTTTATTTGAATCTTTATATGTTCTTATTTTTTGCATTTTTACTGTAATAGAAACTTACATATGATTAAATGAATTTTTGATAATAAATTGATTACAATTAATTTCTAAATCTGTTACCCTACATGACATCACAATTATACTTCTTTAACTATTCAAAGGATTTTAACATATTCCTTGGTTCAGTATGTATCACCTTTTATTTTATAATTATTTATTCATATAGGTTGAATCTTCTTGGATTTGAAAGTTTATTTGTTCTTATTATCTGCATCTTATTGTAATTGAAACCCACACATGATTAAAGGATGTTTGGATAATAAATTTATAAATTTGTTACCCTATGTGACATGACAAATATCTATTAAGTATTCAAAGGATTGTTAATATATTTATTAGTTTAGTGTGTTTCACTTTTGTTTAAAAAAATTATTCAGATAGGTTGAATCTCTTTAGATTTGAAAGTGTATTTGTTCTTGTTATCTGCATTTTATTGTAATTGTAACCCACACATGATTAAAGGATGTTATAATAATAAAGTGATTGTAATAAACTTATAAATTTATTACCCTATTTGACATGACTAATACTTTTTAGGTATTCAAAGGATTGTTAAAATATTGCTCATTTAGTATGTTTCATTTTTGTAAAAAAATTTCATATGGGTTGAAGCTCTTGATTCAGTTGTATACATATATATTTTGTTAACTGATTTAAGTTTATATAAGTTCATAAATACCTCAGAAAATTTAAATGTTATATGGTTTATTTTGAATTAATTAAGAAGTTTTGGGTTAATCTTTATATAGAAATAATTATATATATGTACATATAAAACTTAATGTTTATATTTCAAATTTTATAATTTAAATGCTTTATTAATATCGAACAATTTTAAACGAGGCAGTAATTTATGCATATGAATTATTGTTGGCTATTCCTAATCTTATGTCATAATGATACATTGATTGCTTATTGAATGCTGCATAAATCAAATTTTTCAAAAAGATGAAGATGAATCATTCATCTTTGTCATCTTTTGTTTCTTTCTTTTTTGTCCCTTATGTGATTTCCTTTAAACTTTATTCATTCATATACCCCATGTTATCAATTGAACATACTTGCCTTATGTTTAACTATTCTGTCACACAATTAAGTAATGATTATATTTGATATATTCAAACCTTATTTTTATATATTTTTTATTGTTTTAGAATCGAATTAATAAAACAAAATATGGTATTAAATAAAATATTGATTTTTTAAAGTAAATTTATATAATATCTACATACATTTAGACTTTATAGGCCCATTAATGTTCCAGTAATGGTAAATTTTTTGAAATTCACCTATTTTTCCCACTGCTAGCTAGCCTAGTTCCTTCATACATATGTATCAATTTGATTTTTTCAATGGGTATTGTTTTGATTTTCATGTATTGGATATTGATTTGGTTATTATTCCTTTACCTTTTCCCGTTTTAGAGGTTATTATTCCTTTTCCTTTGTCAGAGTTTTTTGGCTGAATATTTTCAGGATAAAGTGGAATATCGTCGGCATCCTTATTACTAGAAATAATAAGTTGTGTTGTTAGTTAACAAGTATGCATAGGTGTAACTGAATAATGATATTGGGTAGATTTGTTAGTAGTGATTGTCTTCCCTTTATTGTACATCCCTTCTCCACGGGTCTTATGGTTGGAGATGTCACACATCAGTAGTAAGTATATACAATTGCTAGCAACCGCTAAGTGAAGGGCAGACTTCTGTTGCGTATCTCTATTGACCTCCATCCCCATTCTAAACAGAACCAATCATCTTAGGCCTAAATGTTGGGCTTGACCCACTAATTCATGCTAGTCCTAAACATATTATTAAAGCTATATAATTTCCTACTATGAAAATTATACTTCATCCTAGTCTTTAATTCATATCTTATACGCTTATTATGTATATTCTCTATTTCTTTCTTACATTTCATAAACGTCAATTGCCCATATAAAGGGTCATTATTATTCAAATTTTAATCACTACTAGCATTTATTTATTTTGTTTTGATTCAACCTTTTATGCCTATTTCATTTTCCATAAATGTCATATTAAGCTCCTTAGTTAGTCCCATTAAATGCATTTATGTCACCATTTAATTCTTGTAACTCTATATTAACTGCACATTTATTGCCCTACCAATTTTGGACTTACTATCACTTTTCCATTTCAACCTCCCATTCCTATGGTTTATTGCACTATTAATAACTAATCATCCTAATTATAACCAATACAAATATTAGCGTATATTATGTTATATATAAACAAACAAACAAACAAACAAACATATGTATGTATATATATATATATATATATATATATATCCGTCTCTAACTCATTAATTTCTACGCTTAGGAATTCTAAAAGATACACTAATTGTGCATTCTATAGAAACATTTATTTCTGCATTTTAATATATTAGAGCCATCCTTACCAAATGGGAGTATTGTTATACTTTTTCATAAATCACAGTAAAGCAAGACCTTTGCTCCGTTTGAAATTACAATGAATTATCTACTTTCTTATATTGAAATAGATAGTGCAAACTACGGAGAAAAACATCTTTATTTTACACATCTCTTTCATTTTTGGTATATTATTTATTATTTCAAACGACACACTTTTTATACATGGTTGTAGAATTAAACAATTTATGGAAATTACATGAAAATAGATACAATGAAAATAGACACGACTAATTGTACCCAAAATGCTCCCAATAAATTAAAACATATAAATTCACATTCTAAATTAAATTAAGGCAATCCAAATCTATAATAACACTTTACAATCCAATTATCCTAAATCTAGAATCGATTTTTATTTTAACAAATTTTAAGGACTGGCATCTAATTTTCAAATTTGACTGCATATGCCATTCTATTCCAATTACTTAACTTATATAATATGCAGGCGAGATCGAATATGTTCATCCTAAGCCTACAACTCCATAGATCTTGAATATACATAATAATTAAATAGAACTCAACGATGTAAATTTCAAAGTTATATATGAATCGTATAATTTCCCATCCACCTTCCTAGTTTTTCAAATCTCCAAATATGAATTAATCTCTTTAACTTGACCCCTTTTCCTTTCTAATCTAAAAGAATATGTATAACATGATATATACATACTATTAAAATTATAAATATGAGAAGATGTTTGGTGCAAAGAGAAATATAGATTTATAATTATGAAATCTGTCTTTTTCCTCATTATCGATTCGCTTCTTCTCTTAGTCTCTTTCATTTTCTATCATTCTCTGATTGTGTATATACATATAATATAGTATTTTATAATTAACAGAAATGGCGGAGAAGAGAAAATGACAGAGTTTCGTTGTTTTGATCAGAATATATGAGAAGGAAAGTGAGGGGTTGGGTTTGTATTTATAGACACTCAAATCAATCGTATCTATTTGATTAAAACAATAAAATATATGTCATTCGACCAAGGTTCAATCCTAGCCGCCACGCTGACGAACAATCGACCGATCATAGGCAACGGTCGACCGCCGGGGTCGACCGGTCATGCCCATGGTGTTGACCGATGTGGTCACGTAATTATATAATATATTCATTTTTAATCCTTTTTAATTATTTTTATTTCGAAAACTTCGAGCGATGATAACTTCTTCGTTTAAATTCCGATTGCAAAACTCCAAAAATGAAAGTTACTTAAAATTTTGTCATGAACACAATGATACAAGTTTCGTGGTCAATTCTGACGTTTTCTCAAATTCTATTTTTGAGTATTAATAATTATTTATTCATTACCATTAATTTTACGAGATGTTACATAATATTTTTTGTGTGCGCGCACGCGCATATGTGTATTTGATTGAGTTTTGTATATAAGTAGTTGTGCATTGTTAGTTGAGTTTTATTATTACACTATATACTATACATACATATACATGTATATCATTTTTAGCATTTGATTGTTAATTACTCGCTACTATACATCTTTTTTGTATTTTAATTTTTGTGTTTCTAATAATGCAGATAATTTTTTCTCGAATATACTAGCATTGCATACTTAATTATAACTAATAAGAAATTACAATTTTTTTAAATTATACTACCGAACGGTTTGTTTTTTTTACCCTTGTACTATTGTACTAGAATAAAAGAAGGAAAAAAAAAGGAGTACAAATGATACTTAACAAATTTTAACAAAGACAATTTGATGTTCTAAATAAAAATTTGACGTATTATGTAGAGGATATTTAGGACATCTTCAGTGGTTTAAGTGCCGAATATTCAGCTCTTATCTGGATTGAAAATTTCAGTGGTCGAACGTCCATTTAATAGACACATGAACATCAGGCGTTCATTAAATGGACGCCTGCCCCTTCCAGTTAAACAGAGGTCCAAGTTTAATTCAGTTCTTTGAATATTTGCCTTAATATTCAAGGCCGAAGTCGTGACTGTGGGAAGGATTTGTAATATTCTGGGCTGAATTCGAACGGCTGTAGATGCTCCATGTCAGCTGTATTGTGGGCCAAGTTTTCGGTATGGCACATGAAATATGTCGGATCCGTTAAGCGCCCATTATGCGTAGATGCAGTCGATGGCGGCTAGGTTTTCTCTTTTTACATCTATAAAAGCTACCACCGCTGCAATCTGCAGACGCGGACGATTGTTTGTATGTCTCAATCTTTCTTCCTCCCATCCTAAATTTTGATTTTCGTTGTCTTTCTTTGTTACTGAAAGTATTTATAGGTCGAGGCATCAAAGGATGAGGAATAAACTGCAACAATATGATATAAATTCATGATTCTTTTTATATTTAAGTCTCTGATGATTGCTTCTTGTTTCTTTGAAAATTCATTTTCTTGTATATTTTATGTTAGATTCGGAGGATATGATGATGAATCAATTGGTCCGTGTTTCTGATTTGCACTGACGATTTCATTTAACCAACATCTGATCCTTCTCCTGTTTTTATTTTATTACTTAAATTTGTGCTGTTAAAAAAAAGAAGAAATTTACTAAAATAAAGTTTGAGTAATGAATGAAAGAATGCTATGATGACGATGAAGAGGTTATAAATCCATGTCAGACTTCAGAGGTGCATATTCAAGCATGCGCCAGTGAGAAGATGATCATTTTTCTGAGCAACTTATTTGTTCTATCAGATACAATTTGCTTCTACATGTATTTTTATGCTTTGTTTTTTTTTTTTTTGGGTACTTCAAATGTTTATATCACGTCATGTGGTACTAGAGGGCGAGAAAAGATGCAACAATACGGTGCTTTGTATTATTCTTGCTTTTACTTTTCAATTCTCTGATTGTTGCTTCAAGTATTTTTATTCTATTTTTTGAAGTCGATTGGTTATTTTAAGTTTGATTTGCAGGAAATAAACATTAAATTAAATAGTTAGCTATTCTCATTTACAGTGATGAATTTTGTTTAGCCATTCTTCAGTGATACTTGTGCTTTGTTTCGCGGACGCTTGTATGTATTGTAAAGAAATGACTAATGTGTTAAACTGTTAGTTAACGTTAGTGCTATAATGTCATGGTAGGCACCAAAGAATTGAGTGGTGCAAATTCAGATGTCTGACGGTTGCATGTTATTTTATTTTTCATACGAACTTGGTTGATTATTAACCAACAGCTCAAGTACCCCCGAATGCGAGTGGGATGCTTCAACAACCAGACGTTGATTTAATTAGCGTCTAATGTTGGGCGTCTATAAGTGAAGCGCCTAGCTCCTTTTCATCCATTATCTTATTATTTTTTGTTTTAATTTCAAAAAGTTGTCAATATGCCACAACGTGTAATCAAAATCACAAGATGAACCGTACGTCATCAGTCAGAGAGCTTGTAGAGTCAACACACGTTGCTCTAGCATCGGATACGATGATTTACCAGCTATGGATTCTGCATGGGCTACCAGAGGGACATAGTCATCGTATCTTCGCGGTATTGGACGCGGACGAGGTACAATTTTAAGTAAAAAATAACTATCCATTAAATAATATTTATCAGATAGAAATGTGATATTGTAAAGTGTCTTATTTAGTTGTTTGAATTTAAACTATACAATAATACCAAACAATCGTTTAATTTTTTAGTCCTAGTATGCCAGTTATTGTGGTAGTTGGACGAAGTGTAGAACGCAGCAGTATGACACACTATTTCAGGTTTTAGTAAATAAGCTATAGAGTAACTTTTTGCACTTATTTGGTTTGACTTTCTTTTCGAACCAGAAGAGTACTATTAGATTATGTTACTTTGAAGCGGCAGTCGATTTAGACCAGTTGCACATTATTGATTGGGTTTTGCTATACTTGGATATTTGTACATCGCTCTTGATTCTTTTGCGTTGGGAAAGGTTGGACAGATGTTTGAGTTTTGGTATATTCTGCATGTTGGTACTACGATTACACGGCGAATATGCATTTATATATTGTTAAGACCGCTAGTCGTGCTCCATAGACATTTTTTGCGCATGGGACGATGCGAGCGTGCTCAATTCATTTCTCGGGTGCCTGAGGGTAAGACATGACCTGATGTAAGCCTCTACGTAGATTGATATGAGGTGCATGAGCAATATATTTCAGGCACCATGAGCTGTATATTGGATTGCTATCACACATGCGGGCCTGATGCATGATGCTCATCCACTATTTATTTCGTATCACTTGGGCATGCGGAGGACGATCTTACTTCCATTGACGTTTCTTCCTATTTCGTATTTGGGAGAACGGTGCTGGTTTCAGGCTACTGGGGAGTTACGTATCACTGGAGATCCATTATCTTGCGACGGTATGTTCGGCAGACGTTGGAACATTGGATCGCAGCATATACAGGGATTGAGGCCGGCTGATGTTTCAACATTTTTCTTAGCGGATGGGACTATGACAGCTACTGGGTTAGAGTTGCTACTTGATGATATATGTTACATGAATACACTTAAGGAGTGAACTCCGATCATATAGGTCTACACGTTGTCAGCGGTATAGTTCAGACATCTTTATTTTTTTTGATCCACTCCATCCCAATATTTTCAGCAGCCCACGGACTTCGGGTTGGACGCCTTTTATAGAGCGTATGGCCTTACCGGTACTCTTATCGAGCAGCTGATAGTTTGTCCTCCTGATCATGATATTACTGATGTCCCTACTGTTGGACTATACCCGCCTTATGAGGTGATTCATTGTATTAATATTTAATTATATAGTGTTAGTTAATTAATATTATATAATATATTGATATATTATATGTAATTACAGTATGCAGGTAGGTTGGACGAGCATAGTGTTATATTGCCATCGTTCAGCATATAACACTCGTTCGTACTCAGACGCTCGGTCATCAGGCTTAGGCGATGCAGGTCCAGGTTGATGATTTGCAGACTGATCGCATTTAAGCTTGGTCATGGTGGTCCCGCTCATGACGGCGGCGGCGACAACGATGATGCTGTTGACTTAGGATGATCATGTTGTGTGATGTTACATTTATTTTACCGTTGACTGTATATATTGATGGACTATCGTATTTTATTGAGGACATATATTACTGTTTTTTTGTTGCGTATTGAGGACTTGTACTGTATTGAGGACATGTATTGTATAGCGCTTCTTTTAATGTTGGCATAGATTTACTTACAGTACATTTACATTGTATAGCTTTGTTGCCAGTGTCATGTAATATCGAGCATTATTCGCACGTTGCACTTCTTTTGATGCTGACATAGATTTATCTACAGTACATTTTCATTTCATAGCTTTATTGGTAGTGTCATGTTATATCGAGCACTGTATCCACGTTGCATGGTTTTTGTCATAGTACATCTTCGTGCTACATATTCTTGGCAAACCGTTCTGAATTCATCTCATCCTATTAAGCAAAAAATGGTGGATTATAGCCATATTTCCTTATTGGAATCATACTCATACGAGGGTCTTTTAAGTCACGAGAATATGCTTAATCTGTCTTACCTCAAAGAACCAATCGGTTGTAACGTTGAGATGGAGGAAATACATTATGAAGATGTGATAGAGCATGAGCGAACTTTACAAGATCAAAGGCTTTTGGAGGATGGAAGAAGAGAAAGGGAGGATCGAAGAAGCAATAACGGGAGAAGGCAAAGAAGGCTTGAAATACGGGTTCAACAACCTCAACAAGAACAAGAGGTTGATTTTAGAGAAATATACTGCAACTGTGGAGTTAATGTTTTGTATTCCATCGTAAGAAACGGATCAAACATTGGTTGACGTCATTATATGCCGCAATTTTTCTGAGGGATATAGACTATGGGAATGGTTGTACGATCATTTACCTCACCGTGCGGTTGTGTATGCAACCGAACTTGGACAAGAAATTGAAACTCTCAGGAGAACACTTAGTTCAGTTCAGTTATCACGTGATCGAAGATAGATTTGAAATCATCTGGTTTGTATTTGTTTTAGATTTTGTTTGCATCGTTTCAATTGTTAGTTTGGTAACACTCGGTTTATTTCAAAGTTGGCTGTCCTTTCTGTATTAGTTTTTTCAACGTTGTTTGTAATATTACATACTCCGTAGATAGTGAAAGCTTCTAATACATGGAACTTTGAAAAAACACCCATTGAACTTATAAAAAATACATGGAAACGAATCCTAATACATTCGGTTGTAAGAAAATACATAAAACTTAGATAGAAATAAATAAAACTTCATTCGAACTGTCTAATATAGCTAACACATAGATCATATGCAACATGTTCAACAAATAAGAACGATACTCCCAAAGATAGCGTGAATCATACGTAGCTCATGTTTACTGAAATAAGTCTTCTTCCTTACCATGTTTATAACGCTTCTATAACGTTGACAAGCTCTGTTAAACGCGACATAAGTACAGTGAGTGCAGAATCCGTCGAATTAACCTACAATCAAAATGATTATTAAAGGCTTCGTTTAGAGTAACCCAGAAGTCTTGCTCGATCTCTTCCTCCATATGTTTTGTATCGGTTTCTATGTACGCTTTGATTAGCACCAAATAATCCCGTGGAGTTCAACTTTCATTTGCCATGAAATTTTCTGTACATTACAACCACGAAATTTTCACTTAAATAGGTAATTCTAACTAGTCGTTATGCAGATCAATAATGTCTTCCACTTGCTAAATTGGATTTGACTCCACTATGCAGTATTTGTCTTCCACTTGCTAAGTTGATTTGACTACACACTGAATTATTTGTCTGCAACTTGCTACAGTAGATTTGACTACACTATTCATTTTTTGTTTGCCACTTGATAAAGTAGATTTGACGACGCTCCGCATTTTTTGTTTGCTGCTTGGTACAGTTGATTTCACTACACTCTGAGTTTGTTGGTCTGCCACTTGCTAAAGTTGATTTGACTACACTGTGCAGTATTTGTCAGCCACTTGCTAAAGTAGATTCGACAATACTTTGCAGTTTTTGTCTACCGCTTGCCACTTGACACTGTCTACATATCATATCGCTTTTATATAAGGACTTCAACTGCCACTCCATGAATCACGCCGAACATCTTCTTTCTTTCTCTCCTAGTGTTAAACTAATACAACAATGGACACTTTGTATTTCCTTAAATGTATTATGGCGTTCGATAGTGATTCCAATAAAGAAGAAATACTCCTTGAAGAAGTCGAAGAATTGCAAGAAATAGCAAATATATGCCGTAAACCTTATGGCTCCACATCCTGGAAACACGGCGGGTTGGTTGTGGGTCGCAAACATGTAAACCGTAATCAATTTTCCTTCCACAAAACTCTGATGCAATCAACCCAAATTGCACTTGTGGACGTGATACATTTAGAAGAAGAAACATAATGAGAAGAGATCTGTTTTTAAGAATTTTAACAGGTATTCAAAATAATGACAAATATTTCATTCAAAAACCGAAAGCTTCAAAAACACAAGGGCTTAGTGCTGAACAAAAAATGACTGCTGCACTGAGGATGTTAGCTTATGGCACCCCTACAGATGCATTGGATGATGCATATCGAATTAGAGAGACAATTGTGTTAGAAACTCCCGACAAATTCTATCAATATGTGGTGGATGTTTTCGGCACCGAGTACCTTAGATCGCCAAATGAGGATGATGTGGTGCGGATTCAAAAAATGAACGAGCGCAGAGGATGCTCTGGAATGCTTGAAAGTCTAGATAGTATGCAATGGGAATGGAAGAACTGCCCCTAAAGCATACCAAGAAGCTTACCATGGTAAAGAAAGAAAACCAACTATTATTTTGGAAGCCGTTGCTTCATACGGTTTATGGATATGACATGCTTTTTTTGGAATGCCTTGATGTAACAACGATCTAAATGTTATTGAGAGGTCACACTTCTTTAATAATCTGGCACTTGGCCGAGTAATTCCAGTGTCGTTCACTCTTGGGAAAAACACTTATGAGCATGGGCATTATCTTGGTGGAGGAATTTATCCAAAATAGAGCACTATTGCAAAGATATGTCCAAGCCCAATAACAGCAAAGTAAGCAAATTTTTCTTCGATGCAAGAAGGATACAGAAAAGATATAGAAAAAGCTTTTGGCATTCTACAGTCCAAATTTTCTATGATTAGCAATCCATGTAGACGTTGGTCTCAGGAAAAAATGTGCAGAATCATGTTTGCATGTATTATTATGCATAATACGATTATTGAAGTCGAAAGGGATATGGACGAACAATAACGCCACTACGAATATGATGGTGCAAGGAAAATGCCAGAAATACTCCGAGATGATATTCTTATAACCGAAGAAGCACTCAACGCTCACGTGGAAAGACACCTTTCATACCGCGACACACAACTTTACAACCGGCTCCAAAATGATCTTATGAATCACATTTGGAATTACTTTGGTTATTGTTAGATCTTACATTAGATCTATCATGTATGTACGCATTTGCGTTGTAATGTTATTTAAGTTGTCTTATAACTATGCATGTCATTTCCTTCAACATGTTATTCTATTTGGTTATCGACTTTGTCTAAATGAAAATAAGAATGGTACAACAATAATTTATAACACAATATAGTAGATTTAAATAAATGATACGTTACACCGAAAGTAGTACAACTTAAACAATTCCAAGATTAAAACGAACCACTTTGAGGGAACCTGAAAATAATTATTTGTCGTTTGCACTCCATCCATTGCTTCTTTTTCATGTCAACCTTCCCCGTTAGATATTTATCCATGATCATCTATTCTTCTCTTCCCCTTTCTATATCAAGCTTTTGTTGTTCAAGTTCTACAAACTTGCTCATCACATTGATCTTCTCCTCCACTTGCCCGCTTCTTTCTTTATGTCTTCTTTCGTGAATTTCAAGAGCGGAATTCACTTTAGCGTCCACCATGACATTAACTTTATTTTTTTCTTTGTTGTTTTTTCCCAATTGGTCTATAACTTTCATCCGGTCTCTGGTTGAGAGCATCCGACTCATTTTCTCCTTGAAATTGACTTTCTCTACAAGATGAATCTCCCCGACTTGACGAGTATGAAGATTTCGATGCTTTCTTTTTCCCCTTCCCCTTCGTTTGAACATCTCGAAAGCTCTTAGTGTTATCTGAGTTCCACTTTGGTGTGCTCGTCGGCAACTCGTCACAGTTAGCAAATTGGTAATAATGCGCTTTTTTAGCTCCGTTTTCCCTTGAAAAAAGCTTTATGAATTCCTCATTCGCCATTTTTCCCTATAAATCCAAAATGAAAAATATTACTAATCATATTTACATTGCAAAAAACTGGTAATAACAAGAAACATACCAAGTGCTATTCACATCTCATTCCACTAGGTTTCGCTTTCATTATTTCATAAATTTATGATTCATAAAACTGAGTTTGTCGATGGATTTTGCTGAATCGACCTTGAATCTCAAACAGAGAATGAGTATTTTCGAGATGCTTAAGGTTGAAGGTTTGCATTATTTTCTTCCAAAACTTATCGCCTCTCTAATTATTTCCTCTAATCAAGTCGTTCGTATAGCGACAGTAAATGTTGCATAAGTCATGGTCCTCCTTGCTTCTCCATGGATTGGACGAATGCTGTGCGGGAGGAGTGCTAGGTTTTTGCTGGCTGTCTCGAAGTAGTAGTTTTGAGACCAAGAACGATATGTGAAGTCTCCAAAAGGCGAAGCCATTTTCAGATAATGCAGTTTGTAGAAGAAATGAATGAAGATGTTTGTGTAGAAAGGATGAGTTAAGAGAGTGAATTTATAGGAAATGCGAAAAATGACTGTTAGAACTAGCCATTGGAGGGGGAGCCATTGTGAAATAGCTGTTGGGCTATGGACACTAATTTAATCAGCGTCCATGGCCAATTCAGAATACTAAATTGTCCACTGAATATTACACTTAATATTCAGCTTGATTTGCACCGTTGGAGTCGCTTTCGCATAATCAGCCTGAATATTACCCTTAATATCTAATTGTTGGAGATGCTCTTATGGGATTGAACATTCACAATTTTCTCTTTAAAAATTTGCAACTACTGCAATCTAATCTACTATTGCTGATATGTACTCTCTAAAGCACATTTAAAATGCTAAACAATGGGTCTTATTTTTTTCTTCAACAATGAACCAAAGGACCACAACCACGTTTCCTTTCCTTTAGTTATTTCATATGTTTCAACATTTCTTCTCCTTTTTAAGTTATTTCCTATTTTTCAATATTTCTATAACCACATATCCTCAAATTAAGTTTTTCCTCAACCATATCCTTCACCAAAATTGACTCTTCCCCGGATTAACTTATCTTTCTTCTCAAAGTCAACAAACTATGCCTTCAAGTTCTCTCGAGTAAGTTCTCAACTGGCTATGTTTTGTTATGAGGAATTTTTTTTGATTCTATATCAGTTGGCTAATCGTCATCTTATGCAACGGTTTGATTCCATTTCAGACATATTTGATATTAAACCACCACACTACCATGTCGCCATCCAGGAGCACCGCACTGCTGCTACATGATTGCCTCAATGATCGATCCCAAATCTAACCACTGTTTGACGATATAATAATTTTGAGGCTATCGCATCTTTCTTTTTTTGACTATTTGGTTGTAATTCATTGGCCTAGACATTAAAATTTCAATTGTACATGATTTTTTCTTTCGGTCAACATTACAATTTTATTAGATATTTCTTTATTCACTTTTGGTCATCATATTCCATTATTTCACTCGTTATTAAGAACTGCATCTTTCTATCTTTTTCAGGAAAATCTCATGTACTTTGTCTTAAAAATTCGAACTTAAAAAACCATGCTTTTCACCATTTGGATGAAGGAAAGTGAAGATTTGGTTGATGATACTAATTGTAATGATCATAAAGATTCAATGAATAATCATAATTATGATGATTACAGAGATGCTAGTTTACTTTTCATGTGGGATTGAGATTTGGTTAAGATGAACAACCAAACTTCATTGACGATCGTTAGAAAAAGAGATCTATTTTGGTTTGATTTAATGTTTAGGAAGGAGACTTTGAAATGCATGGATGAAACTTTTTAACATTTTGGAGTATCACAGTCAAACAATTTCTTTTTTAAAAAATCAATATTATTATTAGGGAGTAAAGTTCATACCGGCTAATTTGATATGAGTTATTTTCTAATGCTGAATTGGTCACAAATTTCAGTAACTACAAAAAATATGATACCTTCACATTTTGTGCTAGGAAAATGGGTTTTCCTATTACATACTGCAATTGACATTCGATATATATTTTAAATAATTTCAAAATAGTCTTGGTTAATGGTGTTTATAAAGAGTATATGTTTATTTTATCAATTCTCTCCTTTAAGTTATATGATCTCAGTGTTTATCCTCTCTACTTTTATTCTCAATGTTACTCTTACCATAATATACTTCAATCTTCAAATTTGAAAACGTGGTGAAGAAGTCATGCAACTTTAACATCTCATCAATTAAGTACACTTCCAACTTTATTGTTGCAAAACCACTTTTTTTGAAATATTTCTCTATTTCTTTCCCATTGTCAACCACTTAAGATTCTTTCCATGTTACCTTCAATTGAGTCACTGAAACTTCAATAACTAATCACTTCTCTAATTTAAAATGATTATATTGCTACTAATATAATTTAGTTAACTATTTCTTCTTTTATCAAATTAAAACTTAAAACACTTGGGTTCTACCTATAGGTTATTATTAATGCTTCTTCTTACGAACAAAGTAAATTTTAAAATCAATAAATGAAATCGTTAAATAGTCTTCTCAAAATTCATTCAAAATGTTTGACTTTTATTATAGTGGAAATTAGCCACAAGGGTCTCTTTAGCAAGTGGAATTAGTTTCTAGGACACACAACGAAAATAATTACTTTCAAGGACAAAACGTAAAATAATTAGTTTGTAGGGCCTAAAAACCTATGAAAGTATGTCCTTGAAAGTAAATGGACTACCGACTTTGTCCTTGAAAGTAATTATTCTGCTGATTTTGGCCTTGAAAATAATTTCTTTGAATGTGTGTCCTAGAAACTAATTGGACTGTGAAGTTTGTCCTTCTGGTGAAATGCCCCTTTATTATATTACTCATGTTGATATGGATTAAAATGGGATACTACAAGTGTAGCATTCAGTTCAACTTTTCATGGTGACTAGGTTGTTAACAGTATGTTGTATGTTGTATCTAGCAGAACATTTACTATGTTGACATTCAAAAATATGCCACAAAACAACTATTGTCTATTATTGTTGGTTAATCTCAGTGGGATGCAATATTTTTTATGCATAGAGATGAAGAAAATGTTCTACAGCCTTAAATTTACAAACTGGCTTTACTTTTCATCTCTTATTACTCGTTATGATAGGTATTTTATGATATGTTTTGATGCAGATTGTTAGTTTCTATGCTATACATGTGCAGTGCTATATTACATTTGCTACATTCATTGTGAAAAACACATATACTTGAACTTGCTATTCTTTTTATTAACGGACTCAATAATGTAAGATATTTTAAATTTGGGTTGACAGCAATATTACAACTCATATTCACATCATTTTATCTAATGTTTAGAGTAGCACCAACCACTTTTTGGTTCAAGGTTACGTTTTACATGATTACAAAATGTAATCCCATGAATTTCCTAAAATAAATAGAACCAGGCGCATGTTCAATAAGCGTTCGATGTTTATGCATCTGAATTAAAATGATAGCCAGTTGTGTAAATGTGTAATATTATTAAGTGTAATTGGGTACAAGTATATGGGCCTGCACTCATGCCCAAATCAAATTTTCATTTGTACACTATAAATGCGCATACAAGCATGCACAAATTATTATAATGTTTCGATATCAAATTCAATAATACTAATACAATTTCGATTATCTTATCAACTGTTAATATGGTATCAGGGCCAACAAAAGCCAAAACTGCTTAACAGAAGTGAACGCCATGCTAAGAACTTCTTCAGAGTTGATCTCATCATCTGAAGTTCGATTGCGCCTTGGTCTTCTTCAGAATACTAGATCTTATCATCAGAATTAGCTTCTGTTTCACCACTTTGTGCATTCTTACATGTTTCAGCATTAGCTCTTATCATTTTAAACGTTAAGATCAACAAATTTTACAAAGAACTACAACTCCTCATCATCTTATTCAACATTTCTTGCCATGCCTAGCTAAATAAGTGTTGTCAGATCAGTATCATCATCCAAAGCTCTCATATTGCACAACATCGTGACAGAATTGTTAAATTATAATCATTTACAATGACTGAAGGAGACATAGATAATTCAATGTCTTCTTATCGAATCCAAGAACCACTATATCACCACAAACTGCCACTGAGGAGCTATAAAAAACCATAATCAAAACATAAAGCTAACTTATCACAATACAACTTGATGAAACAAACCTTTTGCTCTATAAATTTCAAATCGAGAAAACTATTAGATGATATGGATTAGAAGAATACATTCATGGAACTCTAACCACACCAGCAAAATACACTGCAGGTAAGCAATCAAATTTCATAACCCATCAAAGGCAGGATAGTTTACTTAGTTTTTGATTGTTATCATCTATAAGTGCAAATTTATTGCCATAGTTAATAGGGTGCAAAAATGCACATGAAATTTGCTCTACAATTGAACAATTATTCACTTCTCAGTCTACATCTAGAGTAATGGATTACAAAAGATAGTTACAAAATCTAAGGAAAGAAAACATGAAATTTAGGGAATATTTGACTAAGGTTAAAACACCGTGTGATCAGTTAACTATAGCATGACAAAAGCTATCAGATACAGAGCAAATCATTTCAATAATAAGTGGACCTGATGAAGATTATGAAGCAGAAGTGGCAATTATATTATCAAAATAAATTGCTTCAACTTTACAATATGTTCATTTTACACTTCTTGCTCATGAAGGTAGGATAGAACAAAAGATTTTTTTTTCTGAGTTCTTAGTTAATTATGCTACAAACAGTAGATATAAGAATCAAGAAAGAACTTGTGGAAGCAGAAATGATATAACTAACAATCAAAGGGGTGGTTAGTCATAAAATCTAGAGGAAGATGGGGAAGATGGAACAACATTAACAACAATAGGCTTAGATGTCAAATATGTGAAATATATGGTCATGCTGCTAGCAAAAGCTGCTTCGGATTTGATGCAAATTATACACCAGTACAATAGGGAAATAATATTCAGAAAAACTACAATCCAAGTGCAAACATGGCTAACATGCAACAAGATTCAAAAAATTAGTCAAAAATATAAGAAATCATCACCTGAACATAGCTAACATCACTAAACCTGAAGATATACAAGTTGAAAGCTAGTACCCTAATCATATAACAAGCAATCTAAGCAACCTAATCTTGGCAATAAAGAGTATAAAGGTAACCAGTCCATACATAATGGCAATGATGAGTCTATTAAAGAAACCTACACTGGAAATGCCTGCATTAAAGATGAAAGGCAACTATATCTCAATAATTTCTCAAAGGTTTCTTTAATAAGAAAGAGTCTCATGACCGTGTCTCAATTTGCAAATGATAACAAGTATATTTTGAATTTTACCCTAAATATTGCTTAGTTAGAGACTTAATAACTAAAGAAATTCTTTTACAAGGTGAAGAATATAGAGGAATATACAAATTCAATATTGCTAATTCAAGAAATCCTAAAAATAAAGGAAAATAGAGTAATGTGTCCGAAATCAAGCAAGCTAAAAATTGTAAGAATTTTGATACATGGAATTACAAATTAGGACACCCAGATGCAGGTATTATAAAGCAAGTACTAAGAAAAAAATAATATTTCTTTTGATAATGTTCCTTATGCCATACATTTGTATATATTGTCAAAAGTGAAAGAGTTATAAACCTAGTCTTTTCAGATTACGAAGCTAAATATAATAAATCTTTGGAATTAGTTGCTACTAACTTATAGGGGCCGACATCCATTAATATCGATTATGAATCCAAATATTATATATCATTTGTTGATGCATTTTTAGACATGTTTGGATTTTTTTCTTGAAATCAAATTCTGAAACATAAAATGCAGTTTTACAGTTTATAGTTCAAGTAGAAAAACAAATAAATTGCCAAGTCAAAACTATAAAAACTGATGGTGATGCAGAGTTCAAACCACTTAAAGAATACTTTCAGAAAAAAGGTATAATTCAGAGAATTGCTTATCCCTACACATCAGAGCAAAATGGTTTAGTAGAAAAGAACATAGGCACATTATAGAATCCCAACTTACCCTTCTTTCTCAAGCATCTCTGCCTTTAAAGTTCTGGCCAAATGCATTTGCTACAGCTGTATTTTTAATAAATAGATTACCTACTAAAGTATTACAACACAAAAGTCCATTAGAGGTGTTATTTAATGTCAAACCAGAATATCAAAGCTTAAGACTGTTTGGGTGCTTGTGTTTTTCTTATCTAAGACCACATAATGCTTATAAGCTGCATTTCAGATCATCTCCATGTGCATTCCTGGGTTATGCTACTAATCAAAAGGGATACAAGTGTTTGGACGTTAATAGTAGATTGTTTGTATTAAGATATATTGTGTTTAATGAGAAAATATTTCCTTTCACTGAGTTTGGCATCAAAACTTCACAAAAAATATACATCACAAAGTTTTATATACCACCAATACCTCTACATCCTGAATTGATCACCTCAGTTTATGCTAGGTCGGTTCAGAATGATCCATGCTCACAACGGTTGGATCAAGATGATTCATGCCTAGAACACACAGTGTCCATTCCAGAACCAGGTCGTGGGTTAGAAGAATCATTTAGAAGCTCAACTCAAAGCATACAATAAAGAAATAGAAATTATTCAGGCTCTCATCAAGTATTAGATGATTCTCAACCATCTAATACTTAACAAATAACATTTAAAACCACAATCAGCATTCTGTTCCTGCAAAATCTAGACATCATATGAGAATAGGAGCTAAAAGTGGCATATTCAAACCAAAGATGTAACGACCCAGAATTTCTGTTAATTAAAATTTGTATATTTAATTGAATTTAAATATTAATAAGTGAAATTAACAGTCGAATAAATTTTATTTTGAATAATTGGATTTAATTGGATAATTAAATCGATAATTTAATATTTGAAATTACAGAAATAATTGGAAATTGGGTTAAATATGATTGAAAATGATTTGTAAAATTTTATTTTATCATATTGGAGTTAGAATGATGTTAGAACTTTTAAAATCGAATTAAAAGTTAATTTGTGAAAATTGAATATTTTAATATTTAATCGACGAGTTAAAATAGCCATTTTTCAAACAGTTTCGGATTTCGACGAAACCAGTTTCATCGGATCCGTAATGTGATATTATTGTATGGTTTCAAATTTCGTGTTAATCGAATTTACGGTTTGTCCGGGGCAAGCTAAAACGCATAGAAATTAGTTTAAATCGATTTAATTTGAATTTGATCGTTTATTTCCGAAACTTGCACAGATGATCGAATTGGCTTCCGAAACACGTTCCATTGTGTTCGGAACGTGGAGTAAACCTTAGAAACGCCAACCGGCACGCTTCGTTTGGAGTTCGAAAAAATTTGGGATGAATAGTGCACGAGAATTTTCTATATAAGGACCTCTATTTTCATTTTTTACATCAAACCCTAGAAAATAGGTCAGGCCGCCGACTACAAATTTCAATGGCCAAAATTTTATTTCTTTCTTCCTCAATTATCATTCAATCCATCAATCTATACGTGAAACGTACAACTGCAATGTCGTAGATCGTCTCGAGATCTACGACTTCAACGGTGGTGATTAATTTTCGTGCTATGAATTAGCGGCAAATCAACCACAAACAGCCGAAACTCATGCACGTCGTTCGAGGTCAGGTCAAGGCCGAGCTTCATCATCTTTGGGCCGAGAGTCGTGCTCGCAATGGCCTTCGACGTGGTGTATCCTGATCGAAGTGAAAGGGCTCGAAGAGGTTGCGTCTATTAGGGTTTGATGGAGGCTAGAATGAGTTACGTGCGTGGAGTTACCTGGGAAGAAGACGAACGCGTTTGGGAAGAGAAGTGGAGTGGCTTGGATGTCACCAAGTAGAAATCGACGACCAAGATTGATTTAGGTTTAAAATTTAAAAAACAAAGTGTAAATTAACTATATTTTAATTTGTACAATGTTTAAAATAGTGTAACTCTTCCGTACGAGGTCGGATTTCGACGAAACGAATTGCGTCCGGTTCGTTTTGTCGAGCACTACGCAATGGAGCTGGATTGGAGTCGTTTGGAGCTAGGGAAAATTTTGGGTAAAATTAAACGTCCGTTTAATTTTATTCGAAACAAACGCGAAAACTGAATTGAAAGCAAGGTGAGAACTTCTCACTCAATCGAATAGTTTCGTTTTAAATTTTAAATAGTTAGATTTAAAATTGTTGATTGTATGCCTGAATGATAAATTATTATCTGTTATGGATTGAAATAGACATTATACGCCGTTAGTAAGCGGAGGTTATTTATTAAAAACATATACCGCGATAATTCCATCTTGATTGGAATTGGTATTATTTATGTACTTGGAGTTGATTTCCCGATATAGCGGATGAGTCCCTATTGCGCCGCATAATAGCGGATAATATTTTATAAATCCCATATACCGCGATATTCCGTATTGGAACGGAATTGGTATTGTGCTAACATCTTTGGATGCAGGGAAATAGTTTGGAGGGATCCAACTGAATTCCTCACCAGTATTTATTTAATTACATATATTGTGATATTTGTTGATTATCATATCGATATATGATGTTTGGATGTCGTGTTTGACTATTTGGTGTTGTTGCATCATCGGATCCATTTTTGAAGTTTTAAAATAATGATTTTTGATTTTAAAAAGAAATTTAAAGTGATTTTTGAAAGTATACGTTTTATTAAATTTTGAACTGTTAAAATAAAAAAACATTATAATTTTATTGTTATAAAAGTTATATTTTTGGAAAATAGTACTTAAGTATGATTTTGGAGTTATATAAGTTTTAAATAACGTTTTGTAAATTATTTAAAAGGATTGGTTTATTTAAATTTAGATTTTTGAATCATTATAAACGATTTATATAAAAGATTTCTAAGATTAATATTTATATAAAAAATATATAGGAATTATAAAACGAGTTTTGATAAGTGTTAAAATGAAGTATAAATGGATTTCACAAGTGAATAAAATTTTATAAATCGAAATAATGGGATTATAAAAGAAGTTCTGTTAATGCTGAAAATGAGGTTATAAATGGAATTTTATAAGTAGTAAGATTTTTAAATCTTGTAAATTGAAGTCCTTATAAAAATATAAATGGGGATTTATAAACATTGTTTTATAAATCCGAAAATGACTTATTTTGATAAGTCAATTATTTTAGATTTTTAAAGGAGATATATTCACGATTTTGGACGGTGGATAATCCTTTAAACAAAATGTGTAGAAAAATGTTGAATTTGGTTAACGAAGAATATTCACGATTTTAGGACAGTGAATAATATATTAAAGTGTTTTGGGGAAGTGATATTTTAAATAGAATTAAAATGATTTGAAGTTTTTTTAAAATGCATTAAGTGTCGAAACCATAGATTTCAACATTCATTGTTAAAATAGACGTTTTTGAGAAATATAAGGAAATGGTGGACAATAACACTATTGTTATAGTAAATGATTTCCGAAAGGAAATGTTTTATATAGTATTGGGATTTATATATTTATTTTAAGTTCGAATCCCTATACTAGTGATTTTGGGTCGTCGTAACGATGTTTTACGCAACATTCGTTTTGGCCCAAATAAATGTGTTTAAGTGAATGTTTTCCTTAAAGAATGAATATATACTTAATTTCGATTTAAGTATATTGAATATTTTCCAAGTGTTGAAAATAAATGGATTTTTGAATTACTTATTATTAAATAAGTATGGAAGTGTTTTCCAATATGAAGTGAATATTTTGAGATTTTATCTTTTAAAGATAGATTGAAAATGAATATTAAAAATCGATTTGAAAATCGTACCATCATAGATATTTTGGAATTATAAATTCACTATGGAATTTATAAAAGAAAGGGAAATCTGTTTAAAAATGAACGTTGATTTATTTTTGAAGTGTGGGAATAAATTTACGGATTTGGAACGTAAATATAATGTAAATCGGTAAGGATTTATTTAATTGGTTTAAATGAACCATTTTGAAATGAAAGTATATCCCGTGTAGGGAAACGATTTGAAATTTGTTTTCAAAAGTGGTAAAGGTGAAAAGTGATTTGAAAATTTGTTTTCAAATGGTTGAAGTGTGGAAATTATATATCTAGTAAAAATATTTTGGAAAGTAAATAATTTGGGAAATTATTTGGAATCTGGTGATGTTGAACACGCCTATTGATAGTTAAATAACCGACTATCAATATTTACCTTTAAATAGGTATTTGTTGTGATTGCTTGAATTTGAATGCCACACCTATTTTTGAATAAGCGCTCACTATTCGGGTTAGCCGGGACCTTGGGGTCGTATAACCCATTCCGAATATGTGATACGTCGTTATGGATTGCATTTGATGACCGGTGTTGAAGAACAGATATTTGTGAAAAGAAAGGATTACCGTCGAATGTTTCTGCATCGGCTGATCCTCGATATAGAAATTTATTACCCTTTGTGATGGGAAGTCCGGTTGTGATTAGTGAATATCCGGATTGCAAGGACTTCTTTGGAAGTGCCTTCGGTTCCGTTCGGTCTCAGAATGGACTTGTATGGATGTGTGTCTGACGTTACAATTTGAGATGTAAAGCTGGTTTCTATCAAATATATTCCCGCTGGTGGCGGAGAATTTATTCTCTTAGCTTAACACCCTTAGAGGTTATGTAGTTGATGGTTACTAGTGATACATTCCCAAATTGGTAATGTGGCATACGAAGTGCTGTTGAGCATTTGATGATCAAAGCACAGCTTTTGTATAAAGCGTGGTTTTGTGGACGAGACTTCGTCGGACCTCACACCCCGAAAATGGTCAAAACAGGAAGGATGCGGCAAGGTTATTAGGGGTTGGCGCCCCTTTAGCGTATGTCATTCCTTCTGGATAGAGGTGATATCATGGTATGGAGCCCAGATACTTAACCTATGTTGTTGCTGCAAATTTATTGCTTTGTGGTTGTTGGAAATCAAGGATCCTCGGATATAGATCAGTTACGATCAGGGAATGACATATTCGTGTCAGTAGTTACCCAGTTAGGGGTAACCCGGCCTTGTGTTGGCAGAGATCCGGTTAGGTTCTCGGGTCGTCTTTCCAGAGGCGTACCCATGTGGCAATGGGAAGTTTCTTGACCTGACCATTTGTTGGAAATCCAAAGAAACAATACGAACCTTGTACTTTAGTTGTATAACCTGCCATGGAATGTGGCGGTAACCTGCTATTGAACATGGTAGCTATAGTAGGCATACGATAATGGTCGTACGTTGGCTAAGATTTATATCTTTACTTTCGAAATGATTTTTCCTACACTATGAACTAGTAATAATATCAAATGTTTCTTTTTAATGCGTATCAAGCATCTTTGATTATCATAAGGAGAAATCTCCTCCGATTCTGCGTTTGCATTGTGTGTGTGTGCGGGAGGCCTTATGGTAGTCTCATTTTCTAAAAAGCATTGCGAATCTATTTTAAAGTTATCCTGTACTTTATTTTAAAAATAAACTGTTTTAGTTCTCACACCAGTCACATGACTGACTCGGAGTTTATTATTTTCCTTCCTAAACTCTGGGTGCCCACCGATTTCCACACGGAAAGTCTAGAGTTGGTTATCAGGATATTCTGGAATTCAGGAGTTGCTGGAGGCAAGTTGGATGGCATGGCGTATTCACTAGTATATAGTATTTCTTTTCCGCTGTTTGTTGTTGTTTGTTGTTGTACACTCTGATGATGTAATGTAATGAAATGTAATGTAATAACTGATATAGTTCTTTGTTTAAAGATTATTCATTTATCTATTATATGTTGTTCCGCTGCGATTGTGAGATTATGATATTGTTATGTTGTTTCTTTCTGTTCTGTTCTACCTTTTTCTCTCTCCTTCTACATTTCTCTTCTTCTTTAACCATAATGGTACGGTTTTTCGGCATTCGATTGCTCGGCAGTTGATACAGTGATGTATTGATGTCGGTTTTTGAGCGTCGAAAAATCGCATTCGTTACATTTGGTATCAGAGCATATGGTTAGCCGACAACCATGGCTCTGTTGGGAATTACTCATTAGAGATGGAGTCAGTAGTACTCTAGAATGAGTGTGAGTGTAATAATATATACGAGTGCGTATTTGTTAGTGAATATAAAAATGTTTTATATTGTGTTTGCTTATCTTTTGAGCTATTTGTGAATTCTGGTCGATAGATGGACGCCATATTATCGATAGGGATTTCTAAACTCTTAAACGAGATAAACCGACATAGTATCATTTTAAATTGGATAAATAAAATAAATTTACCTTGATTATATTATATATATAAAGTAATAATTTTTCAGAATTATAAAGTGTATATGAATTGATTGTTTGATTGTTAAATAAAAACAACAGCTGTAAAAGAATGAATTGTATAAGCAAATGAATTATAAGTATGAAATTATAATTAATGTGATTTACAATTGTGAAATAATCTTATATATAAGAAGTGAAATTATTTAAGTGAAAGATTTATAAATGTGATTTATAATCCAAAAACAAAATTCCAGAGAAGTGTTTTGAAAAGATTTAATATTTTGGAAAATTGTTTTGAAGAGATGAAAGCTCTAAACTCTTTTCGGTCGCTGGAAAATAATTCCGATGATGATCGCGACATCATCGGTGTTCATTTTCGGGTTTCCAAAAGAGGGATTGCTGCCAAATTGTTTTATATGAAAGTTGTTTGGAAAATTTGGGTTTGGGTTTTGGAAATTCAAAAGGTAATTTGAATTGATTTCAAAAATGGTTTTAAAAGGTTGAAAAGACCCTGGAATCCTATTTAAAATATTGTGGGAATGAAAAATGAGTTGATGACTTATACAATTTGAATTTTGATAGAATAAATTTAACTTAAAGGATGGAATTAAATTAAAGTAAGTATAAGTAAATCAATAAAATCCAAGTGGTAATTGTTGAATATAAGTTGTATAACTTATAGAATGATGAATATAAGCGAAATAAATTTTGAACTTATAATATGAGTTAATAAATTTAGCTTTGGTAAAAAGTTAAATTGAACTGGAATTGGAATCTGAATTGGATTTATATGTGGAATATAACTTAAGTGAAGTTGAATGAAGTTGATTTTGGTGTCGAAGTAAATAAATGAGTGAATTAATGAAATGAAGTCATTAAGAATTTGAACTTGAGTTATATGAATGAAATTCAACTTGAAATGGTAAAATGAATTAGCAATTGAAGTAATAAATGGATTGAATATTAATCAATGAATGTAAAAGAATTGATATGGAATAAAGAATGTAAGTGTAGATCCATTAGAAGCTAATGAAGTTGAGAAATTGAATAAATTGAATGGAAGTCAATTTAATATCAACCAATTGGAGTTAAAAAGTGTTGAACCAAATTGAATGTAAATTAAATAATTTGGTTATGTTTAATGTACATTGGTTGTTATTTGATTGTTAATTGGTTGTATATAAATTCATTAAGTGTTAATGAAGTTGAATTGTTAAAATTGAAAGCTATGTAATTGAATCCAAATTGGAAGTAAATGAATATGAACTGAATTTGATTCAATTTGGAAGTAAAACTAATGTGAATGTAAATTAGTGAATATGAACTAATTGGAAAAAAAAAGAATGAATGGATATTTATAAAATCCAATGTCAACAAATAAAAATGTGATTTAAATTGGAAAACCAATTCATTGAATATTAATGAGAAATGAAAGAATATTGATTTGGTTATGAATTGATTTGGATAGACATTGATTTGTTGGATGTTTATTGGTTGGATAGTTGTTTGATGGTTGCATTTGTTGATTGAATGCATAGTTATGTTGGCACATGTAGTTGATATGTTACTATATGATGTATATTGATATTATTTTCATATATACATGTTTCTCATTTGTTTGTTGAGTGTTTAGTAGGTGCGAATTGCGCTTGCTTCACATTTGGAGCTCGCTTTCACGCTATATTAGCCGTATATGCACGCTAATAAAATATAAGGTACATATCTCGGATTAAATATCGTACTTTTACACTTTTTTCCTTGCGAGATGCCTCATCACTTGATGGGATGTATATTTGTGATATATATTGTCATTTTTTTGGATCGAGCCGCGCAAAGGAGACTCTGGCGAATTTTTTCGAAAATTTAAGGCGTTAGAATATTTTTGAGAAAATTGGGAAATTTTTGAAAACTAAGTTTGGATTTGAAAACTTAGTAAAGATTTTGTAAGAAGTTTAACTATGAATTTTGGGAAAGTTAAACACTTAAGAGATTTGAAAAATCCAATTTGAATGGTTTGTTTTGAAAAGTTTATGGATTCTATAACTTTTTCTTACTTGGTAATTTCGAGGACGAAATTCTTTTAAGGGGGGAAGTTTGTAACGACCCAGAATTTATGTTAATTAAAATTTATATATTTAATTGAATTTAAATATTAATAAGTGAAATTAAACAGTCGAATAAATTTTATTTCGAATAATTAGATTTGATTGGATAACTAAATCGATAATTTAACATTTGAAATTAAAGAAATAATTGGAAATTGGGTTAAATATGATTGAAAATGATTTGTAAAATTTTATTTTATCATATTGGAGTTAGAATGATGTTATAGAACTTTTAAAATCGAATTAAAAGTTAATTTGTGAAAATTGAATATTTTAATATTTAATTGACGAGTTAAAATAGCAATTTTTCAAAAAGTTTCAGATTTCGACGAAACTAGTTTCATCGGATCCGTAATGTGATATTATTGTATGGTTTCAAATTTCGTGTCAATCGGATTTACGGTTTGTCCGGGGCAAGCTAAAACACATAGAAATTAGTTTAAATCGATTTAATTTGAATTTGATCATTTATTTCCGAAACTCGCACAGATGATCGAATTGGCTTCCAAAACATGTTCCATTGTGTTCGGAACGCGGGTTAAACCTTAGAAACGCCAACCGGCACACTTCGTTTGGAGTTCGAAAAAATTTAGGATGAATAGTGCACGAGAATTTTCTATATAAGGACCTCTATTTTCATTTTTTACATCAAACCCTAGAAATTAGGTCAGGCCGCCGGCTACAAATTTAAATGGCCGTAATTTTGTTTCTTTCTTCCTCAATTATCATTCAATCCATCAATCTATACGTGAAACGTTCAACTGCAATGTTGTAGATTGTCTCGAGATCTATGACTTCAACGGTGATGATGAATTTTCGTGCTATGAGAATTAGCGGCAAATCAACCAAAAACAGCCGAAACTCGCGCACGTCATTCGAGGTCAGGTCAAGGCCAAGCTTCATCATCTTTGGGCCGAGAGTCGTGCTCGTAATGGCCTTCGACGTTGTGTATCCTGATCGAAGTGAAAGGGCTCGAAGTGGTTGCGTCTATTAGGGTTTGATGGAGGCTAGAATGGGTTACGTGCGTGGAGTTACCTGGGAAGAAGATGAACGCGTTTGGGAAGAGAAGTGGAGCGTCCTGGATGTCACCAAGTAGAAATCGACGGCCAAGATTGATTTAGGTTTAAAATTTAAAAAACAAAGTGTAAATTAATTATATTTTAATTTGTACAATGTTTAAAATAGTGTAACTCTTCCGTACGAGGTCGGATTTCGACGAAACGAATTGCGTCAGGTTCGTTTTGTCAGCACTACGCAATGGAACTGGATTGGAATCGTTTGGAGCTAGGGAAAATTTTGGGTAAAATTAAACGTCCGTTTAATTTTATTCGAAATAAACGCGGAAACTGAATTGAAAGCAATGTGAGAACTTCTTACTCAATCGAATAGTTTCAATTTAAATTTTAAATAGTTAGATTTAAAATTGTTGATTGTATGCCTGAATGATAAATTATTATCGGTTATTGATTGAAATAGACATTATATGCCGTTAGTAAGCGGAAGTTATTTATTAAAAACATATACCGCGATAATTCCATCTTGATTGGAATTGGTATTATTTATGTACTTGGAGTTGATTTCCCGCATTATATAGCGGATGAGACCCTATTGTGCCGCATAATAGCGGATAATATTTTATAAATCCCATATACCACGATATTCCGTATTGGAACGGAATTGGTATTGTGCTAACATCTTTGGATGCAGGGAAACAGGTTGGTGGGATCCAACTGAATTCCTCACCTGTATTTATTTAATTACAGATATTGTGATATTTGTTGATTATCATATCAATATATGATGTTTGGATGTCGTGTTTGACTATTTGGTGCTGGTGCATCATCGGATCCATTTTTGAAGTTTTAAAATAATGATTTTTGATTTTAAAAAGAAATTTAAAGTGATTTTTGAAAGTATACGTTTTATTAAATTTTGAACTGTTAAAATGAATAAACATTATAATTTTATTGTTATAAAAGTTATATTTTTGGAAAATAGTACTTAAGTATGATTTTGGAGTTATATAAGTTTTAAATAACGTTTTGTAAATTATTTAAAAGGATTGGTTTATTTAAATTTAGATTTTTGAATCATTATAAACGGTTTATATAAAAGCTTTATAAGATTAATATTTATAAAAAAAAATACATGAATTATAAAACGAGTTTTCATAAGTATTAAAATGAGGTATAAATGGATTTCACAAGTGAATAAAATTTTATAAATCGAAATAATGGGATTATAAAAGAAGTTCTGTTAATGCTGAAAATGAGGTTATAAATGGAATTTTATAAGTAGTAAGCTTTTTAAATCTTGTAAATTGAAGTCCTTATAAAAATATAAATGGGGATTTATAAACATTGTTTTATAAATCCGAAACCGACTTATTTTGATATGTCAATTATTTTAGATTTTTAAAGGAGATATATTCACGATTTTGGATGGTGGATAACCCTTTAAACAAAATGTGTAGAAAAATGTTGAATTTGGTTAACGAAGAATATTCACGATTTTAGGACAGTGAATAATATATTAAAGTGTTTTGGGGAAGTGATATTTTAAATAGAATTAAAACGATTTGAAGTTTTTTTAAAATGCATTAAGTGTCGAAACCATAGATTTCAACGTTCATTGTTGAAATAGACGTTTTCGAGAAATATAAGAAAATGGTGGACTATAACACTGTTGTTATAGTAAATGATTTCCGAAAGGAATTTTTTATATAGTATTGGGATTTATATATTTATTTTAAGTTCGAATCCCTATACTAGTGATTTTGGGTCGTCGTAACGATGTTTTACGCAACGTTCGTTTTGGCCCAAATAAATGTGTTTAAGTGAATGTTTTCCTTAAAGAATGAAATATATACTTAATTTCGATTTAAGTATATTGAATACTTTCTAAGTGTTGAAAATAAATGGATTTGTGAATTACTTATTATTAAATAAGTATGGAAGTGTTTTCCAATATGAAGTGAATATTTTGAGATTTTATCTTTTAAAAATAGATTGAAAATGAATATTAAAAATCGATTTGAAAATCGTATCTTCATAGATATTTTGGAATTGTAAATTCACTATGGAATTTATAAAAGAAAGGGAAATTTGTTTATAAATGAACGTTGATTTATTTTTGAAGTGCGGGAATAAATTTACGGATGTGGAACGTAAATATAAAGTAAATCGGTAAGGATTTATTTAATTGGTTTAAATGAACCATTTTGAAATGAAAGTATATCCCGTGTAGGGAAACGATCTGAAATTTGTTTTCAAAAGTGGTAAAGGTGAAAAGTGATTTGAAAATTTGTTTTCAAATGGTTGAAGTGTGGAAAGTATATATCTAGTAAAGATATTTTGGAAAGTAAATAATTTGGGAAATTATTTGGAATCTGGTGATGTTGAACACGCCTATTGATAGTTAAATAACCGACTATCAATATTTACCTTCAAATAGGTATTTGTTGTGATTGCTTGAATTTGAATACCACACTTATTTTTGAATAAGCGCTCACTATTCGGGTTAGCCGGGAAATGACCTTGGGGTTGTATAACCCATTCCGAATATGTGATACGTCGTTATGGATTGCATTTGATGACCGGTGTTGAAGACCGGATATTTGTGAAAACGGAAGGATTACCGTCGAATGTTTCTGCATCGGCTGATCCCTGATATAGAAATTTATTACCCTTTGTGATGGGAAGTCCGGTCGTGATTAGTGAATATCCGGATTGCAAGGACTTTTTGGAAGTGCCTTCGGTTCCGTTCGATCCCGGAACGGACTTGTATGGATGTGTGTCTGACGTTACAATTTGAGATGTAAAGCTGGTTTCTATCAAATATATTCCCGTTGGTGGCGGATAATTTATTCTCTTAGCTTACACCCTTAGAGGTATGTAGTTGATGGTTACTAGTGATACATTCCCAAATTGGTAATGTGGCATACGAAGTGCTGTTGAGCATTTGATGATCAAAGCACAACTTTTGTATAAAGCGTGGCTTTGTGGACGAGACTTCGTCGGACCTCACACCCCGGAAATGGTCAAAACAGGAAGGATGTGGCAAGGTTATTAGGGGGTAGCGCCCCTTTAGTGTACGTCATTCCTTCTGGATAGAGGTGGTATCATGGTATGGAGCCCAGATACTTATCCTATGTTGTTGCTACAAATTTATTGCTTTGTGCTTGTTGGAAATCGAGGACCTCGGATATAGATCGGTTACGATCGGGGAATGACATATTCGTGTCAGTAGTTACCCAGTTAGGGGTAACCCGGCCTTGTGTTGGCAGAGATCCGGTTAGGTTCTCGGTTCGTCTTTCCAGAGGCGTACCCATGTGGCAATGGGAAGTTTGTTGGCCTGACCATTTGTTGGAAATCCAAAGAAACAATACGAACCTTGTACGGTTTTAGTTGTATAACCTGCCATGGAATGTGGCGGTAACCTGCTATTGAACATGGTAGCTATAGTAGGCATACGATAATGATCGTATGTTGGCAAGATTTATGTCTTTACTTTCGAAATGATTTTTCCTACACTATGCACTAGTAATAATATCAAATGTTTCTTTTTAATGCGTATCAAGCATCTTTGACTATCATAAGGAGAAATCTCCTCCGTTTCTGCGTTTGCATTGTGTGTGTGCGGGTGGCCTTATGGTAGTCTCATTTTCTAAAAAGCATTGCAAATCTGTTTTAAAATTATCCTATACTTTGTTTTAAAAATAAACTGTTTTAGTTATCACACCAGTCACATGATTGACTCGGAGTTTATTGTTTTCCTTCCTAAACTCTGGGTGCCCACCAATTTCCACACGGGCAGTCTAGAGTTGGTTATCAGGATATTCTGGAATTCAGGAGTTGCTGGAGGCAAGTTGGATGGCATGGCGTATTCACTAGTATATAGTATTTCTTTTCCGCTGTTTGTTGTTGTACACTCTGATGATGTAATGTAATGTAATGAAATGTAATAACTGATATAGTTCTTTATTTAAAGATTATTCATTATCTATTATATGTTGTTCCGCTGCGATTGTGAGATTCTGATATTGTTCTGTTGTTTCATTCTGTTCTGTTCTATCATTTTCTCTCTCCTTCTACCTTTCTCTTCTACTTTAACCATAACGGTACGGTTTTTCGGCATTCGATTGCTCGGCAGTTGATACAGTGACGTATTGATGTCAGTTTTCGAGCGTCGAAAATCGCATTCGTTACATTTGGTATCAGAGCATATGGTTAGGCGACAACCATGGCTCTGTTGGGAAGTACTCATTAGAGATGGAGTCAGTAGTACTCTATAACGAGTGTGAGAGTAATAATATATACGAGTGCGTATTTGTTAGTGAATATAAAATTTTTTTATATTGTGTTTGCTTATCCGTTGAGCTGTTTGTGAATTGTGGCCGGTAGATGGACGCCATATTATCGATAAGGATTTCTAAACTCTTAAACGAGATAAACCGACATAGTATCATTTTAAATTGGGTAAATGAAATAATTTTACCTTGATTATATTTTATATATAAAGTAATAATTTTTCAGAATTATAAAGTGTATATGAATTGATTGTTTGATTGTTAAATAAAAACAACAGCTGTAAAAGAATGAATTGTATAAGCAAATGAATTATAAGTATGAAATTATAATTAATGTGATTTACAATTGTGAAATAATCTTATATATAAGAGGTGAAATTATATAAGTAAAAGATTTATAAATGTGATTTATAATCTAAAAACAAAATTCCAGAGAAGTGTTTTGAAAGGATTTAATTACATACGACCTTGCTTGGTTTAGATAAAATTGATGTTTGTCTTCTAAACGGCGGACATACAATTAACGTTCATTGTTTACATCTGTATGTGGATTAGGCTTATGAGGTAGAGGTAATGTTTTTCTCCCACCAATTACTTTTACCCAAATTCATTCCATATTTTCTTTATATTTATGTATTTATGTTGGTCTATATTTTTGCTTCCAGCTAACTGAGTTGCATATGTTATCTAAATCCTAACTTATGACCGATTTGAACTGAACAAGCTATTAAGTAATGAAAAAATTTAGTTACAAAGCAAATAGAACCTAATTCCCATAAACGAACACAATTATTATCTATTGCAATAAATTACCTTGCATGAGATATAATTTATCGGTCAGGTTTTTCAAAATAAATTACCTTGAAAATTAATAACATAGCGCACACATCAAGGTTTCAAAGTCCAGCCGGCACGCCGGAGTTTCGGCCATCTCGGCCCGGTTTCGGCATGGACCGGACCGGAACTTTGCCTAAAAGCCATTCAAGGCTTCTTAACCCAAAAAAAAGGAAAAAAATGAAAAGAAAATAAAGAATCCACAAAAAATAAATGACAAAGTTGATATAGAAAATCACATTATTAAGATTTTAGATTTTCTCTATAAATCCATACCAGATACATATGAAAATTTGCCTCGAGCTTGGCAGCATCGGCCTCCCTTGCAGATCTCAAATCAACCTCGGCGGCTTCAAATGGATATGCGTTTAGGTTTTTTTTTTTCGTGATGAGGAAGATACAGAGAGGAATAACCACTACAAGACACACAGTGTATTCCAACAGAGCCTTCCAACGGCCTCCAACGTCACTGACCAACGGCTTCCAACGTCTTCCAACGTCCAGTGTTTTATCGTATATTTTATTAGTTAAAAACTGTAGGACGTTGGTAGACGTTGGAATGTGGACGTTGGCGGCCGTTGATAGACGTTGGAAAGTCGCGACAAAAACTGAAACCCTTCTTCCTCTTCGTTTCATTCGGCTGAACCCATTATTTCCCCCCAAATTCCCAAGCTAGCTCCAATTCCGCCCCCCCCAAGCTGCTCCGACGATCAACAGCTCCTCCTCTGACTCCAAGCCTCCCTCTCGTCCTCTCTAACTCCCTAATCTCTCAAGAAAAGGTATAAACCCTAATTCCTATATTTAATTAAATTTGTTAAATTAGTGTATTAAATGTTTGTATTGCCTTATTGTATGTATAATCTAGTTTATTGAGGCACAATTTATATTATTAACTTATGTATTGCAAGATTATATATATTTAAGTTTGTGTTAACAATAGAATAATGTGCGCTTACAATTAGTTTTAGGTTTGTTTGGAAATGTTAGTTGTTAGTGAGCATACAATTAGTTTATGTGTTTTAGAAAATTTCGAAAACGATATTTTATATTCATGAAACTTTTATAGTGTCTTTCGGCCCCGTCTGATAAGTATTGTATATGATCGTTATGTGGATATTCGTTTTTTAACAGAACGGACATCTATATTCATCGTATACAATATTTGTTGGATTTGTCCCTGTATTGGACAAGTTGCGAACACAATAACGTAATTAAATCTCGTAAAACATTTCATTTTAAATGGTTCATAGAATTTCGACAACGCTTCCTTTATGTTCCATGTGTACACGCAAATGTGTACTGTTCATGGAACTAAAGCGAAGTGCTGCCGAAATTTTGTTGAATCGTTTAAATTGAAATGATTTACGCGATTTAATTACGTTATTGTATTTGTAATGGGAGGTAGGATGACCCATCGACAAAGTGTCAATGATCTATTAACTTAAAATTCACCAATAATATTATTTTAATAAAATGTCAATTTTTTAAATTTATATCGTACTTTTTAATTATATACGTAGGTAAATGGACAATTATTTTACTGATCGAAGCTGGATGTACAAAAAAAGAAGGGTCGAAAATGGAGGCTCAATAAGTGAACAGTTTAATAACGGTATTCCCGTATTTATTGATTTCGCTTTAAGTAATAACAGAAACGACGAAGAAATCCGTTGTCCATGTACTAAATGCAATATGTTAAAGCATTTTATACCAGAAATGGTTAGAATTCATTTGCGTCAATACGGATTCGTGCCGAACTATTTGGTTTGGGATCGTCATGGAGAATCGTTAGCATCTAATCATGTACAAGCTGAGGAGGTAGTGTGTACTGAAATTGATACGATGAATCTCGTAGAACATATGGTTGAAGATGTTGCACGGTCAATGTTTCCTGTTCCTCAGTTAATTGATGACGATGGTAATGCTGAAGAAGAACCAAATATTGGGGGGGGGGGGGAGAATATATGATTTATTAGATGCCGTAAAGAAACCCCTTTGGGAAGGCTGCACAAGCGGAACCCAATTATCAGTAACTGCTGAATATATTGCGATGAAATCTAAATACAACTTCACAGAACTGGATTTACAGCTGTTGTACAAGCTGCGAAACGGCATATGCCTCCCAATAATTTAATGTGCGAAAATCATTATGAAGTAAAAAAAAATGATGTCAGCTTTTGGTTTACCGTATCATAAAATAGATACATGTCTAAACAATTGTATGCTGTTTTGGAAAGAAGATATCAACCTTAGAAATTGTAAAATATGTAATTAGGAAAGATACAAATCAAGAAAGAAAAAAGGAAAGGAAGCCCCGTATAAACGTATGCATTATTTACCAATTACTCCTAGACTTCAAAGGTCATATGCATCTTCTGTAACCGCGCAATATATGAGATGGCATAGTGTTAGAACACGGGAAGAAGGTACGTTAACACACCCAGCTGATGGGGAAGCATGGAAGCATTTTGACCACAAATATCCTGATTTTGCATCTGAGAGTCGTAATGTTCGACTTGGTTTATGTACGGATGTATTTTCACCATTTTCTCAGTTTGGTTCTAAATATTCATCATGGCCTATAATTGTCACACCTTATAATTTATCTCCATGGATGTGTATGAAAACTCCATATATGTTTCTCACAGTTGTCGTCCCTGTTCCTAATGATCCGACACAAGGAATCGATGTTTATTTACAACCTTTGATTGAAGAATTAAAAACACTTTGGTGCGAAGGAGTAGAAACATACAACATTTTCAAAAAAAACTTTCGCATGTATGCTTCTTTGATGTGTACAATCAGCGATTTTCCTGCTTATACAATGCTTTCAGGTTGGAGTATGGCTGGTCGTCTAGCTTGTCCGTACTGCATGGAAGATACACGAGCATTTTCTTTACCTCATGGAAAGAAAATTTCATGGTTTGACTGCCATCGATGTTTTCTTCATATTAATCATCCTTTTAGAAGAGATAAGAAAACTTTGCAGCTAATAGACATGAAACATTGAGACCACCTACGGTTTGGTCAAGCGAAGATATTTATGAACTTGTAAAGGATTATCCAAAGATACATGAAACCGGAGAACAAATTGAAATTCAAGGTAAATCATCGATTCATAACTGGTGCAAACAAAGCATATTTTGGGAGTTGCCTTATTGGAAAAATCTCCTGATTCGTCATAATATTGACGTGATGCACAATGAGAAAAATGTGTTTGATAATGTTTTTAATATAATTTTGAATGTCAAGGGAAAGACGAAATATGATTTGAAATCAAGACGTGATATCGAAGTAATATGTAATCGTCCCGAGCTTCATATAAAGCCAAATGACACAAAAAAGCCAAAAGCTTGCTATGAGCTAGACAATAATCAGGTTAAAGTACTTTTAAAATGGCTGGAAGGACTAAGATTCCCGGATGGTATATCTTCTAATATTCGTAGATGTGTCGACTATAAGAACAATAAACTTAGCGGGATGAAAAGTCATGATTGTCATGTTATGATGGATAATTTATTACCTGTCGCTTTTAAAGAACTGTTGCCCGTAAAAGTTTGGACTGTTGTAACAGAACTTAGTCTTTTTTATAAAGAGATTTGTTCTACTACATTAAAAGTTGATCGTCTATGTAAACTTGAGGAAGAAATCCCGATATTGCTCTGCAAAATGGAATAAGTATTTCCTCCAGGTTTTTTCAATGTTATGGAACATTTACCTATTCATCTTCCATTAGAAGCACGTCTTCGAGTGCCCGTGTAATATGGATGGATGTATCCATTTGAAAGGTATTTAAATCATCTAAAAAAAGGTGAGACAGAAAACTCGAGTTGAAGGTTCGATTTGCAAATCATACATCGAAGAAGAAGCTTCATTTTCTCTCTCATTATTTTAGTGACATGTGAACATATTATTTGAAAGTGCTACGCGTAATGATGAAGGCATTGATCAAGATGATTGTCAAATGACCTTATCAATTTTTAAAAAACAAGGTCGGCCTGCTAGTGCTTGTGTGGAAGTATGGTTGGATGATAGAGATTATCATGTTGCACACACATATGTTCTTCTCAACTGTGCCGAAGTTGCACTGTTTGTTAGGTAAATTTACTTATTATATATCATCAACATGTGTGTACACACAAATATATGCACACACGTGTATCTTAATCATAATGCAGCAATTGTTATATAATTGCAGTATTTACGAACCACAACATCCTAACGGCGATATCGGCAAAGAATTCGCTTCTTGGTTTTCTAAGTACGTTTTTGATACAACAAATTGTGTTGTAGACGAAGGATTGAAACATTTAGCTATGGGACCAAAAAGGAAAGTGAAGACCTATCCAATATTCTTTGTCAATGGATATAAATTTAATACCAAGGAATACGGTGCCGAAAAATTAACTAACAATACTGGTGTATTTGTCAAAGGTAGTGATGATCCAAATGATTATATATGATTTTTATGGCGTGCTAACCCAGGTTTTGCAATTGATGTATTTCACACGACCCGCAGAAGAATTATTTTTGTTTAAATGCAACTGGTTCAGCAACTTCAAGGTTCTGGAATCAACGTGCACCCAAAATGTAATCTTATAGAAATAAAACATACTTCGCGTTATTATAAATACGATCCTTTTGTACTTGCCAAACAAGCTCTTCAATTTTATTATGCTTCTTACCCATCTCTAAGAAGAGATAAAATAGATTGATCGGCTGTTTTTAAAACAAAGGCAAGCTTTACATTTGATGGACGGAACATTCCCGAAGAGCAAGCTTACCAAGCAGATATCGAGGAAAATAGAGGAATAATAATAACCGACGATCAAACAGATTTTGGACCTCTAAACGATGAATCAAATGCATTAATTGAAGCATTTGAGAGTACAGAGGAACAAAATATAGAGTGCGAAACAGAGTCTGAATTCGAAAATGACGAGGACCGATCAACTATCTACATGTTGAGAAGGTAAATTTATATTTTTTAAACACTATCATGTTTTCATTAAAAATGAAATGATATGCTAATATATGATATGTATCACATCTCGTTTTTATGTTACGCCATAGTGTATGTTTTACATATAGTCATTTTATTTTCTGTTACAATGTTTGTTTGTAACATGTATTATATAGGTATGTCGTCACGTACACGTACCGGTGGACATTCTGGGTCTCCCTCTTCCTCACAGAGAGGGCATGCTCGTTTGGACAGTGGTGATGGAGGTGGTCCATCACGGGAGCTACGGCGTGGTGTGGCTAAAGCCAAAGGCAGATCAAAGGTAAGCATTAAATTTCAAATAAAATTTCATTTTCTTACAATCTATTCTGAAAATATATAGTAGTCATGAAATATTAATTGTTTTTTCTCTGTTTAAACACAGTGGTTTCTCTTTGGAGCCGACTCAAGTAGTTCTATCTATATCTCGACGGGCGTACATGGGTCGTATGACCGAAGGTTGGCCTAAGTGGACATCGATTCCAGATAATGTTAAAGAGACTATTTGACAGGATTTTTTGGTATGTCACTTTATATATTAGGAACATGATATATCAATTCATGTTTACATTATTTATAAAAGCTGTATAACTCTTATTTTGTCAAACGTGCAAGCGGAAGTGGACCTTCAGAATGTTGATATTTCAGTCATATATCGCCACTGGTGCAACAAAGTCGCAAAGAACTACAGGAAAACAGTAAACAGCTTAAAAACAGCGGGAAAGAAGCCTCAGTAGATGAGCGCAGCTGTGTGGGATGATTTTGTGAAATGGTGGGGAAACGAGGAGTTTCAGGTAAATTTATCACATGTTTAATTTACATTCTTCTACGCAAATACTAACTAGAAATGTTAAACAATTTTTGTTTTTAAATTAAATTTACAGAGGCAGACGGAGACACTACAACAAAAAGACCCTACAATAGCGCTCGAAAAACGCTATTAAAGGATATTATAGCGGTTCGATAAACGCTGTATAACGACATGTGATTAAAAACAATCAACATTAGATAGCACAAAAAAGCGCTATAAAAATTGTTAATTTCATAGCGCAAATATTGTGCTATGTTATTTATTTTTATAGCGGCAAATAGGCGTTATTGATTAATATCACAGCGCTATTAGCCCGCTATGAAATTCGTTATTAGCCACAGAATACTTTTTGTTTTTTCTAAGATAGCACTAATATTGCGCTATAGAAAGTGGTAATAGTGGATTATTAGCGCTGTATTCGAACAGGTTATTGTAGACGGTGACTTGTCACAACTCTAATATACCGCTTTAAAAAGTCAGCTACAATAGCGCTTGTACTCTGCTATAATATCTTATTTTATAGCGCTTACTGACCTATCATTCATCATTATTTATAGTGCTTTTTTGTAATACCATAGCGCTTTTTATGGTCTGCATCTTTAATACTAACAAATTTGATAGCGGCCATTAGGCGCTATTAAATATTATAGCGGTTTTGAAGTGCTATAATTTAATTTCACAATTCAAAAATTTTCTACATCCTACTAATAAACTGCAGTATTAAATACCAATATCAAAAGGCACAATAATAATCATAAAAGATAATAAATATAGAGATGTAACACATTACATTAAACATACCAAATATTCATACACATCAAAACGTAGTAGCAAATATTTTAAGCACACCCCAAAAATTAGTAGCATAGTTTAAAAAAAAAACAAGTACATATTTGATTGTTTGCATTAAAATGAAGATCACAACTTTAGCATCTTCTTCTTTCACACACCTGCAAATAAGATAAATATTTACATTAAGAATGATACATAATTAATGATAGATGTTTTTACATGTAACAAAAAACTAAATTAATGCATATTATTGCATGTCTATTCGTACATGTTACTATCCATTTGGAGTTGGAATGTCCTATCCATAATTCTACCACAACGCATATTGTCATACAAATAAGAAACTATGCAGCGATAGATTCTCTTAAAAGACAAGATAATCCAAAATTTGTTGAAAAATTAAGTGGTAGCACTATAAGTATTTGTTTCATCTGAGTGTAGACTCCTTAGAGGATTCCTAGATATGGTGATACACCATGTGATCCAAATAGAGAACATATACAAATTCATGCCCAGGTACTTATGAAAGATTTTATTATTATTATTATTATTATTATTATTATTATTATTATTATTATTATTATTATTATTACTATTACTATGATGATGATGATGATGATGTATTGCACCCGTCCCTGTGTCTGGAGGGGAAAGTTTGAGATAAAAATGCATCGTTTGTGGTTAATTTCAAGAAACTACTCTAGAAAACAGCGAGAACTTTTTGTCTTCTGAATGGTAAAAGATTGATCTGGTAGAATTCAACATTATTTTTTACTGTTTGAGGTACGTTTTATGTTGATCATTTTGTATCTAAAATATAAGAACTGAGAGCAAAAGTGATCTGGTACAGTTTCATCAGTTCAAATTTTCAACTTTTATTTGCAGCCCCGTAAGGAGAAGCGATATGTAGATTTTTAATGTAGTGCATGCTCAGGAAAAATGCTCATCAATAGGATAGCATGTACACAGTAAGAAGAACTAATTGTTGATAGTTAATGTTGCATATTTGTGGAGGAAAAAAGACCTGAGTTTCCTTATGACTGTTTTGAGCGTCAACAGGCTGCGATTGATATGCGATCCTTCTTTTAACCTAACACCATCTGGATGAGTTTGTGAGACTCTCTCACTTCCTGCTAAATCAACCAAATTCTACAGATTTTATATTCTGTAAATAACATGATCATAATTCAACATCGAGATATTAAAATGAAACAGGCAGAGATACTCACTAGATTAGCTACAAAAGATTTCACACAACCCGAATTGTCACGTAACCTGCTTTCAATTGCCTGGATCAAAATAATGTACACAACCAATATTAATGGAACTTCACGGAATTCAGGAATCATATATCCATGTCACTGCGCTTACCAGTCTGATTATCTGGTGTGACCTTGAACTAGTGTCATTCAAAGCAGTTTCACCAAGTTGAAGCATTTATTAATTAAAAAAATTCTATGAAGTATATAATACTTCAAAGACCAAATTGGATTGCTTACTGAAATAATCAGGTATATAACATAAAGGAAATTACTTGCTGAAAATAACTAAATAATATTATTAGTTACCTTTGCGTGATGAGAATTTAGGTTACCTTTGCGCCATCACAGCATGAACCGGAGTCCCACACGTAGGGTGAAGCAACACATCCAGCCCAGTAAAGGAGCTTAACCAAAGTCCAGAATCTTCAGATTACCTATGATATTGATAAGGCAAGAGCTAAATAGCATAAAATTTAGGAATCTTCCCAATTTTTATGCTATTCAACTATGCCTCATCAATATCATTTAGACCTTATACGATAGTGACAACATCTATATCATCCTGTTGACTGCTCTGGCTGAACCCAAACTGTAGGATCTAGATTAACCCTAGAGGGGGGGGGGGGTGAATAGGGTTATAGCAAATTTTCTCGAATTAAACACAGAAATATAATAGCAGAAATAAATATGCTGAAAAGTAAATCACACACAAAATTTACCCAGCTTCGGCAACCCCTGCCTACTGCTGCATTCACAGATTTCTATTAGAATTAAACAGTATCACGCTTACAAACACTCTACTAGACTCGCAGACATTTGCTCCACGCTCACAAACACTCTACTAGACTCGCACACCCTGCTCACAAACATTTGCTCCACGCTCACAAACACTCTACTAGACTCGCACACCCTGCTCTGCCTATAGAGTTTCGTTTACTCGCAAACTTTGCCTCCCGCCTATAGAGCTTCGCTTACTTGCAAACTCTGCTCCCGCCTACAATAGAATTTTGCAAACTCGCACACCCTGCTCACTGAACTAATTCTAACTAGACAATCTGACACTACCTAAACCCTAGGTGGTGATTTACCAGTTTTTGACTCGAAAAGTAAAACAATTTAAACAGTAATTAAAATAAACAACCCTATTTAATTTAAACCCTAAATAAAAACAAAACCCCTTTTTTAAACAATTATAATAAAAGCCTTTTATAATTAATAGGGCCGGTCCCTATTCACTTTTCAACCCGTTGCTTTTTATCTTCTTCATTTGTTTATTCTTCGGCTGGTGAAAAATAAATGGCGGCTCCTCTCGCAAAATTTAGGGCTTGATCCTTTGATCAAATTAGGGCTTTTGATGCACGGTGATCGGCCGACTCCTTGTAGCTTGCTTCGGTTGCTTCTCTGATATTCAACCGTCGCTCGTTCGCAGCTACTTGATCGAGTTCGTTGTTTATGATTTTCTGGTATGTGTTGTTTCCTTTTTCTTTTCCGATTTTTCTTGTTCGAACTCAATGATTTGATTGCCGATGATGATTAGGGTTTTATATGCGTTCGAGTTCCTGGATTTTCGTTCGTCCAAATATTTTTGATTTCGTCAAAAATTATTCTCGACCACTTGATTTAAATTGAACGTTTGATGATTGATTCTGACTAGTTCATAATCGTATATTTCATTGCTTGATGGTTACGATTTTGATTTATTTCGTGATCATCACGTTGTTGACTACGGCTTCTTGATTGCTACAGCTTCGGCCTTGACTTGTTCATAATTGAATATATTTGTTGCTTGGTTGAGGTCTCTGACTTTGACTTCGACAACCACAGCTTTGACTTGTTGACACCCTGACCATTTCATACTTGTACATTCTCGGCTTCAGTATGCTTTGATTTTCTGGCTTGATGTTTATATCCACTTGCTGTGTATTGCTTCACTGCATAGTATATTTGTGTAGTTGGTTCAGTTGCATTTGTCCATTTCCTTACTGTTGCTGTGCACTTCTGTTTTCACTGTCCATATATGTACATTTGTTGTAGCCGTGGTCTTTGCATTGCATATAAACTTGGTTAGCTTGTATAACTGAGCTGCTATTGATCTGGTTCACTTTGATCTTCTTATCTTGATGCTGCAGCTTGGTCTTTGTTGCATTCATGTTGCTCCCCTGACCTTGTATCACTTGATGTCTTGAGCTTGCATGCTTCATTCATTTGTATAGTTCTTGACCATTATCACTGTTGACTGCTGACTTCATTTGGTTGTTGCATTTATGAATTTCATTTTATAATCTGTAGCATGGCACTGTGGCTCGAGTTTTCACTATCATGTTGTTTGCAGCTGTGCTTCATTTGGCACTGTTTACTTGATGCTGCATCACTTATAGCTTTGATCATGTTTCTGTCATGTTTGAACATAGTTGCATTATGTTGGCCGAGCTTTGATCAGTTGCATTGTTCATGTCATGTTCTCTGTTCATTGTTCATTGCACTGTGTTGCATTACAATCATTACTTCCTGTTCCCTTCATGTAGCTTGTTCTTTACTGCCTCTATTATGTATGCATTTGCATACTGCTGTTGTTTGAATATTGTTGGATGCCATCTTCATGTACTCGATATTGTGGCATGTTTGTGGCTGAACTTGTATGCATCATATATGCACTGTGCACTAACTTGAGTCTGGTTCTTCACTTGGAATTGCACTTCCTGTTTGCTGTCATGTTCTTGTGCTCGAGCTCTTTGCATGCTTCATGTGTGCATTTGAGTTGTTTGTGTCAGTTGCTTGTAGTCTTCGCCATGTTGCAGTTTGTAGCTTTCATGCATTTTCTTTGACATGATTTACTTCACCTGTACTTGGTTATTTGTGTAGTCTTCGAGCATGTTGCCACTGTGTCGTTGTGCACTTTTGTTTGATTTTTGCACATGAGTTGGCGAGGCAGTGCACACGTATACGAATGTACACGTGTGTACTGCAGCCACTTATAATTGCCTATCCCTGATAAAAATACTGATATGCACAGATATTGCACAGTCAAAAATGATGACGAACAACCCAAATAACTGAGGCAAATCATATATTCAAAAATTATCTTTTATTTTTGAATTGCAAAAATATTTCTTTTTCAATTTTACTGCGTTTGAAAATATTTTTGCAGATTACTCAGATGCTGGATTCAAACTGGATTATAGTTGAAGACAAAAATATGAGTGTGAGTGATATGTAGTAAGGTTTTGATGTAAATGTGAAATGTCATGTATTGTAGTCAAAATTGTATATGTATAGTGAGAGCTTGAAATTGTACTATCAAAGTTGTAATAAATATTTGTTTGAATAAAAATTTCTGTTTGAATTCAAAATCTGTTTAACTTGTTCTGTTTGAATTCAAATTCGAATTCTGTGTAATTTAATTTTATTCTACAAATATTTATTTAAACTATGAAAAACAAAATAGTACATTACCAAATACATTTAAATGAATGTATATATGTTTATTATCATCAAACAAAAATCATATAGCGCAAAGCGCATATTCAACAATCTCCCCCTTTTGATGATAACAAACATATATTTAAGATTTTGAATATATTAAATGTATTTGATAATTTCATTTGCTCCCCCTATTTGAATGCTTCCTTTATATGTGATACTCCCCCTACATATATGGCTCCCCCTACATATATGCATACAAATAAAAATATGTAAATGAGCCTATATGCAAATTGAAAGTTATTTGACCTTTGCTTGATTCTATTTGACAAAATCTTAACTTTTCTCTCCCCCTTTTGTTATCAGCAAAAGAATAACAGTGTTATAAAAATAGGGATGAAGTGATAGACATGAATCAAACATTTAACTCAATTAAATATAAATATCAAATTTCAATAAAACTCAAACAAAAATCATAATTACCCTTGTCAAGCGCATATTCCACTTTCAGAAGTGATGGAGATAGAATCATCAAAAATTCATATAGATATGTCTATTTGTGGTATATTTATTTCTGGAAATTTGAATATCTACTAACCATGCATAACCGTTAGGACTTTTAAATGAGATTAGTAGTATTCCAATTTAATTTAAAATATGAAATCAAGTATCTTCTAACCACGCATGACCGTGAGGACTTTTAAATGGGATTAGAATCAACTTGTCTATTAAATCAATTATTTTTAATATGCGTTCCATACATGCATAACCGTGAGGACTTTTAAATGAGCATGGAAGCACATAATCAAAAATCCAAGTAATTCACCCATGCATGACCGTGAGGACTTTTAAATGAGAGTGAATACTTTGGATATTTATTTTTAATTGCTGAATATAAGAAATTGAAGCACAAATAATTTCCTTCACCGATTTAAAGATATTGAAGAACAAATGATTTCCTTTGTAAACTACCACAAATTTACATATTAAATATGATCTTGATGAGTAATGTTCGATAGAAAGATGATAGAAATAGAAATGGTCATGGAATTATTATCCAACAAAAAGTTTTTATAACTCTTGTTATGAAATTCTTAAGAATTTTTTTTTAATTATACTTTCTCGAGTTATAATATATGATAAATATCAACACTCATCTCTTTTTCAATCACTATTTATCTTTCGATAATCAAAGGGAGTCAGATTAGTCAAATTTGTCATTTAAAATCAAATTCAAAATTATAAAATCAATTTTTCAAAAATAATTAAGCTGTAAATATGGTCAAACATGATTTCTTGAGGGGAGTTTTATAAGAAAATTTTCTGCTATTTGAAAATTATTTCAAGTGAAAAATATGCAGACTTTTTCTTTAAAAATGATGCAGCAAATGAATGTTTCACAAATTAATCACGTTACACTAATAATTTTTCTATCAACTATATTACCAGTGTAATCCGCATCTGAATTTAAATTTCACTCAATATTCACTTGTTGAATCAAACCATGAGATGTGCACCAAAAATTTCAAAACATCATTCTTTTGAATTTTGAATTTAAGCCGTGTTAACACTCAAACAAATATCATGATGTTAATTTCAGAAACCAGAAGATAAACAATTATTTTCATGAGTAATCAACAGTCAATCAACATCATAATTATTTCAAAAACAATTTCTTAAAAATCCTTTTTCTCATGAATTTGAAATCGTGCAAATTTACAAACAGTGATCAAAATGTCAGAACCAATATATCTACGTGTAGCATGAGTAACCAGCATTTGACCAAACAAATTTATATAAATTAGTTCAAAATTGAAAATCTGATTGGTCATCAATTAAGCACAAATTAATGCCATAAATCATATCAATTAAGTCTGAATCAGTCAACCATCATAATTACTCCAAGTAATTCTCTTTAAAGATGGTTAGTCAATATTTTTTTTTAAAAAAAAATCATAGCATCAAAATCATCATCTTTTGTTCATCTTAATATTGGCTGATTTTAATTTAGAGTATGGTGCAGATAATCACATTTAAAAAACAATTACCTGTTTTACCTTTACGATAATTTTTCGTGATTGCCCATTGTGATTCTGTCACCTTTATACTAGGCTAAGGAACTTTGTTTTCTCCCCCGTTGTGTTTCTGGAACAGCCGAAATCCAGAGAACACTGTTGTTGTTCCTTAGCCTGCCACCTCACCTACACGATAAAAGATTTGTGTGACCTATTTGTTTTTATAGGTCCATTGTTGTTAGTGGCAGAATATGAAAAATATGTTTTTGGAGACTCAAAACTGTTTATATATGTTCCTTTTGGCACCCAAATTTGTTTGACTTTCAAAGATTTTATATTTGTGCCTTTTGGAACCCATATTGGTATAGTTTTCATGTGTTTGGGTCTATACCAACAATTATTTCGATTATGTCCAAACGTGCACATTGAATTGACTTGATTAAATTTTGTGTTTCTATGACTACGATTTTTAACATGATTTCCAATTATTTCAGATCGAGCAAAAACACTTTTACTTTTTGCATTATCATTATTTTGTGATTTCCCAAAGCCTAGTCCTTTTCTATTGTTAGCAAAAATTTGATTTCCAAATAACATTTTGAAAGATTTTTCGCCTCTTGCAAAGTTATTCAAGGATTTCTCAAGGTTTTGGACTTTGGTTTTTAATGTTGAGTTTTCAGTAACAAGTGAGGTGCATCGATTAATAAAATCCTTTCTCCTAGTGTCGATGGTTTCCTTAAGATTCAAGTTTTCATTTTCAAGACTTTCAAAGTTATTCCTCAGTTTTGATAATTCTGAATCTAAAATCTTACATTTTTTACATTCTAGGTTTTGAATATTTTCAAGTTCAGTTTTTAACCTAAAATTTTCACGAGCAAATTCTCTCCTATCAGATTTCAGTTTTTCAATTTTAGATTCAAGAGTATCCACTACCTTAGTAAGATCAGAACACATAAAAACAAGTTCTTTATAAGAAAACTCACCTGCCTCACTAGATTCGTCGGAGGTTGCTTCTGATTCTGATTTTGCCATGCAACACAAGTTAGCCTCCTCTGGGCTGCTATCCGAAGCTTCCTCTCCTTCTTCATCATCCCAAGTCGCTGCAAATACCTTCTTCGCCTTTTTCTTTTCTTTGTTGTTTTTGAGAAGTGGGCATTTTGGTTTGATGTGGCCAGGCTTGTTGCAGTTATAACATATCAGTTCATTATCAGAATTTTCGGAATCTTTTGACCTATTGCCCTTTGTTTTCTTCTTGCGTGGCTTGAATCTAGACCATCTTCTAAGATTATTGACAGCCATTGCAAGCTCTTCAATTGGATCTTCTTCATCGCTTTCTTCTTTACTTTTTAAGGCAATCGTCTTCTTCTTTGGTTCGGAGTTGTTGCGTTCTTCCTTTGCTTTTAACTCAAGCTCATATGTCATCAAGTTGCCAATCAACTCCTCCATGCTTAGTTTGCTCAGATCTTTTGATTCTTGGATTGCTGTGACTTTTGCCTCAAAGTTCATTGGTAAAACTCGTAGTATCTTCCGCACAAGCTCTACCTCAGTGAATACCTTCCCAAGCGCTCTAGAATTGTATACCAAGGTTGAAAAGCATCCAAACATATCCTTTATGCTCTCGTCTTTGTCCATCACAAAGTTTTCGTATTCATTGCTGAATAGGGCTAGCCGAGACTCCTTGACTTGAGAAGTTCCTTCGTGTGTCACCTCCAAAGTATGCCATATTTCCTGTGCTGTTGTACAATGAGAAATTCTATTAAATTCATTTTTATCAAGAGCACATATCAAAGCATTCATGGCTTTAGCATTTGTCGTTTTCAATTTCTTATCGTTTGCATCCCACCTATCCTTAGGTTTAGGAATCTCAGTACCACCAACGATTATAGTGGGAGGTTTATAGCCAGTTTCAATAATATCCCAAACATCATAATCAACGGAACTAAAATAAATACTCATCCTAACTTTCCAGTAAGCATAATCGTTCCCGTTAAACATGGGTGGCCTAGCAATAGATTGTCCCTCAGAAAAAGCATTATTTTGTAGACTCATGACTCTAGAGTTAAAAAAAAATATAAACCTGGCTCTGATACCACTTGTAGGATCTAGATTAACCCTAGAGGGGGGGGGGGGGTGAATAGGGTTATAGCAAATTTTCTCGAATTAAACACAGAAATATAATAGCAGAAATAAATATGCTGAAAAGTAAATCACACACAAAATTTACCCAGCTTCGGCAACCCCTGCCTACTGCTGCATTCACAGATTTCTATTAGAATTAAACAGTATCACGCTTACAAACACTCTACTAGACTCGCAGACATTTGCTCCACGCTCACAAACACTCTACTAGACTCGCACACCCTGCTCACAAACATTTGCTCCACGCTCACAAACACTCTACTAGACTCGCACACCCTGCTCCGCCTATAGAGTTTCGTTTACTCGCAAACTTTGCCTCCCGCCTATAGAGCTTCGCTTACTTGCAAACTCTGCTCCCGCCTACAATAGAATTTTGCAAACTCGCACACCCTGCTCACTGAACTAATTCTAACTAGACAATCTGACACTACCTAAACCCTAGGTGGTGATTTACCAGTTTTTGACTCGAAAAGTAAAACAATTTAAACAGTAATTAAAATAAACAACCCTATTTAATTTAAACCCTAAATAAAAACAAAACCCCTTTTTTAAACAATTATAATAAAAGCCTTTTATAATTAACAGGGCCGGTCCCTATTCACTTTTCAACCCGTTGCTTTTTATCTTCTTCATTTGTTTATTCTTCGGCTGGTGAAAAATAAATGGCGGCTCCTCTCGCAAAATTTAGGGCTTGATCCTTTGATCAAATTAGGGCTTTTGATGCACGGTGATCGGCCGACTCCTTGTAGCTTGCTTCGGTTGCTTCTCTGATATTCAACTGTCGCTCGTTCGCAGCTACTTGATCGAGTTCGTTGTTTATGATTTTCTGGTATGTGTTGTTTCCTTTTTCTTTTCTGGTTTTTCTTGTTCGAACTCAATGATTTGATTGCCGATGATGATTAGGGTTTTATATGCGTTCGAGTTCCTGGATTTTCGTTCGTCCAAATATTTTTGATTTCGTCAAAAATTCTTCTCGGCCACTTGATTTAAATTGAACGTTTGATGATTGATTCTGACTAGTTCATAATCGTATATTTCATTGCTTGATGGTTACGATTTTGATTTATTTCGTGATCATCACGTTGTTGACTACGGCTTCTTGATTGCTACAGCTTCGGCCTTGACTTGTTCATAATTGAATATATTTGTTGCTTGGTTGAGGTCTCTGACTTTGACTTCGACAACCACGGCTTTGACTTGTTGACACCCTGACCATTTCATACCTGTACATTCTCGGCTTCAGTATGCTTTGATTTTCTGGCTTGATGTTTATATCCACTTGCTGTGTATTGCTTCACTGCATAGTATATTTGTGTAGTTGGTTCAGTTGCATTTGTCCATTTCCTTACTGTTGCTGTGCACTTCTGTTTTCACTGTCCATATATGTACATTTGTTGTAGCCGTGGTCTTTGCATTGCATATAAACTTGGTTAGCTTGTATAACTGAGCTGCTATTGATCTGGTTCACTTTGATCTTCTTATCTTGATGCTGCAGCTTGGTCTTTGTTGCATTCATGTTGCTCCCCTGACCTTGTATCACTTGATGTCTTGAGCTTGCATGCTTCATTCATTTGTATAGTTCTTGACCATTATCACTGTTGACTGCTGACTTCATTTGGTTGTTGCATTTATGAATTTCATTTTATAATCTGTAGCATGGCACTGTGGCTCGAGTTTTCACTATCATGTTGTTTGCAGCTGTGCTTCATTTGGCACTGTTTACTTGATGCTGCATCACTTATAGCTTTGATCATGTTTCTGTCATGTTTGAACATAGTTGCATTATGTTGGCCGAGCTTTGATCAGTTGCATTGTTCATGTCATGTTCTCTGTTCATTGTTCATTGCACTGTGTTGCATTACAATCATTACTTCCTGTTCCCTTCATGTAGCTTGTTCTTTACTGCCTCTATTATGTATGCATTTGCATACTGCTGTTCTTTGAATATTGTTGGATGCCATCTTCATGTACTCGATATTGTGGCATGTTTGTGGCTGAACTTGTATGCATCATATATGCACTGTGCACTAACTTGAGTCTGGTTCTTCACTTGGAATTGCACTTCCTGTTTGCTGTCATGTTCTTGTGCTCGAGCTCTTTGCATGCTTCATGTGTGCATTTGAGTTGTTTGTGTCAGTTGCTTGTAGTCTTCGCCATGTTGCAGTTTGTAGCTTTCATGCATTTTCTTTGACATGATTTACTTCACCTGTACTTGGTTATTTGTGTAGTCTTCGAGCATGTTGCCACTGTGTCGTTGTGCACTTTTGTTTGATTTTTGCACATGAGTTGGCGAGGCAGTGCACACGTATACGAATGTACACGTGTGTACTGCAGCCACTTATAATTGCCTATCCCTGATAAAAATACTGATATGCACAGATATTGCACAGTCAAAAATGATGACGAACAACCCAAATAACTGAGGCAAATCATATATTCAAAAATTATCTTTTATTTTTGAATTGCAAAAATATTTCTTTTTCAATTTTACTGCGTTTGAAAATATTTTTGCAGATTACTCAGATGCTGGATTCAAACTGGATTATAGTTGAAGACAAAAATATGAGTGTGAGTGATATGTAGTAAGGTTTTGATGTAAATGTGAAATGTCATGTATTGTAGTCAAAATTGTATATGTATAGTGAGAGCTTGAAATTGTACTATCAAAGTTGTAATAAATATTTGTTTGAATAAAAATTTCTGTTTGAATTCAAAATCTGTTTAACTTGTTCTGTTTGAATTCAAATTCGAATTCTGTGTAATTTAATTTTATTCAACAAATATTTATTTAAACTATGAAAAACAAAATAGTACATTACCAAATACATTTAAATGAATGTATATATGTTTATTATCATCAAACAAAAATCATATAGCGCAAAGCGCATATTCAACACAAACTGTATAAATTACACATGTATAAATGTCACGCTCATTAAACTGAAAAGAATTTTCAAGAAGAAAGCAACTTACCCACATAAAAGGCGACCAATAAGTAGAACCGCAATAGAATTGCAATCAGAAGCAACAGCATACAAAGTGTTGCAAAGAAACAGCATGACACTGCTGAATATAAGAGCTTTGAAATATGATGTATTTGACCAAGCACTGAAATAAACAGAAGAAAATATCTGGGCAAGAGCCATTGATCCTATAACCACACCACATACTGTAGCTGCAGCACCTAAACTTATAGAGTAATCATCTGCAGTCGGAACTATTATATACGTGTTCACCATATAGAGGAAAGTGTTTGCTAAGTTTAACATTAGTGACATAAAGTGATATCTTTCATTTATGAGTACATCACGGTCTTCTTCTGAACTTGGCAAATCATCTTGAGCAATAAGAGCATGTTGTCCTATATATCGAAGGAAATTTGTTGAATTTGCCAATCTGTTGACTGCTGTGTTTATCGAATCAATTATAGGATCCTGTGTGTTACCAAAGTGGGATTCATATGCAAGAATGTAGTATATAATATAGTTTGTAAGGGACTGAAGAAAAAAATCACTTTTAAAGCTATGGATGGATGATCATAGATAGATGAGTAGCTCCCTTGGCCGAGAATACTTGAGTTATCATTATCTTGAGTTTTTCACTACATGCTATGCTTATCTTCAGTTAACCCACTGATCTTGCGCTTCATTCTAGCGACAGATTTTTTTTTAAATCAATGGTGGTAGAAAAAAAGTGAAATAGTGTAACGTCCCGGATATTTTCGACTTTCGAAAATTCAACATCGATACTCACTTTATCGACTGCCGAGAAATCGAAGGCCGAAAACCCGAAATGTTATGGGTTTTAAAAAGAATTTAAGAAAAGAAAAGGTAGAAAAGAAGGTAGAAGATGGAGGGAAAAGAAAATAGATAATTTTAAAATAGAAATTAGAGAGAATAGAAAATGGAGGGGGAGAGAAAATAGAAAATTTTAAAATAGAACGGAACAGAAAACAACAGAACAACATCAGAATCTCACCATTCGCAGCGGAACAACATATAATAATAAATGAATAATCTTTAAACAAAGAACTATATCAGTTATTACATTATATACTTTACATCATATCATCATCAGAGTGTACAACAACAACAAACAGTGCAGCGGAAAAAGAAATACTATATAAACTAGTAATACGCCATGCCATCCAGCTTGCCTCCAGCAACTCCAGAATATCCAGAATATCCTGATAAACCTTAACTCTTGACTGCCTGTGTGGAAATTGGTGGGCACCCAGAGTTTAGGAAGGAAAACAATAAACTCCAAGTCAGTCATGTGACTGGTGTGAGAACTCAAAACAGTTTATTTATCTTTAAAATCAAAATAGAGGAATATTTTTAAATTCAATTCGCAATGCTTTTAAAAATGAGACTACCATAAGACCTCCTGCCACACACACAATGCAAACGCAGACTTGGAGAAGATTTCCCCTTATGATAGTCAAAGATGCTTGATACGCATTAAAATCAAATCAATTTTGATATTATTATTAGTGCATAGTGTATAAAACGATTTCGAAAGTAGAATATAAATCTTAGCCAGCATAGGTACCATTATATTATGCCTACTAATAGCTACCATATTAGATGGCAGGTTCTACAACTAAAACCGTACAAGTCACGTATTGTTTCTTTGGATTTCCAACGAATGATCAGGCCAAGGAACTTCCCATTGCCACATGAGAATGCCTCTGGATGGCCCCGAGAACCAAACCGGATCTCTACCAACACAAGGCCGGGTTACCCCAAACTGAGTAACAACTGACCGAATATGCCATCCCCCGGTCTTTTGGGACCTTTCACCGAGCGCTCGCAATCAATTCACACAATCATAACAAAGTGTTTTCAACATGAGTAAGTATCTGGGCTCCATACCATGATACCACCCTTTTCCAGAAGGAAATGGACACATCCTAAAGGGTGCTACCCCTCATAACCTTGCCGCATCTTTCCTGTTTTGACCACTCACGGGGTGTGAGGCTCGACGAAGTCACGTCCACAAAAACATACTTTATACAAAAGCCATGCTTTGGGTCAACAAATGATCAACACAATGATCACAAGGATAGACGATCAAATAAACGATCCTATCACAAATAATCAACACAATGATCATTTCAGCATCACTCAGCATGTCACATTACCAAATTGGGAATATATCGCTGATAACATTCAACTACATAACCTCTGAGCTCGTACGTCTCAGAGAAGGGTGTTAAGCTAAAAGAATAAATTCTCCGCCACCAACAGAAATATATTTGAAAGAAATCGGCTTTATATCTCAATTTGTAACGTCAGACATACAATCCATACAAGTCCGTTCCGGGCTCGAACAGAACCGAAGGCACTTACAAAGAAGTCCTTGCAATCCGGATATTCACAATCCTGATCGGATTCACCATCACATATGGAGAACTCAATACCGTAGCTACTCGGTGCAGAGTCAATCGACAGGTCATCCTATCGCTTTTGCAAATACCGGGTCTTCAACACCGATCTTCAATGCAATTCACAACGACGTATCACATATTCGGAATGGGTTATACGACCCCATGGTCCTTTCCCGGTTAACCCGAATAGTGAGCGCTTATTCAAAAATAAGTGTAGCATTCAAATTCAATCAAATCACATCAAATACCCATTCAAAGGGAAATATTGATAGTCGGCTATTGAACTATCAATGGATATGCACACATCACCAGATTCCAAATAATTTTCCAAATTATTTATTTTCCAAAATATCTTTACAAGATATTAAATTTCAATACTTCAAAAATAAATCAACATTTATTTTTAAACCCATTTTCCAATTTCATTTATAAATTCAATAGTGAATTTACATTCCAAAATATTCATGAATATACGATTTCAATTATTCATTTCAATTTATCTTCTAAAAGATAAATTCTCTAGTATTCACTTTATATTGGAAAACATTTCCATACTTATTTGTTCATAAGTAATTCACAAATTTTATCTATTTTCAACACTTAGAAAATATTCAATATACTTAAATCGAGATTAAGTATATATTTCATTCTTTAAGGGAATCATGCTCTTAAACATATTTATTTGGGCCAAAACGAATGTTGCGTAAAACATCGTTACGACAACCCAAAATCACTAGTATAGGGATTCGAATTTAAAAATAGATATATAAATCCCAATACTATACAAAACATTTCCTTTCGGAAATCATTTACTATAACCATAGTGTTATAGTCCACATTTCCTTTTATTTCTCGAAAATGTCTATTTCAACAATGAATGTTGAAATCTATGGTTTCGAATTTCAACACCTTTTAAAACATCGTTAGGTCGTTTTAATTCTATTTAAAACATCACATTCTAAATAATTTCTTTAACATCTTATTCACTATCAAAAACGTGAATATACTACGTTAACAATTTCATTCTTTTATACATTTCATTTTAAAGGATTATTCACAGTCAAAAATGTGAATATAACTCCATAAATAAGTTATAACCATTTACTTATCAAAATAAGTCTTTTGCGAATTTATAAAACAACGTTTATAAATTCCATTTTTATTTATTTCATAACTATTTCCTTTATAAATCTCCTTTATTAACCTATTCGATTTATAACTCAATTATAAACTAAAGGTTCATATTATAAGTTAAATACTTATAATTTATTCGTTCACAAAAATCGTTCCTTTGAACTTCATAATTATAAATCTTATAACTTATAAGATTCAATTATTTATCCAAAACCATTCTTTTAATAATTTCACAAATTTTATAAACCTACTGTTTAAAAATTCCATTTATAACTTCACAGTTTATAATTCTATAAATTTCATTCAATTTATGAAATTCATTTTCACTTCATTCAAACACTTATAAAAACTCGTTTTATAATTTCAATATTTCAATTTATAAATATCCATTTATAAATCTCTTAATATAATTCAATTTATATTATTCTTTTAAAACGTCTTTAATCTCTTTTATTATTTCACCATTTTGATTCATAAAATAATTAAATTTTATAAATCCTATATTTAAACTTTTCACAATAAATTCTAAAATATCTCGATTAAACTATTTTATAACTCAATACCATCATATTCTCAAAAATCAGCTTTTAACTGTATTTCACAAAAACCATAATTTTATAACTTTAAAAATTATAACGTTTATATATTTATAATGGATCAAATCCAAAACTATTTTATACTTCAAAAATCACTTTAAAAATCATTTTAAAATCCCAAAATCTGGGTCCAATGATGTTACACACCAAATAGTCAATCACGACTACAACGATATCATATATCGATATGATAATCCATCAAATATCAAAATATCTGAAATCAAATAAAAACTGTTGAGGAATCCTGTTGGATCCCTCCAACCTGTTTTCCTGCATCCAAAAACATTAGCACAATACCAATTTCGCTCCAGTACGAAATTATCGCGGTATATGTTTTTATTAAATATTATCCGCTTAATAACGGCGCAATAGGGTCTCATCCGCTAAAAAATATAGGAAATCAACAACTGCAATATATACATATGCCAATATATATATATTGATATTATATATAATACCAATTTCACTGTTTATGAAATATTCGCGGTATATGTTTTTAATAAATAACATCCGCTTACTAACGGCGTATAATGTCTATTTTAACAATCAATAGATATCAATCAACATTCAAACATGCATTCAAATATTTTAAATCTAACTATTTAAAATAAAATCGAAACTGATTCGATTGAGTGAGAAGTTCTCACCTTGATTTAAATTCCGTTTTAGCGATTTATTTCGAATAAAATTAAACGGACGTTTAATTTTACCCAAAATTCTCACTAACTCCAAACGACTCCAAACCAACTCCATCGCGTAGTGCTCGTCCATACGATTCCAACGCAACTAGTTTCGCGCAGTTTCGACCTCGTATGAAAAAGTTATGAATATTTGAAGTTTATACAAATTTTTATTCACAATTTACAACAACTTTTTATTTATTTTTAAACTCAAACCATTCCAGGCCGTTAGATCACACTTTGCTTCATCACCACCCTAGAACGCAACTCCTTCTCCCTCACGTATCTTCTACAGGCCGAGCACGAACAAGAAACCCATACTCCATCAATACTAGGGTTAGGAATTCGAGCCACCACACGCCACTTGAACACGATCAGCTTGCTCCATGTTGAAGGCCTCACCCACGTGCACCTCCGCCCCCAGACCGCACCCACTCGGCCACCCCCCTCTCTTCGAAATGCGTGCGCAAGCCGGCCACTTCAAACCCCGATTGCAGCAAATCCATAGCTCCGTTTCCAATCACAACCGTTGATCTTGTAGATCTCTTCATGCTCTTCAATTCTCTAGTTGAAAGTTGTTGGTAAATGTCGATGGATGGGGAGATAATCGAGGTGGAAGTTCATGAATTTCTGGCCGTTGTTTATGGGGTGGCGGCTACACGTTTAGGGTTTTAGTTTTTTTTTTCTTTTTTTTTTCTAAAGGGTGAGGGCTATTTATAGAAGAAAATTCGAACACTATTCATCCGGAAATTTCGAACTTCGATTTACGCGCCGAAACTGACGTACCTAGGGTTTATCCCGCGTTCTGGACACAATGGAACAAGTTTCGGAAGCTAATTCGGAAGTATGTGCGAGTTATGGCTGAAAACGCTCAATTTGAATTAAACCGATTTAAATCGATTTCTAGGCGTTTTAATTTGTACCGGACAAACGGTAAATCCAATTGACTTGAAATTTGAAACCTTACAATAATATCATATTACGGATCCGATGAAACTGGTTTCGTCGAAATCCGAGACTTTTTGAAAAATCGCTATTTTGACTCGCCAAATTTAAATTAAAAACGATTCGATGCGTTTCGAGCTGCCACGATCAAACGATAACTCCGATTGACACGAAAATTGAAATCTGATAATAACTAACTATTACGGATCCAATGGAACTAGTTTCGTTCAATTCTGAGACTGTTCAAAAATTGGCTATTTTACAGTCGATTATTAAATATTAAAATATTCAATTTTCACAAATTAATTTTTAATTCGATTTTAAAAGTTCTAAAATATCATTCTAACTCCAATATGATAAAATAAAATTTTACAAATCATTTTCTATCATATTTAACTCAATTTTCAATTATTTCCATAATTTAACATATTAAATTGTCGATTTAATTTTTCAATTAAATCCAATATTTCAAATAAAAACTTATTCGACTTATAAATTCACTTATTAATATTTAAAATTAATTAAATATTCAAATTTTAATTTCTAAAAATCCTGGGTCGTTACAATCTTCCCCCCTTAAAAGAATTTCGTCCTTGAAATTATTAGTAAGAAAAGTTATAGAACCTATTAATTTTCCAAAATTCATAGTTAAACTTCTTATAATACTTACTAAATTTTCAAATCATACTTAGTTATCTTTTCGAAAACAACCACTATTGTTTAACTTTCAATTCCAAAACAAAGTTAAAGTTTTCACAAATTTTTCAATTTTCTTAAATTTTTTCTAACGCCTTAAATTTTCGGAAAAATTCGCCATAGTCTCCTTTGCGCGGCTCGATCCGAAAAAAAAATGACAGTATATATATCACAAATATACATCTCATCAAGTAATGAGGCATCCCGAAGGGAAAAATTTGTAAAAGTGCGATATTTAATCCGAGATATGTACCTTATATTTTATTAGCAAGCATATACGGCTAATATAGCGCGAAAGCGAGCTCCAAATGCGAAGCAAACGCGATCCGCACCTACTAATCACTCAACAAACAACATGAGAACATGCATATATGACAATAGTATCAATATACAACATATATTAACATAACAACTACATAATATAGCAAATGCAATATATATTCAACCATCAACCAACTAAATACTCATTCATATTCTCATTTATATTCAATGAAATGGTTTTCACTCTAAATCATATTTGATTTATTTACATTGGATTTTATCAACATTCATTCTCAATTAGTTTATATTTACTAATTCATATTCAAGTTGGTTCACTTCCAAATCAAATTCAATTCTATTCAAATTTATTTACTTTCAATTTGAATTCAATTTCATAGCTTCCAATTTCATTAACACTTAATGAATTGCATACAATCAACTAACAATCATATAACAACCAATGTATATTAATTTCAATCAAATTCCTTTGCTTATATTCATTCTCATTCAATTTATTCAACTTCCAATAACATTTGATTTCAATGAATTAACACCTATATTCATTATTCCATATCAACTTAATTTACATTTAATTGATTAACATTCAATCCATTCATTCAATTCAATTCAATTACAACAGTTGAATTTTATTTATATAACTCAAGTTCATATTTATTTGATTAACATTTAATCCATTAATTCAATTCAATTTCATTCAATATCTCTTAAGTTATACTCCATTTAACTTGAAATTCACCTTTATTTACAACTCATATTCATAAATATATTCATATAGTTTCACTTCTTATATATATAAGTTTATTTCACAATTGTAAATCACTTTAATTATAATTCAATTCTTATAATTCTTCTACTTATACAATTATTCTTTTATTTAGATTATTCAAACAACCTAACAATCAACTTATATACACTTTAATAATTTTGAAAAATTATTCCTTTATATATAAAATATAATCAAGGTAAAATTATTTCATTTACTCAATTTAAAACAATACTGTGTCGAATTGTTCTGTACAAGTGTTTAGAGATCCCTATCAACAACGTTAATTACTCGTATTAACCAGAATCTATATACCACTCAACAAACCAATCATCACAATATAAAACGATTTCATATTCACTAACAAATACGCTCTCATAGCTATTATTACACTCAAACTCATTCTAGAGTACTGCTGACTCTATCTCTAATGAATTATACCCAACAGAACCATGGTTGTCGCTTAACCATAAGCTCTGATACCAAATGTAACGTCCCGGATATTTTCGACTTTCGAAAATTCAACATCGATACTCACTTTATCGACTACCGAGAAATCGAAGGCCGAAAACCCGAAATGTTATGGGTTTTAAAAAGAATTTAAGAAAAGAAAAGGTAGAAAAGAAGGTAGAAGATGGAGGGAAAAGAAAATAGATAATTTTAAAATAGAAATTAGAGAGAATAGAAAATGGAGGGGGAGAGAAAATAGAAAATGTTAAAATAGAACGGAACAGAAAACAACAGAACAACATCAGAATCTCACCATTCGCAGCGGAACAACATATAATAATAAGTGAATAATCTTTAAACAAAGAACTATATCAGTTATTACATTATATACTTTACATCATATCATCATCAGAGTGTACAACAACAACAAACAGTGCAGCGGAAAAAGAAATACTATATAAACTAGTAATACGTCATGCCATCCAGCTTGCCTCCAGCAACTCCAGAATATCCAGAATATCCTGATAAACCTTAACTCTTGACTGCCCGTGTGGAAATTGGTGGGCACCCAGAGTTTAGGAAGGAAAACAATAAACTCCAAGTCAGTCATGTGACTAGTGTGAGAACTCAAAACAGTTTATTTATCTTTAAAATCAAAATAGAGGAATATTTTTAAATTCAATTCGCAATGCTTTTAAAAATGAGACTACCATAAGACCTCCTGCCACACACACAATGCAAACGCAGACTTGGAGAAGATTTCTCCTTATGATAGTCAAAGATGCTTGATACGCATTAAAATCAAATCAATTTTGATATTATTATTAGTGCATAGTGTATAAAACAATTTCGAAAGTAGAATATAAATCTTAGCCAGCATAGGTACCATTATATTATGCCTACTAATAGCTACCATATTAGATGGCAGGTTCTACAACTAAAACCGTACAAGTCACGTATTGTTTCTTTGGATTTCCAACGAATGATCAGGCCAAGGAACTTCCCATTGCCACATGAGAATGCCTCTGGATGGACATCCCCGAGAACCAAACCGGATCTCTACCAACACAAGGCCGGGTTACCCCTAACTGAGTAACAACTGACCGAATATGCCATCCCCCGGTCCTTTGGGACCTTTCACCGAGCGCTCGCAATCAATTCACACAATCATAACAAAGTGTTTTCAACATGAGTAAGTATCTGGGCTCCATACCATGATACCACCCTTTTCCAGAAGGAAATGGACACATCCTAAAGGGTGCTACCCCTCATAACCTTGCCGCATCTTTCCTGTTTTGACCACTCACGGGGTGTGAGGCTCGACGAAGTCACGTCCACAAAAACATACTTTATACAAAAGCCATGCTTTGGGTCAACAAATGATCAACACAATGATCACAAGGATAGACGATCAAATAAACGATCCTATCACAAATAATCAACACAATGATCATTTCAGCATCACTCAGCATGTCACATTACCAAATTGGGAATATATCGCTGATAACATTCAACTACATAACCTCTGAGCTCGTACGTCTCAGAGAAGGGTGTTAAGCTAAAAGAATAAATTCTCCGCCACCAACAGAAATATATTTGAAAGAAATCGGCTTTATATCTCAATTTGTAACGTCAGACATACAATCCATACAAGTCCGTTCCGGGCTCGAACAGAACCGAAGGCACTTACAAAGAAGTCCTTGCAATCCGAATATTCACAATCCTGATCGGATTCACCATCACATATGGAGAACTCAATACCGTAGCTACTCGGTGCAGAGTCAATCGACAGGTCATCCTATCGCTTTTGCAAATACCGGGTCTTCAACACCGATCTTCAATGCAATTCACAACGACGTATCACATATTCAGAATGGGTTATACGACCCCATGGTCCTTTCCCGGTTAACCCGAATAGTGAGCGCTTATTCAAAAATAAGTGTAGCATTCAAATTCAATCAAATCACATCAAATACCCATTCAAAGGGAAATATTGATAGTCGGCTATTGAACTATCAATGGATATGCACACATCACCAGATTCCAAATAATTTTCCAAATTATTTATTTTCCAAAATATCTTTACAAGATATTAAATTTCAATACTTCAAAAATAAATCAACATTTATTTTTAAACCCATTTTCCAATTTCATTTATAAATTCAATAGTGAATTTACATTCCAAAGTATTCATGAATATACGATTTCAATTATTCATTTCAATTTATCTTCTAAAAGATAAATTCTCTAGTATTCACTTTATATTGGAAAACATTTCCATACTTATTTGTTCATAAGTAATTCACAAATTTTATCTATTTTCAACACTTAGAAAATATTCAATATACTTAAATCGAGATTAAGTATATATTTCATTCTTTAAGGGAATCATGCTCTTAAACATATTTATTTGGGCCAAAACGAATGTTGCGTAAAACATCGTTACGACAACCCAAAATCACTAGTATAGGGATTCGAATTTAAAAATAGATATATAAATCCCAATACTATACAAAACATTTCCTTTCGGAAATCATTTACTATAACCATAGTGTTATAGTCCACATTTCCTTTTATTTCTCGAAAATGTCTATTTCAACAATGAATGTTGAAATCTATGGTTTCGAATTTCAACACCTTTTAAAACATCGTTAGGTCGTTTTAATTCTATTTAAAACATCACATTCTAAATAATTTCTTTAACATCTTATTCACTATCAAAAACGTGAATATACTACGTTAACAATTTCATTCTTTTATACATTTCATTTTAAAGGATTATTCACAGTCAAAAATGTGAATATAACTCCATAAATAAGTTATAAGCATTTACTTATCAAAATAAGTCTTTTGCGAATTTGTAAAACAACGTTTATAAATTCCATTTCTATTTATTTCATAACTATTTCCTTTATAAATCTCCTTTATTAACCTATTCGATTTATAACTCAATTATAAACTAAAGGTTCATATTATAAGTTAAATACTTATAATTTATTCGTTCACAAAAATCGTTCCTTTGAACTTCATAATTATAAATCTTATAACTTATAAGATTCAATTATTTATCCAAAACCATTCTTTTAATAATTTCACAAATTTTATAAACCTACTGTTTAAAAATTCCATTTATAACTTCACAGTTTATAATTCTATAAATTTCATTCAATTTATGAAATTCATTTTCACTTCATTCAAACACTTATAAAAACTCGTTTTATAATTTCAATATTTCAATTTATAAATATCCATTTATAAATCTCTTAATATAATTCAATTTATATTATTCTTTTAAAACGTCTTTAATCTCTTTTATTATTTCACCATTTTGATTCATAAAATAATTAAATTTTATAAATCCTATATTTAAACTTTTCACAATAAATTCTAAAATATCTCGATTAAACTATTTTATAACTCAATAGCATCATATTCTCAAAAATCAGCTTTTAACTGTATTTCACAAAAACCATAATTTTATAACTTTAAAAATTATAACGTTTATATATTTATAATGGATCAAATCCAAAACTATTTTATACTTCAAAAATTACTTTAAAAATCATTTTAAAATCCCAAAATCTGGGTCCAATGATGTTACACACCAAATAGTCAATCACGACTACAACGATATCATATATCGATATGATAATCCATCAAATATCAAAATATCTGAAATCAAATAAAAACTGTTGAGGAATCCTGTTGGATCCCTCCAACCTGTTTTCCTGCATCCAAAAACATTAGCACAATACCAATTTCGCTCCAGTACGAAATTATCGCGGTATATGTTTTTATTAAATATTATCCGCTTAATAACGGCGCAATAGGGTCTCATCCGCTAAAAAATACGGGAAATCAACAACTGCAATATATACATATGCCAATATATATATATTGATATTATATATAATACCAATTTCACTGTTTATGAAATATTCGCGGTATATGTTTTTAATAAATAACATCCGCTTACTAACGGCGTATAATGTCTATTTTAACAATCAATAGATATCAATCAACATTCAAACATGCATTCAAATATTTTAAATCTAACTATTTAAAATAAAATCGAAACTGATTCGATTGAGTGAGAAGTTCTCACCTTGATTTAAATTCCGTTTTAGCGATTTATTTCGAATAAAATTAAACGGACGTTTAATTTTACCCAAAATTCTCACTAACTCCAAACGACTCCAAACCAACTCCATCGCGTAATGCTCGTCCATACGATTCCAACGCAATTGGTTTCGCGCAGTTTCGACTTCGTATGAAAAAGTTATGAATATTTGAAGTTTATACAAATTTTTATTCACAATTTACAACAACTTTTTATTTTTTTTTAAACTCAAACCATTCCAGGCCGTTAGATCACACTTTGCTTCATCACCACCCTAGAACGCAACTCCTTCTCCCTCACGTATCTTCTACAGGCCGAGCACGAACAAGAAACCCATACTCCATCAATACTAGGGTTAGGAATTCGAGCCACCACACGCCACTTGAACACGATCAGCTTGCTCCACGTTGAAGGGCTCACCCACGTGCACCTCCGCCCCCAGACCGCACCCACTCGGCCACCCCCCTCTCTTCGAAATGCGTGAGCAAGCCGGCCACTTCAAACCCCGATTGCAGCAAATCCATAGCTCCGTTTCCAATCACAACCGTTGATCTTGTAGATCTCTTCATGCTCTTCAATTCTCTAGTTGAAAGTTGTTGGTAAATGTCGATGGATGGGGAGATAATCGAGGTGGAAGTTCATGAATTTCTGGCCGTTGTTTATGGGGTGGCGGCTACATGTTTAGGGTTTTAGTTTTTTTTTTCTTTTTTTTTTCTAAAGGGTGAGGGCTATTTATAGAAGAAAATTCGAACACTATTCATCCGGAAATTTCGAACTCCGATTTACGCGCCGAAACTGACGTACCTAGGGTTTATCCCGCGTTCCGGACACAATGGAACAGGTATCGGAAGCTAATTCGGAAGTATGTGCGAGTTATGGCTGAAAACGCTCAATTTGAATTAAACCGATTTAAATCGATTTCTAGGCGTTTTAATTTGTACCGGACAAACGGTAAATCCAATTGACTTGAAATTTGAAACCTTACAATAATATCACATTACGGATCCGATGAAACTGGTTTCGTCGAAATCCGAGACTTTTTGAAAAATGGCTATTTTGACTCGCCAAATTTAAATTAAAAACGATTCGATGCGTTTCGAGCTGCCACGATCAAACGATAACTCCGATTGACACGAAAATTGAAATCCGGTAATAACTAACTATTACGGATCCAATGGAACTGGCTTCGTTCAATTCTGAGACTGTTCAAAAATTGGCTATTTTACAGTCGATTATTAAATATTAAAATATTCAATTTTCACAAATTAATTTTTAATTCGATTTTAAAAGTTCTAAAATATCATTCTAACTCCAATATGATAAAATAAAATTTTACAAATCATTTTCTATCATATTTAACTCAATTTTCAATTATTTCCATAATTTAACATATTAAATTGTCGATTTAATTATTCAATTAAATCCAATATTTCAAATAAAAACTTATTCGACTTATAAATTCACTTATTAATATTTAAAATTAATTAAATATTCAAATTTTAATTTCTAAAAATCCTGGGTCGTTACAAATAGTTAATGAAAAAAATTTAGAATTTATGGTCAAATTTGTACAAAAATTAGTCACAACTCTAGATAGTATCAAAAACACAACGCTAAATTTATATAAATAAAAAAAATCAGTTTTGTTAACTGATTTAATAAGGTTGTTGCAATGAACATATCAGTTTATACTTGGTTTTGAGTATAAAAAACTGAGGGGGGTCACCCACTTGACAATCAATAGATTCGCTTCCGAATGTAAACATGTTTCCCACAAACAGTCTAGATGCAATTTTTCACAGTGTTATCATAATTCAGTAGCGTAACAAACAGCAAGGGTGAAAAGTTTAGATAGTATTCTTGGTTTATAAAATAGCAAATTAACGAAGTATCAAGCTGATTAAACTCAAAAATTTGGATGGTGTAAAAGTTATAAATGGAAAAAACAAGTTGGAAACTCATGCTATCAATTTTTTCAGCACAATGTGAATAAGTTCCACATGTTAATGTATCATCTATAAGCCATCATGTCATTGCCTAAGTATAATCTAACCTTTATTGATGATGCTACATGAGCAACAGCATGAGTGAGAAGGCCACCACCACCGGCTGGAATGAGACTAAAATGACGCAGTGTTCCTTTCAAAGATTCAAACTGCAATGAATAAACAGCTCAAATTAAGTAAAATTTGGATCACATCAGTATGATTGATCGGTATAACTTGGTGTTGATAAACTGATACATCATTCACATAGGTTGCTATAATAAACAATTTAAGTAAAATATGGATTACACCAGTATGATTGATAAGTATAACTTGTTGACGCCTATTTTAGAGCTAAGCCCTTCATTTGTAACTTTTTTCGGTATTGATCCTCAAGTCCATCAATTATAACTTATTCGATATTGATCGTACATTTTACCTTTGCTGGTTGGTTCATAATAACATGTTTCAGTTATGATATCTTCCCCTTGATTGGAACAATTATATTTATTTGAAAGACAACATTAACAAAAAAAAAACAATATAAAGATTCCAGGACAAATTTCAGCAAGGGTAAAGCATAGATAACTTGTCAACAGATAACATTTCTTACTAGCTAGCAACAACTATGTAATTTCGCCTGAGAATAAAAAAGTTAAAGCAAGCAAATGTGGCAACAGCAAAGTAGTTTATAACTGCAGCAGTTTGCATAAACATACCTTTTGATTTAGCTGCATAGGTGTGTCAGTGCCATGGTTTACTGCTTCTTCAGGAAGAGATGCAAGTACCAAATCTATAAGTGAATCTTTATCTATTCCATCTAGAGAATTATGCAATGCTTCTACTTCGTCTTTGAAAGGCAATCCACTACTAAGAGCGTTTTTCAATGCAAGAGTACCCTAGACAACAAATACAGAACGAAATATTGCACGCGTTAAAATTATTTGTGTTTGTTGTTTGTTTAATTATCATATTATTATTTTTTCCTTCAGGGAATAGACAGAAAACGGTATGAAACTTCAGTGAAATGAATAATAGGTTTACCAAAGCAAGTTTGTGAACTGAATAATTCTGGCGGGCTTCTTCAGACCTGGCATAGAAAGCCATGCACAATGCGCTTATCTACAAAATACAAAAGGCAGTCACAGTGAAATGAAAAAAGGCTACATTTTGGACACCAAAAGATGACCAATCATCAATTTTTCCTATCTGGCATGGAGATTACCAAGTAGATTTATAAAATGTAATCATTTTTCTATAGCACCAGCAATGCATGCAAAGGCAAGTTTTTACTATCCTAGCAAATAACAATTTGAATGTTTAAAATGTCGCACTTTGATTTGAAATTCTCACGACCAGTACCATTCAATTTTGAAAGTCATATCAATTAACGTACCAAAGTTGCAAAGTTACAATTGGATATAAGTTCAAGCAAATATGGTAGAAGTACAAAGTTGAACAGCGAGTTTTCATAAGTTAAGAGCAAAATTGAATATTATTTCATATTCTGGAATCTGGATAGCTAACATGGAACAAGCCACATTTGCTCTCTCGTCCACTTGTACGCTGAAGTAGATTGGAATTTAATGTGCATCGGTGAAGATTTTTGATTTGAAAATTGATGTTGGTGTTCGGTATAAGTATCAAGTTCTAGCTACCTTTCTGATACATTTTGACCTTTTTGAAAGAGTGCTCCATCATTAACTCTTGTTTATCCAAGCAAGCAATTTAACCTAATTCTCTTTGGCTCAAACGCGTAGTAATCCTATTTGGTATAATTTATATTTTAAGTCCCAAGCAGGTCTATCGCATTTAGTTATACCTGAACCAAAGGACATCGCAAATTTGTTTAGCATAATATAATGACAATGCAAACCATACATTTGTGTCTGCTTCAGAAATTTTTTCTATGAGATGCTTTTTCCCTTGCAATTGTTGCAGCTAATTCTGTTTTTGCTAAATCTTGAACCTTTTTTAGCTGCGTATTAGCTTCTTCATCCTACAAGCGCACAGAAATAATTAAAATATTGATTCATGGTTCGCAAAAGATATTAGATACAAAGAGGATACAAACATATGACTCTTACCTTCCGTTGTAATTCCTCTTGAAGCTTCTGCTCAGCTTTTTCTTGAAGTAACTTGATTGCAGCTTCTGCCTTTGCCTTTTCTTTCTTCAACTCCTGGGACAAGTAAAACTAGTGATAAGTAAAATGTTTCATGAATACATTGTACTATATTAAAAGATCATATTCACTAAACAGGGATGCCATGCACATAGCTTGGTAATAATGCATATACATTAGGCCTATAGTTTTTCAAATTTCATAGCAAATACATCAATGGTTTATCCATAGTATAAAATGCATCAAGTCAAATTGTGGCCAGATACTACTTTTGTTGTTAATTGGTCATGCACATGTCATGTGAAAACTATATGCAAATAACATCCATGTTACTCTTCAGTATGCAGATATAATAAGAGTTCAATTTCTCTGGATAATAACATGCTCATATTTTTGGAGAAGTGTGAAGTTTGCAATGTTTTAAAAAGCGCAACACTAGGCGCACCTCAAGGTTGAGGCATTTAAAATATTGCCAAGACATGAGACATATTGTATGGCTGTCGATAAATATATGAATTTGTACCTTTCCCTCTTCAGCAAGTTTAGCAACTACCTTTGATAATTCCTGCAGTCGGGAAGTCAAAATATGCTCTAATCCTTTAAGAACAAATATCAAAGTGTATACTAAATGTGGAACAGAGAACTATTAAATAAAAAAATAAAATAAGATTTGTGTTAGTTATTCAGTCTTTCCAATCATATAAATAAAATATGATGACCATTTTCTCAATAAAATATGATTGTTTGTACTCAAAAAAATTATCGTACCAATAAAAAATTACTTGTAATAAGCATCTGGTTTCTAATTATCTAATAACAATTGAAACTTGTCAAGATTGCAGTTAACTCTACTACTAGAATAAAATGCATGTTACTTTTATGATAGATTTGCATTAAGAGTCCAATATAAGTATATAACAAACTGACCTTTCTTCTATCAGATGTTAATTGAGGAATGGTCAACCGTATAGCTTCTCCATCATTATTCGGAGTTAAACCAAGATCTGAATTTACTATTGCCTTTTCAATAATTTTCAAGCTAGATGTAAAATTTTGAGTTAGTAAAAGTAATAATGATATAAATATTAAAAAATAATAATAATGCATGTCTAAAAGTAACAACTCCTCAAGTTAATTAACCTTGATTTGTCATATGGTTGCACAAGTAGCGAACTACCATCTGGAGTACTGATTTGTGCAATACTCTTCAAGCTAACTTGTTATAATACTTGTGTGTGTATAAATGATATTAGGCACCAGCATCAAATTCCCACACAAAAATAGACGTATTATAACACTATAGATTATCGAAGATCATTGAGAGAAAATAAACACAATATAAGTTCAAATATATAGTATTTTCCTACTTTATGATTATAATCCTAATAGAAAATACCATTGTCGATGTTTTTGAAATTACATTATTGATAGCAGGTAAAGAATATATCGAATAGAGATGTATGGTTATTATAAGATAAAAATAGTTACTGTTGCTGTTGAATTTATAAAAAAGTGAAATATTAAAAAAAAATCTCTTTTCTTCTTTCAAGTGTGATGTTTAAAATTTATATTTCATAATAGATGATGTTCTAGAAAATATATGATTGATAGTACTCATAGAATATGTTATGAAGAGAAATGTGCAATTATTACAAGGTAAAATGTATGATTGTTATTTTATTTTTAAGTTCACTAAATTATGAAAAAATGGATATTGAACAAGTTTATATAGCAGAGGAATCAGAAGATAGTGTGAATATTAAAAGTGTTTTCAATATGCCACTAGTGATTTTAGCTAATTCCAGGTGAAGTTTGAATCTAACTTAATAATTCACTATTATAAACTTAAAGAACCAGTTATTTTAGAAAGTCCCAGATTTATAATACCTATAATTATACAATATATGCAATTGGTCATACTAGATGTGTTGGACTAGCCATTAAATTTGCCTTATAACCGGCTTTGCCCACTACGACAAGCAAATGATTTTTTTCAAGTAACTTAGTTTTATAAAAAACAAAAAACAAGTATAGCGACTTACCCAAAGGGGGCCAATTATTATGGTATCCTCACTAGGGTCATATTGCTCCTAAAGGGTGATCAAAGACTCAACAAAGTGTTATTTAGCATCACTTTCATTTCATGCACATGTGTGCTCTTCCATGATGGCTCTTGTGAGGCGATCCCTTTGAGCACCATGCTTGGCGATCGCTTCTTCATTGGGAGGGAACATCTGTCTGAGCCATGTCACATGCGCTCCTAAAAAGAACAATGCACCTAATTTCAATCCATTTGCATGGTCCCTTTGAATTTGGCACCTTTCTCATCCAGCATGCCTTCTGAGTTTACAAATCGGTTACCAAATGCAAGCCTTATTATGTTGTTGAATGCCATGCTTGATAGATGGTTTCTTACTACCAAAGACCTTGCAGCATTCTCTAAAAGTTGTTATAGAAATTTGGGTTTAGAATGAATAAACGTATACGATTTGAAAGCCACAGCAGCTAGTTTACATCTTAGTGCATACCAAAATTAAAGAAATAGGTGTTGAAGGACAATATGTGCAAATAACAACAAGAATACATAATTTAACATGTATTGATAGTCCTTCACTTAACATTTCACGGATTTTTTTGTAACCCTGAAAAGGATTTTTTTTCATTTATTTGGAGTGGACTGAGACTAAATTAATCTAATACGAGGACAAATTTTTCTGATATATTTATCATTGAGAAATCTACAGTTACCAAGCATCTAGCCACTGAGAAAGGGTAGCTTCAAATAATGATGGATGATCTGAGATTACCAGCCTATAAAAGAAATACTCATTTTTAATCAATTTTTAGCACTATCTGTCTGGTTTTAGAAATCTAATTAACTCACTAACACAATGACATATATCTAAATAGTTGTAATTGTACCCTTCGGTAATTAATGAGTGAACTAATATAAATGATGCTACTTATCGAGAACCCCCGTAGTGCAAAATGATACTCAACCACTAAGCTTTAAAAAGCCACTTCTATTTTATGTAAGTCGGTGAATGATTGATAACCAATGTGTCAAGCATGAAAAGATAAGCCGTTACAAATCGGCAACCACTCTGAAGAGAATGTAATCAACAAACAAATAAGTAAAGAGTAGGTGTTGCAGGTAACACACCATTATAATAACTAGTACTCCGCTACTTACCAATGAGAGAACTTGTTATTAATAATTTCAAGTTAAAAAATAATATTTTAAAGAATAAGCTACTGATATCAATCCACCCCTGGTTCTACAGCAAAAAAATACATCAAATTAATTGAAATTGGAGACATAATCCATTGGCAGAGAACAACCATGATTTGCTTTATTTCCATATATACGGGGTTCATATTCACTATGGAAACCTCCATTCTTTAGCTCAATCGGTAATAAAAATAGACTAAGTTTTTGCCCATAAATGACATTAGGAAGTAACTTTGGGTAATGCAGCAGATGGCAAAAGAAATTAGATTGAGTATATTAAGCTTTTATCACTGCACAAAGTGGTCAAAAGCCAAATATTTTGATTAATATAATGAATTGATTATCAAACTCGAATTGGAACAATTATAAATGAATGCTGTAGAGATGATTTTAATCAACAAAATTACTTATCTTCGATTTTCATTCCTATTATTAAAACTTTTGTGTAGCATGCTCAATATGCACATGCATGCACAATGTAAAGATACAAGAAACGAAAGAATATTTATGCAACTTTAAAATGGTTAAAAAAATATAAAAATGGGTGAAATGCATATATAATACAAATACAATATAATGTGGTAATTTCGTTTTAATATTGGTTTTAATGTGTATTGGGGATTGAACCGAAAACATTTATGGATTGCCCGATACATCTAGCAGCAAACATAGTGAAATGTCTTGCTATATACCAGCATCACCATTGAACAACGGTTATTGGCAATCAGTGAACTATGTACAATTGGTATTCTTTATTAGTGGTAGAGAAAATTTTGGGCAGGTAATGGTGGAAATAGCACTGCATTAATAGAATTAAGCATTGTTGTAAGCCTACGCTTAAACAGATAATTCTCAACTAATTACTAAATATCATCACAATGGATATTAACACAAAAAAGAAATTGCCTGGAGACAGAAAGGCTAAATAATAGGGAAATAGAAATAAGAATACCTTGTTGCGTATAGAATCTAAAAAAGATTCAACCATAGCAGTAACTTCATCCTCCTGAATCGACCTCAGACCTTCCTACCTCTTTGGTGAAAACAACTCCAAATTACAAACCTTCCTAACCTTAACATAGCGCATACCATAATCTTCCCAAATCAAATCTTTCCCATCTCTATTATACCGAGCCGCCGACCTATTACTCCATCAGTTTGCAAGAACCTAACTGTGCTCCTTCAACACCACCTTCGCCGGCTCAGAACTCAACACGACCATATTCATAGTCGTTTTGAACCAAACTGACATGATTGGGTCGTACTTCTTAGACCATTAGAAAAAATTTAGCATGAAGAATCGGATTTGGTATCGTGTGAACTCAAATAATGGCAAACTCCAGCGCAATGTCTCTTTGAATAACAGATGAGGTGCAACAGCTATAGTTTAACTTTCAAGCGACGTCGACTAGCTCCAATATCAGGTCTCGATTTTGGGTGCTTAACCGATGAAGAAGATTTATAAAAAAGGGGATCTTTTATTTTGGGCGAAGTTATTTGGCTGCTAGGAGAAAATATAGGAGAAAAGAGGGAAATAATTAAAAAAATAGGCGGCCACCAAAATTTTGTTGGAAAGCTCGCTTCAAAAAGCATTACTTATTCAAACTCATTTGTTAGTAAAACAAACTAAAACAAAGGATAACGCTATGGGATAAAGCGTTATCTATTAGTGTTATAAAAAGTAACTTTTCTTGTAGTGAGAGGAACGCAGCCAATAGGAGCAAGAACCCTGTCACACATCGTGGTGGTTCCAAGTCATTTCAGCATCACAGAGAGGACTTGGTATATTTATTAATTACGATAATAATTTAAAGATTTTAAGTTCTAAGTTGTAGATAATGTAACAATTTATATACATAATATATATGTATATGGACATATATATTTCAGGAGAGATAGCGTGGTGGTGCTTCTGTGAGTTACTGGGATGTTTTTGCGCATACTCATGCGTTGAGCCAGGTCGACGAAGAAGGCAACGTTTCATACTCCTGGGATCACGATGCCAAAGCGCAGTCCGCATATGTAAGTAACATAATGACTTAACACTTATATAAGTTAATTAAAATAATGTTATCTAAATTCAACTTATTTTGCATAACAACATAAGTTTCAGCAAGCATGGACTTCCATTCTCGAGGGCTCTGGGCGCGACGAGTTGACCGCCGACGCGGAGGACGTAATTTTTGAGTCTGTCATGGATCCAGCGGCACATGTCAAACGCTATGATTTTGGGAATCAATCGGCAATAACTTTAACTTAAATTTTAAAATAATCATTCTGAACCAACTGTTGCACATTGTGATGGATTATAATAAACACGAATTACAATTATTAAACACTGATAATTTAAATTTTATTTACAGGCTAAGACGGCTCAGATTGAGTATCAGAGTGCTCAAGATAAGGAGGAGATTGCACAGCTCAGAGCCTAGGTCGCCACGCTCGAGGAACGCAATATCCGCACCGAAGCCAAGACGGAGGAGCTGAACAGGTGTCTTACGGAGTTTATGGAGCAATACGGCCGTTTTCCGTCTTCTGGTGGTTCTGGAGGAGAGTGATTTCAGGTATGATTTGATTTGTTTTGCTATGGACATGTATATTTGGAGAGTGTGAGGATTTGATACATTCTGATGTTTTGGATGTTGGTTTGGACGTGATTTTTGAGATGTTGACGTAGTAGTTTGGATATTGTTGGATGTTGATGTTGGATTGGACGTTTTGTTGGATGTTGATGTTGGATGGTTTATGTTATTTATGTTGATTTGTATTGTGTATATTGATTAGTATATATGCTTATTACTTAAATTTACTATTATGATTGATTATATGTGAGATATGTTGTTGTATATGTGCTCGCAATTGAGCTTTTATGAGATATACGGTGTTGGAGGTGGCTGGAAGCATGCATTGTTGGTTCTGTAAAAAAAAACACCCAGATTTCCAACGTCCTCCAACGTCCACCAACGGCTTACTGGCACAATTATTCCAACGTCTACTAACGTCCTCCATCGGATTTTCCAACGTCTTCCAACGTCTCTCCAACGTCCAATTTGGTCAACATCTTCTTCCACGTGGACAATCTGAGCGTTGGAAGACGTTGGTATAAGCGCGTTGTTTCCGTTGGAGGACGTTGGACGCCGTTGAAATGTATACCAACAGCGTTTCCAACGTCTACCAACGGCTTTCCAACGGCCTCCAACGTCTGGCCGCCGTTGGAATACACTGTGTTTCTTGCTGTGAACGGGTGGAATAATGGGCTGGGCTAAAATAAATGGTTTATAAAAAATGAAGTGAACTAGTTTAAAATAGAATGAATTGCAGAGTAAGCCTTAAAAGTAATACATGAATTATATGAAATTACAGAAACGAGTTACTGCTTATGCCCTATTGTCACAAAGTAATTTGTGGTGGCGGTATAACACATATGAAAGAGCATTTAGCAGGACAAACAAACGGTTATGGTTGAAAATTATTCATTTTGTGGGACAAATCAACCGTATGCTGTTGAACCATCAAATAGTCAGGACGAACCATCGCCCTTTGATAATACGATGACGACATTTTTAAGTTCGTATCAGATGCAACAATATGCTTTCCAGCATATTATAATCCGACATAAGATGAAGATAGCGACGGACAAAATTTATCGGATGCTCAGAAAAATAGTTTTTGTTACTAAATTTTATGTTGTATATTTTTTTTATCTTCTATGTAACTTAAATAATTAAACGTAATTGACTATTATTATTGCATATTTGTTTGTTATTTATTAAAAAATACCAAAATTGACAAAGCAGAATTAAAGACCGAAAATTTAATTTTTTCTATTGACCGAAATGGAAATGGAAAACGAGACTTCAAACCTAGGCACACATATTGAAAATTAGTTCTATACCCACACAAAAACATTTATATGCAAGATATATGTTATTATTTTAAGTTTCACAATTTGTTTTTAATTAGTGTTTACATATAGAATTATCTCAATTGGCGTGGGTTATTTGGAGCGGAAATTTCGATAGACATGAACAACCACCAAGTTCACAATCATGGCATATATTACCCCAAAACATAAACTGCATATAATACTTACATATGATTGAATGCTCAAGGACTGTTAAGGCTACAACTGTGCATGTAATCAATGAGTCATTGGTTCAGGAGTTCTGCCTCTAGCCTTGGGCACTGCTCATCTGGGCTTGGTTGAGGTTCCAATAGTCATTATCATTTTTGCTATTGTAGTTTACTACACCTATTCCCTTCTCTTTGACTGTTATTGTTCTGCTGATCCTTCTATTGGGCAACTACACTTACATGGACGTTGGTAGCAGTAACCTTCATTAATTCCTTCTAAGTATAAATCTATATTATAACACAACAAGAATCACAACGCCTTAGGATCCTCAGTTCATCGTTATATTAAATAGAAGTTGGTGTATTGTGACGACCGCCCATGACTCCAGCACCAAAACTAGAGAAAAGAGCGCTGAAAGGTATGCCAGGCAGCCATGGACGATAGTCAGGGTAAAATAAAACAGAAGCTCCATCGTATAACTCACAGCGCATGGATAAAATACAATAGAGAAATATATAGTGAAGCTTCATAACAGAAAATCATCATATAAGCATCATAATAGTTTTATACAAACATGTGAATCATCCATACATCAAAGCCTCACTACATAACACTCAATCAAATACAGCAGCGGATACCCAGTACATATAGGAGATAATATGCAAAAGCCTCCTGCTCGTCTTCGTCGCCAACAACTAGATCTCGAAGAACAGCACCTGTCACCTGCTACCTAGTCTGCCCATCCCAACATGGATGAACAGCCCAAGGTAATAAGAGGAGACATAAAACCTTGAGTCAGACAAAGTCTTAGTGAGCAGTAAATCAACTATCAAACATACCAAAAGAGCATAAGGGATAAAAGGAATAGGAACCAAACCATCCCACTCCACCTCTCTCTACAGTGATAGCCCCCAGACACACACTAAGGAGAAGCAAGCATAACATAGCAGACAATTAAGGTAAAGCAATAACCACTCGAGTCAAGGACGATGTTTTCCAAATACAAACCCCCAAGGCCTAAACCAAGATCAGATAAGCACCCAGAAAACACCGCTCTTGAGGCCGAATGATGATACAACCAAACGTCCAAACATCCATGACTCTGGCTATCACTGTTATCATTGCTTTGATTTCACCGTTAGTTGAATGACCACCTGTCAAGGGCTAATGGTAACCCCGGTTCTAGACATAGCTCCGCACGTCATCGTGACCCGTGCCTAGGACTTACCTACTCTGCCCAGAGTACTCAACTACCTACCTGTAGTCTTTTGGGTGTCCCGACTACCTACCTGTAGTCGTTATGGGCGCCCCATGTACTCTTGCTTTTGAGCATGCTAGAACCTTCAACAACGATGAGATCTAAACCTCCTAGTCATCCTCCTCGACAACTATTCTCATACTAGCTCAAGCTACCTCTCGAGCAATCCATTATCAACCAACTCGAACCATCCCTCGAATTATCAATATGCTTGGAATGATCCCTGCCTGGATTACGCCAAGTCTACATCACATCATACTTCGCTTTATCACACCATAGCAAAGTCTCAATTCAACAACATGGTTTGCCCCATCGCATCGTGGCAAAGTTCCATCTCAACATCATTCAATCCATACATATGAGCTTCAACATCCACTACATATGTCTTAAGCAGCTTTCACCATTCAAGAGCCTTCTTCCGTAGCTTTTGAATCGTCTTTGACCATACTTGTCCAAATCTATCAACTAGATAACTCATTCACAACAATCAAACAAGGCAAACATTAATCCAAACAAATAAGTAGTCAATCAAGATCTAAATAGGCATTTATAACTAAAATGGCAATTTCGTAAATAAATGAGCATAGATCTAACATACATGAATCATGGGTTTTTGGCATAGATCTAACAAATATAAATCATGGGTTTTGCCTCTACAATTAGATAAATGAACTTGCAAAGGTAAACATCTTCATAAGTAATGGATCTACACTTGGATCTAAGGAAGAATGCATAAAATCACTATCTACAACACTCCAACAAACCATCAATCCAATACACTCCTTTGGGTCCGCGTGAGAGATAACTACCACTCACCGAATCACTCAAACACTTCAAAAACTAATCACTTCAGATCTGGACAGCGAAGATCCAAGCTTGATTCGTCGAAATTCCGCTTGAAACGATGAAATCTCGCTTCAACGGATGAAGATCTTCAACTTTGGTCCTTGAATCTTCGATCTCGATCTTCGATCTTGGATGGATGTTAGAACTAGATTGGAATGGAGAAAAGAAGATGAAGAAATGTTGTGGTCGAGTTTCCAAAATGGCAGCACTTCGTCGCTTCAAAAACCGGTGCCAAAAAGTGAGCCAAAGCCCTCTATTTATAGGCAGATCACCCCCTTAGGTCGCCTGGCCCTTAACTCGCGTGCTCGGTTTTAAGTCGTTGCCGACCTAAAGATCCCCGACCTAACTTAAGTCGGTGCCGACCTATACACTCCAACGACCTAACGGCCTAACCAACCCAGAGTCATACGAGCTAATAAACACGGCCGACCTATTTCTATGTCGACCTAAAACCATGCCGCCCCTAACGACTTACGACCTAAGACACACATGACTCAACCGACCTTACGTCCTTCGACTCATCCGGTCCTACGACTTAACTCGTTCAGATCCTTAAGTCGCTTGCGACATAGCGACCTAACTCGTAAGTCGTTCACACATCCTTAGCGACCTAGTAACCCACGCGACTTAACACTAAGTCGCTCAACCGACTTAACACGAAGTCTCCCACGCGACTTATCTACATACGCGGTTTAACACATACGACTCAAGCACGAGCCGACCTAACCAAAACAACAACCCTAACTCTAAGTCGCTCATGCGACTTAACTCAAATCGACCCAACACTCTTAGGTCGCTCCAAAATGCCTCCGACCTAACAACCATACGACCTAACCCCCTTAGGTCGTTAACTCCACTAACTCGCCAGCATGCTATCCTCACTAACCCGCTAACTTGTTAGCTCGTCCCAGCCCCTAAGTCGCTAACTCCTTAAGTCGGCCATACCCTTAACTCGCCAACTTCTTAACTCGGCAACTATCCTATAGGTCGGTCACGACTCATCCCATGAGTCGTTCGCGACTCAATCCCCTAACACGCTAACTCGTCCAAACCCATAGGTCGCTCTACTCGACCTAACTCTCACACGACCTAAGCTCAAGTTGCCTACACGAGTTAACCTCCCCATACGACTTAGGCTAGGGATAAGACAAACAACACTAACGACCTGTAAATTTTACGATTTATCGACACGTAAAATACGGGTCGTTACATTCTCTCCCCCTTAGGAATTTCGCCCCCGAAATTCCAAACAAACAACAGCAATCAAAGCTATTCTGCATGCCTACCATCCATAACAATCAACAAACCATGCATCCAATTCTAGCCTAGCATGCAGAATTCTAAGATTAGAACAAAGTACAAATTCATGAGATGTCGAAGAGTTCAGGATGTGCTGCCTTCATCCTCTCTTCCTCCTCCCACGTACAGTCGTTAACATCATCACTCCATTGTACCTTGAGCAACGTAATCGTCTTCCTCCTAAGCTGTTTCGTGTTAGCTTCAACAACACGAAGCGGCCTACGGGGTCTTCTAACAACTGGATCAACCTCTAAATCTTCACAGCTATCAGCAGGAACCACAGTACTTGGGTCGTGCACATACTTCCGTAGATAAGATACATGAAAAACATTGTGCACTCCCGCCATCTTTTCCGGTAACTCCAATCTATAAGCGAGCTTTCCAATTCGCTCGATAATCGGGAATGGTCCAACAAATCTCAGAGTCAATTTCCCTTTCTTCCCGAATCTGATAACACTCTTCAATGGAGAAATCTTCACAAAAACCATATCACCTACGTCGAACTCCAAATCCTTACGACGATTATCGGCATAACTTTTCTGACGATCTTGGGCTGCCTTCATTCGTTGCCGAATGATCTCTATACAATTCGAAGTCTGTCGAATCATCTCTGGCCCAAGTATCAGCTTTTCTCCAGTTTCTAACCAACATGTCGGAGAGTTACACGGTCTTCCATACAATGCCTCATATGGTGCCATACCAATATTTGACTGATAACTGTTATTATACGCAAATTCCACCAAATGAAGGTGATCTTCCCATGATCCTCCGAAGTCCAAAACACATGCTCTGAGAAGATCTTCCAAAACTCGGTTGACTCTCTCGGTCTGACCATCTGTTTGGGGATGATAAGCTGTACTCAAACACAACTCGGTTCCCAAAACTTCCTGGAAGCTCTTCCAAAATCCACTAGTGAACAATGGGTCTCGATCGCTCACTATACTCTTCGGAACACCATGGAATCGAACTATCCACTTAACATAAAGCTCAGCCAACTTCGATGCAGTCCTAGTCGATCGAACAGGAATGAACCTTGCACTCTTGGTCAACCGATCTACTATGACCCAAATCCCTTCATTCCCTGCCCTGGTTCTAGGTAGACCATCGATAAAATCCATCGACACTTGCTCCCACTTCCATGTAGGAACCTCTAATGGCTGAAGTAATCCACTGGGCTTCCTCTGCTCAGCTTTCACCAACTGGCAGTTCATACACTTGGAAATAAAACTTCCAACATCTTTCTTCATACCTTCCCAGTAGTAAGTTCTCTTCATATCCCGATACATCTTATTTCCACCTGGATGAATCGTCAACTTCGAGTGATGACTTTCCCTCAGAACTTCATCTCTCAATCCATCAATATCGGGAACAACTAATCGTCCTTGCTTCCGAAGCCAACCCTCTCGATCGACCTTGAATCCTTTATCCTTCTCTGTGTCTAATCCGGATTCCAAATCACAGATAATCTTGACAAGCTTATCATCTCTCTTTTGGCTCTCGCCAATCCTTTCCACAAGAGTAGGTCTTATTGATAAGTTTGCCAAAATTTCAGGTTCCAATTCACATCTAGGCCTGAAGTCAAATCCAGCCAAATACTCGAGACTCTTCCATTCTAAAAACATGGCTCCCAAACCTGCATGTCTTCGACTTAACGCATCTGCCACTGCGTTACCTTTTCCCGGAGTATAGGCTATACCAAAATCATATGATGCTAAGAACTCTAGCCACCGTTGCTGTCGAAGATTCAAATCCTTTTGGGAGAACAGATACTTCAACGACTTATGATCTGTAAACAACTCGAAGCGAACTCCCAATAGATAATGTCTCCACATCTTCAAAGCAAACACAATCGCCGCTAACTCCAAATCATGAGTTGGATAATTCCTTTCATGCGGCTTCAGTTGTCGACTAGCATACGCAACAACTTTATCCTTCTGCATTAGCACTGCTCCAAGTCCAGTACCACATGCATCGGTGTAAACCACCATCTCATCATTCCCACTTGGAATAGTCAAAACTGGAGCACTTGTCAGTCGCTCTTTCAGGATTACAAAAGCTTGCTCACACTTATCATCCCATCTGAACACTTGGTTCTTTTTCGTCAATCCTGTTAACGGTGCAGCTATCTTGGAAAAATCTTTGATAAACCGACGATAATATCCTGCTAATCCAAGAAAACTTCTCACATCGGATGTATTCTTAGGTCTAACCCAATCCTGGATTGCTGCCACCTTAGCGGAATCAACCGCGATTCCATTTCCAGAAATAACATGACCTAAGAACCTCACTTCACTCTTCCAGAAGTGACACTTCGAAAACTTAGCCTTCAGCTGATGTTTCCACAGGATTTCCAAGACAATCCTCAAGTGCATCTTGTGCTCTTCTTCAGTTCTGGAGTAAACCAAAATATCATCCACGAACACAAGTACAAACTTGTTCAACCGATCTCTGAACACTCTATTCATAAGATCCACAAAATATGCTGGTGCGTTAGTCAATCCAAACGGCATTACCAGCCACTCATAAAAACCGGATGGTGTCATAAAAGCAGTCTTCGGAACACTATCCTTAGCCACTCTCAACTGGTGAAATCCCGTTGCCAAATCCATCTGAGAAAACACCTTAGCCTCGTGAAGCTGATCAAACAAGTCATCTATTCTCGGCAATGGATACTTGTTCTTCTTAGTCACCTTATTCAGCTCACGATAATCGACACACAACCTCAACGATCCATCCGCTTTGGTTGCGAACACAACTGGTGCACCCCATTCGGACACACTACGCCGAACGAATCCTTTCTGCAAAAGGTCATCAACTTGCACCTTCAACTCTTGCTGCTCCCTAGGCGCCATCCGCCTAAGAGGCATCACAACAGGTCTGGCTCCCTCAACTAGATCGATACGAAACTCGATCTCCCTATGCGGCGGTAACCCTTTGACTTCGTCAAAGACGTCCTCAAATTCATTCACAGTAGGCACCGATGACAGTCCATCCCGTGGAACAACCAGCGAATACATGAAGCTCATGAAGACGCCTTCTTCATGCTTACATTGTATCACAACCTTTCGCCCTTCCACATTCCCGACTGTCACCTCCAGCCTCTCACAATCAATCCTTGCCGCATACTTCCTAAGCCAGTCCATATCCAAAATAATTCCGAACCCCGCAAAGTTCAGAACAAAACAATCACAAACAAACGAGCAATCATGACTCGACACAACTAGACCATGACATATCATACACAAACATGACGAACCCCCAACTGGATTAGTCACAACCAATGGTCTATCAACAATATCCGGTTTCAAACCCAACCGGCTTACCAAATCCTCACAAACAAAAGAATGCGACGCTCCAGTATCAAACAACACTCTAACTGGAACACCACAAATGGAAAGAGTACCTTGAACCACCACACTCTTTCCCTTCTCTTCAGCAGTAGGAGCTTTCGAAGACGATGGGACAGCCCCCAAAGCATAAGCTTTCACAATCTGCTTGTCTTTCCTTAGTTCTGGGCAATCCTTCTTGATATGTCCCAGCTTATCACAGTTATAACACTTTCCCGGCACCTTGGGATTCTTACAATCTCTAGAGAAATGGCCCTTCTGCTGGCAGTTGTAGCAGGTCACTTCGCCCTTTGGCTTCTTCTGGCCATCCTTACCCCTCTGATGCTGCTGCTGCTGCTTCCTCTTCCTGTTCCCATTCTGCTGTGGTTTAGATCCTTCCTTGGTTACAGCAACAACAGATACTTCCTTAGGAAACAAACTCTCGTGCCTGAGAGCTTTCTCCACAAGCTTCTCAAACGGATCGTCCAAATGATCCACCAACTGCGTTCCAAGATAAGCGTCCAAACCGGTCACAAACTTCTCGTTCTTCTGGTAGGGAGAATCAATATACGATCTGGCATACTTGGACAAAGCCTCAAACTCAGACACATACTCAAGAACCGATCTCCCACCTTGCTTGAGCTCCACAAACCTCTTAAACAAAACAGATTTCTGGGCCGTAGAGATGAACTTAGCCTCAAATCTGACTTGGAATTGCTCCCAAGTAATCTCTTCTTCTGGAGTATCGATGGTGATAGAACTCCACCAATCAGCAGCTCTTCCCTGAAGCTGTCTCGATGCAAGCTTCCTCTTAGTTGCATCCTCAATTCCTAAGTCACCAAAGATCCTTCGACATGCATCTATCCATCTTTGCACTTCAATGGTCGACTCTATCCCCAAGAAAGCTTTTCCTCCGAGAGAAGTATAGTCCTTGCAAAGCTTAGCAAAATCCACCGATCTTGGGGCTTGAACTTGAACTCCCACATCTACTGATGATCCTGAAGCTGGTATCCTCCTCATGATCGAAGTCATCATCGCTTCGAACATAGTTCCATAATCAACAGCTCCTTCAGTAGCACGGCCTTCCCTTGCAGCTGGTCTCCCTCTTCGACTCATTTTTAGTATCTAGAAAAAGAAATGATTAGAACACCTTTGAGAAACAACTGCATAAGGAGTTCAAATCCTTCTAAACTACTATATTATATATAGTAATCATCCATCAAAATATAATTACGTCTCTCATACGTAGTTACGTCAGCGAGCGTTGGCTAAAATCGATTAACCAAGGCTCTGATACCAAATGTGACGACCGCCCATGACTCCAGCACCAAAACTAGAGAAAAGAGCGCTGAAAGGTGTGCCAGGCAGCCATGGACGATAGTCAGGGTAAAATAAAACAGAAGCTCCATCGTATAACTCACAGCGCATGGATAAAATACAATAGAGAAATATATAGTGAAGCTTCATAACAGAAAATCATCATATAAGCATCATAATAGTTTTATACAAACATGTGAATCATCCATACATCAAAGCCTCACTACATAACACTCAATCAAATACAGCAGCGGATACCCAGTACATATAGGAGATAATATGCAAAAGCCTCCTGCTTGTCTTCGTCGCCAACAGCGTAGATCTCGAAGAACAGCACCTGTCACCTGCTACCTAGTCTGCCCATCCCAACATGGATGAACATCCCAAGGTAATAAGAGGAGACATAAAACCTTGAGTCAGACAAAGTCTTAGTGAGCAGTAAATCAACTATCAAATATACCAAAAGAGCATAAGGGATAAAAGGAATAGGAACCAAACCATCCCACTCCACCTCTCTCTACAGTGATAGCCCCCAGACACACACTAAGGAGAAGCAAGCATAACATAGCAGACAATTAAGGTAAAGCAATAACCACTCGAGTCAAGGACGATGTTTTCCAAATACAAACCCCCAAGGCCTAAACCAAGATCAGATAAGCACCCAGAAAACACCGCTCTTAAGGCCGAATGATGATACAACCAAACGTCCAAACATCCATGACTCTGGCTATCACTGTTATCATTGCTTTGATTTCACCGTTAGTTGAATGACCACCTGTCAAGGGCTAATGGTAACCCCGGTTCTAGACATAGCTCCGCACGTCATCGTGACCCGTGCCTAGGACTTACCTACTCTGCCCAGAGTACTCAACTACCTACCTGTAGTCTTTTGGGTGTCCCGACTACCTACCTGTAGTCGTTATGGGCGCCCCATGTACTCTTGCTTTTGAGCATGCTAGAACCTTCAACAACGATGAGATCTAAGCCTCCTAGTCATCCTCCTCGACGACTATTCTCATACTAGCTCAAGCTACCTCTCGAGCAATCCATTATCAACCAACTCGAACCATCCCTCGAGTTATCAATATGCTTGGAATGATCCCTGCCTGGATTACGCCAAGTCTACATCACATCATACTTCGCTTTATCACACCATAGCAAAGTCTCAATTCAACAACATGGTTTGCCCCATCGCATCGTGGCAAAGTTCCATCTCAACATCATTCAATCCATACATATGAGCTTCAACATCCACTACATATGTCTTAAGCAGCTTTCACCATTCAAGAGCCTTCTTCCGTAGCTTTTGAATCGTCTTTGACCATACTTGTCCAAATCTATCAACTAGATAACTCATTCACAACAATCAAACAAGGCAAACATTAATCCAAACAAATAAGTAGTCAATCAAGATCTAAATAGGCATTTATAACTAAAATGGCAATTTCATAAATAAATGAGCATAGATCTAACATACATGAATCATGGGTTTTTGGCATAGATCTAACAAATATAAATCATGGGTTTTGCCTCTACAATTAGATAAATGAACTTGCAAAGGTAAACATCTTCATAAGTAATGGATCTACACTTGGATCTAAGGAAGAATGCATAAAATCACTATCTACAACACTCCAACAAACCATCAATCCAATACACTCCTTTGGGTCCGCGTGAGAGATAACTACCACTCACCGAATCACTCAAACACTTCAAAAACTAATCATTTCAGATCTGGACAGCGAAGATCCAAGCTTGATTCGTCGAAATTCCGCTTGAAACGATGAAATCTCGCTTCAACGGATGAAGATCTTCAACTTTGGTCCTTGAATCTTCGATCTCGATCTTCGATCTTGGATGGATGTTAGAACTAGATTGGAATGGAGAAAAGAAGATGAAGAAACGTTGTGGTCGAGTTCCCAAAATGGCAGCACTTCGTCGCTTCAAAAACCGGTGCCAAAAAGTGAGCCAAAGCCCTCTATTTATAGGCAGATCACCCCCTTAGGTCGCCTGGCCCTTAACTCGCGTGCTCGGTTTTAAGTCGTTGCCGACCTAAAGATCCCCGACCTAACTTAAGTCGGTGCCGACCTATACACTCCAACGACCTAACAGCCTAACCAACCCAGAGTCATACGAGCTAATAAACACGGCCGACCTATTTCTATGCCGACCTAAAACCATGCCGCCCCTAACGACTTACGACCTAAGACACACATGACTCAACCGACCTTACGTCCTTTGACTCATCCGGTCCTACGACTTAACTCGTTCGGATCCTTAAGTCGCTTGCGACATAGCGACCTAACTCGTAAGTCGTTCACACATCCTTAGCGACCTAGTAACCCACGCGACTTAACACTAAGTCGCTCAACCGACTTAACACGAAGTCTCCCACGCGACTTATCTACATACGCGGTTTAACACACACGACTCAAGCACGAGCCGACCTAACCAAAACAACAACCCTAACTCTAAGTCGCTCATGCGACTTAACTCAAATCGACCCAACACTCTTAGGTCGCTCCAAAATGCCTCCGACCTAACAACCATACGACCTAACCCCCTTAGGTCGTTAACTCCACTAACTCGCCAGCACGCTATCCTCACTAACCCGCTAACTTGTTAGCTCGTCCCAGCCCCTAAGTCGCTAACTCCTTAAGTCGGCCATACCCTTAACTCGCCAACTTCTTAACTCGGCAACTATCCTATAGGTCGGTCACGACTCATCCCATGAGTCGTTCGCGACTCAATCCCCTAACACGCTAACTCGTCCAAACCCATAGGTCGCTCTACTCGACCTAACTCTCACACGACCTAAGCTCAAGTTGCCTACACGAGTTAACCTCCCATACGACTTAGGCTAGGGATAAGACAAACAACACTAACGACCTGTAAATTTTACGATTTATCGACACGTAAAATACGGGTCGTTACATGTATCGTGCCTAAATAATGTGCATGTATAGGAGTAATGAAGGTTAAATTTTATGACATGAACATATTTTGAGTAGTTGTGGGTTACACACAATAACTGCTTCGATCAGCATGTCGTAAGTTTTCAAAAGAGTATTTAAGAGATTGAACTGCTTCCATGATCGAATAAGGACACAAAAACCCATTCCATGTAAGTAGCAAAACCTACAAGCTCATCTTCGGCATTACCGAACTCATCATCACCCAACTTTCAGACTTTACCATTGGGTATTGTCCATAAATTTTAACTCATTCATTTAGCGAAGAATCATGATAAAAACAACATAAAGAAGCTTAGTCCGAAGTGCTTGAACTACATGCTGAGCGCAAAATGAAGTGGTTGAGGGTTTTAGTGTAGACTTGTAGAACCGAATGCTTCAAGCTTCTCCCTAAAACCATGTATTAGAAATGCCATGTGTTTAAATTCTTTTTTTTTTTTTTACACAAAGTGCATTACGTTTTTATTGTTTTAATGTACTCAACCTATTGTACGTCTATTTTCAGTATGCTACTCGGACCAATGAATTTTTTTTATGATTCAACATTTGTTACATATGTTTTTTTTTAAATTTAAAATAACATAAGTATACATGTATGTACAAATGAATTTAGAAATGAGTATAATTTAACTAAATAAATTAATTAAAAGGTTAGTTAATTAAATAATAACACATATATATGATATATGTGTTATATTATAAAGGTTACAATATATAATAAATATTTAATATAAACGTTATAATAAGATAATATTAAAATTAATTGAAATCTGGAATAATTAAAATTAATTAAATAAGATTTAATTAATATAACATTATACAAAAGACTATTATACAAGTAATATGAAATATAAAAGTTATATAATAATAAAAATTATATAATATGGATGTATAAATTAAAGGTGGAATGTTAATACTAAATAAGCTTGAGAAATAAATACATACGTAAATATATGTATACCGTGATTTTCGATGTGTCCGATGCCTGAATCACAAGGGTATTTCATAAAAAATACATTATTCCATAAGTCGATATTACTAATAATTTATTTGCATACTCCTTAGTTGTTAGCAAACTCAAGCTATGGATGTTATGTGTAGTATCATTAACATATTGAATATACAAGGTAAGATAACTATATGTATTTATTGAGCAAACTTAAGGTATGTATACTATACTTTGGCCATCGTAATGGTAGGTATGAGTGAATAACTCCATTTCGATTTGTTGAGCAGACTATAGGTCAAAAAAATTAAGACAAGATACCAAGGGTTAGGAGATGTATATGGTACAACCGATAAGGAGTTATCCATCATCCGTAAAGCTATGACTTGTTGAGCAAACTCAAGTTTGGAATTTTAAGACGGATAAGTCTAACACTTACTAGTGAAGTTGAAAGACTTCTACGTTTCAACTTAGGGTTTGGTGAAACATAAAAGACTAGTGGTAGCTTATTAGTAAAATAAAACATAAAGTTTAACCTTACTAATATTATAAGAACACCTACTATAATATTGTCCTAACAATCTACCAATTAAACTTGTAGAAAATGTCAACTTCAAAATTGTTTTTTTGATAGTGATAAGCTTATTGGACCAACTATTCCAATTTGCTAAGTGCGATTAAAATAGCATCGACTTAAGGGCGTCTATGGTCGCCTAAGTTTTCGTGTTGTCTACGTTAGATAAGCGATTATAGAGGCATCATAAAAATATGATTGTCCATTAGATAATTGATTGTCTCAAGGCCCTGTTTGTCGAACTATCATATTCTACAAGTACGAGCTTACGAAGAAGTTGTTCAATACCAAAGTGACCATAGAATATAAAGTGGACGATTATGTGCTGATGATGAAGGGCTATATTGATTGGCTATCGTAATTGGACATACAGATAAACAATGAATTGCCAGTTAGTTTGATCCTTGGTTCTCTTATTCCTCGGTATGAACCATTAAAACTGAATAATAAAATGAACCAATAAAATTTGAATCTCATGGAGCTCCTCAATATGTTGAGGTCAGTCGAATCTACATCTATGGATCAAGGGGTTGTACTTGTTGTTAAGGGTAGCGCAACTTCTTCTAAGAGCTCGAAGAAGCGGAAAAGAGAAGGCAAGAAAAACAAGAAAAGTAAGAAGGCCGATGAAAATGGTGATTGTGACCACTTCCATAAGAAATGTCACTGGAAAAGGAACCATCCTGATTGCTTAAAGATTGTAAGAGAAAGAAAGAAGAATGGTTCTGCAGCTCCATCAGGTACATTTATGATTCAAAATCGTTTTGTACTCGGTAAAATGTCTTGGATCCTAGATACTGAATCTAGAACTCACATAAATTCATTAGAAGGACTGGCATATGGTAAAGGAGAGACGAGGCTCCAAGTTGTTGAAGAACATATCATAGATGCAACGATGATAGGAGATTATCGCTAATGTTTGCCTAGTGGAGTAGTTTTGATATTAAATTGCAAAATAGTTTATTTGCAGGATTCTATTTATTTCTAGACTATCTAAGACTAGATACATATATTTCATTATGCAAATAATGTTATAAACATTAGCTTAAATGGAAATAAAGTCTGCGATCGTGTAACGACCTGGAATTTCATTACTTTAATTTGGGAATATTTAATTAATTTTAAATATTCAAATAATAGAATTTATAATTAAGTTAAAAATCTTTTAAATAATAAATAATGATAATGAAATAGGTTTTCAAATTTTTGACAAAAATATATGGTTCGAAGAAAAATAAAATATGTGATCGGATTTTTTTTTCGATTTTTGACTTTTCATCGACTAAAAGTTGTCAGAAATATTGTCAACTCTAGTAATAACACATATACATTCATTTATAAATAAGTTAGTGTATATTATGGTGTGTAAACACACACACACACACACACTTAAGTTAGTAAATCAATGGATGTAACATTTTATAAAAAGCAAAATAACATAAATATGTTTAAACATAAAAGATGCTTCATGAAACATGTTTAGACATAAGTACATATAGGATTTATTACATGCTGGCTTAAAAGAGAAAGAAGGGAACATAAGGGAGGCGCAAGTACTAAGGAGAAGACATGTAACGACCCAGTTTTTCAGTTGTCCGAATTTAGAATATCTAATTGAATTTAAATATTGAAAAATGAATGTTATAAGTTAAATCAGTTAATTAATTGAATATTGAATCTAATATGAATAAAAATGATTTCTATTGTTGATTCAAATTCTATTTGAGTTAGAATAAAGTTAGTAAACTTTTAAAATTAAATCAAAAGTTAATTAATAGAAATTGAAAATTTAATATTTAATTAACGGGTAAAGATAGCCATTTTTGATAGTATTGGATTTTGACAAAACCAATTTCATTGGATCCGTAATAGTGAGTTATTATAGGATTCCATATTTCGTGTCAATCGGACTTACGGTTTCGTTGTGCGAAGCTGAAACACATAGAAATTTATTTATGTAAATTTAATTAAAATAATTCGATTTGAAAACCTATCTTCCAAATATGATAGAACTGACCTTCGATATATATTCTATAGTGTTCAGAATAGGAGGTAAAACATTGTAAACGCCAAGCGGCACACTTCGTTTGGAGTTCAGATATTTGGCTGTCTATATAAGGACGTTCATTTGTCCCAAGCTTTAGAAACTAAACCCTAGCTGCCACCTAAATTTCAATGGCCAGAAATCACCAACCTTCTCCGTTGATTCTCTCTCAATATAAAAGCAATCAAGCAAAACTCTCAACAGTTAGTCCTTGAGATGATGATTTTGATGACAACAACCTTAGAATAAGATTATAAAATATAAATACTAACATTATAGTTTAGATATATATGTATATGCAGGATTTAACCATGCAAGTACCAAGAATGAAGACTGTACAGTATAGAGATTCAAGATATCAAGATTGAAGACTCATGAGTATCAAGATTATCAAGATTTCAAGATTTCAATAATAAGTAATTTAATTAGGAAATTTGTTAAAACTCCTAGAAAAGCACCGACATCTTAAAATCCAATTTATTCGTGGAATGGAATCCACTTCGAGTCTGTTAAAGGGATGGAACCCTAAGTGGGATGGAAGCTACGAAAAATCTAGCGGAACATTGTTTTGTATCCACTAACTTTTATTCAAATGTTTTTTTACAAAATTATATCTTGTTTTCAAAATGATTTCAAAACCTTCCTTTTAAAAGAATCAAAAACATCTATCCTGGTTTTAAATATTTTTAGCCTCAAAATAATCTTTATTTTCAAAGTCAAATTATCCTTGGTTTTATACTGTCTTTTAATAATAATATATTTAACTTTTAATATTTTTACTTAGATTTAAATATAAAATTATAGTAAAATTATATATGTATATATATCAAAATATTATTCTCTACATTTACTTATGTATTTTAACTATAGTTAAATACATTTATAAAGTTTAAAATAGTTTTAATGTAAGATAGAAGTTATTTTCAAAGAAAAACAAATTACCAAAAATATCTTAGGCATGTCGACATCCTCAAGTACCCCTTGTCGACATGGTAGAAGTTTATTTCAAAATTTTGAATTTCAAAAGTAGTGTCTATTCGTCATATCCCTTCACGAATGGGCATGGCTGTTGTTCTACTATAAATAGGGGTAGTTTTGAACGAATTCGTATTCTTATTTTCTCTGATTTCACTCCTCTTCTTCTTCTTTCACATTTCTTTACACACATTTTTACCATTACTCTGCCGAAATCAACATTGAATCTAACTAGACATCTCTAGTATCACTATCTCAACAAGATTTCAGTGCTATTCAGAGTTATAGGCTTCATTGTAACAAACTAAGCGAGAAAAGGTGTGACTGTAGCCTGTGAAATCAATCAAGTGAGCAAAGGTGTGATTGTAGCCTTGGAAATCAATCGTGTGAACTTGTTGCCCATGAAATAAAGTATCTCTATGCAGAGGATTATGAATCTGGAGTGGTGTACCCCGTAGCCTTGAAATCGAGGGTGTAATTGTACAATTTCTTTTGAAAGGAAATCCGTACTTGTGTGCAGGATTGGATGTAGGGTAACTCCGAACCAGTATAAAATTCGGTGTGTTCTGTCCTTTATTCCTTTTACTTTATTTCTACATCTGTGTTTGTTTCTGTGATCATATCTGTGTCTGAATATTGCATACGTTTGTGTTCAAATTAACAAAAACTCAAAAAAAAATTAGCAATTCCTTTAAACACTATTCACCCCCCTCTAGTGTTAATTCTAGCCTTAAGATTTGTATTCTGCATTTCTCACATTTGGTATTAGAGCAAGGTTTTCAAAGTTTCATAATATGATTTTTGAAATTTTTTTTAAAATGGATATGTTTAAAAAACTTATTAATACTAGTTTAGAAATATTCAGATCATCATTGTCTCTTGAGTTTACATATAATCAATATTCAAATTCAAGCTGTCTACCAAAATTATATGATGTGCAGGAAACATGTTTTATGGGTGTTGAGGAATCAATCCACAATGGACAAATTATGCAGTTCAAAAAGAATAATGGATACTCGATAGTGGATGTTCTAGACACAAGACTGGGAATCCAGATTGCTGAATGATATAATATACAAAGACGGAGGACTGGTTAACTTTGGAGACAACTCAAAAGGATATGTGATTGGCATCGGCAAAGTCGGTAGCTCTGAAACTCCTATTATTACTAATGTTTTGCTAGTTAAGAATCTGAAACATAATCTGCTAAGTATTAGTCAACTTTGCGATAAAGGATATAAAATTAAATTTGAAAAAGATAAGTGTCACATTGAAGATAATTCAACAATAATATTTGAGGGAATTAGGAAAAAGAATATTTATATTCTTAGAATGATAACTTATGTCTTTTGGAAAATACAAGTGACCCTTGGATTTGGCATAAGAGATATGGACATTTGAATTTCAAACTCTTATCTAGACTGTCAAAACATGATCTAGTAAGAGGTCTCTCTAATATGAATTTTAAAGTAGATAGTCTATATGATGCATGTCAATTAGGAAAACCTAGAAAAAGTTCCTTTAAATTAAAAGATATGATTTCAACCTCAAAACCTCTTGAATTACTTCACCTTGATTTATTTAATCCATCTCAAATTCTATCAATAAATCATAGTAAATATGTTTTTGTAATTATAGATGATTATTCTAGATTTACATGGATAATATTTTTGAAACATAAAAGTGATACTTTTGAATGTTTTAAGAACTTTACAAAAAGGATTTAAAATCAACATTCTCTAAAAATTATAACCATCTTTAGTGATCACGGTGGTGAATTTGAAAACGAAAAGTTTGAGGAATTCTGCAATAAAAGGGAATAACTTACAATTTTTCATTTTCAAGAACTCTACAACAAAACGGAGTAGTAGAACGTAAAAATAGGACGACTCAAGAGTGTGCGAGAACTATTCTTTCAGATAGTAAATTACCAAAGTATTTTTGGGCATAAGCATTTACTACCGCCTGTTATATTTTAAATTGAATTTTAATTAGACCTTTAACTAATGAGACATCTTATAAACTTCTTCACATAAAGAAACTTAAGGTATCTTATTTTAGAATTTTTGGAAGTAAATGTTTTATTTTGAATACAAAAGATAACTTACATAAATTTGATCCTAAATCTGACAAAGGTATTTTTATCGGATATCCTAATAGAAGTAAAGCGTACAGAGTGTTTAATTTAAGAACTAACACCATCGAAGAAACAATGCATGTTTCATTCGATGAAAATCTCAAAAATTTTGAAGATACAAATGATGAAGAGGATTTAATCACTCAAAATCAAGAGTCAACTGAAACTAATAATGAAATTAATCATCATAATAAAAGAATTAAACTTTTAAAAGATCATCTTATAGAAAATATACTAGAAAATATGCAATCTGTTGTTACAACTAGAAATCAATTAAGTAAAATGAGCAATGTAGCCTTTATATGAACTATTGAACCCAAAAATCCAAAAGAAGCATCAACTGATGATTAATGGATTTTGTCTATGCAAGAAGAACTAGATCAATTCACTAGAAAAGATGTTTGGGAACTTGTTCCTAGACTTGAAAATAAAACTATAATTGGAACTAAATGGGTTTATAAAAATAAAACGAATGAACAAGGAGATGTTGTTAGAAATAAAGCCCGGTTAGTCGCTCAAGGTTATTGTCAAGAAGAAGGAATAGATTTTGATGAAACCTTTGTCCCGTAGCAAGATTAGAAGCCATTAGGATTCTACTTGCTTTCACAAATCATAATAATTTCAAATTATATCAAATGGATGTTAAAAGTGTCTTTTTAAATGGATTTATAAAAGAGGAAGTATATGTTGAACAACCACCACTTTTTGAAAATGAAAAATTACCAATCATGTTTACAAACTTAAGAAAGCTCTATATAGTCTAAAAAAAGCTCCTAGAGCCTAGTATGATAGACTTAGATCTTACTTATTACAATCAAACTTTGAAATTGGTAAAGTAGATAATACTCTTTTTTATTAAAAGAAATAAAAACGATATTCAACTAGTGCAAGTCTGCGTAGATGATATTATTTTCGGATCAACTAATTTTGAAATGAATAAAGAATTTTCTATAATAATGGCAAAAGAGTTTGGGATGAGTCATATGGGTGAATTGAACTTCTTTTTAGGATTACAAATAAAACAATTAGATAATGGTATCTTTCTTAGTTAAAAAAGATATGCTAAAGACCTAGTTAGTAAATTTGGTTTGACTACTGCAAGTGGAAAACCTACTCCCATAGCAACCAATGAGTACCTATGTAAAGAAGATATCTCGAAAGATGTAGATCAAAAATTATATAGAGGAATGATTGGGTCACTATTCTATATCACTTCTAGTAGACCTGATATCATGCGTAGTGTTTGTCTCTGTGCAAGATATCAATTTCAACCTAAAGAGACCCACTTAAAAGCCGCAAAACGTATCATAAGATATGTTAAACACACCTTTGATTATGGCTCATTTTATCCTAAAAATGATTCTTTTGACTTAATATCTTACTGTGATGCTGATTATGCTGGTTGTAAATCAGACCGAAAAAGTACAGGTGGAACTTGTCACTTTTTGGGACATTCTTTGATTTCTTGATTAAGTAAAAAGCAAAACACAGTTTCTTTACCAACAACCGAAGCAGGGCATATTTCTGCTACTTTGGCTTGTTCTCAAGTAATATATATGCAACAAACTTTAAAAGATTTTGGTTTAAATATCTCAAAATCACCAATTTATTGTGATAAAACTAGTGCAATAAATTTATCCAAAAATACTACTCATCATGCTCGAACTAAACATATTGATGCCAGACATCATTTTCTCAGAGATAATATAAGTAAGGAAGTAATTACTCTCGATTATATCAATTATGAGAATCAAATTGCTGATATCTTAACAAAACCCTTAAATGAATCCATATTTACTAAACTAAGAAGAGAATTAGGTATTTGTTCAATAACTGAAATATAAAATATAAAATGTATAATTAAAAATTAAATCAAAATAAACCAAATAGTAAAAATATAAAGCACCATGTCGACAACCCCCCTTTACCCATGTCGACATATAACGATTTTTTATTTTTGAAAATTTTCCACAAAAATTCAAATAAGTGGTTATATATTCTTCTTATTTCGAAATTTTGATCATTCTCTCTTGTCTTTCTCTGTTCTAACTTCTGAAAAAATTTAAATAATGGCCTCCTCTTCCAAATCAAACAAAAATTCAACCTTTTCATTTCTTTCTCCTTCTACCGGACCATTTCCACGAACTATGCTCGCACGAGTGATGAAAATGAAGGATTCTTTGAAGGATGCACTACAACTTATGACTGAAATCCAAGTGGTGCAACTTAGAATGGCCAAAGAATAAGAATGGCAAGGCAAAATCCTTAGAAATTTGCAAAAGTTTCTAATGGAAAATCACGTTAATCTGATCTTGATTGATGAAGAGTCTTCAGGAGATCAAATGCAAGAGGACGGCGAGGAAGAAGAAGAAGAAGCCTTCATGGAAGAAGAGCACGTTGAAGATGATGATAAAGTCGTTTGCGTTGGCCAAGTGTGCTTTGACAAGGATGGAAATCTAGTCGAACAACATGGAAATTTCTATTTCCACTACCCAAATTGTTCGATTCATAGATCTCCCATTTTCAAGGACACATATTAGTTTCTTTTCTCTCTTTACTTTTGTTGTATGTTCTTTCTTACGTCCTCTGTGAAAATGTAAATATAACAATATATAATTAATAAATAATTTGTGTTCATATATTTGAATTCACACGATTATCACTATTATAAGTATTATCATAGATTCTTAGTTACTACAGTTAGCAATTTAGGACTAAGTTTTAGTTTTAGACTTAAGTGATAGTTATTTATGATAACACTATCATTATAATCACATGTCATAGAGTATTAGATTAAGGGAGAGTTCTATAGTTTGGAGTTAGTTTACGTTGATGACAAAGGGGGATAAGTATAAAATAGGATAGTAAGACATAGATTAAGGCGGAGTTATTAGGATAGAAGTAATATTTTATATACAAAGGTTGTCATCATCAAAAAGGGGGAGATTCTTAGTCCTTGAGATGATGGTTTTGATGACAACAACCTTAGAATAAGATTATAAAATATAAATACTAACATTATAGTTTAGATATAAATATGTATATGCAGGATTTAAGGTACCAAGAATAAAGAGTGTACAGTATAGAGATTCAAGATATCAAGATTGAAAACTCATGAGTATCAAGATTATATGAGTTCAAGATTTCAATAATAAGTAATTTAATTAGGAATTTTGTTAAAACTCCTAGAAAAACACTGGCATCTTAAAATCCAATTTATTCGTGGAATGGAATCCACTTCGAGCCTGTTAAAGGGATGGAACCCTAAGCAGGATGAAACTTATGAAAAATCTAGTGGAACATTGTTTTGTATCCACTAACTTTTATTCAAATGTTTTTTACAAAATTATATCTTGTTTTCAAAATGATTTCAAAACCTTCCTTTTAAAAGAATCAAAAACGTCTATCCTGGTTTTAAATATTTTTAGCCTCAAAATAATCTTTATTTTCAAAATCAATTTATCCTTGGTTTTAAACTATCTTTTAATAATAATATATTTAACTTTTAATATTTTTACTAAGATTTAAATATAAAATTATATTAAAATTATATATATATATATATCAAAATATTATTCTCTATATTTACTTATGTATTTTAACTATAGTTAAGTATATTTATAAAGTTTAAAATAGTTTTAATACATGATAGAAGTTATTTTCAAAGAAAAGAAAATTACCCAAAATACCTTAGGCATGTCGACATCCTCAAGTACCCCTTATCGACATGGTAGCAGTTTATTTCAAAATTTTGAATTTCAAAGGAAGTGTCTATTCGTCATATCCTTTCACGAATGGACATGGTTGTTGTTCTACTATAAATAGGGGTAGTTTTGAACGAATTTGTATTCATATTTTCTCTGATTTCACTCCACTTCTTCTTCCATATTTCTTTATACACATTTTTACCATTATTCTGCCGAAATCAACGTTGAATCTAACTAGATCATCTCTGGTTTGATCCTTTATCACTATCTCAACAAGATCTCGGTGCTATTCAGAATTATAGGCTTCTTTATAATAAACTAAGCAAGAAAAGGTGTGATTGTAGCCTGTAAAATCAATCAAGTGAGAAAATGTGTGCTTATAGCCTTGGAAATCAATTGGGTGAACTTGCTGCCCATGAAATCAAGTATCTCTACCTAGAGGATTGTGAATCTGGAGTGATGTACCTCGTAGCCTTGAAATCGAGGGTGTAATTGTACAATTTCTTTTGAAAGGAAATCCGTACTTGTGTGCGGGACTAGAAGTAGGGTAACTCCGAACCAGTATAAAATTCGGTGTGTCTTTGCTTTATTGCTTTTACTTTATTTCTGCTTCTGTTTTTGTTTCTATGATCATATCTGTGTCTGAATATTGCATACATTTGTGTTCAAATTAACAAAAACTCAAAAAGATTTAGCAATTCCTTTAAATACTATTCACAACCTCTAGTGTTAGTTCTAGCCTTAAGATCCATATTCTGCATTTCTCACATCAACTACAATATCATAGAGCTGGTTGATACTACAAATCCAACAGTTGTGATGTGCTAATTCGTCGCGTGGAGGCCAGGATCGAGCCACAGTGGCATGCGTTCAAGGGGGTGCTACGAGGCCCAAAGATGAACGGAGTTCATGATTATGATAACCCGGATTTTTGGACACCTGATAATTGGATAATTAATTGAATTTTACTATTGAGATACCGATTTTATTAAGTTGAACAAATAAAATTCCAATAATTAAAAAATCTGGATATATAAATAGATTTGGAACTATAATAATTTTTGAATTATAAATCTCTGGAAATGATAAATCTTAGAGTAAATTAATATATATATATATACAGAGAGAGAGAGAGAGAGAGAGAGATATGCAAACTTTATAATGTTGAAAATTATAAGTGTATACATATACAAGTATATAACTGTGTGTATATATGTATATGTGTATATATATGCCATGAGAAGTAGAATACATGGAAGTTTGTAAAAATGTGAATATACATATATCAAAATTTTACATAATATATTTCTAATTATAATATACTTATGTATTGTGATTGGAAAGCATTGATTTGAATTCAATGTAATAATTTTCAAAAGACATTTGAAGTTAAATTCTATATTTTCAAACACTAAAGATAGTATCTATATAAGAGTATTATAGTTTAAGTTTAAAATAGGATTTAATAAAAGGTTAATATGCTTTCTTTAAAATATGCATGAACTAAATATAAGTTGAATATATAAAAGTATTAAACATAAAAACATGAAGTAATAAAACATGAGAAAATATAAAATGGCATGCGTTAGAACATTTGTAAGCTTAGGAGTATCATGCAAATTACAAGTGTCAAACTTAATTATTTTCTTCATTTAAAAAATATGGATTACAGAAGAAGACTTTATACTCTTATCTCTACTCCTTCTCCTTTCATTTTCTTCATCTTTCAAATTTATCAAACTAAAACATGAATCAAACAATTACAACTTCTTTGAAATTTCACCTGAGCAAAGTTTAGCAATTCAGTTTCAACATTCAAATCAAACATCAAGTTCCAAATCCAAGAAGAAAAGCTCTGTTTCTCTGTTAAACAAAATCTATGAGTAAACTTCATTTTCCAAAAAAAATTAATCAGTGTTATATCTTGAAGCATGCTTGAAGTAATGCTGCGAAGTGATTGCACGTATGAATTAATTTATTGCATATATAGAAATATAGAAGAAATGCCTGTGCATGTCTGTGTATATAGTTATTCAAACCTCTGTTTGATGTTAACAGACTAACCCAGTTCAAAAATCCATTTCTCCTTCTCCGATCTATTTTAGGTTAGGATCCTTAAAGAAAAATTGTTAATAATAACCAGATTTGATTTTTAAAAATATTATTAAGTATGCTTAATAAGTAGGATTACTGGAAATAAGAAATGAAAGTGAAAATCATTTATAGCCAAAAAATCAATCGATTAAATTTCATGTTTTCATTTGATAATTAGATTCGTACTTGAAAATGATGAATTTTGATATAGATATCATGATTTTTAAGTTTGGGATTGTTGTGAATATTTGAATTGAACGAATTGGCTTATTTCATCGATTCTCGATGATCGGCGAAGGGTTGGATGTCGGGCCTGGTACTGGTAGAAGCTTGAGTGATGGGGATTCATGGAAAAATGGTCGGGGATTTTATAGTTCATCGGTGTGGCTAGTCACGACGATTTAGGGTTTATCGTTCAAGTTTGGTCGACGTCGTTCTAGAAGCTTAAGCAATGACGTGGCTGCATCGGACTTGACCGGAGTGAGGCGGACCGAAGCGCGGGTTCGTGACGAGGCTTTGGGTTGGTCGGCGAGATCATATGTGGTTGTAGGCAGCCGCGTGAGAGGTTTTTCATCGATTAGGTTGGTTCTAGTGGGTGCTCAAATAGTTCGATTTCGACTGGCCGAGTCGATCGACAATCTGGGTGGTCGGGTTCATCGGCGAGGTCGTCGACGACTTGTGGGTGGTAGAGGTGGTGGTCGGAGCGATGGCGTTTGCGTGTGCATGTGCATGAGTGCCCATATGTGTCAGGTGTTTTCTGTGTTGTTTTGAGATCGGGAGGAAAGTGTTGGCTCATGGGGGCGTGCACGAGTAGAGGAGGGGTTCGGCTCGAGTGATTGTTTGGGAAGTTCTGCTGTGGGCACGGGTTGTTTTATTTAGATACGAGGTTTTAAAAACTAAAAAGAAAACATGGTTAGGTTTAAAGGGAAAAAAATCCTTAAACAGGCTTTAGAAAGCAAAGGAAATAACAGGTTTATAAAGCAAAGATAAATTTGTGAACAAAGTTTTCAAAGATTAAAAATAAAAGTAAAGTATTAACTAAGTTTTCAAGTAAATAATTAACCAGGTTTTAAAAATAAAAAAATAAAAGCATGAATAAGTTTCTAATAGCAAAAGTAAAATTGTGACAAGTTTTCAAAGCAATTTTTTCAAATCTAGTAAAAACAAGTTTTTTAAAGAAAAGTGTGATCAAGTTTTCAAAACAAGTTTCAATATAAATTATAAGTCAAACGTTTTTGAAATTTATTTTGTTTTGATTTGAAATTTTTTATATTAGGTCAATTATTTAATTAAATCTCTATGTGTTTTCGAATGTAATTTAATGATGTAATTAAATATGCGATTAAGATGAATAGTTTAACTTTTAATTAATTAAGGTCTTAAGTAATCATAAATGATAATGAAGTAATAAATTAAGGTAAATAATTTATATTTAATTAATTAAGGTCTTAATTAATTAAAGGATAATTACTTAATGTAATTAATTAAAGGATAATTAATTAATGTGAATAATTAAAGGATGATTAATTAATTTCATTAATTAATTAAAATAATAAATGGTTAATTAAGCAGGATTTAAAGGTAATCAATTTAATTTATTTGGAGATTAAATTAAATTAAATTAATTAGGAATGGTATAACTAATAAATCTTGCTTATGGATGATTAAATTGTATTGAATGCCTGGATTGGTTATAATCCCTAGTCTGATAATTTGTGATGCTCTATGATATGCAGTGCTTGGTTGAACTGTGATAATGTGAGTTATCTATCTATGATGAATTGCTGTGTAAATATGTTATTCTAAATATAAATTGAATTATTTAAACTTAAACCAAATTATTAATTATTACTATTTTAATTACCTTTAGAACTCGTAGTATGGTACGAGTTACCCTAGTTTACAAATAAGTTTTTTAAACTTAGTATTTCAAGTTATATGGGTTTACCCACGTTGGTTTCCGGCCTGACTCGGTTGTTACTTTATTGTAATGCTCAAGTCAGACCGAGTATTACAGATTTTCGGGTTAGGACGTTCTGGCGTTCAAGAGACGAGCTGGATGACAGGAACGTATGGAGTATATTCCGCTATGTGTTGGAGTTGTATTGATTGTTTTCTGGGACAAGTTAATTATAACTATCCAGTTAATGTGTGAATGGTTGTACTCTAATGTATTGTATGTAAATTGACAGATATAGCTTTTCTTTGTATAAATGCTGTTGTTTGCTATTATATTTTGTTCCACTGCGATTGTAAGATTCTTTGTTGTTGTTTTCTGTTTCTTCTTCTACCTCCTTTTCTTCTTTACCCTAACAATTTGGAATTTCCAACGTTCGATTTCTCGGCACTTCTACAGTGAACGTATTAGTGTCGAATTTTCAGGTCGAAAATTCTAGGTCGTTACATTTGGTATCAGAGCTGAAGTTTAAGCGAGAACCTTGGCTCATGTGGGGTTACTGATTAAGGATAGGGTCAGTAGTACCCTAAAATGAGTTGAGTGTATTATATATGAGGTCGTATTTGTTATTTTTTTATATAAAGATTTTAGAACGGTTTTAAAGTTAGTTTTTATACAAGCTTATATTTGATATATATAAAGAAATAGTTGTTCTAATTATTATAATATATTAAGGTAATTGGTTGTTGAATTATTGGAATTAAATATAATAATAAGAATTAAGTGTACTAGAAATACAACCAAATAGGAATTGGATAATATGAACTATACAGATAACATAAGCTAGAAATGGATTCAAACCAAAAATCAAAATCCTGAAATTTGTAAAAGTGTTTTCAGAATGTTGAATCAAGTTACCCTGATTTTATTTTCCAATAAATTGTGAGATAATATATAGTGAATTGGTTTCCAGATATGATAATCTTGGTCATTATTATAAAATGGTTGTTGTGTCTAATAATGGGATGTTTGTTTCTAATAATAATCAATGAAAAAGCAAAATGGAATGTTTTAAGGAAGTTAACATTTTGATGAGTATGACTTATAAATTGAAATGGATTCAAATTGTGAAGTTTTAAAAATCTAAGTCCAGAAAATTTGAATTTTGTTTCAGAGTGTTAAAAGAAATAATGAATAATATTATTCATAATATATTTGAATGAAGGATTCTTGCTTTAAACAAGAGTTTTTTTGGAAATTTTAAGGAATTTGTTTGGATTTAAAAACCAGGAATGGTTTAAAATTTAAAGTATGACTTGGTGAGCAAATAAAATTGATTTGGAAATATAACGGACTTCGAATTTACTATTGGAAAATAAGAATAAAAGTTGAAATTCTACTAATTAAGTCTAATATAGGTTAGGAAGTCCTACTAAATCCAGTCTTAGAGAGAGATGGCTAAGAGTGAAGAATGAAAGGCAAGACGCAGGGACCGGAGGGCAGTTGCGCGTAAGAAACGAGAAGAAGCGATACAGGAGTATAAGAATCGAGTTAAGGAAAGGACTGGTCTAGGACCTTATGATAATGTCACCTTTTACAGATGTTACAATAAGGGTCATTATGCAGCCAAGTGCATGTTCGGGATTTGCCCATTGGGAGGAAGTCCATAGGGAGGATTCTTGTAGAAATGCTAGGGATCTGTTTTTTCCTAAACACCTAGGTGGTAGTGAAGGCATCTAGATTTATGACTTTGTAAGGCTTTTATTATGGATAAATGGATGTGATGTTTGAACTACTAGTGTACAGCCTATCAATGTATGGAATATTTTGTGGCTATACGATCTAATATAAATCACTTTCTATTTATTTGAGATTGGAATTCGAAATTTATTCAAATTGAAATTTAAATTGGAATTGTAAATCAGAGTTAAATAAGTTTAAAATGGGAATTTAAGTTAAATTAAGTTGATTTGAAATTGAATCAATTTAATGGGATTTGAAATTGAAAATTGATTGGAATGGGAGATTGGGAAATTTATATTTTGTTCCGCTGCGATTTTGGGATTCTGTGCTGTTGTTTTCTGTTTCTTCTTCTACGTCCTTTTCTTTTTTACCCTAACAATCTGGAATTTCTGGCGTTCGATTGCTCGACACTTCTATAGTGAACGTATTAGTGTCGAATTTTCAGGATCGAAAATTCTGGGTTGTTACAATGATACTTGGCACGGGGGTGCATGGTGTGGAGGCGCTTCGATTTATGGCACTGGATCGTCACCTAAGCGAACGAGGGAGGTGCGACCATCAAATGGAACGCATGCGTATGGGTTTCACAAACGAGAGGGAGGGGAAGAAAGAAGCAACGGCCAGATTTGGATCCAAGCAAATGTGCAGTCCAGGTAATTTTTTGGTTAACTTATTTTAATTAAAATCTGTAATTATAATATGAATTTTATAATTAAATTTGTGCAATCTTCTAAACTCCATAACTTTGTCATACGAGGTCTGTTTCACACGAAACGAGTTGCGTTGGGTTCGTAATGAAAAATACTTTGGAGTTGGATTACACTATTTTGGTGCTCATAAGAATTTTATTTAAATACAAATGCCTGCTCGTTTTTAATCGATATATAGTGCTGCAATGGCAAATGCAACCAAAGTGAGTAAAACTCACTCACTCTGACCGCTTATATTTTAATTATGTTATTTTGATGACTGTTGGATGTTATATATATATCTATGTATGTATCCATATGTATATATATTGGATGTTTGGATGTTATGCTATAATAGTTAGTGATTGGATATATTCCTTCCTATTGGAGCAGATGAGACCCTATACGTTCCCATGTATGATCGAATGACCCTTTATACGCATGTCTGCCTCGAAGCAGGCATTGGAAATATTTATATCATATGTATATTTGATGCAGGTGACAGGTTAGAGGAATCCAACAGGAATCCTCACTATGGTTGATATTTATCTACACATATTGTTATATATGATGTATTATATGATATTTGATGTGATGGATGATATGATAGCTATTATTAATGTGAATCCCCTTACTTAGTACTTTTGCAGCATTGGGCCATATTTTTGAAATTTAAAGTATAGAAATGATGATTTCAATTTAAAAAGGATTTCAGAGTGATTTTGAAAATATATGTTTTAAGAATTTTTGAATGATTAAAGAAATGGACTTATTTTAAATAAATAAAAAGTTATAATTTTTATGTTATAAAAAGTTTGTTTTCTGAAAATACTTAAATATGATTTTTGAAATATGAAGTTAACTATTTTGTAAAACAAGTTAAATTGAGAATTTTGAACTTATTATAAATAATTTATATATAATATTTATAATATCGATATTTTATAAATAAAAGTAATGGGATTATAAATGAGTTTTATAAGTGTTAAAATGAAGTTATAAATGAAACTTTATAAGTAAATGAGATTTATAAAGTAAGGAAGTTATAAAAAGGTATGCTATTAATAAAGAGATTTAATGAAATGGATTTTTAAACGGTTTTTTTTAAGTATTAGAAAAAGAATTATAATCGAATTTGTGTATGGGTTTTATAATTAAAATTTAGAAACGAATTTATAATGGACTTCATAAAGAATGAATTTGTAAATAAGAGATTTATAAGTAAATCAACTTATAATAGGATTTTGACATATAAATGAGATAAATGGAAATTTTATAAATGAAAGTTTTTATAAAATAGAAATGTTAATTACAAAAATTGTTTTATAAATGTGAAATCAATTTAATTTGATAAGCTAAATATGGATTTTAATAAAAGAAAACATATTCACATTTTTAAAGAGAATAATTCTTTAAATGAATGTTTTGAAAAGCGATATTGTAAAATGGAGTTTAAATGTTTTGAAAATAAAATTATTTGTAAATCTACTTATCATTAAAATAACTATATGAAAACGTTTTCCAAATATATAATAAGTGAAATGGTTTTGAATATTGTCTTTTTTAAAGATATTTTGAAGTGAATAAATGGAAAGTGATTTGATTTATAAACGATCAATAAAATCAGGCCCAGTGACTACATATGTGCTAGATTTTGTTTGTTGCTTTGATAGTTAAATAACCGACTATCAAATTTGACCATTTTAGTTTCTCAACTTGATATAAAAACTAATTATTCGCTTAGTATGTAACTGGCCATGTAGGTTTAATTAACATCTGTGTTGAGAATGTTGATTCGTGTAGTGTGGAGTGATTACTCCAATCTATCAGCTTCCTTTTGGTCGAAGGATAGCAAGTTGAAATTTGAAGACGTGATAAGTCTATGAGACTTGGTTTTTATTTGAGGTTGAGAAATGCTTTTGCGTTGTTGGTGCGAGGAGATTGGGATCAGATTTATTTAAAAACCACTTCGGACCAACGTATATGTGATGATTGTGCAGGTTATTGATAGCATTGAGATTTAGGATTTTCATAGTGAAGGACCACTTGTTGATCATTTGGGGTTAAAATACCAATATGCATATAGTAGCAGTAGTCTCTTCATTGTGAAATATCCATTGCAAGGGTTGTCGCTACTAGTACTATGGGATGTGGTATGAGGATACCTTCGGTTTATCCTGTTTCTGAACAACTTGTATGGACGAGTGTCTGACACTGCATTTCTAAGACCACGTACATTGGTTTTTACAAACGTACATCATGTGGTGGCGGAGAAAGCCACTTTTCTTAGCTTAACACCCTCCAGAGACATACGAGTTCAAGCATTGTATTTTTGTGGAAGGCAATTAGTAGTCAACGGAAATGGCAATGTGGCATTCAAAGATGACGATGATGTGATATGTGAAAGGTAATCGATACCTCTTTTGGCCTCACTCTTCGGAAAATGACTGAAACAGGGATAAAAGCGCAAAACTAAGTGGGTCGCTCCAATCAAGAAATGTCATCACTCTTCTAGATGTATCTTTACAAACTATGACATCATGTATCTGATTATTGTTGATGTATGCTTGTGGCCATGGATTATAGGTCGTTAATAGACGAAGTGATGACATATTAGCTACTATCTAGGAATGGGTAGGCCGGTCTTATGCTGGTTTAGGCATCGAGTATCTCGACCCTTGGTACATCCCTTTAGAGGTGTATCGAGATTTGGTTCGGAATGGTAGTCCCTTCACCCAGTCATTTGTATGGAATCCAAAATCCAGTACATGCCTTCCACTTTGTTTATAGAGCCTAGTATTGCTAGAATTTAATAATGGTAACAATTTTAGCTATGTTGATTATTATTTGTATAATAGACACTATTATAATATAATGTGATGTGATATGAAAAGGTTTTGGTTATCATAAGGGAAAACCCATCTATATTTATGTGTGGAAGTGTTCTTACGAGATACCTTTTGTTTTGATAAAGGAAAAGTTTTGATAACTTCATAAATTTAGCTGAGGTGTGTTTTTCTCATGCTGGTTCAGTAGACTAATCCGGACGTTCTTCCCTTTCAATGCTCGAGTCAGACCGAGTATATATAGGTTCAGATTTGGTGCTTTTGGAGCTTCAGCAGGCAAGCTGGAGATCTTCATGTCATATGCACTTGTTTGTTTATTTTTCTACTGTTTTGCATTGTTGTTGTTATAAATTATCAGCATTTGTGTGGACAGGTTATTATAACTATCCTAGCTGATGATTACTTGTTGTATACTTTGATATTGATTTATGTATATTACAGTTTCTCTTTGTAAAGATTAGTGATCTATATTATGTTATTCGACTGCGATATGAGATTCTGTATTGTTTTGGTTCCGCTTTCTCTTCTTCTTCTATTCTCTTATTCTTTTTCTCTCTTTCTTCTCACCCACTCTTTTCTTTCTCATAGTCATCTGCAATTTTGTTCGCTTTGGGTCGACATGTGTGGTTTATTATCAGTTTAGAGGTACAGATTTGTGGGTTTTCATAGCTGGTGTCAGAGCTTAGGTTTAGTATACTCCTAGGCTTTGATGTGTACTCACTATAGATATGGTTAGTAATACCATAGAATGAGTTTAAGTTATATATATAAGCTCGTATTTGTTAGTGATATAAAAATGTTTTGTATTGTGTTAATTGATTTATTGAGTGTTTTATAAATTCTGGTCGGTATATGGGACACCACTGTATCGATAAGGGTATCTAAACTCTTAAACAAAGTAAACCGATATAATATTGTTTTGAATGGGTAAAAGAAATAATTTTACCTCGATTATATTGTATATATATTATTGTTGGTTGTTAATGAATGGTAATATTTGTAACGACCTGCCATTCATCTCCATAGAATGACACATCATTAATAAGAAAGAAAGGGATAGAAAAGAGAAAGAAAGAGAAGAAAGAAGAAACAACACATCAGAATCTAAACAGCGGAACGAATACACTATATTAATAACATAAAGTATTACATAGTACAACAACTATCAGAGATACACAGCTTATCCAACACATACTAGACAGTTATAAACACCTGTCTAGTTATTACAACTCAATACAACTCAACAAAGAGATACCAGTACAGAAAATACACAGCGGAAACTATATATATCTAACGTCGAAGCCTCCTGCTCCATTGCTCCTCCAGAGTTTGTCAAAGCTAACCTAAATCCCTTGGCTACTCGTAAAAATTGGAGTACCCAAGAGTTTAAGAAAACAGAAGATAAACTCTGGATCAGACATGGGTCTGGTGTGAGTAACAGGTTAAAGTTGCTTAACTTTGAAAATCTTTTGAAAAGAAATGTATCACGTAAGACTTCCCATACATAAACATGGAAATGTTTTTACCTTACGCTAACCAAAACATTTGATAGGAGATCCAGTGATATTATAATAGGTCTAGGGTTTTCAAGTAAATATGAAATAGCCAAAATTGTTACATCTATTAAATTCCAGCTACTAGCCACAAAAGTGGGTAATACAATCAAAACTGTTGGCACTTATTGGATTTTGGATTCCATACAATGGCAAGGCTACGGGGTACCGCCCATCACAGTACGTGGCCTAGATCACCGTATCGAGGATCACTCCCAATCCCCTGCAATACAAGGCCAAAACCATCCCTTACTAGACAGTCCCGAACAAGACAACCCCGCAGTTGGCGTGCGATTCCAACCGCCCACTAAGCCGAATAAAAAGGGACCTCTAGACAGGGGAAAATCTCATCCTACTTGGGCATGACCCATTTAGCCTTGCTGCACCTTCCCTGTTTTAGCCATTCCTGGTTGATGAGGCTTGAGGCTACGATTACCTTTATAGGACACATTACTTGGAATGCTCATCGTCCACCTGACGACGTTCTGAAAGCATTCAATCCATACAAGTTCGTTCTTGGGTTCGAACGAAACCGAAGGCATTATCTCGTTACACTCATTTTGGAATCACCCTCAGAGTTAACGACGATAACCCTTGCACTTTGAATCTTCATCTCTAATCTGAAAGTCCTATCTCCGTCAAACTCATCTCGGAATCACCCTCAGAGTTATACTGACGAATAGTCCTTACACCTCGAGTCTTCACTCTTCACTTGAGATTCACGACCTATCGTTAATTTGGATCGACGTGGTTTTCGGATATCCAAATTTGGAAACCCGATCCCGGTCTCATCGAAATCCAAAGCGTGTCTTTTAGGTCCAAGTTGTTTTAGAGTTTAAAACAATTCAATACAATTATTTATACACACACATGTAGATAATTCACAATTTCACAACAAATAATTATCATTATCATCACAACAGATAATCCATATTATCACTATCAAAGATAATCCATATCATCATCACAATGCAACCATATCACTCAACATTACTAATCTCATAGTTGAGATTTCAAACCATTCAAGGCAACCAATATCATCCATTCATATATAAGCAATGATCTATAATCACATCATCTATAATTAATCTAAAACGAATCAAATTAATTTCTTCCATCTCTAATTAATTTAAAATAAATTAAATTAATTACTTACATCAATATAAATCTTGCTTACATATTCAATAATTAATTACAAATTAATTAATTATCCTCTAGTTAATCAACTTAATTAATCACCCTTGATTAATTAAATAATTACATTCAAGTAATTAACCTATAATTAATTGCACAAATTAATTACTTTAAAACCAAATACAGTAATTGACCCTTAATTACTTCATTGATTAATTAAATATAATTAATTATATTAAACCTTAATTAATTACAATTAATTAATTTCACTTAATTACTTATTATTGATTAATTAATCTTTAATTAATTAATCTTAATTACCTCATTAATTATATTAATTAATGATCCTTAATTATATTTAAATAATTATCTTATTTAAATTAATTACTTTCAGTAAATAATCTCAATTAAATCATGATTATTAATCACCGTTGATTAATTACACTCTGTAATTAACTACCCTTAATTACTTATCAAATTAATTACTCCTTAATTAATTTCTTAAATTAATCCCTTGATTTATTATACAAAGTAATTTAATCCAGATTACTTCCACAATTAAACCATTTTACTCTAATTATATCCAATAATTATCATTAATTACTCTACGAAGTAATTACATTCCATTAATTACATTAAATAATTATTATCAAACCAACAAGTGATTAAAATTAATTAAACTTAATTAATTAATTAATTAATTTAAACTAATCATAATAAACTCCATTAATTACATTAAGTAATAAATTCCTTAATTATTTCCATTAAGTAATTAAACTTAAATAATTTTCACAATTGATTATCATTAAATTAATTAATCTAATTAATTATTTAAATTAATCACATTAATTAATGGTTAAATAATCTTAAGTTAATGACCATCATTAACCATTAACCAAACTTTAATTACTTCTCTTAAGTAATTAACTTTCATTAATCATTATTAATTTCAAATTAATTAATTAACTTAACTTTAATTAATACATTAAAAAGATTTAATTACTTATTTAATCCAAATCATTACTAAATTTAAATAAATAATCCATTTTAATTAACTTAATAATTCAAATTATTAAATCCTTACTTGTTTAAAGATAAAAATATTTCTCTTATTAATGATCACATTATCATTAAAAAAGCACTTAAAAACAAATCACTTTAAATTTACTTTCAAATATCATTTTAAATTCAAGATTTAAAATGAATTCAAATTATCTTTAACAAAGTTTTAAAACACATTTCTAAACCTTTCATTTCACAAGTTAAAGATATACTCCTTTAAATAAAGATGTTTTAAAGGATTTAAAACCAAATTCATATTTAAATTCAAATCAATTTGAGTTATACTTTAAACATTTCAATTTTTTTAAAATATTTTAAATTTCTTTAAAACTTTCAGACATTTCAAAACTGAAATACTTATGTAAAATTTGAATTCAGATTAATCTTCAGATTTTAAAACTCTACTTGTATTTTAAAACTTTATTTTAAAAAATTCAAACTACTTAAACATTTCTAAAGTAATTAAATCAAATCAAATTTAAAAACTTCATCTTATTTGAAATTTGAGATTCAAACTTAAACTTAAAATTTTAGATTTTATAAACTAGTTTTAAAACTTGTTTAAAACCTTGCTTTACATTTAAATTTCAATTTTGAAAATTACAAACCAAATCAATACAGGTTTCAGTATAAAAACCTGTTTCTGTAATTAAACCCGAGTCTACCCAAAACTGCTTTGAGTCTATCAACCAAAAACTTCGAGCAACTTCCCAAAATCACGAGTAAAAACTCGAGTCAACTACACTGCATCTACCCAGAGTTCATCAGAAACCAAAAGTGCACTGTGCACGTGCACCGTGCCTCCGGCCAACTCCAGTCACCTCCTGTGGCCTCCACACATCGGCGACCAACTCCTCATTCTACCCCGGTCATCTTCTAGCTTCCACACTACTCGAATTTGAATTCGAGTTCAATTTCAGAACCTGGAACAGAAAGACCAAACCCCCCACCAAAACCTGTCAGCACTTTTCCCACGGCGCTTCGTCCACTAGAGAGCTTCCACCACCGGCCACAGCCTCGCCTACGACCATACTTTCAACACCTAAAACCAAGTTGAACTCGATCATCCCTACTGGCCATACCAACCCAAACAAGTTGCCTAGTTAAAACTAGGGCTATAGATAAGAAACCATCACCGCTACTTCCATGGTGATTTACATCACCATCAATTATTTTCCCAAACTTCTTTGATTACTCCTCTACCCACTGGAGGAAACCAGACACTCCAGATCGCAGAGATCACCCCTAAATCCCAATATCCCCCTTTTTAGTTCAACACAGAACTGCATGTTTATTTCTAAACTAAAAATTATGATTTTAATTTTAAAAATCAAGTTTTAGGATGATGTTTTAGATCTTAGGCCTGAAACAATAAATTGCAAGGTTTTGAATTACACTATTTCAAAGTTTGATCAATTTTTATAAATTTTCAGAAGCATTTCAAAATTATTTTATCTTAAGTATAATTTTAAACTAAAGTTTTGAATTGAAACAAACAGGTTTGTTTTTAAAACTCAAGTTTAAAAGGAATTAAATTAAAAGATTTGAACTTAACAAATCAAGAACTGGAAATTTTTAACAGAGTATACAACCATATACTTAATTCAAGAACTGGAAATCCTTAACTTCATTCAACTAGAGAATACAGCCATATACATACATAAACATACATATTTCCAGACAATCAAGCATGCAACTAAATTATATACTTAACCTGTTAAAGAAATGTTATTCACCTGAAAGAATTTTAAAAAAAACAGAGCCTCCAGAATGTTTGTAAGCTGTTTGATTTTTTGAAGGCTGGAATATGCAATCCCCCTTTAAAAACTTGAATTGCTTTGAAGACTTGAGTTACTGATGCTTATTTTTAAACTGGAATGCTTGCTACCTTAAATTTTGAAACTGCATGCATGCAACTACAGGATTTCCTTTAATCCCAGGTTGAAGAATGCAGATGCTTTTAAAAATAAGTTTGCTTTGAATATGCAGGCTTCATATTTTTAAAATGGTGACAGCATATTGTTTTGAACAGAGATTTTTGATTTGCAGGAATTAGATTTACAGGGTTTTGAAGATGATTCAGATTTTAGTTTTAAAGGAAGTGTTGCATTTGTTTTTTCTTCTTCGGATTTTCTTTGCATTTTAGATTTAGAAAAAGAATAAAAAGGAAAGAGGATTTGTTTATATGATAACTGAAATACTAATTAATAAAAATAAAAGAAAAACAAAAATAAATGACACTTGTCTTTAATTCTAACATTTGTCAAGTAGATATGTTAATTAGTTAACACATGTTCTTTTAATTTGTAAAATGCTTACATTTGTCTTTAATGTTAATTATTATAATTAAATGTTAATTAGTTATTTAGTTAACAAATTAATATAAGATAAAAGTAAATTTTTGTTTAATTAATTAGTTATTAGGTACTTATTTACATGTAGAATATTTTAAAATGAATAAATCCAATTTTATTTATAAAATAAAGTTTATACAAATATTTTAAAATCAAAACAAATTAAAAATATTTATACTTTAAATTTTCAAAGCTTTGAATTCAAATCCAAATCAAGTTATATATATACATATATAACTACACAATTAAATTTTGAAAAACAATTATTTTTATTAAAAATCTATTTGTTAAAAACAATGTATTATTATATTTTGAAAATAACAAATTTGATAACTATAAATGATTTATAAATGAAATTGTTTCTTTATTAATAAATTATTTATTTTACCACACTATATCAAAATAAACCTTATTGTTATTTTTATTTAAATTCAAACTTAAGTTAAACATATTTTAAACCATTTAAACATTTACCATATGTATTTAAAATCATATAGTTATTTATTAAATAGCTTTTGAAAAGCTTAAATTAAATAAATCATAATTTCAAATTACCAAAATATTGTAATTAGAAAATATGCTATATTAATTAAATTTAAAACCAAACTTATGTATTTAAAATATATAAATATATATACATATTATAAATAGAAAACAATTTATTAGCTTATTAAAAGATAAAATCTATCAATTAAATATTTATTTTATTGGATTATTAAATTAATTCAAATCCTATCACAAAGATTATCAAATCAATTTAATTTTTAATTCAGATTATTAAATTGATATTGCTTAAAATTCCGGGTCATCACAATATTTAATCGTTATCATTTGTTATTTGTTGTATTTAATAAAAAGTTGTTATTATTATAAATCCAAATAAGATAAATAAATTAGGAATAATCTTGTATAAGTGAAGTAAAATAGTGAAATTATATAAGAATAAATTTATAAATATGATTTATAAATATAAAAAGGGATTTTATATAAAGCACAAAATTCACTACAGTTGCTGGAAAATAATAAGGGTGGCGACTGCAGCATCATCAGCATCATTTTCGGGTTTCTATGTGATCGATTTGCTATCATTAGTAAATTGAAAATTTAAGTTTTGTTGTGATAAACAAATTTGAATTTAAAAATCCAAGTTTGAAATTGATAAACATAAGTGAAATGAGTTTGGACTTATATTATGAAATTAAAATTTAACTTAAGTAAAGTCAAATAAATTTGAGTTGGTGCAATAAAATATGTGATTTGGAATTTAATTAAAAGGAAGTTAAATATAGTGAATTGGATTTGAACCGGATTGGATAAGTAATTGAAATGAAAATTAAACTTAAGTGGTAAGTGATTATATAATATGAATTTGAAAGTTTAAATAACTAAGTTGTATAACTTATATATTTACTAATAACAAGTTAAAAACAAGAGTTTTTAACCTTGTAATTAAAAAAATTTAAACTTGGAACATGGAATTAGAATTTAACTTCGGTAAAGTTAAATAAATTGGAGATAGTGAATTGAAATTAAGTGTATTGATTAATCAAATAAAAGTAAATATAAACCTAAGTTGTAAAGTGACTGTATAACCATGAATTGAGATTGTAGAATGTGAGTAAACTAAGTAAATATTTATGAATAGTAAATAGAATAAGAAAATGTAAACTAAAAAAACCAAGTATTAAAATGGTTAAACAATTTTGTTAAGCAAAATAAAATCTGAATTTGAATAGTGATATGAAACTTAACTTATGTAAAAGTTAAATAAAATGACTTTAGAAATGAAATTTAACTGAAGTTAAAAGGAAATGATTTTTGAAATGAACTTTAACTCAATTAAAGAAAATGAAATAAAGTAATGAAATGAGTTAAAATAAAATAGAATTTGAACTGAACTGTAAGTGAACTTAAGTTGTATAGTGAAAGTAAATTTAAGTGAGAATGAAATGAAACATAACTTAATTGAAGTTAAATGAAATATGGAAAAAGAAATGAATAAGTGAAGTAAATTGGAATAATAGGAAGCTAATAGAATATAAAATTGAGTTGTAAATGAAATTCAACCTTGGTCGTAAAATAAATTATCTAATTGAATATGGTTTGGGATGATTATTTGTTAGATTAAGTATAACTTAAATTGGGAATGTTGGAATGAAACTTAAGTAAGAAGTTGTGAATTAATAATAGCGTTTGAAGTGTTGTATAAAATGTTGAATTAAATTTAAGCAGAAATTGTATGAAATGAAATATGACTCAACATAATCTGAATCCAAATTGAGTATTAGCAATGAATGTGAATATTGAATATCAACCAATTAGAATCAAATGTGTTAAACCAAATTGAATGTAAACGAAGTAAATATGAATGTTTGAGTGTAAAGTAAACTAATTTGGTTATGTTGGATGTGTTGATTGTCAGTTGGATATTAGTTGACTGAACATAAATGAATGTTAGTGAAATTGAAAACTAAATAATTGAATTCAAATTATTAGTAAAGTGAATGTAAGTAAATTCAATGAAAACTAAATGGTAAATGAATGAATTTACTAGAAGTTATTTGATTGGATGGTTTCTTTTGTTGCATGTGTTTCATTTGCATATGATTATTGTATTAGTTATGTTATATATTGATATTATTTCTATATACATGTTTCTCATTGGTTGTTGAGTGTTTTAGTATGTGCGAATGGCGTATGCTTCGCATTTGGGCTTTCGTGCTATATTAGCCGTATGTTCTCGCTAATATTATATAAGGTACATACCTTAGATTATATATCGTACTTTTACACTTTTTCCCTACAGGAATGCCTCATCCTCGATGATGGGATGTATATTTTTGATATATATATATATATATTGTGATTTTACTATGGTCGAACCGTGCAAAGGAGACTCTGGCAAATTTTTCTGAAAATTTAAGGCGTTAGAAAAATTTGATAACAAAAATTTGATTTTGAGTTATAATTTGGAATGATAATAGTTAATTTTTGAAATGAAATTAGTTAATAACTATAAATGAATTTGAAGACTTAGAAAAGTATTTATAAAAAAAATTGCAACTAAATGATTTTGGAAAAGTTAAACACTTAAAAGAATTTGATAATCTATTTCAGCAATTGGTTTTGAAAGTTAATGGAGTTGTAGCATTTTTCTTACTTAGTAATTTCGGGGACGAAATTCTTTTAAGGAGGAGGATGTAACGATCTATTTTTTTTAGTGGTTTGAATTTAGAATATTTAACTGAATTTAAATATTAAAAAATGAATATTATAAGTTAAATCGGTTAATTAATTGAATATTGAATCTAATATGAATAAAAATGATTTCTATTGTTGATTTAAATTCTATTTGAGTTAGAATAAGTTAGTAAACATTTAAATTTGAATTAAAAGTTAATTAATAGATATTGGAAATTTTAATATTTAATTAGTCTGTAAAAACGGTCATTTTTGACACTGTCTCGGATTTTGTCGAAATTAGTTTCATTGGATCTGTAATAGTGAGTATTATAGGATTCCAAATTTCGTGTTGATCAGACTTACGGTTTAGTCACACGAAGCCGAAACACATAGAAATTCATTTAAGTAAATTTAATTAAAATAAGTGATTGGAAAACCTATCTTCCAAATACGATGAAATTGGCCTCCGATATATATTCCATTATGTTCGAAATAGGGGTAAAATAATATAAATGCCAGACGACACGCTTCATTTGGAGTTTGGAATTTTTTTGTATTAATATTGTCATTTGGTTGTTTATATAAGGACCTTTGTAAAGACCGGGCGGTTTCGGCCCTCGAGAATTGACACTAATTCGTTTACTGTATAGAGCGCCGAGCAATCGAGTGTCAAAAATACCAGGTTGTTAGGGTTTAAGAAGGAAAAGATAAAAGAAGAAACAAAAAAACAACAAAAAAGTAGAATCTCCCATCGCAGCGGAACAAAATATAATATAAAATAACAATATTTTATACAAAGAAAAGCCGCAGCTATTAATATACATACAAGTTATCGATGTACAATCAATAACATATAAATCTGGCAGTTATAATAACCTGTCCCTAAACGTTGGACATACATCCTGCAATACACAGCGGAATATAATCAATATGTGCAATACGTCTCTGCCATCCAGCTCGTCTCCTGAGCTCCAAGCGTCCTAACCTGAAAATTATAATACTCGGTTTGACCTGAGCATTACAATAATGTAACACCCAAGTCAGCTTAGAAACCAACGTGAGCAAATGCACTTAATTTGAAATACTTAAGTTATAAAAATCTTTTGAAAATCCGAGGTAACTCGTACAAACACGACAAGTTTTTATCTTATATAACCAAAGCACTTTATAGAAGTACATCGATATTGTAATAATGTCTAAGTACATTACTTATTTAAAATAGTCGAGTTTGTTAAATTAATCCAATTTTAGCATATCAGACTCTATAATCAAAACCATAAAGGGTCGTAGTGGTTATCAAATCGAAGTGGTTCCAGATAACACTGATATCCGATCCCGGTCTCTTCGAATCTAAATGATAAATTTTAAAGGTCCAGTTTTTTTAAATAAACAATTCATATTCAGGGTGACAATATTCATGTAAAGGAATTTATTAAAACATATCAACATTTTACTCTAACCATTTAATTACGCCTGGCTACTAAATGGCACAGTTAAGAACAATTTAATAAATATCCAAGGATAATAAGGCCAAGCGTAGATCGTACTAATTTTAATGATTAATGATTAATATTTAACTACTCACAATTAGAATTTAATCAATTTAAAATAAACCAAATCTACTGATATTATAATCCAAAATTACTTATAGTTTAAAAAATTCTAAAACAATTTATTATAAGTTAATAAAAATTAAAACCATCTATTTAATAAAAAATTTTGTTAACTAGCATACATTTTAATTAATAAAGAATTTAATTAACTACTCACTTTAATTATTATAAAACAATTTAATTTTCTTTTACACAAGTTAACAAATAAATTGAGCTTAAAATATTAGGTGGTAGATTTAAAATGCAAAAGATTTCATGTTGATTTGGTTTAAAATAAAAGAGGGAATATTTTTAAATTATAAGATTTTTAAAAATAGAACTTATTAAATATAAAATAAATTGAGCTTTAAAACTCAGCCCAGCCTACATTGTTCGGCCTAAAGGAAAAAATAACTCCAACTCCTTCTTCATTTTCCCTTTCTCCCTGCTTCTCTTTCTTTCCTCTATCTTTTCTTCTAATGTGCACATCCTGTGCACGTTCACCTGCACACGACGCCGACCACCAAATTTCCGACGCCGACCATCCCTCCACATCACATACGATTGCCATGACCCCTTGCACCACCTTGGGACCCCCACGCCACCTTCGTACGAAAAAATGAGCCATTTTCCCAAACCTTGAACCCACCTGAAACGAACATGCGTCTACACAACCGCCACGTCTCGCCGCCCCGTCCTATCGTTCATCACTAATTTCGTCCAAAAACTTTGCCACGTCCTTCTCCTTCTATTCCCCCATGACCGCACGCCCATTTGCCTCCACGACGTTGCCATTGCTCAAAAACCGAGCACGACCCTAAATCAATGCCTAACCTTAAATCGATTCCCACTCTACGCCACAGCCTACTGTAAAATGCCACAACATTTTTCCTAGGTCCACTGTCATCCACGACTCCTCCATAACCAGCGCCAAGTCGGCACGTCGACATGACTGCCAGGAATCGACCTAAACCAAATTTTTGCTCAACTTCCTCTAACTCATCCAATACTTGCATAAAATCATCAAACCACTTGCAAAAATCATCATTTTCAATGACGAACACACTCATATAATTGAAAACTTTGAATTCGATATTTGGATTTTGGTAGCTTCTTACTTACTTAATGCAACATATTCCTTTCTCCTTATATGCTACATAATATCAAACGAAATAAATTTTAAACTGGTCTACACTCGATTCCTTTTTGAATCATAAAAAACTAATTAGGTAAGAAGATTTTGAATTTGAAGTTCAAGGCCTTACCTTTTTTTGAAAAAAACAGAGCTGTTTATATTTGAGTTTTACAGGATGTTCAGGCTTGATTTAACACACTTATGTAAGTCATAAATACCTATTAGCACATGAATGTTTGGCAAAATATAAGAGTCCAAATTTCCAAACAAATGTATGCATACTTAGCTTTCCAGTAAGTAAAATATTTGGTTTTACATACAGTTATATATATATATATATATATATATATATATATATTGATGAACAATTGCTGCCTTGTTGAATCCTCTTCTTCAACTTTAAGTCTTCAACCCTTGATTTACTTATGTTTAATGGCAGAGATTCTTAGCGTGTTTAATGGTAGAACTCTTCTTTTTTCTTCTTCTATGGGTATGAAAAGTAACAGGGCATGGCTTTACATATAAATAGAGGATGGAAGTGTATAAGGTAAGAAAATAGGGTGGCTGTAGATTTTGTACAGGCTTTCCACTTTATTGATTATAGTTTTCCTTTTAATTTATTTTTCTTTTGACTTGATTTGATTTATTATGAATTGATTTGATTTTATATGACTTGATTTATGTTTGGGTGCTTGAAATGATGCCTTGCCATGATGATGTTCCGCTATGTATAAACATTTCTTTTCATATACTATATATATTTATTTTTTATTTTCTAAATATACATACACATATATACTTTTATGTTTTTACTTACATATATTTATCATCATGTATATATATATATATATATATATATTTACATTAAAATTTAGGAGTTTATCATCATGAAGCTTTTACATATACTTATATCTCTTTTGTCATCATATTCATGTATGTTCATATACACTATTTTATATTAACTTATATATTTACCTATTTACTATTTTATGTAACATATGTACATATATATTTACTTATGTTACCATATATATTCACATACCTTTAAATACACACATGTTTTACATATATAGATGTCTATATATATATATATACTCCCATATGCACTATATTTTATGAACATGTACCCATATATATATATACACACATATACATATTCATAAGTTTGAAAATTTCCATTTTGGAGTTTATACTTTCACGTATGTATATATCTATATATATTCTATATTTTTATAATTATATATATCTAGACTTATATATATTTAACATCATAAAGCTTGTATATATATATATATGTATTTATATACCTGATGGGTATTTTATCTTAAATTTAAATGGTGGAGTTCATATACATATTTTTATAAAAGGGGCATTTCACTATAAGGACAAACAATGCAGTCCAATTAGTTTGTAGGATACACATCCATAGAAATTAATTTCAAGGCCAAAGTCAGCAGAATAATTACTTTTAAGGATAAAATCAGCTGTCCTGTTACTTTCAAGGACATAACTTCATAGGTTTTTAGGCCTTAGAAACTAATTATTTTGTATTTTGTCTTTAAAAGTAATTATTTCCGTTATGCGTTCTAAAAACTAATTGCACTTGCTAAAGAGGCCCTTATGGCTAATTTCCACTCTATAAAATTCATCATATCCAGAAATTTATAATTCAATATTTAATATGGTTTTTATCAGTTTATATATTAAGATATTTTAAATATCAGAAAATTCATCTATTCGACTTATAAAAATTAATATTCCAATAATATAAATCAGTTAATTACCCCAATAGCAGGTGACTAAAAATCCTTTCATTACATTCCTCCTCCCTTAGAACTTTTTGTCCTAAAATAGGAACGAAATGAGAATTTGAATTTTGATGTGTATTATTAATTAAACCATTTTTAAACATTTAACTCCTTACTCTTTTATTTTACATTTTAAAACACTTTAAATTACATAGTATAACCAAGCTAGTTTTATATAAAAATACTTTTCATAACTCAATGTCTTATCAAGTCAATCCTTGTTTTTGTAGAAATTTAGTCATACGTTGATCAGGCATAGGATTGAAAATCTATAAGTACTTAGTAGACCTGTTTTCAAGACCCAGCGTAAATATTTGAAAAACCTTTTTCAAAATGATATGGGAAGTATCACCCCCCTTCACCACCATGGATTGTAGTTAACCCGATGATTGCATCGCCATCCTGGCGAAATCCGTCAGAAAACCGTAGGCGTCTGCACCTCTCGACTTACTCCATAGGAACACTATATATTGAAGCTACAACAAGGTTGCGTTGCTATCAAAACAAAACTATAAGTAGTCTGTAAGCATTCATTGCCCCTCGAATTACGCTATCAAACGAAACTATACCACATAGATCGTAGGCTATACAAAGGTTGCGTCACTATCCCAGTGAAACCCAACGTAGACTGTAGGAAATCGCTGCCACCAAAATTATGCCATGGAACCAAACCACATAGATCGCAATCTACTGATGTTACGTCGCTCTCCCAACGAAATCAAACGCAGATTGTAGGCAATCACTACCACCCGACTTACGCTATGGAACTACGATCGATCGCAGTTACACAAAGGTTACGTTACTATCACAACAAAACCCAATGTAAATGTAGTCATTAGCATCTTTTTGCTTACGCTACCCAATAAATGATCACCAAGAACTCATTGAGTTTTGTCAAAACGTCCTCTAGGATCCTAATTCTCATTGAACCCACCCTTTGGATTCCTAGGTAGAACCACGCAGTGGATTTCCTTCCCTAAGTTTCGACTTTCATTAGGGTGCATTTCCATACTTTTCTCAAAACACATCATATTATATATATATAGTACCTTTCAAATCATACTCTTTATATGTATCACATATAAACTTTATCTCTACAAAGTTGATATCTTTAAAATCGATAGTTTCCAAATTTTGTTTATCCAATTTCCAAAATTGATTATTTGCCAAAATCAAAAGTCTTTTAAAAAAAATCATGGGTTCCAAAACCTTTTTAGTTTCATTCTCATATACATATAAAATTATTCTTTTCAGCTCGAATAAATTTTCGAATCAATAATTTTTGAGTCCATCCCATACTTATATAAACTCTATTTAGTATTTCAAATATCTTTCAAAGATCATTTCTTTCAGGTTATCAATTCAATAAGGGGAGTTTGAATATATAACTAACATATATAATCCCATTTACGCCAGTCAAATCTCCAAGTTCGTTTACTTTTCAAACTTATCAGTAACGTTTCTTACTTCTTATAAAGTAAGTTTCAGTTATGGTAACTATTAAATCTTCATTTTTAAGTCATCATATTTACTCAAAATGTATTATTTACTTAAAAATAATTTTTTCCTTAATATTCCGATTTCGGTTCCAATTGAAAATTGCTTTAAATTCCCATTTGGGTTATATCTACAACTTATTCCAATTCGTATTTTAATCCATGATTTAAATGTAAACAATTTCCACCCTGACCAGTTTGAATTTAGAAAATATCTTGAACAGTTTTAAAATAGTTTAATAGTTAATATAAGATAGTTTTGAGTTTTTAAAAGGATGGCTTATATAGTAAAAGAGCTTGGAAAAATCAAAAACAATTTGAATATTTAAGAAGATAGATTTAAAATAGTTTATATTAAAATAATTTAGTTGAAAATAATTCCAAAGTCAAACTAAATCAGTTCTCCAATTCAAATCAATTTCAATTTCCATTCCCATTTAAATTGATTCAATTCCGATTACAATTCAAATTAACTTCGACTCCCATTCTAATTCAAATTAATTCAATTTCAATTCCAAACTAAATCAATTTCGAATTACAATTCCAATTAATTCAATTCAATTCCAATTTGAATTAATTTCAATTCAATTCTCAATTTTAGCCCATCTCGATTTGTATAAATTCTAGTTCGATTTTCAAAGTATCGATTTAATCACTTAAATCAAATTAACCTTCAATATTCAATTTAAAAATCCAAACCTTTAAAAATGATTCAATCTGAGCCCATTATCGAGATATCCACCTAGATTATTTTTTACTTGGATTTATTCCAAGGTTCGAGTAAGAATTCAAATCCTTTTTTAAAACAAATCAATTGTCGGAATTCAATTGATTTCCCAATCATAACTTTAAAATTTGAAATCCGATTCTTTAAGCAGTTCCAGCTGACTAGTTCATTTTTAACATTCCAAATTTAAGTTCAAAATGATGCTATTTCTATAAATTCGATTTTTATTTCTTAAATCAAAATCATTTAAATAGTTTCAAATCAAAGTCTTATCTTGTAACGAACCACAAATTTCGATAATTAAAAATGGCTAATTTAATCAGATTTTGTGATTTAATGTTGGAAGAAATAAAATTTTATGATTTAATAATAAGAATGTAACTGGAATAAAAGGCAACGGTATTAATTTAAGGTAACCTATAATTGCTTTGAATATGATTCCAATTAATTAAAATGATTAAAATTCAAAATTGGTTATAGATTGTAAATTAACTATAGTAAGGTGTGTATTAATTGATAATTGGATTTAAAGAGTAATTGATAATTTAAATATTGATTTATAAATGAAATAATGTGTAATAATTGAATTGGATAAAATTTATGTAAAGTGAGCTGTTATAACATTTGTTTGTAAATAATAAACTTACAAATGTCATTAAATGTAGAAATGGTAAATAAATGTTACATTAATGCGAGTTAATACAATAACTGCAAATTGAGAATGTAATAAAAGGTACAGAAATGTCGATTACACTCATAAGATAATAAATTGATTTAATAATAATAATGAAACAAGATAAATAAAGTTATTAGGATTTTTAAATTATAATTTGTGTCAAAATCAACAAAGGATCAAATGTAATTGAAATATAGCTACCAATAGTATAAAGGATGAAATTGGCGAATATTAATGTAATAAGCCATAAACCAATGTTGAATATATGCCTAGAGAAATGAATGATGAAATAAATAGATTAAAATCAAATTTAATCTATTAATTGAAATTAAAATTTTAATTAGTTGGATTTAATCACAGTTGGAATTAAACACCGTGATTAGTAAAATAATTTGACACTGAATTGATATGTATATTTGTTTCAAATTATTATAAATGTCTAAGCAGTCAAAAATGATGAAAATCTGTTAGTTTATAATTATTGAATTAAAAAGTGATTAATTAATTTAATATTTATTTATTTAATTAACTAACACGGAAATAGTCATTTTGGCCACTGTCTTCGATTTCGACGAAAGTAGTTTCATTAGATCCATAACAGTGAACCGTTGAGAGTTTTCAAGTTTCATAGCGATCAGACTTCTCGTTTGATCGTACAGACCCAAAACGCGTAGAAATCAATTTAATTAAATTCAATCAAAATCAATTTGAAATAAGCAAATTTTAAAGCAACTTCTTTATATGATGGAACAAGGACCTGAAACTTATTCCATTGAATTTAAAAATATCGAAAACATCTATTTTGATATATGGGATGACCCATTTTTGCTCTGGAAACAGAACGGGTTTTTGGGTCATTTATCGTTCAACTTTCAAATTGATCTAGCCATTCATTCCTATTTCTAATCTGCCTATATATAGCCTATTATAAATCCTAGCTATTTCTTATTTCCATTATTCTGCACGTACAATTCTATTTGCTTCTCCCTTTTCAATGGTAGACAACCAAAATCAATTCCCAATTCCAAATTCAATTGCAAATCAAAATCAAATCAAAAATCAAACTCCTCCAAACTATGTCAAATTATATATCGATTCGAATCTCTCGATGAGTGCAAGCTAAATCTACAGCTAATTTTTTGATCTAAGTTTCTGTGTGTCCTGACTTCGATGGTTTATTTACGACCGTCTATTGGTAGGAGTTTGATCGTATGGTGGATCTACGTCCTTAGGTCGACCAGAGGGCATGGTTTTGTTGTTTTCGTCTAGTAGTTTGCGTCGATGGGGTTCGTTTGTGCTAGAGGACCTTGGGTTCACCAAAATCGGCATTGGAAGTGTCGGTGGCAGCGAACGCCTATGGCAATCCGGGAGGTGGCGCGCGACGGGGATAGGGTCAGCCAGGCCTGTACGTGATCGTGGGGGTCTCTGATCTTAGTGATGGTCAACGTAGGCGGAGGTGTTTTTGATCGATGGTGGCGGCCAAAAGTTGAGTCACGTACGAGAGCGTTGCATGAGCCTAGGGTTTCGGCATGTAAAAGAGGTGACGTGTATAATTTTACATTATTATTTTAGTTGTTTAAATTTAAATCGCATAACTTCTAACCTGAATAACTTTTGCATACGAACTTGGATTCATGCGCGGTTTGTTCTGCTGGAATAATATCGAAGTTTTGGACATTTAGATGCTGGTTTGGATGAATTCTAAGACTGTTAAATTTTAGGCCATACATTGGATTTCAAATCGATTTGAAATCAAAGATTAGTGTTTTGACCCACTCACAATTACTAAACTACCTTATGTTAGTTAAAGTAGATTTATGATGTGATTAGACATCAATTAATTGATGTCTGATATATTTAAATTGTTATTCTGGTTAAATTTAACATTTATTGCATTTAATCATCGTTTAATTTATTATTAAACTTACATTTTCAGTTTAATACCTCTTATCGATTATCAGTTATATATTGATATTTATTGATTGATTTGGATGATGATTGGGATGGATGTTTGATTGTTGATATATGATGATTGGATGTTGTATTTTATATTGTTATAATACTGCAAGTCCCTATGGGTTAAAATGATACATGCCCGAATGATCTATAGTTTAGGGAAAAATCATTATGGGTTGAAATGATAGACTCGAGTGATTTTGTGGATTTAATTTAATTTGGGATTGCGGTTTGAAATGATATATAATTGTAAAATTTTAAATTGCGGATTGAAATGATAAATATCTGTATCACTTGATCCTAGGGTAGAAAGTTATATACATACACCGGATTGGTTAAATTAAATGATTTTTGTATCTTTAAGTTTTAAATTCAGTTAACTGGCATTTTGAAATAAAAATTGATTTATATAAACTGAATTATTTTCGATAATCCAAGCATTAATGCTGAAATTGGAATTGATTTAATGAATTGTTCAAAGGATTTAAATTGGAATTCAAAGTTGAAGTGTCAAATATAAATGAATTTATCGAAAATTGAGTTAGTGGAAATGTTTGGATATAACTTTGAAATCTATTTTAAATTAATTTAAACTATTTTAATCAATTTAAACTATTTTAATTTATTTAATCTATTATAACCTATTTAATCCAATTTAATATATTTTTACCTATTTTAAAGTAATTAAATTTATTTAATCTATTTTGAATCTATTTAATATTTTAAATGTAACGACCCAGAATTTTTAGAGATTAAAATTTGAATATTTAATTTATTTTAAATATTAATAAGTGAATTTATAAGTCAAATAAATTTTTATTTGAATTATTGGATTTAATTGGATTATTAAATCGATAATTTAATATGTTAAATTATGGAAATAATTGAAAATATAGTTAAATATGATTGAAAATGATTTGTAAAATTTTATTTTATCATATGGAAGTTAGAACGATATTTTAGAACTTTTAAAATCGAATTAAAAGTTAATTTGTGAAAATTGAATATTTTAATATTTAAATCGACTAGTGAAAATAGTCAATTTTTGAACAGTCTCAGAATTGAACGAAACTAGTTCCATTGGATCCGTAATAGTTAGTTATTATCGGATTTCAATTTTCGTATCAATCGGAGTTATCGTTTGATCGTGGCAGCTCGAAACGCATCGATTTATTTTTAATTTTAATTTGGCGAGTTAAAATAGCCATTTTTCAAAAAGTCTCGGATTTCAACGAAACCAGTTTCATCGGATCCGTAATGTGATATTATTGTATGGTTTCAAATTTCAAGTCAATTGCATTTACCGTTTGTCCGGTACAAATTAAAACGCCTAGAAATCGATTTAAATCGGTTTAATTTAAATTGAGCGTTTATAGCCATAACTCGCACAGATGCCCGAATTAGCTTTCGAAACCTGTTCCATTGTGTCCGGAACGCGGGGTAAACCCTAGAAACGCTGGTTACGGCGCGTAAATCGGAGTTCAGAATTTCCGGGATGAATAGTGTTTGAGAATTCCTTATAAATAGCCCACCATTCACAATAAAAAAAAATAATATCAAAAACCCTAATCTATTTCTTCAGGCCGCCACCATTGGAATGAAGGGCTGAAAAACAATCCTCTTCCCCCTCTCTTTTCTCCAAATCCATTGACAATTAGCCGAAACTTCCAACTAGAAACTTGTAGAGCACAACACGAACTAGAGATCCAACGGTTATGATCGAGTTTGGAGTTGTATTTTGAGGGATAGGAGGCCGCGTTCGTGCTCGTCTATGGCACGTTTTTCGAGATTTATATAGGGCCGAGCTTCATGGTGTTTGGGGCAAGCGTAGAGGTGGCCAGGGGGATTCACGTGGAGTATCTTGATCAAGCTAGAAGTCGATGAAGTGGTTGCTAAATTTAAACCCTAATTCTTGTAATGGGTTAAGGAGCACGGCCTCAACCTGTAGCCAAGACGTGAGGAGGAAGGAGCAAAATGCACGGCTAGGATGCATGGGTATAGGATCTAACGGCCAAAGCTTGTATAGGTTATAAATTATAAAGTTTAAGTTGTAATTATTAAGTTTAAATTCGTATAAACTTCGTAAATTCATAACTTTTTCATACGAGGTCGAAAAAATGCAAACTCAGTTGCGTTGGAATCGTATGGACGAGCACTACGCGATGGAGTTGGTTTGGAGTCGTTTGGAGTTAGTGAGAATTTTGGGTAAAATTAAACGTCCGTTTAATTTTATTCGAAATAAATCGCTAAAACGGAAATAAAACCAAGGTGAGAACTTCTCACTCAATCGAATCAGTTTCGATTTTATTTTAAATAGTTAGATTTAAAATATTTGAATGCATGTTTGAATAATGATTGATATCTATTGATTGTTAAATAGACATTATACGCCGTTAGTAAGCGGATGTTATTTATTAAAAACATATACCGCGAATATTTCATAAACAGTGAAATTGGTATTATATATAATATCAATATATATATATTGGCATATGTATATATTGCAGTTGATTGATTTCCCGCATTTATTTGTTTAGCGGATGAGACCCTATCACGCCGTTATTAAGCGGATAATATTTAATAAGAACATATACCGCGATAATTTCGTACTGGAGCGAAATTGGTATTGTGCTAATGTTTTTGGATGCAGGGAAACAGGTTGGAGGGATCCAACTGGATTCCTCAACAGTCTTTATTTGATTTCAGATATTTTGATATTTGATGGATTTTCATATTGATATATGATATCGTTGTAGTCGTGATTGACTATTTGGTATGTAGCATCATTGGACCCAGATTTTGGGATTTTAAAATGATTTTAAAGTAATTTTTGAAAATATACTTTATTTTTGGAATTGATCCATTATAAATAAATAAACGTTATAATTTTTAATGTTATAAAAATTATGATTTTTGTGAAATACAGTTAAAAACTGATTTTTGAGAATATGATGCTAATGATTTTATAAAATAGTTTAATTGGGATTTTAGAATTTATTGTGAAAAGTTTAAACATAGGATTTATAAAATTTAATTATTTTATGAATCAAAATGGTGAAATAATAAAGGAATTTGAAGACGTTTTAAAAGAATAATATAAATTGATTTATATTAAGAGATTTATAAATGGATATTTATAAATTGAAATATAGACATTATAAAACGAGTTTTTATAAGTGTTTGAATGAAGTGAAAATGAATTTCATAAATGAATGAAATTTATAGAATTATAAACGGTGAAGTTATAAATAAAATTTATAAATAGTAAGATTTATAAATTGGTGAAGTTAATTGAGGAATAGATTTGGGTGAATAATTGAATCTTATAAGTTATAAGATTTATAATTATGAAGTTCAAAGGAACGATTTTTGTAAACGAATAGATTATAAGTGTTTAACTTATAAGATGAACTGTTAGTATATCATTGAGTTATAAACTGGAATAGGTTAATAAAAGAATTTTATAAAAAGGAAGTTTTTATAAACAAATAGAAATGGAATTTATAAACGTTGTTTTATAAATTCGCAAATGACTTATTTTGACAAGAAAATTTGTTGAAACCTATTAATGGAGTTATATTCACATTTTTGAATAGTGAATAATCCTTTGAATTAAAATAAATAAAAGGATGAAATTATTAACGTAGTATATTCACGTTTTTGAATAGTGAATAATCCTTTGAATTAAAAATGAATAGAAATGATGAAGTGTGTTAACGTAGTATCTTCACGTTTTTGAATAGTGAATAACACGTTAAAGAAATTGTTTTGAATGTGATATTTGAAATAGAATTAAAACGATCTAACGATGTTTTAAAATGTGTTGAGATTCGAAACCATAGATTTCAACATGCATTGTTGAAATAGATGTTTCGAGAAATAAAAAGGAAATAGTGGACTATAACACTGTTGTTATAGTAAATGATTTCCGAAAGGAAATGTTTTGTATAGTATTGGGATTTATATATCTATTTTAATTTCGAATCCCTATACTAGTGATTTTGGGTTGTCGTAACGATGTTTTACGCAACATTCGTTTTGGCCCAAATAAATATGTTTAAGAGAATGATTTCCTTAAAGAATGAAATATATACTTAATTTCGATTGAAGTATAGTGAATATTTTCTAAGTGTTGAAAATAAATAAAATTCGTGAATTACTTATTCAATAAGTATGGAATGTTTTTCCAATGTGAAATGAAACGTTTAGAGAATTTATCTTTTTGAAGATAAATTGAAATGAATAATTGAAATCGAATATTCATTGATATTTTGGAATTATAAATTCACTAAGGAATTTATAAAGGAAGTGGGATTTGTCTAAAAATAAATATTGATTTATTTTTGAAGTATTGAAATTTTATATCTAGTAAAGATATTTTTGGAAAATAAATAATTTGGAAAATTATTTGGAAACTGGTGATGTGTGCATATCCAGTGATAGTTCAATAACCGACTATCAATATTTCCCTTTGAATGGGTAATTGATGTGATTTGTTTGTATGTGAATGCTACACTTATTTTTGAATAAGCGCTCACTATTCGGGTTAACCGGGAAAGGACCATGGGGTCGTATAACCCATTCCGAATATGTGATACGTCGTTATAATTGCATTGAAGATCGGTGTTGAAGACCCGGTATTTGCGAGAGCGATAGGATGACCTGTCGATTTACTCTGCACCGAGTTGCTCCGGTATAGAGTTCTCCATATGTGATGGTGAATCCGATCAGGATTGTGAATATCCGGATTGCAAGGACTTCTTTATAAGCGCCTTCGGTTTTGTTCGATCCCGGAACAAACTTGTATGGATTGTGTGTCTGACATTACAAGTTGAGATATAAAGCCGATTTCTTTCAAATATATTTCTGTTGGTGGCGAAGAATTTATTCTTTTAGCTTAACACCCTTCTCTGAGACGTACGAGCTCAGAGGTTATATAGTTGAAGTTATCAGCGATATATTCCCAATTTGGTAATGTGACATGCTGAGTGATGCTGAAATGATCATTGTGTTGATTATTGTGATAGGATCGTTTATTTGATCGTCTATCTTAGTGATCATTGTGTTGATCATTTGTTGACCCAAAGCATGGCTTTTGTATAAAGTATGTTTTTGTGGACGTGACTTCGTCGAACCTCACACCCCGGAAATGGTCAAAACAGGAAAGATGCGGCAAGGTTATGAGGGGTAGCACCCTTTAGGGTATGTACATTTCCTTCTGGATAGAGGTGGTATCATGGTATGGAGCCCAGATATTTAACCTATGTGGTTACTACGAATTTATTACTTTGTGGTTGTTGGTTTTCGGGATCCCGTGAGAAAGGTCGTTTACGATCGGGGAATGGCGTGCTCGTGTCAGTAGTTACCCAGTTAGGGGTAACCCGGCCTTGTGTTGGCAGAGTTCCGGTTTGGTTCTCGGGGATGCCTTTCTAGAGGCATTCTCATGTGGCAATGGGAAGTTCCTTGGCCTGACCATTTGTTGGAAATCCAAAGAAACAATACGAAACTTGTACGGTTTTAGTTGTAGAACCTATCATTCACTTATGGTATCGCAACACTGTTTGGATGGTAGCTATAGTAGGCATACGATAATGGTCGTATGTTGGCTAAGATTTATATTCTACTTTCGAAATGAATTTTCCACTACACTATGCACTAGTAATAATATCAAATGTTATTTTAAATGCGTATCAAGCATCTTTGACTATCATAAGGAGAAATCTCCTCCGATTCTGCGTTTGCATGTGTGTGTGTGCGGGAGGCCTTATGGTAGTCTCATTTTTAAAAGCATTGCGAATTGAAATAAAAATATTCCTCTATTTTTGATTTTAAAGATAAATAAACTGTTTTGAGTTCTCACACCAGTCACATGACTGACTTGGAGTTTATTGTTTTCCTTCCTAAACTCTGGGTGCCCACCAATTTCCACACGGGCAGTCAAGAGTAAGGTTTATCAGGATATTCTGGATATTCAGGAATTGCTGGAGGCAAGCTGGATGGCATGGCGTATTACTATTATATAGTATTTCTTTTTCCGCTGCACTAATTGTTTGTTGTTGTTGATGTTGTACACTCTGATAATATGATGTAATGAAATGTAATGTAATAACTGATATAGTTCTTTGTTTAAAGATTATTCATTTATTATTATATGTTGTTCCGCTGCGAATTGTGAGATTCTGATGTTGTTCTTGTTTTCTGTTCCGTCCTATTTTCTTCTGTTCTATCTTCTTTCTCTTCTATTCTCTTTTCTTTCAATTTTAAAATTTTCTATCTTCTGTCTTCTCCCCTCCCTAATTTCTACCTTCTTCTCTTCTCTTTTCCTAAATTCTTTTTTTTAAAAACCCTCAGTGTTCGGTTTTCCGTCGTTCGATTCCTCGGCAGTCGATAAAGTGAGTGTCGATGTCGAATTTTCGGAAGACGAAGAATCGAGTCCTGACAATCTGGTATCAGAGCTTATGGTTAAGCGACAACCACGGTTCTGTTGGGTATTACTCATTAGAGATAGAGTCAGCAGTACTCTAGAATGAGTTTGAGTGTAATAATAGCTATGAGAGCGTATTTGTTAGTGAATATGAAATTGTTTTATATTGTGATGATTGGTTTGTTGAGTGGTATATAGATTCTGGTTAATACGAGTAATTAACGTTGTTGATAGGAATCTCTAAACACTTGTACAGAACAATTCGACACAATATTGTTTTAAGTTGGGTAAATGAAATAATTTTACCTTGATTATATTTTATATATAAAGAAATAATTTTTCAGAATTATTAAAGTGTATATAAGTTGATTGTTTAGTTGTTTGAATAATCTAAATAAAAGAATTATTGTATAAGCAAATGAATTATAAGAGTTAAATTATAATTAAAGTGATTTACAATTGTGAAATAAAACTTATATATGTAAGAAGTGAAACTAATGGATATATATATAAATGTGAGTTGAAATAAAAAAACGAATTTAAAGTTAAATGGAAATTTACTTTAGAAATGGAAATATAGCTTAAGTGATATGGAATGAAGTTGATATTAGTATCAAAGTAAATTAATAAAATTAAGTGATAAAAGTGAACTTGAGTTATATAAATGAAATTCAACTTTGAAATTGAATTGAATTAATGGATTAAATGTAAATCAATTAAATGTAAATTTAAGTTGATGTGAAATATGAATTTAAGTGTTAATTCATTAAAATCTAATGATATTAGAAAGTTGAATAATTGAATGAAAATCAATTAAATTAAACCAATTGTAAGCAAAGGAATTTGGTTGTAATTAATATACATTGATTGTTATATGGTTGTTAGTTGATTGTATATAATTCATTAAGTGTTAATGAAATTGATTTAATAAAATTGGAAGCTAAAGTAATTGAAATTCAATTGGAAGTTAAGTGAAACTTAAATAAAATTGAATTTGATTTGGAAGTGAACCAACTTGAATATGAATTCGTGAATGTAAACTAAGTGAAAATGAATGTTAGTAAATTCCAACATTAATGAATCAAATATGATTAAATTGAAAACTCAATTCATTGAATATTAATGAGAATATCAATGAATATTGATTTGGTTATGGATGATAGTTGGTTGATGTTTGCATTTGTTGTTTTGTTTCATTTGCTATGTTGACATATATAGTTATTATGTTACTATATGTTGTATATTGATACTATTGTCATATATGCATGTTCTCATGTTGTTTGTTGAGTGATTAGTAGGTGCGGATCGCGTTTGCTTCGCATTTGGAGCTCGCTTTTGCGCTATATTAGCCGTATATGCTTGCTAATAAAATATAAGGTACATATCTCGGATTACATACCGTACTTTTACACTTTTTTCCCTGCGGGATGCCTCATTACTTGATGAGATGTATATTTGTGATATATATACTGTCATTTTTTTTTCCGGATCGAGCCGCACAAAGGAGACTATGGCGAATTTTTCCGAAAATTTAAGGCGTTAGAAAATTTTTGAGAAAATTGGAAAATTTTAAAAACTTTAACTTTTATTTGGAATTGAAAGTTAAACAATAGTATTTGTTTTTGAAAAGATAACTAAGTATGATTTGAAAACTTAGTAAAGTTATTGTAAGAAGTTTGACTATGAATTTTGGGAAAATTAATAAATTCTGTAACTTTTCTTACTTGTAATTTCGAGGACGAAATTCTTTTAAGTAGGGAAGATTGTAACGACCCAGAATTTTTAAAGATTAAAATTTGAATATTTAATTTATTTTAAATATTAATAAGTGAATTTATAAGTCAAATAAATTTTTATTTGAATTATTGGATTTAATTGGATTATTAAATCGATAATTTAATATGTTAAATTATGGAAATAATTGAAAATATAGTTAAATATGATTGAAAATGATTTGTAAAATTTTATTTTATCATATGGAAGTTAGAACGATATTTTAGAACTTTTAAAATCGAATTAAAAGTTAATTTGTGAAAATTGAATATTTTAATATTTAAATCGACTAGTGAAAATAGTCAATTTTTGAACAGTCTCAGAATTGAACGAAACTAGTTCCATTGGATCCGTAATAGTTAGTTATTACCGGATTTCAATTTTCGTATCAATCGGAGTTATCGTTTGATCGTGGCAGCTCGAAACGCATCGATTTATTTTTAATTTTAATTTGGCGAGTTAAAATAGCCATTTTTCAAAAAGTCTCGGATTTCGACGAAACCAGTTTCATCGGATCCGTAATGTGATATTATTGTATGGTTTCAAATTTCAAGTCAATTGGATTTACCGTTTGTACGGTACAAATTAAAACGCCTAGAAATCGATTTAAATCGGTTTAATTTAAATTGAGCGTTTATAGCCATAACTCGCACAGATGTCCGAATTAGCTTTCGAAACCTGTTCCATTGTGTCCGGAACGCGGGGTAAACCCTAGAAACGCTGGTTACGGCGCGTAAATCGGAGTTCAGAATTTCCGGGATGAATAGTGTTTGAGAATTCCTTATAAATAGCCCACCATTCACAATAAAAAAAAATAATATCAAAAACCCTAATCTATTTCTTCAGGCCGCCACCATTGGAATGAAGGGCTGATAAACAATCCTCTTCCCCCTCTCTTTTCTCCAAATCCATTGACAATTAGCCGAAACTTCCAACTAGAAACTTGTGGAGCACAACACGAACTAGAGATCCAACGGTTATGATCGAGTTTGGAGTTGTATTTTGAGGGATAGGAGGCCGCGTTCGTGCTCGTCTATGGCACGTTTTTCGAGATTTATATAGGGCCGAGCTTCATGGTGTTTGGGGCAAGCGTAGAGGTGGCCAGGGGGATTCACGTGGAGTATCTTGATCAAGCTAGAAGTCGATGAAGTGGTTGCTAAATTTAAACCCTAATTCTTGTAATGGGTTAAGGAGCACGGCCTCAACCTGTAGCCAAGACGTGAGGAGGAAGGAGCAAAATGCACGGCTAGGATGCATGGGTATAGGATCTAACGGCCAAAGCTTGTATAGGTTATAAATTATAAAGTTTAAGTTGTAATTATTAAGTTTAAATTCGTATAAACTTCGTAAATTCATAACTTTTTCATACGAGGTCGAAAAAATACAAACTCAGTTGCGTTGGAATCGTATGGACGAGCACTACGCGATGGAGTTAGTTTGGAGTCGTTTGGAGTTAGTGAGAATTTTGGGTAAAATTAAACGTCCGTTTAATTTTATTTGAAATAAATCGCTAAAACGGAAATAAAACCAAGGTGAGAACTTCTCACTCAATCGAATCAGTTTCGATTTTATTTTAAATAGTTAGATTTAAAATATTTGAATGCATGTTTGAATAATGATTGAGATCTATTGATTGTTAAATAGACATTATACGCCGTTAGTAAGCGGATGTTATTTATTAAAAACATATACCGCGAATATTTCATAAACAGTGAAATTGGTATTATATATAATATCAATATATATATATTGGCATATGTATATATTGCAGTTGGTTGATTTCCCGCATTTATTTGTTTAGCGGATGAGACCCTATCACGCCGTTATTAAGCGGATAATATTTAATAAGAACATATACCGCGATAATTTCGTACTGGAGCGAAATTGGTATTGTGCTAATGTTTTTGGATGCAGGGAAACAGGTTGGAGGGATCCAACTGGATTCCTCAACAGTCTTTATTTGATTTCAGATATTTTGATATTTGATGGATTTTCATATTGATATATGATATCGTTGTAGTCGTGATTGACTATTTGGTATGTAGCATCATTGGACCCAGATTTTGGGATTTTAAAATGATTTTAAAGTAATTTTTGAAAATATACTTTATTTTTGGAATTGATCCATTATAAATAAATAAACGTTATAATTTTTAATGTTATAAAAATTATGATTTTTGTGAAATACAGTTAAAAACTGATTTTTGAGAATATGATGCTAATGATTTTATAAAATAGTTTAATTGGGATTTTAGAATTTATTGTGAAAAGTTTAAACATAGGATTTATAAAATTTAATTATTTTATGAATCAAAATGGTGAAATAATAAAGGAATTTGAAGACGTTTTAAAAGAATAATATAAATTGATTTATATTAAGAGATTTATAAATGGATATTTATAAATTGAAATATAGACATTATAAAACGAGTTTTTATAAGTGTTTGAATGAAGTGAAAATGAATTTCATAAATGAATGAAATTTATAGAATTATAAACGGTGAAGTTATAAATAAAATTTATAAATAGTAAGATTTATAAATTGGTGAAGTTAATTGAGGAATAGATTTGGGTGAATAATTGAATCTTATAAGTTATAAGATTTATAATTATGAAGTTCAAAGGAACGATTTTTGTAAACGAATAGATTATAAGTGTTTAACTTATAAGATGAACTGTTAGTATATCATTGAGTTATAAACTGGAATAGGTTAATAAAAGAATTTTATAAAAAGGAAGTTTTTATAAACAAATAGAAATGGAATTTATAAACGTTGTTTTATAAATTCGCAAATGACTTATTTTGACAAGAAAATTTGTTGAAACCTATTAATGGAGTTATATTCACATTTTTGAATAGTGAATAATCCTTTGAATTAAAATAAATAAAAGGATGAAATTATTAACGTAGTATATTCACGTTTTTGAATAGTGAATAATCCTTTGAATTAAAAATGAATAGAAATGATGAAGTGTGTTAACGTAGTATCTTCACGTTTTTGAATAGTGAATAACACGTTAAAGAAATTGTTTTGAATGTGATATTTGAAATAGAATTAAAACGATCTAACGATGTTTTAAAATGTGTTGAGATTCGAAACCATAGATTTCAACATGCATTGTTGAAATAGATGTTTCGAGAAATAAAAAGGAAATAGTGGACTATAACACTGTTGTTATAGTAAATGATTTCCGAAAGGAAATGTTTTGTATAGTATTGGGATTTATATATCTATTTTAATTTCGAATCCCTATACTAGTGATTTTGGGTTGTCGTAACGATGTTTTACGCAACATTCGTTTTGGCCCAAATAAATATGTTTAAGAGAATGATTTCCTTAAAGAATGAAATATATACTTAATTTCGATTGAAGTATAGTGAATATTTTCTAAGTGTTGAAAATAAATAAAATTCGTGAATTACTTATTCAATAAGTATGGAAATGTTTTTCCAATGTGAAATGAAACGTTTAGAGAATTTATCTTTTTGAAGATAAATTGAAATGAATAATTGAAATCGAATATTCATTGATATTTTGGAATTATAAATTCACTAAGGAATTTATAAAGGAAGTGGGATTTGTCTAAAAATAAATATTGATTTATTTTTGAAGTATTGAAATTTTATATCTAGTAAAGATATTTTTGGAAAATAAATAATTTGGAAAATTATTTGGAAACTGGTGATGTGTGCATATCCAGTGATAGTTCAATAACCGACTATCAATATTTCCCTTTGAATGGGTAATTGATGTGATTTGTTTGTTTGTGAATGCTACACTTATTTTTGAATAAGTGCTCACTATTCGGGTTAACCGGGAAAGGACCATGGGGTCGTATAACCCATTCCGAATATGTGATACGTCGTTATAATTGCATTGAAGATCGGTGTTGAAGACCCGGTATTTGCGAGAGCGATAGGATGACCTGTCGATTTACTCTGCGCCGAGTTGCTCCGGTATAGAGTTCTCCATATGTGATGGTGAATCCGATCAGGATTGTGAATATCCGGATTGCAAGGACTTCTTTATAAGTGCCTTCGGTTTTGTTCGATCCCGGAACAAACTTGTATGGATTGTGTGTCTGACATTACAAGTTGAGATATAAAGCCGATTTCTTTCAAATATATTTCTGTTGGTGGCGAAGAATTTATTCTTTTAGCTTAACACCCTTCTCTGAGACGTACGAGCTCAGAGGTTATATAGTTGAAGTTATCAGCGATATATTCCCAATTTGGTAATGTGACATGCTGAGTGATGCTGAAATGATCATTGTGTTGATTATTGTGATAGGATCGTTTATTTGATCGTCTATCTTAGTGATCATTGTGTTGATCATTTGTTGACCCAAAGCATGGCTTTTGTATAAAGTATGTTTTTGTGGACGTGACTTCGTCGAACCTCACACCCCGGAAATGGTCAAAACAGGAAAGATGCGGCAAGGTTATGAGGGGTAGCACCCTTTAGGGTATGTACATTTCCTTCTGGATAGAGGTGGTATCATGGTATGGAGCCCAGATATTTAACCTATGTGGTTACTACGAATTTATTACTTTGTGGTTGTTGGTTTTCGGGATCCCGTGAGAAAGGTCGTTTACGATCGGGGAATGGCGTGCTCGTGTCAGTAGTTACCAAGTTAGGGGTAACCCGGCCTTGTGTTGGCAGAGTTCCGGTTTGGTTCTCGGGGATGTCTTTCCAGAGGCATTCTCATGTGGCAATGGGAAGTTCCTTGGCCTGACCATTTGTTGGAAATCCAAAGAAACAATACGAAACTTGTACGGTTTTAGTTGTAGAACCTATCATTCACTTATGGTGTCGCAACACTGTTTGAATGGTAGCTATAGTAGGCATACGATAATGGTCGTATGTTGGCTAAGATTTATATTCTACTTTCGAAATGAATTTTCCACTACACTATGCACTAGTAATAATATCAAATGTTATTTTAAATGCGTATCAAGCATCTTTGACTATCATAAGGAGAAATCTCCTCCGATTCTGCGTTTGCATGTGTGTGTGTGCGGGAGGCCTTATGGTAGTCTCATTTTTAAAAGCATTGCGAATTGAAATAAAAATATTCCTCTATTTTTGATTTTAAAGATAAATAAACTGTTTTGAGTTCTCACACCAGTCACATGACTGACTTGGAGTTTATTGTTTTCCTTCCTAAACTCTGGGTGCCCACCAATTTCCACACGGGCAGTCAAGAGTAAGGTTTATCAGGATATTCTGGATATTCAGGAATTGCTGGAGGCAAGCTGGATGGCATGGCGTATTACTATTATATAGTATTTCTTTTTCCGCTGCACTAATTGTTTGTTGTTGTTGATGTTGTACACTCTGATAATATGATGTAATGAAATGTAATGTAATAACTGATATAGTTCTTTGTTTAAAGATTATTCATTTATTATTATATGTTGTTCCGCTGCGAATTGTGAGATTCTGATGTTGTTCTTGTTTTCTGTTCCGTCCTATTTTCTTCTGTTCTATCTTCTTTCTCTTCTATTCTCTTTTCTTTCAATTTTAAAATTTTCTATCTTCTGTCTTCTCCCCTCCCTAATTTCTACCTTCTTCTCTTCTCTTTTCCTAAATTCTTTTTTTAAAAACCCTCAGTGTTCGGTTTTCCGTCGTTCGATTCCTCGGCAGTCGATAAAGTGAGTGTCGATGTCGAATTTTCGGAAGACGAAGAATCGAGTCCTGACATTAAATTTAATTAATATGTTTAAAAATCTACTTAATATAATTTAAATCTATTTGCCCTAAAATTAATCTATTTAAAACATTTTAAATCTAATTAAAACTATTAAAATCAATTTTAAATCTATTTAATCTATTTACTATTTAAACTATTTTAATTTATTTAAACTATTTTTAAACTATTTATGACTATCTAAGCTATTTTTTAAAATTGCAAACTATGTAAAGTCGAGGTATTTATATTTAAATCCTTTATGATGACAAAACTTAAGTTGGAATTTGGAATTGATGCCTTTTTTTGAAATGACATGTTTGAGTGAATATGATTTCGAAAGTGAAGATAATTTTGAAAGTGAATATGGTTTTGAGAGTAAATATGATTTCGAATGTGATATTATTTGAAATTCAATATGATATTTTGATATTGAGTATGTATTGACTTTTGAAATGTAAAAGAACCATCCGGTGTGTAATAAGCGTTTGGTTGTTAAAGAGACTAGGATCGGATATTGTCATACTCTCTGCCAATATCGAAAACCACTTTAAAAACTGTGTACGTGGTGGAGATTCCATAAATGAAGTAGGATGGTTTGGAAAACGATTCTGTATGAGGATTTATGTGGCTCTGACTCCCGTGAGTTAGCTTGATGTGGCTAAGATAGGAGCTACGTCAGGCCAAGTGAGGTTATTCCTCCTATCGGACACATTTCTTCGATACCATTCTATTTCTTATTGGTGTCCACCCCTTGATTTTGATTTGGGAGTGTGTTCCGAGGTGGGCGGTAGTAGCTGCTATGCGTTACCACCAATCTGGATCCGCAATTGGTATATCTACCCTGGGGATTGGCTCGAGTGCCTTGTCGCATGCCTTATCGTGCCTTCTACGAGTTTGTTTTGTGTCTTACCTATGGAGTGCTCCCTGATAGCCACTTGTGGGTGGAGTTTACAGTATCTGTATAGACTACGACATTATATAAAATGTGTTAAAGGGGATATTGGTTATTCCTTAATGCTATTTTAATACTTTACTTTACTGTAGACATATTATAATAGCGTATTGTACTACATAGTAGATAGTTTAACAAATTCTTAGGAGATGAAAATCCCGAACATCTCATAAGTTATTGCACTCACGTTAGACACTGGATAGGAGATGTCAAACCCCTTAAAGATCTCTGATGCCGTTACACTCATATTTATTTTACCGTTGATTTAACTTACATAAGATCTTTTAGTTTTGTCTCGAGTGTTTTGTCCTTTCAGTTCGCTCGGGTCAGTATGAGCTTTTTAGTTTATCGAAGATTGCTTTCTGGAGGATGAAGACGAATATTCTTTATATTATTTATCATTATTTATTCCACTGCATTTATTTATTTATTCCTGATATTTGTAACTCTGATTTTTATTTGTAAAAGAATAATCAAATGTATTTATAAAATAGCTTCATGAACTGTTATTTGATTATTATATTTTGTCATTCCACTACGGGATTATGTATTTTTTCCCTTCTCTTCTTTTTCTTATTTACTCTATAACAATCTACCATTTTGAGTGGTTGAGTCTGACGTGTGTGGTTTATCGTCGATTTAAAATGTCCAAAAAGGTAGGTCGTTACATATCTCTATTTTATTTCAGAGATGGATATATATATATATATATAATCTCAATCCAAATAAATGTCATTGCAATCCACTTCTCAATTTATTTAAAATAATCCAACTTACAGTTTTATATACTATAAATAACATACAGGATGATAGAAGGATATATCAAGGCAAACAAACATCCACATTATATCAGACATCAATCAATAGCATCCATCACAAATTTCCAGAATTTGAAACCCGTTTTATTTCAAAAATTGTTTTGAAATCGTTCTTGCATAACTTCTTTTACACCCCTTATCAATTCTATACTTTTCCTTTTACAATTTAATTCATTTAGCTTTCATCAACTAAATTTTTTATTTCACCTTGAAATTTTTAATCCCAGTTTATAAGTTCAAAACTTATTTAACTTGGCCTGAGTAAATTTCTAATTCATTTAATCCATTTAATATTCTCAATTTAAAAGTTTACCTCCTTACTATAATTCCCTTATTAATATCACTTCCCACCTCTGAGTTCAAAACCTTACCTTTCCCTTTTGGTTATACTTCTCATTCTCAAGGGGAAATTCTAGAATTCAACACCCAATATTTATTTCAAATCAAGTTTGAAATCATTTATACAAATATTTATCCCATTTACATACCAAATCACCCTTTAAATTTTTAAACCAACCTTGGTTTCTGTCCAAAACAAATTCCTTCAGAATTTTAAAACAATCCTCGTTTCCAAACAAAATTTTCATACCAAATTATTCAAAATAATCTTATTATTAGTTATTTCTTCAAATACCTTGAAACACATTTCAAAATTTTCGGGACTTAGATTCAAAACCTTACAATTTAGATCCGTTTTAATTTATAAGTCATATTTATAAATCATGCTTACAAAATTTTACCCCTTTAAAACATTTCACAATGTTTTATCATTGTTTATTCTGCAGTATACATCCCTTATAAAGGACACAATAACCACTTTATGATTGTAATCAATATTATCATATTTAGAAACCAAACATGCCATATATTCCATAATAATTTTTTAAAAAATTATTGCTGTATATAAAATATAATCAGGGTAAACTTATTTCATTCTAAAACACTTTTGGAAAAAACTTTTGAAATTTTCGAAATTTAAAATTCTGGTTTAAGTTTAATTTTATGATCTTATTTGATTATAATAAGTAAGCTAGTCACCCTAATATACCGTAATAATTTAGAAAAAACCATTTCTTTTTATATCAAAATATTATCTTATATAAAAATTATTTTTAAAACTGTTTTTAGAATCATTATGTAAGAAAATAACAAGTATGCCCTCATATATTACACTCAGCTCATTCTAGGGTACTACTAACCCTATCTCTAATGAGTAATCCCTACCAGAGTAAGGATTCTCGCTTAACCTTTAGCTTTGATACCACGTATAACGACCAGGCGGTTTCGGCCCACGAGAATAGACACTAATACGTCATTGCATAGAGTATCGAGAAATCGAGTGCCGAAAATACCAGGTTTTTAGGATTTAAGAAGGAACAGATAAAAGAAGAAACAAAAAACAACAATGTAGAATCTCCCATTGCAGGGAACAAAATATAATATACAATAACAACATTTTATACAAAGGAAAGCTGTAGCTGTTAATATACATACAAGTTATCAAAGTACAATCAACAATATACAAATCTGGACAGTTATAATAAATTGTCCCTAAATGTTGGATATACATCCTACAATACACAATGGAATATAATCAATACGTGCAATACGTCTCTGCCATCCAGCTCGTCTCCTGAGCTTCAAGCGTCCTAACCTAAAAATTGTAATACTAGGTCTGACCCGAGCATTACAATAAAGTATCACTCGAGTCAGGCTGGAAACTAACGTGAGTAAATGCATTTAATTTGAAATATTTAAGTTATAAAAATAATTTGAGAATCCAAGATAACTCGTACAAACACGATGAGTTTTTATCTTATATAGCCAAAGCACTTTACAGAAGTACATCAATATTATAATAGTGTCTAAGCACCATGTTTATTTAATGTGATGTCCAAAAATTTTGAGCAATATTTATTTGATAATATTCATTAATAATTATTTTAAAATGTGTAATATTAATTTAATAATCTAATTTAACAGAACTGATCTTTTCAAAACTAATAATTATTTAATTTGACAAATGTTATCTTTTCAAAATTAATAATAATAATAATAATAATTTAATTTGGCAAATTTTATTCTTTTCAAAGTTAATAAATCAATAAATTTTATCTTTTAAAGCTAATAAAAAATATATTCTATTTATAATGTATATTGGTATATATATTGTAAATAGGAAGTCTTTGGTATTAATTTATTTAAGATATGTTTCAAATTATAATATATATGTTTGTATATATTATGATTTGAAGTTTTGTTTTAAAATTCAATATAATAATTTCTAAAGCTAATATTGAAAAAGTTTTTATTGATAATGTGTGTATATATATATTTATATATATTGTAAATAGAAAAGTTTTGGTTTAAACTTAATTAGAAAATATGTTTTCAAATTTATAATATATATATGTATATGTATATATTGTGATTTGGAAGATAATGTTTGAATTTAATGCAATACCTTTCAAAAGTTATTTAAAAATAAATTTCTATATTTTCAAATACAGAAGATAAATATTTAATTTTAAAATGTGATAGCTTGCACAAATTTAATAAAAAAATTATTGTGATTTCTTCTAAAAGTTCTTAAACTAAAATAGTTTATAAAATATATGTAGATTTAATATATTCTTTCTTTTAATCATCTCATGAATTAAGTACCATTTTATATATATACACTTAAAACAGAGTTTGTAAGTACATAAGATTTTTGAGATATATATGTATAAAAGTCGTATATATGTATATTTTAAACTCTAAACATAATATATTAATGTTAAAACATAGAAATTAATATATATATATATATATATATATATATGTATGTATGTATGTATAAATAAGTCTTCACACTTGTCAACTTAGGAATTAATGAGTAATACATTGTCAATTTGAATCAACAAGTGGCAGCAATATTTTTTTAAAAAAAAGAAAAAATTGAAATGCAAATACATTCTGAAACCTAAAGGAAGAGATCTGTTTAGACTTTCAGTTCAAATCCTTTTTTCCTCCATCACCTTTTTTCTATTCATATTTTCTAAATTCAAAGAAGAAACTTAAACCTGTAATTAACCTGGAATCAATATAAACAGCAACAATGTTCAAACTAGATTTAAGCTATGCAAGAAGTAAGCTTCAACAAGCAAGATATCAAAGATCAATTAATTAAACAAGATTTCAGATCAAATGCACCATTCCTGAAATCAAGAAAAACTGTCTCTCTGCTTTAATAACGGTGAGTAAACCTATTTTCCTTTAAAAACAGTTTAAATCTGAAATTTAACTTCGATACATGTGAAATGTATGAGATAATGTTGGGTTGCATGGATGTTTTAGCATGAATATAAACTTGAATTGAAATTAATATTGTGGATATGTCTACATATATATAATTTTGGTCTTTGTTGTTTCATAGTTTCTTGAATTACTTTTTAAAAATCCATATCTCCAAATACAAAAAAATCTTAAACTTGGATCTTTGAATGAAATATGATTATAACAACATGATATCAACTCTAAAAATGGTTTCAAGGATTTTAGTTTAATAATTATTTCAGAAATAAGAAAATACCATGATAATCAGAAATTGTTCAAAATTTTATGAATACAATTTCATGATTGGATTTCACAAATGGATTCAAGGTAGGAAATCTTGAATTTTGGTATAAAAATCTTGATTTTTAGACATGCGGTTGTCGGGGAAACTCGAGATGATCGATTATGGGACTTTGGTCATTTTCCATCGATCGACGATGAGGTGTGCGATAGTGTTTGGCCTGGAGGTGGTCAGGGTGTCGGGGATCTCTAGAAAAATGTCAGGATGTTTTATCATAGGCTGTCGTGGCCAGGAGCGAGGGAAATAAGGTTTTGTGATGGTTTTGATTATCGGAGTTGACGAGGTTGGTATGGCGTGGGCAGTACACCGGGACGGATCGCATAGGGGGAAATCAGAGATGGATGTCGTGGCATGGTTTTGGGTTGAACGGCGTGAGGCTTGAGGGTTGGAATTAACGGCCAAAGGTGGTTTTCCAATCGAGTTCGTAATCCAATTTGATCGATTTATCGATTTTTGGTTAGCCATCGATTTTCATAGTTTTACTTAGTCGAGATTTTTATCGAGGTCGATTGCGGGTTGGTGAGGGCCGGAGAGATGGTCAGAGGTGTGCGTTGTCATCGTGCACGTGTACGGTGGACTTGCATGTGTCTGGAGTTGTGTAGGTGAAGAAGAAGGTTTTGGCTCGGTTTTGTTCTCGTGTTATTTCGGTTATGATTCGAAGTGGCAGGAGGTTTGTGAGTGACTCGGGATTACATTCGTGGGTTGGACTCGGGTGTTTGTAAATATTTTAACCAGGTTTTAAAATTTGAAAACATGAACAGTTTTATAAAAGGAAAATGTGTAGACCAGATTTCATGTTTTTAAAATGTTTTAGTTTTCAATAGAAATGATTCCAAGTTCTACGTGAAATTTTAAAACAAGTTTTGAAACAAGTTTTTAAGATTTAAATTTTTAAAGATAAAACATTTTTTTAATTTGTTTGTTAAAAATAATTATGTTCGGATAATTAAATAATAAAATTCTTAAATATGATTTAATGATGAATTAGAAAGTGATTAAACTTTAGTTAGTCAAAAGATTTCAAATAACTTTTGTATGTTAATAATCAAGTATAATTACTTACTAATGGATTAGTTAATAAATAATATTGATTTAGGAATCATTAACTAATTAATTAAGAATAATTAATTAAGGTAATTAATTTAAGATAAATAATTGGTTAAATTAATTAAGGATAATCTCTTATGAAGTGGATTAAGTATTAATTACTTAATTAATTAAATGATTACTTAGTGTAAAAGATTTATGTATAATTATGGAATATAATTAATTAAAGAGGATAATTACTTATCGAAGTAATTGAATGGGAGTAATTAAGGATAAATTATATAGTGTGATTGATAAAAGAATTAATTAATTTAGGGATTAATTAATTATTGGATGTAATTAGGGGCTAGTTACTTAATATAAATGGGTTATTACTAAATGAAGTAATTAAAGTAATTAATTACTCAATGTAATTAATTAAGTTAATGTGGTTAATTTAAGTTTATTAATTAAGTTTAAAAGAGAATTACATGATGATGGGTTAAGTACAATTACTTAATGTAATCGATGAAGTGTAATTACTTAGTGAAGTAATTAATGGATAATTACTGAATGTAATTAATTAAAAGGAAATTACATGATGGAAAGTAATTAAAGAATAATTACGTAGTGGAAGTAATTTAGTGTTAATTACTCAGTGTAATTAATTAAAAGATTAATTAATGTAATTAAACAAGGAGTTAATTTAATTAATGAAAATAATTAAAGATTAATTAATTATTGAAGTAATTAATTAAGGGTAACTAATGAATGTAATTAAGATGAAAGATTTCTTGTTAACTGGAATTAACTAAAAGAATAATTAATTAATAAAAGTAATTAGAGGATCAATAATTAATGTAATTAATGAGAACAATTAAAAGGTTAGTTCATTAATTAAAAGATAATTAATCAATGAAGTGATTATATTATAATTAATTAATGTAATTAACTAAGAATTAATGGAATTAATTATAATTGATTAATTAATGAAAGTAATTAAAGGTTAATTAATGCGAATGATTAAAGAATAATTAATTTGTGTAATTAAATAAATGTTAATTACTTAATGTAATTAAAGAATAATTAATCAAGGATGATTAATTAAGAATATAATTAAAGGATAATTAATCGGGTAATTAAAGGAATGATTAGTTAATTAAATGGTTGTAATTAATTAATGATTGATTTAAGCAGGGTTAGCTGATTAATTCTCAAGTAATTAATTTAATTTAAGTTGATTAAATTAATTATAAATAGGATTAATAATTCTATTTGTGGATGATTGTTTGGGTAGAATGTCTGGATTGATTGATACTTATAGTTTGATAATCTATGATGTGATATTGGTTATAGCTATGATAAATGTGTGATATTTATCTGTGAATGATGCTGTGTGAATTCAATGTTTTAAATTGAATTAAATTGTTCAAATATAAATCACTTGGACATTTATATGGCGTTTTGGATTTCGGTGAGACCGGGATCAGATTTGCTTCAGTACAGCATGATGGGGGTTCTCGTTTCGCGTTTGGTGGCGAACGGGATACTCTTACCCCCTACATGTCCTTTTGAGGTAGTATAAGGCCTTGGGTTTGTTGCTTGCCAAGAGGTTGGCCATAAAAACAAATTCGAGGTACCACTGTATGCCACGGCGTAGAGTGGCCGCTGTCGATGGTTGAAAAGCCTAGACCGTTACATTATGGTATCAGAGCGCTAGGTTCAGTGAATTCCTAGGCTTTGGAGTGATTTCTTTCTAAGAGAGCGTATTTATGTGTGTGTATACACACACACACACCTATCTTGTTGGGTTGCCTGTTCGGATTTTCCAATATAAGTTCTAGAGGTAGTGGTGTGTATAGCACGACTACCACTAGTGGAAGAGTCTGAGTAATTGGAGGTGGAAGAGTATCTACCAAGGCGGTATTGAGCATCTCGAGTAAGCTTTGCAGCATAGTGTAAGGATTTCACCGATCTTTGAAGGAAACCTTTTAAGGTTCGGAGTCCATTTTAGAGTATAAGTTTAGTTGCTCTCATGCGAGCGGATTTTCTAGAGTTTGGATTAGTCGGAAGTGCTGAAGCGAATGATGGTATCTTGGTAACCATAGGAAGAAATCTTGTCTGTATTGGAGATTGAGACCCAGTTCGACAAGGTGTTTGTGCTTGGTTTGAAGCTCGAGTTTCTAGAGAGATGTCTGCCCATCTTGAAGGCTCTTTTATGGAGTTGGTTGATATAGCTTTGTGGTTCGAGGAGCTTTTGGATAAGGAAGTCTTTGGCAGCAGTGGCAGCTTAGAGGTGTTGAGTGTGCTGTCAGGAAGGTCTCTTGGCATAGCAGTATTTTAGAGCTGGAGTTTGGAAGCAGTTGAGTGGTCCGTTTCTTCTATGGTTCAGGAATCTTTGTGATCATACTATCAGTAGGCCGGGCAGATGGTGAAGGCTTGCCCACTTCTTTTGGAGGCTCAGCAGGGTATGATGTTTGTGGTTGAGGGTGGACCATCAGTTTCTTCTTTGGGTTAGTAAGGCTTATGTTGTTCTGATATGTGAAGAGAAAATAGTTTCTTTGGAATCTGAACTGGGTAGGATCGTACAAGTGGCTTGCGATGGTTTGGAAGTTCTCTTAGTAATCTTTGTTTTGGGATTGAGGCATGTCTAGAGGATGTAGGAGTTGTTGAAGTGGTTTGAGATTTTCCTGATATCTTCGAGGAAGTCAAGGTTTGCATCCGCATCAGGAGATTGTGTTCTCTATCGACTTGGTTCCTGAAGTAATACCGGTGGTTTAGCCTAGTAGAGGGATGGCTCCTAGAGGGAGGGGACTGGTTAAGCAGCTCAGAATTGATCGGATCTAGTTCTCTGACTTGATATTTACTGTGGTAATTATGATCGAATTGGATAGGTCACTAAGATTTTATGGAATTTTGATGAACAATGTTCCCAGGATATGGATCAAGTCTATGCTTGTGTTCATCAACAGCATTCTCATCTTCTTCAGATCAGAGTTATGCAGCAAAAGCAAGGTGGCACCTATTCCGGAATAGAAGCAACCTCGGACTCCTCAGAAGTTTGTGTTTGACTTGGATTAGAGGATTTCTATAAGAAAATTCATTCGAGATATGAAGGCTTGGTTGTCTAGTGCACCTGTTCTTTTCTTTTTTCAGATTGGAGAAGTAAGTCTGAAGTCTTCTAGTATTTGTGAGTAGAGTTTGTGTGGAGGATTTCGATGAATCTTGAAGAACCACCTTGTCGAGTAGAATCAGGAGATCATCTTGTTCTCGGTCCAGATTTGTTTCGTGAGACATCAGCGAAGTTTTAGTTATGCAAGAAGGATGAAGGTAGCCCAGGATCGGCAGAAGAGTTTTGTGAATAAGAGACGAAGGAATTCTGAATTCGAAGTTGGAGACTTTGTTTTAGATTAAGTTTTCCTCCGATCAAAGGAGCAATAAGGTTTGGTAAGCTTGGGAAGTTGGCCCTGAGGTATATTGGATCTTCCCATGTTCTCAAGGAAATAAGTATTTTGGCCTACAAGATTGGATTTCCAGATCGGATGACTGAGATTCAATGTATTTCATGTATCTCTAAGGGAGTATGTGTATGATCCACCACCGGTTGGGTAATCAGCAGTTCAAAAGGATCTGGAAGTTGAGCTAGATTTGAGTATAGTCTAGCATCTTGTTCAGATTTGTAGATCAAGATTAGTAGAAGCTCCGGATTAGAATGGTGTAGTTAGTTTAGATTCTATAGAGCGAGTATCCTAGTGATTTATACCTGGGAAACTCTAGATAGTATTAGGAAGATCTATCCTGATTTGTATAAGGATAATTGGGTTTGCTTATTTGAATAAACTGGTTGCTATAGTTGCTAGTATATGATTGATGTGTATGCTTGCTGTTAAAATTAAAACTTTTGCTGGATTATTAAATTATATTTGCTTTTAAATTTCAGGGATGAAGTTATTTTAAGGGGGAAGGAATGTGATGTCCTGGAATTTTGAGCAATATTTATTTGATAATCTTCATTAATAATTATTTTAAAATGTGTAATATTGATTTAATAATCTAATTTAACAAAATTTATCTTTTCAAAACTAATAATTATTTAATTTGACAAATGTTATTTTTTCAAAATTAATAATAATAATAATATATTTTGGCAAATTTTATTCTTTTCAAAGTTAACAAATTGGTGAATTTTATATTTTAAAGCTAATAAAAAAAATATTCTATTTATAATGTATATTTGTGTGTATATATATTGTAAATAGGAAGTCTTTGGTATTAATTTAATTTAAGATATGTTTTCAAATTATAATATATATGTTTGTATATATTGTGATTTGAAGTTTTGTTTTAAAATTTAATATAATTATTTCTAAAGCTAATGTTACAAATGTTTCTATTTATAATGTATATATATATTTGTATATATTGTAAATAGAAAAGTTTTGGTTTAAACTTAATTAGAAAATATGTTTCCAAAATTTATAATATATATATATGTATATGTATATATTGTGTTTTGGAAGATAATGTTTGAATTTAGTACAATACCTTTCAAAAGTTATTTAAAAATAAAATTCTATATTTTCAAACACATAAGATAAATATTTATTTTTAAAATGTGATAGCTTATACAAATTTAATAAATTTTTTATTGTGATTTCTTTTAAAAGTTCTTCAACTAAATTAGTTTATAAAATATATATAGATTTAAAATATTCTTTCTTTTAAACATCTCATGAATTAAGTACCATTTTAAATATGCACACTTAAAACATAGTTTGTAAGCATATAAGATTTTTGAGATATATATGCATAAAAGTTGTATATATGTATATTTAAACTCTAATAATAATATACTAATGTTAAAACATGGTATTAATATATATAAATAAGTCTTCACACTTGTCAACTTAGGAATTAATGAGCAATACACTTGTCAATTTGAATCAACAAGTGGCAGCAATATTTTTTTTTAAAAAACAAAAACAAAAATTGAAATGCAAATACATTCTCAAACCTAAAGGAAGAGATCTGTTTAGACTTTCAGTTCAAATCCTTTCTTCCTCCATCTTCTTTTTTCTATTCATCTTTTCTAAATTCAAAGAAGAAACTGAAACCTGGAATCAAATGTAAACAACAACAATGTTCAAACTAGATTTAAGATATGCAAGAAGTAAGCTTCAACAAGCAAGATTTCAAAGATCAATTCATTAAACAAGATTTCAGATCAAATGCACCATTCCAGGAGTCAAGAAAAACAGTCTCTCTGCTTTAATAATGGTGAGTAAACCAATATTCTTTTAAAAACAGTTTAAATCTAATATTTAACTTTAATACCTCTGAAATGTGTGAGATAGTGTTGGGTTGCATGGATGTTTTAGCATGAATATAAACTTGAATTGAAATTAATATTGTGGATATGTCTGTATATACATAATTTTGGTCTCTGTTTCACATTTTCTTGAATTACTTTTAAAAAATCCATATCTCCAAATACAAGAAATCTTAAACATGGATCTTTGAATGAAATATGATTATAACAACATGGTATCAACTCTAAAAATGGTTTCAAGGATTTTAGTTTAGTAATTATTTCAGAAATAAGAAAATACTATGATAATCAGAAATTGGTCAAAATTTCATGAATAAAATTTCATGGTTGGATTGCATGAATGGATTCAGGGTAGGAAATCTTGAATTTTGGCATAAATATCTAGATTTTTTGACATGAGGTTGTCGGGGAAACTCGAGTTGGTTGATTTTGGGACTTTTGTCATTTGCCAATCGATCGACGATGAGGTGTGCGATGGGGTTTGGCCTGGAGGTGGTCAGGGTGTCGGGGATTTCTAGAAAAATGTTAGGACGTTTGATCATAGGATGTTGTGGCGAGGAGCGAGGGAAATAGGGTTTTGTGATGATTTTGATCGTCGGAGTTAACGAGGTTGGTACGGCATGGGCAGTACACCGGGGCAGATCGCATTGGAGGAAATCGAAGCTGGATGTCATGGTGTGGTTTTGGGTTGAACGACGTGAGGCCTGGGTGTCAGAGTTAACGACCAGAGGTGGTTTTTCGATTGAGTTTGTATTCCAATTTTATCAATTATCGATTTTTGGTTAGCCATCGATTTTCGTAGTTTTGCTTAGTCAAGATGTTTGTCGACGTCGATGCGGGTTGTTAGGGCCGAAAAGATGGTCGGAGGCGTGTGTTGTCGTCGTGCATGTGTACGGTGGAGTTGCATGTATCTGGAGTCGTGTAGGTGAAGAAGAAGATTTTGGCTCAGTTTTGTTCTCGTGTTATTTTTGTTATGACTCGAAGTAGCAGGTGGTTTGTGAGTGACTCGGGATTACGTTTGTGGGTTTATGCCATGGACTCGGGTGTTTGTAAATGTTTTAACCAGGGTTTTAAAATTTGAAAACATGAACAGTTTTATAAAAGGAAAATGTGTAGACTAGATTTCATGTTTTTAAAATGTTTTAGTTTTCAATAGAAATGATTCCAAGTTCTAAGTGAAATTTTAAAACAAGTTTTGAAACAAGTTTTTAAGATTTAAATTTTTAAAGATAAAACATGTTTTAAATTTGTTTGTTTAAAATAATTATGTTTGGATAATTAACTTAATAAAATTCTTAAATATGATTTAATGATGAATTAGAAGTGATTAAACTTTAGTTAGTCCAAAGATTTCAAAACTTTTGTATGTTAATAATCAAAGTATTAATTACTCAATAATGGATTAGTTAATGAATAATATTGATTTAGGAATCATTAACTAATTAATTAAGAATGATAAATTAGGGTAATTAATTTAAGGTAAGTAATTAGTTAAATTAATTAAGGATAATCTCTTTTAAAGTGGATTAAGTATTAATTACTTAATTAATTAAGTGATTACTTAGCGTAAAAGATTTACGTATAATTATGGAATATAATTCATTAAAGAGGATAATTACTTATAGAAGTAATTAAATGGGAGTAATTAAGGATAAATGTAACAACCCGCATATTTGTCGATTATATATTTAAATATTTTATTTAAATATTTCACCGTTCATCGGATTTTGGTCCGAAAAGCTACTTTTTGCAAACAGTCGAATTGGGACTCGAGACCACCCCCATTGAGTTCATAATGCCGTTTGCGACCTTTTTGAGTATAAGCTTCGATATGTTTGGAGAAAGTTGATTTTTGCCACTTTGTACTTAGGGTTTTGGTTTGGGCTGAGCCCACTTATGTATTCAGTCCCAAACCCTCTCCTCTTCATTCACTTCTCTTCTATTTTCCAAACACTCAAGCTCAAGCAAAAATGGGGGAAGAGAAAAAGAAATAGAAATTCCTAAGCCCTAGTTTCCATTAGCAAATCCATCTTCTTGCTCCAAAGTCAAGTGAACCTATTGGTAAGCATCTCCTTCTTCTTCTCCAACTCATTCTCTCTTTGAATTTCAGAAATTTCCTAAACCTAACTTAGGGAATGTTCTTCTTTTAAGCTTAGATTCAAGCTTCTAGTGTGAGATTGAAGTGTGGTTGATTTCCATTTGCTTTCAAGCTTCTTCTTCATTGATTTGGGTTCAAAGGTGAGATTTTTAATCTCACATCTATGCTTATAATTCTCTTCTATTGTTAGGTATGAATTCCTAACACTTATTCATGTGCATTTGATTTTGATTTGGATTGCTTTTGTGAATATTCCAATTTTTAGTGTTTTGAGTTCAATTCATTAAAAATCCTAACTTTGATGTTTGAACATGTTTTTGTGATGCATCGAGGAGCATATAGGGCCGGGTAGTCGATTGGCATAAACCCTCAGCGCCGTTGCTCGTGCGATTGCAATTTGATCGAGAGTTGCACCTCCTTTGAAATAGGGTAGGAAGTGCAAACCTACAGATTCGGCCGACCGAGCTCCCTGGGCCGGTCGACCGACCTGGTGCCCGAGCACATTTCAACCTCTGGTTCGGTCGACCGACTGAGGGAGTCCGGTCGACCGACCTGCTTCTATTTGCCAGATTAGCCTATATTGCTAATTCATTTGAATATCCAACTTTAATCGATTCGTGTTGTCTCCCTTTTGTTGTTGTCATTTACTATCGACTTTGATGACCTTTTCTTTGGGAATTTTAGATATATCCACTTTGATGGATTTTATATCGATTTCATTGGATTTTATTCACGTTTTCGAATGTGAATCTTAGTGATTGATTGTTCCTACAATCTTCTTTGTGATTTGTCACTTTAAAAATATAACGGTTTTCTATACTAGTAGTAAATATCAAAACTCTTTCTTCAAATGATTTCAACACTATTTTATAACAAAGCTCATTTTCTCAAACCGATTTCCAATCTATTAGTATATACAAACCTTTACCTCACTCGTATGAGAAATCTAATTAAACGACTTAGTAAAACGAGTGGTATGAAACGCTTGCGTTTACTTCATCAGTTAATTCTTGGACTTGTTCGATTGAATCTCTTGTGACAATTTTCTAGTGGAGATCTACAATTTGTTCGTAAATATTTAAGTTAAGATAGTGGTTATGGGACATGAAGCTAAGCTCATATATTTACTAGCTTACTGTAATCGACACTTCTCTTTGATCATGACGATCATCTTTGTGGTTCAGACTAGCAATGTGCGATGTCTCTTTGATTATGTGGAGGACCGTTCCTCATTTTATTGAGCTTCGTCTCATTTCTCACATGGGTCGTACCTTTCTAGGTGCGTCAATGTTTATTTATGCATGGGGTGTACCTATCTAGGTGCATCGATGTTTGTTTATACATGGGTCGTACCTTTCTAGGTGCGTCAATGTTTATTTATGCATGGGGTGTACCTTTCTAGGTGCATCGATGTTTGTTTACTTCGTGGAGCAATCGGCTCAATAAGTCGGGGCATGGGGCGTGTCTTTCTAGGTCGATGTTCGACTTAGCATGGGGTGTATCTTTCTAGGTGCATCGGTGTTAGACTGTACATGGGGTGTATCTTTCTAGGTGCATCGATGTTTATTTATGCATGGGATGTATCTTTATAGGTGCATCGATGTTTATTTATGCATGGGGCGTATCTTTCTAGGTGCGTCGATGCTAGAGCATGTGGCATATCTTTCTATGTGTGTCGATGTTCGGCTGTACATGGGGCGTGTCTTTCTAGGTGCGTCGATGTCCAGTTTGTGGGATTGGCCATCCTTTTTATTGTGATTTGGTTCATCGGATGTCCCGCTGTACGACGTCGTTGTTCCTTTTTATTGTGATTTCTGGATTTCGTGTGTTGATTTCTGGAATTTATGTTTCACCAACTTTTACGATGGGCATTGATATATATGTCATTTATTGTGGTTTGGTGAATGAAATTAGGAGTATGACATTCCTTTTTATCTTGAGTAGATTATTGTGATATTGATTAATCTCTTGTTGATTTTCAATTACTTATTTATCACAGCTTGGCATTGTGATTATTATATGTTTATGTCATATCTCTTATTATATATCACTTCATCTGATATTTCTAGCTAGACTGATCCGTTTATTATTTTCTTATGAAATAATACTCGGGTCAGACCGAGATGTTACAGGTGCTTCCGCTTGACTTCTCCCCTGGGATTCATTACTCTGACTTTTGGCAAACTACTTAGATTAGTAGTTTATTTTGTTGTATACACTTGAGATATAGACTCATAGTTGTATTCTTTTGTATAGCACGTGTTGCTATTCTTTTGTATTATCGTGCATCTTTTTGACCACTACTCTGATGTACACTTTCATGTGTTATATTCATATCTATTTCCGCCATTGTGATATGAATTGTCTGTGACTGATTTGTGTTATGTTTATTTCTATATTTGTTTCCGAAGATTTTATATAGCCACTATGTGATAGCTTTGAGTTTGTATCTGTATGTCGGATTTCCTCTTGAGATGAAAACTTATATTATTACTATCTGACATATCGGTGCTCGCACAAAGCAATTACATGGATGGTCGCTCCTCAACAGCCTTATTCTCCGTGCTAGTTGACAGCATTCACCGTAATGTTCTTGGCTAGCGTGGGTATAGAGGTGGGGCGTCACAGCTTAGTATCAGAGCCAAAATTCGGAACAATATAGAATAATTTAGCAAGGATCATGTCCTAAGTCTTTCTTAGGAGTTGTGCTTTAGGATTTTATTCGGGTCTTCGTACCGGTCTATCCTACTTTCTTTTATGACTCCTTGTTTTATCTATCAAGATTGCTTGATATTTATTTTGAGAGTAACTTTTTCCTCTTCTTTCTTTCTTTCTTAAAGAAGAGAAATGGTTAGACCAGGCCGTTCCAACGCCGGTCAATCTAGTGCTACTCCTCAGGATGGAGTATTCATGTCTGCTCAGCAGCTTTTAGATCTAGTAAAGAACGCACAAGCAGTCGGTCCCAATCCAGAGCCTACTCATCCTAAATTCGGTTTTGCACGCTTGTGCAGAGACTACACCGATTTGGGTGGAAGGCCATTCAAAGGATCCGAGAGTGTTATAGAAATTCAAGCTTGGCTCAAAACATGCGATCGCATCTTTTCTCGCATGAACCTTATTGATCTACATCGAATCCAAGTGGCTTCTAGCATGCTCCAAGAAAGAGCATTAGATTGTTATGAGCTTTTAATTTCTGAAATCGTTGAAGCGGATCTCACTTGGGAGCAATTCTGGGAAAGATTCGAATCGAAATTTGTGCCGGAGGCTGAAAAAGTAACTTTAGCCCGGCGTTTCATAGACCTTGTTCAAGGTGAATCTTCTGTGACAGACTATGTCGCATCTTTCGAATCTCTTTCTAAGTACGGGGTTGAATACATCAACACCCCATTGAAGAAAAATCAAAGATTTGTCTATGGCTTGAATAAGAATCTTAAGAAGCCATTACTTCTGAAACTTGAGGTTTCATTTGATTTGCTTATTGATATCGCTCTTCTTCTTGAAGAGGCCGATAGAGAAGGTGATGTTGAAGTTGTGCGTGCCCAACAGAACTTCGACAATAACTTGAAGAGGCCTATCAAATTCAAAGGCCCCATTTCCAACAAGAAAGGGAGGCAAGAAATTCCGGTAGCAAAGACTCCTACCTCTAGTCGTGGTCAATGCTACAATTGTGGTTCCACGAACCACTATGCAAGGGAGTGTCCGAGACCCCTCTTTTGTCGCTATTGCAAAAATTCGGGTCACCATATTACTGCATGCCCCGTACTTCAAAGTAAGAAGGAGGGAGAGCTCAATGTAGTGCAAGCTCCTGGTAACACTTCTCGTGGTCAAGGTATTTTTCACTCAATCCTTGATGGCATTGTTTTATTTCGTGATCTTCTTATTCGAGTTCTTTTTTATATGGGTTTCATCTCATTATTTTGATATCAAAAGAACTTGTTGATTCTTTTTATTTGAAAATATTTTGGACTTGATGACTTCTTCGAGGATTGTGAATCCGGATGGTAGATCCGCAACACTCAATTTGTCTTTATTGATGTCGAAATTATTTTATGGGATTTTTCTTTCCAAGCCGATATTTTTACTTAGGCTTCGGAATTGATTTTTTTGAAAGGATCGGCTTGATCATTGTGAAGCCCATATCCTATTTTTCGAGTGGACTATTATCTTCGACATTTTCTATCTGTTAAGCAGATTTCTTTTTTTTCTTGTGATTCCAATTTCAAATTTTTGAAGGCATCATTTTATTCTTTAAGCCCTCAAGATGAGAAAAGTGTTATTTCTCTTATCTAAATAGTTTGAGAAATTTTCCGGTATTTTTGAGCTTGTCTTAGGATTTATCACCTAAGTAATTTTTGTGTGGTGCTAAGGTCTTTTCAGTTTGACCTTACCACCGGTTTTCATTGCTACGAGTTGCGGAAGTTAGCATTCCACTTACCGCATTCCGCACTCGTTATGATTCTATGAATGAATTATTTTGTCATTCGGTTTGTCCAGCTTATTTCATCCATTTTATAGATCGAATATTCTATGAATATCTCGATGACTCCATTCTTGTACTTATTGATTTTGGATGAAAATAGCAATTTAAAATTTTCAAAATCTTTTTCATAAGATTTATTTAGAAGTATAACCGGATTTTGTTCCTTAAAAGAACAAAGAATATTCTTAGAAGTTTTTGAGAAACTTACTTATCCTATAGAATACGATTTTGTGATTGTATTGCCCATTTAGTGTGTTAAGAATTCTGGTCGATGCGCTTGATCAACGTTATCGATAAGAATCTCCTAAACGCTTTGATGAGACAATCAGACACGATATATTGACTTGTAAAAATGTAAAATTTTTGTAGAAAGATTATTACATAAAAATAAAAATATAATTTTGAAAGTTTTAACTTTTCAGGAAAGAAGATTATTTAAAAGAAATTCTTTCTTTTCGATACTCTTATTCTTGTGATTCCTGAAGGGGAACCAAGACTTTGCTATTTGTACCGATACTAGTCGTATTGGTTTGGATGTCGTTCTCTTGCAAAGGAGAACGTGCTATCACTTGTGCTTCTAAATCATTATAGCTTATCGAGACTAGATATGCCACTCATGATCTAGTGCTCGCGGCTATTGTTTTACTTTTGGAATTTGGCATCATCATATTTGTATGAGAAATTTGTTCTCTACCTCGATCATAAATCTTTGGAATACTTATTTCTCATAAGGAACTTCATGTTGACTCGGGTTCCTGGCATCTTGTGATCTTGATATTCTTTTTTTATTCCCGGAAGGGAAATCGTGTTGCCAATGCACTTTGTCGTAGGCAACAAGTGGTTAATTCTTTGATGATGTCTGAAGGGAATTATCTCTTTATCAAGTTCATCGAACGTTTTGATGTACTTCGTTTTATTGAGTTTTATCTCATTCCTTTTATGGACTAGTGTCCGGTGTTCTTTTATGGTGTTCGGTTCATCGGATGTACTATTATTATACTACATCGATGTTCCGTCTTATCTGGATCAATGGATGTACCATTATACTACATCGTTGTTCCGGTTTATCGGTTCATTGGACGTACCGTTTTTGTACTACGTCGGTGTTCCAAATTATTCGAGTTTTTAGTTTCTCGGGCGTACCGTTTCTGTACTACGTCGTTGCACCAGCTCAATTTTCTGATATTCATGACGTTTTCCACGTCTTTTAACTATGGAAATGCTTTTATGTTGCTGATTTTTATTCTTGAGCCCAGTGTTATTGAGGGGATTTAAGTTTCACCAAATTTGACTTTTGAGCAACATTCTATTCGCATCATTGCTTCGGAGGTTGAGCGCCTTCGATATAAAGATATTCTTTTTGATAGAAGTTCAATGGTTCTCAAATCCTAAGGATTTCTCATGTGAAATCTTGAGAATTCATCGAACGAAAACTTTCGGATTTACTCCTTCGTGCTCTTTATGGTGAACCTCTTGATTCAAATTTTCTTTTGTGTTAATATGCTTCTATGGTTGTTACTTCTTATATTTCCTTCTTAATTATTGCGAGGACGCAATTTCTTTAAGGAGGGGAGTCTATAACAACCCGCATATTTGTCGATTATATATTTAAATATTTTATTTAAATATTTCACCATTCATCGGATTATGGTCCGAAAAGCTACTTTTTGCAAACAGTCGAATTGGGACTCGAGACCACCCCCATTGAGTTCATAATGCCGTTTGCGACCTTTTTGAGTATAAGCTTCGATATGTTTGGAGAAAGTTGATTTTTGCTACTTTGTACTTAGGGTTTTGGTTTGGGCTGAGCCCACTTATGTATTCAGTCCCAACCCCTCTCCTCTTCATTCACTTCTTTTCTATTTTCCTAACACTCAAGCTCAAGCAAAAATGGGGGAAGAGAAAAAGAAATAGAAATTCCTAAGCCCTAGTTTCCATTAGCAAATCCATCTTCTTGCCCCAAACTCAAGTGAACCCATTGGTAAGCATCTCCTTCTTCTTCTCCAACTCATTCTCTCTTTGAATTTCATAAATTTCCTAAACCTAACTTAGGGAATGTTCTTCTTTTAAGCTTAGATTCAAGCTTCTACTGTGAGATTGAAGTGTGGTTGATTTCCATTTGCTTTCAAGCTTCTTCTTCATTGATTTGGGTTCAAAGGTGAGATTTTTAATCTCACATCTATGCTTATAATTCTCTTCTATTGTTAGGTATGAATTCCTAACACTTATTCATGTGCATTTGATTTTGATTTGGATTGCTTTTGTGAATATTCCAATTTTTAGTGTTTTGAGTTCAATTCATTAAAAATCCTAACTTTGATGTTTGAACATATTTTTGGTGATGCATCGAGGGGCATATAGGGCCGGTAGTCGATTGGCATAAACCCTTAGCGCCGTTGCTCGTGCGATTGCAATTTGATCGAGAGTTGCACCTCCTTTGAAATAGGGTTGGAAGTGCAAACCTACAGGTTCGGCCGACCGACCTCCCTGGGCCGGTCGACCGACCTGGTGCCCGAGCACATTTCAACCTCTGGTTCGGTCGACCGACTCAGGGAGTCCGGTCGACCGACCTGCTTCTATTTGCCATATTAGCCTATATTGCTAATTAGTTTGAATATCCAACTTTAATCGATTCGTGTTGTCTCCCTTTTGTTGTCGTCATTTATTATCGACTTTGATGACCTTTTCTTTGGGAATTTTAGATATATCCACTTTGATGGATTTTATATCGATTTCATTGGATTTTATTCACGTTTTCGAATGTGAATCTTAGTGATTGATTGTTCCTACAATCTTCTTTGTGATTTGTCACTTTAAAAATATAACGGTTTTCTATACTAGTAGTAAATATCAAAACTCTTTCTTCAAATGATTTCAACACTATTTTATAACAAAGCTCGTTTTCTCAAACCGATTTCAAATCTATTAGTATATACAAACCTTTACCTCACTCGTATGAGAAATCTAATTAAACGACTTAGTAAAACGAGTGGTATGAAACGCTTGCGTTTACTTCGTCGGTTAATTCTTGGACTTGTTCGATTGAATCTCTTGTGACAATTTTCTAGTGGAGATCTACAATTTGTTCGTAAATATTTAAGTTAAGCTAGTGGTTATGGGACATGAAGCTAAGATCATATATTTACTAGCTTACTATAATCGACACTTCTCTTTGATCATGGCGATCATCTTTGTGGTTTAGACTAGCAATGTGCGATGTCTCTTTGATTATGTGGTGGACCGTTCCTCATTTTATTGAGCTTCGTCTCATTTCTCACATGGGTCGTACCTTTCTAGGTGCGTCAATGTTTATTTATGCATGGGGTGTACCTTTCTAGGTGCATCGATGTTTGTTTATACATGGGTCGTACCTTTCTAGGTGCGTCAATGTTTATTTATGCATGGGGTGTACCTTTCTAGATGCATCGATGTTTGTTTACTTCGTGGAGCAATCGGCTCAATAAGTCGAGGCATCGGGCGTGTCTTTCTAGGTGCGTCGATGTTCGACTTAGCATGGGGTGTATCTTTCTAGGTGCATCGGTGTTAGACTGTACATGGGGTGTATCTTTCTAGGTGCATCGATGTTTATTTGTGCATGGGATGTATCTTTATAGGTGCATCGATGTTTATTTATGCATGGGGCGTATCTTTCTAGGTGCGTCGATGCTAGAGCATGGGGCATATCTTTCTAGGTGTGTCGATGTTCGGCTGTACATGGGGCGTGTCTTTCTAGGTGCGTCGATGTCCAGTTTGTGGGATTGGCCATCCTTTTTATTGTGATTTGGTTCATCGGATGTCCCGCTGTACGACGTCGTTGTTCCTTTTTATTGTGATTTCTGGATTTCGTGTGTTGATTTCTGGAATTTATGTTTCACCAACTTTTACGATGGGCATTGATATATATGTCATTTATTGTGGTTTGGTGAATGAAATTAGGAGTATGACATTCCTTGTTATCTTGAGTAGATTATTGTGATATTGATTAATCTCTTGTTGATTTTCAGTTACTTATTTATCACAGCTTGGCATTGTGATTATTATATGTTTATGTCATATCTCTTATTATATATCACTTCATCTGATATTTCTAGCTAGACTGATCCGTTTATTATTTTCTTATGAAATAATACTCGGGTCAGACCGAGATGTTACAGGTGCTTCCGCTTGATTTCTCCCCTGGATTCATTACTCTGACTTTTGGCAAACTACTTACATTAGTAGTTTATTTTGTTGTATACACTTGAGATATTGTAACAACCCGCATATTCATCGATTTTATATTTAAATATTTTATTTAAATATTTTATCGTTCGTCGGATTTTGGTCCGAAAACCTACTTTTTGCATACGGTCGAATTAGGACTCGAGACCACCTCCATTGAGTTCAAAATGACGTTTGCGACCTTTTTGAGTATAAGCTTCGATATGTTTGGAGAAAGTTGATTTTTGCTACTTTTCACTTTGGGTTTGGTTTTGGGCTCAGCCCTATGTTTTAACTTATACTCCAAAACTGAACCACTCTCCCCATTCTCCCTCACTTCTTTCTCTTTTCAGTTTTCTTAGCATTAATGGTGGAGAGGAGTGGAAATTAAAACTTCAAGCCCTAGCTCCTCTTGCTAGCTCAAGTTCTTGCTCCAAAATCAAAGAGAACCCCTTGGTAAGCATCTCCTTCATCTTCTCCAACTCTTTCTCCATTCAATTTCAGAAATTTCCTAAACCTAATTTAGGGAATGTTTCTCTTTTAATCTTAGATTCAAGCTTGTTGAGTTGGAATTGAAGAGTGCTTGTTCTTGCCATTGCTTCATAGCATCTTCTTCATTAATTTGGGTTCAAAGGTGAGATTTTTATCTCACATCTATGACTATAAGTATCTTTGGTTGTTAGGTATGAATTCGTAACAATTATTCATGTGCATTTGCTTTTTGTTTGGATTGATTTAGTGAATATTTCAATTTTTGGTGTTTTGTAGTCAAATCTTTAAAAATCCAAACTTTGATGTTTAATCATGCTTTAAGAGGTGTTTCGGAGAGCCTATAAGACCGGGTTGTCGCTAGGCATAAATCCTTAGTCGTCGTTGCTCGTCCGATCGCTCCCGATACGTTTTGGCCACTTTGGCCTAGGCAAATTGTTGCCTAGACCAGGTGACCAGACGTCTGGTGACCAAGTCCAGACGTCTGGTTTGGACCTGGAAAGTAAAAATGTATGCACGCATATTATAAAAAAAAGCCAGAGACTATTTTCAGACGTCTGAACCATCAAACCAGACGTCTGGATAGGTCTCAGATGTCTGACTTGAGGTTTCAGACGTCTGAGTGTTCTCTGGGTTATTTCCAGAGAACAAATCCAGACGTCTGGATTCCAAATCAGACGTCTGGAGATGTTTATTTTTGCCTATTCAGGCTGTTTTGTGTGAATTTCCATTGTTTATCGATTTTAGCGATCCTATTAATCGTTATCACTTATTATCGACTTTGATGACTTCTTTTTATGGATCTTTTTGGAAATATCCATTTCTATGGATTTGGTATCGATTTCTTTGGATTTTATTCACGTCTTCGAATGTGAATTTTGTAATTGGTTGTTCTTACAATCTTCTTTGTGATTTGTCACTTTAAAAATATAAAGGTTTTCTATACTAGTAGTAAATATCAAAACTCTTTCTTCAAATGATTTCAACACTATTTTATTACAAAGCTCATTTTCTTAAACCGTTTTCCAATCTATTAGTATATACAAACCTTTACCTCACTCGTATGAGAAATCTAATTAAACGACTTAGTAAAACGAGTGGTATGAAACGCTTGCGTTTACTTCGTCAGTTAATTCTTGGACTTGTTCGATTGAATCTCTTGTGACATTCTTCTAGTGGAGATTTACAGTTTGTTCGTAAATGTTTAAGTTAAGCAAGTGGTTATGGGACATGAGGCTAAACTTTTATATTTACTAGCTTAGTGTAATTGACACTTCTCTTTGATCATGACGATCATTTTATGGTTTAGACTAGCAATGTGCGATGTCTCTTTGTCTATGTGGAGGACCGTACCTCATTAAATTGAGCTTCGTCTCATTTCTTCATGGGCTAGCGACCCATGTACTTTCTAATGTGTTTCGATTCATCGGATGTACCGTTTGTACTACATCGATGTTTTGGCTTTTGGATTCATTGGATGTACCGTTTGTACTACATCAATGTCTTGACCATCCTTTTTATTGTGATTTCTGGATTTCGTGTGTTGATTTCTGGAATTTGTGTTTCACCAACTTTTACGATGGGCATTGATATATATGTCATTTATTGTGGCTTGGTGAATGAAATTAGGAGTATGACATTCCTTTTTATCTTGAGTAGATTATTGTGATATTGATTAATCTCTTGTTGATTTTCAATTACTTATTTATCACAGCTTGGCATTGTGATTATTATATGTTTATGCCATATCTCTTATTATATATCACTTCATCTGATATTTATAGCTAGACTGATCCGTTTATTATTTTCTTCTTAAATAATACTCGGGTCGGACTGAGATTTTACAGGTGCTTCCTCATGGCTTCCTATCTGGAACCATCTTCTGACTTTTGGCTAACTACTTTAGTTTAGTAGTTTTCTGTTGAATACATTTGAGATACAGACTCTATGATGTATACTTATTCTTTTGTCTAGCACGTGTTGCTACTCTTTGTATTATTGTGGATCTTTTTAGACCACTACTCTGATGTACGCTTTCATGTGTAGTATTCATATCTATTTCCGCCTTTGTGATATGAATTGTCTGTGACTGATTTAATGTTATGTTTATTTCTGTATTTGTTTCCGAAGATTATTATAGCCACTGTGTAATAGCTTTGTGTTTGTATCGGTATGTCGGATTTCCTCTTGAAATAAAATGTATGTTATGCTATCTGACATATCGGTGCTCGCGCAAAGCAATTACATGGATGGTCGCTCATCAACAGCCTTATTCTCCGTTCTAGTCGACAGCATTACTCCGTAGTGTTCATGTCTAGCGTGGGTATAGAGGTGGGGCGTCATAGCTTGGTATCAGAGCCAAACTTCGGAACAATGTGGAATATTATAACAAGGATCATCGTCCTAAGTCTTTCTTAGGAGTCGTGCTTTAGGATTTAATTCGAGTCTTCGTACCGATTCATCCTATTTTCTTTTATGATTCCTTGTTTTATCTATCAAGATTGCTTGATATTTATTTTGAGAATAACTTTTTCCTCTTCTTTCTTTCTTTCTTTCTCAAAGAAGAGAAATGGTTAGACCAGGCCGTCCCTGCGCCGGTCAATCTAGTGCTACTCCCTTGGATGGAGTTTTTATGTCTTCCCAACGACTTTTGGATCTTGTAAAGAATCAAGAGTTTATCTATGCTTTGAGTAAGAACCCCAAAATGGTTCTACCTTTGAAACTTGAAGTTTCTTTCAATCAGCTTGTGGATGTTACTCTTCTTCATGGAGAGGTGGGTAAAGGAAGTGTTTGTGATATTGGGACTTCCAAGAAGAGGCATATTAAGTTCAAGAGCCTTAATCCCAATAAGAGAGTGAAGCAAACTACTTTTGTAGCAAAGACTCCAATCCCTAATCGTGGAGGATGCTACAATTGTAATTCTAAGGAACACTATGCGAATATGTGTCCAAAACCCCATTCTTGTCGCTATTGCGAGAAACCGGGTCATCTTTTATCTGCATGTCCCAAACTTTTGAACAAGGACACGAGAAAGCTAAATATTGTGCAAGCCCCTAGAAACTCTTCTCTTGGTCAAGGTATTTCTCATTTCATCCTTGATTACATTTATTTTGTGATCTTCTTATTCGAGTTCTTTTTGATATGAGTTTCATCTCATTATTTTTATATCAAAAGAACTTGTCGATTCTTTTTCTTTGAATATTTTGGGCTTGATGACTTCTTTGAGGATTGCGAATCCGGATGGAAGATCCGCAACACTCAATTTGCTTTTGTTTTGATGTCGAGATTGTTTTATGTGACTTTTCTTTCCGAGCCGATATTTACTTTGGCTTCGGAATTTAGTTTTGTACGGATTGGCTTAATTATTATGAGGCCATATCCTTTGTCCCGTGTGGACTATTCATCTTTGACATTTTCAATCTGTTAAGCAGATTTCTATTTTTCCTTTGTGATTTTGATTCCAATTTGATGGCATCATTTTATTCCTTAAAACCCGCATGATAAGGAAAGTATTATTTCTCTCAATCATATCGTTTGAAAAAATTTCTGGTATTTTTGAGCTTGTCTTAGGATCATCACCTAAGCAATATCTTTTGTGTGGTGCTAAGGTCTTTTCAGTTTGACTTTATCACCAATTTTCGTTTGCTACGAGTTGCGGAAATTAGCATTCCACTTACTGCATTCCGCACTTGTTATGATTCTTATGAATGACTTATTATGTCATTCAATTTGTCCAGCTCATTTCATCCATTTTATAAATCGAATATTCTATGAATATTTCGATGAGACCATTCTTGTATTTATTGATTTTGGATGAAAATAGTAATTTAAAATTTTGCAAATCTTTTTCATAAGATTTATTTATAAGTAAAACTGGATTTTTGTTCTTGAAACGAACAAAGAATATTCTTAAAACTTTTTAAGAGATTTATTTATCCTATAAAAGATGATTTTGTGATTGTATTGCCCGTTGAGTGCTTTAAGAATTTTGGTCGATGCGCTTGATCAACGTTATCGATAGGAATTTCCTGAATGCTTTGATGTGACAATCAGACAAGATATATTGACTTGTAAAAATGTAAATTTTTGTAGAAAGATTATTACATAAAAGTAAAAATGTAATTTTGAAAGTTTTAACTTTTCGGGGAGAGAATTATTTAAAAGAAGTTCTTTCTTTTCAATACTCTTATTCTTGTGATTCCTGAAGGGGAACCAAGACTTTGCTATTTGTACCGATACTAGTCGTATTGGTTTGGAATGCCATTCTCTTGCAAAGGAGAACGTGCTATCACTTGTGCTTCTAAATCATTATAGCTTATCGAGACTAGATATGCCACTCATGATCTATTGTTCGTGGCTATTGTTTTTGCTTTTGGAATTTGGCATCATCATATTTGGATGAGAAATTTGTTCTCTACCTCGATGATAAATCTTTGGAATATTTATGTTCTCTTAAGGAACTGCATGTTGACTCGAGTTCCTAGCTTCCTATGATCTTGATATTCTTTTTATTCCCGAAGGGGAAATCGTGTTGCCAATGCGTTTAGTCGTAAGCAACAAGGGGTTGTTTCTTTGTTGATGACCGAATGAAATTATCTTTTTATCAAGTTCATCGGGCGTTTTGATGTACTTCGTTTTATTGAGTTTCATCTCATTTCTTTTATGAGCTTGCGTCCGATGTTCTTTTATTGTGTTCGGTTCATTGGACGTACCATTTTTGTACTACATCGGTGTTCCGAAATCATTCGGGCTTCGGTTCATTGGACGTACCGTTTTTGTACTACGTCGGTGTTCCGAAATCATTCGGGCTTTGATTCATTGGATGTACCGTTTGTACTACATCGATGTCTTTTCTTTTTGGATTCATTGGATGTACCGTTTATACTACATCAGTGTCTTTGATTCATTGGATGTACCGTTTGTACTACATCAATGTCTTTTCTTTTTTTGGATTCATTGGATGTACCGTTTGTACTACATTAGTGTCTTTGATTCATTGGATGTACCGTTTGTACTACATCAATGACTTTGATGTTTGATTCATTGGATGTACCATTTGGACTACATCAATGTCTTCGCTTTTTGATTCATTGGACGTACCGTTTGCACAACATTAATGACTTGGCTTTTTGGTTCATTGGACGTACCGCCTTTGTACTACGTCGGTGCTCCAAATTATTCGAGTTTCTAGTTTCTCGGGCGTACCGTATTTGTATTACGCCGTTGCACCGGCTCAACTTTTTGCTATTTTTGATGTTTTCCACGTCTTTTAACTATGGAAATGCTTTTATGTTTCCAGTTTTTATTCTTGAGCCCGGTATTATTGAGGGATTGAAGTTTCACTAAATTTGACTTTTGAGCACCATTCCATTCGCATCATTGCTTCGGAGGTTGAGCGCCTTCGATATAAAGATATTCTTTTTGATAGAAGTTCAATGGTTCTCAAATCCTAAGGATTGCTTATGTGAAATCTTGAGAATTCATCGAACGAAAACTTTCGGATTTACTCCATCAAGCTCTTTATGGTGAACTTCTTGATTCAAATTTTCTTTTGTGTTAATATGCTTCTATGGTTGTTACTTCTGATATTTCCTTCTTAATTATTGCGAGGATGCAATTTCTTTAAGGAGGGGAGTCTGTAACAACCCGCATATTTATCGATTTTATATTTAAATATTTTATCGTTCGTCGGATTTGGGTCCGAAAACCTACTTTTTGCATACGGTCGAATTAGGACTCGAGACCACCTCCATTGAGTTCAAAATGACGTTTGCGACCTTTTTGAGTATAAGCTTCGATATGTTTGGAGAAAGTTGATTTTTGCTACTTTGCACTTTGGGTTTGGTTTTGGGCTCAGCCCTATGTTTTAACTTATACTCCAAAACTGAACCACTCTCCCCATTCTCCCTCACTTCTTTCTCTTTTCAGTTTTCTTAGCATTAATGGTGGAGAGGAGTGGAAATTAAAACTCCAAGCCCTAGCTCCTCTTGCTAGCTCAAGTTCTTGCTCCAAAATCAAAGAGAACCCCTTGGTAAGCATCTCCTTCATCTTCTCCAACTCTTTCTCCATTCAATTTCAGAAATTTCCTAAACCTAATTTAGGGAATGTTTCTCTTTTAAGCTTAGATTCAAGCTTGTTGAGTTGGAATTGAAGAGTGCTTGTTCTTGCCATTGCTTCATAGCATCTTCTTCATTAATTTGGGTTCAAAGGTGAGATTTTTATCTCACATCTATGACTATAAGTATCTTTGGTTGTTAGGTATGAATTCCTAACAATTATTCATGTGCATTTGCTTTTGGTTTGGATTGATTTGGTGAATATTTCAATTTTTGGTGTTTTCTAGTCAAATCTTTAAAAATCCAAACTTTGATGTTTGATCATGCTTTAAGAGGTGTTTCGGAGAGCCTATAAGACCGGGTTGTCGCTAGGCATAAATCCTTAGTCGTCGTTGCTCGTCCGATCGCTCCCGATATGTTTTGGCCACTTTGGCCTAGGCAAATTGTTGCCTAGACCAGGTGACCAGTCGTTTGGTTTGGACCTGAAAAGTAAAAATGTATGCACGCATATTATAAAAAAAAGCCAGAGACTATTTTCAGACGTCTGAACCATCAAACCAGACGTCTGGATAGGTCTCAGATGTCTGACTTGAGGTTTCAGACGTCTAAGTGTTCTCTGGGTTATTTCCAGAGAACAAATCCAGACGTCTGGATTCCAAATCAGACGTCTGGAGATGTTTATTTTTGCCTATTCAGGCTGTTTTGTGTGAATTTCCATTGTTTATCGATTTTAGCGATCCTATTAATCGTTATCACTTATTATCGACTTTGATGACTTCTTTTTATGGATCTTTTTGGAAATATCCATTTCTATGGATTTGGTATCGATTTCTTTGGATTTTATTCACATCTTCGAATGTGAATTTTGTAATTGGTTGTTCTTACAATCTTCTTTGTGATTTGTCACTTTAAAAATATAAAGGTTTTCTATACTAGTAGTAAATATCAAAACTCTTTCTTCAAATGATTTCAACACTATTTTATTGCAAAGCTCGTTTTCTTAAACCGTTTTCCAATCTATTAGTATATACAAACCTTTACCTCACTCGTATGAGAAATCTAATTAAACGACTTAGTAAAACGAGTGGTCTGAAACGCTTGTGTTTACTTCGTCGGTTAATTCTTGGACTTGTTCGATTGAATCTCTTGTGACATTCTTCTAGTGGAGATTTACAATTTGTTCGTAAATGCTTAAGTTAAGCAAGTGGTTATGGGACATGAGGCTAAACTTTTATATTTACTAGCTTAGTGTAATTGACACTTCTCTTTGATCATGACGATCATTTTATGGTTTAGACTAGCAATGTCCGATGTCTCTTTGTCTATGTGGAGGACCGTACCTCATTAAATTGAGCTTCGTCTCATTTCTTCGTGGGCTAGCGACCCATGTACTTTCTAATGTGTTTCGATTCATCGGATGTACCGTTTGTACTACATCGATGTTTTGGCTTTTGGATTCATTGGATGTACCATTTGGACTACATCAATGTCTTGACCATCCTTTTTATTGTGATTTCTGGATTTCGTGTGTTGATTTCTGGAATTTGCGTTTCACCAACTTTTACGATGGGCATTGATATATATGTCATTTATTGTGGCTTGGTGAATGAAATTAGGAGTATGACATTCCTTTTTATCTTGAGTAGATTATTGTGATATTGATTAATCTCTTGTTGATTTTCAATTACTTTTTTATCACAGCTTGGCATTGTGATTATTATATGTTTATGTCATATCTCTTATTATATATCACTTCATCTGATATTTATAGCTAGACTGATCCGTTTATTATTTTCTTCTTAAATAATACTCGGGTCAGACTGAGATTTTACAGGTGCTTCCTCATGGCTTCCTATCTGGAACCATCTTCTGACTTTTGGCTAACTACTTTAGTTTAGTAGTTTTTTGTTGAATACATTTGAGATACAGACTCTATGATGTATACTTATTCTTTTATCTAGCACCTGTTGCTACTCTTTGTATTATCGTGGATCTTTTTAGACCACTACTCTGATGTACACTTTCATGTGTAGTATTCATATCTATTTCCGCCTTTGTGATATGAATTGTCTGTGACTGATTTAATGTTATGTTTATTTCTGTATTTGTTTTCGAAGATTATTATAGCCACTGTGTAGTAGCTTTGTGTTTGTATCGGTATGTCGGATTTCCTCTTGAAATAAAATGTATGTTATACTATCTGACATATCGGTGCTCGCGCAAAGCAATTACATGGATGGTCGCTCCTCAACAGCCTTATTCTCCGTGCTAGTCGACAGCATTACTCCGTAGTATTCTTGTCTAGCGTGGGTATAGAGGTGGGGCGTCACAGATATAGACTCATAGTTGTATTCTTTTGTATAGCACGTGTTGCTATTCTTTTGTATTATCGTGGATCTTTTTGACCACTACTCTGATGTACACTTTCATGTGTTATATTCATATCTATTTCCGCCTTTGTGATATGAATTGTCTGTGACTGATTTGTGTTATGTTTATTTCTATATTTGTTTCCGAAGATTTTATATAGCCACTGTGTGATAGCTTTGAGTTTGTATCTGTATGTCGGATTTCCTCTTGAGATGAAAACTTATATTATTACTATCTGACATATCGGTGCTCGCGCAAAGCAATTACATGGATGGTCGCTCCTCAACAGCCTTATTCTCCGTGCTAGTTGGCAGCATTCACCGTAATGTTCTTGGCTAGCGTGGATATAGAGGTGGGGCGTCATAATAAATTACATAGTGTGATTGATTAAAGAATTAATTAATTTAGGGATTAATTAATTAATTAATGGATGTAATTAGGGGTTAATTATTTAATATAAAAGGGTTATTACTAAATGAAGTAATTAAAGTAATTAATTACTCAATGTAATTAATTAAGTTAATGCGGTTAATTTAAGTTAATTAATTAAGTTTAATTAATTAAAGATAATTACTTGATGATGGGTTAAGTATAATTACTTAATATAATTAATGAAGTGTAATTACTTAGTGAAGTAATTAATGGATAATGACTGGATGTAATTAATTAAAAGGAAATTACTTGATGGAAAGTAATTAAAGAATAATTACTTAGTGGAAGTAATTAAGTGTTAATTACTTAGTGTAATTAATTAAAAGATTAATTAATGTAATTAATCAAGGAGTTAATTTAATTAATGAAAATAATTTAAGATTAGTTAATTACTGAAAGTAATTAATTCAGGGTAATCAATGAATGTAATTAAGTTGAAAGATTTCTTGTTAAATGGAACTAATTAGAAGAATAGTTAATTAATAAAAGTAATTAGAGGGTCGATAATTAATGTAATTAATGAGAATAATTAAAAGGTTAGTTGATTAATTAAAAGATAATTAATCAATGAAGTGATTATAGTATAATTAATTAATGTAATTAATTAAGTATTAATGTAATTAATTATAGTTAATTAATAAATAAAAGTAATTAAAGGTTAATTAATGTAAATGGTTAAAGAATAATTAATTTATGCAATTAAATAAAGCTTAATTACTTAATGTAAATAAAGAATAATTAATCAAGGATGATTAATTAAGAGTATACTTAAAGGACAATTAATCTGTAATTAAAGATTAATTAATTGGGTAATTAAAGGAGTGAATAATTAATTAAATGGTTGTAATTAATGATTGATTTAAGCAGGGTTAGATGATTATTCTCAAGTAATTAATTTAATTTAAGTTGATTAAATTAATTATAAATAGGATTAATAATTCCTGTTTGTGGATGATTGTTTGGGTAGAATGTCTGTATTGATTGATACTTATAGTTTGATAATATGTGATATTCTATGATGTGATATTGGTTATAGCCATGATAAATGTGTGATATTTATCTGTGAATGATGCTGTGTGAGTTCAATGTTTTAAATTGAATTAAATTGTCCAAACATAAATCACTTGGACATTAGGATGGCATTTTGGATTTCGGTGAGACCGGAATCAGATTTCCAAATTTGGAATTCCGAAAACCACATCAATCCAAATTAAACGACAAGTCGTGAATCTCTAATGAAGATCAACTGAAGATTCAGAGGAAAAATGGCTATGGTTGTTAACTCTGAGGGTGATTCCAAAACGAGTCAACGAAGATAGTGCTTTCGATTAAGATGAAGATTTAGAGTGCAAGGGCTATTGTCGTTAACTTTGAGGGTGATTCCAAAACGAGTTTAGCGAGATAGTGCCTTCGGCTTCGTTCGAACCCGGAATGAACTTGTATGGATTGAATGCTTTCATAACATCGTCGGGATGACGATGAGCATTCTAAGATAGATGTGTTCTATAAAGGTAATTGTAGCCTCAAGCCTTACTAACCGAGAACGGCTAAAACAGGGGAGGTGCAACAAGGCTAAGTGGGTCGCGCCCAAGTAGGACGAGATTTTCCCTTGTCTAGAAGTTCCTTTTATTCGGCTGTGTGGGCAGTTGGTCATGAACAACTGCGGGGTTGTCTTGTTCGGGACTATCCAGTAAGGGATGGTTCCAGCCTTGTGTTGCAGAGGATTTAGGGTGGATCCTCGGTACAGTGATCTAGGCCACGTCCTGTGACGGGTGGTACCCCAGTAGCCCTACCATTCATGGAAACCCATTCTTCCTACGTGCCCTTTGCGGTTTTGATTGTATAACCCACTTTGTGGCTAGTAGCTAGAATTTAATAAATGTAACAATTTCGGCTATTTTCTATTTACTTGAAAACCCTAGACCCTATTATAATATAACTGGATTTCCTATCAAATGTTTTAGTTATCGTAAGGTAAAAACTTTTTCGTGTTTATGTGCGGGAAGTCTTACGAGATACCTTTTGTTTTCAAAGGTTTTTCAAAGTTAAGCAACTTTAACCCGTTTACTCACACCAGATCCACGTCTGACCAGGAGTTTGTTTTATGTTTTTTTAAACTCTTGTGTACTAAATTTTTTACGAGTAGCCAAGGGATTCAGATTAGCTTTGATGAATTCAGGAGGAGATTTGGAGCACAACGCTTCAGCATGTAGATATATAGTGGTTCCACTGTGCTAGTGTTGTATCTGTTTCTCTGTTATGTACTTGAATTGTAATAACCAGACAGGTGTTTATAACTGTCTAGTTTGTGTTGTAAGATCCATATAACTCTGATGTATTTGGTACTATGTAATATCTTATGTGATATAATATATTTTATTCGTTCCGCTGTGAGATTCTAATATTGTCTAGTTCTTTCTTTTCTATCTTTTTTTATCCCTTTCTTTCTTATTAATGATGCATGTTTCTGCGGAATGAAAGGCGGGTCCTTACATTTAAAATAGTCAAACTTGTTAAATTAATCCAATTTCAGCATATCAGACTCCATAATCAAAAACGTAAAGGGTCTTAGTGATTATCAAATTGAAGTAGTTTTGGATAACACTAATATTCGATCCTGGTCTCTTCGAATCTAAATGATAAATTTTAAAGGTCCAGTTTTTTTAAATAAACAAATCATATTCAAGGTGACAATATTCACATAAGGGAATTTATTAAAACGTATCAACGTTTTACTCTAACCATTTAATCACGCTTGGCTATTAAATGGCACAGTTAAGAACAATTTAATAAATGTCCAAGGATAATAGCCAAGCGTAGACCGTAACTAATTTTAACAATCAATAATTAATATTTAACTCTTCACAATTAGAATTTAATCAATTTAAATTAAACCAAATCTACTTATATTTTGATCCAAAATTACTTATAGTTTAAGAAATTCTAAAACAATTTATTATTATTTTACAGAAATTAAAACCATCTATTTAATTACAAATTTTGTTAACTAGCATAAGTTTTAATTAATTAAAATTTAATTAACTACTCACTTTAATTATAAAACAATTCAATTTATTTTACATAAGTTAACAAATACATTGAGCTTAAAAATATTAGGTGGTAGATTTAAAATGCAAAATATGTTTTAAATTATAAGATTTTTAAAAATAAAACTTTTTAAATATAAAATAAATTGAGCTTTAAAACTAAGCCTAGCCCACATTGTTCGGCCCAAAAGAAAAAAAATCCAAATCCTTCTTCTTTAATTCTCCTTTCCCCCGCTTCTCTTTCTTTCCTCTATCTTTTCTTCTCATGTGTACACCGTGTACACGTTCGCCTGCACACGACGTCGAACACCAAATTTCTGATGCCAACTATCCCTCCACATCACCTATGACTGCCGTTACCCCTTCCACCACCTAGAGACCACCGCGCCACCTTCGTTCGAAACATGAGCCATTTGACCAAACCTGAAACCCGCCTGAAATGAACACGCGTCCATACAACCGTCTCGTCTCGCCGCCTCGTCCCACTGTTCATCACTAAACTCGCCCAAAAACTTCGCCACATCCTTCTCCTTCTATTCCCCCATGAATGCACGCCGCATACGCCTCCACGACATCGCCATTGCTCAAAAACCGAGCATGACCCTAAATTAATGCCTAACCCAAAATCGATTCCAACCCCACGCCACAGCCCACTATAAAATGCCACAGCATTTTCCTAGGTCCACTGTCACCTATGCCTCCTCCACAACCAGCGCCAAGTCGCCACATCGCCACGGCTGCCAAGAATCAACCAAACCCACTTTTCGATCAACTTTCTAACTCATTCAATACTTTCTTAAAAATCAACAAACCACTTGCAAAAATCATCATTCTCAATGACAAGCACACTCATATAATTGAAAACTTTAAATTCAATATTTGAAGTTTGGTTGTTTCTTACTTACTTGCTATAACATATTCCTTTCTCCTCCTATGCTACATTATATCAAACAAAATAAATTTTAAAATAAACTACACTCGAAGACAACCAAGTTTCCTTTTCGAATCATAAATTAAAACTAATTAGATATGAAGATTTTGAATTTTGAAGTTCAAGGTCTTAACTTTTTTTTTTAAAAAAGGGAGCTGTTTATGTTTGAGTTTTACAGGATGTTTAGGCTTGATTTAACACACTTATATAAGTCATAAATACCAAGTACCACATGAATGTATGAGAAAATACAAGAATCCAAATTTCCAAACAAATGTATGCATATTTAGTTTTCCAGCAAGTAAAAGATTTTGTTTTACTCATAGTTTTATATATATATATATATATATATATATATATATACTGATGAACAATTGCTGCCATGTTGAATCCTCTTCTTTACCTTGAAGTCTTCAACCCTTGATTTATTTATGTTTTAATGGTAGAGATTCTTGTCGTGTTTTAATGGTAGAACTCTTTTTTTTTTCTATGGGTATGAAAAGTAACAAGGCATGGCTCTACATATAAATAGAGGACGGAAGTGTATAGGGTAAGCAAATAGGGTGGCTGTAGATTTTGTGTAGGCTTTCTACTTTATTGATTTTATTTTTTATTTTAATTTATTTTTCTTTTGTATTGATTTGATTTACTATGAATTGATTTGATTTTATATGACTTGATTTTGTGTTTGGGTGCTTGAAATGATACCTTGCTATGATGATGTTCCTCTATGTATTAACATTTATTTTCATATACTATATATATACATATTTATTTTTTTATTTTCTAAATATATATACACATGTCACCATCATATATATATATATATATATATTTACATTAAAAGTTAGGAGTTTACCATCATGAAGCTTTCACATATACTTAGATCTCTTTTGTCATCATATTCATGTATGTTCATATACACTATTTTATATTAACATATATATATATATATATATATATATTTACCTATTTACTATTTTATGTAGCATATGTACATATACATTTACTTATGTTACCATATATACTCACATAACTTTAAATACACACATGTTTTACATATATAGATGTATATACATACATTCCCATAGATATATATATTTATAAGTTTGAAATTTGCCATTTTGGAGTTTATACATTCACGTGTATGTGTGTGTGTGTATTCATATACTATATTTTTATAACCATGTATATCTAGACTTATATATATATTTAACATCATAAAGCTTGTATATATATATATACTTATATGGGTATTTTATTTTAAATTTAAATGGTGGATTTTATATATATATTTCTATAAAATTTATCATATCCCAAAATTTATAATTTAATATTTAATATGGTTTTTATCAGTTTACGTATTCAGATACTTTAAATATCATAAAATTCATCAATTCGACTTATAAAGTTAATCTTTCAATAATAAAAATTGGTTAATTACCCCAATAACAGGTGACTAAAAATCCCGGTCGTTACAACATTCATTTGTCCCAAACCCTAGAGACTAAACCCTAGCCTCCACCAAAATTTCGATGGCCAGAAATCACCATCCTTCTTTATTTTCTCTCAATCCATTAGCGGTCAAGCAAAACTCTCAACTACAATATCGTAGAGCTCGTCGAGTACTACAAATCCAGTAGTTATGATGTGCTAATTTGTCGCGTGAAGGCCAGAATCGAACCACAATGGCGCGCGTTCATAGAGGTGCTGTGAGGCCTAGAAATGACCGAAGTTCGTGATACTTGGCATGAGGGTGCACGGTGTGGAGGCGTTTCGAAATATGGCATTGGATCGTCGCCTAGGCGAACGAGGGAGGTGCGGCCATCAGATGGAATGCGTGCATATGGGTTTCACGGACGAGAGGCAGGGGAAGAAAAGAAGCAGCGGCCAGTTTTAATCAAAGGAAATGTGCGGCCCATGTAATTTTGGTTAATTTATTTTAAATAAAATCTGTAATTATAATATGAATTTTATAGTAAAATTCGTGTAATCTAATAAACTCCGTAACTTTGTCATATTAGTTTCGTTTCACACGAAACGAGTTGCATTGGTTTCGTAACGAAGAATACTTCACAATGGAATTGGATTGGATTATTTTGGAGCTTGTTATAATTTTAGTTAAATTCGAATGCCTGTTCATTTTTAATCGAAATAAAACATTGCAACGACAAACGCAACCAAAGTGAGTAAAACTCATTCTTTCTAACCCGCTTATATTTTTATACAAGTGGGGATATTTTTATTATGCTGTTTTGATGACCGTTGGATGTTATATATATTGGGTGTTTGGATATTATACTATAGCAGTAAGTAGTTTGATATATTCATTCCTATTGGAGCAGATGAGACTCTATACGATCCCTTGTATGAGCGGATGACCCTTTATACATGCGTATGGCTCGAAGCAGACATTGTACATATTTTTGTCACATGTATATTTGTTGCAGGTGACAGATTGAAGGGATCTAACTGGATTGCTCACTATAGTTGATGTTTATTTACAGATATGGTTATATATGTTGTATGATGTGATATTTTATGTGATGGATGCCATGATTGCTATTATTGACGTGAATCCCCTTATTTAGTACTTTTGCAACATAAGGCCATATTTCTGGAAATTAAAATATAGAAATGATGATTTCAATTTAAAAAGGATTTTAGAGTGATTTTGAAAAATTTATATGTTCTAAGAATTTTTAAATGATTAAAGAAATGGATATATTTTAAATAAATAAAAATTTATCATTTTTATGTTATAATTTTTTTTGGTGAGATATACTTAAATATGATTTTTGAAATATGAAGTTAACTATTTTGTAAAATAAGTCAAATTGAGAATTTTGAACTTATTATAAATGGTTTATATATAAGATTTATAAAATTTATATTTTATAAATAAAAGTAATGGGATTATAAACGAGTTTTATAAGTGTTAAAATGAAGTTATAAATGAAACCTTATAAGTAAATTAGATTTATAAAGTAAGGAAGTTATAAGGAATGCTATTAATAAAGAGATTTAATGAAATGGATTTTTGAACGGTGTTTTGTAAGTATTAGAAATAGAAACTGTAATCGAATTTATTTATGGGTTTGCAATTAAAATTTAGAAACGAATTTATAACGGACTTTATAAATAATGAGATTATAAAAGAATGAATTTGTGAAAAAGAGATTTTAAGTAAATAAACTTATAATGAGATTTTGACATATAAGTGAGATAAACAAGAAACTGGTTAATAAAGGGATTTTATAAATGGAAGGTTTTGTAAAATAGAAATGTGAATTATAAACACTGTTTTATCAATGTGAAATCATTTTAATTTGATAAACTAAATATGGATTTTTATAAAAGGAAATATATTCACATTTTTAAAGAGACTAATTCTTTAAATGAATGTTCTTGAAAGTGATATTATAAGATGGAGTTTAAATGGTTTGAAAATAAAATGATTTGTAAATTTACTTATTATTAAAATAAGTGTATGAAAACATGTTCCAAATATCCAATAAGTGAAATGGTTTTGAATATTATCTTTTTTAAAGATATTTTGAAGTGAATAATTGGAAAGTAACTTGATTTATAAACGATTAATAAAATTAGGCCCATTGACTACTTATGTGCTAGATTTTGTTTATTGCTTTGATAGTTAATTAATCGACTATCAAATTTGGCCAGTTTAGTTTCTCAACTTGATGTAGAAACTAATTAATCATACACTTAATACTTAACTGACTGTGTAGGCTTGATTATCGTTTGTGTTGAGAATGTTGATTCGTGTAGTGTGGAGTGATTACTCCAATCTATCGAGCTTCCTTCTTGGACAAAGGATAACAAGTTGAAAGTTGGAGACGTGATAAGTTTATGAGACTTCGTTTCTATTTGAGGTTGTGAAACGCTTTTGCGTTGTTGATGCGAAGAGATCATGATCAAATTTATCTGTAAACCACTTCGGACCAACGTATATGCGACGATTGTGCAGGCTATTGATGGCATTGAGATTTAGGATTTCCATTGTGAAAGACTGCTTGTTGATCATTTAAGGTTAAAATCCTAATATACATATAGTAGTAGTAGTTTCTTCGTTACGAAATATTCGTTGCAAGGGCTATCGCTACTAATATTATAGGATGTGGTAGGAGAGTACATTCTATTTGTCCTATTACTGGACAACTTATATGGACGAGTGTCTGACATTGCATTTCTATAATTATGCACATTGGGTTTTACAAATGTACATCATATGGTGGTGAAGAAGGCAACTTCTCTTAGCCTAACATCCTCCTTGAGACATACAAGCTCAAGGGTTGTATATTTATGGAAGGCAATTAGTAGTCAATGGATTGTAGCATTCAAAGATGATGATGATGTGATGTGTGAAAGGTAATCGATACCTCTTTTGGCCTCACTCCCCATAAAATGACTGAAACATGGATAGAAGTAGCAAGGCTAAGTGGGTCGCTCGCATCAGAAGATGTCATCACTCTTCTAGATGTATCTTTACACACTTTGACGTCGTGTTTCTGATTATTGTTGATGTATGCTTGTGGCCATGGATTATAGGTCAATAACGACCAGAGTGATGACATATTCGGTACTATCTAGGAATGGGTAAGCCAGTCATGTATTGGTTTAGCGTCAAGTATCTCAACCCTAGGTACATCCCTCTAGAGGTGTACCGAGATTTGGTTTGGAAAGGTAGTCCCTTCCCTTAGTCATTTGTATGGAATCAAAAATCAACTACGTGTTTGCCATTTTGTTTGTAGAGCCTAGTAATGTTGGAATTTAATAATGGTAACAATTTCAGCTATATTGATTATTATTTGTATAGTAGACACTATTATAATATAACATGGCAGGTGAAAACTTTTGGATATCGTAAGGGAAAAAACCCGTCTATGTTTATGTGTGGACGTGGTCTTACGAGATACCACTTGTTTTGATAAAGGAAAAGTTTTGATAACTTTATAAATTCTATTGAGGTGTGTTTTTCTCACATAGGTTTACTAAACCGATCCAGCCATTCTTCCCTTTCATTGCTCAGGTCAGGCCGAGTATATGTGTTGTTCGGATTTGGTGCTTTTGGAGCTTCAACAGGTGAGCTGGAGATCTTCATGTCGTATATAGGTATCTGCTTATTTTTCCGTTGTTTTGCACTGTTGTTGTTATAAATTATCAACCTTTGTGAGGACATGTTATTATAACTATCCAAGATGATGATTACTTATTGTGTACTCTTATATTGATTTATGTATATTATAGTTACTCTTTGTAAAAGTTATTGATCTATATTATATGTTATCCCACTGCGATCTGAGATTATATATTGTTTTGGTTCCACTTCTCTCTTTTCTTCTTCTTTCTTCTCTCTTTCTTCTCACCCTCTATTTTCTTTCTCATGATCATCTACAATTTTGTTTGCTTCCGGTCAACATATTTGGTTTATTGTCGGTTCAAGGGGTATGGATTTGTGGGTTGTCACAAGACAAGACTAGGTGAGGTGGCAAAAGGATAGCGGAGGGCATGGTACAAAGGATGTTTTAGTAATTTCACTTATTTCATTTATATAAAAATAAATTCTCTTTTTCCATTTTCATTTTTATTTCACTTTTCTTCATTTTGATTTTGTTTCTCCTTACTTAACTCCTTTCTTGGCTTCCATGGCCTTTTTAAAACTAAGAAACCATATCTTAATTCACTTCAAAATGCATAAAAACTTTGTTCTTTTGCTTATAAATAGCCCTTTCGTTTCTTCAATTTTGTCTCCTCTTCCTTCTGCCATATCTTTCTCATATCTTATCCACATGGAGGTTTTCTTTTTTTCAAACCATATAAAATTCCAGTGGCTACAACTTTCATGTATCACTTTTTCATATTTTGAGCTTAAGTATGTCTAAAACTCATTTCCTTCAGACTTACTTTCAAATGTAGATTTTTAAGTTCGAAAATATCTCTTCTTGTTTTGACCATATCTCCCTCGAAATAGATCCAAATTCAATGATTCATTTTTTTAAATTTTTGAGAAAAGATTTTTCAAGAACTTTACCTTTGACAATTTTTCCAAGTTCCATAATTAACTTGTCCAAAAATCAGTTGAAAGATGACCCATTTTTGGGTTTGATTTTTATGAATTTGATGATAATCCGAAGCCCCTCTACCTTTTATGGCCATGCTAATCACATCGTGGTCGAATTCTTAAACAATTATAGTCGAATCCATTTCCCCTCCATGTCTCCAAAGCTCATTTCTTCCAAGCCAAAACATGGATCTAGGCTTGGTTCAAAAGTTATGCAAGTTCGAGTCATTTTGGATAGCTTATTATGAGTAAAGCTCATTTTTTTACATAAACTTTGTAACTTTATTTTTGATATTACTTGATAGTTTATTCATTGCTTGTTTGGGATAATATGGTGGTTTTTAATTATATATATGTGTGTTTGGATGAAATGTTGTTTAGGAAATGAAAAAGGTTAAAATTATTAAAGTTCAAATTATAACCTTTTGCTTTTAAATGTTATGATGGTATGTATATTGGTTGTGTTCATGCATATGTGGCTATATGTGTAAAATGAAAAGTTAGTATTTGGAGTCATAGTTGCGACATTGAGATCCTTTGGTTTTAAAAACTTATTTTCCTTATTTACTTTTTTGAAATGTTTTCGTAAATTTAAAAAATCCTACTTTTATTTCTAAAACTTTGTACTAAGTTTATAAAGTAGTTAATGTATAAAAGATAATAATTTTAAAGCTATTTGTTATAAAAATAAGTCTTGAATTTACGGGTCATATCGCGATATTCGCTATGGGTGCATATCGTAACAGCGAACCATTTTTGAAATCTGAAATTTTTTTCATTTAATTTGTCTTTGAAAAGTGTTTTTAAACATATTATAAGAAATAAAAAGTTATTATTTATTTATTTATTTATTATTTAATTAATTAAAATTAAGTAAGGTAATTAGTACTTAATCATCAGTTAACAAGGTAATTAGTACTTAAGTGTTAATTAAGAAAGTTAAATATAATTAGTTAATTAATAGAGGTTAAATGTTATTTAATTAACTATTTAAGGACTAATTACTTATTAATTACCAATCAATTTAGATTTAGGCTAAGATTTAATTATTTTAAATAAAGGTTTAATTTAATTTTTAGTTTTAATTAAGGACTATTTAATTAATTAATATTTAATTATTATTTAAAAGTTAAAATTATTATTTAAAAATTGATTAAAGATTAATTATTAGTTACTTATCTAAAATCTAACTATTACTTAATTATTTAATTAATTATTAATTAAAGATTTACTCATTATTAAATAGAAAGTTTAAATGTTCCTTAATTATTAAATATAAGTTTTAAACTTTTAAAGCACTTTATTTCTAAAGATCGATTTTGTTTTTGAAGCAAGCTCTCTTTTAAAGAATGTTTTAAATCCAAGAGATTTCTTTATCTGTTACCCTTAAGTAACCGCAATTGAATAAGAAACCCAATGACATAGGTTTAATAGAATAAATCAATTCTGCTATAGTTCACTAAGTAGATTTTGTTAACATCTGTTAGGCATAACAAATCCCTATTCTTCTATTTTTTTAACTTGGACATTTACTCATATGTTGATTGATTGTTATTGGTTGATTCCCTTTACATATTTGCTCGTTATGTAATACTTATGTTATAACTTGGATAATTTTAACCCAATTAAATGAGCAATTGTAGTTACCAAGCCTCCTTCTGATTTTGCAAAGTCTAATATTTCATTTTATTCTTTTTGAAATTATTTAAAGTTTATTATTATTTTTAAATATGATATTTAAAAGGTAGTTAAATAATTATTTTATTAAATGCTTGAAGTTAATTTAATCTTTTTAAATGATCGTTTAAAATTAGTGTTTTTTAACATGGTTTAAAATAATTAAAGGAAGAATGTTTGGAATAATAACCTGTTTATTTAAAGGTGTTCTAATGGGAACTTTATGGATTAATTTTTTTTAAAGGAGTTTTGTTTTAAATAAAAAGTTTTATAAATGATTTTAGAGATTTATAAAGAGTTATCTAAATGGTTTGAATATTTATAAAAGTGTTTTTTAAATTAACTTAGAGTTTTATAAATTGGTTTGGAATTTAAATAAAGGAGATTTCCTAAATGGAGGAGATTTATTAGAAACACTTATGGAAGCAAATTATAAAAGACTTTGAGATTTGGATTTCTTTAACTAACCTTTTTAATTCTAGTGGTATGGACATTCGTTCCACTTAACACCAAAGGAATATTGTTTGAAGATATTTTTATCTTCAATTTAAATAACTTTTGTTTTGATACTTTTAATATGATTTTTAAATTAGAAATTTCACAATTTTTTTATGAATATACTTATATCAGCGAGATAAGTATATGAATGTTTTGATAAAGTTTTGAAAAGAGATTTATTAAAGGAAAGATTTGTTTTGAGGCTTAGGGTTGCTCTGGATAATTAAAACTCTGAATTGTTGTTGTTTGATAATCTGATAGTTAAATAACCGACTATCAAATCTTGACATATTTTAACTCGGGAAGTATGATTGTGTATTCGAGTTCCCTGGTGAGGACTCGAATACTTGTTGTATACTTTCAAAAGAAGCGAGAATGAGTCAACTGGAAATTATCGTTGTTGGTTTGGAGAGATCGAGATCGGATATGCAATCCAAAAACCACTTTGAACGAACATATTTATTCGAGTGGAAGACATCTTGAAGACGAAACTCCTTGAAGAGCATTTGGTTTTATTTGGACCCAAAATCTTTCCTTTACTGCTTTTATTTTATTTCTGCTTCTGTGATTATCTCTGTGATCATATCTATGTCTGTATATTGCATACTTTTGTGTCTAAATTAATATTGTAGGATCTAGATTAACCCTAGAGGGGGGAGGGGGGTGAATAGGGTTATAGCAAATTTTCTCGAATTAAACGTAAAAACAAACTGCAGAAAAGTAGATATGCTGAAAAGTAAATCACACACAAAATTTACCCAGCTTCGACAACCCCTGCCTACTGCTGCATTCCTAGATTTCTGTTAGAATTAAACAGTCTCCCGCTTATAAACACTCTAACAGACTCGCAAACCCTACTACCGCCTATAGAGTTTTGCAAACTCGCAAATCCTGCTTACTGAACTAATCCTAACTAGACAATTTGACACAACCTAAATCCTAGGTGGTGATTTTCCAAGATTTGATTCGAAAAGTACATACTTCAAAAATAAAACTAAGAGCAAAAATAAATAAAAACTTGAGTACTAATTTTTTGCCCTTAAACAAAAAAAAAACCTTAATTAAAAAATTAAAAGGCCCTTAATAATATAAAGCCGGCCCCTTTTATTATTTAACCCGATCCTCTTTTTTTTTGCTTTGTGAAAAATGGTGGCCGTTGCTTTCTTTGTTCGATCTGAATTAGGGCTTCGATGGTCTTTGACGATGCCGATCAATTTTGTTGCTCTTGTTGATTGAAATCATTTTCCTTCTCTATTGATCAGCTGCTTGCCTCGAGTTGATCGATGTCTCTTTGAGTCGCGCTCGGTTGCTTCTCTTGATTGTTCTGTGAAATTAGGGTTTTGATGAAGTTGGCTTGGTTGCTTCGAGATGATCGAATTCGACTTTTCTTCTGGTATGTTATTTGTTCCTTTCGCTTTCTGGATTGATTGCTCGAATTCGATATCTAATTGCCGATGATGATGATTGTAATTTATAGTAGTCGAATTCCTAAATTTACATCGTATATTTCTTATTTGAATTCGTCAAAAACATTTTCTCTGCCACTTGATACTGCTTGAACGTTTGAGATTTTACTGATGAATTCAATTCAAATATTTCTCTTACTTTACTGTTACGGCTTTAGCTTGAGAACGTTCGATCCTTCCTTGATCGTTACGGCGGCTACTTTCCTATTTTATTTTTGACTTTTTCAATTCTTTCTTGCGTTGAATTCTGACTTGGTTTAATATTCATCTGACCTTGGCTTTGACTTTGTATATGCTATTCCATGACTTCGGCTTTGACTTGAGATCATAAAATAAAATCTGGTGGTAATGTCGAACTGTACCATCTATTCCATTATGATGGATTCTGTTTCTTCGTGCATCACTGAAACTCTTTGTATACACTTGAGTTTTGTTCATTCAATTCATTGAAATTTATATTGTACTTTACTGTGTATATTTGTCTGCACTTTCCAGTTGAGTTGTTGCTGTTCCACATTGAACTGGTCTGGAGTATATTTGCATTACTGCATACTTGTAGTATATTGATCGTCTGCACCTTGTCCTGAAGTGTTTGCTGTGTTCATTTGATTGTTGTGCACTGAGTTTGCTTCGAGTCAGTTTCATTGTGTTGGTTGCTGTGTCACTGTCTTCTTTGTACACTTGGGCTTGTAGTTGATGTTTATGAATTCATTGATGCAACCATATTGTCATATTGATCCCTCTGTTTGCTTTGGCTTCATTTGATTATGTGATGTTGCATCACTTAATGTTGCCCTGTTCCCTGACCTTTGTTGCCTCTGTTCATTGGTCTGCACATGTTTCATTTGCACTCTGATGCATTCTGGAGTTGGTCATGTTGTAGTTTGGCTTTATGTACATGTATATAGTTGTTGCATACTGTAGTTGATTGCTGAACTGTTTTGATGCCTGTCTAAACTTTGTTTCATTTTTGTGGTTTGAATTGTTCGACTTTGGCACTGACCTGACATTGATACTGCCATTCCATGATTTGCTTGTATCAGTTCTCGGCCACACTATTTCCATTGCTATGCCTTGAACTTGACTGTTTGGTTTGAGCTTTGCCTCCATGTGTTTTGCATTTATCAATTTTGCATTTGTTTCACTGGTGTATTTTGATTTTGGTCGAGGTTTTGCATTTGAGTTGAGTCATGGTGGCAATGGCTTGACCTTTGCATTTTGTTTGTTATTTGGTGCCTTCTTGAATTTGTGTAGACGGTGCATTACACTTGAGTTGAATCCAGTTTTACAACTCGGGTTTGACCTTATGCTCAAGTCGAGATTTTATTTATGTTGCACCTGAGTTGAACCCGTCTTTTTATTTGGGTTTGACCTTGTGCTCACCTGTCCTGTAGCATTATCAAGTGTATATTGGTGTGCACGGCCTTGTGGCATATACAATGATACACTGTGCATGTCACATTGTTCGTGTGTGGTGAATTCAAATGTGAATGATGACGAACAACCCAAATAACTGAGGCAAATAATATTTTCAAGATCCATATTTTATTTTATATTGCAAAAATATTTCTTTTTCAATTTTACTGCGTTAGTGAATATTTTTGCAGATTGCTCAGATGCTGGATTCTAACTAGAATGAAGTTGAAAATAAACTACGAGTGTGAGTGATATGTATTGAGGAATTTTTGTAAATTGAATTTTGATGTAATCATAAATTGTATTGTAATTGAAATTGTATAATGAATAGTTAGAGAATTTGTACTATTCAAAAATTGTAATAAATATTTGTTTGAATAAAATTTCTGTTTGAATTCAAATTCTGTTTATTTAATTTTATTCAGCAAATATTTATTTAATCTATGAAAAATAAAATAGTACATTAACAAAATTTACACGAATTTATATATGTTTATTATCATCAAACAAAAAATCATATAAGCGCATATTCAACAAATATAAATTAAAAAGATATAGTAATTCTTTATTAACACTATTCACCCCCCTCTAGTGTTAATCTTAGCCTTAAGATCCATAATCCGCATTTCTCGCATAATTGAATTTTCGAAAGATTGAAAAGTCATTTTGATCAATATAGCTTTTAAAACACTTTCTGCAGTAGTTTTAAATAACTTGCAAATATTAGTCTAATCTTTTATTGAATTCAAATTGGTTTGGGGTTTACAATAATCGATGTCTTAAATAACACTGCTTTTTTATTATAAGAAATCTTTGATTTAGATTCAAATAAATGGCGTGGAATGTTTTTCCTAAGTAAAAAGTGAAGCAATTTAGAATTATTCCAAGATTTAAAAAAGGTTTTAATTAACCAAAGGATTTGATAAATGAGTCTTAAAGATTCCATATACTCTAAAGAAAATAAAGAAATGATTCAATGACTATTTCTCTAAGAGAAATTTTATTTAACTAAAAAGGTTAATTAATAGAATGCTGTGTGATAATCACCTATATACCTAAATGCCTTTTTATCGATGGTTGGTTCGTAGAAACATGGGTCGTATTTGGGTAATTCCTGTTTGAAATTCACTTCGAACCAATGTATACGTTCGAAAGTGAAGACATATTGAAGATGATGTTTATTGAAGACCAAAGAACTTCAGAATGTAGAGATTGTTGTAACGAGTCCCAAGGGTTTACCCGACATTATATTTATATGCAGTGGTGTTTGCACTCTAAAATCTTCATACTATTGAAGATTGGAGATCTTCATGGAAGAAGGACTACTTGTTGACATTCTCTGGGTAGCTTCTAATATAGAGACATTAATTATAGCAGTGGTCTTGTCATGTTTTGAAATCTTTGAATTACAAGGACTACTAGCTGCTCATCCTAGGGGTGATTTTTTAAAAAAGGATACGGTAGGAGGAGTGCCTATGGTTTCATTCAGTCTTAGAACAAACTTGTATGGATGAGTGTATGATAGTTCATTTCTGATCATATTAATGACCACTATCATTGTATCATCTGCTTGGTGGTGGAAAAGGCAACTTCTCTTAGCATAACACCCTTTCCTAAGACGTACGGCTCAAGAGTTGTACGTTTGTAGAAATCAGTTATGTGATTAAGAAATAGCAATGTGGCATTATAAGTGGAAAGTGCTTTGTGGAAGAATAAAGCATGGCTTTGTTAAAATCAAAGCGTAGATTTGAAGAAATTAAGGGTAGCCTCACGAGCTTCACATCCCAGAGATGATATGGGTAATTATGTGGTTTGTAGGACATATTTTTCAGGTTGTCGGTTGTATGAGTATGGAGGAGTCCAGTGGAATCTAGATCCTCAAGGCATCTATTGCCCCATTTATATTAAAATAGTAGCTAGCTTGTGGAAAGTGATAAGGCCATCGGATATTGGTAGTGTATCAAGTGCAGTTCCGAGTGACGAGCTTGAGAAAAGCGATAAGGCTTCTGAGGGAACTATGTTTGCTATGCATGGATCGTAGATAAAGGCTACTACTTCCCTATCATGTTGAAAATCCAATCCTAATATGAGCTTTACGATTTTTATTGCAGTCTCAAAATAGCTGTAATGCTTTGCAAACATTTCAGCTACCTTTTTTAGTATCATATATTCCATCCGGTATATTCCGTTGACCTAGTCCGAATATATTACCATAGTCCGGGTATTGATACTTTCCTTGTATATATATTTGTTCAAAAGTATTTTCAAACAATGTTATTAATAATAATATCAAAGTGATTTTCCGTATAAAGTATTTTGATTATCATAAAGTAAAAACCGATCCGTGTTTATTTGACGGCGTGATCTTATGAAATACCATTCTTTTCAAAGGTTTTTTATTACACCAGCATTAAAAATTTGAGTATCTCGTGCTCATTTATCAAGCCCGATCCAGGTAGTTTTAATACTTGGGGTCAGATCCGAGTAGTTTCAGGTTTATTTAAAGATGCTTGGAGTTTTCAAATGAGAGCTGGAGATCTTCATCTACGTGGACGTATTCTATTATCCACGGCATCTATTGCATTTGTTTTTACATTTATGAGGACAAAAGGTTTATAACTGTCCAGGCTAAATCTATGTTAGACTTGAATATATGTTTTGAAAATTTTCCACTATAATGATTATATATTGAGATAATATAATTTTATTCCATTCATGTGAGTTTCTATTCTCTCTTTATTTTCTTTTTCCCCTAAAATCGGGTTTTTCGGCACTTGGATTTGTGGCACGAGGATGTATTAGCTTCGATTTTCGAGGGTCCATAATCTCGGTCGTTACATTTGGTGTCAAATTTTAGGTTGAGCGAAAACTTAGGCTTTGATGCGATAAAACTCATTATAGATAGGGTTAGTAATAACCTAGAATGGGTGACTCATTAGAGATAAGATAAGCAACATCCTAGAATGAGTTTGAGAGTATTATACATATGAGCGTGTATTTGTTATTTGATATAAAAAATGTTTTGTAGTGATTAATCTATTGAGTGGTTTATGAATTCTGGTCGGTGCATGAATAACTACATGTAATCGATAGAGATTCTTAAATACTTAGACAAGGTAAATTGACAAACCATTTTAAAGGAGTATATTTTATTAATATTTGAATGATTTGGAAAATTTATAAGATACATTCCCTTAGTAAAGTTCCACGGATAAGGTCTTGATCTGTTTAACGGCGATTGAAATAATCTTCTAAGTATCGATCATATGTTGGCCTGGGAAAACGGTATCGAACATTTGGTAAATTATTCTTCTTACCATCGTACAATCAAGGCAAGTTCAAAGCCGAACAAGTTAAATTAATTTATTTGGATAAAAGGATTTTTAAGTCAAGAAATAAAATGGTATGAAACTTCTGATCATATCTTGAAGTATCACATAGGGGCACGATGTCTTATTTTATGTCGGGTAATGAGTTAAGGGCTAATTCAAAGCAAGCATGAAGAATACGTGCACAAAAAGAGATAAAAGGGAAATTAAAACCAGGATCTTCTACCGACATCTTCTGTTACATATGCGCTAAGGAAGAGCATTGTGCATTTTTTTGTAACGATAGGAAAATAAAGGAAAAGGATAAAAGGAAAGCAAAGAAAAAGAAGAAAGAGAAATCTTTTAGGGTTAATATATTCTGTTTCAAGTGTAAAAGATATATGTTTAATGAAAAGGAATTTTAAGAATTCCAAACCTAATCTTTTGAAAATTTAAAAGGATTATATTTTAAGTGTAAAGGAATATCTTTTGAAAGATATAGATATTTATGTGTGTCAGGAATGATAATATTCAGTTATTACCATTTGTCGATCAAATGGACATCTTGTGAATTAAGTTTCACGATTTGACTATGAGATGTTTGAAAACAATATGGGGTTAAGGTTAATGAATTTATATAAGATAATGAATAAGAATGCAGTATAAAAATGTATTTTACACAAATACAATGATTTTGAAAAAGTGGGATATGAAAGATATGTTATATAAATTTTAAGAAACTATATTTTGGGTATTTTGGAAAAGAATTATGAAATTTTGAAAGGAAGTAAGTTAATAAAAGATGATTTGATGAAAGGGATTTATAAAATGGGTTTATTAATAAAATGATCTCTAATGGATTTTTAAAAGAAATTTCAAATAAGAAATATGAAAAGTAAGAAAGTCTCAAATGGTAACTAGTTTGAGTGTCTCGAAAATAACTAAAAATGGATAAGAGATATGTTCGGATGGTTAACACTTCTCTTAAGTATTACCCATCTTGTTAAGGAGATATAGAATACTGTTGGTAGTATCCATTTTCCTAGTATTATTTTGGAGTTACTCGATATATATAATTTTTCTTAAGTTAAAAGAATAATTTTCACTTATTATTTGATAAGTTAATATCAAGGTTGGTTAGGAATATATTCTAATGAGAGATGTAGATTGTGATTTTGGAAAATAAAAAGTAAATTATCTTTTAAAATTGAAATGATTCCATTAGGATGAAATGTTTTCCTTTAAGAAAAATATTTGAAAATAAATATTTAGAGTGGTTATATATAAGAAAGCATTTTTAAAAGATAAAAGTTTTATGAAATTTTTTTATAAAGATTTTTAAATGTTAACAAGTACATATGAGGTACGTATATTATTTTGTTACACAATTTTGATCTAAGATTCGAGTATAAAACTCTAAGATGTTCTTACCGGTTCAAAAAAGAATTTATCGCTCGATTCTAGACAAAGAACATTGATGAGAGTTTATGATTAGGTATTTGAGTTTTTTATCATAGTTGAAAGCTATATAAGGGAAACGAAGGTTCCTAATCAAAGAGCCTGATCAGAATCCACACTAGAGGATCAGTGGATTAATACTAGTTCGGAAGTAAAGTTGTGGATTCAAATAAAAGAACGAATCAGATATCGCATATGGATGACCTATGTATATCATATAGAATTAAGCTTAAAGATTTTTTTGAGTAAGTATTATCGGGTTTTGGGTTTTGGTTTAATTTCGAGGATGAAATTCTTTTAAGGGGGAAGTATGTAACGACCCGAAATTTTATCACATTTAAATGGAATATTTAATTAAATTTAAAATATTCAAATATAGAATTTTCAAACTTAAATAATCGTGTTTTATATGATAAATAAAAATAATAAACTTATTTTTATAATTTAATTACAAAAACAAGAAGTTTGGATTTTCGTCGAAAAGTGACAAAAGTCAGATTTCAATAAAATTGGATATACGTTCAATTTTTGTTTTTAATGATAAATGGTTCTTTTTTATAATTGTTATACAGTGATAGTAATTGATTGATAAAAGTTTTATAATCATATAAATACTTGTTTTATAACGTTCAACAAATTTCGTTGCATTTTGACAAATTGACGTCGTATTTTTACAATTGGATTTTAATATTATTAAATATGGTTTTATAACTAGAATAAACTTTTTTTAATTACTTAAAGATGATAAGAAATTTATTTTCAAGTTTTGTTCGCGTAATTTAATAATTCGATTAAAAAAAGAAAATATGGCCGGAAAATGTTTTGTCAAAAATCAACGTTTTGTTCAATATAAGCCGTGTAAACACTTTGCAACTTGAATAGTTATTATATAAACACAATAACAAAGATATAAACCCTCTGTCCCTTGATTCGACACTATTCTCCATCATTTAACTCAAGATGAACGGAAATACGAACCATTTGGGTTAAAGAAGAAGAGGTAGAAGAAGAAAATAGAAAACAACATCAGAATCTAACCATCGCAACGAAGTAAAGTATAATAGATAATAAATGATCTTTACACAAAAAACATACATTTGTTTACACATCACATCATTAGAGTATACATAACACAAAACTGGACAGTAATCATAACCTATCCCCACAATCTGAATACATAGCTAATCAATACAGCGGAATATCTAAAACAAGTACGGGAGTACATATTGCCATCTAGCTCGTCTCCTGAGCTCTACAGCATCCTTTTTTGTAATCTATACTCTGTCTGACCCGAGCATTATAGTTAAATAACACCCGAGCCAGTCTGGAAAACCACCGTGAGAAATCGCACTCAAATTGATTATTAAAGTTTCAAAATTCTTTTGAAAACAAAAGCATCTCGTAGGACCACGCCACAAATAACATGTCGGGTTTTTACCTTACAATAGCTAAAACATTTTTTATAAAATCCTTTGATATTAAATAGTGTCTATATACAAATACTTATTCAAATAGCTGAAATTGTTACATTAATTAAATTCCAGCTACTAGCCACAGTCATGGGTAATACAAACAAAACCGTAAAAAAGCACGTAGGGAGAATGGATTTCCAACTAATGACTTGGCACTGGGGTACCACCTGTCACAGTACGTGGCCTAGATCACCGTACCGAGGATTACTTCCAATCCCCTACAACACAAGACCGGGACTACCCCTTACTGGATAATCCCGAGTAAGATCACCCCACGGTCGGGATCAACAACCGCACCACTAAGCCGAATAAAAGAGACATCTACACAGGGATGACCTCACCCTAATGGGTGCTACCCACTTAACCTTGCTGCATAACCCCTGATTTTCAGTCACTCCCGGTTGATGAGGCTTGAGAATAAGCGTTACCTTTTTAGAACGTTTCACTTAGAATGCCCACCGTCCACCTGATGATGTTCCGAAAGCATTCATCCATACAAGTCCGTCCCGGGTTCGAACGGAACCGAAGGCATTTCTCCTACTACATCCATTTTTGAATCATCTTTAGGATTAGTAGCGACTAGCCCTTGCACTTCACTACTACATCTTCGACTCCAAACTAATTTTCCTCACGAAAACGTTCAAACCGGATCGAAGTGCTTTTCGAGAAATTAATCCTGATCCCGGTCTCTTCGAAACGATCAGCGCATTGGCCAATATTGATAATCGGTTATGTAACTATCAATTAAAATTCACAACAACCATACATAAATAATTTCACCAAATTATTTATTAATCTCAAAATATCTTCACAAGATATATTTCCACTTTTCAACCCCTTTGAAAACAGTTTTCAAACCACACTCTTCTTATGGAATAAATTCCTAAATATTTATTTCCACTGAAAATACCAAGCGCAAAACTTTAGATTTCTAAATAATTTTAGACACTTTATTATAAAACATACATTAACATTTAAATTTAGAAAAACTACTTTAATACTTTATTAAAAATATATACTTTAGGAATATTTAAAATAAGGTTACTTTATAAAATATAAAACTTGATTTTCTCCTTTAAAACAAAATACCAAACCTTTAAATAATTACTACGATAATAGATTTGAAAAATACTCACTATAGAATTTAAACATTTAAAAATAATAAATTTTCTAAAACATACCTTTAAATCAACTTTAAAACTTTTACTTATACTTAAAATTCGCTTCGAACATGTACTTGGCTATCCAGGGAAATATGCTTCTCTTTCACATCCTTTAAAAATAAATCACTATTTATTTTTTAACAAATTTACTCATTCCCTTAATAAATTCCTACCGTGAATTTATTCTTTCAAATATCCACTGATATATTATTTCACTTTTATAAACCCAGTTTATAAATTCGATAGTCTCACTTCCTTTTTAAAATTCCAAATTTAAACCTTAAATCAATTTTCAAATTGATTTCCAATTTACTCCATTTTGAAATAAATTCTTGACTTACTCAATTTCTTCAAAACCTGTTAACTTCAGATTTTATTACTTAATTATGATTTAAAGTCCCTTTTAACTAAAAATACCAATTTCATAACCTTTTTCCAAACTCCTTCTTTATCTATTTCAATAAGTTTAAAACTTAAATTTTTAAAATAAATTCTTTATTCCTTTAAATAACATCACTTAAATTTAAAATTCATTATTTCTCTATTTATTCAAAATTGCTTTTTCCCCATACTCGGAATTTATTTATTAGAATTTAAAATCCACTTTCAACTTTTCTCTCCATTCATTCTTCACTCTATCCCAAATTTCCAATAACCATTTACTTACAAATTCTCTCTTTTAAATTTTCTTTTCAAAAATCCAATCTATATATTTTGATAACTTAGTATATCTAAACATATTCAATCAAACCAGCATCTAACATTTCCAATTACCCATATAATTCATCACAGAATATCAAATAAACATAACATAGAATATTAAACAATCTAATAATTTTGAGGAATCCAGTTGGATCCCTCCAACTTGTTTCCCTGCATCTACAGACGTTAGCACAATACCAATTCCACTTCGAGGTGGAATATCGTGGTATATGGGATTAATATATTATCGTCCGCTATTATGCGGCGCATAGGGTCTCATCCGCTATATAATGCGGGAAATCAATCACTCCAATATATTATATACTACTATATAATATATACCGCAGCCAATCAATTTCAATCATTCAACAAATTATTTAAATTTAACCATTTAAATTCAAATAACAACCAGATGAGTGAGAGTAACTCATCTTTGATTTTATTTGCAATCTATTTCAACTTTGCCTTGGTTTCACGGTTTTTCGACCTTGTATAGCCATTATATAATTTATTAATATTAGAATTAACTGAACAATCAATTTTCCTTAAATAAAAAACCCAAAAATTTATTTAAACTAATTTATCTTTTAATAAATAAATTTTAGTTCCAAAAATAAATTAGATAAGTTAATCTCCTAAATATCATTTAAAATAAACTAGTAAATAAAAATGTTCCATATTTATTTTATTTTTACTTCCTTTAAACTACGTATATTTAAAGACTTTAATTTATATCGATTCAAAAATCTAATTTTATATAAAACCTTTCAATTATTTAAAATTCCTATATATTTCTTTCAAAATCCTTCCTATATAAAATCTTTTCTGGATTCTAAACATAAAATTAAATTAAGACATGCATGCTTATACTTTACTGTAATATCTTTCTGTATTTGAATATATAATTGGAAAAACTGCATTTATCTTACTGCAATTATTGTTATTTTCAAAATTAACAACCCAAATTCAGAAACTAAATTAAATCAATTACCAAAACAATACCTTACAGTACTCGCGACGAACTGCTCCTTCTTGATTTGCACGCCATCGGCCCCGGGCTCTCCCTTCCACCGCAGTCGACTCCAAATCTACTACGCATTCGTCGAGCGTACTCGCGAACGCTTGAATCGAATCGCGAGCGCCACTATCTCGCGAGACCCTCCGCAGCCAACTGACTATCCTCTCATGCACGCAAACCGGCTTGCCTCGTCGACGTTCTCCTCCCTTCAACAGCCGCACACAAGCTCATCTAGGCACCGAAAGCTATTGTGCGATTTCGTTTACAAATCGAAATCGAATTCATTCAATTTGAGTTAGAGATGTGGCTTGAACCAAGAGAGGGAAAGGCTCGATTTAATTTATACTGGATTCTTGACTTCAATTTTTTTTTAACCGGATGTTTGGTGAAGGAGTTCAAGTACTTTGAACAAGGAGAAGAAAATTTTTAGTTCGGCCATTTTAATTGATTTTGAACTGTTTCTTCGATCAAGATAAAAGGAGATGGAAGCGGCTCGATTTGAAGTGAAGGGATAGGTAGCGTATGGGAGATAAAAGGTATAGTGCTTTGGAAAGGACTGGAAAAGGGTTGATGTGAGATAATTTCAATTGCAGTTGACTAGTATAAATATTCCATTTAAATTCAAATTCAAACCGTTCCGATAAATGCAACTTAAAACTTGACCTCCTATTGAGGCGTGCCGCTAGGCGTTTATAATGTTATACCCCTATTCCGAACGCAATGGAAAAGGTTTCGTGTCCTAATTCGATCATATGGAGAAGATAGCTTTTTGGACCTTATTATACTGAATTCCGATTTAATTTTCAGCGCGTTTACTTATCGTATGGCCAAACGATCACTCCAAACACTATGAAATTTGAAATTCGATAATAATATAATATTACGGATTCAATGGATCTAGTTTCGTCGAATTCCGAGACTGTGCCTCGGAAGGCTATTTTTAAATCTAATTTAAACTATAAAATTTTAAAACTGAACAAAACACTTTCAAATTAAATTTTAACACTTTTACTATCTTCAGTTCTATCAATGTAAATTTTACAAGCCTTTAAAATAATTTTTACTAGCTTAAAACTCGAGATTCGACATTTTATACAACTTCAAATTATTATATTCAATAAATTTAGTCGCCAAATTCAAACTGATATTTGAAATCCAAGTTAAACTAACTTGCAAATATTTAAAATTAATTAAATATTCCAATTTCAAATGCCTAAAAATTCTGGGTCGTCATATGATGAGGCTTGAGGCTAAGCGTTACCTTTTTAGAACGTTTCACTTAGAATGTCCATCGTCCACCGGACGATGTTTTGAAAGCATTCATCCATATAAGGAATGACTGAAAATCAGGGGTTATACAGCATGGCTAGGTGGGTAGCGCCCATTAGGGTGAGGTCATCCCTGTCTAGATGTCTATTTTTATTCGGCTTAGTGGTGTGGTTGCTGATCCCAACCGTAGGGTGATCTTACCCGAGATTATCCAGTAAGGGGTAGTCCTGGTCTTGTGTTGCAGGGGATTGGGAGTAATCCTCGGTACGGTGATCTAGGCCACGTACTATGACAGGTGGTACCCCAGTGCCTAGTCATTAGTTGGAAATCCATTCTTCCTACATGCCTTTTACGATTTTTGTTTGTATTACTCACGATTGTGGCTAGCAGTTGAAATTTAATAAATGTCACAATTTCGGCTATTTTAATAAGTATTTGTAAATAGACCCTATTATAATATAAGAGGATTGTAATAAAAAGTGTTTTGGCTATCGTAAGTTAAAAACCTGACATGTTTATTTGTGGCATGGTCTTACGCGATGCTTTTTTTTCAAAGGATTTTGAAACTTTAATAATCAATGTGAGTGTGGTTTTCTCACGCTGGTATTCCAGACTGACTCTGGTGTTATTTCACTATAATTCTCGGGTCAGACCGAGTATTATAGAGTACGGGAAGGGATGCTGTGGAGCTGAATGGCGATACGTACACCCATACTTGTTTTTGGTATTCCGTTGTGTTGATTAGCTGTGTATTCAGATTGTAAGGATAGGTTATGACTACTGTCCAGTTGTGTGTTCTGTATACTCTGATGATGTAATGTATAAAAAGATTTATTTTTGTGTAAAGATCATTTATTAGCTATTATATTTTATTCCGCTACGATGGTTAGATTCTGATGTTGTTTTCCATTTTCTTCTTCTACCTCTTCTTCTTTAACCCAAATGGTTCGTATTTCTATTCATCTTGAGTTGATTGATGTAGAATAGTGTTGACTCAAGGGCTATGGATTTGTGGGTCGTTACAATGGTCACTTATAATAACTAAGGATTAATTAAGCTAAGTGTTTAATCAAGTAAAAAAAAGCACAAAAATAAGATATTTTCCCAAATCCAACACAAATCAAATCAAATCACATCACATCAAAATCAAAATAAATCTTCACTTTTCCATCCAAATACATCCTTTAAGTATTAAGTAAAGATTACATAAAGTAATGAAGTGATGTGATGAAGGTAAATGTTGAAAAGAGCATGTTTACTTAAAGGTTATGAAGGGTATTTTTGTCAAATTACATTCTTTAAAGGTTAAGGATTTGAAGGCTATAATTATGGACCCTTATGTTTTATTTCTTCACAGTTCCATTTATTCTTTTCTTAGCTTCACCATCTTCTTCTTCTCTACTTTAATGGCTTCTTTTCTTCCCTTTCTTTACTATCAAACCAACTCCAAACTATACCGAACTTTTCCAAAGTTATTATATCATCATTTAAACATGGTTTAACACCTAAAAAAGTTGAAGAATGATGGAGGAAAGGATGGAACGAATAAAGGCTGGGCCTATGGGGATGGAGGTAGTGTTGGCATGTGCTACAGCAATGTAGGAAGGTGACCATGTGCAAGGAAAGGGAAGGAGGTCATAGGCACGTGATTTAAGAGGAAGAAGGAATGCTTTGACGATGTTTTAATGGAGTAAATGATGATTAGTCGAAGACAACAATGGTTTAGTGAAGTGTTGTTGGATAAGAATGTTGATAGAAAGAATTAGTTAGAGACAAAGGCGAGTCACATTTAAATTTACTAATTAATCTCTAAACAATTCTCAGTACAATATAATATACATTGGATGATTAAATTGTGATTATTTGGTCGTTTAGTTTTTTGAATATATAGATGTTAATATGGATGACTACTTGGTTTGGTAAATAATAAAATAATGGTTAGTAATTAACCATAGTTAATTTAATGAGAATTAAATCCATATAAATGTGTATGGAAATTATTTAGCCTCTTGTTGGTTTTAAACATCTAAAAAGTGTTAAAATGAATTTTATAATAACATAATTTTATAATATGAAATGAAACAGAATCTGAGTTTGAAATATGAAAAGTATTTGTTTAAATGAGTTTAAAATGATTTAGAAATGTGTTATAAGCATTTAAAAGTGTTTCCATGATGATTGAAAAGAAATTGAAAAATAAGACAAAACCAGCGCGTTGTGTAATGGTAGTTCACGGTTTCGTGCCATAAAATTTAAACAAGTATGGAGAATGCAACTTGGAATTCTTTGAGATAAGAATTTTCTAGATTGTTGCATCCATAGTTTTTAGAAGAAAGAAATCAAGATTTTATCTTGTAAATTTTTAAATAAGTCCAAAACAAGTGTTTAGAAAATTCGTGGTTTTGCAGTTTAAAACCCGAATTTGAAATTGGTTTAAAATGAATATTTTTAAATTCTTTAAAAATATAGAATAAATTTTATAAATCTTTTGAAATTTTTTAAAAGAGAATTGAGTTATATAAATAATTTTCCAAAAGATAGAAAAGTCGTTTTGGTCAATGTAGCTTTTAAAACACTTTTCGCTGCAGTTTTAAATGACTTATGAAATACGATTTTAAACTTAACCATTTTTTTCATTTCTTTTAAAAGAATGATTAAGAGATTTTAAATAATGATTTGGAAATTTTATAAATTATTTCTAAAAAAGAAAGGAGTTTGCAGAAACGACTAGTACATTTGTCGTGCGTTTGAGATCTACGATAAAACAAGGTGTGTAACTAAGATTAGGAATGGAGCAACTAGTGGCCTGAACTTACCTAGCCTCTATTTTCTCTTTTAGACGAGGGGTGGAACAGATCGAAGTAGAAGCCAAGATGCATTTAAGTTTTTCCAAAAGTAAGTAATTTTCAAAAGAGTTAATTAAACCAGATTTTTAATAGTATAAATGATATTCTGGTCAAACTTTGTACTAAGCTCCGTGGTGGGAACTTGTACTATCCGCGTGAATTTAAAATGCGATTTCACCATTATTCCACGAATAGTATGAGTTGGATACAGAGGTTAACATGGGTTATATTAGTCTAGTCTTTTACTGCATATAAATTGGTTTGGGATTTACAATAAACAATGTCTTAAATAACATTGTTTTTGACCCATTAATAGTGTTATGATTTGAATATAAGAAATCTTTGGTTTATATATAAATAAATGATTTGGAAATGTATTTTCTAAGTAAAAAGTGAAACGATTTAGAATTATTCCAAGATTTAAAAAAGGGTTTTAATTAACCAAAGGATTTGATAAATGAGGCTTAATGATTCCATATACTTTAAAGAAGATAAAGAAATGATTTAATGAATATTTATCTAAGAGAAGTCTGATTTAAATAAAAAGGTTAATTAGATGTGTTGTAATCACCTATGTACCTAAATGTCTTTTTATTGATGGTTGGTTCATAGAAACCGTGGTCTGATTTGGGTATTCCCTATCCGAAAACCACTACGAACCAATGTATACGTTCGAAAGTGAAGACATGCTGAAGATGATGATTATTGAAGATCGAAGATCTTTAGAAAGTAGGAGTTGCTGTCACGAGTCCCAGGGGTTTACCCTACATTATATTTATATGGCAATGGTGTCAGCATTTTGAAATCTTTTTCGTATTGAAGACCGAAGATCTTCATAGTGGAAGGACTACTTATTAACATTCTGTGGGTAGCTCCCAACATAGAGACATTTATTATAGAAATGATCCTATCGTGTTTTGGAATCTTTGGATCAGAAGGACTGGTCGCTACTAATCCTAGTGGTGATTCCCAAAAAAGGATGCAGTAGGAGGAGTGTCTTTGGTTTCATTCAGTCCCAGAATGAACTTATATGGATGAGTGTATGATAGTGCATTTCTGATCATATTAATTGATCTCTATTAACAAATTATCTACTTAATGGCAGAGAAGGCAACCTCTCTTAACTTAACACCCTTTTCTGAGACGTATGAGCTCAGAAGTTATACGTTTGTAGAAATCAGTTATGTGGTCAAGGAATGAAAATGTGGCATTATAAGTGGAAAGTGCTTTGTGGAAGAATAAAGTGTGTCTTTGTTAAAAGCAAAGTATGGCTTTGAAGAAATTGAGCGCATCCTCACAAGTCTCACATCCCGGAGATGATACGGGTAATTATGTGACCTGCAGGACATATATTTCATGTTGTCGGTTGTATAAGTATGGAGGAGTCTAGTGGAATATGGATGTTCATTGCATGTATTGCCCAGTTTATTTTAATATAGTAGCTAGCTTGTGGAAAGTGATAGGGCTGACGGATATTGGTAGTGTAGCAAGTACAGTTCCAAGTGGCTAGCATGAGGAAAGCAGTAAGGCTTCCAAGGGAACTATGTTTGCTATGCTTGGATCAAAGGAAAAAGCCACCGGTTCCCTACCATGTTGGAAATCCATTCCCCATACGAGCTTTAGGGTTTTGATTGTAGTCCCAAAATGCTGTAATGCTTTGCAAACATTTCAGCTACCACTTTTGGTATCATATATTCCATTCTGTATATTCCGTTGACCTAGACCGGGTATATTACCATAGTTTGGGTATTGATACTTTCCTGTATATATATTTATTTGAAAGTGTTTTCAAGAAATGTTATTTATAATAATATTAAAGTGATTTTCCATATAAAATATTTTGGTTACCATAAGATAAAAACTCGTCCGTGTTTACATGTGGGCATAGTTTTATGAAATAACCTTCTTTTCAAAGGTTTTTGATTGACATCAGCATTGAATTTTTTGAGTATCTCACGCAGGTTTGTTAAGCCTGATTCGGGTATTTTTAATACTTGGGTCAGATCCAAGTCGTTTCAGGTTTATTGGAGACGCTTGGAGTTTTCAAAGGAGAGCTGGAGATCTACATATACGTATGGGCGTATTCTATTATCCGCTGCGTCTATTGCATTTGTTTTTACATTTGTAAGGATATAGAGTTTATAACTGTCTAGGCTAAATCCAAGTTAGTCTTTGATATATGATTTGAAAATTTTCCACTATAATGATTATTATACATTGAAATAATATTTATATGTTATTCCATTCGTGTAAGATTCTATTTTATCTTTATTTTCTTTTTCCTCTAAAAGTCGGGCTTTCCAAAACCTAGATTTGTGCCACGAGGATGTATTAGTGTCGATTTTCGAGGGTTGAAAATCTTGGTCGTTACAGGTTGGCCCATCTTATGTTGGCAGAGGTCTAAAGGTTTTTGATCCCACTGTACATTTTATCTAGAGGTGTGTGTAATTTTGAAAGATAGTCCCTTACCTTGCCATTTTTTAGAAATCCATTCTCCAATACGAACCTACGATTTTTGATTGTATATCTATTATTGTGTTATGTACATACATCACAGCTACTTGGTTATTAAATACTTTAAAACCTAGATATTATTATAATATCACTGGATTTTTACAATATAAAATGTTTTGGTTATTGTAAGGTAAAAACCTATCTATATTTATATGCATCGTGGTATTATGAGATACCTTTGATTTGAAAGGATTTTACAAGTTATAATAAATAAAATTCTTTGGGATTTGAGTTTCTCATGCTGGTTATGCCAGACTGACCCGGGTGTTGCTTTCCTATAATGCTCAGGTCAGCCTGAGCATATTTTCCAGATTTAGCTGGACACGTTGGAGCATTCAGGAGATGAGTTGGATTCTCCAAGACGTATTCACGTATCTTATATTCTTCTTCTATTTAACTGTGCTTGATGTTTGTTTTTTGTATTTAACAAATTGTAAGAACAGACTGTTATAATTGTCCAGCTGATAATAGGTTAGTGTACTATGATGTTTTGTTTATTATATGTTTCCTCATCACGATGTGAGTTTCTATTCTTTTTTTTTCTTTCTTCACCCCTAATAACATGTCTTTCGGACATTTAAATGACCGGCGCATGAATACCGCGGATGTTTTAGGTGTCATCTTTGGGTGTAAGAAAGGCCGATCATTACATATCGTATTCTTGGAAATTGCATTTATGTGGTCAATATTAATTATGTGTGTTCTATGAATAATTCTTTTAACAATATAAATGGCATTATCTTCTGCATTTTAGTTTAGGTCACATTAGTGGGAAAAGATTACACAAACTGGAAATCGAAGGTATTCTCTCGTCACTTGATTCTAAAACATGTGACATGTGCAATCATGTCTCAAAGATAAAATGGCCAAGCATCCTTTCAGTGGGAGGAATGAAAGAGTTGATGAACTCTTAAGGTTAGTGCATAGTGATATATGTGGAATGATGCGTGTAATCACCAAAGATAATAGTTCTTATTTTGTTACCTTCACTGATGATTTTCCAAGAATAGGATATGTGTATTTTATGGAACAAATCTCAAGTCAATGTGAAATTTGTTGAATATAAAAATATAGTAGAAACCCAACGGGCCATAAAATTAAGATTCTTCAATCAGATTAAGGAGGCTAGTATTTGGATAGGAATTCCAATAGTATTTAAAAGAAAAAGGGATTATCTCTTAGATTACTCTGCCTTATAAGCCACAATGCAATGGTTTTTCTGAGCGAAGGAACCAAACTTTATTGGATATGGTTCGTTCCATGATGAATAAGGCTGAGTTACGTTTGTCCTATTGGGGATATGCATTAAAAAACGCGGCGTATATATTGAATTTGTTGCCTACTAAATCTGTACCTAAAATGCTATATGAGATGTGGTATGGTATGAAACCCTAACTCAGTTATTTAAAGGTATGGAGTTGTCCGGTGTACGTTAAGAACGCTGGTTTAAAAAAACTAGAGGCAAGATCGGTGCTGTGTAAATTTATAGGATATTCCAAAAACTTGATGGGACATGCTTTCTACAATACCGGGGAACAAAAGGTTACTATTTCTCGACATGCTATCTTTTTAGAAAAGGAATTTCTATCAAAAGAAATTAACAGCGAAGTCGTAGACTTGGATGAGATCCAATAAGTTAACACCGAGTCCGAACTGATGGAAGAACCTAGTTCACCCATATATGAAAACATGCAACCTATTAGAAAGTCAGGTAGAGAATCACGTGCACCAGAAAGATACTGTGGTTTCCACATGGATGGCGAGAAGAAGGACTCTGTCTTAAATGACAATACAGCTCTATCTTTTCAACAGACAACATAGAGTAAAGACTCTACACTCTGGCTTGGAGCATTAAAATTCAAGATGGATTCAATGTACAAAAGCAAAGTATAAACTTAATCAGACATACTTAAAGGGATAAAATCCATTGGTTGCAAATGGATTTTTAAGAAAATGCTAAACATAGATGGGGGAATAGACTTATAAGGAAGGGCTAGTTATGAGAGGATTACGCCAAAATCAAGATGTTGATTATAATGAGATTTTCTACCCATAGCCATGCTTAAGTCCATTCGGATTACTCTAGCTATTGCTGCATTCTATGACCACAAAATATAGCAAGTGTATGTAAAGATGAAATTCTAAATAGTGACTATTCAAATGTCACAGTGCGAGGCTTTTATGATTAGTGGAAGTGAGGGCAAGGCCTACAAGTTGTTAAAGTCCATTTATGGACTTAAATAAGTTTCAAGAAATTGGAACAGATGTTTTGATAAGGTAATCAAATAGTTTGGTTTCTATTACCATAACATAGAGGAAGCGTGTGCATACAAAAGCACTATAAGAAAAATCGTTTATAACGGCAAAGAGGCACAATGTTCGGATGCTAACTGCAGTTGTCAATCAAACAAAACCTAATGCAACGCTATAGACACTGTACAATATTTAACCCACCTAAGTTCCCTCCTTTGTTTTCATTCACCGCTTAGAACATTTCATCTTCTACCCCAAAATGACAAACCAAAATCTCAAACTACATCTCTAAACCAAAATTCTTCATTGGAATTTTTTTCGAACATCTGGAGTTGCAACTTCATCAAGGCCCATTACAGCACCCTAATACCATGATTTCATTAAATTATTCTAATCAATTTCACGTAGTTTTAGGAATTAAATTTGCACACTCATTCCACTGCCACACCGTCATGACTTCTTAATCCAAACTTTAATACTTTTGAAAGTTGCATCTACTTTCCCTTACATCTAATAAAATAGAAACCCCGCATCAACAGGCTACCCAGTCCCTTGATCTACTGTTTGTTGCCCAAACTTCAATGATAACCCAGTACCATATTAGGTTGTGAATTTTCAAGGTAAAAGCTGATATGGAAGCCGATTGTTTTTTTGACATTTGTTAAGGCATTATGTTACTGGAATAAAATGGTGAATTGATATATTATTTGAATGATTTGCATTGAATACCTTGATTGATATATGATTTTTATGAGCAATATGAATTATTGTGTTACCAACTGAAAGGAGACTTCTTTACCACTTATTCGAATTTTTTTGCAGCTCGGTGACGTTTTCTAACCGAGAAACAGTGGAGATCAATGCCTGAAATAGAACAATAGTATGAGGTATTGTTTTCCATTTATGTTTCTGAGGTTGTTATTTTTCGTGTAGCAATTAAGGAGGGCAATTTGATAATTTCCCTAGAGTTTAGATGGAAAACATTACAGGGAAGCTTCCTCTAATTAGTTATCCGATAAGGAACTACATGCAATTTCATTTTAACATTTGAGAAACTTTGATTTAAGAAATTTGAGTAACACGGTATAATGATGAAAGCCCTATTGTTTGTCCGATTTAATAGCTAGAAAGCATGATGCACTTTCAGTTGTGCACTTACAATTTTGCACATGCACTAATGCCGAGGACAAGGGCATAACTTAGGATACTGATAAAAATGCACCGTTGTTTCATGCTTAAAGGTCAAACATGAGGCAGGATTTATAGGATTTTATCCACTTCAGATGCTTTATACCATTTATAGTAGCTCTTCCTTTGCCTTTCGAATTATTTAACAAATTGGAGTTGTTTAGTTGGCTTGCAGACTGTTAAGGTTTTAAGGCATCCATGGGCATATTCTTGTGAGAAAGCTAGGAAAGAACTAGGTTACAACCCTAGAAGCCTGAATGAAGGAATAACAGAGATGCTCCAATGGTTAAAGAGTTTAGGTTTCATCAAATGCTAAGGTTGGGGTTCTTTATTTCATTGTATATTCTTTTGGTTTTCTTAACTGTTTAGTGCTTAACTAGTGAATGGTACATGTATTTTATTTGGGATGTTACATAAGGAGCAAAATTTACAACTTTCGATTGCCAGAAATCTAATTTGGTTTATAATGCCATAATGACGAGAATATGGAAACAAATTTAGAGGGAAAAAGAAAAATGCTTGTATTCCTCACTTTGCAAGCATCTAGCATTTGAGAACTAGTGAACAATATTAAAAGAGATAGAAAGAAGTATAATCACAAGTTGATTTATGTAATAAGCTAGCGTTGAGTTCTGATTCATGTAATAAGCTAGTGTCGAGTTCTGATTATTAAACATTGCATTATTATTAAACATTGATTTTTATCAAACAACTTATTTGTTAATTTGTATTTGCTCTTGTTGCAGGTAGAAATGATATCTATATTAGTTAAAGATGCTAATATGAAATTGATTAATCTTACTGGCCTAGATGATTGCTTAGTTTTATGCTTACTTTCAGTGTTGGATATATATGGTATGTTTATTTGAAACACTTGTTTTCATGAACTGTTTTTTTGTATGTGGTGCTGCATTGTCGCTTGTAATAACAAATTATCGTAAAAAAAAGAGGCTGCCATAATATGTTATAAATTTGTTGATGATGAACTTGACAGTGCACTTCCATACCAGTGCAGTTCACAATCTCACAAGCATATAAAACATCCTAAAACACAACTTAAGTAGTTGGATTTTCCAAACCGTGTGAAGGAGGTGTTGTTAGATTTCTCAAAATCCAGTAATACTAAAATTGTTGTAAACATTCATATATAACAAAGTAAATAAGTTTCTAAAAACTAAATAAATTTATAAAATTAACTCATTTCACCAGTTTTATAAAAATTATACAAATCAACTAGGTTTAAAAAAATAAGTTGACTAAGTTGTATTAAACGTAACTAAACTTATAAATTTAACTAAGTTAACTATGTTTATAAAAATTAAACAAGTTTATAAAAATAATTAAGTTTATTGAAATTTATTAAGTTTTTAAAAAATTAAGCAAGTTTATAAAAACAATCAAGTTTATAAAATTAATTAAATTTTAAAAAAGTAAACATGTTAAGCAAGTATTACTAAAATCAAACACATATCCAAAAATTAAGCATACTTGTAAAAATAAACACATTTATAAACAAGTTTTACAAATTTTTAACTAAATTAACTAAGTTTTATAAAGAAATAACTAACTTTATAAAAAATAATTAAGTTTTTTTTACAAATTTAACTAAGTTAACTAAAAGTTTATAAAATTAACTAACTCTAATACAATTTAACCAAGTTTACAAAAATTGACTAAGTTAACCAAGTTTTATAGAACTTAACTAAATTTATAAAAATTAACTAAGTCATATGAAAATTTAACCATGGTAACCGTGTTTTTAATGACCCGGATTTTCCGTCATTTGGTTTTGAATATTTAAATGATTTTAAATATTGATTTTGGAATATAAATTGATATTTGAATATGAAGATCTGACTGAAATTATAAAATGAATTTAAATCCCAAACATAGCGATTTTTCGTAATACAGATATGGCGAATAATTGAAATTGGAGTTGAATATAAATCGAAACAATTTCTAATGCTGATATAAATTTTATTTGAACTGGAATTAAGTTAGTAAATTTTTACAAACTGGAATTTCAAGTGATTTCATCAATTTTTGAAATCGTCGATTTAATCGACACGTTTAAATAGTGATCTGGGGCACAATCTCAAAATTCAAGGAAACTAGTTCCATTGGATCTGTAATTGTGTATTTTTGTCAGACTTTAAATTTCATAGCGTTCAGAGTTACCATTTGGTCGTGCAATCTGAAAACGCCTAGAAATAATTTGATTGAATTTAATTTAAATAGTCAGTTAAAAAGCTTCTTCTCCATATGATCAAATTGGGGCATGAGACTTGTTCCATTGGGTTTGGAATAGCGGTATAACATTAGAAATGTCAAAAGGAAAACCTCATAGGGATTCGAAATAAATATCTGGATATTTCAAATTAAATAGAATATATTTATATCGATTTAACCCTGCTCCGTCTTTTGTCATTTCAAAGCCACTCTATGCTACCTAAGACCTACCTACCCTATACGAAGCCACCTCTCCCTTAAATTAAAATTGCCTATGCCTATTCTTTCATCAGAGAACAAAACCAAATGAATGAAATTGCTTGATCTCTTCGTTTAAAATCGCGTTCATCTTATTCTTTCTTCCTCCCTCTATATTAAATCGCGAAGTCCCCTTTTAGCTTCCTGGAGATGAAGTTAAAAACCTTGAGTTCGTAAAATTGAAAAAATATATATTGCATGCGAGCGAACCGCGACTCTTGAGATGGATAAGGGTATTGGAATATCTCAATCGCAGGCGGTTCGAGGATGGATGAAGCAAAGTTTCACGTGTCGTTTAGAAATGGAGGCTGAGTCGTGATTTGGGGTGGGGGTTACATGACTTTGCGTTCGAGGCCTGAGGCGTGCTAGGGATTGAGGGCATTCGAGGCTGCTGCGGTGATAAGGTGGTGGCATACGTAGTAGGGGAGTGGTAGTCTCTGGTGCTTGTTGCGATGACAATTTAGGGTTATGGTCGAGTTCGCCTATGATCGTGGGAGGCACTGGACGTTAGGGATGTTGCTGCATGGTGTCGGGAAGGAATCTGGATGTGGTAGAGCACTGTTTCAGATTGTTAAGGAAGTGGTTTCGTTTAATCAAGGTAATTTTACTATAAAATGTAATTAGTTAATTTAACTATGTTAATTAGAAGAGTAATGTTATTTTATAAATCCAAATCTCATAAATATTTTTACCTATTTATTTCGGGGTCATAATCGAACAAGCAAATAAATTTGGGATTGGAACTATTAACAGATTCAAGAATCAAGGTGAGTTAACCTCACTTACTGTAAATTATTGAATATCATTTACAATGATAAAAATTTATTGTTAGGTGATTGGATGGATTTATAAATTATTATCAGTTGGATGTGATATCATATTTATGTATATATATAGTAGTATATATATTAGTAGTTGGATATATTTTTCGCTTATAGGAGCGGATGAGACCGATGCGTCTCATATAATAGCGGATGACCCTATATTACCGCGATATCCCCCTCGAAGTGGGATTGGTATTTTATGTTATCGAACATCTGTGGATGCAAGGAAACAGGTTGGAGGGATCCAGCTGGATTCGACAAATATACATATATATATAAATCGTTTTTCATTTATAGTAATATATGATGGAATTGAATAATCTGTTATAGATTGTCGTGTGATTTGAATATTTGGATGCTATAGTAGCACTGACCTAAATTTTGGAATTTTAAATACCATAAATGTTATTTTTAAATTTAAAGGAATTAAAGGGAATTTTGGATATAAAAATATTTGTATTGGAATTTGGATTATTTTAAAGTAAATTGAGTTGGATAAAAATATATTTGATTTTGGTTGTACTTACAATTCGTAAATTGTTTTAAAAAAAGATTTTTTTAAATAATTATAAAGGGATTTGTAAATGATATTCTGAAAAATATGAAGGGGGTAGAAACCGATATTAAAAATAGTTTTGAAATATAAATGGAATTTATTACGAAAGGGATTTATAAAAATAAAATTTAATAAAAGATATTAGTTTTACAAACAAGTGATACTCAAAGGAGTTTGTAAATTTATAAATGATGTTCATAAATAAGGAAAAAATGATCTCTATTGATAAATTGTAAATATGAATTTACAATGTGAATTTGTATCGAGATATAGAAATCGGTTTTTTAGAGAATAGAGGAATCTATTTTTGGGAATGTGAGAATGAATTTGAAATTGAAATGTAGTCGATGTGGTATAAGTCGAGAGAGATTTATAAATTGAAATTGGAACATTGGATTTTAAATAGATTTTGTTCGATAAATTAAAATTGTTTCAAAATGAGATTTTTATTTGTTAAACTATGTAGTTTAAACAACTATTATTTAGATTGTAATATTTCGAAAAAGTTAGTTATTCAAATATTTAATATTTATTAAAATAAATTCTAGTATTTATAATCAGCCTTGTAAATCAATTAATTTATTTAAAAATGAATTGGAAATTAATTATCGATGTTATATAAAGTGCTTTAAGATTTTGAATAATTATTTAAATATGTCTTAAAAATGATTTATTATTTAAAAATACTTATTATATATGCAGTTTTGAAATGACTGAAATTTATTTATAAAACCGCTCAAGATTTATAAGCGAGATTTATTTAAAGGATATGATTTTATAAGTGAAATCTTATAGTGAAATTCTGAGAATTTAAGGAAATTTCCAAAGTATTTAAAAATTGAAATTTCAAAAATGAATTAAAAGTTCATAAAAAGAAGTTAGAAATGGGTAGTTGAGATTATAGACGAGTATAATCGATGTTGTAAATTTTAAAGGGGATTAAACAGTGAATTCCAGAAACTTATTAAATCCGTTATAAATGGGTTAAGGAAATTTCAAGTGGATTATAAGAATTTTTAGAAGTATGAAATAAAGGGAATATTTTCTAAGTATTGGAAATAACGTGATTTTAGGAAAACATACTTATAAATATTTTCTAAGTATTAAACTGGAAGGATTTGAAATATTTAACTATAAGATTATTATTTTAGAAATATTTCTCAAAGGGTTGAATTATAAATGGGTTTGAAAGAAATATTCTAAGTGTTGATATGGATTTAAACATCCTGTAATGGATATAACAATTTGAATTGTTTTCAACTATTGAATATACTAGAAGTGATTTAAATATATATATCTTTGTAAAGATATTTTTGAATGAATGTCTTGAAGATTTACAAAACAAGGCCTAGTACCTACTTATGGATGTTACTGTATGTATATTAACAACTACAGATTCTTTTCTATAAAAATCTGTTATTATATATTATATTTTGTTCCGCTGCGATTGTGAGATTCTGTGATGTTGTATCTATTTTCTTATTCACCCCCTAAGATTTGTATATGTGTTCAATTTGAGTTGGGTACATGTGATTTAGTGTTTATTCAATGGGTACGGAGATATGGACCTTTACAGTGTTTTATAAAAATTAATTAATTTTGTAAATATTAATAAAACTTTATAACAACTAAATAAATTTACGAAAACTAACTTTTATAAAAATTAACTAACTTAATAGGTCTACTACAATTAAAGAGAATATTTGATAAAAATAACCTAGTATGTTTACTTTTGTTTTATTTCTCGAGATAAATGGGAAAAAATATTGTGTGTGTACTTTAATGTAGATCATTAAATAGGAGGGCTCGGCATTTTAGAGGATTGTACATTATTACGTGTGTACTTTAATGTTGGAGTGGTTCAAACATTTACATCAAATTCCCTTATTAGTGTTATTAATCAAATTGATATTGTCAATAATTACACCCTTAATTATTATTTCATGAGAATGGTAAATATATACATTGTTCATAAATAGATGGATAAATGAAAGGTTTATCTAAAATGGATCTTATATTGGAAATAAATATATAAATCAGGTACAACTATTATCTAACAAAATAAAACATCGGCTTTGTGCATGGAATCCAGTTGTGAGTTGAAAGAAAAATCGAGATACAAATCAATCATAATTTTTAGCAGGAAATAAGTTTTGTATGAAACATTTAATAAAATAGACATGGTAGTTTTTGCAATAAAGAAAAATATGAGTTGACAGTAGAAGCGAATCCATTTTGAAGAATTCAGAGGAAATGGGTACCAAAATCCAAAGTTTCAAAAGACGGACATGTATATGAGGCCTTTCTATGCTCACACCATGTAAACCTCAAGGAGTTTCGATGTAAATTTTTTGAGTAAACATTATACACATACATACCAAAGAACTAACTATTGAAGAATAACAACAACTATCATGTAAGAATAAAGCTTCGAAATGGTTCGAATAAAATATAGTCAAATACATAAAACATCTAACTAAACCTTTCTAACTTGCACATCATCTTTAGTATTTGTGCGTAAAAAGATGTTAATTTACTTTAAAAAAAACCTAGACACAATTTCGTTTATTATAAGCAACAATAAAAGTTCTATCTAATTTCAAGTTGACATATATACTATTACAAACACCATCCAGTTCAAATACAATCAAAAAAGGAAACCTAAACACATTATTACATGCAACAAAAAATAGGTAAATTTTTTTCCTTTCTCTTCGTTTCTCTTTTTTCTTTTAAAAAAGGTAAATAAATTCATAAATTATTTCAACTTAGAAATTAGATTTGAAATCATGTAACAATCCATAAAATTTTAATTATTTTAATAATATATTAGACTGGAGTTTTTGTGAAATTTTAAACATTTGAATTTGAAAATAAAAATTTGATATTTGGAATACGTTTATTTAAACATAGCTATTGTGAAATTTTCATCAAATAATATTGAAGTTTATTTTTCTTGTGTAATTCTATTTCAATCCAAATCAGTTAAAACTTGATGATAATAAAATGTATCCAAATTTGAATATTTTTATACAATAAATTTGAAAATCATCTTCTGAGTGAGACGTCATTATTTTTTGCCAAATTTTGACTGCTATTGCTCCGTTTATCTTATTTCTGGCAAATTTACAGCATTTTTCGGTACCGATTATCAATTTTTGATACGGTGATCGTACCACCGATATCTGTATACCGATTTGATCGTCTCGCACTGATGATCTTCACGGTATACCTACTTCTGTGTTCGGAGTCCAGTACGTGACAAAGTCTATGTATTAGTTAGCTGTATCGGCCCGTATCCGAGCCTTTTTGTTTTCTTGTCTCTTTATTTACCAACGTAAACCAATAGATAGTGGCTGTTTATAATACTTTGAAATTTTTGTCGACTTTCAATATCCCACTATTTTGAATAAATTCATTTGTCCGTTCATTTTACTCCTTCCTGTGTTCTCTACTAAATAATAATAAGAATTTATGTGTTATACAAATTTGGTATGTTCCCCAGATCTCTTCCTCTTCCATTCTTCATCTACCCTTCCCATAGCCACTTCTTTTCCTCTGCCCAACCTTCCTCCCAATCTGTAGCATATTTTCCTTCGTTGCTACATCTCCAATCACCTAACTTCGGCTCCACCAGACACCAAGCCTGTTGCCGAGTTTTCCATGGCCACCGAGTTCGTGCCTTCCTCCTTGCTCAACAACCAAACCACCACGCTCTTCCCCTCCGAGCACAACTGTCATGGCCGAACAGCCATCACCATCACCAAGCAGTTCTCCACCTCCTTTGCTCCACCACACCGCATCGGCCTCTCACATAATAATAAGAATTTATGTGAGTGTTGGTCAACTACATGTTTTAATTCTTTTATAATATATAGATATATAAGGTTGCTTAGAATATAAGTTATATAATAGACTAGTGTACATATGTGCTTATGTAAGTTTATATATACGTGTTTGAACTGAAAAATGATTTTTGATATAGTGTATATAAGTTGGATATAAACTGCTGAGTTATATTTAAAAAAATATGTTTGATATATATTACAGGTTGATATGACTAGGTATAAACCTGATTTATAAATGTAAGATCTAAAAAATCCATGTTAATATATATATTCGGTCTGACTTTATATATATTTGTTCTATATAGGTTATATGTATAAGCTGTTGTTCATGTAGTACATAAGTTATAGATTGGTATTATATTGGTTTTAAATATTTGTTTTAAATGTAATATATATATATATACATGTTTTGATTTTTAAATTTTAGGTGTCTTAAATTTAGAAATGATTTTTGTAATATAATATATAATTTTTATGTTATATATTTTATTATTGATTTTATTATATTTGGATATGGATTTTGATTATATGTATGTATAGATTTTTAATGTGTAAATATTTTGCGTTTTAATAAGTAATATATGTATTTATTTAATTTAAAATGTGTTTAAATTTAGAATTTTTTTATATATATATAGTTATATATAGTTGTAAGCAAGATCTCTTATACCATTGATCTTTGTCAATCCAGTTTGATTTGATTTCGTTAATTCCGAGCTATCAGTTGTGCTCGCAAAACTCGTGTCAATCTAGCTTTGCTTTGGAAGTCGTGCTTGCATTTCGTAGCTCAATTACAATGTCTATCCTCTCTAGCTTCGAAAGGTGAGCAATCACTCATAATTAATGTTCTTATATTTATTAAATTTGATTACAATTGAAATGACAATTGAAATATGATGCTGCTAGTTTTTTACATTGCTATATATATACTATCTATTCACCTGTGACATCTGACACCATTATCTGTTACATATATTGATGATATATGCATGTTATATTATTATCATATCTGTTATCACTCTACAAGTTCCCTGTTAGTATAGAATTCCCTATGGGTTGAAATGATACATACTCGAACGATCTGTAGAATAGGAGAAAATGGTTATGGGTTGAAATGATATACCCAAGCGATTTTCAGTTGAACTGAATTTGGGATTGTGGGTTGAAATGATACATACCCGTATATATTTAAATTGCGGATTGAAATGATAAATATTCCTATGACTTGACCATAGGATAGAAAATTACATACAGACACCGTTGGTCAATGTGTGTGTGTGTGTGTGTATTGAAATGATTTTCAAGTTTTCAAATTGAATTCATTTAAGAATTATATCAAATAAGTTTGATTTAAAATTTGTTCAATTTGGGATTTTAAAGATATGATTTTTATAGCTTGATCTTGACTAAAAGTGACTTAAATGAATATTACAAATTTACATAAATTGAAACGGGATATTTTGTTTATTTAAATTTGTAAATTGAAGTTATATTTAGATGTTTTTTAAATGATTAAGTAAATATTTCAAAACTAAATAATAGTAAATGGAATTTGATATATATATGAAACTATCAAATTTAGCTTTGAAAAGTTTGAATATTTAAAGCTTTGAAATATATTGAAATTGAGATGGTTTATCTTGGGGTTCAAATCTGTTTTGAAATCAATACAATTTGAAATGGTTTATTGAGAAACTGAAATAAATCGAAATTGATAATTGGAGATTTGATTAAACTTGAATTTTTGAATTCGAGTTGATTTGGAATTGATTTGTGAAATTTGAGGAAACTATTTTATTATATAAAGTATTTTTAAATTATATTTAAAGCTATTTTATATTTTACTTTATAAATTATTTTATTGTAAACTACTTTATTATAAACCATTTAAAAATAAACGATTTTATTATAAACTATTTTCATAGACTAATTATTTTAATATAAAACTATTTTAACTTAAACTATTTTATTTAATAAACTATTTTATTATATATACTGTTATTAATATTTAAACTGTTTAAGTGGTGGAAGTTATGTTTTCAAAGTTATGAATTTCAAAGTATTATGTTATAATTTCAAAGTGTTGGTATCGAAAGTGTTATAACTTGATTTTGTAAAGGATATATTTGAAATGGAAATGATACCGTATTTAGTTTTGAAATGGAAATGATATCGTATTGATATGGTTTTGAGATGGCAATGATATTTTGGTTTTGAAGTATAAACTATTTTGAAATAATTGCGGTGTTATGATAACATTTGGTTGTTAAAAAGACCGGGATCGGAAGTTGTCATACTCTCTGCCAACTTCGAAAACCACTTTAACAACCGTGTATGCGGTGGAGATTCCAGAAGAAGTAGGATGGTGGCGATGATCCTATATGAGGTATATACATGGAGCCGACTTCCGTGAGTTGGCATAAGGTGGCCAAAACAGGAGCAATCAATGGGCCAATGAGGTAGCTCCTCTAATCGGACACACTCCTTCGATGCCATTCTATTACCTTGTGATTGATTTGGTGCGCACCTTTGATTTTTGATTTTTGGGAGCGTGGCTCGAGGTGGGCAGTAGTGCTTCTATGCGTTACTACCAGTCTGGAAGTGCAATTGGTATATCTACCTTGGCATTGCCTAGCTGTGGCGTGTCACCTACCCTAGCGCGCCTTATACAAGTTTGATTTGTGTCGTACCTGTGGAGTATTCTACAGTAGTCTTTTGATCTGGAGGTACGATAGTACTGTATAGACTATTGGCACTATAAAATGTATTGAGGAGGATATGAGTAACGCCTTAATGCTATTTTTAAGTAGTTTACTTTACTATAGACATTATTATAATAGCATATATTACTACGTAGTAGATAGTTTAACGGATTCTTAAAGGATGGTTATCCCAAACATCCTTTGAGTTACTTGTATTTCAGTTGTTATTTCACTTGAGTTGGATTTATTGATATAAGAATGTTAATCCTGATTCGAATGTTTTGTGTTTTGCTTTACGCTTGGATCAGACTGAGTGATACAACTTTTGAGACTCACCTTTGGATTTGGATCTTCGTTTGGAGATCCATCTACATCTTTTTAGCTTGCAGTTATTCAGTTGATTCCAGTTATATATTCTAATCTTGTATTTGACTATTGTATATGAAACTTCTATTGTATCTTATTTAACTCTGATATATATATAGTACCTTCATGAAGTACTATTCATTTTTGTTTCCGCTGCATATTGTATATTACTCTATGTCTGTGATTCTATGATTTATTCGTTTACTTTATATGCTGAGTTTTTGCCAAATATAAATTAACAATCTAGTATTTTAAGCAATTCAAATCCGGCATGTGTGGATGCGAACGGTTGAAAATATTAGGATGTTACATGTGGTATTAGAGCTTTGGTTTTAGGCAAAACTTAGCATATAGAGTAGATTTAACTACAGAATCGCCTACGTTCGAGCTTGAATCCCCACCTCTAAGATTCGGTGTTCTTTGAATTTTGGAACTCCCTTATTCGTTCTGAAAACCACTCTGGTCTTCCCGTACCTAAATATTTTTTGATTATGCAATATCCATAGCTCCATTGAACGATTGTAAAGGGGTGAACTCCTTTACAACAAGCATTAATTCACCGAAGATTTCTGTATCCTCGGTTTACAATGCTATCTATCTCCTGCTATGCCTGAATTCTATCTCTTGCGATCGAATGTCGATTTGTCTCAGAATTCTTCATCGATCTTATCTTTGAAATCACGGTTGACCTGGTTAAGGTTGCCCATGATTTATATAAGTTTATCCACCTTCCTGTTTGAAACTCAATCATCTTATCTCCCTATCGAGTTTATTTTTTAGTTGAATTTTTTTGGTTAGAGTCCCTCAGTGTTTGAACCTCTATAATTGCTTTGAAATCCATCTTGAATAGTCGTGTGAGGGAGTGTATTTGTATTAATATAAAATACTTACATATATATATTTTGTTGTTTGAGTTGTTAATATTGATTTGGATTTTCGATTGATTCGTCTTATCAGCGATATCGATAGAATTTCCAAAACACTTTAACAGAGCAAACTGACACAATATTACTTTCAAATTTGGTAAATGAAATAAAATTGTATGATTATATTATTTTTTGGAATTTAATATATTAATTAAATTGGTTGTTTGACATGATAATATTTGATTATCATTTATTGTTTTACAAATGGAATTACAAAACATAGTTTATAAATTGATTTAAAGAAAAATTTAAAGGAATTTAAAATTTTGAATTTGAGAATTTAATTTTCGATGATTTCAAACTTTGGTTTTAAAGTTTTAAAGAGTATATTATTTAAAAGTATTTTCGAATATAAATTGTTTTCAAAGAATTTTAAAAGTTTTAAATCAGTTCTCTCCTCTTATGTCATTGGAAAATAATTTCGATGATGATGGCCGCATCATCGACATTCATTTTCGAGTTTCAAAGTGAAGAGATCATTCTATAGTTTTGCTACACTTTTATTTTGAGAATCAAATTGATTTGAATTTTATAAAGTATGACTTGATTTATAATATATATATATATATATATATATATATTGGTATATGATTTTAGATTTGATTTGAATATATAGTATATATGTATTAACCTCTAAATAGTTTGAAGAAAATTAGAAATTTAATTCTTAAATTTTGTTAAAGGATGATTTCAATTATAAAATAAAGCCAAATTTTGAATAAATATTTAAAATTAAACTAATTGAATTAGAAATTTCACTTGTATAATACCCAATTATATTCTAATATAACTTACCTTAATCATTCAAAAGTTGGATATGTAATCGGATAGCATACAAATGAAAATGATGTTAAAAGGAATTTATAAATAAGTTTGAGTGGTTATAACAAATGTTCTACACTTAGATTTTGATTAAGAAAATGTTAATAGGGATAAGTGGAATAATAAGATAATAAGTAGATAAATATGGGTTTAGAAATAGATAAGATTAATTTAACATAAGTAAGATCAAATGGATAAAATAAATTATTGAATATTAATTAATTTAAATTGAAATTTATATGGTTTTAAAATTAATTATTTCTTTTGAATTTCAATCTATTTTCTTTCTGCTTGTTTCTATTCTCCTGCCTCCTTCCTTTTCGAGGACGAAAAGTTTCGAGTGGAGGAGAGTGTAACGATCCACAAAACTTTAATTGTTTTAATAATATATTTAATTGGAATTTTTGTGAAATTTTAAACATTTGAATTTGAAAATAAAAATTTGATATTTGGAATACGTCTATCTAAACATAGCTATTGTGAAATTTTCATCAAATAATATGGAAGTTTATTTTTCTTGTGTAATTCTATTTCAATTCAAATCGGTTAAAACTTGATGTAATAAAATGTTCTTCAAATCTGAATATTTTTATACAAAAAATTGCAAATCATCTTCTGAGTAAGACATTATTGTTCGTTTCGCCAAATTTTGACTGCTATTGCTCCGTTTATCTTATTTCTGACAAATTTGTAGCATTTTTGGGTACTGATTATCGTTTTTTGATACGATGATCATACCACTAATATCTGTATATCATTTTGATCATCTCGTTGTGATGATCTCCACGGTATACCTACTTTTGTGTTCGGAGCCTGGTACGTGATGAAGTCTACGTAGTAATTAGCTGTATCGGCCCGTATCCGAGCCTTTTTGTTTTCTGTCTCTTCATTTACCAACGTAAACCAATTGATAGTGGATGTTTATAATACTCTGAAATTTTTGCTGACTTTCGATATCCCACCATTTTGAATAAATTCATTTGTCCGTTCATTTTACTCCTTCCCGTGTTCTCTACTAAATAACAATAAGAATTTATGTGTTATACAAATTTGCTCTGTTCCCCAGATCTCTTCCTCTCCCATTCTTCATCTACCCTTCCCATGGCCGCTTCTTTTCCTCCGCCCAACCTTCCTTCCAATCTGTAGCATATTTTCCTTCGTGCCTACATCTCCAATCACCTGACTTCGGCTACATCGAACTCAAGCCTACTGCCAAGTTTTCCATGGCCACCGGGTTCGTGCCTTCCGCCTTGCTCAACAACCTAACTACCACGCTCTTCCCTCCGACACAGCTATCATGGCCGAACAGCCATCACCTTCAACATGCAATGCTCTGCCTTCTTTGCTCCACCACACCGCATCGGCCTCTCACACATTCTAGCTTACGTAAGTGATATAAAGACTTTTGTAAGCTTTGTATGTTTATGCTTTCATATTGGATATATATAAGTCAGTGTATAAGTTTAGATCTGTTATTTGATGGTATCTATATTTGAAGTATATATATAATATAGCTATAGTTTCGGTATATGTATTTTTATCTCAAATATGTCAGTCCGATATATTATATTTAAGGTTACCCATTATTTATACTATAAAGGCTAATTTCATATTGCTACAACATATATATTGGCGACATTTTATATGTATATAAGCCTACACTATTTTTATTTTATACAGTGTGTGTGTGTGTATTTGATTATACAAAATTTTATGATATGATAGTAAGTATATTTTTGCTAGTAGTATATGATCTGGTTTTAGAAATAACTTCAATATATATATATATATATATATATATATATATGAATTCCCATATTAGCTAGTACATGATCTGTTAATATAGAAGTATTTAAGGAGAAATAAGTGTTCTGTTATATAAGTATGTAGATAAATCTATATATAATTGTATGTATATATTAGGTCTGCATTTCATCTGTTTGAGTTTACAACAAAGTAAATTATATCGTTTTACAAAATGTACGTAAGTGTATATTGTAGTTATACATTACTTCATATATGATATGTTTTAGTTTTAAATATACTAAATAAAGTAAGTTCATATTGACTTTATAAATTTTATTTTAAAGAATAATATTTATATAAGTTTATAAATATGTTTATGTAAGCTTGTTTCCTCATCTGAATCCCTTCTTTGTAGACTGTTTATATAAGGTTACTTCTATTATTTTGCTTTATATTATGTATACATATAGACTTTAAGTTATATATATATATATATATTTGAGTAAGTCTATATATAGATTGTTATGTTGTAAAGTTAGACAAGTTTAAATATAATCTTTTATTATGGATATAAGTTATATGAGTGTTATATAACAAGTTGTCTTAAGTTATAAAAGTTATTGTTTATGTTGTTGTCTCATATATAAAAGTTGCTTATATAGTTGACAGATTTTATCTAAACATGTATTGTTATATAATAGTGTTGGTCGGCTACGTGTTTTGATTCTTTTTCTAATATATGGATATATAAGGTTACTTAGAATATAAGTTATATAATAGAAGAGTGTACATATGTGTTTATGTAAGTTTGTATATACGTGTTTGAATTGAAATATGATTTTTGATATGGTGTATATAAGTTAAATATAAACTGCTGAGTTATATATTTTTTTTTAAAAAAAATATGTTTGGTATATATTGCAGGTTGTTGTGACTAGGTATAAACTTGATTTATAAATGTAACATCTGAAAAATCCATGTTAATATATATATTCGGTCTGACTTTATATATATTTGTCTTATATAGGCTATATGTATAAGCTGTTGTTCGTGTAGTACATAAGTTATAGATTGATATTATATTGGTTTTAAATATTTGTTTTAAATGTAATATATATATATACACATATATATGTTTTGATTTTTAAAATTTAGGTTCTTAAATTTAGAATTGATTTCTATAATATAATATATAGATTTTTATGTTATATATTTTATGATCTATTTTATTATATTTGGATATGGATTTTGATTATATGTATATATAGATTTTTAATGTGTAAATATTTTGCATTTTAGTGAGTAATATATAAGTATTTATTTAATATAAAATGTGTTTAAATTTAGAATTTGATTTTTATATATATATATATGGTTATATATAGTTGTAAGCAAGATCTCTTATACAATTGATCTTTGTCAATCCAATTTGATTTGATTTCGTCAATTCCGAGCTATCAACTGTGCTCGTCAGGCTCGTGCCAATATGCTTTTCTCTGGAAGTCATGCTTGCATTTTGTAGCTCAATTGCAATGTCTATTCTCTCTAGCCTTGAAAGGTGAGCAATCACTCACGATTAATGTTCTTATATATATTAAATTTGATTACAATTGAAATGACAATTGAAATATGCTGCAGTTAGTTATTTACATTGCTATATATATACTATCTGTTCACCTATGACATCTGACACCATTATCTGTTATTTATATTGATGATATATATATGTTATATTATTATCATATCTGTTATCAGTCTGCGAGTTCCCTATTAGTATAGAATTCCCGATGGGCTGAAATGATACATACCCGAACGAATTTGTAGAATAGGAGAAAATCGTTATGGGTTGAAATGATAGACCCAAGCGATTTTCATTTGAGTTGAATTTGGGATTGCGGGTTGAAATGATATATACCCGTATATATTTAAAATGCAGATTGAAATGATAAATATCTGTATCACTTGACCATAGGATAGAAAATTATATACAGACACCGTTGGTCAATGTGTGTGTGTGTGTATTGAAATGATTTCCAAGGTTTGAAATTGAATTTATTTAAGAATTATACTCAAATAAGTTTGATTTGAAATTTATTAAATTTAGGATTTTAAAGATATGATTTTTATAACTTGATCTTGATTAAAAGCGACTTAAATGAATATTACAAATTTACATAAATTTAAATGGGATATTTAGTTTATTTAAATTTGCAAATTGAAGTTGTATTTGGATGTTATTGAAATGATTAAGTAAATATTTCAAAACTAAATAATAGTAAATGGAATTTGATATTTACATATATCAAATTTAGTTTTGAAAAGTTTGAATATTTAAAACTTTGAAATATATTGAAATTAAGATGGTTTATTTTGGGGTTCAAATCTGTTTTGAAATCGATATAATTTGAAATGGTTTATCGAGAAGCTGAAATCAATCTAAATTGATAATTGGAGATTTGATTTAAATTGAATTTTTGAATTCGAGTTGATTTGTAATTGATTTGTGAAATTTGAGGAAACTATTTTATTATATGAAGTATTTTTAAATCATATTTAAAACTATTTTATATTTTACTTTATAAATTATTTTATTGTAAATTATTTATTATAAACCATTTAAATATAAACTATTTTTATATACTAATTATTTTAATACAAAATAATTTTTAACTTAAACAATTTTATTTTATAAACTATTTTAACTTAAACTATTTTATTTTATAAACTATTTTATTATATATACTGTTATTAATATTTAAACCGTTTAGGTAGTGGAAGTTATGTTTTCAAAGTTATGAATTTTAAAGTATTATGTTATAATTTCAAATTGTTAGTTACGGAAGTGTTATAACTTTGAAAGTGTCATGATTTTGGAAAGGATATATTTGAAATGGAAATGATATCATATTTAGTTTTGAAATGGAAATGATATCGTATTGATATGGTTTTGAAATGGCAATGATATTTTGGTTTTGAAGTATAAACTATTTTGAAATGACCGCGGTGTTATAATAACGTTTGGTTGTTAAAGAGACCGGGATCGGAAGTTGTCATACTCTCTGCTAACTCCGAAAACTACTTTAACAACTGTGTACGCGGTGGAGATTCCAGAATGAAGTAGGATGGTGGCGACGATCCTATATGAGGTATATACGTAGACCCGACTTCCATGAGTTGGCACAAGGTGCCTAAAATTGGGGCAATTGACGAGCCAATGAGGTAGCTCCTCTGATCGGACACACTCCTTCGATGCCATTCTATTACTTTGCGATTGATTTAGTGCGCACCTTTGATTTTTGATTTTTGGGAGTGTAGCTCGAGGTAGGCGGTAGTGGCTGCTATGCGTCACCACCAGTCCAGAAGTGCAAATGGTATATCTATCTTGGCATTGCCTAGTTGTGTCGTTTCACCTACCCTAGCATGCCTTATACGAGTTTGATTTGTGTCGTACCTTTGGAGTATTCTATGGTAGCCTCCCGAACTAGAGGTACGATAGTACTGTATAGACTATTGGCACTATAAAATGGGTTAAGGGGGATATAGGTAACGCCTTAACACTATTTTTAAATAGTTTACTTTACTATAGACATTATTGTAATAGCGTATATTACTACATAGTAGATAGATTAACGGATTCTTAGAGGATGGTTATCCCAAACATCCTTTGAATTACTTGTATTTCAGTTATTATTTCACTTGAGTCGGATTATTGATATAAGAATGTTAATCTTGACTCGAATGTTTTGTGTTTTGCTTTACGCTCGGGTCTGACTGAGTGATACAGCTTTTGAGACTCATCTTTGGAGTTGGAGCTTCGTTTGGAGATCCATCTACATCTTTTCAGCTTGCAGTTATTCAGTTGATTCCAGTGACGTATTCTGATCTTTTATTTGACTATTGTATACGAAACTTCTATTGTATCTTATTTAACTTTGATATATATATATATAGTACCTTCGTGAACTACTATTCATTTTCGTTCCGCTGCATATTGTATATTACTCTGTGTCTATAATTCTGTGATTTATTTATTTATCGTATATGCTGAGTTTTGCCAAATATAAATTAACTATCTGGCATTTTGAGCAATTCAAATCCGGTATGTGTGGATGCGAATGGTTGAAAATATCAGGATGTTACAAATCAGTTACATCAACTGATTATGAAATCAATTTGTAAAGGTCAAATAACTTGTTTTCTTGACCTTACTTTTTTCTCTTCTTTTTTTCTTGCCATGAGATGGAAAAAAATATAAATCACAAGGCGCATTTTTCAATAGCCCGACGCATGTATGAGACATAAAACTTAGGCTGTTGGAATACACCTCTTAGAAGTAAAATGTCTTGTTGAGAAAGCTTCAAGGCATTTTGTCTCCATTTTGCCTTGAGTTGCACCTAAGGGCAGTTTGATGCATGCCTTTTAAAACAGCAGTATAATTATACAAGTTAAGGTGAAGGATTTTTCCTAATGTGAGAGAAATGAGCCTTTGAGAAAGTTTTGCTTCTTAAATTGTTATTACTTTTTGAAAGATACATCACTAACTTAACAACATTGCAGTGGCATGTTGTATTATATTCTAATGCACCGTTTATGTACTCTACACTGCCTGGTAATAATATAATATGATTACCTGATAGGAATCATTGGATAGTTTATTGTGGATAGTAAAATTATATCAACCTAATGTGCGAAATTTTTACATGTCAGCATTTTAGTTTGAAGAGTCTTCTCGAGATCAGATCTCTTTTAAAAATTAACGTCATGATTCAAACTAATATTTGGTAGTAACACCTTAATTTCTCTTACCCTAGCATTTAGCCATCCACTATTGTATATGGTTGTGAATAGAAATACATTAAGGTTTTCTAAATTAGGTTGGAGGAAGATGAGAAAATAAAAATTGTTTCATCATACATTAATTTCTAAACTAGGTTGTTAAGTTGTTTGGTAGATGTGCAATGATCCGATTCTTCATAATTACTAGTTTTAAAACGATGAGGTGATGCCAAGTGATGCCACAACATGTATTTCTTTAGTATATTTTTTGAAGTATTCCTGTAAGATTACTTTGGTCACTAATAGTTATTGTACCTTGAACAGACAATTGATTTTATTGAAGGTTTCATCTCTTAGGTAATTTCTGGAGTTCAATTGACATTCTCCCTCCTTTTTTGTATAGTTTAATTGAAAAAAACTTTTTTTAAGCAACCAAATGTTTTATTAATATCGCTTGTGGTCGGCATTTTCATATTATCATAATATGGAGAAAAATAGTTTGACACATACATAAGAGACCATGTAAGTTACGGATTGTATTAGAAACTAAGTGTATTTCACTTGATTGCAAGGATATCATCTATCACCGATCCATTGGTTAATAAAATAATAATGCTAGAAAGCATTTTAATGGACATAATTCTATCTTCCTTGTTTCCTTGTGCTTGCAATCATTTTTCTTTCCTTTTTTAGTGCAATTCATATAGCATATGATGGCTGACATCAATTCATCTTCATCCACAAAACGAAATGACGATGGTCCAAATTACTTTGCATACTACAAGCATCTTGTTCTGGATCAAATATCTCAAAATGATTCTTGTTCTGGTGAAGAAACCAAAGAAAATTTTGCTGGAGGCAAGGGTATAAAAGTAAGTGGCCTGTGTGATTCAACTCCATTTTTTATTAAGCAGTAGGTGTAGATCTCTTAGATCTCAAGAAAGAAAGATTGCTGAGACCACTTAAAGAGAGTGTTGTATGTTTGAATTGGAAGTCAATGAGGTGCGTATTGAATTAATAACCGGCATCCTTTTTTATTCCACTCAAAAGTTGACATGGTTCCTAGAAAACTATCATGTTTTTTCTATAGACGATGAAAGCAAGTTTGTCAGAAGGATAATAATAAATCGAACTAATTTGTACATATATTGCAACCGATTTTGTGACTTTTGTTCTAGTTCTTTTAAAAGGATGAAGTCCACATGGATATGTCGTTCGGTCTGGCAGTTGTGTGTCGTTCGGCATGGACGGCTCAGTCTGGAAGATGAGGGTCGTTCGTCATTGTCGCTCGTCATAGGTATTGCTCGGCATACGACACTCAGCATACCTCACTCAGCATGCTACAAAAATCAGCATATTCCGCTCGACATACGTCACTCAGCATACGCCGCTTGGCATACGTCACTCAGCATATGTCGCTCGGCATACTTCACTCAGCATATGCCGCTCGGCATACTTCACTCGACAAGGTCACTCGGTATTGTATTAAGGTTAGGGTCATTTGGCATAGACAGTTCGGCCTGGAAGATGATGGTCGTTCGGCAGGATTTCTGGACTGCAGGATTGTAGGAATGTAGGAGTGCGGCTTGGCATGACTGTGCGGCTCGATAGGAGTGCGGCTCGGCAGGGCTGGGAGGCTCGGCAGGAGAATGCGGCTCGGCAGGAATGCAGCTCGGCAGGATTACGGCTCGGCAGGAATGCGGCTCGGCAGAATTACGGGTCGGCAGGATTACGGCTCGGTAGGAATGTGGCTCTATAGGATTGCAGAACTGCAGGACTGTAGGATTGCGGCTCGACAGGATTGCGGCTCGGCAGTACGGTGTGGCTCGGCATGATTGTATGGCTCGGTAGGATGGTGTGGCTATGGACCTGGGGGGCCCGGGCTACTCAGAAAGCCCAGTAGCTCGGGATTTACCTATAAATACAACATGTGGGGTTCAGAAAGGGGATCTTCTTCTTTCTGCTCTCTTGCTTTCTATTTCCTAAGGCTAAGGTTACTCTACCATTTTGTAACTGTAATCGATGCTAACATCAATAAAAAGGAAATTTCTAGAGTGGACGTAGGCCGGAGTCAGCCGAACCACTATAAATTCTTTGTTTTTACTGCTTTCTTTTTAATTTTGACTATTCTTCATATTTACACTCTCTACATACACTCTTTCTATTATCTGTGACTGTTAATTAGTGCTTTCATTTATATTTGGGTTTTACTGACCAATTTTGGCGCTAACATTTTGGTGCTTTCACTGAAAAGGCAAGCACTCGGGGATTTTGGAGCTAGGAACTAGGATTCTGGAAAGCAATGGCTAGGCCATCAACAAGGAAGCAAGTGACAGAAAGAAGCAATCAGGAGGGAAGTTAAGAGGCCTCCTTTGGAGCTGGAGCAGGTCAAGATTCCATCTATATCACTAGGGACGAGGTGGAGATGATGCTGAAAAGGTAGGAAGACATGATACAGAACCTACTTCGACGGGTTGGACATGTTGGAGCACAAAATCAAGGGAATGGACCAACAGCGACAGCTGGCATTGTAGAACAAGGAATCAGAGATGTAGAAGTTTCTGGAGGTCAACACCAGAACCAGACTGGAGGGATTGAAGGAAATGAGCAAAGGCTCAGGGGAAGATCTCTAGGATTGGATACTGGGAGAGCAGTGAATGAAGCTCGGCAAGCAGGGACCAACGTGAACGTAAATGACCAACATGAAGAGAGTAACCCGGAGTACACCCTAGGACATATGGGGCAAGGTAGAGAAGCAAACAGGAGACTACCCTCGGATGGAGACGAGCGGATGGCTGGATTAATAAGAAGGATTATGAGAGGAGGATTGTCAGTCAAAGGCTTAGAGGAAATTAGTCGGAGTCCGTTCACCCCGAATATCAAAAATGCAACGAATCCTCCAAAGTTCAAGTTACTCATGCTGGATCCTTATGATGGGAAAGCAGACCCAACCATGCATATTACCAGATATATCAGGCATATGAAAGTGCTGGGGGCATCCAAGGAAGTGATGGCACGATGCTTCCCTCTATATCTAACAGACTTGGCTGTGCTTTGGTTCAGGTAGCTAGAAAATGGATCAATCAGAACATGGGGTGAGCTAGTGGAACGCTTCATGAGACAGTTTAGGGTCCATGTGACATGACCCAAGAGTGTGATGACCTTAGCTTCAATGAAGCAGAGGATTGGAGATTCCATAAGAGATTTTCAATTGCGATTCAATGCCACGGTGGCTTTAGTAGATCGCCCGGATCCATCATGATTTTGATGGCGGCGGTAGCAGGGTTGCGGAAGGTAAAAAGTTTAAGGATTCTCTGGCAAGAGATCTACCACAAGACCTTGGAGAATTCTATCATGAAGTTGAAAGGTTCACTTGGCTAGAGGATTCGCATGCTGAAAGGCGAGAAACAAACGCCGTGTAAGGCAAAGGAACCTCCAAAGAACTACCTAGAGCAGACAAAGGTAAGCGAAAGCAGGACGACAGATACAATGGTCCTGACAGACAGAAGAAATTCCGAGAACCCATATTCAGACAATACACGGAGTTGGCGGCAAACGTAGAACGGATTTACATGGATACTCAAGGGTAGCTTCCCTATCGAAAACCATCCAGGAGAGATCCCACAGAATGGGAATGTAGAAGTGGAAAGTACTGCCTATTCCATAAGCTGGAAGGGATACTACCGATGAATGTCTCCATCTGAAGGTTGAGGTGAAAGAGCATGTCAGAAGTGGTAGATTTCCACAATACACCAGAGATCGGACAGTGGCCGTAGGACCTGAGCAACTACTGCCTCCACCTAACAGGACTAATCCTAGATCGGGATCACGACTCATCATCAATTGATCAAGATGGTAAGGGCCAAGTTCACGACTTGAACTTTGGTCGATTACATAAACTCTTTAGATTTGATTTTAAAATAAAACGGCTATTCCACTTACACATGTATGGGAACCCAAGAGATCCCCAAGCATGCTCTGAGATGGTAACAGACCGCTTTCCCTGGAGAGGCAGTATCTTGGTTTTTCCTTTGTTTATGATTGAACATTTAGAATTTTAAATTAATAAATGAACTTGAATTTCATAAAATAAACCTTTGACCGGAGAGTTAAAGGATGAATATTAGAAGTCAATTTGAAATTAATCGCTTTATGACCCTACCTGGAGAGACAGGGTCCGGAGTGCAAGAAGTGAGTTGCTTCGCCGGAGAGCGACAGGATCAACTCACTTAACGATGTTTCTCCTTCACTGGAAAGTGACAGGATGGGATCCAGTAAGATCCCAAAGAGGCTGACATCGGTCTTGGAGGATCATGACATCGCTTAATGTTTAGGAACACTGAACCGGAGTGCAAGGAGTGACGCTGCTTCGCCGGAGAGCAATAGGATCGGCTCACTCAACGTTGTTTCCCCCTCACCGGAGAGTGATAGGATGGGATCCAGTAAGAGCCCGGAGAGGCTGACATCGGTCTAGGAGGATCATGACATCTCTTAATGTTCAGGGACACTAAACCGGAGTGCAAAGAGTGACGCTACTTCACCAGAGAGCGATAGGATCAGCTCACTCAATGATGTTTCCCCTTTACCGAAGAGTGACAGGATGTGATCCAGTAAGAGCCTGAAGCAGATGACATCAGTCCAGGAGGATCATGACATCGCTTAATGTTTAGGGATGCTGAACCGAAGTGCAGGGAGTGACGCTGCTTTGCAGGAGAGCAACAGGATCGGCTCACTCAACGCTGTTTCCCCTTCACCGGAGAGTGACAGGATGAGATCCAATAAGTGCCCGGAGAGGCTGACATCGGCCCAGGAGGATCAGGGCATCGCTTAATGTTCAGGGACGTTGAACCGGAACACATGGGATAGGTTGCTTCGTCGAAGCACGATATGATCTGCCTATTAATCGTTAAGTTTGGATCGAGCATGGCAAGGGTCCGGAGAGGCCGTCAACGGTCTGGATAGATTGTAGGATTCGATTGCTGACTTCCAAGGGGCGAATTAGGAATTGGATAACAATTTGGAACGATCGCGGAATAAACTATCAGATTCGGATGGAATCTCTTGATAACGAATGTATCATGGACTTTGGATATCGGGATAGAGACTATTCAAAACACACCTTCCAATAGCAAGGCATGTTTTGAGGGGCAAATGTTAAACCGCCTTCTGTCAAGGCCATAAATAGGCAGATTCAACCTGACCAACTTCACGATCATCGAGGCTGGAATATGATGGATTCAGTTTAAAAGGATGAAGTCCACTTGGATATGTCGTTCGGTCTGGAAGTTGTGGGTCGTTCGGCATGGACGACTCGGTCTGAAAGATGAGGGTCGGTCGGCATTGTCACTCGTCATAGGTATCGCTTGGCATACCTCACTCAGCATGCTACATTCAGCATATGCCGCTCGGCATACGTCACTCGGCATACACCGCTTGACATATGTCACTCAGTATATGCCGCTCGGCATACTTCACTCAGCATATGCCGCTCGGTATACTTCACTCGGAAGGTCACTCGATATTGTGTTAAGGTCAGGGTCGTTTGGCATAAATGGTTCGGTCTGGAAGATGAGGGTCGTTCGGTAGGATTGCAGGACTGCAGGATTACAGGAGTGCAGGATTGTAGGAATGCAGGAGTGCGGCTCGACAGGAGTGCGGCTCGACAGGACTGGGCGGCTCGGCAGGACTGTGAGGCTCGGCAGGATTACGGCTCGGCAGGATTACGGATCGGCAGGATTACCGCTCGGCAGGAATGCGGCTCGGCATGAATGCAGCTCGGCAGGAATGCGGCTCCGTAGGATTATGGCTCGGCAGGAATGCGGTTCGCAGGAGTGCGGCTCGGCAGGATTGCGACTTGGTAGTTGGTGCTTTCATTTACATTTGGGTGTTAGCAATCAATTTTAACGCTAACACATGCAAAGTGCAAGCTATTGAAAAGACCAGTTTCAATATTCAACAGTCCATGACTATCAGCACAAAGAAATCAATGTCGATCAAATAAGCAATTAAAAACACAAACCTTTTCTTCTTACCAAATGATCCATGAATTTAATTTCTTTTTGGTTAAATTTTAGGTTGTGGATGGAATTTGATGATAATGAGTTACATGCCATCTCTAATTTGTAGTGTAGATGCATCAACTTCACTAAGGACATGTCAACCATAGTTTATAGTACTTTGTATTGTCTTGAACAGTTAGAAACAAGGGTAAGCCTTTTATTGCTTTATTTCTCTTTAGATTGGTGTTGCTCTAGGTTGAGTGCCCATGAACATCCAACTCTGTCGGTTCTTTGGTAATCTATCCAGCCATGTATTTATGTCTATTGTTAACTATATATAGTTAGGGAAAGCATAGCCTGAGAGATGCTTATTTGTAACGCAATCTATTCATAACGCCTTTAAACTTTTAGTATGCAACAAACAGTACTGCAAATAATTGTTAGAAACACATTTATATACTATATATTTACATGGAGTTTAAGACTCTAAAATCACAGAAATGGTACAATGGATAACTGATAAAACAATACACAATGAATTTTTTACTAATCAAATACAAATGGTACAAGTTATATTGTAACTGACCTTGCAATTAATAATAGCAAAAAACAAGTATAAAGAAAAGTTTCAAGCTCTTTCTTTCACATGTTTGTTTTATAAAGCTAAAACTAACTAATTAACTAGCTTCTTAATATTTCTGCCTTTTAATCATAATCAAGTATGTACAATAAAGAACTTTTCTTTTGCAGCTGGATAGATGTATTTGATGGAAAAAATAGTAACATACCGTAGTAAGTTATGGATTCGAGGTTGCTTTTGGTGCCATAACTACATTTTGGTTTGTATGCCTGTATGTATTACTACTTTTGGTCACTAGTTGCTGCTTATTCTACATTGAAATATTATGAACTTATTATCTATTTTGATGTATGAATATTGCGTATGTTTATATGTAATGTTTCATGTTAATTGTAAGACGTGTGATTAGTATAATATGTTGATTATAAAAAGTGTGATTAATATAATATGTATTTGTTATGAAATATGTAGTTATATAAACTGTGTTATACATAAATTGTGGCTGCACATAGAATTGGAACCCACTACATATTGGTTAGGAACTGAGCAAAATACGACAATGTTTATAAAATGCAATGAAAATATTTAACAACGTTTATAAATCGCTATAGAAAAGATTATACAGCATTTTCGAAACCATATGGAAAGTTTTAACAGCATTTTTCGAAATGCGATAAAATAGGACCCAAGCATTTCTGAGAACGCTTTAAATAAGCATCATAGCAACAAACAATGCTATAAAAAGAAATCACAGCAATGAAAAGAACATTGTAAAAAGTTAAACGTAACATATTATAACCGCTATGAATATATATCCAAGCGAAGGCGATCGCTAAGAAAAGAATTTTTTCTCATCAACAAAAACACTGAAAAACGTATTAATGGCATCAAAAAAATGCTATAGATATGTGGATTCTACAATGTTTTTGTCTTGGTATGGTATATGTCTGACTTATAATGGCATGTTAATATACAACGTAGTTAAAAACGATGTTAAAGGTTTTTAAAGCGTTTTTGAAATGCTATGAGTGGTACATTTTGTTGTAGTGAAGGAATAGGGCAATTGTGACGACCTGGAATTTTGAGCAATATCAATTTAATAATCTTTGATAATAATTTAACTGGTTTGATCATTTTATATTATAAATTGACAAGTTAAATTTATTTTAAACGTTAATGATAATAATTTGTTAATATCTATCAATAAATTTCTTAACAATATGAATTGGCAAATTTAATTCTTTTGAAAGTTAATAATATTTTGATTTGAAAAATATTTATTTTAGTAATTTAAAATTGGTAAGGCTTATTTTATTTTCTATTTATAATATATATATTGACATATCTAGTAAATAAGAAGTTTTTAATGTAATAAAACTTTATATTCAAATTGTGATATATATAAATGTATATATATATATATATATATTGTGATTTGATATTTGTTTTAAAATTTAATAAGAGTTTTCAAACTTGAATATATTTAGTTTTGTAAATTGAAATGATAATTTGATTTAATGTCTTTGAAATGATATTTGAAATTTAAATTTTAAATAATAAAGTTAATTTCTTATTTTATAAACATATATTTTAGCTTTTGTTTTTAATAAGATAAAATTATTTTAAAAATTTATATAAGGAGTTAAAATCAATTTCTCAAGTTTATAAACATATATTATATAATATAAATAAAACTATAAGTTATTTGTATTCACATGCATATTTATCAAAACATAAGTTCATAATATTACATAATTACTTACATATAACTTAAATAAATTTATAAATAAGAAGATAACATTTAAAAAGTATTAATTAGATATTAAAACACTTGTAAACATTATAGGATATGTAAGGACATTTGTAAACATAGGTGTAAGTAAATTAGAGTTTCTTTGTGACAAATGTCTCTTTCATTTGTAATAACAAAATTTAAAATCTAAAATTTGTAAAATAAGAAAGAAGAAAAATCTACTCTTGAAAACTTCAGCTGAAAAACATTTTCTTCAAACTCAAACTTAATCAAAGCTAAAAAGGGAAAATGTAAACAAAACAAATCCGGAAATTCAAACAGAGGATAAATTTCAAATGCAAGTTTTTCAAATGGAATCAGAGGCAAAGGAAATTCAACAGGCATTCTGGAATTTATCAACAATTTATCATGCAAGAGTTGGAATCAAATAATTCAGGATTTAAATTCAACATGCAAAAGGGAATTGAAAGCCTGGGTAAAAATATGCAGTTCTAGTCTCTGTTTTCTACAAATGTACTGGTGAGTAAATAAATTTTAAAAACAGTTTTAAAACTTGAATTCTATCTTGGATTGAGAATAAATATCATGCTGTTGCTTGGATATCTGAATTGAATTAAATGCTTGTTTGTATGTGAGTGTTTAAGTTCATGTCTGGATATGGATTGAAATGCCTGTAGGGTTAAAGTTTTACTGTGTGTTTATGAAACAGTTTCAAAATTTATAATAAATCCAACAACTTGATTTTAAATTCGAATTAGACTTGGAATTGTAAATAAAAGTTGTTTGAAATCAAGTAGGCTATCATCTAAAAATAATTTTAGGTTTTTAAATTGGATAATTAGCTTAAAAACTTTGAATTTACAGTAAAATGGTAAATGGGGTCAAAAATTTATTAAAACAATTTTAAGTTTTGATTGCACAATTGAAACAGCAAATCATGAATTTTAGTGTGATTGTTATAATTTTTAATGGGGTAATTAGTGACCTATTGGGATTTAGCTGTTTGGGGTTTTCTGGCCAATTCTCGACGAACTTCTGAATTAGGGTTGGCGTGGTTGAGTAGGGAGGTAGAGGGAGTGTTGATGTTCAGCCGAAAAATGCAGAAGAATTTTTCTAATTGTTAAATCAATTGGATTGGATCGACATAGGGTTTTATGCCTGAGTTTTGGTCGCCGTAGTTATTTGAGTTCCGCGGCAACGTGGGGTAACCGGTGATGATCGCGGTTGTTGCCGAAGGGTTGGGAGGTTGTGATAAAGCTTCGAAAGTGGCGGTGAGGCTTCTCGACGTTTGTGCCGCCGTTGATGTTGGTTTGCTGGTGAGGGTGTTTTCAAATTTTGGGTTCGAAGGTCATTTTTCGAATTCCGAGCATTTTTGATTTTCTGGGTTTAGTTTGTCGATGACGAGGTCGAAGTCGACCTGGGGATGATCGGCGTGGAGTTCGCCATTGATTATTGGCGTCGTGCACGTTTATGTGCACGTTTATGGGTTACTGCAAAAATTCTGGGAAGAAGAAGGTGGGGACTCGAAGATTGCATCGGGTTTTTTTGGCGTGCTGACTCGAAGCAGGTTTGGATGGGGGGGAACTCGGAGTTAGCGTGTGTGTTTCTCGGGGTAGGCACGGGATTTAGCAGGTTTTACTCGAGTATTTAGGTATTCAGGCTTTAGTACAGAAGTTTGATATGATTAATACAAAGAATATTTGTTTTTAGAAATAAAGTTTTTAAAACAAAGGTTGAACAAGTTTCAAAGTTAAATTTGTTTCAAAATTATGTTTTAAAACAAGTTTATATATTTTAAAATATGGAAGTTTTAAAAAAAAAATTGTATTAAACTTTAATAAATAAATTTGGAAAGGTTTTAAAGATTTCAAAGTTCAATTTAAAATATGTTTATTTATAATTTATTTCTAAATGTTATATTTAAGTAAAGATAAATAATAAAGATTTAGAGATAAATAAAAATAAAGATTATCTTTAGTTATTTTGAATTTGATTTAATTAAAGATAAATACATTTGTAAAGATAATTGAGATAATTAAATTATTTTTAACTATCAAGTTTTATTTGTTAATAAATGATTTAAATAAGATAATGGCTTTTTAATTAAGAATCTTTTTAATATGGTAAATTAAAAAGAATCATTTAATTAAATTTAAATGATTAAGTTAAATAATTAATTAAGTAATTAATTAGTGATTAATTATGATAATCATTTATGAGTTAATTTAATATAATTCCTTGGTGAAGTAATTAAGTGGTTAATTACTAAAGGTAATTAAATAAAGGATAATTACTTTATTAAAAGTAATTAAGTAAATGTGATTAAGAGTTAATCACTTTAGTTATTGATTAAAGAAATAATTAATAATTAGTTAAAGGTTTAAATTATTAGATTAATGATTAATTAATAAAAGGAATTAAGAATAATTAATTAAGTGATTAATTACTTGTTAAAGTAATTAAGTAAGAAATAAATTTAATTAATGAAGTAATAATTAATTGATGTAAATAATTGATAATTAATAATTTAAGTATAATTAATTTATAATTAAGTTTTAATTACTAAATGTAATTAAAGTAATTAATCAAAGGTGATTAATTAAAAGTAATTAATTAAGTATGATTAATTAAGAGTAATTAATCAAGTGAGATTAATTAAAAGTGATTAAGTAGGTGTAAATAATTAAAGGTAATTAAGGAATAATTATCAGGATAATTATGGAATAATTAATCGAGGTTGATTAATTTAGAAGGTAATTGTGAGGTAATTACTTAATATAATTTGAAGTAGTTAATCAGGATGATTAATTAATATGGTAATTAAGTAAGAATTACTTAAAGTAATTAAGTGATAATTAATCAGGGAAGATTAATTGAAATGGATAATTAAGTGATGTTAATTAATTAATTTGTAATTAATTAATGAATAAGAAGTTGGATTGAAGATAATCCAAGTGTTGAAGTAAGGATTGATTTAATTTAAGGATTTATTAAATTAATCAAGTTTGAATCAAACTTGTTTATGAATGATTGGATGATATATATCACTGGATGAGTAATGTTATTGGTTGTTATTGGATGACATTGATTGATATGTGATGATGTGAATATGTTATATCTGAATGTGATATATATGCTGCTTTGTGATATGTATAGATGCATGTGATAATAGAAGCTTATCTATCTGTGTAATATGGTACATCCATTTATGTTAAGTGATCTTTCTAAATATCTATTGTTTAAATCCCTTAAGTACAACTTGGATAATAAAATGACGTTTGGTTTCAGTGAGACCGGGATCGGGTTTCCATATTTGGATATCCAAAAACCACATTGATTCCAATTAAACGTAGGTCGTTAATCCAAGTGGAGCAAGTGAAGACTCGAGGTGTAAGGGCTATACGTCAGTATAACTCTGTGGGTGATTCCGTAATGAGTTTGACGGAATAGTGCTTATAGATTCGAGATGGAGATTCAGAGTGCAAGGACTATGGTCGTTGACTCTGAGGGTGATTCCAATAATGAGTGCAACGAGATAGTGCCTTCGGTTTCGTTCGAACCCGGAGCGAACTTGTATGGATTGAATGCTTTCAGCACATCTTCAGGCGGACGATGAGCATTCTAAGATAATTGGTCCTATAAAGGTAATCGCAGCCTCAAGCCTCATCAACCGGGAATGGCTAAAACAGGGGAGGTGCAGCAAGGCTTCGTGGGTCGCTCCCACTGGAGAGCAAGATACATCCCTGTCTAGAGGTCCCTTTATATTTCGGCTATGTGGGCAGTTGGCCTGCAGCCAACTACGGGGTGGTCTTGTTCGGGACTGTTCAGTAAGTAATGGTTCCGGCTTTGTGTTGCAGGGGAGTGGGAGTACTCCTCAGTACGGTGATCTAGGCCACGTACTGTGACGGGCGGTACCCCAGTAGCCCTTCCATTGTTGGAAACCCATTTTCCCTACGAGACCCTACGGTTTTGTTTGTATTACCCACTTTTGTGGCTAGTAGCTGGAATTTAATAAATGTAACAATTTCGGCTATTTCATATTTACTTGAAAACTCTAGACACTATTATAATATCACTGGATTTCCTATCAAATGTTTTGGTTAGCGTAAGGTAAAAACTTTTCCATGTTTATGTGTGGGAAGTCTTACGTGATACCTTTCTTTTCAAAGGATTTTCTAAAGTTAAGCAATCTTAAACCGTTTACTCACACCAGACCCCTGTCTGACCCGAGTGTTTATTTTCTGTTTTATTAAACTCTTGGGTACTCATATTCCGTATGAGTAGTCAAGTGATTCAGGTTATCTCTTGACGAATTCTGGAGGAGCTTTGGAGCAGGAGGCTTCAGCGTATAGATATATAGTTAGAGTTTCCGCTGTGTGTTATTCTGTATGATGTCTTGTATTGTATTAGACAAAACGTTATAACTGTCTAAATTAAGATGTATAGTTGTGTACTCTGATGTATATGATACTATGTATATGTTCTATATTATATTTAAATCGTTCCGCTGTGAGATTCTGATGTGTTATTTTCTCTTTCTTCTCTTTCTTTTCTTCTTCTATCCCTTTCTTTCTTAATTAGTGATGCGATTTTCCGGGAGTGGAAAGTCGGGTCGCTACAGCAATACTGTCATATTCTTAGTAATATATGTCTACGATCTATTACTGATTGACAATGACATTTCATTGTTGCAATCAGTGAAAGCTTGGCTTTCCAAGAACTTCAACATGAACGATTTGGGAGAAGCATCATATATACTAGGTACAAAAATCTATAGAGATAGATCTAAGAGGCTATTGGAATTGTCCCAATCTCTTTCCATAGGTACCATATCGAAATGGTTCAACATGGAAAATTCCAAACATGGAAATCTTCGAACACAATCTGGAATCGTCCTTTCTAAGAAGGATGCTCCTCATACTGAAAAGGAGATGAAGAGGATCCTCTACGCTTCAACCATAAGATTCATAATCTATGTTATGTTGTGTACTAGATCGAATGTGGAATACACATTAGGATCCGTAAGCCAATACCAATCCAATCCTAAAGAAAAACATTGGATAACCGTAAAATATATACTGAAGTATTTAAGAAATACTAAGGACTTATTCCTCATATATGGAAATGGAGACCTACTTATGAAGGGGTATGTGGACTTTAGCTTTTAAGTGATATAGACGATAGTATGTCATTTCTAGTTTTGCCTTTACACGTAATGGTGGAGCCGTCGGTTGGAAAAGTTCCAAACAAGAAATAGTAACTGATTCGACGATGAAGGTCGAGTACGTCACACTCAATGAAGAGGCTAAAGAGGTAGTCTAGATGCATAAGTTTTTTAGCAAGCTCAAAGTGATTACCGATACCGAGAGTCCAATGGCATTATTCTATGATAACAATGTGGCGATTTAGATCGCAAAGGAACCTAGAGTACATAAGAAGTCATGATACATTCTTTGAAAGTTCTACCTCATTAGAATTCGTTGAGGAGAAAGAGATTGTGATACAAAGTTTAGATACCTAGGAAACATGACAAATCCATTCCCTAAGGGTCTATATTGGTTGGCTCTTGAGAAGCTAGTTGAAGGGATGGGACTGAGATTCCATAATTGGCCCCAAGTGCAAGTAGGAGATTGATAGTGTTTGGGGTATACCCTACGGGAAATATATAACTTGTTGTACATTAATTGACTTTGTAATCAATTTTCATTCACAATAAATGTGTCTTTTGGTTATATATTTGTTATAATGTGTTATAAATAATTAAATATGAAATTAAAATATATTTAATGGAAAATCCATAAGTAATGTGTTTGTTACAGTAATTACAAATATTTGTAATCATAGGTATTGTATCATAATATAATAAACACATCATTTTAAATATTCATAGTCATGATGCATCGAGACTAGATATCGATGCATAAGACTAGAGTACGTAACACTATCTAAATGTTGGGTAGTGTATTACTCATAATTGCTAGAGGACCCCTAGGATTACGTATAGATAGTTATTGGATAATTATGAAATGATTCGGTCGATAGTTTTCTTTTGGTTAATATAACTAAGGTCAAACATAAAATATCAAAGTGACTAATTTTCATAGTTCTCCTGACTGGAGAATACTATCGATCTTCAATATGAAAGCTTCACTTTGATTATAGTTAAATCATAACACAATGTTCATCAAGTGACTATAATTGGGTTGGGTGGAAGTATTGAAAGTGAAACACTATTCAGGAGATGATTCGTCTACTCAGTTATATGGGGTTAGTATCACGGTTAACTCAAGTTACCTCAAAGTCAAAATATGATGCTAGAGTAGTTCCGCTTATAATAATTTTTATTATTAAACCAAGGACTTTGTGTTTGGACTATAGAAATTTCATGAGTCCAAAGTGATATAGTTCTGATGAACAAAATTGGTTTAAATAATTAACACAATCAGATAATGCATTACAAAGTAAAATTGGATTTTAGCGAAACCAAGTAAACGATAAATTTAAGAAAAACATCACACCACCTGCTAAGTGATCTGTGAATGTTAATATTTTAATGGTTTGATATTTCTCGCTGACCAAATTTACTCCTAAAGAGTAGCACAACCCGAATCGTTGAATACTCATTGAACACATGATTTAATTAGTTTATAATTATTTTAAATTAATTAAATATTAGTTATAAAAATTTCTTTTGATTTGATGAACAAATATTAATAATATGTTTATAATACTTATAAATATATTACTTACGCGTTTAAATTAGATTTAAATGCAATATAGATAGTTCGGGTTTAAATGGGTTTGAAGCCTATATTAGGTTGGTATGTTTAGGCCATGATGAGACCATGATAGGGTGTGACCATATGATGGCAAGATGGGTTTAGCTTGGATGGATAAAAAAAGACACTTAGCAGGAGAGAAAAGAGGATTTAGATCCTAACCTATCTCTCTAATCTCTCCTCTATAAAATCATCTCAACCCATACCCATTTGAGAACTTTTAAAAGCCTCTAATCCCCTTACTTCTACCTAAATTCGTCATCCCCTTTGCTATATATTTCCAACCCCAAATCAAACAAAATTAAACACTATTTGATAGTTAGTGGTCTGCACTTCGGGAAATAGCACCTTCAGAATTAGAATTTGATTCAAGTGTTCATTTCAATGCTTCAAGGTGTTAGTTTTTGGCATTGACTCGGTAATGATCTGATCTATAGTTATATATTATCGATTTATTATTTACATATTATATTCTATTATATTAGTTAGGTGACATTTCTAGTATACCGGTATCACATTTAGAATGATTGTATGCTTATGTGCTTATATATATTAAAAAAATAATGACATATGCATACCTATAATGTGTACAGCACAAAAAGAACAATTTTTTATTTTAATTAATTTAATATTACATTATTTAATTATATATAACTTTTATAATTTAAATACTATATCTTATTCTATACAAAATACGATTTTATAATTTCATATAAACTGTTTCATATTTAAAATATTTTTGGAAAAAATAAAGCAATTTATATATTATTGCTTAAAATCATTTAAGTAAATTAATTTTATCAACATATTTATTATATAAAATATGTTTTATAAAATTAAATTAGTACCAAACATGCTTTTGGTAGAAAAAACTTATATACAATTTAATTATTAAAATACTTGTCGAAATTAAAAATTAGATTTAAAATTAATTTTTAAATCAAATAACTATATATGAAATATTAAAATATTAATATATCACTCATATTTTTTTACTAAAATTCGAAATTATATTTCAAAAAATATTTTTTATTAATTCTCATCAATTTCGGTACGGAAATTTAATTTTACTATACATCTCTGCTACTAATAATGTAAATTCATTGCGCTGATTTTTGCGGAGTCTTTTTGAACTACCTAAAATGCCCTTCCCATCTACACATCACACATTATCTCTCTTCCTTCGCTCTTCAAATCAAATCCCTAATTTCCGATGCTTCAAAACTCATCAACCAAAACAAAAAAATGAAATCCATAATGGAGTTTTGGCAAATCTATCCTTTCCATCGGTGGAAAATCAAACGAAAAGACAGAAGAGCAAGAAAACATCTGTACGAGGTCAATGAAAAGTATAGCAAAATGAATGATATTTGGGTGCTTTCGGTCCACCCATGTGCAACAAAATGCATGAGAGTTGGTCGCTTTCGATTCGTTCACACAAGTTCCGGATGGTCGATCGATTCGGCGCTAATCTTGCTATAGATGCTAAGAGCAGTCTCTTCGATCAAAATACTAATCCAGGAGCTTGTTTAGCATCTTAGACTCTTTCTCCTTTGAAGTACCGTGATTATTTCTGATAACCCTTTGCAGAGAAGACTCATACTGTTCTATTTATTTTTAGCTTTTGTTTCATTAGTTGAAACACTGGCTTCGATTAATTTCTATTCTTTGTAACCAACTACCTAATTACCAAGCTCTAATTAATTTTGTAGTGGAGGCTGTCAGCTTTAGGTTGGATTTTATTTTCTTTATCTTAGATATTAGATTTTGAATAGGGTTTTGTTGAATTTTATGATTTTTCATCAGATTTTACTTTATACTTAATCAGTTTGATGTACTGTGTAGTAACTTAAAAATAGTTATCATAATTCAACAAATCCTTTTAACACTTTGAAGCTTCATTTTCTTATTAGAATATTCTTTTTGTGTATGTGTGTTGTGTATAGTAAACTGATTAACACTTGAACATTAGACATTTTGAAACCACTTTAGAAATTCATGGGCACTAAATCATGATAGTTCAAGAAAATTCAACGCGAGTATACTTTCACCTATATTCTCTTATTATATTTCAGTTGATTCTTCTTAGAACATAGTGAATGATGATAGACTGAATGAATGGATAAATCTTACACTTGAAGTATTCCTGTGATGGTTGAACTCAATGAATTGGTAGAATGATAGAATTCTTGACGAAGCCTGCATAAATCAAATAGCCTGTAGTAATTGGGAAGAATGAAGCATATGCACTAGGCATTCACCCTACACGAGTTTGAAAATTCTTATTTGAAGCTACTTCAATATAGAATGAGTGAGTTAGCATAGAGGTTCATATAGGGATGGAAGAAAATTTGAAAGCGAGACATAGATTAGAAATGCAGAGGCGCAGTATTCCATTGCGGACGTTGGTGCCTGAGTAGTGAAAAGGTGGTAGAACAAAGGCTTCAAGACCACTGAAAGGTGGCAAGTGCTCATTTGGTTATATGTAATGGTTTTCTACTTAAGTAGGACCATACTTGTTTGATTATAACCTTTCATCCATATATATTCCATGTTTAAAATGGGGGTCGTTCGACATATGTCTATTAGTGATAAGATTTAAGAAATGAAAATCTTGAATTTTATTGCTGAATTGTATTTTCTTTTGAATACAATATTTTGTATAAAATGAATATCAGATAATGTTACATTCGGCTACACAACTGAGTTATTTATATTGTTACATTGTATACTTGGGCTGAATTGATGTTAAAGCCCAAGCCCATTGTACAAAGAGATATTGAGTGTAGACCATTGAATCTTGAATCTACGGTTGAAACATTTCCAAGTTTGAGATAACTAGCTGATGCCTCCATCGATACTCTTCATTTCCTAATACGCCCCCTCAAACCCTAGGGCGATTAGGGTTTGCGACGATTTAGATCCAAAGAAATTCTTGATGAGATTTGAGCAGTATTTTGAGATAAATCAAAGCTCAAGATGAAATACCATTCAATTGCTATCTGCGGATGGTAATTGATTGGAGATTCAGTAGCGGCTCTTCAGAAATTGATAAGATTTAGCACATATTCTGTCGAATCTGATGACAAAGTCAATTGAGGGCTCGAAATAGAGTGAAAGCTGATGTCTTTGCGATTTACCCGCTTCATGGAGAAGGAAAGCTTTCAGATGTAAATGCTTTACAGTTTTGTTCCTTTTGCTTGCGAGTTGAGACTTGTATGAAGATAAAGTAGCATGGTTGTTCATATGCTTTTGGCATGTGAATAGTCATCAGTGCTCATCACTTTCAGTCTCTCTCTGAATCGATTGTAGTTATGCTTTGAGAGTGGTATGTCCGCTGTCTGGTAAGTGGAAGGTATGTGGTTTACATTAAGTTTTCCTTTTGCTACTTGTTCACGAATGAAGTAGATATGCAATTCTACATGCTTCATTCTCGAGTGTAGAACTGGATTAGCAGTAAGGTGCACGACACTTAAATTATCACACCAGGTTGTTGACTTGTTTTCAGATTTAACTTGTAATTCCCCAAGTAATGATTCTATCCACATGATTTCTGCTGTAGCATTTGCTACACTTATGAACTCAGCTTCAGTACTTGACCTTGACACAGTAGATTGTTTTTTTGAACACAAAGATATTGGACAGTTGCCTAAATATATGCAGTAACCAGTTGTGGATTTTCTATCATCTGGGTCATTAGCCCAGTCTGCATCTGCATATCCACTGATACTAATTGACTTACTTGCTTCTAGAGTTAGGCTATAGCTTAGAGTTCCTTTTAGATATCTTAAAATTCTTTTAACTGTCTTCCAGTGATCATCTGTAGGATTTTGCATAAACTGGCTTGCTTTATTTACACTGTATGTGATGTCTGGTCTGGTAGTAGTGACATACTGAAGTGCTCCAACAATGCTTCTGTACTGCCTATCATTAAGTATAGCTTCTCCTTTGTGTTTAGACAAATGCAAGTTACTGACCATAGGTGTTGATATAGAAATGGCTTCATGCATTTTTGCCTTGTGTAGAATCTCTGTTATGTATTTCCTTTGGCTTAATTGAATTTTTGTATTTGTAATACTTATGACCTCTATTTCCAGAAAGTAAGTCAAGTTGCCTAGGTCTTTGATACTGAACTCTAGATTGAGATGCTTTATTAATCTGTTAATCTCTTGTTTATTATTTCCTGTAATAATAAAGTCATCAACATATATTAGCACATATATTATCATGCCTGCACTAAATTTTGTGAAAAGAGAACTGTCAGATTTGGTTGATTGATAACCAAGTCTGATCATTGTCTCCTTTAGTTTATCAAACCACACTCTTGGTGCTTGCTTTGAGCCATAGATTGCCTTATGTAGCTTGCCCACATTATTTTCCTTCCCACTTTGTTTGAACCCCTGGGGCTGTTCCATGTATACATGTTCCTCTAAGATGCCATTCAAAAAAGAATTATTCACATCAAGTTGTCTAATGGTCCAATTTCTATGTAAGGCTATAGTGATAACAATTCTAATGGTAGTGGGTTTCACAACAGGTGAAAAAGTTTCATTAAAGTCAAAGCCTCTCTGTTGCGAATATCCCTTGGCTACCAGTCTTGCCTTATACTTAAAAATTGTACCATCAGCACTTCTTTTTAATCTGTAGGTTCATTTACACCCTACAATGTTTTTGTCCTTAGGCTTATGAATAAGATCCCATGTCTTGTTCTTTATTAATGCCTGATATTCTTCATCCATAGCACTTTTCCAGTTTTTATTTTGCATTGCTTGTTCATACGTGGTTGGCTCCTCTGTATCTAGAGTAGTGTGATAAATTTTTGGTTTAAATATACCACTCTTGGATCTAGTTATCATATGATGATTTGTTCTACTAGTACTTTGTTGTTGAGTAGCTCTTTCATCTTCTTATTGTATATTTGGTTCTATGCTTTGCACACTGCTTTCATTGTGATGAGTAGTTAGTTCCTCTGCAATCCTTTGCTGAGACTCATGGTCAGTTGTACTAGTTGAACTTGCTTGATAATTTGTTAAATCGAGTCTGGTGCCAGTTTGTTTAGAATCTGAGCTTGCTGCTTTTTGTTCTGTGATGTCTTGAGTTGACTTTGATTGATTCTGAATAACATCAATAGATGGAATTGATACAAGAGATATAGAATCTTTTGCAATATATACCTTACTATTTACTTTAATGCTTTCTTCTTTAAATGGAAATATTGTTTCATTAAATACAACATGTCTGGAGATAAATATTTTTCCATTTTTGTCAAGACATTTGTAACCCTTCTTATTACTAGCATAACCTATAAAGGTGCAAGGAGATGATCTAAAGTCTAACTTGTGAGTATTATAAGGTCTAATATATGGAAAACATAGACAGCCAAAAACTTTGAGAGTGTGATAATCTGGACTAGTATTTGATAAAATTTCTATTGGACATTTAAATTTTAGAACCTTTGATGGTAATCTATTTATCAAGTACACTGCTATGGCAAAAGCATCTAGCCAGAATTTTCTTGGCATAGATGCTTTGCCAGAAGTGTGAGTCCAGTTTCCACAATCTGTCTATGTCTTCTTTCTATTAGTCCATTTTGTTCTGAAGTGTTTGGACATGTAGTTCTGTGATTGATTCCTTTCTTTTGAAAATACTCCTTTAATGGTTGATATTCTGTTCCACCATCTGTTTGCATGATTTTAACTCTGCAGTTTGTTTGATTCTCTGCATGTGCTATGAACTGCATAACTGCATTGTGAGTTTCACTCTTTGATTTCAAGAAATATATCCATACATATCTAGAGAAGGCATCAACAAAAGATATATAGTATTTGTATCCATAATCAGTATGAATTGGGGCAGGTCCCCATAAATCAGTAGCAACTAATCAAGAGGCTTACTATAATAAGTTTCTAAGTCTAAAAAAGGTAATTTATGACTCTTACCCATTTGACAATAGGTACAGATATATGGAAATGATATATCATTAAAGAAAATATTGTTTTTATTCATCATATGCTTGACAATATTGACATTTGGATGTCCAAGTTTACAATGCCATTTGTCAAATGTCTCATTCATTTCTTGCTGTTTGAGTTTTGAGTTATTACACCACTGTCTTTTAACAACTGTATTTCTATCCACTGTGAACTTGTACACTCCTTTATACTGCTTACGCTGCAAAAGTACTTCCTTAGTTAGAATGTCCCTAACTAAGCAGTTATGTGGATAAAACTCAAAATATACATTGTTATCTTTTGCAAATTGTGACACACTTAGTAAGTTTTTCTTGATATATGGGACTCTTAATAAATTATTTAAGTACAGTTGCTTTCTTCCCATGATATAAGACTTACCAGTGTGTGTAATTGCAATAGATTTGCCATTACCCATGTGAATAGAATTCATACCTTTGTATTCCTTGCTTCCAAGATTTAAGTTGCTCAAGTTATTTGTAATATGATTAGTGGCACCTGAATCAGGATAACGGTCTTCATCTTGAATTTGATCAGACTTTGTGCTTCCAGTTTGGGAATTCCTTGTCTCTGACTGATTTACTGATTCAGGTTGCATGTGTGCCATGTTTGCACTTCTTTGTGTGTTTTGTCCTTGTCCTGGTACATAGTTGAGATTCAATCTGAAGTAACATTTAGTTGCCGTATGTCCAATTTTCTCACATATTTGACATTTTGGCCTATTGTTGTTATTCCATCTGCCTCTTCCTCTTGACCTATTTGACTGACCACCTCTTTGGGGTTGTTGTTCTCCTCTGTTGTTACTTTGAGATTTGCCTTTATAATTGGCAGCAAAGTTAACAGATGGGTCAGGTTCTTGAGGTTTCTTGATATCAATTCTTGCTTCATGAGAAAGTAGAATAGAGTGAACATCGTCAATAGATGATAAGTTTTTCTGAGATGTTAGAACTGCTACAACTGCTTCTTATTCATCACTAAGTCCATTCATTATTGTCATGATTTGTTCAGAGTCAGATACCTTCTGATTTGCAGCCTCTAATGCATCCAGATTGACTTAATTTTGAATAGATACTCTCTCATGTTTTGTCTTTCCTTCTTTATGTTGTGAAGTTTTCTTTTGTAGAACAACACCTTTGCTGCAGATTGTGAATTGAACACTCTTTCAATTGTAGACCACATCTCATATGCTGTTTTGCAGCCTATTACATGAGTGAGAAGATTGGGATTGATAGATGACAGTAGCCATGAGCATATTAATCTATCTTGCCTGTGATGATTGGCATATTCTTTATTACTGATCATTTTGTTTTGTTGATCAGCAATGAACATTGGTGGTACTGACATGGTTTCTTGAATATATTCTTCAAGGCCATATCCCTGAAGAGCTGTTTCAACTTGTAGTCTCCAGAGTAGATAGTTGTCCTCACTGAGATGAACTGTGACAAGCTGACTTTGAGGGCTGACTATCGTCTTGACCAGTTTTTCAACATTGGATGCAGTGTGTTGCAAAGCACTGCTGTTGGAGTGTGCACCAGAACTTGCATCATCTCCCATGATGATCCTATGAACTCTGATTCAAATATCAAGAAATAAAAGAAGGAAACAGTACAGAATGTCAGAGGTGCAGAATCAGGATCTTGATTCAGATTCTTTCGGGTAAGTTGCAACCAGTAAAGGAGATTCAGATGATGATTGAATCTGATGATTTCCTTTTCTCAGGATGGCACTTTCTTGATTTTGATTGCTTGATGACTTCTTGAACTGGGGAGGCAAAAGAGATTGGCGTTGAGTCTTCCTCTCAAATGATGAGTTTCAATCTGATTAGAGAATGATATGAAACTTTTTGATGATGATCTTTGATGCGATTTCTATTACTGATTGTCTGTTTTGATGCTGTTAAGCACAAGGCTCTGATACCATGATAAGATTTGAGAAATGCAAATCTTGAATTTTATTGCTGAATTGTATTTTCTTTTGAATACAATATTTTGTATAAAATGAATATCAGATAATGTTACATTCGGCTAGACAACTGAGTTATTTATATTGTTACATTGTATACTTGGGCTGAATTGATATTAAAGCCCATGCCCATTATACAAAGAGATATTGAGTGTAGACCATTGAATCTTGAATCTATGGTTGAAACATTTCCAAGTTTGAGATAACCAGCTGACGCCTCCATCGATACTCTTCATTTCCTAATAATTAGTGGTTAGTTTAATACAGAAAGGTATATAATGCATTTCCATAAGTTTAATCTTTCATTTAAAGAAACTAAGAAGGTACATTAAATTTTGATTAAAATTTAATATTGATAACATATTTCGTGTATCCTTATAACTTGAAAATAAAGTTCATTGTCTGATTCTCTGTTTAGGAACTTAAACCACAAAATTTCAACGTGCGTAGTTATCTTTCAAAATAGGATATTTTATTCCTCACATTATTCTTCTGGATTTTTTTTAAATAATAATATAGCACATGCAGCAGGCATTCACCTTACACGAGTTTGAAAATTCTTATCTTAAGCTACTTCAATATAGACTGCGTGAGTTAGCACAGAGGTGCATATAGGGATGGAAGCAAATTTGAAAGCGAGATGAAGACCAGAAATGTAGAGGCGTAGTTTTCCTTTGCGATGTTGGTGGCTGAGTGGTGAGAAGGTGGTAGAACAAAGACTTCAAGACTACTGAAAGGTGGCAACTGCTCATTTGATTATATGTACCAGTTTTATACTTAAACATGACCATACCCATTTTATTATAACCTTTCATCCATATATTTTCTATTCTTAAAATAGGGTCCATTGGACATATGTCTATTAGTGATTATTCTTAATAAAGAAAGGTATATAACGCATTTCCATAAGTTTAATCTTTCATTTAAAGAAACTAAGAAGGTACATTTAATTTTGATTAAAATTTAATACTAATATTAACATATTTCATGTATTCTTTTAAATTGAAAATAAAGTTCAATATCTGATGCTCTATTTCGGAACTTCAACCATAAAATTTCAACGTGTGTAGTTCTCTTTCAAAGTAGGATATTTTAATAATAATTTCAGTTACTTTCACCACAATGTATGCAAATTAGTATAAATTCTTTGATATTATTGAAAATAGTTATGAACTCTATTTGTTGGGGTGAAAATAGTAGGGAAAAAATCTCTTATGTATTGAAATCCACCGATCATTCTTAGATTTTTAAATTTTTACTAAACGAATAAATTAGTAATGAATGGTGGAGATTTGTTCTCACACAAAAACACAAAAAAGGAACTGGGAGATTTGCTCTCTAAAAAGTGAGTTGGTTATAATATTACATGAATATGAGTTTTGAAGCTGAAGATTAATCAAAGATGACAAAAAAGATTAAGGTTCGTTTGGATATTTCTTAGTTTTCATTTGATGAATTTATGGCATAAAGATCAAATCGAGATCTGTAAATGATCAGAGCTCTTATAACAAAGTAGACTGTAAGATGTATAAATGATCAAAGCTCGTTTCATTTATGTAAACACACATGCTAATTGTATTTAATTAGCAGAGTAGTTTATTCGTTGGAGATTTAAGTTGTACATTGTTTGCACTTTTTTTTCATTTATATTATATTTATTTATTTCTAATATATTTTTAGCATAGTTCTGAAAAGAGTTGTCACCTAGCAGTTTTCTTTTGTACTATACTAATTGAAATGTTGAATATCAGTTTGTTTAGTGCTCTTGTATTTAAAACCTTTTACATTATTCATGTGTTGGGTTCTGTAATAGTATAAATATTGCAAAATGAACTCTCCATCTCAAAAGCTTTGCAAAATCAAATTGGCATTTATCATATAGTTTATATTCAACAAATTTAAAATTAATAACCTAACTAATAACACATCATAAATAATAAATACAAAATTTACGCCAATGCCATTGGAACGGGCTAGTATGTATACACACACACACACATACATATATGTATGTGTATACATACATACATACATACGTATATATATGTATGTATGTATATAAATTTAATAAAACATTTCTTTACTATGAACACTATCAGGTGTATATATATTTAATATATATTGTTTATGTTTTTATTTAAGTATTAATATGTATATTTATTATTAAATTATTTATATATATGTATATATGCATTTAATATATACATTTATTAAAAAATTATATATATATATATATTGCTTTTGGTTTTGCAGCAAAAATAAATTATTAAAACTTTAGTTTAATTATAAATGTTTTATAATATACTTATATATATATATATTTAATTTTATAAATTCCATGTATATATTTATACAAATTATTTACAATAAAATATAGTTTATAAATATGTATATATTTGTAATATTTTGTATACATAAATTAAAGTATATAAGCATACATTTGGACGATATATTTGTATATTGGATAAGTTAACTTGTCTGTTGCGGTGTAAATCGCAGCAGTTATACACGAGCATGTTATACTTATCATCAATTGCTATGTGACAGATGAATACACACACATATTTGTGTGTGCGTGTGTCTATGTGTGCGTATATGATACACATGTATATATCTATAATATTAATCACGTAATATAAAAATATATTATAAATTTAAATAAAATAATGATTTTATTTAAAAGAAATTTAGAAATATTCTAAATAAATTAGACTTCATAGGCCCAATATATATCCAACATGGTAAATTTTTTGAAATTCACCCATATCTTTCGCTGCAGGCTAGCCTAGTTTCAACGTAAAAGATATTATGCCTATTTATGGCATAGTAGCACTTCTAACTCAATTTTAAGTCTTTAACCTATTAAGTCCTCTGATAAACTCAAAGATGAGTCATAACCACATATTCAAATTGTGAATGTTGAACCAAGTTGTTTTCTAGAAGGTATCACATGCAATTACCAACTAATAAAGTATTATCTATGTCGTTTTACAATAAGAAATTTAAACATACATAATCAACAGTCTACAAAAAAGATGATATCCACATCCCATGTGCAAAGCACGGGTCTCATACTATTCAGTTTTTATTGTGGTTAGAAACATAATGTTAGTATTTTTAGTGTGAAATTACACAATCTGGTGATGCATAATTTCATATAAGTAGTCGTACTCATTCATTAGATCATTAGATATCTCCCTTTTGGTTCCACTTTTTATTTAAAGATAGAATTCTAGTGGTCAATATTTATTGTATCAAATTATGTGTTTAGAGCATCTCTATTCCGATGGTCATTTGTAAAGTTGAGCGGCAAAAAAATAAGCGTCAATTCCTTTCACCACTCCAACGGTAGAGTGGAGGAAACTGACCATTAATTTTTTCAAAAAGGAAACTATAAACAGTTTTTAGAAAAGCACAGTTTTCTAAAAACTGTTTAAACGTTATTTAAATGCCCTTTTACCCTATACGGTCTTTTAAAAACCATTTAGCCACTAAACGATTTTTTGAAAACCATTAAGGTATCAATGGTCAGAAAAAATGTAGGATTTCCTACAGCTTTATTGCTTTCCACACACAAATTCACATTTTTAGAGTGTGAGGAATTCACATTGTTAGAGTGTGAGGAATTCAAAAAGTGCGGGTTCACTCCAATTTGAATTAAAATTTACTCTACTAGGTATGCCCAATTAGCCAATTCCCTTTTTGATTGGATTTTGTTATTCTAGTACTTTGTATCTTCAAAAATTATGCTATCAAAAACTAAGTAGTTTATGTAATTTATTTCGAATCAGTTAAAGTGTATCTATATATAAAAAATCATTATGAAAAGTAAACAACGATTAATAGAATTATGTTCGTAAATAAATAGATAATTTGAATAAAACTTAAGCATTTTTAACTTTAGATGTTAAGATTATATGCATGTTTCTAATTTTAGCTTTTGAATTTTTATTTTTTTATTTTTATTCAAAATACCACGGTAATGGGATTTTGTTAGTTACATAGAATTTACCTAATATTGAAAATATAAATATATTCTAAGTGTGTATATTTATGTGTCTCTCCGTGCATATGTTTGTATATGTGTGTGCATTAAGTGAGCCAACATGTTTCGATTGATTGGTTGGAGTCATGATGTGACAGCTCGCATCATAATGGGTTCGAGATTTTGTAAAGTCCAACATGGTATGGATCGTTGGTACTGGTATCCTATAACAAACAAAAGTATATCAAAGAGCTATCTATAAGAACTCACGACAAAATAATAAAGTATACTAAAACATTTATATATACCGACCAAGGCTAATACCTCTGGTACCTAGTGCCTTTGTTAGTGCAGAGCATGCATAAGAAAATCTGTCCTTTCACCATTCTCATCTTATACGGTACCAGTTCCCGTCCCTTTAGGTCTATCCTATGGTTGTAATAAGGAGAGGGGTCAGAATAACAGCCGCTGATTGACAAATTACATACTTATTCCATAACACTAGTTTATGCCGATTGTTTTCCGTTACGTGTTATGTTTATTATTTAAGCTCGGTCATTTTGACTTCATGTATGCATACAATAGCCCCAACCTACTCGAAGTATAAAATAGCTATATAGATATCACAGTTCTCCATGGACCAAAATACATTCCTCGCTAGTATCCGCAATTACGCACCGCGTCAGGCATCCACAACAGTGTTTAGGCCGAATTACCCACGTACATTGCGGAACCTCCAATTAGTGCCTAATAATGGCGTAATAACTAATTAGGCGTATTACTGTCCTGTGCCAATGACTTAACTAACTGCTTTATATTGAGGACTCAGCTCATCGAAATATCATATATTGGGGATTCAGCACCTTGGACTGTCGCATATTGAGAACTCAGCTCCTCGACCTATTGTGTATTTAGGACTCGGCTTCTTAGACTATTATATGTTAAGGACTTATGCAAAACAAAACTACGACTACACATATCATACTTACGCATCGAAGGGAAGCCTGCAATCCCGACTCGCGTCAAGGACAACTTATTTACCACTACATCCATGTCCACCTCTCAATGGTAACATCATTTATTGCACAGCGTCGGGCATCCACAACAGTGCAGTATCTTAATTATAGTTGCAATAAGGAGCCTCTTGTTAATGTCGAGCCACGCACCTTGTAACAACCCGAATTCCAATAGGTCCGGATTTTTTTGCAAAAAACGCTAAAACCCCAGCCCATCGATGCCCGAGTTGGGTATCTGGTATCCTACATATAGGAAAAGAAAAATATATCAGAGCTCAAGTAAATATCTCATAGCGGAACTGATTAAAATATAATAGCAAGTAAATACTCACCAAGATAATAACACTTTCTAAACAAGCGTCTCAAAGCTGGAAAGTCTTTGCCATCTACCTAAACTATGGGATGTATGAGGAGGGGGTCAGAACTAAAGTTCTGGTGAATGGGCAAATTAGACACTTCTAAGCTTAATTCTACATGTACCATTTTATTTCCATTTTCTGTTATGTTAGGTTTATTAGGTTTATAATACTCTCGCCTTTGTGCATAAATCATGCCCATCTACTCCCTAGTAGATTAAAATCTAATAACAAATATATACGTAGCTACATGCCCAATGACCGCATCCGTCCTAGGTACTACCCATAGTACCTTCTACATCCTCCTCGAAAAGGACTCCTTCGCCTTGATCCTAGAGTGTTCTGTGACAATATCTATAAAGGACAGCTACGTGAGGTATACAATACAGATGTTCCAACGTCTACTATGAAAATATAAAACTCACTCGCACTAGCCTATACTAATGCTCGGACATCCACTATGTACCACCCAGTGCATACCTTGAGGACTATAGTAATCATTTTATCTACTCCCTGAATCCCGCCAACAAAGTCTACCTGTACGGAACTCGGTTGGGGATTTTCTATATCTGGAAAAGACGGCTTCGTTGGGCCTACGATACAGATATTCTACTTGGTCTGTCTCTTTTCTCATTGTGGCTATGGCCCCACGCAGCCACTCCTCAACTAATCCAAAGACCTCCAATGAGTTAATTGGTTGTGTCCTACTGCAAACAATCTAAACATCCAATTGGCTGCGCCCCTCATTTAATGTCTCTATATTGAAAGAATCATTGGCCTGTTGGTTTAACTTTAGTCTTTCCTGAGCTTGCTCTCGGTTGATGATGGCTTGGTCTCCGCATGCGACTATCCTTTTGGGTCTTGCCCACTAAAACCAACTCGCAAGTCAGAGTATGGTGTCATACAAATATCCTACTCCATTCATCAAACTTTTGACTGCCTACAAAGGTCCGCTTCGTTAGGCATGCAATGCAAAAGCAGTCATGGCATACTCTCTTAATAGAACACCTACATACCATAACTCTTGAATATACTAATACTGAAGAACAAATTGCTGATATATTAACCAAACCATTAAATGAACAAAACTTAACTAAATTTGGAAAAGAATTAGGTATATGTCCATTAACTGAAATATAAATTATAAATAATACAAGTATAGTTAACAATTAATATAAATAAAAATTTCTCAAAAATTGAACTAGGCATATCGACATGACCCATCCCCCTATGTCGACAATAGGCCGAGATTTTCAAATTTAAATTTCCCTCTAAAATAAATTATTTGGTTATATATTTATATATTTCAAATTTTACTCCTTTTTTATGTTCTACTCTGTGATGACCCGGAATTTTAAGAAATATCAATTTAATAATCTAAATTAAAAATTAAATTGATTTGATAATCTTTGTTAATAAGATTTGAATTAATTTAATAATTCAATTAAAATAAATATTTAATTGATAGATTTTATCTTTTAAAAGCTAATAAATTATTTTCTATTTATAATGTATATAGAAATTGTATATATTGTAAATAGATAAACCTTGTTTTAAATTTAAACAAATAAATAAATCTTGTTTTCTAAATATATATATATATATATCTTTGGTAAATTGGAAATTATGATTTTATTTAAACTTAAACTTTTAAAAGCTGTTGAATAAATAATATATGGTTTTAAATTGTTAAGATAAAAGTTTAATTTGTTTAAATTGATTTTGAGTTTAAATTTAAATAAACTAATAATAAGGTTTATTTTGATTTTCTTTTTAAAATAATAGTGTGATAAAATAAATAATTTATTAATAAAGAAACAATTTCTTTTATAAATTATTTAAAGTTATCAAATTAGTTATTTTCAAAATATAATAATGTATTGTTTTTAACAAATAGATTTCAATAAAAAAAAATAGTTTGTTGTTTCAAATTGAATTTTAGAATTTGATTTGAATTTGAATTTAAAGCTTTGAAAATTTAAAGTATAGATTTTAATTATTTTGGATTTTAAAATATTTGTATAAACTTTTATTTATGAATATAATTGTTTTATTTCTTTTAAAATTATCTAAATGTATATATACATAATTATAAACTAATTTATTAAGCATAATCTTACATTAAAACTTTAATTACATGTAACTAATAAATTAAAAGGCATGCGTTAGTTGATAAAGTAGGGATAATGACAAATGTTAAAATTTGAGACAAGTGTCATTTTAAAAACTTTAATTTTCTTTATTTTTAATAAACCACATTTTTCATTTATATAAACCCTCTTATTTTCTTAACTCATTTCTTTTCTATTTTCTTATTCAAAGCCAAGAAGAAATTAAAACAAATCCCCTCAAAACTAAAATCTGAAATCTGTAACTAGAAATCAAACTGCAATCTATTTTCTAAAATCAAAACCCTGTAAGAATTTCTCAAGCAAAATCAGCAATCCCTCCACAAACCAGAAATAAATCACCATTAATCATCTGCAAATCATTTTCCCTGTAACCCATCTTCAAACCCTGTACAATTTCAAAGCAAATCTGTTTTAAAGCCTGCATATTCAATCAAGGCAACTGCATCATTTCAAATTTGGAATTTCAAAGCAGTTGCATGCATGTAGTTCTTATTTAAAGATCAGTATTAAAGCTTCAGTAACACAAGTTTTAAAAGAGCATTCAAGTACAAGTTTTCAAGTTTTTCAAAAGCTTTTCAAATGAAGGCTCTGTCTTTCAATTCTTTCAGGTGAGTAACTTTATTTAAAAAAAAATTAGTATAAAATCTGGTTGCATGCTAGTTGATAATGAGATAATGTGAACCTGCTATGTATATATATGTAAGAGTATGCTTGTCTGTTTCAACAGAATCTACTCTGTTTAAAGTTCCTAATCTTTGTTTTTTTTATTTGAATTCAATTTTATCTGGGACTAATTATTGTTAGGACTTGATTTACAAACAAAAGATGTTTGAATTAGTATAGATTAAGGTTTAAAAACTTAATATAGTTAAATTAAAATCTGGGTATTCTGTAAAAGTTAAGAATATCAGTAAATGTTAAATAATGTGAAAATTCAAACATAATTCTTTATCCCTCAATCTAGTAACTTTTAGGCTTCAAGTATAAACAAGATGGTTTGTTTATTCAGGAATTAAAGTTTAAAAATTTATTTAAGTAAAAATAAGTTTGGGAAATTCTCTGGAAGCCATAAGAACAGAAATGTGTAAGAATTGTCAAATTTTCAAACATCATAATTTGATGTTCCAGGTTTAGAATCTGGAATCTCATTCAAAATAAAGATTTTTAAAACTAAAATTCAAATTTTTAGACTAAGGTTGAAGGAGCAGTCCTGGAATGAACTTAAAAGGGAAAATTATGACTTTTTGGTGATCCATGTGGGTGTGGAGGTAGGGGTTCTTCCTGGAGGTGGAAGAGTGATCGGTGATGGTGGGAAAAATGGTTGGATAGTGATCGTAGTTCGGGGTTGAGTATGATTGAACTTTGAAGTTTAGAACCCTAAATTTTATCTGGGTGGTGTTTTGATTGGTTCGACCTCCTCGGTGGATCGAGTGCTACTTAACTCAGGGGATTGGAAGTAGATGAGACGACGATGGAGTGACCGGAGGCGCAGGCGTTTAGATGGTCGGAATTTCTTGGACGAGGCGATGACAGGTTTTGGGGTTAGTGTCGTTCTGTTGTTCCAGGTTTGGGGTTGAAGTCTCGAACTCAATTTCGAGAGTTGGAGTTCGATCTAATGATCGTGGTGTGACGATTGAGTGTTGGACGATGTGGGAAGACCACCGGAGGTGGCTAGAGATGTTCAACGGCACCGTGCATGTGCACGGTGCACTGTTGTTCTGATGGTCTTGGTTTTAGTTTGTTCTTGAGTTAACTTGTGTTGACTCGAAGGGTTGGGTAGTTTTTCTCAAGACAGTTTGATTTTGGCCCGAAGCAAAATGGTAAGTGGCTCGTGTATAAGGATTTGGTTATAGGTTTGAGAAACCTGTAGTGTTTTGTTCTAATCTTTTTTTAATAAAAACTGAAATTTAAATGTAAAGCAAGGTTTTAAATAAGTTTTAAACCTAGTTTATAAATCTGGAATTTCGAGTTTAAGTTTAAATCTCAATTTTCAAATAAGATGAAGTTTTTAAAATTTGAATTGATTTAACTACTTTAGAAATATTTAAGTGGTTTGAATTTTAAAAATAAAGTTTAAAAATGTAGGCAGAGTTTTGAAATCTAAAGATTTATCTGAATTCAAATTTAAATATGTATTCTAGTTTTGAAATGTAGGAAATTTTAAATTTAAAATGATTTAAACAATTTGAAATGTTTAAAGTGTAATTCAAATTGATTTGAATTAAATATGAATTTGGTTTTAAATCCTTTTAAACTTCTTTATTTAATGAGTATTTCTTTAACTTGTAAAATGAAAAGGTTTTAGGAATGTGTTTTAAACTGTGTTAAAGAAAATTTGTACAATTTAAAATGAAATTTGAAAGTAAATTTAAAGTAAATTGTTTTAAAATACTTTGTAAATGATAACTTGATCATTAATAAGAACAAAGTTTGATCTTAAAGTAAATTAGAAATTAAATGATTTGTAGTTCATTAATTTTTAAGGAAATTAAATGGATAATTAATTAATTTAATTAATTAATGTTTTGGATTAATTAAGTAATAAAAGGTTTTAATTAAATAATTAATGATTGAGATTAATTAATTAAGGATAATTAATTTGTAATTAAGGATTATTAATTAAAATATTAATTAAGAATTAAGAATTAATTAATCAAGTAATTATGAATTAATTAAGTTACAGTTAACACTTAATTAATTAAATAATTAAAGGTTAATTAATTGGTTATTAAAGATTAATTAATTTGAAATTTAATAATGATTAATGTAAGTTAATTACTTTAGGAAAGCAATTAAAGAATTTTTAATTGTTAATGATGTTCATTAACTTGTGATTATTTAATAATTAATTAATGTGATTAATTTTTAATAATTAATTAGATTAATTAATTTATGATAATCAATTATGAAATTTATTTAATTTTAATTAATTAATGGAAGTAATTAAGGAATTAATTACTTATTGTAATTAATTGAGTTAATGTGATTAGTTAGATTAATTAATTAAGTTTAATTTTAAACACCGGATGATTTGATAAATAATCCCTTAATGTAATTAATGAAGTATAATTACTTAGTGAAGTAATTATTGATAATTATTGGATGTAATCAGTGGAAGATAGTTTAATTGTGGAAGTAATTTGGATTAAATTACTTAGTATAATTAATCAAGAGATTAATTAAAGATAATTAATTAAGGAGTAATTAATTTGATAAGTAATTAAGGATAGTTAATTACAGAATGTGATTAATCAAAGGTGATTAATAATTATGGTTTAAATTTAGATTAATTACTTAATGTAATTAATTTAAATAGAATAATTAATTAAATATAATTAAGGATCATTAATTAATATAATTAATGATGTAATTAAAGCTTGACTAATTGTGACGACCTAGAATTTCTAGGCAATTGAAATTGGAATATTTAATTGATTTTAACTATTAAAAGTTAATTTCTTTACTTGAATTTAAATATAACTATTTATTTGATAATTAAATTATTGAATTAAATAATTTGAAGTTGGGTAAAATGTTGAATCTGGAGTTTTAAGCCTGTTAAAAATAATTTATAGGCTTATAAAATTTATATTGATAGTGTTGAGGATAATTAAGGTTTTAAAATTTAATTTAACACTGATTTGTTCAGTTTTAAAAATATATCGTTTAAATTGAAATTAAAAATAGCATTCCAAGGCACAGTCTCGGAATTCGACGAAACTAGTTCCATTGGGTCCGTAACATTGAATTATTATTGGATTTCAAATTTCGTATTGATCGAAGTTGTTGTGTGAGCATACGATAAGTAAACGTGTTGAAAATTAAATAAACTTTAATTGATCAAATCAATGTCATCGGTGCCTTCTTAAACATGCTTCCCTTTTAATATTCAGACCGAGTGTTATAGAAAATAGGATATGATGCTGTGGAGCTCAGAAGACGAGCTGGATGACGATACGTACTTTCGTACTTGTTTATATATATTCCACTATGTTGAGTAGCTGTGTATCCAGTTGTATGTTATTGATGTTGAACTATGATTGATGTACTCTGATGATGTAATATATAAACAGATATATTTGATTTTTGAGTAAAGATTATTTATTATCTATTATATTTTATTCCGCTGCGTTGGTTAGATTCTGATGTTGTCTTCTATTTTTTTCTTCTACCTCTTCTTCTTTAACCCTGATGGTTCATATTTCTGTTCAACTTGAGTTGATTGATGTAGAATAGTGTTGACTCAAGGGGTATGGATTTACGGGCTGTTACAGTGGGTATCAAGCATAGGTTGGTGATAGCCTTGGCTCTGGTGGGAATTACTCATTTAAATCAGAGTCTGTAGTACTCTAGAATGAGTTTGAGCGTATTAATAGACATGAGCGCGTATTTGTTAGTGAATATAAATTGTTTTAATATTGTGTTGATTGGTTTATTGAGTGGCATATGAACCTTCGTCGGCACAGTCTGGACAACTGTATCGAAGTGGTTTCTAAACACTTGAATAGAATAGTTTGACACGGTATTGTTTTAAATGTGGGTGAATGCAATAATTTTACCCAAAGATATATTTTGATATAAAGAGTAGTTTTGTAAACCATTTTAGCTAATATATGGTTGCTTGGATGTTAGAAAGAATAATATTAAATTATTATCATTATTAAGTGGAAATTTAACTAGAAATTGAAAATGTAACCAAAGGTTAAGGAAAATAAACTCATTTATAAAAAGAAATTTATAAATATAAATTATCAACGTGATTTATAATTTGAAATATGAACAAATGGGAATTTTATATTAATGAATTATAGTTAAAATTGATTTAAGAAGGATTTGGAAATTTAAAATCCCGGAGATTTTGGAAGTGTTTGTCGAAGTGTTTTAAAGATAAATAATAGCATTATCGTTTTAGAGATATTTCTGAAAGGAAATTTGTTTAAAACGGATTTTGAAAGTGATATAGCATTGAAATCACTTGGATTATTGGGAAATAATTCTTATGATGACGGCCGCATCATCAGTATTCATTTTCGAATTTCTAAGTAACGGATTGCTGCCAAATTGATTTATTCAGAAAAGCTAGTTATTTTTGAAATTTCAAAGGAAATTTATTGGGGATAAAAACCAGGATTGGTTTAAATTTTTGAGATGTGTGATTTGAGATGTTGGGGATTTCAAAATGATTTGAAACCAAAAGTCGGGTGTTTAAAATCTTGATGAGATAGGTTGTAAACTTATAAATCGAGATGATTTTTAAATCAAGAGGGAAATATGAGCTTTGAATGTTGGAATTTAAATTTAAAGTGAAAATTAAAAATGAAATTAACTTGGATTGAGAAAGAAAATTGAATTGAATTAAATTAAATAAATCTGAGTTAAAATAGAGTTGAATTGGAATAAAAATTCAGTTGAGTTATTGAATGGAATTAGATTCTTACCTGAATAAATGGAAGTAAGTTAGATAAGAAATAAGTTGTAATAAATAAATTAGAATAACTTGTAAAAGAATTAAAAATCCATGGAATAAAAAATATCCTTGGATTATAAATAAGTGTAAAACTCGAGTTAAAAATAAAAGATGAATATATTCAAACCAATGAATGGAAATGTGTAAAATAATAAGTTGTGACTTATAAAATTGGAAAGTGGAATAGTAAACCCAAAATAAATATTTTTGATGAATTGGAAAATAAAATAAAAATCAAAACTTGAATTATAAAATAAACTGAACTTAAGAAAATTTAATGAAGAGATTTTGAGATTAAAATCAAGTTCTGAATCATAAATAGGGTGAGAACTAATTATATAATAAATTAGTTAATAAAATGTGTAAATGGAACCTAATGTGGTTAAATAAAAACTGAATTGTGAGTTAATAATGAAGTTTGAAAATAAAACTCAAGTTATAAATCAAATTCAACCTGGATCGTTAGTGAAGTAAATGTAATTGAATTGTGAGTTAATAAATTGGATGGTAAATTAAAAGATAATGGTGGAATCAGAACTGGAGTTATTAATTAAAATTCGACTTGAAGTTAACAAATTAAATATAATTAAAAATGATGCTAAATAAAAGAAATTGGATAAAAGTGGTAATGGTTTGAATTGCAAATAAAATCCAAATAGGTAAAAATACATTGGAAATGGCCTTGTTATTAATAAAATAATTTCGGATGAATTGAATCTAAAAATTTAAATTTTATAATAACTAATCAAATAAAATTGTAGATTTAAAATGAGATTTGATTGAGATAGAATTAAGTTGAATAGAAAAGAAGAATTTACTTGTAAAATGGAAATGAGCTTAAGTATAAAACTTGAATAAATTGAAGTAAGTTAACTTAAGCCAAATAGATGGAGGAGAGTTGAATTGAAGTCAACTTAAACTAAGTTTAATGGTATTTGGTTGGATTTAAATCAAGTGAAAATAAATTTTAATCGAAATAATATTCAGTGAGTTACAGATAATATTTAAAGGAATAAAATTCTTAAATAAATAATTGTAAACCGTTTAAATTATTAAGGAAATTGAAATAACTTAGATACAATAAGAAAAATAGAATGTTTTCAAGTTTAATAGAATGGTTTTTAATGAATGCAGATAAGAAATGAAGCGCAAACGAATGGATCATGAATAAAATTAAAACGGAATGTGTCAAGCTAAATAAAATGGTTGTGAATGAATTAAAATAGAAGGAAAAAAATATAAATTGAGTTGGAATCAATGTAAATTGGTTATAAACCTTAAATAATTATTTATTCACATGGGTATCGTAAAATTGCATGGAATAAATTGTCGCTTGATGTAAACGAAAATAATTAAAATTCTTGTAAATTGATATTGAGATCAATTGAATTAAATGTGAGTTTGATTTGTTTAAAAAAAATTGAATGTAAGCATGTGAGTTGTTCACCTTTCAGATTAAGTAAAACGATGTGTGATTTGGTTGTAAGCAATTAAAATGGGTAGTGTATTCTTGCATGTGCTTATGAAAATTGTATAGCATGCATTGTTCATAGAATTCATGTTTTAGCTATGTAAGTAAAGGTGATATGTATATTTCATACTTACATGTTTTATTTGAGTAAGTACAGATTCAGGGAAGTTATTGGGCTGGATTTGATTTCGCTAACTGCTAAATAAATAAGCCGCTTGCTTATAAATGCTAAATAAGGTACGCCTACGCAATAAAATAGGAAATATGAATTGTTTTTGTTTTTTTTCGACCGGGTGGGTCGATGTATATATATTTATATCTTTTGTCAAATTGCAAAAGCTCCTCCGTACAAAGGAGGCTCTGCCAAAAAAATTCAGAAATTTTGGGAGTTAGAAAATTTTGAAAATTTTTGTTAACGACAAACGATTTCAAACTGGAAATCAAAACAAATTAGTGAATGAAACTAATTTAAAATAATGACATGAATTAGTTATAAATGGAAAATAAAATTCAAATATTCAGAGTTGAAGACAAATTGAATTCATATGGAAATGAAAGAATCAATTTGAATAGAAATAGATATAACTAGAATGGTGAAGTGAAAATAAATAAAGGAGCATATAAAATGCTTATGCTAAACTTAAGTAAGGAATGGTGCATTCTCAAATGGAAATTGATATTACAAATATATTCTAAGTTAATATTTGGATGAATAGATATTGACATTGGTAAGGAAGTCAATAAAATGTTTTGAAAGTTGTGATTGGATATTAGTGCTAAGCAGGATATGCAGGTAATACAAAGGGAAAGGAAAATTGGTTTTGATTTCAAAAGATAAATTTGAATTGCCCGACTAAAAATGTATGTTATTTAAATTTTATATGAAATTTGATTGGGTTTTTGGATCTAGCCACTTGGCTTTTGTTTTCTTTTGGAATTTGGGAACGCAGAGAAGCCCTTTGTAGTTGTACCGAGCTAGTCGCGCAAAGGAGACGGTGGCGAAATTTTTCGAAAATTTAGAGAGTTAGAAATTTTTTTGAGAACATTTTGATAATTTAAATTTGGATTTAAATTTAACTTTGAATGGTTGAACAAGTAAAGTTATTTGAAAACTATGGAAGGTTTTGGGAAGTTGGTTGAAGTAATAGTCGGTCTTTAATAAAAGATATGTTACGGAAAATTGATAAAACTATTAGTTTTGGAAAATAGGAATGGGTATTGGACTATTCTTCCAAATTAGTAATTTCGAGGACGAAATTCTTTTAAGGGGGGAGGAATGTGACAACCCAGAATTTTTAGGCAATTGAAATTGGAATATTTAATCGATTTTAACTATTGAAAGTTAATTTCTTTACTTGAATTCAAATATAACTATTTATTTGATAATTAAATTATTGAATTAAATAATTTGAAGTTGGGTAAATGTTGAATCTGGAGTTTTAAGCCTGTTAAAAATAATTTGTAGGCTTATAAAATTTATATTGATAGTGCTGAGGATAATTAAGGTTTTAAAATTTAATTTAACACTGATTTGTTCAGTTTTAAAAATATATCGTTTAAATTGAAATTAAAAACATCCTTCCGAGGCACAGTCTCGGAATTCGACGAAACCAGTTCCATTGGGTCCGTAATATTGAATTATTATTGGATTCAAATTTCGTATTGATCGGATTTGTTGTGTGAGCGTACGATAAGTAAACGCGTTGAAAATTAAATAAAACTTTAATTGATCAAATCAATGTCGTCGGTGCCTTCTTAAACACGCTTCCTTTTTAATATTCAGACCGAGTGTTATAGAAAACAGGATATGATACTGTGGAGCTCAGGGGACGAGCTAGATGACGATACGTACGTTCGTACTTGTTTATATATATTCCGCTGTGTTGAGTAGCTGCGTATCCAGTTGTATGTTATTGATGTTGAACTATGATTGACGTACTCTAATGATGTAATATATAAACAGATATATTTGATTTTTGAGTAAAGATTATTTATTATCTATTATATTTTATCCCGTTAAGATGGTTTGATTCTGATGTTGTCTTCTATTTCTTCTTCTTCCTCTTCTTCTTTAACCCAAATGGTTCGTATTTCTGTTCAACTTGAGTTGATTGATGTAGAATAGTGTTGACTCAAGAGGTACGGATTTGCGGGCTGTTACACTAATTAAGATTAATCAATAATGATAAGTGATTAAAGGTAATTAATTATTGTAATCAATTAAGAATTGATGTAATTAATTATATTTAATTTATTAATGAAGTAATTAAAGGTTAATTACTGTTTTGGTTAAGAGTAATTAATTTTTGAAATTAATTAAAGGATAATTACTTGAATGTAATTAAAAAATAATTAATCAAGGGTGATTAATTAAGGTGATTAATTAGAGGATAATTAATTAATTTGTAATTAATTAATGGATATGTAAGCAAGATTTATATTGATGTAAGTAATTAATTTAATTCACTTTAAATTAATTAGAGATAGAAGTAATTAATTTAGTTCATTTTAAATTAATTATAGATGGTGTGATTATAGATCATTGCTTATATATGAATGGATGATATTGGTTGCCTTGATTGGTTTGAAAACTCAGATTTGAGATAGGTAACGTTGTGTGATATGGATGCATTGGTTACATTGTGATGATAATATGGATTATCTTTGATAATTATAATATGGATTATCTCTTGTGATGATAATGTTAATTATCTATTGTGATTTGTGAATTATCTATCTGCGTGTATATAGATAATTGTATTGAATTGTTTAAAACTCTAAAACAACTTGGCCTTAAAAGATACGTTTTGGATTTCGATGAGACCGGGATCAGGTTTTCAGATTTGGATATCCGAAAACCACATCGATCCGAATTAACGATGGGTCGTGAATCTCAAGTGAAGAGTGAAGACTCGAGTTGTAAGGACTATACATCATTAAAACTCTGAGGGTGATTCCAACATGAGTTTAACGGGGTAGTACTTTCAGATTTGAGATGAAGATTCAGAGTGCAAGGGTTATCGTCGTTAACTCTGAAGGTGATTCCAAAATGAGTGTAACGAGATAATGCCTTCGGTTTCATTCGAACCCGGAACGAACTTGTATGGACTGAATGCTTTCAGAACATCGTCAGGAGGACGATGAGCATTCTAAGGTAGATGTGTTCTATAAAGGTAATCGTGGCCTCAAGCCTCCTCAACCGAGAATGGCTAAAACAGGGGAGGTGCAGCAAGGCTAAGTAGGTCATGCCCAAGTAGGATGAGATTTTCCCCTGTCTAGAAGTCCCTTTTATTTCGTCTTAGTGGGCAGTTGGATATGCGCGCCAACCGCGGGGTTGTCTTGTTCGAGACTATCCAGTAAGGGATGGTTCCGGCTTTGTGTTGCAGGGGATTGGGAGTAATCCTCGGTACGGTGATCTAGGACACGTACTGTGAGGGACGGTACCCCAGTAGCCTTGTCATTGTATGGAACCCAAAATCCAATAAGTGCCATCGATTTTGATTGTATTGCCCACTTTTGTGGCTATTAACTAGAATTTAATAAATGCAACAATTTCGGCTATTTTATATTTACTTGAAAACCCTAGACCTATTATAATATCACTGGATTTCCTATCAAATGTTTTGGTTAGCGTAAGGTAAAAACTTTTTGTTTGCACAAAAAATGGGCAAACACCTCCAAGTCGTATGGTTTAGTTGATTATGTGTTGTTCTTAGTGATTTGGGTGATTTATGCAAATACATAAAATAGATGGACTAAACTGTAAAAAGACACACAAATTTATAGTGGTTCGGCCAGAATGTGCCTACGTCCACTTTATATGTTATTCTCCTTTTCTGTTCAGATTACATGTATAAGTACAAAGCTTTGATTACAAGTATCTGAAAGTTGTTTGAAAGTTTTATCCGTGCTTGAGCTCTCAAACTTGTCCGCCATTGTTGTACCCCTGCCCCTCTATTTATAGAGTGAGGCTGAGGGTAGGGATTCTGGATGTATATAGCTGCCGGTGGGCCTAGGCTGAAGCAATCTGGCCTGGCAATGTTGGTCTGGTACTCCTTGGTCCGGTAGTACGTTGGTTTGGTGGAGGTTGTTTTGGTGGAGGTTGGTCCGGTGGTGGCCTTCCCTGCTTCTGGTCCGGTGGTGCTACTTTGAGTTGGTTCGGCAGACACTTGGAGGACGAGTTGGTTCGGTGGTAGATGGAGCAGGATGGTTCGGCAGTACATGGAATATGTTGGTTCGGCAGGCATGGGACGTAGGTTGGTTCGGTAGTGGATGGTAGAGGAGTTGGTTCGGCGGTGTTGGACCGGTTGAAACACACCCAACACTTGCCCCCCAAAGTAGGGCATGTGCATGCAGATGGCGTACTTTGTTTTAGCTTGGACATCCTCATCCGGTCTTGTGTGCCGAGCCAGTTGGTCCGGTCGTTTATATTTTTCCTAGAAGTACGGGCCGAATGTTTTTGTTATTCCTTATCAGCCGAACCAAACCCTTGTCTTTGCTGAATCGAACTCTTGTCTTTGCCAAATCGAACTCTTGTTTAGCCGAATCAAATTCCTATTTCTGCCGAACCAGGTGAGACCCTCTTGCCGAATGAACTTCGTGCTTGAGTTACCGAATGAAACTCTTATTTTTGAATTGCCGAATGAAACTCTTATTTTTGAATTGCCAAATGAAACTTGTACTTGAACCACCGAATGAGAATGGGAAAGATAAGTGCCGAATGAACTTTTAGGTTGGGACAATTGAATGAACTCGGGGATTTCGAGTGCTGAATGGATCTTTAGCTTTTTATGTTTCGATTTATGAATGAAATTCTAGACTGTACGCACTTGCTTTTTACTTCCCTCATTCTAACGACGCACTTTTTGTGTTTGCAGATGTCTCGTAAAGTCGAAACTCGATCAGATAAGAGGAAATTTATGGACAGAAGAGAGTCCCCCGTTGTGCCCCCGTCCCAGCCAGAACCTGGACGACAGGGACCCACCCTGAGATCACTAGTGGATGGATATGGCCCTCAGGAGCTCTTGAACTCTCCTCCTGACTGTTTTCCTAGCTCCCTCAAGGAGAAGCAGCTTGATGTCATTTCTCGTTCTTTCGGGATTGATAGAGCACACATGGTGCTGCCAGGGAATAGAGTTATGTCGTATGACCCTCCTAAAGGTTATTTTGCTTACAGCAGGTACCATTGCATGTGCGGGGCCATTCCCCCGATCAATGCTTGGATAGTCAGCTTCATCGCCTATTTGAAGGTGGCCCCTTTTCAGCTCCAGCCCAATTCTTATGCTATCTTGGTGAGCCTATTCATCATTTTCCAAATAAGATATGGGCGTCCCCCTTCCAACTGGAAGATCCGTTATTTGTACAACTTGAGGGGCTATAAGAAGGGGTCTCCATACATCAGTTTGGAATCGGACGTATCCTTCTAGCCGATCCTGGACTTATATTCGAAGTTCAGCATGTTCAAGAAAGAATGGTTTTTCGTCAGGGATGACTCTGTTTCTATCCGTCGTTTCACCTCCAGCTGTAAATTGAAGCTTATTTATAATTTCCGTTCTGACTGCAATGCTTTTCCTTATGTATTTTCATTTCTTGCTAGCGACAGGTGGTTTTGCAGTCGTGGAGAACAATCACCTGGTTCAGATGGCTGCGGAGATAGAAGCCATTCCGGGAAGGGAGAGGTCAGCTTCTTACCTGATCAGGAATGCTACTCTTCTGCAGCACAACATGATTCTACCACGTCAGTCTGTGGTCAAGCAGAGAGACATAGCTGAGGAGAGGGCTGCCAAAGCCAAAGGAGGGGCCACGACAAAGAGCAGCAAGAGGAAACCCTTCTCGATACCTCCAGTCGTCGGGGGGAAGAAGATCAAGAAATCCGATGGACCCTCCCCTAGCACATGTCCAGATGTTCCGAAGGAGGAAAATGTAGAGGAGGAAAGAGGCGAGGAGGAGAGTGGAGGTGATGGAGAAGGTGATGGTGGTGATGGTGGCGAAGGACAGAGCGGTGATGGCCCCGGGGCTTTGTCTTCTGGGCAAGCAAGGGAGATCCAAGAGTGGACAGATGATGCTTTCCCCCAGGCTTTTGAGGGGTTGGAGGAACGATCGGCCTTGGTGGAGAAGCCAAAGAAAACTGATAAGGCCGGGACTGGGGTCGGTCCATCTTCCGAGAGCATTTCAGCTAGGGCAACTCCGGCGATTAAGATGAATTTTTGACTCCTCTTTTAACTTCACATGTTTCTTGGATTATAGTCCTACGCATGCTTGTAACACTTGGTTTTTATTCCAGGGACGGGTAAGGCGGCCAAGGCATCGGACATTCGGCACCGCCTCGAACAATTCAAACTCCTCAAAGCTTCCGCTAAACCAAAGCCTCCGACCAACCGTTATGGGGATGTAGTCGGCTACCGTCCTCTTCTCGGAGTTATTGAAGAGGATATTCAAAAGAAAAGGAGGAGGCGCTCCTTATTCGAACCTTCACCTAGACCTCATCCCCTAACCCAGCTTATTCATGATATCACGGGGGAGGATACTGAGTTCATACCCTCTCCGCATCCATCAGAGAACCCTACCGTTACTCATATGACCGTCCCGGCTTGGCTCGTAATCCATTTGCGGGTCATCCAGATCTAGATCCGGGTTCTCATGATATTTCCTTTGACGAGGTTACTGGTGATCAACTTCTCCCTCGCAATCCCATGGCAAGGGTGCTTGATAAGGCCAAGTCTCTGGACCTTGATTTGCTTACTACTCGGATTGTAACCATGGGGGATGAAGCTAAGGCAAATATCGACCGAGTTACTGAGGAGACTAGGAAGTTGATGGGGCATCATGCCCGATTGGTCAAGGCCGGGGAGGAAATTGGTAGTGCCAACATAAGATTGCGGTTAGTGGTTGCCGACCAGGCCAAGCAACTCACCGATCAGGCCATCCAGATCTTTGAGCACGAGTCTGCCTCCAGACGGCTAAAGAAAACCATGGAAGAGGCTAGCAGAGCCGAGCTGCGGAAAATGGAGGTCGTCTGCAAGGAACAGATCGATATGGCCATTGCAACAGTGGACGAGGTTCGGAAAGCGGATCTCGAGCAGGTAGAGGAGTTATCTGGGAAGCTTGAAGCCGCGGGCTTGCTCAAGCTAAGCTGAAGGAGGAGATGGAGGCGATGAGGAAATCCCTTCAGACTGACTGCTCGCGATACCGATCGGAGAGGGATGCTGCCGTTGCAAAGCTGTTGGCTTCTGAGGTCCGAATGAGGGAGTTTGAGGAAAACGAGGGGGTGATGGATGAGATGCTCCAGGATATGTATTTCCGTACTTGGAAGCAGGGCAACTTATCCTGGATGGATGATTATCCTCGGATCATGGCCAGGATTTATCTCCGGACTCTGGAGGAGGCCAAGACTGATGCGGATAAGGAGGTTGGTATGGCCTTCAGGATGGATGTGGTTACGGCCCAGTTCACTAAGGAGGATAAAGTGGCGGTGAAGGAGGGCATGCGGCTGCTTGCTGCCGAGAAGGTAGGTGTATAGTTGGGAGATGATGATCAGGGAACAGATGCTGGTAAGTCTTCCCTTTTAGCCTTTTCATAGCTTTGTTGCTTATTGTTTATTCAATAACTTCTTTTCCTGAATTGGACAGGCGGGACCTCTGAGGCGCCAACTACCTCTGGTTAGCATGCTGGGGGCTCTGATCCGGCAGTTAAGTAGACCTCGGAGGGCCAGCAGGATAGAAGCGAGACCCCGATGCAGCCGGCTCCTTGGCTTGATCTGGACATTTTTCAGCTTACTTGACATTGCTGTCTATGTTAGTCTTAAAACATTAATGTAATTTTCGGGCTGTAATTATGTAACGAACAACTTGATCTTTGGCATGTGACTTTATAACATAAGCTGATTTTGCCGTGTTTGAATGTTGTCGTTATTTTGATGTGTTTCATAAAATATAGTTGTGCATGTGTTAGTGATTCAGTTGTGTTTGACGCTAAGTTTTTGCTTAAAATATAATTTTGTGTCTTGCAATGTCAGTGTGATGTGCGTAGAAATTATAGTTACATATTTATGCACAAGAGAAGAAAGTACCGCCCTTCAAGTTTTTGCTGTAGATGGTAGCTTTGAATGCCTTGTGTAATCGAATATGGAATGCAGCTGAATGACCTGCCATCCAGCTGTGAGTTCTTATTCCCATTAGCGAGTGCCTCTTATTTTGTGTCATGTACTTTAGTGATCGTTATAGAGGATAGGAAGAACGTTTTTATAAATAAAATGGAAATATAAGAAATAGTAAAACTTCCAATCACGGAAGGCCTTCGATGTGCTTGAGTTCGTGGCAAATGGGTTTTGTAGTGACTTTCCCTAGCTGTGGGTTTTGGAGACATTTGTCACCCATCTTACGCCTCCGCGGGGAGTTTTCTTTTTTACCACAGCCGTACTTAAGACACATCGGAGCCGAGATCGCGCACAGTAACTACCCGGGCCATTATGGCCCGTAATCGTGGGTATTATTCGACTTACCGTGGCCGGCTAGCACGGGTGCCGATCGTCAACTGTGAACTGCCCCTGGCTGGCCACACCTTATGTTGGGGCTTATAATCTGTTCGTAGTTGCCGGCGAGCCGAACGCCGTAATGAGCTTCCACGGCTATAGTCGGCCTTCTCGGTGGCTTATAATCGGCTCATTACAGTTGGCTTTGAGGGCCGTCGCAATCAATGAGTTAACCCGCAGCAGAGGGATGCTGGAGCAAAAGTGTCTCATTGGCGAGGGCATAGATTCGTATAGTACCTGTTAGGTCTTGTCCAGGTAAGGTTGTGCCGTGAAGTGTCCAGAATGGAAATGCCGTTATACAGGATTTTGTTCAACAGAAAAGGACAAAGCTTAACAAGCAGCCAAGATATAAAGGAACAAGTTAAAAAGAGACAAGATTTTTAAAGTGGTTCGGCACGAAAATGCCTACGTCCACTGATTATCTTTGTTAATTCACTTCATATGGGCAGTACAAGTTAAGAAAAGTATCGACGAAGGTGTTGGATGTTCCATGCCCTCTGGAATACCTCTCCGTCCACTGTTGACAAAATATAAGCTCCATTGTGGAGATCTTTATGGATTACATAGGGTCCGTCCCATATTGGATCTAGCGCTCCGGGGCGCGGGAAGATCCGTTTGAGGACAAGATCTCCTTCTCGTAAGCTGCGGTGCTTGACATTGGAGTTGTATCGTGCTGCCACTTTTTGCTTGTGAGCTGTCGCTTTAAGTGCTGCATCATTTCTTCTCTCTTCAGTTAGGTCCAAAGACATGTAGGAGTACTGCATTCTCTTCTGGGTTGTAGTGGATCCTACGGTGGGAAGGCACTACAGTTTCAACTGGGAGCATGGCCTCCGATCCGTATGCCAAAGAGAAAGGAGTATGCCCTGTTGATGTTCTGAAAGACGTGTGGTAGGCCCAAAGTGCCGTAGGAAGTTCATCCACCCAAGCGCCTTTTGACTTTTCAAGCTTCTTCTTAATCAGAGTTTTGAGAATTTTGTTGACAGCTTCGACTTGTCCATTTGCCTGGGGATAAGCCACAGATGAGAAGCTTTTGTGAATTCCGTGCTCTCAGCACCAGTCGGCGAACTCCTCGCTGTCAAACTGAAGTCCATTGTCCGATATGATTTTGAGCGGAACCCCGTACCTGTATAGAACATTTTTGATCAAGAAGTAATAACTTTTGCTGAAGATATTTTATTTAAAGGTTCCGCTTCCACCCATTTGGTGAAATAGTCGATTGCCACTATAGCATATTTGGCTCCGCCTCGGCCCATCGGCAGTTCGCCAATCAAGTCAATTCCTCATACCGCAAAGGGCTAAGGACTGGTCATTTGAGTAATCCCATTTGTTGGTAGTCGAGGAATCTTAGCAAATTTCTGACATCTGTCGCATCTTTTGACGAAGTCTAAGGCGTCTTTGTTTAAAGTGGGCCACTAATACCCATATCGGAGTATTTTCTGCGCTAAGGTCTGCCCTCCAGTGTGATCTCCGCAACTTCCTTGATGGATGTTGGATAAGACTTCCTTGGCTTCCCTTCCAGCGACACACCTTAATAAGGGGTTAGAGAAGCCACGCCGATAGAGGATGCCTTCTTGTATTGTGTAGCGTGAAGCTTTCCTCAAGATTTTCTTAACTTCGTTACGCCCGTCGGGCAGTGTGCCATCTTGTAAGTATTTCTGGATAGGAGTCATCCAAGTTTCTTCTTCGATTGCAGCTATCAGATCCTCTTGTTCGAAACTTGGGGCTAGTTGTTTTTAGATGGCTACTGTTTCGGAAATGGCGTTGTTCTTCATGCTAGCTTGCTTTGCCAGTTCGTCATCCTCTCGGTTCTCCTCTCGAGGAATGTGTCTGATTAAATAGTGGTCCAATTGATCGAGTAGCAGCTTGGTTTTCTTTATATATGCTGTGAGTCGTTCTCCTCGAGTCTGGAATTCTCCCAGTATTTGATTTACAATAAGTTGAGAATCACTATGGAGACATAAAGAACCGACTACAATCTCTAGGTCAAGTTCTAATCCGGCTATCACTGCTTCGTATTCTGCATCGTTGTTGGTGGCAGTGAATTCCAACCTCAGAGCATAGTGCAGCTTCCTTCCCCTGGGAGTGATTATTACAATACCTGCCCCCGAGCCTTGTTCGTTTGATGCTCCATCTATAAAGAGATTCCACTTGATGTCTTCTGCTATTTCAGATGGCTCCTCACCTTCGTTGGTAGTGAATTCGGCAATGAAGTCGGCCATGGCTTGTCCCTTGATGGCGGTGCGAGGATGGTAGGTGACATCATATTGACTTAGCTCAATGCACCATTTAAGCAGTCGCCCGGAGGTGTCGGGACGATGTAGTACCTGTCTTAGCGGTTGATCGGTTAAAACTCTGATGGAATGGGATTGGAAATAGTGTCGCAATTTCCGTGATGTAATCAGTAAACAATATGCTAACTTCTCAAGTTTAAGATATCTGGCTTCTGCCCTCGTGAACCTCTTGCTTACAAAGTATACTGGCCGCTGCGCGCGGTTGTCTTCTCTTACCAAAGTGGCGCTTAGAGCATGAGATGACACGGCAAGGTATAGGTATAGCTCTTCGCCTTCATTTGGAGTTGAGAGTACTGGTGGTCTCTGGAGGTGTTCGATTAGGTTGTGGAAGGCTGCTACGCATTCGTCAGTCCGTTCGAACTTTCTCTTGTCTTTCTATATAGCTTCGAAGAAGGGGACACACTTGTCAGTTGCTTTAGAGATGAATCTGCTCAGGGCGGCCACTTTCCCATTTAGGCTTTGCATTTCTCTTCGAGTGGAAGGTGTTCTGATTTCTTTCAGAGCCCGGACTTGTTCAGGGTTCGCTTCAATTCCTCTGGCATGGACGATGAATCCTAAGAACTTTCCTGATGATACTCCGAAGGAGCACTTTAGAGGATTCAGCTTCATTCCATATCGACGAAGTACTTGAAACATCTCGTCCAGGTGGCTTACGTGATTATTGGCTTTTCTTGACTTTACTAGCATGTCATCCACATAAACTTCCATGGTTCGTCCTATTAGTTCCGCAAACATCTTGTTGACGAGGCGTTGATAAGTTCCTCCAGCGTTTTTAAGTCCAAAAGGCATTACTCTATAGCAGTACAATCCCCGGTCAGTGACGAAACTAGTGTGGTCTTGATCGGGGGCGTGCATAGGAATTTGGTTATATCCTGAATATGCGTCCATAAAAGATAAGAGTTCTTGCCCGGCTGTGCTGTCTACAAGCTGATCGATTCGAGGGAGTGGGAAGCAATCCTTCGGGCAAGCGACATTTAAGTTAGAGAAGTCAATACACGTTCGCCACTTCCCATTAGCCTTCTTTACTAGTACCGGGTTGGCGATCCACTCTGGGTAGATGGCTTCTCGGATGAATTTATTGGCAAGTAGGTGCTTTACTTCTTCATCGAGGGCTGCTGATCGTTCTGCCCCCATGCTTCTCTTTTTCTGTTTTACCGGCACCCTGGTAGGATCGATGTTCAGCACGTGGCATGCTACATCTGGGGAGATTCCTGTCATGTCAGTGTGCGTCCACGCAAATATATCCAAGTTGTGGCGGAGAAAATCAATGAGTTGATTCTTCAATTCTTCCTTTAGCTGAGATCCGATTTTCAATAGTCTACTCGAGTCGTGTTTGTCTACAGATACAAACTCCATAGTCTCTGCAGGCTCGGCGGTAGCCTCCTCCTCCCCGTTCCTGGGGTCTAATTCGTTGAAAGGATCACTTGCTATGCTTCCAGGTTTTTTGTGCAGAGAATAGACTCTGCATTCTTCCCTTTATCCTTTCTGCGGTTATTGCGAAGTTCAGTTACATAGCAGTCTCGAGTAGCGTCTTGATCTCCCTCTACCTCCCCTATTCCATTGTCTGTTGGAAACTTCATCTTCAGGCACCATAGGGCCAAGACAATTTGGAAGTCAGATAGGGCTGGTCTTCCTAAAAAGGCATTGTAGGCCGAGTGGTTTTCTATCAGCACAAATGTTTGTTTCCGCACAACGGAGCGGGGATGGCTTCCTATTTCGACAAAGAGGTCCAGTTGCCTGAGGGGCATTTTCGCATCCCCCGTGAAACCGTGCAGTGGCTTGTTGCTGGGAGACACATCTTTCATTGACAGCTTCATTTTGTCAAAAGCATGCTTAAGTAGGATATTTACTGAGCTGCCGGTGTCTACTAGAATTCGAAAAACATTGGCTGGACTGAACCAAGCAGAGATGACCATAGGATCCATGTGAGGGTACTTTCTTCCCTCTAGATCACACCTACTGATGTGATGTCATCATTCTCTTTTCGTTTCGGGTGGCGTTCTTCCATAACAGAATTAACGCAGCCTTCATCGTTCCTAAGTGACTTACCATATCTTTCCATCTCTACCCAGCTTCTGTCGGCGATGTGTGGTCCTCCTGATATGGTATGGACCACTATCTTCTCTTGACTAGAGCCGCTGGTGTTGCGATTTCCTCCGCCTACCTCTGGGAGGGGTAGCTCTGGGTTCTCATTGGCAGGAGTTGAAGTGCTGTTCTATAACTTCCACATAGCGCTCCAGCCTCTTCCTTCTGATGTGTTCTTCAATTAAGTCCCGGAGGTGATGGCATTCATTTGTGTCATGCCCATGAGATTCGTGGAAACGGCAGAACTTTCCAGACTTAACTGCGTTATCTGATTCCTTCTTGTGTGGGGGGCGCTTGTATCTAACTTCGTCTTGGGTGGCCAAGAAGATGTTTTCGATTGTTTCATTCAAAGGAGTGTAAGAGTCAAATCTCGGTCCTGGCCTATATAAACGCTTTTCTCCCTTCTTGCCCCCAGCACTATCTCTGGAGTCATTTCTTCGAACGTCCTTTGCTACTGCGGGTGTGTTGCCATGAGCTGCCTTAGTTTGTTGCGCTGTCTGCCTTTCAGTAGCAGCGTCTTCAAGTCTCATATACTTCCCGGCTTCATGGAAGAAATCGGGTAAAGTAGCTGGTTTTTCTTTCGTTAGTCTTCTAGCAAATTTAGTATCCGGATGCACACCACTGCAGAGGGCCATTAGGATAAGTTTCTCATCGGCATCTTGGACTGCGGCTGCCGCGGCATTGAATTGGGTTAAATATTGTTGCACCGTCTCTCCATGCTTCTGCTTGATATTAGATAAGGAATAAGCGTCCTTGGGTTGCTCCACATGAATGCGGAATTGGCTGATGAATTTTTCTTTCAACATTTCCCATGAGCTGATGGATCCTTGGGGTAGATGGCAGAATCAGGAGGTAGCTAGATCTGCCAGGAATAGGGGAAAGCATTTTCACAACACTCCTTCTGTTGCTCCGCTAATGAGCATATGCTGCGTGTACCTCTGCAAGTGTACAACAGGGTCAGAGGTTCCCTTGTAAGGTTCCATTGTTGGCATTTTCCACTCTCGGGGGGGATGGCAACTTCAATATTGCGGGTGAAAGGGCTGGTTACCCTAGCGCCTATCCCTCGATCTCTTTGATCCCGTCGGATGCATCTCTGAACAATCATGCCATCCTCTCATCAGAATATGGAGCAGATAGGAATGAGCTTGGTTCTTCCCTGCGGGATCGATCCCGTCCCGATGACCTGTAGGGATGGTACTGCCTATCACTCCTAATATTTTCCAGTGGCCGTCGTCGGCTTTCCGGGTGCATGCCAGGATAAGCCACAGTTGGCCCTGGCCTTGATCTTCCCCTGTTGGGTTCTGTTTCGAGCATTTCTTCGGGGTCAACTTCGGGCTGGATTCTAGCTCGGCTCCGTTCATTGGCGTTTCCCTGGTTAGGCAGCATGACAGGCTCAGCCATATCCGACCCCCGCCTGGTACCTCCACCGTTGGGTTCAGTTCCAAGTGTTTCCCCGGGTCGGAATTCGGGCTGAGTCCGGGCTTGGCTCCTACCATTGCTGTTTCTGTTGTTATCCTCTTCGAAGAAGAAAGATCTTTGTCGCCTTCCAGATCCTCCTACTGGGATTCACCCCATGATTCGGCGTTGCGATTAGATTCTTCAGCATCCCTTAAGCGTGACATGAGTTGGCCCACCAAGACTTCTAGCTGGGATGTGAATCGGTTAGTTATTTCAGCCACAACCCTGTCCAGATCTGCCCTAGTAATTGGTTGCTCCGTGGCAGGGGCCGTTGCATTTGCCTGATTTTCATTTGCTGTTGGAACGGTACGATTCCCTTGATCTGTGATTACTGGATCTGGGATACTGCTAGTTGCGATATTCTTTCCTTTGCTACCATCTTTCCTTTGCCTGGGAGGCATGTTTTCCAAGCAATGAGCGATGCTGTTAGGAAGAAGGTTGAGTAGGAGAAGCTGAAGCTTCTAGCTCGAGCTCTCAGTGAAAGCACCAAAAATGTTTGCACAAAAAATGGGCAAACACCTCCAAGTCGTATGATTTAGTTGATTATGTGTTGTTCTTAGTGATTTGGGTGATTTATGCAAATATATAAAATAAATGGACTAAACTGTAAAAGACACACAGATTTATAGTGGTTCGGCCAGAATGTGCCTATGTCCACTTTATATGTTATTCTCCTTTTCCATTCAGATTACAAGTACAAAGCTTTGATTACAAGTATCTGAAAGTTGTTTGAAAGTTTTATCCGTGCTTGAGCTCTCAAACTTGTCCGCCATTGTTGTACCCCTGCCCCTCTATTTATAGAGTGAGGCTGAGGGTAGGGTCCCTAAATGTATATAGCTGCTGGTGGGCCTGAGCTGAAGCAATCTGGCCTGGCAATGTTGGTCTGGTACTCCTTGGTCCGGTAGTACGTTGGTTCGGTGGAGGTTGTTTTGGTGGAGGTTGGTCCGGTGGTGGCCTTCCCTGCTTCTGGTCCGGTGGTGCTACTTTGAGTTGGTTCGGCACACACTTGGAGGACGAGTTGGTTCGGTGGTAGATGGAGCAGGATGGTTCGACAGTACGTGGAACATGTTGGTTCGGCAGGCATGGGACATAGGTTGGTTCGGCAGTGGATGGTAGAGGAGTTGGTTCAGCGGTGTCAGACCGGTTGAAACACACCCAACACTTTTCAATGTTTATGTGTGGGAAGTCTTACATGATACCTTTTGTTTTCAAAGGTATTTCAAAGTTAAGCAACATTAACCTGTTACTCACACCAGACCCATGTCTGACCCAGAGTTTATTTCTGTTTTTCATAAACTCTTGGATACTCAAATTTTTTATGAGTAGCCAAGGGATTCAGGTTATCTTTGATGAATGGTAGAGGAGCAATGGAGCAGGAGGCTTCAGTATTGTAGATATGTTTAGTGTTCTGTTGTGTTTGGTATCTCTGTGTTTTCTTCGAGTTGTATTGAGTTGTATAATTAGACAGGTGTTTATAACTGTCTTGTTTGTGATGTATAAGCTGTGTATCTCTGATAGATGTTGTATATGATACTATGTAATATCTTATGTTATTAATATAATTTATTCGTTCCGCTGTTGAGATTCTGATGTTGTTTCTTCTTTCTTCTCTTTCTTTCTCTTTTTTATCCCTTTCTTTCTTATTAATAATGCGTCATTCTATGGAGTTGAATGGCGGGTCGTTACATATTCTCTGCAATAAACTTCGAAAACAGTAAATTAATGGCTTTCTCCTCTAATAATGAACCTTCTACACCTACTTCTCTTCATTCTAGTCCTTTTCAAAGTTCTACACATGTACGAGTCATCAAATTACAAGAGAAGATGAAAGATTTGCTTCAATTGAAGATATTCAAGTGATCAACTGCGAATGGCTAGAGAACAAGATAGGCAAGGAAGAACCCTTAGGAATTTACAAAAATTCCTTATGGATAACCACGCCAATCCCATTGCCATCAAAGAATCATCCCAAGGCATGGATTTTGAAGAAGAAGAGCCTCTAGATAACCAAAAGAGGATCAAGAAGAAGCACAACCTCTGCCGAATTCGGATGTTCATATGGACGAAGACAATGGCGTGATTTGCGTTGGCGAGGTCCTTTTTTACGCTAATGGAAATTTGGTCGAACAACGTGGAAACTATCGTCTCCACTATCCAAATTGTTTGGTCCATAAATCATCAATAGTTAAGGGTCCCCGTTAAGCTTTTTCGTTTTTCTTGATTGTATATTGGTTTGTTAATTTGTATATAAGTGTTATCTTAATTAATGTTCTTCTAAAAACAACCTTTGGTGTATAAAATCTTAAATTCCATTTAACTTAGGATGTTATATTTCACTCATAGTAGTTATTATTCTTATGTCATATGTTTGTTTATCCCATTTTCTATTAAGTTCAAGGTTTATAGGTTATTTTTTGTTGATGACAAAAGGGGAGAAGTTATATAAAATAATAGGCTTGGAGTAAGGTGGAGTAAAGGGGAGTTGGTGGTGTAATCGAAGTGGTAAGTATATTTTATAAGGCTGTCATCATCGAAAAGGGGGAGATTGTTAGGAACTGGAGATAGTGGTTTTGATGACAACAATCTTTGTGACATATGTTATTATAACTTATATACTAACATTATTGTCTAGAAATATATGGATGTAATTACGCAGGATATATATAAGGCAGGTACTGATTATTGAAGGCTGTACAGTATAAAGATCAAGAATGAAGAAATAAAGTTGAACATTCATGAGTATTAAGATCAAGATTTCAAGATAAGTGTCTAGTTTTGTTAAACTTCATAATAGCATGGAAATCTTCATTCCAAATTTCATTTGAGATGGAACCCATTTCAATCTTCTTAGTGGCTTACAAACCCATGACAAGTAGCTTACAAACCTATGACAAGTGGCTTACAAACCCACGAACATCCAGGTTTTGTACAAATTCTCGAGTCTTGACGTGATGAAATATTCTGTAGGAAGAAGCTTGCAAACATACTTAAAAATGGTTTTTCAAAATGTTTTTCAAAACTACTTTTCAAAATGTTTTAGCTTTAAAAATTATCTTTTCAAATAATTTTCAAAAAGATGTTTTAGCCTTAAAATATTCTATGTTTTTGTTTTTAAATAAACTCTTGTTTAACTTCATTTGTTTTTAAAACTATCTTCTGATTTTTAAATATTCTTTATAATATATATACTTGAGATTTAAAATCAAATTTATATATACATTATAAAAATATACTTTTCTACTCCTCTTTATTTTAAAACATAGGAAAATTAGTTTATTTTACTCTAGAATCATTTCATCTTGTTTTCCTTTCAATACCATTTTCAAAACAGACATTGTTTTTAGCCAAGGGATGTCGACATCATGGGATACCCCATGTCGACATGGTGGCCATTATATTCAAAAGTTTCAATTTTCAAAAGAAGTGTCTATTCATTTAAATCTCTTCACGAATGGTTATGACCGTTACTGTTCTATAAATAGCCTTCATAAACGAATTTTTTAACTAACTATTTTCTTATTTGTTTTCACTCCTTCTTCTCTACAAATCCATATTCTAAAATTTTCATATTCTTAAGATCGTGCCGAAATTCTGTCGAATTCTCGAGTGAATCAAATTAGAATCTCATTCTTATTTGAATCTCTGCCCTCTCTCGAAGATCAAAGTGCTATTCGAAGTTATAAGATCAATTTGTAATCAAAAGTTTATCGAGTCTCTCTATAAGGTGTGGTTGTGCTTAGTAATCAATTGGGTGATCTTGTGTCGTCAATCAAGAGAGTTTGCCCCGGACTTAGAGACATGAGGACACCTCAAGGCCTTTAGAAATTGAGGATTGTAATCTCTACATTGGTATAATAAACATCTGTATGAGGTGTTTGCCTTGGTGCAGGAATGGACATAGGGTAACTCCGAATCAGCATAAAATCATGTGTGTTCTTTCCTTCTACTGCTTTTTATTTACTTTCTACATCTACGTTTGATTCTATGCTTGTTCTGTGATTAAGTTCTGCATTTGTTTGTGTCATAATGTTAATTTAGTCCATATAAGTCTTAGAATCCATTAAACACTATTCATCCCCACTCTAGTGTTAAATTAGCCTTAAGATCCTTAATCGGCACTCCCTTTCAAATGTAACCATCACAAAATAATATACCGAGCATAATAAATTCTTACTAAAACCATCAAAAACACGCATCTTCAATCAGTACTCCTTGTTATACGTTTCTCTTTTAGATATTCAACATGCTTAAATGTATTCAAAGATTTTATTTTTGTTATTTGTTCCAAACATTCTACTATAAACTAAACTTTATGTCACTCAGGACTACTCTAAACTTCTCCATGACTTTGATAGTTAAAAGTACCAATATAATATATGGATAATATTTTAGCAAGTTAAAAAGTATGATGGTTCATTTTAAATTGGGTTGAGCTACGAAACAACAAATACAATTTGAATTATGCCCAAAAAAATCCAAAGTAAAACAACATAGCGCAATGTACAAAACAATTACAATATATTACTTAACCATATAACTAGTGCATTATTGACAATAATAAAATCTAAAGTTGGTATGCATATGAGAAAGGCTATACTCACCATTTCCTAAATTTCACTGTTGCTTTTATATGCAACAGTTTGTTATGCTAGGTCATCCAATTGCCAACACATTATTTGATGCTTGATCCCAAAAATAGTACTAAACCTTGTATAAGAACAAAAAAGGCATGAGTACTTCTCAATGGCTTAATGGTACGAACATGGTTAAACTTTCAAATGATACATCGGTTACACCAATAAATCAAAAATCATTAATGCAACATACAGTTAGTCTAATTTTTAAGCTTATCATAGCTATATAGAGTTTCACACACATACTGAAACAAAAAGAAAAACATTAGATAAAAATCTTATAAAGCATACCTTGGTCAAAGAGTGAAATGCTTATCATATTGTTCTTTCTTTCATCAAAGAGGCTTTTATCCAAATTAACCCAAATCTTAAGGTAATATGCACCTCCATATATATTTAAACTACACAACCAAAAAGGATATATAAGAACTCATGAATGAGATGTGTAGTGCAATGGATAAAAACATTAGGTTGTAATATATATGGTGTTTTGTTAGCATCACATAAATAATTCTATCATTCATTGTAGTGCTGACAGTCCAAATATTCTCAGTAATTTCATCGAACAATCAGAGTGCAAATTCAAAGGTTGCAATATATATCCTAAAGCCTATACAATAAGACCGGTTGCTCCATTAAAACAACTAAAGGAAACAATATGCATATAAATAACAGTAAGAAGAGGCAAAAAAGAAGATTATAAAAGCTGGACGTAGATGAAATGTATCCATTTTTTCTTTCCAAAGCGATTGTCGGATCCTAACCACAGCCTGGGTTTTTTCTATTTCTATAAAATAAAAATTGATTAAATTAGTGGCTAAATAAGAAATGGCTGTGAATTTGAAAAAGTAATGTAAATACACAAAATTAATTGATAAACTGAGAGTTAAAGTTGAGTATTTATCGAATCATATACTAAATTTTGTATCTTCTATCCTCGAACTAGAAGCGCTCCCCCGTAGCAATCAGATGGATATACTTGAATAATAACCGTAGTCACCGTTTCATATTTTTGATTCATTCGGTAGTTGATTTATAAGGAATAAGGTAAAAAGAAAATGAAGAAAGAAAATAAAAGAGAAGTTGGAACGTGAGGAAATACAAACTCAGATTGAATGATTCTGGAGATAGTGGGTTTCGTAACGACTAATCATGGCATGATACAAATAACAAAGTTGCCACTAATATTGAAAAATATAATGAAACTGCTATAGGATTATATTTGGCAATATGTAAAAGGCTTCACTTTGACTTGGTTGACTAAGTATTTCCTTTATATACAAGATATAACAAGGAGGCAAATTAAAGTAAATCAAACTTAAAGAAGAATTTAGGAACAAAGTTGTTTTCAAGGAAACCTACAGAGGAGCTATTGATTTGAAGTCCATTATTTTTAGGTTCATATAAAGGTGAGTGATTAAACCCACTCACGCAATGCTAAATTTTCTAATGTTAGTTGAATCGAAATTATGAAGTGATTAATTATATTGATTGTTGTTTGGAAATTTAATTTGCCATTTGAATTAATATTTAATTTGAATTGATAGCAAAATTGAATTAATTTTTTAATATGAAATTGATAAAAATTGTATTAACCTTTTGATAGTGAAATTGAATAGCTAGTTATACATCCAACATTTGATAACTAGTAATTGTTGTGATGTATTAATTGATTTGGATGTTGATTGCAATTGGATGTCTATTGATTGATTATTCGATGTATGGTTGTTATTTATGTTGAAAAATACCTATTATCACCCTATAGTTAATTGTAATCATATAAATCTTTATATTGATTATTTAAACACTGAATAAGGATACAAAACCTTTGGATTCCTTATATCGACATGTGAAAAAAAAATTGTATGTTTACATTTACTGTTGGTACCATACAAATGATTTTTAGAAATAAATTGTCGTTACCTTGTTTGAAAGTTTTCAAATTTAAATTTTGAAACCCGGAGATATTTTCATAAGTTGAATTTTGAATGTGGCAAATTTTCGTAAATCAAATCTCTTAAACTCTAAAATTTATATTTAAATTTTTTCGTAAATTTGTAAGTTAATAGAATGGATCTATTGTGAAACTTTTGTATTTTGAATATGAAAATAATAACTTTTCTGGAAAATTTGAAACTTTAAAAATGTAGTTATCTGCATTTCGTATTTCATCTGATATTGATTTGACTTACGTTAGAATTTTTAATTCTGACTCGAGTGTTTTGTCTTTTAATTATGCTCAGGTCAGCTTTAGTATTTCAGTGTTTAAAGATATTATTGCTTGAAGATGAAGATGGAGTGTGAAGACCGTATTTATTAATATTATTCCACTGCATTACTTTATTACATCTGTTAAATGTATAACCCTTAAGATATTGTAAAATGAATTCATTGTATATTGTTAAACAGCTTCATGAATAATTAATATATTTTTGTCGTTCCGCTGCGAGATGCTTATATCTATTGTTTTGGGCTGTTTGAGTCAGACATATGTGGTTTATTGTCGAGTTACATCATCCAAAAAGGTGGTCGTCACACTAATTCTCCTATTAACTAAACTAACAGAGTTAGGGTAAAGATCTAATTTTAAGGCATAAGTGCTCAATATAAGTTAGAAAGCTATTGTAGTCACTAAATGTGGATTGCATAAATCAATATATTCTTTAGTTTTGTAATATAAGATTAAACAATATTTCTTTTTCTTATACAAATGATATGAGAATAAGAATAAATTAACTTTAAATAATTGGTTTTTATATCTAACGAAGCTTTTTACATATCCTCTATTTTCCACCATATCCTAACTTTATCCCCGCTTTTTTTGCACCTCCACCGATATGGAACCGCTAAGCACTTTAACTGCACAAGACTATACCAACCACAATAAGGCCTGAGCTAAAGATAGCTTCCCTTAACTAGAATTAATCGGTTGGTGGATGCAACTAGTGGACACAAACTGCTCTCGTTTATGGATGCATGCTCAAAATATAATCAGATAGCTATGTGTGAGCCGGATCAAGAGCATAGTAGTTTCGTAACAGATAAAGGCTTGTACTATTATAAAGTTAAGTCGTTCTGACTCAAAAAAGCTAGAGCAACCTACCAAGATCAGCAAAAATGTTTAAGTATACATAGATGATATGTTGGTTAAAATTGAAGGCAACATCAAGTCACATATAAGATTTGGGGGAGACATTCGAAGTCCTAAGGCAATATCACATGAAGTTTAACCCATTAAAGTGCACTTTCGCTATTCAGTTGGGTAAGTTCCTAGGATATATAGTGAGCGCTCGAGGCACCGAAGCAAACCTGGAAAAAAAATTAAAGCCATAAGGAAAATACGAGTCCCTGTAAAGTTGAAAGATCTTATGAGTCTAAATGGCAGGGTAGCTGCACTGAACTGATTTGTCTTCAAAGCAAGTGATAAATGCATACCATTCTCTGATTAGGTAAAGAAGTGGTGAAGTTTCAAGTGGACTGAGGAGTGCAAAGCTGCATTTCAAGACCTAAAGTTTCATCTAATAAATACTCCCATACTTTCTAAACCAGTTACAGGTGAGGACTTGTATGTATATTTAGCTGTAATTGATAAAGCTGTTAGTGTTACAATGATTCGAGAGGATGAAGGAACTCAAAGACCCATTTACTTCACAATAAAGTGTTTGTGAGGAGCATAATTAAATTATTAGGTCATTGAAATGCTATCCTACAACTTGCTCCTCACAGCAAAAAAGCTATGGCCCTATTTCTAAGCACATCCCGTCAAAGTCCTCATAGACAAACCACTAAGTTAAGTACAGTAGAAGCTGGAGACATATGGTTGCTTGTTGAAATGGGGGATGGAGCTCAACTAATATGATATCACCTACTACCTGAGAAAAGCAATCAAAGTTCAGGAACTAACAGACTTCGTTGCGGAATATACACTACTAACCAAGCCCCAACCAAAGGAAAAAGCATATACCCAACGGTTCTAGCAACTATTTTTGGATCGAGCTTCAATTGAACAGGGGGAAGGATTTGGACATGTGATGGTTACTTCAGATAGGCAAAAACTGAATGGAGCAATACAGCTTGGGTTCAAGGCAACCAATAATGAAGCGGAATATGAGGCACTCCTTGCATAATTAAGAATGGCTTGGGTAATAAAGGCGACCTATATAAAAATTCACAGCAATTCCCAATAAGAAAGAGTTGTAAATCAAGTGCAGGGTAAATATCAAGCAAAGTAGCCAAGTATGTAGAGCTTTCTAAAAAATTATTATAGCGGTCCAAACAACTTGGTATAAAGCAAACTCCACTTTGAGAACAACTCTTATGTCAATTTATTAGCCAAGTTTGCAAGCACAAAAATGGCAAATGAAATGAAAGCCATTTCTATAGGACATCAGGCAGAGCTAAGCATCACAAAAGCTAACCAAATACTAGTCGTGACCCGAACCCAATGAACAGTGATCCAAGAGGCCCAGGACCAATAAATAGAGGAAAATAGGAGGCACCGGTCGAGCCCACGCTTCAGCAAACCGTAAAAGTCACTTGGATGACCCCATCAAACAATTCTTGTTGGACAGAATTCTACCTCAAAACAGAAACAACACTAGAAAAATAAGATATCAGGCTCTGTACTACTCCTTCTTTGATGGAATATTATACAAGGGAGGATATTCTAATACTTATCTAAAATGTGTTTCCAAAGAAGAAGGAATATTGTAACATCCCCCACTTAGAGGCCTAAAATTAATGGCTACGGATGCTACAATCTTCTATTGTTATTAATCCTCGGCGACCAAATACGGTAATGTTAGATACATTGATATAACAGAAACACATAGATATGGAAAAAATTTAAAATCGATAAACAACATTCTTATTCCATTTCAAAACATTTCAAATTCATTACATAATCCCAATATGAGAACCACGTTCAAAGAAAATATAATTGCTACAACATACACCAAGAGCAACATATGAAGATGCCCCCTTGGATGATCAGAGTATATATAGCCAATTAAACAACTTTGCCTTTACAACAACAAGCAGCGGAATCAAATAAAACTCTAAGTAGCTATCATGCTCCTACATGTCTCCAGAAGCTTATTCATCTAAAGAGGTACCTGAAAACTTCAACTCTCAAACTACTCAAAATCAATTGAGCACCCGAGATTTTAAGGGGAAAACATGAACTTCAAATTAGACATAAAGCCTGAAATGAATAATGATCTACCATCTCAAACTATTTAGATATCTAGTGAGACCACGCCGCTTAGCAGAATGGGTTTTCCTCTTACTGGTATCCCATCCAAAACATTATAAAACCATTTACCGTGCTCCTGCATCCATAATGGTTAAAATATGGTAGTTCAAAATAATATGATGATATGCAAACAAGTAAATCAATTTTGGATTTCTCATTTCCATTCATTTTGATTATCTATTTCAGTTATAGTTTCTAGGATTACTATTAACCTACTAGTTTTCATGGGCTGGCTAATAACCTATTTAATGTTTTTGGACTCTCTGTCCAATTTCATAGTTTTCATGGGCTTACTGTTAACCTGTTTAAATTTATGGACTCCCTGTCCTATTTCACAGTTTTCATGGGATCACTAAGAACCTATTGGCCCCTTTCAATAACTTGACTTTCTCATGGATTCTCTCTAAACCTATTGGTTACCCCAATAACTTCCCTCTTGTCCTAGTTTTCATAGGTTGACTAGGAACCTATTGACATCTGCCAATAACTTAATCCGGGTATAGTTTTTATAGGTTCACTACAAACCTATTGGCCCATACCAATTACTCAATCTAATCATGGTTTTCATGGGTTTACAATGAACCTATTGGCGTCTACCAATAACTTTTCCTAAACGTAGTTTCATGGGTTTATTATGAACCTGTCTATCTAACAATTTCTTTGGTTAATATTCTGGAATCTTACATTCTAGTCTGTCTGACCTTCTAGATGCAATTATACTCGTTCAGGAGTTAATTTAATTTATTTTCACTATTGGATCAACATAACTGGTTATTCTGCCCTTTCTCCCCAAAGTATAGTTATAGGTCCATTACAATGTGAATACAAATATATGAAGAACTAAACATAATAACATAATTACATAATAATACCAACACCTGTGGTTTAATATCTTTGAAATCATTTTATATTAAAAATGGTTGAACCCTTTAACCTATTAATCAAGGAAACTTCTTCAAAACTCCATACTTAAAATCATTTCGAAACTCTTTTATTATGTCATGGTTTTCCTTTAAAATGAGATAGGGTTATTTGTTTTGAAGACTAAGACTTTCGAAACCTTTAATCATTACTTTTGAAACCATTGGAAAACTTCCTTTTGAAAGCATTAAAATTTCCTTTTCAAAACTCTAGGCACATGCCTTTCGAAACACTTTAAAACCTTTTTACGAAACCCTTCAATTGTGTTAAAGTGAAACCAAAAGCTTAGCTTCGAAACCATTTGAAAGTGCCCCCTTTTGAAAACATTGAAAGTACCCCTTTCAAAACTATTGGGTTTATCTTTAAAATATCTTTTGGGTCAAAGTGAATATAAACAAAACTACCTCTATCGAAACCATTCTTTATCATATTATTAAAGTGTTGGGGAAAAATTTGATGGCTTCGGAGCCATCCTTTCGAAAGCACAAATTATTTAGGCAAAACACTTAAAGGTTAGCTTCAAAACCCCTATCGAAGCCATTGCCTTCCAAAGGAACCCCTATCGAAGCCATTGCCTTCAAAAGAAACCCCTATCGAAGCCATTGCCTTCAAAACTATTAACCCATGTTGATAGCTTTTAGAAGTGGCTTGGTACAGGTTTAAAATAAAGCTACCTTTCGAAAGCATTAATGACTTCAACACACTCGTAAGGCCAAAAGAATGGCAGAAGGGTTTCGACTTGGTCGAGCCCACCCCTTTCGAAAGCATTGGATTTAAAACTAAGTAACTCCTTCGTAAGCTACAATTTAAACATGAGGCGGCAAACCTTTTCAAAAGCAATTTAGAAAGACCCCTTCGAAAGCATCTGTTTCAATTTCTTCGAAAGCTTTTAGAAATACAAGGCAGGCGCTTATCATTTGAAAGCAAAACATAGGTTTCGACCCCATAGGAAGCAAAGGTTTCGATACTATATCTTCTGCCTTTCTTTAATCCACTTTGTACCAACATTGTTGATACCATGTGTAATGGTTCCGACTTAGCTGGAGGTTTCGACTTGATCAAAGGAGGAAGCTATGAGTCGAAAGCTGCTTCAAAAGAGGTGAAACCCACTTTTTTGGGTAAAAACTAATTAATGTCAATTAAAGCTAATACTACCTAACTAACCTGCCTACTTGTAAACATGTGATTGGTTACCTCAACTTTTCAAATTCTTTTACAAAAATAGCTGCCGCATAATTTAGATCTAAACAAGGATTAATCTAGCAAATAAGCTCTTCCTTGAAACAAAATAATTAAATCATTTTGGTCCTCCTTTCAAAATAATTTAATTCTCACAGTAAATCACTTAGAAAAAATCCCCAAAGATCATAGAAATTCATTTTTAATATGTTGTCTAACATATCTAAATTTCAGACCCAAATTATCAATATAATTCTTGAAATAAATTTATAAACTCAATTAACCATATTTTCCTTTAAAAATTCAAAATTAATTCTCCATAAATTGAAAAATTAGGGAAATTAAAACCCAAATCCAAAATCATGTTTTACATAACATATAAATTCCACATCGCAAAAAAAAATCGCTATAATCGGTTTTACCCATAAAATCATATTTAAACATAGGTTTTGATCCCATCAGAAGCAAAGTTTCGATACCATGTCTTCCGCCTTTCTCTAATCCACTTCATACCAACATTGTTGATACCCTGTGTATTGGTACTGACTTAGTTGGTAGATTTTGACTTGATTGAAGGCGGAAGCTATGAGTTAAAAGGTGCTTCCAAAGAGGTGGAACCCACTCTTTTAGGTAAAAACTAATTAATGCCAATTGAAGCTAATACTTTCTAACTAACTTGCCTACTTGTAAACGTGAGAGTAGTTGCCTCAACTTTTTAAATTCTTTTACAATAATAACTGCAGCATAATTTCAGATCTAAACAAGGATTAATTTAGCAAATAAGCCCTTCCATGAAACAAAACAATTAAATCATTTAGGTCCCCCTTTCAAGATAATTTAATTTTCATAGTAAATCACTTAGGAAAAATCGCTAAAAATAACAAAAATTCACTTTTAATATGTTATCAAACATATCTAAATTTCAGACGCAAATTCTCAATATAATTTCTGAAATAAATTTCTAACCCAATAAACCATATTTTTATTTGAAAATTCATAATTAATTCTCCATAAATGGGAAAGTTAGGAAATTAAAACCCGACTCCAAAATATGTTTTACATAACATAGAAATTCCTTATGGCATACGAAAATCATTATAATCAATTTTACCCATAAAACCATATAAAATCGTATTTAAACAATCTTGTTCAAATCAAACATGTTATGATCCAAACATATCATCATCCAAATCAGCATAAAAAGGGATTTAATTTTAAACCCGAAAATAAATGATCATAAAACAAAATAGAGATGATATAGATTATTATTCACCTTGATTCGGATAAGGAGATTGAATTAAGATTAATTTTCCCTAGCTTGAATCCTAAGTTTTACTTGAATTTTTCTTCTTCTTCTTTTCTCCTAGTAAGGCCGTCTCCCCTCTTTTCTTACGTTTGTTTTTTTTCTAAAGTAAAGTGGATGGTTAAGGCACAAGAATATAAGGGTGATGGAAATATGTTACGACAATTACCCTAATACCCTTGTGTTAATTAATCAACATGTATAAACATTTGTGTCCCGTTTATTTAATTAAGCTCAGCCTCTAGGTTTATTTCTAATCTCAATCCCCTTATCACTCTAATTATTTACATTATTCTATTTAATTTATCTAATTAAATTTCTTGAATAATGTTATCAAAAATTAGGGGTGTTACAGGCTCCCCTCCTTAAGCAATTTCGCCCTCGAAATTCAGTAAGGACTAAATACTAAATATAGCAATCATCTATAACAACTTCTAGCAACCATACTAGTCTACCTGACTAGCCACTTTCTATATAAATCTAATAGACATACCTTCAAAGCAGATCAGGATAAGTATCTCTAATCATGTCTTTTATCTCCCAAGTATAGTCCTTATCGTTGTCATTTCACTGAACTTTTACCAACTTTACCGTCTTGTTCCTCAGCCTTGTCTCATCTCTCGCTACAACCCAAAATGGTTGTCTAAAAAAAGTTAAATTTGGCTCTACTTTCAAATCTTCCAACCCTGTCGGAGGAATAGTAGTCTCCGGATCATGCACATACTTGCAAAGATGAGACACGTGGAATACATTATGGACACCTGCCATACCGCTCGGCAACTCTACTCTATATGCTAGCTTTCCAATCCTCTCTGTAATCTAGAATGGACCAACATATCTTGGTGCCGTTTCCCTGACTTTCCAAATTGTATCATACACTTCATCGGTGATAATTTGATTAAAACCTCATCTCCAACTGAGAATTCTAGGCCTTACACCTCTTATCTATGTAACTTTTCTGTCTGAAATGAGCTTCCTTCATCCTTTCTCGGATCAACTCAATCTTCTTTGTCGCATCTCTAACCAGATCTGGACCTAAGATTAATCCGTCTCCAACCAACATGCTGGTGATTTGCATGGCCTTCCATACAAAGCTTCACAAGACGCCATTCCTATAATAGTTTGATAACTATTATTATAGGAAAACTCAACCAAATGTAGGTGATCTTCTCTAGATCCACCAATAGTTCAATACACAAGCTCCCTATAAGTCTTCGAGTATCTTAATGACTCTCTCTGTCTGCACATCTGTTTGAGGGTGATATATAGTACCTATCTTGAGCTTAGTGCCTAACACATCCTGTAGACTCTTGCAGAATTCACTAGTAAACAAAGCATCTCTATCGCAGACTATACTACTAGGAATTTCATGTAGTCTAACTATGTCCTTCATGAACAACTTAGTCAAAACAGGTGCCGTCATGGTTGACTTAACTGGAATGAAATGGACACTCTTGGTCAACCTATCCATTATAACACATATACTTTCATTTCCTCTATTTGACCTTGGCAACCCATCTAGAACATCCATGGATATCGAATCCCATTTCCAAACTGAAATCTCTAAAGGTTGAAGCCAATCACTTTACTTCTGATGTTTAGCCTTCACTTGTTGAAAGTTTGCACATTGCCTAATCCACAAGCCAATATCCCTCTTTATACCATCCCAATAGAAGCTCCTCTTCAATCTTGGTACATATTGGTCTCTCCAGGATGAATTGTAAATTTGGATTGATGATATTCTCCAAGAACTTCTTTCCTTACGTTCTCAACATTTGGAGCACACAATCATCCCTTCTTTCTCAACCATCCTCTCTGGTCAAGACTAAAACTATTTAGATCATCGATCTCAGTTCCATTCTCAAGCCTTTTAATCCTCTCGGCTTATAATGGATCCTCCTTCTGCTTATAAGCAATCCTCTCGATCAACACTGGTCGAACTTCCAAACTGGGCAACATGGAAGTACATTAACTAGAACTAGCAGTCGATCTTAACTGCAAACTACAAATAGTCAATGCCTCTAAACCCTTCCATTCTACCAACATAGCTAACACCACAATCTGATGCCTTCTGCTAAGAGCATCCCTACCTTATTTCCTTTCCCAGGTGTATACTCTCCACCAAATTCATAAGCATCCAAAACTCCAGCCATCACTACTATCTCATATTCAACTAATTCTGAGAGAATAAATACCTTAAAGACTTACGATCTATGTATAGCTCAAATCTCTCCCCTAAGAGATAATGTCTCCAAATCTTCAATGCGAAGATCACTATAGCCAATTCTGAATAATGAGCGTGATATCTCACTTCATGTGGTTTAAGCTATAGTGAAGCATAGGAAACCACCTTACCCTTCTACATCGACACATCTCGTAGTCCAGTTCCACATGCACCGATATACACTACCAACCCTTAGTTTCCATCTAGAAGTACTAACACGGGTGCATTGTTCAACAAATCTTTAACTTAAGGAATGATTCCTCCCATTTGTCGGACCGTACATACTTCACATGCTTCTAGGTTAACTTATTCAAAGGCACTGCTATCCGTGAGAAATCCTTGATGAATCTCCAGTAATAGGAAGCAAGTCCAATGAAACTTCTAATCTCAATCACCATCTTTGGTCTCTTCCAATTATTAACAACTTTGATCTTATCTGGATCGACTGACAATCCCTTCTCTAAAACCACGTGACCAAGAAACTCAACCCCTATCTTCCAAAAACGACACTTGGAAAAATTCGCGTTTAGCCGATGCTGCCTCGGCGTCTCAAGCACCACTCTAAGATGATCTTCATGTTCCCTTTCATCCTTAGAATATACTAAACTATCATCTATAAACACTAGCATGAACCTATCTAAGTACTCTTGGAAAACTTGGCTCATCGGATCCATGAAGAAAGAAGGTGCATTCGTTAATCCGAATAGTATTACTAACCATTCATACGGAACGTACCTAGTCTGAAATGCTGTCAAAGGAATACTATCCTCTACCACCCTTAACTGATGGAATCCTGTCGCTAAATCCAACTAAGAAAACACTCTGGCTCCGTACAACTGATCAAATAGATCATCAATCATTGGCAAAGGATGCTTATTCTTAATTGTCTTTTCGTTCTACTTAAGATAGTTGATACACATCCTCAACGACCCATCTAGTTTCTTCATGGACAATGTGGCCACTCCCCAAGGCAAACTGCTTGGTCTGATAAAATTCCTTCCCTCTAGATACACTAGCTGCACCTTTAATTCCTTCATCTCAGTTGGTGTCATCCTGCTAGGTGGTCTACTTATAGGTTCAACTCCTAGCTCAAAATCTATCTGAAACTCAACAGCTTGTTTCGATGGTAGTCCTATAACCATTTCAAAGACATCAACAAACTCTCTTGCTACTCGAACCTGACTTAGCTCTTCTCCTACTTCCATAGCACTTAACATAGCACAACCACTCTAGTCGGAATTCTCCACTGAGAATATGATTCGGTTATGACTATCAGGGAGTTTTAGTGATCTCTCCCCATCCTGGAAAAATATCCTAGCCTCATACTTACTCAACCAATCCATACCCAAAATGATTCTGAAATCTACGAAATCGAAAACATACAGATTGCATGCAAACATATGACCTAACAAGTCTAGTTCTAACTGGTCACATCTTTTAATGCCCAACCTGATCATAGTTGAAAGAACTTCACACCTTTCTTTTCCGCAGCCTCTTCCCCTTGCCTAACAGACACTCATGAGCATAATGACACCTCTGGTCACACTTGAAGCAAATTAAATCAGCCTTTGCTTTCTTGGCAGCCTCTCCCTTCAGGGCTCCCATCTTTTAAAGAACTTTCTCTTCTTTCATTGAGAACCCTGAGATTATACTGGCATCTCTCTAGCACAAATAGCAAGCATCTCCTCATGCGAATTTCCATCTCTACCACTACATTACTAGGATCAGCGAAGATGTGGCAGGGTCGCCCTAGAAATCTCGAGCCTCGGTCCCCTAATGAACCTCTCATTCCTCCTGATGACGGTGTCTATAGTATTAGATCCATAACGGGACAACTTATCAAACTTGGTGGCATACTCAACAACCAACATCTCTCCCTGCTCCAGATCCAACAATTTCCTCAGCATCGCTGATTTAGCAACCTCGGACATAAACCTCTGTTAAAATCTCATTCGAAAATCAACCCAAGTCAGTTCCTGCTCCAGAATTCCAACACTTACACTGTTCCACCAATGAAGTGCAGACCCTTGCAACTGCCTAGAGGCTAACCTTCTCTTCTGCTCATCATCTAAACCCAGATCAGCAAATATTCTCTCATAATGCAACAACCAATTCTCTACTTCTATGGCATCCTCCGTTCCCATAAACGGTTTCCCACCAAGATTAGTGTAGTTTCTACTTAGCTTAGCATAGTTATTCCGCACTAGAGCCACAGGATTAACTCCTCCTACATTTCCAGCAACTCCAGTAGCTGCTCCAGCTTGCATCATACTAATGAAAAACTGATACATTTCCACCATATTCATTGGTGGATTTCCAGCACCCACATTGGCATCTGAATTTTGGTTGACATTAGCCTATTGACCCGGAGTCTTCTTGGTGGTCAAATGTTTCCAGTGGTTATGGTGCTTCCTCCATTGAGATTTCCTCTTCCGTTTCCTGCCTCCATATCTTCTTTCTCATAAATATGCATACGAGCCTTAGTAAGATACAAAAGAACGATCTAAGAGAGAGGGGAATACGTACTTATATATATGTATACTTATAGAAAATATAGGTATGTTACTATAACGTTAACCCAAGCCCGATCTTACTTTCTGATTCATTGGATTATGTTTGAAAATTGTTTAGGTTTAAATTTCTTTTAAGTTTCATAAACCTATGCTCTGATACCAATTTGTAACATCCTCCCACTTTGAGGCCCAAAACTAACGGCTATGGATGTTGCAAACATCAATAGTTATTAATCCGACGACCAAATACGGTAATGTTAGATACATTGATATAACAAAAACACATGGATATGGAAAATTTTAAAATCAACAAACAACTTTCGCATTCCATTACAAAAAATTTCAAATTCATTACATAATCCCAATACGAGAACCACGTTCAGAGAAAATATAATTATTACAACATACACCAAGAGCGATATATGAAGATGCCCCTTGGATGATCAAAGTATAAATATGCAATGAAACAACTTTGCTTTTACAACAACAACACAACGGAATCAAAATAAAAGAAAACTCTAAGTAGCTATCATGCCACCAGCACGTCTCCAGAAGCTTATTCTTCTAAAGAGGTACCTGAAAACCACAACTCTTAAACTACTCAAAATCAATTGAGTACCAGAGAGTTGAAGGGGAAAACATAAACCCTGAGTCAAGCATAAAGCCTGGTATGAATAATAATCTAGCATCTCAAACCATTTAGATATCCAGTGAGACCACGTTGCTTAGCGGAAGGGGTTTTCCCCTCACTAGTATCTCATTCAAAACATCATAAAAACATATATTGTGCTTCTATATCCACAATTGTTGAAACATAGTAGATCAAAATAATATGATGATATGCAAACAATTAATCAATTCTGAATTTTTCATCTCTATTCATTTTGACTATCTATCTCAGTTATATTTTATGGAGTTACTCTTAGCCTATTAGTTTTCATTAGCTGATCAATAACCAGTTTAATGTTTTTGGACTCCCTGTCAAATTTCATAGTTTTCATGGGCTTGCTATTAACATATTTAATTTTTTAGACTCACTGTCCTATTTTATAGTTTTTTTAGGATCACTGGGTTCTCCTTGAACCTATTGGTAACTCTAATAACTTCCCTCTTATCCTAGTTTTAATGGGTTGACTAGAAACCTATGACATCTGTCAATAACTTAATCCAGATATAGAGCTTATGGGTTTACTACAAACCTATTGGCTTCCGCTAATAACTCAATCCAATCATAGTTTTCATGGATTTATTATGAACTTATTGGCATTTTCCATTAACATTTCCTAAACAACTTTTCATGGGTTTATTATGAATCTGTCAACCTGAAAACTTCTTTGATTAAAATTTTGGCATCTTACATTTTGGTCTATCTGACCTTCTGGATGCAATTCTAATCATTCAGGAGTGAAATTAATTTATATTTACTATTATGTTAACCTAACTGGTTATGCCACCCTTTCTCCCTAAAATATAGTTATGGGTCCATTATAATATGATACATATATATATGAAGAAGTGAACGTAACAACATAATAATACCAACACTTATGGTTTATATCCTTGAAATCATCTTATATAAAACTTGGTTAATCCCTTTAACCAATTAATCAAGGAAACTTCTTCAAAACTCCATACTTAAAATCATTTCAAAACTCTTTTATTATGCCATGGTTTTCCTTTAAAATGAGATTGGGTTATCTGTTTTGAAAACTAAGGCTTTTGAAACCTTTAATCATGACTTTCGAAACAATTGGAAAACTTCCTTTCGAAAGCATTAAAATTTCCTCTTCAATACTCTAGGCACCTGCCTTTCGAAATTTAAAAACTTTCTTTCAAAATCTTTCGTATGTATTAAAGTGAAACCAAAATGTTAGCTTCGAAACCATTTGAAAGTACCCTCTTTGGAAACCATTGAAAGTACCCCTTTCTACAATATTGGGTTTATCTTTAAAACTTCTTTTGGGTCAAAGTGAATATAAACGAAAGTTCCTCTTTCGAAATAATTCTTTATTATATAAAAGTGTTTGGGGCAAACTTGATGACTACGAAACCGTCCTTTCGAAAGCACAAATCATTTAGGTAAAACACTTGAAGGTTAGCTTCGAAACCCCTATCGACGACATTGCCTTCGAAACCATTAACCCCTTTTGAAAGCTTCTGGAAGTGGCTTAGTATAGGTTTAAAACAAAGCTACCTTTCGAAAGCATAGATGACTTCAACACACTCGTAAGGCCAAAAGAACGGCAGAAGGGTTTCGACTTGGTCGAACCCACCCTTTTCAAAAGCATTGGATTTAAAACTAAGTAACTCCTTTGGAAGCTACAATTTAAACATGAGGCGGCAACCTCTTTCGAGAGCAATTTAGAAAGACCTCTTTGAAATCATCAGTTTCGATTCCTTCGAAAGCTATTAGTAAAACAAGGTAGGCGCTTAACATTTGAAAGCAAATCATAGGTTTCGATCCCATCAGAAGCAAAGGTTTCGATACTATGTCTTCCACCTTTCTTTAATTCACTTCGTACCAACATTGTTGATACCCTGCGTATTGGTTCCGACTTAGCTAGTAGGTCTTGACTTAATCGATGGAGGAAGCTATGAGTCGAAAGGTGCTTATAAAGAGGTGGAACCCACTTGTAAACATGTGATTGGCTGTCAACTTGTAAACATGTGATTGGCTGCCTCAACTTTTCAAATTCTTTTACAAAAATAGATACCGCATAATTTAGATCCAAATAAGGATTAATCAAGCAAATAAGCTCGTCCTTGATACAAAATAATTAAATCATTTTGGTCCTCCTTTCAAAATAATTTAATTCTCACAGTAAATCACTTATGAAAAATCCCCAAAGATCATAGAAATTCTTTTTTAATATGTTGTCTAACATATCTAAATTTTAGACCCAAATTCTCAATATAATTTTTGAAATAAATTTATAAACGCAATTAACCATATTTTCCTTTAAAAATTCATAATTAATTCTCCATAAATTGAAAATTAGGAAAATTAAAACCCAACTCCAAAATCATGTTTTACATAACATATAAATTCTACATAGCATACAAAAATCATTATAATCGGTTTTTACCCATAAAACTATGTAAATCATATTTAAGCAATCTTGTTTAAATCAAACATGTTATGATCCAGGAATATCATCATCCAAATCATCATAAAATGGGATTTAATCATAAACCCGAAAACAAATGATCATAAAAAAATGGAGATGACATAGATTCTTATTCACCTTGATTAGGATGAGGAGATTGAATTGAGATTAATTTCCCTAAATCCTAAGCTTTACTTGAATTTTTATTCCTTTTCTTTTCTCCTCGTAATGGTTGCTCCCCTCTTTTCTTATGTTTGTATTTGTTTTGTCCAAATGAATATGAATGCTTAAGACATGAGAATATAAGGGTGATGGAAATATGGTGCGAAAACTACCCTAATACCCTTGTGTTGATTAATTAACATGTATAACCATTTATAGCCCATTTATTTAATTAAGCTCGGCCTCTAGGTTTATTTTCAAGTCTCGATACTCTTATCACTCTAATTATTTACATTATTCTAATTAATTAATTTAATTAAATCTCCTGAATAATGTTATCAAAAATTAGGGGCGTTACAAATATGGGTCATAAAAGAAGACATAAAGGGCAGTTCGGGGATCACTCCGAGGGAGCCAAGTTAACAAAGAACGTACTGAGGCATGGTTACTATAGGCCCATGACACTTCAGGATGCAAGAGAATTTATAAGAAGATACGACAATTGTCAAAGGTTTGTATGTATCTCCAGATGATCATCCTATGAGTTTATCCATTAGCAAGCCCATTTCTATTTGACATATGGGGCATAGATCTGATGGGTAGAGGAATAACCCTTAGCTACGATCACTATGAAGAAGTTAATTACTTTTATGGTAAGAAATTAATCACTGATTCAGGATCCACAAAATAGTTACCGATAACGCAACCCAGTTTGAAAGTAAGGAATTCACATAGCTCTATAAGTCGAACGACATAATTAAAATTTCCTCCTCCGTCGCACACCTACAAGCAAATGAGTAGGTTGAAGTAGAAAACCAAACTATCAAGAAGATACTTAAGAAAAGATTGCAGAAGGAAAATGGGAAGTGGGCATAGAAATTGTCTTTAGTACCATGAGCCTATATGACAACAACTAAATCCCCAACCGCTCATACCCTCATTTTCCTTAACCTGTGGATGTGAAACCATGCTTCTGGACGAACTAGAAATATCATCACATAGAAGAATATTATAAATGACTAAGAAGAATTTAAAGCAAAAGGAAGCTGCCATCAACCTCATTCAAGAAAAAATAGATGAAGTGGCAGTCTTATCCGCCACGTACTGACAAAGGATGGAAAAAACCACAATGTTAGGCTCATAGAAAGGAACTTTTGCAAGAGAGATTGGCGCTACCAAGAGTAATTGCCAACACAAAAGACCCACAAATAGAGATCGAGGAACAATGGAATAACCACTGATAATAGTAGAAATTTTAACTAATGGGGTATACCGACTATCAAACCTGATGGGAATCTAGTTCTAAGAACATAGAACTCGCAATACCTCAGACCTTATTTGTATGATCTATGTTACTTGTATAATAAATATTATAATTATTATGCAAAGTAGTAATACAATGAACTGGACGTAGGGATATTGTATGGCCTGAACCAGTATAAAAATCTCTCTGTGTTGATTTATCTAATGTAGTTGAAACTTACACTAGATATAGGGATAGAAGATGGCCTAAACCAGCACAAGAAACCATTCACATTAATTAAAAAGGTTATAAACACATGACCTGACTTCATAGTCAAAACATAGTCCACCCCCAGAAGACGGGGTAGACAATGCCAAGTGCATGAATATGAAACTACCTATAAATAGTGGGGTCGGTCCTACCAGACGTGTAGCAAAAGATGCATGTCAAAAGCATAGTTTGGGGTCCGTGGATTGCATAAGGAGCCAAGAAAAAAATGGCAAGAAAGATGATACATAGAATGTAAAACAACCTACACATAAGGTGCAATTCTTAAAACTACTTAGTGCTTGCCAAGAAACATCAAAAGCATACATCTCTTCATATTTACGTAGTTCTATTAACACTCACTGAAATCCGTATGTATTTATAAAACACATACATCTATAAACATTTTATGAGTTTGTAAGAAAAAATGAAAAACTACAATTTATAATAAAACAAAAACATCATGAGCCTGACTCAAACTCGAAAGAGCCATAAGCTATGATTGTTCTTCAATGAGAAGATCCACGGGCACCCACATTGGGTGCCAAGTAAAACTGTCCCAAATTTAGAAAGTAGGAGACCGGGCATCCAGCTCGGTAATAACAACCAATGAATGACTAGGAGCAATGCTGTCGAAAACAATTTGGGGGTCATAGTTAGTGCGTACCCAAATATTTACATAGTCTTACGAATCAAACCCATAGTTCGCACGATTGTATAAAAAGGTCAAATTAATCCTATGCCAAAAACATCTAAAGATATCAATTGTGTGCTTCGTAGCAATGTCTACCATAACCCTTTTTACCTTCTCCTTATGGAGTTGATTTATCAAGGATACCCTATCTTAACTTCCCCAACGAAGTGGCGGGAGAATCGAAATTGGATCAAGATTCTAGAGTGGAAATTTTGTTCTCAAGAGCACTTATGTGCTCCATAGGCACTCTCCTAAACCATTTGACCTTGCTCAAAAGATGATCCTTTTTTCTGAGTACATTTAGAATAAGGTCCAAAAAGCTCCTTTGCAGTTGAATTAACATGCGAACTCCTACACCAAGTGGTTTTTGATCTCTTTTTATAACAATTCTCAAACTCAACAAACTTGGCCTCATAATAATCTTTCAAACCATTCTTCCACTTAAGAACAACATCAAGTTTTGCCTTTGTTGGGGTGTAGGAGCTGCGGAAGGATTTGAAATTGCACCTAAAGCCAAGGCTATCTTGGGACATCTCTGTTTGTTAACCCAAAATATGGCTTAAAATCCTAGGTTGAGTGTGAAAGCACTAGCCTGTCCTTGAAGTGCAATAATATAGAAAATAAATGTAAAAAAAGAAGAAGTAATAAAAGACAAGAAGATTTTCATAGTAGTTCAACTGTTAATGAAGCTACGTCACTTTATAACTTTTATTAAATGATTGTTGTTACAAGTTGAATCGGATTACAATATGATTGAATCTCCTAAGTTAGATCAAGTTACCAGTGCAAGCGTTCATTAGAGAATCACAGTAAAACACAATATGACTGTTGTGAGGGAGGAGAAGAGTGAAGAATAGTTTTTGTAGACTTCCAACAGCCAGTTCAGAAGATCTCATTTATGTTACTGATAGGATTGTATTTAAAAGGATTGGAGGGCTATAGGTCTAGGTCGCTTTTCTAGGAGCTTGCATCTGAAGGTACAAAGATTCTCCCAAAGTTTCATACCCAGATGACCTAATATGATGGATCGCTAGCGAACTATAGGGTATGGATCGCTAGCGGTCCATGCGGTTAGGTTACTTTGAGCTCGTTTCGATCGGATCTTGCTTTATGCCATGTAGGCACTCTTCATACAATTTTATGACTATATGCCTTGTTTTGATGATGATTCGTATATAGATTGCATTGAGCTATTACTGGAATCAAATGAATGTCCACTTCTCGAACTAGCTTGCTTGGAATATCATGAAACTTGGAAAACAACCCTAGAAAATGTATTAAATCATGATGCAAGAAGAATGATTGTCCCATGAGCGGTTTCCATGGATTGCTAGTGATCTTGCGGTGATGGATTGTTAGCGATCCATGCTCTTAGGCTACTTTGGTTTTTTGTCTCATGAGCCTTTCTTAGTTCCTTCTTCTAGTTCTTTTGGTTGATTCTTGAGTTGTTTCGTCCTACCGCTAGTTCCTTTGAAGTATACTAGGTTAAAAGCCCGGCTAAAGTTTGCATCCCACTGTACATCTTCGTTAGAAACAAGGCATGCTTTGGAGATAATTGCTTTTAAGTTTCCCTTTACTGAGGTTCAATTGATCACATTAAGGCCACCTTATGAATTTGGCTTTGGCAATCCAGCCGTCTGTTGAGTTTTGATATGAATTATCATTGCTCATAACAATGAATCAATTTCGATCCCACAACTTTCCAGATGCTTGCAAATAACACATGGATCATGCTTGGCAAGTTTGGAGAAAATTGGTTGCAATTTGATGGATCGCTAGCGATCCATAGTCCATGAATTGCTAGCGATCCAAGGACTTAGCGGAATTATTTTTTTGCAATCTCCTATTGAACTTAACACGAGTCAACTTTCCACCATTCTACATTTTCACTTGCGAGCCGAGCGTGTTACCTTGCGACCCGATCCAAAATATTCAAACCCTAATTTCACTTCCACCATCGCCGCCGTTGCTTTCCACCGCCGAAGCTTCTTTCCATCGACCCCACTGAACTTCGCCATCATCTTGACATGGCCCTTAGCTTTTGAAACTTTTTCTGTTTGAATCGCCGTCGAACTTACCCACTTGGATCGCCGTCGATCTTATCTGCCTTGGGTCGCTAATAATCTAAATTCAACCGTGTTTGCCTTTTGACTTTTGACTAGAGGCGGGTAACGTAGATTTTGGCATTTGTTTAGCTATTTAGTGATGAAGTTGTTTTGGTGGCAGATGCAATGGAGAGTTCAAGTTGATTGCAATTTTATAGAAGAAGATAATAAAACGAGTCTTGGGTTCTTCACGGAACAAAGTTCGGGTCTTGCCCCGCTGCTTGACATGTTTTGCTATCTTCATCCATATAATCAGAATTAAATTGCACCGAGTCAAATCGTTGATCTAGTATGATGTCTTGCAGATTGATTTTGGTTTTTCTAGGAGGCGATAATAGCTTAGGGTAGCATCTTGTATGCAGCTCATGCTATTATCCCTTTCCAAGAAACTGAAATCGAATTATACTGAGAATTCTCTGCCAAATTTGGACCCATTGATCTATAGTTGCTCACTTTGGGTTGGTCTTATCATTGTGCAGTTGATTTACCTGAAATAAGAAGAGCTTTCTATGTTGCTTCAGATAGCGGATCCTTTATCCATCGTTGGTCGATAACGAGTAAGTATAGGAGAAATAACTTTAATGAATGATAAGAAAAGCTCTTTTCTTTCTTCACTACGAGTGAACTATCTACATAGTATAGAGCGTTTTTAGTGTTAAGAACACTGATCCCATCCTACATAAATAACACACTGCACTTGCTTTAGTCAACACTTGAAACCTGATATGTCGGCACAAATCGATATTTTTTTTGGAGTTCAAGTGTTAAGCGTAGGGGTACTTTGATTTAAAAATAGAATTACCTGACCACATTAGGTAGAAGCTCTATTGTATATAAGAAGCACTAGTCATCCAGTCGTAAATCTAGTGGCGGAAGTCTGGCACTCTCAGAAGCCGAATCAACATCAAATCCTCTAATTGAATACGATCAATTGTTTCTGGTTATAGATCGAGCTCCTCTAAACTTAGTCGCTTATCGATATCGTATATCGGTTGATATATATATAAATATTATAAATATATCTAATAATATTTATTCATTAAATCCTAATCAAATTTTACAATTAATATTTCATAAATATTAATTGATTTAATTAATTTATAACAATTATAAATTAATTAAATCATTTAGTCAAAAGAGAATTCATCGTTTCAATTGTGTGACTCGTTAGGTGTAAATTTGATTAGTGATTACTATCGAACTATTCGAATATTAACGTTCACACGTCACTTAGCAAGTGATGTTAAATTTTAGTCAAATTTCTCGTCCTTTTGGTTTTGATAAAATCCAATTTTACTTAAACTAAGCATTACCCGATTGTGACTTTTATTTACTCTAATTCTCTTCATCAAAATTATAACACTTTGGACTTATAGAATTTGGTAATGGTCAAAATTCCAATATTGTCCATATTCAACTCTATAGTCCAAACACAAAGTCATTGGTTCAATAATAATAATAATAAACCGAAATGCTCTGGCTAGAGACTTTGACTTTGAGTTGAGTTGAGTTGACTGTGATACTAACCCTATATAACCGAGGAGAGGAATTCTCCCTTGAATAGTGCTTCACTTCCAGTACTTTCACTCGATCCAACTATAGTCATTCGATGGATGCAATGCCATGATTTGACTATAATCAAAGCACGGTATTCTCAAGTCGAGAGAACTGTGTAAATCAGTCACATAGATATTTTCTGTTTGACCTTAGGTATATTAACCAACAGAAAACTATCGAATGAGTTATTCCATGGTTATCCATATTAATACTCAACTCCTAGGTTCCCCCAGCAATCATGAGTAATACACTGCCCAACATTTGGAGAGTGTTACGTACTTTAGTCTCAACTGATACTGCGGTATCCAGTCTCGATGCATCTTGACTAGGAAAATTTAAAATGGTATTTTTTTTTACTATGATAAATTACTCACTTTGTAGCTACTATCACATAACATATGATTTATGGGTTTTCTATTAAATACATTTTTAATTAAATTAATTAATTAACATGACATATTATATCAAGTATATAATAGAAAGAAATAAAAGGCCTTTTATTTCAAATAAGATTGGTTATCGAGTTAAATAGCAACAAATTACATAATTGCCCCTATGGTATGCCCCTAACTCCACCATGATTTAAATAAATGAGTACTCTATCTCGACCAGAAAACGAGAGCTACGTAACAGTGCAACTCTCGTCAGCAAATTCAACTATCTGTAAAAATTGTTGTTTCCCCTTCTAATGGAAATTTATAAAAATTCCCTCCAATTAAAATTCAAGTTTATTTATAATTAATATTTAAGATGTATAAAAAAAATTGGGATATTACACTATTTTTATGTAAAAAGGAAAAATGTTGACAAAGCCAAAATAGAAGTGCTATTGCATGTCTAAAGAGCTTCATAAGTCTAAAGAAGCTATATCACACACACACACACACACACACACACACACACACACACACATATATATATATATATATATATATATATATGTTTAAAAAGCTTTCGCGTGTCTAAGATTGAGGAGTTATCACATGTCTAAGATTGAGGAGCTATCACATGTCTGAGATTAAAGAGCTACTGTGTTTCTAAGATAGAGCGGTTGTCACATTTCTAGAATGAAGAGCCATCGCATGGCTAATATTGAGGAGCTATCGTATGTTTAAGATAGAAGGGTTATCGCAAGTTTATGATTAAAAAGCTATCACATATCTAGATTAAAGAGCTATCACATGTCGAAGACGGAGGAGCTAACATATGTCTAGAATAAAGAGCTATCGCATGTCTAAGATTGAGGAGCTATCGCATGTCTAAGATAAAGGAACCATCCCATGCCTAAGGTTAAAGAGCCATCGTGTATCTAGAATGAAGTGATAACGCTTATCTAAGGTAGAGGAGCTATCGCATGTCTAAGATTAAAGAGCTATAACATGTCTAGAATAAAGAGTTATCGCGTGTCCAAGATAGAGGAGCTATCGTATATCTGGAATGGAAAGATATTGCATGTTTTATGAAGTTGAGATATCGTATATCTAAATAAAGAGCTATCACAAGTCAATGGGCTATTGCACATCTGAGATTAGAAAGCAGTCGCATGTCTAAGATTGAGGAGCTATCACATGCCTAAGTAGAGGAGCTACTGCATGTCTAGAATCAAAAGTTATCGGATGCTTATGGGTAGAAAGATACTACACATTAAAGAGTTAAAGAGCTATCACGTATTTAAGCTAAAGTTCTATCGCATGTCTAAAGATAAAGTGTTATCACACGTCTAAAAAATGCTATCACACCTTTAAAAAATGTTGTCGAAGTCATTAAAACTATTGAGATCACCCACGAATCAGCTTCTGTTGGTCAAGCTATGCTACATACACATGGTAGGAAGAAATGAACTCATCCCATGCATCATTTCTATAGTGTACCACATCATCAATTGGTTAAGAAGATCTCAACCATCCAAGAATAATACCCGCCACGTATCAAGAATCCAATAATGTAATTTTTCTATAAGTAGGTATGTACTCCCCATTTAAGAAGGGGAGATTTCCTAGTTTTTTTTCTTCATTTTTCATTGGTAATTAAAGTATAAATAAAAGCTCGAATTGGGAATTTAGTGGTCGTTTCATTCAAATCATAATTGACAAGTTGCAGCAAAGGACTCTTTTATTTTGAATTTGCATATTCGTCTAAGTGAAAATTATCTTGCACAAGTAATATTTAGCTACATTATTAAGCTTTGTAGTTAGGCTAAACTCTAGACTTAATAGTCGGAATTATTGTTGAATCGGGTTCATTGGTAGCAGGGTAAAAGTGGACAATTTAAAAAAATCCTTTTACTAATTTGCACTTGATCTTATTTTTATTTACATGAATAATAATGTTGTGCTAAACATATTTAGTGGTGATTAATAAAAGAGTTCGAGGTTTCAATTTTAGTTTATTTAATTTGTGCATTAACATTTTTATGTTTTTTTATTATGATTTTATTGTAATATATGTTATCATTTTAATTTAATTTAATATATTAATTTTATAGCAGTTCGTATTCATATTACAAACCTTATAACTACATTAAATATAGTTGTCTAACCTAGAGTATACATGATGAACATATGTCATGTGTGCGTAATTTACCATTGAGATTTATGTTTAATATAATTAAATTATGATGTCTATATGTGGTGACGGTGTCACATACTTTTATACATAAATTTACCTACATTAATATAAACAAATTATAATAATAGTTTTATTCAACCATTAATTTTATTTAATATATATACACACTACTAATACTTTCGACATGTATATAAATATATACTTAAAATATATTATTTTATTAAATTTATAATAACATTTACATATATATTGTTTATATTTATATATTTAACAATTTTATATGTATATATAAAAATTAGTTTGACTTTTCGTAATCTAAAGAATTTTTTTATTTTATTTTAAATGTCACGAGCTGAGTATATTTTTTTTATATAAATTATAATACATACACTATACTATATTTATAAAGTAAGAGAAAAAATCTCCAATATGAGAGTAGTAAAGTGGGAAATATTTTAAAGTTTTAAATTTAGTTTGGTTTCCCATTATAAATGGATCTTTGTCTTTCAGTGTGTATGTAACTTGGATGTGATTAGCTTGGATATGAATAAATTTGGGTTGCCGTCCTCCTTAGGATTTATTCATTAGCAACTAAATTGCACTTATCCTTTTGCGTTGGAAGACAAGGCCATTTGTAATCTGGTTTTAATTACCAGCAATTGGTCTTCTTATTCGGCTTGATGTACGCTTCCAAAACTTAACCAAAGTACTAAAGTCCAAGCCGGTGCTGATCTCCATTGTCAGGTGTCATTAGATCTCCTATATAAAGGTAGAGAAGTGAAAAACCTTTATATATCTAGAATTCTAAAACCAAATCCACCGACCAAGACCTAAGATGTATGAATGAAGAAGAAGGATGATAGATTACTCTAGCCTGAATGGGGACATTCACTCATCATCGGCGGTGACAGGGTAAACACGGAGAAAATGGGACCCGTTTTTGATGCGCTATGTTGTTTGTGGTTATGATAACCGTCTGTAAATGGGATTTCATTTCAAATAAAGGATTTATGGGCGGAACTACGTTTGTTTCAACCAGAAGACCTAATGATTATCATAAGGTCCATGCTTTAAAAATAAAGATTATTATAGGGATGTGAAGTTGAAGTCAATTTAGCGACATTGTTGTTATTACGGGTTGGAATGAGAAAAAGATAAGGAACCTCACATGGGCTAGTTTAGCTAGAGCATCTCCAACAATGCTATGAAATGCTCCTTAAAGGTGAATATTACCTTTAATATTGAGGGTAATATTCAGGAGCCAATTCGGTTTCCTGAATTGGATCTGAAAGCTGATTTAATTAGCGCGTAATAGAGAACGCTGATTTAATTAGTGCCCAAAGCCACAATGGCTCTCCTCCAACGGCTGCCCTCCCCTAAAGGCTACTTCTGCCTCCAATGTCTACTTTCTTCCTCCTCGACTTTATAAATACAATCTGTTCACTCTTTATATCTACATCTTAACTCCTTTCTTCTATAACCTGTATTATCTGAAAATGACTTCACCTTTTGAAGATTTTACACATCCTTCTCAGTCTCAAAACTATTTCTTCGACGATAGCCAGCAAAAACAGTGTACTCTTCCGACAAGCATTCATCTAACCCATGGAGAAGCGACGATGACTTCGATTTATGCAACATTTACTGTCATTATACGAACGACTCGATTAGAGGCAACGATCAGAGCGGCGATAAGTTTTGAAAGAAAATAATGAATACCTTCGACCTCAAGCATCCTGAAAATACTCGATCTTTGTTAGTGATTCAAGATCGATTTGGGAAAATAAGTAGTCAAACTCAGTGGTATGAATCATAGATTTATAAAATAAAGAAAGCGAACCCTTGTGGAAAGGGAGGCAAAGAGCATTTGGTATGTTTCCTTTTATTATTAGTTTTTTGTATTTAACATGATTATTAATTTATTCCTTTCTAGTTTTCAGAAGAAAATGGTGAATGAGGAATTCATAAAGCTTTTTCCATGGAAAAACAGAGTTAAAAAAATCACATTATTACCAAATTTAAAACTGTTATGAGTTGTTAACGAGCACACCGAAGTGAAACTCTAATAATGCAAAGAGTCTCCGAGACGTTCAAACAAAGAGGAAAGGAAAGAACAAAGCATCGAAATAATCATACTAGTCTAGCTAGGGAGGTTTATCTTGTAGGGAACTCAACTCGAGAGAGAAAACGAGTCAGATGCGCTCAACTAAAGACTAGATGAAGGTTATAGACCAACGGAAGTCAAAGCAGTAAAGAGAAAGAATAAGCTTGATATTATGGTGAACACTAAAGTGAATGTCGGTCTTTAAATTCACAAAAGAGGGTATCAAGATAGAAGCAAACTAGCATAAAAGAAGATCGATGTGATGCGTAAGTTTGTAGAAATTGAGCAATAAAAGCTGGATATTAAACGGGAAAATAAAAAACAGATGATTACGGATAAAGATCTGACGGGAATGGATGACATGCAAAAGCAGCATTGGATGGAGCACAAAAGAAAAATACTTATTTCCAAGTTCCCTCAAAGTAGTTTGTTTCAATCTTAAAAGTGTTTAATTTGGACTGGTTTCAGTGTACTGTATTGTTTATTTAAATCTGTTGTATTTTGTTATTAATTAATATTGTACTATTTTGTTTCTATTTAGACAAAGATAACCAAACGGAATAACATTTTGAAGGAAATGCAATACATATTAATAATGTTGAATCATGTTTTTGGTTCATGACGAAGAATATCAACAACTATTGATGAACATAGATCACAAGATGGTGTAATGTGGCGACAAAAAGAGAATAGAAATACAAACAAGACAATATTTCAATTCAGAATACAGTATGTTTATTTGTCATGATTTTGAGTCTTAGTTATGTGAAAATATTATTAAAATCATTCCTTAAGTAGTCACACACACACAAATGGTTTTAATTTCAAAGTATAATATTTATAATGTGACCTGTGCAATATAGTACATGTCAGTCGACTGACTCAGGTCAGCCAGTCGACTGACCTGTGCCAGTGCACAGATATTTGCTCTACAATGCACATTTTTGAAATTCAGTTGACTGGCACTTCTGAGTCAGTTGACACAAAGGAAAATAACGGCTATTTGATTAAAAAGACACGTTCATTCATGAAGGGGTATCAATCCAATTTTAGGAGGAATGGATGCAACTTTTGATTGAGATCTTTCATGAATAATTGCATCTCTATATCCTCTATATAAACATGTTTTTGATTCATTTCAAAGATATCGAATTCTTGCTTTATTCTCTAAATCTATTCTTGCAAAAATAGATTTAGAGAATAAAGAAAGAATTCGATATCTGTCAAATGAATCAAAAACATGTTTATATAGAGGATATAGAGATGCAATTATTCATGAAAGATCTCAATCAAAAGTTGCATCCGTTCATCTTGAAATTGGATTGAAACCCCTTCGTGAATGAACGTGTCTTTTAAGTCAAATAACCGTTATTTTTTCGTTCAGTCAACTGACTCAGAAGTGCTAGTCAACTGAACTTCAAAAATGTGCATTGTAGAGCAAATATTTGTGCACTGGCATAGGTCAGTCGACTGGCTGACCTGAGTCAGTCGACTGGCCTGTGCTATATTGCACAGATCACACTAGAAATATTATATTTTGAAATTAAAACCACGTGTGTGTAACTACTTGAGGAATGATTTTAACAATATTTTCACGTAACTAAGACTCAATATCGTGATAAATAAACATACTATATTCTAAATTGAAATCTTGTCTTGTTTGTAGTTCCATTCTCTTTTTGTCGCCATGTTATACCATCTTGTGATCTATGTTCATCAATAGTTGTTGATGTTCTTCGTCATGAATCAAAAACATGATTCAACGTTCTCCCCCTTTTTGATTGATGACAACATGTATATTTGACGAGGCAAAAAATAATATATAGTATTAGTTTTCTCCCCTGAACGTATGGCAATGATTTAAATCAGCAAAAAATTGTTAGTAAACACAATAACTTCTCCCCCTTTGCCATCAACAAAAAGGAATACTTAGAAATAGCCAATACAACAAAATCATATACACGTGCAAACAACATCATTACGAAGTTCATACGCCACATCACAATATCACAATATATCACACGGTCATAGTCATACGAATTCATATAAACATCAAAGCACATCACGACTGTAGTTTTTAAAAATAGATAAACAAGGTTAAAACAAGATTGTTTTTGAATAAGTAGAGAGATAACTTACTAACAATGAACCCAAAAGATCAAAAGTCAACTTACTCCGCATCCCAATCAAAAGGATCTTCCTTTTCCGGTTGAGCCGGTTTCTTCCCTTTATTAACGTCACGAGATGTTCCGTCAGTGCCACTTGTGTTGGAGCTTGTGGCTTTGGAAGTAGACCATGAGAAATGTGGAGCCGGCGTCTTACCTGGTTCCAAATGTGAAGTTACGGTAGAAGAAGTTGCACAAGAAATTGCTTCCCATAAAGTTGTGAAAAACCCCTAAATCTTGTTAAGCTTCTTATCCATTTTATTGAGGCAAGAGTGAAGGATAAGTTGGTTTTGAGCGAGCAAATCAATAGCTTCCCTTGAAGTTTGGCAAATAACTGGATGACGAATAACTTCTTCTTTGGATTGTTGAGATTGATGTGATTGAGAGGTAGATTGTTCGGCAATGTGGATTCCTTGTCGCCTTTGACGTTGTGTTGCTTGCTAATCTTGAAATGTAATAAAAGGTTCCAAACGATCAAGGAATTGCATGAGTCTTATGGTACGAATATTGTATATTCCGACTTTGGAGAATTCAGATTCGGGTGACTTTATACCAAAATCATTTAAAAGGCGCATTATATATTCAGCAAAGTAAATCACATTCATTTTTCCTTGATTAAAACTTAAGAATTCGTCCATAAGAAGTTGGGTCCAATTTACATGGAAATTTCCCCAAATAGCATGTAGAGCATGAAAATTATCGAGATACACTAATTCGTACGACCCTGTTCGTGGAGTTAAACTTTTCATAGGAAACTTGTGCATGAGTTAGCTTTTGCCGAAGTGACATAGATTTAACGTCTATAGCATCATCTTTTTGGAATAAATGACTTATATTATCACAAATTCTCATATCCCAATTTACATCCCGAAGATTAATACCCCCAACTCGTGTTTGAAGCAAACGATACATATGATCTATAGAAAGAAAAACTAAAATTCCACATACCCAAGTCCAAATGCAATTTTCTCGATTCCAAGGTGATGGTTCTTGAAGATTCAAATTTGTGTAGAATAACTTGACCATTGTATGATTGATTTTGAGATTTTTCTTATTGTAATCGAGAAAAGTATCCAAAACTCTTCATTCTGAAAGTACTCGAATGCCATAAGTGTTGAAGTCGGGGTGATGAACAAAGGAGCCTTCGGAAGTATGGGAGTATTGCATGTTTATCCATTTTTTAATGGCTTTATCACGAACTAGCCAAGTAGCAATTTGAGAGTCTATTGGTGTAGAAGATAAAGAAGAAGCCTTTTTGATGCGCTTTGATTATCTAGGGGCCATGGAGAAGTAAGAAAAATTGAGAAAAATGTGAAATTTAGTAATCTTGGAGAGGTAATTTTAGGAGTTTAGAGCTGAAGGAATGAAGATGAAAGTAAAAAAGGTAAAAAGGTGAGTTAAAAAGTGGTAGGTAGTGCCGTTATTTTCAAGAAAACCCCATTCAGTCGACTGAATGAGCTGAGTCAATCGACTGAATCTGAACACGAGATTTTTTACATTTTGTAATCAGTCGACTGACTCAGACCATTCAGTCGACTGATCTGGGCTTAATTTGAAATTAGTGACCTTTTGCTTATAGAGTTTTTAGAATAACTTATTAATATCATAATATTGATAAAATACATTCATTAATTATATAAGAGTAAAACATATGTCTTACAAAAATAAGAAATTATCATGATAGATGTTTGTCTTCGAACTCTTTGAATATGGTTGAGTCGGAGTTGCATGCTGAATCATGAAAAGACATATTATTTAGAGGACGGGCTTGGAGTGGACTTCTCATTTCTTAGTTGGTGTTTCATTGTGAATTGGTGACCATCCTTGTCCACGCTCCCATGAGTTCGGTGATACGGGTGGTCGTTGTGGGCTAAGAGACCAGGGATTTCGAGCCCGAATAGGTTCTTGAACACTAGAAGAGAAGGAGCCACAAATTTTTGTAGCTACTTGCTCTAGAAAAGATAGCCGTCGGGAGTTCATTTTCTATTCATACCACATTTCTTTTTGAAGATCCAGAGATTGTTGTTGATAATGATGAATTTCTTCCACCTTTTGTTTGGTGGAGGGTGAGCCACAAAATAATGAACGTTTCGATTTATTTGATGGAGGCATATAACCGGTATGGTGGCTGTGATCTCTAATAATGGGAACTTGTTCATGAATGGGAGTTGGAGTGTGAAGTGAAGGTGTATTTGGAGAATCGGAAGTGATAGAAATATAAAAGATTCTTGAGACTGAGTTGTTTGTGTTCAAGGAGTTTGATGACATTGTTGAGAAAGTGGGAGTTTTTAGAGTACTTTGAAGTTAGTGTATATATAGAATTCAAGGTGTGAAGGGAAAGAAGAAAACTTGATAAATTTATAGGTAGAGAGAGATTAAACAAAGAGTGGACAGAAAGTTTCAAGAAATTTCTGCCATAAATAGAAGAATTTTTTGTGGATACACTACACCACAAAAGGCTTTTAACAGCGTTTGATAAACGCTGTAATATGATACAACAGCGTTATTTCAAACGCTGTATAACGACATGCTGTCGTATATACATAACTTACAACAGCTTTTCTATAAACGCTGTTGAAACATCTCTGTGACAGCGTTTATTACGAGCTGTCAATAATGTTTTTACAGCGTTTTCAGACGTGCTGTATTATGTTTCAACAGCGTTTATAATTTAGTTGTCGAAGATGTTCAAATTCTACTTTAACTATTTACAACAGCTTTTTCTAAACGCTTTATTGAATCATCAACAATTTCGACAGCATGTTAAAAACGCTGTTATTGAATCATCAACTATTTCGACAGCATGTATAAAACGCTGTTATTGACAATTTCAAGATAATTACAGCACGAATTAAACATTGTTGTTTCTTCATTGACAGCATTAATCAAACGTTGTCTTCTATTTATATAACAGCTTTACTATTCCACTCTATTTTTGAATATTCCAAAACTATATTTTAAGCATATTCAAGCAACTAGTATATATAACAGGTTCTAATAACTATTAATTGGTTACATAAACTAGTTAAGACAATATTAATAAACAAAAGACATCCATAAACCAAGTTTCAATAATATCCATAAACAAAAATAAAAAAGTAAACCAAGTTGCCACAAATTCTGTTAAACAAAGACACGTTATATGTAAGTAAAAGTATAATATCAATACAGTAAGTCCACACCAAATGCCAACAACAAAACGTGCATCTAAAAAGTTTCATATGCTTGCTACTTGCAACGGAAGAAGAATGTGTCATCGCCATCTTTAATTACCCGCAATAAAGAAATTTGAAATGATCAGTGAGTAAACGCCATCTAAAAATTTGAAGTTTCATATGCTAAAATGCTTAACTGCGCCAAAAAATCACTATATGGATCTAAAAATTTGAAGTGATCAGTGAGTAAATGCTTAACAACCCACCACTATAATCAATACAAACCAGTGCACATCACCAGTGAACATCAAACCAAACTGCACCATATTCCATCCCCAACTACCCACACTACCACCCTATTGCAAATTCCTCCATCATCACCATTTAAATACACTCTGCTACGGCCATAACAGCTGCAACAAAATCCACTCAACTACATGACCAGACACCAAGCATTGTCATTACATTTACACCACCATTCATCTTCACTGCTTCTCCCCTGTTCAAACCCGGTCAAACCAAACCACCCACTTCTGCCACTTCTCCTCTCTGAACACATCCTTCATTACTGCCACATTCAAACTGTCACATTACTACTCATCTCATCATCAGCATATCATGCATCACATTACCCACCATTTCTTCAACGTACCGCACTACACTACTTCACAAACAAACCAATTACCTTACATATCAACAGCCTACCCTGCTACTGCATTCATCACAACATCATCAACATCCTACCATCAACACTTCAACACATACAACCATATCTCCCCAACACCTCTGCATTTTACCCCTGACAACCAACTGACTGCTATCAGACATCATTTCCACCAACTATTCTACATTTTACCCCACTGCATACTCACCTTCATCCCCTTTCACAATCACTGCTATTCACAACTCCACAATCTTGCCATATAATTCAAAAACCACAACCATTCTCACTGACCACACTCTGACATCCATCTCTGCAATCACCCACATACACTACCCTTTCACCACAAAAACAGTCACCGTCCTGCTATTCACCCTATACATTAACCACCAGCCCATACAAACTTCCACATACACACTGATAAACATCTACACACTGACAAATTACACAGCAATACCCTTCCATTGCATTAGCAGTTCCAGTGCTCCAACTTCTACAAACAGTTTCAATCAACTCCGACCAAACCACGCTGTTCACTGGCCATTACCCAATACCACTACATCCATACATCAAGAACTGTTGTTTGTATCACAAAGTCTAAACCAGTGTGCTGTTTGTATTACAACTGCAACTGTGCTGCTACCCTTCACACAAATTCAACAAACAATTTAGACATCAAAACCAAGCAAGTCGATCACTTCTACAATCAAACCTTCATCGCCTGCAGTGCCTCAACCTGCCTGCATCACCTCAACTGCCTTCCTTTGAAACCTGCTACATACATTGACTCAACCACACAATCATTCAAACTCCATTCTCCTTATCAAACTGACCAAATACCCACTGCATACATCTGCTACCATGACTGTGCACGAGCTTCTGACCAACCACCAGAACAAACTGCAGCCAACATAAACAACCTGTAAACGGATTTACATTCGAATACCCATTGCATAAATCGAATACCCCCAACACCTGAATCAAACAATCGCCATTTCCCAAATCACTACGCGCCCACTCCTGAATACCCAATACCCAAATTGTGACAATTCCAATCACCAATCGCATGCACCACATCATCAAACACCTGCAGTCAATAACTTATAACCTACACCAGCAGTTACCTTTGCCTTGCAATCACCATTCAAACTCCCCTTACTCATTCAACACTCCCTACACCACCTCAGTTTCAAAACCTGAACACAACCACACAAACCTGAAACCAAGCCATTCCACTGTTCTACCAACTTTATACCTCACTGCCGCCGCCATATTGCATTTTCCACAACCAAAACCACCGTACCCTACTTCTACCAATTTAGTTGCCTATCACTTCTCTGGCATATACACACCTGACAGTCCACATACCTCTGTCATCCACAACCTGTTCATCGCCTACATTACCACATCCTACAACCAGTTCCCCACTTCAACTCTACTTCCACATCACCAAACATTACTACTCAATACTGCCTTATACTTCACTTCTCCAACACCATCTGTGCATACAAACTACAAACTCTTCCAACTGCTCACAACAGTCTCTGTTGCTAAATCACCCGCCTCCTCCCACATCAAATACTTCACTGCATTACCCTAAACAGTGCTAATCATCCACCACCATCTTAGAAAACACCTCTGCTGCAACCAAGCATACCCTCTGACCACACCATACTTCCCCTACCACCAGCATACAACACATCAACCTTTAGCAAACTTCATTTGCCTTCCCTCGACTTCACTATCACCATTTCCAAACTTCCCCCATCAAACTGTCCCACATAACTCCTCCACCAAACATCATAACCAACGTACTTCACTGCTGTTACACCATCTCATTTCGACAGCTTCCCCTACATCAAAACTGCACACAGTCATCACCAGCCTACATACTGTTGCATCACCAAACAACTATACCACTGTCATATAAAACTGAAATCAGTTCACACTTCCATCAAATACAATAAATACCCCAACTTCAACACTTCATTATCACTTCACATCCTCACCTTCCTTTGCCAAGCTCCTCCTCTTGCTACTGCCTATAACACTCCTTTGTTATACAACCATTCAACTCCAAAACAAATACCAGAACTACATAAAAACTTCACTTCACTCCCAAAAAAAAACAATGGACATTTTTTCCCAAAATCAGGAGAGTTAACAATGGATTTGAATTTATGAGATTTAATAAAACCGCTCACAGCCAATCAATGCTCATTTACACTAGCATATTTAATCAAATGAAACTATAGTAGTTTTTTATCTTGTCTATTGCATATAAACAAGATGTGAAACTTACATGGAAGTTGAGCCAATTCTAACATTCGCAACAGGCCATGCTACAGTCAAGCCAATAGCATCTGATAAGCATTCCATGAAGGATGTAGGCCGCCATATAGGTGCATTTGGGACTTTTACAACATCCACCCAAACTCTTATCGCATTTGGTCCCAGTGGAACAGAATGTACCAAAGCATTTAGATCTGTTGAAGACACGGTTCCTTCTGCTACTATTTTTCCCGTACCCTCTAAATCAATCAACTTGCATTTGGTATTTGCAGAAAAATTTGCACTCTATCACATAACAAAAAAAATGGTAATACGATATCAACAATTCTTTGAGAGGAATATTAGCAATATGAACATGTTACCGTAAGAGATGTTGGAGCATTGATCATAGGAGCAGGACATGTGCTAGCGTTAACCGTTTCAACAACCACTGTTGATTCTGGCCATGCTATTTTCTTACCAATAGCTTCTCCAATACATGTCATGCCAACTATAGGCCTCCACAAAAATGCATCTTCTTTTTTCGGATTGTCCACCCAAACTATCTTGGCATCTGGTCCAAGAGGAATACCATTAATTATCTGATTTGGATCACTCGAGTACACTCGTCCTTCAGCAACCAGTTCTTTGCTCCCACCCCAATCATACAGCTTGCAATTGATTTCCATGCTATTAGTTTTACTCTATTAAAAAAATACATTTGTTTAAGTTGAACATAGAAATATACAAAAACATTGCACAAATTTCAGTAACACATCTTTAAAGCGTTGTAGCAATAGAAATATACAAAAAAATGCTAAACCATACTACCATACTACCATAAAATGCTAAATTTATGGATAGAGATTATTATCCACGATGGCCCTACATATTAAAAAAAATGCTAATTAGTGTTAAACTTACCTTGTTTTGTTTTCTGGAGTCCTCACTTTTGTGTATAACAACTTTATCAGCTGGCCATACTACTATCTCATCCTTGGCATCTCTTATATATACCAAACCAGGAGAAGGCCTCCATAAGAAAACATCTAATTTTCTTGGATGGACAATCAAATTTTTTTTGGCATTTGGACCTAAAGGGACTTCATTGCACAGTTCTTTCGGATCGCTTGACACAATTTTTCCTTCGGCGACAACCTCGTCATCATCTCCATGCCAAGGCAGTAAACTACAATTATCACCTGTTTGACTATACTTACTCTGCAATTAACCAAAACTATATTATATTGATTATTGATTTAGATATCAAATTATGTATGATGTTGCAACCGTTGGATTTTTACCACTACGGATGTGTTCTCTTCTCCCCAACTTCCTTTATCCTGCCAAATCAATAATATTGCAAATTAATGGTAAAAATAAATAGACGTTCATTTAACCAAAGAATAAATTGTCGAAATAATCACAAAAACTTATAATAAAGCTTTTAATCTTTGACGGTATAAAATCTTTTCAGAAAAGAACAAAGAAAAAAATACTGAACATCCAGTGAGTTATAACTATACTTTCGCAGCTTTGGTATGCCTGATGCAGTGTTCTTCACATTTTTTATATATTTTTTTATTGCAATCAACTGATGTAGTTAGCTATTCGGTACTGAAAATAATAATATAAGCTTACAATAGGAAAGGAAGTTGACAGTTTTATTGGTGGAGATGTTGTTTAAATGATGTAGAGGATGTTGGTATGTGGACAGAGGAGAGGTGCACACTGTTGTTGGGCAGTGAGCAAATTGAGGCCGAGAGCAGTAGAATGTAAATGGTTGTGCACAGAATGTAATTTAAGGCAGGGTTTAACAAGGCAGGGGATGTATTTGAAGGTGAGAATGTTGACAGCAGTTAGATTGTGGAATCAGTGAAGAGAGAAGTGGATGTGGTCGGGAAAAATGTGCTGCGCTGTTATGGGAGAGTTTGACAGTGGAGTATGCAGGGGGTTTGTAAATGTAACAGGCAGAGAGTAGTTTTGTAACACAGAGTGAAATGTAAAACAAAAAAACAGCGTAAAAAAATTGAAAGGAGAGGAAGAAGAAAAATGTAAACCAATGAAAATGAAATGACCTTTTTTTGGGTTTTGAATTGTAATGTGTTTTTTTTGTTAAATAGCAATGCAAATGCAAAACAAATATAGACCGGAAAAACAAAAACACAACAAAATGAGCACAAAAATCACATAAAAATCACACAACAAAATGGTTTTTTTAAATGCAAAACACACACAAAACAAAACAAAAAGAAAAACCTCACTCTCACCAACACCCTGTTCTATTGTAAATGCTCTGTATAAGAGTTGAATTACAATGGCAAATGTTTTGGCTGTTTGTTCATCCAAGTAGCCAGATTTGTAACCATGCATAGAGAAATCTTTTTTTAAGGACAATGGATGCCAAAACAAAGATATCTTGTTTTGTCATTTAGGTTATCTCCATGAAATTGAAAATCATTCTCAAAATTTCTGAACACCAAAAACATTTAAAATATAAATTAAAAGTCGTACCAGACACTTCATTAACATGTAAACCACTTGCTTTAGTTCTGAGACACTATGTTGACATTGAGCTACTTGAGTATCTTTGATTTGTGAGAGAACCGCCTTGGTCGCAGTCATGCCTCTTCCCATTCCACGTAGTCGTCCCGGTCTATCTTGTCCCAACACTTGTGAGAGAGCATCATCTTTGAAATTACATGTTAAGCTAGGTTGTGATTCATTTTCCACCTTTTTTATTTTCTCCTACAAAAAATATATTTTAAATATGAGTTCTAATTTATATTATTTTCAAAATAATTACTTTAAAAAAGGTCAAAAGCACTTACAACAATTTCGGCAACATGTGCATTCACGGGTTCGCCATTCTTATGAGTGTGAGATTTAATCCAAACATCAACTCTAGAAATGGAAGAAGGATTTACACTTTCCTCTTTCTGCATTAAAAACGACATAACATTAGATAAAACAACTAATCATAGTAAATTAATCAAATATTTTTTCTCACCATATCTTCAGTTAATCGCGCCATTCCTCGACGACTACAAGTATGTGGGATTTGTTTACCCCTCATGGATTTGAATTTTTCGCTTCGTAACTATGTATAAAGATTTATCACATTTATTAGTTAATTTGCATTCTTTGTGCACTTATATTTTATATATAGAAATGATTAAAACAATTACTATATAATTACCTTAAACTCATTACTAGTTCTGGACTCAACAAACCTTTTCCATTCCTTCATAGTTTTGACATTATCTGGTTTTAGTCGAAGCCGTTCCTCCGTGTTTTTTGCCTTTAATAACTTGTTAACTAGTTTGCTTTTTGAACACCTCCAAATACATCCCATTTGCCGAAGAATGGGAACCTTTTGCCATTCTTCATCTAGTTTAAATCTAGCCTGTAACAAAGAAAAATATCAAAATATAGTAATTTTATTTAAAAACTGAATAAAGAAATTAATAAGATCGCATAGTCATCGAGAAGACAGACAATGGAAACTGCTAAATTTCCGCAATGTCCAAAACCCCAACCACTAATCAGGAAAACTTTCGTACAAGTTAGGTACTACATATTACAGTAAGTTGAAATAAATATATCGACAAAGGGAAGTTTAGGCCAAGTATCAGGGTGAAAAGACATATAGTATATGAACCAACAACAAATAATGTATTATTGTGCACACATGTAAAAATGAAAATTATAGGGACATCAGATGTATTAGCTAACAATTGGGTTATCAAAATTAAAGAACAAACGGTGAACATAACAAACCAACTGCATTTCAAAACCTAAGTAAACTAATCCACAACATACAAGTACATCCAGGTTGCCAAAATTTTAAGATTAGTAAAAGTTACAGTAAACTACCTAGTTAACCATTTTAGAAAAAGGATAATTTCAAAATTGAATTAGTAACAGCCCTGGGACAAATGCGGACAAACATATTGCAAGAGTAAACACTTTAAAATAAATGTGAAGTGGTGTAAGGAAACAAGGGTAAAATCCTTCTTGTTCTACCAACATTCAAGGACTAACAGGAGTTTGAAAAGGATAATTGTGCAAGTCTTTTAAAAGCTTTAGCAGTGGTTGTATGCAGAAACTATCAGTCAGACATAAGCAGCTACAACCACTAAAATTTTAGTAATTAGGACAGGACAAAACTTATGGAAAAAGTAACAACTTGCTATACCAAATCACATCAGACATATAAAAAGGTAAATTAATCCTCAAAAACTACCATTCGAAGAATTACCACTGAAGTCATAAAGCATAACAAACTAATAACATATAACCCTTAGAAAAAAATTATAATTACTCAGTGTCCTGAAAAATATTTCACATAGTTTTGATTTGCCTTCGTAGCTTTTCCCAGACGGTCTCCATTGTGATTTCTTATATCTTGATCATTGTTTTTGTTTGATTTCGTTTGAGTTTAGTTATTTTTGTTATCATATTCGTCATGATTATTAGAAAAATGTTCTCTTTTTTTCTTTATACAGTTGTAAGAAACACATGCACTGTATTGTGAAAGTATTTGCTGTTAGTGACATATCGTCAATATTCCACTGTTTCATATGGTCACTGGGTTGCTGATGTATAAAAAGTAAAGAAATAAATAGATTTAATAGCAGTAATCAGTATACAGTAACTAAGAACATTGCAAGATAAGCAAACCTGAACGGATTCCCATAGAACTGATTTCAATTCTTCACCAAGTTGCCTCCAGTCCTCAAGTGTAAATGGAACATGCTCGCGCACAAGTGGCCCCAGATAAGAAGATAGCTTCACCGACCCTTTTCCTATCGGTTCGCCCGATGAGTTAAACTCGACTTCGATTCGGCTTGCAACATCTGAAGGAAGTCTTTTCACTTTGGTTGGGCCTCTAGTCTTCTTTTTCGAAATCTGATTTGCATCAATGTCTTCAATTGTTCTCTCGATTTCCATTGTTATTTCAGGATTTCCATCGACTTGCATAGCAGTGTCTGCGATTGAGTTGTTTGCATTCCTAACATCATTGTTTTTCAAAGGTGGCTCAATATGCTCTCCTATTGCATTAGACCCATCGACTGCATATGTGGATTGTTCGAGTCTTTTTTGATTGCGCGTAATCCTCTTATCCATTGTCTTTTTCTTCTAACCATTTTCTGCAAGTATAACATATCAACATATGAATTTCAAGTTATAAGAGCATATTCTAGGTAAAACTTTTAAGGTACAAATAAAAAAGACTTTGTCAGAGCATGCAGTATGCACTATATATTGCTGCATGACGTAACATTTTTGACTTGTATCACTTGACCTAGTCAATGTTATTTCTGGTTCAAATTTGTGATCATCTTTGTAATTAAACTAATTATTTATTTCATTACGTTACTAATTCTTTGCACTGGTACAGTGCACTTGATTGTCAAGGGAATCTAGTACATAATTATCAGGAGCGTTTTTTTTAAATTAATCATCCAATATATTTTCATAACCAAAAATCAGTTTGCCTTACAAAAATTGTAACATATAGAAAGTACAAATTGGCCTGCGTCTTACCAAAATCAGAACTCAGGTCCAACTTCGATCATGCGAGGAGCAGTTAAGTCTTTGAGCAGTAGGCCTTGTAAAAAATGCAATATATAAAAGATGCAAATAGGATGAGGATTGATGCTATTTTCTGTACAGATGGTTTATTTGAGATTTACATACCAAAAAATTGAAGTGTTATTTGTTTGCATCTGAAATTTCAGTTGCAATATATTTACTGAATAAGAAATATTGTTAATAGAAAATAGCTATTAATGTATAATTTAAAGATTTATTTAAAGATTTATACTACTATAATTTTAATATATTGGTGGGTCATCTACATCCATATCGTTTCCAAAGTTGCTACTGACATCACCATATACATACATCAAAGTTCAAAACAAAATTTCAAATTTCAACATTTAATAAGACTTCAAATCTAACTTAAACTTCTCATAAGAAAACAAGACATCAAAACTACTCAAGTATGCCTTCGCAATCCTCCCTGACATAACTAACATTCTCAACTAATCATCTGCATCCATATCGTTTTCTTCAGGGCCGCTCGCAACATAGTTAGCTTCTTCAACAAAATCATCTATCTCTAATTCATGAAAACCTCTTGGCGGTGCTTTCATTACAGCATACCAATTAGAAGAATCATTTTCTCTTGAATAAAAGACTTGTTTCGCTTGAGATGCGAGGATATAAGGATCTTTTGAAAATGAAACCTGACTTTGATGTAAATTAACAAGAGTGAATCCATCTTCAACTTTTATCCCGTTTCCTATGTTCGCCCAATGACACTTAAAAACAGGAATATAAAAAACATTATAATCTAGTAAAATTATTTCAGTCAGTATCCCATAGTACGTAACCACATCAACCACTTGAGAAATGTCTTTGCACTTGCTCTACACATGGTAGTCGCGTCATAAGTTACTCCGCTATTCTGGGTTTCTCTATCAACATCTTTTGTATGAAATCATTATCCATTAATAATATATCATTTGCAGGAGAATGACCTTTTTTAGGACCGTATGCAATCCATTTTAATATTTTATCATGATCCTTTGAGTCAACAGGTATCTAAAAAAATATTCAAACATATTAAACAAGTAATTTCATTAATTCATATATGAAAATATTGAAATTCTTTAACAAACCTTCCTTTTAATCCAATCAGCGAAGCAATCTCTATGGGTTTTCCACAGTAAGGTCGCATTTTTTTCTAAGCGCTTGTTTGAATTTTGCAACTCCTCCAAATGCAAACTAGTACAGTAAAAGTGATGTTAAATTATAGTTGCCAATACAAGCACATCAAATCAATGAAAGTGGGACATAACATATACTCACTCTAAAAATGGTTCCACCATAGCCATATTCATTAACACAGCTAAATGAGCAATTTCTTTCTCATTGGAAGACAATGTAATTGATTTGGACATTGAAATTGGACGCCCTTCAAGTATTGCGTTATCTTCATAATCTTCATTTCGATCTTTTTTTTGAATATCTACCGACTTACTCAAAAATTCACTAAAAAATTTCATGCATTCTTCGGCAAGATATGATTCTGCAATGCACCCCTCAGGTCGTGCATAATTACTTACGTAGTCTTTGAGGGTTTTCATATACCTTTCAAAAGGATACATCCAACGAAAATGAACTGGTCCGCACAATCATGCTTCTCTTCCAAGGTGATTTGTCAAGTGTATCATAATCTCGAAAAATGAGGGTGGAAAATATCTTTCAAGTTCACACAATATTTTAACGATATCATCATCAAGATGTTGCAACTTCTCCCTATCAAGAACACGTTGACATATTTTATTGAAAAATGAACATAGACGAATTATTGCATTTCGGGGTCTGGTTGGCAATAAACCTCTTACTGCAACCGATAATAATTGTTGCATTAAAACATGATAATCATGAGACTTCAAACCACTTATTTTACAATCCACCAACGACACGCATTTTTTGAAATTTGAACAATAACCATTGGGACCTTTGAAATCATACAACCTTTTGCAAAATATTTTTTTCTCCAATTTTGATAATGTATACGGAGCTGGTGGAAGATATGTTTTGGTTCCACTGGGTTGTGCATAAAGACCATGCCGAATACCCCAATCCTCTAAATCATGTCTACAATTAATCCCATCTTTTGATTTGTTATCATGCAACATTGTACTTAGTGTGCTTTCACAAACATTTTTCTCAACATGCATTACGTCCAAATTATGACGCAATGGAAGTTCCTACGAAAAAAATTAACATTTAAATTTTCTATATATTCTTTTTTTTAGATTAATAAATAAAAAAGAGATTTGAATACTAACCTCCCAATATGGCAAGTCAAAAAAAATTGATCTTTTTTTCCACCTTGATAGCTCCTTTTTTACAGAATTATCATCTTCATTATCTTCATCCTCACTACTGTCATCGATCTTCCTTTTCTTACTTTTTCCCTTAATCTGCTCTTTTCCAAAATCATTTGGAAAGTCCTTCAAAATAAGAAAGATGTTTTTACCTGTTAGAATTCTAGGCATCTTTCCATCCTCTATAGTGTTATCAAACCAAGCTTTTTTTTTCCTCAACGGATGTGAAATAGGCAAAAATCTTCTATGACCCATATAAACATTCTTTCGACTATATTTCAACCATCGACGATGAGTATTGACACCACATAATGGACAAGCCTTTTTACCCTTTACACAACATCCAGCAAGATTACCATAAGCTGGAAAATCATTTATCGTCCATAATAAAATAGCTCTCATATTAAAAAGTGTCTTACTAAATGCATCGTACGTCTCAACTCCACTACTCCACAAGTAATGCAAATCCTCTACTAATGGCGCCATATATACATCAATATCATTCCCCGGTTGCTTTGGACCTGGAACTAGAAGTGTTAGCATAATATTTTCCTTCTTCATGCACAACATAGGCGACAAATTATATGTCACAAGCATTACTGGCCAACAACTATATTTGGAACTCAACATGGAAAATGGATTAAACCCATCTGTAGCAAGACCAAGTCTGAGACTACGTGGATCGGCTGAAAATGATTCCCAATTTTCATCAATTGTGCTCCATGTTACAGAATCTACGGGATGTCGCATCTTTCCATCACTGCTTTTATTATTGAAATGCCACCTTAATGCTTCTGCCATCTTTTCAGATCTGAACATTCTTCTGAATCTTGGAATTATTGGAAAATATCTCAACACCTTAACCGGGATACCCTGCATAATCTCATTTGTATCCTGATTCATTTTCCATCTTGAGGAACCACATTTCGGACAGTCATTCAAATTTTTATACTCTTTACGAAAAAGACAACAATCATTCTCACATGCATGAATCTTTTCAAACCCTATATCAAATAGTTTGAGGAATTTCTTTACTTCATATAAAGTCTTAGGAAGTACATTATTCTTTGGCAAAAACAGTTGTTGCACATTAAGAAGCTTATCAAAACCAGAATCGGATAATCCAGTTTCGCATTTAAGGTTATACAAAATAGTGATGGAAGATAACTTTGTATGATCTATGCAACCAGGATATAATGGGGTTTCTACATCTTCTAAGTTCTTAAGTAAATCATCGTGTCGTCTCTGTGCATCATCCTTATCTTTATCATCATCAAAAAAATTATGATTAAAGTAGTCTTCATCTTCATAGTGAATTGCTTTGAGTAAGTCGTACGCCTCACTCTTTTTATTATTATTTTCAACATCTACTTGCTCGCCATGATTATACCACCTACCATCTTTGTACTTAGGATCCATTCCCTTTATAATTAAATGCTCAATGACGGTTTCACCATAATGATGACTAAGATTTCGACAATCTAAACAAGGACACAAAATTTTCTCTACATCCCCTAACTTTTCTTCGCAACACGTACAAAATTTTGAGCTCCTTTTCCATACTCTTTACTGGTTCTATGTTTAAAATTGAAAGCAACAAGAATGTTAGCTTTCATTTTCAAAACATGTTAAGTCTAAAGTTATGTGTAAATTTAGTTGTATATGATTACCTGTGTAGACGCAACCAGTCTTTCTCCATCATCATATATAATATGGAAGCAATCAAGTATCTAAAATTCAAAATAGTAATTGGAAATTAGACTATTTAAACAAGTAATGAATGCTAGAAGAGTTTCTGGGCCTTTTAGTTAGCTTGTTTAAATGTGAATACTCATTATGAGTTTTTTCTTGAGACGTATAGAAAATAATATACACATCAAGAAATACTTCATTAATATACACATCAAAAAAGGGGAGAAGAAGATGAAAAAAAGGACAGAAACCTAGGTTCTTCATGTCGTCATGAGCTTCAAATATATGTCGTAAAATATCGGCTTATCATTTTAACATTTTTTATAAATACAATCAACCGACGATGCAAGGATAAACACAAGAGCTCAGAGTACTAAAGTGTGTAGAATTTTTTTATTTGATCGAATTTAAGTAAAGCAAAGTAATCAAAATTCGAGGATGCAATCTAATGTAGCAATTATTTGATACTATGTAACATAAAATAAAGAACAAAAACTGAAAAAAGAAGTAACTGAGCAAATACGAGACCACAACCTTTTTTATTTATTTTTATTTATTTATTTTGAAAGGAACTCAACTAAAAGAAATTCAAATTAAACAGAAATACCCCAAAATATTGTAAGATTACACAGCAGTGCCAACTAGTTCACTTTTGTTGTATAATTGAAACAATTCTTTGTTAAGGCGAATAGGATAATGAATTATAAGATTTTTGGTGTCAGTTGGAATACAACTTTGTATGAAATGTTCTATTTCTGACAGTAATATATACCTAAGTTCTACGTCCCATTTAGTTTAAATTTTACAGCGTAAGTATTGAACGACTTAAAGCTGTAAACATCTTTTATTCGCCAAGTGATATTATGGGAACCAAGAAACTCAATAATTAGCATCTCGTAGCCGGGCCAAGCAACCGAGTAACAATGTATAAAACTCTTTTACAAAATATTGTTTTTATAAATCCCCTTTACAAAATATCATTTGTAAATCTCCTTTATTAAATTAATTGATTACCTTTAAACATCATAAATGAACAATTAATTAACTTTAAACCATCGTTAAAGTAATTAAATATCTTTAAACAAGTCATTAATAAAATAATTAATTAACTAATTTCAACCATAACTAAAACGATTGATTTTTTTGGCAAGGCCAGCCGTTTTTTATTGTGGACCGTCCACTTTTATCACAACAAAAGTAATAAATACGTATTAAAAACAGGAGTTAGGTCGATTGTCTGAATGACTAAACTTACTCAAGCACCACGTATGGTGCAACATACAAACCAGGTTGCAAAAGAAAACGCATATAAGCTCCACGTTGGAAGCAACTCGTAGAAACAAACGTATCTAACAAACTTAGATACGATAGGACCCTGCTATCTACGAATATTGACCCAAACCAACTACAAATTTCCAACACAGCTAGCTAAAAAATATAGCCTAAGCTAGCATTCAGAAGACAACCAGATTGCCAACAAGCAACAGAACATATTTCATAGAGATGCAAATTTCAAAGATGGCCAGGGAAGACCATAACCAAATGCAGCAACAAAAAATTTGCAAAACAAAAGATTAAACCATAATCATCACCTAGACCAAGTAGAGATTACCGATACCAAATCTAGTAAAAAAATGCATAAATTTCCAAAGCAGGCATCACCAACAAACGAGTGTAACACTGCAACATGACAATAGGAACATGAAGCCAGAAACATAAAACATACAAGTAACCAACAGAGGCATGACACAGTAATCCAAAGGAGAGATTGCTAGAAAAAACCCAATGAAGCATCATCAGCAACTATTTTAATAAATACTCGTTGCAAGAGCAATCGCCAATTTTCATCTTCTTTACTCGCTGCACACCAGTGCCACCCACCTTTCTCTTTTAACTCTCACTTACAAACTGTACATCACTATCCATTACCCCTGACAGTGCATTCAACCATATCTCAAAACACTGCCTGCCATCAGTTCTTCACTTAAGTCATACAAACTTCAACATTCACCGTAGTGCTTCAAAACTGCACCATTACAACCCATCTTAACATCCACAATCTTCCTTCATAACCTCTGTCATATTCATACTCCATCACCTTTATTTCTACCACTGACCAACATCCCACATACTTCCTTCAAAACTTCCTTAGCTCTCTATTATGAAAAAGTCTTCAACAAATTGGAAAAGTGAGCTGGAACATATACAATGGCCGAACCCACAAGCGATAAATCACATGAACACCCACATGCGAAATTTGTTACGTGGATGGATGTCAGCCATTGATGGATTCAAGATCATGACACTAACTGGAGCAGATTTATGTAGAAGAACACGAGATGCTTCTAGTTGAAATAAACACAGAACTCACACGTTCACGCCACAGAATCCTATTTCAATCGTGTAATGATTAAATATTCATCCAGTTTTGAGCTGGGATCCGAAGGTAAACGTTAAAGTCAATTGCAATCCAGGCTACATGAACTTAGCTAGTTATATGGCAGTATGTATGCATATGTTGAAAGTTATGTAACATAGATGACTATGTGCATAAGAACATATACGCACATTTACTTAAACGCATCAACCACAGCCATACTCCAAGCGACCCCACGAGAGAAACTGTGAGAAATAGACAAGGTGATATCCTATGCTGACCAATTTGAACATGACGCGTAAATACAGAGGGCTAACCATAATCATGACCCACGACACAGCACATGCTTAGTATCAAATCCCATATTATGGGACACCTTCCAAAATTAATTAGTAGATAATGCAATTAGTAATATATATTTAACACTTTTCTACCAAGCTAAAAGTGGTCCACAAACAAGTTACAAACTTCAGTAGAACCATACATATGCACTGAATGCATTTACTTGTGGGCTTTTTTTACGGTCCTACATGATACATGCAATGTGCTGCCAGCCCATAACACCAAAATGAAATCTAGGTAACAATTTCAGAATGTCATTTTACAGACTTACATTGTCCTTTCTTGATATTTAATAGAAATCAAGCTGGGTAAGTTTACGGCGAATATTGCTGTATCAAAAGATGATCCAATTAAATAGTAAAAATTGTTATTAGTAGGAGGAGTGTTTTGAGGGACACAACTATTGCCGATGTATAATAAAAACAAGCAGGATAATGTAACAATGTCCTATTACTGATATTTGATAAAAATCAAACAGAATAAAGTAACAATGTCTTATTATTAGTATTTAATAAAAATAAAGATAAGTTTTAAGGCTAACATTGTTATATCAAAGGATAATCTAAGACAGTACAAACTATTAAAAGTTGGAGGCTTTTGAGGGACACAACTAAAATGCATATACAACGATTCAAAATGTATTGGTTAACGCGTTACCTTCTGACATTTAGTTGTTATGTATAAACATTGCAAAGCTACACTGGGAAACATCCACATGAATTTAGGCCACAAACCAAAAGGAATTCTGTAAGCCAAACTGTTTCCAAAAATTTTTCCATTACAACGGCGCTATTTTGTAGCACCGGAGTAATGTCTATGCATTACCCCTCTCCTGATACTTGGCTTGCGCCATTAACAATAAATTTGGTTGCTGATAAATGGCCTCACTTTTAATGTTCTCCAAAGATAAAAAAACGAAGTCGCCTCTATTGTTACAATTTTATGATGAAGCCTAAAAGATAGACATGCAACCTATAGTTAATGACGCAGAACTAACAGTTCGGAGAGTAGATTGCTAACCACCAAGATGTTGGAAATCGATGGGATCATAACAAATAAAAGGCACACATCCTCTTTTAAATAAAATAAAACTATATAGATATATGCATGTGTATTAAATTTAGAACAATTTATACCTTAAATTTATATTTAAATATGTATTACATACAAAAGAAGATAAAACAAGAAAATATTTAAACTTGTATAGAGCTGCCAAAATTGTTCTATTGATTTTATATATTTTTTGTATAACTTTAAACAAGAGGATCAACTTGAACGAGACACAGAGAGAAATAAGTTGAACTATGAATGTGTGTACAAAGAACAAAACCATAAAGCATGCGTATTCAAAAGATGGAGTGATATTAAAAATATAGTGGACATTACGGAGAAAGAGAAATAAAAATAAAAAGGATATAAAGTAATTCAAAATTAAAATTAAGGGTAACTTGTTGTAAAGTACTACCACACATGAGTATAATAATATCCTTTGGATAATACAGTTGAATATGAACTAAAACATGAAGAATGCACGTTTCAAAAAATACCTGTTAACACAGCATTAAAAAAGTAAATAAATTGTAAAAACAAAGCATTCACCAGCTTTTTAAAGGAAAAAAGCAAAGTTTCCCACTGTTCAGATTCCAAACTTTCTGCCTTATGTGTGCACTAAAAAAGCATTTCAAAATGTTTGTATTTGCACCAAAAGAAGAAAATGAGTATGATGCTCATATTAATATACATGAAACATCAATGAAAGAAAATACAATTTATTTGTATACTCAGATTTCATTTGGTATACAATATTTAATTAGAGAATTGTTTGAATGAAAATTTTAAATGCAACAATTAAAAATATGATAATTATATTCTAAACTACAAAGTCTGAATATAATAAGAATTTATAAACTGGAAATTAAAGAGAAAAAAGAATGATTGCTTTTTCTCCCTTTTTTTAGCTTTTCCGACCGTCGAGATTTGACCGTATATAAACAACTCTAAATCTATATTTTTGATGTTATAAGAAAACTTCAAGCTGATTTGCGTTTTCTAATTTAAAAAATTTAGAATCTGAATTATATATTTATTTCTATAGGGATTTTTTTTGTAATAACATTAGAGATAAAAATCTGATATAGGATTTGATAGTGCAGACCATCCTCCGCAACCGATGCAGCCCAATACACAACACACTTAAGGATATCAGTCCGAGGAGAATACAACTTAGGGATCTACGCAGGTTTCTTAGTTGACTAGCGCTTCTATGATTAGTGTTTACCACAGAGGTGGTAATGGGTAAGTAAATTTACAACATTTTAATACTATACTACACATTTTTATTGTTATCAATGATTTACATAATTAATACATTGACAAGTTTGACCTCTCAGATAGTAACGCAATATCACGCATTATTAGCTTAAATCTGAAGTCTCGTATCACATAGTTTTGGCCTAATTTTACTCCCTCCCCATTGAAGTAAAAGATGCTTGTTTCGAGGAATTTAAGGTAAATTAATGTTGTTAATAATTATCGCATATTTAGAGTAAATCCTTTTGACAATTGAAATATCATTCTGTCTATTTTAAGTTCCAGAAAAACATGTATTATTGGTTGCGCTAATATGCACTAGTGAAGAAACCAGCCTACTCTCCATACTGCACAATTAACACGTTTCATTGTTGAATCCTTTACTACATATAATTGATTCATAACAATCTCCTTACAAAGCTCCATCTTCTCCGACGGTTTAAAACAACCATATATCACTAAAATTAAAAATCACCATTATATAATTTTTAAATGACTTGATATATACGGTCTTATGCTCAAACGCAGATTTTTGCACCTTATATGCAATAAAAAATAAATATGTACAGGGCCATTAATCCAAAAGTAGATTATTTTTCTCAACGTGGCTTTATTTTCAGTGATAGCCATACCTTTAACAAAAATTACTTAAAAGTACAAGAATCCACCTTGTATTTCCATTTCCACCAAGTTTAGGGCAATCAATTCCAAATCGATGCTGATAGAAGAGCCGGCGACAGAGACGCCCAATCAAAATCGACACGGAAGATGAAGGATGCTGCATTCTGGTGGTAGGAGAATTGAAATCGAAATGGATTGGTAGAAAAATGAAAAACGATGGAGAGGGAAATGAATTATTAAGAGACGGGGGAAAATGAATTTTCTTTGGAAGTAAGCACGTGAGTTGGCGGCAAACCAAAAAAAACACAGCGATACTTTTTTCAGCGTTTATCCTCACGAATAACTCTCTCAAAAACTTTTACTACAGCATTCAATGTTTAAACGCTGATAATAAATGCTGTCAAAACAAACTTTTGTTGTAGTGATAAAAAATTAGATTAAATAGGAGGCTTAGGTAATTTTAGTATAGGTAAAAAAATTTATTAAACTTTATAAACTTTTGGTCATAATCTATGAAAAAATTATAAATCTTTAGATGAGACGATTCCAAGTTCTTGTCTTAATTTTATAAAAACATTTTCTATTAAAGGTTTTGTAAATATATCGGCCAATTGATTTGTAGAGGATACAAATTCAAGATTTATTAAAAAAAATTCAATACAATCACGAAGAAAGTGATGACGAATGTCAATATGTTTTTTTCATGAATGATTGGTTGGTTTTTTAGATAAGTTAATAGCACGTGAGTTATCACAATAAATTGTTGATTTAGTTATAGTAAAACCAAAATCTTGAAGTGTTTGTCGCATATAGAGGACTTGAGAACATGCCAAATCTGCAGATATATATTCTGCTTCACATGTCGCAATTTTGTTTCTTACTAAACCAAGATACAAGGGATCGTCCAATAAAGTGACAAGTTCCACTTGTACTCTTTCTATCCATCCGACTTCCTCCAAAATTAGCATCACTATATGATACTAATTCAAAAGGACATTCTTTCGGATAAAATAGTCCAAAGTCCTTGGCTTTACTAAGATACCATAGTATGCGTTTCACTGCACGCATATGTGATTCTTTGGGATCTGCTTGAAATCATGCACACAAGCAAACACTCATCATTATGTCGGGGGTGCTAGCTGTTAAATAAAGTAACAGTCCAATCATACTTCGATATAATTTTTGGTCAATACTCTTACCATTTTCATCTTTATCAAGATGTGTAGATGTACTCATAGGATTAGGTTTGGTAGAAGTATTTTCCATACCAAAGCTTGTGATTAAATTGTTACAGTATTTTTCTTGATCTATAAAAATACCATTTTCCAATTGTTTAATTCGTAAACCAAGTAAATAATTTAATTCACCTATATGTGACATTTCAAATTCTTTGGTCATTATTTTTGAAAATTTCTAACATAAATTTTCATTTGTGGAACCAAAAATGATATTATCAACATAAATTTAAACAATTAAAATATCTTATTTATTTCTTGTAATAAAAGGAGTTTGATCTACCTTTCCAATTTCAAAACCAGAATCTATTAGATATCTTTTGAGACGATCATACCAAGCACGTGGTGCTAGTTAAAGACTGTATAAAGCTTTCTTTAATATATAGACATGATCTGGAAATTGTTCATGAATAAATAAAGGTAGTTGTTTAACATAAACATTTTCTTTTATAAAACCATTTAGAAAAGTACCTTTTACATCCATTTGATATAATTTACAATTATGAAAACATGCATAGGCTAGTATGATTCGTATTACTTCTAGTATAGGGACTGGAGCGAACGTTTCTTCATAGTCAATTCCTTCTTCCTGATTATATCCCTGTGCTACTAATCTAGCTTTATTTCTAATTATATTACCTTGTTCATCTGCTTTATTTTTGAAAACACATTTCGTACCAATGACTGATTTGTCACTAGGCCTTGGAACTAAATCCCAAATGTCATTTCTTTCGAATTGGTTTAGCTCTTCTTGCATAGCAATAATCCAATAATCATCACATGAGGCTTCCTTTATATTTTTAGGTTCCATATTAGAAAGGAAAGCTACATGGCCCATTTGATTTAATTGATTTCTAGTTCTTAAATTTGAATTAATTTCTCCTATTACATTTTTTATAGGGTGATCTTTTAATATCCTAGGTGGAGATCTTAATTCATTATTATTATGAACGGTGTTTTCATCATTTTGAAAAATTGTAGATTCTGTATTTGTGATATTTTCTTCATCATCTTTAATACTTGGAATTTGTTTAAAATTTTCATCGAACGGTACATGACGTGTTTCTTCGATGATATTAGTTCTTTTATTAAAAATTCGATAAGCTTTGCTTCGTTCCGAATATCCTACAAAGATTCCTTCATCGGATTTTGGATCGAATTTGCCATGCCGATCTTTTGTATTTAAAATAAAACATTTTGAACCAAAAACTTGAAAATATGACATGTTTGGTTTTCTTTCATTAAATAATTCATAAGGTGTATTCTTGTTAGTGGTCGAATAGAAACACGATTCAAGGCATAACAGGCGGTAGCAACAGCTTCTGCCCAGAAGTGTTTTGGCAACGTGCTTCCATTTAACAAAGTTCTTGCACATTCTTGTAAGGTTCTATTTTTCCATTCAACTACTCCATTTTATCGAGGAGTTCTTGGAAATGGAAAATTGTGGATAATTCCTTTCTTCTTACAAAAATGTTCAAAAACTTCATTTTCGAATTCACCTCCATGATCACTCCTAATATTTTTAATTTTTAAACCTTTAAAATTTTGAATTCTTTTAACAAAAGACTTGAAATGATCAAAGGTATCACTTTTGTTTTTCATAAAAATTGTTTAAGTATATCTAGAAAAGTCATCAACAATTACAAACACATATTTACTATGATTTATGGATTGTACTTGTGTTGGTCCTAATTGATTCATGTGTAGTAATTCAAGTGGTTGCATTATTGAAATAACCTTTTTAGATTTAAAAGTTAATTTTTCTAGCTGACATGCATCACAAATATGGTTTACTTTAAAATTCATTTTTGGTAGACCTTTTATTAAATCATTTGTAGATAATTTTGCTATGGCTCTAAAATTTATGTAACAAAATCTTTTGTGTCGTAACCAATGATCATTTCCTTTAGCAAATAAGCACATATTTGAATTATAATTTATATTCATATTCAAAACATAAATATTTTTAGCTCTAAAACCTTCAAAATAAGATTATTATTTTGATAAAAAATGCTACACTTATTTTAAGAAAAAGTGATTTTGAATCCTTTATCACACGATTGGCTGACTAAGTAAATTGTATTTCAAATTTTTAACTAATAAAACATTGGAAATAAGAGGTAAATTATATGTACCGACATTGCCGACGTCGCCTTTTCCGATGATATATCCTTTTGAATTATCTCCAAAAGTGACAGAGCCTTATTTGAGTAAGTAATGTTTGATAGCATATTTTTGTCAACAGTCATATGTTTTGAGCAACCACTGTCGAGTATTCATTTTCCTCTCTTTTTAAGTGGGACCTGCAAGAAAATAATGAATATCATCGGTACCCACTTTTTGATAGGGTCCTAAGAGTTAGGTCTTAGGAAACCAAACCTAAGAGGGTTAAGTATTCCATTTGAAAATATAGTTCTGATTTTTATGCACAGATTCAAAAAAGGAATTTATATATTTCTTCTTAATCAAACTATTATTTGTTTTAGGAATCCATATTTTTATAGTTTTCAGATTGGACTTCCCTTTTAAAAATTATTTTGTAATCTTAGGTTTTGAATTATTTCTCCTTTTATATTCATTTTTATGTGGAGCTTTTGATTTCTTAACATAACCTAATCCCTTCTTATTTGAAGCTGGTTGAGAATTTTCAACAATCTTAGATAAATTTTCTCTCCCTTTATTAAAATTGGAAATATTTTTAGTAATGTCATCAAGCTCAGTTTTGAGACTAGTGTTATCTAACTCAACAATTTAATTTTTGTTTTGAACTCATGATTCTCATAAGCTAGAGCATTATTCTTTTCTTTTTGAGCTTCTATTTCTTGACTTAATAGAGCGAGTTGAGAATTGTCAGAGAGTGAATTTTGAATTTTCTCAAGTTCTTCTTCTAATATTTTCTTCTAATCTTTAAACATATCTTTTTCGAATTCTGCTTTCTTCTGATTTTCCAGAGCTTTCTTATATTTTCTTTTGAGATTTTTTAAAGTTCCTAGAAGATATGAATTTATTTCTATCATATCATCAAAAGTTAGATCACTAACCTCATTATCTTTTGCCATGAAACATACGTTTGCTTACTCATTATCACTATCGCTTTCGCTTTCAGAAGATGAAGATTCTGAGTCATCCTATGTTACTGAAAAAGCTTTTCTCTTGAAATTGTCCTTCTTATTTTTGTTGTTGTATGCTTTCTTTTGTTCTGGACAATCTTTTTGCATGTGTCCCTTTTTGTGGTAGTTGAAACATTCTATTGCTGAGATTGATGGTTTGTTGGAATTGTTGTTGAAGCTTCGGTTTCCATTACTCTTGTTCCTTTTTCTTTATTTCAAATTTTTTTTAAAGTTTTTGGCAATAAATGCTAGGTCTTCCTAGTCTGAATCCGAGTCTTCTTCTTCAGCATGAAAAGCTATGTTCTTCTTGTCTTGTGCTTGTACTCTTTTAGCATGTAAATTTGCTTCATAGGACATTATATTTCCTATTAACTCTTCTGGTTTCATGATAGAAAGATCATTAGCTTCTTCAATAGCTAAGACTTTTCTTTCCCGTTCATTCGTTAAAGAGTTGAGGATTTTTGAAAAAATATCAAAGTCGAAATATATTTCTCTTAGTCCTAATAAAGAATGATGAATATCTTGAAATATGGAGTACATGTCATTTATTGATTCATCTTGCTTCATCCTAAAATTTTGAAATTGATTCTTAAGCATAGATATTTTACTTTGTTTAACCTTGTTGTACCTTTATGAGTGACCTTTAGTGTTCTCCATATTTCATTGGCAGTATTGCACATACTAACATGAGTAAACTCATTTTTATCTAAAGCACAAAATAACATGTTCATGGCTTTGGAATTTGAAGAAGCATCTTGTTTTTGTGTGTTTGACCATGTTGAATATTCAGTTGTGGGTATGTGACTCTGGTTGTGTAATGTTCCATGAATCAAAACTATTTGCTTGCATACATATACACATTCGTATAGCCCAATAGTTATAATTCATGCCATTAATTAAAAGATGTCGTGCAGTGGATTGTCCTTCTATAAAACTGGTGTTAGTGTTACTATCCATATTACTAAGATATCAAATAACTTTATGACGGTTATAGGATGACTTAATGCTCTGATACCAAATGTAACAGGCCACACGTCAATGGGGTAACGTCCACCGTAGCATACATTGGTACATGTGTTCTGCCTTTGCGGCCAGCCACTCGACTGCACCAACCCCCGCAGGGACCTGTAGGAGTAAGAGTCATCTGTTTTCTACTAAACCAGAAGCAAGAACCCTATATCATGATGCACCCTCCAAGTGCATAGGCAAACACACACCACCCTCTAAAAAATATAGCCCGTCCTCTAAATAATATGTCTTTTCTTGATTTAACATGCAACTCCGACTCAACCATATTCAAAGAGTTCGAAGACAAACATCTATCATGATAATTTTTTATTTTTGTATAACATGTGTGTTACTCCTATATAATTAGTGATTGTATTTTATCTATATTATTATATTAATAAGTTATTCTAAAAATTCTGTAAGAAAAAATTCACTAATTTCAAATTAAGCCCAGGTCAGTCGACTGAATGGTCTGAGTCAGTCGATTGATTACAGAGTGTAAAAACTCTCGGGTTCAGATTCAGTCGACTGATTCAGGTCATTCAGTCGACTGAACGGTGTTTTCTTGAAAATAATTGCCCCTACCTACCACTTTTTAACTCACCTTTTTTACTTTCATCTTCATTTCTTCAGCCATAAACTTCAAAAATTACCTCCCCAACATTACTAAATTTCACATTTTTCTCAACTTTTCTTACTTCTCCATGGCCCCTAGACAATCAAACGCATCAAAAAGGTTTCTTCTTCATCTTCTACACCAGTAGACTCTCAAATTGCTACTTGTCTTGTTCATCATAAAGCCATTCAAAGATGGATAAACATGCAAGAATCCCATATTTCCAAAGGCTTCTTTGTTTATTACCCCGACTTCAACACTTATGGCATTCGGGAACTTTCAAAACGAAGCGGTTTGGATACTTTTCTCCATTACAATAAGAACAATCTCAAAATCGATCATACAATGGTCAAGTTATTCTACACAAATTTCGATCTTCAAGATTCAGCACCTAGGAATCGAGAAAACTGCATTTGGACTTCGGTATGTGGAATTTCAGTTTTTCTTTCTGTAGATCGTATGTATCATTTGCTTCAAACACGAGTTGAGGGTATTAATATTCGGGATATAAATTGTGATATGAGAATTCGAGATAATATGTCATTTATTCCTAGAAGATGATGTTATAGATGTTAAATCTATACTACTTCGGCTAAAAGCTAGACTTATGCACAAGTTTCTTCTGAAAAGTTTAATTCCACGAACAGGGTCGTATGAATTAATATATCTCGATAATTTCTATACTCTATATGCTATTTGGGGAAATTTGCATGTAAAATTGGACTCAGCTTCTTATGGACGAATTCTTTAGTTTTAACCAAGGAAAAACATATGTAATTTACTTTGGAGAATATATAATGCGCCTTTTAAATGAGTTTGGTACAAAATCCCACGAATCTGAATTCTCCAAAGTCGGAATATACAATATTCCTACCATAAGACTCAAGCAAATCCCTGATCGTCCTGAACCCTTTATTACATTTCAAGTTGGCAAGAAAACAACGTCAAAGGCGACAGGGAATCCACATTGCTGAACAATCTTCTTCTCAATCACATCAATCTCAACAATCCAAAGAAGAATTTATTCGTCGTTCAGTTATTGGCTAAACTTTAAGGGAAGCTATTGATTTGCTTGCTCAAAACCAACTTATTCTTCACTCTCGCCTCAATAAAATGGATAAGAAGCTTAACAAGATTAACGGGTTTTTCACAACTTTATGGGAAGCAATTTCTTTTGCAACTTCTTCTACCGTAACTTCACGTTTGGACCCAGGTAAGAGGCCGGCTCCACATTTCTCATGGTCTCCTTCCGAAGCCACAAGCTCCGGCATAAGTGGCACTGGCGGAACATCTCATGACGTTAATAAAGGGAAGAAACCAGCTAAACTAGAAGAGGAAGATCCCTTTGATTGGGATGCAGAGTAAGTTGACTTTTGATCTTTTGGTTTCATTGTTAGTAAGTTATCTCTCTACTTATTCAAAAACAATCTTGTTTTAACCTTGTTTACCTATTTTTTAAAACTACATTCATGATGTGCTTTGATGTTTGTTTGAATTCATATGACTACGACCATGTGATATATTGTGATATTGTGATGTGGCGTATGAACTTCGTAATGATGTTGTTTGCACGTGTATATGATTTTGTTGTATTGTTTATTTCTAAGTATTCCTTTTTTTATGACAAAAAGGGAAAAATTATTGTGTTTACTAACAACTTTTTGCAAATTTAAATCATTGCCATACATTTAGGGAGAGAAAACTAATACTATATATTATTTTGGCAAATATGTATGTTTTCATCAATCAAAAAGGGAAAGAATGTTGAATCATGTTTTGATTCATGATGAAGAATATCAACAACTATTGACGAACGTAGATCACAAGATGGTGTAACACGGCGACAAAAAGATAATGAAACTACAAATAAGACAAGATTTCAATTCAGAATATAGTATGCTTATTTATCACGATTTTGAGTCCTAGCTATGTGAAAATATTATTAAAATCATTCCTCAAGTAGTCACACACACACAAATGGTTTTAATTTCAAAATATAATATTTCTAGTGTGATCTGTGCAACATAGAACAGGTCAGTCGGCTGACTCAGGTCAGCCAGTCGACTGACCTGCGCTAGTGTACAGATATTTGCTCTACAATGCACATTTTTGAAGCTCAGTTGACTGGCACTTATGAGTCAGTTGACTGAACGGAAAATAACGGCTATTTGACTGAAAAGACACGTTCATTCACGATGGAGTTTCAATCCATTTTACAAGGAACAGATGCAACTTTTCATTGAGATCTTTCATGAATAATTGCATATCTATATACTCTATATAAACATGTTTTTGATTAATTTCAAAGACATTGAATTCTTTCTTTATTCTCTAAATCTATTCTTGCTCTATATTCTTGCAATTCAAAGCAATCGCAAACTCTATATCGCTTGAATCTTCGAGTTAATTAATACATATTTTGATTCTAAGTGATTATCTTCCTTTCAATCAATACATACACAAATATTCTTAAGGATTTGATTATAGAAAGGGTGTACTTCAAGACATATCTGTGTTATCAAGAACATACTAGTCAACAAAGTTTTCTGTATCGACTAGAAGTCCTGTTCTGTTGCTCAGGCAGAAACTCCTCTTCGGTTGCTGAGGTGAAATCCTGTTCGGCTGTTCTGGTGTTGTAGAGACATGTTCCTCCAAGTTAAGTGAGGGTTATTGTTTTTAGTGAAATTCCAGAAGAAGTCTGGTACTGGACGTAGGACGGAGCTCCATACCAGTATAAAAATCTCTGGTGTTATTTTTATTATACTGTATTTATATTCCACACTATTAACTATATTGCTATCATCATTATACTCTGCATTATTGTATATCCATATTACACGATCCATACCACAATTTCAAATAAGATAACTAAAATACTACTATAGTGCAAACGCGTAGACACATGACAAATAAAATATAAAATTGAACTAACAATCACCAAAGTAATTCCAAATATGATTCATAAGATCATTTAGTAGCCGGTTGTGAAGTTGTGCATCTTGGTATGAAAGTTGACGTTCCACGTGAATGTTGAATGCTTCTTCGGTTATAAGAACATCATCTCGGAATACTTCTGGCATTTGCCGTACAACATCATATTCGTAATGATGTTGTTCTTCATCCATATCCCTTTCGTCTTCAATAATCATATTATGCATAATATTACGTGCAAACATGATTATAGACATTTTCTTCCGAGACCACGGTCAACATGGATTACTAATCATTGCAAATCTAGATTGTAGAACGTCAGAAGTTCTTCCTACATCTTTTCTTTGTCCCTCTTTCATCGTAGCAAACTTTACTTTCTTCGTTGCTATTGGGTTTGGACACGTTTTCTCAATTGTGCTCCATTTTGGACAAATCCCATCACCAAGATAATATCTGTCTCGTAAGTGTTTCGTCCACGAGTAAACGACACTGGAGTTACTCGACCAAATGCTAGATCATTAAATAAGCGTGACCTCTCAATAATATTTAAGTCACTGATATATCTAGGCATTCCAAAGAAAGCATGCCATATCCACAAATCGTATGAAGCAATGGCTTCCAAAATAATAGTTAGTTTTCTTTCTTTACCATTGTAAGCCCCATCGTATGCTTTGGGGCAATTCTTCTATTCCCAATGCATACAGTCGAGACTTTCAAGCATTCCAATCCATTCTATGCTTTCATGCATTTCTCGAATCCATACCACATCATCCTCATTTGGAGTTCTAAGGTACTCAGTGCCAAAATCATCCACCACAGATTGGCAGAATTTGTCGAGAGTTTCTAATATGGTCATCTCTGGGATCAGGTATGCATCATCCAATGCATTTACAGGGGTGCTATAAGCTAAAACCCTTAATGCAACTGTCTTTTTTTGTTCATCACTAAGCCTCTGTGTATTTGAAGCATTTGGTTTTTGAATAAAATATTTGTCATTGTTTTGAATACCTGTTAAAATTCTTAAAAATAGATCTCTTTTCACTATGTATATTCTCTTGAACATATCAGGTCCATAAGTGCAATTCGGATTGAAGTTGTCTTGCATTAGAGTTTTGTGGAAGGCAAATTGATTACAGTTTACATGTTTCCAATCCATGACCGATCCGCTGAATTTTCATGATGTGGAGCCATAAGCTTCATGGCATATGTCATCTATTTCTTGCAATTCTTCAGCTTCCTCTTAGAGAATTTCTTCTTCATCGGAATTATTATCGAATGTCATAACACATTTGACGAAAGATGAGGTATTCATTGTTGTATTTAGTTTAATTTTATAAGAGAGAAAAAGAAGATGTTAAATGTGATTCATGGAATGGAAGTTGAAGTCATTATATAGAAGTGATACAATATGTAGAGTTAGTGGCAGACATTAGCAAGTGGCGGACAAAAAATGCGGAGTGTAGTCAAATCAACTGTAGCAAGTGGCTAACGTTATTGATACTTAGTGTGGTCAGCTCAACTTTAGCAAGTAGCAGACAAAAAATGTAGAGTGTAGTCAAATCAACTGTAGCAAGTGGCGGACATTAGTGATACTTAGTGTAGTCAGCTCAACTTTAGCGAGTGGAAAAAAAATGCAAAGTGTATTCAAATCAACTTTAGCTAGTGGCATACATTGTTGATACTTAGTGTGGTCCGCTTGACTTTAGCAAGTGGCAGACATTATTGATTGTGAAGTAACAATCATTGATTTGTATAACGACGATTATGAATTGCCTATTTAACTGAAAATTCAATAGTGGAAGTGTACAAAAATTTCATGGCAAACGAAAGTTGGACTCCCCAAGATTATTTGGTACTAATAAAAGCGCACATAGAAGCCGACACAAGACATATAGAAGAGGAGATTGAATAAGATTTCTTGGTTACTCTTAACGAAGCCTTTGATAATCATCCTAATTGTAGATTAATTTGATAAATTTTGGATACTCGTAGTACTTACGTCACGTTTACTAGAGCTTGTCAACGATGCAGAAGCATTATAAAAACTGGGAAGGAAGAAGACATATTTCAGTTAACATGACCTACGTATGATTCATGCTATATCTGGGAGTATCGTACTAATTTTGTTGGACATGCTGCATATGATCTATGGGTTAACTTATTAGACAATTTGAATGAAGTTTTATGCATTTCTCTTTAAGTTCTATGTATTTCCTTTCAATCAAATGTATTAGGATTCCGTTCCACGTATTTTCTTTCAGTTCAGTGTATGTTCTTTAAGTCCTATATATTTTCAGTTACTTATTTTGTAAGTTGTATATACTTCCATTATCTACTGAGTATGTAATATAACAAACAACATTGAATAGACTCATACAAAAAGGACGACCAACATTGAAATAAATCGATATAGAAAGGACAACCAACACTGACATAAACCGATACAATGGAACCAAAGTGATAGCTGAAATGATGCAAACAAGATTTAAATCAAACACATGTCGGATGATTTAAAACCTATCTTCGATCACGTGACAACTGAACTGAACCAAGTGTCCTCCTGAGCGTTTCAATTTCTTGTCCAAGTTCAATTGCATAATCACTGCACGATGAGGTAAAGGATTATCCAACCATCTCCAAAGCCCACATCCATCTAGAAAATTGCGGCATCTATAGAGGCATCGACCAATGTCAGATCCTTTTCTTATAACAGAGTACAAAACATTAACTACACAATTGCAGTATATTTCTCCAAAATCAACCTCTTATTCTGCTTGAGGTAGTTGATGTCGTATTTCATGCCTTCTTTATCTTCTCCCACAGTTGCTTCTCTGCTCCTCCCTCTGTCTTCTTCCCTCCTCCAAAAGCCATTGCTCTTATAAAGCTCTCTCATGCTTTCTTACATCTTTATAATGTCTTTCCTCCATTTCAACATACCATCCGGTTGATTCTTTGGGGTAAGACGGATTAGGAGGGATCTTGTGACTTAAAGGGCCTTCGTATGAGTATGATTTTGGCAAGGAAATATGGCTGCATCCACTATTTTTTGCTTAATAGGATGAGATGAATTTAGAATGATTTTCCAAGCAATAGGATATATAGTAGTAAGAAGATGTTATATGGAAAAAACTGTGCAACGTGGCTACAATGTTCGAATAATACAAAATACTGTACCACTTTGTAATACCATTGACATCAAAGTACTGCAACGTGTCTACAATGCTTAGTCTAGCGAACATCAAAAGTAGTGTAACGTGCAAATAGTGCTCGATATGATATGATATTGTAAATAAAACTATGCAATGTAAATATGTTGTAAATAAAGCTATACCAACATCACTTGCAAACAGTGCTTGATATGATGTGACATTGTAAATAAAACATCAAAAGGAGTTTGTTAATATGTTGAAATTTTAATACAGATATGCAATTGTAAATAAAGCTATATAACATACCAAATAAACAGTAACATATGTCCATAATACAATACATCAATATAGAAAAACAAAGGTAAAATAAATGTAACAGCATAGAGCATGATCATCCTAAGTCAACGACACCAATGTCGTCATCGTCCACCACATCATCAAAATGAGCAGGACTACTATAATCAACCTGAAATGTAGCCAGCTGAGCCTGCAATTCATCAATCCGAGCCTGCATCGCCTGTTGAGTCTGCTGAGCTTGAAGACTCACCGCCTGAGTATGAATGAGTGTCATATGTTGAATGGCGGCAATATGATGCCTATGCTCGTCCAACCTACTTGCATATTGTAATTACATATAATATATCAGTATACATTTGATTAAGTAATACTGTACAATGAATTGTTAATACAATGAATTACCTCATAAGGAGGGTATAGTTCAACAATGTCATGATCTGGAGGATAAACTATCGGATGCTCGATAAGAGTGTCGGTAATATCATATGCTCTATAACATGCGTCCAGATCAAATTCAATAGGTTGTTGAGAATACTGGGATGGAGTGGGTGAAAGAAGTACGGATTACGGATCTTAAGGCTAGGATTAACACTAGAGAGGGGGGTGAATAGTGTTTATAAAGAATTACTTAATCTTTTTGAATTTACGTTGAATTGAACACAGATGTATGCAATATACAGACACAGATATGATCACAAAAACAAACACAAATGCAGAAATAAAGTAAAAGCAATAAAGGAAATGACATACCGAATTTTATACTGGTTCGGAGTTACCCTACATCCAGTTCCGCAACACAAGTACGGATTTTCTTTCAAAAGCAATTGTACAATTACACCCTCGATTTCAAGGCTACGAGGTACACCCTCCAAAATTACAATCCTTTGGGTAGAGATACTCGATTTCCGGGCCACAAGTTTACCCAATTGATTTACCAAGGCCACAATCGCACCTTATCTCGCTTGATTGATTTTCAAGGCCACAATCACACTTTTTCTCACTTAATAGATTACAAAGAAGCCTATGACTCTGAATAGCACTGAGAACCTTGTTGAGATAGTGATAGAGAATCAAACTAAAAAGATCGAGTTCGATTCAATGTTGATTTCGGCAGAGTAATGGTAAGAATATGTATTAAGAAATGTGGAAGAAGAAGAAGAGTGAAAAACCAGAAAATCTGATATGAAATTCGTTGAAACTAACCCCTATTTATAGAAGAACAACAGCCATGTCCATTCGTGAAGAGTTATAGCGAATAGACACTTCTTTTGAAATTTAAATTTTGAACTTAACTAATACCATGTCGACATGGTCACCATAGGCATGTCGACATCCCGAAGCAATTTTTGATGAGTTGATTTTCTTTGAAAATAACCTTTATCTTATATTAAAACTAATTAAAACTTTATAAATATACTTGACTATAGTTATAATCATAAGTAAATATAGAGAATAATATATATTGAATTTAACTATAATTTTATATTTAAATCTTAAGTATAAATATTTAAAAGTTAAAAATATTATATTAAAAGATAGTTTAAAATTAGGAGCAATTTGGCTTTGAAATTAAAGATAATTTTGAGGCTAAAATTATTTAAAATCAGGATAGAGGGTTTTGAATCATTTAAAAGGAAAGTTTTGAAATCATTTTGAAAACAAGATAATTTTGTGAAATCATTTGAATTAAAATTAGTGGATACAAAATAATGTTCCACTAGATTTTTCGTAGGTTCCATCCTACTTAGGGTTCCAACCCTTTAACAGGCTCGAAGTGGATTCCATTCCACGAATAAATTAGATTTTAAGATGCCAGTGCTTTTCTATGAGTTTTAAAAAAAAATTCTAATTAAAGAATAAATTACTTCAATTCTTGAACTTTTGATAATCTTGATACTCATGAGTCTTTAATCTTGATATCTTGAATTTCTATACTGTACAGTCTTCATTCTTGGTACCAGCATGGTTAAATCCTGCATATACATATTTATCTAAACTTATAATGTTAGTATTTATATTTTATAATCTATTCTAAGGTTTTTGTCATCAAAACCATCATCTCACGGACTAACAATCTCTCCCTTTTTGATGATGACAACCTTTGTTTATAAAATATTTATTTCTATCTTAATAACTCCCCCTAAATCTAATAACTCCCCCTTAATATATGCCTAATTACCTTATTTTATATTTCTCCCCCTTTTATCATCAACAAAAACTAACTCTCCCTCATTCTAGGACTAGAGTACCTGCATTAATAAACTATACAATGGAATATATAATAGATAGATTAAGAAATGATTATCCTTATGAACATGATAATTAATCAAGGATTATATATATTTCAATGTATATATATACATGTTTAATGTAGCAACCATCAAACCAATTTAAGAAATCAATCCACACCGAGTATCAATCCAAAACAAATCAAATTAATTCAAACAAACAATTCAAACAAAGCAAACAAATAAAATCAAACGTTATGTGGAACTTCCACCCATCCTTCTTCTCCAAAGATTGGATCCGCCTTAATAGCATCCCAATTATCATTGTCATTGGTGAGAGAGACTGGAGGATATGCTTCGTTATCATCCTTGTGTAGGGAGGAAATCATCCATCGTATTGCATAGAAATGCCTTTCTTGCTCCTTGATCATCTGCATTTGACTCAATTCTAAGTGTCGCCGGTTATGAAGAATGAACGAGAGAATACTCTTGAACGAATTAAGAGTTTCTTCAAGATTTTCGGATAAATTGTGAATTGGATTAGCCATAATTGAATTTGTGAAAGAAATGAAGAATTAGAAGATAGGAAATAATTTTCAGTGAAGAATTCTAGAAGAAATAGGTATATATAGGTGTAGAAATTCGTTTGAAAAGAATAGACATATGGTTGTTATTCAAATTTCAAATTCAAAATGAATTGTCATTTCTGACCAGTACATGTCGACATGGTCATAGGGGGTATATCGACATGGGTTAGTGAAAAAAATGACTATTTAGATTTTGTGAATAATTGTGTATATATATATATAATATACTAACATTTATTCTGGAGATAAGATAAGCTAGATAACAGAAAGAAAATTTCATTTCATTGCATACTAAGATGATACAATGATTAAACATACGAAACTACATGAACTTTTGAACTAAAACAAGCTAAAACACATACAACAAGATACGAAAAGATAAAACTAGTTAGAGGATGATGATGATGAAGAAAGTCCAAGTTTCTTGCTGAATTTGGAAATGAACTTGTTTATCTTGGATGAAATTTTGTCCAACTTCTTACTAACGGATCATTTAAGAAGCCGCCGATTCTCAACAATCGTCTTTTGGTTTTTTAGAAGGATTTTGGTGGATGGATTAGGAGGATAGTCAATGCTTTCCAAAGAGGTTTCACCTTCTTCTTCTTTAATTTCCATTTCATCCCCTTCTTCTTCTTCTTCCTCTTCCTCTTCTTCTATTTCCTCATGAGCCAAACGTTTTTCCTTTTCGGCAAGGGTTCATAAGGTTGAAAAACAAATGGAATTTTCATAAGCGAAATATTAGAATGATTGAAAACTTTTCTAGAAACAAATTCTTCGCCTTTGAAATCCAATCCAAAATAGTTAAAAATCCGAGTGAGATAAATTCCATGATATAAAGTATTCTCACCCATTTTAAGATTTTTAGGACGAAGTTCATCCAAAATAACTTGCGTCCAATTTATGTCAAAATTTTCAAAAATAGCAAAAAGAGATTTGCAAACTTTGAAGTAGGATTGTTAAAATTCCCCGATCTTGGGGTCAAAGTATGTTGCAAAAGAAGATTGACAATTCTTGCCTTTGGTCGAAAATTTCAATTTTTGAATTCAAAATTATCATTCCCTTCGAAAATGTGATGAAATATCTCAATTTTAAAATTAGAAAGATCCACTCCCGTACACTTGCAATTGAGAATGGTACCCATAAGATCACAATTCAAAATAATTCTAGTGCCTTTAACACTACTCCAAACTTTCATCCTCATTTCCATAATAAAATCCACGGTTTAAATTAGCATAGAAAATTTTGACAAGATTTGGATAGCAAACAAAATCATTTTGAGAAGCATCAATAAGACTAAGAACTCCATTATTTGCAAAAAGAGAACCAAGTTCATAAGAAGATAAATCTTGAAAAATAGCAAACTTTCCGGGATGGACTTTGGCATAATTAGCATAATTGATGTATGCTTTTATTGCCTCCTGATCATTGAATAATTGCTCTTTTATTTTTCTGAAAATTCTCATGGTGGAGGGGTTGCTTGAAGAAGTCATTAAAGTAGAGAGTAGAGAGCTTCAAGTTTTAAAGAGAGAGTTTAAATTTGAAAATGAGAGTGAAAAGATATGATAAAAGATGGTGAATAAATAGATTCTCAAATGACATATTCTCTGGTCAAAAGGTAGCTTTTCAGAGAATTGAATGAAGCGAAAAGGTGGAGGGAAATTCAAACATTTGAATTCAAATTTTGAAATTCAAATTCTAGTACCCATGTCGACATCATGGTAGGGACCATGTCGACATGTGCCAGTGAATTTTGATAATTTATTATTCCTAAGTTCTCTAAATATATATATATATATATAAATATACTTATTATTTTTAATGTCTATATATAAATCTGAAATATTTATAGTGTATTTCAGAAAATTATACTATTAAAAAATAATAAAAATAATAATAAAATAATAAGATAATAATAAAAAATAAAAAAATAAATTTTGAAATTCAAACAACACACCAATTCAAAATCAATCAATCAATCAAGCAATCAAGCAACTAATTTTAAGCAAGCAATTTCAACCAATTGTATTGTAAACATGTACCTTTTTCTGAGTCCGTTTCTTTGAATTCGTCGGAGTCGTGAACAGCTGCGAAACACAAATTCGAATTATCTGTTTTCTGATCATCATCACTTGAAGACGAGTCTGAGTCATCTAGAGTAGCAGTAAATGCACGCTTTCGTTTCTTTGCTGGATCATTGTTCATAGGAGGATTTTGCCTATCTGAATATAGACAGTCCCTTTTAAAATGGCCTAGCTCATCACAGTTGTAACATTTGACGTTATTTGGCACTACATTCTAATTTCCAGAGTTCTTATAGTTGTTTCTCTTGAGATTTTTCATCTTTCTGTATTTCAGAAATTTCCTAAAATTTCTGATCATAAAGGCCATCTCTTCATCATTATCGTTGTTTGAGTCTGATACATCGGTCAATGCATTGAATGTCATTGATTTATTTTCAGATGCTTTGCTTTCCCTTCTCCCGATCATTTGAACTTCATACGACATTAGATTTCCAATTAATTCTTCTTCCTTTAAAGTACTGATGTCATTTGCCTCTTCAATAGCAAGTGTCTTTTGATCCCAATCTGAAGTAAGAGAATTTAAAATCTTTCTGACTTGATCTTCTTTAGAAAATTCCTTTCCCAAAGATATTATAGAATGCACAATATCATGAAACCTACTATACATATCTGAAATAGACTCATTACGATTCATTTTAGATAATTGAAACTAATTTGTGAGCATGGAAATTTTGGTCTGTTTAACTTTGCTTGTTCCTTCGTGAGTGACTTGCAAAGTTTTCCAGATTTCATATGCAGACTTACAAACTGACACTCTATTGAATTCATTTCTATCTAGTGAACAAAAAAAAATATTCATTGCCTTAGAATTATTTTGTGCAACAGTCTTTTGCTCAACAGTCCACTGTGCAAAATCAGTTGTGGGTTCAGAATATTCAGTTTGTGTAATATTCCAAGTGTCTAATCTTAAGTATATTTTCATCCTACATGCCTAATATGCATACTTACTGCCATTAAAAAGTGGTGGTCTGATAGTAGACTGGCCTTCCATAAATGAACTAGTGACAGGAATACTAGTGTTAGTAACAGTACCAGTGTTGATAGCCATTTTGAAAACTTTTCAAAAATCAAATTATGAAACTTTGAAAACCTCGCTCTGATACTAATTGAAAGAAATGAGGATTATGGATCTTAAGGTTAGGATTAACACTAGAGGAGGGGTGAATAGTGTTTATAAAGAATTACTAAATCTTTTTGAATTTATGTTGAATTGAACACGGATGTATGCAATATACAGACACAGATATGATCACAGAAACAAACACAAATGCAGAAATAAAGTAAAAGCAATAAAGGAAAGAACACACCGGATTTTATACTGGTTCGGAGTTACCCTACATCCAGTCCTGCAACACAATTACGGATTTCCTTTCAAAAGCAATTGTACAATTACACCCTCGATTTCAAGGCTACGAGGTACACCCTCCAGAATCACAATCCTCAGGGTAGAGATACTCAATTTTCAGGCCACAAGTTTACCCAATTGATTTACCAAGGCTACAATCATACCTTATCTCGCTTGATTGATTTTCAAGGCCACAATCATACCTTTTCTCACTTAATAGATTACAAAGAAGCCTATAACTCTGAATAGCACCGAGAACCTTGTTGAGATAGTGATAGAGAATCAAACTAGAAAAGATCGAGTTCGATTCAATGTTGATTTCAGCAGAGTAATGGTAAGAATATGTATTAAGAGATGTGGAAGAAGAAGAGGAGTGAGAAACTAGAAAATCTGATATGAAATTCGTTGAAACTAACCCCTATTTATAGAAGAACAACAGCCATGTCTATTCGTGAAGAGTTATGGCGAATAGACGCTTCTTTTGAAATTTCAATTTTGAACTTAACTGACACAATGTCGACATGGTCACCATAGGCATGTCAACATCCCAAAGCAATTTTTGATGATTTGATTTTCTTTGAAAATAACATTTATCTTATATTAAAACTATTTAAAACTTTATAAATATACTTGACTATAGTTATAATTCATAAGTAAATATAGAGAATAATATATACAGAATTTAACTATAATTTTATATTTGAATCTTAAGTATAAATATTTAAAAGTTAAATATATTATATTAAAAGATAGTTTAAAATCAGGAGCAATTTGACTTTGAAATTAAAGATAATTTTGAGGCTAAAATTATTTAAAATCAGGATAGATGGTTTTGAATCTTTTAAAAGGAAAGTTTTGAAATCATTTTGAAAACAAGATAATTCTGTAAAATCATTTGAATTAAAATTAGTGGGTACAAAACAATGTTCCACTAGATTTTTCTTAGGTTCCATCCTACTTAGGGTTCCATCCCTTTAACAGGCTCGAAGTGGATTCCATTCCACGAATAAATTGGATTTTAAGATGCAAGTGCTTTTCTATGAGTTTTAACAAAATTTCTAATTAAAGAATACATTACTTCAATTCTTGAACTCTTGATAATCTTGATACTCATGAGTCTTCAATCTTGATATCTTGAATCTCTATACTGTACAATCTTCATTCTTGGTACCTGCATGGTTAAATCCTGCACATACATATTTATCTAAACTTATAATGTTAGTATTTATATTTTATAATCTATTCTAAGGTTGTTTTCATCAAAACCATCATCTCACGGACTAACAGTGGGATCAACAGAAAATGGAAGTTCCTGAACTCTACCACTGGCAACATTGGGCCTACATGATAGGAGTTCACTCCTCGAGCGTAGTTGGGTAACATGTATCGTCGAGAAGCAATTCTAACCCAGTAGCTGTCATAGTCCCCATCGGCTAAGAAAAATATAGAAGCATTTACCCATCCAGTCAGCCTCATTTCCTCATGTCTTAAAGCCATCTCTACTACAACATCACAAGGATCCCTGATATGATGCAATGTAGCCCTGGCCAATTCAGGTTTCAACCCCATAATGAACTTCTTGTTTCTCTTAATCACGGTGTCCACAGTGGCATGACGTATCTTCCCAACTCCGTAAGTCTTGTAGCATACTCTAACACAGTTATCTCTTCCTGCTCTAACTTGATAAAATTTCTGAGCAAGATAGATATTTTCATCACTAACATGAATCTCTCCTCGAACCTCCTGTTAAATTTTTCCCATGTCATTGTTTCTTTATCCACTCCAACCGTCACACTATTCCACCAGTATAAAGCTGCTCCTTGAAACTGCCAGCAAGTGAGCCTTCTTTTCTGCTCATCACTGAGCCCTAAATCTATAAAAAATACTCTCATAGTGTAGCGACCAGCTCCCCACTTCTATGACTTCTTCAGTCTCAATGAATGGTTTTCCTCCCAACCTAGCATAGTCCCTACTCAAAGCAGCATAATTGTTGACTACTGGAGCTTTCTAGACTCCTCCTTCAACAACTCCAGTAGCAACCCCCGCTTGCGTCATATTCACAAAAAACTGATACATGGCTCCCATGTCGACTTGTAGGACTTCAGCACCAATATTTCCAATTCGTGCCTAACCTTGGTTCCTTCTAGTATTAGGTCTGGCATTTCTGTTTGCAGTGGTGCTTCCTCCTCCAACATTATCTCTTCGAGAATACATATCTGCATTCGAACCTCCGTTAGATATGGAAAAATAACCAAATAGAGATAGGAAAGTAGAGATAAAGCGCATATTTATATTTGGCAAATACAAGTACGTTACTATAACGTTATCTCTTACCCCAATCTTATTGCTAATTACTTAGGATTATATTTTAAAAAATCATCTTTTCAGTTAAAGTTAAGCGCTACAGATGCTGCAGTCATCTATAGTATTAACTTTCGGCACTAAATACGGCTATGTTAATGGTATCCATAATATCAGAAGCGCTCGAATATGAAACAAAATCACAGATTCCAAAAAAAAAATTACTGATTACATTTCAAGACACATGTTTCACATTCAAATTACATAATCCCATCGCTTTCCTAGGTTCAGATAAAATACAGTTATTACATAAATACGCCAAGAGCGACATATGTTGATGCCCACTTGGTTGACCAGAGCACTATATATACAACACAGCGGAATCAATCAAAATAAACAGCAACTCCTAATTAGTTGTCCGTCAACCACCTGTTCATCACCGGAAGCTTTATTCGTCAATTCTACTAAAACTTGTAAACCTCAACCCTCAGCCTACTCAAATCAATTTTGAGCAACCGAGAGTTTAAGGGGAAAACATAAACTTCAAGTCAGACATAAAGCCTGGTGTGAATAACACTATACATCTTGGTTATCTGATACTAAGTGAGACCGTGCCGCTTAGAAAAACGAGTTTTCCGTTACTAATATCATTTTTAAAACATATCTTTTGCAAATTATAATCCTACAACCAAAACTGGTTAAATCTATAAAGCAATATCATGTATATGTGCATATCAGTTACGAATGGACTATCTGTCCATACACTGTAGTTCTTTTTGGCTAACTACTAACCCTTGGCTGACTCGGGCCTACCAGAAAATATAAAAAATCTAACTTCTGTTAGATACTCCTCTTCTGGATGGTCTGTCCTTACTTACTTCTCTAAGTCATCCTAATGGTTTTGCGGGCTCACGAATAACCTGTCATTCCTTTTCAGATTCTTTTCTATGTGTAACATAATTTTTGTCATCACATGTGACAAAGCCCTAAACATTGAAATTTTTAACCTATTTTAGCTAGGGGCTACTAGCTAAAGTATAGGGTGCGACCCCATACCAGTCCCATTTAGTATTCTAATATTTGAGTCATTTTACTTAGGGTTATTTACCCATAAAATTTTCCTTGAAAATCTTTTCTTTCAATTGATTTAAACCTTTAGATCATTCTTTAAATAAAGAAATTATTTATATATACTCCTTGCTTTACTCAAATCACATTACCAAGTTACTAATTCTTTACACAAAACCTTGTTGATGAAAATGTTTTAAACTTTCGATAGTGCCCCTTTCAAAACCGTTAAAAGTATCCCTTTTAATAAGAGTAAAGCCTTAGGCTGAAGGCCAAAACATACCTTTCGAAATCATACCTTTCGAAACCGTTCATATTTATCCTTTCGAAAGCATTGGAAAACATCTCCTTCGAATGCTTTAATACCTTAGACATCCTACCATTAAAACACTTAAACATTTCCTTTCGAAACCATTGGAAAACCTTTCCTTTTGGACCTTTCGAAACCATTGGAGAACCACCCTTTAGAAACCTTTCTTTCAAACCTTTCAAGGTATTAAAACATCAAGCCTTTCGAAAGCTTTTGGGTTCAATTTATAACATGTGGAATCACCTTACGAAACCATTAAAACTATCTCTTTCGAAACCATTTAGGTTCTACCTTTACAGAGTAAAAGGGTCATTAAAACATTTAACTTGAAAGATTTCCTAAGTAAAGAAGTGATGGTGTCAAAACAATCCATTCGAAAGCATTGTAGAAGCCGCTAAGTTTTAAAAATAAGGTAACCCTTTCAAAACCAATCTAGGTCGAAAGGTAAAAAGCGGTGGTCAGGGGTTTCGACCCCTTCGAAAGCATTCATTTAAAACAAAAGGTGCAACCCATTCGAAACCTTTCCTTTGAAACATCTGACTCGGCCAAAAGTAAACCAAGTCAAAGGCACTTCCTTCAAAAGCAAAAGCATGTGCATTTTCAATTTAAAACAAAGCATGCTTCGATCCCCTCGGAACCTTTGTTTTCGACCTAATACCTTTCCACCTATATCCAATTCACTATGTACCAGGTATTTGATACCATGTGCATTAGTTTCTATGGAGTTGGAGGCGGAGGTAATGAGTCGGAAGTCTAGTGCCGAAAGTATTGAAACAAGAAAAAGCATGTTGATTTGACTTTTAAAATTAATTCTCTGTACCTAACCTGCCTTGTTTGTCAAATTATGATTGGTTGCAAATTGTCTTTCTAAAAGTACTGCTGATTTTCAGAAATAACGATTTGAATTATTTACAAAATGCCTCTTCTCCTTTATATAAATATATAAAACATTTAAGTCCAATACCTTAAATAATTTTATTTATTCATTAAAACACTTAGGAAATTCAACAAAAATCCATGTAAATCATTTTTAATATGTTTTCCAACATATATAAATTTCAGATCCTCGGCCAATACGATTTCGCCGTAATTAATTTTAAACCCAAAATAACATTTTCTTCACTAGAAAATTCATATAAAATCCACATTAATTCATAAAATTATGAAAATTGAAAACCATTTCTAAATTATTGTTTATAATCTAAATTTAAATTCACAAGGCAATTAGAGGTCATATAGTATGGTTTTCATATCAAAACATATCACAAAATCTATGTGAATTAGCATAAACCATCGATAACATATAGATATACATTTTATCATCCAAAACATGGCAAAACATTTGCAAATAATTTGTATTTCATACTAAAAACCAATAACCATTAAAAACTTGAGATGTAGTCATTATTCCCTAAGCTTTTTGATTAAAGATGTGAGATTTGTTTTTGATTAATTGATTTGATTCTTCCTCTTGAAATCCTAGCTTTTATCTCCTCTTGAGCTTGCTAACGGTGGCCAGTCTTAGCTTGTATTTTTGATTTGTGAATAATGAAGTGAACGTGAATGTTGAGTGGTTAAGGATTTAGGGTCTAAGGATGTTCCTTGTTCCTATTTTGCCTTTGTATATTTTCTAAAATTTTATTCACCTTTTATTCTTTAATTCACTTGTTCAACATGGCACGACTACCCCTTATTTAATTCACAAATCTCAATCCATTAATCATCTTACATTATTTTATTTTATTTAACCAATTAAATATCCAAAATAATGTTACTGAAAATATGGTGTGTTGCAACAAGTTTCTGACAAAAGGCTCTAGTAGCCATTGTAAAAAGAGATGGTGATCCTGTACTATTCCCTTGGCAAAAGCTGCATAAAAGAAACCATTCTTGTGACAAAAGCATCATTGTAAAACAATCGCTCTCTGTACTTCACTGCCTACCCAACAAAAGTGCCACTGTACAATAAACATTTTCCACTCTATGTTTCCATTCGACACAAGCACGTTATAGTATGACCCAATAACTGGCATACACCCGAGTAGTTCTTTCCTTGTGGCATCCAAGATGGACGGCGTATAAACCGTAGATCATAATTGAAGGTCACGAGGAAACTTAGCACCGAAGGCATCAATCTAAGTTCTTCAAATCCCTTCAGCTATAAATAAGGGATCAAATGTACTTTACAAGGAAAAACTTTCTACTCTCATAAGATATATTTGCTAGTCCAAGGCTCTTTTTTAAAAGCCATTAAAATCATATCTTGTAACCCAAAGACTCAAAGTATCATTAACAATATTGTACAAAGGCTTTTGCTAAGATCGAACCTATGCAGTTAAAGCGCTATGGTTCCATAGCAGTGAAGCTGCAAAAAGTTATAGCGGTGATATATCAGAAAATAACGGAGGAGCAAAAAGCTTTATTAGATATAAAATCAAATATTTTAAGTTAATTTATTCTCGTTTCATTTGCGTAGGAAAATGGAATAAATCTTATATAACAAAACCGAATAATATCATGATTTATGTAGACTGGATTCGGTGACTATAATGGATTGCTAACTTATATTGAGCACTTATGCCATAAAATTTTGTTTTTACCCTAATTTTTTTGAATTGGTGTAAAAGAGAACTAGTCAAATCAAACTTTGTATATTAATGTTGCTAAAGTGAGTACTAAAAAGTCTTGATTTAGCGGATGTGGCGGAAAATACCGGAGCTTAAAGCGGATATACTATTTAATAGCGCTAAATTGACATAGTATAGTGGTTGAATAACACTATGCGCTATAGCGAGGATTTTGAGATTTAGTTAGACTTTAACGGCACACGATCAAACTATTTTATATCTTAAGTTATTCACTTTAGTCGCACTATTTTATTATGCATTTTCATATTTAACAACAGTTTAGTAAGCAATCTTTGCTAAAAATTCACCTCAAATCACAATTTCGAGATTGGCTTGAAATATAACTAGCACTTAGCAACCCAACATCCAGCTCCAACGATGGTAATTCAACACCCTCTTTAAATCACTATGAACATTTTAATCCCACACTAACAATGAAAATATAACTTAGATTCTAAATACCAAATAAAGAGTGTTTTGCTAGCTTAATACAGCTGTGGAAACTCATCGCTTGCTTTCAACCTTTTTATTTCTTAGATAAACTCTAAAGAAGAAATATGTCAAAAGTAGATCTACTGTCTTTCCGTAAAACACCGTAAATCATGATTTCTCATTTATTATTTCCGCACTTAAGTTTTCTGCATGTACTACTACATGCAACAACTTCGGTCTAACTCTAAAAATGGAAGGTTTTGCACTGAAGTTCAGCTTTCCGTCGTTTGTTGTTGTCTCGAAAATTGCAAAAAAAAAAAATTATTTTGATTGGTCACTTGCTGTTGCTGTTGTAGTCGAAAATTGCAAAATTTTTATTTTGATTAATTGCAATTTTAACAAAATTGATAATGTAACACATGGAGCTTTTGGAAAAGGGGCGAGTCCATTGGTTCGTTGGCCCGCATTAACTTTTATCTGCCAGTATAAATATACGACGATTTTAAATGTATTCACTATTGATCCTGAACTGATTCGCGTTAGCAAGGGATGAGTTTGAGTTGCTGTAAAAGATGAGTTTGTATTTTCAATGTTAGAGGAGTAGATATGAAAAAGATGCACAAGTACAATGTCAATTAATATGCACCGTTTGTTTTTAAAAATCAAACGACTAGATTGGAATGGACGACAGTAGAACCCGTATTCTAGAAATTTCGTACGCAAAAATCCACTGATTTCAGATATCTAATTTGAAAAGAAGATTAAATTGCACACCACTGAATTCATATCTTCATTGTCACAATAAAGCACAATACTCGTCGCTAGGTCATAAATTCTGTTCCAAACAGGCAAAAATATACACCTCGTCGATTCTTCCTTAGTTGGAAAACCCTCCAAAGAAAAAAGAAAAAACAGCAGAAAGCAACATCCATGGCAGTAGCATTCTCGACGACTCTATCAAAACTAAACGTATCCACCATCACCATTTCTTCTCCATTCCAAACAACAACAGAGCTTCATCATCACCGCTTGAACAAACACAACAATCTTTCGTTGAAAACTTCTCGTAAAAGAAGAACCATAACGGTCTACTTCATATTAGAAGGAGGAAGCAGCAATAATAAGTCTACAGGTGGTGACATCTTGAACTTAAAAGACATTGAAGAAACGGCAAAGCAAGAACAGATGCTGCGTTCACAAAAGAAAGCATTGGAGAGAATGGAGAAGAAACGATCTGAACGAACCACGTATCTGATAGCTGCTGTCATGTCCAGTTTAGGCATCACTTCCATGGCTGTTGCTGCTGTTTACTACAGATTTCACTGGCAAATGGAGGTCATTCATCGTATATTCTTCCTACTTTCAACTGTAGAACGTAACGTTGTCTAACTTAATTTCGATCGGCGAATATTTTACAGGGAGCAGAAGTTCCAATGACTGAAATGTTCGGAACTTTCGCCTTGTCTGTGGGTGCAGCTGTAAGTATTTTCTTCTCAAATCTATCTATTTGTGTTCTATATTTACGCTACTTTGGATAAAGGTGGGGATGGAGTTTTGGGCAAGATGGGCACACAGAGCGCTGTGGCACGACTCGCTCTGGCACATGCATGAGTCGCACCACAAGCCAAGAGACGGTCCTTTCGAACTCAATGATATATTTGCCATCGCCAATGCTGTTCCGGCTATTCTTCTTCTTTCTTATGGTTTCTTCAACCGTGGATTTGTTCCTGGACTCTGCTTTGGTGCTGTATGTTTGTATCCCTTTGTTCTTTCTATTTACTTCGGTGCAGTGTACATGAGTATGTTATTATATGATATAAAACAGGGACTTGGTATAACGCTCTTTGGTATTGCGTACATGTTCGTGCATGACGGTTTAGTCCACAGAAGATTTCCAGTTGGGCCCATCGCGGACGTTCCTTACTTCAGAAGAGTGGCGGCAGCTCATTCTGTACGTTATATTTAATATTATATTTTCTTTTGACATTGAATTGATGATGAAATATTTTATGTTAAAACTAATGTGAAGACGTGGCTCATGCAGATACACCACACAGAAAAATTCGAGGGAGTGCCATATGGGTTGTTTCTTGGACCTAAGGTCGGTATTGTGAGCTTTCTTTTGTCTTTTTCATAGTTTAAGAATGCAATTGGGAGACATAACCAAAAAAGTTATATATTTACGTTTGTCCTTTGTTTATAATCTTATGAATGCGAAATTGTGGTGTGCAGGAATTGGAGGAAGTGGGAGGTGGAGAAGAGCTGGAGAAAGAGATACAAAAGAGAATCAGGCTTGGTAGCAAGAAATAAATGCCAAATTGTTCCCCTTTTGTTTCTTTTTTGTTCATTATTTTTGTGGTGGTAGCAAGGGAGAAGTGTACGAAATATAGTGGGTGCTTTTTTTTTGGTTAAATACTCCAAGTTTATTCCTGTCCTTGTGTTGGTTTAGTATGTAATGCTTTTGACTCAACTAGTAGTAGTATAAAAGTAGAAGGTATTTGTATGTGTATGAGCGTGTATACTGCGCGTTATTATCTTGTCTGAAGCAAGGCCAATAAAAAATTGAAATAGAGATACATAATTTTATAGCAATGCACCTTTACTGGCTAAATAACTGCAATGTCCCACAAACATGCTGAAGTTGCAATGTAAGAAGTTAATACTGGTATTCTCATAATGCCTTTTTGTGCTCTTTATATGGAACTTCTCATATGAAAATGCTAATTTGTTCAACTTCGGTCTTTTGCACAATCTAAAAGAGCATTGCATCGGACTCATTGGTTATATTCAACCCAAACTTTACATATTATGCTAATATCAACCTTTATGATTATAAGTTGACTGTTGAATTATACATTTATACATTAGGTGCACAAACACAGAATTATATAAATTACAACATCATAAACTTGGTGATACATGTGTGATTTGAAGCTAAAAATGTGCTCACTTGTTATAACAAGTACCAAACTCAACATCCCGATCATCAGGGAAAGGACAGTCCTGTCCATTATTATCCCGCAGCACATCACAAGGAGCCGGGCTCACTCCACTCACCACCCCTTCAATATCCGTACAATTCACTTAATAACTTCAGCAGTCACGTTTGACATAAAAATCCCTTTAAATGCATCTCCAGGAATCCCAGTCAAACTTCCAGCCATGGTTACATTCTCAGCCACCACATCACTGTAGCTAATATCACTAATTTCGGGTATGGCTTTCGGGTCCCAACCGTCATCCGGGTGCTGCCCGTAGTTGCCTGCCATCCAGAACACCCACTTCATCGTGTGTAAATTCATACGACGTACGTAGATTTCCTTTATGTAGTTTCCACGTCCGATGGCTGTTTTGATTCTGATTCCGGACTCGGAGTTGATGGCAGTTATATCCTCTGCTCGGACGTTCCGGATACCACCGGACATTTCTGATCCGAGGGCGATTACGGCACTTGTTGGGGAGATGCATGTGAGGCAGCGGATTATTATGTCTTTGCCTGGGATGTTCACTTTTATTCCATACTCGTCCCATCCGCTTTTTATGGCGATGCAGTCGTCGCCTGAGACTACGTAGCAGTCTTCGATCCGGACTCCAGAGCAAGAATCTGTCCAACAAATGAATAAGTGTAAACTTGTATTGTGTCAAGGATAAATGTAAGTTTAAATTTATTAGTTCAATGGGACAGTTGATTTTTCTAAGAGTGATTATATTGTTCAAATATTAAACTTGATTTGTTAATCTATTACTTAAACATAAAAGCACAAAAAGAGCCATGCTTGCGTGGCATCTTTAGTTCATCTCTATTTCAAAATAGTAAATCACTGTTCAATCTCATTTTCCTTTAAAGAACAATAGAAAGTGCCTTTACAACTTTACCCACGTCTTTCCTAACTGCAAAATCCTAAAAAAAGGCATCCACGTTCTGCTCCTCTTCCCATTTTAATCTTCCACACATCCTTTACCACTACCAATGACACTATTGACAATGGTTCACGCCAATTCCTTCGCCGTTGAGAATCTGTAGAAAAAATGAATGCTCTATTTTATTAGGTTTTCCTCTCGAGTAATTTGTGGAAATTGCTCCTCAGGTAATCCTAATTTGTTTTTCTGATTTCTGGGTTTTAGTGGTTGGAATGTATTTTACTTCGGATTGATGTTTTACTTTAATCAAATATTGCTTTGGATCTTAGATTCAATTCTACTCTATACTTTAGGAATATTACGAAAATTCTTAACCATGCATTAAGCTCCATATTAATTAGACTCTCTAAGTGTTTTCCAAACTCACCGCCTCAACTGCTTTGTTTCATTAGTTTTCCATTTTGAATCAAATTGTGTAGTTTTACAACTATAATTGTTTTCCATTTCGAATCAAACTTTTAGTTTGTCTCATAAGCTGATTGTTAATTTAAATAATGTATTTATTTCTTACCTCGAGTATTTTCCGTAATAAATTTACAATGATCTTACTAAATGCATTACTTAATAATATACATAATTATTTCCTCTACCCTGCTACAACATTTAGGTGTGCTTATGAGAGTTTAAATCTTGACGCATCTGGTGGTAAGGTGGTGCCCATTCAAAAAAATTGACATCCAATTCAGGTACCTCTATGCATGTTTTCATATTTGAATTACCTTTTTTAAAAAGAAAAATTCATTTTATCATACATGTTGATTGGTGAGGGATCGACTTCTCAAATAGACGTTTCACGGAAAATGGCACTGGTGATAGGGACAATGCAACATCTTGAATGAGGCCATGAGCCGTATCCACTACATGTAACACATAGCCATCCTATATAGGTCATATGCTTATACAATGACAAATAGTATAAATATTGTTAACCACTTCAACGAATGATTTGCAATTATGCTGCTGCACTACTTCGGATTTGATTTTTTTTAGATCTATAAACTTCATCAAGGTAATCTATATGGTGTTAGTTTTGGCTGCTTCTACCTACAAACACGCACAAAGTCGAGTGCCCCAACAAAGTGCATTGTAGTTTACATGTTCCAGAAGTGATGAGGATATATTTAAATGTTTTCCAACGTATTTGAATATGTCACTGCAACTTTGGTATTGTTCTACTTCAGATTTGATTTATTTTGTATCTATATTGACTTACGAAAATCTAACTGATGTCATGAAATACATGAGAATATTATTTTAAAGGAATTTTCATGATCCAACTTATCAAAACTGAAAAGAGAGCTTCAGTTTAGTTGTTCATTTCATGACTATGGTAAGCATCTAGATATTTCAGTTTGTCCAAAATAAAAATAATTTGTTAATAGAGATTGCCTTTGCAATAGAACATGATTAGCCCTATAAGATCACATGTGCCTTGCGAGTGCAAAATCACATATTGCTTATTACTATTTACAAATTAGTTCATTTTCCTATGCAGTGATAGGTCGATTTGCTCTACATGTTCCTCTGAAGTAGAATTTAAGGCAAGGACTTTGGTGGCAAGTTTATGTAGTGGATATAACCACATCACCTACATGTTTTGACCCTACTGGTTAGGCGAAAAGGTATTCATTTCAATCATGCATCATCATATTTTACCCTTTTTCCTACAATTTTTATGTATTTATTTTGGTACTGGTATGCATAATATGAACTATGTTCAATTATAATTATTATTTCAGGAACCAATAATGTCATTAGTGTTTTCCTTCAAAAAAAGATTTTGTGTTATATTACTTTAATTCTTTCAAGTAATCATTTCATACTTTTATTGTAACATGCATACATTTGCATGGAAACTATTTATCAGTTTCATAGTTTAGTTCTAATTTTTCATTGTTACTTTCACTTTCGCTCAAATATATCAGCCAAATTTTCTCTAAACCAGAAAATTTTCAAAAATAATAACAACGTGCCATCATTATAAGAGCCATGCACTCCTCAAGTGCTATTTTGTTCACACCATTGTGAACAAAACACTACACACCATTGTTTGAAATCAGTGGGCTCCACATGGAGCCCGCTGATTTCAACCAATTAGGAGTGCTGTTTTGTTCACAACACTCTGCATTTCTCATTTTAAGTTTCTCAAAACTGTTCCGTATGTGTTCTTATGCCATTGTGGTGAATTATGTCATCTGTATCTTTTTCTACCATCGTATATGGTGAAAATGAATGTTGAATTTACAAATCTTGATCGTCGTGGCTACCTACCTGTACATGAGTGTGTCGTGCACACGTGTATTTGTATGCATGTATGTATGTGTATTGATTTATTCTTTTATTCCTCATTTCCTAATTTAATATAACTCGGTAAATCCCTTAAAAAATGAGATGGATGTTGCACATACAAAGGGGTCAATCCAGGAACCGAATTAGTGTCAAAATTTGGGTAGTGGAATGCGTGGAGAATGGGATTGACACAACATTGAGGTACAATGGTGATTCAGATCTTTAGCTCGAATCAACGTTTACTTCAATGAAGCAAGCTCAAGCACTTACGTGTCGTGCGCAGTGCTTATGGATTTTGAACCTGGCACTATGGATGCCATCAGATCTGGTCCGTACGGGCAGATTTTCAGACCCAATAACTTCGTTTTCGGGTATAGTGGAGCTGGTAATAACTTAGACAAAGGTCATTGTATGGAAGGGGCAGAGCTGATTGATTCGGTGTTGGATGTTGCTAGGAAGTAGGCTGAAAATTGTAATTGATTGCAAGGCTTCCAGGTATGCCCCTCCCTCGGAGGAGGAACAAGATCCGGAATGGGAACTCTTCTCATCTCAAAAATCAGGGATGAATATCTAGATAGGATGATGCTTACTTTCTCCACCTTCCCATCCCCAAAGGTTTCCGATACAGTCGTTGAGCCTTACAATGCAACTTTATCGGTTCTTCGACTCTTTGAGAATGCGGATGAGTGCATGGTTCTTGACAATGACATCCACTATGATATTTGCTTCAGCACTCTTAAGCTCACTACTCCCAACATTGGGGACCTGAACTATCTAATAGCAGTAGCTGCTGTAACCTGCTATCTTCGATTGCTTGGTCAACCAAACTCCAACCTTTGGAAGCTTACAGTCAACCTCATCCCCTTCCCCCGCCTAAACTTCTTCAAGGTCGGTTTTGCCCCTGTGACCTCTTGTGGATCCCAATAGTGTTGTTCCCTAACAGTGCCCAATCTGACCTAAGCAATGCAGGACGCGAAGAACATGATGTGTGTAGCGGATCCATAGCACGACCGCTACCAGATCGCATTGGCCATGTTCAGAAGCAAAATGAGCACGAAAGAGGTTGACGAGCAGATGATCAATGTGAAGAACAAGAACTCTTCCTACTTCATGGACTGGATTCTTGACAATGCAAAGTGGATTGTATGTGAAACTCCTGCTATTGGGTTAAAAATGGCTAGCACTTTCATTGGTAACTCAACTTCGATTCAGATGTTTAGAAGGGTCAGAGAGCAGTGTGCAGCCATGTTTGGAAGGAAGGCTCTCTTGCATTGGTATGCTAGGGAAGGAATGGATGAGATGGAATTTACTGAGGTGGAGAGTAATATGAATGATTTTTTGTTCGAGTACCTGCAGTATCAAGATGCTACTACTGATGAGGAAGGGGATTATAAAGAAGAAGAAGAGGGTTAGTATGAACAATAATTTTTAATTGGAAGGTATTAGTTGTCAGCTGATACATTGTAACCGATGCGCATTTTGAACTTGGTGGCTTGAGATACGTGTTTACTGTCTGGTTGCAAAATATTGGGTGTACATTGTTGCTTTGATAATGTAGTAATGCCTCCATGTGTTTTGCTGCTTAAAAAAAGGGGGGAAAATGTATATATTATGTGCATGTACTAGACTAAATAAAATAGGTTCAGTGTCCGTTTCTATTCTGTAAACATGCAAAATTATGCGCTAATTAATATTACATCTATAAAGTCAATTAGTTACAAACTAGGTCTGTCGTATGTCAAAATTAGCTGTTTCTTTTGTAGTAGGAATGATTTGTAATGTATCGCTGCTATTGTTTTTTTTACTATAGTGTTTTTTTGTTTAAAAAATGGGAAACCGTAAAAAGATGCAAATGTGTGTCGTTGCATATTAATCTGAAACTGAAACATCAATGTATTAACCCAACAGCAGCCTCTTTATCTACAGGACTCATATATGTACCATTTTCAACACTACAGTTATTACCGATAATGCCACCTACAGTGGAAGAAAATTAAAACCAAACAATCATTGATCTCCTAACATTCTATTGTTTCATATTTATCCGTTCTATTGTTTCAGATTTATCCGTGTGCGAAGCACGGGTTACAACCTAGTTTCTAAAAGTTTCTTATTAAAGTGTTAGGGGGAGGGGTGATCAATCCCTCTCAGCAGAAAAATAGATCTTGCAATTTGGCGTGATAGAACAAACAGATAGTTATAGATCACAGAAAAAATATATAGAGACAAGAGAGAATACACAGATTTATAGTGGTTCCACCATCGCGAGATAGTGTACGTCCACTTTAATGGGGAAGAGATTTATTACTATTTGAAGAGATTACAGAGTAAAGAAATGAAGAAAAAATAAACAAGAGATTGTTCTCTCATATCTGATATCTTAACATTCTCTATACCTCTCTTTATATATAGAGAAAAATTACTTAGGGATGAAGCAATTGATTTATGTAAATAAATCAATTCATGGAATAATAATATTCCCATTAATTGCCTTGCCATGTAATTGATTGATAATATTCCATTTTCTCCATCAATCAATTATTTTCCTATTTGATTCCTTTTATAAAATATGGCAATCAAATATATATGACTAATATCTCCACATCCCTATCTCTTTAATTTCTCTTTCCATTTCCTTCATGCACAGAACGGGTAACTAAATACCGAGAATATCTCCAAAATCTATTAATTTTGGAAATATTGTATCACCAAAAAAAAATCCTAATAATCTCCACCTTGATACAATATCTCTTCCAAACCAAGATACTCCAAAATGAATGCTTCCCAATGAGTTCCTGCAAAAGCCACCTCTCATTGCACTTTATTAATGAACTCCGGCAAGGCCACCGCCCACCAACAAAGTGTTGGAAACACTCAAAAAAAAAAAGGCAGACGTTGTGCAACCAAAAATAAACTCATATCTCTTCATACAAGAAGAATGCCACATCTTCTCTTAACTTCAACCAAGTTACTCTCTTCCCCATAGTGCCACCATGTGGCACCTAGCACTTCATCAAGTGAATCAAGTTCGAGCAATGCTCGAACTTAGTAGCAGGTAAGGCCTTCGTAAACATATCTGCTGCATTGTCATTTGTATGAACCTTCTGAAGGCGAACTAACTTCTCTTCATTCATGGCGCAATTCCACTTCGAATTATCATTCGACTTCATGGCTTCTTCAAGGCTTAATGGTTCATCATGAACAACATGTAAAGCATACTCAAACTGATCATCAAGGATCAAATTTGCATAATCCCAATCTCCATATCTAATTGGAGCTCTCTTTGGTCTCTGACTAGCCCGAATGACTATATCGCCTGACTCTCCTTCAGCTCCACCTTGAGCTCCATCTTGAGCTGAATCCTCTCTAGCTTCATGACCATCTCCATCACTACTAGAGGAAATCTGTGGACTATCATGTGATGTATCATCAACTGTTCTATCACTATTGCCAATAGTAATAGCTGTACTTCGGGTTTGAAAGTTGGGAATCTCGGTCTTTTCGGCCTTCTCATCAACTGAATCTGAACCGTCTGACAAACCTTCCAAAGGTTTAAACATCGCTGACTCGTCAAAAGTCACATGTCTGGAGTGTATAACTTTCTTCGTAACTGGATTCCAAATTCTGTATCCTTTTATTCCATCTGTATAACCAAGAAAAACACACTTGGAGGCCCTAGGCTCCAACTTATCTTGTCCTGTATTGTGAACATAAACTGGACATCCAAATATACGAAAATAACTTAATAAAGTGCTTTTACCTCTCCATAACTCCTCTGGAATCTTCCCACCAATGGCTGAGCACGGAATCCGATTAATAATATGTGCTGCAGTCGAAACAGCTTCAGCCCAAAAACCCTTAGACATACCCGCAGTCAATATCAAGCAACGGGCCTTCTCAAGTAGAGTCCTATTCATCCTCTCAGCAACCCCATTGGATTGCGGATCACCAGGTGTAGTAAAATGTCTTCTAATACCGCGTTGTCTGCAGTAGTCGAGGAACTCTTTGGAGACATATTCGCCACCATTATCGGATCTAAAAATCTTCAATTTCTTTCCTGTTTGGTTTTCAACAAGAGCTAACCAAACCTTGAAATTCTGAAATACTTCCGACTTAGCTTTCATTACATACACCCAAACCTTGCGCGAGTAGTCATCAATGAATGAAACAAAATAATAAGCCCCACCAATGGAAGCAGTAGGGTATGGCCCCCAAACATCTGAATGTACATAATCAAGTACACTCTTAGAAGTATGCATAGCGTCACCAAAAGAAACTCTGGTTTGCTTTGCCAATACACACTCCTTGCAAAAGTTCAACTTGTTGAAGATTTCTCCCTTGATCTTTTTCTTCTTACGAAGCAACTCTAAGTTCTTCTCCGAAGTATGACCTAGTCTCATATGCCAAAGCTTGGTAGCATCCAAACTTTTAGAACTATCAACTCCAACACATAATTCTCCATGAACAGTGGTACCCATCAGCAAATACAGATTTCTTACCATAACACCCTTCATCAATACAAGTGCCTCTCTAGAAACTCTCAAACCATCTTTGACAATGGTTATCTTGCATCCCAATGATGCCAACTGGCCTAATGATATCAATGACTTTCGAAGACCAGGAACATAGCGAACATCTGAAAGTGTGCGAACAATCCCATCATACATGCGAATGCGAACTGAACCAACTCCCGTAGACTTACATGTAGCATCGTTTCCCATAAGGATGGAACTTCCTTCTTTAGCATCAAAGGAAGAAAAATAATCCTTATTAGGAGTCATGTGAAATGATGCTCCAGAATCTAATACCCAGTGGTCTGCAACATCTGATACAACCGCTGTCAATAAATCGCTATCATCTTTCTCCATCGCAATAGATGAAGAACCTTCAATCTTCTTCTCCAGATCTGGGCAGTCTCTTTTCCAATGGTCTGGTTTCTTACAATGATGACACCTTCCATCTCTTGACTTACTCCGCCAATGAGGCTTCCTAGAATTGGAACGCCCCCTGTAATTTTTCACTTTCTTCTCTGCTCTACCTCTCTCAACAAATAAACCTGAACTACTATTACTTCCTCCACTACTATCACCAACACCGAACTCTTTCATCTGATCTCTCAACTCCTCACTGAGCAAACCTGTCTTCACATCATCTAATGTCAATGTATCTCTACCATAGATAAGGCTGTTAGCGAAACCAGTGTATCGTTCTGAAAGCGAACACAACAGAATCATTGCTTTCTGTTCTTCATCAACTTTCAACTCAACAGACTTCATCTTCATCAACAGGTCATCAAACACACTTAGGTGTGTTTTAATTGAAGAACCTTCCTTCATTTTATAAGTGAAAATAGTCTTCAATAGGATCAGACGGTTAGTTAGGGATTTCTTCATGTAGAGGTCCTCCAACTTCTTCCAAATGCCTTTGGCTGTGGTTTCCTGACTGATTTCAGAAATTACATTCTTTCCCATAGCAAGCTGGAGAGTAGTAAAGGCCCATTCTTCCATCTCTTCTAATTCCACTGATGAAATATTAGCAGGCAGTGTCTCTGTATCAAATACTACTCGATGAACGCGATTTCTCCTCAAAACTGCTTTCATCATCCATTGCCATTTTTCAAAATCTCCTTCACCATTCCACTTCTCTATCGTCAACTGTGATCCTGAAGCCACATAGGAGCCTCTGACGTATGGAGAAACTACTGGCGCTAAAGTACTATTTGTACTATTTTCATCTCCTCCTGCCATTCTACCAAACACCTTCTTTGCGAATCTAGCTCCGATACCAGTTGTTAGGGGGAGGGGTGATCAATCCCTCTCAGCAGAAAAATAGGATCTTGCAATTTGGCGTGATAGAACAAACAGATAGTTATAGATCACAGAAAAAATATATAGAGACAAGAGAGAACACACAGATTTATAGTGGTTCCACCATCGCGAGATAATGTACGTCCACTTTAATGGGGAAGAGATTTATTACTATTTGAAGAGATTACAGAGTAAAGAAATGAAGAAAAAATAAACAAGAGATTGTTCTCTCATATCTGATATCTTAACATTCTCTATACCTCTCTTTATATATAGAGAAAAGTTACTTAGGGATGAAGCAATTGATTTATGTAAATAAATCAATTCATGGAATAATAATATTCCCATTAATTGCCTTGCCATGTAATTGATTGATAATATTCCATTTTCTCCATCAATCAATTATTTCCCTATTTGATTCCTTTTATAAAATATGGCAATCAAATATATATGACAAATATCTCCACATCCCTATCTCTTTAATTTCTCTTTCCATTTCCTTCATGCACAGAACGGGTAACTAAATACCGAGAATATCTCCAAAATCTATTAATTTTGGAAATATTGTATCACCAAAAAAATCCTAATATAAAGTTACTAGAATATTCTTGTATCGGAAGAAAGCTCTAGAATTTTATATTAGCTGTTAGAAATAAGATTTATATAATAGTTATGTTTCTAAAGTCATCTAAAGAGAAAGTTCTAGAGTTGTCAGATGAGTCATGTTTCTAAAATATTATATATCTACAATGTTCTATTGAGTCATATAAATAGAGGAGCTCTCCCCTCATTTTGTATCAATCAATCAAGCAATAAATAAATCATCAATAAAAAAAAGTTTTCTACAATAAAATAAAATAAAAACTCCTTTTTCTTATATTCTTTCTTTCTCAGAAAATATTCAACAAAGTGGTATCAAAGCGAGGATTTTTTTACAAGATAGAGATGGCGGCGTTTCCCTACAAGTTCCAATGCTTACCAAGAACAATTATAATAATTGGAGTTTAAGGATGATGGCTCTTCTTAGAGCACACGACGTGTGGGAGATAGTTGAAAATGGCTATACTGGACATGAGAAGGTTATACTGAACATGAGAATGAAGATGGTTTATATCAAATTCAAAGAGATGTTTGAAAAAATCAAGGACAAGGGACAAGAAGATTTTTTTGTCTAATTTATCAAGCATTGGATGATGACACCTTTGAAAAAAAAATTGAATCAAAGTCGGACAAAGAAGCATGCGAGAAGCTTCGAACGTCTTACAATGGAGTTGATCAAGTCAAAAAGGTACGTCTTCAAACTTTAAGAGAAGAGTTTGAAACTTTGCATATGAAAGAAGGTGAACTTGTTTCTGATTACTTCCCAAGAGTTCTAGTGGTTAGTAATAATCTTAAAAGAAATGGCGAGAAGTTAGATGATGTAAGAATTACGGAGAAAATTCTTAGATCATTAGATCCAAAGTTCGAACATATTGTCGCCATCATTGAAGAAACAAAAAATTTGGAGACCATGTCAATAGAGGAACTGCTAGGCTCATTGCAAGCTTATGAAGAAAAGAAAAGGAAGAAGGAAGAGACTGTGGAGGAAGTCCTTAAGACACGGATTGATTCAAAAAAGGAAGAAAGTAACCGCAACCAACAAAGATGGGGTGGTGGCCAAGAAAGAGGAAGAGGTCGTGCATATGGATATGGACGAGGTTGGAGGCCCAACTATGAAAACAATAATAGCAACAACAATAAAAGATGAGAAAGCTCAACAAGAGGTCGTGGGAGAGGAAATTCAAGGTATGACAAGTCACGTGTTAATTGCTACAATTGTGAGAAATTTGGACATTATGCTTCTGAATGTAGATCTTCAAAGCATAATATAGTTGAAGAGAAGACCAATTACGTTGAAGAAAAAAGCCGAAAGGATGGTACTTTGCTGCTGGCTTATGAGGAAAAGAAAGAAGAGTTAATCTGCAAAGGATTATCAAAAGTTGTCGAGAATGATTATGAATGGTCGAATGATTTGGAGAGCATATTGAAAATGGACAAGAAAGCTTTTGCGAAATTACGATGGAATGACCATCGTTCTCATGTTGTGATAAGTGAGAACGTTGGTGAAGTAGCTTATGATCATATACTTTGAGAAGATTCCACAAAAGAATCGTTGAATTTATTGAAAGAACCATATGGATAGAATAATGCAAAAATAATAGAAAAAGACAAATTGATCGATGAGAAAGAGAAAACGAAGAATAACGAGAAGGAGAAAGATGCAGAAAAATTGCTGAAATTTGAGGAGTTGGAGAATGATAAATTGAAAGAAGAAGAAAAACGTAAAGATGATGACAAAGAAGAAGATGAAGAAAATAAAGAAAGCGAAGATGACACCGGTGATGAAAAGTATGAAAGTAAAGGAGATGACAATGAAGAAGGCTTGAATCAAGAAGATAAAATTCAAAAGCATAGAGGAAATTTGATGTACGAGCAAGAATCTAAAGACACGGAAAATGAGAATGAAGCCAAAGTGGAAAGCGATTATTTTCATCATGAAAATAAGAAAGTAAGCAAAGCTTATATAATTTTGAACAAACCAAATTTTCAAGTAATGTTTTCAGAAATGACGGACGAAAGTGAAATTTGAAAAGCATACATAGAAATTGGATTGATCAAAAACCTTAAGTGCGAAGTTGTGAAAGAATGCAAAAGTAGAATATATGACTCATGCAAAATTTATGCTAATGAAACAAGACGGATGTTAGAACGCTTATTTTATGAAAGATTCTATTGTGGTGAAGAAGGACGAAAATAAAGAAGTAAAACAAGAATATGTGAACTTGCATTGAAGATCTCAACGTTTGGCAAGAAGGTCAACGCCATGAAGAAAGTTTGGATGGTATCTCTATTCCTAACAAGCACGTGAAATACAAAGATTACAAGTACTGCTTAGAGTCACAAACCAAGTTTAAAATGGGGTGTTGAAATATTAAACTTGATTTGTTAATTTCTAGAAGTTTCTTATTATTAAAGTATCTAGAATTTTCTTGTATTTGGAGAGAGCTCTAGAATTTTATATTCGTTGCTAGAAATAAGATTTATATAATAGTTATGTTTCTAGAGTTGTCTAAAGAGAAAGTTCTAGAGTTGTCACATGAGTCATGATTCTAGAATATTCTATATCTAGAATGTTCTATTGAGTCATAAAAATAGAGAAGCTCTCGCCTCATTTTGTATCAATCAATTAATCAAGCAAGAAATAAATCATCAATAAAGAAAAGTTTTCTACAATAAAATAAAATAAAAACTCCTCTTTCTTATATTCTCTTCCTCTTTCTCAAAAATATTCAACATATATTATGTACGCCTAGAGTTCAAGTCCAAAACTTCAACTTAAGCTATATACATTACCATCAGAGTTAACGATCACTTGTTGTTTTACATTTGAAGAATCCATTTTATTTTGGACAAATTTCATTTTAGACCTCTTAAAAAACATTATTTCAAGTATTTTAACTATTCAGCATTTTATACTTATGAATTCTGAAAATACATAAGGACAAAATTTTAATTTGTACTCGTGCAAATTCAAAGTGCGCAAGTTTATTTTTTGTTGTATTTTTTTATAAATGCGCATTTTAGAATGCACACATAAAAAAACGTCGTATTATTAAAAAGGTCTATTTTCATAATAAATTTTGAAGGAGGTCTAAATTTGAAATAACTTTATTTTGAAGGCCTAGAATGAAAATTTGTTCTTTTTTTATTGGATACCAGTACTAGTATGGGTGTTAAAATTGAAGGCCTAAATATAAAATTTGTCCTTACTAAATATTCGCACTACACAAGCCGTTTAATTTAGATATCCAAATTGAGATAAATATGTAAAAATGTGTTCATCTTTAAATCATAAAATTGTAAGATTTCTAATGATATTCATAAACATAAAATTAATTTTTAAAAAATATTTTTAAGGAACTTTAATAGCCTTTTGAAAAGGTAGATAATTTTATTTAACTACAAAGCAATTAACTTTTAACTATTGTAAATAAATTTTGGTAAATTAGAGAGTTTTTAACAACATCTTTGAAAGTCGGATAAACTTTTTAAATGCAAATTTATTGGTATTTAATCATCTTTAATAATCTTTATTTAACAATGTAATTTTTTATTTTGAAACATTATGTTTAACATTTTTTATAACATGATGCGGTTAATTATGAAAGTAAAAAAAAATGCCATTTTTGCTGCACTCCAAAAATGGGTTTTTACCTCCATCATGGTGATGCAGTTAATTCCCCATCATATTATGCTGGTTTAATTATATCTTAGTAAAGCAAATTTAAGTTTTAACTGCATCAACAAGATGTAGTAATACAATGTTATATCGACACAAATTCAACATTATTTCAGTGATTAGTTCTAACTTCATTATTTTAATGAAGTTAAACTATATATGAATTATGAGATATGTAATTTCAACTGAATCATGCTAAAGCAATTTTACTACATTTTCAAGTATATATGAGAGATGTACTAATTAATTGCATAATTGTTATGAAGTTAATTTATTATGCTATTTTAATGTAGTTCTAAAATATATTTGTTTTACTACATTCGAAAGATACATTTTTAAATAGTTTGATATTGTTTTCAATCATTTTTAAACTCTAAAAACCATATTTGAAATGTGCAGTAATTATTAACTACACAATTGTTATGTATACAATTTTTTATCATATTTTAATATAGTTTTATAATATATTTGTTCTAATGCATTTTAAAAGATTTAATTTTTAGTAGTTTGATACTGTTTTAAAAAAATTTAAAACGTAAATAACGCATTTAAAAAACGGAGTAGTTAACTGTATAATTGTTATATAGTAAAATTTTCATGATATTTTAATGTAGTTTTAAAATAGATTTCTTTTACTGCATTTGAAAGATACAATTTTAAATAATTTAACACCGTTTTGAAACATTTTAATCATTTTTATATTATTAAAAGTTCATCTGAAAGATGAGTTAACTGCTTGGATAAAATGAAACTCTAGTTCTTTTAATTTTTTTTGAAAGATGCAATAATTAGCTGCACAACTATTACATAGTTAAAATTTCATCGTATTTTGATATAGTAAAATAGATTTGTTTTGTTGCATTTATATGATGTTGTTTCAAGTGGTTTAATATTATTTTAAACCATTTTCAAAGTCTAAAAAATGCATTAGAAGTAGTAATTAAATGCATGATTGTTATGTGGTTACGTTTTTATGATATTAAAATGTACTTACAAAATATTTTGTTTTGATGGATTTGATAGATGCAAAATATTGTTTTTAAGAATTTGTGTGATTTTAAAACTTCACAAGACAATTTGAAGATATTTTTTTCCAGATAACTTTGATACAGTTTGATCGTTAATTTTTGCATGGTCTGAACAATATTGATTTATAAGTTTGTATCATGAAAATTGATTGTCGATACGATAATTATATTAAAACATATTGAAGTTTATAAAGAAGAAAAAATAATTATTTAGAAACTTGGTTTTTGAATATGCATATCAATAAAAAGATCTGAAGTTTGCGATTTAACAATGAAACATTTTGTCATGTTTCCAAAAAAAAAAAATTGTATTCAAAATATTTGAACTAAAAAAAGGTGTGTAGAATTAATATGAGCATCGGAATAGCTTTGGTTACGAAGAGAATGTCCGACCAAGGACTTAAATTTTCTTAAGTCTTCTATCATGTCTTTTTGTCTATTTTAATTATTAACAAGAAGTATGTGATCATCCAATGTTCCATTGTTTAATTAGCTCTTAGATCAAAATATTCATCACAAGTACAACTTTACTATCAAAAAGAGCATGATCCATGGAAAGAAGAAGTGGAATTTATTAGGTTGTGCATTTAATCAAAGAAATTAAAGTTGTGCCCTAGAAACAGAATTAATTTTCTCAAAATTGTGTTCTTTGGAAAAAAAATATACTAAACAGCAATACTTCGCAATAAATTAACAATTTTTTTCATTAGAAAAAAACATAACTGAAAAATGAAAAAGGGGGAAAATAAAAAATCAAGATTTTTTTTTTGAACTGGTACTTTATATACAACAAATCAATGGGACAACATATCCCATGTCAATAAAAAATCAAGATTGTATGTTCAATATATATACCTGGATCAATTCCATCAGTATTTAGGGAATGAATTTGTGCAAGAATTGTAATGTCAAATACTACAACATTTCTACATAATCCATGAAAAATAATTGGGAAAGTCACAATAGGATAAATAACAGTTACCGAACACAAACCGAACAGATACAGATGACATGATCTTTTATTCTTACTTGTAATAAATTGGGTGGATGTTCCATGACATTGAGTCAACAAATGTGAGGTTTGATATGAGAACACGACCAGAGTAAAGAAGTTCAAGTAAATAACTGCGAGTGTACTCAAGCTGTTTCTGGTGAAATTTGTCCCACAAAATCTAGCCCCGTCCGTTTATAATTCTGTTATTGCCTGCATGACGAATATCTTAACTCTATAATACAACATAGTACATCTTTGTCATGTTAATATAAAATACGTTTGCATGTGGATGTGTGTGTTAATTTTTACTTGAGAATTTAGCAACATGCCTGTTATGATAATATCAGTAAGATTGGATCCCATTATGAAGTTACTGTATCTTCCACCAGGCAAATCCCGTCCTCTTCCGTAAGAAGGCAAGGGGTCGATTATTGCCCACTCATCTATGTTCTGCATTATTACTGAAATATATTTAGAATATATGATTAGATATTATGAGATAGTGAGATATATTTAGAATATATGATTAGATATTATGAGATATTGAGATATATTTAGAATATATGATTAGATATTATTACCATAAGGTAAATATATGATTTGATATTATTACCATAAGATAGAGTTTGATGGGGATTGGAATATTTTAGGGTATAGTGTATTATAAATATTGACGCTGGTGATTAATAAAGGAGCAATCTAAGTTTTGTCAATTTTTCATGGTATTGGAGCAAAGAATGATTTTTCTTCTTCAAAAATATTTTTCCATGCCTGATGGACAAGTACGCGCTAATGCGGCCACTGGCAGCAGCTCCTCTGTCGCATCCAATTCATCGACGGTGTCAGCCTTAAGGCAACTGTTCACGAGTGAGCAGTGGAAATCTTTTCGGGCGTGATTGGTAATAGTAAAATTCTCGATAATCGATTAAATGGTAAGTTTGATGTTACTTCATGGATTATCGATACTGGAGCAACCCATCATGTTACAGGGCAACGTTCATGGTCATTTGACACACAAAACATTGATGTCCTATTGGTTTGTCGAATGGTGAAAAAGTGATCGCTACTTTGGTGGGATCCGTACGTGTGTCGGACGAAAGTACTCTCACCGGAGTACTTTATGTTCCAAATTTGAGTTGCAATTTAATTTCTGTTTCTCAACTTAATGATGATTTACGAACTATTGTCCAATTTGATTCTCATATTTGTGCTATACAGGACCACATGAAGAAGCTGATTGGAGCGGGAGTTAGGAGAGATGGACTGTACTACTTTAGCAAACCGGAATTTGTGTCAACAGTTGAAGCAATATCAAATTCAGAGTTGTGGCATCGTCGGCTCGGGCATCCTTCCGAAAAAGTACTTAAGTTAATTCCTCATGTCAAAAATAGTAAAGATAATTTAGATAAAGGGTGTGAAGTATGTATGCGTGCTAAACATCCTAGAGACAAGTTTCCTTTAAGTGATAATAAAGCTTCTAGAATTTTTGAGAAAATACACTATGATTTGTGGGGTCCATATCGACACGTTTCGTCGTGTGGGGCCCGTTATTTTTTGACAATAGTTGATGATTTTTCGAAAGCAGTTTGGATTTATTTGTTGGTTGACAAATTTGAGGTGTTTCAAATGTTTGTCATTTGTTGCTATGGTCGATAGGCAATTTTCTCAAACAATTAAAGTCGTTCAAAGTGATAATGGAACTGAGTTTAATTGTTTTAATGAAACTGTAATTTTGTTTCAAACTTCGTGTGTGGGTACTTCACAACAAAATGGGAGAGCTGAGAGGAAACATAAACATATTTTGAATGTAGCTAGGGCATTACGTTTTCAAGCAAAATTGCATATTTATTTTTGTGGTGAATGTGTTCTTACTGCCGCCCATTTAATTAATCGTACACTCTCTTCCATTTTACAAAATAAAACATCTATTGAGATACTTTTTGGTAAATCACCATCTTTTGGTGCTATTCGAACCTTTTGGTGCTTGTGCTTTGCTTATAATCAAAAGACTAAGGGAGATAAATTTGCAAGTCGGAGTCGAAAGTGTATTTTTTTGGGTTACCCGTTCGGTACAGAGGGTTGGAAATTATTTGATCTTGATACAAAGGAATTTTTCGTGTTTAGAGATGTAAAATTTGTAGAGGAGGTGTTCCTGTTTGGCTACCCGAAAGATGTCAATATAATATCTAGTGAGAATAATGATCATGATATTCATCAAGATTTTGCTGAAATAGTTTTGAAGATGAGGATGTTGATTTTTTGATTAATGATAATGGGTATAGTGCTCAAAGTCACATGGACGAAGTTCAAATCGACGCACAGACCATTGTTCCAGAACCGGCGACCACTAGGCCAGCCCATCAACAGCATTAGCAAGCTACTGCTTTGCCGGTTGAAGATCCAGCAACTGCTGGGCCGGAGCAGCTGCACACTATGCATATTGATGATCAGTCTTTAGATGGGTCTACCGGGTCTGTTCATGGTTCTACTACGAATCAGCCTACTAGCCCACAGGAAATGGGTCGTAGTCTTTGGAAAAAGTTCCCAAATGTTCTGTATCGAGATTTTGCGACACATACGGTTTTTGCTAATGGTCCGTCTTCTGACTCTCCCCCTTCCAATCACTCCTCAGGTACTCCTTATCCTCTAGCATATTATAAATTGTGACAATTTTTCTGTAAATTATCGGAGATTTCTAGCAGCTATAATTAAGGGTAAGGACCCTAAACATTTAAAGAAGCCATGAAATCCGATGAGTGGCGCCGTTCCATGAAGGATGAGATACGGGCTCTAAAAGACGACGGCACATGGACCTTAGAGCATCTTCCTCCAGGGAAACGTGCTCTTGGTAGTCAATGGGTGTACAAGACCAAACATTTGTCAAATGGAGATGTTGAGCGTCTCAAATCTAGATTAGTAGTGTTGGGTAATCACCAACAAGAAGGAATTGATTACAACGAAATTTTTTATCATGTTGCCAAGATGACTACAGTTCGTGCTTTTCTAGCCATAGCGGCATCCAAGAATTGGAAAATACATCAAATGGATGTTCTATATGGTGACCTTGATGAGGAGGTATACATGAAATTACCTTCCAGGTTTGAGAGCTCGGACCCAACTTTGGTGTGTCGGTTGCGTAAGTCATTGCATGGCTTAAAGCAAGCTCCAAGATGTTGATTTGCAAAATTGATGTCGTGGCTTTCTTCAGTCTTATTCAGATTATTCTCTTTTTACATTTAATAAAGGCAGTGTTCAGATTAATGTCTTAGTTTATGTTGATGATCTTATTATTTCTGGGAATGATTCCGCTGCGCTTACCATATTCAAAGCTTATCTTAGTGACCGTTTTAAAATGAAAGATCTTGGAAATCTTAAACATTTTTTGGAGATTGAGGTCGCCTGTAGTTCATCAGGCTATGTCAGAAAGCAAATATACTTTGAATATTATTTCCGAAGCAGGTTTGTTGGGGGCAAAACCGATTGGATTCCCTATAGAACACAATCATAAGCTAGGTCTTGCAACTGGAGAGCTTCTAGCGGATCTTGAATCATACCAACGACTTGTGGGTCGTTTGATTTATCTTGCTGTTACTCGACCGGACCTGGCTTATTCAGTTCATATTTTGTCTGAATTTATGCAAGCACCTCGAATTTAACATTGGGAAGCGGCTCTTCGGGTTGGGCGTTATTTGAAAGGGGTTCCAGGTCAGGGTATTTTGCTCCATGCTAATAGTGAGTTGACCTTGGAAGGATGGTGTGATTCGGATTGGGCGGCTTGTCCTCTTACTCGTCGCTCGTTGACAAGTTGGCTTGTGTTCTTAGTTAATCTCCTATTTCTTGGAAGATAAAGAAACAACATACGGTATCTCGGTCTTCCGTGGAAGCCGAATATAGGTCTATGACTGCAATTACCTGCGAATTGAAGTGGCTAAAAGGGTTGTTGTTGAGTTTGGGTCATCCTAAAGCTATTAAATTATTTTGTGATAGTGAATCGACGTTACATACAGCAAAGAATCATGTTTTCATGAGCGGACGAAACATATCGAGGTTGATTGTCACTTTGTTAATGATGCGATCAATGAGGTTTTGATATCTCATACTCATGTCTCGACATCGTCACAGTTGGCGGACATATTTACAAAGGCTCTCGGTAAGGCTCAATTTGATTTTCTTCTCTTCAAGTTGGGCATTTTCGAATTTCATGCTCCAACTTGAAGGGGGGTATTGAGATATATTTATAATATATGATTAGATATTATGAGATATTGAGATATATTTAGAATATATGATTAGATATTATGAGATATTGAGATATATTTAGAATATATAATTAGATATTATTAGCATAAGATAAATATATATTAGATATTATTAACATAAGATAGAGTTTGATGAGGATTAGAATATTTTGAGGTATAGTGTATTATAAATATTGACGCTGGTGATTAATAAAGAAGCAATTCGAGTTTTGCCAATTCGAGTTTTTAGCCACTTCACTGGGATTGAGATTGGACGACAGGGTCTTCGACCTTTTCCATTCGATGATTTATACGAGTCGCCCAATTTGTATATTGTTTTTTTACCACTGATAGATGTTACCTGCATCTCTAGTGGTTCTGTTAAGTTGACGTACTTGCAGCATTACATCACCAGTTATATAGCTAGAGCCGATATGATGGATGTAGTTACTAGAGCATTTTTGTTGTACCTGTTTGTTTCGACCTTTTTTTCGAGCCAAAAAGGTACGGTTAGACTTGGCTATTTAGCTTTCCTTGCCCGATTAGACCAGCTACACACTATCGACTGGGGCACGACGATATTAGGCACCCTATATACCGCTCTAGATTCATTTGCGCTTGGCGATGTCAGGCAGATGTATGCTTTTTGGTATATTTTGCCATTATGGTACTACGAGTACACGGCAAACATGCATCCCCGCATCCAGGACACGGCTAGTCAGGCTGCTGAGCATTACTTCCCTAGGATGAGACGATGGGAGACCATGCAGTACGTACATCATGTCCCCTTAGGTGTGCGACATGACTTGATGGAGGCTAGGTCACAGCTGGATATGCGTAGTCCTGGTAACATCATTCGGACTCCTTGGGCCTCACATTGGACTCATCTAGCAGATGCAGGTCTTCTGGTGGACGACCATCCCTTGATGGTTGCGTATTCAGTATCTAGACGTAGGGTTGCTTTACATACGCCTGCATTTATGCCTATGTGGTATTTGGGAGAGAGATGTGCTTATCAGATTACGGGCGATCGTCGTATACCATACGATCCTTTATCCTGCGATGACATATTTGGTAGACATAGGGTGATCGGTGATCAGTACATACATGCTCTACGATAGGCTGGATGGGTGGATAGTAGTACTTTTTTCATCGATGGGGATTACGACACTTATTGGGCTAGAGTAGCACTCCGTAGATTCATCGTACCAGATTATGTTCGTGGGGTCAACTCTTATCATATAGGACCTCATCTGGCAGCCGGTAGAGTTCAGATACCGCAGGTTTCATTTGACCCGATTTCGTCACAGTTCTCCCAGGCTCCCATGCGGTTGGAGCCTGATACCATTTTTAGAGCGTATGACTTGACAGGTACTTTGATTGAGCAGCCTTTAGTCTTTCCAGATCACCCCGACTATCCTGGTGTGCCTTCAGTCGGGTTATATCCTCCGTATGAGGTACGTTTGTTGTTTACTGTCATTTTTCCTTTATTTTATGCTTGTTTTTTTATTATTGCAACTGTCATCTTTATGTAGTATGCTGCTAGATTGGACCAGGCCAGATTAGGGTTTGGTGTGTTTCGCGATATGGCTCTTGCACATACACACACACCATGCATGATATGTACATGCAGCATACACAGATGCTAGAGGCTCAGATTGATCAGCTATCAGCTAGACTTGCTGTATATGAGCCTTTCAGATCACAAGGCGGAGGTGATGCTGGTCCTAGTGGGTATGGTGCTGGTGGTTTAGATGAGGACGATGGGGATGATGAGGACGAGGGGGATGATGGTGATGGGGATGACGAGGATGACGATGTAGACGACGATGATGATGATGGGGATGATGATGATGACGGTGACGGAGATGAGGATGATGACAGTGGCGGAGATGGTGATGACGGTGATGATGCTGACGATGACGACGTTGCCTCCCTTTAGTTGTATACCTTTTAGTTTATGCGTATGAATCGTTTTACCTTTTAGTACAACACCTTTAGATGATGATGCTGACATGTTGCAGTTCCTATAGCTTATGTACTTAGGTCATTGTTTGAGTATATTGTGTATTATTTATATGCTCTCACTTTCTTGGATTTTGGATTATAATGCTCGTGGTTACTGTGAATTCTATATGTCTGTGAGTACTGTGACTTATACATGTTGGTGTATATTATTATTTGTAGGTGTCCGTTTAAATACGAACTATTTATGTTGGTGTACAATGTGAATACTTTATATTCGTTTAACTAGTGAATGATTCAAACATAGAACACTTATAAGAAACGACACAGTAATAATTGACTACACATGTGAAGAAACTAGACGTGACAATTAAACTGCAACTCCTGTACAGACAGTCTAAGACGTCTTATCTCATGTTCTAGTTCATTTGCGTAGGTTATGCCCCTTATACATAATGGATCATCCAACCATTCCGCGTAATTGCAACCATTCGGCCAGAATTGACATAGTTGGATTCGACGGCCAATATTTTCTCCATCCGCACGCACTACAACTTCAACTTCAAACCCGCACAGACAACAAACTAGCTGCGATTCAACTTCTTGCTCAGTGGGAGGTTGAACTACTTGATCCTGGTTCTCATGTTGTTCATATGCCATACATACAACATTTTGTTCGTATCGCGGTTCGACCACTTCCTGAAGTCTCAGTTGCTCAAGGTTTGGAAACTGACTACGGACATCTTCATAGTGTTGTTCTTGATAATCGATAAACCAATCCTCATCAGTATGTGGACTTTCCGTAGGCACGTAACCTGCATCTGAATCGATATAAGAAGGCCAAGAAGGCATTGCGATGAAGAATTTATTGTTGTGAGTGTGGAAGAAGATGATTATGAATGATGAATAAGTAAGCCAGAAAGAGAATATATAAACAAACATTACACTTTTGGTCCCAGTACTTTTTGATCTGACAACATACATTACACTAGGGCATATTCAAAAACAAACATTAGACATAGGCATTAGCTTTGACAACAAAAGCAGACATTATCATTTGAAAAGACAATTCAGAAAGCTCATGATACATTAACGAACGTTACATAACCAACTATCAATACTGTTATCTTAAGGTCATCCAAATCTTTCTAGCCAGTTTTGACGTATGAAGTACGCATTATGGGCAATGAAGGGCGTGCCATATTTTAAATTGTATCGACTGTCATAAGTCAAACGTGTTGTCTCAAACACATTTTCCAATATTACCTCGTTAATAATCTTTGTGTAACACGTGCATGCCCTAGTAAAGTTTTTGTATGCAGTCCTGACCTCTTGAGCCGTACGTCTGACTTGAGAGCCCACATCGTTGTTATGCAGTTCAGCCAGAGTGTCCCAAAAATTAATTGCCATTGACTCCTGATTATCGCACTTCTCATCGGTTTGAATGTAGTACTGCATAAGCAACTTCAATTCATGAGACGTAAATGTCTTGTTGGACATTGTAATTTGAATAATGTTAGGTTTGTAAATGATTTAAACATATAACGATTTGTGAATTTATATAATGGATAATGATTTGAGAATCTTGACCGGCAAACGAACGGGGCTACAGTACGTGATTCGACCGCACACTAACACACCCTCTCTCCACTAAACATAGCAGAGAATCTTGACCGGCAAACGAACGTGGCTACAGTACGTGATTCGACCGCACACTGACACACCCTCTCTCCACTAAACATAGCAGATAATCATGACCAACAAATGAACGTGGCTACAGTACGTGATTCGACCGCACATTGACACACCCTCTCTCCACTAAACATAGCAAAGAATCTTGACTGGCAAATGAACGTGGCTACAGTACGCGATTTGACCGCACAATGACACACCCTCTCTCCACTCAAGATTTGGTCATATTATATATATATATAACCATATGGATGTCATACTTGTTCACCACAATTTACTCTAACAAAACATTCAAATATCAAACAACTATCCTCAAATATCAAACAATGTCTGGAAATTTACTAAAAGCTGTATTGCTATGCGACAGTGACTCTGAAGAAGAAGCGTATGCGTTAGCGCATCAACAAGAGGAGGAGGAATTGATGGAGATATATCGTGAAGTATACGGATCAACTTCTGGAAAACATGGTGGTTCCGTAGTGGGTAGGAAATATATCAACCGTAACTAGCAAGCATTAAACAAAACACTACTGCAAGATTACTTTTCCCGTAATCCAACTTACGGTCCAGAGACGTTCAGACGACGATTCAGAATGAGTCGACCATTATTCATAAGAATTCTCGAAAGTATTCGGCAGAATAATAATTATTTTGTTTTTAAGCAGGACGCCGCAAAAAAACATGGTTTGAGTGGGCATCAAAAGATAACTGCAGCTTTGAGAATGTTAGCATACGGTACACCCGCCGATGCCCTTGATGATGCATATCGTATTGCAAAGAGTACGACATTGGAAAACCTAGATCACTTCTGCCAGTCAGTTGTGGACATTTATGGGACGGAATATCTTCGATCTCCAAAAGAGACAGATGTAACTCGCTTGCGTGAAATGCATGAAAGCAAGGGCTGGCCTGGAATGCTTGGAAGTCTAGATTGTATGCATTGGGAGTGGAAAAACTGTCCAAAAGCTTTTCACGGAGCATATAACGGCAAGGAAAAAAAACCAACAATCATCTTAGAAGCAGTTGCCTCTCATGATTTGTGGATCTGGCATGCTTTCTTTGGAATGCCAGTTCTCTTAATGACTTAAACGTTGTCGAACGATCTCTTTGTTCAATGATTTGGCGCAAGGTAAGTCAACTCCCGTATCATTTACTCTTGGTCAGAACACATATGACCATGGATACTATTTAGAAGATGGAATTTATCCCAAATGAAGTACGATTGTAAAGACATTTGCAAACCCAATGACGGCATAACAGAAACAATTTGCTGCGATGCAGGAAGGACAAAGGAAGGACGTAGAAAGGGCGTTTGGGGTCCTTCAAGCAAGATTTGCAATGGTAAGCAATCCATGTAGATTATGGAAGAGATCAAAAATGGCTACAAGTATGTTCTGTTGTATAATTCTCCATAACATGATCATTGAAGATGAACGCGGTATGGATTATCCTGATTTCGAGTATGAGGGGGCAAGACAACCACCCGAATTGTTTCGCACAACCACGTTACGAAATGAAGAACAGTACGCAATTCATAATGATCATCATGAGGTATATCGTAATGCAGCTATTCATAATAGACTCCAAAGGGATTTAATGGAGCATATTTGAAATTCTCATGGAAATCAGTAGTTGAAGATGGTGGATCTTTGTTTAATTACATATGTTTGCCTTTTTTATTTCTATAACGAAGTGTGTAATGCTTCAATTATTATGTTTGTAATGTCATTTATGTTTGATGAAGTAAATCTATATTGATATCAACACAATGCATCGAAAAAATGATACACCATTAAATATTGTTAAACCGAAAATAACACTTGATTACCTAAATGAACTGAAGGTACATGGAAATGTAAAATGCAATAACTAGAAATATCAAATTAATACGTCAACTACATATGTTTTGTTCCAGATCTACTCTCAATAATGCGCTGTTTGTACTCCATCCAATAATGCAATGTAATTGGATCTATTCCGGTGACATCCTTTTCCATTACTATGGTCTCTTGGCGTTGCCGCTCTAGCTCAAAACGACCCTTCTCAATCTCAGTCAATTCTTTTAACACGGCAAGCTTTTCTGCGCTTCCTTTTTGACGTTCTGCATTTTCTCTCGCATGTTTTTCATGCATTAGGGCTAAACGAGAATCGATTTGAGATTGAACAGCAATTTTCTTCTTAGCTGCTCGTTGCCCCATCGGTCTAGCGTCCTCATCAAATGCGGGAACTACTTCTTCGTCTTCGATATCTTGGCATTCATTTTAGGCCATATGAGAAGAATTGCCTGGGCTAGAATTGTAAGTAGATCTACTTGCTTTTTTCTTCCCCCTCGCCTTCGTCCGCACATCTCTTAAGCCTTTTGCGGTGTTTGAGTTCCATTTTTGTTGGCTAACAAGCTAGTCATAGCAGTTTGCAAACTGATAATAGTGGGGTTTCTTTGTATCATTTTCTGTTGGAAATAATTTCAAGAACTGATCGTTCGTCATTCTCTTCTACAGAAACAGAAAAACAAAATCAAATATTAACAAAGTGATTAGAAATGAATGTAAATTAAAAATGTGATCGCTACCAATTCAGCTTCGCTACCCATTCCACTTGAATTTGTTGTTCTTATTTTGTGGATCTGCGACTCGTAGAATTGTGTTTGTCGATTAATCTTCCCAAAACGACCCGTGATTGCAGGCATTGACCTCGTCTTTTCAACATGTTTTTTATTGTACGCACTCATGACTTTTGCCCAAAACGCCTCTACACTTTGGTCGTTCCCCTTTACCGTGTCGTTAGAAAAATGACAATAAATATAACACAAATCCTTATTTCATCGCCAGACCATGGAGCAGAAGAATGGAACGATAGAGGGAGGGCGGTTTGGGGAATCCCATTTTGAAAGGGTTGAGAATCTAAATCCTAGCTATCCATATTCATCGCTCGGTATATGATTGAAACGGATGAGACATACTTTCAATATTAAAGAATTGAGAATAAAATTGTAATAGAAGAAGAGATGTGTGTATTACAATCTGGATAACATTATGATATATGTAGTGAAATCATAAATATGACCGTTTATAGCCGTTGTAATTTGAAATATGACCGTTTATAGCCGTTGTACTTTGAAATATGACTGTTTATAGTCGTTGTAATTTGAAATATGACCGTTTATAACCGTTGTACTTTGAAATATATTCGTTTGTAGCCGTTAGGGGGGGAAATATGGCCAGTAGGGATGAAAAAGGGGGGCGAGGGGGGGGGGGGGGCTTGGGCGCCCATTTTGTGGGCGCCAGCTCTGGCGTCCATAAAATGGGCGTCCAAGCCCAGTTCAGGATTCTGAATTGGATCCTGAACGTTAAGCTTAATCTTACGCTTGAATTGGACGATTGGAGAATTATTTTGCGTAAATTCAGTACGTAATACAACGATTGAAGATGCCCTTAAAATGCAGAGACTGATGTGTTAACAACAGTGGCGGATCCAACAAATAGTATAGTTGAAATTTTCAGCCTCGCATCTCCCACTTGTGCGCTTGGCTCTACAGAAAATGCTTTTTGAAGAATAAAATGCAAAAAGTAAGATAGGGCAAGAGCCCAGCTGCCCATAGAGTACCTTCGCCCCTGATTGGCAAACCTCAACTATTCATTTATATGATTTTCTTGTGTACGAGTAAAATAAGAATCATCCATATTAACCAAACAGGAAGACCATTTAGTTCCTGTTTAAGCCCATTGACATTTACTAGTAAATGTAATAAGCAAAAAACATGTTGTCACCGTTTTCCTTTCTAGTTGATTGCATTGTTGCTTTCATTTTCCAATCCGATATGAACAAAATGCTGTGGGCTGAATTTGAAACTCTTCAAAATATCAACTTGAGTGGGATGGACTATAATGGAGTGTGCGTGGGGTTTGAAGGGAGGGGAGGGCTAAGAAGAACGGTTATTGGGGCATAAAATTTGACGCAACGACTATGTATCATTGGATTGTTTTGTCTTTATACAAAAGATGAAAATATTGTGTCTCGTTTTATGTCTATATTTTGTGTCCAAACAGAATTTTTCTGTATATTATACGCACATGATGTTAACAAATAATATATTATTCTCAACTCTGTATGACTTTGCCTAAACAAAGTTTTGTATTTTTTTATGTTGTACATCAGCTGTTCAAGACAGTGAAATTTTGATGCCAGGTAAATACTAAATTAATGCTAAGCCAACCTAGAATTAAACAGTTTATCAAACCAAGCAGATATGTGTTCTTAGAATACATTAAATAACGGAGCTTTGCATCGAAGGTCCCTATTTTCGATGTTGTTGTAAGAAAAGTCCCTGTGATAATAAGTATGTAAATTAAGTCCCTGTTTTTTGTAAATCAGAAAGCGCAAACTATCTTGCGCTTTTCTTATAAAAGTGCAAGTTAACTTGCGCTTTTCAAAAATTTAAATTTTTTGAAAATTTCCAAATAAAAAAGCGCAAACTAGCTTGCGCTTTTTCGATAAAAGTTGCAAGTTAGCTTGCATTTTCTGTCAGAAAAGTGCAAAGCATCTTGCGTTTTCTATTTTAAAAAAAATAAAGACTAAATTTATATACTTATATATACAAGGGCTTTTCTTATAAGCATCAAGAATAGGGACCTGTGACTCGTTTCTTGTTAAATAATTCAGTGTTAAGTGACATGTGGGAAACAAAAGAAAAGTCAAATACTAATATATATCGAATAAAATAATTGCCAATTTTATCCTTGATTGGAAGAACAAGGAAAATCTGGAATTAGACAGAAGGTGGTTATGCCGATGAGTCTTCTTTCCACCAAATCCAGACCTACCAGCGAAGGAATCCGGTCTATTCCGTACGAATTGAATTAAAAATGTGATGGAAACTGTTCTTGACGTTTACACAATGGTCATATTGCTTATAATATAACTCACTCTTGACGTTTACACAATGGTTCAGCCTAGTAGCCTAAGAATAAATAGCTAAAGGGACAAAAACTTCAATCATGGATACTGTTCTTGACGCGATTATTATAACCTGTTACATTCAGTCTTCTTGCTCAGTACTCGGGTTGAAAAGTATAACCAATGTGTGCAAGACTCGTGATATTTCATAGACTTCTGTAACCTGCCCTCCAATTTAAACATGGATTCATAGAGGACGTGTTCAAATATCAAACTCAATAATGATGATGATGATGATGATGATAATAATAAGCATCTTAATCTGCTTGGAATTAATGGCAAAGCAATCACAGTTTTAATGCATTTAATCCATGCAATAAAAAATGGAATGTTTTACATTTCTAATTTTAGTTTTTCAAACTACTTCAATGTGCGACTTATTAACGAGTAAACAATCAACAATGTAGAAAATGCAATGCATTGGATAAAGAAATCCTCCTAAAATATGACTTCTGTGCGCAGCTCTACTGTATATTTAACTGCCCTTTTATGCATCAACTAATTTACAAAACTAATGGTCACTGGTTAGTCACAAAATAACAAAACTTAATGGGCTGTATTTCCCTAAACTTGTATAAGCAACAGTTTAAAAACAAAAATTCTACGGATTAATTATTATGTTGAGTAAAATTAAATCTAAAAAAAAACTTAATAAAAGGTTTCCAGGTATATTCTTGCACAAAAGAGTCACCTAAAAGCAAGCGGCGATACTTTGGCACATGCGACTCAACAAAAAAGAATAAAGGGCAACCCTAAACAACTAATTTGCCCTTAAAACTTAATTAGCAATAAAAACATACGACATTCACTACAAACAAAAGCTGATAGCAAAAGAGAACACCACCCGTGAACACCTTCAATATAAAATTAATCCACAGATAACGACTGGCTAGTTAAAAGCAAAGTGGAGGGATGACGAGGGATGATCAGAGATGATTATAAAGGATTGATTTGTGGAAGATGATGGGATTATGGAGTGCGAAGTTACGGAAAAGCCCATATTATATGTGGGCAATATAAGTGCAAGTTATGGGTGTAACTTTAGACTAATGTAGAGCATCCAAGGCCGCTTTCAACACTCAGATTGATAACAGCTGCTTTCAAAAGTCCATGCACCACGCAAAAACATTTAGTACAAACAAAAATAAAATGAAAACTAGAATGTGCTGTTATTGTACATATTACATTAAATTTATTGTCATGCCATTATCAGTCAACCAATTAAATTTTTGGTGAAGTCAGTATATCAATGTAGTTGCGTCAAAAGTTAATACAACACCCTCAATTTTGATGAAAACGAGAATGATCAATCCAAAATAAAATTAAAAACGAGAAAAGGCCGTACTTTTAAAGTGGTTCGGTCTCAATTGAACTACCCAACCCACTACCAACTTTATTTGGATTATATCTTACAACCTCAACCAATTATATACTGAGTTTCAAGAAGAAATGACTTTAAAAAAAAAGGGCAGAGCTTTTTGCTTAAAATCAAGATAAAGATTCAAAAAGTCGGATTTGCGTTGACGAATCATGTGTATCTATAATCGAATATTTCTTTCAAATTTGCTAACTCATGTAGAAACAGCTAAGAAGTCGGATTTGAAAATTCAGGCATGAAGAACGTGTTCAAATCGTCAACCTACACCACTTGGTACCGAAATAATCATGTTGATATCGACATGTAACAAGCCGCACCTACAGACAAATTGTACCAAAGCTCAAAAATGGTATTTGAACTCATGTTGTGCCAAAAAGTACGAATCGTTGGGTTTTCATGGTTTACAGAACATAGAGGCAAACATAATTTTAAAATGTTCTACACTTTCAGATCTCATGGCAAAAGGAAATAAAATATAAATAATGAAAATAACCCAATCATACGACAATCTCAACATAAACATGGCTCATGCAATAACTGATAAACAGTGTCCCCAAATGATAATACAATAAGAGTCTGCTTAATAGATATAACATAATATAAAGTACATAGAAGAGTAACTATAAATAATATATCTCTAAAGTTCTAAGTCACCTCCTCAACACAGCGTATCATGACCACTTCAACTACTGGGCTGTCCTCTTATAATAGAGATAAAAATGAAGAAATGGATGGATTAGACAAGGTCTGGAAAGTGAAACATATGGAGTTGACAAGTAGTTAACTTGTAGTTATAATTTACACAGCCTAGGGATGTTTATTTGTGTTTTTGTACAAGGTACAAGAAGTTATCAATTTACGCACAAAGGGTTAATTATCCTGTAACAACCCACACCTTAATGCGTCGAATTTCGACTAAATCAAAATCCAATTACATTAGGGTATGAATCATTGGTTTTGATAACTGTGATAAACAAAAGTATATCAGAGAGTTATCTACATAAACTCAGAGCGGAATAGAAAATATAATAGAACATAAAGACCTACTAAGGCTATTAACTTGCAATCAACATTATTTATTAGATATCTAGTCGCCTTGCCAGCGCCGATCATAAATGAGAAGCCTTCACCACCTGTAGTTCCCGTCTTACACCAATAACATGTCCTTCAAAATCTATCATGTAGGTTGTAATGAGGAAGGGGGTCAGAACAATATTTTGGTGACTGATAAATTACATATTTTTGTTCATAATACTAATTATGCCGATTGATTTCTATGTAAGTGTCATGTCCATTATTTACTACTATTCCATGTAATTCCATATAAGCGTACGATATATATACCCTCCTCCTATGCGTGTGTGTGTACTTAATACACATATACATAGAACATTGTGCTACCCAAAAGAACACCCCGACCACTTAAAACTTCTTAGATAGGGTATAGGCAGATCCAACGACCATCTAATATCTCAACCTCGAAGCAAGCCCTCCACAACGATAATGCTAGTCAATTGGTCCTAACTACAGAGACTGATGACCTCCATACATGGTTTTATAATTTAATTGGCGTGCTACTAACGCATTTCAAAGACTTATCTAAGGGTTTTCTAGCCATTACCTCTGACAAACAAATAACTAAATAATTAAATAATTAGGTTTTTGCATACTCCATACGGATTCTACACTAGTAGGAAGCGAAATTCTTTTGGGCATAACCCAAGTCTTTGTTAATGACCGTTCATACAACTGGTGGTCATAGCCTATATGCCGGCGTTACTACTAAATACCGGTGTAACAACAATACTGACATAGCCTGGTAACCTCTCGCAGTTGTAATCTCGTTTAGACTAACGTGATGTAAGTCAAGGAAAATGCCCATTCTAGTTACTTAATATCTCTTGTTAGAAATGAAGCATGCCCCGTTTCCCTATGAGGTACTGTCGTAGGTTATTTAAGACTTCTTATATAGGGAGGAGGCATACCCAACAACCATTTAATACCTTCTACCCTGAAGCAAACCCCTTGACATCGCTAAAGGTACTAAGCCATTTAATACTTCAAATCTGAGGCAAACCCTTGGTGTATTTTTCCATAATTATGTGCAAACGTATATCCCATCTCCACTGGTCCTATGCTTGGAGATGTCCCACATCACTAGTAAATATACAGAACTGCTGGTATGTCAGACTTCTATAGTGTATTTCCACCGACCTCGCATCCCAACCTATTCTTAACCAAACCAATCATCATAAACCTAAATATTAGGGTATGCGTGCTTTATTTAAACAAACTTGAGGATCGATTTCCTTCCAGATTAGGGTGTAAATAGCATTCATACTCCTATTACATAACTTATAGAATATGTAGGCGAGATTCCATCTTCCTAAGCCTACAACTCTATAGATCTTACATAGGTATAATAATTAAATAAAATCCAATAATACGAATTTCAATGTTATAAATAAATCATATAATTTCCCACTCACCTTTCAAGCTTTTCAAATCTTTCAAATACGAATGCATTCCTTTAATTTAACTAGTTTTCCATTCTAATCCAAAATGATATGTATAAAGTAGTATATACATACAATTATAATTATAGATCTGAGAAGAGATTTGAGGTTAATGGAAAAATGACATAGCTTTATTGCTTTGATTAGAAAATATGAGAAGAGAAGTGAGATGCTAGACATGTATTTATAAGCGTTCGAATCAATCGTATCACAATTAAATCCGGACCATTCGGCCAAGATCCAACCTTAGCGTTAGTACTTGATCAGTCAGGTGGTCCTCTGTAGTCAGTCGACCACTAGTGGTCAACTGGCCTAAGGAGGGGGAGGGGGTCGACAGATGGATTCATGCATTTATTATTATTTATTTCCTATTTTTCTATTAAATTATTTTTGTTTTGAAAACTTCAAATGCTGATAACTTCTTCATTTGAGCTTCGATCGCAAAACTCCAAATATGAAAGTTGCTTAGAAAATTGCCACGAACACAATGATATAAGTTTCATTTCCAAATTATAATGTTTGCTCTAATTCCGTTTTTGATCCTTATTAATTATTTATTAATACCGTTAATTTTTACGGATGTTACATTCTCCTCCCTTAAAAGAATTCTGTCCCTAAAGTATCTCAATGGTTGAATCATGTAACATAGCGCATAACCATTCAAAACTATCCTATCAATTAGTGTACAACCAATTTTGTAACCAAATGCATACAAATGCACAGTGTATCACAAGATATATGGCATGCATGCCGAATAATTCTAAATCGGCACCTTCTATATGAGTGCATTTTTTTAGAAACATTTTGAAAATATGATACAAATAACCTATATTTACTGACGGTTCTTTATGTATACAAGTTTTCAAAAATAAAAAATCTTTATTTTCACACAATAATTCCCACTCTTGTACGAGTGGTGGGAGAACGGTTCAACCAATTTTGCATCTAATCCCTACCGTCCAATACGTAACATACAAATTCTAACATTTAAAATTTTGAAAATCCAGTTTTTTAAAATCTGTACTCTAGTGCCAGAAAAGGAATTTGGATTGAAAATTTACATTTCCACCCTTCTTTTGGATACTTATTCTATTGTACCTTGGAACGTTCCCTTTTGCCCCCAATCTTTTCGGACTTTTCCAAGTACAATCTACAAAAAAGGTTTATTTTTGGATGTTAAAACAGAATTATGCATGATTTTTTCACTATTAACAAGGTATGGAATTCAAAAGCCAAGGTAGCTTTTTCCCTTGTTATTCCTTGTGTTTAGTGTATTGTCGGATAGTAAAATTAATATTCACTAGCACGTCAACCTTTCCTACACTAAACACGTGGCCTTTGAAAATCAAAATCCTCTTATTTCCTATAAAAACCTTTTCCCTTTCCAATCAAACTTGCAAATAAGTTTGAAAAATTAAAATTCAAAAGCATTCAAACGTAATTTTTCAAAAGCAATTAAACATAGCTTTTTAAAAGCATCTGAACACAACTTTTCAAAACATTTACCTCTTCATCCTTAAAACAAATCAAGCCTCATATAAACATAATCGGGACTCAGCTTATGAGTTAATATATATGATTGACACAAACATTGTGTAGTTAATCTTGGATTTGGGGAACCCTTTCTTTTTCTTCAAAACAACAAACAACACACAAGCCTATTTATATATTTTAGCTTTTAAGGCATAGGGATAGTAACCCGTGGTTTCGCAACAACATCTCCCTGTCCTCCGTTCGCTAAAATTTATTTTCCTAAAATTCTAAAGTTTTTTAGTTTTTGGGATCTAAGCATCCTAATTGCTAACTGTAAAGCCCTTACCTCTATACCCATACTATTCAATAGTATTACTAAGTAATACCTTCATACAGCATGGAAAATGAGACGATATAGGGTAAAAAATGAATATTCTCTTGAGTTAACACTGATACGTATTTAAACATCGAATAAATAACCCACCTAGACGTACAAATTATCGTCATAAAGCAATAAACACGTGTACCTCTAGGATAGAACAATACACAATACATGTAGTATATAATAGAGAACACAGAATCAGAATTAGAGTCACAACAATGATATATAATACTAAATATATAAAGTTTGTCAAATCACATGAATTTACATATAAGTGAAATATAACAAAAGATGATAGCTACTATACAATATACTAGCCTCCACCATACCTAGTAAACACAATCTAATCTCAACATCGGTGTACGTGAAATATCTTGGACTAATTCGAGTATTATAAATAACATACAGGTCAGACTATATCTAAATCAAAGAGTCGATATACATATCCAACTCGGTATATACTAGGTATAATAATAATATGATAACACCAACAAAATAACTCAAAATAATATGTATATATATATATATATATCATAATGCATGCATGGTATATAATGATAATATCTTAAACAAACCCCAAAGTTCCATATAGCGTAAAATACCACAAAACCATGCATAAAGACGTCATCGCCCATATAAAATCTCATTAAATTAGAAATCATGAAACAACATCAAATGGGTGAATCATTCATATCTACAAATCATCATCAAAATCTAGTAGTCATCAATATACGAGATACCGACAAGAATAATTAGGCTAGCATATAACATTACCCAAATATATCTACCAATCTCAAATGATATAATACCAACATCAATGTAAATATATAAGGCACCTACCGGGTAAATCATATATAAAAACAGATATGAGAATCCACTATACTTTCGTAACACCCCGCTCGACAAACTTATCCAGAGGCGACGATGTTACATCTAATAGATGGTGCTAATAGAATAGGATCACAAATTAACAAAGGTACGTCAGAACATAAAATCATTCAGAGTATATGGTTTTTAGCGGAAGAGTTATTATACACTTACATCATCATATAACATGATTACATAAGATCCAAGAGTCTAACCATCACATTCTTATACATATGAGTACATAAAAGAGATAATATACATAATATAAGTCTTCACTTCAATGCATCCATTTAACTTCTAGGATTGAACCACTAACCATCTAAACCTTAAATTTTTGAGTGTAGCATCATGACAAACACAGACCCATTAAGATAGCTATTTAAGCTAGTTTTCAAGTCATGTCATAATGGGTTGTATTAACAGGGTTTTCAAATAGTTTATTATAAATTACTTCTTTGGAGATTCCACCAATCCAAAGTTCAAAATAATATTCAAGAAAGACTTCGAAATATTAAATTAAACAAGTTTATAATAGAAATATTATAATAAACTTCTTTCAACCAAAACCAAGATTTATCTAGATATTCAATCATGAATCTAAACACACCCCCGATTTGGATTAGATCCTAGGATATCTTATCCTATTGGGCCAGTATTCCGTCACTAAGTAGGGACATACTCAACTTGGCTTGATACCAACATAGAGTAATAATACACTACTAAAGATCTATTGCCTTATACCGCATCCCCGAAGTAATTATTATTGAGGAAATGTTTCCAAAAGTAACTTAAACTACCTTTCCAAACTCATATATGTATGGGTTTAAGACAAAACCGAAACCTCTTTAGGAATATTCCGATATATGTTAGAAAAGATCTCAAAATTATGAAGTGAATAGTTAATTTAATAGTCATTCAATAAGAGTGTTAAAATAAAAACTACAGCAGATTATAAAGCATTAAAAGTTCTATAGTAGTTCATAATGGTTTTAGACTCAAAATAGCTACTGTTTTCTAGTGTGCTATGGAAAGTTCTAGGCATGTAAGATCACTTTATAAACAAGTAAAATAAAAGACAGCTTTTGGATGTGCTATGAAAAGTTCTGGTCAAGTTAAACGCTAAAGTTTATCCTTTAGATTTGAAAAGGTTATGAGGTGTTGCAAATCAAAGGTGTTGCTAATTTCAGATTTAAAACTTTAAACAGTTACAGGAGCATTCCAAAAACACTATCTAAAGTTTTGTGATAGCTAGAATTGTTGCTGGATTGAATCATTGCAAATTCTGGCCTTAAATTACACTTCAAGTTTACTAACAGTTAAAAAAAATGTTGTAATTTTCAGAAGTGTTACTAATTTCTGAAATCGGGTTTTTGACTAGTTTTTTCGCAAAATGTTTGATTCGATTTCTCTATGATAAAAGTAGATTTTAACTCCAAATTTCCTTTAGGAAGTAACATATTTAGTCTACTTAATTACAATGAGAGGAAACTCCTATAATTATTTATCAATATAATTATAAAAATTGGACAAAGTAATGTATTTTCTTAAAAATACACTAGTTCATTTCGGGCTGAGATTAAACCCGGATTTACACCTCGATTTCTGGTATATATTTAAGAATTTGGAAAATTTATAAACTTGAAAGTTGTAGGTCTATGAGTTATCTTTCCAGACCATTAAAAAATCAAAATTTCATTAAGAATTGCGATGTTATAGTTGACTTAACGAACACCATTTTGACAGATCCGAGCCACTATCATTCATTCTTAATAGTAACCTCATCTCTTAATAGAATAACATGAATACATAGATTTAAATAGTTTTTTCCACCTTAAAATTGTAGCTTTGACTTGTATTTTTTTCCTTCGCTTTCTCCAAGCTTCTCTTATTTATCTCACTTCTGTTTTAGTTTATGAAAGCATGGAAACTAATGAAGATATCCATCCTATTTATAGCATTTCTTAAGGCTAGTTTTATCATTTTACTTTGGACACTTGTCCACCTCATCATTATGCAAGTATTATGATGTTGACACATGCCTTCTTAGTTGTCTTAAGATGGTTCTACATATGCACACCTAATAGGTATTTGTGTTGTTATTTCCTTTAATCTTATGACCCTTGTATGTTCCATTTGATGCCACTTGTCTTCACCATCTCATGCCATTTATCCTATACATATTTATGAATACAAATGTATATTTACATATACCATTTGCTTTGTTTGTAATGTTTATTTGTGTGTATATATATATGTGTGTGTGTGTGTGTGTAAATATACATTTATATTCATAAATATGTATAGGTTAGACGGCATGAGATGGTGAAGACAAGTGGCATAAAGTGGAACATACATGTGTCATAAGATTAAAGGAAATAATGACACATATACCTATTAGGTGTGCATATGTAGAACCATCTTAAGAAAACTAAGGAGGCATGTGTCAATATCCTAAGATTTTCATAAAGATAAGGTGGATAGGTGTCCAAAGTAAAATGACAAAACTAGCCTTAAGAAATGCTATAAATAGAATGTATATCTTCATTAGTTTTTTATGCTTTCATAAACTAAAACAAAAGTGAGATAAATAAGAGAAGCTTGGACAAAGCCAAGGAAATAAAATACAAGTCAAAGCTATAATTTTAAGGTGAGAAAAACTATTTAAATCTATGTATTCATGTTATTCTATATAGAGATGAGGTAACTATTAAGGATGCATGGTAGTGGCTCAGATCTGTAAAAATGGTGTTTGGTAAATCAATCATAACTTCCGCAATTCTTAATGAAATTATGATTTCTTTAATGTTTCGGAAAGCTAACTATATCCTTATAACTTTCATGTTAATTGCTTTTCCAAAATCTTAAATATATATACCTGAAATCGAGGTGCAAAGTCAGATTTAATCTCAGCCCGAAATGAACTAGTGTATTTTTAAGAAAATACCTTAATTTGTCAAATTTTTATAATTATATTGATAAATAATTTTCGGAGTTTTCTTTCTTGGTAATTAAGTAGACGAAGTAAGTTACTTTCCGAAGAAAATTTGGACTTGAATCTCCTTTTATCATTGAGAAATCGAATCGAACATTTTGTAGAAAAACTGGTTAAAAAACCTGAGTTTCAGAAATTTGTAATGGAAATCTTTATGGGAAACAATTTCATGTTTACTCAACCATAATTTTTACAATTCAAAAAAATGAAACTTTTGTTTACTCATGTGATTGATTTAAGTAGCATTGAAGTTAAAAATGGAACCAATTACATTGAAAGACCAGTTTGCATACTTGATAGAAATATTAAGAAGTTAAGAACAAAAGAAATTCCCTTAGTAAAAGTATAATGGAACCACTGCAATGCAGACGATGCATCATGGGAGGTTGAGTTAGAAATCCATAGAGATTATCTAGAATTGTTTGGAACTTAGATTTCGAGGTGCAAGTCTTTTTCTAAGAGTGGTGGAATGTAACAGCCTAACTTAAATATCAGGCATGAAAAGTTTTTTGAAATTATAAATATACTAGTATAAACTATTTAGTGTCTACACCATCTCAATCCGATTCAAACATTTTAGTATGTTTGTCAAATATATGTATACGCACACAAGCATTACAAATAAAACAAATGGTATATGTAAATATACATTTATATTCATAAATATGTATAGGTTAGACGGCATGAGATAGAGAAGACAAGTGGCATAAAGTGGAACATACACGTGCCATAAGATTAAAGGAAATAATGACACATATACCTATTAGGTGTGCATATGTAGAACCATATTAAGAAAACTAAGGAGGCATGTGTCAACATCCTAATACTTGCATAAAGATTAGGTGGACAAATGTTCAAAGTAAAATGACCAAACTAGCCTTAAGAAATGCTAGAAATAGGTTAGATATCTTTATTAATTTTCCATACTTTCATAAACTAAAGCAAAAGTGACATAAATAAGAGAAGCTTGGACAAAGCCAAGGAAATAAATTAAAAGTCAAAGTTATAATTTTAAGGTGAGAACAAGTATTTAAATCTATGTATTAATGTTATTCTATGAAGAGATGGGGTAACTATTAAGAATGAATGATAATGGCTCGGATTTGTCAAAATGGTGTTCGATAAATGAACCATAATTTTCGCAATACTTAATGAAATTTCTATTTCTTTAATGTCCTGGAAAGGTAACCCACAGACCTATAACTTTCTTGTTTATTAATTTTTCAAATTCTTAAATATATATACCTGAAATCGAGGTGCAAAGTTGGGTTTAATCTCATCCTGAAATGAACTAGTGTATTTTTAAGAAATTACCTTACTTTGGCAAATTTTTATTATTATATTGATATATAATTTTAAGGGTTTCCTTCCATATTAATTAAATAGACAAAGTAACTCACTTTTTGAAGAAAATTTGGAGTTAAAATCTACGTTTATCAAAGAGAAATCAAATCAAACATTTTGCGAAAAAAGTGGTCTAAAACCTGAGTTTCAGAAATTAGTAACACTTCTAAAAATTTCAATACATTTTAATTGTTACTAAACCTGAATGGTAATTTAAGGCCAGAATTTGCAAAGGTTCAGTCCAATAACAATTTTAGCTATTACAAAACTTTAGATAGTGTTTTCAGAATGCTATTGTAAACTGTTTAAACTTTTTAATTTGAAATTAGCAACACTTCTGATTTGCAACGCCTCATAACTATTTCAAATCTAAAGCACAAACTTTAGTGTTTAACTTGACCAGAACTTTTCATAGCATATCCAAATGCTTTCTTTTCTTTTAATTATTTATAAAGTGATCTAACAAGCCCAAACCTTTCCATAGCACACAATAAATGCCGCAGTAGCTTTTCTAAGTCTAAAACCATTATGAACTACTACAGATCTTTCCATAGCTCCTTATAATCTACTGCAGTTTTATTTTGACACTCATGTTGATGCAGAAACTTTTCGTAGCAATTTCTGAAACTCTGTCTTTTCTATTTAGGACATTAAAAAGGTTTTAAATGGCTATTAACTTAACTATTTGCTTCAATAATTATGAGATCTTTTCTAGCATATATCAAAATATTCCTAACGAGGTTTGGGGTTTGTCTTAAACCCGTACATATATGAGTTTGGAAAGATATTCAAGTTACTCTTGGAAACATTTCCTCAATGATAATTACTTCGAGGATGCGGTATAAGACAATAAATCTTGGGTAGTGCACTATTACTCTAAGTTGGTATGGAGCCAAGTAGAGTACATCCCTACTTAGTGACGGTATGCCAGCCGCAATAGGGTAAGATATCCTAGGATCTAATCCAAATCCAGGGCGTGGTTTAGATTCATGATTGAATATTTAGGCAAATCTTTGTTTTGGTTGAAAGAACTTTATTTTAAAATTTCTATTACAAACTTGTTTACTTTAATATTTCTAAGTCATCCTTGAATATTACTTCGAACTTTGGAATGGTAGAATCTCCGAAGAAGTAATTTACAATGAAACTATAATATGAAAACCCTGTTAATACAACTGATTATGACATGACTTCTGTAGCACCCCGCTCGGCAAACTTATCCAGAGGCGACAATGTTACATCTAATAGATTGTGCTAATAGAATAACATGAATACATTGATTTAAAAAGTTTTTCTCACCTTAAATTTGTAGCTTTGACTGGTATTTTATTTCCTTGGCTTTCTTCAAGCTTCTCTTATTTGTCTTTTTTTTAGTTTATGAAAGCATGTAAAACAAATGAAGATATCCATTCTATTCATAGCATTTATTAAGGCTATTTTTGTCATTATACTTTGGACACTTGTCCACCTTATCTTTATGCAAGTCTTAGAATGTTGGTATATGCCTCCTTAGTTGTCTCAAGATGGTTCTACATATGCACACCTAATAGGTATATGTGTCATTATTTTCTTTAATCTTATGACACATGTATGCTTTATTTGATGCCACTTGTCTTCACCATCTCTTGACATCTAACCTATACATATTTATGAATATAAATGTATATTTACATATACCATTTGTTTTTGTTTTAATGTTCGTGTGTGTGTATACATATATTTTACAAATATAATAAAATGTTTGAATCAGATTAAGATGGTGTAGACACAAAATAGTTTACACTAGTATATTTATAATTTTTAAAAAAATTTCATACCCGATATTTAAGTTAGGCTGTTACATTCCATCACCCTTAGGAAAAGATTTCGTCCTCGAAATCTAAGTTTCAAACAATTTTAGATAATCTCTATGGATTTCCGACTCAACCTCCCATGATGGTTCGTACACATTGTGATGGTTCTATTATACTTTTACTAAGGGAATTTCTTTTGTTCTTAACGTCTTAACATTTTTGTCAAGAATGCAGACATGTCTTTCAATGTACTTAGGTTCCCTTTTTAACTTCAATGCCGCTTAAATCAATCACATGAGATGGATCATAAATATATTTTCGTAGTATCGATATATGAAATACAATATGAACATCTTATAATTACTCAGGTAAATCTAGTCTGTATGCAACTTTACCTATTTTCTTGGTAATATGACATGGTCCAATAAATCTAGGTGATAACTTTTCCTTCTTCTTTCCAAATCACATTACCCCTCGTATTGGAGAAACTTTAAGAAGAACTTGATCCCCTACTTCGAATTCCAAATCCTTTCTTCTATGGTCCACGTAATTATTTTTCCTACATTATGTCGCTTGCGATCTTTCCCTTATGATAGAAATCTTTTCTGTTGTTTCTTTTACTAGTTTTGGACTAAGAAGTTCACGATCTTCGACTTCTGCCCAACATACCGGCCAATGATATGGTCTTTCGTACAAAGCTTCGTATGAGGCCATAACAATACTCACATAATAACTATTGTTATATGCAAATTCAATTAATGGTATGTGAGTTTCCCATGTGGTTTCAAATTCCATTATAAAAGATCTTAACATATCTTCTATAACTCGGTTCACCCTTTCGGTTTGTCCGTAGACCATAATTTTTACAACTCAAGAAAGTGAAATCTTTGTTTACTCATGTGATAAATTTGAAGATGCTTTTATATCTACATATGTAGCTCATATCAATATTGAGGATAAGGGTCAACTGTTAAACCAAATCCCTATAGTAAAGGAATTTAATGAAGTTTTTCAAGAAATACCAGGATTAGCACCAAAAAGAGAAATAGATTTTAGTATCAACTTAATCCCTGGTACCACCCCTATTGCTAAAGCAGCTTATCGTATGTCTCCTACGAAAAATAAAGAATAAAAGAAACAAATTAAAGATATGGAGGACCAAGGATTTATTATACCTAGTAAATCTCCATAAGGAGCGCCAGTGCTGTTTGTAAAGAAACTTGATGGAACGTTTCGCTTGTGCGTAGATTACCGAGAGCTTAATAAGGTAACAATTAAGAAGAAATACCCATTACCTCAAATCGATGATTTATTTGATCAGCTCTATGAAACTACAGTATTTTTGAAAATTGACATAATACCTGGATATCATTATTAATAATAAAAGAGGAAGACATTCCAAAGACAGCATTCCAAAGCGGTATGGACACTATGAATTCTTGGCGATGCCTTTTGACCTTACCAACGCTTCGACAATATTCATGGATTTGATGAATCATGTGATTCGCCCATATCTTGATCAGTTTGTCATCTTATTTATTGATGATATCCTAATCTACTCTAAGACATAGAAGGAACATGAATACCATCTGTGTTTGTGTCTCCAAACATTAAAAGAACATCAACTATATGCAAAATTAAGTAAATGTGAATTCTGGTACAAGGAAGTGAAATTTCTTGGCCATGTTGTCTCAATGAATGGGATAGGAGTGGACCTACCAATAGTTAAGGCAGTGTAGAAACAGAACCCTCCGACAACACCATCACAAGTTCAAAGTTTTCTAGGATAGCTGGTTACTATCGGAGATTTATTAAAGATTTTTCAAAGATAGCATCTCCACTAACGAAGTTAACTCGTAAGGAAATCAAGTTTATTTAGAATTAAAAAGGTGAAACAACATTTAAAACTCTAAAGAAAAGGTTGACTGAGGCACTAATTCTGTCCTTGCCAAGGAGCGGAGTCCTGTATAAAGTGTATTCTGATGCATGTGGACAAGGAATAGGATGCATACTAATGCAGGAGGACAAAGCTACTGCTTATGGATCTCGTTAGCTAAAGGCACATGAAGTCAATTATCCAACTCCTGACTTGGCTGCAATCGTATTTGCCTTAAAAATTTGAAGGCATTAACTTTATGGGGAATAATTCCATGTTTACTCAAACCATAAGAGTTGAAAATATTTGTTTTCCCCAAAAAGAATTAAATATGAGACAAAGAAGATGGTTAAAGTTTCTAAAAGATTATGACTTCACATTGCATTATCATCCTGGGAAGGCAAACGTAGTTGCAGATGCATTACGCCGACCCTATTACATAGTGGCCAATATAATGATAAGAGAATGGAGAGCTCTAGAGACGAATGCTTGCACAAGGATGATTAGTGGAACAAGAGTTAACAAAGTAGCCCTTATATGTAACCTTATAATTCAGCTAACACTGGTAAGTAGAATATTGCACACCCAACAGGAAGACAATGAGTTGAAGGAATTATTATGGAGATGAAGTACAAGGAACCTGTAGATTAGAACATTGGTAAAGATGGAGGTTATAGATTCAGAAATCGACTTTATGTTCCAAATCAAACTGAATTGAAAAATGAAATTCTAAGTGAAGCACATCGCTCAAGGCTTACAGTGCACCCGAGAAGAAAAAAAATGTTTAACGTTCTTAAGCATCAATTTGGGTGGAACGGAATGAAGAAGAATGTCGCTGAATTTGTGGCAAATTGTTTTACATACCAACAAATTAAAACTGAGAAACAACGACCAGCAGGACTTCTATAACCTCTTCCTATCACTGAATGGAAATGGGAGCATATAACGATGGATTTTATCATTAGATTACCAATGAAAAAATAGGGTCATGATGCAATATGGGTAGTAGTGGATCACTTAACAAAGCCGACACATTTCATACCTTACAATAGGACCCACTCAATGGAGAAACAGAGTAAACTCTATTTTAAAGAAATTGTTCGACTAAATGGCATACCAGTCACCATTGTTTCAGACAGAGACTCACGATTCACCTCAAGATTTTGGAAAAGTCTTCAAAAAGCATTAGGTACATCACTAAACCTGAGTACGTCCTTTCATCCTCAAATCGAAGGACAAACTGAAAGGATGAACCGAGTCATAGAAGATATGTTAAGAACTTGTACAATGGAATTTGAAACCACGGGGAAACTCATATTCCATTAATAGAATTTTCATATAACAATAGTTATCATGCAAGTATTGGTATGGCCCTATATGAAGCTTTGTGCGGAAGACCTAGTCGTTCGCTGGTATGTTGGGCAGAAGTTGGAGATCGTGAACTTCTCTATCCAGATCTAGTAAAAGAAACAACAGAAAAGATTTCTATCATATGGGAAAGATTGCAAGAAGAAAAATGTAGGCAAAAGAGTTATGCGGACCATAGAAGAAAGGATTTGGAATTCGAATTAGGGTATCAAGTTCTTCTTAAAGTTTCTCCAGTACGAGGGGTAATGCGATTTGGAAAGAAGAAGGCAAAGTTATCGCCTACATTTATCGAACCATTTCGTATTACCAAAAAAATTGGTAAAATTGCATACCAACTAGATTTACTTGAAAAATTATCGGATATTCATAATGTATTTTGTATATTGATGCTACCAAAACATATTTCTGATCCATCTCATGTAATTGATTTAAGCGGCATTGAAGTTAACAAGGAAACCAAGTACATTGAAGTACAATGGGACCATCACAATGAGGACGGAGCATCATGGTAGGTTGAGTTAGAAATCCATCAAGATTATCCAAAATTGTTTGAAACTTAGATTTCGAGGAAGAAATCTTTTTCTAAGGGTAGTGGAATGTAACAACCTAACTTAAATATCGGGTATGAAAAGTTTTTAGAAATTATAAATATACTTGTACAAACTATTTAGTGTCTACACCATCTCCATACGATTCAAACCATTTTAGTATATATGTGCAATACACACAAACACATAAACATTACAAACAAAACAAACGGTAAATGTAAATATACATTTATATTCATAAATATGTATAGGTTAGATGGCATGAGATGCTGAAGACAAGTGGGATCAAATGGAACATAGATGTGTCATAAGATTAAAGGAAATAGTCACACATATACCTGTCAGGTATGCATATGTAGAACCACCTTAAGACAAGTAAGGAGGCATGTTTCAACATCCTAAGACTTGCATAAAGATAAGGTGGACAAGTGACCAAAGTAAAATGACAAAACTATTAAGAATGAATGATAGTGGCTTGGATTTGTTAAAATGGTGTTCGGTAAATCAACCATAACTTCCACAATTCTTAATGACATTTTGATTTCTTTAATTTTTTAGAAAGGTAACTCACAGACCTAAAATTTTCATGTTTATTACTTCTCCAAATTTTTAAATATATGTACCTGAAATCGAGGTGCAAAGTCGGGTTTAATTTCAGCCCGAAATGAACTAGTGTATTTTTAAGAAAGTACCTTACTTTGTTGAGTTTTTATGGTTATGTTGGCAAATAATTTTAGGGAATTCCTTTCATGATAATCAAGTAGACTAAGTAAGTGACTTGCTAAAGAAAATTTGCAGCTAAAATCTGTTTTTATCATACAGAAATTGATTCAAACATTTTGCTTAAAAATTGGTCAAAAACTCGAGTCTTAGAAATTAGTAACACTTCTGAAAATTACATCGCTTTTTAACTGTTACTAAACTGAAGTGTAATATAGGGCCAGAATTTGCATCGATTCAGTACAACAACAATTTTAGCTATTACAAAACTTTATATAGTGTTTTTGGAATGGCCATGCAAACTGTTTAAAGTTTTAAACCTGAAATTAGCAACACTTCTAATTTGCAATGCCTCATAATTGTTTCAAATTTAAAGCATAAACTTTAGCGTTTAACTTGACCAGAACTTTTCATAGCACATCCAAAACACTGTCTTTTCTTTTAATTGTTTAAGGTGATCTTACATGCCCAGAACTTTTCATAGCACGCCAGAAAGGCTGCAGTAGCTCTTTTGAGTCTAAAACCATTATGAACTACTACAGAACTTTCCATAATGCTTTATAATCTGCTGTAGTTTTAATTTTAACACCCTTATTGATGCAGAAACTTTTTACAGCAATTTTTGAAATGCTGTCTTTCTTTTTGAGACTTTAAAATAGTTTTAAATGACTATTAACTTAACTATTCGCTTCATAATTTTGAGATCTTTTCTATCTTATATCAGAATATACCTAAAGAAGTTTGGCTTAAACCTATACATATACGAGTTTGGAAAGGTATTTTAAGTTACTTTTGGAAACATTTCCTCAATGATAATTACTTCGGGGATGCGGTACAAGACAATAGATCTTGGTTAGTGCGCTATTGCTTTGTGTTGGTATCGAGCCAAGTAGAGTACGTCCCTACTTAAAGAGGGGATGCTGACCACAATAGGATAAGATATCCTAGGACCTAATCCAAATCGAGGGCATGGTTTAGATTCATGGTTGAATATTTAGATAAACCTTGGTTTTGGTTGAAAAAAAATTATTTTAAAATTTCTATTACAAACTTATTTAATTTAATATTTTGAAGTCTTACTTGAATATTACTTTGAACTTTGGATTGGTAGAATCTCCAAAGAAGTAATTTATAATGAAACTATAATATGAAAACCCTATTAATACAACCCATTATGGCATGACTTGAAAACTAGCTTAAATAGTTATCTTACTGGGTCTACATTGCTCATGATGCTACAATCAAACATTTCAAGTTTAGATGGTTAGTGGTTGTTTACTCATGTGATAAATTTGAAGATGCTTTTATAATTGGATATGTAGCTCATATCAATATTTGAGGATAAGGGTCAACTGGTACACCAAATTACTATAGTAAAGGAATTTAAAGAAGTTTTTCAAGAAGTACCCGGATTACCACTAAAATGGGAAACTGATTTTAGTATCAAATTAATCCCTTGTACCACTCCTATTTCTAAAATAGCTTATCGTATGTCTCCTACGAAAAATCAAGAATTAAAGAAACAAATTAAGGAGATGGAGGATCAAGGATTTATTAGACCTAGTAAATCTCCTTAGGGAGCGCCAATGGATGGAATGTTTCGTTTGTGCGGAGATTATGGAGAGCTTAATTAGGTAATAATTAGGAACAAATACCTATTACCTTGAATCGATGATTTATTTGATCAGCTCCAAGGAGCTATAGTATTTTCGAAAACTAACTTAAGATCTGGGTATTATCAATTAAGAATAAAAGAGAAAGAAATTCCAAAGACAGCATTCAAAACACGGCATGGAAACTATGAATTCTTGGTGATGACTTTTGGCCTTACCAATGCTTCGGCAATATTCATGGATTTGGTGAATGGTGTGTTTCACCCATATCTTGATCAGTTTGTCATCGTGTTTATTGATGATATCCTAATCTACTCTAAGAAAAAGGAGGAATAGAATACCATCTGCGTTTGTATCTCCAAACATTAAAAGATCATCATCTATATGAAAAATTAAGTAAATGCGAATTCTAGTTGAAGGAAATGAAATTTCTTGGACATGTTGTCTCCAAGAATGGGATAGGAGTTGACCTATCAAAAGTTGAGGCAGTGTTGAAATGGAACCCTCCAACAACACCATCAGAAGTTCGAAGTGCTTATGGCTCTCATCAGCTAAAGCCACATGAAGTAAATTATCCAACTCATGACTTAGAATTGGCTGCAATCGTACTTGCCTTAAAAATTTGGAGGCATTATCTTTATAGGGGACAATTCCATTTTACTCAGACTATAAGAGTTTAAAATATTTGTTTTTTTCGAAAAGAATTAAACATGAGACAAAGGAGATGGTTAGAATTTCTAAAAGATTATGACTTTACATTGCATTATCATCCAGGGAGGGCAAATGTAGTTGCAGATGTACTAAGCTGAAAACCCAGTGGCATAGTAGCCAATTTTATGGTAAGGGAATGGAGTGCTCTAGAGATCCTAGCTAAAATGAATGCTTGCAAGGATGATTAGTGGAACAAGAGTTAACAAAGCAGCCCTTTTATGTAACCTTACTATTCAGCCAACTCTAATAAGTAGAATATTACATGCTCAAAAGGAGTTGTAGGAATTATTTTCATAGATGAAGGACAAGAACCTACAAATTAGAACATTGGTAAAGATGGAGGTTATAGATTTAGAAATCGATGTTGTCTTCCAAATCAAACTGAACTGGAAAATGAAATTCTAAGTGAAGCACTTCGCTCAAGGCTGTCAGTGCACCATGGAAGCACAAAAATGTTTAAGGATCTTAAATGTCAATTTTGGTGGAATGGAATAAAGAAGGATGTCGTTGAATTTGTGGCAAAATGTTTAATGTGCCAACAAATTAAAACCGAGCAGCAACGACCAACTGGACTTCTACTACCACTTCCTATCGCTGAATGGAAATAGGAGCATATAGCGATGATTTTATCATTGGATTATCAATGACAAAACAGGGTCATGACGCAATATGGGTAGTAATGGTATCAAAGAATAGGTTTAAGGGGTGCTTTTAAAAAACTTTATAGTATCACAATTTAATTTATCAGAATAGGAAGGTTATACATTTCATTGACATTTTATAACTATTTGCAGTTTTAAATTACGGTAAGTAACCAAACTTAGTATATGGGAGATTCATGTGGTGGGGTTAAGTGCACCACTATACCGAACGAACGATTAATTGCTACAAGTCCAATAATGGAAAAACAAGTAGTCAAGAGGAGAGCAAAGAAAATTCTGCTTGATGAGATGTATGAAGTTTACTATAGGGGCTAGATGGTGTTAATGAAAAGTTCTGGGCATGATAGACCACTTTATAAACAATTAAAAGAAAAGATAGCTTTTGGATGTGCTATGAAAAGTTCCGGTCTTTAACTAGTTTATGCTTTAGATTTGAAACAATTGTGAGGCATTGCAAATCAAAAGTGTTACCAATTTCAGCTTTAAAACTTTAAACAGTTTATAGTTGCATTCCGAAAACGCAATCTAAAGTTTTGTAACGGCTTAAATTGTTGCTTGACTGACCCATTGCAAATTCTGGCCTAAAATTACACTTCAGTTAGTAATAATTAAACAATGTTGCAATTTTCAGAAGTGTTACTAATTCCCGAAACTCAGGTTTTTGACCAGTTTTTCTGCAAAATGTTTGATTCGATTTCTCTATGATAAAAGTAGATTTTAACATCATATTTTTTTCACCAAGAAACTTTCTTAGTCTACTTAATTACCTTGAAAGGAAACCCCTAAAATTATTTATCAATATAATTATAAAATTCAATAAAGTAAGATATTTTCTTAAAATTACACTAGTTCATTTCGGGCTGAGATTAAACCCGAATTTGCACCTCGGTTTCATGGATATATTTAAGAATTTGGAAAAGTGGTAGACATAAAAGTTGTAGGACTGTGAATTAGCTTTACAGAACATTAAAGAAATCTAAATTTCATTAAGAATTGCGGAAGTTATGGTTGATTTATCGAACACCATTTTGACAGATCCAAGCCTCTATCATTCATTCTTAATAGTTACCTCATCTCTTCATAGAATAACATGAATAAATAGATTTAAATAGTTTTTCTCACCTTAAAATTGTAACTTTTACTTGCATTTTATTTCCTTGGCTTTCTCCAAGCTTCTTTTATTTGTCTAACTTTTGTTTTAGTTTATGAAAGCATGGAAAACCAACGACGATATCCAGCCTATTTATAGCATCTCTTAAGGCTAGTTTTGTCATTTAATTTTGGAAAATTGTCCACCTTATCTTTATGCAAGTCTTAGGATGTTGACACATGCCTCCTTAGTTGTCTTAAGATGGTTCTACATATGCACACCTAATAGGTATATGTATCATTATTTCCTTTAACCTTATGACACATGTATGTTCCATTTGATGCCTTATTGGACGAATTAATCCCTTTGCAAATCTTCTAACTTGTTTTTCAGGTGTATCAATCAAATTGCTTTCGAATCAGGATAATGCTTCAAACTTACTTTGGTATTGAGCTACCACATAACTTCCTCGATAAGAATTTGAAATTTTGTTTCCATTTTCTCTCTTTCATTTTCTACGAAATACTTATCCAAGAATTTTTCCTTAAATTCTTCCCAGGTCATCCGTTCTATCTCTTCAGCACTAGTTGTTGTTCGAATGAGCTCCCACAAATTTCAAGCTTCTTCTGATAATTAAAAGACTGCCAACTTCCTTTTGTCCACTTTGGTACATTCCAAAACATCCAATATATCTTTCAAATGTTGGACCAATTGCTCTGCTTTAACAAGATCAGTGTCCCCAATAAATTTCTCTGGTTTTAAACTTTCAAAAAACTCAAAGGACTGTTAGTTGAAGATGTTGAAGAAACATGCTCCATTTGATTGATAAAAGACACAAACAACTCCATAGAATTTGTTTATGTGGAGGATTGAGCCTGTTGACTTTAAGTTGTCGAGTTATTTTGATTTGTCATGAACTTGGTTTTTAAAAAAATTCTCGTTATTGTCATGAATGAAAATCAAATATATCTTCAATTATAAAGGATATTTAATGACATATTCAAGTCATGTACACACAAACATGTTATATTACTTATAACCCTTATTTACAAACAAATTTTGGGTGTTAATTCACAACCTCCCCAAAGATATAGATTACTATATATACTACTTGATCTATTAACTAATATTTAACTTCTTAGTTTATTTCTCCTAGTCTATCGCTATCCATCCATTCGATGGAAAAAGACCCTTTTTATCATTCACTACACGAGAAGGTCCAGTAATTTCTTGGGAGTAATCATTCGATCCAATTTACTCAGACTCCTCTTCATCACACTACTCCACTATCATAGTTGGAATCTTCTACGTTTCACATTCTATAATTATGGTGAAAGTGCTCCTTTTTTCCTTAGAAATTCTAAAGCTTCTCCATAGTCAGTCCTTTTCGCCATTTCTATCGTCATTTGTAATTACTTCTTTTTCTGACGTAAACGGTTGAGAACAAGGTCCCTCTTTAAAACTTTTTCATAATCGTTTGCCCTTTTGTAAACTTCATACATCTTATCATGGAGAATTCTCTTTACTCTCCTCTTGAGTACTTGTTTTTCCATTGTGGGACTTGCGGCAATTAATTGTTTGTTTGGTATAGTGTGCACTTATCACCACCCCATGAATCTCCCGTATACCAAGTTTGGTTACTTGTCATAATTTATAACTGCAAATAGTTATAAAATGTCAATGAAATGTATAAACTTCTAATTTCGATAAATTAGATTGTGATACTATATAGTTTTCTAAAAGAACCCCTTAAACCTAAACTTTGATACCAACATAGAGTAGTAGTGCACTATCCAAGATCTATTGTCTTATAATGCATCCCCGAAGTAATTATCATTGAGGAAATGTTCCCAAAAGTAACTTAAAAATACCTTTCCAAACTCATATATGTATAGGTTTAAGCCAAACCGCTTTAGGAATATTATGATATATGTTAGAAAAGATCTCAAAATTATTGAAGTGAATAGTTAAGTTAGCAGTCATTTAAAACTGTTTTAAAGTTCCAAACAGAAAAGACAGCGTTTCATAAATTGCTATAAAAAGTTTCTGCATATGTAAGAGCGTTAAAATAAAAGCTGCAGCAGATTATAAAGCGTTACGGAAAGTTCTGTAGTAGTTCATAATGATTTAGACTTAAAACACCTACTACAGTGTTTCTGGTGTACTATGGATGTGTGTGTATATATTATACATATATAATAAAATGTTTGAATCGGATTGACATGGTGCAGGCACTAAATAGTTTATACTAATATGTTTACAATTTCAAAAAACTTTTCATGCCCGATATTTAAGTTAGGCTGTTACTGTCACGACCCGCCTTTTTGGACAGTTTAAACCGACGATCAAATACACATGTCGATTCCAAACCATTCAAAATGGCAGATGGTTATTGGGGTAAATAAGAAAAGAAGAGGAAAGAGAAATAAAAGAAAGGAAACAACACAGAATCTTGCAACGGAACGATAAAATATAATAGTCAAATAAATAGTTCATGAAGCTGTTTACTATACTTTGACAATTATTTATACAACATTTATCAGAGTTATACATATACAACCGAACAATTAAAATAATGCAGCAGATAGTATGATGCAAGGGTAACAATAATAATAGTATACCAAATCTTCGTCTTCATCCTCCAGAATAGATCTTCAATAAGCTGAAAAACCCAGGTCTGACCCGAGCGTAATGAAAAGACAAAACACTCGAGTCAGGACTAAATATCCTCATGTAAGTTAAATCAATCGTAAATAAATATGAGTGTAAAGGCGTCAGAGATGTTTACGAGGTTTGACATCTCATATCCAGTGTCAACGTGCGTGCAATAACTCAAGAGATGTTACGGGATTTTCCATCTCTTAAGGATCCGTTAAACTATCTACTATGTAGTAATGTACGCTAAGTAGATAATGCCTATCAGTAATATAAAGTATCAAAATAGCGTTAAGGCGTTACCATAATCCCCCTTAACACATTTTTATAATGCCATAGTCTATACAGCACCGTAAGCCCCACCGTAAACTGGTGGTTATCAGAGGGTACCCCAAAGGTATAACACAAAACAAAACATAGTGGTCGCGAAGAGGATAATCAGTATGACAAGGTACATGAGGCGATACCAACTAGGATACTAGTAGTTGCATGATTCAGACTGATGTTGAGCATAGCCAGCAGCTACCCCAACACCGCGAAACAACACTCCCAAATCAAGGGGTGCACCCAAATCGAATCACAAATGTAATAGATATGGTATCGAAGAAGTGTGTCCGCTAGAGATGGCGAACCTCAATTGCCCGACGCGGCTCCTGTTTTAGTCATGTCAGGGGTCATCCAATATCGTTCTCTTTCTTCAATCAACGCGTTCACCAAACCATCCACTTCATTCTGTATCAACACTCCGCGTATAATAGTTATTAAAGTGGTTTTCGGTATCGACAGAGAGTATGTCCATATCCGATCCCGGTCTCTTTAATAACTACGTATTATTACACCGATGGCTCTTTTATATTTCAAATCGATTCATAATTGATATCAAAATATCATATTCGCTTCAAAAATCAAATCCCTTTCAAATATCATCATAGCTGTTCAAAATGTAAGATTCCGTTTCAAAAATCAATTTTCGTCTCAATATCTCATTTCGATTCCAAAATCATTTCGAATTTCAATTTAGGTTGCAACTTCATTGAACCCAATTCGTATTTAAATTCAAGATTTAAACACAAACATTTCACCTTATTAACTAGCTTGAAATTTTAGAAAATAGTTTTAAGTAGTTTAAAAGTAGTTTAAATAATTAAAATACTTAAAAATACTTAAAATCTTTAAATGGATTTCAAATAGATAAATTAGTTTAAAATAATTTAAATTGGGTTAAGTAGATTTAAAATAAATTAAAATAGTTTAAGTATTCAAAAATGGTTTATATAACTGAGTAATTTGGAAAACAAAATAAAACAGCGTCAAAACCAAACCATTTCAATTATAACTTCCAAATTCAAAACAATTTCAATTTCCACTCTACCGATTCAATTTCGATTTCAATTCAAATCAATGTCAACTTTGACTTCAAATTAATTCAATTCTACATTCACCTTCAATTAATTCAATTTCAATTTATATCGATTTAGAGCTTGATTTTTCAAAATATCAATTTATAACACTTACCAAATTATCCTTCAATATTCAAATTTAAATCCAAATTTCAAATATGATTCAATTCCAAGCTCGATTTCAAAATATCATTTTTATATCACTTTTACTTAGTAATATTCAAAGCTCGAATTAAGGTTCAATTTTTAAGCAAATCAATTTTCGAAATTCAATCATATCCCGATTTTTAAATTCCAAAGTCTCCACTTTAATTATTTAACAATTTCTTTTAACCAAAATTTATTTCAACATTCCAAACTCAATTTTTCGATAAATTCGATTTCTATAGATTGATTTCTATTTATAACTTTTAAATCAAACATTTAAATAAATTTCAAATCGACGATTTTTAAAATTATTAATTTAGTAGTGGTCCTTATATCTCGTATTACCAATCGAAAGATGGTCGAAAGAAAAAATCTCTATTTGATGGAGCTTCTTCCTATACCTATGAATTCCATTGGACCCAGAAATGAGACATTGGAAGAATCTTTTTGGTCTTCCAATATCAATAGATTGATTATTTCACTCCTGTATCTTCCAAAAGAGAAAAAGATTTCTGAGAGTTGTTTCATGGATCCGCAAGAGAGTACTTGGGTTCTCCCAATAAATAAAAAGTGAATTTTATTTTGAAACGGTATGCAATTGATTCAATATGGAATCATGAATAGTCATTGGCTCAATGATACAAAATATTTTTTATGTATGTATCTAGGGAAAGGTAAATAATTATCTGGAAAAAAGTCTTATATTATAAAGGATTTAAGTTATTTCGCCCCTCTATCCTATGGGGTGAAAGAAATTTCTAAAAAAGAAAAAAGAAAAGTGAATCCATTTCCTTAAATCTAATTAAAATCTTCAACAGATCATTCGGGATGTTATGTTAAATTATGGAAAAAATTCTTCTCGAACAAATATCTAAAAAGAATGGCCCTATGGATTTTCCAATTCCGGTATTATTTCATAGTATAGGAAGAAACAGCTATTTATCTTTTCGATGATAATATTTTTTGTACATGACATGAGAGAAACTTATCTCTTTATATTTTAAATTGACCAAAAGATTCTATCATAATATATATTTATATAAGTGATACCTCGGATTTCCCCAAAAGAGAATTATTTATTTCAATACTCACTCGTTTTCGGTGTCCGTATATAATTTTCTATCCTATGGCCAAGTGATTAGTTATTTCAATTAAATGTCAGGGATGAATATATATCACTTAAATCAAATCACAGTGTCATATGTATGCATAACATGACATATATATAAGCAAATAAACATCCAAACATTTAAATATCAACCAATAGCATCCATCGAAATACATCATCCAATAGACAATACAATTCATGGCAATTTCATAGTTATCAATATCAGATAATTTAATCGCAATTCAATTTTAATTTCAATTTAACTGTCAATTAAATTTTAACGGTTAATTCAAATGACAATCTATATGACAATTAAATTTATCAAACAACTACAAATAAAATTCATAACACTTCATAATGTCAAATTTAACTAGCATAAAGATATTTAGTACGTTATGAGCGTTATAAAACACTCACCTTGATTTCAGTGTAGTTCCAGCATTTTATTTCGAATAAAATTAAACGAGCGTTTAAATTTACCCGAAATTCAAACTAGCTCCAAACGATTCCAATCCAGTTCCATAGCGTAGTGCTCGACGAAACGAAGACAACGCAACGTGTTTCGTAATTTTCCGACCTCATATGAAAAAGTTATATCATTAAAGTTTATACGAATTTAAATATAAATTAATTCACATTTTTATTCATTTAAACCTCATCAGATCCGGGCCGTTCTTTTATGAAGATGGAATCCAGGCCGCGCGTGCATCTCGTCTTCTCCTCCCAGTATACGCGAACGAGAACCTATCTTTGCCGACCCTAACCCTAATAGCCGCCTCCACCATGTCAACTTCTACCTCGATCAGAGAGTGCCATATCGAAGGTCTTCAAGCAAGCTACACTCGGCCAGAATCTTGTTGAACTCGGCCTCCTATTGCCCTTGAAAATCGTGCCCGTTCGTGACACTTTCCACGGCCTGTCGCGCCTCCATCAACGCTCCGATGACGATCACAGCCGTTCACTTTGTAGAGCGTACTACCCTCTACAACTTTCATGTAGAAAGTTTCTTGAATTAAACGATGGATTTGAAGATTTTGAGGGAGAAAGAGAGGAGCTTTCTGGCCATTCATTGCATAAGAGGCGGCCGGTCATTGAAATGGAACCCTAGCTAATTTTTTTTTATTTTGTGAATAAATGGTCTAGTTATAGAAAATAAAACGAACACTATTCATTCCGATTTTCCCGAACTCCGATTTACGCGCGGTGACCGGCATTTCTAGAGTTTACCCCACGTTCCGGACACAATGGAACAGGTTTCGGAAGCTAATTCGATCATCTATGCGAGTTACAGAAATAAACGATCAAATTTAAATTAAATCGATTAAACGAATTTCTATGCGTTTTAGCTTGCTCCGGACAAACGGTAAATCCGATTGATAAGAAATTTGAAACCTTAAAATAATATCACGTTACGGATCTGATGAAACTTGTTTCGTCGAAATCCAACACTGTTTGAGAAATGACTATTTTAACTCGTCAAATTAATATTAAAACAATTTCGATGCGTTTCGAGCTGCCACGGTCAAACGAAAACTCCAATTGCTACGAAAATTGAAATCCGATAATAACAAACTGTTACGGATCCAATGGAACTAGTTTCGTCCAATTCTGAGACTGTTCGAAAATTGGCTATTTTTCAGTCGATAATTAAATATTAAAATATTCAATTTTCACAAATTTACTTTTAATTCGATTTTAAAAGTTCTACAACATCATTCTAACTTTAATATGATAAAATAAAATTTTACAAATCATTTTTAATCATATTAAACCCGTTATTCAATTATTCAATAAATTCCAAATATTAAATTCTTATTAACTCTATTATAATCCCGATATAACTTACTTTCACTTTGGAAATCAATTTGAATCATATTAAGTCAAATTTCAATTATTCACTCTATTTTCATATATTAAATTTAAATATGAAATTAATCACATCAAATTCGAAATTTAATTATTCAAACATTTGTAATATTTAATTTAAACAATTTTTGATTATTTTTAAATCACTATCTTTTGAAATATTCAAAACGAACTTATAAAATTTAACAAATTCAAATTATAGAACAACCATTTTCATTAAAACAGTTATTCAATTCCCGCTATTCAATTATTCAATAAATTCCAAATATTAAATTTAAACAATTTAATTGTTCAATATTTGACGGATTTCAATATTGGATTTTTAAATAAAATTTCATTATCAGTCGATTTACTATATTATATCAATTGAATTCCACGTTGTTATTTAACTACAGTTAGAGATAATGCACTCAACTAATATATAAACTTTCATTTCAATTGCAATTGGTTCACAAATTCAATTCGACTAACTAAATGAGTAGGTAACTTAAATAATTATCACCGTTAACCTTTAATTACTTATAAGTTTATTATTTTCAAACAAGTGTCATAATTTACCTATACAATACAAATTCATTCAATTACCTTTGACTACATATTATTTCAATTTATTTGGGATTCCGTTCAATTCATAAATAATTAACTTAGATAAAATTTGTTACATTTCATTCTAGTTATTATTATTCCAACGAATTACAATTTTTTTTCTAACATTAAATCACGAAATCTTATTAAATTAGCTATTTTAATTATCGAAAATTTATGGGTCGTTACACTCTCCCCCGCTCAAAACTTTTCGTCACCGAAAAGGAAAAAGAAGGGAAAAGGAACTAAGTATAGAATTCAACCTTAGATATATTTATTTCAAAGTTATCAACTTATAGAACAATGAAATTCCCTTTATAAATCATTACTATACTTCCACTAACTTACTCCAAACGGCTTTCTAACTTTAAAAGTTAGTTATCAAAACAATTTATATAAGAAAAAAAATTTAAAACTTGAAAAATTTTCTAACACCCGGATTTACGGAAAATTTCGGCAGAGTCTCCTTTGCGCGACTCGATCTGAAAAAAAAATAACAGTATATATATCACAAATATACATCTCATCAAGTGATGAGGCATCCCGCAGGGAAAAAGTGTAAAAGTACGGTATGTAATCCGAGATATGTACCTTATATATCATTAGCGAGCGTATACGGCTAATATAGCGCGAAAGCGAGCTCCAAATGCGAAGCAAGCGCAATCCTCACCTACTAAACACTCAACAAACATGAGAAACATGCATATATGAAAATAATATCAATATACAACATATAGCAACATAACAACTACATATGCCAACATAGCAAATGCAACAAAACAACAAATGCAACCATCAATCAACTATCATCCAACTATCATCCAGCAAATCCATAACCAATCAATATAAATTCACTTCTCACTAATATTTATTGACTTGGGTTTCAATTTTAATCACAGTTGATTCAATAACGTTGGAATTTTCTAACATCCATTCTCAATTCAATTAGTCAACATTCACTAATTTCTATTAGTTCACTTCCAATTTGAATCAAATTTAAATTCTATTTAATTTCATTTAACTCCCAATTTGATTTCAATGATTTATAGCTTTCAATTTCATTAACACTTAATAAATTATATACAATCAACTAACAATCATATAACAACCAAATCATACCCAACATAACCAAATTATTAATTTTACATTCAATTTGGTTTATCTCTTTTATATATGTATCCTGTTATATAATTTTAAAAGAATCATTTTATATTTGGCATCTTAAATTTCCAATATTAACTTTAATTAAGTCCGTAAGCCGTACATATATCATCTGTGAGCAATATCAAATCTAATCGCTTATTCGATCACACAATTTCACTTCCAACTAGTATCGTTCACACGACTCTCTAGTGCGGACTCGGATTTGGTTCCTTGATTGGAAACTGTTACTCTCCTTGCATAGCCATATACTATGATAGAGAATTCCAGAATGAAATTTAAAAATCCATATCTAGGGTTCGCCGTCGAAAAATCGAGTGAAAAATCCTAACTTGGATCGATATAAATCATCTCGAAATTTCGTGCTCGAATTTGGATCAAATCGTTATGCGAATAAAATAATATACGTACAATCTCACGTATTACCTTACAATGGATTGCTATCCAATTTATCTATACTACATTATTTTATTGACATATTTTTTTCTTCACTTAATTACTCACAATCCATTATTCAGTTAGTATATTCATTTCTTTACATAGCATATTCTTTAACATTATCTTTTCTTAAACATCATATCAAAGAATTTGCTTACTCAAGTTCATTTTAAACATTCTATATAATTTAATTAAACTCAATTTCTTTTCCCAATTGATTCTTAGCTATACCAAATTCTTTTGTTTACATTTACTTCATATTCATAGTTTCAGTTAATACAAATTTATTTGTGGAACATTTTATTAATCATCACTTTAGTTTATAGTCATTCCATAAAAGTCTAACTTCTCATATATGACTTTTCTTAGTTTATAGTTATCTCAAAAGTTATAAATTTATCTTTACATACACATATATATATTTTTTTTGTTGCAAATTTATATTAAATTTTACAACCAGTTTACAAAGACATTGCTTGACTCAATGGCCTTTTCTTAAGTTCACTTACTTGTTCCATTTATCCATTCATCATTTCATGTTATATTTAAGTATATAATATTTTTATCACAACCAAAATTTTCATTTATATACATTTTAATTCCTTTTGAGTTTTCCTTACTTGTATATTTCAATTACTTTCAGGTTCTATTTATCTATACAATATCTCATTACATATCCAAAACATCATTTTAACTTTTAACATTTGGTAAGTCTTGTTATATGTTATCAGAATGTAAATTTGGTATTATACAAATTTATAGAATTTCATTTTACTTCATTAGAATGTTCACAAATTTAATTTGTTTAAATCCTCTTTACCTTTCAACTTTAAAGGTACACTACAACTCTAAAGTTTTTTTTTAAAAACATAAGCTTAGATATCTTAATCCTCTTATTTTATAAATTCTGGTTATTCACATTTCATTCAAATAATTTGAAAATTACTAATTAACATAATTTAGAAATTTAAATGCCCGGTTCTTTTCAAATCGTTTGAAATAAACATATACACTTATATCTTTTTATATCTATATAACAAATCATACCTTTGGAGTTTAAATCAAAACCCATTTACCCAAATTAATTTAGAAGAAAAGCAAAGCTTCTTATAAGTCTCCCCCACTTTGAGACTTGAAAATGAACGTCGATGATGCTGCGCAGTCATCACCGACATTATTTTCCAGCGACATACGAGAGGAGCACTGAATTCATTCCTTCCTTTAAAAATACTTTCAAAATATTTCCAAAACAATTTCCAACTAATATTACTATATATTTCTTCAAAACCTTGAGAACCATTTTTCAAATCTCCGGGTCTTAAATTCAATATTTTCCAATTAAATCTATTTTAATTCATAAGTCACCTTAAAATATTCTTATAGGATTTTTTTTTCTTAAAACAATCCACAAGTGTTTTATCATTGTTCATTTTGTAATAAACCTTATTTATTAAATTACAATACCCAATTAATGATAACAACCAATATTATCATTCCTAACTACCAGGTAAGCTGGATAAGTCACAATAATTTCTGAAAATAAATCCTTTATATACAAAATATAATTAGGGCAAAATTATTTCATTTACCCAATTTCAAAACAATACTATGTCGAATTGTTCTGTTCGAGTGTTTAGAGATCCCTACCAATGACGTTAATTACTCGTATTGACCAGAATCCATAAGCCACTTAACAAATCAACCGACACAATATAAAACATTTTATATCACTAACAAATACGCTCTCTCATATATATACACTCATCGACTCATCATAGGGTATTACTACCCTATTTATAAAGAGTCAGACCCCACAAAGCTAAGGTTATCGCTAAACCAAAGCTCCGATACCAACTGTCACGACCCGCCTTTTTGGACAGTTTAAACCGACGATCAAATACACATGTCGATTCCAAACCATTCAAAAGGGTAGATGGTTATTGGGGTAAATAAGAAAAGAAGAGGAAAGAGAAATAAAAGAAAGGAAACAACACAGAATCTTGCAGCGGAACGATAAAATATAATAGTCAAATAAACAGTCCATGAAGCTGTTTACTATACTTTGACAATTATTTATACAACATTTATCAGAGTTATACATATACAACAGAACAATTAAAATAATGCAGCAGATAGCACGATGCAAGGGTAATAATAATAGTATACCAAATCTTCGTCTTCGTCCTCCAGAATAGATCTTCAATAAGCTGAAAAACTCAGGTCTGACCCAAGCGTAATGAAAAGACAAAACACTCGAGTCAGGATTAAATATCCTCATGTAAGTTAAATCAATCGTAAATAAATATGAGTGTAACGGCGTTAGAGATGTTTACGGGGTTTGACATCTCATATCCAGTGTCAACGTGCGTGCAATAACTCAAGAGATGTTACGGGATTTTCCATCTCTTAAGGATCCGTTAAACTATCTACTATGTAGTAATGTACGCTAAGTAGATAATGCCTATCAGTAATATAAAGTATCAAAATAGCGTTAAGGCGTTACCATAATCCCCCTTAACACATTTTTATAATGCCATAGTCTACACAGCACCGTAAGCCCCACCGTAAACTGGTGGTTATCAGAGGGTACCCCATAGGTATAACACAAAACAAAACGTAGTGGCCGCGAATAGGATAATCAGTATGACAAGGTACATGAGGCGATACCAACTAGGATACTAGTAGTTGCATGATTCAGACTGATGTTGAGCATAGCCAGCAGCTACCCCAACACCGCGAAACAACACTCCCAAATCAAGGGGTGCACCCAAATCGAATCACAAATGTAATAGATATGGTATCGAAGAAGTGTGTCCGCTAGAGATGGCGAACCTCAATGGCCCGGCGCGGCTCCTGTTTTAGTCATGTCAGGGTCATCCAATATCGTTCTCTTTCTTCAATCAACGCGTTCACCAAACCATCCACTTCATTCTGGATCAACACTCCGCTTATAATAGTTATTAAAGTGGTTTTCGGTATCGACAGAGAGTATGTCCATATCCGATCCCGGTCTCTTTAATAACTACGTATTATTACACCGATGGCTCTTTTACATTTCAAATCGATTCATAATTGATATCAAAATATCATATTCGCTTCAAAAATCAAATCCCTTTCAAATATCATCATAGCTGTTCAAAATGTAAGATTCCGTTTCAAAAATCAATTTTCGTCTCAATATCTCATTTCGATTCCAAAATCATTTCGAATTTCAATTTAGGTTGCAACTTCATTTAACCCAATTCGTATTTAAATTCAAGATTTAAACACAAACATTTCACCTTATTAACTAGCTTGAAATTTTAGAAAATAGTTTTAAGTAGTTTAAAAGTAGTTTAAATAATTAAAATAGTTAAAAATACTTAAAATCTTTAAATGGATTTCAAATAGATAAATTAGTTTAAAATAATTTAAATTGGGTTAAGTAGATTTAAAATAGATTAAAGTAGTTTAAGTATTCAAAAATGGTTTATATAACTAAGTAATTTGGAAAACAAAATAAAATAGCTTCAAAACCAAACCATTTCAATTATAACTTCCCAATTCAAAATAATTTCAATTTCCACTCTACCGATTCAATTTCGATTTCAATTCAAATCAATGTCAACTTTGACTTCAAATTAATTCAATTCTACATTCACCTTCAATTAATTCAATTTCAATTTATATCGATTTAGAGCTTGATTTTTCAAAATATGAATTTATAACACTTACCAAATTATCCTTCAATATTCAAATTTAAATCCAAATTTCAAATATGATTCAATTCCAAGCTCGATTTCAAAATATCATTTTTATATCACTTTTACTTAGTAATATTCAAAGCTCGAATTAAGGTTCAATTTTTAAGCAAATCAATTTTCGAAATTCAATCATATCCCGATTTTTAAATTCCAAAGTCTCCACTTTAATTATTTAACAATTTCTTTTAACCAAAATTTATTTCAACATTCCAAACTCAATTTTTCGATAAATTCGATTTCTATAGATTGATTTCTATTCATAACTTTTAAATCAAACATTTAAATAAATTTCAAATCGACGATTTTTAAAATTATTAATTTAGCCAATTCGGTGTCCGTATATAATTTTCTATCCTTTGGCCAAGTGATTAGTTATTTCAATTAAATGTCAGGGATGAATATATATCACTTAAATCAAATCAAAGTGTCATATGTATGCATAACATGACATATATATAAGCAAATAAACATCCAAACATTTAAATATCAACCAATAGCATCCATCGAAATACATCATCCAATAGACAATACAATTCATGGCAATTTCATAGTTACCAATATCAGGTAATTTAATCGCAATTCAATTTTAATTTCAATTTAACTGTCAATTAAATTTTAACGGTTAATTCAAATGACAATCTATATGACAATTAAATTTTATCAAACAACTACAAATAAAATTCATAACACTTCATAATTTCAAATTTAACTAGCATAAAGATATTTAGTACGTTGTGAGCGTTATAAAACACTCACCTTGATTTCAATGTAGTTCCAGCGTTTTATTTCGAATAAAATTAAACGAGCGTTTAAATTTACCCGAAATTCAAACTAGCTCCAAACGATTCCAATCCAGTTCCATAGCGTAGTGCTCGACGAAACGAAGATAACGCAACTTGTTTCGTAATTTTCCGACCTCGTATGAAAAAGTTACATCATTGTAAAGTTTATACGGATTTAAATATAAATTAATTCACATTTTTATTCATTTAAATCTCATCAGATCCGGGCCGTTCGTTTTTGAAGATGGAATCCAGGCCGCGCGCGCATCTCGTCTTCTCCTCCCAGTATACGCGAACGAGAACCCATCTTTGCCGACCCTAACCCTAATAGCCGCCTCCACCACGTCAACTTCTACCTCGATCAGAGAGTGCCATATCGAAGGTCTTCAAGAAAGCTACACTCTGCCAGAATATTGTTGAACTCGGCCTCCTATTGCCCTTGAAAATCGTGCCCGTTCGTGACACCTTCCACGGCCTGTCGCGCCTCCATCAACGCTCCGATGACGATCACAGCCGTTCACTTTGTAGAGCGTACTACCCTCTACAACTTTCATGTAGAAAGTTTCTTGAATTAAACGATGGATTTGAAGATTTTGAGGGAGAAAGAGAGGAGCTTTCTGGCCATTCAATGCATAAGAGGCGGCCGGCCATTGAAACGGAACCCTAGCTAATTTTTTATTTATTTTGTGAATAAATGGTCTAGTTATAGAAAAAAACGAACACTATTCATTCCGGTTTTTCCGAACTGCGATTTACGCGCAGTGACCGGCGTTTCTAGGGTTTACCCCACGTTCCGGACATAATGGAATATGTTTTGGAAGCTAATTCGATCATCTGTGCGAGTTACGGAAATAAACGATCAAATTTAAATCAAATCAATTAAATGAATTTCTATGTGTTTTAGCTTTCTCCGGACAAACGGCAAATCCGATTGACACGAAATTTGAAACCTTACAATAATATCACGTTACGGATCCGATGAAACTGGTTTCGTCGAAATCCGAGACTGTTTGAAAAATGACTATTTTAACTCGTCAAATTAATATTAAAACAATTTCGATGCGTTTCGAGCTGCCACGGTCAAACAAAAACTGCGATTGCTACAAAAATTGAAATCCGATAATAACAAACTATTACGGATCCAATGGAACTAGTTTCGTCCAATTCTGAGACTGTTCAAAAATTGGCTATTTTTCAGTCGATAATTAAATATTAAAATATTCAATTTTCACAAATTTACTTTTAGTTCGATTTTAAAAGTTCTACAACATCATTCTAACTTTAATATGATAAAATCAAATTTTACAATCATTTTTAATCATATTAAACCCGTTATTCAATTATTCAATAAATTCCAAATATTAAATTCTTATTAGCTCTATTATAATCCCGATATAACTTACATTCACTTTGGAAACCAATTTGAATCATATTAAATCAAATTTCAATTATTCACTCTATTTTCATATATTAAATTTCAATATCAAATTAATCATATCAAATTCGAAATTTAATTATTCAAACATTTGTAATATTTAATTTAAACAATTTTTGATTATTCTTAAATCACTATCTTTTGAAATATTCGAAACGAACTTATAAAATTTAACAAATTCAAATTATAGAACAACCATTTTCATTAAAACAGTTATTCAATTCCCGCTATTCAATTATTCAATAAATTCCAAATATTAAATTTAAACAATTTAATTGTTCAATATTTGACGGATTTCAATATTGGATTTTTAAATAAAATTTCATTATCAGTCGATTTACTATATTATATCAAATGAATTCCACATTATTATTTAACTACAGTTAGAGATAATGCACTCAACTAATATATAAACTTTCATTTCAATTGCAATTGGTTCACAAATTCAATTCGACTAACTAAATAAATAGGTAACTTAAATAATTATCGCCGTTAACCTTTAATTACTTATAAGTTTATTATTTTCAAACAAGTGTCACAATTTACCTATACAATACAAATTCATTCAATTATCTTTGACTACATATTATTTCAATTGATTTGGGATTCCGTTCAATTCATAAATAATTAACTTAGATAAAATTTGTTGCATTTCATTCTAGTTATTATTATTCCAAACGAATTACAATTTTTTTTTTCTAACATTAAATCACGAAATCTTATTAAATTACCTATTTTAATTATCGAAAATTTACGGGTCGTTACAGTTACATTCCACCACCTTTAGAAAAAGATTTCGTCTTTGAAATATAAGTTTCAAACAATTTTGATAATCTCTATGGATTTATGACTCAACCTCCCATGATGCTTTGTCCTTATTGTGATGGTTCCGTTGTACTTTTACTAAGGGAATTTCTTTTGTTCTTAACTTCTTAACATTTCTTTCAAGAATGCGAACAAGTCTTTCAATGTACTTGGTTCCCTTTTTAACTTCAATGCCGCTTAAATCAATCACATGAGATGGATCAGAAATATATTTTCATGGCATCGATTAGAAATTTAGTTGGTATGCAACTTTACCAATTTTCTTGGTAATACGAAATAGTCCGATAAATCTAAGTGATAACTTTTCCTTCTTCTTTCCAAATCGCATTACCCCTCGTACTGGATAAACTTTAAGAAGAGCTTGATCCCCTAATTCGAATTCCAAATCCTTTCTTCTATGGTCTGCATAACTCTTTTGCCTACATTGTGTTGCTTGCAATCTTCCCCTTATGATAGAAATCTTTTCCGTAGTATCTTTTACTAGCGAATGATAAGATCTTCCGTATGAAGCTTCATATGGGGCTATACCAATACTCAAATGATAATTATTGTTATATGCAAATTCTATTAATGGTATGTGAGTTTCACATGTGGTTTCAAATTCCATTATACAAGATCTTAACAAATCTTCTATGACTAGGTTCACCCTTTCAGTTTGTCCATCGGTTTGAGGATGAAATGTTGTACTCGGGTTTAGTGATGTACCTAATGCTTTTTGAAGACTTTTCCAAAATCATGAAGTGAATCATGAGTCTCTATCTGAAACAATGGTGACTAGTATGTCATATAGTCGAACAATTTCTTTCAAATAGAATCAACTCAATTTCTCCATTGAGTAGGTCATGTTGTAAGGTACAAAAATGTGCCGACTTTGTTAAGCGATCCACTGCTACCCATATTGCGTCATGACCCTGTTTTTTCATTGGTAATCCGACGATAAAATCCATCGTTATATGCTCCCATTTCCATTTAGAGATAGGAAGTGGTTGTAGAAGTCTTGCTGGTCGTTGCTACTCAGTTTCAATTTATTGGCACGTAAAACATTTTGCCACAAATTCAGTGACATCCTTCTTCATTCCATTCCACCAAAATTGACGCTTAGGATTCTTAAATATTTTTGTGCTTCTCGAGTGCATTGTAAGCCTTGAGTGATATGCTTCACTTAGAATTTCATTTTTCAATTCAGTTGGATTTGGAACACAAAGTTGATTTCTGAATCTATAACCTCCGTCTTTACTAATATTCCAATTTGCAGGTTCCTTGTCCTTCATCTTCGTAAATAATTCCTTTAACTCCTTATCGCCCTCTTGGGCTTGTAATATTCTACTTACTAGAGTTGGCTGAATAATAAGGTTACATAAAAGGACTATTTTGTTAACCCTTATTCCACTAATCATCCTTGCGCATGCGTTCATTTCGGCTAGGGTCTCTAGAGCTCCCCGTTCTCTTATCATTAAATTGGCTACTATGCCATAGGGTTTCCGGCTTAATGCATCTGCAACTACATTTGCCTTGCTTAGATGATAATGCAATGTAAAGTCATAATCTTTTAGAAGTTCTAACCATCTTCTTTGTCTCATATTTAATTATTTTTGGGAAAACAAATATTTTAAACTTCTATGGCCTGAGTAAACATGGAATTGTTCCCTATAAATGTAACGCCTCTAAATTTTTAAGGAAAATATGATTGTAGCCAATTCTAGGTCATGAGTTGGATAATGGACTTCATGTGGATTTAGATAATGAGAGCCATAAGAAATAATTTTATCCTTCTGCATTAGCACGCATCCTAATCCTTGTCCACATGCATTAGAATATACTTTATACGGGACTCCTCTCCTTGGCAAGGACAAAATTGGTGCCTCAGTCAACCTTTCCTTTAGGGTTTAAATGCTGTTTTTTATTTTTCATTCCAAATAAACTTGGTTTCCTTACGAGTTAATCATTAGTGGAGATGCTACCTTTGAAAATCTTAAATAAATCTCCGATAGTAACCAGCTAATCCTAGAAAGCTTCGAACTTCTGAGGGTGTTCTCGGAGGGTTCCATTTCAACACTGCCTTAACTTTTGATAGGTCCATTCTTATCCCATTCTTTAAGACAATATGTCCAAAAAAATTCACTTCCTTCAACCGGAAGTTGCATTTACTTAATATTGCATATAGTTGATGTTCTTTTAATGTTTGGAGACACAAACACCGATGGTATTCATGTTCCTCCTTTGTCTTAGAGTAGACTAGGATATCATCAATAAACACAATGACAAACTGATGAAGATATGGGCGAAACACACAATTCACATGAATACCGCAGGATCATTGGTAAGGCCAAATGCATCATCAAGAATTCATAGTGTCCATACCGTGTTTGGCATGCTGTCTTTGGAGTGTCTTCCTCTTTTATTATTAATGTATGATACCCAGATCTTAAGTAATATTTCGAAAATACTGAAGCTCCATGGAGCTGATCAAATAATCATCGATTCGAGATAATGGGTATTTGTTCCTAATAGTTAACTTATTAAGCTCCTGGTAATTGTGCACAAGTGAAACGTTCCATCGTGTTTCTTTACAAACAGCACTGGTGCCCCCCAAGGAGATTTACTAGGTCTGATAAATCCTTGATCCTCCATCTCTTTAATTTGTTTATTTAATTCTTGATTTTCTGTAGGAGACATATGATAAGCTGCTTTAGCAATAGGAGTGGTACTAGGGATTAAGTCGATACTAAAATCAATTTCTCTTTTTGGTGGTAATCCTGGTACTTCTTGAAAAACTTCTTTATATTCCTTTACTATGGGGATTTGGTCTACCAGTTAACCCTTATCCTCAATATTGATATGAGCTACATATCCAAATATAAAATCATCTTCACATTTATCGCATAAGTAAACAAAGGTTTCATGTTCTTGAATTGTGAAAATTATGGTCTTGTCATGGAAATTCAAGATGGCTCAATATTTGGAAACCCAATCCATCCCAAGGATGATATCAAAATATTCCATTGGGAAGACAATTAGATTTTCCATCATATCCTTACCTCTAAAGTTAAGGATACAGTTCCTACACATACTCTTATGTTTATTACTTCCTCCTACTACATTGTCTACTACCAAAGGGCTCAGTAGTTTCTCGATGGGTAATCCTAACCCAGTAGTGAACATTTTTGATATAAGAGAATGTGTAGCACCAGTATCGAATAAAATTTTAGCTTGAAAGTCAAAAATATATATAGTACCGTCCACTTGAGCTTGTTCAGAAACTACTACATATACTCTTCCTTGATTTTTCTTATTGCATCCTATTGTCCTTCTTTGGCTTCTTGTAGTTTCGACTAATGTGCCTAGGTTCATTACAATTGTAACAAACAATTGCCTTTGTACAATTTAGGGCAATATGCCATGTCTCATTACATCGGTAACATCTCCTAATTTTGTCATGTTCCTTTACTTGTCCTACCGATCCTTTACTTTCTCTATTTTGCTTCTTCCTTTTCCAATCAAGTTTCTTTTGATTGCCAGAAAATTTATTTGTTTCCTATTATTTGAAGTCTTTCTTTCTCGCTGAAACTCGATAAATCTTTTTCCAAATTTAAAGCTTCAATAACTATCATCTCATAAGTCTTACGCTGATCACCAATAACATATCTTTTTATTGGATGAATTAATCCCTTTGCAAATCTTCTTGCTCGTTTTTCAGGTGTATCAATCAAATGGCTTCCGATTGGGATAATGCTTCAAACTTATTTTGGTATAGAGCTAGCGTCATACCTTTTTGGGTAAGATTTTGGAATTTTATATCCATTTTCTCTATTTCATTTTCTGGGAAATAATTATCCAATAATTTTTCCTTAAATTCTTCCCAGATCATCCATTCTATCTATTCTGGCCTAGTTGTTGTACGAACGAGCTCCTACCAATTTCGAGATTCTTCTAACAATTGAAAGACTGCCAACTTCCTTTTATCGACTTCACTACATTCCAAAACTTCAAATATATCTTCCAAATGTTGGACCCATTGCTCAGCTTTAAAAGGATCGGCATCTCCAATAAATTTCTCTGATTTTAAACTTTTAAAACAGCTCAAAAGACTGTTGGTTGAAGAAGTTGAAGAAACATGCACTGTTTGCTTGATAAAATATGCGAACAACTCCATAGTTTGTGGAGGATTTAATCTCTTGACTTTGGGTTGTCGAGTTATTTTGATTTGTCATCATCTTCAATTTAAAAAAGTTCTCGTTATGGTCATGATTGGAAATCAAATATATCTTCAACTCTAAAGGATATTTAATGACATACTCAAGTCATGTACGCACAAACATGTTATATTACTTATAACCATTATTTACAAAAAAAATTGGGTGTTAATTCACAACCTCCCCAAAAATATAGGTTACCATACATACTACTTACTCTATTAACTAATATTTAACTTCTTTGTTCATTTTTCCTAGTTTATCACTATCCATCCATTCGATGGAAAAGGACCCTTTTTATCATTCACTACACGAGGAGGTCTAGTAATTTCTTGGGAGTAATAATTGGATCTGACTGACTTAGACTCCTATTCATCATACTGCTCCATTATCCTAGATGAGAACCTTCTATGTTACACATTCTCTACTTGTGGTGGAAGTGCTCCTTTTTGCCTTAGAAATTCTAAAGTTTCTCCATAGTCAGTCCTTTCTGAGATTTCTATCTTCATCTCTAATTGCTTCTTTTTTCTGACATATATGGTAAAGAACAAGGTACCACTTTAAAAATTCTTCATAATCATTTTCCCTATTGTAAACTTCATACATCTCATCAAGGTGAATTCACTTTGCTCGCATCTTAAATACAAGTTTTCCATCGTGGGACTTGAAGTAATTAATCGTTCATTCGGTACAGTGGTGCACTTAACACCATTCCACGAATCTCCCGTATACCAAATTTGGTTATTTTCCATAATTTAACTGCAAATACTTATAAAATGTCAAAGAAATGTTTAAACTTCCTACTCCGATAAATTAAATTGTCATACTATAATTTTTTTTTAAAAGCACCCCTTAAACCTAAGCTATGATACCATTAACTGCAACATCGCTCGGCAAACTTATCCAGAGGCGATGACGTTACATCTAATGGATGGTGCTAATAGAATAGTATCACAAATTAACAATGGTATGTCAGAGTATATGATTTAGCGGAAGAGTTATTATACATTTACGTCATCATATAACATGATTACGTAAGATCTAAGAGTCTAACCATCACATTCTTATACATATGAGTACATAAAAGAGATAATATACATAATATAAGTCTTTACCTCAATGCATCTATTTAACTTCTTGGGTTGAACAAACTAACCATCTACACCGGAAATGTTTGAGTGTAGCATCATGAGCAACGCAGACCCAGTGAGATAGCTATTTAAGCTAGTTTTCAAGTCATGTCATAATGGGTTGTATTAATAGGGTTTTCATATAGTTTTATTATAAAATACTTCTTTGGAGATTCTACCAGTCCAAAGTTCATAGTAATATTCAAGGAAGACTTCGAAATATTAAATTAAACATGTTTGCAATAGAAATTTAAAATAAACTTATTTCAACCAAAACCAAGATTTATCTAAATATTCAATCATAAATCTAAACCATACTCTCGATTTGGATTAGATCCTAAGATATCTTATCCTATTGGGGCCGGTATCCCGTCACTAAGTAGGGACGTACTCTACTTGGCTCGATAATAACAAAGAGTAATAGTGCACTGCCCAAGATCTATTGTCTTATACCGCATCCTCAAAGTAATTATCATTGAGTAAATGTTTACAAAAGTAACTTAATATACCTTTCCAAACTCATATATGTACAGGTTTAAGACAAAATTCAAACCTCTTAAGGAATATTTTGACATATGTTAGAAAAGATCTCGAAATTATGAAGTGAATAGTTAAGTTAATAGTCATTTAAAACCGTTTCAAAGTCCCAAACAGAAAAGAAACCATTTCAAAAATTGCTATAGAAGTTTCTACATCAATAATAGTGTTAAAATAAAAACTACAGTAGATTATAAAGCGTTATGAAAATTTCTGTAGTAGTTCATAATGGTTTTAGACTCAAAACAGCTAATGCGGCCATTCTGATGTGCCATGGAAAGTTCGGGCATGTTAGATCACTTTATAAACAATTAAAAGAAAAGATGGTGTTTTGGATGTGCTCTGAAAAGTTCTGGTCAAGTCAAACACTAAAGTTTATGCTTTAGATTTGAAACAGTTATGAGGCGTTGCAAATTGGAAGTGTTGCTAATTTTAGGTTTAAAACTTTAAATAATTTACAGGAGCATTCCTCAAACACTACATAAAGTTTTGTAACAGCTAAAATTGTTGCTGGACTAAATCATTGCAAATTATAGCCATAAATTACACTTCAAGTTTAGTAAATGTCAAAAAAAATGTTGCAATTTTCAGAAGTGTTACTAATTTCTGAAACTCGGGTTTTTGACCAGTTTTTCCGCAAAATGTTTGATTCGATTTCTCTTTAACAAAAGTAGATTTTAACTCCAAATTTTCTTCAGCAAAGTAACTTACTTAATATACTTAATTACCATGAAAGGAAACCACTAAAATTAGTCTCAATATAATTACAAAAATTTGAAAAAATAACGTGTTTTCTTAAAAATACACTAGTTCACTTCGGGCTAAGATTAAATCCAACTTTGCACCTCGATTTCAGTGATATATATTTTAGAATTTGGAAAAATGATAAATATGAAAGTTGTACGACCGTGAATTAGCTTTCCATAACATTGAAGGAATCAAAATTTCATTACGAATTTCGAAAGTTATGTTTGATTTACAGAACACCATTTTGATAGATCCGGGCCATTATCATTCATTCTTAATAATTACCTCATCTCTTCGTAGGATAACATGAATACATAGATTTAAATAGTTTTTCTCACCTTAAAATTGTATCTTTGGTTTGTATTTTATTTCCTTGGCTTTCTTTGAGCTTCTCTTATTTATCTCACTTTTTTTTAATTTATGAAAGCATGGAAAACTAATGAAGATACCCATCCTATATATAACATTTCTTGAGGCTAGTTTTTTCATTTTACTTTGGACACTTGTCCACCTTATCTTTATGCAAGTCTTAGGATGTTGACACATGCCTCCTTAGTTGTCTTAAGATGGTTCTATATATGTACTCCTAATAGGTGTATGTGTCATTATTTCCTTTAATCTTATGACACATGTATATTCCATTTGATGCTACTTGTCTACACCATCTCATGCCATCTAACCTATACATATTTATGAATATAAATATATATATTTTCATATACTATTTGTTTTGTTTGTAATGTTTGTGTGTATATGCATATATAATACAAATATACCAAATGTTTGAATCGGATTGAGATGGTGTAGACACTAAATAGTTTATGCTAGTATATTTATAATTTCTAAAAACTTTTCATACCCAATATTAAATTTAGGCTATTACAACTTTGGACATCTATCACATCGTAATTATAATCTTATCTCCTCATATAGAAATATATAGTGATGGGAATTGATTATATAAAGATCTAAGGTCCCAAGTAGAGTTATATCATAATGTATAGGTTACACCACCCGAATCTATACTTAGTAAGAGATATAAATAATATGTACTTATCTACCACTTTGTGTAGGTCTAAAAAGGAGACTAATAACTACCTGCCTGCTCCAAGAGCCTAGGGCTACCAGCTCGAATCAACTCCTATAGTCTTCAGTTACTTCCCTGGTATCGTGATTATATCTGTAACGACCCGGAAGTTTGGTCGTTTGGTTTTGTATGTTTAATTTATTTTTAAATGTTGAATTTGAAATATTAATTTATTTTGAATATGGAAATTTTGGTTGAACTAGTGAAATGGTTTAAAATTTCAAAAATAGCGAATAAACAGATTTGGTGAATAGTAAATTTAATATTTTGAAATTTGGTAAATATGTGAATTTGGGGTTAAATGTGAATGGAAATGATTTCTAAGTTGATTTAAAACTCTATTTGAATTAGAGTGATGATAGTGGAGTATTTAATGGAAATAAATGTCGATGAATTAAAATTCGAAATTTTTTATATTGATTTAATAGTGAAATTAAATATTTGGAAGTGGGTATTAATTGAATTTGTGATTTAAAATGAATCGAAATGGTTTCTAATATGAATATAGATTCTATTTGAATCCTAATTGAGCTAGCAAGTTGTTAAAATTGGAATTTCATGTAATTTCGTCGATTTCGAAAATCGCTTAATTTAATTAACCCGTCAAAATAGCTTTCCGGGGTACAATATTAGAATTTGACGAAAACAGTTCCATTGGATCCGTATAGTGTATTATTATCGGATTTTAAATTTCATAGCAATTAGATTTTTCATTTGCATGTGGTAACTGAAAACGCACAGAAATTAATTTAAAGAATTTAATTTGAAGAATTTAATTTAAAATCGGTCGTTTAAACTCGTAACTTCCGTATACATTAGAATTGACCTTCAAAACATGTTCCATTGAGTTCAGAATAGAGGTAAAACAATATAAACGTCTGTCAGCACATTCCATTTGGATATCGGAAAAATTAAGTGTGAACGGGGCTTCAAATAGTAAAATATACGCGCATATATGCTCCCTAATTACCAAAACCCTAATCCATTTTATCAGCCGCCGCGGTTCTTATTTTTTATGGCCGAAATGGCCATATTCTTCCTCGATTATCTTAAAATCCACTGACAATTAGAGAAAATTTTCAACTGCAATATCGAAGAGCTCAAAAAGATTTTCAATGTGAACAATCACGATCTGATATAGGCGAACGTGGTGGTCAGAATCGATCTCGTTAGGGTTTTCGTTCATGCTTGTTTTTTGAGAAAGGGGGAAGGCCGAGCTTGGCCGTGCTTTGGTCGGAGGTTAGGTTCACGTAGGCGTTTCAAGCGGTGGATGTGGATCGTTCTCAAACGGCATGTGGTGGGAATGGTTATGGATTTTTGGCACGTGGTGATGGGTTTTTGCTCGTCTCTGATATGCAGTGAAGGAGAAGTAAACGCACGACCATAATCTCCCTGAAGCTATCAACGACCCAGAGTTGGGTTTGGTTTGTTATGTAAAGAAATTGTAAATTTAATTATATTATAAATTATGGAATTTTATAAATTACATATTTAATTCATGCGAGGTCGAAATTGGATAAAACAAGCAGCGTTGGAACCATAGCGACGAGCACTACAATTTGGAATAGATTTGGAGTTGTTTGGAACTAGCTAAAATTTTAGGTTAAATCGAACATTGTTTGGTTTAACTTAAAATTGAAATGTTTAGCGAATAGAAAACTCATGGTGAGTTAAACTCACTCATTTGATTAATTAGATATATTTTATAGCAATAAAATTTATTTATGCCATTTTGGATTGTTGAAAATTGGTGATTGTTAAAATTAATTTAGTATGATGACATAGCATCTTGAAATGCTATTAGATTGGTTGAACCAGATCTAGGGTCATGATATAGCATCTCGAATTGCTATTAATCTGTTTATGTTTATTTTTAAGCCTATCCCCGGTATTGAATCATATATGTGTGAAATTGATAGATGAATTGTATTTGAAATCACGTTGTTAAATTATAACATACAATGAATTGGAATATATTGGTGTGATATATTTGACCAAATAAACACATTGAATAATAAATGAAAGAGTTTGATTTTGAATGATAATTGGTTAGCAGAATTGATTTTCATTCTGCTATTAGATTAATTTGGACACCGTTAATGTAAATGCGATTTATATCGAAAAATTGATGTGTTAAAAATCATTTGTTTAAGTGTGGAATTGATTTACATATAGGACTGTTATGTAAATGCTTGAAATTTAACTTTGATAGTTAAATTGAATTGAACGGTAGCTGATAACTTTGGAATGGATATGGTTTTGCTTACCTTCAAATTTTATAATTTGAAGTAAAAGATTTTATTTAACAATTATTATACGAACTGTTTTTTTTTTATTTTTATTTACAAATTTTTCGTAAAATCATTTATTTAGTAAAGTTAATTATGTTTTGAAATTAATTATTAATTGATTTATTTAAAGATAATAAATTATTTATTTTTATTAGTTATTTAGAAATAGAAATTTATTTTAGAAATAACACTCATAAGTTGATTAATTTTATTTAAAAGTTGATTTAGTTTATTTGATTAAAATTTTAAAATGTTAAAGGTTAAACGATTGTATTAGTAATAATGTTTTTAAAAGTATTTTATTTTGTGAAAATGGTTAAGATATTTTATGATGTTGAAATCTTATTCATTATAATTATATAAAAGAAATTGTTTATAAAAGAAATCCGTTATGTAAAGGAATGGATTAAAGGAGTTTATAAAATCTGAAAAGATTTGGAATTTGAAAAAGGAGATCTTACAAATGGTTTGAGATTTATAGAGGAATTGGTTAAAGGGGTTTATAAATGTGAAGATGGTTTGGAGTTGAAAAGGAAGTTTATAAATGGTTTGAAATTTATGAAGGGATATTTTTTTAAGTTAAACTTGATATTTATAAAGAAGTTTTATAAATAGATTTTGTAATATTTACGAAATAAAGAAATTTTTGGGAAGTAATGGTATATTTCATAGCGTAATTCGAGGGCAGAGATTTCCGATGGTTTGGAATGTTTTCGCTAGGATAGTGTAACGACCCCGGATTTTTATATAAATTTAAAATGATAATTAAAATCTATTTTTGAAGAAAACGGTGAAATTAATCGATTTAGTGATGTGAGTTTCCCCGAGGTCAAATATATTCTATATAAATCATTTAAATTTTTAAATATTGTATATATATGTATATATGTGAATGTATATATATATATATATATATATATGTATATTTGGGTATATATGAGTCAATTTGAAAATATAAAATCTTGTGTGTATGTATATATATTTTGATTTGAATTGTAAATGAATGGTTTAATAATAATTGATAATAATAAGTATTACAATTGATGGTTAATAATAATTTGAATTTATAAATTTATTATAAAACAATAAATATTAAGGTAAAGTAAACAATTTAAGTTAAAGAAAGAATTAAATAAGCAAAGTAAAACAAACAAACAATTTCAAAGTTCAAAGCAAGTTAAAAATAAGACTACATCCAAATACAAAGCTAACTAATAAACAAATAAATAAATAAGAAACAAAACAAAGTAAAATATAACAAACAAAGAAAATAAGTGAACATAACATCTACAAACAGTACAACTATATTCACAAACAATAGGACTTTATATTTCTAGTATGCAGTAAAGTAGAAGTAAAATAAATACTACATGAACATAAACAAAGCACAACATTTTACCTCTTTAGTACAAACAAGATATCTCCAGCTACCAGAACAAGAGATCTGCAGTCACCAAATCAGAACAAGACTATACATACCTATGTACATGAAGTATAAAGGAGTAGGCAAGAAAATAATAAAAAAATACAAAACAAAGTATATTGTACATGAAGTATAAATGAAAAAGGGCAACCTGGCAAATAAAGAAAAATGTAAATATATTCAATAGAGCAAAAGAAAGGATAAGCATACATTCAAGTATGGTACAAACAAATGAAAATATAAAGAAAACAAAATGCATCAACCTGAAAAAGGAAACCAGCTAACAAAGTACAAGTATAAAAAGCAAGCTACAACCTGGAATATAGCAAAACATTAGTATGAAAATAAAAATAAAATATGTTCATAAAGTAAAAGCATTTAATGCAACATGCCTCTAGCAATTAATGAATGCCATAATTTTAGTACAAAGAAAGGGTAACAATACCCTGTACAAACATGTAATACCAGATAACACGCTCTGTACATTCTCTCCTATATATCAACTTATTTAACTTCAGTTCGTTCAAAACATAACTAAGTAAAGCCAGAAAGAAAAAGAAAAAAAAATGGAAGCAAACATTAACTGGAAAGCAAAGCTTCAATTTGAAAAGAAATTCCAGTTCACTGTGCTTTGTCTTCATGACTGGTGAGCTAACTACCCTCTGGTTTTGTTTATATATTTTGTTATCAGTGATTGATATTTGGGTATGTTGTGAGTAGCTTATAGCTATTTAAACTTAAATGTATGTTGCCATTTTTTTGTGTATGAATATGTACGCATATGTATTAGTATATCTCTCTGTTTGGTCTCAAGACATAGAACAACCCAAGAAGATTCAATTTCTTCTCTCCTAATCAATATTAAGCTTTGATTTTAAAACAAATTAGTTGTATTTAAGTATGGATTACAATTTAAAAATGTCTTCATGAAGTATATATGTATATAAAATGAAAGATCAGGTTTTTACAGTAAAAACTTAAATTTCTGGAAATTTTGTCTATCACGAATCATTAATTCAAGAATATAACTTGAATCTATACTAAAAGTTATGATTTTTAAGCGTGGTTTGATGATTTTTAATTGCGTGGTTCAATAGCAGTTCGAAGATGATCAAAATGGGTATTTTGGCCAATTGCCGGTGATATGATGAACTGGAGGTGTCGGGGTTGTGTGAGGAGGTGGTCGAGCCTACGGTGGTGGTGGGAAAAATGACCGGAGGTGGCCTCGATCTTGGTGGCGAAACTGGCGTTCGATTTTCTTTCGAAAACCTAAATTTTTGAGGGGTTGAACATTGGGTCGCCGCGCCTCCTCTCGTGCATCGAGCTGCACGACCTTCCAGGGGGAGTTAGGTGAGGGTGTGTCGAGTTCGTGGCTGGAAGCTAGTGACCTCACGTGGTTGAAGTCGCGGTGTCAAGGCGTTTCTTTGGTTGGAGGTCTGTTCGGAGTTGATCGAGTCGTACTCGATTTCGACTTGTTGCCATATGGGATCGTCTGGGTGGTCGGAGTTGGTTTATGGGTTGAGTGTGACATGCCGGAGGTCTTGAAGATGGTCGGAGATGGTTCGGTCGGGTGTACACGTGCATGTGCACGTTTGGTGCTCGGATGATTTTGGTTGGGGAAGAAGACGAACAACATGATTATGCTCGTGATCGACTCGGGAAAATGATCGCTTTGCTCGAGTATGTGCTCGTGTGGGATAGCCTAGTGCCGCAGTTTTAAATTTAACCAAGTAAAAGAAAAAAAATAAAGGAGGAAGAAGTCCAGGGGAAGGGATGATGTTCCATCGGGTTGGGTCTCGCGTGAAGGCCTGTGCGACTCGAAGTAAAATAGAAGAGCCTCGGGTAGTTTTTCTTTTGTTCAGGTTTTAAAACAAAAATCTGCTCCTATTTGAATTATAAATTAAATTTTAAAGTTTTAAAGCAAGCTTAGAACTAATATTTAAATCAGGGAATTAACTAAGCCTTCATTATTAAATAGTCTACTAACTGTGTTTAAGTATTTAAGAGGATATAAATATAACTTGGGCTTTGAAATTGGAATTTTAAAATCTTGGGTTTAAAATGAAAATTAGAAAGAAATTGGGAAAATAAATGTTTTTAAAACGTATTGTGAGTGATGATTAAATCATAAATAAGAATAAGTTTAAACTTAAGTTAATGAAGATTTGATGATTTCTAATCCATTAATTATTGAGTTAATTAGGATGAATAATTTACAATTTGTATTAGATTTATCAATTATAAATTGTTAAATGTAATTACTTAATGAAAGTAATTAAGGATTAATCACTCATTGAAATTAATTTTGGATACTTTAATTTATTAAAGTTAATTAATTTAGTTTAAGAAAATCGTTAGATTAAATTGGAAATTAATGATTTCTTGTTATGAGATAATTACTTTATGATCAGTAACTAAAAGTTTAATTTCTTAAGATAATTACTCAGGGGGTTAATTTATTATGTAAATGGGTTCGGAGGTTAATTTAATTAATATGATTAATTAAGAAAATTTTAATTAATTAAAGTGTTTGTGTAATGACCCATAAAATTTTATTAGTCTAAGCGGTTTTATTTAGCGCGTTAAATGGAAGTTTGGTAAAAATTTATATAAATTAATTTGCAAATAAAAAGTTAATATTTGGAATGCGTCTGAATAAACATAGCAAACTGTAAATTTTCGTCCAAAAATATGAAAGTTTATTTCGCGCGTAAATTTACTTCAATTAAATCAGTTAAAAAGTGACGAAAATAAAACGTTTCAAAACCAAAATCTTTTTACATAGAAAAATTCTAAACCATCTTCTAAGCAAGATGCCAGTTCGTCGTTTTTCCAAATCCGGACGTCTACTGCTCCGTTTACCTTATTTCTGCAAAATAGCAGCATTTTCGCTACCAATTATCGACTTTTGATCGGATGATCGTACCACTGATAACTGTATACCATTGTGATCGTTTCGTCGTGCTGATCTCAACAGTATATTTATTTCTGTATTTTGAGGTCCGATATGCGACGGAAATGGGTATAACAGTCCGTTGTAACGGTACCACTTTTAACTTTTCCCATTTCCTTCAGTTTCAAAAATTTGAAACGCGATGTCGAATCAAGCTATTTATTGCTTTAATTGTTTTCTGTAATAGTGTGTAGCTGTTACTTTCTAGCCGTTTTCTTTTTCATTGATTTTCATATTGGGTACGTTTATCTTGGCTTAGACTTTTCCTTTTCTTTTCCATTCTTACGTTCAAAATTTTTCCACATAGCCTTCCGTTTCCTCTGCAGTATCAGTTACCTACCATTTATAATTGCATTTGAGAATTTAACCAACGGTCTAGATAGCTTGTCTTTTGAAATTTGACTCGTGCCTAGAATGGTAACCGCACCATCTATATTTAGTGTTGTTTTCCTTCTGCATACGTTTACTAGATTATATTATAAATCACTCTTATCATCTTCCCTTTTCCAAATCTTCTTCCCCTCTCAATTTCACGTCGCCGTCCCACCTAACCACTTCCACCTCCTCTCTTTGATTTACCTGGAGCTTTTTCCCATCAGCAACCACCACGCCGCTGTCTCACCAAGCTCCGCCCAGCCTGACCCCACCTACCCCATAGCACCACTTCACTCGGCCCCATCAACCCAGTGCACGCAACCCATATTCCCACACCGACGTGCTCCCATTGCCTCACGCCGTTCATCTCTCCGACCACGGCCTCACCCATCCCGGACCTTCGCCAGCTGCCTTGCCGAGCCATCTCCGAGCCTACCCCTTCCAGTCACCGCAGCCTACCTACTGACCTTGCCCTCGCCTCTCAGCCTTGCTCCGCCCACTTCCACCTGACCGATCTCTGGTCACCGACTTCACCGCTGAACCCGCCTTCTTCTGCCTGCCGCTGATCCGTAGCCTGGAACCAACGTAAGCGGGCTCCTTCCCTTTGTTTGAACTTGCATAGGTGTATAATAATACGTAGATAAGTATTATATATTACGATTTATATTCGAATACAAACTGCATTTTACCCACTGTTCGTTCACACGGGGTGTGCGTGAGAGTATATATATATATATATATTTAGGTAGGTAGTTGTTTTGTTTATATGTAATAGTCGCAGTACATGAATTGGTTTTCTTCACTATACTTTGCTTTGAAATTGGTAGTTCATGTATATTTAGGAAATGGGTTTTGGTTATATAGTGCAAATATATAGGTCAGCCGATTCAACATTTTCGGGTAAGTCTGTCCTTTTTGTCTTTGATAAAGAATTTATATTTTAGTATACGAGTCGTTTTGGTCTGCATGTGTTCTTGGATCTACTGTAGCATATTTCTTATGGGGCTTTAAAATATTATGTATTTGGTCTATTTATCCGTGTTCTGTTATAATAAGTTATTGAGTCTGCATGTAGTTTGAGAGTGAGTTGTGAGTGTATACATAGTTTTGCTTATATATTAAGATACGTATTTAAATATTTATTTTATCTGTCAGTGTACTTATACGTTTATGTAAGTATGGGGGTAAATGAGTTCTGTTTTTTTTTGTATATAGTAGTTTCCGGGCGTATGTATATAAGTATATATTGTATTAGAGGTGATGGTATGTTGATTTTTGCATGTTTATATAAATATATATATTACGTGTTAAGTGGTCTGTAGTTATTAAATAAAGTTGTCTGTTTCATATTCCAAGTGATTTGTTAACAGGAAAGTCTATATAGTTTGAGTTTGTATAAATGGGTCAGTTTTAATACCTAAGTTTACACTGGTACTATATTAAGTATAGGCGAGAGTTTCTTTTAAGTATAAGTCCGTTTATGTAATATAAAAATTTTAAGTATATACTTGGTTTGGTGAACATAGATGTTGTTTTAATATTTATGCTTTAATTTAAACAACAATTTTTGAAATGCATTTATATTTGATATAATGTATGTCTGCATACGGTTAAATATTTTATTAAGCAAGTTTATGTAAATTTTTAATGACTATGATCTTACAATAAGTAATATATGCAAGTTAGGTGCAGTGATATATTTATAGTATGCATTGTGGTCTGCATATATAGATCGAGTTGGCTTATTTTGTTCAATATCCGGGATACATATTTAACTGTTTTAAAATTTAGTATCTTCATTTACATGTATTTGTCTCAAAATAAAATGCATGCATATATTTGATTTGAAATACATACATAAAATCTAATATGTATTTGGATTTAGAATAGGACTCCATTTATACGGATAAGCTCACTTACATCAATTATCTTCATCGATCCGGTCCTTATTTGATTTCATCAAATTCCAAACTTTCAGCTTGGTCATCCAGACGTGTCAAAAATTTGCTTTCTTCGAAGTTGTGTGTGGATTCGGAATTCATCTCGTTATATTTCATCTCTAGCCTCGAAAGGTGAGAAATCACTCACGATTAACGTTCTTTTATTTATTAAATTTGATTTCAATTGAAACGACAATTGAAATATGCTGCTGTTAGTTGTTTTACTGTTATGACTGCTATTATCTGTATCTGTTCACCTACGACACCTGACACCATTATCGGTTAATTATTTATGTGGTAATAATACAGATTGGTTGATAATTGATTGTTTGATTGATTGTTGTTTAAATTGGATGTTAATTATTATTGTTAAGTGATAACTAGTTTGCTAGTTTAATTTGGGGTAGTATAGTTTACAAATTTAACGGATTATATATGACGGACCTGGATTTATTAAAACCTGACCCCGCACATGTGAATTTGATTAGTCAAATCTGACCCATTAATTGTCGTAGAAATTGATAAGTTATACTTTAAATCCTTGAACGTAGTTTGGATTAATTGTTGTAGTTTAAACTGAAATTTAAAAAGGAGCGACAAGTGAAAACTGTAATGTAATAAATCTTAATCTACCTGAAATGATAATGTAGATTCTAGAAATAATTACACAAATAACAATGCGAGTAATACGATTATTTCGGGGTTATTTAATTAATCTATTGAATTGTTATTGATTGTTGTTATTGCTTGTTTATTTACTTTGACACCATCCCTGTCATCACACTGCAAGTTCCCTGTGTTATGTTGATGTTGAATTGAAATGGGTTGAAATGATAGACCCAAGCGGTTTCATTTAATTAAATTGGGATTACGGGTTGAAATGCTATCCACCCGTATACATTTAGTGTACGGATTGACATGATAATATCCGTAACACTTGACCATATGATAAGAAGATATGGTCTTATTAAATGTAAATTCTTAAATACATATATAAAGGGTAATGATAAATATAGAGTTAATTATATCTAGTTAATCAAGATTTGACTAAATACAAAAATTATGATAAATATCTATGTAAATTTTATCTCGAATAGTTTTGCAATAATATTGAAAATTTAGATTGGGAGATAAATTTGGGTTATTTTAAAATGGTTTTTAGGTAAGGATTTATTATTTAAATCAATTTGAAGTGACAAAACAATAATGATGTAAAATCGAGAATCTATATGAAACTGTTAAATTTAGATTGTTATATTTAAGCTATGAACCATATTGTAATTAAATGGTTTAGAGATTTGGATACGTATTTGGAACCCAGATAGCTGAATTTGTTATGTAGATATCAAATTGAATTAAGTGAAATTTAATTTGAACTAGATTTGGAAATTCTAATTAGAAAACTAGATTGGGAAAAATTTAGTTGAAATATCAAATACTTAAAGTATGGAAACATATTGAAATAAAAGGGGAAATAGGGATATCAAATTCAAATTTGGGAATTATAAATTTAAGTGGTTATTTTAGGAAAAGTTTAAATGGGGTTTGATTTAATTTAAATGGGAAGGTCAGGTTGATGTGAACAATTTGTTAAGTTAAGGAAATTGAAATACGGTACTGTATACATTTCTCATTATATAGGTACTAGTTTGGGAAATATGATTATTCGAAGTAAAATTGACTGTTGGGTTTGAAGTATAAATTAAGTGAATAACCTCGGGGTAATAGTGTATAGTTCTACCCTATAGATAGTTCTATGGACCCTTAAAGGATGGACATCCCAAACATCCTTTAAGTTATATTGTATTTCAGTTGATATTCCATTTGAATTGAATTTATTGATATAAGAATGTTAATCCTGACTCGAGTGTTTTGTGTTTTGCTTTACGCTCGGGTCAGACTGAGTAATACAGCATTAGAGACTCACCTTTGGAGATTGGAGCTTCATTTGGAGATCCAACTATCGTTTCAGCTTTCAGCTTTCTAGTTGACTGGTTCAGAGAAGTCATCGGCTCGTACTGAAGACTTTTCTGTATTCAAGAGATTCTGATGTATTTATTTTAAACTCTGATGTATATAGTAGCTTCATGAACTACTATTCTTTATCTATTCCGCTGCATTATATTACTCTGTGTTTGTGATCTGTGGTTGATTTATTTACTGTATATTTTAAGTTTGCCAAAATTTTATTAACAATTCGGTATTTTGAATTATTCAAGTCGGACATGTACGGTTTTATTGTCGATTTGAATGGTCCAAAATAGCGGGTCGTTACAGTTGGTATCAGAGCTTTGGCTCTAGGCAAAACTTAACATATATGGTAAATTTACTTACAGAATCACTTTCGCTCGAGTTGAATCTCTTTCTTTCGACTCGATTTCCTTTGAATTTTGGAATGCCCCTCGATTCCGAAATTCATTCTTTTCTTCCTCTATTTATGTTCGTTGATTCTGGAGTATCCCATAACTCCACTGAATGATTCGTAAAAGGGGGTGAAAACTCCTTTTCAATTGGCATTGATTCACCGAAAATTTCTATATCCTCGGTTTACGATGTTGATATATCTTGATATGCCGAATTCCATCTCTGGCGATCGAATGTCGATTTGTTTTGGAATTCCGTACGATTATATTCCTGAAGTCACGGTTGACCCGGTTAAGGTCGTCCGAGATTTATAGAAGCATATCTATCTTCTATTTTGTAATTTGATTTTTCTCAACTTGTTTGAGTCTATCTTCATATCAGGATTCTATTGATTAGAGTTCCTCTAATTTAAATCTCCATCTTTGTTTGAAATCCATTCTAAAATTATCCTTTGAAAATCGGGTATGTTTGTATTTTGAAATTGCTTTATATATCAAAAATTATATTTTAATAACTATGATTTTATCCTATGTATATAAAGAAATTGTTTTCAATAAGGATTATATACCTATATATACAAAGCAAATAAGATATGTTATTCAATATAAAAAGGGTTTTGAAAAGATTTGAAATTTGAAAAATTATAAGAGGTTTATTTATATAAAAATGTTTTATAACTGTAAAGGGTAAATTTGAAATTCGAGAATTGAATTCCGGTATTTGAAATTGGGTTTTAGGATTTTGGAAAACATATAAAAATAATACGATTTAAAAGTATTTTCCGAATAAGGAATGTTTCTATGAGTTCAAATGAATTCCAAAAATTTTGAAGGAGTTTCAAAGAAGTTTTCAAGAAAATAGAAGTCCAGAACTCACTTATGTCGCTGGAAAATAATTTCGGTGATGAGTGCACGCATCATCGACATTGATTTTCGAGTCTCAGATTGGGGGAGAGGCCACTTTAATAGCTTCGCTATGCGAGTGATTTTGTAAACCGTTTTTGATTTCAAATTTTGAAGTATAATTTGATATTTTAGAAAGATATATGTATATATTTGAAACAATTTAAAGTGAGACCGGTGTTTAGTCCTCGAGTTCCAGATTTAATAAATTGATTTATTGATTTATTGTTGATTTTCAACTCTTGAATTGAAAATTTGATTTCCCTAACTATTTTAAATGTTCGAACACTTCCAAATCGAGATTAAATTTTCAAAACTAAGAAATTTCGAAGAGTATAAAAAGTCTGATTAAGAATGTAAATTTAGTTTTGAAATGTTTTGGAAAAATAGTTGAATAATGGTTTTCAAAAAGGTAAAATATCTATTTCTATGTGAAATATCTAATGGATTGTGGGAAAATATTGGGTTTTGAAATTTAATTAAAAATTAAAACCAGTACTTATATGATGATTTTGGAAATGAATTTGTTTGACTTAAATTATTTTAATCTGGAAACTGAGATAATTTTCTAAACCTATTATTTTGGGGAACTTTGAAATTAGGATATCTAATTTGGAAGAAATTTGGTGAATTCATATATGACTTTGGAACTAAATTGATATTGAATGATTTGAAATTGAGAACCCTGTATAATTAAGCACTTGATTAGGGAAGTGGTCGGACTTATATAAAATGGATTTGTATAAGTATGGAAGTGATTTGAAATCTATTGATTTGAAAGGTACTCAATTTGTAAAGAATTGTATATAATCAAAGTCCATAAGTATGTTTTGATATACTATTGATTTGGAAGGTATTCGATTTGGTAAAGGAATCCTATATATAATGGACTTTATATAAGTATGATATTTGGAAGTATTTGAAAAGGTACTATACGATATATATTTTCCAAGTAAAGATATGGAAAGTGCCTTCTGCTTGATATCCGCTTTGTGGCCACATCGTGGATTCATTCTATCGATATTATTCTCTCTGATTTTTGGTTTTCCGGATGTAATACTCGAGTGTTCCCACCGTGGCGTAACCCATGGTTTTCTTTTTCTCTCGTGAATGCACAGCGCAATTGCCTGGCTGAGTCTTGCCTGGGGGTACGGATTGTTTCCTGGGGGAACCAGGCGTAACCATTGTGTATCCTGCAATCTGTGTAGGTCGCGAATAGTAGCGCAAGTGCCTGGCTGAGTCTTGCCTGGGGGTACGGATTGTTTCCTGGGGGAACCAGGCGTAACCATTGTGTATCCTGCACCCTACTAGTCATCATGGCGTAACTCGCAGGGCTGTGAAAGCTTACGGATATGGATTGTTTCCTGGGGGAACCAGGCGTAACCATTGTGTATCTGCGAACCATGATCGGACAAAGGTTTTGGTTGATTGTTTGATTGGATCGTACTTTCCATATCTGTTTTTAAAAGGTTTTTCAAGTATTTTCACTGGGTGTTGAAACAAGTCTACTTAGTACTTGAAGAATTCTAGCTTTGCGCCTGATCAACGCATGGCCAGAGTCTGCAAGAACGAGGATAAACTTGTTAAAACATCTAGTTATAAAAGTATTTTCAAAAGAAAATTTATTTTGATATAATAGTATCTTATTATAAAAGTATTATTAAAGTACTTTATTATAAAAGTAATTCCAACAAGGAAATTTTGAATTAATCTTTGAAATTTAAATTCCTTTGGTGAATTAGCAATTCGTGCCCGATTCTTTCTTTTGAATCTACCTTATCTGCTCCGCTTTTATTCACCTTGATTCTGTTTTCAAAATCTACCCTCACTCCTTGTTGAATATATCCTTTAAAATATTTTCTAATTATATACTACATTGTTTAATATAAAATTTTAAGTGTTATAAATATTTTGAAGTTATTAATTGAATGAAACTCTTTAAAGAGAATGATTATTAATTTATCTATAATATTAGAAAAGTATTTTGAGTTAAACTAAAAATCTCATAAATTTTGGATTTAATATTTTCAATAGGCTTTGTAAAAATAAATAATAGTGTAAATAATTGTTTCAAAAAGAAGTTTGAAAGTATTAAGTATTAAAGAAAAATTTAATTGAAATTGAAGTTTCAAATGGATATTTCAAGTAAAACTTATACAGTTTTAAATAAATTGTTTACCCTTGACTTACAATTTACTTTTATTCCTGGTTGTTCTACTCTCCTACCTCCTTCCTTTTCGGGGACGAAAAGTTTTGAGTAGGGGAGAGTGTAATGACCCATAAAATTTTATTAGTCTAAGCGGTTTTATTTAGCGCGTTAAATGGAAGTTTGGTAAAAATTTATATAAATTAATTTGCAAATAAAAAGTTAATATTTGGAATGCGTCTGAATAAACATAGTAAACTGTAAATTTTCGTCCAAAAATATGAAAGTTTATTTCGCGCGTAAATTTACTTCAATTAAATCAGTTAAAAAGTGACGAAAATAAAACGTTTCAAAACCAAAATCTTTTTACATAGAAAAATTCTAAACCATCTTCTAAGCAAGATGCCAGTTCGTCGTTTTTCCAAATCCGGACGTCTACTGCTCCGTTTACCTTATTTCTGCAAAATAGCAGCATTTTCGCTACCAATTATCGACTTTTGATCGGATGATCGTACCACTGATAACTGTATACCATTGTGATCGTTTCGTCGTGCTGATCTCAACAGTATATTTATTTCTGTATTTTGAGGTCCGATATGCGACGGAAATGGGTATAACAGTCCGTTGTAACGGTACCACTTTTAACTTTTCCCATTTCCTTCAGTTTCAAAAATTTGAAACGCGATGTCGAATCAAGCTATTTATTGCTTTAATTGTTTTCTGTAATAGTGTGTAGCTGTTACTTTCTAGCCGTTTTCTTTTTCATTGATTTTCATATTGGGTACGTTTATCTTGGCTTAGACTTTTCCTTTTCTTTTCCATTCTTACGTTCAAAATTTTTCCACATAGCCTTCCGTTTCCTCTGCAGTATCAGTTACCTACCATTTATAATTGCATTTGAGAATTTAACCAACGGTCTAGATAGCTTGTCTTTTGAAATTTGACTCGTGCCTAGAATGGTAACCGCACCATCTATATTTAGTGTTGTTTTCCTTCTGCATACGTTTACTAGATTATATTATAAATCACTCTTATCATCTTCCCTTTTCCAAATCTTCTTCCCCTCTCAATTTCACGTCGCCGTCCCACCTAACCACTTCCACCTCCTCTCTTTGATTTACCTGGAGCTTTTTCCCATCAGCAACCACCACGCCGCTGTCTCACCAAGCTCCGCCCAGCCTGACCCCACCTACCCCATAGCACCACTTCACTCGGCCCCATCAACCCAGTGCACGCAACCCATATTCCCACACCGACGTGCTCCCATTGCCTCACGCCGTTCATCTCTCCGACCACGGCCTCACCCATCCCGGACCTTCGCCAGCTGCCTTGCCGAGCCATCTCCGAGCCTACCCCTTCCAGTCACCGCAGCCTACCTACTGACCTTGCCCTCGCCTCTCAGCCTTGCTCCGCCCACTTCCACCTGACCGATCTCTGGTCACCGACTTCACCGCTGAACCCGCCTTCTTCTGCCTGCCGCTGATCCGTAGCCTGGAACCAACGTAAGCGGGCTCCTTCCCTTTGTTTGAACTTGCATAGGTGTATAATTAGGATTAAACAATTAATTATTCCTGCTTACAAATGTTTATTGAATGCTTATGAATGATTATTTTGTATGAAATGCCCTGATTGATTGTCCTATTTGATCTGTGGTATTTTGATCTGTTGATTGTGCTATGTATAATTTTATTCATTTATTGATGATACATCTGTATATAGATCTGTGATCTGTGAATGAAGATAAGCGTTATAGTTTATATCGCTTATTGGATATATTGTTATTTTTAATCTGTGATGATTGAATGATGTTGCACTATTGTGTTGAACCCCTGGACCACACTTATACACACACACAAATATGGATTTCACGAGGAAATCGATTAAGTCACAGATTTTTGAAATAATTTTAAATTTGAATATTTGGATTCAAATGTTTTGTAAATGGATTGGGTTTAAAGTGAAAAGCTTTTGAAATGGAATTTCATAGATGAAATTTATTTTGAATAACTCGATAAAATATGAAGTTGAATAATTTGATTTGAACTTAAATTCAAGATTTGAAATTGAATTCTATGATTTAAAACTAGGGACTAAAAATGTTATACCAGTTATATACGGGTTAAACTATTTTAAAAGTATTGATTTGGGATGTGAATAGAATTCAAGGGCTTTAACTTGTGTAAATATAATTGGATTTTTCTAAAACGAAAACTGTTTGTTTTCAAATAATAAAAGCTTTCACATGAGAAATGAACGTCCGATTTGTGTTAAAAAGAATTTCAAGTTTGAAAATGAAGATAATTTCCAAGTTATGGAAACAATTTGAAAGCTATAAGTTAAATCTTTGATTTAAAGATTTAACGGGTTAATCCTATTGAAATGAAATTGTTTTGGAAATCTATGAATGGATCTTTTTGAAATAAATCTTTTTGTTAAAAGGTTAGAAATGGTAATTGATTTAAACCGTTTGAAAGAAAGTTTTGGGTTTTAAGTTGTAACTTAATTGAAATCCCAATACCCATATATTTCTTGTAAATATTGCGCTCACTGTTCGGTTTAGCCGGGAGAGGACCTTTGTGTCATATATCCCATTCCAAATATGTGATATGTCGTTATGGATAGCATTTGAAGACCGGTGTTGAAGACCGGATATTTTCGAAAACGTAAGGACAACTCGTCGAATGTCTTTGCATCGAATGGTCCCCGGTATAGAGACTCCATCTGTGATGGGGAGTCCGAACGTGATTAGTGAATATCCGGATTGCAAGGACTTCTTTGTAAGTGCCTTCGGTTCTGTTCGAGCCCGGAATAGACTTGTATGGATAGTATGTCTGACATTACAAATTGAGATATAAAGCTGATTTCTTTCAAATACATTTCTGTTGGTGGCGGAGAATTTATTCTTTTAGCTTAACACCCTTCTCTGAGACGTACGAGCTCAGAGGTTGTGTAGTTGAAGATTATCAGCAATATATTCCCAATTTGGTAATGTGACCTGCTGAGTGTTGCTGTGAAATGATCATTGTGTTGATTATTTGTGATAGGATCATTTATTTGATCGTCTATCCTGGTGATCATTTCTATGATCATTTGTTGACCCAAAGCATGGCTTTTGTATAAAGTATGTTTTTGTGGACGTGACTTCGTCGAGCCTCACACCTCGGAATGGTCAAAACAGGAAAGATGCGGCAAGGTTATGAGGGGTAGCGCCCTTTAGGATATGTGCATTTCCTTCTGGAAAAGGGTGGTGTCATGGTATGGAGCCCAAATACTTACTCATGTTGAAAACACTTTATGATTGTGTGAATTGATTGCGAGCGCTCGGTAAAAAGGTCCCAAAGGACCGGGGGATGGCATATTCGGTCAGTTGTTACTCAGTTAGGGGTAACCCGGCCTTGTGTTGGTAGAGATCCGGTTTGGTTCTCGGGGATGTCCATCCAGAGGCATTCTCATGTGGCAATGGGAAGTTCCTTGGCCTGATCATTCGTTGGAAATCCAAAGAAACAATACGATCTTGTACGGTATTAGTTGTAGAACCTGCCATCTAATATGGTAGCTATAGTAAGCATAATATAATGGTACCTATGCTGGCTAAGATTTATATTCTACTTTCGAAATGAATTTTTTCTACACTATGCACTAGCAATAATATCAAATGTTCTTTTTAATACGTATCAAGCATCTTTGACTAACATAAGAAGAAATCTCCTCCAAGTCTGCGTTTGCATTGTGTGTGTGGCAGGAGGTCTTATGGTAGTCTCATTTTTAAAAGCATTGCGAATTGACTTTAAAAATATTTCTTTGAATGTTTTAAAACATAAACTGTTTTTGTTGCTCACACCAGTCCCACGACTGATCCAGAGTTTATTGTTTCTTTCCTAAACTCTGGGTGCTCATTATTTTCTACACGAGCAGTCTAGAGTTGGGTTTTTCAGATAGCTAGGTTCAGTAGATTACCTGGAGCTAGTTCAGTCTTTGGTTCGCACCAGTCTTGCCTGGCTTGGTGCATTGTTATTGGGAGTTCGAGCTATTGCTGGATTGGTTCTTGGAGATGGAGTTGCAGTTCTCGGAGTTGTCTTTTGAAGACTATCTTAGAGTTGTATTGTTCCGCTGCTAGATGTTGTCATCTATTTTCTTTTCCGCTGCTATTTATTGCATCATATCTCTGATGTATATTGATATCTATTGGATCATCTGTTGTATCAGATATTGTATCAAAGCTGTATATCAATGTATTATTCTTTTATTCCGCTTTGTTGTTTACTTAATGTTGTTATAAGCTCCGGCGAATCGGATTTGAACGGTCGAATCTATGACATTCGAATACGATATGAAGTATGAATGTCGATTTTCGAGCGGGAAAAATTCGTCTCGTTACATTTGGTATCAGAGCTAAGGTTGAACTTTAGCTCAGGAGTATAACACATTAAGTAACTCATTAGAGATAGGGTGAAGTATCCCTAGAATGAGTATATCCCTAAGATATCCGTTTGAAAGCCTCACTAAATTCTCTTACTATCCACTGATAGTGAGTATGAGTGCAAGAAGAGAACGCGATAGGGGACAGGTAAATACGACTATAATTGGTCAATGCTCTGTAATAACAGTGGAAACAATCTCTCTATATCTATCTCCTTTGATTCGTTAAATTCTTTTGATTTCTTCGTGACAGCCACAGAAAGAAGTTCGATGCAATGATGCTCTACGAATCGTTGTAGAAAATTCTTGCTTCGTGTTTCATCGGGTTTTTATCGGCTTTTCGATTTAAACCTTAATGAATATAAATTGGAAATTTTAAATGAATTGGAAATTTTAAATTAAGTTAAATTGATTAATAGAATATGAGGGATAAACTGAATTGTATCGATAAATCGATTTCGTTTAAAACCAAATTTTGAAATTCTGTTGTAATTTCTTGGGTGGGTCGAAGTCCGAAGAGGGACAAATAGGTATGTATTTTGAGATACTCCGACTTGAGTTTGGAATTCATATCTTAAGTTTGAGGAATTATAGGAGATCGAATCTGTCTATCTCTGTGTTGTTTTCGTGCCTGCGAATTTCGAGGACGAAATTCTTTTAAGGGGGGAAGTCTGTAACGACCCCGGATTTTTATATAAATTTAAAATGATAATTAAAATCTATTTTTGAAGAAAACGGTGAAATTAATCGATTTAGTGATGTGAGTTTCCCCGAGGTCAAACATATTCTATATAAATCATTTAAATTTTTAAATATTGTATATATATGTATATATGTGAATGTGTATATATATATATATATATGTATATTTGGGTATATATGAGTCAATTTGAAATTATAAAATCTTGTGTGTATGTATATATATTTTGATTTGAATTGTAAATGAATGGTTTAATAATAATTGATAATAATAAGTATTACAATTGATGGTTAATAATAATTTGAATTTATAAATTTATTATAAAACAATAAATATTAAGGTAAAGTAAACAATTTAAGTTAAAGAAAGAATTAAATAAGCAAAGTAAAACAAACAAACAATTTCAAAGTTCAAAGCAAGTTAAAAATAAGACTACATCCAAATACAAAGCTAACTAAATAAACAAATAAATAAATAAGAAACAAAACAAAGTAAAATATAACAAACAAAGAAAATAAGTGAACATAACATCTACAAACAGTACAACTATATTCACAAACAATAGGACTTTATATTTCTAGTATGCAGTAAAGTAGAAGTAAAATAAATACTGCATGAACATAAACAAAGCACAACATTTTACCTCTTTAGTACAAACAAGATATCTCCAGCCACCAGAACAAGAGATCTGCAGTCACCAAATCAGAACAAGACTATACATACCTATGTACATGAAGTATAAAGGAGTAGGCAAGAAAATAATAAAAAAATACAAAACAAAGTATATTGTACATGAAGTATAAATGAAAAAGGGCAACCTGGCAAATAAAGAAAAATGTAAATATATTCAATAGAGCAAAAGAAAGGATAAGCATACATTCAAGTATGGTACAAACAAATGAAAATATAAAGAAAACAAAATGCATCAACCTGAAAAAGGAAACCAGCTAACAAAGTACAAGTATAAAAAGCAAGCTACAACCTGGAATATAGCAAAACATTAGTATGAAAATAAAAATAAAATATGTTCATAAAGTAAAAGCATTTAATGCAACATGCCTCTAGCAATTAATGAATGCCATAATTTTAGTACAAAGAAAGGGTAACAATACCCTGTACAAACATGTAATACCAGATAACACGCTCTGTACATTCTCTCCTATATATCAACTTATTTAACTTCAGTTCGTTCAAAACATAACTAAGTAAAGCCAGAAAGAAAAAGAAAAAAAATGGAAGCAAACATTAACTGGAAAGCAAAGCTTCAATTTGAAAAGAAATTCCAGTTTCACTGTGCTTTGTCTTCATGACTGGTGAGCTAACTACCCTCTGGTTTTGTTTATATATTTTGATATCAGTGATTGATATTTGGGTATGTTGTGAGTAGCTTATAGCTGTTTAAACTTGAATGTATGTTGCCATTTTTTTGTGTATGAATATCTACGCATATGTATTAGTGTATCTCTCTGTTTGGTCTCAGGACATAGAACAACCCAAGAAGATTCAATTTCTTCTCTCCTAATCAATATTAAGCTTTGATTTTAAAACAAATTAGTTGTATTTAAGTATGGATTACAATTTAAAAATGTCTTCATGAAGTATATATGTATATAAAATGAAAGATCAGGTTTTTACAGTAAAAACTTAAATTTCTGGAAATTTTGTCTATCACGAATCATTAATTCAAGAATATAACTTGAATCTATACTAAAAGTTATGATTTTTAAGCGTGGTTTGATGATTTTTAGTTGCGTGGTTCAATAGCAGTTCGAAGATGATCAAAATGGGTATTTTGGCCAATTGCCGGTGATATGATGAACTGGAGGTGTCGGGGTTGTGTGAGGAGGTGGTCGAGCCTACGGTGGTGGTGGGAAAAATGACCGGAGGTGGCCTCGATCTTGGTGGCGAAAGTGGCGTTCGATTTTCTTTCGAAAACCTAAATTTTTGAGGGGTTGAACATTGGGTCGCCGCGCCTCCTCTCGTGCATCGAGCTGCACGACCTTCCAGGGGGAGTTAGGTGAGGGTGTGTCGAGTTCGTGGCTGGAAGCTAGTGACCTCACGTGGTTGAAGTCGCGGTGTCAAGGCGTTTCTTTGGTTGGAGGTCTGTTCGGAGTTGATCGAGTCGTACTCGATTTCGACTTGTTGCCATATGGGATCGTCTGGGTGGTCGGAGTTGGTTTATGGGTTGAGTGTGACATGCCGGAGGTCTTGAAGATGGTCGAAGATGGTTCGGTCGGGTGTACACGTGCATGTGCACGTTTGGTGCTCGGATGATTTTGGTTGGGGAAGAAGACGAACAACAGGATTATGCTCGTGATCGACTCGGGAAAATGATCGCTTTGCTCGAGTATATGCTCGTGTGGGATAGCCTAGTGCCGCAGTTTTAAATTTAACCAAGTAAAAGAAAAAAATAAAGGAGGAAGAAGTCCAGGGGAAGGGATGATGTTCCATCGGGTTGGGTCTCGCGTGAAGGCCTGTGCGACTCGAAGTAAAATAGAAGAGCCTCGGGTAGTTTTTCTTTTGTTCAGGTTTTAAAACAAAAATCTGCTCCTATTTGAATTTTAAATTAAATTTTAAAGTTTTAAAGCAAGCTTAGAACTAATATTTAAATCAGGGAATTAACTAAGCCTTCATTATTAAATAGTCTACTAACTGTGTTTAAGTATTTAAGAGGATATAAATATAACTTGGGCTTTGAAATTGGAATTTTAAAATCTTGGGTTTAAAATGAAAATTAGAAAGAAATTGGGAAAATAAATGTTTTTAAAACGTATTGTGAGTGATGATTAAATCATAAATAAGAATAAGTTTAAACTTAAGTTAATGAAGATTTGATGATTTCTAATCCATTAATTATTGAGTTAATTAGGATGAATAATTTACAATTTGTATTAGATTTATCAATTATAAATTGTTAAATGTAATTACTTAATGAAAGTAATTAAGGATTAATCACTCATTGAAATTAATTTTGGATACTTTAATTTATTAAAGTTAATTAATTTAGTTTAAGAAAATCGTTAGATTAAATTGGAAATTAATGATTTCTTGTTATGAGATAATTACTTTATGATCAGTAACTAAAAGTTTAATTTCTTAAGATAATTACTCAGGGGGTTAATTTATTATGTAAATGGGTTCGGAGGTTAATTTAATTAATATGATTAATTAAGAAAATTTTAATTAATTAAAGTGTTTGATATATTAATTCATATCAAATGATTTGGAATTAATGAATCTGAATTTAATAATAAATTCATAAGTAATTAATTAAATTGGAAATGAATTGAATTAATTAGGATTAAACAATTAATTATTCCTGCTTACAAATGTTTATTGAATGCTTATGAATGATTATTTTGTATGAAATGCCCTGATTGATTGTCCTATCTGATCTGTGATATTTTGATCTGTTGATTGTGCTATGTATAATTTTATTCATTTATTGATGATACATCTATATATAGATCTGTGATCTGTGAATGAAGATAAGCGTTATAGTTTATATCGCTTATCGGATATATTGTTATTTTTAATCTGTGATGATTGAATGATGTTGCACTATTGTGTTAAACCCCTAGACCACACTTATACACACACAAATATGGATTTCACGAGGAAATCGATTAAGTCACAGATTTTTGAAATAGTTTTAAATTTGAATATTTGAATTCAAATGTTTTGGAAATGGATTGGGTTTAAAGTGAAAAGCTTTTGAAATGGAATTTCATAGATGAAATTTATTTTGAATAACTCGATAAAATATGAAGTTGAATAATTTGATTTGAACTTAAATTCAAGATTTGAAATTGAATTCTATGATTTAAAACTAGGGATTAAAAATGTTATACCAGTTATATACGGGTTAAACTATTTTAAAAGTATTAATTTGGGATGTGAATTGAATTCAAGGGCTTTAACTCGTGTAAATATAATTGGATTTTTCTAAAACGAAAACTGTTTGTTTTCAAATAATAAAAGCTTTCACTTGAGAAATGAACGTCCAATTTGTGTTAAAAAGAATTTCAAGTTTGAAAATGAAGATAATTTCCAAGTTATGGAAACAATTTGAAAGCTATAAGTTAAATCTTTGATTTAAAGATTTGACGGGTTAATCCTATCGAAATGAAATTTTTTTGGAAATCTATGAATGGATCTTTTTGAAATAAATCTTTTTGTTAAAAGGTTAGAAATGGTAATTGATTTAAACCGTTTGAAAGAAAGTTTTGGGTTTTAAGTTGTGACTTAATTGAAATCCCAATACCCATATATTTCTTGTAAATATTGCGCTCACTGTTCGGTTTAGCCGTGAGAGGACCTTTGTGTCATATATCCCATTCCGAATATGTGATATGTCGTTATGGATAGCATTTGAAGACCGGTGTTGAAGACCGGATATTTTCGAAAACGTAAGGACAACTCGTCGAATGTCTTTGCATCGAATGGTCCCCGGTATAGAGACTCCATCTGTGATGGGGAGTCCGAACGTGATTAGTGAATATCCGGATTGCAAGGACTTCTTTGTAAGTGCCTTCGGTTCTGTTCGAGCCCGGAACAGACTTGTATGGATAGTATGTCTGACATTACAAATTGAGATATAAAGCTGATTTCTTTCAAATACATTTCTGTTGGTGGCGGAGAATTTATTCTTTTAGCTTAACACCCTTCTCTGAGACGTACGAGCTCAGAGGTTATGTAGTTGAAGGTTATCAGCAATATATTCCCAATTTGGTAATGTGACATGCTGAGTGTTGCTGTGAAATGATCATTGTGTTGATTATTTGTGATAGGATCATTTATTTGATCGTCTATCCTGGTGATCATTTCTATGATCATTTGTTGACCCAAAGCATGACTTTTGTATAAAGTATGTTTTTGTGGACGTGACTTCGTCGAGCCTCACACCTCGGAATGGTCAAAACAGGAAAGATGCGGCAAGGTTATGAGGGGTAGCGCCCTTTAGGATATGTGCATTTCCTTCTGGAAAAGGGTGGTGTCATGGTATGGAGCCCAGATACTTACTCATGTTGAAAACACTTTATGATTGTGTGAATTGATTGCGAGCGCTCGGTAAAAAGGTCCCAAAGGACCGGGGGATGGCATATTCGGTCAGTTGTTACTCAGTTAGGGGTAACCCAGCCTTGTGTTGGTAGAGATCCGGTTTAGTTCTCGGGGATGTCCATCCAGAGGCATTCTCATGTGGCAATGGGAAGTTCCTTGGCCTGATCATTCGTTGGAAATCCAAAGAAACAATACGATCTTGTACGGTATTAGTTGTAGAACCTGCCATCTAATATGGTAGCTATAGTAAGCATAATATAATGGTACCTATGCTGGCTAAGATTTATATTCTACTTTCGAAATGAATTTTTTCTACACTATGCACTAGCAATAATATCAAATGTTCTTTTTAATACGTATCAAGCATCTTTGACTAACATAAGAAGAAATCTCCTCCAAGTCTGCGTTTGCATTGTGTGTGTGGCAGGAGGTCTTATGGTAGTCTCATTTTTAAAAGCATTGCGAATTGACTTTAAAAATATTTCTTTGAATGTTTTAAAACATAAACTGTTTTTGTTGCTCACACCAGTCCCACGACTGATCCAGAGTTTATTGTTTCTTTCCTAAACTCTGGGTGCTCATTATTTTCTACACGAGCAGTCTAGAGTTGGGTTTTTCAGATAGCTAGGTTCAGTAGATTACCTGGAGCTAGTTCAGTCTTTGGTTCGCACCAGTCTTGCCTGGCTTGGTGCATTGTTATTGGGAGTTCGAGCTATTGCTGGATTGGTTCTTGGAGATGGAGTTGCAGTTCTCGGAGTTGTCTTTTGAAGACTATCTTAGAGTTGTATTGTTCCGCTGCTAGATGTTGTCATCTATTTTCTTTTCCGCTGCTATTTATTGCATCATATCTCTGATGTATATTGATATCTATTGGATCATCTGTTGTATCAGATATTGTATCAAAGCTGTATATCAATGTATTATTCTTTTATTCCGCTTTGTTGTTTACTTAATGTTGTTATAAGCTCCGGCGAATCGGATTTGAACGGTCGAATCTATGGCATTCGAATACGATATGAAGTATGAATGTCGATTTTCGAGCGGGAAAAATTCGTCTCGTTACAGATTGCTACGTAACCATTGTGCAAACTGCGATCTATGATTGATTTCATGGTGGAAATTGAGAGGTAGAGATTGCCTAAGTTATGTTTGGATTTCTCTGTGATAGAGACGTAATCATTAAGCAGCAATCCGTGGTCTATACCGAATGGTACTTCCATAACTATTTTTATTATACAGTTTTCAAGTATTTGAATGAGTTGATTTGTGAATATACTTATTCCAACGAAATAAGTATATGAATGTTTTTAGTAAGAAGATTCAATTTATTGAAAACAAATTAAATGAGGCTTAGTGATTTCGGTGGAAAATGTGTTCTACGGTTGAATGTTTGTTTATTTGATAGTTAAATAACCGACTATCAAATCTTGGCCCAAATATGTAACCCTTCTTAATTTTGGTGGAAGGAAATAATTTCCTACTTAATACCGAGGGATTTCAACTCTGGAAATATCTAGAGAAAACATGAGAATTGTATGGTACAACTACCATTCGAGGTGCTATACTGTTTGTATAAGCTCGTTGTTCTTCTAGGATAAATGATAAGCTGATCCGTCCACTTAAACGGTTAGGGGGTGATCCCCGATCATATGTATTATTTGGTTATTTCCTAAAGAACCGGTCTTGAGCATTCTGGAAATCGATGAATGGTTTTTTTGGAAGCACCCAAGAAATGGAGAGTGTGCTAGTAAGAGATGATTTGGAACCTATGACCTACTCCGAAAACCATACACGATTAAATGGAGGAGATGCGTTATATTTTCGGATGTTGAAATCCATATGTGGTTTCATGACTCGTTAGAGTGTGGGAATCCATGTGTGATTCCAAGATCTATTTGTGGTGGGGGAATCTGTATCAGATTCCGTGGCCATTGTGGTGTGGGAATCCATATAGGATTCCATGATCTATTTTTGAGGTGGTGCGTAAGCTGGAATACCGGACATAGCCTCACTAGCGGAAAGACTAAAACTAGAGATAGGAGGCATGGCCAGTAGGGTTAGCAAACCCATAGGGTGTACTCGGCTCATTTTCTAGCAATTCGGATACCTTTAGTTGTTTTTGGCATGTCGGAGTAATGCACTCAGTCTTAGCAAGATAAGTTATGTTTTTCCTTTGATACCCCGGCTAGACGGGTATTATGCTTCAGAAGGATAATTCTGATTCTTGTGCAGGAGGACCTTTCTCGAAGTAGTGAGGGCACCTCCATGGAAATCCTACACAATTAGCGAACGAGCCTTATCGAGTTTTGATTTTATATATAGTATTGTTGCAATGTACACAACACAAGCATCACGGCTATTTGATTATTATTATTATTATTATTATTGTAACGATTGGATTTTTGACTCCCGAAAATTGACATCAATACGTCCACTGTATCAACTGCCGAGCAATCGAATGCCAGAAAACCGAACCGTTAGGGTTAAAGAAGAAGAGGTAGAAGAAGAGAGAAAGAAAGAAGAAGCAACAGAAACAATGTCAGAATCTCACAATCGCAGCGGAACAACATATAATAGATAAATGAATAATCTTTAAATCAAAAGAACTATATCAGTTAATACATTACATCACATTTCATTATCAGAGTTTACAACAACAAACAGTGGAAAAGAAATACTATATACTAGTTGATACGCCATTCCATCCAGCTTGCCTCCAGAGCTCCTCAGCTACTTCTGAATTCCAGAATGACCTGTTAACCTAACTCTAGACTGCCCGTGTGGAAAATGATGGGCATCCAGAGTTTAGGAAGAAAACAATAAACTCCAGGTCAGTCATGGGACTGGTGTGAGAACTTAAACAGTTTATCTTTTAAAATAAACAAAGAATTATTTTAAATTAGATTCGCAATGCTTTTTAGAAAATGAGACTACCATAAGGCCTCCCGCACACACACACACACAATGCAAACGCAGAATCAGAGGAGATTTCTCCTTATGATAGTCAAAGATGCTTGATACGTAAATTTCTTTAATATTATTACTATAAGTGCAAAGTGTAGGAAAAACATTTCGAAAGTATGATATAAATCTTAGCCAGCATAGACATTTCGCACTTACGCCTACTATAGCTACCATGTTCAATAGCAGGTTACCGCCACATTCCATGGCAGGTTGTACAACTGCAAGGGCTTGTATTGTTTCTTTGGATTTTCCAACAAATGGTCGGGCAAAGGAACTTCCCAAGTGAAATGGAACACCTCTGGAAGGACGTCCCCGGATCCTAACCGGATCTCTGCTAGACAAGGCCGGGTTACCCCTAGTTGGGTAACAACTGACACGAGTATGCCATCCCCCGGTAAACAACCTTTATCCGAGGATCCTCTCAACCAACAACCACAAAATAATAAGTTTGCAGCAACCACAAAGTAAGTATCTGGGCTCCATACCATGATACCACTCATAATCCAGAAGGAAATGACATACCCTCAGAGGGCGCTATCCTCAAATAACCTTGTTGCTACGATTCCTGTTTCGACCATAACCGGGTTGTGAGGTTCGACGAAGTCTCGTCCACAAAGCTACGCTTTTCACAAAAGCCACGCTTTGATCAACAAATGATTAGCAGCACTCAGCATGCCACATTACCAAATTGGGAGTATGTCACCGATAACCATCAACTACATAACCTCTGAGCTTGTACGTCTCAGAGAAGGGTGTTAAGCTAAGAGAATAAATTCTCCGCCACCAACAGAAATGTACTTGAAAGAAATATGCTTTATATCTCAAAATGTAATGTCAAACATACTATCCATACAAGTCTATTCTGGGTTCGAACAGAACCGAAAGCACTTCCAAAGAAGCCCTTGCAATCCGGGTATTCACAATCCCGATTGAACTTCCCATCACAAAGGAAATCTCCATACCGTAGCTATCGGTGCAGAGACAATCGATAGGTCATCCTATCATTCTCGCAAATATCCGGTCTTCAACACCGGTCTTCAAATGCTATCCATTACGACGAGTCACTATTCGAAATGGGATTCATGACTCAAAGTTCCTCTCCCGGCTAAACCGAATAACGAGCGCTTATTTTTAAAAATAATGTTCATTCAGATTTCAAAAAATCACAAAAAATTTCACTTTGATCTTTTTAATAAAAGATCCATCACAGTCACAAAGATTCAATGTGGTTTTCGGATATCCACTTGGAATCCGACCCCTGGTCGCATCGAAATTTGAACGCCATTCAAAGGCAAATATTGATAGTCGGTTATTTAACTATCAATCAACATTCACTACAATTTCCAGATTTAAATAATTTTTCACAATTATTTATTTTCAAAATATCTTCGTAAGATATATTTTCACACTTCAACCATTTGAAAACCAATTTCAAATATTCACTTCTAATTTATCTTTAAAAGATATAATATCAAAACATTTCACTTCATATTGGAAAACATTTCCATACTTATTTAATAATAAGTAATTCACAAATCTACTTATTTTCAACATTTGGAAAATATTCAATATACTTAAATCACAATTAAGTATATAATTTATTCTTTAAGGAAAACATTCTCCTAAACACCTTTATTTGGGTCAAAAACGAATGTTGCGTAAAACATCGTTACGACAACACAAAATCACTAGTATAGGGATTCGAAATTAAGATAGATATATAAATCCCAATACTATACAAAAACATTTCCTTTCGAAAATCATTTACTATAACAATAGTGTTATAGTCCATCTTTTCCTTATTTCTCGAAAACGTCTATTTCAATAATGAATGTTGAAATCTATGATTTCGATCCTTAACACATTTTAAAACAACTTCAAATCGTTTTAATACTATTTAAGAGATCACTTCCTAAAACATTTCTTTAATATATTATTCACCGTCCAAAATCATGAATATATCTCCTTTAATAAGCTATAATAATTAACTTATCAAAATAAGTCGATTTCAGATTTATAAAACAATGTTTATAAATTCACATTTATATATATATTTTATAAAACTTCAACTTATAAACCCCCTTAATTTAAAAATTCTATTTATATCTCATTTAAATGCCAAAATCCAATTTATAAGATAATTACTTATAAATCTTTTATTTTACAAAATCTATTCATTTTATAACTTCACAATTTATAAATTCATAAATTTCATTCACTTATAAATCCATTTATACTTCTTTTTAACACTTATAAAAACTCGTTTTATAATTCCAATATTTTAATTTATAAATATCAATTTTATAAATCTTTTATATAAACCGTTTATAATAATCCAAAAATCCTAATTTAGACCATTTTACAAATTAATCAACTACTTATTTCGAAAATCATATTTCGGTTATATTTCACAAAAAAAATAATTTTTATAACATAAAAATATTAACTTTTATTTATTTAAAATGAATCGAATCCAAAATTCAATAAAACGTATATTTTCAAAAAATCACTTTAAAAATCCTTTTAAATTCGAAATCGTTACTTTAACATTTTTAAAACTCCAAAAATATGCCAAATGCTGCAACAGCACTAAATATAACAACCACGGCATTCAAAACATCATATATCAATATGATAATAGAATATATCTCAAATATTAGTAAATAAATCAATACGGTTGAGGAATCCAGTTGGATCCCTCCAACCTGTTTCCCTGCATCCACAGATGTTAGCACAATACCAATCTCGTTTCAAGATGGAATATCGCAGTACACGGGTTCACATGAAATATTATCCGCTATATAATGCGGGAAAATCAACTCCAAGTACATATATAATACCAATTCCACATCAAGGTGAAATATCACGGTATATGTGTTTAATAAATAACATCCGCTTAATATACGCGCATAGGGTCTATTTCAAAACAATAGATAATAATTTATCATCCAAACACACAATCAAGAAATTTTAAATCTAACTATTTAAAATTTAAATCGAAACAGATTCGATTGAGTGAGAAGTTCTCACCTTGCTTCCAATAATAGTTTCAGCGTTTTATTTCGAATAAAATTAATTTTACCCAAAATTTTCACTAGTTCCAATCAACCCCAATCCAGCTCCATTGCGTAGTGCTCCCGAATACGAAACCAATGCAATTCGTTTCGTCTTTTTTCGACCTCGTATGAACAAGATATGGTATTTTAATCGTACAAATTTATAATATAAAACAATTTATATTTTCTTTTTATTTTAAACCTTCTTCCAATCTCTGCTGTTCATTCCAAGCCCTTGCAATCCTGGCCGTGCCCTCCTATCTTCCCCCTTCAGTAAACACGCACGCTCCAAGACCCATAGCCGCCATTATACATCCAATTTTCACGACCACCCTATGGCACTTGAATATGATCGAGCTCCACCACGTCGAAGGCCACGACGAACTCCACTTTCGGCCTCAACAGCATGAAGCTCGGCTATCCCATCATCATGAAAAATGTGCATGAAATTCGTGCGTTCAAACCCATATTCACGTCGATCCATAGCTCCATTCTCGATCACAACCGTTGAGAATATAGATCTTGACGTCCTCTTCAACTTTGTAGTTGGAGATTTCTTGAATTAACGTGTGGATTGGAAGGTAATTGAAGAAGAAAATAAGAAAATTTCGGCCATTGATAGCATAAGTGGCGGCTGAAGCTTTGAGATGAAACCCTAGGGTTTTTGTTTGCAAATGGAAAAATAGAGGGCCTTATATAGAAAATTATCGAAACACTATTCACCCCGAATTTTTCCAAACTCCAATCGAAGCGTGTCGCCTGGCATTTATAATGTATTACCCCTATTTCGAACGCAATGGAATATATATATCGGGAGCCAATTCGATCAAATTTGGAAGATAAGTTTTTGAATCGAATTATTTAAATTCAAAATTCACTCGAATAGATTTCTACGCGTTTTAGCTTGCCCCGGACAAACCGTAAGTCCGATTGACACGAAATTTGAAATATTATAATAATATAACATTATGGATCCGATGACACTGGTTTCGTCGAAATCCAAGACTGTTTGAAAAATGGCTATTTCAACTCGTCAATTAAATATTAAAATATTCAATTTCCACAAATTAACTTTTAATTCAATTTTAAAAGTTCCATAACATCATTCTAACTCCAATATGATTTATTACAACTTTATAAATCACTTTCATTCACATTAAACCCAATTTCCAAATATTCCTGTAATTTCAAATATAAAATTGTCGATTTAATTATCCAATTAAATCTAGATATTCGAAATAAAATTTATTCGACGTACATATTTTACTTGTTAATATTTAAAATCAATTAAATATACGAATTTCAAATGACAAAAATTCTGGGTCGTTACAATTATTTTGATCGTTAGACATTATTATAATATCACTGTATTTTTTATAGAAATGATTTGGTGATCGTAAGGTAAATCCCGTTATGTTTATATGTGGCATGGTCTTACAATACCTTTATTTTGAAAGGTCTTATAACTTAATAAATCAAATTGAGTCTGTTTTCTCATGCTGCTTTACCAGACTAATCTGTGTATTATTATTTCATAATAATGCTTGGGTCAGACCGAGCATATAACAAATATAGATTTGGATTGCTTTGGAGCTCAGGAGACGAGTTGGAGACTGAGACGTATTCTTGTACTTGTTTATTCCGCTGCTGTGTTTTTTTTGAAATTATCAGCAATTGTGAGGATAGGCTACTATGACTGTCCAGGTTGGCGTTTATCGATTTTTGTACTCTGATTTGAGTTATGTATATTATAGTTTTTGATTTGTGTAAAGAGCTATTGATATTATATATTATACAATCCGCTATGAGATTCTGTATTTGTTTAGTTCTTTCTTTCTTCTACCTTCTTTATTTTCCCTAAAATCTGTCTTTCCGGCACTCAATTGTTCAACATGCGATACAACGAACATATTGATGTCGATTTTCAAAGGTCGAAAAGTCGGGTCGTCACACGTGGTATCAGGGCTTAGGTTGGCGATATACCTAGGCTTGGTGGAGATTACTTATTAAAAATAGAGTCAGTAGTACTCTAGAATGATTTTGAGTGTATTAATAGATAGAAGTGCGTATTTGTTAGTGAATATAAAATGTTTTATATTGTGTGGACTTATCAGTTGAGTGTTTATGAATTCCGTTCAGTACGGGAAGTACAACCGTATCGATAGGGGTTTCTAAACTCCTAAACAAGGTAAACTGAGACAGTGTTGTTTGGGAGAGGGTACCGAAATAATTTTACCCAAACTATATTTTGATATAAAGTAAATAAGTTCATGAAATTATTGTAGTATAATTGGAATGTTTAGTTGTTAATATTATAATCAAAACAAGATTATAAGAATTGAAATGGTTTATATAAACAAATAGAAATTATATAAGTATGATCACATGTGAGTTGTAACTAAAAGTGGATTCAAACCAGAATTTGGAAATTTTAAATTCCAAAAATTTTGGGAAATGTTTTAAAGAGATTTGAACTAAGTATTTGGGAATTTTTAAATCTTAGAGATTTTGGAAATATTTCCCAGAGTGTTTGAAAGGAAGAATGGTGATATTGTTTTGGACTTATATCTATATGGAAATGTTTTGAATGGATTTTGGAAGTAAGAAAGCATTGAACTCACTTCAGTCGCTGGAAAATAATACTGATGATGACGGCCACATCATCAGTGTTCGTTTTTGAGTTTCTAAGTGACGGATTGCTACCGTAGTAATTGGCTATGATTATTTGCTTTGAACCTGTTTAGCAAACAAGTTTTGATTTAAAAAAAATTCTAAAATGGAAATTATTTGGTCAAAACAAAGTTATTTTAAAATTATGGAAGTATGATTTGATATATAAAATTGGAGATATGTATATTTATGATTTCAAAATGATTTGAAATAAAACCGGGTGATTGAATTCTGGGATTTCCATTTAAATGATTTGTGAAATCAGAAAAATCAATTATTAAACTTATGATTTGGAGTTGATATATATAAGAAAGGAAAGTGTGAATTTTAATCCTGGAATTAAGGTTTAATTTGAGTAAGTTAAAGTGAATAATATGGATTGAAATTTAACCTAAGATAAGTTAAATAAAATTGAATTGAATTTGGATTGAATATAAAGTTTGAAATGTAAAATGATTATATAACTATAAGTTATGATTATTGAATGGACTCAAGTAAGCAATATGAGATTTTAAGTAAGTGTGTTCTTGAACTTATAAATTGAGAAATATCATGGTAAAACTAAAAATGAAAATGGTTTAATGTTAGGGAAAAGAAATGGAAATTCAAAATTTTGAATTTTAATGGAGGGTGAATTGGAATTGAGTAAATTGAATATAAACATAAATTATGAAGTGATTATGTAACTATTTGTTGTAAATATAGAATGTAAGTATACTTAAGTGGAAATTCAAGAAATTGAAATAATAAGTTTGTTTAACTTATTAAATTGAGAAAGTGGAAAATTACGACCAAGTTAAAATGGTTAAGTATTTGATAACAAGAAATGAATTCAATGTGAGAGTAGATGAATTAGGTATGGTTTTGGAGTATGTACTGGATAAGATTGGGCATGAACTTATGTTATAAAGCTGAATATAAACTTAAGTAGTGGTATGGAAAGTTTATAATAAACCTCAAAACTAATTTTATGGAATGGTTTATAAATAAATTAGCATGAAATGAAATTCCGTTCACTATAAAATGAAGTGACTAACAATATGTGAATAAAATGAAAGCGAATGGAAAAGATGTAATATAAGTTGGAAGTGAAATTAATCTGAATGCAAGTGCATGAACCTGAGCCGAATTGTTCGAGAATTAATTTACATGGAATGATTCCGAGATTAGTAAAAAGGATTTGAATATATTGAATGTGGATATGAATGGAATGCAAATGAATTTATTGTAAATCAATTAGGAATTGGATATACATTGATTTAAAATGGATAATTGAATGTTTAGACCTTGTACTTGTTTATGCATTCAAATATACATGCTATAATGTATTTGTATTGTGGAAAAACATGCATTTAAGTTCGTTAAAGGAATGACATGCTGTAAAAATTTCATGGTTTTTGAACTTATATGTTTCATTTGAGTAAGTACAGGTATAAGAAGCTATTTGGATAGATTTTTAGTTGCACAGTTGCATATAAATTAAGCGAACTTTCTTAATAACGCTAATATAAGGTTTGCTTATGCATTAACAGCGAAAATGAAGTAAATATTGATATATATTGTGTTTACGACCATGTGGGTTGACGTATATTACATTTATCATATTTGTGATATTGGAAAAGGCTCTCCATACAGAGGAGGCTATGTCAAATTTTTTCGAAATTTAGGGTGCTAGAAAATTTTTGTTAGCTAAATTTGATTTTGAATTATAATAATGGAATTTGATGAATAAATAGGAAATAGTGGTTTTGGGTGGGACTAAAATACTTAGGAAATGGTAATAACAGGATTTTAACCAAATGGGTTTTGAAAAGGAATAGGTTTGGAGCATTTTTCCGACCTTAGCAATTTCGAGGATGAAATTCTTTTAAAGGGAGAGGAATATAACAGCCCGAAATTTTGATCGTTTAGTTTTGAACGTTTAATTTATTTTTAAATGTTGAATTTGAAATATTAATTTATTTTGAATATAGAAATTTTGATGGAATTAGTGAAAAGGTTTAAAATTTCAAATATAGCGATTATACGGATTTGGTGAATAGTAGATTTAATATTTTGAAATTTGGTAAATATGTGAATATAGGATTAAATGTGAATGGAAATGATTTCTAAGCTAATTTGAAATTCTATTTGAATTAGAGTGATGATAGTGGACTTTTGAATGGAATTAAAAGTCGATGAATTAAAATTTGAAATTTTATATATTGATCTAATAGTGAAATTAAATATTTAAAAGTGGGTAAATAATAGTACTCATGATTTAAAATGAATCGAAATGGTTTCTAATATGAATATAAATTCTATTTCAATCCTAATTGAGTTAGTAAGTCGTTATAATTGGAATTTCAAGTAATTTTGTCGATTTTGAAAATCGCTCGATTTAATCGACACGTCAAAATAGTTTTCCGGGGCACAGTCTCGGGATTTGGAAAAACATGTTCTGTTGGATCCGTAATGGTGTATTATTACAGGATTTAAAATTTCATGGCAATCAGGTATATCGTTTGCTCGTGGTAGCTGTAAACGCGTAGAAATTAATTTAAAGAATTTAATTTAAGATCGGTTGTTTAAAGCCGTAACTCCCGTATACTTTAGAATTGGCCTTCGAAACATGTTCCATTGAGTTCGAAATAGGGGTAAAACATTACAAATGCCTATAGGCACGTTCAGTTTGGAGATCGGAAAAATTAATTGTGAACGGGGCTTCAAATAGTAAAATATACGTGTATATATACACCCTATTACCAAAGCCCTAATCTGTTTTATCAGCCACCGCTGTTTATATTTTCTATGGCCAAAAATGGTCATTCTTCCTCGATTATCTCGAAATCCACTGACAGTTAGAGAAAATCTTCAACCGCAATAATGAAGTGCTCAACAAGATCTTCGATGTGGACGGTCACGATCTGATATCGGCGAACGTGGTGGCCAGAATCGAGCCCGTTAGGGTTTTCATTTGTGCTCCTTTTTTGAGAAAGGGGGAAGGCCGAGCTTGGCCGTGCTCTGGCCGATGGTAGGGTTCGCGTAGGCGTTTCAGGTGGTGGGTGTGGATCTTGCTCAAACGGCATGTGGTGGAAGCGGCTATGGATTTTTGGTGCACAATGATTGGTTTTTGCTCGTCTTTGCACGAGGAAGGAGAAGTAAACGCACGGCCTTGATCTCCCTGATGCCAATCAACGGCCCAGAGTTGGGTTAGGTTTATTACGTAAAGAAATTTTAAATTTAATTATATTAAATTATGGAATCTTATAAATTACATATTTAATTCATACAAGGTCGAAATTATACGAAACAAGCTGTGTTGAATCGTAGCTTCAAGCACTGCGTTCTGGAATAGATTTGGATTTGTTTGGAACTAGCTAATTTTTACCTTAAATCGAATGTCATTCGATTTTATTTAAAATTGAAATGTTTGACAAATATAAAACTCAAAGTGAGTTAGACTCACTCATTTGGTTAATCAAAAATGTTTTATAGCAATGAAATTTATTTATGTCGTTTTGGATTGTCGAAAATTGGTGATTGTTGAAATTAAATTAGGATGGCGATATAGCATCTTGAAGTGCTATTAGATTGGTTGAACCAAATCTAGGGTCACGATATAGCATCTCGAATTGCTATTAAACTGTTTATGTTTATGTTTAAGCTTATCTTGAGTATTGAATCATATATGTGTGAAATTGGTAAATGGATTGTATTTGGAATTACGTTGTTAAATTATAACGTGATTTGAACTGGAATATATTGGTGTGATATATTTGGCCAAATAAACATCGTTGAATAATAAATGAAAGAGTTTGATTTTTAATGATAATTGGTTAGCAGAATTATTTTCATTCTACTATTAGATTAGTTTGGTATCGTCAATGTAAATGGGATTTATATCAGAAAATTGATGCGTTAAAAATCGATTGTTTAAGTGTGGATTTAATTTACATATAGGATTGTTATAAATGCTTGAAATTTAACTTTAATAGTTAATGAATTGAATAGTAGCTGATAAGTACCGTTGGAATTTCTGAGCCTCGATATACCTTGGAAAGGGTATGGTTCTGCTTAACTTCAAAATTTATATTTGAAGTAGAAGATTTTATTTAACAATTATTATACAAATTGTTTTGTTTTAAATTTTTATTTACAAATGTTTTGTAAAATCGTTTATTTAGTAAAGTTAATTATGTTTTAAAATTAGAATTGATTTGTTTAAAGGTAATAAATTACTTATTTCTATTAGTTATTTAGAATTACAAATTTATTTTAGTAATAATACAATTCAAAGGTTGATTAATTTTATTAAAAGGTTGATTTAGTTTATTTTATTAAAACTTTAAAATGTTAAAGGTTAAACGATTATATTAGTAATAATGCTTTTAAAAGTATTTTATATTATGAAAATGGTTAAGATATTTTGTGATGTTAAAATATTATTTATTATAATTATATAAAAAATTGTTTATAAAAGAAATCCTTTATGTAAGGGAATGGGTTAAAGGAGTTTATAAAATCTGAAAAGATTTGGAATTTAAAAAGAGGGATTTTATAAATGGTTTGAGATTTATAGAGAAATTGGTTAAAGGGGTTTATAAATGTGAAGGTGGTTTGGAGTTGAAAAGGAAGTTTACAAATGGTTTGAAATTTGCGAAGGGATATTTTTCTAAGTTAAACTTTGATATTTATAAAGATGTTTTATAAATAGATTTTGGAATATTTATGAAATAAATAAATTTTTGGAAAGTAAAGGTATATTTTCATAGCGTAATTCGAGGGCAGAGATTGCTGAAAGTTTGGGATGTTTTCATTGGGATATCGATGTAACCATTGTGCCAACTGCGATCTATAATTGATTGAAATCGGGAGGTAGAGATTGCCTAAGTTAAATTTGGATTTCTCTGGGATAGAAACGTAGTCATCGTGCCGCGACCCATGATCGATACCGAATGGTACTTCCATAACTATTTTTATAATATAGTTTTCACGTATTTTGAAGAGATGGTTTGTGAATATACTTATTCTGATGAAATAATATATGAATGTTTTTAGTAAGAAGATTCGATTTATTGAAAGAAAAAATTAAATGAGGCTTAGTGATTTCGGTGGAAAATGTGTTCTATGGTTGAATGTTTGTTTATTTGATAGTTTAATAACCGACTATCAAATCTTGGCCCAAATATGTAATCCTTCTTAACTCTTGAAATATCTGGAGGAAACACGGGAATTATATGGTACAGGGACCATATGAGAAGCTATACTGTACGTATAAACTCGTTGTTCTTCTAGAATAAATGATAAGGAGATCCATCCACTTAAATGGTTAGGAGTGATCCTCGGTCTTATGTATTATCTGATTATTTCCTATAGAATCGGTCTTGAGCATTTCAGAAATTGGCGAATGGTGCACCTAGGAAATGGAGAGTGTACTCATCTGTGATGACTCGGAACCAATGACCTACTCTGAAGACCATATACGGTAAAATGGAGGAGATGCGTTATATTTTGGGATTGAAATCCATATGTGGTTTCATGACTCATTGGAGTGTGAGAATCCATGTGTGATTCCAAGATCTATTTGAGATGTGGGAATCTATATGCGATTCCGAGGTCATTGTGGTATGGGCATCCATATGGGATTCCGTGATCTATTTTTGGAGCGGTGCGTAAGCTGGAACACTGGACATATCCTCACTAGCGGAAATGACTAAAAATAGAAATAGGAGGCATGACCAGTAAGGTTGGCAAACCCATAGGGTGTGCTCGGCTCATTTTCTAGCAATTCAGATACTTTTAGTTGTTTTTGGCATGCCCGAGTGATGCACTAGGTCTTAGCAAGATAAGTTATGTTTTTCCTATGATACCCCTGCTAGACGGGTATGATGCTTTAGAAGGATAATTCTGATTCTTGTGCAGGAGGGCCGTTCTCAAAGTACCGAGGGCATCTCTACAGAAATCCTACACAATTAGCGAATGAGCCTTATCGAGTTTTGATTTTATATATAGTATTGTTGTGATGTACACATCACAAGCATCACAACTATTTGACTTTTATTATTTTGATCGTAAGATATTATTATAATATCACTGGATTTTCTATAGAAATGATTTGGTGATCATAAGGTAAAAACCCGTCATATTATGTGTGGCGTAATCTTACGATACCTTTATTTTGAAAGGTTTTATAACTTAATAAATCAAACTGAGTGTGTTTTCTCACACTGCTTTACCCGACTGATCCGTGTGTTATTATTTCATAATAATGCTCGGGTCAGACCGAGCATATAATAGATATAGATTTGGATTGCTTTGGAGCTCAGGAGACGAGCTGAAAACTGAGACGTATTCTCTTACTTTTTTTTCCACTGTGGTGTTTTGTTGAAATTATCAGCAATTGGGAGGATAGGATGTTATTACTGTCCAAGCTGGTAATTACTGATTTGTGTACTCTGATTTGAGTTATGTATATTATAGTTTTTGATTTGTGCAAAGAGCTATTAATATTATATATTATTCAATTCGTTGTGAGATTCTGTATTTATTTTGTTCCTTCTTTCTCTACCTTCTTTCTTTTTCTCTAATAATCTGTCTTTTCGGCACTGGATTGTTCGGCATGCGATACAGTGAACGTATTGATGTCGATTTTCGAGGGTCGAAAAGTCGGATCGTCGCAATATCCACCAAATGTGCTGGTTAATGCGATGACTCCAAATCATGATCCAGATCATATCCTATGTTAATACACTGTTTGCTTAGGGGATAAAAAAGGCTAGGGCTACCCACCCCAAGGGCTAACCACCCTTCACTAAAATCCAATAATGCGCATCTAATATAACAAACGTATCATAGATCTAGGATGCGACCCCACGATCAGGTCATCAGGGTGGACACTGGTCATCTGGTTCCCACAAACTCCTAATCATATCTTAAAGCACATCATGATAGGTAAGTAGATAACATCTATAAAATATATGTGGGTACACCCTCATAATCATCCATGAGGTTTCTCTACATGAAGCATCACCACACATATCACAATTTCTTAGTTCTCGCTAATTGAGTGACATCTATATACAATGAATAATCGAACAAGTATCACATTGGCATCCTATACCACCGTGCGAAGCTTAATCGCTTATTCACTGCTCATAAATTACATTATATCTCTTCTATATAACAAGTCTATAACAACTAGAAATTCAAGCTATAATAATTAATTAACAAATTAATTAAATAATAAAATAATAAAATAACTTTGTGAAATTAACAAAATTGAGCCATGGAAGTTGCACAAATTGTGTCCGTGATGATTTTCTGGTCATTTTCCATATATAGATTGCCAAAATCCAAGCTAAAATGAAGAAGATACGAATTAAACAAGAAAACGAACAAAAAGAATATATATAAGGTGTATATATATAAGGTAAGTTCGACCCATCCCATAACTAGGTCAACCTAACACAAATAAGGGTCGACCTTGGTGTCGACCTGCCTTAGTATATGGATGAATTTTCGTCCAGATTAAACTATGACGTGCTTTGTTATTTTTATTCCATCTTATGCATCCATGCTTCCATCCGATGGTTCCCATCGAGCCTATGACATGGTTGCACCTGATTTAATCTATAAATCCAATGATCTGAGATCACTAAGTGACACTATAAATAAGACCCTAGACCTAGCTATTTTTCTCATTCAAATTTTCTTGTGTCTGGGTTCGTTGCCTAAGGCCAGACCCTAAATAGAATAATTTTATAAGGAGAGGATCCTTTTAATTAAAATATTTTGTACCCCAGAAGTGGATCTGAGAAGGCCAAGAAAAAGAGCTAAGGACCATAGGCGAGTGTTTAAGTAATTATTTTAGATTCTTAAGTAATTCAAAATAATAGGGTTTCCAATAGTTATAGTTTTTCTACAATTTTGGGGTAACCTCTATGCAAGTTTATTTACAGTCTATTTTTAAGTAAATTTTAGACTTTCTTTCCAGTTTATTTTCTTTTAGCTATTTTATTTCAGTTATTTGCAATTATTTACTATTATTTACAGTTTTCTCCAATTATTTACAGTCATTATTATTATTTACATATTTTCCATTTTAGATGAAATTTAGCCTATAAATGTTAGTTTCTTTTTATTCATTTTTACGTGAATAAGATAAATAAAAGAGAATGATTCACTGATATGTAATAAAATGTAAGAACATTAAATTTAAAGAAATTAGATGTAAAGTAAGTAGAACTATAATAAGTTGGACATAGACAAAAATAGGCAAATTAAGACATTTGCAAGAATAGTTATAACTAGTAATTATAACTAAAAAGGCATAATAAAATAACAATTATAACATAGGTTATAATTAAGTAGAAAGAACAAAAAGAGGTTTATTTTAAGACTAAGATTAAGTTAATAAGAAAATACAGCAGAGACAACAGAAGATGCTTATTTTAAAACTTATACTAAGTTGACAAGCAAACATAGAAATATGGCCTATACCAATAGCACTCCCTTTCAGATTATAACCGCTGGTCTCGCAACAGATTAGGTGAGGCTCGGCAGGACCCTTTCAGACTAGGACTGAGTGTCTCACAATAGGTACATGAGGCTAGGACTCAAGGTAAATAAGTGGCCAATAGATAGAAGCCTAAATCTGGGGATTCGGGCAAGGAGTGCAACTAGAATTTTTTTCGTTAGGACCCGTACCAACAACATTTCTTTTCGGACTAGTACCGATGGTCTCACAACACACTTAGGTAAGGCTGGGTAGGACCCTTTTAGGACAGGACTGATGGTCTCACAACGGATTAGGTGAGGCTGGGCACGCTTGTGCTGACTAGAGTTCGTAAGAGGTCCCAAGAGTGGACGACGGTTAGTGTGTACAACGATGACTGTGAATGCAGCATTGAGTAAGGTAAATAATTCGCTACTGCGTTCCGAAGCGCTAAACATGTGTCTTTTTCCTATGGGACCTACAGGATGGGACTAGCTCACAATGGCACAACAAAGATAGAAGGCCGATCAACGGGAAGAATTAAGATTTCAGCCTAATCACAACAACAATCTAAGAAAAGTGCAAACAATTCAAACAATTGAAATAATCAGAACTATCAAAGCAAAGCAAACAGTTAAACGGTATTTTATTCTAGTTCTATCATTCCTTTCTTTCCTTTTATACTAGAACTGCTGCTAAGTCTATTATATTTGTTTTGCTTAAAAATACTGGTAATTACTTTCATTCACCAAACTTTTAGTCTGACCAACTCCTCTATTTCCCTTTTTCCTCCTCAGACCAGTAGAGGCAAGGACAGTAGATTTCAGCTTTCTTGGAGAAATATTCTTGGAGATTCTTCATGTATTCTTCTTCTTTTCAGTTTTCATTTCATTTGGATTTTGATGCACTGGTACTTCTGAGAGGGATGGCTATTTTTATATACTTTGATGATGTGACTGAGATTATATTTTTCATGAGACATGTGTACTTGGTTTTGACATATTTGGTTTTTAGACTTATTTTCTAGAGTAATGAAGTTACCATTTGAATGTTTCTGCTGTTATTATTTATTTTTCTTATTAATCTTAGTCTCTGTAAAATTTTAACTATACCTACAACGCACCACATCTTTTAGTGTGTCTTTTTTGGGTATACTAAGGGATGTGGGGTGTTTCACTTGATATCAGAGCCTAAGGTTACAGGATTCCTAAAAACTTGTTTTAAAAATAAAGACATTTTCAGAAATTAACCTTTTTCAGGAAGAAACTCTTATTATAAAAATGGTTTTTCAAGTATAAGAGAGTTTTTATAAAAATCCCCTCAAAATCCAGTTCAATCTTCTTTCGATTCTTTCGAGCCTAAATTCTCTTTTCTTTGCATAGAATGGCGGATGCCCCTAATCTTCCAGAGGGTATCCAAGTCCCATGCTAGTTTCATAGATACCTCCAAGGTACGACACCAGAGGTGTAAGGGCAAGCGCCCAACGCAACACCAGCAGGTGGAAATCCATCAATCCACCTGCAGCAGCCAATTTCTCTAAGCTATGCAAGGATTTTGCTAATCTAGGAGGCAAGACATTTTCTGGTATGGAGGATTTAATAGAGGCACGAGCTTGGTTGAGAAATACGGAGCATATATTTGGGTTGTTAGGATTAGAGGACCACCAGAGAGTTCAACTTGCATCTTGGCAGCTGAAAGGACTTCTTATTGGTGGGAGATTGTTGATTTGGAAGGTAGAAATGTTGGTTGTATTAGGTTCTGTGAAAGGTTTGAGAGGAAGTTTTTGTCGCAAGCAGAAGAAAGCGTGCAGTTGGAAAGGTTCATTAGTTTGAAGCAAGGAAGTCTTTCAGTAAAGGAGTATATCAACCAATTTAATGAGTTATCATGGTTTGGGATGGAGCTTGTCAATACACCCACAAGAAGGCCATGAAGTTGTTAAAGGATTAAACCAGCCCCCCCAAGGGTTGGTATTGACGCATGTACCGATGGGAGCTACATATGAGTCACTGGCGGAGATGGTTCTTATTTCTGATATAGCTAAGGAAGGGGAGTCTAAGGAGGTCCCTAAGTTGGAAAGTTCTAAGAAACATTAGTGGAAGAACAAGAAGGACAATAATAAAGGAGGAGGACCTCAAAAGCATATCAAGAAAGGCGAGAAATGCAATAGTTGTGGATTGATTGGACATTATGCAATGGACTGCAAGAAGGATAGAATGAAGGGAAAGTGTTATAATTGTAGACAACCTGGTCACCTTAGTAGATTTTGTCCTTAAAAGATAGGGAAGGGAGTGGATGCACCTACAGCGCAGGTATAGGCTTTGGATGCAGCACCTTCTAGCCGCAGACTGGATAGAGGTAGGAAAGTCACCGTGGAAGGTTTGATCTCTCTTTTAGATTTTCCTATTCGAACTCTTTTTTATTTTCGAGCATCACACTCTTTTGTTTCCAGTTCCTTGGTTGATTGTTTGCACTTAGATATCTCTTTAGTAGTAGACCCCATAGTTGTTTCAAACTCTATAGGAGGATCGACACATTTATACATGATTTGTAGGGGTTTGAATTTTTTTATCTTAGACGTAGAGTTTGACCGTGACTCCTATGTATTGGGATTTTTGGGATATGGGATAATTTTGGGCGTGGATTGGTTATCCACTTATGCAGCGATATTGGACTGTGAGAGGAGAATCGTTAGACTAGAGACATGTAGTAGACGGACTCTCAAGGTTTCTTGTGACCCACAGGGGTAGGTTATGTTAAGCTTCCTTTATTCCTTCGGTTCATCACTAGCAGAGCTAGACTCAGTTCCGGCCGTTAGAGATTTTCCAGACATCTTTGAGGAGGTTAGGGGACTACCCCCTAAGAGAGAGATCGACTTTATGATCTACCTAAATGACAATGCTAAGCCAATAGCGTTTCCCGTGAAACATATTGTTCCTAGGGAGAGGAAAGAGTTAGGTAAGCATATCGGTAAGCTATTGGAGAAAGGCTTCGTCAGACAGAGCATATCTAAGTGTGGAGCGCCAGTCATCTTCTCTACAAAGGCAAATGGTTCTCTTCGACTTTGCGTAGACTATAGAGAGTTGAATAAGCTCACGAAGAAGAATCATTACCCATTTCCCAGGATAGACGATCTTTTCGATCAGCTAGTTGGCTCTTTAGTTTTTTCTCAGCTTGATCTAGCTACTGTATTTTATCAGCTTAGGGTCGTTGACGAAAACATTGATAAGACAGCATTTAGGGCAACTGATGGATTCTTTGAGTGGTTGGTTATGCCATTTGGGATGACCAATTCCCCAGCCTATTTCGTAGATTTGATGAACCATGTTTTTCGAGATGTCCTAAATAAGTTCATAGCAGCATTTCTGGATGAAATTTTGGTGTTTTCCAAGAGTATGAAGGAGCATGTTGTCCATCTAGAGGAGGTTCTTCGTACACTTCGTGTTCATCAATATGTCACTTTTGGCGAAAGGAAGTGCGTTTCTTGGGGTATATAGTCTCAAGAGAGGGTCTAACTGTTGATCCCATTAAGGTAGTAGAAGTACAAGATTGGAAGGCCCCTAAGAATGCAACCGAAGTTAGAAGCTTCCTAGGTTCGACTGGCTATTATAGGAAGTTTATTAGAGATTTCGCTAAGATTTCAGCACTGCCTACACGCCCCACTAAGAAGAATACGACATTCGTGTGGGACGTGAATTGTGAGGATTCCTTCACGATGCTAAAGAGAGCCCTTACTAGTGCACCAGTGTTAGTTTTACCCAACAAAGTTAAGCCTTTTACAGTATACATTGAAGCACGTGGGATGGGTCTACGAGCTGTATTTTTGCAAGAAGGGAAGGCCGTATGTTATGGAAGTAGACAGTTGAGAACTCATGAGAAGAACTACCACACCCATGATTTGGAGCTAGCTGCTATTGTTTTCGCACTCAAGTCTTAGAGACATTACTTGCTACGAGAGAGGTTCGAACTTTTCACTGACCATAAGTCATTGAAGTACATATTCTTACAAAAGGATTTAAACGTTAGGCAGCAGCGCTGGATGGAGTTTTTAGCATCATATGACTTTGAGATAGCTTATACCTATGGCAAAGGGAACGTAGTTGCGGATGCGTTAAGTAGGAAGAAAGAAACCTTTAGTCCAATGTTTGTGGAGTGGAAAAGCCTAGAGTTTATTTCCACCTTTGATTTTAATCACTCTACGGACATTACCCCGAGATTATTGGCAGCACTTGAGATTAAGCCTACCCTCATAGATCAGATTGGCTCGAGGCAGCGAGAGGATTTAGAGCTTGTAGATAGGATTAGTAGAGAAGATGTCTTTAAACATCTCCAATGCTATTCCATAGATGGTAAATGGTGGATAAGGAGAGACGGAAGACTTCGTGTACCCTGCACTAGTGATTTGATGAGAGCAGTTCTAGAGAAAGCACACCATTCTCGAATGACTATTCATCCGGGAAGTGATAAGATGTATATAGAAATGAAGTGAATGTTTTATTGGAGTGGGATGAAGAAGGATGTGGCAGAGTTTGTGGCTAATTGCCTTGCATGTCAAAGGGTTAAGGCGGAGCAGCAGAAGCCCGATGGATTACCTCAGCCATTGGATATACCCGAATGGAAGTGTGATGGTATTTCGATGGACTTCGTAGATAGATTACCCCAATCTAGGAAGGGGAACACTAGTGTTTAGGTGATTGTAGATCGTTTGACTAAGATTGCCCACTTCATTCTGGTCAAGAGTAAGAGGACAACATCTTATTTGGCATCCTTGTATGTTCGTGAGAAAGTCCGACTTCGTGGAGTTCCCTCTGGCATAGTGAGTGATACATACATTATTTTTACTAGCGAGTTTTGGAGAAGCTTGCAAGAGGCTTTAGGGACGCAGTTTAGATTGAGCACGGCCTATCATCCTCAGACGGATAGCCAAACAAAGAGAATTAATAGAGTTTTGGCAGATTTGTTGAGGATGTGCATTCTTGATTTGGGAGGAACTTGAGAGGAGCATCTTCCTTTAGTGGAGTTTGCTTATAATAATAGTTTTCAAGCTAGCATTGGGATGGCACCCTTTGAAGCTCTTTATAGAAGACTGTGCAAGTCACCTTCATGTTGGTTGGAGTCTACGGAGAGATTGCTACTAGGTCCCGACATGGTAAGGGAGACTTCAAGGAAGATCGATTTGATTAGAAGGAGGATGAAGACAGCCCATGATAGACAGAAATCCTATGTAGACGAGAGGAGAAAGGACATTCAGTTCGAGGTAGGAAATTTAGTTTTCATTAAAGTGTCCCCGCTAAGAAAGGTGGTGAGATTTGGATCGAGTGAGAAACTTGCTCCTAGATTCGCAGGAACGTTCTCCATTATAGGAAGAGTAGGGAAGATGGTGTATCGAATAAGGCTACCATAGAGACTCGCAGGAGTGCACGATGTTTTTCTTGTTTCGCACTTGAGAAAGTGCTTACATGACTCGACAGAGGTTATGGAGCCTAGTCAACTTGAGGAGGTTGAAGTGGAGAGAGAAGCATCGATTCATCGTATTCCTACCAAGATCATTGGACGTGACATCAAGGAACTTAGGACTAAAGAAGTCCCGTTAGCAAAGGTGCAATGGGGAGATGATGTCAAAGATGCCACGTGGGAGGCTGAAGAGAAGATTCGTACTTCTTATCCATATCTCTTTGATAGTAAGTTTTCAAAATTTCTATTTCTATCTTTCGTTATGAATAAGTTCTTTCCTTTATTATCCTTTGGGAGGGTAGATCATAGGATTTAACCTATGGATGGTAGTATTTGATGTAAACATGTTATTAGAACATGTTATGTATGATGGGCGCTAGTGGTTGCAAGTAGATGCTAATGGAATCGTATACTTACACTAGGCACTATTATCTTTTAGGGATCAGCCTAACTAGGTCACCAGAGAATACGTATATAGATGTGTGCATATTTGCATATTTTATTTTTTATTTTATTCCATGGTTGCTATAAATGGATGATTAGCTAATGATTGTTGCATTTCGATGATGATTGTAGCACGCATATAGAACTATCAATTATCACTAGGAAACTTACATTCATTTGGATACATGACACGGACATGATTGCATAAAAAGGAGGTCGACTGAATCAGTTGACCGTCTAATCTTTGGCATTAGTTATGGACATTGACACAACACTAATTGCATATATCATAAACTACATTAGAAAACTTAAGGACAATGGATGTAATGGAATATGGTTAAGTAGTTGGTTGTAGAACTTGGATGAAAACATTTATTTCATTCTTCCACCCTTGGAGATTTCGAGGACGAAATCCTTTAAGGAGAGGAGAATGTAACAACCCAAAATTTAAGCCATAATAATTAATTAACGAATTGATTAAATAACAAAATAAATTTGTGAAATTATCAGAATTGGACCACGGGGATTGCACCATTGTGTCCACGGTAATTTTCTGGTCAATTTCCATATATAGATCATCAAAATCCAAGCAAAAACAAAGAAGATACGAATTAAACAAGAAAACGAAGAAAAATAATATATATATATATATATATATATACACATACATATATGTATATATAAGGTCAGGTCAACCCTCCCCTTAGCTAGGTTGACCTAACACATATATGGGTCGACCTGGGTGTCGACTTGCCTTAGTATACGGACGAATTTTCGTCCAGATTAAACTATGACGTGTTTTGTTATTTTTATTCCATATTGTGTGTCCGTGCTTTCATCCAACGGTTCTCATTGAGCCTATGACATGGTTGCACCAGTTTTAATCTTCAAATCCAACGGTCTGAGATCCCTAAATGACACTATAAATAAGACCCTAGATCTAGCTATTTTTCTTATTCAGATTTTCTCCTATCTGGGTTCATTGCTTGAGGCTGGACCCTAAATAGAATATTTTTCTAAGGAGAAGATCTTTTTAATTAAAATATTTTATACCTTAGAAGTGGATCCGAAAAGGCCAAGTAAAAAAAGCTAAGGACCACAGGTGAGTGCTTAAGTTATTATTTTAGATTTTTAAATAATTTAAAATAATAGGGCTTCCAATAGTTGTAGTTTTTCTACAATTTTGGGTAACCTTTATACAAGTTTATTTACAGTCAATTTTTAAGTAAATTTTAGACTTTCTTTTCAGTTTATTTTCTTTTAGCTATTTTATTTCAGTTATTTGGAATTATTCACTGTTATTTACAGTTTTTCCAATTATTTATAGTCATTTATTGTTATTTACATCTATTCCTTTTTAGATGAAATTTAGCCTATAAATGTTAGTTTTTTATGCCTTTTTACGCAAATAAAATAAATAAAAGAGAATGATTTGCTAGTATAGACTAAAATATAAGAACACTAAATTTACAAAAAATAGATGTAAAGTAAGAAGAACTGTATTAAGTTGGACATAGACAAAAATAGGCAAATTAAGACATTTGTAAGCATAGTTACAATTATAACTAAAAAGATAGAATAAAAGAACAATTATAACATAGGTTATAATTAAATAGAAAGAACAGAAAGAGGCTTATTTTAAGACTTAGATTGAGTTAATAAGCAAATATAGCAGAGATAATAGAAGAGGCTTATTTTAAAACTTACACTTAGTTGATAAGAAAACATAGAAATAGGGCCCATACCAATAGCACTTCCTTTCAGACTAGGACAGATGATCTCACAACATATTAGGTAAGGCTGGGAAGGACCCTTTCAGACTAGGACTGATGGTCTCACAATAGTTAGGTGATGCTCGGATCTAGAGTAAATAAGTGGCCAATGGATAAAAGCTCAAATCAGGGTATTTAAGCAAGAGGCGCAATCAAATTTTGTTTGTTAGGACCTATACCAACAGCATCCCCATTCAGACTACTACTGATGGTCTCACAATACACTTAGGTGAGGCTGGGCAGGACCTTTTCAAGCTAGGAGTGATGGTCTCACAACATATTAGGTAAGGCTGGACACGCTTATGCTGACTAGGGTTTGTAAGAGGTCACAATAGGGGACGACAGTTAGTATGTACCATGATGACCGTGCGTGCGGCATTGAGTAAGGTAAATAATTCGCTATTGCATTCCAAAGCGCTAAACATGTGTCTTTTTCCTATGGGACCCACAGATGGGACTAGCTCACAGTGGCACAACAGAGACAGAAGGCCGATCAACGGGTAGAATTAGAATTTCAACCTTATCAAAGCAGCAATCTAAGACACGTGCAAACAATTCAAACAATCGAAATAATCAGAACTATCAAAGCAAAGCAAGCAGTTAAACATCACTTTATTATAGTTCTATCATTCCTTTCTTTCCTTTTATACTAGAACTGTTGCTAAGTCTATTATATTTATATTTCTTAAGAATACGAGTAATTACTTTCATTTACCAGACTATTAGTCTGACCCACTCCTATATTTCCCTTTTTTCCCCTTAGACCAGCAGAGGCAAGGACAATAGATTTCAACTTTCTTAGAGAAATATTCTTGGAGATTCTTCATGTATTCTTCTTCTTTTCAGTTTTTATTTCATTTGGATTTTGATGTACTCGTACTTCTGAGGGGGATGGTTATTTTTACGTACTCCGATGATGTTACCGAGATTATATTTTTCACAAGACATGTGTACTTGGTTTTGACATATTTGGTTTTTATGACTTATTTTCTGGAATAATAAAGTTATCATTTAAATGTTTCCACTGTTATTATTTATTTATCTTGTGAATCTTTGTCTCTGTAAAGTTTTAGCTATACCTACAACGCAACACGTCTTTTAATGTGTCCTTTTTGGATATACTAAGGGGTGTGGGAGTGTTTCAAGGTTGAAAGAATAACCGAGGAAATATCATTGATAGTCCCATTCCAGATGGTAATATAACTCTGTTTATTTAGATTCCCTGCTACATAGAACTAAAATGATTATGAACACAATATCGCAAAAGTAGTAATATCACGAATCCATAAAGAAGGATTTCATCAACATATCATAAAAAACACTAATCAAATTAATATCAATGGTGAATCATTTATATGAATCAATTCAATATAAAAGAAAGGACAAATCGAAAAACAAAACAGATTAATCTAAGATATTAATTAAATTAATATTTGATGACAAATCATTCAAAATGTCCAATTCAGTATAATAGAGATGAGAAAAGTAGAAATGCATGATAATGATTTTAGAATTAATTGGATATTTAAATAAAATTCAAATTATAAAATATAGATTTTCTTTAATCAAATGTAAACATAAACATAATATGCTTCTAATTAAGCTTACTAATGATAAAATTCTCTTTCGAATGCTTAAAATATTAATCAGAAGACATTTCTCATTTTTTTGGGTTTGATGTGAATCTTTAAATAATTATTTAAACCTAAATGAATAATTTTATTTATATCTAAACTTTAAATAGAACTTTCTCTATCCGTGTGGGTTGGCTGAAGGGCACAAGCATTTAACAATAAGCCACACGTGCTTTTGTGCAAGAGGTAGCACCATCGGTAGACATGTAGTAGTTGACTTGTAACTTAGGGGGTGACCACTTGACCTGCCCCCGTGCATATTCCAACGATTGTTCAGTCAATTTTTAGCCTCTTTCTTCTCCTTCTTCTACTATTTCTTTTCTAGTTTGACGCACACACATTGCATTCGACCAAACATCAATCCAAACTCAATCTATACCAAGAATAAAATAACTTAAACATTGAAACATGAGTGCATACACTCACTTAAAGCCATCTTCCTCTTCTCCTTTTTTGATCGCACGCTTTTGGAACCTAACGCAGCAATGAAACTCAAATTCCTTCCTGCCATATGTGCATAGAGTGTCGAGATGCATATATCCAAATTTAGAAAATTATAGTAATTTATATAATTTGTTTTATAATTTAGAAGATGAAGATTTTCGGTTTCGAAAAGAAGGTAAATGATAAGGATGAGGTATGCGGAAGTATGCATGAAAAGTATACTGAGGAAAAGAGAAATCTTAAATTAGAAATGCATAGAAAGTGGATTAAGGATCAAGGTGGCAGGCTTAGGATAAGATTAAGAAATACACACACACACATATATATATTCTTTTATTATTTCATTTCTTCTTATAAACTATTTTTTATATGAAAAAAATTACAAAATTTAAAATAAAATTGATATATACAACACCTAATTATTTTTCCAACATTATTAAAAATTTCTAAACTTTATTTCTATATTTCTACTTCATTTAAATTTAAGTAACCAATATTTGTGTTTTAAGCCCATTATCAAATAAGTTCCAAATTTATTTATTTCATAACCTTTAAAATGCAAAACTGTTCCAAAAACATTTAATTTCGTCACTACTTACCTTATTATAAATTATCCATATTCCTTATTAAATCCAAATAATCTATAAAATCCGTTTTATCCAACTAAATAATTATTATTATCATTTATTAATATTCCTAAATACTGGGCTGTTACACTAACTTAATTTCCTAATTTGTTCTATAAATTTCCAACCTTAATATAATTCATCGTTAATTAAGTGTCCTTCTAAGATCTCCTTATTTATACTGTTCTCCAACATATATAGTAGCCAAAGCTCATCCAGAGAATCAAAACAGTAATAAAATAGGAATATATCTCATATTATATCATACGCTTTTTTAATAACCGAAGGGAGACAACTAGCGATTACAACCTAAATAACCTAAACGAAACAATTGCTGGAAGCTGCACTTCATCATTAACTGGTATTAATGATGTTATGTCCCCATCACTACTCACTCAATTAAGATGGACATTTCTAGTATGCCATCAACTATAACCCACATGCCTTACTTACCTTCTTAGCTTCTAATAAATAAGGTACATCCATTACTTTAATTATAATAACCGATTATGGAATGAATTGTTTATTCTCATTCTATATTTTAATTGGTTTGGTGGAATAACTTTCCTACAACATATCTTGCCTTCTTTAACCTTAAGTCAACCAACATCATTTATTTGTATTTTTCATCTCATTACCCTTATTTCTGCTTATACTACTATCTTCTTTCAATCAAAATCTCTTGTAGTATTCTCAAACTTTAGTATTTACCTTCTTTATCCTCAGTCTTTCATGCGAGTATTGCCTAGGACTCCTAAAAATGTATTTTGATAGCATTCCCTATTCCTTCAAGGGTTCTTCTTTGCTTTTACACATGTTTAATCAAACAATCCTAGGTCCATTCTAATATTCCTTCTATTCAATTCTTTGTTGCTACCATACGAGCATTCGTAGCTATTTTATTCCTAGGTTTTATTCATACCGTGACCTTTAATCCGTCTTACCCAGGCAGTCACCCTATCTAAACCATGTCAAAAATTGGTTTGGTTTTCATCACTCTTTATAAAATTAAAAAAAACTCACAGTAAAGAGGTATTTCATCCAGAACTTTTATCACTAAAAAATAAACTTAGAAATCTTTTTCTAAAGTTGCTTAGTTTCTAAAAGGTGCCACGAAAAATTTCCATTCTAACCAATCTCTTTTCAAAGACTTTATACAATAGAAATTTACTTCTTTAAAAGTAGGTTTTTGAAACTCAAAACATTCATCATGTTTTCCTTTGAAAACTCAATTGTTATATCGAATCATTTTTCAAAATCATCTTTTATAACTTTAAAAATTGAAAACCAGTGTAGACAAGGATAATTTCCATCTTATTATTTTTCAACCACTCATGCTATTTCCTCTTTCAATCTTAGTGGAGATTCTAATAGCACGCAAGGGGGACTTCTAAAAGATATGCGTAATTATTGCATATTTCTAAGGAAATTACCCATTTCACCTATCCTATCCCTATTGTTTTCCTTATGTACTATTTCTGACTAAATTACTAATCCTATTTCTTTACTATAAATTCCTAATGCAATTTCTATTCAAATTTCCTAATTCTTTTGCTATTAAAATTTCGCCTACCTTAATTTCCTTCAAGTGGCTTCTCCATACATAGCACTTTTTCCTCTTTTATTGTTTTTCTTATTGACTTATTGCACTGCCTTCTCCTATTGCTTCGATCATTGGGCTTTTCTAAGATTAAAAGAGATGTGTATAAATCTATTTCAGGTGTTTTTCTACGTATTTTCCTTATATGCGAATATTCCTCCTATTTTTACTATCTAGCATTCTTACCCTTCTATTCTTTTTAAGCCATTTCAATCAAGTACCATTTCCATTTATCCACCCCTTAGAAAGGATTTTAAAAGGGGCTCTAAATTTGCAAAAATAGGGAGAATCATCAAGCTAAACATATGCTCTGTTTTTCATTTATAAAAATGAAAAATCCCTTTACCAAAGACCTTTAAATCCATACTTTTTTACCCAACCAATCTTTAAACTTCACTAGAAATCTCTAAATAGCTCTTTAAAGCTTCCAAATTTTTTCGCATTTTCAAAATAATTATTTTTGGATGGTAGAGTCCTTTTATTAAAATAAATCCTTTGAACAAACATTAAAAAGTCCCAAGAAACTTTCAATTTTTTTTGTTAAATTCTTTTACATGTGGTCAGATTTGGAAATGGACTTTATTATCCTTTCTTTGGAATACCCCTTCTTAACACTTCTTCATCAAAAATTTGGCTATCATCTTTGTGTAGTACATCTTTCTTCCGGATGCTTGCAACATGTAGGTTCTTCCTTCCCATCCGTCTTGATGAAATATACATCTTCAATCGACAATCCATCAAAATCCATCATCATAAGGAAGCCTAGGCCCAACAAAGGAGTCAAGTACCATCCAGCTTCTGGAGGTCTTTTCATATGTCTCACTCATGCTTTTCTTGGTCAATGCCTTGCTATATGCCCTACAGTCCTTAGGGTAATCAAGGCAGGTGTATAAATTTAACTCTATTCACTATCCCAACTCATAGTTGCTTTATCCATCTTTTTTGAGATATGGTCTTAACTACTTCTATAGTCAGATTTTGTAGAGTTTGGCGCACTATACACACACACACACATAGGTAAAAATGTAACGACCCGATATTTTCAACCATTCGCATCCATTATAAGTGTATAGGTAGACACTCATGTCGGAATTGAATTGCTTAAAATACCGCGTTGTAAATAAAAATTTGGCAAATCTTAGGATATACAGTAAATAAAAATCACAGATCACAGACACAGAGTAATAATAATGCAGCGGAAGTAAAAGAGATAGTAGTTCATGAAGCTACTATATAAATATATCAGAGTTACATAAGATACAATAGAAGAAATAAAGTATAACAGAAGTTTAAATATGATAACCAAGTACAAGCTGAATAGAACAACCGAACTGAAAAGATGAACCTTGACAAGTAGATAATCTCCAGCGATTTCAATCTCCAGAAAGTGGAAATCCAAATCTGTAAATAACTCAGGCTGACCCGAGCGTAAATAAAAAATACAAACACTCGAGTCAGGACATACATACTTATACAATGTAAACCAACTCAAGTGAACTGTAGCAAAGATACAAGTAATTTAGAAGATGCTTGGGACCGCCCATCCTCTAAGGATCCGTTAAACTATTTACTATGTAGTAATATACGCTATATACAGTAGTGTCTAATCAGTAAAGTATAATCATATAGAAAATAGCGTTAAGGGGATGGTGAACCTTAACGCGGTCGGATCTTTAAAACCAAAATCGGCTCGATATAAGGAGATGACACGGCACGCGAGGCAATGCCAGGGTGGATACACCGTTTGCACTCCCGGACCGGTGGTGACGGCAAGCCAGCAGCTTCCGCCCACCACGAACAATACCCCCGAATCAAAGTGGCGCCACATATCGAATCACAAAAGTAATAGAATGGTTTCCGATGGAGCATGCTCGATGAAAGGGTGCGACCCTTTGTGTAGCCCGGTATAGCTCCTGTTTTATTCATTTATGCCAACTCACGGGAGTTAGGTCCACGTAATATACCTCGAGAACGTCGCCACCATCCTACTTCATTCTGGAATCTCCACCGCGTACATAGTTGTTAAAGTGGTTTTCGGTATTGGCCGGCTATAAGACAATATCCGATCCTGGTCTTTTTAACAACCAATCGTTATTATAACCCGTAGTTATAACTTTAAAATAATATTTTATACTTCAAAAATAAAATGTCGTTTCAACCCAAATCTTTATCAAAATAAAGATTAAATCATTTCCAAACCATTTCAATATATCATCATACCATATCTTTCAATTCAAATATTTATCAAAATAAATATCAAGTCATTTCTAACCATTTCAATATTTTAAATTATCATATCCTTTAAAAACTTCCTTTCAAATCATTTTAATACATCAAAATATCATAACCTTTCGAAGCTTCATTTTTCAAATCATTTAATATCAAAATATCATATCTTTCAAAACTTCGTTTCAAATCATTTTAATATATCAAAATATCATATCTTTCAGTACCACATTTCAAATCATTTTAATATACCAAAATATCATATCTTTTCGAAACCACATTTCAAATCATTTTAATATATCAAAATATCATATCTTTTCGAAACGACATTTCAAATCATTATTCATTTTATTCAATTTAAAATACCATTTCAATTCATATTTCAAAACAGTTTATATTCCAAAAAAATCATTTTTAATCATAAAAATGAAGTTATTATGTTAAAAATTAAATTATTAAATTTCCAAAATTTTCAACTTCCAAAGTTCATTTATTCACTTACGTTTATCAAAACAGTGAAATTTCACTTTTCGCGGCATTTAGAAAACGCTACGGAAAGTTACATTCAAAACAGTTCAATTTAACAAAAGACAACATTTTAAAATTTTGTAATAGGGTTTACTTAAATTCCAAATAAATTTAGTTAAATTCAAAAATTATAGCACTTACAAAATTGCTATAATAGTTTTTAATTCAATTTAGCTTTTTAATTCATTATCATCAACTACAGCATTTACAAATACTGTAATATATTTACATTGTAATTAATAGCATTTCAAAAATGCAGTCAATTATCTCCAAATATTCAATATAATTTCTCAACCAATTACATTTTTATTTAAAACATTTTTAACTCATAAAATCATACATTTTCACATTTATAAACATCATTTAATTTTCCTCAAGTTCATGATTTTATAAAGTTAAATTTCCATTCAAAAATCAAGATTTAATAATAATTCACTTATTAAATTGCAATGTTCAATTTTAAATTCCTTGCATTGAATTTCAACTTAACACTTAAGTTCAAATTCTCAAATATAACTTAGTTTTATTTTTATTTGCTTAACTAAAAGTTCACTTTTAAGTCAATTTCATAAATTTCCAATTTTAGTGATATTTCAAAATTTCAACTTAAATATTCATTCATTTCACATTCAACTTTATCAAAAATCATTAATATGATATAAAATCACTTTAAATTAATTTAAATTCAAAATATCATAAATTTATCATATTTTCAAAGTTAATTTAAATTCCATTAAAAATTAAATCAAAATTTCCAAAATAACTTACATTCATATTTTCTAACTTTTCCATAATTTATTTAACTTATAGATTTCCAGAAAATAAATAATACTTTAAAAAAGTTATATTTTTATTAAATTTCAAATCAAATATTATAATAATTAAATTTCTAAAATATTTTAAATTTTTTAGAAAAACATACTTTAACTACGGGCCTGTATATAATTTTCTACGCTAGGTAAAGTGATACGGGTAATATATCATTTCAACCCGTAATTTACAAAGAAAAATCCGGGTTTTATCATTTCAAACCCGCAATCCCAAGTTAAAATAAATTAAAAAAAAACTATTCAAACCTATCATTTCAGCCCATAGCGATTTTTCCCTATTCTAAAGTCCGTTCGAGTATGTATCATTTCAACCCATAGTGATTTCTAATCTACAGGGAACTTGCAGTGTGATAAACAGATATAAATGAACAGTTAACAAAATATATAAATAACAGATGATATGACATGAAATTTAACAGGTTTAACATCATATAAAAAAAATCACATGGTAGTTATAACATCATATTTAATTCTACACATCCAGTTGTTGTTGTTTCACAACTGCATAAGTATAAATGTCGTGTGAGCTTTACTCACCTTTTTGTGCTGGAGATTGCAATACAAATAACACAACGGATTCCAGAAGGCACAATGACACAACAATAGGCTCAAGTGAGAAGAGATCTAAGCTTAGAACTTGTGTTACAACCCAAAACAAAACAAAATAAAATTACAATTCAATACAACATTGAATATGAATAACTTTGAAATAAAAAGAGATACGAATACACAGTCTTTTTCCTTGCCTTCTACACTTGCTAGCATGGCTTAGGGAATGTTTTGGATCAGGTTTGGACATACTTTGGTTCAGGTTTGGGTCCTATAAGGCATGGCTACAAGGTATTGAAGTGGTGGAGGGGTTACTATGCATGAATATGAAGAGGCTTATACAAATAGTGAGTTTTTGGTTCATTTTGGGCTAGGCTACATGGATCTATGGCTCGGATATGGCATGTTTCAGATCTGTACAGAGGATTGAGGTGATGGTTAGGGGTGTGTCAAGGTGTTGGTGGAGCAATAGGAGGTGGCCAAGGTCATCTAAGGTGATGGTGATGAAGACTAGTTGGCTAGACATGCTTTTTAAGGAGTTTTAACATAGTTTTTGTGGATTTTGCATCATGGGATGGTCATGGCACTTGCTGGTCAGTGGAGGAAGGGTTTTGGTCGTGTATGATGTGGGGAAGGAAGTGGTGGTGGTCGGTGGAGGAGATGGTGGAGGTGTTAGGCCAAACAAAGCAAGAGAAGCAAGGCAAAAATCAAGCAAAACAAAGAAGAAGAAGTAGAAAAATGAGAGGAGGAAGAGAGGCCATTGCTTATTTTTCTTTGCTCAGATCTAAAATGGATGTGTATTATTGATGGAATGAGAAACTTTCATGTGAATAAGCAAAAGAAAAGGAACGGCTACAATAAATTGATGCACTGATTGAAAAAGAAACGGTGAAACGACTTTACGTTTCTTAGCTTTTAAAACCTTCCATACTTCCTTTTCTTTTAAATCAAGTAAAACAAAATAAAATTCAGCAAGTACATCAAAAACCGAAACAAAGTGAAATAAAATAAAATATATATAATTAAATTTAAAGAAAATATAAAAGAATTAAGGAAATTGCTTAAAAATTGAAAACAGGGTTCAAAAATTACAATTAAAACATCAATGGCTTTGGAAAAATATCTACTTCATTTTAAAAATATTCTAAAGAAATTTTTTGAAATAAAATAATTTATTTATCATTTATAAAATAAAATAAATAATTAAATTGGACAAAAATAGAAAAGAACTAAAGAAAATGTTTAAAAATTGAAAACAGGGCATGGAAATTACAAGAAAAATACTACTAGCTCTAGAAAAATTCCTACCTCATTTCAAAAATATTAAAAGACAAAAACATACATAAAATAACATATCAATACATATTACGATAAAATACGAAAAATTTATACTATTTAAAATAACAAAATTGCAGAATAAACAAATTGCACTCAATATTGAAATATACATAACTTTCACAATTTACATCCGTTTCCAACGTAACAAAAAGCAGCATTCTTAAAATTTTATGTACTTTCATAATAAAAGATAAAATTTAAATTTTCAAACTTTTAAAAATTTAAATTAAAAGTCAAAGTTTGACTATTTTGACCAAAAATTCACTTTTTGGAAAATATTCTTTTTAGTCATGCTTTGGAATGATAATTCATATCAAAACTAAAGTTTATCATTCAAAATAAATAAAATAAGTTTTTAAATCAAAAATTCAATTAAAATAATTAAAATATACAAAAAAATAAAAAAATAAAAAAATCACAAAATACAGGGTTGTTACATAAAAATACAAATATGTTCTTCCAACGTATTCTAACTTCTAGGTTCGACTAATATGGACTTTGATACCAAATGCAACAACCCACAACTTAATAGGCTCAAATTTCAACTAAATCAAAACCCAAGTCGATCGGGGATGAATCGTTGATTTTCGTAACCTGTAATAAACATAGGTATATCGGAGAGCTATCTGGATAAACTCAGAGTGAAGTAGAGAAATATAATAGAACATATATACCGGTTAAAGTTACTACCTTGAAATCAATCTTAGTCCTTGGATATTGTTATCCAACATTCTATCCCCGCTATATTGAACTGATTGCACGAGTTAGATCCGACTGTCATTAAGGTCATGATTCTAGAATGATGATTGTAGGGCCCAGAAGTCAAGTACAGATGGTCATATGATGTATGGATTGAATGGAATTAATTGATATGCAACATAGAATGTTCGATATATGAAGAATGGTCTGATGGATAGGAGGGACCAACATAAATTAGCTCATATGAGAAGGATCGGCATAGTTCGTAGAAGAGGGATCAGCGCACCTAAAAGCACAAGAGCATTTTCTTTTGGAAAACTATCCATATCTCAAGATCTACAAATCCAATCCCTGTGAAATTTGAAGAGTGAGATATATGGACCCTAGGGATCGCACATTAAAAGGACAATGCTAGAGGGATCGGCATGCATCCTTTGGAAGCGATCTGTGTTGAGCAGTGCGCAAGTAATTTAGAATCAATGATCAAGTAATAACTCGAGTTTTGGTGATCCAAATGATGTGAAAATTAGAGGTCAAACATGGTTTTGCATAAAGAAGCCACCATAGGGATCGCTCCTCAAAACTCAACCAAAGAAAAGATCGGTACCGATCCTTCCTCTTTTGGAATTGGGCCCAACGATCCCTTTAGTGGGCACATGTGGCTTGGAAGGTCCTTCGGTCAAAATTTTTAGAGAGATACATAGTCGTCTTCACCTATAAATACTGGCACGATGGGTCATTCTGAGGATTTTTACGCCGCTTGTTACTCTAGACTCTATTGTAATCAAGTATTTTCTATTTTCTACTATTGTAATTTGATTTATAAGTGATTAATAAAGGATAATCTCAAAAGTGGATGTAGGTATACAACGCCGAACCACTATAAATTTCTGTGACTCTGATTATAATTGATTCTTTGTTACTTGTTATTTCATCTACTCTGTTTAATTTTGTTTTTCTTCACTTACTTCTTTATAAAAAACTATTCTTGGGTGTTTGTGACCAATTTAGTTGCAAATATTTCGGTGATTTCACCAAGAAACTTGATTCTCAATTCATTGGGATCCCTTTATTGCTACTGGATTGGATAAATTCCCCAAATAAGATCTGTAGTTATCTTCAAGAAGTTTCTTATACTACTTAGATTTGTAGAAATCTATGCAAAGCAATTGATAATGGTGATAATCAGTAAATCTACTTCTCAGAACGTGGAAGGAAATGAGAATACTAGCATCCAGCAAGGAGACCCAAACAATCGACCAACTAATGTGAATGCTGAACCGATTGAAGTTTAAAATCCTACTGATTTTATTACAAGACCTAAATTTCATAATTTAATGAGAGAGCTGATGGAGAGCCATCGATAATTAAATCAACAAATTCAGACTAATATCAACTTAATGAACCAACTCAATCCGCAGCAGTGGTGGAAAGCTAGGAGTGACCCCACTCCTTGCCCGTCATCGGAGAGTTCTAGCTCATCAGACGAGTATCACAGGCATAGGCATCACATAATAGACGAATATCACATAGAAACTTTGGTGTGTCAACTGGCAGACCATCTTATTCTACAAGGATCGATCGGCGCCGATCCCTCCATAGATATTGGTACTAATCCCTTCACTAGAAGAGGGAATCCATCTATGCCCTATGGCAATCAAGTTGGAGCTACTATGGTTGGTTTGGATGTTAGAGTTCAATTAAATGTTAACCAAGCTCTTCCTCGGAATGAAGATGAAGTGAATTTACAAGATACACATCGGGAAGATGGTGAACCAAGAAGGCGTGAAATGGCCCACAGACATCGACCAAACCATTCACGTGAGGTGGAGCATGACCACCACTTGGCACAAACCATCCAAACACCAGACTTATCGACAATGGTTAGAAAGTTGGTGAGAGAGAGCCAGGGTTTGACTAACGATGATTGGGGAATCTCGAGAAGCTATATGTAACGTCCCTCCTTTTTGCACGCTTCAAATCGACACACATGCCAATTCAAAGCATACGGAGAGGGCGGATTGTTATGGGGTAAATAAGAAAAACAGAGAAGAAATAAAATAAAACAGAATCTCACAGTGGAAGGATAAAATATAATAATAAATATATAGTTCATAAAACTGTTTACAAAACAATTGATTCTTTTTTTATACAATAAATATCAGAGTTCACATACCAATAAATATCAATGCAGCGGAATTAAATGGTGTAGTGGAATAATAGTAGATGATAGTAATACAAATCTTCGTCTTCGTCCTCCAGAGCTAAACTTCAAATCCTGAAACGCTCGGACTGATACGAGCGAATTTATAAGACAAAACACTCGAGTCAGAACTAAAAGATCTTATGTAAGTTAAATTAACAGAAATGAATATGAGTGCAGTAACTCAAGAGATGCTCGAGATTTGCATCTACTAAGGATCCGTTAAGCTATTTACTATGTAGTATATTTCGCTATTAATATAGTGTCTAATTCTAAAATAAACTTACTTTTAAATAGCGTTAGGGCTTTACATTTTCCACCTAAACACAGTTATATATTCCCATAGTCTATACAGTACCATAATCCCCCCCGTACTAGGCGTCGTCAGAGGGCACTCCATAGGTATGGTACAAAATCAAAATCGTATAAGGCGCGCTAGGGTAGGTGACACGGCACAACTAGGCAATGCCAGGGTAGATATACCAATTACGCTTCCGGGTCGGTGGTAACGCATAGTCGCAGCTACCGCCCACCTCGAGCCACGCCCCCAAATAAAAATCAAAAGTGGCCACCGAATCAATCCAAGAGTCAAAGTATAATATCGAAGGGATGTGTCTGATCAAAGGTGCTACCTTATTGACCCGTCGATCGCTCCTGTTTTAGCCACCTTATGCCAACTCACGGCAGTTGGGTCCACATATTTACCTTACAGGAAACGCCGCCACCATCCTACTTCATGGAATCTCCACCGCGTACATGGTTGTTAAAGTGGTTTTCGGAGTTGGCAGAGAGTATGACAACTTCCGATCCCGGTCTCTTCAACAACCAAACGTTATTATAACACCGCGGTCTTTAAAAATGTTTATACTTTCAAAACCAGAATATAATTATCCATTTCAAAACCCATGAATACGATATCATTTCCTTTTAAACCCAAATAAATGTGATATCATTTTATTTCAAATATATTTCCTTTCCAAAATCATGCTACTTTTAAAATTTATAATACCTCGAAACCAAATATTTGAATTTTAACTTTCAACATAATACTTCGAAATCCATAGTTTTAAAACCATAACTTTCAAACTTAAATGATTTAGATATTCAACAGTATATAAAATAAATCAGTTGAATTTAAAATTTCTTTAAAAGTAAATAAGTTCCACGCCTTCACAATTTTATTCACTTTAAATTCAGTCTAAACCCATAACTTTTAGATTCACTTTCAGTTTGAATAAAACACTTTGATTTCAATATTTTCAAACTTTGAGTATTAAATGAATTTCAAAACTGAGGTTGGGAATTTCAAATCAACATTTCATTTTCCTGTTATTTAGTTTGAAAGGTTTACATGATAAATCCATAACTATTTAAAATAAACTAAATTTATTAACACTAAATTTTTTTCCTTTCATTTATTTATACTAGAATTATTCATTAAATCCCGTTATAAATATCATACCTTAAAATTTCCAATTTTAGTAAGTTAACATCACTTATGGAGTTAATTTTTCAAATAAGCTCAATTCCAATTAAATTTCCAATTTATCTTTCAATCTTGATTGATTTGAATCGTTTAAAACTCTATATATATAGACAAGATCTTAAACTTGTACTTACTCATATAATATAAATTATCAAATGCCATTTTCAACTTACTCATTTTTATTTAACAGATTTATGCATAGCTTAAATTCAACAATTTAACTATGTATGTATAAAATATTTTTATATCATATCCAAATTTAATATTTATTAAACTGTATCATATCCAAACCATAAAAATCATTTCAAAAATAATTTAATACATATGCCGCGGTGCCTGTATAAAATTTTCTATCCTATGGTCAAGTGATACGGATATTTATCATTTCAATCCGCAATTTAAAATAAAAACTTGCGGTTGTATATCATTTCAAGCCGCAATCCCGAATGAATGAAAATGCATAATAATTTGCTGTTTATACAATATAAAATATAGCATCCATTCATCCAAATATCAATAATCAACCATTTATTACAATCATCATCCAATTTAAACAAACATCAATATAGAGCATATGAAATATAATAGGTAAAATGACAGTTATTAACAAACAGTTTATATGCAACAATAAATTTATTTAACTGTTTAACTATCAGTTTAAATGAAAAATAAATAAATTTTAACTGTCAATTTATATGCAATAATAAAATTAATTAACATTTATATTAAATAAATGCGATTTAACTAAGATGATGAATAAAATATGCGAAACAGTCATAAATAAATTTCTACTCATATCTCAAGTAAATTTAACAAACATAAGAAATTTTAGAAGTTGTGAGTGGGTTAAAACACTCACCTTTTGGATTTAAATTGAATTAAAATCCAATTTAAACCCAAAAATTCAACAGCCTCAGAATCTGCCCAAACTAGCGTCGAAATGTCATAAATCTCAATACGATCCTTCAAAAAAAATCGTGCGTAAACTGTAACGACCCAGAATTTTTAGTAATTAAAATTTGAATATTTAATTAATTTTAAATATTAATAAGTGAATATATAAGTCGAATAAAATTTATTTCGAATAATTGGATTTAATCGGATAATTAAATCAATAATTTAATATGTTAAATTATGGAAATAATTGAAAATCGAGTTAAATATGATTGAAAATGATTTGTAAAATTTTATTTTATCATATTAAAGTTAGAACGATATTTTAGAACTTTTAAAATCGAATTAAAAGTTAATTTGTGAAAATTGAATATTTTAATATTTAAATCGACTAGTGAAAAATAGTCAATTTTTGAACAGTCTCAGAATTGGACGAAACTAGTTCCATTGGATCCGTAATAGTTAGTTATTACCGGATTTCAATTTTCGTGTCAATCGGAGTTATCGTTTGATCGTGGCAGCTCGAAACGCATCGAATTATTTTTAATATTAATTTGGCGAGTTAAAATAGCCATTTTTCAAACAGTGTCGGATTTCGACGAAACCAGTTTCAGCGGATCCGTAATGTGATATTATTGTAAGGTTTACAATTTCGTGTCAATTGGATTTACCGTTTGTCCGGTACAATTTAAAACGCCTAGAAAATCGTTTAAATCGGTTTAATTTAAATTTATCGTTTGTTGCCATAACTCGCACAGATGTCCGAATTAGCTTCCGAACCTGTTCCATTGTGTCCGGAACGCGGGGTAAACCCTAGAAACGCTGGTTACGGCGCGTGAATCGGAGTTTGGAATTTCCGGATGAATAGTGTTCGTTCAAAACTCTATAAATAGCCCACCATTCTCACAAATAAAATAAAAAAATAAAACCCTAAACCTAAAACCCTAGCCGCCACCCCCATTTTCTATGGCCAGAAACTTCTCTCCTTCCTCCCTCGATTCTCCAAATCCATCAGCAATTAGACGAAACTTCCAACTACAAAGAGGTAGAGCATGAAGAGAACTACATGATCAACGGTTATGATCGCGTTTGGAGCCATGGATCGACGTGGGGAGGGGTTTGAAGGAGGCGCGTTCGGCCTCGAACTGCGTGCAAATGGGGGGGCCGCACGTGACCGCACTTGGGGCGGTGGTGGAGTCGAGCGTTGGCTTCAAGATGATGGTCTCTGATCGTGATATAGGCGAGTGATTTTCGAACGAAGGCTAACCCTAGTGCGGCCTTGTATGGGTTTTCACGATGCTGGAACGTTGGAGGAAGAAGCTTCAACTATCGGCCAGATTTTCATCTCCAGAACGTGCGGCCCTGATTTGTTTTTAGGTTAAAGAAATTAAATTAGATTGTTAATTAATTATATTGAAATTTGTATGATGTTTAAAAATGTATAACTTTCTCATGCGAGATCGAAAAATTACGAAACAAGCGGCGTTGGATTCGTTTTGACGAGCTCTACGCTGTGAAGCTAATTTGGGAGCGATTGGAAATAGTGAAAATTTCGGGTATAATTAAACGCGTGTTTAATTATATTCGAAATAAAAGCTGAAACGAAATTGAAATCAAGGTGAGAACTTCTCACTCAATCGAATCAGTTTCGATTTTATTTTTAATAGTTAAATTTAAAATATTTGAATGCATGTTTGAATGATGATTGATATCTATTGATTGTTAAAATAGACATTATACGCCGTTAGTAAGCGGATGTTATTTATTAAAAACATATACCGCGAATATTTCATAAACAGTGAAATTGGTATTATATATGATAGCAATATATATATATTGGCATATGTATATATTGGAGTTATTGATTTCCCGCATTGTATAGCGGATGAGACCCTATTGTGCCGTCTATTAAGCGGATAATATTTTAAGTCCCATATACCGCGATAATTCCGTACTGGAGCGGAATTGGTATTGTGCTAATGTTTTTGGATGCAGGAAACAGGTTGGAGGGATCCAACCGGATTCCTCAACAGTTTTTATTTTTGATTTCAGATATTTTGATATTTGATGGACTATCATATACGATATATGATGTCGTTGTTGTCGTGATTGACTATTTGGTGTGTAGCATCATTGGACCAAATTTGGAATGTTAAAAGGATTTAAAAGTGATTTTTGAAAATATACTATATATTTGGAATCAATCCATTTAAAATAAATAAACGTAAAATTTTAATGTTATAAAAATTATGATTTTGAGAAATACGATTAAAGATTTATTTTTGAAAATATGAGGTTAATGGTTTTATAAAATAGTTAAATTGGGATGTTAGAATTTATTGTGAAAAGTTTAAATATAGGATTTATAAAATTTAATTATTTTATGAATCAAAATAGTGAAATAATAAAGGAGATTAAAGATGTTTTAAAGAATAATATAAATTGATTTATATTAAGAGATTTATAAATGGATATTTATAAATTGAAATATTGACATTATAAAACGAGTTTTTATAAGTGTTTGAATGAAGTGAAAATGGATTGCATAAGTGAATGGAAATTATAAAATTATAAATGGTGAAGTTATAAATGAAATTTATAAATAGTAAGATTTATAAATTTTGTGAAGTTATTAAAGAATATATTTGGATAAATAATTGAATCTTATAAGTTATAAGATTTATAATTATGAAGTTTAAAAGAATGATTTTGTAAATAATCGTTTTATAAGTATTTAACTTATAATATGGACTTTTGGTTCATAATTGAGATATAAAGTGAATAGGTTAATAAAGAAACTTTATAAAGAAAGAAGTTATAAAACAAATAGAAATGGAGTTTATGAACGTTGTTTTATAAATTCGAAAACGACTTATTTTAAGAAGTAAATTGTTGAAACCTATTAATGGAGTTATATTCACATTTTTAAGACTGTGAATAATCCTTTAAAATGAAAGAATAGAAATGATGAAATTTGTTAACGTAGTATATTCACGTTTTTGAATGGTGAATAATATGTTAAAGAAATTGTTTTGAATGTGATGTTTTAAATTGAATTAAAACGATCTAACGATGTTTTAAGATATGTTGAGATTCGAAACCATAGATTTCAACATTGATTGTTGAAATAGACGTTTTCGAGAAATAAAAGGAAATGGTGGACTATAACACTGTTGTTATAGTAAATGATTTCCGAAAGGAAATGTTTTGTATAGTATTGGGATTTATATATCTATTTTAATTCGAATCCCTATATTAGTGATTTTGGGTTGTCGTAACGATGTTTTACGCAACATTCGTTTTGGCCCAAATAAATATGTTTAAGAGAATGATTTCCTTAAAGAATGAAATATATACTTAATCTCGATTTAAGTATATTGAATATTTTCTAAGTGTTGAAAATAAATAAAATTTGTGAATTACTTATTAAATAAGTATGGAAATGTTTTCCAATATAAAGTGAATACTTTGAGAATTTATCTTTTTGAAGATAAATTGAAATGAATAATTGAAATCGTATATGCATGAATATTTTGAAATATAAATTCATTATGGAATTTATAAATGAAAAGAAGAATTTGTTTAAAAATAAATATTGATTTAGTTTTGAAGTATTGAAAATAATATATCTTGTAAAGATATTTTGGAAAATAAATAATTTGGAAAATTATTTGGAATCTGGTGATGTTGTGCATATCCATTGATAGTTCAATAACCGACTATCAATATTTCCCTATGAATGGGTATTTGATGTGATTTGTTTGAATTTGAATGCCACACTTATTTTTGAATAAGCGCTCACTATTCGGGTTAACCGGGAAAGGACCATGGGGTCGTATAACCCATTCCGAATATGTGATACGTCGTTATGAATTGCATTTGAAGATCGGTGTTGAAGACCCGGTATTTGCGAGAGCGATAGGATGACCTGTCGATTGTCTCTGCACTGAGTTGCAACGGTATAGAGACTCTCTAAGTGATGGGAAATCCGATCAGGATTGTGAATATCCGGATTGCAAGGACTTCTTTGTAAGTGCCTTCGGTTTTGTTCGAGCCCGGAACAGACTTGTATGGATTGTATGTCTGACGTTACAAATTGAGATATAAAGCAGATTTCTTTCAAATATATTTCTGTTGGTGGCGGAGAATTTATTCTCTTAGCTTAACACCCTTCTCTGAGACGTACGAGCTCAGAGGTTATGTAGTTGAATGTTATCAGCGATATATTCCCAATTTGGTAATGTGACATGCTGAGTGTTGCTGTAAATGATCATTTTGTTGATTATTTGTGATAGGATTGTTTATTTGATCGTCTATCCTGGTGATCATTTCTATAATCATTTGTTGACCCAAAGCATGGCTTTTGTATAAAGTATGTTTTGTGGACGTGACTTCGTCGAGCCTCACACCCCGTGAATGGTCAAAACAGGAAAGATGCAGCAAGGTTATGAGGGGTAGCGCCCTTTAGGATATGTGCATTTCCTTCTGGAAAAGGGTGGTATCATGGTATGGAGCCCAGATACTTACTCATGTTGAAAACACTTTATGATTGTGTGAATTGATTACGAGCGCTCGGTTGAAAGGTCCCAAAGGACCGGGGGATGGCATATTCGGTCAGTTGTTACTCAGTTAGGGGTAACCCGGCCTTGTGTTGGTAGAGATCCGGTTTGGTTCTCGGGGATGTCCATCCAGAGGCATTCTCATGTGGCAATGGTAAGTTCCTTGGCCTGATCATTCGTTGGAAATCCAAAGAAACAATACGAGACTTGTACGGTTTTAGTTGTAGAACCTGCCATCTAATATGGTAGCTATTAGTAGGCATAATATAATGGTACCTATGCTGGCTAAGATTTATATTCTACTTTCGAAATGATTTTTTCCTACACTATGCACTAATAATAATATCAAATGTTTCTTTTTAATGCGTATCAAGCATCTTTGACTAACATAAGAAGAAATCTCCTCCAAGTCTGCGTTTGCATTGTGTGTGTGGCGGAAGATCTTATGGTAGTCTCATTTTTAAAAGCATTGCGAATTGACTTTAAAAATATTCCTCTATTTTGATTTCAAAGATAAATAAACTGTTTTGAGTTCTCACACCAGTCACATGACTGACTCGGAGTTTATTGTTTTCCTTCCTAAACTCTGGGTGCCCACCAATTTCCACACGGGCAGTCAAGAGTTAGGTTTATCAGGATATTCTGGATATTCTGGAGTTGCTGGAGGCAAGCTGGATGGCATGGCGTATTACTAGTATATAGTATTTCTTTTTCCGCTGCACTGTTTGTTGTTGTATGATGTTGTACACTCTGATGATATGATGTAATGAAATGTAATGTATAAAATGTAATAACTGATATAGTTCTTTGTTTAAAGATTATTCATTTATTATTATATGTTGTTCCACTGCGAATTGTGAGATTCTGTTATTGTTCTGATTGTTTTCTGTTCCGTTCTATTTTCTATTTTCTATATTCTCCCTATTTTCTTTTCCCTCTATTCTATTATCTTCTTTTCTTCTCTTCTTCTATCTTTTTCTTTTTCTTAAACCATAACATTTCGGGTTTCCGGCCTTCGATTTCTCCGCAGTCGATAAAGTGAGTATCGATGTTGAATTTTCGAAAGTCGAAATATTCCGGGACGTTACATTTGGTATCAGAGCATATGGTTAAGCGACAACCATGGTTCTGTTGGGTATTTTCATTAGAGATAGAGTCAGTAGTGCTCTAGAATGAGTTTGAGTGTAATAATAGCTATGAGAGCGTATTTGTTAGTGAATATATAAAAATTGTTTTGTATTGTGTTGACCTATCGGTTGATTGTTTATAGATTTCGGTCGATGTAGTTTAGCTAACTATCGTAGAAAGGGGTTTCTAAACTCTTAAACAAGATAAACCGACACAATATTGTTTTAAATTGGGTAAATGAAATAATTTTACCTTGAGTATATTTTATATATAAAGAAATAATTTTTTCAGAATTATTAAAGTATATATAAGTAGATTGTTTGATTGTTTAGTTGTTTGAATAATCTAAATTGAAGAATAATTGTATAAGCAAAAGAATTATAAAAATTTAATTATAATTAAAGTGATTTACAATTGTGAAATAAACTTATATATATGAGAAGTGAAACTATATGAATGTATTTATGAATATGAGTTGTAAATAAAAATGAATATAAGTGTTAATTCATTAGAATCTAATGTTATTGGAAAGTTGAATAGTTGAATGAAAATCAATTTAATTAAACCAATTGATAAGCAAAGGAATTTGGTTGTAACTAATATACATTGGTTGTTATATGATTGTTAGTTGATTGATTGCATATAATTCATTAAGGGTTAATGAAATTGGAAGCTAAAGTAATTGGAATTCAATTGGAAGTTAAGTGAATCTTAAATAGAATTGAATTTGAATTGGAAGTAAACCAACTTGAATAAGAATTAGTGAATATAAACTAATCGAAAATGAATGTTAGTAAGAACATCCACTGTTAATGAATCAAATGTGATTTAAATTGAAAACCATTTCATTAAATATTAATGAGAATATGAATGAATATTTATTGGTTATGAATGATAGTTGGTTGATGTTTGCATTTGTTGCTTTAGTTTCATTTGCTATGTTGGCATATATAGTTATTATGTTGCTATATGATGTATGTTGATATTATTTTCATATATACATGTTCTCATGTTGTTTGTTGAGTGTTTAGTAGGTGCGGATCGCGTTTGCTTCGCATTTGGAGCTCGCTTTCACGCTATATTAGCCGTATATACTTGCTAATAAAATATAAGGTACATATCTCGGATTACATACCGTACTTTTATACTTTTTCCCTGCGGGATGCCTCATTACTTGATGAGATGTATATTTGTGATATATATACTGTCATTTTTTTCGGATCGAGCCGCGCAAAGGAGACTATGGCGAATTTTTTCGGAAATTTAAGGCGTTAGAAAAAATTTGAGAAAATTGGAAATTTTTTGAAAACTTTAACTTTGATTTTGGAATTGAAAGTTAAACAATAGTAGTTGTTTTTGAAAAGATAACTAAGTATGATTTGAAAACTTAGTAAAGATATTGTAAGAAGTTTAACTATGGATTTTGGGAAAATTAATAGATTCTGTAACTTTTCTTACTTGTTAATTTCGAGGACGAAATTCTTTTAAGGGGGGAAGATTGTAACGACCCAGAATTTTTAGTAATTAAAATTTGAATATTTAATTAATTTTAAATATTAATAAGTGAATATATAAGTCGAATAAAATTTATTTCGAATAATTGGATTTAATCGGATAATTAAATCAATAATTTAATATGTTAAATTATGGAAATAATTGAAAATCGAGTTAAATATGATTGAAAATGATTTGTAAAATTTTATTTTATCATATTAAAGTTAGAACGATATTTTAGAACTTTTAAAATCGAATTAAAAGTTAATTTGTGAAAATTGAATATTTTAATATTTAAATCGACTAGTGAAAAATAGTCAATTTTTGAACAGTCTCAGAATTGGACGAAACTAGTTCCATTGGATCCGTAATAGTTAGTTATTACCGGATTTCAATTTTCGTGTCAATCGGAGTTATCGTTTGATCGTGGCAGCTCGAAACGCATCGAATTATTTTTAATATTAATTTGGCGAGTTAAAATAGCCATTTTTCAAACAGTGTCGGATTTCGACGAAACCAGTTTCATCGGATCCGTAATGTGATATTATTGTAAGGTTTAAAATTTCGTGTCAATTGGATTTACCGTTTGTCCGGTACAATTTAAAACGCCTAGAAAATCGTTTAAATCGGTTTAATTTAAATTTATCGTTTGTTGCCATAACTCGCACAGATGTCCGAATTAGCTTCCGAAACCTGTTCCATTGTGTCCGGAACGCGGGGTAAACCCTAGAAACGCTGGTTACGGCGCGTGAATCGGAGTTTGGAATTTTCGGATGAATAGTGTTCGTTCAAAACTCTATAAATAGCCCACCATTCTCACAAATAAAATAAAAAAATAAAACCCTAAACCTAAAACCCTAGCCGCCACCCCCATTTTCTATGGCCAGAAACTTCTCTCCTTCCTCCCTCGTTTACTTCAAATCCATCAGCAATTAGACGAAACTTCCAACTACAAAGAGGTAGAGCATGAAGAGAACTACAAGATCAACGGTTATGATCGCGTTTGGAGCCATGGATCGACGTGGGGAGGGGTTTGAAGGAGGCGCGTTCGGCCTCGAACTGCGTGCAGATGGGGGGGGGGGGGGCAGCACGTGACCGCACTTGGGGCGGTGGTGGAGTCGAGCGTTGGCTTCAAGATGATGGTCTCTGATCGTGATATAGGCGAGTGATTTTCGAACGAAGGCTAACCCTAGTGCGGCCTTGTATGGGTTTTCACGATGCTGGAACGTTGGAGGAAGAAGCTTCAACTATCGGCCAGGTTTTCATCTCCAGAACGTGCGGCCCTGATTTATTTTTAGGTTAAAGAAATTAAATTAGATTGTTAATTAATTATATTGAAATTTGTATGATGTTTAAAAATGTATAACTTTCTCATGCGAGGTCGAAAAATTACGAAACAAGCGGCGTTGGATTCGTTTTGACGAGCTCTACGCTGTGAAGCTAATTTGGGAGCGATTGGAAATAGTGAAAATTTCGGGTATAATTAAACGCGTGTTTAATTATATTCGAAATAAAAGCTGAAACGAAATTGAAATCAAGGTGAGAACTTCTCACTCAATCAAATCAGTTTCGATTTTATTTTTAATAGTTAAATTTAAAATATTCGAATGCATGTTTGAATGATGATTGATATCTATTGATTGTTAAAATAGACATTATACGCCGTTAGTAAGCGGATGTTATTTATTAAAAACATATACCGCGAATATTTCATAAACAGTGAAATTGGTATTATATATGATAGCAATATATATATATTGGCATATGTATATATTGGAGTTATTGATTTCCCGCATTGTATAGCGGATGAGACCCTATTGCGCCGTCTATTAAGCGGATAATATTTTAAATCCCATATACCGCGATAATTCCGTACTGGAGCGGAATTGGTATTGTGCAAATGTTTTTGGATGCAGGAAAACAGGTTGGAGGGATCCAACCGGATTCCTCAACAGTTTTTATTTTTGATTTCAGATATTTTGATATTTGATGGACTATCATATACGATATATGATGTCGTTGTTGTCGTGATTGACTATTTGGTGTGTAGCATCATTGGACCAAATTTGGAATGTTAAAAGGATTTAAAAGTGATTTTTGAAAATATACTATATATTTGGAATCGATCCATTTAAAATAAATAAACGTAAAATTTTAATGTTATAAAAATTATGATTTTGAGAAATACGATTAAAGATTTATTTTTGAAAATATGAGGTTAATGGTTTTATAAAATAGATAAATTGGGATGTTAGAATTTATTGTGAAAAGTTTAAATATAGGATTTATAAAATTTAATTATTTTATGAATCAAAATAGTGAAATAATAAAGGAGATTAAAGATGTTTTAAAGAATAATATAAATTGATTTATATTAAGAGATTTATAAATGGATATTTATAAATTGAAATATTGACATTATAAAACGAGTTTTTATAAGTGTTTGAATGAAGTGAAAATGGATTGCATAAGTGAATGGAAATTATAAAATTATAAATGGTGAAGTTATAAATGAAATTTATAAATAGTAAGATTTATAAATTTTGTGAAGTTATTAAAGAATATATTTGGATAAATAATTGAATCTTATAAGTTATAAGATTTATAATTATGAAGTTTAAAAGAACGATTTTGTAAATAATCGTTTTATAAGTATTTAACTTATAATATGGACTTTTGGTTCATAATTGAGATATAAAGTGAATACGTTAATAAAGAAACTTTATAAAGAAAGAAGTTATAAAACAAATAGAAATGGAGTTTATGAACGTTGTCTTATAAATTCGAAAACGACTTATTTTAAGAAGTAAATTGTTGAAACCTATTAATGGAGTTATATTCACATTTTTGGACTGTGAATAATCCTTTAAAATGAAAGAATAGAAATGATGAAATTTGTTAACGTAGTATATTCACGTTTTTGAATAGTGAATAATATGTTAAAGAAATTGTTTTGAATGTGATGTTTTAAATTGAATTAAAACGATCTAACGATGTTTTAAGATATGTTGAGATTCGAAACCATAGATTTCAACATTGATTGTTGAAATAGACGTTTTCGAGAAATAAAAGGAAATGGTGGACTATAACACTGTTGTTATAGTAAATGATTTCCGAAAGGAAATGTTTTGTATAGTATTGGGATTTATATATCTATTTTAATTCGAATCCCTATATTAGTGATTTTGGGTTGTCGTAACGATGTTTTACGCAACATTCGTTTTGGCCCAAACAAATATGTTTAAGAGAATGATTTCCTTAAAGAATGAAATATATACTTAATCTCGATTTAAGTATATTGAATATTTTCTAAGTGTTGAAAATAAATAAAATTTGTGAATTACTTATTAAATAAGTATGGAAATGTTTTCCAATATAAAGTGAATACTTTGAGAATTTATCTTTTTGAAGATAAATTGAAATGAATAATTGAAATCGTATATGCATGAATATTTTGAAATATAAATTCATTATGGAATTTATAAATGAAAAGAAGAATTTGTTCAAAAATAAATATTGATTTATTTTTGAAGTATTGAAAATAATATATCTTGTAAAGATATTTTGGAAAATAAATAATTTGGAATCTGGTGATGTTGTGCATATCCATTGATAGTTCAATAACCGACTATCAATATTTCCCTATGAATGGGTATTTGATGTGATTTGTTTGAATTTGAATGCCACACTTATTTTTGAATAAGCGCTCACTATTCGGGTTAACCGGGAAAGGACCATGGGGTCGTATAACCCATTCCGAATATGTGATACGTCGTTATGAATTGCATTTGAAGATCGGTGTTGAAGACCCGGTATTTGCGAGAGCGATAGGATGACCTGTCGATTGTCTCTGCACTGAGTTGCAACGGTATAGAGACTCCCTAATTGATGGGAAATCCGATCAGGATTGTGAATATCCGGATTGCAAGGACTTCTTTGTAAGTGCCTTCGGTTTTGTTCGAGCCCGGAACAGACTTGTATGGATTGTATGTCTGACGTTACAAATTGAGATATAAAGCAGATTTCTTTCAAATATATTTCTGTTGGTGGCGGAGAATTTATTCTCTTAGCTTAACACCATTCTCTGAGACGTACGAGCTCAGAGGTTATGTAGTTGAATGTTATCAGCGATATATTCCCAATTTGGTAATGTGACATGCTGAGTGTTGCTGTAAATGATCATTGTGTTGATTATTTGTGATAGGATCGTTTATTTGATCGTCTATCCTGGTGATCATTTCTCTGATCATTTGTTGACCCAAAGCATGGCTTTTGTATAAAGTATGTTTTGTGGACGTGACTTCGTCGAGCCTCACACCCCGTGAATGGTCAAAACAGGAAAGATGCAGCAAGGTTATGAGGGGTAGCGCCCTTTAGGATATGTGCATTTCCTTCTGGAAAAGGGTGGTATCATGGTATGGAGCCCAGATACTTACTCATGTTGAAAACACTTTATGATTGTGTGAATTGATTACGAGCGCTCGGTTGAAAGGTCCCAAAGGACCGGGGGATGGCATATTCGGTCAGTTGTTACTCAGTTAGGGGTAACCCGGCCTTGTGTTGGTAGAGATCCGGTTTGGTTCTCGGGGATGTCCATCCAGAGGCATTCTCATGTGGCAATGGTAAGTTCCTTGGCCTGATCATTCGTTGGAAATCCAAAGAAACAATACGAGACTTGTACGGTTTTAGTTGTAGAATCTGCCATCTAATATGGTAGCTATTAGTAGGCATAATATAATGGTACCTACGCTGGCTAAGATTTATATTGTACTTTCGAAATGATTTTTTCCTACACTATGCACTAATAATAATATCAAATGTTTCTTTTTAATGCGTATCAAGCATCTTTGACTAACATAAGAAGAAATCTCCTCCAAGTCTGCGTTTGCATTGTGTGTGTGGCGGGAGGTCTTATGGTAGTCTCATTTTTAAAAGCATTGCGAATTGACTTTAAAAATATTCCTCTATTTTGATTTCAAAGATAAATAAACTGTTTTGAGTTCTCACACCAGTCACATGACTGACTCGGAGTTTATTGTTTTCCTTCCTAAACTCTGGGTGCCCACCAATTTCCACACGGGCAGTCAAGAGTTAGGTTTATCAGGATATTCTGGATATTCTGGAGTTGCTTGAGGCAAGCTGGATGGCATGGCGTATTACTAGTATATAGTATTTCTTTTTCCGCTGCACTGTTTGTTGTTGTATGATGTTGTACACTCTGATGATATGATGTAATGAAATGTAATGTATAAAATGTAATAACTGATATAGTTCTTTGTTTAAAGATTATTCATTTATTATTATATGTTGTTCCGCTGCGAATTGTGAGATTCTGTTATTGTTCTGATTGTTTTCTGTTCCGTTCTATTTTCTATTTTCTATATTCTCCCTATTTTCTTTTCCCTCTATTCTATTATCTTCTTTTCTTCTCTTCTTTTATCTTTTTCTTTTTCTTAAACCATAACATTTCGGGTTTCCGGCCTTCGATTTCTCGGCAGTCGATAAAGTGAGTATCGATGTTGAATTTTCGAAAGTCGAAATATTCCGGGACGTTACATAAATCGAACATTGTATGCGAAAGTTATTCAAGTTATAAGATGACCATTGCTATAATAAAGTGTATATATATAGTGATATTAAAATAAACAAAATAAATACCAAATTTCACGTTTTGGGATAAGGCGACCAGGGTACCTCCTAACAAGGTGGTAGCAAGGATTGGGTGAGGTGGAGAGGCTTTCACGCAACTCAAAGCTTCAAGAAGGATTAGGAAAAAGTGTTGCAAGCAGGTGAGGGAGAAAATGAAATAGGGTCATGTTTGCATAATGAAGTTCAGTGAGATTGGAAAATTGAAATGAGGCTAATGGAGGATGGAACCAATGAAATGAATGCTTCAGGTAGCAAAAATGAAAATTTATACATTTCAACCAAAGAGGTGGTAACGAATAAATATAAAGTAACAAATTGACCAGTTGTATTAAAACTTTGAGATCCAATTTCAAAACGTCTACTCCGCTAAATTAATTTCTATTAACCCTAATTATACACCTTATTAACACCCAATTAAATTTTATTAACACACATTAAATAAAATGTAACACTCCAATTAATGCCACTGGGGACCGCCGCTGCACACAATAAAAGATGAACCGGGACTGGCTGGAAGTTCAAATTTAACAACGGCTTTTTTCTCAGCGTGCAATCACGATTCAAAATATTAAATTTACTTTAAAATATAAGGTTAGCATTAAAATCACTTCTATACTGCCTCTGATTGTTATAAAATGAATGTAAAATATTGTTTCAAAATTCAAAATTTTCCTTTTTTATAAAATTTTACTTATCTTTAAAATGAAACGTTCATTTTATTTTTCTCAAACTGTTCTTTTATTTTCATTAAAAATGCTCTTTCTATTTAACCCAAAAATGTACGTTTCTTATATTAATTGCCATAAATTTCAATTAACTTCTCTTTCCTTTTAATTCAAAGATTCCTCATATGGATTAGATGTTGCAAATTCCACACTTTCAAAGCTTTAACTTCTATTTCAATTGTTTATAGATTATACATTAAATCTTCCAAAATTTCAATGAAATTAGCTTTCCATTTATTTTCAATACATTCTTCTTATGGTATAATTATTTTGTTTCATATCTATTATTCAATTCACTATTCTTAAACGGATAAAAAATTTCATTGAATTTGCAAACTATCATAATATTCTTACATTCCATCTAACTTTCTATTAACGTAAATATTAAGTGTTAAATTTCATTTATTTGGTTTTTAAATTCTTTTATTCACTCCATTATCACCAAGTAGATAAATTAGCATTGGTTAATGGTCTAATATATTGTTATTCTAAATTTTCAACTTAAACTCCATTAACGTAACATTTAACATTTTATTCCTATTAAATTGAAATAACCCAATTTCCAAAATTTCACTTCAAATAAATAAGCAACTCTTTATGTTTCTAAATCAATTACAATAGTTTAGCAATTGAAAGTTAATTGAAAGTTGCTAAATTTATCGATTTCAGAAATTCCCCTTTATATTTCTTAATCATTTGCAGAAGTTTAAACAAGTTTAGATGTACATTGGAAGTTGATAAATCTATCCATTTCAGTGTTAATTTCCTAATTTCATTAAATTTAGAAAATATAAGTTAAAACTTCATTTATTATTAAATTCAATATTACACTGGATGAAATCAACATTTGACTCAAAATCTATTATACAAATATTCTTAGATTCCATTTTAAATTTCTATTAACATAACATTTAGATGTTTGATTTCATTAAATTTCAGTTTATTGACCCGCTTAAATTTTATTCCTTTCATTTAATATCAACTGTCCATTCTATAAGGAAAAATTTACATTAGATTCATACTCATATAATGGCTTCAATTTCATCTAAATAAATATCTACAAAATGTTTAAATACTAAATCCATTTAATTCCAATTAATCCCTTTGATATATACATTAACTAAAAGCAAATTCACATATCAATTTAGTGTCAATTATTCCAGTAAATACAGTGTTCAAATGTCAGCTGCAATTAATACAATTGATTGCAAATTAATTCCGAATTTGATTTCTATTCGGTTACAACTTAATATTGAATCAATTTATTACTTAACCAACATAGTTAATATTATTTTAGATTTCATTACATTTATATTTTCCAAATTTTATTTTGGTCTCATTTCTTTTTATCACATTTATTATCCTAGTATGAATGGAATTTTACTTTGATTACATCTTATTTGAATTCAACATTCTTTACTTACCAATTTATTCCACATTAACTGTCATAATTTAGTGAATTAATTGAAATTGATTACAAATTAACTTAACAACCTAATAAAATAAGTAAAGTGCAATAAATATAGTCCTTTACTCTTAATTACACTTTTAGAGGTTCATTATTTACACCCCAACATTGTAATTACTTACATACATTGGTTTTACTCAATTAACATTTATTGCAACTTTTCCAAAATTTATTCAATATTTATTAGTTCTCTTATATTCACGTTTATGAGTAAATTGGTATTCCATTTAATCCATTAATTATTAACTCTAATTATTGCAGTTCATTGTCTAACATAAATTTTGAATCTATCTCCTAATCTTCACATTTCAATTAATTAACATCTTACAATAGTTTACAAAAAAAGGGATTGTACTAAAAAAAAAATATTTATTGTCCTGCATTACTTTATTACCTCCATTTACATTTACTTTCCATAAATCAATATTTAATTCCATTGATGAATTTAATACTTGCCCCTTTTTACTTATTTTTAACTTTATATCCAAATGCGACAATTTCCACTATTACAATTACTTGCAATATATAATTTAATTTGTAAATTTTAATTACCCTTGATACATCTAATTTCAACATTTGCTTTCATATAAATAAGTAAGATTTTTATTTCTTTCTAAATTTAAATTAAAATCTTATTAATTTAATTTATTTTAAACATCGAATTTATACGGGTCGTTACACTCTCCCCCACTTAAAACTTTTCGTCCCCGGAAAGGAAAAGAAGGGAAAATGAAGAACTAAGAAATCAATATACCTTATTCAACATTAACTTTATAAACAATTAAATTTATAAAATTAATTAATTTAGATAAAATATATCAATTTATAACCATTGATTTTTTTTATACTTAAATTACTAAAGTTTGGAAAACATTTTCAAAATAATTCTAAGTCCAAAAATTTACGAAATTTTTTGGCAGAGTCTCCTTTGCACGGAGAGGCTCGAGAGAAAATACAATATTAAATATAACAATATACAAAATATATTTTTCAAATTAATATATCCCTACACGGAAAAATATATAAAATAGCGCTATAAACCGAAATCCGAAACGTACCTATTATTCGGGCATTTTACGCTTAATTTATGGAACCAAAAGCAGTAGCAATTGCTTCCATAACCTGCATTTCACTTATAAAATCCAAAAGGGTTAACAATTTATATAAAGTGAAATATTTAAGTGGTTTCAATCACTAACACCAAATGAATACAACAACCAACAACTTCACAAACAACATATACAACAAATACAAAACAACCATTCAATCAAACAAACAAATAGTTGTTTGGGTTCGAAACTTTTAAATTGTACGGAATGAAGAATAAACTACTAGCGCATCATTTACTCAACAGTCTTAGATAAAACTAAATAGATTATTCATTCTCCCAAACCCAATTTTTAAAGTATCTTACCCAAACAACCATAACCAAACAACAACCAAATTTGAACAACAACTTTTTTTTTATCCTTATTAATTTCATTCATACATTTGTTGTTTAATTTCCCTTTTTTTTCTTTTTTTTCTCATACTACGTAAATTTTCCTTTTATAATTTACATTTATTTATAACAAACTTTTAATTTCATTTACTCATTCAATGTTTGTTTCATTTAATTTCCCTTATTACTTACAATTATTCATTTCCATTAACTCAGGTCATGCCAGTTCTTTTTATTTCATTATAATTATTCATTCATTTATTGCATGCCCTTATTTATTTACATTTGTTTATCAATAGTATTCATGTCCCATTTAATTTCTTAGTATTTCCATTTTATTTACTTAAGTTGAAAATCATCTATTTGAATTACTTACCTTTAATTATATTTACTTATAGTAAAATTTCAATTATAACTTAAGTTTATAACATTAAATTCTCATTTATAATAGCAAATTCATTGAATACTTCATTACCTACTTTTACTTGTATAATTTCCATTACATTTCTTATTAAACATTTCAACTTTTAATATTTGGTAAGTCATATATATGTTATTTAAGTGTGTAATTTGAAAGTGATACAAGTTTTTTTTCAATTCTTTTAATTAATTAATGGTTCAATAATTTCATCTTTGTTTTATAAGTTGCAATTTCAAATTACCTTTAATTTCATTCATAACCTAGCATTAAATCTCTATTTACTTTAAAGGTTTCAATTATTAATTACATACTTTCCAATTTACTAAAATAATTGAAACTATTATTTAATGAAAACTTAAGACTAAATACCGGGTTAAAATTTCAATTTATTTTAAAATAATAGATAAATATATTGTTACAACTTATATAACTCTAATTATATTTAAAACAATTCAAAATTTATATATTTTTCAAAAATGAATCAACAGTAAAACTACTACAGTGGCCTTTCCCCTTCGAAACTCGAAAATGAAAGTCGATGATGCGCCCGCCATCACCAAAATTATTTTCCAGCGACAGAGAAGAAAGTACAAAACTTATTTTCTCCAAAATCATCTTTATTAGAAAATACTTCTAAACAATATTATTATATTCCAAAATTTATTCGGAAGAAATTTCAAAATCCCGGAACTTAAGTTCTAAATTTTCAAATTTCATTTATTTTATTTTTCAATCTTATTTCTATTATTATTTATACACTTTATTGCCTAACAACCAATCTATTGCAGCCAAATATAGACATAATTTGAAAAAAAAAATTATATATAGAAAATATAATAGGCAAAATTATTTCATTCATCTATATTAAAACGAATATTATGTCGGTCTGTCCTATTAAGTGTTTAGAAATCCCTATTGATGTCATAGCGTCCCATGCATCAACCAGAATTTATAAATACAAAACGGAACAGATTAACACAATATTAAAACCTTTTTATAACACTAACAATTACGCTCTCTCATATATATACACTCAGCGACTCCCATAGGGTATTACTACCCTATTAGTAAAGAGTCAAACCCCACAAAGCTAAGGTTTATCGCTAAACCAAAGCTCTGATACCAAATGTAACGTCCCTCCCTTTTGGCACGCTTCAAATCGACACACGTGCCAATTCAAAGCATACGGAAGGCAGATTGTTATGGGGTAAATAAGAAAAACAGAGAAGAAATAAAATAAAACAGAATCTCACAGGGGAAGGATAAAATATAATAATAAATATACAGTTCATAAAACTGTTTACAAAACAATTGATTCTTTTTTTATACAATAAATATCAGAGTTCACATACCAATAAATATCAATGCAACGGAAATAAATAGTATAGTGGAATAATAGTAGATGATAGTAATACAAATCTTCATCTTCGTCCTCCAGAGCTAAACTTCAAATCCTGAAACGCTCGGACTGACACGAGCGAATTGAAAAGACAAAACACTCGAGTCAGAACTAAAAGATCTTATGTAAGTTAAATTAACAGAAATGAATATGAGTGCAGTAACTCAAGAGATGCTCAGGATTTACATCTCCTAAGGATCCGTTAAACTATTTACTACGTAGTATATTTCGCTATTAATATAGTGTCTAATTCTAAAATAAACTTACTTTTAAATAGCGTTAAGGCTTTACATTTTCCACCTTAACACAGTTATATATTCCCAGAGTCTATACAGTACCGTAATCTCCCCCGTACCGGGCGTCGTGAGAGGGCACTCCATAGGTATGGTACAAAACCAAAATCGTATAAGGCGTGCTAGGGTAGGTGACACGACACAACTAGGCAATGCCAGGGTAGATATACCAATTGCGCTTCCGGGTCGGTGGTAACGCATAGCCGCAGCTACCGCCCACCTCGAGCCACACCCCCAAATAAAAATCAAAAGTGGCCACCGAATCAATCCAAGAGTCAAAGTATAATATCGAAGGGATGTGTCCGATCAAAGGTGCTACCTTATTAACCCGTCGATCGCTCCTGTTTTAGCCACCTTATGCTAACTCACGAGAGTTGGGTCCACGTATTTACCTTACAGGAAACGCCGCCGCCATCCAACTTCATTATGGAATCTTCACCGCGTACACGGTTGTTAAAGTGGTTTTTGGAGTTGGCAGAGAGTATGACAACTTTCGATCCCGGTCTCTTCAACAACCAAACGTTACTATAACACCGCGGTCTTTAAAAATGTTTATACTTTCAAAACCAGAAGATAATTATCCATTTCAAAACCCATGAATACGATATCATTTCCTTTTAAACCCAAATAAATGTGATATCATTTTATTTCAAATATATTTCCTTTCCAAAATCATGCTACTTTTAAAATTTATAATACCTCGAAACCAAATATTTGAATTTTAACTTTCAACATAATACTTCGAAATCCATAGTTTTAAAACCATAACTTTCAAACTTAAATGGTTTGGATATTCAACATTATATAAAATAAATCAGTTGAATTTAAAATTTCTTTAAAAGTAAATAATTTCCATGCCTTCACAATTTTATTCACTTTAAATTCAGTCTAAACCCATAACTTTTAGATTCACTTTCAGTTTGAATAAAACACTTTGATTTCAATATTTTCGAACTTTGAGTATTAAATGAATTTCAAAACTGAGGTTGGGAATTTCAAATCAACGATTCATTTTCCTACTATTTAGTTTGAAAGGTTTACATGATAAATCCGTAACCATTTAAAATAAACTAAATTTATTAACACTAAAAATTTTCCTTCCATTTATTTATACTAGAATTATTCATTAAATCCCGTTATAAATATCATGCCTTAAAATTTCCAATTTTAGTAAGTTAACATCACTTATGGAGTTAATTTTTCAAATAAGCTCAATTCCAATTAAATTTTCAATTTATCTTTCAATCTTGATTGATTTGAATCGTTTAAAACTCTATATATATATATATACACACACAAGATCTTAAAATTGTACTTACTTGTATAATATAAATTATCAAATGCCATTTTTCAACTTATTCATTTTTATTTAACAGATTTATGCATAGCTTAAATTCAACAATTTAACTATGTATGTATAAAATATTTTTATATCATATCCAAATTTAATATTTATTAAACCGTATCATATCCAAATCATAAAAATCATTTCAAAAATAATATAGTATATATGCCGTGGTGCCTGTATAAAATTTTCTATCATACGGTCAAGTGATACGGATATTTATCATTTCAATCCGCAATTTAAAATAAAAATTTGCGGTTGTATATCATTTCAAGCCGCAATCTCGAATGAATGAAAATGCATAATAATTTGCAGTTTATACAATATAAAATATAACATCCATTCATCCAAATATCAATAATCAACCATTTATTACAATCATCATCCAATTTAAACAAACATCAATATAGAGCATATGAAATATAATAGGTAAAATGACAGTTATTAACTAACAGTTTATATGCAACAATAAATTTATTTAACTGTTTAACTATCAGTTTATATGCAAAATAAATAAATTTTAACTGTCAATTTATGCGCAATAATAAAATTAATTAACAGTTATATTAAATAAATGCGATTTAACTAAGATGATGAATAAAATATGCAAAACAGTCATAAATAAATTTCTACTCATATCTCAAATAAATTTAACAAACATAAGAAATTTTAGAAGTTGTGAGTGGGTTAAAACACTCACCTTTTGGATTAAAATTGAATTAAAATCCAATTTAAACCCAAAAATTCAACAGCCTCAGAATCTGCCCAAACTAGCGTCGAAATGTCATAAATCCCAATACGATCCTTAAAAAAAAATCGTGCGTAAATCGGACATTGTATGCGAAAGTTATTCAAGTTATAAGATGACCATTGCCATAATAAAGTGTATATATACAGTGATATTACAATAAACAAAATAAATACCAAATTTCATGTTTTGGGATAAGGCGACTAGGGTACCTGCTAACAAGGTGGTGGCAAGGATAGGGTGAGGTGGAGAGGCTTTCACGCAACTCAAAGCTTCAAGAAGGATTAGGAAAAAGTGTTGCAAGTATGTGAGGGAGAAAATGAAATAGGGTCATGTTTGCATAATGAAGTTCAGTGAGATTGGAAAATTGAAATGAGGCTAATGGAGGATGGAACCAATGAAATGAATGCTTCAGGTAGCAAAAATGAAAATTTATACATTTCAAACAAAGTGGTGGTGACGAATAAATATAAAGTAACAAATGGACCAGTTGTATTAAAACTTTGAGATCCAATTTCAAAACGTCTACTCTGCTAAATTAATTTCTATTAACCCTAATTATACACCTTATTAACAATCAATTAAATTTTATTAACACACATTAAATAAAATATAACACTCCAATTAATGCCACTGGGGACCGCCGCTGCACACAATAAAAGATGAACCGAGACTGGAAGTTCAAATTTAAAAACGCCGTTTTTCTTAGCGCGCAATCACGATTCAAAATATTAAATTTACTTTAAAATGTAAGGTTAGCATTAAAATCACTTCTATACTGCCTCTGATTGTTATAAAATGAATGTAAAATGTTTTTTCAAAATTCAAAATTTTCCTTTTTTATAAAATTTTACTTATCTTTAAAATGAAACGTTCATTTTATTTTTCTCAAACTGTTCTTTTATTTTCATTAAAAATGCTCTTTTTATTTAACCCAAAAATGTACGTTTCTTATATTAATTTCGATAAATTTCAATTAACTTCTCTTTCCTTTTAATTCAAAGATTCCTCATATGTATTAGATGTTGCAAATTCCACACTTTCAAAGCTTTAACTTCTATTTCAATTGTTTATAGATTATACATTAAATCTTCCAAAATTTTCAATGAAATTAGCTTTCCATTTATTTTCAATACATTCTTCTTATGGTATAATTATTTTGTTTCATATCTATTATTCAATTCACTATTCTTAAACGGATAAAACTTTTCACTGAATTTGCAAACTATCATAATATTCTTACATTCCATCTAACTTTCTATTAACGTAAAAGTTAAGTGTTAAATTTCATTTATTTGGTTTTTAAATTATTTTATTCACTCCATTATCACCAAGTAGATAAATTAGCATTGGTTAATGGTCTAATATATTGTTATTCTAAATTTTCAACTTAAACTCCATTAGCGTAACATTTAACATTTTATTCCCATTAAATTGAAATAACCCAATTTCCAAAATTTAACTTCAAATAAATAAGCAACTCTTTATGTTTCTAAATCAATTACAATAGTTTAACAATTGAAAGTTAATTGAAAGTTGCTAAATTTATCGATTTCAGAAATTCCCTTTTATCTTTCTTAATCATTTGCAGAAGTCTAAAAAAGTTTAGATGTACATTGGAAGTTGATAAATCTATCCATTTCAGTGTTAATTTCAAAATTTCATTAAATTTAGAAAATATAAGTTAAAACTTTAAATTAAATATTACACTTGATGAAATCAACGTTGGACTCAAAATCTATTATACAAATATTCTTAGATTCCATTTTAAATTTCTATTAACATAACATTTAGATGTTTGATTTCATTAAATTTCAATTTATTGACCCACTTAAATTTTATTCCTTTCATTTAATATCAATTGTCCATTCTATAAGTAAAAATTTACATTAGATTCATACTCATATAATGGCTTCAATTTCATCTAAATAAATATCTACAAAATCTTTAAATACTAAATCCATTTAATTGCAATTAATCCCTTTGATATATACATTAACTAAAAGCAAATTCACATATCAATTTAGTATCAATTATTCCAGTAAATACATTGTTCAAATGTCAGTTGCAATTAATCCAATTGATTGCAAATTAATTCCGAATTTGATTTCTATTCGGTCACAACTTAATATTGAATCAATTTATTACTTAACCAACATAGTTAATATTATTTTAGATTTCATTACATTTATATTTTCCAAATTTTATTTTGGTCTCATTTCTTTTTATCACATTTATTATCCTAATATGAATGGAATTTTACTTTGGTTACATCTTATTTGAATTCAACATTCTTTACTTACCAATTTATTCCACATTAACTGCCATAATTTAGTGAATTAATTGAAATTGATTACAAATTAACTTAACAACCTAATAAAATAAGTAACGTACAATAAATATACTCCTTAACTCTTAATTACACTTTTAGAGGTTCATTATTTACACCCCAACATTGTAATTACTTACATACACTGGTTTTACTCAATTAACATTTATTGCAACTATTCCAAAATTTATTCAATATTTATTAGTTCTCTTATATTCACATTTATGAGTAAATTGGTATTCCATTTAATCCATTAATTATTAACTCTAATTATTGCAATTCATTGTCTAACATAAAATTTGAATCTATCTCCTAATCTTCACATTTCAATTAATTAACATCTTACAATAGTTTACAAAAAAAGGGATTGTACTAAAAAAATATTTATTGTCCTGCATTACTTTATTACCTCCATTTACATTTACTTTCCATAAATCAATATTTAATTCCATTGACGAATTCAATACTTGCTCCTTTTTACTTATTTTTAACGTTATATCCAAATGCGACAATTTCCACTATTACAATTACTTGCAATATATAATTTAATTTGTAAATTTTAATTACCCTTGATACATCTAATTTCAACATTTGCTTTCATATAAATAAATAAGATTTTTATTTCTTTCTAAATTTAAATTAAAATCTTATTAATTTAATTCATTTTAAACATCGAATTTATACGGGTCGTTACACTAATAATGTTCTACATACAGAGTATCTGAGGAGGTTCAACATGCCATCGATGCCCGCCTATGAAGGAAAAACTGACCCTGGGCAATATATTATGAGATACGAATGGCTAATGGATTTTGCACGAGCGGATGATGCGACCAAATGTAGATGCTTTCCCATAACTCTCTTTAGGGTAACAACGATGTGGTTCACAAGATTACCTCCACGATCAGTTTTAAGATTCGATGATTTGGCAACAAAGTTTTTGAAATAGTTCCGGATGCATGCAACTCGTCCCAAGGATGTGATGTCCCTGTCTAGTGTGATTCAGGATCCAGGAGAATCGTTGAAGGATTATTTAAAGAGATTTCATACAACCGTTACGAAAATTAGTAATCCGAATGACGATGAGATTTTGATGGCTGTGACAAGAGGGATAGATCTAGAATCTAATTTCGAAAATTGGTTATCTGGTAAGCCACCTACAAAGTTAGAGTGTATTTACATAAAGGCGGCTCAGTATTTGAGAAAGGAGTAAGCCAAGTCCTCTAGAAAAAAAGCATTGTGGGAACAAGTGGAGAGGAAGTACAAAGTAACATAGTCTACCAGTCTGGTGATTGTTCAGAAAAAGTTTAAGTAAATGTCCAAAATAAGTCGAATTGGCAAAAGAAAGGTGGAGATAGCGGCTAAGAATGAAAGAGGGATTCTAGAAGAGGGAAGCCTAGAATTCCAATCTTTATACTTACACACCATTCAATACATCCTCGGAGGACCTCCCCCAGCAGATAAGAGTTGGTAAGAGATGGAGCGCTATGCTAGAGCGATTTGGCATATGAATTTTGAATATTGTTTGAATACATAAGATGGAGCTTTGGCAAAATAGTAACGTACAATGACATATGATATTGTGTTTATAAACAGAGATGCAGACAAGGTAAAGACATCGACGATCGATCCAATGGTCATTTCGGCCATGATCGACCCCATTTTGATGAGAAGAATATTGATTGATTGTGGAAGTTCAGTAAATATAATTTGCAAAAAGCCTATAATCAGATGAAAATGGAAGCAAATGATTTAAAACCATCTAAAGTCCACATACACGGTTTTAACGGTGTTGCAACTGAAGCTATTAATATGTGGAATTACCTGTGGAGTTAGAAGAAGGTGACCGTATGAGAGTGTGAATCTTGCCATTTGTTGTTTTGGATGTTGAGTCTTCTTACAATGTTTTTCTAAGTCGACCAGCCCTAGCCGAATTTCGAGCAGCTCTTGCTCCATGGTATTTGACTTTGAAGTTTTTAATAGGTAATGATGTAGGAATTTTTCACGGTGATCAGGCGATTGGATGTGCCTATTATGTAGCTGAGTTGAGGGATGCTCAGCGCAAAGAGAAAGGAATGGGTGTGGGTAAGACTGTCTGCATCTAAGCTACCGAAGATTGACAACTAGCGCCTGAGCCTTAGCTCAAGCGCCACAGTCAGTTCTATAGAGATATAGAGATGAGAGATGACGAGGAGGAGTCCAAAGAGACCAAGGCTACACCTGTTGAGCCAATGATTGATATCATGGTCAGCCACTGCGACCTGTCAACGATCCTAAAGATCGGATCATAGCTTAGCCCCCTGATGATGAAAGTACATGCTGGTTTTCTCCAAGCAAATCAAGATGTGTTCGCTTGGACTCACTTTGACATGTGTGGAATCTCAACTTCCATTTTGAGATATGCATTGAATACCAACCCGAGGCATATCCCGGTGAAGCAGAAAAGACGTGGCATGGATCTTGAGATCCGCCACTCTCAAAGAGGAGGTGGATAAACTCAAGGACAATAGGTTTATCCGCGACGCCCTCGACCCTAAGTAAGTATCTAATCCTGTATTTGTGAAAAAGGAAAATAGGAAATGGAGAACATGCATTGATTACTCAGATTTGAACAAGGCAGGTCCAAAATACAGTTTTCCCCTTCCGAAGATCAACCAGCTGGTGGACTCAACCAAGGGACACAAATCACTCTCTTCTATGGATGCATACTCGGGATATAACCAAATTCCGATGCATATTCTCGATAAAGAACACACCAGTTTCATTACTGATGTTGGATTATATTGCTATGTGATGATGCCATTTGGATTAAAGAATGCAGGAGCTACTTATCAGTGCTTAGTCAACAAGATGCTTAAAGATCGAACTGGAAAGACAATGGAAGTATATGTGGATGATATGCTCATGAAGTCACGACAAAGCGACCACATAAAAGACATGGTGGGAATGTTCAACATCCTTTAACATTACAAGATGAAAATTAATCCTTCGAAGTGTTCTTTTGGTGTTGTATCGGGAAAATTCTTAGGCTTTATTGTTAAGGCCCATGGAATAGAAGCTAATCCAAAGAAGATTCAGGCTATCCGCGATATCCAAGCGCCAAAGTCCATTAAACAAGTATAAAGTCAAAATGGGAAAGTTGCTGCCTCAAGTCGATTTATTTCCAGAGCTACCAATAAATGCATTCCTTTCTTTGACTTGATTAAGAAAGGGAAATGAAACTTTGAATGGACACAAGATTGTAAAGATGCATTTAAAGCTTTGGTGAATCATTTGGACAGACCTCCCATCTCGTCAAAGCCGATGGATCATGAAGACTTGTACATTTATTTGGCCGTTTCAGCACATGTTATAAGTGCCGCATTGCTTTACGAGGAGGATCGAATCTAGAGGCCAGTGTATTACGTCAGCGAATGATTGACGAAATCTGAAAGGAACTATCTGAAAATAGAGAAACTGGCATACTTCTTGCTGATTACATCATGAACGCTTCGCCCATACTTCCAGGCACACCCGATCAATGTTTACACTGACCAGCCATTGCGACAGGTCCTACAACGACCTAAAACGTTTGGGAAGTTACTCAAGTGGAATATCAAGCTCAATCAATTTGATTTCACTTATCTTCCTCGTAGGGCTATCTAGGGTCAGGCACTGGCAGACTTTATAGCAGAGTTCACTGCATAGGATGATTCCTCGAAGGGCAGTGAAATCCCTACCATATGGTGGAAATTGTATACCAATGGAGCATCCAATGACCATTGTTTTGGAGATGGAATTGTGCTTGTAACTCCCAAAGATCGGTTAATATGTTATGTTTTAAAGCTTGATTTTCCAACAACAAACAACGAAGCTGAGTACGAAGCTCTAATTGCTGGGGTAAAACTCGTTAGAGAACTAAGAATAAAATCTCTTGAAATATTTTGCGATTCACAGTTGGTAGTATACCTAGTCAAGGGAGATTATCAAGCTAAAGGACAATGGCTTACTCCATACCTTACCCAGGTTCAAGAGTTGTTGATTGAATTTGAATACTATAATATTTCGCATATTCCACGGGATCGAAACGGAAAGGCAGATTCTTTGGAAAAGTTTGCTAGCACCAGCGATGCGAGCAGATGAGCTTGGTTTCGGTTGAAGTATTAAATGCCCCGGTATAAACAAGATAGAAATCGATCGAGCACTGGAAGTGGAGCCTGAGAGGGAATCATGGATGACTCTGATCAAAGACTATTTGCTACATGGAGTCCTACCAGATCAAAGAAATGAAAAGCGACAAGTCCTTCGTAAAGCTTCATGATATGTCATGCAAGGAGGAATTATATACATGAAAGGTTTTCGGTTCCCCTACTCCGATGTGTCCCTTATGATAAGATAAAACGTGTCTTAAAAGAGGTTCATGAAGGGAATGTGCGACCACATTAGGGGCAAACTTTGGCAAAGAAAATACTCCGCTACGTGTATTATTAGCCAATTATCAATCGAGATGCCACTGACCATGCAAGATGATGCAATAAGTGCCAGATATATGCAAAAGTCCCAAGAGCTCCACCGATAGAAATCATGCAAATGTCAGCCTATGGCCATTTGCCATGTTGGGTATAAATGCTATCGGTTCCTTATCAATCTCTAAATGTCGCGCAAAGTACACTATCATCGTAGTTGATTACTTCACCAAGTGGGCCGAAGCAGAACGTTTAGCCATGATCACAACCAAAAAAGGTAATCAGCTCCATTATTCAAAACATCATACATCGTTTTGGTCTTCCATGAACTAGTATAACAGATAATGAGACTCGATTCGACAATGTTGAATTCAAAGACTTCTGTTGGAGGTATCATATTGAAAAGAGGTTTGCAGCAGTCATTCAACTTTAAGCGAAAATGGATAGGTTGAGCTACAAACAAACTCATAAAGTCCATTATGAAGAAACGTATGGAAAAGGATAGAGGCAACGGGTGAATGAACTCCCTACAGCACTGAGGTATTACAGGACCATCCACAAATCTGCAGCTGGCCATACTTCATTCGTCCTTGCTTACGGTTCCTAAGCCATCATTCCCATTAAGCTTGAAGTTCCTTCTCATCGAGTAACTTACTATGATCCCTAAAAGAATAAAGATCTCCTCTTGGAATCTCTTGATTTAGTAGATAAGAAGCACGAGAAAGCCGATCTGAGGACAGCTGCGCATCAACATTGAATCGCCTGATATTACAACATTAAAATCCAACTTAGAACCTTTGAAATCAGCGATCTCGTCCTAAAACGGGGTTTTCCTACCCCATCGCACATGAATCCAATCAAGGAAGGACTATATGTCATTGAACAGAGGCTTGGAGATGGAACTTTCAAGGTAGCGACTGTCGATGACATCACTCTCCCAAGGGCGTAGAATAGCGAGCATTTACGATGCTATTTCACTTAGTTTATTTATTTTTTCATTCAGTTTTATTTTCTTTTAGAATTCGCTTTAGTGTTTGATTTTCCAGATATGTAATAAGACAGATTATATCATTCCTTTCTGTTTAGTAAATAAAGTTTTGGACTTCCTTTATATTTATGTTTGTTATAGCATTATGTATTAATTACATAACGAAACTAATTGATGTCAATATGTCTGATTAAGTTCCCAGAGTTTGGTATTAATCAATTAAGCTAGTTCCTAGTGGCACTAAATATGATGAGCTTGGTGCGATTGTTCATTTGATAACTCTCGTTCATAATCCAACGGACAGGATACACAATGAGGAATAAATATGACTCGACCATCTGATGATCGAATTAATCTCGCCAAAAAAAAAGACCGATCGTGACATGACTGATCGCTCGTTAAATCAAACCATGGACCATGGGGGCAAATCAATTAATTAAGGAGAGTATGATCTGACTGCTCTCTGAAATAACTCTAAATCCCCAAAGTGCAAACTGGAGTATAAACATAAATTGGTTGTAAGTCGACCGCCCGTGAAATAACTCTAAGTCCCGGGAGTGCAGACTAGAGTATAAACATAAACTAGGCACGATTCAACCACCCATCAACTAAATCTTATCCCCAGAGTGCACGTATAAGTATAAATAGATAGATGAGTGAGGTTCGACCATTCACTATTCCATGAAATCCAGCTTGAAATCGACAGGAAGAGTATAAACCCGATATGGGTGGAGTTCGACCATCCAAGTTCTAACCCTACTAACTTAAGACTAGGGGCAAAGGTATAATTACTCAAAACTTCTGAATTCGATAGCATAACGCTAAGGCTCTAGCCTAGCGTTTGATGCGACTTAAGGCCACGACCACATGGAGGCCTTAGGAAAGAGCCAGTGGATTGTTACCAGAATTAATGAACAAAGAATTAAAGGTACATTAAATGGAAATTAATAATTCAACTACTTAAATAACATTTCACACGAAAGCACAACAGAAAACAAAAACTTTTATTCACATGATAAGTTTTAAAATTGTAGTACAAGTTATTTCAAGAAAATCAGGATTCATACCCATACAACCACAACTAATAAAAGAAAACAACGAACAAACAACTATGCAAACTATGTAAACACCAAGCCGAAGTGATGGCTATTTCTTCGATCTTCTCTCCTTTTTGGATTTTTCAGAAGTGGTGCTATCTGAACTTCCGCTAGTTCTCTTTCTTGATCCCTTACCGCCTTTCGTAGGAGAGCATTCGAAGCTTAGATGGATGTTCTCTAGGAATCGACCCACCGGGTGGAATGACTTGTAGTGGGATAAGGTGTGGATCGTCAATGTCCACCTCGATGGGCTCAGCTTTAGCCTTTTTCTTCAGTAACTCCTCCTTCTCAATACGCTGCTTCAGGCTAATCTCACTAGTGCATGCAAAGGTGCCGATACTCATAACATCGTCAGATTCATCTACCTGCAGCTGTTCTTCAACCTTATCATCGTCGAGGGCTCCGATGACTTGAGCATCGGGCCCTAATACATTGGTGATTGTCGGAATCTCTGATAATTTCTCTTATTGCTCCACGGTAGTGTCGCTTTTACTAGTTTGGTCGGGACCCACTCCAATTTGTTAAAACAAGCAAATAAGCCTAAAACCATTAGGCATGAAGAACAAAAACTCTTTTAGAATGGAGAGTATAGTGGAATACCTGCATCCAACTGGCTCTCGGTTGTTGCTGGACTGCCCCCTTCCAAAATACGGGTCGGCACTTTGGATTGATAACCAGGCTTATCTAGATCATAGCTCAAGTCCTGCCTCGAGCAAAAGAAAACCATGCTCCTACTGCTTGGAAAGAAGAGGAGCCCTTAAGATCAGCTTTCGAGGATCTAGCAATATGTTTTCCTTTATCGAAAGATGCTAAAGTATCAAAATATCGAAGTCTCATGGCGGCAAGATCTAGGGGTTCATTTCCATGTAGGATCTCCCGCACCAATTTCTCTTTATCCAACTCAACTTTGCCCAGATCCCTCTTCTTTATATCATTAAGGTATTCCCAGGATTTAGCAAGTGATTCGAGATAACCTTCGCCAAGAAAACTCAAGTCACGGTGGACGAGGAATTTGGCGTTGTATTTGGTGATCAGTGGATCAAACAAGTCCTTGATTTTATTCCGACAAGACTCCTTAGCATCTTCTACTCAGGTTTTCAATTTGTTCCATCATCTCCGTGCGGCCTTCTCTCATGCCTCTTCTTTAAGGGCTTCCATTTTGGCAAATTGCTCGTCAAGTTTAATTTTCAGGCTCCTGGCTTCAACAGCCTCTTAGCAGTACCTTTGTGATTCTTCCTAAGCCTCGACCTTTTCTTCCTTTTCTTTCTTAAGGAGCCCTTCATATTCCTCGACGTAGTGGACCAAGAAATCTTTCCCCTATTGCAAGGATTCCTTATTCAGAGCAAGTGCCCCATTGCGATTGAGGGCAGCATCGAGTTCTTTCTTACAGGAAGCTTCCGAAAGACCCACTGCCTCTGATGTTTTCTTGGCACTCTTTTCTGCCTCGGCAAGCTTTGCTGTCAACTCTGATAGCTCATTATCTTGGTGTTTGATTATGTCTTTATCATGGATTGCCTCTATCTTGAGATGATCTATTTCATATTGTCGCTGGATTGACACTTCGGAAATTTTTCACTAAGTGTTGAAATGATTCATGCTGCATAAACACTTTATTAACACATGCGAGAGAGCTTGCTTTGGCGTACCCTGAGATCATATATATTTTGGGAAGGAATTTAATCCCATCGAAATAGATTTTCAGGAAAATGGCCTTAAGTTCAGCCAGTTTCTCTGCTGTAGAAGTGTCGGGAGCAACGATCAGCAAGGATGTATCTGAAGTAGCTAGTGGATGCTTGTTCGATCTGTGGTCACGAGATTTCCTAGAGCTAGAAGAACCAAAATATTGCTCATGTGGTGTGGCAATTTGAGGGCCGGAGAAGGAAGGATGATCTCCACTATAAACACAAAAATTGGACTGGTCTTCCTGACGAGATGACTGAGATTGGGACTTACGCTTGGAAGAAGAAGATTCCCTTGAAAGGTACTTTTTCTTTCGTCTGTTGTCTTTTTCCTTATGCTTAGCATGTTCGGAGCCATAGCTAGATCCATAACGCATTGAAGATCCCCTTAGGCAATAAAAAGCCCGAGATTGAGTCATTGCACCTGCAAAGACCAAATGAGAATGTGTAAGTAACTATTATGCGAAGAATTGATGAAGTACATGCAGTGTTGTGCACATGGTCATGGGTGTCCTAGTGTTTCCCCCCGACAGACTAGTAAATGTAGCCTTGCTTATGGGTGTTTCTCTCTTCTATCGGTAGGAAGGATGCCTTCACCACTCCTAGTAAGAGAATTGAGCCCCTCGATATTGATCTTTGGAAAGTTGTAGGTCATAAGGTCTCTGGGAATCCGGAGATTTAAGAATCCTTTCAGTGAACTTTCCAAGTGTTAGAAAGATGATTCTTCATCAATAGAAGTGTGATCTGCAGTAGTTTTGCCTCTACAAAGTTTATATGCCAGCTTCCTATTTCTCTTGGTTGGCGTTTGGGATTGCGCGCCTTATGGCAGTTCGACCGCAAGCGCCTTGCCTAGGCTTGCATCAGCGTTGTCGAGTTTATTTTAACGATCCCAGTTTTGAGTCAAATTTAATTTGGTAATAGAAAAATAAATTTCTGAATTAAATTGTGAATAAATTTGAATTCTTCCAAATTTTATAAAGATATTTTTTTGTTTATACATATATATGTATATTAATTTATTATAAATTGAATTTTGGAATTGAAATTCTAAAATAAATATTTTAGAAATAATTTGAATTTAAAAACTCCATAATATAAAATTAATAAATAGTTGTTTTTTAATTGTTATATATATACACATTGTGATTTGAAGGTTATATTTTGAATTGGATATAACTAATTTTCAAAATTTGTTTAAAGTTAAGATTTATATAATGACTTGAATTTAAAATTTAAAAACAAGAATGAATATAAAGTTTTAATATGTATTTATCTTTTGAAAGTAACAAGTATAAAGTTAAATATATATATATACATATGTATCTTTTGAAACTAATAAACATAATACATTTGAAAATAATAAAAACATAGTGTGTGTGTGTGTGTGTGTATTTATCATTTAAAAACATGATAAATAAATTAATTAAAGAAGATAAGTTAAGGATTTTAACATAAAAGTTTGTGACATTCGTAAATATATATAAATATATAAATAAGAAAATATAAAACATGATTTATAAATTTGAATAAAGTAGGGGTTTAAAATATAAATTACAAATTAAATGAAACAAGGTTTAAAACATAAAATGGATATTTATAACATTTGTAAGCCAATGTAAATTGAAAATTAACATGTGTAATCATCTTAAAACAAAGAGATTAACAAGTGTTGAGTTAAATGAACAAGTGGCAAAATGTTTGTTCTTCTTTTAATTTGAATTAAAAATGTATATTGATAAACCAAGTAGAAATCTGGTTATCTCATTTCAGTTCAAAACTAAAGAAACTTTCTTTCATATTCAAATTTAAATCTAGAAACTGAAAATAAAACTAGAAACTAAAAGCAAAGAAAAATATACAAAATAGAAACCAAAATAAGGATCTAATCATTTCAGATCAAAAACAAGTTAAGGTTCAAAATCAGGCAAGCAAATCAACACTTGGAAGCTTTAAAGCAATCCTGGAAATCAAAAAGCAACGGCAAGAATTCAGATCAAACAAAAGAATTTCCAAATTTAAAAAGAAAAAAATTTAAAACTGTTCAAGTCTTCAACCTGAAACAATCAACCTGAGCTAAACATCAAGCTTCAACCTGATGCAAATCAAAGCTCAAGTTCAAAAGCAATTTCCAGATCATCCCAAAATAAGTAGCAGATCAATCAGGTTCCAAGGTTCCTCTTTTCTTCCAAAATTTGTGAGTAAACATTTTATTTAAAAAGCTTTAGTAAATTAAAATATGTGCATCTGATTCTTGGATTGAATTGTGCTTTGCATGTATATATATAAGTGGGAATCCTATATGCTTGAATGTGTTAGAGTGTGCATGTCAGATATATCCAAATTCTCCTCTGTTTCATAGTTACAGATTTGAAAATAAATGAAAATTCAATATCTCTTTGTCTAATCACTGTTAGGCCTTGGGCTTCAAACAAAGTATGTTTGTTTAAACATAGATTAAGGTTTAAAATTTTATTTAAGTACATTAAATTTGTGATTTTTTGGAAAACCAAGAAGAACAGTGGAAAACTTAAGATATGTTAAAATTCAAACATCTTAATTCTTCGATTCAGGTATATAATCTGAATCACTATCTAAAATCATGATTTTTAAGGGTTAATTCATGATTTTTAGTGTGAAATCGAGTAAGCAATTCAAAGTTGACCGGAAATTGTGTTTTGAGCTTTTTCTGGTGATCGTCGAGTCTTTGGTGGTCGAGGTTTTTTCTGAAGCGGGCTTGGTGATTGGAGATGTTGGCAAAAATGATGAGTGGTTTTATCGACCATTGTGGCGTCGGCGAATCGGAGAACTAGGTTTTAACCCCTAGGTTGTGTCGAGGCTGGAAAGTGGGTCACCGCGGTATCTCTGGTGGATCGAGTTTCACCAGGCTTTGGGAAAAGGTAGCGTGGAAGGCCAACATGGTGTGGGCGGAGTTGCAAGGGTGCTGGTGGTCGGCGTCGGGAGTTTGAGGCAATTTTCTGGTGATGGCTGTTGTGCCAGATTGATCGAGGTAACTCGATTTCGTTTTCGAGTTTGATTCATGTTTCTGGGTGATCAGACGACAAAAGTGGGTCGAGGTAGATCTGTCGGTGGTGGTCTGGAGGCCGGAGCTTCACCGTTGATCGGTGCATGTGCACGGTGGTTTTGGTGGTGCCAATTGTTTGGGTTGTGGGATTGACTCGAAGGAACACTCGGGTATTTGGGTAGCTGACTCGAGTATGGACTCGAGTAGAACGTGAGTGCGAATACGTTTGCAGATTTAACTTAAACTTAAACAAAATTTTAAAAAAAGGGGGAAAGTGGATTTTCTCGGGTCAAGGCTCGAGTAATCATCGGGTTGGACCCGAAGCAATTGAAATTTAAACAGTTTAAGTTTAAAAATAAAGCAAGTTTTAAATTTAGATTAAATCTAGTTTAAATTATTTTATGATAATGTTTTATTTATTTTTTGGTTAAAAGAAGTTATAACTTGTTTAACCTAATTTTGTTAAGTTAAATGTTTATTTTATTTTAAAAAACTTAAATTACATGACTAAGTAAGTTAATTTTAAAGATAAAATGATTTTAAATATGTTAATTATAGTTAATTATAATTACTTAAATTAATTAATAAAAGATTATTAAAGATAATTACTTTATGTAATTACATTAAGGGATGATTAATTAAGTAAAGATTAATTACTGACAAGTAATTAAAGGTAATTAATTACTTAAAAGATAATTACTTAATCGGAAAAAAAGATAATTACTTAATTAAAAGTAATTAATAATTAAAATTGATTAATCAAGTGATTAAAGAATAATTACTTAATTAAAAGATAATTTGTGATTAATGGTTGATTAAGGTTTAATTATTTAACAATTTAGGTATAATCAATTAAAGAATAATTAAATAATTAAGGATAATTATTTAATAATTAAAGATTGGTTTACTTATTAATTTATGTTGATTAATTAATAATTAAAGGATAATTAATTTATTAATAAACGATAAAAGGATAATTAATTCAAATGGTTTGTAATTAATTAATATTAATTGACCGGGATTAGTAATTTATTCATAAGTAATTAATTCGGTTTAAATTAATCAGGTGATTAATTGACCTTGCTTATGGATGTTTGGATTGTATTGAATGCTTTGAATTATTTGATATCCCTGATATGTGATATTCTGTGATATGATTAAGCTGTGAACTATGATTTATTTATCTATGATGAATCTATTTAATTTATCTGTGAATCTTAGAATAAAGATAAGCGTTATAGGATTACACCGCTTATCAATATTGATGTGTTTTGATTGTGATAATATTGCACTATTGTGTAAAACCCCTGGACTACACTATACACACAAATATGAATTTCACAAGGAAATCAGTTAAGTCACAGATATTTTGAAATCTAAATATTATTTTGTTTAAAAGTTGAAGTTTGAATCTAAATGGTTTTGGAAATGGAATTGAATTAAATATGAAAAGCCTTCGAAAGGGAAGTTTTGAAATTGAAATTTAGTTTTGAATATACTATATCTTGTTAAATATTATTTGAAATTATTTTGGAAATATGGTTTGAAAGGTTTATACAATTTCTATATATGAATTTAAAACTATTTCAAATAAATTGTTTTGGGAATTTGAATTTAATTTAAATTAGAACTTGCCAATAATACGACGGTTCGTTGATTCTCTGGTTTATACTTTTAAAGGCTATAACTTGTGTATATTTGATCATATTTTTTCTGAAACAAAATGTATTTGTTTTCAAATGATAATAACTTTCAAACAAAGAAAGGATTTCCAGTTTTTGTTGAAAGGGGTTTCAAATTTGAAATGGAATTGTTTTGAAAGCTATAAATGAATCTTTGCTAAAGATTAGTGAACTTTGTTTCCAAAATAAAAGGATTTTAAAGGTGTATCTTTTGTATAAAAGATTTGAATTGTAAATAGCTATGAATGAATCTTTGTGAAAGATTAGTGAATCTTGTAAAGTGAATTTTTTGTTTAAAAGATTTGAAAATGGTATTTGTTTAAACCATTTGAAAAAAAGTTTTGGGCTTTAAGTTATGACTTAACTAAGATCCCATATATCCATATGTTTTTAAATTAAGTGCTCATTATTTGGTTTAGCTAAGAGAGGATTTTGTGTCATGTAACCCATTCTAAATAATGATATGACGTAACGGATAGCATTTGAAGAGCGGTGGTGAAGACCGGATATTTTCGAAAGTGAAAGGATTACCGTCGAATGTCTCTGCATCGAATGGCCTCGGTATAGAGATTTGATCACCCTTTGTGATGGGGAGTCCGGACGTGATTAGAGATTATCCAGATTGTAAGGGCTTCTTTGTGAAGCGCATTCAGTTTCGTTCGAACCAGGAACGGACTTGTATGGATGTATGTCTGACATTACACTTTGAGATGTAAAGCTGGTTTCCATCAAATACATTTTTGTTTGGTGGCGGAGAATTTATTCTCTTAGCTTAACACCCTTCTCTGAGATGTACAAGCTCAGAGGTTATGTAGTTGATGGTTACTAGTGATACAGTCCTAATTTGGTAGTGTGGCACGCTGAGTGCTGCTGATCATGTGTTGATCGAAGCATGGCTTTTGCGTAAAGCGTAGCTTTGTGGAAGAGACCTTGTCGGACCTCACAACCTGGAATGGTCGTAACAGGAACAATGCAGCAAGGTTATGAGGGTCAGCCCCTTTAGGGTATGTCCATTCCCTTTTGGAAAATGGTGGTATCATGGTATGAAGCCCAGATATTTAACCTATGTGGTTGCTGCAAATCTATTGCTTGGTGGTTGTTGATGTTGAGCGCTCAGATAAAGGTTGGTAACGACCGGGGGATGGTATTACTCGTGTAGTAGTTACCTAGTTACAGAGGTAACCCGGCCTTGTGTTGACAGAGAGCTGGTTAAGTTCTCGGGGCGTCCCTCCACAGGCGTACCCATATGGCCCAGGAAGTTCCTTTGCCTGACCATTTGTTGGAAATCCAATCACCAATATGCGCCTTGTACGGTTTTAGTTGTAGAACCTGTCATTTAACATGGTAGCTATAGTAGGCATACTATAACGGTACGCATGCTGGCTAAGAATAATATTATACTTGCAAATGTTTTCTACACTATGCACTAACAATAGTATCAAAAGGATTTTCGCGTATTAAGCATGTTTGACTATCATAAGGAAAAATCTCCTGCAATTGTGCGCTTGCATTGTGTATGGGAGGGAAGGCCTTATGGTAGTTTCATTTTCCAAAAAGCATTGCGGACTTCAATCTTAAATTCTTTTGTTGTTCGTTTTTGTTTAAAACTGTTTTCGTTTGCTCACACCAGTCTCATGACTGACCTGGAGTTTCTTGTTCCCTTTCTAAACTCTGGGTGCCCACAATTTTCCACACGGGCAGCCTAGAGTTAGGATTTTCAGATAATCAAATAGTAGATGTAGATTCCATAGCATCCAGTCTTTGGATTTAGCGATCACATTTGTTTCTCTAGGATTGGAGTTGCTTAACTTCAGCGTGATGATGGTGGTTCGAGCTTGTGATTTGGAATCTTTTGAGCTTTAGCAATGGATTTGGATATTGGATTCTTTCTTTCTCTCTTGGAGATTAGGTTGGTGATATTGTTCCGCTGCTGTTGTTTTCTTTCCGCTGTTGCTGGCATCTCTGATAGTACTGATATCAATTGTATCAATGTGTTGTATCAAATATTGTATATCAATAAAATTTCATTTTCTTTCCGTTGTGTTGTTATACTTAATGTGTTATAAGCTCCGGCGCGAATTGTATTTCAATGGTTGAATCTACGGCATTTAAATACGGGTAAGTATGAATGTTGAGTTTCGAACGCTGAAATTCGGGTCGTGACATTTTTGGTATCAGACTGAAGTTTGAGTAAAAACTTTAGCTCAGGAGTACAACACATTAGGCGACTCATTAGAGATAGGGTTACAATTGCCCTAGAATAAGTATATCCCTGTATGCCTCAGTAAATTCTCTTACTCTCCACTGATAGTGAGTATGAGTACAAGAAGAGGATGAGCTAGGGGACAGGAGAGTACCACTACAAATGGTCGATACCCTACAACAACAAGAACAGAAACAATTTCTTTGTCAATCTCTTTGATTCTTATCCGACATCATTTCTTTGATGGCTTCGTGGCAGCTACGAGAAAGAGCTTTGGGTGTTATGGTGGCCCTGCGAATCATTGAAGATAAGTTTCTATTTCATATTCTCTTCATCGGTTTCTTATCAGCTTTTCGTTTTTAACTCTCTGATGAATTTGAAAATTTTATTTGAAATAAATTGATTAATCAAATATGAAGTTAAATTGAATTATATATGTTGTCTATTCTTTGGGGTCCAGATATGTTCTATGAATGGTTGTTATCCTTCGGACTAACCAACGCCCCTGTATATTTCGTAGATCTGATGATCCGAGTATCTTGTGAGATATTGAATAGATTCGTTCTCGTATTTATTGTTGATATTCTGATTTGGTAAGACAAATACAGAATAGATAGTCAGTTTGATCTGGTAAAACATTCTTCATCTGTTCTTTGGTTGCCTCCATGTCTAGCAAATTTCGGGGACGAAATTTTCCTAAGGAGGGAATCTGTAACGATCCCGGTTTTGAGTCAAATTTAATTTGGCATTAAAAAATAAATTTCTGAATTAAATTACGAATAAATTTGAATTCTTCCAAATTTTATAAAGATATTTGTTTGTCTATACATATATATATGTATATTAATTTATTATAAATTGAATTTTGGAATTGAAATTCTAAAATAATTTTTTTAGAAATAATTTGAATTTAAAAACTCCATAATGTAAAATTAATAAATTGTTGTTCTGTAATTATTATATATATACACATTGTGATTTGAAGGTTATATTTTGAATTGGATATAACTAATTTTCAAAAGTTGTTTAAAGTTATGATTTATATAATGACTTGAATTTAAAATTTGAAAACAAGAATGAATGTAAAGTTTTAATATGTATTTATCTTTTGAAAGTAATAAGTATAAAGTTAAATATATATATATATATATATGTACATACATACATACATATGTATCTTTTGAAACTAATAAAACATAATACATTTGAAAATAATAAAAACATAATGTATATATATATATTAATAATTTCAAAACATGATAGATAAACTAATTAAAGATAAGTTAAGGATTTTAACATAAAAGTTTGTGACATTTGTAAATGTATATAAATATATAAATAATAAAACATAAAACATGATTTATAAATTTGAATAAAGTAGGGGTTTAAAATATAAATTACAAATTAAATGAAACAAGGGTTTAAAATATAAAATGGATATTTATATCATTTGTAAGCCATGTAAATTGAAAATTAACATGTGTAATCATCTTAAAACAAAGAGATTAACAAGTGTTGAGTTGAATGAACAAGTGGCAAAATGTTTGTTCGTCTTTTAATTTGAATTAAAAATATATATTGATTAATAAAGTAGAAAATTTGTAACAGCCCATGATTTTTGAATATAAGTTTAAATTTGACTTTATTTCATTTTGAAACTATTTTAAATTTGTTTTATTTTTGAGATTTCATTTCTAAATATTTTAAGTGATAATAGAATTTTTCCAAAATTTATTACATTTATTTCTTATTTTTAAAGGCTAGTTTCTATTTTTCTGCTATTTTCTTCATTTAAATTATATTCAATTAAAATTTATTTATTTATTTTTGTGAATGCATTTTTATTTTATGTACTTATCTTTATTTATAAATATTTTTCATGTACATATAAATTTTCCAAAGTTTATTCCATTTATTTTCAAATTTTCTAGACTAGTTTTCATTTTCTGTGCTATTTTCTTATTTTAATCATATATAATTAATATTTATTTATTTATATTTTTTTTATTTGTTATATTTTATAATTTTAACTAAATTTATAAGTATTTTTGGTTATTTAAATTTATAAAAGGAAAATATGAGAAATGTGAAAGTTTTGTGACTTTTTGTTTCTTAAAGGCTTTTTATATTCACACCTTTTCACATTTCAACATTTCTTTTCATTCATTTGACCATACCTCTTCATTCCTTCAGCCGACCATCCTATTCCACATTCACGTAAACATTTCTCATCTCACTCTGAAAAAAAATTCGGCCTCTCTTGCTTTGGAAAAAAATTGGTAAACTTTATTACTTTTTTCATTGTTTATGCTTGAATTCATTGATTTTTGCACTTGTTCTTCTTCCTTTTAGGATCGTCCATGCTCCTCCTTCATCCTTTCCGCCTCCACCACCACCTGAAACCCATCTCCACCACCTCCTCTACAACCCTAGCCAGGCTGTGCACCACCCTTGATAGTAGATCCTTTACAAAATACACAAAACTCCTCTTGAATGCCCTAGCCGAGCACCACAATGCAATCCACCACCTTCATCATCCCTTAGCCGCCACCCACTCCACCACCACCACCTCTAGCCAACCTGAAACACCTCTGCCATGTCACCTCTTAACCATACCAGAGATGGGCACGCCCCTTGTGGCCTTGACCGAGCCTTGCTTTGCTTGAAAACCATGTAATGTTGCTTGTTAGTGTTGTTTTGCATCACCACACCTTTGCACCATCTTCAAACATGTTTGGCCGACCCATATTCATCCACAACTTGATCCAAACCCTTGCCTTAGACATGTATCCCACCTATGGCTGAGCCTAAAGAATGTTGGAAGAAAGTGCAAAGCATTTCAGCTTTGATTTATGAAGTTAATTCTTGCATAGTTTAATCGTTTTTGGTTTGAAAGCTTATAATTGTTGTATTGTTTTGTTTGATTTGTTTTCAAGGGAATTGACCTTTGGATCTCCCACTCAAATCTGTGTCATGTTTGTGTGCCTCTGAAGATCGTTGTTTGTGTGTTTCAGTTGTCATCTCTAGCTTAAACCGAGTTATTTTCATCAGACATTTGTACCTATATAACTAGTAAATTGACCACTTTTGAATCTGTAAAATGCATCACCATATTACATTTGCTATGCTATGATCATATGATGTTCACCCATGTTTAAACACCTGTTATATCATATGTTACTATTATATTATGCTGTTCTGTTATTTTTATCAGTTTATCACACTTCAAGTTCCCTTTAGATTAGAATCACTATGGGTTGAAATGATACATACCCGAACGGACTTTAGAATAAGGGAAAATCGTTATGGGCTAAAATGATAGGCCTGAGCGATTTTCAAATTATTTCATTGACTTGGGACTACGGGTTTAAAATGATAAAACCCGGTTTTCTTTGTAAATTACGGGTTGAAATGATATATTACCCGTATCACTTTGCCTAGCGTAGAAAATTTTATACAGACCCGTAGTTAAAATATGTTTTTCTAAAATTTGTAAAATATTTTAGAAATGTAAATATTATAATATTTTGATTTAAACTTAAATAAAATGATTTTTGTAAAATATTATCGATTTTCTGGAAATTTATAAGTGAAATAAATTATGGAAAAGTTAAAATTTTTTGAATATAAGTTATTTTGGAAACTTAAATTTGGTGATAACTGGAATTTAAATCAAATATGAAAATATGATAAATTTATGATAATTTGGATTAAAATGAATTTAAAGTGATTTTGTAATATATTAATGATTTTCGAATAAAGTTAAAATGTGAAATGAATGAATATTTAAGTTGAAATTTGGAAATATAACTAAAATTGGGAATTTGTCAATTTGGCTTAAAAGTGAATTTTAAGTTAAGTAAATAAAAATGAAATTCAGTTATATTTGAAAATTTAAACTTAAGTATTAAGTTAAAATTTAATTTTATCAATTTAAAATTGAATGTTGAAATTTAGTAAGTGGATTATTATTAAATATTGATTTTTGAATGGAAATTTAACTTTATAAAATCATGAATTTAAGGAAAATTAAATGATGGTTATAAATGTGAAAATGTATGATTTTATAATTTTAAAATGATATAAATAAAACTTAATTGTTTGTGAAATTATATTGAATATTGGAATTTAATTAACTGCAATTTTTGAAATGCTATTATTTCTAATGTAAATGATAATACAGCATTTGTAAATGCTGTAGTTGATATAAATGAACCAAATGGCTTAATTTAATTAAAGGCTATTATAGCATTTTGTAAGTGCTATAATTGTAACTAAGTTTTCTTTGAAACTAATGTAATCCTATTACAGCATTTTAAATGCTGTCTTTTGTTAAATTGAACTGTTTGAATGTGACTTTTCCGTAGCATTTTCTAAATGCTGCGAAAGGTGAATTTTCACTGTTTTGATAAATTTAAGTGAATAAATGAACTTTGAAAGTTTAAAATTTTGGAGATTTAATAATTTAATAATTAATTATAATAGCTTCAATTTTAATGATTTAAATGAAGTAATTCAATTTGAAATATAAACTATTTTTGAAATGTGAGTTGAAATGGTAATCTAAATTGAATAAAATGAATGTGGTTTTGAAATGACATGATAAGTTGGATATTTTGAAATTGATTTTAAAGGATATTGAATTGTGAAATGATATTTGATTTTTTTGAAATAAATACCATTTTTAAAATTATAACTACGGGTTATAATAACGATTGGTTGTTAAAGAGACCGGGATCGGATGTGGACGTACTCTCTGTCGATACCGAAAACCACTTTAACAACTGTGTACGCAGTGGAGATTCCAGAATGAAGTAGGATGGTGACGACGTTCCTAAGGTACTTTACATGGACTTAACTCCCGTGAGTTAGCTTAAGGTGGCTAAAACAGGAGTGATCTCGGGCCAAAAGAGGTAGCACCTCTGGCTGGACACACTTCTTCGATACCATTCTATTACTGTTGTGATCGATTGGGTGCACCCCTTGATTTTGGAGTGTTGTTCAGGGTGGGCATATGTGGCTGCTGCGTTACCACCAGCCCATGTGCATAATTAGTATATCTACCTTGGCATTGCCTTGTGTTCTGTGTCACCTACCATACCTAGCCTTTACTACGAGTTTGTTTTTCTCCCGTAGCCCATGGAGTATTTAGGGTAGTCTCCCGATCTGGAGATATGATGATACTGGATGGACTGCTGGGACTATTATGTGTGAAGGGTGATATGGGTAGCCCGGAATGCTATTTAAAAGTATGTTTATTTTACTGTAGATATTATTATAATAGCGCAATATTACTATATAGTAAATAGTTTAACGGATCCTTAGAAGATGGGCGGTCCCAGACATCCTTTAAGTTACTTGTACCTTATTACAGTTCACTTGAGTTGGTTTACATTATATAAGTATATATTTTCCTGACTCGAGTGTTTCGCTTTACGCTCGGGTCAGCCTGAGTATTCATAGCTTTGGGTTCTCTTTCTGGAGCTGGTATTTGCTGGAGTTTCTGCTTATCTACATTTATATCTACTTCTATTTCAGCTGTTCTAGTTTATCTCATGTATTAGTGAACTTCTATGTATTTGGGATTGCTATTATGTTGTTCAGACTGTATTATGTATTTGGTTTGAGACTCTGTTATAGTAGCTTCATGAACTACTATGTTATTTTATATTCTGCTGCAAGTTATTCTGATTGTTCTGTGTCTGTGATTCTGTGTATTTGATTTCATTTGCTCTAAATTTATTTACAATCTGTTATTTCACATCATTCAAGTCCGACATGTGTGGATTATTGTCGATTTGAATGGTACGAAATGGCGGGTCGTGATAGTTGGTATCAGAGCTTTAGTTTTTGGCAAACCATTGCCTCTGCGGAGAAAAAACTCACTAGAGATACGGTATTTCTACCCTAGAATGAGTGAAATCAATCTCAGAATCATATCTTTGTGAGAGACGTATTTTCAAAGTATAAAATGTTTTTCAAAAATGTTTTCAAAGGATTTTCAAAGATTATTTTGATATATAAAATTTTTCTTGTTTTAAAGGATTTTCAAATGTTTTCTAACTTCCTTTCTTACGTATCTACCTTGTTAGGTTTTTTTCTTTCCTTAGGATATTCATCCTAGTGTATTCTCTCGTCTTATCTTAATTTATCTTTGGCTTTTCTTTATCTTGTCCTAAATTCATTCTTGATATTTTTAAGGATGAATCGAGGAATTGCCAGAGGTAGGGGTCGTGGTATTGCCCTAGCTCCTCAACCTGTTGCTCCAGTCAGGTTCACTGTTCTTTGTAAGGAATTCTCTCAGCTTTGTGGAACCCCATTCACCGGTTCAGAGAGTATCATTGAGGCTCAGCAGTGGTTGCGGAGTCTTGAGGGGATATTTACTGGTCTTGACGTTACTGATGCCCAGAAGCGTCGTTAGCAGCTTGGCAGTTGCGTAATTCGGCTGTAGATTGGTGGGAGTCCGTTACGGCTAACACCGTCGAAGCTGATATTACTTGGGAGCAGTTTAGGTATCCTTTGTGTTATCCTGAATTTTTTTCCTATTTTCCTTTCTTTTGAATCTATCTTAAGCTTGTTTTCTGTATCTCTTTCCAGGGAGGCTTTTGTGGAAAAATGGATGCCAGAAGCCGGGAAATCTCAGCTTTATCGAGAGTTTATGGATCTTAAGCAGGGTAGCATGTCTTTTGCTGAGTATGAGAGAAGTTCAATGAACTTTCCAAGTTCGTTCCTAGCCTGATTGATACTCCTCTCAAGAAGAATGAGAAATTCATTGCTAGTGCTCGTCCAGAGTATTATAGTCGCCTTATTTCTCATGTTCATGGTTCTTTCACCCAACTTATGGATATGGCTATTCGCTATGAGAACCCCACATCCAAGGTCCTGCTGTTACTGGTGCTCAGTCTTCCTCTGCTAATTCCAAGAAGCATAAGCCTAATTTCCAGCAGTAGAAGAAGAATTGGCAGAAACGTTCTGGTTTGGGATCTTCATCATCTGCTCCTGCTCAGAGGCAACCAGTTGATCTCTCCTCCATCACTTGCATTAGGTGTGATCGGAAGGGGCACTATGCCAATAGCTGTCCTACTATATCTGGTGCTACTATTCCTCCACCTGCTCAGTTGGCTAGGCGTGATCTTTGCCATATATGTCTCCAGCCTGGTCATTTTAAGAAGGACAGCCCTACCCAGCAGAGGGGTACTCCTTCTGGTATATTTGCTGTCACTTCTACATCATCTCCAGTTCCTCCACCTGCTCCTGCTCCTACTGATGACCAAGGTACTCTCCAGGGTTCATTTACTTTATTCCATAATCATGTTCGTGTGTTGTTTGATACTGGTGCTTCACATAGTTTTATTTCTGTTGCTTTGTGTGATAAGTTTAAGCATCTCTTACCTCCTGAGTATGCTTCTGTTCCATTATGTGTTTCAAATCCTATTGGGGGTCCTGCTAACCTTAGTCGGATTTGTCAAGAAGTGAAACTTCTCTATTCTGATCATCGCTTTTGTGGTGATTTTTATGTTTTGGGCTTTAATGCTTTTGATTTACTGCTTGGTCAGGATTGGTTGGTGCATCATGATGCACATATCTCTTGTAAAGCCCGGACTGTTCGTCTTGTTGACGATCAAGGGAATTCCTTGATTATTCAGTGCCGCTTGCCTCAGGATTTTGCTGGCAATTTTATTTATTCTATGGATTCTTCTCCCAGTGATCTTGATTCGACTCCTGTGGTTAGGTTATATCCCGATGTATTTGGTGAAGTCACTTCTTTACCTCCGAAGCGGGAAATTGATTTTCGTATTGATCTTATTCCTGGTGCTCGACCTGTTGTTCTTCCTCCTAGAAGAATGGCACCCCGCAAGAAGGTTGAGTTGGGAAAGCAAATTGAAGACTTGTCTTCCAAGGGTCTGATTTGGCCTAGTTTTTCTGAATAGGGAGCCGCGGTGGTTTTTTCACCAAGTCTGATGGTTCTCTTCGGATGTGTGTTGATTATAGGGAGTTTAACAAGCTCACTATGAAAAAAAGATATTCAATGCCTCGTATCAGTGACATGTTTGATCAGCTTTATGGTGCCATAGTTTTCTCTTAGCTAGATCTTGCCACTGGTTTTCGTAAGCTCAGGGTTGCTGAGGATAGCATTCTAAGGACTGCTTTTCGCACTGGGAATGGTTTTTACGAATGGTTAGTCATGCCTTTCGGTTTGACTAATGCTCCTGCTTTCTTTGTTGATTTGATGAATCGTGTTTTTCGTGATGTGCTTAATAAATTTGTGCTAGTCTTTGTTGATGATATCCTTGTCTTTTCTAAGGCCAAGGAAGAGCATGAGTCGCATTTGAAATACATTCTAGAGACTTTCAAAAATCATCAGTTGAAGGCTAAATTTTCTAAATGCCATTTCTAGAAGGATGAAGTCCGATATCTCAGACATATTGTTTCTAGTAATGGAGTTTCTGTTGATCCAGTCAAGATCGCTGCGATCAATGTAAGTCTTTCTTTCTTCTCTTATCTCTATCTTTGTTAGTCGGTGTGCGACTTGTCAGCAAGTCAAAGCCGATCACCAGAAGACCCCTGGTTTGCTGCAGCCCCTTGAGATTCTTAGTTGGAAGTGGGAACAGGTTTCCATGGATTTCGTCGATGGTTTACCGAGGACTCGGAGGGGTAATGAGAGTATCTGGGTTATTGTTGATAGACTAAACAAGTCCGCTCATTTTATTCCGGTCAAGTATACTCGTTCTGCTTCTAGCTTATCTGAGATCTACATGAGAGAGATCGTTCGTCTCCATGGGATTCTTCTCAGTATTGTTTGTGATCGTGACCCTATCTTCACCAGTCAGTTTTGGAAGGCTTTTAAGGAATCTCTGGGTACTCTTCTGAATCTGAGTACTGCTTACCATTCACAGACCGATGGTCAAACGGAAAGAGTGAATCAGATTCTCGAGGATCTTCTTCGTGCTTGTGTGCTTGATTATGGAGGATCTTGGGAAGATTATCTCCATCTTGCCAAATTTACCTACAATAATAGCTATCAGGTATAATCTTATCTTCTTTTTTTCAGTCTATTCTGAATCTTTTATCTATCTCATTCCATATTTGCATTCAGGCCAGTCTTAAAATGTCTCTGTTTGCTGCTCTATACGACGACCTTGTAGATCCCTATCTCGTTGGATTGAATCCGGTAATTGTTTTGTTCTTGGTCCTAATGTGATTTTGGAAGCTTTTGAGAAAGTTAAGGAGATTAAGAAGAGGTTGAGAGTCGCTCAGGATAGGAAGAAGAAGTATGCTGATAGGCATAGGCGGAATTTGAAATTTTCTATTGGTGATCAGGTGTTCCTTAAGGTTTCTCCCTTGAGGAATGTCATTCGCTTTGGTCGTAGAGGGAAGTTTTCTCCTAGGTTCATTGGTCCTTTCCGCATTGTGGAAAGAGTTGGTTCTTTGGCTTATCATCTGGATTTGCCCGAGAAGCTTTCTGAAGTGCATGATGTATTCCATGTCTTGCATCTTCGCCGTCATCTTCATGATCCATCTATTATTGTCCAACCTTATGTTCTTGATAGCTTGGAAATTGAGCCTAATCTTACTATTGAGAGGAAGCCACTTCGAATTGTCGACAGAGGTACGAAGCAGCTCAGAAGGAAATCTGTTGATCTGGTCAAAGTAAAGTGGAGTACTGGCGATCGAGATTGTACCTGGAAACGGAGGAGAGCATTCGTGCTTCGAATTTGGAGTTATTCGTTTCAGGTACTATTTTGTTTTTCTATCTTGTTTCTCTTTATTTTCCTTGCCCGTTCTTTTCGAGGACGAAAAGATTTGAGCGGGGGAGAGTGTAACAGCCCTAGATTTTTGAATATAAATTTAAATTTGACTTTATTTCATTTTGAAACTATTTTAAATTTTTTTTATTTGTGAGATTTCATTTCTAAATATTTTTAAGTGATAATAGAATTTTTTCCAAAATTTATTGCATTTATTTCCTATTTTTAAAGGCTAGTTTCTATTTTTCTACTATTTTCTTTATTTAAATTATATTCAATTAAAATTTATTTATTTATTTTTGTGAATGCATTGTTATTTTATGTTCTTATCTTTATTTATAAATATTTTTCATGTACATATAAATTTTCCAAAGTTTATTCCATTTATTTTCAAATTTTATAGACTAGTTTTCATTTTCTGTGCTATTTTCTTATTTTAATCATATATAACTAATATTTATTTATTTATATTTTGTTTATTTGTTATATTTTCGAATTTTAACTGAATTTATAAGTATTTTCAGTTATTTAAATTTATAAAAAGAAAATATGAGAAATGTGAAAGGTTTGTGACTTTTTGTTTCTTAAAGGCTTTTTATATTCACACCTTTTCACATTTCAATATTTCTTTTCATTCAATTGGCCATACCTCTTCATTCCTTCAGTGACCATCCTATTCCACATTCATGTAAACATTTCTCATCTCATTCTGGAAAAAAAAATCGGCCTCTCTTGCTTTGAAAATTTTTTTGGTAAACTCCATTTCTTTTTTCATTGTTTATGCTTGAATTCATTGATTTTTGCACTTGTTCTTCTTCCTTTTAGGATTGGCCATGCTCCTCCTTCATCCTTGCCACCTCCACCACCACCTAAAACCCATCTCCACCACCTCCTCTACAACCCCAGCCAGGCCGTGCACCACCCTTGGTGGTAGATCCTTCACAAAATAGATAAAACTCCTCTTGAATGCCCTAGCCGAGCACCACAATGCAATCCACCACCTTCATCATCCCTTAGCCGCCACCTACTCCACGAACACCACCTCTTGCTGACCTGAAAGACCTCTGCCATGTCACCTCTTAACCATACCAGAGATGGGCGTGTTCCTTGTGGCCATGACCGAGCCTTGTTTTGCTTGAAAAACCATGTGATGTTGCTTGTTAGTGTTTTTTGCATCACCACACCTTTGCACCATCTTCAAACATGTTTGGCTGACCCATATTGTAACGCCTCACCTCTATGCTCACAATAACAAAGAGTATTAAAGGAAACACTGTCTGTTATTATGAAGAATAAGGCTGGATAGGAGCGGCCATCCGTAGTTAGGCCGTACTCTAGTATTGGTTATCTCGATAGGAGTGGTATATATTTTTATTTTTCATCACTTAATTATTTACTCCCATCGACATGCCCAGTTCCAGTATAAAACAAATTGCGACGGTTCATAATAGTTTAGGACAATAAATATAATAATAACACAGATAATATAAATGCGGAACACAGATAACACAAAAAGTCTCATATATATAATAACTGATGTCGGTTACAATACATGTGATACAATACATATGATACAACTACAACTGTCGACTCTGGAAGTTACATATACCAGTACATTATCGTAAATAATATACATGAATATACAACATCCTATACTAAGACAACGACTACTCCAAAAAGTATGAAAAGACTTCATAGCCCTAGCAACAACCCAAAGTAAGATATCAACAACATGTAAATACTCGGTCTGACCCGAGTATTAAATTCAAAAGAAAATAATACACGGGTCAGTCTAATTCAAACTCAGTTATTAGTGCACAGAAGCAATATTAATAAAATAACAAATAAACGACAGTCACAATAAATCTCATCTATCCGATCCTTAAATAAAGAAATCAGACAACGATATTTATAACATGTAACAGTGTTAAACGACAAATCAGCAAATCCAAATTATCAACGAAGATAAATTAAAAAGATTATCAATGAAGATAATTTAGAAAACAACAGAATTGCCTAAACGGCAATTAACGATAAAATCTAATTATTAAATAAATAATTAGAAACTCATAATCTAATTATCAAATTGATAATTAGACAACAACAAAATCATCAAATTAACCAATCAAAATATATATCCAAAACATATCGAAATATCAATTTAAAATGTCAACTCGAGTAGGGCTGCAGTACACGCACGCATGTACTGCCTCGCCACTACAGTAATTAAATACACAAAAGATCAATAATTCAAAAGAAATAGAATATCAATAAAAGCAATACTATGTGGCTGCAGTTCACGCTTGCGTGCACTGCCTTGCCACTACAGTGATGATGTACACAAAAGCTCAATACCGTGTGGCTGCAGTTCAAGCTTGCGTGCACTGCCTTGCCACTACAGTGATGAAATAGGAATCAGCACAAGGTCAAATCCGAGCGTTTAAGCTGGATTCAATACAATGTACAAATTCAATTGAGATGGTCAAGACATAAAAATCAAGTCTCGACCCAAGTTCCAATCAATCGACAGAAAACAGAGACTACAACAAGATTGTAGTCACACAAAGATCAACAGCAAGCAACCAGACTGCACAATCTAGTGCCAGCCGAAGTGAAAAGCCACTAAGTCAAGCAGTGGACAGGAGAGACAATACATGAATGCGACAGTGAAACTAGACGGTGCAAGCTTGAAATTCGAGAACAAAGGCAGCAGTATAACACAATTGAACTACAAATGCACAGTTACAACATGTATTCAGGTGCATGAAGATAGCAATACAAATACACACGTGAACTACATGATGAACAAGTATGCAAATGAATGCAACGTGAACCAAATAGTATACTAGTAAGGTTAAAAAAACTCGACATGTACATGAAACTGATAGTACTGGAAGGGTAATAAGATGGCCAAGTGAAAAAGTAAACTACAACATGAATGACCAGTTTCAACCAAACATGTAACCAAGTGTACAACATAAAATGAATCAGGGAATGTAAACCCTAACATCAGGTGATACTAAGTGCAACATAATTTCAAGCATCGTCAGCAAAGGGATACAACTACAAAGTAACTCATCTCGAATGACCAAATGGAACTGTGACAGCCGGAATGGCGACATGCAGTATGCAATCGGACTAAAATACCAGACCAAACTGTATCAAGAAACCAAAACCAGAAAGTACACAAACATAAGCACAGACATGGTCAGAACCAAGACGAACAAATGTGCAACCTGAACAATAAAATGTCCAGACCAGGCTACACAATATCAAAGTGCAGACGACCAAATATACAACCAAAGAAGAAAACCATCAAGCCAACACAGCAGCAAGTGAATGCAGAGCTACTCCAGACAAGATGATAGCACATATATACATACATGAATGCATATATATATATATATACATGCAAGCAACCAAGATGACAATATCGCTTCAATGAAAACATATGTGCCAGTGAAACAGGTGCAGCCCAATGAACAGAGGCAACAAAGGTCAGGGAACAGGGCAACATCAAGTGATGCAACATCACATAATCAAAGTAATCAAGTCAATTCATGATATCAGATGAACACATGCTTAATGCAAATAACAAAAGTACAGTGCAACTCAATGATGCAACATGTATGCAACAATGAACTGGACAGTGCAAGCTTCAAAAATATCAGGCCCCATTACATTTTCAGGAATGCACAGAGAGTATGCAACATGACTCGAAGCAGGTGTATGAATATATGATGCTATGTAAAGTGTTCTCTGGTGGTGATGGGATATACGATGACAGTATCATATGAACCCGAGAATTCAAACTACAACATCATGTATTAATACGTGCTACAAAATCTCAAGCATTATCAAGAAAAGGATACCAAAGTCAAAACATAATAGCCGGAGTCATGAATCAGTAAGAATATCGAACAAGGTCGAAAGTCAAGCAGATTCAACCTCGTAAAACCAAGTGAAAGCCTAAGCCATCAAAATTCATGAAACAGCAATCTCAAATCAAGACAATGCAAACCCTATTTATTTTCGAAAAATCAAGGTTGCAAATCAAGTCCAAAAACAAATGCAGTTCGAATCAAAGTCTGCCGAAGTCACCAGAAATCCATTAAACCAAGACTGTGGAACTTATAATCACAAAATATACAAATTCGAGCAAAGTCCAAGTCAGGAAGAACAAAACCAAGAAAACACGAAATCAAACCCAGACAGGAAAAATTATCAACATCGAAATAAAGTCGAACGACCTAAGCACAGTCTTAAGAATGAATTAGATGTGAGAATTACTCACCTTTCATCGAAGCGAAGACGAACTCGTTCATGTGGAGGCGTTCAACAGTTTGAAGCGGTCGAGAAATCAACTGAAGACAAACGCAAATCTACCATAAGCGGCGCTTCAAATCAATAACCCTAATTTTGATCAGAGAGAATGAATGAACATAAAGGAGGAGACGAACGAGCCACCACCATTTATTTTCTTCATTCGATTTATTTTGTTTAGGGTTTCGAATGTAAAAATGAGAGGGGGATGGGTCTTCATCTATATACAACCCATCGTCCAAAACGTGGCCCAAATTTTTCTCGTTTGCTAGTTAGAATTGAGAAAAATGATAGAAGGGGACGGTTATAACCCACTAATCATCACTACCCCAAAACCAAAGGAACGTGGGCCGAGATTCGATTGAAGCCCGAAAAACTCTTTAACAATTTTTCAAACGAATTTCAACTGATTTAAAACTCCAAATAACATCAGCTAGCAAGATCAGTCGTCTGATGACGATAATTAATTTCCACAAAACTTCGGGTTGTTACAGACTCCCCTCCTTATAAAAATTGCGTCCCTGCAATTTTCATAATTAAAGGCATCAATAACAATTATTTTTCTAACATAAACTGGTTAAGCTAGAAAAATAAAAGTCGAGAATATAAACACCAAAAATCTTTTAACTTCATACAAGAAATTCACAAATTCTCAGCAAAATCTAATTATCAAATAGATAATTAGAATACAGAAATCACAAAACAGCCATATCTAATTATCGATACGATAATTAGAAGACAGTAAAATCTAATTATCAACAAAGATAATTATAAAACCCAAATCGCAAAACCGCAATTATCTAGTTACCTAAATGGTAATCAGAAACAACAAATATTCGATTATCAAAAACGATAATCAAAATCAACAAATATTTAATTATCAAAAATGATAATCGAATCTCAAATCAACAAATATTCGATTATCAAAAACGATAATCAAATCTCAAATCAACAAATATTCAATTATCAAAAACGATAATCAAATCTCAAATCAACAAATATTCGATTGTCAAAAACGATAATCAAATCTCAAATCAACAAATATTCAATTATCAAAAACGATAATCAAATCTCAAATCAACAAATATTCGATTATCAAAAACGATAATCAAATCTCAAATCAACAAATATTCGATTATCAAAAACGATAATCAAATCTCAAATCAACAAATATTCGATTATCAAAAACGATAATCAAATCTCAAATCAACAAATATTCGATTATCAAAAATGATAATCAAATCTCAAATCAACAAATATTTAATTATCACAACGATAATTAAAACTCAAATCAACAAATATTTAATTATCACAAATGATAATCAAATCTCAAATCAACAAATATTCGATTATCAAAAACGATAATCAAAATCAACAAATATCCGATTACCAAAAACGATAATCAGAAACAACAAATATTCGATTATCAAAAACGATAATCAAAATCAACAAATATTCGATTATCAAAAACGATAATCAGAAATAACAAATATTCGATTATCAAAAACGATAATCAAAATCAACAAATATCCGATTATCAAAAACGATAATCAGAAACAACAAATATTCGATTATCAAAAACGATAATCAAAATCAAAAAATATCCGATTATCAAAAACGATAATCAGAAACAACAAATATTCGATTATCAAAAACGATAATCAGAAACAACAAATATTCGATTATCAAAAATGATAATCAAAATCAACAAATATCCGATTATCAAAAACGATAATCAGAAACAACAAATATTCGATTATCAAAAACGATAATCAAAATCAACAAATATCCGATTATCAAAAACGATAATCAGAAACAACAAATATTCGATTATCAAAAATGATAATCAAAATCAACAAATATCCGATTATCAAAAACGATAATCAGAAACAACAAATATTCGATTATCAAAAACGATAATCAAAATCAACAAATATCCGATTATCAAAAACGATAATCAGAAACAACAAATATTCGATTATCAAAAACGATAATCAGAACCAACAAATATCTAATTATCAAAACGATAATTAGAATCAACAAATATCTAATTATCAAAAACGATAATTAGAACTCATATCAACAAATATCCAATTACCTGCAGATAATTGGAAACAACAAATATCTAGAAATCAATGAAGCTAATCTAGAAAATCAACATAAAAGGTGGATCGATCCCAACAAATGGCGAGTTTTAGCTACGCCGCACATGCATCAACAAATGGCCGAAGCCTACCAAGTACTATATTTTTGGCGCCCAACAAATGACCCGGAGGTCCAACAAATGACCCGGAGGTCCAACAAATGACCCGAAGGTCCAACAAATGACCCGTAGGTCTAGTACTGGTATTGACCCGGAGGTCCAACAAATGATCCGGAGGTCCAACAAATGATCCGGAGGTCCAACAAATGACCCGAAGGTCCAACAAAGTGGCTCGAAAGCACACGAAAATCATCAAAACAGCAAATATTTCAATTAACGAGTCCGGAATTAACCAAAATAGCAAACGCACATGTCCCATAACCACGAGTTTTACTAAATCGTTTAATTCTCTTCATCGTTTCCTTGAAAGTGAAAAATTGTGTACTTCAAAAATAACATTTCACATTCTCAAACGGACAAATCCGGAATCAAGCGAATCAGTAAAAGAAAGGGGTCATAGTCCTCGATTTTGCTGAAACGTTTAAATCGCTTTCTCATTCTTTTGAAAATGCAAACAATAAAAATTTTGAAAAACAATTTTTTCCTTTTTAAAACGATTTGCAAATCCATGATAAAAACAGCAACATCAGTGACAATTTCGACAAGGAAATTGCACTTCTCAAAACACCGTAGAAACGGATCTCAAAAATCAGCATTGCGGGATAACCGCTTGAATAATCCACTTTAAAATTAACGGATACTGAAGACAAAGCGACAGTAATTTTTGAACGTCAAAATCTCATCAAAATAATTTGCATCAAAATATAATATCAGAGAATTTTCATTCATCAAAATGTCAACAAAACACCGTGCTTCAAAATTTTAGCATCGATGTAAAAACCCCGTAATAAAAATAACGGCAACAAAATACGTTCAGAACCAGACATCGATTCGACGTAAAAATAATACTGTAACGCGCAACATAAATTTGCACGTATATGAACAAAGAAATCATTCAAATATATCTTCAACGAAGATAATTTAAAACAACAAAAATCTCAACAAATTCACATAACTGCAATCGCTTCGAATCCTCAAATCAGATTCGAAATTTTCAAAGAAAACAAAATGAACACAGCTATGTAAACAACAAATGAAATTTATTTCAATTTCATAATTTGATTTTCAAATCAAAAAGGTTATCAGCCGTACTCAGCGTAGACAATCTCACTGTTTCCGCTGCGCACTCTGATAAACAAAACACGAATCAACCAATCATTAAAACACGGTTTCACTTTTTATTTTTTAATAAAGATATTAAAAAAAATTAATCATAATTTCAAAACTTTAGTTTTGACTCAAAGCACAATCCAAACATCGACTAATGGTTGTAACACATGTTCCATCTAAGTTACGTTTTATATTATGTCCATAAACCCCAAGCTCTGATACCAACTATGACGCCCCACCTCTATGCTCACAATAATAAATAGTATTAATGGAAATACCGTCTGTTATTACGAAGAATAAGGCTGGATAGGAGCGGCCATCCGTAGTTAGGCCTTACTCTAGTATTGGTTATCTCGATAGGAGTGGTATATATTTTTATTTTTCATCACTTAATTATTTACTCCCATCGACATACCCAGTTCCAGTATAAAACGAACTACGATGGTTCATAATGGTTTAGGACAATAAATATAATAATAACACAGGTAATATAAATGCGGAACACAGATAACACAAAAAGTGTCATATATATAATAACTGATGTCAGTTACAATACATGTGATACAATACATATGATACAACTACAACTGTCGACTCTGGAAGTTACATATACCAGTACATTATCGTAAATAATATACATGAATATACAACATCCTATACTAAGACAACGACTACTCCAAAAAGTATGAAAAGACTTCATAGCTCAAGCAGCAACCCAAAATAAGATATCAACAACCTGTAAATACTCGGTCTGACCCGAGTATTAAATTCAAAAGAAAATAATACATGGATTAGTCTAATTCAAACTCAGTTATTAGTGCACAGAAGCAATAATAATAAAGTAACAAATAAACGACAGTCACAATAAATCTCGTCTATCCGATCCTTAAATAAAAAAATGGATAACGATATTTATAACACGTAACAGTGTTAAACAACAAATCAGCAAATCCAAATTATCAACGAAGATAAATTAAAAAGATTATCAATGAAGATAATTTAGAAAACAACAGAATTACCTAAACGACAATTAACGACAAAATCAAATTATTAAATAAATAATTAGAAACTCATAATCTAATTATCAAATTGATAATTAGACAACAACAAAATCATCAAATTAACCAATCAAAATATAAATCCAAAACATATCGAAATATCAATTTAAAATGTCAACTCGAGTAGGGTTGCAGTACACGCACGCGTGTACTGCCTCGCCACTACAGTAATTAAATACACAAAAGATCAATAATTCAAAAGAAATAGAATATCAATAAAAGCAATACTGTGTGGCTGCAGTTCACGCTTGCGTGCACTGCCTTGCCACTACAGTGATGATGTACACAAAAGCTCAATACCGTGTAGCTGCAGTTCACGCTTGCGTGCACTGCCTTGCCACTACAGTGATGAAATAGGAATCAGCACAAGGTCAAATCCGAGCGTTTAAGCTGGATTCAACACAATGTACAAATTCAATTGAGATGGTCAAGACATAAAAATCAAGTCTCGACCCAAGTTCCAATCAATCGACAGAAAACAGAGACTGCAACAAGATTGTAGTCACACAAAGATCAACAGCAAGCAACCAGACTGCACAATCTAGTGCCAGCCGAAGTGAAAAGTCACTAAGTCAAGCAGTGGACAGGAGAGACAATACATGAATGCGACAGTGAAACTAGACAGTGCAAGCTTGAAATTCGAGAACAAAGGCAGCAGTATAACACAATTGAACTACAAATGCACAGCTACAACATGTATTCAGGTACATGAAGATAGCAATACAAATACACACGTGAACTACATGATGAACAAGTATGCAAATGAATGCAACGTGAACCAAATAGTGTACTAGTAAGGTTAAAAAAACTCGACATGTACATGAAACTGACAGTACTGGAAGGGTAATAAGATGGCCAAGTGAAAAAGTAAACTACAACATGAATGACCAGTTTCAACCAAACATGTAACCAAGTGTACAACATAAAATGAATCAGGGAATGTAAACCCTAACATCAGGTGATACTAAGTGCAACATAATTTCAAGCATCGTCAGCAAAGGGATACAACTACAAAGTAACTCATCTCGAATGACCAAATGGAACTGTGACAGCCGGAATGGCGACATGCAGTATGCAATCGGACTAAAATACCAGACCAAACTGTATCAAGAAACCAAAACCAGAAAGTACACAAACATAAGCACAGACATGGTCAGAACCAAGACGAACAAATGTGCAACCTGAACAATAAAATGTCCAGACCAGGCTACACAATATCAAAGTGCAGACGACCAAATATACAACCAAAGAAGAAAACCATCAAGCCAACACAACAGCAAGTGAATGCAGAGCTACTCCAGACAAGATGATAGCACATATATACATACATGAATGCACATATATATATATATACATGCAAGAAACCAAGATGACAATATCTCTTCAATGAAAACATAGTGCCAGTGAAACAGGTGCAGCCCAATGAACAGAGGCAACCAAGGTCAGGGAACAGGGCAACATCAAGTGATGCAACATCACATAATCAAAGTAATCAAGTCAATTCATGATATCAGATGAACACATGCTTAATGCAAACAAAAAAAGTACAGTGCAACTCAATGATGCAACATGTATGCAACAATGAACTGGACAGTGCGAGCTTCAAAAATATCAGGCCCCATTACATTTTCAGGAATGCGCAGAGAGTATGCAACATGACTTGAAGAAGGTGTATGAATATATGATGCTATGTAAAGTGTTCTCTGGTGGTGATGGGATATACAGTGACAGTATCATATGAACCCGAGAATTCAAACTACAACATCATGTATTACTACGTGCTACAAAATCTCAAGCATTACCAAGAAAAGGATACCATAGTCAAAACATAATAGCCGGAGTCATGAATCAGTAAGAATATCGAACAAGGTCGAAAGTCAAATAGATTCAACCTCGTAAAACCAAGTGAAAGCCTAAGCCATCAAAATTCATGAAACAACAATCTCAAATCAAGACAATGCCAAACCCTATTTATTTTCGAAAAATCAAGGTTGCAAATCAAGTCCAAAAACAAACACAGTTCGAATCAAAGTCTGCCGAAGTCACCAGAAATCCACTAAACCAAGACTGTGGAACTTATAATCACAAAATATACGAATTCGAGCAAAGTCCAAGTCAGGAAGAACAAAACCAAGAAAACACGTAATCAAACCCAGACAGGAAAAATTATCAACATCGAAATAAAGTCGAACGACCTAAGCATAGTCTTAAGAATGAATTAGATGTGAGAATTACTCACCTTTCATCAAAGCGAATACGAACTCGTTCATGTGGAGGCGTTCAACAGTTTGAAGCGGCCGAGAAATCAACTGAAGACAAACGCAAATCTACCACAAGCGGCGCTTCAAATCAATAACCCTAATTTTGATCAGAGAGGACGAACGAACATAAAGGAGGAGACGAACGAGCCAACACCATTTATTTTCTTCGTTCGATTTATTTTGTTTAGGGTTTCGAATGTAAAAATGAGAGGGGGACGGGTCTTCATCTATATACAACCCATCGTCCAAAACGTGGCCCAAATTTTTCTCGTTTGCTAGTTAGAATTGAGAAAAATGATAGAAGGGGACGGTTATAACCCACTAATCATCACTGCCCTAAAACCAAAGGAACGTGGGCCGAGATTCGATTGAAGCCCGAAAAACTCTTTAACAATTTTTCAAATGAATTTCAACTGATTTAAAACTCCAAATAACATCAGCTAGCAAGATCAGTCGTCTGATGACGATAATTAATTTACACAAAACTCCGGGTTGTTACACATATCCACCCACAACCTGATCCAAACCCTTGCCTTAGACATGTATCCCACCTATGGCCGAGCCTAAAGAATGTTGGAAGCAAGTGCAAAGCATTTCAGCTTTGATTTTTGCAGATAATTCTTGCATAGTTTAATCGTTTTTGGTTTGAAAGCTTATAATTGTTGTATTCTTTTGTTTGATTTGTTTTCAAGGGAATTGAACTTTGGCTCTCTCACTCAAATCTGTGTCGTGCTTTCGTGCCTCTGAAGATCGTTGTTTGTGTGTTTCAGTTGTCATCTCTAGCTGAAACCAGTGAGTTATTCTCACCAGACTATTTGTACCTATATAACTAGTAAATTGACCACTTTTGAATCTATAAAATGCATCATCATATTACATTTGCTATGCTATGATCATATGATGTTCACCCATGCTTAAACGCCTATTACATCATATGTTACTGTTATATTATGCTGTTCTGTTATTTTTATCAGTTTATCACACTGCAAGTTTCCATTAGATTAGAATCACTATGGGTTGAAATAATACATACCCGAACGGACTTAGAATAAGAGAAAATCGTTATGGGCTGAAATGATAAGCCTGAGAGGTTTTCAAGTTATTTCATTTACTTGGGACTGCGGATTTGAAATGATAAAACCTGGGTTTCTTTGTAAATTACGGGTTGAAATGATATATTACCCGCATCACTTTGTCTAGCGTAGAAAATTTTATACAGACGCATAAAAAAAAATTCTAAAAATTTTAAAATATTTTAGAAATGTAAATATTATAATATTTTGATTTAAACTTAATTAAAAATGATTTTTCTAAAATATTATTAATTTTCTGGAAATTTATAAGTGAAATAAATTATGAAAAAGTTAAAAAAATTTGAATATAAGTTATTTTGGAAACTTAAATTTTGTGATAATTGGAATTTAAATTAAATATGATAAATTTATGATAATTTGGATTAAAATGAATTTAAAGTGATTTTATAATATATCAATGATTTTTGAATAAAGTTAAAATGTGAAATGAATGAATATTTAAGTTGAAATTTGGAAATATAACTAGAATTGGGAATTTGTGAATTTAGCTTAAAAGTGAATTTTAAGTTAAGTAAATAAAAATGAAATTCAGTTATGTTTGAAAATTTAAACTTAAGTGTTAGGTTAAAATTTAATTTAATGAATTTAAAATTGAATGCTGAAATTTAATAAGTGAGTTATTATTAAATATTGATTTTTGAATGGAAATTTAACTTTATAAAATCATGAATTTAAGGAAAATTAAATGATGGTTATAAATGTGAAAATGTATGATTTTATAAGTTTAAAATGATATAAATAAAATTTAATTGTTTGTCAAATTATATTGAATATTTAAAGTCAATTAACTGCATTTTTGAAATGCTATTATTTCTAATGTAAATGATAATATAGCATTTGTAAATGCTGTAGTTGATATAAATGAACCAAATGACTTACTTTAAATAAAGGCTATTATAGCATTTTGTAAGTGCTATAATTGTAACTAAGTTTTCTTTGAAAATTATGTAACCCTATTACAGCATTTTAAATGCTGTCTTTTGTTAAATTGAACTGTTTGAATGTGACTTTTCCGTAGCATTTTCTAAATGCTGCGAAAGGTGAATTTTCACTGTTTTGGTAAATTTAAGTGAGTAAATGAATTTTGAAAGTTTAAAATTTTGGAAATTTAATAATTTAATTATTAATTGTAATGACTTCAATTTTAATGATTTAAATGAAGTAATTCGATTTGAAATATAAACTATTTTTGAAATGTGAGTTGAAATGGTAATTTAAATTGAATAAAATGAATGTGGTTTTGAAATGATATGATAAGTTGGATATTTTAAAATTGATTTTAAAGGATATTGAATTGCTAAATGATATTTTTTTTTTTTAAATAAATACCATTTTTATAATTATAACTACGGGTTATAATAACGATTGGTTGTTAAAGAGACCGGGATCGGATATGGACATACTCTCTGTCGATACCCAAAACCACTTTAACAACTGTGTATGCGGTGGAGATTCCAGAATGAAGTAGGATGGTGACGACGTTCCTAAGGTACTTTACGTGGACCTAACTCCCGTGAGTTAGCTTAAGGTGGCTAAAACAGGAGCGATCTCGGGCCAAAGGAGGTAGCACCTCTGGCTGGACACACTTCTTCGATACCATCCTATTAATGTTGTGAGCGATTGGGTGCACCCTTTGATTTTGGAGTGTTGTTCGGGGTGGGCGTATGTGGCTGCTGCGTTACCACCAGCCCGTGTGCGTAATTGGTATATCTACCCTGGCATTGCCTTGTGTGCCGTGTCACCTACGATACCGAGCATTTACTACGAGTTTGTTTTTCTCTCGTAGCCCATGGAGTATTTAGGGTAGTCTCCCAATCTGGGGATATGCTGATACTGGATGGACTACTGGGACTATTATGTGTGAAGGGTGATATGGGTAGCCTGGAACGCTATTTAAAAGTATGTTTATTTTACTGTAGACATTATTATAATAGCGCAATATTGCTATATAGTAAATAGTTTAACGGATCCTTAGAGGATGGGCGGTGCCAGGCATCCTTTAAGTTACTTGTACCTTATTACAGTTCACTTGAGTTGGTTTACATTATATAAGTATAAATTGCCCTGACTCGAGTGTTTTGTGTTTTTCTTTACGCTCGGGTCAGCCTGAGTATTAACAGCTTTGGATTCTCTTTCTGGAGCTGGTCTTTGCTGGAGTTTCTGCTTATCTACATTTATATCTACTTCTGTTTCAGCTGTTCTAGTTCATGTACTAGTGAACTTCTATATATTTGGGGTTTCTATTATGTTGTTTTCAGACTGTATTATGTATTTGTTTGAGACTCTGTTATAGTAGCTTCATGAACTACTATGTTATTTTATATTCCGCTGCGAGTTATTCTGATTGTTCCGTGTCTGTGATTCTGTGTATTTGATTTCATTTGCTCCAAATTTATTTACAACATGTTATTTCGCATCATTCAAGTCCGACATGTGCGGATTATTGTCGATTTGAATGGTACGAAATGGCAGGTCGTGACAAAATTGGTTATCTCATTTCAGTTTAAAACTAAAGAAACTTTCTTTCATCTTTAAATTTAAACCTGGAAATTGCAAATAAAACTAGAAACTAAAAGCAAAGAAAAATATACAAAACAGAAACCAAAATAAGGATCTGATCATTTCAGATCAAAAGCAAGTTAAGTTTCAAATTCAGGTAAGCAAATCAACACCTGGAAGCTTTAAAGCAAACCTGGAGATCAAAAAGCAAAGGCAAGAATTCAGATCAAACAAAAGAATTTCTAAATTTAAAAAGAAAAAGAAAATTGAACCTGTTCAAGTCTTCAACCTGAAACAATCAACCTGCGCTAAACATCAAGCTTTAACCTGATGCAAATCAAAGCTCAAGTTCAATAGCATTTTCCAGATGATCCCAAAATAAGTAGCATATCAATTAGGTTTCAGGGTTCCTCTGTTCTTCCAAAATTTGTGAGTAAACATTTTATTTAAAAAGCTTTAGTAAATTAAAATTTGTGCATGTGATTCCTGGATAGAATTGTGTTTTGCATTTATATATACAAGTGTGAATCATGTATGCTTGAATGTGTTAGAGTGTGCATGTCAGATATATCCAAGTTCTCCTCTGTTTCATAGTTACATTTTTGAAAATAAATGAAAATTCAATATCTCTTTGTCTAATCACTGTTAGGCCATGGGCTTGAAACAAAGTATGTTTGTTTAAACATGGATCAAGGTTTAAAATTTTATTTAAGTAAATTAAATTTGTAATTTTTTGGAAAACCAAGAAGAACGGTGGAAAACTTAATATATGTTAAAATTCAAACATCTTAATTCTTCGATTCAAGTATATAATCTAAATCACTATCTAAAATCATGATTTTTAAGGGTTAATTCATGATTTTTAGTGTGAAATCGAGTAAGCAATTCAAACTTGACCAGAAATTGTGTTTTGAGCTTTTTCTGGCGATCGTCGAGTCTTTGGTGGTCGGGGTTTTCAGTGAAGCAGGCTTGATGATCAGAGATGTTGACAAAAATGGTGAGTGGTTTTATTAACCACTATGGCGTCGGCGGATCGGAGAACTAGGTTTTAAACCCTAGGTTGTGTCGAGGCTAGAAATTGGGTCACCGTGGCGTCTCTGTTGGATCGAGTTTCACCAAAGTTCGAGAAAAGGTAACGTGGAAGGCCAGAAAGGTGTGGACGGAGTTGCAAGGGTGCTGGTGGTCAGCGTCGGGAGTTCGAGGCGATTTTATGGTGATGGCTGTTGTGCCAGATTGATTGAGGTAACTTGATTTCATTTTCGAGTTTGATTCATGTTTCTGGGTGGTCAAACGGCAAGAGTGGATCGAGGTCTATTTGTCGGTGGTGGTCATGGAGGCCGGAGCTTCGTCGTTGATCGGTGCATGCGCACGATGGTTCTGGTGGTGTCAGTGGTCTGGGTTGTGGGGTTGACTTGAAGGAACACTCGGGTATTTGGGTAGGTGACTCGAGTATGGACTCGAGTAAAACATGAGTGCAATTTTTGAATTTAACTTATACTTAAACAAAATTTTGAAAAAAAAGGGAAAGTGGATTTTCTCGGGTCAAGGCTCGAGTAATCGTCGGGTGGAACCCGAAGCAATTGAAATTTAAACAGTTTTAAGTTTAAAAATAAAGCAAGTTTTAAATTTAGATTAAATCTAGTTTAAACTATTTTATGATAATGTTTTAATTTTTTTTTGATTAAAAAAAGTTATAACTTGACTTAATTTTGTTAAGTTAAATGTTTATTTTATCTTAAAAAACTTAAATTACATTATTAAGTAAGTTAATTCTAAAGATAAAATGATTTTAAATATGTTAATGATAGTTAAGTATAGTTACTTGATTTAATAAATAAAAGATTATTAAAGATAATTACTTTATGTAACTACAATAAGGGATGATTAATTAATTAAAGATTAGCTAATGACAAGTAATTAAAGGTAATTAATTACTTAAAAGATAATTACTTAATTAAAAAAAGATAATCACTTAATTAGAAGTAATCAATAATTAAAGTTGATTAATCAAGTGATTAAAGAATGGTTACTTAATTAAAAGATAATTTGTGATTAAAGGTTGATTAAGGGTTAATTATTTAACAATTTAGGGTTAATTAATTAAAGAATAATTAAATAATTGAGGATAATTATTTAATAATTAAAGATTGATTTACTTATTAATTTAGGTTGATTAATTAATAATTACAGGATAATTAATTTATTAATAAATGATTAAAGGATAATTAATTCAAATGGTTTGCAATTAATTAATATTAATTAACCAGGATTAGCAATTTATTCATAAGTAATTAATCTGGTTTAAATTAATCAGGTGATTAATTGATCTTACTTATGGATGTTTGGATTGTATTGAATGCTTTAAATTATTTGATATCCCTTATGTGTGATGTTTTGTGATATGATTAAGCTGTGAACTGTGATTTATTTATCTGTGATGAATCAATTTTATTTATTTGAATCTTTGAATAAAGATAAGCGTTATAGAATTATACCGCTTATCAATATTGCTGTGTTTTGATTGTGATAATATTGCACTATTGTGTAAAACCCCGGATTATACACACACAAATATGGATTTCACGAGGAAATCGGTTAAGTCAAAGATATTTTGAAATCTAAATATTATTTTGTTTAAAAATTGAAGTTTGAATCCAAATGGTTTGGAAATGGAATTGAATTAAATATGAAAAGCCTTTGAAAGGGAAGTTTTGAAATTGAAATTTAGTTTTGAATATACTATATCTTGTTAAATATTATTTGAAATTATTTTGGAAATCATGATTTGAAAGGTTTATACAATTTCTATATATGAATTTAAAACTATTTCAAATAAATTGTTTTAGGAATTTGAATTTAATTTAAATTAGAACTTGCCAATAATACGGCAGTTCGTTGATTCTCTGGTTTATACTTTTAAAGGCTATAACTTGTGTATATTTGATCAGATTTTTTCCGAAAAAAAATGTATTTGTTTTCAAATGATAATAGCTTTCAAAAAAAGAAAGGATTTCCAGTTTTTGTTGAAAGGGGTTTCAAATTTGAAATGAAATTGTTTTGAAAGCTATAAATGAATCTTTGCTAAAGATTAGTGAACTTTGTTTCCAAAATAAGAGGATCTTAAAGGTGTATCTTTTGTATAAAAGATTTGAATTGTAAATAGTTTTGAAAGCTATGAATGAATCTTTGTGAAAGATTAGTGAACCTTGTAAAGTGAATCTTTTTTTAAAAGATTTGAAAATGGTAATTTATTTAAACGATTTGAAAAAAAGTTTTAGGCTTTAAGTTGTGACTTAACTAAGATCCCATATATCCATGTGTTTTTAAATTAAGCGCTCATTATTCGGTTTAGCCGGGGGAGGACTTCGTTTCATATAACCCATTCTAAATAATGATACGACGTAATGGATAACATTTGAAGACCGGTGGTGAAGACCGGATATTTACCTGTCGAATGTCTCTACACGGAATGGTCGAAACATGAAGGATGCAGCAAGGTTATGAGGGTCGAGCCCTTTAGGGTATGTCCATTCCCTTCTGAAAAAAGGTGGTATCATGGTATGGAGCCCAGATATTTAACCTATGTGGTTGCTGCAAATCTATTGCTTTGTGGTTGCTGGTGTTGAACGCTCGGATAAAGGTCGGTAACAACCGGGGAATGGCATTACTCGTGTAGTACTTACCTAGTTACAGAGGTAACCCGGCCTTGTGTTGGCAGAGAGCTGGTTAAGTTCTCGAGGCGTCCCTCCAGAGGTGTACCCATGTGGCCTAGGAAGTTCCTTTGCCTGACCATTTGTTGGAATCCAATCACCAATACGTACCTTGTACGGTTTTAGTTGTAGAACCTTCCATTTAACATGGTAGCTATTGTAGGCATACTATAATGGTACGTATGCTAGCTAAGATTAATATTATACTTGTAAATGTTTTATGCACTACGCACTAATAATAATATCAAAAGGATTTTCACGTATCAAGCATGTTTGACTATCATAAGGAGAAATCTCCTCCAATTATGCGCTTGCATTATGTGTGTGCGGGGAGGCCTTATGGTAGCTTCATTTTCCAAAAAGCATTGCGGATTTCAATCTTAAATTCTTTTGTTGTTTGTTTTTGTTTGAAATTATTTTCGTCTGCTCAAACCAGTCCCATGACTGACCTGGAGTTTATTGTTCCCTTTCTAAACTCTGGGTACCCATAATTTTTCACATAGACGGCTTAGAATTGGGATTTTCATATAATCAAATAGTGGACGTAGATTCGACAGCATCCAGTCTTTGGATTTAGCAATCGCATTTGTTTCTCTGGGATTAGAGTTGCTTAACTTCAGTGTGATGATGGTGGTTCGAGCTAGTGATTTGGAATCTTTTGAGCTTTAGCAATGGATTTGGATATTGGATTCTTTCTTCTCTCTTGGAGATCAAGTTGGTGATATTGTTCCGCTGTTGGTGTTTTCTTTCCGCTTTTGCCTGGTATCTCTGATAGTACTGATATGAATTGTATCAACGTGTTGTATCAAATATTATATATCAATAAAATTTCATTTTCTTTCACTGTGTTGTTATACTTAATGTGTCATAAGCTCCGGCGCGAATCGGATTTCAACGGTTGAATCTGCGGCATTCGAATACGGGTAAGTATGAATGTCAATTTTCGAATGCTGAAATTTAGGTCCTGACATTATTAGCCTGGGAATCCCTTATTTTACCTTCTTCGATGTCATCTCGAGTCCCTCGGCTGGGGGCGCGATGGAATTGTTGACATCCCTTTCTTGCTCTGCAACATTTCTCGATAATGTCGTGCTTCCGGGAAGCCCAATGCTACGACCTCTTCCAATAGCCCGAATAGAGATAATAGCTTATCGGTTTTGAGAAGTTTGATATCCCTATCTTAGATAGGAGTAGTGTGAATAGCGGAGATCACTCTTGAAAAATTAACGCCCCCAAGACGTGGGCGTACACTTGTAAAAATTCAGGATGTTAGTGGATTCGAATATGACTTGAATTGACAGATTTAAGAATGAAATGAAGGAAATACTTGCGTCTTTCTAGCCATCACCTTGCGAAGCTCGAGGACATCAAACATAGAATCACTCATGTTTGAACAGAGAAAGTTTATTCCAAGCACCCATTAAGACTTGGCAGTTAGGCGAAGGTTCAAGAAAGACGTAGGAAGGACTTCCTGATCATCTTTTAAAGTTGTAAATGAATCTTGGTTGGTGGCCGAAACAAAACGCTCATGAACAACAGAAAAGTTGCATGTAGGAAGGCATAACTATTTGGATGGAGTTGAGTGGGAGCTATTTTAAGATATCTCAACATTTCTCGAATAAACGAATTGATGGGCGGTACGTTGCGACCCATCACATAAATTTGTTACATGTTGTGTACCCTTCCGAGGGCAATTGAGGCCTATCATTTATTGAAAGAAGCAGGACGTCTAAAAATGGAATTCCATGTATGGAACACAGCCTGCAAGGGGCTGCCTCACCAATTTGGGAGGGTTGAGAATCTATTGGGTTATCTAGGAGAATGGAATCTTTTACTATGTCGGGAGCATGGCTTATAACCTCCGCTGGGAGGACCGGAACATTTGAAAAAAGGTTGATCGATGGGCCAGAAACTTTCGTTTGTTTGGCTTGATGACTAGGAGAAAGCCTGCCAAATATAGTCGTAGAGCTCAATTTTGCATCAGGATCGCTATGCTGCATGGCCAGTTAGGAAGACATAGCAGCTAAACGCTTTGAGCATTTGAAGTCCATGTTAACTATACTTAGTAGATAATCGAGGTTAGAAAAGTTTACCTGTTCCCCCCATGTTAAGAGTGAGCTAGTGTAGTGTAGTGAAGTGTATAGCTGAAATAAACAACTTAAAATTAGAAAACGAATTTAAATGACAAGACTTTGGATTCCGACCAAAGCACTACAAGAAAAAGGCAGAATACCGACAGCCAAGTCCGACGGCTTCCGACGGCCATTTTCCGACGGCTTTCGACGGGCCGTCGGCGGCCGTCGGAAGCCGTCGGAAATATGCGATTATACCTGCCAGCCGAGACCTTTCTTCCTCCTCCATTCCATACGAAAATAAATCAAAAAACCCCTCAAATTCAACCCCCAAGCTTCCAATCCCTAATTTCTAGCTTCCGGATCTTCCAAGGCTCTCTAATCAAGCTCCATTACTCTTAATCTCAGGTATAATCTCTTATTTTTGTGAAAAATTCAGTTTTTACCCTAATTCTAGATTTGCATAAATTGATAAATTAGGGCGAATTAATGATTGCAATTGTTTCCACTAGCGTAATAACGGTTTATAGCATCACATGGTATACCGATTTCATCTTTTATCGTGAAATTGTGATAAACACGTATAATTTGTGCTTGTTCATGTATATGTAAATTGTTATGTATGCCTTGATTCGACGATTGTATACGTTATTTGGAATAAGATAAAATGATTGAATGAACTAGGAGTATTATATTGTGCACGTATTTACTTATGACAAAAAAAATGCATTACTCTAAATTATAATTGTATGTATTGAAAAATGACAAAAATGTTAAACCAGCCCTAAGTTGATGCGTAATACGTCGAATAAATGTGTGAAATTAATATATAAATGTGAACAGTGAGTAAAACTGTATTTTTTCATAAAATGCGCGCATGTAACTGACAAATGTCCCTTAGAGAGTTTTTGGCCCCGTCTGACGAGTGTTGTACATGATCGTTGTATAAATAGTCGTTTTTTTCGAAAAACGACCATTTATATTCATCTGGCACAATGTTTGTCGGATTTGTCCCAGTATTGGACAAGTTATGAACACAGTAAGAATTTACATTTTGTATACTGCTTCGTCTCAAACGGTTCATAAAATTTCGGCCTAACTTTTCTTTTTTGTTTCCTGCGTACACGCATTTGTGTACAATGCAGGGAACAAAAGGGAAATGCTGCCGAAATTTTACTGAATCGTTTGAGACGAAGTAATATACGAAATGTAAATGCTTACTGTGTTTGTAATGGAAAGTAGGATGTCTGACCAATGAAAAAAAATTATATATATTTTTAATCGTTACGTACGTTAAAAAATAAAATGTGCTCTATTTGAAAATATTTTTAAATTTGTGAAGTTGTTCTTTAAATTCAAAAAATTATACAACCATGAAAATAATCTTTTTTGAATTTGTATTCTTTAAAATAAATATTAATTTTTGAACTTTTCATTTTGCAAATAGGAAAAATGATTGATTATTTTGTTGATCGGAGGAGATGGATGTACCAAAGAAAAGGACTGAGGGGCTCAATAAAAGAAGATTTTTATAATGGTATAAACGTGTTTGTTGAATTCGCTTTAAGTAATAACGGAAACGATCCAGAAATTCGTTGTCCGTGTAGTGGGTGTAGACATTTGAAGTATTTGTTACCAGATATTGTGAAAGTTCATTTGTGCCAACACGGTTTCGTACCAGAATATTATGTTTGGGATCGGCATGGAGAAGTTGTAGCAAATACTTCTGTAGAGTCTGAAAGTGTCGTTAACGAAATAGTTTCAACGACCCGTATAGAAAATATGATCGAAGATGCAGCATGATCAATGTTTCCTATGGTTCAAGTTGACGACGATGATGGAAATGTTGAAGAACCAAATATTGAAGCTAAAAAAATTTACGATTTACTAGATGCAGCTAAGAAACCTATTTGGGATGGTTGTAAAAGCGGTACTCAGCTGTCAGTAATCGTAGAATACATTGCGATGAAGTCAAAATACAACATCACTGAAGCTGGGTTTACGGCTGTTGTACAAGCTGCAAAAAGACATATGCCGCCCGATAATCTTATGTGTGAAAATCACTACGAAGTTAAAAAACTTATGTCGGCTTTTGGTTTACCGTATCAGAAAATAGATACATGTTTAAAAGGATGCATGTTGTTTTGGAAAGAAGACGCAAACCTTAGAAATTGTAAAGTTTGTAATCAGGAGAGATACAAACCAAGAAAAAAGAAGGGGAAGGAAGTTCCGTACAAGCGTATGCACTACTTACCCATAACTCCAAGACTTCAAAGATTATATGCATCTTCTGTAACTGCGTCTAATATGAGATGGCATAGCGTGAGAACAGAGGAAGAGGGTACGTTGACACATTCGGCCGATGGAGAAGCATGGAAGCATTTCGATAAAACGTATCCAAATTTTGCAGCGGAGAGTCAAAATGTTAGATTAGGATTATGTACGGACGGTTTTTCTCCATTTTCTCAATTTGGTTCTAAATATTCATCATGGCCCATTATCGTCACACCGTATAATTTACCTCTATGGATGTGCATGAAAACGCAATATATGTTTCTTGCTGTTGTCGTTTCTGGCCCCGACGATCCGACACAAGGAATCGATGTATATTTACAACCGTTGATTGAGGAGTTAAAAATACTGTGGAATGAAGGAGTAGAAACATACGATGTGTCCAAGAAGAAAAATTTTCGTATGTTTGCTTCTTTGTTGTGGACTATAAGTGATTTTCCTGCATATGCAATGCTTTCGGGATGGAGTACTGTCGGTCGTCTAGCATGTCCATATTGCATGGATGAAACACGAGCGTTTTCTTTACCTCATGGTAAGAAAATTTCATGGTTTGACTATCATCGATATTTTCTCCATGTAAATCATCCCTTCAGAGGAGACAAGAAAATTTTTTTAGCTAATAGAGTAGAAACCAGACAACCACCGACAATATGGTCAAGCGAAGACATATATGAACTTGTTAAGGACTATCCAAAGATATATGAAATTGGCGAGCAAATAGAAATTGAAGGCAAATTAGTTGTTCATAACTGGTGCAAACAAACTATTTTTTGGAAGTTGCCGTATTGGAAACATCTTCTGCTTCGCCATAACATAGATGTGATGCACAATGAGAAAAATGTATTTGATAATGTTTTTAACACAATTTTGAATGTGAAAGGGAAGACGAAGGATGATTTGAAATCAAGACGTGATATAGAAGAATTATGCAAACGTCCTGAGCTTCATATGAAACCAAATGACAATAAAAAACCCAAAGCTTGTTACGAATTAGATAATAATCAAGTTAAAGCTGTGTTAAAATGGGTGGAAGGGTTAAGATTTCGTGATGGGATATCATCAAATCTTCGTAGATGTGTTGACTTTAAAAATGGTAGATTAAGCGGAATGAAAAGTCATGACTGTCACATAATGATGAAAAATTTATTCCCCATAATGTTCAAAGAACTACTGCCGTTAAAAGTTTGGAAAGTAGTAACGGAGCTTAGTATGTTTTACAAAGAGCTTTGTTCGACTACTTTAAAAGTGCAACGTTTACGTAAACTTGAAGTGGACATTCCTATATTGCTTTGCAAATTAGAGAAAATATTTCCTCCTGGTTTTTTTAATGTGATGGAACATTTACCTGTTCATCTTCCATCTGAAGCACGACTTCGAGGTCCTGTCCAATACGGATGGATGTATCCATTTGAGAGGTATATGTAATATATATGTTATAACGTAATTTAATTGCATTTGAAAGATGAAGTTAATATAAATTAATGTTGCGTAGATATTTGAATCACCTGAAGAAAAAAGTGAGGCAAAAAGCACGGGTTGAAGGTTCGATATGTAAATCTTACATCGAAGAAGAAGCTTCGTTCTTTTTCTCTCACTATTTCAGTGACCATGTGAATATTTCATTTGAAAGTGTTCCTCGTAATGACGAAGGCGACGAACAAGAGTCCACTCAAGCAATGTTATCTATTTTTAGACAACATGGTCGGCCTTCTGGAAAATGTGTAGAAATATGGCTAGACGATAGAGATCTTCATGTAGCACACACTTATATTCTTCTAAATTGTGCCAAGGTTGCGCCGTTTGTTAGGTAATCTGAAATAATAATCTGTGTTTTATTCTTTTCTTATATGCATGCGCGTGTATAACCTAATGTAACAATTTGTTTATATATACAGTGTTTATGAACGTGAACATCCGAACGGAGATCTCAGTAAAGAATTTTCCGGTTGGTTTTCAAATTACGTTTATGAGCCGAGAAATTGTGTTGTTGACGAAGGGTTGAAACATCTTGCGATGGGACCAAAAAGAGTGGTCAAGACATATCCAATATATTTCGTCAACGGATATAAATTTAACACCAAAGAATACGGTGCAGAAAAATTAACAAATAATACTGGTGTAGTTGTTAAAGGAAGTGACGATCCAGAAAATCATTTAAATGATTTTTATGGCGTTCTGACACAAATTTTGCAACTGACATATTTCTCACGACCCGCGGAGGAGGTGTTTCTATTTAGATGCAATTGGTTTAGCAATGTTCCAGGTTCTAGAATTAATGTGCACAAGGATTATAATCCTATCGAAATAAAGCATACATCGCACTATCACAAGTATGATCCTTTTGTACTAGCCAAACAAGCATTGCAAGTTTATTACGCTCCTTATCCGTCTCTAAAAAGAGATAAAGCAGATTGGTCTGCAGTTTTTAAAACAAAGGCCAGATTCACATTCGATGGGAAGAATATTCCCGACGAACAAGCTTATCAGGCAGATCTTGAGCAAAATAACGAAATAATTATTACAGACGATCATACAGATTTTGGTCCCTTGATCGATGAATCAAATGTTTTGGTAGAAGCGTTTGACAGTGCAGAGGAAAATATCGTCGAAAATGAGACCGAATCTGAATCAGAAGATGATGATGACTGATACAAATCTGAATCTGTTTTTTTGCAATTGATGCATGTATTATGAAATTGATGTAACTATGAAATCAAATCCGTTTACTATTGTTCGCATGTTGTATTCTTGATGTATTATTAAATTGATGTAACTATGAAACCAAATCCGTTTACTATTGCATGTTGAATTCTTGATGTATTATGAATCAGGTATAACACACTTCCATTTCTATTTCCATTTCAGTCATTAATTAAGCTATAATTTGTACCGTTGATGTCATTTTCATATGAAATATATTTCACTATCATGTTTTTATACTCTTATATAATGATGTGTATATGTCACAGGTTTATCAGTATGTCGTATAGAGGTAGGAGCTCTTCCCGATCGTCTGGAGGCGATGACAGTGGCCCATCGCAAGAGCCACAGCGTGTTGTTGTATCTTTGGTCCCTAGAGCAGAAGGGTAATTAAAATTAAATTTTATTCAGCATCTTATTTTTTCTATGATATACGTACGTACTTATCTATATCGTACTTAAAAACAGGGGGTTCGACCTAGTTCCCTCCAAGGTTGTGCTGGACGTCTTTAGAGCAGCATATCGCAGTAGGATGAGTGCGTGCTGGCCGAAGTGGGACTCCATCCCTGCTCACATCGTAGAGTGCATATGGCAGAATGTTCTAGTATGTATAATTTTTTTGTTTTCCATTTTTAATTCGTTTTTGTCGTTTTTCTATTGTTTATCGTTTAAAGTGTAATCTTTTTTTTACACAGGCTGAGATAGACATCCTGACAGACGACATGATGCTGGCACGAGCATACTGGATGAGAAAGATGCGCAAGAACTACAGGGATACGATATCCGAGATTAAGAAATCCGGTAAGAAACCAAAGTGGATGGGAGAGAGCGTGTATTAAGCTTGGTTGAGCTACTGGGAGACGGACGAGGCGAAGGCAAGTATACTATTTTTTTTTTTGAATTATTAATTTGACGTGATTGAAAAATAATGTATCAAATTTTGAATGTACAGGCAGAGTCGGATAGAAACTCTATAAATAGAAATAAGAATCCCGTCACTCATCGCGGAGGATCGAAGTCGTTTCAGCAGTATCGGCAGGAGTTGGTAAATTTACTGAATAATAAATGTAAATAGTTTATGCTATATGATTCTAAATGTATAATAATTGTATGTAACAATCAAATTCAGGAAGCCGAGGCACAGGGTCCTGTCAGCTATATGGACGTGTTCACCCGTACGCGTGCTGTCGAGCATGTTAATCCAGACGGGACTGTTTCGTACACATGACAGGACGATAAATCCAGCAAAAGCCATGTAAGCATATTTCATTTTATTCACTATTAGTAATTGTTAAATTATGATGAAATAAGATATGATATTATTAATTTGTTAATGCAGGAGATGTTTATGGAGCAGCAGCAGAAACTCTTTGCTGATACAGGTCGAGAACAGCTGACGACCGATGAGGAGGATGTTATTTTTGAGTCCGTTATGACTCCAGCTGAGCATGGTCGACGTTATGACTTTGGCAATTTAGCGGTAAATAATTTACTTTTTATTAAAATACTTAAAATCTGATATTTTTACCTTTTCAAGACAATAAACTTGGATTTTGTTTATTTTTCAATTATCGCAGTCCAGCAGTCATAGTAGGGGACGGCGGAGCAGACCACAGAGCGATTTAGCAAGTATAGAAGAATTGCGGACTAGAGTGTCCCAATTGGAGGAGCAGAACCGCCAACAGGCCTTGCAGACCGCACAGTTGTTAGAGTACATGCAGCAGTTTGGTGGCCGCTTCCCTTCCTCGGCTGGCTCTGGATCTGAAGGAGATTGACTCATTGCTTGCTTGTTCGTCGTTCAGGTATGTTTTTTGTTTGTATAGAATGATTTGATAGACGGTGCGGATAAATATTGATTTGTATAATTATGTATGATACACTTGGTTTTCTAGTTTTATGAGGACATGTGCATTAGAATATTGATGAATTTGTGTATTAACAATATGGTGGAACAATTATTGTTAATGTTGGGATGGTTATGTATGTTTTTTATCCTATTTTGATTGTATTTTTATTTATTTGTGCGTTTGTTAAGTATGTTGTAGTTTAGGTTTGGATCTTTGATTGGATTATTGTATATTGGGTTGTGAATTATTGATATCAGAGTATTTGGAAGAGAAATGTGGTTGGAAGGCAATAGTGGCAGCGAATACCAAAAAAAATTTGCAGATTTCCGACGGCTTCTGACGGCTCCCGACGGCTTATCGGCCAAAATTTCCGACGGCTTCCGGCGCTTTCAGTCGGGCTGTAACTCGGTATTTCCGACGGATTCCGGCGGGCGCCGGAATCCGTCGGAACCCGTTGGACTTCGTCGGAATAATAGACGGCGGTAGCCGTCGGAAGCCGCCGGAAGTACTGTTCTCCGACGCCGTCTTTTCCGACGGCTTTTTCCGACGGCCGCCGTCGGTTTCTGACCGTCGGAAATGCTGTTTCTCCTTGTAGTGAAGTGATCGTCATCGTTGACTGTCACAACTGGCAGAAAGATTGATCGGTTGTGTAAGGTTTTTGATCGACTATCGACATATCGAAGTGTGAAGTTTGTCATTCAAGTCCATATGCAAGTTTTAGTCTACATTGAAAGTTCCAAGGATTTGATTATTCAATCTCAAGTTCAATAGTGAATATGCAAGTTTTATTGTTCATCGTCATCATATGTCCAAGTTTGTTAAGGTTAATTGATGGTAATTTTTCAAAGAAGTAAGGTTAGATTATGCTTTAAGTTCAAAAAACCCCATATGTCGATCCCTATGTACCGAACCCTTCATATCAATCCCTATCCCAAAGCTTATCGACCGATCCCTCTTTTCAACCTAAAAACAGTGATTCCTTTCCTTCTACATATTCCACTGATCCCTCTCTTACAACAAACACCACTGAACCCTAATCCTACTAATCCTACTACTTCAACCTCTACTCATCAAGCCTCTGTGCCAAGGGATCGGTATAGATCCAAATATCCAACACTGATCCTTCCTCCACTCTATCTTCTTCCTCCTTTATCCTCTCCTCTTCCTTCTCCTTATGTATTTTGTCGAACCATATCCACCAATGATTCATCTTCTCCAGGTCGCTTCGATCACTGTGTCGTCATGGCCTCGAGCGCCATCAAAATAATTAAGGACACGAAATCCCTCATCTCACCATGAAACCCAAAAGATGAAGTCAAGAAGGCTCGCCTACATGTGAATATGTTAAGGGATCGGCAAAAAGTTCGAAGGTGATCGAGATTAAAAGTATGGGGAAGATAGTTTGTAAAGGCGGATTGGAGCATGAAAAGATTTTGTTTCAAAATTGAGGGAAGAAGAAAAGAAGGAAGGTTCGTTTTGATGCAGGAGCGAGAGGGTTCGGTGCTTCGAAGGGTGATGGGAAAATGAAGCAAGTAAAGTTGAAGAAATTGGAAGTGCTACTTTATATACATGGACTAGGGATCGGCCCATGTCTTTGGCACGAAGCATAGAAAGAGGGATCGGCATGAAAACTTACCGATCCCTGTAAGCGTGTACCCAAAAAAGGAGTCGGCATACATGTATGCCGATCCTTACAAATACTTTTTCTAAAAGGAAGGAGAAAGAGGGATCGGCATAAAAAGCACCGATCGCTGTGAGCACAAAAAAAAAAAAAAAAAAGAGAGAAAAAGGGAGAGGGATTGGCTAAACACATGTCGACCCCTACGAATAATAAAAAATAAATGAATGAAAAAATGATTATGAGGGTTCAGCTATAAACATGTATATACAAAATACAGGGATGTTGGCGTGCGAGCATGTCCAAGAGCCAACAACAAAACATGTATATGAACGTGCACGTGTATGACCTAAAAGTTCAATTTTTTGAAATCGACAAAAAATGAGATCAAACCTGAAACCTTCAAGATCGAGACTAGACCAGATAATATAAAGACTATTAGTCTCGCAAAACTGAACTTATAATCAATTGACGGAATGTAACCAATGAAATCAACCAAACATCATGCCGATCAATTAGAAATTCAGCACCTTGGAAAAACGATTTGACAAAAGAATAGCAACCATTCAAGAAGCTAGTTGGGTCTCTTTTTGACGATTCAAACTTGTTTTGATTCAAAGCATGTCATGTTCATCACAAGACGTACTTTGCGGGGCAAGTGTTATCCGGCATTCTAGCCCGGCTATATTGAACTGATTGCACGATTTAGATCCGACTGCCATCAAGACCAATGATTGCAGAATGATGATTGTGGAGCCTAGATGTCAAGTATAGATGGTCGTATGATGTCAGGATTGAATGGAATTGATAGATATACAACGTAGAATATTCGAAGTATGAAGTATGATTCGATAGATAGGAGGATCGGCATAGATTGACTCATATGAGAGGGATCGGCATACTTTATAGAAGAGGGATCGGCGAACCTAAAAGCACAAGAGCATTTTTATGGAAAACCATCCATATCTTAGGATCTACAAATCCAATCCCTATGAAATTCGAAAAGCAATATATATGGACCATAGGTAATCTACCTTAGGGATCGCACATCAAAAGGAAAATATTGGAGGATCGGCACGTATCACTTGGAAAGGATTAACAGTGAGTAGTGCACAAGCAATGTTGAATCAAATATCAAGTAATAACTCGAGTTCCAGTGGTCCAAATGACATGAAAATTGAAGGAAAAACATGTTTTTGCATACGGAAGCCACTATGGTGATCGCTTTCCAAAACTCGACCAAAGAAGGGATCGGAAACGACCCTTCCTATCTGTGAACGTGAAATTGTGGTGTGTAGGAATTGAATTGGGAGGTGAAGAAGAGCTGCAGAAAGAGATACAAAGGAGAACCAGGCTTGGTAGCAAGAAATAAATGCCAAATTGTCCCCCCTTTTGTTTCTTTTTTGTTCATTATTTTCGTGGTGGTAGCAAGGGAGAAGTGTACGAAATACAGTGGGCGGTTTCTGTTGGTTAAATACTTCAAGTTTATCCTAGCCTTGTGTTGGTGTAGTATGTAATGCTTTTGACTCAGCTAGTAATAGTATAAAAGTAAAAGGTATTTGTATGTGTATGAGCGTGTATACTGCGCGTTATTATCTTGTCTGAAGCAAGGCCAATAAAAAACTGCATTAGAGATGCATAATTTTACAGCAATGCACCTTTACAGCCTAATTAACAGCAATGTCTCACAAACATGCTGAAGTTGCAATGTTAGAAGTTAAATACTGATATTCTCATAATGCCTTCTTATGCTCTTTATATGTAACTTCTCATATGAAAATGCTAATTTGTTCAACTTTTTAATTGGTCTTTTGTACAATCTAAAAGAGCATTGCATCGGACTCATTTTATTCGTTATACTCAACCCAAACTTTACGTATTATGCTAATATCAACTTTTATGATTATACGTAAACTATTGAATTATACATTTATACCCTAGGTGCACAAACGCAGAATATAAATTACATCATAAAATTGGTGATACATATGCGATTTGGGGTAAAAAATGTGCTTAATTACTTGTTATAACAAGTACCAAACTCAACATCTTCAACCTCCAACCGATCATCAGGGAAAGGACACTCCTGTCCATTATTATCCTGCAGCACATCACATGGAGCCGGACTCACTCCACTCACCACCCCTTCAATATCCGTACAATTCCAAATCGGCTTCTTCGACTTAATAACTTCAACAGTCACGTTTGACATACAAATCCCTTTAAAAGCATCTCCAGGAATTCCAGTCAAACTTCCAGCCATGGTTACATTCTCAGCCACCACATCACTGTAGCTAATATCACTAATTTCGGGTATGGCTTTCGGGTCCCAACCGTCATCCGGGTGCTGCCCATAGTTGCCCGCCATCCAGAACACCCACTTCATCGTGTGTAAATTCATACGACGTACGTAGATTTCCTTTATGTAGTTTCCACGTCCGATGGCTGTTTTGATTCTGACTCCGGACTCGGAGTTGATGGCAGTTATGTCCTCTGCTCGGACGTTCCTGATGCCTCCAGACATTTCTGATCCGAGGGCGATTACGGCGCTTGTTGGGGAGATGCAGGTGAGGCGGCGGATTATTATGTCTTCGCTTGGGATGTTCACTTTTATACCATATTCGTCCCAGCCGCTTTTTATAGCGATGCAGTCGTCACCTGAGACTATGTAGCAGTCTTCGATCTGGACTCCAGAGCATGAATCTGTCCAACAAATAAAAGTGTAAAGTTGTATTGTATCAAGGACAAATGTAAGTTTAAATTTATTAGTTCAATGGACAGTTGATTTTTCTAAGAGTGATTAAATTATGTACGCCTAGAGTTCAAGTCTAAAACTTCAACTTAAACTATATACGTTACCATCAGAGTTAGTGATCACTTGTTTTACATTTGAAGAATTCATTTTATTTTGGACAAAATTTCATTTTAGGCCTCTGAAAAAACATTATTTCAAGTATTTTAACTATTCAGCATTTTATGCTTATGAATTCTAAAAATACATAAGAACAAAAATTTAATTTGTACCCGCGCAAATTCAAAGTGCGCAAGTTTATGTTTTATTAATCTTTTTTGATAAATACATACTTTCAGAATGTGCAGATAAAAAACGTTGTATTATTAAAAAGGTCTATTTTCATAATAAATTTCAAACGAGGTCTAAATTTGAAATAAGTTTACTTTGAAGGCCTAAAATGAAAATTTGTCCTTCATTTATTGGATACTAGTATTAGTACGGGGTTAGTATCTTATAATTGAAATGTAAAGCAGTTGGCTGCCTACCCTATAATATATACAAATTAGATTCTCCGGGGTGTTAAAATCACACCCGCTCAATATTCGCACTACACAAGCCATTTAATTTAGATACCAAATTGAGGTAAATATTTAAAAATGTATTCATCGTTAAATCATAAAATTTTAAGATTTCAATCTAATGATGTTCATAAACATAAAAATTACTTTTTAAAAAATATTTTTAAGGAACTTTAATAGCCTTTTGAAAAGGTAGATAATTTTATTTAACTACAAAGTAATTAACTTTTAACCATTGTAAATAAATTTTGGTAAATTAGAGAATTTTTAACAGCATCTTTGAAAGACAGATAAACTTTTTAAATGCAAATTCATTGGTATTTAATTATCTTTAATAATTTTTATTTAACAATGTAAATTCTTTATTTTGAAACATTATGTTTAGCATTTTTTATAACATGATGCGGCTAATTATGAAAATAAAACAAAAAATATAGTGCAGTTTTTGCTGCACTTGAAAAATGCGGTTTTTACCTGCATCATGGTGATGCAGTTAAATCTCCATCATATTATTTTGGTTTAATTATATCTTGATAAAGCAATTTTAAGTTTTAACTGCATCAAAAAGATGTAGTAATACAATGTTATATCGATACAAATTCAACTTTATTGATTAGTTCTAACTTCATTACTTTAATGAAGTTAAACTATATATGAATTACGAGATATGTAATTTAAGCGAATCATGCTAAAGCAATTTTTACTACATTTTCAAGTATATACGAGAGATGTACTAATTAATTGCATAATTGTTATGAATTAATATATTTTGCTATTTTAATATACTTCTAAAATAATTTTTTTATTACGTTCGAAAGATATATTTTTGAAAAGTTTGATATTGTTTTTAAGCATTTTTAAAGTCTAAAAACCACATATGAAAGGTGCAGTAATTATTAACTACGTAACTGTTGTGTACATAATTTTTTATCATATTTTAATATTGTTTTATAATATATTTGTTCTAATGCATTTTGAAAGATTTAATTTTAAGTAGTTTGATATTGTTTGAAAATTTTCTAAAACATGAAAACCGCATTTGAAAAATGCAGTAGTTAACTGTATAATTGTTATATAGTACAATTTTCATGATATTTTAATGTAGTTTTAAATTAGATTTCTTTTACTGCATTAGAAAGATACAATTTTAAATAATTTAATACCGTTTTGAAACATTTTAATCATTTTTATATTATTAAAACTTCATCTGAAAGATGAATTAACTGCTTGGATAAAGTGCCACTCCGGTTCTTTTAATTATTATTATTTTTTTTTTTTTGCAAGATGCAATAATTAACTGCATAACCGTTACATGGTTAAAGTTTTATCGTATTTCGATGTAGTAAAATATATTTGTTTTGTTGCATTTAAAAGATGTTGTTTTTAAGTAGTTTAATATTGTTTTAAACCATTTTCAAAGTCTAAAAAATGCATTAGAAGTAGTAATTAAATGCATGATTGTTATGCAGTTACATTTTTATGATATTTTAATGTACTTATAAATATATTTGTTTTGCTGGATTTGAAAGATGCAAAATATTGTTTTTAAGAATTTGTGTGATTTTAAAACTTCACAAGACAATTTGAAGATTTTTTTTTTAGATAACTTTGATACAGTTTGATTGCTAATTTTTGCGTGGTCTGAATAATATTGATTTATAAGTTTGTATCATGAAAATCGTATAGTAAAACATATTGAAGTTTCTGAAGAAGAAAAAATAATTATTTAGAAACTTGGTTTTTAAATATGCATAATGCATATCAATAAAAAGATCATAAAGGTTGTGATTTAACAATGAAACAGTTTGCCAATCCAATGTTTCCAGAAGAAAAAAAAATTTGTATTCAAAATATTTGAACTAAAACAAGGTGTTGAGAATTAATATGAGCGTCGGAATAGCTCTGGTTACGAAGAGAATGTCTGACCAAGGACTTAATTTTCTTAAGTCTTGTATCATGTCTTTTTGTCTATTTTAATTATTAACAAGAAGTATGTCATCCAAAGTTCCATTATTTAATTAGCTCTTAGATCAAAATATTCATCACAAGTACAACTTTACTATCAAAAAGAGCATGATCCATGGAAAGAAGAAGTGGAATTTATTGGGCTGTGCATTTAATTAAAGAAATTTAAGTTGTGCCCTAGAAACACAATTAATTTTCTCAAAATTGTGTTCTTTGGAAAAAAATATACTAAAAAGCAACACTTCGCAATAATTAAAAAAAAATTCCTTTAGAAAAGAACATAACTGAAAAATGAGAAAAAAGGGGGAAAAAATAAAAAATCAAGATTGCATGCTCAATATATATACCTGGATCAATCCCATCAGTGTTTGGGGAATGGGTTGGTGCAAGAATCGTAATGCCAGATACTACAACATTTCTACATAATCCATGAAAAATAATTAGGAAAGTCACAATAGGATAAATAACAGTTACCGAACACAAACTGAACAGATACAGATGACGTGATCTTTTATTCTTACTTGCAATAAATTGGGTGGATGTTCCATGACATGGAGTCAACAAATGTGAGGTTTGATATGAGAATACGATCAGAGTAAAGAATTTCAAGTAAATAACTGCGAGTGTACTCAAGCTGTTTCTGGTGAAATTTGTCCCACCAAATCTGGCCCTGTCCGTTTATAGTTCCATTATTGCCTGCATCACAAATATGTTAACTCTATAAAACAGCGGAGTACACGTTTGTTATGTTAATATAAATGCATAAAATATATATGCATGTGGATGTGTATCTTAATTTTTACTTAAGAATTTAGCAACATGCCTGTTATGATAATATCAGTAAGATTGGATCCCATTATGAAGTTACTGTATCTTCCACCAGGCAAATCCCGTCCTCTTCCATAAGAAGGCAAGGGGTCGATTATTGCCCACTCATCTATGTTCTGCATTATGACATATTTTTAAGCCACTTTCCAGTATATATTGTGCATCAATATTTGATGCAATAAACAAAGTTAATGACAATGCATAGACCCAAGTACGTAAAAATTGTTGATAGCACTGTCTAGGATAAGAACTTAAATTAACTGTTTTTAACTGTATTTTGAATAAATTTTTACTACAAAATTATGCCTTATTTTTAATATATATTGAAACTTAAAATGCAGAGACAGATGTGTTAACAACAGTCGTGGAGCCAGCAAATAGTATTGTTGAAATTTTCAGCACCCTCTTGCATCTTCCGATATGCAGGGCTTGGCTCTACAGAAAATACCTTTTTAAGAAGAAAATGCAAAAAGTGAGATAGGGCAAGAGCCCAGCTGGCCGTAGAGTACCTCCGCCGCTGATTGGCAAGCGTCAACTATTCATTTATTTGATTTTTTTTTTTGTACGAGTAAAATAACAATCATCCTTATTACCAAACAGGAAGACCATTTAGTTCCTGCTGAAGCTCATTCACATTTACTAGTAAATTTAACAAGCAAAAACATGACCGTTTTAGGTTTCCTTTCTTGTTGATTGCATTTTTGCTTTCATTTTCCCATCTGATATGAACTAAACGTCGTGGGCTGAATTTGAAACCCGTGAAAATATCAACTTGAGTGGGATTGGATCATTTTGTCTTTACAAAAGAGATGAAAATTATGAAAGATAATGATCAAAATCCCATGCCTCGTTTTATGTCTATATTTGTGTCCAAATAGAATTTCTCTTTTACATTTGTGTGTGTGCACGCACATATGTTAACAAATAATATATTATTGTCAACTCTTTATGACTTTGCCTAGACAACGTTGTATGACTTTTGTTGTGCATCAAGAATTCAAGACAGTGAAATTTTGATGCCACAGAAAAACTAAATTAATGCTAAGCCAACCTAGAATTAGACAGTGTATGACAAAATATGTTTCACATATATAGTATCCAAAACATTATTTAAAGATATGTTCAAGGCCTTGATCTAGTTTGAGCAAATTATTTGTGGAACTTTAAGGTAAATGATACAAATTCAACCTGATTAGAACTAGGAAAGCATACATGCATTATCAAACCAAGCAGATATGTGTACTTTTCATAGTTTATTTAGAACACATCAAATAATTCAGTGTTAACTAACACGTCGGAAACAAAAGAAAAGTCAAATACTAGTTTATATCGAATCAAATAATTGCCAATTTTATCCTTGATTGGAAGAAAAAGGAGAAATCTTGAATTAGGCAACAAAAGGTGGTTATGCTGATTAGTCTTCTTTCCATCAAATCCAGACCTACCCGAAAAGGAATCTGATCTATTCAGTAGGAATTGAATTACAAATGTCAAGGAAATATAATATAACTCTTGACGTTTACACAATGGTTCAGCCTAGGCCCAAGTAGCCTAAGAATAAGTACCTGAAGAGACAAAAACTTCAAACATGGATACTGTTCTTGACGCGATGATTATAAATTGTTATATTCAGTTTACATACTCAATACTCGGGTTGAAAAGTATAAGCAATATATGCAAGACTCGTGATAGTTGACTTCTGTGGCCGGTCCCCCAGTTTAAACACGTATTCATAGAGATTAGAGGATGTGTTCAATATCAAACTTACTTGCCTCATTCTTAAATAAAGCATTTGAAGTTTTTAAATAATAATAATAAGCACCTTAATGTGCTTGGAATCAATGGCAAAGCAATCACAGTTTTAATGCATTTAATACATGCAATAAAAAATGGAATGTTTTACATTTCAAATTTAGTTTTTCAAACTTCTTCAATGTGCGACTTATTCACCTGTAAACAATTAACAATATAGAAAATGCAATGCATTGGATAAAGAATTCCTCCTAAAATATGACTTCTGTGTGCAACTCTACTGTATATTTAACTGCCCTTTTTATGCACCAACTTACAAAACTAATGGTCACAGGTTAGTGACAAAATAACAAAACTTAATGGGCTGTATTTCCCTAAACTTATATAAGCAACGGTTTAAAAACAAAAATTCTCTGGACTAGTTATTATGTTGAGTTCAATTAAATTAAAAAAACGACTTAATAAAAGGTTTCCAGGTATATTCTTGCACAAATGAGAGTCACCTAAAAGTAAGTGGCGTTACTTTGGCACATGTGACCCAACAAAAAAGAATAAAGGGCACCCTAAACAACTAATTTGCCCTTAAAACTTAATTACTAATAAAAACATACGACGTTCACTACAAACAAAAGCCGATAGCAAAAGAGAACACCACCCGTGAACACCTTCAATATAAAATTAATCCACAGATAACGACAGGTTAATTAATAGGAAAATGGAGGTGACCATACCGTTGTGGCCAGAATCTCAGCATCACTGGCCAGAAACAGAGTAAAATGACTCGCGGTGAGATTAAAAGGTGCCGTGAGCCACTTACCCCCGGGTACATACAGCAAGCCACCACCTTTGTTTTCGAATTCGCTTAAATGATCAATAGCGGACTGAAACGCCTTCGTGTTAGAAGTGATACCGTCACCTACGGCGCCGAAATCTGTTAAGCTTACTGAGTGTGCCCTGCATCCCGTTTCCTGAAAATTCACTTGTATGCTTGATTGGCGGTGGTGGTGGACCCCCCTTCTGCATTCCGCCAACAACGGGGATGATATGGTGATTGATATTAGTAGGCATAGTGTTGAGAAAAGTGCAGAATCCATTGGGGTTGTACGAGATGGATAAATTAATTAAGGAGAAGGGATGACAAGGGTTGATTATAAAGGATTGGTTTGTGGAAGATGATGGGATTATGGAGTGCGAAGTTACACAAAAGCCCATATTCTTTGTGGGCAACATAAGCGTAAGCTGTGGGTGTATCTCTAAACTAAGGTAGAGCATCTAAGGCCGCTTCCAACACTATCTATGGTCACCAGATTAATAGCAGTTGCTTTCAGAAGTCCATGCACCACGCAAAAACATTTAGTACAAACAAAATAAAATGAAAACGAGAATGTAGGATTGTTGTACAACGTTGACGGTAAATTTATCGTTACCATATCATTATAAGCCAATCGATTACCTTTTTTAGTGAAGTCGGTATATTAATACTGTTGCGTCAAAAGGTAATACAACATCTCCAATTTAAACCTCCAATTTAAATGAAAACGAGAAGTATCAATCCAAAATAAAATGAAAAATAATCCAAAATAAAATGAAAAATAAGAAAAGACCAGACTTTTAAAATGGTTCGGCCTCAATTCGATTACGTACCCCACTACCAATCTTATTTGGATTATATCTTACAACTTCAACCAATTATATATTGTGTTCCAAGAAGAAATGAATTAACAAGGAAAAGACAGAGCTTGTTGCTTAAAATCAAGATAAAGATTAAAAAAATGGCATTTCGTTTGACGAATCATGTGTATGTATAATCGAATCATTCTTTCAAGTTACTAACTCATGGAGAAACATGTAAGAAGTCGGATATGAACATTCAGGCATGAAGAACGTGTTGAAATCGTCAACCTACACCATCCGGTACCGAAATAATCATGTCGTTATCAACTGTAAAAGCCACACCTCAGGACACATTGGTCCAAAACTCAAAATAATATTTGAACTCGCGTCGTGCCAAAAAGTATGAATAGTTGCGTTTTCATGGTTTATAGGACGTAAATGCAACATAATTTCAAAACGTTCGATACTTTCAGATCTCATGGTGGAAGGAAAAAAAACATAAGTACTGAAAATAATCCAGTCAGATAACAGTCTCAACATAAACACGGCCTATACAATAACTGATAAATAGTGTCCCCAATGGAAATACAATAAGAGTCTGATTGATAGATATAACATAATATAAAGTACATGAAAGAGTAATTGTAAATAATATATCTTTGGAGCGTTAAGTAACTTCCTCCATACATCGTATTATGACCACTTCACCTACTGGACTGTCCTCTTGTAATAAAGATAAAAATGAAGAAATGGAGGGGATCAGACAAGGCCTGGAAAGTGAAATATATCACTAGTAGTATGGAGTTGGCAAGTAGTTAAATTGCAGTTATAATATACACAACCTAGGGATGTTTATTTGTGTTTGTGTATTAGGTACAAGAAGTTATCAATTTACGCAAAGGGGTTAACCATTCTGTAACAACCCACACTTTAATGCGTTCGAATTTCTACTAAATCGAAACCCAAGTCCATTAGGGTATATAATAAACATAAGTATATCAGAGAGTTATCTACATAAACTGAGAGTGGAATAGAAAATAAAATAGAACATAAATACCAACTAAGCCTATTACCTTGGAATCAATATAATTCCTTAGATATCTAATCGCCTTGCCAACGCCGAGCATAAATGAAAAGCATTCACCACCTGCAGTTCCCATCATGCACCAATAGCATGTCCCTCAAAATCAATCATGTGGATTGTAATGAGGAAGGGGGTTAGAACAACATTTTGGTGACTGGTAAATTACATACTTTATCCATAATACTGATTTATACCGATTGATTTCTATTTAAGTGTTATGTCCATTATTTACTGTTATTCCACGTAATTCCATATACATGTACTATATATCTAACCTCCTTCGAGTGGGTGTGTGTGCGCGTGCGCGCGCGCTTACATACATATACATATATCTAAACGTTGCACTACCCAAAAGAAAACCCCGACCACTTAATACTTCTTAGATAGGGAGGAGGCAGACCCAACGACCATTTAATACCTTAACCCCAAAGCAAGCCCTTCACAACGAATGCTAATCAATCGATCCTAACTACAAAGACTGATGACCCCCATATACGGCTTTATAATTTAATTGGCATACTACTAACGCATTTCAAAGACTTATCTAAGGGTTAACTAGCCATCACCTCCGACAAAAAAATAACAAAATAATTAAATAATGAGGTTTTTGCGTATCCCATACGGATTCTACACTAGTAGGAAGCAAAATCCTTTAGGGCATAACTTAAGTCTTTGCTAATGACCGCTCGGGACAGTTGGTGGTCAGATCCTATATGCCGGCCCTACCACTAAATACCGGTACAACAACAATACTGACATAGCCTGACAACCTCTCACAGCTGTAATCCCGTTTAGACTAGCCTAATGTAAGTAAAGGAAAATGTCTATTCTAGTTACTTAATATCTCTTGTTAGAAATGAAGCAAACCTTATTTCCCTATGAGGTACCGTCGTAGGTTATTTAAGACTTCTTATATAGCGGACCCAATAGCCATTTAATATCTTCCACCCTGAAGCAAACCCCTTGACATCGCTAAAGGTACTAAGTCATTTAATACTTCAAATCTGAAGCGAACCCTTTGGTGTATTTTACCATAACTATATGCAAATGTATATCCCATCCCTACCGGTCCTATGCTTGGAGAGGTCCCACATTACTAGTAAATATACACAAATGTTGGTAGCTTATAGGTGAAGGGCAGTTAGTATAATTTCACTGACCTTGCATCCTAACTCATTCTAAATCAGACCAATCATCACAAGTCTAAATATTGGGGTCCCACTATACTCAAACAAACTTGGAGATTGATTTCCTTCCAGATTAAGGTGTAAATACCATTCACACTTCTATTACATAACTTTTAGAATTTGTACGAGATTTCATATCCCTAAGCCTACAACTTTATAGATCTTACATAGGTATAATAATTAAATAAAACTCAATAATATGAATATCAGTATTATAAATAAATCATATAATTTTTCACTCACCTTTCAAGCTTTTCAAACCTCCCAAATACTATTGTATCTCTTTAATTGGACTTCTTTTCCATTCTAGTCCGAAAAAATATGTATAACAAGGTATATACATACTATTAGAACTATAGATTTGAGAAGAGATTTGAGGTTAACAGAAATATAGATTTATAATTATAGAAATTTTATTTTACTTTCGTAACGTTTTTTTTCTTCTTCTCTTCTTCTTTTTTATTTTCCGCCTTTCCTCGATTTGAATATATATATATATATAATATTTTAAATTAACATAAATGGTGGCGAAGGAAAAATGGCAGAGCTTCGTTGCTTTGATCAAAAAATATGAGAAGAGAAGTAAGGTACTAGGCATGTATTTATAAGCGCTCGAATCAATTGTATCATAATTAAATCCGGAATATTCAGCCAAGGTTCAACCTTAGCCGTCGGTACTTGATCAGTCAGCTGCTCCTCTGTAGGCAGTCGACCCAATCAACTGGCCTAAGGAGGGGGGTCGACCGATGGAGTCATGCATTTATTATTATTTATTTCCTATTTTTCTATTTAATTATTTTTGTTTTGAAAACTTCAAACGCTGATAATTTCTTCATTTGAGCTCCAATCGCAAACTATAATGAAACTTGCTCAAAAAATTGTCACGAACACAATGGTATAAGTTTCGTTTTCAAATTCTAATATTTGCTCAAATTCCATTTTTTGAGCCTTATTAATTATTTATTGATTACCATTAATTTTTACGAGTGTTACATTCTCCCTCTTAAAAAAATTCCATCTCCAAAATATCTCGGGTTGAATCATGTAACATGACGCATAACCATTCTAAACTATCTAATCAATTATTATACAACTAATTTTGTATGCAGGCATACAAATGCATGGTGTATCAAAACATATATGACATGGATGTCGAATAATTCTAAATTGACACCTCCTATATGAATTCATTTTTTAAAAAACATTTTGAAAATATGATGCAAATGACCTATATTTACTTGAGGTTCTATATGTATGCAAGTTTTTCAAAATAAAAAATCTTTGTTTTCACACAACATTTCCCACTCTCTTACGAGTGGGAGTATGGTTCAACAAATCTTGCATCTAACCCTTACCATCTAATATGCAACATACAAATTCTAACATTCAAAATTTTAAAAATCCAGTGTTTTTTAAATCTATACTCCAGTGTCGGAAAAGGAATTTAAATTGAAAACTTATATTTCCACCCTTCTTTTAGATACTTATTCTTTTGTACCTTGGAACTATCCCTTTTACCTCCAATCTTTTTCGACTTTTCCAAGTACAATTTACATAAGAATGTTTATTTTTTGATGTTAAAATGGAATTATTCTAAATGCAAGATTTGTTCACTATTAACAAGGTATGAAATTCCAAAGCTAAAATAGCTTTGGCCCTTGCTGTTCCCTGTGTTTAATAAATTGTCACCCTTTTCGAATAGTAAAATTAATATTCACTAACACGTCAACCTTCCTATACTAAGCATGTGACCTTTGAAAATCAGAAATCCTCTTATTCCTATAAATAAAACCTTTTCCCTTTCCAATCAAACTTGTAAAATAGTTTGAAAAATTAAATTCAAAAGAATTCAAACATAATTTTTCAAAAGCATTTAGACAAAGCTTTTTAAAAGCATTTAAACACAGCTTTTCAAAACATTTACCTCTCCATCCTTAAAACAAATCAGGCCTTATATTAACATAATCGAGAGTTGGTCTATGAGTTAGTATATATGATTGACCCAAACAATGTGTAGTTAACCTTAGATTTGGGGAACCCTTCCTTTTTCTTCAAAACAACAAACAACACACAAGCCTATTTATAAATTTTAGCTTTAAGGCATAAGGACAGTAACCTATGGTTTCACAACAACATGTCCATGTCCTCCGCTCGCTAAAATTTATTTTCCTAAAGTTCTACATTTTTTAGGATCCAAGCATCCTAATTGCTAACTATAAAGCCCTCACCTCTATACCCATACTATCCAGTAGTATTACCGGGTAATGCCGTTAGACAACATAGAGAATGAGACGATATAGGGTACAAAATGAATATTCTCTTGGGGTAACACTAATCCGTATTTAAACATCAATAAATAACTCACATATATGTACACATTATCGGCACAAAGCAATAAGCACGTGTACCTCCAAGATAGAACAATACATAATACATATAGTATATAACATGGGACACAGAGTTAAAATCACAACAACGATATATAATACTAAATATACAAAGTTTGTCTAATATAAATCACATGAATATACATACAAGCGACAATATAACAAAAGATCATAGCTACAATATTATATACTAGCCTCTATTATACTCAGTAAACACAAGCTGATATCATTGTCAACGTACGTGAAAATTGAGACTGACCCAAGTATTATATAAGTAACAAACGGGTTAGACTATATCTAAATCAAAGGGCTGATATACATATGAAACTCAGTATATACTGGAAATAATAATAATATGATAACACCAATAGAATAACTCAAAAAGAATGATCAAGATGTCAATATATATATATATATATATATATATATATATATATATATATATATATATCGTAATGTATGCATGGTATATAATGATAATATCTTAAACAAACCCTAAGTGTTATATAGCATAAAATACCACAAAACCATGCATAAAGACGTCATCACCCATGTAAAAGCTCTTCAAATCATAAATCATGAAAAAACATCAAATGAGTGAATCATCCATATCTATAAATCATCATCAAAATTCAATAATCATCTATATACAAGATATCACCAAGAATAATCAGGCTATCATGCAACATTACCCAAATATCTCTATCAATCTCAAATAATATAATACCAACATCAATGTAAAATATATAAGGCACCTATTGGGTAAATCATATATAAAATGATATGAGAATCCACTATGCTTTGGAAATCTATCACATCATACTTATAATCTTATATCCTCTTATAGAATAAATAGTGACGAGAATTGACTATATGAAGGGGCAAGGTCCCAGGTAGAGTCATCGTAATGTATGGGTTACATCACCCAAATCTATACTTAGTAAGGGATATAAATAATATGTACAGGTAAATAAGCACAAGGAAGAAGTTGCAAAAAAATTTAGTCTAAGGGACAACAAGTTTGCTTTTTAGCCTGAAGGACACTTTTTAGTGTAAACTGAAAATGATAGTTACAACTATCATTCTATGATTTACACTAAAAAGTGTCCTTCAGCCTAAAAAACAAACTTCTTGTCCCTGAAACTAAATTTTTTTCTAACTTTTTCCTTTAGCCTAAAAACCCCTAATATATACATATCTATCGCTTTGTGTAGAACTGAAAAGGAGACTGATAGCTACCCGCCTACTCCAAGATCCTAGGGCTACCCGCTCGGATCTGCTCCTACAGTCTTCAGTTACATCCCTGGTATCGGGATTAACATACTGCAAGGACTCCTAATCATGACCCAGATCATGCCCCTATGGTAACATAATACTATTGTAGGGGATAAAAATAGGCTAGGGCTACCCACCCCAAGGGCTAACCACCCATCACTAAAATCCCATAATGCATATCTAAATAATAAAGGTGTCATAGATCTGGGACGTGACCCCACGATCAAGCCATTTGGGTGGACACTATTCATCTGGTTTCCACAAACTCCTAATCATATCCTTAAGCACATCATAATAGGTAAGTAGATAATATCTATAAAATATATATGGGTACACCCTCATACTTAATATATATATATATATATATATGCATATGGGTACTCCTCCATAACTCAATCGTCCATGAGTTTTCTCTACACCAAGCACCAGCTCACATATCCCAATTTCTTAGTTCTCGTCACTTGAGTGGCATCTATATATAATGAACAACCGAACAAGTATCACATCGGCGTCCTATACCACCGCGTGATGCTTAATCGCTTATTCACTGCTCATAAATTTATACTATATCTCTTCTATATAACAAGTCCAAAGAATAATCGGAGAAATATCACCGAAAGTCTCATTCCATATGGTATTATAACTTCGTTTATTTAGATTCTTCGCTACACAGAACTAAAATGATCATAAGAAAATATCACAAAAGTAGCGATATCACGAATCCACATAGAAGGATGTCATCACCATATCATAACAAAACACTAATCAAGTCAATATCAATAGCAAATCATTCATATGAATCAATTCAATATAAAAGAAAGGACAAATCAAAAAACAAAACAAACAAAAACATAATAATCAAATTTATTAATTAAATTAATAATTGATGATAAATCATTCAAAATGTCCAATTCAATATAATAGAGATGACAAAAGTAGAAATGCATGATAATCATTTTAGGACTAAATTGGATATTTAAATAAAATTTAAATTTCTAAATACAGATTTTCTTTAATCAAATGTAAATATAAACATGATATGCTTCTATTAAACTTACTAATGATAAAATTCTCTTTTATACTTAAAATATTAACTAGAAGATATTTCTCAATTTTTTGGATTTATACGAATCTTTAAATAATTATTTAAACCTAAATTAATAATTATAAATATATCTAAATTCTAAATTTTAATTAAAACTTTCTCTACCCCTGTGGGTTGGCTGAAAGGCACAAGCCACATTTGCTTTCGTGTAAGCGATAGCACCACCGGTCGACATGCAATAGTCAACTAGTTGTAGCTTGGGAGGTCAACCGCTTTACCTACCCTTTATGCACATTCCAACGATCATTCAATCAATTTCCGGCCTTTTTCTCCTCTTTCCACTATTTCTTTTCTAATTTGATGCACACGCATTGTATTCGACCAAACATCAATCCAAACTCAATCTATGTGAAGGATGAATTAACTTAAACATAGGAATATGAGTGCATACACTCACCTGAAGCCATCTTCCTCTTTTCCCTTTTTGATCCCACGCTCCCAGAACCTAATGTAGCAACGAAACTTGAATTCCTTCCTACCATAAGTACATACGAGTGTGGAGATGCATATATCCAAATTTGGCAATTTATAATAATTTGTTTTATAATTTGGAAGATGAAGATTTTTTGTTTCGAGAAGTAGGTAAACGATAAGGATGAGGTATGCGGAAGTATATGCGTGAAAAGTATACCGAGGAAAAGAAAAATCTCGAATTAGAAATGTTTGGAAAGTGGATTTGGGCCCAAGATGTTGTGCTTGGGATTTAGATTAAGAAATATATATATATATATATATATATATATATTCTTTTATTATTTTATTTATTTTTATAAACTATTTTTTATATAAAACAATTTACAATAAAATTCCAAATAAAATTTATATTTACAACATCTAATTATTTTTCCTATATTATAAAAACTTCTAGAATTTATTGCTATGTTCCTAATTCATTTAAATTTAAATATCCACTCTTCGTGTTTTAAGCCCACTATTAAATAATTTCCAAATCGATTTATTTCATAACCTTTAAAACAAATAATTATTCCCAAAGCATTTAATTTCATCACTACTTACCTTATTATAAATTATCAATATTCCTTATTAAATCCAAATAATATATAAAATCATTATTAACCAATTAAATCATCATTATTAACTTTTATTCATTATTCCTAAAAACCGGGCTGTTACGCTAACTTAATTTTCTAATTTATTACATAAACTTCCAACCTTAATATTATTCATCGTTAGTTAAGTGTCTTTATAAGATTTTCTTATTTACACCATTTCCTAATACATATAGTGGCCAAAGGTCATCTAGAAAATCAAAACAGTAATAAAATAGGAATATATCTCGTATCATAACATATACTTTTGCAATAACCGAAGGGAGACAACTAGTGATTACAACCCAAGTAACCTAAACGAAACAATTACTGGAAGCTTCCCTTCATCATTAACTGGTATTAATGATGTTGTGGCCCTATCGCTACTTACTCAATTAAGATGGACATTTTCTAGTATTCCATCAACTATAACCCACATGCCTTCACTTACCTTCTTGGCTTCTATTAAATAAGGTCGATTTATTACTTTAATTATTACAACCAATTACGGGATGAATTGTGCATCCCCACTCTATAGTGGGTAAAAAAACAAAAAAAAACTATGCACATTTAGAATAAGTCATCAGAAAATTGGTTTGGCGGAATAACTTTCCTACTACATATCTTGCCTTCTTTAACCTTTAGTCAACCAACATCATTTATTTGTATTTTTCATCTCATTACCCTCTTCTCTGCTCATACTACTATCTTCTTTCAGTCAAAATCTCTTGTGGTATCTTCAAACTTTGGTACTTACCTACTTTATTTTTAGTCTTTCATGCGAGTATACCATAGGACTCGTAAAATTGTACTTTGATCCCATTCCCTATTCCTTTGAGGGTTCTTCTTATGGCTTTCAAACATGTTTAATCAAACAGCCCTAGGTCCATACTAATATTCCTTTTATTCAATAAGGATTCTTTGTTGCTACCCTATGAGCATTCATAGCTATTTTATGCCTAGGTTTTATTCATAGCCTTAACCTTTAATCCATCTTACCTAAGCAGCCCCCTATTTAGTCCATATGAGAAATATGTTTGGTTTTCACCACTCTTTATAAAATTAAAAGCTCACAGTGAAGAAGTACTTCATCCAAAACTTTGATCTTTGAAAAATAAACTTAGAAACCTTTTTCAAACGTTGCTTAGTTTCTAAAAGGAGCCACTAAAAATTTCCATTCTAACCTTTTCCCTTTTCAAAAACTTTCTATAATAAAAATTTACTTCTTTAAAAGTAAGTTTTTGAAACTCAAAACATTCATCATGTTTTCCTCCGAAAACTCAATTGTTATGCCGAACCATTTTTCAAAATCATCTCCTATAACTTTAAACAATGAAAACTAGTGTAGACAAGGATAATTTTCATCTTATTGTTTTCTTACTACTCATGTTATTTCCATTTTAAGCCTTAACAGAGATTTTAATAAAACATGAAGGGGGATTCTAAAAGATATGCGTAATAATTGCACATTTCTAAGGAATTTATCCATTTCTTATATCCTATCCCTGTTGTTTTCCTCCTGTAATATTTCTAACTAAATTACTAATCCTTCTTCTTTAATATAAATTCCTAATATTATTTCTATTCAAATTTCCTAATTCTTTTGCTATTAAAATTTCTCCTACTTAATTGCCTTCAAGTGGCTTCTCCATACATAGCTCGTTTTCCTCTTTTATTGTTTTCCTCATTGACTCGTTGTTGTGCCTTCACTTATTGCTTTAGTCATTGGGCTTTTCTAACATTAAAAAAGATATGTATAAATCTAATTCGGGTGTTTTTCTTCGTATTTTCCTTACATGTGAATATTCCTCCTATTTTTACCATCAAGCATTCTTACCCTTCTATTTTCTTTACCTCATTTCAATCTAGTATCATTTCAATTTATCCATCCCTTAGAAAGGATTTTAAAAGGACCTCTAAATTTAAAAAATAGGGAAAATCATCAAGCTAAACCAACGCTCCATTTTCCGTTTATAAAAATGAAAAATCCCTTTACCAAAAACCTTTAAATCTAAAATTTTTTACCCAACCATTTTTTAAACCTCGCTATAAATCTCTGAATAGATCTTTAAAACTTCCAAATTTTCTTTCTTTTTCAAAACTATGACTTTTCAATTGTAGAACCCTTTTATTAAAATAAATCATTTAAAATCCTTAAAAATTCCCATGAAACTTTCAATTTTTTTTTGTTAAGTTCTTTCATATGCGGTCAGACTTGGAAACGGACTTTTATTATCTTTATTTGGACTTACCTTCTTTTCTACCCCTTCTTAAGTCATCTTTATAAAAAATCTAGCTATCTTCTTTATGGTAGTTAATGCATACTTTTATATAGGAACTTGTTCAATCCTTTTTATATCTTTCTTCCGGATGCTTGCAACATGTAGGTTCTTCCTTCCCATCTGTCTTGATGAAATGTACATCTTCAATCGGCAATCCATCAAAATCCATAATCATAAGGAAGCCTAGGCCCAACAAAGGAGTTAAGTACCATCCAACTTCTGGAGGTCCTTCCATATGTCGCATTCATGCTCGTCTTGGTCAATGCCTTGTTGTATGCCATACACTCCTTGGGGTAATCGGGGTGGGTGCATAAATTTAATTCTATTCATCGTTCTAACTCATAGTTTCTTTATCCGTCACTTTTGAGATATGGTTTCAACTACTTTTATGGTTATATTTCATAAAGTTTGGCGCATAACATACATACATACATACATACATACATATATATAAATATAGGAAAAAATAAAAATATATTCTCTCAGCATATTCTAACTTCTACAGTCGAATAATCTAGACTCTGATACCAAATGCAACAACCCGCACCTTAATAGGCACAAATTTCAACAAAATCAAAACCCAAGTCCATTAGGGATGAATCATTGTTTTTGGTAACCTGTAATAAACAAAGGTATATCAGAGAGCTATCTAGATAAACTCATAGCGGAATAGAAAAATATAACATAAAATATACACCTACTGACGTTGCTACCTTTAAATCATATTATTCCTTGGATATTGTTATCTGACATTCTAACCCGACTATGTTGAATTGATTATACGGGTTAGATCTGAATGCCATTAAGGCCGATGATTCTAGAATGATGATTATGGAGGCATGGAGGCCAAGTAAAGATGGTCATATGATGTTTGAATTTAATGGAATTGATAGATATGCAATGTAGAATGTTCGAAGTATGAAGTATGGTTCGATGGATAGGAGGGATCGGCATAGATTGGCTTATCTGAGAGGGGTCAACATACTTCATAGAAGAGGGATCAACGCACCTAAAAGCACAAGAGTATTTTTGTCGAAAACTACACGTATATCACGATCTACAAATCCAATCCCTATGAAATTTGAAGAGCAAGATATATTGACCCTAGGGAACATATTCTAGGGATCGCACATTGAAAAGATAATGTTGGAAGGATCGGCATGTACCATTGGAAGGGATCAATAGTGAGCAGTGTACATGTAATGTTGAATCAAAGACCAAGAAATAACTCAAGTTCTAGTGATCCAAATGACGTGAAAATTGGAGGCCAAACGTGTTTTTGCATAAGCAAGCCACCATATGGATCGCTTCTCAAAACTCGACCAAAGAAGGGATCGATATCGATCCCTCCTCTTTAAGAATTGGGCCTGGCGATTTCTCTAGTGGGCCTCTGTGGATTGGAAGGTCCTTCAGCCGAAATTTCAGAGAGATAGATAGTCGTCTACACCTATAAATACTGGCCTGATGGGTCATTCTGAGGATTGTTACACTACTTGTTACTCTAGACTCTGTTGTAATCAATTATTTGCTATTTTCTACTATTGTAATCCGATTTATAAGTGATTAATAAAGGAAAATCTTCAAAGTGGATGTAGGCATACAACGTTGAACCGCTATAAATTTATGTGTCTATGATTATAGCCGATCTTCTATTACTTTTTAATTCATCTACTCAATTTAATTTTGTTTTTCTTCACTTACTTCTCTATAAAAAAAACTATTCTTGTATACTTTTGACCAATTTAGTTGCAAAAAATTTGGTGATTTTACTGATAAACTTGATTCTCGGCTCATTAAGATCCCTTTATTGCTACTGGATTGGATAAATTCCCCTTATAAGATATGCAATTATCTTCAAGAAGTTGTTTATACTACTTAGATTTCTAGAAATATAAGCAAAGCTATTGATAATAGTGAGAAACACAAGATCTACTTCTCAGAACATGGAAGGGAATAAGAATACTAGCATCCAACAAGGATATCCAAGCAATCAACCAAAAAATATGAACACTGAACCAGTTGAAGTTCAGAATTCCACTGATTCTATTACAAGAGTTGAATTTCATAATTTGGCGGGAGAACTTATGGAGAGAAATCAATAATTAGATTAAAAAATTCAGACTAATATTAACTTGATGAACCAACTAATCGAAAACAGCGGGGGAAAGCCAGGGAAGATCCCACTACTTGCTCGGCATCAGAGAGTTCTAGCTCATCAAACGAGTAACATAGGCATATGTGTCACAGAACAGACAGATATCACCTAGAAACTTTAGGGCATCAATTAGTAGACCATCATGGTCTTCCAAGATCGATCGCTGTCGATCCCCTATCGATACCGATCCCTCAACCAGAAGAGGGAATCCATCTATGCCCTATGGCAATTAAATTGGAGCTGCTACTGTCAGTTTGGACGCTAGAGTTAAATTAAATGTTGACCAAGCTCTTCTTCGAAATGACGATGAAGTGAATTTACAAGATACACATCGGGAAGATGGCAAACCAAGTAGGTGCGAAATGGCCTGCAGACATCGACCGGACCATTCATGTGAGGTGGACGTGACCACCGCTTGGCACCAACCATCCAAACACTGGACTTATCAGCAATGGTCAGATAGTTAGTGAGAGAGAGCCAGAGCTTGACTGATGATGACTGGGGAATATCGAGAAGTCATACCCTATTTGATAATGTTCTATAAGCAGAGTATCCAAGGAGCTTCAATATGCCATCAATGCCCGTTGACGAGGGAAAAACCAACCTCGGGCTACATATCATGAGATATGAATGGCTAATGGATTCTACGCGAGCGGATGATGCAACCAAGTTACATGCTTTCCTATAACTCTCTCTGGGATATCAACGATGTGGTACAAAAAAGTATCCCCATGATCAATTTTTAGATTTGATGATTTGGCAAAAAAATTGTGGAGCAGTTCTGGATGCACGCAACTCGTCCCAAGGATGTGATGTCCTTGTCTAGCGTGATTCAGGCTCCAAGAGAATCATTAAAGTATTATTTAGAGAGATATAATACAGCCACTATAGAAACCAGTAATTTGAATGACCATGCAATATTGATGGCTGTAACGAGAGGGATAGATCTAGAATATGTTTTTGGTGATTAATTAATTGGTCAACCGCCTGTAACGTTGGAGCATCTTTTACACAAAGGTGGCTTGGTATTTGAGAAAGGAGGATGTCAGGTCCTCCAGGAAAAAGAACATGGCATGACTAAGTAAAGAGGGAGCACCAAGTAACAGTACAATAAAGCAGTCTGATGATAGTTTAGGAAAAGTTCAAGTGAATTTTCAAAATAAGCCGAATCAGCAATAGAAAGACGAAGATAGGGAATAAGAACAAAAGAGGGATTCTAGATGAGGGAATCTCAGAATTTTGATGTTTGATACTTTCACACCATTGAATACATCCTTAGAGAATATCTATTTGTCTACTTGCAATAACATGCAATACAAGAAACCGCCCCCAAAAGAGTCGACAGAAAAAGAAACGAACTCGAAAATATTATCGGTTCAACAAGTGCTATGGAAATAGCAGGAATGAATGCAGGCATTTCTAGGACATTATTGAAAAGCTAAATTGAAAGAAATTGTAGCAATTTGTGAAAACTCCACAGGATGGCAAACATGGGACATCTGACCCCAATTGAGGACAAGTACCGCGCAAGGCTGAAGATCCCGTACGAACTGGTGGAAGATAGCTGATAAATACGATAGTTGAAGGATCACATTAACATATAAGTGTTGGCAAGAGATGGAGCGCTATGCTAGCGCAATTAGGCATGTGGATTTTGAATATTATTCGAATACATAAGATAGAGCTCCGGCAAAATGACAGCGTACAATGACAGATGATATCGTGTTTAGAAAAAGAGACACAAACAAGATATAGGCACCGATGATTGGCTCAATATTCATTTCAGCCATGATTAGCCCCACTTTGGTGAGAAGAATATTGATTGATTGTGGAAGTTCAGTAAATATAATTTTCAAAAAAGCCTATAATGAGATGAAAGTGGAAGCTAAGGACTTTAAGCCATCTAAAACCCACCTACACAGTTTTAACGGTGCTGCAACTAAAGTTGTTAGTTATGTGGAATTACTTGTGAAGTTAGGAGAAGGTGACCATAGGACAGTGTGAATCTTTTCATTTTTTTGTTTTGGATGTTATGTCTCCTTACAATGTTTTTTTGTATCTATCGGCCCTAGCTAAATTTCGGGCAGCTCTTCCTCCATGGTGTTTGAAGTTTTCGACGGATAATGGTGTTGGAATTATTCATGGCAATCAGCAGACTGGACATGCATGTTATGTAGAGCGCAAAGAGAAAGGAAATGGTGTGGACAAGATTGTTTGCATCCAAGCTACCGAAGATTGGCAACTAGTTCCTAAGCCTTAGCTCGGGCGCCACAGTCGGTTTTAGAGAGATGTAGATTCAAGAGATGATGAGGAGGACCCCGAAGAGACCAAGGCTACACCGGCGGAGCTGAGATTGATATCACAGTCAGCCACTATGACACATCACGGGTCCTAAAGATCGGATCATAGCTCAACGCTCCGATGATGAAAGAACTCACCGGTTTTCTTCGAGGGTATCTATACGTGTTTGCTTCGACTCACTTTGACATATGTGGAATCTTGCCTGCCATTTCGAGCCATGCATTGAATACCAACCTGAGGCATGTCCCTGCGAAGCAGAAAAGACGCGGCATGGATCCGAAGGGGGATCCGCCAATCACAAAAAGGAGGTGGATAGACTCAAAGACAGTGGGTTTATCCACGATGCCCTCTACCCTATGTGGGCATGTAATCCTGTACTTGTGAAAAAGGAAAAAGGAAAAAGGAAAATGGAGAACATGCATTAATTACTCAGATTTGAATAGGGCATGTCCAAAAGACATTTTTCCTCTTTCTAGGATCGACCAGCTGATGGATTCAACCACGGGACATGAATTGCTATCTTCTATGGATGCATACTCGCGATAAAACCAAATCCCAATGCATATTCCAGATCAAAAACACATTAGTTTCATTACCGATGTTGGAATATATTGCTATGTGGTGATGCTGTTTGGATTAAGGAATACGAGAGCTACTTATCAGCGCTAGTCAATAAGATGTTTAAATATCAGATTGGAAAGATAATAGAAGTATATGTGAATGATATGCTCATGAAGTCACGATGATCAAGCGACCAAATAAAAGATTTGGTGGAAATGTTTGACATCCTCCAACATTACAAGATGAAAATTAATCCTTTGAAGTGTCCTTTTGATGTTGCATCAGGAAAATTCTTCGGCTTTATTGTTAACTCCCATGGAATAGAAGCTAATCTCGAGAAGATTCAGGATATCAGTGATATCCAAGTGCTAAAGACCATTCAACAAATACAAAGTTCGAATAGGTAAGTTGTTGCCTTAAGCCAATTTATTCTCAGAGCTACCGACAAATGCATTCCTTTCTTTGACATGATTTGGAAAGAAAAAGAAACTTCGAATGGACATAGGATTCTTAAAACGCATTTCAAGCTTTGGTGAATCATTTAAAGAGACCCTCATCTTGTCAAAGCCGGTGGATCACGAATATTTGTACATTTATATGGCCGTGTCGGCAGATGCTATAAGTGCCATATTTCTTTGCGAGGAGGATCGAATCCAAAAGCTGGTGTATTACGTCAGCAAATGATTAATGGGAGCCGAAAGGAAATATTTGAAAATAGAGAATCTGGAATACTTTTTACTGATTGCATCACGAAAGCTTCGACTATACTTCCGGGCATACCCGATTAATGTTTGCACCGACCAGCCATTGTGATAGGTCCTACAGTAATCTAAAACGTCTGGGAAGTTACTTATATTGGAATATCGAGCTCACTCAATTCAATATCACTTATCTCCCCCGGATGACTATCTAGTGCCAAACACTGGTAGACTTTATTGCAGAGTCCACTGCACATGATTATTCCTCGGAGGGCGACGAAATTCCTACTATACAATGGAAATTGTATACTGATGGAGCGTCCAATGAACATTGTCAAGGAGCTGGAATTGTGCTTGTAACTCCTGAAGACCGGTCAATTTGTTATGCTTTAAAGCTTGATTTCTAACGACAAACAACGAAGCTGAGTATGAAATTCTGATTGCTAGGATAAAACTCACTAGAGAACTGGGAATAAAGTCTCTTGAAATCTTTTGCGATTCATAGTTATTAATATACCAAGTCAAGGGAGATTATCAAGCTAAAGGATAATGACTTGCTCCATACCTTACCCAAATCCAAGGGTTGTTGACTGAATTTTGAGTATAACAATATTTTGCATATTCCAAAGGATCAAAACAAAGAGGCTGATTTATTGGCAAAGTTTGCTGGCACCGACGACACACAATAGATGGGCTTGGTTCCGATCGAAGTATTAAATGCCCCGTGTATGAACATGATAGAAATCGATCGGGCACTATAAGCAGAGCCTAAGAGGGAATCATGGATGACTTCGATCAAAGACTATTTGCTACATGGAATCCTTCCTAAATCAAAGAAATGAAATGTGATAAGTCCTTCGTAAAGCTTCGCGATATGTCATGCAAGGAGGAATTTAGTACATAAAAGGTTTCTCTGTTCCCCTACTCCGGTGCGTCGCTCATGACGAGATAAAACGTGTCCTAAAAGTGATTCATGAAGGGGAATGTGGTGAGCACACTGGGGGTAAACTCTGGCAAAGAAAATACTCCGTTATGGGTATTATTGGAAAATTATTCAATCTAGATGCTCCTGACTATGTATGACGATACGACAAGTACCAGATATATGCAAAAGTCCCCAGAGCTCTGCTGACGGAAATCACGCAAATGGTCAACCCATAGCTGTTTGCCATGTGGGGTATAGATATTATCGGTTCTTACCGATCTTTAAAGGTGGCACAAAGTATGTTATTGTCGCAGTTGATTACTTCACCAAATGGGCAGAATCAGAACCTTAACCAGGATCATAACCAAGAAACTAATCAACTTCATTGTTTGAAACATCATATGTCGTTTTAGTCTCCCATAAACTGTTGTAACAAATAATGGGACTCAATTCGGCAGTTTTGAATTCATAGATTTCTGTCGGAGGTATCATATTGAAAAGAGGTTTGCAGCAGTCGCTCACCTTCAATCGAATGGATAGGTTGAAGCTGTAAACAAAATCATGAAATCCATTCTGAAGAGGCGTTTGGAAAAGGCTAGAGGAAAGCGGGTGGATGAACTCCCTATAACACTGTGGGCTTACATGACCATCCACAAGTCCACGACTTGCCATACTCCATGTGTCCTACTTAGATTTCCGAAGCCATCAATCCTGTTAAGCTTGAAGCTCCTTCTCATCAAGTAAATTACAACGATCTTAAAATGAATAAAGATCTCCTCTTGGAATCTCTTGATTTTATAGATGAGAAGCACGAGGAAGCGGATCTGAGGGTAGCTGCACATCGACATCGAGTCACCCAATATTACAACATTAAAGTCTGACCTAGAACCTTTGAAATCGACGATCTCGTCCTAAAATGGGTTTTTCCTACCCCGTCGCACATGAATCCAATCTGGAGAGGACTATATGTCATTGAACAGAGGCTTGCAAATATGTAATAAGACAGATTATGTCATTCCTTTCCATTTAACAAATAATGTTTTGGACTTCTTTATATTTATGTTTGCTGTAGCATTATGTAATAGTTACATGACGAAACTAATTGATGTCAATATATCTGAAGAGGTTCCCAGAGTTTGGAATTAATGAATTATGCTAGTTCCTAATGGGACTAAACAAGACGAGCTTGGTTCGATTGTTCATTTGATAACTCACATTCATAATCCAACGGATGGGATACACAATGAGGAATATATGTGACTCGATCATCTGATGATCGAATAAATCTTACTGAACCATGGGACTGAAATAAAATAGGAGCGATCGTGACATGAATGATCGCTCACTAAATCAAACCCCAGACCTTGAGGGGCAAATCAATCAATTAAGGATAGTACAATCCGACTACTCTCCGGAATAACTTTAAGTCCTCAGATGACTGAGGTTCGACCATTCACCATTCCATGAACTCCGGCCTGAAATCAACAGGAAGAGTATAAATCCGCTAAGGATGGATTTCGACCATCCAATGTCTATCCCCACTAACCTAAGACAGGGCACATAGGTATACTTTCTCAAAACCGCGAAATTCAACTGTGTAACGCTAAGATTCGAGCCTAGCGTTTGATGTGACTCAAGGCCACAACCACATCGAGGCCTTGGGATAGAGCTAGTGGATTGTTACCAGAATTAATGAACAATGAATTACAAATATATTGAATGGAAAGTAATGGTTCAAATACTTAAATAAAAGTTCACACGAGAGCTCAACAGAAAAAAAACTTTATTCACATAATAATTTCAAAACTGTAGTACAGTTATTTCAAAAGAACTAGGATTCATATACGTACAATCACAACTAAGAAAAGAAAATAGTGAATAAGTAGTTATCCAAATTATGTACACACTGAGCCGAAGTGATGGCTATTTCTTCATTCTTCTCTCCTTTTTGTATTTTTTAGGAGTGGTGCTATCTAAACTTCCACTAGTTCTCTTCCTTGATCCCTTACCACCTTTAGTGGGAGAGCGTTCGAAGCTTAGAGGTGGTTCTCTAGGAATTGACCCACCAGGTGGAATGACTTCTAGTGGGATAAGGTGTGAATCATCAATGTCTACCACGATGGGCTCATCTTTAGCCTTTTTCTTGAGTAAATCCTCATTCTCAATACGCTCCTTCAACCTGATATCATCAGTGCGTTTGGAGGTGCCGGTAATCACAACATCGTCGGATTCTCCTGCCGACAGCGGTTCTTCCGCCTTGTTATTGTCGAGTGCTCCGATGACTTGAGCATCGAGCCTCGGTACATCAGTGGTCGCCGGAATCTCTAATAATTTCACTTATTTCTCAACGGCTGCGTCGCTTTTAGGAGTATGGTCAGGACCCGAAAGACATGCCAATTTATTAAAACAAGCAAAAAAGCCTAAAACTATTGGGCATGAAGAACAAAACCCCTTGTAGAATAAAGATTAAAGTGGAATACCTGCATCCGGTTGGCTCTCGGTTGTTGCTGGAGTGCCCCTTCCAAAATAGGGGTCAACATTTTGCATTGATAACCAGGCTTATCTGGATCATAGCTCAAGTCCTACCTCCTGAGCAAAAGGAAACCGATGCTCCAACTGCTTGAAAGAAGAGGAGCCCTTAGGATCCGCTTCTAAGGATCTAGCAATATGTTTTCTTTTAACGGAAGGTGCTGAAATATCAAAATATCATAGTCTCGCGGTGGCAAGATCTAGGGATTCATTTCCATGGAAGATCTCCCACACCAATTTCTCTTCATCTTACTCAGCTTCGCCTAGCTCCCTCTTCTTGATATCAATAATGTGCTCCTATGTTTTAGCAAGTGACTCCAGATAACCTTCGCCAAGAAAATTCAAGTCACGGTGGATAAGGATTTCGGCATTGTATTCGATGATCAGTGGATCAAATCAAGTCCTTGATTTCATTCCGACCAGACTCCTTAGCATTTTCTACTCGGGTTTCAATTTTTTCCATCATCTTCTTGCGGCCTTCATATCGTGCCTCTTCTTTAAGGGCTTTTATTTTGGCAAATTGCTCGTCAAGTTTAATTTTCTGGCTCTTGGCTTCAACAGTCGCTTCGTAGTACCTTTGTGATTCTTCTTGATCCTCGATCTTTTCTTCCTTTTCCTTCTTAAGGAGACTTCAAGTTCCTCAATGCGGCATGCCAAGACATCTTTCTCCTTTTGTAAGGAGTTCTTTTCCAAATCAAGTGCCCCGCTGCGATTAAGGGCGGCGTCAAGTTCTTTTTATGGGAAGCTTCTAAACTACTCACTGCCTCAGACATTTTCTTGGCACTTTCTTTTGCCTCAGCACGTTTTATTGTCAACTCTGATAGCTCATTATTTTTTTGTGTTAGATTATGTCGTTATCATGGATCTCCTCTAGTTTGAGATGATCTATTTCATATTATCGCCCGACTGACACTTCGAAGATTTTTTTCGTTAAGTATTGAAACAATTCATGATATACGAACATGTCGTTAACACATGCGAGAGACCTTGGTTTGGCATGCCTCGGGATCATATGTATTATGGGAAGGAATTTAAGTCTGTTGAAACATAATTTTCAGAAAGTGGCATCAATTTCGTCCAATTTCTCCACTATAGATGTGTCAGGAGCAACAGTTAGTAAGGATGGATCAAAAGTGGCAATTGGATGCTTGCTTGATCTACAGTCTCGATATTGCCTAGAGCTAGAAGAACTAGAGTGCTGCTCGCATGATGTGGCAATTTGAGGGCCACGGAAGGAAGGCGAGTCTCCATTGTAAGCAGGAAGATTGGAATGGTCTCCCTAGTGAGAAGAATGAGACTGGGACCTATGCTTGGAAGAATAAGATTCCCTTGAATGATAGCTTTTCTCTCGTCTATCGTCTTTTTCCTTATGCCTGCCATATTCTAAGCCGCAGCTAGATCGTAATGCGTTAAAGATCCCCTTAGGAAATCAAAAGCTTGAGATTAAGTCATTGCACTTGCAAAGACCAAATGAGAATGTGTTAATAACTATTATGTGAAGGATTGATGAAGGGTGTGTAGTAAAGTGCACGTGGTCATGAGTGTCCTAGTGTTCCCCCTTGATAGACCAGTAACAATAGCCTGGCTTATGGGTGTTTTCTTTCCTCTATCGGTAGGAAGGATGCCTTCACCACACTAGCAGGAGAATTTAACCCTTCGATATTGATGTTTGGAAATTCGTAGGTCATAATGTCATTGAGAATATGTAGATTTGAGAATCCTTCCAGTGAACTTTCCAAGTGTTGGGAAGATGATTCTTCGTCAATAAAAATGATGACAAATTCTAGATCTGCTTCAGTTTTTCTTCTATGAAGTTTATATGCTAGCTTCTTCTTTCTCTTGTTTAGCATTTGGGATTACATGCCTTATGGCAGTTCAACCGCAGGTGCCTTGTCTGGGCTTGAATCAATGTCGCCAGGTTTATTGTTTTGGGCATCCTTAATTTCACCTTCTTTGATGTCATCCCGAGTCCCCTCGGCTGGGGCACTATAGGATTGCTGACAAATCTTTCTTGCTCTGCAACATTTCTTGGTAATGCTACACTTCCGGGGAGCCCAATGCTACGACCGTCCTCCAACAGCGCAAATAGACATAATAGCTCATCGGTTACGAGAAGTTTGACATCCCTATCTTCGATAGTGATACCATGAGTAGCAAAGATCGCTCTTGAAAAATTAAGGCCCTTAGGATATGGGTAGACACCTATAGAAATTCAGGATGTTAATGGATTTGAACTATGACTTGGATTGACAAACTTGAGAATGAAGTGAAGGAAACACTTGCGTCCTTCCAACCATCGCTTTACGAAGCCCGGTGGACATTGAACATAGAACCACTCGTGTTTGAATAGAGAAAGTTTATTCCAAGCACCCATTAAGACTTGATAGTTAGGTAAAGGATCAAGGAAGACATAAGAAGGACTTCTTGATCGTCATTTAAAGTTGTAAATGAATATTATGTCCTCGGGGGATGGTGACCGAAATAGAATGCTCATGAATAGTAAAATGTTCCATGTAGGAAGGTGTAGCTATTCGGATGGAGTTGAGTGGGAGCTATTCCAAGATATCTCTACATTCCTTGAATAAACGAATTGAAAGGCGGTTCGCTTCTGGCCCAACACATAAATTTGTTACATACCGTGTACCCCTCCGGATGCAAGTGAGTCCTGTTATTTATCAAGGAAGCTGGACCTCTACAAATGGAATTCCATGTATGGAACACAGCCTATGAAGGGCAGCTTCACCAATTTAGGAGGCTTGAGAATCTATCGGGTTATGTAGGAGAATGACACCTTCTACTGCGTCAGGAGCAGGGCTTATATGCTCTGCTTGGAGGACCGGAACATCTGAAAAAAGGCTGACTGATGGAGTAGAAACTTCCATTTGTTTGGCTTGATGACTAAGAGAAAGCCTACCAGATATAGTCATAGAGCTCGGTTTTTCTTCGGCATCGCTATGCTGCATGGCCACTTCGAAAGACATAGTAGCTAAATGCTCTAAGCGTCTGGAGTCCATGTTAACTATACTCCGTTGATATCGAGGTTAGAAAAGCTTGCTTATTCCCCCCATGTTAAGTGTGAGCTAGGGCAATATAGTGAAGTCTATAGCAAAAATAAACAGCTTAAAATCAAAAACTAAAGTTAAATGATAAGACTTTGGATTTCGACCAGAGTTACTGTCATCTCTGACCGTCTTAACTGGCAAAAAGATTGATTGGTTGTGAACGCTTTAGGATCGACTATCGACATATCGAAGTGTGAAGTTTGCTATTCAAACCCATATGCAAGTTATTAGTCTATGTTAAAAGTTCCAAGGATTTGATTGTTCAATCTCAAGTTCAATAGTGAATATGCAAGTCTTATTTTTCATAGTCATCATATGTCCAAGTTCATTGAGGTAAACCAGTGGTAATTTTTAAACAAGTAAGTTTGGATTAGGTTTTATGTTCAAAGAACCCAATATATCGATCCCTAAGTACCGAACCCTTCATACCGATCCCTATCCCAAAGCTTCTCGACTGATCCCTCTCTTCAACCTAAAACCACCGATCCCTTTCCTTCTACATATTCCACCGATCCCTCTCTCACAGCAAACACTACCGAACCCTAATCCTACCGATCCCTCTCCTTCACCCTCTACTCATCAAGCCTCTATGTAGAGGGATCGGTATAGATCCAAACATCCAGTACCGATTCCTCCTCCACTCTATCTTCATCCTCCTTTATCCTCCCTTCTTCCTTCTCCTTATTTATTTTTCCGAACCCTATCCACCAATGATTCATCTTCTCCAGGCTGCTTCGATCAATATATCATCACGGCCTCGAGCGCCATCATAATCAATAATGACATGGAATCCCATATCCCACTATGAAACCAAACGATGAAGTCAAAAAGGCTCACCCATGTGTGAATATGTTAATGGAATTGGGAGAAGTTCTAAGGCGATCGAGATGGAAAGTATGGGGAAGATAGTTTATAAAGGTGGATTGAAGCATGAAAAGATTTTGTTTCAAAATTAAGGATAGAAGAAAGGAGGAAGCTTCATTTTGAATGGGGGAGCGAGAGATTTCGGTGCTTGGGAGAGTGATGGGAAAATAAAGCAAGTAAAGTTGAAGGAAATGGGAGTGCTACTTTATATACATGGACCGGGGTCGGCCCTTGTCTTTGGCGCGAAGCATAGAAAGGAGGATTGACATGAAAACTTATCGATCCCTGTTAGCATGAACCCAAAAAGGGGTCGACACACATGTGTGTCAATCCTAAAAATATTTTTTTTAAAAGGAAGGAGAACAAAGGATCGAAATAAAAAGTACTGATCCCTGTGAACAAAAAGGCAAAAAAAGAGAAGAGAAAGAGAGTGAGGATCAGCTAAACACATGTTGATCCCTACGAATAATAAAAAATAAATGAAAGAAATAAGGGTTTGGATATAAACATGTACATACAAAATACAGGGAAGTTGGCGATGACCCATGAACGTGCGGGCACGTCTAGGAGCCAACAACAAAAACATGTATATGAGCATGCACGTGTATGACTAAAAAGTTATATTTTTTGAAACCGATAGGAATTGAGATCAAACTTGAAACCTTCAAGATGTAGACTAGACCGGATAATATAAAGATTATTAGTCTCGCAAAACTGGACTTTTATATCAATTGAAGAATGTAAATCCGAACTTATATTGAGGAAAATCAACCAAGCGTCACGGCGATCAATGAGAAATTTAGCACCTTGGAAAAACGATTTGACAAAGGATAACAACCATTCAAGAAGCTAGTTGGGTCTCTTTTTAATGATTCAAACTTGTTTCGATTCAAAGCACATCATACTCATCATAAGACATACTTTAGGGGGCAAGCGTTCTCCGACATTCTAGCCCTGCTATATTGAACTGATTGCACGAGTTAGATCCGACTACCATCAAGACTGATGATTGTGTGGCCCAAAGGTCAAGTACAGACGGTCATATAATGTCAGGATTGAATGGAATTGATAGATATGCAATATAGAACGTTCGAAGTATGAAATATGGTTCGATGGATATGAAGGAATGACATAGATTGGTTCATATGAGAGGGATCGACATACTTCATAGAAGGGGGATCAACACACCTAAAAGCACAAGAGAATTTTTATGGAAAACCATCCATATCTCAAGATCTATAAATCCAATCCCTATGAAATTTGAAGAGCAAGATATGTGGACCCTAGGGAACCTACCCTAGGGATTGCACGTTAAAAGAACAATGTTGGAGTGATAGGCATGTATTCTTTGGAAAGGATTAGCAGTGAGCAGTGCACAAGTAATGTTGAATCAAAGATCAAGCAATAACTCGAGTTCTGGTAATCCAAATGACGTGAAAGATGGAGGCCAAACATGTTTTTGCATAAGGAAACCACTATAGGGATCGCTCCCCAAAACTCGACCAAAGAAGGGATCGGTACGGATCCCTTCTTGTTTGGAATTAGGCCCAACGATCCCTCTAGTGGCCCTATGTGGAGTGGAAGGTCCTCCAGTCAAAATTTCAGAGAGATACATGGTCATCTTCACCTATAAATACTGGCCTGATGGGTCATTCTGAGGATTTTTATACTGCTTATTACTCTAGACTCTATTATAATAAAGTATTTGCTATTTTCTGCCGTTCTAATCCGATTTATGTGTGATTAATAAAGTATAATCTTCAAAGTGAACGTAGGTACTCAACACCGAACGACTATAAATTTCTATGTCTTTGATTATAGTTGATCCTCGGTTACTTGTTAGTTCATCCACTCAGTTTAATTTTGTTTTTATTCACTTACTTCTCTACAAAAAACTATTCTTGGGTGTTTGTGACCAATTTAGTTGCAAACAGATATCTTGTCGCCCAGCACTAAGCATGAATGAGAAGACTTCATCACTTACAGTTACCCTCTTGCACTAGTAGCCTATCCCTCTATATTTGTCATGTAGATTGTAATGAGGAAGGGGGTTAGAACAATATTCTGGTGACTGGTTGATTGCATACTTTATCCATAACACTAATTTATGCCTACTAATTTATATTTAAGTGTTATGTCCATTTTCTCGGCTATTCCGTGTAATTCCATCTACGCATATGATATGTTTAACTCCTTCAACGTATAACTATATATATATGCCTGTATATATGCCTATATATATATATATCTAAATGTTGTACTACCTAAAAGAAAACATTTACTACTTAATACTTCTTAGATAGGGAGGAGGCAGATCCAACAGCCATTTAATACCTCAACCCCAAAGCGGGCCCTCCGCAATGTAAACGCTAGTCAATTGGCGCTAGCTACAAAGATCGATGACCCCTAATATATGGCTTTATAATTTAATTGCCGTATTACTAACGCATTTCAAAGACCCATCTACGGGTTAGCTAGCCCACCTTCGACAAAAGAATAACTAATTAATTAAATAATGAGGACTTTGTGTACAAATTTTACACTAGTACGAAGCGAAATCTGTCAAGGCATAACCCAAGTCTTAGCTAATGACCACTTGGGACCACTTGTGGTCGTAGTCTGTATGCTAGCCCTACCACTAAATACTGGTACAATAACAATATTAACATACCCCTCCGACCTCCTAACCCAAATCCCATTTAGACTAACCTAATGTAAGTTAAGGAAAATGTCCATTCTACTCACTTAATATCTCTTATTACAAATGAAGCTGACCTTATTTCCCTATAGGTACCATCATAGGTTATTTAAGATTTTTTATACTAGGAGAAGGGTGACCAAACGACCATTTAATACCTTCCACCCTAAATTAAACCCCTTAATATTCTTGAAGGTATTGAGCCATTTAACAATTCAAATCCGAGGCGAAACCTTGGCCTTTTTTCCCATACCTATACATAAATGTGTATCTCATCCCCGCAGTCGTGTATTTGGAGATATCGCACGTCAGTAGTAAGTATACACGATTGTTGCTAGCTTATAGATGAAGGGTGGAGTTCTGTTGTGTAACTTTATTGACTCGTATCCTAACTCATTCTAAACCAAGCCAATCATCATAAGCCTAGATATTAGGCTAGGCCCATTAATTTTCGCTTATCCTAGACTTATAATTAAGGCTTTATTTTTTCCTACTATAAAAATTATGCTGCCACCTAATATTGAATTCCTAATACGTTTTTTTTCCTATATTCCATAAATGTCAATTTTTTGTAATAAATGATCATTATTATTCTAATTGGACAATCTTCATTGATATTTTGTTCATTCATTCTAATTCAACCTATTATGCTATTTCATTTTCCTATAAATTCCATATTAACTCCTTTAATTCTACCATTAAATACATTTATTTCGCCATTTAATTCCTGCAACTTCGTTTAATTGCACATTTATTGCCCTAATAGTTTTGGAGTTACTATCTCTTTTCCGTCTACGCCTCCTAATACTATAATTTATATGCAATTAATAACTCATCATACTGATTATAACTAATACGAATATCATCGTATATTACGTCATATATATACATACATATATATTTAATCGATAATCATAGTTATACATGCGCACACATACACAAACATATATATATATAGGTATATATATTCCTATTCCTAACACATTAATTCCTATGCTTAGGAATTCCAGAACATTAAATTTTATATTTTAATTTATTAGAGCTATCCTTTCCAAAAAGGATTATCGTTATAGCTTTCCATAAATTACCCTAAGCGAAACTTGTGCTCCATCTGAAAATATAAAAAATTATTTCTTTTCCTTATTGAAATAGAAAGTGCAAACTATGGAGGAGAACATCCGTACTTCACACATCTCTTTCCTTTTTGGTATATTCGTTGTTAATTCAAACGACGTTTTGTACATATTCTTGGAGTTAGATAATTTATACAAATTACACGGAAATAGATACAATTAAATTGTACCTACAATGCTTCCTATAAATTAAAACATAGAAATTCACATTTCAAGTCAAATTAAGGCAATCTAAGTTAATAATAGTAATTTACAACCCAGCTATCGTAAATTTGGAATAAATCTTACAATCTTATCCGCGTTATGATTTCCAAATTTCTAGACTATGATGTAAATACAATTCCTATTCCATTACCTAACTCATAGAATATGTTAATGAGATTCCATCTTTTTAAGCCTATAACTCCACAGATCTTGCATAGGTATAATAATTAACTAAAAATCAACAATATAAATTTCAATGTTATAAATAAACCGTAAAATTTTCCACTCGCATTTCGAGCTTTCCAAATCTCCTAAATCCAAATCCATCTCTTTAATCTAGCCCTCCTTTTCCATTATAATCCAAAAGAATATGTGTAATAAGATGTATACATACTGTTATTACAGATCTGGATGGAGATTTGGGGTTAAGGGGAATATAGATTTATAATTATAGAAATTTCAATTTTCTTTTGCAACGTTGATTTGCTTCTTTTGTTTCTCTCTTTTATTTTTTTTCCATTCTCTGATTTGAATATACATTAAATATTTTATAATTAATTGAAATAGTAGAGAAAGAAAAATGGCCGAGCTTCATTGCTTTAGTTAGAAAATATGAGAAGAGAATTGAGGAGCTAGGCCTGCATTTATAGGCGCTCGAACATATCATATCTATTAGATTTAAAATAATTAAATCTGGGCTGTTCAACCAGAGTTCAACCCTAGCCAATAGTACTTAACCAGTCGACCACTCCTCTATAGGTGGTCGACCGCTAGCGATCGACCGACCTAAGAAGGCGGGTCGACTAGTGGGGTTCCATATTTATTATTATTTATTTCTTATTTTTCATATTTAATTATTTTCGTTCTTAAAACTTCAAACACTAATAACTTCTTCGTTTGAGCTCCGAATGTAAAACTCGAAATATGAAAGTTACTCCGGAAATCGCCATAAACACAATGGTGCAAGTTTCATGGCCAAATTATGATGTTTGCTCAAGTTTCATTTTTGAGCCTCATTAATTATTTATTAATTACCATTAATTTTACACATCCCTAGTACGCTTAGATCGAATAACAATTTATGGAATCTCCACCCGAAGGATGGACATCTAGCAACTATGTAACCCTAGGTATACTTAGAGTATATGGTCTGTACATCGAGTTAACATTCTCAATGGTAAACTGCTTAAACCACAAATAAATATTAAGAAAACATTGAAGTGCCTAAGCACATGCTAAGTAACAACCCCAATGATTTATGGCCAACCAAAGCACTCATGTAACCTTCTCAATGTTAGATGTACCTTACGCCCTATATCATTCAATCTCAAGCTAAAGAAGTCATTTGACAATATGACTCCCCCGTAAGTTCAACCGCCTTGGCTGGTCATGTAACTGTAATATTACAGACGTCTTCATCATCCTTTCCCACTATCCAGCATGTTAAAACATGTAATTGAGTGTGTTACAATAACAATAAGAGCATCTAATTGCAACACAGTTGCATGCCTCATTGAGTGTTATGTTATGCATGCCATGAAGTGTGAACTTAGGTACACCACCAAGTGTGAAATGAATCCTACTTGTTGCATGGGTCCATGTAGCTTACTAAACTCTCAAAAGGTGAGAAAATGAGAACAATTTTCCTCGATCAATCCTACTTAGCATGCACTAGGTCCAGGTTTAACCCAAGATTTCTTTAGCCATTCAGACATATGAACCAACCATTCATTCAAGCGTCTAACCATAGTTCAAAGTTTCGGATTTTGGTCCAGACTTTTGATTACCTGTACAAAACCAACTATAGGAATTCAACATCTAACTTTGATTCTAGACGTATGAATAATTTTAGATTTGCATTGTTTCCTCTCTGTTTCTCACTGTAAAAGAATCTAGACATCTGGATATTAATCCTGACCTGAGTTTATTTCTCCACTTTCGTTGTTTTACTTTCGCTTCTTTTTTATTTTATTTTGTTCCTCTTTGATATAAATTTATGTACAACTGAAAGGCCCATTTTTACAAGTATTTTAGATATAATCCCAGTCTTATTCATATTTGATTCATGTAGTTAATCTGTTAGATTATATACATGTATTCACCCTATTCATCTACGTATATTCAAGCCTATTCGAAAATGATATAATTAAATCTAGGCGATTCAGGGAATATATACATAAATCGACTTTTATTAATCCAAGCCTGTTTCATAAACTAGATCTACATGTTTAGGAGTGAATTCCACTAGTTATCCTCCCCTACGTTTCAATAGTTACATTATTAACTTACCAAATGGGATTTTTCTACCATCTCTATCCATATAGATTTTTAGTGGAAGTTATCAATTTAAATTCAAAAATTACATTCTTAAATAGTGTTGTATCAAAAGTTTACACACACCCAATATCAGGTGAAAGCAACAAAAATGTAAATCTATCAAAATAAACAAAAACAAGAACAAGATTTTTATAGTGATTCGGCAATTTATCCTCCTTGCATCCACTTTAATTTTATAATCTTATGTTTTCTTTCTAGAATACAAAGATTATAATTGAAATTCGACTACAATCTTGTAGACCTTAGATTTATAAGGGTTTGGGGAAGAAGAAAATAGAAAAGAAAGTCGTCTTCATGTTATAGATAGCTTGCTATTTATAGGTGATTCTACGCACCAATAACGCTATCTAGGTCTAAATTCTTCCAAATCTTCAAGAGCAGATATTCTAGTAGGTAGAGCAGGTCATGTCGCATGAATATCAAGTCGGTACCAACCTGAATTTATGCATCTAAAGCCGATTTTCTCTTCATATTTAAGCCTCTTTCGTCAATATATTGCCATTTCAACTCTTAAAAATTGTGTCGGTAACAACCAAATCATGTCCGTATCGATATGATTTTGTTGTTCGAAAGTTCGTCAAAATTCCTGAATTTCTTCATATCATCATTCAAGACTGTTAAATCATGTTTGCATGAATCATGCTAGTGAAAATCATGTCCGTACCAACCAGATTTGCATTTCTGAAACTTGGCAAAATGTTTGATTTCTTCGATCTTGACATCTTCCTAGCACCTGGACTCATTCCTTCATCATTTTGCAGCCCATTCATCTGTTTGAGTCTATTCTAAGATTGCGGAAAATTTGACCATAACACTTGTTCCCTAAAATATGCTTATGTCTGTAAAGTGTGCATTTTTTAGGAACAAGTTCAAAGAATGATCAATCATTGGTAGTTTAGTTCCCCAACTATTCATCGATCCATGTTGTGGTGAATTGACAGGTTCCTTTTGGATTCACCTGCAAACCAAAGGTTGATCTAGGCTATAATAGCTAAGGAATATAGTCTTTGCTTACGTGTTACTCGTAAATCATAATCATTCTGTGTTTATCCGATGTTAACATATTGGATATCATTTCCTAAGTCATCCAGTGTTCACTTAGGATTAGGTTATCATATTTCTTTATCATCCCTTGTTCATCTAGGATTTTAAGTTATCATAAATTAATATCCAAATCATCCCGTGTTTTCCACGGATTTATCTCTATTTGGTTAATTATTTATCATGCAATCATGCATTATTAATTGTAGGAGTGCATAGCCATATGATTAGAATGTTACTTACAAATCATCTAGAACTGCCTAGCACCCTATTATAATCAAGCACAACAGAATCGAGGCGATAACAATCATTGATAATCAATCATAATTATCCAATCATAAGGAATTCAAATCCTAAGGTCAAGTCTAGATCTCTATGGATCATACGATTAAAATCCAATCTAGGACTTGATCTGTCCAGAGCGTATGTGATTCAATTCTTAATCACTCCATATCATATGTTCATTCTGAGTCCAATCTGCTCACTCTACGGTGAGGAGACCCAACAACAAAAACACTCTGGTGAAGGGACTTACTTTTATGTACAAGCTCATCCACTCACTCTCCGACAAGGGGACTTATACCTTATGGTTCATTGCCCCGTCTCTTCTGCCGGGAATACCATGTCCAATCAGTTTATATATTAATTATCATGTTTAATGACTTTCAAGATCAATTATTCATTTATGAAATCCAAATCTAATCAACAAATGAACATCCTAAACATCCATCCTATCGATGATTACTCCCATACATCCAACTCAAAACGTGCTTAGAGACCAATTAAGGTCCTGTACACGTATAAGTGACCTGAGAGTAACATTGTCTTATTTGTTCAAAGCAAAATTTAAAATGAAGGAACCAAACCTGATACCTATCCACCCCTGTTCATGGGATAATCATTCTAATCTTAAATCCACAGTTGTATCCTACTGCATTTGCAGCAAATGGTAGCCGTTCCTACTGCACCACTATGGTTTGGTTCCGTATGTATTGTTGCAGCCTATTGTTCCAAATCAGCTCTTCTATCAAATTCATAGATGCATGCATTTTGTTGTTTCATGCTCAATCATATAATGAAAAAAGAGAAATCCTCTGGATCTTTTATCCCTATCAGTGGGTTCCCTCTTAGCTGGCCTCCGATAGGGGATCTTCTCCATAATATCTAGGTAAATCCTCTCTGGGGTTTCGGTTAGCTCGATGTATAAAGAGACTTTTGGTTCCCTCCTTTGCCACTTCGGTCTTCCAAAGCCTTCGTCAGCTTACCACTTTCTTTTGCTTGTATTATATTCTGCTATGGATGGTCCTCTGTTATCCATGACATTAATCTTAGCATTTTCAGCTTCAACGTCCTCATGGCATAGGTATCACTCAACTTCATGGTAAAATTCCATAAGGTTCATCAATGTATCCCTTTCGAAAGAAATTTCTAATTCAATCTTATTTGTGACTCATGACATTGCCGTGATCAGAACTATCAATGGATCTAGCTTATGGACTATAGCGATTGCTACATTAAATCTCGTCAAATAACTCCTTAGTGCCTCTTCAGCCATTTTCTTCATGCTTTAAAGTGTCATCACATTCTTCGATCGGGAAATGCAAACTTTGAATTGTCTCAATAATCTATCTACCAATCCTGCCTGCGTGCTTATGGACCTATTCTATAAATGCTTGAACCACATAGTAGCCAACTTCATCGAGTACAATGGGAATATCGCCATATTACCTCTTTAGATGCACCCAACACCACCATATGTCGGAAGTATCTAATCAGATGAACGATCGGATACGTCCTTTCATTGCATAATTCTAGCAACGTTAGCTTGAAATTGGGTGGATTCCTTGCGTACCAGATGTTAGGGGTAAATGGATTCCTGTTAACATCATCCAAACTCTAGTTTAAAGGTCCACCTCTTACAATTCTCTAGATTATTTCACCTATTCAATCATTGTCATTTAATTTACGCCTCCGCTCCATAACTTTGTTCCCCCTGTTCCTATGTTCATTTCTAGCTCCAACATCGTTTTCTTTCGGTATACTAGCTCATTTTAGTTTTAGATCCATTATGCCCTCTTGCATATTCATGTCGGTACCAACCCGATTCTAGCTGGTACTGATATGAATTGGTTGTGGGGGCTCAGTTCTAGCTTGCTTTGTTCTAACTCCAGATGCTCATGCTTTGGTTTCTAGCCTTTGGTTTTGAGTTCTATCTACTTTGACTATTCTTTGTTGATTCATCCTTCTTAAAAATCTCTCAAGCACTCTCTGTTATTGAAACATTTCCCATCATGCATCTCTTTCATCATCATTTCCATCTTCATTTTGGTCATGTAGGTGGATGGATTTTAATTTGAGGACACCTCCTAGCTGCCCTTATACTCTGGTTGACTTGGTCTTGTGATTGCTCTGGCTGAGGGCCTCCTCATCTCTTCCAAATCCAAGATTGAAGTCTTTAAATTTAATTCTTTCTCAATGAATGCACCAAAAATATTTCATCGAAAGTTGACACAATACCCTAATATCAGAAGAAAACACCAAAAAAGTAATTCTATCAAAACAAACAAAAACAAGAATACAATTTCTATAGTCGTTTGGAAAATTCTCTAACCTACTTTCAATTTAATTTTATTATCTTATGCTTTATCTCCAGAATACAAAGATTACCACTCAATTCGGACTAAAGTCTAGTAGATCTAAGATTTACAAGGGTTTAGGGAAGAAGAAGATAGAAAATGAAGCCCCCTTCAAGTTGTAGGTAGCTTGCTATTTATAGGTGATTCCATGCACCAATCTAGCTTCTGGCCTAAATTCATCCTAATCTTCAAGGTATGATAATCCAATAGGTAGAACATGTCAAACATACAAATATTTGGAAGAAAATAAAGTATGTACCGACTTGAATTTATGCACCGAAGTTGATTTTTTCTTTATATTTATTCTCCTTTCGTTCATCTCTTGCCATTCCAAGTTTCACAATCATGTTGATAAAAACCAAATTATATCCGTACCGACATGATATTTTTGTTTGAAAGTTCGTCAAACTTCCTGAGTTTCTTTATATCATCATTTTAGATGGTTTTAATCATGTCAGCGTCAATCATGTCGGTGAAAATCATGTCGGTACCAACCTGATTTGCATTTCTAAAACTTGTCCAAATCTTGACTTCTTCAATCTTGACATCTTCCAAGCTCCTTAACTCCTTCCTTCATCAATTTTTGATCCATTTCATCTTTTAGATTCTATTGTAAGACTGTGGAAAATTTGGCTATAATAGATATATAGATGTATAAAAGAAATATAACCACTTGTTTTACATCATAAACACAATATAGTAGATCAACTTACTCTTCAGTTTTCCCTTCTCTTTAACCTTAAGAAACAACCATGCGAGCCTCTCTTCTCGTTTCTCACCTGCACCTCTTGATATATTTGCTCTTCTCTAGTTCTCTTTTTAGATTTGGTTTGTTTTTTTGATGGTATAGGGCACACATGTGGTAATACCAATCGATTATTATTTTTTAGTTCTCTACCATTAATAATACATTTTCTATAGAATGAGTTTAAATAAATAATTTAGTATTACAATTGATATGAATCTTTCGATAAAACTAAATCATTTATTTAAACTCCTTATTATATAGAAAAGGTATTATATATGGAAAAGCATTCAAAAAATTAATTATAATTTTCATAAAACACGCATTTACTTTATTGAAATGATTCGAAATATGTTTCGTACTTGTAATGCCCTTCTATTTAAATCTACTTCATTAAAATAATACTCGCTCTCAAACCTTTATATAAATATCCTCCCCCACACATGCACATATACAAAGATATAATTTTTCAAAAATCACTTTTAGGTCCTTAAATCAATTTTTAGAAGAAGATTATTTATTTCAAAGGCATGGACACAATTTAAAATTACCTTTATAGCTTTTATACTCCACATAACTCAAATTGAGATATTTTCTTTCATAATACCTTTGTTCAAAATTACTAGTTTACCTCAAAAAGTTTCTTAGTGGCAGCTAATTTTTTGAGTGAAGAGAGGTAATGTTAGGTCTTTATTTATAGTTAAAAATTAGGGTTATGAGGCTTAATTTTAAAGTCATTAATTATGGAATGCCATCGAGTTCGATTTCCACCAATTCCTACTAGTTTCGTCAAATTCAACAAATTATGTATGTTTTTCGATTGTAAAACATATAATGGATGTAGTGAACTAGGTCCCAAAGCCCTATTCCAATGTTTGGAAAATATACCATTTTTCCCTTTTATAAAATTATAGTTATAACCAAATTGGTATTTTCAATTTATTATTAAAATTTTCAAGGTGTTACATTCTCTCCACCCTTTAAAAGTATTTCATCTCCGAAATCTCCAAGGATGGAAAAGTACAACTCGCTTGTAAAATCAAATATCTACATACTCAATCATCAACCACTTGTAAACATTGATCTTAAATTCAAAACTTCTAATGGAGAATGAACATATAGGTACGGAATGCATACGAATATATGTGTAATGTAAAACCGTGCGATCTCTCCTAACTAGTTAGCCTCTTGAAATGCAAGTGCTTGTGTCATGTATCCAAAATGTATGCAATGTCTTATATATATAAACTTGCAATTTTATATGGATGAGTAACCATTTAGTGCATATGAAAAGTACAAAAACTATTATGCAACTAAACTGATATAATAAAATAGACAAGGTGATGTACAATGTAGACCGACATTAACATATCAGCCAATGTTTGCAATACTAACTAATAAAATACATCCATTAGCAATCATCATACCAAACATGTCCTAATGTAAAGTTCAAACTATGCTTAGCGTCCACACACACCTACCTATGGAATATACTAAGCTAAGTATTATGCATTCAAGCAATCATACTAACTAATATAGTAACTTACCAGAAATGCTCCTGGATGTGTAGCTTAGATACTACCCTCGAGCTTCTAAGTACTCTCAACCAGTTCATCTTCCCACTGGACTCTAACCGATATAGTTAGTTTATTACAGAGCCATCTTTTTCAATGGTCAACAATTCGAGTAGGAGCACGGTGAACAAGTGGCTTTCTGCACTTCAGCTTCTTCTAACTGACTTAGCTTGACCACAGTAGCTGAATCGTGTAAACACTTCTGTAAGTGTGAAAATTGAAAACATTGTGAACCCTTACCAGCTTTTTAGGAGACTGTAACCCATAAGCCAACTTCCTTATTTTGAAAAAGACCCTACAAACTTTAGTGCTAACTTTCCCTAAGTACCAAACCTCATAACGTGTCTAAGTGCCGAGACCTTCATAAAGACCATGTCGTCCACTGCAATCTCTAACCCTGTACGTCTCCTGTCAGATTGCCTATTTTATGTAATCTTCATTCATTTATGAATCAAATCCAGTTTCTCTGAAGTCTCGTTAATCATATATGGCTCAAAAATGTATCTATCCATAGTGTCCTACTAATAAGATGAGGATCTACATAACCTTCCGTATAATACCTTGAATGGTGCCATCCTAAATACTTGCTAATAGTTATTATTATATGCAAACTCTACTAATGACAAGTGATCCTTCCAAGAACCTCCAAAGTCCAAGATTCAAATCCACATAAAATCTTCTAATGCTCGATTCATCATCTCAGTCTGTCCAATTGTCTGCGTATGATGGGCGGTACACAAATTTAGTTTAGTTCCCAGGGCCTTCTAAAGACTCCTCCAAAACTCACTAGTGAAAAGTGGATCTCAATCACTGATAACATTAGAATGGACTCCATGCAACAAAATTATATTTTCCCATATAAGGTTGCCAAAGATGGAGCTATCCTTGTACTCTTAACCGAAATAAAATGAGCGCATTTGGTCGTTCGATCGATTACGACCCAAATACTCTCACTCCCTCTTCTACTCCTAGGTAGCCTATCAACTGTATCCATGGAGATACTCTTGCATTCCACTATGGAATATCCATTGCTGTAATAAATCCACCAAGGTTCTTCTGCTTCGCCTTGCTCTCTAACAAGTCACACACTTGGAAACAAACTCTGCTACATGCCTTTTTATACTTGGCCAGTACGACACTCTCTTCATATCACGGTACATTTTATCATCGCCAAGATGAATAGTCATCCTAGAATGATGGGACTCTTATAATTCCATGTCCATAAACTCCTTAATGAGAGGAACACCCAACCTACTATCACTCTGTAGCCATCCTCTCGATTCGATGGAATAATGGTCCAGATGACTCAAACGCTCTCCTATGTCCAGCTTCTCAAACATACACAATAACTCCATGTCTTACTTCAGACTTGAATTAGTATGGTCCGTATGTGAAGGATAAACATCTAAAGCTGCCAATAGCCGTGGTGTAAAGTACGATGAATGTTCAAAATCAAATATCAAAGTAACTCCAAGTGTTTCAATTCTAAAAACATAGGGTTTAACAGTACATGCTTCTACTCGAGGCCTTGGCTACAACATTGCCTTTTCCTAGAGTATATGAGAGACTAAAATCGTACGACCCTATGAGTATTATCCAACTCTATTAGTTTCATATTCAATTCTTTTGGAAGAATAAATCTTCAAAGACTAATATTCCATGAATCGCTAATCCGCTCCCTTAAAAAAGATAAATCCTCCATGATTAATAACAAAGATAATAGCTGCCAACTCAAGACCATGGGTCAAGCAGTTTCTCTTCTAAATCTTCAGTTATTGACTAGCATAATAAACCAATTTACCCTCTTGCATCAACACCTTGCCCATTCCTATACCACAAGCGTCGATATATATTGTGAACTCCTTCGTACCATCAGGGAGTACTAAAATGGGTGCACTAAGTAATAACTCCTTTAGCTTATTAAAAAAATCTTTGCATTCTGAGTTCCATGAGAAACTAAAATTTTCTTGGTAAGGTGTGTCAATGGTGCAAAATTTTAGTGATGTCCTTAATGAACTTCCTTTATTAGCCAGCAATACCAAGAATGCTTCTCACCTACATTGCATTCTTTGATACATGCTAATCCAATACCACAACAACTTTACTAGGATGAACCGCCAGTCCATACTTGAAGAAAACATGTCCTAGAAAGTGAATCTCCTTATGCCAAAAGTGACACTTGAAAATTTTTGCCTTTTGCTTATGCCTACAGAGAGTATTGAGCACTTTTCCTAAATGTAACATGTGCTCTTCCTTGCTCTTGGAATAGAAAAATATGTCATCAACAAGTACCACTACGAACTTATTTAACAACCCTCAAAAAACTCGACTCATGAGATCAGAGAAATATGGTGATGCATCTGTCAGCCCAAATGGCGTGACTAACCACCAATAAAGTCTACTGGGTGTATGAAAAGATGTCATGTACCACAAGCATCAGTATAAATGGCAAATGATTTCAAACCATCAGAGAGTGCTAAAATAGATGAAGCAGTCAACAACTCCTTTAGCTTAATAAAAGCATGTTCACACTCCGAGTTCCATAAGAAAACTAATTTCTTCCGAGTAACACATGTTAATAGTGCATAAATTTTAATGATATCCTTAATGATCTTCCTATAATAACCAGCCAAACTAAGAAAACTTCTCACCTCCGTATCACTTTTCAGTATATGCCAATCCTGTATTGCAGCAACTTTACTAGGATCAATTGATAGTCCACGCTCGAAAATGACATATCCTAGAAAGTGAACCTCCTTGTGCCAAATGTGACATTTGGAAAATTTTACCTTTAGCTTATGCCAACAGAAAGCATTGAGCACCTCTCCTAAATGAAAATTATGCCCTTCCTCACTTTTTGAATAGGCAAGTATATCATCAGCAAATACCACCACAAACTTATTCAGCAAACCTCTAAAGAATTGACTTATAAGGTCAATAAAATATATCGGTGCATTGTCAGTCCAAATGGCATGACTATCCACTTATAAAGTCTACCGACTATATGAAAAATGGTTTTTTGGCTATATTCGACCACATGCAACTAATGGAACTCGGTAGCCAAGTCAAGTTATTAAAATACTATTGTTCTAACTAACTGATCGATAAGATCATCTATACGCTGGCTTGGATAATGATTCTTCTTTGTCAACTTATTTAACTAACGATAATCAATGCAAAACCTCAGACGGCCATCCCCTTTGGTAGCAAAAGCAACTGGTGCTCCCCATTCCAAAATACTTCTCCAAATAAAACCTCCAATAATTCATTCACTTTCTTATTTAGCTCGCATGTTTCTCTAGGATCAACGTGTTTAAGGGTTAAGACAATTGATCTAGCATTCTCTTCTAGATAAATTTGAATTTTCATCTCCCAATAAGGAGAAAGACCAGAAACTTCAATAAAGATATAAGGGAAGTCATGAACTATCGGTACAGAGCTAACACATCATGCGATAGATCTAGGTAATACAAGTAACTCAACATAACATAACATTTGGGATCACAGTGAACCCCCAAGTTACGCCCGCTATAGGCACTCAAAAGAACCAGCTTCCTATCACACTCTAAAATTTCTCTATACATAGCCATCTGGTCTGTCCTAAATATTGAACCAAAGCCAGAATATCCCAAAACAAAAGCATCACAATTGAATTCGACACCTAAAACATACAATTTCAAAACCTTACAAATCATGGATAAATTAATCGATCCCTGAATATGGTTCAGTACCATAACGGGGTGTTTAACTATACTAGATTCTAAGTGTAGTTCATCTATTAGCTTACTTGAAATAAACGAGTGCGATTCTCCAGTATTAAATAAAGTGAGAATAGATAGATCAAAGAGAGTTAACACACTTTCTATGACGACCTCCTTTCCCTTTTCTATAGCCAGGGTTGTGCTCGAGCTAGGAATGACATCAAGTGCATAAACTAGAGCCACCTGGGTAGAAGTCTTAAGAGGGGTCAGAAACTCTGTCCTCATATGCCCAAACTGGCTACAGTTATAACATTTGTTTTGGGTAATACTTGTCATGCAATCCTTTGTCAGATGTCCTTTGCCATGTCACTTCTTACACTTAAAACATGGTTTCTTTATTCTACATTGACCTCCCATTTGACATTTACGGTGATCCCGCTGAACTGACTTCTCTTCAGCCTACTTAGGTTTTTCCTTCCCAATTGAATTCAGCAATGCCATCTCAACCAAGCTCTCAAAAGTAGCTCAAGCAGGTACATGGCTCAAACCAATTTCCCACAAAGATGGATTTATCCCTTTAGAGAATTTCTTTCGTTTTTCACTAGTTTATTAATAAGGTCAAAGCCATACTTTTCTAGTTGAATAAACTCATAGACTTATTCCTTAACGTTATGGTCTTCTAGCTCCAAACGGATGAACTTCTGTAGCTGCACTCCATTCAACCTTTGATATAAACTTAGTCTCAAAGTACCTGTCTATAGGGTGGATCGTGTAGTGTATATGTGACAAAATGTATGATGCAACTAAGATAAAATTAATGTAGGTAAATATAGGTAACTATAGAATAAGCACACCAGGATTTTATACTGGTGCGGAGCTTCCGTCCTACGTACAGTCCCAAAGCTCCCCTTCGGAATTCGACTACCAAACACCCTCACTTCGCCCAGAGGAATAGGCTTGGTTACAATAGCTTGTTATTGTCAAGTATGTGTTCTATAACACAGATATCGACTATTAAGAACAAATGCTTCCAATATATATCTAGAGAGTATTGATTGAGGAGATTTGAATATATAAAAGAGTGAAATACAAGTATAGGTTGCTAGAGATCAAGAATATAACAGAGTATGTAAGTAAAGAGTGCAAGTAAGTAAGGTGAATTCTTCTCTTTGATTCTTGATGTTATATATAGTGGTAGTGAGATTCCTTGAGTAGTTGCATCCATTAACAAGTGCTCTACAATTGCTTTTGATGGTGATGAAGAGTTGTAGTGAAGAGAAGCGAAGATGTCTTTTCAAATGCTGCACTTGTTATTTGAATTTTAAATTTTGAGTTGAGCATCAAACGTCTGGTATTTGTTTCAGACATCTGGCTATATATATATATATATATATATATATATATTGTATGCAGTAGCCTTTTAGACGTCTGAGTGCATCAACTAGACGTCTGGTCCTGTCTGTTTTATATTCCAAAGGTTTTCTCCAGCGTCTGGCTAGTGCACCCAGACATCTGAAAACTATGCATGTTTACTTTTTGCATCTGTCTTGTTGCTCCATCGATCTTATCGACTTGTAGTCTCTTGTAATGTTCTTTGAGCCTTGTTCTTGTCTTTCTAGTGATGTTATTCTAGAAAGTACCTGTAAATATAAATACATATGCATACTCGATTTCCATTGTATAGTTGTTGTCACCGAAACGTAGATTTGATTTCTTAACACTCTTATAATCAGTCCAAGCAATCTGAACCACATCTGTTTCAGCAACAACAGTCTTCCACCAGTTCAAGGTCTCTCCTTGCAAGTTACATAAAGCTAACTATGCCTTCATTGCATCCTACACACCCATCATAGAAAATATCCTATCACAATTCCATACCTATGCCCGCATCTCAGCAACTGATTCAGTCTCAAAATAGTTCTTTCCACCTAGACTCTGAAAGTCCTGACAAACCTTGCGAAATTTCAAAATTGGCAGAGATGTTGGGAAGCACCTTGTACTTTTGCTGCAGGTCCTCCATTGTGGCTAAGTTTAGTTTGGTTTCTTGCTTATAGATACCACAACAATCATATCAGGATGTTCAGGCCCAAAACCCCAGCTGCTTCACCAGAACCACTTTTGGTTTGATTACTCATCTTACTTATCCATGATTAGGAATTATTAGCAATTTCCTCGAATAGCAATAAGCAATATGGAATTTAATAGGTGCTTAGGTTATACTTTTATACATATATAGTAATTTTGAAACTATACAAGTATGTTCTTAGTATGCGCCTAATCCTTATGGAATCCTGAACCTAAGCTCTGATGTTAGCTATAAAAACCTGCACCAGCGGATACATAAATCTAAAGCCCAAAAATGACATTTGAACTTGTGCCGTGCCAAGAAGTATGAATTGTTAAGTTTTTAAGGTTATTGGTTAAAGCAGAAAATATTATTTTAAAGCATTATACACTTTCAAATCTCATAGTGAAAGAAAATATAATATAAGTAATCAAAATAACCCAATCAGATCTCAACATAAATATGGTCTATACGGTAACTGAAAAATGATGCACTAAATGACAATATAATAAGAGTCCGACTAATAGATATATAACATAATATGAAGTACACAAGTGAGTAATTATAGATAGATATATCTGTGAAGCGCTAAGTCACCTCCTTCATGCACCCTATCTTAACCACTTCATCTACTGGACTGTCCTCTTATAATAGAGATAAAGAGGTAAAAATGGAAGGGATTGGACAAGTTCTAGCAAGTGAAACATATCATTAGTGGTATCGTGTTGGAAAGTAATTAAATTACAGTTATAATCTATAAAATCTTGGGATGTCCATTTATTTTCGTGTAATAAATATAAGTAGTTATAATTTACGTGCTATGGGGTAACCACCCCTAATATACCTAGATCAAATAAAAATTTATAAATTTTCACTTGAAGGTTGGACATCTAGTAATTATTAAATCCTAGGAATGCTTCTAATATATAGTCTTGATAATAAATTTCCTAACTATACATTGAGTTAGCATTCTTAATGGTAAATTGTTTAAACCGAGGATACACATCGAGCAAACATTGCATTACCTAAGCATGCGCATAGTATACAACGCCGATGACTTATGGCCTACCAAAGCACTTGTGTAACTATAACATCCCGTAATTTTTCAATATTAAACGATTAAATTTAAAAAGGTAAAATGACAATTTCACATAAAGGTAAAATAGTAAACTATTACGTAGTTAGAGTTAGGCTTTGGGACCCATTACATTGCGTCCAGAATGTTGTTTATAGTTAGGAAACATATAGAAATTTGTTGAATTTGGTTAGAATTATTAGAAATTAAAAGAAGTCAAATCCAGTGGCATTTTCATAATATAGTAATTTCGACATTTAACTAAATTTGAATTTTTCAGCTTATAAATAGAAATGAAAATCTATTCTCTAATCACGCTTTAGCCTAAACATTTTCCCTCTAATATCCATCTTCTCCTTCATCTATCTTAATACAAAATCGATTCCAAATCCACCAAATCAAATCTAAATCAAATAATTAAATCTATGGAATCGATCACCATGAAGAGTGCTATGCAACTAAATCAAAGCTATCGAGATATTTGGCATTTTTTCAGTGCGAGTAATTTCTAGATTCCAAAGGAGGAGGAGGATTCACCTTAGGTCGAAGAAGATGCATGGCTACTTGGCGAGTGAGATTTATCATATTTGTGTATATATTGTTAAGACATGTAATTCATCTCTTATGATCTTAAATCAAATTATAATGATGTAAATAATAATTAAAAACTGATTTTTTGTATACACCGATAGGATGTAGCATGCCATGGATAAATGATTAAAAAGTGAAATTTTACTGATTGCAAATAGAAAACGTTAATTACCTTTTAATTAAAAACCGTGAAGTACAAAATTATTCCAGACTAGACATATTATATATCAAAATTATAATTCTCGATGACACATGAATCTACCAGTGGTATTTATTCATCGATTAGGTGTATGGATTAATCGAAAAACATGTCGAAAGTATGATGAACATGGACTATTCATTTAGATTCAACGATGAAACAGCGATGATACGACGATTGAAAAGTATAGATGTGTAGAGGTGGTCGATCAAGTCAACATGGTGGTTTTGGATCGAGTCAAATGGTCATGGGTTGGTCGAAATTGGCTGGCAGTTCCAGTTCGTTGTAGGGCATCATAGGCTAAGCCGAGGGTCGAGTTGGACTTGGCAAAGCATAGTGAAGTGGCAGGTGATGTCTAATCGATGGACCGACGGATGTTTTAGCAACGGTGAGCAAATATAGTGGTGGTTGAAAACGATGCCGTGAATTATGGGTTCTTGTAGCAGCTTGTGGAGGAAGATGCGTATATTATGGTATGCGGCGTTTAGAAATAAATATTCAAATAAAATAATTAATAATTACAACATTTTCTTCATCTTCATATGCTTATAACTCTCGCACACAACCTCTGTTCCATACGCGGTTCATGGTGCTGCGATCGTGGTAAGACGAGGAAGGTTTCGGTATGTTATTTATTGTTTTTTGAGATATTTTAGAAAAGTGTCCTGGTTGGGTAGGTTCGTCGTGCATTATCTGATTGGCGATTATGAGTATATGCGTTGTGGTACATTTTTTTAGAGAAAATGAGTTCTTTGGTGCAATCATAACATTTAGAGATGCTGATTACGAAGATTAGCATTATGATACATTTTTTTAGAGGAAAATGAGTTCTTCGATGGACTCGGTAATGTCTAATGACAACATTGCATGCATTTTTCAAAGTAACTGAGTTCTTGGTGCACAGTTTGACGATGATGTGCATGGTGCACTTTTAAGAGGGTATGAGTTCTTTAGTGTGATCAAGAACCTCTAATGACGGCGATTTCGATAGTTTAGGTGTTACTATTCATTTTTTAAAGGAAATGAGTTTTTATATGTAGCCAGGAACATCAACGACATCGTTAGGGGACCTTTTGAGAAGCTGGGTCTTCGATGTACGAATTGGAAATAATGGAGTAAGACATGCAGTCTCTTAATAGTGAGTCATACGTGTTTTCGATATGTGTGTTGGGATATTGGGTGTGTTTCTAGTTGATTCGTGTAACCCGTTAAGAAAAATATTTGTATGAAGAAATGGAAATGGGCATGAAAATGTGGGAAGTTGTTAAATGCGAATGTGTAGGAATAAGTGAATGACAAGAATACCCTTCTTTTGCAAGCGAAGATGAGAATTTCAATGCAAAAGAAGGGTATTACTGTCATTATATTATTGCAAGCTAAGATGGGTATGAAAATTTGGGAAGTTGTTACATAGGAATGGGCATGAAAACGTAGGAAGTTATTAAGTGCGAATGTGTAGGAATAACTGAATAACAACAATACCATTCTTGTGCAAGCTAAAATGAGAATTGTACAACAATACCAAGCCCATAAATGGGTTAGTCGGGTCAAGTTCGGGTTCATGGGTCAACACTAAACCCCCCTGTTTATTAAATGGGGTCTAACTGGTTGACTCAAAAATGGCCCACCCTTTTAAATGTGTCGGGTTAACCTACTAATTTCCATGCGGGTTTCGGGTCGTGCTGGAAATTGACAGCCCTACATAGGACAGGTTTAGAGGGACTTGGCATATGATGTCACTATAGTAGTATATTGTGTTTAGCTAACTTGTTGGGTGTAGGTTACACAAGTTAAGGTTTGGTTTTCTAGCGTAAGTGTTGGTTTACTGGCATATTAGTATTTAACACTTATATGATGTGTTTCACTCACCAGACACTCTATCACTTTCTTACTTTTAGATATACTCTGGCAAGTCGATAGAGAGAACCGATGGTTACTTGGAGGTATGATGGTACAAAGGTGACATACATTTATTTAATAGCTATCTACTATTTTATTTCATTTATTCTGAGATGATAGTTTCCTTTACCTGTATAGAGTGATAGGATTTATTTGATACCATATTGTTTGTTTGTCTAGGGTTTTTATTATTGATTATTATTATATTTTATTCCTTCCGCTATGATTTTTAGAAAGTGTAGAGCATTGTAGATAGCCCCATTACTTATTTTACGTTTTACCTCAAAATGATCCACCATCTACAAGATATGTGACATCTATATCATTTTGTATGTGAATCAAGGCAACGTTGATCACGGGTTGTTCTATTTAGTATCAAAGCCTAGGTTAGGCGACTCCAGCAAAAGTAAGGCATATGATTAACTATATTTTTAATTTTTATTATTTATTTTATATATATTATTTTATACCAACCTTATATATTTTGACTAGTAGAGGTAGTTTTTGGCTTATAAAGCAAACAACTACGAGTTAAATAAATGTTGAGACTTAAATAATTTGGGGTGGAAGATAAATTCATCACGTTTGTTGCAATTTACTCCATAGAAAATTGCTAAAAAAGAGTTTATATGCGAAGTAGTAGTTGATTAAATTATAGGATTGGGGTTGAATAAGAAGAAAAGAAATACCCTTAAGTCCATAGAATATAATATGATGTCGATAAGACGTAACAAAGGAACTTAGGCATTTTTTTATATGACCTAGTTAGGCTTGTGTAAGTTATGATATACTCCAATTAAAGTAATTAAAATGAATTTAAATGTTCTCTCTAAAACAATTAGAGGTTTTTGAGAAAATTATAGAAGTTGAAGTTTCTTTAATATATTGAAATAATAACCCCTTAAGTAAGTTCAATAAAAGAAAATTTAATAAGAAGTAATTTTTGGAAAATATCTTAAAAGGATTTATTTCTGCAAAAAGTTTACTATGAGGCGTACTATTTGCACTTTATATTTTGATGCACACTTGGTTTTTTAACAAATGAACTTTTGAAAATAAAATAAAAAAATATTTTAACATTACATTTTCTTTACACCTTTATGAACATTTCTTATTTATAGAAGTAAAATTTAAAAAAAATATGTTTTGCATGCCTATATTTCTAAGTTAAATCGAACCAATCTTGAAAGAATTTAATTTTTTTTTTAAGAATTATCATTTTGGAATTTTTCCATTTTAATACGTATGTATTTTTGAATGGAAATTAAAGTTTTATGATATAAAATCTTGAAAATATTCATTAATAATTGTTTAAATTTTGGAAATTATTTTCATATTTAGATATGAACATGATTTGTAGGCAAAAATGAATTTAAAAGTATATTTTTATTTGTATGCATGATTTATTATTTAAAGGTGTTAGAAAGTAGCTAATTATAAAATAAAATGATATATATACAAATACATACATACATACATACATACATACATACATACATACATACATACATACATACATACATACATACATACATACATACATACATACATACATACATACATATATATATATATATATATATATATATATGAAAAAGTGGCTGTAAATTATATCGAGTAAGGTTATAAATTCGATATGAGTATCTTAAAAAAACAACCAAATTTATTTCGAAATTAATTTTGAGTAATTAATATTGAATTGGTTAAGCTATAATGAATTGTATTTTGAAAGTTAAGTGTTGTTAGATAATGATATTTTTAAGCAATGTTGAATAAAAATCAGCTTTAGAAATTCAAATTATATAATTTGTTTTATAGGGAGACTTTGGAACCGATATGAAGTCATTAACTTGAAATAAATTTGACTTATGATTTCTTATGAAATGATTTAATAAGAAATGCATTATACCACCTTTTGGCCAGGCAGTATACCAATGGATTTGGCCAAGTAGATTTCATGGTCATCAAGGCAGGAAGCCCGGAGAGATGGTTATCAAGCTTGAATATCGATTATAAACAAGGCTATGGACGATGGTCGAGCGGATTCGGACAGATGACACCTTGGAATTAGCTAAGTATTAAATTGGTACTTCCCCTAGGAAAGGGATCAGATTAGATTAATATGGCTATGGATCGCTCGGATTGGCATCGCAACTCAACGATAATCACTTAATAACTCAACGAACGACACGTTAACTTAGGAAATGACTTTGGAAACATGAAGTGGAGGTGTAAGGGGACCTACATAAGGGATCCTTGTCCCCACCTTGCATGGAAGAGGGATTGGCCCTGATCCCTTTTAAGGGTGAGCGATAGACCTGAATATTTCTTAGTCGAATCATCTTGGCTTGGAGATTCCGGATCAAGATTTTGAGTAAGATATTTTGTCGGCTTCTCCTATAAATACAGTAGGCATGACATTCATTCATGGGGAATTTTTGATTGTCTATTCTTCTTCACTCTTTCCTCTTTCTCCATTAATATTCTAAGGAAAGAATAACTGTACTTGTAATCTTATAGTATAAATAATAAGATTATTAGAGTGGACATAGGCCAGACTTCGCCAAACAACTACAAAGCTTGTGCTTATTTACATTTTCTACAACTTATTATGTGATCTATGAACTAATTTACTTTGTTTGGATTTGGATATTAGATTATTGGTGCTTTCATGTCACTTGGGTATTGGTGGCCATTTTTTCTATTAACATTTTGGGGCTTTCAATGAGAGAACTTGCACTTGCTGATTTGGAAAAGATTTGGAGCTTGGATTTGGAAAAATGGTTAGGCAATCTCCAAAGAGAGTGCTAGAAGAAAGGAGTCGCCATGGTGGAAGTCAGGAGGCATCCATAGGAGCTGGAGCTAATCAGACCTCTACCTACATCACTAGGGAGGAGATGAAAATAATGGTGAATGCTATGTAGGAATAGATGATGAAGAGGCAAGAGGAGATGATGCAGAATTTCCTATGGCAGGTTGGATAGGCTAGAGCAGTAGGAGCTGTTGGAGTGCAAACGATTGAAATGGAGCAAATAGGCAGGAGAACAGAATGACGCTGTAATGACCTGTATTTATAACTATTTTAAAATTTTGAATTTAGTGCAGTTATTGGATAAAAATGGTTAGAAATAAAATTTAATAATTTATTAGTCTAATTTATTTGAATATGAACTTGAATAAAACTTTGAAATAATTGATTTTGAAGATGTTGACGATAACATGTATTGAGATAAATTCTATGCCTTAGCTGTGTTTATAATCGATAGTTAGATTACATAATAAATTTTGACTTATTTAGTTGAAAATAAATTAATTGTTGTAAACTAGAATTCATTGGGTTTTTAATATGGGATAACTAAATAAAATAAAATTTAAAACTGAGATTATTTAAATAATTGAATCTTTAATTTAATATGATTAAAAATATATCGGAAGTTGGTTTAAATTTTATTTAAATAACAATGAAGATTGTTAATACTTAATAGTCGAATTTAAGTGATTAAATAAATTTCTAGGAATTACTCGTTTTATTCGACTTATAAAAATAGCCATTTTGGCCACTGTCTTATATTTTGACAAAACCAGTTTCATCGGATCCATAATAGTGAATTATTGTAAGATTAACTTTTGTAGCGATCGGACTTGTCGTTTGACCGTGCGAGCTTGAAACACGGAGAAATCAATTTAAGGAATTCGATATAATAAATTGACTTTGAAAAGGTATCTTTCACGTACGATCAAATTATGCTTCGAAACTAGTTCCATTGCGTTCGGAATGGGGTAAACCATTATAAATGCCAAACGGCATGCCTCGACTGGAGTTTGGATGATTTTTGGCCTAACTATATAAATGCAGCATGCAAATCGACATAGTATTATATTAAAATATTCCAAACCCTAATCAAAAACCATGGCCGCCATCTTCATCATTTTAACGGCCAGAAATTGTCGAAACTTCTCCCCTCTTTATCTCTCAGTCCGTTCGCTGAATTCAAAAACTTCTAACATGAAAGTTGTAGTTCTCCTCCACAAATCCCAACGGTTGATTCGTGCTATTATGTCATGATTTCGTCTAGATCCAAGATTTAATGGTGCATGTGTTTTGGTGTTTTTCTCGATGAGGGCTACTACATAGTTGGTCATGCCTCTGGTAATAGAGGAGTGGATGGAGGCGAATGCAATGGCATCCCCTTATCGATCTCTGGTCGATCGATGTTGCATGCATATGGTGGCCTTTGTCATGGACAATGGGTTTACGTGATACTCGGAACGGAACGATGGATTTAGGGTATGTTAATTTATTTAATTATTAATTAATTTCGCAAATGATAGTTTTATTACCTCAAATACTATTTACATCGTAAAATTTTCGTACGAGGTCTGATTCAGGCGAAACAAGAGGCGTTGGAATCGCATCAACGATGGCTACGTCATGGAGTTGGTTTGAAATTTATTTGTAGTTGATAAAATTTTTAGTTTCAAATAAAGTTGATTGTTTATATACCCACAATTGACTGGAATAACTTTATGTTTGTTAAATTAATATAGTAAAGTGATTGAAATTTATTAATTGCCGTTTCATAAGTTTAATTGACATTTAAATTGACACATAAATAAACTTATAGAATTTGAGTTGACAATTAAATTGAACTAGAATTTAATTACTCGTAATATACCCGATATTGATAATGATGAAAATGTTGTAAATTTTATTGACTGTTTGGTTGATTTGTTGTAATGGATGCTATTGGTTGATATTTGGATGTTTATTTATTTTGATATATCGTGTTATCGTCATGTATATTGTTACAGTTTATAAAACTGTAAATTGAATTATTTCGAATCAATTAAGAAATAGGTTGAAATGATATATACCTATGACATTCATTTTGGATTGAAATGATATATATCCATCCCTGAAATTAAAGTGAAGTAATTGATTCACTTGGCCATAAGATAGAGAATTATATACGGACACCGAATTGGTTAAACTAGATGAATTTAAAAAAATTGTTTTGAAATTATTTAAATGATTTGATTTAAAGGAAAAAAGTCAAATTTATGGGAACCGAATTATTTCTGAACTGGAGCTAGAAATGTAGAAATTTAAATTTGGTAAATGAAATTGTTTAAATAATCGAAGTTGAGATTTTTTACATGGTAATCAAAATATGATATGAATTTCTAAAATTGGTTTGTTTTAAAAGATTGGACTTTTATTCGAACTTTGAATATTGCTAAGTAAAAACGATATAAAACGATATTTTGAAATTTCACTCAGAATTCAATTATATTTAAAGATTTGGATTTTAAATTGGATATTGAAGGAAAATTTGATTTAAGTGTTTTGAATAGATATTTTAAAAATCGACTCAGAAATTGAGATAAATCGGAATGGTTTAAAATTTGGAATTGGAGTTGAAATTAATTTGTAATTGGAATGAAAATTAATTTGGAATCGAAATTGAGTTCGTCTTGAAATCGAAATCGAATCAATTAAATCGAAATGGAAATTGGAACTGATTTGGATTGGAAAATTTAGAGAGTGAACTGGTTTGACTTTAAACTATTTGTAAATGAATTATTTTTGTATAAATGGTTTGAAATCTATATCCTTTAAATATTAAAATTATCTTGATTTTCCAAACTATTTTACTATATAAACCATTTTTATCACTCAAACTATTTTCTATTAAACCATTTTAACCATTTAACTATTTTAAAACTACTTACACTATTTTCTAAAATTCAAACTGGTCAAAAGGGTGAAATGTTTATATTTAAATCTTGTATTTAAATGCAAATTGGGTTAAAGTGAAGTTATAACCTAAATTGTGATTCGAATCAAAGTTTTAAATGAAATTGATATATCGAACTGAATTGACATTTTGTAGTAAAATATGATTTGTGAAGCTAATATGATGATTTCGAAATAGATTTGATTTTGATACGAGTAAGATATTTTGATATCAAGTACGAGCTATTTTCGAAATGTAAAAGTGCCAACCAATGTGTAAATGACTATTGGTTGTTAAAGAGACCGGAGCCTTTTTTTGGCATACGCTATGTCAATATTGGAACCACTTTGAAAACTGTGTACATAGTGGATGATATCCAGAATGTAATGGTTGACTTGGTGAACGTTTACTGGAATGATGTAAGAGAACGATGATGGATAGCCTTGACACTCGTGTCATAATTAAAATGACTAAAACAGAAGCCTATTTCTGGCCATTAAGGTTAGCTATCTCTAGCGACGTTAATCTCTCGTATTACTATTGTGATTTTGTATTCGATGGGTGCACCTTTATTCGGTTGGATTGACTGTCGTGGTCGGCCACAAATGGGTTACGACCAGCTAGAAAGGGTAAACAGGTAGAATATTACATTGGGCATTGCCTTATGTGCCTTGTCATATTTATCCTTATACGTTCCCATTATGAATTTGGTTTTGAACTGTACAAATGTGTTAAGGTGGATCAATGTAATGCCTTAACGCTATTTTGATATTTATTTTTCTGATAGACATTAACTATTATAGCGCATACTATTATATATAAATAGTTTAATGGATCTTTAGAAGATGGAAAAACCCGTAACATCTCTTAAGTTATTGCACTAGTATTTGTGATAGATTTGACTTACATAAGAGTATTTTAGTCATGAATCGAGTGTTTTGTCTTTTCATTACGCTCGGGTCATTCCTGAGTTTTTTCAACGTATTGAAGATTATTCACTGGAGGACGAAGATAAAGAATTTGGTATATTACTATTATTATTATTCCTTTTTTCATGCCATCCTATATATTGATCACTTATCTCTGATGTGTGTATATATAACTCTGATAAATTTGTATAGATTATAATTAAATGTATAGTAAACTGCTTCATGAACTGTTATTTGATTATTATATTTTATCGCTTCTACTGTGAGATTCTATGTTTGTTTTCTTCTTCTTTTCTTATTATCCTTATTTAACCCCATTGATTATATACATTATGGATTGCTTAAGTTGGAAATGTGTGGATTATTGTTGATTTAAACCTTTCGAAATGTAGGTCGTCACGGAAGCAGTTGGAGGTAGTCCTCGGCTAATAGGGAGGGATCGACACTAATCCTTCCAGAGTGGTCGACACTGATCCCCAAGGGATTAGGCACATGCTTCTGGTCTGGTCGGTCAAGATATTGGTGGGCCTGCGGTCAATCCTATACAGTTTGGTGCGAATCAGAATTTGGATACTTGTCCGAAGAAGCATGTTTCATCGTACCCCTGTGGAGTCAGGGAGCAGGCTATTAATTTGGACTGAAGGTCTCCTATTGATGAGAACGAAAGGATGGGAGTGCTGGTGTGTGTGGCAGATAATGAGAGGTGGATTGGCCAACAAGGGTCTAGAGGATGTATGTTGGAGCCCGTTCACTTCGAATATCAAATAGCCTAGAAACCCATCGGAATTCAAACCACCAACACTACATGTGTATGACGGAAAGTCGGATCCTACGGTGCACTTCATGAGGTATATTTGACATATGGAACAACTGGGGCATCGAAGGAGGTCATGGAAAGACGTTTTCCACTTTATTTGATGGAGTTAGCTATGTTCTAGTTAGGCAGCTAGAGAATGATTCAGTCAGGACATGGAGATTGTTGGCAGATCGGTTCATGAGCCAATTTCGAGTTCACATCATGAGACCCAAGAATGTTATGACATTGACAGCGCTGAAATAGAGAACATAAGAGACTTTGAGGAATTTTCTAACATGGTTTAATGCGGCAGTTGCTTCTGTAACGCACGCGGATTTTCGTTGCCGAAAAACCGAAATGTTATGGATTTTTAAAAAGAATTTAAGAAAAGAAAAGAGAAGAAGAGAGAAGATAGAAAATAGAGAGAAAAGAAAATAGAACAGAACAGAAGACAACAGAACAGAACAACATCAGAATCTCACAATTCGCAGCGGAACAACATATAATAATAAATGAATAATCTTTAAACAAAGAACTATATCAGTTATTACATTTGATACATTTCATTTCATTACATCATATCATCAGAGTATACAACATCAAACAAACAGTGCAGCGGAAAAAGAAATACTATATAGCTAGTAATACGCCATGCCATCCAGCTTGCCTCCAGCAATTCCTGAATATCCAGAATATCCTGATAAACCTAACTCTTGACTGCCCGTGTGGAAATTGGTGGGCACCCAGAGTTTAGGAAGGAAAACAATAAACTCCGAGTCAGTCATGTGACTGGTGTGAGAACTCAAAACAGTTTATTTACTTTAAAATCAAAATAGAGGAATATTTTTAAAGTCAATTCGCAATGCTTTTAAAATGAGACTACCATAAGGCCTCCCGCACACACACACATGCAAACGCAGAATCGGAGGAGATTTCTCCTTATGATAGTCAAAGATGCTTGATACGCATTTAAAATAATATTTGATATTATTACTAGTGCATAGTGTAGGAAAATATTTCGAAAGTAGAATATAAATCTTAGCCAACATACGACCATTATCGTATGCCTACTATAGCCAACTATGTTCAATAGCAGGTTACCGCCACATTCCATAGCAGGTTATACAACTAAAACCGTACAAGTTTCGTATTGTTTCTTTGGATTTCCAACAAATGGTCAGGCCAAGGAACTTCCCATTGCCACATGGAAACGCCTCTGGCTGGACGTCCCCGAGAACTTAACCAGCTCTCTGCCAACACAAGGCCGGGTTACCTTTATCACTAGGTAACTACTACACGAATATGGCATCCCCCGGTTCCATTGGACCTTTTAACCGAGCGCTCGTCACCAACAACACCACACAGTAATAAAATATAGTGTTTCAACATGAGTAAATATCTGGGCTCCATACCATGATACCACCCTTTCCAGAAGGAAATGCACATACCCTAAAGGGAGCTACCCCTCATAACCTTGCCGCATCTTTCCTGTTTTGACCATTCCGGGATGTGAGGCTCGACGAAGTCACGTCCACAAAAACATACTTTATACAAAAGCCATGCTTTGGGTCAACAAATGATCAACACAATGATCATCAAGATAGACGATCAAATAAACGATCCTATCACAATAATCAACACGATGATCATTTCAGCATCACTCAGCATATCACATTACCAAATTGGGAATATATCGCTGATAACATTCAACTATATAACCTCTGAGCTCGTACGTCTCAGAGAAGGGTGTTAAGCTAAAAGAATAAATTCTCCGCCACCAACAGAAATATATTTGAAAGAAATTGGCTTTATATCTCAACTTGTAATGTCAGACATACAATCCATACAAGTCTGTTCCGGGCTCGAACAGAACCGAAGGCACTTACAAAGAAGTCCTTGCAATCCGGATATTCACAATCCTGATCGGATTTCCCATCACTTATGGAATCTCTATACCAGGAGCGACCCAGTGCAGAGACAATCGATAGGTCATCCTATCGCTCTCGCAAATACCGGTCTTCAACACCGATCTTCAAATGCAATTCATAACGACGTATCACATATTCGGAGTGGGTTATGCGACCCCATGGTCCTTTCCCGGTTAACCCGAATAGTGAGCGCTTATTTAAAAATAAGTGTGGCATTCACATTCAAACAAATCACATCAAATACCCATTCAAAGGGAAATATTGATAGTCGGTTATTGAACTATCAATAGATATGCATACATCACCAGTTTCCAAATAATTTTCCAAATTATTTACTTTCCAAAATATCTTTACAAGATATATAATTTCAACACTTCAAAAATAAATCAATATTTATTTTTTTCAAACCAATTCCACTTTTCATTTATAAATTCCATAATGAATTTATATCCTCAAATATTCATGCATATACGATTTCAATTATCCATTTTCAATTTATCTTCAAAAGATATATTCTAAATATTCACTTCATATTGGAAACATTTCCATACTTATTTATTCATAAGTAATTCACAAATCTTTTTATTTTCAACCTTGGAAAATATTTAATATACTTAAATCGAATTAAGTATATATTTCATTCTTTAAGGAAATCATTCTCTTAATATATTTATTTGGGCCAAAACGAATGTTGCGTAAAACATCGTTACAACAACCCAAAATCACTAGTATAGGGATTCGAAATTAAAATAGATATATAAATCCCAATACTATTCAAAACATTTCCTTTCGGAAATCATTTACTATAACAACAGTGTTATAGTCCACTATTTCCTTTTATTTCTCGAAAACATCTATTTCAACAATGAATGTTGAAATCTATGGTTTCGAATCTCAACACATTTTAAAACATCGTTAGATCGTTTTAATTCTATTTTAAAACATTCACATTCTAAACATTTCTTTAACGTATTATTCACTATTCAAAAACGTGAATATACTACGTTAACAAATTTCATCAATTCTATGCATTTTATTTCAAAGGATTATTCACGGTCTAAAAACGTGAATATAACTCCATACATAAGTTATAATAATTTACTTATCAAAATAAGTCATTTCGAATTTATAAAACAACGTTTATAAATTCCATTTCTATTATTTATAAAAACTTCCTTTTTATAAATTCCTTTATTAACCTATTCCAGTTTATAACTAAATTATAAATTAAACGTTCATATTATAAGTTAATTACTTATAAAACGATTATTTTACAAAATCGTTCCTTTAGAGACTTTCCAATTTATAAATCTTATAACTTATAAGATCCATTTATCTAACCAATCTATTCTTCAAATAATTTCACCAAATTTATAAATCTTACTATTTATAAATTTCTTTTATAACTTCACAGTTTATAATTCTATAAATTTCATTCATTTATGAATTTCATTTTCACTTCATTCAAACACTTATAAAAACTCATTTTATAAGTCAATATTTCAGTTTATAAATATCCGTTTATAAACCTCTTAATATAAATCAATTTATATTATTCTTTTAAAACGTCTTTAATTTCCTTTATAGTTTCACCATTTTGATTTATAAAATAATCAAATTTTATAAATCCTATTTTTAAACTTTTATAATATATTCAAAAATCCAATTTAAACTATTTTATAAAATCATTAACCCTTATTCTCAAAAATCAGCTTTTAACTATATTTCACAAAAACCATAATTTTATAACTTTGAAAATTATAACGTTTATTTATTTAACATGGATCAATTCCAAAAATATTTTATACTTCAAAAATCACTTTAAAATCCCTTTTAAAATCCCAAAATTTGGGTCCAATGATGCTACACACCAAATAGTCAATCACGACAACAACGATATCACATATCGTATATGATAATCAACGAATATCAAAATATCCATAATCAAATAAATACTGTTGAGGAATCCAGTTGGATCCCTCCAACCTGTTTTCCTGCATCCAAAAACATTAGCACAATACCAATTTCGCTCCAGTATGAAATTATCGCGGTATATGTTCTTATTAAATATTATCCGCTTAATAACGGCGTAATAGGGTCTCATCCGCTAAAAATACGGGAAATCAATCAACTGCAATATATACATATGCCAATATATATATATATTGATATTATATATAATACCAATTTCACTGTTTATGAAATATTCGCGGTATATGTTTTTAATAAATAACATCCGCTTACTAACGGCGCATAATGTCTATTTTAACAATCAATAGATAACAGTCATCATTCAAACATGCATTCAAATATTTTAAATCTAACTATTTAAAATAAAATCGAAACTGATTCGATTGAGTGAGAAGTTCTCACCTTGATTTTAAATTCCGTTTTAGCGATTTATTTCGAATAAAATTAAACGGACGTTTAATTTTACCCAAAATTCTCACTAACTCCAAACGACTCCAAACCAACTCCATCGCGTAGTGCTCGTCCATACGATTCCAACGCAACTGAGTTTGCATTTTTTCGACCTCGTATGAAAAAGTTATGAATTGTTGAAGTTACACGATTTTTATATAAACTAATTACAACCTAAATTAACTAATTTTAAACCTAAGTTAAACATCACCGTTAGATCCAAGCAAACCCTCATCAGGCCCGTCCACTACCTCTCTTCCCCCCTCACGCAAATTGCTCCAGTAAACCAATTTTTGAGGCCGAACCCATCATATAAATTAGGGTTTAATTTAGCTAACACCACACTCGATATTAACACGATCAGGTTGCTCCATGCTGTAGCCCTCGAAGAAAGCTTCCTTCGCCCCCCCCATGGTGGAGCTCGGCCCCCTAGGTAGCACGAACGACGTGCGTGACTGGCCATGAACGGCCCCATGTAGCTCCCTCCACACGACACCAAACACGATCTCCACCGTTCACATCGAAGCTCTCACTCCCCTCTCCAACTTTCATGTTGACAACTTCCTCTAATTGTTGACGGATTGAAAGATCTAGAGGGAAGAAGTTGGAACATTTCTGGCCATTGGTTGTATAAGTGGCGGCTAGGGTTATGAAATTAGGGTTTAGTTATTTTTTTTTATCAAATTATGAAGAGAGTGGTGCTATTTATAGAGAATCGAACGACACTATTCATCCGGAAATTCCGAACTCCAATTTACGCGCCGAAACTGACGTACCTAGGGTTTATCCCGCGTTCCGGACACAATGGAATAGGTTTCGGAAGCTAATTCGGACATCTGTGCGAGTTATGGCTGTAAACGCTCAATTTGAATTAAACCGATTTAAGTCGATTTCTAGGCGTTTTAATTTGTACAGGACAAACGGTAAATCCAATTGACTTGAAATTTGAAACCTTACAATAATATCACATTACGGATCCGATGAAACTAGTTTCGTCGAAATCCGAGACTTTTTGAAAAATGGCTATTTTAGCTCGTCAAATTTAAATTAAAAATAAATCGATGCGTTTCGAGCTGCCACGATCAAACGATAGCTCTGATTGACACGAAAATTGAAATCCGGTAATAACTAACTATTACGGATCCAATGGAACTGGTTTCGTTCAATTCTGAGACTGTTCAAAAATTGGCTATTTTACAGTCGATTATTAAATATTAAAATATTCAATTTTCACAAATTAACTTTTAATTCGATTTTAAAAGTTCTAAAATATCGTTCTAACTCCAATATGATAAAATAAAATTTTACAAATCATTTTCAATCATATTTAATCCAATTTTCAATTATTTCCATAATTTAACGTATTAAATTATCGATTTAATTATTCAATTAAATCCAAAAATTCAAATAAAAATTTATTTGACTTATAAATTCACTTACTAATATTTAAAATTAATTAAATATTCATATTTTAATTTCTAAAAATTCTGGGTCGTTACAATCTTCCCCCCTTAAAAGAATTTCGTCCTCGAAATTAACAAGTAAGAAAAGTTATAGAATCTATTAATTTTCCCAAAATTCATAGTCAAACTTCTTACAAATCTTTACTAAGTTTTCAAATCATACTTAGTTATCTTTTCAAAAACAACTACTATTGTTTAACTTTCAACTTCAAAACAAAGTTATAGTTTTCAAAATTTTCCAATTTTTTTCCTAAATTTTTTCTAACGCCTTAAATTTCCGGAAAAATTCGTCATAGTCTCCTTTGCGCGGCTCGATCCGAAAAAAAAATGACAGTATATATATCACAAATATACATCTCATCAAGTAATGAGGCATCCCGAAGGGAAAAAAGTATAAAAGTACGGTATGTAATCCGAGATATGTACCTTATATTTTATTAGCAAGCATATACGGCTAATATAGCGCTAAAGCGAGCTCCAAATGCGAAGCAAACGCGATCCGCACCTACTAATCACTCAACAAACAACATGAGAACATGCATATATGGAAATAGTATCAATATACACATATATCTCCATAACAACTATATATGCTAACATAGCAAATGCAATTATATTCAACCATCAACCAACTATAATCCATAATCAATATATATTCATTCATATTCTTATAAATATTCAATGAAATAGGTTTTCAATTTAATCACATTTGATTGATTAACATTCAATTCATTAATTCAATTCAATTATAAAAGTTGAATTTCATTTATATAACTCAAGTTCATATTCATTTAATCCACTTGATTATTTACTTCGATACCAAAATCAATTCCATTCAACAACACTTAAGTTATATTCCATTTTATAAACATCACTTTTTATTTACAATTCACATTCATGAATATATTCATTAGTTTCACTTCTTACATATATAAGTTTATTTCACAATTGTAAATCACATTAATTATAATTCAATTCTTATAATTCTTTTACTTATACAATTATTCTTTTATTTAGATTATTCAAACAACTTGTTCAACAACCAAACAATCTACTTATATACACTTTAATAATTCTGAAAAATTATTCCTTTATATATAAAATATAATCAAGGTAAAATTATTCCATTTTACCCAATTTAAAACAATATTATGTCGAATTGTTCTATTCGAGTGTTTAGAAACCCCTTCGGCATAGTCTTGCGGACCACGCTGACGAAAGTTCATATGCCACTCAATAAACCAATCATCACAATATAAAACAATTTTATATTCACTAACAAATATGCTCTCATAGCTATTATTACACTCAAACTCAATCTAGAGTACTACTGACTCTATCTCTAATGAGTAATACCCAACAGAACCATGGTTGTCGCTTAACCATAAGCTCTGATACCAAATGTAATGCACGCGGATTTTCGTTGCCGAAAAACCGAAATGTTATGGGTTTTTAAAAAGAATTTAAGAAAAGAAAAGAGAAGAAGAGAGAAGATAGAAAATAGAGAGAAAAGAAAATAGAACAGAACAGAAGACAACAGAACAGAACAACATCAGAATCTCACAATTCGCAGCGGAACAACATATAATAATAAATGAATAATCTTTAAACAAAGAACTATATCAGTTATTACATTTGATACATTTCATTTCATTACATCATATCATCAGAGTATACAACATCAAACAAACAGTGCAGCGGAAAAAGAAATACTATATAGCTAGTAATACGCCATGCCATCCAGCTTGCCTCCAGCAATTCCTGAATATCCAGAATATCCTGATAAACCTAACTCTTGACTGCCCGTGTGGAAATTGGTGGGCACCCAGAGTTTAGGAAGGAAAACAATAAACTCCGAGTCAGTCATGTGACTGGTGTGAGAACTCAAAACAGTTTATTTACTTTAAAATCAAAATAGAGGAATATTTTTAAAGTCAATTCGCAATGCTTTTAAAATGAGACTACCATAAGGCCTCCCGCACACACACACATGCAAACGCAGAATCGGAGGAGATTTCTCCTTATGATAGTCAAAGATGCTTGATACGCATTTAAAATAATATTTGATATTATTACTAGTGCATAGTGTAGGAAAATATTTCGAAAGTAGAATATAAATCTTAGCCAACATACGACCATTATCGTATGCCTACTATAGCCAACTATGTTCAATAGCAGGTTACCGCCACATTCCATAGCAGGTTATACAACTAAAACCGTACAAGTTTCGTATTGTTTCTTTGGATTTCCAACAAATGGTCAGGCCAAGGAACTTCCCATTGCCACATGGAAACGCCTCTGGCTGGACGTCCCCGAGAACTTAACCAGCTCTCTGCCAACACAAGGCCGGGTTACCTTTATCACTAGGTAACTACTACACGAATATGGCATCCCCCGGTCCCATTGGACCTTTTAACCGAGCGCTCGTCACCAACAACACCACACAGTAATAAAATATAGTGTTTCAACATGAGTAAATATCTGGGCTCCATACCATGATACCACCCTTTCCAGAAGGAAATGCACATACCCTAAAGGGAGCTACCCCTCATAACCTTGCCGCATCTTTCCTGTTTTGACCATTCCGGGATGTGAGGCTCGACGAAGTCACGTCCACAAAAACATACTTTATACAAAAGCCATGCTTTGGGTCAACAAATGATCAACACAATGATCATCAAGATAGACGATCAAATAAACGATCCTATCACAATAATCAACACGATGATCATTTCAGCATCACTCAGCATATCACATTACCAAATTGGGAATATATCGCTGATAACATTCAACTATATAACCTCTGAGCTCGTACGTCTCAGAGAAGGGTGTTAAGCTAAAAGAATAAATTCTCCGCCACCAACAGAAATATATTTGAAAGAAATCGGCTTTATATCTCAACTTGTAATGTCAGACATACAATCCATACAAGTCTGTTCCGGGCTCGAACAGAACCGAAGGCACTTACAAAGAAGTCCTTGCAATCCGGATATTCACAATCCTGATCGGATTTCCCATCACTTATGGAATCTCTATACCAGGAGCGACCCAGTGCAGAGACAATCGATAGGTCATCCTATCGCTCTCGCAAATACCGGTCTTCAACACCGATCTTCAAATGCAATTCATAACGACGTATCACATATTCGGAGTGGGTTATGCGACCCCATGGTCCTTTCCCGGTTAACCCGAATAGTGAGCGCTTATTTAAAAATAAGTGTGGCATTCACATTCAAACAAATCACATCAAATACCCATTCAAAGGGAAATATTGATAGTCGGTTATTGAACTATCAATAGATATACATACATCACCAGTTTCCAAATAATTTTCCAAATTATTTACTTTCCAAAATATCTTTACAAGATATATAATTTCAACACTTCAAAAATAAATCAATATTTATTTTTTTTCAAACCAATTCCACTTTTCATTTATAAATTCCATAATGAATTTATATCCTCAAATATTCACGCATATACGATTTCAATTATCCATTTTCAATTTATCTTCAAAAGATAAATTCTAAATATTCACTTCATATTGGAAACATTTCCATACTTATTTATTCATAAGTAATTCACAAATCTTTTTATTTTCAACCTTGGAAAATATTTAATATACTTAAATCGAATTAAGTATATATTTCATTCTTTAAGGAAATCATTCTCTTAATATATTTATTTGGGCCAAAATGAATGTTGCGTAAAACATCGTTACAACAACCCAAAATCACTAGTATAGGGATTCGAAATTAAAATAGATATATAAATCCCAATACTATTCAAAACATTTCCTTTCGGAAATCATTTACAATAACAACAGTGTTATAGTCCACTATTTCCTTTTATTTCTCGAAAACGTCTATTTCAACAATGAATGTTGAAATCTATGGTTTCGAATCTCAACACATTTTAAAACATCGTTAGATCGTTTTAATTCTATTTTAAAACATTCACATTCTAAACATTTCTTTAACGTATTATTCACTATTCAAAAACGTGAATATACTACGTTAACAAATTTCATCAATTCTATGCATTTTATTTCAAAGGATTATTCACGGTCTAAAAACGTGAATATAACTCCATACATAAGTTATAATAATTTACTAATCAAAATAAGTCATTTCGAACTTATAAAACAACGTTTATAAATTCCATTTCTATTATTTATAAAAACTTCCTTTTTATAAATTCCTTTATTAACCTATTCCAGTTTATAACTAAATTATAAATTAAACATTCATATTATCAGTTAATTACTTATAAAACGATTATTTTACAAAATCGTTCCTTTAGAGACTTTCCAATTTATAAATCTTATAACTTATAAGATCCATTTATCTAACCAATCTATTCTTCAAATAATTTCACCAAATTTATAAATCTTACTATTTATAAATTTCTTTTATAACTTCACAGTTTATAATTCTATAAATTTCATTCATTTATGAATTTCATTTTCACTTCATTCAAACACTTATAAAAACTCGTTTTATAAGTCAATATTTCAATTTATAAATATCCGTTTATAAACCTCTTAATATAAATCAGTTTATATTATTCTTTTAAAACGTCTTTAATTTCCTTTATAGTTTCACCATTTTGATTTATAAAATAATCAAATTTTATAAATCCTATTTTTAAACTTTTATAATATATTCAAAAATCCAATTTAAACTATTTTATAAAATCATTAACCCTTATTCTCAAAAATCAGCTTTTAACTATATTTCACAAAAACCATAATTTTATAACTTTGAAAATTATAACGTTTATTTATTTAACATGGATCAATTCCAAAAATATTTTATACTTCAAAAATCACTTTAAAAACCCTTTTAAAATCCCAAAATTTGGGTCCAATGATGCTACACACCAAATAGTCAATCACGACAACAACGATATCACATATCGTATATGATAATCAACGAATATAAAAATATCCATAATCAAATAAATACTGTTGAGGAATCCAGTTGGATCCCTCCAACCTGTTTTCCTGCATCCAAAAACATTAGCACAATACCAATTTCGCTCCAGTACGAAATTATCGCGGTATATGTTCTTATTAAATAGTATCCGCTTAATAACGGCGTAATAGGGTCTCATCCGCTAAAAGTACGGGAAATCAATCAACTGCAATATATACATATGCCAATATATATATATATTGATATTATATATAATACCAATTTCACTGTTTATGAAATATTCGCGGTATATGTTTTTAATAAATAACATCCGCTTACTAACGGCGCATAATGTCTATTTTAACAATCAATAGATAACAGTCATCATTCAAACATGCATTCAAATATTTTAAATCTAACTATTTAAAATAAAATCGAAACTGATTCGATTGAGTGAGAAGTTCTCACCTTGATTTTAAATTCCGTTTTAGCGATTTATTTCGAATAAAATTAAACGGACGTTTAATTTTACCCAAAATTCTCACTAACTCCAAACGACTCCAAACCAACTCCATCGCGTAGTGCTCGTCCATACGATTCCAACGCAACTGAGTTTGCATTTTTTCGACCTCGTATGAAAAAGTTATGAATTGTTGAAGTTACACGATTTTTATATAAACTAATTACAACCTAAATTAACTAATTTTAAACCTAAGTTAAACATCACCGTTAGATCCAAGCAAACCCTCATCAGGCCCGTCCACTACCTCTCTTCCCCCCTCACGCAAATTGCTCCAGTAAACCAATTTTTGAGGCCGAACCCATCATATAAATTAGGGTTTAATTTAGCTAACACCACACTCGATATTAACACGATCAGGTTGCTCCATGCTGTAGCCCTCGAAGAAAGCTTCCTTCGCCCCCCCCCCATGGTGGAGCTCGGCCCCCTAGGTAGCACGAACGACGTGCGTGACTGGCCATGAACGGCCCCATGTAGCTCCCTCCACACGACACCAAACACGATCTCCACCGTTCACATCGAAGCTCTCACTCCCCTCTCCAACTTTCATGTTGACAACTTCCTCTAATTGTTGACGGATTGGAAGATCTAGAGGGAAGAAGTTGGAACATTTCTGGCCATTGGTTGTATAAGTGGCGGCTAGGGTTATGAAATTAGGGTTTAGTTATTTTTTTTTATCAAATTATGAAGAGAGTGGTGCTATTTATAGAGAATCGAACGACACTATTCATCCGGAAATTCCGAACTCCGATTTACGTGCCGAAACTGACGTACCTAAGGTTTATCCCGCGTTCCGGACACAATGGAACAGGTTTCGGATGCTAATTCGGACATCTGTGCAAGTTATGGCTGTAAACGCTCAATTTGAATTAAACCGATTTAAGTCGATTTCTAGGCGTTTTAATTTGTACAGGACAAACGGTAAATCCAATTGACTTGAAATTTGAAACCTTACAATAATATCACATTACGGATCCGATGAAACTGGTTTCGTCGAAATCCGAGACTTTTTGAAAAATGGCTATTTTAGCTCGTCAAATTTAAATTAAAAATAAATCGATGCGTTTCGAGCTGCCACGATCAAACGATAGCTCCGATTGACATGAAAATTGAAATCCGGTAATAACTAACTATTACGGATCCAATGGAACTGGTTTCGTTTAATTCTGAGACTGTTCAAAAATTGGCTATTTTACAGTCGATTATTAAATATTAAAATATTCAATTTTCACAAATTAACTTTTAATTCGATTTTAAAAGTTCTAAAATATCGTTCTAACTCCAATATGATAAAATAAAATTTTACAAATCATTTTCAATCATATTTAATCCAATTTTCAATTATTTCCATAACTTAACGTATTAAATTATCGATTTAATTATTCAATTAAATCCAAAAATTCAAATAAAAATTTATTTGACTTATAAATTCACTTATTAATATTTAAAATTAATTAAATATTCATATTTTAATTTCTAAAAATTCTGGGTCGTTACAGCTTCGGTGGATCGATCAGATCCATCAATGGTTTGGATGGCGGCGGTATCTAGAATCGCCGATGACAAGGATTTTAAGGTTGCATTGGAACAGGATCCACCAATGGATCTTGGAGAATTTTAACACGAGGTTGAGAGGTTCTTGCGGTAGGAGGAAGCACGAACCAGTAAATTGGAAGTGAACGCTATTAGAGGAAAGGACCGTATGGAGAATGTCCGACTAAGGATAAGGGTAAACGAAAAAGGGACGTGGATATGACAGATCAAAAAGGCAAAGGAAAGACCAGGCCCGAACTTCTCCACTTATTTGGAACTTACGAAAGATTTGGAGCGGATTTATCTGAATACAAAGGGGGCAACTCCCCTATTGAAAACCTGTTAGGATGGATCCTACGAAGCAGGAACGTAGGTATGAAACATACCGCATGTTCCAAAAATTGGAGAGCGTACTACGGATAAGTGCATGCATATCTAGGATATGATTAAGGAGCATGTCAGGGATGGCAGGATAGCACAACATGTAAGGATTTGGGCTCCAACGGTGGAACTAGAGCAGCTAACGTCTATATTAAATGGAAATGGCCTTGGATTGAGGCGCTAGATCGTCATTGCTTAATTGGGATGGCATGAAATAAATAATAAAATTCCCCAATAAAATGGCCAAGTCACTTGCACATGTACGGAATCAAGGCCGGTCCCTATGTATGCTTTAAGATGATGACGACTGTCATGCCGGAGAGGAACCTTTTGCCCACTTTCTTTTTGGAATTTTGGTTGTACGAACTCTTATTTATTAATTTATTTGTGATCTGCATTAATGAAATGATTAAAACATGTCATGGTTATTGTCCGGACCGAAGAGACGAGGCAGTAACTACAAGGTGCGAGTCCCTTCGCTAGAGAGTAACAGGATGAACACGTATATGGATTAAGCCCTCGACCGAAGAGTCAAGGCCGGAGAAAGGAAGTCGGTAAAGAATTGATCACTTTATGTTCCTAGTTGGAGAGTCAGAACCTGAGTGCAAGAAGTGAGTCGCTCTGCCAGAGAGTGATAGGATTGACTCACTTATCATTGTTCCCCCTTTCACCCGATAGAGACTGGATGGGTCCAGCAAGAGCCCAGAGAGGCTATGATCGGCCTAGGAAGGCGAGGACATTGCTTAATGTTCAAGGACACTGTATCAAAGAGCAATAAGTAAAGCCGCTTCGTTGGAGAGAGACATGATCGACTTACTTGTCGTTGTCCTCCCTTCACCGAAGAGTGAAATGCTAGGGTCTAACAAGAGCCCAAAGAGGCTATGATCGGTCCAGGAGGATCGTGACATCGCTATATGCCCCAAAAGCACTGGAGTGTAGGGGGAGGTTGCTCCACTGGAAAATGATAGGATTAGTGTAACAGCCCAAATCTTTAACAAGTATTTTTCACTTGTATTTTTAAAAACTTTAGGGTTTATTATATAAAATTCTAAATTTTAAAGTGATTAAAAATAAAAATAAAAACAATTGACCAAATTTTTAATTAAATAATAAGATCTCTGAAATTTTGACATGGTTAAGAATTAACTTTAATTTGAAAATTTGGGTTTTTGTCGAAGATGGTAAATAACTTAATTTCTAGCAAAATCAAGTTTTAATTAAGAAAACATTAATAGCTTAGGTGGTTGAGACATTTGGGCAATTCACGACAGGTCACGAGTTCGAGTCTCAGCATGGTTAGAATTTCAAATTTTTTAGTGTATAAATGAACTGGCAAATTACGCGTTAAAAAGGACGCGTAAATTTAGGGAATAAATACCGCATATATATATATATATATATATATATATATATATATATATAAGATTATATATAAGAAAACGTATAGAATTTTAATCCGTTATTTTTCTCTTTCCAGTAAAATTTACTTCCCAATTTATATACATATATAATTTGATTTAAATCATTTCCTTAAAATACTAAATATGGAAATTTAAAGTTGTGAAACGGTTAATTTTGTTAAAAGACAACTCCATTTGAATTTTAATAAAAGGAATTTTGTACGTATGTATAATATGTGAAAACCAATTAAGTTTGTTAAGTAATAATTTTGAAGAATTTAGTGTATTAATGAACTGTTGGATTTCGCGTTTATAGGACGCGTAAAATTTATGGTATAAGTAACGTAATAAACGTATAAATTTAAAACGTTATTTTTATATAAATCTTGGGTGTTTTGTATTGCGTCAGTTTGGCGTATTTTAAAAATCATATTTCAACATCTATAAGAATTAAAATATCAGTCAGTAGTTTATAGCAAATGTTACTTTTTCCATATAACTTTAAAACATATTTTAGTGTTGCCTTGTATGTTCTGACTATTTAGTTGAAATTTAACCTTGCCTATCTTTTCAAATTCTCGCATACCCATTATATCTCTCTGGTTCCTATAATCACGCAAATCTTATTTGCCTATCTATTTCAAATAAATATATATATAAAAAAAAAGAAACTTGATGCCGTTTCTTCAATCTACAATCAAATCTCTTGCCTAAATATCATCTTGATGGTCTGCATTCAAAATCACGCCACTATTAAATGGTATCAAATGTTGAAATCAAATTTTCATAAATTGGCAGTATAAATTCACGCAGACTTATCCGTTCAAGCTAAAGAAACTGGAAAGAAATCATAATCTTTTATCACTTGCCTCCTTATATTCGTTTCCTATATCAATTTATCTCTTATATTTTCTGGTCTACAATATAATTTCAAACCTGCCTACTATATATATCTCTCTGCAAATTTGTTCTTGCCAATATCTTTTATCAAGGGGAAACATAAATCACGTAGTCTTATCCATTCAACAAAACGAAATCTTGCAACCAATCTGGTAACTGATCAAGCAATTTTTGTAAACATTATTTCGTTGCCTATTCAGTGCAAAGCAAATTATAATTGCTTACTGTTATCCACTTTAATCATGCATGCATTTATCACAATTTTCGTGTAACGTTCAAACATGAAGAAACTGGAAATAAATCTCTCTGCCTTCCTTTGTTTTAATACGAAATTTATTGCTTCTCAATCAAGATATGTTGCCACTTTATAAATTTTTCCCCTGCCGTGACCACTTTAAAACCTGAAGCTCATTTATATATACCAGCTATTCCAAATACCTTTGCATCTCCTATAGCTTGTATTATCTCCTTCTTGCGTACAGAGCTTCAAATCAGGTAATGGTTTTTTTTTTCTTTGTCTTTTTCTTTTCTTCTTCCAGTTTTACTTTCTTCTTCTTGTTGTTCTCTGTTTCCCTTTTGCCTTGCTCGGCTACTTCTCCACCACATCACGTCCCTCTAAGTTTTCATAACCGAGCTTATATCCCGAAAAAGCCCATGGTTAATATATGATAATATTTTTCTAAAGATTATTAAGTATTTTTGAAATAAAATTTATGTAATTTAACTAAAAATTTGACTTAAGGCTTTAAAATTTTAAAGGTGTTTTGTTTTTTTTAAAGTTAAATTTTTGTAAGTTAATAATTGGTTTTAAAGTGAATTTAAAGATTTTATTTACGATAAATGACATAATAATTAAATTTGATTTAATATGGAGTTGAAATCTAACCTAGAAATTTTAATAAAGGTTATTTTCGAAAATGGATACGTTTGGTATAATAAATAATGTACTTTAAATTGATAAAATGAAAGACGATTGAAATGGAACATTTTGGAATAACTTTTATTTAACTTGAATCGTAGTTGGTTTGATGTCTAAATGAATATAGTTGTGAAGAAAATTTAGTGTATATTAACTATAAAAAGGAAAAAAAAATTTATGGAACGGATGTGTTTTGTAAGTAAATAATTGAAAATGTTGTTTTCAAATGGAAGGGTGAAATTTCAATTTATGACTTAACTTGAAAATTTGAAATTGGGTTTTAAATAAAATTGTTAAGTTAAGTAAATAAATGAGAATTTAGTTTTATTTAGGAAGTGGGTATTTTTAAATTAAGTGTAAAGTTATTTGGAAAAAAAATATATATATACAAGTTAAGTAAAATTGGGAAATTCTGACTTACAAATGATTCATAGTAAATTTGGATATTTTATTTATAAAATTTATTTTACTTAATCATAAGATAAATGGTATCCAAATGAACATTTTTCTGAAGCAGGAAATTGATATTTGGTAGAGAAAGAGAATAGGAATGCAGAGTACACGTATATGGTTTATGAAGTAGCGTGTTTAGGTGCATGTTTGCATGTTTTGAAATTAAAGTGGCAGAGACGTGTTGTATTTATGAACAGAGAGAGTTTGCATTAGGCAGAGACGCAAGTTTTGTGTAAATACATATTTTTCAAACTAGATAAGTCAGGACATGCCGTTGGGAAAAATAAAAATAAAATAAAATAATAATAATAAAATGTATAATAATAATAAATAGTATTGCCAAGCCTATGAAGTTGGGGTCGGGATGTGGGGTGAGGCAGTCGAGCAAAAGCTAAACCAAAATTTCTTTTATTCTATTCGTTCCAGTTGTTTCGAAAATTTTGCTTTGACCGTGATTTTAAAAGTCGCGTATTTGGTATTTGGATCTTATTTTAGATTTGAATCAAGGTGTGGCATCCGCGGAAAACCTAATCGTGCCATTTGTACGATCCTTTATCAAGTGGTAAAATCGTTTAAATCTGATTATCTGCAGTTTAAGGTGAGTATTTCTCACCAGACAAACATACCTATATTTATGTGAATTATCGCAAGTGTATTTGTAAATTATTTATTAAGTGTCATCTGTCCGTAATATAACGTATGATGTTAAACCCCATTTTAAATTGACACCTCATCAGTTGTTTATCTGTTGTAATATAGTTGCAGTTATATTATTTAATGCTTATTTACTGTTAAATCATCACTGCAAGTTCCGTGTAAATTGTGATCGTTATAGGCTGAAATGATAGGCCTGTATGATAATTATTTATTCATTTATTTATTTAATTGTTAAATTTTAAATATTTAACTTGGGATTGCGGGTTTGAAATGATAGAACCCGGGGTTTTTGTAAATTGCAGATTGAAATGATATATATCCGTATCACTTGACCTAGGCTAGAAAACTATATACAGACCCGTGGTTTATATAATATTTTTATGAAATGTTCCAAAAATTATTTTTAAATAGAAAGTTTATAATTTTCTGGTTTAAATGTATTTGAAGGATTTTATTTTTTATTTATGTATAATGATTTTTGAATGAGTCAAATGTTAAATAAATGAATGTTTATGTAAAATTTTGGAGTATAACTTATTTTGGAAAATTATGAATTTTTGTTAAAAGTGAGATTTTAGTTAAGTAAAATAATTGATATTAAGTTTTATTTTGGGAATTTAAAACTTAATGGTTAAGTTAATAAATTACAGCACTTAAATGCTGTCTTTTGTAAATAGACTGTTTTAACCTATAACTTTAGGTAGCATTTTATAAGTACTACGGAAACTGAATTTTGATTGTTTTAATAAAATTTATGGAAATAATCTTTGGAAAAAAAGCTTAAATTTTGGAATATAATATGAATAAATAAGAATAAGGAATTGACTTTAAATGGTTTTAAATGGAAGAATTTAACTTTTAAATGTGAGTTGAAAGGCAATTTATTTCCTAAATAAATTGAATAGATTTAAATGGTATTTTATATTAAATGAAATGACTGATGTTTAAATAAATGATGTTTGAAAGGATATTATGATATTGAAATGTATTTGAAATTTATTTTGATTTTTAAAGTATAAATACCATTTTTTTTAAAAATTGTAACCACGGGTTATAATAACGCGTGGTTGTTAAAGAGACCGGGATCGGATGTCTGGCATACTCTCTATCGATACCGAAAACCACTTTGACAACCGTGTACACGGTGGAGATTCCAGAATGAAGTAGGATGGTGGTGACGTTTTCTTTAAGGTAAATACGTGGACCCGACTCCCGTGAGTTGGCATAAGGTGGCTAAAACAGGAGCGATTGACGGATTAATGAGGTAGCACCTCTGATCGGACGCACTTCTTCGTATGCCATTCTATTACTTTTGTGATTGTTTTGGTGCGCACCTTTGATTTGGGAGTGTTGTTCGAGGTGGGCGGTAGCTGCGCGCTACGCGTTTCCATCGGTCCGGAAGCGTAATTGGTATATCTACCCTGGCATTGCCTAGTTGTGCCGTGTCACCTACCATAGCGAGCCTTATACGATTTTGGTTTTGTACCATACCTATGGAGTGCCCTCTGACGACGCCCATTACGGGGGAGATTACGGTACTGTATAGACTATGTGAATATATTATGTGTTAAGGGCTATATGGGTAACCCCTTAACGCTATTTAAAAGTAAGTTTATTTTACAAATAGACACTATTATAATAGCGATGCATTACTACATAGTAAATAGTTTAACGGATCCTTAGAGGATGGGCGGTCCCAAGCATCCTTTAAGTTACTTGCTCTTTATTACAGTACACTTGAATTAGCTTACACTATATAAGTATGTATGTCCTGACTCGAGTGTTTATGTTTTATTTTTACGCTCGGGTCAGCCTGAGTTGCAGTTCAGTCATCATCCCGGAGTTAGGACTTCTGTAGATCCTTTCAAGTTGCTGGCTTTTTTCTGTCCGTTATCTTATTTATGAAATCAAGACTTTGGGATTTTTGGATTTCCTATTTGATGATTTAAACTATATTTGGGATGAAAGACTTTGTAATTTGTATTTGTTGAGACTATTTATAGTGGCTTCATGAACCACTAAGTATTTTTAAATTCCGCTGCGAGTATTCTGATTCTGTGTCTGTGGTTCTGTGATTTATTTACTGCATATTCTGAGTTTTGCCAAAAATTTATTTACGACGCGGTATTTTGAATAATTCAAGTCCGACATGTGCGGATGCGAATGGTTGAAAACACCGGGTCGTCACAGTTGGTATCAGAGCTTTGGCTCTGGGCAAAACTTAGAATGTATGGTAAATTTGATTTACAGAATCACTTTCATTCGAGTTTGAATCTCTTCCTTTTCGAATTTTGGAACGTTCCCTGCGGTTCCGAAGTTCATTCGTGTCCCTCACTATTCATTTTCTTTCGATTTCTGGAGTATCCCATAACTCCATTTCGGATGATCTTTATAGTGAATTGGCGGTCTCGCCAATATTCTAATAAAGGGGTGAAACTCCTTTACAATTAGCATTGATTCACCAGAGATTTATATTTATCCTCGGTTTAGATGCCAGTATCTTTGGTTATTCTGAACTTTATTTCTTCAGATCGAATGTAGATTTACCCTAGAAAATCCACATCGATCTTATTCTTTAAGTCACGGTTGACCAGGTTAAGGTTGCCCGCGATTTATATAAACTTATCTGGTTCCTTGTTCTGTTATCATCGGATCTTCTGATTCCAATTTATCTTTAAATCAAAATTCTCTTTAATTTGAGTCCTTCAAATTTGAATCTCTATCCTTGTTTTGAATAATTTATTCTTATATTTGGGAAAAATCTAATATAATATATATAATTATAATTTTCAGAATTTAACTAGTTGTTTAGAGATAATAGTGTTTGATTTTATTTATGGTTTTGTAAACCATTGGTTTTGTCTTATATAAATAATTGAACTATAAAACATGGTTATAAATTTATTTGGAAACAGAAATGGATTTAAAACAAGAATTTAAGAATTTAATTTCTGATAGTTTCAAACCTTGTGTTTAAAGTCTTAAAAGGATATATTATTATTTAAATTATTTTCGAATATAAATTTGTTTCCAAAGAATTTTAAAGTTTTAAAAATCAGTGCTCTTCTCTTTGTCGCTGGAAAATAATTTCGGGGATGACTACAACATCATCGACATTCATTTTCGAGTATCGAAGTAAAGAGACCATGTTGTAGTTTTGCTTCAAAAATTTAATTGATTTGAATTTCTAAATGTGACTTAATTTATAATATATATAGATATATGATTTAAATTTGATTTGACATATGCAATATGTATGTATTTATTTATCTATAAAGGGTTGAAGTTAATTGGAAATTTAATTCATAAATTTATGTTAAAAGGTGATTCTAATGATAAAATAAAGTCAAATTTGGAATGAATATTTAAACTTGAATAATATAGTTGGAAAATTTTACTTGTATAATTGCATGCCAATATAACTTACCTAAATCATTCAGAAATTAACTATGTAATTGGATAATGTATAATATAAAAGGATTTTATAAATAAAAATTTGAGTGGTTATAATAAATGTTATACATTTAAAGTTTCAGTTACAACAAGACAAATAGAGGTAAATAGAAATAAAATAATAATTGAATAATATACAATATCAAATGGTGTTAAAGGAAATTTAGAAATATATTAGAATAGTTATATTAAATATAATCTACTTAATATGTGCGATAAGATATATTAAGTAGAATATATTTAATAATAATCTGGAATAAAGAAGAACTAAATTTGTTGAATAAAAGATGATTATTATAAATGACTATACAAATTTCTGATTTTAGAAAATAATTGGATAATAAGATAATTAATTTGGAAATAGTTAAGATTGATTTAACTTCTGTAAAAATCAAATGAATTAAATCAATTATTGAATATTAATTAATTTAAATTGAATTTATATGGTTTAGATATTGAGAAAAATATTTGACATAGATGAGAAAAATATTGAGAAAAATAAATTTAATTATAGTTTGGAACAAAGAAGAAACTAAATGGGGAATTTAGTTTATTTTGGGAAATGGTAAATTTACTTTAAAAATTAAGTTAAATTACCATTTCAAATTTGGACTAAAATTAAACATTTTAAATTAGAATGTTATAATACCTTGTGAAAAATTTGGATAAAAAAAAATGAATGATTTTTTTTTAGTGTAGGGGTATTATACAAGTAAATATGTAAATAAATAAATGTTAAAATTTTAAGTATAATAGATGAAATCAATGATTAATTTAAAATTGAATTTTTGTTGTTTAGATTAATGATTCTAATTTAAGTTTCAATTTAGTTTTCTTTCAGGTTGTTTCTATTCCCCTACCTTCTTCCTTTTCGAGGACGAAAAGTTCTGAGTGGGGGAGAGTGTAACAGCCCAAATTTTTAACAAGTATTTTTCACTTGTATTTTTAAAAACTTTAGGGTTTATTATATATAAATCTAAATTTTAAAGTGATTAAAAATAAAAATAAAAACAATTGACCAAATTTTTAATTAAATAATAAGATCTCTGAAATTTTGACATGGTTAAGAATTAACTTTAATTTGAAAATTTAGGTTTTTGTCGAAGATGGTAAATAACTTAATTTCTAGCAAAATCAAGTTTTAATTAAGAAAACATTAATAGCTTAGGTGGTTAAGACATCTGGGCTATTCACGATAGGTCACGAGTTCGAGTCTCAGCATGGTTAGAATTTTGAATTTTTTAGTGTATAAATGAACTGGGAAATTACGCGTTAAAAAGGGCGCGTAAATTTAGGGAATAAATACCGTATATATATATATAAGATTATATATAAGAAAACGTATAGAATTTTAATCCGTTATTTTTCTCTTTCCAGTAAAATTTACTTCCCGATTTATATACATATATAATTTGATTTAAATCATTTCCTTAAAATACTAAATATGGAAATTTAAAGTTGTGAAACGGTTAATTTTGTTAAAAGACAACTCCATTTGAATTTTAATAAAAGGAATTTTGTATATATATATATATAATATGTGAAAACCAATTAAGTTTGTTAAGTAATAATTTTGAAGAATTTAGTGTATTAATGAACTGTTGGATTTCGCGTTTATAGGACGCGTAAAATTTATGGAATAAGTAACGTAATAAACGTATAAATTTAAAACGTTATTTTTATATAAATCTTGGGTGTTTTGTATTGCGTCAGTTTGGTGTATTTTAAAAATCATATTTCAACATCTATATGAATAAAATATCAGTCAGTAGTTTATAGCAAATATTACTTTTTCCATATAACTTTAAAACATATTTTAGTGTTGCCTTGTATGTTCTGACTATTTAGTTGAAATTTAACCTTGCCTATCTTTTCAAATTCTCGCATACCCATTATATCTCTCTGGTTCCTATAATCACGCAAATCTTATTTGCCTATCTATTTCAAATAAATATATATATAAAAAAAAGAAACGTGATGCCGTTTCTTCAATCTACAATCAAATCTCTTGCCTAAATATCATCTTGATGGTCTGCATTCAAAATCACGCCACTATTAAATGGTATCAAATGTTGAAATCAAATTTTCATAAATTGGCAGTATAAATTCACGCAGACTTATCCGTTCAAGCTAAAGAAACTGGAAAGAAATTACAATCTTTTATCGCTTGCCTCCTTATATTCGTTTCCTTTATCAATTTATCTCTTATGTTTTCTGGTCTACAATATAATTTCAAACCTGCCTACAATATATATCTCTCTGCAAATTTGTTCTTGCCAATATCTTTTATCAAGGGGAAACATAAATCATGCAGTCTTATCCATTCAACGAAAAGAAATCTTGCAACCAATCTGGTAATTGATCAAGCAATTTTTGTAAACATTATTTCGTTGCCTATTCAGTGCAAAGCAAATTATAATTGCTTACTGTTATCCACTTTAATCACGCATGCATTTATCACAATTTTCGTGTAACGTTCAAACATGAAGAAACTGGAAATAAATCTCTCTGCCTTCCTTTGTTTTAATACGAAATTTATTGCTTCTCAATCAAGATATGTTGCCACTTTATAAATTTTTCCCCTGCCGTGACCACTTTAAAACCTGAAGCTCATTTATATATACCAGCTATTCCAAATACCTTTGCATCTCCTATAGCTTGTATTATCTCCTTCTTGCGTACAGAGCTTCAAATCAGGTAATGGTTTTTTTTTTTCTTTGTCTTTTTCTTTTCTTCTTCCAGTTTTACTTTCTTCTTGTTGTTGTTCTCTGTTTCCCTTTTGCCTTGCTCGGCTACTTCTCCACCACGTCACGTCCCTCTAAGTTTTCATAACCGAGCTTATATCCCGAAAAAGCCCATGGTTAATATATGATAATATTTTTCTAAAGATTATTAAGTATTTTTGAAATAAAATTTATGTAATTTAACTAAAAATTTGACTTAAGGCTTTAAAATTTTAAAGGTGTTTTGTTTTTTTTTAAGTTAAATTTTTGTAAGTTAATAATTGGTTTTAAAGTGAATTTAAAGATTTTATTTACGATAAATGACATAATAATTAAATTTGATTTAATATGGAGTTGAAATCTAACCTAGAAATTTTAATAAAGGTTATTTCCGAAAATGGATATGTTTGGTATAATAAATAATGTTCTTTAAATTGATAAAATGAAAGACGATTGAAATGGAACATTTTGGAATAACTTTTATTTAACTTGAGTCGTAGTTGGATTGATGTCTAAATGAATAAAGTTGTGAAGAAAATTTAGTGTATATTAACTATAAAAAGGAAAAAAAAATTTATGGAACGGATGTGTTTTGTAAGTAAATAATTGAAAATGTTGTTTTCAAATGGAAGGGTGAAATTTCAATTTATGACTTAACTTGAAAATTTGAAATTGGGTTTTAAATAAAATTGTTAAGTTAAGTAAATAAATGAGAATTTAGTTTTATTTAGGAAGTGGGTATTTTTAAATTAAGTGTAAAGTTATTTGGAAAAAAAATATATATATACAAGTTAAGTAAAATTGGGAAATTCTGACTTACAAATGATTCATAGTAAATTTGGATATTTTATTTATAAAATTTATTTTACTTAATCATAAGATAAATGGTATCCAAATGAACATTTTTCTGAAGCAGGAAATTGATATTTGGTAGAGAAAGAGAATAGGAATGCAGAGTACACGTATATGGTTTATGAAGTAGCGTGTTTAGGTGCATGTTTGCATGTTTTGAAATTAAAGTGGCAGAGACGTGTTGTATTTATGAACAGAGAGAGTTTGCATTAGGCAGAGACGCAAGTTTTGTGTAAATACATATTTTTCAAACTAGATAAGTCAGGACATGCCGTTGGGAAAAATAAAAATAAAATAAAATAATAATAATAAAATGTATAATAATAATAAATAGTATTGCCAAGCCTATGAAGTTGGGGTCGGGATGTGGGGTGAGGCAGTCGAGCAAAAGCTAAACCAAAATTTCTTTTATTCTATTCGTTCCAGTTGTTTCGAAAATTTTGCTTTGACCGTGATTTTAAAAGTCGCGTATTTGGTATTTGGATCTTATTTTAGATTTGAATCAAGGTGTGGCATCCGCGGAAAACCTAATCGTGCCATTTGTACGATCCTTTATCAAGTGGTAAAATCGTTTAAATCTGATTATCTGCAGTTTAAGGTGAGTATTTCTCACCAGACAAACATACCTATATTTATGTGAATTATCGCAAGTGTATTTGTAAATTATTTATTAAGTGTCATCTGTCCGTAATATAACGTATGATGTTAAACCCCATTTTAAATTGACACCTCATCAGTTGTTTATCTGTTGTAATATAGTTGCAGTTATATTATTTAATGCTTATTTACTGTTAAATCATCACTGCAAGTTCCGTGTAAATTGTGATCGTTATAGGCTGAAATGATAGGCCTGTATGATAATTATTTATTCATTTATTTATTTAATTGTTAAATTTTAAATATTTAACTTGGGATTGCGGGTTTGAAATGATAGAACCCGGGGTTTTTGTAAATTGCAGATTGAAATGATATATATCCGTATCACTTGACCTAGGCTAGAAAACTATATACAGACCCGTGGTTTATATAATATTTTTATGAAATGTTCCAAAAATTATTTTTAAATAGAAAGTTTATAATTTTCTGGTTTAAATGTATTTGAAGGATTTTATTTTTTATTTATGTATAATGATTTTTGAATGAGTCAAATGTTAAATAAATGAATGTTTATGTAAAATTTTGGAGTATAACTTATTTTGGAAAATTATGAATTTTTGTTAAAAGTGAGATTTTAGTTAAGTAAAATAATTGATATTAAGTTTTATTTTGGGAATTTAAAACTTAATGGTTAAGTTAATAAATTACAGCACTTAAATGCTGTCTTTTGTAAATAGACTGTTTTAACCTATAACTTTAGGTAGCATTTTATAAGTACTACGGAAACTGAATTTTGATTGTTTTAATAAAATTTATGGAAATAATCTTTGGAAAAAAAGCTTAAATTTTGGAATATAATATGAATAAATAAGAATAAGGAATTGACTTTAAATGGTTTTAAATGGAAGAATTTAACTTTTAAATGTGAGTTGAAAGGCAATTTATTTCCTAAATAAATTGAATAGATTTAAATGGTATTTTATATTAAATGAAATGACTGATGTTTAAATAAATGATGTTTGAAAGGATATTATGATATTGAAATGTATTTGAAATTTATTTTGATTTTTAAAGTATAAATACCATTTTTTTTAAAAATTGTAACCACGGGTTATAATAACGCGTGGTTGTTAAAGAGACCGGGATCGGATGTCTGGCATACTCTCTATCGATACCGAAAACCACTTTGACAACCGTGTACACGGTGGAGATTCCAGAATGAAGTAGGATGGTGGTGACGTTTTCTTTAAGGTAAATACGTGGACCCGACTCCCGTGAGTTGGCATAAGGTGGCTAAAACAGGAGCGATTGACGGATTAATGAGGTAGCACCTCTGATCGGACGCACTTCTTCGTATGCCATTCTATTACTTTTGTGATTGTTTTGGTGCGCACCTTTGATTTGGGAGTGTTGTTCGAGGTGGGCGGTAGCTGCGCGCTACGCGTTTCCATCTGTCCGGAAGCGTAATTGGTATATCTACCCTGGCATTGCCTAGTTGTGCCGTGTCACCTACCATAGCGAGCCTTATACGATTTTGGTTTTGTACCATACCTATGGAGTGCCCTCTGACGACGCCCATTACGGGGGAGATTACGGTACTGTATAGACTATGTGAATATATTATGTGTTAAGGGCTATATGGGTAACCCCTTAACGCTATTTAAAAGTAAGTTTATTTTACAAATAGACACTATTATAATAGCGATGCATTACTACATAGTAAATAGTTTAACGGATCCTTAGAGGATGGGCGGTCCCAAGCATCCTTTAAGTTACTTGCTCTTTATTACAGTACACTTGAATTAGCTTACACTATATAAGTATGTATGTCCTGACTCGAGTGTTTATGTTTTATTTTTACGCTCGGGTCAGCCTGAGTTGCAGTTCAGTCATCATCCCGGAGTTAGGACTTCTGTAGATCCTTTCAAGTTGCTGGCTTTTTTCTGTCCGTTATCTTATTTATGAAATCAAGACTTTGGGATTTTTGGATTTCCTATTTGATGATTTAAACTATATTTGGGATGAAAGACTTTGTAATTTGTATTTGTTGAGACTATTTATAGTGGCTTCATGAACCACTAAGTATTTTTAAATTCCGCTGCGAGTATTCTGATTCTGTGTCTGTGGTTCTGTGATTTATTTACTGCATATTCTGAGTTTTGCCAAAAATTTATTTACGACGCGGTATTTTGAATAATTCAAGTCCGACATGTGCGGATGCGAATGGTTGAAAACACCGGGTCGTCACAGTTGGTATCAGAGCTTTGGCTCTGGGCAAAACTTAGAATGTATGGTAAATTTGATTTACAGAATCACTTTCATTCGAGTTTGAATCTCTTCCTTTTCGAATTTTGGAACGTTCCCTGCGGTTCCGAAGTTCATTCGTGTCCCTCACTATTCATTTTCTTTCGATTTCTGGAGTATCCCATAACTCCATTTCGGATGATCTTTATAGTGAATTGGCGGTCTCGCCAATATTCTAATAAAGGGGTGAAACTCCTTTACAATTAGCATTGATTCACCAGAGATTTATATTTATCCTCGGTTTAGATGCCAGCATCTTTGGTTATTCTGAACTTTATTTCTTCAGATCGAATGTAGATTTACCCTAGAAAATCCACATCGATCTTATTCTTTAAGTCACGGTTGACCAGGTTAAGGTTGCCCGCGATTTATATAAACTTATCTGGTTCCTTGTTCTGTTATCATCGGATCTTCTGATTCCAATTTATCTTTAAATCAAAATTCTCTTTAATTTGAGTCCTTCAAATTTGAATCTCTATCCTTGTTTTGAATAATTTATTCTTATATTTGGGAAAAATCTAATATAATATATATAATTATAATTTTCAGAATTTAACTAGTTGTTTAGAGATAATAGTGTTTGATTTTATTTATGGTTTTGTAAACCATTGGTTTTGTCTTATATAAATAATTGAACTATAAAACATGGTTATAAATTTATTTGGAAACAGAAATGGATTTAAAACAAGAATTTAAGAATTTAATTTCTGATAGTTTCAAACCTTGTGTTTAAAGTCTTAAAAGGATATATTATTATTTAAATTATTTTCGAATATAAATTTGTTTCCAAAGAATTTTAAAGTTTTAAAAATCAGTGCTCTTCTCTTTGTCGCTGGAAAATAATTTCGGGGATGACTACAACATCATCGACATTCATTTTCGAGTATCGAAGTAAAGAGACCATGTTGTAGTTTTGCTTCAAAAATTTAATTGATTTGAATTTCTAAATGTGACTTAATTTATAATATATATAGATATATGATTTAAATTTGATTTGACATATGCAATATGTATGTATTTATTTATCTATAAAGGGTTGAAGTTAATTGGAAATTTAATTCATAAATTTATGTTAAAAGGTGATTCTAATGATAAAATAAAGTCAAATTTGGAATGAATATTTAAACTTGAATAATATAGTTGGAAAATTTTACTTGTATAATTGCATGCCAATATAACTTACCTAAATCATTCAGAAATTAACTATGTAATTGGATAATGTATAATATAAAAGGATTTTATAAATAAAAATTTGAGTGGTTATAATAAATGTTATACATTTAAAGTTTCAGTTACAACAAGACAAATAGAGGTAAATAGAAATAAAATAATAATTGAATAATATACAATATCAAATGGTGTTAAAGGAAATTTAGAAATATATTAGAATAGTTATATTAAATATAATCTACTTAATATGTGCGATAAGATATATTAAGTAGAATATATTTAATAATAATCTGGAATAAAGAAGAACTAAATTTGTTGAATAAAAGATGATTATTATAAATGACTATACAAATTTCTGATTTTAGAAAATAATTGGATAATAAGATAATTAATTTGGAAATAGTTAAGATTGATTTAACTTCTGTAAAAATCAAATGAATTAAATCAATTATTGAATATTAATTAATTTAAATTGAATTTATATGGTTTAGATATTGAGAAAAATATTTGACATAGATGAGAAAAATATTGAGAAAAATAAATTTAATTATAGTTTGGAACAAAGAAGAAACTAAATGGGGAATTTAGTTTATTTTGGGAAATGGTAAATTTACTTTAAAAATTAAGTTAAATTACCATTTCAAATTTGGACTAAAATTAAACATTTTAAATTAGAATGTTATAATACCTTGTGAAAAATTTGGATAAAAAAAAATGAATGATTTTTTTTTAGTGTAGGGGTATTATACAAGTAAATATGTAAATAAATAAATGTTAAAATTTTAAGTATAATAGATGAAATCAATGATTAATTTAAAATTGAATTTTTGTTGTTTAGATTAATGATTCTAATTTAAGTTTCAATTTAGTTTTCTTTCAGGTTGTTTCTATTCCCCTACCTTCTTCCTTTTCGAGGACGAAAAGTTCTGAGTGGGGGAGAGTGTAACAGCCCAAATTTTTAACAAGTATTTTTCACTTGTATTTTTAAAAACTTTAGGGTTTATTATATAAAAATCTAAATTTTAAAGTGATTAAAAATAAAAATAAAAACAATTGACCAAATTTTTAATTAAATAATAAGATCTCTGAAATTTTGACATGGTTAAGAATTAACTTTAATTTGAAAATTTAGGTTTTTGTCGAAGATGGTAAATAACTTAATTTCTAGCAAAATCAAGTTTTAATTAAGAAAACATTAATAGCTTAGGTGGTTAAGACATCTGGGCTATTCACGATAGGTCACGAGTTCGAGTCTCAGCATGGTTAGAATTTTGAATTTTTTAGTGTATAAATGAACTGGGAAATTACGCGTTAAAAAGGGCGCGTAAATTTAGGGAATAAATACCGTATATATATATATAAGATTATATATAAGAAAACGTATAGAATTTTAATCCGTTATTTTTCTCTTTCCAGTAAAATTTACTTCCCAATTTATATACATATATAATTTGATTTAAATCATTTCCTTAAAATACTAAATATGGAAATTTAAAGTTGTGAAACGGTTAATTTTGTTAAAAGACAACTCCATTTGAATTTTAATAAAAGGAATTTTGTATATATATATATATAATATGTGAAAACCAATTAAGTTTGTTAAGTAATAATTTTGAAGAATTTAGTGTATTAATGAACTGTTGGATTTCGCGTTTATAGGACGCGTAAAATTTATGGAATAAGTAACGTAATAAACGTATAAATTTAAAACGTTATTTTTATATAAATCTTGGGTGTTTTGTATTGCGTCAGTTTGGTGTATTTTAAAAATCATATTTCAACATCTATATGAATAAAATATCAGTCAGTAGTTTATAGCAAATATTACTTTTTCCATATAACTTTAAAACATATTTTAGTGTTGCCTTGTATGTTCTGACTATTTAGTTGAAATTTAACCTTGCCTATCTTTTCAAATTCTCGCATACCCATTATATCTCTCTGGTTCCTATAATCACGCAAATCTTATTTGCCTATCTATTTCAAATAAATATATATATAAAAAAAAGAAACGTGATGCCGTTTCTTCAATCTACAATCAAATCTCTTGCCTAAATATCATCTTGATGGTCTGCATTCAAAATCACGCCACTATTAAATGGTATCAAATGTTGAAATCAAATTTTCATAAATTGGCAGTATAAATTCACGCAGACTTATCCGTTCAAGCTAAAGAAACTGGAAAGAAATTACAATCTTTTATCGCTTGCCTCCTTATATTCGTTTCCTTTATCAATTTATCTCTTATGTTTTCTGGTCTACAATATAATTTCAAACCTGCCTACAATATATATCTCTCTGCAAATTTGTTCTTGCCAATATCTTTTATCAAGGGGAAACATAAATCATGCAGTCTTATCCATTCAACGAAAAGAAATCTTGCAACCAATCTGGTAATTGATCAAGCAATTTTTGTAAACATTATTTCGTTGCCTATTCAGTGCAAAGCAAATTATAATTGCTTACTGTTATCCACTTTAATCACGCATGCATTTATCACAATTTTCGTGTAACGTTCAAACATGAAGAAACTGGAAATAAATCTCTCTGCCTTCCTTTGTTTTAATACGAAATTTATTGCTTCTCAATCAAGATATGTTGCCACTTTATAAATTTTTCCCCTGCCGTGACCACTTTAAAACCTGAAGCTCATTTATATATACCAGCTATTCCAAATACCTTTGCATCTCCTATAGCTTGTATTATCTCCTTCTTGCGTACAGAGCTTCAAATCAGGTAATGGTTTTTTTTTTTCTTTGTCTTTTTCTTTTCTTCTTCCAGTTTTACTTTCTTCTTGTTGTTGTTCTCTGTTTCCCTTTTGCCTTGCTCGGCTACTTCTCCACCACGTCACGTCCCTCTAAGTTTTCATAACCGAGCTTATATCCCGAAAAAGCCCATGGTTAATATATGATAATATTTTTCTAAAGATTATTAAGTATTTTTGAAATAAAATTTATGTAATTTAACTAAAAATTTGACTTAAGGCTTTAAAATTTTAAAGGTGTTTTGTTTTTTTTTAAGTTAAATTTTTGTAAGTTAATAATTGGTTTTAAAGTGAATTTAAAGATTTTATTTACGATAAATGACATAATAATTAAATTTGATTTAATATGGAGTTGAAATCTAACCTAGAAATTTTAATAAAGGTTATTTCCGAAAATGGATATGTTTGGTATAATAAATAATGTTCTTTAAATTGATAAAATGAAAGACGATTGAAATGGAACATTTTGGAATAACTTTTATTTAACTTGAGTCGTAGTTGGATTGATGTCTAAATGAATAAAGTTGTGAAGAAAATTTAGTGTATATTAACTATAAAAAGGAAAAAAAAATTTATGGAACGGATGTGTTTTGTAAGTAAATAATTGAAAATGTTGTTTTCAAATGGAAGGGTGAAATTTCAATTTATGACTTAACTTGAAAATTTGAAATTGGGTTTTAAATAAAATTGTTAAGTTAAGTAAATAAATGAGAATTTAGTTTTATTTAGGAAGTGGGTATTTTTAAATTAAGTGTAAAGTTATTTGGAAAAAAAATATATATATACAAGTTAAGTAAAATTGGGAAATTCTGACTTACAAATGATTCATAGTAAATTTGGATATTTTATTTATAAAATTTATTTTACTTAATCATAAGATAAATGGTATCCAAATGAACATTTTTCTGAAGCAGGAAATTGATATTTGGTAGAGAAAGAGAATAGGAATGCAGAGTACACGTATATGGTTTATGAAGTAGCGTGTTTAGGTGCATGTTTGCATGTTTTGAAATTAAAGTGGCAGAGACGTGTTGTATTTATGAACAGAGAGAGTTTGCATTAGGCAGAGACGCAAGTTTTGTGTAAATACATATTTTTCAAACTAGATAAGTCAGGACATGCCGTTGGGAAAAATAAAAATAAAATAAAATAATAATAATAAAATGTATAATAATAATAAATAGTATTGCCAAGCCTATGAAGTTGGGGTCGGGATGTGGGGTGAGGCAGTCGAGCAAAAGCTAAACCAAAATTTCTTTTATTCTATTCGTTCCAGTTGTTTCGAAAATTTTGCTTTGACCGTGATTTTAAAAGTCGCGTATTTGGTTTTTGGATCTTATTTTAGATTTGAATCAAGTGGCATCCGCGGAAAACCTAATCGTGCCATTTGTACGATCCTTTATCAAGTGGTAAAATCGTTTAAATCTGATTATCTGCAGTTTAAGGTGAGTATTTCTCACCAGACAAACATACCTATATTTATGTGAATTATCGCAAGTGTATCTGTAAATTATTTATTAAGTGTCATCTGTCCGTAATATAACGTATGATGTTAAACCCCATTTTAAATTGACACCTCATCAGTTGTTTATTTGTTGTAATATAGTTGCAGTTATATTATTTAATGCTTATTTACTGTTAAATCATCACTGCAAGTTCCCTGTAAATTGTGATCGTTATAGGCTGAAATGATAGGCCTGTACGATAATTATTTATTCATTTATTTATTTAATTGTTAAATTTTAAATATTTAACTTGGGATTGCGGGTTTGAAATGATAGAACCCGGGGTTTTTGTAAATTGCGGATTGAAATGATATATATCCGTATCACTTGACCTAGGCTAGAAAACTATATACAGACCCGTGGTTTATATAATATTTTTATGAAATGTTCCAAAAATTATTTTTAAATAGAAAGTTTATAATTTTCTGGTTTAAATGTATTTGAAGGATTTTATTTTTTATTTATGTATAATGATTTTTGAATGAGTCAAATGTTAAATAAATGAATGTTTATGTAAAATTTTGGAGTATAACTTATTTTGGAAAACTATGAATTTTTGTTAAAAGTGAGATTTTAGTTAAGTAAAATAATTGATATTAAGTTTTATTTTGGGAATTTAAAACTTAATGGTTAAGTTAATAAATTACAGCACTTAAATGCTGTCTTTTGTAAATAGACTGTTTTAACCTATAACTTTAGGTAGCATTTTATAAGTACTACGGAAACTGAATTTTGATTGTTTTAATAAAATTTATGGAAATAATCTTTGGAAAAAAAGCTTAAATTTTGGAATATAATATGAATAAATAAGAATAAGGAATTGACTTTAAATGGTTTTAAATGGAAGAATTTAACTTTTAAATGTGAGTTGAAAGGCAATTTATTTCCTAAATAAATTGAATAGATTTAAATGGTATTTTATATTAAATGAAATGACTGATGTTTAAATAAATGATGTTTGAAAGGATATTATGATATTGAAATGTATTTGAAATTTATTTTGATTTTTAAAGTATAAATACCATTTTTTTTAAAATTGTAACCACGGGTTATAATAACGCTTGGTTGTTAAAGAGACCGGGATCGGATGTCTGGCATACTCTCTGTCGATACCGAAAACCACTTTGACAACCGTGTACGCGGTGGAGATTCCAGAATGAAGTAGGATGGTGGTGACGTTTTCTTTAAGGTAAATACGTGGACCCGACTCCCGTGAGTTGGCATAAGGTGGCTAAAACAGGAGCGATTGACGGATTAATGAGGTAGCACCTCTGATCGGACGCACTTCTTCGTATGCCATTCTATTACTTTTGTGATTGTTTTGGTGCGCACCTTTGATTTGGGAGTGTTGTTCGAGGTGGGCGGTAGCTGCGCGCTACGCGTTTCCATCGGTCCGGAAGCGTAATTGGTATATCTACCCTGGCATTGCCTAGTTGTGCCGTGTCACCTACCATAGCGAGCCTTATACGATTTTGGTTTTGTACCATACCTATGAAGTGCCCTCTGACGACGCCCATTACGGGGGAGATTACGGTACTGTATAGACTATGGGAATATATTATGTGTTAAGGGCTATATGGGTAACCCCTTAACGCTATTTAAAAGTAAGTTTATTTTACAAATAGACACTATTATAATAGCGATGTATTACTACATAGTAAATAGTTTAACGGATCATTAGAGGATGGGCGGTCCCAAGCATCCTTTAAGTTACTTGCTCTTTATTACAGTACACTTGAATTAGCTTACACTATATAAGTATGTATGTCCTGACTCGAGTGTTTATGTTTTATTTTTACGCTCGGGTCAGCCTGAGTTGCAGTTCAGTCATCATCCCGGAGCTAGGACTTCTGTAGATCCTTTCAAGTTGCTGGCTTCTTTCTGTCCGTTATCTTATTTATGAAATCAAGACTTTGGGATTTTTGGATTTCCTATTTGATGATTTAAACTATATTTGGGATGAAAGACTTTGTAATTTGTATTTGTTGAGACTATTTATAGTGGCTTCATGAACCACTAAGTATTTTTAAATTCCGCTGCGAGTATTCTGATTCTGTGTCTATGATTCTATGATTTATTTACTGCATATTCTGAGTTTTGCCAAAAATTTATTTACGACGCGGTATTTTGAATAATTCAAGTCCGACATGTGCGAATGCGAATGGTTGAAAACACCGGGTCGTTACAGTTAGCTTAGTCGTCGTTATGTTTGGATTGAGCTTGCAAGGATCTGGAGAGACTATCGATTGGTATGGAGAGACCATGAACTCAGATCGATTTGGATAATGACTCGGAGAGGCCATGAACTTGGATATTGACCCAGAGAGGTTGCAGACTTGGATACTGGCCCATACATGCCATGGGTTTGGCTATTCATCAGGAGAGATCAAGTACTTGAGATGATGATCTAGAGAGATCAAGGCTTTTGACTTGGTGATCAGTGAGGTTGCAGATTTGGTTAATAGCTTTTGATGAATGTGGATTTAGCTATTGATTTAGAATAGATTCAGAATTGGTATCAATTCGCAAAAGTCGAAAACTTCATTAACGGATTCCCGGGTTGACACGGGATAGCTCATGGTGATTTGGCTTGGCAATGGATAGGATTCTGGATGGAATACTTCGGCTATCGATGGATTCTGGGCTTCGGACTTATGGCAATTCAAAACACACCATCCTATCACAAGGCATATTTTGGAGGTAAATGTTATATTGACTTTTGGTCAGTCAGTATACAAACGAATTTCATGATCATCAAGGCAGGAAGCCCAGAGAGATGATTATTAGGCTCAAAGATCGATTATAAACAAGGATATGAATGATGGTCGAGCAGATTCAGATGGATGACAGCCTGGATTGGCTAAGTATAGAGTTGGAACTTCCCTTAAGCAAAGGATCGCTCGAATTAATATGGCTAAGGAGCGCTTGGATCAGCAGTGTAACTCAATGATGACCACTAAATAACTCAATGAACAATGCATCAACATTGGAAACAACTTTGGAAACATGAAGTAGAGGAGTAGAGGGACCTGTACTAGGGATCGCTTGGCCCCACCTTACGTGGAAGAGGGGTCGGCCCTGATCCCACTTAGTAGTGAGCGATCGACCTATATTTTTGTGCATCGGGTCGTCTTGGCCTAGAGATTCCAAATCCGGATTTTGAGTGAGATATTTCGTCAACTTCTCCTATAAATGCAGTTGGCATGGCATTTATTCATTTTCAGCTGGCTATTCTTCTTCACTCTTTCCTCTTCTTGCATTAATAATCTAAGGCAAAACAATTATACTTATAATCTTACAGTATAAATAATAAGATTATTGTAGTGGACGTAGGCCAGAGTTTGTCGAACCACTATAAAACTTGTGTTCATTTACTTTTTCTACACCTTATTCCGTGATATGTGAGCTAGTTTACTATGTTTGAACTTGGATATTGGATTATTGGTGCTTTCACGTCACTTAGGTGTTGGTGGCCATTTTTTCCATCAACAAAACATCTAAGGTAAAACTTTTTTAAATTTATTTAAGTGGAATTTAAAGAGTTCGAATTTAGAAGAACGTATTATGATTTTGTTAAATGTTTATTAAAATTAATAGGGAATTTTAGTCTTTTCAAATCTTATAAGTTGTATGAAGAATAAGATTTGAGATCAACGTTTTGAATTAAAAATTGAATTGAAAAGTTATGATATTTTCAACTGAAATTTGGATTGGAGCTAGAAAAGAATTACACAACCTATCTAGTTTGAATTTATCATGGTGAACTAACTAGGATAGTTAAGATGCCAGTGTGCTAAGGCTTACTAGAAATGAACGTTATGGATTTGTGATTTAGGGATTTGTACTTAAAATTAATGAGGGTATTATTTATGAATTTTGGATAGAAAAAAATTATGAAATAATAAGACAAAAAATTCTATTTTTGAATCGATAATTTACTATTATTTATATAACAAGATGGAATTTAAATAAATTGTATTGTGATGTTTTGGAAGACTATCTAAATTTTGATTAAATAATAATATGCCTACTCTATGGATTTTATGACAAATATTTATTATTATTATTATTTAAGCGATAAATATAAGAGGTATTTTGAGAATAATAGTAGTAACGAGTATTTTCTAGAATATTTTTGGATAAAATTATACTATTTTTTATATAAATAAAAAAAAGGAATTTGGGGATTTAATGCAGAGTTAGTTATTTTTGAATTATATATGAGAATAAAGTGGTTGCGAAAAAAATTATTTAAACGAATATTTTTTTTTGATGTAAAGTGATAATAATATTTTTGTTTTGAAGAAAATTTGATGGAAATTATTATTTTTGGATAAACAATAATGTTTCAGATATATATAAGTAATATGATGATAATAAAGGATTTTTGACGTATATTATCGATTTTTTTAAAATAAAATACTATTTGTAATAGAGAAAAGGTATTCTTATAATAAAAAATACTGAGACGAGTTATACTTAAGAAGCAAATAACAAGTTTAAATTTATTATTTTGAATTATTGAGACTTGTTATTCAGTATGGTTTTAAATTAACATATATGTTTGCCTTAAGGGCTGGGATACATTTATATAAGATGTGAGAAGCAAGAAAGCGTAGTTATGTAAAAAGTTTCCTAAAAGGTTAAAAAATAAAAGATTGGTTGTACAAGAAAATCGTCGACAGAGGATGACTATATTTGTCTACGTAAAGTGTTTTCAGAGTACATCAATGTACATAGGAACTATAACCGTATGTTAGTTTATAGGACTTCACGAGCATGTGGAGTTAATAATATTTTTGATGGATATAATGTTATATGATTTCAAAATATGAAGTAAATGTCTTGATTTGCATGTATTAAGGTACGGACGTGATATTAAGTAGGCGATATTTGGTGATTTGGAAGAAAATCGACCAAGAGGTAAGATTGATTCTTTTTAATCAGCAGTTCGATTGAAAGAACTATCTTATAAAGTCAATTTTACAAAATGGTAACCTTTGTGCATAACTTATTTTCAGCGCTCGATGCACGTGAAAATAAGTGAAAAGTTCACAACCTAGTGCAGAAGTTCATTATAGTAATACCGTGTTCACTGAAATTAAGGAATCATCTATTGGTGATATTTATAAATTAAATGGTGATGGAGTATGTGGTTCACATATAAATCTTAAATGATAGTCCACTTAAAAAGTAAGACACCGCTCGCTATCATGTTTTTGTGCCTATAGATGTAAAGAAGGAGTTTAGTGAGGTATTTTAAAGGATACGAAGAGGGTTCCTATTGGTCGAGGATGAAGAAGTAAGTGGTAGAGCATGTTGCAAGATATTTGACGGTGGAGATATGCTAGTAGTGCAATCTATTTAAATCTAAGCTATACTTGGACATCATATGATTATATCACCTCAACTATAGGAAAAGAAATGGAAACTATGTAAGGTAGACATGAGTATAGAGTTCGTATTGGGTAGCTAAGTGCATAAAGAAATCGCTATTCAGATATGTTATGTAGGAATGCAAGCACCATAAGTTGTTCGGCCTTTTCGGGTTGTATAGAGAGTAGGGAAATTAGCACACCGAGTGGGCTTCTTGAAAAGTTAGCGGGTGTTTACACATTTTTTATTCATCCCATCTGAAAAAGCACATTAATGATTTAGCAGTTATGGTAAAGCCTAGTCAACTTACATGGTGAATGTATAAAAGGAATCTTGAATGCTTCGTAGGTGCACTCACATCTCAGGACCTGATGTGATGCAACAGAAAAATGAGAAAATGAAGTTGGTTTATGTACGGCGAGGAAAAATCTTAGATGGGAGTACATGATAACTCCATGAGGTAATATGAATTTCCCCATCACGAGGACTCTTCGGATAAGTTCATATTTTATTTAGTTTCTTTGTTAGTTTGTTCATTAGGTCATTTGTATGTTTTCGTGGTTGCTCTAACTAGCTAGTTGACATAGGTTTGCATGTATGGATGCTAAGGTTGGTTATATGCATGTCCTTATGACATGTTTTGGTTGCTATAGTTGCTTTGTTTGAGTTATACTAGTTCTAGTTTTACCACATTGGATTGTATGTATATACGTTCCAACCTAGAATAGAGACTTATAGTTTGATTTTCTAATTTATTTTAGATAATTTCATATATACTATTTATTGTTCCTTTATATATCCATTTATTGATTGTGTTTATAGACGTGGTTGTTTAATTACACTTTGATATGGATGTACGGATATTCATATATATATATATATATATATATTTGTGTGTGTGTACGTATGTATGTATATGTATGTATACATATGCATCTGTTCGGATGTTTGCATGCATATTGGTTGCACTGCATATGCACTGATATTGGAGGCCAATTTAGTTGAATTTGCACTCATCACATATCATATCATCTTATTATACCTATCATATGTATTATATACTCTTAGTTGTTTTTTTGCTTGCGTTGTATGACGAACTTTAGATGGATGTAATCATGTTTGTTTTGTATATTTTTATGCTATAAAGTGAGCTGCATTGTCTGTATCTTGGAATTTCAAGGATAAACTCTTTTAAGGAGGAGAATGTAACACTCTGTAATTTCAGAAGTTAAATTAAAATAAGGTAAAATCATAATTTCATATAAAAGACAAAATAACAAATTTTTACAAGAGATTGAATTAGGCTTCGGGGCTTATTCCATTGCGTTCGGAATTTCTTTCATAGCCAAGAAACATATATACAAATGGCTAAATTTTGTTAAATGAGTTAGAAATCAAAAGAATTCAAACCCAGTGGCATTTTCGTAATATATTAATTTCGAAATTCCGGCCTAACTTCGAATCACTTCAGCCTATAAATAGACATGAAAACTATTCTGTAATACACTTTAGCTTAACATTTTCCCTCCAATCTCCATCTTCTCGTTTATCTATCTTTAAATAAAATCAATTTCAAATCCATCAAATCAAACACAAATTAAACGAACAAACATGTGCAGTCAATAACCATGAAGAGAGCTACGCAAATAAATTAAAGCTATTAAATTTTTTGGTATTTCAAAGGCAAGGAATTTTTAAATAGCGATGTAAGAGGAGGATTTACCTTGGGATGGAGAAGATGCAACGCTTAACATTGAGTGGGATTTTTCATATTTGCGTATATATTGGTAAGACGCAGTAATTCACCTCTTATGATGTTAATTAAAATTCTATTGATGTAATTAACATTAAAAAAGCTAACTTTTTATATAAATCTGAGTAGGATGTAGTGTACTATGGCTAGATGATTAAAAAATGAATTTTTATTGATTGTGATTAGCGAAATTTAATCACCCTTTAATTAAAAGTGCGAAATATAAAATTATTCAAAACTAGACACATTATCTACCAAAATTGTAGTTCTTGACGGCTAGAATCCACTGGTGGTATTCATTCACATATTCCTTTTATTTTGATCAAATGGTTAGATGACAACGATACGACAATCAGAACGTATAGATGTGTAAAGGTGTATGACAAGTTCTTGTGGTAGTCTCCAATCAGGTCAGATGTCCATGGGGTGGTCAAAATTTGCCAGAAAGTGGCCAATCATCACAGGTGGTGGCAAGACATCGTGGGCTAAGAAGAGGGTGGTGTTGGGCTTGGTAAAGCATGATGGACCATCCATGATGTTGGATTGATGGAATTGTGGCTGTAGCAGCGGCGGCGAGAAGAAATAGTGGCTGCTGGAAATGATGTCATGAATCTTGGGTTCTTGTGGCATCTTGTAGAGGAATATGCATATAGTATGGTATATGATATTTGAAAAAACTTATATTAAAATAAAATAATTAATAATTACGATATTCCCTTTATCATCATACGCTTATAATTCTCACAAAAGACCTTTGCTTCATGTGCAGTTCATGGTGTTGCTATCATGGCGAGATAAGGAATGTTTTTGTATGTTGCTTGATATGTTTTGAAATTACTTTAGAAAAGTGCCTAGTTGGGTATGTTCATCATGCATCGTTCGATTGGTGATTATGAGTATATGCATTATAGTACAATTTTCAGAGGAAATGTGTTCTTTGTTGTAACGATGATGTCTAATGAGGACGATAATGAGGATTGACATTACGTACATTTTCTGAGAAATGAGTTCTTCCATGTAGTTGGTAAAATCTAACGACAATGTTGTGTGCATTTTTCGAAGGAATTGAGTTCTCGATGCACAATTTGAAGATGATGGTGCAGTACATTTTTTAGAGGAAATGAGTTTTTCGGTGTGACGGGCAACCTCTAATGATGGCGATTTCAATAGCTTAGGCATCACAGGTCATTTTTAAGAGGAAATGATTTTATTGATGTAACCAGTGATGCTTAACAATGACGATTAGGAGCATATGCACTATTATACATCTTTTATAGGAAATGGGTTCTTCAATGTAATTGGTGACATCTAATGATGACGATTATGAGGATAGGCGTTACGGTACATTTTTCAGAGGAAATGAGTTCTTCGTCATAGCCAATAATGTCTAACATTAACGACATGGTACATTTAGAGGAGCTGAGTCCTTAATGTATAACTTGAGGTAGTGGACCAAGGCATATATTTCCTTAGTAGTAAGTCGAAGAAGATTTTTGCAAGCATGTTGTGACTTTGGTCCCAATCATATGCATACAATTAGGCATAAGATAGGTTTAGAGAGAACTTAGTATATAGTGTCATTGTAGTAGTATATTATGTTTGGCTGACTTGTTAGGTGCATATGACATAGGTTAAGATATGGTTTTTGAATATATGTGTTGTTTTACTACCTTATTAGTATTATACTTATATGTCGCTTTTCACTCACCAGACGTATGTTTTACATCCTCTATCATTTTCTTTGTTTTACACATACTCTGATAGATCAATCAAGAGGACTGGTCGTGACTAAGAGGTGTGATGGTATGATGGAGATGGATATTTATTTATTACCTATATACTATTTCATTTCATTTATTCCCAAACATTATAATGTTACCTTTACCATTATAAAGAGATGTCATAGTTGGATTTATTTGATACAGTGTTGTTTTGTTTGTTCGAGATCTGTATTGTTGATTATTATTATTATATTTTATTCTTTCTGCTAGGAGTTTAAGAAATTGTAGAGTATTGTAGATTGCTCTGTGATTTATTTTACATTTCACTACAAAATGATCTTCCATCTACGAAGTCTATGACGTTCGTAACATTTTTTGCGTCAATCGGGGCATCGTTGACGACGGGAGTTTCAATAACCTTCTCAATGGTAAACGTGTCCTACGCTCTATTTCGTTCAACCTAAAGCTAAAAGAGTCATTTAATAATATAACTCTTTCGTAGGTTCAACCGCCTTTCCCGGTCGTATAAGCCTACTATTGTGGAAATCTCCGTTCTCCATTATCCTTTGCTTTTGTCCAACATGACAAAACATGCGATAATGTGTGCTACAAAAATGACAAGAGCATCTAGTTGTGATACAATTTCACGCCTCATCAAGTGTCAATTTATGCATGCCATGAAGTGTGAACCTTGGTATGTCTCCAAAGGTGAAGCCATTCCTCCTTGTTACACAACTCTATGTAGCTATGTGAACTCCCAAGAGTTAAGAAAGTAGAAAAAAGTTTCCACGAACCATCCTACTTGGGCTACACCTATTCAGGTTCAAACTAGCTTGCTTCTACGATTCAGGCATCTAAATGGTAAATTTAGGCTTCTAACCTTAGTTCAGACATTTGGATTTTGGTCCTGACTGTTGGTTACATATACAAAACTAACTATAGGAATTCAGACATCTGACCTTATATTCAGATGTCTGACTTTGATTTCAAATCTCTGAATAGGTTCATACATCTGAATCATGTCAAATTTGCATTGTTTCCTTTATATTTCACACTATAAAAAAAAAAATCTGAACATCTGTTTACTAATTCATACATCTGAACTAGATATATTTTATCATTTTTTCTTTTACTTTCACTTCTTTATTTTATTCATCTTTTTGTAGGCTTGTGTACGGTGAAAGGTCTAATTTTAATAAGTATTTTAAATATAATCTTGTCTTATTTCCATTCGATTTGTGTAGTTTATATATTGCATTATATACATCTATTCATCCATTTATCTACGTATATTCAAGCCTATTCAAAAATGATATAATCAAAGGTGGTTCTACAAACATATACGTAAATCAAATTTTATTAATTGAGGCCGATTTCATAAAGTAGATCGACATGTTTAGAAGTGAATTCCCCTAGTTTACCCACCCTCCATGTTTCAATAGATATATTATTAAATTATCACCTAAGGTTTTTTCATCGTTTTTATCTATAAATTCAATGGAAACTATCAATTTAAATCCAAAAACCACAAATTCATTTTAGGTAGATGTGTAAAAGTAATTAGCCTTTTGTTTTATATCATAAAAAATATCATAATAGATCCACTTACTTTTTTTATCTTTCCCATCTCTTTAACTTTGAGAATCCATCTTTTCAAGTCTTTTTTATAACTTATTGCCTCTTGATTTATTTTTATTTTCTCCTCCCTAGTTCTTCTTTTAAATTTGTTTTGTTTAGTTTTTGGATTTAGAAGTAGAGAAGAGATTTAAAAGAAATTGATGTTTAGATTAGGAAGTTTGTAGGAGGAAGCAAAAGATTTGCATTTTTTATTGGCAACTAGGGTTTGAGTGAAGAGAGTGAGGGTTTGGTCTTCATTCATAGTTGAAAATGAGGGTTATCAGGCTTAATCATCAAATATCTAATTACAGAAATGCCATTGAGTCCAATTTTGCCAAATCTGGCCCATTTTATCAAATTCAATAAATTAAATATGTTTTCTAACTCTAAATGACATTCTTGGAGCAATGCAGTGCATCCCCAAGCTTAATTCCAACATTTGTGAAAATTTAATATTCTGCCCTTAATTTAAAATTTTCACTTTTACCCTTATTAGTGTGTTTAATTTATTATAAAATTTCTAGGGGGCTACATAACATATTCTTGCCACCTTGCTTTTTTGATTCTTCTTTGTATTTTCTTAATTATTTATGCTTTAGATCTTGGCTGCGAAAAATCTCCCCTTCAAGTCGGTATTGACATGATTTGTCCTATTCGACTCTTTGTCTTTTTCTTCAAAGTACAAGATAACTTCATCTATAGTTCAAAGTGGGTCACCCCAGGCCAAACTGCTCGGTACTGACATGAACAAATAAGTTGGTACCGACTTATATGCCTTGTGTAAAACTTGGTCAAGCATCTTATGCTTTATTTATCCATCATTCTTGACACCTCCTGGTCTCCTAGATCCTTTTCTTCATCATCTTGAAATCCAGATCCATTGAGATATTGCTTGATGTAAGGGCTAGATAATACTTGTCCTACAAAGTATGCTTTCTTGACAACAAAGCATGTTTTGAACTGAGACAGGCAATCAGATGTTGTCTGCAAAGAAGTCTCTAATCGCTCAATTGTTGTCTAGAAGCGTCCCGTCTATTCTAAGATCATTACTCATTACTTCCCATAGATGTGAATCACTTTTTTCTATACTAAAACTAAAGTCTTTAATTTTTTGGAAGCTAAGCCGTCTTTCGACAAAGTAGATTCCTTTTATTTGCATGAGGTTCAAACCCTCTCAGTACTGACATGATCAAGTCAGTACAGACATGATTATCTATTTGAGTATTAAATCAAATTCTTAGAAGTTTTTCTCAGTTTCACTTTCATTTTTCGACGTATCTGTTTCCTATGCCTTGAAAATGCCAACCCACAACTATCGCTGCCTTCTTGATGTTACCTCACATCTCAAGCCTCAATAGCAACTGAATCACCACAACAGATCTTCATCGACATTTCTAGCAATGCTCCACCTTATCTCGATCAATCTCGTTGTAACAACCCATATTTTTTAGTCTTTAAAATCGAGTATTTAATATGTTTAAATATTCGAAATTGAATTATAATAAAATATATGTTTCAAAATTTAAACTTGATTTATAGGGACATATTTTTAATTTGATATAGGATTTTTCATAATTTTTAATTTTGGAAGATAAGTAAATTTTCGTTTGACGTATTTTATGGCAAACGTTGGCATTTTACAACTTATATGATTTAATAACTTGTCTATTTTATTGTTGTTTTGTTATCGCATCCCAATTCCGTATGTGATCATATTTCATCTTTTGACGTATGCAGCTCGTATATGTATACGATGCTATGTAACAAGACAGTGAAATTGATTCAAAATATAATAAAACTAATTACATACCCACAATACACTATAAAGCCTCCACAGCCACCATCCTGTGTATTTGTCTCCTTGGTCTACGAGTAGCCTTTGTCCCTTCAACATTTCTTATTCCATTAACGATTGACATGAAATGAATCTTGCCTAACTTAGTGGAGAATACCGACTTTGGATATATACATACAAACACACACACACACACACACACACACTTATATATGTTTAGAAAGGTAGACTCCTTCCTTTTCATTTTCTATTCATCTCTGTAAAATTTCAAAATCCATGAAAATAAACTCCTTCCTCTTACTTCAAAAATAAAATTACTCTAATCCGTTCGATATTAGCCAAAACTCTCAATTACAAATTTGTTTGTCATCGAATCTAGTTTTTTTTTGAAATTGACCGCGTTTGAATTGGTCAAGAATTGAGTGAGAAATCGTCTGATGAAAGTAAAGGGATAATAATGTTCATCATATTCAAAAAACAATTTCTCTCAATCCAAGCAAAATGGATCGACGCTGTAAGCATCGTTGAGATTGGAGGGAAGTATATGATTTTTGGGGAAGTTTCGGAGCGATTCAATGTCGACATTTGATGTTGGTCGAAAGCTAGGGCTTCGATTTATTTTTGATTTGAGTATCGATTGGATATTCAGGGTTTGGCGATGTGTTCACGGGGGCAAGGCACTTGACCAGGAAAAATTTGGTGGGATTTGATGATTAAAAGTTTCGTGCATTTGTGGGAGGCCGTGTATTTTTTTCTTTTCCATGGCTAAGGTCGTATTTTGAGGCGGTTGATCGGAGGGCATGGTAGAGATGCTAATGTGATGAGCTTGATTTGTGTAATTTTTTGGTGGTGGGTGGATTGTCGTCAGATATCCGCGGTCGCATGTGCACGTGCATGGTTGGGTGTGCATATTTGAACGTTTACAGGGATGGAGGAACATTTAAAAAGAAGAGACTGTTTCTTTCGGTGTGGGTATGTGCTTGTTGGGCCTGGGCACATTTTATTTGTGGTGAGAAACCTTTGAAAATTTATTTTAATTATTATATAAACCGATTTGTTAGTCGGAAATTTGATTATCTTGCTCATATTAAACCAAATTGACACATGGATTTTTATGTTAAACTCGTATGGATGAGTATAATATTTTAGCGTAACTTGTTGGTAGCTTTGGATATGTAAAAATTTGTGACATGTTTAAACTGATAGAATTTAAATTACGTTATTTCAATTAACAACATCGTTTAATTTTATATAACTTAATTATTAATATTTATTTTGCAAATTAAATTACAATTGAGCTAAACTGGATCGAATATGATAATTGGAAATTGGTTTAGTGGAATAAAGCATCGTTCCACTAATTAAATAAATTTTCACATTTAATTGGCATAATAAATTCGCATTTTGCTATTTTATAGTTTTGGAAATCTAATCATATTATATGTCGTAAATTGATATGCCACTTTAGGTAAGTAATATGTTAACCAATAACCATTAAGTATTAAATTATTTATATAGTCATTAATTATGTGAATATCAGTTATTAACTTAGAAAGTTAACTTTGAATGAGATGGTAGCTTGTATAAGTACCAGGGTAATCGTTAAGCCTCCTTCAATTCTAAAAGTTAAAAATTATTTTGAAAGTTATTTTGAGAATAATTATTAGTTAGTAATAAGATTTGTAAAAAAGTAATAGTTATTTACTAATAATGTTTTAAAGATAATTAATAGTGGAAAATAGTCCTAAGGACAAACATTGGAAAAAAATTAGGCTGAAGGACAATAAGTTTCATTTTCTAGATAAATGATACACTTTGAAAAAATTAGGCTGAAGGGCAATGCTAAATATAACTAACATTTTGTATAGTGTAAAACTGAATATAATGCTAGTTATAACTAACATTTTATATAGTGTAAAAACTGAATATACTGATAGTTACAACTAACATTGTCCTTTAACCTAATTTTTTTCAAAGTTTATCCTTTAGCCAAAAAATGAAACTTGGTGTCCTTCAGCCTAATTTTTTTTAAAGTTTGTCCTTACGCCTAATTCCCTCAAATTATTAATTATTTTTAATAATGATTTAAGTTAATTATTTTATTAATACTGATTCTTAAAAGTTATTTATTAATGTTATTTAAGGATGTTTAATTATAATTCAAAAACTATTTAGTTATGTTTAAAAATATTTTAATTATATTTGAATTATTTATTAAAGTGATTAACTATACTTTAATTTTTAACTTAGGTTAATTAATTATATTGATTTAAATCATTTAATGATATTTATAGATTAATTAATTATCATATTAATATTAGTTAAAGTTAATTAATTATTATTTTTAATAATGTTTTAAAGTTAATTAATTATTATATTAATATTGTTTTGAAGTTAACTTATTAATACAACAATAGTGCTTAAAATTAATTTAATATATTATTAAAGAGATTCTAAAGTTCTTATTTTATAAGATTGATTAAAATGAAATAAAAGGATGTTTAAATAATAACTTATTATTTAAAGCTATTTAAAATAATTTATGGTTTATCGAGGGAATCTTACCAATTTTAAAGTTAGTAAATAAATTGTTTGAATATGGGAAGAGCTTTATTAATGGTTTTGGATATTTATAAAAGAATTTATAAATAAGTTTTAAAGATCTGAAGAGGAGAAGTTTTATAAACAGGATTTGAGATTTATTAAGAATGTTTTATAAAGGGATTGGATATTTATAAAGAAACTTTATAAATAGATTTAGAGATATTTATGAAATAAATAAGTTTTGGAAATAAATGATTGATTATCATGGCGTAAATCAAAGGGCAGAGATTGCCTATAGTTTACTATCGATTCCCTGGGATAGCGATGTAACCATTGTGTAAGCTGCGATCCATAGTCGATATTGAGCGGCACTTTCCATATCTATTTTTAGGAGTTTTCAAGTTTCTAAGTTTTGGAAGTGAAATGGTTTGTGAATACTGGTATAAGTATATGGTTATATTTTCTTAGTATCGAAATACAGTGTTTTGTGAATATACTTATCCAGTTGAGATAAGTATATGGACGTGATTTCTATAATATCTAAAATGTGAATTTTAAAATAATGGAAACTTAATTAAACGAGGCTTAGTGATTTCCATCGGAAATGTGAACTTTTTTGTGAATGTATGTTTATTTGATAGTTCCTAAAGAACCAGTATTGAGCGTTTCGAAAACCGGCATTTATAGAGCACCCGAAAGCGGAAGAGTTTACTCGTAAGAGATGACTCGAATCCGTAGCCACTCTAAAAGCCATACACGATTCTATGGAGGAGATTCGTGATATATTAAGATATTAGGATCCATGTGTGATTCCAAGACCCATTGGGGTATAGGAATCCATGTGCGATTCCAGGATCTAATTGAGATATGGGAATCTATGTGTGATTCTAAGACCGGTTGGGCTATTGGAATCCATGTGGGGTTCTATGATCTATTTGATGGTGGTGCATGAGATGGAATGCCGGACGTAGCCTCATTAGCAGGAATGGCTAAAACCAGAGATAGGAGGCATAGCCAATAAGGTTGGCAAACCCATAGGGTGTAGTTGGCTCCTCCTAGATGTTTCTTACAGTTGTTATGCATGCATGAGGCGATTTACTCGGTCTTAGCGAGATCAGCTATGTTTTTCCTATGGTACATCACTTGGGATGTAAGCTACTTCGGAAGAATATCTCTGATTCTTGTGCAGGAGGACCGTTCTCGAAGTACTGATGGCACCTCCATGGAATTCCTACACAATCAGCGAATGTGCCTTATTGGTTTTTGATTATTTACCTAGTATTGTTGTGATGTACACTCACAAGCATCACAACTACTTATTATTATTGTTTTCACCCTTAGACATTATTATAATATTACTAGATTTTTAGATATAAAAAAGGTTTTGGTTATCGTAAGGTAAAAACCCGTCCGTGTTTATGTGCGGCGTGGTATTATGAGATACCTTTGATTTTAAAAGGATTTTACAAGATATAATAAATAAAATTCCTTATGATTCGAGTTTCTTACACTGGTTTTGCCAGACTGACCCGAGCGTTGTTTTCCTTTAGATCGAGCATATTTCCTGGTTTAGTTAGATGTTTGGAGCTTCAGGAGACGAGCGGAGGCCTGGAGACATATTCACGTACATGGTTATTTTTCCGTTGCATTCATTGTTGTATTTATCAACAATTGTAGGGATAGGTTGTTATAACTGTCCAGGATGAAATAGTTTAGTATACTCTGATCGATATCTGCATATGTATATATATTATAGTTTTGTGTGTAATGATTTGTTTTATATTATAGATCATTCATTCCACTATGAGATTATATGTTATTATTTTTCTTCTTATCTTCTTCTTTTTCTCTTTTTCCCCCCAACTATCCACCTTTCTGTTCAATTTGAGTGAGTCATGTGTGGTTTATTGGCTGCTTAAACTATATGGAAAAATGGATCTTTACATGCTTTATGTCTGGACTAAATGTAGATTTTGACCCTATTCTTGGTGCTTCCATGGCCTTCGCCTCTTTACGAACGTAGATCTTGAGTTGTCATTACCAACCTTCCTCATAACATCGGCCTTCCATTACCGTCCTCTTTCAACAAACCCAGGAATGACTTTAGGTCCCTTAATGTTATCTTCGCGGTTCTTGAACTCTCCTTCGATATCCCTAATGTAGACTTTGGGTTTGATGATTCCCAAAATGGGAATGATAAATGGGGGGTGATGCAATCGACCTTCTGGTCAAATACGGATCGACAACTTTATTTCAGTGAGATGATTCCAGGAAATATTTACATTGAATGCACTTTGACGCTCAACAAAATCAAATTCTGACACTTTAATTTGAAAAACACATTCCTATGATCCCGTAAAGAAAAAAATCTTGTCATTCTAGACAACAGTTCCATTATTGTGCATTATATGATAATGGGTATAACCTAACACACAGTTTCATAACATGACCGAGCTTGTTTGTTAACACGAGCAGGTTACCAACATAGAGTTGTTGCATACATCGTGCCATGGACACGTGACACATACTACATAGATTGACACATTGCACTACCTCGATCAACATACAAAATCCAATTTGTCAACATATGTTGACATCCATTGGACTCTATATATAAACTACATGGGTTTTAATCCAAGTAAAGCGTTGGGATAAATCAAAACTGACAACCTTCACTATCAAGTTTTCAGTATAAAATAGCTGACCTAAGACGGTCTCCTTGTCTTCATACCGGTGTTAGCCTTTCCACACCTCTCAAAGCAGGTTCATCCTCCACTCTATCATCTACTTCTACGTTGTCAAGGGTGAGGCGTTCACTACCCAAGAACTTCAACTCCAAGCTCTCCCTATAATAGGACTTCATGGCCCTTTCATCCTAGAGGATGGCCAACATGTTCTTATGATCTTAGATAACCCTCTAGATGCTACGCCTTAAGAGCTCACCATGGCAGAACTATAAAGAGTTTTTCAGTGGTATGGAATTCCCAAAGAAGAAATTCTTCTTCCAAAATCCCACCAAAGTGCTCACCTTCGTCCGGTAAGTTAAACCACATGCAATCGATACATGTCTCTTTTTGGAGCCATGCCTCCCTTCAATGAATTCCTAAAGTTCGTTCTCCAGCCTCTTGGGCTAGGTCTATCTTTAAATGGATACTTCCTCATAATTTCTTTACATCATCTTCTTGATGCATCTAGGCAGGCTACCAAACTTCAGAGCTAATCTTATTACTTAATTTCAAGAGAAGGAAGGAGACCCCATTTTTAATGATAATTGAAGCTTTCAACCAATATAAGGTTGTCGAGAGTCTTCACAATAAAAGAAATAATTTCAAGGACCAGTAATTCATCATCCTATACCCTAAAGGCTTCAATCGATATTGGCTTTCCTAAGGTAAGTAATTTTATCTAGCTATTTCATCACATCTTGGCTACTTCCACCCAAGCGATTAACTTTTCTTCTACAATTCTCATAGTTATTCCTCATCGAACGCCAAATCCTGCTCTAGTAGAGACTCTTTGATTTTTTGAAAGGAAATCTAGATCTAAGCTATACCTCATGTCTCCTCACCAATGCTCACATGTGCCAGTTTCAGCATCTTTACAATGGCAATGGCATTCAACCGAATCCATTTCCTCCTAGGGTAGGCCTAGTTTCTTATGGTCCTTTGGGTTGTCATGGGGTCTTCATGTAAACTAAAGAGATTCCTACCTCCTACAACGAAGAATCTAAAGAAGCGAAGGATCAAGAAGTTGATAAAGATCTCATAATAGACAAGGGGGAGAAGGAGACGATAATATGGACGAGGGAGAAATGGGATAAGAAAATAATATAGACAATGAAAGTGCTCATGGAAAAAGAGGAGAAGATAAAGACTAAGGCACCAGTGGAAACGAATTGTTCGATGAAACATTACTTGAAGTCACCAGAGAACTTCACCTCCCAAGCTGAAGTGAATTATTATCAAGACCTCCCAAGTATGGCCAAACAATGTCAAAACCGATTGGAGAGTCAACCCCTTCAAGGGTGGGTGACAACATCTTTGTCTCTCTAAGCGATATTATAAGCTTCCACGACTTCACTCCCAAAAATATAAACTTTGAAGATATTTTGCATCTAGTCCTCTTGATTTCAATTTTCCATCAATTGACCTACCCATGCCTGCCGAGGGGAAAGAAACTCCATCCTTAGAATCCTACAAGCATAATCCATAGGCTACTTAAGATGCAACAACAATTTACATAATTCTGGGACCACAAATACGGTCACCATGCAATTGTTCTTAATACAATGAACTGATTCTAATAATATCCTTTTTCTTTTTAGGTAAATTGTGGGAAAATAGTCGACTTGAAAGACTTTACAATCGCACTGGTTAATATTGCTCCCAAAATCTAGGAAGCTTCTACCCCCACTGCGAACTTATTGTGAGTCTGAGAGTGAAATGTTGAGGAGGAAGGACAATGAATGATGCGAGCCCAAAGAAAGACAATGCCATCGTGATGAACAAAGGGAACCACACGATTGCTCTGAGCACGACTATTATTCCCACCATCAAGAGCACCCACCTTCCCAGTGTTCTTGATTCCGCCTATCTTCCCATCTCGATTTTTCACCATCTTCTTGACCTCATACTATCATAATCACCGAGAAACTTAAGGTTTTGAACATAACTCCCCAACCAATCAGAATGTATCAAGCCTTATTCTTTTCATCGATCATATAGGGCTATAAAGAAGCATCGATGAGCCATATTATTCCTCCTCCTTTCCCCCGAACACCAGCCTTTTGCCCATATCACAAAGATGCAGGAGGATCTCCCCGACTTATACCCTAAGTGGGTTAAATTTGACTGTGATGTTAAAGAACTTCGCAAGATCTACATGGCTGATGGCATTAATGTGGACAATAGGGTTGTAGAGTTATTCTTTCAATGGAAATGGCTAGCTAAGGGCATTTCGGTTGTCAATCTTGCCAACTAGTTAATAACCGTAGCTTCAACATTGAGAGAGTCAACCATGATCGTGTATACGAAGACTACAAGGAAGAGATGTTCAGGCATAAGAAGGAGAATGAAGCGAAAGAATGGCCACCAAAGTGGCCCAGAAAAAACTTGTTGAAGAGACTGCCATCCACAAATCTAAATGCACAATTCTCAATAACCAATTGAGATCTGCCCATGTTCCTAGTGATAGGCTCACGAAAGAAATTAATATTCAAGAGGCCTAAGTCTACCCTTCAAACCAAGATAGACAATCTCAAGGCAGACCTCAAGGCTAAAAAAATTACTGGACTAGGCTCAAGAGATTGCATAGACCTATGTAAAAGAAGTAACCGATTTATAAGCTAGGCTGGTCGATTCAAAGAAAATGATTACTAGTCTTAAGGTCAGAATAACCTAGTCCGAGGAAGATTTTGCAGCCACTACCTTTAATTCTTTGCTAATTTATTTGAGGCAAAGCATCTCAAATGTCTAGGACATGGCTACCCCTTACATTGGCCGAGGCCGAGAAGGAAACTATAAGAAGGGCTAGAGAGTCTAGAAATGAATTTGATGAAGAGAAGCTAGAAGAGGGAGATTCTAGATAAGGAAGATCTAACAACCCTATAAAAGGGCATGAAAATCAAAGCAGCAGAAGCTGCAGCTTAAGAAAAGGTGTCTACTAAGACTCTCGTCACTCCCGTCGATACCAATTCTTTGGATCGCATGGATGACACCACTCTTAGAAAAAAAATCTCAAGTAAAAATGATCCCTTTATCGATGAACGGTCTTGAGGCCATTGTCATTGAAACACCTACTTCTACTGCTCCTACCGTAGAAAGCTATAACCTAGAGGACCCTGCTTTCATTCCAGCAGTGATTTCCTCTCTCTTCCTCCACTTTCCAAAGCACTTGAAGAAAGAGAAATTGCCAAGTCGCCTTTAAAATAAACTTCACCTTCAGGAGGTTTATTTTTGACATCTTTAGTCTTTGAGCATATAAAAATCTCTCTCGAAGACATCATTAATCTCTATTATTCTATTTGTCGACTTATATGTCAACTTCTATTGTTTCCACCTCTACCACCAGTCACTCTTGCTTCAAAATCTAGTGTTATCACAAGTAGTCTTTGAGAATATTCAAATTAATATGAATTAATTTGAAAAAGATTTGATTAAACAGTTTTTATGTAAGAAAGTATGATTTTACTAAAAGCACACCCCAATAATGTATATAAATTCATATACAAATCCTAATGAATAGTTTCTGATGTAAGATAATATATTTTAAAAAATAAATATGACTTATATACAATTTTTAGTGATTTTTATGATTTGATTGGAAGGGACTAGAAATATAGTGTTTAAAAGTAAGAAATTGAGTTTATATTAAAATATATGGTACAAATGTATTAAAAGATCATGTAAAAATGTTTATAAATTCTCTTATGTTATTTCGGGTATGAAATACAATTTATTTTTAAACTATATTTATTTATAGTCATATTTTGAGTTATATATTTGGAAAGGTACACCTATATTTTTGGAAAAGTAGTTCCATAAACATTGATTTCTAGAGTGATTTCAAAAAGATTTTGATGCGAACTTCTTGATGAATTTGAAGTAGAGAATCATACTTGCATTTAGGAGAAAACAGACACGGACCGGTTAAAAACAAGCGAGGTATCAAAGAAATGAAAACTAAAAAATACAAGTGCAGAAATTACATAGGATTTACTCATGGCCTGACACTTACCAGAGCTCGACCAATGGAAAAAACAGAGGTCAGACGAGCTTTTTTAGTGTAGTAATCCTACACCTGTAAGGCTAAATTATATATATATATATATATATTTAACTATATCGATTTTGGGTTTTTCCTTTGGGGTTTGGGCAATGTTTAAGTGACGTTTTGAAGTGGATTCCTGACCTTATTGAATTGGAATGCTTTGGACGTATATATGGATGAATGTGTGAACATATGTAATATATATATTTATATGTATGTGTATATAATTGACCGTTATTGATATTATTGTTTCTCTGTTGATTTTGAGACCTCTATTGGTTATCTCGGTAATATGATCACTTAGTATATACAGAAAATTTGAGATGCGTGTTATTGTACGAATATGGGTCCGTAAGCCATGTATGTAACTACATCCATTCAGTGATTCAACCTTGTGTTAATGTAATAGGGTACACCCAACTTTGTATATGTGTTAGACCATATCATCGATCATTGTCAATGTATTGAATGAGACCTTGTTTCATGGAGTTAGCCACATGTTATTATACTACTTGACTGACTTGTTAAATGCTGGTGATATAGGAGCGAGCTGTGATTGTTTGCCATGGTTATCTTGGTATTATTTGGGAACGACTAGTGTACATAGTAATATAGATGCACATCACTCACTAGACTATAGTCCAAACTTCTTCAAATATATTTTCCTTTTATTTCATCATTAGGTTGATGAAAACTGGTGTATTTTATCGAATGATGCTGGATAGTGCAGGTGACGAAGGCTTTACTTATATATATAAATCGGTATATAAATAATCACCTAACGTTGATATTGTGTGTGTACTAGACTTGGATTGGATTTGACTATTTGACTTCGTATACTTGTTGAATCTATTGGGTTAAAATAATATGATATTTGATATAATATGTGTTATTACCTTCCGCTGTGAGTTAGAAAGAGGTAGAAAATTTTATCATTTTGTTTTATCTCTTGTTATTTTAATCCAAACAACACATTGTTTTTGGCTTACTGTGAGTTATGCTAAATCGAAAGGTCGAAAATGGTGGGTTGTTACATCGAACATCGACAGAAAAAGGCCACCAAATCTCTATGCTAATTTCTCCTTCACCCTAATTTTTCCATTTTTTTACAATTACATAACCTTGAGTGCTAACAAGTCCCCAATACACCAACATATTGACTAATCTAACTAATTCACCCCAAACAATTTCAACTTTTTAGGTTGCATAATCCAATCAAATTTCAATTGAAAGTATTAGTAAATTTTTTAGTTAATTTTTAAATCAAAATCTTTGATTTTCAAATTTATTTTTCACCAAAACTAGCATGCTTCAAAAACCATAAAATTCCTATTAACTTTGACAAACGTCTATTGACAAAAATCATAATGCACATTTTCCCTACTTTTTATTCAAAATAATTTTCAAAAAAGTTTTAATTTAAACATTTCATACCAAGTCATTTCATAGGAAATCATAATCAATTTATTTTCTTCAAAATACCAAACATCCAATACTTTCATCTTTTTAGAAAACATCTCAAATAGTTCAACACTTAAATTAAAGTAGATTGAAAAAAAAATTAATTTACATAAGCACAACCACATCCTACAATCTAACAATATCTTAAGTGCATAATTTTTGGCTCTACTCCTACTAAATGGTTAACTCAAATCTGTCCTGCAATATGGTATCCAACTCCAATGAAGGATCATTATAGCTATTTACTTTAAGTCAAACAAAATTTCTACATCTATTTCCTATATAAGAATAGGATTTCCAACTTAACCAAGGGGGTTTAATGTAAATTTTAAGAGTCCTTCTTTTAAGGCCCTACATTACACCTTATAAACGCTGCATTTATTGTAGCTATGCTCGAGTCTCGATACTTGATTAAGTTCCCATTTAGTTCTTTCCACCCAAACTTTATAAATCTTGACATAATTTTGAAAAATACAAAGTAGGCAGAGGGGTGGGAACTACGCCATATGCTTAAGACGTAAGTCCTCCTTTGAGGTTATGTATAGTCTGCTGTTTGGACCAAAAATGATACAAACACCCAATCAAGCAAAAATGAAAGTTATAATAGAAAAGAGAGCAAAAGGAAGAAAATAATACATAACTATAATAGTAGTTCAGCAAATATTCCGGCATATGTCTAATTAATAATTTTCTATTAATTGTATATTGCTCTAACAAAGTATATTTTACAACTCAATTGCTTACAACTCTGGCATTAGTTATATAGCCTTTAATTCAGAATAGATCATCTCAACCCGTATGGATTTGGAGTTGTTTAGGAAGGATTCTCTTTAAAGTGCACCCCTTCTTTATTTCTAGACAAAACACGCTGTTGAAATCCCTCAAAAACTCTCAACCACATTCTTTATGTCCAACATGAAGTCCAGGAAAAATATTATAGTCTAACTCATCGCTTGCACCTTAGCTTAGTACCAAGTTGTATTCCTTAATTCTGCATCGACTCATGAGGCCTCTTGTCTTATGCCATTCCTTTGCATTACCTTTCAAATTTCAACTAGGTTTGATCATGCGTCACATTTTCAACTCAGGTCCAAGTTGAAAACGCCGAGTGAAAGGTAGGGCCGAGTCATAATGGCTGAGTTGTGATACCATGTCCACTTTTAGAAATCTTTTATGCACTTCTTTACTTTGTTGTTTCGTGGTGTTTCTAAGTCTTTAGAGAGTAAACAAAGAAAAGAACGAATAATTTTTATTATGGTTGGTAAATACTCTAGCCTACTTAATCATTTCCTTTTAATGGTGCTTTACTCCTCAAAGTATATTTTAGAACTTGATTGCTAAGAACTCAGGTATGAATTATACATCCATTAGTATAGAATGGATTATTTCAATTCGTATTGATTCAAAGTTGCTTCAAAAGGATACTATTTAAAGTGCATCCTTTCCTCTATTTATAGACAAAAGCCACCATTGAAATTGTTTGAAAAATCTCAACCATGTTCTACACATCCAGCACGAAGTCTAGACAAAAGGTTTTAGTCTGATTCATCTCTTAGACCAAAAATTGGTACCAAGTTGTATTCCTCAACTAAACATAGAGTCATGAGGCCTCTTGACTTGTGTCATTCCTTTGCTTTTCTTTGCCTCGCCTTCCAATCTTCAAGTAGGTTTGGTATAATACCTAAAAAATTTGAGGAACACTTTTATTAAGTACTAAAAGCATGATAATAATTAAAATTTATGGAAATATACTAATTTAAAGAGGAGCAAATGGACATTTTTAATACTTTGGAATTTGATAATGACACCAGCATCATTGTGATCTTCTCGTTTTTTCATTCGCGTAGTATAATGGATTGTCTCATTTGGAGTCTGTGTGGAGAAGTTATGATCGAAATCATCATCGAGTCAAGTAGGTGCCAAAGGATTTGAGTTTGAATTTTGAAATTGGGTAGACATCTGGTTTGTCCCTCCATCTATCGAAGAAAGAAATATATACAGCCATTTTTGAAGCCACCCACCCTTACCATTTTCTTCTTCCCCTATCTTTCTCTAAAACCATTACCAATCAGACTCGAATATCTCACTAAAAACACCACTAAATCTAATGAAATCAAAAGCATCATGAAGCTAGCGGACATGGCTATGTATCAGTATTAATTTGGAGGTAGAAATCTAAAGAAAGGAGATGCAGCAGCTGGACAGTGAGGATTTAGTCAAGAATAAGCAGTTTGGTAATTGATCTAGGCTTTCCTCCTTGTATAACACATTTTTGATGCCATAAGATGATTTACAGGCTACAGTTGTGTAGATAATCATGTGTAAATTATTATAATTTGGAATTAATGGGGAATTGGGAGGGATTTGACTAATAATAATGCTTAGAAACTAGATTTACTAATAATTCGGCAATTTTGTAAATTTATAGCAAATTTGGCGAAATAAATGACAAAAATCCGACTTCGAAACCTAGGCCTAGGGTATAGGCACTTTCTTCGATGATCAAAGGTGAAGCGGTGGCAGTCAAAAGTGGAAACAACGAAGAAATAATGGGAATGCCGAAGCCTAAAATCTTTAGAAATAATGTACACTGGTGCACTGGTCTATGCCAAGTAGTCCACCGATGCACTAAATTCCTATTAGTTTAAACCGCAGCTATAAAGGCCAATATAAATAATTAATGAACGATTCGACACTTGTTTTCACTTATGTTCTGCAATGCGATTTGAGGGATGTAACGACCCGTAATTTACGATAGTTAAATTTTGTTAATTTAATAAGTTTGGTAATTTAATTCGAAAAGTAAATAAATAAATCTGCAATTTAATAATGAAATCACTAAAATAAGGGTAATAAGGTTAATACAAGTTAATAAATAACTAATTTGGTGCAAAACCAATTAATTGAAACAATTGTAAGACTATAACTGATTGTAATTAATAAATAAGGAAATTAATTCAAAGTTATATTAATTGACGAAATAATACGTAATAAGCTGTAATTTTGGAAAAATCAATATTAGATAATTAATTGTAATAATTGTTGGTTGATAATAAAGTATGAATAGGATAATGGTTGCTTGAATAAAAAGAATGAAAATCAAGATTTATTAATTTAAATATTATAATTGGATTATTTGGAATTAAATGAAAATTAATATTTAAATATTATGTAAATAGGAATTAAGATAAAATTAGGAAATATTAATGTACCATGTTATAAACTAATGTTAATTTTGTCCTTATTGGAATAAAAGACTTGAATAACAAGGTTTAAAAGTTAATAAATGGATTTTGGAATTTTAAATTTATAAATTTCTGAAATTAATGAAATTGAAATTAAACGCTGAAATTGAGGAATTAATCAATTTTAAATTGACAGCTAAATTTTTTTAAATTATCTGAGAATGGTTAAGAAATCAAAATAGATAGAAGTTGTAAGTTGTTAAAATTCAAATTGAAAAGTGATTAATTAATTTAATATTAATTTATTTAATTAACTAGAAAATAAACATTTTGGTCACTGACTCGGATTTCGACGAAATCAGTGTCATCAGATCTGTAATGGTGAATTATTGTAGTATTTCAAGTTTCGTAGCGATCGGGCTTGTCGTTTGATCGTACGGACTCGAAACGCCTAGAAATCAATTTAGTTGAAATCAATTGAAATCAATTTGAAATAACTTGATTTTAGTATAACTTCTTAATACAATGGAATTTAGACTTGAAACCTGTTCCATTGCGTTTAAAATATTTAAAAACGTTGATTTGATATGTGGGTTGACTCAATTTCATTAAGGAGTCAGAACGGGCCTTTTAGGCCATTTATCGTTCAACTTTTAATCCAAATCAATCCGGTCCATTCTAATTGCATTTTTGCATATATAGACCTCCTTATAAAACCTAGGCTATTTCTTATGTTTATTTTTCTACACGAGCAATTCCAATTGCTCCTCTTTCTTAATGGCAGACAAACTCTAAATTTTATAGTCAATTGCAAAACAAAAATTTCTACTTCAAAATTCAAAATCCTCAATACATATCAAATTATATATCGATTCGAAGCTCTCGATGAGCGCATCTCAGATCTGTAATTCGTTTTCCAGTTAGAACCACCATTTATCCAGAATTCGATGGATTAGCCCCAGCCGTCCAATGTCGTCGTGATCATCATCGATAGATCGATGATTGGAGGGTACTGTCGTGTGGAGAGTTGAAGGGGGAATTCATTGGAGAGGTTCGCTGGTCAAATCAACGGCTAGATTGGCTTCAAAAATTGATTAGGTTTTTCATATTTTTGTGGCGGTTGATGAATTCAGGCGCCAAGTTGATTCAGTCGCGGCGTTCTGGGGAGTCGTGTAGGTAAGCAGGCACGCGGGGAGTGGCGTGGCTGCGTTGGATTAAATTGGCGATCAAAGCGATGGTCATGACGGCGTCTCCAGTCAATGTCGCGTGATAGGGTTTCTGAGTGAAGGAGGAACCGCGGTGACGTTGCTGCGTAATTGGGTATTTTTTTTATCTATCGAAATTTAAGTTCTGAAATGTTCTAAACGCTATAACTTTCACTGGTCGAATTCACGCGTGGTTTTCTACGCTAGGTTCTTATTGGAATTCCGGACATTTTGGCGCTGGTTTGGATGGATTCAGAGACTGTTCAAATTTTGCTTTTAAATTGATTTAAATTCAATTTAAATTCAAAAGGTGAGTGTTTTAACCCACTCACAATTTTTAAATTTCTTATGTTTGTTAAATTTAATTTATGTTGTGATTATGAATTTATTTATGACTGTTTTGTATATTTTAATCATCATCTCAGTTAATTGCATTTATTTAAATTAAATTGTTATTTAGTTTATTACTGAATATAACTGCCAGTTAAATACCTGTTATCTATTATCAGTTACATATTGATATTGATTGATTGTTTTGGATGGCGATTGTAATGGATGTGTGATTTTGATAATGGATAAATGGATGTTTTATTTTATATCTGCAAGTTCGTTATGGATTTATTTTTATTTATTCGGGATTGCGGTTTGAAATGATACACAACCATATTTTTGTTTTAAATTACGGATTGAAATGATAAATATCCGTATCACTTGACCATAGGATAGAAAATTATATACAAACACCGCGGTCTATATATAAAAATATTTTGAATGATTTTTATGGTTTTGTAAAGAAATATATGGGTTATATAAGTATCGATTTTAGATATTATATAATGTTATTTTATTATTGATTTTTAGCTATGTATAGGTTTGTTTTGAAATCTAAAATAAGGTAAACAATAAAGTTGATTGTTTTATAAAATATGATTAAGTGTCTGTTTAAATTATATTGTATATAGAGTTTATGATGACCTAAATAAAAATTAAAGTTGGAAGATAAATATGAAATTATTTGAATTAAATTATTTAATAATTATACTCGAATAAATTTGATTTGAAATTTAAATAAAATTGAGATTTTAAAGGGTATGATTTTTATAACTTGATTTTGGTTTAGAGTGATTTAAATAAATATCAAGTTGATTTAAATGAATATGCCAAGTCAAATAAATTGAAGAATATCCAGTTATTTGAAGTTTAAAGGTTTTTACTCAAATGATATTGGATTTATTTAGTAAACATTTCAAATCGAAATAATAGTAACTGAATTTGATATATATGGAACTATCAAGAATATTTTTGAAATGGTGGAATATTTAAAGCTTTGAAATATATGGAAATCGAAATGGTTTATTTGGGGGTTCAAATCTGTATTTGGAATTGATTTGTGAAAAAGCTATTTTATTTATAAAGTAATTTAATACTTAAGCCCTTTAAATGGGGTAGTTATGTTTCGAAGTTATTAGTTTCAAAGTATTATGATTTTAAAGTGTTAAACTTTAAGTGTTTCGATCTCGAAGTGTTATAACTTTGAAAGTGCTATGATTTGTGGAAAAGGGATATATTTGAAATATAATGATATTATATTGATATGGGTCTTTTTAAAAATGAATTCATATTGATATGGGTTTTAAAATGGAAATGATATCGTATTTATATGGTTTTGAAGTATAAACTATTTTGAAAAACCGTGGTGTTATAATAATGTTTGGTTGTTAAAGAGACCGTGATCGGAAGTTTTCATACCTCTGCCAACTCCGAAAACCGCTTTAACAACTGTGTACGCGGTGGAGATTCTAGAATGAAGTAGGATGGTGTTGGCGTTTCCTTTGAGGTATATACGTGGTCCCGACTCTCGTGAGTTGGCGTAAGGTGGCTAAAACAGGAGCGATCGACGGGCTAAGAAGGTAGCACCTTTGATTGGACACACTCCTTCGATACCATTCTATTACTTTGTAATTTTTTTAGAAGGGTGTGGCTCGAGGTGGGCAGTAGTAGCTGCTACGCGTTACCACCGGTCTGGAAGCGTAATTGGTATATCTACCCAGGCATTGCCTAGTTGTGCCATGTCACCTACCCTAGCATGCCTTGCACGAATTTGGTTTTCTCCCGTAGCCCGTGAAGTATTTAGGGTAGTCTCTCGATCTAGAGATACGCTAATACTGGATGGACTACTGAGACTATTTCGTGGTAAGGGCTATATGGGTAACCCCTTAACGCTATTTAAAAGTGAGTTTATTTTACTATTAGACATTATTATAATAGCGAAATATTACTACATAGTAAATAGTTTAACGAATCCTTAGGAGATGTGAATCCGGAGGATCTCTTAAGTTACTACACTCACGTTGACACTAGATAGGAGATGTCAAATCCCTTAAACATCTCTGACGTCGCTCCACTCATATTATTTACAGTTGATTTAACTCACATAAGATCTTTTAGTTTTGACTTGAGTGTTTTGTCTTTTTAAATCGTTCGGGTCAGTCTGAGCATTTCAGGGTTCGAAGACTTTATTTCTGAAGGGCGAACACAAAGATTGTATTACTATTATTTATAATATTATTCCACTATATTCATATTGTTCCGCTGCATTATTTTATTAATCTCTGGTATGTGTAACTCTGATATGTATTGTATATGTATAATCCAATGTTTTGTAAACAGCTTCATGAACTGTTTATTTGATTATTATATTTTATGGTTCCGCTGCAAGATTCTTTTTTGTTTCTTTCTACGCTTTTTCTTATTCACCCCAATAACTGTGACATCCTGAAAATTTGAGGCAATATCAATTTAATAATCTACATTAAAAATTAAATTGATTTGATAATATTTGTTAATAATATATGAATTGATTTAATAATCTTCATTTAAATAAATATTAAAACTGATAATTTATCTTTTAGAAGCTAATCAAATTGCCTTCTATTTATAATGTATATATCTGTATATATTGTAAATGGATAATCTTTGTTTTAAATTTAATAAATAGACATGTTTTCTAATTCTAATATTTTTGATAATTTAGAAATTTGATATTAAGCTATTTAATTAATGATCATATGATTTTAAATTACTCAAGATTTAAGTTTAGTTTGTTTAAAATAATTTTAGCTTACATTTAAATTTAGCAAAAGGGTTGTTTAATTTGTTTTAAAATTTAGCTTGATAAAAATAAGTAGTTTATTAGTAAAGAGATAAATTCTTTTATAAATCATTTTGACTTAATAATGAGCTCTATTAATAATGTAAATCTTTACAAATGGATTTTAAATAAAATTGTTATTTCAACTTTAATTATATATATGTGTGTTTGAATGAAAGTTATGATTTGGAAAAAAAAAAAAAAAGGTTTCAAAATGTTTAAATTAAAAATAAACATTATTAATATTAATATAAGTATAAAATAAAATAATAATAAGTAATCAAATATTTGTTATTCTATGTTTAAAAATAAAAAAAAAATAAAAGTAAACACACATGTTAGAAATAGAACTAAATACTTAGACTAAATTCCTAGCAAAGGCTAAAACAACTTTAAATATTTGGACATAAGTAAAAACATACCCAGGCAAGTAAAGAAATAAATAAATGCAAAGTTAAGAACAAAGTAAAATAAATAACTTTGTATCTAAAGAATGAAAGCAAATCAGGTGTATATGTGTAGCTGTAAGAAGTTGGAAAGCAAGAACAAAGAAAGAAAAAAAAAATTTGCAGGTAGCTTACAAATTAAGATGCAGGCAAGAATAGAAAGAAAAAAAAAGAGACGAGTATGCAAAACATAATAAAATATCTAAGCATAAAATTTGGTAAATTGAGATACAAAGTACATTAGCATTAATGACACCAATTCTTAGCTGCTAACAACAGTCATATTTCAGCCTCCTAATACAAATATCTTGCCTGATAAAACAAATTCTTGTACCTGTAAAGAAATTGTTTGTCTCAGATGCCACCATCCCCTATAAGCTTCTTTTTATACATGCTTTCTTATTCAGTTCGTTCAACATAGCATAGCATAGCAAACATTTATATTTTTATAACTGAAGCTTTGTATAACAATAATACATCAATGCAAACAAGATGAATCTAACAGAAAGATCAAAGAAAAAATATTTTACAACAGTTCCAGTTTTAAAGTATAAGCTATTTCAATACCCAAGGTGCTCTGTTCATTCTTTCAAAGGCAAGGTGAGTAACATCATTTTCTTTAAATCTAAGAATGAATATGGTTATATGCTTTTTGTGATAAAATGTTGTGGTATGTATATATGTAAATGAATCTGCTGGTGCATGTTTATGTTCATTTAAACATTCTCTGTTTAGTTTCCAGTTTTCTTGTTTTAGATTTAAATTAATAATTCTCTTCAGTTAATTGTTATTAGGACTTAGTTACAAACAAAGGCTGTTTGATTTATTATGCATTTATGTTTAGAAGCTTGATTTAGTTAAATTCCAAGTCTGAGTGTCTCAGGGAGCTAAAAACAACAGTTTTGATAAACAATGTAAAATCTCAAACTTGTAATTTAGAGATCCAGTATTAAAAATTTGGAAACAACAACTATAATATGATTTTTGAACTAAACATCATAATTTTTAGTTTGGGTTTTAGGGAGTAGTTCTGGTTTGAATGAAATATGAGAGTATGGGTTTTTTTTCTGGTGATCAAGTGGACTGGAGGGGTCGGGATTCTTCAGGCCGATGGAGTAGCGATCGATGATGCTAGGAAAAATGGGTGGTGGTGATGAAGTTCACCAAGGAAGATGCGACAGTGGGTTTTCCTCTAGAACCCTAAACTTTGCCGTTCTTTGAAGAATCGATCGCCACGGCCGAAGTAGGTGATCGAGTGCAGAGACGTTTGGGGTGGTGATAGTTGGGTTGTAGTCGAAGAAGAGGCCGAAGTTATAGACCCTCATATGGTCGGAGGGTGGAGAACTCGATGATGACAGGTTTTGAGGTGGGAAGGTGTTGGTGTTTCCAGGTTTTAGAGGGAAGGTTTGTTTTTGTTTCGAGCTGGTGGCTAGCTTCTGGTGGTCGTGATCGGATCTGGAGGTGACTGGCGTCGTGTGGGAGTGCCAGTAGATGGCCGGAGTTGGCTGGGGCCACGGTTCACATGCACCGTGCCATTGAAGTTCGGTTGAGCTTTGGGTGTGTGTGCAGAGGGTTGAACTTAGGAAATACTCGAGTCACTCGAGTAGGTGACTCGAAGCAAGGTGATGGAGAACTCGAAGCATTGAAGTGGGTTGGAAATTGAGATGGTTCCAGATTTTGAACTGTCACGGTTTTAGTGTGCAGGGTTTTTAGGGCTCGGGGAAGTCTCGGGTCATTTGCATTGTTTACTCGAAGCAGGGAGGTAATTGACCCGAAGCACTTTGCTTTGGTCTCAGGTGTGTGTTGAAGTGCTACAGATTGTATAAACTACCTGTAATTTTAAATTTAAACCAAATTTAAAGCAAAATTAATTGTAAGTTTGTTGTAATCATGATGTATTTGAATTTAAGTTTATCAATTAAGATTCAACAAATGTAAATCTAATTTGATGTATGAATTCAAAGTTATATTTTGAATCCGAATGAAGTTTTAAATATTTAAATGAGTTTCAAGTGTAAAACCTGATAGTTTCCAGATTTTAAAATTTGACCTGAAACAAAAGTGTTGCAGCAGTTAAATTCGATTTTTTTTAAAGGTAGTGATTCAAATGGATATATGAATCTTAAAGTTTAAAATGGATTTGGATTTAAAAATCGAGTTTCTAATTCTACTTGTTAAAAAAAAGAGTTTAAATCGAAGTTTTAAATCAAGATAAATTGAGGGAATTCAAGTTTACTTAGAATCCAAATCTGAAAGCTTAAATCAGTTTAAATATGAATGTTTTGAAAATAAGTTCAAATAAAATAGTTTTGAAAAGTAATTTTGTTTCAATAAAATTAATTAACTTGATTTTCAGAATTCTTTGATTAAAGATTTTTGAATGAAAAGTAAATAAATTGTTTAGCTTGAGATTTGCAAGTTAAAATATTTATGTATTTTGGAAATTTAAATTTGAATTAAGATTCAAGTAGTTTAATTTAAACGATTTTCTTATATAAGTTCATATGTAAATAATAAATGTCATTTACATTTATTTAAAAGATTTTAAATTGAATTTAAATTATAATCATTTTGGATCTTCAACTCAAATGATATTTGAATTTAAATTCAAAATGTAATGTTAACGAAGTCATTAATAAAGAAATAAATTATCTTAAGAATAATAGGGTAATTAAGGAATGACTTATGTATTTAAGTTAATAATTTAAATTGATTTATAACTAAAGATCAATTAGGAAGTAAATTAAGAAATGTTATTAGTTAATGTAGACAATTAACTAAGGATTATTAATTAATATATATGATTAATTTTGGATAATTAATTAAATTAATTAGATAATCTATTGTAAATTTTTAAATGTAATTACTTGATAAAAATAATTAAGAGATTAATTACTTATGGTAACTAATTTTGATAAGATGATTAATTTAAGTTAATTAATTTATTTTAATTAATTTAAGAAAATCATTTGATGAATTGATATGTATAATTACTTAGTGTATTCAATGGAGCATAATTACTTAAGGAAGTAATTAATGATAATTACTGAATGTAACCAGTGGAAGATAGTGTGTTAATAAAGTAACTTGGATAATTACTTTTGTAATTAATCAAGGGATTAATTAATGGAAATAATTAATTATGGGATAATTAAGTTATTAATGTGAGTATTTAAGGGTAGTTAATTACTGGTTGATATTAATCAAGGATGATTAATAAATGTGTTTAAATTAAAGATTAATTGCTTAATGTAATTAATTTAAATAAAGTAATTTAAATTAAATCTAAATTTAAGATCGTTAATTAATATAATTAATGGTGTAATTAAGAATTGGTCAATTAAGAAATAATTAATAATGTGGTGATTAATTAAGGAGAAATGTAATTAGTTATATTTAATTAATATAAATGAAGTAATTAAATGTTAATTACTATAAATGATTTAGGATAATTAATTTGTGCAATTAATTAAAGACTAATTACCTATTGTAATTAGAGATTAATTAATCAAGGGTGTCTAACCAAGATGATATCTGGAGGATGATTAATTAATTTAATGGATGACTGTATAAGCAGGATTTATAGATGAAGTAATTAATTCAATTTACTTTAAATTGATTAGAGATAGAAGTAGTTAATTTAATCATTTAAATTAATTACAAATGGTATGATTATAAATCATTGCTTATGGATGAATGATATTGGTATTTCATTTGATGATTGTGATCTCAGATATGAGATGAGTAATATCTATGTGACATGGATGCTTGGTTTAAGTATGATAATTATCTGTTGGGATGATAATATTGATTATCTGTTATGATGATGATGTGATCATCTATTGTGATATTATGAATTATCTATCTGTGTGTTGATACTATTGAATTAAAACTGTTAAGACTAAATAGACAACTTGGCCTTAAAAGACACGTTTTGGATTTCGATGAGACCGGGATCGGGATTCCTTACTTGGAACATCCGAAAACCACAACGATTCCAAATTAACGATAGGTCATGGATCTGAAGTGAAGATGAAGATTCAGAGTGCAAGGGTTATTGTCGTTAACTCTGACGGTGATTCCAAAATGAGTGTAACGAGATAATGCCTTCGGTTTCGTTCGAATCCGGAACGAACTAGTATGGATTGAATGCTTTCAACACATCGTCAGGTGGGAAATGAGCATTCTAAGAAATGTTTTCTATAAAGGTAATCGCAGCCTCAAGCCTCATCAACCGGGAATGGCTAAAACAGGGGAGGTGCAGCAAGGTTAGGTGGGTCATGCCCAAGCAGGACAAGATTTTCCCCTGTCTAGATGTCCCTTTTTATTCGGCTGTGTGGGCGGTTGGATGTACACCAACTGCGGGGTTATCTTGTTCGGGACTGTCCAGTAAGGAATGGTTCCGGCCTTGTGTTGCAGGGGGTCGGGAGTGATCCTCGGTACGTTGATCTAGGCCACGTACTGTGACGGGCGGTACCCCAGTAGCCCTGCCATTATATGGAATCTACAATCCAATAAGTGCCAACGGTTTTGATTGTATTACCCACTTTTGTGGCTAGTAGCTGGAATTTAATGAATGCAACAATTTCGGCTATTTTCTATTTACTTGAAAACCCTAGACCTATTATAATATCACAGAATTTCCTATCAAATGTTTTGGTTAGCGTAAGGTAAAAACTTTTCCATGTTTATGTGTGGGGAGTCTTACGTGATACCTTTTATTTTCAAAAGATTTTCAAAGTTAAGCAACTTTAACCTGTTACTCATACCAGAACCATGTCTGACCCGGAGTTTATTTTTGTTTTTTCATAAACTCACGAGTACCCAAATTTTTTACGGGTAGCCAAGGGATTCAGGTTAGCTTTGACGAATTCTGGAGGAGCAAATGGAGCAGGAGGCTTCAGCGTTGTAGATATATATATAGTTCCGCTGTATTAGTATCTCTGAGTCGTTTTGTTTGAATTGTTTTGTGTAGTGAGTTGTATAACTAGACAGGTGTTTATAACTGTCTAGTATGTGATGTATTATCTGTATAACTCTGATTGATGTTTTATATCATGTAAATACTTAAGTGATTATTATAATTTATTCGTTCCGCTGTAAGATTCTGATGTTGTTGTTCTTTCTTCTCTATCTTTTCTATTTTCTCATCCCTTTCTTTCTTCAAGAACGATACGTCTTCCTGGGCATAGGAAGCCGGGTCGTCACAATAACAATCCGTCTTTCTGTATGGTTTAAGTTTTACATGTGTGGTTTATCGTCGATTTAAAGCATACAAAATGGCGAGATGTTACAACGTGGTATCAAAGCTTTGGTTTAGCGAAAACCTTAGCTTTGTGGGGTCTGACTCTTTATTAATAGGGTAGTAATACCTTTGATGAGTCGCTGAGAGTATATAAGAGAGAGCGTATTTGTTAGTGTTATAAAAAGTTTTTATGTTGTGTTAATTCGTTCCGTTTTGGATTTATAAATTCTGGTTGGTGCATAGGACGCTATGACATCAATAGGGGTTTCTAAACACTTAATAGGACAGATCGACACAATATTTGTTTTTAATATTGGTGAATGAAATAATTTTATCTATTATATTTCTATATATAAAATAATTTTTTATATAAATGATACATATATTTGGTTGCAATAAATTGGTTGTTAGGTAATGAAATTTATAAATAATAGTTGAAATGAGATTGAAAAGAAAATAAATGAAAATTGGGAATTTTAGAACTTAAGTTTTGGGGTTTCGAAAATTTGTTTCAAATAAATATTTTTCGATATAAATATTTTAGTATAATTTGAAAGAATTGTTTTAAAGAAAATTTTGAAAAGAAATAAGATCTGTACTCCCCTCTCTGTCGCTGAAAATAATTTTGGTGATGTGCACGCATCATCGACATTCATTTTAGTGTTTTGAAGTGGGAAGGCCACTGTAGTAGCTTTACTACAGGTTCATTTTGATAAACAAATATAAATTTTTAATTTTTTTAAATATAATTGGATATATAAGTTGTAAGTATACATTTATCTAATATTTCAAAAATGATTTGAAATTTAACCCGGTATTTAATTCTTAAGTTTTCGCTAATTAATAGTTTCAATTATCGTAGTGAAACGGAAGGTAACTAATTAATAATTGGAACCTCTAAATAAAATAAGAGATTAAGTGCTAGGTTATAAATGAAATTTCTAGAAAGTTGAAATTATAATCTATAAAAAAATGATATGATTATTGAAATAGTAAATTAATTAAAAGAAATGAGAAAACTTGTATAACTTTCAATTACATTCTTAAAAGGTATATTTATAACTTACCAAAAGATTTAAAAGTTGAAATGTCTGATAAGAAAATGTAATGGAAAAATTTACAAGCAAAACTTATGTAATAGAAAGGTTCAATGAATTACTATTATAAATAGGAATTTGATGTTATAATGGTTATAAACTTAAGTTAGGATTGAAATGCTACTAATTTAGAATAAAGGTAAGTATTTATAAATAAATGATAATAAACTTAAGTTAATGGTTGAAGCTATTTATAAATAAAATAAGTAGAAAAGATAAATGCAGCAAATATATGATTGTAGACTAAATTTAATGCATTGAGGTTCTAAGTAAATGAAATTGAGAAATGAATGAATGTAATGCAATCAAAAGAAAACTATTTGATATGAATAAATAAAAATGAAAATTTGCAAGAAATAAATGTGAATTAAAAGATAAATCATTATATGAATGAAAAGGAAATCAAACAACAAATGTTATGAATGAAATTAATAAGAATAAACTTAATCTATTGTTTGAAATTGTTGTTTGTTTGGTTTATGATTGTTTGGGTAAGGATACTTTAAAATTGTTTGGATGTAGGAATAATATATTTTGTTTCATCTAAGACTATTGAGTAAACGGTGCACTTAGTAGTTTATTTTTCATTCTGTACAATTTAAAGTTTTTGAACCCAAACAACTATTTGTTTTGTTTGATATGGATGGATAATTGAATTGTGTTGATTCTGTATGATGATTGTATGTTGTGGTTGCAAGTGATTGTTGTTGTTTGACATTGATTTGTTGCTAGTGGATGAAACAAAATTAATATTTCATGTTATATAATTATTAACTCTTTGGATTATACAAGTGAAATACAGGTTATGGAAGCAATTGTTACTACTTTTGTTTCATAATTTTTGCCCGATAAATATGTATGTTTTCGGATTACAGTTTTCTAGCATTATTATATATATTTTCCCGTTGTTGGGGTATATTTATTTTGGAATATTGTGATATATATTGTTATATTTGATATTATATTTTCTCCCGAGCCTCTTCGTACAATGGAGACTCTGCCGAATTTTTCTGTAAATTTCAGACTTAGAATTTTTTTGAAAATGTTTTCTAAACTTTATTAATTTGAGTATAAAAAGATTTAATGGTTATAAATTCGTATATTTCCTTTAAATTAATTAATTTTGTAAATTATTTGTTTATAAAATTAATATTTTGAATAAGATGTATTGACTACTTAATTCCTTCTTTTCCCTTCTTTTTACTTTTCGGTGATGAAAAGTTTTGAGTTGGAGAGACTGTAACGACCCATAATTTACGATAATTAAATTTTGTTAGTTTAATAAGTTTTGGTAGTTTAATTCGGAAAGAAAATAAATAAATATGTAATTTAATAATGAAGTCACTAAAATAAGGGTAATAAGGTTAATGCAAGTTAATAAATTACTAATTTGGTGCAAAACCAATTAATTGAACTAATTGTAAGATTATAACTGATTGTAATTAATAAATTGGGAAATTAATTCAAAGTTATATTAATTGACGAAATAATATGTAATAAGCTGTAATTTGGAAAAATCAATATTAGATAATTAATTGTAATTGTTGGTTGATAATAAAGCGTGATTGGATAATGATTGATTGAATAAAAAGAATGGGAATCAAGATTTATTAATTTAAATATTATAATTGGATTAGTTGGAACTAAATGAAAATTAATATTTAAATATTACGTAAATAAGGATTAAGATGAAATTGGGAAATATTAATGTACCATGTTATAAACCAATGTTAATTTTATCCTTATTGTAATAAAAGACTTGAATAACAAGGTTTAAAAGTTAATAAATGGATTTTGGAATTTTAAATTTATAAATTTCTGAATTTAATGAAATTGAAATTAAACACTGAAATTGAGGAATTAGTCAATTTTAAATCGCCAGCTAATTTTTTCTAAATTATCTGGGAATGGTAAAGAAATCAAAAATGATAGAAGTTGTAAATTGTTAAAATTTAAATTAGAAAGTGATTAATTAATTTAATATTAATTTATTAATTAACTAGAAAATAACCATTTTGGCCACTGACTCGGATTTCGACGAAACTAGTGTCATCAGATCCGTAATGGTGAATTATTATAGTATTTCAAGTTTTGTAGCGATCGAGCTTGTCGTTTGATCGTACGAACTCGAAACGCCTAGAAATCAATTGAAATCCATTTGGACATGAAACCTATTTCATTCCGTTTAAAGTATTTTAAAGCATCTATTTTGTTATATGGATTGATCCAATTTCGTTTCGGAGTAAGAACGGGCCTTTTGGGCCATTTATCGTTCAACTTTCAATCCAAATCAATCCTCCATTCTAATTTCACTTTGCATATATATATACCTCGTTATAAACCCTAGCCTATTTCTTATGTTCATTTCTCTATACGTACAATTCCAATTGCTCCTCTTTCTTGGCAGACAAACCCTAAATTTTATAGTCAATTGCAAATCAAAAATTTCTACTTCGAAATTCAAACTCCTCAATACATATCAAACTATATATCGATTTGAAGCTCTCGACGAGCGCATCTCAGATCTATAATTCGTTTTCCACCTAGAACCATTTTTTATCCAGAATTTGATGGATTAGTCTCAGCCATCCAATGTCGTCATGATCACCATCGATAGATCGATGATTGGAGGGTACAGTCGTGTGGAGAGTCGAAGGAGGAGTTCATCGGAGAGGTTCGTTGGTCAAATCAACGGAGATTGGCCTCAAAAATTGATTAGGGTTTTCATATTTTTGTGGCGGACGGTGGATTCGAAGGCCGAATTGATTTGGTCGCCGCGTTCTGGGGAGTCGCGCAGGTAATCAGGCACGCGGGGAGTGGCACGGCTGCGTTGGATTAGGTCGGCGAACAGAGCGATGGTCATAGCGGCGTCTCTAGTCAATGTAACGTGATAGGGTTTCTGAGTAAAGGAGGAACCGCGGTGAAGTTGCTGCGAATTGGGTATTTTTTTTATTTGTCTAAATTTAAGTTCTGAAATGTTCTAATCGCTATAACTTTCACATACGAGGTCGAATTCACGTGCGGTTTTCTCCGCTAGGTTCTTATTGGAATTCCGAACATTTTGGCAAGGGTTTGGACGATCTGAGACTTTTCAAATTTTGGGTTTAAGTTGGATTTAAATTCAAAAGGTGAGTGTTTTAACCCACTCACAACTTCTAAAATTTCTTATGTTTGTTAAATTTAGTTTATGTTGTGATTATGAATTTATTTATGACTGTTTTGTATATTTTAATCATCATCTCAGTTAATTGCATTTATTTAAATTAAATCGTTATTTAGTTTATTATTGAATATAACTGCCAGTAAAATACCTATTATCTGTTATCTGTTATATATTGATATTGATTGATTGTTTAGGATGGTGATTGTAATGGATGTGTGATTTTGATGATGGATGAATGGATGTTTTATTTTATATCATTATAATCTGCAAGTTCATTATAGATTTATTTTTATTTATTCGCGATTGTGGTTTGGAATGATATGCAACCGTATTTTTGTTTTAAATTATGGATTGAAATGATAAATATTCGTATCATTTGACCATATGATAGAAAATTATATACAGACACCGCGGTCTATATATAAAAATATTTTGAAATGCTTTCTATGGTTTTGTAAAGAAATATATCGGTTATATAAGTATTGATTTTAGATATTATACAAATGTTAATTTATTATTGATTTTTAGCTATGTATAGGTTTTTTTGAAATATAAAATAAGTTAAATAATAAAGTAGATTGTTTTATATAATATAGTTAAGTATCTGTTTAAATTATGTTGTATATAGAGTTTATGATGACTTAAATAAAAATTAAAGTTGGAAGATATATATGAAATTATTTGAATTGAATTGTCTAGGAATTATAGTCGGATAAATTTGATTTGAAACTTAAATAAAATTGAGATTTTAAAAGGTACGATTTTTATAACTTGATTTTGGTTTAGAGTGATTTAAATGAATATCAAGTTGATTTAAATGAATATGTCAAGTTAAATAAATAGAAATACCCAATTATTTGAAGTTTAATGGTTTTTACTTAAATGATATTGGATTTATTTAGTAAACATTTCAAATCTAAATAATAGTAATTGAATTTGATATATATGAATTATTAAGAATTAGTTTTGAAATGGTGGAAAATTTTAAAGCTTTGAAATATATGGAAATTGAAATGGTTTATTTGGGGATTCAAATCTGTATTTGGAATTGATTTGTGAAATTGAAGAAGCTATTTTAATTATAAAGTAATTTAACATTTAAGCCCTTTAAGTGGGGTAGTTATGTTTCGAAGTTATTAGTTTCAAAGTTTTATGATTTGAAAGTGTTATACTTTAAGTGTTTTGATCTAGAAGTGTTATAACTTTGAAAGTGCTATGATTTTTGAAAAAGGGATGTATTTGAAATAAAAATGATATTATATTGATTTGGGTCTTTATAAAAATGATATCATATTAATTTGGGTTTTAAAACGGAAATGATATCGTATTTATATGGTTTTGAAATAGATATTATATTCTGGTTTTGAAGTATAAATTATTTTGAAAAGACCGCGGTGTTATAATAACGTTTGATTGTTAAAGAGACCAGGATCGGAAGTTGTCATACTCTCTGCCAACTCTGAAAACCACTTTAACAACCGTGTATGCGGTGGAGATTTCAGAATGAAGTAGGATGGTGGTGGCATTTCCTTTGAGGTATATACGTAGAGCCGACTCCTGTGAGTTGGCATAAGGTGGCTAAAATAGGAGCGATCGACGGGCTAAGTAGGTAGCACCTTTTATCGGATACACTCCTTCGATACTATTCTATTACTTTATGATTGATTGGGGCCTTTTTTTGGGGGGCGTGGCTCGTGGTGGGTGGTAGTAGATGCTACGTGTTACCACTGGTCCGGAAGCATAATTGGTATATCTTCCATGGAATTGCCTAGTTGTGCCGTTTCACCTACCCTAGAGCGCCTTGTACGAGTTTGGTATTCTATCGTAGACCGTGGAGTATTTAGGGTAGTCTCGATCTGGAGATAATGGATAGACTACTAGGACTATTACGTGGTAAGGGCTATATGGGTAACCCCTTAACGCTATTTAAAAGTAAGTTTATTTTACTATTAGACATTATTATAATAGCAAAATATTAGCACATAGTAAATAGTTTAATAGATCCTTAGGAGATGTGAATCCCGAGCATCTCTTAAGTCACTACACTCACGTTGACACTGGATAGGAGATGTCAAATCCTGTAAACATCTCTGATGCCGCTTCACTAATATTATTTATAGTTGATTTAACTCACATAAGATCTTTTAGTTCTGACTCGAATGTTTTGTCTTTTCAATTCGCTCAGGACAGTCTGAGAATTTCAGGATTCGAAGACTTTACTCCTGGAGGGCGAAGACGAAGATTGTATTACTATTATTTATAATATTATTCCACTATGTTCATACTGTTCCGCTGCATTATTTTATTAATCTCTGGTATGTGTAACTCTGATATGTATTGTATATGTATAATCAAATGTTTTGTAAACAACTTCATGAACTTTTTATTTGATTATTATATTTTATCGTTCTGCTGCAAGATTCTATTTTGTTTTTTGCCTTTCTCTACTTTTTCTTATTCACTCCAATAACAATACGCCTTTCTGTACAGTTTGAGTCTGACATGTATGGTTTATCGTCGATTTAAAGCATACAAAAAGGCAAGATGTTACATGGCATGACAAGGAAAATGATCATGCTACATAATGAACATATTTGTGGTATGATTTAGTTGTTGTTTGAAATGATATGTATGTATTGTGATACGAAAATGCGATGCAACGATAGACATGACAGGAACGAGCCTAGGGCATAGGTAGACGACCCAGAGTGTGTATGAAAATACAAATGTGGACTTGTACCACTTAGTAGGTGGCCTAAGCATGACAATTTGCTACCTTATGGTGCTACGATGGACCAATGAGAGGGAGTGGATGTTTAGCGACCCTATTGGGCATAATACTAGTCTAGGGTGTAAATCTAATTAGGTAGCACGAGGACAATAGGAAACCCTATAGGACATTATGCTAGTCCAGGATGTGAATCCTACATGTGATTGAGGTGATGAGGGACAATAGTGACCCTATAACATATGAGGAAAGTCAAGGGAGTGAGTTCGCATATCTGTGATGTGATATGATTAGATGTATATGATAGTTAGGTATGTCGTGGTGATGGAACACATGGTGGCCGGATGATAGGCTCATATCGAGTTATAGTGTAATTTTTGTAGCATATGTAGAGTAGAGTATGACTTACTCATTAAGCTTATGTCTGACCCACTCCTACTTTCATTTTTATTTGTATATCCAAGATGAGGAGTTTAGAGACGAGATGGTATCAGAGATGGAGGTTTATTGATGTATTGTTTATATATGATGTAAAGTAGTATTATATCTAGATTTAACTTGTTGTGTCTGGTTTGGATTGTACATATTTGTATTTCCTATTATATACATAATATATATAGGAATTCAAAATACATATGCACATACCTATTAGTTGTTCCAGTTTTGTTTACTATCTATTAGGAAGTTGCTAATAAATCCTATTTTTACAAATAGCCGAAATGAATAATTCAGCTGTAATTGGAACAGAGACCAACGCAGCCAATGTCAATGGGTTAGAAACTAGGGCAGGGATTAGTGACAATGCAGATATACTAGATATTTATGGAATTAATTTTATAGCAGACACAACCTTTCGATAATGAGCCAAAATAGAACCAATCCCATCGAACCCGCAATCACCTATACCACCGCTAACCAAGGTATGATTCCAGTCGCAGCATCACCAACTATTGGCTTTCCTAAGTTGTGTAAAGATTTCTTAAGTCTTTGTAGGAAGCCATTTCTTAAAAAGGAACCATACTTGGTGAATTGGGCATGGCTTAATGAACGTGAAAATATTTTCAGCTTATTGGGACTTGTTGATACGACTAAAATGCAGTTAGCAACATGGCATATGAAAAGTGAAGCATCATGCTGGTGGGAGGTGGTAATAACTGAGGTGGATGAGAATACTATTACTTGGAGGATGTTGAAGTCAAGGTTCGAGATAAGATTCCTTTTTGGTGCTGAGAAGGTTTACTTTTGGAGAAATTTATTCATTTGAAGTAGGAAGGATTATAGTTGGGGAGTACGTCATTCAGTTTAATGAGTTGGTTCGATATGGATTCGAATAATGAATATACTAACGAAAACGGTATTAAAGTCTTCAAAGGGTTTCTTTAACAACCCTGATTTCTACACCGTAAATAACTAAATTTAATTAAAATAAAATATTAGAATTTGAATTTGATAATAATTATTTTGAAAATAAATTCTTATTTATTTAAAGTCTATTTAATAAAAGATTTTTGTTGTAATAAATTGAATTAAATTAATAACTTCTTTTCAAACAATATTTTGAAATTGAATAAAATGTTTTAATTGCAAACAAAATATTTTTAAAGTGTAAATAATTTTTTATTTAAATAAAATAGTGAAAAATAAACAAGTATTGGGATGAATGAAATTGGATAATTATTGAAATATAATTATGTGGAATGAAGCGTAAATCAATTCAAATTAATTCGGAATGTATTTGTAAACAAAAGAAAAGAGAATAAAATAAATAAAAGGAGCTATATTCTTCTTGGTTTAAGAAACTCTTCCATATTTCACTATTCAAGCCTAAAAATTAAACCAAGCCCATTTAATAATTCCAACCGTGTTCTTTCCTCATTTTTAAACCCGACTTTACCATAATCCCCAACTTAGTAATTCGAGACCAATTAAAAAAAGAAACAGCTCACGAGCGAGCACGGCTAGACAGCTGTAAACGCTGCGATGGTAGGCGTTACAACCCAGCGATGGTCATGATGAGACACTCGACTGGCAGCAAATGAGAGGATGAGGATGTTGCAATTGGATGGTTGCGTAGTTGGAGCTACGGTGGCCGATGGTGGCATAAGCATGGGTTGTTGTTGAAGGAGGTATCTAGGTGGTGGCCTAACCTTATGGCGGGCTATACATGAATTATGAGATGCATATATTATCGGCGACCAAGGTGTTGTAGGACAGGTTGAGGCACAAATTAAAGATGCCTTGGGCAATAATCGATTGAAGTGAGTTTTCTCACTCACATCTATATCCTTTCCTTTGCACCATATATATATACACACATATTTATCCCCATAAATTGACTGCATTATTTGGTTGAATTGTTTGAGATTGTCAATTTAATTGCTTGGTTGGCATATTGAATAGTTATGTGATATTGTATATGAATTTAGATTTGATGTTGAGATTTTGTGTTTGTTCGATCGTCCAAATGTAAAGGAGATGCTGTCTGTTTGTATCTTGATTTGTGTAATTTATTTTTATTGTGTGTGCATTATATGGATGACCTAAATTCGATGGAATTCGACTCGGTCATGTGGTAAAATTTATACTGGAATTCGAGTTTCATGTTATTTTTTGAAGCTTCAAAAATTTATTTATTGTGTTTTAAAATATACTTAAAGTATATTTATAAATAATAAAAGTGGATGAGAAATAGAATTATTTCTTGGAAACTGTTTGGAAACAAGAGTTTGTTTAAAAATGAAAATAGAGGTTTTTAAGAGCAATTGAATGGAATTTTTATAAGTACAAATGATGGGCTTTTAATAAAATTTATAAAAATGGAACTCATTTGTAAATTGAATATTAAGCAAAAAGGATTAAAAGGGGATTTCAAAAGGGGAGTTTTAATTATAAAAATTGTTGACGTCGAAAATGGGCATCAAAACTCAATAGAATCTAGTAGAGATTAAATGAAGAATGAAACTAAAAACAAAGCAAAAATCATAAAGGAACATAAATATTTTTATAGTGGTTCGGCAATATTGGTCTTCGTCCACTTCATATTATTTTTTACTGATTCCACTTGAATATAATTACAAAAATATTTGGATCAGTTGGGATCTATTAGTACAAAAGTGAAGAATAAAAATAGCAGAGCCTCCACCGAGAAAGCATGATCCCTTTTTTGATGCCATGCTTGATGTATTTATAGGGGAAATGTGCACAGATCAGATTGAAATTTTGGCAAAAGGTTCCGGAGACAAGGACAGGGCTACCCAAAAATGTATAGGCCCATCGGGGCCCATAGTAGGGATTGGTATTGATCCATATTAATGCTTCCAAATGGGATGCGATCCTTATGATGTCCCATGATGTTAGCTACTTGTTCCCCAAATTTCATGCATTTCGATCTACGATTTGTGAGATATACCATTTTCCATGAAGTAATGTTGTTTGAATTATGATTTCTGCTGATCCCTCTAGAAGGATAGGTACCGATCCCTCCAACTTGATCCAAATGCCATGTGATCCATATAAGGTGTTATGCATGTTCTAATTATCTTATACTCCAAGTTTCATATTAATAGCATTTATAGATTTCGAGTTATTGACCGATCATTGTTGTAATATGTAGTGAAAGCTGAATATGGACGATCCCTTTTATATCGATCCCTTTTACTAGGTGAAGTAATTTGCCTATGACTTGAGCACACAAACTTCAAATGATTTGGAACTTGAAATGTAGCCTTATGGGGCCTTCCTTGTCACTCTATATCGATCTTACCAAGTTTGGGACATAAATTGAGGATATGTAACGACCCCCTAGGGAAAGGGATAAACACTGATCCCCTACCTAAGGGAGGCAGTATTCTATACTTAGAATGTTTTAGAGATTCTATCTCTTGGCCTCGGTTGGTCATTGCTTCATATCATTGCCTATGCTTGATCTTTGAGCCTAATAATCATCTCTCTGGGCTCTCTTCCTTGATGATCGTCTAGTCTAACTTGTCTAGTCGGTCTGAAAATAGCCGGGCCAAAAGTAGGACAACAAAATAATATTTTTAGGAGTTTTAAAACATATTCCCCTTTTTATATGCTTATTTGTTCATAATTGGTTTATTTGATTTGGTTCGATAAACAGGTTTAAGAAATATTTTAGATAGGGGTTTTTTTAAAAATATACAACCCATTTTGAAGATAAATTATGTTGTGAAATATTTAGTTAAAATTGAGAGTTCAGAGTTATAATCCTCTTTCGTATATAGTTTGATTCGAAATGGTTAATATTGATATATTTTTGTTTTACGAACGCTAATTTAGGGTTTCCAACCCTATAAAACCCAATCAGCATCGGCATTATCAGACATCGAGTTCAAGCATATCGATGAGAGTAATAAAGGAAAGTTACTATTTGATTCAAACTCGATCAAGAAGCAGCCGCTAAGGAACGGAATTAACAGACGACTCGAGCCTCATTTCTTACAAGCATACCAGCAAAGGTTTCAAGCATCATTTTTCAAGCGACGACTTCAATAAATCATGAAGCCCTAATATTGAATGAAGAGGAACAAGGAAGCAGCCATAAAATAAGAAAAGGGGAGCAACTAGAGATTAAAAATATAAAAAGAAAAAGGGATTTCTATTTAATTTATATTGGGCCGGCGTTTTTTCATTTTGGGCTTAATTTGTAAATTAGGATTTTTTTATAGTGTTTTGTTGTTTATTACGTAAATTATTTTCAAACGTTTATAAAATTCTAGTCGTGTGACTATAGGAAAAATTACGGTGGTGTAGTTCGAGAATTCGCATCTCAGTGGCTGAGTTGTGGCAGGATTTTGGCTGCAGAGTTAGGTTAGTAGATAGCGAGTGTCGCTTTTACATGTGCAAGCTTTTGACTACTTAATTTTTAGTAGAAACCTTAGGGGCAGCATATAGGCAGGGTTTAGCCAAAGCAGGATAAATTTGTGTTGTTCTATTTCTGCTTTTATTATTCTGCCATTTATCGGTGCTACATTTATTGTATATATTTCTACATTAAATTTTTATTAGCATCACCCTATTTCCCCGTATTGGGTGAAATCGATCCTACAAGTAGTATCAAAGCTACGAACAAAAGCCAATTTTTTTAATTTTTTTTTTTTTTTCAAAAACTTATTTTTGTTTTAAAAATTTTATTTTTTAAATGTCTTCTTTTAATAATTCTTTTGCTGAGGGACAGTCTATAGTTAGACCACCTATTTTCAATGGTGAATATGCTTATTGGAAAAATAGAATGATTTTTTTTTTAAAAAAACCATTGATGCTTTGAGTATTGTTGAGATGGGATATAGGACACCAACTATTATGGTAGATAATCAGGAAATAGATAAACCGTTGGACCAATGGACAGATCTTGAAAATAAACTATAAAATTCTAATGCTAAAGCTATTAATTCTATTATTTGTTCATCGGATCAAATTGAATTTAATCGTATTTCACATTGTTTAACTGAGCAGGAAATCTGGCACACACTTGAAGTGGCTCACAAAGGAACATCTTAAGTCAAAGAATCTCGCCTTATCGTGATTAGTAGTGAATAAGAGAACTTCACAATGGTCAAGGACGAAAATGTCAAAGAGATGTATGGACGACTTTCCAATCTCATATACAAATGATAAGCTCTCGGAAAATCATACACAGAGTTGGAAATAGTCCAAAAAATTCTTAGAGTCCTTCCATGAAATTTTGAAGCGAAAGTTATAGCCATTCAAGAATCAAAAGATCTAAAACTAATCAAAATCGAAGAACTCCTCGGGAATCTCACCACTTATGAGCTAGAAATGAAATTCAAGGAACAACGATGTGATACTCGAAAGAAACCAATAGCTCTTAAAGGAACAATGGAAAGTGATGATGATGATGGAGCAGCTGAATTGGCGCTACTAATAAAGAGATCCAAACGGTGGAACCGCAAACGGAAATCCATTTCTAAATCAAAAGCTAAAAAGCAGAATAGTCGAAGTTTTAGAGAATCTAGAAGAGTAGGAGATCATATGTCATAAGTGCAACAAACCTGGTCATATCAAACCCAATTTTCCATAGAATCGACTCAGCCAAGGAAAGAAATCGAAAAGGAGAAATTTTGCAGCCACTTGAGATGAAACTGATGAAGATGATAAAAGCACTGGCATTGAGAGTGAAAAAGAAGATTTGTATCTTCGAGGTGGTATAATCGACAGTGATGATGACGGGCCAAGCGAGGTATCAAAACTTACTCATTCAGAATTACTTACATATTTTCATGAAGTAAATGGCTGTTTCGAACAACATAGGAATAAATACGCTAAAATTGAATCACAATGAGATACTTTGATAGAATTAAATAAACAACATGAGCAATTAGTCAAAAACTATCGAAATAAAAGCAATAAGTGTGACAAGTTTCCATCATTCAAAGAAAAAATTAAAAAAAATCAGAAATTAAAATTAAATCACTTAAAAATGAAATTTTGATTTTGAAAGAAAGTAAAAATATGAAGAGAGAAAATTCTATTAAAAAGTGCACACAATAATTGAATGAAAATGAATCTCCCAAAACACAAGTCCAACAATTGTCTACAACTTTGGGAAAATTTTCCAAAAGAGAAAGATCATTAAATATGCTATTAGGGAAAAAATGTTAATAAAGTCAGACGAGGACTTGGATATGATCAATCTGAACTTATTAGAAGCATAATTAATCAAGTCAAATCCGAGTGCATAATTTATAGAAAAATTGGACTCAATCAAAACAATTGTTGGTATAGACCCAAAAACGTGAAAACCATACCAATTTAGGTTCCAAAAGGCATGAATATAAAATCTCTTAAAGTTAAACAAATTTGGGTGCCAAAAGGAACAGATTTAAATTGTCTTGATTCTACATAAACATATTTTTCCAAATCTTTTGCCACCAACAACCATGGACCTACAAAAATAAATAGGTCACAAAAATCTTTTCCTATGTAGGTATGGTGGCGGCTAAGGAACAACGGCAGTGTTACCTAGATTCTGGCTATTCCAGGCACATGATGAGCGAAAAATCAAAGTGTCTTAGGCTAGTACAAAGGTGGAAGAATTACAATGGGCAATAATAAAAAATTATCGTAAAGGTAAAACAGGTAATGATACGTTTATCTTGAACGATATATTAAATGTGAAATCTGCACCATAATATGATTTAATTTAGCCAGTTATGTGACATTGAATGTTGAATATGATTCTGACTTATGCAAAATTGTTGGCCAATTATCTTTTTACACCGAGAACACCACATGTATCTCTAGAGTCTTAGAACTAGTTCATATAGATTTTCTTGGACTAATGATGGTGTTTTATTGATTGATGGATTTATTTTACTGCATCTGGATCTGACACTATGTTCACTAGTTGTTTATTTGCACGGTTTCAATTCAAAAGAATTTCATTTCAAAGCTGTAAAAAGATTTTAAGGTATTTGTTGCAACTTCATGGTTTGGTCTATCACATCCAACTAACGATAATCTTGAGTCAAAGGAAAATTCGAATGGAGATCAAACTGGTAATCCAGTTGATAGAACAATTACTAGCGGAATGTTTTTTATACATTCATTAGTTGCATCATTTTCAGAGAAAATATCTGCATATTTTTCATTTCAACTGATTTTCAATTAGCAGACATTTTTTGAAACCTCTTCTAGAAAATAGTTTTTGTTGATCTTGTTTCAGATTAGTCTTTTTAGAAATTTGATATTTTAATTATTTTTTGATTGGCTCTTAAATGACTAAATTAACTAATCTGACTCCCTACCGATTATTGAAACATAAACAGTGATTGAAACAGTGATGAGTGTTAATATTAATTATATATTATAACTTGAGATGGTATATTTAGTAAATTTCTTTAAAAATTTAAAAAAGATTTATAATAACGTTTGACGGGTAAAAATTCCATGACCATCTCTATTCCTATCATATTTCTGATGACCATCACTCATAAAAATCCAATATATATGTCAAAATGTTGTATTTTTAAATAGGAAATTATTCGTTTTATTTTACTTATTTTTTTAAAAACATTCAAAGTATTCACTCTTATTTAAAACTCCTCACGGTTATGCTTGGGTGAATTACTTGGAAAATTTGTATATGCATTTTCATGCTCATTTAAAAGTCCTCACGGTTATTTATATATGGAACACATATCAAAATTGATTATTAAAAAGACAAGTTGATTCTAATACCATTTAAAAGTCCTCACGGTTATACGTGGTTGGTAGATGCTTGAAATTCATTTTAAAAAAAATTGAGAATACTACTAATCTCATTTAAAAGTCCTAATGGTTATGCATGGTTAGTAGATATTCAAATTCCTAATATAAATATAACACAAATAGACACAACTATATGGTTTTATATAATATCATCTCTATCATTCTAAAGTGGAATATGCACCTATAGAAGTATTTATGATTTTTATTTGATTTTTTATTTAAATTTAATATTTATACTCAATTGGGTATTAATGTAGTATTAATGTCTATCACTTTATCTCTATTTTTTAACACTATTACTCTTTTGCTGATAAAAAAAGAGGAAGATAAAAGTTAAGATTTTGGCAAACAAAGTCAAATATTTTATTTTGTATTTTCTATTTGCATCTAGGTTCATTTGCATATTTTTATTTATTTTCATGCATATATGAAGGGAGAGTTTTGTCGTAGAGAAGGAGCATTCAAATAAGCGGCGCAGATAGAGTTCATCAATGACCAAATACATCTAAATAAATTCAAAATCTTAAATATATGTTGGTTATCATCAAAAGTGGAAGATCATTGAATATGCTAGTATATGATTTTTGTTTGATGATAATAAACATGTATATATATATATATTCATTTAAATGTATTTTTTATTGTACTATTTTATTTTTCACATAATTAATATTTGCTGAATAAATAAATAACACATAATTTAATTTCAAACAAATATTTTATTACAATTTTGAATAGTACACATTTGAGCTCTCACTACATATATACATTTTTTCAGTTACAATACAATTCGATTACATCTCAAATTTCACTCTACATTGTTCACCTCACTACAAATCACTCATTCACTCGTATCTTGTCATTGACTTTGCTTCAGCCTGAATCCAACATCTGAATTATCTACAAAATAAACACCGACACAGTTAAATTGGAAAACAAATAATTTTGTAGTGTAAAAGAAAATGTGTGTTTTTGAAAATATTACTTGCCTTAATTATTTGGGTTGTTTGTCATCATATTTATTATGAATTCATCATACATGAACAGCTTATGACATACATAGTGTATCACTGTACAAGCCACAAGGCCGTGCACATCAATATACACTTGAGAAAACTACAGGGACAGGTGAGCACAAGGTCAAACCCGAGCCGAGGCTTGATTCAACTCAAGTGCGATACAAGTACATCACAAAATTGTTGAGTACAAGTTCTCATGGTACAAGAATCTAAAAATTCAATGTGTACACTTGAAAAATACTCAACCATTCAAACTCAAGGCAAGTGCAGCCCTAAACTTCAATATGTTCAAAGAGGTGCACCAAACAGTTCAACTGTTCAGGCTAGTGTCATGGCACAAAGGCAATGACCACAACAAGTAACATATATATGCAACCAGACTAGATACAAGAAAATAGAGCTACCTAACATGTAACAAGGCACCAAAGCAATATACATATATAGATAGATATATGTATGGAGACCATCAACCAAAGTACAGAGAAGTTCCTAAATCATGATGAACCCGGATCAGAAGTTCAAAGTGAACCAGACCAAATTGAAATAGAGATCAAAACAGTAACATATAAACACGTATATCAGTGCAGTGATTCAATGCATTTCTGCAAGGATAACACAAATGAATTAATATGAATGCAAAGCTTCGGAGAAAACTGGAAACCCAAAACTACAACCATACTAGATTCAAGAGTACAAGTCCAATGAGATGGAAAGTTTCAAAGTAACATGATTACCATAACATGAATGTCCAAGCTAGGTAGACAAATGAAAATGCACAACACATACACAAAGCCTCTGTGAACTGGTCTTAAGACCTTAAGGTGCGAGCTTCTATGGATATAGAGCACAGCATCCCCACGACTCGCTTACGACACACACACATATATGTATATGTATATATATACATGGTGCTCAACAAATTACAACTGAAAATGAAGCCGGTAGAAAACATTTCCATGAATTCAAATGTACATGAATACATATGAAGATCAATGAAGATTCAACAAATGCATAAATCAAGATGAACCAAAACTATCAAGACAACAACTGACTGCAACCAAGACCAGACCAGTCGAAGAAAACAATGCAATCAGACTTAAATAAAGACAAACTCAAGTTTAACTCGAAGTAACTCAGGAACCTCAACTGACCAGAGCAAAGCACTGCACAATGCACACAGGATTATGCAATCATTTAGGAATGAAATGCAACATGAAGACTGACTATATCTAACAAACTAGCATACAAGTATAACATAGATGTGCAGACCATACAGGTACACAGACTCAAGAAGAACCACACAGTAAGCCTAGACCAACATGAATACAGTAACAAGTTCACATAAAACCAAGTGGATAGGCACAATAATTATACACATACATACATACATACATATATACATGTTTGTATGTGCATAGTTACTAACAGTAGAAACAAGAACAAGGAAGCAGAGCGCAAAGCAAATTAAGCTGCAGCAGTAAAAAGAGGAACAAAATTCGAATGTAGTGAAGGTCACATTCAAAAGAGGATTTTAAGCAAACTTAGAGAAGTGTTAATTACCGGCAAAGAAAATTCATGAAGTCGAAGTCAATTATCACAAAAAATTTCAAAGTGCAGAAGTCACAGGAACAATGAGTAACGAGATAAACATTTCAAAGTCCAGTTTAATGTCAAAAATTCAAATACCACAATTGATTGCCAGAAATTATGGTGCACCATGCTGAAGTCATAAGTGCAAAAGAGGAAACAAACTCAAAGAAAATTCGAGATATATAGTAACATGAACAAGTCAGAATATATCATAAGCATCCAAGCAAAATCAAATGGCCAAGCAAAAAATAATTGAAGAATTAAACTCGAAAAATACGAACGTTAATTTAGGGTTTTCAACCCTATAAAACCAAATCATCATCGGAATTATCAAGCATCAAGTTCAAGCATATCAATAAGAGTAAGAAAGGAAATCACATACCATTTATTGTTTGATTCGCACTTGATCGAGATGTAGCCACGAAGGAACGGAATCAATAGACGACTCGAGCCTTATTTCTTACAAGCATACTAGCAAAGGTTTCTAGCATCATTTTTCAAGCGGCGACATCAACAAATCACAAAGCCCTAATATTGAATGAAGGGGAACAAAGAAGTGGCCATAAAATAAGAAAAGAGAGCGACCAGTGATTAACAAATATAAAAAGAAAAAGGGATTTCTCTTTAATTTATATTAGGTCGGCGTTTTTCATTTTGCGCTTAATTTGTAAATTTGGGTTTTTTGTCAAGTGTTTTGTTTTATATTTTGTAATTTATTTTCAAACTTTTATAAAATTCTAGTCGTGTGACTAGGGGACGAACTACGGTGGTGTAGTTCGAGAATTCGCAACTCGATGGCTGAGCTATTGCAGAGTTTTGATCGTAGAGTTAGGTTAGTCCATAGTGGGTGTTGCGAGTTTACGTGTGTAAGTGTCTAACTACTTAATTTCTAGTAGAAACCATGGAGGCAGCACGTAGACAGGATTTTGCCGAAGCTGGGTAAATCTGTGTTGTTCTATTTCTGCTTTTATTATTCTGCTATTTATTTATGCTGCAATTATTTTATATATTTTCGCATTGAATTTTTATAATTATTAGTATCACCCTATTCACCCCCTCTAAGGTGAAATTGATCCTACAGGGTTCGAACCAGTATAAAAATCCCGATGTGATTGCTTTTATCTACTTTACTTTGCAATACTCTGCTAGTTAGTACCGCTTAATTTGTTCCGTATACTTTAATAAATATAATCCATATTATACAAGATCCGTATGTACTTTCAACTCCATTTACAAGCTACGCTGTTGTAAAGGGACGAAATGCTTAAAATGCACGTCCCTTTAGATCTTTGAAATAAACCGAGACTTAAAGAAACATCTAATATCAGTCTAAGTCATGGTCTTCTCGTCGATCCTTCTATTTCTATGCCCAAGGGCTACACCATCTCCTACACCTACCATAGTTGATGGAATGTTTTTTGATGGTGAAACATACCTCGCGGTATCGAAATAGTCTTTGAAAAAATCAGGCATCTCAGATTGCCAAACTCACAATAGCCTATGCACCTCGCCAACTCACAAAGATAGCGTTAAATGAAGATACCTTAGCCACTAGCGACTGAATAAATCAAAGTTCGGGAGACAAATGGAATTTGCAATATTATATTGTAGAAAAATACAAGTATGCTCTCTCAACATATCTCCATCTGCCAGGTTGCTTAACTCAAACTAGTCTACTTGGTTCTGAGTGTTGAGCCTAAACTCTGATACTAACCGTGACGACCCACCATTCGTAATATTTTGAATCAATGTCGAATGAAAAATCAGACTCCTGATTACCATAAAAGATATTTTGTAGAGGTAACGTTTAAAACTAAACATCATACCAATTACATTGATGCAATCTCATAATGGAAGATAACGTATAATATACTTAATATAGATGAACAAAATAGTATAAACATATACCAGAGACTGCAACAGCAGAAGCAACTGATAAATAAATATCTATATAGAAAGTCGGAATACATTATCTGATATCACAAGTCTCGTATGCAAAATAACCTGTCTGCTATGTACTACATCAACAATAAGTACACATATCTCATACCATGGCCTCAGGCCTCTAGAATGTTCCTACTGTCGTGTAAGCCTATCCTCAAAGCAGCTGACTCCCAAACTACTCGATCAAGTACCCAAGAGTTGTCATGACATAAAAGGATAAAGACTAAATGCGGGTCAATATAAAGCCTGGCGTAACGGGAACTATCTCAAAATACCGTATATTAAAACTATATACAAAGAAATAGGAAACTACTAAGTCACTGCCGGTCCTCTCCATGAACTGGCTCAGGTGTAATCCGAATTGTTTATAAAAAAGTGAAGTAAACCCATCCAAAAGAAAGAAATAATACCATAACCCACTCTTGTTTTGTCATTAACGAGTCAATATAACTAATATAATGTGACTACTACAGAATGATTTAGTAAGATACAAATAATCCAATTTACCAGTGAAAGGGTAATAAAGAAATCACAATATAAGTCTAGCACAAAATATGCAATAACGAAGACTAACCAACTAATAACACGCGCAATCCTTACAATAAACAACAAATAGAGAACACATATTAACACTCACCATTGCCGATGGGTGGAGTCATTAAGAATATCCAACATGGTTCAATGATCCTCATCCAGGGTCCGAGAATAAATAGAGTAAGTACATAATCGTACTATAGACCTTGTAACATCCCCTATTTGGAGGTCCGAAGCTAAGCGCTACAGATGCTGCATTCATCCATAGTGTTAATTTCTGGTGGCCAAATACGGTAATGTTAGTGGTATCCATAATATCAAAAGCACTTGCATATGAAAATTCATTACAGACTGAAATACTTCTCTGATTACATTTCAAAACAAAATTTCATATCCAAGTTACATAATACCGAAACGTTTCCCAGATTCAGATCAAATATAATTATCACATAAATATGCCAAGAGAAACATATAAAGATGCCTCTTGGATGACCAGAGTAACAAATAGACATATAAGTTTTAATTCATCACAACGGAAATAAAACTAAATAGCAACTCCTAAATAGCTAACTTTGCCTCTTGCACGTGTTTGAAAGCTTTATTTGTCCACCTACTAAATCTGTAAAACCTTAACTCTCAATTTTCTCAAATTATTTTTGAGCATCCGAGAATATAAGGAGAAAAACGTAAACTTCGAGTCAGACGTAAAGCCTGGTGTGAATAATACTATTGCATCTTGATCTACAGATATTAAGCGAGACCATGCCGCTTAGCGGAATGGGGTTCCCCTCACTAATATCTCTTTTAAACATAATTTTTTGCAAATCAAAACCCTATAACCAAACCGGTTAATCAAACTGAAATATCAATAATAGCAAATATCATACATGTTGAGAAACACGTAACAAATATACCATCTGTCCGAAACAATGTAGTTTTATTTGGCTAACCACTAACCTTTGGCTGCTCGGGCCTACCAGATAAACTAAACAAATTATCTAACAACTATTATACATAGTTTTTGACTATCTGTCCTTGACTTACTTCTCCAAGGGTTACCTGATCCTAATGGTTTTTTGGGCTTACTAATAACCTATCCTTCTTCTCTATACATATATATTCCTTTTGGTGTGTAACCATTATTTAAGTCTTACCTTTGACTAAGCCTTACATACTGGAATTTTGGACTAAATTAGCCAGAAGCTAATAGCTAATGTATAGGTCATGACCCTATACAAGTCTCATATGGTATAAAAATATTTGAGTCATTTTACTTAGGGTTAACTACCCTTTTAAATTTTCCTTAAAACCTTTTCAAAATGATTTAACCCTTTAAATCATACTTGTACAAGGAAAATATACTATTTGCTTTACTTAAGTCTCTTTTCCATGATATATGCTTTACTCAAAATATTGTTGATGAAGGCATTCGAAACCTTTGTCCAAATCTTTAAACAATCTCTTTCGAAACCATTGAAAGTACCCCTTTCGATACACGTAAATTACTTTACTTTATAACCATAGGAAGAAAGGCCAAAACATACCCTTCGAAACATTTTGCCATAATCTTTTCGCAAAAACATTGAAAACACACTTTCAAAAGCTTTATAAACCTTAGACATCCGCTTTTAAAATACCTTAAACATTCCTTCCGAAAACATTAGAAACCTTCCATTCAAAATATTTCAAGTACCTTTCAAACACATTGGGGAATCACACCTTCGAAAGCTTTATCATATACCTTTCAAAAATACCGAGGGACTTCCACTATTGAAACCTTCATTAGCTAACTTTCGAAAGAATTAAAGTACACTACTTAAGAAAAACCTTTCAAAAGCATTGAGTTCAAGTTAAAATATGTGGAACAACCTTTCGAAACCATTCCTTTCGAAACCTTTAGGTTTAACTTTCAAAATATAGAAAAGGTCTTAAAACAACTAAGTCGAAAAGCAACTCTTTTGAAAGCACTTTCCTAAGTAAAGAAGTGGATGGTGTCAAAACCAATCCCTTTAATAGCATTAGAAAAGCGGCTCTAATTTTAAAACAAATGGACCCTTTCGAAGGCGTTGCTTCGAAAGGCATAATGGCGACAAGTAGGGTTTCGACCCCCTTCGAAAACATTTAATGAAAATAAGGGCGCAACCTATTTCGAAAGCTCATTTCTTTAAAAAAAAATTGACTCAGTCGAAATCTAACCAAGTCAAAGGCTATCTTATTCGAAAGCAAAGCAGGAATTTTTCCCTTAGAAAACAAAACTTCGACCCCTTCGAAACCCTTTGTTTCGACCCTATACCTTTCACCTATATTCATTTCACTCTGTACCAAGTCTTTTATACCATATGTATTGGTCCCGATCTGGTTGGAGGCGGAGGTACTGAGTCGAAAGGTGGCTGTCGATGATGGTGAAACAGCGGAACCTTAAAAATATGAATTTTACTATAAAAGGTAATTATTTTCAACTAACCTGCTTATTTGTCATCATATAATTGGTTTCCTTTACTGTTTCAAAATCTTTTCTGAAAGATGATGCCGAATTTCAAAGATTAACATTTTAAAACATTAGCAAGTAGCAACTTCTTCTTTTATAAACATATAAAACATTTAAGTCTCATACCTTAAATAATTTTATATATTTGTTAAAACATTTAGGATAAACTACAAAAATTCACATAAATCACTTTAATATGTTTTCTAACATATTTAAATTCTTAACCTTATATATATATATATATATATATATATATATATATACACGTACAAGTATGGTGGCACGTCCGTTGGACGTGTGCCAAGAAGGAAGGGTGAAAATTTTGTGTGCACTACAGTTATGGTAGTGAAATACACTCATACAGAGACACACACATACATATGTACACATATATATGTGTGTGTGTGTGTATCTTTAATAGTAGTTGTAGTCAAGCATCAATTATGGATCATGCTCATAACCTAATATAGCAGCATTCAAAAGTTTTGTGCCTACCAAATCTTCATTATGTATTTTTTTCCTTCTTCGAGAAATTCAGCATGTAATTTGTCTCATTTATATTGTATTTTCATTAAGGATAGTAAATTAAAATTGTATAAATTTCTAGTTTTTTTAACTAACATCTTTTTTGTGCAAAGAACTTGTCTTCATATTAAGGTAGAACACAAAACATAACTTATCATTAATTGTAACGATTACTAATGAGTAATAAAATCAGAACCTAGTAATATGTTTTCCCATTAAACTATTACTTTTCTATTCAGTTTCATATTATGGATTAATTGTGATAATTTACCGATAAGGAAATATACATGATTAAAAATGGAGAAAGCATATAGACAATTTGATTCTTCTGTTTTTCAGTTAAAATAATGGAAGGACAATAAAGGATCTATTATTTACCAAAATTTAAAGTGCTTATGTTCATGCCACATTATAAATTAAATATTACATATTTCTCGATATAACCATATTCACTAAGTCATAATTTGTTATTCACATTTGAAAATTAACTCTCAATTTATCTCTATCCATTGTTCATCAATTTTGTACATTTGAGGCTTTGATAAAATATAGTGTCAAATTTCAATTATAAAACTTCATTTTAGAATATGGTAATATAATATACAGATTACGATTGACGAATAATAAGGTATGCATAAAAAATAGTAAAATCACTTTTATTGCTGACTATTTGATTCTTATTAGATTATAAAAAACAACAAAAATACATTTTTATAGTTCTATTGGGAACCTGATAAATCATTAAGCAAGAGTTCTTAGTTTATGCACATAAGGTAGTGTCTTAGTTTGGAATTTGTTTGGAGTTAATAAAGTTGACCTGAAATAAAGTCACATAATGGTTGTGCTACATATAGTAACCTTCTTTGGATGCCTTTCCATAACAATTAATAAAGGGATTTCATTTCAGTACATATTCAATACATATTCAGAAACTATTTGAATTACGGCTTTCATCAGTACACAATATTTCATGCATATGTATAAAGATATTCTAATAGTAGAGCAAAAGATAATGTTTAACGATGGAGAAAAAGGTAATTCAATTAACTTTTATGCATACATTATTATATGAATTTTTTTGCTTTATTGGCACGAATAATATTCTGTAAATTTCTATATGTCGGTAACTATTTCAGAGATAAATTTTAACGTTGGACTTTTTGTATGTCTTGATGCCCTTCCGATTCCATCACTCCAAATATGCTTGTTGAGTTCCACACTGTTAGTCCCCGTTGCCTTTAGTTGAAGTTAGAATCTGTCTTTTACCCTTGCTTTTGTTTGATGTTGCATCCATTGAGCTTATTTGGTCATCTCCTCTGAATTTATACAGTTTGTGCATTAGTCATTATTTTTTATGTTAGTTAGATAATTGAACTGTCGACTATGCAGACAGTTATTGTTAATAGTTTTGGTCAAACCATCATACTTTAAGATGTAAAAAAATCTACCATACAAAAAATGTACACTAATAACGAACCAAACTATGTAAAATTATGAACGAAATTGATAATTTCTACATCAATCAGAATCGTACAATAAAGAACCAAGCTACTCTATTAAACTCCTAATCATGTCTATAAAGGATAAATTTATAAATTCATAATGGCTCATACTTACAGTCGATCTCAATGAGCACATGAATATTTCTTCCAAATTCCTCCATTATTTCAGTACATTATCCATAATTATCTCTTTTACAAACACCGTAAAACAAAAGTGTTCATTAAAGGCCAAACCAAGAACGTGAACTCTTTATCTCACAAATGTATAGAAATAAATAAAAAGCACATGCACAGAAAGTTAAAAGGGAAAGGCCGACAAAATAAACAAAAGAATGCGAGTCCTCCTTTTTTTTCACATGCGTGTTTAAATTTCTTCCTCTAATGCACCATATTGAGCATGGAGAGGAACCACCAATTAAGAAGTTATACAGGTTTGGTCCTTGTCTTAACTTATGTGGCTTGTAGTGATTCTATTAACATATAAAGAAACCGAAAATTTGGTACATAAATTTTAAGCAAATTGAGTTTGTTGTATACCGGGTGAATTTATACTAAATATAAAAATTAATCATCAAGAATTTAAATGTCATTATCTGATGCACTCTAAATGTTCAACGATAGTGTCGAACAAAAGCAATTTTCATCGACTGTCACTGAATCATGGACATTGATTGCCTTTCTTATACCATCATAGTAGACTTATTGGGGGAACTTAGAAAAATATTTTGTTAATGCCAGAACTGGTTATGCACACTTAAACAAATAAATATTCTAAAGGTATTCGGTAAATTACCTGTTAGATAATCAATCATCACTATTTTCATATAACTACCTTGATATCTTCGTCATTTGCATAGCTATTGTTTCAACCATGTTTTCTGTCCAGCCAGCAACCAAGACAGGAACTTGATTAGACATTAAACTCTATAATAATAATATCATAAGTATAGTAGTAACACCATTAAATCATCAAATGGATCAATAGATAACAAACACCATTTAACAGTAAATTAAATGAAAAATATTAACAAACCCAAAGGATATTTATCTTTATCCTTCCCATCGTAGAAGTACTGAGTTGATTCCTACCCATCGCTATTATCCTTCCTTCCACTCATCTTCTTTCAGAATCAACAATGCAATTCATCATCAAATAAGTATTTTGATAATATTGTTTAAGAAAGTCAGATGCTTCTCAAAAATAGTATAGTTAACTCTCTATCTCTTATTACATCAAAAGACATGCATTAATCTTTAAAAATTATACATTTTTTAAAGATTAATAATGTAAAATTTTGGTAAATGGATTAGCTTTAAAATTTGATTAATACGTAGATGCATAGTACTATTCTCTTGTCTCACCTCCTATCATATTGTGCAGTTATAATTTTGTATGTTTATGTGTACAAATGAAGTAATTTGTTATTGTACTTTAAACTATATAATTGCACACCTAGTTTACACCATAGTACTGTAATTTTAAGTCCTATAAAGGACATGCGTATACTAATAAATTACAAACATATAAGTGTTAAATACTATCTTTTGTAGTAATATCTACGATATTGTACTTGAACTTTTTGACTATTCCCAAAACGAAAATGCTAAATACGCAGTGTAAAGATTTTTCTTACTTTTCCTATATGTTTTTAGTGATCTCCACGCATTATCTTCCTCTTCATTTCCAGAAACCTGTAAACCTGCAAAATATGGTAAAAAAAGTATGTCAAAAGATGTTACTACTTCTACGGTCATTTTTTATCTTTATAATTATTGTATGACACAATAACGTTGTTTTCATCATTTGAAATTTTAATAAGTAAAGCATTTATATCCTTTAGGAACAGTTTTCACATAGTAAATGCATTCCAGTTCCCATGTATTCTATTTGCATTTAATTCCGTTGATAATTTATTCCATGGAAGTGCATCATCACTTTTAATAGTTTAGGATTCGGTTACTAACGAAAATAAGTGATCCTCAAATTCAGAGTGTGCATTAGGAAACATATAATAGATATAAGCAACAAATATCTAATGCAGGAGAACCCATAATTAACTTCTAGATTTTGGTACTATTCTGAAATAAATGTTCAAACTGAGTTTAAAGAAGCGATCAGTGTGAGGAGACGAATGAGTGCATAGTCATAACTAAAAAGAGTTCTAGTGGTACATACTCTAATTTATTGACAACATTATTGTGAGCCATGGGCCAACTTTATTTGGACTGTGGATAAAGCCTATAAGGGCCAAATAGGTCAGGGTTAAGCTTACAGAACCTGATAAGGGCAAAAAAGGTACAGCCAAATCAAACAGGTTTGAACTTTCATGTTTTAGCATATAGACTCAACTTCAGCAATTTTAAAATTCAATAAACTGTAAGAACAGTTATTATAGGAGATGGTTTTAGTTATCTACCTCCATAATGCACTAAAAAGAAAAGTAAAGTAAAAAGGGGAAAAAACTTTGAGAGCATGAAAATTTAAGTTTTCAACAAATACAACAGTGATGGGTACTGATATCATATATTCTTTTCTATCATATTCATTCAGTTATTATGTGTTTTTCTATTTCTATAGGCCCTCTAAACTTTGTCAAAGCCAAATATAATGGGAACATGCCTATCTTAATTTATAATCCACTGCTACAATTTTCCATCATTAAAAACCTTGCATCTCAATGAAAAGGAAATGAATTATAACACCAATATTGGCAGTAATATATATACTTCTTTGCACCTTATCTTAGTTTCAGTATTGAGATGGAGGTGCAATACCAATACTGAAAGGACCAACATAGAGTTTTTTAGTAATGCTACAGTGAAGGTAAAAAGTCGAGGAGGCTAATAAGTATCGAGATCCATTAAATAAAAATTTAAAACTGAAGAGTGTGTATGAATGCCTATTTTTTTTTTATAAAAATTAAGGTATCAACAAATTAAGATGCACATTGTCAGTTGCCAATTTACAATTGTAGGGTAATAAATTTATTACTCGTTATCAATAGAGTAGGAATCTTACTGCGCAGAGGAAAAACCGGTATTCATTTTATCTATTCATTAATGCATTATATTTATCATATATCCAAGGAAGAAGAAAAGTGCTGATGCCAAATATATTCTTATTTTCTTCCTCGTTATCACACAATTTAAATACCAAGAAACTGCAAAGAATAACAATTTGATGGATATTTGATATATTTTTTAACATAACATAGGTTACGAACTGTGCTTCCAACATAAATTTGTTTCAAAAAACTTATGAATAAATTAAGAAAATCGTAATATTTAATTTTTCTTCTTCCATGGGAATTGTAAAAATATATTGTAGTTATATCAATGGCAGGACAAAATCTGAACTTACTGTATATAAAGAACAGCAAACAAAGTGAGCCAGAGCCAACAAATTAGTAGTAGATACATCATATTGCATGTATGTCTCAAGGCATAAATACAATCTGAAATAGAGGATTTAGTATAGTGTATACATTTTGTTGTAGGACAGCAAAAACCATGTCCAATTTGGTTCTCGTGTCAAATATTTCTCCAAAACAAATACCCACATCGAAAACAACATAACTGAGCAAAAACTATCAACCATAAGGTAAAATATTTTACCCAAAATAGGAGCAAATGTTGGATGGCAAAGTGTATATCCTTCATTGGTTGGACATTCATCCTTCAGTATTGGTTCAAGACGATTTAAGACAGATGCAGATATCAATGAATAAACAATGAATCTGCTTGGGCTCTAGGAATAAGAATGGCTGCAGATATCTTTTAGAAAGGGCATCGAATTACATATCATAAATCCTATTTGACAGCCATAAATATAATTTCGAAGTTGAATTCATAACAAGAAAATGATTAATTTATTGAGTTTAAAATAGAAAAAAATAACAAACAACGCAAACCTTAAGAAAACCTGATCCAAAGCCGAGTGTTAAAAGTATAAATAGCATCTCTCTCATTTCATCTGCTATGAAAATGGGCTGACACCTACAAAAAAAACTTGGGAAGAAATCTCAAAGCATAATTACATTCAGAAATTAATTTTTTTACCAAATTGAATCATATCGTATCCAATTGTTTCATACCTTCTCGCTTTGTTTTTTGGGCTCTAATACTTCCTCCTCTAATGGATCGTTGGAGATTCCCTCAATAACCAACTCTTATGGGATGAATATCCTTAAAAAAATTAAACAATGACTTTATTAGAAGAAAATTAGGGATTGAATGAATCTAAAGCAATTGACAAATCAGGAAATGGTGAGCAAATTTGATGCCATTGAGAAGTACAGGCTTTCTTGTTTTAGACAGTAAAATAGTCTCTTAAGAGTTCAATCGTAAAAGCGAAGAACATAGACAGTGAGATCCAAAATTGATTAACTAACTTTTTTAATTTGAAGAAAATGAAGTATTATCGACCTTCATAATCTAAGAAATCAACATGAAAAATACCTTTAAATCTGTATTAAATTGCAGCGAAGAAGAAGACCATCCGGGGATAGAAAATGCCCTAAACCTAGTCCGCGGAAGGAACATGGAATAGACTGTAGAGTTGAAGAGAGGCATCGATGGATGAATTAAACGACGAAATGCAGGAAGTTAGAATCATGATTTCCAAATCGCGAGCTTCAAATATAAGAAAACAACGTCAAAAATACCTTCAAATAGGTATTAAATTACAACGATGAATAAGATTAAGCCAGAGTCACAAAACTTAACATGCGGAAGGAAGATGGAATAGACTATAGCTTTAAAGAGCGGAATCCATTGATGAATTGTAAGGCGAAGTGTATGAAGTTAAAGTTAAGATTTCCAAATCGAGGTGACTGAATGTTAACGTGGGCCTCACAGCGAACGAAAGGCACAAATGACCTCTTTTTTTGATTTTGGAAGTTAAACTTTTCCGCCATTGATGCTGTGTTGAAGTTATTGTCGGTTGGAAGAAAAAGTAATCAAATGTGATGGAAGAGATCGTGGAAGACAGTTTCTGCAGTTTACATAAATAACCCAGCGTAATGGATTGTTGAAATGAACTACCATGGATATTTTCGGAAATCCTAAAGAGGCTTCACTTTGACCGGTTGATCAAAGGTTTTTCTTTATAGTATAGATATATGTATATGTATGTATGTATAACTGTCGTAATTAATTTTAAACCCAAAAAACCATTTGCTAGAAAATTAATAATAAATCCACATTAATTCAAAAAATTATAAAACTTGAAACCTATCTCTAAAATATCATTTCTGACCATGTATTAAAATTGCAAGGCATTTGAATGTCAATGGATAGGTTTTTCTATTCAAAACATGTCATAAAATCAAGAAGAATAAGCACAATTCATCAATAAGCATGTATATTTATAAACATCATTCAAAACATGGAAACATACTTGCAAAAACATTCAGATCTGATTCTAAAAATGTGAGATGTAAATATTATTCACCTTAGCTTTTTTGATAAGGGGTTGAGATTTGATCTTGAGTTGAATTTGATTAAGCCTTTCCTCTTGATTTAGCTTTTCTTCCTCTTACTCTTCTTAATGGTGGCTGGCCTCTTGTTTTGTTTTAAGTTGTGAAAGTGAACATGTAAAATGAATCTATATAAGGATTTAGGGTATATGGCTATTACTTATTCCTATATTGCCTTGCCTACTACCCTAGCATAATTCGTTTTAATTCTCTTAGTTCGTTAGTTCAAATAAGCACAACTATTTCTTAGATTATACAAATCTCAATCCCTTAACCATTTACATTTTTTCCATTTAATTTACCTAATTAAATTCCCTAAATAATGTTAACCAAAATTAGGGTTGTTACAGACCTCGAGCCATGTCTAGTGAGATCGAACTCGTGCATATCTCAAAATGCTCTATACTAAAATATGCATATCCACAACTAATACTCATGCCAAAATTTCCATTAGCTGTCAAAGAGACCTACCGAGAGCCATAATTATAGTATGGACTCCTTAAAAAACCTACACCTCAAAATAAGTTAGCTTGTAGGTCCTGTCATAGCACCCAATCGTACTAGGACTAGTATATGGCCTCTCCATATTAGCATCCCAGTCTCTTTCCTCCCCTACTTCGGAACCGCGTATGCAGGTCATGCACCTCAATGGTACAATGGATTACTTTTACTAAACTAATATCATCTGAATCTTGAGCTTTGCCTTGCATCTTACCTCTACATGGATCTCATGGTACCCTATACCGAAATATGAACATATATAACCAATATTCATCCCGAATTGTCATTAGCAACCAAAGAGACCTATCGAGAGCCATAACTATATTGTGGACTCCTCTAAAATCTGACACCTCAAAAGAAGTTGGCATGTAGGTCCTACCGCACCACCTAATCAAATTTTGGAATATTATATGACCTATTCTAGATTGGCGTTCTAGTATTTCTTCACCCCTGCTCCAAAACCACGTATGCAGGTTGTGTGCCTCAATGGTATAATAGTTTCCTTTTACAAAACTAAAATCATCCAATTGTTTATGGATAGATAATCCAAATTCATGCTATCTCATGCCATTAAACTTCTGTAACAACCTTGGATTTTCTGTTTATATCAATTGTGTATTTTAATTATTTTAAATTGAATTCCTGATTTAAAAAAACTTTATTTATTAAAAAGGATAACTTTGTTATTTTAAAAACAAATATTGATTTGGATGTAAATTAGAATTCCAAACCGGAATAACTATAATATTTTCCAAAAAATGTGAATTTTGATCAATATGGTTGAACTTTGACTTTTAAATTTAAATTTTAAATATTTGAATTTTTGAATTTTATCTTTTATTATGAAAATAAATTAAATTTCAAAATACAGCTTTTCGTTTCGTTGAAATATGATTTATATTGTGAAAGTTATGCTTTTTACAATATTGTGTGTAAATTGTTTTATTTAACAAAACTGTTTATTTTAAATTAATCTAAATAATATTTTTGTTTGTTCTAATTTTTGTATACATGTAAATATGACATGTAATATATTTATTTTTATTTTTAAACATTTTGAAAGTGTAGTTATAATTTTCCAATGTTCATTGTATTTTGTTTATAATTTTTAAATGCTAGTTTCAATATATTAGCTATTTTCTTAATTTTTTTCTAATTTTTTTCCTTAAAATAATTATTTATTTTTCTTTTTCACTTTATTTTGTTTTAATTTTTATTTTATTTACTGAATTTTATTTTCTTTATTTTGTTTAAAAGAAAAATAAATTCCAATAGTTAAAGACCTTTCATTTTCCATTGACTTTTCATCTACTTGTCTCTTCATTTGCTTGCCCTTTCACTTCCTAGCCCTTGGCCGTTCACTCCTTATCTATTAGCCATATATTTCCTACCTCAATTCATGTGAGGAACTTTCTCACATCTGAAAAAAATCACGGCCAAAAGAAGAAAATGAAAAAAAATAGTTAATGGCTTCATCTCATTTTTCTTGCATCATTCTTCAATATTTTGCCTAGATCTCTCTTCAACTTTGCTTGGCCTCTACCACCCATCATTGCCACCATCCTCTCCACCATCACCAGCAGTAGCAACCTACCCTTCTCCTCTGACCAAAGTCAAGCCATAACCACTTGATGATGTTAGCACCACAAAAACATTGCAAAGCTCCACCAAAATTGCATAGCCGACCTTGTTTGCCACCATTACCTTCGCAGTTCACGTTATTTGCCTCCTAATCCTCCACCACCACCACCATGATACATCTTTGACCTTCAACTTCAGACATGTCTAGATCTGTACTAAGCATGATCCAAGCCCAATTGACCCATAGGCCGAGCCAAAATGTGCATCTAAGTTGCCTTTTTGTCTTGTTTCTTTTGTATGCTCCATGTTTCACCCAACCACTTCACATCTCCACTTGTAGCCGCACCATTTTGACGCCATACCTAACCTATAGCACCTTCATAGTTGAGCATATGAACCCTATGGCCAAGGAATTGGAGTGATTAAAGCAAGGTCTAACCATCTTGTCCATTGTCACTTTTTATTTCAATCAGTTTTAATGTTGTTTTGTATTAAATATTCATGGGTTACATTGTCTTGTTGTTTGTTGTATACAAGATTATCATCTTGGCTCTCCACTCACTTGAACCCAATATCATGCTGTATCGTGCTTGTCGTGCCTTTGGAATCGTTTTGTGCGTCCTAGTGGTCTTCAGCTTGAAAAGGTGAGTTTTTCTCACTCCGGCATATTTATTTATGAAATCGTAAATTGATGACAAGTGTTTAGCAATTAAAATATTTATGCAAGTTAATGATGATTATATGATATGTTATTTCATGTTATTACCATGTTAAAACTGTTAATTATCACCTGACATCTGATATATGACAGTACATTGTGACATTGACATGTTAGTATAGTTGTTTGTATTGTTTATGCATATGTTCACACTGCAAGTTCCCTGCTAGAATAGAATCACTATGGGTTGAAATGATACATGCCTGAATGGACATTAGAAAAGGAAAAAATCATTATGGGCTGAAATGATAGGCCTGAGTGATTTTTATTTACTTGGGATTGCAGATTTGAAATGATAGAACTCGGGTTTTCTTTTTAAATTGCGGATTAAAATGATATATATCCGTATCACTTGACCTAGGTTAGAAAATTATATGCAGACCCTGTGGTATAATTTTGAAATGATTTTTATATAGATATGTATTTTTAAAGTATGAAATTTTGATTTAAAAATATATATATTACGGTTTTAAGAAAAGCTAAATATTAAGTTTTGAATTTGTGAATTTAAGTATGTAAACTTGAAGTAAATGTGATTTTGACTTTAAATTATACTTTAAAATGTAAATAAATAATGGAAATTTAATTTAAAGTTTTGAAATGATATTTGAATTAAAATGTTAAGTTTTTGTTTAAATTTAGTAAGTAAAAAATAGTAAAATTTTGACTTAACAAATGAATTGAATTTTTAATCGGATATTTGATTTTAAATTTTATTGTGATAAATCATATGTTAAAAGTATTTAAATGTGAAATTATGAAGTCTACAAATATAATTTATAAATTTAAAAAGAATTTTTTTTGAAGTTTTATTATTTCTGAAAAGTTATAATATAATCTAGAATTTTATTAATAGCATTTCTAAAATGCTATAGTTTTACGACAGCACTTAAAATGCTGTTGTTTTCGAACTTAACTATGTTTAAGATAACTAAATATTTATTAAGGCATTTTATAAATGTCGTTGTCCTTGAACTAAACTACTTTGGAAACTATAAGCTACAATAGCACATTATAAATGCCATCGTTGCTATAATTTGTCAATATTTGAAATATTATATATTTTAACACTATTTGGGTTATATTTTAAAGTATTAAATGATTTAACTTTTGAAATTGATTATTTGTGAAACTTTAGGAGTTTTGATTATATTTTTATATTTAAATTTGAATTTTAAGGAATTTAAATTGAATTTGAATTTAAATAAGGTTTCTTGGTTATGTGTTAAATGGAATGAAATGTAATGAGATAAATGATTTTTTGAATGGAATTTTTGAAATGTATTTTTGTAATGATATTGGGAATAATAAATGAATGACTTATTTGATTTAAAATGATATTTAAGTTTGAATATTTGAAGTTGAATTCAAATAATGATTTGATAATGAGGTTTTGAAAGGATAGGATATTTTGATGGTTGAAATGGTTCAGAAATGATTTGATCTTTATTTTGATAAAGAATATGAATTTGAAATGATATTTGATAAATGAATATTTGAAGTTTATATTGTATGAAAGGATATTAAGTTTACTTGTAATTTGAGTTTATTTAAATGATATTGGATTTAGGAAATGTGGGATATTTAAAGCTTTGAAATTTATATTATAATTTGAATAGTTTAATTTTGTGGATCAAATCTATATTTTGAAATTGATAAGATTTGAAATGGTTTGATGGGAAACTGAATTGAATTGAAACTAATGGTTTGAATTGAATTAAATTGGAAATTTGAAATTTTGAGTTTAATTGAATAAATTTGTGAAGTGTAAAGAATTAAAGGATGATTTCAAACGTATGATTTCGAAATGTTATGATTTTCAAAGTGTAATGATTTCAAGTATTTTGGCTTCGAAAGAGTTATAACTTTGAAAGTATTATGATTTTTGAAAGGTAAATTTATGTTTGAAATGGAAATGACATTTTATTGATTTGGATATAGTTTTGAAATAAAAATGGTTTTGGTTTCGAAGTATAAACTATTTTGAATGGAATATAGTTTAGAAATGAAATGATTTGATTTTTGAAGCATAAACTATTTCGAGATGACCACGGCGTTATAATAACCTTTGGTTGTTAAAGAGATCAAGATCGGAAGTTGTCATACTCTCTGCCAACTCCGAAAACTACTTTAACAACTGTGTACTTGGTGGAGATTCCAGAATGAAGTAGGATGGTGGCGTCCTTCTTGAGGTATATTACGTGGACCCAACTCCCGTGAGTTGGCATAAGGTGGCTAAAATAGGGGCGATCTCGGACCAAAAAGGGTAGCTCCTCTGGTCGGACACACTTCTTCGATACTATGTTCTTACTTGTGGTTGATTTGATGGCCATCCTCCGATTTTGATTGGTAATGTATTCCGAGGTGAGCATATGTGGCTGCTGTGTTACCACCATCCCGTGTGTGTAACTGGTATATCTACCCTGGCATTGCCTCGTTTTGCCGTGTCACCTACCATATCGAGCCTTTACTGCGAGTTTGGTTTTCTCTTGTAGCCCATGCGTATCTTCTCATAGTCTCATCTTCTCATAGTCTCCCGATCAGGAGATATGCAGATATTGGATGGACTACTGGGACTATTACGTGTCTTGGGCTATATGGGTAACCCCGTGAAGCTATTTTAAAGTAAGTTTATTTTACTGATAGACATTATTATAATAGCGTAATATTACTATATAGTAAATAGTTTAACGGATCCTTAGAGGATGTGCGATCCCAAGCATCCTTTAAGTTACTGATGCATTTTTGTTATTGTTCACTTGAGTTGATTTACAGTTCATAAGTATTAATGTCCTGACTCGAGTGTTTTGTGTTTTGCTTCACACTCGAGTCAGACTGAGTGATTCAGCATTCAAGACTCGCCTTCGTAGTTGGAGCTTTGCTTGAAGATCTAGCCATCTATTTTACTTTCAGTATCCAGTGATTTCAGTGATGTATTCTGATTTGTACCTACCATATCTTGTTACTCTTCTATTGTATCTTGTTTAACTCTGGTGTATCTTATATTTATATAGTAGCTTCATGGACTACTATCTCTTTTACTTCCGCTGCATTATTATTTACTCTGTGATCTGTGATTATTTATTTACTGTATATTTTGAGAGTTGCCAAATTTTATTTACTACACGGTATTTTGAGCAATTCAAGTCCGACATGTGCGGATGCGAATGGTTGAAAATATCGGGTTGTTACATGTGGTATAAGAGCTTTGGTAGCTCTAGGCAAAACTCAGCATATAGGGTAAATGTATTTACAGAATCACTTGCATTCGACTTACATTCGGGTTTTAATCTCTTCCTTTTTGACTCGATTCCTTGGAATTTTGAAACGTCCCCTACGTTTCCAAAATCCATTGTGTCCCTCACTATTCGACTTCTTTTGATTCTGGATTATCCCATAACTCCACTTTAAGCGATCTTTATAATGAGTCGGCGGTCCCGCCAATCTCAAATTGATTTGTAAAGGGGTGAAACTCCTTTCCCACAGCATCGGTTCACCGAAGATTTTATATCCTCGGTTTAGATGTTAGTATCTCTTATTATCCCAAAATTCTATCTCTGGAGATCGGATGTTGATTTACCCCAGAACATCCACATCAATTTTATTCTTTAAGTCATGGTTGACTGTTAGGTTGCCCACGATTTATTTAAGCTTATCCATCTTCATATTATATTATTTAATCATTTTATCTCTGTTTCCAACTTATCTTCAAATAAATCTTGAAGTGTATTTGTAAACTAATATTTAAAAATGTTTTATATATTGTGTTATCTGAGTTGTTGATGTTGATTTGGATTTATGATCGATTTTTCTGATTAATGCTATCGATAAGATTTTCAAAACACTTGAATAGAGTAAACTGACACAATATGTTTTTTTAAAATTTGGTAATGAAATAAATTTTGTAACTATATTATAAATTTTTCTGGATTTTATTGAATAGGTTGTTAAGAAATAATATTTGATTTTACATATATATCATTATCTCTTGTTTTATATATAAATAATTGAACTATAAACCATGGTTGTAAATTTATTTGGAAATTTAAAATGAATTTAAAACAAGAATTTGAGAATTTAATTTTCGATGGTTTCAAACCTAGTATTTAAAGTTTTAAAAGGATATAGTATTAAAGTATTTTCGAATAGAAATTTGTTTCCAAAGAATTTTAAAGTTTAAAACTAGTTCTCTTCTCTTTGTCGTTGGAAAATAACTTCAATGATGACTGCACCATCACCGACATTCATTTTCGACTTTCAAAGTGAAGAGACCGTTCTGTAGTCTTGCAACGGTTTTGTTTTGGGAAATTTAATTGATTTGAATATCTAAAATAAGATTGGATTTATAACATATGTTGATATATGAAATAAATTTGAACAGATATGTATATATAGTATATGTGCATTTATTTATCTCTAAATAGTTGGAATTTATCGAAAATTTAATTCCTAATTTTTTTTTCTTGAAAGATAATTTTAAGTATAATTTCAAGATTTGAATAAATATTCAAGCTTGAAATGATTGAATTAAAAAGTTTTATTTGTATAATACACAATTTCATTCCAATATAACTTACCTAAATTATATAGAAGTTGAATATGTAATTGGATAATATACAATATAAAAAGATTTTATAAATAAAATTTGAGTGGTTATAATAAATGTTATAAAATTTTAGTTATAAAAAGATTAACGGTGGTAAATAAAGAAAAGATAATGGAAAAATTTACAATATAAAATGATGTTAAAGGCACTAAGAATAAATTTAAGGCAGTTATAATAAGTGTAAATATATTTAGCATAGGTGATAAAATATATTGAGAGAAATAAATTTAAATTTTTAAATAGGAATAAGGAAGAGTTAAATTTATTAAGTACATTTTGAGTATAATGAAGGATTTTTTTCTTTCAAATCCATGATTTTTTAAGATTTTTAATTTAAGATAATTTGATGATAAGATAATGAAATTTGAGATAGTTAAGATTCATTTAACTTATGTAAAATTAATTTTCAATTTAAGCTGAAATTTTCATGATTTCAAATTTATTATCTTATTTTGTTTTTCTCAAACTATCTTTGGTTGTCCTTATTTCTCTTATCTTGCTACAGAATGGAGAGGCTATTGCTTATGCTAGTCTGTTTAGAAATCTTTCTATCATCTTGGATGATGTTTGGTACTTATCGTTGAATCTGAGCACTGCTTGCCATCCACAGACCGTCGGTCAAGCGGAAAGGGTGAATCAGATTCTAGAGGATCTTTTTTCATGCTTGTGTGTTTTATTCCATCTCCACTTTGTTAAACTTACCTATAACAATAGTTATCAGGTATAATTTCGATCTTCTTGTCATCTTGTCTTAATCCTATCTCATTCTATTTTTTTCTGTGCTTTCCCTTACCTCATTCTCTTTCGGGGATGAAAAATTTTGAGTGGGGGAGAGTGTAACAAACCTGTATTTTCTGAATATATTAATTGTGTATTTTAATTATTTTAAATTGAATTCCTGATTTCAAAAAAACAAACATTATTCATTAAAATGGATAACTTTGTTTTTTTTTAAATAAATTTTGATTTGGATGTAAATTAGAATTCCAAACCTGAATAAATAGAATATTTTCCAAAAAATGTGAATTTTGGTCAATATGGTCAAACTTTGACTTTTAAATTTAATTTTTAAATTTTTGAATTTTTATCTTTTATTATGAAAATAAATTAACTTTCAAAATACTGCTTTTCGTTTCGTTGACATCCGATTTATACTGTGAAAGTTATGCTTTTTACAATATTGTGTGTAAATTGTTTTATTTAACAAAACTGTTTATTTTAAATTATATAAATAATATTTTTGTATGTTCTAATTTGTGTATACATGTATATATGACATGTAATATATTTATTTTTATTTTTAAACATTTTAAAGGTGTAGTTATAATTTTCCAATGTTCATTGTATTTTGTATACAATTTCTAAATGCTAGTTTCAATATACTAGCTATTTTCTTAATTATTTTCTATTTTTTTCTTTAAAATAATTATTTATTTTTCTTTTTCAGTTTATTTTGTTTTCATTTTTATTTTATTTACTGAATTTTATTTTCTTTATTTTTTTAAAAGAAAAGGAAATTCCAATAGTCAAAGACCTTTCATTTTCCATTGACTTTTCATCTACTTGTCTCTTCATTTGCTTGTCCTTTCACTTCTTAGCTTTTGGTCGTTCACTCCTTATCTCTTAGCCATGTATTTCCCACCTCAATTCACATGCTAAACTTTCTCACATCTGAAAAAAATCACGGCCAAAAGAAGAAAATGAAAAAAAAAAGTTAATGGCGTCATCTCCTTTTTCTTGCATCATTCTTCAATATTTTGCCTAGATCTCTCTTCAACTTTGCTTGGCCTCTACCACCCATCATCACCACCATCCTCTCCACCATCACCAACAACAGCAACCTACCCTTCTCCTCTAACCAAATTCATGCCATGACCACTTGATGATGTTAGCACCACAAAAACATTGCAAGGCTCCACCAAAATTGCAAAGCTGACCTTGTTTGCCACCATCACCTTCACAGTGCACCTTGGCTGCCTCCTAATCCTCCACCACCACCATGATACCACCACTGACCTTCAACTTCAGATATGTCCAGATCTGTACTAAGCATGAGCCAAGCCCAATTGACCCATAGGCCGAGCCAAAATGTGTGTCCAAGTTGCTTTTTTGTCTTGTTTCTTTTGTATGCTCCATGTTTCACCCTACCACTTCACATCTCCAATTGTAGCCGCACCATTTTTATGCTATACCTGACCTATAGCACCTTCATAGATGAGCATATGAACCCTATGGACAAGCAATTGGAGTGATTAAAGCAAGGTCTAATCATCTTGTCCATTGTCGCTTTTTATTTCAATCAGTTTCAATGTTGTTTTGTATTGAATATTCATGGGTTACATTGTCTTGTTGTTTTTGTATACAAGATTATCATCTTAGCTCTTCACTCACTTGCATCCAATATCTTTGTTGTATCGTGCTTGTCGTGCCTTTGGAATCGTTTTGTGTGTCGTAGTGGTCTTCATCTTGAAAAGGTGAGTTTTTCTCACTCCGACATATTTACTTATGAAATCGTAAATTGATGACAAGTGTTTAGCAATTAAAATGTTTATGCAAGTTAATGATGATTATATAATATGTTATTTCATGTTATTATCATATTAAAACTGTTAATTATCACCTGACATCTGATATATGACAGTATATTATGACATTGACATGTTAGTATAGTTGTTTGTATTGTTTATGCATATGTTCACACTGCAAGTTCCATGCTAGAATAGAATCACTATGGGTTGAAATGATACATACCCGAACAGACATTAGAATAGGAAAAAATCATTATGGGCTGAAATGATAGACCTGAGTGATTTTCATTTATTTTTATTTACTTGGGATTGCGGGTTTGAAATGATAGAACCCGGGTTTTCTTTTTTAATTGCGAATTGAAATGATATATATTCGTATCACTTGACCTAGCTTAGAAAATTATATGTACAGACCCCATGGTATAATTTTAAAATGATTTTTATATAGACATGTATTTTTAAGGTAAGAAATTTTGATTTAAAAATATATTTTTTATGGTTTTAAGAAAAGTTAAATATTAAGTTTTGAATTTGTGAATTTAAGTATGTAAATTTGAAGTAAATGTGATTTTGACTTCAAATTATATTTTAAAATGTAAATAAATAATGGAAATTTAATTTAAAGTCTTTAAATGATATTTGAAGTAAAATGTTAAGTTTTTGTTTAAATTGCATAGGTAAATAAAGAGTGAAATTTTGACATAACAAATGAATTGAATTTTTAATTGGATATTTGATTTTAAATTTTATTGTGATCAATCATATGTTAAAAGTATTTAAATATGAAATTTTGAAGTCTAGAAATATAATTTATAAATTTAAATAGAAATTTTTTGAAGTTTTATTGTTTTTGAAAAGTTATGATAAAATCTCAAATGCTATAGTTTTATGACATCACTTAAAATGCTGTTGTTTTCGAACTATGTTTGAGATAACTAAATATCTATTACAGCATTTTATAAATGCCGTTATTCTTGAACTAAACTATTTTGAAAACTATAAGCTACGATAGCACTTTATAAATGTCGTCGTTGCTATAATTTGTCAATATTTGAAATATTTTAGATTTTAACACTATTTGAGGTTATATTTTAAAGTGTTAAATGATTTAACTTTTGAAATTGATTATTTGTTAAACTTTAGGAGTTTTGAATATATTTTTGTATTTAAATTTGAATTTCAAGGAATTTAAATTGAATTTGAATTTAAATAAGATTTCTTGGTTATGCGTTAAATGGAATGAAATGTAATGATATGAATTTTTGAATGGAATTTTTGAAATGTATTTTTGTAATGATATTGGGAATAATAAATGAATGACTTATTTGATTTAAAATTATATTTAAGTTTGAATATTTGAACTTGAATTCAAATAATGATTTGATAATGAGGATTTGAAAGGATATGATATTTTGATGATTGAAATGGTTTGGAAATGGTTTGATCTTTATTTTGATAAAGAATATGAATTTGAAATGATATGTGATAAATGAATATTTGAAGTTTATATAGTATGAAAGGATATTGAGTTTACTTGTAATTTGAGTTTATTTAAATGATATTGGATTTAGAAAATGTGGGATATTTAAAGCTTTGAAATTTATATTGTAATTTGAATAGTTTAATTTTGTGGATCAAATCTATATTTTGAAATTGATAGGATCTAAAATGGTTTGCTGGGAAACTGAATTGAATTGAGATTGATGGTTTGAATTGAATTAAATTGGAAATTTGAAAATTTGAGTTTAATTGAATAAATTTGTGAAGTGTAAAGAATTAAAGGATGATTTCAAATGTATGATTTCGAAATATTATGATTTTCAAAGTGTAATGATTTCAAGTATTTTGGTTTCGAAAGAGTTATAACTTTGAAAGTATTATGATTTTTGAAAGGTGAATATATGTTTGAAATGGAAATGACATTGTATTGATTTGGATATAGTTTTGAAATAAAAATGGTTTTGGTTTCGAAGTATAAACTATTTTGAATGGAATATAGTTTGGAAATGAAATGATTTGATTTTTGAAGTATAAACTATTTTGAAATGACCACGGCGTTATAATAACGTTCGGTTGTTAAAGAGACCGGGATCAGAAGTTGTCATACTCTCTGCCAACTCCGAAAACCACTTTAACGACTCTGTACCCGGTGGAGATTCCAGAATAAAATAGGATGGTGGCGTCGTTCTTGAGATATATTACATGGACTCAACTCCCGTGAGTTGACATAAGGTGGCTAAAACAGGAGCGATCTCGGGCCAAAAGGGGTAGCTCCTCTGGTCGGACACACTTCTCCGATACTATAATCTTACTTGTGGTTGATTTGATGGCCATCCTCCGATTTTGATTGGGAGTGTGTTCTCAGGTGGGCGTATGTGGCTGCTACGTTTCCACTAGCCCATGTGCGTAATTGGTATATCTACCTTGGCATTGCCTCGTTGTGCCGTGTCACCCACCATATGGAGCCTTTACTACGAGTTTGGTTTTCTCCCGTAGCCCATGCATATCTTCTCATAGTCTCCCGATCAAGAGATATGCAGATATTGGATGGACTACTGGGACAATTACGTGTCTGGGGCTATATGGGTAACCCCGTGATGCTATTTTAAAGTAAGTTTATTTTACTGATAGACATTATTATAATAACGCAATATTACTATATAGTAAATAGTTTAACGGATCCTTAGAGGATGGGCGATCCCAAGCATCCTTTAAGTTACTGATGCATTTTTGTTACTGTTCACTTGAGTTGATTTACAGTTCATGAGTATTTATGTCCTAACTCAAGTGTTTCGTGTTTTGCTTCACGCTCGAGTTAGACTTAGTGATTCAACATTCAAGACTCACCTTCGGAGTTGGAACTTTGCTTAAAGATCCAGCCATCTATTTTGCTTTCAGTATCCAGTGATTTCGGTGATGTATTCTGATTTGTACCTACTGTATCTTGTTTAACTCTGATGTATCTTAACTTATATAGTAACTTCATGAACTACTATCTCTTTTACTTCCGCTACATTATTATTTACTCTGTGTCTGTGATCTGTGATTATTTATTTACTATGTATTCTGAGATTTGCCAAATTTTATTTACTACGCGGCATTTTAGGCAATTCAAGTCCGACATGTGCGGATGCGAATAGTTGAAAATATTGGGTTGTTACAACTTCACTAGTGCTTCGAGCCCCCACCAAGACAGAATATTCCCATAGCTTTGCCGTAAAGAACCAAAATCTCTTTAAGCTCAATCTCTCCAAAACACGAATCCCGAAACCTATATCCGACCGTCAAAACAATTCCTTTTATCAAATCTCTATCAATACGTATGTCACTAATATAAGACCAAACCATTCATCTTAACATATGTGTCCCAAGGTCAAAGCCAAGTGACATAGACTAACCTCGTTCAATCGTACATGCTCATCAAATGTGGTCTTGCAACCAACCACTGCATCGATACCATATCTGATCGTTAGTGATGCATACATATCACTTTATATTGCATCTGCTTTCCCAAGTAGCCCAAAAGATTTCCCGAAATTAAGCCAAAGCATCGTGCCAATCTGTGCCCATAACTAGGGAAGAAACCCTCATTAACTTTCCTATCAATTATATTATAGTCCAATATCACTTAATTCTTCTATTTAAATTTAGTTTAGTTATCAATAAGGACTTAGAATATTATATAGCTCATGTATAAAATTTATTTATGTATGTGTGTATGTATACACATATATCTCTAACCATTCCTTGTGGTCCAAAATTAATTAATCACGCATCTTCCTGAGCGTGGAACCGGCATTTTGTCTTCAGCACTCCTCTCAATCATACATGATTATTATACGTGACCATGAAATAGATCACCATCTCGATTCTATATTCGATTGGTACTTGATTCCTTTCTCAATCTCCAACTATTCCCATAGGAAAAGTCTACGCCCTGCGTTCACTATCTCAATCGCTTCCTCTACGACTCGCTCGAATGCCTTATTGATCATCACCGATCACTTTACCGTCACTTTACTTTCACATCCAATAAGTAAGAAGATATATCATAATATATCTATAACTAACAACATAGTAGAGTTTAATTAATTTATAACTATGTTATAAATTAATATCAACTTCATCTATTCAATAAGAATAGGACATAATATTTAGATATACGGGATCTTAACCAATTATCCCGAATATTTGTGAAATATAAAATAATATTCTATCACTAACATAATTACAATTTAATATCAACTTCATCTAACACTATTCCATATGATTTGAACAAAATATTAATATATATGGGATCATAATCAATTACCCTAAATATCTATTCAAACCAATCCAATCAAATAAGAGAATAGTTACCTATATATATTGTTCTACTTCTAGGTAATATTTTTCAATATATATAACTATGGGTTTTATAAAGAAATATAAACTTAGAGTCATAATTCTGCTCACCTAAACCATAATTTCTTAAGTGTCCAAATCTAGTTCAACCTTTTACCATGTCGTAGATAATCCCACTGCGAGTGCAATGGCAAAGACCATATCTCGACTGGACCTCATATGCAAGAAATACAAATTGTATAAGAATAAGAATTATAAAAATAAATAAATAAACTTAATTAAGTAACAAATTTACCATAACTCGTTTTCCTCATCCCGCTAATCTCCTTTGCCATGCATAGATATGCACAAACCCATCGTGCTATATATCGTCGCCACTACTCCTATAAGCCACTTCGATTCAATTAATGGAGCGATGATGAACCCGATGGAGACAACCACATAGAGTCCACACTCCCCAGATAAACCTGACCCGGAGCTAACCCTAAATATCAAGTCAAGTCATGATTTTCATACAAGTATAGCACCACTTTGACGAATGTCCATCCACTCCTCTCCACCAGAGAAGTTACATGCTATCCTTGCCTTGGCCAAACTCCTCTAATTCCTCCAAAAGTAAACCCTAACCATGCTATGAAGGTTGAACTTTTTCATGTCATGTTGCAGTACCAATTGTCATATAGATTTGAAGTTCTTTCTTCCCCGTGTCCAACAGATCTAACGTCGGCTTCTCTCGTCGTCCTTACCACTCGATTTGATTTAAAGAAGGAGGCGACTAATTTCGGGTAAGGAGCAGGAGGAAGAAAATGAGGAGATCCAATAAATGCCCGATAGAAGGTTATAATATGTATACGATTTATTTAATTTCACGAATAAAACGCCACATGCTTCAAGCTCGTACGATCAAATAGTACATCAGATCGTCGTGAAACTTGTTGGTGCAAATCATATCATTATTCTATTTCCAATGGCATAAATTTTGCCATTATCCATGCATTTTGAGATGATAATTTCACATGTTTCGAGGTCATTTAACCATCAGATAGCTCGATTAAAAAAAAATCAACAGTACATCTCATAATGAAGTCCTTATCCTAGAAACACAAGCCATCGGTCGAGATTTGAATCGTCGATCTTGGCTCAACTACACATATATTTTTATAAAATACATATAACAATGTAAAAATACTGTAACTCCAAATATAGCGTTATTTATACTTATCTCCATTCGAATCATCTATCCAGATTCAGCGGAAGTATTCTCGAATCCTAATGTACCCTTATGCAAAAATTTAGATTTTGGACCTTCGATTAATTAACGATTTGATATTTGAATATCCTATCATTAAAAATGCAGATTATTACAGGTTCCAGTATCGACCAGATGGATGTTGATTAGATTTTGGAGATCGAAGTTGAGGAGTCATGAATGACTTCAATCAAGGACTATTTGTTTAAGGGAACTCTTACGAGATGGAACAACTAGTGATGGAAAACCCTTTGTAACTTACAATAGTTCATAATGCAAGGATGATTGTTGTATAAGAGAGGTTTCTTGACCTCCTTCTCTTGTGTGTAAGCAAGGATGAGGCAGGGAAAATCCTCATGGATGTCCATGATGGTTGCTATGGTGGTAACATCGGGAAGGGCGGATATTGGCTAAGAAGATACACCACTATGGATACTTTTAGCCAACAATAAACTGTGATGCTGCTGTATACACTAAACCGTGTGACCGATGCCAGAGCTTTGCAAAATTCCAAGAGCCCATCTGCAGAGATTACACAAATGTTCAGCCTATGGCAATTTGCGGTTGGAGGGGTTGATATAATGGAGTGCTGCCAATGTCAAAAGGAGGAGCTAAATACGTTATCGTTGCAGCAGATTGCTTCACAAAGTGGGATGAAATGGAACCACTTTCCATTATCACAACAAAAGGAAGTCATCAATTTTGTGATGAAGAATATTATCTGTAGATGTCGAGTACCTTAGAAAATTATAATAGATAATGGAACTCAGTTTAAAAGTACCCAGTTCAAGAATTTCTTCAACTGGTACAAGAACAAGAAAAGCTCTTCGTCGGTGGCACACCCGCAGGCGAATGGATAGTGGAGGTAGTGAATAAAATCATCAAGTCCACCTTGAAAAAACGGTTGACTAAAGCCAATGATGTGACAACCCGGAATTTTTGAGTATTTGAAATTGGAATATTCAATTGATTTTGAATATTTAAATGTTAATTTTTAACTTGGATTCAAATATCATAATTTATTTGATAATTAAATTATTGAATTAAATAACTTAAATCTGAATAAAATGTTGAATTTGGAGTCTTAAGCCGGTTTAAAATAATTTGTAGGCTTATAAAAGTTATATGATAACATGGAAACTAGTAAAAGTGTTAAAAATTAAATTTGGAAGTGTTTTGTTCAGTTTTGAATTTTATATCGTTTAAATAGAATTTAAAAATAGCCTTCCGGGGCGCTGTCTCGGAATTTGACAAAACCAGTTCCATTGGGTCCGTAATATTGAATTATTATCGGATTTCAAATTTCGTATTGATTGGAGTTAGTGTGTGAGTGTACGATTTGTAAACGCGCTGGAAATTTCATTGATAATAGTCGATTTAAATTGACATTTGAAATTAAATTAATACATGATTTAACCCGTTAACCTTCAGTTTATCCATCAAGCACTGTAGTAAGTTTATCCCTATATGCTAGGGTCACGTTCATTCTTTTCTCACTTCAGAAGCCTTTCAAAGCTTCTACTCGAATCCATTGCGTTTCTTATTTCATTGGTTCTCTTCGTTCCTCAATTCATCAATTGCCTTTCTCAGAAGAAAAAAAAAGTAAACGGCAAACGAATGAATAAATCCCAAATTGAAAAAAAATGGCCGCATCGTATAAACAAAATTAAATCATCGGCCGAAGTCTCGTTCCATTCAAGCCCTCATGTAATCGTCGACTTCGCAAGAATGGGGAAAGTTCGAGCTCGGGATCCAGAACACGACTTCGTTGCATTCAATTTAGGGAGGCGCGACGTCTCTGATGCGTTCGATCGAAGGGGAGGCCACAATGTTCGTGGGTTGGTGACTCTGGTGGCGGTCGCGACCGGGTAGGACGAGTGCTTGGGTCGCGATTTTTAGGGCAAGGGATCGATCGAGGTAGGCTCGGCAGCGAGCGACGTCACGATAATGGAAGCATGTTGAGCTGCGACGGCTAATGGAATTGATGGTGAGATTTCTGTTTTGTTTTTACTACTTAAGTTTTTATTTAATCAGCTTTTAGTTTTAAAAAAAAATATAGATTCTGGAGTTTAGAACTGATAGTATAGGCTTGCTAAAAAAAAAGAAAGTTGAATATTACTTTTATACTTATTGAAATAAAATTAGTCTGGCTTTAAGATTTTGGAAGAAAATATAATGATGTGTTGTAGAAATTAACTTGCTTAATAAACTTTTTTTTAATTGTTTCATTATTTAAAATATTTATTATAGGAAGATTAACTTAAGAAAATAAAATTTTATTAAATGGAAATTTAATCGTTCTATTGGCTCAAATATTGATACAAAATTTAAACGTTATACAGGGTTATAACCCAGGAAACTAGGTTGAAATTGAAATGGGCTGCAAACAGATTCAAGGTGAGTTAATCTCACTCAGTTAATTTAAATTTAAATTTAAATGATTAAATTTAAATAAGTGTTTGAATGGTTGAAATTGATTGATTGATGTGCTATAGTATGATATATTCTGGAATTGGTATATTATGTTGTGCTAACATCTGTGGATGTAGGGAAAACAGGTTGGAGGGATCCAACTGGACCACTCAACATTTATTTTAATTATTTAATATTCTCTGCTGTGAATATCGATATTCTATAATGAGTTATATTGGAATATTAAATGTTATGGTTGAATTCCCAAAAATATATAATTGGATTGTTGGAAAGAAAATAAAAGAAATGAATTTGTAAGTGAAATAATTATAGAAAGTTTGAATAAATTAAGAATGGATTGAAAAGAAATAGAAGTAATATGAAAATAATAATAAATAACTTCGAGTATGAAGAGAAATGGAATTTTGAATAAAATGAAATTGATGAATTGTAAATTTAAGTTATATCAATTAAAGAAATAAAGAATTATTTTAAAATTTAAAGTTTAAATTTATTTTAAAGAATTAAGAAGTAATTGAGAAATCTAAAAATTTAAATTTTTAGTTAAAGTATTTTTAAATTGAAATGAAGAAGTGGAATCTGAAATTAATAGATTCCGAATTAAAAGGAAATAAATTGGAAATCAATTTGGGAAATTGATTTAGGTGATTGAAGTTGGAATTCTCCCTTGATAACCAAGTACGTTTTCAAAGTAAATTTTTAAATATAAGTTAAAAGATTAAAAGTTGTTTAAAAAGCAAGTGAGGAAAATTTCTTATTTCTAATATTTAAGTTCTTAAGTAAGTATTTCTCTTTACCTATTATAGTAGTAAATACTCAAAGAATGCCTTAATATTTTGTTTTTAAAAGTATAAATCTGGTTTTATATTTATTAAGTAACCTTATTTTTTTCAAAAATTCATTTAATATGTGTTTTTAACAAATTATTGAAATAGTGTTAATTTAAATATTTTGAAGGTATATATTTCAAAATAAAGTGTTTTAAATTATTTTTAAATCTAGTTTTGTGCTTGGTAATTTCAGAGGAGATAGGAAAATACTTGGGAAAGTTTATACTGGAAAGAAAGAATGATTTGAAAACTGTTTTCAAGGGGTTGAAAATAGAAATATATCCTGTGAAGATATTCGGAAGGTAATAAATAATTTGGAAAATTATTTATTGATTGATGGTTGTTTGTGAATATTAATTGATAGTTAAATAACCGACTATCAATATTGGCCAACTGCGCTGATCGTTTTCGAAGAGACCGGGATCGAGATTTATTTCTCGAAAACCACTTCGATCCGGTTTGTACGTTTCGTGCGAAAAACGTGTTCGGAGTCGAAGATGGAGCAGTGAAGTGCAAGGGCTAGTCGCTACTAATCCTGAGGATATTTCAAAAATGGATGTAGTAGGAATAGTGCCTTCGGTTCCGTTTGAACCCGGGACGGACTTATATGGATGAATGCTTACGAAACATCGTCAGGTGGGCGATGGGCATTCTAAGTGAAACGTTCTAAAAGGTAACGCTTAGCCTCAAGCCTCATCAAATGGGAATGACTGAAAATCAGGGGATATGCAGCAAGGTTAGGTGGGTCATGCCCAAGCAGGACAAGATATTTCCCCTGTCTAGATGTCCCTTTTTATATATTTCGGCTTAGTGGGTGGTTGGTCGCGCCAACCACGGGGTTTATCTTGTTCGGGACTGTTCAGTAAGGAATGGTTCCGGCCTTGTGTTGTAGGGGATGAAGGGAGTAATCCTCGGTACGGTGATCTAGGCCCCGTACTGTGACAGGTGGTACCCCAGTGCCTAGTCATTAGTTGGAAATCCATTCTCCCTACGAGCCTTGTACGAGTTTTGTTTGTATTACCCACTTTTGTGGCTAGTAGCTGGAATTTAATAGATGTAACAATTTCGGCTATTTTATAAGTATTTGTATATAGACCCTATTATAATATCAGAGGATTTCAATAAAAATTGTTTTAGCTATCGTAAGGTAAAAACCCGACATGTTTATTTGTGGCGTGGTCTTACGAGATGCTTTTGTTTTTCAAAGGGTTTTTGAAACTTTAATAATCAATTGGGTGTGATTTTCTCACGCTGGTATTCCAGACTGACTCGGGTATTATTTAACTGTAATGCTCGGGTCAGACCGAGTATTATAGGATACAGGTTTTGATGTTGTGGAGCTCAGGAGACGAGCTGGATGATGATACGTATAGTCGTACCTGTTATATATATATTCCGCTGTTTTGAGTTATTGTGTATTCATTGCATGTTACTGATGTGAACTGTGACTGATGTACTTTGATGATGTAATGTATGTAAACAGATATATTTGATTTTGGGTAAAGATTATTTATTATCTATTATATTTTATTCCGCTGCGATGGTTAGATTCTGATGTTGATTTTGTTTTCTCTTCTTCTACCTCTTCTTCTTAAATCCAAATGGTTCATATTTCTGTGCAACTTGAGTTGATTAGGTAGAATAGTGTTGACTCAAGGAGTACGGATTTGCGGGTCGTTACAGTTGGTATCAGAGCTTAGGTTGGTGATAACCTTGGCTCTGGTGGGAATTACTCATTTAAATTAGAGTCTATAGTACTCTATAATGAGTTTGAGCGTATTAATAGATATGAGCGCGTATTTGTTAGTGGATAAAAATTGTTTTAATATTGTGTCAATTGGTTTATTGAGTGGCATATGAACCTTCGTCGACACAGTCTGCGCAGCTGTATCGATAGGGTTTCTAAATATTTGAATAGAACAGTTGACACGGTATTGTTTTAAATATGGGTAAATGAAATAATTTACCCAAAATATATTTTGATATAAATAAAAGTTTTGTAAACTATCTTAGCTAATATATGGTTGCTTGGATGTTAAAAATGGTAATATTAGAGTATTATCATTGTTAAGTGAAAATTTAACCAGAAATTGAAAATAACCAAAGTTTAAGGAAATAAATTCATTATAAAATGAAATGTATAAATATGAATTATAAATGTAATTATAAAATTGAAATATAATCAAATGAGAATTTGTATAAGCATAAACTGTACAAAAGAAATAAAGTTAAAACTTATTTAAGCAAGATTCGGAAATTTAAATCCCGGGGATTTGGAAGTATTTTTAAAGATAAATGATAGCATTATTGTTTTGGAGATATTTCTGAATGGAAATCTGTTTTAAATGGATTTTGAAAGTGATATAGCATTGAAATCACTTGAATTATTGGAAAATAATTCTGATAATGACGGCCGCATCATCAGTATTCATTTTCGAATTCCTAAGTGATGGATTGCTGTCAAAAATTGATTTGCTCTGAAAAGCTAGTTGTTTTTGAAAAGTTCAAAGGAAATTTGTTGGGAATAAAACAGGATTAGTTTAATTTTTGAGAAATGTGATTTGAGATGTTGGAGATTTCAAAACAATTTGAAACCAAAGCCGGGAGTTTAAAAATCCTGATAGGATGGGTTGTAAGCTTATAAAATTGAGATGAGTTTTAAATCATGAAAGAAATATAAGCTTTGAAGGTTGGAATTTAAATTTAAAGAGAAAAGTTAAAAATGGAATTAATTTAGATTGGAGAATAAAATTTAACTGGATTAAAATAAACTGAATAAGCTGAAAATAATATCCAGTTGTATTCGAATTAAGTTAAAATCGAACTGAGTTGAATAAAGCAGAGTTGAAATAATATTGAATTGGAATAAAAATTCAATTGAATTATTGAATGAATTAGATTCTTACCTGAATAAATGGAAAGTAAATTGGATAAGAAATGAGAATTGAAATCAATAAATCAGAATAACTTATAAAAGAATTAAAGATCCATGGAAATAAAATATGCTTGGGCTATAAATAAATAGAAGGCTTGAGTTAAAAATAAAAGATGAATATATTCCAGATTATGATGAATGGAATTGTATAAAATAATAAGTTGTGACTTATTAAATTGAAAATGGAATACGATGTCCAAAATCAATATTTTGATAACTTGGAAAATGAAATGAGGATCCAAACTTGAAGTATAAAATAAATATTGAACTTAAGAAAATTAAATGGAGTGAATTTGGAATAAAAATTCAAGTGTTGGATTATGAATAAGGGGAGAACTAATTGGATAATAAATTAGTTAATGGAATTGAATTATAAGTTTATGATAAAGTTTGGAAATAAACTCAAGTTATAAATTAAAATTGATTCAAATTGTTGATGAAGTGGAAGTAATTGAGAATGAAGTTGAATTGGGAGTTCATAAAAATTGGGTGGTAACTTGAAAATGGATAGTGGATTCAGAACTTGAGTTATTAATTAAAATTTAATGTGGAATGTTAACAAATTAAATATAATTGGAAAGGTATTGAATAAAAGGGAAAATGGGTTAAAATAGTAATGGTTTGGATTGACAATAAAATCCAACTAAGTGGAAATAAATTGGGATTGGTCAGGTAATAAATTGAATGAGCTGAATCTAGAAAGCTAAAATGTATAATAATTGATCAAATAATTTGTAGTTGAAAATGGCCATGTAATAAATTGGATGAACCGAATCTGAAAGGTAGATTTGATAATAACAAATCAAATGAAATTGTAAATTTTAAAATGAGATTTAACTGAAATTGAATCAAGTTAAATTGAATGGAAGAGAAAGATTTACTTGGAACGAAATGAGCTTAAGTATAAAATTGGAGTGACTAAACTTAAGCTAAAAGGTGGAAAAGAGTTGAATTGAATTCAACTAAAAATTAAGTAATAATAGTAAATTGGATTTAAATCAAGTAAGAATAAATTTTAATTGAAATAAAATTCGGTGTGATGCCGATGATATTTAATGGAGTGAAAATGCTTAAATAAATAATTGTAAACCATTTAAATTATTAAGGGATTGAAATAACTTGAGACAATAAGAAAAAAATAGAATGTTTCAAGTTTATTAGAATGGTTTAAGTGAATGTGGGTAAACTAATTTTATTGAATAAATGAATGGATGAGATAAATAAGAATCAAATGAAGTATGGTTTAAATAAGTTGAGAAATGGTTATTGAATGAAATAGCTTGGATTGTCTTCGAGCTAAATAAAATAGTTTGGAATAAACTAACATGGAATGAAATGTAAATAAGTGGATTGTAAATGAACTCTAATGGAATGTGTCGAGCTAAATGAATGGATGTGAATGAATTAAAATAAAAAGGAAATTTAATTGGTAATGAAGATGGATCTAAATTGTTAATGGTTTTGAATGAACTAGTTTGGTTAATAAAATTGAAATGCAATGAAACTGAGGATAATTGGGTTGTGAATAAATTTGGAAATGGGGTAATTAAACATTCTATGAGTGAGAGTAGTAAAATAAATTGATTTTGAAAGCAATTAAATTAAATATGAGTTCAATTTGCTTAAGATTAAATTAAAAGTAAGCAATTGAGTTCTAAACCATTCGAATTGGTAAAGTTGTGTACGAATGGATTGAAAACCATTCAAATTGCATAAAAATGGTGTGTAAATAAATTGGAACAGTTGAATTAACATGGAAATTGTAGAAGTTGCTTATGGAAAAATGTTTGGTGTGAATTTCTTTTAGAATTCATATGTTTTAACTATTGCAAGTAAGTGAAATGTGTTAAACTCCTTATATTTGGCACTTACATGTTTAAATTGAGTAAGTACAGGTACCTGGAAGCCGTGTGGCTAGATTTGGTTGTGCTATTTGCTTAAAATAATAAGCCGCTTGCTTAAAATGCTAAATAAGGTACGCCTACGCAATTAAAATAGGAAATATGAACTGTTTTTGGTTTTTTCGACCGTGTGGGTCGATGTATATATATTTATCTCTTTTGTCAAATTGCAAAAGCTCCTCCGTACAAAGGGGACTCTGCCAAAAATTTTCAGAAATTTTGGGAGTTAGAAAATTTTTGAAATTTTTGAACAATTTTGTTAACGACAAAACTATTTAGAATTGGAAACTAAAGTAAGTTAGTAAATGAAACTAATTAAAGTAATGACTTATATTAGTTATAAATGAAGGATAAAATTTAAAAGTTCAAAGTTGAAAATAAATGAAATACATATGTAATGTGGAAATCGATTTGAATAGAAATAAGTATAAACTAAAAGAGGTAAAGAGAAATAAAGATAAGAAACATATAAAATGTTTATACTAACTTAAGAAAGGAATAGTGAATTCTTAATTGGAAATTGGTAATATAAATATATTCCAGGTTAATATTTGGATGAATAGATATTGGCATTTTGTAAAAAAAAAAAAAAAAATCGATAAGATGTTTTTGGATATTGTGTTTGGATATTGGTGCTAAGCAGGTATGCAGGTATTATAAAGGGAAAAAGAAAATTGGATTTGATTTCAAGAGATAAATTTGAAATGCTCGACAAAAAAAAGGTATGTATTTAAATTTGGTATGGAATTTGATTGGGATTTGGATTTGGATTGAGCCACTTGGCTTTTTGTTTTTTTTGGATTTGGGAGGCCGTGGAGCCATTTTGTAGTTGTACCGAGCTAGCCGCGCAAAGGAGACGCTGGCGAAATTTTTCGGGAATTTAGGGAGTTAGAAAAAAATTTTGAGGAAATTTTGATAATTCCAAATTGGTTTTAAATTGAAACTTGAATGATTAGGCAAATAGGTTTGTTTGCAAATTAGGGAAAGATTTGGAAAGGTAATAAGAAAGGTAATGAGTCTTTTATATAAAAGATAATTGGTAAGATGTTAGAATTGTTAAAAAACTGTTTGGTTTAGGGAAATAATAAACGGGTATTGAATCATTCTTTCTAAGTAGTAATTTCGGGGACGAAATTCTTTTGGGGGGGAGGAATGTGACAACCCGGAATTTTTGAGTATTTGAAATTGGAATATTCAATTGATTTTGAATATTTAAATGTTAATTTTTAACTTGGATTCAAATATCACAATTTATTTGATAATTAAATTATTGAATTAAATAACTTGAATCTGAATAAAATGTTGAATTTGGAGTCTTAAGCCAGTTTAAAATAATTTGTAGGCTTATAAAAGTTATATGATAATATGGAAACTAGTAAAAGTGTTAAAAATTAAATTTGGAAGTGTTTTGTTCAATTTTGAATTTTATATCGTTTAAATAGAATTTAAAAATAGCCTTCCGGGGCGCTGTCTCGGAATTTGACGAAACCAGTTCCATTGGATCCGTAATATTGAATTATTATCGGATTTCAAAGTTCGTATTGATTGGAGTTAGTGTGTGAGTGTACGATTTGTAAACGCGCTAGAAATTTCATTGATAATAGTCGATTTAAATTGACATTTGAAATTAAATTAATACATGATTTAACCCGTTAACCTTCAGTTTATCCATCAAGCACTGTAGTAAGTTTATCCCTATACGCTAGGGTCACGTTCATTCTTTTCTCACTTCAGAAGCCTTTCAAAGCTTCTACTCGAATCCATTGCGTTTCTTATTTCATTGGTTCTCTTCGTTCCTCAATTCATCAATTGCCTTTCTCAGAAGAAAAAAAAAGTAAACGGCAAACGAACGAATAAATCCCAAATCGAAAAAAAATGGCCGCATCGTATAAACAAAATTAAATCATCGGCCGTAGTCTCGTTCCATTCAAGCCCTCATGTCGTCGTCGACTTCGCAAGAATGGGGAAAGTTCGAGCTCGGGATCCAGAACACGACTTCATTGCATTCAATTTAGGGAGGCGCGACGTCTCTGATGCGTTCGATCGAAGGGGAGGCCACAATGTTCGTGGGTTGGTGACTCTGGTGACGGTCGCGACCGGGTAGGACGAGTGCTTGGGTCACGATTTTTAGGGCAAGGGATCGATCGAGGTAGGCTCGGCAGCGAGCGACGTCACGATAATGGAAGCATGTTGAGCTGCGACGGCTGATGGAATTGATGGTGAGATTTCTGTTTTGTTTTTACTACTTAAGTTTTTATTTAATCAGCTTTTAGTTTTTTTAAAAAAAATATAGATTCTGGAGTTTAGAACTGATAGTATAGGCTTGCTAAAAAAAAGAAAGTTGAATATTACTTTTATACTTATTGAAATAAAATTAGTCTGGCTTTAAGATTTTGGAAGAAAATATAATGATGTGTTGTAGAAATTAACTTGCTTAATAAACTTTTTTTTTAATTGTTTCATTATTTAAAATATTTATTATAGGAAGATTAACTTAAGAAAATAAAATTTTATTAAATGGAAATTTAATTGTTCTATTGGCTCAAATATTGATACAAAATTTAAATGTTATACATGGTTATAACCCAGGAAACTAGGTTGAAATTGAAATGGTCTGCAAACAGATTCAAGGTGAGTTAATCTCACTCAGTTAATTTAAATTTAAATTTAAATGATTAAATTTAAATAATTGTTTGAATGGTTGAAATTGATTGATTGATGTGCTATAGTATGGTATATTCTGGAATTGGTATATTATGTTGTGCTAACATCTGTGGATGCAGGGAAAACAGGTTGGAGGGATCCAACGGACCCCTCAACATTTATTTTAATTATTTAATATTCTCTGCTGTGAATATCGATATTCTATAATGAGTTATATTGGAATATTAAATGTTATGGTTGAATTCCCAAAAATATATAATTGGATTGTTGGAAAGAAAATAAAAGAAATGAATTTGTAAGTGAAATAATTATAGAAAGTTTGAATAAATTAAGAATGAATTGAAAAGAAATAGAAGTAATATGAAAATAATAATAAATAACTTCGAGTATGAAGAGAAATGGAATTTTGAATAAAATGAAATTGATGAATTGTAAACTTAAGTTATATCAATTAAAGAAATAAAGAATTATTTTAAAATTTAAAGTTTAAATTTATTTTAAAGAATTAAGAAGTAATTGAGAAATCTAAAAATTTAAATTTTTAGTTAAAGTATTTTGAAATTGAAATCAAGAAATGGAAAAATTAATAGATTTCGAATTAAAAGCAAATAAATTGGAAATCAATTTGGGAAATTGATTTAGGTGATTGAAGTTGGAATTCTCCCTGGATAACCAAGTACGTTTTCAAAGTAAATTTTTAAATATAAGTTAAAAGATTAAAAGTTGTTTAAAAAGCAAGTGTGGAAAATTTCTTATTTCTAATATTTAAGTTCTTAAGTAAGTATTTCTCTTTACCTATTATAGTAGTAAATATTCAAAGAATGCCTTAATATTTTGTTTTTAAAAGTATAAATCTGGTTTTATATTTATTAAGTAACCTTATTTTTTCAAATATTCATTTAATATGTGTTTTTAACAAATTATTGAAATAGTGTTAATTTAAATATTTTGAAGGTATATATTTCAAAATAAAGTGTTTTAAATTATTTTTAAATCTAGTTTTGTGCTTGGTAATTTCAGAGGAGATAGGAAAATACTTGGGAAAGTTTATACTGGAAAGAAAGAATGATTTGAAAACTGTTTTCAAAGGGTTGAAAATAGAAATATATCCTGTGAAGATATTCGGAAGGTAATAAATAATTTGGAAAATTATTTATTGATTGATGGTTGTTTGTGAATATTAATTGATAGTTAAATAACCGACTATCAATATTGGCCAACTGCGCTGATCGTTTCGAAGAGACCGGGATCGAGATTTATTTCTCGAAAACCACTTCGATCGGGTTTGTACGTTTCGTGCGAAAAACGTGTTCGGAGTCGAAGATGGAGCAGTGAAGTGGAAGGGCTAGTCGCTACTAATCCTGAGGATATTTCCAAAATGGATGTAGTAGGAATAGTGTCTTCGGTTCCGTTCGAACCCGGGACGGACTTGTATGGATGAATGCTTGCGAAACATCGTCAGGTGGGCGATGGGCATTCTAAGTGAAACGTTCTAAAAGGTAACGCTTAGCCTCAAGCCTCATCAAATGGGAATAACTGAAAATCAGGGGATATGCAGCAAGGTTAGGTGGGTCATGCCCAAGCAGGACAAGATATTTCCCCTGTCTAGATGTCCCTTTTTATATATTTCGGCTTAGTGGGTGGTTGATCGTGCCAACCATGGGGTTTATCTTGTTCGGGACTGTTCAGTAAGGAATGGTTCCGGCCTTGTGTTGCAGGGGATGAAGGGAGTAATCCTCGGTATGGTGATCTAGGCCCCGTACTGTGACAGGTGGTACCCCAGTGCCTAGTCATTAGTTGGAAATCCATTCTCCCTACGAGCCTTGTACGAGTTTTGTTTGTATTACCCACTTTTGTGGCTAGTAGCTGGAATTTAATAGATGTAACAATTTCGGCTATTTTATAAGTATTTGTATATAGACCCTATTATAATATCAGAGGATTTCTATAAAAATTGTTTTAGCTATCGTAAGGTAAAAACCCGACATGTTTATTTGTGGCGTGGTCTTACGAGATGCTTTTGTTTTTCAAAGGGTTTTTGAAACTTTAATAATCAATTGGGTGTGATTTTCTCACACTGGTATTCCAGACTGACTCGGGTATTATTTAACTGTAATGCTCGGGACAGACCGAGTATTATAGGATACAGGTTTTGATGCTGTGGAGCTCAGGAGACGAGGTGGATGACGATACGTATAGTCGTACCTGTTATATATATATTCCGCTGTTTTGAGTTGTTGTGTATTCATTGCATGTTACTGATGTGAGCTGTGACTGATGTACTCTGATGATGTAATGTATGTAAACAGATATATTTGATTTTGAGTAAAGATTATTTATTATCTATTATATTTTATTCCGCTGCGATGGTTAGATTCTGATGTTGATTTTGTTTTCTCTTCTTCTACCTCTTCTTCTTAAATCCAAATGGTTCGTATTTATGTGCAACTTGAGTTGATTAGGTAGAATGGTGTTGACTCAAGGAGTACGGATTTGCGGATCGTTACAAATGACAATTGGATGAATGAGATTCAATGGTGTTATGGGCTTATAGGATAACCCTTAAATCCACGGTTGGACATACACAATCACTTAGGCCTATGGAACAGAGGCCATGATTCTAATTAAACCTGTAGTCCCTTCTCATTGAAATAACATAACAACCCCAAGGTCAATGAGGAATTCTTGCTTGAATCCCTCGATTTAATTGATGAAAAATGAGAAGAGGGTGAATTAAGGATAGCTTCTAATCAAGAAAGGGTTGCATGAAATTTCAACACAAGGTCCAGGACCATACTTTCAATGTAGGGGATTTTGTTTTCAAATAGGTTCTCCTGGGTATGGGGATGCTTGGTCCGAATTGGGTAAGTCCTTATGCAATCGAACAAAAGCTTGGAGATGGAACTTTCAAGTTGGCCACTATTGATGGAATCATGATTCTACGGACATGGAATAGGATTTGTTACGATGCTATTTCTCTTAGTTTTATTTAATTTATTTTCTACAAATAAGCCACCATAGGATTTTGGTGGCGATGTAATAAGGAAGGACAAGCCACATTTTTTGTCTATAAATAAAGTCAGCTTCTTGAACCAATGAAACTATATTCTAGTAAGCAAAACTCTATGCTGCATGTTTAGCAATGTAATTAGGTACCCGGGGATAGGTACTGACTCATATGGTCCAGTTTCTGAATAAAGGATTATAACCATAATCGTCAATCAGGTAATTCGACGCTCTCCTCTAGCATTGGTAATTGCTCGGAGATAAGTAAGGTCAATAAAGAATATCAAGAATTCGGTAGCTAAAATGCTAGTTTCTAGGAATAGAAACCGGTTCATGGTTGAAGTTCGAATGACTAGGCTTACGGCCTTGAAGGACATGCTATGTAAGGACCCGTATATTTACGTATCGGTGGATCGTAAAATTTTATTTTCAAATCCATATGAGGTTGTATGACTCTCTAACCATGAAAAATGCCTGCTAATGACGTTTTCTATCTTTAGAATTTTTCCAAACTATTTTATCCTTGAAGATTGTATTAGTTATAACTTTTTATAAGACTTGAATTAACATTCGAGGAAATTTCCATCGAAAGGATTTTCTTTCTATAGAGTGGTTATAATAGCGATTTGAACTTTTTAGCTATGAGATCAGACTGTTTGAAGGTTGATAGTTTTTGGATTAGCTTAGTAGGTAAGTAGTGAGTTTAGGAGTTGGTTCACTAACCCATTTCAGGCTTCGTAACCTTATATGGCTAAACCGTCATTACCAAGTAAATTTTACACCTTCTCCTATAGATGTAAACCTCCATTAACCCATTCTCCACCCAAAACATTCTCTTTTCTCGTCCAAATCAAGTCTAAATAATATATTAGTGATACATTAGCTAGGAGATTTATTAGATATCTTCAAATCTATATTTTTGAGGAAGAAAAATTATATCCTTACTATTCATATTCGGTCCACCTTGATTTGCATGCATAACTTCGATTTGGGATGTTTTGGTGAGTGATATATCATCTCTCACCTTACTATATATGTATCTAAAAGTTTTAACATGCTTTGGATCAATTTTTAAAGTCAGAGTTAAGTTTTAATGCTATTTTAAAAACCAACCGGTAGTAAAAATATGAATAAATGGATTTTTGGTGTTTTAAACACGTTATTTCGATGTGTGATTGCTTGGATAGATGTTAGGCTATGTTGTATACACTTGTATAATGATTGGTGTGATTGACTATATGATTTACATGTTTGAATGTTGATTTGTGCATGTATGTGCTTGTTTATATCCTTATATGGTTGAAAACCTCATTAGAGCGAACTAGAGTAGGAACTATGGAGACAAACTTCAACAAACTGGCTCTAGAGTGTTTGGAGTCATATTATTCCATAGATGATGCATGAGGATCAAAGCACTAAGTGGAGTGATGGAATCAAAATGATATTGAAGTGCTTAAAGGGCTGTAGAATTTTGATTCGCCATTGGTTGGTTTGGCCTAGGTACCGGTTCGACAGTGGAATGGTGTAGTAGCTAAGCACGAGCTAGTTCGATGGTGGGCTTGGCTCGGTGATCTAACAAGAATGGCTGCTCGGTATGTGGGTAGCTTGGCTAGAGGAGAAGACTGAACAAGATTGGTTGTTCAATATGTGGTTGGCTCGGTTAGTGGAGAAGACCGAACAGGAAATGTCGTTCAGTAGGTGATCGGTTTGGCTAGTGGTGGAGGTGAAAAGAAATGCCATTCGGTGGTTATTAGTTTAGCTAGTGGGTTGCCGAACAGGAAACCTTGTTTGGTGTTGCTTGGTTTGGTAGTGCTATGGTGGGATGCAGAACCAAATAAGGGTGGAAGACCATAGGATGACTTTAGGATAGAAACCAAACGAAGTACGATGACTCGATGTGGTAATTGACTGTAGCATCTAGTGATGGATTGAAATCTCGAGTTCTATGTGATAGCTCGTAGGGTAGAACATAAGGTTGTGATGCTCGTAAGTAGGAGAGGGTAGTCTGCGTGTACCTTGGGTAGTCTACATGTACCTATGAGTTTAGACATTTGCATGTGTCCAGTCGTTTTCCATCTATGTGGGTATGAGTTGAGCATCTGTGAGGTTTTCCAAATATTGGTATGTGTGCTAAGGGATAGATGGATAACTCTGTGATTATAATGCTCGTTGTTGGGATAGGGTAGTCTGTGTGTACTCTTGTGTTTGGCTGTCTGCGTGGACAATGAGTTGAGCATCTAAAAGAGTTATCATACATCTAAAGAACTTGAGTGAGAGATGTGAGGTTGTGTGATGGATGATATATTTGTTATGTTCTTGATATGCTGTGTGATATCCCTATACCTTGTATCTTCCTCTTGTGGTTGTAGTTTAGCATATACTATGTTTTTATGCTAACTCTTTGGATGGAGGGGAAGGTTAGGTTGGTTGTTCATACCATATACCCTATTTACTATATACGAGTTTTGTATTATTTTTAGATGATATATCTCTCACACCAAATTGCTGTTTGACTCGAGGTTTATGTTTTGCTTCTTATTACCTTGGATACACTAATGTGAGTAGATTAAGGATAACAGGTCTGTATAGAACATGGAGTTGTATGGAGTACGAGCAGGAGGCTACGCTTTTATATATTTATACTTGGAGCTTACATTTTGCCATGTAGTACCGCGAAGCTATGTCAATATTTGTATTATTAGAGACAGTTATAGAGTTTTTTATGGAGACTTGGGATGTATAAACTCTTTAATTCAGTTTGTTTACAATTTGTGAACCTAATGCACTCTGATGTTGTTATTTATCGTTCATTTGGTTATATCACTGTCTCGTCTATTTTACATCTATGTTGTCATATTATATTTTATTTGTGCACCATGAGATGTTCTACAAGGTATATGTTTTGATTGTTTCTACTTTTCACCCTTGGCCACCGTCCTGCATTGGCTGGGTACCTCCACAACGCTTCATATAGGTATAAAGGGTATCGGAAGTGCAGGGCGATCGTCATATTTAGTAGTATAGTATAGCTTAGGTTGCATATGCGACCTAATTTAATACTTGGATCCATTAGAGATAAAGAAGGAGCAATCACCTTAGAATGGATCCACTGATATATGAGAGAGCATACTTTTATATTTAGTTTTTAAAAATATATAGTAGTATATATATAGTATATAAGTCGCATTGCATTCATGGACGCTAATATTCCTTTTAGAGAGACTGATCATTCTTATTACAGCTTATAAGAATGAGCCGGTGAACAATGGCCACTAGTAGGAACTCCATCTCTTGAGTTGAGGAGGGGGCAGGATCGGGGTTAATATCCCTGACTTGTAGAACATGTTCGCTGAGATGGTATGAAATATGGTTTATAATACCCAAGTTACTCCTGCTGCAGCTATTAGTGGTGGTGCTCCAGTACAAGCGTCAATGGCTGACTTCGTCAAATTTAGCAAGGATTTCTCTAGTTTAGATGGAAAATCATTTCTTGGGACGGAATCATCTGTTGAAATGCAAGTATGGTGGACACCTGCAAACACATTTTGAGGATATGCAGTTAGAAAATGCGATGAAGAGGAAGCTGGCCTCTATGCACTTTCAAGGAATTACTATGGGGTGGTGGAATGCCATCAAGATTGCTACTCCCGAGGATTTGATTACTTGGGAGTAGTTCAAGGTGAGATTTTAAGAGAAATACATACCAGCATCTCAAAGTTAATGCTCTTCCGAAAGTTTGCCGACTTGAGGGGATATGTCTGTAATGGATTACATTGCCAAGTTCGACATGCTATCGAAGTACGGTCTATCTTTTATCGATGCTTTACTCAAGAAGAACAAAAAGTTCATCATGGGCTTACAGGGCATATTGATGAGCCATTTGAGAAGCTAGTGGAGAAGGCTCTTCGGCTTGAGAATCTGTATCTTAAGCCTATGTTATTTGTTGCTCCTAAGGATGAGCCGAAGCCGCAAGCTAGTGGGGGAGACAAGAGGTAGTGGGACAACAAGAAGAAGAAGCATCAGAAGGGTGGGCGGAAGAAGGGTAAGGGGGAGCATACTTGCTACAATTGTGGAGAGAAGGTCCATCTCAGCAAAGACTACAGACATGAAGAAAGGATGTTTCAACTACAACAAGCCAAGGCATATGAAGAAGGATTTCCCGAAGCCACTAAAGAATAAGTAGGTCGTGTCTCCTTTGTAAATGATGTTCCAGCTTCATTGAGTGCTCCATTAATGAAGGAGAAGGGGAAAGAAATCATTACACATGGTATGCTTTGTATTTCTGATACACATATACATGTTTTATTTGATTTTGGGGCTTCACATTCCTTCATTCATAGTGATTTGGTAGATAGATTGGGATTAAAACCTAAAATAGTTGAACGACCTTTGATTTTCACAAAACCTACCGGAGGATCTACTAACCTGTGCATGGTTTTTCGAGACTTAGCCTTATTGAGTCATAGATGTTTGTTTGCTTGTAATTGCTTCGAACTGGTTTTTATGGGGTTTTTTATTACACTAGGGATGGAATGTCTAAGGAAGTATATGGTAGTGATGGGTTATGAGAGGCTATTGGTGACGACTGGGGTTGTGAAGAGATAGATGATAGTGATTGGCTGCCTGCCAGAGGATGGATTTATGGTTAATTGTCTACATTTGCTTGAGACTCCACATGATGAGTTGCCATCTATTCCTATAGAAAGAAAGTATCCGGACATATTTCAGGAGGTAATTGGATCACCACTACATCGAGAGATTGAGTTTTGCATAGACTTGTAGAAGGATGCTAGATCGATAGTTATGCCTTTAAGGCATATGGCACCTAGAGAGTAGAAGGAGTTGGAGGTTGAAGTGAATGGCCTATTAAGGTGAGGGTTCATTCATAGAAGCATATTTGAGTGAGGTGCACCAGTATTAGCTGTTAAGGAGGATGGCTCTCTGAAGTTGTGTGTAGATTACCATGAGCTAAATAAGTTAACGAAGAAGAACAAGTATCCACTCCTGTGCATTGATGACTTGTTCGATCAACTCCATGGAGCTAGGGTGTTTACTTAGTTGGACCTTGTGATGGGGTTTCATCAACTAAGTGGTGAAAGAGAGTGTGCTAATTATAACATTTAGTATGTCGTCTGCATTCCATGAGTGGTTGGTCATGATGTTCAAGCTAGCTAACGCCCTAACATGCTTTGTTGATCTTATGAACTGTGCTTTCAGCGATCAGCTAAATAAGTTTGTAATTAAATTCATGAATGATGTCCTTATTTATTCTAGGATGGAGGAGGAACACAAGGAGCATTTGAGGATTGTGCTTGAAGTGTTAAGGAGGCGCCAATTGAAGGTGAAGTTTTCGAAGTGTCACTTCTGGAGGAGGGAAGTGCGATTCTTGGAACAGGTGGTTTTTGAGTAGGGTATTACTGTAGATCCTTCGAAGGTGGTATAGTACAAGACTGTGATCGGCCCATGACTTCTACAGACATGAGAAGCTTCCTTGGATTGGTGGGACACCATAAACATTTTATCCACGACTTCATTAAGGTAGCAGTGCCATTAATCAACTTAAGGAAGAAGAATTAGACTTTTATTTGGGATGTGAAGTGCAAGCTTGCATTCGTGAGTCTAAAGGAGAGGTTGAAAAGTGCATCGGTGTTAGTCATTCTTAACGAGAATGAGGAGTTGACGGTATATACACGCGCATGTGGTGTTGGACACGGCGTGATGTTCATGTAGAGGGGAAATGTTGTCGCCTATGCTAGTTGACAACTGAAATTGCACGAAAGGAAGTATGTGACTCATGATTTGGTGCTGGAAGTAATAGATTTCACCTTGATGACATGGAGGCATTACTTGCTTGGGGAGAGGTTATATATGGGCCATAAGTAGTTGAAGTATTTATTCTCCCAAAATGACCTTAACTTTTGCTAGCAGTGATGATTAGAGTTCCTAGCATCCTTTAACTTTGGCATTTCCTATATGCTTAGTAAGGGGCACGCGGTCACTTTTGCTTTGAGTAGGAGACATGCTAGCTTAGAGGTGATGTTCCTAGAGTGGAAGCGGTTGGAGTTTATTACTGGCTCCAATTTTAGACCTCGATGTGATATGGAGCAGGAAGAGTTGGCCAGCCTAACGATCGGACCTATCATGATCGAGTGAATCGATAGTCAGAGGAAAGATGCTAGACTAATGAAGATCATGATGAAGATAGAGGAAGGAGTGGAGTTTGAGGAGATGAAGCAGTATAGGCTCTACTATGATGTTAGGCTCTGTAAGGACAGAAGATTGTTTATTCTTGATATCGATGTGTTAAGGGATGAGGTGCTATGTGAATGCCATCATTCAAAGTTGAAAATACACCCCGATGGTAATAAAATGTACCACAATATGAGGTAGACATTTTATTTGGAAAGAATGAAGAAGGATGTTGGATCATTTATCTTGAAGTGCATGAACTGTCAGTTGGTAAAGGTAGAGCAGAAGAAGCTTAGTGGTTTGCTGCAGCTGCTCGAGATTCCCAAGTGGAAATGGGAACAAGTTTTGACGGACTTCATCGATGAATTGCCGAGGACCAGAGAAGTGTACAATAGAATTTGGGTCACAGTCGATAGATTAACACAAAGAATGCATGATTTATACCCATCAAGTCTGGTAGAACGGCACCCAAATTGGCCAAGTTTTATGTGAAATGGGTTGTGCGATTCCATGGTGTGCCAAAGAGCATTGTGAGTAATCGAGATCCTTTGTCCACTAGCGGGTTATGAAAGAGCTTGCTAGTGGTGTTGGGGACGGAGCTGCATCTCATTACAATTATCGCCCACAAACTGATAGGAAGATTGAGATGGTGAATCATATTCTAGAGGATCTCTTGTGAGCTTGCATTCCCGATTTAGGTGTCTTGTGGGATGATCATCTACATTTGGTAGAGTTCACGTACAACAACAATTATCGTTCCAACATCGGTATGGCACAATTTAAGACATTATACGGTCAACCATGCAACGCACCTTCATGTTGGTGGGAAGCGGGTGAGAAACTTGTACTTGTGCTAGATATGATTAGAGAGACTACAGAAAAGAACAAGATCATTCGACAACGAATAAAAGCTATCTAGGATAGACAGAATAGCTATGCTGATAGGAGAAGACGAGATTTGGAGTTCTCCATTGGTGACATGGTGTTTGTCAAGATCTCTCTACCGAAGAATAATGCTTGATTTGTACTAAGTAGACGTTGGCACCGAGATTGGTTGGTCCTTTTCTAATACTTGAGAGGAATAAGAACCTAGCATATAGAGTTGACTTACCTTAGAAGATGGTAGGCATGCACCACGTGTTCCATGTCTCTCACTTACAAAAGTTTAAGCAAGGCTCAAGCGTAATAGTTCAACTAGATCATCTTGATGATATCGAGATTGAAGTAGAAGCATCAAGACCTCATAGGCTTACCCGCGTCGTCGATGTGATACGAAGCGGCTTGGAAGGGAGAAGGTAGAGCTAGTGAAGGTTCAATGGAGTGAGAGCAAAGGCAATTGAACTTGAGAGACCGAGGAGAGCGTAAGGACTTCTTATTCAAAGCTCTTTACTTGGTGTGACTTCTGTTTATCGCATTTACTTTCACTTTCGATATCGTATAGGGTAGTTTAGCATCCTACAAGTTAGGGTAGGTGCAAATATTACTTATCGGTTTTGTGTGCATGTTTGATGTTTAACATGTTTGCTTGTGGATTAGGCATGCGGAGTAGCTATGGTCAATTTTACCTTGTTTGTATTGGAGATTTCAAGGGCGAAATACCTAAAGGAGGGAGAGTGTAACGATCTGTATTTTTATGTATCCGAGGATCGTAAAATGTTATTTTTAAATTCATATGAGGTTGTATGACTCTATAACTATGGAAAATGCTTATTAGTGATATTTTTATGTTAAGAATTTTTCCAAATGATGTTACACTAAAAAATAGGTATCAACTGTAACTTTTGATAGAAGTCAAATTAGCATCCAAGGCCACTTTCATTGGGAAGCTATGATGGTTTCCCTTTCCGTATAGTGGTTAAGTGATTTGGACTTTATGCCTCGGAGATATGACTGTTTGAAGATTGGTAGTTTTTGGAGCAGTTTAGTGGGTAATTAATGAATCTAAGGCAGGCCCACTAACCTATTTCGGGTTTGGAGACCATAAAGGCCTACTAACCTATTTTGGGTTTGGAGACCTTTATGGCTGAACCATCATCCCTAAATCACTTTTACACCTTTTCTCATAGAATAAGGATCTATCACCCATTCTCCACCAAAAACTATCTTTTTTCTCCTACAAGTAAAGACCAAATCAAAGATTAGTCATAGATTAGCAAGGAGATTTATTAAATATCTTCGAATCTACATTTTTAGGAAAGAAAAATTACACCTTTGTTGTACATTTTTTGATCTACCTCTACTTACACGCAAAACTTGGATTTTGTGTGTTTTAAGGAGTGATTTATCATCTCTCACCTTAATATATAGTATCTATATGTTTTACATGTGTTGGATACATTTTTAAAGTTAAAACTAAGTTTCAAAGCGATTTTAAAGTCCAATCTGCAATAAAAAAACGTGAATAAATGATTTTTGGTGTTTTAAACATGTTATTTGGATATACGATTGTCTGGATAGATGTTATGCTGTGATGTATACACATTGTATGATTATTCCTACGACTGATTGTGTGATTTACATATTTGAATGTTGTTTGATGCATATGTGATGTTGGTTAATACTTGTACAGTTGAAAAAGTTCATTGAAGCGAACTAGAAGTACGAACCATGGAGAGGATTTCGACGGTCTCCACGGATTGGCTTTAGAGTATTTGGAGTTTTATCATTGCATAGGCGATGCATGAGAGTCGAAGTGTAGCGATGGAAATGGCACGATGTTGAAGTACTACAAGGGCTGCAGGATTTTGGTTCGGCATTGGTTGGTTTAGCCTAGATGTTAGTTCGAGGGTGGAATGGTACGGTAGCCAAGCACGAAGATTAGTTTAGTGGTGGGCTTAGCTTAGTGACTGAACAAGATTGGTTGTTCCATATGTGGTTGGCTCGGCTAGAGGAGAAGACTAAATGAGATTAGTGGTTCGGTATATGGTTGGCTCGGCTAGAGGAGAAGACCGAACAAGATTGGCTGTTTGGTATATGGTTGGCTTTGCATGAGGAAAAGAAAAAAATAGAAACATCGTTCAATAGGCGATTAGTTTAGCTAGTGGGGAGCCGATCAAGAAATGTCGATTAGTAGTTGTTGGTTCGGCTAGTGGGTTGCCGAATAGGAAACTACGTTCTGTGTTGCTAAGTATGGTGGTGCAATGGTGGGGTGCCAAACGAAACGGAGGGTGAAGCTTTAGGATATTGGCTTCATGACAAGGCATGGTATTGCTTGGAGGTCTTGGAGGTTAGCTCGGGGTAAGGATGAATGACCCTAGGATGACTCTCGATGATTTTGGGATGGCAACCAAACGAAGTACGATGACTTCAATGACTCGATGCGGTGAGTGACTATACCATATGAAGGATCGAAAGAACGATTTCTACATGAAAGCTCGTAGGGTAGAACATGAGGTTGTGATGCTCGTGACTAGGACAATGTAGACTGTGTGTACCTAGGGTAGTCTGTATGTACCCATGTGTTTGGATGTCTACAGGTGTCCAGTCCTTTGTCATCTGTGTAGGCATGAGTTGAGCATATGTGATGTAGTTCTACTATTGGCATGTGTGCTAAGGTTAAGATGGATGGCTCCATGGTTGTAATGCTTATATTTGGGTTAGGGAAGCCGGTGTGTACCTATTTGTTTGGACGTTTGCATGTGTCCGGTCTTTTGCCATCTACATGGGCAATGAGTTGAGCATCCAAAAGAGTTATTGTACATCTGAAGTACTTGAGTTAGAGATGCATGGCTGTATGATGGATGCAATGTTTGATGTGTGCTTGATATGTTATGTGATATCCCTATACCCGGCATCTTCCTCTTGTGATAGTAGTTTAGCATATATTGTGTTTATATGCGAACTCTTTGGATGCACGGTTTGGTCAGATATGGTTGTCCATACCCTATTTACTATATATGAGTATTATAGTATTTTATGATGAAATATCACTCACTCTAGACTGTTGTCAGACTCGGTGTTTCATACTTTTTTCTTAATACCTTGGCTACTCTTAAATGAGTAGATTAGGGATAGCAGGTTTGGATAGGCATGGAGTTGTAAGTAGTACAATCATGGGCTATGCTTTCATATATCTATACTTGGAGCCTATTATTGCTTAAATTCCGTTGTGCAGTACTATGAAACTATGTCTGTATATATATTGTTAGAGATAGTTATAGAGTTTATTGTGGAGTCTTGGGGTGTATAAACTCTTTATTTTAGTTTTTGTATAGTCTGTGAACCTACTGCACTCTGATTATCTTATTTATCGTTCATTTGATTATATCATTTTCTTTCTTGTTGTTTTATATTTTGTCTGTTCACTGTGAGATGTTCTACAAGTTCTATATTTCGATTTTCTCTACATTTTACCCTTGGCTACCGTCTTGCATCGATCGGGTACCTCATAGCGCGTCATATGGGTATACTGGGTACCGGAGGTGTAGGGAGGTCATCACATGCAAGGTCAAGGATAGGCAAGGATGGTCAACAAATTATCTCGGTCGACACCTAAAGATAGTTTAGACTAAGAGCGAATGCCTAGAAATAGGCATCCAAAGCACTAGTTTTTGGATATAAGAAATAGTGTACATCTAGGATTTTCATGGTTGTACTTTCGACCTAGTAGGACATGCTCAACAGAAGATAAGTGAGGATAGTCTATGAATGCTTTCAATCAATGCCCAGAAACAGGTGAGGTTGAAATCCATAACCCGAAAATTGGTATCGTCGGACTCCTTTGGTCAAGGATCAGTATCGGGAGAGTATAATCAAAATGATGGCAATCTAGTATCTACCCCATATTATTAATCCTCGACCGATTCTCGAAGGTAGGTTAGTCAAGGAAGGATGTCTTGATCCTGACATTTGAAATGCTATTTCTTGGTGACATGACCTGGTATGTGGTAGAAATATAAAAGGTATGGTCTCATTAACAGCCTAGCAGACGGTAGGCTGATGGGTCGCCATGGTCAAATAGAGGAAACGAGAGTATATGGGTCATAGTTAACAGGTTGACCAAGAGTGCCTATTTCATTCCAATTAAATCAACCAGGACATCACCTATTTTAGCCAATTCTTGAAATGCCAATTTTTGGTGACATGACGGGTCGCCAAGGTCAAATAGAGGAGATGAGAGTGTACGGGTCATAGTAAACAAGTTGACTAAGAGTGCCTATTTCATTCCCATTAAGTCAACCAGGATAACACCTATTTTAGCCAAGTTGCTTAAGAAGAACATTATTATACTTTATGGGATTCACAGTAGTATAGTCGGTGATCGAGATGCATTGTTCACTAGTGAATTCTGGAAGAGTCTATAGGAAGTGTTAGATATCAAGCTCAAGGTGAATACCGCTTATCACCTATAGACAGATAAGCAGATAGGGAGAGTCAATAAGCTACTTGAGGATTTATTGAGAGCTTGTGTGCTATATTTTGGTAGGTCATGGGAAAACCATTTACGCCTAATAGAGTTATCCTATAATAATATTTATCATGCTAGCATAAGAATGGAGCCTTTCCAAGCATTGTATGGAAGGATCTGTAAGTCGCCAGCATGTTAATTAGAGGTGGGAGACAAATTGGTCCCCGGCCCATATATAGTGAGAAAAGCCATTAGAAAAGATTAAGTTAACCGAGGTAAGATGAGGAAAGCTCTGTCTAAGCAGAAAAGCTACGCAGATAAAATGTGTAAGGATCATGAGTTCTCAGTCAGAGACAAAATTTTAATCAAGGTCCAACCGATGAAAGGCGTGGTACGATTTGGAAAGTCAAGGAAAATAACATCAAGATATGTTGGATTGTTTCCTATTATAGAGAGAATCTGGAAACTTGCATATCAAATAGAGTTAACGAGTAGGTTGACAGGTGTCCACAATGTGTTTCATGTTTCTCATCTTAGGAAGTAGATGCATGATCCAGAGACTACCATTGCTCTAAATGTACTGAAAGATTTAGTAGTAGAGTCGGATCTAACTTTTGTAAGACGATCAGTTCGGGTTGTAGAGAGAGACGAGAAGAGGTTAAGGAATAAGACAGTCAAATTAGTAAAACTCCAATGGAGTGAGAATGAGAAAGACTGTACTTAAGAGACATAAGACATGATTAAAGAGACTTATCCTGCACTGTTTTGAGGGTACGTTCTATATGTAGTTTGTTTACTAGTCAGGAGGCTAGTGTTATTGTTATGTTAAGTTATAGATGTTTGCATATTTGGTGTGCTTGTTTTATAGCCCTTACTAAATTTCAGGGGATGAATTATTTAAGGGGGGAGCCTTTAACATCTCTAATTTTGGTTAACATTATTCAAGACATTAATTGGATACATTAAATAAATTAATGTAAATAGTTAAGGAGAAAGATATTTGGTTAATTAATAGGGTCATGCCTTAATAAACAAAGTAAGATTATATTAAACTAATAATATAAGAGAGTATATGAGAGGGGCAATTTAGGTATAGACCTGTCTTTTATCCCTTAAACCCTCTCCCATTCATATCATTCTCATTTTACATATTCACAAAAACAACCAAAGAAAGGAGATTTCAAGGCTGGCCATTCTAACGGATAAAACCAGGAAATCAAAAGGAATTCAAAGGAGAAGAAGCTTAGGAAATTAAAACAACACCAAATCTCAACTCTAATATTAATTTAAGAGGTGAATAATAATAAATCATCTCATTTTTAGTCTATTTAGTTTCGAATCTTGTTTGTGATGATTTGTGTGTGTTAATATGTATGCCATATTGATTTTACCATTGTTTAGATAGAACAATGATTATGATAATTTAATGGAATTATTTTTATGGGTTTAAGGGTAAAACCGAAGATTTTTGTCCCCAAATGATTTGAGTTTTGGATATATTAAGCAAAACATTATTTTGGAGATGGGTTTTTAATTTCATAATTTTCTAAACCAAAGAGTAGTTTATAGATTTCCCAAGGAGGAAATGAAGTTATTTTCGAGTTTAATATTTAAAAATAATGAAATATGGAATTTGGCCTTGAAAATTTCATATGGCAAAGAAAAAACGTTATTTTGAATTTCTGTGAACTTTTTGGATTTTCCCCAAGTAATTTTGAATTAAAATGAATTTGTTAGGCTAGGTGAGCATTTTAAGGATTGATTAATTATAGATATTAGTTAATTATTTTAAAAATATGTTTTGGATCTTGGAAATGATATGCGATGGTGATTTCTGAAAAGGATTTGTAAAAGATGTTTTTATCCAATAGAAACTGGAGAAGAATCATGATTTGATGAAAAATTGTATTTAGTTGTTATAAAACAGTTTTCAACAAAATTATGATACAGCCATGCCGCTGTACCCTCTTTGTGCCTATAGAGGGCCGCATTACAGGAGTGTCGATGCCGTACTGGAAGAAAGCATAAGATAGTTGCTATGGTAAATATGTATTGGCTCTAAGTAGGCTGAAGTCGACATCGTCGATGACATTGTATTGGTGGCATGGGCACCTCGTAATTCCCCTCAAACATTTTGAAGGATTTACTGATGACGTCGACGAGGTTGTATGTCTTTGCCACTATTTTAAAGCATGCCGCATTTCATCTCTTCGCACGTTTTACGAAACTAAGGCGATGACGCCGCTTTTAATGAATTCAAATATACGTAATGACTTTGACTTTGACCCTACATAAAAAGCAGCATAATAGTTAGCGTAGTTTAAGTAAAGAAGCGTTATAGCATCGTTGAAGGTCTTGGTTGTCGATGTGCATCAAGGTTGAAGATCTTATTCATCGTCTCAATGCCATTTGGCCAGGACGCTGCACTTTATCCCTTTTATACCGAAGAGGCTTGGTTTTGAAGCTAAGTAAAACTTTTTAAAGAGGCGAAGAGGCCAATGTTGTAAAAAATGCTCAAAGACCCCATTATCTCTTCAGCAGTGAGCAATAAAATCATATAAAAGTTTTAGGTTTTAATTTAGACCCACATGAAGGCCGAAGTGGCTAGTGCCGTAAGTGTAAAACCCAATTTTATATAATGGGTGGAGAGCCTAAGATTTTATAACAAACGACTTCTATGTCAATGGTTTTAAACTATTTAAAGGGCTATATATATTTCCTTGTTTTAAAATGGATTAAGGAGATTACTCGTACATCATTTTGAAAATGGTTTCAAGGATTTTAATTATTAAATTGCCCAAGTTTTGAGTTAAAGATTCCCAAAGAGAATATTACTTAATATTAAGTAAATGGAAAATGTTGAATGATGGATGATATAGACACACACACTTTAATGTTTACTTGATCAGTTAGTATGCATAATCATTAGTGTCATTCTCATATCATTTATGACATATAACTGTGTTTTGGGATATTAAGGGCAAAACAACTAGCTAGATTAACCCAGTAGTGAGTATAAGCAGAATTAACCCCTGAGTGAGTAGAACAGCATCCAGGAGACAGGTAGATCCAAAGCATAGGATGCCCAGAACTAGTCAAAAGATTATTGATTTAGGCCAATTTTTGGAAGGGTATGAATAGGTTCATAGTCATCGCATAAAAACTATGTCATGAGAAATGTTATTAGAAGGGTCCAATAGGTTTCTATTTATCCCATGAAAACTACGTCCGGATGATGTTATTTATAAAAATCAATAGGTTTATAGCGATCCCATGAAAACTATTATTTAAGAAATGTTCTTGGAAAACCAAATAGGTTCATAATGAGCCTATGAAAACTATGATTGGAAAGTTATTGACAGAAATCAATAGTTTATAACGATCCTATGAATACTATGGTTTGATAAATGTTATTGGAAAACCCAATAGGTTCATAGTGAGCCTATGAAAACTATGATTGGAAAGTTATTGGTTGAAACCAAAAGGTTCTCAGTGATCCTAGGAAAACTATAAAGTATTACAGGTAGTCTCAAATGATTGAGATGGGCTATTAGTCAGCACATGAAAAATAATGGGGTAATAGCGACCCTAGGAAAACTGTGAATTAGGATAGATTGTCAGATACATAGGGGGAATAGGTAATCTAGTGTGCACTTCATATTTGCATGTCACTATGTTATTATTACTATGTTTTAACCATTGCGGATGCAGGAGCATAGCATATGGTTAATATAATTTGGTAAAGATACCAGTGAGAGGAAACCCGTTCCTCTCAGCGGCATGTTCTCACTAGCTGCATCTTGTCTTTGATAATCAATAACCATTGATGAATGCGGCATCTACAACAGTTAGTTTTGGGCCTCAGAATAAGGGATGTTACATTATACATATGACATCTTAGCTATATAAGAGTAGTATAACATAAACAAACATCTAAAGTCGGATTTAATTTGAATTTGGGAGGGATTTGGCTATGAATAGTAAAACCTAAATAGGTTTATATTAGAATTTGGAATTTTGAAGAATCTACACACAACTTGACAAAAAAACTATTAAACTAGACTTAGAAGCATAATACTAGGACCTAGGGACATTCTTAGGAGATAAGAGGCAGAGCAAAGGTGGCTAGAGGGGGTAAACAATGAGAAAATAATTGATTTGTAAAATCTGGTAATTGCTAGGAAATTGTGTACACTGGTGCATCGATCACCCCAACCGTTCCATCAATGCGCTATAAATTCAGACTATGTAGTTAGAGTCCCGCTAAAGCCTTGCAAAATCCCTATTGTATCACATAGCACCCTTCGACCGTTGATCTTTTTTAATTTAGCATTATTAAATAGTAGATCCCTTTAAATCCTGTTATTTTTCCATTACATCCGCTAAATCAAGATTTTAGGCACCCTCTTTATTAATATTAATATATAAAAGTTGATTTGACTAATTCACTTTTGAACCAAATCAACCTTTTTAGGGTAAAGACCTAATTTTAAGGCACAAATGCTCAATATAAGTTAGAACTCTATTGTAGTCACCAAATTTAGGATACATAAATCATGATATTCTTCAATTTTATTATATAAAGTTAAATGTTATTTCTTTTTCCTACAAAAATGATGTGGGAATGCGAATAAATTAACTTTAAATATTGGTTTTATATCTAACGAAGCTTTTTGCGCCTTTACTATATCTCTGCTTTATCCCGATATAACTTTTGCACCTCCACCGCTATAAAACCACTAAGCGCTTTAACTACATAGATTCAAACAGATTGAACCTAGACCTATAAGGGCCTATCTAAATAATAAATGATCAATTTTATTCTTGTTTCTCTTATGTTATGGGACACAATTGGAGGCTATTAATAGGGCAAATAATGGTTGTACAAATTAAGTGAATGGTTGTGATGATTGGTTACTATTTGAAATAAATATATATGTTATTACGACATGACTATGGGATGCGATGGTAAAGTGAACATAAACGAGACTGGGGTGTAGGTAGATGGCCTATTATATGATACAGATATAGATTTAGTCCCGTGACACAGGTTGGTGGTCCAAGCATTAAGTTGCTCCCCTGTAGTGCTAAAGTGGACTAATGGGAGGAGATAGATGTTAAGCTACCCATAGGGCATAAGGCTACTCCAAGGCATGAGTTCTATATGCGATTTACGTAACAAAGGACAATAAGCAACCTTGTAGCATATTGGGAGAGTCCAGATAAGTGAGTACACATAGATATGATATGATATGATATGGCACAACTAGATGTATGTGATAGTTAGGTATGACATGGCGACATAACGTGTAGTGATCGAGTGATAGACTCATATCATGTTATAGTACTATTTTTGTAGTATATGTGGAGTAAAAATGTCGCTCACTCATCAGACTTATCTGTAGCCCTCTTCTATTTTTCCTTTATATATACATATACACATATATATAGGTTAATGGAGTTTGAAGATGAGATGGTATCAAAGATATAAATTTATTCATATATATTATTTGTGATGTATATAAGTGTTGTAACCTTGATTTGACTATCGGTTCAGTTTGGGTTATGGTTATATTATTCAGGCATATGTATTTGATGTTGTCGACATGTTATAGTGATATATTTATAATTATTCTAGATGTATTAAATTTTATTTACTTCCGTCATGAGATTCTAAAAGTAGATGATTATTAAATAGTGTTAATTAGATTTGTATCTGATATTTAAGTCAATCAATAGTTGTATATGTATATTATCTCACCCAATGACTCATCCTTTTGGTTCTCAGGCGTTGACATCGGTTCCGGCATCGAACAAGGGGGTTGAAAGCGAGGGTTGTTACAAAGCATATTGGAAAGGAGTTCCAAATGTATGTAAAATGAATAAGATTCCATCTCTATTATTAGTCCTCCTTATGATACATAATGATGTATGGATAAGAAGTAATCTGACTTTCCTGGAAAAAGTATGATTGATGGTGAGTAAAGTTGGTTTAGCTTCTTTCAATAAGGGTGTGTAATTAAGAGTAAATACATAAGGTTAAATATAGTTTCATCTAAAACAAAGTCTACAAACTCATGCAAGATAAGTGTTGATGAAACAATCCCTACATATCCTAGGTCGAGGAGTTGACAAGTTGTGTGGGTCAGGGACTGCATGTAATACTTGTTCATATGGGATCTTGTGTGGACCAACCCAAATGATATCAGATTGATCAATATTGATGAACCAATTTGTATTCTGAACATAAATTTCATGAACTTAAAACAGAATCATTTTTATACATACATACATAAATATATAAGCAATTCATAAAAATGTCGATTCCATTACATTACGAAACAACCATTGTTTCAAGAAACACCAATATCGTGATGGAAAAATATCTCTTAGAATTAGTGGCGTAAAATGGATTTCTAAAGATAACAATAATTTGAAGGATGAAATGAAACTGACCAAATTTAAACAGACGGAACTAATTAGAATGTCCTTTAAGAACTCTCCCATAATAAAGAGAACTATGGTTCTTATATCGATATTATGAAAAGAATTTCCTTGATTGTCAATTAGCCATTAAGAGTATTGACTCTAAAATATGGCATGATGTGCAAATTCAGATTGGATTCCACGTACATTAGCAAAATATAATTTTGATCGTTTTAAGGGACATGATCCATCAGCCACAAATGTATCTTCGAGAAGAAGAACAAAACAACTGGAATATAAGCTATGTTAATAGAATAACATCGTAAATTTCAATAGTTGAAATTAATGCAATACATTTGTCATTTAATGTACTTAAGTTAATTTGGATTGTACTCAGAAAATTATCGGTCGATATTTTGAGTTATGGTGTATGTATGTTGAAACATAAATTCTAAATAATGATTAAGAATATGATATTTGCGCTTAATAACCAAACTGTCTTGAAGTCAGTGGGAGCGATTATGAGTTTGTAGGTTATGGATACGATCCAAAAATTGGTACCAAACTAATATTCAATAATCATCAGAGTCAAGCAAGTACTTTGATAGAGAAATCAAATAGTTTGACTTCTAGTCAAAATACAAAGGAATCGTGTGTGTGTGTGTGTGTGTTGGTACCAAAGGTGGCACAACACCTAAAGTCTTGTGGAAATATAGAAGTCCAGCAAAAAATATATGAAAAACATTAAGAACAACAAGGTTTTTAAAGTGCTTCGATGATCTCTAGCCTACTTCCATTGTATTTTTATCTATTATGGAATCTAGAGTCACCAGTACAATGGTTTTACCGATCTAAGGGGCCAGAACAACAAATAAAACTTCCTTAGTGACTTTAATGGTGGAGGGGTAGATGATAAACAAGATAATGAGCCTAAAATATCCTTCTCTAGTTGCTATAGGGTCTGTAATTATAGGAAAACTGTCCAATAGAGTCGGAAGCCGATAAGATGCCGAGTCCAAATCCCGTCTTAGAATACAACAGGAAGATGGGGCCCCTCCAGCCATAAATTCTTACCGACTTGAATTTTGGAAAGGGAACTTTGCTATCTTTTCTTCTCTGGTCTTCTATCCCCAATCCACTGTGTTTCGAGTGCTATTTTTTAAGATTGTATTATTTCCGAGAGGTTATAACATTATCTGTACTTTTCTTCTTTCTTTCAAAGAATCCTTAGAGTTGCTCATCTATTCCTTGAGAAAGAACTCCACGATGATTGCACAATTCGTTACTCCATGTTCGAGAGTATTAAAGGCCCACAGAGGCTAAAAGAGTGCTCGATACTGAGTGGTAGTGCTCGGTATTGAGAGGTTTCCTTTATTTGACCTCCTTCATAACTTCTTAAGTTTATTCGTTTTCCCTTCTAAGCACATTCCCAAGTCAATGAATCATTTCATCTCCATCCCAAAATTCAGATTGTTAGAACCCATGATTGTTTTAATGATGACAACTATATACATATACATATTTCTTGTGACATCTTTTATATAGGACTTTTGAAGGCATCAATGATTTAAAGAGACAAGAAGCAGAAGAAAGAAGAAATAGTCATCTACAAATAAAAAAGTATGTCTTTTGTTCTTAGAAATAATTTATGAAATCTCCTAGATGACTCATATGCATATACATATATCAGTGGTACATAGGATTTTCAAAACAAAGGCCAAAAGTGATTATATTTTCTTTAAAGTTTTCAATAAAAAAACAAAAATATGAAGTGATGGTCGAATAAATTCACTTTTAGTCGACTGAGGGTGTCAATTGAATTCACTTAAGCCAACTAAACCTTGCCTTATTCTCAGCAAACTTATTCCTTTGAACTCTGTCGGCACCTCAACTTTCCTAGTCGACTAAATGAACGGTAACGACTATATTAATAGAACTGTTTGGAACAAAATATTGAAGAGATATAACTATTTAATGGTTTTTATTCGAAGGAGTGTGACTTGTTGGATTTGTACAAATTTTTAGAATAACTATTGACTAGTATGAATAAGCCTAAGATTAGAAGTTTTAAATATAACAGAAATTATTATCTTGCTTTCTAAACTTCTTTATGACTATTACTTTCAAAAAGAGATTATAGGAAGTTTTGTAATAAAAATCAAAATCTGTGCTGATAGAACACATCATTATCAAGTCAACAAACTCTTGTAATGCCTATTCCTTCGGGTTCAGAGAGGGTGTTCGATTAGTGGAAATCCAAAGGGAAGCTTCGAGACTGGACATAGGACAGGAGGTCCAAACTAGTATAAAATTTCGGTGCGATCATTTTTACTTTACTTTACTTTATTAATATTTAGCTTGGTTATAGTTATATACATATTTATATAAGTTAGCCAAATTATAGATTCTTTGCACTTTCATATATCAGAGCCTGGTGCTCTGCTTATCGTAACAACATCATAGAACAATAGCCAGAGTAGATCCAGTAGAAGCACTGCAAGTAATAGAGACTGTCATACATGTTCAACTGCTGTAGACGACATCGAGGCTGAATGCACCACCACACTAGACATCGATGAGATATTAACTACTTGTAATCAATTATATGAATTTGTGATGTTTATTTAAGAAGTTTAAAAATCTTAAAAAGAAGCATAAATAAAGGTTGGAAAAAAATAAATAAATATGAGCTAGAAATTAATACGTTGAAAAATGAAAAATATATTTTAGATAATGAAAATAGCTCCTTTAAACTTTCTTTGGAAAATTCTGTTTCTAAACTGGATCATCTTGAAAATTAACTAATTCCTTAGAAATAGAAAATGAAAAAATTTCAAGGAAATTTGACGATTTGAAAAATGATTTTGAAATTTCTTTAAATAATTCAAATTCTCAATTTTTAACTCTTAAAAATGGGAATCGTGCTTCAAAGAATGAGAATTTGAACTTAATTATAGAAACATATATTTTGAGAAAGAAAATTGAATCTATGAAAAAGATATTGGTGACTATAAGGTAAAATTTGTTAAAATAAACGAAAAAGTCACAAACATCAATAAAGGTCAAAATGATTTAAATTCAATTTTATCAGATTCTATACTTTTAATAATAAAAGTGGTTTAGAATAACTTAAAACCAATCGTAGAAATAGTACTAGATATGCATTCATGTATAATAAAGATGTTAATGCTAGTACTAGATTTTGAGTAAAATCAAAATCCAATTTTTGCAGAAATTCAAGTACATCTATGACCAATAATATTTCTCTAGACGTACAAAGTCATTGGTTGAAAACATGAATATAATTTTCGTAATATTTGGGTTCCATTTAATGGAAAAACCTATAAAAATACGCTACTAGTTATTTTGATACAGTGATTCATAATGAAAAATTTATTTTCAAAGGTTCGACTAAACCATCTTAGGCGTGGTTACCTTTGACCGAACATCCTGAACCCTAACGTAGGAAGTGGGTACCAAAATATAAAAATTATTTTCATAGGTATCAAGAAAAACGAAAGGTGAGGTGGATTTTGAATAGCAAAATTTCCAAACATATGATAGAGAATGGGTATTTATGGATAATGGAATTGCAATAAACTCGGTATACCTACGTGTTATTCGGGTTTTTAACCCAAAAGGAACTAGCAGAATACAGAACAATCCCATCACATTAGAATGACTTAGAACTTAATCAGAAAGGCTAAGGAAATGAGTTGATGAGAGCCAAATCATATTACTAAAGCAATGACCAAGTTCAACTAAATCAAGAAGCTAGCGTCAGCTCAGTCCGATCAGCAATCAAAGCACAATCAGACAGTAGATCGTCATCAAGACAGAGTAACATGCAATTATACTATGCGAACAACTACAATAAAAGATTATGAAAACATCTCCAATTCCAAACACCAGAAAAATCCTAAGTGCTTGGATCATCGGCAACCCATACTTCTGTTCAAACCATCAAACAAAATAGATATGGAACACTATCAAAAGAGGCTAGACTTGGCCCGCAAAACAAAACCAAGTCAATGGGTCGCAAGTGACCCGTAGGCCATGGTTACTAACGACCCATGGTTTTGGCTCATTTTGCAAGCCAAAGCCTCCTAGGTCGCCTGTAGCCTACCCACGAGCTGATGAAGATAGGCCTGTCCCAGAAGCCTTCTGACCACTATAAATACCATCCTACCTGCAACACGAAGAAGATCTTCTCCGGACTAATTGTTGAAGCTCTGTTGAAAACATTCTTCGCTCTCTGCCTCCCCACAACAATCTCCAAAGGAACTCACTGTGATTCTCCAGTGGATTCTAACTCCGAGGATTCAGTCTATTGAGAGATAATCAAAATCTTATGATCAAACACATCTTATAACAGCAATTAGTCTATAAGAAAAATATAAAGTGGGCGTAGGCTTCATTAATAGCCAAACCACTATAAAAATTCTACGTCTTCTTTCTTTTACTGTTCTTTTCTTATATCTGTGATTTTGACATTGCTCTATCAGAAGAGGGCCGGTGCTTTCAAACTTGAACCAAGGTGCTAATCCATTTTTTGGGCTAATATTTTGGTGCTTTCACTGAGAACCTTGAACGAGATCTGAAAAATTAAAGTTTGAATCTGAGATTCAAAGAAAAATGAAAAGGTCTAACACCAGATCTAAAATTGGAGCAAGTAAACCGAAGCTTGGGTGCAGCCAGGAACTGTCCTCGAATTCTCATCAACCCAGCTATGTGATTAGAGAGGAGATGGAAAGGATGATGAAAGAGATGCAGGATAGACCCTTAGCTAGACAATAAAAGATGATGGACAGATTCTTCTAGAGGATGAAGCAGCAAGGGATGGCTAGATCTATAGGGAATAGAAATCAAACTCCAAGGAACAATGCAGGGATTGCTAGATTTGGACTGGAGCAAGTTGGAGCATTGCCTCTACACCTAGAGCAACCGACACATGGGGGCAGCACTGGAGTCAACATAGGAATCAATGCCAATGCCGGAATGACTGTTGAAACAACAAGGTCTAGTGGCACAGGAGTTGATCCGAATACTAGGATGCGGCAGACAGAAAGATATGTACTAGAACTTCCTTGAAGGAATGGAGGAATGAATGAAGATAGAGTTGCAAATCATAACCTAGGTATGTTGCCGGAAGAGTCCATCCTGGGATACGCGAATCGGGGCTGGGGGAAAAGTATTGCTTTAGGACAGGGACCTTCCTTGGACGGTGAGAAAAATATTGCTGAATTGGTACAGAGATTCATCGGAGGAGGCCCCTCAGATCAGGGTCTGGAAGATGTGAACAAAAATCCATTTACTGCTAATATCCATAACGTGAGAAATCCTCTATATTTCATGAAATGTACGACGGGAAGACAGACCCAACAATTCATATGATGTGATACATCCAACATATGGAGGAGTTGGGTGCTTCTGAGGAGGTAATGGGGAGATGCTTCCTATTATACTTAACAGATTTGGTTGAAATGTAGTTCAGACAATTGGAAAATAGGTACATAAGCGCATTGACCGACTTAGTGAGCAGGTTCTTTAGACAGTTCAGGGTTCATGTCTCACAACTAATGAATGTACTCACGCTCTCAAACGTAAAACAAAGGCCTAGAGAATCCTTGAGAAGTTATTTAACAAGATTCAATGCAGCGGCAACCACGGTAGACAAACTGGATCCATCTTTTATCCTAATGGCAGCAGTATCTGGAGTTGTGAATAGGCCTGATTTCAAAGATGCATTGAAGAGGGACCCACCGAGGGATCCTATGGAATTCTATTACGATGTTGACAGGTACCTGCTTCTGGAATATGCTGAAGCCAAGGATGAGGATGCTGAAAAAATGTCGTCGAAGGCGGGGGACCGCCTGGAGCTAGAATTAGAAAAGACAAAGGGAAGAGGAAAGCCGATGGCAACTTCAAAGACCCAAAATGACAGAGAAACAAGCCAAGACATATACCAACATGACTGAAACCTCAGAGAGGATATACCTGAATATAAGAGGGTAGAACCACTATCAAAGGCCGCTTAGGAGGGAACCCACTAACCGAGAGAAAAGATCTAAAAAATTTCGCATCTTCTATCAGTTAAATGGGCATGAAACAAAAGAATGTCGATACCTTCGTGATCTGATAGAAGAACTGGTCTAGAAAAACCAGCTGCCACAGTATGTGAGGAATAGAACTACGGTGGAATTGCAGGGACAACCGCCATCCATGGAAAATGCATTAAGAAACGCCCAGGGACAAGCGCCAAGACAAGTTATCCCATGATCGAGGTAAATAGGTGTCGGATTCATTTCTAATGCTTTGTTTTATCATTTCTTTTCTGCACTTTTCTTTTGGAATACAGACAATAATAATCGAAGGTCACTTACACGTGTACGAGATCCTGAACGGTCCCTAGGCACACAATGAGTCAAATGCCTGAGAGAACTTAGGACAATAACAATAGAAGGCCTCTTACACGTGTGCGGGATCCCGAACAGTCCCTAGGCACGCTCTGAGTCGGATGCTTGAGATGAACATTTAGGACTCCTGTTGTTTAATTTATGTTTATTTGTTTTGATTTTATTATTTGAATTTTGATAACTGATATTGATCACCTTAGAGTCCTACCATGGGACCGGAGTGCAAGGTGCAAGTCCCCTTGCTAAAGAGCGAGTGGATGGACTTGTACGATATTGATCGCCTTAGAGTCCCGCCATCGGACTGGAGTGCAAGAAGTAAGTCCCCTTACTAGAGAGTTAGCGGATGGGCTTACTTAATCTCCCTTGACTTAATAAACAAACGATCTGGAAAGATCGTCCTCTTAACTTAAAATATTAAACGATCTAGAGAGATCGCCCATTAAACTAAACATTATATGATCCATGGAGATCGCACATTAAACTAAATAGTAAACAATCCGAGGACATCATGCATTATACTTACTTAAGAGGTCCAGAAAGGTCTGACCTTAAAATAGATTTGGTTTTGTAAAAAAGGGATTTGAATGCCTTATAAATAGAACAAAACAGATAAATCCTGGATGAACACAGGATAACTTTGATATATGATGTGGTACAATGTAATTTTGATATATGTTGTGATATGATGTCATTTTAAGATACAATGTGATTTTGATGTATGTTGTGACATGATGTGATTTTGAGATATAACGTGATTTTGATATATGGTGTTATATGATGTGATTCTAATATATGATTTTATTTTGATATATGATGTAAGAACTCTAAATGAAAAGAAAAAATTGATAGTGATGTAAATCACGAATGAACACGAGACAATTAGAGATGTGTAATGTAATTAGAGACATGTGATGCAATAACCCCAAATGAAATCGGAATGATTGTGATGTATATATTGCACTTAGACAGAATCTAGAGTTATAGGCTGTAACGGTTTGGAACGACTTGTAAATGCAAGAGAATCTGAAGGAACTGAATGATTCACCAAGACTAAAGCTTAACCACCGAAGCCTCGTTGCCATGACTTGTTCTAAATCAAAGCACACCTTTCATTCAAAAGGCGTACTTTAGGGGAGGCAAATTTTATCCCGGTTTTTCACCCAACAAGATCCAGCAAAATACAGAACAACCCCATCATGTCAAATTGGCTTAGAACTGACTTGAGAGGCTAAGGAAAGGAGTTGATGAGAGCCAAATCATATTACTAAAACCATGACTAAGTTCACATGAACCAAGAAGATAGCGTCAGCTCAGTCCGGTCGGCAATCAAAGCACAATCAGCCAGCAAAACGTAATCAAGACGGAGTAACATGCAACGATTCTATACAAATAACTATGATAAAAGAATATGGAAAAAATTTCAATTTCAAACTCTAGAAAAATCCTAAGTGCTTGGATTATCAACAACCCATACTTCTGCTCAAACCATCAAACAAATTAGATATGGGACACTATCAAAAAGAAGCAAGACTTGGCCTACAAAACGAACCAAGTCTATGGGTCGCCATCAACCAATGGACCATGGGTCGTCAACGACCAATGGTTTTGGCTCGTTTGCGAGCCAAAGCCACCCTAGGTTGCATGTAGCCTACCTACGAGCTGATGAAGATAGGTCTGGCCTAGAAGCCTTCCGACCTCTATAAATACCATCCTACCTGCAACACAAAGAGGATCTTCTCCGGACAGATTGTTGAAGCTCTGTTGCTTCACTCTCCACCTCCCCCACAACAATCTCCAAAGGAATTCACTGTGATTCTCCAATGGATTCTAACTCAGGGGACTCAATCTATTGAGAGATAATCAAAGTCTTACAATCAAACACATCTTTTAACAGTAATCAGTCTAGAAGAAAAATATAAAGTGGACATAGGCTTCATTAACAATCGAACCACTATAAAAATTCTCTGTCTTATTTCTTTTACTTTTCTTTTCTTATATCTATGATTTGTGATATTGCTCTGCCAGAAAAGGGTTGGTTCTTTCAAAAATAACCAGGGTGTTGATCCATTTTTTAGGTTAACACTACGCATACTTTTTTCTTTTATAAATAGTTTGGGGTTAGTGTTTTTAATTTTAAAGTATCACGAAGTAATAATATTGAAAAAATAATTAAGTACTCTTTTTATATAAGACGTGCCTTCCATAAGTGCTAAAAATATCTAAAAACATAGTTATGGTTTGTTCTATTTGACTTGTTCTTATTTCCTGTACGTGTGCACTTACTCTTGTGGCAACATTATTTATATATTTCCACGTGCACCTACTCGTATCTATGCTCTATTTTTGTATATAGTCTTACATACATTCACTCTTGTATTCATTCCAATATGCATATGTCTTTTTCTTTCATTGTGCTTTTGTTGGTGACAAAGAGGGAGAAAGTATGATTAAAGGAGAAGCATTCATTAAAGGGGAGATTATACATACATATAGTTTTAAGGTTAGGGCCCTGATTGTATGATTGTTTTAATGATGACAACTACCCACACACATCTCTTATAGCATCTTTTATATAGGACTTTGAAAGAATCAATGATTTGAATAGAGAAGTAGAAGAAAGTAGAAATGGTCGTCTACAAATAAAAAAGTATGTATTTTGTTCTTAGAAATAATTTGTAAAATCTCCTTGATGATTTATATGCGTATACGTATGTCACTGGTACATTTATCTTGCTTTCTAAACTTCTGTGCGAATATTACATTCAAAAAGATTTTACTACTCATTCACTCAAACCACTCCTTGCACTTCCTTGTTCACATTGCATGAATCATTGAATCATCAAAGGAGATTATAGGAAGTTTTGAAACAGAAGTCAAATTCCATGTTGATTGAACACATCATTGTCGAATCAGCAAACTCTTGTAGTGCGTTTTCCTGTAGGCTAAGTAAGTGTGTTTAATTAGTGAAAATCTAAAGGGGGCTTCAGAAATGGACATAGGATGGGATGTTCGAACCGGTATAAAATCTCGATGTGATCATTTTTACTTCACTATATTATTATTTATCTTGATTATAGTTGTATACATATTTACATAAGTTAGCTTTCACATATCACAATGAAAACCTACTTGGTCAAAAAGTTGGATATTACTTGCTCCCTAGAGTATGCTTTCGCTGAGAATAAAGCATGCTCTACAATAAGACAACCGTGTTCCGGTTGGTTATCCAAGAGTTGCTCTAAAGCATTATCTCCATTTCAAGGATATTCGTTCAACTGCTTTATATAGTTGAAATTTCATTCTCTGTTTAAGGACAAGATCTTCCCCATCGAGATTGTTCCATGCCTTAGCCCAGTAATATTTTCCTTTCGACTATTTTTTCTCGGTTTTAGGTCCAGAATTTCTACTCCGTACCAAGTAGTTCTTCTCGCTACTAAGTACTTCTCTTTGACCTAAGTGCTATAAGTACTTAACACTTGTAGAATTTCACCACTTTTCTATTCATGCCCAAAGCCTTCCTGTACTAAGCTCTTGTAAATTTCTCACATCGGGAGAAACTGATCGCCATCGATCTTCCATTACCGCCACCCACCTGAATACATCACCGCCATTAGGACATCTTCGTTGACTTCAAAGCACCATTTCTAATTCTTTCCATCAGTTTCAATGGATCATTTCCAACTTCATTGAGATCTAGATCCAATTAATACAAGTTAGGTTGTGGTCGAAGATTAGGCCGTCGTCGTATTATGGTGGTCGATATGTAGCTATGGCGAATTGCGAGATTGTGTTATGTGTTAGGTCAAAACAATACCAGGTTCTCCCAATTTATGTTCGGGTCTGATCTGACATGTGTTTGGGAGAATTGATGAACTACCATGACTTGAGTTCTCGCATTACAAAATCCTTTGACCTACTTTGCCAATCCTTGACTGATCAATTATTGCAAGTCTAACGCCGATTGGATGGTCTTTTTTCTAGGAATGGTCGTATCAAGCGATTCCTTTGCATTTCATATCCAATTCTTACACTTCCCATGTTCATGTAAAAGAACAAGTTCCATGTCTCTCCGGACAGTGATTCCATTATCGATTATATGACAATAACGAGTAAGATCCGATGCATAGTTCTGACATGCCCCAGTCGATGTTCAGAATCTGATTGGTCATTATACGTCCATATCTATTAGATTTTTGGTGCTAGTTGCATGGCTTTAAATTTGAAATTAAATTCCAAGCACACCCAATTGTGTTGAATGCTAAGTTTTCCTGTCCAAAATGACTCGTCGTTCATTGAGATTTCATATTGGCGCTAAGCCATCAACTACTCCCCAAGTTGGATCCTCCATGGCTCTTCACTTACCATACATCCTTAACCCAGGCATTCAATCACTATTGAGTTACAAGGGATGATTGTTCCCGTGAAATGTACACAAAATCCACCTCCACCTTTGAACGAATACATTAGCTTAAGATTTTTGGATGATCCTCCTAAATAGGTGAAAATGATTCTAATTGTGAAGATGCTCTATAACATATATGTAGGTAGTAGGGGTTTCTTGAAGCTGACATGCTTCTTCTAGCACCAATTCAATGGACACATGGCCCTCCAATGAGCTATATAGCATGCAAGTAATACATATGGTTTGGCAACGCCGTACCACCCTTTAATGCATTCCTACACGCGATTCTCCAAGAGCTTGGGCTAGGTCCATCCTAAGTTCATCCTAATGGATATGCACTGCTAAGCTCCCTATAAATGTTATTCGTGAATCGATTCCAGCAACCTCCAAAATTCAGATAGCTTACGCACATTCTAAGCTTTAAGCATCGTTAAGACTCGTCATCCTAAATAATAATCGAGGCATGGCATAGATGTAAAGTCGTAGAGAAGCGAGTATTTCTTCATTCGATGGCCATATGGCTTTAACACCACTAGCTTTCTGACGGTGTTTTCTTCATATTTCAAGAATGACTCCCGTTCCTAGCTCCATCCCACACTTGAATTTTTACCATCCAAGTGTTTAACTTTCTATCTAATTCCTTTGCAACCATCCCACACTTGAATTTTTACCATCCAAGTGTTTAACTTTCTATCTAATTCCTTTCCAAACATTCATGCTTGAGATACCAATAAAGAACATGCTGCAACCTTAGAACCTTTGGAAGGAGTTAGCTTCCCGCATCGCACCACCATGCGCCTTATCACCAATGAAAATCTTCACCAGTGTGGCTGATGTGCACATAAATGTGCATATTTTTACCACCATATTTAATCTTATTAATTAAATAAATGATCATATCGGGTATTTTAACATGTTTAAACCAAAATTCATATTATTCTCAAATAATTATATATTCATCTTCATATAGGGGGAAAATGGTCATTTTTGCATATATTAATTTACGAAAATTTACTTGGAAATTTCTACATTATTTTGTAGGAAATTGGATTCAAATGAAAGAGGGTTTCATGGAAAATATGCATGCACAAATGAATACAAAGAATGAAGATGGAGATAATTCATATTCATGATACTGGAGGACCTCATCTACCCTATCTTAATGTGAGGCTAATGCACACGCTAATAGATTTTAAAGCTTCATGCAACTTAAATGATGATTATTTGATACTAATGATTACTTGGCCTCTATACTTCCTAAGAAAGTATTTTGGGAATTCCCCAAAAAAGTGGATTAGGTTTTCATACATGTATAAATATCCCTTTTGCTTCATGTAACCTTTCTTCCTCTTAGTTAGTTTTAGCTTAGATTAAAAATAAAAGAAAGCTTTTTTTTCACGGCTTCTTAGCCATTTTTATCTTATGTATTTTTCCTTTTCTATGCACCGTTAATTATTGTTTCCTTTTAATTGCATGTTCTTTTCCTTTCTTGTTAGTAGTACAGATTTATTTCCATGCAAGTAGAATAGCTCTTCTTTACTTTTCTCTCTTTTTCCTTTTCTTTTTCTTTCATGTTGCATGCTACAATTGTTGATATGAAAACAAATATGAGTGGCTAAACCAATTCAATTCAGGGGTAACGAAGCTCTCTAATCATATAGCTTCAACATTTTGATCATTTACGTTCTCTTTTTGTGCTTAACGGAAACATTTGAAGTGGTTTAATGATGCTGTTTAGGTTTGAATTTGATAGTCTATGTTGTTCATAACAAATAGACTATGCTTAAATAAATAAAACACAAATTTCCTCTTCATATAAATATGATTATGGAAAAGAAGTGAATGTTATAGTTAAAATTTGATGGCTTATATTTCTAAATGATAATTAATAGGCCATGCTCAAAGTAGGTTTTACTTTCAATTTTTGTAACGATCCGTAATTTTCAATAACTAAAATTAGTTAATTTAATAAGATTTGGTGATTTAATGTTGAAAGAAATGAAAATTTTCGATTTAATAAAAAGAATGTAATTGGATTACAATGCAATAAAGTTAATTAATGGTAATTTATAACTGCTTTAAATGTAATTCCAATTAATTTTAAATGATTAAAGATTAGAAATTGGTATAGATTGTGTCACGACCCGAAATCCAACGTTCGAAAATCGATATCAAATACCTGACTTGTATTCGACTGCCGGAGATACAAACGTCGAACTTCAGTTCGGATGGAGCCTATAACAATATTAGATGAATAAAAACAGCGGAAACAAAAGTTGATACAACTAATCGCAACACAGATACATCACTGATACAATATTCATTACAACATCTATCACCAACATCAGAGTGCTATATAAAATATACAATAACAAAATGGTAATTCCACAGCGGAACGACGGAGTTATCATAACTTCAAGAGAGTCTTCAAAAGAAAGAGAGCGATAGCGAGTTTCCAAATTAAGCACCTTTAGATCCAAAAACTTCCAAAAGATCTCCAAGTCAACGACTTCCAAAATCCGAGCTCCCAAACCAACAGACTTCAAAGTCCAAGCTAGCTTCAAAACACGGATAACTTGCTTCTAGGCTGTCCGTGTGGAAATTATGGGCATCCAGAGTTTAGAAAGAGAACAATAAACTCCGAGTCAGTCATGGGACTGGTATGAGTAAACCAAAAATAGTTATTTTGAACAAAAACAATTCATAAAAGAAAACCATTCATGCTTTTATAAAATGAAAATACCATAAGGCCTCTCGCCACACACACAATGCAATCGCAGAATTGGAGGGGATTTCTTCTTATGATAGTCAGACATGCTTGATATGAGAAAAATCCTTTAATATTATTCTTAGTTTATAGGGTACAAAACATTTCAGAAGTATAATATTAATCTTAGCCAGCTTACAACCATTATTGTATGCCTACTATATCTACCATGTTTTATGGCAGGTTACCACCACGCTGCATGGAAGGTTATACAACTAAAACCGTACAGGGCTCGTATTATTTCTTTGGATTTTCCAACAATGGTCAGGCTAAGGAACTTCCTTACCGAATGGGAACGCCTCTGGAGGGACGCCCCATGAACCTAACCGGATCTCTACCAACACAACGCCGGGTTACCTTTATAACTAGGTAACTACTGACATGAGTATGTCATCCCTTGGTGGTCACCAACCTTTAACCGAGGCAACGACACCAACAAAATTCCAACAATCACATAGGTTAAATATCTGGGTTCCATACCATGATACCACCTTTTATCTGGAAGGAAATTCACATACCCTAAGGGGCGCTACCCCCAATAACCTTATCGCATCCTTCCTGTTTCAACATTACCGGGTTATGAGGTTCAACGAAGTCTCGTCCACAAAGCTACGCTTTTCACAAAAGCCATGCTTCGATTAACACATGATCAGCAGCAGCACTCAGCATGCCACACTACCAAATTGGGAGTACATCACTAATAACCATCAACTACATAACCTCTGAGCTCGTACGTCTCAAAGAAGGGTGTTAAGCTAAGAGAATAAATTCTTCGCCACCTACGGAAATGTATTTGAAAGAAATCAGCTTTATATCTCAAAGTGTAATGTCAGACATACAACCGTACAAGTCTGATCCGGGTTCGAACAGAATTGAAGGCACTTCGTCCAATAAAGGAAGAAGCCCATGCAATCGAGGCATCCACAATCTCGATCGGACTCCCCATCACATATGGATATCTCTATAATGGAGCAACTCAATGCAGAGTCATTCGATAAGTTATCCTATCGTTCTCGAAGACACCCAATCTTCACCAACATCTTCAAATGTTATCCATTTCGTCATATCACTATTCGGAATAAGTTATATGACACAAAGTCCACTCCCGGCTAAACCAAATAGTAAGCTCTTAGTTTAAAAGCACATGGATATTTCAATTATAAAGATTCACCATTAAGGTTCGATATGGGTTTCGGATAACCAATTGGAATCCGACTATCTGTCGCATCGAAATTCAAATGCCGTTCTACGGGCCAATGAGTTTTCACATTCATACGGAAACAAATCACAGATATCACAGCCCAACACAAAATAATTCATATCACATAGATCACAATCACATATCAGAGACATCCATAAATGCAAAGCATTCAATAATAATTAATCATCATAATTAAGATGAATTATTCATGTGATTGTAGTTAATTAATCACATAATTATTTTCATTAATTATCCTTAATTGATGTTTAATTGTTCCTAAATTTTAAATTAATTCATCTTTAATTATTTATTAATTAATCCTCAATTAATTAATTAAATCCTTAATCAATTATGTTAATTAATTAATCCTTAATTATTAATTAATTAATCCTTAATTATTAATTAATTAATCCTTAATTATTTCATTAATTAATTATTTCTTAATTAATTTCATTAATTAATTATTTCTTAATTAATTTCATTAATTAATTATTTCTTAATTAATTTCATTAATTAATTATTTCGTAATTAATTTCATTAATTAATTATTTCTTAATTAATTTCATTAACTATAGATTAATTAACCTTAATTATTAATTTGATTAACCTTTAATATTTAGTAATTAATTAGGTAATTATTCTTTTAATTAATTAAAATTAATAAATCATTAATTACTTAAATGAATTAAAGATAAACCATTATATCTTTATTAACTACTTTAATTACCATTTAAACCTTTTTTAATAAACCACCATTATTACACTAATTAACTTAAGACCTTAAAGTTTGATTAGTGTTTAGAAACATTTCATTTTTCATAATTATTTACTTAATTACAATAATTAAGTTTATTTAAAATAATATTTAAAATTAAGGTTATATATGTATCAAACACTTTACTTAATTAAATTAAAAATAGATTTATTTTAAATTCTTTTATTAATCTCAAACTTAAACAACATTATCTTTAAATAGTAAGTTAAAAACTTATTTAACTTAAATTTATTTTTAAATTTGAAAACTGTTTTTAGATTTTCAAAGTAGTTCCTATTTACCCAAGGCTGACTCGAGTATTACCCGGGATACATGCCTTCTTGCTTCGAGTCATCCCTGAGATAACCACTCATCTTCATTTAAAACTTAAAATTTGCTTAAATTTTATAAAAACCCGGTGCCTACGTGAAAATCCACGAACGAAAGCTCCAGCTAGCACATAAACTCCCCGAGGAACACCTAGAGTCATAGCTTTCTTCCCCAAACCCATGTCTACTGACATAACTAAGGGCATGTGCATCGATCATCTATGAAGCTCCGACCTCCAAGACCACCGTCGACACACCTTCGATGACCCACCACTTCAATTCCGACCGCCCAGAATTCATCTGGAACCCAAAATCAAAATCAAAGTAACTCGAGCAATTCCTGAAACAATGACCTCGCCTAAAAAACCCTTTGAACTCCCGATGCCGATCATCGGAGGCCACATAATCCTGTCCTCAGCCTCGCCAGACCTCCACGCCGCAAACGCACCCAGTCCGACGCCACTCGAGGCTCCAGAGATGACGCAGTCATCCGATTCCCGACCATGACCCAAATTAGGGTTAAAATCCTAAATCGATCAACCACCAATGCTACGGTGGCTATGAAAGTCACCGTTTATTTTTCCTAGACTCGACCCCCTCCCAGCAACCTCTAGTAGTGATCACGAGACCCCACCACCCACCAGTTGCCAGAGATTGCTCATAACCCAAACTCTGATCAACTTTGAAATGCTCGTTCAAAATCTAATTAAAAATTCTAGTTTTTCCTTTAAAAATCATCATTTTCCGAAAGCATTTAGGATGGTATACCCGAAACCAGAAATTTCGATGTTTGAATTTTAACACATTTTTGAATTTTTCCTGTATCATCCAATTTCTAGAAAAAAGTCTTGATTTATTTTGCTCAAATCTATTTTTAAAACATAAAACATATATGAACAAACAATTTTGTTTAGATTATAAAGTTTGACAAGAATCAGGGAGAGAGAAATCAAATTTTAAACCGGTTTTGGGAAACCTATAAATGACAGAGGCAAACATGCATGTAACTCAAACATGCACACCAATGTATATGCATTTCTGTGTACATATAACAATCTTCACATATCCAAATCATTTGCATAGCTTTACTTCACAAACAACAGATCATAGATCAAGTTATCAAGAGTCCACTCACCTTATATTTTTGAAAAACAGAGAAGAAGCTTGATTGTTGACTTTTTGATCTAGGCTTGATTTTGTAATGATCTCTAAATCTTTGATTTGTTTGATTACTGAGTTGTTCTTTACTTGTTTGAAATCTTTCCTCTACAGGCTTGAGATTTCAACCATGGGTTTTAGATTTGGAATGAATGAAGAGGTTGATTTCTTTGATTCCCATGTTAAAATAATTTATATTTGTTTACTTGCTTTTCCTTTGTTTTCTGGTTTGTTTGATTCTTTGATGATTTTTTTTTCTTCTTTGTGTTTTGTAAAGTTTTGATCAGATAAAAGAAATGAGAAGAAGAAAGTATTATGTTTATATGATCTTACTACTCAATTTTATTTTAATTTTTAAAAGTAAAAACAAGATATTGACACTTGTTAATTTTAATGGTAAAGCCCATTACACTTGTAAATCTACATGCTTAAAACTTTAACACTTGTTAATTGCATGCATAAATATTTAAATAAATTTTTATTTTACTTTTTCTAGTTTATAAATTTTACATTCCTTTGTTATTTTTATGCAACTTTTAAAAGGAAATGTTTTAATACTAATTTATACATTAATATAATCATATACATAGGTTAATATTTTGAATCCAAGTATTTTACTTAAGATATTAATTTAAATTTTCAATTCAAATACAAATTCAAATTTGAATTTGAATTACAATCCATTATATATATATAAATAAACGCAATATTAATTTGTTTTGAAAATTTTCAAATTAATTCCAAATAAATTTCCAAAATTTAAATAAATTACTAATTTTAAATTGATAAAATTTTGGGGATGTTACAAATTCCCCCCTTAAGAAAATTTCGTCCTCGAAATTTGAAAGACAGAGAAGACAATAAAGGATATAAGAATGCAGAAAAAGATAGAGAAATGACTTACCAATCAAGCCAGAATATCCACTCTACAATTGGCATAGGACTTTTGCATGCTATCCTCTATTTCCCAAGTACAGTCCTTTGGATCACCACTCCATTGTACTTTAACTAGTTTCACTACTTTACTCCTCAGCTGCTTTTCATCACGATCAATGATCTTTATCGGTTCTCTCTTTAGTACCAGATTTGGTGCGATCTCCAAATCCTGCTGAGCAGCATCTTCAATAACACTATCTGGATCGTGCACATATTTCCGAAGGTGAGAAACATGAAACACATCATGCACGCCAGATAACCAGCTGGGTAGCTGCACTCGATATGCTAAAGGACCGATCCTCTCCAGAATAGGAAAAGGACCAATTTATCATGGTTCCGTCTTACCAGTTTTCCTCAATCTCAACACACCATGCATTGGAGACACTTTTAGGAATACAGAATCTCCAACTTGGAATTCTAAAGCTCTTCTCTTGCGGTCGTAATAACTCTTCTGACGACTTTGTGCAGTTACCAACTTCATTCGAATAAAATCCACTATCTCTGTAGCTTCTTTACTCATATTTGGTCCAAGAATGGGTCTATCACCTGACTCGATCCAACATGTAGGTAATCGACACGGACGACCATATAAAGCTTCGAAAGGAGCCATTTCGATACTGGCCTAATAGCTATTGTTATATGAGAATTCAACCAGATGCAAATAGTTTTCCCACGAACCACCAAAATCAAGTATACAAGCACGCAATAGGTCTTCTAAGATTCGATTAATCCTCTCAATCTGCCCATCGGAATGCGGGTGGTAAGTAGTACCGAAGTTCTGTTTGGTTCCCAATGCAGCTTGAAATGCCTCCCAAAATATACTAGTGAAGATCGGGTCACGATCACTCACTTTACTGCTGGGTATACCGTGGAGAAGAACAATCTCTTTTATATACAACTCTTCTAAGCTTGCTACTGTTCGGTTAGATTTTACTGGGATGAAGTGGGTGGTTTTAGTCAGACAATCCACTATAACCCAAATTGCTTCATTCCCCTTATGAGTGCATGGCAACCCGTCTATGAAATTCATAGATATTTGATCCCATTTCCACTTCGGCACCTCCAATGGTTGAAGTAAACCTGCCATTTTCTTCTGATCACTTTTAATTTGTTGACAATTAGCACAACGACTCACATATGTAGATATATCCATTTTCATTGTCTTCCACCAGAAAGTTCTTTTGATATCTCTATACATCTTATTAACTCCTGGATAGATACTGAGTTTAGACTTACGACATTGATCCAAAACTTTATGTTTCAGATCCGGGATGTCTGGGACACACAGCCTACCTTTCAGTCTTATAACTCCATTATTATCGATTCCAAAACTAGAATCCTCACCATGACATATTCTTCTATATATTTATTGAAGAAACTTGTCTTCTGTCTGCCTACTGGTGATCTTTTCAAGGAGGGTAGGAGTGATAACAAGATATGTAAGAACAGCATGTCTCCTACTTAAAGCATCGGAAACCACATTGGCTTTTCCGGGTGTATATTGAATATCTAGGTCATAGGATGCCAGAAATTCTAACCAAAGATTATGACGTAGATTTAAATCATTCTGGGTGAAGAGAAATTTTAGAGATTTGTGATCGGTGAATAATTCGAATTTTTCACCCAGAAGATAGTGTCGCTAGGTTTTCAAAGCAAAAATAACAGCCAAGAGTTCCAGGTCGTGGGTTAAGTAGTTTCACTCATGTGGACGTAATTGTCTACTCGCGTAGGCAATCACTTTCCCATTCTGCATTAGCACAGCACCCACACCATCTCTAAAGGCATCTGTATAAACAGACAGACCTTGATTCCCGTTAATAATAGTGAGAACAGGAGCGGTAGTCAATCTCCTTTTCAACTTCTGGAAAGCTTCATCACATTTCGGAGTCCAATCGAATTTGGCATTTTCCATAGTTAGCTTAGTCAACGGACTGGACAACTTAGAGAAATCTTGCATAAAATTCCTGTAATATCCCGCTAAACCCAGAAAACTTCGAACTTCTCTTGGAGTAGTGGGTCGCTTCCAGTCTAGAATAGCAGAAATCTTGTCCAGGTCAACAGTGATTCCTTCTTCATTAACAATGTGCCTGAGAAATCTGACTTCCTTGACCCAAAAATAACACTTAGAAAATTTAGCAAATAGAATGTTTTTCCTTAATATCTCCAAAACAATCCTTAGATGTTCAACATGCTCTTCTTCGGTTTTGGAGTAGATTAGGATATCATCAATAAACATAAGAACAAATTTATTCAATACCCTCGAAACACAAGGGTCATTAAATCTACGAAGTATGCAGGAGCATTGGTTAGTCCGAAAGGCATGACTAACCATTTGTAGAAATTGTCTAGACCCCTGAAAGCAGTTAAGTAAAAACAGTCTTCAACAATTTGTAACTGATGGAATCCTTGGGTTAGATCCATCTTTGAAAAGAAACGAGTGCCGTGCAGTTGATCGAACAAGTCGTCGATCCTGGGCAAAAGGAATTTATTTTTGAGAGTTAGCTTATTGAGATCATGGTGTCCACACACAATCTCAAAGTTCTGTCAGATTTGGCTACGAAAACCACAGCTGAACCCCAATCTGAAACACTAGGGAGTATCAATTATTTTTCTAGCCAATCTCGTGTTTGATTGACTAGTTCAATCCTCTCCCTAAGTGCCACTTGCGGCTTGCGTGAACAACAGGATGAGCATTGGGTACTAAGTCAATTCTAAATTCAATTTCTCTATATGGAGGTAAGGATTTAACTTCTTCGAACACGTTTGGAAATTTCCGAACAATAGGTATGGACTCCAGACTAGCTTCGAATATCCCAAAGTATATATCAGCATAACTCTATTTGGGCTCGGATCCTCACAGGAAATTTCAATAAAATTTCAAAACTTTGTTTTAACCAAAATTGTCTGATTGTTACAGTCTAGTTTAGCTTTGTATTTGGTTAACCAATTCATTCCGAGTAAGATTTCAAATTCGTTATAGTCGAGAACATAAAGTTTGATAGGAAATTGATGGCAAAAATATGAGATAGGGACTTTCCTACAATATAGACAAAGATTTGCAGGACAACCAACTGGATTCTTTACGCAAATGGGTTCATCGACAAATCCAGGTTCAAATTTTAATTCATTTATGGTTTGTTAGGAGATAAAGCTATGTGAAGCTCCCGTATCGAATAAAACCCTAACTATTCTATCATAAATAATAAGGTTACCTTCTAAAACTGCTTTTCCTTTTTTCGCCTTTGAAGTTGAGGGGTCATCCTTTATCGCGTACACATTCGCTACTTGGGCTTGCTTCATCACCGGGCAATTCTTAACTACATGTCCATGCTTGTGACAGTAAAAGCATTCCCTAACTCCCTGACTAGTCTTCACCGGTTGATCTTTCTTTATTTGTTTCTTCGGATTCTTACAGCTATTTGAATAATGGCCCTTCTCAAAGCAATTAAAACAAGTAACGCCCTTGGCCTGGTTCTCCTGGTTGTTGCTCTTCTCTTTGTCTTGATATGGTTTTTTCCCTCCGAATTTCCTTTTCTTCCAATTTGAATTGTTCGCATTTCCTTTTACCTCCGGAACTTCCTGCGTATCCAGAGTAGCATATCTATAACCCATATCGATTAATTCAGAGAATGATTCTTTGACGTGAGCTGTCATCCTCTTATGGTACTTCTTATTCATTCCTTGAATGAACCTTTCATTTTTCTTTAGGGGGTGTTCACCAGCTCTGGAGCAAACCGAGATAATGCATTAAACTTATTCAAGTATTATTCAAACGACAAACTTCCCTGCTTCAAATCCGTGAACTCCTAATACATTCGGGAGATACCAGAAGACGGCATGTATGGCTGCTCAAACACCTCTTTAAATCGACTCCAGGTAAACTCATCTTCCGGCTTATCCACAGTAACTGTTTCCCACCAAGCTAAAGCTTCTTCTTGGAGTTGCCAAGAAGCTATTAATCACATTTGATCATCTTCTAACTTCAGCCCTCTAAAAATTCTTTCACACGATCTGATCCACGCTTGTGATTCGACAATAGACTCCTTGCCGGTGAACGGCTTTCCTTCCATCCTTGAGAAACTTTTATATAGATTAGCCAGATTCGGCTGAGGTTGAGTAGGGTTAGCTTCTTCTGCTGTTGAAGGGACTTGACCAATTGAAGTGGCAATTCCCTGTTCCCTAGTTCGTCCTCTTCTCTTGCTCATTCTCACTATCTGTAATAGTAAGAAAACTTGATTTAGGTATACCGACGAGATATCTTAGGGAATATCAACAGTTAAAAGAAATAGACCAAGAAATTCTAGGGTTTCGGTCTCTCGGTTTATACTCATTCTAGGGTATACTTCACCCTATCTCTAATGAGCCACCTAATGTGTTATACTCCGTAACTAAAGTTCTTACTCAACCTTTAGCTCTTATACCACTTGTCACGACCCGAAATCCAACGTTCGAAAATCGACATCAAATGCCTCACTTGTATTCGACTGCTGGAGATTCAAACGTCGAACTTCAGTTTGGATGGAGCTTATAACAACATTAGATGAATAAAAACAGCGGAAACAAAATTTGATACAATTAATCGCAACACAGATACATCACTAATAGAATATTCATTACAAAATACAACAACAGTGGTAACTCCACAGCAGAACGACAGAGTTTATCATAACTTCAAGAGAGTCTTCAAAAGAAAGAAAGCGATAACGAGTTTCCAAACTAAGCATCTTTAGATCCAAAAACTTCCAAAAGATCTCCAAGTCAACGGTTTCCAAAATCCGATAGCTTCCAAACCAAGAGACTTCAAAATCCAAGCAAGCTTCAAAACACGGATAACTTGCTTCTAGACTGCCCGTGTGGAAATTATGGACACCCAGAGTTTAGAACGAGAACAATAAACTCCAGGTCAGTCATGGGACTGTTATGAGTAAACAAAAAACAGTTGTTTTGAACAAAAACAATTCATAAAAGAAAACCATTCATGCTTTTATAAAATGAAACTACCATAAGACCTCCCACCACACACACAATGCAATCGCAGATTTGGAGGAGATTTCTTCTTATGATAGTCAAACATGCTTGATATGAGAAAATTCTTTTAATATCATCATTAGTGCATAGTGTAGAAAATATTTCGAAAGTATAATATTAATCTTAGCATACAACCATTATTGTATGCCTACTATAGCTACCATGTTTTATGGCAGGTTACCGCTACGCTGCATGGCAGGTTATACAACTAAAGCCATACGGGGCAAATATTATTTCTTTGGATTTTCCAACAATAGTTAGGCTAAGGAGCTTCCATACGGAATGGGAACGCCTCTGGAGGGATGCCCAAAGAACCTAACCAGATCTCTGCCAACACAACCCCGGGTTACCTCTGTAACTAGGTAACTACTGACATGGGTATGCCAACCCTCGGTCGTCACCAACCTTTAACCGAGGCCTCGACACCAACAACATTCCAATAATCACATAGGTTAAATATCTAGGCTATACCATGATACCACCTTCTATCCAGAAGGAAATGCATATACCCTAAGTGGCGCTACCCCCAATAACCTTGCCGCATCCTTCCTGTTTCGACCATTACCGGGTTGTGAGGTTCGACAAAGTCTCATCCGCAAAGCTATGCTTTTCACAAAAGCCATGCTTCGATTAACACGTGATTAGCAGCACTCAGCATGCCACACTACCAAATTGGAAGTATATCACTAATAACCATTAACTACATAACCTCTGAGCTCGTACGTCTCAGAGAAAGGTGTTAAGCTAAGAGAATAAATTTTCCGCTACAAACGGAAATGTATTTGAAAGAAATCAGCTTTATATCTCAAAGTGTAATGTCCTACATACAACCATACAAGTCTGATCCAGGTTCGAACAGAATCGAAGGCGTTTCATCCAATAAAAGAAGAAGCCCTTGCAATCCGGGCATCGACAATCCCGATCGGACTCCTCATCACATATGGAGATCTCTATACCAAAGCAACTAGTGCAGAGTCATTCGATAGTTTATCCTATAGTTCTCGAAGACACTCGGTCTTCATCACCGTCTTCAAATATAATCCATTTTGTCGTATCACTATTCGGAATGGGTTATATGACACAAAGTTCTCTCCCGGCTAAATCGAATAATGAATGCTTAATTTAAAAACACGTGGATATTTCAATCATAAAGATTCACCATTAAAGATTGATGTGGGTTTCGGATAACCAACTGGAATCCGACTCCCCCTCGCATGGAAATTCAAATGTCGTTTTACGGACCAATGGGTTTTCACATTCACATGGAAACAAATTGCATATATCACAGCCTAGCATAAAATAATTCATGTCACATAGATCACAATCACATATTAGAAACATCCATAAATGCAAAGAAATCAACAATAATTAATCGTTTATAATTAAGATGCATTATTCGTGTGATTATAATTAATTAATCACATAATTATTTTCATTAATTATCCTTAATTGATGATTAATTATTCCCAAATTTTAAATTAATTCATCTTTAATTATTTATTAATTGATCCTTAACTATTTAATTAAATCCTTAATTATTAAATTAAATCCTTAATTAATTAGTCCTTAATTATTAATTAATTATTCCTTAATTATTATTAGTTATTCCTTAATTATTTAATTAATTAATTGCATTAATTAATTATTTCTTAATTAATTTCATTAATTATAAATTAATTAACCTTAATTATTAATTTAATTAACCTTTAATATTTAGTCATTAATTAGGTAATTATTATTTTAATTAATAAAAAATTAACAAATAATTAATTACTTAAATGAATTTAAAGATAAACCATTATATCTTTATTAACTACTTTAATTACCATTTAAACTTTGTTTAATAAACCATCATTACTACACTAATTAACTTAAGACCTTAAAGTTTGATTAGTGTTTAGAAACATTTCATTTTTCCTAATTATTTACTTAATTACAATAATTAAGTTTATTTAAAATAATATTTAAAATTAAGGTTATATATGTATTAAACATTTTACTTAATTAAATTAAAAATAGATTTATTTTAAATTATTTTATTAATCTCAAACTTAAACAACATTTTATTTAAAGAGTAATTTAAAAACTTATTTAACTTAAATTTATTTTAAAATTTGAAAACTATTTTTAGATTTTCAAAGCAGTTCCTATTTACCTGGGACTGACTCGAGTATCACTCAGGCTACATGCCTTCTTGCTTCGAGTCATCCCCGAGATAACCACTCATTTTCATTTAAAAACTTAAAATTTGCTTGTTTTATAAAAACTCGGTGCCTACATGAAAGCCCTCGAACGAAAGCTCGAGCTAGTACGTAAACTCCCTGAGGAACGCTTCGAGTCATAGCCTTCTTCCCCAAACCCATGTCTACTGACACAACTAAGGGCCTGTGCACGTGCACCGATCATCTACGAAGCTCCGACCTCCAAGACCACGCCGAAACACCATCAATGACCCCACCGCTTCAATTCCGACCACCTAGAATTTGTCTGGAACCCAAAATCAAAATCGAAGTAACTCGAGCAATTCCTGAAACAATGACCTCGCTTAAAAAAACCCTTCGAACTCCCGACGCCGACCATCGGAGGTCGCGTAATCCCATCCTCAGCCTCGCCAGACCTCCAAGCCACCAACGCACCCAGTCTGACACCAATCGATGCTCCAGAGATGACACAGTCATCCAATTCCCGACTATGACCCAAATTAGGGTTAAAAACCTAAATCGATCAACCGTCGATGCCACGGCGGCTAAGGAAGTTACCGTTCATTTGTAACAACCCTGATTTTTGTATTTATTTTTATTTTTATTTTGATTATTTTATTTGAAATTTTGATTTAAAAGCTCTATTTTATTTTTTAAATGAATAAGTTATGTTACTTTAAATATAAATGTTGAATTTTATGTGAATTATAGTTTCAAACTTGTATAAATTGGATATTTTACTGTAAAGTGGATTTCTGGTCAAATTAGTCAAACTTTGACTTTTAAATTTCAAATTTAAATTCTTAGATTTTATCTTTTATTATGAAAATAGATTTAATAACCTGAATACTACTTTTCGTTTCGTTGGAAACAGATTTAAATTGTGAAAGTTATGTATATTTCAATATTGAGTACAATTTGAGTTATTTAGCAATTTTTGTTATTTTAAATTATAAAAATTATATTTTCCTTGTCATATTTTATTTTAATATGTGTTAATATGTTATTGTATGTATATTTTTGTCTTATAATATTTTAAAATGAAGTAAATAATTTTCCAAAGCCATTGGTAAATTTATCGTAGATTTTGTGTCATGTTTGCTATTTTTAAACAATTTCTTTTTTCCTTTTTCTATTTTTCTCCAATTTAATTATTTATTTTATTTTGAAAATGATAAATAAATTATTTTATTTCAAATTTTCACTTCATAATATTTTTAAAATGAAGTGGATATTTTTCCAAAACTAGTAGTGATTTATTTGTAATTTCTGGACACTGTTGTATTTTTAAGTAATTTCTTTCATTCTTTTTATATTTTCTTTAAAATTAATTATTTATTTTCTTATATTTTTACTTGGTTTTCATTTGTAAAGTATATATATGAGTTATTTTGTTTTTATAAAATCAAAGAGAAAAGGAAATACCAAAGGTTTTAAAAAAAGTGCAAAACATAAGTTCTTTCACCTTCAAAACTTTTCAAATGCCATAACCTTCACTTTAATTCATTTTGCTGTCTAATTCTTCAGTTTTGGCCATGTATTATTTTACCTTTCACGTGAAAAACAACTCAGCACTTCTCATTCTCATGGCTTCTTCAAACATCCTTGGTAATATCCACCTCTTTTTGCACTTTTCTTCCATTTTATTCATACTTTTATCTGGTTTCTCTCTTCTATTTGCATGGCCTACTCACCATAGCCACGGCCACCATCCCATACCACTCCTCCTTGGCATCATCACCACCCACCACTTCAGGTTAGACCATGGCTGAACCCTCCTTGAAGCCAAACTTCACCAAAAATGCAAACAATGTCCAAAACAATGCATAACCGAGCACCTAGTTGATCACCACTCCATTTTCCATCACCACCACCACCTTGAGCCGCCACCACCACCACCTTGCTACCACCACTACTCACCACCTAAACCTCTGTCCAGACCATTTGACCCATAGACCGAGCCAAAAGTTGAACCAAACTCCATTATGTTGCCTAGTCTCTTGATATTCTTATGTTGTAACTTCCTCCACATGTTCTAGACTTTATGCCATGCATTCCTATGTTCAAACCTGAGCCAAAGCCATGTAAAACCTGACCTAAATAAACCCCTAGGCCATGCAAAGCATTGTAGAAAACAAGGCAAAAGATTTGACATTCATGTCTCTTTTTATTCCAAAGTTATTCCTATTCAATGTTGTATTGAGTTGTAATATTATTTTGTTTTGTTTTGGGTTGTAACACAAGTTTTAAACTTGGATCTCTTCCCACTTGAGCCTATTGTTGAGTCATCGTGCCTTTTGAAATCTGTTGTGTCATTTGTATTGCAATCTCCAACCATAAAGGTGAGTAAATCTCATCAGATGTTTATACTTATACAAATGTGAATTGACACCATTTGAATGTGTAGAACTATTATGTGATGTTATAACTGCCTGCGATCATTTATATATGATGTTAAAACTATTAAATTTCCTGTCATATCATCTGTTACTGTTATATAATGTTATTCATTCATTTATATCTGTTTATCACAGTGCAAGTTCCCTGTAGATTAGATATCACTATGGGTTGAAATGATACATACCCGAACGGACTTTAGAATAGGGAAAAATCGTTGTGGGCTGAAATGATAGGCCTGAACGGTTTTTGTTTAATTTATTTAAACTTAGGATTGTGGGTTTGAAATGATAGAGCTCGGTTTTTTCTTTTTAAACTGCGGATTGAAATGATACATATCTGTATCACTTGACCTAGGTTAGAAAACTATATATAGACCCGTGGTTATTTTATAAAGTGTTTTTGGATATTTTTTAGTATTTTTAAAATATAAATTTATGAAATTTAATTTAAATAGTTTTTTTAATGTTTTAAAATAAAGAAATCATGATTTTTCTATGAGTTAAAAATGTAATTAATGAATGGTTAAATTGGATTATTGAAATATAACTTAAGTTTGGAATTTGGAATTTTGGTTAAAAATGATATTTAAGTTATATGAATAAAATGGAAATCTAATTATATTTGGAAAATAGTAAATATGATAATTTGATTTAAATTTGAATTTTAGTGATTGATTAAAGTATTATTGATTTTTTCTATGAATTTAAGTGGTTAAATAAATGAATGCTTAAATTGTAACTTTAAAATATAACTGGACTGGGGAAGAAGAATTTGGTTTTAATTAAAGATTTAAATTAATTAAATAAATTGGAAATTTAGTTAAATTTGTGAAATGGTAATTTAAATCTGAAGTGTTAAGTTTATTTGTTGAAAAGTGAAGAAAGGAAATTATACACTTGAACAAATAAGTGGAATTATTGAAATTTGGATTTATTTATAAGAAATTGGTTTTATAAAAATCAATATGTTTAATGATATGTTAAGAACATTTTTAATGTTAATTTTTTATTTTTAAAATGTTTAAAGGATTTAAAATGGTGTTTATTATTGGCTGGAAATACACTAAAATCTGGAATTAACTTTTAATAGCATTCAGAAATGCTATAGTTTCTGAATTGAACTAAAATTGTGTAAAAAGAGCTATTACCGCATTTCTGAAATGTTGTAGTTGCTGTAATTGAACTTATAGGCTAATATTGGACTCAGGTCTATTATAGCATTCTCTGGAAATGCTATAGTGGTCTGCAGTTTTGCTGAAATTAATTTAAAACCTTGTTTTGAAATCTGACCTGTCGCAGCATTTCTGGAAAGGCAGTCTTTGCTGTTTTAAACTAAAATTTAACTAAAACTGAGTTTTAACAGCAGTCTTTAAGTGTTGTCTTTGCTGAATTAAAATGTTTTCAAGTATAACTTATAACAGCTTTTTCTAAATGCTGCGAAAGGCTGTAATTTTAATAAATATGGTTTTTAACTTAGTAAATGAGCTCAGAATGATTAGAAACTTTGGAAACTGAATACTTGATTTGAAAGTATAATAATTACACTTTTAAAATGATTTTAATTGAATTAAATTGATGGAATATAAATTATTTAAAAGGTGATTTGAGATGATAATAAATGAATGTTATCTTTGAATTTAAAGATGTTTAAGATATGATATATTGAAATGATTTGAAATGAAGTTTTGAGAAGATATGATATTTTGATATATATTAAATGTTTTGAGATGAAGTTTTTGAAAGATATGATATTTTGAAATATATTAAATGATTTGAAATAAAGTTTTGAAAGTTATGATAATTTGAAATTAAAATGATTTGAAAATGAAGTTTGAAAGATATGGTATTTATATATTAAAAATGATTTGAAATGACTTGATATTTATTTTGATAAATATTTGAATTTGAAAGATATGGTATGTTGTTATATTGAAATGGTTTAGAAATGATTTAATCTTTATTTTGATAAAGATTTGGATTGAAATGATATTATATTTTGAAGTATAAAAATATTGTTTTAAAGTTATAACCACGGGTTTTAATAACGATTGGTTGTTAAAGAGACCGGGATCGGATATTGTCCTATAGCCAGCCAATACCGAAAACAACTTTAACAACTGTGTACGCGGTGGAGAAATCCAGAACGAAGTAGGTTGGTTGAATGCTACTGGAATGAAGTAAGAGAACGCTGATGGATGGCCTAATTATGACTAAAACAGGAGATATACCGGTCTACACAAAGGGTCGCACCCTTTTATCGAGCATGCTTCTTCGGAAACCATTCTATTACTTTTGTGATTTGATTTGGTGGCGCCACTTTGATTTGGGGTATGTCTCGAGGTGGGCGGAAGCTGCTGGCTTGCCATCACCACCGATCCGGGAGTGCAAACGGTGTATCCACCCTGGCACTGCCTCGCGTGCCTTGTCATATGTTCCTTATATAGAGCCCGCTACGATTTTTGGTTTAAAGATTCGACCGTGTTAAGGTTCACCATCCCCTTAACGCTATTTTCTATATGATTATACTTTACTGATTTGACACTACTATACAAAGCGTATATTACTATACAACAAATAGTTTAACGGATCCTTAGAGGATGGGCGGTAACAAGCATATTCTAAGTTACATGTACTTTTACTACAGTTCACTTGAGTTGGTTTACATTGTATAAGTATGTATGTCCTGACTCGAGTGTTTGTATTTTTATTTACGCTCGGGTCAACCTGAGTATTCACAGATTTGTATTCCACTTTCTGGAGATTGGAATCACTGGAGATTATCTGCTTATGTAGTCTTATCTATTTCAGTTTGGTTGTTCTATTCAGCTTGTACTTGGTTATCATATTGAAACTTTTGTTGTACTTTATTTCTTCTGTTGTATCTTGTTTAACTCTGATATATTTATATAGTAGCTTCATGAACTACCATCTCTTTTACTTCCGCTGCATTATTAAATACTTTGTGTCTGTGATCTGTGATTATTATTTACTGTATATTCTAAGATTTGCCAAATTTTTCTTTACAACGTGGTATTTTGAGCAATTCAATTCCGGCATGAGTGTGTACCTATACACTTATAATGGATGCGAATGGTTGAAAATATCGGGTTGTTACAGTTGGTATCAGAGCTCTTGTTTTAGGCCAAACTCAGTATATAGAGTAGATTTAATTTCAGAATCACTTTCGTTCGAGCTTGAATTCCTTCTTCTTCAATTCGGTTTCCTCTGAATTTTGGAACGTTCCTTGCGGTTCCAAAATCTGTTCATGTCCCTCGCTATTCATTTTTGTTGTTCTGGAGTATCCCATAACTCCACTTTAAAATGATCTTGATAATGAGTTGGCAGTCCCGCCAAATCTCAAAAATTGAATTGTAAAAGGGTGAAACTCCTTTACAATTAGCATCGATTCACCGGAGATTTATATCTATCCTTGGTTTAGATGCTAATATCTTTTGTTATCCCAAACTCTAACTCTTGAGATCGAATGTAGATTTACCCTAGAAAAATCCACATTGACCTTATTCTTTAAGTCACGGTTGATCCGGTTAAGGTTGCCCGCGATTTATATAAGCTTATCCTTCTTCCGATTCTGTTATTTAATCATGTCATCCTTGTTTCCAACTTATTTTTAAAACAGAATTTTCTTTGATTTGAGTTAATCAAAATTTGAATCTCTACCTTTCTTTGAAAATCTATTCCTGTATAGTGTATTTGTAAACTGATATTTAAAATTAAAATGTTTATATATTGTGTTGTTTGAGTTGTTGATGTTGAATTGGGTTTCTGATCGATTCGTCTGATCAACGCTATCGATAAGATTTCCAAAACACTTTAACAGAACAAACTGACACAATATTATTTTAAAATTTGGTTAATGAAATAAATTTTGATGTATAAGTTCATGGAACTTAATAAAATGATTTAAATTGATAATTTGAAATGATAATACTTGATTTATCATTTATTGTTCTACAAATGAATCTATAAATAGTTGTTTATAAATTTATTTGGGAACTGAAATGAATTTAAAACAAGAATTTGAGAATTTAAATTCCGATGATTTCGAACTTTGGTTTAAAGTTTTAAAAAGGGATATATTATTTAAACTATTTTCAAATAGAAATTTGTTTCCAAAGAATTTTAAAAGTTTAAAAAAATTAGTGCTCTTCTCTTTGTCACTGGAAAATAACTTCGGTAATGACCGCGGCATCATCAACATTCATTTTCGAGTTTCGAAATGAAGAGACCGCCCTATAGTCTTGCTACAGCTTTGTTTTGGAAAATCAAATTGATTTGAATTTCTAAAATATGACTTGATTTATAATATATATATATATATATACACACACACACATATGATTTGAATTTGATTTGATAAGTTATGTACATACATTTATTTATCTCTAAATGGTTTGAAGAAATCGAAAATTTAATTCTTAAATTCAATTATAAAAAGAAAATCAAAATTTTGGATGAAATTCAAGGATGAAATGATTTAATTGGAAAGTTTTATTTGTATAATACAATTGCATTCAAATAACTTACCTTAATTTCAGAAGTTAACAATGTAATTGGATAATATACAGTATAAAAAGATTTTATAAATAAAATTTGAGTGGTTATAATAAATGTTATACACTCAGATTTTAATTATTAAATGATTAACAGAGGTAAATATAATAATGTGTAATTGAATAACTTACAACAAAATAATGTTAAAAGAACTAAGAATAAAGGAAAGCAGTTATAATAAGTGTAAGTATATTTAACATAAGTGATAAATAAATTGAGAGGAATAAATTTAATTTTAATTAGGAATAAAGAAGAATAAAATTTATTAAGTACATTGTAAGTGTAATAAATGATTATTTTTCAAAACCGTGGTTTTAAAAATTGTTAATTTAAGATAATTGGATAATAAGATAATGAAATTTGAGATAGTTAAGATTTATTTAACTTGTGTAAAGATTTATTCTCTATTTAAGTTGAAATTTCAATGCTTTCAAATTTATTTCCTTATTTTGTTTTTCAAACTATCTTTTGGTTGTCCTTATCATCCTTATCTTGCTATAGACTGGTATAGGCATCTTTCTATAATCTTTCTGTTTAGAAATCTTTCTATAATCTTTGATAATCTTTGGTACTCATTTTGAATCTATTTTTGCGTGCTTGTGTTCTTGATTTTGGAGAATCTCGGAAAGATCATCTCCACCTTGTTAAACTTACCTATAACAACAGCTATCAGGTATAATCTCAATCTCTTTGTCAGCTTTTCTTAATCTTATTTCACTCTATCTTTTTCTATGCTTTCCCGTACCTCATTCCTTTTCAGGGATGAAAAGTTTTGAGTGGGGGAGAGTGTAACAACCCTGAATTTTGTGATTTATTTTAGTTGTTTATTTTGATTATTTTATTTGAAATTTTGATTTAAAAACTTTATTTTATTTTTTAAAATGAATAAGTTATGTTATTTAAATTATAAATGTTGATTTTTATGTGAATTATAGTTTCAAACTTGTATAAATTGGATATTTTACTAAAAAATGGATTTCTGATCAAATTAGTCAAACTTTGACTTTTAAATTTCAAATGTAAGTATTTAAATTCTTAGATTTTATCTTTTATTATGAAAATAGATTTAATAACATGAATACTGCTTTTCATTTCATTGGAAACAGATTTAAATTGTGAAAGTTATGTATATTTCAATATTGAGTACAATTTGAGTTATTTAGCAATTTTGGTTATTTTAAGTTATGAAAATTATATTTTCCTTGTCATATTTTATTTTAATATGTGTTAATATGTTATTGTATGTATATTTTTGTCTTATAATATTTTTAAAATGAAGTAAATAATTTTCCAAAGTCATTGGTAATTTTCTTGTAATTTTTATGTCTTGTTTGCTATTTTTAAACAATTTCTTTTTTCTTTTTTCTATTTTTCTCCAATTTAATTATTTATTTTATTTTGAAAATGATAAATAAATTAGTTTATTTCAAATTTTCACTTCATAATATTTTTAAAATGAAGTGGATATTTTTCCAAGACTAGTAGTGATTTATTTGTAATTTCTGGAGACTGTTTTGTATTTTTAAGTAATGTCTTTCATTCTTTTTATATTTTCTTTAAAATTAATTATTTATTTTCTTATATTTTTACTTGGTTTCGGTTTGTAAAGTATATCTTTGAGTTATTTTGTTTCTATAAAATCAAAGAGAAAAGGAAATACCAAAGGTTTTAAAAAAAGTGCAAAACATAAGTCCTTTCACCTTCAAAACTTTTCAAATGCCATAACCTTCACTTTAATTCATTTTGCTGTCCAGTTCTTCAGTTTTGGCCATGTATTATTTTACCTTTCACGTGAAAAACAACTCAGCACTTTTCATTCTCTTGGCTTCTTCAAGCATCCTTGGTAATGTCCACCTCTTTTTGCACTTTTCTTCCATTTTTTTTTCATACTTTTGTCTTGTTTCTCACATCTATTTGCATGGCCTCCTCACCATAGCCACGACCACCATCCCATACCACTCCTCCTTGGCATCATCACCACCCACCACTTCAGGTTAGACCATGGCCGAACCCTCGTTGAAGCCAAACTTCACCAAAAATGCAAACAATGTTCAAAACAATGCACAGCCGAGCACCTAGTTGATCACCACTCCATTTTCCATCACCACCACCACCTTGAGCCGCCACCACCACCTTGCTACCACCACTACTCACCACCTAAGCCTCTGTCTAGACCTGTACCTGATGATGGCCGAGCCATTTGACCCATAGACCGAGCCAAAAGTTGAGCCAAACTCCACTATGTTACCTAGTCTCTTGATATTCTTATGTTGTAACTTCCTCCACATGTTCTAGCCTTAATGCCATGCATTTCTATGTTCAAACCTGAGCCAAAGCCATTTCAAACCTGACCTAAATAAACCCCTAAGCCGTGCAAAGCATTGTAGAAAACAAGGCAAAATATTTGACATTCATATCTCTTTTTATTTCAAAGTTATTCCTATTCAATGTTGTATTGAGTTGTAATATTATTTTGTTTTGTTTTGGGTTGTAACACAAGTTCTAAACTTGGATCTCTTCCCACTTGAGCCTATTGTTGAGTCATCGTGCCTTTTGGAATCCGTTATGTCATTTGTATTGCAATCTCCAGCCATAAAGGTGAGTAAATCTCACCAGACATTTGTACTTATACAAATGTGAATTGACACCATTTGAATGTGTAGAACTATTATGTGATGTTATAACTGCCTGTGATCATTTATATATGATGTTAAAACTATTAGATTTCCTGTCATATCATCTGTTACTGTTATATAATGCTATTTCGTTCATTTATATCTGTTTATCACACTGCAAGTTCCCTGTAGATTAGAAATCAATATGGGTTGAAATGATACGTACCCGAACGGACTTTAGAATAGGGAAATATCGTTATGGGCTGAAATGATAGGCCTGAATGGTTTTTATTTAATTTATTTAAACTTGAGATTGCGGGTTTGAAATGATAGAGCCTGGATTTTTCTTTTTAAACTGCGGATTGAAATGATACATATCCGTATCACTTGACCTAGGTTAGAAAACTATATACAGACCCGTGGTTATTTATAAAGTGTTTTTGGATATTGTTAAGTATTTTTAAAATATAAATTTATGAAATTTAATTTAAATAGATTTTTAAATGTTTTAAAATAAAGAAATCATGATTTTTCTATGAGTTAAAAATGTAATTAATGAATGGTTAAATTGGATTATTGAAATATAACTTAAGTTTGGAATTTGGAATTTTGGTTAAAAATGATATTTAAGTTATATGAATAAAATGGAAATTTAATTATATTTGGGAAATGGTAAATATGATAATTTGATTTAAATTTGAATTTTAGTGATTTATTAAAGTACTATTGATTTTTTCTATGAATTTAAGTGGTTAAATAAATGAATGATTAAATTTTAACTTTAAAATATAACTGGACTGCGGAAGGAGAATTTGGTTTTAATTAAAGATTTGAAGTAATTAAATAAATTGGAAATTTAGTTAACTTTGTGAAATGGTAATTTAAATCTGAAATGTTAAGTTTATTTGTTGAAAAGTGAAGAAAGGAAATTATACACTTGAACAAATAAGTGGAATTATTGAAATTTGAATTTATTTATAAGAAATTGGTTTTATAAAAATCAATATGTTTAATGATATGTTAATGAACATTTTTAATGTTAATTTTTTATTTTTAAAATGTTTAAAGGATTTAAAATGATGTTTATTATTGGCTGGAAATACACTAAAATCTGAAATTAACTTTTAATAGCAGTCAGAAATGCTATAGTTTCTGAATTGAATTAAAATTGTGTAAAAAGCTATTACAGCATTTCTGAAATGCTGTAGTTGCTGTAATTGAACTTATATGCTAATATTGGACTCAGGTCTATTATAGCATTCTTTGGAAATGCTATAATGGTTTGCCATTTTGCTGAAATCAATTTAAAACCTTGTTTTGAAATCTGAGCTACCGCAGCATTTCTAGAAAGGCTGTCTTTGCTGTTTTAAACTAAAATTTAACTAAAACTGAGTTTTAACAGCAGTTTTTAAGTGCTGTCTTTGCTGAATTAAAATGTTTTCAAGTATAACTTATAACAGCTTTTTCTAAATGCTGCGAAAGGCTGAAATTTTAATAAATATGGTTTTTAACTTAGTAAATGAGCTTAGAATGATTTGAGACTTTGGAAATTGAATACTTGATTTGAAAGTATAATAATTACACTTTTGAAATGATTTTAATTGAATTAAATTGTTGGAATATAAATTATTTAAAAGGTGATTTGAGATGATAATAAATGAATGTTATCTTTGAATTTAAGATGTTTAAGATATGATATATTGAAATGATTTGAATTGAAGTTTTGAGAAGATATGATATTTTGATATATATTGAATGTTTTGAAATGAAGTTTTTGAAAGATATGATATTTTGATATATATTAAATGATTTGAAATAAAGTTTTAAAAGTTACGATATTTTGAAATTAAAATGATTTGAAAATGAAGTTTGAAAGATATGATATTTATGTATTAAAAATGATATGAAATGACTGATATTCATTTTGATAAATATTTGAATTTGAAAGATATGGTATGTTGATATATTGAAATGGTTTAGAAATGATTTAATCTTTATTTCGATAAAGATTTGGATTGAAATAATATTTTATTTTGAAGTATAAAAATATTGTTTTAAAGTTATAACCATGGGTTATAATAACGATTGGTTGTTAAAGAGACTGGGATTGGATATTATCTTATAGCCGGCCAATACCGAAAACCACTTTAACAACTGTATGCGCGGTGGAGAAATCCAGAACGAAGTAGGTTGGTTGGCGAACGCTACTGGAATGAAGTAAGAGAACGCTGATGGATGGCCTAATTATGACTAAAACAGGAGCTATACCGGGCTACACAATGGGTCGCACCCTTTTATCGAGCATGCTTCTTTGAAAACCTTTCTATTACTTTTGTGATTCGATTTGGTGGCGCCACTTTGATTCGGGGTATGTCTCAGGTGGGCGGAAGCTGCTGTCTTGCCGTCACCACCGGTTCGGTAGTGCAAATGGTGTATCCACCCTGGCATTGCCTCGCGTGCCTTGTCATGTGTTCCTTATACCCAGCCCACTATGATTTTTGGTTTAAAGATCCGACCGCGTTAAGTTTCACCATTCCCTTAATGCTATTTTCTATATGATTATACTTTACTGATTAGACATTACTGTACATAGCGTATATTACTATACAACAAATAGTTTAACGGATCCTTTGAGGATGGGCGGTTCCAAGCATCTTCTAAGTTACATGTACTTTTACTACAGTTCACTTGAGTTGGTTTACATTGTATAAGTATGTATGTCCTGACTCGAGTGTTTGTATTTTTATTTACGCTCGGGTCAGCCTGAGTATTCACATACTTGGATTCCACTTTCTGGAGATTGGAATCGCTGGAGATTTTCTGCTTATGTAGTCTTATCTATTTCAGTTCGGTTGTTCTATTCATCTTGCACTTGGTTATCCTATTGAAACTTCTATTGTACTTTATTTCTTCTGTTGTATCTTGTTTAACTCTGATATATCTATATAGTAGCTTCACGAACTACCATCTCTTTTACTTCCGCTGCATTATTAAATACTATGTGTCTGTGATCTATGATTATTATTTACAGTATATTCTGAGATTTGCCAAATTTTTATTACTACGCGGTATTTTGAGAAATTCAATTCCGGCATGAGTGTCTACCTATACACTTATAATGGATGCAAATGGTTGAAAATATCGGGTCGTTACAGCATTTTTCCTAGAGTCGACCCCTTTCCAACAACCTCCAGTGGTGATCACGAGGCCCCACCACCCACCAGTCGCTAGAGATTGCTCATAAACCAAACTCTGATCAACTTTGAAATGCTCATTCAAAACTTAATTAAAAATTCTGGTTCTTCCTTTAAAAACCATCATTTTTGAAAGCATTTCAGATGGTAAACCTAAAACCAGAAATTTCGATGTTTGAATTTTAACACATTTTTGAATTTTCCTGTATTATCCAATTTCTAGAAAAGTCTTGATTTATTTTGCTCAAATCTATTTTTAAAACTTAAAACATGTATAAACAAACAATTTTTGTTTAGATTATAAAGTTTGACAAGACTCAAGGAGAGAGAAATCAAATTTTAAACAAGTTTTGGGAAACCTGTAAATGACAGAGGCAAACATGCCTGTAACTCAAACATTCACACCAATGTATATGCAATTTTGTGTACATACGACAATCTTCACATATCCAAATCATTTGCATAGATTTACTTTACAAACAATAGATCATAGATCAAGTTATCAGGAGTCTACTCACGTTAGATTGTTGAAAAACAGAGAAGAAGCCCAATTGCTGACTTTTTGATCTACGCTTGATTTTGTAATGATCTCTGAATCTTTGATTTGTTTAATTACTGAGTTGTTATTTACTTGTTTGAAATCTTCCCTCTACTAGCTTGAGATTTGAACCCTGGGTTTCAGATTTGAAATGAATGAAGAGGTTGATTTCTTTGATTCCCAGGTTAAAATAATTTGTATTTATTTACTTGTTTTTCCTTTGTTTTCTGGTTTGTTTGATTCTTTAATGATTTTTTTTCTTCTTTGTCTTTTGTAAAGTTTTGAGAAATGAGAATAAGAAAGTATTGTGTTTATATGATCTTGCTACTCATTTTTATTTTTATTTTTAAAAATAAAAACAAGATATTGACAATTGTTAATTTTAATGGTAAAACCCATTACACTTGTAAATCTAAATACTTAAAAGTTTAGCACTTGTTAATTTTATGCATAAATGTTTAAATATATTTTTATTTTTATTTTTCTTATTTATAAAATTTACATTCCTTTGTTATTTTTATGCAACTTTTAAAAGGAAATGTTTTAATACTAATTTATACATTAATAAAATCATATACATAGGTTAATATTTTGAATCCAAATATTTTACTTAAGATATTTATTTAAATTTTAAATTCAAATAAAAATTCAAATCCAAATTCAAATTTGAATTACAATCCATTCTATATATATATATGAATAAACACAATATTCATTTGTTTTGAAAATTTTCAAATTAATTCCAAATTAATTTCCAAATTTTAAATATTTAAAATGATAAAATTTTGCGGATGTTACAGATTGTAAATAAAATGTAGTGATGTAGGTATCAATTGATGTTGGACTGAAGGAGAAATTGAAAATTTAACTGTTGTATTAATTAAATAATATGTAACTAATTGTAATTGGTAAATGTATTGTTGTGGTAGTATTTATGACATTTGTGTGTAGATAACAAATTTGTAAATGTTATTAAATATAGTAATGGTGACAATTGTTATTTATTACCAATTTGTTTAGTCAATTATAACTAAATAAAACTTAAATGTTATGTTGATGTGACTTAAGAAAATAACTGCAAATTGTGAATGTAATAAAATGTATAAAAACGTTAATTATATTCATTAGGCAATAATTAAATAAAAATCAGTGTTATGTAAGTAATTATAATATTTGTTTGTAATTAATAAACTTATAAATGTGATTGAAAGTTAATGGTGACAATTATTATTTATTACCTATTTATTTAGTTTGCTAAATTTAATGGGAAATCAATTGCAATTAAATGTATTTAATTATTACATAAGTGGAAATTAAGATGAAATTGGAAATTATTGATGTAATAAGATATAAATTAATGTTAACTATATCCATAGAGTAATAATGGATTGAATATTAGGTTGAAAAGTCAATAAATGGGTTTTATTGGAAATTTAATATGCAATTTTGAATTTCATGAAATTGAAACTTAACACTGTAAATTGTGCAATATTCAATATTGAATTGATATAGAAATTTGTTTTAAACGGTTATAAATTACTAAGTAATCTAAAGTGATGGTAGTTGTAAATTATTAATTTTGAATTGGAAAAGTAATTTAATTAATTTAATAATAATTTATTTAATTAAAGTGGAAGTAGCCATTTTAGCCACTGTCTTGGATTTTGTCGAAACTAGTTTTGTGACGAACCGCAAATCCGTACCCTTTGAATCGACAATAAACCACACGTGTCCGACCCAAAAAGCACAGATTGACGGAAAAGTCAAGAGAAAGAAAAGAAGTGAGAAGAAGAGAAGAGAAGAAAGAGAGTAGATAGAACAAAACAAAACAATACAGAATCTCACATCGCAGCGGAAAACATATAATACCATATCAATGATCTTTACAAAAAAGAAACTGTATATACATACAACAATCAAAGTTTAACGATCAATCAAAAGTTATCAGCCTGGACAGTTATGATAACCAGTCCTCACAACTGCCGATAATATACAACAACTAAGCAGCGGATAATCAAAATAGATACATGTATACGATAATGAAGATCTCTAGCTTTCCTGCTGAAGCTGCAAAGCATCAAAACTAAACCTGTAAATATACTCAGTCTGACCCGAGCATTGAGAGGGAAGAACATCCAGATCAGTCTGCTAAACCAGCATTAGAAACACACTCAACTGAATTTATTGAATTACCAAACTTTTCCTTTATCAAAACAAAAGTATCTCGTAAGACAAGTCCATACATAAACACGGACAAGTTTTTACCTTACGATAACCAAAACATTTCATATCAAATCTTCTTATATAATACTAGTGTCTAGTATAAAAATAATATTCAAAATAACCGAAATTGTTACCAATATTAAATTCCAGCATACTAGGCTCTATAAATAAAATGGAAGGTATGTAGTGGAGTTTGGATTTCCATAAAAATGACCAGATGCAGGGACTACCTTCCAACGGGTACACCTCTAGATGGATGCCCCAAGGCACAGACATATGCCCTCTACCAACACAAGACTGGCCCACCTCTATAACTAGATGGTGCTGAATATGTCATTCTCTAATCGTTACGGACCATTATCGAGAGCCCTCATAGCATAAAAACCACAATAATCAGATACACGACGTCATAGCATGTAAAGATATATCTAGAAGAGGATGATCATACCCTACTTGGGAGCGACCCACTTATCCTTGCCGCATCTAACCCAGTTTTGGTCAATTCCGATTGATTAGGCCTGAGGTAACGATTACCTTTCACAAATCACAATCACATCACTTTGAATGCCACACGTCCATTTTCGTTGACTACTAAATGCCTTCCACAAAAATACAACCCTTAAGCTCATACGTCATAAGGAGGGTGTTAAGCTAAGAGAAGTTGCTTGCTCCACCACCACTGATGTACATTTGTAAAAGCCAATGTACATAATCTGTAGAAATGCAATGTCAGAGAAACATCCGTACAAGTTGTCCAGGAACAGGACAAACCGAAGGGACTTTCCTACCACATCCTATTGGAAAATCCCTGGGATTAGTAGCGAATAGTCCTTGCATTGGATATTTCATAATGAAGAGACCACTGCTACTATATGTATACTGAGATTTTAACCCCAAACGATCAACAAATAGTCCCCCACTATGAAAATTCGAAATACCAATATCATCACAATCTGCACAAATCGAACGCATATACGTTGGTCCGAAGCGGTTTTCAGATAAATCCGATCCCGGTCTCTTCGCACCAACAACGCAAAAGCGTTTCTCAACCTCACATAGAAACTGAGTCTCATACACTTATAATGTCTCCAACTTTCAACTTGCTATCCTTCGGGCCAAGAAAGAAGCTCGATAGACTGGAGTAATACTCCGCATCACACGAATCAACACAATGATAATCAAGCCTACACAGAAGGCTACGTACTAAGTTTACGACTAAATAGTTCCCACATCAAGTCGAGGAACTAAAATGGCCAAATTTGATAATCGGTTATTTAACTGTCAAACAAACAAACAAATATTTAACACCATATGCAATCACTAGGCTCTTTTAATTAATCTTTTATAAATTAAACCATTTGTCAAATATTCACTTCAAATTATCTTTTAAAAAGATATCATCTCTAAACCATTTCAACACTAGAAAAATTTCCATATACTTATTTTATAACAAGTAATTCACAAAACAATTTATTTTCAACACTTAGAAAATATTTCATATACTTAAATCAGGATTAAGTATATATTTTATTCTTTTAAGGAAAACGTTCACTTAAACATTTTCATTTGGGTCAAAATGAATGTTGCGTAAAACAACGTTACGACAAGCCAAAATCACTAGTATAGGGATTCGAAAATTAGATAGATATATAAATATCATATACAATACAAAACATTTCCTTTCGAAAATCATTTACTGTAACAATAGTGTTATAGTCCACCATTTCCTGTACTTCTCGAAAACGTCTATTTCAACAATGAATGTTGAAATGTATGGTTTCGATACTTAACACGCTTTAAAATATCTTCAAATCATTTAACCTTATTTAAAAGATCACTTTCCAAAAATTTCCATTTTATTAATAGAATATTCACTATCCAAAATCGTGAATGTAGTCCATTTACCAAATGCAACATATCTACACATTTATTAAAGGACAATCCGCTGTTCAAAATCGTGAATATATCTCCTTTACCAAATTCATTACTTCTACATGTTTTATTAAAAGATTATCCACTGTCCAAAATCGTGGTTATAATTCCAACCAAATAAAAAAAATTACACATTTAATTTAAAGGATTATCTACTATCCAAAATCGTGGATATAATACCTTTAATAAACTTCCATATTTTAACTTATCAAATTCAATTGATTTCAGATTTATAAGACAATATTTATAAATTCACATGTATTATTTTTTAAAAACTTCCATTTATAAAATCCCTTAATTAATCGATTCCATTTATCCCTTATTTATATGCCAAAATCTAAATTATAAGTTAATTCACTTATAAATCATTTATTTACAAATTCATTCCGTAACGACCCGCCTTTCTCTCTACAGAAAGATGCATCATTATTAAGAAAGAAAGGGATAGAGAAGAGAAAAGATAGAGAAGAAAGAAAGAAACAACATCAGAATCTCAACAGCGGAACGAATAAATTATATTAATCACATAGATATTACATAGTATCATATACATCAGAGTTACACAGCTTATACAACACATACTAGACAGTTATAAACACTTGTCTAGTTATACAACTCAATATACAATATAGATGTCAACACAGAGATCAACACAGCGGAACCACTATATATATCTACAAACGTTGAAGCCTCCTGCTCCATTACTCCTCCAGAATTCGTCAAACCTAACCTAAATCCCTTTGCTACTCGTAAAAATTTGAGTACCCAAGAGTTTAAGAAAATAGAATAAACTCCGGGTCAGACACGAGTCTGGTGTGAGTAAACAAGTTAAAGTCGCTTAAATTTGAAAGCCTTTTGAAAACAAAGGTATCACGTAAAACTTCCCATACATAAACATGGGTAAGTTTTTACCTTACGCTAACCAAAACATTTGATAGGAAATACAGTGATATTATAATAGGGTCTAGGGCTTTTAAACAAATACAGAAATAGCTGGAATGCAAACATCTCACATTCCAACATAGTTGGCCACAATCAATACGTAGGGCATATATTGGAGATTGAATTCCATACAATGGCAGGGCTACTGGGGTACCGCCCATCACAGTAGGGGCCTAGATAACCGTACCAAAGATTACTACCAATCCCCTACAACACAAAGCCGAAACCATTCCTTACTGAACAGTTTCGAACAAGACAACCTTGCGGTTGTAGCTAGCAATCGCCCACACAGCCAAATAAAAAGGGACTCTAGACAGGGGTAAATCTCATCATACTTGGGAATGACCCACTTAGCCTTGCTGCACCTCCCATGTTTTAGTCATTCCCGATTGATGAGCCTTGAGGCTACGATTACCTTTATAGAACACATCTATCTTAGAATGCTCATCGTCCACCTGACGATGTTCTAAAAGCATTCAATCCATACAAGTTCATTCCGGGTTCGAACGAAACCGAAGTCATTATCTCGTTACACTCATTTTGGAATCACCCTCAGAGTTAACGACAATAACCCTTGCACTCTGAATCTTCATCTTCACTTGAGATTCATGACCTATCATTAATTTGGATCGATGTGGTTTTCGGATATCCAAATCTGAAAACCCGATCTCGGTCTCATCGAAATCCAAAACGCCATCTTTTATGTGACGCCCCACCTCTATACCCACGCTAGCCAAGAACACTCCGGAGTAGTGCTGTCAACTAGCACGGAGAATAAGGCTGTTGAGGAGCGACCATCCATGCAATTGCTTATCACACGGTGGCTATAAATAATCTTCGGAAACAAACATAGAAATAATCATATCACAAATCAGTCACAGATATCCATATCACAAAGGCGGAAGAAGATATGAATATATAACTAACACATGAAAGTGTACATCAGAGTAGTGGTCAGTAAGATCCACGATAATACAAAAGAATAGCAACACGTGCTATACAAAAGAATACAACTATGAGTCTATATCTCAAGTGTATACAACAAAAACTGCTAATCTAAACAGTTAGCCAAAAGTCAGAGTGATGAATCCCTGGGAAGAAGTCAAGCAGAAGCACCTGTAACATCTCGGTCTGACCCGAGTATTATTTAAGAATATAATAAACGGATCAGTCTAGCTATAAATATCAGATGACATGATATAACATAAAAGATATGGCATAAACATAAACCTCCATAACGACATACCACTATAAGTATGTAAATAATGATCAACAGAAGATCAATCAATAAGAGATAATCAATATCACAAGAATCTTCTCAAAGATTCGAAGAGGGCATCATACCCTAAACTTGTACTCATAACAAGTCAATGACATAAATTCCAAAAATCAACATGAGAAATCCAGAAATCATAAAAAGGGAAAGAGGCCTATCACATGACGGTCCGAAGACCATGGGGAGCTACCCCGCATGTGTGAATGGAATCACACAGATTGAGGTCAAGACTAACCAAAAAGCAGAAAGGTATGTGTGAATGGAATAACACAAGTGGTGTCTAGTCTAACCTTGCAATGAAAGAGACATCGCGCAATTGCTAGTCTAATTCATAAAGCGATCATCAAGATCAACGAGAAGTGTCAATTACACTAAGCTAGTAAATATAGAAGTTTAGCTTCATGTCCCATAACCACTTGCTTAACTTAAATATTTACGAACAAACTGTAAATCTTCACTAATAAAATTGTCACAAGAGGTTCAATCGAACAAGTCCAAGAATTAACCGACGAAGTGAACGCAAGCGTTTCATACCACTTGTTTTACTAAGTCGTTTAATTAGATTTCTCATCCGAGTGAGGTAAAGGCTTGTATATACTAATAGATTGGAAAACGGTTTAAGAAAAGAGCTTTGTTATTAAAAATAGAGTTGAAATTGTTGGTTAAAAGAGTTTTGATATTTACTACTAGTATTGAAACCTTTATATTATAAAGTGACAAAACACATAAGCAAGTGTAGAAACAATCAGTCACAAAGATCGCATACGGAGATGCGAATAAAATCCAAGGAAATCAGCTCAATGTTTTTCAGATAAGATCCCCTACGGAGGGGGGGTCCAGGGGGGTGGCAACCCCCCCAAGGTGGGGGTGCGGGGGCAACGCCACCGCCTTCGGGGTTCGACCTGCCCGGTCAGGTCGCGGGGGTCCAGGGGGCAGCGCCCCCGGCGGGGTGCGGGGCAGCGCCCCGACCAAAACGGTACGACCTGGTGAAGACAAAATGAGGTCTAACGACCTAAGGGGAATAGGGTCAAGCGACCTATAAACTCGCGACCTAAAAGTTAGCAAGGTCGAACGACCTATAGAGGCATAGGGTGCAGCGACCTAAAACATCGCGACCTAGTGAAGACCTAAGGGAGGCGAGCGACTTATAAAACTCGTGACCTAGTGACCTAACGGTTTAAGGGTCTTGCGACCTAACTGGAAACAAGGTCCAAACGACCTAACGACTTAAAGTGAAACCTGGCTGAGCGATATAAGGTCGGAGACGACCTACGACTTAACTCCGTGTGAGCGACCTACGACCTATGGTTGCTACGACCTAACGAGTTCCAATAGTGAAGGCTTAAGGTCTAACGACCTAAGGGGTACGACCTAAGGTCTTACGACCTAAGGTATTGAGGTTGGACGACCTAACCAAATTGCATAGGCCATACGAGCTAAGGCCTAACGACCTAACTCCGAACGAGCTATACGCGAGTGACCTAGGGCGCTAACTCGCAAACGACCTAACGTTAACTCGCGAACGACCTAACTCCAGACGCGCCTTTTCAACGCGTGCGAGCTGAAGACCTGCCGACCTACGACCTAACTCCAAGCGACCTAAGGCCTAACGACCTATAGTGGACGAATGGGCTAAGGCCAGAAACGACCCAAATGAAGGTGACGACTTTTCCACGCGAACGACCTATAGATGCTGGGTGACCTAAGGGGGACAGAGCGACCTAAGCCAGAAATTCACCCCAAAACACTAAAAAGTGGAGTTTTTCACCAATCCAATCCAAACCAAATGCAAATGTGCATGCAAACATGATAGGGATGCATTTCCAATAGCCCAAGATAGATATAGACTAGAATTGTGAGATAAAAATCTCACCTTTGCACTAAAGTTTATGAAGATGAAGCTTGAAAGCAAGGAGAAGCAATCCAAAGCTTGAATCCAATATCTTCTACTTGAATTTGGAGTTGAATGTTGGATTTGGAATTGAATTTGTGCTAGGAGTTTTAATTTCCCATTCCCTCCACCATTAATGCCAAAGCTTGATTAGTTAGGAAATTTATGAAGAGTGAGGAGAAGAGGGTTGGAACTTGGGCTTAATAGGCTAAACTAACCCAAAGTCCAAAGCGGGAAAAGTTAGTGAAATTTCACTAACTCCAAACCTATCGATGTTTATACTTAAAAAGTTGTAAACGACATTTCGAACTCAATGGAAGTGGTCTCGAGTCCTAATTTGACCGTTTGCAAAAAGTAGCTTTTCGGACCAAAATCCGATTAACGAGTTAATATTTAAATAAAATATTTAAATACAAACTCGATAAATATGTGGGTTGTTACATTTTAGGTCCAAGTTGTTTTAAAGCTAAAACAATTCAATTCAAATCATTATCCATATTCACACAGATAGATAATTCTCATATACACAGACAGATAATTCATATCATCACCATTCAACCAAATCATCTCATATCACATATCTCATCAGAGATATCAAACAATCAAGGCATTCAATATCAATCAGCCATCCATATGCAATGATCAATCACACATCTATAATTAATTTAAAATGAATTAAATTAATTACTTCATCTCTAATTAATTTAAAATAAATTAAATTATTTATTTATTTTCATCACAATAAATCTTGCTTACATAACCATTAATTAATTACAAACCAATTAATTAATCATCATCTTAATTAATCACCATTGATTAATTATCCTTTAATTACATTAAATAATTAACCCTTAATTAATTACATAAATCAATTGTCTACAAACCATTAAAGTAATTAACCTTAATTACTTCATTAACTATAATTAAGTATATTAATCCTTAATTAATTACAATTAATTAATTACCTTATAATCACTTATTATTGATTAATTAATCTTAATTAATCAACGAAGTAATTACTCTTTAATTACTTTCCATTAAGTAATTCCTTTTAATTAATTACATCCTAGTAATTATACATTAATTACTTCACTAAGTAATTACACTATCAATCTCATTAAGTAATTATACTTAATCAATCGCCAAATGATTATCCTTAATTAATTAACAAATTAATTAACTTAAGTTAATCACATTCATTTCACTAATTACAATTGGTAATTTATCCCTTAATTACCTTTTTAAACAAATTAATTAGTCCTTAACTGCAGATTAATTATTCATTAATTATTAATTAATAAACCTTAATTATCAATTAATAAAACTTAATAATCAATTAATTAATCCTTAGTTAATTAGTTTATCAATCCTTATTAATCATTAATTAACCCTTAATGACAGTTAATTAATCCTTAATTAACTTTAATTGTAGATTAATAATTTCTTAACTATTAATTAATAAAGCCTAATTATTGATTTATAAGACTTAATTACAAATTAAGTACCTTTTAATTACCAATTGATTAACCTTAATTACTTAATTAATCTTTAGTCATTAATTAATAATCTCTATTATAAATTATAAATTAATTAACCTCCAATTAATTAACTTATAACCCTTAATTATTAATTTTAAATAAATTAACTAAATCAATTAATTACTCTTAATTAATTCCTTAATTAATTCTTAATCATCATTAACCAAATTAGTTAATTATACTTAATTTCCTTTAATTAAATTAATTAATTTCAATATATTAAAAATCTTAATTATCTTAGGATAAAACATTATCTTAATTAATGACTTAATTATCGTTAAAAACATTTTATCTTAATAATTAACCTTTCTTAATTAAATCATTAATTAAGTTTTTAAAATACTCATTTAACTTGGTAAATTAAGGTTAACAAAACATAACATCTTTTAAATGTTTTAAACATTAACAAGTAATAGTTGTAGAACTATTTCAATTCAAATTCAAAAAAACTTGTCTTTAAAATTCATTTCTACTTAAGTTTTAAAATAACTTTAACAAAATTTAAATTAAACAAATTTTCAAACTTCTTAATAAAATGTTAAAGAAAACATTCATTTTTATAAAGAATAGAATTTTAAAAACAAGATTCATTCCAAAAATTTACAACTTTGTTTATTTAAATTTAAAACTTGTTTCATAAAAACCTTTCAAAACTTTTTTTTAAAATTTCCTTTAATTATCTGCTACAGATTTAACCCGAGTATCACTTGAGCCACTTCAAGTTCCATTTCCTTTCTTAAATTTTTAAAAATTAGTTTAAATTTTTAAATTTAAAAACCTGTAACAACTAAAACTGTTAATAGGTTAACACCCCAGTGCTACTCGAGTTCCCACTCGAGCCACAAACTCAAATATACGGTTCTTCACTCAAGTTCAACCCACTACAAAACCACAAACCCAAAACAACTGATACCAAAACCTTCCCTGTGCATATGCACCAGTGCCTGAATCCTCTCCGGACTCTGACGAACCCTCTGGCATGTCACCTTACACCGCAGCAATCCTCTCCGATCACCAAATCCCAATAACAAGCCTCGATCCAAAATTTAGCAGTCTAGTTGAAAACTGGAATCAATTCCATGGCCAAAAACTACCTCGAACATGCGTTACTGACCATTGGACGACACGCGACCCCGGCCACTCCACACCAATCATCAATGAAGCCATCCCTAGAGATCCATTGAACTCGATGCACCAGAGAAGTAGCAGCGACCCCACCTTCCAGACTTCAACCAAATAAGATTTACAACGTAGATCACCTCACCGCCGACGCCACGGCGATCAGAAACCCTTCCTGCCATTTTTTCCCAACACCCCAATCACCAACCTTGCTTCAAAAAAAAACCCCGAAGCCTCTCCACCCAAAGATCGCCAGAAATTGGCCTAAACCCAATTTCCAGACAATCTCGAAATACACACTAATCCTAGTACTAAAAATCTTGATTTTTGTTTTAAAATTCCTATCTTTCAAAGATGATTCTAGATTTAAACTTGAAACAGCAATTTAAAATACTTGATTTAATCATGTTTTAGAATTTCTACTATGCTATTTTGATTCCAAAAGAAATTTCCACATCTATTCTACTTGAATAAAATTTTAAACTTAAATTTATGTTTAAACAAACATCTACTATTTAAAACATAAAACCTAACAATGATCAGATAAGAAGAGTTGAATTTTCTTTTATTCCTACTCTTTGTAATTTAAAAACAGAGAAGAATAATCAAAATATACATGCACAGTCATTCATATTCATACACACAGATCATACACTTATATATACACATGTAAGCATTTAGCATTTCAGAAATTTAACAAGCAATAGAACAATTATTATTTAGGATTTTTAAGTAGATGCTTACTCACCATTTTAAAAAGGAGAGACTATATTTTGAAAACATGAAGGCTTGCAACAGATTGAACTTGAAAACTTTGTCTTGCTTTGATTTCTTTAAACCAAAATGCTTAGATTTTCTTTAATACAGATTGCTTGATAGCTTTGCTTGATGAACTATGCTTGAACCTTTGAAAACATGATGTTGCAGGCTTGATAAAAGAGGATTATAGGGTTTTTGAAAAATGCTACAGGCTTGAGAAAGAGGGTTACAGGGTTTTAAATCTTGAGTTTTCTTTGCAGGTTGAATTTCTCTTTGCTTTTAGAAAAATGAAGATAGAAAAAGAGAAATGAAGAGGAAGATAGATGTTTATATAAGTTAATTTAGACTTTGTTAAAATTTAAAGAAAATAAAATAAATATGACACTTGTCTCTAACTTAAATAATATGCTAACACATGTTACTTAAGAGGTTTATAACTTTAACACTTGTAATAACTTATTTTTATATTATTTATAAATGATTTTAAAAGCTATTAAATATCATTTCCTAATTAATAAATAACTTTCTAAATTAATAAATGCTTTTCTAATTTTATAAAAACAAAAACTTTTAAAAGAAAATAAAATAAAACCAATTAGATCCTAAATAAAATCATATAAAATTATTTAATCCATTTTTAAATGTTAATATAAACCTTTTTGTATTTATTTTCAATTAAATAAATACTTTCTAAATTTATATAAATAAATTTCCTTTAAAGAAAATAATATAAAATAATCTTATTTTAAATAAAAACCTTAACCATATTTTATATCCAAATATTTTCAAGATATATATATATATATATATTCTTTTTAAATTTCAAATTTTATATCCAAATTCAAATTCAATTTAAAATCCAATTTTAAAATTAATTCAAATAGATATAGATATCAATTTTAAATAAACACATTATTAAATTTGTAAATTATTATTCCATCTAAAAATTCTATTTATAACTATATTTAAAAACAACTCATTATTTTTATTATTGTTTGAAACTAACAAATTTTACCAATTTTAAATAATTAATTATAGAGATTCACATTTTAAATTCCTTGAAATCCCGGGATATCACATTCCTTCCCCTTAAAAGAATTTCGTCCTCGAAATTTAAAACAAAAGATAATACAAAAACTTTTATTTTATTTCAACCAATTCAAGCATACATATCAACCAAACATAAACAACCAAACAATCAATTCAACAAACAACATTAGCTATCCGGACACAGATCTGGATAAGCTTCCTAAAATTATTCCGAGTTTCCCAAGTACAGACACTGGAATACTAGCTCTACAAAATCTAAACTAGCTACACTACTAAGCTACTGAGCTCCTACTCATCTAGATCTACCATCTACACAAGCTATCATACCATACTCAAGTCCGACTCAACAACCAAATCCTCCCAAACAGCTGGTTCCAAAACCAGTGATGGACCAAACATGTACTCCCTCAGAGATACGTGAAATACATTGAATCTCAGTCTTCTAAACTGGAAAATCAACCCTTATAAGCCAAAAACAAAAACTCAGAAGAATCCAATATACTACGGAGCAAACTTCCCAGTCTTACCCAATCCTTACTGCTCCCTTTTACTGGAGAAATAACAACGACGTCTGCAACTTCGAATTCCGGATTCCTCCATCTCTTAACCACCAAACTCTTCTGACGATCCTGGGCTGCCTACATCCTTTCTGATCAGCTCAACTTTTGCTGATGCCTCACGAAACTAACTGGTCCAAAAACAATCCAACAAAAAGATCCTCCCAAGATCTACCCAAATCAAAAACACAAACTCTATTCCATAATCATCAGAAGACTTCAAAATTACTTCTCCTATCTGGAAAAGACAAAACATGAGCACTCACCAATCTGGACTCAAATCTTAAAAAAAAACTTCCTATAGAAACCCTCTAATCCAAATACTGCAACTTCCAGTTGCTTCCACTCTAGAACAACTGGTACAAAGCTTCCGCTGCATAACTCTGATCTGGAGCAGATGAGAATGCCATCGATGAACACGAGCATAAACTAGACAGCACATCCCAGAAATAAGGTTTAACAGATCCAGAAGTTCCAAGAAAATACTGAGCTGCTTCACCAAATCCTTCTACCTAGCTGAATTACCGGTAGCTCCATGAACCAAGTCGATATAGAACTTAATCTCCAATACAGACAAACTTCTGACTTCCCTGAAGACATTCGGAAAATCTCTGATAACTTCTGTAACTCAAGAGAACACTCAAACTATCGCAATTCACTTTTGCGATCCTATCTAATCCAATATCCACAGATACTGTTCTCTCTTTAACAAACAGAACACAACGTAGCCGCAACGCAGCCTCAGATGCCAAAGACTTTTTACCCAAAACTCTCCGAACCCCAAATCCACATCATCCAATCTCACACAAAGCCTAGAGATGGGTAGACATCTCCTTAAGAAACTCAGGCCTCATTCCAAACGCAAACAACCTGCTGAACCTAGTCTCAACACCAAAGCAGACACACTTCCTTAGACTTGCTCCAAAGAAACATCTTCGGAAACATCCATAGTCACTACGTCTCACCATGAAGCTACTCCATCCTAAATCTACCAAGATGCCATCACTTGCTCCAGCCTAACCGATAGATCCAAATTCTACTCGTCCAACTTCAAAGATGGACTTCGAACCTTACCAGGTTTTCCTTCAGAGATTAGAGAAATCCTTACACCACGCTGCAAAGATTACTCGAGACGGTATTGGATCTACAGTCTCGACAGATACTCTTCCAACCTCAATACTCAAACTCCAACCATTGGTAGTCGTGTTACACACACCACTACCCTATCTATCTTTATAACTTATTGTTGGAAAACCCGAACAGGTAACCGAACTGATAGGTAGAAAAAGATATATATATATATATATATATATATATATATATTCATACATACATACATACATACATACATACATATATATATTACAAGTACGCTCTCTCAAGGAAGACACCACTCCAGAGCCTAGGTATTCACTCAACATGTGCTTTGATACCAACTGTAACGATCCGCCATTCTCTCCATAGAAAGACGCATCATTATTAAGAAAGAAAGGAATAGAGAAGAGAAAAGATAGAGAAGAAAGAAAGAAACAACATCAGAATCTCAACAGCGGAACGAATAAATTATATTAATCACATAGATGTTACATAGTATCATATACATCAGAGTTACACAACTTATACGACACATACTAGACAGTTATAAACACCTGTCTAGTTATATAACTCGATATACAATACAGATGTCAACACAGAGATCAACACAACGGAACCACTATATATATCTACAAACGTTGAAGCCTCCTCCTCCATTGCTCCTCCAGAATTCGTCAAACCTAACCTGAATCCCTTTGCTACTTGTAAAAATTTGAGTACCCAAGAGTTTAAGAAAATAGAATAAACTCCGGGCCGGACATGGGTCTAGTGTGAGTAAACAGGTTAAAGTTGCTTAATTTTGAAAACCTTTTGAAAACAAAGGTATCACGTAAGACTTCTCACACATAAACATGCGTAAGTTTTTACCTTACGCTAACCAAAACATTTGATAGCAAATCTAGTGATATTATAATAGGGTCTAGGGCTTTCAAGTAAAATACAGAAAAAGCTGGGATGCTTACATCTCACGTTCCAACAAAGTTAGGCACAATCAATAAGTACGACACTTATTTGAGATTGGATTCCACACAATGGCAGGGATACTGGGGTACCGTCCGTCACAGTACGGGGACTAGATCACCATACCGAGTATTACTCCCAATCCCCTGCAACACAAACCTGGAACCATTCCTTACAGAACAGTTCCGAACAAGACAACCTCGTGGTTGTATCTAGCAACCACCCACACAGCCGAATAAAAAGGGATTCTAGACAGGGGTAAATCTCGTCCTACTTGGGCATGACCCACTTAGCTTTGCTGCACCTCCCCTGTTTTAGCCATTCCTGGTTGATGAGGCTTGAGGCTACGATTACCTTTATAGAACACATATATCTTAGAATGCTCATCGTCTACCTGACGATGTATTGAAAGCATTCAATCCATACAAGTTCCTTCTGGGGTCGAACGAAACCGTATGTACCAGAGAATGTCGAACCAAGGAGGCGAGATCCGGACCGTCGACAGCATCCGGTCCAGTCCCGCATTGTGGAACCCGACCACACCTTGGTTCAACATTCCCAGAACGCAGCTGTCACAGATATTCCAGAAATGATCAGGCAGATGATCCGTGAAAGTCAGGGATTTACTAACGACGACTGGGGAATCTCCCGGAGTCACACCCCATTCACAGACGAGATCCTGTATGCCGAACCCCCTCGGCGATTTAGAATGCCCGCGTTACCGATGTACGAAGGGAACTCAGACCCCAATCAACACATATTGAAGTATGAATGGTCCATGAGCGCCGCTAGAGCAGACGATGCGGTCAAGTGTAGGAGTTTTCCTATCTCTTTGGGAGGTATTGCTACGATGTGGTTCACGCGATTGCCACCCCGTTCTATCTCTTCGTTCAATCAGTTGGCCAGGAAATTCGTAGAACAGTTTCGCATGCACGTTGCAAGGCCTAAGGACGTCAACACTTTATCTAGCGTTACCCAAGCTCCAGGAGAGACTCTTAGACACTATTTGGAAAGATTCCATAAGGCTTGTGTGGAAATCACTAACCCCAATGATAAATCAATTCTGATGGCGTTGATGAAAGGGATTGACCCTGACTCGGATTTTGGAAATTGGTTAGCAGGAAAACCCCCTGCGTCGTTGGACCGCTTCTACTCCAAAGCCGCTCAGTTCTTGAGGCGCGAGGACGCGAAGCAGTCTAGGAAACAGGACGATGCAGGACCTAGTGGAGAGGGAATTCAAAGTAATGTGGCTGTTAAACAATCAGGAGAGAGTTCCGGGAAAGTGCAGCTAAATGTCCAGAACAAACAATCACAACCGAAGAATAATGGGAATCAGAACAGAAGGCGGGATCAGAACCGTGGGCCGAGGCGTAGGGCCCCTATGTTCGACAATTATACTCCGCTGAATACATCGCTGGAGAATGTGTATCTACAAACTTGCAACGCCATGCAATACAAGAAGCCTACTCCGAAGTCGTCGTCGGAGAGACAGATTCAAACAGGCAAGTTTTGTAGATTTCATGACAGTTACGGCCACAACACCAACGAGTGCAGACACTTGCAGGATTTAATTGAGAAGTTGATCAGGGAAAGAAAATTGGATCAATTTGTACGGGCGCCGCAGTCTGGCGGTGCGGGTCCGTCGAACCAGAACAATCGGCAAAATCAGCCAAGGCAAGAAGAACCCGCCCGAACAGGCGGAAGGCTAGTGATAAACACCGTTAGTGGTGGTCCTCATCCGGCAGGTATGATTTGGAAAGAGATGGAGTCATATGCTAGCTCGGTTAGGCATATGAATTTCGAATGTTGAAGTAGTTACGACGAAGGGGCTCCGGCAAAACAACAAAAGACGATGGCAGATGACATCGTGTTCCGGAACCGCGATGCAGACAAGGTCGAAGCCCCGACCATCGACCCACTTGTTATATTCGCCCAGGTCGGTCCTGCTTGGATGAAGAGGATACTGGTGGATAGTGGGAGTTCAGTCAATATTTTGTTCAAGAGAGCTTACGATCAGATGAAAATGGAAGCCAAAGACCTGAAGCCCTGTCAGTCCAGGATTCACGGCTTCGATGGAAGTGCTAATATACCCACAGGGGTTGTGGAGTTACCCGTGGAGTTGGGGATCGGTGAGTGCAGAAGAGTACGCATCGTGCCATTTGTTGTTTTGGACATACATTCACCGTACAACGCATTCCTGGGCCGACCAGCCCTTGCTGAATTTCGGGCAGCGATCGCCCCGTGGTGTTTGACTTTGAAATTTCCAACTGATTGTGGTATCGGTGTGATTCATGGAGATCAGGCTGCTGGAAGAGCCTGTTATGTTGCGGAGCTGCGAGAGGCGCAGCGAAGGGAGAAAGGAAAGGGCGCGGAGGAATCTCTTTGCGTCCGTTCTGCCGATGATTGACAATTGGTGCTCGGACCTCGGCCCGGGCACCCCAACCAATTCCATAAAGACCTTGACCCAAGGGACGACGACAGCAATGAAAAACCTACGGAAAGTCAGGCTTCTCCGGCTGAGCTAACTATCAATGTCCCGATCGAAGATGATGGCGATGATTCGAGAATGTTAAAAGTTGGGTCTCAATTGAGCCAGGGGGCACAACAGGAATTGGTTGAATTCCTCCGGGCGAATCTTGATGTGTTCGCCTGGACGCACTCCGACATGTGTGGGATCTCGCCGGAGATCGCGAGCCACACTTTGAACATTGACCCCCGGTATATCCCTGTCAAACAGAAAAGGCGTGGTATGGATCCAGAGAGATCTGCCGCCCTTAAGGAGGAGGTGGATAAGTTGAAAACGAACGGGTTCATTAGAGATGCTTTGTACCCGGAGTGGGTGTCAAACCCGGTACTTGTCCGGAAACCAAATGGGAAATGGAGAACGTGTATCGATTATTCCGATTTGAACAAGGCCTGCCCGAAGGACTATTTTCCACTTCCTCGAATCGATCAGCTTGTTGATTCAACCGCCGGACACGAATTGTTATCCTTTATGGACGCTTACTCGGGCTACAATCAAATACCCATGCATGTGCCCGACCAAGAACATACGAGCTTTGTGACTGATCTGGGACTATATTGCTACAAAGTCATGCCTTTTGGGTTAAAAAATGCCGGCGCAACCTACCAACGTTTGGTTAACCGGATGTTTTCTGATCAGATTGGGAAGACCATGGAAGTTTACGTAGATGACATGTTGGTAAAGTCACGACATTCTGTTGATCATGTAAAGGACTTAGGATCAATGTTTGATATCCTCCGGAGATATGGGATGAAGCTCAATCCGCTGAAATGCCATTTTGGAGTTGCGTCCGGAAAATTCCTTGGGTTCATCGTCAACGCCCGAGGGATAGAGGCTAACCCCGAGAAGATTTGGGCCATCAGAAATCTTCAAACTCCAAGGACAATAAAGCAAGTTCAGAGCCTTAATGGGAAAGTCGCTGCATTGAGTAGGTTCATCTCGAAGTCGACTGACAAATGCATCCCCTTCTTCGATCTGATCCGAAAAGGGAAACGAAACTTCGAATGGACCGCAGAGTGCGAAGGTGCGTTTCAGTCATTGGTTCAACATCTTTCTACACCGCCGATTCTTTCGAAGCCTATTGATCATGAGCAATTATATCTCTACTTGGCGGTATCTGAAAGCGCAATCAGTGCGGCATTAATCCGGGAGGAAGATCGAGTGCAAAAACCGGTATATTACGTGAGTAAGCGGTTGACCGGAGCCGAGAGGAACTATCCAAAGCTGGAAAAGTTGGCATATTGTCTAGTTGTTGCCTCGAGAAAGCTCCGTCCATATTTCCAAGCTCATCCTATCACCGTGTACACCGACCAGCCGTTACGACAGGTCCTCACGCGGCCTGAGACGTCTGGTAGGTTATTGAAATGGAATATTGAATTGAGCCAGTTTGACATTGCTTATACTCCAAGAAGGGCCATACATGGTCAAGTTCTGGCAGACTTCGTTGCTGAATTCACTTTATCCGAGGAATTACCTGAGAGTAGCGAACCCCCTACGCACATATGGAAGTTATATACTGACGGTGCCTCCAATGAACGGTGTTCGGGAGCAGGGGTAGTGCTTCAAACTCCTGAAGGCCGATCTATATGCTACGCCCTGAAGTTCGAGTTCCGTGCAACTAATAACGAGGCTGAATATGAAGCTTTACTCACTGGGCTGAAGTTGGCCCACGACCTGAGAATTGCCGCTGTGGAGGTGTATTGTGACTCCCAATTAATCGTATGCCAAGTCCGAGGTGAATATCAAGCTAAGGATCGGAGACTAGCGGCTTATTTATCTAAAGTCAGGAAAATTCTTGATCATTTCGATTACTATGCCATTTTCTATATTCCTCGGGAGCACAATCAGAAGGCCGATTCGTTGGCGAAGTTGGCAAGTACGGGCGAAGCACAACAGTTGGGGCTTGTTCCCGTTGAAACCCTATCTTCCCCGAGCATCCATCAGAATGAGGTCAACCATGCATTCGAGGCTACCACCGATAGGGAGTCGTGGATGACCCCCTATCGAGACTATATTGAACATGGGACGCTGCCTGAGTGCAGAAGTGAGAAGAGGCAGGTCCTTCGAAAGGCCTCACGGTTTATCATCCAAAATGGGGTTATGTACAGAAGGGGATACTCTGTCCCTCTACTCCGATGTATCGCGCACGACGAAATCAAACGAGTGTTACACGATGTCCACGAGGGAGAATGTGGCGATCACATCGGGGGGCAGACACTCGCCAAGAAGGTACTCCGATACGGATATTACTGGCCTACCGTTAATCGAGACGCATCAGACTACGCCAAAAAATGCGACAAATGCCAGAAATATGCTCGGATTCCTAGAGCCCTACCTACTGAGATAACCCAAATGGTTAGCCCGTGGCCATTCGCAGTATGGGGGATCGACATAATTGGAGCGTTGCCTCTAGCCAAAGGTGGCGCGAAATACGCCATCGTCGCGGTTGATTACTTCACTAAATGGGCCGAAGCGGAGCCTCTTGCAACGATCACAACGAAGAAAGTGATCAACTTCGTGGTGCGCAACATCATCTGCCGATTCGGTTTGCCTCATACTATCATCACAGATAATGGAGCTCAATTCGACAGTACCGAGTTCAAAAATTTCTGCCAACGATTTCGCATAAATAAGAAGTTTTCCGCAGTGGCACACCCTCAAGCAAACGGTCAGGTCGAAGCTGTTAATAAAGTTATAAAGTCAATACTGAAGAAACGACTGGAAAAGGCCGGAGGCAAGTGGGTCGACGAACTCCCTATGGCGTTATGGGCCTATAGAACAACTCACAAAACTGCAACTGGTCACACTCCGTTTTCTCTGTCATATGGCTCAGAGGCCGTTATCCCAGTCGAATTGGAAGTGCGCTCTCATCGTGCGACATATTATGATCCGAAGACCAATGCTATATTGCTCGCTCAATCTCTGGATTTACTGGATGAGAGGCGTGAAGAGGCGGATTTGAGGGCAGCCGCATATCGGAGTCGAGTCGCCCGGCTGTATAATGCTAAGGTCCGTCCGCGAACCTTCGAACTTGGCGACCTCGTACTCAAAAGGGTTTATCCGGTCCCTTCGCATATGAAGCCAAATTGGGAAGGGCCGTATGTTATCTCACAAAAGCTCGGAGATGGCACGTTCAAATTATCAACGGTTGACGGTTTTGTCTTGCCGAGAGCTTGGAATAGCGAAAGTCTTCGTCGCTACTACATATGAAAACTTTACTCGTTTATTCTCTGTCAATTTATTTCTTTGCATTTTATTCTAGCATTTCGAGATTTAGATTCGTGATAAGGCAACTGATTTTGCCATATTTTCTCGTTTCAGCAATAAAATGCCGTCTCTTCAAGCAAAAGCTGTGATTTACTGAATATGACATACAACATCACAACGCACGGAGAGCTAAGTTCCATCGCGCGGTGGAATTTATTCAAACAGGGAGTGACTATGATAAGACCGGTCACTCGCTAAGTGAAACCCGAGCTCGGGGATAGAACAATACATTATCATTCACAGGGATTGATACACGACAATCCCTCCTCCAACTCCGACTTCCCAGAGTGAGAATTGGAGTATAAACTTCAACTCTCGGTTCCCGGAGCGCGAACCGAAGTACAAATTCACTGCTCCCAAAGTGAGAGCGGACTCCAACTTCCCACAGCGCGAATTGGAGTATAAACATTCTGTAATTCGTTCCCAGAGTGCGAACGGACTCCAACTTCCCACAGCGCGAATTGGAGTATAAACATTCCGTAATTCGTTCCCAGAGTGCGAACGGACTCCAACTTCCCACAGCGCGAATTGGAGTATAAACATTCCGTAATTCGTTCCCAGAGTGCGAACGGACTCCAACTTCCCACAGCGCGAATTGGAGTATAAACATTCCGTAATTCGTTCCCAGAGTGCGAACGGACTCCAACTTCCCACAGCGCGAATTGGAGTATAAACATTCCGTAATTCGTTCCCAGAGTGCGAACGGACTCCAACTTCCCACAGCGCGAATTGGAGTATAAACATTCCGTAATTCGTTCCCAGAGTGCGAACGGACTCCAACTTCCCACGGCGCGAATTGGAGTATAAACATTCCGTAATTCGTTCCCAGAGTGCGAACGGACTCCAACTTCCCAGAGCGTGAATTGGAGTATAAACATCAAATCCATCGTTCCCGGAGTGCGAACAAATTCCTCAAAAGCTCAAATAAGTGTGACCGAAGCATCCACGCTAACTCCAGATTCCCAAAGCGTGAGTCAGAATACAAACAACAATTCCAGGTTCCCGGAGCGCGAACCATGTCACAAACAACCGATAGTTCTCTCAACTCCTGGAGTGCAAAGCAGATTATCGATCTCAAATTATCCTAAGTCCCTAGAATGCGGATGTGTGCTTAAGATTTGCAACAAGTGCAATTGACTGCCAAAAATATAAGTGTTGTTCCCCAAGACTGGGGGGCACAAAAGCTAAGTGTCAATCACTCACCGAAGTGATACAACGTCCGAAGTTCAACTCATTCATCAATCGCAACTTGTGACCAAGATTCTCAGGCGTGGCAAATGAAACGAGCTCTACTTAAACGATAAAAACACCACAAGAACTCCGGACCGAGAGCAAGACACTGCAAGTACTTAAGCACAAATAAAACAAGAGTTGAAACAAAGAAACTAAAGTTTATTTCAACTAACTAAAAATGAGGGCTTACATATGAAAAAGTTTTCCCAAAAACAATCCCTACCAGCAGGAGCCGAACCTGCATCTATACACGGCCTACTAATAAAAAACAAAAACAAGTACTTATCCACCAAAACATCTACTTGTAAAGTCGGTCTACTTCTTCTTCTTTTTCGTCTTTCTTATTAGTGGTTCTTCATCAGAATCACTAGCGATCGAAATTCTTTTTGAGTGCCTCCTCTTCGGCGGTGACTCTTCGGCTGGGGGCATGATATCGATGTCCTCCTCAGAGCTCGAATCTACAAGGAGGCTTCCCGCCGGAGGAGTAGGGGGGACTGGATCTGTGACGGAAATTGAGATAGTGCCACCCGATGACACTACCCTAGCAGATGCTGGACTATGCGCCGTCGTGATGCCACCGGCGCTGCCACTGTGCCCCGCAGCTTCTATTTCAGCGCTGATTTCAGCCAAAATTTCCTCTTCTCGAGTCGCTTGGGCTTGGCTGGGGGCATCCGCAGCTTGCATCGAAGAACTTGAGGTCGGCAGGGGATCACTAATGATGATAAACTGTAAGTCCGTAGAGAAACCGCCCTGCTCACCGAGCAGCTCGCTCACCATCTGTTCCTCGAGAGATAACCCGCTCCCCTGTGCCGCCTCGATCGATACCGCAGTTACAGCAGTGGTCTCGGTGGCGATGGCCTTAACCTTTTGGCTTGATTCTTGAGCCGTGACTGTCGGCGCAACCTCCGTCACTAGGCAAAAACGATAAGTTATTAGTAACTTCTTCAAAACAAACTCTTTATTTAGAAAACACTTGAGATAATTTCAAAATACCTTCTCCAGTTTGACTCGCAGACGGCTGAACGACCTCGGAAGTGTGCTCATGGATAGGAGATAAGTGCGGCCGCTCCGGGTCGTAAGCAGGAACAGGTGGCAAGCTGACCGCAGACGCAGGCACTGGCAAAGGCGATGTGGTGACTTCAGTGACATCCGCATGGTGCTCAACACCCGATCCCTCTCCAACTTCCAGAGAACGACCACCCACCATCTCCTTCTCATGAGCAATGATAGCATCGTGAAGGACCTTCTTTTCATCCTCAGTTAATAACCGGTTCTCAAGCTCGAATCGGTCAACCGATTCGCCCGGATGCGCTTCCCCCTCTTCCTCGACCAATCGCTCCCAAGCGCTGCGAAGGTGAACGGGATAATTTTGAAGCCAGGCTAAATTTCGGTGTTTTAACACGTTGGCGTTATAAGTTATAAGCAGATCTTCGATATCGGCCTCTAGCCTGGCCTCTGCCTGTTGAACTTTCTCCTCCACCTCTGTCTCGACCGCTTGAACTTTCGCCACCGCAGCATCCCTTTCGGTGCGAAGAATCACAGCTTGTTCACACGCCTCCTGAGCTGCGCTATTCGCATCATCCCTTTCCTTGGCGATTTCAGCAAATTTTGACTTAAGCTCGTTCAACTCCTTCAGGGCTGCGTCCCTCTCTGCAGTAACCAATGTGTTTCGATGACCCATGTCCTCAACCGTGGCGTAGTGTTCGCGTTTCATCCTATCCATGATTGCCTGGGCTTCATCGGCTTTTTTAGTGGCCTCTATTTCAGATTTACGGGATGATTCAGCCTCAGTATTCAGCACTTGAATGATGCGATCTTTTTGTGCTAACTCGGCTTGCAATTTTTCAATGGTGGCCGCCCGTTCGAAGGCCAGCGCCGATGCTTTTTCAGCTGCCTTATACCACACCTTATACTGTGCGTAGAAGTCGTGCACATAATCAAGTGCCCACCGCTCGGCCTCCGGTGGGATTCTTTTCAAGTTCGGGGGAAAGACATAATTGTCGAAGCAGATATTCGGGAATTCTCTCTTCAGCTGCGCAAGCCTAATCGCTCCTTCTCCCGTAATTTCAGTAGGAGGTTCCTCCGCAACTGTCGGCGCCGACACCTCAGATCTAGAAGCTTGAGAAACCGACACATGTCGAGAAGAATCACGAGGGACGCGAACGGGAGGTTGTACGGGATCTCTGGAAGGAGGAGGGGTGCGCGATCGCGATCGACGCCTATGGCCCTTGTCCGAATCATATCTCTCATGACTAGAATATCCGGAACGTCCCTGGTCATGATACCCGGAGCGTCCTTGGTCATAGTCTCTATCCCCCTCTCGCCTGCGCGAATCATAATAAGAAGACTTGCGGGCATGTCGAAGACTCCCAAGCATTGAACCTCGTTTAGACATAGTATCTGCAAAGCAAAATAAAATCGAATTAGTCACTCTTCGAATCAGGTAGTTTACAATCAAAGGTTATGCAGTGTCGTGAAGTGTGTGTGAATATGCATTCCCCCCGACCAACCAGAAATGTCGACCTCGCTAGTAATAAGAGGCTCGCTCAATTCTAGATTACGATGGAACTCCTCCAACCCGGCATCATGTTGAAAAGACACATCTTCCGGGATTGGAAGGTCGGCAAGCCCTTCGTAGAGACTTTCGGTACGCGGAGGAGGCATCTCAGAGATTCTAACTCCGGAAGAGGGCCGGGCAATGACAACCGATTTCCGTCTCCCCCGCTTAGTTGGCTTAACCATGGCAGCCTTGCCTTTTTTCTGCTCCGCGACATCTGAAGCCACATCCGTAGGCTCAGTCAGCGGCTCATCATCAGTGTGAGTTCTTTCAGAATCAGCCTCCTCGGCTATGACAACTTCGGGCTCCTTACGTTTGACTCGTTTCTTAGGAACGATCCTTTGTGCCACCTCAAATCTTATACTCTGCCTTCATTCAATCAGCCCATAAGTCCGGAGATTCCTATCGGTCAGAAGTAACTCGATGTCCCTATCTTCGCTCGGGACTTCTCGAAGTACTCGCACCATCTCCTTAAACTCTTCACCTTCGGGTCGCAAGATCGTTGCTGTAAAAAGAAAAAAAAATTAATATAAGTTCCACTTCGGCAGCAATTGTCGTAGTAACTATTTAAGAACTTGGTTATACTCACGTCTGAATAACCATCGTCGAGCAAAGCCTGGAGGGCACCTGACATAAAACCATTCTGTCCTATAGTAACTCAGCCTTGTCCAGGATCCGGTGACCACTTGACAATTTCTCACCGCCTCCAGAAATGTGAAAGAAGGATAATCACCACGAGTTTTGAAGTTGAACAAGTATCTGATTTCGATTGGGAGTGGCGGTCGATGGAGACATTCCATAAATGCAATGAACAAGCTATTGATCGACGCATATCCGTTCGGATGCAGCTGAGATGGGGCGATCCTCAAAAACGACAATACTTCTCTTATATACTCGTTGAACGGGGGAAGTGTCCCGGCCGCACACGCGTGGCGATTAAATGCTGTATACCCTTCTGGCGGATTATGTGGTCTATCATTCGGCCCCGGCAGTAATACATCGTCCAGTGACAAGCCGTGCCTCAAACATATTCTCCCCAACATGTCTTCAGAGATATTCGATGGAACGGAATCCGATGGATTGGCAATGAACGACGCATCAGGAAGTTCGTCCGGAGCCGGACCGATGATCTCAGGATCTATATCCGGAACTTCTAGCCTCGGAGAGGCTGCACCTTGAATCCCCTGCTGCTGTGAACTTGAAGATTCCATAACTAACTAACTCATGAGAAACCATCGTTAGACGACAAAGAACCCGTGTGTTCCCCAGTGTAAAGTGTATGAATGTGTGTGGTACCGTGCCATGCATTGCTTGAACAAATGTTGCAGAGTTAAAGTAAACATTCAAACGACAAAGCTACGAAGTTCAGCTATAATGATCGTCATCGCTGACCGTCATCATTAAATCGTTTATATGATGGAAGTCGGTTCGAATAGAAGTTGTTATAGTTCCATCGACGAGCTTCAAAAGGCAATCAAATATGCAGTTCAATATTCAAGTCCAAGTATGCAGGAATGAAGCTCGCCGGAGTTATGCTTGAAAAATTTCAAATTTTGGAATCCATCATATAGGGTTCGAAACCATCACAGAGGCTTCGTTCGAACCCAACCGAACACCTCTTCCTTCGAACCCATCCAAACTCCGTTCGAACCCATGCGTTCGAAACCATCATGACAGTGCTTCGAACCCATGCGTTCGAACCCATCCTGACATCGTTTCGAAACCATGCATTCAGGCGCGCTTCGAAACGATGGCCAAATGACAAATTCGAACCGATACAGAAACCCTTAACTTGACATCGGTCGCGTTCGAAACCATCCACTTCGAATCGATATGAGGTTGTAGACTTCGAAGCGATAGCCTATGGGTTCGGATCCATCGATTCGAAAGGATCCCTCGAATCCCCCAATCGGTGCGAACTACGCATCCCAACAAGGACATTCCAAGGATCGATTCAAAATCCAATGGAAACACACCACCGTCGTCGCTTCGAAATCGAGCCCACACATCGATTCGAATCCCTCCCAAACCAGATCTGGTTTTGCCAATCTCGAAGCTATGCAATCGATGAAGAGAAATGGGTTTGAAATCACTTCGTCGCTTGAATCCGAAGCTAATTACCTAGTTTAAACAATGGATTCGAGAGATTTAAGTCTTAAATCTTGATGGATTCGAAAACACGACGCAGTATTTTCTCCTTAGAAGCTTCGAAGCGATGAAGAGAGCAGTGAAAAAGTAAAAAGTGAAAAACTAGCAGGTCCACTGCTATTTATATGGAGGGTTGGTGATGACCGGGACGGTTCGAGTTCCGGTGAAGTTGACCGATTGCAACAGGTCAGAAGGCAGAGTCGTTTCGAAACCAATCTTCGAACCCATACGCTTGGGGCTCCATCGTGTGAAGCACACGGACCACTGCCGTGAACAATGGTTTCGTACCTATCCAAATCATCGATTCGAAGATCATTTTCGAAACCACAGGAACGAACTACTAATTCGAAACCATCCTTCCACATCGGTTCGAATGGCAATTTCGAACCCATCACCACACAAGTATACTCCATACTTTCAGACCGTTTCGAATGTCAATTTCGAATCCATCAATGCTCCAATGCATCGATTCGAAATCTCGTATTCACACAACCCATCATTACACGGCCATACCGCGTCCATACAAACACGAATTTCGAACCCATCAACGCTCAAGTGCATCAGTTCGAAACATTACACTTGCGCAATACAAATTCTATTTCTTCAACCTTCAATATCGGTTCAGGAGAGGATCGATACGGAGGAAATTTCCACAACAACCACCAAGCGTTGTCTCAATTCAAATTTCAAAATCGGTTCAGGAGAGAATCGATACAAAATTCTGCAGCAAACCAAACTGACAACGACTCGTGGACGCACGACGTTAACAAGGTCCAAATTAACATATGTGCATACATGTCGGACTAACATTCGATTTTGAATATTCACAGGGATCAAACACTATTCCCGTTACAAATGCGACAGCCAACAGCTAAGCACTATTATACAGCAATCAATCATATCAACGCAAGGTTACGGCAATACAGCATACGAGTTTCAACAAAAAAGAGAGCAATGATTGTTCAGATAGAAATGGCAGCTATTCAAAGCACGTCGTGTTCCCACAAGACGTGCTTTGGGGGGCAAAATGTTATCCCGCTTTTTGGCAAAGCCGCGATACCAAAAGAGCGATTGAAAAGGAAGGACCGTTCGCCTCAGAGGTTGATCGTATTTCCTTTCGCCATGGATATCACTGAATTTTATCTGAGTCCAGAATGAGCTACAATTAATGGGACACTGCAAGAAAGGCCACAGGAGTCAGCATTTCAAATTTCAAGTCGATCCGAGTTCGTATGCTCAAGTTATGATCGAGGCAATTTGGAGGGAACACACTGATTTCGAACCCATAACGATGGTTGTCTTCGAATCCATCGTCACGCCCCAATTCGAAACCATCACTTCGAACCCATCAATTTCGAAACCATCACATTCGAAACCCTCGGGATGCCTCAACCTCGAACCCATCAGAGAGTAGCTGTTTCGAACCCATACTCGGCTGCCTCAGTTCGAAACCATCGGACATGCATGCTTCGAACCCATACATAAGCTTCGTTCGAACCCATCCCTGAAGTCGTGTTCGAACCCATCAAAGAGCCATGCTTCGAGCCCATCATAAAGGCCTTCTTCGAACCCATCCTGTGTTGCCTTGTTCGAACCCACTGGGTCAACCCACGTGTCTTCCATCGGTTCGAAATCACCGAGATACACGGAGTCGAAGCGGTCAACACGGAGCAAAGTCCGGATCGGTTCGAAACTTGCGCTCCACGTCACCACGAAGTCGCGTGCCATGATGGATTCGAAACCATCGTTTCGAAACCATGGGTTCGAACCAAACAGCCGTGCCGTGAATCCTATTTCGAACCCATCATATCTCCCAATCTACTGATCCAAATGTCATGAAATTTTCACAGATGCTAGCATACATGTTGAAGAATGTCCTCGCCAAATTTCACCTCGATTGGATGAATTCTTGATCGGTTCGAATGGAGTTCGAACCGATGCCAAAGTGGGCCCAAACTTCCCGAGACCGTACGTGTGGGCCCCCTCACGTGCCAGAAGTGGTCTCCTGAGTTTTCAGCGAGATACCAGCAGCCTACACCTATAAATAGAGCCCCAGGGCCAACAGAAAAGAGATCTTCTGACTCTGAGACGCCGAGACTCTGCCGGATCAAGATCTCCATCATCCTACATCATAATTCTATTGTTGATTTCGAATTTCCAGTTGTAACTTGCTGTGGATCGCTGTACCAACTTGTAATCGTTGATAGAGAATCAATAAAACATCGAAAAACTTCACAGTGGACGTAGGCAACACGCCGAACCACTATAAATTGCTTGTCTACGTATTTTCTTTACTGTTGATTGGAGTTTTTGTTAGATAATATTCATATTCAGTTCATACTTTTGACTATTATCTCTTCAACGACTCCCGAAGAGTGTTGTGACCAATTTTGGTGCAAACAGAAGGCATTATCTCGTTACACTCATTTTGGAATCACCCTTAGAGTTAACGATAACAACCCTTGCACTTTGAATCTTCATCTTCACTTGAGATTCACGACCTATCGTTAAAATGGATCGATGTGGTTTTCAGATATCCAAATCGGGAAACCTAATCCCAGTCTCATTGAAATCCAAAACGCCATCTTTTAGGTTCAAGTTGTTTTAAAGTTAAAACAATTCAATTCAAATCATTATCTATATTCACACAGATAGATAATTCTCATATACACAGATAGATAATTCATATCATCACCATTCAATCAAATCATCTCATTTCACATATCACACATATCTCCTCAGAGATATCAAACAATCAAGGCATTCAATATCAATCAGCTATCCATAAGAAATGATCAATCACACATCTATAATTAATTTAAAGTGAATTAAATTAATTACTTCATCTCTAATTAATTTAAAATAAATTAAATTAATTACTTTCATCACAATAAATCTTGCTTACATAACTATTAATTAATTACAAACCAATTAATTAATCATAATCTTAATTAATCACCTTGCTTAATTATCCTTTAATTTCATTAAGTAATTAACCCTTAATTAATTATACAAATTAATTGTCTACAAACCATTAAAGTAATTAACCTTAATTACTTCATTAACTATAATTAATTACATTAATCCTTAATTAATTACAATTAATTAATTACCTTATAATCACTTATTATTGATTGATTAATATTAATTAATCAATCCTTAATTACTCTCATTAATTTTATTAATTAATGATCCTTAATTAATTACTTCCATTAATCAACTTTAATTAATCATAAACAGTAATTACCATCCTGTAATTACTTACCTTAATTAATTAACTCCTTAATTAATTATATTAATCCTTTGATTAATTACATCAAATAATTAACCCTTAATTACTTCTACTAAGTAATTATTCTTTAATTACTTTCCATTAAGTAATTCCCTTTAATTAATTACATCCCAGTAATTATACATTAATTACTTCACTAAGTAATTACACTATCAACCTCATTAAGTAATTATACTTAATCAATCACCAAATGATTATTTTTTATTAATTAACAAATTAATTAACTTAAGTTAATCACATTTATTAATTAATTTGTAGTTAAGGATTAATTAATCTGTAGCTAAGGATTAATTAATTAATGACTTAATTATCATTAAAAAACATTTTATCTTAATAATTAACCTTTCTTAATTAAATCATTAATCGCGTTTTTAAAATACTCATTTAACGTGGTAAATTAAGGTTAACAAAATATAACATCTTTTAAATGTTTTAAACATTAGCAAGTAATAGTTTTAGAACTATTTCATTTAAATTCAAAAAAACTTGTCTTTAAAATTCATTTCTATTTAAGTTTAAAAATAACTTTGAAAAAATTTAAATAAAACAAAATTTTAAACTTCTTAATAAAATGTTAAAGAAAACATTCATTTTTATAAAGAATAGAATTTTAAAAACAAGATTTAGTCCAAAAATTTACAACTTTGTTTATTTAAATTTAAAACTTGTTTCATAAAAACCCTTTAAAACTTTTTTTAAAAACTTCCTTTAATTATCTGCTACAGATTTAAACCGAGTATCTCTCGAGCCACTTCAATTTCAATTTCCTTTCTTAAATTTTCAAAAATTTGTTTAAATTTAAAAACCTGTAACAACTAAAACTGTTAACAGGTTAACACCCCAGTGCTACTCGAGTTCCCACTCGAGCCATAAACTCAAAAACACGGTTCTTCACTTGAGTTCAACCCACAACAAAACCACAAACCCAAAACAACTTATACCAAAACCTTCCCTGTGCACATGCACCGACGCCGGAATCCTCTCCGACCTCTGATGAACCCTCGGCACTTCCCTTACACTGTAGCAATCCTCTCCGATCACCAAATCCCAATAACAAGCCTTGATCCAAAATTTAGCTGTCCAGTTGAAAACTGGAATCAACTCCATGGCCAAAAACTACCTCGAACATGCGCTACCGACCATCGGACGACACGCGACCCAGGCCACTCCATCACCGATCATCCACGAAGCCATCCCCAGAGTACCATTGAACTCGATGTACCAGAGAAGAAGCAGCGACCCCATCTTCTAGACTTCAACCAAATTTGGTTTACAAGTTAGATCACCTCACCGCTGATGTCACGGCGGTCAGAAAACCTTCCTGCCATTTTTGCCCAACACCCCGATCACCAACCTTGCTTCAGACAAAACCCCGAGGCCTCTTCATCCAAAGCCCGCCAGAAATTGGCCCAAACCCAATTTCCAGACAATCCCGAAATACACACTAATCCTAGTACTAAAAATCTTGATTTTTGTTTTAAAATTCCTATCTTTCAAAGATGATTCTAGATTTAAACTTGAAACAGAAATTTAAAACGCTTGATTTAATCATGTTTTATAATTTCTACTGCGCTATTTTGATTCCAAAAGATATTTCCACATCTGTTCTACTTGAATAAAATTTTAAACTTAAATTTATGTTTAATCAAACATCTCTTATTTAAAACTTAAGACCTAACAATGATCAGATAGGAAGATTTGAATTTTCTTTTATTCCTACTCTCTGTAATTAAAAAACAGAGAAGAACAATCAAAATATACATGCACGGTCATTCACATTCATGCACATAGATCATACACTTATATATACACATGCAAGCATTTACCACTTCAGAAATTTAACAAGCAACAGAACAATTATTATTTGGGATATTTAAGTAGATGTTTACTCACCATTTTAAAAGCAGAGACTGTATTTTGAAAACAGGAAGGCTTGCAACAGAATGAACTTGAAAACTTTGTCTTGCTTTGATTTCTTTAAACCGAATTGCTTAGATTTTCTTAATACAGATTGCTTGATAGCTTTGCTTGATGAACTATGCTTAAACCTTTGAAAACATGATGTTGCAGGCTTGATAAAAGAGGATTACAGGGTTTTTGAAAAATGCTACAGGCTTGAGGAAGAGGGTTACAGGGTTTTAAATCTTGAGTTTCTTTGCAGGTTGAATGTTTCTTTGTTTTTAGAAAAATGAAGATAGAAAAAGAGAAATGAGAGGAAGATAGATGTTTATATAAGTTAATTTAGATTTTGTTAAAATTCAAAGAAAACAAAATAAATGTGACACTTGTCTCTAACTTAAATTAATATGCTAACACATTTTACTTAAGAGGTTTGTAACTTTAACACTTGTAATAACTTATTTTTATATTACTTATAAGTGATTTTAAAAGCTTTTCAATATGATTTCCTAAATTAATAAATAACTTTCTAAATTAATAAATTCTTTTCTAATTTTGTAAAAACAAAAAAAATTTAAAAGTAAATAAATGTAGATCCTAAATAAAATCATATAAAATTATTAAATCCATTTTTAAATGTTACTATAAACCTTTTTGTATTTATTTTCAATTAAATAAATACTTTCTAAATTTATATAAATAAATTTCCTTTAAAGAAAATAATATAAAACAATATTATTTTAAATAAAAACCTTAACCATATTTTATATCCAAAATATTTTCTAGATATATATATGAGGAGGCAGCCCAAGTTGTTACCTACTACACATGAATGATGTGCTGAAACTGCTATGCTTAACACAAGCAACTCGAAGGCCATCTTAGGAACGGATCTAATTTATTAATTGTTACTAACCCTAAATTCGCATTTTGTTAAAGCCATTATAATATTAATTCAAATTCGTGCCTTCAATAATCGTTTGGAGACTACCAGATCTTCGTCAGGCTAAAAAAATTAGATTTAGAAAAGATGTGCTTTAACCTAAAAAGTACTTTGCCGGAGAATGAAATTCTATGAAGATTAAGTTCATTGTATATCATATAATAAACAAAGCTATTTTGTGTCTGTACCCCCCTAAAAATCTGAGCACTCTATTCCATTTCATTGATTATGAACTGACAGGAGCTGGTATTTTTACAAGAAATCTCTAGCTAGCCTTCCCGCAAGAGGTTTTTTTAAGATCTATCATATTAGTACTAGATAGAAATGGTAACTCCAACAATTTCTTTGTCCTCAACGCTTACTATTTCCAGGAATTATTCACTTCAACAATCTTTGATGGTTGTACGAGTATCCAAAGTACGAACGAGATGGATGTTTGTTGTCCCAACCAGTACAACCATTAAATTGAAATGGAATTGCACATTCATCTTCCTCTATCAATTAATTTCTTTTATATGAATAAACTATTAAGGTGCCTAGGACACTATATATTCCTTTTAAATTTCAAATTTTATATCCAAATTCAAATTCAATTTAAAATCCAATTTTAAAATTAATTCAAATAGATATAGATATCAATTTTAAACAAACACATTATTAAATTTGTAAATTATTATTCCATTTAAAAATTCTATTTATAACTGTATTTAAAAACAACTCATTATATTTATTATTGTTTGAAACTAACAAATTTTACCAATTTTAAATAATTAATTAAGAGATTATCACATTTTAAATTCCTTGAAATATCGGGATATCACACAATCATTTATAACTTCACAAATATAAATCTTATTCACTTATAAGATTCACTTATAAGATTTACTTACAACATTATCTTAACGTTTACAAAACTCCTTTATAATCCCATTATTTTGATTTATAAAATATTCATTTTATAAATCTTATACATATCATTTATAATAATTCATAAATCCCGATTTAAGTAAACTTATTCTTTTAATAATTTATAAATCGTTATTAAAACTTAACTAACTCAAAAAATCATACCTAAGTATATTCTACAAAAAGCATAACTGTTATAACATAAAATTTATAACTTTAATATATTTAAAATATATCCATTTACTTTAAAAATTCAATTATATATAAAATATCTATATTAATAATCATTTGAAATTCCTTTTTTAAATTGAAATCTTCAATTTAACATTTTAAAATTTCACAAATTGGCCCAGTGTTGCAACAACACCAAATACATTAATTACAACAACCAAAATATCATATATCACATGATAACATCATATATATCAATATATGTAAATAAATCAACAGTGGTGAGGAATCCAGTTGGATCCCTCCAACCTGCCACCTTCAACAAATATACATATTGGAATATGTATACAATGTCCGCTTCGAGGCAAACGCATGTACAAAAGGTCATCCGCTCGTATAGGGGAACGCATAGGGTCCCATCTTCTCCAATAGGCAGGTATATATCCAAATTTCAATCAATATATATAATATATCACATATCATCCAAATAATCATCAATCATCATAAACGAAATTTATTCTAACTTATATAAAAATATCAATGAGTCAGAAAGAGTGAGTTGTACTCACATTGGATTCCACTCCATCAAACTTTAAGGCAAGGAACTTGAGATCTAACGCATACTTTCAATCATGTTTTGGAAACCAAATGAAAATAAGCCCGAATTCCTCCTTCCTAATGCTTGGCCAAGGCTTGAAATGGAAATTGGTGGAAAGTATAGAAAAGAAGCGGTAGAGCTTTGAACTTGAATTCTCAAAACTAGACCCAGAAAATAGGTCATCTTCTCTCTTATTTTTGACTCTCTTACTTTCAAAATTTGAAAAACTTATTAACTGAAAAGTTATTGCAAACTCTTTTCTCCTGAATTTAAAAAAAATCACTTGATTCCAAGTGGTTTTGAAGGAGATATGATAGAATGAAGAAGATGTATTTTCGGATTGACAAAAATGAAACCCAAAAATGAACTTCAAAGAATTGAGTTTTAGGTATATCAAACCTCAAAACTGGAAAAAGTGATCAACATAAAAGTTGTGGCCACTAGGAGTTTATATAGTTTTACAAAATCATTTCTTAATTTGGATCCGTCTTACTCATGTTATGACCAAAACAAAATGTCATATTCTCTGGCTTAAAAACTGGGCCAGAGAATGCACCGGAAAAAAGTGGATTTTTGACATAATTATACTAAGAATTAGACAAAGTGGTCAGCATGAAAGTTGTAGTCACTGGAAAGATACATGATTTAAAAAATAATTTTACATTTTGATTCTATTTTGAAGAAGTTACGGCCGAGAGAAAAAGAGGTAAAATATGGAGAAAAGAGGAGTTTGATTTGAAGAGAATAAACATTAATTTCTTTTGAATATTTTTAAACATTTTGACATTATTTCTTTATAATTTTTTTCTATGGCTTGGAAGCTGTTAAAGAGAAGAGGAAGGAGATGAGGAAGCTTGAGAAAAGAAGAAGAAGAAGAAGAAATGTGAATGAAAGTGAAAAAGGAGGTGGGTATTTATAGAAAAAGAAAGAAGTGGTAAATTTACCAAAATAACCTCCTACCAAATTACCAAACTAACCTTACTTCAACCTAAAGCAATCTTCACTTTTTCAATAAGTAACATCATCTTTCACATACTTACTTTATATTTTAGTCACTTAAAGATTAAGTAAAGAAATGTTGGATTTTGATGTGATTTGGATTTGATGTTTACTTTTGACTTTTCTTAAACTTACTTTTTCTAATGATGTTCTAGAAGTTTTCTAATTATATTTAGTAAAAGTAAACATGTCTAGTCATTAGAATATGTAATACGTATGTTAAAATATATTAAGAAAGGAATGATAATGTTGCAACATATTTTGAATAAAACATTGATTTTCAACAAAATGTTTTCCTACCACATTTTGACGTTTTTGTTAAACTATTTACTCATGTAAACCAAACTTCAAAATAAATTTCTTATTATATTTAAATAATTAAAAAAAGCATATTTGACTTATAAAATAATGTAAAACAATATCCAAATCTTCTTATAAAAATACGACATCGATTTATCGATATGTGACGAAATTTGTCAATTTTATAAAACAAGTTTTATATATTTATTGAACCATATAAATTAAATTACCATTATTATCAAATGAGTTTGATATCAATTATATATATTTAAAAGAAATTATTTATCCTTTAAACAAATTTCTCGAATGTTTATCCTACTTTATCGGAATTCGACCTTTGTCAATTTTACAATGGGAAACCAAAATCTTTATTCAATATCAAAACTAAGTTTACCATTCTTATTTATCATATAATACATGATTATTTAAGTTTTAGAATTCTATATTTGAATATTAAAATAATTAAATATCTCATTTTCAAGGTGTTAAAAATACGGGTTGTTACGTTCTCCCCTACTTAAAAGAATTTCGTCCTTGAAATTACCAAGTAAAAAAAAGTCACAAAATCCATTAACTTTTCAAAACAACTCGTTCAGACTGGATTACCAAAATCACTTAAATGTTTAACTCTCCCAAATTCATTTAGTTAAACTTCTTATAACAACTTCTCTAGGTTTTCAAATCCATTCATTAATTCGATTGCTAATTTATTTTACAACTAAAGTTGAATTTCATCATATAACTTTCATATTCATCACTTCACTTTATTAACTTCTATTCAACTCTACTTTGCATATTCATTTTATTTGTCAAAATCAACTTTGTTCAACATTATTTAAGTTAAATTTCATTTCATTCTCACTTGCATTTACTTGCACTACTCATTTAATTCAAATTCTATTTTATTTAACTTTACTTAAGTCAAATTTCATATCACTTATTCAAATTCAGATTTTGTTTTGCTCAACAAAATTGTTTCACCAATTTAACAATTGGTATTATTTACATTTTCCCATTTTCTAAGTAATACAACTTAATTATCTAAACTTCCAAATTCATATTATATAATCACTTACCCCTTATGTTTAATTTTCATTCCAGTGTTTATCTAATCCAGTTCAAATTCGATTCAATTTATTTAACTTTCCTTTAGTTAAATTTCAAATCATACATTTTATTATGCAAACTCAAATTTATTTCAACTTTACCAAAGCTAATTTTTTTTATCTCATACTATAAGTTTAAACTCGTTCCACTTATATTTATCAATTTAAACGTGGATTTTAAATCAAATTCGTTTATCAATACAAAACTTCAATTTCAATTTACTATTGGTAGCAAATCAATCACACAGAAACTCAAAAATGATACTGATGATGCTGCAGTCATCACCCATTTTCCAGCAAAAGTAGCGAATTCAGTCCTTTATATTCTTTTAAAGAAATCCTTTTTATATTTATAAATCACATTTACAAATTCTCTTTACCTATATAATTTCACTGTTTTACTTCACTTATGTAAGATTCATTCCAAATTTATTTACCTTATTTAGATTTATAATAATATAATATCTTTAACTTTGAAAAATATCTTTAAAAATAAACATGATCCAAGTTCTCAAATTCTTAGTTTAAATTCATTTTTTTATTTATAACTCATATTTATAATTATATTCATGTTGTTACATTTCTTATATATAAGATTATTTCACAATTGTAAATCATTTTAATTATAATTCCATACTTTATAATTCATTGCTTATATAATTTATTCTTTTATAGTTGTTGTTTTTATTTAGATCATTCAGCCAGCTTTTATTAACTGATATATATTTACATTTTCAAACAACCAAACAATTCATTTATATACACTTTCATAATTTTTGAAAAATTGTTTCTTTATATATAAAATATAATCGAAGTAAAATTATTTCATTTATCTAATTTAAAATGGTACTATGTCGACTTGCCTCGTTTAAGTGTTTAGAAATCCCTATCGATAATATGTCGTCCCACATATCGACTAAAATTCACAAACAACTCAACGGATAAGAAAACACAATATAAAACATTTTATATCACTAACAAATACGCGCTCATATATATAATAGACTCAACTCAACTAGGGTGCTACTGTCCCTATTTTTACTGAGTGCACATCAAAGCTTAGGAAAGTACAAGCTCTGATATGAAATGTGACGAACCGCAAATCCATACCCTTTGAATCGACAATAAACCAAACATGTCGACCCAAAAAGCACACGCTGACGAAAAGTCAAGAGAAAGAAAAGAAGAGAGAAGAAGATAAGAGAAGAAAGAGAGAAGATAGAACAAAACAAAACAATACAGAATCTCACATCGCAGCAGAAAACATATAATATCATATCAATAATCTTTACAAAATAGAAACCATATATACGTACATCAATCAGAATTCAACAATCAATCATAAGTTATCACCCTGGACAGTTATGATAACCTGTTCTCACAACTGCCGATAATATACAATAACTAAGCAACGAAGATCTCCAGCTCTTCTGCTGAAGCTCCAAAGCACCAAAACTGAACTTGTAAATATACTCGGTCTAACCCGAGCACTGAAAAGGAAGAACGCCCGGATCAGTCTAGTAAACTAGCATGAGAAACACACTCAACTGAATTTATTAAATTACCAAACTTTTCCTTTATCAAAACAAAAGTATCTTGTAAGACAAGTCCACACATAAAAACGGACATGTTTTTACCTTACGATAACTAAAACGTTTCATATCAAATCCTCTTATATTATGCTAGTGTCTAGTATATAAATAATATTCAAAATAGCTGAAATTGTTACCATTATTAAATTCCAGCATAGTAGGCTCTACAAATAAAATGACAGGTACGTAGTGGAGTTTGGATTTTCATACAAATAACCTAGTGAAGGGACTACGTTTCGATAGGTACACCTCTAGATGGATATCCCATGGCACAGAACATCTGCCCTCTACCAACACAAGACCGGCCCACCTCTATAACTAGATGGTATCAAATATGTCATCCTCCAGTCGTTACCGACTTTTACCGAGGGCCCTCATAGCATACAAACCACAATGATCAGATACACGACGTTATAGCGTGTATATATCTAGAAGAAGATGATGATCATACCCTACTTGGGAGAGACCCACTTAGCCTTGCCGCATCTAACCCTGTTTTGGTCATTTTTGGTTGATGAGGCCTGAGGTGACGATTACCTTTCACAAATCACAATCACAATCGCATCATTTTAAATGCCACACATGGCCATTTCTGTTGACTACTAATTTCCTTCCACAAAAATACAACCCTTAAGCTCATACGTCTCAAGGAGGGTGTTAAGCTAAGAGAAGTTGCCTTCTCCACCACCACTGATGTACGTTTTAAAAATCAATGTACGTAATCTGTAGAAATGCAATGCAGATAAACATCCATACAAGTTGTCCAGGAACAGGACAAACCGAATGTACTTTCCTACCACATCATGTCGGGAAATTCCTAGGATTAGTGGTGAATAGTCCTTGCATTGGATATTTCATAATGAAGAGACCACTGCTACTATATGTATATTGGGATTTTAACCACATACGATCAACAAGCAGTTTCCCACTATGAAAATTCGAAATATCAATATAATCACAATCTGCACAAATCGAACGCATATACGTTGGTCCGAGTGGTTTTCAGATAAATCTGATCCCGGTCTCTTCGCACCAACAACATAAAAGTGTTTCGTAACCTCACACAGAAACTAAGTCTCTTAGACATTTCACGCCTCCAACTTTCAACTTGCTATCCTTCTGCCCAAGAGGGAAGCTCGATAGATTTGAGTAATACTCCACACTACATGAATCAACATCCTCAACACAACTATAATCAAGCTTACATAGAAGGCTACGTACTATGTGTATGACTAAATAGTTCTCACATCAAGTCGAGGAACTAAAATGGCCAAATTTTATAGTCGGTTATTTAACTATCAAACAAACAAACAAATATTTAGCACCATATGCAATTACTAGGCCCTTTTAATTAATCTTTTATTAATTAAACCATTTTCCAAATATTCACTTCGAATTATTTTTTAGAAAGATATAATCTCTAAACCATTTCAACACTGGAAAATATTTCCATATACTTATTTTATAACAAGTAATTCACAAAACAATTTATTTTCAACACTTGGAAAATATTCCATATACTTAAATAACGATTAAGCATATATTTTATTCTTTTAAGGAAAACATTCACTTAAACATTTTCATTTGGTCAAAACGAGTGTTGCGTAAAACATCGTTACGACAACCCGAAATCACTAGTATAGGGATTCGAAAATTAGATAGATATATAAATCTCATATACTATACAAAACATTTTCTTTCGAAAATTATTTACTGTAACAACAGTGTTATAGTCCATTGTTTCCTGTACTTCTCGAAAACATTTATTTCAACAATGAATGTTAAAATCTATGGTTTCGATACTTAACACGCTTTAAAATATCTTCAAATCATTTAACTTTATTTAAAGGATCACTTTCCAAAAATATCCATTTTATTAATAGATTATTCACTATCCAAAATCGTGAATATAGTCCATTTACCAAATCCAACATTTCTACACATATATTAAAGGCTAATCCACTGTCCAAAATCATGAATATATCTTGTATACCAAATTCATTACTTCTACATGTTTTGTTAAAGAATTATCCACTGTCCTAAATCGTGGATATAATTCCAACCAGATACATTGTTTTTACACATTTAATTTAAAGGATTATCCACTGTCCTAAATCGTGGATATAATACCTTTAATAAAATTCCATATTTTAACTTATCAAATTCAATTGATTTTGGATTTATAAGACAATGTTTATAAATTCACATGTATTATTATGTAAAACTTCCATTTATAAAATCGCTTAATTAACTGATTCCATTTATCCCTTATTTATGTGCCAAAATCCAAATTATAAGTTAATTCACTTATAAATCATTTATTTACAAATTCATTCATTTATAACTTCACAAATTATAAATCTTATTCGCCTATAAGATTCACTTATAAGATTCACATACAACTTTATTTTAACATTTACAAAACTCCTTTATAATCCCACTATTTTGATTTATAAAATATCCATTTTATAAATCTTATATACATACCATTTATAATAATTCAAAAATCTTGATTTAAATAAACTTATTCATTTAGTAATTTACAAATCATTATTTATATTTATATAACTCAAAAAATCATACTTAAGTATATTTCACAAAAATCATAATTTTTGTAACATAAAAATTATAACTTTAATTTATTTAAAATAAATCCATTTACTTAAACAATTCAATTATATATAAAACATCTATTTTAAAAATCATTTGAAATTCCTTTTTTAAATTAAAATCATCACTTTAACATTTTAAAATTCCAAAAATAGGCCCAATGCGGCAACAGCACCAAATAATTAATCACAGTAACCAAAATATCATATATCACACGATAACAACATATATATCAATATCTATAAATAAATCAATAGTGGTGTTGAATCTAGTTGGATCCATCCAACCTATCACCTGCAACAAATATACATATTGGAATATGTGTACAATGTCCGCTTCGAGGCAGACACACGTACAAAGGGTCATTCGCTCATATAGGGAACATATAGGGTCTCATCTGCTCCAATAGGCAGGAATATATCCAAATTTAAATCAATGTGTATATATATATATATATATAATATCATATATCATCTAAATAATCATCAATCATCATAAATAAAATTTATTCACACTTATATAAAAATATCAGTGAGTCGGGAAGAATGAGCTGTACCCACATTGGATCCACTCTGTCAAACTTTAAGGCAAGGAACTTGAGATCTAAAGCATACTTCCAATCATGCTTTGGAAATCAAATGAAAATAATCCTGAATTCCTCCTTCCTAATGCTTGGCCAAGGCTTGAAATGGAGATTGATCGAAAGAATAGAGAAGAAGTGGTAGAGCTTTGAACTTGAATTCCTAAAATTAGACCCGGAAAATAGGTCACCTTCTCTCTTGTTTTTGACTCTCTTACTCTCAAAATTTGAAAAACTTGTAAACTGAGAAGTTATTGAGAATTATTTTATTTTTAATTTACATAAAAAGTATCACTTGATTCCAAGTGGTTTTGAAAGAGATATGATAGAATGAAAAAGAGGGATTGTTGGATTGACAAAAATGAAGCCCAAAAATGCACTTCAAAGAATTGAGTTTCAGGTATATCAAACCTCAAAAATGAAAAAAGTGATCAACATATAAGTTGTATCCATTAGAAAAATACATGATTTAAAGAAAATAATTTTATATTTTGATTCTGTTTTGAAAAAGTTACGGCAGAGAGAAGAAGAGTGTGACGACTCGGAAATTTTAACGAATTAAATTGAATAATTAATCGATTTTAAATATTTAAAAGTTACTTTTAACTTCAAATTCAGGATATTAATATTTACTTGATAATTAAATCATTGAATTATATAGTTTAAATATTGAATTTAATAATTGAAATTGGGTAATTGTTGAATCTGAGATTCTAAGCCAGTTTAAAAATAATTTGAAGGCGTATAAAATTTATAATGATGATACTGAAGATAATAGAATGGTTGGAATTTAATTTAAAGATGATTTGTTCAATTTTAATAATATATCGTTTAAATTGGAGTTTTAAAATAGCCTTCCGAGGCACAGTCTCGAAATTCGACGAAATTAGTTCCATTGGATCCGTAATAGTTGGTTATTATCGGATTTCAATTTTCGGAGCAATCAGAGTTGTCGTATGACCCTGGCAGCTCGAAACGCTTAGATTTAATTTGATCGATTTAATTTAATATCGATCTTTTAATTCCGTAACTCGCATATACGTTCAAATTAGCCTCCGAAACACGTTCCATTGTGTTCGGAACGTGGGTAAAACCCTACAATCGCCTCGCGGCACGCCTCGATGGTGGTTCGAAGTTTTGAGCGGGGCAAAGTGAGATATGTATAATTAAATATTTTAAGTCTAAATCTAAACATTGGCTTCTCCTACACGCTGTTCCTTCAACTTTATATTCTACATCAACCTACTCTTCCTCTCGGTGAAAATCAACCGAAATCGTTCGTTCTTTAAAAAAAAAAAAAGAGAGAGAGAATTGCCTCGTTCGATTTCAATGAGGAAAAGAAAATCGAAAATGGCCGCAGCCTTCTTAAAAAAAACCTAATCTAGTCAATCGTTATCACCGCACGCGAATTCAAGAGAAGAAAGGAGGGGAAGCGACTTCATCGCTATGCTAGGCTCAGGGTCGCGGGGGCATGGGGTTAAGCGATGGTCGTTTGCTTCAGGTCGAGTTTATTAGGCTTGCGGTGGAGCTCGCGACAGGGAGATGACCCAAGCCTGGTGGTGGCGACGTTCAAGCAGGGAGGGGGTCGAACGTATTCGATCGAGGCTGGGGAATCTCGCGCTGTGCGTAGGCTAGGACGAGGCCTTGTTTGCCGTGCGTGAATCGAGGGGAGGAGCTGCTGCTGGGTTGAGCATCGTGGGTTTTGGATTTAGCAGTTAGGTATATTTGCTTTGCTTTATTCTAATTTATTTTCAATATGCATATTTGTATATCAGAAAACAATTACAGTAAACATATTTCGTGATTAATTTTTGAATTTGAGTCGTTGATATAAATTTGGCAGCAAAGTAAATTAACAATTATTGTAAGTACTGATTCTTTTGATTTTGAAAGCAGTGAGTTCTTAAAGTGTTGAATATTTATAAAATTAGATTTTGAAAACTATAGATTGATTTTTAGTATATGGGTTTCAAAGGGAAAGAAATAATTTTTATTATTGGAAAATTGGTTTGGATAAAATAAATGGTAAATCAAATTTTATTAAATGGTAATTGATAATTTAATTATTATTCCAAGCATTGATAAGACCCATAATGTTTATACAAGGTCCGAAAATCATGGAAATAAATCGAGAATGAAGTGGGTTGCGAGACAGGAATCAAAGGTGAGTAAATCTCACACTGTTGGATTTTTATTTAAATTTAAAAGGTTAAATTTAAATATTGGGTTGAATGATTGAATTGATTTGCTATGCACTGTGAATTGATGTTCTGGTGATTTTGGTTTTGGATGGTTCTCGAGTTAATTGCTGTTTAACTCAAAATATTGGGAATTTTAAGTTGTTTAAACTTAAAACATACTAAAGGCTTAATGACTTGTGATATATTAAATTAGTAAGGTAATTTAAATGGATAATTAATTAATTCAATTAATTAATGATTGGGTTATTTAACTTAGTAATTAAAGGGGTTGAATAAATAATAAATTAAGTTGTAAATTTAAAGTAATTAGTTGGGACTAGAATAAATTAAAATATAATTGGAAATCATTACTTATATAATTGATGATGTAATTAAAGAGAGTTTAATTAAGATAATTACTTAAGGAGTAATTAATTTATTAATGAAGTAAATAAAAGAATAATTAATTACAGATTGAGATTAATCGGGAATGATTAACATGTGGTGTTAAATTAAAGCAATTAATTTAGACTAAAATAAATCAAAACATAATTGGAAATCATTAATTTATACAATCAACGTTGTAATTAAGGATTGATTAATTAAGATGAATTAATCAAAGTTACCATGAGAAATGAATTAATTTAAGTAATTAAGAATTAGAGTAATTGATTATGGTTAATCAATTTGTGAAATAATTAAGATTTCTCATTAATTTGGTAAGAATAAATAATGTAGTGAAATTAATTAAAGGTATTCACTTGAATTTTATTGGTAAATAATCCAGGGTGATTAATTAAGGTGAAAAATGATGGGTTGACTAATTAATTGATTTGGAATTAATTAATGTTAAATGAAGTAATTTAGGTGATTGAGGTTTGAAACTCAATTGGAATCAATTAAATTGATTTGTATGTGATTAAGTTTTGTTATGGATAATCGAATGGCATTGGATGTTTTGAATGTGTTGATATCTTTGATATGAAATGTTGTGTATTTCATTTGGATAATGTGGGATGGAATAACACGAGTTTCGAAGGGGTCGGGGTCGGGTATTAGGAAATACCCGAAACCACTTCGAATTTTATAAATTGATTTGTGAAATCAACACGATGAAATAAAACGATGTAAGTAAATTGGATTATTTTATCTAATTTTGGTACTTAGAAATTTATATGGGAAATAAGTGTTGTCTATAGCAGATTGTGAATTGGTTAAATTGATATATAAGTTACCCGGGTTTTATTTAAGTTGTATTCTTTGTATTCCAAGTTGAATGGATTTACTCACGCTGGTTTCCAGCTTGACCCGGGTGTTACTTTGGGGTAATGCTCGGGTCAGACCGGGTATTACAGATTTTTCAGGTAGGTACGTTCTGGAGCTCAGGAGGCGAGCTGGATGGCAATATCGTATAAAGTATTTTCCGCTGTACTTATATTATTGATAATCTGAGATATGGTAATTGTAAATATTCAGTGACTGTATATAATGTGAAACTCTGATGTATATTAAATGTAATCGATAGATATAGTATTCTTTTGTAATCTATTATTATTTACTATTATATTTTATCCGCTGTGAATGTGAGATGTTTGGTGTTTCTGTTCTTCTTCTATCTCTTTCTTCTTTTCCATAACTATCTGGAATTTTCGGCTTCGAAAATTTCGGGTCGTTACAAAGAGGTAAAATATGGAGAAAATAGGAGTTTGATTTGAAGAGAATAAACATTGATTTCTTTTGAATATTTTTAAATATTTTGACATTATTTCTTTATAATTTTTTCTATGGCTTGGAATCCATTAAAGAGAAGAGGAAGATGATGAAGAAGCTTGAGAAAAGAAGAAGAAATGTGAATGAAAGTGAAGAAGGAGGTGGGTATTTATAGATAAAGAAAGAAGTGGTAAATTTACCAAAATAACCTCTTATCAAATTACCATACTAACATTACTTCATCCTAAAGAAATCTCTACTTTTTTAATACTTAACATCATCTTTCACATCCTTACTTTATGTCTTAGTCACTTAAAGATTAAGTAAAGAAAAATAATTATTTTGTTGGATTTTGATGTGATTTGGATTTGATGTTTACTTTTGACTTTTCTTAAACTTACTTACTTTTCTTAATGATGTTCTAGAAGTTTACTAATTATATTTAGTAAAAGTAAACATGTTTAGTTATTAAAATATGTAATACATATGTTAAAACATATTAACAAAGGTGTGATAATGCTGCGGCAACTTTTTGAATAAAATGTTGATTTTTGACAAAACGTTTTCCGATCACATTTTGACGTTTTTGTTAAACTATTTATTTATGTAAACCAAACTTCAAAATAAATTTATTATTATATTTAAATAATTAAAACAAGCATATTTGAATTATAAAATAATATAAAACAATATCCAAATCTTTTTATAAAAATACGACATCAATTTATCGATATGCGACGAAATTTGACAATTTTGCAAAACAAGTTTTATATATTTATTGAACCATTATAAATCAAATTACTATTATTATAAAATGAGTTTGATATCGATTATATATATTTAAAAGGAATTATTTATCTTTAAACAAATTTCTCGAATATTTATCCTACTTTATCGGAATCCAACTTTTGTCAATTTTACAATGAGAAGCCAGAATCCTTATTCAATATCAAAAAATAATTTTACCATTCTTATTTATCATATAAAACATGATTGTTTAAGTTTGAAAATTCTATATGAGAATATCTTAAATAATTAAATATCTCATTTTCAAGGTGTTAAAATTATGGGTCGTTACAAGTTTCATCGGATCCGTAACGGTGAATCATTGTAAGGTTTCAAGTTTTGTAGCGATCGGACTTGTCATTTGATCGTACGGACTCGAAACACCTAGAAATCAATTGAATTGAAATAAATTTGAAATAAGCTAATTTTAAAGCTAATTTCTTCATACAATGGAATTAGCACTTAAAACCTGTTCCATTGAGTTCAAAATTATCGAAAACATCTATTTTGATATATGAGATGACTCGCTTTCGTTCCGGATGCAGAATGAGCTTTTTGGGTCGTATTTGTCGTTTCAAATCTATTTGGATGTTTATTCATTTCTTATCGAGCTTCAATTAGTATATATTTTTCTATTCTAACTCTAGCAGTCTTTTATTTCTTATTACTGTATGTGTCTATCTATTCGACCTACAGCTTCTTCCTTCTTCTAATGGCTGCAAATCAAAACCCTAAATTTCAATCTCCAAATCAATTATAAAATCAGACTCCTCAAACCATATCAAATTATATATCAATTCGAAGCTCTCGATGAGTGTAATTCACTGATGTGATTCTTTTTTCAATCGGATTCACCGTTTATCCAGAAATTGAGGTTGAATCTCGACCATCGATTTGAACTTTTGACGATCCAACGGTGGATCGTCATCTGATCGACAATCAAAAGGCAACGTTGGGAAGAGCTCGTCGAGCAGGTCTCGAGGATGTAGCCGCTCATCTTAGAAGTACTCGACTTCACCATAGTCGGCCTGGGGATACATGCGCTGGTGGGTGAACCAGAGGCCACCGGAGGTAGCGGTGCGACACCGGCAGGGCCGGCTCGAGGCATGGGGAAGGTTGACGTGGTCTGATCATTATGGAAGTGAGCGAGGTGGCGGTGGGATTTTTTCAAAGGTATCGTGTAGGTGGCGGCTCAGGCATTCGAATGTGAAGTGTAGGGTTTCTGGAAGATGAGCTCACGTGGCCGGACTGTGACATGTCAGGACGGTAATGGTCGTTTTTTTTTTCTAATTTTAATTTTTAATCTTTTAACTTCTAATTAGCATAACTTTACATATGATTTCCGTTTCATGCGCGGTTTATTTCATTGAGATCGTATTGAAATCTCGGTCATTTTGACACTCGTTTAGACGAATTCTAAGACTAAAATTTAGGCTAATTTTGAGATTTCAAATCAATTTAAATCCAAAGGTGAGTGTTTTAACCCACCCATAATTACTATACTATTTATATTAGTTACATTAAAATTTATGATGTGATTTGAAATTTATTGATTGATGTTTGGTATGTTTAAATTGTCATTCTAGTTAAATTTGAATTTTATTGCATTTAATCATCGTTTAATTTTAATATTGAATTTAACTGTCAATTTAATGCCTGTTAATGATAATCAGTTATTTATTGATGTTTATTGATTTATTTGGATGATGACTGTGATGTATGTTTGATTGTTGATATTGGATGACTGGATGTTGTATTTTTACATGTTATAACACTGCAAGTTCCTTACGGGTTAAAATGATATATATCTGAATGATTTGTAGATTTGGGAAAAATCGTTATGGGTTGAAATGATAGATTTGAGCGATTTTATGGATTTTTATTTAATTCGAGATTGTGGTTTGAAACATATATATAACAGTATAATTTTAAATTGTGGGTTGAAATGATAAATATCTACATCACTTGATCGTAGGGTAGAAAATTATGTGCGGACACCAGATTAGTTAAATTAAATGATTTTTAATTCTCTAAATTTTGAATTCAATTAACTGGCATTTTGAAATCGAGATGTATTTATATAAACTGAATTATTTTAAATAATCCAAACGCTAATGCTGAAATTGGAATTGACTTAATGAATTGTTCAAAGGATTTAAATTGGAATTTCAAAGTTGAAGTGGCAAAAATAAATGAATTTTCGAAATTGAGTTATTGAATTTGTTTGGACATAACTTGGAAAATCTATTTTGAACTATTTTAAACTATAGCACTTAATATAAACTATTTTAATAAATTGAAACTATTTCAACTTATTTTAATCTATTATAACCTGTTTAATCCAATTTAATCTATTTTACCTATATCAAACTAATTATATTTATTTAATCTATTTTAAATCTATTTAATATAATTTAAATCCATTTAATCTATTTTAAATATTTTTAATCTATTTAAAAATCTATTAATATAATTTAAAATCTATTTAATCTATTTTGAATCTTTTTCAAACATTTAAATCTAATTAAATCAAATTTAAATCTACTTAGACTATTTTTACTATTTAAACTACTTAATCTATTTTAAACTATTTTTAAAAATATTAAAACTATTTATGACTACCAAAATATTTTATAAAATTTTAGACTGTGTAAAAGTTAAAATATTTATATATATCCTTGATGATGATACAACCTAAGTTGGAATTTGGAATTGATACCTTTTGAGAAATGACATATTTGAGTAAATATGATTTTTGAAAGTGAAAATAGTTTTGGGAGTGCATATGATTTCGAAAGAGATATGATTTGAAATCGAATATGATATTTTGATATAAACTGTGAATTGATCTTTTTGAAATGCAAAAGAACCATCCGGTGTGAAATAAGCATTTTGTTATAAAAGAGACCGGGATCAGATATTATCATACTCTCTGCCAATATCGACGACCACTTTAACAACTGTGTACATGGTGGAGATTCCAGAAATGAAGTAGGATGGTTTGGCGAACGATTATGTATGAGGTATTAACGTGACCCTGACTCCCATGAGTCAGCTTGATGTGGTAAAACAAGAGCTACACCGGGTCAAGTGAGGTCACTCCTCCTATCAGGCACATTTCCTCGATACCATTCTATTACTTTGTGATTTATTTGGTGGCCACACCTTGATTTTGATTTAGGAGTGTGTTCCGTGGTGGGTGGCATTAGTTGTTATGTGTTACCACCAGTCCGGATCCACAATTGGTATATCTACTCTGGGCATTGGCTCGAGTGCCTTGTTGCATGCCTTATCGTTCCTTTTATGAGTTTGTTTTGTGTCATACCTATGGAGTGCTCCCTGATAGCGCACCTATGGATGGGTTTACAGTAACTGTATAGACTACGGCATTATATAAAATGTATTAAGGGGGATAAGAGTAACGTCTTAATGCTATTTTAATACTTTACTTTACTGTAAACACTATTATAATAGTGTATTGTACTACATAATAGATAGTTTAACGGATCCTTAGGACTTGGTGATCCCAAACACCTCTTAAGTTATTGCACTCACATTGACACTGGATAAGAGATGTCAAAACCCGTAAACATCTTCGACGCCATTGGAATTTTTTTTAAAAGGAAATAAGTTTTGTACTCCTTTTTCTGTCACTAAGAAATAATTTTGATGATGAGTGCACGCATTATTGACGTTCATTTTTGAGTTTCAAAGTGGGAAGACTGTTGCAGTAATTTTATTTTACATTTGTTTTTATAAACAAAATCTTAACTTTAATTTCTAAATATAATTTGATATATATATATATATAAGTTATGAGTATACAGTTATATATATTATTTTAAATGTTTGAAATGGAACCCGGTTTTTAGTTCTTAAGTTTATGTAAATTAGAAATTGAAAATATATGTAATGAATGGAATCTTGACTGTTTTAATAATTGGAAACTTCTAAAATGAAAATAAGAAATTTGATATTAAAATGATTAATGAAACAGACAAGAAATTAAAAAATTTGTAAACTGCAAATAAAAAGAAAAAAGGAAATTGTGATTATTAGACATTTTATTAACCAAATAAATAAGACAAAGTTGTATAATATTCAATTTCATTACCAAAATATCATAAGTTTAAATGTTAATAAGAATATGTAATAGAATATTATACAAGTAAATTTGGAAAAGATGAGAGTGTTCAACGGAATTACTTCTGTAAACAAGAATTATAATGTTATAAATTATTATAATCTAAAGTTAATAGTTTTAAATGCTTCTAATTAAATGTAATAAAAGTGAATAATGTAAGAAAAATGATTATAAACTTTGGTTAACATTTTAAGCTATTTATAATCAGATTTAATGGTAAAGATGAATACTGTAAGTAAATAATTATAAACTTGAATTAATATTGAAACTATGTATAATTGAATGAATACTATATAAATTGAATGATTATAACTTCAAAGAACATTGGAAATGATTTAGAAATAGATTTAATATTCACTAATACTTTATATGGAAGAATGAATATGAAAAGGAGATAATTTATAAATGGTGAATTTAATTGTAAAGAAACTACCTAATAATGTATCATCCAATAATTGAAATAAAAATAACTTATTTAAGCAATGGATGTAAAGAAATAAAATGAATGAAAATGGCACTGTATGAGTAAAGAAGAAATGAACTTTTGTAAGTAATAATGAATGTAAATTAATGAAATAAACATTATATGAATGAGAAAAGAAAAGTAAGATAAAAAAAAGGAAATCAAACTAAATAGTAAATGTGAAGTAAGCTGAAATAAAATGTATACAATACTTCAATAATGAATTCATATATGATCCAAATAGTTGAAATGGATATAACTTACGTAAGCAAAGAATGTAAATTAATGGAATAAGCCTTATATATGAATGAATGAAAATTAAAATTTTGTAAGCAATGAACATAGATTAAAGAAAATCATTATATGAAAAAAATGAACAATAAATGATGTGAAAAGGATAAATATAATAAACTTAAAAATGTGTTGAATTCTTTGTTGTTGGGCTTATGGATTGGTAGGGAAAGGATACTTCTATTGTGTAGGATGTATAAATGATCTATTAAGTTTTATCTACGACTGTTGAGCGTATGGTTTACTTCATATTTATTTATCATTTATAAGATTAGAAGTTCTGTTCCGAACAAACTATTTGTTTTGGTTGCTATGGATGGATCATTGCTCTCTTTGTGGAAATGATGTTTGTAAAGTTATTTTTTCGCAAATGATTATTGTTATGTGGTGATGTTTGTTTACTATATATGTTGAAACAACGTAAATATTTCTTTTTATATAATATTAATTTCTTTGGAGTATATAAGTGAAATACAGGTTTATGGAAGCAATTGCTACTACTTTTAGTTTCATAATTTAAACGTTGTTTGCCCGATAAATAGGTACGTTCTCGGATTACGATTTTCCAACGGTATTATTGTTTCCATGGTTTGGGATATAATATTTTGAAAATATATGATATATATTGTTTTATTGATATTATTATTTCTTTCAGACATCTCTTTACAAAGGAGACTCTGTAGAAATTTTCCGTGAATTTTGGACATAGAAAATTTTGTGAAATGTTTTCCAAACTTTTGTTAACTTAAATATAAAAGATTTCATTGTTATAAATTGATATATTTTATTTAAATTATTTAATTATGCAAATTAATGATTTATAAATTTAATATTTTTGAATAATATATATTGATTTCTTAATTCCTTCTTTTCCCCTCTTTTTCCTTTTCGAGGACGAAAAGTTTTGAGTGGGGAAGAGTGTAACGAACCATAATTTTCGATAATTAAAATTAGTTAATTTAATATGGTTTGGTGATTTAATATTGAAAGAAATGAAAATTTGCGATTTAATAATAAGAATGTAATTGGAATGCAATGTAATAGTGTTAATTTATGGTAATTTATAACTGCTTCAAACGTAATTCCAATTAATTTTAAATGATTAAAGAGTAGAAATTGGAATAGATTGTAAATAAAATGTAGTAATGTGGGTATCAATTGATGTTGGATTGAAAGAGAAATTGAAAATTTTAATGTTGTATTAATTAAATAATATGTAACTAATTGTAATTTATAAAGGTAATGTTGTGGTAGTAGTTATGACATTTGTATGTAGATAACAAACTTACAAATGTTATTAAATATAGTAATGGTGACAATTGTTATTCGTTACCAATTTATTTAATTAATTATAATTAAATAAAGTTGAAATGTTACGTTAATGTGAGTTAAGACAAGAACTGTAAATTGTGAATGTAATAAAATTTACAGAAATGTCAATTATATTCATTAGGCAATAATTGAATAAAAATCAGTGTTATGTAAGTAATTATAATACTTTTTTGTAACTAATAAACTTATAAATGTGATTGAAAGTTAATGGTGACAATTATTATGTATCACCTATTTATTTAGTCTACTAAATTTAATGGGAAATCAACTGCAATTAAATGTAATTAAATATTACATAAATGGAAATTAAGATGAAACTGAAAATTATTAATGTAATAAGATATAAACTAATGTAATAAGATACAAACTAATGTTAATTACATCATAGAGTAATAATGGATTGAATAACAGGATGAAAAGTCAAATAAATGGATTTTATAGGAGATTTAATTTAATTTCTGAATTCATTGAAATTGAAATTTTACACTATAAATTATGCAATATTAAATATTGAATTGATATAGAAATTTGTTTAAAGGGTTATAAATTACTGAGTAATCTAAAGTGATGGAAGTTGTAAATTATTAAATTTGAACTGAAAAAGTGATTTAATTAATTTTAATAATAATTTATTTAATTAACATGAATATACCCATTTTGGCCACGTCTCAGATTTTGACAGAACTAGTTCCATCGGATCTGTAATGGTGAATCATTGTAAGATTTCAAGTTTCGTAGCGATCGGACTTGTCTTTAGACCGTACGGACTCAGAACGCCTAGAAATCAATTAAATTGAAATAAATTTGAAATAAGCAGATTTTAAGGCTAACTTTTTCATACGATGGAATTAGGACTAGAAACTTGCTCGATTGAGTTCAAAATTATCGAAAGCATCTATTTTGATATATGGGATGACTTTTTCGTTCCGGAAGCAGAACGGATTTTTCGGGTTTTATTTGTCATTTCAAATCTATTCGGATGTTTATTCATTTCTTATCGAGCTTCGTTAGTATATATTATTCTGTTCTAACCCTAGCAGCCTTTTTATTTCTGATTACTATACGTATCTGTCTATTCGATCTACAGCTTCTTTCTTCTTCTAATGGCTACAAATCAAAACCCTAAATTTCAATCTTCAAATAAATTTCAAAATCAACCTCCTCTAAACAATATCGAATTATATATCAAAGTTCTCGATGAGCATAATTCACTGGTGTGATTCGTTTTTCAATCAGATTCACTGTTTGTCTAGAAATCGAGGTTGAACCACGGCCGTTGATTTGAACTTTTGACGATCCAACGGTGGATCGTTGTCCGATCGATGATCAGGAGGCGACAGTTGGGAAGAGCTCGTCGTGCAGGTCTCGGGGATGTAGCCGCTCATTTAAGAAGTGTTCGACTTCGCCGTAGTCAGCTTGGGAATACGTGTGGCGGCGGGTGAACCAGAGTCCATCGGAGGTGGCGGCACGGCCCGGACAGGGGCGACTCGAGGCATGGGGAAGGTTGATGCGGTTTGATAGTCGTGGAAGTGAGCGTGGTGGCGGCGGGATTTGGTCAAAGGCGTCATGTAGGTAGGGGCTCAGGCATTCGAACTTGAAGATTAGGGATTCTGGAAGATGGGCTCACATGGTTGGGCTGTGATGTGTCAGGATGGTAATGGTCTTTTTTTTTCTAATTTTAATTTTTAATCGTTTAATTATAATTAGCATAGCTTTTACATACGATGTCTGTTTCACGCGCGGTTTGTTTCATTAAGATCATATTAAAATCTCGGACATTTTGATGGAGGCTTGGATAAATTCCGAGACTATAAACTTTTGGGGCTTATTTGGGATTTCAAATCGATTTGAATCCAAAGGTGAGTGTTTTAACCCACTCACAATTACTGAACTATCATATGTTGGTTAAATTAAAATTTATGATTCGATTTGAAATTTATTGATTCGGTTTGGTATGTTTAAATTGTCATTCTAGTTAAATTTGACTTTTATTGCATTTAATCATCGTTCAGTTTAATATTGAATTTAATTGTCAATTTAATGCCTGTTAATGATAATCAGTTATTTATTGGTGTTTATTGGTTGATCTGGATGATGATTGTGATGTATGTTTGATTGTTGATATTGGATGACTAGATGTTGTATTTTATATGTTATAACACTACAAGTTTCTTATGGGTTAAAATGATACATACTCAAATGATCTATAGATTAGGGAACAATCGTTATGGGTTGAAATAATAAACTCGAGCAATTTTATGGATTTTTATTTAATTTAGGATTGCGGTTTGAAATAGTATATAACCTAAAATTTTAAATTGCGGGTAGAAATGATAAATATGTGTATCACTTGACCATAGGGTAGAAAATTACATACAGACACCGGATTGGTTAAATTAAATGATTTTTAATTCTCTAAGTTTTGAATTCAGTTAACAGCTGGCATTTAGAAATAGAGATGTATTTATATAAACTGAATTATTTTCGATACTCTGAACGTTAATGTCGAAATTGAAATTGATTTAATGAATTGTTCAAAGGATTTAAATTGGAATTTCAAAGTTAAAGTGGCAAAAATAAATGAATTTTCGGAATTGAGTTATTGAATTTGTTTGGACATAACTTGAAAAATCTATTTTAAATTAATTTAAATTATGGTACTTAATATAAATTATTTTAATCAATTTAAACTATTTCAATTTATTTTAATCTATTATAACATATTTAATCCAATTTAATCTATTTTACATATTTTAAACCAATTATATTTATTTAATCTATTTTAAATCTATTTAGTATAATTTAAATCTTTTAATTTAAATTTATTTAATCTATTCAAAAATCTATTTGATATAATTTAAAATCTATTTTGAATCTATTTAAAACATTTAAATCTAGTTAATCAAATTTAAATCTATTTAAACTATTTTTACTATTTGAACTATTTTAATCTATTTTAAACTATTTTTAAAACTACTAAAACTATTTATGACTAACTAGACTATTTTCTAAAATCTCAGACTGTGTAAAAGTTAAAATATTTACATATAAATCATTGATGATGATACAACCTAAGTTGGAATTGATACCTTTTGTGAAATGACATATTTGAGTAAATATGATTTTTGAAGTGAATATAGTTTTGGAAGTGACTATGATTTCGAAAGAGATATGATTTGAAATCGAATATGATATTTTGATATAAATTGTGAATTAACCTTCTTGAAATGTAAAAGAACCATTCGGTGTGAAATAAGCGCTGGATTGTCAAAGAGACCGAGATCGGGTTTTGTCATATTCTCTGCCAATACTGAAGACCACTTTAACAACTGTGTACGTAGTGGAGATTTCAGAAATGATATAGGTTGGTTTGGTGAACGATTCTGTATGAGATATTTACGTGATCCCGACTCCCGTGAGTTAGCTTGATATGACTAAGACAGGAGCTACGCTGGATGAAATGAGGTTATTCCTCTCTATCGGGCATATTTTTTCGATACCATTATATTGCTTTGTGATGATTTGGTGGCCACCTCTTGGTTTTGATTTAGGAGTGTGTTTCGAGGTGGATGGTAGTAGCTGTTATGCGTTACCACCAGTCCGGATCCGCTATTGGTATGTCTACCTTAGGCATTGCCTTGAGTGCATTGTCGCATGCCTTATCGTGCCTTCTACGAGTTTGTTTTGTGTCATACATATGGAGTTGTAATAACCCGCATATTTATCGATTTTATATTTAAATATTTTATTTAAATATTTTGTCGTTAATCGGATATTGGTTCGAAAAACTACTTTTTGCAAACGGTCAAATTAGGACTCGAGACCACTTCCATTGAGTTCGAAATGCCGTTTACAATTTTTTTAAGTATAAACATTGATATGATTGGAGATAGTAGAATTTCACTACTTTTTCACTTGAGACTTTGGGTTGGGCTTTTAGCCTATTAGACCCAACCTTCACCCCTCCTCTTCATAACTTCATTTCTATTTTCCTAAGTCTTCAAGCTTCTTCAAAAATGGTGGAGGGAATGAGAAATTAAAATTCCAAAACTCAAATTCAATTGCAATCCATCTTTCTACTCCAAATTCAAGAAGAAGACATTGGATTCAAGCTTCTTGTGCTTAGATAGAAGAGGGATTGATTCTTGCTTGCTTAAAACTTCATTTTTCATTGAATTTGTGCAAAGGTGAGATTTTTATCTCACAATTCTAGTCTATAACTATATTGGACTGTTGGGAATGATTCCCTATCACTTTAGCATGCACATTTGCATTTGGTTTGGATTGGATTGGCGAAAAACTCCAAATTTTAGTGTTTTTGGGGAGAAACTTATAACGACCCAAAATTTTCTTACCCGAAAATTCCAGATAGTTATGAAAAAGAAGAAAGAGATAGAAGAAGAAGAACAGAAACACCAAACATCTCACAATCGCAGCGGATAAAATATAATAATAAATAATAACAGTTGCAAAAGAATACTATATCTGTCGATTACATTCTAATACATCAGAGTTTCACATTATATACAGTCACTGAATATTTACAATTATCATGTCTCAGATTAACAATAATATAAATACAGCGGATATACTCTATACGATACTGCCATCCAGCTCGCCCTCTGAGCTCCAGAACGTGCCTACCTGAAAATCTGTAATTCTCGGTCTGACCCGAGCATTACATCAAAGTAACACCCGGGTCAGGCTGGAAACCAGCGTGAGTAAACTCAACTGACAAGTAATGCCAAGCAACAACTAAATAAACCCGGGTAACCTTTATCAATTTATCCAATTGTGACTTAGATAAGACAATCCAATTCACTTAAATCGTTTCATTTCATCGTATTGATTTCATAAATCAATTTATATAAATCGAAGTGGTTTCGGATATTTCTCAATACCCGATCCCGGCCTCTTCGAAACTCGTATTATCCCATCCCACATTATTCCAATGAAATACACAACCTTTCATATCTGAGATATCAACACATTCAAAACATCCAATGCCATTCATTTATTCATAACAAACTTAATCACAAACAAATCAATTCAATTGATTCTAATTGAATTTCAAACCTCAATCACCTGGACTACTTCCTTTAACATTAATTCATTCCAAATCAATTAACTAGTCAACCCATCATTATTCATCTTAATTAATCACCCTGGATTATTTCCAATTAAATTCAAGTGAATATCTTTAATTTATCTCACTACGTTATTTATTCTTACCAAATTAACGAGTAATCTTTAATTATTTCACAAATTGATTTACCATAATTAATTTCTCTAATTCTTAATTACTTATATTAACTCATTTCTCATGGTCAGTTTGATTAATTTATCTTAATTAATCAATCCTTAATTACAACGTTGATTGTATAAATTAATGATTTCCAATTATGTTTGAATTTTTCTAGTCTAAATTAATTTCTTAAAATTCAACACCAAATGTTAATCATTCCCGATTAATTTCAATCTGTAATCAATTATTCTTTTAATTACTTCATTAAATAAATCCATTATTCCTTAATTTACCAACTAAATTAATCTCTTGATTAATCTCATCAAGTAATTATATTTTATTAATACCATTAAGTAATTTCTATCAAACCATCCATCAATCAATTACATTCAATAATTAACACCAATTACTTCACCAAGCGAGTATACCATTTTAATACACTAGATTATTATACCCACTAATTTCACAATTTATCATTCTTAATTGCTTTGTAAATTAATTACTTTAAATTAATTTCATTTATAAACCATTCAAATCTCTCCACCATGATCCATCATTTGTATATTCATCAACCAATTCTTTAATTACTTCTCTAAGTAATTAATGTTAATTAATCACTCCGATTACACATTAAATATATATTAATATATTTTATCTCATTTCTAATTTCATAATTAATTTCGAACTGATTAAACCAAATATTCTGATTAATATACGACCAAACATTACTGCTACTTAACACGTCAAAATCAATTCCAAATAACTCGAATTATAGATAGAGTTTAAACTTACTCACCTGCAATCTGATTATCCCTTACTGTCAACTTTGAACAGAGCCTCCCACCTCGCCTCAAGTCCTCCTTCCCATCGGCCAAACGAGAAACCCCTTCGATGTCACCCCATCGCCCAACTATGGCCACCGTGCCCCTCCACAGCACGAGCTCCTTCCAAATCGCCTTCGAGTCGCGATGTCGCTCCCTTCAGCAAGCCCTATGCCCTAGCCGTCGCCTCGAGCTCGAGTCAACTCGTATGCCCCTAAACCCCACTGTACATCGAGTCGAACTCGATTGTCCCTCTGCGCCTACAGCCACTATTCAAGCATCACCTCGCCTGACCTCGGTCGCCACTTAAATTCGAACGCCCCCTCCGAAACCCTACTCCAATCTCCTGCCACTCAAACGCGCACGCGATTCAAACAAGAATCGAATTTGATTTCGATTTTGAATTACAGAGGAAGAGAGGCTTCGGCAGTTGTTTTCATTTTTTTTTCTTTCTTTCTTTTACTCGGCTATGAATTCGACTCTGATTTAATTGAAGAAGAAGATTTAGTAACGAACACGGCGACTTCTTTTTTTTTTTTTTTTTGAATTGATTTCGATTTGGATTTTTTTTTAGGGATAAAAGAAAGGAACGCCATTTTTAAGCAGAGAAAGAGGCGTTTTAGGGAAGGAAAGAACGGCTTCTCGAGTACGCTTGAAAAAGAAAAATATCTTTTGACTATTTGATTTTAAATTTTATTATAACACTCTCAAACGTCTCGTTAATTGCTATTAAAATTTTCGAACTCCTCTTAAGTAATGCCGTTAGGCAATTATAAAGTTTTACCCACATTCCGAACACGATGAAACATGTGTCAGAACCTAAGTCGACTGCATGCACGAGTTACAGAAGAAACGATCAATTTTAAATTAAATAGATTAAAATAATTCTAAGCGTTTTGAGATGCCACGGTTAAATGACAACTCCGATTGCTACGAAAATTGAAATCCGATAATAACTAACTATTACGGATCCAATGGAACTAATTTCGTTGAATTCCGAGATTGTGCCTTGGAAGGCTATTTTGAAATTCAATTTAAACGATATATTTTAAAAATTGAACCAATTACCTTTAAATTGAATTTCAATTATCCTATTAGCTCCAGTACCATCATTATAGATTTATAAGCCTTCAAATTATTTAAACAGGCTTAGAAATTTCATATTCAACCATTTACCCAAGTTTTCAACTATTAAATTCAATATTTAAACTATATAATTCAATGATTTAATTATCAAGTAATTATTGATATTTTGAATTCAAGTTAAAATTAACTTTTAAATATTTTAAAATCGATTAATTATTCCTAATTAAATTGTTAGAAATTCCGGGTCGTCACATTCCTCCCCCCTTAAAAGAATTTCGTCCTCGAAATTATTAGTTAGGAAGAATAGACCAATACCCGTTCTCCTTTCCCCAAAACCCACAATTCAACATCATACCAACTATCCTTTATTATTGACCCACTATCACCTTAACTAACTTCCCAAAATCTTCTATAGTTTTCAAACAATACCATGTTGCTCAATCATCTAAATTTCACTTTAAAACCAAAATTTGAATTATCAAAATTTTCTCAAAATTTTTCTAACTCCTTAAATTCTCGAAAAATTTTGCCAGCGTCTCCTTTGCGCGGCTAGCTCGGTACTACTACAAAAGGCCTCTACGGGCTCCCAAATACAAAAAGAAAACAAAAGCCAAGTGGCTACATCAAAAACCCAATCCAATATCATACAGAATCACAATACTTACCTTTCAGTCGGGCAATTCAAATTTATCTTTTAGAACCAAATCCAATTTCCTTTTTCCTTTATAACACCTGCATATTCTATTTAACAACAATATCCAATTGAAATCTTTCAAATCATTGTATACATTTTCTTACAGAAGCCTTCACATTACTTCTATTCAACTTAGTTTCCACCGTTTCATATGAATTCAATTTATTTTCGATTTCTAATATGGAGTTATATCTTTCATTTAAACTGATTCATATTAGTTTCATTTACTAGTTTATTTTAAGTTTCCCATTTGAAATTGTTTTGTCGTTAACCAAAAAATTTAAAAAAAAAAAATTAACTCCTAAAATTTTCAGAAAAATTTGGCAGAGTCTCCTTTGTACGGAGGAGCTTTTGCAATTTGACAATAGATATAAATATATATACATCGACCCACCCGGTCGGAAAAAGCAAAAACAGTTCATATTTCCTATTTTTATTGCATAGACGTACCTTATTTAGCAATTTAAGCAAGCAGCTTATAAATTTTAGCAATTAGCATACCCAAATCTAGCCAAACGGCTTCCCTGTACCTGTACTTACTCAATTTAAATACGTAAGTGTCATACATAGAAAATCTATTAACATTTCACTTACTTTTAATAGCTAAACACAAGCATTACATAAATAACAAGCACCAAACACTTCCAATAAGCAATTTATATGTTTTAAAGCACATCTAATTGTATCCAACCAAATTTATATGCCTTTTCATTCAATTTTAATGGTTTACACACAATTACTTGCATTCAACTCATTTTTAAGCGAAACAATCTCATATTCACTTCAATTGATTCAAAAATCAATTATATCGCTTCCACTAATTCATAGCATTTAATTTGATTAAAACTCGCTTACGTGAAATGATAATCATTTCTACGCAATTTGATAATATCCATGTGAATAATTAATTATTTAAGTTTTATAACCAATTAAAATTGATTCCAACTCAGTTTTATTTAATTCAATTCCATTTTAATTAATTCACAATCATTTTATTTAGCTCGACACATTCCACGCTTGTGTAATACTAACCAATCCCAAATTAATTCAATCCAAGCTTTATTTAATGGGCTTTCACTCTGATTCGAAGTCAAACTTCCATAATTTTAAGCTTAAATTAATTTACTTTAATTTATTCCAACATTAAACTTAGGTTTGCCTCTATTTGATTCTCATTTAAGCAACTTCCATTAAATTTAGTTAACTTATCCATTTTAAATCTTGATTTTAAATTCACCTTCACAATTTCCAAAATAATATCCAACCACATACTTATCTCACTATACTTTAAATTAATATACCACCAAATTTGAGTTCAGTCTGATAATCTTATTCCAATCACAATTTTGATTTAGTTTTTATTCTATCAGACTTCATCCATTTATTATTTAACTCAATAAACCCATTTAAAATTTTTAATTGCTTACTTAATTCGTTATCGAATTTATTTTATTAGTACAAGGCCACTCTCAATTTATTTCTATTCACTTGGATTTTGCTTTGCAACTCAAACTATTTCTATTATAATCACTTCTCTTATATCCAATCTACTTGCAAATCTCATTAAATATTATTCAGATCACCCTTGAATTTTATTTATAATTCAAACCACCACATTTCTTTTTCAATCCAACCCTATTTTATTTTTACAACATCTCTTCTAATTTATTTCGTTATTAAATCCAAGTCGAGTTCTATTCATAATTTGAATTCATTTCCAAACTCCATTATTGATACAAATCCATTTTTGTTAACCAAGTTAAATTTTATTAACATGCCCAATCTCACAATTATTTCACCAATTAGCTTATTTCCAATTTCTAAATCAATATTCGATTTTAATTACAAATCACTTCATTGAAATTCTAGTTTGGATTTCCTTTTTATTTTCCCAAAATTCCAACACCTTTATTTAAAATTTTAGAAATGCTTTTAAATTCACAACATACTTAATAAAATATCTCTTTATAAAAATACTTTTATAACTCGATGTCTCAACCAGTCTATCCTTGTTCTCACAAAAATTCAAACATACGTTGATCAGGCATAGGACCGAAAATCTATAAGTACTTGGCAAACTCGTTTTCAACATCCAGTGAAAATACTTGGAAAATAATTTTATTGAAAATATAGAAAACAATTTTGAAAATAGAGGAATTTTTTTTTTTTTTAGTGAGGATGCTCTGGAAATCATCACCCCCATTCCATGGTCACAGTTACATACCAGGGTTACGTTGCAGTCGCAACAAAAGTCCATGTAACTGCAGGCTCTCCGCGGCACTCTCGATTACGCCATGGAACCCACACAACAGATCACAGTTACATCCAGGGTTACGTTGCAGTCACAACAAAAGTCCATGTAACTGTTGGCTCTCCGCGGCCTCTGATCTCGCTATCAAAATGAAACTTCTCCACTCCTACATAGGTCACAGTCTACCGAGATAAACTCAAACGCAGACTGTTGGCTCTCAGCGGCACACACGACTTTCGCAATGTTACCATAGGTCGCAGTTACATCCTGGGTTACGTTGCAGTCACAACAAAAGTCCATGTAACTGTTGGCTCTCCGCGGCACACACGACTTTCGCTATGGTAAACTCAACTCATAATCCTCAGGAACTAGTTTTGTCCGGACTCCTCACAGGATCAACTTTAGAACCCCCTTGGGCTCAAGGCAGCACCACCCGGTGGCACTCCTGAGAAGTTCATTTCAAGGGAGCGCCTTTTTCCCCAGAGTCATCATCAAAACATTTTATACTATACATATATAATATCTTCAAATCATACACCTAGTTTGATATTATACAAAGTTCCTTTACACAAAATCGATTATCCCAAATCGATAATTCTCAAAATAGGCTTTCCAAAACTCAATATTGATTTTTTTTCCGAAAATCAAAAGCCTTTCTCAAAATCCTCATAAGATCCTTTATATATATTCATATATATATATATATATATATATAAATTTTTAACACTTTGGATCCTTACTTTCTTGTATAAAACACCTTTTATACTCCAAACACTCTCAAAAACCATAGAAATATCTAATTTCCATCTTTATTCATTTCATATTTCTCAAAATATTCTTTCAGTTCAAAAGAACCATTTCATATTCCTCATTCACATTTACATTAATCCCTATTTGGATTATTACTTCAATCCTTATCTCAGTTGGGTACTTAATCAATAACAGTTTGAACTCCGACCAATTTAGAAACATAGCTTGAAATTTTTTAAAAATAGGTAAGTAGTTGAAAAATAATTATTAGTTTGCAAAATAATTGTAAAATAGTTAACTAATTATAAAATAGTTGGAAAATAGTTAAATAGTTATAGAAATCTTAAATAATTGCGAAATAGTTGTAAAATAGAAATTAATTCGTAACTTAGTTGAAAATTAGTAATTAGTTTATAAAACAGTTGTAAAATAGTTATAGAGTTCCAAAAGTAGTGGCAAAAACCAATATAAAATAGTTTGGGTTTTAAAAAGAAAGTTGTATAGTAAATAGATAAGAAAATAGGTTTAAAACTATTTATATCAAAACAATTTACATTGAAAATGGCCTAGAGCCAAACTGTTCACCTCACCCAACAATTCAAATTTAAATTACCACTCCCATTTAAATTGACCCGATTCCAATAACTCCAATTTGCATTGGACTTAATTCATTCCCAACTTAATTGAACTAATTTCCAATTTCTTTCCAACTTCCAATCAAATTCCATTTGATCTTAAACCAATTCCACCTTAATTTTAATTCCAAATTATTCACATAAATCTGGACTAATATCAATTGAACTTTCTTCAAGTTCAATACCCTTTTCAAGTTAATCCCATACAAATTTTTCATTTGAATTTTAAACTTGCACAACTTTAATTATAATTTACATTTTCCAACTTCAATTTATAATCAATTACATTCACGTTTTGCTTTTAACTTGGAGTTATACATTTTATTTAGTCAATATATTTTTATTTTTCCATAAACAATTTAATTCAAGATCCCAGAGTTTAAACAAATTTCCAAAATTTCAATGTTACCTTAGAGTTCAACTATATCCACAATTCTTTGGCAAACTCAATTATCCCTTTTTGAATTTCAAAACCAAACCCAATTCACAAACAATTCCAATTTTAAAACAATTTGGTAGCAAAATTTCTCTTCTAGAAACTCGAAAACGAACATCGATGATGCTGCAGTCATCACCGACGTTATTTTCCAGTGACCGAAAGAGTTTAATGCTTTTATCTCTTTAAAAACATTTCCAAACATTTTTAATTTCAAATCTTCCAGATTTCAAGTCCAACACAAAATATTTTTAAAATGATATTATTATTTCTCCAAAACCTTTGGAAACCATTTTCAAATCCAAAGGAATTTTAAATTTTCCCAAACATTCCAAATTCCCAATCCATCCAATTCATATTTAAACATTTCCCTGGAATTTTCATCTTACTTTATTTGCAAATATTCTCTGGAATTTCAACTTATAATCTCATTTATTTATAAAGTTTATTTCAATTAATAAATTACATTTACAATCTATATTTCAAATTCCTTTTTGATTTTTAAACCAATTCCACTTTAATTAGAATTCCAAAGTTATTCCAATTACTTTGGACTAATATTCATTCAATTGAACTCACTTCAATTTCAATCATTCTAATTCAATCCAGTTCAAATCTCCATTTAACATTTTGAACTTTACATCTTCAATCATATATTCAATTAATTCAAATCAAATTCAATTTGAACTAATTCAATTCCAATCTCAATTTTAATCCATCTCGAATTAGATAAATTCGAGTTCAATTCTCAGAGGTTGGTTTAACTTTTTAAACCAAATTAACTTTGTTCACTTAAAGTTTCAAACAATTCTAATTTCTGAGTTCTAATTCTAGAACTTCATTTTTAATTAATTTAATTTTAATTTGGTTGTATTAAATTCCTTCTTCACTTAGTCCCAATTCAAGATTTCAATTTGATTGTATTATATTACTTCTTAATTTAATTCCCATAATTTAACAACTAATCTCCTCAATATTTTTTTAGAAGAAGATATAGCTTTATATATCAAATCACATTCTTATATAAAATCATTTAAAACCTTTATATAAGAAAATAACAAGTACGCGCTCATATATATATATAAGGTCACTCAACTCATTATAAAGTACTACGGACTTTATTAAATGAGTAATCCCCCACCAGAGCCAAGGTTCTCGCTTAACCTTTCAGCTCTGATACCAAATGTAACGACCCAAAATTTTCTTACCCGAAAATTCCAGATAGTTATGAAAAAGAAGAAAGAGATAGAAGAAGAAGAACAGAAACACCAAACATCTCACAATCGCAGCGGATAAAATATAATAATAAATAATAACAGTTGCAAAAGAATACTATATCTGTCGATTACATTCTAATACATCAGAGTTTCACATTATATACAGTCACTGAATATTTACAATTATCATGTCTCAGATTAACAATAATATAAATACAGCGGATATACTCTATACGATACTGCCATCCAGCTCGCCCTCTGAGCTCCAGAACGTGCCTACCTGAAAATCTGTAATTCTCGGTCTGACCCGAGCATTACATCAAAGTAACACCCGGGTCAGGCTGGAAACCAGCGTGAGTAAACTCAACTGACAAGTAATGCCAAGCAACAACTAAATAAACCCGGGTAACCTTTATCAATTTATCCAATTGTGACTTAGATAAGACAATCCAATTCACTTAAATCGTTTCATTTCATCGTATTGATTTCATAAATCAATTTATATAAATCGAAGTGGTTTCGGATATTTCTCAATACCCGATCCCGGCCTCTTCGAAACTCGTATTATCCCATCCCACATTATTCCAATGAAATACACAACCTTTCATATCTGAGATATCAATACATTCAAAACATCCAATGCCATTCATTTATTCATAACAAACTTAATCACAAACAAATCAATTCAATTGATTCTAATTGAATTTCAAACCTCAATCACCTGGACTACTTCCTTTAACATTAATTCATTCCAAATCAATTAACTAGTCAACCCATCATTATTCATCTTAATTAATCACCCTGGATTATTTCCAGTTAAATTCAAGTGAATATCTTTAATTTATCTCACTACGTTATTTATTCTTACCAAATTAACGAGTAATCTTTAATTATTTCACAAATTGATTTACCATAATTAATTTCTCTAATTCTTAATTACTTATATTAACTCATTTCTCATGGTCACTTTGATTAATTTATCTTAATTAATCAATCCTTAATTACAACGTTGATTGTATAAATTAATGATTTCCAATTATGTTTGAATTTTTCTAGTCTAAATTAATTTCTTAAAATTCAACACCAAATGTTAATCATTCCTGATTAATTTCAATCTGTAATCAATTATTCTTTTAATTACTTCATTAAATAAATCCATTATTCCTTTATTTACCAACTAAATTAATCTCTTGATTAATCTCATCAAGTAATTATATTTTATTAATACCATTAAGTAATTTCTATCAAACCATCCATCAATCAATTACATTCAATAATTAACACCAATTACTTCACCAAGCGAGTATACCATTTTAATACACTAGATTATTATACCCACTAATTTCACAATTTATCATTCTTAATTGCTTTGTAAATTAATTACTTTAAATTAATTTCATTTATAAACCATTCAAATCTCTCCACCATGATCCATCATTTGTATATTCATCAACCAATTCTTTAATTACTTCTCTAAGTAATTAATGTTAATTAATCACTCCGATTACACATTAAATATATATTAATATATTTTATCTCATTTCTAATTTCATAATTAATTTCGAACTGATTAAACCAAATATTCTGATTAATATACGACCAAACATTACTGCTACTTAACACGTCAAAATCAATTCCAAATAACTCGAATTATAAATAGAGTTTAAACTTACTCACCTGCAATCTGATTATCCCTTACTGTCAACTTTGAACAGAGCCTCCCACCTCGCCTCAAGTCCTCCTTCCCATCGGCCAAACGAGAAACCCCTTCGATGTCACCCCATCGCCCAACTACGGCCACCGTGCCCCTCCACAGCACGAGCTCCTTCCAAATCGCCTTCGAGTCGCGATGTCGCTCCCTTCCAGCAACCCCTATGCCCTAGCAGTCGCCTCGAGCTCGAGTCAACTCGTATGCCCCTAAACCCCACTGTACATCGAGTCGAACTCGATTGTCCCTCTGCGCCTACAGCCACTATTCAAGCATCACCTCGCCCGACCTCGGTCGCCACTTAAATTCGAACGCCCCCTCCGAAACCCTACTCCAATCTCCTGCCACTCAAACGCGCACGCGATTCAAACAAGAATCGAATTTGATTTCGATTTTGAATTATAGAGGAAGAGAGGCTTCGGCAGTTGTTTTCATTTTTTTTCTTTCTTTCTTTTACTCGGCTATGAATTCGACTCTGATTTAATTGAAGAAGAAGATTTAGTAACGAACACGGCGACCTCTTTTTTTCTTTTTCTTTTTTTTTGAATTGATTTCGATTTGGATTTTTTTTTAGGGATAAAAGAAAGGAACGCCATTTTTAAGCAGAGAAAGAGGCGTTTTAGGGAAGGAAAGAACGGCTTCTCGAGTATGCTTGAAAAAGAAAAATATCTTTTGACTATTTGATTTTAAATTTTATTATAACACTCTCAAACGTCTCGTTAATTGCTATTAAAATTTTCGAACTCCTCTTAAGTAATGCCGTTAGGCAATTATAAAGTTTTACCCACATTCCGAACACGATGAAACATGTGTCAGAACCTAAGTCGACTGCATGCACGAGTTATAGAAGAAACGATCAATTTTAAATTAAATAGATTAAAATAGTTCTAAGCGTTTTGAGCTGCCACGGTCAAATGACAACTCCGATTGCTACGAAAATTGAAATCCGATAATAACTAACTATTACGGATCCAATGGAACTAATTTCGTTGAATTCCGAGATTGTGCCTCGGAAGGCTATTTTGAAATTCAATTTAAACGATATATTTTAAAAATTGAACCAATTACCTTTAAATTGAATTTCAATTATCCTATTATCTCCAGTACCATCATTATAGATTTATTAGCCTTCAAATTATTTAAACAGGCTTAGAAATTTCATATTCAACCATTTACCCAAGTTTTCAATTATTAAATTCAATATTTAAACTATATAATTCAATGATTTAATTATCAAGTAATTATTGATATTTTGAATTCAAGTTAAAATTAACTTTTAAATATTTTAAAATCGATTAATTATTCCTAATTAAATTGTTAGAAATTCCGGGTCGTCACATTTGCTGTTAGGTCGTTCTGGCCGTTTTTGGCACGTTCGGAGTTAGGTCGCTTCAGTTGGGTCGCTCGCGAGTCAACTCTAGGTCGTTCTGGCCATTTTTGGTGTGTTCGGAGTTAGGTTGTGCGGGGATAGGTCGTAGGTCGCTCGGCCTCACTCACTTCGCTAGGTCGCTAGCTCGTAGCTCGCATTTGAGCTTAGGTCGTAGGTCGTTAGACCCTTAAGTCGTTAGGTCGTTAGACCCTTAAGTCGTTCGACTCTTAGGTCGTAACACTTAGGTCGCTCGCCTCTTAAACCGATAGGTCGCATGACCTTTATACTTTTAGGTCGTTAGACCCTTGAGTCGTTAGGTCGTTAGACCCTTAAGTCGTTCGACTCTTAGGTCGTAACACTTAGGTCGCTCGCCTCTTAAACCGATAGGTCGCATGACCTTTATACTTTTAGGTCGTTAGACCCTTGAGTCGTTAGGTCGTTAGACCCTTAAGTCGTTCGACTCTTAGGTCGTAACACTTAGGTTGCTCGCCTCTTAAACCGATAGGTCGCATGACCTTTATACTTTTAGGTCGTTAGACCCTTAAGTCGTTAGGTCGTTAGACCCTTAGGTCGTAGGTCGTTAGACCCTTGAGTCGTAGGTCGTGTGGCCATAGCTCGTTAGGTCGTATGACCTTATAACCTTATAGGTTAGGTCGCTTCAGTTGGGTCGCTCGCGAGTCAACACTAGGTCGTTTGGCCATAGCTTGTCAGGTCGTGTGACCTTATAACCCTATAGGTCGTTGGACCTTTAACTCGTAGGTCGTTGGACCTTATCCCGATAGTTCGCTTGACCCCTTAGACCCTTAGGTCGTTACACCTCATTTTGTCTTCACTAGGTTGTACCGTTTTGGTCGGGGCGCTGCCCCCTGGACCCCCACGACCTGACCGGGCAGGTCGAACCCCGTAAGCGGTGGCGTTGCCCCCGCACCCCCACCTTGGGGGGTTGCCACCCCCCTGGACCCCCCCTCCGTAGGGGATCTTATCTGAAAAACATTGAGCTGATTTCCTTGGATTTTATTCACATCTCCGTATGCGATTTTTGTGACTGATTGTTTCTACAATTGCTTCTGTGTTTTGTCACTTTATAATATAAAGGTTTCAATACTAGTAGTAAATATCAAAACTCTTTTAACAAACAATTTCAACTCTATTTTTAATAACAAAGCTCTTTTCCTAAACCGTTTTCCAATCTATTAGTATATACAAACCTTTACCTCACTCGGATGAGAAATCTAATTAAACGACTTAGTAAAACAAGTGGTATGAAACGCTTGCGTTCACTTCGTCGGTTAATTCTTGGATTTGTTCGATTGAACCTCTTGTGATAATTTTATTAGTGAAGATTTACAGTTTGTTCGTAAATATTTAAGTTAAGCAAGTGGTTATGGGACATGAAGCTAAACTTCTATATTTACTAGCTTAGTGTAATTGACACTTCTCGTTGATCATGACGATCATTCTGATGATTTAGACTAGCAACTGTGCGATGTCTCTTGTTGCGAGATTAGACTAGACACCACTTGTGTGATTCCACTCACACATACCTTTTTGCTTTTTGGTTAGTTTGGACCTTAATCTGTGTGATTCCATTCACACATGTGGGGTAGCTCCCCTTGGTCTTCGGACCGTCATGTGATAGGCCTCTTTCTCTTTTCTATGAATTCTGGACTTCTTGCATTGATTTCTAGAATTTATGTCATTGACTTGTTATGAGTACAAGTTTGGGGTATGATGCCCTTTCCGAATCTTTGAGAAGATTCTTGTGATATTGATTATCTCTTATTGATTGATCTTCTGTTGATCATTATTTACATACTTATAGTGGTATGTTATTATGGATATTTTATGTTTATGCCATATCTTTTATGTTATATCATGTCATCTGATATTTATAGCTAGACTGACCCGTTTATTATTTTCTTAAATTATACTCGGGTTAGACCGAGATGTTACAGGTGCTTCTGCTTGACTTCTTCCCAGGGATTCATCACTCTGACTTTTGGCTAACTGTTTAGATTAGAAGTTTTTGTTGTATACACTTGAGATATAGACTCATAGTTGTATTCTTTTATATAGCACGTGTTGCTATTCTTTTGTATTATTGTGGATCTTTTGAGCACTACTCTGATGTACACTTTCATGTGTTAGTTATATATTCATATCTTCTTCCGCCTTTGTGATATGGATGTCTGTAACTGATTTACGTTATGCTTATTTCTATGTTTGTTTCCGAAGATTATTTATAGCCACCGTGTGATAAGCAATTACATGGATGGTCGCTCCTCAACAGCCTTATTCTCCATGCTAGTTGACAGCACTACTTCGTAGTGTTCTTGGCTAGCGTGGGTATAGAGGTGGGGCGTCACAGGAGTGCTCCCTGATAGCCTACCTGTGGGTGGAGTTTACAGTATCTGTATAGACTACGACATTATATAAAATATGTTAAGGGGGTATGAGTAACATCTTAATGCTATTTTAATACTTTACTTTACTCTAGACACTATTATAATAGCGTATTGTACTACATAGTAGATAGTTTAACGGATCCTTAGGAGATGGTAATCCTAAACACCTCTTAAGTTATTGCACTCACGTTGACACTGGATAGAAGATATCAAACCCCGTAAACATGTCCAATGTCGTAGTACTCATATTTATTCACTGTTGCTTTAACTTGCATAAGATCTTTTAGTTCTAACTCGAATGTTTTGTCTTTTCAATTCTCTTAGGTCAGTTTGAGCTTTTCAGTTTATCGAAAACTGCTTTCTGGTAGATGAAGACGAAGATCTTGTGCTATTATTTCCTATTATATGTATTCCATTACATTATGTTGTTCTGCTGCACTTATTTACTTATTCTTATTTTATGTAATTCTGATTTTGTGTTGTAAAAGAATAATTAAATGTATTTATAAAACAGCTTCATGAGCTGCTATTTGATTATTATATTTTGGGATTACGCTACGAGATTCGGTATTTGTTTTTTTTTCTTTCTCTAATTTTTCCTATTTGCCCCATAATAATCTGCCCTTTTGAATGGTTTGAGTCTGACGTGTGTGGTTTATCATCGATTTAAACTATTCAAAAAGGCAGGTCATTACAACTTTGTTGTCATATTTCATGAGAGTTGAATGTGTATTAGTGGTTGTGTTATAATTTGATGGTTTACATTAGGCTAATTAATAGCATAAATATAACATACTTATAATAAGTACGTCAATTAATTTCACTAATGACCAAAAGAGAGATCATAACTTCATTTTGTTAATTTATGTGATCTAGAGAGTGGAAATTACCTCTAAATTGTTTTAACATTTTCATATTTTTATCAATTTTCTTTTATTAGTTTTCTGCATTTTTAGCTAATCACAATTTCAACTTCGGTTAATTTAATCGAATAGAGATTTAAAATCTAACAATTCTCTATGGATCGACACGTACCCGTCACGTACTAAGTATTGTACATCGTGCACTTGCGGTTAATTTTATTATAAATTTTCGATGATTTTCCAACTTGATAGAAAATTCGTTATTAAGCAAGTTTTTATCGCCGATGCCAGAGAGATGCTTTGATTTTAATTTCTATGCTTCGAATTTTTTTGTTTGATTTTATTGTATGTTTCATTTTGTGTGCATTGCATAAAAAAAAAGAAAAAAAAAATATTTTGTGTTGTGTATTTGTTGTTTGATTTTTATTAGTTTGCATTTGTTTATGTGTTTGTTTGCATTTGTTGCTTTTCCATTTGCATTTGCATATTAAAAAAAAATGCGCGATTTCATAAACAAAAATATTTTTTATTTGCGTTTGCTTTTACATTATATACACTTTCACTTCACTGTTGCAATTTCATTTAAAAAAACAAAACAAAACAAGTGTTTGTGTGATTGTTCTACTGTTACATTTATTGCATTTCACTGTATGCACACTGTGCATACATTGCATATCACAAATTTACAACCTTTACTGCCCCTTCAAATTGCTCTGCCACCATCAAACTGACCACCCACATCACAATCCTTCAACTCCACAGTGCAACTTGCCCATTCCACTGTTAAACTACTGCCATATCTCCTCTGCCTTTCAAACTGTGCAAACTACCACATTACAATTACATTTGCATCTCTCCTCTCCTCCACATCCAAGCATATTACTGACCACACAGCCACCAGAATACATACCACACACAAACTCCACACTCATTACTTCTCCACACACTCGCTTCAAACCACTTATTACCCACGAACTGCTGCCACACTCGCTTCAGACCATCGAACTGTCACACATTCATTATATCTCCACCACTTGCTGCCATTGCTCAAACAACCACTGTCAAATCTGCCTTGCCATCTTCCTCAACAAACAACCACTGTCAGTGTGCAACTGCCCAACACCATCCTACATCACTAAACTTCATCCTTCTAAAACCATCATTTCATACCCAGAAAAAAAGGGAAAGCTACAAACAATTGCCGCGACCGCCTGCTAATCCGTTCAACAACTCCAACACCTTCTCCTTCAACCCTCCACAGCTCAATAACCTTTACACAGTCAACTTCTCACTATCTACCAGTCATCCCCTTTATCTAGCAGCCTTCACTACACAACTTCCCCTACAAGCAAACACACAACACACTGAACACCACTTTACAAGCTACACCATTCACTTCCCCCTAACCCTCTGACCACTACTGCTCATAACAACAAACATTAAAGCATTTTCCCCATGTCTCACGCCATCCTCCTACCATAACATCACCAGTTCTTCCATCCAAAACAACCAGTACAAAATTGCTACAAAAGAGCTCCCTGTTCTTGCCCATCAACCACCAAAATTCCACATACAACCGCATCCCCAAATTACCACTCGACCGCCCTCACAACCAATCGCGACTGAAATCCCTCAAAACCCAAGCCGACAATCGCACAGGAATCAAACTCCACCTTTACCTCACTTCCTAAATCAAATCGGCTCCAACTCCACCGCAATTCGAATTCCCCTTGGCTTTAGAAATCCAAACTGCAACCCAAAGCAAACCGAACACTCAACCGTAATCTTCAATTCGAACGCCTGATCACAACAAACCAACCCCCTCGCCTAAATCAACTTCGATTTGCAAAGCACGCGTCTTTTTAGTTGAGAGTCTGAGTGGTAATCGTTTGATTTTGTGACATCTCTGGTTTCGTTTTTATTTTAATCTTTGGGAGTGAATTGGAGTGTTTGGTTTGATATTGTTCCAGTGTTGCGTTGTGTTTTCATTTGGCTTGAATGTTAGTTTAATTATTTTTATTTAAGTTTTAACAAGTTCTTTCTAGCTCTTTTATAAAAAAAAAATTGCTTTGTTTTACTTTGTTTTAGTTCTTCATGTGTTGTTTTAATTTGTTTCAATTTTGTTTTTATTTGTTTTAGTTTCATTTTCATTTTGTTTTAATTTATTTTCATTTCTTCTTTAATATAAAAAAAACAGTTGTATATATATCTTGTTTAAATTTTCAAATTGTAGGTGGTAGAAGTGCTTTCCAACAATAAATCGCTTGCTTGCTTTAAAAAAATTGCCGCTTTAAAATAAAATTGCTAATAAATCTGCACGCTCAAGTATCGTGCCCCTTTATCCGTTGTTTTTATCTTTGATTTCATTGTTGGTTGCTTGCATTTTAGAAAAAAAATTCAATAAAAAAACAAAAACAAATTTCATTTATAGTTGCATTGTGAATACACGTTTAATTTCAGTTTTGCATTTCATCCTGAATTTTGATTAATAATAGCGGTTAGACATCGATAACATTTAATTGTATATTGACAAGTTGTCTTCTTTGAACAATTTAGTTTCTTAGTATATAGGCTACGGCAGAGCTATAATCAGTTATAAATATTATGGTGATTCGTAAATATTATAGTGGTTATTTCTTTGAAGGTAATTAAACCTTCGGCTGCATTGGTACGGCGATTCGTGGTGCACCGATAACTACTGCCCGTTACCTGACTAAGAACTCTTGTTGATTTAAGACCAAGTGTGATTATATAATTTTGGGTTAAGTGCTAGTTAGGATAAATAATTCGTAATTAAACTCCTGCATACATTTAGTTGCATTAGTTCATGCATATTTAAAAAAAGAAAAAAAATTCAAAATCCAAAATTAAAAAAATTGTAAATATTCCTTTTCCTTTGACATCTTCAAATCCTTTTCCTTTGACATTTTTAAATTATTTTCCTTTAAATTCTTTTTAATCAAAATCAAACATCAAAAAAAATTACTTGGTTTTTTTTAGAAAATCAAAAATCCAATATATATATAACCTTTTCAAAACCCCAAAAAAAGTTGTTTTTTAAAAATAAATTCTTTGTGTATACTTTTCTTTTATAAAAAAACCTCAAGAAAAAAAACCATAAACGTTATACAAAATGTCTGAATTTTCCTACTTACATAAATTTTACGATATTTGTGAAAATCAATATAATCCATATAATTTTACTCCAAATCTTATGGATATTTTAACAACTATTATGTAAATAATTCGAATTTCGAACAACCAAATTTTCAAAATAACGAACAACCCTCGACTCTTGGAATAGCATTTCGTCTTTACTTGAACTCGTTAAACTAAATCAAAGGATGAATGATTTATGCAATAACTCGAGTCAAAGTTTTCAAAATAATCAAGATTTAAATTCACTTCAAAATTCAAACAAATTCGAGTATAACCGATGCCAATTCAATTTCAAACTCCAAAGTGAATTTCAAAATCAAAATGGAAATGAGAACAACTTTTCAAATAATTTTGGCAATGAGAATAATCTCGACTACGATGCGAGTGAAAATTTTTGTTCTCAACAAATTCAAATTGAAAATTCTCAATTTAATAATCATGAATTTTATTTAGTTGAGCAAATGGAAAAAGAATATGAGGATTTGTTGCGTGAAACCTACAAAAAACTTCATGAGAAACAAAATCAAATCCCAACGTATAAAAAATCAAATGATAACCCATCGTTTATCGAAATTGACGATTCTTGTTCTCAACAAGTCAAAATCGAAAATCCTCAAGTTAATAATTATAAATTAGATTTTGTTGAAAAAATGAACGAAATTTACAATGATCACATGAATTTGTTGATTGAAACATACAAAAAATTACATGAATAACAAAATCAAATAGCAACATGTGAAGAGTCGAGTGATATTCCATCTTTACCCAATTTGATGATTTTCAAACAACTTTTGAAATTGAAAATGATGATCTTAATGAAGTTGTTGAAAACATTGTAATTGAGTTGGATTTCAATTCTACCGAGGATGTGAATCTCAATTTAAATTTCGATCTTCCTTTCTCCGATTTCGAAAATTTGAATACAACAACTTTGGATTTTAAAACTTTGGATTTTGAAAATGATATACCCAATGAAGTTTTTGATAATCCAACAAAAGAAAATTAATTTAACGAACACGATTTCTTTGGGATTTTCTAAAACGAGTTGCTAAATTCCAAGGGGGAGATTTAAATCACCATTTTGATTTTGAAATAACAATTTTGAAGAATTTTTCAATGACAACCTTGAATTTCAATTTGGTGAAAATAAACTTGAACTTCAATCGATCGTTATATCTATCCCGAAAGTCATCGACGATAAAACAACTCATACGATTTTCAATAAAACTACATTCGTTTTTCTCAAATCAACATTCGAATTTGAAATCTTTTATGGTTTAGTTTTTCGTGTTTGAGCTGTGTCCCGTATACTTGACGAGACAAATGAATCGGTTTTTGGACGAACGTTTCTTTTAATTTTTAACGATATACTTTCTGATATCGTGTAAATAATTTTTTCACTTTCATGTAAATATAGGACATCTTTTTATTTTTTTTATTTTTCTCCTTTCACTTGGGTTGACTGTGGGGACACAGTCAAAATCAAGTGTAGAGGGAGTCTTATCTTCAATTTTCATAGTTTATTTTACATTTTCTTTTCAAAGCACAAAAAAAAAAACTCAAAGCATTTTGTTTTATTTTTAAAGAAACACTATAGAATAAATATATGGTTCGCTTAATTAAATTAAAATTTTTGAAAGTTTATTTGTCTTAACGAAAATAAAAATAAAGTTTGATTACAAATAACGATGGTTTAACTAGTATGTAGGAATATTCATACGTGCTAATTATGAAGTATATTCTAATTGAAAATCATGTTTAAAAAAGTGGTGGATTTAAATAAAAGGGTATAACATTTTTTGTCTTCTAAGTTAAATAGTGCTAAGATGAGTTTACAAAACCGTCTCTTCTAAAAACCAAAAAAACAAAAAACACAAAACAAAAAATATTTCTTGTATATATGTATATTTTTTAATAAACACCTAAATTCATGTGTTCACACTCGTATGTTCACTCGTCATGCTCTGTACCCTTTTCACATAAGCCTGAAAGGTAGTGCACGTACGGTATATCTGGCCTCAGTTTATTCGAGTTAGGTGTGTGTATATAAAAATTATTTGACTAATAACGCCTACGATCAATAAGTGTTCACACTTGTATGTTTACTTGCCACGCTTTGTATTCCCCTCACATCAGTCCGCAAGGCAGTGCATGGGTAATATATCTGGCCTTAGAGTATCTGAGTTAAGCATGTGTAAATATTGTTAATATCAGTAAAATTTTCAAATAAAAAATTAAAGAGAGTAAGAAATTGAAATCTAAGCACTGTTTTAAATTATTTGATTTGACTTGTTATTGAAAAGAAATGAAAATACCACTTTGCTTTGATAATAAACTTAGGATCCATTTTATAGTTACATTGTATTATCGACCGAAACAACGAGTTAAACTGTAGCCCATTTGCTACGACAACTTCACTTTTATTGGAAATTTTGACGAGTAAATGACTTAAATTTTAAGATAATGACCAAAACATATATTTAACTTATTTGTATCAATTTAAAAGTAAACCCTTCATTGTATTTTACAAAAACTCGCATTCATCTCTTTATAAATAATTCTTACATTTTGTAAATATTTTCATCATGCATTTGGATTTGGTGGGTAGTATCTGCTGAAAACCCTCACGAGATAACACTCGTCCTATTGGGGACACCAGGAGATTTAACAGCATGTTGCATTTGCTAAATGAAATCGTGCTCCCTACGAAAACAAATTTATCTTAGTTTTTTCCTTTATTCGAGGATGAATAAAAAGATAAGTGTGGGGGTATGTGCACGTAAATGTACATATTTTTACCATCATATTTAATCTAATTAAATTAAATAAATGATCGTATTTGGTATGTTAACATGTATAAACCAAAATTCATATTATTCTCAAATCTTCATTTATTCATCTTCATCTAGGGGAAAAATGGTCATTTTTGTGCATATATTAATTAAAATTTACTTGGAAATTTCTACATTATTATGTAGGAAATTGGCTTCAAATAAAAGAGGTTTCATGGAATATATGCATACACAAATGAATATAAAGGAATGAAAATGGAAATAATTCAAACCCATGATAATGGAGGACCCCACATACCCTATCTTAAAGTACAAACTATAGGCTAATGCACATGTTAATAGAGGTTAAAACTTCATGCACACTTAAATGATGATTATTTGATGCTAATGATTACTTGGCCTCCACACTTCCTAAGAGAGTATTTTGGGCATTCCTCCAAAAAGTGGATTAGAGTTTCATACATGTATAAATACCCCTTATGCTTCATGTAACATCTCTTCCTCTTAGTTAGTTTTAGCATAGATTAAAAATAAAAGAAAGCTTTCTTTCTCTTTTCATGGCTACTTAGCCATTTTTATCTTCTGTATTTTTCCTTTTTTATGCAATGTAATTATTGTTTTCCTTTAATTACATATTCTTTTCCTTTCTTGTTAGTAGTATAGATTTATTTTTCATGCAAGTAAAATAGCTCTTCTTTACTTTGCTCTCTTTTTCCTTTTCTTTTTCTTTAATGTTGCATGCTACAAATTTTGATTTATAACAATTATGAGAGGCTAACCCAATCAATTTAAGGGTAATGAAGCTTAATCATGTAGCTTCAACATTTTGATCATTTATGTTATCTTTTTGTGCATAATGGAAACATTTGAAATAATTTAATAATGCTGTTTAGCTTTGAATTTAACAGTCTATGTTGTTAATAACAACTAGGCTATGCTTAAACAAACAAAACACAAATTTCCTCTTCATCTAAATATTATTATGACAAAAAATGAATGTTGAAATTAAAATTTGGTGGCTTATATTTCTAAAAAATAGTTAATAGGCCATGCTTAAAATAAATTTTGCTTTCAATTTTGTTTTCATATTTCATGAGAGTTAAATGTGTATTAGTGGTTCTGTTATAGTTTTATGGTTTATATTGGGCTAATTAACAGCACAAATATACCACTTATGATAAGCACATCAACTAATTTCACTAACGACCAAAAGAGAGATCATAACTTAATTTTTTGTTGATTTATGTGATCTACAGAGTGGAAATTACCTCTAAATTGTCTTAACACTCTCATATTTTTATCAATTTTCTTTTGTTTAGTTTTCTACATTTTTTGCTAATCACACTTTCAACTTTGGTTAATTTGAATGAATGAAGAATTAAAATCTAACAATTCCCTACGAATCGACCCATACTCGCCATGTACTAACAACTATATGTCGTGCGCTTATGGTTAATTTTATTATAAATTTTTCAACGATTTTCTAACTCGATAGAAAATTCATTGTTAAACAGTGGTCTACTACTTCCCGATCGCTCCGTTATTCCTGCGAAAACTCAGCCCAACAGCTCCAGAATGCCTACCCAATCCTTAGCTCTTGCTTGCAGCTCTGGCGATAATCTTCAAAAGGAGGTTGAAGATTCATCGAGTATGGCACACATTGATGAGCTTCTTGATAGGACAGCATAAGAGCTTACCGCTGGTGAAATTCCAAGAGGAGGAAATGAAGGAGTGAGAATGCAATTGATTCCAAAGGAAAGTGAAGGTGAAGGAAGAAGAGAACGGAAAGAAGAAATGAGGAAAGAGGAAGAAGAAGAGAGTACCGAGGGAATAGATACTGACTATGATGTTAGTCTTGAGGGAGACGAATCGTTTGGTGAGACGTCTCCCAAAGGCACAATGTTTCCTTCCTCACTTCACCTGAAATGTGTTGTTATCAAATCTCCTTCAAAAGCTATATAAATAAGCATATCACCAATAACCGATTGGGCTTCTCTAGCCGAATCATTAGGAGACATCTTTATCTCTTTGGGTGGCTTTGATATTTCCATTGGCGATCTCCTTAAGGATGGCTCTTCGGGCTTCAGTTTCTTGCTTGGGGATATCCTATGTGAAGGTGGAGATACTCCATCTTTACTTACTTCTGAACAAGGACTGTAGAGTACTTAGGGAGGTCATCGGTAAACTACACTGCACTACGATCACAAACATACGTCCCTACATTCATTTACATTCCAAAATTCCAAAGCTTATACACTTTTTCTTCTTGTTTCAGGTACTATGGTAAGAGATAGATACAACAAACTCCAAAATGGCATTAGAGAATCGAGAGGATGGATTCCTAATCTTATTCGCCTCGTTCTAGGTCTCGGGGATGTCAAAAGACCAGCGAGGAGAGATTTCGACAAAATGAGAGAGAGAGGTGGATGAAAATTGCCAACCTGAATAGAGAGGAGGAAAAATAAAACCGAAGAGAAGCCGCCTTCTGCCTAAAGAAAGCGACATAAGGATTCGCACGATCGTTATGCCACTCTTGTGGTGCTCTTCTGCTGTGTTCTAGTCCCTAAATTCCTACATATGAGGAAACTTCAACTTCTTACTCCATAACTGTTGTGATGCCTCCTCACTCCAAAGACATCACTGTTCCTCTAACTCCTATCCCGGCTCCATAATTTCGTATGTAGTCTACTTCTTCGAACCTCTTCTTGCATGGGGTCATGGTTGACCATTGTATCCAAAACATAACAAAGAAAAAACCAAAACGGGATGTCCAGTGGATTCAGATGCTCATCGACCAAGGCTTTGAGTGGAAAAGCTCTTTCACGCCCTCTCTAAGGTCGATCGTATTAATCATATGAACATCAATCATTCGAATCAAAGAAAAAGACTTATGATAACCTCATCAACCAGTACAAAGGAGACTTGGAGAATATGAAGGTAGAGAGAGATGCTACTCTGGACTCTAAGGCTAAAGCTGACATCCTAGTGGAGGAGACGAGGAAGGCACGTACCAATGTTGAAATTTTGTTGATGGACCATAGAGGAAGAATGTAGCTGTTCCAAAGACAAAACCATAGAAGAACAGACTGTTGAAATCCAAAGGCTTCGTGCCAAAAACAAAAAACTTTGGACAAGCTGCTACTAGAGAAGATCGAAAAATTGGATATGGAGGTCAACTATTCCTTCACCGCACAAGAACTGAAAGATCTTAAAGAGAAAAAAGAAAAAGAGAGGAAAGAATTGAGCAATACTCTCCAACAATTCTTCGCCAATGTGATTCAGTTCAAGAATCTAAAATGGCCGGGGAGTACATATGCCGTTACTTTCGTTGATGCTTGGAAGGATGTGGCATCATTCAAAAGCAGTCGATGAAGGCCTCACCGAAGAAGAACTGATGGCCAAGTACCTCGACATAAGTGATATAATGAAACTTGAAGAGGGAAAGGCTGTCCTTACTGGTGAAGATGCTGCTGTTGTTGTTACTGTCGACGCTTCCATTGGCTCAAGTGCATCGGGCCGAACAGAATCACCAGCTCCAAAATCCCTGGAGCTTTCGATAGATATTCATGTGACTAAGATGTAGCCACCCCTAACGATTCTAGCATCAGCAGCAACTGCTTCTATTGAACCCTGTATTCCTATCTACATCGATCAGCCAATCTAGCACTAACCTAAAGAAGGTAAAATTTCCAAATCTCCTGCTTCACAATCAATTCTGGGCCTTGGTATATCTCTTGTTTCATTGGTTTTCAAGAACTCCATTTCTCGTTTGAATCCATCTCTAATCACTACCATTATGTTTATCGACTTGTAAGGTCATCCTCATCTTCCTCCTCCACTGCTGGCCACTCAAGGCCAAGGTCCTTCGGCAATCTTTATCGCGTCAACCTTCGTCTCCATGGGACATATCGCTTATGTTGCCACTTCTAGTTTTGATCTAAGGCCCAATTCTAAGAATATAGCAGCTCTAGAGAACCTACAGGACGTGTCCCTGTCCTTGGAGGAAGATGTTGCTATAACAAGTGTCATGGACCTGATCAATCAAATTACCATGGTGGAGAGAATCAAGATTGACCTTTCTAAGATTAAGATCAAGAACGATACTAGAACCGAAAAATCTATCAATAATATACCAACGGGCCCTTCTGCTAAACTTCCTCTTATCAAGTTGAAGCCCCTTAAGATCAAATCCACTAATGCTCCTGTCAGGAAAGCTGATGAGTCATATGCTACAACCGAAGGAGGGACTATCCAATCTCGAAGAGGGGAAAACCAAGGGCGGACGAAAGAATAAGAAGTTACATGGCAGTTCCAGTGGCAAGGGTAGCAAGAAAGGGAAGAAAAAATAGAAAATACTTGGGAGTGGCGGGTGAGATGGCTCTTTTTGTTGTACTTTTGTCTTCCTTTTTTGCTGTAAACAGGTTGTGTTGTTGCGAAATTAGCCCCAAGGATCTTCTTTATATACGAGCTTAAGTAATAAAGATCACTTTTATATTGTTATCGTTGTCCTGTTTTACTTTTTTGCACTTTTATATTCTGTACCTACTCATATACAACTGCCTGCATGTATAATATAACTGCGTGTGTCACAGTTTTCCTATATTATACATCTTTTTTTCCATGTACAGCTTTCATCCACTATAATTCTATGCATATAAATAGAATTGTCGCAATTGCTTTAATTATGTTCCATTAGTTAGCCTCATTTAGAGCCATTAAAGTGTATTGTTTTTACTAAACTTCATAGTTCTTCTTATTTATGTTAATTCCTTTGGCCATCAACGAGTTACTGATAATTCCTATTCTATAGTATTCCTTATTCTTTTAAGAACAACGATTCGAACGTCTAACCTTGATGACTCCAATCATGTCGGTAATCAGTTGTGGTCGAAATTTTGATCATACGAGGGGAATTACCTAATTGCCCCTAGCCCTATTATACTTTCGATGTCCTGATCCTAGACAAAAGGAATCCAGTAGTACCTGTTTTCGATGTTCGATGATTGTGCTTGCTTATACTTTGCCAAGCATGTCCTATTAGGTCATAAGCGCAGTCGTGAAGGTATTGACCATACATTAGTCCAAATATATGAGAATTATTACTTTTGGATGCCTATCTTCGGATAGCCATTCCTGGTCTCACTTAGTTCTAGGTGTTGACTGAGAGTATCTGCTAACCGTCTTCACCTAACCTTAGCCTAGCGCATCCTGCCAGGCTGCAAGCATGGTCGGTAGAATTTTATCCATGAACCATTTTTTTCCTTCGAAGGCTTCCGCTTTGATTGTTTGATTCCAAGCATTCCTTTGTGACATTGCCTAACTCCAAGAAATAGCCAAAACCTGAAGGTTGAGGCTGAATTATCCGATCGACCTTTATATGGTCTTTCCTTCTTAACGTTCCTATCTTTGGGCAATGGAAAATAACTGAAGGACGGGGTTGGATTATCTGATCAACACCTATGTTTAGTCTCATTGGTCCTAATCCTGGACCAATAGAGTCAGTGCATGGAGGAAAAATTATCTGATCGACCTCTAAAATCATACTCCCCAACCCTAATCCTGGGCTGAAGGAGGTATTACCATTTCAAGATTTTGGAATAATAGAGTTGAATTATCCGATCGACCATTGTGATTTCCTTCCCTAGTCTTAATCCTGGACCAAAGGAGTTAGTACTTTCTCCAAACACCTCGGTATACATAGCTGAATCATCCGATCGATCCTTGAAATTATACTTCTTAACCTTGATCTTGAGCTAGGGTGACCTGTTCTTGACTATACAACTAATTGCGTAGCACAAAATTTTCCATCGATTTAAGAAGCTAATAGTATTTATAAACAAAAAAACATGGCAAGTCATGCCTTATTACATTTCCTGCAGAACCCTTGGGTGGATTATTTGCAAAAATAAATTAAATAAAACTAAACATAATAGTGTAGCGGCAAATTATTGTTTCATGCCCGTGAAACCGAGGTTCCATCAAAAGTAGCCAGCATGAATGCTTCATCTCCAAGATTTTGTTCGATTGCATAAGGACCTTCCTAATTTGGATCGAGGTCACTCATACCTGGGAGAACACATTTCAAAATGAGACCTCCTACCTCAAAATTACGGTTGTGGACCTTGTGCCAAAGTGCTATGCCACTTTTTTCTGGTGAGCAGCTACCCTCAATTTGGCTTCATCCCTTTTCTCATCAAACAAATCAAGGGACTCAAGAAATAGTTACTTGTTTATCTTTGGATCATAAAAACTTTTACAATGAGAAGGGACCTCCAATTTTATTGGTATCACAGCCTCTGATCCGTATGCCAAAGCGAACGATGTATGTCCAGTCATGGACTTATGAGTCGTCCTATAAGCCCATAATGCTAGTGTAAGCTCATTGACCGAGTTGCTTTTAGCTTTTGTTAACCATTTCTTCAAGGTGGACTTGATGATTTTATTCACAGCATCCACTTGCCCGTTTACATGTGGATGTGCTACCGCAAAAAAGCTTTTGTAGATCCTGTATTGGATGTAGAAATCCTTGAACTTAGCACTTTCAAACTAAGTTCCACTTTCTATTATAATCTTCCGAAGCATTCCGAACCTACAAATGATTTTCTTCATCATGAAGTTGATTATCTTTTTCATAGTGAACATGGCAAGCAATTCCACTTCGACCCAACTTTGTGAAGTAATCCTTTGTAACTGTTACATACTTGGCTCTTCCTTTTGTTATTGGTAACACTCCGACAATATCAATTCGCCAAATCATAAATGACTACCGGACTACCATTTGTACAACCTCTGTAGTTGAGATCCTTAGTATCTTCGTAAATCTCTGGCAACGATCGCACATTTGGTACGATTAGCCACATCTTGATTTATTATTTGCCAGAAATATCTATAGCGAAGTACCTTTTTCAATAAAATATGCCCCGCGATGTGGTAACCACAGCTACCCTCATGGATTTGCATGATGATTTTCCTAGCCTCATCCTTGGTCACACATCGAAGTAAAGAGGTAGAGAATCCTCTTTTATACAACACTCCTTGTTGCATCATGAACCAAGGTGCTTCTTAAAGGAGCTTATTCCCTTCGTTCCTATCTCTTAGGAGAGTTCCCTTGAGTAAATAATCCCTGATCAGAGTCATCCACAACTCTTCCTCCTCTATAGTCTCCAAAATCCACTTGATATCCATTTAATAGATACTTGGAGCCTTCAAAACCTCCACGGGAACAAAACCCATCACCAATGCTTTCCCGGAACTAGCCAATTTAGCTAATGAATCAGCCTTTGCATTCTCCTATCTAGGGATGTGCGTAACCGTTAATGGCCTTTGTCATCCAACAATTCCAGTGCTTTCATTAGGCAAGGGAAAGTCATAAACCCTTAGCATGATACTCTCTTAATTAGCAAACCACCAGCTGGGAATCAATGAATATACACAGCATCCTTATCCCCAGTTCGTTCGCTATCCTTAGTCCCGCTGTTAATGCCGCGTACTTAACCTCATTGTTAGTTGTAAGAAATTCCAACTTAGATGCATAACAAGTTGAGACCCTTCGGAACTTACAAGCACTACTCCTGCACCTGAATTATGTTCGTTTGAAGCTCCATCCATAAACAACTTCCAATGGGAAAATGTGACCATATTATATTCCTCTTCACCATCCCACGTTGTAAAATCAACTATGAGATCTGCCAACACCTGCCCATTTATCGCTCTTCTTGGGTGGTAGCTAATATTGTGTTGGCTCAACACTCTGTTCCATTTCAGCAACCTCCCCAAAGTTTTGGGTTAGTATAACACCTCCTTCATGGGCTAATCTGTCAGCACTTTATCAGATAAACCTGAAAGTATGACCGCAACTTTATCAATGCATTCAACAAGCAATATGCGAGTTTCTCCAACCTCGGGTAGTTCTTTTCAGCCCGAGTAAATTGCTCGTTGATATAGTAAACCGACCTTTGAATCCTTGCCTTCTCATATACTAATTTTGCACTTAGTGCATGAGGAGACACTGCCAAATAAACAAACAAAACCTCTCTGTTCAATGGTTTGGATAGAACCAACGTAGTCTTCGTGTGCCGCAATAACTCCTCGTAGGTGTCTTGATAGTCTTAATTCCATTTAATGCTCTTCTTTCCATTTTCAAGGGTGTTGAAGAAAGGTATGCATTTATATGTTGCCCTTGAGATGGACAGGCTCAAGGTCGTAACCTTCCCATGTAAGCTTTGCAATTCCTTTTTCGTGGTTGGGCCCTACATTTATCAACGCATCTATCTATACTGGATTGGCATCAATGCCGCTCGCATTCAAGATAAACCATAGAAATTTTCCCAATTCAACTCTAGAAGAACATTTCAACAGATTTACCTTCATTCCATACTATCACAAAAATTCAAACATCTCCGAAAGATTGTCCAAGTAGTTCTGCGATAGCCATAACTTCTCAAGCATATAATCTGCATATACTTCCATCGTCCGCCCAATATGATCCCTGAACATTGAATTTACCAATTTTTGATACATCGCTCCATTATTCTTTAAACACAACGGCATTACTTGATAAAAGTACAATCCCAAATCCATTACAAAACTAATATTCCCTTGATCCGATATATGCACCGGTATATGCATCGGTATCTGATTATAGCCTGAATAAGCATCCATTAATGAGAGAAACTCATGTCCTGCAATCTCATCTACCAGTTGGTCGATCCTAGGGAAGGGAAAGCTATCCTTTATGTATGCTTTATTCAAATCAGAATAATCGATAAATGTCTGCCACTTTTTATTTGATTTCCTGAACAACATAGGGTTTGATACCATTTCAAGTACAAAGCATCGCAGATAAAGCCATTTGTCGTCAACATATCCACATTCACCTATAGCGCAATAGATCGCTCTGGACCCAAACTACGCCTCTTTTGTTTTATGGTTGGGAACCTTGGATCCACATTCAATGCATGATATGCTACCTCCAGCGTCCCCCACATATTCGAATGCATCTAAGCAAATAAGTCCAAATTACCTCTAAGGAAACTAACCAATTCCTTCCTTAGTCTAATACCGTACTGAGATCCAATCTTTAGAGTCTAGGAAGGATCGTCCATATCGATTATAACACCAATCATCGGTTAGACTGGTGCCGCTCCCACTTTCTCTGACTAATTCCTATGATCCATAGACTTATCAAACCAACTGTGGTTCCCGAGCAAGGACTTAGGCTTTAATTGCCATGCTTGCAGATTTCAAATGTAGAGAGTCTTCTCTACATTCTGGGCTTTCTCCCGTCATTTCACTTCCCTTAGCTCGATGACATAACACTCCCTTACCGTGCTTTGGTCTTCCATTATCGGTCTATCCCCATTCTCCATGGGGAACATCATCATTAAGCACCAAGGAGCCAATGCTATTCTAAAATCAGCCTAAGCCGCTTGGCCCAAAAGGATATTATACTTTGAATACTTGCTTATTATAATAAACGTTTGGATTCACAAAGCCTTACGATCTCCATAACCCAACTTAACCAATAATTCAATCATCCCAGTTAGTTGGTTTGCCTCATCTGTAAATCCTTGAATTTTGGTTTTACAAGCGTTAGCATCCTTCATGCTAATTTTAATCTGGTCAAACATTCTCCTGAATAGAATGTTCGCAAATCTTTCGCTATACACCAGGAACCGACGTACCATTGTTGTCTCAATAACAACCGTTATCACAATTAGGTTGAAAGTTGGCGCTTCGACTCCATCAGAATCTCTATTCTTAAACACTATATCATCCGTCACCATCCTTTGTTGCTTAGCCGGAACTACATCTTATATGGCAAAGCAAATTTCCTTTGGTGTGTGCTTTAATGAGCTCGTGTACCGTTCCATTTCCTTTGGATTTTCTTCACTGAATGAGGTCCTCCGTTATCATATTGATAACTAACCTTCCATCAGTGGTCTAGATCACTGTCTGCTAGGTCCAGACTAGTTCCCTTAGGTAGGTAGTCCTTAGAGCCTTTCATTATGACTATTATCATGCAGCTCTCATATATACTACTGAAGCTTTTTCGCCCTAATTGGTACTTCGATGAAGTCCCTTAAATGTCGGCACTCGTTTGTGTTGTTTCCATGAGTTTCAGGGAAACAATAGACTTTCCTAAGCGCCTTTTCTCCTCGATCGCCTCTCTCGTAGGTGGCCTTTTATATCATTCTATTCCTTACATAGCGAGGTATATATTCTCCAGCGTATCATTCAGAGGTGCATATTACTCAAGATTCATATTCCTCAGGCGCTTCTTGGTTAAATTCTGTCTACCACCAAGGCCCTGATTCCTTTTCTTTTGATTATTTGAATTTCCAAAATGAACTGCCACATTACCAAAACTTTCTCCTGACTTTTAATCGCCATGTTTCTCTGGATTACTTCTTTGGGTGTCCACCATTAATTTGTCCAGCTACCTGATTTGCTTCCTTCGAATGCAAGAACTAATTGGCCTTCCAGTGGTACTCCTCCTAGTCATTGGTTGTTTTTATCTTCAACCACTTACCAAAGTTCATGCCCGGATGTATGACTCGGACCAAAGGTATAAACACCAAACCCTCCGTCGGATCACTCATTACAATGACCATGAAGTTAAATTGATTCAAGAAACCCTTTAGTGACTCCTTAGGTCCTTGAGAAAGGCTTAACAAGCACATCATGTCCTTGTGCTGAGCAGCATCGATTCGGAATCGCTCCATGAATTTCTTACCCAACTCATCAAATGTCGATATGGATCTCGGCACGAGCCGAGTAAACCACATTGACGCAACACCTTCCAAGAGAATGGAGAAACACCTACATTGTACCATATTCATTACCTTAGCACCATCCATGTGCCATTCATACTTAAACAAATGCAACTTAGAATCGGTGGTCCTATTATACATGTCATCATCAACATCGTAAACCTCTTCGAATACTTCTCCCTTAGAATGTTCTCCATAACAGAGTTTTGCTTGGCATGGAACCTCGTTCCTCATTTTTTTCCCATTTATTCTCTTTTACTAACCACTTAACCATGTTTATTATATATTCCTAACTTTCTTGGAACTATGAAGGTCTACTATTAGGAGCTGCACGAAGTGTTTAACTCTACAAATAGTTTCGGTTTGCCCATTGACGTCTAGATTCTCCAATCGTTCGGAGAACCACTCCTTCGTGTCTTTTCTATCTCCTAGCTGGCTCCATAGTAGTTGTTTGCATACCAGCATGAAGAATATCAACATAAAGCTCATAATCATCACCGTATTGCTATAGATCACACTCTCAATCAGACAAGTCCACAGCTTCAACTCCTTGTCCCCTCCAAAGTGCCTAAATTCTTCTCGGTACCGACCTGATTCCAATCGGTACCAGTTGAATTCTTTTGGGGGGAAATCCATGACTTCCTCTAGTAACTAATGCTATCCAGTCGCCCTTTCCTTTTGTTTATGTTTTCCGTCTTGCTTATTTTGGCCAGAAATAGATGAGTTCTCTTCTTCAGCTCCGATAGGTGGAACTTCCCTTCTTCTCCTACTGGTTCTCTTCAGCTGATGTCAACAGAGCTATGCTAGCATCTATCTTCTCCATTAGAACCTTCTGACAGTCAATCATCCTCTATTTCAATTCTTGCAATATTTTTTCAAATCCCACTCTAGTAACTATCTCCTGAGGAGTAGATGATCCTGGCAACACCTACTTGTTGCTAGCCTCCATGTGATGGGTATTTCTTCCATCTCCATCCACTACTCCTGACGATCTTACATATCTCCTAGGTGGAATTGATTCCAATATGTTTATTCCTCAAATCCTTAATGAAAATCTTTTGGATCTAACATCTGGACACTCCAGCCAAAAATAGAATGCTAGATTTGCGCTTGAGAATCTCTTTTCTCGGTGAAAGCAACAAAATGTTGATACCAAAAGTGGCACGACACCCAATTTCTTATAGAATTATAGGAATATAGCAGAGAATATATGAAAAATAGTTGGAACAATAAGTTTGTAAGGTGGTTCGGCAATCTCTTGCTTACATCTAATGTAGCAGTTATCGATTATGGACTTTAGAGTCACTAGAACAAAGATGTTACTTATCTAAAGGACTAGAACATCAAATAGTAGCTTACTTAGTGAATTTAATAAAGGAGAGATAGAAGACGAAGAAGATAATGAGCCTAGAAAATGAAAGTGCGGTGTGAATCGTGTAATATAGATATATGATAATGCAGAGTATACTAATGATAATAATATTGTAAATAGTGCGGAATAAAAAGCAGTATAGTAAAATGACACCGGAGATTTTTATACTGGTTCGGAGCACCGTCCTAGGTCCAGTCCCAGACTCCTTTTGGAATTTCACTAAAACAACAACCCTCACTTAACCCGAAGGAACAGGTCTATACAACCTTTAGCATCTGAACAAAGACCTGAGCAACCGAACAAGATTTCGCCTCAACAGCCGAAGAGGACTTCACTCGCCTGAGCACCCGAACAGGACTTTAACAATTACAGAAAATAGTTTTGACTTATGTGTTCTGATAACATGGATTTGTCACTTGTAGTAAACCCTTCCTATAATCTTCTCCTCGATTATAAATGTTTGCATTTGAAGTATATGAAGAATAGAAAGGTATAATATTGCTTTTATGCAGAATAATTGAGAGTATAATAGCAAATAGATTACAAAAAGTTAGATCAGAGAATAAGAGAAATTGATTGTAATTCAATAAGTTGAAATAAAGTTGGAGTTTGTATTTATAATAGTTAGAAAGCTACGATTATTGGTGAAGAGTTTCGATCGAAGTGTTGCATCCGAATCTTTTCGTTAAAGGTTCGCAACTCTTTACAAAAGTCGTGTCCTTTCAAAAATATGGCTGTTATAGAAATTCAGTCGACTGGGATTTAGGGTCAGTCGACTGAAAATTCAAATGAATTTAAATTTTTAAAATCATATATACGTGCACTGTGCATATTGCACTTTTTCTCCAGTGTCAGTCAACTGGCAAACAGGGTCAGTCGACTGACCTGGTGAATTTTGTACAATAAACACAGTTCACATATATATATATATAACTTTCCAACTTTTATAATCCAATTATATGCTTATATATATAATATTTCTAAATAGAGTGATAGAAAATATATAAACTAATATATATACTTAACCGAGGAGAGATTTTAACAGTATTGACCTAAGACTCAAAAATCAAATAATAATAATAAAATTAATGCAACGGTTTTGAAGTCTCGTCTCCTTGTAGTATATATTCTCTTTTTGTCGTAGCAGTCGTCAAATATGTATGTTAAATATTTAAATATTGTTGCTATCATCTACACTGGAGAAAAAGTGCAATATCCACAGTGCATATATATATGAATTTAAAAATTTAAATTCGTTTGAATATTCAGTCGACTGACCCTGAAGCCCAGTCGACTGAATTTCTATTACAACCATATTTTTGAAAGGACACGACTTTTGTAAAGAGTTGCGAACCTTTAACGAAAAGATTCGGATGCAACACTTCGGTCGAAACTCTTCACCAATAGTCGTAGCTTTCTAACTATTATAAATACAAACTCCAACTTCATTTTAACTTACTGAATTACAATCGATTTCTCTTATTCACTTATCTAACTTTCTAAAATCTGTTTGCTATTATACTCTCAATTATTCTGCATAAAGTAATACTATACCTTTCTATTCTTCATATACTTCATATACAAACATTTATACTCGAAGAGAAGATTATAGGAAGGGTGTACTACAAGTGAAAAATCTGTGTTATCAGAACACATAAGTCAAAACTATTTTCTGTAATTGTTGAAGTCCTGTTCTATTGCTCAGGCAAGTGAAATCCTCTTCGGCTGTTGAGGCGAAATCATGTTTTGCTGCTCAGGTCCCTGTTCGGCTGCTCGGGGTTGTATAGACCTGTTCCTCCGGGTTAAGTGAGGGTTGTTGTTTTAGTGAAATTCAAAAAGGAGTCTGGGACTGGACGTAGGATGGTGCTCCGAACCAGTATAAAAATTTCTGGTGTCATTTTACTATACTACTTTTTATTCCGCACTATTTAAGTATTATTATCATTAGTACACTCTGCATTATCATATATCCATATTACACGATCCACACTGCACTTTCATTTGGTATCAGAGCAAGGTCATCATATAACCGTAACACAGTTATCTGTTATTCTATTGATATGGACACTAACACCAGCACTAGCATTAACGCTAGCTTTGTTGAAGGAATATCCACTGCACGTCCACCACTATTTAATGGCATGAATTATAACAATTGGTACACACGAATGAGAACATATATGCAAGAAAATAGTTTTGAATCATGGAATATAACTCAGACAGAATATACTATTCCTACTGAAGAATATTCCACTTGGTCAAATACATAGAAATTAGATGCTATAGCTAATGCAAAAGCCATGAATATGTTGTTTTGTGCTTTAAATAAAAATGAGTTTAATCGTGTTAGCATGTGTAATACTACATATGAAATATGGTGTACACTCAAAATCACACATGAAGGAACCAACAAGGTTAAACAAAGCAAAATATTCATGCTCAAGAGTCAGTTTCAAAACTTTAGAATGAAAGAAAATGAATCCATAAATGACATGTATTCAAGATTTCAAGATATCTATCATTCATTAGTAGGATTAGGAGAAAAATATTCAGATTTTAATATCGTATCCAAAAGCCTTAATTCTTTAACGGATGAATGGGAAAGAAAAGTTCTCGCTATTGGAGAAGCGAACGATATTTCCAAAATAACTCCAGAAGAATTAATAGGAAATCTAATGTCTTATGAAGTGAATTTGTAGGCAAAAAGAGCTTAGGCTCAAGATAAAAAGAATATAGCATTTCATGCAGAATAAGAAGAATCAGACTCAGACAAAGACGATCTAGCTTTTATTGCAAAGGACTTCAAGAAATTCTTGAAATATAGAAAAGGAAACAGAAATAATAGCAAGAGAAGCTCAACTAGTAATAAATCACCGTCTTTATCAGTTACGGAATGTTATAACTATCATAAAAAGGGGCATATGCAGAAAGACTGTCCAGATTAAAGGAAAGAACATCGAAATAAACGAAAGGACAAATTCAAAAGAAAAGCCTTTTCAGTCACATGGGATGATTCAGATTCCTCATCATCTTCTTCGAAACGCGAAAGTGAAAATGAACAAGCTAACGTATGTTTTATGGCTAAAGCTAATGAGGTTAGTGACTTTACTTTTGATGATATGATAGAAATAAACTCTGAATTATTAGATACTTTAAAAAGTCTTAAAAGAAAATATAAAGAAGCTGTACAAAATCAGAAAAAGGCAGAATTCGAAAGAGATATGCATAAAGATGAGAAGAAAATATTGGAAGAAGAACTTGAGAAAACTCAAGAAACTCTCTCTAATGTTAATTCTCAACTTAAATTATCGAGTCAAGAAATTGAAACTCAAAAAGAAAAGAATGATGGTCTTGTTTTTGAAAATCATGTTTTAAAAACTAATATTAAAATGGTAGAATTAGAAAATTCAAGTCTAAAGACTAAACTAGATGGAATCACTAAAATATTTCAAATTTTAATGAAGGCAGAGAAAATTTATCTAGAATTATTGAGAATTCACAATCTGCTAATAATAAACGTGATTTAGGATATAACAAGAAAATTAAAAAGTCAAAAACTAGTAATTTAAACAAAGTTAAATCTAATAAAACATCCACAACTTTAAATAGACCAGTTGCTAAGACCATACGTATATGGATACCTAAAACTAATAACAAACTAATAAGAAAGAAATATATTAGTTCGTTCAAAGAAGATGTTCATAATGATAAAAATTATAATTATAAAAGGAATACTAAACCCTCTTGGGTTTGGTTTCCTAAGACCTAACTCTTAGGACCCTATTAAAAAGGTGGGTACCAACGATATCTCATATTTTTTGTAGGTTCCACTCAAGAAAAGAGGAAAATGGATACTCGACAGTAGTTGCTCAAAAGATATGACAGGAGATAAGGACATACTGATAAATATTACATACTCAGATGGAGGTTCTGTCACTTTTGGAGACAATTCCAAGAGATATATCATCGGTAAAGGCGATGTGAGTAATTACGATACATCTAATTTACCTCTTATTAAAAATGTTTTATTAGTTAAGAATTTAAAACATAACTTATTAAGTATAAGTCAGTTATGCAATAAAGGATTTAAAATATCATTTTTTGAAAATAAGTGTAGTATTCTCGATCAGAATCAAAATCTTATTTTCGAAGGAAATAGATATAAAAATATTTACGTTTTAAATATGAAAATTAATCATAACTCAGATTTATGTTTAATTGCTAAAGAAAATGATCCATGGATATGGCACAAATGATTTTGTCATATCAATTTCAAAAATATAAACAAAATTTCTAAAAATAATCTTGTAAATGGATTACCTAATATGAATTTTAAAGTCAATGATATATGTGACTCGTGTCAATTAGGAAAACTAACTAAATCCTTGTTTAAATCTAAGAAAGTTATCTCAACATTACAACCGCTCGAATTACTTCATATGGATTTATTTGGCCCTACCCAAATTCAATCTATAAATCATAATAAATACGTATTTGTAATAATTGATGATTTTTCTAGATATACATGGACTATTTTTATGAAAAACAAAAGTGATACCTTTGAAAATTTTAAAAATGTTGTTAAACAAATTCAAAATTTAAAAGGCATTAAAATTAAAAATATTAGAAGTGATCACGGAGGTGAATTTGAAAATATACAATTTGATAACTATTGTAAAAAGAAAGGAATATTTCATAATTTTTCATTTCTTAGAACTCCACAACAAAATGGAGTTGCAGAACGAAAGAATCGAACTCTACAAGAATGTGCAAGAACTTTACTAAATGAAAGCACGTTACCAAAACAATTTTGGGCAGCAGATGTTGCAACTGCTTGTTATGTTTTCATGTTTCTATTAGACCTTTCGCCAGAAATACTCCTTCTGAACTTTTTAACAGTAGAAAACCAAACATATCTTATTTTAGAATATTTGGATCAAAATGCTTTATATTAAATACTAAAGATCAGCTTGGCAAATTCGATTCAAAATGTGATGAAGGAATATTTCTTGGATATTCGAATCGAAGCAAAGCTTATCGAATTTTTAATAAACGAACAAATACTATCGAAGAGTCACTCCATGTATCTTTTGATGAAAATGCTAAAACTGCTTCTACTACAATTAATGACAATGACTTACTTAATAAACCAAAAACAATTATAAACAATTCGAACGACGATAATGATATCATTTTATCTAGAGAAGATGAAAACATTGTTTATAATTTAGAAAATAGAAATACTACTAATACGATAAGATCTCCTCGAAGAATTTTACGAAATCATCCTGCAGAAAATATAATTGGAGAAATACATTCGAACATTCGAACTAGAAGTCAATTTAATTTAATGAGTAATGTAGCCTTTATCTCTACTATAGAACCTAAAAATACTAAAGATGCATCATCCGATGAAAATTGGATTATCACTATGGAAGGAGAATTAAATCAGTTTGAACAAAACGAAGTTTGGAAACTAGTACCTAGACCGACCGATCGGACGGTTATAGGAACTAAATGGGTTTATAAAAATAAAGTAGACGAATTAGGAAATATAAATAGAAATAAAGCAAGACTAGTAGCACAAGGATATAACATAGAAGAAGGAATAGACTACAAAGAAACATTTGCTCCGGTTGCTAGACTAGAAGCAATACAAATCTTATTGGCATACGCATATTTTAATAATTTTAAACTTTATCAAATGGATGTTAAAAGTGCATTTTTAAATGGTTATATTAAAGAAAATGTTTATGTTGAACAACCTCCTTTATTTATTCATGAAAAATATCCAGATCATGTATATAAACTTAAGAAAGCTTTATATGGATTAAAACAAGCACCACGTGCTTGGTATGAACATCTTAAAAGCTATTTAATTAATTCTGGATTCGAAATAGGAAAATAGATCAAACACTATTTATAAAACGATCTAAAAATGATATATTAATAGTTCAAATATATGTCGATGACATTATATTTGGCTCAGCTTATAATGAATTATGTAAAGAATTTTCTAAAATAATGACTAGAGAATTTGAAATGTCCCATATGGGAGAATTATCATATTTTCTAGGTCTACAAATTAAACAAGTTTCAAATGGAATATTTATTAATCAAGAAAATACTGTAATAATCTTATTAAACGTTTTGTAATGGAAAACACTTCGGCCAAACCAACTCCTATAAGCACAATAACACATCTTGATAAAGATGAAAAGGGCAAAAGTGTAGATCAAAAATTATATCGTAGTATGATAGGATCACTACTATATTTAACAGCAAGTAGACCAGATATCATGATGAGTGTATGCTTATGCGCTCGATTTCAAGCAGACCCGAAAGAATCACATCTACGTGCGGTAAAACGAATACTACATTATCTTAGTAAAACTACAAATTTTGGACTTCTTTATCCAAAAGAATGTTCCTTCGAATTTGTATCATATAGTGATGTTGATTTTGGAGGATTACGAACAGATAGAAAAAGTACAAGTGGTATGTGTCACTTCATTAGTAAATCATTAATATCTTGGTTTAGTAAGAAACAAAACTGTGTCTCTCTATCAACTTGTGAATCAGAATATATTTCTACAGCATTAGCTTGCACACAAGCAATTTATATGCAATAGACACTTAAAGATTTTGGAATCAACTTATCAAAATCAACAATTTACTGCGATAATTCTAGTGCAATAAATTTATCTAAAAATCCAGTAAATCACTCGAGAACTAAACATATAGATATTAGACGTCACTTTTTACGTGATAATATAGAAAAAGATATAATAAACCATCTGAAAATCAGTTAGCCGATATTTTTACTAAACCACTATTAGAGAATATATTTATAAAATTGCAACGTGAGCTCGGTATAATTTTAAGTAAGGATGTATAAATAAAAATTTAATTTTTTTAAATTAAAAAGTCAAAAATAATTTTTTTTTCAGAAATTCGAAATTCTGACCATGCAGAGACTTGAATTTGTGACCTGTTGTGAATAACCCTAGTGTCTTAACCACCTGAGCTATTAATATTTTCTATTCTAGTCTCTTATGGCCATCTTATTGAATAGTTACATGTATTTTATACTACTGTATATGTCACAAATATCTTTACACTGCTATATTTGTGTATTATTAATTTCATACATATTCTAACTGATCAGATTAACCTCAGCCAACAAAAATCCACTGACTCTACATACATTTAGCCTAGAATTAATATAATCCATCAATTCAAATCATATTTTCTCTAAAACTACAACTATAAATAGTTACATTTTTCTATTCCTATGCACTCAAAAACAATACATTACTCGATTCTCTGAAATAAATAATCAATCACCAGTAGCCTTTGCAACAATGTCAACATCATCTACTACCGATTTATCGAAATCCTTGCCACACCCAACTCCCCAAAAAACCAGGCTACAAAGGTTCGCCATCATCAGTTTACCATACCGTATGCATGCCAGAAAAGAAAAAAGGAAAAAAGACCGTTGATATCTCACCAAACATAAAACAAAAGATCGACGATCTCCATCATTATCAACATGAGTCTCTAATGCTTCAACGGGAGATGTATTATGAGCAGAAAATTAACTCAAGACGTATATGTATAATCGAACATATAGCAATGAAAATCTGCAGGGCATCGTCACATCCGAGATACGAAAATGCCGTTTCACCGATCCGACGTCCTTCAACTTCGTCTCCTCCGCGACCTCCATACTCACCAAATTCATGGGATCGCAACGAAGCTTCGAACGTTCGTCATAAACAGCTGAAAGAATTCAAGACACCAAGTCCAAAGAAATAATCATAGTGTTTAATAATTTCTTTCCTTGTTTGCTTAATAATTTTTTTACCAATGTATACGTTTATATATATCTGAAATAAAATTATTTCCCGCCCAATAAACAAACAATTTAAATATAAAAACTATTCACATTTAACTACAAAATAAAGTTAGATTTATAGAATAAATAAAATATAAACATTTCATAAATAAAACAATTTACTATGAAAAATAATACAGGTCAGTCGACTGGACTCGCCAATCAGTCGACTGACACTGCATAATTTTGAAAATAAATACACGGCCAGTCGACTGATGCAGGCCCTCAGTCGACTGGTTCAGAAGGTTGAAAATAATCAACCTTCAGCTTCAATCGATTGAAGTTTTACATCAGTCGACTAACGCTGTAACGAGACCAAAAATTACATAGGGCCAGTCGACTGATGCAGGCCCTCGGTCGACTGGTCCAGAAGGTCGAAAAATCACAACCTTCAGCTTCAGTCGACTGAAGGCCTACACCAATCGACTGAGCCATAGATCTGAAAGGCTTTTAACCTTTCCACCTACCCTTTTACCCTTCTTTATTTATCACTTTACCTTCTCTCCTCCTTCATAATTCAGTTTTTCAAACTAATCAAAACTCTAAGTTCTCCTAAAATCAAAATTTTCTCCTCCAAATCAAAATTAAATGGAACCAAAACGAAAAGGCCAAGCCTCCTCCTCGTCTCAACCACCTTCTAATGAACAAATTCGGCGGTGGCTATTTGACGACACCGCAATGAAGTGATGGAGACGGATGCAAGATTCTAGAATATTCGAAGGTTCATTCGTCAACTTCCCTGATTTTTCACCTTATCATATTCAAGAATTAGCCCACCGTAGCATTTAGAGTCGTTAATTGATATCAATGACAATAAACGCAAAATTAACCAATTTATGGTTAAATTGTTCTATGCTAATCTCAACTTGGGTCATCAAGATGTTTCGAATCAAGAAGACTGCATATGGATCTATGGTAAGCCCGTCTTCTTTTCCTTAGATCGTATGGCTCATATACTAAAAACAAAAAATGATGGAGTTGAGTTATCTACTATTGATGTTGATTTGGTTGTTAGAGATCGCATAAGCCATTTATTTCTTGAAGACGATATGCGTCAATTAAAGTCAGTGTCTTTACGACCAAAGGCACGAATAGTTCATCGTGCCTTAATGAAAACCGTAACTCCTAGAACCGGGAGTTATGAACTCGTCTATGAGCATAATTTTAGAGCCTTGTATGCAATTTTTGGAAACATCAAAATCAATTGGCTTCGTTTAATACTTGAAGACTTTTTAAGCTTTAACAAAGGAAAGATGAATATAATTTATCACGGAGAATATATTATGCGTCTTCTCAAAGATTGTGAAGTTCCGGAACTGGATTCACCAATTTCTACATTTGGATGCTTAAATGCTTGGACATTAGCTTTAATGAAGTTACCGGTTGCCCGACCCCCTCTTATAGTTTCCTTTGAAGAATGGACACAAAGGCAAACGTCTCAAGTCCAACCACAACAAGGAGAGTCTTCTCACCAACCATCTCGTCAAACATTAACTCGATATCAACAAGAAGAAAATACAATTCCGGATGAAGGTCTTCAACCACGTGCGGCCATCAACATCATGTGCCGTAATCAACAAATCCTTCAATCAAACATTCAAAAAGTTGATAAGAAGCTCGATAAAGTCAAAAGATTTTTCACAAAATTATGGCAAGCTATATCATGCTCTTCCAATACATCTACATCTACTATATGTGATATAGGTAAGCAACCCGTATTTACATGGTCTTCTTCTTCTTCTTTTAGGGACGATCAAGCTAGTAGTGATGAAGGAGATGATGGTAATAAAGGAGATGGTGGTAGGGGTAAGGGTCCGATGGTGTAAGATGTTTATTTTTTCTTTTGATTCAAGACATTTGTTTTAATTAATATGGCTTGTAGTTAAATGGCCATTCTAGTCTATTTGCTTTTAAAACACTATTGTCTATGGATATTAAATGTGTGGATGTTTGTTCTTCATTTTATTTCATATTATCTCTCACATTATTATATCATATTACTTATTCCTTTTTGTCGATGACAAAGGGGGAGAAATATTTAAATATTGTTGCTACTAATAAAAATGTAGGATATAGAGCGTCAGAGATTTAAGGGAAGTAAGTAATTATGTTGTTTTATATACAGTCGAAATCTCTATTTATTCATAGGTTGTCATCAATCAAAAAGGAGAAGAATGTTGAGACTTGGTTTTGATTCATGACACAAAGCTATCATCTACAACATACAGATTAGATGACCGCTACGACAAAAAGAGAATATATACTACAAGGAGACAAGACTTCAAAACCGGTGCATCAATTTTATTATTATTTGATTTTGAGTCTTAGGTAAATACTGTTAATATCTCTCCCCGGTTAAGTATATATTAGCTTATATATTTTCTATCACTCTATTTACAAATGCTATATATATATATATAAACATATAATTGGATTATAAATGTTGGAAATTTATATGTATATATTTGTGTGTGTATGCGTGAACTGTGCTTATTGCACAAAATTCACCAGGTCAGTCGACTGACCCTGTTTTCCAGTCAACTGACACTGGAGAAAAAGTGCAATATGCACAGTGCACGTATATATGAATTTAAAATTTAAAATTCGTTTGAATACTCAGTCTACTGACCCTGAATCCCAGTCGACTAAATTTCTATAACAGCCATATTTTGAAAGGACACGACTTTTGTGAAGAGTTGCAAACCTTTAACGAAAAGATTCGGATGCAACACTTCGATCGAAACTCTTCACCAATAGTCGTAGCTTTCTAACTATTATAAATACAAAAAACTTACTGAATTACAATCGATTTCTCTTATTCTCTGATCTAACTTTCTGAAATCTATTTTCTATTATATGCTCAATTATTCTGCATAAAAGCAATACTATACCTTTCTATTCTTCATATACTTCAAATACAAACATTTATACTCGAGGAGAAGATTATAGGAAGGGTGTACTATAAGTGACAAATCCGTGTTTTCAGAACACATAAGTCAAAACTATTTTCTGTAATTGTTGAAGTCATGTTCTGCTGCTCAAGCGAGTGAAGTCCTTTTCGGCTGTTGAGGCGAAATCCTGTTCCGTTGCTCAGGTCCCAGTTCGGCTGCTCAGGGTTGTGTAGACCTGTTCCTCCGGGTTAATTGAGGGTTGTTGTTTTAGTGAAATTCCAGAAGGAGTCTGGGACTGGATGTAGGACGGTGCTCCGGACCAGTATAAAAATCTCTGGTGTCATTTTACTATACTGCTTTTTATTCCGTACTATTTACAATATTATTATCATTAGTATACTCTGCATTATCATATCCATATTACACGATCCATACCGCACTTTCAAAAAGTACTTCTCTTGTTGCTATAGGGTCTGTATTTATAGGAAAACCGTCTAGTAGAGCCGAAAGCCTACGAGATACCCAGTCTAGATCCAGATCGGAGAATGCATGGGGAAGATTAGGCCCGTCGAGCCATAAATTATACTCGATACCGACCAAAAGTGATCATTATCCACTTGAATTTTGGAGTAGGATTGTCCGCTTACTTCCCTCCTTTGGTCTTTGATCCTCCATCTATTGTGTTTCGAGCACTTCTCATTTGAGATTGTATTGTCTTCAAGAGGTTCAAATGTCATTTTTTGTCTGCTTTCTTTCAGAGAATCCTCTGAGTTGTTCATCTATTCCTTAAGAAAAGCACTCCATAATGTTTATACAAGCCATTACTCCTTGTATAAGAGCTTTGGAGGCTCATAGGGGGCTAAATGAGCGGTCGGTACCAAGTGGTAGAGCTCGGTTCTGAGTGGTTTTCTTTGTCCTAACTCCTTTATAACTCCTTGAGTTTATTCCTATTTCCCTTCTAAGAAAATTCCCAAGTCCGTAAATCGTTTTGTTCCCATGCCGACGTTCAGATCCTAATGAAAACCTGGTTAGTCAAAAAGCTGAATAACTCTTGCACCCTAGAGTATACTTTCGTTGAGAACAAAGCTTGCTCTGGAATAAGATGGGGTCCTCTTTATCAATAGGAATTATCATACATGCTATATTATTTGCAATATCACCCTTTATTTATGTAAATTATATATGGAGAATTACCGGATCTAAATTAAGATCACTAAGTGATAATTTAGAGTGTTCTCGAGTGTTTGTGAAATACTAGAGAATTATTTATAAAAGCAATGAACTCCTTACGAAGGAGTGCATGGACTTGAATTTCATATGTGATACTCAATATAGTATGATGTCAATTCTAAATTCACGTTCAAGCTTAAGTTAAGCACATTAAGTTGGAAACGTTTCAAATAATAAGTAGTAGCTGATTCAACCAAAAGCTAAGTACATCGCCTTGAATAGCACTACAATATAAGAAGTGGAAATAAATGCATAAATTTGTAACTAAACTAGGGAGATTTCAAATATTTAGAATCCCATGACAATGTTATATGATACCAATGTTGAAATATTGTTCATTAAACTTCCTAAACCTCACTAAAAGTTGAAAGACATAATCCAAAAGGTTATATATGATATAGGCAGCTTATCAACACCGGAGAGAGTTAATTGATAGAATAGATAGTTAAGACAAAATAACATACCCGTTCACTAAGAGATTGGCTCGATTAGTTTTGAGAAAACTGGTCGAAGGAGTTGGGATAAGATTTCATATTTTACACCAAGTACAAATAGGAGATCAATATGGTTACAGTATGCCAATAGGAGCAATTAAGTAATTTGTTACATATATCTAATTCAATAACCAATCTCATTCACAATAAAGGTGTTTGATTTCAATTATATACTCTGTTATATTATGATTGACAAATTAAGTGATTAATTTAAATTACATTAACTAGAAAATCCTTAAATAATACGTTATGTGATAATAATTACAAATTGTTATAATCATGAGAATTTTATCGAATTGAAAAGTAACACATTGTTTTAAACACTCTAAATTAAGATGTTTCGAGAAAGGATATCGATTCATCCATTGAGACTAGATTATGTATCGCTCTTCAAATGTTGGGTATTTGTATTACTCATGGCTACTGGGGCAACCAAGGGTTATGTACTAATATTTATTGGATAACTATGTAATGATTCACTTGAGAGTTTTCTATTAGTTAATTCAAATAGGTCAAATAGAGAATCTTAAAGTGATGATGTTACATGGTTTCCTCGACTTTAGAATACTATAAAAGTTCATTGTGGACACTCTACTTTGATTATGTTAAATTATGGCATGAAATCCGTTAACGACTATAGTTGAGTCTGAGTTGAAGCACTAGAAATGACACACTATTCAATACATAATTCGTCTCTTTAGTTATACAAAGTTATTATCATGGTCAATTGTACTAAACTATAAGTAAAAGTCTATGTTCAAAGTAATACGTCTAATAATAATTGTTATTATTGAACTAAGGATTTTGTATTTGGACAAACCAAGTTGAATGTAGAAAATGTGGGAATTTTGGTCAAAACTCCACAATTCCTATGTGATACAGTGTTGATGAAGAGAATTGGTGTACATAATCATTACAGTTGGGTATGGTTTATAATAGAAAAATTGGATTTTTTCAAAAATACATGTAAGTGATCATTTCAACCAAAATGCCACCACTAGCAAAGGTGTCGTACGAACGTTAATACTTGAATTGTTTGATATTTATCATTGAATGAATTTACACCTTCAAGTCGCACAACTATTGATGAATAATCCAAAAAACCATATGATTTAACTAATATATAATGGTTTTAAATTGATTAAATTAATTAACATTTATGGAATGTTAATTATTAGATTTTATTGTTTGAATGCCATTAGTATTTAATAAGGTCCGTATACAAAAGTTATATATGTACATGCGATATCGATAAACATTTAAATTTGATTTAAATCATGTAACTATTAAGTTGTTTTGGAAATTTTGAGGGCCCAAATAGCCTCTGTCTATGGCCAACCATACATGACATGGGGGAGGGGATTTGATTGATATTTAATGAGGTAGTAAAGAAGGAAGGATTTAAAAGAGGGGGTCGAAATCAATGTTTCCTTTAAAATAAATTATCTTTTATCCATTTGTTTACTCTTTCGACAATTAATTTTCTTCTTCCATTCCTCCTCCCCCTCGTAGCTAAAAACCAGTGGCTTCCTAGACACAAAATTTTCAAACACAACAAATCAAGACAAAATAAATAAAAGGTTATGCTTTAGATCATTGCAAAGTCTGGAGATGGGTCAATAGAATCTAGGAGCACTATTCTTCATTCTACATGCGATTTTCGGCTGCATCTATAAGGTAATTTCTAATTTATTTAATTATGAAATGCACTATGATAACATAGTTAGATACCAATACACATTGTATATATTTTGATTATTTGTTTGTCTCGTATGTATGGTTTTGATTGCTATTTTTTTCAATGAAATTATATATGCCTAGATTATCCAGTCTATTTAATATTTTAAAACTGATGTTTATAAAAAGCAAACTTTTAATTGAAAACTAGTTTCAATTAATTATTGTAGCTTTGTAAGTATTGAAACTACCTTGAAAACTGATTTAATGTTTTGTATGTTGTTGGTTTTGAATGTAATTTATCTTGATTTACATCTATTTAAAGGCTACTTTGATTCAAAAGTTATAAGTGGACCTTTATGCAAAATCAAAAACTTATTTTGAGTCCTTCTTGATTTGAAGTTAGATTTCAATCTTTTAGATCTAAGTTTTACAACATTTTAAAACTACAAACTATATATACATATGTTATTTTAGATTTTAAATATAATTTGCAACTTTTTATATATTTATATGTGTGTGTATATTATTTCATCTTAAATTTTGACAATAGGGTTTTTATATAAAATATTCAATTTAATTTTAAATCCATCCTAAATCAAAACAAAATTTAAATTTGCCTATCTTAGATTCCAAAACATATTAATCAAAATTACGATATGTCTCGGTGTTCAAGTTGTTTGAAATGGCATAAAGAATGAGTAAATGAAAGGAGATAATTTCTCTACCTTTTCCTCTCCTTCTTAATTCTTACTTAAACATATTTGATTGTCAATTGAAATACAAGTAAACCGTTAATTAGTCATAATAACTATATAACATATTATGTATGTATGAATGTGTAAATATAAGTCAATTATATATATACATGTATTATTAATTTATCTCATTTCAAAAAAACTATGGAGAATAAAGGGTAAGATAGGTCTGATGTAAATCACAGTACCTATATACGGCCACATTAGCCATATACACTACTTATATGTTGCACTTGCACTTTACACCTATGGGGATATTTAATGCACTCGTTACAATATACATTTAAATTTAAATTAAATTCAAACTCTTTTGAAAAAATATAATAAAATAAATATTTTATTTAAAGTATTTTAGATTTGACAAAAAATCCATTTAGATTTCATAGGCCTATAAAGATCTAAACATGGAACACTTTCTTTAAATTAACCCACTTCACCCGCTTTCGATTGGCCTGATTCCTTCATGGACTTTGTTGAAGCAATATATCGGGCACAAGTTCATTGCTTATAGATTATTTTTGGCAAAATCCAATTTCTAGTTTATAAAAAGCTCACCTAACATCTGTGTGGAAACGAATTTAAAATTAATTAAAATAAAAAGGGCAACTATGAGTTTTGAATTTTGGCGATTTCTAATCTAATCCACTTCAAGTTTCTCTCTCCTTTAGAATTGATTAGCTTCCTATGATCGTTTTAATCTTCCATTCGACTTGCCCGGATCCTGTAGCTCGTGGGTTGTTTTGAAGCTTTAGTTCCTCGTCGCTTCCTTCATACTTCGTTACTTCGGCCTAGCACTTCTTTCTTGCTTGGCTTTTTCGACATCGTCATTTCTAATGCAAATCTATGTCTGTTCATCCGCTTGAAGTCCATGTCGAAGCTGGAAGTCAACTGCTTATGGATATATCAGAATTCCCTCCATTTCCTTCCTCTTCAACTATATATGTTGCTTCTATAATTTTGAGGCCTCATGAAATTTCCATTGATTTTGGCCCTGTGGGTGTGGGAAATATTGTGGAGTCTGTTATCTCGTGCAGCTTGTACCTGCTTTGCCTACCTACTTGAAGTCACCACATTCGAAGGTAACTTCAATCTCTGCTTCTCTCTTTCATTTTTTTAACTTGAGTTTTGTTGAAAACATCTCCAGTCCCTAATTTGTTTCTTATAAAACCCAACTCCTTTAATGGTAGGTTGTCTCTTTTTAAAAAGAGGCTTGGTAATGCAGGATCTATTTCCTCAAGCAATACTCAGTTAATTTTACTGACAAACCTATCCCGCCTCCTAAGGAAATTATAGATGTTGATATGCTTTTTTGAATGATTATCTAGGCGGTTTCTTTTTGGATAAGGATCCATTCTACTCTATTCTAAACAAGCATTTACTAGGGGTGTGGTAATTGCAGAGTTCAATTGATGTCCGCAATGAAAACTCAACGTACTTTTTCAAATTCTCAATCCTATAGGAGAGATCTCTTATTTTGGAATCTGATTCTGTTATTATCAATGGAAAAGTATCTATAATCACTCAATGGAGCCCTTCTATTAACACCGTCTGTGAGGAAGCCCTGTTTATTCCCATTGCCCTCCTATTTATAGATGTAGGTTGTTTGAAAATTGATGCTCACGACCTTCGCATTATTTTCCATGCCTAGACTAGTTCTCCTGAGAAAATTGAGGGACACCTTATCAATATCCATGGATCGGTACAAATCCATAGGCTTGGATCGGTGTCGATCTTTAAGACTTCCATATGGATCGTTCTAAATTCTTTGTTTAGGCTCGACTCATGATTAGCTTCATGATTTCCATTTTGTTTCCAATATCATTAGCTTGTTTCCGAGTCTAAGTGATGGATCGATAGAAAAATGGTGTTGCTGATTTTAAATGCTTGAGAAGATCGATAGAGAATTGCAGGGAATCAGTGCAAATGAACTTGAATAGGCTTCTTGCATCATCACTTGCAAGTAGGAGGAGTTAGGGGCAAAAGTGGGTGAAGTATTATGGATCGACACTGGTTCAACATTTTGTTGGACTTTTGAACTTTGGATTCTTAGGATAGTTTATGCTTGTCTCATGTAACTTTGATTTTATTTGGTTTCTTAAGTCTATGGCTATCTGACTAGGCTTCTTGCCTTGATAGCTTCCAAGTTTGACTCGTCAAGTTCGTCCGACTGGTCAAAAGGCTGGATAACACTTGAAGCTTGCCTTGCAAATGGAATGTGTACTTTACTCAAGAACAAATGTTAAAATCAATGGAATATTAACAATTCATTCTTCTGGTTAACAGCCGATCAAACTGTTGTGAATCATCATGTTCCTTTGGATTCACCTGTAAGTCAAGGGTCATTCCAGATATTGGTAATTAAGAATTCAAGTCCTTGCTTGAGTGTCAATCATAAACAATAATCCTATGTTCTCCCAGAACTGGTAAGCCATGGGTTGTATCACTAATCGGGATCATTCTATGTTCATCCAGAGGCTAGCAGTCATGCGTCGAGATCATAACTTGGTTCGGTAATTTCTAATGAATCATTCCAAGATCAAATGGCATTTAAAGCCATAGTATAAATCCTAATTTCCTCAGGTCATGCATTCGATGACCGTTTCAATTCTTGATCGCTCTGAATCATTAATCTAAATCATGATCTGTCTAGATTTTTAAATGAATGCATAGCCATTTAGGCCGATAGCTAAGTCCACGATCTCTCCTGATCATTAATTGAATCTGTAGCCATTCAGGGTCAATAATCAAATCCATGGTATCTCCAGACCATTAATCAAATCCATGGACTCTTTGGTAATCAAATCCTTGAACGTTCATGGTCGATAATCAAATCCATGTTCTCTCTAAAACATTAACCAAATCCACGGCTGTTCGGGGTCGATAATCAAGTACATGGTCTCTCCAAACCGTTAATCATATTCATGGCCATTCGGGACTGATAATCAAATCCATGGTCTCTTTAGACCCTCGCTGAGCCTAATCCGCTCACTCTTCGACGAAGGAACTTAACGAAAAGCAAGCTCATCCGTTCACGCTCGGGCGAGGTGACTTACCTTTTGCACTTCGGTCCCTACTCTCCGGTCGGGACTTAAAGTGATCAATATTATTCAAGTCCGTTAACTTTCTCTCTGGCAAGGGAACTTGTACCTTTTGGTCATCACCCTGTCTCCCCTGTCGGGCTACCACGATCAATATCAATCGTCTCATTTATGTGGATTTCAATAATTAAGGATTCATCAAATGGAATCAAATTCAAATATTAAAAAACATAAAGTCAAACACTCATAGGTGTTATAGCCTAGGGTCCAACTTAAAGCATGCCCAGGGGCTGTTCGAGATCCCATACATGAGTAAGTGGCTCGACTATAATATTGCATTATTTATTGAAAGCAAACATAGAATGCGAGAATCAAACCTGATTCCTCACAATCGTAATTAAGAGATGACTATCCTCGACCTTGATCCAAGGTTATTTTCATTCGCTACAGATAATGGCTGCTTTTGTTCCACCACCATAGCTCGGTTTTTACATAACTCTGCAATTGCTTATTTCTGACATGTTCCTCGATATGATCGTATAAGTGTTTGCAGTCATTTGTGTTATGCCCATCTAGCTCATGAAATAAGCAATATTTTCTGGACGTCCTTTCGTGGTCTATGGGCTTTCTCTTTGCTGGTTTCTGATAGGGGATCTGTCCCCTATTATTGAGGTGAATCCGCTTTGGGGATTCATTTAAATCCATATAAGAAGAGAAATTCGGTTCCCTTCTTTGCCACTTTGGTCCTCTAAAGCTATCATCCATTTTTCGTTTTCCTTTATCCTTAACAGATCCCACGTTGGATGTTCCTTAACCATCCACAACATTGATCTCTTCCTGCTCAGCTTAAGCTTTCTCATGATGTAAGTACATTTCAGCCTCATGATAAAACTATGCGAGATCCATCGGTGGATCCCGTTTTAAACCAACCTTAAAAAAATTACTAACCACTCTCGAAACTACCGCTACTGGATCCAATGATAAGTCTGGCCTATCTACCACGACAACCATTGCATTAAATCTTGTCAAAATCCTCCTAAGGAACTCACTGGCCCTCTTATCATACTTGATAATGTTATCAAATTCTTGGGTCATGAAATATGGACTCGGAACTGCTTCATGAATCAGCTCACTAACTCGGGCCCATGTGCTAATGGAACTGTTCTCCAGCTACCTAAATCATAATACCCTCATATCTATCATACATAAAGGGAAACATCGTCCCATGACCTCTTTAGATGCATTCAGCACCTCCATGTGTCTTGTCTCATTAAATGAACTATTGGATCCATCCTTCCATCATAAGTCTCTAACGTAGGTAGCTTGAAATCAGGCGGATTCCTAGCTTACCAAATATTTGGAGTTAATGGACTCCTATTTACATCCTCCAAGAAACTATTAGACAATCCTCCCCCCATTTCTCATCTCACCATCTCAACAAGTCTGGCATTATCATCTAAAGGAATTATCAGGTTAGCATTCTTAGATTGCCCCTCATTTTCCATTAGGGAATTCCAGCACATACTCCTCCTGTCAGTATTCAGCATTTTGATTCATATTCAAATGCTCCACATTATCTCCTAGACATGCATCATTTCTACCCAAGTCAACATTAGCCATGCCCCCGTGTTCTTGTGGATCGGTATCGATCCGTATGACTTGTTCAGGGTTCATTCTGATTCGATTTACTCGGCTCCCAGGTGCATTTGCTCTAGCTTCACGCCTTTGTTTCTGGTTTGCAATGACTCTAACTGTTCCTATTCATCCTACCTGAAGAAACTCTTCATCATCTCTTTATGGCGTTCTATCATCCTTTCTTGCATTCTATTCATTATGGTCTCCGTCTCATCCCTGGTTATGTAGATGGATGAGGAGTAAACTTCTAAGGATGCCTCTTGACTTCCCCCTTATTGATTCCTCCATTGGAAGTCAACTTAGTAGATTGGCTCATCATTTTGAACTTTTTTCAAATCTTAAATCAGCGAATTTAAGTGTTTTTCAGTGAAAACACCAAAAAAGTTTGAATCAAAAATGGCACAAACACCCAAATGAGTATAGTAGAGAAAAGAGTGAAAAAACTAAATAAAAATCCACAAAAACAAGACATCGAAGCTTTATAGTGATTCGGCTAATCGTTGCCTATATCCACTTAACTTTGTTGATGAATAGTGCTGTTTACACTTCTATTTTTACAGATTATTATAGATCCATGGATGTACAAGAGAACTATAGAAAAGCTGTAGAGAAGTGAAAAAGATCCTCCAAAATAAGCCTCTGCCCTCCTATTCATAGCCAGAGTTTTCCTAAAACCTCGCCCCCACTATCTCTATATTGTTTTCCACTCCTAGACTAGTTTTTTCGAAAAAAATTAAGGATACCTCATCAGTATCTGTGGTTCGGTACCAATCTATGGGCTTGGATCAGTACTGATCCGTAAGACTGCCTAATGGATTTTTAACGAATAAATTCGCTAATCTTAAAAGTATGAGTAAGCAATGCAAACTCAAAGAGAAGCCTTATTGAGGCTTGTCGAATTCATCATAAAGAAGTATGCATCCATGCTAATTCTACGTCTAGTCGTCAAAGTTGAAGTCATATGACGCATGATCGAAAACAATGTTCAAGTCAATATGAGAATAGAACCACAAGTCTATATGTAAGTCAGTATGCAAATTAGGTTCCTAAGTTAGATTGATATGCAGGTCCAAAGTTGAAGTCAATTCAATATGCTATGCAAGTTCAAAGTTGGAGTCAGTTATGCTATACGATTGTTTGATTTTCAAATCCTTATGTGTACAAGGCACAAGTATTACAATTGGAAAAATTCCCTAATTGATTTAGGGTTTATAAAGTTGAAAATGAAAGAAGTAAGAGGAGAGAAAATTCATTCCCCTAAATGGAACACCTAGGTCCATATTAATTGGGGAAAGCGGCATGGTCTTCCCGTGTGTAAGCTTCGGCACCAGCTTCGATGATAGCGTCGGTAAAGGCTTTGACGACTTTAATGTTTCTATGTGCTAGGTTGTCGCTTTACTCTTTTAGTGGAAGTACGCAGCAAATTCAAACTATGGCATCGACGACCTCCATCATAACGACCGATGTCCTTTAAAGGTGGTGGATGATAGTAGCTTGAGTCAACACGAGTATAAAGCAACAATAATCATAAGACAACATTGATGCTTCATGGATATTGGTAGTGCCCATCATCAGTATCGCTTCACATAGACACATGGCGTCCTCCAAACGCTAATAAACACGCCAATGAAGTGCGGTGTTGAGCATTAACGAAGAGCGGCATAACTTTGTATTTCTTTGATGTCATTGGAGAACAATATTATCAAAGTGTGTATGAAATCAGTGTCATTTTAATGTACTTCTAATAGCTTCCGTGACTAACGACGATGAGCCTATTTTCACCACAATGATTGAGTAATGGTAATGATAAAACTTTGCATCAATGAAGTGCTCTATGGGTCACTTCGACACTCATCAATGGCTTACGAAATCAAATATATTAGGTACCCATGTATTCTTTTACTGATGAAATGCATCATCCTACCTCTTTGACGTCACTATGACAGTCGAAGTTAACAAAATCCTTATCATCTTGTTAATTTGTTAATCGCTGGGACGCGATGACCTCTTATGTTATATATTGACTAACCAAGGCTAAGAGCGTTGAATCCATTTTGCATCTTATCAATTAAGTCAGAGTGTGGCAACCCTTAATTGAGAATTTTGAGGAGGCCGACAGTGTGTGCTCTGATTAGATGCGATGTTAATAAACTCGACATCAATTATGGACAACGCCGCTCATTTTCAACATTTTACTCATATACATGATTTGATAATAACAACCTTATTGTCTTTCCTTTTTTCCACGATCATTTTTAACATCGCAAATAGAACTCTATATGACATCAACACTCTCGACATCTTTGCTTTTAACGTATTATAAATTGTTTAGCCAATTTTTGTGTTGCAATTCACATCGCCACTATTCGTTAATGTCGATATCCTTATCACCTCATCATCAGTTATGGTTATAAAGCTTGTTAGTATTTTATAGCATAAGTTTTATGACATTGTCGACGTGAGTTTATAGATGCCAATAGCTTTATTGCGTATTTCAGACCCTATCATCTCAAATGAAGCTTACTCATGGCATTGTTATCTTAACACATTGTAAACACATTATCAGTTTACTAATTGCCTATTTGTTAACGTCGACAACCTCATTATTTTTGGCATTAACCAACTTATAGCATTCACCATTATTTTTTATGGTTACTTTACTTTTGACAATGATTTATCTTATTTGCTATGAGTTCATGGACATTGTATGTCAACTCCTATTTTATAGCTTTTTCATGAAGCTTCTTTATCGAGATTCAAAAATTCAAGTTTTCTGACAAACTTGTCATATATTATTTGTGCATTGTTGTTTTACGATTAATATTTATCTCATCACCCTTGCATTAAATAGATTACTTAAGCAACAATTTTAGATTTAGCATTAGCATGTATTAAAATTCTTATATGATATGAATTATGGTAACTTCTTAAGTTGAGAATAATATCACCTAGCAGGAAAATGGAAGTTCATTAATCCGATAAGAAGCCCACAAAGAAAGCTTATAAAAAACCAAACCTTCTCCTTTAGCTAGTAAGAATGAAGATATTATTTTGAATCCATCCTACATTACTACCCAACTGAAGTGGACTCCATATTATTAAATAATTTGGACCTACTTGGGTCGAAGGCATTCCTGTTGGCCCTACATATAACATTTATAACCCACCAGAGGGACAGATTGCCTTTTCTGCTATTCATATCTGGCACACAGGCTATCTTCCTTTCCCAGGGTTTCTTCTTAGATATTTGAATATTTCACTTACCCAATGCATACTGAGCTCCTATACATATCTGACCTGCTTGGAAATCTTAGCTCGAGAGGCTGGACTCCCATCTCCCAGTCTCAAAATTCTCCACCATGTAGCTGGCCCTATTAAGGTTGGGGAACAACCAAGCCATCAACTGAACCAAATCCATCCTCATCTAAAGGGCTTGATTTTTGAAAGCATTAACAAGATGAGAGGATGAGAGACTAAATTCTTTTTTGTTAAATTCTCGTATAATATCAGAGGAACATTTTCTACTCCTGGTAAGTTTCTTTTTCTTACTTATTTGTGTTGGTTTATTATTCTTGGCTAATAAATGTTTTTCTTTCAAATCCTACCCTAAGAGGTTAAACTCCGAGGATTAAAAACTTGTGTTGTCACCAACCCAAGCGGTTGGAAAAATGGGGAACATACATAGATATTAACCCCAGATTAAACTTCTTCAATATTCTACCATTTCGGATGGTCACAAAATCCTAGGGGAGCCTACGATGGTAAAGTACAACTCTCGAGGCAAAAGCCTTTGGTAATGGGAAAACCCGAACCTTTTACATCTAACTCCCCGTTCAATCTGGGATACCTGGTAAGATACCACTGCATTCATTCGAAATTTATTATAATACCACCTCATAAGCTTATTCCATCGATTCAGGTTTATCTACTTTCACGGTTGCTCCTATAGAGAAGGAAGCCATTATTGATGCTCTTAAAGACAGGTTGAAAAAAGATGAACTTCTGCTTCGATTTGGGCTCCTAAACCTCAATCTCTTAAAGATGTTACTTCTAGCTTATTTACTTTTGCTAAAAGGAAACCAAGTGACAGTTCTACTACTGCACCTACCCCTACTAAGAAGCCAAAGGTTGGGTATGTGCAACCCCTTGTTATTATTGAAGAGGAATAGTTGGTTGGTACTGATTTAAATCTTGAGACCCCAAATCTTAACGCTGCTGGAGACGAAACAAATCTTAATGCTACTGGAGATGAGGTCCAAAAGGTGGCTAAAGCAGAGCATCTTACTATCCACCTCCCTGTATCACATTCTCGAACTCTCCTAAAGATCTGAACCGCATTTATAAGGATCTTCGATTTTATTTTACACCAAAGGATACACTTCCTTCCAAGTCCCAATCTTCAATTCATTTCAGAAAGTTTGATGGCCTTCTCCAAATGGTCATACAATCCTCCTCTTTTACTGCTCGTAAGCAATTACAACCTTCCTCCTACACTCAAGACCATCAATTTGCCCTTTTTAGGCAACATTTGCTGATATGTACCTTTCTTGAATAACTACTTTAAGCTCTTCATACTTTATGTATAACATTTTGGCTCAAGTTTTGATACTCATTTTAGGTCGCCAAACATTTGTTTTCACTTCAAGAAGTTGCTTTAGGATCGACAAGTAAGATATCCAAGCTTAAGGAGTATAATTTCTCGCTTAACAACTACATTACCGATTTGACCACGATGAGAGATGAAGCCATGTAGGAAAAGGAAAAGCTAGCTGCTTCTTTAGAAGAAATGGAAGCTTTGCTCCTTAAACAGAAGAATGATAAACAAATTACTAATGACCAAGTAAAAGTTTTAGAATTTGCACTTGAGGAGGCTGAAATAAAGGTGGCCTAGCTTGTGCTAGACAATGCATCCTTTAAGAGGAAACTAGAAAGGAAGGAAGTTATTTTAGATAAGTCAACCGTTGTGATCACGGATGCGAAATAGAAGGTATCCAATTTCCTTTGCGAACCCCTTGATGTTATTGTCAAGAATTCTCATAAAAAGGCACTTTTCATCGCATATGTCAATAATGCTCATAAATGCTCGGATTTTGGCTTTCCTTCTCTCGCTCTAGCATGGAACAAGAAGTTCATGGATAAATTCAAAGCAATGTCGAATGAATCCCAAGCGCTTGAGAAAGAGGAGGAGGTTGATGCTACTATGTTTTTGATTTTCGATGGTCCTCCAGTTGATGAGGAGACAAAGTCAGATGAGAAGGAAGAGGAGCTAACAATGAGAACAGGGATGGAGACGATCATGGAAATGGTAGCCCTGATGACGATGATAATGATGACAATGATGGTATAGGCGGTAGAAAGAGGACTTCTAGTCAACTAGATGATAGGGATGGATCTGGCGACACTAACATAGACTCAGCTATTCAAGATACAAAAACTGCTAACATGGAAGACACTCCAAAGAAAGATTCTCCTCGGAAGTGCAGTACTTTCCAAGGTCAATAGTCTAAAGACAAAGGAAAGATCTCACTGTCTTAAGTTCCGCTCTCTCGGGTATGGATCTCTTTGTCTAAATACTTCAAGCTATCAAGTAACTTATACATTGATTGTTTTAGTTAAGGATGAAATTGAAATACCATTACAATGTTATTTCGAAAAGAAGCAAATGGGTATAAGTCTTCTAAATAGAGAATTAGATAAACAACTAAAGGAGTATAACGACTTGTCTGAAAGGTACAAAAAACATGCCGAGAGTGCATCGAAATTAAGATTTTTCAAACAAAGAGAAGTCAATCCTCGGATGAAGAAAGCCCATCGTCAATAGGAAATACTTACAAAAGAGAATTTCGAACCAATGATCCTCTTTTGGGTGTTAATTGATGAAAGAAACGCCCTAGTGGAGTTTTTGTATAAGGCTTATTGTTGGGGTAAATTTGTCGATTTCTCAAATTTAGGCGATAACTGTAAGGGTTGCTCAAATACTTTCATCCTAGATATTTGGATGAGTATGTTTCTGGTCCCCACCCCGAGGAGCATCAGAACCTTCCTAGAGTGGCTCTATCCCACTTTCCTCCCGCTCCCTTCCCTCTGAAAAGCTTAAATATAATAGAAAGATATTTATTTCTGAAATGTATATGAAATCAATCTTATATGAACCTGAATGTCTTGTACAATTGTAATATGCTACTTGGTTCACCTTTGAATTTTATTTTTTTATTTTATTATCCTTAGCTTAATTTCAACATGTTGTAAAGAGTAAAAACCACTCGATAATTCGGTTCTAGGGATATCTTGAGTAAATTTATCAAGAGAAAGAGAGATTTTATGGAAAAATCTTCGATTCTCAAAACATCACAGTTAGTGAGGCATTGTCCCTTAGGGATTTACAAGTTTACATGTGTTTCCCTTGCTTTCACTTTGACTTCCCGAGTGATAAAAAAATAAGTTGCTTAGCGAAATCCGATCCTATCATGCAAAATTGATATGTGGTCGTGGTAGCCCTTTAGTTGGGGAATGGGATTATCAAATGTTTCCTATGTTTGTACCTCGGAACGAATCAAGGCTTCCTTTAATTCTGCACTCACTTTGTCGGTTAAGTCATTTGAAAAGGCCAAAACCGCCATTTTAAAGCTTTAGGAATCAATTAAGTGTTTAAAAATAGAGCATTGATGTATTTTTAAACTTCTGTATTGTCTTTAACTTTTGTTGTTGTCAAATGAAAGAAATTATTATTATTCTTTATGTTATGATCTTTTCTCCCTTAGGAAACTCAATTAGTGCATTTATCTAATCCTGTAGACGCTTTTTGACGAGTTTTTGAAATCAAAGATAGATTGCTAGCATATTTGAGAAGAAGAAATCTTCTCAAGATGACTCAGTTTTACTATTTCCTAATAATCCACAAGCTCAAAAATGGCATAGGAAGTACTTTAAGATGAGAGTGATTTTCAAAGGTCTGAAAGAGCGAACTTCCTATTTGAAAGGAGAAATTAAAAGGAAGGATGAAGGAATTCAACCATTAGAGAATTGAATTGTTCTTAGAACCTAAGCCTCTTGTCAATTTTGACGCTTAAATAACTAAATCGCATCAACACATAAATGATCTTGAAATAGAGCTAATGAAAAGCCAGGTCTACTATTAGTCATTAGAACTTATTGCAAGTGAAGGCGAAGTTGGCCTTTCTACCCCTACTTCCAGGAGAATGACTAGATCTCGGCCTTTGGTGAGCTAACTATTCTCTAATTTATTAAACCCATGTTTGATCTTAAGCAATGAAACTATCTTAAAACGGAGTAGAAAAGTTAAATTTGAATGTATGCAACACTTTAGCAAGAATGGGACGGATAAGTATCTCAACGTATCAACGAATATGAAAGCAAAATTCAGGGGCTTGAGCGTGAAAAACATACTCTTAAAAAAAGATCGAAGAATTAAAGAGTATGATTCAAACTTTACAAGGAGCCAACAAGACATTTTAGCATGCTTTGGAAATCCAAATTGACTCAGTTGATGGTACAAAGACTATTCAGAGAAAGGAAAAGAAGATCAAAGAACTTCTAGATGTGTCCATTCCCCACATCATTGATCCTTTAATTTCCAAGGACTTATACAAGCCAACATAAAATCTTAGCGAAGATTTTCCTTGAACGAATCCACTTATCTACCTGACTTTTGTACCTGTAATTTTGTATGTAATATATTAGTTATAAATGAACTTGCATTGTAGTGAAAATTACCTCAAACATAAAGTATGTGGCTTTGAATCGAATTGTCTGATTATCTTGCTTTTGTACTCCAAGCTTTTGGTGTCTAAATTAACATTCTACTTGTTAAGACAATTGAAACTTTCATCTTAGAATTTTCTTTCTCATAAAAGACTAAGAAATCCATTCGACGATTGATAATAGAAAATCAAAAATCTGTCTAATAGAAAAAGTCCAAAAATTCATATCTGATGATAACAGAAGAAGACCAGTAACCTAAATCTAGCAATAATAATAGAAGACTAGAATCAATGTCTAGTAAGAGTAAAAGAAGACCATAAATTCATATCTAAGAGTAATGATAAAAGAAGATCAGAAATCCATATCAGAAAATAATAATAATAATAATAATAATAATAATAATATAATAGAAAACTAGAAATCCATATCAGGGAATAGAAATAGAAGACTAGAAATCTATATCTGGAAATAATAATACAAGACTTGAAATCAATGTCGGTTAATAATGATGGAAGACCATAAATCCATATTTGACAATAATAGAAAAAGACCAAAATTCCTTATCTGGCAATAATAATAAAAGAAGATTGGAAATCCATATCAGGCAATAAAAAGAGAAGAATACCAAAAATCCATATCTGGCAATAATAGAAGAAGACTGGAATTCTATATCTCGTAATAGAAATAGGAGAAGACCAGAAATCCATATCTAGCAATAATAATAATAAAAGACCAAAATCCATATTCGAAAATAATAAAAGATGACCAAAATTCCATATCTGGCAATAAGAATAGAAGAAGACTAGAATTTCATATCTAGCATAAGAATAGAAGAAGACCAGAAATCCATATCTAGCAATAATAATAATATAAGACCAGAACTCCATATTTGGCAATAATAGAAGAAGACCAAATTTCATTATCTGGCAATAAGAATAGAAGAAGACTATAAATCCATATCTGATAATAATAGAAGAAGCCAGAATTCCATATCTGGTAGCTGAAAATTGCATTTGTTAGGGGTGCATAAATAGCTCATATCTAACGGACCTTCTTTTGGAAGATTTTGTTTGATTCGAAGCATTACTTTGCTTTGATTTTGGAAGCACCACTTGGCTCTGACTTTGGTAAGTTAGGAGCAATATTTGGCTCTAATTTTGATAGATTTGTTTGGCACCATCTTAGGTGATGATCTCTACTTGGAATGGAATCCATGTCATCGTCATAGATAATGACTTAGGTCTGCTATCTAGTGCATATGATTAGCTATCTTAAGTAGAACCAAAGACTTACCTGACCTCCCTCTAGGAGGTGCTTTAGTGAAGCCTTTGATTGCGGCACTGAAGGCTTGGTTCGGTGCTTTAATGAGTCCTTTCATGATGGCACTAAAGGCTTACTTCTTCCTTCTTCTAGGAGGTCCTCCAACTAGGCCACATAGGCAGGGGGTGAAGGATTTTCCAATGCTTTAGTAAAGCCTTTGATGATGGAACTAAAGGCTTACTCTGACATCCCTCTAAGAGGCACTTCAACGAGGCCTTTGATGATGGCACTGAAGGCTTAGGGTCTTTGATGGCCAGTAACTTCTTGTGGTCATAAGCCTTTGATGGTGAGGGCCTTTTATGGCCAGAGACCTCTTGCAGTCACAAGCCATTGATAGTGAAAGCCATTGATGGCCAGGAACCCCTTGCGATCATAAGCCTTTGATGGCTAGGGACCTCTTGTGGTCATGAGCCTTTCATGGATATGTTCTTTGTCTTAGGAGAATCCTACTCCTTAACCATGCAGATTCTCTATTTTGAAAAAACTTTTATTACTATAAACTTGTTTAACATATCTTTACAAACTCGTTGAGTTTTCCTTGCCCTAGAAAATTAATGATCATTCCTTCCAAGCAACTACATTGGTTGGTGCCATGGTCATTTGTAAGATGATAATGAAAATATGAGCTTCCATGGTTCCTTTCGAACTAGGCCTCCTCTTTTGTAAAGGCTAATAGTTAAGCTCATCTTTAGTCAAGAAATAGATGTTTTCCATAGAAATAGTGAAGGTGCAAACTTTTGGAAGTCGTGATTTAAAGGCTAGACCTTTTAACTTATGCTTAGCTCTTTTGTTGCTTACACTAAGCTCCTTAGATTCCACAAAAAGCTTTCTCTTCAAAGAATCTTGAGTTTCATTTTGTCCTTGGAGGTGGCTAAAAACACCTTCCCACTTTCTAGTGAATCGTTTGAAATTCTTTGTTACTTCTCTTTTGAAGATGGTCCCCTTAGCTTTAAGTTGAATCTCGTTTCTTATTCTTGAGAAGAAATTATCTCTCTCGCGCTATTTTCCTAGAGCAAAAATCGATGATAGCCCTAGATGGAACAAATTCAAGCTCCATTTATTTGGATTATAAGACGTTGCTCATCTTCTATTATTTTCCATGATTTACAATGACACTGTTGTTCTTCATGAAGTCGGGGATTATTAGTAATTGGGTAAGTGGGCCAAGTTGTTTGAGGTTTGGAAGACCTTTTTTCAAACATACTAACTCGGTTAATTCCCATGACTTAGTTAATGTAACCAAAGGTAGGTTGGTTTGGATTATGATTAGTTGGGTAAGTTCTTTAAGCCAAAAATATGCAGGCTAGGGTAGGTCAAAGCAAGCTAAGGTAATTCCACTTGGAATTTTAACGAAGTCAGAGGTTCATACCCACCTTCTAGTGCCAAAATGTTAACCAATAAATTAGCTAACCTGAAAAGTATGAGTAAGCAGTGCAAACTCAAAGAGAGGCCTTATTGAGGCTTGTCGAAGTCATCATAGAGAAGTAGGCATCCATGCTAATTCCAAGTCTAGTCATCAAAGTCAAAGTCATATGATTCATGATCGAAGTCAATGTTCAAGTCAATATGAGAATAGAAGCATAAGTCTATATGCAAGTCAATATGCAAATTACAATCCCAAGTTAGATTGATACGCAAGTCCAAAATTGAAGTCAATTCAATATGCTATGCAAATTCAAAGTCGAAGTCAATGCTATACAATTCCTTATATGTACAAGGCTCATATACTACAATGGGCAAAATACCTAAATTGATTTAGGGTTTTCGAAGTTGAAAATGTAAGAAGTGGGAGGAGAGAAAATTCGTTCCCCAAAATGGCACCCCTTGGTCCATATTTATAGGGGAAAGTGGCATGGTTTTCGACGTTGGTAAGCTTTAGCATTACGTTTGGCGATAGCGTCGATAATGGCTTTGGCGACTTTGATGTTGCTATGTGCAAGGTCTCTGCTTTACTATTTTAGTGGAGGTACACGACAACTTCAAACTACGGGGTTAACGACCTCCATCATAACGGTCGATGACCTTTATAGGTGGAAGATGATATTAGCTTGAGTCAATACGAGTATGAAGCAACGATAATAAGGCAACATTGATGACTTCGTGGATATTGATAGCGTCCACCATCAATATCGCTTCGCATAGACATGCGACGTCCTCTAAATGCATATAAAACACGCTGACGAAGTGCGGTGTTGAGCATTAACGAAGGGTGGAATAACTTTGTATTTCTGTGATGTCATCAAAGAACAATACTTTCAAAGTTCTTGTGAAGTGCAGTGTCACTTTAATGTAATGTTGATAGCTTCCATGACTAATGACGATGAGCCCATTTTGATCACAGTAAGTGAGTAGTGGTACTGATAAAACTTAGCATCAATGAAGTGCGCTATGCGTAACTTCGACACTCATCGATGGCTTCCAAAGTCGAATGTATTTGATACCCTTGTATTATTGATGAAACACATCATCCTACCTCTTCGATGATGTTTTATCCTCATGTTCCTGTTATTGACCATAGTCGGGATTCGCGTTACTTCGCAAGTCTTCGACTTCATCTATCATACCTTTTATGCTGATGTCGTCTATATTACATTAACATGGATTATTGAAGCGACGTCGAGGCTAAGCAATAGGTCAAACTCCTTCGATGACAATCATGGTAGTACATGGATCATTCTGAATTCTTTGTCTAGGCTCGACCCGTTCTTGGCTTCATGATTTTCATCTTATTTGCAATATCATTAGCTCGTTTCTGATTTCAAATGATCTATCGATGGAAGAATGGAGTTGTTAATTTCAAGTGCTCGAGGAGATTGATGGAGAATCATAGGAAATCGATGTAGGAATCTTGAAATAGGCTTCTAGCATCATCACTTGCAAGTAGGAGGAGTTGGGGAAAAAGTGGGCAAAGTGTTGTGGTTTGGTATCGATCCAAGCTGTTAGATCAGTACCGATCAAGCACTTTGTTGGATTTTTGAACTTTGGATTCTTAGGATGGTTTATGCCTTCCTCCTATGACTTTAGTTGTACTTGGTTTATAGACTCTATGGTTATCTCTCTAGGCTCCTTCCTTGATAGCTTTTAAGTTTGACTCGTCAAATTCATCCATATACTACCTGGCCAAAAGGCTAGATAAAGGTTACCTTCGTGCATTCCCGTCTCCCTTTGTATGTATAGGATAGCTTATACTGATGTGTTATGTTAGTGGAAACTGCCTATTTGCATCCTCTGCCACTCCTTTGGCCATGTATTCTCATCCTGCCCTCATTCCGGCGCCACTCTAGATTGCCTGCCTATGAAGAATTCGCTTCCAAAGCCTCTATCTAGGCACTGGCATATCAAAATCCATCATGTCTCTTGTCCCAACCCTCCAGATCCTACTCATTCTTCTCCCCTACCCTTCGACCCTCGCCCCTGCCCCCAGTTCTCAATTGTCCCCACCTCGCTCGCCTATTTGGATATCTCCTACCTCCTCCACTATGGCCTGCCTATCTCTGCCCAGCCTCCCGTAGTTTCCCCTATTACTTGCCTTAAGAAAAAAATTATCCTTGCTCTCCATGTCAATCCTTCCAGTGTTGAGAGCATTGCATGGGAACTGTCTGGTGAATTGACTAAAAGTAACTAACTGATCTAGGGCAAAAGTGATGGAACTTTGTCTCACAAGGAATGTTGTTTATGCTACTAGTCTAAATGGAAGGTACTTTCAAAGTGGGTTTCAGATGATGAAAAGGATCGGCGGGAACTCTTCTACAAACTTGTGGATGACGTGCTTGTCCTCTATAATGATGGCGGGTCACAACAAGGATATTTTAGCCGCACTAGATTGGGACTAGAAATTTGTGTTCTCGTAGTGCTCTCTTGTATTTTTCCTGTTATTGCCTAATTTCATAGATGCATAGGGATTTAGGTGCTTGTCTTCCTGGACATTCATGTTGGTTGCTTGTTATAGTTGGTCTATATGATGTTCCTTCTTTTTTTGATTTTGTTAGGCCCAGTTAGGTCATTTTATGCCTAGTCATTGATTTGCTAGCTGACCTGACATGTTGGCAGTTATTTTGTATTATGGGCCTGGTGCCTCGGGACTCTTGTATCTTTATTTATTTATTATATATATAGTATACGAATCATACATCCGTCATATAAAAATAAAAACAAGCTCACCTAATAATGGCATTTTGTAAACAGGTTCTTTTTGTCATTAACCTGATAATATTTATTGATTAACCAATTTACTCTAGCTAGAGATATTGACTTTAAATTGACTTATCAATATGATGATACTGACATTCTATAATGAAGGAGACGGATACTCTCTTAAATATTGTTTCACTTCAAGTACTTCAACATGCACCCAACTATTGTCGTAGCATGATCATCACATCATACACGTGACCATAGTGAAAGTGCAGTCTACCTACTTATGATTTATAGTACTCTCAAGTCAGAAGACTTGTACTCGTAACCATGAGACCTTCCATTTTGGTTTAGCGACATTAGCTTATAAAAGAATTTTGCCAAGTCTTTCCGTGGGTGTTCCAAACAACCATAAGTAAGTAACCCATTAGTTCCCCAGCAGTCATAAGTAAATCACCATCCGTATGGAGAGCATTACGTAGTCTCAATATATGTATTAATATTCTTTTTCTTAATGCATCTTGACTAGGAATATTGAAGGAGTTATTGTTTTGGTTTATATTGATTTAATATTCATGGTTACAAACACATTCTATCCACGATCGAATAAAACAATACTCCTAAAGATTTTCTTCTTATATATGTTTAGTATAATTAATTCGTTATGTATATTACAATACAACAACGTATATAATAGAAAAAATGAAAACCACATATTATTTCGAAGATGGTTACCTACAAAGTTAACATTATATAACAAATTACATAACTAGCCCTAGGCTATACCGTTAACTTTATTATAATGGACTTTAATTTTGGACTTTGCAATTAAGTATCTATAATATTAGAGATTTGATCATTGATCGAGCTCTGAATGTTTAAGTGAAATAGTAACGACGAAGAGAAAACATGCACAATTTATTATTGCTTAATGGTGTTTCTTTAAAAGGTAAGAAATTGGATTTCATCAAGACAATCTATAAGCAACCGAATTCATGCTTAATATTATACTTTAGCAAAGCTCGTACAGGCTTTAGTATTTAAATTGTTTAAATATTATTGAGGGATAGTTTATACCCAAGTGTCGCCCAATCGCAACTCTTAGTTTTTAAGTGATAATTATTTATTGAAATAATTTACAAAAGATATAAATTATTACTATTATGGAAAAATTAATATAATGGTTATATTAATTAATATATTAATATTTTTAATTATTACTGAAGGGAATAAAGTTAATTAATAAAATATATTATTTTTATTTACTTAATATTTTTAAGTCGTTATAATAATTTAAAATTTAATCATGCGGGAAAAAGTATATGTTGGCAAGAATTAATTAAATATGCTTAATTATATAAGTGAGATAAGATCTCACTAATAATGGGTCATACCTTGAATGAGGGATTTAGGCAAGTTATTTTACAGAGCGCATTAGTGTTGTGTTGCTATAATTATACATAGATTCCTCATTCTACAATGGATGAATATCAATTTCCCTCCATAAAAGTGTATTACATCATAATAGCAGGCTTTGTAGCCCCACTAATGAGTTAGAGATATCATCTTTCATATATAAATTACAAGAAATTAAAATTAATTATTAATCTAATTGATTTATAAAACTAAAATTAAAAATTTAATTCATTTGGAAATTTTGGATTTTTCCTATTAAAAAGGAGGAAAAGCTTTGGGCTTTGTGCACATACTATGTTTATCAGCATCATCTGCCACATCCGACCACCATTAGTCCAACCAATAATCGATGAAGGTAGAGTTGGGATGCAATGATGTAATGTAGGCAGTGCAGCAACCATTAGTGCTATTAATCAAATTTGGATACACTTATACACAACGTCATGAACTGAAGAGGACGGGATCCGAATAGGTGAAACCAGGTCGAAGCGATCAGTGATTGGGGAATGGTGATGACTTGAACATGGTTTGGTGGGCTATGGCGGCAAAGTTGCAAATAGATCATGTGTCGTGTATCACAAGCGGCTAGGATTCTAATGGAAGATGAGATAATTATATTTAATATCTTGGAACTGTAGTATTTTCATGATGTCCCTGTAACTTGTTACCTCATATTTCTCACATATGAACTTTGCTTAATGCGCAACTTGTGCCATTGAATTTGTATTGAAATTCTGAATGTACTAACAATTTTTACAGAAAATTATATCCCATCAACTCTTCCGGTAATTTCAATATTGGAGTATTAATATGATTAAACATGTTGTGTGTATCTGAATATTGACAGTTTTAGTTAGAAACTGTTACATTATGGTATTATTTACTTAGCTCTTAAATTTAATATTAAATCAAATCATACGTTATTTCTTAAATAAATAATAAGCTTTTTAGATATTTATCTCTCATGATATTTAAATTGAAAGAAATTATTATTTATATAAATGGAGATCATTTAGATAATTGTTTCTATAAAATTTCTATTTTGATAGTAATAGATTCTAAATAAACTATAGTTTCAAAGTAATATTAATCTAGTAATATTTGAAATTAAACATAAGTATAGTTCTTTTAAAAGTCTCCAACACATAATAAATATGATTTTAAGGTTAACAACATTATTTATGATAACTGTATAAAAGATCTAGTGCACAACGAATTAAATGGAATTTTTTGAAATTTCCCCCTTTACCCTACCGCCGAAGCATCTTATCCAACCTTAAAGTTATATCCTTTGAAAAATTATGTAGTTTTATTATGTGATTTGACTCATGTAATAAAAGCTTGTTCGAAATAAAAGTGTTTTTTGTCAAGGATCACTAGATCAAGTGGCAAACGATAAGGCACTCTGAATTGAGGTTTTAGAGGTCTTGGATTCGAATCCCTAGAAATCAAAATGTGTTCTCTATTTGAATAAAACACCACTCTTACTCAAAATAAATATGTCTATTTAATTCATTTACTTAGTATATTTTTTATTTTGTGTGTATCAGCGCATGTGTGTGCGCATGTGGGTGTATACACGTCACACACTTATACACACACGCATACATATAGTGTTAATTGTAAAATATAACATACAAATAGAAATCACATAGGCAAAGTATTTGTTCAATCGGAATTACAAAATAGTTTACAACTAAGAGTATTTGATCTTTCTTAAATATTCCTAATCATTTGGTATTTCAAGAACGAGATATCAATATACCAGCAAGAGTAATGTACCTAATGATGTACATGTGATGGATAATGACTTTCCATGACTATTAGGCGGCGCCAATAGGTTATATATGTACATTCATCTTGAATGATGATAGAAATACTCACTATGGACCTTTGATAGGTTACTGTATCTAGATCAAATATAAGATCTTCCATGACTATGTATGGTAACCTTGCGACTTGAGAGTATTGTTAACCTTATGCTTTAAGACATTACTTTGATTATGGTCACCCACATGCTGTTAGCTCATGTTACGATATGTGTCCAGATTAATGAAGTGATATACTACTTAAGAGAAGATTAATGTCCTTTAGTATTGGAGTTTAGTGTCGCCTTCTATAGAATTTGAAACGATGTCATAAATCTTTGATTAGATTAATTTAGTGAAATGTAAATGTTATTAAATTGAACTAGATGGCTTAGAGGTCAAATTTCATAGTTAAACATGGCACCACTAGAGTATTATTCATTTACCAGACTCTAAAAATATAAGTGACATAGTGATGATGAGGAGACATAATGTGCACGTTGTATTATTGCTCAAAGTTAGGTCTTTAGAAATGATCAGAAGCAAGACTTCACCGAGAAATCAATAAGAAACCGAACTTATATCTACTATTTTACTTAAGAATAATCTGTATTGATTTAATATCCAAATTGTTTTAATATTCATGAGGGTTGAGATCACATCTAGAAGTCATACAGCCGCGACTCTCGGTATTCAACCAAAATAAATTTAATAAAATAACTTATCAATGGTATAAATTATTCTGGAGGTAATTTTATATATTTTTATTCAGTATTTGAACCAAGTGATATTTTGATGGATCTGGACTAGGAAATGATCAGGAATGAATCAAGAAGCTTGAAAGGCATCGGGAATGAAGGTTGCAAAATTTTAACTAAGTACGGACAGTTGTCGATCATTTGGCATTGATCCATATAGATCGGTACCGAGCAATCTCATTAGACTAAGGGAGCCCACTTAACTTATGCAAAACTTTTTATGAGGAGTTGAAGAAAAGAGAGCTACAAGAAGTGACATTTATCGACACCAATGCATGTGGATCGGTGTCGAACGGTGGTGATTTGGGGACTTAACCATTCAAACTCAAGGACTTGTGCTACTTTAAAGAAGCAAGGCAAAGGGAAGGATAGGACATCAGTTGGTACCAGTTCATATTGGTCAGTACCAATTCGTATCGGTCGATACTAATCTGTATCGATTGGTTCCTAATGAAATCGGGCCAGTCTACATTAGGTGAAATGGTAGATTTCTTAAAAAATTCCTATTTGGATCATAGTGGGCCTATGAAGTCTAATTGTTTAGGCTAGATCTAATCTAGTATTTAAATAAAATCATATTTTACTTTAACTTATATTACATTTTTTAATTAATTGTATTAATTAATTCGAATAAATTTTTATTTGGATGTATCACATATACATCTAAAGATATAACAATACAGCATGATGTAATACAAATATATATATACTTATATATATACATATAGATATTGAGATTTATATCTATTTTATATTCATATATATTATACTTACATATGCATATAATAAATTCACATGCATATCAAGAATATAAATACCTAAGTATATACGTATGTTTGAATATACTATAATATATATGGTTTGTATACACATATTGGTAGTATCATATATATAGTTTAGACATGTGTCTATATATATATATATATATATATATATATATATATATATATAGAGGCATATATATGTGACATTTTGTTGCCACTTATATTTTTTTATGCATATATAAAAATTATGTGAACAAATCTGTAAAATAAAATTAGATAGTTCAAAACTATAGAATGTTTGATTGAAAGCGAAGATAGAATAAAATCTTGCATTGGATCTAGATCTAATCAAATCAGAATTAAAACAAAATATAATAAAGTAATGTTTTAGATTTCTTCCTTTATAAACACTAATTAATAATGAAATCAATGCCATAAAATACCATGCTAAATCATAGCGAAATATCCAACTTAAATACTGAAAATCTGAAAGTATACATTTAATATGTAAACAAAATTGTTAAAAGAAATTATTATAGCAACCAATATTTTACTTTAGTAACATTAATTTTTTAATTAAACATTACATGCAAACATATATGTGGATATAAAAAATGTAATTTAGGATTTAAATTTCAAATATATACGATTGACTAAATAATGAGACATTAATAAATTAATTAGACAATAAAATTACCTTAACCAAAAGATTCGACTCGATTTTGGTTTACAATTTTGTATAACCTATTAAAGCATATGAATATATACATACACAACATATTTAATTTAAACATTGAATCCTAACTTTTAATCGATTAAATTATGAGAACAAGTGCAAATTTCATAGCAAAACAAATTTACATAACTGATAATTTCAAATCCAACAAATAATATCAAATACAAAATTAATTTAACAAAAATTGATTTTACAATTGAATGATAATACAAAAGATGTTTTAAAAATAAACTTAACAAGTGGAAATTCAATATGCACATGTATGTGAATTTTGTCAGGGTTAAATACCATGAATAAATAAAATTAAATTAAAAGAATCGAATCTAAAAATCTTGCCCTTATAAAACCTTGATTTGAGATTTTTCCTCGGATCTCTAAGTAGATTAGCACCCAGATTTGCAAGAGAAGGATGAACCACTTTTATTTTTGTTTGATGTTTCATTAATTTAGAGTTGAAAAGTTTTGGAATTGCCACATGGTATTCAGTCACGGTGATTAGGAGGAGAGAAAGGAAAAGTAAACAACAAATAAATGAATTAGTGGATTTTTTTGAAATTGTGTAGTTGGGTGGTAGTGCATTGTTGTACTACAATTTTTTGGTGGTGGTAGTATGTTATAAGCCAACATGTGTCCAGTGGATTGAATTACGGACTACACAGGATTCGAACATGTGATTTCGTGGATCAAAATCAAAGTGCCTAACCACTGGGATAGTGGTGCTCAACAATGAATTAGTGGATTAGTATTAATTGAAAGAATGAAACATTTCCCATTATTTTAATTAAAACTTCCCCAATCAATTCCCATAATTTCCTCTCTCTCTCCACACTCCTTTCACTTCATATTCTTTGCCAGCCGTACTTTCCATCAAGTAGCACAAAATTTCAATGTATCCATTTATCAATTATCTTTTATTTAAACTATTTAAAGTTATCATACATTGATGCATGCAAATATAATTTTTTATATATATACGTTCAAGTAATTCCAAGAAACTCCTAAACATTAAATAAATTAAGTAATAATTAATATTTCTCAAATATTAATTAATTTACAATATTTTATAAATTAATTAAATTGTATGGTTTTTCGAAGAATTCCCAAATATTGTTGCATGACTAAGAGCTGTAAATATAGTTAGCAATAAATATCCTTTTTTGAAATATTTCGATTAGGAATTTTTAAATAAAATATTATCTTATATTGTGATTAATTATTTTTAGTTGTAACTATTTGCAACTATAATTATATAATATTTCATCTAGGGATTTTCTTACTTGTATGCATTAAATTAATTACTTACTATAACAATGTATGTAGTAGAAATCAAACATCTTTATTATGAATAAGATTGGTCGCAGAGTTAAATATACATAACAAATTACATAATTCTCCCTAGGTCGTACCCTAATTCTATCAGTATCGAATGATGGTGATTATTGGAATTTGTGTGTATTGACTTGTTTTTCATGCTGGAACTTTAGATCTAAAGATATTTGCTCATTCAAACCGGATCATGCAGTCTCATACATGAATTCATCTATAAATGGAAGGCCTACAACATATAAAAAGGACTTTTGATTCTTTATTAAGAAAACACTATCAAATTCAAAATTCATCAATCCGACGTTGATAATCATTATAATTTATACCGTGTTGAATAATGGACGTAGGCAAAAGATTTGGCTAAACCACATAAAATTTTTGGTCTTTTCCCTTTTATCTTTTGATTCTTGTTTAATTTTTGGGTCTACTCGATTAGGAGTGCTTTCCCCTTTTACATACAGAATTTTTTTTGATGCTTTCACTAAAAGTAAGGATTCAAGGTCAGATTCAATGCTACTAGGACTTGGGTAATGTATTCACTCGAATTAAAAGGAATAAATGGCTCTGAAAAAGACTAAAGGATCCGAAGTAACAACAGAAAGGGAGTATGAAGGCTCTCACCATGAAGACGAAACAAATAAACCAGCTCATGTAGAAACTTCAAGCGCGCCAACTGTGGTAAAGGGTGAGTTGGATCGCATGATGATGGAGATGAATAATAAGATGGCGAAGAATTTGTTTTCTATCATGGAAGAGATGAAGAGGCTGTTGTCCCAACTCCAGCAACAAAGAGAGTCTCAAAAGCATAGAAAGGGTAGAAGGGACTACTCATCTTCAAATATAGATGAAGGGGGTTTTTCTTTTATTGGAGAATAATCACAAAGAAGGCAAGCAAATGCATAACGGGGATGCTATGAAAAAGATGATGCAAAGTTCAAAAGCTAGAGCTATAATCCCACCTCCAGTATCAATCAGTGTCGATCAAATAAGGCACGGTGGTACTATTCAATCCCAGGAGCAATTAAATCTTTCTAACTCAAAAAAGAATTTGCAAGATGCAGGTTTTGGTGGAGATACCAAGATGGTGGTTTTTAGGTTGGTAGTGCTGAAGGGAACACTACTGAACTGATAAAAGGAGGATAGTCCATGCCGACACTTCTAGACAACTACGTGAATGGACTCCTCAGAGGTGGAGACCCATGTCTCATCTTGCTAACCGAGAAAGTTTTCCTATGCAATCATATAATGATGCACTTGATAATTTCCACTTAAGACGAATGTTAGCAACAAAAAATTACCGAGTGAGACAACAAAGAGACTGTTGCATTTACCTCAACAACAATAAGATGATGGATGGGTGTCCATGGCTAAACGAAGACCATTCATAGACGAAATTAGAGTAGCTATGTATCCTAAGAAGTTTGTTATGAAAAAATGCAGAGTTATAGGGGATTGACTTATGTAGCATCAAATAAAGTATGGATGGCACATGGATGGTGCATGTGCTACCAATGCGGTGAGATGCAAGAGTTTTCCCATCTATCTAGAGGACATGCTACGATGTGGTTCTACCGGCTTGAGTCTGGATCCATATCATCCTTCAATCAACTTGCTAGAAAATTTCTAGAGCAATTTAGGTTGCATTTTGTGCAACCGAAGGACATAATGACCATAGAAAATTTGTACCAATGGTCCAAAGAGACCATTTAAAGAAGTTCATAGCCGCCATAGTAGAGGTGATGACCCAAAGGAGGGAAAAAATTTGATGGCTTCGGTAGGAATAGTCCATAACAAGATTGACTTTGGAAAGTGGCTTACGATGAAAAAGCCAGCTTTAATGAGAGATTTCAACCAAAAGGCAAACTAGTTTATATGCTCTAAAGAGGTGGAACTTGAAGAAATTAACGCTGGTGGAAAGGTTGGAACAAGTAGCATAATCTAGGATAATGTGGCTGTCAAAAAGGATGGAGAAAACATTGGAAAAAAGGATTTTGGATATGATAATGAGTGAAAAAACTTCAGTAATGCTAGTGGAAAAAAGGAAGATAACAAAATGCATTCGATGTTCGTTTGCAATGGGAACTATATGGAGTTAAATGATTCAGTTCAAAACTTACCGTGCTATGTAACTACATATGGTACAGAAAAATATAAGAAGCATGCCCTAAGGGAGTTCACAAAAGAGGATAGGCCCTCCTTTAAGTATTTTCGCTTCCAAGTGATTCATGGGAATAATACAAATGAGTGTAGACATCTCTATGATGTGATTAAAGATTTGAGCAGGAAAACAAAAACAATGATAATATGTTAGGAACCCGTGGGAGGGTAGGCAATGAAATAACCAGCCTCAAAGGTAGTAGTCTCAGGGAAATTCTACAAGGCCTAGTGATGAAGGGCCCAGATCAGAATAAAGGATTTACGATTAACCCAATTTTAGGAGATCTGCATTATGTAGAAAGAAGTTAGAATGAGATGGAGCACTATGGGAGTCTTTGAGGCACATGCCTCAAGGTTTGTTTTGTAACATAGAAGATAGAGCTTCAACCAAACAATGGTAAAGGATAGATGATAATAAAGTCATCTGTAACCAAGATTTTGATGGGGTCGAGGCCTAACACTTAACCCAATGGTGATTATTGTCGTGATCGGGCTGGTAATAATGCACCGGTTCCATATTGATAGTGAGAGATTGATGAATATCTTGTTCAAATAAACTCCTGATAAAATGAAACTAGACGAAAAGGATCTACAACTTTGTAAATGCTGCATCATAGAATCTACTGAAGTAGCGAAGGAATGAATGGGTTGTATCAAATTGTCTATGGAGCTAGGAGATAGATCCCACAAGTTGTTTGGTTGTAGAAATTTGTGGTTGTAGATGGATTTTTTTCCTATAATGCTTTCCTGGGCTAATCGACCTTTGTTGAGTTTAGAGCCACACTCACTCCAAGGTGCTTAATGATGAAGTTTTCGATAAATAATAGAGTAGGTGAAATTCAAGGAGACTAGAGCACTAGTCAAGAATTCTATGTAAGGAGCTTGGAGAAGCGAAGCGATAGGAGAAAGGTAAAGATGCGGTGAAGCCTCTCTGTATCAAATTTGCTGATGAGTAGCAACTTATACCCAAGCCTCAGCTTAGGGGCTTCGATCCAATAGCAATTACCATAAAGCTATAGACCCAAGAAAAGAGATAGAAAATGTAAGGGAAAAACTGGTGGAGTTGATGATTGAGGTCCTGATAGACGATGATGATCCTTCTTAAGGGAGTTAAGGGTATGCCCTGGGAGAAATTATGTTATGTGTTACATATATCGAAGTCTATAACCAATATTGTTCATAATAAAGGTACTTAATTTCTATTATATATACTTTTTAAATTATGATATGATTAATTAAGTAATTAATTTAAAGTGTATTAATTATAAATCATTAATTGATATTTTATATGTGATAATAATTACAAGGAGTTGTGATTATGAGAAAATTATCACAAAATAAAATAAGATATTATTTAAATATTCCTAATCAATATATTTTGAGAAAGGTTATCGATACATTCATTGAGGCCAAAGTATGTAACACTCTTTAAATGTTGGCAGCGTATTACAAATGGTTGTTGGGTGCTCTAAGGGGTCACGTACTAATAGTCATTTGATAATTGAAGAATAACCGACTATAAGTTTCCTGTTGGATAATAATAACTATCGTTAAATAGCAAATTTATAATGACGATATTACATAATTCTCCTAATTTGAGAATATTGTGGAACTTCGATATGGATACTCCACTTTGATTATAGTTCAATCGTTACTTGGCGTCCATCAAACGACTATATTTGGGCCTGAGTTGATGCATTGGAAATGAAACACTGTTCGATATAAAATTTGCATTCTCGATTATATGATGTTAGTATCACAGTGAACCAAGAACTTTATTTAAGGATTAACTAAGCTGAATATGGACGATATTGAAATTTTGACCAAAGCCAAATTGCATAAGTCTTAAAGTGGTATAGTGTTGACAAAGAGAACTGGTGCAAACAATCATTACTAGAAGGTATCGCTTAAAACTGTAAAATTAAATTTTATCGATAAAAATGTATAAGTGATAAATTTGGCCAAACTATCACTCTAATAGTTAAGGTGATAAGTGAATATTGACAATTGAATAGTTTGATATTAATTGCTAATCGAATTTACACCTATGAGTCGCATAAACATATTGGTCATTTCTCTGAACTACCATGCGATTTAATTAATTTATAATTGTTATAAATTAATTAAATTAGTTAATGCTTATAAAATATTATTTATTTTTTTATTGTATTTTGTGTTGTAAGTAATTTTTGGGTGTCATTAGTAACTAAATTTTGTGTGTGTATAAAGTTTATATGTGTACGTATCGATATATGATATTGATATGCATTTTAGTTTGATTTAAATGATATAATTACTTAATGGGTTTGCAATGATTTAATGATCCAAGTAGCTCATCATATAGTCGACCATGGAATGGTAAAGAGATGGGGATATTTTGGTTTTAAATTCTAGATTGGGAGATAGAAATATAGAGTTAGTAAAAGAAGGAGAATTTGTCTCCTCCTTCTTTTCAAAAGCATTGTCCTTTCATAGTCTTGTAAACCTCCTTCCCTATGATCGAAAATAATGAAAACCCCACACATCAAAACCAAAAATATCATGGTACCCTAAGCCATTGGAATGTTAGGAGATTGATTCAGGGTGGATCTAGGACAATACATCAGTCAACGTGTGTTCAAAAGCAGCATCCTAGTGTTATAAATTTATATTCGCATTTATATTATATTTTTTGTATGTCCCTCGTAAAATGATTTCATATGTGCAGTTGTTATCTGATGTAATTATCTGATTTTATATACCATTGAATAATCTATTAATTGAAATTTTTATTGGATCTTTGCATAAAATCATAATATAAACAATCTTTTTGGCCATGTATATTTTTGACTTTTCAAAATAATAAAATCTATTTAAACAATTACCATTTATACTAATTTTAAACATATATAATGTGTGTATGTATATATATATATATAATGCTTTCATCTTTTGAGAAAAATTATCAAATTTAAATTTTAAATATATAAAACAATTGTTTTTTAAATTAATAATAATTTAAGCAATGTTTTGAATGATTTTAACACATATATACATTATGTATTTAGTTTATACTAATAATAAAAATTAGTTTCAGATTAAATAAATAATTTTTCCAATTTATATTTTAAATATAGTATAATTATTTAAATTAGTAATTATTTATATAATGTTTTAATCATTATAAAATATGTAGTATGTATATATATTGTAATAAAAATTAATAAAATTTTGATTTCAAAATTAAAAATAATTTTTTATTAAATTTGTGAATTTTTTTAAAAAATATATGTTTATTTTGATAATTATTTATTACAATGTATGTGTATGTATTAATTCTTTTATGTAATTAATTAGTTGTATATTTAACATTAATATAAAAGATTTCCTTTTTGGCAATATCACTATTTGCAATATACATTTAAATGTATTTATTAAAAATATCTGAAAGATAATTTAAATATTTTATAAATCTAAGTTTGAAATTCGAAACAGTTTAATTATAAAAATTAGATATTTTGGGTAATGAATTTAAAAAAATTATCTACTTGGTCAAAGTATACTCAAATATTTTAAATTATTTATTTCATTAAATATTGTTACCCGATGCCTTGACTTGGCTACATAGGGTTGATAACAAAGACCAGACTTGACTGTTGATGGTACGAATGTTCACGAGACTGCATCCATATGACCGAAATATAATATTCGAGCAGTTATGTCTAGCCCAGAGTAAGTAGGGTCGATAGATAGACAATGCAGGAGGTCAAATTTATGGATTTGGTTTGGATCAAATAGGGATCGGCCCTATCCATTGAGGGTTGGGCCTAGCCTTCCCTATGGTGGGCCCCTATGGTTGAAGGGATCTAGATGCCAGAGTTTCAGTCAAATTGGAGGCTTCCTTCATCTGTAAATAAAGGGGCAGGGGGCCATTTTAAGGGACTTTTCGGTTTGCAAGTGAAACTCTGCCATTATTATATTCAAGTTCCTTTGTTCATTTCTGATCTCTTACTATTTCTTACTGATTGTAACTATAATTGAGTGAAAGGTGAAGCAATAAAGAGAATATTCAAAGTGGACGTAGGCAATCAACGCCGAAGCACTATAAATCTTGCTATTTTTTCTTTCAGCTGCATTTTCTCTTGATATATAGTGTTATTCCTCTGTTTCCATTTAATTTATTCATTTATTTCATAAATTAAATCTATTCTTGGGTGCTTGTGGCCAATTTGGTTGCGACATTTTGGTGCTTTCACTGAGAATGTTGATTCTTAAGCTATTTGGATCACCTTTGTCGCTATTGGATTGAAGTAATCCCCTTAAGTAGATGCAGGTTCATTTTTCAGAAGCTTGCAGATAATACTCAGATTCTTCAAGATCTAAGAAAAGGAGTCTAAGATGGTAAGGCGCACCAGATCTACTTCCCACAATGTTGATGCCAATGATATTGCCTGTGTCCAATAAGGGGGCCCAAACAACGAAGCCGCAAATGCGAATGTGGAGCCTGCTGCAGCTTAGACTCCCACTGATTCCATTACTAGAGTTAAATTTAATGACTTGATGAGAGAGTTGGTGGAGAGTCGTAGACAGCTAAATGAACAAATCCAAACTAATGCCAACTTGAAGAACCAGATTTCTCAACAACAAAACCAGGGCGCCAGAAGGGATCTCGCTCAGCATCGGATAGCTCAACCTTATGGGACGAACACCATAGACATAGGCATCACAAGGTTGAAGTGGTATGAGTTGGAGCAATGGAACAACACTTGGTAGACCAACGTGGTCTGCCAAGACGGTTTGGTGCCGACCCTTCCGCGGGGATTGGTACCGACCTCTCAACTAGGGGGACAATTCAGCAAATGCAAGTGGGGAATCATGCTCATGTCGAATCTAGGAACGTAGATGTTGGAGTACGTTTAGATCCGATCATCTACCCCCTCGGGATGACCAAGAAGTGAATATTCGAGATGCACATTTACAGGATGATAGGCCAAGGAGACGCGAAATGCCCCGGAAACACCAACCAGAACATTCATGTGAGGTGGAGCACTACCGTCACTTGGCGCCACCTATCCAGATAACAGATTTATCCGCAATGGTCAGACAGTCGATGAGGGAAAACTAGGGCTTGACAAACGATGATTGGGGAGTCTCTAATGGTCATACTCAATTTACTGACAACATTTTACAAATGGAGCATTCAAGGAGGTTTAACATGCCTACGATGCCTGCTTATGAAGGGAATATTGACCCCAGTAGCACGTTATAAGGTACAAATGGTTGATGGACTCAGCAAGAGCGAATGATGCTACCAAATGCAGATGTTTCCCTTTAACTCTGTCTGTGATTGCTACAATCTGCTTCACAAGATTACCCCCGCGATCGATCTCAAGATTTGACGAGCTAGCTACAAGATTCATGGAGCAGTTTCAGATTCACACTACTCGTCCAAAAGATATGATGTTGCTATCTAGTGTAATCCAGGCTCCGGAGGAATCATTGAATGACTACTTGCAGAGGTTTCATGTTGCTGTCACTGAAGTCAGTAACCCAAATGACCACACTATACTTATGGCTGTGACAAGGGGGGTTGACTCAGAATCCAAATTCGAGGATTGACTAGCTGGAAAACTACCAGCCATGCTAGGGTGTTTCTACTCAAAGGCAAACCAGTTCATGAGAAAGGAAGAGGCTAGGTTGTCTAGAAGAAGCAATGCTGCAGGGCTAAGCGGATAAGCATTACAGAGCAACATCATAGCAAGGCAATCTGGCAAGAGTTCTGGAAAGGTTCAGGTCAATGTTCAGAACAAGCCAGATCAACAGAAAAAGAGTGGAGAAGGAAATCCTAAACGGAAGAGGGAGCCCGGAAAGTGGAGATCAAGGATTCCTACGTATAACGACTATACACCTCTGAATGCATCTTTGGAGAACATCTACCTGTCTACCTATAATACTTTCCAATACAAGAAGCCACGTCTAAAAGTATCGATTGAGGAAAAAAAAGCAATTCTGGAAGTACTGTCGGTTTCATGAATGCTACAGGCACAATACCGATGAGTGTAGGCATCTCCATGATGCCATTGCAAAACTAATTCAGTAGAAAAAGTTACAACAGTTTGTAAAGAATCCGCAGAAGTACGGACAGGGAACGTCTCATCCCAATCGAGGGCAAGTTCCATGCCAGCCGGAGGAACCCACTCAGACCGACGGAAGGTTGGGTAATACACATGATAGTGGTGGACCACACCCTGTGGACTGGAGTTAGCAGGAAATGGAGAACTATGCTCATTCAATGAAACATATGGACTTTGAATGTTGTTCGAATAAAAAGGATGGAACTTCGGCCAAGCAACAACGTACAATGATGGATGATATAGTATTTAGAAGCAGAGATGCCGATAAAGTAGAGGCCCCTATTATTTATCCGATGGTTATCTCTGCCATGATTGACCCCACTCTGGTGAGGAGAATTTTAAATTATTGCGGAAGCTCTGCGAATATTATCTTTAAGAAAGCATATGACCAAATGAAGATGGAGGTAAAAGATTTGAGACCGTCTAAAGCTCGTATACACGACTTCAATGGTATGGCAACTGAAGCAGTTGGTCATGTTGAATTACTAATGGAGTTAGGAGAAGGTGAGCATAGGAGGGTGTGGATCCTACCGTTCATTGTTTTAGATATGGATTCATCGTACAATGTTTTCCTAATCGTCCAGCCCTGGCCAAATTTCGGGCAGCATTTACCCCGTGGTGTTTTATATTTTTATTTCCAACATATAATGGAGTAGGTGTTGTGCATGGTGATTAGGCAACTGGCCGTGCCTGTTATGTGGCTGAGTTAAGAGAGGCTTAGCAGAAAGAGAAGGGAAAGAGTGTGAACAAGTCTGTCCGCATCCGGGTTACTAAAGATTGACAAATAGCGCCTAAGCCTTGGCTTGGGCACCACAGTCAGTTCTATAAAGACATAGATCCAGGGGATGATGAGGAGGAACCAAAGAAGGCCAAGGCAATGTCGGCTGAACTGACGATTTTTGTCTCAGTCATCTAGGACGACCCATTATGGGTGTTGAAGATTGGATCACAATTCAGCCCTTCGATAATGAGAGAACTAAACGATTTCCCTAAGCAAATCTAGATGTATTCGTTTGGACACATTCTAACATATGTGGGATCTCGTCTGCCATCATGAGCCATGCTTTGAATATTGATCCGAAATATGTCCCTGTGAAGTAGAAAAGACGAGGTATGAATCTAGAGAAATCCATAGCTCTCAAAGAAGAGGTGGATAAACTTAAAGCCAACGAGTTTATTAATGACGCCCTATATCCCGAATGGATATCTAACCCCGTGCTGGTAAGAAGGCAAATGGGAAATAAAGAACGTGTATTGACTATTCGACCTGAACAAGGCATGCCCTAAGGATAGTTTTCGCCTGCCTAAAATTGATCAGCTAGTTGATTCAACTACAGGGCTTGAATTGTTGTCATTTATGAATGCGTACTCGGGGTACAACCAAATCCCGATGCACGTCCTAGATCAGGAGAACACCAGTTTTGTCATGGACGTTGGGTTATACTGTTATGTAGTAATGCCATTTGGATTAAAAAATGTAGGAGCGACTTATCAATATTTGGTCAATCGAGTGTTAAAGATCAGATTGGGAGGACGATGGAAGTCTATGTGCATGATGTGTTCGTGAAGTCAAGGCGATCAAAAGATCACATTCGAGAATTAGCCGAGATGTTTGATATCTTTGATTTTATAGCATGAAAATCAACCCACTGAAGTGCTCATTCAGTGGTGCGTCAGGGAAGTTCCTAGGCTTTATTTTCAATGCATAAGGAACTGAAATGAATCAAGCGAAAATTCAAGCCATTTGGAATATACAAGCACCTAGAACTATTAAGCAAGTGCAGAGGCTGAATAGAAAAGTCGCTGCTTTGAGTCAGTTCATCTCCAGGGCGACCGATAAATGCATTCCTTTCTTCGATTTGATAAAGAAGGGGAAGAGGAATTTTGGGTGGACGCAAGATTGTGAAGGTGCATTCCAAGATTTGGTGAGTCATTTGGAGAGACCCCCTATTTTTCCAAAACCGGTAGATTATGAGGAGCTGTACATTTACTTAGCAGTATCGCCACATGCCATAAGTGTCGCATTGATTCATGAGGATAACCGAATCCAGAGACCGGTAATATGTCAATATACGATTGATGGAGGCAGAAAGAAACAACCTAAAGATAGAGAAGTTGGCGTACTTCTTGGTAATCGTGTCATGCAAACTTCGCCCGTAATTCCAGGCACATCTAATCAACATCTACACCGATCGACCTTTACGACAGGTCCTACAGTGACTCAAGATGTCTAGAAGGTTGCTTAAGTGAAATATCGAGCTCAGCCAGTTTGACATCACATATCTTCCTCGAAGAGCTATCCAGGGACAAGCATTGGCGAACTTCATAGCAGAGTTTACCATGTAGGATGAGCCCCTAGGGAATGGTGTAATCCCTACTGTCCGATGGAAGCCATATACCGATGGAGCATCCAATGATCATTGTTTTGGAGCGGGCATCATTCTTGTAATTCCTGAGAACCGGTCAATTTGCTATGCTTTGAAGCTCGATTTCCCTGCTACGAACAACGAGGCTGAGTATGAGGCATTAATTACCGGACTTAAGCTTATTAGAGAGCTTGGGGTGAATTCCATCGGATTCTTTTGTGACTCACAGCTGATGGCATACCAAGTTAAATGGGACTACTAGGAAAAGGGACAATGACTTGCCTCATCTATTACCCGAGTCCGGCAGTTGTTGGCAGATATTAAATACTATGACATTTCACATATCCTGGATAAGCAGAACGGAGAAGCCGACCCGTTGGAAAAGTTCGCGAGCACTGGTGATGCACAACAGAGGGCTTGGTTCCAGATGAGATACTACGTACCCCGAGTATAATGTGATGGAAGTTGATCAAGTATTGGAAACACAACCCGCAAGGGAGTCATGGATGACTCCATCTAAAGAATACATGTTGCATGGAATCTTTCCTGAGAAGAGGAACGAAAAGCGACAAGTCCTTCGTAAATCTTTATGGTATATTATGCAAGAAGGAACTATGTATAGAAAGGGGTTCTCTATTCTCTTACTCCGGTGCATTGCCCATGATGAGATAAAGCGTGTCTTGAAAGAAATCCATGAGGGAGAATGTGGCGGTCACATTAGGTGGAAAATGCTAGCAAAAAAGATACTCTGTTATGGGTACTACTGGCCGACTGTGAACCGGGACGCTGCTGATTATGTGAGACGATGTGACAAATGTCAGACATATGTGAAAGTCCTAAGAGCACCACTATCGGAGATCACGCAATGGTTAGTCCATAGCCATATCATCGGCTCTTTGCCAATTTCCAAAAGTGGCATGAGATACACAATTGACGTAGTTGACTATATCACTAAATGCGCCGAAGCGGAGCCGTTAGCTACGATCATAACCAAGAAACTCGTCATCTTCGTTGTTCGAAACATTATGTGTCGTTTGGTCTTCCACGAACTATCGTGACTGATAATGGGACTCAATTTGATAGTGTTGAGTTTAAGGAGTTTTGCTGAAGATATCACATTGAAAAGAGATTTGTGGCGGTCCCTCACTCTCAAGTGAATGGATAAGTTGAAGCTGTAAACAAGATTATAAAAAATCTATTCGGAAAAGGCTAAGGCAAATGGGTGGATGAACTTCCTACGGCACTCTGTGCCTACAGGTTCACTCATAAGTCTACAACTGGCCATACTCCATTCGCTCTGGCTTACGGAGCCGAAGCAGTCATTACTGTAGAACTTGAAAACCCTTCACATTGGGTGACTTACTATGATCCCCAAACAAACCAAAATATCTTATTGGAGCCACTGGCCTTATCGATGTGAAGCGTGAGGAGGCCAATTTCAAAGCAACCGCACATCAACACCAAATCGCCCGGTACTATAATACTAAAGTTCGATCGAGAACCTTTGAAGTTGGCCACCCTATCCTGAAACAAAAGTTTCCAGTCCCATCGCACATAAACCCGACATGGGAAGGGCCATACGTCATTGAACATAGGCTTGGAGAAGGAACTTTCAAGCTAGCGACTGTTGATGGCGTGACATTTCCAAGAGCATGGAATAGCGAGCATTTACAACGCTATTTCACCTAGACTATTTCTTTCACATTTCAATAGTATTTGCTTTCTATATTTGCTTTGGTATTTGACTTTTTTGATATGTAATAAGACAAGTTATTCTGTCCCTAATTTTTATGATGAATATAAACTTGAAGCTTCTTTTGCGTAATTTACTGTTATTGCACGTTATGCTAAGTATGTGTTGGAACTGATTGATATCGACATCTTCTATGTATGAGTAGATGCATAGAGTTAAAAATCGACCAGTTATACCGATCCCTGATGAAAATGAATAGGGTGGTTTTGTAAGTTTGCTCGGTTGGCAATTTCTATTGATGAATCAAAAGGCAATTTTCGCAATGAGGAACAAAGGTCACCGATGGTGGGAGAATGAAAAAAATCTCTAAGTCCTTGAAGCAGGCTAGAGTACTCTATGTTCCTGAAGCGGACTAGAGTATAAACGACTTGATGAAAATCTCTAAGTCTCTGATGTGGACTAGGGTACTCTTAGTCCTTGAAGGGGACTAGAGTATAAACGACTTGACTAAGTCCCTAAAGTGAACTACAATACTTTAAGTCCCTAAAGTGGACTAGAGTATAAACTATTTGACAAAAATCTTTAAGTCCCAAAAGCGGACTAGAGTACTCTAAGTCCCTAAAGCGGACTGGAACACTCTAAGTCCCTGAAGCGGACTAGAGTATAAACGATTTGACAAAAACTCTAAGTTCCTGAAGCGGACTAGAGTACTCTAAGTCCCTGAAGCGGACTAGAGCACAAACAATTTGACAAAAATCTCTAAGTCCCTGAAGCGGACTAGAGTACTCTAAGTCCCTGAAGCGAACTAGAGTATAAATGATTTGACAAAAATATCTAAGTCCCTGAAGCGGACTAGAGTATAAATGATATGACAAAACTCTCTAAGTCCCTGAAGAGGACTAGAGTATAAATGACTTGACTCCTAAAGAGGACTAGAGTATAAAGGATTTGACGAAAAATCTTAAGTCCCTGATCGCAGACTAAATAAAACTCTAAGTCCCCAAACCATAGGCTAACTCGAAAATCCAATGGGTCGACAAACAAGCCTCCAATTTTTCATTATCCCATGAATACCGATCTCAAATCAATGGAAGAGGCTTGAACTGTTAGCAGCGAAATACAATCATTATTTAAGGTTTCGGCTTGGCATCGCTTACGACTTAAGGTGTCGCCTACGGAGAGGCTTCGAGATCGAGATAGTGAGTTATTAGTGAAACTTGTGAAATTATTACAAGTACTTGAGATGGGAAGAAATTACTCTATTGTTGAAGTAATGATTCACTCGATGATTAATCGAGAAACACAAAACCTTTATTCACAATCTCAAAATTTCCTTACAAATTATTTGAAAGTTCGGGATCCACGCTCGTGCATCTTCTATTAAGAGAAAAAACAAAAGAAACACATGCCTAACTTATCCAAACTATGTATACTGACATAAGACGCAAACTATTTCTTCAATTTCTTCTCCTTCTTTGGTTTTTCAAGAGTTGAATCGGTTGAGCATCTATTTTGAGATCCTTTGCTGCCCTTAGTGGGACACTTGAGGAAGGAGGAGGAACCTCAATAGGAGTTATCCCGCTAGGTGGGATGAACTTCAGAGGCCTAAGAAGAGGATCTTAAACCGCTACCACATCGGGATCACCCTTGACTTCACGTTTTGATTTTTCCTCTTCTTCAATTTGTTCTTTCATGTGAGTTCAGTGGTATGCTCCGAAGCACCCATTACTATAACGTCATCAAGCTCTTCGGCAAATGATGGGTCTTCGGGTTTATCCTCATCAAGTGCCCCAATCACTTTAGCATTAGGCCCAGAGTATCTGTAGCAGATGGATCCTCAACTATTTTTCCTTAGTGCTCTGTGGCGACGTCGCCCTTAGAAGTTAATTCAGAACCGGGATGACTTGCAAAAACTCATCAAAAATGCAAGTATTAGTCTCTAGTCGTTATATGTCGAAAAAAATAACTTTTTTTATTCGAAGGAGTTCAATATGATACCAGCATCCAGTTGCCTCTCAGTAGTCATCGGGGTACTCCCTTCAATGATGGGAGACTGCATGTGCGGACGAAGCCCAGGCCAGTCTGGATCATAACCGATATGTTGCTCTATGGGTTGGGAAGATGATTTTCTGGCTGGATGAATAGGAGGAGGACCTTGAGTCTCAGTTCCGGTAGGCCCTATGATATCTCCTTTTTCCATAGTCGGTGTAGGAGCTCTGCTGAATTGAAGTTTTGCAGCAGCCAAGTCAGATGGCTCTTTCCTCGGAGCACTTCCCGCACAACAGCCCCTTCATCAAGCTTCGTGACTCCTAACTCTTCTCTTTTGACCTTTGTAATGATCTCCCAACCTACAGCGGCGATTCAAGATAGCCTTCGCCTAGAAAAGTCAAGTCACAGTGAAGGAGAACTTTTGCATTGTATTCGACAATGAGAAGATTGAATAAGTTCTTGATCTCTTCCCTGCCGGACTCAGTCGCTGCTTCAAATCGAGAGTCGGCTTCCACGAGTATCTCTTTCCTGCCCTCCTCATGGGTGGCTTCTTTCAAGAAATTGATTTGGGCGAGTTGTTCATCGAGTCTCATCTTCAAGTTTCTTGTTTCGACAATCTCCTCGTTACATTTCAGTGACTCTTCGTATGCCTAAACTTTTTCCTCCCTTTCTTTGGGCAATAAATTTTCTAGCTCCTCAACGCGGCGAGCTAAGACAACTTTCTCCATTTGTAAGGAGTCCTTCACTAAAGCCAAGGTGCCACTACATTGAAGTACAACATCCAATTTCTTCTTGTGTGAAGTTTCTAGGCGACTTACTACTTCAGCTGTTTCCTCCGCATTTTTCTTCGCCTTGGAAAGTTGAGCCTTACATTCGATCAACTCAACATCTTGGTGTTTGATAATATTTTTTCATGAATGGCCTCTAACTTAAGCCGGTCGATTTCATGTTGGCGCCCAATGAAAACTTCAAAGACTTTTTTAACTAAGTGAATGAATGCTTCATGTTGGACGTACACGTCATTCATGCATGCTAAAGAACTTTCTTTGGCACTCCTATGAATGATGTGTATGGAGGGAAGAAACTTGAGCCCGTCAAAGTATATTTTTGGCAAAGTGGCTTTGAGTTAAGCTATTTTCTCTGCTATGGTAGGATCTTGAGTGGGAACCGAGGGGATCTGTTCAGACGCAACCAGTGGACATTTGCGACACTCGCAAGATTGTCTTGTGCTTGACGACCCGGGGTGTTAGTCACGGGAAGCGACAGCTTGGGAACCTCGATGTAAATATTTATCTCTGCTATGAGCAAGAGGGTTTGTTGAATCACCTTGGCACAAAGCGTGTGTCTGAGACTTCCTTCTGGACGAAGAAGAAGATTCTCAAGAATAATAGTCTCTATCTCATCCTTCCTCTTTGTCTTAGTTTCTTCCAGATTCAAAATCCTGGCCTGAGTGGTAGTCAGTGGAAGAACCACGAAGACGATCGAAAGCATGCGAGTGTGATATTGCACCTGTAAAAAAGCCAAATAGAAGCATATTAGAAGTTGTTATGTGAAGAGTTAATCACAAGTGGATGGTGGACTGCAAGTGCTTGTGTGTGTCCTAGTGTTTCCCCCCAACGGCCAGTAATATTAGCATTACTCATGGGAGTTATTTCTCCTTTGTTGAAAGGTTGCACAGCTTCACCGCTTCTTTTGGATGAGTTAAGCCCTTTGACGTCGAGATTAGTGAAATTGTAATTTAATAAATCATCCAGGATCGAAATGTCGAAGAGTCCCTTCAATGAGCTCTCCATCTGTTGAGAAGAAGATTCTTTTTCAACCGGGGTTATGATGAATTTCGTGGTTACCCTAGCCTTCCATTTTCATATCTTGAACGCCGAATTCTTTCCCCTCTTCGGAGGAGGTTGCGATTGGCTAGTATATGGCACCTCAACTGCTGGCATTTTCCCAAGACCAATGTCTTCGTTTTTTGACCCTATGTCTTGTTATTCCTTTATCTCTCCCTCTTCAGTGCCTTCTTGGATTCCCTCAACATGAGGCATTGCGTGATCGTTTATTTCTTCCATTTTCACCACGATAGTCTTCATAATCGCTTTGCTTCAAGGGAGACCAATTCTACGGCCGCCTCCTAACAGCCCAAATAACGAGAGCTACTCATCCATAACGAGGACCTTGATGTCCCGATCCTCTATCGAAGTAGCGTGAATAGCCACGACAACCCTGGAGTATCAGATGCCATCAGGTCGAGGGTGAGCACCTAAAAGAGTTAAAGATATTAGTATGATTAAGGGAAGCTAAGACTTGAATCTTTGAACTAAAGGTGAAGTCAGAAATGGAACTTACGTCCTTCTAACCATCTTCTTGCGAAGCCAGGAGGACACCATATGTAGAACCATGGATAGAACATAAAGAGAAGGAAAATGCCATGGATAAAGGCATAACTATTAGGGTAAAGTTGAGTAGGAGCGATGTGACGACCCGCCTTTCTAACCCCAGAAAGACGTGTCATCATTAAGAAAGAAAGGGGTAGAAATAGAAAAGAATAGGAAGAAAGAAATAACAACATCAGAATCTCACAGCAAAATGGAACAAAATATAATACATCACTTAACTATTACATAGTTATACATACATCAGAGTTATACAATATCATACAACAGAACAGTCATATACATATATGCCAATACATACAATCAAAATACATCATACACTAACTACACAGCGGAACTATATAGATAGATACATACGTCTGGTCTTCTTCTCCAAAGCTCCTCCAGAAAATCAACACTCCAAATACCTATCACTTGGCTACTCATAAAAAATTTGAGTAACCAAGAGTTTATAAAAAACAAAATATAAACTCCGGGTAAGACATGGGTATGGTGTGAGTAAACGGGTTAAAATAGTTTTACTTTGAAAACCATTTGAAAATAAAGGTATCACGTAAGACTCCCCACACAGAAATATGGGTAAGTTTTCACCTTACGCTAACCAAAATATTTTATAGGAAATCCAGTGATATTATAATAGTGTCTAGGGTTTTCAAGTAAATAGAAAATAGCCGAAATTGTTACATCTATTAAATTCCAGCTACTAGCCACGAAAGTGGGTAATACAAGTCAAACCGTAGGGTCTCGTAGGGAAAACGGGTTTCCAACAATGGCAGGGCTACTGGGGTACCGCCCGTCACAGTACGAGGCCTAGATCACCGTACCGAGGATCACTGCTGACCCCCTACAACATAAGGCCGAAACCATTCCTTACTGAATAGTCCCGAACAAGATAACCCCGCAGTTGTGGCCAATAACTGCCCACACAGCCGTAATAAAGGGACATCTAGACAGGGGTATACCTCGTCCTGCTTGGGCATGATCCACCTAACCTTGCTACATCTCCCATGTTTTAGTCATTCCCGATTGATGAGGCTTTAGGCTGCGATTACCTTTATAGAACATATCTCTTAGAATGCTCATCGTCCACCTGACGATGTGCTGAAAGCATTCAATCCATACAAGTTCGTTCCGGGTTCGAACGAAACCGAAGGCATTATCTCGTTACACTCATTTTGGAATCACCCTCAGAGTTAACGACGATAACCCTTGCATTCTGAAACACCATCTCGATCTCCAATTGATATGTCACGACCTATCGTTTAATTTGGTTCGATGTGGTTTTCGTAATATCGAATTGATACCCGATACCGGTCTCATCGGAATCCAAACGCCATTTTAAGGGCCAAGTTGTCTACTTAGTCTTAACAGTTTAATTCAATACTTAGAATTTACATAACAGATATCATAGATAAATCATATACAATTATCACAGATATATCCAGAATATATCACAACATATCACAGAATATCACTAAACAGATACCAGAGTCAATCAAACAGAATTATCACTTCATATCAATATAGTTTGATTTACTTAACTTAATTAATTACTTAGGGATAAATCATTATAATTCTATTTAATTAATTACTAATTAATTAACCTATTAAATTTATTAATTATTACTTAATTACTCACTTAATTAATTGATTCGTAATTATTTATTACTAACCTTAATTTATTAATTATATAAAAGTTAATTACTTATTAATTATCACTAATTACTTAATTAATCATTTATTATCAATTAATTTATCATTTAATCCTAATTAATCACTTAAGTTAACTACCATTTATTTATTAATTAACTTTAAATAATTAATTAACGTTCTTAAGTTTAAATTGATTTTAACACAAAGTCAATTTCTAATTACAAATTACTCAAAGCTATTAATTTAATCACAAGTATAAGTTAATTTACATTTATAATTACCTTAAACTTTACATTAATTAATCATCTTCTTTTACAAACCTTTCTTTAATAAATTTTAAATCAAATATTAACTTAAATCTAACCAATCATTATTTACTAAATTAATGTTGAACTTTGTATATCAAAATACTTAAAGCATTAAGGCAAAAACATCAGGAAGTGGACCCGAGGTAAGCACCTCATTCACTCGAGTAAATCTCGAGTTCTCCCCTTCTTTTCCCCACGTCTCTCTCTTCCCACCCTCTTCTTCTTTTACCTGATCCCTTTCTCTTCTTCTTCTTTTATTTTATTTTCTATTTATTTTAGCTTCAAGTTTAAATTAAAACAACTACAGAATGATACGAACGCACATGCGCCAAGGTCGAGCTCGAAGTAAATCCCAATTAAACTCGAGCAATTCCACGCGACGATCACGTCACCAACCCAGACCCCCAAACGCCACCATGCACGTGCACGTTGGTTCGCCGCACCTCCGGAAACCCTCGTCGCCACCCCAAACCACAAATCGACTCAATGATCGAAAACAAAACCCAGATTTTCATAAAAAGGCGAATCGAAAAAAATGCCTGAAGCTCGAACTCGAAACACGAACACCCCACCGATAACCACCACGTTCTGCCACCACCCATCACCAGAGGCCAAGGCACTTCGTCCACGCCATGGCCATACCTTCCTCGGCCTTCACCCAAATTTGCGTGACACTCGATCAATCCAAGGGGCCGAAAACACGAATTTAACAGTGCATAGCAAAACGCGATACCAAACCCTATATTCAATTCGACTTTAAAATCCTTGCATTGAATAATTTTTTAACATTTTTCCTGACATCCACAAGTATCAATCAAGCTTTAACATGAATTTCAACATCTAAAATTGGTTGAATCATCGGATAATCTCAAAAAAAACATTTTCGGTTATCTTTGAAATTGCACCTTGAATATTGATCTAATAACCATCACTCTTGTTTTAAAAATCTTAACTTTGTACATTAAATCAAGATATGTGATCAAATTCACAAATTAAAACATTCAAATTTTAGCTTATAATTTCTTTTTATTTGTAACTTGAATAAACAGTATATATATCATACTGTTAATCTTCAAACAAGTTTCTAGACCTTTGATTTAAGATAAACAACTTAAATTAGCTTTAATTCCTAAGTTTAAATTGGTTTAAATGAAGAATATTAGTTTTCTTTCACTTCTTTGCTCATAGCTTGCTGAATACTGGAGATCATCACATATTTAAATTTCCAAGAAGCATTCCAGAACCAAATACTACAATATATAGCAACACAAGACATACAGGAACTACTTACCAACTTAAACTTTAAAAATTTATATGTTTACTCACCTTAAATTTTGTTGAAACAGAAAGAAAAGTTGATGAATAAACTGCAGATGAATTTCCTAAACAACTTCACTGCTTTGATGAACTTGTTAGAAAAAATAAGATGACGTTTTATTTTCTTTCTTCTCAGGTTTGCTTCCAAATTTTTGTTAAGTTTTATAAATGAATTAGAATAGGGTGATATATAAATAGGATATACTTGGATAGTAGGTTATATCTGGTACAAGTCTCACTTGTTTTGATTTGCTATGTATTTAATATACTGCAATATGAAATGATCTTACATTTCGGCTGTAGGATTTTCTTTGACAAATAGTTGTGCTAATTAAATGCTTGTGTCTTCAGATTAGATTACATCTATTTAATGTTTTCTGATATTTGTTTATATTTGTACTGGACAAAGATATTTTGAATATGTATAAAGACATTTTGTATTGTTCATCTTCATATATTATACAGTAATATTTTCTAAACTTTTCTTACATGTTTATGTAAAGTTGTTCCAAACAAGTATTTAGCTTATGCATTGATTTTGTTTTTGCACCTGCACTTATATAAGTTTCTGTTAACATAATTTTCCTAGTTTTATTTTTATTTGTAAATAAATTTTCAAACATTTGATTTATAACATACACTTGTATTTTTATATTTCTAGTTACATCTTATATTTTATATTTATGTTTTATACTTAAGTTTAATATTCATGTTTAATATTGATATAGTTGCCTATTTTTTTTAACATTATTATTTAAAGACTACAACTATATATTCATATGTATATTATCAAACATTAAAAATATAGAATCTTTGATTTTTATTGAATAAGAGAGATTTTGTTATAAACATTTTTAAAAGATTTTATTTTAAGTTTTTAAATCAAAACTTCCTTTACAAAGCATATATAACTGATAAATATCAAGATCTCATCAGTTTATAAAATTGAAAAACTTGTATTTGATTTAAATTAGATTAAATATTATTAAAATATATTGTCAAAATTCCGGGTCGTTACAAGCGATTTTCAAGTATCTCAATATTTCCCAAACGAAAGAATTGAAATGAGGCCCACATCTAGTTCAGCACATGAACTTGTTAGATGCGGTATATCCGATTGGAGGCAAGTGAGGCCTGTCTTGCCTCGACGGAACGAGAATGTCTTCAAAGGAAATCCCATGGATAGAACATAATCGATGGAGAGAGGCCTCGCCGATTCTATATGCTTGTGATTCGACCGGGTTGTTTAGAATGATGGCACCCTCCTTGAATTAGGAGCTGGATCAATAGCTTCTGTAGGAAGAACTAGGATGTCAGAAAAAAGATTTGCTTGTGAGTTAGATGCTGCTACCTGTCCTGTTTGCTGATTCGGTGCAGCTTTATTAGATAGGATAGCAGAATTCAATCTCTCGGCTGATTCGAAAGATATTATGGTTGGTTGCTTTTGTGTAACCTAAGGTCAGTGTCAGCTGTACTCAATAGACAATCAATATTAGAAATAATAACCTGTCCCCCGGTGTCGCGTGTGAACTAGTGCAGTGCAATATGAAATAAACCTAAGCAATTTGCATTTGAAGAAATAAAAGTAAAATGTAGAAGCTTGGAAGCTTCAACCAGAGAGACCGCCATCACAGACCATCTCAATTAATGTGAAAATTGATCGGCAACTGAAGCTTTAAGACCGGATATTGGCATTCTGAGTTATGAAGTCCGTTGTTCAAGAATATTTGGATTTTATACTAAGTTCATGTTAACCACGCTAGAAATTTGTTCGTTAAAATTTAATTCCGTTGGTCCAAGTATGCAAGTCGTGTTGTTCTTAGTCATTATATCCAGGCAAGGTAGTATGCAGTTATATGTTTGAACGACTTAAGTTAAGATGGTCATTATAGTCAACACCGATCCCTGCCTTAAATGTCGATCCTTATGCCTTACTCTCGTAGCCGAACCCTACACTCAGACTCACTTGGCAGTACCGATCCCTTCTCATTAGCTGACATACTAATCCTTATGTTTTAACCTCCATTACCTTCCCTGATATCCCTTCTAGCCTAGATGTCGATCCTTATACGTAACTTTTTAGGACAAACCTTCCCTTTTAATTTCTATAACGATCCATGTAAATAAGCCTCTATACCGATCCCTCTAAATACCCTGGTTTACACCGATCCCTACACCTAAATTACTAACATCAGGCCCATGCCTAGCTACCAATCCCTCAAGCAAACATATACCCTACCGACCTTTCCTATCTCTACTATCGACCTCTCTCTGGCCATCTCGCACTGATCCCTCACCTGATAACATCGCAATATCATGCTGACCCATCTCCTTCTTTTCTCCCTTTTCTTCCTCTTTCTCCTTCTACTACTCCTTCCCTTACTCCTCCTCTCCTACATGGCGTGACCAGCCACACTAGGCAATGCACCTAACAGACACTCAAATGCGTCCAAGCTCGAGATTCATGACCCAACCACTCGAATGAGAAAGAGATTATACCTATTCGACCTGGATTGTAAGGCTGAAGCTTGGATTAGCAACGAGTTGATGTTAATGGAGGTCGGAGGTATGGTCCTGCACTCGAATTTGAGTTAAAAGAGGGATTTTTATCTTACTATAGAGCATTCGATAGGGAAAAGAGCAACGGAATTTTTTTTCAAGTGTTGGGAAGTTAAAGTAAAGGAAGGGGGGAGTGAGCTTCTATATAGGCGACAAAAGAGGGGAGGCGAACTGATCACACCAAGTGACTCGCTCATAAGGATGAAATGGGGTCGGCCGCTTGTCGACCCCTATCTAAGCATGGTAGCCAAGGGATCGGCATATAAAATGCCGACCCCTCCTAAAAAAAAGGGAAAATAAATATAAAAAATAACAAAAGAATAAAAATATGCATGCATGATGATGTAATATAAGAAGAAAAGGAAGAAGGATGTGTGCATGAATGATGGACGTGAGTCAAATAGAAAGGGGAATAGAAGGAAATGGCAAATGTTTGAAAATTGAATGGCAACGGATATCATGGAGATTAGACTGTAAATGGAAACATATAGAATAGAGCACTTTGGAAAAGACCAACAAACATTCAAACACATCCGGGAGTCAACAACAGAAACAAATGCATGAGCGTGCACAAAGGGGTTTATAAATTTAACTTTTGGAAGGTCAAATCAGCAGAAAACATGAAGACTTCATATGACCAGATTTACATGTCCTAATGGAACGTGACATTGGGCCTGTATCATCGAAGGTTATCAAAGGAACGGTGATCGACCAGGGACTTGGATAGGTCTATTCCCGAGAACCTGGATTTCTCCAATTCAAAGCACGTTATGTTATTAAAAAGACATATTATGGGGGGCAAGCGTTACCTAGTGCCTTGAGCTAACTGCATAGGGTTGATAACAAAGACTAGACTTGACTGTTGATGTTACGGATGGTCACGAGATAACATCCACATGATTGAAATATAATGTCCGAGCAGTTATGTCCAGCCCAGAGTAAGTAGGGTCGATAGGTTGACAATGCAGGAGGTCAGATTTATGGATTTGGTTTGGTTCAAATAGGGGTTGGCATGGACGATCGGCCAAATTGGGTGAGATATGTATCGATCAACATAATATGGAAGGGTTGGCATAAAGCGTTCAGGTCGGCATAGAATCATGTGGGCCTGATGGATCGACATGATGTGCTAAATAGAGAGGGGTCGGCATAATATGGTCTAAGAAGGATGGTTCGACATAGAATCTAGGAAATAAAGGTGTCGGCACAACAATACTCCAGATTTATCGATCGGCATAGTGTGCTCAGGTCGGCATAGAACATTCGGAAGGATGGGTTAGCATAGTGTGATGGGTAGGCATCCACTCGATGGTGTGACTCATGGAAGGTCAGAAAGACATAACTTGAGAGGTTTGGATCGACAGAGCACTCTCATGGAGCATGGGTCGGTATTACCTTGACCAGGTTGAGGCTATAACTAAAACATAATGAGAACTAAAGATATACAAGTCCAAATGCTTCGATATTTAGAGCAGCATCAATATGGACTACAAGAAAGCAACCATAGAGATCGCTAGCCAAAACTCAACCCATGGAGGGGTCGGCGAACCCTTATTCATTGAGAGTATGGCCTAGCCCTCCCTATGGTGGGCCTATATGGTTGAAGGGGTCCAGATGCTGGAGTTTCAGTCCGATTAGAGGCTGCCTTCATCTATAAATATAGGGGCAGGGAGCCATTTTGAGGGACATTTCGATTTGCAAGTGAAAATCTACCATTATTATATTCAACTTCCTTTTTTCTTTTCCGATCTATTTCTATTTCTTAGTGACTGTAACTGTAATCAAATGAATTGTGTGTTTGTACTAAAAATTGAACATAACACTCTTTGGATGTGTCTGAAGATATAAAATGAAGAAAATAAATGTAAAATGAGGCAAATCTAACAAACACACCAATCAACATATAAGAAAAAATGAAGAAACACGCAAATTTAGAGTGGTTCGATGTATTGCCTACGTCCACTATGGAAAGATTGGTGTTTATTGAGTTCATATTGATCAGATACATTCTTGAGGTTGTATGCAAGCTTTTACGAAAAATTGGTGGCATTTGAACTTGTAACTTTTGAGCTATGATCGACACAAGTTTGGATTTTCCATGTATAATTGAGCTCGTATCGCTCCACTTCGTGTCGATCTCGTTCGTGTCACTTCTAAGCACGTGATGGCCAATGATGCGGTGCTACCTTCCAGGATCAATCCACTTTTCATGCTGAGTAATCGAGTCTTCCCCTCTTCTAGGCTTCATTCGTATCCCTAGGTGTGACTTTATCCATATCCATCCATTGCCTTTCATTTTATATCGATTGTATATAGTTACTTCGTAACGTTTGACAGACGATCCCTTCGTATCGATCATAAGATGGTTGATTTCATATCGTTGACCATCGAATGATATGAATCATGCAAATAAGGGACCGATATGAAATGTGCTAATCTTGTTGGATATAAGATGGCTCCAGAATGATGGACATAAATTATAGCAGTGGGCGACCGATACAAACCAAATTATGTTTGTTCGATGGATACGTGCTCGAACTTCTCAAGGGATGGATACAAAATAAAGGTTCACAAGTTGATGGTTATGGAGACATCATGTATACGAATGTGGTTAGCTCCTTTGACTTTGATGGATACGAAGCAATGTACATGTGATGGATATGAAATGGAGGAGCGAGGTGGATATGAATGGGCCTTATTCCATGGGTACAAATGTGGTGTTTTTCCTTTGGCACTTGATGGATAGGAACTAAAGGGATACCCGACTTTCCTATGTAACTTGGTTGGTTCATAACTCGGGCATACAAACTCCAATTGACTCAAAACTTGATATGTTGGCTTTTATAGCTTTGCTTGTCGTGTCATATTGATTGTAGCTCGATCCAGACATGGGAAAAATTTATCAGTATCCAAAGTGAACTCTATAGGTAATCGATCTTTGGGATAGACTGTCCTTGATTTTTTCTCGAGTTCTTGGTGTCACGGCCTTGCCAAAAGGCGGGAAAACACTTGCCCCACAAAGTACATCTTGTGTGAACATGACATGCTTTGAAAAGTTGCGACCTTCTGTCTGAAAGGTTTTATCATATTTGTTGAATAGTTGTTGTCAATTCGTCAAAAGATGTAGCCATTGATTGTTCCCTGGCAATATAAATACTAAATTATTGACTGCCAACAGTTGTACTGTGCATTGTTGTAAGTGAGTGTCAAGTGTTAGCAAACTGCTGTTCATTTTTGCAATTGTCACCATGTGAGCATTCGATTCTTGTGAATTTTTAAAGTTGAATGCAAATACATTATACACATAAATGCATACTAACCCGACTCCCGTTAACGTTCGTACATCCACGGGTCGTTGCCGGTTTTTTGTATCGAATCTCGTATTGATCCTCTCTTGAACCGATGTGAAATTCGAGTTGTAACAATGCTTGATGGTTGTTTTTAGAGTTTTTCTTCGTATCGATCCTCTCCTGGATCGATGTGAAAGGTTGAAAATTTGTTTTTTTATCGATGGAGATCGATACGAATTTGTTTGATGTTCCAAGGTAGTTCATATCAATGGATACGAATCTTAGGATCTTCAAATAGATGGATACGAATCTGGCAGCCCGTATCGATGGAATTTAGTAGTTCAAGCATGTCTCGGTTGTGGTGTTTGTATCGATGGTACTGTTAAATTAAATGGATACGAGTAATGCGTCTCAAACGGACTCGATCAGCCTAGAAAACCCCTTGACTTGCACTTTGTATCGGTCGCCATAGTGGTTCGAACATGTGTTGCTTTGGTTAGAGTCACATGGATACGAATAACGGCTTCAAACTGGTTTTAGTAGGTCAAAATTACCGGGAGACGAAGGGACATTCCCCTACTATAAATGCCTCGGCAATTAGAAATTTTTTCACATTTACTTTCCTAATATCATCTTGCCTTTCTTATCGATTGATAGTTCAAAGAAAAAAGAGTCGTCATCGTTCCCTACTTCAAGTTAATCCATTTACTTATAAATTTGATCCCTTAATCTAGGTAATTAAACAACTTAATTAGCCTTAAAACGATGAGACTCGAACTTCAATGCTATCCCATCCAAGGTTGGCCGATTTTCGATGATATTGATGCTAGAAGTTGGTTGGAGCAAGGTCGTAGAGGAGCAACGACATGGTCTTTGCTCGAGGAAGAAGAAGAGGGCGATGGAGAGAGGGATACGAATGAGGCTGCTCGTATCAATCAAGGATGAGAAATAATTTCGTATCGATCCGAATAACCAGGGATTTCATATCAATGAGGTATAGATCTTCATATCGATATATGATACAGCTTAGTATCAATTCGAGGTGATAGATATGAAAGCTCGGACTTAATGATTGATGCGAAGGTGTCTCACCTGATCGATACATATTTCCTGTCAGGAGATCGAGATGAATGCACCATTGATGATCGATACGAATTCGCACTCTAATGGATACGAATAGCTTCCGTGACCGATACGAATTGGAGGTTTGGTGATCGATACGAGTTGAACCTTGAGGAACTCGAAACCCCTTGCACATTTGCTCCAACGAGTTTCTGCCCTGCAAAATTTGACTTAACCACTCCACTGCATGTTTGACTGCCTTTCAAAGCTCGTCGATGGAACTGTAACTTGACAACATTTAGTGAGCCTAACTTGGATATATCTTTAAGTTCTGGTGGCACGTTTGTGAAGGTCAACGATGACGGTCACTCCGGTCAACGATGACGGTCAACTCTAACGATAATTTTTGCTAAGTTGATTAGCTATGGAACCCGAGAGTTCACAACAAGAGGCTCAAAGTCCACCTCTTCCAGCAATAGAGATGTCGGCTATTGCTACCGATGTTATAAGTCCTACTCCAAATGAGTTACTATGAGCAGCTTTCGTTGGGAATCCACAAGACTCTATTCCGTCTAATATCTCTGAAGAAATGTTAGGAAAGATTTGCTTAAGGCATGGGCTATCGTTGAATGATGTCCTGCTACCAAGGCCAAGCAATATGCCGCATACTCCTCCAGAAGTGTATACCGCTTTGAATAGATTTTCCTGCATAGCCAAGACACTCCTACCATTCAATCAGTACATCTAGGAGGTGTTAACTTATTTAGGGATTACCCCATCATAGTTGCATCCAAATGGGTATGCTTTGTTGAATAGCGTATCCATCATCTTCATGGAGCACCTTGTACGGCCCCCGACTCTAGAGGAAGTCAGATTCTTGCTCAATGTAAAGAGTCGGGGAGATAATCCCTCTTGCACATTCTTGGATGGAGCTAGAAACTGTCAAATTGTGATTGGGACTTGAACCAAACTTAGCTACTTCAAAACCGAGTGGTTCTAGGTTCGGTGCCCGTCAGGGTTCGTTAGACGATGTCTAGTTAGACGTAAGTGTTTCAATTCCTCCAGCGATTAATTCGTTAACCTCTGTTGATATCGAGCTTAATATTATTTCTCTTTACAGCTTCAATTCCTTGACCCGAAGGCGATAAATTTAGGGAAATCGTCAGGATCCTTCAGGAGGTGCCGGGCAAGTTTAGAGAGATCGAAGAGGTGCTTACGGATGAAAATATATGGGCCTTTGGGCCGATTGTTGGAGATCAGGGCATATGGCTTGAAGGATCTTTCAGAGCAACTCCAGCAAGACAAGCTAGACAAAGAGCGCTCGAAATTGTAACTGTTGAGTCGGATGGCAAAGAGGATACACCCACTGAAGACGAACCCATAGCCGGGCCTTCAGATTGTCCTTGACATTCAGAAAGGATAAGGAAAGGCAAAGCAGTTGCTTGTAAATTTCGCAAATCTACGAGATAGAAATCCATGGTTATGTCTCTACCAGCTCCCGGTGTAATAATTTTGGAGGCTCCTTCCTCACACAAAGAGAACCACTTCGAAGGAATTGCAGATATTCCAACCCCAAACTATGTGTTGCTCCAACAAGATCCCGGATTAGATGGACTTAAAAGCGCTTTAGATTTAGGCGAGCCAACTCCTACCGGTACGACCAATACAACCGGTTGGCCAGGGGGTTGACACATACATGCATACACTTCATGACATCACACACTCAATATTCTCGAGTTTTCCAATCTCCGAAGGTAACTAACTTTGCCTTTCTTTTAATTTTGCAGATTCAATGTCAAAGAAACCGTCTACGCTTGGTAGTCTTCGTGCTTTACGCGAATCTTCCAGTTCTTATAGGGAATCTTGTAAGCGTGATTTTGACTATGAATGCCACCACTCTGTTCAAGAGGGGGATTATTATGACAGAGGGAGAGAGAGCTAGGGAAAGGGAGAGTGAACGAGAAATAGAAAAAGAGAGGTGAGATAGACGCTGCTGCTGATCATGGTTTCCTCCACCCAAGGTTTCATTGCCAGCTTCCAATTCCGGGACACAAATTTTTCAATTTCGCGCCAACCGGTGCCTCTGGTAGCTCCAAGACCCGATGAACATCGCCATAGAACCGTGGCTGTCACCTCTATTGCAGCTACTTCAGCAATTACAGAGTTGATAGGTGAGAGAGCCATTCGGATAGCCCAACTGAAAAGAGAGTTTTCAAACATATGCTTCGACGGCTTCCATTTCCCTCCAAATTTAATGATGCTGCTAGACGAAGCATAAAAAATTGTTCATGATCATGTCTATCACGCTTTTGGCCACTATCGAGAATAGAAGAAAACCATCGAGAAAGCTTCAGTTGTGGCATTTAAGTGGGCCAAAAATAATTGAAGAGCTTCAAGAAACCATCACCCAGAAGGATCGGATCGTCACAATGCTTACTGGAGAGAATGGTACTTTAAGGACTTCCGAAATGGAGGCCCTGAAAAAGGTGGAAAATGCCGTTGGAGCGGATGGGGCAGGAACATATAAAGTTAGTAGATGATATAGACCGCAGGAATGCTATAGTCACTGCTGAAAAGATAAGGCACTCCAAGAGCTGGAGGAGCTTAAAGCCAAATACGAGGATGCCGTTAACGAGAAAGATGAGGCTAACAAAATTACCCAAGATGCTTGCAATCAAACCGTGGAGGCTCGAAATGAGTGTGATGCAGCAAATTTGAAAGCTTAAGAGGCCGAGGCAAGGGTTGAGGTTAAGGCCAGGGCAGCGGAGGCCAGACTTTAGAGCAATATTGAAGATCTTTTAATTGCCTAAAATGTCAATGTTCTAAAATATCGTGACTTGAGCTGGCTCGGTGATTATCTAACTCACTTACATAGTTCCTTATGTCGTTTTCTGGCCAATGAGAAGGTAGAACATCATACTGAATCCTTTGATGAATTTGAACTGGAAAACCGAGTGTTGAATGAGGAAGAGAGGAGAATTCTTCATGATGCCACTGTCGCATTTGAAAATGAGAAGCTCGCTACTCAACACTTGGAGGTTGGAGATGGCTCTGGCATTGAGCATCATGGTATAAGTTCTGACATTTATGTACCAACCTAGCCTGAATCCACTCCTGTAGTTAATCCTCTACCTGTGTCGATCTATGATCCGTATCAGCCACAACTATCTATGGCCCGTGAACACATGTTCGAAGGAACCCCGGCTTCCGCCATGAGCCAACTTGTGGAAGGTATTCTGAACACGTAGAACTCATTCAAAGTCTGGAGTACTATCAAAGGAAATTTATAATATTTTCTCTCCTGCATTCAGTTATAGAAGCAGCACCGACCATGCCCCCGCAGCCCAAGAACAAAACCAAGAGCATGAGGCTATCATAACATAGGTGACGACCACTACTACTGCTGCTACGGTCGGGGAAGTGGATGTGAGTGATTTCACCTTTAACGAGCAAATGTTGGATGAGCTCCTAGGTTCTAACTTGCCATTCGTTATGCGGGGAAGTGCGTTCGCGATCAGTACTTTGGCTCCAACCACTAGCGTCCCGAATGGTACTCAATCAGTTCATGATGACACAATAATGGGGGAAATTAGTGTTGAGACGGCAAGTGCAACAATGGGTAGCATCATAGGAGGTGGAATGGTAGGACCTGGCCTGGCCCCTTTACTCATGATCTCTTCAAATGGCATGATTATCGCTACTGGGGTTCCCCTGTATCTTCTCACATGTAAAATACCTCGTCCCTCCGACCACGCACTTTGAAAGCATCCCAATTCTGGTGAGTTCAGAGGAGGAGATCACGATGCTTCCCCTGGCCGGAAACAAGCCTAGTAAAGGCAAAAGCTCGAAGCGGCATCATAGTGGCAGCTCCAGTGGGTCGACACAAAAGGAAAAGAAGCATAAGAAGATGCCTAAGGAGTAGGCATGAATCTTGGCATCCCTTTATTGGCAGATAATTAGGAGCTTTCTTTTCGTTCTTGTAGGCCGTGTATAGATGTGGGTTCGCCCCCTGCTAGTAGGATTTTTTGGCATGGACTCCTTGTATCTATTTTGATTTTAAAGGATAAATGAAATAGAATTCCCTTTTATTCTTTGCAAAACTCTGAGTTTATTTGTTTAAGTGTTTCATCACTCGAGTTTTCTTTCGATATACTTGCGAAGCATCAGTCTCTGGATCGGACTTGCGTTCGGTTGTTAAATCCCGGAGTCATCGTTTCGAGTCGTTACCAAACGTTAAGTCGATCCTCAACATTACATTGTCTTGATTAGTAGTTGGTGCTGGAGTCATACCCCCAGTCTCAGAGATGAGTCGAAGTGATCAAACGGTGGTTGCTTTTCACCTTCGACATTTTTAGCTTCACTCGATCGGAACTAAGTGGTAGAGATATGAGTTCGAGTGGTCGAGTTAAACGCGCTTACTTATTGACAATCGCATCCGCACTCTGGGGACTGAACTCGCACGTGGACGGTCGATCATGCTTGCTTAATGTTTGAAGTTACATCCACACTATAGGGACTTAAGCTGTTTTTTGGGTGGTCAGTCACACCCATTTTAATAATCGAAATTGCGTACACATTCTGGGGACTTAGATTGAACTGTGGGCGGTCAGTCACACCCTGTTGTAGTTTATATTCTAGTCCACGCTCTGGGGACTTAGAGTTAGTTGTGGGTGGTCAGTCATACCCAATTGAAGTTTAAACTCCAGTCCGTGCTCTGGGGACTTAGTGTTAGTTGTGGGTGGTCGGTCACACCCAGTTGAAGTTCATACTCTAGTCCACACTGGGGGCTTAGAGTTAGTCAACAGACGGTCGATCACATTTGTTTTAAATTTTGGGATTTTTTTCGCACTATGGGAACGCTAGATTTATCAGGATCGTGGACGGTCGAGTCGCATCAACCCTGCGTTAATAGGCGAGGTCGTTAGGTGGATGAATCTACCCTCCTTGAGCTTGTAAGTATGAAAGGCGAGGTCGTTAAACGGACGGACCCATCCTCCTCGGGTTTGGATCATATACGGGTGAAGTCATTAGGAGGATGGATCCACCCTCTTCAACCCCACATTTGTAAGTTTATACTCCAGCTCACACTCTAGGTGTCAGAGTTAGTTAGAGGATTATCGTGTATCAATCCTTTTTGTATTCAGTGTGATAGCTTGCCCCCGAGCTCGGGTTTCACTTAGCGAGTGACCGATCGTATCACAGTCACTCCCTATTTGAATAAGTCCCAACGTAGGATGGAACTTATCTCCCCGTGCATTGTGATGGTCGTATGACGCATTTTAAGAATCACCACTTTGGCTCGAAAAGATTGCATTTTATTATTGAAAATTAAAGAATGGAAAAGTCAGTTGCCTTATTACAAGTTCAAATTTTGAAATGCATAAACAAATTGCAAATGAAAAGTAGACTAAATGAATGAACAATGCCTATTATGTGTAGTAGCGAATCCAAGCTCTCAGCAAAGTGAGACCATCGACGGTTGATAATTTGAATGTCCCATCTCCAAGTCTTCGTTCAATAACATACAATCCATTCCACGTTAACTTCATATGTGAAAGGATTGGGTAAATTCTCATGAGCACAAGATCACCAAGTTCAAAGGTTTGGGGTCCGGCCTTAGCATTATACAACCGGGCGACTCGACTTCGATGCACGGTGGCCCTCAAATTGGCCTCTTTACGCTTCTCGTTAAATAAGTCTAGAGATTCGGCAAGCAATATAGCATTTGTCTTCGGATCATAGTATGTCACACGATAAGAAGGCACTTCCAACTCGACTTGAATAACAACTTTTGAGCCGTAGGAAAGTGAAAATGGTGTGTGGATGGTCGTAGACTTGTTGGTTGTTCGATATGCCCATAGGGCCATAGGAAGTTCATCGACCCATTTGCCCCCAGCTTTATCCAATCGTTTCTTCAAAATGGACCTTATAACTTTATTGACAGCTTCAACCTGTCCACTCGCTTGAGGGTGTGCAACTGCGTAGAACTTCTTTTGGATATGGAATTACTGATAGAAATTCTTGAACTTGACACTATCGAATTGGGCTCCATTGTGAGTGATGATGGTACGTGGGTGACCAAACTGACAGATAATTTTGCATACCACAAATTTTATCACTTTCTTCGTCATGATAGTAGCAAGGGGCTCGGCTTTGGCCCATTTGGTAAAGTAATCCTACAACAATGGCGTACCTCACACCGCCTTTAGCTGGAGGTAGAGACGCAATAATATCGATACCACATATTACGAACGACCATGGACTGACCATTTGAGTTATTTCAATTGGCGGGGCTCTTGGAATCCGAGCATGCTTCTCACATCTGTCACATTTCCTGGCATAATCTGATGCTTCTCGATTCATAGTTGGCCAATAATATCAATATAGGAATATTTTCTAAGCGAGTGCTTACCCCACGGTGTGATCGCCACATTCTCTTTTGTGCACATCATGTAATAGTAGTTTGATTTTGTCATGGGCGATATACCAGAGTAAAGGAACAGAGTATCCCCTTCTATACATGACTTCATTCTGAATAGTGAATCGCGAAGCGTTCCAAAGAACCTTGTCTTTTCTTACTCTTGCACCTTGGCAAGGTCCATGCTCGAGATAGTTCCTGAACGGAATCATCCATGATTCCTTATTGGGTATGATTTCATGTACCCAGTCGGTCTCCATTCGATCAATACTCGAGGAAGATAGTGTCTCAACGAGAACGAGTCCCATTTGCAATGCTTCGCCGATACTGGCTAATTTTGCCATGGAATCGGCCTTCTGATTGTGTTCTTGGGGTATGCAATAGACGGCATAACAATCGTACTGATTCAATATTCCACGGACTCGAGCAAGATAAGCGGTCGGTCTTTGTTCTCTGGCCTGATATTCCCTCCCAACTTGGCATATAACCAATTGTGAATCGCAGTAAATCTCCACAGCAATAATTCTTAAATCTCTAGCAAGCCTGAGTCCAGTGAGTATGGCTTCGTATTCAGCCTCGTTGTTGGTCGCACGAAAATCAAACTTCTAAGCATGGCATATAGATCGACCTTCGAGAATCTCGAGCACAATTCCAACGCCTAAGCAGCGGTCATTTGATGCGCCATCAGTATGCAGTTTCTAGACATATTTGGGAGATTAACTACCTTTGGGAAGGTCCTTTGGGACAGTGAATTCGATCATGAAGTCCACTGGGACTTTTCCTTAAATAGCTTGCCTCGGTATGTAAGTGATGTCGAACTGACGCAACTTGATATTCCACTTAAGTAACCTACCGGACGTCTTAAGCCGCATAAGGACCTGTCGTAACGACTGGTCGGTGTAGATAGTGATAGGATGTGCCTAAAAATATGGGTGAATCTTCCTCGAGGTAATGACAAGACAGTAAGCTAACTTCTCCAACATCGAATAATTTCTCTCTGCTCTGGCCATTCATTTGCTAATGTAATAGACTGGTTGTTGTATTCGATCCTCCTCCCAAATCAAAGCAGCAATGAATGCGTTTTCTGACACCGCCAAGTAGATGTACAATCTCTCATGATAAATAGGTTAGGATAGAATAGGTGGCATGGATAGGAGTTGAACCAGTGCTCGGAATGCGACTTCACATTCTTGGGTCCATTCAAAGTTCCGCTTTCCATTTCTGATAGGATAGAAGAAGGGAATACATTTTTCGATGGATTTTGAGATGAACCTGCTCAGCGCTGCTACCTTCCCGTTGAGGCTCTACACTAGTTTTATCGTTCTTGGAGTCTCGAGATTTCGAATCTCCCAGATCTTCTCAAGATCGGCTTCAATTTCTCGAGCATTGACAATGTATCCATGGAACTTTTCGGATGCAATCCCACGGTGACACTTCAACAGGTTGAGATTCATTATGTACTCTCGAAGGATGTTGAACATCGTTTCCTGGTCTTTGATATGTGGAGAACCATGACTTTACAAGCATGTCGTCCACATATACCTCCATAGTATTTTCGATCTGTTTAGCAAACATTCGATTGACTAGCCGTTGGTAAGTTACTCCAGCGTTATTGAGTCCAAACGGCATGACTTTGTAGTAGTAAAGTCCTAGATCAGTGACGAAGATGGTGTGCTCCTGATCGGGTAGGTGCATGGGAATCTGATTGTAGCTGGAATATGCATCCATGAAAGATAAGAGCTCATGTCCGGTTGTTAATTCTACAAGTTGATCAATCCGAAGAGGTAGAAAACTATCTTTATGGCAAGCTTTATTCAAGTTTGAGTAGTCAATGCAAGTTCTCCATTTCCTATCAGGTTTCCTGACAAGTACAGGGTTGGACATTCATTCTTTATATACGCATCTTAGATAAACCCATTCGAATTGAGTTCATCTACCTCTTCCTTTGGGTTGGCTGATCTATTTGGATCCATACCATGCTTTATTTGCTTGACTGCGACATGCCGTAAGTCAATTTTCAATATGTGGCTTGCGATATCTGGTGAGATTCCACACATGTCAAAGTGCGTCCAAGCAAATACGTCAAGGTTTTCCTAGAGAAATTCAACCAATTCCTCCTTCATCCATTGGCTTAGCTGAGATCCAATCTTTATCATTTTAGAATCATCATCATTATTGATCAGAACATCGATCGTCAGCTCTGCCGAAAAGCCTTACTGTCTTTGACTTCATCCTCACTTTTATTATCTCTTAGGTAAATATCTCTTAGGAATTGGTTGTGGTGCCCGGACCTGGGCTAAGGCGTTAACTGTCAATTATCTGCAAAGCGGACGCAAAGAGATTCCTCTACACCCCTTTCCCTTCTCTTTTTGTTGCGCCTTCCGTGGCTCAAAAACATAAGAGGCCCGTCCAGCAGGCTGGTCTTCCTGAACAACTCTGACTCCATTATCGATAGGGAATTTCAAAGTCAGATACTAAGGGGCGATAGCGGCCCTGAACTCAGCTAGGGCCGGTCGGCCCAAGAAAGCGTTGTACGATGAATCAAAATCCAATACAATAAACTGCAACATCCGGACTCTTCGACATTCTCCAACTCCCAACTCCACTAGTAGCTCCACCATCCCAGTGGGTATAGCCGCATTTTCCATTGAAGCCATGAATACGAGACCGACAAGGCTTCAAATCTTTCACTTCCATCTTTATTTGATCATAAGCTCGCTTAAAGAGTATGTTCACTGAACTTCCACTGTCCACTAAGATCCTCTTCTTTCAAGCAGGACCTATTTGAGTTGAAATGACTAATGGATCAATGGTAGGGGCTTCAATTCTGTCAACATCCCTATCTCGAAAAACGATGTTGTCTGTTATCATCTTCTATTGTTTGGTCGGATCCCCGTCTTCCAAGTTACTACAACATTCGAAGCTCACATGCCTAATAGAGCTGGGCATATGACTCTGTATCCCTCCAGCTCCAATCCGCTGGATGAGGGCCACCACTAACAGTGTTAATCACTAACCTCCCTCCAGTACACGCGGGTTCCTTCGGTCCAACCTGATTCGATATCTGATTTTGATTCGATGGTCCAGCACCTCCAGCCTGGGGCCCCCGAACGAACTGCTCCAACTATCTTTCTTGGATCATCTTCTCGATAATATCATGTAGATGACGACACTCGTTCGTGTTGTGGCCCTAACTATCGTGAAATCTATAAAATTTACCTGTTTGAATCTATCTCTTTGAAGATTGCTTCGGAGCAGGTTTCTTATATTGGATAGTATTGCAAGTTTGCAAGTACACATTCTTCAGGGATGTATTTAAAGGAGTACAGGTGTCAAACATGGGAGGTCTACATCGCGATCCATGATTCTGATCACGTTTCTTACTGTGATTTCCACCGCATTTCTGCTGATTTTGCTTATTCTATATATTTCTACACCTTTTCGCAACTCTTCCTGGCTTGTTTCACAGCAACATTATTCTAGATTCCTTCCATTGTTGGCCCCGCATCATTCTTTTTCCTAGACATTTTCGCATTCTCTCTCCTCACGAACTAAGTTGCCTTGGAATATAAACGGTCCAATGATGCAGGCGGATTCCCAACCAATTAGTTGCCAAATTCGAAATCAGGATCAATTCCCTTAGTCAATGTCATCAACATGGAATTATCATTAGGGTTACTAATCTCTACACGAAAGCATGGAATCTTTCCAGGTAATGTCTGAGTGTCTCTCCAAGAGCTTGAGTGACACTGGACAAGGTATTAGCTTCTTTGGGCCTTATGACATGCATGCGAAACCGCTCAACAAACTTCGTAGCCAACTGGTTGAAACATGAAATAAATCGGGGTAGCAGGTAAGTAAACCACATAGTCGCGATGCACCCTAGGGAAATTGGGAAACTTTGACATTTGACCACATCATCGGGCCATGCGGCATTCATTAACCATTTATACTTCAGAATGTGCTGGTTAGGGTTAATGCTCGCTTCATAAACAGGCAGAGCTGGCATTCTAAATCACCGAGGTGGTTCAACATAGAGGATGTCATCGGTGAAAGGGGTATGACTTCGGGAGATTCTCCAGTTGTCGTTGGTAAGGCCTTGGCTCTCACGGATCATCTGGCGCTGTCTGGCATCTGGATATTCTAGGCATGCTGGGCCAAGGTGTGGTTGGGTTCCACGATGCAAGGATGTCCCGGGCGCAGTCGACGGTCCATACCTCGCCTCCGTGGCTCTAGGTTTTCGGGAACATAAGGTTCAGGAGTATAATCACGTTGACGAAGGTTCAGATCCGTTTGGTTCCGAGTGTCAGCTTCCAACTCGATGGCAGCGGCGTGGTTGTTAGTAGTGTGATAAGGAGTCATCCCTTTTCGGAAGGTGGGTCCGGTCTGGCGGCTCGTGGATGGACCGACTCCTTCTTGTCCAAGGTTCAGAGTGTACTAATTCCCAGTAGCCTGCGCATAACTTCCATCCAACTATAGTCATGTGGATCTATGATTTTAATTAGAGGAAGCTGAGCTTTCAGTAGATGAGTATGAAACCCGATCCCTTCTGGATCTTCTTCGTCTTTCTCGGTTCAGCCATTTGGTTAACTCCGTGTTGGCAAGGAGCTGCTAGGTAAGCTGTTTGCGGCTTTGAGTCAGCTCTTGCATCAGTAGCTAGAACACCTCCCTGGTAATAGAGCCTTGTGAATCTAAAGGTCCAGTAGCATTCTGACTTGCAGCGGGAAATTGTGCGGGGTTCTGCCTATCCCGTCCTTCTGGATTTGCAGCAGTTAGTTCTAGTTGCGACCATGGTGAGTAGTGAAGCTCTCTCCTAGACATGATGAAAATATGAATAGGATGGAATAATTTCTAGGCTTGAGATCTAGATCTTCTCCTTAGATTCTTGCAATCCGTTATCGGCGGTAGATTCAACAAGCAGGAGAAAAGCTGGGTTTTCTCAGTGAAAGCACCAAAGTGTTTGTACCAAAATTGGACACAACACTCTTCGGATGTGTTTCAAGAGATAAAATGAAGAAAGTAAATGTAAAATGAGGCAAATCTAACAAACACACCAATCAACAGATAAGAAAAAATGCAGAAACATGCAAATTAGAGTGGTGCGGCGTATTGCCTATGTCCACTATGGAAAGATTGATGTTTAGTGATTATAACTCACTAGTTACAAAGGATTGCAATAGTACAATTGATGTACAATAGAAATTCCGACAGAGTATTGGCGTAGTGAGTCCAAAAGTTCACTTTTTGTAGGTGTAGGGTCACTATTTATAGGCGTAGGCAACAAATATCTCACCCAGATCTTGAAGGACTTCTTCTCTCACATGGGTGGGCCTACGGGTTTGAGTTCAGATGATTTCGAATCGATCTAGAAGCGATACAAATTGAGTTCATATCGATCAACAATTGGTCATTTTGGGTTGAAATCGATCAGGTACATTCTTGAGGTTGCACGCAAGCTCTTATGAAAATTTGGTGGCATTTGGACTTATAGCTTTTGAGTTATGATCGATGCAAGTTTGGATTTTTCATATGCAATTGAGCTCATATTGCTCCCCTTCGTGTCGATCTCGTTCATGTTGATTCTAGGCACATGATGGCCAATGACGTGGCGCAATCTTCCAGGATTAATCCACTTTTCATGCCGAGTGATCGATCTTCCCCTCTTTTAGGCTTCATTCGTATCCATCGGTGTGACTTCATCCATATCCATCCATTGCCTTTCATTTCGTATCGATCGAATGTAATCACTTCGTAACATTTAATAGACAATCCCTTCGTATCGATCATAAGATGGTTGATTTTGTATCGGTAACCATCGAACGATACAAATCATGCATATAAGGGACCGATATGAAATGTGCTAATCTTGTTGGAAACGAGGTCGCTCCAGTTTGATGGAAACGAATGATAGCAGTGGGCAACCGGTACGAACCAAATTGTGTTTGTTCGATGAATGTGTGCTCGAACTTCTTGAAGGATGGATACAAAATAAAGGTTCACAAGTTGATGGTTACATAGACATCATGGATACGAATGTGGTTAGCTCCCTTGACTTTGATGGATACGAAGCATTGTACATGTGATGGATACGAGATGAAGGAGCGAGGTGGATATGAATGGGCTTTCTTTCATTGGTACAAATGTGGCGTTTTTCCTTTGGCACCTGATGGATATGAACTGAAGGGATACTCGCCTTTCCTTATGAAAATTGATCGGTTCATAACTCAGGCGTACGAACTCCAATTGACTCGAAACTTGAGACGTTGGCTTTTATAGCTTTGATTGTTGTGTCATGTTGATTATAGCTCGATCTGGACTTGGGAAAAATTTATCAATATCCATAGGGTACTCTGTAGGTAATCGATCTTCGGGACAGATTATCCTTGATATTTGGTCGAGTTCTTGGTGTCAAGGCCTTGCCAAAAGGTGGGATAACATTATGAAGCAATAAAGTGAATATTTAAAGTGGACGTAGGCAATCAACTTCGAACCACTATAAATCTTGTTGTTTTTGCTTTCTGGTGCATTTTTTCTTAAGATAAAGTGTTATTCCTCTATTTATATTTAATTTCTTCATTTATTTCACTACTTAAATCTATTTTATGCTGTTTTTGACCAATTTGATTGCAAAAAATATATAAACTAATTTTGAAATTTGTAAATTTTTACATATAAAATTAAAATATGTTTTGTGACAATCGTTGCATATATAAGTAGCGAATATGTATATTGTAGATGCAATTCCCAACATTTATATATGTATAGATTAACTATGTACAAACTATACACATATGTGTATATAAACACTCATAAACTATATATATAACATCATTTAATTAATTTGTTTATTAATTAAATCAGGTAATAAAATAAAACTAGATTTTATTAAAATAATCGTGGTTGGATCTGGTACTACTCATTAAACTTCGTAGGTCCACTACGATGCAAAATAGGAAAAATTGGAATCCACCTAATTCATGTGATCCTGATTGGACCGGTTCCTTCACTTTGAAGGTTTTAAATATCGGATCTCAGCTCAACTTGAACACGAGGAAGGAGTTGGTAGGGTTATTCAATCAGGACAAGGACATGTTTGCTTAGACACATTTCGGTATTTTCAAGATTTCACCAAAAGTCGCATGTCATGTGGTAAATGTGAACCCAAGTTACCCTCCAGTGAAATAAAAATAGCACAACATGGAATCAGAGAGATCCACCACAATGAAATAAAAAGTGGATAAGCTGAAGGCAATCGGCATAAATGTATCAAATCCATTATTGGTCAAGAAAGCGAATGGGAAATGGCATAAATGTATTGATTATGATGTGAATAAAGCATGCGTAAAGGATTGCTTCCCTTTGTAGTGGATCGACCATTTAGTGGATGGAACTACCAAACATGAACTACTATTCCTCATATATGTGTACTCCGACTATAATAAATTGCGATGTTTGTACCTGATCAAGAGCATACATGTTTTATTACAGATTTTGGACTTATTTCTAAAGACTAATGCCGCTTAGCTAAAGAACGTAGGAGCTACTTAATTGCATTTTCTTAATAAAATTTTCAAAGTGAGAGAGTTAGTGGTACGTCCTTGGGGTAATTATGTAATTGTTACATACATCTAACTCTATAGTCATCCTTGTCTGAAACAAAAGTGTTTGTTTTCTTTTATATACTTTGTTATATTGTGATATAATTAATTAAGTGATTAATTTAAATTAAATAATAATAAAATCCATAAATATAATGTTATGTGATTGTATTTGCAAAGAGTTACAATCGTAAGTAATAAATCATAATATGAAATAACATTTTGTTTAAATATCCTTGGTCAAGGTTTTCTAAGAAATGGATATCGATTCATCCAATGGCCTAACGCTTTCCAAATGATGGGAAGTGTATTACTCATAGCTAGTATGGGCATAATGGGGTTACATACTTGTAGTTATTGGATAACTATGGAGTTCGAGAGTTTACTGAATGTTAATAGCAACTAGGTCAAACAGGAAATCTCAATGATAATACTCCACTATGATTATATTTAAATCATAGCATGGCAATCCATAAAGTGACGATAGTTGGGTCTAAGCTTTAGCATTAGGGGTGAAACACTATTCTATAGAGAATTCATTTCATCAATTGTATGAGATTAGTATCACGTTTAGCTATAATCAACTCAAAGTCAAAATCTTAGGCCATGATAGTACGTTTAATAATAAATGTTACTACTGAATCAAAGACTTTGTTTTTGGACTAACGAATAATCGAGTTGAAAATATCCTTTAGTTATGTGATTGTAGTTGCAAAGAGTTACAATCTTGAGCAATTAATCGTAATATGAAATAACATTTTGTTCTAATATCCCTGGTCAAGGTTTTTTGAGAAATGGATATCGATTTGTCCAATGGCATAACGCTTTCCAAATGATAGGAAGTGTATTACTCGTAGCTGTTATAGGCACAATGGGGTTACATACTTGATGTTATTGGATAACTATGGAATAACCTGTTCGAGAGTTTCTAGAATGCTAATAGCAAGTGGGTCAAACAGGAAATCTCGATGACAATACACCACTATGATTATAGTTAAATCATAACATGGCAATCCATCAAGTGATGATAGTTGGGTTGAGTTGTAGCATTAGGGGTGAAATATTATTCTACAGAGAATGCATTTCCTCGGTTGTGTGAGGTTAGTATCATGTTCACCTATAGTCAACTCAAAGTCAAAATTTCAGGTCATCGTAGTGCATTTAATAATAAATGTTACCACTGAATCAAAGACTTCGACTAGCGACTAATCTAGTTGAATGTGGGCAATATTGAAATTTTGACCACTACCTGATTCCATACGTCCAAAGTGATGTAGTTTTGACGAAGAGAACGTGTGTAAATTATTGTCACCCCGGTGTCTCTTAAGGTAATATAAAATACGATTTTTCTAAAAAAGCATATAAACAAAGAATTGGCCAAACTGTCATACCATTAGCTAAGGTGATGTGTAAATGTTAATATTTGAATTTTTCAATATTAATTATGGACTAAATTCACACAGTTGACTCATACAATCGCATTTGTGAATTCTCTAAGAAAACCATATGATTTAATTAATTTATAAAATACTGTAAATTAATTAAATGTACTAATATTTGGAAAACATTAATTATAATTTATTTTATTTGGTGTTTGGGAGTTGTTTTTAATTATTTGAATGCATATATAAAAGTTACAATTGCGCGTATCGATATATGATATTGGGGTAACTTAAATTGGTTTAAACAAAAGATAATCACTTGAAGGGGTTTTATGGAAATTTTATGACATTTGACATCATTTTGGCCTACCACATCTTGTGAAGATAGAAGGGTGGAGTTAGAAAGAATTGAGGGGATTAATAAGAGAAGTTCAAATTCACTAATTTTATTTGTATTCATTCTGTCTTTCGTTCACTTTTCTTCTCTCCTCCTTTCATGCAATGGCCAAAATTTGGTATCCCTTAAAAAAAATTCCAAATCAAAAGAAAAACATCAAATAAAATAAAACTTAAGTGATTCGTCCATCTTTTGCAAGGATTGGATGTAGATTTTGGAGATCTAAGGAGAAGTAACAAGGCAAGGTGTTACGAATGGCAAAGTTTGTAGGTTTGGCTTTCCATCTCAAATTCATCCCTGATGTTTTGTTCATTACCACTTATTTAATCTAATTTTAAAATTCTATTGTGTATTTTTAATTAAATTGAAAATCAATCCTACGTACATTTTGTTATAAATATTGATGTTGTTCTGATAGGATCTGAATTCATTATTTGATATAGATTTTGTTTGATATCATTTTTATTTTATAAGAATGAATTTAGATAAATAATTATTTAATCAAAACTAATTTGTGTTTGATTCACTTGTCTTCTTAAATTAATTTTCTTGTTTTTTGGATCTGAGATTGTGAGTTTATGTAGATCTAATATGTTGTAATAAAATTTACTTTTATTATCATAATTTATTTTGCTACAATCATGAACTTACTATTTAAATAAATTAAGTTACGTATGTGCATATACTCATACAGATACATACACATATATAAATATACACATATAAAAACATACATACATACATACATACATACATATGTATGTATGTATATCGTCGTATGGTTCATATTTATATTTTTCAAAACTGTAAGTCAGTATCAAGTCATACTTTTTGTTAGGTTAATTTATTTTAGATTAATATATTCAAGTTCATTTCTTAGTCGAATATATGTTTTGAACTTAAATATTAATTTACTATTTACACATATGTGTGTGTATGTACATATATATGTGATGTTTTAATATTGATTATGTAATTAGAGCAATACGTTAAATTATGACAATTCTTTTATTTTATGTTGAATGTGTACTTTCAAATCTACAGTTTTAAATGTTTGGATTTTGTATGGTATTTTACAAGGTATTGGATTTTATTATTATATGGTGTTTTTAAAGATAAAATATAAAGCATCACTTCATATTATTTCTTTTTAATTCTAATTTCACTAGATCCAGATCTAATATAAAATTTTATTTCCATCTTTGTTTTTCAAGCTTTCTCTTATTTTGAAACATCTAGTATTCTAAATATTTGTCTCCATAATTTTATATATGTGTGTATATTAAATATACATGTATGTGTGTGTGTGTGTGTGTGGCAAAAATATCACATATATGTACATATATGTCTAAAAAATATATATAGTACTATCAATATGTATGTACAAATCATGGTTGTCATTCCCCAACCATCCCTCTCTTCATCCCTCCTACCATGCCCTCAACCATACTCTTGTCTACATCCATCGATCTGGATCCCTTTGCTTGCCAGCTCCCCCTTCGTCCCTTCGACCATCTCTGTCCTATCATCCGACCCACTCTCACCTCCTCCTCCTCGGCCTCCTGACCCCCCTTATCCTCTTCCTTCTTCTAGCGTATCTTCTGCCACCCATTCTTCCTTGTTTTCTGGCTAAGCTCCTCCTCCTCGGGCTTCATCCTCTACCTTGCATGTTCCTCCTCTTGTTCAATCCAACTCTTTCCCATCTCTCACTTTTGATGGTTACAAGATTAGTCAGGTGCATGCTGCTCTTTCAGATAGTTCTCACGTCTCTCCTAAGAAATGCTTGGCTCTTTCCAAAGCTCTTCCTAGAAATGCAGGAGCTTACATTCAAAAGCGCTTTGAAGTAAATTACATTTGCAGTACTATTCAGCCACCTCAGAAGTTATAGATGAAGGTATAAGTTTTTGGAAAAAATATTTAGTGGCATTTTTTAGAGAGAAGTTGAGTTATATGGCTATAGTAACATATTTTAAAAAAAAACATGGAAACTAAAGGGAGATCTTAATGTCAAGTTTGATGGATCTAATTTTTTTTTGAAGTTTAGTTGTGATGAGGTCAAAAATAAGGCTTTGCAGTCTAACCTCATCTTATTAGGTGTCAAATATTTGTGATAACAACATGGAAACCATCTTTTTATTATGTTCAAGCTCAAGTTAATAGTGTACCCGATTGGGTGCACTTCTACAACATTTCGCACATCACGTGGACTTTTCTTGGTTTTAATTAGCTTGCTTGCCATGTTAGGAAACTTGAATGTTTTAATGAAGCTATGGAGATGCAGCAGAGACTCGAGCACGATAAGTGCCTAATTGAAATCTCTGCTGACAAAGCTTTGATAGAGTTAGGCGTATGCCCCAGAGGCAATTACGTAATTTATTAGATATATCTAACTCGTTGAAAAATCTTGTTCGAAATAAAAAGGATTTTCTTCCTATTATATACTTGATATAATATGATTATATTAATTAATTTAAGTATATTTAATAAAAAAGTCCATAAATGGTATATTTTTTATAGTAGTTACAAAGTTTTGTAACCGTGAGTAATTTATCACAACGAAACAAATATACCATTTTACATGTTCCTAGTCAAGATGCATCGAGACTGGATATTGATGTATCCTTTGAGACTGGAGTATGTAACGCTTTTCAAATGTTGGCATTGTATTACTCATGACTGCTGGGGGCACATAGGGGTTTCGTTGGATAATTATGGAATGACTCATTCGATAGTTTTCTGTTGGTTAATACAACTAAGGTCAACAGAAAATATCGATGTGACTGATTTACACAGTTCTCTCGACTTGAGAATACTATGGATCTTTGATATGAAAGCTGCGCTTTGATTATAGCCAAATCATGGCATGGCGTCCATCGAGTGACTATAGTTGGGTCGAGTGGAAGTATTGAAAGTGAAGCACTATTCAAAAGAGGATTCATCTCCTCGTTTATATATGGTTAATGTCACAGTCAACTCAAGTCAACTCAAAGTCAAAGTCTCTGGCCAAAGCATTTCGATTAATAATAATTGTTATTATTGAACCAAGGACTTTGTATTTGGACTATAAAATTGGAAGTGGATGAGGTTGGAATTTTGACTGTTACCAAATTTCATAAGTCCAAAGTGATATAGTTTTGATGAAAGAATGGGTGTAAAAAAATGTCACAACCGGGTAACGCTTATTAAACTAAAGTTGGATTTTACCGAAATTGAGTAAGCGATAAATTTAGCCAAAATTTCACACCACCTGCTAAGTGACGTATGAACATTAACAATAGAATAGTTTGATGTTAATCACTGACCAAATTTACGCCCAAGAGTTACACCGTCAAAATGATGAATTCCCTAAAGACCGAACGATTAAATTAGTTTATAATTGTTATAAATTAATTAAATTAATTAATATTTATGAAACATTAATTATAAAATTTGAATATGATTTGAGAAATAAATAATGTTATATATATTTATAACAGTTATAAATATATCAATCGATATACAATATCGTCAAGCGAATAAATTAGATTTAATTACATAGTATTTTGCTTTTGGCTTAGACGGGTTTAAGGCCCATCATTAGGGCTACAAAATTTAGGTTTTGGGAAGGTCTAGAGTGGCTAAAATATAGGAAATTGACTTGGAGATAATGGGTTGAGATCAAGTGAAAATGGGTAAAAAAGTTTTCCTCGTTTCACTCTAGTACGACCATATATATGTGTGTGTATGTATGTATATGTATCTCTAAAAATAATGACAACCTATTTTTGGCCGCCATTACCTTCTACATTGCAGGTTAATACATAGCTCTCAATCCACTCCAAAATTCTCAAATATATTTCAAATTAAAATAATACTAATCGATAGTTGGAGGTCAGTGATTCTAGACTTGCAATCTAACGAATCAAGAATAGTAAAAGGAAGGGAGGTTATTGTTTCAACGTGGATTCAAAGGCATCATTAAATTGGTAATTTTAATTCCTATCACAGAACTAAATTATATTCTATGATCCTATAATGAGCAATTTCATATATGTTTAAATACGTTGCTATTATATGTTTAGTTAAGTGAGATTTTGTAAGTAGATGTAGTTGTCACAATTCAATTTGGTTATGTGCATAATTTGTTTATTATATATTTGATTTATGTATAAGCAAATGTTGTTAACTGTACAAAGTCAATTTTTTTCATTAATAATTGTGTTACATATATTTATTAATAAATTCACACACACACACAAATATATATATATATATATATATATATATATATATTAGTGTATATGTCTCTCTCATAATATCATATATGCATATATAAGATATGTATATATATATATGAATTAAAAAAATTAGTAAACTTATTTATATATAATATGAATTTACAAATTTGAAAATTAATTATCATAGATATATTCATATTCTTAAATTAATATTTATTGAATTTTGAATTATTTATTATATATAAAATAATTATTACATGAAAAATTTAGGTTTATACTTTTTAAAAATATTATATCATTCTAGAAACATATAAAAAAATTAGGATTTTTTCAATAAAGTAAATTATTTTTAATAATTAAAATTATTTCGAAAAAACTGTTTATGATTTATTAAAAATAATAATTTTATTCAAAAATTCTTTAAATTTTTTTGTAACCTTTCATTCATGATCCTAGAATTTTGGAAATTTTAAAATTTGAATTTTTTAATAATATACACTATATATTAATAATTATTGCTGAAATCAATGTATTTGTTTTTAAATAATATTTTAACTTTGAAAGATCATAAGATTTTTTATAAGTTTTATTTTATGATCTTAGATTTTGGAAAATTGTAGATTTTAAATTTTCATCAATAGATTATTTTGTGTTAATTATTTATGGATGAAAACATTATTTTATTCATAATATATACAATTAAAATACTAAAATTATTATGTTTGCAAAACTACGTTAATTTTGAATTATAGATAATTTTTAATAATTGTTCTCGCTCTTTCTATATATATATATTTATTTATACATAAATGTTTTATGTTCATATATTATATATAATATATTTATGCATACATTTGTGTGTGTGTGTGTATTGTAACACATAAATATGCACATATTTGGACAACATACCTGACATACAAAATGAGCTACTATGTCTGTTGTGATGTAAATCTCGACATCTACACATGGGCATATTATACCTTTTACGGATTATTACGTTACACATGCATTCACATACACACACACATATATGATACATATACGTATAAACTAAATCAAATAAAATTGATTTTATATCTTAATATATTTGAATTTAAATAAAATAAATGTTTTTATTTAAATGAAATTTAGAAATATTCTATTCAGTTAGACTTCATAGGCCCAGTAAAGATCCAATAGGGTAAAAAAATTGAAATTCACCCATAATTTCGCTGTGGGCTGGTCCAATTCCAACAATGGTATTAGAGCCCAATAGCCTATGCGGTCTAAATTTGTCATATTAGGGCTAACTAATTAAGCTTGCACACTTAGTACAGTGTCTAAAAAGGTAATGTCTATGATTGGAATTGGGTAATCAAGTACCCTGTACTAACTGGTTACCGGCCTGACCCGAAGGTGAAGTGAGCCCAAAAGTTGCTCCTAATAGAAAAATCCCAAGTTAATTTGGGCCTTGGGCTAATTTGCAAAATCGTTTTGAAAATTAATGTTAAAGATTTTAAATTTAATAGTTAAATTTAATATAAAACATGTTTATTATAAAAATTATAATACTACATAAGTTTTCAAAATATTGCAAAGGATAATGATATTTTCAAAATGTTTGAAAATATTTATATAATAATTTCAAATTTCAAATTTATTTATAAGATTAATAAAATAAATTAATTAAATATGTTAATTAATTAATGCATATATGCATGTATTATATATGTTATGTTATTTTAAAATGTTTCAGATAACACAAGTATACATGTATGTATACAAAATAAATTTTGAAATAGTAAATTTTAATAAAATTGTTTAATTGAATAAATTAATTAAAGGTTATCTAATTAGATAAAATACGCATATATATGATATATATGTGTTACACTATAAAGGTTATAGTATACACTATAAATGTTATAGTAGATATGTCCAATATAAAAGTTATATTAGAATACTAATTTAAAATTAATTAAAATGTTAATTGATTAAAATTAATTACATAAGATTTAATTAATGATATATTATACGTAAGAATATCATATAAGTAATATGAAATATAAAAGTTATATAACAATAAAACTTTTATGATATGTGTATAAACTAAATGTGGAACATTAAAGAAACCCAAATAGACTTGAGAAATAAATACATATGTAAATGTACATATACCGTGATTTCTGATGTGTTTGACACTTGAATCGCTGGGGTATTTCATAAGAAATATATTATTCTATGAGTCAATATCACTCAATATATATATTGAAGATTATGAATCTTCAATATAATGTTGTCCTCTACCACACACACACGCACACACACATATATTAATAAATTACTTACATACTCCTTAATTGTTGAACAAACTTCAACTAGGGATGTTATGCATACTATTATTAATATATTGAACAAATCAGATAAGATAACTATATGTATGTGTTGAGCAAACTCAAGGTACATATACTATACTTAGGCCATCACGATATGCAAGGTACAAGTGAATAATCTCTTTCGATTTATTGAGAAAACTCAAGGTCGAAATGAGATTAGAACAAGAAAAAATAGATTAGGAGTTGTATGTAATACAACCGATAAGGAGTTATCCATCGTTTATGGGGCTATGATTTGTTGAGCAAACTTAAGATCAGAATACCAAAATAAACGAGCCCTAACACCCACCAGTGAAGTTGTAAGACTTCTATGCTTCATCTTAGAGTTTGGAGAAACATAAAAGGCTAGTGGGATTCTTATTAGAAAAATGAAATAGTAACATTTAACATCTCTAATATCGTAAGAACATATGCTATATAATGTTATAATTATCTACAATGATAAATTTATGCATTTAATACGATTGATAAAAAGTTTGTCAATTAACATATGTAAAAAACTGAATTAAAAGTTGACAAATAGAAACATAATATATACTTACTAATAATTCTAATTGCACGTTGTATAATGTTTCTATACCCATTTAAGTGCCTAATTTCAACTACTTAATACATTCGTAAGTTGTTCACTTATATGTTTATTTGGTTTTGACCATGGATTGCATTTTATGAGTTTTTGCACTCTAAATGCAATTCAAGATTATGGATATTTGATCCATGTACTTTCACATATAAATATTATATGGTGAACAGTCATAGTTTGTGGGGTACAATATTTCGATGAAGTTAGTTCATTCGAAGTAAGCCAATAAATAGTATTTTAAGATCATGTATTCAACTTGAATGATTTCAAAAGAATCATATTGTGTTAATGCAGCATAAGACCATAAACTACGAGATACATCAAAGAACTCGATCGTTGAAATGTCATCTTGATCGGTTTACATAAAGTGCAACATATCTGATGTCTTAAATGTTAAGAATAATCGAATGCGCTTTTGTAAAAATTTGTTATGATATTGTAATAAGGTTTTCTTTTGAATAGTTTGACAATTTGAAAGAAAAACGAATGTATAAGAATAGATGTAATTTGAGGTAAAGTTGGAATGAAGAAAATGAATAGTCACATCTACTTCATAGAGAAATATTGGAAACATGAATTGTAATAATAACTGATACTTAATATTGGAATATGAAATAGGATTTTTATTTCGAAATGTATTTTCATATAGAAAATTGGTTTCTATAACATTTATTTCTTTGAGTTCAAGATATTTGATCAAAGAACTCTCCACTGTAAACTAGTTGTAGCATATGAAATAAGTAAACAATATTAACAATATTAAGTGAACGGCGGGCCTCTAAATTTAGTACGCTATTATAGTAATGACGGAAATAGTGGAAGCATGCCATATAACACCTAATGATTGCATCAAATTACGAAAATTGTTTTCGTAAAATGTACCGAACATTATTTGTAAAATAATGTTTATTTTTGATATTTACTGAAAAATAGATATAACTATATTTCAGTATGAGTATTTTGAATATTCATTATGAAATAGAACTATATTATGGAATTTGTTTTCATAGTAAAAGTGATGTAAAAAAATACATCTGTATCTAATATTATTTATAGTTGTTTTGGAATTATAGTCTAAGTCATAGTTTTGAGAAATAATTTTACTACATGATTAAGAATCATATAATATAAGTTAATTATATCTGAAACAATTAATGGCTATGCACCCATTCATGGGGAAACATCATAAGAGTTGATGAATTCATTGAATTAATACATATTGATGTATGCAATCATAAGTCTGTTAATACCAAAAGGGTTCCACATACTTTGTTATATTCAATGATGATTTAATTACCAACATGAACATGTGTAGTAGATACACATGTGGTAAGTTTATGATAAAATCATAGAATATAAAAGAAAAGTAAACAAAATAACATGCAATAGAATAAAATGATTTGATTTGGTCGAATAAGTGAATATATTGGAAAGACTTCCAAATGTATCTAAAATAAATATAGATTCAATCTCAAAAGTCATTCTTCCATTTGATACATAATGATACATCGATAAGGAGAAATTAGACATTGTTGGACAATTTACGATTAACTGTGAGTGAAGTTGATTTAGTTTTCTATAAGGTCATGTAATTAAGAGAAGTACACAAGGTTGATACTATTTCATCTAAGCAACAGTTTACAAAATCATACAAGATAAGGGTTTGTAAGAAATCCCAACATATCCTAGACCAAGGAGTTGGCAGGTTGTGCGAGTCGAAAGATTGCACATAATAATTGTTCATGAGGGATCTTACATGAATCTCCAAAAGGTTTTTGGAAAGGTCTGTCATCAAATGACATATTTACATTTTGAACATAATTTTTGTATAAACTAAAATCAGTTTTATAAATAAAAAGGTTCATAAAGCGTTTATGAATCCCTATTGTATTTGCACTTAGAAACAATTATTGTTTCAAGATATATCAAATTCATTGTGAAGGAATTTCTTTGAGAAATTTTTGATAGTTAAATGGAATTGAATCCAATCCATAGATAGAACTGATTATATAAGATGAAGTGAAATTAACTAACCTAAATGAACACATAGCATTAGAATATCTAATAAGTATTTTGGTACATCGAAGAGAAAATATGAGTTTCTTATTAATGTCGAAAATACATATTACCATTGGTTGTTCGATTAAACCATTAAGATTGCTGACTCTATATGGTATGATGCACAAATCTGAAAGAATTCCAAGTACGCTATCAAAATATGATTTTGGTGGTCGTAACCAAAGAGATGTGATCCATCGGCCGAGATTGTGTCTTTATTGGAAAGACTAATGTGGTTGAAATAAAATGAGCAATGTTGATAAGAATAATATCGCAAATTTCAATTATTGAAATTAGCATGAAAGATTTGGTATTCAACATGCTTAAGTTAATTCAAATTTACTCACAAAACTATCGCTCGATAAGACTTAATGTTTGATACTTATGTATTGAAATAGAAAATTCTAAATAATGATTTAGAGTAAGCTATTTGCATATATTAACCAAAAATGTCTCAAAGTTAGTGGGAGCGATATTGGGTTTGTGAGTCTTTGGATACGATCCAAGAAATGATATGAATGTATCATTTTATAAGCATCAAGATTGAATAAGTATTTTTATAGAAATATCAAATAGTTTGATTTTCAATCAAAGTACAGGGGAAGCGTGTGTTCATAAGAAAGAATGTTAAAAGGTACATTAATATTTCTAAACTATAAGTAAACAACACGTTGTTGATTTTAACAATATGCTTGAATTAAAATCAACTTTAGTTGTTTTAATACTCAATTTTGGATTGTAAATAATGTCTTTTATGGTGAGTATAAAAGATACAGGGATTGTCCCAAAACAATATACAAGAGCACCCTATTAAAAGGGGAACATGTAAGTTGGATTCCTTATGCATTAGTAATACTAATTATTCAGGTTATGTTGTGTATGATATTGTCTTTTGTTTATGTATTTGATACATGGAGAAAATATAAAATCCAAATTGATATCACTAAATGGTTATTTGAGGTGTTCTCATGTATTTATTAAATACTAGAGAATTGTTTATACAAAAAAACGAACTTGTTATAATGGAACGTTTGGACACAAACTTTTATGAGTGATATTGAGTATAACATGTCAACGATAAAATTCAAATTTGAAAATGTTTCAAAATAAAGGTGATTGTGGTTGATTTAACATAATGTTGAGAACACTAACTTGAATAGCGCTACAATAAACTAATGTATATAGATATAAATGCACAAATTTATAATTGAGCCAAAGATGATTCCAAATGTTGAGAATCCCATAATATTGTCATAAGATAACAATGTCATGAAATTGGTCATGATAGAACTTAAAGCTCACTAGAAGCCAAAAGACATACTTTGAATTGTTCCACACGATAAAGGCAGTTTATCAGCGTCAAAGAGAGTTAATCGACAAAGTAGATAATTAAAACATAATAACATACTCATTCACTAAGGGACTGACCTAATTGGTTTTGAGAAAACTGATTGGAGAAATTGGAATTAGATTCCATAATTGACCTTAAGTGCAAGTGGGAGATTGATAGGGTTAGGGGTATGCGCTAGGAGCAATTATGTAACTTGTTATATATATATCTAACTCGTTGACCAATCTTGTTTGAAATAAAAGGTATTTTCTTTCTACTGTATACTTGATATAATGTGATTATATTAATTAATTAACTTAATTAAAAGTATATTTAATGGAGTAATCCATAAATGGTATATTTTTTGATAATAGTTACCCATGCAGTTAAAGCGCTCGATAGATTCGATGCGGTAGAGATGCAAAAAGTCATAGCGGAGATATAGCGAGGATATAGCGGGATATAATGGATGACTCTAAATTAGCATATAAAACTCGTACTTAATGTCTTTACAAATATATAAATGGTAATTAAATGAAAAATTAACATTCAACTGAATTATAATTAATACATAAATAATTTTAAATAAAAACATGTGTGAATATACTATAAATAAACGTAAAACTGTTATATAACATAATTGAATTTAGCAGAATACTAGAGTATTTTCATTTCTCAAAATGTATTAAAAATTCAATTAAATAAATTAATTTCATTACTTTATTATGTATAAAATTCATTTTTCAATTCATTTCTTTAAAAGAAGATATAGGGGAAATAGCGGGAATAATGGGATATAGCAGAAATAGCGGGCTTAAAGAAGAAAGACTATATTTGGGGCTATATGGACAAATCGTAGCGGTAGAAATCCGCTACGAGATATAGCAGGGTTATAGCGGGGTAATAGCGGTACATTAACTGCACATGTAGTTACAAAGTGTTGTAACTGTGAGTAATTTATCACAACGAAACAGATACACTATTTTAAATGTTCCTAGTCAAGATGCATAGAGATTGGATATCCATACATCGTTGAGACTAGAGTACGTAACGCTCTCCAAATATTGGGCATTGTATTACTCATGACTACTGGGGGCACCTAGGGGTTACGTACTAATAGCTATTGGATAACTATGGAACGATTCACTCGATAGTTTTCTACCGTTAATATAACTAAGGTCAAATAGAAAATATCGATATGACTGATTTACACAGTTCTCTCGACTTAAGATTATTGTGGATCTTCAATATGAAAGCTCCGCTTTGATTATAGCCAAATCATGGCATGGCGTCCATCAAATGACTATAGTTGGATCGAGTGGAAGTATTAGAAGTAAAGCATTATTCAAGAGAGGATTCGTCTCCTCGGTCATAAGTGGTTAGTATCACAGTCAACTCAAAGTCAAAGTCTCTGGCTAGAGCCTTTTCAGTTAATAATAATTGTTATTATTAAACCAAGGACTTTGTATTTGGACTATAAAATTGAATGTGGGTGAGGTGGGAATTTTGACCATTACCAAATTCCATAAGTCCAAAGTAATATAGTTTTGACGAAGAGAATTGGTGTAAACAAATGTCACAATCGGGTAACGCTTTTTAAACTAAAGTGGATTTTATCAAAAATAAGTAAGCGATAAATTTGATCATAATGTCACATTACCTGCTAAGTGACGCGTGAACATTAACAATAGAATAGTTCGATGTTAATCGCTAACAAAATTTACACCCAAGAGCTACACAATCGAAATGATGAATTCCCTTAAGATCGAACGATTTAATTAGTTTATAGTTGTTATAAATTAATTAATATTTATGAAATATTAATTATAAATTTTGAATATGATTTGAGAAATAAATAATGTTATATATATTTGTAACAGTTATAAATATATCGATCGATATACAATATCATCAAGCGATTAAATTAGATTTAATTGCATTGTATTTAGACTTAGGCTTACATGGCTTTAAGACCCATCATTAGGGCTGTAAAATTTCTGTTTTAGAAAGGTCTATGGGTGGCTAAAACATAGAGAATTGGCTTGGAGATAATAGGTTGAGATCAAGTGAGAATGGGTAAAAAAAATCCTCGTTTCTCTCTAATAAAACCCTATACATACATACACACACATACATATATGTATATGTATTTGTATATATATATGTGTGTGTGTGTGTGTGTGTGTGTGTGTGTCTAAAAATAACGACTAAACTTTTTTTCTACCATTACCTTCTACATTTCTGGTTAAAACATAGCTCTCAACCCACTCAAAAATTCTCAAATATATTTCAAATTAAAATAATACTATTCGATAGTTAGAGGTCGGTGATTCCGGACTTGCAATCTGACGAATCAAGAACGGTAAAAGGAAGGGACGTCGTTTGTTTCAACATGGATTCAAAGGCATCAATAAATTGGTAATTTTAGTTCATATTACAGTAATTAAATTATATTTTATGATCCTATGATGAGCAATTTCATATCTATTTGAATATATTGCTATTATATGTTTAGTTAGGTGAGATTTTGTAAGTAGATGTAGTTGTCATAAATTGGTTTGGTTATGTGCATAATTTATTTATTATACTATTTGATTTATGTATAGACAAATGTTATTTACTGTACAAAATCAATTTTGTCATTAATAATTGCTTTATATATATTTATTAACAAATTCATATATACATACATACATACATATATATATTAGTGTATATTTCTCTTTCATAATAGCATATATGCATATATAAGATATATATATATATATATGATTACAAAAATTTATAAGATATATATATATATATATATATATGATTAAAAAATTTTAGTACAATTATTTGTATATAATATGAATTTTCAAATTTGAAAATTAATTGTCATACATATATTCATATTTTTAAACTAACATTTATTGAATTTTGAATTGTTTATTATATATAAAATAATTTTTACACATAAAATTTATTTTAAAAAATATTATAGCATTCCAGATACGTATATAAAAAAATTAGGATTTTTTCAATAAAGTTTATTATTTTTAATAATTAATATTATTTTGAAAAAACTGTTTATAATTTATTAAAAATAATAATTTAATTGAAAAATTCTTCAAATATTTTTATAACCTTTCATTCATGATCCTAGAATTTCTAAAATTTTAAATTTGAATTTTTTAATAATATATTATTTTATATTAAATAATTATTGTCGAATCAGTGTATTTGTTTTTAAAAATAATATTTCAACTTTGAAAAATCTTCAGATTTTTTCTAAGCTTTAATTTAGATCTAAGATTTTTGAAAATTGTAAAATTTTAATTTTCTTCAATAAATTATTTTATGTTAATTATTTATGGTGAAAACATTATTTTTTTTCATAATATACACAAATTAAAATACTAAAATTATTATGTTTGCAAAACTAAGTTAATTTTGAAATGTAAATAATTTTTAATAATTGTTCTCTCTCTTTCTATATATATGTTTATCTATATATAAATGTTTTATGTTCATATACTATAGATAAAGCATAATCGGTACGGTAACAGTAAATTTACTATTTTTTACGATAAAACATTGGTAATATTTTTCAAAACCAGTGGTAACGGTAATTTATCAGACCATTCAAAATACATTATTATTCATGTAAGATGTTTTATTATGGACATTTAGAAGTAAGAAAACAATTCAATTTATTTCAGTAATTCAACTCAAATGATGATAAATACGCCTTTTTCTATGTCTTTTATTAAGCAACCCATAGAGATATGTAATAAAGCATAATTCAGTATAATAATATATCAACTTATTATTTTTCTAGACAGATGGTAATGTACCACTACCATTGTAACGGTTTCCAGCTTATCGGTATATCAATTATTAGTATATCATTCAATCGGTAACGGTATTCAATTTTAGTTTACCGGTAAAAATGATATGGAAATGGTATTTACAAAATGGTAACGGTAACCATTACCATAACAGCCCTACATGAGGTGCTACTATTTGTGAGTGTATTTGTGTAAAGTGAATGATGATTGAAATGGTGCTTTTGGGTGTCTTTAATTGAATTGTACTGATAGGCCGTTATAATGTAATCATCACATAAATAACTACAAAATTTGTAATAATTTTCAAATCCAGAAACCTGTCATACTTGTAAAAATAACAAATTATTAGGTTAATGTGATCATTTAAGCCATGGGATGGCATTTTCCTTTTTATGTTACTCCTTACTTGCTCAATAACCATAAGATATTTCTGTAGTAGTTAGAGATCACATTAACCTCAAAACCAAATTGGAGGCAAGTTTACAGATTAACGCTAACGTGCAACTGTACTCAAACTGGAATCAATGTAGTTATTCTCACAAATGAAACTTCGAACCTTTAGTATAAGTTAACTATACAGTTAAATGACAGGTGCCAAACCTTTAGCAACACATTATATGAGAGAATACAAATTCGTATTTTCCTTAAAAAGTTACCAAATTTATGTTTCACGGTTTTAGACACTTTGACTATAGATCTCTTTGTTTATAGACTCGTAAATGCATCTAATTTTAACATGTTTAGTTCTGAGTTCCACCATACCTATACATATATACTTTGTGCTGTATGGTATTAATCTGAGACTTCATATAAATAGCAAGTTATACTTGGGTCAGTATTGTTGCAAAAACTCCATTCATCCATTCAATAACAAATTTATTATGAGGTAAAAAAAACATAAAATTTGTCAATGATCCAATGTTATTGCATCCATGAAGAATTGGTTGATGATAGAAATTAAATACTTTAACCTCTTTCACTCGTTTTGTAACAATAAATTATATCATAGCTAAAAAAGGTTCCACGGTAGGTATAATTATCACAGTAAGTGTGTTTGTGCCACTGAAAATTAAGTTCCTTATAAATGCAATTAATCTATTAATTCTATTGCTTATTTAGTTATCTCAATAAGTATAACATGCATCTTTCTAAAGTACTTAGGTCTACCTCAAGTATAATTCAACAATCACCTCAAATACTTGTTTATATGGCTAATGTTGGACGGAGGAACACAACGTTATCTACCAAGATCTATCCTAGTAACCAGACAAATTCTAGACAATACTCCACAGCTTATCAACCATAAATAATTATTTAAACACTATTGAATAAAATTAAGCATAAGAAACACATGGTATTGGTAAATGTTAAATCTAGAACCGTAGATCAATGACCAACCTTAATCAATCGTTGATCAATCCGTAAGCATTGATCGTACATCGAAGTTGGAGAAGACGTTGTCTGGAATAGCCTCGAAGTAATCCTAGTTTGGGTGATTCGCTGGAGAAGATGGTGGGACTGCAATCGCCTTGGATGTGGCATCACCCCGAAGCATCCCGTTCATTGGAGAAGACGTTGGGTGAGGAATCGCCTGGATCTCGAATCACATTGCTTGGGTTTTTTTGTTTTTGGTTAGCAAACCAAAGCGAGAAAGCGAGGTTAAAATGGACGGAGGGAAATACGGGAATTTCAAAACGACACGGTTGATTTTTTCTGTACACTGAATTATTATTATTAGTAGTAGAGATATATTTATACATACATGTGTGTGTGTGTATTTTGTAACAGATATATATATATGCGTATATTTGGACAACATAAATGACATACAAAAGAGCTAATATGTCTGTTGCGATGTAATTTCCAACATCTACATATGGGCATATTATATCTATCACGGATTATTATGTTACATATGCACTCACACATGTATGTATATGATACATTTATGTATAAATAAAATTAAATAAAATTAATTTCATATCTTAATATATTTTAATTTAAGTAAAATAAATGATTTTATTTAAATGAAATTTAGAAATGTTCTAATTCAGTTAGACTTCATAGGTCCAATAAAAATCTAATAGGGAAAAAAATTTGAAATTCATTCATCACTTCCGCTGCGGGCTGGTCCAGTTCCAACAAGCTTTGCATGACTATATATAAATGTTGGTGAAGGCAGCTGTCATTGTGTACATGTTGAATATGCATGGAAATCATTTATATGTACATACTGTAAAATCTTTGGGCATGAGTTATCAAATTGCAACTTGTCTAATAAGCATTGATTCCCTACTACTGATCATGAAACATATGATATTCAAAATGGAAAACTCCAAATCTAACCTTTCTTATCAAATAAGCCAAATAAGAATATCTTTAGGCATGAATTAACAAAATGCAACTTGTCTGATAAGCATGGATTCCCTATTACTGATCGTGAAATAGATGATATTCAAAATGGAAACACCAAATCAAACCTTTCTTATCAAATAAGCCAAAAAAGAATATGCCTACAACACATCGAAACCCACGTGACCCCATGAAGTATTGGCAATGGAAGACTCATCAGCACATGCATTCAAATGACAAAAAGCTTACATCCTCAGAAACTCACCACAAAAAATTCTACAACTAACGTGCAAGAAAATATCACTCCTATCGTGCATGTTAATCTCACCACCCCTGCAAACCATTCCACTAAAATATTGGAAACCACTGTCAGCATTGAAGCAATACAAGTAGATACTAATAAATATGCAATTCTTGAAGATCATGAGGATGGAGAGATGGAAATTAATGAGGGAAATAAATCCCATTCAAATGTGGATGCAAACAATGATCAATCTTCAAATTAGCATGCTCATGAAGACATTCATGCACAAATAGTTTCATCTTATACTGTTAACCAAGAAACCTTCGGCATAAACAATTCCAAAGATTCTAAATTATCAATCCTTTGTATCGGTCCCCCTTGCATCAACATCAACTCAACTCCACAAATTCTTGTCTTTCAAATTTTATGCACCATGAGGTAATACAATCAGTACCCTTGTATCAACCCCTTTCTCCTCACTTTCAGAAAACATCCCTGCTCGCACTTTAACTATGCACTTATATTTTTCCAGTCAGGATTGGCACAACTTTATGGTTGGGCAAAATATAAGCAGCACCCCTCTTTCTGATCAGGTTGAACCTATCAATCTTTTCTCTTACTCTACCTCTAAACTCCTTAATCCCCTCACAAACCCATACATTAATTTGAAGCCTCTTGATAGCATTCACCTTTTCTCTCCTCCTAGCCCAAAATCATTTCCTACAAACTCCTACATAGAGAATATTTCTCCTAAAACTCCTTTCAAAAGAAAACCATCAAGCAAAAAGAAATAAAGGCAGATTCAGTTCCTTTTTGAAGAAAACTTCAATTCTGGGGAGGAATTCACACTTGATGAGTTGCTTCCTCAAAATGCCTAAAAAACATCAAAAACAAAAACCATCAAAGCACCACCAAGGTAACAAGGCTTTCTACCTCAAAACTTCCAATTCTGGATGGTTGACAATATGGGATTCTAGAATGTTAGAGGAGTGAATCTAGAATCCAAAATCCATGAAATTAAAAATCTCATTAATGTCCATAACCTCGGTTTTATTTCCCTTGGTGAAACCAAACTCAACTTTGAAACAACAACTAAAGCCTCTTCGATGATTAACTCTTCTTGGTCCTCGGTTAATAATCTTCAGCATGCTCCCTATAGCCGGCTTTTAATCCTTTAGGATCCTCAAATTTTCTCCCTTTCTTTAATATCCTCATCTGACAATTCATTCACTCTCAAGTTACTCATCTTCCCTCCAAAAAATCTTTCTTTCTAACTTCTATTTATGCTGACAATGCTAAAATCTACAAACAATAGTTTTTTGATGCTCTTCCCAACCTCCTCAACTCCCATGACCCTCGGTTATGCTATGCCTATTTAACAACATGCAATCATCCTCTGTTAAACTTTGGTGGCTCCACTCTTCAACTTAGAGATATCGCTCCCCTCAATCAATCTATTCTTCAATCTAATATGTCCTTAATTCCTTCTCTAGGTTCACAGTTTACTTGGAATAATAAAAGTAGAACTAGTAGAAGGATTTATTGTAAACTTGATCATGCTTATCTAAACTATGATGACCACCCAACACCACTGTCACCCAACATACATAAGATAGTGCGCCGTTGTCGTGGCAATCGATGTAGATCAATCATCAAGGTCTAAAATGAAACAAAACATCACAGAACCTGTTGTATATCTCATAGTGCATGGAACAAAATATAATATCACACATACAAGACAGAAGAGGCAGTACTAATTACGTGATCTAGATATCAAAGTACAGCTACACAAAATTATACATCATGATATAGAGTTTATACAACAAAAGCAACTCATAAGACTGTCACATACTAATTTTAATAAGCAGCACCGCATAGGCTCCACAGTATTGCACAGTGGAATAAGCATAGAAATCCATATATAATTGGAGATAGCTCCCTCCAACTCATCCTCTACGCAGCTACTATGTCGCACCTAAACCTGCTGTCTAGTCTACTCATTTAAGAGCATCTGAGATAATAAGAAGAAAAGCATAAAGCCTCGAGTTTGACAACAGTCTGGTGTGAGTGGTAACTGAATCTCAAAATACTATATAAGTCGATATAGTAAGGAACAAACGTATATGAATCATATCTGACATGGCCCTTCAACCAAAGAGTTAGCACATAATAACATAATATGATACTCTAAGTGCCACAAAGGTGCAATACAATTAAGTATGATAACGGGTGTCCAGATATCCCAATCTCCAATACCTATCTTCAATGACTACTCTAGAGTGACAGACTGCGGGGAAAGAAATCAAAGCAACCATAGGATCCATCAAACAATCCTCACTATCACTCGATGTATTCTGGATATATGATAACTCGTATAACCTTTCTACTGCTAGAGACTAATGGAAATCTTGGTTTTCAGTGTCCTCTCTTTGGCCTAAAGTTGATACTAGACCCATTCAACCAGTCCAAGGACATGGATCCATCCAACCGATCTGAAGTGAATTTCAACATACTAATGACCGTCCTCACGATACCCCAGATTTGAGTACAACATAAAACACTTTAAGTGTCAATGATTCCTTAGTATACATATCCGAGCCCATTCCATTGCTCCAACTAGCTTCCATTATCCTTAAGGAACCATTTTGCATTCCTCCACTCAACGACTCCTTTCAAAGCCGTCACCTTCGAGGAACCATTCTATATTCCCTCACTCGATGAATCCTTTCTAAATCGAGCCGTCTTATCTAGAACCCTACTCCATTCAATGTCGAGTTACTATCCGAAGACTCTAACTTTTATCATGTTGTTACACAGCCATCAATCATCATGCGAACAAGCCAACATCTCCAACATGACCTCTCGAACCCCTATAGAAAGCATCAGAAATTCCATCCCCATAGGACTAAGAGGAGAGCTTGATATCGACCTTTGAACTTGGTACCGACCTTTGTACTTAGCTAACTAGTGGCCAAGTCTCTTCCCATCCCATTCCTAGCTTATAGTACTTCTTGCCCATACGCTTTGACTCCGACCTCTATGCTCCAAATCAAGTCATCATGTGTTCAAACCACCCTACTTCGAATCCTAGAAACAAGTCGGCATAGCCTCAAGTACTTAGCTAATCCCCAATCCAACACCGTAGGCAACCTCCACTAGCAATATTATTGCCCTCCCCAAAGTCGCCACCATCGTGGACTCACCCTCACATGTCGGTACCGCCTCTCATGTCAGTGCCGGCATGTGTACTTAAAGAATTGAACCTTGCGATTTGGAACCCTAGGTCTTCATACACACCAGAGCATGCCCTTCAAGTTCGTCCAATTCCAACCATCTTTGCCTCCATTATGCTCAATTCTCCAACCTAACTTCCAATGCAATCACAACACTAGAAAACAACATCAAAGCATAACATACAATCATGGAACAACATGCATATACATATATTCATACAACCAATACATGAGAATTTGACAATCAAACTAGCTTTACTCTAAATCTAAGTTTTACATTAGCATATGCATATATAAATTATGGGACTTACACTAGCATGTGAACCAATTATAAATCCATTTCAAAATCTCCAATTTTTAGTTGGATATGGGTATGAATGAGTTGTTAAAGATAGAGAACACTATTTAGATCAAAATCATGTTAAAAACAACCATTTTAGCTATATAAACAAGTATATATAAGTGAGAATTCAAGAATCACTCACCAAATACCTAAAATACCCATTTTTTCTTAGATCTGGAGTGGATAGCAAAGGAAGAAGAACCCAAATCAATAAAAATGATAATCCCTAGCTTCTATATGCCCCTCTATAATCAATGATTGTCTAAGATTATTAAGGTAAAGATGTGATTTTTGATGAAATAGGGCTAATGGAGGTTTAGATTTGTTTTAGGAAGAAGGAAATGACTTAGGTCAGTTCCTACAGCCTCCTATTAACACAAATTTTAAAGCGGGTTAGCGGGCCTAAGCATGGGCTTAGTTAATTATCCACTAAAACTGGCCAGCAGCAACCAAACATAAAATTGCAATAAATTTCAAATAACAAGTCCATTTTTCTATTATAACCACTCCACGGAATCGAAAACCATAATCTTAAAGCAATGGAAGTAGTTTGAGACCCTGATTCAGCTCCTATGAAAAGTTATTATCCAAAAATGATTTTCAGGATCAAAATGGTCATATAGAAATCCGACAAAAATCCTAGATATGGAAAAATCCCTAAGAGTCACTTTCTAAAATCTTAGAATCATACAACCTCATATGAATAAAATAAAATAAAAATATTTTACGATCCTTCTATACTTAAAACACGGGTCGTCACATAAACCATAAAGCTTTTGACCTTTGGCCTACCCTCACTGTCAATTTCACTTCCTTTAATCTTTCAAATCACAGCCCCACAATCCTCGCCCGAGGAATGACAACTACTAAAAATTTTTTAATTCTTGGACTAATAACAATGATTTATTTCTTCCATTGCAACTGCAGGTTTGTAATAATGAAGTGTTCAGAAACCCATTGTACGTTCTTCAAAAAAAATCTTAAACTAACAAAGAATGCATTAAAGGCTTAGTCTAAATAGAAATATGGAAGTGGTTACTCCTTGGCCAATTCTATTAGAGGGATGCTCTACTCCCTACAAGATCAATGCAGGCTAACCCTGGTAATCTGGTTTTGTCAGTTGAAGAACATAAGCTTACTTCTGATCTCACTACTACTGTCATATCTAAAATAGCCATGTTAAAACAGAAGTCCAAAACTGATTGGAATGGTCATGGTGATAGAAACTCAAATTTATTTTATACCTTCTTGGAATATAATAAAGAAAAATCAATCATTCACTCTATATATGATCTCAGTGGGGTTTCATATGACACTCCTTACCATGTTAATCAAGCTTTTATCAGTTATTTTTCCTCTATCCTATCTAATTTTGAAGACATGCAATTTGATATTAATCAACTCATAAACATTCCCACCCCTGCCACTTCTCTTTCCCGAGCTTCTACTCTCATCTTGCAAATAAATTCTGATGAAGTTAAATGTGCAATCTTTGATATAAAAGCCACTAGCTTTTACCACTCTTTCTTCTAAAAATACTAAAGCATTATAGGCCCTAATTTCATTAAGGCCATTTTTTTTTTCAAAACAAGTAGAATCTTAAGTGGGATCAATCATACCAATTTAATCCTTATTCCCAAGACTGAAATGCATCATGATGTTTCTCAATTTAGGCGTATGGCTTGTTGTAATATAGTTTATAAATGCACTACTAGAATTCTTGCCTCCAGAATAAAGACTTGCCTAAGTGATTTGAACTCCTCTAACTAAGCAGCTTTCCTCCTAAAAGACCATCACTAGGAACATATTATTATCCAATAAGCTAATGAAAAGTTATAATAGAAAATATTTATCTGTAAGATGTGTTATGAAACTGGATATCTAGAAGGCCTATGACACAACTCAATGGGATTCTATAATTTCAATTTTATCAAAAATGAATTTTCCTCACCCATTCCTTGCCTGGATCTACACATGTATCTCTACCCTAAAATTTTCAATAGTCACCAATGGTCAAAGCATGGGCTATTTCACTTCTCAAAGGGGTATCAGACATGGAGGCCTATTTTTGCATATTTTTTCATTTCTTTTGTGGAATGCCTATTGTTATCTGGCACCTTGGCCTGGCTACAAGACGGAAGTTGTAGATGTGATAGTTGGTACCATATAAGATTCTGACCAAGGAAGGGCTGGAGGTATAAAGAGTTTGGTGCATTCGATGTATTATGGCATTTTTGTATGGCTCGGTCAAGGGGGAATGCCTCATTGGGTCATGATGGTTTGGAATTTCTCGTTCGATCTCCGGAAGTTCTGTACAAAAATCATTCAGCCAGTTTCAAGAGTACAAGTGGTTTGGTCAGGATGATCCAGTAAGTATCGTTCGGCCAGGTTGAGGAGAGACGTGTGTCACATGGTCTTTAGAGATAATGTATGTCGCTCGGCTTAAAAGAGAAGTTTGTCACTTGGCTGAGGGAGATATTGTTTCATTCGGACTAGGTAGTTCGGTATATCTCGCTCGGTCCAGATGCTTCGGCATGCCCCGCTCGGTCAAGGGAGTGAAGTCACACATGGCTCGGTCAGATTGGATTGAAACATGTGGCTCAGACAACGACGTAAGTCACATGTTGCTCGACCTAGACGGGTTAGCAGGTATTGTTCGTAAAAGGGAAGTTGTTGTCGTTCGGTCAGAAGTGGTTCGACGTGCGTGGTCGGTGTATCTGGTTCAGTGCGCGATGAGAAAACTAGCCTTTCTGTGGAACCAACAGTGAAGTGAGAAAGCCGGTACTGCTTTACTTCGAGGTCCACCATGAGTTACTCCGAGTCCTTTAAGAGTTCGCTTCAAGTCAATTACCCAATGACCACCATTCGGTGTATCTCGCTCGTCATGCCTGGATCGGCCGACTTGAGGTTCCCATATATTGGCCAAGGTACTTTGCTCCTAAGTCTGAGAAGGAAGTCCAGCCTATCTTCGTCTATAAATAGAGGGGCAGGGGCGCAGTGAAAAAGGATCCTTTTTCGAGAACTCTGGGGAGACTCTGCCATTTTTAAGACTCATTTCTTTTCTGTCAAAACTTGTATTCAAGTTGTTGGTGTACGGATTGTATCTGCGTTCATTTGAAGAAGCAATAAAGATTACGATCAAAGTTGACGTAGGCAGTTACGCCGAACCACTATAATTCTGGTGTTCTCATTTTTTACTGTTCTTACTACATTCTAGTGTGATATTCCTCTATTTTAATTTATTTTCTTCATCAACCTCTCTACATATTCCTACTCAAGGGTGTTAGCGACCAATTTTGATGCTAACATTTTGGTCCTTTCACTGAGAACTGCAGTCTCAGGCTGGTAGGATTTACTTTGCCGCTATTGGATTGAAGAAATCCCCCAAAGAAGATCCAAGTTCGTTCACAAGAAGTTCATAGATTCTACCCAGAGTTCCTACCGATAACTCTACAATAGAAAGACCACGTACCAGATCAACCTCCCACAATGTAGATGTCAACGAGACTGCTAGCGTCCAACAAGTAGGATTCAGCAATCAACAAGCTAATCTAGGTGCAGGGGCTGCCTCCGTCCTAAACCAAACAGAAGTTGTCACTAGAACAGAGTTCAACGAGCTAATGAGAGAACTCGTAGAAAGCTGGAGATAGCTTAATGATCAGATTCAAGCTATCGCCAATCTTATGACCCAACTTACTCAACAACAGCATCAGAATGCTAGAGGAAGCCCCACTACCTACTCATCATCTGACAGCTCCTCTTTGTCTAATGAACATCCCAGGTGTAGACGTCGTAGAATTGAAACAGCGTAAATAGGCACAGTAGATCAATCCAACGCGAATGGTCCTAGTTCCCTACCTGGAACCATGACCCCTCACTTGCATCTAGGAAGCCGCACTCAAGTTGGAATGGGAAACTAAGGATCTGGAGCGCGAGCGGAAGCAGATTGACCGGTTCATCAAGGACGCAATGAAGCGGGTCCCCAGGACGCTCGTTTGGGAGATCACCAATCAAGGAGGCACCAACCGAGATGGCCATGCATGAAGAAGTCCAACTTTCCACCTCCCATCAAGACCCCAGACTTGTCAGCTATGGTAAGATAGCTGATGAGGGAAAATCAGGGCTTATCCAATGATGATTGGGGCATAGATAGAAGTCAACTCCATTCATAGATGTTATCTTACAGGCCGAATAACCTTCGAAGTTTAGTATGCGACTATTCCAACCTATGAGGGGACGATTAATCCCCGATAGCATGTAATAAGATACGAGTGGATGATAGACTCGGCCAAGGCGAATGATGCAACTTAGTGTAGATGTTTCCCAATAACCTTATCTGGAATCGCTATGATGTGGTTCACAAGACTTCCTCCATGATCGATCTACTGATTCGATGAGTTAGTGATGAAATTTATGGAGCAGTTCAGAATTCATACCACTCGTCGAAAGGACGCGATGTCTTTATCCACCGTAATTCAAGCCCTAGGGGAGTCCTTAAAGGAATATTTACAAAGGTTTCACGTTGCAGCTACCAAAGTTTGCAACTCGAATGACCATGCTATTCTTATGGTCGTGATGCGAGGAGTAGATCCAGACTCAAAGTTTGGTGATTGGCTGGCAGGAAAACCTCCAGCTACCCTGAAACGTTTTTATTCAAAGGCACATCAGTTCATGAGAAGGGAGGAAGCCAAGTGGATGAGGCGAGGCAGTGAGCCAAGGCTTGGCAAAGAGGCAGTGCAAAGTAACATTGTGATAAAACGGGCAGGCGAAAATTCTGGAAAGGTCAAGGTTAATGTTCAAAACAAGCCCGGGTAGACTAAAGCGTCTGGAAGGGAAAATTCCGAAAGAAAGAGGGAAGTCGAAAAGTGGAAACCAAGCATCCTAACCTACAATGAATACACTCCTCTAAACTCGTATTTGGAGAATATTTATTTGTCAACTTATAACACCTTTCGATACCGGAAGCCGCGCCCAAAGGAATCCACTGAGGAACAAAAGCAGACTGGGAAGTACTGCCGATTTCAAGAGACCTACGAGCACAAAACTAAGGAATGCAGACACCTCCATGATGCTATAGAAAAAATGATTCGGTAAAAGAAGTTACAGCAGTTCGTTAAGAATCCACAGGAAGCGGATAAGGAACATCTGACCCCAGTCGCGGGCAGGCTCCATGCCATCCTGAGGAACCTGCTCGGACTGTAGGTAGACTAATCATAAACACGATAGTTGGTGGGCCTTATCCAGAAGACAAGAGTTGGCAAGAAATGGAATGTTATGCTAGTTCATTGAAACATGCAGACTTTGAATGCTGCTCGAACTCGAAAGATGGGATTCTAAAGAAACAGCAGTGAATGATGACGGATGATGTAGTGTTCAGAATTGGAGACGCTGATCGGGTGAAGGCACCTACTATTAACCCAATGGTCATCTTGGCAATGATTGGGCCAGCATTTGTGAGAAGGATATTGATTGATCGTGGGAGTTCTGTTAACATCATATTCAAAAAGGCATACGACCAAATGGAAATGGGGGCAAAGGATCTGAAGCCATCTAAAGTCCGCATTTACGATTTTAATGGAGCAGCCACTGAAGCGATAGGTTTTGTTGAATTACCATTTGAATTAGGAGAAGGCGAACGTAGGAGGGTATGGATCCTACCATTCATTGTGTTGGATGTTGATTCCCCGTATAATGTTTTTCTAGGCCGACCGGCCTTGGTGGAGTTTCGAACAGCTTTGGTTCCGTGGTGTTTGACTTTGAAGTTTTCGACGAATAGAGGAGTTGCAGTTGTACATGGCGATCAAGCGACAGGTCGTGCATGTTATGTGGCTGAGATGAGAGAGGCCCAATGGAGAGAGAAGGGAAAGGTTGTGGACAACTCTATCTGCATCTAGGTAGCACAAAATTGACAAGTAGCACCCGAGCCTTTGCTGGGGCAGCAGGGTCGGATCTATAGAGACATAGATCCGAGAGACAATAATAAAGAACCTAAGGAGCCTAAAGCTGCACCGACTGAACTAACGATTGACTTTTCAGCTAGCCAAGATGACCCATCACGGGTGCTTAAGATTGGATCACAACTCACTTGCTCGATGACTGAGGAACTAATTGATTTCCTCTGAGCGAACTTGGATGTTTTCACTTGAACCCACTCTGATATATGCGGGATTTCTCCTCCCATCATAAGTCATTTGTTGAACATTGATCCAAAATATGTACTAGTGAAACAGAAAAGGAGAGGTATGGACCCCGAGAGGTCTGTTGCTCTCAGAGAGGAGGTGGACAAACTCAAAGCCAATAGGTTCATCCGCGACGCCCTCTACCCTGAATGGTTTCTAACCCAGTACTAGTAAGAAAGGAAAATGGTAAATGGAGGACTTGTGTTGATTATTCAGACCTGAACATGGCATGCCCTAAGGATAGTTTTCCTTTACCCAGAATTGATCAGCTGGTTGACTCAACTATCGGACACGAGTTATTATCATTTATGGATGTGTATTCGGGATACAATCAAATCTCGATGCACATTCCAGATCAGGAACATACTAGTTTTCTCATGGACGTTGGGCTGTACTGTTATGTAGTGATGCCTTTCGGATTGAAAAATGCAGGAGCAACTTATCAACGTCTAGTGAATCGGATGTTTAAAGACCAAATTGGTAGAACAATGGAAGTCTATGTAGATGACATGCTCTTGAAGTCACAGCAGTCAAATGACAACATTCGAGACTTGGCGGAAATGTTTGATATACTCAAATACTACGGGATGAAAATCAATCCCTTAAAGTGTTTTTTTATGTTACATCGAGAAAGTTTTTGGGCTTTATTGTCAATGCACGGGGAATTGAAGCTAACCCAGAAAAGATTCAGCCTATTCGAGATATACAAGTGACCAGGACCATAAAGCAAGTACAAAGCCTGAATGGAAAGGTCACCACGTTGAGTCGGTTCATATCCATAGCGATTGATAAATGTATTCCCTTTTCGATGTGATAAAGAAAGGAAGAGAAATTTTAAATGGACTCCTGACTATGAGGATGCATTCCGAGCTTTGGTGAAACATTTGGAAAGTCCCTCGGTTCTGCCAAAGCCTGTAGACCATAAAGTGTTATATGTATACCTGGCTGTGTCTCAACATGCCATCAGAACAGCCTTGGTTCGTGAGGAGGACCGAATTCAAAAGCGAATATACTATGTCAGTAAAAATTTAACAGGAGTAGAGAGAAACTATCCTAAAATTGAGAAGCTAGCCTACTGTTGGTGATTGCATCATGCAAGCTTTATCCATATTTTCAAGCACACCTGATCAGTGTTTATACTGATCAGCCTTTGCGATAGATGCTCCAATGACATGAGACCTCTAGAAGGTTGTTAAAGTGGAACATTGAGTTGAGTCAATTCAATATCACTTACCTGCCACAGAGGGCTATCCAAGGGCAGGCGTTGGCGGACTTCATTGCAAACCGTATTAGACGAGCCATGCAGAGAGGATGTTATTCCCCTTATTCGATGGAAACTATACATCGATGGGGCATCCAACGACCGTGGTTCTGGAGCTAGTGTTATTCTTGTAACTCCTACAAACCGATCGATTTGTTATGCTTTAAAGCTCAATTTTCCAGCTACGAATAACGAAGCCGAGTATACAGCATTGATTGCTTCCTTAAAACTTACCAGGGAACTTGGAGTAAAATCGGTTGAAATCTTTTGTGACTCACAATTGGTGTTGTACCAAGTACGGGGAGACTATCAAGCATAGGGGCAGAGGCTTGCACCATACCATGCACGAGTTCAAGAGCTATTGGCAGACCTTGAACATTAAGATATTTCACACATCCCAAGCAAACAAAATGAGAAAGCCGATTCATTGGTAAAATTTGCAAGTACTGGTGATGCATAGCAGATGATTGGTTCCCGTCGAAATCTTACATGCTTCGAGTATAAATGAGATAGAAGTAGATTTTGTATTAGAAACAAAAATTAAGAAGGAGTCATAGATAACCCCTTTCAAGCAATGCTTGCTGCACGGGGTTTTACCCAAAAGGAAGAACGAAAAATAACAAGTCATTCGCAAAGTTTCGCGATATGTAGTGCAGGACGAAACAATGTATCGAAAGGGATTTTCGGTCCCCTTATTTCGGTGCATTGCCCACGGTGAGATAAAACGGATCTTAAAAGAAGTTCACGAAGGAGAATGTAGCGACCATACTAGGGGGCATACATTAGCAAAAAGATCAGCTATGGATACTATTGGCCAACCATGAATCAGGACGTCGTGGACTATGTGCGAAGATGCGACAAATGACAAAAATATGTGAAATCCCGAGAGTTCCACCAATATAACTCACACAAATGGTTAGTCCTTGGCCGTTTTCAATATGGGGAATCTATATAATCAGCTCCTTGCCAATCTCCAAAGGTGGTGCAAAATATACAATTGTTGCAGTCGATTACTTTACCAAGTGGGCGAAAACAGAGCCCTTAGTTACAATCACCACCAAAAAGGTCATTAATTTCATTCTACGAAATATCATATGCCATTTTGGCCTCCTGCGAACTATCATTATAGACAATGGAACTCAGTTCGAAAGTAGGGAGTTCAAAGAATTTTGTCAAAAGTATGGCATTGAGAAAAGGTTTGCAACAGTTGCTCATCCTGAAACCAATGGACAAGTAGAAGCCATAAACAAAATAATCAAATTTATATTGAAAAAAACGTCTATAGAAGGCTAGAGACAAGTGGGTGGATGAGCTTCCGACAGCACTCTGGGTTATAGAACCACCCACAAGTCCAACATTGGCCACACTCCATTCACATTGGCATATGGCACGGAAGCTGTTACACGCATGGAACATGAAGTTCCTTCACATCGGGTAACTCATTATGATCCTAGACGAATCAGGATCTCTTACTGGAATCATTGGACTTTGTTGACGAAACACGTGAAGATGCTGATTTAAGGGCGACTGCATATTGACACCGAGCCGCTCGATATTATAATGAAAAAGTCCGACCGAGAATATTTGATGTGGGCGATCTTGTTTCGAAGCGAGTTTTTTCGATCCCATCGCATATGAATCCCATACGGGAAGGTCCATACATCATTGAACGGAAGCTTGGAGAGGGAACTTTCAAGCTAGCGACCGTCGATGGTGTGACACTCCCCCGAGCATGGAATAGCGAGCATCTGCATCATTATTACAATTAGTTGTTTCCTTTACATTTTAGTAGAAATTGTTTCCAGTATGTTTTTCTTTTGTTTTTGGCGTGTAATAAGACAATTCAGTTGTTCCTATTTGATTATTGATAATAAAGGCTTGAAGCCGCTTTTCTATGAACTATCGATGTTCCGTGTATTGTAATTCCACGGCAAAAATTAAATCACATTATTCTGTCTAGCGTATGAACGTAAACATAAAATTAAAAATCAATCGATAAAACAAAAAATCTCTAAGTCCCCACAGTGCGAACTAGAGTACTTAGAGTACCCAGAGTGCGGACCAGAGTATAAACGATTCAAAAAATTTCTATGTCCCCAGAGTGCAGACTATAGTACTATGAGCCTCTAGAGTGCGGACTAGAGTATAAATGACTTAAAATCTCTAAGTCCCCAGAGTTCAAACTAGAGTACTCTAAGTCCTTAGAGTGCGGACTAGAGTATAAATGACTTAAAAAGTCTCTAAGTCCTTGGAGTGCGGGCTAGAGTACTCTGAGTCCCTAGAACGCGGACAAGGATATAAACGACTTAAAAACCTCTAAGTCCCTAGAGTGCGGACTAGAGTACTCTGAGTCCCCAGAGTGCGGACTTGAGTATAAACGACTTAAAAATATCTAAGTCCCCAGAGTGCAGACTAGAGTACTCTGAGTCCCCAGAGTGCAGACTAGAGTATAAACGACTTAAAAATATCTAAGTCCCCAGAGTGTGGACTAGAGTACTCTGAGTCCCTAGAGCGTGGACTAGAGTATAAATGACTTGAAAATCTCTAAGTCCCTAGAGTGCGGACAGAGTACTCTGAGTCCCCCGAGTGTGGACTAGAGTATAAATGACTTAAAAATCTCTAATTCTCCAGAGTGCGGACTAGAGTACATTGAGTCCTCAGAGCACGGACTAGAGTATAAACGACTTAAAAATCTCTAAGTCCCCGGAGTACAGACTAGAGTACTCTGAGTCCCCAAAGCATGGACTAGAGTATAAATGACTTAAAATCTCTAAGTCCCCAGAGTGCGGACTAGAGTACTATGAGTCCACAGAGCATGGACTAGAGTATAAACGACTTAAAAATCTCTAAGTCCCCAGAGTGCGGACAAGAGTACTCTGAGTCCCCAGAGCGTGGACTAGAGTATAAATGACTTAATAATCTCTAAGTCCCTAGAGTGCGAACTAGAGTACTCTGAGTCCCCATAGCACGGAATAGAGTATAAACGACTTAAAAAACTCTAAGTCCCCAGAGTGTGGACTAGAGTACTTGAGTCCCCAGAGGGCGGACTAGAGTATAAACGAATTAAAAATCTCTAAGTCACCAGAGTGCGGACTAGAGTACTTTGAGTCTCCAGAGCGCGGACTAGAGTATAAATGACTTAAAGATCTCTAAGTCCCCAGAGTATGGACTAGAGTACTCTGAGTCCCCAGAGCGTGGACTAGAGTATAAACAACTTAAAAATCTCTCAGTCCCCAGAGCGCGGACATGAGTATAAACAATTTAAAAATCTCTAAGTCACCAGAGTGCGTACTAGAGTACTCTAAGTCTTCAGAGTGCAGACTAGAGTATAAACGACTTAAAATTATCTAAGTCCCTAGAGCACGGGCTAGAGTACAAAAGACTCAGAAAATATCCAAGTCCCTGGAGCGCGGACTAAAAGTATTCTAAATCCCCAGAGTGCAGGCTAGAGTATAAATGACTTAAAAATCTCTAAGTCCCCGGAGTGCGGACTAAAGTGCTCCAAGTCCCCGGAATGTGGGCTAGAGTACAAATGACTCAAAAAATATCTAAGTCCCTAGAGTGCGGACTAAAAGTATTCTAAGTCCCAGAGCATGGACTAGAGGATTTAGGATTCCAAAAATTTTCGAGTCATATGGAAGTGAACTGGAGCTTGTGTAACTCACAAGATTTCGAATTTCGGTTACAAGTTGTACATTAAGCTAAACAACGAAAATCATCGAAAGTAAAGAAACAAAGTTTTATTAACTAATCCAAAATAAAGTTCCACTACATTTTCTCCTAGACTCCGAGCCAAAAGTCTATTTACAACGACTAAATAGAAATAACTACATAATTCAGACTTATTCAGGTTGAATAAGGCACGATCAGATGGCTACTTTTTTTATTTCTTTTCCTTCCTCGGTTTCTCCGAAGGCTCCTCAACCAAAAATTTCCTCTTGGATGCATTGCTTCCTAGTTAGATGGTGCCTAGGGAACGAGGAGGAACTTCCAGTGGCCTGGTCCTGCCAGGGAGAATGACCTTCAAGGGCCTGTTCAGGGGATCATCCATTCCACCACTTGGGACTCAACCTTAATTTCAGCTTTCTTCTTCCACTCTTCCATAATTTTTTCCTCCATGCTCAGTATCGAAGTATGTTCGAAGGCATCCGTGATTTCGACTTCATCATGTTCTTCTATAGGTGGGGGGTTCTCGAGTTTGTCCCCATCAAGCGCCCTAATCATTTGAGCATCGGGTCCGGAGGCATTCCCAATGTGAGATGCACCTCCCAATTTCTCTTCCTTCTCCATAGTGGCATCGCTCCTTGGAGTTGGTTCGAGATCAGAATGACCTACATGAAGTTATAAAAGGCAAATTTTAGAATACATTTATTGCCTGCTAAGAAGTGACGGTTATTTGAACTTTATAAAGGAAGGTTAAGTACTAGTCACTGGCTGACTCTCAGCTGTTTTGGGAGTCTCACCCTCTGGATAGGGGATAGAATATGGATATCAAGCCCGGGTTTCTCTGGACCATAGCTAACGGGCTGTTTAAAAGGGTTGAGTGGAGAACGACCGATCGGCTGAGCAGAAGGAGAAATTTGAGATTCAGTTCCAGATGGACTAGCGGTGTCGTCCTTCCCTTTTGATGAGGAGGAATCTTTTCCATAAAGGACTTTGGTTGCAGATAAGTTGAAAGGCTTGTTTCCTCAAAGCACTTCCTTCACAAGAGAATCCTCGTCAACCTCCTCGATGCCCAGCATTACTCGTTTGCTTTTATCAAGGTGTCCCATGCCTCAGCTAAAGATTCGAGGTAACCCTCGCCTAGAAAAGATAGATCTCGGTGCATGAGAACCCAACCATTATATTCAATAATAAGAGGATCAAATAGGCATCTGATTTCTTCTCTTTCGACTTTAGCAGCTGCCTCAAGACGATAGTCGATTTCTTCAATGCCATTCTTTTGCCTTCTTTATGGGTTGCGTCCCTTAACACTTCAGCTTTGGAGAGCTCCTCATCAAGCTTTGTTTTTAGAAGTCGTGTAGCGACAATCTCATCGCAATATTGTTGCGACTCCTCTTGAGCGGCATTTTTTTCTTCCTTTTCTTTGATGAGTAGTTCCTCCAATTCTTTTACTCGTTAAGCGAGGACATCCTTCTCCTTTTGAACGGAGTCTTTTTCTAAGGCTAAAGCGCTATCGCGTTGAACCGCTTCATCAATTTCCCTTCTATGGGTAGCTTCCAGACGACTGACTGCCTCGGCTATGTCTTTAGCATTCTATTGGGCAGTTTCAAGTTGAGATTTGTATGAGGAAATCTCTTCATCCTGGGCTTTGATAATGTCTTTATCATGGATGTCTTCAAGTTTCAGGCGGTTGATCTCATACTGACGTTCCATGGAAACCTCTGAAATGTTTTCAGCCAAGTGAACGCATCATGTTGGACATAGACATCGTTGTTGAACGTGATGGCGCTTTGTTTGACATGCCCTGGAATTGGATGAATCCCAGGAAGAAATTTTAGCCCGTCGAAGCATATCTTTGGAAACGTGGCTTTAAGTTCAACTAATCTTTCGGCTACTGATGGATCATGTGCAGAAATTGGATGAGTTTTCTTAGCCGGAACCATAGATTTTTTTTATAAGGCTCACGAGATTTCTTTATGCTGGACGAAACAAAGTGTTGGTCGTGGGGAGCTTTAGATTGAGATCCCTTCTGAGCAGATTTCTCCCTGTTGTACTCTAAGTGAAGGGGAGGATCATTGGGGTATGAAGAATGGCTATATGTTCTTCTTCGTGAAGATGACGAGTCTTTGGGATGGTAGTCCCTATCGCCACTATCATCTCTTTATCGGTATCTACGTGATCCTGAATCCCAACTGGAGTGATGAAAGATAAAAGACCCACGAAGGCGGTTGAATCCATGAGTGCGCCCCAAATCACCTGCACATAAATTAAGTGAGGATGAGTTAGCAAGAATAATATGATGGCTGAAGTTTAGGTGCAGGGTGAAGTGTTGGTGTTCGAGTGTGTCCTAGTGATTCCCCCCTATGGACTGGGTTTTTTTTGCTATGCTTACTGGGGTTGACTCTCCATGTTCACCGATCGAATCGCCTACATCGTCTCTCGTGGGCAAATTAAGCCTCATATCTCCTAGGTCGTTAAAACCATAATTCAGCAAGTCATCGGGGATGGTCGAGTCTAAAAGACCTTTTAGTGAACCCTCTAGATGTTGGGGAGACGATATTTTCTCGACCGGGGTGATCGTAACTTTAGAAGTTCCGACAACTGTTTTCTTTTTCAATTTATAGGCTAAGCTTTTTTGCCTCTTCGAAGGGGGAAGTGATTTGGTGACATCAGGTATGTGGGTTATAGGTGCAATATCAGAGCCTAAGTTCTCATCAGTCATTTTTGGCACCTTAGCCTCCTTTATTTCACCTTCTTCAGATATATCGGGGGTTCCCCTTGTAGAGGGCATCGAAGGCCTAGCTTGCCTTTTGCCTTTTTCCAAGGCAGGTCCGATTGAAGTGGCACTAGGAGGGAGACTTGTTCGACGGTCTTTCACCAACAATTCGAACTTTAAAAGCGATTCATTGGAAATGATGGATTTGATCTCCCGGTCTTCCACGGGAACATCTCGAATGACTTCGATGGCCTCAGAGTACCCAGCACCTTCGGGATGAGGGTTGATGCTTGCAAAAGACCGAAAGAAGTTTAGAAATAATACGCTTCATGCCTTAGACAAATAATGAGTCCAGAAATGAAACTTACTTCCTTCCAACCATCTCCTCGCAAAGCCGGGGGCATCGCACGTAAAAATATTCCTGCTTATATTAGGAGAATTTACTCCATGCCTCCGTTAGGATCTAACACTTAGAGTGTGGCTCTAGGAATATGAAAGAGGGGCTGTCAGACCGCCTTTTGAAGCGATGGATGTAGCGAATATCCTCAAGAGTGGGAAGCATGGACAAGATGCTCATAAATAGAATGCAAGCGCCATGGAGGAATGCATAACTTTTGGGGTGAAGCTATGTTGGAGCGATCCTGTTGTACTACAGCACCTCGCGAAGAAATGAATTGAACGGTGGCATACTCCCAACCCAGCACATGAATTTGTTGCAAGTTGTATATCCAACTGGAGGCAGGTGAGGACGATCTTGTCCTGATGGAACTAATACATCGTCAAAAGGGATTCCATGGATCGAACATAGCCGGCGATGAGCGGTTTCATTGATTTTTGAAGCTTGGGAATAAGTCGGATTATCCAGGATAATTGCTCCATCTATAGCCTCAGGTGCCGGGCCAATAACTGCAATGGATGGATCTGGAATACCCTGCATGGAGGTTGTCGGTGGGTCCGAAGTACCTACTACCTCATGTTGAGAGCCTGCATCAGGCTTATCAAAAACTGTAGCAGAGCTCGATTTTCTGGACATCTTTAAAGAGCAATGGATGTGGATAAAATCCTATATGAACTATACTTGAAAGACAGTCTATATTAGATATAACGATAAAAATATTCCCCCCGTGTGGTGTGTGGACTAGTGCAATCGTCCAAGCATGTGTGTAAAAGACTTAAAGCTTTAAAAACCGATGAAGTGTGATTGAGCGTTAAGCCATCATCTTCAAAGACCATCATCGCTGACCATCTCCGAGATCTTGTCTTATGATTCGATAGTAGGGATATTGAAATCGGACAGTGGCATTGCATGTTGAAGGCTTTTGTTTGTTTTTGTTAAGTTGAACTTGCATTTATAATCCCTGAAAACTACGGAGTCGTTAATCCAAACCAGTTCCATATGTTCATATACTTAAGTTCTTGTCATTATTCATTATCCTATGGTTAGGCATGGAGATATGTGATCTTAACATATGCTATTTTTAAGTGGATAAGATTTTAACTGTCAATGTCGATTCGAAATCCGAGGCCGATCGCCTTTCTGAAACCCCGATACCGAACCACCTATCCATAGGCTACCGAACGGCCACTAGACCAACAACACCATCCCGCTCTCTAATTACCGAACGACATCCTTGCTCGGTATACAGAACACTCCTAGTGGTCCTTCACCCAACCGCATTATACCATTCCGTATCGAACAACTCTCCACCGAATAATCGACCGAACCACATACTACCAACTTCTTACTCTAAAGGCCGAGCGCCTTACTTAACCTATGCCCACTACTCTTACAAGCTCCTACCGACTCATAATACCTCGAGGGTTATGATTTTCTCTCTCTCTCTCCCTCCTTGAACAAAGACCTCCTCACCGAAGCAAAGTGGCCAATTGCTTGTGAGAAATGCAGATCAAGGATCTTAAGGCTAAGGATAAACACTAGAGGGGGGTGAATATTGTTTTAGAGAACCGTTAAATCTTTTTGAGTTTTTGTTAATTTAAACAAAAATGTATGCAATATTCATACATAGATATGATCAAAGAATCAATCACAAATGCAACTATAACGTAAAAGCAGTAAAGGAAAGAACACACCGGATTTTATACTGGTTCGGAGTTACCCTACATCCAGTCCCGCACACAAGTACGGATTTCCTTTCAAAAACAATCTTTACAATTACACCCTCGATTTCAAGGCTACGAGGTACACCCTCCAGAATCACAATCCTCTGGGTAGAGATACTTGATTTCTCGAGCAACAAGTTCACCAAATTGATTTATTACACCTTATCTCGCTTGATTGATTTTCAAGGCTACAATCACACCTTTTCTCGCTATGTTGATTACAAAAAGCCTATAACTCTGAATAGCACTGAGGATCATGTTGAGATAGTGATAGAGAATCAAACTAGAGATAATCTAGTTAGATTCAATGTTGATTTTGGCAGTAATAATAAGAATTTGTATATAGAAATGTTGAAGAAGAAGAGGAGTGAAAATCCAGAAAAACTGAATTAAAATTCGTTGAAACTAACCCCTATTTATAGAAGAACAGCAGCCATGTCCATTCTTGAAGAGTTATGACGAATAGACACTTCTTTTGAAGTTTAAATTTTGAACTCAACTGACACCATGTCGATATGGGGTACTTGAGTATGTCGACATCCCAAAGGGATTTTTGGTGTTTTGATTTTCTTTTGAAAATAACCTTTATTTTATAGTAAAACTATTTTAAACTTTATAAATATACTTGACTATAACTAAAATACATAAGTAAATATAAAGAATAATATATACAAAATTTTACTGTAATTTTATATTTAAAATATAATTATAAATATTTAAAAGTTAAATATATTATATTTAAAAGATAGTTTAAAAACAAGAATAATTTGATTTTGAAATTAAAGATTATTTTGAGGCTAAAAGTATTTGAAATCAGGATAGATGTTTTTTGATGCTTTTAAAAGGAAGGTTTTGAAATCATTTTGAAAACAATATATAATTTTGAAAAATCATTTTAAACAAAAAGTTAACGGATACAAAATAATGTTCCACTAGATTTTTCGTAGGTTCCATCCTACTTAGGGTTTCATCCCTTTAACAGGCTCGAAGTGGATTCCATTCCACGAATAAATTGGATTTTAAGATGCCAGTGCTTTTCTATGAGTTTTAACAAAATTTAGAGATTGAAAAATAGTAAATTACTTGAATTCTTGAACTCTTGATAATCTTGATACTCATGGGTCTTCAATCTTGATATCTTGAATCTCTATATTGTACAGTCTTCATTCTTGTTACCTACATGGTTAAATCCTGCATATACATATATATATCTAAACTTATACTTTTGGTATTTATATTTTATAATCTATTCTAAGGTTGCTGTCATCAAAACCATCATCTCACGGACTAAAAATCTCCCCTTTTTAATGATGACAGCCTTTGTTTATAAAATATTACTTCTATCCTAATAACTCCCCCTTAATATATGCCTAACTACCCTATTTTATACTTCTCCCCCTTTGTCATCAACAAAAAAACTAACTCTAAACTATATAACACCAAACTATATAACTCCCCTTCGTTCTTGGACTAAAATACCTGCATTAATAAACTTATACGATGGAATATAGAATTGAAAGTCAAAGATTATATACATGTCAATGTATAATTATGCATGTTTTGTACAACTAACATCAATCCATACTAAATATTAATTAAATTCAAACCAAGCCAAAGCAAATGAAACCAAATCAATCCAGGCAAACAATTCAAACAAAGCAACCAGATAAAATTAAACATTACGGGGAACTTCCACCCATCCTTCTTCTCCATTATCGTTGGTGAGAGAGACTGGAGGATGTGCTTCGTTAACATCCTTGTGTAGGGAGGAAATCATCCATCATATTGCATCGAAATGCCTTTCTTGCTCCTTGATCATCTACATTTGACTCAATTCTAAGTGTCGCTGGTTACGAAGAATGAACGAGAGAATATTCTTGAATGAATTAAGAGTTTCTTCAAGATTTTCGGATAAGTTATTAATTGGATTAGCCATATTTGGATTTGTGAGAAGAATGAGAGATAGAGTAGATAAGAAATAGTTTTCAGTGATGAATTCTGGAAGAAATAGGTATTTATAGGTGTAGAAATTCGTTTGAAATGAATAGACATATGGTAAATATTCAAATTTCAAATTCAAAATGAATTGTCATTTCTGACCAGTACATGTCAACATGGTCATATGGGGTATGTCGACATGGTGTAGTGAAATTTGATGATATATTTTTATTTTGTGAATGATTGTGTGTGTGTGTGTGTATATATAATATACTAACATTTATTATGGAGATAAGATAAGCTAGATAACAGAAAGAAATTCCATTTCATTTCGTACTAAGATGATACAACGATTAATCATAAAGAACTATACGAACATTCAAATCAAAATAAACTAAAATAAATACAACAAGATACGAAAATGTAGAACTAGTTATAGGATGATGATGATGAAGAAAGTCTAAGTTTCTTGTTGAATTTGGAAATGAACTTGTTCATCTTGGATGAAATTTTGTCCAACTTCTTACTAACGGATCGTTTAAGAATCCATTGATTCTCAACAATCGTCTTTTGGTTTTGAAGAAGGATTTTGTTGGATGGTTTAGGAGGATAGTCGATGCTTTCCAAAGAGGTTTCACCTTCTTCTTCTTCTTCAATTTCCATTTCATCCCCTTCTTCTTCTTCCTCTTCTTCCATTTCCTCATAAGCCAAACGCTCTTCCTTTTCAGCAAGAGTCTCATAAGGTAGACAAACAAATGGAATTTTCATAAGCAAAATGTTGGAGTGATTGAAAACTTTTCTAGAAACAAATTCTTCACCTTTGAAATCCACTCCAAAATAGTTAAAATTCTGAGTGAGATAAATTCCATGATACAAAGTAATCTCACCCATTTTAAGATTTTTGGGATGAAGTTCATCCAAAATAACTTGCGCCCAATTTATATCATAATTTCCAAAAATAGCAGAAAGTTCTTTGCAAACTTTTGAAGTAGGATTGTTAAAATTATCCGATCTTGGGGTCAAAGTATGTTGCAAAAGAAGATTGATAATTCTTTCTTTCAGTCGAAAATTTCGATTTTTGGATTCAAAGTTATCATTCCCTTCGAAAATGTGATGAAATGTCTCATGATCATTTTCATCGATTTTAAAATTAGAGAGATCCATTCCCGTACTCTTGCAATTGAGAATGGTACCCAAAAGATCACAATTCAAAACAACTCTAGTGCCTTTGACACTACTCCAAATTTCATCCTTGTTTTCCATTATAAAATCCACGGTTTGAATTTGCATAGAAAATTTTGGCAAGATTTGGATAGCAAACAAAATCATTTTTAGAAGCATCGACAGGACTAAGAATTTGATTATTTGCAAAAAGAGAATCAATTTCATAAGAAGAAAAATCTTGAAAGATACCAAACTTTCCGGGATGGATTTTGGCATAATTAGCATAATTGATGTATGCTTTTATTGCCTCTGGATCATTTAAGAGTTGCCCTTTTATCTTTCTGGAAATTCTCATCGTGGAGGGGTTGCTTGAAGAAGCCATTAAAGTAGAGAGTAGAGAGCTTGAAGTTTTGAAGAGAGAGTTTGAATTTGAAAATGAGAGTGAAAAGATATAATAAAAGATAGTGAATAAATAAATTCTCAAAGGACATGTTCTCTAGTCAAAAGGTAGCTTTTCAGAGAATTGAATGAAGTGAAAAGGTGGAGGAAAGTTCAAACATTTGAATTCAAATTCTGGTACCCATGTCGACATCATGGTAGGGACCATGTCGACACGTGCCAGTGAATTTTTGTGATTTATTTTTCTTAAGTTCTCTAATAAATATATATATATATATATACACTTTATTATTTTTAATGTCTATGTATTTCTGAAATATTATTGGACTTGTAGTATATTTCAGAAAGTATTATTATACTATTAAAAATAATAATAAAAAATAGAAAATAAATTTTAAAATTCAAACAACACACCAATTCAAAATCAATCAATCAAGCAATTAAGCATCTAATTCTAAGCAAGCAATTTCAACCAATTATATTGTAAATGTGTACCTTTTTCTGAGTCCGTTTCTCTGAATTCGTCAGAGCCATGAACTGCCGTGAAATATAAATTTGAATTATCTGTTTTCTGATCATCATCACTTAAGGACGAGTCTGAATCATCTAGAGTAGTAGTAAATGCACGCTTTCGTTTCTTTGCTGGATCATTGTTTATAGGAGGATTCTGCCTTTCTGGATACGGGCAGTCTCTTTTGATGTGGCCCGGTTCATCACAGTTGAAACATTTGACATTATTTGGCACTACATTCTGATTTCCAGAGTTCTTATAATTGTTTCTCTTGATGTTATTCATCCTTCTGTATTTCAGGAATTTCCTAAAATTTCTGGTCATAAAGGCTATCTCTTCATCATTATCACTGTTTGAGTCTGATCCATTGGTCAATGCATTGAATGCCATTGATTTCTTTTCAGATGCTTTGCTTTCTCTTCTCCAAATCATTTGGACTTCAAATGACATTAGATTTCCAATTAATTCATCTATCTTTAAGGTATTGATGTCATTTGCCTCTTCGATCGCAAGTGTCTTTTGATCCCATTCTGGAGTAAGAGAATTTAAAATGCTTCTGACTTGATCTTCTTTAGAAAATTCCTTTCCCAAGGATACTAAAGAATGCACAATATCCTGAAATCTGCTATACATATCTAAAATAGACTCATTAGGGTTCATTTTAAATAATTGAAACTGGTTTGTGAGCATGGCAATTTTGGTCTGCTTAACTTTGCTTGTTCCTTCGTGAGTTACTTGCAAAGTTTTCTAGATTTCATACGCAGACATACAAACTGACACTCTATGAAATTCATTTCTATTAAGTGAACAAAACAGAATATTCATTGTTTTAGAATTGTTTTGTGCAACAGTCTTTTGCTCAGCGGTCCACTATGCAAAATCAGTTGTGGGTTCAGAATATTCAGTTTGTGTGATATTCCAAGGGTCTAATCCTATAGATTGTAAATATATTTTCATCCCACATGCCCAATATGCATAGTTACCGCCATTAAAAAGTGGTGGTCTGACAGTAGACTGACCTTCTACAAATGAACTAGTGACAGGGATACTAGTGTTAGTAACAATACCAGTGTTGGTAGCCATTTTGAAAACTTTTTCAAAAATCATATTATGAAACTTTGAAAACCTTGCTCTGATACCAAATGTGAGAAATGCTGATTAAGAATCTTAAGGCTAAGGATAAAAACTAGAGGGGGGGTGAATATTGTATTAGAGAACTGTTGAATCTTTTTTAGTTTTTGTTAATTTAAACACAAATGTATGCAATATTCATACATAGATATGATCACAGAATCAAACATAAATGCAAATATAAAGTAAAAGTAGTAAAGGAAAGAACACACCGAATTTTATACTAGTTCGGAGTTACCTACATCCAGTCCCACACACGAGTACGGATTTTCTTTCAAAAACAATCTTTACAATTACACCCTCGATTTCAAGGCTACGAGGTACACCCTCCAGAATCACAATCCTCTGGGTAGAGAAACTTGATTTCTCAGGCAACAAGTTCACCTAATTGATTTCCCAAGGCTACAATCACACCTTATCTCGCTTGATTGATTTTCAAGGCTACGATCACACCTTTTCTCGCTATGTTGATTACAAAAAGCCTATAACTCTGAATAGCACTGAGGATCTTGTTGAGATAGTGATAGAGAATCAAACCAGAGATAATCTAGTTAGATTCAATGTTGATTTCGGCAGAGTAATGTTAAGAATTTGTATACAGAAATGTGGAAGAAGAAGAGGAGTGAAAAACCAGAAAAACTGAATTAAAATTCGTTGAAACTAACCCCTATTTATAGAAGAACAACAGCCATGTCCATTCGTGAAGAGTTGTGATGAATAGACACTTATTTTGAAATTTAAATTTTGAACTAAACTAACACCATGTCGACATGGGGTATTTGAGTATGTCGACATCCCAAAGGGATTCTTGGTGTTTTGATTTTCTTTTGAAAATAACCTTTATTTTATGTTAAAACTATTTTAAACTTTATAAATATACTAGACTATAACTAAAATACATAAGTAAATATAAAGAATAATATATACAAAATTTTACTATAATTTTATATTTAAAATCTAAGTATAAATATTTAAAAGTTAAATATATTATATTTAAAAGATAGTTTAAAAACAAGAATAATTTGATTTTGAAATTAAAGATTATTTTGAGGCTAAAAGTATTTGAAATCAGGATAGATGTTTTTTGATTAAAAGGAAGGTTTTGAAATCATTTTGAAAACAAGATATAATTTTGAAAAATCAATTTGAATAAAAAGTTAGCAGATACAAAACAATGTTCCACCAGTTTTTTCGTAGGTTCCATCCTACTTAGGGTTCCATCCCTTTAACAGGCTCGAAGTGGATTCCATTCCATGAATAAATTGGATTTTAAGATGTCGGTTCTTTTCTTTGAATTTTAACAAAATTTCTAATTAAAAAATAATAAATTACTTGAATTCTTAAACTCTTGATAATCTTGATACCCATGAGTCTTCAATCTTGATATCTTGAATCTCTATACTGTACAGTCTTCATTCTTGTTACCTGCATGGTTAAATCCTGCATATACATATATATCTAAACTTATACTGTTAGTATTTATATTTTATAATCTATTCTAAGGTTGGTGTCATCAAAACCATCATCTCACGGACTAACACTGCTAACTCCCACACTTCTCCGACCTCGCTTCCTAAAGCCATCCATGGCTGTTTCCCTAAGTCAAAGTCTACTCGTACTAAAAGTGGTTCATCATTATTGCCTAAATGTCTACTCACTACGTTTCTCTCCTCTCGTATTCACCACGCTAAGCCGAATTCCTATGTGGTTCGGCCCTCTATCTCGAGTTCGAGAGAGTAAGATTTGGGAATTTACAGTATTGTAGGGAACCTCACCGATATGATAATTTAAGAACGAGGCGAGTGATACTTGATACTCAGAGTCGAGGATGGCGAGGAAGCGTGTTGGAGAAGATGATTGAGAGGAAGGGTATAGCAGTTCGGAAGAGAAAGGGAGTCCACGTTTTGCGGGGAAAAACAAATAAAGGGAAAATGATGAAGTAAAAATAGGGAGAAGGAGTGAAGGCTAGGATTTATATATGAGAGAGGGGAGGTGAATGGGTTACATCCTATAGACTCGGTCGTTACGCTTTGAGAATTCAACTAATCGACATGCTACCCAAGCTCAAGTAAATCGACCACATGGATTCGGCCTACTTAAGATGATCTTCCCCTTGTTCTTAAAAAAATGTAATAATAAAATAAAAGAAAAAAGAAAGAGAAGAGAAGAAAATAAAATAAAAAATGTACAAGCTATTAGGAAGGTCCATCATGTTTCGGCCTTTGTGCGGTTATATACGTTTTGCTTTTGAAAGCAGGAACTGATTACCGATTCAAAGCGTGTCATGTTTTTTCATACGACACACTTTGGAGGGCAAATGTTACCTGGCACCTTGGCATGGCTACAAGATGATAGTTGCAGATGTGATAGTTGGCGCTGTATAAGATTCAAACCAACGAAAGGCTGGAGGTACAAAGGGTTTGGTGCATTCGATGTATTGCGGTTCTGTATGGCTCGGTCAAAGGGGGGAATGCCTCGTTTGGTCATGATGGTTTGCCGTTTCTCTTTCGGTCTCGAGAAGTTCTGCACAGAAATCGTTCGGCCAGTTTCTGGAGTACAAGTGGTTCGGTCAGGATGGTCTAGTAAGCATCATTCGGCCAGTTTTAGGAGAGACGTGCGTCACATGATCTTGTAAGATAACGTACGTTGCTCGGCTTAAAGGAGAAGTTTGTCGCTCGGCTGAGGGAGATATTGTTTCGTTCGGACTGGGTAGTTCGTTATATGTTTCCCGGTCCAAATGCTTCGGCACACCCCGCTCGGTGAAGGGAGTGAAGTTACACATGGCTCGGTCAGATTGAATTGGAACGTATGGCTCAGTCAACGACGTAAGTCACATGTGGCTCGGCCCAGACAGGTTAGCAGGTATTGTTTGTAAAAGGGGAGTTATTGTCGTTTGGTCATAAGTGGTTCGGCGTGCGTGGTCATTGTATCTGGTTCGGCGCATGATGAGGAAGTTAGCATGTCCGTGGAACCAACAGTGAAGTGAGAAAGCGGGCACTGCTTTACTTCAAGGTCCACCGCGAGTTACTCCAAGTCCTTTAAGAGTTTGCTTCGAATCAATTACCCAATGACCACCATTCGACCATCCTAGATCGGCATTTGTCGTTCGGTGTATCTCGCTCAGCATGCCTGGGTCGGTCGACTTAAGGTTACCATATATGGGCCAAGGTACTTTTCTCCTAGGCCTAAGAAGGAAGTCTAGCCTATCTTCGTCTATAAATAGAGGGGCAGGGGTGCAGTGAAAAAGGGCCTTTTTTCGAGAACTCTGGGGAGACTCTACCATTTTCAAGACTTATTTCTTTTCTGTCAAAACTTGTACTCAAGTTGTTGGTGTACGAATTGTATCTGCATTCAATTATTTGAAGGAGCAATAAAGATTACGATAAAAGTGGACGTAGGCAGTTACACCCAGCCACTATAATTCTGGTGTTCTCGTTTTTTACTGTTCTTACTGCATTCTATTGTGATATTCCTTTTTTATAATTTATTTTCTTCATTAATATCTCTACATAATCTTAATCAAGGGTGTTAGTGACAAATTTTGGTGCTAACACCTATCCTCCTTTATTAATTTGAAAGTGGCAAGTAAAGAAATTAAAAGACATCCTAAATGTGCCAGACAGAATATCTAATCCCTTATGTTTGCTGATGACATCCTCCTTTTAACAAAACCATATGTTCTCTCCATAACCAATGTCATGCTAACTTTGAAAGTCTTTACTCAAATCTCTGGGCAAAAATTTAACAGAGAAAAGTTGAAGAATTGCCGGTCTATCTGAGTAGCTGCAAAACAGATTCAACCAATTTCTGGATTGAGTCCTCTTCCTCCTTTTGCCCACTACTTAGATGCTCCCATTCTCAATTCTAGAATACCCATAGCACATTTTTTACCCATATATGAGAAAATTATAGCTAAACTTGGTAATTGTTCTATTGGTAATCTATTTATGGTAGCCAGATAAGTTATATTGAAATCCATTGCCATCCTAATGACAACATACTATTCTCATCTCTTTGTGCTTCCCAACAATCTTATCCAAATGCTTGATGTTTCCTTAAACCATTTTTTATGGCATTCTAATCCTTTCTCTAAAAAACTCATTCCTATCTCATATCAAAAAACACAACTATCTTACAAGCATGGAGGCCTTGGCCAAATGAATCAGGCTGTTGCAACCCATTATATGAATATCATTCTCGACAAACATAACAGTCTTTGGGCCCATTAGAACAATGAACATAACTTGAAAAATTAAAACTTTTACAGTATGGATATTCCTCCACACTGTAGCTAGTTTTTGGCGCAACATTCTGAAGCTAAGACATATTTCTCTTCCTATGGTTAGATGCAACCCAAATAGCTCTTTCTAGCACTCCCCCTGGAGTAAACAAAGCATTTCCTCCGATCATATATATTTTAATTTAAGATCTCTATTTGGAATTCCTAACAAGGCTGCTGCCTCGAACTTCATTACTGAGAGTGTATCTCCCTCCCTCATACTAGCTCTTTTATAATTGGAAGAATATGGACTGATATTCATCCAACTACACACTGCCTAGCTCTAATTGCACTCAATAGAATGAAAAATACTATGATTCTACCTCTTTAGTTTACAAAGCCTTGCCGACCTTTTAGCAAACACTCACCTTTCCTTAGTTTAAGCACATATAGAAGGGAATACTATGCCTAAAGAAAATATAATGTTGTGGAAAATCGTTTAGAATGTTATACATATTCGGGACAAACTCCTAGCTAAGGGTGTAATCAATTCATCATGTTTTTTCTTATGCAATCGATCCAATGAAAATGTTGCTCATTTGTTTTTTTCCTGAATTTATGACCATAATCTGTGGAAAAGTTTGGTGTCTATTCATGGAATATGTAAACCATCTCATGATCCTAGGAATGAATAGCCAATGACTTTTAAGGTTACAAGGTGGAGATCTGTTGATGCCAGTTCTCTCTTAAAGATTCTTAATAAAGTCGTTTATAGGGTTTGGGAAGAAAGAAATTGTAGACAATTTCATGGTACTTGAAGGCATGTTTCTGTTTGTTATAGCAAATTTTGAATGATTTCTAAGGCAGAGAAGCGTGGAAAATCAATGCATACCCTACTTAAGGCTACCATTGATTTTCTTCTCTAGCCTGTTTTAGGTTTTCATTTTTTATTTTACTTTCATTTCTTTTCAATATTTTTATTCTCTTTTGTGTAATAAGAAAAAGGATAGTCCATGTAAAAACTGGCTAGCCTTGCCAATATGCGTATACAAACCATATACATATATTATAGTATATTTAAACATATGTATATACTTAGGCATTTATATTTTTGATATGCCTGTAAATTTATTACATGTATATGTAAATATAACATATATATGTATATACATAATAGATATATATCCCAATATCTATATGTATATATACAGTTATACATATATTTATATTATATCATGTTACCATGTTTTTGAATGTATACATGATACATTCAAAAATTAAATATTTAATTGAATTAATTATTTTGACTAATTAACAAATAAAAAATAAAGTTGGATGAAATATGATTTTATTTAATAACTAGATTGGATCAAGAAAAAACCCATCAGACTTCATAGGCCCACTATGATCCAAATAGGAAAAATTTAAGAAATCTGTCCACTTTACTCGCTGCAGACTGAAGTGGTTCCAACACAAAGATCATATTGGATAGACAATGAAGTCGGTGTTGACGATATATAAGTGAAATCACAGAAAAGTATAAGCCACATAGGCGATCTTCGTGAATTGTTCAATGTAGTCCAAAATTTTAAAATGAGATAGAATTCACTTAAATGTTCCTTCAGAGTTGCGTGGAGCAAATTTTGGAGTTCACCATAAACTCAAGGGTCGTTAAAGTTAACTCAGAATAGATTAAATCTTTGAAGTTGGTTACTCCCTATATACAAAGAGGGAAATGCAAAGCTTGAATGGTAAATTCATCGCTTTGTATCGATTACACTCAAAAGCGACTGATATATGTATAGCATTCTTTGATGCCCTCAAGAAAGAAAATGAAAAGTTCCAATAGACAAGAAAATATGAAGCCACTTCGTAGAATATGTTGGAGCATTTGAGGAAACCACCTATATTGTCGAAGCCTTTCGAGGGAGAGGATGTTTATATTTACTTAACAGTCTAACTCTTGCATTGTTGCAGCATTAGTGTACAAGGAGTGTAAGATCCAAAGGCTATCCATTATATCAATAAGCGATTCACCGAGGTAGAAAAATGATATCTGAGACTAGTAAAGTTAGTATATTGCTTGTCAATAGCATCGAGGAAGTTGGGACTGTATTTTCATGCTCATCAAATAAAGGTGTTGATGCATCAAATACTTAAATAAGTATTGCATTGTACCGAGACTTTAGGGACATTGATAAAGTGGAACATAGAGATGAGTTAGCATTACTTCACTTATCATTCTACGAAGGAGATTCGAGGATAAGCACTGATAGATTTCATTACTGAATTCACCATTCAGGATAACACAGTTGAAGAAGAAATGGTCGAGCTTTCTCATTGGAAATTATACATTGATGGAGCATCCGATGACTATGGTTCTAGGGTTGGAGTAGTTATAATAATTTCGAATGGTCCAAGGATCTATTATGCATTGAATCTTGAGTTCCATGTAATGAATAATGAAGCAAAATACAAAGCACTGATAGCAGGCTCAATATAGAGAAAGAATTAAGAGTGAAGAAATTGCATATCTACAATGACTCCTAATTTATGGTTTATCAAATGTAGATAGAATTTTAGGCTAAGGGTGAACGTCTAGCCCCTTATCAAAGGTATTAGAGTTATTGGATGACATTGAACACTACACGATAATGCAAATCCCTAAAAAGGAGAATACAACTGATGATTCACTAGCCAAGTTATTAAGTTTTGGAGATGCATAGTTATTGGGAATCACGTAGGTAGAAGTGTTGAATACTCCAAGCATCAATGTGATGGAGATTGATTAGGTATTGGAGGTTGAAGTGGGAAAGGAGTCGTAAACGACTTCGATCAAAGATTATCTGCAAAAGCGGGCTCTCTTGAAGAATCAAAACAAAACAAGGAAGCTTATGCATAAGATATCTCAGTTCATTATGCAATAAGGAGTACTAAAAGAGAGGATTCTCTACCTCCTTCCTAAGTTGCATTGACAAAGATGAGGCTAAGAAGATTGTTGTGGATGTACACGAAGAAAGCTATAAAAACCATATACACAAAGAAAGCTATAATAATCACACCGGGAAAACTTTAGCAAAGAAAATTCTTTGTTGTGGATATTTTTTACCAACGGTTAACAAGGATTCAGCTGAACAGTCGAGGAAATGTGACAAGTGCTAGAGATATGCAAAGATTCCTAAAGCCCACCCAATAGTCTTACATAAATGGTTAGCCATGGTTATTTGTGATTTGAGTAATTGGTATCATCGAACTGTTGTTGATGTCTTATGGAGGAGCAAAATATCGGTAGTGTTCATGGACCACTTCACAAAATGGGTTGAATTGAACGTTTTATAGCGATCATTTCATCAAAAATGATCAAATTTGTGATGAAGATTATTTGTTGTAGGTTTGGAATTCCATAAAAGATCATCATTGATATTGGAAATCGGTATGAAAATGCATAATTCTAGGAATTCAGTGCTCAATATCGAATTGGGACAAGCTTTACAGTAGAACACAACCACTGGTTAATGGATGGTGGAGATGATGAACAAGATCATCACCATCGTTATGAAGAGGCTGTAGAGATTTAAGGGTAACTAAGTGGATGATTTACCATTGGCATTATAGGCTCATCAAACAACCTAGAAGTACGCAACCAGTTGTACACCATTTACTTTGGCCTACAGAATTAATGCAATGATTTCGATTGAAGCTAAAGTTCCTTTATAAACGAATGCATTTTAACCCCAAGGTAAATAAGGATATTTTTCTATCATCCGTCAACTTGGTGGAGGAATTGGCGAGAAGAGGCTAATTAAAGGGTAGCTTCTCATAGGCAAAGAGTAACAAGATAGTTCAATGCCAAGGTTTAAAACTATACCTTGGAGATGGATGATGTCGTTTTGAAACGAGTATTTCTGAGTATGTGGGCATTTGGTACGAACTTGGAAGGACTATACACGATGGGATAGAAGTTTCATGATGGCACTTTCAAGCTATTGATAGTTGTTGGGATCATGGTTCTACGATAGTGGAATAGTGAGCATTTTCGTCATTACTTCACTCGATTTTTTTTTAAAATAAGGCATCTAATTATCAAGATTTGATGTAATATGGTGATAGTTGCTAATTGTTCATAAACAAAGTTATCTTTTTAGATCAACGGAACTGTATTCTTAGAGTCTAAATTTGTGTTGCAAGAGTAGTAGCACAATCAAACATTTTATGTTTTGAAAACCAGATATCTACCTACCTGGAGATAAGTAATAACCAACTCCTTTGAACCATGATCGAATTGTTGAAGTATAATCGAACTGGGGCCTATCGGATAATTTGTCCCAATATATTTTGTCCATGACTAATTCTCGGAGAAGCTAAGTCATGGATAGATGCCTAAAGATAGACATCATAAACACTAATGCCCGGGGATTCGTTGTATAACTTGATTTCCTATAAGTACAGTATTGAGTTATACCGGTTCCTTTATGGATATAGAGAGGAAAAGCTATGTAATTTCTATCAGCAATGGAGTACATTTTCATTTAGAGTTAAACAAAGAATGTTTATATGATAATAAATAAAGCTAGGTAACAAAACAACACTAGGCAATAACAAATAATTGTATGTATTTATAGAGATTACAAGAAACAATGGCATTGAATAGGTCACATACATAGGAAGATATGATGTATAAGTAATTTCACTACAGACAATTATGTATTTATATAGCAGTTAATTAATAAGCAAAGAAATAAGACGCAATAAAGTAGACACGATAAGAGTTGAATCGAAAACAACTTTTTTATTTACATCATCTTTTGATCAAAAATAGGATGGGGCTGCACTTGCGCAATAATGCCTATATACATGAATGTAAAAAAAGAAAAACATACAAGAAACAAAAGAATCCATCCCCATTTTGTCTTCTTCTTTCTTTTTAAGGTCGAAGGCTTTCTCGTCCTGGTATTGGGACCCTTAGACAATGTAAGACGTCCCTTTGGGTCCTGATTCCAATCATAATTGCTTCTTAACTTGGTGGAAGATTTGGGGACTTCGGTAAGAACACTAGTGATAAGAGAGGTAAAGATCAGGATGTGGAAAGGAGGGATTTCTCTATGTTAGTTAGGCTTGATTATAACATCTTTAAACAAAAAGACATTGGCAGCCTTGATTGTTACCAAGGAAGCCTCAAATCCCTCCACATTATTGATTACAAAAACTTAGTTGTCAAGTGCAGTTCTAGGCTCCTTAGTCAAAGCACTATCTTCTCAATATCAGGGATGGGACAGGACTTGGCCAAGGAGTCCAGAAGTGTATAGAAGGATGTGATGATGACAAATGTGATAGCGGAAGCCGTAGGGCCTGCAACATAAATGCCCATCAGTAGACTAACAATGAAGGTCGGCTAGTAAGTTGGAAAATTTAGGAGAAAAGGTTATAAATGTCCTCAGAAGACACTCGAAGCTTCACGAAGATGGGTGAGGTTAAAGATATACCTTTGAGAGAAATAGATGGGGTCAAGGGGACAAACACGATCTGCTTATCTCCAGGAACACTTGGAAGTGTAGGAAGAGTCAAAGCAAACATCCTTGTAAATTTAGGATCCTCGGGGTTGTATCCCTTGGATGTAGTAGTTTTTATCGACCGTTGAGGTGAGAATAGGAGGCTTGGACGCTTTAAGTCCAAGTGTAGTAGTTTTGACAGTCTTAGAGCTAGCTGACATTTCCATAATCTTTTCTGCCTAAGGTTCCTTCTAGATGAGGATGGATCATTCGACCATGCCTTTATAGCTAGGCTCAGTATGAACCTCGATTGGTATTTGGATAGAAGTGGATGTGTGGAGTGCTCGATCTCCCCAATTCTTTGCTAGGGCCTCCAAATCTTCATCTTTGAGGATTGTGGATTTTAGTTTATCTTCTCCACTTCACAGATGTGGCCTCTCTCTCTCTTGTCTTTATATTTCATCCAAGGCTAAAGCCAATGCCTCTACATATCCTTCCACTAGCCACTTGATGTTTTCTGTTTATATTACATTGGAGTAAAAGCACACCGGGTTGGTTTTCTACTTTATCCTCAAGCGCTTCTATCTCTTTTTCTACCTTGAGGGAATGATTTTCAAATTTGACATCTTTGTCCTCAAGGACCTTTTTCTCATCCTAGATCGCATGACCTCAAGCATACGTTCCTCATCCAACGTTAGCATATCATAATTCTCTTTCTTTTCGTTGCAGCCTCGACCTTAAAATTTGTGATGGAAAGAGCTTTTCTGTCAACAATTTTGGATCGATTTCACCCTAGAGGGGGGTGAATAGGGTAATACTATTAATTATAAAAAAATTAATGCGGAAGTTTATATAAAATAATTTCAACACGGATATAGCAGAATAATAGCAGCATAGATAATAGCAGAACAAAAACAGTATACACATATTTACCCTGCTTCGGCAAAACCCTGCCTACGTACTGCCCCCAAGGTTTCTACTAGAAATTAAGTAGTCAGACGCTTACACACGTAAACTCGCGACACCCACTATCAACTAACCTTAACTCTACGCTCAAAACCCTGCCACAACTCAGCCACTAAGTTGCGAATGCTCGAACTACACCACCGTAGCTCATCCTCTTTTCACATGACTAGAAAATACAATTGTTTAAAAGAAAAAATATAGAATAAAAGCAATTAAACAAAACCCTAATTTAAAAAAACTAAAGCCCAAAATAATTCAGACCTGCCCAATTTAAAAAATTAAATAGAAATATCCTTTTGTCTTTTCTTTTAATCTTTCGGCCGGACTCCTTGTTCTTCAATCTTTAAAAATGGCTGCGCGTTCCTCTTTGCTAAAATCAGGGTTTCTGTGAAATTTGAAGAAGCCGATTTCAGATGTTTGATCGACTAGAAGATTAAGCGTCCCTTGCTTGTCGATTGATGGTCTCTTTTATTTACTTCGGCTACTTCGAATTCGATCGAGTTCGAAAAGGCTTCAGTATGTAATTTTTGCTCTTTTGCTTTTCTGGTTGGTATGCTTGAACTCGATTTGATTATGGTTATTGATTCAATGTTCTCTATTTAGCTCGAATTCGAATGGATAATTGCCGATGATGTTAATCGTTTATATAGAATTCGACTTCCTATAAATTCGTTCGTCTGATAATTTTCTTGGCCGTTCGATGTTGTTTGGATGTTGATGATAATTTCTGACTTTGTCAATTTCGTATATCTGACTACTTTATTTTCACGGCTTCGATTTTGAACTGTTCCATTCCTTGACAATCACGGCTTTGAATTGTTTTGGATTTAGACTTGTTTGACTTGTACTTCGCTGTTTCAGATTTTGGTTCTTTGATATTTTGAATATGATTCCGTATTGACTTTGGGCTTGACTTTGTTTATGCGATGATATTATCTGGCTTTGAATTTCTGGCATGTCTGGCTTTGCTTTGCCTTGAATATTTTGAAACTGCTACTATAAAAATGTTCGAACTTAACTTCGTTGAACTTTGACTTTACATTTGTTTTGAGAATTGACTTCGGTTTACATTCCAATTTTCACTCTTGTTCATGCTATGGTCATACTGTGTTGATTGAAACTGAACTTGAATTAGACATCGTCTGTTGTAGTTTACACTGTGCATTCATGTGCTTGTTGTCCCACTTACTTGTATTCAGTTGATTTGGTGTTTGTTAGATAGATGCAGTGTCATCTCACGTGCTTTGAGTAATTTTGGTTTTGTTGCATAGTCACTTGGTTGCGTTCATTGTGTCGCCTGGTTGACACTTGTAGTTCACTGGTCTTGGCCTTGGTTTCTTTACAGTCTGGTTGCTCTGACCAGTTGTTTCATTCATTCGTCACTTGTGCATGTTGCCCTGAGTACATGTTTTCATTGTGTCAACTCTATATATATGTATGGTCTGCACTTTGACTCATTCGAGCTAGTTCACATTATACCGGTTCATTGTTTTCATACTTCATGTGGTCTGGATTTGAGAGCTGGTTCATTTAGCTAGCTCAAGTTTCTTTGATTCTGTTCTTTGGACATTTGATTTTTTATTCGAACTCATGTGCATTGATGTTGAGTTGTTGCTTTATATGCGATCAGTGATCATGTAGCTTGTCTGCACTTGTATTGTCCTCGACATTGCCTGATTTCATGTGGTAGCTTCTATTGTTTGGTGGTCATCATGTGTACATGCTGTACATATGTGCTTGTGGTTTTGCCATTGGTTTGATACATTTGAGTTGTAGACTTGAGTCTGTTGTACTTCATGTTATCATTAAGTTTTCTCGAATGCTCATTGTTGTATCACCATATAATTTGAAGTCGCCACTGTTGCCTTGCACTTGTTTATTTGCATATTGTATAAATCCTAGGATGTTTTTCTTTATGGCATTGTATTTAGTCTGGACAAGTGGTTCATTGTGTAGTCTGGTCGACAATTATGGTGTATGCATTGAGTCATGTTGGTGATGAGGCTTTGTTCCTTCGAGTCAGTTTGCATTGCTTCATCATTGACTATTGTCATGTGTTTATTTAGTTTTTTTGCCATTTCAATTTTTCTAGTTGGACTGTCTAGCCTCTATTTTCATGTGTACGACTTGAACTTTGGTCGAGGCTTGATTTTTGTGTCTTGACCATTTCATTTGAATTTGCACCTGTGTTGAATCGAACTTATAGCTTGGGTTTGACCTTGTGCTTATGTCGTGACTTTATTTGTATTGCACTTGAGTTGAACCCGGCTTTTCATTTGGGTTTGACCTGCGCTCACCTGAACCTATAATTTTATCAAGTGTATATCAGTATGCATGGCCTTATGGCATGTACAGTGATACACTGTGCATGCCACAAATTGTTCGTGTGTGATGAATTCAAAATTAAATGTTGATGAACAACCCAAATAACTGAGGCAAATAATATTTTCAAAAATCATTTTATTTTACACTGCAAAAATATTTTCTTTTCAATTTTATTGCGTCAGTGTTTATTTTGCAGATTGCTTTGATGCTGGTTCAATCTGGAATGATGTTGAAGATAAATACGAGTGAATGAGTGAATTGTAGTGAGATGCATTTGTAAATAAAAATTGTGATGTAATCAAATTTTTATCGTGAAATTGTATATGTATAGTGAAAGCTTGAATTTAAACTATTCAAAATTGTAATAAATATTTATTTGAATAAAACATATGTTTGAATTTAAACTCTGTGCTATTTATTTTATTCAGCAAATATTTACTTAATTATGTGAAAAATAAAATAGCACATTAACAAATACATTTAAATGAATATATATATATATATATATATTTATTTATTATCATCAAAAAAATCGTATACTCGCATATTCAATAATCTCCCTCTTTTGATGATAGCAAACATATATTTAAGATTTTGAATTTATTAAATGTATTTGATTATTCTATTTGCTCCCCCTATTTTAATGCTTCCTCTCTACACAAAGCTCCCTCTTCATATATGCATGTAAATAAAAATATGCAAATGAGCCTAGATGCAAATAGAAAATATTTGACCTTTATTTGTTAAAATCTTAACTTTTCTCTCCCCTTTTTGTTATCAGCAAAAGAGTAATAGTGTTAGAAAAGTAGAGATAAAGTGATAGATCTTAATACAACATTAAAACTCAATCGAATATAAATATTAAATTTCAAGAAAAAATCAAACAAAAATCATAAATACTCTATTTGACGCATATTCCTCTTTGGAATGATACGGATGATGTCATCATATAAAACCATATAGTTGTGTCTATTTGTGGCATATTTATATCAAGAACTTGAATATCTACTAACCATGCATGATCATTAGGATTTTTAAATGAGATTAGTAGTATTCCAATTTTTTTATAAAAAAATTGAATTCAAGTATATTCTAACCACGTAACCATGAGGACTTTTCAATGGGATTAGAATCAACTTGCCTATTTAATAAATCATTTTTGATATGCGTTCCATACATGTATAAATGCGAGGACTTTTAAATGAACATGGAAGCACATAATCAAAAATTTCAAGTAATTCACCCATGCATAACCGTTAGGACTTTTAAATGAGAGTGAATACTATGGATCTTTTTAAATATATATATATATAAAAAAAATGAAAAATGAATGATTTCCTGTTTAAAATACCATATATTGACAAACTATATTGAATTTTGATGAGTGATGGTCGTTAGAAATATGATAGAAATAGAGATGGTTAAGGAATTTTTACCAACAAAAAGTTTTTATAACTCTTGTTCCAATTTCTAAAGAATTTTTTTAAATATACCGTCTCAAGTTATAATATATAATTAATATCAACACTCATTACTTTTTCAATCACTATTTATCTTTTCGATAATTAGTAGAGAGTCAGATTAGTCAATATAATCATTTAAGATCAAATCCAAAAATAATTATAAAATCAAATATTTTAAGATGACTAATCTGAAACAAGGTCAACAAAAAATATTTTCTAGATGGGGTTTTATAAGAAAAATGTCTGCTAATTTGAAAATTATTTGAAATGAAAAAATATGCAGATTTTTTCTTTGATAAAAAACAATGCAGCTACTGAAATGTCTCAACATAAATCACGTTTCACTAGTAATTTTTCTACCAACTAGATTACCAATGTAATCTATATTTGAATTTTCCTTTCACTCGAAAGTATCATTAGTTAAATTTGATAGTCCAGACCGTGAAGTGTGCATCAAAACATCTTAAAATCAATTTTAACAGCTTTTAAATGAAATTCTCTTGAATTTGAATTTGAAGTTGTGCCAATCAATAAATCCGTGAATATTGTGTCAAATCTAGAAGCCGTAGGATAAACAAATATATTTACGTGCACCGAGAGTATTAATCAATCAATAAGATACCATCATTAGTATAAACAAATTTATATGAAGTAGTTCAAAGACTCTAGAGGTTCATGTATTGTTCTCCGTATGAAAAGTATAACTGGCCAACAATTTTGAAAAGTCAGAATCAAAATCAGCATTCATTTCTTTATCAAATAACTGGCTGAATTAAATTCAGATTATGGTGTAGATTATCACATTTAATAAATCGTTCAAGATGAATATACCATTACATGTTTTACCTTTACGATAATTTTTCATTGTTTCCCATTGTGATTCTACCACCTTTATACTAGGCTAAGGAACTTTGATTTGTTGCCCGTTGTGTTTCTGGAACAGCCAGAATCCAGATAACACTGTTATTGTTCCTTAGCCTGCCACCACACCTACACATTAAAATATTTTTGTGACCTATTTGTTTTTATAGGTCCATGGACGTTTGTGGCAAATGATTTTAAAAAATAAGTTTGTGGAGACCAAAAACTGTTTATATATGTTCCTTTTGGCACCTAGATTTGTTTAACTTTAAAGGATTTTATATTTGTGCCTTTTGGAACCCAAATTGGAATGGTTTTCATGTGTTTTGGTCTATACCAACAAATATTTGGATTGTGTCCAATTTTTCTACAAATTATGCACATGGAATTGACTTGTTTAATTACGTTTCTAACATTTTTAGATTGATTATATCCAAGTCCTTGTCTAACTATATTATCAGTTTGTTTTCCTAATAGCATATTCAACGATCTTTCACTTTTGGAAAATTTTCTTAAAGTCATTGACAGTTGTTGGACTTATGTTATTAGTGATTCATTTTCATTTAATAATTGTGTGCACCTTTTAATAGAATTTTCTCTCTTAGTTTTTTCACTTCCTTTCAAAATCATAATTTCATTTTCAAGCGATTTAATTTTAATTTCTGATTTTTTAATTTATTCTTCAAATGTTGGACACTTATTACACTTAGGGATCCTACTTTGATAGTTTTTAACTAACTGGTCAAGTTGTTTATTTGATTCTATCAAAATATCTCTTTGTGATTCAATTTTAGCGTATTTCTCCCTAAGTCTTTCAAAACAGCCATTTACTTCATGGAAATATATAAGTAATTCCGAGCGAGTGAGTTTTGATACCTCGCTTGGCTCATCATCATCGTTATCAGTTATATCACCTCTAAAGCACAGATCTGCTTTCTCACTCTCACTGCTAGTGCTTTTATATTCTTCATCACTTGTATTCCACGTGGCTGCAAAGTTTCTTCTTTTTTATTTCTTTTCTTGGTCAAGTCGACTCTGAGGACAATTGGCTTGATGTGTCTGGGTTTGTTGCACTTGTGACAGATGATCTCCCGTTCTTCTGGGTTGTCTAGTGCTTTAAATATTTGACTTACCAATTTTTGATTTAGAGCTGAATTTCTATATTTGCGATTCTAATTTTTGAATCTCTTCATTAGTAATGCCAGCTCAGCTACTCCATCATCATTATCATCACTACTTTCTTTTACCAATCCTGCTAAGCATGTTTCTGTGTCGATTATGGGGGATCTCTCATGATTTTTGACTTTTGCACCATATATTGCATCTAAAGTGTTCCAGATTTCCTGTGCATTTTCACAACGAGAGACAAAGTTAAAATTATCTTGATTAAAACGAGAATATAATATATGCATAGTAAGAGCATTAATCGAAGTAATTTTCTCGTCTATTATGTCACACTCATTTTCAATAATATCCCAACATTTAAAATTAACAGATTTTAAATAAAATTCCATTTTTAATTTCCAATTCAAAAAATATGTTCCGTCAAAAATAGAAGGGATGATACTAGACTGACCTATAGTAAAAACCTTATTAACAGAAGCTATTTTAAAAATTCAAATTAGAAAATTGGTCTTTGAAAAAATCGAACTTTTTAAAACAAAAATGGCTTTTGTTCCTAACTCCGATACCACTTGTAGGATCGATTTCACCCTAGAGGGGGGGTAAATAGGGTGATAAATTAATTATAAAAAATTTACTGCGGAAGTTTATATAAAATAATTTCAACACAGATATAGCAGAATAATAGCAGCACAGATAATAGCAGAATAAAAGCAGAACATATAGATTTACCCAGCTTTGGCAAAACAGTGCCTACGTGTTGCCCCAAAGTTTCTACTAGAAATTAAGTAGTCAGACGCTTACACATGTAAACTCACGACATCCGCTATCGATAACCATCACCTTGCACTCAAAACTCTACCACAACTCAGCCATTGAGATGCAAATTCTCGAACTACAACACTGTAGCTCCCTAGTCACACGACTAGAAAATACAATTGTTTAAAAGAGAAAATACAGAATAAAAGCATTAAACAAAAACCCTAATTTAAATAAAATAAAGCACAAAAGAATATAGACCGGCCCAATTTAAAAAATTAAATAGAAGTCTCCTATTGTCTTTTCTTTTAATCTTTCGGCCGGACTCCTTGTTCTTCAATATTTAAAAATGGCTGCTCGTTCCTCTTTGCTAAAATCAAGCTTTCTGTGAAATTCGAAGAAGCCTATTCCAGATGCTTGATCGACTAGATGATTCAGCGTCCCTTGCTTCTCAATAGATGGTCTCTTTTAATTACTTCGGCTGCTTCGAATTCGATCTAGTTCGAAAAGGCTTCGGTATGTAATTTTTGCTCTTTTTCTTTTCTGGTTGATATGCTTGAACTCGATTTGATTATGGTTATTGATTCAATGTTCTCTGTTTAGCTCGAATTCGAATGGATAATTGTCGATGATGTTAATCGTTTATATAGAATTCGACTTCCTATAAATTCATTCGTCTGATAATTTTCTTGGTCGTTCGATGTTGTTTGGATGTTGATGATAATTTCTGACTTTGTCAATTTCGTATATCTGACTACTTGATTTTCACGGCTTTGATTTTGAACTGTTCCATTCCTTGACAATCACGGCTTTGAATTGTTTTGGAATTAGACTTGTTTGACTTGTACTTTGTTGTTTCAGATTTTGGTTCTTTGATATTTTGAATATGATTCCATATTGACTTTGGGCTTGACTTTGTTTATGCGATGATATTATCTGGCTTTGAATTTCTGGCATGTCTGGCTTTGATTTGCCTTGAATATTTTGAAACTGCTACTATAAAAATGTTCGAACTTAACTTCGTTGAACTTTGCTTTGCATTTGTTTTGAGAATTGACTTCGGTTTACATTCCAATTTTCACTCTTGTTCATGCTGTGGTCATAATGTGTTGATTGAAACTGAACTTGAATTACACATTGTCTATTGTAGTTTGCACTATGCATTCATGTGCTTGTTGTCTCACTTACTTGTATTCAGTTGATCTGGTGTTTGTTAGGTAGTTGCAGTGTCATCTTACGTGCTTTGAGCAATTTTAGTTTTATTGCATATTCACTTGGTTGTGTTCACTGTATGGCCTGGTTGACACTTGTAGTTCACTGGTCTTGGCCTTGGTTTCTTTACAGTCTGGTTTCTCTGACCAGTTGTTGCATTCATTCTTCACTTGTGCATGTTGCCTCGAGTACATGTTTTCATTGTGTCAACTCTGTATATATGTATGGTCGGTACTTTGATTCATTCGGGCTAGTTCACATTGTACTGGTTCATTGTTTTCATACTTCATGTGGTCTGGATCTGAGAGCTGGTTAATTTAGCTAGCTCGAGTTGCTTTGAGTCTAGTATTTGGACATCTGATTTTTCATTCGAACTCATGTGCACTGATATTGAGTTGTTGCTTTTTATGCGGTTAGTGATCATGTAGCTTGTCTGCACTTGCATTGTCCTCGACATTGCCAAATTTCATGTGGTAGCTTCTGTTGTCTGGTGGTCATCATGTATACATGCTATACATATGTGCTTGTGGTTCTGCCATTGGTTTGATACATTTGAGTTGTGGACTTGAGTCTGTTATACTTCATGTTAGCATTAAGTTGTCTCGAATGCTCATTGTTGTATCACCATTTAATTTGAAGTCACCACTATTGCTTTGCACTTGTTTATTTGCATACTGTATCAATCCTTGGTTTTTTCTTTGTGGCATTTTATTTAGTCTGGAAACATGGTTCATTGTGTAGTATGGTCGACAATTATGGTGTATGCATTGAGTTATGTTGGTGATGAGGATTTGTTCCTTCGAATCAGTTTGCATTGCTTCATCATTGACTGTTGTCATGTGCTTATATAGTTTTGTTACTGTTTCAATTTTTCTAATTGGACTATCTAGCCTCTGTTTTCATGTGTACGACTTGAACTTTGGTCGAGGCTTGACTTTTATGTCTTGACCATTTCATTTCAATTTGCACCTATGTTGAACCCAGCTTATAGCTCGGGTTTGACATTGTGCTCGTGTCGTGACTTTATTTGTATTGCACTTGAGTTGAACCTGGCTTTTCATTTGGGTTTGACCTGTGCTTACCTATCCCTGTAATTTTATCAAGTGTATATCGGTGTGCACGGCCTTGTGGCATGTAGAGCGATACACTGTGCATGTCAGAAGTTGTTCGTGTGTGATGAATTCAAAATTAAATGATGACGAACAACCCAATTAACTAAGGCAAATAATATTTTCAAAAATCATTTTATTTTACACCGCAAAAATATTTTCTTTTCAATTTTATTGCGTCAGTGTTTATTTTGCAAATTGCTCAGATGCTGGATTCAATCTGGAATGAAGTTGAAGATAAATACGAGTGAATGAGTGAATTGTAGTGAGATGCATTTGTAAATAAAAATTGTGATGTAATCAAATTGGTATTGTGAAATTGTATATGTATAACGAGAGCTTGAATTTGTACTATTCAAAATTGTAATAAATATTTATTTGAATAAAATATCTATTTGAATTTAACCTCTGTGTTATTTATTTTATTCAGCAAATATTTATTTAATTATGTGAAAAATAAAATAGTACATTAACAAATACATTTAAATGAATATATATATATATATATATATCATCAAACAAAAATCATATACTCGCATATTCAATAAACAATGGCTATTAGTATGGCATTTTCCTTTGCGAACCCACCATTCTTAGTATAGGAATTTTGAACTTGCTCATCCATCAATTTTATCTTAGATTCCTTGGCCTTTATTTCATCTTTATGCTTTTTCTCAATAACCTCCATAGCCTTTTCCTTCTTTATTGCCACCTCTTTAAGCACATTTATCTCTGTAGTGTAACTAATATATTTTCTCATGGTCCTTCTTTCCAAACTTGTGTTGTTGGATGACAAGTTGATTGGCCTTGTTAGTATCAGACATGGCTGTGGTCAACCTTTTCCAATTCCAAATGTAGTATTATTTAGTCAGATCATTAAAGATTGAGGCGCCTATGTTACCCAATTTCCACGGAATCTTCTTTAAGCTGTAGTTGAACCTCGCCCCAGTGAAGCAGAGATTAGGATGCAAGTGTTATATCTTTAAAAGAGAACTCTTAGTAGCGCTAACATCTAGCATGGATGTAGCAGAAGTGACTTAAGTAAAAGGAGACTGAGAGACATACCCTTTGCTGGGCCTTTGAAAAATAGGCTCAGATGTAGAGGAATATATGGGCTCAGAAGCTTGTTTGGATTTATGGGAAAGCACAAGGGCCCGATGAGAAGGTGGTGCAATGACTAGAGTAGTAGGAGATCTAGACTCTGGAAGAGGGATATCGGGTCTATTAAAATGATATCCTAAGAATGCATATACGGAGAGTAGTGATAACATAGAGAACTTAACCTCCTTTTCGATCCAGAGCGATTACATGAGCCACGATCACTGGCCCTATGGTACCTCTTCTCTTCCTCTTCCTGCCTCTCCTTCTCTTTCCTTCAGGTTCACTTAGAGTTGGACTCATGAAATAGGTTGTGTCTATGGTAAGAAGAACTTACGGATTTGCAGTTGTAGTAATTTCTATATTTTCTATCATGAACACTGAAATTATTGGAGTGTCCTATTGTACCTAAAAGGAAGAGAGAATTGAATCAGAACATGGAATCAGATACGAGTACATACGGGGTGAGAATGCATTGATCCTAAGTGTTGTGTGGAATGTTGGTTTGCCTACTGATTCTATAGACCATGGTCATGGGGTTGAGCGATCCGTTGAAGTTGAGCGATCTGGGTAACTTCCCCTATAGAAGTAATAGGCACTTCTTTATAAGATTGAAAGATTAAAGTGGGAAAGTCATCAATGTTGAACTTAGACACAGTAAAGTCGGAGACATTTTCAAACTTGGACAAGTCATAGTAGATATCCTTAACAATTAGGAGAGGAAATAATCCTCTAGCTAGACTCTAATGGGGCTCGGCTACAAGCCCTATGATTTTAATATTGATTTAAGAGGAACGGGAGAGATAGAGTAGTCTCTCCTACTAGATCAGTCTCCACAATTGATTTGTCCTTGTCATCTTCTTCCTCATTGTCGTCATATTCTCGCTCTCCACTTAATTTTCCTTCTTCTTATATATTCACCTTGTCCTCATCGCAATTGACGTTGTAGATATCCACTAAAACATTTAGACATTATAAGGAGTGGGGCTGGAGGGTCAATTTCATCCTCTTGGGCAGCTTGAGCAGCTCTTGGTGCAAGAGGCTCATGACCAGTTCTTCGACTATTGGGCAGTAGTCAGAAGTGGCGTAGACGAAGGCCAGTGAGGAGGTTTTTTCTTTTTTATCCTCTTTTAGGATTTCTTTTAAAAGTTGAACTTGCTTGCCAGAGTATCATTTGTGATCCTTTGAGGGATATGTGTAAAAGAAGGAGTGAAAGAAGATTGTCAACTTAAGTGAAGTCAATTCTTATGCAGTAGGATGTAAGGAGTTGGAACTTACATTTGGACAACCGATTTTGGGCGAAACCAGCTAGGCATCCGATGAAGAAGTATTTTTCTTTGAATTTTCTAAGTTTGTTGTCAAGGCCAATAACTATTTTGCAATCATGGTATGACTCTAAGAAACTAAGAGACCGTGGGTTGTTGGAATTCTTCTTGAAGTTATAGAGGTGTTAAATTCCTTGGAAAGTTGGCATACTGCCCAAGTGTAGAATGAAGATCATGTATGTGAAATTTAAAGCATCAAACCCATTTAGATGCAATTAATTTTGAATAAATCTAAAAGTTAGAGTTTCAACATTAAGAAGTGGTTAAACGGTGGAACAGCTCTAGAGGCGCACATATATCTGTTGGAAGTTATTTAACCCTCCGAGGGATTATGTGCCCTTTGGGATAGTAGTGGAACCAAAATTTACTCTAGAGGGATGCCATGGCATTCACAGATTCTTTTAACATCATTAACTTCAAAGCTAGGGAATTTGGGTGGTTGTCGAGGATCATTACATCCGCCAAGCTGGCATCTAGAGCAATTTCACTCCTAGGGGCACATAAAGAGCTAGTGCCAATGGTTTCTGAGTTGGCATCGAGGCTGGCTAACTCAAAAAGGAGTTGAAGTGGAAGCCAAAGAAGAAGAAGAAACCACTATCGGAGGAGTGAATTCAGATGTAGATGGACATGCGGCTAATAGAAGTGCATTTGAAGCATCAAAGATCTATGTTAAATTGAAAGTTTAAGATACGAGCAAGGTCAGGTATGGTTCAAATTTAGTATCTACTTTGATAAGTCATGTATATTCGATGTAGGGGATCCAACAGATGTCGATATGTGTTAACCAACTAGATTCTATACATTGACCGTAGTAGTGATATGTGAATTAGTCTATACAATATGTGTCATATCCTTGGCACCATGAATGGAAGCACTCTATGTAGATAGCCTGCTTGTGTTGGCAAATAAGCTCTGACACGTGATGGAATTATGTGTCGGATGTTACCCTTGAATGTTGGACTTGCGTTAATGAACTGAAAGAACTCTAAAGTGGTATATAGATCTTCTTTATAGGATTGTAGAAAGGTAGCATTGATTTCAAGTGTTGATTGGACGAACGTCCTAGAATGCATCGACCCTCGAATTCAGCATGTGCTAGTATGCATTTAAAGAGGAAATTCCTCGAGTCATACAGACTGAACATAGAGACACTAATCCATATTCAAAATTAATCTAATTTAGATTAATACTACGACATCCTCTAGGTTTTCTGATGATAGATAGCGGCAATGACGAAGGGCAAAAGGATAGTGCATGGGTCAACAACATTCGAAGATCAAGATACAGCGGCGTCGGTCTAAAGAGAAGGCAGTGCCAATCTCAAAGGCAAAGTCGAGGTCTAGACCTGAGGGAGATGGCATCAATGTCGAAGATTAACTAAAGATTATGATTAAGCGTCAAGCTCAAAATTGATAATGTTATTGTTCGTATGGGTCAGCAACACTCATGGGATCAAGATTTGGTGGTGTTTGCTTGGTTTAGCGCTAACGACATGTGAGATTGCAAAAGAAGAAGTTACAGAAGGTAAAAAGGAAGATGAATGTTGAAATGATAGTGTGAAGTCAAAAATTATTCTACGTGTCAAATTAATATGAACATTTAGATATCAAGCGATAAGATACGATACAGATAGATACTAAAAGTAAAAAAGGAAAGGAAAATAAGAATCAACCAGGCTGAAGAATCAAATAGCTTTCAAGAGATTCTCGGTGATGAGTGAAGACTTCAAATGGAAGACTTAAACATTTACATCGATCGAAGAGACCAGATTTTGTAATTCTTTGAGACGTTACCAACATTCTCAAGGAAGATGCAACATTTCATGAAAATGATTCAGATGATAGAAGCTTCTTTGAAAATCCAGATTCGTCATGTGTCCTGATCCAAAGAATTCTTTGTTATCACAAAAGTAAATTTCGAAAGAAAGTGTTATCCGGCATTTGAACTAAGCTATATTTCTATGGATCTTGACTATGAAATGTTGAAAGAATGATCAAGAAGCTTGGAAGGCATCAAGAATGAAGATTGAAAGAATTTTAACTTAGTATGGAGAATCACATATTATTCAACATCAATTGATATGGATCGATACCGAATGATCCCATTAGACTAGTAGAGCCCACTAAACTTATGCAAGACATGATGTTAGGAGTTGAAGAAATGAGAAGGATAAGAAATGACATCAAAGGGTATCGATCCACATGGATCGATGCCAAACAATGGTGATTTAGGAGCTTATCCATTCAAAATCAAGAACTTGTGCTACTTTAGGGAAGCAAAGAAAAGTAAAAGATAAGACATCGATCGGTCAGTATATCGATCGGTACCAAACGGTAATTATTACTGGAAATTGTGCGTATTGACATGTTCTTTATGCTGGAACTTCGGATCTGGAGATATTTGCTCTTGCAAATCAGATCTAACGATTTTTTTGCTCAATTTCAATTGTAAATTGGAAGCATATAACTGGAAAAAGAATTTCAGTTCTTTGACAAATAAACGTTGTCAAATTTGAAACTCATTGATTGAGGCTAATAATCATTGTTATTTGACTATGTTAGCAAAAGTACATCGGTAATAATTGAATAATGGACATAGGCACGAGGTTTGATTGAACCATTCTAAAAAAAATGTCTTCTCTATTTTATCTTTTAGTTCTTACTTGTTTAATATTCCTTTTTATTACATTAGGAGTGTTTATTTATTTTACATGCAATCATATATGATGGTTGTATTTACTAATTTTGAAATTGGCTAAATTAATTAAAAAATGTGTATAGATGTTATATGCATTCATTTAATTTAAATGAGCTTTTAATTAATTAAATGAACCGAGATTTAAATACTTATTTATTAAAACATGAAAAAATAATAATTAAATAAATTATTATTTAATTATACAAGGGGGTAGATCATATAATGAGAAGAGGATATGTTCAACTTGTTTGAAATCAAATTATGGCACTATTTTTCGAATGGTAAAGAGATATGCCAACATCATCAGCTCCAGGTCCTCATTATATATAAGAACATAAGGTTGTCACTTCTCTTATACTAGTTTTCTAGCTCATTATCTCCACCATTAAAATTGTTCAATTTATCAAAAAAATTCAATCTTTAGTTCACAAACCATTACTATAGGAAAGAAATTCTTCAAAGTTTGATTTTTTAGTCTAACATACACAACTTAGGCTCGATTATTAAAAGGTAATAAGTTTTAATTTATTCATCTTTAACATGTCACAATCCCTATGTATTTTTGGCTATTATAATACAAATTTTATTTTCAATAATTTGGATATAAAATAAATTATATACATATATGTACACAATTACATATATAGAAAATTTCTATTGGGATACAAATTAGTGATACAATTGCGACGCAACAGATTTGAACCAATAGATCTCTTTCTAGAATTTAAACTCTTCACACGTCTCATCAGATAAATGTGGGAAGTTCCAATTCTAGTTAAAAACGGCTTACTTATGTCATGAAATGATATATCTGGTACAAAAGTCCCCATATCAATGGGAAAAGCCCTAAACATAATAAGATGTAATAATTAAAACATATCATGTTGGATTTTATGTTTCCTTTTGTGTTTTAAATAGTCACTTCGATATATGTGTGTGATTGATTTCAAATGTTATAAATTTAACAATTATAAAATTGAAAAATAACTAAAAGTCATCATGTTGAAATTATTTGCCACAATATACCAAATCAAAGGGTTGATACCGAGTCCAATTCAGATGCTACTTTCAAGCAGATAATTTCTAGTGGAAAACTTCAAAGTTTCTTTCTCTTCAAGCCATATTTCTTCTATATAATTGCGTAGGCTTTAGCTATTGTAATCAAGCAAATAAAGTAATAAAAAAAGACATTTTTTATCTAGTAATCTTCTCTTCTAATTTGTATTCTCATTTGTATCTCCTCAAATTCATCAATAAAGGAAACAGTAAGGTCCAACTTTGTTCTTGTTATTGAATCTACAATTATTCGTATCAGTGGATCCTTTAGTCCCATAATTAGCGACTCTAGATCGATTTAATATAATAATTTTTGGTGTCAGAGTGAGGGAATTATTGGAGGTTAGTTAGCAATGGTGGGATCCAAGGATAATTTGAATAATTAGGCAGTGAATCGAGGAAAATGAGATTATGGAATGTGAAGGCTGAGGATGGAGGCAGTGCTTAAGAAGGGAAAGAGTTTTAAAATAGTTTTACAACTGGATTAATTGAAAGGTCTATCAGTAAAAGAATAAAGGAGAAGAAGAAGAGACCCTTGTCATCATTCAACTATGTATTTCAGATGAGATCCTTGGGGAGTTTTCCTATATAAAGGAATGGAGAAGCTATGGGATGCATTGACAACAGCGTATCAAGACAAGCCCTTAGAAAACTGTATTATTCTTCAGCAACAGCTTTATACCTTTAGAATGAAAACTAGAATCTCACTTTCAAAGCATTAGATTGAACACTTTGGTGATGAAGTTGAAGGCAATGGAGATAGATATTATAGATGAAGCATAGGAAATCATGTTGTCCTGCTCATTACCTTCGGAGTATGGTTTATTTTTGAATTCCATGATCTAAGAGAGGACTACCAATGCCCTAGCTGATGTTACAGTAGGCTTGTATAGAAAAATGTGGATATGGAAGTTGGCTAGTAATGAAAGTGGAGATGGTTCGGAGGCTTTATTTTTGAGTGGGAGAAAAGAAAAAAAACCAAGCATGGCAATGATAGGCCAAAGCCTAGATCTAATCTAGAGAGCTTAAGAAGTGGATTTGTACTGATGTAGGAAGCCTGGGCATCATAAGTATGAGTGTTTGAAATTGAAGAATAAGAAGAAGAAGGGAAAAGAAAGTAAAAGAGAAGTCATCAGCATCTACAGTAGAGGTACAAGCATTAGATGGGAACAACAATGATGATGTATCTACTCTTTTAGCTAAAGCATCTTCTACATGTAGTGCACTATGGATTATTGACTCTAAAGCATCTTATCACTTGACACTACATATGAGTTGTTTTCTCACTTATATGGAAGTTGATGGAGGTCCAGTTCTTATGGGAAATGATGCATCTTGTCTAACGATTGGTGTTGGAAGTGTGAGGATTAGAATGTTTGATGAGGCGGTTAGGACTATTATTGATGTGGGACATGTAACGCATTTATATAGGAGTTTATTTTTTATTGGAGCTTTTAGTAGGCTTGTTTTCAGGATTTTTGTAGAAGATGAGAGGTTGACTATAGCAAAAGGTTCGGAAATTTTGATGAAAAGTGTAAGGGCATGCAATTTGTTTCTGTTTAATAGGAGCATTATTATAGGATAGTCGGTTATAGCAGTTGGTTCTTCCAATCCAGATTTGACTCGGTTGTGGCATATGAAAATGGGACATGTTGGAATGTGGAGCTTGGAGTTGTTACATAGGCATTACTTGATCGATTATACCAATGAGTCATAGCCTGGGTGATGTGAGAGATGTGTGCTCGATAAGCAGAAGAATGTTGTGATTGATATTGGCTCACACAAGGCAACAGATGTGTTGGAGTATATGCACACTAATGTTTGTGGACCCTCACCATATGCTTTGCTAGGTGGAGAATTTTTTTTTTCTCTTTCACTAATTATTTCTCATGGAAAATTTAGGTATATTTCATAAAGTCCAAATATTATACCTTTGGCATGTTCCTTAATTGGAAAGCAGCAGTAGAGAAGCAGTTAGAGAAGAAGTTGAAGTTTGTGAGATTGGACAATGGTGTGAATTTGTATCACAAGAATCCATTCATTATTATGAGTATGAAGGTATTAGTGACATTACACCATATCAGGTGATCCATGGTCGAATGGTGTGGTGGAGAGGATAAACCGGACGTTGTTGGAGAGGACCCGATATTTTAGATTGACTGATGGTTTGGAGAAGGAGTTCTGCGTTAAGGCCTTATCTATGGCGGTTTTCATTATCAACCATAGACCTTCTTCTTCCATATATACGAAAATCCCTTTGAAAGTATGGAAAACAAGGCTTGTGAGTTATTTTATCCTTAGAGTGTTTGGGTACCCAACTCATGTTCATAAGAGAAAGTGTAAGTTGGATCCAAGGGAAAGAAAGTGTGTTTTTCTTAGGTATCATGAAGGAGTGAAGTGTATCGAATGTGGAGTCCTAGTACGAAGAAGATTATAACCAGCATACATGTTTTTCATGATAAGAAAGTGATGTTGAAGATACATTAGTTGATGACAGTTCAAGGATAGAGGAGTACTAAGCACGGAGCAAGTCATTAGGTTATTTCCATAGAGAGGTGGTTGATGGTGTTACCATTGGCACGATGGTTGGTAAGGAGGTTCAGATCATAGTGGAGCTTAGTCTCAATCTAGGCCAATTAGAGAGAGGAGGAAGCCTACTTGGCTTTGTGATTTTATTGGGGTTAGTATTAAAGATATTAATTTTGATGACATGGCTACATATGCTTTATGAGTATTTATGATGAGATGAGAGACTATGAGATGCTACTATGTCAGCTAATTATGATAGATGAAGGCTATCTATGGAGGAGGAGATGGAGTCATTTCACAAAACTCACACTTGAGATTTATTACTTCTTCCTTCATGAAAACGAGCCATTGGTGGTAGATGGATCTATAGAGTGAAGGTCAATGATAATGGATATGTGAGATATAAGGTGAAATTGGTGGCGAAGGGGTATGCAAAGCGGAAGGGTGGGGGCATTTCAAGACACATTCTCTCTAGTTATGAGACATACTTTGATTTATGTATTATTGGCTTTATGCGCTCATTTTGACTTGGAGTTTGAGCAATTAGATTTAAAGACTGCATTTTGCATAGAGATCTCAAGGAGAATATCTATATCTATTAGCTAGAGGGGTTCATTGATTTTAGTAAGCTAGAGTATGTGTGCAAGCTAAACAAATATTTGTATGGACTAAAGCAATCCCCAAGACAGCGGTACAAAAGATTTGATAATTTGTGCTTTCATAAGGATTCACCAAGAGCTACATGGATCAATGTGTATACTTTAGAAGATGTGAGGCTAGTATGATTTATTTGTTGTTATATGTAGATGAAATGTTGATTTTTTCACATTGTGTAGTGATTATTGTTGAGTTGAAGGAGGAGCATGGTAAGGAGTTTGATATGAAGGACTTAGGAAAGGCATAGCCAGAACTAGGGATGGAGATTATCTAAGATAGGAAGAGGAGAGAGTTAAGACTCACTCACATTCAACATACCATGAAAGTTCTAACTTGATATAAGAAGGAGAAGGCGAAACTGATTGCTAGTCCATTAGGCTCTCGGTTTATTTTATTTCGTGACATGTCTCCTACATTGGAATAGTAGAAAGTTCTTATGGAGGATATTCATATGCTATTTCCATGTGGAGTTTGATGTATGCTATATTGTGCACCATACCATGTCTAGGTCATATAGTAGGTGTTATGAGTGAGTATATGCCCAATTCGGGCAAAGTTCATTGGCAAACAATGAAGTGAATTCATAGATATTTGAAAGAAACTTCGGATGTGCTTGTTATTTGGGGTGGTAAGGATCTTATCCTTATTGGATATTCCTATTCAGATTATGCGGTGGATAAGGACGGTCGGAAGTCGGCGTCGGTCTATGCATTTACACTTGGTAAAGGTCCCATTGATCAAAGCTATAGTCTATTATTGCTTTACCGACTACCTAGGTGGAGTTAGTTGCTATTGAGGAGGTAACTAAGGAAGGTTTATACTTATTGCAGTTGTTAAAGGATCTTGATATGATGTTAGCGACTGTGGAGATTCATTCAGATAGTCAGATTATTATACATCTAGTAAAGAATCAGACTAATAGTGCACACATAAAAACATTTAGATGTGTGTGGGTTCTTTCTTATCTTAGAAGTGGAGCATTGGATGCTAAAGTTGGCAAAGGTACATGTTAGGCTAAAATTTCGGCCTTGTGAAAATTCAAGCATCCAAATCGAAAGAGGGTCCTTGGTTCATTATACAATTCAATAGCCTTTAATCATATGTGTAAATCCAAAATCAAGAGTCATGTGTACAAGGCATAAATCATGTCACATATGTAAGTCAAAGTTCAAGGAATTCATATATGTAAATTTTCCAAAGTACAAGTCCTTGATTACAAAGCTTTGATTTAAATTTGATCCAGCAGCCATGAAAATCCTAATTTTAAGTTTCTTCTTACAACCTTGAGAAAAATAAAAAATGAGAAAGAAGAAGATCTATAATTTGGCCACTCTCTAGTAGGGGTTACATGCCAATTTATAGAAGCCATGGACCTTTGGATTCATGACATGTGTCATTCGACGGAAATGGATGGTCATGATTTGCTGATGTGGCATATGTTTGAAGTGACATGTGGCACAACCTCTCTTCCAAATCATGATGACATGGCACTAATGACCCAATCTAGATGCACTATATGGTAGGCTGGATGCATACTTCATAATGACTGGTCATCCGTGATAGCTTAACACCATCAACACTTAATAGCTTGTTTTATAGCCATGTGATAGCTCAAAATCACCAACACTCAACAACTTTCATTATCATCATGTTATAGCTAGTAATCACCCTGCTCGACAGCTTGCTTTCTCATCATGCAATAACTAGTGATCACTAGCACTTGAATGCTTGTTCTATCATTATGTGAAACCTTTGACATCTTATTAAATCATAATTGCTTAGAAGTAGCATCCCTCGATGATTCATTTAATTATCATGTGATAGCTTTATGACGTCATCCTATGATAGCTCAATTATTCATCAACTTGTGATAGATCTGAGACTACCAACCTTTGGTAGCTAGTTTGGTCAACTTGTGATAGCTTCAAGACCACCAATCTTCGATAGCCAGTTCATTCAACTTGTGATAGCTTTTAGACCATCAATCTTTGACAACTCGTCTTTTGACTTTCTTCTCACGATAGGTCTATTTTTTTTCTCAATCTACGATGACTCGTCTCAGCCTGTGATAACTAACACATTGGATATAATATTTGCCTCTGCTTTTTTTATAATATCATTTTATATTTTATTATGAAATAAATCTTCCGTTAACCAAATTTATGGTTAACATCCCGATAGATACTTCAATTCAATGATTGCTGATTTTTAAGTAAACATTTCGTTGTGGTTGGTAAAACCAGTCTTCTAGATAAAGAACTTTTGACTTCGAGAGACATTTCAAGGTGTCAAATAAAGCTTTCCTTTGTGTTACATATCCCTTTCAAGTTGATCTTTAGTGCTTCCGAAAGGTTTAGGATGATTGATCTTATTAGCGGCAGTATAAACAGTAAGTCCTTGGATGACAGCTAGGGCTTTCGCCCTTACCGAAAGGTTTAACTTTCTATTCGAAGACTGGTTGGGATAGACCGAAGGGTATGTGAATGTCTACTATTGGATTAAACATTATTCTCCTGAATTCAAACTTTACTGAAACGTTTGATCACTCGGGTAACAGCAGCGGAAGGTTTTGGTATTGTAAATATAGAAGGACCAACCAACTTAGTTGAAGAATCCAACCCTAAAAACCAATGACTCTAAAGGGTTACCACTCATATTAATTTAGATCGGCTGTAGTCTTCACCGGAAGGTTGGAGTAGAAAAATTGATGACTTATGAGGGTTGAAGTTACAACTTAATCAAATAAATTTCTGATCATGTCAGCCTTAACCTCTTTATTGAGTAAATCCTGAAAATTTGAATCAATATAATGAAGAATTCAACTAGATAATTAGAGATTTAACAAAATGCGAAACTTCCCCTTTTATTATTCAATATTAGCTTTTACAAATCCCTAAATCCATCCTTGATTATGGTTACAACACATTTCCTTTCATATTCTAAGAATGAGGTGGGAGAGAAAAAACACATCTCAAAATCGGGACCTTTGGGTCCTATTTATAGATGTAGGCCCTCCTTTCGGTTTTATGCCTTAGGTTGAGTCGGAAGGTTACCCTTTATGCACAGTGCAAACCTTTCGATGTAGCCGAAGGATTTCCCTTACTTATGCTACCATGAACCTTCCGGCCTTGTCGGAAGGTTCCTTCTTTGCTTGGTGCTGATTCATGATCATTGACTCCCTTACAAACCTTTCGACATTTTAAAATGTCTTGTATATTTCTCAACCTGTTTAGAAGGCTTGGTGTGCTTTCAAAAAGGTCATTAAATAGTGGCTTTTACTTGCTTTGACTCTTTCTTCTCCATTGAATTCCTTGGATATTGGAGGCAGAACTTTTAGGCCTTTCATTAGGTTTTCGGTTAGTGAACTTCAATGGTCGCATCCCTTCGGAAGTTCCACAAGGTATGAGTTGCACTTCTCTTTTTCTTGCTTGTCCAGGGGTCCTTAGTCCTATCCGGAACGTTAATTTTTAGTGTAACATTTGCCATGATGCTCTTGACTTTCCAAGTCATCTTTACCGACTTTAAAATTCTCCGCCTCTTGATTTTCCCACATTGATCCAGGACGTCCACTTAAGTCTGATCCGACGGTCAAGAATTTGGGCGACTTTCCTCTATATAATCCGCTTCCTCTTTTTCTTCCATTCTTACATGAAATAAAAATCACCGCAAACAAGTAAAGTAATTCCCAAAAAATTTCCAGACTACAACTAGCTATAGCAAGGTACTCTTTGAATGTACTTTATAAGTTTTAGTTTCATTCTCCCCGTTACCAATTTCTAATCAGATTTCAATTTCCCGAGTTCAAAACTGAATTGGGTTTTTCCTGGAAATTCTATTTTCTCTTAAATCAATTTTTGGATAAAATTTATCCACGGTTTTGGATCCTAAATTGGTGGTGTTTGCTACGGAAAAACTCCCCTTTTTGTAGAGTTTAAATTTTATGCCCAAAACACTTGAATTTAATACTTAACTTTCAAGATAGATTTTAACAATCGGCCATGTTATATATGCTTTGAAATCGAGTTAATTCAATTTTAGATGAGGACAATTTTGCTAGTAGGTTCGTCTTCCTTGTTTCCCGAGAAAAATTTGAAATGGCATTTATTATCGGGTATGGAATTTCTCAAATCCGATATTACGATCTGGGCCCTACTAGCACACAATTGGGTGATGCAAAATGACTCCCTTGTCCCTCCGAAAGAATTTGGGGGTGGTAAAGATTAGCTTTACTTCTTCTATACCTTTCGATGATACCGAAAGATGTTTCGGCTTTACCCTACCATTATGATTGGAAGGTTAGGCAACATCATGGTTAGATCTTCCGACCTAGAGCTTATAGCAGTACTAAGGGTTTTAAACCTTTCGGTTACATGCCTTCGATAGGGTTGAAGTCCTTTAATCTCAAATTGTATTTCAACGTCTTGGATCGGTTCTTTTTATGATATTTATGACAACCATTATTATTGTTATTATTTTAGCCGAAGGTTCTAGCCTTGACCTTTTGGCATTACCGAAAGCTTATCCTAGCCTTGCATATGTTTTCATTTTTAATTTATCTAAACAGATTTGTCTACTTTCATTCTCTTAATAGACACTCTGTAATTGGTTAAAAGTTTTTAATTAGAATGTTTTCACCTAGAAGAAACATGAGCTCTCCAAAAGTTGAAGCTATTGCCAAGTATTCCCTCATCGAATCTTAGAGTGACGTTGATGCCATCCTGAATGAGTTTGGCATCATTGGGATTGAAGCCATTCCTCCTAGCCCCACTAACATAATTGACAACCCTCCGGAAGGGTACTTTGCATTTACTGCCATTCACATATGGCATGGCGGTTTCCTCCCATTTTCTGCATTTTTGCATTCCTTCTTATCTTACATTGGAGTTGCTTCGATACAGCTTTTACCTAACATGTATAGCTATCTCCTGTCTCTTGAAATACTAGTGTTGGAATCTGGACTTCTGTCGCTTGGTCCTGAAATTTTAACTTCTTTGACCAAATTGGCAAGGTTAAGCAAGTTCAATAAGAAGATTTACAGGGTGGACGTGTACAAAAAACTGATATTGGATGGTATTAACAAGTTTAAGGATTGGGAAAACCAATTCCTTTTTGTTAAGTGCTTTCTTGATGTCCACGGGGACTTCGCTTCTCCTTGTAAGTTTATTTCAATATCGTCTTTGCTTTCCCCTATGTTTCTTGCTTTATATCCTTTATTCTTTTGCAGATGATCCTTTTAAAGCACTCGGCGATGCAGATCAGAAAATTATCAATTCATTGGCTGCAGCTCCAAAACATCATAGGAGCAGGTTGTCACTTTTGACCCTTCCAAATTTATAAAAGCATTCTTTATTGGCAATTGGCCAAATGATTCTTGGTACTTCGCTTGCCATCATGCTTACCACCCGGGGTAGCCGTCTCTATTCTCCGGGTAATGCTGATCACTTTACTTCATCATCGACATCGGTTCTGATGCTTCACGTATCTCATCAATTTGGTGTCCTCTTTCCACACAATTCCCAAACTTACCCTATCCGATTCATTTTTTTCCTGGCAATCATTATTGTTCCTCCCAAGGTTGTGGTGCATTTAAGGAAAATTGCTCCTCCTTTTTCATCCACAGATGTCTCAGAAGTTATGGAGTGTTTTGCTAGCTCCAATAAATCCTAGAAAAGATGGAAAATGGTGCCTCCTGGTGAATAAGGCCCCTCCAACCAAGATGACAAAGATTATCGACCTTGATAAAGGAGAAGAAGACAGTTCTCTAAAGAAAGTTCCAGCAAGCCTAGTCATTGAGGATCTAGGAAAAACTTTGGGATCAATTCCTCCTTCTCCTGCTCCCAATCCACCTATCTCAATTTTTTATTCACCAATTGTATTGGCACAGATGCAAGTTGCACTTTTTGGGACCCCTTCTAAGTATCGCACCCTTCCAGGATCATTGACTTCTACTTCTTTGCCATCTGATTTTGGCGATCTTGTCAAATCTATCCTTTAGTCGGAACCCTTCACTTCCTATTCTCCACCGCTTTTTAATCCAAACTTGGTGGAAAATTCAATGCTCTCTCGTGAAGCAACAGCTTCTGGAAAGTTCTTTAACTAATCAATTTTATTATCACTGGATCTTTCTAATTGTTAACTCATATCTCTTTCTTGTTACAGATTTCCAGGAACTGAGTTTCTCTTATCGAGTATGCCTCCAAACTTCCTTCTAGATCGTCCATTCTTCAAGAGGAAAATGCTGAATTAAAAAGCCAAATTTCTTCACTTTTAGCTGCCCGAGATGAATCTTCCTCCAAGCAAAAACGAGTTCTGACCTCCCTTTCCAAGGCTGAAGCTGACCTTAAAGCAGAGAGACAAGCTCATCATCTTACTTTCGAACGATTTCAAGCTTCCCTATCCAATGTTGAAGCTGACCTTGGAGCAGAGAGGCAAGCTCGTCGACTCACCCATGATGGAAATTTGCAAGGGAGCTTGCTCTAGAAGCTTGGAGGACAAAAAGGCTCGTTTAATTTCCAAGAATACATTGTTGGAAGATAAATTACAAAATCTAGAGCTTCTCTTAAACTTGCTATTCAAACTCTCACTAACTTCCAAAAGCATGTTTTTGATTTCGTCGATTCTTCCCTGGGGCCTATGATGTCGAACTACTATGCGGATGCCCTTTTGCTTGCTTATATTGATAATCGGGACAAACGTCCTGACCTTAGTTTTCTTTCACTTCATCTGACTATAGCCAAGAGAGTCACAGACAAAATTGAGCAATTCAAATAGAGCTCTAGGTAGGAGAGTGAATAGGGAAGATTGACTTTAAGAAAGCTCTCTACCTTGACGTACCCTCATTTGACATTGAGTCAGATCTTGAGGAGGAGGATGACCAAAATAACGATCCCAATGAGAAGGAGGATGATGACCATATGAACTGAGATACTGATGATAATGACGTTAACCACAACAATCCTCCCGGAGTTTAGGGCTATGATGGAGATAAGGGAGGTCATTCTGATGCTCAAGAGGACGATGGCGGCTCAACCGAATCCCCTGAAAAGAGGCCATCATCCCATAAAGATATACCTCCATCATCTCCTGGACCAAATGCTCCTTTGGAGGAGGAAATCGTTCATGTCCATTCTGAGGGTCCTTTGGGGAAAGAACAAGTTCCTTAATTCTATCCCGGTTTCTCAGGTATGGGCTTCCCTGTTTAAATACCTTACACTTCAAAGATAATAGTTAATGATAAATTATCTGTCTTAGATAAAGAAGAAGTCAAGTTTTCCATATAGCATAAAACATGTGAGAAAACAGGCGGAGATTAACAAGCTATATAGGGAGTTAGACAAATTAATAGCAAAACACAATGCTCTATCTCAGAAATATCATAGTCTGGACAGAAGTACTTCCGCTTTAGCATCTTTTAAATATAAGAGAGCGGCTCCTTTACTAAAGGAAGCGTGTACCCGATAGATACCCTCTTGAAGGAAAATAGAGAGTTAACAACTCTATTCTGGATGATGATGGAAGAGAGAGATATTTTAATTAATTTTTTGTATAAAGTATATTGTACACACTCAATTATAGATTTTTCATATGAGATTCTTAGATGGATTTGGTTATGGCCCGCATCCCAAAGCCTGTTGGAATTTACCGCGGGTCAGATCGAATCTACAAGATATCCCCCATAAAAGGCTTAAGTATTATAAGAATAAATTTATTTCTAATTAAGTCCATTTTGTATGAACCTGATGAGTAATTGTTAATATGTAACAGATAACCGATTTATGAACACATATTTATGCAATGCTCCCTATACTTAGCTTCCTTTTGCTATGCTATTTCAGAATATTAGTTCTTTAGGTCGAGTCATCCCAAGAGACCATTTAAGTCAATATGTTAACATGAGAAGGTTTTATTCTAAAAATGCACCACTCTTAAAGACTTCGAAGTTAACGAGATATTGCTTTCTTCAGGATTTGCAAAAATTATATTTGGTATACCCTCATCTCCGCTTCGACCTTCTTGGTAAAGTGAAAGAAAATCTCCTAAAAGAAATTAGGACATTTCATTCCAAGCTAATTTGTGGTTGTGACAGTCCACCTGCTGGAAAATAGCATTATAGTAAATGTCCGCCAATTATTACCCCTGAAGGGGTTTCTATACCTTTTGACCCGACTGTTATGTTTTCGGCTAATACTTTAGGAAAGGTTAGAAATGTAGTCTCTCAATTTTAGGTGCAATGGAAGCATTTGTTGTTCCTTTTAACTTTGTGGTTATTTGAGTTGTAATTCATCGATATAACAATAAAGTCATGTTATCTTAATTTTTATCTGTTTTATTTCTATTTGTTAAATAAGAGATTCAGCCATCTCCGTCTCATCTTACTCAAAAATTACTTTCTCGTATCGACGCCATTAGAGATAGGCTATTATCAAGGAGTGGTGAGATTCTAATTCATGACGAAGTCCTTCTTGAGCGTTTCGACGGCAACCTCGAACTGTGAAGTGGCATAAAATATATCTTATCCAAAAGACCATAGCCAACAATCATAAGGATCGCATTGACTACCTCGAGGCTAAGATTAAAAAGAAAGATGAGGCGATTACTTTGCTTAAGCGACAAGAAAAGTCAAATCCCATAATTGACTTTGATGAGCCGATGTCCATTCTCATCCAGCGGATAAGTGACTTGGAGTTAAAATTGAAAGATAGTCAGGCACAATATGCTTCTCTAGAATTCATTTTAGGCGATAAAATTTCAAAGATTAAACTTTCAGTTCCACAAGAAACCTCTTCGACTGTGAAGACTACTAGATCAAAGCATCTTGCAGCTAAAAAATTTCCCATCATGCTCAGTGCTCCCCCAAGTTTGGACGACAATGTGGTGAGGAACTGGTGACAGAGAGTGATATTTGAAGCCATTCGGTATTTTAATGAGCAACAAAAGGTCAAGTATTCTAAGACTATTAACAATTATGCTGCCAAGAATCAAAAGCTTGAGCATAATATTTATTTCCTCCAAAAACATGATGCTGAGTTAAAAAGGGAAAACAAGACCCCTAGAGCTGCAAACCGGGCCTTTAACTGTGCTTTGAAAACTAACATCAAGGTAATTAATGATAAGAATACAATTAGAAGAAAGGAGAAAAAGCTTAAAGAAGTTCTCCGCACAGCAATTAACCTTGTAGTTAATCCTTCCGTGGCGAAGACCCTTAATAAAGCATTTTAAGATTTGTATGTATTTGGGCTATGTAAATATATCTAGTGCATAACTTTGTTGTTTGTAAATAACTTCATAACTCGCATAAATTATGGAAATTTTCTCAATATCACCTGATTAGTGATCCTTTTCTGTGATGTAACCTTCGATATACTTTTGAATTGTTCATTCAGTGACTTTTAAGCTTGTTGAATCCTTTGTTGTTCCATGCCATTCTAACTTCCCTGCTGAACACGTAGCAAACAATTTTTCTAATTGTTAGCTTTTAAATTGGAATATTTGTCTATGTATATCATTCGTCTAGATTAGCAACTCCTCTTGCCAATCATATGAAAAGTAATTTATTCAAAATGTTAAGATCTCTTCTTTAACCATGAAGGAAAATGATCATGGATTAACTCTTTCTACCTGTTCAGAATGCATAAGACTTATTGGAAGTAAATCCCCTTATTTTGACATAGTTAGAAGCCTGAATTCTCCATTCGGGGAGTCTTAACAGTACTCTCTTTAATAATATTCTTGTTCCAGATTTGAGCACTTGGGATGAATAGAAATCCAAATATTTTGTACCCAAATAAGGGTCTTAAATAAACATCAGTCTTGACAGCTAGATTTAGGTGTTAATGATAGAGTTTTATGAGGTGTCACTAGATCCGGATTCGGGTATTAGTTGATGGAAGGTAAGTTGAAAGTCACCTTTCAGTATACTTTGATAATAAGTGAGGGAAGATTAGAATTCCAGTTTCAGTAAAAGAATATCAGAATATCCTTTCCGGTAATAAGTAATAGCGGCTCGGAGTAACATCTCCGATAATAGATAATGTAAGGTTTGAATTCATATCTACTAGTTTGATATTAATAATGCATGACCAGAAGACTGTTTTCGGTAATAAATATCAAAAAACCAGGGAACCATTCTGGCAATAAGTAATAAAAGACCGGAGAATCATCTGGCAATAAGTAACAAAAAACTAAAATATCATTTCTGACAATAAGTAATAGAAGACTAGGAAACCAATCTGGAAGATGTTCTTAGGAAGAAGTCAGTGACTTCTTCCTGATTCTCTTGTTGAATGCGCCATCTCCAGGCTTTAATGATGTCTTATATGTTTTTGCTTTCTCGGGCCCGAGATTTCTTTGTCCATTTGTCGTTTGAATTGGCTTATTTTAGGTGGGGACTCTTTGGTCCAATTTTTGTGCTTATTTAAGCAGAGCCCATTTTAGGCTGTTTGTCATTTTAGACATTGCCGACTTTTTTGTGGTTGCTATTTCAAGCGATGTCGATTTTTGGCAGTGCCTATTTCAGGCATGGACTTTTCTTAGTCCACCAGACATTTCATCTAGGTTTCCAACGTGCTTGGCTAGCTTATTCTGATGTAAGGCCCAAGGACTTACCGGACCTCCCTCCAAGAGGCGCCTTAACCTGGCCATAGCATGACACGGCTAAGGGATTGTCAGTACCTTGGCCATACCATAGCATGGTGGGACCAAGGGATTACCCGTCCTCTCTTCAGGAGGCGCCTTATCCTGGCTATAGCATGATGCGGATAAGGGCTTATGCTGCTTTAACCTGGCCATTTCTGACTAAAGGCTTACGCCCTCCCTCCAGGAGGTGCCTTGACCTGGTCATCTTGGCGTGACCAAGGGCTTTCTACCATTATTGGTAGCCTGTCGTTTTAGGTAGTCCAAAGTTTAAGGAGAATTTCACTCCCGACCATGTAGACTTTTCTTATTCTGATAATAGAGTCTTTATTCTTCTGTCCGTTCAATCCTTTAGCTTGAGTTTTTCTTATACTAGGAGGTGTAGGACCATTGATTTATTTCATGTCCTTTTATCAGGCAAAAGTTGCAACGTATTTTTTTTTCGACATCTGATCTTCTTTTTAGCACGACTTATGTATTTCCTCCTGAAGGCAAGTTTTTTTCTCATGATTAGTCGGTTCTCCTCTAAGGGGTTTTCCCTTAATCTTAAGGTTTCAGCTGGAAATTTTCTTAGCAGTCTTTATATTCCCATCTGGTGATTCATCTACTACCCTTAGTCCTTTAATTATGAACTCTTCTATGCGTCCATGGTTTTTCCTTGAGTGGTGGACTTCACTTATAATCTTATTCCATTTATGTGCAGGATTGTCATAACCCTTTACTATTTCTTCAAAGGCAGTTCCAAAGGAATACGACTGGATGGTCCCTCTCTTTTGTCAAAATATATCCTCTCTCCTTGAGCTTTCTATTTCTGGAGCAAAGGTCGGGGCTAGTTTTGAACTGACCTGATTGATATTCCATTTCCATGAGTTATAGGATAAATCCCGTGTTTCCCTCTTAATGTCTTGTAAAGCTCGAAAGTGAAGGGTTTACTCTTCAAATAAGGGATGGCTATAATTTATTCGATAACTAGGACCTATATCCAAAGGTTCTGTTGATCCTTGAATTGATCTTTCCTTGCAAAATCTTTCATTTGCTTCGAGTATTGAATCATACCTTATCTTTCAATTGCATTCAAACGGACAATTAGTCTTATATTTAAAGTAAAACCTTTCCGGTTCAAAAATTGAAGTTAATGAGTCCTAAGAGAGTGCCCAGGTTAGATATGTGGCTGTTAACCTCAAGGTTGGAGGTTTGGGCCCTCATTCTAGTGCCAAAAATGTCAACCAAATTTATGGTTAACACCCTGAAAGATACTTCAATTCAATGATCACTGATTTTCTACCTAAACCTTTCAGTGTGGTTGGTAAAAGAGGTCTTCTACATAAAGAACTTTTGACTTTGAGGGATCTTTCAAGGTGTCATATAAAGCTTTCCTTTGTATTACATATGATTAATTACTGTCCTTATCCCTTTCAAGTTGACCTTTAGTGCTTCGGAAAGGTTTAGGATGATTGATCTTATTAGCGGTAGTATAAAAAGTAAGTCCTTGGATGACGTATATGGGCTTTCACCCTTACCGAAAATTTTAACTTACTATTCGAAGACTGGTTGGGATTTTTCGAAAGGTATGTGAATGTCTACTATTGGATTAAACTTTATTCTCCTGAATTCAGACTTTACTGAAAGGTTTGATCACTCCGGTAACAGCAGCGGAAGGTTTTGGTATTGTAAATATAGAAGGACCAACCAACTTAGTTGAAGAATCCAGCCCTAAAAACCAATGACTCTAAAGGGTTACCACTCATATTAATTTAGATCGGATGTAGTCTTCACCGGAAGGTTGGAGTAGAAAAATCGATGACTTATGAGGGTTGAAGTTACAACTTAATCAAATAAATTTCTGATCATGTCAGCCTTAACCTCTTTATTGAGTAAATCCTGAAAATATGAATCAATATAATGAAGAATTCAACTAGATAATTAGAGATTTAACAAAATGCGAAACTTCCCCTTTTATTATTCAATATTAGCTTTTACAAATCCCAAAATCCATTCTTGGTTAGGATTACAACAGATTTCCTATCATATTCTAAGAATGTGGCGGGAGAGAAAAAACCCTTCGAGGTAGCTGAAAGGTTTTCCTTACTTATGCTGCCATGAACCTTCCGGTCTAGTTGGAAGGTTGCTTCTTTGCTTGGTGTTGATTCATGATCACTGTTTCCCTTACAAACCATTTGGCATTGTTAAAAGACGTCTTGTATATTTCTCAACCTATTTGGAATCTTTGACTCTTCCTTCTCCTTTGAATTCCATAGATACTGGAGACGGAACCTTTCGACCTTTTGTAAGGTTTTTGGTTAGTGAACTTCAACGGTTGCATCCCTTCGGAAGTTTCGAGATGTTTGAGCTGTGCTCTTCTTTTTCTTGCTTGTCCAGTGGTCCTTAGTCCTAGCCGAAAGGTTAATTTTTAGTGTAACATCTTCATATTCTCGAATATGTGCATTTTGGCCGTTTATTTTTATCTCTCATGATCTAATGGCTAACATACCTTCGCTCTTCTCCTATAAATAGTTTTCTTTCTCCACCTTCATCTCTTTTACTAGCTCCTAAAAACAATCTTCCATTAGTTTTCTTTTTAAGAAACTCTTGATTTTTCAAAGATCTTTATTTGGTATTGATTCATTTATCATTAATATGTCGATTTTAATGTTAATCTGTTATTGTTATCCAATTTGGGCAAAACCAACCCCAATTTTAGGTTTTGTAATTCCTGTTGATAGTTTTCTTCAGATTTCTCTTCAAATCAATGTTTTGATTCAATTTTTACATACTTAAGTTGTTGTTATTGTTTGTTGGTTTCTAGTTTTATCATCCCAACATCACTTAGAAATTTTTCTCTGTTCACAACATGTCTGTTATCTTAACAGGGGAAAGCCTTGACTTACGCAATGCGTGATAGGTCAACATGCAAAAAATTATTCGTAATACTCAATAGTTTATCGATTGAAAAACAACTTTATTCATTATTGACATTCGATAACTACCTCACCACGCGATAGTTTGGTGCTCTGAAACCAAATTTCTTTATTATTGACATGCGACAGCTCGCCACGCATTAGCTTAATGCTGGAAAACCAAATTTATTAATTATTCAATTTAGGATAGATCATTTTGTTTTCCCTTACCCCGTGATAACTTACCTTGCTTTTTTAAACCTTTGATAGTTCAATATGTGATAGTTTTTGTAAGGAACCGATTCTTCGACTTTCGAAAATCGGCAATAATACGTCCACTGTATCAACTGCCGAGAAATCGAATGCCGAAAAACCAAACCCTTAGGGTTTAAGAAGAAGAGGTAGAAGAAGAAAGAAAGAAAGAAAAATGATAGAAACAATATTAGAATCTCACAATTGCAGCGGAATTACATATAATAGATAAATGAATAATATTTAAATCAAAAGAACTATATCAGTTATTATATTACATCACATTACACTACATTATCAGAGTTTACAACAACAAATAGCGGCAAAGAAATACTACATACTAATTGATACGCCACGCCATCCAGCTTGCCTCCAGATCTTTACAGCAACTCCTGAATTCCAGAATGACCTGATAACCTAACTCTAGGTTGCCCGTGTAGAAAATGATGGGCACACAGAGTTTAGAAAGGGAACAATAAACTCCAGGTCAGTCATGAGACTGGTGTGAGAACTTAAAACAGTTATTCTTTAAAAACAAACAAAGAAATATTTTAAAATAGATCGGCGATGCTTTTGGAAAATGAAACTACCATAAGGCCTCCCGCACACACACAATGCAAACGTAGAATCTAAGGAGATTTCTCCTTATGATAGTCAAACATGCTTGATACGCAAATTTCTTTGATATTATTACTATAAGTGCAAAGTGCAGGAAAACATTTCGAAAGTATAATATAAATCTTAGCCAACATAGGCATTTCGCACTATGTCTACTATAGCTACCATCTAAACAGTGGTGACCACCATAAGTAAATGGTAGGTTCTACAACTAAAACCATACAAGGTGCGTATTGGAGTTTGGATTTCCAACAAATGGTAAGGCCAAGAAACTTCCCATTGCCACATGGGTACGCCTCTGGAAGGACGCCCCGAGAACCTAACCGGATCTCTGTCAACACAAGGTCGGGTTACCTCTAGCTAGGTAACTACTGACACGAGTATGCCATCCCCGGTCGTAACCGACCTAAATCCCGGGATTCACCAACAACCACAAAGAAATAAATTTGCAGCAACCACATAGGTTAAGTATTTGGGCTCCATACCATAATACCACCTCTATCCAGAAGGAAATGTACATACCCTAAGGGGGCGCTATCCCCTAATAACCTTGCTGCATTCTTCCTGTTTTGACCATTTCCGGGGTGTGAGGTCCGACGAAGTCTCGTCCACAAAGCTACGCTTTTCATAAAATGCACGCTTTGATCAACAAATGATCAGCAGCACTCAGCATGCCAAGTTACCAAATTGGGAATATATCACTAGTAACCATCAACTACATAACCTCTGAGCTCGTATGTCTCAGAGAAGGGTGTTAAGCTAAGAGAATAAATTCTCCGCCACCAACAGAAATGTATTTGATAGAAACCAGCTTTACATCTCAAATTGTAATGTCAGACACACATCCATACAAGTCCGTTCCGGAATCGAACGGAACCGAAGGCACTTCCAAAGAAGCCCTTGCAAATCCGGATATTCACTAATCACGTCCGGAATTCCCATCACAAAGGGTGATAAAATCTTTATATCGAGGATTAGCCGATGTCGAGACATTCGACGGTAATCCTTCCGTTTTCGAAAATATTCGGTCTTCAACATCGGTCTTCAAATGCTATCCATTACGACATATCACTATTCGAAATTTGATTTATGACCCAAAGGTCCTCTCCCAGCTAAACTGAATAGCGAACGCTTATTTTTAAAATAAATGTAGCATTCAAATTCAAGCAAATCACAACAAATACCCATTTTAAAGGTAAATATTGATAGTCGGTTATTTAACTATCAAAGCAAACAACCAAATATTCAGCACCATAACAATCACTAGGCCCTTTTATTAATCTTCCATAAATTAAATAACTTGCCAAATATTCACTTCAATTTATCTTTAAAAATATATATTCTCTAAACCATTTCAATTTCTACATTGGAAAACATTTCCAAATACTTATTTAACAATAAGTAATTCACAAATCTATTTATTTTCAATACTTAAAAAATATTCAATATACTCAAAACACGATTAAGTATATATATTATTCTTTTAGGAAAATGTTCTCTTTAAACACATTTATTTGGGTCAAAACAAATGTTGTGTAAAACATCGTTACGACAACCCAAAATCAATAGCATAGGGATTCGAAAATACGATAGATATATAAATCTCAATACTATACAAAAACATTTCTTTTCGAAAATTATTTACTATAACAACAGTGTTATAGTCCATCTTTTCCTTATTTCTCGAAAACGTCTATTTCAACAATGAATGTTGAAATTTATGGTTTCGATCCTTAACACAATTTTAAAACAACTTCAAATCATTTTAATTCTATTTAAAAGATCATTTCCTAAAACATTTCTTTAATACATTATTCACTATCCAAAATCGTGAATATATCTCCTTTAATAAGCTTTCATATTTACTTATCAAATCCAATTGGTTTCGGATTTATAAAACAATGTTTATAAATTCACACGCACACACACACACACGTATATATATATTATAAAAACCTCAACTTATAAAATCCCTTAATTAACAAATTCTATTTATATCTCATTTAAATGCCAAAATCCAATTTATAAGTTAATTACTTATAAATCTTTTATTTTACAAAATCTATTCATTTTGTAACTTCACAATTTATAAATCTATAAATTTCATTCACTTATGAAATCCATTTATACTTCATTTTAACACTTATAAATACTCGTTTTAAAATTCCAATATATTAATTTATAAATATCAATTTTATAAATCTTTTATATAAACCGTTTATAATAATTTAAAAATCCCAATTTAAACCATTTTACAAATAAATCAACTACTTATTTTCCGTTTATATTTCACAAAAATTATAATTTTTATAACATAAAAATTATAACGTTTATTTATTTAAAATGAATCAATTCCAAAATTCAATAAAATGTATACTTTCAAAAATCACTTGAAAATCCTTTTAAATTCAAAATCGTTACTCTAACATTTTTAAAACTCCAAAAATAGACCCAATGCTGCAACAGCACCAATACATCAACCACGGCATCCAAACATCATATATCAATATGATAACAGAATATATTGCAAATATCTGTAAATAAATCAATACTGTTGAGGAATCCAATTGGATCCCTCCAACCTGTTTCCCTGCATCCACAGATGTTAGCACAATACCAATCCTGTTTCAAGACGGAATATCACGGTATATGGGATTTATAAAAATATTATCCACTATTATGCGGCACAATAGGGTCTCGTCCGCTATATAATGCAGGAAATTCAACTCCAAGTACATATATAATACCAATTCCACTTCAAGATGGAATATCACGGTATATGTGTTTAATATAATAACCTCCGCTTAATATGCGGTGTATAGGGTCTATTTCAATACAACAGATAGCAATTTATCATTCAATCACATAATCAAGCTATTTTAAATCTAACTATTTAAAATTTAAATCGAAAAAAATTCGATTGAGTGAGAAGTTCTCACCTTGTTTCCAATAACAGTTTCAGCGTTTTATTTCGAGTAAAATTAAACGGCCGTTTAATTTTACCCAAAATTCACACTAGCTCAAATCAATCTCAATCCAGCTCCATCATGTAGTATTCGACAATACAAATCCAACGCAATTCGTTTAATGCGAAACGGACATCGTATGAAAAAGTTATAGCTTTTTAAAGTTAAAACAAATTATAACATAAATTAATTTACTATTTCTTTTTATATTTTATAACCTAGATTATCACAGCTGCACGTTTACTTGATGAAATCTCGGCCGCTGCCCTTTTCCTTCTCCCCTTCGTTCAAAGCCGTGCAACACTAACCCATAGTCGTGCAACACTAACCCATAGCCGCCGTTTGTCCTTGATTTTCGCGACCACCACGTTGACTTTGAAGACGATCAGATGCTAGCGCCTCGAAGCTCGAAGCAAGCTCCACCTTCGGCCGCAATTTGGCCAAGCTCTGCCCCCACTTCTCCTTGAAAATGTGAACGAACGTGTTGCGTTCGAATGCAAATTGCCGACCATCCACAGCCCCATTCACGATCATAGCCGTTGATATCCTAGATCTCGTGATGCTCTACAATGATGTAGCTAAAGTTTTTGCTAAAAGCTGATGGATTGTGAGAAAATGAAGGAGGAAGAAGATGCAATTTCGGCCATTGTTTTTAGAGGTGGCGGCCTGAAAAAAAATTAGGGTTTTAGTGAAAATTTTGAACTGTTGGTGGCCTTATATAGAAAATTACGCGACACTATTCACCCGAAATTTTTTCGTACTCCAAACGAAGCATGCCGCCTAGCGTTTACAATGTTTTACCCCTATTCCAAACGCAATGGAATATATGTTGGGAGCCAATTCGAAAGTATTTGAAAGATAGGTTTTCAAATCGACTATTTAAATTTAAAAATTCACTTAAACCGATTTCAGTGCGTTTTAGCTTGCCCCGGACAAACCGTAAATCCGATTGACACGAAATTTGAAATCTTACAATAATTTAACATTACGGATCTGATGAAACTAGTTTCGTCAAAATCCGAGACTGTTTGAAAAATGACTATTTTTACTCGTCAATTAAATATTAAAATATTCAATTTCCACAAATTTGTAGGATCGATTTCACCCTAGAGGGGGGTGAATAGGGTGATAGTGTAAATTATAAAAATTAATCGTGGAAGCTTATCAATTAATTTAAATTCAGATCACAGAATAGCAGCACAGATATAGCAGAATATAAATAACAGAACAGAACAACACAGAATTTACCCAGCTTCGGCAAAAACCTGCCTACGTGCTGCCCCCAAGGTTTCTACTAGAAATTAGATAGTCCCTCGCTTACACACGTAAACTCGCTATACCCGCTATTGACTAATCTAACTCTACGCTCAAAACCCTGACCACAACTCAACCACCGAGTTGCGAATTCCCAAACTACACACCGTAGTTTGTCCCCTAGTCACACGACTAGAAAATTAAAAACGGTTTAAAAGAAAATACAATTTAAAAACAAATTAAAATAACAAAACCCTATTTAAAAAACAAAGCCCAAATTAATAAACCAAAGGCCGGCCCCTTATTCTCTTCAACCCATTCCTTTTATTTTTATTTATTTTTTCTCGTTCGTGAAAAAATGGCCGCTCCTCAACTCAATTAGGGCTTTTGTTTGCTCCTTGCAATTCAAGCTAGGGTTGTGCAAATTGATGTTCGCCGCTTGATACAGTTTGATTGTATGCTTCGATGCTTTTTGCTTTGCCCACGGCTCTTCAATTTGGATCGAGTTCGATTCGTGATTTCGGTATGTATTTTATCCTTTTGCTTTTCTGATTTTGGCTTGTTCGAACTCTATCAATTGCCGATGATGATTTGTGGTAATTTATAGGATTTGAAATCCTATTTTTGCGTTCGTATATTCGTGTTTGAATTTGTCAATTTACTCTACCTCTGCCGTATGATTATGATCTAATGCTGTGACTTATTCAAATTCGTATAACTTATGCTCGATCCCCACGGCTTTGAATTGCCGTGCTCATCACGGTGTTGATTTTCTTTGACCATGTTGATTTCGTGAAAGATTTACTGCTGGCTTTGCTTCAGTATGCTTTGATTCAAACCAGACTTTTGTTGACTTGATCACAACTGATATTAGCTTGTGAATTTCTGATGGACTTATTAGTTCGACCCTTGTGTTCTTCATATCTTCATTTGATCAGTGTGTTTGAGTCTGCACTTGCATATGTATTACATTGTTGTAGTTTCCTTTCCATGAGTCACTTATGCTCGGGCTCACTGTTCGCTGAAGCATTCTGGTTTGATTCGAATTTGATATTTGAGCTTCAGTAGTTTCTGGTTGATCACTTGATTCACCTGTGCACATTGTTGCTTGGTTCTCTGACCTTGTTGCTTCATTGCTTACTGTCATTTGTTTCTTCGCTTGTGCATATTGTACTCGATACTGTTGCGTTGTTTTCTGGTCATTTGCACTTGCAGTTGGTTCATTTGTTAGCACTGGAACTAGCTTGTATCTGGAGTTGTTGTATTCATTCATACTGTGTATTGCATTGATGTTCATTTCATTGCATATGAATCTTGGTCAACTTGATGCTGTAGCTTGTTGTACTTTCCTGTAGCTCCATCTGTTGCAATCTTTGATGATTTATTGTAGTATGTTGGTCTGTCTTGTTTTTGGCCAGATTTTGTTGGTTCTGCATTGCATTCTCAGTGATCTCCATTTCACTTAGTTGCATTTCTGATCACTGCTGTGTCTTGTTTCACTAGTACCAGTGATGTTGCAACTGGTTTAATGTTTGTTTATATACACTTCATCACTTCAGCATTGTATTGTTTTTACTTCTGGCCTGTTGTAGTTTGATTGTGTGATGTTATACTTTGGTCTATTGGGCTGCATTCATGATGTAAGTGGTCTGTACTTGTGTACATCTGGTATGCTGCAGCTTGCATCTTTGTTGCATTTGAACTGGCTGTTGTCTTTGTTGTTGGGTTGCTGCACATATGAACTTGCATTCATTCGAGTTCAGTTTGCACTTGTTCATCATGTTGCTTGTTGTCTTCATTCATATTTGAGTTTCACTGCCACTTGTTATTCTGGTGTACATTGAGTACATCCATACTTTGTTTGTGTACTACTTTGGCTTCACTGTACATTATACTTGGCTTTGGTTCTGCACCATGTTGTAGCTGTACTGTCTTGAGCTCGACATTGTTGTTCACTTGCTTTGATGCATTCACATGCTGCCATACTTGTTCATGCTGCTGGACTTGATGCAGTTTGATTGTTTTGTAGTTGTTGATGTTCTTTGTAGTTTGTATCTGCATTTTGCATTGAGTCAGTGCTTCGCCATACTTGTTGTTGCAGTATTCATGTTGTTGTTGGTGGCAATCTTGTATGCTGCTGTTTGCATTTGGTCTTGATCATACTTGATGTCATGATTTTCCTGGTTTCACTTGTGTACATTTTCGAGTTGCACACTGCTGCTTGTACTTGTAGTCTTGGCCAGTTGACTGTTGCTTTGAGTTGTTCATTGCTTGGTCTCTGTTGCCTTGAATTTCTGGTTGGAGCTGTGCACACGAGTTGGCGAGGCAATGCACACGTGTATGAATGTACACGTGTGTATTGCAGCCACTTATGATTACCTGTCCCTGTAATATCTATGTGCACGACTTTGTGATGAATTCAAGTGTGAATGATGACGAACAACCCAAATAACTGAGGCAAACGATATTTTCAAAAATCGTATTTCATTTTATATTGCAAAAATATTTCTTTTTCAATTTTACTGCGTTAGTGAATATTTTTGCAGATTTCTCAGATGCTGGATTCAAACTGGCATGCAGTTGAAGACAAAATACGAGTGTGAGTGATATGTAGTGAGGTTATCAATGTAAAAATATTTGTGATGTAATCGTGATGTAATCAAAAATGTATATGTATAGTGAGAGCATGAATTTGTACTATTCAAGATTGTAATAAATATTTGTTTGAATAAAATTTCTGTTTGAATTCAAAATCTGTGTAACTTATTCTGTTCGAATTCAAATTCAAATTCTGTGTAATTTATTTTATTCAACAAATATTTATTTAATCTATGAAAAACAAAAAAGTACATTACCAAATACATTTAAATGAATATATATGTTTATTATCATCAAACAAAAACATATAAGCGCATATTCAACAAAATTAACTTTAAATTCAATTTTAAAAATTCTATAACATCATTCTAACTCCAATACGATTTAATACAACTTTACAAATCAAATTTAATCACATTAAACCCAATTTCCAATTATTTATGTAATTTCAAATATTAAATTATCGATTTAATTATCCAATTAAATCTAGATATTCGAAATAAAATTTATTCGACTTACAAATTTTACTTGTTAATATTAAAAATCAATTAAATATATGAATTTCAAATGATAGAAATTCTGGATCGTTACATACTTCCCCCCTTAAAAGAATTTCGTCCTAGAAATTACCAAGTAAGAAAAAGTTACAGAATCCATTAATTTTTTTTTCCCAAAAACAAATCGTTCCAACTTGATTTCAAATTCATTTAATTCCTTAACTTTTCCAAAATCCGATGGTTACACTTTTCTAGTTCAATTCCTACATTTTCATTTCAATTTAGAAATTGACTGTTATCGTTAATAAAAAAATTTCAAAAATTTTCAAAATTTTTTCTAATTCCCAAAATTTACGGAAAATTTTGGCAGAGTCTCCTTTGTACGGAGGAGCTTTTAAAATATCACAATAGATATAAATATATATACATCGACCCACACGGTCGAAAAATAGAAAACAGTTCATATTTCCTATTTTTATTGCGTAGGCGTACCTTTTTAGCATTTTTAAGCAAAGCAGTTATTTATTAGCATTTTAGCGTGACCAAATCCATCCAACTACAGCCTCCGTGCTTGTACTTACTCAATTTAAACATGTAAGTGACATGTATAGGAAATTCATTTACATTTCACTAATTTTCAACAGAAAACATATAGTTTTCATAAGCAATACAATTAAAATAATTCCCATAAGCAATTTATAAGGTTTCGATACAAATTTTAATTGCTTACAACTAATTCACATTAGTTCACTTTCAATTCAAATTCAAATTACATAGCTTTCCATTTATCAATTCAATTTCATTAACACTTAATGAATTATATACAATCAACTAACAATCATATAACAACCAAATCATAACCAACATAACCAAATTATTAAATTTACATTCAATTTGGTTTAACACTTTTAATTTCCAATTGGTTGATATTAAATTGACTTTTCTTTCAATTATTCAATTTTCTTCAACTTCATTAGCTTCTAATGAATTAACACTTACATTTATTATTTTATATCAACTCTTTTACATTCGATTAATTAATATTCAATTCGTTAGTTCAATTCAATTGCTAATCCATTTAACCACAAAAGTTGAATTTCATTACATAACTTAAGTTCATATTCATCACTTCACTTTATTATTATACTTCGATACAAAACCAACTTCATTCAATATCACTTAAGTTACATTCCATTTCAAACATCTGTTTATCACAACAAAACTTCAGTTTCCAATTTACTATAGTAGCAAATCCATCACACAAAAACTCGAAAATGATACTGATGATGCTGCAGTCATCACCTTTATTATTTTCCAGCAACAGTAGCGAATCTAGTGCTTTAAATTCTTCAAAAAATTTCCTTTTATTCATAAATCACATTTATAAATCTTTTTCTTATATAATTTCACTATTCCACTTCACTGACATAAGATTATTTCATAATTGTAAATCATATTAATTATAATTACATACTTAATAATTCATTTGCTTGTACAATTATTCTTTTATTTAGATTATTCAAACATCTTTTAATTAACTTATATATATATATATATATTCTTACATTTTCAACAATCAAACAATCAATTTATATACACTTTAATAATTTCTGAAAAATTATTTCCTTTATATATAAAATATAATCGAGATAAAATTATTTCATTTACCCAATTTAAAATGATACTACGTCGGTTTATCTCGTTTAAGAGTTTAGAAACCTCTATCGATAATATGGCGTCCCACATACCGACCAGAATTCACAAATAGCTCAACGGATAAGCAAACACAATATAAAACATTTTAATATTAACTAACAAACACGCGCTCGTATCTATGATTACACTCACACTCATTCTAGAGTACTACCGACTCTATCTCTAATGAGTAGCACCCAACAAAGCCAAGGTTGTCGCTTAACCAAATGCTCTAACACCACTTTGTAAGGAACCGATTCTTCGACTTTCGAAAATCGACATTAATACGTCCACTGTATCAACTGTCGAGAAATCGAATACCGAAAAACCGGACCCTTAGGGTTTAAGAAGAAGAGGTAGAAGAAGAAAGAAAGAAAGAAAAGCAACAGAAACAATATCAGAATCTCACAATCGCAGCGGAACAACATATAATAGATAAACGAATAATATTTAAATCAAAAGAACTATATCACTTATTACATTACATTACATTATCAGAGTTTACAACAACAAATAGCGGAAAAGAAATACTATATACTAATTGATACGCCACGCCATCCAGCTTGCCTCCAGATCTTTACAGCAACTCCTGAATTCCAGAATGACCTGATAACCTGACTCTAGGCCGCTCGTGTAGAAAATGATGGGCATTCAGAGTTTAGAAAGGGAACAATAAACTCCAGGTCAGTCATGGGACTGGTGTGAGAACTTAAACAGTTATTCTTTAAAAACAAACAAAGAAATATTTTAAAATAGATCCGCAATGCTTTTGGAAAATGAAACTACCATAAGGCCTCTCGCATACACACACAGTGCAAATGCAGAATCGGAGGAGATTTCTCCTTATGATAGTCAAACATGCTTGATACGCAAATTTCTTTGATATTATTACTATAAGTGCAAAGTCCAGGAAAACATTTCGAAAGTATAATATAAATCTTAGCCAACATAGGCATTTCGCACTATGCCTACTATAGCTACCATCTAAACAGTGGTGACCACCATAAGTAAATGGCAGGTTCTACAACTAAAACCGTACAAGGTGCGTATTGGAGTTTGGATTTCCAACAAATGGTCAGGCCAAGGAACTTCCCATTGCCACATGGGTATGCCTCTGGAAGGACGCCCCGAGAACCTAACCGGATCTTTGCCAACACAAGGCCGGGTTACCTCTAGCTAGGTAACTACTGACACGAGTATGTCATCCCCCGGTCGTAACCGACCTAAATCCCGGGATTCACCAACAACCACAAAGAAATAAATTTGCAGCAACCACATAGGTTAAGTATTTGGGCTCCATACCATAATACCACCTCTATCCAGAAGGAAATGTGCATACCCTAAGGGGGCGCTATCTCCTGATAACCTTGCTGCATTCTTTCTGTTTTGACCATTTTAGGGATGTGAGGTCCGACGAAGTCTCGTCCACAAAGCTGCGCTTTTCATAAAAGGCACGCTTTGATCAACAAATGATCGGCAGCACTCAGCATGCCACATTACCAAATTGGGAATATATCACTAGTAACCATCAACTACATAACCTCTGAGCTCGTACGTCTCAGAGAAGGGTGTTAAGCTAAGAGAATAAATTCTCCGCCAACAACAGAAATGTATTTGATAGAAACCAGCTTTACATCTCTAATTGTAATGTCAGACACATATCCATACAAGTCCGTTCCGGAATCGAACGGAACCGAAGGCACTTCCAAAGAAGCCTTTGCAAATCCGGATATTCACTAATCACGTTCGGAATTCCCATCACAAAGGGTAATAAAATCTCTATATCGGGGATCAGACGATGCAGAGACATTCGACGGTAATCCTTCCGTTTTCGAAAATATCTGGTCTTCACCACCGGTCTTCAAATGCTATCCATTAGGACATATCACTATTCGAAATGGGATTTATGACCCAAAGGTCCTCTCCCGGTTAAACTGAATAACGAGCGCTTATTTTTAAAATAAGTGTAGCATTCAAATTCAAGCAAATCACAACAAATACCCATTTTAAAGGTAAATATTGATAGTCGGTTATTTAACTATCAAAGCAAACAACCAAATATTCAGCACCATAACAATCACTAGGCCCTTTTATTAATCTTCCATAAATTAAATAACTTGCCAAATATTCACTTCAAGTTATCTTTAAAAATATATATTCTCTAAACCATTTCAATTTCTATATTGGAAAACATTTCCAAATACTTATTTAACAATAAGTAATTCACAAATCTATTTATTTTCAATACTTAGAAAATATTCAATATACTTAAAATACGATTAAGTATATATTTTATTCTTTTAGGAAAACGTTCTCTTTAAACACATTTATTTGGGTCAAAACGAATGTTGCGTAAAACATCGTTACGACAACCCAAAATCAATAGCATAGGGATTCGAAAATACGATAGATATATAAATCCCAATACTATACAAAAACATTTCCTTTCGAAAATCATTTACCATAACAACAGGGTTATAGTCCATCTTTTCCTTATTTCTCCAAAACGTCTATTTCAACAATGAATGTTGAAATCTATAGTTTCGATCCTTAACACAATTTTAAAACAACTTCAAATCGTTTTAATTCTATGTAAAAGATCACTTCCTAAAACATTTCTTTAATATATTATTCACTGTCCAAAATCGTGAATATATCTCCTTTAATAAGCTTTCATATTTACTTATCAAATTCAATTGGTTTCGGATTTATAAAACAACGTTTATAAATTCACACATATGTGTGTGTGTGTGTGTGTGTGTGTGTGTGTATTATAAAAACCTCAACTTATAAAATCCCTTAATTAACAAATTCTATGTATATCTCATTTAAATGCCAAAATCCAATTTATAAGTTAATTACTTATAAATCTTTTATTTTACAAAATCTATTCATTTTATAACTTCATAATTTATAAATCTATAAATTTCATTCACTTATGAAATCCATTTATACTTCATTTTAACACTTATAAAAACTCGTTTTAAAATTCCAATATTTTAATTTATAAATATCAATTTTATAAATCTTTTATATAAACCGTTTATAATAATTTAAAAATCCCAATTTAAACCATTTTACAAATAAATCAACCACTTATTTCAAAAATCACATTTCGGTTATATTTCACAAAAATCATAATTTTTATAACATAAAAATTATAACGTTTATTTATTTAAAACGAATCAATTCTAAAATTCAATAAAATGTATACTTTCAAAAATCACTTGAAAATCCTTTTAAATTCGAAATCGTTACTTTAACATTTTTATAACCCCGAAAATATGCCCAATGCTGCAACAACACCAATACATCAACCACGGCATCCAAACATCATATATCAATATGATAACAGAATATATCGCAAATATCTGTAAATAAGTCAATACTGTTGAGGAATCCAGTTGGATCCCTCCAACCTGTTTCCCTGCATCCACAGATGTTAGCACAATACCAATCCCGTTTCAAGACGAAATATCGCGGTATATGGGATTTATAAAAATATTTATCCACTATTATGCAGCGCAATAGGGTCTCATCCGCTATATAATGCGGGAAAATCAACTCCAAGTACATATATAATACCAATTCCACTTCAAGGTAGAATATCGCGGTATATGTGTTTGATATAATAACCTCCGCTTAATATGCGGTGTATATGGTCTATTTCAATGCAACAGATAGCAATTTATCATTCAATCACACAATCAAGCAATTTTAAATCAAACTATTTAAAATTTAAATCGAAACAAATTCGATTGAGTGAGAAGTTCTCACCTTGTTTCCAATAACAGTTTCAGCGTTTTATTTCGAATAAAATTAAATGACCTTTAATTTTACCCAAAATTCACACTAGCTCAAATTAATCCCAATCCAGCTCCATCACGTAGTATTCGATAATACGAATCCAACGCAATTCGTTTCGTGCAAATCAGACCTCGTATGAAAAAATCATAGTTTTTTAAAGTTTGAACGAATTATAACATAAATTAATTTACTATTTCTTTTTATATTTTATAACCTAGATTATCACAGCCGCACGTTTACTTGATGAAATCTCAGCCGTTGCCCTTTTCCTTCTCCCCTTCATTCAAAGTCGTGCAACATTAACCCATAGCCGCCGTTTGTCCTTGATTTTCGCGACCACCACGTCGACTTTGAAGACGATCAGATGCTAGCACCTCGAAGCTCAAAGAAAGCGCCACCTTTGGCCGCAATTTGGCCAAGCTCGCCCCCCCTCCCCCCCCTTCTCCTTGAAAATGTGAATGAACATGTTGCATTCGAATGCAAATTGCCGACCATCCACGGCCCCATTTACGATCGTAGCCGTTGATATCCTTGATCTTGTGATGCTCTACAATAATGTAGTTAAAAGTTTTTGCTAAAAGCTGATGGATTGTGAGAAAATGGAGGAGGAAGAAGATGCAATTTCGGCCATTGTTTTTAGAGGTGGCGGCCTGAAAACAAATTAGGGTTTTTGTGAAAATTGTGAACTGTTGGTGGCCTTATATAGAAAATTATGCGACACTATTCATCCGAAATTTTTCCGAACTCCAAACGAAGCGTGCTGCCTGGCATTTATAACGTTTTACCCCTATTCCGAACGCAATGGAATATATATCGGAAGCCAATTCGTAATTATTTGAAAGATAGGTTTTCAAATCGATTATTTAAATTTAAAAATTCACTTAAACCGATTTCAGTGCGTTTTAGCTTGCCCCGGACAAACCGCAAATCCGATTGACACGAAATTTGAAATCATATAATAATTTAACATTACGGATCCGATGAAACTAGTTTCATCGAAATCCGAAACTGTTTGAAAAATGACTATTTTTACTAGTCAATTAAATATTAAAATATTCAATTTCCACAAATTAACTTTAAATTCAATTTTAAAAATTCTATAACATTATTCTAACTCCAATATGATTTAATACAACTTTACAAATCAAATTTAATCACATTTAACCCAATTTCCAATTATTTCTGTAATTTCAAATATTAAATTATCGATTTAATTATCCAATTAAATCTAGATATTCGAAAAAAATTTATTCGACTTACAAATTTTATTGTTAATATTAAAAATCAATTAAATATACGAATTTCAAATGACAGAAATTCTGGGTCGTTACAGTTTTTTTAATAAAAAAAATCAATGTGCAATAGGTTTAACTTGTTCAATAAACGGTATTCACTACATTGTATTTAATTCTCGATAGCTTACCATGCGAGAGCTTATTTATTTTATTAATCTACTTTACTTATAACTGATTAGTATGTGGTAGCCCATACCGCTGCCATGCGATAGCTTTGGTTTTGTTTAATACGAAATGTTTTTTCTCACTTTATTACTTGAAAATTTCCTATTTCAATAGAATTGTAGCTTTTAGTTTAAGCTTTTTATGTCTTGTTATTGAAATCTTATTTCCCCTACTTAAAGTTTTATTATCCCTAAATATCATCACAAATACTATGGCTAGGAATAATAATAAACTTCTCAAAAGGTTGGCTAAATTCCCTAAGTTCAAGAATCCTCTATAAGAAAAGCTTAACAATTCTTACCTGTTCTATTTCACAAAACAAGAAGATGTCGATTATGTATTACAATATTTTGATATATCAGGAATCGAAAATAGGGTTCCAGGTCCCAATGATCGAATGGATACCCCTTTAGAAGGTTTTTTTGCTTTCACTCCCCTTTATGCTTTTCACCATTGCTACCCACCTTTTAACCCCATCATATCCAGTGTTTTATCTTTCCTCAAAACTTCTCCTATCAAATTTAACCTTATCCTATAGTTATGTAAAAACCATATATATATATATATATATATATATATATATATATATATATATATATTGTTTAGGGAGCTCGAATTGGAAGACTTGTCCCCATCCATTTTATATTCTCTAGTTACCTTTCAAAAGATGAAGAACCAACCTGTGCAATTAATGTCTCGCTATTACTCCGCTATAACCCTGCTATATCTCATAACGGATTTCTACCGCTATGATTTTTCTATATAGCCCCAAATATAGCCTTTCCGCTTTAAGCCCCGCTATTTCTGCTATATCCCATTATTCCCGCTATTTCTGTTATATCTTCTTTTAAAGAAATGAATTGAAAAATGACTTTATACATAATAAGTAGTGAAATTAATTTATTTAATTCAATTTTAAATATATTTTGAGAAATGTAAATACTCTAGTATTCTGCTAATTCAATTATGTTATATAACAGTTTTAAGTTTATTCACAGTATATTCGCACATGTTTTTATTTATTATTTATGTATTAATTATAATTCAATTGAATGTTAATTTTTCATTTAATCACCATTTATATATTTTTAAAAACATTAAGTACGAGTTTTATATGCTATTTTAGAGTCATCCGCTATATTCTCGCTGTATCCCCGCTATGACTTTTTGCACCTCTGCCGCATTGAATCTGTCGAGAGCTTTAATTGCATAGGAACCAACCAAAGGCTTTATATACTATACCTGCCCTATTGGTGCTAGAGTGATTTATGAATTTGTTGAAAGACCTAGGGACTGGAGCCACTAATTCTTTTATGTAAGATGTTTTTTCCTAGAAATTACTGGAAGATTTTCCAATAGTTATAAGTTGTTTTACGTTAACTTCTTTCATTTGATCACTGTTTATACTAGCTTCACTAATTTCTGTTATTTCATTGTTGGTCAATACTGTTAGTTATCGACTCGAAGGGCATTGAACCTATGGTTCGAGCCAAGATTAACCGAATTGGGGATGACCTAAGTTCTCTAGGAGACTCTTGGGACTTCTTACTGAAGTAAAATTTAGGATGTATTCCTTAATCCAACCACCTCACAGAGTTTTTGGCGAACCTTTGACGATGAAGAAGAAAAGATTTGGTCCATCAACTCTTGTTGTTTTCAAGCTTGATGTTTTTACCATAAATTTACCTGTACAACATCTAGCCTCCTACAGCCCTGGATATTCCATAGGTTCTACCTTTTTCCTTTTATTTTCATATCGAAGGAGATAGATTTTTTCCTAATACTGCCACATAATAGACGTGCAACTGTTTGGCGCAGCCGCTTTGCCTTCAGGTAATGATCCTTTCGGTTTGCCTACTTCTTCAAAGGCTATAGGGAAGTCACCACTCTCTAATGCTACTTTTTCATCTCTTGTCTCTTACGTGGAAGATATTTTGGCATCAGGTAAGGAACAGAAGTAGAAAAGTTCTAGCAATGTGACTACTTCCTCTGAGCTTCCCTTCAAAAAGTATAAGGAGGTCGACCCGTTATGTCTTTGCATTTAACCCTAACGTCTGGCACCGACACTACTATAGTCACCATTTCTGTTTAACGCCATGTTATCGAGGTTACCGGCTCCCCTCTTCGTGACTCTTTACCTTTCCTTCAATAAGCTTGGAGGCTTAATTCTCCTTCTTTCGAGCATGTTCCTCCTCCTCATTCTAAGACGAAAATTCCTTGTGTCTCAAGCTTTGAGGAGTTATTAACAAGCACTATCTATTCTTCTACCACCATTTTTCTAAGCTTCTCGGTAACTTCTTCTTTACCTCCAAGGAAACTCTCACTTACTTTTTACATCATCTCATCTTGGTATGGTTTCTCTCCTTCTTTTTTCTTTGACGTGTTATAAGTTTAATCATTCTAGTACTAACTCTATGTCATGACTCACCTTGGATTGGAATTTGGAAGGCACTTATTTAATTTCTAGCAATTGTCCTCAATTTCTTCTTAGAATATTTCCTTGTTACAGGAACTGAACTTTTTACTTTATGAGAAGATACCTACTCTTGAGGTTTAACTTCGTGGCCTCCAATCCAATAGTGAATCACTATCTACTGAAAAAACTATAGCTATGACCCTTTTGGACATAGAAAGGAAAACTTCCCAAGAATTAGAGGACAAGGTGAAAGCTTTGGAGAATACACTCATTTAGACTTGACTGGAATTTTTGATCGTAAAGTGACCTCAGCTCGGGTCTCTGCATTGAAAAAAGATTAAGGTAAGATAGATCATATATTGGTAAACTAACGTCATCCTTGCACGCCGTCAAATCCAAAGTCTTTTTCTTCTTAAACAATGTTCTCCTCTGGTGGAAGGATCAGAGTTTTGAGGCTATCATATTCACTGCTTATCAGGATAACACTTATCAATGCTTGGATATGGACTTCCCTTCACTTCATGCTATAGGAATAAATTATAAATGAAAATTTGATATTCTCCTAAATCGCATCCCAAAGGATTATTCTTATTTTGAGGATGGGGCTCTTATCTATCCTACTAAATTTCTAAGCCTTGAAGATCTCCCATTAGATGACAACAACAAAGTATTATGGAGTGACGGGGAAGATTAGTATGATGATGACAATGATGACGACAACGATAATAGGAACAATAGTGCGGGTGACTTAGCCCAAGATAACTTGCTCAAAAAGGATGGAGATGATGACTGGAATCAAAATGGGTTAGGAGCCCCTCAAGATCCAAGTCGCCCATCTGATATCCCTTCTTCTATTGCTGAAAAGGTTTGATAAAGCTCCCCCTCCTACAATCCAACTGGGAATCAACGCCTCGTGAGCCAAGCAGATTACATCAATCTCCTTTTGAAGCTCCTTAAGTTCAATCTTTCAGGCCAAGTATTACAGTGACTCCTTCATATGTAATCTCTTCACCCAGTCATTGTTCCTTAGTTTATTTTGCATTATAGCTGATAGTTCTTAATATAACTTCATTATCGATGTAGAAGGTGTAACGATCCGAAATTTTCGACCCCTAAAATTCGACACTAATACGTTCATGGTAGAAGTGCCGAGCAATCGAACGCCGAAAATTCCAGATTGTTAGGGTAAAGAAGAAAAAGAGGTAGAAGAAGAAACATAAAAAAACAAAAGCACAGAATCTCACAATCGCAGCGGAACAAAATATAATATCAAATAATAGCATTTACATAAAGAAAGCTCTAAATGTCAATTTACATACAATATAACAGAGTACAATCATTCATAATAATCTGTACAGTTGTAGTTAACTGTCCCTAAATGCAGACTACACAGTCTCAAATACACAGTGGAATAATCAAAACGTCTCTACCATCCAGCTCGCCTCTTGAGCTCCAGAACGTCCTAAACTGAAAATCTATAATAATCGGTCTGACCCGAGCATTACAATAAAGTAACACCCGAGTTAGGCTGGAAACCAGCGTGAGTAAACCCATAAAACTTGAAATACTAAGTTATAAAATTTATTTTAAAACCAGGGTAACTCATACCTCACTATGAGTTCTTATCTTGTTATAATCAAATACTTATTTCACAAAATTATATCTAAGTATCGTTACTCGGTTCAAATGGTCAGGTTTACTTAATTTATTCCATTCCAGCCTATTTGATTTTACAAACCAAATTTATAAAGAATTATAGTAGTTACTAATCGAAGTGGTTTCGGATATCGCTGATATTCGACTCCAATCTCTTCGAATTCAATGCCATCCTTTAAGCCATTTAAATTCAGAATGTCATATTCACACAGAAATTCAACAGAGATAACCTTTCAAATAAATGTCTCACATTTATTAACAGTTTAATCCAGACATTTCATATCACAGATCATCACAAATTATCGAACTAGAGACATTAAGCAATCTAAAGTATTCAATTCAAATTAAACATTCAGGGAAGATTAATTGTCACACAATTTCTAAAATAAATTGATTTAAATACTTATAAATCCTGCTTAATTATCATTAATTAATTACAAGCCATTTTATTTTATTTAAATAACTGTTTGGAATTAATTAATTATCCTTTACAAATACTTAAGACCTAAATTAAATAAAAGTTTAAAACATTGTCTTAACCATTTACTTAATTATACTATTTAATTTCACTTTAATAAACTCAAGAATTAACTTAAATAATGGCATAAAACTTAATTATCCAAGCTTAATAAATTTAAGCTAAAATAAATTAATTATATAACCTTTAACTAAATAATATTAAGGAAACATTTTAAAGAATTGGTGAGAAAATTTTGTTTGGAAGAACATGTTTCTTCTTGAAACTTGTTAATACACTTTTCTTTAAAACTTGTTAATTTATCTTTTATCATTTTATTAAAATAACCGGCCCACGAAAATTAATCGGCCCAAGCCCAAACCTACCCACTAAAACTTCCCCTTCCTCCCATTTTTCTTTCTTTGTATTTTTTTATTTATTTTAAAAAAACTTTGTTTTTTATTTACCCTTAAAAAACTGCTACTACACTAGTAACTTGTGTTAAACCCGATGCCTTCCCCTATTCCTTCCGAGCCTTACCCGATACCTTCCCTCTCCTCTACCTTCTCTTCTTTCTTCCTCTTCTTTATTCCTACAGCAAACCAAACCTCACTGATATCCAGTGCTCTGTGCATGTGCACACGACGTCGGAGCCGTGCCAAACTTCGCCAACAACATCACCAAGTCGTCGATGATCCCCTCCACCACTTCGACCACCCAGAAACCCACGACGACCCAAAAATCAAAATCGAGCCAATCTGCCCCTACCCAGAAACAGACCATCACCCACATCAACCTTGCGCCGCCGCTGTTGGCCACCGGAGACCTCTCCACCTTGCTTGGAGCTGCACCTACCTACTATCCTCCTTTTCCACCTCCTCCGGCCCACCTCGACGTCACCACACCATCGCACTCGAGCAGAAACCCACATTGACCAAACACACACTTAAACCCTACTTCATCACCGCCATGCCACCAAGGTGGCCTAAAAATCACGCCACCATTTTTCCCTTGCTTCTCCTCCCCGCGCCACCTTCTGACCAAAACCCGACCCCAGAAACACTCGCGGTTGCCAGAAAACACCCAAAACCTGGTATTCGTACAACTCATAACTACCCCTAAAATCATAACTTAAAAATTACAAAAGTCATACCAAAAATCCTAATTTTCCAAGTCGAATCCAACCATATAAGTGAAACATAATATTATGAAGGGCGAATTTTTGAGATACTTTGTTTTTTTTACTGTAAATTCATTCCACCTGTTAATTTCTTGATAACTTCCTTTGAAACCATTTTTAAAAATAGTAAATTATCAACACAAACAATTTTTCTTTAGATATCATAACCTATAATTGCTTTATTGAAGAGAAATTGAATTTTGAAAGCTATTTGGGTCTGTTAGCCAAGGGTAGAGGACATAACAGACATGCATAGATATATATGCACAGAAATCTCAACATATATACCAGGCAAACCACTTTTTTCATGCACACAAGACATTTTTGAATTAATATTACCATCAATTATCACATGCACAGGACAATCAAGGAGACTTAGCTTTTTAAAGATAATGTTTACTCACCTTTATAATGTTTGAACAGAGAACAGAGAATGGTTTTGAAACTGGAAGTTGTAACTTGATCTTAATCTATTGCTTTGCTTGACTTTGAATTTAAATCTTGATTTGCTTCAGTTGAAACTTGAAGTGGTTTATTTGTTTTTCCTTTATTATTTATTTTTTTCCTGGTTTTTAGTTTGATTTAAAGAAAGTGAAAGAAAAGAGAAAATGGGATATATGTATATATAAGTATATATAAAACAAATAAATTTGACACTTGTATTAGTATGTGCCTCTCAAGCCTACAAATGTCCATATACATTTATTTTATATTTTAATATTACATTTTATATTTTTATTTATACATTTTCTTTTTACTTATTTGATGTAATTTCAAAAGAAATAATATAACCCTATTTATTTACTCTTATTTCACTTTTAACTTAAGTTATTACCACTTTAATCAATAACTAAATATATATATATATAGTAGTGTTTAAACTGTAGTGTTTTAAATCTAAATTATTTTTAAGATATTTATTTTGAATTTTAAATCATATTTTTATTCACAAACCAAATATATATGAATAATAGTAAAATATCTAGCATATTTTATTTGCTTTGAAATGATAAGATTTGCAAATTTAAATAATTATATTAGAAGATTATCGAATTAATATTGCCAAAATCCCGGGTCATCATATTCCTCCCCTCTTAAAATAATTTCATCCTCGAAATTTTAAAGCAAAAGATAATCAAAAGCTTTTAAGTTCTAAAGTTTTAAAACATTTTAAAATATACATAATATTACAAAAATATCTTTATAAAAATACTTTTTACAACTCGATGTTTCAACAAGTCCATTCTTGTTCTCACAGAAATTCGGTCATACGTTGATCAGGTGTAGGATTGAAAATCTATAAGTACTTAGCAGACCCGTTTTCAACATCCAGTGAAAATACTAAGATAACATTTTATGAAAAGGTAGAAAACATTTTTGGTGAGAATGCTCTGGAAATCATCACCCACTCCACGGTCGCAGTTAGCCCGATGATTACAGTGCCATCCCAGCGAAATCCATAGAAAACTGTAGGCCTCCGCGCTCCTCCATTACACCATGGAACCGCCATAGATCACAGCTACATCCAGGGTTACGTTGTCCTCGCGGAAAAAAACATGTAACAGTAGGCATCAACGCCCTCGAATTTCGCTACCAAATGAAACTTCACCACACAGACCACATAGATCATAGACTACATCAGCCGAGTCCCAATGTAGCCTGTTGGCACTCACTGCTACATGACTTTTGCTATGTCTTCATAGATCGCAGTCTACCAATGTTACGTCGTTCTCCCAGCGAAATCAAACGTAGACCTTAGGCAATCACTGCCCCTCGACTTACGCTATGGAGCGTAGTAGATCGCAGTTACATCGAGTTACACTGTCATCACAGCATAACCCTAATGCCTCTATAAGCATCAGCGCCCTCGACTTTCGCTACCCAAACCACAATCCTCAGGAACTTCAGTTAGTCCGGACATCCTCTGGGGTCAAAATTTAGAACCCCCCTTAGGGCTCAAGGTAAAACCACCCTGTGGATCTTCTACTAAGTTTCAACTCTAAATGGGAGCGCCTTTTTTCCCACAGCATTCTCAAAACATTTTATACTATACACATATAGTATCTTTCAAAACATACTCTTCATATGTGTCACATATAAATCCCATTTACACAAAATCGATATCTCAAAATTGATAGTTTCTAAACTTGGCTTTCCAAATTCCCAAAATTTATTATTTTTTTTTTCAAAAATAAAAAGCCTTTCAAAATCAATGGGTTCCAAAAACTTTTTCCCAATTCCATAAAATCATTTATATATATAGACATATAAGTTTATTCTTCTATTTAGAACAAAACACTTTGGATCACATCTTACTTACATAAATTCCTTTTTATACTTCAAATATTTTTCAAAGATCTTTTCTTTTTAAAATTCTTCAATATCTATTTTATTCAAGCACATACGATGTACATATGTCATCCGTACGCAATATCATATCTGATCGCTCACTCGATCACATAATTTCACTTCTGAACTAGTATCGTCCACCCGACTTCTTAGTGCAGAATCAGATCTGGTTTCTTGATCAGAAACCGTCATTCTCCTTGCATAGCCATAAATATGATAGAGAATTTCCAGAATCAATCAAAAATCCATATCCAGGGTTCACCATCGAAAATCAAGTGAAAAATCCCAACTCGGATCAATATACTATATCGAAATTCTGTGCTTGAATCTGGAACAATCGTTATGCGAATAGAATAATATACATACATCCCATGTATTTATCTTTATTGATTATTAGTGTTAGCACCAAAATTGGTCATTAACACCCTTGAGTAGAGTTATGTAGAGAGATTAATGAAGAGAGTAAATTAGGACTAAAAAATAGTGTAATTCAATGAAAAAGAATAACAAAAACGAGAACACCGGATTTATAATGGTTCGGCGTAACTGCCTACATCCACTTTGAGTTTAATCTTTATTGCTTTCTCAATTACTTGAATACAGATACAATCCGTAAATCAATCACTTGGATACCAGTTTGAATTAAAAAGCGGAGAGTATAAGAAATGGCAGAGTCTCCCCAGTGTTCCCGGAAAAAAGGGTCCATTTCACCGTGCCCCTGTCCCTCTATTTATAGAAGAAGGTGGGTTGGACTTTCCTGGTGGGCCTGGTAGCTGAATAGCTCGGTCCAAATAGAGTAAACGGCCCAAAGGGAGTAAGCTCTGTGTACCGAACCAGGGAGGCCGAACGGTAAGATGCCGAGCCAAGGCAATGGCGCCGAACGATGCTCTCATGCCGAACGAAGCTGGAGTGCCGAGCGATCCAAGGTTTCCGAACCAAGCTGGATGCTGAACAATCGAGGTTCGCCGAACGTACCCTTTAGCCGAACGATACCCTTTAGCCGAAGGATGTTCCTAGGTCGAACGAAGCTGGAATGCCGAGCGATCCAAGGTTGCCGAACCAAGATGGATGCCAAACAATCGAGGTTCGCCGAACGTACCCTTTAGCCGAAGGATGTTCCTAGGTCGAACGAAGCTGGAATGCCGAACGTTCTTCTAAGGCCGAGCATTCTTCTGATGCCGAGCGAAGCTTGCCGAGCGACGTGCGCGTAACCATTCTCGCTGAACCATGCCTAAATGCCAAACATGTTGTCCTCATCAAACCCGTATGCCTCCAGGCTCTTCGTGGTCATAATCTTGTCTAGTGCTGATAATAGTGTCTTCAACTGTCGTTTTGTAACCGGGCCAAGATGCCGGTTAACATTTTCCCCCCAAAGCGTGTCGTGTGAAGCAACACAACACGCTTTGAATCAGCGAGTATTCCTTGTCTTCAGAAAGAAATCCATCATGTTTCTTTAATAGTCATTATCCTTCGACTTTATCCTCCCAAGCTGTCATATCCTTCTTTGGCCGTCTTGACGCTTGGTTGATTCCCAATATTATAAATTCAGGGTTGTAGTTCATCAGTGACCACTCATGTCTGATTCTACAGAGCTAGCAAGCTTCGGCTATCTGATCTAGTATTTTCTCAATAACCCTTAGTGAGAATCTAATTTCTGTTGATTTCAAGAAGTCGGACTTGATCGGATATACACATGCACGTGTGGGTACATGTTCTTTCCATTGGCTCTCGAATGCGTTTTATATGCTCATAAGTCGTCGCCAACTCCGTCCAGTTTAATTGCAATTCAATTGCGATTCCTTGTTTGTATTTTCTGTGAAATAAGGGTTGCAATCAGCCACTTGAGGAGTTTTCCAAACCCCTCTTCAGTAAAAACTCTATGATTTTGTTCACAGCTTCAACCTTTAGGATTGGTAAGAAGAGGACGTCAATGCCCCCAAGTGGGAAACGGCCGTGGACTAGCCATTTGAGTAATTTCCATCGGTGGGGTTCCTGGATTTTTGCAAACATCTTGCACTTTTCGCATTGTCTAGCATGATCGACCGTATCTAGATTGATAGTTGGCCAGTAATACCTGTAGCAAAGTATCTTCTTTATCATGGTTTTCCCCCTGATGCTATTACCGCATTCCTCTTCATAGAATTTGCTCAAGATATCATCATGGGCGATGCGCCGAAGCATGGGGATGGATAAACTCCTTTTGACAAACGACTTATTCTTAGATGATTTGGTATGAAGATTTGAGGAGGATCTGTCGTTTTCCATTCCTCCGTTCAGTAAAAATTCCTCATTGTAGATAGTCTTTGATGGGAGTCAACCATGACACCTTTTCATTTTGTTCGCTGAGGTGTGTAATGATGTAATACGTGAAGTCGGTTAGTGGCCCTTGGACTTGGTCGAGATAAGGAGCAAGACAATGCCCCCTAGCAAGATCAACTTCCTTAAATTTGTATACTACCAATCAAGAATCACAAAAGATATGTAAAGTTTTCACTTCAAATCCTCTAGCAAGTTTGAGGCTGGCAGCCAAGGCTTCATACTAAGCATCGTTGTTTGTTATAGGTAAATCGAGTTTCAGGACGTAGCAGATTGATCGTTCCTCAGGAGTTATTATCATGACTCCTATGCCATAACACTGATCATTGGATGCTCCATCCGCGTACATTTTCCATCTTATGGTTGGTTCTCTGCTACTCTTCGAGTAGTGTTCTGAGGTAGTGAATTTGGGTGTGAGGTCTGCTGATTTCCGTCCTTAGATAGCCCTTCGAGGGAAATAGGTGATATCGAATTAACTTAGTTTGATATTTTATTTAAGTAGTCTTTCAGACGTCTCAGGTCATTGTATGCCCTGTCGCAACGGTTGGTAGGCATAGACGTTGATGGATTGAGCCTAAAAGTAAGAGTGGAGCTTTCATGATGAAACCAATAGATATTATGCTAGCTTTTGTAGCTTCGGGTTGATATCCAATGCATGGCTCGCGATAGTTAATGAAATCACATATGCTTGTCAGAATGGGTCCAAGGGAACATATCATCATTTATTCAGAAAATCCAACTAATTCTTTTATCATCACTACACTGAGTTGTGATCCGATATTCAGCACCCGGAAAGGGTCGCCATGGCTGAGTGTAATGTCGACCGTCACCTTAGCAGGTGCCATCCCAGATTCTTTGAGTATAGATGTAATTATTTTGCATAACATTCAATGTGAAATATGGTTGGGACGACCAGTAATGATGGTTGCTCTAGTCGAACCCTAGAGTCTTGTCATGAGTTTTTAAGTCTAATAGCGAAGGACTCTGAATGCTCTAATAGATTATCAACAAATGGCCAAAGATCAGGCTTAAAAGCGCATTGAAGGAAATGTCGAGTGGGGGTCAGCCTCGAGTGGCGTGCAACTGTATAGCTGGATCTTGCTATGAGTTTGAATTTGCTTGTGTATTCGAGTAACGCACTTTCTATTCAATGCATTCATGATTCTTTACCCGTCCTTCGGGTTGGAGTGAAAGTAAATTGCTCATGAGCTAAGGTGTCAATTCAATGATTCAATCTCTAGGCATCCTTTCGGTCGTCTCCTTGAGCAACTGTAAGCACTATATATAAGTTTTAATACTGAGCTATCGTAGCCAGTTTTAGGATGACCATGCGTCTTCTCCCATTCTCGGGTTGATAAATGTACTGCATGGACGGTTAAGTCTCGTCCTAGCTATGTTTATGTTTTCACCTAAGTTCCAAAGACATAGAGGTGATCGGTGAATGGTCGGTTCACATTCATCTTGCTCCTCGCTCGTGCCCCCAGGTCTGGGGCATATACCGATAAGTAGGAAGGCCAGCCACGCCCACTTTAGCTTTACTCTCTTTCCCGTTGAATCGTGGGATCATGTCAATCGATGGGAGACTAGGTCTCACCTATCTCGGATTTCATCGTGGTTTTTCATTCCAAGAGGAATACTTCGATGCCACGTCAGTTTCAGGGCGTAATTTGGACGGTGGATGGTCATCTACGTCCACTTTGGTTCATGCTCTGTAATCAGTTCTCGGGGTAAAGTTGGCTACAAATGTAGTCGGGTTATGCTCATCCAGTTTCATACTCCTCCTGGCGAATCGAATGAGGGTGCTGGAGAATTTTTGACCAAGTATTCATGGTTTACCCTCCTTTCCACACTCTGGAGGTTATAGTTTTTCAAGAAACATCCGAGTCACATTCGTATGTGCTTGGTGCGGATCGGTATTGACCCTCGATCTGAGGTATGATATAGTCGATTGCTTGTAGCTTTGGATGCCATTTCGATTGGTTTTGTATTGAGGCTTCCCTGCAGTTGTTGCTTCAAGTTATAAAGAACACCATGCTAGAGCTATAGTAAGCTGTCGTATTCAGCTTTTTAGTGATTTGTACCCATGCTCCCAGCATTTATTTGGCCAGGCCACTAGTTGGATGGTCGAACTCCATCCTTAGCGGGTTAATAATCCTTCGGTCGATTCCATGCCGAAGTTTGCGTAATAGAGAATGGTCGGAATCCACTCGTCTATTTATCGATGTTTATACACCACTCTGCATTCTGGTGACTTAGTGTTATTCTCCCCCCGGTTGATTCGCGCCCAATTTGTATTCATGCTTCGGTCCATGCTCCGGGGACTTAGAGATTTGTCGAACGGTTTATGCTTTAGTCCACAGTTCAAGACGCAGGGATTTTTGTCAACTCCTTTATACTCCAGTCCTCATTCCGGGATTTTAGAGTAATCTAGTCCGCTTCTGGGATTTGGAGATTCTTCTCAAGTCTTCTATAATCTAGTCCGTGCTCTGGGGACTGAGAGTACCGTAGTCCGCACTCTGGGGATGTAAAGGTTTTTTAAGCCGTTTATACTCTAGTCCGCACTCAGGGGACTTAGAGCACTCTAGTCCGCACTCCGGGGATGTAGAGGTTCTTAGGTCGTTTATACTCTAGTCCGCACTTAGGGGACTAGGAGCACTTTAGTCCGCACTCTGGAGACATAGAGGTTTCTGAGTCGTTTATACTCGAGTCCGCACTCTGGGGACTTAGGGTACTCCAGTCCGCACTCCAGGGATGTAGAGGTTCTTAGGTCGTTTATACTCTAGTCCGCACTCAGGGGACTAGGAGCACTTTAGTCCGCACTCTGGGGACATAGAGGTTTCTGAGTCGTTTATACTCGAGTCCACACTCTGGGGACTTAGAGTACTCCAGTCCGCACTCTGGGGACTTGGAGGTTTAAGTCGTTCATATTCTAGTCCGCACTCTGGGGACTTGGAGGTTTAAGTCGTTTATACTCTAGTCCGCACTCTGGGGACTTAGAGTACTCCCGTCCGTGCTCCGGGGATGTAAAGGTTCTTAGGTCGTTTATACTCTAGTCCACGCTCAGGGGACTTAGAGTACTCCCGTCTGCGCTCAGGTGATTGGAGCGCTTGATGAAGACAAGTCCGGAACCTCCTCCTATACCGACGGGGGTTATGAAGTAGAAATTACAGGCGCCTCTAATCACACATCCGAATTGAGCATGAAGGAGCGGCTCGAGAAAGAGAAGGTCAGGGTCAAGGTCGAGCCCCGAGTTGTGGACTTGGACGATCCTTTGAACAAGCCGTTGAAGGTCATCCTTCCTGGCGGGTCCAAGCCTATGGAAGTTCTCCGTACTTCTTCAGTTGCTACCCCTCTATCAAAGAAGAGTACCAAGGGTAAATGCTATGGAGAGGAGCCGTCCGAAAAGGAGTTGAAGAAGTACAAGAAGTGATTACTATCCTCATTCAACGAGAGTTAGTTTAAGTCATGTAATTATTTTCATCTATTTCCTTAGTCCTTGTAAATAGAATGTCGACTCTGAACTTTGGAGGGGTTGTAATAGGAACTCATTTCTCATTAAAGTTTAGTTCCTTTTTCCGTCTTACAAAAGACTCTTATTGTTCAGTTTTCTTTGTGATTGTGATGTTGATCCAAGCAGTTGTGAGTAACATAGACTTCTCGGTCCATCTTCATATAACTCGGAAACACTTCGGGAGTTGTTGAACTTCCATTCTGTGCTTCGAGCACTTAGAATACGTTCTAGCCCGTATGTCAGGGATTTGACAAATTCAAGTCATCTGTGTCATAGTTCATATTCAGGGAACTAGGAGATCCAAATTGCTTATATTCGAGTCCGCACTCTGGGTGTGATGACCCGCAAATCCGTACTCCTTGAATATACACTAATCTCCATAGATTAACTCAAGATGAACAGAAATACGAATTATCAATGTTTAAGAAAAAGAAGAAAAGACAGAAGAAGAGAGAAAAGACAAAAAATAGATAGAAAAGAAAATAGAACATAGAACGGAACAGAAAACAACAGAACAACATCAGAATCTCACAATTCGCAGCGGAACAACATATAATAATAAATGAATAATCTTTAAATAAAGAACTATATCAGTTATTACATTTCATACATTACATTTCATTACATCATATCATCAGAGTGTACAACAACAAACAACATCAAACAGCGGAAAAGAAATACTATATACTAGTAATACGCCATGCCATCCAGCTTGCCTCCAGCAACTCCTGAATATCCTGAATAAACCTTAACTCTTGACTGCCCGTGTGGAAATTGGTGGGCACCCAGAGTTTAGGAAGGAAAACAATAAACTCCGAGTCAGTCATGAGACTGGTGTGAGAACTCAAAACAGTTTATTTATCTTTAAAAATCAAAATAGAGGAATATTTTTAAACTCAATTCGCAATGCTTTTTAAAAATAAGACTACCATAAGGCCTCCCGCACGCACACACAATGCAAACGCAGAATCGGAGGAGATTTCTCCTTATGATAGTCAAAGATGCTTGATACGCATTTAAAAGAACATTTGATATTATTACTAGTGCATAGTGTAAGAAAAATTCATTTCGAAAGTAGAATATAAATCTTAGCCAACATACGACCATTATCGTATGCCTACTATAGCTACCATCTAAACAGTGATGACCACCATAAGTAAATGACAGGTTCTACAACTAATACCGTACAGGGTTTCGTATTGGGAATTGGATTTCCAACGAATGATCAGGCCAAGGAACTTCCCATTGCCACATGAGAATGCCTCTGGATGGACATCCCCGAGAACCAAACCGGATCTCTACCAACACAAGGCCGGGTTACCCCTAACTGAGTAACAACTGACCGAATATGCCATCCCCCGGTCCTTTGGGACCTTTCACCGAGCGCTCGCAATCAATTCACACAATCATAAAGTGTTTTCAACATGAGTAAGTATCTGGGCTCCATACCATGATACCACCCTTTTCCAGAAGGAAATGCACACATCCTAAAGGGCGCTACCCCTCATAACCTTGCTGCATCTTTCCTGTTTTGACCATTCACGGGGTGTGAGGCTCGACGAAGTCACGTCCACAAAAACATACTTTATACAAAAGCCATGCTTTGGGTCAACAAATGATCATAGAAATGATCACCAAGATAGACGATCAAATAAATGATCCTATCACAAATAATCAACACAATGATCATTTACAGCAACACTCAGCATGTCACATTACCAAATTGGGAATATATCGCTGATAACCTTCAACTACATAACCTCTAAGCTCGTACGTCTCAGAGAAGGGTGTTAAGCTAAGAGAATAAATTCTCCGCCACCAACAGAAATATATTTGAAAGAAATCTGCTTTATATCTCAATCTGTAACGTCAGACATACAATCCATACAAGTCTGTTCCGGGCTCGAACAAAACCGAAGGCACTTCTCACGAAGCCCTTACAATCCGGGTATTCACAATCCCGATCGAATTTCCCATCACTTAGGGAATCTCTATACCAGGAGCTACCCAGTGCAGAGACAATCGATAGGTCATCCTACCGCTTTTGCAAATACCCGGTCTTCAACACCGGTCATCAAATGCAATTCATAACGACGTATCACATATTCGGAATGGGTTATAGACCCCATGGTCCTTTCCCGGTTAACCCGAATAGTGAGCGCTTATTCAAAAATAAGTGTGGCATTCAAATTCAAACAAATCACATCAATTACCCATTCAAAGGGAAATATTGATAGTCGGTTATTGAACTATCAATGAATATGCACACATCACCAGTTTCCAAATAATTTTCCAAATTATTTATTTTCCAAAATATCTTTACAAGATATATAATTTTCACACTTCAAAAATAAATCAATATTTATTTTTAAACAAGTTCCCCTTTCTTTTATAAATTCCGTAGTGAATTTATATTTCACAATATCTACCGATATACGATTTTCAATAGGTTTCAATATTCCTTTTCAATTTATCTTCAAAACGATAAATTCTCAAAATATTCACTTTATATTGGAAAACATTTCCATACTTATTAAATAAGTAATTCACAAACCTATTTATTTTCAACACTTGGAAAATATTCAATATACTTAAATCGAGATTAAGTATATACTTCATTCTTTAAGGAAATCATTCTCTTAAACATATTTATTTGGGCCAAAACGAATGTTGCGTAAAACATCGTTACGACAACCCAAAATCACTAGTATAGGGATTCAAAATTAAAGTAGATATATAAATCCCAATACTATACAAAACATTTCCTTTCGGAAATCATTTACTATAACAACAGTGTTATAGTCCACCATTTCCTTTTATTTCTCGAAAACGTCTATTTCAACAATAAATGTTGAAATCTATGGTTTCGAATCTCTACACAATTAAAAACATCGTTAGATCGTTTTAATTCAATTTAAAACATCAAATCTAAACATTTTCTTTAACATATTATTCACTATTCAAAAACGTGAATATACTACGTTAACAATTTCCATCCTTTTATACATTTCATTTTAAAGGATTATTCACAGTTCAAAAACGTGAATATAGCTCCATAAATAAGTTTCAACAATTTACTTATCAAAATAAGTCGTTTGCGAATTTATAAAACAACGTTTATAAATTCCATTTCTATTTATTTTATAACATCTTTCTTTATAAATTTTCTTTATTAACCTATTCACTTTATATCTCAATTATGAACCAAAAGTCCATATTATAAGTTAAATACTTATAAAACGATTATTTTACACAATCGTTCTTTTTAAGACTTTCTAAATTATAAATCTTATAACTTATAAGATTCAATTATTTATCCAAAACCATTCTTTAATAACTTCACGAAATTTATAAATCTTATTATTTATAAATTTCACTTATAACTTCACCATTTATAATTCTATAAATTCAATTCACTTATGCAATCCATTTTCACTTCATTCAAACACTTATAAAAACTCGTTTTATGATTCAAATATTTTCATTTATAAATTATCAATTTATAAATCTTTTTATATAAATCAATTTATATTATTCTTTTAAAACATCTTTAATCCCCTTTATAATTTCACCATTTTTGATTTATAAAATAATTAAATTTTATAAATCCTATATTTTCAACTCTTTATAATAATTTCAAAAATCCCGATTAAACTATTTTATAAAATCATTAGCCTCATATTTTCAAAAATCAACTTTTAACTATATTTCTCAAAAATCATAATTTTTATAACATTAAAATTATAACGTTTATTTATTTAAAATGAATCAATTTCCAAACATATAGTATATTTTCAAAAATCACTTTAAAAATCATTTTAAAATTCCAAAACTTGGTCCAATGATGCTACATACCCAATAGTCAATCACGACAACAACGACATCATATATCGATATGATAATCCATCAAATATCAAAATATCTGAATTCAAATAAATACTGTTGAGGAATCCAGTTGGATCCCTCCAACCTGTTTTCCTGCATCCAAAAACATTAGCACAATACCAATTCCGCTCCAGTACGGAATTATCGCGGTATATGGGATTTAAAATATTATCCGCTTAATAGACGACGCAATAGGGTCTCATCCGCTATGCAAATGCGGGAAATCAACAACTGCAATATATACATATGCCAATATATATATATTGCTATTATATATAATACCAATTTCACTGTTTATGAAATATTCGCGGTATATGTTTTCAATAAATAACATCCGCTTACTAACGGCGCATAATGTCTATTTTAACAATCAATAGATAACAATCATCATTCAAACATGCATTCAAATATTTTAAATCTAACTATTTAAAATAAAATCGAAACCGATTCGATTGAGTGAGAAGTTCTCACCTTGATTTCAATTTCGTTTTAGCGATTTATTTCGAATAAAATTAAACGGACGTTTAATTTTATCCAAAATTCTCAGTAACTCCAAACGACTCCAATCCAATTCCATCGCGTAGTGCTCGTCCATACGATTCCAATGCAACTGGTTTCGCACGTTTTCGACCTCGTATGAAAAAGTTATGCATTTTTAAACATTGAACGAATTTTTATTCATATAATTTACAACAAATTAAATTAAATTTAAACCTAAACAATTAACAGCCGTAGGATTTCCATCCCTTTGCATCAGGCCGCTCCCCCCTTTTCCCTTCTCCTTCATTCCAGCGCACGTCTCCCCTGTGAACATCGAACCCAACTTCGTGTGCAAACCCTAATGGCCGCCCCCTCTTTGCTTGTCGAAACTCCATCACTTCGCCATAAATCGAAAGCCCACCACCAGAGGCCCCCACGCTGGCCGACCGCACCCCCCTAGCGTTGTCGTCGCCTCATATTACGTGCTCGAATGCACGGCCTTCACAAGCGAATTGCCATCAATTCGCTGAGTTATTCGCCACTCCACCGTATGGATGTGGAGATCTCTCCACGCTCTACAACATTGTAGTTGGAGTTTTCTTGTATTGCTAAGCGGATTGGAAGATAATGAGGGGAAAAGATTCGAGTGATTCTGGCCTTCGAAATATAGGAGGCGGTCGGCATGGATTCAAAACCCTAGCCCCTTTTTTTATTTAATTTGTGAATAAAGGCTATTTATAAGAATTTATCGAACACTATTCATCCGGGTAAACCAAACTCCAATTTACACGCCGAAATTGACGTTCCTAGGGTTTATCCCGCATTCCGGACACAATGGAACAGGTTTCAAAAGCTAATTCGGACATCTGTGCGAGATATGGCAATAAACGTTCAATTTGAATTAAACCGATTTAAACGATTTTCTAGGCGTTTTAATTTGTACCGGACAAACGGTAAATCCAATTGACACGAAATTTGAAACCTTACAAAAATATCACATTACGGATCCGATGAAACTGGTTTCGTCAAAATCCAAGACTGTTTGAAAAATGGCTATTTTAACACGCCAAATTAAAATTAAAAATAATTCGATGCGTTTCGAGCTGCCACGATCAAACGATAACTCCGATCGACACGAAAATTGAAATCCGGTAATAACTAACTATTACGGATCCAATGGAACTAGTTTCGTCCAATTCTAAGACTGTTCAAAAATTGACTATTTTCACTAGTCGATTAAATATTAAAATATTCAATTTTCACAAATTAACTCTTAATTCGATTTTAAAAGTTCTAAAATATCGTTCTAACTTCAATATGATAAAATAAAATTTTACAAATCATTTTCAATCATATTTAACTCAATTTTCAATTATTTCCATAATTTCACATATTAAATTATCGATTTAATAATCCAATTAAATCCCATTATTCGAAATAAAATTTATTCGACTTATAAATTTACTTATTAATATTTAAAATTAATTAAATATTCAAATTTTAAAAAATTAAAATTCTGGGTCGTTACACTGGGGACTTAGAGTACTCCAGTCCGCACTCTGGGGACTTGGAGGTTCAAGTCATTCATACTCTAGTCCGCGCTCTGGGGACTTAGAGTACTCCGGTCCGCGCTCTGGGGACTTGGAGGTTTAAGTAATTTATACTCTAGTCCGCGCTCTGGAGACTTAGAGTACTCCAGTCCACACTTTGGGGACTTGGAGGTTTAAGTCATTTATACTCTAGTCCGCACTCTGGGGACTTGGAGATTTGAGTCGTTTATACTCTAGTCCGCGCTCGGGGGACTTAGAGTACTCCAGTCCGCACTCTGGGGACTTGGAGGTTTAAGTCATTTATACTCTAGTCCGCGCTCTGGGGACTTAGAGTGCTCCAGTCTGCGCTCTGGGGTCCACGCTCTGGGGACTTGGAGGTTTAAGTCGTTTATACTCTAGTCCGCGCTCTGGGGACTTAGAGTACTCCAGTCCACACTCTGAGGACTTGGAGGTTTAAGTCAAGTATACTCTTGTCCGCGCTCTGGGGACTTAGAGTACTCCAGTCTGCGCTCTGGGGACTTGGAGGTTTAAGTCGTTTATACTCTAGTCCGCGCTCTGGGGACTTAGAGTACTCCAGTCCACGCTATGGGGACTTGAAGGTTTAAGTCGTTTATACTCTAGTCCGCGCTCTGGGGACTTAGAGTACTCCAGTCCACACTCTGGGGACTTGGAGGTTTAAGTCATGTATACTCTAGTCCGCGCTCTGGGGACTTAGAGTACTCCAGTCCACACTCTGGGGACTTGGAGGTTTAAGTCGTTTATACTCTAGTCCGCGCTCTGGGGACTTAGAATACTCCAGTTCACACTCTGGGGACTTGGAGGTTTAAGTCATTTAAACTCTAGTCCACGCTCTGGGGACTTAGAGTACTCCAGTCCGCACTCTAGGGACTTGGAGGTTTAAGTCATGTATACTCTTGTCCGCGCTCTGGAGACTTACAGTACTCCAGTCCACGCTCTGGGGACTTGGAGGTTTAAGTCGTTTACACTCTAGTCCACGCTCTGGGGACTTAGAGTACTCCAATCCACACTCTGGGGACTTGGAGGTTTAAGTCATTTAAACTCTAGTCCACGCTCTGGGGACTTAGAGTACTCCAGTCCGCACTCTGGGGACTTGGAGGTTTAAGTCCAGAGCAGTCGTATTTCCACTCTTTAACTTGTATTCATCTACCGTTTGTCGAACGAACAATCGAACCACGTTTGCTCATGGGATGGGATTCTGCCCCCAGCGTGAGGGATGAAATTCGAAAAATGGACGATCAATTCTCATCCGCTTGGTGATTATAGCTCTTCCAATCAAGTCAAGGAAGGAGGAATATGACAGACGGTTGGATCACATCCATGTTGGGTTAGATAGCCAAATCTCTTACAATTTGCTCCGTATCTCCTTCTAGAAAACAAGGATAATAGATTGTTGAGTAGACAAAGTAAGTTGCATATGTTCTAAGGTGCAATCGTGCCTATGCATTGAGAGCGATGGTTAATGAGTAGGTAGTCCACCACAACTATTTCAAGTCGGGCCTTCGAACAACCTTTTGTGTTGAAGGTAGGATTTGATGTGTAGATGATTAAATCACGTCAACTCTAGACAGATCCCGGCGTCATTGAGCTTCAGAAGAGGCCTCTGTATTTTGTCAAACTTTGTTCTATGACTTGATTTGAGTAGGCGATCAGGCCATACTAATTCCAAGCCTTGTACAGGTCTCCGAGTCAAACGTGGAGGTCAATGAATAGATGGTCAGTCATGTCGACTTTATATTTGGGCTCTAATCGTAATGAGCTTTTCAATCTCTAGTTCTTGGCCCTAAATTAAAGGCACATGATTGATGATGAGCGATTGAATTATTCTCACCTAGATGTACTCCACACGTCCGATCATGGTCTGCGTGGATTGGTTGGTGACCAAATCTGAGTATCCAATCTCTTTTGCCCTTGGCTCCTTTCAAAGGGATGTCGGCCGTCGGCCGTCCAATAGATAATCATAGCCCTTTATTAATAGGCATCGGATATTCGCTGCCCGCCATTCTACAGGACATGTACATACTATTGAAGCCTTACTTTCTAGATCAGCTTTTTGATCACACCTCGAAGGTGTTTGTAATCGCCCGTGTTAGGATTAGTGAGCATTTAGGAATATACAACATTCCCTTGATTTTATTTAGACTTTGGTGTACTCTCTCGAGGTTGGTTTCCAATATCACTCCGAGTCATGAGTCTTCAAGTAGAGGTTGTTAATTGAATCTTTCAAAGAGCATATGAGCCAAATTTTGAGGTCTTGTTTCGGCTACTAGGATCTACATCCTTAGTCAACGGGCCTTCATTGCTACTTAGTCTGTTCTGCTCCTCCACACTTTGATTTAGATTCATTATTGTCATAGAGACGATCCATGGTCGTTGGAGGCTCTCCAGCTAACCGGCTGCTAAAATATATATGGAGGTCGATTATCCTCAAGTGATCAATATAATATCCCCTTGAGAGTATCGTTCGAGTAGCAGTTGTTTGTCCGCTCCCTTGTTGTCGTTTTCAGAAGCTGTCGCTAGATCCTCTATGCCCCGGTCGATCAGGGGATGTAAGGGAAGTAGATAGAATGTTCCTTTATTAAGTTGAGTTTTGAATTCACTATAGGGGTCGTATAAGAGACCGGTGTAACTTAAGTTTGGAACGGTCTGGATGCCGCTCGGCATATACAATACCGTTCGGCATTATAGAGGTGGTCGGCATAGAGGTATGTTCGGCCTGGAAGAGCGTTCGGCCTAGAGATTTGGATCGGCCTGGAGGAGCGTTCGGCCTAGAGGTATGGTCGGCCTGGACGAGCGTTCGGCCTAGAGGTATGCTAGGCCTGGAGGAGCTCTCGGCCTAGAGGATCGGCCAGGAGTGTTCAGGCAAGATGGTTCGGCCAGGAGTGTTCGGCCAAGATGGATCGGCCACGAGTGTTCGGCCAAGATGGATCGGCCACGAGTGTTCGGCCAAGATGGATCGGCCACGAGTGTTCTGCCAAGATGGTTCGGCCAGGAGTGTTCGGCCAAGTGTAACTCGGCATACACCTTTTCTGCAACGATCGGCATAGGCTTTTTCTGGGGCGATCGGTTGAATTGCCTTTAGAGGAGGGTCGGCCTTCGTTCAACTTGAGTGCAAACTTTAACATCCAATCGCCAAATCTTGCGTACATCGGTGAATCCAATCTACGGCTATCAGCTTCCTTTAGATTTCTTTCAAATCTGAGTAGAATAGGAAGTTTTCTATTAGACAACTGGATCTATCTCACGAATATGGAAATCCAATAGTAGATGATGAGATCCAATCAAGCTGAGAATTCAATTCTCAGTGAAAGCACCAAAATGTTAGCACCAAAATTGGTCACTAACACCCTTGAGTAGAGTTATGTAGAGAGATTAATGAAGAGAGTAAATTAGGACTGAAAAATAGTGTAATTCAATGAAAAAGAATAACAAAAACGAGAACACCAGATTTATAGTGGTTCGGCGTAACTTCCTACATCCACTTTGAGTTTAATCTTTATTGCTTTCTCAATTACTTGAATACAGATACAATCCGTAAATCAATCACTTGGATACCAGTTTGAATTAAAAAGAGGAGAGTATAAGAAATGGCAGAGTCTCCCCAGTGTTCCCGGAAAAAAGGGTCCATTTCACCGTGCCCCTGTCCCTCTATTTATAGACGAAGGTGGGTTGGACTTTCCTGGTGGGCCTGGTAGCTGAATAGCTCGGTCCAAATAGAGTAAACGACCCAAAGGGAGTAAGCTCTGTGTACTGAACCAGGGAGGCCGAACGGTAAGATGCCGAGCCAAGGCAATGGCGCCGAACGATGCTCTCATGCCGAACGAAGCTGGAGTGCCGAGCGATCCAAGGTTGCCGAACCAAGTTGGATGCCGAACAATCGAGGTTCGCCGAACGTACCCTTTAGCCGAACGATACCCTTTAGCCGAAGGATGTTCCTAGGTCGAACAAAGCTGGAATGCCGAGCGATCCAAGGTTGCCGAACCAAGATGGATGCCAAACAATCGAGGTTCGCTGAACGTACCCTTTAGCCGAAGGATGTTCCTAGGTCGAACGAAGCTGGAATGCCGAACGTTCTTCTAAGGCCGAGCATTCTTCTGATGCCGAGCGAAGCTTGCCGAGCGACGTGCGCGTAACCGTTCTCGCTGAACCATGCCTAAATGCCAAACATGTTGTCCTCATCAAACCCGTATGCCTCCAGGCTCTTCGTGGTCATAATCTTGTCTAGTGCTGATAATAGTGTCTTCAACTGTCGTTTTGTAACCGGGCCAAGATGCCGGTTAACAATTAGCTAAATCAATTTTCTTTTTATTCACATTCATTTTAATTTTTATTCACTTATTCACAGTTGCCTCAATTTCCTTTTGGATTATCACTTCAATTCTTATCTCAATTGGTATTTAATTTGAAATAGTTTGCACTCTGGCCTGCTTGAGTTTAGAAAATAGCTTTGAAAAGTTTAAGATACTTAAATGGTTGTAAAATAGTTATTATTTGTATAATAGCTGTAGAATAGTTAGAAAGTTGCAAAATAATTGTAAAAATAAGTATAAGATAGTTTGGGTTTAAAAAGAAAGGTTGTATTGTAAATAACTAGGAAAAATAGATTTAAGACAGTTTATACTAAAACAATTTATTTGAAAATAGTTTCAGAGTCAAATTAGTTCAATTTTCCAATCTTCCATTCTAATCAATTTCCAATTTCTACTTCCATTAAGTTGATTCACTTCCAATTCAATTTTAGTTAACCTCAATTCTCATTCCAAATTCAAATCAATTCCCATTTGAATTAAACTTATTCAACTTCAATTACACTCCCAATTAATTTAATTCGATTTTCAAATTCCAATTAATTCATTTCAATTCCACCATTGAATTAATTCCAATTCTATTTTCAAATTTTAAATCAACTCAATTTATACAGTTCGAATTAAATTTTCAAACGTTGATTTAATCCCTTAATTAACCTTTACCTTTAATTTAACAACCTAGGTTTTTAAGAAATTAAATTCTGAGTCCAGCTTTCTAATATTCATTCAAATTACTTTTACTTAACTTATTTCAAGGTTCAAATAAGAGTTCAGAACCCTTTTTTTTACAATTTAATCTTTGGAATCCAATTTATTACCCAATTTTAACTTTGAAACCAATTCATAACAATTTCAGTTTGCAAGTCCATTTTTAACATTTAAATCTTACGTTCAAAGTGATGATATTTCCATAATTTCAATTTTATTTCTAAAAATCAAAATCATTTAAATAATTTCAAATTAAAGTTTTACTCCCATTTTATTTCAGCAATGGATGTATATCATTTCAATCCACTTCTTAATTTATTTAAAATAATCTGATTCACGGTTTCAAAGATTATTAATAACAACAGGATAATAGCAGGATATGTTAAAGTAAATAAACATCCAAATTATCTAAAACATTCATCAATAGCAACCATTACCAATTTCCAGAACTCAAACCCGTTTTGAGATCACACATAACTCCCTTTTTTTATTCAACCCATTTAACTTTCCTAAGTTAAATCTCAATTTCATCTTGAAATTTCCAATTCAGGCGGTTCGTTCTAAACTTATTTAACTTCCCCTAACTTAAATTCAATTCATTTAATCTACTCAACCTTACTAAATTTGAATTCTCCATTTCAAATTTTAAACTTCCTATCAATATCCTTTCAAACTTATTTCTCTTTGGGTTTTTTTTACATCACATTTCAGGGGGAAAATTCAAAACTCAACACTAAGTGTTTATTCCAAATCACTTTGATATTATGTATATCCCACCTGTATATACATATTTATTTTATTTGCTCACCAGGTCATACTTTAAATTTTAAACCATTCTTGGTTTTTAATTCAAAACAAATTCCTTTTAAAATTTTCAAAACAACTTTTGTTTTAAAATAAGATTCCTACATTCATAAATATTCTGAATAATATTATTTATTATATCTTTTAACACTTTGAAACAATTTCAAATTTTCTAGACTTGGATTTAAAACTTCACAATTTAAACCCATATTCAATTTTATAACTTATACTTATATAAATTGTTACTTCCTTAAAATGTTTCATTCTGCTTTATCGTTGTTTATTTTTAGAAAATAAACATCACTTTTTTAAGATACAATACCCAATTTATGATAATTATCATATCTAGAAATCAATTCACTATATATCATCTCATAATTTGTTGGAAAAAATAAAATCAGGGTAACTTAATTCAGCATTCTTAAAACACTTCTACAAATTTCAAGATTTTATTTTCTAGTTTGAATCCATTTCTAGCTTATCTTATTTGTATAGTTCATATTACCCAATTCCTATTTGGGTCTATGTATATTACCTCTTAAATTCTTATGATCTTATTCAATTTCAATAACCAACAACTAATTATCTTAATATATATAATAATTAGAAAAATTATTGCTTTATATATCAAAATAAAATCTTATATAAAAATCCATTTTTTTTAAAACCATTATATAAGAAAATAACAAGTACGCTCTCATATAATACACTCAACTCATTCTAGGGTACTACTGTCCCTATCTTTAATGAGTAACCCCACCAGAGCCAAGGTTCCCGCTTAACCTGGCTCTGATACCAAATGTAACGAACCGAAATTTTCGACCGTGAAAATTCGACACTAATACGGTCACTGTAGAAGTGTCGAGCAATCAAACGCCGGAAATTCCATATTGTTAGAGTAAAGAAGAAAAAGAGGTAGAAGAAGAAACGGAAAAAAAACATAGAATCTCACAATCGCAGCGGAACAAAATATAATATCAAATAACAGCATTTACACAAAGAAAGATGTAAATGTCAATTTACATACAGTATATCAGAGTACAATCATTCACAATAATATGGACAGTTATAACTAACTATCCCTAAATACAGACTACACAGTCTCAAATACACAACGGAATAATCAAAACGTCTCTGCCATCCAGCTCGCCTCCTGAGCTCCAGAACATCCAAACCTAAACATCTGTAATACTCGATCTGACCCGAGCATTACAATAAAGTAACACCCGAGTCAGGCTGGAAATCAGAGTGAGTAAACCCATAAAACTTGAAATACAAAGTTATAAAACTTATTGAAAAACTGGGTAACTCATACCTCACTACGAGTTCTTATCTTCTTATAATCAAATACTTATTTCACAAAAATATATCTGAGTATCGTTACTTAGTTTAAATGGTCAAGTTTACTAAATTTATTCCATTCCAGCCTATTTGAGTTTACAAATCAAATTTATAAAGAATTATAGTAGTTACTAATCGAAGTGGTTCCGGATATCGCTGATATCCGGCTCCGATCTCTTTGAATTCAATGCCATCTTTTAAGCCATGTTTTTTAAGTAAAACAATTCAATTTAAATTCAGAATGTCGTATTCACACACAAATTCAACACAGACAACCTTTCAAATAACTTTCTCCCATTTATTAACAGTTTATCCAGACATTTCATATCACAGATCATCACAAATTATCGGACTAGAGACATTAAGCAATCTAAAGTATTCAATTCAAATTAAACATTCAGGCAAGATTAATTATCACACAATTTTCTAAAATAAATTAATTTAAATACTTATAAATCCTACTTAATTATCATTAATTAATTACAAGCAGTTTTATTTTATTTAAATAACTATTTGGAATTAATTAATTATCCTTTACAATTACTTAAGACCTAAATTAAATAAAAGTTTAAAACATTGTCTTAACCATTTACTTAATTATACTATTAAATTTCACTTTAATAAACTCAGGAATTAACTTAAATAATGGCATAAAACTTAATTATCTAAGCTTAATTAATTTAAGTTAAAATAAATTATTTATATATCCTTTAACTAAATAATATTAAGTAAAAATTTTAAAGAATTGGTGAGAAAATTTTGTTTGGAAGAACTTGATTCTTCTTAAAACTTGTAAATACACTTTTATTTAAAACTTGTTAATTTATCTTTTATCATTTTATTAAAATAGCTGGCTTAAGAAAATTAATCGGCCCAAGCCCAAACCTACCCACTAAAACATGCCCTTCCTCTTATTCTTTCTTTCTTTGTATTTTATTTATTTATTTTTAAAAAACTTTTTTTTGATTTACCTTTAAAAAAACTGCTAGTACAGTAGCAACTTGTGTTAAACCCGATGCCTTCCCCTATTCTTCCCGAGCCTGACCCGATGCCTTCCCTCTCCCCTACCTTCTCTTCTTTCTTCCTCTTCTCTATTCCTACAGCAAATCAAACCTCACTGATATCCAGTGCATGTGCACACGGCGTCGGAGCCATGCCAAACTTCGTCGACAACACCACCAAGTCGTCGATGATCTCCTCCACCACTTTGACCACCAGAAACACACGACGACCCAAAAATCAAAATCGAGCCAATCTGCCCTTATCCAGAAATAGACCATCACCCACATCAACCTTGCACCGCCGCCTTGACCACCGGAGGCCTCGCCACCTTGCCTGGAGCTACACCTACCTACTATCCTCCTTTTCCACCTCCTCTGTCCCACCTCGACGCCACCACACCATCGCACTCGAGCGGATACCCACATCGACCAAACATACACTGAAACCCTACTTCATCGCCGCCCTGCCACCATGGTGGCCTAAAAATCGTGCCACCATTTTTCCCTTGCTCCTCCTCCTCGAGCCACCTTCTGACCAAATCCCGACCCTAGAAACACCCGCGTTTTCCAAAAAACACCAAAATCCCTGTTTCCGTTCAACTCTCAACTCCCCCTCAAATCATAACTTAAAAATTACAAAACTCATACTAAAAATCCTAATTTTCCAAGTCGAATCCAACCATATAATTGAAACATAATATTATGATGGGCAAATTTCTGAGATACTTAGTTTTTTTTACTGTAAATTCGTTCCACCTGTTAATTTCTTGATAGCTTTCTTTGAAACCATTTTTAAAAATAGTATTTTATCAACACAAACAACTTTTATTTAGATATCATAACCTATAAGTGCTTTATTGAAGAGAAATTGAATTTTGAAAGCTATTTGGGTCTGTTAGCCAACAGCAGAGGCCAAAACAGACATGCATAGATATATATGCACAGAAATCTCAACATATACACCAGGCAAACCCCTTTATTCATCCATACAAGACATTTGTGAATTAATATTACGATCAATTATCACATGCACAAGAAAATAAAAGAGACTTAGCTTTTTAAAGATTATGTTTACTCACTTTTATAATTTTTGAACAGAGAACAGAGAATGGTTTTGAAACTGGAAGCGGTAACTTAATCTTGATCTACTACTTTGCTTGAATTTGAATTTAAATCTTGCTTTGCTTCAGTTGAAACTTGAAGTAGCTTATTTGTTTTTCCTTTATTATTTGTTTGTTTTCCTGGTTTTTAGTTTGATTTAAAGAAAGTGAAAGAAAGGAGAAATTGGGATATATGTATATATAAGTATATATATAAAACAAATAAATTTGACACTTGTATTAGTATGTGCCTCTCAAGCCTACAAATGTCCATATATATTTATTTTATATTTTTAAATCATATCTTATATTTTTATTTATACATTTTCTTTTTACTTATTTGATGTAATTTCAAAAGAAATAATATAAACCTATTTATTTATTCTTATTTCTCTTTAAACTTAAGTTATTACCACTTTAATCAATAACTAAATATATATACTAGTGTTTAAACTGTAGAGTTTTAAATCTAAATTATTTTTAAGATATTTATTTGGAATTTTAAATCATAGTTTTATTCATAAACCATATATATATATATATATATATGAATAATAGTAAAATATCTAGCATATTTTTTTGCTTTGAAATGATAAGTTTTGAAAATTTAAATAATTATATTAGAAGATTATCAAAATAATATTTCCAAAATCCCAGATCATCACAGAAAGGCAAATAGGAATTACGTAAATATTATATTAGATAAAAAGAGAGGGCAATTTTAAGACTTAACAAAAAAGTAGAGAGGTTATGAAAGGATTTAGACGACTTAAATGAGAAATATATAAGGCTTTTAACATCTCAAGTGTCTTGAGAATTTCAAAGGTAACATAGTTGTGCCTTTACTTCGTAAATCAAGCTTTCAACAAACCAACTTTTGCAAAGTAAATGAAGTGTTGATTGCTCGCTTTTGGATGTTAATTAGGAATAGGGTTAAGCTGATATAGCGTCTATATCTGGTATAAGCTCGATTTCCCATGACCAACTTTTCTTTTCTTGGCGATGATTATAGGGGCATAATCAGATGTCTCCATAAGTGGTACTTGGACTTGCATGGATCTAACCCTCACCGAGGAGAGTTTTGGAACTTACCTAGAGTCCCTACCATGCCTTTAACTATTGACTCTCTCCCTCCTGAAACTTAATAGGGATAGATTTTTACCGAGTGTTATAAAGAGTATGTTCTTTATGAATCTTAATATTGTTGTATATTTTCTAATTTTTGTCTAAGTTGAAACTGTAATGGTATTTGTCGAATTTATATTTTAATATGATCACCATTAATGTGCAGGCCTCTAAATTTTCCCTTGTTTACTCTTCATCTCCTATGTCAAGAGACAACTTAAGTAAATTGATCAGATTGAAAAGGACTTCTAAAGAAAATTATCCTTTGATTAGCAAATTCTGCTTATTGAAATATTGCTTTCACCAAATGTATACTCAATTTCCAAACCCATATTTCTGTTTCTTGGGGATCGCAAAGAAAAATTCCTTCATGAAATTCGAAATAACTATGCCAAACTGTTGTGTGGTGAAATCAACCCTCCTCCTAAAGCATGAGATTATCGTGGGTTCCTCTCGATTAACACTCCTCCCGTTATCAAAGCACCTCTCAGCACTACATTTTCCATTTCATCTTCTTCCTTTTAGAAGATTCGGGATGTCATTTATCACTCTAAGAATTAGCAACATTGTAATTTTCATGGTTATTATTTCCTACGAATGTAATAGTCTTAGTTTTTTTTAACTATTAATGAAAAGTTTATTATTGATTTTTTTTCTTTTTCTATTAAAAATTAGTCACTGTTTATTTTTTGATTTTGGACGAAGAATTGTCCTTATTACTTAATGATCTCAATCTTTATCAAGTCTTGAGAATATCCAATCCAAATTAGTGATAGTCTTAGAAGCTCGCCCAAACCATTCTCTTTTTGGCTCGTCATCTATTAATTAGGTTGAAGCTAACGAATGGTATAAGAAGTACATTTACGTGAAATCCACCTTAAATACTCCTCAAGACATGGTTGATGTTAGGAACTGAGTTGATGATGTTTTGATGACAACAACCTTATATAGTTGTTATACTTTACTTTATAAAATATATACTAACATTTCCATATAGATATATGTATGTATGTATGTATGTATATAGGAAGTATATGCAGGTATCATCGAAGACTGATTAGTATAAAGACTCAAGCATCAAGATGAAGATTAGAGATTCAAGATTCAAGACTCTAGAGAATCAAGATTTCAAGATCTCAAGATAAGTGTCTAGTATTTTGTTAAAACTTCATAATAGCACTCTCATCTTTCTTCCAATTTTCTTTTGGGATGGAACCCAATTTCTATCGAAACCAGTGGCTTACAAACCCACGACAAGTAGCTTACAAACCTACGACAAGTGGCTTACAAACCCACGAAAATCAAAATCATTTAAACTACTTTGTACAAGTTCTCGAGTCCTATAGAGGAGCTCTGTAGGAAGGTTCTTGCAATTTCAGTTTGAATAGATTTTTCAAAATATTTTTAAATCTGTTTTCAAAATGTTTTAGCTTTCAAAATCATGTTTTCAAAAATATTTTCAAACTTTGTTTTAGCCGTGAAATATTCCTCTATTCTGATTTTAAAAAGTTCTATTTTTAAAACATCAAAACTTATTCTGATTTTAAATATTACTTATATAATTGACGGTCTATATCGATTATATGTATATATTTAAAATAATGTTTTATATTCATTTTCTATCTCAAAATATTGTTTAAACACTTTACTTTGCTTCAGAGAAGTTTCAACTTGTTTTAAATTCAATTGTCTTTACAAAACAACATCTCTATAATTTTGAACTAAGGGATGTCGACATAAGGGGATACCCCATGTCGACATGGTGACAGTTGGATTCAAAATTCAATTTTCAAAAGAAGTGTCCATTCGTTCGAAAACCTTTCGTCAATGGTTATGACTGTTGTGCATCTATATAAAGGCTTCCAAAACGAATTTTTTTAACAACTACTTTCTTATTTTCTTCACTCTTTCTTCTCCACCATTCCATATCCATAAAACTTCATATTTTCAAGATCGTGCCATTATTCTGCCAAATTCTCAATAGGAAATCATTTAGATACTCTCTCTATTGGATTCTCCATCATTCTACTAAAGATCAAAGTGCTATTCATAGTTATAGGATTAATTTGTATTCAAAAAGTCCATAGAGTCTATCCATTCAAAAGGATTGTTATTAAGAAGTATTAGGGTGTTCTTGTGTCCCGTAAATCAAGAGAGTTTACCCCAGACTCGGAGATAGGAGGGTTCCTCAAGGCCTTAGAAATTGAGGGTTGTAATTTGGATATTGGCTTATAAAAATCTGTACAAGGATATTGCCTTGGTGCAGGACTGGATGTAGGAGGATTCCCAACCAGTATAAAATCCGGTGTGTTTTTTCCTTTTACTTGCTTTACTTTACTATTTGCATTTGTTATATGTTCTGTGATCATTCTGTGTTAGAATTCTGTTTAGATTTGTGTTGAAAGTTTTAATATAGTCATATAGTTCATATGTTCTTTAAAACACTATTCACCCCCCCTCTAGTGTTATTTCTGCCTTAAGATCCTTAATCCGCATCCCTAACAGTTGAGATCTTGAAAATACGATTTCTTCCAAGGACGACGAGGTTTCGAGGTTAATTGGAAAGCTCGGCTGATGTTCCGACCCTCGACGACAACAAGAATATGATGGGAATATTGCTCAACTGATCAAAGAATTTTCGATTTAGAGGTAGACTTAATGTAGTTCAAGAATAATGTTAGTCATATAAGCTTATATTGACCGAAGGCAAAAAATGATTGCCTACTCCAACTCCAACCAAATCTCCCAAGAGGGCACCTTCATCTTCCACTTCTTTGTCTCAAGCTCATTTGGCATAGGGCAATGGCACGACAAATCCAACTCTAGAAGGTGAATCTGGTGAACTCGCAAGGTTAAGTAGATCCTTCAATTTGGAATGTGGTAAAAATAAAGGATTCCAAGGAAAAAAAAAGTTCATCGAAATATTCTCAGAACTTAGATAGGAAATCGATACTTTGGAGCACCAAAAGAACAAGCTTTCACTAAAGATTAACGCGCTTGAAGACGATAAATGTAGGCAATCTCATAAAGTTTCACAGTTAAATAGTGCTAACAAAACTTATGAAAAGGCACTATTGGTTTAAATTTACTCCGTTGACTCCCTTAATGTTATTCGTCACAAGGATAAGAAATCGAAGAAATACCTTCTTGTGGTCGTTCAACATATTGTCGATCCACCTGCTGCATTAGTAACCTTAATGATGAGGTAATGAAGCTTAAAGATCAACTAGAATTAATGCAATTTTATTCAGTTAGAGTTTCTCAACTTGATTCTCTTGTCTATTATTTAATTGAAGTTATAGTTGCTTTTGACTTAAAAATTGACTTTGCATTTTCAGGCGCAAAAGGAAATAACAAACTGAGGAAAGCGATTTTTTCTAGCTATCAATGATGCAACCACTTCTTCCGGTATGGATTCTTTGCTGGTCTTAAAGAAAGAAATTGAGGGACCTCCAATCTCATACAGGGAAGGAGATGCCGTATGTTGACGTTCAAGCCAGCTAATTAATGTCGTTTAAGATTTTCATATGTGATGTCTACGATGGAGTATAGTTGGTTTGGTTGTCAAAGTTAGACTTGGATACTCCTATAAAAGCTAATATATAATATAATTGAGGGTTAGAGGCTAGGATTCCAATATTAACGACTCCAAACAACCACTACCTCCTACTCCTCACCACGTATTACTAGAGTGGGGACAATTGCAATTTGCAGAATCATTCTAAAAGTAGAAGGGTTGAGTGCGCAATTTTTAAAATGACAATCATTTTCGTTTCCCATTTGGATCAAATAATGAAGTGCATGCGCATACGTAGTGGGTAATGCACTTCGCTTTTATCCTTCTCTCACAGAATCCTATTAGTTTATCACATATATTCTTCGGCAGGCTTTCAAGGTATGATATGTTATTGAAAGGACGTTTGATTTTGAACTCATAATGGTATTCATTTGTGGACGCTGTGTTTGATAATTCACCATGCGCGTACTAAATAATGCGTTGTATTTCAAATATCCAACCACCACAAATCTGATTAATATGACCAACTACTCTATCCAAGGAAAAATTCACCAACTACATGCATTATCAGTCGCAATTCAAGGAATTATCAAATCCTACGACTAAACCAATCTTTTTTCTTCTCGGTGTCTCAGGCCAGAGTTTGATTATACAAATTTCCAAATGTATATACATTTAAGTATTAATAATCTTTTATTAATGATTCATTTTAAATAATTAATTATTAATATTTCAAAACTAACCAGTATCAAATTTAAACTCAACTTCAACTTCAACTACGAATTCAAACAAATTACAAATTCAAATACAAACACAAATTTAACATCGTTCCCACAATACCATCGACTCTGTTTTGGTCCACTCACATGTAGCATTATCGGAATCCACCATTTTCAAACCCCTTTGAAAATCTTTACTGAAATGTAATTTAGTAGTCTTAGTAATGTTGTACTGACTAAACTTCATGCACCGTTTATGAAAAGCCAAAGCTTCGTGAATTTTCGGTATATTTACGGTGGAACTTCAATGCTTCAGAAAAACTTGACAACTTGAAGTATGTCCTTCTTCCCATCATTTCCAGCCTTCTGCGGATATCTGCATAAAATGTTTGTTGCAATCACCTACAGTTCGAGATGAGCGGCAGAATAAGCAGTGACAAAACGACAAGCTTAAAGGGGATTGTCAACATCGATGTCAAGCTTAACGTCGAGGTCTAGTTAAAACAAATTCATCTAATTAAGAGGACTAAAGAGCTGGTAGGGTTGGGATCTTAAAGGATTGTTCCATTCCGGTAAACCTTTAGTTTTTTTACTCGGATCAGCAGCAGTGGAAACCATTGTTAAATAAAAGTTAAAAAGAGTACAGTAGAATGGAAAGTACGATGAAACTATGAGTTGGAGTCTGGATTTACAGAGAGAAATAAGATGTGAAAAATAACATCGGACTTAAACGCTTTTATATTCAAGATATCAATTACATCTTGCTCTACCTCTCCATTTTGAAATGATAAAACATTATTGATATAAACGCTGACGCGACTGTTATGTCCAACTTATATGTTGGACGTAATTCTTGTCAAATGCTGAATCGAAAATGTTTCCTATGTCGTAAACGAGTGTTATATCCCAAATCTGAGTTATGCGCCACTATATAAAAGGGGGCACAAGGAAAGTACAAACTAAGGGTGCATTTGTAGGTTTCTTCGGTCCGGTTTGAATGTTCTCGATACGTCAATTGCCTGAACTGGGTGACATCGTTCTCATCCCAGTTTAATGGGTGCAAGGCGCATGGTCCGTTGGTGTCCAAAGTGTTGGACGACAACGGCTAACTAGCTTTTGTGAACCTCCCATATTTTCTCCTAATCTTCACATCACTTTTTTATTTTCTTCTCCTTCTACTTCGCTCTCGTACCATTCTTTCAAACGCACTGTCCGATAATGATTCCAACAACGAAGATTTGCTTACGTTGTTGGTAGCACAGGATTTCTCAATGGACTAAGGCATGGAAATACTCCAATACACACTTCGACTTATATTGGAATGCATTAGATTTCTGATATTCTAACCGGACGCCAATAACGTTATCAATGAAACTCATAAAAAACTTTGCTTCATTGTGTTGTGTGGTCGCTTGTAATCTTACGGTCTAATGACTACAAAAGAAATTTGGATTAAAGAAATTGTAGTGATATTTCTATACATTATAGATCTGGCTCTTCTACCATGTCAGAATAAACGCTACTGGAACAATATTATATAGCGACAACACGTTTCCAACAACCACCAACAGCAATTTACGATGGCTAACGACGGTCCATCATCTTCGTGACATTTCTTTAATTAAAATACAATACTCGTTACAAGCCGTCGAAAACCGATGCAAACTCAACCGTCGGCAGCGATCGCCATTGGAAGTATACGTGATTACATGCCAGTTTGGCTGAGAACTGCTTCATTTTCATTCTTCCACCCAAATCAACCAAAATCCTAACTCCCTCACCTCCTCCCCACGACAGCCAGCGCCCCCCTCCCCCCACCCCCCCCCCCCCACCCCCACCTTTCGGAGCCTCCCCAATATCATCAACCATCACTTCCAACAACTCTAGCCTCTCCATTCATCTCCAAATCAGATTTTTCCTAAACCCTAAATTATTTTGATTTGTTAATTTATGGTTAAACTGTAATTCTAGTTGTTTATAATAGCTGATTGATTAGTTTATTTACATAAACCCTAAACTTAATTAGTAATTTCCTAAACCCTAAACTCTAACTAATAATTTGATTAGTTTATTTACTTTAACCAATTAGTGTATATATACGTCGATTATTTAGTGTATATGCGCATTTGAGCTAGCAAGTGGTTAGTTAAGATTGATGTGAATGATTGTGTTTATGGTTTGTAAAATTCCGAAATCGACAACTAAAATATATTAATCATGGTTAAACCCTTAATCGTTTATATAAAATCAAGTTTGGTACAATATTGTGTGGCATGATATAAATTAGTGTATATTATAGTTTAATATTATTTTAAATAAAATATAATTATATGTAATTCGTTAAATTTGAAGACATACATAATATAATTTTTCGAAATAGTAAAAATCATATAATATAGTATATATTTAATAAAATAGTAAAATGCAAATAAACTATTGTACAAATGCTAATATATGTTATATAATTAACTAAATGTGCATAATATTGATATATAATGATAATATTGGTAATCTATAAACAAATTAGACGTGCATAATGTGTTTTATTTTTTATAAACCTCTTAGAGAGTTTTTGATCCCATCTGACAAGTATTGTATATGATCGTCATATGGGTATTCATTTTTATTACAAAACGGACATGCATATTCATCTGATACAATATTTGTTGGATTTTTCTCTGTATTGGACAAGTTACAAACACTATAAAGTAATTACACTTCGTAAACCATTTCATTTAAACGGCTCACAAAATTTCGACGGTATTTTCTTTTTGTTCTTTGTGTACACGCATTTGTGTACGATATAGAGAACACAAAGGAAGTGCTGCTGAAATTTTATGAAATCGTTTAAAGTGAATTGATTTATGAAATAGAATTACTACTGTGTTTGTAATGGAAACTAGAATGACCGTCCAATGAAGCAAAAAAATAATATAGAAACTAAAATTTTAATATTATATTCATTTCAAGCGCGAAACCAGCTCAAGGCGTAAGAAAGCGCAAAAAGACGCAAAAGCAATTTCAATGCGCAAAAAGGAGCAAGAAGACGCAAAAAGGTGCCAATTAGCAAATTCAATAACATTATAAATAAATACTTTTTAATTAAAAAATAAAACGTCAATACATAAAATTAAATGATTAATGCTAAATTTAATTTTTATCATGGATTTTAAAGTAGGAAAAATGGTCAATTATTTTACTGATCGGAGCTGGATGTATAAACAACGAAGAGAAATGAGAGGCTCAATAAGTGAACATTTTTACAATGGGTACATATGTTTATTGAATTCGCTTTAAGTAATAATGGAAAAGACGGAGAAATTCGTTGTCCATGTAGTAGGTGCAAACTGTTGAAGCATTTGATACCGGATATGGTTAGAGTTTATTTGCGTCAATACGGTTTCTTGTCGAACCATTTAGTGTGGGATCGTCATGGAGAAATTGTAACACCTAATTAAGAACAGTCAGAGGGGGAGGTTGGTGATGAAATTATTAGACGAATCTCATACAACACATGGTTGAAGATGCTACACGATCAACGTTCCCTACCGCTGAAGTTGATAATGAAGATGTTAACATGGAAGAGGAACCAACTGTTGGAGCTAAAAAATATATGATTTATTGGAAGCTGCTAAGAAACCTTTATGGAATGGTTGTACAAGCGGCACTCAATTATCAGTAACTGCAGAGTATATTGCGATGAAATCAAAATACAACCTCACAGAAGTCGGATTTATAGCTGTTATATAAGCTGCTGTAGGATCAATTTCACCCTAAAGGGGGTGAATAGGGTGATGCTATTAATTATAAAAATTTATTGCGGAAGTTTATATAATATTTTCAACACAGATATACCAAAACTATAGCAGCATAGATAATAGCAGAATAATAAATGCAGAAATAGAACGACACAGAATTTACCCAGCTACGGCAAAACCCTGCTTACATGCTGCCCCCAAGATTTCTACTAGAAATTAAGCAATCGGACGGTTACACATGTAAACTCACGACACCCGCTATCGACTACCCTTAACTCTACGCTCAAAACCCTGCCACAACTCAGTCACTGAGTTGCGAATTCTCGAACCACACCACCGTAGCTCATCCCCTAGTCACACGACTAGAAATTACAATGTTTAAAAGAGAAGAATACAAATTAAACACAAGTTAAAATCAAAACTCTATTTTTCTTTTTCAATTATAATAAAGCCTTTATCAAAAAACAAGGCCGACCCTTTTATTTCTTTTATTTTGGCCTTGTTCCTTTGCTCTGTAAAACGTTGGCCTTGTTCCTTTGCTCGTTCCTCTTTGCTCGAAATTAGGGCTTCGTGTTAAGTCGCCGGCTTTGTCGATTTGATTGATGATGCTTCGATTTCTTCCTTCTCTCTGTCGATCGCTTTCGGCTACTTCAATTCGATCGAGTTCGAATTAATATTGACATGTTATTTTCCTTTTTTCTTTTCTAGTTGATTGCTTGAACTCGATCGATGATTCGATTTATTGATTTAATTTTGTCAGTTTTTCTCAAACTCCAATTGTCGTCTTTGCCGATGATGTTTAGAGTTTTTATACAGGGTTCGAAACCCTTGATTTTCGTTTGTATATATTTGTTTGAGTTCGTCAATTTCTTTGTTCGACCGTATGATTTTGATTGAATGTTCAAGATGATATCTGACTTCTTCAATTCGTATATTTTTGCCTTGGTCATCACGGTTTTGTGAATTTGCTGATTCCTTGATTTCCAAGGCTCTGACTTTGGCCTTCGTGGTTGAATTCTTTGACGGTGTAGATTTTGATACCGTGTTCTGACTTGTTCATTGCGGCTTTTAGTTTGACATTTAACTAAGCTTTGGCTTTGTCTGTTCATCCCTATAGCTACCTCTTTTCATTTTTATGCATTGTCAATTGCAAACTTTAATTGCATATCGTCTGGTACATTGTTGACATTAGCCTTGAAATTTTAAACTTGATTTTGTCTCGGCTATTGTTCATGCTACTTGTTTCGCATATTTTCTTTGTTCATTTCCTTGAGCCTGATTTGGTGCTTTGTTCATTTGAGTCGTGTTGTTGTCTTCACTATCAACTGTTGTATTTGCTCCATGTATTCGTGTAGTCTGGTCATTCATTGTATATGCATTCTGTCGTTTGTGTCTACTGCACCAGTGTCACTGTTGTACTGCCTTTTTGTTTACTGCTAGTTCATTGTGTTCCTTCGAGTCAGTTTGCAGTTTGGCTTTGCTGCACTGTCTATACACACACACACACACACACACACACACACACACTGTGTATATACATGTGTAACTATATGTGTATATATGTATGTTGTATGTGTTGGTTTGAGTTTCTCCGCATTGAGTTTGTTCTCATTACTTGATGTGATATTTTGTTGCTTGTTTGTCTGACTGCGTGTATATATGACCAAACATATGTATATATGTGAAGTCTGAAGTTACTATCTGCATATCTTGTTGAGGTCATTTCTGGCCTTGGTTATATTGAATTTGGTGTACGCTTTAGTCTCATTGATGCATTACATTTTTCCTTGATTCACAGTGTATTTTTCCCTGTATAATTTGTGGATCATCATGCATATGCACCATTGTTGTATCACCATATAGTTTGTAGTTAGTTTTGTCTTTGTACATTTGCCTCTGGTTTCACTGCCTCTGTTTTTGATCAAAACTGCTACTTGATTTTTGACCCACGACTTCTTCATTGTTTTGATTTGGGCCTATGTAACTTCATATTCTCTGTCTTTGCTTCACGTTTGCATTGTTGTAAGTGGACTGGTCTTGTGGCATTGAAACTGTACTGGTGCAGGTTGATTTCATGTAGTCTTTGGTTCAGATTGCATAGCATCTCGAACTGGTCTAGTTGCTTTGGTGCATGTTGTATCTGGTCTTAGTCGAGTCTGGTGTTGTTTTGATCGAGACTGTGTTCTTGTTTGGTTGTATTTGAATTCTTGTGCTCGACAGCTCAGTTTTGTGCTACCTTTTGTACTTTTTCATTTTGATTTGCATCTGTGTTGAATCCAGCTAATAGCTCGGGTTTGACCTTGTGCTCGTGTCCTGACTTTATTTGTATTGCACTTGAGTTAAACCCGGCTTTTCATTTGGGTTTGACCTGTGCTCACATGTTCCTGTAATTTTATCAAGTGTATATATCGATGTGCACTGCCTTGTGGCATGTATAGTGATACACTGTGCATGTCACAAGCTGTTCGTGTATGATTAATTCAAATTTAAATGATGATGAACAACCCAAATAACTGAGGCAAATATTATTTTCAAAATCCATATTTTATTTTATACTGCAAAAATAGTTCCTTTTCAATTTTACCGCATCAGTATTTATTTTTGCAGATTGCTTAGATGCTAGATTCAATCTAGAATGAAGTTGAAGATAAATTACGAGTGAATGGGCGATATGTAGTGAGGTGTATCTGTAAATTAGAAATTATGATGTAATCAAAATTGTATTGTCATTGAATTTATATATATATAGCGAGAGTTCAAATTTATACTATTCAAAATTGTAATAAATATTTGTGTGAATAAAATATCTGTTTGAATTTAAACTCTGTGATATTTATTTTATTCAGCAAATATTTATTTAATCTGTGAAATATAAAATAGTACATTAACAAATACATTTAAATGAATACATATTGATGTTTATCGTCATCAAACAAAAAATATCATATACTCGCATATTCAACAGCTGCTAAACAGCATATGCCACCCGATAATTTAATGTGCGAAAATCATTATAAAGTAAAAAAAAAATATGTCTGCTTTCTACTTTCCGTATCGAAAAAAAGATACTTGTTTAAATGGTTGCATGTTGTTTTGGAAAGAAGACATCAACCTTAGAAATTGCGGAATATGTAAGCAGGAAAGATACAAACCATGCAAAAAGAAAGGAAAAAAGAGAAACACTACAAGAAAACTGATTTTTTGTAGCGCCCAAAAACCGCCACTACGTATTTTTAGTGGCGTTTCGATAATCGTTACGAAAAAACATGCCACTAAAAATCCTCGAGTATTAGTTGCACTTTTTTAAACGCCACCAAATTTGTTTTTTTGATAGCGTTTTTATAACGCCATAGAATTTCTTTTTTGTAGCGCTATTTGCCGCCACCGAAAAGGTTTTCTCCTCCATGATACTTTTTTATGGCGTTATCAAATTTTTTGCAGCGCCTGTTTAACGTCACCGAAAGGGTTTTCTCCTCCACGTTACCTTTTCATGGCGTTATATGCATTTTTTGTAGCGCTTAATAAACGCCAGCATAAGTGTACTTGAGTTTTTAATCACTCTTTTGTAGCGCTTAATAAACGCCAGCATAAGTGTACTTGAGTTTTTAATCACTCTTTTGTAGCGACATTTTAACGCTACCAAAATAAATAATATCCAGTAGCGTTTGTTTCCCTCCACCTGCTACTCCAGATTTACCACTGATCTAGCATGCAATTATATAATAACAGAATACGCAAGCACATACACTTTTGAACACAATATATTAAACAACTACAAAATACGTATACACATTGAAGATCCACAAGATACATAGACATTCATACATCCACATACATAGGTGTCGACAAAAAGCTACCCGTACACATACACAACCAAACTACCATAAGTGTTGCAACCAAACTACCATAAGTGTCATAACCGTACATATACATCTGAAATAAACGTCTGAAATAACCGAAGTACCGAGCAAAACCTGAACCACCATAAAAACCTGAACTACCTGTCATTGCTGATGTCTTCAAAACCTGAACTACCTGCAAACAAAGAACAGAACAAAAGAGTGAGAAAACAAAACCTGAACTTAAAACTGCATCACTAAGATTCCATCACAATCCATACATAACTCCTCACTACTAAAGTAATATCTGAATAAATATACAGACATATGTATTGTAAAAATATAAATTACTAAAACTTGCATAGATAAATAGGGATGTACCTATGCATAAAAGAAATGAAATCAATTCTACAAAATGGACAAGATATGATATAGTAAGAGTATTGTAACAGCGTAACGTTCAATTAAACAAGTCTAAAACACCAAAAAGCACAATAATACACCCCATGCACGTGAGACACACAACAACAAAACTGAAACTCAAATATATGAAGACAACACACAAACACACACAACATCCATTCAATATAAACATAACAGTTGTTACAATACATAACACTATATATATAGACACACAGACACAAATGCACTCACGCATAAACATATAGCATTTGAATGCACACACACAACACAATGCAGAACACACATTGCTTAATCATGGTTACATGGCCTTAAATGATAGTTAACCGCTTAAGACAAGTTTTATATATATAAAAAATTAATTAGTTAATAATATGGCACATCCAACACTTCTAGTTATAACTAGGAATTTACTTGCTATAAGTTTCTCGCTACTTTATGCTAATGTACCGTAATAAAATTATTCGTGCTAGATACTGTGTTAAAATTATCATCTGTTTACTCAGTAGTATGATATTGAGTAAACAGATGATAATTTTAACACAATCACACTCACACACACACAGTTGGGTAAGCACACATCCTCATAAACACACTAGCGCATATATAAACCTAGTAACGCGATAGATGGACTTGTGCCAGAAAAGCCTAAGAGTGTCTTAATGAACATGCTCGAATATCAGAATTTATAATAATTTCTTGGATTTTATTTTTAATTTAGAAAATGACAATAATAGGTTTTAATTAATTTTAGAAGAAGAATGAGTGAATCCTGTTAAAGTGAATATGCGTGAGATAATTTATATGATAGAGAAAGTTCTTAAGTAGATATAATATTGCATCACTAACATTCCACCACAATCCATACATAACTCCTCGCCATTCACAATCATTCAATCACAATTCGAATATAACACCCCTACTTATGTACTTTTATCAGTTTACCAAAAATCTATCTGCACTTTAGCTGCTAGCATTCCTAATGTATATATATAAAAAAATTATATACCTTTCATTTTGACTTAATAATGATTTTTTCCATTGGCCAAGCTATGGGAACGCCAAAGCAATCATCCATGCACGTCAGACTCGATGTTGGTCTCCATATCTCTGCATCTGGAACTATCACCAGTTCAATCCAAACTTTTACAGCATTACGTCCCAGTGGACGACAATGGACCATCGTTATCGGATCAGTTGATGCAATACTTCCTTACGCCACTATGTCCGCTCCACCCAAATCGATCAACTGGCATTTGGGATCCTTTTGCATGGTTGCAATTGGCTGAAAGAAAAGAGATTATTATGCACAATGTATACATGCACATTAAATAAACTTTCATACACAGTTAACTTCTTCAAATTTGAAAATTAATACTTACATGTTGCGATTTATTCATGACCATATGTGCGGATTTCATGGGAAAATTCACAACATTTTCAGTATCATCACGACTCTCATCTAGTTTTTCTTGATCAGCTTCTACTTTTGATCTTGGCCATGCTATTTTCATACCAACTGCGTCTCCAATGCACGACATATCAGATGTGGGTCGCCACAAATAAGCATCTTTATTTACTACTTTGTCCACCCAAATCACAACAGCAGATGAACCGAATGGAATACAATTAACAGTATATTTTGGATCAGTGGCGTGGATTCTTCCTTCGGCAATTACACCTTCACTCTCAGTCCAACCGTAAATCTTGCAAGTGTCTTCGATGATGCTGGTACTCTAAAAATGAGAAGTGAAATTCAAGACTTTAATATGCTATACAAAAACAACGAATATGTGTTAAATTTTTATTCAGATGGGGGGTGTGCTCGCTGCATTTTAGACGTCAATAAGCTCGCAGCATATTACACCAATATACTTAACGTGAAAAAAATTACCGTACTGGCTGCACTACAGTTCAACCGTGTTCGCAGCGGAACCTTGATGCAAACTGATGGCCAAGCAACTACCTTATTCTTAGCGTCTGCTAAGACTGCCATTTCAGGTGTAGGCCTCCATAAATAAGTATCTGCTTTATCCACTGAATCTATAACAACGCTCCCGGCATTTGGTCCCAGACGAATGCCATTGACAACGTCATCTGGGTCCATGGACAACAGCCTCCCATGGGCAACAACTCCAAAGGTTCCATCCTAATTCAACAGCAAACATACTTCGTCGTCGCTCTACAATTAATCAACCGAAAATTAAATCAATTACTAGATTAAAAAATTAAAATATAAATTTCATTTATTGAGTAATATAAATATTATTTTTACCGAATCAGGTGAGTTCCTTCTCGAACTTTCTTTACCCTGCAGCGAAGCACGAATATAAATTAATATTTTACGAATATAAATTAATTTCCAAAAATTTACCTTCTGGTCCATTAGAGTCTGTATCATTCCCTTCAATTCTGCTATTTCCTCTCGACACCGAGACACTTGTTTATCTTTGGACTGGGCCAAAGCTAGCTTGGTTAAAGTGCAACCCCTACCCAATGCCCTTAACCGTCCCGGTTTATCTTGTCCCAGTACATGTACAAGAGCATCTTTTCCAATATCAGTCTGTGACGAGCCGGATTGGGATAGGCTACCATATTTTTTGATCTCCTCCTATATAAATAAATACACATAGATAATGTACAATGGTAAAAATATCATAGTTTCAAAAAAAAATATACCAATAAAATTAAAAACAATTTTACAATAGCATTCCTAGCTTCCATGTTCACTGGTTCACCTGTTTTTTTAATGTGAGATCTAATCCACACATCAGCTCTACTTATGGACGATGGATCTACACTTTCTTTTTTTCTAAAAGTAGAATAACATTAAATTAATAAACTGACAGGTATAAAATAATGTTAAATAATGCTATAGTTAATTAACTTACCATGTCTTCGGTCTTTCTAGCCATTCCCCTACGACCGGTTGTATGCGGAATTTGAGTATACCTAAGGGCTGAATATTTCTCACTTTTTTGCTGAAAATGTTGAAAGATGCTAGAATTTAACAACCAAAATCATAAAAAGAAAAACTATCTAATATTTATAATGCAGGGTAAATATGTATGGCGAGGATTGCAATTTATTTGAAAATCAATTCATCATGGTCATATACTTATTTGGTATTATTAATGCTGGATAACTCAGTGACATATACAGCATTCCATATCTACTAATAATATTTAAAGATTGAACTAACTTGCAAAGTGTTTTTTTTACTTCATTTAAAATGTTCCTGTGCTTGTCATAACGCATTTGTATTTTGTACTATCATAGGTTCCTGCAGCTAATACCTAAACAGGAACCCTCAGCATCCACCAACACTTGGAATTCACTTCTAAAGAAATTTATCGGTTGCTAACTATGTAGATGGATTTGCAGAAACATGCCAGACGAGTTCAGTAGGAATGATTTACCTTAAACTCCGGACTTGTTTTCGCCTTCACAAACTTCCTCCAATCGGTTATGCTTTTTATGTTCGTAGGTTTCATTTTAAGTCTTTCCTCATCGTTCTCCGCTTTTTGCAAATTTCGAACCAATTTGCTTTTTGAAGATCTCCAAAGTACTCCCATTTGTTGAAATATAGCTTTTCTTTGCCATTCCTGTTCCAGTTTAAATCTAATCTGCAACAATACATCAAAACATGATATTAGTAAAATTTATTTAATTTAAATACGACAGATTTAATTAAATCTGAAAGGTTTTCTGAAGTTATTAGAGGGCAATTTCAATTTATAATTGGCAAGAACTATTTTTCAATTTATCCAGAAGTTATTAGATGGCTATTTCAATTTATAATTGGCAAGACCATGCAATATTAGAAGTCATTTTCAAAACATATTAGAGTCAGAATGTTAAATAATAGATGCCTGCTTCGTACCAGAACCGACTGCCACAAAACTTCTTTTAACTCGTCACTAATATTCCTCCAATCATCAATGGTGTATGGAACCTGCTCCCGCACAAGCGGTCCAAGAAAAGAGGATAAATATACCGACCCTTGCCCTACTGGTATACCTAGATCATTGAACTCAACTTCAATTCGATCCTGACTGCATGACGGGAGTCTTTTTGCTGTTGCTGGACCTCTACCGCCTCTTTTCCGAGATGTACTTCCGATATCAGCTTCACTTTGTTTCCCAATTTCCAGCTCGACATCAGCAGTTTGTTCAGGACGGGTTTCATTTTCTAAGCGGAGTCCTTCATTTGGGTCAGAGGGGATATCATCTAGTGGTTGTTCGTCTTCTTCATTGTGAACAGTGGCTTGTTTCTTAGCATTGTCTGGTTGTTCTTCTATTTCATTTATACTAGCTGGAACTTTACGTTTTCGCTTTGACTGTTTGTTCTTACCTTTAACTGCTTGTTCTTCAGCCTTTCTCTGCAAGCGGGTACGTACAGATGTTGTAGACATATTTTCTGCAAGTGACAGAAAACACAGTATAAACCAAAAAGCACATGTAAACAATAAGCAGCGATAAATATTAACAAACAACACTTAAATATCATCAACATGTAGCTGAAAAGAGACGTGGCAGTTTGCAAACCAAACAAGCAGGCCTAAAAGCCTTAAGATGATGAACAGATTTGTAATTTTATGAGAAAATGTACATGTAATGCAAACAGAATTGATAAGAACACTACTCGTTATCAAGCAATATATGCAAACAGAATTGATAAGAACATATAATGCTTTGTCTCTAGAAGTATACAAAGATCAAAACACAAAGAACAAAAATTGAATGGTACATGCATTTGCAATGGATTAGAAAATTAAATGGTGCAAACTAACAGCCATTCGCAACATTAAAAAAAAACCAAAGCATTAGTGCAGCAAATGAACAACAATCATTAAAGAAAATCAATACAAGTTCAATGAAATTTCCAAATAGCCCGGATTTAATACATAAGTTCAACCATCACTAAAGCAAATGAACAACTATGCTCAAGTAGAACATATAATCTACTCAATTATGCCCTCGCAATCCTCTCTAACATAGCAAACATCTTCATCATCCACTTCAGTTATTTCATCTTCCACCACTTGAATATCTTCCTCGATGCAATCGTGCTCCTCTATATCATTAAAACTTCTTGATGGTGCTTTCATTGCAACGTACCAATTAGAAACATCGTTCTCTCTTGAATAAAATACTTGTTTTGCTTGAGATGCAAGTATGTATGGGTCTCGTGAAAATGATGCTTGATGTAAATTAACAAGAGTGAACCCATCATCATCAACTTTTACTCCATTTCCTTTATACGTCCAACGACACTTGAAAACTGGAATATAAAACAAATGATAATCTAATAAAATTATATCTGTCAATATTCCATAATAAGTGACCACATCAACCACTTGGGACATATCTTTAGCACTTGCTCTACACATAGTAGTTGCATCAAAAGTCACCCCACAATTCTGAGTTTCTCTCCCTAAATCTTTTACATGAAAACGTTGCTCGTTGATGATATATCCTTTGAAAGACATGGCATCATCCTTCGGACCATAAGCAATCTATTTTAACATGTCATTATGATCCTTGGAGGTAATAGGTATCTACAAAAAATTTCATTTAGCATGTAAATTTATATAGTAATATTGATAGTTGAATGAGAATATATTTGAAATCTAACTAACCTTCCTTTTAATCCAATCGACAAAACTTTTTGTATGTGTTTCCCAAAGTAAGGTCGCATTTTTTGTCATGCGTCGGTCTGAATTTTCTAATTCCTCCAAATGCAAACTAGTATTGAACAATTGATTATAAGTTATATATATCATTGCGAACACATCAAAATATTTAAAATAATATAACATAAACTTACTCTATAAACGGTTCCACCACGGCCATATTCATTAACACAGCTAAATGAGCATTTTATTTCTCATTAACTGGCAATTTAATTGTCTTCGATACTGAAATTGGACGTCCCTCTAATATTCTACTACTTTCATAATCTTCATTTCGAGCTCCTTTCTCCTCTATATGTCCTGATTTCTTCAAAAATTCATTGAAAAACAACATGCATTCTGTTGCAAGATACGATTCTGCAATACATCCCTCTGGTCGTGCATAGTTTCTGACATAATCTTTGAGTGTCTTCATATATCTTTCGAATGGGTACATCCATCGAAAATGAATAGGTCCACACATTTGTGCTTCTTTTCCAAGATGAATGGATAAGTGTATCATTATATCAAAGAAAGATGGTGGAAAAAAATTTCAAGCTCACATAAAACGTCAATAATTTCAACATTGATTTGTTCTACCTTCTCTCTATCAAGAACACGTTGACATAATTTGTTGAAAAAAGAACATAAGCGAATTATCGCTTTTCTTGCCTTCTTTGCCATGAACCCTCTCGATGCTACTGGCAATAAATGTTGCATTAATACATGGTAATCATGTGACTTCAATCCACTAATTTTGCAATCCGACAACGAAATCCGATTTTTTAAATTTGGAACAGTAGCCATCCGGTCCTTTGAAATCATACAGTCTTTTGCAAAATATTTTTCTTTCGGATTTTGACAACATATATGGAGCCGGTGGAAGATATGTTTTATTCCCACGAGGTTGTGTATGAAGCTCACTTCGAATTCCCCAATCCTCTAAATCCTTTCTACAGTTGGTTCCATCTTTGGATTTATTTCCATGCAACATTGTGCCCAACAGGCTTTCACCAATGTTCTTCTCCACATGCATCACATCTAAATTGTGACGTAATGGAAGTTCCTATGAAAACCAAAACAATAAGGCATTATTGGGTTTTTATTATATTCAAACAATGAAAAATAAATAAATTAACCACTAACCTCCCAATAAGGCAAATCAAAGAAAATTGATCGTTTTTTCCACCTTGATAGCTCTACTTCTATAGAACTGTTAGTATCATCATATTCATCTTCTTTATCATAGACATGCTTTCTCTTCTTACTTTTCTCCTCTATTCCTTTTCCAAAATCATTTGGATAATCCTTCAATAATGCATAGATGTTTCTCCCAGAAAGCATTCTAGGAGCACCATCTGTCTCTATGGTATTATCAAACAATGCCTTTTGTTTCCTCCGTGAATCTGAAAGAGGTAGAAATCTTCTATGACCCATGTAGGAGAACTTTCGACTATGTTTCAACCAACGAGAATGGGTATTGACGCCACATAATGGGCAAGCTTTTTGCCCTTTCACACGACATCCAGCAAGATTTCCATAAGCCGGAAAATCATTAATCGTCCATAACAAAATTGCATTCAGTTTAAATAAAGTTTTACTAAATGCATCATAAGCAGTAACTCCATTAGACCACAAGTGATGCAAGTCTTCCACCAAAGGCGCCAAATATACATCAATATCATTCCTGGGTTGCTTCGGGCCTGGAATAAGTAAAGTTAACATAATATTTTCTTTCTTCATACACAACATAGGCGAGAGATTGTATGTCACAAGCATTACCGGCCAGCAACTATATTTCGAACTCAACATGGAAAATGGATTGAATCCATCTGTAGCAAGACCAAGCCTAAGATTGCGTGGATCAGATGAAAAAGATTTATACTTTTCATCCACCATTTTCCATGTCATAGAATCCACGGGATGACGCATTTTTCCATCGTTACTTTTATTATTAAAATGCCATCTTAATTCTTCAGCCATCTTTTGAGATCTATACATTCGTCTAAACCTCGGAATAATTGGGAAATATCTCAATATTTTAACTGGAACACCTTGTATAACCTCTTCAATATCTTGATTTTTCTTCCATCTCGAGGAACCACATTTTGGACAACTTTCTAAATTTTTGTATTCTTTTCTGAAAAGGCAACAATCATTCTCACAAGCATGTATCTTTTCAAAACCCATGTCGAATGCTTTAAGAAATTTCTTGACTTCATATAAGGTTTTGGGAAGCACGTTATCCTTCGGCAGAAATAGATGTTGCACAGCTAAAAGCTTATCAAAACCACTATCGGACAAGCCAGTCTCGCATTTAAGATTATACAAGACGGTGATGGAAGATAATTTTGTCTGATCTGTGCAACCAGGATATAATGGAGTTTCTGCATCTTCCAAGTTCTTGACTAACTCATCCTCTTTTCTTCAAGAATCAACATCGTCTTTATCATCATCAAAAAATCTTGATTCAAAAAATCTTCATCTTCATAGTGAATCATCTTGAATAGTTCATATACGTCAAACGTATTTGTTTTATTCTCTACATTTATCTCTTCACCATGGTTAAACCATACACCGTCAATGTATTTAGGATCCATTCCTTTTATAACTAAATGTTCAACGATGATTTGGTCATCATGACGACTAAGATTCCGACAATCCTTGCAAGGGCATAAAATTTATTCTACACTTCTTACATTCCTCTTTGCAGCATGCACGAAATTCATTGCTCCTTGTCGGTATTCTATACTAGTTCTATGAAAAAAGTAAAAAAAAAAAAAAAGTGAGCTTTAGTATTAGATTATATGTTCTAATTCTCAAAATACATATTAAGTTAATCATGGTTTTATCACCTGTTTAAAAAAACCCAGTCTTTTTCCATTATCGACATTTGAAGGCAAATAAGTTTCCAATCTTTGACGTATAAATTGGTTATCTGTTGTAATCAAAAAAATAAGTAGACGTTGAAGTACAAATACTTGTAGCACTACTGCATATAACCATGGTGGTTTAGTAGACAAAGGCAAAGAATACTTTTCCAAAAATATAAATTTTACACTTATATTTTGCATTTAACCTCAGATTTACATGTATTTATAATTAATCCATGCATAACATCACACTCCTACCCACACATAACTGACCAAGTCACAACCCTCCAAACTGCTGCGTAACAGTTACAGCTATCTGCCCCTCCTTTGTCAATCCATCCACAAACGCTCCACTTCAACAAACAACATTCCAGTCACTCCACTTCAACAAAACTTTTGCAAATCTCTGCACTTCACCATTACACACAGACCACTGACCAAACTTCCTCCCACCTATCACCAACAAACGCCGGTGCATTTCCGCTGCCACACATTGCTGCAACTTTCAAAAAACGCAGCAACCTCTCATCACCATACTACTCAATCCTCCTATTTTACCACTTCTCACAACATTGTTTAATTCAACCACTTCCATAAATATACTTCAACACTGCAATCACTCCCCCACTCCACTATTAAACAATTCATTCACTCCTCACAACAACACAGTTTCATACCAGCCTATAACAATACCCACTTTCATCTCATACACACCAAATTCATTCATATCACTAAAGACAATATCCACTTGCCTATATTCCTGTAGCCTGCTTCAATAACCATTCTACAACCTACTGACTACTGCACTGATACAACCAAATGCACCATATTCACACACTACAACAGTGACCACTCCAACTACAAACCCCAAGCAACCACAGACCATCCTCCTTCCCATTTCTCCAACCTGCAACCTGTTCACAACCGCACTTCATACTACAACTCAACAAAACATCAACAACCCAGCCTCCGCAGCAAACTACCAGAGACTCACGCAACATTCATCAACTTTCCCTCTGACATTCTACCACTCCTTACAAACACATACTCACATCCTTCCCCCAGCCTCGCCCCCTCTTACCAAACCAACAGTCAACTTCACCGCCTCCTCTTCACTACCTCACATCCACACAACTGACATATTTCCAGTGCCTGCCACTCCACAAAAGACTATTTATGCTCCAACATTTACCACTCTCAACCATCGAGCCAGCCAATATCCAATCGCAAACAAACCCACGACCTCCATCAATGCTACTTGAACCCACCAAATTCCCGAAAGACGCAACCTCAACCTCCTCTCAGCAAGCAACCATTGATTCACTAACCACTTCAACAGAACATTCATATACTCAAAGAAATCAAAGCAGATATCCCAACAGATCATTGCAATTAGGGTTAAATCAACCATTTCAGTAATAGTTTAGGAAAAAATACGAAAATAAGATGCATTCAAATTCATATAAAAGCCAAATAGAATCACAAAGTCGATTTAAAAGATTCATACCTAAATATACCTAATCGAATTAAAAGATTCATACCTAATTATACCTAGATCTGCTGGCTGCCGCGACTCGATGTTGAGTAAGGGGGAAACGACGGAGTTGACGATGATACTTGAGTGCGATGAAAATTTAACACGATGAAAAGGGAAAAAAAAATTCTGAAGAAGAAAGCAAATTAGGGACGAGAATTTTGTTAAGTACGAGAGTAAAATGATAGGTTACGTTTATTTAGTTCGCGCGAACTCTTTTTTTTAGAAGCGGGAAACATGAATTATTTTTTGCCACGTTTATATTATTTGGTAATCTATTATTAGTTGCATTTACAATAAAACGCCACCGATTTTTGCAACTATAAATGGTTTTTCTTGTAGTGAAAAGAATGTGCAACATTTCTTCTATCAACTTCTCGATTTCATTTTTTAAATGGAATGGGTGCCTGTATGACCTCAAGCAAATCGGTTTAGAATTTGATAGAATAGGTATTTTGTGATCACATTGTCCTGGTGGTGGTAAGGTCTTGAGTGGGAAAAAACTACATAGAACTTGTCTAACATAGTTTGTAAATCAGGTGGAATGGAATTGTAGAAGTAGCTTGTTTGTGAAGCATTTCCAATGATGAATTAGTTGAAGTAGAACTGGACATGGGCAACATGAAAGAAATACTATGGTAGATAATATCCTTGTTGATAATATGAGCTGAAACAATTTTTGGATTTTTGGCTTAAACTGCTTGCTATGTGATAAATTTATTCTAAAGCGTAAACTTGACTTGAAGCTTTTTGAAGTTGAAAATTATATCACTAATTCCCTCACCCACTGAACTCCCAATATTACTTGACAACCTCCCATAGAAAGAAACAATAGATCAATATTAAGTTTTGCTCCTTGACAAGATATGGATACATTTGAGCAATTGATGTCCCTAAAGTTTCTCCCCATTAGCAATGAACACTTCAAACTTTTTTGTACAATCGGTTTTCAATCCCAACTTTCTAGCCAAATTATCATTAATAAAATTATGTGTAGATCCAAAATCAATTAGAGTATTGACGGTTTAGCTATTGATACACCCCAGAAGTCTGATAGTATTATTGCAGTAACACCAAGTAACACCACACATTGCTTCTAATGAAATTGATGGGTTGATGTCTTCAATTTTCTCTTTGGTTTCTTGAACTTGATTAATAACCTGAAAAGTGTGCTCGTCTAACGCAATAGGTTGATCACCCTGTAAAATACCTTCTAGCACAAAAATGTGTTTATTTTGACATTTGTAACCTAGATGTCATTTTTCATCACAAGTATAACACAAGTCATGACTTCTTCTATGCATGATACCAGTGGAAGTAAAAAAATTGGGTGAAGGAAGTTTAGGCTGTTTGGAATTTTTTCTAAAGGATATTTGGATGGAAGTTGTTTTGATGACGATGAAGTTTGTTGGTTATAAGAATATGATCTATTATGGTATGAATAATATGGTTTCCCGGGTTTCTTCAATTGATTAAACTTTTATTCACTGATTTTAGCTGAATCGATTGCATCTTTCAAAATTTTTGGTTGATTATCCATCATTTCACATTTAATCATCTTTAAGAACCCCCCCTCCCTCCCCCCAATCTATTCAAAATATACTTATGCGGTAATTTATCAAGTAAGCTTAAAATCTGCTCAAATTTACTTGGATAATCTTTGACTTATGAAGTTTGTTTGATTGATGACAATGCTTCAAATGGTATTTGAAAATCAAATGTGCCAAATCTACTTATCACTTCATCATTGAAAACTTCCTGTTCAAAATAATTCTCTACATTAATAGAAAGGCAATGATACCATTGCAGAGCTTCATTTCTCAAATGAAATGAACAAATATGTACTTTATCAGAATCAAGCAAGTGATAATATCTAAAAACAAACTCTACTTGTTTAATCCATGCCAGCACATCCATAGATCCATCATATTTAGGAAATTCCAATTTAATTGACTTATTATGCAAGGTAGAGTGTGAATTACCATTTCATTTCCAATAATAGGATGCATAGATTCAATAGATGAAACAGGAGCAGATCCCAAAATACCAGAAGTTGTATTTAGATTCTAATGATTTTGAGGTGCTCGAATGTCTCTGACATCTTTGCTTTGTTGAGCTTGCTTAAGGTCTTTCGATTCTTGAAAAATTAAGTGCAATGATTGTTGAAAATCTTAAATCGATTACTGGATCTGATTACTATTGGTTGTATTTTGTGATGCAAAGTGAGGTTGAGTAGCTCATGTTTTAGCAACCGAGCTTCTAATTTTTGTAAAGTTGATTGGATCTCACTTTCAGATAAAATTTTGGTCTGGATTTGATTGTGTAGGATCGATAGGTGGCCCTGATACCATTTGAACAGTCGTCCATCATTACGCTTGGTTTATGCCATGGCAGACGTGTAGAAGGAGGAGAAGGAGATTGAGTGAGGAGGAGGAAGCGAACAGGTTTAGTTTTGGAGGAAAATTTAAAGAAGAAAAAAAAGGCAATTTGAGCAAATGATTCATTCTTCTCCCTAATTTTCCATATAAGCTTTTTATACATTTATTATTGGGTCACGTTACATTTCACATTCACACCCAAGCAAGAAATGAAAAAAATACAATGCACAGCATGTTTGATGCATTTCCTTGAGTACCTCACTGATTCATTAGTTCTTTAATTGCAGTCTAATGATCAAAGATGGTTTCTAAGGTTTCTCCTGCTGACGTGGCATGTCACACCTATTTAATACAACCAAATGAATTATGTTAGCGTCAAAATTGGTCACTAACACCCAGAAGTAGTGAAAGAACCAGTGTATGTATACAAATCCTCAATATTCATACATAGATCTCAGATCCAGAATAAGTAGAGAACAAAAATGAAGAAACTAACAAAATTAAAATAGAAGAAAGCATAATAGAACACAAGTTTTATAGTGGTTCGACGATCTCCGGCCTACATCAACTTTGAAGAGTTGCTATATTATTGATTATAACTCGCTGGTTACAAGAGGTTTACAATAGTTCAATTGTGTTACAATGATGATTCTGGCAGAGTAACGGCGTCGAAGAGCCAAAGATCCCTTTTCTGAAGACCCTGGACTGCTATTTATAGATGTAGGCTGGAAATGTCCATCTCAAACTTTGGAAGACTCCTTTCCTCACGTGAGTGGGCCCACGTGATCAATTCCTAGCCGTTTCGGCTCGATCCATGATCGATACGAATGAGATTTGTATTGTTCCAAATCTTTCACAATCGGGTCGAGATTGATCATGAACATTCTCGAGGTTGTACGCAAGCTCCTGTGAAAATTTGGTAGCATTTGGCTTTGTAGATTGTGAGATATGATCGATGCAAGTTTCACATTTCCATAGTCTGGCGTCTTCGTATTGATCCAACTTGTGTCGACATGTTCATATCCATCACTTTCATATTGATCGAAGTGGCATGGCGCGATTGTTTAGGTGAGATCCACATTTTATGCCGAATTAACTGCTTCCTCATTCATATCCATCGGTTGCTATGTTCTTCGTATCTATAGATATACAATGTACGTAGCCATCCATTAAGCCCCCCTTTATATCGATCCACACATGCCAGTCATCCTCTTTGTATCGATGCCAAACATTTTACTCGAATCGATGATTAGCTATGTATTTCGTGTCCATGCCATTCGTATCCATAATAATCCATTGCCTCGTGTCCATCATTTCATATCCATGCTTCCGTTCGTATGGATCTAGTGTATACCTTTTCGTATCGATGCTCTTCATCCCACTCCCTATCGATGCATGCTTATGTTTTTGTATCAATGGGGTGGGTTGTTTAATTCGCATCGATATTCCCAAGTGCTACTTCGCACCGATCAACAATGGTGTTGTTCGTATCCATCCATAACATATTATTCACATCGATCATTGGCTGATCGATACGAATAGCATGTACCGGTGGATCGATATGAAATGATAGTTTTTTATCGATATGAAGTAGAAAGATTCCGATGGATATGAAGTGGAAGGAGAGAAAGTAGATCGATATGAATAAGCTGGTGGATGATGGATGCAAAGTGGGATAAGCATGGATAAATACAAACGAGACTTCCATCCATGGATACAAACCACCACTTACCTTGATGTATACGAACTGTGACTATCTTCCTTGATTTGCATCGATCATACCTTGAGCATATAAACTATGATTGATCTGAAATTTGAAACGTAGACTTTCCTATCCTTGTTCATCATTCCCAATCGATCCCGTCTTGATTGAAGTTCGGTCAAGTTATGATGGTATCGATCACAGCCTTGTTTCCAACTGATCTCTAATACTGATTTCCATCCTTTTTAGCCTATTTGTTGATATCCCAGCCTTGACCAAAAGGAATGATAACATTTTCCCCCAAAAACATGTGTTATGGTAAGAAGGTGCGTTTTGAATAGCTCTGAATCCAACATCCAAAGTCCATATTCAATCCATAGCCATACCATCTGATCCATAATCCAATCTACTATCAAACTATCCTATCCAAGTGCTATAGCCATGTCCAAGTCCGCGACTGCTCTGAGTTGATGTCCAATTCGAAGTCCAGTAACCAAATCCTTAGCCAATTCCAAAGCTATCCAAGCTCATCAATCGAGCTTTAATATATCCATATCCAATAACCAATAGCGAAATCAATAACCTTTCTAGGTTGATATTCGAATTCAAGACCACTCCGGGCCCTTTTCCAAATCCAGGACTTCTCTGGGTCCATTTATCCCAAACCAAAATCCAAATCTATGGCCTCTCTGAGTTGCATTATCTTGTTCCGACCCTGACTCTCGGTCAAGGGCTTGTATGTTCTCCGACCTCGGCTCTTCGGCCGAGAAATTTTATATTCTCCGGCCTCAGCTCTCTGACCAAGGATTTTTACATTCTCCGACCAAGAACTTTTATATTCTCCAGCCTCTGCTCTTCAGCTAAGGACTTTTATATTCTGTTCAAGTTCATTCCATCGCTCTCCGGCAAAGGGACTCATAACTTGCGGTCACTGCCCCATCTCTCTGGTCGGGACAATAATCGCGAGACCTGTATTATTTATTACAGTAATGCAAATCCAATCATTCAAAATAAATGTTTTTACAGCCAGGGAAAACCAAATAAATGTTTGTACATCCAAGGGAGAAACCACAGTTTTCAGGAAAACGAAAAGAAAAACATAATTTCGTAGACTAAAGCAACACGGTTTATCATCATCTCAGAGCATGCCTGGGAACTCTCCTCGATCCCATACATATGTAAGTGACTTAGTCGTATTGCCTCGAGTTCTATTACTTATTAAAGTCATAAATCCATTTAGTTGAAAACAAGCTAGCGAAGCCTAGATCCAACCATCCTCATTCGTGGTGGGTGGTGGCCGCTCATGTTCCACTGCCACGGCTCGATTCCTTACATATTGTTGTAGATGACCATTCCTTATATGCTCCTCAACGATATCCTTCAAATGTCTGCGGTCGTTCGTGTTGTGTCCATTCAGCTCATGGAATATGCAATGCTTTCCCGATGCCCGCTTGTATTCATAAGGTTCCCTTCTTGTCGGCCTTTGATACAGTAGGCGCCCTCGAGTATCCAAGTAAATCCTTTTCAAAGTCTCAGTCAAATCCGTGTAGGAAGTAAACTTTGAATTTCTCTACGTCCTTTTTGAAGTGTCACCGTTATCATTCATTTTTTTTTTCCCTTTATCATCTTAGTTTGGATCCTCCCTGGGTGGATCTCCACCCCTTACTGCATAAGCTTAAGCCTCTCTCCCTTCTCTCTCAGCTTGCACATCTTTCTGCCTTAGATACCTTTTTGCTTCATGGTAGAACTCCCCGAGATCCATCGGTGGATCCGTTTCCAACGATATCTTGAAATTTGAATTATCTGCAATTCCTGAAATTGTCGCCATCAAAACCATTGATGGATCAGCTTTATCCACCGAAGCCACTGCAGCATTGAATCTGGTTAAGAAATTCCTGAGCGACTCTTCTTTCCAATGTTTCATCGATGTCAGAGTCATCACATTCTTGGGTCGGACTATGTGGACCCAAAATTACCTCATACACCTTTCGATCAGCTCCGTCCATGTGCCAATAGAGCCACTCTTCAATTGTCTAAACCATAATGTTGTTATATCTATCAAATACAAAGGGAAGCATCGTGCCCTGACCTCTTTCGATTCCCCAGTACCTCCATATGCCTCATGTACCTCGTTAAGTGAACGGCAGGATCCGTTCTTCCGTCATACATCTCCAGTTTTGGTAGTTTGAAATTCAGCGGGTCCCTAGCTTGCCTGATCATTGGAGCAAAGGGACTCCTATTCAAATCCTCCAACTGCCTATTCACCAATCCGCCTCTTATGGCTCGTCTAACCATCTCTGCCAATCTATCGCTGTCACCAGGCCGTAGTCCTTGTCCGTTGCCTCCAATCTGCCACTCGAGTTCACAAGGGATTCTTGAAATATGCTTTCGTGGACGAGTATCCATTCCAGATCAATGTCGCATTGCACGGCTCCACCTGGTACTCTGCCCGGGATTGGATCGGTGATTACCCCCTAGTTCTGGTGCTGCTCCTGATGGTTCCGCTCTGTTCTGAATTCTATCTCTTGCAATTGCGTTCCCTTGATTCTGCATTCCAACTTGTCCAAGTAGATTCCGCACCATCTCCTCTTGTCTCTTTAGCATCGTTTCCATCTTGTCTCCGGTGATGAAGATCGAGGCCTGATTCACTCCCGTGGAAGCCACCTGACTCTCTTCATGATGACTCCTTTCAGTTTTTGTATTCTTGTCAATTGCCTTGCCATAGCTTTCAAAGTCCAAGTCCTTAAGCTTTTAAATCTGAAATGCAAGCTTTAGAATTCCTAAGCCCTAGCGGTTTTCAGTGAAAGCACCAATATTAGTGCCAAAATCGGTCACTAACACCCAAAATTAGTGAAAGCAACAGTGTATGTATAAAGATCCTCAATATCCATACACAGATCTTAGATCCAGATTAAGTAGAGGAAAAAAATGAAGAAACTAACAAAATTAATATAGAAGAAAGCAGAATAGAACACAAGATTTATAGTGGTTTGGCAATCTCAGGCCTACATCCACTTTGAAGAGTTGCTATTTTATTGATTATAACTCGCTGGTTATAAGAGGTTTACAACAGTTCAACTGAGTTACAATAATGATTCTGGTAGAATATCAGCGTTGCAGAGCCAAAGATCTCTTTTCTAAAGACCCTAGGCTGCTATTTATAGGTGTAGGCTGTAAAATGTCCATCTCAAACTTCAGAATACTCCTTCCCTCACGTGAGTGGACCCACGTGATTGATCCCTATCAGTTTCGGCTCGATCCATGATCGATACGAATGAGATTCGTATCGATCCGAACTTGCCCAATCGGGTCGAGATTGATCATAAACATTCCCGAGGTTGCACGCAAGCTCCTGTGAAAATTTGGTAACATTTGGCCTTGTAGATTGTGAGATATAATCGATGCAAGTTTCACATTTCCATAGTCTGGCGTCTTCGTATCGATCCATTTCGTGTCGGCATGTTCATATCCATTACTTTCGTATCGATCGGAGTGACGTGGCGCGATTGTTTAGGTGAGATCCACATTTTATGCCGAGTTGACTGCTTCCTCATTCATATCCATCGGTTGCTATGTTCTTTGTATCCATAGATATATGATGTTCGTATCCATCCATCAAGCCCACCCCTCGTATCGATCCACACATGCCTGCCATCCTCTTCGTATCGATGCCAAACATTTTACTCAAATCGATGCTTAGTTATTATTTCGTGTCCATGCCATTCGTATCCATAATAATCCATTGCCTCGTGTCCATCATTTCATATCCATGCTTCCGTTCGTATTGATCTAGTATATACCTTTTCGTATCGATGCTCTTCATCCCACTCCTTATCGATGCATGCTTATGTTTTTCGGGGTGGGTTGTTTGATTCGCATCGCTATTCCAAGGTGCTACTTTGCATCGATCAACAAGGGTGTTGTTCATATCCAACCATTATATATTATTCACGTCGATCACTGGCCGATCGATACGAATAACATGTATCAATGGATCGATACGAAATGATAGTTTTTATCGATACGAAGTAGTAGGATTTCGATGAATACGAAGTGGAATGAGCGTCAGTAGATTGATACGAATAAGTTGGTGGATGACGGATGCGAAGTGGGATAAGCATGGATAGATACGAACGAGACTTCCTTCCATGGATATGAACCACCACTTACCTTGATGGATACAAACTATGGCTATCTTCCTTGATTTGCACCGATCATACTTTGAGCATATGAACTCCGATTAACCTGAAATTTGAAACGTAGCCTTTCCTAGCCTTGTTCATCATTCCCAATCAATCTCGTCTTGATTGGAGTTCGGCCAAGTTGTGACGGTATCGATCATAGTCTTGTTTCCAATCGATCTCTAATACTGATTTCCATCCTTTTTAGCTTATTTGTTGATATCCCAGCCTTGACCAAAAGGCGGAATAACAAATTCTAAACACCAAATCACAATATGATCTAAATAAAACCAAATCATAGTCTTAAACATTATTCATACATAAAATTTATAATGGCTCCACTAACATCGTGTTAGTATACATCCACTTTGGAGAAAGCTTTTTTATTACCAATAATAAAAAGTACAAGAGGTTGATTATAATAATCACTCTATTGAATTTGATTTGTGAAGATTAATAAATTGAAGAAATTTGATAGAGAATTCTCTTGTCGATTTGAGTGAACATCTCTGTCTCAAATCTGAAAATAGCCTTATATAGAAAGAAAAACCAAATGGCGGCTGCCAAATTTGCTCTTTGAAGCTACAACCATCGTTACACAATTAAACAGGCAAAATTGTCCTCAATACAATAGTTGGGCGTCTGACCTCCATGTTCGGCCGTCTAAGTTCACTCAACCAGATGTCTGACCCCCAAAGTCAGACGTTTGAAATCGTTTAAATTGTAGCACAAAATCTCAAGATGGTTTACTAAGTCATTCAGATGCCTGAGGGGGCATCTCAAACGTCCGATATAAATATCAGCCGTTTGAATTGACAGAACTTAGAACTTCTTCAAATTGCGATATCTTCCTCTTTCGAGCTTTGATTCGCAAACCGTCTATCAAGCTACTTCTATCATCTTCAACTCTACGTACAGTGTTGTCAAAATTTAACAATCCTTTGGGTTTGATATTCTTTTGAAACAAAAATGCACAACCTATCTTGAATGCCTTGTGGTTTTGATAGACTTGCATGCTCTTTATACTACCTACAGAGCACGCACGACTATACCGAGTGTGCTTTGCACTGTTCTTGATTATTATTACCTACGCTAGGTTAGGCATAAGCTGGGATTTTGTATCTTTTGTTGTTTTTCTGCTAGAAATAAACGAAGAACATAATACATGATTTATGGACATATAGAGCATACAGGCTCTATAATTTAAAATTACGTTGTTGGTCATGCTTCATAGTTCATAGTTCACGCGCATTAAGACTTCAACAATGAGCGGATGATGAATTGATGGAGGCTCGAGCACAAATACACATGTATATGAGAAGGCGGAGTAATATCATTCCTCTTCCTAGGAACGAGTATGTTAGGCCCAATGGATCTTTTCGAGGTATAGGTTATGCTAACATGTTGCTATGTTTCCTTCTATCTGGTATTTTCAAAGATAGGCAGGCATCGGTCACAGTTGTATGGTGTAGGGCGTATTTCTTCACATTCTTCCTTATCTGATCACATGTTATTTGTGCGGACATAAACCTGCATTTGATCTAACATAAGCTTTGCCTATAACCATATTCCATCTCAATCACGTCCAGTGGTCCGTTCATTTTGTCCAAAATTGAGTCCTTTGTCTTACCACCAGTTCATCTAGCTCCAAATAATATTTAACGGTTCTTTTTGTTTAAAAAAAGTGAAATATTTTTACCCACTGCCAGGTTTATCAATGCAATTTTGAGAAAAGAAATTTAGTTCCGTCATATTTAACCTTTTTTTTCCTTTCATTTTTGATCAACTTAACAATAGGCATTTTTGTGCAGGCCAAAGCCGGAAAATGAATTTAAATGAGGGAAGAGGCCAGGCATATGTAAACAGACTAAGCTGAATTAGATGGATCCAAGAATTTTCCTTGAACATAGCTTGATATGTCATTTGCAGCAAAACTATGCTAATGACGCTCATCACAAGGATTAAGCACCAAATTAAACAAAGCTATAAATAGAAAAGGAAATGTGCAGTTTGGCTATTCATCAACCGATTATCAATTATCATGGAAAATATTCTTCCTGATATTGCTGATTACTGCTATGATGGAGATGAAGGCACTGAGACTGAGTGCAATGATCAGCAATCCGAGGTAATGTGCACAAAATAATTATTTGGTGTTTGCTTAACAAATATACAAGTATAGCATATTCAAGTTTTTTTTTTTTTCGTATCTTCAGTTAAACGTGTACAATAAACTATTTCAACATGTAAAGCCAGACAAATTTACTGTGGTACATCGGAAAATTCACAATCAGAACATGCTCAAACCTGAAACATGACGCATATCTAACTTCAATTCTTTTAGACATAAATCATAGCAAAGGTTAGGAAAGAGGACAGATTTGGTTGCTGGTTCAGGCATTCAGAAATCCTTAATTATAGTTTCTGATGCAGGCAGAGTCACATATATGCGCAAGAAAAGAAGCTTACGACCGGTACATGGAGATGATACTGAAGCGTGCACATGAAATAGCTAGTGAGCAACAAGATTTGGAATCCTCAACATAGAATAAATATATGGATATGCATATAGAATCACAAATTACACTACACATGCTTACATTTATGTATTGCAGCAGTTGCTTTATCAATATACCATTTATCTATGCCAAATATGTAGTTCTATAGTGTTTAATAAAGCTTAAGTATATCTATTTGAGAATTCTACTTTGGTGCAGCATACGATTCACTAATTTCATTATACTAGAAAAGTCAAAAAATTAATCTTCACTGTGTGGACATGATCAAACATAATTTAACATGACTTAGTTAGATGCTTCAAAGTAAAATTCGGACCTAAACCTAAAATGTGCATATGATATTGCCCAGTAGATATTCTTAACATTCTAAAGCAAGCAAATCATAAAAATTTCAAAGAAATTCTTCTGCTAACAGTATACCTCAAATTAATCAGCTTCAGAGCTTCTTTTAGACGAGGGAGCAACGGTGTTTACAGATGGATGCTCAGATAATTTCATTTTCTTTGAACTGCAGTTCTCTTCTTCCAAAGATTTCAGTTTGCTTTTAATTGCAGCAATCTTCAAGTTCCGATCCACCTGACTCGATCCACTGCTGGAAGAGCCCCTTTTTTTTGACTGACTGGTATTTTTAACTGGGTCTGTTGAATCCACATTACACTTATCACTAGCGAATCGAACAACCAAAGGACGTCCAGAAATTAACTTCCCATGCATAGTTGCCTTGGCTAGTTCAGCTTCCTGTATACTCACTTCAAATAACAAAATTTAGATAAATTGGCTGGTATAAATTATTATATATAATACACTCATGCTAGGACATATGATAACATGAACTTACCTCTTTAGTACTGTACTGGATAAAAGCATAACCACGGGGTTCACCACGTTTAGGACCTTGTGTATGCAACAAGAAATCCTCAGCTACAATTTTTCCAAAAGAAGAGAACATCTTTAACATGCTAGACCTGTAAAGTTAGGATGTGCGGAGGATAAAGATAGGTTATTATTTGATGATATAAAACTGCTGATAAGTTGCATATGGCTCAAAATTAGTAGAATTTGCATATCAGATTCATACTCTGAGATTCTATGGTCGAGATTGCCAATGTAAAGTTTGTTGTCGTGTTTTTCATCATCCATACTTGCAATCCTGCAATTGAACTATGATTTTTAGACGATTCTATGAGCTAAGATGGTAGAGTGGAAAAAAATGCCTACAGAACTGTGCATCCCATCATTCTAATTGGATTATATCAATGACATGTTTCTTTGAATGGAAGATTACATTATCTTCCAAACGAACAATTAGAAGAGTATCGGTTAAAATTATGTGAAACAATATCAATATATCATGCTCATTTTGAAGAGATGGAGAAGAGGGTTTGTAAAACAGAGAATATATATGTGGAACTGATGTTCAAAATAGCGAATCGGAAGAAATCTAATTAATTGATTAATTAATTAATTAGCTGAGCAAGTGAGAATATTATTCAAATAGATTGGTAACATGATTAAAATTTATACTGTATTATTGATTGTTTGTGGATCTTTGTTTGATTTGTATGATTATATTAATTTGGGATATTTACTTTAAGGGAAGTATATCACACAAGAAAAAGTCGATATAATTATTTTTAAGGAAATAAATATATAGTTAAATATATTTATTTCATTAAAGACACATTAGCAAAAATATATCTGTTGGCTATTTTTTAGTTAGTGACAGCTATAAATATGAATGTGTAGAGAACTAGCCACCATAAGGGAATTTATCAATTAAGGTTTTATATTGTAATCAAACGTTCACTGGATATAATGAAAAAAAAATGTAAAGGAAATTTAGTGTGCTTGCTTCTTCGCTTCCTTTTTTCTTAAATCACTTGTGTATAGATCATGGAAAAGTTGTTTCAATGACTTTGGAAGTTAAAAGTCAACCCAATGAGGAGAAGAGACGGATTAATCTCAAGGATGAAAGGAAGATGGCAACTTCATTAATGCGCTTAATATGGTAAGAAAAGGGAAGCAGCAAATCAATGGAAGGGTTGAAAAAGTGACGATGGATCAAAAGGACTTCATATGCTCCTATTGTCAAAAATCAAGACATGGGGAATGATTCTGTAACAAGCTCAAGAGATATTAAAGACATTAGAGGAAGTTAAAAAAATAACAATCACGGGAAAGGCAGTAATGGAGAAAAATATATTGACATTGGAGATGAAGAATCTGACGATGAATCTGTGTTTTATGTTGACAATAACAAAGGAGAAGCTTGGGTTCTGGATTTAGTGCTTGATTGTGATGCTTGTTTTCATATATGTAAACACAAGGTGAAGTGTTCACAAATTACTAGGAACAAATCGATAAGAAAAAATTAACTAATAGTTGCGAAATAAATGTAAACGGTGTTGGTTCAGTCAAGTTAAAGAGGTTTGGCGGGATGTGATAATATTAATGAAAGTTTGGCTTGTTTCGCAAAGTATGAAGAATGCTATTTTAGTTGGGAAATTGGAAAAGAATAGTTATAGTTTCTTGACTCGAGGTGGAGTTACTAGAGCACGAAGTTTTACACTTAAAATGCAAGAGTAATAATTTATATACGGTGGTAGGAAAGACGGTGGAGGACGTAGGCTCAAACTTGGGTAGAATAAGCAAATTCGCTTGAATCAAGTTGGAACAAGCAAAGAAAACCAACAAAGCCTACATAGAGACCTTTGTCGTACTATAAGCAATTTTGAGTGAATGTTGGATGCATGTTCAATGTACGGACATTTATATGTATGTGATTTGGATATTGGAGTAGTATTTACTAAGGTGAAGCTAGTGGAGAATATTGTGTCGACATAGCGTGTTAAAATTATGCAACACAATTTTACACTCCTTTTGGATATTATACGATTAGATATGTGAATAAGCATGTCAATGGATACCCGAAATATCGTAAATCCATATGCATCTGTATTAGAAAACCGGATAAATATCCAACATTCGAAAAATGCATATGGATGTGGATATGAATGTATCCACATTCGAAAATTATCTATCCAGTTTATATCAAGATTATATATTATACTAAGTGTATTTTAGCATAACAAATGATATGTATCTATTATCTATTGAGATAATAGTTTATATTATTGTTTATTTATGCATGTTCACTACTTAAAATTATTTTTAATCATCATATTTTCTTTATTTTTTGTACTTTTATGATTAAGAGGACCGAAACACTATTACATTAAACTTAGTTTTTCTATGTCTTTAAACCTATCGATTGTTAGTGGATATTATAATATCTTATATTCGTCCGCTACCAGTGGATGCGGATATCCGATATTCAAAAATAAATTTGGATGCAGATGCGAATATAGCATTATCCAGATTCGAAAGTATCCAATGACAGATATATATATGTGATGGAGAAGACGGTTTGTTATGTGGAATTCAAACATGGAAGTTATGTTCAAAATAGTGAAACAAAATGAATCTAATTAATTGGTTGATTAATTAATCTATTAAACAATGGTAAAGCAAAAGAATATCCTGCAATCTTGATAATTCTAACGTTTTACTCTTCTTTTCTTAATTCTCTTCAGATATTTTATTTTCAAATCCCTATAATTTATCATTACTATAAATTATTAGAACATTCTATTAGTTCTCTCCATTATCATTTTACATATAAATATCAGCATCTAATGATTTCTACAATCCTTTACAAAATTCTCCTAAGTTTTATCATATTATTTTACATAAGTCCATATATTTAAATTAATTAAGTAATCTAAAATTGAACTTTTAAAATAAATCCAATTATTTAATATTTATTATTTGGTCTAATAACTCTTAAAAATGATAATTCAATGTATTGTATACCACATTAATGTTGACAAAAATCGTAAAACTAATATTTCATTGAAGTCCATATAACATAAAATTCCACAATTACATACAAAGTTATTTTTAATTTTTACATAATTTATTTCTTTCTAAATCAGAACTTCCAACAAAGAAAAATATATATAAATTTTCTTTCGAAAGATGGTATTTCATTGAAAAAACATATACACAATTTTATCTTTCCAAAATATGTATATTATTACAAACATATACAACGTTTTTTCTTTTTAAAATTGGTACATCAAGTGAATTCTTTACATTGATAAATTTTATTTTTGTTAAGAATGACATCAAATTAATGATAATTGATGAATACTATACTATAGTTTGTGTTTTTGAAAAATAATGAATATTATGAGTTGGTATGTTATATGAAAATGTTAAAGGCTAATTATATTCATATACCAATAACCTCTTAATGTACACCAAAAAATATAATAAATCAATATACATCAAATTTTAATTTACATCCACCATCTCTTTAACAAAGCTACATTCGTTCTTATCTTCATCATCTTCCCTTTTAAAGTTGAAAACTTATGATACAAAACAAGAAATACCTAGCACTAATTTAAGTTAAAATTCAACTAAACGATGTTTAATTTTTTGCACTAACATTGTAATTTCTTTAAAAAAATTAAATAAATCTCGATTTTAACAAAGTCAACCCCAATTTTACAAAGAAAAAAAATTAGATACTTTTAAATTAGAGCAGTTAGAGGTGAAATTATCTTAATTGATATTTCAGGTTTCATGGTTAAAAAATCGTCAACTTTTTCATAAAAATGTACAGATTTAATCATATCATTAATTTTAATGTTTTAATTTGTTGGTTATAAGAAAATTACTAAAATTAAGAAGAAAGGTAATTTAGTAATAGGTTTTCTTAGCAAAATAGTGATGTATATTAAGTGATTTTTGATGTATTAATAGAATTTGCCAATGTTAGATTTTAATTCTGTATATGCAGTTTATGTTAATGGATAAAAATGTATGATATTTTGATTAGAAATATTTTTCTTTTATGTTTTATTGTCTATCTGAGGTAGATGTTAGTTTTTTTTTTATTATAAATTAAAATTATTGAGGTATGAAACAATGGTTTAAAAGCCAAGCTATAGTTTTTACATAATTAAAACAATAATATGATCTATAACTCTTCTTCTAGTCTATAGTTCTTTTAATTGTTAAATAAATATTTTATTTATCGCTTTGGTAATATAATATACTTATTTTTGATGTTAACATCAACTGCAAGAGCTTTAAACACAAAAAAACATACTACTTTGTTACTATTACACTTTCATTTTTAGATTCTGATGATTCTCTCAAGTAATATTTGAAATCAATCTAAATATCATATATCTTTTAAATAATTGTACTAAAAGCTAAATATTTAACTCAAAATCTATGTATATAAATATTTATTTGCTGAAACTTATAAAAAAATAATTTTAAAATTAATTAAGAATACTAACTTTCATTTATTTTCTTAACAAATATTAAATGCTAAAACATAAAACATCAATATCTAACTCATTATTATCTACAAAAATGACAACTTAATTTTTATTCAAATATAAAAATACATAATAAAAATTACGTACTTAAAAATAATAAATTTAGTACATAACTCAATTATCTTAACAAAATTAGTAAATATTGCATAATAAATTCAATTCTTTAAAAATATCTATAAATTTTAAAAAAAAAATATCACGTGCAACGCACGGGTTACACACTAGTTAATCAACCAATGTAGAAAATTATTCAACTAGATTGGTGACATTATTCAAATTTAATTAATTAATTCAAATTTATACAATATATTTAGATTGTTTGTGGATCTCGGTTTGATTTGAATTATTATACTAACTTGGGATATTTAGTTTAGGGGAAGTATACTGAAGAAAATAATGTATTTGATACATTTATTTGAAGAAAATAAATATATAAATATATGACCAGATATATTTATTTGATAAATCTATTAGAGATAGATTAGTTTGTGTGTATCTTGGTTATTTTTTGGTTGATGGCATAAATATGTATGTGTAGAGAACTTGTCACCATAAGGTGAATTAAAATTAAGGTTATATTGTAATCAAATTTTCATTCAATTTAATAAAAATGGTAGTTTAAAGGAAATTTTCTATGTTTACTTCTTAACTTTTTATTTTTCCTCATCTTAAATCAACTGGGTAGATATCCTAGAAAAAGCATATCAATATCCACATGAACAGATATGATAGCAGGGCTCTTAAAAGAAACATTCAATCAAATGAAGGGTTAAAAGAAAGAAAAAAGTAAAATATTTCCGTGCTCCAAGGAAGCCTATCATAGAAATGGAAAAACTATGAAAGGAGACTGATTCATCTTAAATTTGGGTATTTAAGTATGATGCAGCAAATAATTTAGATCTGTTTACCATAAGACTGCCTAGAATTAAAAAGATGGTAAAAGTTTAAAACACACTAGTCAAATGAAATCTGCTGACGAGAAAAGGAGATTGTAGATAAGTGGTGCACAAAAATCACAATTCATATAGGAAACTCAAAATAGTCTCTATTGCTTAATTCAACAATTATTCATTCATAGTTACTTAGACATCTTAATTTTTATATAGCTATGATGGGACAATTATTAGATACATCTTTTCATACTTAAAAGATCGTCTAAGTCTTCCAAATTTCAAAACATAACCAGAAACTGATTTACAAGCATAAATTTGATTTACAACTGTAGCAGGCACTTTTTATTTGCGGTCTAAGCCTTTTTCATGTACAAATTTCTTGATTGATTCTATTCCAAAGCTAACATTATCCATTTACTACAAAAGCATTTCATCTCATATATTTACATGCTAGTAAACATCTTGAATTTGCAAAATATTGAACTGTTATGGAGAATAAGTACATGACACTTATAGTGACTCTCTCATGCTTTTGATAAGAGAATACTTTCTGTAGAGACTTTGTCGAAAGTTAGTCGATCCTTGAAAATATTAAATCTAGATTATAACAGGTGAAATAATTTGAATAAGCTATAAAATGACTATAAACCATCAGAATAAAGATCTAAAGAAGAAAAACCTGAATCGGATATGAATTAGAACAACCGCAAGTCTATGGCATCTGGGAATAGGAAAATAAACGGAAAAAGTAACTGAAGAAAGGGGAGACCAAACTCAGGCAGATTTCTATTCTCCCCCAATTTCTTCTTTTCCCACTTGAATAAAAAAATTGACTTCAGAGTAATAACCGTTTCGTTTTAGGTTTAAAAAATAAATGGCAGTCGATTCAACAAACACCTGATAACGTGCATTTTCAAACACATCCACATAGATTAGTGCTAGGGCACCGACCATTTGGTTATAGGGCACCGACCATTTGGTTATGAGAATCTCGTTAGCTTGTTGACCGCTGACCAAAGTGCACTAGAGCGGCGTCAAATCGTCGCATCGTGCTTGGTCTGTGGTTTTCCGTCGTCTTTGGACTACGTGACCGGCATTTTACCACCGATCGCGGTACCCACAGTTGAAGAGTCGGCGTCTTCATCATGTTCGCAAGAGTGACTAGCTTTCTCTTGAGCATGGTTTCATCATGGTTCCACACTTTTTCTGGAGCATGGTAACAAATAATCAAGAGAAAAAAATAAAAGTAAACAAGGTCTTAAATGGTGAAGAGACCGAGTCGAGATTGAAGTGGATTGCAAACAATAATAAAGGTGAGATTTTCTAACTCATACGGATTATCTTATTAAAATTTAAATATTAAATTTTAATAATGGATGCCTGACTTTATTGATAAAGTTATAATTTATCTATTGGATGTTAATTATATATGGTAGTATATATATTGGAGTGATTGATATTCCTGCATTATAGGATGAGACCTTATGCGACCTGCATAATAGCGGATGATCTTTTATACCGCGATATCCCCCTCGAAGTCAAACAGATTTAATAACTTTAATAATATGAATAATCAAAAAAACTATGATTTTAAAAAATTTATTTTCTGCTATCAACAATGGATATCATTGAAAAGCATATTAAATTTGAGATTTAATAGTGAAATCAATTCTTAAATCCAATTAATGTAGAAAAAGTTATCACATTTCAAAGTTTGGAATAGAAAGAAATTAAAAACGTGACTATTTATTTCCCAAAATATGAAGGAGGCTTGTGTGCTCTTGAAATCTAACTCAACAATAATATTATAGTATATATAAAGAGAAAGATATTTCAATAAGTGTCAAAGACGAATAAAATGAGATGCGCTAATATTTTCAGGATAAGTAGGGGTGAAAGGAGGAAAGCTAAAGGAGAATACAACAACTAGAAATTTATGACACATTCTTATTTTTTATTATTTTATAAATTATATCCCTCCCAATTTCACATTATGTTTACGTTCTTATTTTTAATTTAAATTTCTATAGCCATTGTCGTTCCAATTTTTTGCCCTCATCTTCAAAAATCAATGCCCTCGCATTCTCGATTTCGCCCACTTTTATTTCATTTTTTTAATCTCGTTTGAATTTTGTTTCAAATTCTATACCTAATATCGTTTCAAATATCGTGTTTCATCTATTGTGCATATGAATTTCGTGTGTTTTCGTATCTTAAGTTCTTCCGCATCTCATGCCGCGTTGGTTGGAAAAGTTCTTTTTAGTGAATTTCATTGTATTTGCACATCTTCTTCTTCTATTTTGCACTATTAATATGAGTTCGAGGTTAGTTTTTTTAGCTCATAGTTATTTTTTGTTTAATGTTTGCTATAGCATCATGTTGAATTAAATTTGGTTGTTGTAGTTATAATTGGTGATTAATTTTGCTGTAATTTTTATAGTTCAAGTATGTTGTTGGTATTATATGACATGAAAACAATAGGATATGTCGGCGAAGTTTTATACAGTCTCTTGTTTATATGTTTTTCTATGTTGAACTGAATGTGTTTATTTTTGTTATCATTGTAATTGAGAACCTTACTTGTGTTTTTATTTTATTTTAGTTCAAGTATGTTGGTATTGAATGACAAGAAAAGAATAAGATCTGTTAGTGAAGCTTTATGTAGATTATTATTGGCATGACGAATATTTGGATGGCAAATATTTGACTGACAAATATTTTTCATATTAGTTTTTTTTTCTATTTTATTATGTTGTGGTACTTTTATTTTAATATTATACGTATTTCTGCAAGCTTGATCGTATTAATGTTCTTGTCATTTTTCTGTTGGGTAATAATATTTATAGTAGGCAGCTTGGTTTGATTGATTGTGTCTTGAGATTGAGTAATGATATTTGTGAACATTGGCATGAATAACACATGGTTCTATTGAAATTTTTTATGAATGAGGTGGTAAGAAAAAAGCAACTGAAACTATTTCTGATTTGAATAGTATATCGTTGCTTGTTGCTCATAGCCGTGATAATTTTCTGCTTGTTTCAGTTATATCTAAGCAGTGTAAAAGTGGTTCAACTGATGTTGGTTCTTATAGTTCTTCGTTTAATAGTTCTTTTATCGAGTGTGGCTTATCTACTTCTTCAATGGTTTGTTCTTCATCACCATTATAGTTCTAATTTGAAACGGTTGCTAAAAAAGGATTTTAGCAATCCAATTTCTACATGTGTTGGTCAAAGATTTGCTGATGGTGTTGAGGAGCCTGATTATATCTTATGATATATTATATTAAGAATGGATATAAAGTTAATGTTGTTAAAAATGATAGGGAGCGAGTTAAATTGTTTGTTCATGGGAAGGTTGTACTTTTCGTATTCTTTTGATGGTTGGTCTGTCAGTGCACAAATAGGATAGGACTGGAAAAAGTGCCTTAGTTTTTAGGATGTTATTAGGATATAGTACGCCAACTTTTTCAGCTTGGGATATATGAACTTTGGTCCGATGAATCGTTTGCTCACATATACACCAGAGACTGCACCGGATCTTCTTCCTGAACCAGTATTGCACTCAAAGTGTGTGTTAACACTTGACACTTCTAAGTATAGTTATAGATCTTCTCCTTCCACTGGCGTAGGAAGAACTGATGGCTTCTGCAAGTGCTCCGATAGATTTAAAAATGCAGCCAGGCACTCATTTGTCCAGGTAAAATTGATTTTCCCCATCTTTAATGCTTCAAAGAATGGAACACGCTTATCAGTAGCCTTTGATATGAACCTATTCAATGCCGCCTTTTTTCCATTCAGACTCATCATCTCTTTTCGTGTTATGTGAATCTTGATGTCCTCCGGTACTTGGACTTGATTCGGATTAACTTCGACTACTCTGTTATGTATGACGAACCTCGGGAATTTTCTAGATGTAACCCCAAAGGAATATTTTAGTGGATCGAACTTCATCACAAACTCCCGTAAAACACAAAGCAACTCATCTGGATGAGTAATGTGGTCCTCCACCTTCTTTGATTTTCCAACATGTCATTGACATATACCTCCACATTCCTTCCAATCTGACTAGCAAATATCTTATTGACCAAGCGTTGGTATGTTGCTTCTATGTTCTTGAGTCCAAATGGCATGACTTTATAACAATAAAGTCATAAGTCAGTAATAAAACTAGTGTATTCCTGGTTTGGGACATACATAACGATTTGATTGTACCGAAAATATGCGTCCATAAAGGATAAAAACTCATGTCTCATAGTTCCATCTACTACCTAATCAGTCCTCGGAAGTGGAAACTGTCTTTAAGATGCTTCATTCAAGTTAGAAAAGTCAATACACATTCGCTATTTTCCATTCAGTTTTTTCACCAAGACCGGGTTAGCTATCCATTTTGGGTAGTGGGATTATCTGATGAACCCGTTTGCTAATAAAGTTGCTACCACTTCATTAAGGACCACCGACTGTTCAGGGCCCATATTCTTTTTCTTTTGCTTTACCCGAGGCTTCCTTGGGTTAATATCCAAGGCGTGACATGCAACTGAGGGGGAAATTCCATACATGTTTGCGTAGGACTAGGAGAACACATCTTGATTAGCTTGTAAGAATCCTGTCGATTTTAATTTCAGATCCCACTCCAGCCTGGATCTGATCTTCCTCAACTTTGTCGGGTCATTGCTATCTACTTCCGCAAATTCTACCGCCGCTTCAAGCTCCACTGCGGCTATCTCTCCTCCGTCTCTCGGTCAATTTTATCATAAGGATCACTTTGTGGTCGCATTTTTGGCATAGAGTGTAAACACTTTACGCTCTTCCCTTTTTCCAAACATTTATTTTCTCAAATCTCTAACACATAACATTCCCTGATAGCATCCTGGTTTACTATCCCCACTGTAACAACCTGTATCTCTTAACACACCACTTCCAAAGCTTAATGTGACTTTCGAATTTGCGTGACATCGAGAAATATGAGCTGTTTGGATTTTAAAATATTACAGAGGATAATTATAAGGCAAGTTCTAAGGAATTCTACGCTTTCAGATCTTATAGCAGAAAAAATGAAAATATAAGTATAAGAAATAGACAATTCAAAAAAACAATCTCCAAAATACTTGATTTACATATAGACTGTTTCCAAAGTACAATATAAGCTTGGTAATTATTTAACACAATAGGTAACTATATGAGAAACAATGAATAATATGAGAACTTCAATGCGAAGCTCCTTTCTCCATGTATTATGTCTAATCAACTACTAACCTGTCATCTTGAGGTGGAGAAAAATGAAAAAAAGGGCGTGGGTCCGACAAAAAGTATGGTGAATGAGTACAAGTTTAATATGTGATGATCATGTACAGATAACTTTAAAACTATTCTAAACGACATAGGTTGTACTAAAGGTTTCCATGAATTTCTAAGGTCCATCACCTAAGGGTTCTTATCTAACAAAAAGGTCGAACTAAGGATCAAACCCCACATTAACGATCAGTCATCGCTCCTAGAGCTACCCAATATGAAAACATCATCCATAGACTACTATGGGAACTGCGCTCCCATAATACCTATAATATCACAACACCTGGAGAGGGGGAACCCGGAATGCACACTCGTGTAGTGACACATCGTAGGCATTCGCGTTCATTTCTCTATCGTAGCGCAAAATGCCTCTTATTGTACAAGGCCATGTCAACCTGTACTACGTCGCGTCAGAACTGTGCGTACAGGAACTTCCGTTTGTACTAGGAGACACTTCTTTACCTATTGGCCACTTATTATGCAGGATGGGCTTGATTATCTGTAGAATTCTCATTAGCACTGGGCCCATCCACTAGCATCCGTTAGTGCTACGCATCCATTGCAGCAGAACCTCCCATGAGTGCCTATGTTGCGAAATATGTCGACCTAATCGAACTCTCTCTCTTAGTGTCTATGATAGGGAACTAGCTTCCCTACTTTCTATAGCATACATATCTACCCCCAAATTAGTATTAAACAATAATTTACATTCATATAATTTTATCTAGAATTATATAATTTTTATTATTAATCTGGGCCTTATGCCGAGATTGGAATTTTGCATTTTTCGTTTTGAACGGTCGGCTGCTATCGTTCGATCGTTAGGGTTGCAGGGTCGACCAATCATAAGCTAAAATTGCAGTTTTCGTTTATTTTAAATGTCAATTGTTAATTAATGTTTACTCCATATTGTTAACTGTGTTCGGTGAACACTAATTTCCAATTTGACCAGTCCATGTTTCAATTTCGATATTAAATTTTCTAATTTAGAGTTTTATAGGTTTAGGGTTTACCAATTTAGGGTTTTGCAATTTAATCATAAGAGAAATGTGCTAGCATCAAATTAGGTTTAGCAATTTACATTGGTTCAATTCTAATCTAATTTACAGGTTTCAAATTTAGGGTTTCGCTTGTTTCAACCTAGACTTCTAGCAAACAAAACCAATTAAAATAGTTTGAATCTAACTATAATAATCATCTGACTAAATTTTTTTCCACTCGCCTCAAGCTTAAGCTCTTCCTATTCACTTCACTTGAGAATCACCTTTCTGAATGCTAGCTTCTTCTATCCCCAATTGCTCGTATACTTATAGGTTGATTTTATTTTGATTTTAAGAAGTTATTGGGTTTAGAGGAGAAGGAAAATTTGACAGAGTTTTATTACTATAAATTGTTATGTTAAAATTGTTGTCAGATTAGGCTTGAATTTATAAGGGTTAGTAATGAATTTGGGGCATTGATTTGGGTTGAATAATATTTTGCTAACATCACGTACGGTCATCAGAAACTTGGCTATGAAGTAATGAACACAACTATCCACGCAACGTGCTTTGGTTCCTTTGCTTTTATTCATGTACAGTCGACCTGTTAGAGCCCAGGATCGACCTATACTGGTTGACCATGCAATGCCTAGGGTCGACCTATACATATATATTTTTTCCTCCCTTTTTAACTTTATTTAATTTCAAATCTTCCCTCATCCATAACTTCTCCATACGAACTCTGATTTTGAAGGGTTATATATGAAAATCGTCCAGAATGCAACGGTGCAAGTTTTGTAGCAAAATTCATATGTTTATGAACTTTTTTATTTTAGTCATTATTTTATTTTATTAAATTTTCTTATTAAATTTTCATTAAATTCTCAAGGTGTTACATTCTCCCTCCTTAAAAAGATTTCATCCTCGAAATCTCAGTGGACGAAAAAATGTAACTTATACACACAGTAACCAATGACTATAACTATTTACTCATCCATCATCCATGAGCAATCGTTGTCCTTATAAATTTTCTAATGCAATATGTACATACATACATACATACATTTATATATATGCAACCTGAAATGAACGTGAACCTATACTAATACAAAAAGTAGGTGGTCTTCTGATCCAGTCGACCTTCTGTCATGTAAATGCTCATGCCATGTATCCAAATGTATGCAGCGTCTTAAGTAAGTAAACTTGCAATTCTACATGTATTCGCAACCATTTCATCCATATGCATAATAGTCAATAAGATAAATAACAATCAAGCATCCATATATATCATATCCAACTAGCTAGAAAATAAATAAGGGATAATGTGAATATGTGTGTACTACCTAGAGGATATACTGTCCTAAACGTGTAAAAGAGTACAGTCCAGACAATACATCCAAGCACTTCCACTAGCAACCATCATCTATAACATGTCATACTGATATGTTTACAACCATTCCTACCATTCAATGGTCTCTACCTAAGCTAGAACATAATATAAAAGTAATATATACTTTCTAACTAAAATGGAAACGTATCATAAAAGAACTCCCGATGAGTAGCTTGGATCTCTCCTCGGGCTCCCATCTACTCTCAACTGGACCATCTACGTACTGAACTCTAAACAATTTAATTATTTCATTGTGGAATCGATATGTCCCATTCCCAAAGATACGAGTAGGTGCATGGCGAACAAGGGACTAACCTATAATTTTTAACTTTCGCTAACTGACACGGCTCGACCACAACAACTGCATCGCATAAACACTTTCGAAAGTGCCTAATGACGGCTTCCCACTAATTTAACCATATTCTATTTCTCCTTGGGGATTTTCTACTTGTCTTCTTTCTATTATGAACTCAGCTCCATAGGCTATTTATATGTAGACTTAGATCCACAGACTATCCCATGTTTCCTGTCAGTACATGCTTTCTGCCTATCTCATGCAGTCTTTGTCCTTCTATGAATCTAATTTGGACTGCCCTTACCAACTTTCATGACTGGCATAATTTTAATTCAATTGTATGTGCATCGGCAACCTTCAACGATCCTTGCTAATGACTCAAATGATGTTGTCTTGTACCATGCTAAATAACTTGAGCATAAGTATGCTTTCACTAAATTTTCCTCCATAAAACCCTTAACGCACAACATGCTGCCCTAACCATTCCAGTGGTATGCCTAATCACCGTAACTCCTAGATACCAAGTGGGATAACTCAAACGTGGACGATGTCTCCTTCTATGGTACTTCCTATTTAGCTCTTTGCTATATCTCTATTTTTCCTATAGTTACCCAAACTGGTGATTTCCCCAAATGTTAAAAATAGCATAGCTTCTTTTCTAATTCAGCTCAACTTAGTCGTCTCTCTTTATTTCTGATATGTTTCTCAATCTTTTAAAAATCATGGTACTCAGGTATCACATTTATAGTCTACATGGATCTATTCCAAGTTCTACAAGTAAGTACTTAAATATCCTAAAACTAATTGAAGTTATAACTTAGAATCGCTCTAGCATTGGTGATGATCACCGAAGTGGTACTTTATTCGCGAGCGATTACTATGCACATGCCTACGTATTTTAAGTCATCATTCCATCAATTTCCTTAATTAAATAGGATTTTTCTACTCCGAGGCATGATTGAGAAGAATTCTTTTATCCCTATCCCTAAATCTTACCAAAAGTTTCTCGATCTATGAAAACTGCCTCTGCGTTCTCAATGTGTGCAAATAACCATATCTTTCTCTTAACGGCGACCCACATTCTTGAATTAACCATCCATTGAAAAATCTTGACTACTACTTTATCTTGGATACATTTTGTAGTTTGAACTTTAAAAAAAAAATTCTTCTTCTATTCTTTGATGTCATTCCATGAATGAGACCTTTTCGCCAACGTAACTTCCTATCACTTTGTTCCAATTATTTTATGCATTTCATGGTTTAGACAGCTTAATTTAAAGTGTTGCCTTGCCATTTTAATCCAAATATACGTGATAACCATTACTTTGGTTTATACTTAGGTATTTTTGCTTTTTAATGCATTGGAACTACACCTTTCCCTAAAAGGAATCGTGAACTCTGTAACTTTCCATAAATTATCTAAAAGAGGATTTGTATTGTGTTTAGAATTACAATGGATTATCTTTTTTGGTATTATTGAAATAGACAGTACAAAATACGGTAACCATCCCTATTTTGTATATCACTTCCTTTTGGGTATATTTCTTGTTATTTCAAAAGATACACTACTATATTGGAACAGGATACTTTATAAAAATTTACATTTTCATATACTTCATTCCAATGGAATAAAATATCGCTCAAACCCCACACTATTTTATGGGAACTTTAAATTTGGTGTTTACTAATCCATATCTGTGACGACCGCTCATGACTCCCGCATCAAAACAATGGAATAGTGCGCTGAAAGGCGTGCCAGGTAGCTATGGACAATAGTCAGGGTAAAATAAAACAGCAAACTCTATCGTACAACTCACAGCGCATGGATAAAATACAATAGAGAAATATATATAGTGAAGCCCCATAACAGAAAAATCATCATATGAGCATCGTAGTAGTTTTATACAAACATGAATCATCCCTACATCAAAGCCTCACTACAAACACTCAATCAGGTATAACAGCGGAACACCCAGTACATATAGTAAGAAAACTAGTATGCAAAGCCTCCTGCTCGTCTTCGTCATCATCAGTGTAGATCTCTAAGAACAGCACCTGTCACCTGCTACCTAGTCTGCCCATCCCAACATGGATGAACAGCCTAAGGTAATAAGAGGAGACATAAAACCTTGAGTCAGACAAAGTCTTAGTGAGCAGTAAATCAACTATCAAACATACCAAAAGAGCATAAAGGATAAAAGGAATAGGAACCAAACCATCCCACTCCCCCTCTTTCTACAGTGATAGCCCCCAGATACACACCAAAGAGAAGTAAGCATAACATAGCATACAATTAAGGAAAAGAAATAACCACTCGAGTCAAGGATGATGTTTTCCAAATACAAACCCCCAAGGCCTGAACCAAGATCAGATAAGCACCCAGAAAACACCGCTCTTGAGACCGAATGATAATACAACCAAACATCCATGACTCTGGCTATCACTGTTATCATCGTCTTGATATCACCGTTAACTGAATGACCACCTGTCAAGGGCTAATGGTAATCCCGGTTCTAGACATAACTCCGCACACTGCCTTGTGCCTAGGACTTATCTACTTTGCCCAGAGTACTCGACTACCTACCTGTAGTCTTTTTGGGTGTCCCGACTACCTACCTGTAGTCGTTATGGGCGCCCCATGTACTCTTGCTTTTGAGCATGCTAGAACCTTCAACAACGATGAGATCCAAGCCTCCTAGCCATCCTTCTCGACGACTATCCTCATACTAGCTCAAGCTACCTCTCGAGCAATCCATTATCAACCAACTCGAACCATCTCTCGAGTTATCAACATGCTTGGAATGATCCCTGCCTGGATTACGCCAAGTCTACATCACATCATACTTCGCTTTATTACACCATAGCAAAGTCTCAACTCAACAACATGGTTTGCCTCGTCGCATCATGGCAAAGTTCCATCTCAACATCATTCAATCCATACATATGAGCTTCCACATCCACCACATATGCCTTTAGCAGCTTTCACCATTCAAGAGCCTCTTCTGTAGCTTTTGAATCATCTTTGACCATACTTGTCCAAATCTATCAACTAGATAGCTCATTCACAACAATCAATCAAGGCAAACATTAATCCAACAAATAAGTATTCAAACAAGATCTAATTAGGCATTCATAACTACAATGGCAATTTCGTAAATAAATGAGCATAGAACTAACATACATGAATCATGGGTTTTTGGCATAGATCTAGCAAATATAAAACATGGGTTTTGTTTCTATAACTTAATAAATGAGCTTGCATAGGTAAACATCTTCACAAACAATGGATCTATACTTGGATCTAAGGAAAAATGCACAAAATCACTATCTACAACACTCCAATAAACCACCAATCCAATATATTCCTTTGGGTCCGCGTGAGAGATAACTACCACTCACCAAATCACCCAAACACCCCAAAAACTAAACACTTCAGATCTGGACAGCGAAGATCAAGGCTTGATCCGACGAAATCTCACTTAAAATGATGAAATCTAGCTTCGTTGGATGAAGATCTTCAACTTTTGCCCTTGAATCTTTGATCTTGATCTTCGATCTTGGATGGATGTTAGAATTAGATTGGAATGGAGAAAAGAAGATGAAGAAATGTTGTAGTCGAGTTCCCAAAATGGCAGCACTTCGTCGCTTCCAAAAAAAAACCGGTGCCAAAAAGTGAGCCAAACCCCTCTATTTATAGGCTGAAACCACCATGAGTCGTCGCCCTTAGGTCGGTCACGACCTATCATGAGTCGTCCATGACCCAACTCTTGCCGACTCAACTCAAGGCCGACCTAACTACACACGCACGACCCAACACCCTACCGACTCATCTACTAAGTCGCTAACTTCTTCCTGCGACCTAACAATAACACGGGCCACACGACCTAACTAGCTGCCGACCTAACAACTATACACGAGTTACGACCTAAGCCCCAACGACTTATCTACTATACGACTCATCTATCAACCACTAGGTCGAACTCTCTATAGGTTGAACACGACTCATCGTTAAGTCGTTCCCAACGACTCATGACCAAAGCACCTTACGACCTATCCCCTTGGGTCGGTCAAAACCTTAAGTCGTTACACCCTTAACCCGTTAACTCCTTAACTCGGCAAACCCTATGAGTCGGTCAACCTCTTAACTCGGCCATACCCATAAGTCGCTTCCTCTATGAGTCGGCCATCCTATGAGTCGCCTAAACTCCTTGAGTCGGTCCCCTATGAGTCGTCTACGACTCAAGGCTCAAACTCCCATGACCCGTTAACGACTCAAAGCCTTGCTAACTCAATCACGACTCAACACTTAAACGCGAGATAACTTCCTAACCGACTCAGGCTAGAGACAACACTAACAACACTAACGACTTGTAAATTCTATGATTTATCGACACGTAAAATACGGGTCGTTACATTCTCTCCCCCTTAGGAATTTCGCCCCCGAAATTCCAAGCAATCAACAGCAATCAAAATTATTCCGCATGCCTATCATCCATAGTAACCAACAAACCATGCACCCAATTCTAGCCTAGCATGAAGAATTCTAAGACTTAGAACAAGCTACAAATTCATGAGATGTCACGACACTTTAGGGCCATACCTCGAAGAGTCCGGGATGAGCTGCCTTCATCCTCTCTTCCTCCTCCCATGTACAGTCGTTAACATCATCACTCCATTGTACCTTGAGCAACGTAATCGTCTTCCTCCTAAGCTGTTTCGTGTCGGTTGCAACAACACGAAGCGGCTTACGAGGTCTCGAAACAACTGGATCAACTTCTAAGTCTTCACAGCTATCAGCAGAAACCACTGTAGTTGGGTTATGCACAAACTTCCGTAGATAAGATACATGAAAAACATTGTGCACACCCGCCATCTTTTCCGGTAACTCCAATCTATAAGCGAGCTTTCCAATTCGCTCGATAATCGGGAATGGTCCAACAAATCTCGGAGTTAACTTCCCTTTCTTCCCGAATCTAATAGTACTCTTCAATGGAGAAATCTTCACAAAAACCATCTCACCTACGTCGAACTCCAGATCCTTACGACGATTATCGGCATAACTTTTCTGACGATCTTGGGCTACCTTCATTCGTTGCCGAATGATCTCTATACAATCCGAAGTCTGTCGAATCATCTCTGGCCCAAGCATCAGCTTTTCTCCAGTTTCCAACCAACATGTCGGAGAGTTACACGGTCTTCCATATAATGCCTCATATGGTGCCATACCAATACTCGACTGATAACTGTTATTATATGCAAACTCCACCAAATGAAGATGATCTTCCCATGATCCTCCGAAGTCCAAAACACAAGCTCTGAGAAGATCTTCCAAAACTCGGTTAACTCTCTCAGTCTGACCATCTGTTTGAGGGTGATAAGCTGTACTCAAACACAACTCAGTTCCCAAAACTTCCTGGAAGCTCTTCCAAAATCTACTAGTGAACAATGGGTCTCGATCGCTCACTATACTCTTCGGAATACCATGGAATCGAACTATCCACTTAACATACAACTCAGCCAACTTCGATGCAGTCCTAGTTGATCGAACAGGAATGAACCTTGCACTCTTGGTCAAACGATCTACTATGACCCAAATTCCTTCATTTCCTGTTCTTGTCCTAGGTAGACCATCGATAAAGTCCATCGACACTTGCTCCCACTTCCATGTAGGAACTTCTAATGGCTGAAGTAATCCACTGGGCTTCTTCTGCTCAGCTTTCACTAACTGACAGTTCATGCACATGGAAATAAAATTTCCAACATCTTTCTTCATGCCTTCCCAGTAGTAAGTTCTCTTCATATCCCGATACATCTTATTTCCACCTGGATGAATTGTCAACTTCGAGTGATGACCTTCCCTCAGAACTTCATCTCTCAATCCATCAATGTCGGGAACAACCAATCGTCCTTGCTTCCGAAGCAAACCCTCTCGATCGACCTCAAATCCCTTATTCTTCTCTGGGTCCAATCCGGATTCCAAATCTCGGATAATCTTAACAAGCCTATCATCTCTCTTTTGGTTTTCGCCAATCCTTTCCACAAGAGTAGGTCTTATCGATAAGTTTGCTAACATCTCAGGTTCCAATTCACATCTAGGCCTGAAGTCAAATCCAGCCAAATACTCGAGACTCTTCCATTCTGAAAACATGGCTCCCAAACCTGCATGTCTTCGACTTAACGCATCAGCCACTGCGTTACCTTTTCCCGGAGTATAGACTATACCAAAATCATAAGATGCCAGAAACTCTAGCCACCGTTGCTGTCAAAGATTCAAATCCTTTTGGGAGAACAGATACTTCAACGACTTATGATCTGTAAACAACTCGAATCTAACTCCCAATAGATAATGTCTCCACATCTTCAAAGCAAACACAATCGCCGCTAATTCCAAATCATGAGTCGGATAATTGCTTTCATGCGGCTTCAGTTGTCGACTTGCATACGCAACAACTTTATCCTTCTGCATTAGCACTGCTCCAAGTCCAGTGCCACATGCATCGGTGTAAACCACCATCTCTTCATTCCCACTTGGAATAGTCAAAACAGGAGCACTTGTCAGTCGCTCTTTCAGGATTACGAAAGCTTGCTCACACTTTTCATCCCATCTGAACACTTGGTTCTTCTTCGTCAATCCTGTCAACGGTGCAGCTATCTTGGAAAAGTCTTTGATAAACCGACGATAATATCCTGCTAATCCAAGAAAACTCCTCACATCAGATGCATTCTTAGGTCTAACCCAATCCTGGATTGCTGCCACCTTAGCGGGATCAACCGCTATTCCATTTCCAGAGATAACATGGCCTAAGAACCTCACTTCACTCTCCCAGAAGTGACATTTCGAAAACTTAGCCTTCAGCTGATGTTTCCGCAAGATTTCCAAAACAATTCTCAAGTGCGTCTTGTGCTCTTCCTCAGTTCTGGAGTAAACCAAAATATCATCCACGAACACAAGCACGAACTTATTCAACTGATCTCTGAACACCCTATTCATAAGATCCACAAAATATGCTGGCGCGTTAGTCAATCCAAATGGCATTACCAGCCACTCATAAAAACCGGATGGTGTCCTGAAAGCAGTCTTTGGCACACTATCCTTTGCCACTCTCAACTGGTGAAATCCCGTTGCCAAATCCATCTGAGAAAATACCTTAGCCTCGTGAAGCTGATCAAACAAGTCATCTATTCTCGGTAATGGATACTTGTTCTTCCTAGTCAACTTATTCAGCTCACGATAATCCACACACAACCTCAACGATCCATCCGCTTTGGTTGCGAACACAACTGGTGCACCCCATTCAGACACACTTCTCCGAATGAATCCTTTCTGCAAAAGGTCTTCAACCTGCACCCTCAACTCTAGCTGCTCCCTAGGCGCCATTCGCCTAAGAGGCATCACAACAGGTCTGGCTCCCTCAACTAGATCGATACGAAACTCGATCTCCCTATGCGGCGGCAACCCTTTGACTTCGTCAAAGACATCCTCGAATCCATTCACAATAGGCACTGATGACAGTCCATCCCGTGGAATAATCAGCGAATACATGAAGCTCATGAAGACGCCTTCCTCATGCTTACATCGTATCACAACCTTTCGCCCTTCCACATTCCCGACTGTCACCTCAAGCCTCTCACAATCAATCCTTGCCGCATACTTCTTGAGCCAGTCCATACCCAAAATAATTCCGAACCCCGCAAAGTTCAGAACAAAGCAATCACAATCAAACGAGCAATCATGACTCGACACAACCAGACCACGGCATATCATACACAAACATGACGAACCCCCAACCGGATTAGTCACAACCAATGGCCTATCAACAATATCCGGTTTCAAACCTAAACGGCCTACCAAATCATTACAAACAAAAGAATGCGATGCTCCAGTATCAAACAACACTCTAACTGGAACACCACAGATAGAAAGAGTACCTTGAACCACCACACTCTTCCCCTTTTCTTCAGCAGTAGGAGCTTTTGAAGATGACGGCACAACTCCCAAAGCATAAGCTTGCACAATCTGCCTATCTTTCCTCGGCTCTGGGCAATCCTTCTTGATATGTCCCGGCTTATCACAGTTATAACATTTTCCCGGCACCTTGGGATTCTTACAATCTTTGTAAAGATGGCCCTTCTGTTGGCAGTTATAACAAGTCACTTCGCCTTTCGGCTTCTTCTGGCCATCCTTACCCTTCTGCTGCTGCTGCTTCCTTCTCTTATTGCCACTCTGGTGTGGTTTAGATCCTTCCCCGGTTACAGCAACAACAGAACTTTCCTTAGGAAACAAACTCTCATGCCTGAGGGCTTTCTCCACAAGCTTCTCAAATGGATCGTCCAGATGATCCACCAACTGCCTCCCAAGATAAGCATCCAAACCAGTCACAAACTTCTCATTCTTCTGATAAGGAGAATCAATATACGATCTAGCATACTTGGACAAAGCTTCAAACTCAGAAATATACTCAAGAACTGGTCTCCCATCTTGCTTGAGCTCTACAAACCTCTTGAACAAAACAGACTTCTGAGCCATAGAGATGAACTTGGCTTCAAATCTAACTTGGAATTGCTCCCAAGTGATCTCTTCTTCTGGAGTATTGATGGTGATAGAATTCCACCAATCAGCAGCTCTTCCCTGAAGCTGTCTCGATGCAAGCTTCCTCTTAGTTGCATCCTCAATCCCTAAGTCACCAAAGATTCTTCGACATGCATCAATCCATCTCTGCACCTCAATGGTCGACTCCGTCCCCAAGAAAGCTTTTCCTCCAAGAGCAGTATAATCCTTACAAAGCTTAGCAAAATCCACCGGCCTTGGAGCTTGGGCTTGAACTCCCACATCCACTGATGATCCCGAGGCTGGTATCCTTCTCATGATCGAAGTCATCATCGCTTCGAACATAGTTCCATAATCAACAGCCCCTTCATCAGCACGGCCTTCCCTTGCAGCTGGTCTCCCTCTTCGACTCATCCTTAATATCTGTAATAAGAATGATTAGAACACCTTAAGAAACAACTGCATAAGGAGTTCAAATCCTTCTAAACTACTATATTATATATAGTAATCATCCATCAAAATACAATTACGTCTCTCATACGTAGTTACGTCAGCGAGCGTTGGCTAAAATCGATTAACCAAAGCTCTGATACCAAATGTGACGACCGCTCATGACTCCCGCATCAAAACAATGGAATAGTGCGCTGAAAGGCGTGCCAGGTAGCTATGGACAATAGTCAGGGTAAAATAAAACAGCAAACTCTATCGTACAACTCACAGCGCATGGATAAAATACAATAGAGAAATATATATAGTGAAGCCCCATAACAGAAAAATCATCATATAAGCATCGTAGTAGTTTTATACAAACATGAATCATCCCTACATCAAAGCCTCACTACAAACACTCAATCAGGTATAACAGCGGAACACCCAGTACATATAGTAAGAAAACTAGTATGCAAAGCCTCCTGCTCGTCTTCGTCATCATCAGTGTAGATCTCTAAGAACAGCACCTGTCACCTGCTACCTAGTCTGCCCATCCCAACATGGATGAACAGCCCAAGGTAATAAGAGGAGACATAAAACCTTGAGTCAGACAAAGTCTTAGTGAGCAGTAAATCAACTATCAAACATACTAAAAGAGCATAAAGGATAAAAGGAATAGGAACCAAACCATCCCACTCCCCCTCTTTCTACAGTGATAGCCCCCAGATACACACCAAAGAGAAGTAAGCATAACATAGCATACAATTAAGGAAAAGAAATAACCACTCGAGTCAAGGACGATGTTTTTCAAATACAAACCCCCAAGGCCTGAACCAAGATCAGATAAGCACCCAGAAAACACCGCTCTTGAGACCGAATGATAATACAACCAAACATCCATGACTTTGGCTATCACTGTTATCATCGTCTTGATATCACCGTTAACTGAATGACCACCTGTCAAGGGCTAATGGTAATCCCGGTTCTAGACATAACTCCACACACTGCCTTGTGCCTAGGACTTATCTACTTTGCCCAGAGTACTCGACTACCTACCTGTAGTCTTTTTGGGTGTCCCGACTACCTACCTGTAGTCGTTATGGGCGCCCCATGTACTCTTGCTTTTGAGCATGCTAGAACCTTCAACAACGATGAGATCCAAGCCTCCTAGCCATCCTTCTCGACGACTATCCTCATACTAGCTCAAGCTACCTCTCGAGCAATCCATTATCAACCAACTCGAACCATCTCTCGAGTTATCAACATGCTTGGAATGATCCCTGCCTGGATTACGCCAAGTCTACATCACATCATACTTCGCTTTATTACACCATAGCAAAGTCTCAACTCAACAACATGGTTTGCCTCGTCGCATCATGGCAAAGTTCCATCTCAACATCATTCAATCCATACATATGAGCTTCCACATCCACCACATATGCCTTTAGCAGCTTTCACCATTCAAGAGCCTCTTCTGTAGCTTTTGAATCATCTTTGACCATACTTGTCCAAATCTATCAACTAGATAGCTCATTCACAACAATCAATCAAGGCAAACATTAATCCAACAAATAAGTATTCAAACAAGATCTAATTAGGCATTCATAACTACAATGACAATTTCGTAAATAAATGAGCATAGAACTAACATACATGAATCATGGGTTTTTGGCATAGATCTAGCAAATATAAAACATGGGTTTTGTTTCTATAACTTAATAAATGAGCTTGCATAGGTAAACATCTTCACAAACAATGGATCTATACTTGGATCTAAGGAAAAATGCACAAAATCACTATCTACAACACTCCAATAAACCACCAATCCAATATATTCCTTTGGGTCCGCGTGAGAGATAACTACCACTCACCAAATCACCCAAACACCCCAAAAACTAAACACTTCAGATCTGGACAGCGAAGATCAAGGCTTGATCCGACGAAATCTCACTTAAAATGATGAAATCTAGCTTCGTTGGATGAAGATCTTCAACTTTTGCCCTTGAATCTTTGATCTTGATCTTCGATCTTGGATGGATGTTAGAATTAGATTGGAATGGAGAAAAGAAGATGAAGAAATGTTGTAGTCGAGTTCCCAAAATGGCAGCACTTCGTCGCTTCCAAAAAAAAACCGGTGCCAAAAAGTGAGCCAAACCCCTCTATTTATAGGCTGAAACCACCATGAGTCGTCGCCCTTAGGTCGGTCACGACCTATCATGAGTCGTCCATGACCCAACTCTTGCCGACTCAACTCAAGGCCGACCTAACTACACACGCACGACCCAACACCCTACCGACTCATCTACTAAGTCGCTAACTTCTTCCTGCGACCTAACAATAACACGGGCCACACGACCTAACTAGCTGCCGACCTAACAACTATACACGAGTTACGACCTAAGCCCCAACGACTTATCTACTATACGACTCATCTATCAACCACTAGGTCGAACTCTCTATAGGTTGAACACGACTCATCGTTAAGTCGTTCCCAACGACTCATGACCAAAGCACCTTACGACCTATCCCCTTGGGTCGGTCAAAACCTTAAGTCGTTACACCCTTAACCCGTTAACTCCTTAACTCGGCAAACCCTATGAGTCGGTCAACCTCTTAACTCGGCCATACCCATAAGTCGCTGCCTCTATGAGTCGGCCATCCTATGAGTTGCCTAAACTCCTTGAGTCGGTCCCCTATGAGTCGTCTACGACTCAAGACTCAAACTCCCATGACCCGTTAACGACTCAAAGCCTTGCTAACTCAATCACGACTCAACACTTAAACGCGAGATAACTTCCTAACCGACTCAGGCTAGAGACAACACTAACAACACTAACGACTTGTAAATTCTACGATTTATCGACACGTAAAATACGGGTCGTTACAATATCAATTACTAGAAAATTTACTACGATGAACAATTTCACATTACTACTTGCATAAGTCATTTGAGTCTACCAATCTAGAGCTATTACATAATCTACAATTTTCAAGGGCTACTACTATCTATTATTTTCCGGATACAAGTATGGGTAACATTCAACCCTACAATTCCAAGGTTCACATTTAGGCATCCTTGGAACGCAAATACTATGATATAAATCTAATAACATGTGTAAAATATATACTTTCCTATTAATGTCCGCCTGTAGCCTTCGGGGGACAACAAAATACCTAGACAACCCATAGCCTACATGCATCATATCCTCACCAATATAGTGCCGATCTTGTTGCTATAGTGCTGAGCCTATACTTACCATTCTATTTAGATTGCCTAATGTAATCCAGGAAATACCTATTTGTTACTTAACACTCCTAATATGGAATGAAGTAGACCCTACTTGTCCCTTTAATACTTCAAACCAAAAAACTTCTTGCATTCGCAGTGTTCTATGATACAACTAAAACATCTTGACTTAGTCTTTCCTTATTCCAAAATAAGTTTACCCAAATCATACTTTTCGATACTCCTTACATAAAAATTCTACAATTCAAACCATACTCGGATGGAGAAACACAAGATAGTGCCACCTTCCACTACTACAGGAAGTTCGACCTAATACTAAGTCCTTCCAATTCAACCTTGATAAATTCTCATGTTACTACTTATCTCTGTCCCAACATTCCAATGCTTTCAAACTCCGTATTCAGTTTTTCCTTATGGGCTGTTTAATCCTATTTATCTAACTCCAAACAATTTCCCATTTTTTAAAGTTTTAAGTGATATTCATAACATTTTCATTTTATCTTTTTAAATCAAAGCCTTTGATTTTTCCATTACTATAAACTATTGTGTTTTTAAAACTTTAAAACCCTCAATTCATTTTTAACAACCACTTCCTTTTACTAGTGTCATAACATTTTCTTTGATTAAATTATCAAAAATGATTAACTTAACTTAGTTAAAATGTACGTAAAAACATACCTTTCTAAAAAAATATTTTACAAATAAGGAATTTTCACAAAAGCATTTTTAAAAGACAATGTAGTATTTTTAACTTGTTATTATTATTTTAGCATATAGAAGAAACATTTTTAGAACATTTTCGAATACATAACCACTTATTTATGAAAGTAATTCAAAGTTAGGCCTTAAATACTTTTCATTTTTTTTTCAAATGTTCTATTGTTGAAAGAAAATTGCACACTGAGGTAAGTATTACAATGTGCCTAAAAATAAAAAAGCTATAAAACACTTACTGAAAATAGCTTTTCACTAAATTCTTTAATTCTACTTTTTAAACAATTATATAAAGTTTGTTTGATTATTTTATATAAAATGATAAACCGATTTTTTTATTTTCATTATTAAACATCTACTATTTCTAACTTTTAGAAGACACTTCCATTGATTTATCACTTAAATTGGAGTAGATAATAGAAACCTAATTACTCTAGCCCTCTTATACTTAAACATGCTTTAAGTGCATAAGGTTTTCGTCCTTCTTTTAAAAGATGGTTAATTCAAGTTTCTTTTCCAACACAGTGTCCAACTTTATTATGAAAATAATCTAGCCATACCTTTTAAGTAAATAGGAGTCCTTGCACTACCACCAATATGAGAATAGGCTTCTAATTTAATTGGAAATTTTTCCTTAAGTTTGTAAAGTCCTCTTTCATGTTCCCCTTCTGCTTTATTGGCATCATATTCTTATTATATGCTTCACGCGGTACTAATCCTCTTTATTAACCCTTAAATCCATAATTTACTTACCACCTTTAGCTGGTATAGAAAACCTCTACTAGCCCTTCTTTTTGGGGTAAACTACAATAAACATGAAAAGTTTATTTTTCATCTTAACTGTTATAACCTTAACATTCACCCGGACCCACAATTTTTTGCTCATATAAGAGATATGCCAATAGCTACCTTCCATGCCCACATGTATAGGGTATTGTGTATTAGTACACATATCAAAAAATCATAATTGCGCACTTCTAGTAAGATTTGGCTTTTATTATCTCCTCACTATGGATACTGACGAAACTATATAGGAATGTTCACGCTTTAAATCCTAGTTGCCTTCTCTGAAACATTTCTCTAAAACTTGTACTCATTCTTACTATCCGTGATTGGGAATTATTTTCAACTTTCCTATAGATTGTACAGAAATGAATAAAATGAATTTGGATACACAGATAAAATATTTAGAAATCTTTTAGAAAACTTATATATATATTGTCAAAACCCATTTTTGAAAAAAATTTGGAAAACATTTTGGAAAAACCTTTTGAAATACCTCTCTTTGTTTCAAAAACTTTTTCAAATACGTTCGCTCAATATGTGCCAAAATCCTAGATGATCCTAAACCTAAGCTCTGATACCAAATGTAACAACCCACACATCCCGACATGCCACTTCCAAAGCCTAATGTGACTTTTGGACATTAGAGTGTTCATATGTGGTTTTTAGAGTGTTGCTTAAGGATGTCATTGATGAATTGTTTGAAGAAATAATAGAGATAGTGAATTTTTAAACTTTGAAAATGGGAGTGAAAATGAATGGATAGAGATTAAATAATTAAGTAAAGAATATATAGACATGTTCTCTGGTCAGGTGATACCTTTTTAGGACATTGGAGTTGGTAAAGGCGGAGAGAATTTCAAATTTTGAATTTGAAATAAAAATTCAAATTTTGAATTCATGTGCATATGTCGACATATGCATAGAGGATATTTCGACATATAGACATATAGCCCATTAATTTCAACAAGAGGAATTGAAAAAAGTATTCATATTTACTTATAAAAGTATATATAATTATCCTATACTTATTACTAATCTATATACTTAGTAAATAATTTAAAAATTAATTTAAATATATATTTTAAATTTTTTATTCAATATTATATTCTTATCAAGATAATTTATAAAATTTCTTATTGTATATATATATATATATATATATTATTCATCTAACATTAATCTACAGATTATTCCTAATAATCAAAATCAACCAAAAATCCAACCAAAATTTTAATTTTAAAAGCGTACCTATTTTACTTCATCTCTTCGATCTTTTCTGGATTTAATTGATTATTGTTGTGAAGCACATATTGGTATCTTCCCTATCTGCTTTATTATTACTTGAGAAAGTATCCAAATCGTCTATTGTTGCAGTATAAGCCCTTCTTCGTTTTCTAAATGAATCAGTATTTGGTGAGATTTTCGGTTTCTCCGGTTATGGACAGTCTCTCTGGATATGGTCAATTTCATTGTAGTTAAAGCCTTTAACAATATTTCTACTTCTTGGATTTTTATTATCATTTCTTCTAAGATTATTCATTTTTCTGTATTTTAGAAATCTTCTAAAATTTATAGTCACGAAAGCAATTTCCTCATTATTATCGTTGTTTGAATCTGAGTCATCTATTGTTGCATTAAAAGCAATGGATTTCTTTTCTATTGCATTACTTTCTCTCTTGCCCTGCATTTGTGCTTCAAATGACATTAAATTGCCTATTAACTCTTCAATTTTTAGAGTGCTGATTTCATTCACCTCTTCAATTGAAAGAGTCTTTTGGTTCCACTTAGGAGTAAGTGAATTGAGGATTTTTCTAACTTGATCCTCTTTAGAAAAACTTATACCCAGTGCAATTAGTGAATGCACTATATCTTAAGATCTACTATACATATCAAAAATGGACTCATTTGGATTCATTTTAAATAATTGAAACTGATTAGTTAACGTATAGATTTTGGTCTATTTGACTTTACTAGTGACCTCATGTGTAACTTATAGTGTTCTCCATATTTCATATGTAGACTTACAAATAGGCACTCTGTTGAATTCATTCTTATCTAGTGAACAAAACAAAATATTCATGGCTTTAGAGTTACTTTGTGCAAGTGTCTTTTGGTCAGCAGTCCATTATGAATAGTTAGTCTGGGGCTCAGTGTACTTATTCTGTGTGGCATTCCGAATATCTAAACCAGTTGATTTTAAATAGATTTTCATTCTACATGACCAATATGTGTAATTACTGCCATTAAAATGTGGAGGTCTAGTAGTAGATTGCCTTCGACAAAGGTGTTATTAACAAGTGAACTAATAGGGTTACTAACGGTGTTGTTAGTCATCTAAAATTTTCAAATATTAAAATTATGAATACTTTGAAAACCAATGGTCTGATACCAAACGTTAGTTGTAGAAGTAAGGATATAAGGCTAATTTAACACTTGAGGAGGGCGTATAGTGTTTAATAACTTTTATGAATCTTTTTGAATTCTTTTAAGATTATAGTTCAAACAATGCAAATTGACAATCACAGATGTAGACACAAATGTATATAAATGAAGTAAAAGTAAAAAAGCAAAGAGTTTAAGTTATCACACTAGGATTTTTATACTAGTTCGGTGTTACCCTACATATAGTCCCGTACAATTTCTTATGCATATTTCTTTTCAAATATCAAAGTTTATACAATCTCGATTTAAAGGCTATGATACACACCCACTAGATTTTCTGAGCTCTGGGTACGCTCATTGGATTCGAATAGGTCACCAACACACCCACTTGGATTCAAATGGGATACTAAGCATACCCACTTGATTCAGACGGGACAAAAGTACACACACTTGGATTTCAGGGACACCAAGGACACCCAAGAGTATTTGAATATAATTTGATAGATTTTATGAAATTAATTTCTTGATCTTAAGAAAAAATAATCCTATAACCTCTTGAATAGCTCTTTGATCTTGATTTGAGTGAGAGAGATAAGAGAGATCAGAAGGTATACAGTAGAGGATTAAATCATTAGAGTTTGAATTTGATTATGGTTGAATTTGAAAAGATTTTGAGTAGAATTTCTTTTAGTAATCAAGAGAGTAAAAGACGAGAGAAAATATGAGAAAGTGGTTAATAAAATTTATCGAGATAACCCCTATTTATAGAGAAACAACAATCATTTCCATTCGTAAAGAGATACGAATAAATGACACTTTTATTCAAAACTTCAATTTTCAAGATATCGGACTATATTTCGACATATAGGTTCAACGTATGTCGACATACTCTTTGTAAATTTGAAAAACACTTAACTAAAAATTATTTTGAAATTACTAAGCTTTGTAAAAGCATTAAACATAGTTTATACACATTTTAATCGTATTAAAACTTAAGAAAACTTTACAAAATTATTTTGAAATATTGTTTATATTTTTTTAGCAAAGGTAGAAAGGTTGATAAGACCCATATCAGATTTTATTGCAACAATACAATAAAATAAGTTGGTTCAAAAAGACTTTGAACTAAAGATATGAAAAAGAAATCATGAAAAAGAAAAGAAACAAGAACACATCCACACAAATAAAACAAAGAAAACAGAACTGAGATAAAATAAAGAGAAAATCAAGCCCAGGCATGAGCAAATCCACTTGGAAACTTGGTTGTAGATCTTTTCAATTGCATATGAGTTCTACCCTTAATCTCATTCCATAGGACCTCCAACGACTTTCTTTTGTCTTCAAAAATTATTGCATTTCTTTCCTTCCATACAACATCAAGATAAATCTTAGTGCAGATTACTATCAATGTGGAGCTAGCAGACTTTCATCTAGTTGATTTAAACACAATGTTCCACTCAATTTCAGATATCAAATTAACAGAACCTCTACCAGCCTTAATTATAAGTCTCGACCATAGAGGATACGGAGCAGGACATTCAAAAAATTAGTGAGCAACGGACTCATCTTGATCACAACAGAATACACATTCTCTACAACATGGCCTACCATATCCATATAGGACATCCATAGTCAATAGGGTAGAATTGATCACCTTCCACAACATTAAATTATCTCTAGAGGAGGATTCATTTCTCCATATTATGCTAGACCACGAAGAAGTAGGTAATTGTCACTGCCTGATAAATGCTAATACACCAAATCAATTGAGTGAGGCTTTTGGTTCCAAGAAATATGCAGAGAAGCCTGAACATCGTAATCCTTGCCCTGAATGCTCTCCCACAATTGTCTAATTTTCTGGTTGCTGATATAGGGTAGATGAACATGCCCATCGGCTATAAAGTCATTAGCCTTAGCATGGTAGGGAATACCAGTTTGAACAAGCTGTTGATAAGTTAAAAATTTCGATAAAATAAGCCCCTTACTAAGCTCATGCCAAAAACCAATAGAGTTGCTGCCTGAAAGATGGGTTTGAATAATAGGTAAGAACAAGGATCTAAACCCAAAAGTTTTCTCCATGTTCAACTGCATGACTGTGGAATATCCATAATCTAGAATTCCTTCATCCCTATGCTATAATTCCATATCCAGTTAACCCAAACACTCTCCTTCGTATTCAACAGGTCATTAAAATGCTTGTTGAAGGCCGCTATGTTCCATAGTTTAATGTTGAGAATACCCAAACCACCCTTGTTCAAAGGTGCTTCGAGCCTGGAGAATGAACAAGGAAGGAGTTTCCTTGTATGTATAGAACCTGTCTAGAAAAATCTTAGCATGGCAGACCTAACAAGCCTCAACAATTTTCCAGGAAGAATAATAGTACAAGCCTCATGCACTATCATGGAGAAACTAGCTGACTTTATGAGAACCAACCTACCACTTTGAGAAAGGTGCCTTTAGACCAACAGTTCAAGGATTCGGTGATTTTGCTATACAAAGGCATGCAATTGGCAAGAGTAATTCTTTTAATTATCAAAGGAAGACCTAGTACTTCATACCACCATCCATACATTTAAACCCAGTGGCCTGATACAAACCACTAACAAGGTTTTCAGAAACATCAGACAGTAGCATGCTTGATTTGTTTGGATTGAGTCTAAGCCTAGTCATTTTGTATAAAGTGTCTAAAGTTTCAACAATGCAAATCAAGGAGGGAAGCTCAGGTTTAGTAAACAACAAAACATCATCGGCAAACATAATAGAGGATAGATGTAAGTGACTACATTTGGGATGGAATTTAACAAGCCTGTGAGTGAATTTCAAAGACATCACCTTAGAAAAAATGTCCATGACCATTATGAAAAGGTAAGAAGAAATAGGATCACCCTGATGTATTCCTTATTTATTCTTAAAATAAACAGCAGGTCCACCATTAACAATAACAGCGAAATTGGAGAATAATTGCAAGTATAAACCCAAGCAACAAAAGCCTTAGGGAAGCCCATCAAAGCTATGATCCTAACAATGGTAGACCAATGAACACTACCATATGCTTTAGAGATATCAAGTTTCAGGACAGCCGCAGGAGTAGAGTTAGATCTACCATAACCTTTTAAGAACTCTTGAGCAAGCAATATTATCCAAGATACTCCTTCCTGGCAAAAAGGCAGCTTGATTGGAAGAAATAATTTTTAGGCAGGACAAAAACTAGCCTAGAGGCAAGAACTTTAGATATGCATTTGTAAACCACATTGCAACAGGATATAGGTCTAAATGAGGTTACAGAGGTTGATAGGTTGATCTTGGAATTAGAGCGATATTGGTGGAGTTAACCTCACCAAAGAGTTTGCATTTATCAAAAAAATTATGAATAGCTTTGCAAAATTCAAGCCTTAATACATCCAAGAGGAAGTGAAGAAGGTAACATTAAGGCCATCAGGCCTACCTGTAGATTGTTGGTTCATGGAGAATAAGGTCTTTTTTATCTCTTCATCAGACACTTTAGATATTAGGGTAGTGGCATCATCATGACTAATGATAGGAAGGTTGTATGAAGAGATTAAATCCAAATCAAGAGAAAATTCAGGGGTGTTACCAAGAAGCTTTGAAAAGTAATCCACAAGAGCCTTGCCAACACATTCAGGAGTTGAGTGTAAATTACCATCTTCATCATATTTGTTGTGGATATAGCGTCTAGCTTGCTTGACCTTGATAGAAGCATGAAAGAAGGCAGTGTTCCCATCACATTCTTCATTCCATTTATCATGTAGTTGTTTGTCTATTCATGCTAGCTTCAATATCCAAAGCCCTATTGAGTTCTTGAAAAATCCTACTCTCCTCTTGTGCTGCTTCAACATTATTAGGATATCCATCATATTGTCCGGAGCTTTCTTCAATGGAACCTGAAGATTTGATGATAGCAGACATCTAGTACCAAAGTTGCTGACAACCATTGCCTTAATGCAGCTTTAATATTCTTGAGCTTCCTGTAAAATTTGAACATAAGGTTACCAAAGTACATGTTAGAACAAGCTTGCAAAACAATATTACGATAATGTGGATGCTTGACCCTGGCATTGTAAAACTTAAAATTTATTTTTTCTTTAAAATAAGGGGGCCTAAAATTTAGAATTAAAGGAGAATGATCTGAAAGAATGGGCTGTGGAAGAAAAACTGCAAGGGAAGGCCACTGAGATATGGAGGAAAGGTTACAATAGGCATGATCAATGGTGGTGAAGGTTCGAACACCATTCCTACTTCTATTGTTCTAGGAGTATTTGGCACCAGATCTGGAGATGGGAATGAGATTAGAATCAGATATAGTAATGTTTAAAGGGGTAATATCCTTGGAAAGAAGAGGAATGCCATCCATTTTATCATCAAGGTCTAAGCAATAGTTAAAGTCTCCCATCACCAGCCAAGGGTGAGTGAATTGTCTGAGAGGAGGTAACGAATTAAGGAAATTGCTTCTAGAGTCAACTGAATTGTCATCATAAACTAAAGTTAGATAGAATGATAAGGGAGGTTGAATAGTGTGAACATGCAAATGAATGAATTGTTTGGAGGATAAAATAGGAGTTAATGCTAATATGGCAGGATCATAGAGAACGAGGATTCTACCATAAGGGGCAGACTCAAGATTGTGATGCAAAGAACATATGGAGTTGATGTAATTTGCAGCTCTGAAGGATAAAGGAGAATTAAGCTTGGTTTTAAGAAGAGCAAGAAGATAGAGGTCATGTAGATGGATTAAATTTTTGGCTTGATCAAGTTTGAGATTACTATGTGCTCTACGAATATTTCAGGCTGCAATTTTTCTGTACATTGAGCAAACTATAGATAGTGATGGATGGCTTTTTTGCTGCTCTTAGAAGAAAGAGATCGAGTGAATCTTCTTAAGTTTGAGATGCTTGGGTTTTAAACTTGAGAAGTGTTTGACATGGCCTTTTGAATGGTGTTTTGATTTTCAAAATTGAATGCAGAAGACTGTGCAATAAGAGGTTGCTGATCAATTTGATCATGGGACACCCAGCCAGGAATATTGATATAGAAGGAATAGTTTGGTGGATTTGCTTTTCTAACAAGGATTGGTGGCGTGGAAGAGCGAAAAACATTTTCTTTTTCATGCATTGAAACAATCATTTGTGTTAGTTGTGATTCAAGAAATGTGCATCATTCACTCTCATTAGCTGAAGATAGCATTTCAGCAAGAATGGGTGACTATGGGAATTAAACAATTTTTGTTGGTTCATGTTAGTACAAATTTCCTCATCATGTGCACCAGAACATGCGCGTGCACACCAGACACATTTTGAGCACTGCCTATCTCCTTCTCTCCACTTCCTTTAGTATTACCAACAACATTGTTACCATTTATTCCTGAGATGATGGTTTTGATGACAACAACCTTAAGACTTGTTATAAAATATAAATACCAATATCTTTTTCTGGATATATATGTATATGTAGGATATATATATGCAGCTACTGAGAATGAAGACTGTACAGTATAAAGATTCAAAACTGAGTATAGAGATTCAAGGCTGACGAATTCAAGGTTGAAGAAATCAAGACTAAAGACTCATGAGTATCAAGAATTCAAGATTTTAAGAGTTCGAGAGTTTAAGATATCAAGATAAGTAATAGTGTCTACATTTATGTTAAAACTTCATAATAGCACTAAAATCTTTATTCGAATTTTAATAGTGGAATGGAATCCAACTTCTCGCTTTAATAGTGGAAAGGAACCCACGACCTCTTTAGTGGGATGGAACCCACGATCTTCTCTAGTGGAATGGAATCCATGAAATTTTCAAAATGATTTATTTTAAATATTTTTCCAAAAACTTTTTAAAAGTCATCTCTTGCAGTATAAATATTTTAGCCTTAAACTATTTTTGTTATCTTTTATATTTTGATTACAAAACCATCTCATGCTTTTAAACTTTCTCCTGGTTTTAATATTATAAGCTTTAAATCTCAAAAATATATTCTATACTTATTTTTTAGTATTAATTTTATATTATATATTATATATTTTTAAGGTTACTTTTGAAAGCTCTTTTATAAGTTTAATCTGTATTCAAAATGGTTTATAAACTTAAGAAATTGTTTTGACAAGTTTAAGAAAGAAAATCTCTTTTAAAAACAAAAATAAATTTTCAAAATATAAATGGGCATGTCGACATATCTCATCCCCCATGTCGACATGGTAGCCGTAGAATTTCAAATTTTCAAATGAAGTGTATGTTCGTCATAACCTTTCATGAATGGAAATGACTGTTGTTCTTCTATAAATACCAGTTGTTTTCAATGAATTTTAAGTTAATTTTTCTTCATTTCTTCACTCCTTCTTCCCCACTCAAATATTCTCTTATATTTCAAATGCTTTAACAAAACTCTACCAAAATCCTAAGTGAATCAAACATTTCGATGTGTTCTTTCCTTTACTACTTTTATTAACTATTTGCACTGTGTTTGATTCTGTGATTGTTTCTGTGTTTGTGAATTGCATCTGTTTGGATTTAATTTGAAAATATTTCAAAAAGATTCATAGAATTAACTAAACATTATTCAGCCCCCCTCTAGTGTTAATTCTGCCATAAGATCCTTAATCCACATTTCCTACATTTGGTATTAGAGCATTGGTTTTCAAAGTTATCATAATCTGAATTTTGAAAAAGTTTAAAATGAAAAATTTTGGAAATTTTGTAAACACTGGTTCAAAACTGTCCATATCATCATTGTTTCATAAGTTTGCATATTGTTGTTGTAGAAATCAAGTTATCTAGCGAACTGGTGTGTTGTGTAGAAACAGATGTGTTATATGGCTTTTGGTGAATCAACAGTAAATGAACAAATGGTGCAAATCAAGAAAAATAAATGGATACTTGATAGTGGATGTTCGAGACACATGCTTGGAAATCCGAAGATATTGAATGACATAATTTCTGAAGATGGAGGACTGGTCAACTTTGAAGACAATTCAAAAAGATATATGATTGGCATCGGCAATGTAGCTAACTCTAAAAATCCTACTATTTCTGATGTTTTGTTAGTAGGAATCTAAAACATAATTTACATAGCATAAGTCAACTATGTGATAAGGGGTACAAAATTAAATAAGTGTCACATTGAAGATAATAAAACAAATATTATCTTTAAAGGAATTAGGAAGAAAAATATTTATATTCTCAGTATGAAAATCTCAAATGATAACCTATGTCTTTTGGCTAATACAAATGACCCTTGGATTTGACATAAAAAATTTAGGCATTTGAATTTCAAACTCTTATTTAGACTTTCAAACTTGATCTAGTAAGAAGTCCCCCTAAAATGGATTTTAAAGTAGATAGTATATGTGATGCATGTCGATTAGGAAAACTTAGAAAGAGTTCATTTAAATTGAAAGATATGATTTCAACTTCAAAACCTCTTGCGTTACCACATTTAGATCTGTTTGGTCCATATCAAATTCAGTCAATAAATCACAGTAAAAATATTTTTATAATTTTAGATGATTATTCTAGAGTTACGTGGACAATTTTCTAAAAGTGATGCTTTTGATTTATTTAAAACTTTTGCAAAAAGAATTAAAAATCAACTTTCTTTAAAAATAAAAACTATTCGTAGTGATCACGATGGAGAATTTGAAAATGAAAATTTTGAGAATTTTTGTAATAAAAAAGGAATAACTCATAATTTTTCCTTTCCAAGAACTCCACAACAATAAGGAGTGGTAGAGCGTAAAAATAGGATGATTCAAGAGTGTGCAAGAACTATGCTTTTAGATAGTGAATTACCAAGAAATTTTTGGGCTAAAGCAGTTGCTATAGCTTTTTACATTTTGAATATGATTTTAATTAGACCTTTAACCAATAAAACACCGTTTGAACTTATTTTCAATAAGAAAACAAAGGTATCTTATTTTAAAGTTTTTGGAATAAATGTTTAATTTTAAATACAATGGACAATTTGAATAAATTTGATCCTAAATCCGACAAAGGAATCTTAATCGAGTATTCTAATAGAAGTAAAGCATATAGAGTTTTCAGTTTAAAAAATAACACCATTGAAGAAACAATGCATGTATCTTTTGATGAAAATTTCAAAGATTTTGTTCAAATAAACGATGAAGTTGATTTTGATACTTTAAATAATGAATCAAATGAAACAAATTGTGAAACTGTTCATCCTAATAAAAGGACTAGGCTTTTAAAAGATCATCCTGTAGAAAATTTACTAGGAAATATCGAATCCGTTGTTAGAACTAGAAATCAATTAAACAAGATGAGTAATGTAGCTTTTATATCAACTATTGAACCTAAAAATCCAAAGTAAGCATCATCTGATGATTCATGGATTCTTGCTATGCAAGAAGAACTGAATCAATTCACTAGAAATAATGTATGGGAACTTGTTCCTGGACTTGAGAACTATAATAAGAACTAGATTGGTTTATAAAAATGAAATGAATGAACAAGGTGAGGTCGTTAGAAATAAAGCTCGGTTAGTCGTGCAAGGTTATTGTCAAGAGGAAGGAATAGACTATGATGAAATCTTTGCACCCATAGCATGATTAGAAGCCATTAGAATTCTACTTGCTTTCGCAAACCACAACAATTTCAAATTATTTCAAATGGATGTCAAACATGCATTTTTAAATGGTTTTGTTAAAGAAGATGTTTATGTTGAACAACCCCCACTTTTTGAAGATGAAAAGTTTCCAAATTTGTTTACTGATTAAAGAAAGCTTTATATGGTCTGAAACAAGCTCCTAGAGCCTGGTATGACAAACTAAGATCTTACTTATTACAATCAAATTTTGAAATTGGTAAAGTAGATAATACTCTTTTCATTAAAAGAAATAAAAATAATATCCAATTAGTACAGATTTATGTAGATGATATAATTTTTGGATCGACAAACAATGAAATGAACAAAGAGTTTTCTGAAATAATGAAAAAAGAGTTTGAGATGAGTCATATGGATGAACTTACTTTCTTCTTAGGATTGCAAATAAAACAATTAGATAGTGGTATTTTCATTAGTCAAGAAAAGGATACTAGGGATCTAATTAGTAAGTTTGGTATGACCACTACGAGTGGAAAACCCACTCCTATGGCAACTAATGATGCCTCGAATAAAGAAGACATGTCAAAAGATGTCGATCAAAAACTATACAGAGGAATGATTGGATCAATACTTATATAACTACTAATAGGCCTGATATCATGCATAGTTTCTGTCTTTGTGCAAGATACCAGTCTCAACCCAAAGAGACCTATTTAAAAGCTGTTAGACATATCCTAAGATTTGTTAAACACACTTTAGACTATGGCCTATTTTCCTTAAAAATGATTCATTTGATTTAATCTCAAATTGTGATGCTGACTATGCTGGTTGTAAATCAGACCGAAAAAGTACAAGTGGAACTTGCCACTTTTTAGGACATTCTCTGGTTTACTGGTTTAGTAAAAAGCAAAATACTATCTCACTATCAAAAATTGAAGTAGAATATATCTCTGCTACTTTGTCTTGTTCTCAAGTAATCTATATGCAATAGACCCTAATGGATTTTGGATTAATTATTCCAAAATAACCAATTTATTTTGACAATACAAGTGCAATAAATTTATCCACAAATCCTACTCATCATGCCAGAACAAAGCATATTGATATCAGACATCATTTTCTCAGAGATAATATAAGTAAAGAGATTATTTCTCTTGAATTTATCAACACCGAGAATCAAATAGCTGATATTCTGACCAAACCCTTAAATCAATCAACCTTTACTAAATTAAGAAGAGAACTAGGTATTTTCTCATAACTGAGAAATAGATATGGATCTAGTAACATATATATTTAAATAAATAAAGAAAAACAAAATTGTCAAAATTTCCGTACGGATGTCAACATCCCTCTACCCCCTATGTCGACATACAACGGTAAAATTTGAATTTTGATTTTCCCTCTAAAATCAGTTTGTGGTTATATAAACCACAATATTTTGAATTCTTCTGTCTTCTCTCTTCATTTTCTCTATAATAAACTTCTGAGAATATAAAATAATGGCCTCATGTTCCAAATCAAACCAAAATGCAACCTTTTCCTTCCCATCTCCTAATTCTGGTCCATTTCAACGAACTACACTGGCCCGAGTCATGAAGATAGAGGACACTTTAATGGACACTCTGCAAATGATGACTAAGTTGCAAGTCACTCAAATAAAGATGACAAAAGAACAAGAGAAACAGGGAAAAATCCTTAGAAATTTGAAAAAAATTCTACTGGATAATCATGCGGACCCGATCATGATTGAAGATGACTCCTCTAACATTCATATTCATAATCCATTAGAGGAAGATAACGCAGAAGAAGAAGCGCAAATGGACGAAGATGATAAAGTTATTTGCGTTGGAGAAGTCTGTTTTGATAAAGATGGTAATTTGGTCGAATAACGTGGAAACTTTTGTCTCCATTACCCAAATTGTTCGATTCACAAGTCACCAATTATCAAAGACTCTTATTAGATTGTTTTAATGTTAATATTTTTATATATTGTGTATATTTGTATATATTTGTGTTTATATGTGTAATATAACAACATATATATAATAAAATTATATTTACGTTTCGCTTAATTATAATTCGTTATTAGTTTAGTTCCACTAGTATTAGTTTAAAGGGTAATTATGTAGTTTAGGATAAGTTTTAGTTGATGACAAAGGGGGATAATTATAAAATAGGTTAGCTAGGCTTTGATTAAGAGGGAATTAGTAGATTAAGGGGGAGCTGTAGGAATAAGTGGGAGTCGGAATAGAATTAAAGTTTGTTGGAATAGATTTTATAAACATAGGTTTTCATCATCAAAAAGGGGGAGATTGTTAGTTCATGAGATGATGGTTTTGATGAAAACAACCTTAGGACTTGTTATAAAATATAAATACTAATACCTTTGTCTAGATATGTATGTATATGCATGATATATATATATATATATATATATAGGTACTGAGAATGAAGACTGTACGGTATAAAGATTCAAGACCAAGTAAAGAGATTCAAGACCGACAAATTCAAGATTGAAGAAATCAAGATAGAAGACTCATGAGTATCAAGAGTTCAAGATTTCAAAATTTTAAGAGTTCAAGAGTTCAAGATATCAAGATAAGTAACAGTGTTTAGATTTATGTTAAAACTTCATAATAGCATTAAAACCTTTATTCGGATTTTAATAGTGGAATGGAATCCACCTTCTCGCTTTAATAGTAGGATGGAGCACACAACCTCTTTAGTGGGATGGAACCCACGACCTTCTCTAATGGAATGGATTCCACAAAATTTTAAAAATGATTTATTTTAAATATGTTTCCAAAAACTTTTTAAAAGTCAACTCTCTCAGTTTAAATATTTTAGCCTTAAACTATTTTTATTATTTTTTATATTTTGATTTCAAAATAATCTCATGTTTTTAAACTATCTCCCGACTTTAATATTATAAGCTTTAAATCTGAAAAATATATTCTATACTTAGTTTTTAATATTATTTTAAAATTATAGATTATATATTGTTAGGATTACTTTTTAAATCTCTTTTATAAGTTTAAACTATATTCAAAATGGTTTAAACTTCAGAAATTGTTTTAACAAGTTTTAGAAAGAAAATCTCTTTTAAAATCAAAAATCAATTTTCAAGATATACATAGGCATGTTGACATATCTCATCCCCCCGTGTTGACTTGGTAGCTTAGAATTTCAAATTTTCAAATGAAGTGTATATTCGTCATAACCTTTCACGACTGGACATGACTGTTGTTCTTCTATAACTACAGTCGTTTTCAATGAATTTTAAGTTAGTTTTTCTTCACTCCGTCTTCTCCACTAAAATATTCTCTTATATTTCAAACGTTTTAACAAAACTCTACCAAAATCCTAAGTGAATAAAACCCGATCGTCTCTAATTTGATTCTCTGTCACTCTATCTCAAAGATCTCAGTGTCATTCAGAGTTACTATAACAACCCAAAATTTCGACCTCGAAATTCCAGATTGTTAAAGAAAAGAAGAAAGAAAGAAGAAGAACAAAGAAAACAACAGCATCTCACATTCGCAGCGGATTAAATATAATAACAAATAATAGAATTTACAAGGAAAGCTGTAATTGTTACTTTACATTCATTTCATTAGAGTTACAACCATTACAAAATAGACTAGACAGTGTACAACTTGTCTAAACTATCATCAATACAAACTCTATACACAGCGGTATACTCCATACGTTCCTGCCATCCTGTCGCCTCCTGAGCTCCAGAATGTCCTCACCTGAAAATTTATAATACTCGGTCTGAACCGAGCATTACGTCAAAGTAACACCCAGGTCGGGCTGGAAATCAGCGTGAGTAAACCCATCTATCATGAAATACCAATGCATAAACTTATTTAAAACTCGGGATAACTCGTACTTCACTACGACTTCTTAACTTGTTATAGTTAACACTTATTTCACACATCAATCCCTAAGTATCCTTACTTAGTTTCAATGATCCAATTCACTTAGATTATTCCATTCCAACCTATCGATTGCACATATCAAATCTATAAAGAATTATTGTAGATTACAAATCGAAGTGGTTTCGGGTATGTACTGATACCCAACCCCGATCTCTTCGAATCCCATGTCATCTTAACCCAAGTTATTCAAGTGAATACAATTCAAGTTTAAATGCAGGATCTCACTTTACACAGCAATTCATCTCGATAGATAACCACATTATCACTGTTCAACCCAAACAAATCATATCACAAAACATTTCAAATCAGAAATATCAACCGATCATTCATAAGCAAGATTAATTAGTCACACCATTTCTAATTAATTTAAATAAATAATATTAATTACTTTAATCACTTTTAATCCTTCTTACCTAACATTGATTAATTACAAACCATTAATTAATCATCCCTTAATTATCCTCTTTAATTACATTAAGTAATTATCCTTTAATTAATTACACAAATTAATTAACCTTCACCCATTCACATTAATTATATTTATCCTTAATTAATTACTCAAATTAATTATCCTATAATCACTTTCATTGATTAATTATCCTTTAATTAATCATACTCATTAATTAACTGACCCTTAATTGATTTCCTTAATTAATCAACCTTTTAATTAATTACACTAAGTAATTAATCCTTTAATTTCTTCCATTAAGTAATTTCCCTTTAATTACTTTCATCAAGTAATTATCCCATTGGTTAATTGTCTTCAATTAATTTACTTTTAATTATTAATTAATTATCCTCTAATAATTATTTTAATTAGTTAACCCTCAAAAAATTTACCCTTTAATTACTTTCATTAAGTAATTATCATTTAAGTCATTAATCTTAATCCTTAATTCTAATTGATTAATCCTTAATTACCAGTTGATTAACCCTTAATTACAAATTAATCATTCCTAAATTACTTGATTAATTATTCCTATAATTAATCGTGTTAATTATTTACCTTTTTAAAAACCACATTAATTAATGATCTTTGAATTAATCATATTAAGTAATTAACATTTAATCAATCATTTAAATTAAGTTCCTTTAATTAATTGTATTAACTAATAAATCCTTAATTACCTCCACTTTAAATATGATCAACTTCGCTTTAGTCTAAAACCCGGTAACTTAAAAACCTGATACAAGAATTACTTCAAATTTTAAATAAAAACTTGTCAACTTAAAAACCTGGAATCCCACAACCAAACTCGAATTAACACAAAAACTTCTCGAACAAAAACTCGACCCTAACCTCTATTCCTCGCGCACGAACCCGAGCTCCCCCTCTCATATCTTTCTTCCTCAATCACAGAACCACACTGATATGTGCACGTGCACACCCCCATGCCGCCGCTCCGACCACCACTACTACCTCCAGCAAGTCATCGATGACCCGTTGATCTGCTCCGACTACCCAGACTCCCTTCCAATGCCCCAAATCAAAATATTAACCTCCAAACCAAAACCCAGGGATGACCCGACCCCTTCTTTTGCCCCGACCAACCACCTCCGGCCGTTGGAACTTCCTAGACCCATCGATGAACTCGCCATGACCCCAACATCCTTTCTCCCACGACCGGTCCATCCCGATGCCTCCCCGAGCTTGTAATCGTTGAACAAACATCCACATCCAAACCAAGGCCTAAAATCCTAGTATGACCTCACCGCGCCACTACGACGACTGAGAAATCTTTCCTCCATTTTTCCAGTCTTCACCAACCCCTGAAGCTCTTCCAGCATAAATCTCGATGACCAAATTCCTTTAGATCGTCGAAAATCGATGAAATTCCATTTCCAGTTCAACCCTTATTTTCTCCACGAAATCAAGCTCAAATATTATTATATGATTATCAAAAATTATAAATTTCTAGTACAAATCGGTTTATATAATTATAGTTTGGAATTTAGACACTTGATTTTTTTGTCCAGAATGGATTTTTACTGAGATCTCTTGTTTTCTAAATATTTACTTAACATAAACACTTAAAACCCTTTTAAAAATTAACATCTTGATATTGAAGCACTTTTTGTTCAAACATCAACAAGTAAAACAGATCTGGGAAGAAGGAATCAAATTTTGCAAAGATTTTGTAACCTGTATTTAGAACTGAGGAAATACATTCCTATGAACAGTCATGTACACATATATCTTCATATCTACAGTCATGCAAGCATATTTTTACATTCATAAGTCAAGAATTATCACATGCTAATCTAGATACAAGGTTTAAGATCAAATCTAGGTAGTTCACTCACCTGGTAGTTTGAAAACAGAAAAGCTACTTGATACTTTTTAACATTTTTATAATTTGTTTTACACACCAACTTTCTTTCGAACATCCCATGCTGAAAGAAATAAGGGAAAGAGGTTTAATTTTTCCCTTTAAACATATTTTGGTCTGTTGCAATTAACATAAATATACATATGTGCACACAGGCATGTAACAGGAATTTGTATACCCAGACAACATTTATTCCAAATCGTATTTAAGTTATTATTATCATCGATTGAGGCATGCATAAAACGGTTTAACTTAAAATAATTAAAGTCTACTTGCTGTTATAAAACAGAGACCAGATTCCAATTTTCTTTGATTTGGAACCAGATTTTTGAAATGATTAGATCTTTGGATCTTGCTCGTTGATGTTGATCCGTTCTTGCTTTTGATGTTGAGTTTGAGTTCTTCTTTTTAGTTTTATTTTGCTCAGATTTTATCTCTGGTTTTCCAGGTATAGTTTTCGTATTGTATATAAGAAAAAGAACAAAGAGTATAAGCAACTGTGCTTATATATATATCTTGTTTTATAATTTTTGAAAATAAAGAAAAGAAAATTAACATTTGACACTAGTTATATTGGTTTGATATAATTTTTACAAATGTTAAGTTGTATTTCAAAGTACTTACACTTGTAAATTTACATGCATAAGTGTTTGTAAAATTTTAATACTATACTTACTATTTAGTTTTGTACATAAATTATATGTTTTCTTTATGTTTTATCTCTAAGTTTATTAATAGATATGTATTGAACCTTTCTATTAAACCTTGATTTCATATTTATATTTTAATTTGAAAATAAAATTTACAAATCACAATATATATACACACACGTTATATACTTATATATGTATACACTTAAAGTTTTCAACACTACAAAGTTTAGATTTATCTATTTATGGGATTTATTAATTTACTATAAAATTTATCATTTTCAGATATTATAATCCAATATTTATTATTGTTAAAATCTGATAATTACCAATTGTCAAATGCCCAAAAATCCAGATTATCACATTCCTCCCCCTTTAAATCTTTTCATCCCTGAAAAGGAACGAAACTAGAATTTTAAAATTATCCTTTGAACATTATTAAATATAAACTCCTTTAATTCAAAAAATTTAAAATCTATATAATACTTATCAAAATAGCATTATAAAAATACTCTTTATAACTCGATGTCTTAACCAGTCCATCCTTGTTCTCATAGAAATTCGGTCATACGTTGATCAGGCGTGGGACTAAAAATCTATAAGTACTTGGTAAATCCGTTTTCAACACCCAGTGAAAATACTTGAAAAATATTTTATTGAAAATATAGAAAACACTTTTGAAAATAGAGGAAACATCTTTGGTGAGAATGCTCTGGAAATCATCACCCTGCCATGGTCGCAGTTAACCCGATGGTTACGTTGCCATCCCGGCAAAATCCATATATAACTGTAGGCACTCCGCGCCTCTCGATTACGCCATGGAACCCACCACAGATCGCAATTACATCCTAGGTTATATTGCCATCACGACAAAAGTCCATATAACTGTAGGCATCAGCGCCCTCGATTTTCGCAACCAAATGAAACTTCACCACTCCCACATAGGTCGCAGACTACATGTGTCAAGCCCCAATGTGGCCTTAGGCTCTCACGGCCTCTCGACTTTCGCTATGTCACCATAGGTCGTAGTCTACCGATATTACGTTGCCATCGTGGAAAAATCAAATGCAGACTGTTGGCTCTCATGACACACACGACTTTCGCTATGGTCCACAGTAGATCGCAGTGACATCAAGTTACACTGCCATTACAGCATAACCCAAATGTCTCTGTGGGCATCAGCGCCCTCGACTTTTGCTACCCACTACACATAATCCTCAGGAACTTCGGTTTGTCCGGACTTCCTCCCAGGATTCAATTTAAAGCCTCCCCCTTGGGGCTCAAGGCAGACCCACCCCGTGGATCTCCTAATGAAGTTCATTTCAATGGGAGGGCCTTTTTCCCTAGATCCAATCTCAAAACACTTTATACTATACACTTATAGTATCTTTCCAATCATACCCTTTATGATTTACATAAATCTTCTTTACACAAAATCGATTCCCAAAATCGATAATTCTCAAACTAGGCTTTCCAAATTCCCAAAATTTGATTTTCTCAAAAATCAAAAGCCTTTTTCCAAGTCCATAGGTTCCAAAACCTTTCCTAAAACCATTTTCATAAAATCCTTTATATATATAGATATATATTCAACTTATCCTTTCCGACTTGAAAATGATCTTTGGATCACTTATATAGATTTTCGCTTCAAATAATTTCAAAAACCCTTTCTTCTGGTTCTAGATTCAATCACGGGGGGAGCTTATCATTTATAACAAATATATATATATATATATATATATATATATATATATATGCCAAATCAAATATTCAAATTTGATTTTCTCTTACAAAGTTACTTACCACATCACTTACTTTACAAAAAGTGAATTTCAAAAGATATCATTCTTCCACCTCTATTCATATATATTCTCAAAATATACTTCTCTTTCAAAAATTTCAATATCAATTTCATTTAAGCACGTACGATGTACATATACCATCCGTGCGCAATATCAAATTTGATCACTCACTCGATCACACAATTTCACTTCTGAACTAGTATCGTCCACCCGATTTCCTATTGCGGACTCAGATTTGGTTTCTTAATCAAAAACCGTCATTCTCCTTGCATAGCCTAACTATGATAGAGAATATCCAGAATCAATCAAAAATCCATATCCAGGGTTTGCTGTCAAAAATCGAGTGAAAAATCCCAACTCGGATCGATATACTATCTCGAAATTCTGTGCTCGAATCCGGATCAAACCATTATACGAATAGAATAATATACGTACGTCGTACATATTTACCTTTATTGATTATTAGTCAAATCATATTCTTTTCTATTCACCTTCATTTTGATTCCATTCACTAATCCACAATTGCTTCCAATTTTCATTTGGGTTAACACTTCAATTCTTATCTCAATTGGTATTCAATTACAGACAGTTTGCACTCTGACTAACTTGTATTAAGAAAATAGCTTGAAATTTTTTGAAATAGATAAGCGGTTGTAAAATATTTATTAGTTTCAAATAGTAGTAAAATAGTTAAGTAATTTTAAGATAGTTGTAAAATAGTCAATTAGTTGTAGAATAATTAGATAATTGCAAAATAGATGTAAAATAGTAATTAGTTTATAAATTAGTTGTAAAATTGAGTAAAATAGTTAAGTAGTTCCAAAAGTAGTTGTAAAATAAGTATAAGATAGTTTTGGGTTTTAAAAAGATAAGCTGTATAGTAAATAGCTAGGAAAAATATATTTAAAAACACTTATATTAAAACAATTTTATTTGAAAAATATAGTTCAGAGCCAAACTGTTCTATTCCCAATCTCCATTTCTAATCAATTTTCAATTCCCACTTCCATTAAATTGATTCAATTTCAAATCAGTTTAAATTATCTATAATTTCTATCCCAAATTCAAATCAATTCCCATTTGAAATTCAAACTTATTCAATTTCAATTTCACTTCAAATTAATTCAATTTAAATTTTCCTTTCGAATTTTATGCTTATCCACCTTCAATCACAATTCCAATTAATTCAAATCAAATTCAATTCGAACTAATTCTATTCAAATCTCAACTTAAAACTTTTTTAAAATGTTGATTTAACCCTTTAAATCAAACCAACCTTTATTTTTAAATTAACAACTTAAAATTTTTAAACCATTTAATTCTGAATCCAAATTTCAAAATTCCCTTTTAAATTACCTTTACTTAACTTATTTCAAAGTTCAAATAAGAGTTCAAAACTAATTACATTGATTTAATCTTTAGAATCCAATTTATTACCCGATTTTAACTTCAAAACCAATTCTTAACAAATTTTCAGCAAGCTCATTTATAACACTTAAATCTTTAAGTTCAAAGCAATTTCCCTTTTCATAATTCAATCTTATTTCTATTTTATTTTAGTAATGCATGTATATTACCCTAATTCATTTCATAATTTATTTAAAATAATCCAATTCTCAGTTTTATAGATTATTACTAACAATAGGATGATATCAGAATGAGTCAAAATAAATAAACATCCTAATTATTTAAAACATCCATCCATAACATCCATTTCCAATTTCCAAATCTCAAACCAATTTTTGAGATCACACATAATCCCAATTCAAATCAACCATTTAACTTCCCTAGTTAAATCTCAATTTCAACTTGAAATTTCCAATTCAGGTTGTTCGTCCTAAACTTATTTAACCTCCCTTAAGTTAAATTCAATTCAATTTAATCCAGTCAACATTACTCAATTTGAATTCCATTTCAAATATTAAACTTCATATTAATAATCTTCCCACTTATAAGTTTAAAAACTTATCACTTTGGGTTTTCATATCACATTCCAAGGAAAAATTTAAAACTCAACACTTAGAGTTTATTTCAAACCATCTTTGATATTATGTATATCCCTCATATATACTTATTTATTTCCTTTGCACTCCAAGTTATACCTTAAATTTTAAACCACCTTTGGTTTTAATTCAAAACAAAAATTTTAATTTTCAACAACTCTTGTTTGAAACAAGACCCTTTCATTAAATAATACTATTTATTATTTGTTTCATCACTTTGAAACAATTTCAAATTTCTAGACCTAGATTTAAAACTTCACAGTTTAGATCATCTTCAATTCCAATTTGTAAGTCATACTCCCCTAAATGTTTTACTTCCCTAAAACATTTCATTTTGCTTACTCATTAACACACATTTCATTATTAAACACACCAACCATTTATGATAATAACCAAGATTATCATATTTGGAAACTAATTCATTATTATCTTATTTTGAAAGCACTTCTACAAGTTCAGGATTTTAATTTCAGTTTGGATCCATTTCAAACTTATCTTCATTTAATTTCAATTTGGTTGTATTACTATTATCACTTAATTCTTATTATTATTTTAATTCAAATAATACAACAACCAATTATCTCAATATATTCGAAAAACTATTGCTTTATATACATAAAAATATAAACTTATATAAAATCATTTTTTAAATTTATTTCATAAGAAAATAACAAATACGCCCTCATATATACTACACTCAACTCATTCTAGGATACTATTGACCCCATCCTTAATGAGTAAACCCACCAGAGCCAAGGTTCTCGCTTAACCTTCAGCTCTGACACCAAAATGCAACGACCCAAAATTTCGACCTCGAAATTCCAGATTGTTAAGGAAAAGAAGAAAGAAGGAAGAAGAAGAACAGAGAAAACAACAGCATCTCACATTCGCAGCGGATTAAATATAATAACAAATAATAGCATTTACAAAGAAAACTGTAATTGTTACTTTACATTCATTTCATCAGAGTTACAACCATTACAAAATAGACTAGGCAGTGTACAACTTGTCCTAGACTATCATCAATACAAACTCTATACACAATGGTATACTCCATACGTTCCCGCCATCCTACTCGCCTCCTGAGCTCCAAAACGTCCTCACCTGAAAATCTGTAATACTCGGTCTGACCCGAGCATTACATCAAAGTAACACCCGGGTCAGGTTGGAAACCAGCGTGAGTAAACCCATCTATTATGAAATACAATGCATAAACTTATTTAAAACCCGGGATAACTCATACTTCACTACGAGTTCTTAACTTGTTATAGTCAATACTTATTTCACACATCAATCCCTAAGTATCCTTACTTATTTTCAATGGTCCAGTTCACTTAAATTATTCCATTCCAGCCTATCGATTGAACATATCAAATCTATAAAGAATTATTGTAGATTACAAATCGAAGTGGATTCGGGTATTTACTAATACCCGACCCCGGTCTCTTCGAATCCCATGTCATCTTAACCCAAGTTATTCAAGTGAACACAATTCAAATTTAAATACAGGATGTCACTTTACACAACAATTCATCTCGATAGATAACCATATTATCACTATTCAACCCAAACATATCATATCACAAAACGTTTCATATTAGAAATATCAACCAATCATTCATAAGCAAGATTAATAAGTCACACCATTTCTAATTAATTTAAATTAATTAATTTAATCACTTTTAATCCTGCTTACTTAACATTAATTAATTACGAACCATTAATTAATTATCCATTAATTATCCTCTTTAATTACATTAAGTAATTATCCTTTAATTAATTAACCTTCACCCATTCACATTAATTACATTTATCTTTGATCAATTACTCAAATTAATTATTCTATAATCACTTTCATTGATTAGTTATCCTTTAATTAATCATACTCATTAATTAACAAACCCTTAGTTAATTTCCTTAATTTATCAACCCTTTAATTAATTACAATATGTAATTAATCCTTTAATTTCATCCATTAAGTAATTTCCCTTTAATTACTTTCATCAAGTAATTATCCCATCGGTTAATTATCCTCTATTAATTTACTTTTAATTATTAATTAATTATCCTTTAATAATTAATTAAATTAATCAACCCTCAACAAATTTACCCTTTATTACTTTCAATAAGTAATTATCATTTAAGTCATTAATCTCTAATTATCTATACATTAATCTCTAATTTATAATCCTTAATTCTATTTAATTAATCCTTAATTACCAGTTGATTAACCCTTAATTACAAATTAATCATTCCTTAATTACTTGATTAATTACACCTACAATTAATCGTGTTAATTAATTACATTTTTAAAAACCACATTAATTAATGATCTTTAAATTAATCATATTAAGTAATTAACATTTAATCAATCATTTAAATTAATTTCCTTTAGTTACTTGTATTAATTAGCATATCCTTAATTACCTCCACTTTAAATATGATCAACTTCTCTTTAGTCTAAAACCCGGTAACTTAAAAACCAGATACAAGAATTACTTCAAATTTTAAATAAAAACTTGTCAACTTAAAAACCTGGAATCCCACAACCAAACTCGAATTAACACAAAAACTTCCCGAACAAAAACTTGAGCCCTAACCTCTATTCCTCGCGCACGAACCCGAGCTTCCCCTCTCCTATCTTTCTTCCTTAATCACAGAACCACACCGATACATGCACGTGCACAACCTACGCGGCCGCTCCGACCGCCACTGCTACCTCCAGCAAGTCAACGATGACTCGCTGATCTGCTCCGACTACCCAAACTCCCTCCCAATGCCCCAAATCAAAATCTCGACCTCAAAACCAAAACATAGGGATGACCTGACCCCTTCTTTTTCCACGACCAACCACCTCCGGCCGTTGGAACTTCCCAAAACCCATCGGTGAACTCGCCACGACCCCAACATCCTTTCTCCCATGACCGGTCCATCTCGGTGCCGCCACGAGCTTGCAATCGTCGAACAAACATCCACGTCCAAACCAAGGCTTACAACCCAAGTATGACCTCGCCGCGCCACTACGACGACTGAGAAATCTTTCCTCCATTTTTTCAGTCTTCGCCAACCCCTGAAGCTCCTCCAGCATAAATATCGATGACGAAATTCCTTTAGATCGTTGGAAATCGACGAAATTCCATTTCCAGTTGAACCCTTATTTTCTCCACGAAATCAAGCTTAAATATTATGATATGATTATCAAAAATCATAAATTTCTAGTACGAATCGGTTTACATAATTAAAGTTTGGAATTTAGACACTTGATTTTTTGTCTAGAATTGATTTTTACTGTGATCTCCTGTTTTCTAAATATTTACTTAACATAAACACTTGAAACCCTTTTAAAAATTAACATCTTGATGATTGAAGCACTTTTTATTCAAACATCAACAACTAAAAGAGATCTAGGAAGAAGGAATCAAATTTTGCAAAGATTTTGTAACCTGTACTTAGAATAGAGGAAATACATTCCTATGAACAGTTATGCACACATATATCTTCATATTTATAGTCATACAAGCATATTTTTACATTCATAAGTTAAGAATTATCACATGCTAATCTAGACACAAAGTTTAGGATCAAATCCAGGTAGTTCACTCACCTGGTAGTTTGAAAATAGAAAAGCTACTTGATACATTTTAACGATTTTATAATTTACACCGTCACAACCAACTTTCTTTTGAACATCCCATGCTAAAAGAAATTAGGGAAAGAGATTTAATTTTTCCCTTTAAATATATTTTGGTCTGTTGCAATTAACAGAAATATACATATGTGCACACAGGCATGCAATAGGAATTTGTACACCCTGACAACATTTATTCCAAATCATATTTAAGTTATTGTTATCATCGATTGAGGCATGCATAAAACTATACAGGTGATTTAACTTAAAAGAATTAAATTCTACTCACTGTTATAAAACAGAGACCAAGTTCCAATTTTCTTTGATCTGGAACCAGATTTTTGAAATGATCCGATCTTTGGATCTTGCTCGTTGATGTTGATCTGTTCTTGCTTTTGATGTTGAGTTTGAGTTCTTCATTTAAGTTTTATTTTGCTCAGATTTTATCTTTGGTTTGCTAGGTTTAGCTTTTGAATTGTATATAAGAAAAAAAAGAAGAGTATAAGCAAATGTGCTTATATATATCTTGCTTTATAATTTGTGAAAATAAAGAAAAGAAAATGAACATTTGACACTTGTTATATTCGTTTGATAATATTTTTTACAAATGTTAAGTTGTATTTCAAAGTACTTACACTTGTAAATCTACATGCATAAGTGTTTGTAAAAATTTTATACTACATTTCCTGTTTAGTTTTGTATATAAATTATATGTTTCTTTATGTTTTATCTCTAAGTTTATTAATATTTATATGTATTAAAGCTTTCTATTAAACCTTGATTTCATATTTATATTTTAATTTCAAAATAAAATTTCCAAATCACAATATGTATATACACACTTTATATACTTATATATGTATACACTTAAAGTTTTCAACACTACAAAGTTTACATTTATCTATTTATAGGATTTATTAATTTACTATAAAATTTATCATTTTTAGATATTATAATCCAATTAGTTAAAATCTGATAATTACCCATTGTCAAATGCCTAAAAATCCGGGTTATCACAGTTATAGGTTCATTTGTAATCAAAGATCGAAAGATCGAAGTGTATCAAGTCTCTCTCTATCAAAGTGTGATTGGAAACGGTGTGATTGTGGTCCGTAAATCAATTGGGTGTGATTGTAGCCCGTAAATTAATTAGGTGATCTTGTAGCTTGGTTAAATCAAGAGAGTTTTCCCTAGACTCGAAGATAGGAGGGTGCATCTTGTGGCCTTGAAATAGAGGTTGTACTATCGACATTATATTTGAAATGAAATCTGCACAGGAAATTGTGTGGGACTAGATGGAGGGTAACTCCGAACCAGTATAAAATTCAGGTGTGTTCTTTTCTTTACTGCTTTTATTTACTATTTGCATCTATGTTTGATTCTGTGATTGTTATTGTGTTTGGATTTGATTTGAAAAGATTTCATAAAATCATATGGGACTGGATGTGAATTACATCTGTTTGGATTTAATTTGAAAAGATTTCAAAAAGATTCATAAAATTAATTAAACACTATTCACCCCCTCCCCTCTAGTGTTAATTCTGCCTTAAGATCCTTAATCCACATCTTCTACATTCACCACATTTATTATCCACAATAATAACATTACATACATCTTCCACTCTCAGTGCCTCAACTATCTGATTTTCATTATCATCGTCGATACATTCCCGAAGTACACTAATTTATTATTAGCCAAATCAACCACCTCAGTTTGCTGTAAGTCATCAACATGTTTCATCCCTTTATTTCCACCCTCTGTGTTAACATCTATCAATTGGTCACATGAATTCACATTATCCTCTACTACTTCATACTTTCCACTCCCATGCTGAGATATATTTTCATTCTTCTTCTTTCCCTTATTATTATCTACCTTCTGCCGAACTTGCTTCCTTCTTATGTTCCTTGTAAGGGTTGCTCTAGCCTTTTCATCGGAATTTATACAAGCCATTTCCTCTTTTTCAAGCATACATATACCAAGATCCTGATTCTTATCACTCAGACATGTCTCCAAAATGTGTCCAAACTCTTTACATAATATACAAATTTCTGGCTTCTAAAGATAGCTCACTTGAACTTGTCGAGTAGTTCCATCTAGTAGTTTAATAGGGAAGCTATCAGGAAGCTCCTGCTCTAGGTTAACCTCCACCATACACTTCGTAAACGAGATTCTTTCTAGCTTTTTAGTTGATTCATCCATGCATGATAACTTTCCAATCCTCGAGGCAAGCCAATTTATACCAAGGTGGGACCAAGCATATAAGGGAATATTACGTACTTTAATCCAAAATGGAATAGATCTGATCCTTCCACAACTATTACCAACATTTTCAACCCAGGGTTTAACTATAAATAATTTGTTACGCATTACAATTGTGTCAGCCTCAATTATTCTCTTCCGGTCTTCATCATTAGGTAGTTTGAATAAAAAAAGAAAACCATCAGATTTAACTGATATCGAGCCTTTTAATTTCCAAGCTTTCTTCAAGAAAAGATGAAGAAGTGTAGGGAAGAGGCTTATCCAAAAAATGCCCTATAAGATACTCCTTTCAAATATTGTTCCCTGCTTGAATTACTTCAGAAGGAGGGATTAGAGCAACACCATCAAAAACTAACGAAACATCATAAGGGGAATATTTACTAGCATTCCTGGGGTTCGCTTTGAACAGAGAATTCCAGGCTGGTGTAGAAGGAACCGCTAACAAAGGAGGAGGGATAGAGGATAGACAAGGAGAAGGGATAACATAGAAAGGAGGGGCGAAGGAAGGAACAGGAGATTTGAGAGGTAAGGATGCGAGCAGTGGGCCAGGAGGAGGAGGTACGAGCAAAGACGCGATAGCATAGAGGGGAGAGAACGAAGAGTACGGAAGAGATGGTGAAGAAAGGGTGGGATGAAACGATTTTAAAAGAGAGGGATGGGTCCCCATTAAAAATAAAAAAAGAACATAAGGATTCACTTTTCATTTTGAAATATTTTTAATATATAAAGGATTTAAATACGAATTTCTATTAAAAATAAAGTATAAGTGAATATATATTTAAAATCAAAGTATTAATAAATGTTAAAATGTAATTTTGAATGTAATAACCATTTAAAAAATATAAAAACCAAAAACCATAAATAATTTAAAGTATATATTTAAAATCTAAAATAATTAAAACTTATAACAATCTTTAATATTTAAAAGGCCAGGAATCATTTGAAAGCTATTTTGAAAAGGTGTTTGAAAAATCATTTTAAAAATAGAGATTCTTAAAAATCATATTTGAAAACCAAGATATTTGAGAATCATTAAAATCAGAGAATAGATTAAAAAACTTTTTGAAAAAATGAAGAGAGATCAAAGAAGTGCTATCAGGGCTTTAACAAAATAATATACGACTCTGTAACTTATCTTAATATCTTTAATCTTCAAACTCATGAGTCTTCAATTTAACTCTTGAATCACTATATAGCCTCTTTATCAGTCTCTTAAGTCCGCTCTTGATATTGTACAGACTTCTTAATTAACACTTATCCAATATCCTTCACTATATGCTATATATAACTTGAAAAAATATTTGTATCTATATTTATATAATCTCAGATGGTTGTTGTTATCAAAACCAATACCTAAGGTACTCATAATCTCCCTCTTTTTTTGATGATGACAACCATGTATATAAGATATGATATAACTCCTCCTGAGTTACAAAAGTCCCCCTTAATCTATGCTTTGATATTTTATATATTTCTCCCTCTTTGTCATCAATAAAAATATAGCCAAAACTTCCCTTAACTACGGTACTTCATTATATATATAATGATATATAAGAATAGTAAGTGATAACACAAATCAGTTTCATTAATCACCCTAATTCTATACATAATGTCAATCCAAACCAGGGTTAATACAATTCAATCCAAACATAAATAAAACAAATCAATTCAAACCAATAATTTTATATACAATAATTTATACTTCTTATTCTTGTGTAATATATATTTAAATTAAATCTTTATATATATATTAAAACTAACCAATCAAATTAAGCTTCCCATAGGAACTTCTACCAAACCGTCAGAACCGAGAATTGGATTTGCTTTGATGGCATCCCAATCTTCATTGTCGTTGTTGATGGCATAATCCAGATTGGTTGTTGGTTCATCTTTGATAGGGAAGAAATCATCCATCGAATAATGTCAAAATGCTTTTCTTGTTTTTTTATCATCTGTATTTTAATCAATTCTAAGTATATTTGATTTTTAATGATAAAAGTAAGGATATTCTCGAATGATTAAAGAGTTTGTTCAAGATTTCATATAACTTTTGGTGTGGTGAAGTCGTATTTGAAAAGTTGAGTTTGTAAGCGAAAAGGGAGAAGAATGAGAGTAGAAATGGTGTTTTTCTGAAGTGAATAGGTCTATATAAGAGTGAAAAATTGTTTGAATAAGTTGAATAGGTGGCAGTAATTTTATTTTGAGTTTTAAGAAATTTCGTAATCTTCCCATTATAGGTTGACATAAGGTATACATAAGTCAACACACACACACACACACACACACACATATGTATTTGTTATATATTTGTAATTTGCCTCAACTATTGCACTTTTATGATTTTCTAGGGACTAATAACAATGTGTAACAGCAAGTAACATGATTTCATTGATAAGTGTAGATGAGTACATGAAATTTAAAGATAAGCATAAAATAAATATGGATTAAAAGTAGAACAATCCAAACAAAAAAGCTAGAAAAACAAGGAATATTACAACTAGGAAGAAGTAGATGAAGATGAGGACTTTCCATTAAGCTTGTGGATAATCTTACCAAATACTTGTCCACTTTGTTGGAAAGAGCGGAGAATAATTTCTTAAGTTTCTTTTGGTTATTAAGAAGTTTCTATTGATTTTTGAGAATTTCCTTAGTGGATGGATTAGATGGCTTTTCAAAGCTTTCCAATGAAGTGTCTTCTTCCTCTTCTTTTCTTCCTCCTCTCCCACTTCCATTATTTCTTCCTCTTCCTCCTCTTCTCTAATTTCACACTCTTCTTCTCAAGGTAATCTTGCTTCCTTCTTCGAAAGAGTTTCATAAGGCCCAAAGATGGGTGAAGTGTGCATGAGAGAGATATTGGCCTTGTCCAAGAGTTTTCGAGAAAGGGTTTCCTCTCCTCTTCGGTCAACACAAAAATATATGAATATCCCAGTGAGATACACACCATGAAAGAGTTTGTTCTCGTGCCTAGAGATATTCTTAGGAAAGAATTCATCCAAAATAACTTATGCCCAATTTATACTGTAATGACTATAAATTGCGAAATGTGCTTTGAAAACCTTTTGAGTTGGGTTATTATGATTTTCCATACTTGGAGTTATGCTTGTTGCAAAATGTGACTTAAAATTCTTGCTTTAGGACACAAATTCTTATTTTTAATCTCAAAATCACATCACTTTCAAAAATATGGTAAATAACTTCATGATTTTGATTTTCAATTTCAAAAGATGAAAAGTTCATTCAACTAGATTTGCATTCGAGAATGTTACCTAATGTTTCACAATTCAAAATAATTTGAGTGTATTTGACTCTACTCCAAACTTTACCTTCATTTCTTTCATAAAATTTTCCTTTTAAATTAGCATAATACATTTTTGCTAAGTTTGGAAAACACATAAATTATTTTGGGAAGCATCAATCAAACCAAGAATTCCATTTTGATTACAAAGATCATAAAGATCATAAGAAGGAAAATCATAAAATTTGGCGTATCTTTCGAGAGAGGCTTTTCTGAAAGAAACATATTCCATATAGGCTTCAATGGCCTCTTTATCATGGAAGAGATAGCCTTTGGTTTTCTTTGAATGACTTATGGTTTCTGGAGTATTGCTTGAGGATGCCATTGATGAATTGTTTGAAGAGATAAGAGAGATAATGGATTTTGGAATTTTAAAAATGAGAGTGAAATGAATGGATGGAGATGGAATAATTATGAATCAATAGGCATGTTCTATGGTCAAGAGACACCTTTTCGGGATATTAAAGTTGGTGAAAAGGTGGAGGAAATTCAAAATTTGAATTTCAAATCAAAATTCAAATTTTGAATTCATGTTCATATGTCGACATATGCATAAATGATTTTTCGACATATAGCTCGTGAATCTCAAAAAGAGGAATTGAATAAATTATTCTTATTTATTTATGTATGAATATATATATACATACATATATAATTATCCTATAATTATTACTAATCTACATACTTAGTAAATAATTTAAAATTTAATTTAAATATATATATTTTTATTCAATATTATATTCTTATCAAAATAATTTTATAAAATTTTCTTTGTATATATGTATATTATATTCATCTAACATTATTAAATTTATAGATTATTCCTAACAATCAAAAGCAACCGAAAATCCAATCAAAAATTTTAATTTTAAAATCATGCCTATTTTTTACTTCATTTGATCGATGTTTTCTGAATTTAATTGATTATTTATGTGAAGCACATATTGGCATCTTTCATATCTGGTTCACTATCACATGAGGAAGTATCTGAATCATCTAATATTACGGTATAAGCCCTTCTCCATTTTCTGGATGAATCGGTATTTGGTGAGATTTTCGGTTTCTCCGGTTGTGCACGATCTCTCTGCTTATGGTCAATTTCATTGCAGTTAAAGCCTTTAACAGCATTTCCACTTCTTGGATTTTGTTGCAATTTCTCCCAAGATTATTCATTTTTTTGTATTTCCGAAATTTTTGGTCATGAGAGAAATTTCCTCATCATCGTGTTTGAATCTAGATCATCTGTTACGGTGAAAGTGATGTATTTCTTTTCTATTGCCTTGCTTTCTCTTCTGCCCCGCATTTGTAATGACATTAATTTATCAATTAACTCTTCAATTTTCATAGTGTTAATGTCATTAGCCTCTTCAATCGCAAGAGTCTTTTGGTCCCACTCAGAAGTATGTGAATTGACGATTTTTCTAACTCGATCCACTTTAGAAAAACTATTACCCAATGCAATTAGTGAATGTACTATATCTTAAAGTCTATTGTACTTATCAAAAATGAACTCATTTGGATTCATTTTAAATAATTAAATTGATTAGTTAACATAGAGATTTTGATCTATTTGACCTTAATAGTGCCCTCATGTGTAACTTAATGTTCTCCATATTTCATATGCAGACTTACAAATAGACACTCTGTTGAATTCATTCTTATCTAATGAGAAAAAATATATTAATGGCTTTAGAGTTACTTTGTGCAAGTGTCTTTTGGTCAGCAGTCCATTATGAAAAGATAGCCTGGGGCTTAGTTTACTCACTGTGTGTGACATTCCAAATATCTAAACCAGCTGACTGTAAATAGATTTTCATTCTACATGACCAATATATGTAATTAAACCATTAAAAATGGGGGTTTAATAGTAGATTATCCTTCGACAAAGGTGTTATTAACAAGTGACTAACAGTTGTTATCCGGCCTTTTCGCCCGGTTGTACCCGAACTGACTGGACTAGTTAGATTCAACTGTTGTCAAGATCGATATGTCGGATTAACAATCATGAACCCTAGATATTAGGCACAGATGATTATACGAAGCAGCGGTGAAGCAAAAGCGAAAGATGAACTCAATAGAACGCTCAAAATATTAACATACACAACTCCCAGGAAATGGATCGGGTACGATCCATATTCACTAATTATGGAAATTACCGTATCGATTTATAGCTCAAATCAACGGAAAACGATCGATATCTCATACAAGTCGACTACACATGAAACTTTGGGAACATCCATATATTAAAGAGTGGAGCCCACCATACCGATTGCAAGCCAAAAGGAGCTCATAAAAAATCGGTGCCGATCATTATTGCAAGTGATGTGGGGATATTGCGACTTCTTCTAGATCTGTGGACTCTGCTGTCGAAATTTCAGGAAGATACTTCGCCGTCTTCCCTTATAAATGTGACTTGATTGTTCATTCTCAGGATCTTTACGCTGCTGGTTGTTTTGTACTCTTTTGTAACTATGGGTTCTACTCCGATCCCTATTGTACTCAGTTTACAAAGTGATTAGTAAAGCCATCTCCTCAAAGTAGACGTAGGCAAACAACTTCGAACCACTATAAATTGCTGTCTCTCTATTATTAGCTTATTTTTGATTACTTAAATTTTATATTCTCTCTGTTTATATTTATTATTCTTTATTTATTCCTTGACAAAATCTCTATTGGGTGTTTGTGCCAATTTCTGGTGTAAACATTTTGGTGCTTTCACTGAGAAAACGAATCCTCAACTCGACTAGATCTCATCATTTACTTGTGGATTCCCACATTCGCGAGATAGATCCATCTTTCTACCGACAAACTTGCATTTAACTCAGATTTAAAGAAGAAATTTATAAGGAAAACTATCAATAATGGTTAGGAACACCAGATCTACTTCTCAAAACGCAAAAGGGAACGAGAACGCCAGCATGCAACAAGGAGGCTGGAGCAATCTACCAATGGATGTTAATGCTATAAATCCAGTTGATGTCCAGAATCCAACTGATTCCATCATAAGAGTTGATTTTCAGAATCTGATGAGAGAGCTCATGGATAGCCGCCGACAGTTGGACCAGCAGATTCAAGCCTATATTGATCTAATGAATCAATTCAGGGATCAATAACATGGAAAAACTAAAAGGGAGCTAATTCCCTATTCCACATCGGAGAGCTCAACTCCCTCAGATGACCATCACAAGTGCAACATCACAGAACCAATGGATATCATGCAAAATCATCAGGAAATCAACACACAACTAATCCAGGGCTGCCAGGGCCGATTGGATCCGATCCATCTATAGGGATCGGGGCGGATCCTCCTCCTAGGGGTGAGCCTTACCTTCTTATTATGGAACTCAAGCTAAAGTCGCAACGGTTGATCTAGATGTTGGAGTTCAATTTAATGTAGACCAGTTACCTCTCCAAAATGACGAGGATGATAACGCACATCAAGAGGATGTTGAGCCAAGAAGGCATGGAACAGCCCGTAGACATCGACCAGGCTATTCATAGGAGGTAGAGCATGACCACTGCTTGGCTCCAGCTATCCAAACACCGAATTTGATGGTTATGATCAAGCAACTGGTAAGGGAGAGCAAAGGCTAGACCAATGATGATTGGGGGATCTCAAGAAGCTATACCCCATTCGTAGATAATATTTTACATGCGGAATATCCAAGGAGAGTTAGCATGTTGTTGATGCCTACCGACAAGGGAAAAACCGACCCCTGACAGCACATTATGAGGTATGAATAGGTGATGGACTCCGCACGAGCAGATGATGCCACAAAATGTATATTTTTTCCCATCACCCTTTTTGGCATAGTAATGATGTAGTTCACGATATTGCCCCCAAGGTCAATCTCTAGATTTGATTATTTAGCAACAAAATTTGTGGAGCTGTTCCGTATGCATGCAACTCACCCCAAAGATATAATGTCCCCATCAAGCATGATACTGGCTCTGAGAGATTTGCTGAAAGACTATTTGGAGAGATTTCATACAGCTGTCACAGAAGTCAGTAATCCAAATGACCATTCAGTATTGATGACGGTAACAAGAAGGATTGATCCAGAATATGACTTTTTCGATTGGTTAATTGGCAAACCATCCACGACGTTGGAGCATTTCTATGCAAAATCAGATTACTATTTGAGGAAAGAGGAAGCTAAATGCTCTAGGAAGAAGAATGTTGCGGGACTAAGTGAAGAGGGAGTGCAGAGTAACATTGAAGTGAAACAATCTAGGGAGAGTTCCGTAAAAGATCAAGTAAATGCCCAAAATAATCCGAATCCACAAAAGAAAGGCGATGATAGGAATCATGAAAGAAAGAGGGATTTTGGAAGAGGAAAGTCAAGGATTCTAAAGTATGATACCTACACACCACTGAATACGTCTATAGAGAACGTCTACTTGTCTACATGTAATACTATGTAGTACAGAAAACCACCTCCAAAGGAATCGATCAAGAAACAAGAGCAGACTGAAAAATATTGTTGGTTCCATCAATGCTATGGTCGCGACACAAATGAGTATAGGCATCTCCAAGATGTAATCGAGAAACTGATTCGGGAAAGAAAACCACAACAATTTGTTAAAGCCCCGTAGGATGTTGGGTAGGGAACATCCGACCTCAACCGAGGACAAGCGCTGCACAGGGCTGGAGTGCTTGCATGGATTGGTGGAAGATTATTTATCAATACAATAGTCGAAGGTCCACATCCAGCTGATAAGAGCTGGCATGAGATGGAGCGCTATGCTAGTGCAGTCAAGCATATGAATTTTGAGTATTGTTTAAATATAAAAGATGGGGCTTCGGCCAAACAACAATGTACAACGGCAGACGTCATTGTATTCGAAAAAAGAGATGCAAATAAGGTGAAGGCACCGACGATCGACCCAATGGTCATTTTAGCCGTGATCGATCCCGCCTTAGCGAGGAAAATCTTGATTGACTGTGGTAGCTTCATGAATATTACTTTCAAAAAGGCTTACGATCAGATGACGATGGAAGCCAAGGACTTGAAACCGTCTAAAGCCCGCTTTCATGACTTTACCGATGCTGTGACCGAAGCTTTCAGTTACGTTGAATTGCTCGTGGAGTTGGGAGAAGGCGATTGCACGAGAGTGCGGATGTTTCCATTTATTTTGCTGGATGTGGACTCTCCATATAATGTTTTTCAGGGTCGATCAGCTCCTACTGAATTCCGAGCAGCCATCACCCATTGGTGTCTTACCTTAAAATTCCCAATGATAATGGCATGAGAGTTTTGCATGGAGATTAGGCGACCGGACATGCCTACTTTATGGCTGAGTTGAGAGACACTCAGAGAAAGGAGAAAGGTAGGGGTGTCTACAAGTCTCTCCGCATCCAAGCTACCAAAGATTGACAACCAGCACCTATGCCTTGGCTCGGGTGCCACAGTCGGTTCTATAAAGACATAAATCAGGGAGATGATGAGGAGAAGCCCAAAGAAACCAAGGTTGCACTGGGTGAGCTGATGATTGACATCACAGTCAACCGCGATGACCCGTCGTGAGTCCTAAAGATTGGATCACAGCTCAGTCTCTCGATGATGAAGGAACTTGCTGGTTTTCTCCAAGCGAATCTCGATGTGTTTTCTTGTACCCACTCTGACATATGTGGCATCTCGTCTTCCATTGCAAACCATGCATTAAATACCGAATCGAGATATGTCCCGGCGAAACAGAAAAGGCATGGTATGGATCTGAAGAGATCTGCCGCCCTTAAAGAGGAGGTGGATAGACTCAAAAGAAACATGTTTATCCACGACACCCTCTATCCTAAATGGGTATCCAATCCTGTACTTATGAGAAAGGCAAATGGAAAGTGGTGAACGCGCATTGACTATTCGGACTTAAATAGGGCATGTCCAAAAGATAGTTTTCCCTTTCAAGGATCGACCAGCTGGTGGACTCAACTGTAGGACATGAGTTGTTATCTTTCATGGATCTGTACAACAGATACAATCAAATCTCGATGCACATCCCCAACCAGGGGCACATTGGCTTTATTGTCGATGTGGGACTGTATTGTTATGTGGTAATGCCATTTGGATTGAAGAATGCTGGAGCAACTTATCAGTACCTAGTCAACCGAATGTTTAAAGATCAGATTGGAAAGACGATGGAGGTATATCTGGATGATATGCTCATGAAGTCAGGACGATCAAGTGACCACATTAGAGACTTAGAAGAGATGTTCTATATCCTTCGATATTACAAAATGATGATCAATCTTCTAAAATGTTCCTTTGGCGTCGCATTAGGAAAATTCTTAGGTTTCATTGTCAATACTCGAGGAATCGAAGCTGATCCCAAGAAGATTCAAGCAATTCGCAACATCCAGGCACCAAAGACTATCAAACAAGTGTAGAGCTTAAATGGGAAGATTGCCACCCTAAGCTGGTTTATTTCCAGAGCTACTGATAAATGCATTCATTTCATCAACCTGATAAGAAGAGGGAAGAGAAACTTTGAATAGAAACAGGAGTGTGAAGATGCATTCCAAGCTTCGGTGAACCACTTGGAGAGACCTCCCATATTGTCAAAGTCGGTGGATCACGAAGACTTGTATATCTACATGCCCGTGTCGCTACGTGCTATAAGCGCCACACTGCTCCACGAGGAGAATTGAATTCAGAGGCCGATCTATTATGTTAGCAAGCGATTAATAGGACCTTAAAGGAACTATGCAAAGGTAAAGAAATTGGATTATTGTTTTTTGATTGCTTCACAAAAGCTCTACCCCTATTTTCAAGCTTATCCCATTAATGTTTACAACGATCAGCCGTTACGACAACTGTTACAATGACCTAAGACGTTTGGAAGATTACTGAAGTGGAACATCGAACTGAGCTAATTCGACATCACATATCTCCTGTGGAGAGCCATTTAAGGACAGGCACTGGTGGATTTATAGAAGAATTCACTACACAAGATGATTACCCACAAGGTGGTGAAGCTCCTACCATTCGGTGGAAAATGTATACGGATGGAGCATCCAATGATCGTTGTTCTGGAGCCGGAGTCATGCTACTAACTCCAGAAGATCTATCAATTTGTTACTCTTTGAATTTTGATTTTCCTACGTCGATTAATGAAGCTGAGTATGAAGCTTTTATTGCTGGACTCAAACTTCCCAGAGAACTGAGAATAAAATCTATTGAAAACTTTTGTATTCCCAATTGGCGGTATACCAAGTCAGGGGAGATTACCAGGCTAAAAAACAACAACTCACTCTGTACCTTATTCGAGTCCAGGACTTATTAACTGACTTTAAGTATTATGACATCACGCATTGTAACAACCCAAATTCAATGGTCCGGATTTTTTGTAAAAATGTTAAAAACCAAGCCCACTGAAGCCCGAGTTGGGTATCTGGTATTCTACAAATGGGCAAAGACAAGTTTATCAGAAATCAATAATTTAACGGGATTGACTAAAATATAACAGTAAGTAAATGCTCATCCTATTGATAACACTTTCTAAGCAAGTGTCATAAAGCTGAGTAGTCTTTGCCATCTACCTAACCTACAGGATGTTATGAGGAGGGGGTCAGATCAAAAGTTTTGGTGAATGAATAAATTATATAGTCTTAGGCTTAATTCTACGTATATCGTTTTATTTCCATTTTTACTCTTATATTAGGTTCATTAGGTTATAATACTCTCCCCTCTATTCATGAACCATGCCCATCTACTCCATAGTAGATTAAAACCTAATAACTAATATATATACATATATGTTGCTATATGCCCAATGACCTTATTGGTCCCAGGTACCATCTATGGTACCTTCGTATCCTCCTCGAAAAGGGCTCCATCGCCCTGCGTCAAGTGTGTTCCGTAACTACATCTGTAAAGGACTACTTCGTAAGGCCTACAATACAGATGCTCCATCTTCTTGCTCCGTAGCTATATCAGTAAAGGACTGCTTCGTAAGGCCTACAATATAGATACTCCATCGTCTTGCTCCACGAGTGCTTCATAACTACATCTATAGAGGACTGCTTCGTAAGACCTATAATACAGATGCTCCACTGCTTACTATGAAAACGTAAATTGCGTCCACACTAGTCTATGCCGGTGCTCGGACATCCATAATGTACCACCAAGTGCGTACATTGAGGACTACGTAATCGTTCTGTCTACTATCTGAATCTCGCCAACAAGGTCTACCTTGTATGAAATTCAGTCGGGGATTTTCTATGTCTGTAAAGGACTGCTTCGTTAGGCCTACATTACAGATATTCTAGTTGGCCTGTCTATTTTTCATCGTGGCTATGGCCCCACGCAGCCACCCCTCAACTAACCGAAAGACTTCTAAAGAGTTAAGTGGTCGTGCCCTACTCCAAACAATCTAACATCCAAATGGCGGTGTCCTTCATCCAATGTCTCGATAGTGAAAGAATCATTGGTCCATTGGTTTAATTCTAGTCTTTCTCAAAATCACTCTTGCTCTTGAAGCTGGTCGATATCCGCATGCGACTACCCATAAAATTACTTGCAAGTACTGAACATACAAATAACCTACTCCGAACACCAAGTCCTTCTGACTGCCTACAAAGGTCTGCTTCGTTAGGCCTATAATGCAAATGCAGTCAAGGCATACTCTCTTGATGGAACACCTACAGACCTGCCTCCAGGGGTGCAACTTCGTTAGGCCTACCCAGAGGGTCATCCTAGAGTATCCTCACACCCCGTTGAAGTCGCGTACTTCCTTGAAGCCCAAAAATACTAAGTTGGACATGCTTCTCCATTTCTAAAATCCATAATGAACTGCTTCGTTAGACACTTCATCCTTTGAGCTGCTACAAATGCATCTCAATTCTTTTATTAGATCCTAAGTTTAATTTTTTAATTTGCGTTTAGTTTACTTTCTTATTCTGTTAGCTACTATTTAACCTAATTAGCATATTTTTGCCCTCATCCCACCTCTATCTATTGTGAGATTTCTGTTTATTTAATAGGGAATGCTGCTGGTATGAGCCACATTCATTTCCTTGCTTATTTAACTTAATATAAATCTTAAGTTCATTAAAATAAGCCTCTTTTGTCATTCCTGCTTTATTTTCTTATTGACTTAATATAAATTATTTAAATAAGCTTTTACTATTATTATTGCTCATTAATTTATTCAAAGTCTCAAAATAAGCATTTTTGTTCTTATTACATAATTATAACCTATGTTATAGTTCTACCTACAATTGTCATTTTCTCTTCTTTTAGTCTGTACATAAATCTAGCATTTCTTATATGTTCTAATTTGCCTTCTTTTATTATGATATAGAATATTCTTTTATTCTCTTATATTATATAACTAGTGCGTGGCCCGTGCTACGCACACGGGCAGATAAGTAAGGATAGATGATGTGGTTTTTCTGGTTATTTGTTATTGCTTGTAGGTCAATATTTTATGTGATATACTGCTTGGAATTTGATACTCACATTGTAGTTGTTTTTTGTGACTTATGTAAAGTCGAGTGATAATATTGTACTAATTTTCTAGTTAGGTAACTTCCATAGCCAATCTGTTTGCTAATTCTGTTGAGCAACAGTAATTTTTAGAATTTTTGGAGTCTATATATTTAATTATTTCCTCTTTTAACTTTGATAAAGCGAGGATACTTGTATTAGAATCCTATATACATTCGAGCTAAAGTAGAAAATTGGTAATATTTTCATTTGTGTAAATTAAATTAGTTATGATATGCTAATGTATGAAATATATTGTTTATGAGTCATAATTTTGATCTTAGGAATTGATTACTCTCTTTTCTATTTAGTTATGGATTTTGTTTGTATATATGGTGAACGAGAATCTTTAATTCAACATATTATCCAAACATCTTTTATCTGCTTTGTCACCTTTGTTTACCAGCATAAACTCGAATGGTTCGATAAAAAATGCAAGTTCAATTGCTTGCATAACTTTTTTTTATTCTATGTTGCACAAATGTGGTATGTAAATGCATATTGTGTAATATGGAACATTTAACTTAGAAAGACCAAAAAATTAAAGGAGAGGACAATGAAATGTATCGAGGCTACATATATTTCAGTTAATGCACCAAAATAGAACCACTAATTTAGTTTCATGACCGACAAAAAAACACTTGTTGTTACTGGAAATTCTTTAATTTAGGTTATAAGCTGGCTGTAAATAATCTGTTTGATTATTAGTAAATGGTCATACTCCAAGTCGTGTATATTTGAATTGCTAAATCAATAGTGAAATAGAAATTATTTTTACATTAATTGTAAACGTGGATGATGCTGAGTAGCTATACTATACCACACGAAGATAAAGTGCACAGTTGTTAGTAATAAATCAAAATTTCTAGCAGAAAAAATAGTAACGTTAAGAAAAAGGGGTAGATACAAAGTTGTTGTACTAAACCACATGGAGACAAAATACATAACTGCTAATATAAATGAAACCGTAGGATAGAATCAGTTAGACAGGAGTTCATGAGCATGTGTAGTATGGTGAATCTTTTTCTTTCTTCCTTGTATTGAATATTTCTATTAAGTACAACTACATATATTATTTATGTATATTACGACTTCAATTTTAGAGGATTGTGTAAGAGGTCTGTTCTTCTTTGAAATGGTTATCACTGCTTTGGTAGGGTATAGTGTGGTTGCAAATTGTTTATAAATTCTTGCACGGTTCTATTTATCTTTGAAAAAAATTCAATCATAAAGCAATAGCCTAGGCCCGTGCTATGCACACGGGTAGATGCGAAAGTTTGAAGTTTGTATTCATGGTATATTTAATTCATCTCGTTCTTCCATCAATAAGATTTACGCTTAAATGTTATTCATGTTATTTTTGTAAAGATATATTTGCTTAGAGTATTGTAGAATTTTTCATTTCGTGTAAACAAAGCAAGTTAGTAAGTTTATATCGGTTAACGTTTCAAAAATTATTTTGATAGATATTTTGGTCTTGTTTGGTTCAATTTAAATACGCTACTTTTTAGTTTTTTGAAAGACACACGGGCACTGTTGGTAATAGAATTGGCAAAGAATGTTGTTAGGAATACAAAATTTGGAAATAGAGAGGTGTGTATATGTTACTAATGTAGGAAAATTTACAATGAGGTGTGTATGCAAATATCTTATATATATTATTGGTTTTTCATTTAGTGTAGTAGTTTTGGTAGTTTCAATTATTTGCAATATCTAGTTTTCATATGGTTATTGGTCACTAAATATTTGAAACGGTGTTTATTTCAATAAAGGGAGTAAAAATACATCCTATAGGATAAACGAATAATTAAAATATTGCAAAACTGTTTTTGATTATATATATCACTTTCATAAAGAGGAATGTACATATTTAATTTTGGGAATTATATATTTGGATGGTGTTACTACATACAGCCACTAAAACAATTTGTATTGACATTTAAGAAGAAATTAGAATAAAATAAAACAAAACTCAATTCAAATGTTTCAATATCTACAATTTTATATAAGAAAAACCAACTTTGAATTTCTTCATCCATATGAACAATTGTTTATTGGCCTTTCGTACTCAACTTACCTTCAATTTTTATTGCTCGGAAAGGGATCTCAATGAAATAATTACCTATTAAGATTTGAAAATTACCAACCCATTTCAGTTGATAGATATTTATGGAGAACTATGTAGTAATTGATAAAATTTAAACTTGTGATTCCTTTTGACAATTAATTTCAAAAAAATGAAAGGAAGACTGAAAGGTTGTATAAAGGTTAGATGAGTACTTGACTAAATATTAATGCGTGAGAGAAGAGGTGGATATAATAGCAACCATAAAAATAATCGGTTATAGTAGTCTCTCAACCTATAATAATGTATGAATTTTGGTATGTCCTCTTATTTCACTATTCCTTCCCAACGTGTATTGGCTGTTATAAAAAATTAAAACATAGAATTAATGCATGGTTCATCGTTGTTTTGCAATGAAAACAAATAGCTTCCATTTCAATGTGAAAACAATTATTAAAAAATGCCTTAATAAAAAGCATAAAGTTGGCTACTAATGTTGTAAAGTGCTGGTGTCATTTAGTCGTCAGTAAAGTTGCAATTTTGATAATAATGAATTAAATGGTTTCTTATCCATTTCAAAGTTGATATAAGTTACATTATTAATGTAATTAGCATTAGCAAGAATCTCTATTTAAATAATGCATTTAAAACTAATCAAAATTCAACAATTACACTTCATCCTCAAAATAAAATATAACATTCTGGTAGTATATTATTCATGTCAGACTCATATAAATGTTAACAAAGATTATTCAAGATAGTAAATTCTTAATTCTCATCTATTTTAAGCCTCTTCATCCTAAAATAGCCAGCGAACTTAGGAGCATACAACTTCATTTATTCTGAAAGAGTCATCAATCGTGGGACCATACAGCTTGTGAGAGTCCAAAACCTACAATTATCTGGTCTATTAACAAATAGAAACGGTGAAATTTAAATTACCACACTCCATCATCTACAACCAAACATTACACTCCATCACCTACTCCTCCTCCCTTCCTTTGCCACTACACAAAATCTTCACTCAACACAAAAACCTAAACAGTCACCAACCTACCATCTATATCTCCCTACTTCTACAAAACAACCCGTACCTCACATTCAAAGGAGCATTAACAACCACCCACCTTCACCAACCTCATTACCATTCCACTACAACCTGCTACTTCACCACCATATACAACACAACCTTAAAACAAACAACCAACAACCACCTGCCTCGACTAAACAACGATCTGCACTTCACCAAACCTGCGTCAAAACACCAACCACTGCCACTCAAAACTCCACGTTTACACCCAACCCACCTGCATCCACTGCTGCCAAATTAACCAGCACCAAACAATCACCACCAATATCCTATAGCAACTTCACAACCCATCGCTTCTGCCATAAACAAACTCCAATAGCAATACACTTAAACCACTTCATCATCCACTTCAAATCACTCCACATACAAACACTTCAAACACTTCTGGAAATCATCTCCTGAAACAGCAGACTTTTGCAAATCGCCTCAAACCCAATCTTAGCATCGAAGTATATGAATCCAATCTTGGAAATTGGGTTGCCAACATTTGCCTAATAGCATAGGGCACAGTGTCAGGATATAGCTAAAGACCATTTACATGCAACATGCAAAGAAAGTATATGATATTTTCATTACGAAAGTTTCATGATTGTATACATCAATCCTGAAAATTCTCTAAAAGCTTTGTATACATCAATCCATAATTGTAGAAATTTTCTTTACCATTGTTCACGTAACCCAGGAAATTGCTTTATGCGATTTCATCTATCAACACATTAATGTCATCTTTCTAGAAAACTTTACTGACACAAAAGTTAACATCTTTTTTTTACATTTTGAACTGTTTTGTGGTACACGTTTCCAATCTTTTATGAATGAACCTAAAAGGACATAATATATACTAACTTTTCATCATGTATGGAAGGCGGGGTACTAAGTCAAATTCAGGAAAAGGACCTTCAAGTTCCAGTGAGATACCTATTTATTTAACACCAATTTCAGATATACAGAAAAGATATAAGTGCATTATATGTAGTCATAACATAAATTATGCAACTGAAATAATGCTCTATTATATGGTTATACCTTCTCGAGATAGTTGTGTTGATTGAATAAGATAATATTAAATTACTCAAGTTATACTTTTAGATTTAGGGCTTATAAAAGAAGTAAGCTGAATATAAAGAGACAATATTTAGTCATAGTACTCATGTTTGATGTACTAAATTAAACGAAGATGTTAAATACTATTTGATGGAGCTAAAACGTTACAAATTAATCACTCCCTAACTCGTAGCGCAACGTAAAGTTTACTCATTTTCTACTTAAAACTAAATGCTTTATATCTAATAATATTTTTTTGTAGTTTACAATGGGCTGATTCTAGTTTATTATTCTACAGTTATAACAACACACTTCAATATGTGACTAAGGTTTATATATATTCAGATGTGGTATAACATAAAGACATGACATAAAATACCGAACGAAAATTTTAAAGGAGATATGAATAGGGAAGTGATGCAGGAAACTGGGACCATTTTAGTCCACCTTTCATCATGAACTTCAGCATAGGGTATCTCCTAGCTTGAGAGGATTAAGCCTGTACAACATGTAACATATGACAAAATATTATAAAATTTTACATAGAAATTAAATAACAATTTTGCAATAAATTGGGAATCATTCAGCATCTTCATAAGCATTTGCTAGTTACTAATTATGGAATTCAAAATTTATGTTATGGTAGCAAGATATTTATGGAATAAAAGAACAAAGATAAAACAATCATAATGAACCTATGAAAATTTACCAGGATGATCTAGATAGGAAAGATAAAACAATCATAATGAGCCATGCATTGCTAAGTCTATTACCATATCCTCCATTTGTTTGTATTTGTCAAGTTGCATACTCATCATGCTGTGACTCATCTCTATGTAGTTGAAATAACAATATATAATCTCCAAAAGATACCACTTGGGAACTAAAGAATTATTTTAGCCTGACATGTACAACTTTATCATCAGATGATTTAAATACTATTTGTATTTTAAATATGAAATATAATATGTGTATGCTAATAATAGGAAAATAAGACCACATCATGAACACTTTTTGAGATAATCCAATATATTGCAAGTATCGTTTGTATATTCATTATAGACCAAAGTGTTGAATCAAACATGCATATCAACAAAGTCAACCAAAGGTAAAAATAGCAAGGTAAGAGTAGCCAAGTACACAACAGTCACCTAAAACATTATAATACTACAATAATGGTCTAACATAAAATTAAGGGCTAAATGAGCAATACTTTTATGCTAATATGGGTAATGATATACTAATGGTAAACAGTGGATATAATAAAATAGCATAAGCACAAAGTCAATAACCACCAGTTTTAAAGATGAACGATGGCATGTAGGTTAAATATTCGAAGACATAATTTATAGAATCACTGTTATAACACACTGTTATACAAAAGAAGAGCCGAAGTCAAAACCAGATCATGCCATAATAGAGAATAGATAGCCCATATTTATAAAACATGAACAAAAATATTTGCAGTTCAATGATTAAATTTAAAATCGTGGACTCGACTCATAAAAGGTGTAAGAATGTATTTGATTTGCATATTGTTAAAAGCTAGACCAAACTTCAAATCGATTGCAATCAAAAAGAATGTCCAAATCAAGTTAAACTTGGGAAAGAAAATACTTCGTAGCAGTAAAAAAGAAAAAAGAAAATTTACTATTTTCCAGGAGAAACCATAGCAAACTTGAAAATAATGTTACCAATTTTTTGCAGAAATTTGTTGTATAAAATAAGCAATTTACTTGCAAAAGGAAATATTGCAATAAATTCTCAGTAAACGAAAACTATTTTTCTAAAAAAGGAAAAAAATCTCAATCAATTTGAACCTGTATTTTCAGATCGGCTTTGGGCTTCGCCACTCCATATCATCCACATTATTTACTTTTTTGCTGAACTAACTTTTGAAGTCTGTCCATTTTCAGACAATGTATACTTGTTAATATTTAATCTGAAAAATATGTTAAAAAAAGTTTGCAATGAAAAAAGTCCTAATTTCGCCCTCATTTTATATATTTCTCATTTGATCCATTTTCACTTATGGAACCAAGTTTAAGATAATTCCATTTCAAACAATACATACTTGTTAATAAATAATCTGAAAGATATGTTAAATAGTGTTTGTAACGAAAAAATATTAATTTTAGAGCATAGGTAGAAGAATCAGAAGCATGATAGAATAGCCTATTATTACACATATACATTGAAGAAAATAATGGCATGTTCATTATCCATGTCAGCTATAGGTTCCCATTTGTTGCTTGTTCAATATATATCAAATTACTTCAAATAGGTTCACGATTCCGATGACTAACATTTTAAATCAAAGACGACATAATATTTACCTACAGAAACATGGTACTTGAAACCTGGTGATATGTCAATCTAATTTTTAATTATTTCCTTATGAACCTTGCAAATATATCAAGAAAAATTAAAACTTAATTCATGCATTAAAAAAATACACATATAATGAAAAAATTTCTATTCAAATGTTAACGCAGAAATTCTCTAAGCGATAGTAGCATCCTATGTTTTATCTTTTGATTATGCTAACTATGTTTACTTTAACATGGTGAGAGAAATTTAAGCTTAAAATTAGCAGAACCATTTAAAAACAACAACGGAGTAAATTCATTCGGAAATGGTAGACAACAGTCAAGCGAACTTTTTGCGCAGAAAATAAAACAATATATATTCAAAATCTCCTTTCGTAATAGAAGATGGTATAATAATACAATAATGATTGTGCTTAAATTCACAGTGATATTTGTAAAAGAGGGAGAAAGTTCCATTCCTTGAATTAGTCATTTTCCTTTCTGTTATGAGCAAGAAATATGAGGCAAGAATGTTATCACCTAAAAGAATTTCCTTTTCAGTTAAGATTTTTAAATCATCCAATTCTTCATTTATTTACCAAGAAGAAATCAAACATAAAAAAATTGCTATAACAGGCTATTGAGTTCTTGAATTGTAGAACCAGCGCTAATGATGTTTTCAGAGGTCCAAGCAAAACAGACATGAATATTGAAACTTAGGATGTTATACTATTTTATACAGAAATATAATTTTTATCATTGCTGAAATCTACAAATTACCAAAAAGGGAAAAAAGTAGCGTTGACATAATGGATTTACCATTACAGTGTAGTAAAACTAAAATCAGATCCAATTTTGACCATAAATTTTAAACTACATAAAACAAATGGAAATACAACTCATAAGCTGGGAATGAGTACTGAATCGGTGAAGACAAATGAGTCATACCATTTGGTGTTGTTGCTCTACGGTACCAATTTCTCACCTTTCATAGTTGTACAACGTAGCGTTGCGTAGGTGTATCCCACACAAAAAATGTACCCATGTAGGAAGTAAAGGATGTAGGATCGGAGTCCATTATGGATTCTGAATAGGTAGATGTGGGAGGAGGATGAAGCAAATTTGTGTTGGTGGGGGGGGGGGGGGGGGGAAGGTAACTGACTGCGATTTGAGAATTGGGAACGAATGCGGTTAGGGAAGTAGAAATGGGGGAAATTGTTTTCTCCGGTTGCCACACCTTACTGAACACGTGTCGTCCAAAGAAACGATTGGTTTCTATTTTACTATATAAGTAATAGATTCACTTATCATAATAACTATCTTCTTAAATAGACTGCGCAATGAATGCAGATCTAGGTTCATTATCGTTTACAGCTTCAAGTTCTTGTCTAATAATTTACTTGATTCATGTCGTACTTTGCTTTATTATCCTCTATTCTAGGAATTAATTCTATTTTATTTATTTGTTTATAAAAACTATATTTAAAAATCCATTTTCATATTTTAATATTAAATAATACTACAAACAATAATCCGTAAGATATTTCTTTAACTATTATGGAATAAGGTAAAATACAATGGTTTCTCTATTTTACACTAATATCTTTTTCTTTCTTTTATTCTAGCAATTACATTCACTGTTCTCTTTTAAATATTAAATTATAGAAGTGCTTCCTATTTTTTAAACCAACCAATTAACATTTTAGTTACTCCTAAATCCAGTTATTAGATTAATTAAATTTTCTCATTTTAACGTAATTTATTACAGTGATTCCATTTCTCAAACTTTTATTACTTTACATCTTATTTCCTTTATTTCAGTATTCTTAATTATTTAATCCATATTGACGTTTAATCGATTCTAATCCATACGTGAAGAAAAAAGAGAAAGTAGAAGAAGAATGACGTTTTCATAGAAATCCAAAACGAAGAAACAGATGTAAATAAATGCTAGTACTATACATAAACTGTAAATTCCTTATAGTTCAGCATAACATAATTAATAGGATTAATTATTGAATAAAATTATCTAAACGGGAATTTAACGATAATATATCTTAAACTTAAAAGATATATAAATAAATCCACTCACATTGCTAACTTTCCAAATCTCTCTGCTTTTATTTCAGAACCGTCCTAACATCTATATTCACCTCTCTTGTAATCCCTATTTGGAATTACAAACGATATATCTACATATCTATTACATTTAAAAGAGAAAAAGAAGAGATTTGGATTAGAAATAGCAAATAAAACTCAGATCTAAGGTTTTACCTTTGACATAGCCTTCTGATTTGAACCAATTCCTAATTACCTAATTAATTATATTCTCTTTCTATTCAGATATAAATTCGTGTGAATTAGATCTAAAATTTTGTTATTAAGAAAGTGTAGAAGAGATAGAAAAATGGCAGAGCTTCTATAGGCAAGATAAAAATAATGAGAATAAAAATGAGGTTCTGCACCTATATTTATAGTGGTTCAAATCAGTGTTAACCATTAGATATAAAACCATAAAATCTAAAACATACACTCAGCCTATGGACATTAAATTAATATTTTTTCTTCTGTGTTTTTTTATTTCAAACTAATTCTCCAACAATCTTTTCATTAATCACTTTCCCTTTCTCTACCGCAATCTATGGAAACATATATTTTTAAATGTGACATTTCTTTTAATTAAAATTCCTCTATTAATCACCCAATTAATAGATTTCATATATACCTAGAATTAATTTACTATCCAATTAATCACTGCCTGCATTGTGATTTCTTACCAAATTAATATGTCAATCAACACCATATTAATTCGTCACATATATGCATATTAATTTATTTTATTCCCATAACTATTGCATGCATATACTCTACAATTGAATTTTGAATCACAATCTTAACTATATATGTTATCGTAAGTCTCCATGTTTATTAATTGACAATTGATTGCTTGCATAAAATTACTCTTCCTCCATTTTATTCTCTTGCACTAACATATATATTTCTAATCATATCAATTAGTTGCTACAATATATGTTCCCTTTCTTGTCAGTTCCTGCCAATTAATCACCTCTACTAATTGATTGAATATTAATTTCCCTTTTAAAAAAACCGTCAATTAATCTTCCCTATTAATTGATTTTATATAATTTCTCTCTCTAATTATTTGTTATACAAATATATATGTATTCCAAATAATATTAATTAGTTGCCCCATTTACAAATATTTCTTTGTTTTAAAATTTCAAACGTATATAACTGAATTAAATTATTTGCATATATAATTGTAATTTAACGCGGGATGTTACACACACATTCCCTGGGATCAAAACAAGAACTAACTCATTGAAAAAGTTTGCTAGCATTGAGGATGCACAACAAATGAGATTGGTTCCAATCATAGTACTAGATACTTTGAGCATAAACCAGATGGAAATTGACTGGGTGCTAGAGACGGAGCCTGAGAAGGAGTTGTGGATGACTCTGATTAAAGATTATTTGCTACAGGGTATCCTTCCCGAATGGAGGAATGAAAGACGATAAATCCTTCATAAAGCTTCACGATATGTCACTCAGGAAGGAGTCATGTGTAGAAAGGGTTTTTCCATTTTCCTGTCCCGGTGTATCGCTCATGATGAAATAAAATGAGTTCTAAGTGAAGTTCGTGAAGGGGAATGTGGTGATAACACTGAGGGGTGAATCCCAGCAAAGTAAATACTTTGTTACGGGTATTAGTGGTCAAATGTCAACCAAGATGTTGCTGATTACGCTAAGCAATGCAGAAAATGCCAGATGTATGCAAAAGTTCCAAGAGCTTCACCGATGGAAATTACACAAATGATTAGTCCATGGCCGTTTTCACATGGGGCATAGACATTATCGGTTCCTTACCGATCTCTAAAGGTGGTGCGAAATACGACATCGTAGCAGTTTATTACTTCACCAAATGAGCCCAAGAAGAACTTTTAACCATGATCATGATGAAGAATGTAATCAATTTCATTGTCCAAACCATCATCTGTCGTTTTAGCCTTCCACAAACCATTGTAACTAATAATGGAATCCAATTCGATAGCATTGAATTCAAAGACTTCTGCCGTTGGAATCATATTGGAAAGAGATTTGTGGCAGTTGCTTACCCTCAAGCAAGTGAATAAGTTGAAGCTGTGAACAAAATTATAAAGTCCATTCCAAAGAAACGCTTGGAAAAGGTTAGAGGCAAGTGGATGGATGAGCTCCCAATAGCTTTATGGATTTACAGAACCACCCATAAGTCTACGATTGGCCATACACCATTCGCCCTTGCTTACGACTTCGAAACCGTCATTTCTGTTGAACTCGAAGTCCCTTCTCATCGAGTAACCAACTATGATACCAGAGCGAATAGAGATCCCCTTTAGATTCTCTAGACTTGGTAGATGAGAAGCGCGAAGAGGCTGATTTGAGGGCAGCTGCACATCGATATCGGGTCGTCCGATACTACGACACTAAAGTCTGACCTAAGACCTTTGAAATCAGCGATCTCATCTTAAAACAAGTTTTTCCTATCCTGTCACACATGAATCCTACTTGGGACGGATCATGCATCATTTAGTAGAGGCTTGGAGAAGGAACTTTCAAGCTAGCGACTGTTGATGGCGTCACACTCCCAAGGACGTGGAATAGCGAGCATTTATCACACTATTTCACTTAGTTTATTATTTTTCATTCGGCTGTATTTAATTTCAGAATTTTCTTTAGCATTAGATTTTCCAGACATATAATAAGACAAATTATTTCATTTCAATCCATTTGCCAAATAAATTTGAAATTTCCTTCAGATCTGTGATTGTTGTAGCATTACATATTAGTTATGATACCCGACTAGCTAATGCTGACATATCCGAGTAGGTTCCTAGAGTTTGGAGCCAACCAATTGCACAAATTCAATATCGTACTGAATAAAATAAACATGGTATGACCATTCATTTGGTAATTCTCACTCACAACCCAATGGATGGAGCACGTAACAAGAAATGGATGTGACTTGACCATCCGATGATAAAATTAATCCCATCAAGCAATGTGACAGATGTGAAAAAAACAACGATTTTAACATGATTGATCGCTCTCCAAGTTAAACCCCAGGCTTGAGGGTTAGTCAATCAATCAAGGTAAAACGGTTGGACTATTTTTTGAAATGACTCTAAGTCTCCAGAGCATGGACTAGAGTATAAACACAAATTGGGTGCGATCCACCAATCCGCTAAAGAACACTTATCCATAGAGTACGGATATGAGTATAAACAAATAGATGAGTGTGATTCGACCACTCACTATTCCATTGACTCCAACCTGAAATCGACAGAAGGAGTATAAATTCGCTAGAGATGGAATTCGACCGTCCACTATCTAGCTCCTTTAACCCGAGAACTGGAGGCAAGAGTATAATCACTTAAACCATTGAATCCTATAGCGTAACACTAGGGCTTGATCCCAGTGTCTTGTATGACTTAAGTCCATGACCATATGAAGGCCTTGGGATAAAGTTAACGGATTATTATCCAAACTAATGAGCGACGAACTACAAGCACATTGAATGGAAAATGTAATAGCTCAACTACTTACAATAATTCACACCAAAGTTCAAAAAAAGAAAAGGAACTTTATTTACATAAGCTTGGAAAGTCAAGTGTAAGTATTCGCTGCAAAAGAATCATAAAAGTATAAATTCAGCCAACAAAACCCAAAAGGCTTGGGAGCATGAGTGCATGCAAAGAATCACTTCCTCCTCGGCTTTCTCCTCTTCTTCTTAAAATCGAGGGAGATTTCACTCGAACTTTACCCACTCCTCTTCTCTCCACTCTTCCCTCTTGCTTGAGCTTTCATTGGAGTAGTCTGGGTTGACCCAGTAGGTGCATCTTAAGCAGGTTCTAGCGGAGGAGCAGAAGCATCCACAGTTTCTCCAAGCAAAATGATGGAGATTGGAGGGGGGATGATCTTCATTTTCTCCTACGTGGCTTTCGTCTCAAGGGCAATGTCCGCCCCGAGTTTCTATGCTATTTCTTGCATATAGGGGCCTAACAAGGATTGAGATGCTCCAATAATCACAACGTCATTATCAACGGGAATTACTTGATGCAGATCGCTTTCTTCCCGCAATAAAGCATCCACTAAGTGCTCGTCGATCACAAAAGCTTCCTCTTCCAGGACATCTTAGGTTGTTGCCGAAGACATGACAGTAACTGACTCCATTGCAGGCACCTGAGGTCTTGGTTGAGATTCTTGAGAAAGAGGTGGAACTATAACCAGCAGATCTAAAGCTAAGGAAACATAACTAAAGAGATTGGATATATCGATCGGGGACACTCCAGCTTTCCGAAGTACTGGTGAGTTTAATGAAATACATTCTCCAGATTAGTCCCCCACGTGAGCCGGAGAGCTACCTGAGCCTCCTTCCATAATAAGGGAGGGCTCACTAGATGTAGCAAATATGCGGCATTTTCGGATTGTAACCAGCCTCGACATAAGAATCCACAGTGGTGCTGGGAATAACTTGGGTCACCGGATTCTGGTCATCTAAGACATTGTGTGACACGGATCTGGAACCTTCACCAGCTTTATGTTGAGAGGTTGTATCGTGCTCTTTTTGGAGTATAAGCTAAGTTTCATGTAGAACCTTGGGTTCATCACTCTGTAGAATTTCACCTTCCAGCCTCATCGGGCCGATTTTTTCGATGCCAAGAGCCTTTATCTCCTCTTGAACAAGATGCTCCCAAGCACATACAAGATGGTAAGGGTAGTCACCCCGGAGCCACTCTAAGTTTCTATGCTTCAAGATGTTGGCATTGTAAAGAATAAGCAGTGGATCTAGTTCTTTCATAACCTCATCCTTGGCCTTTTCTTTCATGGCCTCCACTTCTCGTTTAACGAGGGCATTAATGTGTTTGGCCTTTTCAATAGCTGTGTCTATTTCAAGCCTGATGGTAACTAGTTCATCACAGGCATCCCGGTCGATTTTCAGCGCTTCCTCTTCATCTTTGGACTCACGCTCAAACTTAGTTTTGTACTCAGCTACGCTTATTTGGGCTGCATCTTTTTTTAACACTAGTTTATGGTTCCGACGATGAAGCGCCTTAACCTTGGCCAAGTGCCTGGCCTTCTCATCCTCGAGTGCCTTGATGGTTGTTTCTGATTTTTTCTCGAATTCTGCCTATGAGCTCTTTAAAGATTCTAACTTATTGCTTAGATTTTACATGATCCGGTTATCCTGGGCCTCTTGGCATTTCAACTTCTCAATCTCTGTCGCTCTCTTCTAAGATACTTTAGAAATCTCTCCGCCGCTTTCATCCACTCATTATAATTCTTATGGGTATCATTCATAGAATCCATAGTCATTTGCTGGAATTTCTCAGAAACTTTCTTAAGATTAGGTATATAGAAAAATCCTTCAAGATATACATGTAAAAAATCTGACGTAAGTTGGGCCACACGAGCAACGACATCGAATTGTTGAGCTTTAATGACAATCTAGGTGTCAGCGCTTTCTTTGTCCGACCTTTGTTGGTGAACACCATGCTCATTATGACATCGACGATCGTAGGGTCGCTGAGGATGAGTTGGAATAACGAACTATGAAGAAATTGAAGTGGTATAGGGACCATGAGAGGTGTCAATACGAGGAACGTTGTCCCAGTGATCTTGTTGCCTTTTGGAACCTTTCGGAGGAGGAGATCTAGATTTGGATCGATGTTTATCATGGGAAAACCTTCCTTTGTCACCTCTATTCTGGTGATCTCGATCCTGGATGGAGCGATAGCTAAGGTCGTATTCATGGCCGGTACCTTGGTGGTATAGGACCAAACGAGAACCGGGATTTTGGCATGATATTTCCTATAGAGACTGAAACATGTGCTTCTTCCTCACTATTGTTTCTACAAAGAAAAACAAAGAATGAATCAGCTCAAGTATTGAAGGACATGAGATAAGTGCAATGCATTAATGTGAAGTGTGTACGAATATGTGTGTCCTTGTGTCCCCTCAACAGACCAGTTATTGAAGCTAGACTGGTAGGAGTAACCTCTCCACTACTGGTAGAAGGGATTCCAACCCTAACTCTGAATGGAGATTCTGATCCACTAATGCTCATGTCAGTAAAATGGAAGGCATCAACGTCGTCTGATATCATAAGATTTGATAATGCCTCAAATTTTTTGTTTATGTGCTCTGAAGGTTGAGAAGTGGACCGATCCAGAATAACCTGGGATGATGGATAGCTTGGGATGTTTGAAGAGGTGACTCTTTTGGAAGCTACAAATGAGTCTCTTCCTTTTTCCTTTTTCGAGAGTGGGGGGCCTTCATCATCATCCACATCCTGCTGCTCAGTTACTACAACTCCAACAGTGATCGGTATCCTAATGCAATGAACCTTTTCCATCAAGCAGTAGGTAACGAGGCATTCATCGGCAAGTGGATTCTTAATGTCTTTATCTTCTGATGGAACCCTTTTGAGTGCCAAGACTACGTCTATATATTGTTTTCCATCAGATCATGGATAAGAACCTGTACAAACCAGAAAAGCTGCTTAATTCAGGATAGACCTAGATACAAGCACTCAAGAAATTAAGCAAAGAGTAATACTACGTCCTTCTAACCACCATCTGGCAAAGCTGGGAAGACAGCGAATATGGAACTACTCACTTTTGAAAGCACTCAACTTAATCTATGTACTAGTCAAGATCTAGAACTTCTTGGATGACTCGAGAAATGTGAACAAGCTTCCCTTTTATCGCTTGAAGGTAAAAAGAAATTGAATGTCTTTAGGAGTTGGAGGATGAAATAAAAACTCCATGAATTCCATGTAGGTACTGTTAAACAAGGCATAGCCATTTGGATGTAGTTGTGACAGTGCTAACCTCATTTGATATAGCAACTCTTGGATAAATGAACTGAAGGGTGAGATGCATCCTGCCTAACACATGAACTTGTTGCATGTAATGAACCCCTTAAAGGGAATGTGAGCTCTTTCATTCCAAATCCAGATTTGCACATCATTAAACGGGATCCCGTGGATGGCACAAATTCTATGGATTGAGGCTTTATTAATTTTAGAAGCCATAGAATCCTTTGAATCTTCCAAAAATATCATATCTTCTAGGTTGTCGGGAACAAGGTCTATCACTTCTGCTGGAAGGATAGGAAAGACAGAGAAAAGGTCGAGTAATGGACATGGACTTTCTGGTTGTTCAGCTTGATGTCCATGAGAGAGTCTATTGGAAGTAGTTGTGGAGCTCGATTTGGTACTTGTATTGTTATGCTGTGAAGACCGTCCAGAAGACATCGCAGCTAAACGCTCTGAGCGTTTAGAACCCATACTCAGTAAATAATCATCATTAGAAAAAATAACCTGTTTCCCCTGTGCAAAGTGTGCGCTAGTGCAGAGTGGTGCAGTATCATGTAATCCAGTGAAAAATAGTTCAGAATTAAAGAATGTGACTACAATGAGACTCTGGGGTTCGATTGGAGTGACCGTCATTACCGACCGTCTCAACCGATTCTCTACATCACAAGCTAAGGATTCAGTCTAAGCACTAGGATTAATTTTTGGCATGTTGAAGTTCAAACTGTGCATTTATAAGTGGATGAACTTTAAAAATTTGTCCAAGGCATAGGCAACAAATATAAATATGCAAAAGTTTAGTCAAGTTCATTTCAAAGTTCGATTGTCATATACTTTTGAATATGCAGTCCATTTTATATGTAAGTCATGTACGATCATTCAAGCATCAAGGCCGAAGCTCATCACAAAGTTCAAATTAAGATTTGAGGAATTTAAGTATGTTCATCAAAGTTAAACCAACAACCGATCCAAAATGATGTTACGACCGATCTAACCCAATGCACATAATCGTCCGTTTCTACACGATCATTTCACAACTGATTGTTCGAGCAACTTCAATCGATCATTATCTATATTGATCATTGCAATCGATCCGACTTTCGTCTCCGGTTCCACACTTCACTTTAATTCAAATCTCCAATCTCCAACCATCGATCTAAAAACGATTGGCCAAAAACTAATCAGAAAATGATCGGTCAAATTTCTCTTCATTTTTTGAAGTACCAATCAATCAAAACGATCGGTAACGATCCACATTTTAGAAATCTAGGAATGATCAGATAGAATTGATCTTCGACCATCAATCACTAAAGTAAATGATCGGTACAACCATAATCGTTTCATTTGCCCCATCAGCATCTCCAAAAACTTGTCATCGTCTTCCATTTCAAAATGCAAATGCCACCGCAATGCCATGACTAACTTCGACCAACTCAAGTCGACCCCAAATGTCTCATCATTGAAATCGAAACATGTTAAAAGAATCAAACCTATGTATAAAGGTGGAAGACGGAGGTGATTGAGTTTCGACTACAAAGCGAAATGATAGATCTAAGGCTAGGATCTATAGAAGATGGCGGCGATGATGGTTTATGTAGCAAGGAGTTGGACTGACTGATGAAGATGGTTACGAGAAAAGTATAGAGTTGGATCGAGAAGATCGGTAGATCGATGGTGAAGGAGAAGATGGGATTTTCTTTTTTGGTTCGGATAGCAACGATAGAAAATGAAGTGAAGAAATGAAAAATGGTTTAGTGTTCCATATTTATACCTAAGAGTGGATCGAACCAACAAAGCCTGCATTTCAATCAAATTGCCAAACCAAGAAATGATCGGAAGCAATCGTTTTGTGATGGAAGCATATCGATCCTTCTCCTTAGATCACAGTGTAATTGGATTTTTCAACATAAACATAGGTTTTATATGATCCATGTCTTGTGGATTTGGACAGATCCATTATTTTCTATAAAAAAAGAGAGAGGAGAACAATAAGACATGATCCAATCTCAAATGAATTTGACCTGATCCATGTTAAAAATGGATCAAGTACGATCCATTTACTTAATGGATTCATGCCAATGCATTTAAAAAAAAAGAGGTGAAACATATGCGAAAAGTTGACAATGACCCATGAACGTGCAATCATGATGGAGAGTCGGGGACGAATATGTATACATGCAAGTGTATGTCTCAAAAATTTGATTTCTTGAAATCGGTAGAAATTGAATTCTCATATGTATTAATCGAAGGAAAATTTGAACCAGACAACCAAAGCTTACCGACTTACTGAAATGAAGACTTAAATGAACACTATTAAGATGTGATCCAAAATTTATACTATTGAAAATGACTAACGCCATATCAAAGAGAAAAATGTGACTCTTCGAGGAAAACAATTCATCAAACAGATAACTACTTTTTGGAAAATTAGATGGATTGTTTTTCGATGACGATAACTTGCATCACTTTAAAGCACATCGTATTGAAACAAGATGTACTTTGAGGGACAAGTGTTGTCTGGCCTTTTGACCCGGCTATACCCGAACTGATTGGAAAAATTAGACTCGATTGTCGTCAAGATCAACATGTCAGATTAATGATCATGGACCCTAGAGATCAGACATAGATGAATATATGAAGCAGCGGTGAAGCGAAAGCAGAAGATGAACTCAATAAAATGCTCAAAAAATTAAAATACACAACTCCTTGAAAATGGATCGGATACAATCCATATTCACTAATTATGGATCATACCGTATCAATTTTGCAACTCAGCTCAGCAGAAAATGATCGATATCTCAAAATCAACAAGTCAACCACAAATAAAACTTTGGGAACCTCAACAAGAGTGGCGCCCACTATATCGATCGCATGCCAAAAGGAGCTCACAAAACGATCGGTGTTGATCACTGTTGCAAGTCATGTGAGATCCGCGATTGATACTATGACTTCTTTCGGATCTAGGGACTCCGCTATCGAAATTTCAAAAAGATATTTCGTAATCTTCCCCTATAAATATTGACTTGATTATTCATTCTCGAGATCTTTACGCTACTAGTTGCTTTATACTCTTTTGTAACTAGGGTTCTACTTCGATCCCTATTGTACTTAGTTACAAAGTGATTAATAAAGCTATCTCTTCAAAGTGGACATGGGCAAACAACGCCGAACCACGATAAATTGACGCGTCTCTGTTATTAGCTTGTTTCCAATTACTTAACTGCTATATTTATTGTTTACGTTTATTATTCTTTATTATTCCTCGACAAAATCTCTATTAGGGTTTTGTGCCAATTTCTGGTGTAAACAACAGTGTTACTAATAGTGTTGTTGGCCATTTAAACTTTTCAAAAATTAAAATTATGAATACTTTGAAAACCAATGTCGTGATACCATACACATTTTAATCATAATAAAACTTAAGAAAACCTCATAAAATAATTTTGAAATATTTTTAATATATAAAGGATTTAAATATGACTTTCTTTTAAAAATAAAGTATAATATATATTTAAAATCAAACTAATAATAAATGTTAAAATATACTTTTGAATGTCATAATCATTTAAAAAATATAAAAACTACAAAATATAAATAATTTAAATCATGCATTAGAATCTAAAATAGTTAAAACTCATAATAATCTTTTGCAGAAATTTAAAAGGTAAGGAATTAGTTGAATGCTATTTTGAAAAGATGTTTGAAAAACCATTTTGAAAACATGGATTCTTAAAAACCATTTTTGAAAATCAACATATTTGAGAATTATTAAATTCGGAGAGTAGATAAAAAAACTTTTTGAGAAAATGAAGAGAGATCAAAGAAATGCTAGCAGGGCTTTAACAAAATAATCTACTACTCTATAACTTATCTCGATATCTTGAATCTTTAAACTTAAGAGTCTTCAATGTCTAACTCTTGAATCTCTATGCCAGCCTCTTTATCTATCTCTTGAGTCTGCTCCTGATATGGTACAATCTTCTTAATCAACACCTATCCAATATCCTGCACTATATACTATATATAACATGATAAAACATTAATATCTTTATTTTATATAATCTAACATAGTTGTTGTCATCAAAACCAATACCTAAGGTACTAACACGGTGTTCCCTATTTTCCAATTTGACCAGTCCATATTTTTGTTCCAATGTTAGTTATCTAATTTAGGGTTTTATACAGGTTTAGGGTTTACTAATTTAGGTTTTTGAAATTTAATCACAAGAGATGTGTGCTAGCATCAAGTTAGGTTTAGCAATTTACGTTGGTTTGATTCCAATCTAATTTACAGGTTTCAAATTTAATGTTTTACTTATTTCAACTTAGGTTTCTAGCACCCTAAATCAATTAAAATAGTTTAAATCTAACTATAATATCATCTTACTAAAATTGTTCCACTCACCTTAAGCCTAAGCTCTTCCTATTCGCTTCGCATGGGAATTGCCTTTTCGAATGCTGGCTCCGTCTATCTCCAATTGCTCATAATTGGATTATTTTATTTTGATTTTAAGAAATTGTAAGGTTTAGAGGAGAGAGAAATTTTTGATAGAGTTTCATTACTGTAAACCCTTATGTAAGAATTAGGGTTAGGTTAGGCTTGAATTTATAAGGGTAATGAATGAATTTGAGGTGTCAACCATCCACACAACGTACTTCAGTTCCCTGCTTTTATTCACGTATGGTTGACCTGTTAGGGCTCAGGGTCGACCTATACCAGTTGATTATGCAATGCCCATGGTTGACATATACATATATATTTTTCGCTCTTTTTAAGTTTATTTTATTTCAAATCTTATCTCTCCCGTAACTTCTCCATACTAACTCCAATTTTGAAGTGTTGTTTACGAAAATCATCTAAAAAATTGCTATGAATGCAACGGTACAAGTTTCATAGTCAAATTTGGACGTCAATGAATTTTTTTCTTTTTAGTCCTTTTTTTGTTTAATTTAATTTTATTATTAATTTTTTTTAGACATTCTCAGGGTGTTACACCCACTCCATAGGCTGTAGGGAACTTCGTAGTCAAACACCATTCGGCTACCACTGAAATCCGATAAAGTGGGCAGCCCTAGGAAGGCATTGTACATAGAGAATCCATCTACCAAATGAAAGTTTGCTTTTGTATAGCTGATTTGAGACGACTTCCTAGCTCGATAAAGAAATCCAGCATTCCTAAGATGTAATGACCTAAATTGAATATCGGGTATGAGAAGCTTATATAAATTTTTATGATGATCATATATGAAATTTATATCAAAATATATCCGTGTGCGAAGAAACAACTTTGTTTCCACTAACTAGTATAATGAGCTAATCCATTATTGTGCACCGCCAACAAAAGACCTATCGAAATCTTAAGTATATACATATGCAAATATATATATATATATACACACATATATATTATTAATCTTTGTCTTTTTCTTAAAAATGGATTAGTGTGTGTGTGTTCATGCACACACACACACACACACACACACACACATATATTTCATATACAAAACTGATGTCGTATATATTTTGATTTATACACATGTAGGTTAAGTATATAAAGTGACAAAGAAAGGAATATTCATGTAAGTACATGTGCGAAAAATGGCAAATATAAATAGGCTTATGTATTACCTAAATTTATCATTTTCATACATTTGTCATCTTAAGAGATAAATAGTTTGTGCAACGACCCAGATATCTATTAATTAAAATTCGTATATTTAATTAATTTTAAATATTAATAAGTGAAATATATAAGTCGAATAAATTTTTATTACGAATAATTGGATTTAATTGGATAATTAAATCGATAATTTAATATGTTAAATTACAGGAATATTTGAAAATCGGGTTGAATATGATTGAAATTGATTTGTAAAATTTTATTTAATCATATTGGAGTTAGAACGATATTTTAGAACTTTTAAAATTGAATTTAAAGTTAATTTGTGAAAATTGAATATTTAATATTTAAATCGACTAGTGAAATTAGTCATTTTTCGAACAGTCTCAGAATTGGACGAAACAAGTTCCATTAGATCCGTAATAGTTTGTTATTATCGGATTTCAATTTTCGTAGCAATCGGAGTTTTCGTTTGACCGTGGCAGCTCGAAATGCATCGAAATTGTTTTAATATTTATTTGGCGAGTTAAAATAGCCATATTTCAAACAGACTCGGATTTCAACGAAACTAGTTTCATCGGATCCGTAATGTGATATTATTGTATGGTTTCAAATTTCGTGTCAATCGGATTTACGGTTTGTCCGAGGCAAGCCAAAACGCCTAGAAATTAGTTTAAATCGGTTTAATTTAAATCGAACGTTTGTTGCCATAACTTGCAAAGATGATCGAATTAGCTCCCGAAACACATTCCATTGTTTTCGGAACGCAGGGTAAACCTTAGGAACGCCAACTGGCACGCTTCGTTTGGAGTTCGGAAAATCCGGGATGAATAGTGTTTGAGAAATTTTCTATAAAAGCCCTCGAATATTCACAATTGCAAAAGGAAAAAGAGGCTAGGGTTTCAAACCATCAGCCACTGCCTCCATATAAAATCAATGGCCGATATCTCATTTCTTTCCCCCTCGATCTCTCTTAATCCATCGACTTTTACCAAAAACCTTCAACTACAAAATGGAAGAGCACATCCTCCTCTATAATCTGAACGGTGGTGATCGATTTATATTGCGTGGATTGGCGGCAATCTTCGTTCAAAGCCGTGCGTTCAAGCACGTCGTTTGAGGCCAATTGGCGACTGAGTGGGGTGGCACTTGGAGCGTGGGTGGCACACATGATGGCGCGTGCATTGGAGGTGGCTGATCAACTTTTCGACAACGTTTGTGGGTGCAATGTCTAACCCTAGTTCGGCCTTGAGATGGGTTCTCGTGCGTGTAGTACCCGTAGGAAAAACGTGAGGGAGGAGATGGATGTTGCGGCCCAGATGAAAAGTTACAGCAAGGAACGGCTATGATGGTAGCTAGGTTAAATAATATAAAAGAATTTGTAAATTTATAATTACAAATTCGTGTAAAACTTTAAAAATTCGTATCTCTTTCATACGAGATCGAAAATTGACGAAACCAGTTGCGTTGGAATCGTATGGACGAGCATTACGCTATGGAAATGGATTGGAGTCGTTTGGAGTTAGCAAAAATTTCGAGTAAAATTAAACGTCAGTTTAATTTTATTCGAAATAAAAGCTGAAAACGAAATTGAAAGCGAGGTGAGAACTTCTCACTCAATCGAATCGGTTTCGATTTTAATTATAAATAGTTATATTTAAAATTCTTGAATGTATGTTTGAATGATGATTGTTATCTATTGATTGTTAAAATAGACATTATACGCCGTTAGTAAGCGGAGGTTATTTATTAAAAACATATACCGCGAATATTTCATAGTACAGTGAAATTGGTATTATTAATGTACTTGGAGTTGATTTCATGTATTATATAGCGGATGAGACCCTATTTCGCCGTCTATTAAGCGGATAATATTTTAAATCCCATATACCACGATAATTCCGTACTGGAACGGAATTGGTATTGTGCTAATATTTTTGGATGCAGGAAAACAGGTTGGAGGGATCCAACTGGATTCCTCAACAGTATTATTTGATTATGGATATTTTGATATTCGTTGATTATCATATACGGATATATGATGTCGTTGTTGTCGTGATTGACTATTTGGTGTGTAGCATCATTGGGCCAAATTTGGAATTTTAAAAGGATTTTTAAAGTGATTTTTGAAAGTATACGTTATAAAATATTTTTGGAATTGATTCATTTTAAATAAATAAACGTTATAATTTTAATGTTATAAAAATTATGATTTTTGAGAAATATAGTTAAAAGTTGATTTTTGAAAATATAGGGTTAATGATTTTATAAAATAGTTTAAATATAGGATTTATAAGATTTGATTATTTTATAAATCAAAGAAAATGATGAAATTATAAAGGAGTTTAAAGACGTTTTAAAATAATAATATAAATTGATTTATATAAAAGATTTATAAATTGATATTTATAAATTAAAATATTTGAATTATAAAACGAGTTTTTATAAGTGTTAGAAGGAAGTGTAAATGAACTTCATAAATAAATGAAATTCATAGAATTTTAAACGGTGAAGTTATAAATGGAATTTTATAAGCAGTAGATTTATAAAATTTGTAAAGTTATTAAAAGAATAAATTTGGATAAATAAATGAATCTTATAAGTTATAAGATTTATAATTTGGGAAGTTTAAAAGAACGATTTTGTAAACAAATAAATTATAAGTATTTAACTTATAATGTGAACTTTTGGTATATAATTGACTTATAAATTGAAATAGGTTAATAAAGGAGATTTATAAAAGGAAGTTGTTATAAAATAAATAGAAATGGAAATTATAAACATTGTTTTATAAATCCTCAAACGGCTTATTTTGATAAGCAAATTGTTATAACTTATTAATGGTGTTATATTCACGTTTTAGACAGTGAATAATCCTTTAAAATAAAATCTATAGAAATGATGAATTGGTTAACGAAGTATATTCACGTTTTTGAATAGTGAATATTATGTTAAAGAAAATGTTTTGGATGTGATGTTTTAAATAGAATTAAAACGATCTAACGATGTTTTTAAAAAAATGTGTTAAGATTCGAAACCATAGATTTCAACATTCATTGTTGAAATAGACGTTTTCGAGAAATAGAAGGAAATGGTGGACTATAACACTGTTGTTATAGTAAATGATTTCCGAAAGGAAATGTTTTGTATAGTATTGGGATTTATATATCTATTTTAATTTCGAATCCGTATACTAGTGATTTTGGGTTATCGTAACGATGTTTTGCGCAACATTCGTTTTGACCCAAATAAATATGTTTAAGAGAATGATTTCCTTAAAGAACGAAATATATACTTAATTTCGATTTAAGTATATTGAATATTTTCCAAATGTTGAAAATAAATAGATTTGTGAATTACTTATCAATAAGTAAGTATGGAAATGTTTTTCCAATGTGAAATGAAACATTTTTGAGAATTTATCTTTCTGAAGTTAAATTGAAAATGAATAATTGAAATTGTGTATTCATAAATATTTTGGAATGTAAATTCACTATGGAATTTATAAATGAAAAGGGGAATTTGTTTTAAAAATAAATGTTGATTTAGTTTTGAAGTGTGGGAATAAATTTACGGATTTGGGACGTAAATATAAAGTAAATCGTTAAGGATTTATTTAATGGGTTTAAATGAACCATGTTGAAATGAAAGTATTTCCGCGTAAGGAAAATGTTTGAAATTTGTTTTTCAAAAGTGGTAAAGGTGAAAATTGATTTGAAAATTGTTTTCAAATGGTTGAAGTGTGAAAATTATATATCTTGTAAAGATATTTTTGGAAAATAAATAATTTGGAAAATTATTTGGAATCTGGTGATGTTGTGCATATCCATTGATAGTTCAATAACCGACTATCAATATTTACCTTTAAATAGGTATTTGTTGTGATTTGTTTGAATTTGAATGCCACACTTATTTTTTTAAATAAGCGCTCACTATTCGGGTTAGCCGGGAAAGGACCTTGGGGTCGTATAACCCATTCCGAATATGTGATACGTCATTTTGAATTGCATTTGACGACCGGTGTTGAAGACCGGATATTTTCCAAAAGCGAAAGGACAACTCGTCGAATGTCTTTACATCGACTGGTCCCCGGTATAAAGACTCCATATGTGATGGGAAGTCCGGTCGTGATTAGTGAATATCTGGATTGCAAGGACTTCTTTGTAAGTGACTTCGGTTCTGTTCGATCCCGGAACAGACTTGTATGGATAGTATGTCTGACATTACATATAAAGCTGATTTCTTTCAAATATATTTCTGTTGATGGCGGAGAATTTATTCTCTTAGCTTAACACCCTTCTCTGAGACGTACGAGCTCAGAGGTTATGTAGTTGATGGTTATCAGCGATATATTCCCAATTTGGTAATGTGACATACTGAGTGTTGCTGTGAAATGATCATTGTTTGATCATTTTTGATATGATCATTTGTTTGATCATTTATCTTTGTGATCATTACTTTGATCATTTATTGACCCAAATCATGGCTTTGTACCAAAGCGTGGCTTTGTGGACGAGACTACGTCGGACCTCACACCCCGGAAATGGTCAAAACAGGAAGGATGCAGCAAGGTAATTAGGGGTAGCGCCCTTTAGTGTATGTCATTCCTTCTGGATAGAGGTGGTATCATGGTATGGAGCCCAGATACTTAACCTATGTTGTTGCTGCAAACTTATTACTTTGTGGTTGTTGGAAATCGAGGATCCTCGGATGTAGATCGGTTACGATCGGGGGATGGCATATTCGTGTCAGTAGTTACCTAGTTAGGGGTAACCCGGCCTTGTGTTGGTAGAGATCCGGTTTGGTTCTGGGGACGTTATTCTAGAGGCGTTTCCATGTGGCAATGGGAAGTTCCTTGGCCTGACCATTTGTTGGAAATCCAAAGAAAACAATACGATCTTGTACGGTTTTAGTTGTAGAACCTGCCATTTACTTATGGTGGTCACCACTGTTTAGATGGTAGCTATAGTAGGCATACGATAATGGTCGTATGTTGGCTAAGATTTATATCTTTATTTTCGAAATGAATTTTGCCTACACTATGCACTAGTAATAATATCAAATGTTTCTTTTTAATGCGTATCAAGCATCTTTGACTATCATAAGGAGAAATCTCCTCCGATTCTGCGTTTGCATTGTGTGTGTGTGTGCGGGAGGCCTTATGGTAGTCTCATTTTTAAAAGCATTACGAATTGACTTCAAAAATATTCCTCTATTTTGTTTTTGAAGATAAAATAAACTGTTTTGAGTTCTCACACCTGTCACATGACTGACTCGGAGTTTATTGTTTTCCTTCCTAAACTCTGGGTGCCCACCAATTTCCACACGGGCAGTCAAGAGTTAAGGTTTATCAGGATATTCTGGAATTCGGGAGTTGCTGGAGGCAAGCTGGATGGCATGGAGTATTCACTAGTATATAGTATTTCTTTTCCGCTGTTTATTGTTGTTTGATTGTTGTACACTCTGATGATATAATGTAATGTAATGTGATGTAATGTACTAACTGATATAGTTCTTTGTTTAAAGATTATACATTTATCTATTATATGTTGTTCCGCTGCGATTGTGAGATTCTGATATTGTTCTGCTGTTTCTTTCTATTCTATTCTATCTTTTCTCTCTTCTTCTACCTCTTTCTTTTTTTTTAAAACCCTAAGTGTTCGGTTTTCCGGCATTCGAGTGCTCGGCAGTTGATATAGTGAACGTATTGATGTCGGTTTTCGGAAGTCGAAGAATCGAGTCCTTACAGTTTGAGATGGAAGTAGTTGCTTTATTGCAAATAGGATTATTATGGGGACTAAATGAAAAGTATTACACCTATAAATAAGAAATCAATCTTTCCATTTGAGACAAAAAAGCAAAGAATTTCTTTTTTAAACCACTTTACATCCCTTCTCTTCTCTTAGTTTAAAATTTTTCCAACATAAATTATAATAATAATAATTTTCGCTTAAGGCACACAGGCAAAGAAAATATAAATATATCAAGAAGATTGAATTAAAGATTACGTCTACACAACATTGTGGTAAATAAAATTATTTAAATATACGTTTTCTTTTGGTTTCATGATGTGATATTAAATGTTTAGTACAGATAGCAGTAGCTCAGAATTGATTGAACACCCCTCGGTAATTTGATCATAACTTTTGCTAAGCTAGACAAATTTTTGTTTTCTTTACTTTCTGGAAAGCTAATTCAAGGATAAACATCTTCTATTATATATGCTTTTTCATATTCAAATGTTTTCATAACTGAAAACGTGTTGCAATGTCGGACTTTTTCTTTGGCCCTAATGAATATGGTGACCATCCAAAAATACCTTGCTGTATTTTGACAACTTTTGATTCCTCGAAGTTTTTATTTAAATTTGTCTTGTCGGAAAGATAATTTAAACATCTACAACCTTTTTTTTAACACTTTTTCATGTTTGAAATGTTACAGCCTTAAAATCCTATTGCAAAGTGACTTATGTTTTTAGATAGAATTAATAATTCAAATAGACACCTTTCAGTGCAGCCAACATAAATTTTGACTTGTGTAATATATTTAAGAACTATCAAATGATTTAGAAATAATTTTGTTGGCTAAAACTTTTATGTTATAGACTTCTTCCAATTTGGTGGTTTCAGGATTCAAAACCATAGTTGAGTGCGAACTATAAAATCTTACTTTAATGATTTAGAATAAGTATTTAAAACCCTCTTAGTTCAACGGTCATAAGTTTTGATCTATTCAACCGTTTTGATGAAGTTGATTTTGTTGGAAAGCTGGTTCGATGCTGTAAAACTTTTTTGTTAAAGACTTATTTTAATTATGAAGTTTACTTTCTTAAAAACATGTTTGAATTTTGAAAATTTCGTTCTACATAATCTTAGCCTCTCCCCTCTTAGCCACAACTTTTGACTCACATAATATTATTAAGATCCATAAAGTGTCCTGAAAAGATAATTTCATACACTAAAACTTTCATACATAATACCTCTTAAATGATTTCCTAAATTGAAAGTTTAGGTTGTCCAAAGGAAAAGATTTACCTATATTGGAAAACAATTACAAAATATAAAGTATTTTGATAGAATACTTTGCTTATGAAAGAGTCTTTGAATGGATCATTGATAATGATTATTTTCAGGTGTGCAGTATAAGACAATAGATCTTTGGTAGTGCATTATTACTCTATGGTATGTTATGGTACTGTAATAAGTAGAGTACATGCTTACTTGGTGTTGGGATGACAATCGTGATAGGATAAAATATCCTAGGATCTAATCCAAACTAAGTTTGCGGTTTTGATCAATATGAAGTAGACTAAGCATCGACGTGGATTTGGAAGAATATGGTCTTGGTTTTGATACAAAGAAACTTCATACCACAATTACTACTTATAATTTATTTGATTTATTCATAGATAATATTGGAAAATTTACCTTGAACATCATCATGAAGCATTGAAATACTTCTACGATAAAACTCGAAAATACTTATAATACGACTCATTATGACATGGCATAAAACAATATATTAGATAGTTACCTCACTGGGTCTGTGTTTCTCATTATTTGACACTTAAACATTACAGATAATCTCTATCTTCTAATATGGTAGCTTAAAATTTTATCTGGTGCATATCTTTAATTTTTTGTTTTAGAAGAACAAAGGGAAGAATATTTCCAATTACATTACAATTTCTTTGTTTTCTCTTGTTGCATACCAAGAGATGTAGGTAATGCAAGAACTACTCTAATCTGCTCCAATGAACTTGTTTTTAATCTGTCTGAAAGTCCAAATTTAGTTCAGTCGGTTTCGGTCCAAATGTACATTACCTCGCCATTGAGTAATTTAAAAAATAAATTTAAAAAATAAATAAATGGCATTGCCTCGCCATTGAGTCTCTAATAAATAAATATATCTGTTGGCTGCAGAGTTGATCGAACGATCAAAACTGCCTCGCCACTCTATTACTCGTCTCTAAAATCAATGGCTGCGATTGCCATTCAAAAATATATTTAATATTTAATCTCAAATATTATTTTCAAAATCTCATTTTTTTATCAAAACCAACGTGTCTGATTGCCTCATCATAGCATTTAGGAGATTCCTTTCGATAACGTTGATCAGGCGTATCGACAAGAACTCTTAACTGCTTGATGGACAACCCAACACTCTCAAATTATTTCTATAAAAGTAATATTACTCTTATAAAATATATTCTCAAAATATTCTTTGATTTTTTTTATTATATCTCAAAGCTCAAATTTCTCTTTAAAACTATATTTATATAGCTTCAAAACTCAAACCAAAGAACATTAAGAGAATGTATCGAGATATTCCTAGAATATTCGATTCTCAAAATCAACAGAAGGAAATGGAATGTTCGTCAACTTCTACAAGATGACAAGCCGCTCACAGAAATTACCAAGACACAAGATAAGCAAGATATTCTTCTCGAAGAAGAAGAAGCACACAAACAACAAATCATTACTTCAAACAAAGTAATGCTACAAAGGATAACACCGATTGAGTATCCGAAAAAGGATAACTCAAAGAAACTGAATAATAAACTCAATCAAGCTCGAACAATCAAGTAACTCACCCATTCCTTAGTGGAAGTCCTCGTGGAAGGATAGCCGAAGGCTAACAGCTAGGAATAAGGTTAATTTAAAACTCAGTTGGCCGATTGGATATCAAACCCAAATGGACTCATCAAAACTCAACAAGGTCACCTTGACTGGAATTCGAGATATGTCATCAACATCTCGATACTCAAGAGTGAATTCAAAAGCTTTGGAATCGTCGTTAACATTCCAAAGTGACAGAAATAATGAACCAATCAAAATAGGAAATCTGAATATACAATAGGATCTATAAAACAAAGGATTGGTCTTAATATCAAATAAGTCAATCCATCTCAAATCAAATGCATCTCAAGATTGTGAGTAATAAACAAATACTCACGAAAGAAACATCAAAAATAAAAATCTCAGAATGCTCACAAAGAGCCAATCGTTGTGGATCCCCTCAATAGGATTCACAACCCTCAAAGGAATGCAACAAGAATGCTCAAAGAAATCAATCAACTCCATCGATACGAATTCACTCGTATCGACAAAAATGAGAATAGAATAATCCTAAATAAGATTATTAATAAGATAAGATGACATCAAACACTTTTATGGAATGCTACGGAATATAATTAACATTCCTAGACATATTCCTTTCTATCTACCCCAAAAGAATTAAAAAGGACACGAATCAAACAGGGATAAGGGCAAGGCAAGGTCATGGTGAAACCGATCATGATTAAGGGGTGATGTATATGGATGTATTATATCTGATGTATGGTATCTCGTATGTTGTTCTGTATATATTACATTATATTCTGAAACCTTGCTCTGATACCAAGCTGTGACGCCCCACCCCGAGACCTACATTAGTAAAGAGAATTACTAAGTAATCCTATCTACTAATGCAGAGAATAGGGATGGTTAAGGGCGACCATCATAGTAATACGTTAGTTAAGAGCCAAGCATGTCAATTATGTCTTGATTTTTTTTCATTACCTCATAAGTGGTAGACACGCTTAGTCCATAACTAATGCACACTATGGTGGATTCGGATCATTTCAGAAATAATGTAATATACATGCAGATAGAAAACATCAGTCATAGAACAGCAAACCCAGATCAGAGTGTGTATATATATATATAAATACATACATCACCATACATCTCCATAATAATACATCATATATAAGTAGCATGGACTATTGAATCATATATACACCCATCCCACAAAATAATATACAATAAGACACATAAAAGTAGACGACTCAAAACGACATCCAAGCCAAATGATAAGTCCAACAAAAGCAATCAAGCAGATCCAAGAAGTGAAGCAATCCAAACTAACATGCAACTCGGTCTGACCCGAGTGAAAAACACACGGGTCAGGCAAGCTAAACTTATCAGTAGTAAGGATCTCAATAACAAGTGGAATGGTGAGATTCACTCCGTTGTTGCCAACGGAACGACATGTTATTCATCATATCATTCATAAGAAAGGGGCATCGGGGATTCATCTATGTATTTCAAAGGAATTCAATAAGTAACATGCATATGGTTTCTCTTAAGGACATCTCTAAATAAATTGGATAAGGAATGAGAACCATATAATAAATTCATAAAGAAACATCAAATCATCATAATCTACCATAAGAACTCAATAAGAGTTAAAGGTAATCATAATCGAAATCACCATATAGCTTAATATAAATGTAGCCCATTTCATACTCAAGGCCGTATTCAAATAACAACATCACAAAAATGTGAAATCGAACATAGAAAACTTCATAGAAAATTGCACGTGCTTTTCATCTTGACTAGTACTACTATTATTTGGTACCATACATCATGATGACTTGGGGTCATTAACATCTTAGCATCGTGATCATCTTGATTGACTATAGTCGAATATCGCGATGACACCCAAATCATAAAATCCGAGCAAACATCATGATGATTGGAATCTAGAAATGACATCAAGAACATCGTAATGATTCCAATCTTATACTCGGTTTGTAGTACTAATAACATCTTGAATGTGTCACAACATCTCGAATAGGAACCCAATGGGTGTTAATGTACGTCCCATACCATACATTCGCACCTATTGGTTTACTAATCGTCAGTCGATGCCACATTAGATAACATTCATAAAAATCCAAATCAAACATACACCGCCTCGTCTCATTGGCGAGTGTAAAGCACCCAACTCATCGTGTCTCATACTTTGATGAGTTTAAAGTGACATCAAGACTTGTCTCAGTTCATCGACAAGTAAAAGTCCATCTTAAACATCACAACCATCATCAATTCATCATAACAACCCCGCCTCATGTCCTCGGCAGGTAAAAATATCATAAAACGGTACCTCAAAGCCGATTCGACAGTACAAGTCCGATATTAAGCGATGAGGCGAAAACACATGTCCCATACCACGTATTTTTACCAAATCGTTTAATTCTCATTCTCATACGTCGAAAATCATCTAACTATGCTATAATATATCTAGAAACATTTTATAGAGAAAACGGAATTTTTAAACAATTTTTAGAAATTTCTAAGTAAGTTTTAAAAGGAAAAATCTATTTATCAAATAGATTATCTATATATAACATACTTTTAAAAAATGAATAATTGCTTAAAAATGCTTTAAAATGTTTTGAAAACATTTATTTAATTAACCATAATTTATAAATAATTTTCAGAAACTTATTCAAAACCAAAATCAATTAAAACCATCAAATTCTTCAAATACCGATATTTATCGATATTTAGATTAAAATAGAATTTAAATAAAATTTAAATTCTAAAAATTTCCAAAATCAAGCCAATCCATTGTCGGATAATAATACTAAACATTCATCATCAAACTTATTCAAACAATATTTAAAATCATCGAAATTTGTAGTGAAACAGTTAACGAAAGTACTGTTAGAAGCAAAAGAAAATCAACCAAGAAACTGAGTTTTTGGCTGACTTTGGATAGTCGTTTGGGTCATCAGAACAACACAGATTTCAGCGATATTTTGCTGTGTTATACGACCTCATGATGACAATAATATAACCAAAATTTGGAGCAATTCACTACAAAATGAAAGAGTTATAATTTTTCAAACATAGCTCTTTTCAGCAAGCATAAAAAAACAAGATTTTTAGCTGTTTTGAAATAAGGATCATCTATAACAAAATAGCTCATAATTTCATGAAAATTTTCATAAACATTGTGCAACTAATTTTCTGCAACATATCAAAAACTGAGATTAATTTGCTAAGAATTGAAAAAAATATGATTTTTCTAATATGACCTATTTTCGGCCAATACACAGAGGTCAGTTTTTGACCAATTTCAAGCAATAGTTTCCTATAGCAAAGTAACTCAAAATTAATTGAAAATTTCTAGAAATGTAGAGTACCCCGACTACAACAACATATCAAAAACTGAGATTAATTTTCTAAGAATTGAAAAAGATATGATTTTTCTAATATGACCTATTTTCGGCCAATACACAGAGGTCAGTTTTTGACCAATTTCAAGCAATAGTTTCCTATAGCAAAATAACTCACAATTAATTGAAAATTTCCAGAAATGTAGAGTACCCCGGCTACAACAGCACATCAAAAAGTGAGGTTAATTTGCTAAGAACTGAAAAAGATATGATTTTTCTAATATGACCTATTTTCGGCCAAAACACAAAGATCAATTTCTGGCCGACTTCAACCAATAATTTCCTATAGCAAAATAACTCAAAATTGAATGAAAATTTCCATAAATATACCGCTACCCGATTACAACAACATATCAAAATCAGAGATCATTTCGCTAAAAATTGAAAAATATATGATTTTTTCAATATAGGGTTTTTTCAGCCAGCAAAACAGAAAACAAAGTCGATAATATGAGCAATTCGATCAACAATTGATAGCAAAATTTGATTTTTATAGCTTTAGCTTGCTGTAAGAAACTCTTACCTTGCTTATCACTTGATTTAGCAATGGTTTCAGCAACAATATGATGGATTTTGAAAGGAAATGGCCTTCAAGAGTCTGTAGATTGCAAAATAGGAGCATGCAGAAAGGAAATCAATCAAAATAAAATTACAGTAAATAGAAATCCAAACTTTGGATGGATTAGAGGATCTAAAAGGTTGGAGATTACCTGTAGGATAGCTTAGAATCCAATTTAACCCTAGCTTCTAACAATTTTAGGTGGATTTTGGATTTCAGAAGGAAGCCATTATTGATTTTCCTATTTGTTTTAAAGCTCTCTGTATGTTTTTTTTTTCTTCTGATATGAGAAAGAAGAAAGATTGGAACGATGGTTGCTAGAAGCACCTTATGGATAATGGGTAGGCTAATCTTTGGACCCAAACCCAATAAGAATACTTAGCATAATTTGTTGTGTTTTTATATGTATTAACACTAATTCCTTCATAACTTTTTGATAAAAACTCCAAATCTCATGAAACAAATTGCAATGTTCATGTTTTGGATAAAAGAACATGTTAAAAGGTTATAAACTTAATTTTTTAACTAAAAATATTATTTACAAAATTTAATACCAATTTTTACCAATATTCACATTAATAGTGAAAAAAGCAATATTTTCATCATTTTCCACCAATAATTTTTTTACTCAATTCATTAACGTGTATAAAAATGCTTTTAACATTTTTATAGCTTTAGAACATTATTTCAAATTTAATTATACTACAAAAGTTTATTTTCTTCGTTTTTATCCTTTTGTTTCAGGATAAAAGACTAATATTGGAATAAAACTCCAATATTATAAATTTTGACCCAATAATTTATTTTTATCATTTATTCTCATTCCATACCACTAATAAAGTGTTTTAAACTTTATTTCCCATTTGTTTACACTGAAAACCCAACTCTTAATCAACAACCATTGTTTTATTTGAAATACGCAACTTAAACCAAATTTATTTCTTCATTACATTCTATTTACCATATTAAATTATAACTATCATTATAATTTAATATCATCAGTAATCTCCAATACCAGGGTTGTTACAGACTCCTTTCCTTAACAAAATTGCGTCCTCGCAATTTCTAGAGGAAAAGGCTGTAAACAACACTAAAGATACAATCATCGAAGGATAAAAACAAGCTCGATTTCCAAATCATTCATACTCTCAATATAGAATGGTAGAAAGAAATAAGGAAAAACTCACTTGGTTAATTCAATGGCCTATCATATGCTAATATAGTGATTAGCAAACCATCGAATTTTCCAAGCAATTCGAAAGAATTTCGAAGATCTCCCGTTTTGAATCAAAATTCAATAGGATGCTCAACAAGTAATCAATCGAAAATGATTGATTGCTCAAAACTCTATGAATAGCGTCGGGATCAAACTCACTCAAACCCGAACTCTAAACAATAAAGAAGATCATCAACAAAATTTTCCGCATAATAATACGGAAAGAACATCCTCATAATAAGATAAACACAATATACAAGATTGATAAATCACAAGATGGCTTCTAACAAGGCCACTCACTCAAACGACCGTGAAAAATGCACGTCGTTAATAATAGCTCAAAGATAGAATATACTCAAGAAACAAAGAAATAGGCTCGAATTAACTTTTAATCCAAGATATTTAGAATTTTTAAATCTCAGCATCTTTTAAATTTTAAATCTCAATTTCCAACATTTGAAAATTTTCAAACTCTTTACTATACTACTTAGCAAGTAATTTTAAACTCAAATTAACAGTCCAAATTTCTTCTCTTACTTCATAATTAATTTCCAAAGAAATTTGTAAATCCATAATAATATTCCTCAAAATAAATTAAGGGTTTAAATTCTCTTTACTCTTTATATTAAACCACTTAAATAGTTTTAAAGAAACAATCTTCAAATTCTCTTATAACTCTTCTCTTAAATATCCAATGTATATAATATAGATTCTAAAATCTCAAAATAGACTTCCAATAAAGCACGAAAAGAAAAAAAAGAAAAAAAATCTCATTTATATTCTCATCTTTATAATTTAAAAAAACAAATAAATGGCATTGCCTTTCCATTGAGTCTCTAATAAATAAATATATCTGTTGGCTGCAGAGTTGCTCGAACGACCAAAACTGCCTCGCCACTCTATTACTCGTCTCTAAAATCAATGGCTGCAATTACCATTCAAAAATAAATTTAATATTTAATCTCAAATATTATTTTCAAAATCTCATTTTTTTATCACAAACCAACGTGTCTGATTGCCTCATCATAGCATTTAGGAGATTCCTTTCGATAACGTTGATCAGGCGTATCGACAAGAAATCTTAACTGCTTGATGGACCACCCAACACTCTCAAATTATTTCTATAAAAGTAATATTACTCTTATAAATATATTTTCAAAATATTCTTTGATTTTTTTTATTATATCTCAAAGATCAAATTTCTCTTTAAAACTCATATTTATATAGCTTCAAAACTCAAACCAAAGAACATTAAGAGAATGTATCGAGATATTCCTAGAATACTCGATTCTCAAAATCAACAGAAGGAAATGGAATGTTCGTCAACTTCTACAAGATGACAAGCCGCTCACAGAAATTACCAAGACACAAGATAAGAAAGATATTCTTCTCGAAGAAGAAGAAGCACACAAACAACAAATCATTACTTCAAACAAAGTAATGCTACAAAGGATAACACCGATTGAGTATCCGAAAAAGGATAACTCAAAGAAACTGAATAATAAACTCAATCAAGCTCAAACAATCAAGTAACTCACCCATTCCTTAATGGAAGTCCTCATGGAAGGATAGCCGAAGGCTAACGTCTAGGAATAAGGTTAATTTAAAACTCAGTTGGCCGATTGGATATCAAACCCAAATGGACTCATCAAAACTCAACAAGGTCACCTTGACTGGAATTCGAGATATGTCATCAACATCTCGATACTCAAGAGTGAATTCAAAAGCTTTGGAATCGTCGTTAACATTCCAAAGTGACAGAAATAATGAACCAATCAAAATAGGAAATCTAAATATACAATAGGATCTATAAAACAAAGGATTGGTCTTAATATCAAATAAGTCAATCCATCTCAAATCAAATGCATCTCAAGATTGTGAGTAATAAACAAATACTCACAAAAGCAACATCAAAAATAAAAATCTCATAATGCTCACAAAGAGCCAATCGTTGTGGATCCCCTCAATAGGATTTACAACTCTCAAAGGAATGCAACAAGAATGCTCAAAGAAATCAATCAACTCCATCGATACGAATTCACTCGTATCGACAAAAATAAGAATAGAATAATCCTAAATAAGATTATTAATAAGATAAGATGACATCAAACACTTTTATGGAATGCTACGGGATATAATTAACATTCCTAGACATATTCCTTTCTATCTACCCCAAAAGAATTAAAAAAGGACACGAATCAAACAGGGATAGGGGCAAGGCAAGGTCAAGGTGAAACCGATCATGATTAAGGGATGATGTATATGGATGTATTATATCTGATATATGGTATCTCGTATGTTGTTCTGTATATATTACATTATATTCTGAAACCTTGCTCTGATACCAAGCTGTGACGCCCCACCCCGAGATCTACATTAGTAAACAGAATTACTAAGTAATCTTGTCTACTAATGCAGAGAATAGGGCTGGTTAAGGGCGACCATCATAGTAATACGTTAGTTAAGAGCCAAGCATGTCAATTATGTCTTGATTTTTTTTCATTACCTCATAAGTGGTAGACACGCTTAGTCCATAACTAATGCACACTATGGTGGATTCGGACCATTTCAGAAATAATGTAATATACATGAAGATAGAAAACATCAGTCATAGAACAGCAAACCCAGATCAGAGTATGTACATATATATATATATATATATATAAATACATACATCACCATACATCTCCATAATACATCATATATAAGTAGCATGGACTATTGAATCATATATACACCCATCCCACAAAATAATATACAATAAGACACATAAAAGTAGACGACTCAAAACGACATCCAAGCCAAATGATAAGTCCAACAAAAGCAATCAAGCAGATCCAAGAAGCGAAGCAATCCAAACTAACCTGCAACTCGGTCTGACCCGAGTGAAAAACACATGGGTCAGGCAAGCTAAACTTATCAGTAGTAAGGATCTCAATAACAAGCGGAATGGTGAGATTCACTCCGTTGTTGCCAACGGAACGACATGTTATTCATCATATCATTCATAAGAAAGGGGCATCGGGGATTCATCTATGTATTTCAAAGGAATTCAATAAGTAACATGCATATGGTTTCTCTTAAGGACATCTCTAAATAAATTGGATAAGGAATGAGAACCATATAATAAATTCATAAAGAAACATCAAATCATCATAATCTACCATAAGAACTCAATAAGAGTTAAAAGCAATCATAATCGAAATCACCACATAGCTTAATATAAATGTAGCCCATTTCATACTCAAGGCCGTATTCAAATAACAACATCACAAAAAGGTGAAATCGAACATAGTAAACTTCATAGAAAATTGCACGTGCTTTTGATCTTGACTAGTACTACTATTATTTGGTACCATACATCGTGATGACTTGGGGTCATTAACATCTTAGCATCGTGATCATCTTGATTGACTATAGTCGAATATCGCGATGACACCCAAATCATAAAATCCGAGCAAACATCATGATGATTGGAATCTAGAAATGACATCAAGAACATCGTAATGATTCTAATCTTATACTCGGTTTGTAGTACTAATAACATCTTGAATGTGTCACAACATCTCGAATAGGAACCCAATGGGTGTTAATGTACGTCCAATACCATACATTCGCACCTATTGGTTTACTAATCGTCAGTCGATGCCACATTAGAAAACATTCATAAAAATCCAAATCAAACATACACCGCCTCGTCTCATTGGCGAGTGTAAAGCACCCAACTCATCGTGTCTCATACTTTGATGAGTTTAAAGTGACATCAAGAGTTGTCTCAGTTCATCGACAAGTAAAAGTTCATCTTAAACATCACAACCATCACCAATTCATCATAACAACCCCGCCTCATGTCCTCGGCAGGTAAAAATATCATAAAACAGTACCTCAAAGCCGATTCGACAGTACAAGTCCGATATTAAGCGATGAGGCGAAAACATATGTCCCATACCACGTATTTTTGCCAAATCGTTTAATTCTCATTCGCGTTCGTACGATCAACGACAAGTCCGATCGCTACGAAACTTGAAACCCTACAATAATTCACTGATACGGATCCGATGAAACTGGTTTCGTCGAAATCCGAGTCCATGATCACAATGGCTATTTTTATATTAATTAAATAAATTCAAAAATAAATAAATAAAATCCAATTTATATATTTAGATTCTAAAATTTACCCATTTTATCACTTTTAAAAATTATTGATCATTTACAAAATCCCAACAAGTTTAGATGTCAAATTAAAGAAGGTAAATTTATAAATTTCAATGTAAATCCTTAATTTCATTAAATTTACAAAGCATAAATAATATCCTAAATTTGGTTTAATTAAATAAATTAGTTAGTATTCCATTCATTCCTGTCAAATAGATGGATTTATCATTGGATTTAAGATTATCACATAAATATTTCCCGTCTTCAACTTAATTTCCAATTAACGTAAAATTTTATATTAAATTTTAAATCAGTTGCAATAAATCCAAATAAATACATAAATCTTGATTCCCATTTAAACATTTAACTCATTTGATTTTATAGTAAATTAAATTCCGATATTAATGAAACTTTATTTCCATTCTTTTTATTCACAAATCATCATATTATGAAGAACATTTACGTTATTCCCCATTTATTACCTTAATTTATTTATCGTAACATTTAATTTATATTTATTGCAATGATTTCCGATTTAATTGAAGGAACTAAGTATATAACTCGTAATAGTTGTGGTAAAAACTCTTAATCCCACATTTATAAGTATTTCATTATCCGTTATATCTATTAATTAAATAAATTCCATTTTTAAGTCCGTTTAAATTTATTACTAAGTACCCATTTACTTTTTCCCAATAAATTTGAATTCCATTCATTTACCATACAATCACTTTCCCATCCACACCTTATTATCAACCCACAATTATTGCAATTCATTATCTTATATTGATTTTGTACAATTACCATTAACTTTACATTCAATTACTATTCGATGCATATTTATTCATCAATCAATTCGATATTTACTTTTCTTTCCTTCTATTTGATAAATAACCTAGTATATACATTTACATACATTCATTTCATTCCATTCATTTATGGGTATTGCATTGAAATTTAATTTATTATCTAATGCCAACATTATTACCATTAATTACAATTGGATTCCCAATTTTATTCAATACCCTGAATAAATAACATATATATTAATCAAATCCTTACATTTGTTTTTCTCATATTCCATTTAAAATCAAATCATAACATTTAAATGATTTTATTGAATTGGAATTTCATTCAAGTCATAAATTATTAACTTGCATCAACATGATTCCTTAATTTATTCCAATTACCGTTTACACTCTTTTATTGCATTAACTCAATTTAATATTTTCATTAATTTCTCATATTAAATTTTATATCCAGCTAAGAATCCTTTTTCTACTTAATTCATTTGGATTTTATTCAAATTTCTATAAATAGGTTTTAAGTCACCATTTACATAATTTATTTTAGCCTTCATTTTAACATTTATGCATCCCCTTTATTTTTTCTACTAAAATAAATTTCAAAACTCCTATAAATAAACAAATTAAATTGTCGAAATTTACAGGTCGTTATACTCTCCCCCACTCAAAACTTTTCGTCCCCGAAAAAGAAAAGAAGGGAAAGAAGAAATAAGAAAACAATATATCTTTCTTAATTAAATTTATAAACAAATAAGTTTACAAAATAAAATAATTTAACATAAAATATACCAATTTATACCCATTTAAATCCTTTATACATAAATTGTTAATGTTTGTAAACATTTTCAAATTTTTCTAAGTCCAAAATTTACGGAAAATTTTGGCAGAGTCTCCTTTGTACGGAGAGGCTCGGAAGAAAATAAAATATAAATATTACAATATACACAAATATTTTCCAAAATAATATATATCCCTACACGGGAAAATATATAAAATGGCGCTATAAACCGTAATCCGAAAACGTACCTATTTGTCGGGCAATTACGCTAAATTTATGGAACCAAAAGCAGTAGCAATTGCTTCCATAACCTGCATTTCACTTATAAAATCTAAAGGGTTAACAATTTATATAAAGTGAAATATTTAAGTGGTTTCAATCACTAACAACAAATCAATACAACACCCATCAATTTCAACAAACAGCATACACAACAAATACAAAACAACCATTCAACCAAACAAACAAATAGTTGTGCGGTTCAAAACCTTTAAATTGTGCAGAATGAAGAATAAACCATCCAGTGCATCATTTTCTCAACAGTCTTAGATTAAACACAATGGATTATTCATCCATCCCAACAAAATTAAAGTTTTCTTGCCCAACAACCCCAAACCACGACAAACAAAAATTTCAGCAATAGATTTAGTCTATTCTTATTTATTCCATTCATACATTTGTTGTTTGATTCTTTTCATTCATAAAACGGTTTATTCTTTTTATTTTCATTTATTTCTTTCAATTTTATTTAGAAATAACTGCAATCCTTTCTTAAGTTTACAATTTCTCTTTATTATATTACATCCATCTATTTTCACTTACTACTTACTATTATTCATTTCCATTAACTCAGGTCATGCCATTAACTACTATAATTATTCATTCATTTATTATTGCACGACCTCATTTATTTACACTTTAATTATTTAAGTTTATAATCATCTATTTGTCATACTCAACTTTAATTTTATTTACTTGGTAAAATTTCGATTATAACTTAAGTTTATAACATTAAATTCTCATTTAATAGCAAATTCATTGGATACTTCATTGCCTACTTTTACTTGTACAATTTCCATTACATTCTTTATTAAACATTTCAACTTTTTATATTTGGTAAGTTATATATGTTAAAGAAAATGCAAATGAACTTATACAAGTTTTATCTCATCCTTCAATTAAATTTAATGTTCAACAATATTACTCTTTGTTTCATATGTTACAAATTACAAATTTCCTTTAATTTCCATTTATAACTTAGCATTTAAATCTCTTATTTTATTTAGGGTTTCAATTATTAGTTAAATTCTGTTTCACTACAATAATTGAAACAATTAATTAATGGAAATTTAAGAATTTAATACCGGGTTAGATTTTCAATTTATTTTAAACAATAGATAAATATATTCTTACAACTTATATATCTCTAATTATATTTAAAACAATTCAAAATTTATATATTTTCAAAAATGAATCTGCAGTAGAACTACTACAGTGGCCTTTCCCCTTCGAAACTCGAAAATGAAAGTCGATGATGCGGCCGCCATCACCGAAATTATTTTCCAGCGACAGAGAGGAAAGTACAAAACTTATTTTCTTCAAAATCCTCTTTAAAACAATTTTTCCAAATTATATTAAATATTTATATCAGAAAATACTTATAACCAATATTATTATATTCCAAAATTTATTCGAGAAAATTTCAAAACCCCGGATTTAAGTTCTAAATTTCCAAATTTCATTTATTTTATTTTTCAATCTTATTTGTATTATTATTTATACACTTTATTACCTAACAACCAATCTATTGCAGCCAAATATAGATCATTTGAAATTTTTTATTTATATATAGAAAATATAATAGGCAAAATTATTTCATTCACCTATATTAAAACAAATATTATGTCGGTCTGTCCTATTAAGTGTTTAGAAATCCCTATTGATGTCACAACGTCCCATGCATCAACCAGAATTAATAAATACAAAACGGAACAGATTAATACAATATTAAACCTTTTTATAACACTAACAAATACGCTCTCTCATATATATACACTCAGCGACTCCCATAGGGTATTACTACCCTATTAACAAAGAGTCAAACCCCACAAAGCTAAGGTTTATTGCTAAACCAAAGCTCTGATACCAACTGTAACGTCCCGCCTTTTCGCACGCTTTAAATCGACACACGTGCCAATTCAAACCATACGGAGGGCGGATTGTTATGGGGTAAATAAGAAAACGAGAAAGAAATAAAACAAAACGGAATCTCACAGCGGAAGGATAAAATATAATAATAAATATACAGTTCATAAAACTGTTTACAAAACATTTGATTTTTCTTTATACAATAAATATCAGAGTTCACATACCAATAATATCAATGCAGCGGAATTAAATAGTGTAGTGGATTAATATAGTAGATAGTAATACTACAAATCTTCGTCTTCGTCCTCCAGAATAAAATCTTCAAATTCTGAAACGTTCATACTGACCCGAGTGAATTGAAAAGACAAAACACTCGAGTCAGAACTAAAAGATCTTATGTGAGTTAAATTAACAAAAATAAATATGAGTGCAGTAACTCAAGAGATGCTCGGGATTTACATCTCCTAAGGATCCGTTAAACTATTTATTATGTAGTATATTTCGCTATTATAATAGTGTCTGTTTATAAAATAAACTTACTTTTTTCTTAGCAGTAAGGGGTTACCCATATAGCCCTTAACACGTAATAGTCCCAGTAGTCCATCCAATATCATAGTCCCTCCTGATTGGGAAGCCAGCAGAGGATACCACATGGGCTACGGGAGAAAACCAAACTCGTACAAGGCGCGATAGGGTAGGTGACACGGCACAACTAGGCAATGCCAGGGTAGATATACCAATTACGCTTCCGGGTCGGTGGTAACGCGTAGCGCGCAGCTACCGCCCACCGCGAGCCACACCCCCAAATAAAATCAAAAGTGGCCACCGAATCAATCCAAAGTCAAAGTATAATATCGAAGGGATGTGTTCGATCAAAGATGCTACCTTATTAACCCATCGATCGCTCCTGTTTTAGCCACCTTATGCCAACTCATGGGAGTCGGGTCCACGTATTTACCTTAAAGGAAACGCCACCACCATCCTACTTCATTCTGGAATCTCCACCGCGCACACGGTTGTTAAAGTGGTTTTCGGGGTTGGAAGAGAGTATGACAACTTCCGATCCCGGTCTCTTCAACAACCAAACGTTATTATAACACCGCGGTCATTTAAAAACAATTATACTTTCAAACCAAAATACAGTTACCCATTTTAAAACCCATAAATACGATATCATTTCCTTTTAAAACCAAAATAAATATGATATCATTTATTTCAAATATATTTCTTTTCCAAAAATCATGCCACTTTTAAAATTTATAATACCTCGAAACCAAATATTTGAATTTTAACTTTCAACATAATACTTCGAAATCCATAGTTTTAAAACCATAACTTTCAAAACTTAAATGGTTTGGATATTCAACAGTATATAAAATAAAACAATTGAATTTAAATTTTTCTTTAAAAATAAATAATTCCCCCACCTTCACAATCTTTATTCACTTTAAATTCAGTCTAAACCCATAACTTTAAGATTCACTTTCAGTTTGAATAAAATACTTCGATTTCAATAATTTCAAACTTTGAGTAATTTAATGAATTTCAAACCTAAGATTGGGAATTTTCAAACCAACAATTCATTTTCCTATTATTTAGTTTGAAAGGTTTAGATGATAAATCCATAACCATTTAAAATAAGCTAAATTTACTAACACTAATTATTTCCTTCCATTTATTTATACAAGAATTATTCATTAAATCCAGTTATAAATATCATACCTTAAAATTTCCAATTTTAATAAGTTAACATCAACTTATGGAGTTAAAATTTTCAACTAAGCTCAATTCCAATTAAATTTCCAATTTATCTTTCAATCTTAATTGATTTGAATCATTTAAACTCTATATATATATATATATACACACACACAAGATCTTAAACCTGTACGTAATCCTATAATATAAATTATCAAATTCCATTTTAAACTTATTCATTTTTATTTAACAGATTTATGCATAGCTTAAATTCAACAATTTAACTATACATGTATATATAAAATATATTTATATCATATCCAAATTTACTATTTATTAAACCGTATCATATCCAAACCATAAAAATCATTTCAAAAATAATTTTATATATATACCGAAGTGCCTGTATATAATTTTCTATCCTATGGTCAAGTGATACGGATATTTACTATTTCAATCCGTAATTTAAAAATAAAAATGCGGTTGTATATCATTTCAAACCACAATCCCGAATGAAATGAAATGCATGATAACTTGCGGTTTATGTAAATAAACTTCCCTACATCCAAATATCAATCATCAACCATTTATTTCAAATCATCATCCAATTTAAACAACATCAATATAGAGCATATAAGATATAACAGGTAATAAATACAGGTATTAACTAACAGTTTATATTCAATAATTAAATTGTTTAACTAGCAGTTTATATGCAAATAAATAAATTTTAACTGTCAAATTTTTATGCAATAATAAAATTTATTCACAGTTAATTTAAATAAATGCGATTTAACTGAGATAATGAATAAAACATGCCAAACAATCATAAATAAATTTCTACTCATATCAAAAAATCAATTTAACAAACATAAGAAAACTTAGAAGTTGTGAGTGAGTTAAAACACCCACCTTTTGAATTTAAATCGAATTTAAATCCGATTTAAACCCAAAAATTCGACGGTCTCCAAATCCAACCAAACCAGCGTCAAAGTCTCCGGAATTTAAATACGATCCTAACAAAAAAAATTGCGCATGAAACGGATATCGTATGTGGAAGTTATACGCGTTTGAAACGACTGAAATTTAAATTAAAAATAAAATAAAAGAACACAGCTCACCCACCTTTCCTTGCCACGTCGTTCTTCCCTACAGGCTGCTCCACTCGCGTATAGGAAACTCAACCACGCTCGTTCACACAAGCAACCCTAGCCGCCACCGAAACCATAGCCACACACTCCAAAACGACGGCCAGAGCCCACCTCGACGACGCCGCTCCTTCCCCACGCCCCCACGACTCCAGCGAACCACCAAGATGGCCGAGCAACCCCCCATAGCCGCCGCTACCTTAAACCATAATTGAATTATAGGGGACGACCTAACCGTTGAAACGCGAAACCCCCAACTCCGATGAGCTCCATTCGTCGCTCTCCACAACCCGGTAACCTCGATTAGTCGATCATGCGAAGATCATCAACCACCATTTAACGGCAGAGAATAAACGGCAAAATTCTGAGAAAATGATAACTCCAATCGAAAAATGAATCACACTATTGAATTTCGCTCGCCGAGAGCATTAACATATATTTTTTTGGAATTTTTCTGAGGACTTTGAAATTTTAGCTTTGGATTTGAGTTGGGATTTGGATCTAAAATTGGATCTAGGCTTTGTAGCCATTGGAAGAAGAGGAGGATGATGAAATTTACGCGTAGACAAAAGAGAATAGGCAGAGGCTAGGGTTTAGTAGAGTATTTATATAGGTAGGTTAGAGATAGAGTAGATGGATCCGATAAACAAACGTGCTGAACGATAATTGGCCCAAAAAGCCCGTTTCGACCCCGGAACGAAATTGGGTGAACCCATATATCGAAATAGGTATTTTAAAATATTCTGAACGCGATGGAAAAAGTTTCACGTCCAAATTCCATCGTATGAAGAAGTTATGCTGAAAATAATATTTTCAAATTGATTTCAATTAAATCGATTTCAAAGCGTTTCGCGTTCGTACGATCAAACGACAGGTCCGATCACAACGAAACTTGAAACCCTACAATAATTCACTGATACGGATCCGATGAAACTGGTTTCATCGAAATCCGAGTCCGTGACCACAATGGCTATTTTTATAGTAATTAAACAAATTCAAAAATAAATAAATAAAATCCAATTTATATATTTAGATTCTAAAATTTACCCATTTTATCACTTTTAAAAATTCTTAATCATTTACAAAATCCCAACAAGTTTAGATGTCAAATGAAAGAAGGTAAATTTATAAATTTCGATGTAAATCCTTAATTTCATTAAATTCACAAAACATAAATAATATCCTAAATTTCGTTTAGTTAAATAAATTAGTTAGTATTCCATTCATTCCAGTCAAATAGATGGATTTACCATTGGATTTAAGATTATCACATAAATATTTCCCGTCTTCAACTTAATTTCCAATTAACGTAAAATTTTGTATTAAATTTTAAATTAATTGCAATAAATCCAAATAAATACATAAAGCTTGATTCCCGTTTAAACATTTAACTCATTTAATTGCAATTAACCTTTTTATAGTAAATTAAATTCCGATATTAATGAAACTTTATTTCCATTCTTTTTATTCACAAATCATCATGTTATGAAGAACATTTACGTTATTCCCCATTTATTACCTTAATTTATTTATCGTAACATTTAATTTATATTTATTGCAATGATTTCCGATTTAATTGAAGGAACTAAGTATATAACTCATAATAGTTGTGGTAAAAACTCTTAATCCCACATTTATAAGTATTTCATTATCCGTTATATCTATTAATTAAATAAATTCCATTTTTAAGTCCGTTTAAATTTATTACTAAGTACCCATTTATTTTTTCCCAATAAATTTGAATTCCATTCATTTACCATACAATCACTTTCCCATCCACACCTTATTATCAACCCACAATCATTGCAATTCATTATCTTATATTGATTTTATACAATTACCATTAACTTTACATTCAATTACTATTCGATGCATATTTATTCATCAATCAATTCGATATTTACTTTTCTTTCCTTCTATTTGATAAATAACCTAGTATACATTTACATACATTCATTTCATTCCATTCATTTATGAGTATTGCATTGAAATTTAATTTATTAGCTAATACCAACATTATTACCATTAATTACAATTGGATTCCCAATTTTATTCAATACCCTGAATAAATAACATATATATTAATCAAATCCTTACATTTGTTTTTCTTATATTCCATTTAAAATCAAATCATAACATTTAAATGATTTTATTGAATTGGAATTTCATTCAAGTCATAAATTATTAACTTGCATCAACATGATTCCTTAATTTATTCCAATTACCATTTACACTCTTTTATTGCATTAACTCAATTTAATATTTTCATTAATTTCTCATATTAAATTTTATATCCAGGTAAGAATCCTTTTTCCACTTAATTCATTTGGATTTTATTCAAATTTCTATAAATAGGTTTTAAGTCACCATTTACATAATTTATTTTAGCCTTCATTTTAACATTTATTTATCCCCTTTATTGTTTCTACTAAAATAAATTTCAAAACTCCTATTAAATAAACAAATTAAATTGTCTAAATTTACGGGTCGTTACATGCGCCTCAAACCAAGAAATAATATTACCTATCAAAATTTGGGAAGATGAAATGCCACGATTTTCTTCAAAATACTTACGACCTAAGGCAAGGCTACTCACTAGGATGATTACCAACACATTCATTCCTCGACTTGGCAGCCATGAGCAAATAACAGAATTGGAGCACAAAGCTCTATATGCTATCTCTAGTGGTACGAGAGTAAATTGGACGAAATTTATATTTGACGAGCTTAAATATTATTGGACTCGATCACGTTCATCAATCATTTGCCCTACCTACATCATGCTCCTTCTGCAAGCCCACAACATTCCATCATATTTATTGACTTTTGAGGAGATTGCCCCAAGTATGCCTCCACAAAATTCTTCTCTCTTATGCACTTACTGGAAAATCCCCTAGATTTTATTTCATTTGGAGAATGGACGCAACGTGGTCAACAAGCTGGACAAGCTAGGCCTCAACCCCAACAATAACCACCATAACCATCACAAGAAGAAGAATAACATCACGAACACACTCCTCCTCCTCCTCCTGCAGCTTTTGACTATCCAGGCCAAGATGACATTTTGAAGACTTGCACTGAAACTAATCCAAATGAAAGCATTCGAAATTTAACTCTCCAAAATCAACTTATCTTATCAAGAAACCATAAATTATTGGCTAAGCGTATCGATAGCTTCGAAACAACATTTGCCTCTCACCTAGCCACAGTTGAAACATCGCTTTCAACAACATTATCTATTTTAAAAGAGGTTCTCCAACGAGTCGTGGCCCTACACCACCTTCGGATTGGCCAACTCCAACGCCTTCTCCTCCTCCTTCAAAACATTCTAAACTTTTTGAAGAGGAAAAAGAACCTCTAGAACATACTCTAAAATCTTCTAGAATACAAGCTAGTTCTTCCATGAATAAAGATGAAGGAGATGATCAAGCCAAAGCTTCCCCCACAAATCCTTAGATATTTTTATAGGTTCCATATTTTGTTTTATAATGGAATCAAAAATCTATACATGTAATCACTATGTTTAATGATTATAAAAATGCTTTTTGGCTTGTTACTTATGCATAATCGGTTACCTTTCATCTATTCATGATTATTGATTATATCATACATATTCTTATATTAATGCTTGCTGATAACGCCAAAGGGGAGGCATAATGATAAGCACATATTCAGGGGGAGATTTATAAAATTATATATAAGTACATTGTATAGTTTTCATCATCAAAAAGGGGGAGAATATTAGGAAATCCAATCTACGGTTTCGACGACAACAACTATCCAATGGAAATCGAATATACATATACATATACATACATACATATATATATATATACATATATATATATATACAGGTACTTGCTAGAAAAACATCACTAGAAAGACAAGAACGTGGCTCAAAGGATGTTACAAGAGACTACAAGTCGATAGGAATAAAGAAGTAAAAGAAAGGATGCACAAAACTGACATGCAGCATATCAGACATCTGGGTATACAAGCCAGACATCTGTAATAGTTCTTTAGAACAACAAACATGCTAAAACAGACGTCTGGTAATAGCACTTAGACGTCTGATCCACTACTACATTCAAAAAAAAATATAGTATCAGATGTCCAAAACAAATATCCAACGTCTGAATTCAAACTCGAACTTCAAAAATGAACTGCAACTACCACATGTGAATGGACATCTCCCCTTCTCTTCGCCACAACTCTTCACAATCAACAGAAGCAACCTTAGAGGATTCATTAATGGATGTAAATACTCAAGATACCTATCTACAACTATATATAACATCAAAAATAAAGAGAACAAAAGTAACTTCACTTACTTATGCTTTATAATTCTATACTTTATCTTATATTCTTGATCTCTGCACTCTAGCAATCTTTACTTGTATTCACTCTTTCATATACTCGGTGCTTCATAGACAATATACCTTAGAAATATATTGGAAGAAATTGTACTAATTAGTCAACATCCGTGTTAAATTAGAACACACATTTGACAAGAACAACTCATTGTAACCAAGCCTATTCCTTCGGGCGAAGTGAGGGTTTTCGATAGTCGAATTCCGAAGGGGAGCTTGGGGATTGGACGTAGGACGGAAGGTCCGAACCAGTATAACATTCTGGTGTGCTTATTCTATGTTTACTTAGATTAATATTATTTTAGCTGCATCATATATTTTGTCACAAATACTTGCACATACACTACATGATCCACCCCGTAGACTTTCACGTAGTACAATGGTACACCTAATGAACCTGATATGCCGGAACAATGACTTAGTGCATCGGTACGCCCAATGAACCGAACTCCATAAAAGAATATGGGTCGCTAGCCCATAAAAATGAGTCAAAACTCCAAAGTACCCATAGGTCGCTAGCGTATAAAAGAAATGAGATGAAGCTCAATAAAACGAGGTATAGTCCCCGTGTGGACAAAGAGACATCGCATATCGCTAGTCTAAACCATAAGATGATCACTATTGATCAAAAATAAGTGTAAATTACACTAGGCTAGTAAATAATTGAGTTTAGCTTCATGTCCCATAACCACTTGCTTAACTTAAGTATTTACGAACAAATTGTAGATTTCCACTTGAAAATTGTCACAAGATTTCAATCGAACAAGTCTAAGAATTAACCGACAAAGAAAACGCAACCGTTTCATACCACTTGTTTTGCTAAGTTGTTTAATTAGATTTCTTATGCGAATAAGGTAAAGGTTTGTATAGATGGAAAATAGTTTTAAAAACAAGCTTTGTATTAAAAATAATGTTGAAATCATTTTTGTGAAAGAGTTTGAATATTTACTACTAGTATAGAACCTTTGTATTTTAAAGTGATAAATCACAAAAATGATTGTAAAAATAATCAATCACCAAAAATTCACATACAAAAACGTGAATCATACCATAAAAATCGATATTAAATCCATCAAATGGATATTCCCAAAAATTCAGAGAAGAAGTCATCAAATATGATAATAAATGACGACGACCAATCAGATCAACCATCGATATAAATGGAAAGCCACATAGAAATAGGAAATTTCCTTGAATTTAACAGTATCAAATGTCCATTGATTTCCCCAGACGTCTGAGCTGAAGGTCTGGAATTTTCTTCCAAATCGATCAGACGTTTGGAAAACAACCTCAGACATCTGAGCTGAAAGACTGGAATTTTTATTCTGTAGCTTCAGACGTCTGAGCATACTACCAGACTCTGAGCTGAAGTTCAGGGCAATATTTTGCCAAAGCCATTGATGGCCAAATCAAACCGGAAGCGATCGAATGAGCGACGATGGCTAGGGGTTTATGCCAAGCGACAACCCAACCCTATAGACTCATCAATACACTCCGATCAACATGTCCAAACATCCATATAAGGGTTTTACAGATTTTGACCTCAAAATGCCAAAAATTGAAAAATTCGCCGAACCACAATTCAAAAGCAAATGGACATGAAATAGATGTTAGGAATTCGTACCTAACAACTATCAAAGGTATAGACATAGATGTGAGTTCAAGAACTCACATTTAAATCCTAAAACAACGAATGAGAAGCTCAAAACAAAGGAAAGATCAACCACTCTTCAACTTCAACTCTAGAAGCTCCAATCTAAGCTCATAAGAAAATATTTTCGAAGTTAGGGTTTAGGAATTTCTGAAAATTGAAGAGAGATTGAGATGGAGAAAATGAAGAGGATGCTTACCTAAGCTTCTCTTTGATTTTTGGAGCTTGAATCTTGAATTTCCTAGTAATCTAGGGTTTAGGAATTTAAATTCCTCTTCTTTCCCCTATTTTCCTTTAGCTTGAGAGTGTTAGGAAAATAGAATGAATGAATGAAGAGGGGGTGGAGTTAGGGTATTTTGTTGGGTTAGTGGGCTAAAACCCAAACCCAAAGCCCAACAGAAAAATAGCGAAATTCAAATCAACTCCAAACATATATATGTTCACACTCAAAAAGGTCGCAAACGCCATTTTGAACTCAATGGAAGTGGTCTCGAGTCCGGATTCGACCGTTTGCAAAAAATCATGTTTTGGACTTTTAAATTCAACTAATGATGCTATATTTAAATAAGTCATTTAAATATATTATCGTAAAAATATACGGGTTGTTACAGACTCCCCTCCTTAAACAAACTGCATCCTCGCAATACTTAAGAAGAAAATAAAAAGTAACAACCATCAAATCATATCAACACAAAAGAACATTTTGAAGTGAGAAGTTCACTTTAAGGACCACAAGAAAGTAAGTCCGAATGTGATCGCTTGATGAATTCTATAGATTCCCAAGAGCAATCCTTAGTATTTGAAGACCATCGAACCTTCACAAGCAGAACATCTTTATTATGTAGGCTTTAATCTCCATAGCAATGATACGAATAGGATGTTTCTCATAAGTCAAATTAGGTGAAACTTCAATTTCTTCAATACGCCGGGCACGAGAATCGAATCAGAATCCCTAAGGCACTTTCGTAGTTGAGAGACGTGGAAAATGTCATGAATAACAAAAAATTAGGACGGTAATAAAAGGTGATAAGCCACAGAACCAATGCATTCGGTGATGGGAAATGGGCTAATATATCGAGGTGCTAATTTTCCTGATCGACTAAAATGCACAACACCCTTCATAGTTGAAACACGAATAAACAGCAAATCTCCCATAGAAAATTTCAAATTCCTTCTTCGGTTATCGGCATAGGATTTTTGTCTACTTTAATCTTCTTTCATCCTATGACTAATAAGGTCAATCTTTTCTGTGGAATCACGAATAAAATCTGGACCTAAAACCAACTTCTCACCGGCTTCAAGCCAACAGAAGGAGATCGGCATGGCCTTCTGTGAAAGGTCCATACCAATACTAGATTGGAAGCTATTATTATAAGAAAACTCAACAAGGGAAATATGATCTTCCTAACTTCCACCAAAATCAAGAACACATGCACGAAGAAGATCTTCAAGAGTATGATTCACACGCTCGTTTTGTCCATCAGACTGAGGATGATAAACGGTGCTAAAATTAAGCTTCGTTCCCAAAGCATTTTGAAGACTCTTCCAAAATCCACTAGTAAATAATGGATCGCGATCACTAACAATAGAAGTTGGAACTCCATGCAATTTAACAATTTCTCTAACATAGAGTCTAGCCAAAAGTGGTACGGTCCGATTGGACCGAACGGAAATAAAATGGGCGGATTTTGTAAGTCTATCTACAATCATCCATAAACTGCCATGACCCGAACGAGAATGGGGAAGACCGTCAATAAAGTCCATGAAAATTTGATCCCACTTCCAAACGGGAATGTCTAAACGTTGCAATAACCCATCGGGCCTTTGATGCTCGGCCTTAACGAGTTGACAAGTCATGCAATGTTTAATGAAGTTAGCAATATCAGATTTCATTAGATCCCAATAATAAAGTCGCTTCATGTCCGCGCACATTTTACTATTACCGGGATAAATGGTAAATTTAGAACGATGAGAATCTTCTAAAATGTCTGTACGAAGATTACTAATATTTAGCACAATAAGTCTACCAAATTTTCGAATACCTCCACGAGCATCAATATCAAAGTCTTTCAATCCATCAACCTTATTTTTATCCCTACAACTTTGACTAAGAAGAGCCAATTCGGGATCTTGCTTTTGAGCTTCAAGGATGTGGTCTAAAAGAGAAGGATGAGCCTCAAGACTACATAAAACAAGAGATGAACATGAATCAGATTCACGATCTCGAATCTCACTAGTGGACAAAGTCTCGAGATCATTCCATTTGGATATCATCATAGAAACAACCGCTTGTTGCTTTCAGCTAAGGGCATCGGCAACACGATTTCCCTTTTTGGGGGTATAAAGAATATCAAGATCATAAGATGCAAGAAATACGAGCCAATGTTGTTGACGCAAACTAAGTTCCTTTTGAGAGAACAAATATCTCAAAGATTTATGATCGGTGTAGAGAAAAAATTTCTCTCCCAAAAGATAATGACGCCAAATTCTAAGGGCGAAAACAATGGTCGCGAGTTCTAAATCATTAGTGGCATATCTAGTCTTCGCAGGCTTTAATTTTTTAGAAGCATACGCGATAATACGTTCCCTATGCATGAGAACGGCTCCAAACCAACATGACTATCATCGGTATAAATAATAAAGTCTTGGTTCCCTTCGGGAATCACAAGAATAGGAGCATCAAAAAGGAGTTCTTTTAATTTCTAAAAAGCAGCTTCACATTTGTCTGACCAAATGTACTTAACTCCCTTCTTTGTCAAACTAGTAAGAGGCATGGAGAAGTCTTTTATGAACCGACGGTAATAGCCCGTCAATCTAAAAAGGCAACGAATTTCCGTCACACTCTTCAGTTTCTTCTAATTTTGAATCGCATCAATCTTTGAAGGATCCACGAAAATGCCGGATTCAGAAATAATATGCCCTAAAAATTTCACACGGGATTGCCAAAAGTGGCACTTAGAAAATTTCGCTTTCAATTGATTACTCCTAAGAGTTTCCAATACGATCTGAAGATTTTTTTCATGCTTTTCCTCGGTTTTAGAATAAACAAGAATATCATCTATAAAGATGAGAACAAATCAATCGAGGAAGTCTTTGATTCATAAGGTTAACGAAATAAGTCAGAGCATTCGTTAAACCAAATGGCTAAACAAGCCATTCATAAGATCCATAATGAGTATAGAATGATGTCAAAGGAATGCTATCCTCTGCAATATGAAGTTGACGAAAACCGGTTGCTAAGTCTAACTGTGAAAAGACTCTAGCACCGCAAAGTTGATCGAATAGATCATCAATCCGAGGTAAAGGGTATTTATTCTTGATGGTGAGGTCATTAAGCTTGCGATAGTCAATGCAAAGCCTAAGTGTACCTTCATATTTCTTCACAAAAATAGCTGAAGCTCCCCATGGAGAGGAACTAGAACGAATAAATTGTTTCGCTTCCAATTCGGATAATTGCTTACGCATCTCCTCATTTTCCTTATTGGACATACGATAAGGAGGACGAGTGATAGGTAGAGCTCTAAAGATTAGATTAATTTTGAACTCAATTGCTCACTAAGTTGGTAATCCTAAAACGGGCTCGAATATATCAAGAAATTCACGAACAATGTGAATGAGGGAAATGACATCTTCCTCATCATCATTATCGTCATCATGTGGATTTAGAGAATATAAGGATGCTACCAAATTGGAATTAGAATCTTTAAGAACATCGGAAATCTTCTTAACAGATTGAGAATGTCGAAGATATATAGTCCTCTCAAGACATAGGATATGGGCTTCATAGTGGTTAAGCCAATCCATTACCAAAATCATTCTGAAACCTAGGTAACTCCACAAGCAAATCGACATGGAAAGCATAATCATATAAAATAATCTCGACATCTTTACAAAATAAACTGAGTGTTGCGGATCAACCAACCGGATTTGCAATTTTCAGTGAAGTCATCAAGCCCATAACATTTAAAGAAAAAGTATCAACAAGTTCTTTTGATATAAAAGAGTGAGATGCACCCATGTCAAAAAGAACTCGAATAGGATGATCATGAAACATAATAATGCCATCAAGGATAGAATGAGAAATACCTTGACCAAGAGAAGTGTTATTAGGAGCTTGCACAATATTTAGCTTTCCCTCTTTCTTGCCTTGAAGTTTGGGATATGAAGATAAAAGATGATCCAAACTTTTGCAATAACGACAAAAAAAAGGTTTCGGACACCTATTGGCATAATGGTCTTTAGAACCATAATTGTAGCATTCTACACGATTAGGGATAGGAGTCTTTGCTACCGAAGTTGCTTGCTTTCCTTTCTTGTTGGGATTAGGCTTGAACTTAATAGGACACTTCTTATTGTTGTTGAAGTTCTGTTTGGCACCCAAAACCTCAACATCACTTTCTTTATCGGGCTCTTCAAGTCGAAGAGAGATATCAACAAGCTGATTGAAAGAAACTTCTAGTTTTAGAAGTAAATGCTTTTTGAGGTTCTTATTCAACCCATAGACAAACCTTTGATTTTTTTTCAATGGGGTATTAATATACTCGACCCCGTATTTTGAGAAAGATTCAAAAGATGCGATGTAATCCATCACAGGAGATTCACCTCGAACAAGGTCAATAAAGCGTCGAGCTAAAGTTACCTTTTCAGCTTTCGACACAAACTTCAACCCGAACCTTTCCCGGAATTGCTTCCAAGTAAGATCCGCTTCGATAATCTCAGAAATAAAAAGCTCATACCAATCTAGTGCTCTTTCCTGGAGCATGCTAGAAGCCACTTGGACTCAATGTAGATCTATAAGATTCATGCGAGAAAATATGCGATCGCATGTTCTAAGCCAAGCTTGGACTTCTATAACACTTTCGAAACCCCTGAGTGGCCTTCCACTCAAATTGGTATAATCATTGCACAAGCGTGCAAACCCAAATGTAGAACGAGTAGGCTCAGGAATGGGTCCCACAGCTTGAGCATTCTTTACGAGATCTAAAAGCTGTTGAGCAGACATGAATACTCCATCCTGAGGAGTATCACTGGATTGACCGGTGTTGGGACGGCTAGGTCTAACCATTTCTCTTCTTTAAGAAAGAAATAAAGAAAAAAGAGGAAAAATGTATTCTCAGAATGAATATCAAACAAACTTGACTGATAAAACAAGGCATCATAAAAGGAAATAGGATAGAACGGGTCCAATGACTCGAATTAAATTCTAACGCACGATTCCTAAGACAGACTTAGGACAATGATCCTCGCTATAATATTCTATATTGTTTCGAAGTTTGGCTTCGATACCAATCTATAACGCCTCACCTCTATACTCACACTAGCCAAGGACACCATAAGTAATGTCGTCGACTAGTACGAAGAATAAGGCTGTTGAGGAGCGACCATCTGTGTAATTGCATTGTGCGAGTACTGATATGCCAGATAAAATATCACTTTCATTTCAAGAGGAAATCCGACATACCAATAAAAACTCAAACCTACTACACAGTGGCTATATGGTCTTCAGAAACAAATATAAAATAAGAATAACACAAATCAGTCACGGATATTCATATCACTAAGAAGGAAACAGATATGAATACAACACATAAATGTGTACATCAAAGTAGTGGTCATATAAGATCCACTACATCATAAAAGAATAGGTACAAATGCTAGACAAAAGAATATGTATACATCAAGGAGTCTCTATCTCGAATGTATAAAAGCAAAAACTACTAATGCTAAAGTAGTTAGCCAAAAGTCAGAAGATAGTCCCTGCTAAGAAGTCAAGTAGAGGCACCCGAAACACCTCGGTCTTACCCGAATATTATTTGAAAAGAAAATAATAAACGGATCAGTCTAGCTATAAATATCATATAAAGTGAGATAGGGTAAGAGATATAGCAGAAATATATGATAATAACAAAATTCATACAATATCTCAAACTTTCTCAAACACCAAAAAGAATGTCATATTCTTTAGATTATTCACAAAACCACAAATATTGATAGAGCTTATTAATGCATATCATCAAAATTAGTGAATCACAAATTCCAGAAATTAATACTTGGAAATCCTAAAAACACAAAGTGGCAGGCCTATCCAAAACGGGAGCATGAAAACTCACCAATACGTGTATCACAAACGGGATGCTATCCCATGGTCGCTAACCATAGAGCCAGTGTAACGACGTAGTACAACGGTACACCCGATGAACCAGAACTCAAATAATTCGGAACAACGACGTAGTGTTAGGAAATCCAATCTACGGTTTCAATGACAACAACTATACAATGGAAATCGAATATACATATATATTTGTATATACAGGTACTTGCTAGAACAACGTAACCAGAAAGGCAAGAACGAGGCTCAAAGGACACTACAAGAGACTATAAGTCGATAGGAACAAAGAAGTAAAAGAAAGGATGCACAAAAACCGACATGCAGCATATCAGACGTCTGGGTGCACAAGCCAGACGTCTGAAATAGTTTTCTGGAACAATAAACAGGCTAAACCAAACATCTGGTAATAGCACTCAGACGTCTGATCCTCTAGTATATTCAAAAAAATATAGTATCAGACGTTTGAAACAAATACCAGACGTATGAATTCAAACTCGAACTTCAGAAATGAACTGCAACTGCCACATGTGAATGGAAATCTCCGCTTGTCTTCACCACAACTCTTCACCATCAATAGAAGCAACCTTAAAGGATTCATTAATGGATGTAACTACCCAAGATACATATCTACAACTATATATAGCATCAAGAATCAAGAGAACAAAACTAGCTTCACTTGCTTACGCGTTATAATTCTATACTCTATCTTATATTCTTGATCTCTGCACTCTAGCAATCTTTATTTGTATTCACTCTTCTATTTAATCTGTTCTTCATAGATAATATTACTTAGAAATATATTGAAAGCAATTGTACTAATTATTCAATATCCATATTATATTGGAACACACATTTGACAAGAACAACTCATTGTAAGCAACCCTATTCCTCCGGGTGAAGCGAGGGTTTTTGATAGTCGAATTCCGAAGGGGGGCTTCGGGACTGGATGTAGGACAAGAGGTCCGAACCAGTGTAAAATTCTGGTGTGCTTATCTATATATACTTAGATTCATATTATTTTAGTTGCATCATATAATTTGTCACATATAATTGCATATACACTACACGATCCACCCCATAGACTTTCACGTAGTACAACGGTACGCCCGTTGAATCTGATAAGCCGAAACAACGATGTAGTACATCAGTACGCCCGATGAACTGAACTCCATAAAAGAACAAGGGTCGCTAGCCCATAAAAATGAGTCGAAACTCCAAAGAACCCATAGGTCGCTAGCCTATAAAAGAAATGAGACGATGCTCAATAAAACGAGGTACAATCCCTCATGTGGACGAAGAGACATCGCATATCGCTAGTCTAAACCATAAAATGATCACCACTGATCAAAAAGAGGTGTAAGTTACACTAGGCTAGTAAATAAATGAGTTTAGCTTCATGTCCGATAGCCACCGACTTAACTTAAATATTCATGAACAAATTGTAGATTTCCACTCGAAAATTATCATAAAATTTCAATCGAACAAGTCCAAGAATTAGCTGACAAAGAAAACGCAAGCGTTTCATACCACTTGTTTTGCTAAGTCATTTAATTAGATTTCTCATGCGAATGAGATAAAGGTTTGCATATACTAGTAGATTGGAAAGCGGTTTTAAAAATGAGCTTTGTACTAAAAATAATGTTGAAATCATTTTTGTGAAAGAGTTTGAATATTTACTACTAGTATAGAAACCTTTGTATTTTAAGGTGACAAATCACCGAAATAATTGTAAAAACAATCAATCATCAAAAATTCACATACGAAAAGTGAATCAAACCATAGAAATCGATATCAAATCCATTAAATGGATATTCCTAAAAATAAAAAGAAGAAGTCATCAAATTCGATAATAAATGACGACTAATCGAATCAACCAAAAATTGATATAAATGGAAAGCCACATAGAAATAGGCAATTTCCCTGAATTTAACAGTATCAGATGTCCGGCGGTTTCCCTAGACACCTAAGCTGAAGGTCTGGAATTTTCTTCCAGATCGCCAAGATGTTTGGGAAACAACCTCAAACATCTAAGCTGAAAGACTGGAATTTTTATTTCGTAGCTTCAGATGTCTGAGCATACTATCAGACGTCTGAGCTGAAGCTCATGGCAATATACCTAGGCCATTGATAGCCAAATCATATCGGAAGCGATCAAATGAGCGAAGATGGCTAGGAGTTTATACCAAGCGACAACCCAGCCCTATAGACTCATCAATACGCTCCGAACAACATGTGCAAACATCTATATAAGGGTTTTCATAGATTTTGACCTCAAAATGCCAAAATATTGGAAAATTCGCCAAACCAATTCAACTCAAAAGCAAATGGACATGAAATAGATGTTAGAAATTCATACTTAACAACTATCAAATGTATAGACATATATGTGAATTCAAGAACTCACCTTTAAACCAACAACGAATGAGAAGCTCAAAACAAAGGAAAGATCAACCACTCTTCAACTTCAACTTTAGAAGCTCCAATCTAAGCTCATAAGCAAATATTTCCTAAGTTAGGGTTTAGGAATTTCTAAAAATTAAAGAGCGATTGAGATGGAGAAGATGAAGAGGATGCTTACCTAAGCTTCTCTTTGATTTTTGGAGCTTGAATCTTGAATTTCCTAGTAATCTAGGGTTTAGGAATTTTAATTTCCTCTTCTTTCCCCCATTTTCCTTTAGCTTGAGAGTGTTAGGAAAATAGAATGAATGAATGAAGAGGAGGTGGAGTTAGGGTATTTTGTCGGGTTAGTGGGCTGAAACCCAAACCCAAAGCCCAATAGAAAAATAACAAAATTCAAATCAACTCCAAACATATCGATGTTCATACTCAAAAAGTTTGCAAACACCGTTTTGAGCTCAATGGAAGTGGTCTCGAGTCCGGATTCGACCGTTTACAAAAAAAAAATCACGTTTTGGACTTTTAAATTCAACCAACGATGCTATATTTAAATAAATCATTTAAATATATTATCGTAAAAATATGCCGGTTGTTACAAATTTGTTGTTCGGTTCACGAGGACGAGACAATCTTGCTACATGGCATTCTTTCTCAATATGAAAGTTATAACAAGATGACAACGGTCAGAAGTTTTTTGGCGTCTCTTAAACTTAGACCGGTCGAAACTCAATGTCAAGAAGAATACTTTGTTTCAGAAGGAAAAAGGGAAGAATATTTCCAATGCCAGATGGGATAAAATGACATGCTTACCGAGGAAGAAATATTCTGTTTTAAATAATTGAACTATTTAATTTTTTATCTTTAATTTCCAATGCCGCATGGGAGGAAACGACACACATATCTTTAATTTCATACCACTCGTTTGTTTATATTTTGCTTGCTTTTCAGCAAGTTTCTTTTGTAAGTATTGAATTTTGGAAGATAAATTTGGTATAAATTTTCTTCTATAATTTACTAATCCTAAAAAATTTGAAGTTCTTTTAGCGTAGTAAAGGTTTTTGGAAAATCTTTTATTTGTGCATAAATATGTTGTTGTAACTCTATTTATCCACTCCTAATATTTTTTCCAAGAAAATCAATTTCTGTTTTAAATAATTCAATTTTTTTTAGGGCTTAAAATTGCACCATTTTGAGTAATATTTTTATTACAGTTAAAATATGTTGTTTACGTTCTTCTGCTCTATTTGAAAATACTAATATACCATCAATGTATACTACAATAAATGGTAAATGGCCAAACATAGAGTTTATCCAATTTTGGAATATTTGAGGAGCATTTTTATAGTCCAAAAGGATAACAAGCCATTCAAAATTCCCATGTGGACTACTAAAAGCTGTTAATTCAATTGATTCTTTATCTTCTAGTTTTATTTGCCAAAAACCAGATATAGTATTTTGCTCCTTGAATTTCCTTAACTAAATTTTCTGCAGAAGGAATAAAATACCCATCAAATTTTGTGTAGCCATTTAATTTTCTATAATTTATTACCATTCTAGCATTTCCTCTTTAACCTCAGCATGCTTCCTAACTAAGAATGCTGGAGAAGAATGAGGACTAAAACTCTTTTGGATTAGTTTAAGATCTAATAATTCTTTTATTTGTTTTGGAAACTCCTCTTTATCAGGTGGTGTAACCATAATACCATTAACACTTATCTTAGAATCTTTATATTGTTCCATTAATTCAATTTTATAATATTTTGGTGCTTTGTCAAATAAATTTAATGGATTATCAGAATAGAGTGGCTCTAACATATTATGTGTTAAAATTTCAAATTCATTTGTAGTCGGTATATTATAGGTGCAAATTTTTGGTTGTAATTTGCTAAACATTTGTGTACTAACCCTTTCAACTAAGGTAGTAGTCTTTTCACTATTTTGTACAGTCGGATTATAGTGGGATGCAATTGTAACAGGCAGTGGAATTCTTGGAACTAAAGTATCATCAAGTTAAAAAAAGTGTTTATTAAAATTTGGTAGATGACGAATATTATCCATTCCTAAAATACAATCATTGTGAAATTCTCCTGGTAGTAAGGCAAATCAAAATTATGTACTTTATTATTGTTATATATATCAGATATTTGAACTTGTAATCCTTTTACCTTGCAGTTCACAGGGACTTGTCTTTGCATAAAGTCACTTAGCATTTCTTTTTTATTCGAAGGTGTATGGAATTGTTTTGGTATAAAAACTTCTTATAATAAACTGACTTTAGCACTATAATCTAGTAAAATATGTATTGTGGATTCATGGTATTCAGGAATGCATATTATGAATGGAATAGATATGTATATATGTAATTTTGCTTTTCTTTTTAAATCTATGGATCTAATCATGACATTTTATGTTAGATAATGGAATCTTTACAACTAGTCAGTTCGATTACTGTTCTTTTTGTTTTTCCAGGATTTTTAATGTTCTTCCTTCAACTGGACATTCATATCGAAAACTCATTCTATGGTTAATTCCTTTTAAAATATCAGGTGTCAGTTCTACATCTGCTAACTCATGAACTGTCCATGTTCTTTGTAATATATTCAAAGAGGAGGTTTCTTCTTTATTTTTTGTAATTGTGGAAATAGTGTTTCCTGATGGTATAAAATATTCTATAGGCATATGTGTTTTTGGTTTGAGAGATTTTACAAAAACTTGCATTTTATTGTGAACTTTAAAAGTCTTATGTCAACTAATTTTGGTTGGATTGTTTTTCCTAATCCAACTTCATATATTTTAATAAACTGTTTAGATGTTATTGATTTAAATGTGGATGTGTCATCTAAAGCAATATAATGTTCCCATTGATCCCTAAGACTTTGGAAATTGGTAGGAGTTCAATATTTTATAGACTAACCGATAACCTACAAGCTTTATCTATATTTTGATCTTCAAGACTAATACAAAAATCAGGATGTATGTTTATCCCAACTAATATATTTACTAAGTTAGATTTTGCTCCTCCAATAATACTATTTAAATGATTATTTGTAATTCTTTCATCTATGCAAACAACCATTATCGAATTATTAATACCAGATCTAAAAGGGCCAGTTATTTTAGTTGTATTAAGCCTATATGTAGATATTTCATTCTTGGATATTTTTGTTTTTTGTTTTTTTCCATTATTTAAAAGACTTACTGAAGTGAAATCTTCTTCTCCTTTTAATTCTACATTTCCTTGCATATGTTCAAATATGTATGTATGTTGATTGAGAAACCTTGATTTAAAAGATATAGGTTTGTAGATTTCATTTTTATCCGAATGAGGAATTGCTTCTTTTAATTTTTCAAGATCTTCATCTGTGATAAAAAATTGTTCCCCAGTACTATCTTGTATATTAGGATTTGTAATTTCTTCAGATGTAAACGTGTTCATATAAGTTCGGTACTCATGATATGTTTCTTTACTTCTTGAAGTTTGGGATGAAGAAGTTCCCAATGGATTATATGTTTCTTGGTCATAAAATTCTTCTTTTATTATTGGAAGATCTTTATATTTATGTATTATAAGTAATCCAACTGGATCCCCTTATCCAATCATGTAATCTCTATCTTCTAAACAAGTACTTTTCAAGAAAATAGAAATATTAGTTCTCGAAAGTGGTTTTATTAGTCCATTTGTTATAAAAATGTTCTCTCTTGCATGCTTAGGAATATTACGAATTAATCCATAGTATCCTAATGGAATTTTTATTATTAAATCCAAAAAAACCTCTGTTGTACGATATCTTTTTAGATTAATACTTCTCCCTACATATAATGTATATCTCGGATAGTTTATCTTTTCCTTTTTTGGGAGAATTGCATAATTGGTTAATGGTATTATTTTAATTTTATTATGTGTTTGATTAATTATTATCATATTAATCTTAAAAATTTTGAACGATGAGTTAATTATCTCATCTTCTAAATTATTTTCTTCAGAATCGTTTAATATTTCCGAATAAATTGATTCAATTTCATAAATTGAGGAGTTACCTTCACTTATTATATCTTTAATATTACCAACATTTATACCATATTCTTCTATGTCAGTTAAGATTATACTTTTAATATTTGTTAGACATTCATTAGCATGATGTCCTTCTTATTACATTTAAAACATTTACAAACCTTTTTAAATTTATTTTAGTTAATTTATTTTTATAGAATTTATTTTCTTCCTTTTTATACTCTGGTTTCCATTTCTTTCTCGTTATCCTAAATTTTGGTTTCTTCTTTTGTTTAAAATATTTGTGTTTATATTTCTTTCCATATTCTGGAGGATAACCAAATCTTACATTTATATCTTCTACATTTCTAGAATAATAAGCAAATACAAGTTTAGAATTTTTTATTTTCTTCATTTGTTTATGAGCTTTTTCTTGTTCACAAATTTTTTCCATAGTTTCCATGCAAGCTTTTTTTGTAAACCTGTACTATGGTTATCGTCTACTTAGGAATCTCTAAGGATATCGTATCTTTCTTTTATAATATTATCCCATGGGTAAGGAATTTTTGTGAAAAATGCTTTTAACCAAAAAAATATTTTGTTCATTAGTTGTTATACTATATATTAGTCCTATGTATATGGCACTAAATTCTTCTAACATGCAAATATCACATAACTGCATCTTTAGTAATTATTTTTCATAATTTTCATATTCGGTTAGTATTTCACCAGTAAAGTCCGCTAATAGTAATTTTGATAAGACTACAAGGGCTTCTTGCTTTGACCCTTCATTTTTTACTTGTTGTAAATATTCTGAATTTATTTTTTCAATATTCCTTAGCCATACTAAGGCATCCCTTGTCCAATAACTTGTTGCATAATGTAAAAATTCAACAGCATTCATTATTGGTGGTAATAGATATTTTACTCCTCCTATATGTTGTAACCATGTATTGACATATTTTTATTCTTTTTATGTGGGATTCTATCTATATTAAATGTTAAATTATGATCTGAATATGAATGATCTTCATAAAAATCTTTCAATTTTCTTCATGAAGAATGATACCTAATCTAATCAGCCTATGTACCAGGTCTAAGAATTTTAGGGTAAGGATCATTATGAGCTACTTTATAATTATTATTATAAACATATTCTTCATGGTTAGACATGTCAACATCGGTTTGAAGTGGTTGTGCATTTATTAGTGGCACATTTACCGTTGATTGAAAATCTGGAGTTCTTAAAGCTAAAGCACTTTTTGTTTCATTAGATTAATTTTATAATTATCTTCTTCATATTAATCAAAATCCTTTGACTTAAAATAATTAATTGTTGAAGCATATTTTTCATAATAAGAGTAAACTTATGTACTTTCAATTTCTCCTGTTATTTCTTTCTCTTGAAGAGTAAGAAATTTTTGGTGATGTATTGGATCAATATCTTCAATATCTATCTTATTTTTTTATTCAATTTAATATTCAACCATTTTTATACTATTCATCCATTGGATTGCTGGAATTTTTTGATTAAAACCCGTGGATTTTGTTTGTTTTTCTTCTTTATTTAGTTTTTTGTTTTATTTATTTTATTTCAAGGTTTATTTCTTGCAAAAGATCTATAATATAATTGCAAATTCCATTTCTGAGATTTTCTTGAGTAGGAAGATGAACAATATGCTCATATTGTTCATTTTTTAAATTAAAATGGCAATTGTAATTGTTTGGAATAATAATTTTATTTTCACTCATACTTAAGATTTTTGAATATACTTCTATTGCTTGTTTTAGGAAATAATTTTTATCAAAAACAATCCTTTTAAATCTTAGTTAATTTTGACCCAAAAAATTACGGTTAAACACGGTATCCCTTTTCGCACTTACGCTAATCGTGGATTTCTAGAAGGGTTAAGTTTCAAATCTACAACCACTAGCTTATACCATTGCTTCACAAAAACAGAGCACAACATTGGTTCGTTTCCTACTTTATGCATAATAACCAAGAAAAAATGACATAATTGATAAAAAAAATTCGTAGGAAAACACAACAAAATTATGTCCAAGATAAAACTTTAACTTACCATATTAGAAAAACAACTGAAAAAGCAAAAGTACCTGAATGGCTCTGATACCGAAAGATGCAGGTAATGTAAGAGAGAATATATATATAACAAATGGACTAATAGAACCACTTTCGAGAACTAATATTTTAAGGTGTAACAACCTGAATTGAATATTGGGTATGAGAAGCTTGTAGAAATTTTTATGATGATCATATGTGAATTTATATCAAAATATATTGGTATGCGAAGAAACAACTTTGTTTCCACTACCAAGTATAATAAGCTAATCTGTTATCGTGCATCGCGTAGAAAAGACCTATCGAAATCTTAAGTATACACATATGCAAATACGCATACACACATTATTAATCTTTGTCTTTTTCTTAAAAATTGATTGGAGTCTGTGTGTGTGTATTTATGCACACATACAAAAAAACTAATGTCATATATATTTAGATTTATGCACATGTAGGTTAAGTATATAAAGTAATAAAGAAAGGAATGTTCATTTAAGTACGTGTGCACAAAATGAGAAATGTAAATAAGCTTATGTATTACCTAAATTTATCATTTTCATACATTTGTCATCTTAAGAGATAAATAGCTTGAAATGGAAGCAGTTGCTTTATTGCAAATAAGATTATTATGGGGACTAAATGAAAGCATTACACCTATAAAAAGAAAGCATTCTCTCCATTTGAGACAAAAAAGCAAAGCATTTCTTTTATAAACCACTTAACATCCTTTGTCTTCTCTCAGTTTTAAATTTTTTCCACCACAAATAATAATAATAATAATAAATTTCGTTTAATGTACACAAGCTAAGAAAAAATAAATCTAAATATATACTTAACCTCATAGAATTGATTGAACACCTCTTAGTAATTTGATCATAACTTTTCTAATCTAGAATTTTTTAGTATTCTTTACTTTCTCGAAAGCTGATTCAAGGATAAACAACTTCCATTATATATGTCTTTTCAGATTCAAACGTTTTCATAACTGAAATCATGTTGTAATGCCATACTTTTTCTCCTGCCTTCATGAATAAGATGACCATCCAAAAATACAACTTTTGATTCCTTGAACTTTTTATTGAAATTTATCTTGTTGGAAAGATAATGTAAATATCTACAACTTTTTTTTACTCTTTGTCAAGTCTGAAATGTTACCGCCTAAAAATCCTATTACAAAGTGACCTATGTTTTTAGATAGAATTTATAATCCAAATTAGATACCTTGCAGTGCAGGTAGCATAACTTTTGCCTCATGTAATATTTTTGAGAACTGTTAAATGATTCAAAAATAAAATTTTGTTGGCTAAAACTTTTATGTTATAGACTTTTTCCAATTTGACGATTTAAGAATTCAAAACTATAGCTGAATGTGAACTATAATACCTTACTTTAATGGTTTAGAATAAGTATTTAAAACCCTCTTAGTTCAATTGTCATAACTATTGATCTATTCAACCGTTTTTAATGAAATTGAATTTGTTGGAAAGCTGGTTCAATGCTCTAAAACTTTTTTGTTAAAGACTTAATTAAATTATGAAGTTTACTTTCTCAAAAACATGTTTGAATGTTCAAAATATCGTTCTTCGTAATCCTAGCTTCTCCCCTCTTAACCACAACTTTTGACTCGCATAATATTTTTAAGATCAATAAAATATCATGAAAAGATAATTTCATACACTAAAACTTTCATACTTAATACCACTAAATGATTTCCTAAATTGAAAGTTTAAGTTGTACAAAACAAATGATTTACCTATATTGGAAGACGATTACAAATTATAAAGTATTTTGATAGAATACTTTGCTTATGAAAGATTTTTTGAATGAATCATTAATGATGATTATCTTCAGGTGTGCAGTATAAGACAATAGATCTTAGATAGTGCACTATTACTCTATGGTATGTTAGGGTGCTATAAAAAGTAGAGTATATCCTTACTTAGTGTTCGGATGCCAGCCGCGATAGGATAAAATATCCTAGGATCTAATCCAAACTGAGTTTATGATATAGATTGATATGAAGCTGACTGGGTATCGATGTGGATTTGGATGAATATGGTCTTGGTTTTGATAAAAAGAAACTTCATACCATAATTACTATTGAAATTTTGTTTGATTTATTTATAGATAATATTGGAAAATTTACCTTGAACATCATCATGAAACATTGAAACAATTTTACGATAAAACTCGAAAATCCTTATAATACAACTCATTATGACATGATATAAAACTGTATATTAGATAGTTACTTCACTAGGTCTATATTGCTTATGATGCTACACTTAAACATTTCAGGTTTAGATGGTTAGTAGTTCAACATTAGAAGTTAGATAGATGCATTAAAGTGAAGACTTATATTATGTACATTATTTCTTTTGTATACTTTTATGTATAATTATGTAGTGGGTAAACTCTTGGATCTTATGTAATCATGTTATATGAAGATATGAATGTATAATACTACTTCCGCTTAAAATCATGTATTCTGAATGATTTTATATTCTAGTATGCTCTTATTAAGTTGTGACACTATTGTGATAGCACCATAGTTTGAAGGTAGCATCCCCGACTTTGGACCATTCATGGTAGTATAATCGCCTTCCATCAGTTGCCATTTCAACTAAGGAAAAGGAACATCACCTTAATTGAGAGGGATCAACCATAGCTGGCCCTAGCTCAATGCCTTCCCTGGTCGGTTTGCTGTCGAACCGTTCCACAAGTGCAGCTTCGGGATGAGTCCTTCTCAGTCCACTTTCTCCATGTTTACTCTTCTTGTTCTCATATTCTCCTGATAAGATGCACTGCCCGAATACGACCTCCTTGGCCTCCTGGACCCCTAGACTGGATTGTCCTCTCCTATAGTGTTATTTGTGGCAGTATATGGTTACCCTAAGCGTGCTATGATCTAATCCATAATAGCTCACCGTTGAGCAACGAACCGAGTGTTGAATTCCACCACAACTCTATGCAGGTCGCCTTTGGTGATAGTGTCTACTCCTAGAATGTTGGATGAATGACCATCCTGAGTGACAATTGTTTGCTTGGATGCGCTGCTTTCCCCGCGTTTTTGTTGGTAGCACCAACCTTGTACTTTGATCTCAGAAGCATGTTGAAAATAAATCTCTCAATGAAAGCACCAAAAATATTTACATAGAAAATGGATAAACACCTCCAATCGATTTATAGTAGGAGAAAAGTTAAAAAGAGAGCAAAGAAAATATATATAGATTTATAGTGGTTCGACCTAAACGTGCCTACATCCACTATTCACTTTTATTTCCTTCTTTATATATAAGCTTTACAAAGATTTGAATGCATAATATATCAATCTGAAATAAGATATAGCTTCCTAGTAGTCTGTTCTGTGGTTTCTATTTGGTGGTATTTGGTAGCTCCCCAAAGTTGTCCCTATTGCTGTTGGATGCTTGGATATTTATAGGAGTGAAGAGATAGAAAGGTCAGACCGTTAAATTAGGCAGTTTCCTTCTATAATCCACTCGGTTCGGCTATTTCCATATACATAAGGTACGATCCAGACTTTTCATATATTTAAGATTTCCTTTACTTAAATACGCTATCTGGTTCAGTGTTGTTGTTTGGTTCGGTGGTAGTTGACTTGGTGGATGGACGTAGCTGAATTATGGCTTCATCCAACTATTTACTTCCTGGTTCAGCGGTACCTAGAACATCTGACCCATTTACTAGTCTGATAGTCTCATTACCGAACAAGAAATCTTGTCATATACCCTAGCCATCGAACATGATTTTTTGTTCGACGGTAGGACCACCAGACAAATATTTCTGTCCAGTAGTCTAACTACCGAACAGAGAGCTAGAAGACCGCTCCTTTGGAATTTCTCCCTATTTGAATCACTTAAGTGTTTCCACTTCTTTCCTTGGGGAACCTAGACACTAAATAGTCCTTGTAACTCCAATTTGAACATCACCCCTCCTTGAGCTAAAATGCCCACAACATCATTCCTTCCTTTTGTTTAGTTTTGCAAACTTTTTCTTAAGTAATTTTACTAGACCTACTCTTTCATAAAAAATTGGAGCAGATTTGGATGATGCGTGGATAGTTGTCTCTGGAAGTTTAAACATTGCATCATATATTGAATGATTGGATAAACCGTTGATCTAATTAGTTCAATTCTTCCTGCTAAGCCCAACGTTTTACCTTCCCAATACTCCATTCTACCATTAAATTTTCTCAATCAACATTTAGAAGCCTTTGTATTTGAGATTATTATTCAAAAGCACAATACCAAGGTATTTCATAAGCAGATTGCCTTCATTGATGCCCAGAACTGAGCATGTTTTGACCTTGACACGACATCCACCTCCAAAGAAAACACTGGATTTAAAGCCATTTAATTGCAAACCCGTCGATCTGTAAGATCATTAAAAACTTCTTTTATCGCGTCAGCCTCTTCTAAATCCGCTTTGGTGAAGATCATGATATTATCCACATAGATTACATGCGTAATTTTCGGACCATTTTTAACATTTATTATTAACCGTGCTACTATGTCCAGAGATTTGACTTTGAATTGACTATAGTTGACTGTGATACCAACCTCATATAACCGATGAGACTAAATCTCCACTGAATATTTTTTCACTTCCAATGTTTCAACTTTGACCTAAGCTATAGTGGTTCGATGGACGCTATGCTACAATTTAACTATAATCGAAATGGAGCTTCCATATTAAAATTCAATAGTATTCTCAAGTGAAGAAAACTGTCTAACATCGTCACTTCGAGTTTTCCCGTTTGACCTGGTCGTTATTAATCAACATGAAACTCTCGGACGAGTCATTCCATAGTTATTAATAACTATCAGTACTTAACCTCTTGGTTTCCTCAACAACTATGATTAATACACCATTCAACATTTGGAGAGCGTTGCGTACTTAGTTGCAACGGATGTATCGATATTCTTTCTTGAAACATCGTGACCAGAAATATTTAAAATAGTACGTTTTTTAATATTATGGCAATTTTTTCACGATTAGAGCTCCTTATAATTATTACCAGATAACATATGAATTTCTATTAAATTTATTTAAACTGATTATTATTTAATTAATATATCATAATATAACAAATACATCCTCTTTTATACTTCTAAATAACCCCATATGGTATGTGAGGTTTAAAACATTCTATAATTGCTTACCACCACTGTCACTTGTGGGGGTAAGAGACCATAAATGTAGTGTGTTGCTAAGGCATCTCAATTTTCTGTTCCTAATACCATTGCTTAAAAATACCATAAATTTTACACTACATTCTTTCTAATATTAGACTTTTCAAGGGGCTATTAAAGTTCACATCGTTTTCGACATTTGTTGTGAATAACCGTTGACCAACACCATTTTCCACGGCGATCAACCATTGAGCAATAGCAGTTCGATGATTGATTATCGTGAAAAATGATGTTGATCGATCGTTGATTGTTGTGCAAAACAACTTTACCCGGTATTTGAATGCCGTGTGAAATGACTTTGATGTTGAATTGGAACGTATATAAATTTTATTGGGTTTATTTTATTTTTCAACGGGATTAGACAGAGGGGAAAGTGGGGGTTCTTGGAACACTTTAGCTAAAGTTAAGAGGAAACAGTGTATCTCTGTCATTTAGCACTTAACTAGGTTTAAATCCATAAAGTATCGTTTCCCAAATCGTTGATTCGCAGACTATTGCTTCCGATAACCGCCTCGCTCATCCTCCTACACGCTATAGTTCCGACTTTCTGTAACGCACAAAGGTATTTCGCTATTTGTTACAATATCGTGAATTCCTACCATGCATGATTGGTAATTTGTGTTATGAACTTACTTAGTGATTACTTTTTGGTAGGTACTTAGCATCTGATTCAACTGTGTTTATATTTAAATCAATTGTTTTTCCTTTGTTTTTTTTTTGTTCTTTTTCTCCTCCTATTATATCGTTAATAATTGGATTTTTTTTCTTCATATATATATAATTCAAAATGCAAAAAATGAGAATATCAAAATCTGTGTCTTTAACTATTAGGGAGTGATATAACTAGGAATATGTACGATATTATTTAATTTACTAAGTACTTGTTTATCTGATCTTTTTGTATTGAATGAGAAAAAGGATGGATGTTATGGTAGATAAATATAATTAAATTACCATCACCAGTTAATTGGCTTACCGTTATTTGGGAAAGTCGGTATGCAGTATAATCGGCATGGAAATGTTAAATTTACAATTTTTAATTGGTAATATTTTTTCAAATCGACAGTAACGATAATTTACTAGTCTATTGATAACTCATGGATATTCATATAATTAGTTGTATTACATGCAACTATAGATAAGCAATGGACCATATTTAGTTCAGATTATGCTAGTTTCAATTTTTTTCTTTCTCACTTGTTTCTTTTTATTAAGTAGGATGATGAAATGTTTAATGAAGCATCATGTGTAAAAATGTATCAAAGTTTTGATTTTTAAGACAAAGGATAATTTTTCATCAGCAGTGTACCATTTACCAAGTTATCGGTGTACCAAAGGTGGGTACTGGTAATCATATTAACTTACTACTAAAAATGACACAACAACGAAGTTTTCATAATGATAGCACTAACCATTACCATGATAATTTTAGAAAATAGCGTGTGAGGGGTGTTAATTTTTTTGATACCGAGGTTTCATTTTTGGTTATAAATACCAACTAAGCGAGTGCTAAGTGTAAGATTTCATTATGCCAGGGTTTAAAGTAGACAGCGGTGAAAGATGTCGTATCTGTTGCCACACTTACATTCAGGATGGGCAGTTGATCAGGCAATCTTAGCAGAAGAGGAACGTCTTGTGGTAATTAGATTTGGCCATGATTGGGATGAAACTTGCATGCAGGTTGGCTTCTTATAATCTTAAACTATAACCTTAGTCAAACGTCAATTTGCCTTTATAACTTTACTCTTTTTGTTCTAAATATCTTGCATTATTAATATCTTGCTTTACCAATTTTTTTTAATGCATATGAATACTAATTAAATCCACTGATATCTTTGATTTGTTGTACTATGGTAGATCATGTTCAAGATCTCTTTTTTCCTGTGCATTTCTAAATTTGCTCACCATCTCACATTGTTGTTTTTGGTAAAAGAAACTTGTTTGTTTCGCCAAATAATATTGATGGATAACTTATGAGCATAAAACACGATTTTTTGCGAGTATCTTCATCGTGGGGAGTCACTTGATAGAGATTGTTGATTCCACATCGTTCCACTTCAAAGTGACCCATGAAATTATATGACCAACATTGAAGTTACCATTTTACATGCACCTCATGTTTTGAAAGCTTGTATTTTAACCATTTTGGATTTTGGGATAAATGAGAAATAGTCAAGCTTGTATTTTAACCATTTTGGATTTTGGGATAAATGAGAAATAGTCAAGCTTGTATTTTAACCATTTTGGATTTTGGGATAAATGAGAAATAGTCAAAAATTGTCTTATTACAAGAAAAATCAAGCTCTTTGTTGCATTATATTTTGCCCGACTACATACCAACCATGGCCCAAAGTGCTGTTCGGAATGCCAGAATTTCAAATGATACACCGTTTTAGTTCCAACATTGACTAGGGTGGAATTCGATGTAAAAACTGATTTTGATTTGTAAAGTAAAAAAGGGATAAACATCATGTTTTCATTAATTAAAAATGAGTAAAAACAATTCAAATCTAGTAGAAATTGAAGATTTTATCAAATGGAAACATGAATCATTTGCAAAGTTAAATCATTTTCATATTATTTTGAGTCCAGTAAACTCTGGTTCAACTTGATTAAACAACCGTTGCTCACCTAGTAAAAATAAATGATCGGAACAAATATGCAATGGCCTATAAAAGCATAAACTGGATTCACGAATAATAAAAGCAAGAAAAGCATAAACATGCATCAAAATTGATCAATTTTGTCATCGTCTTCAAACTTGTATGACGCTGAATCCAAAACTTCTTTTGTCATTTGGTAGCAAAATCTTCTTTGGTCAATTGCAAAATTAACGTTACTAAATCAAAAAAAAATAAAAAATAAAAATCTGAACCCTTATTTTTCTGAACTTGCCAACAAACATTTTTTTAATGTTTCTTTTGTTTTTCCATAATTGATCTTAGGATTAAATTTGTTTATGTACTCCTAAACTGACCCGATTGTGCTATATTACCCTATACGTTAAATTGATAAATTGGGTTCTTTAATTCTTTTAGGCTTTATGTTTATTCAATTATTGTTTTCACTAAAAAATTGTGTTGTAAATGTTTGTTGATTGTTTTATTTGTTATTTTAAGTACTCAAACAATTGTAAAATTATAACAAGCTGTACACAAAAAGAAGACATCATTTGGAATTTTTATACATCAATAAGTGGTGATAATACGAAAAAAAAATGCAATTGTTTACTACAATCAAATTATTTCTAGGCAGTAGTGTAATACCTATGATATAGTAGGGCGGATTGACAGTCATGAACTAGCATGGAACTTGTAGGTGAATATCTAGATTAGAAAACAAATGAAAGAAACAAACGAAAGCTTGAAAAACAAAAGAATTGATGAGATTGTCTAAAAATTGAACTCAGGTTGTGAAAGTACTGAAAATGAGATGATATAGATGTTCAATGCATTTTGTGGGTAATTAAAGGAACATATAGGAACAAAGAAAGATAAATTTTAGAAATGATAAGACAGATTTACTAAAAAAAGCGCAAATGGTCGTTCCAAATCTTTGAGATTAGACGATGATATTGCCGCACATGCAACTAGAGGATAGATTCATATGTGAAAAACGAGGATGTGGTTCTCAAACTTCTAACTAAAACGGCAATAAAAGACGTGCTAAAAAATGTTTAAGAGTAATATCTAATATATTTTTATTGCAGTCCCATCCCACGGCGCTGCTAGCAATCATTGTAATTTTCACGGCAAAAGGTGGCGATAAGATTAAACCATCTACCGCATGTTGATTATCAAATACATAGTTAGATATGAAATCTAATGAAATTAAACAAATTCATAACTAGTATGGTCACTGATGTGCAATGGTTGAAGCATTTGAAGTAAACTCTTTTTTTTTCCATGTTAAACTAAGGGTAAGTATTGGTCTCGGTGCTTGTTGGGCCATTTCCATTTATCATGAACCTTGAAAAAGGATCGATTACCGTGCCTTTATCAGCGATCATGTCCAGGTTAGGTGAATCGACTGGTGCATAGGCTATCATCAAACATGATTCGTCAGTGTAGCATTTTGAAGCAAAAATCTGCAGGTGCTAGCTTTTTGATCAGATGCATGTTGAATAAAAACTTGTTATGCCAGTGTTTTCTTCATCAGTTGGTATCACCCTTTAATCTTTTACACTCTTTCAGTAATCTCGATATCCAACTTTAAAATGCTACTACTAGACAAGAAGACAATGCAACAAAATCTATCTGCAAAATAGAAAAAATTATAAAAATTAATTTAAAGAACTTACCAGGCTTCGCGTGGTTGTATTACCGAGGAATCGGAATAGCTCTGATGGTGATGTTATGGGTAACAATATGGAGGTGGTGGCTGTGAATATTATCCTCTGCTTTGACTCTAATGTTGCCTACCGAGTGCACCCAATCATACAAAGGTTTCAAACTTGGTAGAACTCATTAACCATCTTTTCCAACAGTTTCATCGCTTCTGCGTGTTCCTCAGAGGGTGGAAAATGTGGTTCAATGCCTTATGATATCTTTTATGGCTACGCCTATACAAATTTTATGGCTATGTAGTTCGAGATCAAACGAAAACTTGTAGATATATTCTTACATGATTCAAGGCCATCTTCACAAAATTTCGGTTAATTTGGTGGGTCCTTGCGTATTCAAAATAATATTCCAAGTCACTGGCTAAAATAGATGTTTTAGCAGTTTGAAAATGACTTAGCATTTTGAACATATGAGCATGTGAGCTGAAATAAATATATTAGCGGTGAAATAAAACTTGATATTTCGACAATGTTAGACATTTCAAAATGATCTATTTTTTTTGGATATGATGTTCATTGTTTAGATTGAACATCTTCAAAGTTTCATTTGATTTTAAACTGTTAGCATTAAAACCTTAGGGGTGTAGATGAGGTGTAGCGGATTCTTACTTTCTCTATAATGTTTACACTATGGTCTGGTGACATTCCTTTCTGAGCACTCCTTTGACTTTCATATCATATTTTGTTCTACACAACTTCAAAACACTACAAATGATTTGGGAAACGCACGCAATTAGTGGCATAGAATTCGAAGGGATCAACATTGAAAAATTTCGCCCGAGAGTAACTTTATTGATTCCAATAAGATTTCATTCTTCATTTTTTTCTCCATTTTTGGATTTATTTGGTCTGTCTATTTTTTAATTCCTACTATTATCCAGCCTTTTGACCATGCCATATTCGAACGTATTGAATCGATCAAATAGAAATCCAGAACGATAACTGATAAACTTGGATGCCAAACAGAGTCAAGAGAACGTGCAAACAACCTTCCAAAGTGGTCCGCACATCACATTACTTCAAGTTTCACGACCAAAGTCCAACATTCAAACAAAATTATGGACCGGTATGGATCCATGCCTATGGATCGATACCAATCCCCACTTTTTACCCTTCACCACTTCAAATCCACACAAACAAGCCTAGAAACCAAGTATGACCAAGATCACAAGGTGGAAGCAAGGCCATCGCAGAAAGGCCAAAACCAAAATCCATCAAGTGATGGATCGGTACCAATCCATAGACTTGCACCTAATTTGCCTTAAATTCCTTCTACTTCCATGAATTGGTGATTATAGCCTATTTCAATCTTCGTAAGATCAATCGCATACAATTCTCTGTCGATCCCCTCAAGTACTTGAAATCAACGCCATTCCTCCATCGATCCATCCTGTTGGCCCAGAAACAAGCTTCTTGCAGTACAAACAAGATGAAAAACACGAAGCTAATAACAAGTCGCCACAACACAAAGCATTGAAAACGATCCATAAAGTTATCTTATGGATCGGTACCAATCCATGCCTATGGATCGGTATCGATCCATCCCAACCGTTGACATGTCCACATTTTCTCATGCTTAACCGATGCCAAGACTGGAGAAAGTGGTGGACATCGTGGAGGAATGTATTTCGGCAACCTTCAGCTATAAATAGGAGGGTAGGAGCTCATTTTGGGATCTCTTTGGTTCTTACAATTATTACATATTTCTTGATAATCACCCGTGGAGTGGTACCGATCCCTAAGAACTGTACTTGCAAAACAACAATATAATCAATAGAAATCTCAAGTGGATGTAGGCAGTAGTTGGTCGAACCACTATAAATGTTCGGTGTCTTATTTTTACTCAGTTTCCATTTACATTTCTTCATTTTCATTCTCTATTTAATTTCTTGGATGATTGTGCCATTTTTTGGTTCAAACATTTTGGTGCTTTTACTGAGAGATACTTGAATTCAGTGACTTGAAATTTGAAAAAGTTCAAAACGATGAGACAATCTGCTAAGTAGATCACTGTCGAAGGAAATCAACAAGAGGGCAGCCAAGAGGCGTTCTTAAGATCTAACCCCATCCATCTACATAATCAGGGATGAGATGAAGACCATGATGAATGAAATGCAGGAAATGATGATAGCCCATCGGGAAGAGATGATGAGGAGTTTCTTCAATAGAATGTGAAAGATAGGAACAGCCGGCGTAGCTGCAAACCAGAATCGAAGGCCTAAAGTCGGAGCAAATGCACCTAGGAGCAGAATGGAGCAACTTGGAGGGACCCCCAAAGGAGTTGTATGGATCAACACAGATCCCCGAGCATCGATCGATACCGATCCCCAAGGACGTAGGGACATGATCAATGTTGACTTGGGTGGAGATGACACACGTCTGAGAAATAATGCCGAGCATTTGAATGCGAATCAAAATGTTGAAGCACAGCCGTAAGAGTACGTGGCGGAATTCCCTCGTGGAAAGAGGGGACATGCAGAAAATGCAAACTTGAGTCCCTTTAGACGATAATGATACTTGCTAAGATGGTGAGACGAGCAATGAGGAGTGGACTGACCAATCACAGTTCGGAGGATGTAAACAAGAGTCTATTCACTTCAAACACTCAGCATGCTAGGAATCCGTCTGATTTCAAACTGCCAACGTTGGAAAAGTATGATGGAAAGACAGATCGAACGGTCCATTTGATGAGGTACATCCGGCACAGGGAAGTGTCGGGTGTGTCTGAAGAGGTGATGGGATGGTGCTTCCTTCTGTATCTGACGGATTTGACAACGTTATGGTTTAGACAGCTGGATAACGGTTCCATCAGCACATGTGCCGAATTGGTGCACAAATTCATGGAACAATTTCGGGTCCATATTTCACGACCCAAAAATGTGATGACATTGTCAAGTGTGAAAAAGAGGACCGGAGAGACCGTCAGGAGTTTTTTGATAAGTTTCAATGCGATAGCTGCCGCAGTTGATAGGCCGGATCCATCAGTGGTTCTGATGGCGGGTGTTTCAAGAGTGACTAGTAAAGCAGATTTTAAGGTTGATTTGGAGCGAGATCCACCGATCGATCTTTTTGAATTTTATCATGAAGAGGACGTTGAAGCTGAAAAAGAAGAAATTAATGCCGTGGATGGTGGGGTATCGTCCAGAGCAGGATCTGATAAGGATGAAGGAAAATGAAAGACAGATGATGGCTTTGAAGGATCAAAGTGGCAAAGAATGGAACTAAAATTCTCTTCTTACACGGATTTAAATAAAACCCCGAAGCGGATTTACCTTGATATCAGAGGATAGATCCCCTGCCAAAAGCCGGCAAAGAGAGTGCTCATCGACCATGAGAGAAGGTTAGGGAAGTATTGTCTATTTCATGAACTGGATAGACATAACACAAATGATTGCAGACACTTGCGTGATCTGATCGAGGAATATGTCAGAAACAACCAATTACAGCAGAATGTGAGAACCGAGCTGCGGTGATGGAACATGAGCAGCCATTATCTGCGTGAATGAAAGGCATTGGATCAAGGTCGAGGATAATTATCTCTTGATTGGGATGACAGAGAATTAGGTTCGGTTCTCGCACTCTATCTTCACTTTTAATAAACAATGCAATACTACGGTCGAGTCACCTACTTGTGTATGAGATCTCGATCGGTCCCTAGACACGCTTTGAGCTGGATGCTAGGCTGTAACACCCGGTGAGACAGTTATCATGATGTTTGACTCTATGTTTATTAACGTTTGAATTCGAATCCAGTAAATAGATCTCTGATTATTGAAATGATATTAATCGTGGTAGTCCTGACCGAAGAAACGGGGTCAGAGCGCATGGTGCAAGTTTCCTTGTCGGAGAGCAAATGAATGGACTTGTATGATATCGATCGCGTTAAGTCCCGACCAAAGAATCGGGATCGAAGTGCAAGGTGCAAGTTCCCTTGCCTGAGAGCAAGTGGATTGGACTTGTACGAAAAGTAAGTCATCTCACCGAAGCGTGAGCGGATGGACGTGCTTGGTCGCTAAGTCCCCTCATCGGAGAGCGAGTGAATTGGGCTCAGCAATGGTCCAGAGAGACCATGAATTTAATTATCAATCTGAAGTGGTCATGGATTCAATTAACAGTGTGGACTTAACTACCGGCCTTGAACGACCACGAATTCAACTTACGATCCGAGGAGATTGAGATTTCAACTAGCGATCCGAGGAGATTGAGATTCCAACTAGCGATCCGGAGAGATTGAGCTTTAGACTAACGATCCATAGCGATCAGGAACTGAATCAGTCATCGAATGCATGATATGGAGAAATTGGGATGTATACTCTAGCCTTGAATGTCATTTGGCCTTGAAACGATTAGTTAGCGATTATCGAATTGGGCCATTGATTTCAACATGTGACTGCTTACTTCCAGACGAACACGGGATGATCCTGATTCATGATGCAACGTACAAGATAACGATTCTGGGGGAATACATAATGATTATTTATTATTAGCACTCAAGCAAGGAGTCAAGTCCTTATCTATCATGGTCTGGAATGATATTTGATTTGCAGATGAATCCAAAAAAAACAGAATGATTCGCCATTGCTCGATCGGCTGATAGCCAGAAAAATCTACCTCTAATGATGCATCGACTTCGATACATGTTCTTGAGCAAAGCACACCTTTCATTCGCAAGGCATGCTTTGGAGGGCAAGTGTTATTAAGCTTTTTGACCAGATCATATTCGAAAGAATTGAACTGATCAAACAAGATTCAGAACGATAACTGCTAAACTTGAACGACAAACAAAATCAAGAGACAAGGTTGCCAACATGCAAACAATCTCCCAAAGTGGAACGCACATCACAGTGCTTCAATTCCAGGACCAAAATCCAACATTCAAACAAAGTTATGGATTTGTACTGATCCATGCCTATGGATTGGTACCCATCCCCACTTTTTGTCCAACACCATTTGAAATCCAACCAAACAAGCTTAGAAATCAAGTATGACCAAGATCACAATGTGGAAGCAAGGCCAACACAGAAAGACCAAAACCAAAATCCATCAAATGAAGAATCGGTACTGATTCATAAACTTGCATCCAATTTGTCTCAAACTCCCTCTACTTCCGTTAATTGATGATTATAGCCTATTTGAAATTTCTTAAGTTCGATCACATACAAATTCTTTATCAATCCCCTCAAGTATCTGAAAGCAGCAATTTCATTCCTTCACCATTAGATCCTATTGGCCTAGAAATAAGCTTCTTGCAAGTTTGAGACAAATTGGATGTGATTGTGGAGGAATGTATTTCGGCAACCTACAACTGTAAATAGGAGGCTAGGAGTTCATTTTGGGATCTCTTCGGTCCTTGCAATTATTACATATTTCTTGGTAATCACATGTGGAGTGTTACCAATCCATGAGAAATGTACTTGCAAAACAATAATATAATCAATAGAAATCTCAAATGGACGTATGCAATAATTGACCGAACCACCATAAACGTTTGGTGTCTTGTTTTTACTTTTTTTTCCATTTATATTTCTTCATTTTCATTCTCTACTCAATTTTCTTGGATGTTTGTGCCACTTTTGGTTCAAACACCTACAAAATGCTTTTAAACTTAAACAGTTTTTGTTTTTCTACTCTTCAGTGTGCCAAGTAATTTGTTTCATTGATTTCATAATACAAAGGGGGATATGAATGCTTTTTATCATTACCATTAGTGTGATTTATCACCATAATTTCATCATACTACAAATAGGGCGTGTTCACATATTCAGAGTCCTATATCTATGTTCACATATTCAGGGTCCTATATCTATGTTTTCAGTTCTCAAACTTAAAAGCAATGCGCAGCCATGATTTGTAATAGTAAATAATGATTTAAAAGTAATATTGTAGATGGATGAAGTGCTGGCTTCGGTTGCAGAAACAATAAAGAACTTTGCGGTGATATACCTGGTAGATATCACAGAGGTACCTGATTTTAACACAATGTATGAACTGTACGATCCATCGACCATCATGTTCTTTTTCCGGAACAAGCACATCATGATTGATTTGGGCACCGGTAATAACAATAAGATCAACTGGGCAATGAAGGACAAACAGGAGTTCATTGATATTGTCGAGACTGTTTTTAGAGGTGCAAGGAAAGGGCGTGGTCTTGTCATTGCTCCTAAAGATTACTCTACTAAGTACCGTTATTAATAATAATGTAATAATAATAATGTGTGTCATCGTAGTCCAGTATCTGTCCTAATCTGGGAATAAATTCTTACTTTGAATTGTGTTAGAAATGATGAATGGTAGAGCCTATGAGGACCCTTTGTGTCTGCTAGATTCTATCTTATCTTTTATGTTAATGCTATGTGCTTACGTGAGTTGATGGGTTATATTATAAAAGTTTATATATTCGTCATCGCCTGGTCAATTTCATGAACATGAACATATGTTAGGATCGACTGTTCGTCATGCTTTTGATAAAATTCTTGATGCATGTCCTTTAGAAAAAGCGGAGAACTTGTTCTTAAATTTCTACTAAACGTGTGTAATATCCGATGTGGTTCGGATGTTTTTTTTTTTTTTTATTACTACTATTTTAGGAGTTTTTAGGTTCAGAAAAAAAGTTGAAAAAGAGTATAGTTTCAGAAAAAAGAAGTTTGCTTTGTAGATTAAATGATACTTTTTAGTATAAATTACAGAATGATGGTTATAGCTATCATTTTCTGTTTACACTAAAAAATGTCATTTATACTAAAAATTAAATTTGTTGTTCTTGAGAATAATTTTTTTTGCAACTTCCTTATGACTATTTTCCTGACTATTTGAGTTCTATGAAGATATCAGATGTAATTTGATTTTATACTTTAAATTCTATCTTTTGATCAACTAACGAATTTTAATGATTTTATACTATTGTAATTTGCATTTATTAATTATCTAAACAATTAAAGAAACAAATTTTCTGCTTTTATTTGATGCCGGTCACTGCCTAAATGCGTTATGAAAAAGAGACGATTTTTAAGTTTATTAACACGGATCTATTTTTATTGTTTCGATCGTCCTTCACTAGGTTGCATCAAGTGTATTGTTATGAGATTTTTGTATAAAAGAGAGAATTTGTAATTTTTTTAGCCTCAAGAACACAACCTTATTATTTTAGCCACAAGGACAAACTTTCTTCTAAAGACAAGGACAAATATTTTTTCAAAATTAGTCATAAGGACGAACTATCAAAATTATCAACCACCACCCGTCGCACCACCACCCACCGCCATCATCTGCACCACTAGCCTTGTCGCTGCTCCCAAGTCGTCCGCCGCCATAACATTCTACCGATAACTCTTAGCTTAAAAATTAATACCTAAAAACTACCACTGGTTGCTAAAAACTGCTACCGATAAATAAAACTAATGCCTAGCAGCTGATGCTTAAATAAACCACCCATAATATTCTAGGTTCTCAAATTTATCAAATTTGACTACTACTATCTAAGTTTACAGTTCATTGTTAAACAAACATTTCAATCATAACAATCATCCTTATAAAAAGTCACTTCATCATCATATTTAAAGCACAAGACCACCCATAATCAACATTTGTCCAGCTCATGAAATTGTATCATTATCTCATATAACGATGCTTTGACTCAAGCATCTACATTCTTTGATAAAGCCAGATCGAGTGGCTACACTCCAGCACAAGGATGGATTCCATTCAACAAAGGTAGTGTTTACAATAGCGAGTACGGCAGCTATTCATCTCTAGGTTAAAAATAAAATAGTTTTTACAAAAATGATACATGCTGTCATTAAAACCGATACCTAAAAACCAAACCTCAAATTAATAATAAAACTGATACTCAAACAAAATTCATTAAATATTTGGTATCGACGAAACACTAATTCAACTCGATGATCATCACATTTACTATGTAACAACTTCATTTTTTTGTATAATCAAACAAACAAAACAGCAAAAAACTTCCACGGTGCATTATTTAAAAAGTGATACATAAAAAAAATGGTATTTAAAAACCGATCTTCACTGAACTCAACACAGTAATACATAATCAATCAAACCAATATGAATGCAAAAGAATAAAATAGCAATTAAAAATAATTCGCTTCAAAATGTGAATTTATGATGGTAATAATTTTTATATACAACAAAAATCACAAACTCAGAAATAATAAATATTTTCAAAAATGATATATGCAAATTGAAAAACTGATACCTAACAGCTGAAATCACTTTTTCTCCCCTAATTCTTTCACGACTTGCTTTTCTTATTTCTCGACCCACTTTTCTTTTTCTTTGAATTGTTGTTTCTTTTAAAACACCACTTCACCACGGTGTCTCTACCATCAAAACCATAAATTTTCCATCATCAGATGACTTTAAATCGAACTACTTCAAAACCCTAACCGTTGTCATCCATCGTCTAACTAACCACCCTCATAGCCAACAACATCGCAACAACCACCCACCCTCACCGACAATGCCCCTTAAGTTTGAAGCATTTCCACTCATTTGTATATTTGTCCCGATCGTTAATTTTTTATACTGTCTTCGAATTGAAATTCAAAAGTTGTTTTTCACGTTGGAATACTCGCTGAAATACTGAAGGTCGGTCATTGAGTCTAAGATGTTGAATAATTTTATCCTTGAAACTATTTTCCTGTTGTTAAATTATGGGATCCTCTATTTCTTTGATCGCTTCGTTTATTCTTTTTCCACTCACATCCCACCATAAATGATGTGGTCAAGTATATTTCTATTATAATCATACATATTAGCTAAAGTTTAAGACCCTTGGTCTGAAATGTTTAACAAAAAAATGCTAAATCTCGCGTTGGCATGTTTTTGACTAAAACATGACGGTTTTGTCAAAGACTTTAATAGTTCTAAACGGGTACCATGACAAAGGAAAAGGGAAGTACACCTTTGTTTATAAACAGCTGGACGAAAAAGCAGTCGTCCTGATGCTTACGTTATTTAGACCAAAAAATAAAAAATAATTGTAAGAAATGGGATACAATTCCGCTTATTAAGAAATGATAGGAACCCAACGTTTTCATTGGCGGAAATTAGTGGTTTTGCACATAACATCATTAATTTCTACAAGACTGCTACGTATGACCCATTCGTTTCCACTAATAAAGAGTTGCACATTGTCTCTAGCATTTATTTTTGTATATTATAAACTAAGGTACAAGTCTAGACGATAATCGCAAATGACAGTAAAATAACATAATAAAATGCCAATATGCTAGAAACACAACGATCAATAATTAAGTACATGTGATTCTAACGCATGAGGTAAATGAGCTAACAACCTATTACATGCCATCCTCTCCATTTATGTTTGGTTTGCATGCTACCGAAACTGAGAATGATGTACAAAATAAGTTTCAAACCTCTACATCAAATCCCACTCTAGATGATGTTTGGAGAGAGCACTTCGTGCCTCAAAAATGGAATTATCATTTGGACTTCCACCCCTTCCAGCCTTTCAGTTCTCCCAACCCAATGACTTTTCTCGACCCGACCTTAACACGAATGTTGATGTTGATGTGGGCAGTTTTTTTTTAGTTTGTTGTTCTGCCACTGCTTATTCATCTGCTCTTTCTAGCCGAAGATGCACATAGCATATATTTTACGAAGATGTTCACAAAATAGTGGAAATGATGGAAAGAAAAATGCGCTTTAGTTTGTCAAGTTCTTTTGAAGGCATTGAAGTTTCACATCGAGAAGATCGTAAATCGACCGATGCTCTGGCATATCGCGAATGGTACATGAAGTTTTCCAGTATAACATTATTGAGATTACACAATTATCTCTCGATAGGAATTTTCAAAGAGGTTTGAAATTACTGGACTCTAATGATGTAGCATGCAAGTAGATCGGAACACGACTGAGAGTATGGCAGAAGTATCGTTGAAGTTGAGTTATTAGGTTTTATATGTATTAAGTATTTGAATTTCTGTTTGAATTAATAATAAGCGTTTGAATTTGTAGTTGAATTTGAAATTGAATTTACATTATTAATTTGGAAATATTAATTTAATCATTAACTATTGCATATAAAAAGTAAATATTTTACATTACACGATACTTCCTATCTAACCTCTGCTCAAATTTTTGTCCGCAAACAACACGAATTTTAACTTACAATCCAATTTGTTCGCGAACGCACCCATAGAGTATGCCTGAATAGAAAACTTGTAACAAAATTTTCCTTAGGTAAAGAACCACTGGTAAATAAGTAATCCTAAATGAAAAGAATATTCATTCCATTTATGCCCATTATGTTGGATCAGATGCGGTACACAATCAATAAAAAGAGAAACTTAAAATTCTCGTTTATCATACGTGGAAAATTCTAGTTGAACATAAACTGATGACACAAAATTTGACATAAAAAATATTAACGGGTATATCTTTCCCTTATTTCCACCTACTATGTAAAGATAAACAAACCTGATGGTCCATACTTCTTGTGTTAAATATTGTGTTTAACTATGTGTCAATAGGTCGCTCCAATCCAGTTTCATACAAAAATATTTATCCGCGTCTTTATGAACATTGCGTAATTTAAATATTAAATCAAATGTAGCAATTTTCTTATATTGGCATGGACAGTGAATTCAGTTTCCTTTTTATTTGTTAAACGAATGTAATTACAGTTGTATACTTGTTTTTCAAATTTAAATTTAAATTATTGTGTTAACTAATAATGCTAATTTATTTTGTTCATATAATGAACATCATGTGTCCAATGATTTAAGAGGGATATGTGTATGTGTGTGTACACACAAAATATTACATTAATATCTATCATTGTGTACATGTGTAGCACCCTCATCTCTATATCCATACTATCCAAGAGTACTACAGTGTAATATTGTCGGATAATACAAAGAATAAGGCGCTCTGGGGGTACACAAGTGAATATTCCCTTGGATGAACATTGGTACATGTTTAAATATCGAATATAACTCACCAACAAATGTATACAGTATCAAAACAAAGCGATAAACATGTGTGCCTCCAGAATAGAATAATACACAATATACAGTAAATATCAGACATCACAAAGTCAATCGTGGCGATAATATATAATATACAATATAAGTCCAATACATATCACAGTGACACACACACAAAAGACTATATAATACAAAATGATCATCTATAATAATGAATAAATATCTCCTCCATGCCTAGAAACACAAGCCGGTCTCATTGTCCATGTACCTAAAATGTCTTGGACTGACCCAAGTATTATATATACAATAAATGGATCAGACTGTATCCAAATCTAAGGTCAATAAATGTATGGAACTCTGTATATAGCGGGTGTAAATATAATAATGTTACTTGAATCTATCCCAAATATCATATCACATAGAGCACCACAAAACCCAGTATACAAATGTCATCACCCATATAAATCAAATCGGTAGAAACTACGAAACCATAACCAATGGGGGAATCTTCCATACAAATCATCATCAAAATCTAGAAATCTTTAATAAAAGAGATCTCACCGACTATAGTCAGGTTAGAATATAGTAATGCCCAAATATATCTCCCAATTTCACATTATAAACATCATCATAATTAATAAGAAAGATTCGAGCCAACTCATAACAATACCCATATATGATCAATAATAAGTAGGCCGTCTGCATGAAAAAGATACAGGGTTGACAATACTCTTGACATTGTCATAGGTATAATCACATCTCATCATATATGTCTACCCATCACACACATACATACACCGGAACCAGATGGAAGACTGACAACATGTATGCTTACTCTCGGAGCCACACGTGGTCCATATGACATGACTCCTACAGTCATCGGTTACCCTCACCTCTCCTCTCTCGGTACCGTGACAATAATCTACCATAGGCTCGACTACGCATAGCCTCTTCGGCCATGACTACCAACATGTAACTAATTGCTAGCCTATGTGACACGGGCATACACTCTATAGTTGCTCATAAATAAATAATATAACTGTGTCATGGACGGGGCACGACTACCGCGATCAGGCTACCAGGGTGGATATTAGCCAATCTGGTTCACTCTCAAAACAAAAAGGGAGTTGGACAAAAATGTAGACAGACACATAGTATATATATAATCTAAGGCTACGTCTAGCCTCCATATATGCTCACCGTAGCGAGTCACACAACATACCAGTATCAACCCACCTCGGAGTGGACCTAAATTCCGATCCAAAAAAGGCCCATCGAAACTTAGACCAATCTCGAAGCTAGTTGTTGGTTGGTAAAAAGAATAATACAGAGCTATTTATCTTCGTATTCAGATCTCACAGCGAAAGGATAAAATATAATAACAACATTACTCATTTTATTTAACTTCAAAATGTCATAAAATACACAACACAATATATATCCATAGTACAAAATTTTCAAAATACATTGTTAAACTTTAATGGGTACATCAGAAAATAACACAAGTAGATAAGTAGGTAAACTGCCATAAGTTTTCTCCATGCCTTTGCCTTCAACATTGCAATCTTTCCTAATCTGTGTTGTAATGAGGAGGGAGTCAGAACAACATATATCTGATAAATAAAAATCTCGAGCCTTGCTACATTAGTACTTGGGTAGTATAATCAAATAGGAATATACATTACGTTCCTACCTACAACATAATTCTTTTCAATTGTAACCCCAAAGGCTTTTCTCAAACTTAAATAAAATGCTTTCAAATATTAGCCCATAGCTAACTAGCTATCATCCAAATAACCCATGTCTGTCATCTATAATGTCCCATCAATGTAAGAGATAGTGCTTAAGTCGTTTAATACCTTTTAGTGAGAATTAGGCAGACTCCGAACATTTAATACCTTATTTAAGGCAGGTCCACATCATTTTACTACCCATGATCCCAAGGCGGACTCTTCACTAGTAACTATCCAGCTGACATTGCATGGAATCTCTTTAGCCACTTAATACTTCTTATTGAAGCGGGTCTTTTTTCGAGATATCCTCCACCATGCCTAACCCATAACCCTGATTATTTACTACTTCCTATATAGAAGAAGCGGCCCTCACAGAATCACTTAATACCTTCCATCTCTGAAGCAAGTCCTTCGTATTATGATCCATATCCCAGTGACGTCTCACATTAGCCCAACTGTTCGTAGGTACTGGTTGCCATATTAGCTAGACAGATTTACCTTGTAGAATTTGGAACTAACCTCACGTCATCTAGTTACTTATTATAGGTGATGTCTTACATCAGCCCCAAAATCACACCGCTGGTAGCTAGATTAGCTGCACATACTGTCATGTGTTTTTGATTGATCTCACATCCCTATAACTCAGTCAAAATTTATATCACACTCTACATATATTATCACACACCTCATCTTTTTCAAAATCAAGACCTTGTAAGAAATCTCTCTTATTAACCTTCAACATTAATTACCTTTCTAAAGGGGATTTAATAGAATTAATAGCATATTTGACTATGCAATTATACGTTAATTATGTTAATACATACACACACATACACGTGCCTAGTAGTTTCTAAGCATGTAGAGTATATGCCATAAATTAGCGTTTAAATGTCAACTCTTTAAACAATTATACAAGTCTCATTCCATACTATCAACGATACCAAAATTATAATATTCATATCCAAAAATTCCAATCAACAAACTTGTATACATTAAAATTTAAACACAACTTATTACATCAAAATAACGGGATATATTTATAATAGAAACTTACAATTCCAATTTTACGCTCTATTCAACTCATTTTTCACATAAGAAATAAACAAAATAATATTTTTAATTCATGGGAATAAGCGGTGAAAACCACGAATAAATTCATAACTTACACATTATTCCTTAATCGGAACTATCTAATCAAATTCAAAGAAGAAGAATAAGGAGTGGAATAGAAAGTAAAATTATCAAAACTGTAAATCTACACAATTTCCATATTATTTTATCATAAACAATTAAGATTTCAACCTAGAATTGACATTTTGCATTGAAGAAGTTTTGGAGGTTTATAATATGATGTTTTCGCAAACCAAAGCTCTTCAAGGCATACTCAAACCCAAACTATACTAATCAATTACTAAAATAGAAAAGCTAAGATTTCCACTGGCGGTATATCCTTAGCTTTATCTCCTTCGGATTTGACACGCCTTTGATAATCTCTATTAGATCTCCTCTTTTAGAGATATATACAACACGTGATTTGTATATATAGATTAGTTTCAGAAATTGGAGAAGAATAAGTTGGGAAAATAAATATAAAACAAAATAGATATATAGAATTTTTTTGAATCTTAGAAGAGATGAACTACTAGAGCTTTGTTAGGTTTTCAAAATATTTTGTGAATAAAAGTAAGGGGACTACGGTCTTATTTATAGTGGTTGAAATGTACCAGAAAAAATCGGATTTAAGTCAGTTTAATATTATAAAAATCTTGATGTTCATATTGTTGAAAATTTTAGCCGCCACTGCTAATCACCGGTCGACCGCCGCTACTAGTAACCTTACCTGCCATTGCTAACCTTAGCACTCGGCCGGTTATAATGAGCGGTCGACTGGTCCATTTATTTTGGGACCATTTAACTTGTTGCCATTGATAGATTTATTTAATTTCGTAGTTACTTTGTAACGTTAATGTTAGTTTTAACGTTTACTTAACACCCCGTCTAATTAATGTTAACTTTTAAATTTCAAAAAGTATTATTAAATTATTTGAATTTGAATTCTATTTAAATTATTTTAAATCTGAAAACTTCAAACGTCCATAACTTTTCTGTTTGTGCTCCGTTTTCAACACATTATATATGGAAACTGATCAGAATTTCACCACAAGCATAACGACATAACTTTTATGGTCAAATTTCAACTTTTACAAAATTTCTATTTTATCCCTATCTTATTTAATTTAATTTAATTTATTCAACTTATTTATTTATGGTTTAATTTACGGAGTGTTACGATACCCCCATAGGAGTGTCATCCACGAGCAAAGAATAACCGAATAAATAACACAACGACGTCACGTACCACCATATGTTACTAGTCCGTTTACTCAGTGCTAACACATCATACTCGTTCCTTCAGTATTCTATATAACTAGTCTAAAGAAAACCGAAGAAATATTACCAAATGCCCCATCCCAAATGGTACTATAACTCTGTTTATTTAAATTTCTCATCACACGGAATTAAAAAAATATTATGAAATAGTGATAACATGAATTCATATAGAAGAATGTCACCATTGTATCATATCTAAATCACAAATTAAATCAACATCAATGGTGAATCATTCATGATATCTAAATCAATATAAGAAAATGAGAAGTTAGAAAATATATAAATCAACATGAGAAAATGAGAAATTCGAAAATATAGAAACCATTTATAATAAATAATGGTAGAGTTTAAACCAATCTTTCTTTTACTTTTAAATCGAATGTTCACACACACACACACACACACACACACACACACATAAAGCTTACATTATTAATTCATAATTAATCACGTTATTCGTAAAAATATAGTTTAAAATATCTAAAATATTTATAAAAAAATATTTCTTGTTTCCAGAAATTATATGAACTTCTTAATTAACCATTTTAAACAATCTATAACTTTCTTTTCAATAAATTAATAATATTAATAACACTTTTCCTAAATCATATTATATTCTAGAAATTAATAAAACTAGTAAAACATTCATATATGTTGAATATTTTCACACTATTTATATAATACCAAAAATAATGATTTACTCTATGATTTACTTTCAAATTCTTGTTTATATACTTATAAAACATTTAAAACACTTAAACACATTAAATAATATTCATTTTATTTGTTTAATCCCATTATAAAGATTCAAATATTATAATTCAAATCCAAGTCCTTTTTATAAATATTTTCAGAACTTCCAAAATCACATTATAAATAAAAAATAATTATAGTAATTACTTCATAATTTTCCATAACTAAATTATACCTTAAAATACGTTTAAAAACCTCAAAAATATTTCTTTTCGTTCCCATATGTAATTTATAATTCAAAACCTTCACTATATTCATAAAATCTCTAATAGCTCATATTAATAGCCACCAAATATTGCTTTAAATCCATATAATCTTCTATATTAAAGTCCCATCATAAATATACATTATTGTAATTTTAAAATGTTAAAATAATTTATTGAGGCTTTTTAAAAAATATTTTAAAACTAGAAAAATCAATCGAACATCGAAAAATATGAATTATAGAGTAAAATCCTCCAAAATCATCAACAATCATCAATATAAATTTTTATCGTATGACCCGAGTCAAATTACATCGAATTTCGACCATCAAACAATGCACACAACATATAAATAAACAACACAAATCAAAATGCAAACGAACAACATCTCCTTTGCATTTTGGACAATTCCAACATACACGAACCATCATCAATCTCAATAACATCCAAATTCAAACTAATATATCAAACAAACGCAACAATCATGCAATTCAACCAAGAAACATAATTCATACATGCATATATATATATATATATATATATATATATATATATATATATATATATATAGTTGTGAGTAGAAACTCACCATACACCGCTCGAGCTACCAAAATAGCGTCAACCCTCCGCCTAAGAACAAGCACTGTCCTCACTCATTCCATCATTGCTAACACTTAAAGCAACCAATCATGCCTTTGTCGCCTTATTATAGCTTCGACAGTCACTGCCAAAATCGCACATAAAAGCACCTACACCCAATCACACATTAAGGACTGGCCAGTTCCTCCAACATCAACCATGCACGCCACTACCATTAGCATATAGCCCAGCTCTAAATTCCCTCATCGCCACTGCCATCAACACCACCAATAGACGCCTTCATCAGCCACGCGACCTTATTCCTTGATGTTGACATCGCCCTACCCGAACACCTTCAACCTCCGCTTTGCTCACTTGTACACTAACCGACGCCACCCTCTAGGTCGTGCACCACTACTTGATTATGAGTGTAAAAACTACCTCCCTACATCAGCAGCGTTGTTGATTTCGTCTTGTGGTTGCATGCGCAAGGACTTTTTTTCTTTTTTCTTTTTCTTTTATCTTTTAAACGAATGCGATTTGAGGAATTGAGGGGTTAGTGTAGAACAAAAGAGAACGAATGACATTTGGGCTACTGTGTGGATGAAAGGAGTGTATTCTAGAAGAACGAAGAGAAGGAAAATGGACTGGGATTGAGTTTTGGGCTTTAGTTTCCCATTTTTTAAATCCGTTTTATTTCTATTTGTTCCTTTTTTTCTTTTAAATAATTTTTAATTTATTCGTAAATATATTTCAATCCATTTCAATTGTATAAAATCATTTACTCTTTAAAATATTTGTACTTAATTAAAATGTTTTGTTCGATTCCATTATTTTATTCGAAAAGAATTTAGTAATTTAATTTAATTATTAAATCAAAATCATACATCCAATAGAATTTAACTAGCAAAATATTTTTTCAACATATAAATGATCAAAAATCAAATTTGAACAATATTTATTTTAATTAAATTTATTTGTTGATACAGCGTAAAAAACAGGATTATTGCAATACATTCATTAGGATTTATGGCTATTGAGTAGATTTCTAATCAACATCATATTATGATTAAGAGTAGATTTTAGCAAAGGTAATTCACTAAAAACGGGACTAAAAATGTGAAATGAGGAGTGGTTAAGAGATGATATGAAATGGAAATAAAATAAATAACACAAGATGTAGAGTGGTTGATCTTAGTAAAGATCTATGTCCACTATGTTTAATAATTTTTATTGCTTGATATTTCAATTCTAAGAGCATTATTATATGAACTTTGAGCTAAATTATATATCTTGTAAGACTATAAAATTTGATCCTTGTACAAGTGCATGAGAATCTCAGTTTATAACTATAGAGATTATGCTTTAGAGGACTGGAAATGATGCCTTCGCTCCCTGTCCATGAAGCTTCAAGCTCTTTATTGATAATGGTGTTTGTAAAAATCCTTCTTTGTACGTCGTAATAATAAATAAATTTAATTAAATAAAACATCTGAATTTGATTTTAATAACCGTTACTTTTGAAAACAAAATTTTGGTTAAATTTTTTTTATTTTATAAGAGATATTGTTTTAAGAAATTGAACTAAATTAGTCAGTTTTTCTAGAATAATATATTAAATAGTTAAATAGAGTGAAATAATACTAAGTTCATGTAGTTATCAAATTATATTTTGCAAGAACAATGTGTAAATTTTTTTATGTGGGATTGAAATTTATTTACAAATAAAATACAAGTGCTATTAAAAAAATAGAGAGAAGAAAGGAGAAGAAATGAAAAACTGAACCAAGCCCAAAGCAATCAAACATAAGCCCACATTTTATCCCCAAATTCAACCCTCCTGTGCTATCTTGAATTTTCCAGCCAGCCCCAAATAAAAAATTATAGCCTCATTTTCTATTATGCTTTAATCTTAAAAATTATACATACGAAAAGGAAAAATCAAAAATAAAAATCGAACATCACGTTTGACTAGGGGTGTATGGCGATCGATGCAGATTATGGGGGCATTGGGGCTCTGGGGTCACGATTACACAGTGAAGTGCGACTTGACACACTAGTTTTGGTGGTGATTTGCGTAAGCTAGTGGAGGCAAGCGTCAGGCGATGGAGGTTCGATAAGTTTGCAGTTTCCAGTTGCAGCTGATGATGGTGGACAAATGAGCTGACGGTGATGGAGCTAGTGGTGTGTACAACGATGGTTAAGGGAGGTGGTGCGCAACTTGACGTGATGAAGCCGGGGCTCTATAGCGTGAGTTTGTTATCAAGTAGGGCATAACAGTGTTGGAATGCTAGGTTTTGATGTTGATTCTGTTTGCAGTTTCTAACTTATCGATCCACCTAGACTATGGAATCCTATAGAAATGGGCACTACATCAGAGGCTATGCTAGGTGTGAATGCATCAGTTCGATGAGTTTTCTACACTCACTTATATTAGATATTTAACCCATATATCATTGAATTGTTTAGATTTTTGAGTAAATTATAATTAAAATTGGTTGATGTCGTGTTGGTTGGAAGTATCAATTTTCAAATAGAATTTGGTTCAATTATGAATTGAATTATACATACATACATACATACATACATAGTATATATATTTGTATGGTGGTATATGCATATTTTATAGTTAACCGGAGTTTAATAGAATTCGATTCGGATCACACCATAAATTCATAATGTTGATTTGTTGATAAATATTTTTGGAGTAATTTCATTCCACAATTTATATACTTAGATATTTATTTTCTTATTTTTAAAATGCTTCGAAAAGTTTTGGAAAATTTATTTAAGAGTTTTGAAATTTTGTTGAAAGGGTTTTATAAATAATATTATTTTAGAGAGATTTTATTGCAAAGGTTATTTAAATTTATTAATCCATTGAAAAGAAAGTTATAATTAGTTTTAAATAATTATTTAAAGATTGTATAAATTTCTAAAAAAAAGAAATATTTTCTATTTAATATTTTAAGCATTTTAAAGGTTATTTTGTAAGTGATAAGTATAATTAAGAGCATAAGATGTTTATTATACATATTTGTTAAAATGATATATTATTATGTTTTTATGACTGCTTCTTTCTTCTACATCGATTTTGTTATTATAAACAATTTATTATTAAATATTGATATGATTATAATATATATATATATGTATATATATGTATAAATATATATATTTAATTTATTGTCTTTTAATACTTTCACGATTCCTCATTTTCATGTATTGATTTCGATATCATGAATGATTCACTGTTGATGTAGAGTTGTTTAATGATTTGGTATGATGTGGTGTCGACACTTTCTATTTGATAAGTGTTATTTTATTCTGTGTGATAAGGAATCTGAATAAATGGTTTAACGATATCGTCTGGTATGGGACATTTGATAACACTTTTTTGGTTATTCTTTAGACTCGTTATATAGAATATCGAAGGAGCGAGTGTGATGTGCGAGTACTAAATAAATGGACTATTAACACGCGGTGGTATGAGACGCTGTTGTGTTATTTATTCACTTATTCTTTACTTATGGATTTTACTCATGGATGACACTTATACGAAGGGTATGTTGTGTTTGACTTGATACGGTGTGCATTTATGAAAGCTACTATTAGCAACATATTTTATATACATTATGTATCTCTTTACCTATTGTCTATCTCCCTTTATGTTTTAGAAGCGAACTAGTGCAACGACTCATAATTTTATCACTTTGAATTAGAATATTTAATTAATTTTAATATTTAAATAATTGTTTTATAAGATATATAATTCATTTTAATTATTATTTAATGATAAGAAATTTATTTTCAAGTTTTGATTACACAAATAAATAGTTTGATTAAAAACTGAAAATGTGACAGGGATTCAGCTTTCGGATTTTTAACCTTTCGTCGAAATGAAGTTGTTTCAAACCGTTGCAACATTATTTGTGACACATACACACATGCATGTGCATACATATATGCACATATATGTATACACAATTAGTTATATCAAGAGTTTGTAAATATCTGAATATGTATATACATAAGCTTCCTTATATGTATACAAATGAAAGCTTCATCCTTAAGAGTCAAAAAGCAAACTTACAGCCAACTACACATCACCTTACACACCTACAACATGAAGCGATGGAGGGGAGTGGGTTTTGCCGTGCTTAGGAGGGAAGAGGTGCACATGGGTGAGGTGTTGTGTTATGATGACGATTGTGATATTTCACACATCTTTACTTATAAATAGAAAGGCATACTTCAAAATTCATTGGCTCATTCACTCTCAAAAGTCCTAAGCTTCACTTCTTTTAAAGCACAACAATGTCCTCCATCCGCTCTTAAAAATATTTCAAAACCGAGTTGAAGTTCTGCCAAAATAATCATAAGATATAGAGAGATAGACCACCTTAAATTCAAGATCAAGTTAGTGATGACTTCTTCTTTCTCCTTGCTTTGCCAAGCTCATCAAGTGCCATCACCACCTCTCCACCCTCTCAAGTGCAAGGCCGAGCACATCTCAGTGTCCCAGAGCAGGATTCAAAAGCTTCGGTATGGAAACAGCGAGCTATGGCCGATTTTGTAGCACTAAAAGTTAGATGGGGAAAGCATATATGTGAGAATTACTCCGCTAGTTTATTTTATTAAACCATATGATGATATGATATTTTTGCCATGCTTGTTTCATATGCTTGATCATCATGTTTTGGATGCGATAATATGTTTGCTTAGTTATAGAATTAATTCATGGAAAATACACATCTAATTTACAAGAAGAAATCACTTTCTTTATATAAATTATAAATGTGTATATAGTCTTGTTAACCTATCCAAACATAAGAAATATTATCATAAATGGTTTGAAAATGATTCATAATGATTTTATAAACATTTACATGTGTTTTGGTAAAGTTTTAATGATATTGAAAAATGAGTCAAAATTGAGCGTGTCGCGAAACGACAATTTGCAATTTTGCACCGTAAAAGTTAAATCAATGTGTAAAATGGAATATAGCTCGGAATTATTTGGAATAAGAATTTTCTGGCCTCATATAAATATGGTTTTCAAATAAAGAAGAAAAATCAAGATTTCATTTAGTAAAGATTTAGATATGTGCAAATCAAAATTTCAAAATCCCTTTCAGACAGTTCAAAAACCAAAGTTTCAAACCCTTTTTAAATAGATATTTTTAATCTTAAAAAATATGGAATAAATTCTAAAAATATGTAAAGGTATTCTAAAAGATTTTTAAATGGAAAAATTGGACATATAAATGGTTTAAAATGGGATTTGTGCTATGAATCTCTTAAAAGCACTATTCACCGGTAATTTTGCAAAAGGAATTTAGAAACTTCGGAAATAAGATTTAAACTTGGGTTTTTCTTCCTGAATCCTTTTAAATGTTTTTCAAATAATTGCACAAGTGTTTCAAAATATTTAGAGTAGATTAAATAACTTATCCGTCTTATGGATGAAAAGGAGGTAGTCTCTCGGTTGAAGTTTGGGCAACCAGTTGCCTGCTTCCCTAGCTATCCAGACTGACCTGAAGGACATGATGGTTAATTTGATTTACTCAAACCATTTTATCTCAAGATAAAATTAAAAGTGTTATAAATGTTTGGTAGAATGAAGTGTTGATTATCATTTATCGTTATGTTTAATTCATTAATTGATTGTTTGAATTAAGCTCAACCAGTTTATGAGCAATAATACTTTTTATATGCATGGACACGGCAGACAATAAATTAAGGATGACTTAATGCAGACACTTTGTGATTAGAATTTCACAGTTTGACTATAAGATGTTCAATGAGAATATTGATTAAGTATATATTATAATAAAAGATGTTTATTATAGCTTTAGAAATAAAAGATATTTTATCTTTTGAATTGAAATGATTTCTTTTGGGCAGTAAAAGAAATATTGTAAGAATAAATATTTTTGAAGGGACTATATATAAAAATGATTCCATAAAATGGTTTATAAAAGTGTTTATAAACGAAGAGAATTTCGAGGACTAAAAACACAGTGTTTGAAAATGATTTGAGAAGGTTTCGGGAAATGAAAATACTATGATTGAAAGTAATTATGAATATTTAGTGAAAATGATTTATCACTTTGGGATGTAAAATGATTTGTTATGTGTTAGCGCCACAACTGGTCAATAACACCCAAATACCATTGAAAGCACCAAATTGCATTTACAGATCACATACAGAATGTATGTAGAGAGTGTAAATATGAAGAACAGTTAAAATAAAAAAGAAAGCAGTAATAATAGAGGATTTATAGTGGTTCGGCTGACTCTAGCCTGCGTCCACTCCAGAAGTTTCCTTTTTATTGATATCAAAATCAATTACAGTTATAATCCGGAGTTTTTAAAGCAATAATGGCAGAGAAGCCTTCATGAAGAAGATGAAGAGAAACAAAATGGATCTAAAAATCCATTTTCTGAAGCCTTGCCTATTGTATTTATAGGGAAAATCCTAGCTACTGGGCTTCCTAAGTGATACGGGCCCACTAAGACTATAGCCGAGCCCACACCCTTTATCACGATCGATCCCAAGTTCTCAATAAGCCGACCCTAAGTAGCCAAGGTGCTGATCGAAGTGACCCTAACCCTGACTCGAAGTAAAGTGCTCAACGACTTGAAGCAGCTCCAACATGCCGATCCCTAGGAGTATTGCTACCCTGACCTTATGCCGACTCAAGTACCCATTAGTGCCGATCCAAAGTCCATCTCAAAGCCAACCCAGAGCAAAGCTAAATGCCGATCCCAAGCTCCTTATGTCGATCCCTTAGGTGAATGCCGTCCCCATGTCTCGCTTGCCGACACGAAGCCACTTGCATGCCGACCCAGAGCTAGATGAGTGCCAACCTGAAGTCCTCTTCAATGCCGACCCGATCCCCTTTTCCTCAATGTCCACCCAAAGATCTACGAATGCCATCCCCTTTTCCTACTCACAGCTTCCTACTATGCTGACCGACCTATTACGGCCGAACCACATATGGCCGATCCATATGCTCCAATCCCCTTGAGGCCAGAACCATTCACACCGAACCACTTTGTCTTATCCTCCCTTACCAACCTTATGTGACCGAGCGACACATACCGAACCATGCATGACTGACCCACCTTAGCTTTCACACCATGATCGAATGACATGGCCTTTCTTCCTTTATCCATCGACCCTCCTTAACCGATCCACTTTGACTTATCAACCCTGAGCGACCCTACATAATCGACCCACTCCACTACCGATCCACTCCAATGCCGATCCACTCCACGCCGACTCCTAGCCTTCCTGTCGACTTAAAACCTTCACAACACTGACCCACTCATGAACTCCTACCGACCCAGAGCAAGTCGAAGTACAACTCAATGTGACCCGAAGCAAACTCCATGAAAACTTAAACCAAACCAAGGAATGACTCGTAGTAAACCCCGGGTGACTCGCGACAACTTGACTTTTGTCGAAACCCATATTTCGAGTATCCCACGACTTTTTTCCATCAACTATGCCAAATCCCGGCTTCATAATCATGATTATCATTCGTGATTGACCGTTTATCTATCCAGTTGACTAAACCCTTCGTATTCCAGCCTCGATAAAGCAGTCGATTTATTTAAATCCGCCCGTCTATGACCTTGCCAAAAGGTGGGTTATCATTATGTTACCGATGATTTAGGTAACTTATAACTAAAATGGCGGACAAGGGAGGTGTAGATGTCATGTAGCCTCGATATAGTCCACTAGATGAACATAAAGATATACATATATACTTTTTTGGATGGCTGGGACCTAGTTGTCTTATTATGGCTAGAAACCTCCTGATCCGATTGCATATATTTTTATATGCTTTTATACAGAGTATTTGATGCTATTTTCAAAAGTGATTTTTTTAAAATCCCAAGTCAATTATAATTTGATATAAAAGATGTATATATTATTTCAATGGTTTTGAAATAAAAATCAAGAGTTTGATCTAAAGGTAGTATTTTCGAAAATGATTATATTTTGAGAATAATAAAGTTAATTGGATTTCAGAAATCTAAATGTGAGGGTTAAGCTAAGTGGGAAGATTTTGTAATGACCCAGAAATTTTAACGATTTAAAATAATGTAATTAACTAAAAAAATTTATGAAAATAAACAATAAAATTTTGCAATGAAAATTTGATATTTGAGATACGTCTATTTAAATGTAGAAAATGTCAGATTTTCATCAAAAAATATGAAAAGTTGGTTGTGAAATTTTAAATTTTAAATTTTAAATTTTAAATTTTAAATTTTAAATTAGTTAAATTGATGAAGATAAAATATTTTTGAAATCCGAATATTTTTATATAATAAAAATATTGATCATTTTCTGAATGTGACGTCATATTTCATTTCGTCAAATTTGGACTGCTCTAGCTCCGTTTATCTTATTTTCGACGTTTTAGCAGCAGCTTTGGCAACGAATATTGAGTTTTGATAGGATGGTTATATCTCTAATATCTATGTACCATTCTGTTTGTCTCATCGTGTTAATCTCTATAGTAAATCCATTAATGCATTTCAGTGTCTGGTATGCGGCGAAATCTGCGAAATTATTAGCCGTATAGGTTCCGCATTTGGACCTTTTGGACTTTCTATGTCCTTTTGTTTGTCCATCTGTTAAAGCTAACAACCAGTAGCTTTAAATATTTCCTGAATTTAAGTCTCGACTTTTCTATATCCATGGTTTCATTTATATTTTGGTTATTTTCTTTATCTCTTCCTCTATTATGTTCTATGCTTTAAATAAAAAAAGAAAGAAAATAAGCATGCCTATCAAATTGAAACCTGCTAGTATATTTTCTCCAACTTGCCTCTCCCATCTCCAACCTAGCACCATAGCAGCCCCATCCAAACACCACGCGATCACCCATCCCCTCTCTCTACCTCTTTTCCCTTAACAACAGCCACAACGAGCGTAGCTCCTCCAGCACCACCACTTTCTTCCCTGACTACAACCGACCCGATCTACAACCCTATTCCCTTGCATCATCGCCCGCCTTGACAACCTGCCACCCGAAATCCACAACCGCCAGTCACTCCTCCTTTGCACCGTCGAGCCTAACCCTGACTGCCTCACTCGACAGCTCTGCTCCGACCACTTTGAACGCCACATCCATCGAGCTCCTCCTTCCCTCAGGTAGTAGCCGCTGTCCCGCCTTCCCGCTCCAGCCACCCAACACGTGAGCCCTTCCACTTCTCCATCGCCATGGCAGACCTAAACACCCAGCCGCGTCCTCCTTCCCTTGGATAGTCAACCTAAAGCCCAACCTTACCTGGCCACAGTTTGAACCCAGTTACCATCCCACCGTCGAAGTTTTCCACTACCAACCGAACACTGTAGCACCCCCTACTGACTGCCGAACAAACCTTCAACCCCTCCGCATCAATCTCCGACCAAACGCAGCCTTCCCCTCCGAGCAACATGCAGGCAGCTTTCTCTTCTATATATATATATATAGGGATATATATATATATTTGAGATAATTGCTCATTTCATTCTCCCTGCCAAAGCCAATAGCCTCTGTCCCTCTTTTAGTCGTAGCCTTCTCTTAAAAAAAGAAAGGTATATATATGTTCATATATATATATATATATATATATATTTTGTATCCATTTATATCAAGCTATTGATTCGTTTTCATTGATTCTTGTTAGCTCGCTTGCCTTGCCACCGTTGAATTTGTCCCATGAGCTTCTAGCTTATTCGTGTCCGTAACCATGTGCGTATCCATGTCACCTTCTTCGTTTTCGTTGTTTCTCTAGCCTCGAAAGGTAAGCTATCACTCACGATTAACATTTTTATGATTAGTAAATTGATTGCACATGAAATGACGATTTAAATATGTTGTGAATTTTGAATTAATTAATAATTTAATCACTGAATATGATATGTTGATATTTTGAATTATTTATCTATGTTAATTTACAATATTGACGCCAATAACCTGTTAGTATATATATATATATATTATATTTAATTTGATAATTATGATCATATTTGCCATTGATATGCCATGTCATTTTATATTATTATTTTATTGTTCTCGCACTGCAAGTTTCTTGATAGTTAGGAATTCCCTTTGGGTTGAAATGATACATACCCGAATGATTTTATAGATTGGGGGAAAATTGTTATGGGTTGAAATGATAAACCCAAGCGATTTTATTGTTTTTAAAAATTTTGGGATTGCAGGTTGAAATGATATATACCCGTAAATATTAAATTATTGCAGATTGAAATGATAAATATCTGTACCACTTGACCATAAGATAGAAAATTATACACGGACATCGTTGGTTTATTTTTTAAATGATTTTCAAATTTTTGGAAAATGAATATATATGGGCATTTCACTAGGAGGACAAACTTTGCAGTCCAATTAATTTCTAAGACATACATCCACATAAATTGATTTCAAGGTCAAAGTCAGCAGAATAATTTCTTTTAAGGACAAAGTCAGCAGTCCATTTACTTTCAAGGGCATAATTTCATAGGTTTTTAGGCCTTAGAATTATTTTGCATTTTTTCCTTAGAAGTAATCATTTTAATTGTGTGTCCTACAAACTAATTGCACTTGCAAAAGAGTCCATTATGGCTAATTTATTATAAGTTAAGTTTTGAAAAATGAAAATTTAAAGATTTTACTAATAATTCTATTATTTTTAAATATATAAAATATAGTTTAATATAAAATAAAATAGATTTAATTAAATCATATTTAATTTAATAATGTTTAATATAATAAAATTTAATTTAATAGTATTTAATTGGATAAGTATACATATTGTATTTAAAATATTTATTTAAAGATACGATTTTTTTATTAATATTAATTTGGTTGGAATTAAATTTAAATATAAGTATATATATTGTATTTAAAATTTAAAATCGTATCCAGTAATTTAATTTGTTGTTAAAGATAATTTAAATATAAAATTATATTAATTTGAGATAATTTTAAATTTAAAATCGTATCCAGTAATTTAATTTAATATAATAAAATCATATATATATATATTATTTTGTAGTTATCCGATTAAATTAAATTTAAAATCGTATCCAGTAATTTAATTTGTTTGGAATTGAATATATATGAAATTTGATTTGAATCTTATTAATTTTGTGATTTTAAAGATACGATTTTCATAACTTAATAACTGGAATCGATTAAAGGCGATTAAATGAATAATTTCTAAATTAAATAAAATTGAATATTTAATATTTAAATATGTAATTTTAGATTTATTTAAATGTTATAAAAAAATGATTAAGTGAATATTTTCAAATCTAAATAAAATTAAAGTTGAATTTTGAAATATAAATGAAATTATCAAAATTGAATTATTGTAAATGTTTGAATATTTAAACTTTGAGACCTATTGAATTTGAAGTTGTAGTTCAAACATGGATTTGAAATCGATATAAATTAAAGTTGTTTTATTGAAAATTTGAATTGAGTCTTTAACCCTTTTAATTGAAATCGTTGAACTGAGATTGTCTTAAGTTGAATATTTGACTTAAAGTTGATTTGAATTGATTTGTGATATTTGGAAGAAATAATTTTAATTTGAAACTATTTTCAATATATATATATATATATATTAATATATAAACTATTTTTATCTATAACCTTTTTTTTAATATAAACTATTCTTTACGTATAACTATTCCAATATATATACCATTTCAATATTCAAACCGTTTAAATCGGAACTGTATGATTTGGATTTAATGGATTTAAATGTGAATGCTTTGATATAGTGGTTAGCATATTTTATGATTATGATTATGGAAATGAATATGATTTCAAAAGTGATATGATTTTTAAATGAATTCGATATTTTGACATGAAGTATGAACTGTTTGAAATGAAAATGACCTTGGGGTGAAATAAGCGTTTGGTTGTTAAAGAGATCGAGATCGGATATTGTCATACTCTTTGCCAATACTGAAAACCACTTTTACAACTGTGCACGTGGTGGGGAATCCAGAACGAAGTAGGATGTTTGGCGAATGTCTGTAAGAGGTATTAACGCAGTGGTGACTCCCTCGAGTCAGCTTGATGTGACTAAAACAGGAACTACGCCGGACCAAGTGAGGTCGCACCTACGATCGAGCATGCTTCTTTGATACCATTCTATTACTTTGTGATTTGATTGGGTGCACCTCTGATTATGGAAGTGTGTCCCGAGATTGGCGATAGTAGCTATTATGCGTTACACCAGTCCGGATCCGCAAAACGGTAGTATCCTACCCTAGGCATTGCCTCGCATGCCTTGTCGCATGCCTTATTGAGCCTATTACGAGTTTGGTTTGTGTCATACCTACGGAGCGATCCCTGATAGCCCACCGGTTTGATGGAGTTTACAGTACTGTATATACTACGACATTTATATAAAATTGTGTGAAGGGGGAAATGAGTAACGCCTTAACGCTATTTTATTATTTTACTTTATTGTAGACATTACCTATGTAACATATTGTACTATGCATGTAGATAGTTTACCGGATCCTTAAAGGATGGAATCCCAACATCCCTTCAATTATTTACATTTCACTTGAGTTGATTTACCTGTATAAGAATGTTAATTCTGACTCGAGTGTTTTGTGTTTTGCTTTATGCTCAGAACGGATTGAGTGTCATAACATTTGAGACTCAACTTTGGAGCTTGGAACTTTGCTTGGAGATCTTTATCTATTCAGCTTTCAGTTATTTCAGTTATTTTCAGTTGTTTATGTTCAAAATTGTCAGTTTCTTTTGTATTAGGGACTTCTATGTACTTGGGATTTCTGTTGTATCTTGTTTTATACTCTGATGTTGTAGTAGCTTCATAAACTACTATTTATCTGTTTCGCTGCTTATTGTTGTATTACTCCGTGTTAGTGATTCTGTGGTTGATTTATTTACTGTATATGCTAAGTTTTGCCAAATATAAATTAACAATATGTTGTTTTGAGCAATTCAAATCTGACATGTGAGGATTATTATCGATTTGAATGGTTTAAAATGGCAGGTCAATACAAATTTGGAACCTACATTTGCATGATATATGTAGTTTGGGATTTGCATATTTGTTTGTGCATTGTAGGCTTCCATGGAGTCCTATTTGTGGTAGGAGAACTACATTGGCTTGATCCTGTATTCAATGGGGTACCCATTTAGATTGGGGTATGTCGGCAGTTACAAGTGGTAGTGATGCATCCCCAATAATAATATATCTTTATTATGTTTATTGTTTGCTAATTATCATGTGTTGTATCTTTCTTGCTTATCATTATATTCTGCATTTGACTTTTTATTTGAGTTTTCAGGAATAGCTACTGCTGTCTTTCTCATCAGAGTTGTGCAATGGTCAATTTATAGTATTTAAGTTTTCTTTGTATTAAAGCACACCCCGTAGGATAGTTGATTACTATGATAAAGTTGTATTATTAAAATTATATCCTATACATTTTATTGTGTTGTATACCTATCAGATTTTAATATGTTAAACCTGAAGTTTTTATCGTTAGTTTTAGAACGGTAGGTTTTTCGATGATTTTGACTAGTTCCAAAAATCCAGATCGTTACAACTAGATTGGCCAGTATCCACCCTGGTGGTCTGATCGAGGAGGTCGGACCCTCGATTGCAACACCGTTGCTGTATATTATATTCGATGCGCATCATAAGATATATTTTCCCATTATGTCGCATAAGCCGGTAGTCAATTACCATAGGGACACATGTCGGTAGTCGTAGCCTAAGAGGCTTTGCATTGTTGAGCCTATGGAAGATCATTGTTATGATACCGAGAGAGGAGAGGTAATGGTAACTGATGACTGTAGAAGTCATATCATATGGACCATGTGTGGCTCTTGGAGCAAGAAGACATGCTACCAATCTCCAGTCTGGTTTCGGTGTATGTAGGTGGTAGATAGACATATACCATGATGAGATGTGAGTATACCTGCAACAATGTTCAGAGTATGGTCAACCCCGTATCCTTCTTAAGAAGATGGCTTATTCTCTTCAGGTGGACATCCTACTTATTATTGATTATACTTGAGTATTGTAATGAGCTGGCTCAAAACTTTCTTATTAATTTTAGTGATTTGATGAAGGTGTTTTAGAATATGAATTGACAAATATTGTGGGCATTTCTTCGTTATCCCCTGACATTACTTGAGAATATCTCATTATTGATGATTTCCATATTTGATGGTGATTTCAAGATATGGACGATTCACTCATTCGATGTTAATTTTGTGAATCCTGATTTGATGTGTTTTATATGGGTGATGATGCATGATTTTGTGACATTTGACATTATATGATGCATTTGGGATTGTTTGTGGTATATTAGTTGTATATATTATATACACACACCATGCATACAATACTATATATTTGTTGATATTATAAATATTATATATTATATACCCTATATACATTAAGTTACCTATGTATATTTACCCTTGATTTAGATACAATTTAACCTATGTGTTATTTATATAATACTCGGGTCAGTCCGAGATATGTTAGGTATAGAGATGTTGAGGCCAGGTTGTATTATTTGGGCATAAAGGAGATTAGTTATTCAGTATTATTGTTTATTAATTTGTATTATATGGACTCATGTATATATATGACCTAGTAATGCATATTATACTTTGTAATTTGTATATTATATGTTATTGCTGTGAGTGACTCCGCGATCTCTATTATTTACTATATATTTTGTATTGTTCTATCCTGAAGGCATACGTATTTAATGTTTTGTGCCAATACTATATATTCTTGTTGGTGAGTTCTATTCGATGTTTAATACATACAAGTATCACTCTAATGGAATATTCATTTATGTACCCTGATCGCCTCATTATCCATATTATCTGACAGTAGTATACCATAGTACTCTTGGGTAGTATGGGTATAGAGGTAGGGGTGTTAAAGTGTTTCTGTAGGAAGACCTTGGATCCACGAGGTAGCGGGGTGATCATGTCTTTAAGGATTGAGATGTTGAAGGTGAGTAGGAAATTTGGGCTGGAACTGTCTTTTGTGGGTTGTGTGTTGCAGGCTTACATTGTCGGGTCTTGAAATGATTAGCCCATTTAGTCATTTACGAGAAAGACAAGCAATATTTTGTCCTCTAAGTTCACTTCTACAGGTAGAGAAAGAATTGTATTAGTTGCAATTAATGAAATTGAAGTGGTGCATAACCAGGATGTTATACTCAAAATGGTTTAAGAGGCGTGATGTTTGATGTAACGACATGCTAGATTAGGATTGGATAGCTAATATCTGTTCCTACCCATATCAGAGAATAGTTGAGAGTTGAGCCTAAATCAATAAAAGGAAGGTGCTTCCTTATTCTCCCTTTTTATCGAGCTTTTGCAATTGATACTTCATTTAAATCACTTTATCTTTTTCCTTCTTCTTGCCTTCTACATTTTAGCAATTTCTACAAACAAATATCACTATTGAGTATTCCTTCCTCTCAGCTCTATGCTTTCTATTTTATTCTTTGACCTAATAAACAAAATTTTTTTCCTCATGATTTTGATTCTTTATTCACGATCATGATGATTATGTTTGCAGTTGGCCATTACTAGAACGTTGGTCGGCAAACGTTGATGGGTCGAGTTGGTCAGATGGTGTCATACTATTTCGTTTATGCCCTAAAGTAAAAATTCGTGAAACTGTTAAATGACTAAATTGCCTCTTCCTTAAGAAGAAGACACTAAGTAGGGGCATTAAGTAGATAGGTTGTGTGATCCGGTTAAGTAATAGGTTAGATGAAAAATGCTTAAATCTGGTGGCTGATCATGTGCTTATGGGGCGCCTACTGGGCTTGCTGAAGTCTGGGTAACTCACTTCTCTAACGGGGAGTGTTCTTATCGGTGAGTCTAGTATCACCCAATAGCTTTTATCGGGATGGTTTAGTGACTAGTTGTTTACACTTATCTTAACATAGAGAAAGAGAACCGCTACAGAAGGTGCTTTCAGAAGTGGTCACCCATTTGAGAGCATCCCGTCCAAAGTGTGGGAAAGCAAAGGCGTGTTTGTTGAAGTGGTTGCTAAGCACGACGTTATGCAAGAAAACCCATTGTACCCTCTTCCCACATATGGATAGTTTGCTTGGGGCACGCCTTACGTATAGTATTTTCCGACTCTTCCCCTGCATCACCATTTCATCCGTCTCCCTAATGCACATCAGGTAATGCCAACCTAGCTCGCTCCAATGGTTACACCCTGCTAATAGCCCTTTATATCGTCTACTATGACCTAGGCCTCCCATATCCTTCGATGCTCTTGATCAGATTCATGTTTAAACTTTACAAGCATGCTTTTGTTCAGAGGGTAGTATTATTAACTTTAGAGCTATGCCACCCTAGCATCATTCTTTAGTCTTCTAGATAAGGTTGTCAGCTATCAAGTTCATAACATTTTTATAGAGTCAGTCGTCAACTCCAACCTCCAATCATTGGAGTTCAGGGTGCTAAGATTTCCTTTGCTCTTTTGAATCATTTTTTCTTATTTCAACCATTTTGTCTTTTCTGACCATGTGTGTTTCCATTAATGCATAGTCTTCGGTGAAGTCGGATGAAGATAAGTCCCAGTTTGATTTAAAAGATGTTAACGAGCTTGTTCCAGGGTCTACGACTAATCTATTATTTGTATAAAACGGGCCTACAAGTGCAACGTCGATGAAAATGGAGACATTAGGTCAATAGCTCAAGGATATAACTAAGAAGACGGAATAAATTATGATGGAACTTTTCTCGTGTAACACAACTAGGGGAAAATTGGATTTTATTAGCTTTTATTTGTCATCCTAATTTTAAAGGTTATCAAGTGGATGTTGAAAGTGCCTTTTAAATGGCTTTATAAAAGAAATTATGTATATTGAATAACTGCCTTTATTTAAGCATGAAAATTCTTAGACCATGTTTATAAACTTTAAAAAACCCTTTATGGCCTTAAACAAGCACCATATGCTTGATATGACATGTTGAAAAACTATCTTTTAAATTTTTCATTAGAAATTGACATTGACACAACACTTTTCACTAATCATTTATCGATTGCATAGAGTTATTTTAAAGATGATATTTTTGGATCGATTTTTGAGAAATTATGTAATTGTTTCCCAAACATAATAGAAAATGAATTTCGAATGTCACATACGGATAAATTAAATTATTTCTTAGGCTTACAAGTAGAACATCTTAGCAATGAAATTTCATTTATCAAGAAAACAATATTGTACCAATTTAATTAAACATTTTATTATGGAAATATGAGTGTAAGCCAACCATAATAAGTACAAACCTACATTTAGATATGGACATAAATGGTAAAGAAATAGGTCAGAATATTCATCGGTGTATAAGTGGGTCTCTTCTTTACTTAATCACAAGTAAACGTAATAAGCAATGATCGTGCTTATGCACACGTTTTCAATCAAATTCGAAAGAACCAAACCTACGTGCGATAAAACAAATTTTATGATACTTTTATATTCAAAAGACTATCCATTCGAATTAGTATCATATGTGATGATGATTTCAAAAGTTGTAAAATGGACAAGAAAAGCATGAGCAATCCTTGTCACTTTATATGTTAGTTTCATCATTGGGTAAAAAACAAAATTGTGTCTCTTTATGAAACTTGTCAAGCATAATATATTTCTTCTGCATTGGCTTGTGCTTAAGTACACAACAATCCTTGCAAGATTTAGGAGTAAAAAATAATAAATCACCCATATACTTCGATGGTACAAGCATAGTAAATTTTTCAGAAAGTCCAGTAAATAATTCCCAAACAAAATATATTAATATATGACATCATTTCTTATGAGACTATATCGCAAAAGAAAACATACCTTTAAATTTTTATGAACATCAAATATCAAATTATGGTATTTTCATAAACCTTTATGTGAAAACTCATTTCTTAAGTTTAGAAGTGAACTCGCTATTTGTTCATTGATTGGATTAAATTAATATGTTTCATGTGTTTAATTTTTTTTTAAAGAGTAGATATTATCAAAGAAACATTTCAAATAAATAATAGTTTTACTAAATATAGTTATTTAGAAAAGTTAGACAAAACACATCATTATGCGAAATTAGTAAACTGTAAAGAGATACGTTTTTGTTGGTTATTGGATCACAAAATCGTTCGACCAATTCAAGGAATTATGTTTTTTTACTTTGTCTAAAATTAAAGATTTTATTTTTAAAATAAAGCATTATTATTTTTCAAACATATTATTATACATGAAAATTTTATTTTCAAATACCATTTGAAATTTTTTATTTTGTAATTTAAAAAAAAACAATTATAGTTTAATAAATTTAAATTATATAAAAAATTTCTAAACAAAAATAGGTTTCAGGCAAATTTTCTTGCCAATTAGTCAATTGGTTAAGACCTAAGTGGCCAATCAATTATTGCTCTTGGGCTATTATTAGCTGTGGATATGTTTTGATGAAAACTATATAACTTTCCTTTCTCGAGTGTTTCCCTCTTCATTTCAGCCGAACCTATATTTTATATATTCAAAATCTAAAAACCCTAAAATGGCACATTAAAATGCCCGATTTCAAAATAAAATCAAAGCTCTTTCTTACCTTCATACGTTATTGTATAAGAAGCTACTGAAAAATAGAAGAATGTCACAAATTTCACCTATCTCATGGGACGATCGATAAAATTTTCTTATTTCGCTTCATATTGATTAGATTAGAGGAAAATGTCAAATGTTTAATTATCAGCATCCCATATAACATTGAAAAGATCATCCATCTTTGATTTGTTTTCATGTTCATTACTAGCTAGTTAGATGTAAGTAATTATGCTTATGTGATATTTTTTGAAGTAAAAGGAATGTCTATTCAATTGGGCAATAGAGTTTTAAGTGAAATCATATTTATTACTACTAGTGGCATCAATTTATATGACATAGAAATGAGTGAAAATGAAATTCCATATGATATTTTTCATCAAAACTATGAAGTTTGAGAAACAAATATCTTAAGAGATAAAACTAAATTAGTCGCTTGTGTACTACAACATAGCATAACACCGAAGAAAGTAGCTTTGATCCTTTGCCAAAAAAGGCGACTAATGTTATATTGGGTGGGTTAAGTGTAAATTAGGATAATGTTATTTTACGAAACATTTTAGTCATGTTGCTCGGATTTCTCGCAATAAACATTAGGCCCGCCAGCTAAGGGCCCAACAGAACAAGCCAGTGCTATGTTTCCCCACCAAGGACCGATTCGGCCCAAAACTTATATGTGCATTTCAAATGGTTCTACTCTTGGAGACAGGGGTCCATGTTGCTTTTTGGATTTGGATAGCGGCTCATCAAAGCATCACTATCGACAAAGGCAAGGAGCCTCATGAGAAACTTTGCCTCACCCTATCCAAAGTTGGTTGGGTCGCAACAAGGGAGCCTCACCTATTATTTGCCAATCTGAGTCTCTTGTCTTTCTCGACCTATCTCTCACCTGGTCATCCAACTGGCCCATCCATCTTGCATTTACATAACTTAACAAACTTCTGACAAAAGGCATGGTCGTCCATGCATAAAGAAACAACGTTGACATACTATTACTATGAAAAGATCGACAAAAAACTACACTATTCGTCTAAGAAAAGCGTTACTATGTAGCAGTAACCCTATGCACTTCACAGGCCACATGACAACGACGTTATTTTTCACCAACCAAATTCTACCTCCGTGCCACCCACTAACATAGGAATATCTTGGTACGGCAGCCGATTGGCCCTTATCCGAGCCTTTCTCTCCATATGGTGTCCTAGCTGGCTCGCACTTGAATCATACATTGTCATTGATGACTACAAGGGACCCCTGGATCCAGTGCATCATCAAAGACCTTCATAACTTGATCTCAAAGCTATAAATTTAGATTTTCATGCACTTGTACAAGGATCAAAATTTTCATTATTGCATGTAATATCACTTTAAGTCTTTTGTAAAAAATCTTGTATAATCAATAATACACACACACACACACAATAATAAAATTATTTACCATAGTGGACAAATCTTCATCAAGTTCGAATCACTCTAAACCTTTTGCCATTTATCTTTCTTGCATTATAGCTCATAACCTTTCATTTTACATTTCTTAACTACAAAATCAGTGAATTACCTTTGCCTATACTTACTTCTAACCACGTTTTTAAGGTTAGTTATAAATCTAGTCAACAAGTCACATGATCTCAACTAGGATGTCATAGAAGCTATAATCCTATTGTAATCTTTTGACGTGTGTTTTTTTATATTTCCAAATTACACTTTCAAATTAACAAGTGATATATAAACATTATGAGTTGCTAAACTAAAAATTAGTTGCGTAAAGATGAAAATGCAAGCAAGCTAGATTCTTGCCATATCCTAACTATGTTGAAGGAAAGTTGCGATTCCTCCCATGGCAACACTTTAGAGGAGATGGAAATTTTAAAGGATGGCTATATTCACTCACCTAGATAGGGTCTCTTATCTGAGTATATGGATCGGATCGTACTTTCACAAAACAAATTATTGGATCAAAAAGAGTATATCTTAGAAGATCCAAAGAGTATTATGGAAGAACAATAATGATAAGGTAAAGAGCTAGGATGCATGAAGGGTATGCTAAGGCACCATGTGGTATGAAAAACGATAGATGAAATGGAGTTAGAGCTAGTACACAAGAGAGTAATCCGAGCTTTGTTATTGGTCTGATGGCAATAAAAGCATCTCGCAAGAGGAAAGTAATTGTAGAAAGAATGGTATATAGGGGAACAAAAAAGAGCCCCAGAGATGACTCACAATTCAAGCCCAGGTACGCCAACTATGCCTCATTAACTCATGATATGGAAACCATTTATTTCACTATTACAGATTATGCCTCATACCAAAAGCCTCCTCCTATATGTTTTGGATGAAAAAAGGAGCCCATGTTAATGGGAAGGATTGCAAATTCCATTAATTTAGTGGTCACTCCACCAATGAGTGCTACTACTTAAAAGACGAGATAAAACGGTTAATCCATGAAGGTGTATTATGTAAGACAACGGGTTGAGCAAAGGAACAACGAACATCATAATCCTCCCTCCAGATGTTAATGGGAAAATGACAATAATGTGACCATGATCAACATCAAAATTTATCTATTTATGGCAATTCGCATGTGGCTGGAAGTAGTAGGGGCCTAAACTTAATACAAAAGGGAGCTCACCCCAGCAAGTCAATATATACTAACTCGAGCTTCGAGCCTCGAAATCTTTGAGAGTGGAGGAAGTTGAGGCAAACATAACCTTTTTAGTCAAGGATAAAAGAGGGATAAAAGAGGCATCTGTTACCCTCACCATGATCCCATGGTCATCCTGATCAATGTCGCCATTACCGGGAAACACCGAGTCTTCATTGGTTAGGCATCTTTGTTACCGTCATGTTTAAGAATGTCATCGATCAGATGGAACACAAGTCATGCACTCTTTACGCTCTTCCCATCTATGATTTCAGTGGCATTCGGATCGTTCCTTATACTCAACTTCTTATATAGTCACCTTTGGCGAGGAAACACATGTTGGAATTGGCCCATTTAGAGTGGGTGAAATGAGTAAAATTCAAAAAAAAATTCCCTATTTGGATCTTAATGTGCCCATGTAAATTATTAGTAAGCATTAGATCCAATCCCTATTTTAAAATAATATTTATTTTTATTTTTATTTTTTTTATATATTTATATATATGATGTATAATTAAATATTATATAGTCTAGCACCACTGTCGTAATGGTTAAGTGTTTTGGCTTTGGTCTGTGAGGTCACAGGTTTGAGTCCTACATAACGCATGATTCGAACAACTAAACATTGTTGACCTATAATATGTTATATACTACATAGGACTTGTAGTACAACTACGTACTACCATCTGATTACCCAATTTCAAAAGAAAAGAAAATTATATATTATATATATAAACACTTGTATAATATAATAACATGATGACTATAAGCATGTGTATACATACATATAGATATTGGGATTTATATCTATTGTATATACATATATTACTTATATATACAAATACATACATACATGCATGCATGCATATATATATATATATATATATATATATATATATATATCTATGTGTGTGTGTGTGTGAAAATTTCATATACACATCAAGGATATATATATATATATGCCTAAGTATATATATATATATATATATTTAAATATATTAAGATATCTGTATATGGTTATATACATATATTTTTTGAACCATATATATATATGGTTTAGACATACATATGTATATATGTAGTATATCATAATATGAATACAAAATACATTAATATACATATATAAATATATAATATTTCAAAAATTATTTATAAATTTAAATTCATTTCATTGGCTTAATAAACCATGCAAACTATCTTAATTATAAGCTAAATTAGCTTTGGTCAAAATATCTATTATTTCAGTACGTTTAAATATTTCAAATACTATGTATATATAATAAAACTCAAAGTATTAAATTTAAATATTCATAAATTGTGACTAAGTAAAAATATATTAATTTTCTAAATTTATCATCATTTTTTCGGCCCGAATATTTTGAGAGAACATAATTATATTTTGTTAAATATATATGCTTTATATTATAATATGTGTGTTTCTATGTAAATAGTTAGCCAAATATTTTTTAATAAAAGGTCGAGAGCATGATGTTTTTAAGGGTCCAACTATTTGGAAACCAAATAAAACAGAATTAGTGATGCAATTTAGATCTGGATTGTTGGATTCTATAGTGCAACGACCCACCTTTTTTGGACAGTTCAAATCGACAATAAACCATACATGTCAGACTCAAACCATTCAAAAAGGAGGATCGTTAAAGTGGTAAATAAGAAAATAAAAGGAAAAAACATAGAATCTTGCAGCAGAACAAAAAAATGTAATAATCAAATAAAAAGTTCATGAAGCTGTTTTACAAATAACATTTGAATACACTTTTACGATTCAAATCAGAGTTATACATACATCAGAAATAAACAAATAATGCAGCAGAACACAGAATGCAGTGGAATAATAAATAGCAATAATATACTGAATTTTCATCTTCGTCCTCCAAAAATAGTCTTCAATACATTGAAAAGCTCAGACTGACCCAAGTGTAATGAAAAGACAAAACACTCGAGTCAGAACTAAAAGATCTTACGTAATTCTGATCAAAATAAGTAAAATAGAAATATTAGTGTAATAGTTTCATAGATGTTATAGGATTTTCATCTCCTATCAAGCGTACAATGTGAATATAATTATCTAAAGGGTTTCAAATAATCCGAAATATCAATCTTAATCATCTAAAACCAATCCAAAGTTTGAATTAACTTAAACCCTTCAAATAATTCAATTCTAAAGAAAAATCCAAATTCAAAAAATTATATGGGTATAGGGTATATGTCATTTCAACCAGTATCAAAATCAACATTTTCAAATCGATGAAAACCACTCGGGTTTATCATTCGACCCATAATTATTTTCTCCTAATCTATAAGATCGTTCGGGTATGTATCATTTCAACACATAGGATTAACAGAGATACCGATATAAATAAAATCCACTCATCCAAAATGTCAACCAATAACATCCATCCCATCACCCAAATATCAACAATTGAACATATACCACAATCATCATTGAAATTAACCAATAACTACCAACAATTTACTGGTTATCATTAACAGGTATTTAACTGGCAATTTAAATTTGAATATTAAATTAAATGGCAATTAAAATCAATAAAAGTCAGATTTAACTGGAATGATAATTTAAAATATACTAAACAGCAACCAATTAATTTCTAATCACATTATAAATTCAATTTAACTGACATAAGAAAATATAATAGTTGTGAGTGTTTGCTCACATTCCGTGGCTACGAAGGTGATGATAAAAATGGAGCAATACGGAGATTCCTAGCAAAGATCCAAATGTAAAGCAAATCCAACAAAGCTTAGATATGAACACGAATCAATAAACAAGTTTCAACTACTTCCAACTTTCAAACAACATAAGATCCAGACTACGGACAAACCCAAAACTAGGTCAACTTTAAGAAAATATTCGGACCAAAGTATTACCGAATCTGTAAAATTGACTAACAAGGAAGTTGTTGATAATTCCTTTCTCTTGACTTTCAAAAAAGAATCACTCAAAAAGCTTAAGTCTTGAGGAAATTATGGTCAAAATAAATAGAGGTGTTTTCTGAGTTGAAAATCTAAGTTCAAAAATACTTCGAAAAGATTTGAGTTTTTGGCATAGCATATTAGGGATTTTGAAGAATTGATCTAAAATAAAATTGAATCCACTGGAAAAATAATTGGTTTGAAAAAAAGAATCACAAAATTTGGTTCATTTTGAAGGAGATATGATTGATACACTATGGGGTATTTTCAGCCAAAACTGGACCCGAGGAAGGACTTGAAAAATGGAGTTTTTTTTATATATAAATATTTGGAATGGGAATAAGGGTTTAAAAACAAAGTTGTTGCTATTGAAATTATATAGGGTTTAAAAAAAAAATTGATTTGGAGTACTTTAGTGGAATATAGAAGCCATGGAAATAAGGGGAAGAAAGAGGGAAAATAGGGAAGGGGAAAAGAATGGAAAAATTAGAAAGAAGAGAGAGAAAGCGGAAGGAGATGGCCTTGGAGATGGTGGAGAGGGTGACGGCTATACGGGAGGAAGGAAGGGTTGAAGGAGAGGAGGAAAGGAGTTTGGGTTTGTGAGGTTTTTTGGAGTTTTAGGATTTCTTTGTAGATTTTGAGAAGGAAGAAGAAGTGCGAAGAGAAAGTTTCTTAGGAGAAAAATTATATACGTAAATGTTATCAAATAAGAAACATATAGTCGTAGGCAACGTAATGGTCACATGGCTGACTAGAGTCTCTTGGTTAACCAAGGCCCATTAGACCAAACAAACTCAATATGCCTTAGCCAAATAAAACACAACTAAACACTACAAATTCATGTTAATTTTTCACAGTAATTCAAATTTTTAGAGCAATAGGAATTTGATTTTGACGAAACGAAAAGTGGAGGCAGATTAGAATTCAGTCTAGTATCATATAAAAAGAAAAAATTAAAAATTAAAAAAAAATTATTCAACCAATAGTCAAACCTTGCCTAAGTTTGACCAAAATTTGAAATTTCACAATTTTTTTATTTTATTAAATTTGGTCAAATAAAACACACAACATCACAAATTCAATTTTTTTATTTAATTTTTATTTAAATTCAAAATACTGCCATTTTAAAGTTGTTAAAAGTTACGGATCGTTACACTTCATCTTAATTAAAATATGTGATACTAATTAATGCAATATTAATTTGTTTCCCTTTATCATATTTAAAAGGTTAAATGCCTTTAACTACGCATCCAACTCTCATCCAATTACATTCAAACATATGTTATCATTCTTATTATTCAATCAACAATACTCTATGAATTATATTAATATAAGTTTACATTTTATTACATTCATTATTTTACCATTAACATCTTTTACCATATTAACTTTAATAATTAATTACACAAATTTTCATTGGTTTCTAAATTAATTCCAAACATATTAAATAATGAGATGATAAATGAACAATTGTTACCTTTAAGTAATTTAATCATATTTATAAGTTGATTATCTACAACAAATGTTATGACTACTTACACCTCACTGATTATATTCAATTTCAATTAACAATATAAAATTCCAACATTCAATTGCCTTAATTCCATTAATTACCCATTTAATATTCAAACAGACAAATTAATGAGAAGGTAATTACAACCATGGTTTATAATAATATTTCATATCCATTATCTTATCATTTACAACCAAGGGTTATAATAAAATGATTTTATATTCTATATTAACATATTCTAATCAATTACATACAATCTCATCATTAAATGCATCATTTAATTTATTTCATTATTTATAATTATAACTAAATAACCTTACAATCTATTTCAGTTGATTGAAATTACATTAAATAGTTATCAATAGCGTTCAAACAACATCACTGATTTCATATTCAACATTAGTCAATTCTAATTGATCACATATAATTTCAACATTCAATGTATTTTTCTGTTTATAGTTTATAACCAATTATAACTTTACAATCACTTCAATTAATTGGAATTACATTAAAATAGTTAGCAATTACCTTAAATTAACATTACTAATATTACATTCTACTTATTTTGTTATAAAATTACAAATCTAGTTTTTTTTCTTCAATATTAAATTCTAAAATCTTATTTAATTAATATTATATTTATTGGAAAAATATGGGTCGTTACACTCCACTCAAAACTTTTTGTCCTTGAAAAGGGAAAAGGAGGGATTAAGGAATAAATATATTTCATTCAAAGTATTCAATTTATAAACAATTAATTTACATAATTAAGTATATTAAATAAAATATGCTAATTAATAACAACTAAATCTTCATATTCAAGTTAACTAAAGTTTGAAAATATTTTCACTTTTTACAAATTTTCTAAGTGAAAAATTCATGAAAAATTTCGGCAGGTTCTCCTTTGTACGGAGAGGTTCGGAAAATAATAATTGTAACGACCTATAATTTTCGATAATTAAAAATAAATAATTTAATAAGATTTTGTGAGTTAAGAATGGGAGAAATAAAAATTTGCGAGTTATTAATGAAATAATAACTAGAATGAAAGGTAATAATGTCAATTCAGTTCAATTATTAATGAAAATTCAATTAATTGAAATGATTTAAATGTTATGGTTAGTTATAAATTGAATATAAGAAAACAAATGTAAATATTAAATTAATTAATGAAATAGTATATAATTTATGGTAATTGAATAAAATCAGTATTATGTAGTAATTATAACATTTGGTTGTAAATAATAAACTTACAAATATGATTAAATATAGGAACGGTGACAATTGTTATTTGTTACCAATTCATTTTATCTATTGCAATTGAATGTCATTAAATGTTACATTAATGTGAGTTAAGACAATAACCGTAAATTGTGAATGCAATAAAAGGAATATAAATGTTAATTATATTCATAATGTAATAATTGGTTCAATAAAAGAGTGAAGTCAATATAAATAAATTATTTGGGATTTTAAATTATAATTAATGTGTGAAATTGACAAAATTCAATATAATGGAAATATAGAAGTTAATACAAATAAAGATAGAGATTGGAGAATATTAATGTAATGAAAGATAAACAAATGTTAACTATGTTATTAGAGTAATAATTGATTAAATATGAAGATTGAAATCAAATTTAATCAATTTATTGGGATTAAATTATAATTAATTGGATTTAACCACAGTTGAAATTGAACACTGTAATTAGTGTGATAACTAACACTGAATTGTTATATAAACTTGTATTAGGTCATTGTAAATGTCTAAGTGATTTAAAATTATGAAATTTGTTAACTATCAAATTTGAATGAAAAAGTGATTAATTAATTTAATATTAATTTATTTAATTAAGATGAAAATAGCCATTTTGGCCATTGTCTCGTATTTTGATAAAACTAGTTTCACTGGATCCGTAACAGTGAATTATAATAGGAATTCAAGTTTCGTAGCGATCAGACTTGTCGTTTAATCGTACGGACTCGAAACGCGTAGAAATCAATTTAATTAAATCCAATTGAAATCAATTTGAAATAAGATTATTTTAAGCTAACTTCTTTATAAGATGGAATAATGACTTGAAACCCGTTCCATTGAGTTTAGAAATATTGAAAACATCTATTTTGATATATGGGATTACCCATTTTCGTTTCGGGGACGAAATAGGCTTTTCGGGTCATTTATCGTTCCAATCCAAATCGATCTGGCCCATTCATTCCTATTTCTGACTTGCCTTTAAATAGCTTGTTATAAACCCTAATTGTATATGATTTCTCATCACTATACGTACAATTTTATCTGCCTATTCCTTTCTTCCAATGGGAGAAACAAATGACAAGTTACAAACCCTACAATCCAATTTCAAATTCAATTCAAAAATCAAACTCCTTCAAACCCTATCAAATTATATACCGTTTCGAAGCTCTCGATGAATGCAATCCACTGCAATAATTTGTTTTCCAATTCGAATAATTGTTTGTCCAGAAATCGAGATTGAACCTTGGCCTTCTATATGGAGTTTTGACAATCCAATGATGGATCGTCGTCCGATTGACGATCGGGAAGTGGCGATGGGAAGCTGACGTCGAGCAGCACCCATCGGTACCATTCGCTCGTCCCCAGGTGGTCGGAAATCGCCATGATTGGGCGAAAAAGGCGTTCGAAAGCGTTAGTCCTAGGAGGAGTCGTGCGTCTCGTTGTAGGCTTGTGGGGTCGGCTCAGGGAGGGAAGCACGGTGATGGGTTCTGATTGGCGTGGTTGGCCTCGTCGTCGGCATGAAAATGACGTATGGGGTGGCGGCTTTAGGTTAGGCCGAGCTCTTGGGGTAGGGTTTCGAAAGCGGTCACCTGACAACGTGTTGACATGGCGTGAGTGAGGTAGTTTACTTATTTTATTTTCATTTAAATCTGTATTTCCAAATGTTCTAATCATCATATCCTTTTCATACGAACTCGGATTTGGACGCGGTTTCTTCCATTGGGATGGCATCAAAATTCCGGACATTTTGACGCTGGTTTGGATGAATTCTGAGACTGTTGAATTTTGGGCCTATTTTGGATTTCCAATAGATTTGAAATCAAAAGTGAGTGTTTTAACCCACTCACAATTACGAAACTACCTTATGTTAGTTAAATTAATTTATGACGTGACTAGAAATTAATTTGTTAATGTTTGGTGTGTTTAAATTGTCATTCTAGTTAAATTTGACTTTTATTGCATTTAATTATCGTTTAGTATAAATATTGAATTTAAACCCTAAATTTAATACCTGTTATTTATCATCAGTTATCTATTGATGTTTATTGATTGATTTGGGTGATGATTGTGATGTATGTTTGCTGGTTGATATTGGATGACTGGATGTTGTATTTTATATTGTTATAACACTGCATGTTCCCTATGGGTTGAAATGATATATACCCGAATGACCTGTAGATTAGGGAAAAATCGTTATGGGTTGAAATGATAGATTCGAGCGATTTTGTGGATTTTATTTAGTTTGGGATTGTGGTTTGAAATGATATATAACCGAATTTTTTTAAATTGCGGATTGAAATGATAAATATCCATATCACTTGACCCTAGGGTAGAAAATTATATACGGACACCCGATTGGTTAAATTAAATGATTTCTGAATCTTTGAAATTTTGAATTCAGTTAACTAGTATTTTGAAAAAGAAATTGATTTATATAAATTGAATTATTTTCGTTAATCCAAGTGTAAATGCTGAAATAGGAATTGATTTTAATGAATTGTTTAAAGGATTTAAATTGAAATTTCAAAGTTGAAGTGTCAAATATAAATGAATTTATTGGAATTGAGTTACTGAAAATGTTTGGATATTAAAATCCAATTAAACTAATTTAAACTATTTTAATTAAATTAACTATTTTAATCAATTTAAACTATTTTAATTTTTATTAATCTATTACAATCTATTTAATCCAAATTAACCCATTTTACATTTTTAAACAAGTTAAATTTATTTAATCTATTTTAAACCCATTTAATATAATTGAAATCTATTTAATCTATTTGAAATCTACTTAATATAATCTAAATCTAATTAATCTATATTTAATGTAGTTAAAACATTTTTAAACTAATTAAATCAAATTGAAATCTAATTAAACTATTTTTACTATTTAAACTATTTTAAACTATAAAAACTATTTATAGTTACCTAAACTATTTTCTTAAATTTCAGACTATGTAAAATTGAAGTATTTATATTTAAATCCTTAATGATGGTACAACCTAAGTTGGAATTTGGAATTGATACTTTTTTGAAATGACATGTTTGAGTGAATACGATGATTTTGAAATGAGAAATTAATTAACATAATTTATCGAAGATTTCAAAGTGAATATGATTCGGAAGTGAATATGATTTTGAAAGTGAATATAGTTTGAAAGGTGAACATGATTTTGAAAGAGGTATGATTTGAAATTAAATATGATATTTTGATACAAATAGTGAATTGACTTTTTAAAACGTAAAAAACCATCCGTTGTGAAATAAACGTTTGGTTGTTAGAGAGACCGGGATCGGATATTGCCATACTCCGTGAAAATACCGAAAATCACTTTAACAACTGTGTACGTGGTGGATATTCCAGAAATGAAGTAGGATGGTTTGGCGAACGATTTTTGTATAAGGTATGACGTGACCCTGACTCCCGTGAGTCAGCTTAGATGTGACTAAAACATGAGCTATACCTAGGTCAAGTGAGGTCATTCCTCTGATCGGACATGATTCTTTGATAGCATATTATGACTTTGTGATGATTTGGTGGCCTCCCCTTGATCTTGATTATGGGAGTGTGTTCCTAGGTGGGCGGTAGTAGCTGCTATGCGTTACCACCATCCCAAACCTACAATTGGTAAATCTACCCTGGCATTGTCTCGAGTGCCGTGTTCACATGCTCAAGAGCGCCTTTTACGAGTTTGTTTTGTACCATACCTATGGGATGTCCTATGGGTTAATGTAACGATCCGGTTTTTCGATGCTCGAAATCCGACATCAATACGTCCACTGTATCAAATGCCGACCAATCGAATGCCGGAAAACCAAACCATTAGGGTTAAAGAAGAAGGAGGTAGAAGAAGAAATAGATAACAACATCAGAATCTTACTAATGCAGCGGCACATTATATAATAGATAAATGACTAATCTTAAAACAAAAAGAATTATATTTGTTTATACATTACATCATCAGAGTACAATAAAATCTATAGCACCCAACTAGACAATTATATTAACTTGTCCTCACAAAACTTGACAACACAGTGGAATATACATCAAGTACGTAAGCTACGTCTCGCCATCCATCTCGACTCCTGAGTTCCATAGCCAACCATTCAAAATCTATGCTCTACAAAACTCGGTCTGACCCAAGCATTATAGTTAAATAACACCCGAGTCAGTTTGGAAAACCAACGTGAGAAAACACACTGAATTGGATTATTAAAGTTTTCAAAATCCTTCGAAATCAAAGGTATCTCGTAAGACCACGCCATAGATAAACATGTCGGGTTTTTACCCTACGATAACCAAAACATTTCTTATAAAATCCTTTGATATTATAATAGTGTCTATATACAAATACTTATTCAAATAGCCGAAATTGTTACCATTATTAAATTCCAGCAATACTAGGTTCTACAATCAAAACTGTAAAGGTACGTAGGGAGAATGGACTTCCAACTAATGACTAGGCACTGGGCTACCACCTGTCACGGTACCTGGTCTAGATCAGCATACCGGGGATCCACCCTGATCCCCCTGTAACACAAGACCGGAGCTACCCCTTACTGGATAGTCCAATAAGATCACCCCGCGGTTGGGATCAACAACCGCCCACACAGCCGAAATAAAAGGGATCTCTAGACAGGGATGACCTTACCCTAATTGGGTGCTACCCACTTAGCCATGCTGCATAACCTCTGATTTTCAGTCATTCCCGATTGATGAGGTTCGAGGCTCAGCGTTACCTTTTTTTACAACATTTCACTTAGAATGCTCACCGTCCTCCTGAGGATGTTCTAAAAGCATTCATCCATACAAGTTCGTTCCAGGTTCGAACGAAACCGAAGGCACTATTCCTACTAAATCCATTTTGGAATCATCCTCAGGATTTGTAGTGATTAGCTCTTGCACTTCACTGCTCTATCTTCGACTCCCAGCTCTTGTCTTCCTCACGAAAATGTTCAAACAGGATCGCAGTGGTTTTCGGGAAATTAATCCCGATCCCGGACTCTTCGAAACGGTCAGCGCATTGGCCAATATTGTAGTCGGTTATTTAACTATCAAATAACATTCACAAACAATCATCAGACCTTAAATAATTTTCCCAAATTATTTGTTTCAAATATCTTCGTAAGATATTTTCTACACTTCAACCCTTGATAACAATTTTCAATTCACTTTTCTCTCGCGGGATAAATTTCCAAATATTGTTTATTCCCATTGAAAATCACCAAGTCTAAATACTGTAGATTTTAAAATAATTCAAATTACTTTATCCAAAAATATATACTTTAAAACATTGAAAATAAAAACTATTTATAATACTTTATTTAAAATACTAACTATGAAATTTCCTAAAAATTCTCAAGTAAAACATAAGCCAAACAAATTTTAAAAATAAAAATAAAGATTATGAAATTCTGTAAAAGCTTTCAAATAAAAAATTTAGCCTAACTATCTTTAAAATAAAACTACTTTATAAAATATAAATATTAATAATTATCCTTTTAAATCATAATAACAATTAACCTTTCAAAATAATTACTGCTATAACTAATTTAATAAATATTTCCCTTTAAAATTTTAAATAACTTAAATAATAATTTCTCCAAAACATGTTTTAAAACAACTTCAAAACTTTTAACTTATACTTAAAAATTTGCTTTGAAAACGTACTTGACTTTTCAGGAAAATACACTTTTCTTTCACACCTTTAAAAATAAACCACTTTTTATTTTTAAAACAAATTACCCATTCCTTTTATAAATTCCCATCCTGAATTTACACTTCCAAATTATCCTCTAATAAATATTTCACTTTGTTTATAAACCCCATTTGTAAATTTCATAATCTCATTCTCCTTTAATCCCAGTTCCAAACACTTAATCAGTTTCAAATTGATTTCAAAAATAACTCATTTTGAAATCAATCCCTTTACTTTCCAAATTCATTTTAAAACCCATTAATTGCATATTTGCTTCGATATTTATGATTTAAAATCTTATTTTAAACTAAAATATCCACTTCATGTTTTATTCAAAATTCTATCCTTTTATTTCTTTCCAAACATTTTAAATCTTAAATTTTGGAAATCAAATCCTTTAAAATTTTAGACAATATTATTTAAGTCCCCAAAACTCTTTTATTTCCATTTATTTAAAATCTCTATCTTTATTTCCATACTCCGAATTTATTTAATAGAACTCAAAAATCAAACTTTTATATTTTCTCAAATTCATTCTTTAACTACCCAAATTCACTATATTATTTTACTTAAAAATTTTCCTTTTTATTTCCTTTAAAAATCCAAGCTTTATTTTTTTTAAATACCAATATATATATTCAACCAAGCCATAGCATTCAATAATTTCAATTCCCAATATAAACAATATATTTATCACAGATTATCACATAAATCACATCACTGAATATCAAATAATTCCAACGTTTTGAGGAATCCAGTTGGATCCCTCCAACCTGTTTCCCTGCATCCACAGATGTTAGCACAACAATTAAAATACCAATCCCACTTCAAGGCGGAATATCGCGGTTTAAAGGGTCTTCCCCTATTATGCAGGGAGCATAGGGTCTCGTCCGCTATATAATGCGGGAAATCAATCACTCCAATATATATATATATACACTACTATATATAATATACCACATCCAACTGATATTAAATTATCAATCCAAACAAACAAACAATAATTTAAATTTAACTATTTAAATTTAAAAGGTATCCAAATGAGTGAGATTAACTCACCTTTGATTTTTTACTTGTAATCCGATCCAAACTAGCTTGTTTCTTCCTGATTTTAGACCTTGTAAATCATTATACGGTTTTATTAGTATTTGAAGAAATCGAATGATCAATTTCCATTTAATAAATTTAATTAACCCGTAATTTTATTTAAACTAATATATCTCGAAATAAATAAATACATTTTGAGTTACAAAAATAATTAATTAAGTTAATCACCCTAATACACTATTTTTAAAATAAATAAGCAAATTTAAAATGTATAATTATATATTTATTTTCCCTTTTGAAACTATATATATATACACTCATAAAAAAATAAAAATCTAATTTATATAAACTGAAACATTAAAAATTCCTTCCTTTCCTAAAACTTTATATGTAAAAATCTTTCCCAATCTGTACATATAAAACAGAAATCAACATCTTCTGGAAATATATGTGATATTAAAATAAACTAAATTATAGATTCAATATTTACAAATTTAGTTTAATTGAAAAGGATCGAGAATGCCTCACTGTCTCAAATACCCGTGCTCGAGCTTTAAGCCTTCCTCATGCCGCCGCCAAACTTCGACCAGACCACCTCAGGTAAGCTTCACCACTCGATTGCGAGCCTCCAGAACACATCGCCCCCCTCATGCTCGCGCTTGCCATGCAAGCTTTTCATTACGACTCGAGGCGCCACCTCAATAGTCGCGACCCAGCCCACTCGAATATACACCTTGCGATGAGGCACTTGCCTAAAGCCCTCGAGCTTAAGCTCGAACATGAAAAGGTCATCACGTTCGACTAGGAGATATCGAATGATCTTAGAGGAGCGGCCATGAGAGGAGTTAGGCTCGCGATTTCCCTCATTTTTTTTCGTGGATCTCAATTTGATTTGTTTTCCAAAAACAGGATTCTCGGCTATACAAGTATTATGTTGTTATTAAAAAAAGACATGAAACTACATGTGTTAGGGAAAGTAGGAGACGTGTAAAAAAAGATACGTGTCTTCAAAGGCCTGGTATAGTATTAAATGCAAAAATATTATATTTAAATTCAAATTCAAATTTAAATCGTCCGGAACTTGTAGCTTAAAATCTTTACATCCTATCAAGTCATGCCGCCAGGTGTTCATAATGTTATACCCATATTCCAAACGCAATGGAAAAGGTTTCGAGTCCTAATTTGATCGTATGGAGAAGATAGCTTTTGGGACCCAGTTATATTAAATTTTCGATATAGATTGCATCGCGTTTATATATCGTACGGCCAAACGATCACTCCAAAAACTACGAAAATTGTAATTCGATAATAATACACTATTATGGATCTAATGAATCTAGTTTCGTCGAATTCCGAGACTGTGCCTCAGAAGGCTATTTTTAAATATCGTTTTGAACGATATAATTTCAAAACTTAACAAAACATTTCCAGATTCAAGTTTAACACTTTTACTATCTATAATACTATCAATATAAATTTTACAAGCCTTTAAATTATTTTTAACAAGCTTAAAATTTCATATTCAACCATTTACCCAATTTTCAATTATTTAATTAAACACTTAAATCACTCACTAATAGTGGTATTTGAAATTCAAGTTAGAATCTAACTTTTAAATATTTAAAATCAACTAAATATTCCAATTTCAAATGTCTAAAATCCTGGGTCGTCACATTCCTCCCCCCTTAAAAGAATTTCGTCCCCGAAATTACTAATTTAGAGGAGTGTCCCACAACCCGTTAATTTTTCCTTCCCAAAATCAGCAGTTTTAACACACCCAAACAATCTTTTATTAAAGACACTATCGCACTTACTAACTTCCTAAACTCATCCATAATTTCCAAACAATATTATTTTCTCAACAATTCAAATTCAAATTTAAATCCAAATTTTAAATTATCCAAATTCCTTAAAAAATTTCCAACTCTTTAAATTTTCAAAAAATTTCGCCAGCGTCTACTTTGCGCGGCTAGCTCGGTAGAACTACAAAATGCCAAGTGGAATGATCAGAAAATCACCAAATTTCATACAGAAATTTAAATACGTATGTAACGACCCGTAAATTTCGTGGATTTAATTTGATTAAATTAATAAGTTTTGTAATTAAATCTAGAAGAAAAAGAAAAAAAAAACTTTATAACAAATATTGAAATAAACACCAAATTAAACTTTATAAATGGTGACTTAAAACCTATTTACTAGAAATTTGAATAAATTTCAATAAATGAAATGGAGTATGTATTATACCTGGATATAAGATTCATTTAAAGGAAATTTATTTATAGGTTAATGTAAATTAAGGAAATATTATAATAAATGATAATTCCATTCGTACTTGTAAGCTGTTACTATAAGTTGCGTGTTGAAAAGGGTTGATTGAATTGAAATTTATAGTTAATTTAGATGAAAATATTAAAGGTTTACAATAACAAGAAATTTAGGTAGTAAGTTTTGAGCAAGTTGATAAGTAGTAACCAAAATAAGGGGATAGCATTAATAAATTAAGTTGAAACAAATAGGATATAGAGAAATAAATGTAAGGATTTAATATATAAATTAATGTTGGTTTATGATAACGTTACTTGGTGATTAATTTTAGAGTAACGGAAGTGTGAACGTAAAATAATAAATGCATAGATTTATGTTAGGACATAATTTGTGGATTTGGGAATTTAAATCCAAAGATTTATTAATTGAGGAAATAATACGTATTTAATTTCAACTTGATAAAATCAATGCAAATTTAGAAATAAAAATTAAATTGTAAGTTGGTAATTTAGGATGAATGTGAGTAAAATTGGGCAGGTGAGATAATTGTAAAGTTTTACCCATTCATATAATTTATTTAAATAAAAATAAATCAATGGCAACATCGTTTTAATGATAGTCGTAAGTAAACTTGAATGCTAAAGGGTAACAATCGTTGTAGGTTAACCGTTTATTTAGTATATTAAGTCAAGACTGGCAATCGATTGAAATAAATCTAAATTTATTTTTTTGTTTTGTTAATAAAGGGGAATTTTTAGGAGATGAAGCATGCATGGGAAATGCATTATAATTTAATGTTTTGTTTACCCATTTAATGTATTTACCGAATAGCAAAATTTTAAAATCAATAAACGAAATTTATTGATGTTTCAACTTTAATTAATAACAATTAATGTGGAATCAATTACAGTAAATTGATTAAAATTGCTGCAGTTAGGGTAGATTTGTTTCGGAATTTAAGATAGTTATTTTATAAGTTGAAATTTATGATAAGCCTATTTGCTTTATGAAACCTCATTGATTTAAAAAGTAAAGAGGCAAGATTTATTAATTTGATTAAGTGCAGAGTTCAATAAATGAATTTATTGCAACTAAATGAAATTCAATATTTAATATTTCGTAAATTGAAACTTGATGGAATAAGAACACTAGTATAATAAAAAGAAAGACAAATATTAACTATGATTTTTGAAAGGATTAAATAGATAATGGAAGAATTGAAATCAGGTAAAGAAATAATTATAAATAACTGGATTTATTAAATTGAATGTTAAATACTATAATTTGTGAATTTATTTACTTTACCTTGATATGAGATTTGGTTTAAAGGATTTTTAAATTTCTTAAGTAATACAAGGTGATAAATTTATGAATTATAAAAATTGAATTTCAAATAACGATTTAACCAATTAATTATCAATTTATTTAATTTATATAAAATTAGCCATTTTGGCCACTGACTCGGATTTCGACGAAACCAGTTTCATCGGATCCGTAACAATAAATTATTGTAGGGTTTCAAGTTTCGTAGCGATCGGACTTATCGTTTGATCGTACGAATGCGAAACGCCTTGAAATCGATAAATTGAAACAATTTGGAAATATTGATTTCAGCATAACTTTTTCATACGATCGAATTTGGACATGAAACTTTTTCCATCGCACTCAGAATATTTTAAAACACCTATTGTGATATATGGTTTGATCCAATTTCGTTCCGGAGTCGAAACTGGCTTTTTGGGCCAATTGTCGTTTAGCACGTTAGTTTATCGGATCCATATACTCTATTTCTAACCTACCTATATAAACCCAGTTATAAACCCTAGACTCCATCTATTTTCATTTGTTTGTGCATTCATTTTCTCAGCTCCTCCTCTTCCCAATGGCTGCAAACCAAACCCTAGATCAAATTACAATTTCAAAATCAAAAGTCAAAATTCAAAGTCTCCGGAAAAAATTCTAGATATATGTTGAAGTTCTAAATAAGCATAATCTTCTACTGGAATTCATTTTTCAATCCGATTCACTGTTTGTCCGGAATTTCCAAATCAACTCAGACCGTTCATATTAGGGTTTCAATTGTTTGACGGTAGATCTTCGTCTAGACGTCGATCGGGGTGCGCCATTGCGTCGAGCTCATCGAGTAGAAGACATCCATCCTATTCATCTGTCTTTGTGGTCAGAGATTTTCGCCAGAATGGGCCCCAAAGTCGGTGGCGGCAGCCACCACCGGGGGCAGTAGAGAGCCGCGCGAGTTGGCAGGGGGTCGGCTTGAGGTGTGCAGCATAGTGGTGGGTTTAGATTAACGTAGTTGTGCACGTAGGCGGCGCGACAATTGATTTGTGGTGGCGGCTCTAGGGTTCTGGAGGTGAATAGGAAGAGAAGCAAACGTGTTTTCATGTAAAGGAGATCACGTGCGTGCGTGTTGAATTCAACGTGAGTTGCTTTTTTTTTTTTTTTAAATTTCAGTCGTTTTAAACTCGTATAACTTTCAAATACGATATCTGATTTACGTGCCATTTTTTTGTTAGGATCGTAATAAAATTCCAGACGCTTTGACGCTGGATTGGACAGATTCTGAGACCGTCGAATTTTTGGGTTTAAATCGGATTTAAATTCGATTTAAATTCAAAAGGTGAGTTTTTTAACCCACTCCCAATTTCTAAAATTTCCTATGTCTCTTAAATTGACTTTAGATATGAGTAGAAATTTATTTATGACTGTTTGGCATGTTTTATTCATCATCTCTGTTAAATCGCATTTATTTGATTTAACTATTAATTTATTTATTATTGCATATAAATTTACAGTTAAAATTTATTTAATGTGCATATAAACTTCCAGTTTAACAGTTATTAATTTATTATTGGATATAAATTGTTAGTTAATAACTATCATTTATTACCTGTTATATTTTATATGCTATATATATTGATGTTTGTTTAAATTGATGATGATTGAAATAAATTGGTTGATGATTGATATTGGGTGAATGGATGATGTGTTCTATTTTATATAATCTGCAAGTTATCATGCATTTTCATTTCATTCGGGATTGCGGTTTGAAATGATATACAACCGCATTTTTTTTAAATTGCGGATTGAAATGATAAATATCCGTATCACTTGACCATAGGATAGAAAATTTTATACAGGCACCGCGGTATATATATATAAAATTATTTTTGAAATGATTTTTTGGTTTGGATATGATACGGTTTAATAAATATTAAATATGGATATGATATAAATATATTTTATATATACATATATAGTTAAATTGTTGAATTTAAGCTATGCATAAATCTGTTAAATAAAAATGAATAAGTTGAAAAAGGGCATTTAATAATTTATATTAGATGATTAAGTATAGATTTAAGATCTTTTGTGTGTGTGTATGTCTATATATATATATATATAGAGTTTTAATTGATTCAAATCAATTAAGATTGAAAGATAATTTGGAAATTTAATTGGAATTGAGCTTATTTGAAATTTTAACTCCATAAGTTGAGGTTAACTTATTAAAATTGGAAATTTAAGGTATGATATTTATAACTGGATTTAATGAATAATTCTAGTATAAATAAATGGAAGGAAATAATTAGTGTTAATAAATTTAGTTTACTTTAAATGGTTATGGATTTATCATGTAAACCTTTCAAACTAAATAATAGGAAAATGAATTGTTGATTTGAAATTTCCAACCTTAGTTTTGAAATTCATCAAAGTTTGAGAATATTGAAATCGAAGTGTTTTATTCAAACTGAAAGTGAATCTAAAAGGTATGGGTTTAGACTGAATTTAAAGTGAATAAAAATTTGTGAAGGTGTGGAAATTATTTACTTTTAAAGTAATTTTAAACTCAACTATTTTATTTTATATACCGTTGAATATCCAAACCATTCAAGTTTTAGAAGTTATGGTTTTAAAGCTATGAATTTTGCAGTATTATGTTTTGAAAGTTATAATTCAAATGTCCAGTTTCCCGATATTAATTTTTTTTAAAAGCAGTATGATTTTGGAAAGGAAATATATTTGAAATAAAATGATATTATTGATTTGGGTTTTATAAAAATAATATCAAAATGAATTATTTTGGAAATGGAAATGATATCGTATTTATGGGTTTTGAAATGGATAATTATATTCTGGTTTTAAAGTATAAACTATTTTTAAAGACCGAGGTGTTATAATAACGTTTGGTTGTTGAAGAGACCGGGATCGGAAGTTGTCATACTCTCTGCCAACTCCGAAAACCACTTTAACAACCGTGTACGCAGTGCAGAATCCAGAATGAAGTAGGTTGGTGGCAGCGTTTCCTATAAGGTAAATACGTGGGCCCAACTCCCGTGAGTTGGCATAAGGTGGCTAAAACAGGAGCGATTGACGGGTTAATAAGGTAGCACCTTTGATCGGACACATCCCTTCGTTATTATACTTTGACTTTTGGATTGATTTGGTGGCCACTTTTGATTTTATTTGGGGGTGTGGCTCGAGGTGGGCGGTAGCTGCGCGCTACGCGTTACCACCGACCCGGAAGCGTAATTGGTATATCTACCCTGGCATTGCCTAGTTGTGCCGTGTCACCTACCCTATCGCGCCTTGTACGAGTTTGGATTTCTCCCGTAGCCCGTGTGGTATCCTCTGGTGGCTTCCCGATCAGGAGGGACTATGATATTGGATGGACTATTGGGACTATTATTGTGTTAAGGGGAATATTGGGTCACTCCTTAACGCTATTTAAAAGTAAGTTTATTTTACAATTAGACACTATTATAATAACGCAATATACTACATAGTAAATAGTTTAACGGATCCTTAGGAGATGTAAATCCCGAGCATCTCTTGAGTTACTGCACTCATATTTATTTCTGTTAATTTAACTCACATAAGATCTTTTAGTTCCGACTCGAGTGTTTTGTCTTTTCAATTCGCTCGGGTCAGTCCGAGCGTTTCAGGATTTGAAGACTTAGCTTTGGAGGACGAAGACGAAGATTCGTATTATTATTATTATTTATTTTATGCCACTACACTATTTAATTCTGTTGCATTGATATTTATTGGTATGTGAACTTTGATATTTATTGTATAAAAAAATCAATTGTTTTGTAAACAGTTTTATGAACTGTATATTTATTATTATATTTTATCCTTCCGCTGTGAGATTCTGTTTATTTTATTTCTTCTCTGTTTTTCTTATTTACCCCATAACAATCCGCCTTTCCGTATGCTTTGAATTGACGATTTAAATCATGCGAAATGGCGGGATGTTACAGTTGGTATCAGAGCTTTGGTTTAGCGATAAACCTTAGCTTTGTGGGGTTTGACTCTTTACTAATAGGGCAGTAATACCTTATGGGAGTCGCTGAGTGTATATATATGAGGGAGTGTATTTGTTAGTGTCATAAAAAGGTTTTATTATTGTGTTAATCTATTCCATTTTGTATTTATAAATTATGGTTGGTGCATGGGACGCTATGACATCAATAGGGATTTCTAAATACTTAATAGGACAGACCGACATAATACTTGTTTTAATATAGGTGAATGAAGTAATTTTGCCTATTATATTTTCTATGTATAAAATAAAAAATTTCAAATGATATCTATATTTGGCTGCAATAGATTGGTTGTTAGGTAATAAAGTACATAAATATTAATAGAAATTAGATTGAAAAATAAAATAAATGAAATTTGGAAATTTAGAACTTAAGATCCGGGGTTTTGAAAAAAAAAATTCGAATAAATTTTGGAATATAATGATATTGTTTATAAGTAATTTATGATATAAATATTTATTATAATTCGGAAGAATTGTTTTAAAGAAGATTTTGGAGAAAATAATTTTGTACTTTCCTCTCCGTCGTTGGAAAATAAATTTCGGTGATGGCGGCCGCATCATCGACTTTCATTTTCGAGTTTCGAAGGGGGAAGGCCACTGTAGTAGTTCTACTGCAGATTCATTTTTGAAGAAAAAATATATAAATTTTGAATTGTTTTAAATATAATTAGAGATATATAAATTGTAAGAATATATTTATCTATTATTTTAAAATAATTTGAAATTTAACCCGGTATTAAATTCTTAAATTTCCATTAATTAATTGTTTCAATTAGTGTAGTGAAATGAAAGGTAAGTAATTAATAATTAAAATCTCTAATTTTGGTAAGAGATTTAAGGCTAAGTTATAAAGGAAGTTGAAATTGTAACTTATAAGGAAAAGGTAAAAATTTATTGAACAATGAATTAATTAAAAGAAATGAGAAAACTTGTATAACTTTCAATTACATTCTTTAAAAGCACACATATAACTTACCAAATATAAAAAGTTGAAATGTTTAATAAGAAATGTAATGGAAATTGTACAAGCAAAAGTCGGTAATGAAGTTCAATGAATTTGCTATTATAAATGAGAATTAATGTTATAAACTTAAGTTATAATTGAAATTTTACTATAAGTGAATATAATTAAAGGTAAGTAATTCAAATAGATGAATATCAACTTAAGTAAATAAAATGAAAATGCTCAGAAATTTAATGGGACATGAATACTATTGATAAACAAATGTAAGTAAATAAGGGCATGCAATAAATGAATGAATAATTATAATGAAATTTAAAGTTTGTTAGAAATAAATGTAAATTATAAAAGAAAATTTTATGTGGTATGAATAAAAAGAGAAATTAAACAACAAACGTATGAATGAAATTAATAAGGGTAAACAAAATTTGTTGTTCAAATTGGTTGTTGTTTGTTGGGTTTTAGTTGTTTGGGTAAGGATACTTTAAATTTGTATGGATGGATGAATAACCTATTTAGTTTTATCTAAAGACTGTTGAGTAAATGATGCGGTAGTAGTTATTCTTCATTCCGTACAATTTAAAAGTTTGACCCGAACAACTATGTGTTTGTTTTCTTGAATGGTTGTTTTGTATTTGTTGTATATGCTGTTTGTGAAATTGATGGTTGTTGTATTACTTTGTTGTTAGTGATTGAAACCACTTAAATATTTCAATTTACATAAATTGTTAACCCTTTGGATTTTATAAGTGAAATGCAGGTTATGGAAGCAATTGCTACTGCTTTTGGTTCCATAAATTAAGCGTAAATTTGCCCGATAAATAGGTACGTTGCGGATTACGGTTTATAGCGCTATTTTATATATTTTCCCAGGTTGGGATATAATATTTTGGATAATATATGTATATAATTGTTATATTTAATATTATATTTTCTCCCGAGCCTCTCCGTACAAAGGAGACTCTGCCAAAATTTTCCGAAAATTTTGGACTTAGAAAATATTTTGAAAAGTGTTTTACAAAAATCTATTAGTTTGAGTATAAAAAGTTAATGGTTATAAATTGGGATATTATCTAAATTAATTAATTTTGTAAATTTAATTGTTTATAAAGTTAATGTTTGAATAAGGTATATTGATTTCAAAGTTCTTCGTTTCCCTTCTTTTCCTTTTCGGGGACGAAAAGTTTTGAGTGGGGGAGAGTGTAACGACCCGTAAATTTCATGGATTTAATTTGGTTAAATTAATAAGTTTTGTAATTAAATCTAGAAGAAAAAGAAAAAAAAACTTTATAACAAATATTGAAATAAATGCTAAATTAAACTTTATAAATGGTGAATTAAAACCTATTTACTAGCGATTTGAATAAATTTCAATAAATGAAATGGAGTAAGTATTATACCTGGATATAAGGTTCATTTAAAGGAAATTTATTTATAGGTTAATGTAAATTAAGGAAATATTATAATAAATGATAATTCCGTTCGTACTTGTAAGCTGTTACTATAAGTTGCGTGTTGAAAAGGGTTGATTGAATTGAAATTTATATTTAATTTAGATGAAAATATTAAAGGTTTACAATAACAAGAAATTTAGGTAGTAAGTTTTGAGCAAGTTGATAAGTAGTAACCAAAATAAGGGGATAACATTAATAAATTAAGTTGGAACAAATAGGATATAGAGAAATAAATGTAAGGATTTAATATATAAATTAATGTTGGTTTATGATAACGTTACTTACTCAAAATTCGATTTAAATTCGATTTTGAGACAGATTTTGTTAGGATCGTAATAAAATTCCAAACGCTTTGACGCTGGTTTGGACAGATTTTGAGACCGTCGAATTTTTGGGTTTAAATCAGATTTAAATTCAAAAGGTAAGTGTTTTAACCCACTCACAATTTCTAAAATTTCCTATGTCTGTTAAGTTGACTTTTGATATGAGTAGAAATTTATTTATGATTGTTTGGCATGTTTTATTCATCGTCTCTGTTAAATCGCATTTATTTGATTTAACTATTATTTTATTTTATTATTGCATATAAATTTACAGTTAAAATTTATTTAATGTGCATATAAACTTCCAGTTTAACAGTTATTAATTTATTATTAGATATAAATTGTTAATTAATAACTGTCATTTATTACCTGTTATATTTTATATGCTATATATATTGATGTTTGTTTAAATTGATGATGATTGAAATAAATTGGTTGATGATTGATATTGGGTGAATGGATGATGTGTTCTATTTTATATAATCTGCAAGTTATCATGCATTTTCATTTCATTCGGGATTGCGGTTTGAAATGATATACAACCATTTTTTTAAATTGCTGATTGAAATGATAAATATCCGTATCACTTGACCATAGGATAGAAAATTTTATACAGGCACCGCGGTATATATATATATAATTATTTTTGAAATGATTTTTTGGTTTGGATATGATACGGTTTAATAAATATTAAATTTGGATATGATATAAATATATTTTATATATACATATATAGTTAAATTTTTGAATTTAAGCTATGCATAAATCTGTTAAATAAAAATGAATAAGTTGAAAAATGGCATTTGATAATTTATATTAGATGATTAAGTATAGATTTAAGATCTTGTATATATATATATAGAGTTTTAATTGATTCAAATCAATTAAGATTGAAAGATAAATTGGAAATTTAATTGGAATTGAGCTTATTTGAAATTTTAACTCCATAAGTTGAGGTTAACTTATTAAAATTGGAAATTTAAGGTATGATATTTATAACTGGATTTAATGAATTATTCTAGTATAAATAAATGGAAGGAAATAATTAGTGTTAATAAATTTAGTTTACTTTAAATGGTTATGGATTTATCATGTAAACCTTTCAAACTAAATAATAGGAAAATGAATTATTGATTTGAAATTTCCAACCTTAGTTTTGAAATTCATTTAATACTCAAAGTTTGAGAATATTGAGATCGAAGTGTTTTATTCAAACTGAAAGTGAATCTAAAAGGTATGGGTTTAGACTGAATTTAAAGTGAATAAAAATTTGTGAAGGTGTGGAAATTATTTACTTCTAAAGTAATTTCAAAATCAACTATTTTATTTTATATACCGTTGAATATCCAAACCATTCAAGTTTTAGAAGTTATGGTTTTAAAGCTATGAATTTTGAAGTATTATGTTTTTAAAGTTATAATTCAAATGTCCAGTTTCCAGATATTAATTTTTTTTAAAAGCAGTATGATTTTGGAAAGGAAATATATTTGAGATAAAATGATATTATTGATTTGGGTTTTATAAAAATAATATCAAAATGAATTGTTTTGGAAATGGAAATGATATCGTATTTATGGGTTTTGAAATGGATAATTATATTCTGGTTTTAAAGTATAAACTATTTTTAAAGACCGAGGTGTCATAATAACGTTTGGTTGTTGAAGAGACCGGGATTGGAAGTTGTCATACTCTCTGCCAACTCCGAAAACCACTTTAACAACCGTGTACGCGGTGGAGATTCCAGAATGAAGTAGGTTGGTGGCGGCGTTTCCTATAAGGTAAATACGTGGACCCAACTCCCGTGAGTTGGCATAAGGTGGCTAAAATAGGAGCGATTGACGGGTTAATAAGGTAGCACCTTTGATCGGACACATCCCTTCGATATTATACTTTGACTTTTGGATTGATTCGGTGGTCACTTTTGATTTTATTTGGGGGTGTGGCTCGAGGTGGGCGGTAGCTGCGCGCTACGCGTTACCACCGACCCGGAAGCGTAATTGGTATATCTACCCTGGCATTGCCTAGTTGTGCCGTGTCACCTACCCTATCGCGCCTTGTACGAGTTTGGATTTCTCCCGTAGCCCGTGTGGTATCCTCTGGTGGCTTCCCGATCAGGAGGGACTATGATATTGGATGGACTACTGGGACTATTATTGTGTTAAGGGGAATATTGGGTCACTCCTTAACGCTATTTAAAAGTAAGTTTATTTTACAATTAGACACTATTATAATAGCGCAATATACTATATAGCAAATAGTTTAACGGATCCTTAGGAGATGTAAATCCCGAGCATCTCTTGAGTTACTGCACTCATATTTATTTCTGTTAATTTAACTCACATAAGATCTTTTAGTTCTGACTCGAGTGTTTTGTCTTTTCAATTCGCTCGGGTCAGTCCGAGCGTTTCAGGATTTGAAGATTTAGCTTTGGAGGACGAAGACGAAGATTCGTATTATTATTATTTATTTTATTCCACTACACTATTTAATTCCGCTGCATTGATATTTATTGGTACGTGAACTCTGATATTTATTGTATAAAAAAAATCAATTGTTTTGTAAACAGTTTTATGAACTGTATATTTATTATTATATTTTATCCTTCCGCTGGGAGATTCTGTTTATTTTATCTTTTCTCTGTTTTTCTTATTTACCCCATAACAATCCGCCCTTCCGTATGCTTTGAATTGACGATTTAAATCATGCGAAAAGGCGGGATGTTACAACATACCTTTTTTGTCGAACAATTCAATTTATCTTCTGAAATCAAAAATCCCAATTTATCCTTTTGCTTTTTAAACACATGTATATCCTACTTAGCAATAATATCCAATCATAGCTTCAAAATCATTTTATACATTTCTTTAAAAAAGTTTAAATATCTATTTTATTCAAGTCCGTACGATGCACATATATCATCCGTACGCAATACCAAATTTGATCGCTCACTTGATGACACAATTTCACTTCCTAACTAGTATCGTCCCCCCGACTCCCTAGTGCGGACTCAGATCTGGTTTCTTGATTACAAACCGTCATTCTCCTTGCAAAGCCATAACTACGACAGAGAATTCTAAAATCAATCCAAAAAAATCCATATCCAGGGTTCACCGTCGAAAATCAAGTGAAAAATCCCAACTCGGATCTGTATAACTACTTTAAAATCTTGTGTTCGAATTTTGGATTGAATGGCTATGCGAATAAAATAATATACGTACATCCTACGTATTTAGCTCCAATTGATTATTAGCCATAACAATTTTCTTTTTATTCACAATTACTTTGATTCCATCATTATTCACAATTTATTATTCCACATGCCTCTATTAAATCTTCATTTCAAATTTCAACCTAGTATCTTTCCTATGACAAATTTTACTTGAGAATTTTGTTATTCATTTCTTAAGTCCAATATAAATATACTTCTTATATTTATTCTCCACTTCACTGAAGTTTATCATTTTTATTATTTTAAATTAATTCCATTTTCTAATTTATTTCAAATTTCAATTCATTTTGTCTCAAACCAAATTTATTTAACCATCTCTTAAATCAGTTCCACTTTCAGATTAATTCTACAACTTCATGTTACTCAATTCAATTTTAAATTTTAACATACAGTTTTCAATTTAATTTAGTTACGACCAAATAAATTTTCAAATCTCAATACTTTTCTTCAAATTTTCATTTTCAATTCCACTTGAATTAAATTTTCCTTCCTTCCACCCATTTATTCCCAATCAAATTTAATACTTCATTTTATTCAACAAGATTCAAATCAAATCTCATTCCAATTCATTTTCTTACCTATTTAAATCAATTTGTTTATTTACAAATTTTATTTTAATTTGTCCAACCTGACCAATTTTATTTTCAATCTTTCATTTTTTTAGGTCTAACTTGACAAATTTTCCACTTCACTTTGTTTGTCACAGTTCAAATTCAATTTCCAATGTTCAGCTTGAATTTCATTTTCTTTATTTAACATAATTCAATTACATTCCATTTCCATTCAAAATTTTAAACTTATATAATTTTTCCAACTTAATTTCATTCATTTACTAATCTTTCTAATTTTTTTCATCTAATTGGTTTAATTCACTAGCTTAATTCGTTTCAATCAAATTTAACTTACTAATTTTATTTATCATATCATTTTCAAATTTAATTTCAAATATCAAATAAAAGTTTATTTCTAAACTTTTAGTACTTTAGTTCCCTTGAAAAAATTCTACAATTTCCATTTAAAATTTTAAACTTCCTTAAGTTTCCAACTTATTTAAATTCCATAAACATTTTAAATTAACTTCCAGAGTTTAAGCAATTCCTCAACTTTTCAAAAATAAATTTTGAAAACATATATATCTAAATCAAACTATTCTATTGCATTTTCAAAATCAAACCCAATCTTCGAAAACAAACATCAATCCAAAACATCCAGGTAGCAATCCCTCTCTCGGAAACTCGAAAATGAACATCGATGATGCTGTAGTCATTACCGAAGTTATTTTCCAACGACCGAAAATAGTTCAGTGCTTTTATCTCTTTAAAAATATTTCATATATATATATATATATATTATTCCAAATCTCACCAGATTTCAAATCCAATTCAAAAATATTCCCAAATAATATCACCATTATTTCCCCAAAATCTTTGAAAATCATTTTCAAACTCAAAGGAATTAAATTTCCAAAATTTCAAATTCCAAATCCATATTTAAATATTACTCTAGAATTTTTGTTTCAATTTTAATTATAAATCACATTTACAGATCCCATTTTGTTATATAAATTCTTTTCTTATCTTCTGGTTATAACATAATTTCTTATTACAATTTCCACACCAAAATGATAATATTTTAGTATTATCACTTCCAAATAACCAAGCAACCATATACTATAATACTTTACAATAGTTATTTTATACACAAAAATAATTTTGGGCAAAATTATTTTATTTACCCTATTTTAAAACAATACCGTGTCAGTTTATCTTGTTTAAGAGTTTAGAAACCCTTATCGATGACATGGCGTCCCACATATCGACCAGAATCCATAAACACTCAACCGATAAGTCAACACAATATAATTTTTTTATATTTAATAACAAATACGTGCTCATATCTATTATTACACTCAAACTCATTTTAGAGTACTTACAGACTCTATTTTCTAATGAGTAATCCCCACCAGAGCCAAGGTTCTCGCTTAACCTTCAGCTCTGATACTACAATGTAACGACCTGATTTTTCGACACTCGAAAATCGACATCAATACGTCCACTATATCAAATGCCGAACAATCGAATGCTGGAAAACCGAACCATTAGGGTTAAAGAAGAAGGAGGTAGAAGAAGAAATTGATAACAACACCAGAAGCTTGCCAACGCAGTGGAATAAAATATTATAGATAAATGACTAATCTTTAAAACAAAAAGAATTATATCTGTTTATACATTACATCATCAAAGTACAACAAAATCTATAACACTCAACTGGACAGTTATATTAACTTGTCCTCATAAAACTTGACTACACAACTGACAACACAGCGGAATATACATCAAGTACATGAGCTACGTCTCGCCATCCAGCTCGACTCCTGAATTCCACAGCCGTCCATCCAGAATCTGTACTCTATAATACTCCGTCTGACCCAAGCATTATAGTTAAATAACACCCGAGTTAGTTTGGAAAACCAGCGTGAGAAAACACTCAATTGGATTATTAAAGTTTTCAAAATCCTTTGAAATCAAAGGTATCTCGTAAGACCACGCCATAAATAAACATGTCGGGTTTAAACCTTACGATAACCAAAACATTTCTTATCAAATCCTCTGATATTATAATAGTGTTTATATACAAATACTTATTCAAATAGCCGAAATTGTTACCATTATTAAATTCGAGCAATAGTAGGTTCTACAATCAAAACCATAAAGGCACGTAGGGAGAATGGATTTTCAACTAATGATTAGGCACTGGTGTACCACCTGTCATGGTACTTGGTCTAGATCAGCAAACCGAGAATCCACCCTGATCCCCTGCAACTCAAGACCGGAGCTACCCCTTACTGGATAGTCCGAATAAGATCACCCCGCGGTTGGGATCAACAACTGTCCACACAGCCGAAATAAAAGCGACCTCTAGACAGAGATGACCTTACCCTAATTGGGGGCTACCCACTTAGCCTTGCTGCATAACCCCTAATTTTCAGTCATTTCCGGTTTATGAGGTTCGAGGCTCAGTGTTGCCCTTTTAGAACATTTCACTTAGAATGCTCACCATCCTCCTGACAATGTTCTGAATGCATTCATCCATACAAGTCCGTTTCGGGTTCGAATGAAACCGAAGGCACTATTCCTACTACATCCATTTCGGAATCACCCTCAAGATTAGTAGCGATTAGCCCTTACACTTCACTGCTACATCTTCGACTCCCACCTCTTGTCTTCCTCATGAAAACATTCAAACCGGATCGAAGTGGTTTTCGGGAAATTAATCCCGATCCCGGACTCTTCGAAATGGTCAGCACATTGGCCAATATTGATAGTCGGTTATTTAATTATCAAATAACATTCACAAACAATCATCATACCTTGAATAATTTTCCCAAATTATTTATTTCAAAATATCTTCGCAAGATATTTTCTACACTTCAACCCTTGAAAATAGTTTTCAAATCACTTTTCTCTTGTGGGATAAATTTCCAAATATTGTTTATTCTTATTGAAAATCACCAATTCTAAATACTGTAGATTTTAAAATAATTTAAATTACTTTATCCAAAAATATATACTTTAAAACATTGAAAATAAAAACTATTTAAAATACTTTATTTAAAATACATTATTTAAAATACTAACTATGAAATTTCCTAAAAATTCTCAAGTAAAACATAAGCCAAACAAATTTTAAAATAAGAATATAGATTATGAAATTCTGTACAAGTTTTCAAATAAAAACTTTAGCTTAACTATATTTAAAATAAAACTACTTTATAAAATATAAATATTAATAATTATCCTTTTAAATCATAATACCAATTAACCTTTCAAAATAATTACTACTATATCTAATTTAATAAATATTTACCTTTAAAATTTTAAAAAACTTAAATAATAATTTCTCAAAAACATTCTTTTAAAACAACTTCAAATTTTTTAACTTATACTTAAAAATTTGCTTCGAAAACATAATTGGCTTTTCAGAGAAATACACTTTTCTTTCACACCTTTAAAAATAAACCACTATTTATTTTTAAAACAAATTACCCATTCCTTTTATAAATTCCCATCCTGAAATTACACTTCCAAATTATCCTTTGATAAATATTTCACTTTATTTATAAACCCCGTTTATAAATTTCATAATCTCACTTTCCTTTAATCCCAGTTCCAAACACTTAATCAGTTTCAAATTGATTTCAAAACTAACTCCATTTTAAAATAAATCCCTTTACTTTCCAAATTCATTTTAAAACCCATTAATTGCATATTTGCTTCGATATTTATGATTTAAAATCTTATTTTAAACTGAAATATCCAGTTCATATTTTATTCAAAATTATATCCCTCTATTTCATTCCAAACATTTTAAATCTTAAATTTTGGAAATCAAATCCTTTAAAATTTTAGACAATATTACTTAAGTCTCCAAAATTCTTTTATTTCCATTTATTTAAAATCTCTATCTTTATTTCCATACTCAGAATTTATTTAATAGAATTTAAAAATCAAACTTTTATATTTTCCCAAACTCAATCTTTAATTACCCAAATTCATTATATTATTTTACTTAAAAATTTCCCTTTTTATTTCCTTTAAAAATCCAAGCTTCATATTTTTTTTAAATACCAATATATATTCAACCAAGCCATAGAATTCAATAATTTCAATTCCCAATATAAAAAATATAATTATCACAGATTATCACATAAATCACATCGCTGAATATAAAATAATTCCAATGTTTTGAGGAATCCTGTTGGATCCCTCCAACCTATTTCCCTACATCCATAGATGTTAGCACAACAATTAAAATACCAATCCCGCTTCAAGGCGGAATATCGCGGTATAAAAGGTCATCCGCTATTATGCGGGGCACATAGGGTTTCATCTGCTATATAATGCGGGAAATCAATCACTCCAATATATATATATATGTGTGTGTGTGTGTGTGTGTGTATATATATATATATATATATAAACACACACACACTACGTATAATATACCACATCCAACTAATATTAAATTATCAATCCAAACCAACAACCAATAATTTAAATTTAACTATTTAAATTTGAAAGGTATCCAAATGAGTGAGATTAACTCACCTTTGATTTTTGACTTGCAATCCGATCCAAACCAGCTTGTTTTTTTCCTGATTTTAGACCTTGTAAATCATTATATGGTTTTATTAATATTTGAAAAAATCGAATGATCAATTTCCATTTAATAAATTTAATTAATCCATAATTTTATTTAAACTAATATTTCACTAAATAAATAAATAAATTTTGTGTTACAAAAGTAATCAATTGAGTTAATCTCCCTAATACACTTTTTTTAAAATAAATAAGAAAATTTAAATGTATAAGTATATATTTATTTTCCCTTTTGAAACTATATATATACACATACTCACAAAAAAATGAAAATCTAATTTATATAAACTCAAACATTAAAAATTCCTATCCTTTCCCAGAACCTTATATGTAAAAATCTTTCCTAATCTGTACATATAAAACAGAAATCAACATCTAGAAATATATGTGTTACTAAAATAAACTAAATTATAGATTCAGTATTTACAAATTTAGTTTAATTGAAAAGGATCGAGAATACCTCACTGTCTCAACTACTCGAGCTTGAGCTTTAAGCCGTCCTTGCGCCGCCACCAAACTTCGACCAGACCACCTCATGTAAGCTTCTCCACTCGATCGCGAGCCTCCTAAACACGTTGCCCCCCTCATGCTCGCGCTTGCCATACAAGCTTTCCTTCATGACTCGAGGCGCCACCTCAATAGTCGCGACCCAATCCACTCGAATATACACCTCGCGCCGAGGCATTTGCCTGAAGCCCTCGAGCTTGAGCTCGAACATGAAAAGATCATCACGTTCGACTGGGAAGATATCGAATGATCTTAGGGGAGCGGCCATGAGAGGAGATAGGCTCGCAATTTCCCCTATTTTTTTCCATGGATCTCGATTTGATTTTTTTTGCAGAAAAAGGATTCTCGGCTGTACAAGTATTATGTTGTTATAAAAAAAGACAAGAAACTACACGTGTTAGGGAAAATAGGAGACATGTAAAAAATGGATAAGTGTCTTCGAAGGTCTTCTATAGTATTAAATGCAAAAATATTATATTTAAATTCAAATTCAAATTTAAATCGTCCTGAACTTATAGCTTAAAATCTTTACATCCTATCGAGGCGTGCCGCCAGACGTTTATAATATTATACCCCTATTCCGAATGCAATGGAAAAGGTTTCGAGTCCTAATTCGATCGTATGGAGAAGATAGCTTTTTGGACCCAGTTATATTAAATTTTCGATATAGATTTTAGCGCGTTTATCTATCGTGCGACCAAACGACCACTCTAAACACTATGAAAATTAAAATCCGAAATAATACACTATTACGGATCCAATGGAACTAGTTTCGTCGAATTCCAAGACTGTGCCTCGGAAGGCTATTTTTAGATATCGTTTTAAACGATATAATTTCAAAACTTAACAAAACACTTCCAAATTCAAGTTTAACACTTTTACTATCTAAAGTACTATCAATATAAATTTTACAATCCTTTAAATTATTTTTAACAAGCTTAAAATTTCAGATTCAACCATTTACCCAATTTTCAATTATTTAATTAAACAATTAAATCACTCAATATATAGTGGTATTTGAAATTCAAGTTAGAATCTGACTTTTAAATATTTAAAATCAATTAAATATTCAAATTTCAAATGTCTAAAATTCCAGGTCGCCACAGTTAACCACTGGTTTGGTGGAGCATACGACATTGTATAGACTACGGGAATATGTAAAATGTGTTAAAGGGGATATGGATAACGCCTTAATGCTATTTTAATACTTTACTTTATAGTAGACACTATTATAATAGCGTATTGTACTACATAGTAGATAGTTTAACGGATCCTTAGAAGATGGAATCCCAAACATCTATTTAGTTATTGCACCCACGTTAGACATTGGATAGGAGATGTCAAACACCGTAAACATCTCTAACGTCGTCACACTCATATTTACCATTGATTTAGCTTACATAAGATCTTTTATTCTGACTCGAGTGTTTTGTCTTTTCAATTCGCTCGGGTCAGCCTGAGCATTTCGGGGTTGAAGACCTATTTCTGGAGGACGAAGACGAAGATTTGTACTAGTATTATTTATTATATTTATTCCACTACGTCATGTTGTTCCGCTGCATTTATTTATTTATTTATTTATTTCTGTTTTATGTAACTCTGATTTTTGTGCTGTAAAAGAATAATCAAATGTATTTATAAAACTGCTTCATGAATTGTTATTTGATTATTATATTAAGTCATTCTATTGCAAGATTCTGTATTTATTTTATTTCTCTCTTTTTCTTATTTATCCCATAACAATAAGCCCTTTTAAATGGTTTGAGTCTAGCATGTGTGTTTGGTTAAAACGTCCAAAAAGGTGGGTCATTACAACAATAATATCAATAATAACCATATATATATATACATATATATATTTCAAAAATAAAATATCCCAAACCATAGGAATATAATATAATATCGCTATAAAACCGAAATCAGAGAACATACCTATTTTTTGGGCAAACAACGTTTAATTTATGAAACCAAAAGCAGTAACTATTGCTTCCACAAACCTGTACTTCACTTATATGATCCAAAATAGTGAGAATTATGTACAAAAGAAATATTTAAGTTGTTTTAATCAATGGCAAAACATACCAACACAACATAACAATAATCACTTACAAACAAAACTATACAATCATCATATGCAACCAAAGTAATCAATCTTACATCCGTAGCAACCAAAACCAATGGTTTGTTTATTTTAGAAACTTTTAATCGTGCAAGGTGATAAATAAACTATCAAGTGTACCCTACGCCAACAGGCTTGGATAATTACTTAATAGATTATCCATACAAACTTAAACAAATAGAAGTATCCATTCCTAAACATCCCATAAGACAAAATAACCAAGAATTTCAAATATTATCTACGTTTATTCAATTGATTTCTTTTCAGATCATTATTTACCTTGTATTTATTTTCATTCATTCATACAATGTCTTTTTCTTTCTTTCATGTACTTATATAAATTACTTCACAATATTAACTTACATTCATATCATTTCTTATACATCAAAATTCTTATTTATAGAAATAATTCCATTGAAAAGTTCCGTTACTCAAGTTTTACTCGTATAATATTCCATTACATGTTCCTATTTAACATTACAACTTTTTAAACATTTCAGGTAAGTTAAATATATGTTTATAGAATGTAATTGAATGTTACACAAGTTTATCGTATTTATTTTAGTTAACCAAATGTTCAATATTCATATATTTCGATTTACAAGTTACAAATTTCGAATATCTTATATATTTCATTAATCACTTAGCATATATTTTCTTATTTTCTTCTTATAAGTTTCCAATTATTAATATAGCCAAGATTTCATTACATTACAATAGCTGAAAACTACTAATTATCAGAAAGTTTTAAGAACTAAATTCCGGGTTCACTTCGAATTATATGAAATTATATATATATATATATATATATATATATACACACACACATACATACATACATACATACATACATACATACATACATACATACATACATATATATATATATATATATAAACACACACTCATAGCTTTTATATATGTCAAATTGCATTTTGAAATTAAAATTAAGATTCGTTTATCAAAAAGTGTCTAGTAAAGCTACTACGGTGGCCTTCCTACTTTGAAACTCGAAAACGAACGTCGATGATGTGTGCACTCATCATCGAAATTATTTTCCAACGACAGAAAGGGGAGTACATAACTTATTTCCTTTTAAAGGTTCCTTTAAAACATTTCTTTCAAATCACATTTTAGAATATTTATCCCAAAATACTTCAAATTATACTTAGTATTATATTCCAAAATCCTTTGAAAATAATGTAAAGATCCCGAAATTTAAGTTCTCAAATTTCTAATTAAATTCATTTTATTTATAAATCCTATTTTGAAATCTGTATTTATAAAATTTCACTTACTATCTAACAAATATATAACATACAACTATTAGTACTTCAAAATCTAGTAATTATTTCAAACCTTACTTCAAAATAGTAATTCCACTTTATTTTCAAGCATATTACTATAATAAATTCCCGAATCATTTAGTATCTTTAAAATTGTACATTTAAAGAAACTTACATAAATTCTACATGAAATATCCATATGAAAACTTCATTTGCAAATCAGTCATCTTTAATACTTTACAAAATTCATTTGTAAAATTTCTCGCTTAATTTATAAACACCATTTAAAATATTAAATAACATCTTTATAAATATATGTAACTATTTGAAAATAATTATTTACATCATTACTTATTTTTGAAAGGGGTTATCGAAAACCTTAAATCCATTATTTACAAATTTTTTTAGTTTTAAATCTAAAATACTTTTCAGATATTATTTATAAATCAAAACATTAATTTTAAATATGTTTTATTGAATTAATAACTTCTCACAATATTTACAACACTGATAATTAACTACTAAACCAACTTGTATATAAATAAATAATATTTTAAACAATTTAAAGGCATTTAGAAAAGAAAAAGAAAAATGACCAAAATATCCTTTATTTATATAATACTTTATCAAAATACTTTTATAACTCGATGCCTTAACAAGTTTATCCTCGTTCTTGCAGACTCTAGCCATGCGTTGATCAGGCGCAAGGCTAGAATTCTCTAAGTACTTAGTTGACCTATTTCAACGCCGAATAAAAATACTTAAAGACATTAAAAATAGATATGGAAAACCGATTCCCCCATGGATCACAGTTACGCAATGGTTACGCCAATATCCCAACGAAATCACTTGTAACTGTAGGCATCCCGCCCCTCAACTTACGCCATGGTTGATAGATCGTAGCTATGCAATGGTAACACCGCCATCCTAGCGGAATCACTTGTAGCTGCAGGCATCCCGCCCCTTGATTTATGCTATCCAACAATACCAAATGAATATAATAAAATGAACAACCAAAGGGATCCGATAAATGAACCACCAAAGGGATCCGATAAATGACCAACCAAAGTGATTCGATAAATGACTCACCAAAGGGATCTGATAAATGACCCAACAAAGGTATCCGATGAAAGGTGCTTCCCATATCATTTACTTCAAAATATATCATACCATATATAGTACACCTTCAAAATCATAGCTTTAAATATCGCACTTATATAAATTCCATTATATATAAAATTTTATTTTTAGATAGAGTACTTTTCAAAATCAATAGTCTCGAATATATCAAATCATTCTCATATAAATTCCGTTATATATAAGATTTATCCCTTCAGATCAAATACCTTCCAAAATCAAAAGTTTTCAAAATCACCTTATACTTATATAAAATCCGTCTTATACAAGAATCGAAATTTTTCCAAAATCAATTACGCTGCATGAAGAGCCATATGGGATTGAACATCTTTGCTTTATAAAAGGTTTTGAATTTAGAATAGTTTTGTATATAAAATAGTTTTATGAAATAATTTTGTAAATAAAATAGTTTGTAAAATAGTTTTGTAAATAAAGTAGTTTGTAAGATAGTTAATAAAATAGTTTGCAAATAAAATAGTCTGTAAAATAGTTTTGTAAATAAATAGTTTGTATAAGAAAAATAAAAGAAAATAGTTTTGTAAAATGGTTTTAAATTAATAGTAGTTTTGCAAAAAAGAAAAAGTTTCAATTTAAATTAAAATGATATCCAACCCAACAACTTTCGATTTCAACATCAAAGCATATCAATAATATTAGAACATAAGGTGTGCATATGTCATCATTTCGCAATGTCACATTTGATCGCTCGCTCGATCACACAGGTTCGCTTTCGAACTAGTATTTTTCATTCGACTTCCCTAATGCGGGCTTCGTTAAGATTTATTGATTAGAAATCATCTGTGAGGCCCCACCTCTATACACACGCTAGACAAGGACACTACAATGTAATGCCGTCAACTAGCGCGGATAATAAGGCTGTTGAGGAGCGACCATCCGTGTAATGGCTTTGTGCGAGCACCGATATGCCAGATAAAATATAACTTGCATTCTTTTCAAGAGGAAATCCGACATACCGACACAAACTCAAAGCTACTACACAGTGGCTACAATATCTTCGAAAACAAATATAGAAATAAACATAACACAAATCAGTCACAGATAATTCATATCACAAAGGCGGAAAAAGATATGAATATTACACATAGAAGTGTATATCAGAGTAGTGGTCAAACAAGATCCACAATATCACAAAAGAATAGTTACAAGTGCTATATAAAAGAATAAGTATACATCAAGGAGTCTCTATCTCGAATGTGTACTAACAAAAACTACTAAACTAAAGTAGTTAGCCAAAAGACAGGATAATAATCCCAAATGAAAAGTCAAGCAAAAGCACCTGTAACATCTCGGTCTGACCCGAGTATTATTTAATAAGAAAATAATAAACGGATCAGTCTAGCTTTAGTTATCAGATAAAATGAGATATAAGAAGAGATATGACAAAAATGTATGATAACCAAAAATGTCATACCTCGACAAGTATACATTAGAAAATCAACAAAGGAAAATCATACAAATATCTCACGAATCTCATAGCATAAAAAGAATGTCATATTCTTTATTTAATTCACCAAGCCACAAAAAAAATGACATGCATATCAATGTCAATTGTAAAAGTTGGTGAAACATAAATTCCAGAAATCAATAATTAGAAATCCAGAAATCACAAGAAAAGGATGGCCAATCCCAAGAGGGAGCATGGAAACTCACCAACACGTGTATCACAAACAATTCGGAACATCGACGTAGTATACACGGTACGTCCAATGAATCAAAAAGCCGAGACATCAATGTAGTACAAACGGTACATCCAATGAATCGAAACACAAAACAATTCGAAACATCGACGCAGTACACACGGTACGTCCAATGAATCGAAAAGCCGAGACATCGATGTAGTATAAACGATACATCCAATGAATTAAAACACAAAACAATACGGAACATCGATGTAGTACACACGGTACGTCCAATGAATCGAAAAGCCGCGACATCGATGTAGTACAAACGGTACATCCAATGAATCAAAACACAAAACAATTCGGAACATCGACGCAGTACACACGGTACGTCCAATGAATCGAAAAGCCGAGACATCGATGTAGTACAAACGGTACATCAGATGAATCGAAGCACATTAAAAGTACATGGGTCGCTAGCCCACAAAGAAATGAGATGAAGCTCAATAAAATGAGGTACAGTCCTCTACGTGGACAAAGAGACATCGCACATTGCTAGTCTAAATCACAAAATGATCATCATCGATCATCAAGAAGTGTCAATTACACTAAGCTAGTAAATATGTGAGCTTAGCTTCATGTCCCATAACCACTAGCTCAACTTAAATATTTACGAACAAACTGTAAGTCTCCACTCGAAAATTGTCACAAGAAATTCAATCGAACAAGTCCAAGAATTAACCGACGAAGTAAACGCAAGCGTTTCATACCACTTGTTTTACTAAGTCGTTTAATTAGATTTTTAATACGAGTGAGGTAAAGGTTTGTATATACTAGTAGGTTGGAAAACGGTTTAAGAAACGAGCTTTGTAATAAAATAGTGTTAAAATCGTTTTGATGAAAGAGTTTTGATATTTACTACTAATATTGAAACCTTTATATTTTTAAAGTGAAAAAGCACAAAAATGATTGTAGGAACAATCAATCACTAAAATTCACATACGAAGACGTGAATAAAATCCAAAGAAATCGATACCGAATCCATCAAAGTGGAAATACCCAAAAATTCCAAAAATAGAAGTTATCAAAGATGACAAAGGTGATAACAACTAATCGGAGAAGAAGAATCGATTAACAAGTGGAAAAACAAAGTAAAACGAGCATAAATAGGCAAACAGGGAAATAGGAGCAGGTCGGTCGACTGAACCACTGAGTCGGTCGACCGAAAATAGGCCAGAATTGTTTCGGCTACAGCTTCGGTCGACCGGCTCAGAGAGGTCGGTCGGCCGAACCCCAAATCCTGCATTTCCTACCCTATTTAATAGAAGTGCAAACTCACTCAATTCGCAACCGGACGAGCACGGACGCTAGGGGATTACGCCCATCGGCTACCCGGTCCTATTGGCTCCTCGATGCATCACCAAAAACATGTTCAAACATCAAAGTTAGGATCTTTAAAGATTTGAACCCAAAACACTAAAAATTGGGATATTCACCAATTCAATCCAAACCAAAAGCAAGAGCACATGAATAAGTGTTAGGAATTCATACCCAACAATCAAAATAGTTATAGACAAAGATGTGAGATAAAAATCTCACCTTTTCACAAAAATAAGGAAGGAGAAGCTTGAAAGCAAAGGAAGAATCAACCACACTTCAACACAACCCAAATGAGCTTGAACCTAAGCTCAAAAAGAAGAACATTCCCAAAGTTAGGTTTAGGAATTTCTGAAAATCGAAAGGAGAATGAGTTAGAGAAGAAGAAGATGATGCTTACTAATAGCTTCTCTTTGGATTTGGAGCTAGATGTTGGATTTGCTAATGGTACTAGGGCTTGGAGTTTTTAATTTCCCATTCCTCTCTCCATTGTTGCTAAAGCTTGAGTATTAGGAAATAGAAATGAAGTAATAAAGAGAAGAGGGGTGAAGCTTGGGTCTAATGGGCTGAAACAAAACCAAAGCCCTAAGTGAAAAAGTAGAAAAATTCCACTAACCCCAAACATATCAAAGTTTATACTCAAAAAGATCGCAAACGTCATTTTGAACTCAATGGGGTGATCTCGAGTCCCAATTCGACTGTTTGCAAAAAGTAGGTTTTCGGACCAAAATTCGACTAACGATGAAATATTTAAATACTCGATCGTAAAATATGCGGGTTGTTACACCATCATTCTCCTTGCATAGCCATACACTATGATACAAAATTCTAGAATCAAACCAAAAATCCATATCAGTACTTGCCATCAAGAATCGAACGAAAAATCCTAACATGAAATGGTGCAATTCACCTCGAACTTATGTACTCAAATCCGGATCAGATTAATTTTGTAAATAAAATAATATACGTAAAACTTACGTATCTATTTCAAATTTATTTCATCACAATTACATTTCAATTAAATTCATTTTTAATTTAATTGATTAACACAAATATCACTTCATACTTTAATATTAGTTTCACATAATTTCTCCATTTAATATAAATATTAATCATTCATAAACATTGCTTATGTTTCAAGTCATTTTAAATTACATTCATACCACATGTAATGTTTGTCATTTAATACTACATTTATTTGCTAATCATTTCATAAGAAATTTCCTTAAGTTTATAACCAATTTATAAAGGCTTGACTTCTTTTATAAAACATTGCTCGATTTTAAATTTACCACAACTTTGTTTACAACCATTTCTTGCAACATCCATTTATTTCATAAGCAATTTACAGGTCATGACTTTATTTATATTCATTTCATTTTAATTCATGTTTGTTTATACAATTAATATTCAAGTCCACTTCCCAAATTTATTTATGACACATTTCATAAATTGTTACCTAAGTTCTCAATTACAGCGTTTCTTTAATCACAATTCCAACTTTAAATATTCCAAGGCTTAAAATTCACATTTGTATATTATTACATTACATGCCAATAATGTATATAATAATTCTATTCATTTACTAAACATATATATAACAAATTATACCTTATTTCACTTGCTTTCAAATTAAGGTTGTAAAATTCAACTTAATTACTAAGTTTAACCCATATATTAATTCAGAAGATTCGACTATCCAAAATATCCAGATATTCCATTTTATTTCATTAGTTGAAACTACCAGTCATCAAATAACCAAAATTCATAACAACATTTTAATTTCATATCGAATATCCTAATTATTCACTTAATTCTCTTTAATACACCAATATGAAACTAGTGTTCAGTCCATAAATTCAATCAACAATAATAAACAATGCTTATAATTTGACTAAATACAACAAGTCAAAAATAAATAATAATAATAATGATTAAATATTACCATTTCCTAAAATAAACACATTACAAATAACTATAATACTTATAAAAAATTTCATTTATATATAACATATAATATTAGGAAAATTATTTCATTTCAAAACTTATATAAAACATTTTTATAACACTAACAAATACGCGCTCTTGTATATATATACACACACATTCAGACAAACTCATTCTCGGATATTACTACCCTTATCACTAACGAGTTAACCCCAACAGGCTAAGGTATGTCTAAACCAAAGCTTTGCTACCAACTGTAACGACCCATCTTTTTGGACGGTTTAAATCGATAATAAACCACACACGTCAGAATCAAACCATTCAAAATGGAGGATTATCAATGGGGTAAATAAGAAAGTAAAAAAAACAAAATACAGAATCTTATAGCGGAATGACAAAATATAATAATCAAATAAACAGTTCATGAAGCAATCTAATAAATAACATTTGATTACACTTTTACAATTCAAATCAAAGTTATACATACATCAAAAATAAACAAATAATGCAGCGGAACACATAATGCAGTGGAATAATAAATAGCAATAATATACTGAATCTTTGTCTTCAACCTCCAAAAAATAGTCTTCAATACACTTAAAAGCTCAGACCGACCCAAGCATAATGAAAAGACAAAACATTCGAGTCAGAACTAAAAGATCTTACGTAAGTCAGATCAAAATAAGTAAAATAGAAGTATTAGTGCAATGGTTTCATAGATATTACAGGATTTTCATCTCCTATCAAGTGTATAACATGAATATAATTATTTAAAGGGTTTCAAATAATCCAAAATATAAATCTTAATCATCTAACTAAAACAAATCCGAAGTTCGAATTAACTTAAACCCTTCAAATAATCCAATTCCAAATAAAAATCGAAATTCAAGAAATTTGGGTATATTTCATTTCAACCAGTATCAAAATAACCATTTCCAAATCAATGAAAACCGCTCGTGTGACAGTCCGCTAATCCGTACCCTTTTGAATCGACAATAAACGACACATGTCTGATCCAAAAAGCACAGACTAACAGAAAGTCAGTGCAATGATCCGATTTTTCGAATTTCGAAAGTCGACATTAATACGTCCACTGTATCAAATGCCAAACAATCGAACGTCGGAAAACCGAACCATTAGGGTTAAAGAAGAAGAAGAAGAAACAGAAACAATTACGGAATCTCACATTTCGCAGCGGAACAAATATAATAGATAAATGAATATCTTTAAACAAAGAACTATATCTGTTATTACAATACAACATCAGAGTACAACAACAACATACAACATATAATACTGGCAGTTATAATGACTTGCCTACATAGAATTTCGTCTCACACAAACCCGAACGCAGCAGATACTACGTAGTATAGATAATACGTCTCGTCATTCAGCTGGCCTCCAGGTCTCCTCAGCAATCCATTCAGATCCAATTGATAACCTGAGTCTAGGCTATCCGTGTGGAAAATTATAGGCACCCAGAGTTCAGAAAGGGAACAATAAACTCCAGGTCTGTCGTGGAACTGGTGTGAGATCTTAAAAACAGTTATTTTCACAAAGAAAATAAAAGAAATCCGCTATGCTTTTGGAAAATGAAACTATCATAAGGCCTCCCGCCACACACACAATGCAAACACAGAATTGAAGGAGATTTCTCCTTATTATAGCCAAATATGCTAAATACACAAAATTCTTTTTAATATTATCATTAGTGCATATCATGGAAAACATTTCGAAAGTATAATATTAATCTTAGCCAGCATAGGCATTTCGTACTTATGCCTACCATAGCTACCATGTTCAATAGCAGGTTACCGCCACATTCCATGGGAGGTTATACAACTAAAACCGTACAGGACGCGTATTGTTTCTTTGGATTTCCAACAAATGGTCAGGCTAAGGAACTTCCTACTGCCATATGGGTACGCCTCTGGAGGGACGTCCCGAGAACCACCCGGATCTCTGCCAACACAAGGCCGGATTACCTTTGTAACTAGGTAACTACTACTCGAGTATGCCATCCCCCGGTCGTTTGCGACCTTTATCCGAGGATCCTCAACCACAAAGCAACAACCACAAAGTATAATAAATTTTGCGGCAACAACATAGGTAAAATATCTGGGCTTCATACCATGATACTACCCTTTTCCAGAAGGAAATGACATACCCTAAAGGGCGCGACCCTCATAACCTTGCCGCATCTTTCCTGTTTTGACCATTTCCAGGGTGTGAGGTCCGATGAAGTCTCGTCCATAAAGCTACACTTTTCACAAATTCATGCTTTGATCAACAAATGATTAGCAGCACTTCGTATGCCATATTACCAGTTTGGAAATATATCACTAGTAACCATTAACTACATAACCTCTGAGCTCGTATGTCTCAGAGAAGGGTGTTAAGCTAAGAGAATAAATTCTCTGCCACCAACAGAAATGTATTTGATAGAAACCAACTTTACATCTCAAAGTGTAACGTCAGACACACATCCATACAAGTCCGTTCCGAGATCGAACGGAACCGAAGGCACTTCAAAGAAGCCCTTGCAAATTCGGATATTCACAAATCACGTCCGGAATCCCCATCACAAAGGTGATAAAATCTCTATGCCGGAGTAACCCGGTGCAGAGACATTCGACAGGTAATCCTTTCGCTTTCGAAAATACCCGGTCTTCAACACCGTCTTCAACTACAATCCCATTACGTCGTATCGTTATTCGACATGGGTTTTATGACACAAGGTCCTCTCCCGGCTAATCCGAATAACGAGCACTTATTTTTTAAAAATAAGTGTTACATTCAGATTTCAACAAATTACCACAATTTTCACTTTGATCTTTTAAACAAAAGATCTATCACAATCACAAAGGTTCGATGTGGTTTTCGGATATCCACTTGGAATCCGACCCCCGGTCGCATCGAAATTTAAATGCCATTTAAAGGTCAATATTGATAGTCGGTTATTTAACTATCAACAAATATTCACAACAATCACCAAGATTTAAATAATTTCCCAATTATTATTTTCAAAATATCTTCACAAGATTTTTTTTAACAATTCAACCATTTGAAAACAAATTTCAAATTCACTTTTCACTCGTGGAATAAGATTCCCGATATTATTTATTTCCACTGAAAGTCTGCCGAGTTCAAATACTTTAAAACACTTTAAATCACTTATCCAAGATATATACTTGGAAACATTTAGATAAAACTATTTTAAATAACCATTCTCTAAACAAATATCAATTTAATCTTTAAAATAATCGCTTCTATAATTAATTAATTAAATCTTTACTTTAAATATTTAAAACAACTTCCAAAAATACCTCCAACAATATTCTTTTAAAACCAAATCTAGAACTTTTAATTTTTATTCAAAAGCTACTTTGAAAATATACTCGGCTTTCCAGGGGAGAATTCATTTTCCAAATTTATTTAAAAATACCAAATCAATTTCCAAAATTTATTTCTAAATTTATTTCAACACCAAATTTATTATCTTTTGAAACAAATTCCTTCTTTTAAATTTATTCAATTTTCTAAAATTAATTTACTATAAATTTTCTACTAAATTTCAAAAATCAAATTTTATTTATTTCTGATATCCTACGATATCAAAAATATATTCGGCTAAATTATAGCTTTCAACAGTTTCAATCATAAATAGTCACACACAGATTACAAATAATCAACACACAATATTGAAACTAATTCAAATATTTGAGGAATCCAGTTGGATCCCTCCAACCTGTTTTTCCTGCATCCATAGACGTTAGCACACCAATTAAATACCAATTCAACATCGAGGTGGAATATCGCGGTATATAGGATTTATAAAATATCATCCGCTATTATACGGCGCATAGGGTCTCATCCGCTATATAATGCAGGAAATCAATCACCCAATATATACTATATACTACTATATATATAATATCATCTAGTGAATAATTATTATAAATCAATCATCCAAGCACACAGTCAATAAATTTTAAATCTAACTATTCAAAATTTAAATCAGAACAATATTGATTGAGTGAGAAGATCTCACCTTTGCTTTCGCATGCAACCCATTTTCAATCCGGCTTTTTTTTTTCTTTGCAATTTCGACCACAATTATAAGGTTTATTAATATTTGGACTAATCGAATAATTAATTTCCATTTAATAGATTAATTAACCAGTGATTTATATTTAAACTAATGGTTTTAAATCTTAAGCTAACTTTCTTTTTAACAAACTCTAAAATTGTTAAATAAGTTGATTAAATAATTTAAACACCTTAATATAAAATTTAAATTTTAACAGCAAGTTAAAATGGTGAAACATTAATACTTTACTGTAAAATTCCTTTCTTTTAAATCTAAATATATACATATATATGTATTTTAAAATTTAGTAAAACAGAAATCTGTTTTCTTTTCCTGTACATAACAACAGTAAACTTTATTTTACTACAAATATATTTTCAAATTAAATAAAACACAAAATAAATAAATAAATAAATAAACTGTTACCTTATTGACACGCCACACGCGACCTCCACCAAACGATCGCGAGCCACCCTGGTGACGACCAGCGATCAATGACATCGTGCAAACGACCCCATTAACTCTGAGCGACGATTCCCCCATCGATCATCGTGCTCTATCCAAACTTACCAGAAGTTGCATCGACCATTACTTGCGAGGCCGCCCAGCTCGAACCCTAATCAGGCCTTGTCACGATGCCTTACCGTCGCCTTGCATCTCGAACCCTAACCTCGACTTCGCGCACACACATCACCTACCATTGCGAGGCCACACGACCTTGCCCTACCTCCTGTCGTGGCGACGCGTTTGAGAATCGCACGAGTGACTTTCCTTTTTTTTTTTCAAATTAGGGATTTCGTTTGAACTGGAGAGGAGGGACGATTTGAATTAGGACAAGGAAGAAGTCGATCTCGATTTGAAATACAGACGGAAGCGCGACCATTTTTGATTCCGATTTGATTTTGAGATTTAAATGAGGCTTCGGCCATAATTTGATTTTTATTTGATTTGATTCTGAACGAAAAAAATTCGCTCGATTTGGAAGAGGAGAAGGGATTGAAAAATTGAGAGCTCGGTTGTTAATATAAAAGAAGAAGGAGACACGATAATGTTGGCGTATGGAGGAAGACTGCAGTGCTTCAGAGGTGTAGAGAAAAAGTTTTGATGTGAGGGAATTTCAACTGAAGTTGACCAGGATAAAATATAGTTTAAATTTAAATTCGAATTCAAATTATTTCGATTAACGCAGCTTAAAATCGCGAACCCCTATCGAGGCGTGCCTCCAGGCGTTTATAATGTTATATGCCTATTCCGAACGCAATGGAAAAGGTTCCGGGTCCAAATTCGATCATATGGAGAAGATAGCTTTTTGAACCAGTTATTAAATTAAATTTCGATATAAATTTCAATGCGTTCGCTTATCGTATGGCCACATGATCACTCCAAACACTACAAAAACTCAAATCCGATAATAATGCAATATTACGGATCCAATGGAACTGGTTTCGTCAAAATCCGAGACCGTGCCTCGGAATGCTATTTTTAAATATCGCTTTAAATGATAAAATTCCAAAATTGAACAAAGTGCTTTTAAATTCACTTTTAATATTTTTATTACCTCTAATATTATCAATATAAAATTTCCGAGCCTTCAAATTATTTTTAATCGGCATAAAATTGAAGATTTAATATTTTACCCAAATTTCAAAAATTAAATCTAAAAATTAAATTGCCAAATCCATAGTTATACTTGAAATTCAAGTTAAACTAACCTCCAAATATTTAAAATCAATTAAATATTCCATTCAAATGTTAAAAATTTCCGGGTCGTCACATCCTTCCCCCTTAAAAGAATTTCGTCCCGAAATTACTTGTTAAAAAGAATGATTCTTAACCCATTTGCTATTTTTCCAAAACTAAAAAGTTTCATCAACTTTTCAAAACAATCTTTTTCATCAAAGATCTATTATCACCTTAACTAACCTTTCAACTTTAGCCGTAAGTTTTTAACAGTATCATTTTCTTAGTCAATTCAAATTCCAAATTTTCTCAAATTTTTTCTAACTCCCTAAATTTCCAAAAAATTTCGCCAGCGTCTCCTTTGCGCGACTAGCTCGTTACGACTACAAAATGGCACCACAGGCCCTCAGATTCAAAAAGAAAACAAAATGTGTAACGACCCTAACTCGACCTTCGAAAATCGGCACCGAATACGACACTTGTATTTCAATGCCGCAGATCCAAATGTCGAATCTGATTCGCTGGAGCTTATAACACATCAAGTATAACAACACAGCGGAAGAAAAAGAATGAATATCATATACAACTCCAATGAATACAATATCCAATATACAACAATGATCAGTGTGATACAAGAAATATCAGAGACAAATGCTACAGCGAAAAACAAAATGAACTAGTAGCGGAACCAAAACTCCAAACAACAACTGCAACTCAAATCCAATGCTCCAAAGCCAACTCCAAAATCACAAGCTCGAACCATCATCTCGTTTCACCCAGATGAGCAAGTCTCGTCCATGAATCCAAAGATTTCAATATCCAGAGTCCCCAAAGAAAACCAAAGAAAAAGCTGAAAGCTACCAAATCGATATCTATTATCTGAAAAAACCCAACTCTAGACTGCCCGTGTGGAAATTGTGGGCACCCAGAGTTTAGGAAGGGAACAATAAACTCCGGGTCAGTCATGGGACTGGTATGAGAAAACGAAAACAGTTTTAACTTTTAAAACAAACAAAAGAATTAAATTTGAAATCCGCAATGCTTTTTGGAAAATGAAACTACCATAAGGCCTCCCGCCACACACACCATGCAAACACAAAATTGGAGGAGATTTCTCCTTATGATAGTCAAAAACGCTTGATACGCGAAAATCATTTGATATTATTATTAGTGCATAGTGGAAAACATTTCAAAAGTATGATATTAATCTTAGCCAGCATAGACATTTCGAACTATGCCTACTATAGCTACCATCCAAGCAGTGGGGCGCCACCATAAGTGAATGGCAGGTTCTACAACTAAAACCGAACAGGGCGCGTATTGGATGATTGGATTTCCAACAAATGGTCAGGCCAAGGTACTTCCCATTGCCACATGGGTACGCCTCTAGAGGGACGCCCCGAGAATCATCCTTCGTTCTCTGCCAACACAAGGCCGGTGTACCCTCTGCCCGGGGGTATAACCTAAGATATTCCATTCCCGGTCGTAACCAACCTTTATCTGAGTGCTCGATACCAACAACCACAAAGCAATGTATTTGCAGCAATCACATAGGTTAAATATCTGGGCTCCATACCATGATATCACCTCTATCTAGATGAAATGGACATACCCTAGGGGCACTACCCCTGTAACCTTGCTGCATCTTTCTTGTTTCGACCATTCCGGGGTGTGAGGTCCTGATGCAGTCTTGTCCATAAAGCTACGCTTTTCACAAAGCCTTGCTTTGATCAACAAATGATCAGTAGCACTTCGTATGCCACATTACCAAATTGGCAATGTATCACTAGTAACCATCAACTACATAACCTATAAGCTCGTACGTCTCAGAGAAGGGTGTTAAGATAAGAGAATAAATCTCCACCACCAAACAGAAATGTATTTGATAGAAACCAGCTTTACATCTCAAAGTGTAATGTAAGACACACATCCATACAAGTCTATTCCGGGTTCGAACAGAACCGAAGGCACTTCCGAAGAAGCCCTTGCAAATCCGGATAATTCCTAATCACGTCCGGACTTCCCATCACAACGGGCACTCAAATCTCTATATCGGGGATCAACCGATGCAGAAACATTCGACAAGAAATCCTTTCGTTTTCGAAAGTATCCGGTCTTCACCATCGGTCTTCAAATGCCATCCATATACGTCGTATCACTATTCAGAATGGGTTATATGACACAAGGTCCTCTCCCGGCTAAACCGAATAGTGAGCGCAATATTAAAAACATATGGATATGGGATCTTAGTTAAGTCACAGCTGATTTATCCAAAAAATTTCATTCAAATGGGTAAACAAATTACCATTTACAAATCTTTTAAACAAAAAGATTCATTTCAAAAACCTTCAATGGTTTAAACTATTTCCATACTTAAATCTTTAAAACAAAAGATTTATCTTTTAAGACCCTTTCAATTTAAAACAAGGATTACCAATCTTTAACAAAGATTCATTTCTAGCCTTCCAAAACAATTCCGTTTCAAATTGAATTAACTCATCTGGTCTTTAAATCAAAGACTCATTTCATAGTTTTCAAAACAATTTTCAAAGATTCATCCATATCGTTCAAAACAATCCCGTTTCAAATCTTTTATATATAAAAGATACATCATTTAAAATCCTCTTCAATTTCAAAATAGGGTTCAACTATTTTTCACAAAATTCAATTATAGCTTTCAAAACCATTATTCCAAACATGAAATCTTTTCATCATAATTGGGCAATTCTTTTCTTATATAAAAGCTATTCTTATTATTTGAAACCACTTGTCTTCCGTTTCAGAAAACCTGATTATAATTCCACGAGTTAAGGCCTTTCAAATATAAACTTGGGTTAAATTCAATTTCTCAAAACCATACTTCTAAAATGGTTTAAAAACCCATATAAACCCATTTATATGTTGAATAACATTTTTTTTAAACCATAGTTTCCAAATCATAGAATTCAATCTCAAATTATCGAATTCAAATTTAAATCACAATTATTCAAATTTCAAATCTTCATTCAAAATAACTTTAAAACACCTTTCCAAAAGTTTTTCGCTTTAAACCCAATCCATTTCCAAAACCATTTGGATTTAAAATTTAAATTCAAAACTATTTTAAAAATCCATGACCTAACCGATTTTCACGTGCAATCCATATTTGTGTGTGTATAGTGTGGTCCAGGGGTTTTACACACAATAGTGCAATAACAATTATCACATCACAGATTAAAACGCAGCAATATCAATAAGCGGTATAAGCTATAACGCTTATCTTCATTCACAGATTCATAGATAAAATAAATTTATCAATAACAAGGATTCACTAATATGATTCGATGTGGGTTTCGGATAACCAACTGGAATCCGACTCCGTGTCGGATCGAATTTCACATGCCGTCTTACTGCCAATGGTATTTATACCGAAAACATATCACAGATATCACAGATCAATACACAACATATTTCACATCACAGAAAATTAAAGTCTAGAGATTACAATCAATGCAAGGCAATACAATCATCCATAAGCAAGCATATTTTCTAATTCAAATTTTAATTAATTTCATTAATTCAAATTAAATCAATTACTTAAGAATAAATCAACTTACCTTGCTTAACCAACCATTAATTAATTAATCACTTCTTAATTGACCTCATTATCAATTAATTAATCTTTAATTAATTAATTATTCTTTAACAATTAATTAAAAATCTCAAGTTAATCAATCCTTAATTACCATTTGGTTAATCCTTAATCACCATTGATTAATCAATTAGTTACCACTTAACAACTTCTAAATTAATCCTTAACTACGGATTAATTATTCTTTAATTATTAATTAATAAAACTTTAATTATTAATTAATAAAACTTAATTACAAGATAAGGACTTCTTAATTATTAGTTAAGTAACCTTTAATTGCTTGATTAATTACTCACTAATTACTTAATTTGTAAATCTTAACCACTTGATTAAATTAAGTTTAATTACACTTAATTACTTTATAAATGAAACCCTAATCATTAATTAATAATCTAGTTAATGATCTTTCAATTAAAACTTAATTAATCTTAAATTAAATAATCCTTTAATCCTTATCCATTTATCAATCAAGTAAAATATTTTCCTTAATTAATTTCTTAATCAAACCTTTATAATTAAACTAATTAATTATATTAAATTTCTTTAAATTTACTTAATCAAAATTAAGATAGTAAAACCTTAATTAAGATAAAACATTATCTTGTTAATATCCTCATTAACATAATTACCCATTTATCTTTAAAATTATCTTAGTTATATCATTAATTAAGCTTTAATATAAATAATCATTTATCTTTAAAATTTAAAGTTATCGAATCATAATTTTAAATAGCAAAAATATTTATCCATTAATAGTTTTAAAAACTATCTTCAATTTGAAGTTTAAAACTTGTCTTTTTATATAAACTTTAAAATTACATTCATAATTCAAATTTTAAAATCACTTTAAAGTTTCTTAATCCAAGTTTAAAGTTATCAACTTCAAAACTCCTTAAATCAAAATGTTTAAGAAAACATTTATTAAAACATCAAGTAATTTTATATAAAAGCTTTAGACCAATTTAATTTACAAGTTTTAAAACCTTTTTAAACCTTAATTACTGTTCCCTTATGCTGCTTCGGGTCAAACCCGTAGGTCACTCGAGCCATTCTTCGAGTTTTCCTCAACTTTACCCGAGCATCCTTCCAGGCCACCACTTCCTTTTTTTCTTCTTCTGATTTTATTTAAATTGTTAAAATCATGAACTCTTTAACACTTGCGTATCACCCCAAAACACACCCGAGACATCTACCCCAATTTCCTGAGTGCAACTTCGAGCAAATATTTAAGTTACTTGAGTTATTCCCTGAAAGCACTTCATCTTCCCAAACGTTATAACCATCAGATAAACAATTGCCCACGTTCACGGTGCACCTCAAACCAGCCATCACCGATCAAGTCACCACCCATCGCCAAGTCGATGCTGGCCCTCCCAAGCTTCCCAAGCACCCAGAAATCCAAATTTGCCTTTAATTCAAAATCGAGTATGTTTGAGCAAACTGGAACTCAACACGGCTTTGACTAACCACCAGAAAATACCCCGCATCACCACATCAAACCCTCGGACGCCACGCAACCACAACCCTAGCTGCTCTGATGACCTACGACCCCTTTCCCCCTGGTCCGATCCCCGCCGGCCTCATGACGACGATGCAGTTCTATTTTAAAAACAGACAAGCAAACTAGCCCTTTAAACCCTAAAACATCATCGCTCCTATGCCCCGATCATTTAAAAAAATCAAATCTTATTTTTCCCATGATCATTGATGCGCATACAACCTTCACCAATGACCACAACATCCAATTCATCGGAAATTAATAAGAATTTACAAAAATCCCTTTTTAGTTCAAACCCAAAATTCCCAATTTATACTTACCTAAAATTCTTAATTTTTCCCTTAAAATTCGTGATTTTGTAATATGAATCGATTTGTAAAGCCAAAATATGAAATCAAAATCTTTGATTTTTGACTTAAATTTAGCTATTACTGTAATTCCTGATTTTTTTTATAATTGTTCAACAAATCTATGTGAATTTATTTAAAGAAATGATGTTATAACTATTTTCCTTTAAGGATCATAGCTTAAACATACATTCTTTTTGGGTAGTAAAAAAATTTAAACGGGTTTATCAACCTGTCATGTATAAACAGAGGCATAATGCCTGTGCACAAACAGTCCTATGGGTTATCATTCATACACACAACCATCCTCACGTATATACGAGCATGCAATCATCTTTCACAGCTTACATTCAAAACTTATCACATGCAAATAGATATATCAAGTTCTAAGAAAGGTTTGCTCACTTGATGCTGATGAACAGAGACAGTGAACAGGCAGAGTTTTCATCTTTTGCTCTGGAATGATACATAAATTTGAAAAACTGATCTTCATTTTGTAAATCTCCAGGTTGATTCAGATTGAATTTTTGTTTTGAGTAGACTTGCATTTGATTTTTGATTTCCAGATTCATCACTTGATCGGATTGTTATTGTTTTGAATTTGAGGTGCTTCTGTTTTCCAGGTAGTAGCTGCTACATTTTGATTTGCTTTGCTTAAAGATCTTTGAAAGCAGGTTTTGATTTTCCAGATTTGTAATTTATTTTGACTTTGCTTTCAGATTTTTAGTTTTCAGTTAAGAACAAAAAAGATGAAAATGAGAGAAAAAGAAATGAGGAGTTTGGAAATAGCCAGGATTCGATTTCTAAAGTTTTGCAGTTTTGAAAATGATACACCTGATTATTTTCTTTAATTCATATTTTGTAAAATTAAATTTTCAAAAGAAAAGATAACATCGCCACTTGTTCATTCAATTAACACTTGTTCATCTATATTATTACTTGTTTTACATTTGTCCTATGTATGTATTTTTTTTATGTCCAAATCCTTTTCTTAAATTTATTTAAATTTTTTTTTTAAACCTCTACTTCAATTAAATTTATAAAACATGCTTTTTATAAATTTTGTTATAAACCCTTGCTTTAAATTAATTCATGCATTTGCATTTAAACCTTATTTTATTTACAAATCATGTTTTAATTTAAATTATGAATTTATATCCTTATGTTAAAATCGTTTATATAATATTTTTTTAAACTTAAGATATTAAACTTATTTCAAATATAATTTCTTTAAGTCTAATTAAATTTCAAGTGGTTAAAATATTGAAGTGATTAAAATATACATTACTAAGAAAGAAATTTCTCAAGTAAATACAATTTTTATTGAATTCAAATTCAAATCTCAAATTATGATCTATTTATAAAATATTCACTTTTGAATTCCAAATCATAAATCTTTATTTATTTTAAAGATAAAAACATTTTTTTCTCTTATTAATGAATCAAGTTATTAATGTTTATATATATTTATTCAAATCTCCAAATAAATTCACAATTGAATTTGAAACTAAAATATTATTCAAAATATTTATTTCAGAATTTCCAATTTAAAATTCTATTTGAAAATCATATTTACATTCATTTACATTAATAAACAAACAAGTATTTATTAAATTTTTGAAAAACACCAGTTTAAATCAAAATTAAATTCCAAAAATTAAATTTATTTCCAATTTCAATTTGATTTAAAAACGGGAATGTTACAGATTCCCCCCTTAAGAAAATTTCGTCCTCGAAATTTGAAAGTAGGGAGACAACAAAGAACAGATGAAAGACAGAGAAATATCTTTTCGATAAAATTGAATATCTATTCTGCATTTGGCTTACCAAATTAGAATATTAATAATAGATACAAGAACGAATCAAGATACTCGGGTCACCAGAACTACGAATATATAGGGGATTGGTTAGTTCGAAGGATAACTAACCACTCGTAGAATATACCGGGACCCAACAGATATATGGATGCAATCCAAATCTTTTAGTTTAATCAACCTAAATATATCTATCAACCATAACAACCAAAGCAAACAATTCATCCAAACAAACAATTCTGACCCATTGGGAGTTTATGTCCCATGCAAAATCAAAGCTTCTTCCTGGAGCTTCCAGGAATCATCAAAGTATTGAAAAGATGAATCAAAGGAGATTGATAGAGAAAGTTGTTTCCGCTATTGCAGGGTATTGACCATTCATAGTGGTACTCCGCTGTCCCCTATCTCGTCCTCTTCTTGCACTCATACTCACTATCAGTGGATAGTAAGAGAATTTACTGAGGCATTCAGACGGATATCTTAGGGATATACTCATTCTAGGGTATACTTCACCCTATCTCTAATGAGTTACCTAATGTGTTATACTCCAGAGCTAAAGTTTCAACCTTCAGCTCTGATACCAATTGTAACGACCCTGACTCGACCTTCGAAAATCGGCACCGAATACGACACTTGTATTCCAATGCTACAGATCCAAACGTCGAATCTGGTTCGCCGACGCCGAAGCTTATAACACATCGAGTATAACAACACAGCGGAAGAAAAAGAATGAATATCATATACAACTCCAATGAATACAATATCCAATATACAACAATGATCAATGTGATACAAGAAATATCAGAGACAAATGCTACAGCGGAAAACAAAATGAACTAGCAGCGGAACCAAAACTCCAAACAGCAACTGCAACTCAAATCCAATGCTCCAAACCAACTCCAAAATCACAAGCTCGAATCATCATCTCGTTTCACCCAGATGAGCAAGTCTCGTCCATGAATCCAAAGATTTCAATATCCAGAGTCCCCAAAGAAAACCAAAGAGAAAGATGTAAGCTACCAAATCGATATCTATTATCTGAAAAAACCCAACTCTAGACTGCCGGTGTGGAAAATTGTGGGCACCCAGAGTTTAGGAAGGGAACAATAAACTATGGGTCAGTCATGGGACTGGTATGAGCAAACGAAAACAGTTTTAACTTTTAAAACAAACAAAAGAATTAAATTTGAAATCCGCAATGCTTTTTGAAAAATGAAACTACCATAAGGCCTCCCGCCACACACACCATGCAAACGCAGAATTGGAGAAGATTTCTCCTTATGATAGTCAAAAATGCTTGATACGCGAAAATCATTTGATATTTTATTAGTGCATAGTGGAAAACATTTTGAAAGTATGATATTAATCTTAGCCAGCATAGACATTTCGAACTATGCCTACTATAGCTACCATCCAAACAGTGGGGCGCCACCATAAGTGAATGGCAGATTCTACAACTAAAACCGTACAGGGCGCGTATTGGATGATTGGATTTCCAACAAATGGTCAGGCCAAGGAACTTCCCATTGCCACATGGGTACGCCCCTGGAGGGACGCCCCGAGAACCATCCTTCGTTCTCTGTAAACACAAGGCCGATGTACCCCCTGCCCGGGAGTATCACCTTAGATATTCCATTCTCGGTCGTAACCAACCTTTATCCGAGCGCTCGATACCAACAACCATAAAGCAATGTATTTGCAGTAATCACATAGGTTAAATATCTAGGCTCCATACCATGATATCACCTCTATCCAGAAGAAATGGACATACCCTAGGGGTGCTACCCCTGAAACCTTGCTGCATCTTTCCTGTTTCGAACATTCCAGGGTGTAAGGTCCTGATGCAGTCTCGTCCATAAAGCTACACTTTCACAAAGCCTTGCTTTGATCAACAAATGATCAACAACGCTTCGTATGCCATATTACCAAATTGGGAATGTATCACTAGTAACCATCAACTACATAACCTCTGAGCTCGTACGTCTCAGAGAAGGGTGTTAAGCTAAGAGAATAAATCTCCGCCACCAAACAGAAATGTATTTGATAGAAACGAGCTTTATATCTCAAAGTGTAATGTCAGACACACATCCATACAAGTCTGTTCTGGGTTCGAACAGAACCGAAGGCACTTCCGATGAAGCCCTTGCAAATCCGGATAATTCCTAATCACATCCGGACTTCCCATCACAATGGGTGCTCAAATCTCTATACCGGGGATCAGCCGATGCAGAGACATTCGACAAGAAATCCTTTCGTTTTCGAAAGTATCCGGTCTTCACCACTGGTCTTCAAATGCCATCCATATACGTCGTATCACTATTCGGAATAGGTTATATGACACAAGGTCCTCTCCCGGCTAAACTTAATAGTGAGCGCAATATTTAAAAACATATGGATATGGGATCTTAGTTAAGTCGCAACTGATTTATCCAAAAAAATTCATTCAAATGGTTAAACAAATTACCATTTACAAATCTTTTAAACAAAAAGATTCATTTCAAAAACCTTCAATGGTTTAAACTATTTCCATACTTAAATCTTTAAAAAAAAAAGATTTATCTTATAAGACCCTTTCAATTTAAAACAAGGATCACCAATCTTTAACAAAGGTTCATTTCTAGCCTTCCAAAACAATTCCGTTTCAAAATTGAATTAACTCATCTGGTCTTTAAATCAAAGACTCATTTCATAGTTTTCAAAACAATTTTCAAAGATTCATCCATATCGTTCAAAACAATTCCCGTTTCAAATCTTTTATATATAAAAGATACATCATTTAAAATCCTCTTCAATTTCAAAATAGGGTTCAACTATTTTTCATAAAATTCAATTATAGCTTTCAAAACCATTCCATTACAAACATGAAATCTTTTCATCATAATTGGGAAATTCTTTTCTTATATAAAAGCTATTATTATTATTATTTGAAACCACTTTTCTTCCGTTTCAGAAAACCTGATTATAATTCCACGAGTTAAGGCCTTTCAAATGTAAACTTGGGTTAAATTCTATTTCTCAAAACCATACTTCTAAAATGGTTTAAAAACCCATATAAACCCATTTATAAGTTGAATAACCTTTTTTAGACCATAGTTTCCAAATCATAGAATCCAATCTCAAATTATTGAATTCAAATTTAAATCAAATTATTCAAGTTTCAAATCTTCATTCAAAATAACTTTAAAACACCTTTCCAAAAGTTTTTCGCTTTAAACCCAATCCATTTCCAAAACCATTTGGATTTAAAATTTAAATTCAAAACTATTTTAAAAATCCATGACCTAACCGATTTCCACGTGCAATCCATATTTGTGTGTGTATAGTATGGTCCAGGGGTTTTTCACACAATAGTGCAACAACAATTATCACATCACAGATTAAAACGCAACAATATTGATAAGCGGTATAAGCTATAACGCTTATCTTCATTCAAAGATTCATAGATAAAATAAATTTATCAATAACAAGGATTCACTAATATGATTCGATGCGGGTTTCGGATAACTAACTGGAATCCGACTCCCTGTCGCATCGAATTTCAAATGCCGTTTTACGGCCAAGGGTATTTATACCGAAAACATATTACAGATATCACAGATCAATACACAACATATTTCATATCACATAAATTTACAGTCTAGAGATTACAATCAATGCAAGGCAATACAATCATCCATAAGCAAGCATATTTTCTAATTCAAATTTTAATTAATTTCATTAATTCAAATTAAATCAATTACTTAAGAATAAATCGACTTACCTTGCTTAACCAACCATTAATTAATTAATCACAATCATTTAATTAATTAATCACTTTTTAATTGACCTCATTATCAATTAATTAATCTTTAATTAATTAATTATTCTTTAACAATTAATTAAAAATCTCAAGTTAATCAATCCTTAATTACCATTTGGTTAATCCTTAATCACCATTGATTAATCAATTAGTTACCACTTAACAACTTCTAAATTAATCCTTAATTACGGATTAATTATTCTTTAATTACTAATTAATAAAACCTTAATTATTAATTAATAAAACTTAACTACAAGTTAAGGACTTCTTAATTATTAGTTAAGTAACCTTTAATTGCTTGATTAATTACTCACTAATTACTTAATTTGTAAATCTTAACCACTTGATTAAATTAAGTTTAATTACACTTAATTACTTGATAAATGAAACCCTAATCATTAATTAATAATCTAGTTAATGATCTTTCAATTACAACTTAATTAATCTTAAATTAAATAATCCTTTAATCCTTTACCATTTATCAATCAAGTAAAATATTTTCCTTAATTAATTTCTTAATCAAACCTTTATAATTAAACTAATTAATTAAATTAAATTTCTTTAAATTTACTTAATCAAAATTAAGATAGTAAAACCTTAATTAAGATAAAACATTATCTTGTTAATATCCTCATTAACATAATTACCCATTTATCTTTAAAATTATCTTAGTTAAATCATTAATTAAGCTTTAATATAAATAATCATTTATCTTTAAAATTTAAAGTTATCAAAACATAATTTTAAATAGCTTAAATATTTATCCATTAATAGTTTTAAAAACTATCTTCAATTTGAATTTTAAAACTTGTCTTTTTATATAAACTTTAAATTACATTCATAACTCAAATTTTAAAATCACTTTAAAGTTTCTTAATCCAAGTTTAAAGTTATCAACTTCAAAACTCCATAAATCAAAATGTTTAAGAAAACATTTATTAAAACATCAAGTAATTTTATATAAAAGCTTTAGACCAATTTAATTTACAAGTTTTAAAACCTTTTTAAACCTTAATTACTGTTCCCTTATGCTGCTTCGGGTCAAACCCGTAGCTCACTCGAGCCATTCTTCGAGTTTTCCTCAACTTTACCCGAGCATCCTTCCAGGCCACCACTTCCCTTTTTTTTCTTCTGATTTTATTTAAATGGTTAAAATCCCGAACTCTTTAACACTTGCGTATCATCCCAAAACACACCCGAGACATCTACCCCAATTTCCTGAGTGCAACTTCGGGCAAATATTTAAGTTACTTGAGTTATTCCCTTGAAAGCACTTCATCTTCCCCAACGTTATAACCATTAGATACACAATTTTCCATGTGCACGGTGCACCTCAAACCAGCCATCATTGATCAAGTCACCACCTATCACCAAGTCGACGCTGGCCCTCCCAAGCTTCCCAAGCACCCAGAAATCCAAATTTGCCTTTAATTCGAAATCGAGTATGTTTGAGCAAACTGGAACTCAACACGGCTTTGACCAACCACCAGAAAATACCCCGCATCACCACCACAAACCCCCGGACGCCACGCAACCACAACCCTAGCTACTCCGATGACCTACGATCCCTTTCCCTCTAGTTCGATTCCCTCCGGCCCCATGACGACGATGCAGTTCTATTTTAAAAACCGACAAGCAAACTAGCCCTTTAAACCCTAAAACATCATCGCTCCTATGCCCCGACCATTTAAAAAAATCAAATCATATTTTTCCCATGATCATTGATGCGCATACAACCTTCACCAATGACCACACCATCCAATTCATCGGAAATTAACGATAATTTACAAAAGTCCCTTTTTAGTTCAAACCCAAAATTCCCAATTTATACTTACCTAAAATTCTTATTTTTTTCCCTTAAAATTCGTGATTTTTAATATGAATCGATTTGTAAAGCCAAAATATGAAATCAAAATCTTTGATTTTTGACTTAAATTTAGCTATTACTGTAATTCCTGATTTTTTTTATAATTGTTCAACAAATCTATCTGCATTTATTTAAACAAATGATGTTATAACTATTTTCCTTTAAGGATCATAGTTAAACATACATTCTTTTGGGTAGTAAAAAAATTTAAACAGGTTTATCAACCTGTCATGTATAAACAGAGGCATAATGCCTATGCACAAACAGTTCTATGGGTTATCATTTATACACACAACCATCCTCACATATATACGAGCATGCAATCATCTTTCACAGCTTACATTCAAAACTTATCACATGCAAACAGATATATCAAGTTCTAAGAAAGGTTTGCTCACTTGATGCTGATGAACAGAGACAGTGAACACGCAGAGTTTTCATCTTTTTTTCTGGAATGATACATGAATTTGAAAAACTGATCTTCATTTTGTAAATCTCCAGGTTGATTCAGATTGAATTTTTGTTTTGAGTAGACTTGCATTTGATTTTTGATTTCCAGATTCATCACTTGATCGGATTGTTATTGTTTTGAATTTGAGGTGCTTCTGTTTTCTAGGTAGTAGCTTCCAGATTTTGATTTGCGTTGCTTAAAGATCTTTGAAAGCAGGTTTCGATTTTCCAGATTTGTAATTTGGTTTTGACTTTGCTTTCATATTTTTAGTTTTCAGTTAAGAACAGAAAATGTGAAAATGAGAGAAAAAGAAATGAGGAGTTTGGAAATAGCCGGGATTTGATTTCTCAAGTTTTGCAGTTTTGAAAATGATACACCTGATTATTTTATTTAATTCATATTTTGTAAAATTAAATTTTCAAAAGAAAAGATAACATTGCCACTTGTTCATTCAATTAACACTTGTTCATCTATATTACTACTTGTTTTACATTTGTCCTATATATATATATTTTATGTCCAAATCCTTTTCTTAAATTTATTTAAAATTTGTCTTTAAACCCCTACTTCAACTAAATTTATAAAACATGCTTTTTATAAATTTTGTTATAAACCCTTGTTTTAAATTAATTCATGCATTTTCATTTAAACCTTATTTTATTTACAAATCATGTTTTAATTTAAATTATGAATTTATATCCTTATGTTAAAATCATTTATATAATTTTTTTTAAACTTAAGATATTAAACTTATTTCAAATATAATTTCTTTAAGTCTAATTAAATTTCAAGTGGTTAAAATATTGAAGTGATTAAAATATACATTACTAAGAAAGAAATTTCTCAAGTAAATACAATTTTTATTGAATTCAAATTCAAATCTCAAATTATGATCTATTTATAAAATATTTACTTTTGAATTCCAAATCATAAATCTTTATTTATTTCAAAGATAAAAACATTTTTTTCTCTTATTAATGAATCAAGTTATTAATGTTTATATTATATATATTTATTCAAATCTCCAAATAAATTTACAATTGAATTCGAAACTAAAATATTATTCAAAATATTTATTTTAGAATTTCCAATTTAAAATTCTATTTAAAAGTCATATTTACATTCATTTACATTAATAAACAAACAATTATTTATTAAATTTTTGGAAAACATCAGTTTAAATCAAAATTAAATTCCAAAAATTTAATTTATTTCCAATTTCAATTTGATTTAAAAACGGGAATGTGGCAAAATGCCAAGTGGCTAGACAAGAAAATCATCAAATTTAATACTGAAATTTAATTACATATCTTTTGTCGAGCAATTCAAATTTATCTTCGAAATCAAAATCCCAATTCCATTTCCTTTAATACTCCTGTATATCCTGCTACCCATAATATCCAACTACAACATTCAAATATCATTTTTGCACATTCCTTTACGGAATTTCAATATATATATTTCTTATACCATTTTTACTTCACTATTGAAGTTATATATTCATTTTCATTCAATCTTACATTTCCAATTTTATTTGAATTCGATTTACAATTTCAATTTATTTGGATTCAGTTTAACTTCTGAATATTGAAATTTATCAATCATCTTTCATTCCCAACTGATTCATATCACTATTTTAAATCAGTTTCATTTACTAATTCATTACAAATTCCAACTCATTTTATCTCAATCCATTTTTTTTATTTCCACCTTTATTATCTTTAGTTCACTTCGAAATAATTTTAGAACTTCATTTTATTTCACACAATTCAAATTGGTTTTCAATATTCAGTTTCAATTCCAGTTTTATTCTTTTATTCATTCAAAAATTTATTTTCAATTCACCATTTTGGTTTACAATATATTTAAACTAGATTTCAAATTCCATATGAATTTAATTTACTTTCATCTATAAATATTAGATTCAATTCATTTTGAACCTTATCCATTTGGTCATTCATCAATTAGTTTCACTTACTAATTTTAGTTTAATACTTCACTTTGTTTATCACCAATCAATTTTCAATTCTAACTCCAGTTCTAATTACTTACAAATTCAAAATGAATTTCAACATTCAATTCACTTTCATGTACTTGCAATTGCAAATTTATTCATTCATAATTTATCTTCCATCTTAATAATTTAATTCCAATCATTTTAGTTTATAAGACTTCTCAAATTCACATTTATTCACATTAACTCAATTTTCAATCTCAATCCTTTTATTCAATTTCCATTTTTTAATTCCGCTTGAATTAAATTTTCCTTCCAACTTATTTTGTTTCCACATCTGCCTTTATCTAACTTCTCTTTAAGTTAGATTTTTATTTTAACAACTTCAAACTTTACAAGTTATCAAATTAATGATATTCCATAAATATTTTATATAACATTCCAAAGTCTTTTCAACCTTTTCCAAAACCATTATTGAAAACAATTCAAATTATCCTTTGAATTTCCAAACCAAACCTAAATTTTCCAAACAACTTCTATTTAAAACAATTTGGCAGCAATTTCTCTTTTGAAAACCCGAAAATGAACACCGATGATGTCGCGATCATCACCGGAATTATTTTCCAGTGATCGAAAAGAGTTTAGAGCTTTTATCCCTCAAAAAAATATTTTTCCAAACCCTTGGAAACTATTTCCAAATCCAAAAGGAATTTAATTTCCAAACTTCGTAAATTTCAAATATTTTCAAGAACATTTTCAAGAACATTTTCAAATATTTCTCTAAAATTTTATTTCAAATTATAAATCTCATTTACAATTTACATTTACAAATCCCATTTAGATTTTTATTTTCTTAACTTTTGGTTTTGATTTCAATTCCTCATATAACAACGATAATAATTTAATATTTTCACTTCCTAGCAACCATATATTATAATAATTCACAGAAAATTTACTTCTTTTATATACGAAAATAGTTTGGGTAAAATTACTTCATTTACCCTATTTTAAAACGATATTGTGTCGAATTTGTTCTGTACAAGTGTTTAGAGATCCCTATCAATAACATTAATTACTCGTATTGACCAGAATCCATATACCACTCAACAAACCAATCAACACAATATAAAACAATTTTATATTCACTAGCAAATACGCACTCATATCTATTATTACACTCACACTCATTCTAGAGTACTACTGACTCTATCTCTAATGAGTAACACCCAACAGAGCCAAGGTTGTCGCTTAACCAAATGCTCTAATACCACATGAGACAGTCCACTAATCCGTACCCTTTTGCATCGACAATAAACCACACATGTCTGATCCAAAAAGCACAGACAGATGGAAAGTCAGCGTAACGATCCGATTTTTTGAATTCCAAAAGTCGACATTAATACGTCCACTATATCAAATGCCGAACAATCGAACGTCGAAAAACCGAACCATTAGGGTTAAAGAAGAAGAAGATAGAAGAAGAAACAGAAACAATAACAGAATCTCACATTTCGCAGCGGAACAAATATAATAGATAAATGAATATCTTTAAACAAAGAACTATATCTGTTATTACAATACAACATCGGAGTACAACAACAACATACAACATTGGCAGTTATAATGACTTGCCTACATAGAATTTTGTCTCACACAAACTCGAACGCAGCATATACTACATAGTATAGATAATACGTCTCACCATTCAGCTGGCCTCCAGGTCTCCTCAGCAATCCATCCAGATCCAATTGATAACCTGACTCTAGGCTGTCCGTGTGGAAAATTATGGGCATCCAGAGTTCAGAAAGGGAACAATAAACTCCAGGTCAGTCGTGGGACTGGTATGAGATCTTAAAAACAGTTATTTTCACAAAGAAAATAAAAGAAATCCGCTATGCTTTTGGAAAATGAAACTATCATAAGGCCTCCCGCCATACACACAATGCAAACGCAAAATTGGAGGAGATTTCTCCTTATGATAGTCAAATATGCTTAATACGCAAAATTGTTTTTAATATTATCATTAATGCATAGTGTGGAAAAAATTTCGAAAGTATGATATTAATCTTAGCCAGCATAGGCATTTCGCACTTATGTCCACTATAGCTACCATGTTCAATAGCAGGTTACCGCCACGTTCCATGGCAGGTTATACAACTAAAACCGTACAGGGCGCGTATTGTTTCTTTGGATTTCCAAAAAATGGTCAGGCTAAGAACTTCCTACTGCCATATAGGTACGCCTCTGGAGGGACGTCCCGAGAACCTACCCGGATCTCTGCCAACACAAGGCTGGGTCACCTCTGTAACTTGGTAACTACTACTCGAGTATGCCATCCCCCGTTCGTTTGCGACCTTTATCCGAAGATCCTCAACCACAAAGTATAATAAATTTTGCGGAAACGACATAGGTAAAATATCCAGGCTCCATACCATGATACTACCCTTTTGCAGAAGAAAATGACATACCATGAAGGGCGCGACCCTCATAACCTTGTCGCATCTTTTCTGTTTTGACCATTTCCGGGATGTGAGGTCCGACGAAGTCTCGTCTACAAAGCTATACTTTTCACAAAGTCATGCTTTGATCAACAAACGATCAGCAGCACTTCGTATGCCATATTACCAGTTTGGGAATATATCACTAGTAACCATTAACTACATAACCTCTGAGCTTGTATGTCTCAAAGAAGGGTGTTAAGCTAAGAGAATAGATTCTCCGCCACCAACAGAAATGTATTTGATAGAAACCAGCTTTACATCTCAAAGTGTAACGTCATACACACATCCATACAAGTCCGTTCCAGGATCGAACGGAACCGAAGACACTTCAAAGAAGCCCTTGCAAATTCGGATATTCACAAATCACGACCGGAATCCCCATCACAAAGGTGATAAAATCTCTATACCGGAGCAACTCGGTGTAGATACATTCGACAGGTAATCCTTTCGCTTTCGAAAATACCCTATCTTCAACACCATCTTCAACTACAATCCCATTTCGTCGTATCGTTATTCAGAATGGGTTTTATGACACAAGGTCCTCTCCCGGCTAATCCGAATAACGAGCGTTTATTTTTTTAAAAATAAGTGTTACATTCAGATTTCAACAAATTAACACAATTTTCACTTTGATCTTTTAAATAAAAGACCGATCACAATCACAAAGGTTTGATGTGGTTTTCGGATATCCACTTGGAATCCGACCCCTGGTCGCATCGAAATTTGAATGCCATTTAAAGGTCAATATTGATAGTCGGTAATTTAACCATCAATAATATTCACAACAATCACCAAGATCTAAATAATTTCCCAATTATTATTTTCAAAATATTTTCACAAGATATATATTTTTAACACTTCAACCATTTGAAAACAAATTTCAAATTCACTTTTCACTCGCGGAATAAGATTCCCGATATTATTTATTTCCATTGAAAGTCTGCCGAGTTCAAATACTTTAAAACACTTTAAATCACTTATCCAAGATATATACTTGGAAACATTTGGATAAAACTATTTTAAATAACCATTTTCTAAACAAATATCAATTTAATCTTTAAAATAATCCCTTCTATAGTTAATTCAATAAATCTTTACTTTAAAGATCTAAAACAACTCCCAAAAATAATTCCTCCAACAATATTCTTTTAAAACCAAATCTAAAACTTCTAATTTTTATTCAAAATTACTTTGAAAATATACTTGGCTTTCCAGGGGAGAATTCACTTTCCAAATTTATTTACAAATACCAAATCAATTTCCAAAATTGATTTCTAAATTTATTTCAACACCCAATTTATTATCTTTTGAAACAAATTCCTTCTTTTAAATTTATTCAATTTTCTAAAATTAATTTACTATAAATTTTCTACTAAATTTCAAAAATCAAATTTTATTTATTCCTGATATCCTACGATATCAAAAATATATTCGGCTAAATTATAGCTTTCAACAGTTTCAATCACAAATAGTCACACACAGATTATAAATAATCAACACACAATATTGAAACTAATTCAAATATTTGAGGAATCTAGTTGGATCCCTCCAACCTATTTTCTCTGCATCCACAGACGTTAGCACACCAATTAAATACGAATTCCACTTCGAGGTGGAATATCGCGGTATATGAGATTTATAAAATATCATCCGCTATTATGCGGCGCATAGGGTCTCATCCGCTATATAATGTGGAAATCAATCTCCCAATATATACTATATACTACTATATATATAATATCATCCAATGAATAGTTATTATAAATCAATCATCTAAGCACACAGTCAATAAATTTTAAATCTAACTATTCAAAATTTAAATCAGAACAATATTGATTGAGTGAGAAGATCTCACCTTTGCTTTCGCATGCAACCCATTTTCAATCCGGCTTTTCTTTTTTTCTTTGCAATTTCGACATTGTATGAACAATTATAAGGTTTATTAATATTTGGACTAATCGAATAATTAATTTCCATTTAATAGATTAATTAACCAGCGATTTATATTTAAACTAATGGTTTTAAACCTTAAGCTAACGATCTTTTTAACAAATTCTAAAATTGTTAAATAAGTTGATTAAATAATTTAAACACCTTAATATAAATTTAAATTTTAACAGCAAGTTAAAATTGTGAAACATTAATACCTTACTGTAAAATTCCTTTCTTTTAAATCTAAATATATACATATATATGTATTTTAAAATTTAGTGAAATAGAAATCTGGTTTCTTTTCCTGTACATGAAAACAGTAAACTTTATTTTACTGCAAATATATTTTCAACTTAAATAAAACACAAAATAAATAAATAAACTGTTATCTTACTGGCACGTCACACGTGACCTCCACCACAACGATCGCGAGCCACCCTGGTGACGACTCGCGCTCAACCACATCGTGCAGGCGACCCCATTAACTCCGAGCGACGATTCCCCCATCGATCATCACGCTCTATCCAAACTTACCAGAAGTTGCATCGACCATTACTTGCGAGGCCGCGCAACTCGAACCCTAATCAGGCCCTGTCACGATGCATTGCCATCGCCTTGCATTGCGAACCTAACCTCGTCTTCGAACACACATCACCTACCATTGTGAGGCCACGCGACCTTGCCCTACCTCCTATCGCGGCGTTGCGTTTGAGAATCGCACGAGCGACTTTCCATTTTTTTTCGATTTAGGGATTTCGTTTGAACTGGAGAGGAGGGACGATTTGATTTAGGACAAGGAAGAAGTCGATCTCGAATTGAAATACAGAGGGAAGCGCGACCATTTTTGATTCTGATTTGATTTTGAGATTTAAATGAGGCTTCGGCCATAATTTGATTTGGTTCCGAACGAAAAAAATTCGCTCGATTTGGAGGAGGAGAAGGGATTGAAAAATTGAGAGCTCGGTTGTTAATATAAAAGAAGAAGGAGACACGATAATGTGGGCGTATGGAGGAAGACTGCAGTGCTTCAGAGGTGTTGAGAAAAAGTTTTGATGTGAGGGAATTTCAACTGAAGTTGACTAGGATAAAATATAGTTTAAATTTAAATTCGAATTCAAATTATCTCGATTACCGCAGCTTAAAATCGCGAACCCCTATCGAGGCGTACCGCCAGGCGTTTATAATGTTATACGCCTATTCCGAACGCAATGGAAAATGTTTCGGGTCCAAATTCGATCATATGGTGAAGATAGCCTTTTGAACCAGTTATTAAATTAAATTTCAATATAAATTTCAACGCGTTCGCTTATCGTATGGCCACACGATCACTCCAAACACTACGAAAATTGAAACCGATAATAATACAATATGACGGATCCAATGGAATTGGTTTCGTCGAAATCCGAGACCGTGCCTCGGAACGCTATTTTTAAATATTGCTTTAAATGATAAAATTCCAAAATTGAACAAACTGCTTTTAAATTTACTTTTAAAAGTTTTATTACCTCCAGTATTATCAATATAAATTTTCCAAGCCTTCAAATTATATTTAATCGGCATAAAATTGAAGATTTAATATTTTACCCAAATTTCAAAAATTAAATCTAAAAATTTAATTGCCAAATCCATACTTGTGCTTGAAATTCAAGTTAAACTAACCTCCAAATATTTAAAATCAATTAAATATTCCATTTCAAATGTTAAAAATTTCCGGGTCGTCACAACTCGGGTTTATCACTTAACCCCATAATGATTTTCCCTTAATCTATAAGATCATTCGGATACGTATCATTTCAACCCATAGGGATAATAGGGATATCAAATTAAATAACATCCAATCATCCAAAATGTCAACCAATAACATCCATCCAATTATCAAATATCAACAATTGAACATACAACACAATCATCATTGAAATCAATTAATAACTACCAATAATTTACTGATTATCATTAACAGGTATTTAACTGGCAATTTAAGTTTCAGTATTAAATTAAATGGAAATTAAATTCAATAAAATTTAGATTTAACTGGAATGACAATTTAAAATATACTAAACAACAACCAATCAATTTCTAGTCACATCATAAATTAAATTTAACTAACATAAGAAAATCTAGTAGTTGTGAGTATTTGCTCACCTTTTATAGCTACAAAGGTGATGATAAAAATGGAATAATATGGAGATTCCTAGCAATAATCCAAATGCAAAGCAAATCCAACAAAGCTTAGGCACAAACATGGATCGATAAACAAGTTTCAACTACTTCCAACTTCTAAACAACCAAAGATCCAAACTATGGACAAATCCGAAACTAGAACATCTTTAAGAAAATATTCAGCCTAGAATATTGCTGATTCTGTAAAATTGACTGACTAGAAAGTTGCTTCAAATTGTTTTCTCTCCATTTTAGAAAAAAGAATCGCTCAAAAAGCTTGTGTTCTGAGGAAGTTATGGTCAAAACGTTATGGTCAAAACAAACAGAGGTGTTTTCTGAGTTGAAAATCTGAGTTCAAAAATACTTCAAAAAGATTTAAGTTTTTGGCTTAGCAAATTAAGGAATTTGAAGAAATTATATAAAAGAAAGTATGAGCCATTGAAAAAATAAATGGTTTGAAAAAGAATCACAAAGTTTGGTTCAATCCTGAAGGAGATATGATTGATACAATATGGGTTATTTCCTGTCAAAACTGGACCGGAGAAAGGACTTGAAAAATGGAGTTTTTTTTATATATAAATATTCAGAATGGGAAGAAGGGTTCAACAACAAAGTTGTTGCCATTGAAATTATACACGGTTTCAAAAAAAAATTGGATTTGTAATACTTTAGTGGAATATAGAAGCCATGGAAATAAGGAGAAGAAAGAGGAAAAATAGGGAAAGGGAAAAGAAGGGAAAAAGGAGAAAGAGGAGGAGATGGAACATGGAAGGAGATGGCCTTGGAGATGGTGGAGAGGGCAGAAGCTATAGAGGAGGAAGGGAGGGTTGAAGGAGAGGAGGAAAGGAGTTTGGGTTTTTGAGGTTTATTTGGAGTTTTAGATCTAGAGTTCTCTGTAGATTTTGAGGAGGAAGAAGTTTGAAAAGAAAGTTTCTCAGGAGAAAAATTATGTATGTAGATATTATCAGATAAGAAACATAAGGTCGTAGGCAAAGGAATGGTCACATGACTGACTAGAGTCTCTTGGTTAAACATGGCACATTAGACCAAACAAACCCAATATGCCTTAGCCAAATAAAACACAACTAAACACTACCAATTCTTGTTAATTTTTCACAGTAATTCAAATTTTTAGAGCAATAGGAATTTGATTTTAATGAAACGAAATGTAGAGAGAAGATCAAAATTCAGTATAGTATCATATAAAAGAGAAAACAATATAAATTTAAATTTAAAATTTTCAACCAAAAGTCAAACTTTGACTAAGTTCGACCAAAATGTGAAATTTCACAAAATTTTTATTCTATTAAATTTGGTCAAATAAAACACTCAACATCACAAATTCAACTTTTTTTATATTTAATTTTTATTTAAATTCAGAATACTGCCATTTTAAAGTTGTTAAATGTAACGACCCGTAAATTTTATTTATTTTATTAACGTATTTAACTGAATTTTTGTGAAATTTTAAATAATTGAACTTGGAAATAAAAATTTAATATTTGGAATACTTATATTTAAACATAGCAAATGGTATATTTTCATCAGAAAATATGGAAGCTTATTTTATTGTGTAATTTTATTTCAATTCGAATCAGTTAATATTTGATGATAATAAAATGTTTTCTAAGCCTGAATATTTTTATACAATAAATTTGTAAATCATCTTCTGAGTGAGACGTCATATTTCGTTTCTCCAAATTTGGACTACTATTGCTCTATTATCTTATTTCTGGCATTAGCAACATTTTCGGTACCGATTATCGACTTTTGATTGGATGATCATACCACTGATATCTGTATACCACTTTGATCATCTCGTAGTGCTGATCTCTGCGGTGTATTCAATTCTGCGTTTTGAAGTCCGATACGCAGCGGAACCCGCGAAAATGGTAACTGTATCAGTGCCAGTTTTGTGCTCGTTGGTTTTCGTGACTTTAATTTTTACACCCTACAATACAAAAAGGTGTGAACATTTACATTTCCTAAATTCTTGTTCTTGACCAATTATATTCCACTTTTCAAATTTCATTTCATTTCCTTTTGCATTTATAATTACCATTTTCTTCCGTTCATTTTCTTTTAAACGTTTGCTTTTTAAACGTTGCCCGAGAAATAAAGCCTATCCTTCTCTCTTCTCTTACAATTCTTCTTCCAGCCGTGCTCTCCTCCTATTGCCGAAATCCACCATTGCCTCGTCTCTCACACTTCTCCATTTATGTTTGGCCTTCCTCCTTCAACAACCATCCCATTTCTCTGCCAGCACGTGACAACCGACGAACCCATCATGCCCCACCTTAATCACTTGCCACTATTCCCCTCGGCCTTGCATTTCTCCTCCCAGGCCATGAGAAACCGTACACCCTCTCTCCCCATCAACCCAGATCCTCGACCTGACAGAGTCTTGGCCTGCAACTGCAACTCCTCGTGCCAAATCAATCAACCGGCAATGGTCGAACCTCCTCCTTTCCCGCAGTTGATTCTTGCTGACCCATCTTCGACCTTCATCCCACCTTACCGAATCATTGTCAATGTAGAAGTATATATATATATATATATATATATTCATGTGTTTGTTTTATAGTTTGTATATAACACAATTGATGTTTATATATGTATATTGGTTATGTAAATTATATATTCTAAGCTATATATATAATGTTAAAGTATAAGGTTATAAAAGTTATATTGGCTTTACTGTTTGATTTATATGTGTATATATATATTAGTTATAAAATTACGGTCCTATGTATATGTTAGTTATAGTATTTTTAAGTTGCTGTGTTAGATATATATATACCTACAGTATTATATATATGTATATGTTATGTATTATATGATCTGTAGGTAGGTATTTGTAAATTATAATATATATCATATTACTAAGTTTTGGCAAGCATGCATATATGTTTTATTTAAGTCTGTATGTATACCTTTTTATTTCTAAAATGTTGATATGAATATATTTAGTATGTATATATATAAGTTATATATGTATCGGCTTATATTTGATACATACATATTGTTGATTTCTAGGTGTAATCTATATGTAAATGTTCATATATTAATCTATATATATAAATATACATAGGCTGGTTTCCAAATTTTATATATGGGGTACATATATTTATACTTATAAGTTATATTATCTGTATATTAGATATATATATTAGGTTTGCATATCTTTTGTTCAATGTCTAGGTTACATATGTATTTTTTAAAATGCAAGTATTTTGCATTTACATGTATTCATTTTAAAATATAATGTGTGTGTATATATATATTTATTTGATTTTGTGACGATCAGGATTCTTGGACGTTTGTTAATCGGGAAATTAACTGATTTTATTTTTGGAATATTAATATTTACTAATCAAATAAATGAATTTCTGATAATTAAAGATATTTGAATATATATGTTGATTTGGAAATTAAAATAAACATTGAATTCAAATATATTTATATATATAAAGATAAACATCTAGACAAGTCTTATGATGTTCAAGTATAAATATACATAAGTAAGTATGTATGTATATATGTTAAATGAAGTGGTGAAAGTGATAAAATGGAATTATACATATGATGTATGTATGTAATGTAAAATAGTAGATATAGAATGCAGATATATATGCATAGATATGTGTATGTAAACATACAAAGGGACATAGTATTTAATGCATATCCTCTCAAGCTCACAATACATCAAATCTAAGCATACAAACCATGAATCAAATCAATTTTCAGGTTTCATAAATCTTATCAGGAATTGCTCACCAAAAGAAAAGAAAAAAAGCAAACAGAAGCTTGCTATAGAATGCAACCACTTCCTTGTATACGCCTCTACATTTTCCTAATTCTTTCATTCATTCGAACCAAGTTAAACAGAAACCATACCACCATTTCACAACTAAATAAAAAGAAGACCAAGATCAAAGGAAGCAGGATTAAAATCAAAGCAGAGAAAGCTAGCAGCAAATTTATTTGCAAAAGCAGTGCTCTGTTCTTCATTTCCAAATCAGGTAAGTAACATCACATTTTAAATTTTTTAAATTAAATCTGGTTGCATGCTATTCCCTGAAAAAAATGTGTTTATATGAATTTTCTGGTATTTTCTATGAATGTATATAAGTGTATATGCTGCTGAGTATCATTGTTTTTCTGTTTTGTTCCCAGGCTCAAGTTTTAATTCAAAATTTATATTCTCTTGATCTAATTACTAGTAGAACATAGGCTTTAAACAAAATTTGTTTGTTCAGTTATAAAGTAAGTTTATAATTTAATTAAGTCAATATAAACTTGAATTGGCTTTGGAAATCAAAACAACTGAGCAAGTTCAAATTTAAATGAAAATTCAATCATCCTGTTTTCTGGATTCAGGGATATAAATTGAATACCAAAACCAAAACATGATTTTTAAAACTAAAGTCTTAAATTTTAGTAATAAGATTTAGGTGCAGTTCTTGTTTGGACTGGAAATGGTATATTGGGGGTTTCTGGTGATCCTTGAAATCTGGGAGGTCGGGAACTTCAGTAATTATGGAGGAGTGATCGCAGATGGTAGAAAAATTATCAGAACAGTGATCATAGCACTGTGGAGGTGGCGATGGTGGATTTTGGTCTGTAGCCCTAGTTTGTCTGGGTTGAATGTTTTGGATCGGCATGTCTTCCATAGTTGATCGAGTGCTACCAAACTCGAGGGGATGAAAGTATGGTAGATGGCGAAGGGTTGGCCGGAGTTTTAGACTCGAGAGTGAGGCGTTGACAAGTTTTGATGTGGTGTTCCTGGTTTTGTTCCAGGTTTGGTTTGAAAATCGAATTTGATTTTGAGCTTTGAGATGGTGATCTGATGTTTGGGTTAGGGTGTATGAGTGTTTGTCGATGTAGGATGATCATTGAAGTCGATCGAAGGCGATCAAAGCCACCGTACAGGTGCACGGTGCACTTTGTTCTGGTGATGTTGGTTGTTGGTTTGAGCAGGGATTTGTCTCGGGTAATTCTCGAGTAATGGAGTGTTTTGCTCGAACTTAGGATGGGTTAGACTCAAAGCAAAATTTAAGTGGCTCGGGTTAATATTTGTTACAGGTTTTTTTAAAGGAAACCTGTTCTGTTTTTAAATTTTTAAAATGAAATTTAAAAACTTAGTTTAAATGTAAGTAGTTTTTTTTAAATCTAAGTTAAATCTGGGATCAAAATTTAAATATGTATTCTAGTTTTGAAATGAATGAAAATTTGAGGTAAATTGTTTTTAAATGCTTTGTTAATGATAATTTGATCATTAATAAGAAAAATTCTTTTATCTTTAAATAAATGAAGATTTAATGATTTGTAATTCATTAAATTATTAAGTTAATTAAAATGGATAATTTATTTATTTAATTAATCATAGTTAAGCACTTAAATAATTGAGTAATTAGAAATTAATTAATTGATTTAATTTAAGTTAATTAAATTAATTATAATAGGGATTAACAATGATTGCTTATAAATGATTGTTTGGGTAGAATATCTGAATTAGTTGATATCTATTGGAAGATATGCCGTGATATTATGTGATATGAAATTTTTTGTGATATGATATGTTTGGGGTGGATATTTATAATGTGGTTATTTAATGATGATGAATTTCTATGTAAAAAGTGACATCTTGTATTTAAAGTTAAATTGTGGTTCACTTAAATAACTTGGGCTAAGATAGTATTAAATTCAAAGAGACCGGAGTCAGGTATTAGTAAATACCCGAAACCACTTCGATTTTTATAAATTGATATGTGGAAACATAAGGTTGAAATGGAATGATTTATGTGAATTGATCTTTTTATTCTAAGTTTTGGTACTTAGAAATTGATGTGTGAAATAAGTGATGTTTATAACAACTTGTGAAGTTGTAATTTGATACAAGTTACCCCGGGTTTATATAAGTTGTGTGCTTTTGTATTCCATGTTAGATGGTTTTACTCACGCTGGTTTCCAGCCTGACCCGGGTGTTACTTTGATGTAATGCTCGGCTCAGACTGAGTATTACAGATTTTCAAGTAAGGACATTCTGGAGCTTAGGAGGCGAGCTTGATGGCAGGAACATATGGAGTATATTCCGATGTGATTTATTGTAGCTTATATGGGACAAGTTGTTATAACTGTCCAGTGGTTGTATAAATGAATGTAACTCTGATGTATTTAAATGTAATTAACTGATACAATTTTTCCTTTGTGTAACTGCTATTTTATTTAATATTATATTTTGATCCGCTACGAATGTGAGAATACGTGTTTGGTGTTTTCTGTTTTCTTCTTCTTCTTATATCTCCTTCTTCTTTTTCTTAACTATCTAGAATTTTTGGGATCGAAATTTCCAGGTCGTTACATCTGGTATCAGATCAAAGATTAAGTGAGAACCTTGGCTCTGGTGGGAGTACTCGTTAAGGATAGGGTCAATATACCCTAGAATGAGTTGAGTTTAATATATATGAGAGAGCGTACTTGTTATTTTCCTTATATAATGGTTTTGAAAGTAAATGATTTTTTATATAAGTTCATATATAAAGCAATGATTCTTCTAACCATTATATATTAAGGCAATTTGTTGTTATATTATTTGAAAATTAAACAACGAGAATTAAGTGGTAATAATAATACAACCAAATTGAGATTAAATGAAAATAAGTTTGCAATAGATCCAAGCTGGAACTAAAATCCTGAATTTGTAGAAGTAAGAATAAGATAAAAATGAATAGGTATCCAGATATGATAATCTTGGGTATAATCATAAATAGTTATTGTGTTTAATAATGATATATTTAAGTAAGCCAAGTGAAGTAAATTTTTAAGATGAGTATAACTTCTAAATAAAAGTGGGTTTTAAATTGTGAAATTTTAAAACCTAGGTCTAGAAACATTTGAATTTTTTCAAAATGTTAAGAGAAATTTGTTTTGAATTAAAAACCAAAGGTGGTTTCAAATTTAAGGATGACTAAGGAAATAATATGTATATATGAGGAGTATACATAATATCAAAAATAGTTTGAATAAACTCTAAATGTTGAGTTTTAAATTTGGAATGAGATGTGATACCCAAGGTGATAGGTTTTGAATTTATAAGATTATTAATGTGAAGTTAAAATTTGAAATGGGAATTCAAATTGGGTAAGGTTGGCTGGATTAAGCAAATGGAAGTTGACTCTGGGAAAGTTAAATAAGTTAACAAGCAACCTGAATTGGAAATTTCAAGATGAAATTGGGATTTAACTTGGGAAGTTAAATGGTTAAATTGAATTGGGAGTTTGTGTGATCTCAAAATGGGTTTGAGATCTGGAAATTGAAAATGGAATTTTGAGAATTGGAATCAGAATTAAATTGTTAAAGATTTGGATTGTTGATTTGAGAGGCTAAATCAACATTTGAAAATTTAACTCGAATTTATATAATTCGGGATGGTTTAAAGTTGAGATTTAGATTTCATTAGTTCAAATTGAATTTAGTTTGAATTAATTAGAATTGAAGATGGATAAGTATAAAATTAAAATGGAAAATTTGAATTGGATTAATTTGAAATAAAATTGAAGATTGAAGTTCAAATTCAAATGGGAATTGGGATTAGTTCATATAGAAATTGAAATGATTTGAAATTGAAGTGGATTCAATTTGAAATTAGTCTAAATTAATTTGAACAATTTGGAATTGTAGTAAAAGTGAATATGTTTAAAATCAAATGGAATTTGATTTGAATTTGGAAAGAAATTGAGGTTAATTCAATTTGAATTGGGGATAAATCAAGTTCAAGGGAAATTGAAGTTACTCAAATTAGAATTGAGTCAATTTAAACGGAAGTGGAAATTTAAATTGAATTGATGGGGAATTGAACAGTTTGGCTCTGGACTATTTTAAAAATAAATTGTTTTAGCATAAATCTATTTTCCTAACTATTTACTATACAACTTTTCTTTTTAAATTCCAAAACTATCTTATATTTATTTAACACCTACTTTCGGAACTATTTAACTATTTTACAACTATTTTATAAACTAATTACTATTTTTCCAACTACTTTATAACTAGTTACTATTTTACAACTATTTTGCAATTATTTTACTATTCTTCAACTATTTTACAATTACTTAACTATTTTACAGTTATTTTACAAACTAATAACTATTTTTCAACTACTTGTCTATTTTTAAAACTTTCAAGCTATTTTCTAAATATAAACAGGTCGGAGTTCAAACTGTTATTGATTAAATACTCAACTGAGATAAGAATTGAAGTGATAATCCAAATGGGGATTAAGGTAAATGTGAATAAGTGAATAAAATCAAAGTGAGGATGAATAGAAAGGAAATTGATTTGGCTAATAATCAATGAAGTTAAATACGTAGGATGTACGTATATTATCCTATTCGCATAGTGATTTGATCCAGATTCGAGCACAGAATTTCGAGATAGTATATCGATCCGAGTTGGGATTATTCACTCGATTTTCGACGGCGAACCTGGATATGGATTGTTGATTGGTTCTGGATATTCTCTATCATAGTTATGTCTATGTAAGGAGAATGACGGTTTCTAATCAAGAAACCATATCTGAGTCCGCACAAGAAAGTTGGGTGGACGATACTAGTTTGGAAGTGAAATTGTGTGATCGAGTAAGCGATCAGATTAATATAGCGTACGGATGATATGTGTACATCGTACGAGTTTGAATGAAACTGATATTGGAAATTTCTATGATAAAAGTGGCTTTATAGAGTAATAAAATTTGAATATTTGATTTTGAATAAACAAAGTTATATATCTTTGTTATATAAGATAAATCTCCCCTTGTTGAATCTATTGCCGGAAGAAAACGATTTTGAAGGTGTTTGAAGTATAAAAGGAGTTTTATACAAGTTTGAAATGATCCAAAGTTTTTTAAAAAAATTATATATCTATCTATATATTTAAAGGATCTTATGAGGATTTTGGAAAAAGGTTTTGGGAAACTTCGGATTTGGAAAGGCTTTTGATTTTTGGGTAAAATCAATATTGGATTTGGAAAGCCTAGTTTGAGAATTATCGATTTTGGGATAATCGATTTTGTGTAAAGGAGCTTTGTATGAGATCATACTAGGTGTATGATTTGGAAGATACTATATGCGTATAGTATAAAGTGTTTTGAAAATGGCTTTGGAGAAAAAGGTGCTCCCTTGAAATGAACTTCTCAGGAGTACCACAGGGTGGTACTGCCTTGAACCCTAAGGGGGGGGGGGTTTCTAAAGTTGATCCTGTGAGGAGTCCGGACAAAACTAGTTCCTGAGGATTATGTGTAGTGTGTAGCGGAAGTCGAGGGTGCTGATGCCTACAGAGGCATTTGGGTTATGCTGTGACGACAGTGTAACTTGATGTCACTACGATCTACTACAGACCATAGCGAAAGTCGTGTGTGCTGCTGAGAGCCAACAGTCTGCGTTTGATTTATATCGGTAGACTGCGACCTATGGTAACATAGCGAAAATCGTGTGTGCTGTTGTGAGTCAACGGTCTACGTTAGGTTTTACATCGGTAGACTGCGACCTATGTGGGAGTGGAGAAGTTTCTTTTTGGCAGCGAAAATTGAGGGCACTGATGCCTACAATTACATGGACTTTTGCTGTGATGGCAACGTAACCCTGGAATGTAACTGCGATCTATTGTGGGTTCCATGGCGTAATCGAGGGGCGCGGAGTGCCTACAGTTACATGGACTTTTGCTGCGATGGCAACGTAACCGAGGATGTAACTGCGACCATGGATGGGGGTGATGATTTCCAGAGCATTCTCACCAAGGATATTTCCTCTATTTTCAAAAACTGTTTCTATATTTTCAATAAAATTATTCTTCAAAGTATTTTCACTGGATATTGAAAACGGATCTGCCAAGCACTTATAGATTTTCAGTCGTATGCCTGATCGACGTATGACCGAATTTCTATGAGAACAAGGATGGATTTGTCAAAACATTGAGCTATAAAATTATTTCTATAAAAACTATTGTAGTAATATTATATAGATTTTTAAAGTTTTAAAAATGATCAAAGAAAATTTATCTGATTTTAAGCATTTTAATAATTCTGGCTTCGTTCCTTTTCGAGGACGAAAAGATTCAAAGGGGGGAGGAATGTGACGACCCGGATTCTTGAACGTCTGTTAATCGGGAAATTAACTGATTTTATTTTTGGAATATTAATATTTACTAATCAAATAAATGAATTTCTGATAATTAAAGATATTTGAATATATATGTTGATTTGGAAATTAAAATAAACATTGAATTCATATATATATATATATATATATATATATATAAAGATAAACATATAGACAAGTCTTATGATGTTCGAATATAAATATACATAAGTAAGTATGTATGTATATATGTTAAATGAAGTGGTGAAAGTGATAAAATGGAAATATACATATGATGTATGTATGTAATGTAAAATAGTATATATAGAATGTAGATATATATGCATAGATATATATATATATGTAAACATAAAAGGGGACATAGCATTTAATGCATATCCTCTCAAGCTCACAATACATCAAATCTAAGCATACAAACCTTAAATAACATTAATTTTCAGGTTTCACAAATCTTATCAGGAATTGCTGACCAGAAGAAAAAAAAAAGCAAACAGAAGCTTGGTGTAGAATGCAGCCACTTCCCTATATATGCCTCTACATTTGCCTCATTCTTTTATTCATTCGAACCAAGTTAAAACAGTAACCATACCACCATTTCACAACTAAATAAAAAGAAGACCAAGATCAAAGGAAGCAGGATTAAAATCAAAGTAAGAAAGCTAGCAGCAAATTTATTTGCAAAAGCAGTGCTCTGTTCTTCATTTCCAAATCAGGTGAGTAACATCACATTTTAAAATTTTAAATTAAATCTGGTTGCATGCTATTCCCCGAAAAAAAAAATTTTGTATGAATTTTTTGGCATTTTCTATGAATGTATATAAGTGTATATGCTATTGAGTATCAGTGTTTTTCTGTTTTGTTCCCAGGCTCAAGTTTTAATTCAAAATTTATATTCTCTTGATCTAATTACTGGTAGAACTTAGGCTTTAAACAAAATTTGTTTGTTCAGTTATAAAGTAAGTTTAAAATTTAATTAAGTCAATATAAACTTGAATTGGCTTTGGAAATCAAAACAACTAAGCAAGTTCAAATTCAAATGAAAATTCAATCATTCTGTTTTCTGGATTCCGGGATATAAATTGAATACTAAAACCAAAACATGATTTTTAAAACTAAAGTCTTAAATTTTAGTAATAAGATTTAGGTGCAGTTCTTATTTGGACTGGAAATGGTATATTGGGGGTTTCTAGTGATCCTTGAAATCTGGGAGGTCGGGAACTTCAATAATTATGGAGGAGTGATCGCAGATGGTAGAAAATTATCAGAATAGTGATCATAGTAATGTGGAGGTGGCGATGGTGGATTTTGGTCTGTAGCCCTAGTTTGTCTGGGTTGAATGTTTTGGATCAACATGTCTTCCATAGTTGATCGAGTGCTACCAAACTCGAGGGGATGAAAGTATGGTGGATGGCGAAGGGTTGACCGGAGTTGCAGACTCGCTGATGGTCGGAGCCTCGAGATTGAGGCATTGACAGGTTTTGATGTGGTGTTCCTGGTTTTGTTCCAGGTCTGGTTTGAAACTAGAATTTGATTTCGAGCTTTGAAATGGTGATCTGATGTTTGGGTTAGGGTGTATGGGTATTTGTCGATGTAGGATGATTGTCGAAGTCCATCGGAGGTGATCAAAGCCACCGTACAGGTGCATGGTGCACTTTGTTCTGGTGATGTTGGTTGTTGGTTTGAGCAGGGATTTGTCTCGAGTAATTCTCGAGTAATGGAGTGTTTTGCTCGAAGTTAGGATGGGTTAGACTCGAAGCAAAATTTAAGTGGCTCGGGTTAATATTTGTTACAGGTTTTTTAAAGGAAACCTGTTCTGTTTTTAAATTTTTAAAATGAAATTTAAAAACTGAGTTTAAATGTAAGTAAAGTTTTTTTTAAATCTAAGTTAAATCTGGGATCAAAATTTAAATCTGTATTCCAGTTTTGAAATGAAAGAAAATTTAAAGTAAATTGTTTTTAAATGCTTTGTTAATGATAATTTGATCATTAATAAGAAAAATGTTTTATCCTTAAATAAATGAAGATTTAATGATTTGTGATTCATTAAATTATTAAGTTAATTAAAATGGATAATTAATTTATTTAATTAATCATAGTTAAGCACTTAAATAATTGAGTAATTAGAAACTAATTAATTGGTTAATAAGAATTAATTAATTTGGATTAAGAGATGATTAATTAAAGTTTAATTACTTAAGAGGGTAGTTAAAGGATTGTTATTAGTTAATGAAGGATCATTAACTAAGGATTATCAAATGATTAATTAAGATGATTGATTAGATTAATTAATTAAAGATAATCAATTTATGAAATTGTTTAAGTATAATTACTTAATGAAAGTAATTAAGGGATTAATTACTCAATGTAGTTAATTAAAGTAATGTGATTAGTCAAGTTAATTAATTGGTTTAAATAATTTTAGATAATCACATGATGGTTTGTTAAGGTATGATGGAAAAGAGTAATTACTTAGTAAAGTAATTAATGGATAATTACTGGATGTTAATTGAATTGGAATGGTAATTTTAATGGAAATGATTTGGGTTGAATTACCTTGTGTAATTAATAAGAAGGGTAATTACTTGGTGGAAGTAATTAATAATTGATTACTTAGTGTAATTAATTTAAGAATTGATTAATAAAGTTATTTGATGATAATTAAGTAATGTAATTAATTAAGGGTAATTAATTACTAATGTGATTAATCAAGGCTGATTAATGAATAATTAATTTAAGATTTACTATTAAATATAATTAATAATTAATTGAAGAAGTAATTAAGGATCGTTAATTAATGTAATTAATGAGAGTAATTAAAGGTTAATTACTGTAAATGGTTAAGGATAATTAATTTGAGAAATTAATTGAAGGATAATTACTCAAGGTGATTAATTAAGATGGATATTTGAAGAATGATTGATTAATTAAAAGGTTGTAATCAATAAATGGTTGATTAAGTAAAGTTAGGTGATTAATTCTTAAGTAATTGATTTAATTTAAGGTAATTAAATTAATTGTAATAGGGATTAACAATGGTTGATTATAAATGATTGTTTGGGTAGAATATCTGAATTAGTTGATATATATTGGAAGATATGCCGTGATATTCTGTGATATGAAATGTTTTGTGATATGATATGTTTGGGGTGGACATTTATAATGTGGTTATTTAATGATGATGAATTTATGTGTAAAAAGTGACATCTTGTATATAAAGTTGAATTGTGGTTCACTCAAATAACTTGGGCTAAGATGGTATTAAATTCGAAGAGACCGAAGATGGGTATTAGTAAATACCTAAAACCACTTTAATTCTTTATAAATTGATATGTGGAATTAAAAGGTTGAAATGGAATGATTTATGTGAATTGAACTTTTTATTCAAAGTTTTGATACTTTGAAATTGATGTGTGGAATAAGTGATGTTTATAACAACTTGTGAAGTTGTAAATTGATACAAGTTACCCCGGGTTTATATAAGTTGTATGCTTTTGTATTCCATTTTAGATGGGTTTACTCATGCTGGTTTCCAGCCTGACCCGGGTGTTACTTTGATGTAATGCTCGGGTCAGACTAAGCATTACAGATTTTCAAGCAAGGACGTTATGGAGCTCAGGAGGCGAGCTTAATGGCAGGAACGTATGGAGTGTATTCCGCTGTGATTTATTGTAGCTTATCTGGGACAAGTTGTTATAATTGTCCAGTGGTTGTATAAATGAATGTAACTCTGATGTATTTAAATGTAATTAACTGATACAGTTTTTCCTTTGTATAACTGCTATTTTATTTAATATTATATTTTGATCCGCTGCAAATGTGAGAATCTGTGTTTGGTGTTTTCTGTTTTCTTCTTCTTCTATCTCCTTCTTCTTTTTCTTAACTATCTGGAATTTTCGGGATCGAAATTTTCGGGTCGTTACAGATTTTTGTATGTGTTTTTTAATATGATACAATGGATTTTGAAATACATATATGTTTAATTTAACATGTGTTTAAATTTAGAATATCATTTTTATATATAAATAGTTATATATAGCTGTATATATGAGTTCACATATATCAATTATCATCATCGATCCAATTCTGATTTGATTTCGTCAATTCCTATTTATCAACTTCGCCCGTCGAATCGTGCCCATCTAGCATTGCTTTGGAATTCGTAGCTCATTTCTTTGTCAAATCTATCTATCATCGAAAGGTGAGCAATCATTCACGATTAACGTTCTTATATTTATTAAATTAAATTTCAATTGAAACGACAATTGAAATATGCTGTTGTTAGTTACTTAAACTGCTATATATGTGCTATTATCCGTATTTGTTTACCTGTGACATCTGACACCATTATCTATTGTTTATCACTGATGGTATATGCCAGTAATATTATTATCATATATGTTCTCACTCTGCAAGTTCTCTGTTAGTATAGAATTCCCTATGGGTTGAAATGATACATACCCGAATGATCTGTAGAATAGGCGAAAATCATTATGGGTTGAAATGATAAACCCAAGCGATTTTCATTGAATTGAATTTGGGATTGCGGGTTGAAATGATATATACCGGTATATATTTAAATTGCGGATTGAAATGGTAAATATCCGTATCACTTGACCATAAGATAGAAAATTATATACAGACACTATTGGTCAATATATATATATTTTGAAATGATTACCAAGGTTTTGAAATGAATATTTTGGTTTTAATAAATATTTATTTATATATATAAATGTTATTTTTATAAAGGTTTTAAAATTTGATTTTTAAAATTATATGTTTTGAAATTTTTAAAATTATAAGTTAGTTTTGGAATTATAAATTTAAGACTTTACTTATAATTTTACTAGTTTAAAATATATATAAAATAAGTTTAATAATAAGATTTGATTTACAAAGTTGATTTAATAAAGTTGATTTGACTAATGTATAATAAGTTTAATTATTTATATAAAATTTATATTTTTCGCATATAGAGTTTATAACAATTTTAATAAAATTCAGGTTGGAAAGAGAAATAGAAATTGGTTTGAAATTGAATTTATTTAAGAAATATACTCAAATAAGTTTGATTTGAAATTTATTAGATTTGGGATTTTAAAGATATGATTTTATAAATTTTGATAAAAAGTGATTTAAATGAATATTCCATATTTACATAAATTGAAATGGTATATTTAGTTTTATTTAAGTTTGAAATTTGAAGTTTTATTTAAATGTTATTTGAATGATTAAGTAAATATTTCAAAATAAATAATAGTAAAGTGAATTTGATATATATATATATATATATATATATATATAAATGTGTGTGTGAAATTGTCAAATTTAGTTTTAAAATGTGAAATATTTAAAGATTTGAAATATATTGAAATTGAAATGGTTTATTTTGTGGTTCAGATCCCTTTTTTTGAAATCAATATAATCTTAAATGGTTTATTGAGAAGCTGAATTGAATTGAAATTGATGAATTGAGATTGAATTAAAATTGAATTTTGGAACTCGAGTTGATTTGAATCGATTTGTAAAATTTGAGGAAGCTATTTATTATATAAATTATTTTTAAATTATATTTAAAACTATTTATATATTTTAATTTATAAATTATTTTCATATAAACTATTTTAATATAAATCATTTTAATATAAACTATTTTTAATATAAACTATTTTAATATAATAACTATTTTATTATAAACTATTTTAACCTATAACTACTTTATATAAACTATTTTATTTTATAAACTATTTTATTCTATACACTATTTTAATATCTAAACCGATTAAGTGGGAAGTGTTATGGTTTTCCAAAGTATTATGATTTCTAATTATGATTTCCAAAGTATTATGACTTCCAAAGTGTTATGATTTCCAAAATATTATGATTAAGTGTTATGGTTTTAGAAGCTTTATAATTTCGAAAGTGTTATAACTTCGAAGTGCTATGATTTTTGAAAATGGATATATTTGAAATGGAGATGATATCGTATTTGGTTTTGAAATGAAAATGATACGTATTGATATGGTTTTGAGATGGCAATTATGTTTTGGTTTTGAAGTAAAAACTATTTTGAAATGACTACAGTGTTATAATATCATTTGGTTGTTAAAGAGACCGGGATCAGATATTGTCATACTCTCTGCCAATACTGAAAACCACTTTAACAACCGTGTACGCGATGGAGATTCCAGAATGAAGTAGGATGGTGGCGACGATCCTATATGAGGTATATACGTGGACCTAACTCCCATGAGTAAGCATAAGGTGGCTAAAATAGGAGCAATCGACGGGCTAAGTGAGGTAGCTCCTCCGATCGGACATACTTCTTCGTATGCCATTCTATAACTTTGTGATTGATTTGGTGCGCACCTTTGATTTGGGAGTGTGGCTCGAGGTGGGTGGTAGTTGCGGCTGTGCGTTACCACCAGCCCGAAACTGTAATTGGTATGTCTACCCTGGCATTGCCTAGTTGTGCCATGTCACCTACCCTGTCGAGACCACTATGAGTTTGTTTTGTGTCGTACCTATGGAGTATCCTCTAGTAGCCTCCCGATCTGGAGGTATTATAGTACTGTATAGACTATTGGCACTGTAAAATGTGTTAAGGGGGATATGTGCCTTAACGCTATTTTAATAGTTTAATTTACTATAGACATTATTATAATAGCGTATATTACTACATAATAGATAGTTTAATGGATTCTTAGATGATGCGTATCCCAAACATCCTTTAAGTTACTTGTATTTTAGTTGTTATTTCACTTGAGTTGGATTTATTGATATATGAATGTTAATCCTGACTCGAGTGTTTTGTGTTTTGCTTTATGCTCGGGTCAGACTGAGTGATACAGCTTTTGAGACTCACTTTTGGAGTTAGAGCTTCACTTGGAGATCCATCTATCTATTCAGCTTGCAATTATTTAGTTGATTCCAGTGATGCATTCTTATCTTGTATTTGACTATTGTATTTGATACTTCTGTTATATCTTATTTAACTCTGTTATATATAGTAGCTTCATGAACTACTATTCTTTTATTTCCCTGCTTATTGTTACATTACTCTGTGTCTATGATTCCGTGATTATTTTACTGTATATTGTAACGACCCTGATTCGGCGCTCGAAAATCAACATTCATACTTCACCCATATTCGAATGCCGCAGTTCAAACGTTGAGCTGGTTCATCGAAGCTTATAACAACATTAAGTGATAACAACACAGTGGAAAAAGAATGAGATTTTATTGATACACAACATTTGATTACAACAATGATACAAATGAAATATCAATATCAGAGCCAAAATACAACAGTAGAAAGAAATCTCCAACACGATCTTCGAGAGAGAAAGAGAAATATAATCCAACAGACTGCATCCCAATTGCCAAAGCTCCAAAGACTTTAAACCAAGAAGCTCGAACCACCATCATGCTGTAATGAAACAAATACGATCCCCAAACCAAGGACCGAAGGCTATCGAATCTACATCCACTATCTGACTATCTGAAAACCTGACTCTAGGCTGCCTGTATGGAAAATAATGGGCATCCAGAGTTTAGAACGGGAAAAATAAACTCCAGGTCAGTGGACTGGTGTAAGCAAACAAAAACAGTTGTTTGAACAAAAACAAACAAAAAAGAATAAAAAGAAATTCGCTATACTTTTGGAAAATGAAACTACCATAAGGCCTCCTGCCGCACACAATGCTATCGCACACTTGAAGGAGATTTCTCCTTATGATAGTCAAACATTCTTGCTATGCGAAAACTCTTTTGATATTATTATCAATGCATAGTGTCAAAACATTTGCAAGTATAATATTAATCTTTGCCAGCATACGTGCCATTATAGTATGCCGACTATAGCTACCATGTTATATGGCAGGTTCTACAACTAAACCGTACAGGGCGCGTATTGGGTGATTGGATTTCCAACAAATGGCTAAGGCTAGGGAACTTCCTTTCCGAATGGGAAAAACCACTGGAGGGACACCCCGAGAACCTAACCGGCTCTCTGCCAACACAAGGTCGGGTTACCTCTGTAACTAGGCAACTAACTATCACGAGTATGCCTTCCTCCGGTCGTCACCGACCTTTATCTGAGGATCCTCAACACCAACAAATTCCAACAACCACATAAGTTAAATATCAGGGCTCCATGCCATGATACCACTTTTTATCCAGAAGGAAATGCACATACCCTAAGGGGCGCGACCCCTGTAACCTTGCCGCATCCTTCCTGTTTCGACCATTTCCGGGGTGTGAGGTTCGACGAAGTCTCGTCCATAAAGCTACGCTTTTCACAAAAGCCATGCTTCGATCAAAAAATGATCGGCACTTAGCATGCCACATTACCAAGTTGGGAATATATCACTAGTAAATATCAACTACATAACCTCTGAGCTCGTACGTCTCAGAGAAGGGTGTTAAGCTAAGAGAATAAATTCTCCGCCACCAGTAGAAATGTATTTGATAGAAACCAGCTCTACATCTCAAAGTGTAACGTCAAACATACATCCATACAAGTCCATCTTTGGTCCAAATGGAACCGAAGGTACTTCAAAGAATCCCTTGCAAATCCGGATATTCACAATCCCGACCGGACTCCCCATCACATATGGAGATCTCTATACCAGAGTAACTCAGTGCTGAGACATTCGATAGGTAATCCTTTCTTTCTGGAAAATACCCGTTCTAATCATTAATCAATCATGTTTTAGTTACTTAATTAATTATCCTTAATTATTAATTAATTAACCTTAATTTAATCTCATTGAGTAATTATCCTTTAATTAATCATCTTAATTTAATGACATTAAGTAATTAACTATCCTTTAATTACTTCTATTAATTAATCAACCTGTAATTACATTAAAGTGATCAACCTTTAAGTAGTCACGTTAAGTAATTAACCTTTAATTACTTACATTAATTAATCCTTCAATTACTCAAGACATTAATAAATCAAAGATAAATCTTTACATTTATTTATTTCTTAATTATCATTTAAATCTTTATCTTGAAGATAAATTATCATTAACATATACATTAACTTAATACCTTTAAGTTAATTACTAATCAAAAACATTATTTTATGATAACCATTTATCTTTTTTCTTATCAGCTTTTTAATTAAGCAATTAAATTTTTTTTTTGGCAAGGCCAGCCGGTTTTATAGTGGACCGTCCACTTTTTATTACAAACGTAATAAAAACATGAAGTACAGGAGTAAGGTAGAGGCACCTTAACTACAAAAAAAATAAAAATAAAGAAAATACAGCACAGGAGTGTGACAGAAATATCACAACTACAGCTAACAACAATCAAACTAAGACTCCTCCAGAGTGATAGTAAGGCGAACATCATCTCCAACCAGGGAAGAAGCCAAAGAAGCGTTCCCAAGAAGACCATAAAAGGGGCGAAACAGGAGTGCAAGAGATGGGTCATAAATATCAGCATCAGTCGAGTAAATAAAAGATCGGTCCCAGGTAGTATCAGCAAGCATAACAGAATTTACCTCAGCATACTTTCCATCCAAGTCAAGTACCAAGGAATCACCAGAAGGTCGATAGTAAAGGCATCGTAGGTCCGATAGATCAGCGGATACATATCTAAAATAGGAATCATCCATGGGGTTAAATCGCAAATCAGACCGGCGATCAACCCAACATCTCTCAGACTCTACCCAAACAACAGCCAACTGAGACGGAGCTAGGTCTTGAGCAGGAGAGGAAACCACAGTATCAACAACGGGGACAATGGGTACTGAAGGGGAAGCAGGCTGAGCAAGAGAAAAAGAAGACGTCGAACCAGGATCAGGAGATGGAGGTTCAGGAGGTGGAGCAACCAGAGAAACTTTAGGAACCCATTTCCTGAGCGGAGGCCGCGAGAGAGGAATCTTAGGCGCAGCAGCAGAGACAGCAGAATGCGAGCATGCAGTAACTAAGTGACCAAAGAGTGACAGGAGGTACAAATGTCCGGGACCCAGCCATATCGAACACGGACATCCACCACATGGCCAACAGCTAGCTGCACAGGAATAGAGGAAGGGAGAGGCTTACAGGGGGAAATCTCAATTAGAGCCTTAGCGTACACCAGCTTATCACGTGCAACGGTATTAGCATCAAAACATTTCAATTTTCCAATATTGCAAGCAAGCCAATTCAATCCAAGAAGCGGTTGTAAAGCAGAAGGGATTTGAGAAAAATAAACCCAAATAGGGATAGAACGAACTTGTTCACGAGCACTAGCTACCGTTGTCGACCAGGGAGTTATAATAAATGGTTTCCCATCAAAGAAAGTAGGCTCAGCCTCTAGAACTCGACTGCGTTCCTCAGAGGAGGAGAACAACATGAAATACATAGTGTCAACAATCTTAACACGAAGATTCCCTTGAAGCCTCCAAGCCCTACGACAAACTGAAGCCACATCATGTAGGCGTTGCTTTGGGTCCAAAAAGAACCCAACCAAATATTCAGACCAAAAGTCCTTTCCGGCTTGCAAAACATTTGGCGGAGGGATCATCACGCCATTTTCCTCAACTATATCAAATTCCACTGGAACATATACACCCGCATTACGGGGCAGAGATGTGAAGAGCGAAGTCCATGTTTTGGGAACACCGGTGGAGGGCGCAGCTAGAGGGGTCTCCGCAACAATGTGAACACCAACAGAGGCAACAGGCAGGGAGGCGGCAAGCAGTTTATCGGCAGAACTTAAAGCACAGGAATTGGGAATGTCATTCTCATAACCATTTTGACAAACATCTGCTGTGCAACGAGCAAAATTCCTATTTTCAGCAACAACTGAGATATGCTCACTATCAACCATACCATCACCCTCACTAGACGCACTAGAGGCAACATCGACATTCACAAGCTTTGCCACAGTTCCACATTCGGATCTAGAAACATCACATACCTCAGTGCTCAAGGGATCAAAACGCTCGGCAGAGCACACAACATCAGCATGTACGGATCTAATGACAGATGGTAATGGTGGATACTTGGTGACAGAAAGCATGGGCGGCAAGGGAATCAAGGGCGCAGGGATCCTAAAAGGCTTACCGGAATGGGTGGACGAAGGTGAGGATGAAGGAGCTACTGGGAGGGTCGAAGATAATGGAGAGAGAGGCATTAGGGAGGATGAAGCGGGAGAAGGAGAACTGAGGACGTAGCGGTAGAAAGGATCTGCAAAACAAATTCTTCACGAGCGATACGAAGATCGCCATTTTTCCAGGAGCGAAAGGGAAACGCACGCCATTAAAATTTATTATTAATTAAAACTTAAGAAAATAAACTTAAGAAAACGAAACTTAATTAATTTTAAGTTAAAATAAACTATACAACTTTTATCAACCAAAAATTTAAATAAACTCTTATTATATAAAAAAAATTGTTTGAAGAATAAAATATTAAACTTGTTTTTATTTTAAATTCCAAAACTGTTATATTGCAAACCTAAGACCACTTCGGGTATCAACCCGAGTCAATGCATGATTTACCCGAGTACGATCCTTAGCAACTACCCTTCTTCTTTTTTTTATATTTTTTTACTATTTCAACATGCTTAAACTCACGCAAACTACCCCGAGATTATACACGATCTATCACCACAATTCCCCAAGCTCAACTTCAAGGCTACACTTTCTTCCCCAACCCAAAACATCCCAGACTCAAACGTGTACATGTGCATGTGTACACCTGAACGACGATGTTTTGACCATCACCGTGACCACCTTCAGATCGCCTACGACTATGCCGATGATCCCCGCAACCCAGATCGATGAGATTACCCTGAAAACAAAATCGACTTACCAAGCATCTACCCGGAACCCAACACCTCGCTCCGACGCTACCGACCACCGAACACTATGTAACTTCGCCCATAGACTCATCGAAGACCTACGCACCTTTTCCCCTTGGGCCGATCACCTCCGGTCCACCCACAACCATGCAATGCTTTCGAAAATCACGACGAACCCAATAGGGTCTTAAACCCTAAATCAATTTCGACCATCACCCTCGACCATCAAAAAATCCAGCGATCATTTTTCCAATGATCTCCATCATGCCATCTTCCTTCAGACTCGATCTCGACCAACCCAAACCCATCGATCGTCGGAATTTGACGAAAAAGCAAATAACGATCAATTCGAGAAACCCCGACTTCCCCAACACTAAAAATCATGATATTACTTTTTAAAAATCGCCATTTCTAAATTCGAACCAGGTTACAACATCAAAGTGTGAAATCCAGACATTTGATTTCTGACATATATATGATCAACCCTTTTATTTATTATTTTTGAAAAAATTTCTTTATTTAAACACTTGAATTTATTTTTAAAAATGATGTTATAGTCTTGTGATCATTTTTCATTTAAAAATCAAAGTATAAAATGAATTATATAGGGAGCAATTGAATTTGTTTTAATGGGTTGGAGCCTGTAGTACCAACAGAGTGATATATATACACTTATACAGACATGCATAGGCATTTTTAAATGCATTTACATTTATAACAAAACATTTCAAGACATCTTTCTCATCCATCATCGTAGGCATCACAGATAAAACAGTTTTAAGCTTTTTAGAAGAGGAGTTTACTCACATGTGTGTAAAAGCAGAGAACAGGTTCCTATGCTTTGGTCTGGAAATTTTTGATGTTGATATGTTCTTGATTTAGTTGAGATGATTTCTGAATTAACTCAGGTTGAAGTTTTTGAATTTGATTTTGATTTTGATCTGAACCTATTTGCGTTGATTCTTTGATATTTTTTCTTTGCTTGACCTTCAGATTTGAACGCTTGAAAACTGCTGTTGTTTTTTATTATTGATTTCATCTCTGGTTTTGTTTCAGGTTTTTGATGCTTTGCTTTGTTTACTTTTCTATTTTGATTTTCTTTTACCTCAGGTTTCTTTATTTTTAAGTTTTGAATAGAAAGAAAATGAGAAAGAAGGGTACAGATGTGTATATATAACTTATTTTTCCCTTTATTTCTTAAATTCAAAAATGAAAAGAAAATTTAGAAGATGACACTTACATAATGCATGGCATAATTTTGTGAACACTTGTATAATTTCATGCTGTAATTGTTACACTTGTTAATCCTTATGTTTATAATACATACACATGTATTTATATATATTTTTATATAATTTTTATTTCATTTTTAATTTAGTTATATATATATATATTTTATACTTTTCTATTTTTAATTAATACATTTCCTTTTTATATTAACATATGTTATATATATATATACAAACTATATTTATTCATATAAATTTAAAAGAAAGTATTTTAAACCTTTTTTATTAAATCTTATTTTAATTAAAACTATTATACCTTTAAATAAATATTTATCTATGTGCATTTCCTTTTATAAATATTTATATAACCTTAAGAAAAATGATTTTAAAACTAATTATACATTAATAAACAAACACATGTATTTATTATATTTTAACTCTTCAAGAAAATGATTTTAAAATCTAATTACACATTAATAAATAAACATATATATATATATATATATATAAGTTTTAAAATATAGAATTTAATTTTAAATAACTTTTGAAAATTATTTATATCAAATTCAAAATATAACTTTCAAATCACAATGTATATATATACATATTATAATTACAAACAAATTTTTATTAATTTTAAAATATAGAGTTTTAAATCCAATTTATTTTGTAAGATATTTATTTTTGAATTTCAAATTCAAATTCTATTTACAATAAATTAATATACATATATATATATATATTAATAAACAAACACATATCTTATTTATTTTTGGAAAAATTCAAATAAATTCACAATTTAATCCAAAATTTATTTTAACTACGAATTTAAATTTGACTTAAAAATGGGACTGTTACAGATTCCCCTGTAAGAAAATGCCGTCCTCGAAATTTGCTAGACAAGGAGACAACCAAAGAACAGATGAACACACAAAGATAGAGAAATTGCTTTCCAGATCAAGCTGCAATATCTATTCTATATTTTGCTTACCAAATCAGAATATCATCAATAAATACGAGAACAAAGTTATTCAACACTCCATGGAATATTCGGGTCAGAATACCCTAAAGTACACACTAGCTTATCCCTCTTCAGACTTGGATCCTCACAAGAAATCACAATAAAATTTATAAATTTGGTTTTAACCGAAATCGTTTTATTGATAGAATTTATTTTGGCTTCATATATTTTTTTAACCAATTTATTCAAGTAAAATTTCAAATTTATTAAAGTCAAAAATGAAAAGTTGATAGAAAACTGATGAAGAGAAGGAATTTTCCTACAGTGTAAACAAAGATTCAAAGGGCCACTACCACACTAAAGCTTCTTCTTGTAGCTGACATGAAGCAATCAAAGAATTTGAAAGTGAGCGATGATCAAAAGAGATTGAGGGAAAAAGTTGTTCCTTGTTGTTACAGGGTATCGACCATTTATAGTGGTACTCTCCCTATGCCCTACCTCATCCTCTTCTTGCACTCGTTCTCACTATTAGTGAATAGTAAGAGAATTGACTGAGGCATACGGACAAGATATCTTAGGGAAACTCATTCTAGGCATTTATAACCCTATCTCTAATGAGTCACCTAATGTGTTATACTCTAAAAGCTAAAATTCTTACTCAACCTTTAGCTCTGATACCACTTGTAACGACCCTGAATCAGCGCTCGAAAATCGACATTCATACTTCACCCGTATTCGAATGCCGCAGATTCAAACGTTGAGTCTGATTCGCCGGAGCTTATAACAACATTATGTGATGACAACATAGCGGAAACAGAATGAATCTTTATTGATACACAACATTTGATTACAACAATGATACAAATGAAATATCAATATCAGAGCCAAAATACAACAGCGGAAAGAAATCTCCAACATGATCTTCAATAGAGAAAGAGAAATAGAATCTAACAGACTACATCCCAATTGCCAAAGTTCCAAAGACCTCGAACCAAGAAGCTTGAACCACCATCATGCTGTAATGAAACAAATGCGATCCCCAAACCAAGGACTGAAGGCTATCGAATCTACATCCACTATCTGACTATCTAAAAACCTGACTCTAGGCTGCCCGTGTGGAAAATTATGGGCATCCAGAGTTTAGAAAGGGAACAATAAACTCCAGGTCAGCCATGGGACTGGTGTGAGCAAACAAAAAGGAATAAAAAGAAATTCGCTATTCTTTTTGGAAAATGAAACTACCATAAGGCCTCCCAGCACACACACAATGCAAATGCACACTTGGAGGAGATTTCTCCTCATGATAGTCAAACATGCTTGATACGCGAAAACTCTTTTGATATTATTATTAGTACATAGTGTGAAAACATTTGCAAGTATAATATTGATCTTAGCCAGCATACGTACCATTATAGTATGCCTACTATGGCTACCGTGTTAGATGGCAGTTCTACAACTAATACCATACAGGGCGCGTATTGGGTGATTGAATTTCCAACAAATGGCCAAGGCTAAGGAACTTCCTTTCCGAATGGGTACGCCTCTGAAGGGATACCCTGAGAATCTAACCGTCTCTTTTCCAACACAAAGCCAGGTTACCTCTGTAACTAGATAACTAACTGTCACGTGTATGCCATTCCCCGGTCGTCACCGACCTTTATCCAAGGATCCTTAACACCAACAATTTCCAACAACCACATAAGTTAAATATCTGGGCTCCATGCCATGATACCACTTTTTATCCAGAAGGAAATGCACATACCCTAAGGGGTGCGACTCCCGTAACCTTGCTGCATCCTTCCTGTTTCAACCATTTTCGGGGTGTGAGTAACAAATGATCTGCACTTAGCATGCCACATTACCAAATTGGAAATATATCACTATTAAATGTCAACTACATAACCTCTGAGCTCGTATGTCTCAAAGAAGGGTGTTAAGCTAAGAGCATAAATTCTCCACCACCAAAAGAAATGTATTTGATAGAAACTAGCTCTACATCTCAAAGTGTAACGTTAAACATACATCCATACAAGTCCATCCTATGTCTGAATGGAATCGAAGGTACTTCAAAGAAGCCCTTGCAAATTCGGATATTCACAATCACGACCGAACTTCCCATCACATATGGAGATCTCTATACCGGAGCAACTTAGTGCAGAGACATACGACAGGTAATCCTTTCTTTCTCGAAAATAACCGATCTTCACCGCCGTCTTCAAATGCTATCCATTTCGTCGTATCATTTATTCGGAATGGGTTTTATGACATAAAGTCCTCTCCTGGCTAAACCGAATAATGAGCGCTAATTTTAAAAAGCATATGGATATATTTGGATCTTAGTTAATTCACAACTTTTAGCCCAAATCCTTTCCTTTTGAATGGTCTAAACAAATTTCCATTTTTAATCTTTTTAAACAAAAGATTCACTCTTTAAGATCCTCTTCAAATTTGAAAACAAGGTTCTCCAATCTTTAACAAAGATTCGTTCATAGCTTTCAAAAAAATTTCCTCTTCAAAATTAGATTTTCCTATAACTCGAAATCCTTTCAACAAAAACTGGAAATCCTTTCTTTACATGAAAGCTGTTATCATTTGAAAACAAAGGTATTCATTTTGTGAAAATCCAATTAAATTTGCTCAAGTTATAGCCTTTTAAAAGTATAAACTGGAAAATTAGCGAACTGCCGTACACTCGGCAAACTCTATTTGAGTTTTTGATATACTTCAAAAATGTTTTAAAATCCATATACATATAATGTATAACTTGTATAACCCTTACGACCATAGTTTCCAAAATAATTTCAAATTATAAACATATACATACATTCGACTTCAAAATCTTAAATTCAACTTCAAATTAACTATTTTAATTTCAAAATTTTATCAAGACATATTATATTCAAATTAAATTTTAATTTCAAAACTTCCTTTTCAAAAGCTTTCCATATTCAACTCAGTTTCACTTTCAAATCATTTGGATTCAAAATTCAACTTTTAAATTTTTCACCATTTAAATTCAAAATACCTATGACTTAACCAATTTCCCATGAAATCCATATTTGTGTGTGTGTGTGTGGTGTAGTCCAGGGGTTTCACAGGCAACAATAAAATATCAGCCATCGTAAATTCAAGCACAACTATATCGATAAGCGGTATAATCCTATACCGCTTATCTTTCATTCATAGATAAACAAGTAAATTTATCATAGATAAATAAATCATAGTTCACTGCTCAATCCAACATAATGATATCACAGAACATCACATATCAGAGATATCAAACAATTCAAGGCATATCATCTAATCAACCATAAGCAAGATTAAATTAATCACCTAATTATAATTGATTTAATAAATTAATTACTTATGAATCAATTACCTAATCTTGCTTAATTATCATTAGTTAATTAGCCTTTGATTAATTGATTATTCCATAATTAATCACATAAATTAATTAACTTTAAAATTAATCACATTAATTAATTAACCCATAATTAATTACATTAACAATTTAACCCTTAATTAATTATCATTTAATTAATTATCCTTAATTAATTTATATTAAGTCATTAGCCTTTAAGTAATAATCATTAATTAACCTTTAATTAAGTATATTAATTGATTATCCTTAATCAATTACAGTAAATGATTATCTTTAACTAATCATATTAAGTAATCATCCTTAATCAATCATCCTTTAATTAATTATCCTTTAATTATAAATTAATTAACCTTTAATTAATCTCATTAAGTCATTATCCTTTAATTAATCATCTTAATTTAATAACATTAAGTAATTAACTATCCTTTAATTACTTCCATTAATTAATCAACCTTTAATTACATTAAGTAATTAACCTTTAATTACTTACATTAATTAATCCTTTAATTACTCAAGACATTGATAAATCAAAGATAAATCGTCACCTTTATTTATTTCTTAATTATCTTTTAAATCTTTATGTTGAAAATAAATTATCATTAACATAAACATTAACTTAATACCTTTAAGTTAATTACTAATCAAAAAAATTATTTTTAAGATAAACCATTTATCTTTTTTTATCTGCTTTTTAATTAAGCAATTAAATTTTATTTCAAAATAAACTTAAGAAAACCAAACTTAATTAATTTTAAGTTAACCAACTTTTATCAACCAAAAATTTAAATAAACTCTTATTATATAAAAGAATTTGTTTTAAGAATAAAATTTTAAACTTGTTTTTATTTTAAATTCCAAAACTGTTATATTGCAAACCCGAGACCACTTCAGGTATCAACCCGAGTCAATGCATGATTTACCCGAGTACGTCCTGAGCAACTTCCCTTCTTCTTTTTTTATATTTTTTTTACCGTTTCAACATGCTTAAACTCACGCAAACCGCCCCGAGATTATACACGAGCTATCACACAATTCCTCGAGCTCAACATCGAGGCTACACTTTCTTCCCCAACCCAAAACATCCCAAACTCAAATGTGTACATATGCACGTGTACGCATGAACGACGACGTTCTGACCTGTGATAACCCAAATTTTGAATATTTGTTAATTGATTATTAACTGGGATAATTTATAGAAATACTGATTGTTAAAACTGAAACAAATAAATCTGATAATTAATATTCATATCTGGGAAATTATCCATTTGATAATCTCCTTTATAAATTATTTAATTGACAAAATTTTTATTTTCAAACAATAATAATGTGATGTTTTTAAATATAGGTATAAATAGATTTTAAAATAGAATTGTTATTTACAAATTTAATTTGTGTTGTTTAAATATGTACATACATTTAAGTTAATTTCAAATTTGATTTTTTATTGAAATTGAATTTGAATTTGGATTTGAATATGAAATTTAAAAGATAATTATTTTAAATATTTTGGGTGTAAAAATATATGTATAAGATTTTTTTAGTATACAATTTTTTTTTATAATACTTTCTTTAAAGAATCTTATTTATAAATTAAGAATGGTATTTATTCAATAATAAATTAAATATAAAAGCTTTTTATTAACATTTAGAAATAATTAATTTTAAAAAAATGTATATTGACAAATGTTTAAGTATAAAAGCTTGTAAATAATATGTGTAATTAGATTAATAAGCCTAAATGACAAGTGTCAACTTTTATTTTAATTTTCTTTTATTTTTAATAAAACTTAATTTAAACATATATAAACTTATAGCATTCATCTTCATTTCCTTTCTATCTTCACTTTCCTAAAAAAAAGAAAGAAGCCCATAACAAAATCTTTAGCCAGAGAGATTTAAAAACAGAAATTTCAAAACTAGAGTAAATCAAGAAAACCTGAAATCAACTAAGCAAGCAAAGTACTTCAGTTTAAAATCAAAGTAGGCATCTCAACTACAACAAGATCTCCAACAATTCAAGTTCAAAGTTTCAAGCTTTTTTTCCAGTTTCAAATTTCCTTTCCAGCTTCCATGCCACTGTTTTTTTATAAGGTGAGTAAACTTGAATCTCAAAGCTTGATCTGTTTATATATGAGTGTGCATGAGTTAGTCTTTGAAATTTTGATGAGTAGTACATTTTGCATGTTTGTTTAGAGATGGTTGCTTGTATATTGGAGTGTGAGTATGAATGCATGTCTCTGTATAAATATTATCCCTGTTTACAAAGACAAAATCTAAATAAAAAATCAGTAGCTCCTTATATAGAAATATTATGTCAAGATCTTTGAAAGGAAATTGCTTGTAATCGTTAGATTTAATTTTTAAAAATGGTTCCAAGTTTACACTTGAAGTAAGAATGACAAAAATTAAAATTTACAGTATAAGTCAATTCAAATAAAAAAAAGTAATTAAATCTTGAATTTTGAATATATAATCTGAATCAGTTTTGGAAATAATGATTTTTAAGGGTAAAATCAAAATTTTTAAATTTGTAGATAGTAAGGATTGGAGGAACGATCAGAATGGAGTATTTGTTCGAATTCAGGCGATCAGCAGCACTTGGTTGGTCGAGGTTCAGGTCAAAGGTGGTTAGGGGTTCAATGGTGGTACGAAAAATTGTAGGGGTGTCCAACATTCGTCGAGGCGGCGATATGAGGGCGTTGTAGGGTTTAATGCTCCGATGGGTTTGTCGATGTTCTCGTGACATTTGCGGTGACGAGGTTGAATCGAGTGTTACCGGTGTAAGGGAATTATGGAAGTGGATGTACGGCGAGGTTCCTGGCAAGGTAGCGAAGTCGTCGGTGGTCGGAATTAGGTGATGTGCAGTGAAGTTTAGAAGTCATGGTTTTGTACCTGATAGTGTTTTGGCCCATTTTCGATTTAGGGGTAAGTCGTGAATTCTGGGTTGTCGATAGAGAAGAGGTTATCGACGGCGATCTGTAGGAGGTAACAGTGGTGGTCGGAGGAGCCTCGACCAAACGTGCACGTGCATGCATAACTTATGCGTGTATGGGATTATGGGTCATCGGAGAAGAAAAGGAGCAGGGGTCGGTCTCGAGTTGGTTGCGAGTTTGACTCGAAGCAGATTGGGTTGTGAAGTACATGGGGTGCTGCTTGGGAATCTTTGAGTTTGGCTCGGTTTTTTTTTCTTGGGTATGCAAATAAGGTGAAGGTAATATTAAATGTTAATGTTTAAAAATAAAAATGAAACCAGTTTTGGGCTATTTACTTAAATAAATTTAAGTGTTGATAAATAAAAGTTGAATATTTTATTTGACTTAAAATTAAGTTAAGATTTAAGTTTATTTAAACAGTAAACCAAAATAGTATAATCATATAGCTAATTTAGAAGGTAAAAATGTTTAATCCATTTGTTAATAACAGACTTTATTATCATGTTTTAAAAAGAGGTTTCAACCAAGGATATTGATTAGGTTACCATGGAAGATTAGAAATTTTGAATTCGAAGATAAATTGTTTAAGGTAGCTGTTTGGTAAATCATATATTGGAATAATTATGAAATTCATATCTTTAAGTATTTCAAAATAAAATTTAGTAAGAGATGAGTAAAGATAAAAGGTTTGTCCTTGATTAATTAGGGTTTCAAGTAATCAATGGAAGATAAATTGATAAATAAGATTAATCAATTAATATGGTTAATTTGAGGATTAATTGATTAATGCAACTAATTAGAGGTTAATGAAAGAATCATCAATTAGTAATTAGTGGATAATTACTGAATGAGATTAATTAATTAATAAAGTATAATCACTTCGAGTAAGTAATTAAAGAGCAATTACCTAATATTATTAGTTAAAGAATTATTAATTATTTAATGTGATAATTTAAAGTAAATAAATGAATGTATTTAGTTAAAGATAATTTACTAATGAAAGTAATTAATAGTTAATTAATTTAACTTGAGTGATTATGGGTTAATTCCTTGATGAAGTAATTAATTAAAAGTAAATTACTTAAGGGAAGTAATTAGGGATTAATTACTAAGTATAAAGGAATCGATTAATTAAGGAATTAATTAAGGGTTAGTTAATTTACGAGTGTGATTAATTAGAGGATAATTAAGTGATGACTGATTTATGGTTTGTAATAAGTTAATGTTAAGTAAGCAGGACTAAAAGTGATTAGAGAAATTAATTTAATTTATCCAAGTTAATTGAATTGGTTAGACAAATTAATCTTGATTATGAATGATTGAATGATATTGAAGGACTTGGATTATTTGATGTTTCTAATATGAAATGTTTGTGATATGATTGGTTTGAACAGTGGTAATGTGATCATCTATTGACGTTGAATTGATGTGTAAAAGTGACATCCTGTATTTATAGTTTGAATTGAATTTCATTTGAATAATTTGGGTTAAGATGACATGGGACTCGAAGAGACCGGGTTCGGGTATCAGTAAATACCCGAAACCACTTCGATTCTTTATAGATTTGGTATGTGAAATCAATAGGCTGGAATTGGATAAATTTAATGACCGGACCTTTTAAAACTAAGTAATGGTACATAGAAATCGATTGTGAATAAGTGTTGACCATAACAAGATGTGAACTTGTAGAGAAGGAAGAGTTACCCCGGGACTTAAATTATTATATGCATTGGTATTTCTTGTTAGATAGGTTTACTCACGCTGGTTTCTAGCCTGACCCAGGTGTTACTTTGATGTAATGCTCGAGTCAGACCGAGTATTACAGATTTTCAGGTAAGGACAATCTGGAGCTCAGGAGGCGCACTGGATGGCATAAACATATGGAGTGTATTCCGCTGTGATATATTCCTGGGACAAATTATTTTAATTTCCCAGTGATTGTGAAATATTGTAACTCTGATGTATTAAAATGTAATTGACTGATTCAGCTTTCTTTATGTTAAGAATATTATTTGATATTATATTTTATCCGCTGCGAATGTGAGATGTTGGTGTTTCTATTTCTTCTTTTTCTTCTATCTCTTTCCTTCTTTTCCTAACTATCTGGAGTTTACGGGATCGAAAATTCCGGATCATTATATTTGGTATCAAAGCTGAAGATTAAGCAAGAACCTTGGCTCTGGTGAGATTACTCATTAAGGATAGGGTCAATAATATCCTAGAATGAGTTGAGTGTAATATATATATGAGAGAGCATACTTGTTATTTTCTTATATAATGGTTTTAAAAGTAAATGATTTTTATATAAGTTTATATATATAAAGCAATGATTCTTCTAACCATTATATATTAAGGTAATTAGTTGTTGTATTGTTTGAAAAATTTAATAATGAGATTTAAGTGGTAATAGTAATACAACCAAATTTAAATTGAATAAAGATAAGTTTGAAATGGATTCAAACTGGAATTAAAATCTTGAATTTGGAGAAGAGTTTCATAATAAGATAATAGTGAATTGGTTTTCAGTTGCAATAACCTTGGTTAATATCATAAATGATTATTGTGTAAGCAAAATGAAATGTTTTAAGGAAGTAAAACATTTGGGTAAGTATGACTTATAAATTGGAAGCGAAGATGATCTGAGTTATGAAGTTTTAAATCTGGGACCAGAATTTGAATTTTTTTCAAAGTGATAAAAAAATAATAAATAATTTTATTTAATGTATTTGAATAAAAGGGTCCTATTTCAAACAAGAGTTGTTTGAAAGTTTAAAGGAATTTGTTTTGAATTGAAACCAGGGTGGTTTAAAATTTGAAGTATAACTTGGTAAAGGAAATTAACACACACACACACATATGGATATACATAATATCAAAGATGATTTGAGATAAACTCTAAATGTTGAGTTTTAACTTTTTATTTGGAATGATATGTGAAAAACAAAGGAATATAAGTTTTGAACTCATATGTGGGAAAGAATTTTGAAATTTTAAGCGGGAATTCAAATAAGAGTAAAAGTTAAAATTTTCTAATTAAGTCTAATTTATAGGTTAAGAATTCCCTCTAAAGTTCTGTGATAACCCTGATTTTTTTAACTAGGGAATACTGATTTTTATTTGGATTAAACAGATAAAATTGATAATTAAAAATATCTGAATATATAAGTGAATTTGAATCTATAAAAAAATAAAAATTGTTAAAATTAACATGATGAATCTTACTGTAAATTTATATAAATGGAGATGTGCAAACTCTATAAATGCTAAAATTTTAAGTGTGCTTATATACATGTTTTGTGAACAGAAAACATTGTTTAAATTCAAGATATTAAATTTCAAAGAAGATTTAAAGCTAAAATTTTATATTTCTAAAACACTAAAGAAAATGCTTATTAAGTTTAGATATCGTAGCTCAAGTTTAAAAATGGGATTTAGTAAAGAATCATACTTTCTTTAAAATATACATAAGTATTATATATAAAGTACTAAACATAAAGATATAAACATAATATGAAAACAAAAATTCCTAAATAATTAACAAGGGCAAACACTTAAAATATGCACTGTGCATTTGTAAGCTAAAGACTTCATGAAAGGACAAGTGGCACCTCTCTTTAATTTGGAAAATCTGTATTATGAATGTGAAAAAAAAAGATAAAAGCAAAGCCTGAGAATAAATAAATTTGCAACAAAAATTTTCTCATATTCGAACTCAAGCTCTGGTCAAAAGCTTTAAAACAAAAATCAAACATGAAATCCAAGATTTAATGTGAGCAATAGCAATGTTTCAAAATCTGAACTAGGATTATGCAAGAGATAAAGTTCAGGAAGCAGGAATCAAAACCAGATTCAATCAAGCAGTGTTTTCAAATTAGACCCAGTAGACCCGATTCAATTTCCTGTCCCTCTCTGTTCATACAAAAGTTATGAGTAAACTAAAGCTTCAACGAATTTTTTTTTGATATAAGTGATGAATGTTGGGAGTGAGATTGTGATGACTGTTTAAAATTGTGAATGCATGTTTGTTTTAGTTCCTGAATCATGATTATATGAATGAATGCAAGTCTGGGTATTCATGGGTTCACCTCTGTTTTAGTTTCATAGGTTAAACTTAGATTAAAATCCCAATTCTTCTCACTCTAATTCTCTTATGGCTTAGGAATTTAAACAAAACATGATTGTTTTAAACTGAACTAAGGTTTAATAACATTTTTAAGAAAAATAAATAGAGGTATTGTCTGAAAAATAAATAAGAACAGTAAGATGCAAGGTATATCAAAATTTTGATTTTTTATAATTGAATGATTCAATTACATATTCTGTTATGCTATCTGAAATGATGGTTTTTAAAAATAAAATCAATATTTTTAGGCTTTTATTTCGAGAGTAATTCCCAGTTGATCGAAATCGAGAAGTTACACGATTCCTGGCGAACGACAAAGAATTAGGGGTCGATTTTTCGGTTGAAGCAGGTTTGAAGGTCCTAGATATCAGGAAAAATGGTGATGCATTTTTGTATTGACGGTGGTGGATGGATGAGGTGATTGTAGGGTTTAGCCTTGCTTTTTTGTTGATTGCACTTGCGAGCTTTATTCGTCATCGTCTCGGTGTTCTAGATGATCGCACTGGGGGGAAGAGCTTCGGGGGTCTTTGGAGCAGCTGGGGTTGAAGGGGTGTGGACTCCGGTGACGTCGCGCGGTGAAGCGGAGCGAATTTTGGAGATCAAATGGATTCAGGGAAAAATATATGACCTTGAATTCGCTCGATTTTGTTTCAGTGATGATTTCGTAGCTTGGATTGTGCGAATCGTTTAGGGTGGTCGTCAATGACCTGAGAGCAACTGTGAGGTTGGTCGGAGGTGACCTGGCTGCCTGTACACGTGTACGTGTGAGGGTCGAATTGTTTGGCTGTTGAGGAAGATATGGGTTCTCGGGAGAGACTCGAAGCATTTGAGTGAAAATCTCGGGGATTTTGGTGAGTCTGTTCGAGTTTTTGTGTGCACGGGCTCGAGTCGTCTAAGTATAATTACCAGGTTTATCCAAATGAATTACGTTTTCAAAATAAATGTACTAAGTTCCAAGGTAAAGTTAATCAAGTTCAAGATAAAAGTATTTATCAATTTCAATATAAATATGAAGTCATAGGGTTTGAAATTTAGTTTGTTTTGATTTGAAGAAATTGTCTCTATTGTTTCAGTATCAAGGGGTGAAATTTGGTAATGACTAAGATGAGGGTAATCTAGACTTTAATTAAATAAAGGTCTTAAGTATTTTGAATAAGTTAATTACCTTCATTCCATTTAAATGATAAGTAAAGAAATTTAATTAAGAGTCAATTAATTAAAAGGATAATTACATTAATTAAGGATTAATGATTAATGGTTAATTAACTTATGATTGAAAATAATTAATTAAGGTAAAAAAATAAGGTTAGTTAATTATGTAATTAACTTATAGGTTAATTTAATTAATGTGATTAATTAAGAATAATTAATTAAGCTGATTGATTAATTAATTTATATCAATTGGTTTGTAATTAATTAATCAGGATTTGATCATTAATTCATAAGTTATTAAATAAAATTTTGAAGATAGTCGAAGGATTGGGCGTACACGTACATGTGTATCACCATGCACGCTGGATCCAGGCGAGTTACGGTGGTTCGTCAATTCGAAAGGTGGTGTGAAACATTTGGGTTCGACATTTATCTTGGATAAGACGCGACTATATCGATTTGTCGGAGTCATTGATGTAATTGATCGAATTGTGAAATTCCGGAAGGGGAACTGGAATCGAGATTTGGGTAGATGAAGTGATGATATTGAGTAATGGTTATTGTTGGGTTTGGGCCGTTGCGTTGCGTTGTGGGATTATTTAGGTTCGGTGTTTAGTTTTTGGGTTGTGGTGTTTTAGGCCGAGGGACCCTTGTATATTTTAAGCAAGTTTTTTTAAAAAAAAGTATGGTTTGAAAGTTATTTCAAAACTTAATTTGCCAATGTATTTAAAGATTTAATTAAAAGATGAAGATTGATCTTAAAAGTAACAAAGGTTCGGGTGATTAATGGTTAATTAAATAATTACAAGTGATTAATTAGTGGTTAGTTAATTAATGAGTGTGATTAATTAAAAGGATAATTAATCAATGTAAATGATTTTGGAAAATCAATTTGAATAATTAATTATGAATAAATGTAATAAAAGAAGTGTAATTACTTAGTGAAGTAATTAATGGATATTACAGGATGAAATTAATGAATGGGTAAATTACTTGGTGAGAAGTAACTAAAGCATAAATACTCAATGGAAGGAATTAGGTGATAATTACTCAGTGAAATTTAGGGATTAATTAATATAATTAATCAAGGAGTTAGTTTAATCCATGGAGTAATTAAGGAAAGTTAATTTATGATTTTGATTAATCAAGATTGATTAATGAATATAATTAATTTAAAGGTTAATTATTAAATGAGATTTAATAATAATTAACTAATGAAAGTAATTTGAGTATCATTAATTAATGTAATTAATGAAGTGATCAACCTTGCTTATTAATGATTGAATGATGATGAGAGTTTTGGAGTGATTGATATCTCTGATATGAATTGCTTGGTGATATGATATGTTGGATGGATGGTGATAATGTGATTATCTATCAATTAGGAATTGATGTGTAAAAAAAAATATCTGGTAATTAGAGATGAATTATTTAATTGAACAATTTGGGTTAGGATGGCATGGGGTTCGAAGAGATCGGAGTCGGGTATTAGGAAACACCCGAAACCACTTCGATTCTATATAGATTTGATATGTGAAATCAATAGGCTGATATGAAATGATTTAAGTGAACTGGATCATTTAATCTAAGTTTTGGCACTTAGAAATTAATGTGTGAAATAGATGATGTCTATAATAACTTGTGAAGTTGGAGTTGATATAAGTTACCCCGGGTTACATGTAAGTTGTATGCTTTTGTATTCCATGTTAGTTGGGTTTACTCACGTTGGTTTCCAGCCTGACCCGGGTGTTACTTTGATGTAATGCTCGGGTCAGACCGAGTATTACAGATTTTCAGGTAAGGACGTTCTGGAGTTCAGGAGGCGAGCTGGATGGCAAGAACGTACGGAGTGATTTCCGCTGTGTATATTACTGCTGATTAGCTGGGACATGTTTTCAAATTTGTCCTGTGTTGTGTAATAGTTGTAACTCTGATGTATATAAAAATAAATTGACAGATACAGTTTTCTTTGTATAACTATTATTATTATTTGCTATTATATTTTATCCGCCGCGAATGTGGAATTCTGAGTTTGAGTTTTCTATTTCTTCTTCTTTCTCTTTTCTTCTTTCACTAACTATCTGGAATTTCGGGATCGAAATTTCCGGGTCGTTACAATTTGGTATCAGAGCTGAAGGTTAAGCGAGAACCTTGGCTCTGGTGGGATACTCATTAAGGATAGGGTAAGGGGTGCCTTAGAATGAGTTGAGTGTATATATATATATATATGAGAGTGCGTACTTGTTATTTTCTTATATAAAGATTTTAAATGGTTTTATATAAGATTATATTTTGATATATAAAGCAATATATCTTTCTAACAAATAGTAAAGGAATTGGTTGTTAAATTATTGGGTTAAATTAAGAAGTAATAGAAATACAACCAAACTGAAATTAAATCTTGAATTCGGGAAAGGTTTCAGGATAAGGATAATCAATTAACTTATGTAATTAATTAAACTTTATTTAATGAGATTATTTAATGGATAATAATTGGAAATGATAAATTAAGAGGAAGTTACTTAATGAAGTGACTAGAGGGAAATAATTTAAAGGACAATTACTAAATGAAGGTAATTAAGAAATAAGCTAATCACTGAATGTGATTAATTGGAATTAATTAATGACGTAATTAGTTAATGCAATTGAATGAAATAGTCCTATTTCAAACAAGGGTTGTTTGGAATTTTAAAGGAATTTGTTTGAATTTAAAACCAAAGGTGGTTTAAAATTTAAAAGTAACCAGGTGTGTAAAGGAAATAAACTCTAAGGTTGAGTTTTAAATTTGGAAATAAGATATGATACCTAAAGTGATAAGTTTTGAACATATAAGTGGGAAAGGTATTTTGAAAATTTGAAATTGGGATTTAACTTGGAAAGTTTAATGGTTGATTTGAATTAGGGAATTTGAGTGATCTCAAATTAGGTTTGAGATCTAGAAATTAAAAATGAATGGATATTTTAAAATAAATTAGTTGATATCATCCTATTGTTGTTAAAATCTTTAAGTAGTGAATTGGATTCGTTTAAAATGAATGAGAAATGGAGTATGGTAATCCATTATTGGGATAAAAGGGAAATTAAACTTTAATTTGAAACTAAGGGTATGGAATTACCTTGAACTAAAAAATTTGAGTAATTGAATTTGTAAATTTAAATTGTTTGAAAGCTTTTAATAAAGGTTAACTTGGTTTAAAGGGTTAAACCAACCTTAGTAAATTTAACTCGAATTTATATAATTCGAGACGGTTTAAATCTGGAATTTGAATTGAAATTAGTTCAAATTGAATTTGATTTGAAGTAATTGAAATTGTGATCGAAGATAATGAGTATAAAATTCAAATGAATATTTGTATTGGATTAATTTGAAACGATTTGAAATTGAAATGGATTCAATTTGAAATTAGTCCAAATTTATTTGAAAAATTTGGAATTGTAATTAAAGTTGAATAATTTTAAATTCAAATGGAATTTGAATTAAATTTGGGAAGAAATTAAGAATGATTCAATTTGATTTGGAAATGGAGTTTGAAATTGAAATTTGGATTAATTCAAATTGGAATTGAAATTGGAACTAGTTCAATTGAAATTTATTTAAATTAGTATAATTTGAGATCAAAGTTGAACAAAGTTAAATTTTGGAAAGAAAATGAGGTTAATTCAACTTGAATTGGGGTTGAATCAATTTCAATGGAAATTGGAGATTATTTAAATTTAAGTTGGGTCAATTTAAATGGAAGGGGGAATTTAAATTGAATTGATGAGAATGGAGATTGGGAAGTGAACAGTTTTGACTCTGGACTATTTTTAATATAAATTGTTTTAATATAAACTTATTTTTTCAAGCTATTCATTATATAAACAACCTTTCTTTTAAAAGCCAAACTATCTTATATTTTTTTTACAATTATTTTTGAAACTGTTTAACAATTTTCTAACTATTTTATAAACTAATTACTATTTTCAACTACTAAATACTATTTTATAGCTATTTTGCAATTATTTAAAATTTCTATGACTATTTAACCATTTTCCAATTATTTCACAATTACTGAACCATTTTACAGCTATTTTACAAACTAGTAATTATTTTTCAACTACTTATCTATTTCTTTAATTTTTCCAAGCTATTTTCTAAATAAACAGATCAGAGTTCAAACTGTTATTGGTTAAATACCAATCGAAATAGGAATAGAGGTGATAATCCGAATGGATTGAAGCAATTGTGAGTAAGGAATGAAAATCAAAGTGAATGTGAATAGAAATGAAATTAATTTGGCCAATAACCAATAAAGATAAATACGTAGGGTGTACGTATGTTATTCTACTCACATAGTGATTTGATCCAGATTCGGGCACAGAATTTCGAGATAGTATGTCGATCTGAGTTAGGATTTTTCACTCGATTTTCGACGGCAAACCTGGATATGGATTATTGATTGGTTCTGGATATTCTCTATCATAGTTATGACTATGCAAGGAGAATGACGGTTTCTGATCATGAAACCAGATCTGAGTCCGCACTAGGAAGTCAGGTGAACGATACTAGTTCGGAAGTGAAATTGTGTGATCGAGTGAGCGATCAGATTGGTATGGCGTACGAATGATATGCGTACATCGTATGGATTTGAATGAAATTGATATTGAAAGGAGTAATCAAATTTGAATATTTGATTTTGGATAAATAAAGTTATATATCTTGGTTATATAAGATAAAACTCCCCTTATTGAATCTTTTGCCAGAAGAAAAGGGTTTTTAAAAGTGTTTGAAGTATAAAAGGAATTTTATACAAGTTTGAAATGATCCAAAGTTTTAAAATTATATATATCTGTATATATATAAAGGATCTTATGAGGATTTTGGAAAAAGTTTTTGGGAACCTTCGGATTTGGAAAGGCTTTTGATTTTTGGGTAAAATCAATATTGATTTGGAAAGCCTAGTTGAGAATTATCGATTTTGGAATAATCGATTTTGAGTAAAGGAGTTTTGTATGAGATCATACTAGGTGTATGATTCAAAGATACTATATATGTATAGTATAAAATGTTTTGATGATGGCTCTGGGAAAAAAGGCGCTCCCTTGAAATGAACTTCTCAGGAGTACCACTGGGTGGTGCTGCCTTGAGCCCCAAGGGGAGTTCTAAAGTTGATCCTGTGAGGAGTCCGGACAAAACTAGTTTCTGGGGATCTTGAGTAGTGGTTACCATAGCGAAAGTCGTGTGTTTCGTTGAGAGCCAAGGTCTACGTTTGATTTTATATCAGTAGACTGCGATCTATGGTAACATAGTGAAGGTCGTGTGTGTCGCTAAGAGCCAACAGTCTATGTTTGATTTTACATCGGTAGACTGCGACCTATGTTGGAGTGGAGAAGTTTCATTTTGACAGCGAAAATCAGAGGCCGCTGAGAGCCTGCAGTTACATGGATTTTTGCTACGACGGCAACGTAACCCTGGGTGTAACTGTGATCCGTTGTGTGGGATCCATGGCGTAACCGAGAGGCCGTTGAGAGTCTGCAGTTACATGGACTTTTGCTGCGACGGCAACGTAACCCTGGATGTAACTGTGACCATGGATGGGGGTGATGATTGCCAGAGCATTCTCAACCAAGATGTATCCTCTATTTTCAAAAACTATTTTCTATATTTTCAATAAAATTATTTTCCAAGTGTTTTTCACTGGATGTTGAAATGGGTCTGCTAAGTACTTATAGGTTTTCAGTCCTACGCCTGATCAACATATGACCGAATTTCCGTGAGAGCGAAGATGGACTTGTTGAAACATCGAGTTATAGAATGATATTTTTATAAAATTATTTTGATAATGCTATAAAGATTTTAAAGGTGTTTTAAAAATGATCAAAGAAAAATTCATCTGATTTTAAGCATTTTAATAAATTCCGGCTTCGTTCCTTTTCGAGGACGAAAAGATTCAAAGGGGAGAGAAATGTGATAACCCTGATTTTTTTTAACTAGGGAATACTGATTTTTATTTGGATTAAACAGATAAAATTGATAATTAAAAATATATGAATATATAAGTGAATTTGAATCTATAAAAAAAATAAAAATTGTTAAAATTAACATGATGAATCTTACTGTAAATTTATATAAATGGAGATGTGCAAACTATATAAATGCTAAAATTTTAAGTGTGCTTATATACATGTTTTGTGAATAGAAAACATTGTTTAAATTCAAGATATTAAATTTCAAAGAAGATTTAAAGCTAAAATTTTATATTTCTAAAACACTAAAGAAAATGCTTATTAAGTTTAGATATGGTAGCTCAAGCTTAAAAATGGGATTTAGTAAAGAATCATACTTTCTTTAAAATATACATAAGTATTATATATAAAGTACTAAACATAAAGATATAAACATAATATGAAAACAAAAATTCCTAAATAATTAACAAATGTAAACACTTAAAATATGCATTGTGCATTTGTAAGCTAAAGACTTCATGAAAGGACAAGTGGCACCTCTCTTTAATTTGGAAAATCTGTATTATGAATGTGGAAAAAAAAGAGAAAAGCAAAGCCTGAGAATAAATAAATTTGCAACAAAAATATTCTCATATTCAAACTCAAGCTCTGGTCAAAAGCTTTAAAACAAAAATCAAACCTGAAATCTAAGATTTAATGTGAGCAACAACAATGTTTCAAAATCTGAACTAGGATTATGCAAGAGATAAAGTTCAGGAAGCAGGAATCAAACCCAGATTCAATCAAGCAGTGTTTTCAAATCAGACCCAGTAGACCTGATTCAATTTCCTGTCCCTCTCTGTTCATACAAAAGTTGTGAGTAAACTAAAGCTGAAACGATTTTTTTTTTTTGATATAAGTGATGAATGTTGGGAGTGAGATTGTGATGACTGTTTAAAATTGTGAATGCATGTTTGTTTTAGTTCCTGAATCATGATAATATGAATGAATGCAAGTCTGGGTATTAATGTGTTCACCTCTGTTTTAGTTTCATAGGTTAAACTTAGATTAAAATCCCAATTCTTCGCACTCTAATTCTCTTATGGCTTAGGAATTTAAACAAAACATGATTGTTTTAAACTGAACTAAGGTTTAGTAACATTTTTAAGAGAAATAAATAGAGGTATTGTCTGAAAAATAAATAAGAACAGTAAGATGCAAGGTATATCAAAATTTCGATTTTTTATAATTGAATGATTCAATTACATATTCTGTTATGCTATCTGAAATGATGGTTTTTAAAAATAAAATCAATATTTTTAGGCTTTTATTTCGAGAGTAATTCCCAGTTGATCGAAATTGAGAAGTTACACGATTCGTGGCGAACGACAAAGAATTAGGGGTCGATTTTTCGGTTGAAGCAGGTTTGAAGGTCCTGGATATCAGGAAAAATGGTGATGCATTTTTGTATTGACGGTGGTGGTTGGATGAGGTGATTGTAGGGTTTAGCCTTGCTTTTTTGTTGATTGCACTTGCGAGCTTCATTCGTCGTCGTCTCGGTGTTCTAGATGATCGCACTGGGGAGAAGAGCTTCGGGGGTCTTTGGAGCAGCTGGGGTTGAAGGGGTGTGGACTCCGGTGACGTCGCGCGGTGAAGGGGAGTGAATTTTGGCGATCAAATGGATTCAGGGAAAAATATATGACCTTGAATTCGCTCAATTTTGTTTCAGTGATGATTTCGTAGCTTGGATTGTGCGAATCGTTTAGGGTGGTCGTCGATGACCTGAGAGCAACTGTGAGGTTGGTCGGAGGCGACCTGGCTGCCTGTACACGTGTACGCATGTACGCGTGAGGGTCGAATTGTTTGGCTATTGAGGAAGATATGGGTTCTCGGGAGAGACTCGAAGCATTTGAGTGAAAATCTCAGGGATTTTGGTGAGTCTGTTCGAGTTTTTGTGTGCACGGCCTCGAGTCGACTAAGTATAATTACCAGGTTTATCCAAATGAAGTACGTTTTCAAAATAAATGTACTAAGTTCCAAGGTAAAGTTAATCAAGTTCAAGATAAAAGTATTTACTGATTTCAATATAAATATGAAGTCATAGGGTTTGAAATTTAGTTTGTTTTGATTTGAAGAAATTGTCTCTATTGTTTCAGTATCAAGGGGTGAAATGTGGTAATGACTAAGATGAGGGTAATCTAGACTTTAATTAAATAAAGGTCTTAAGTATTTTGAATAAGTTAATTACCTTCATTAATGATAATTAAAGAAATTTAATTAAGAGTCAATTAATTAAAAGGATAATTACGTTAATTAAGGATTAATGATTAATGGTTAATTAACTTATGATTGAAAATAATTAATTAAGGTAAATACATAAGGTTAGTTAATTATGTAATTAACTTATAGGTCAATTTAATTAATGTGATTAATTAAGAATAATTAATTAAGGTGATTGATTAATTAATTTATATCAATTGATTTGTAATTAATTAATCAGGATTTGATCATTAATTCATAAGTAATTAAATAAAATTTTGAAGATAGTCGAAGGATTGGGCGTACACGTACACGTGTATCACCATGCACGTTGGATCCAGGCGAGTTACGGTGATTCGTCAATTCGATAGGTGGTGTGAAACATTTAGGTTCGACACTTGTCTTGGATAAGACGCGACTATATCGATTTGTCGGAGTCATTGATGTAATTACTCTAATTGTGAAATTCCAGAAGGAGAACTGGAATCGAGATTTGGGTAGATGAAGTGATGATATTGAGTAATGGTTATTGTTGGGTTTGGGCCGTTGCGTTGCGTTGTGGGTTTATTTAGGTTCGGTGTTTAGTTTTTGGGTTGTGGTGTTTTGGGCCGAGGGAACCTTGTATATTTTAAGCAAGTTTTTTTAAAAAAAGTATGGTTTGAAAGTTATTTCAAAACTTAATTTGCCAATGTATTTAAGGATTTAATTAAAAGATGAAGATTGATCTTAAAAGTAACAAAGGTTCGGGTGATTAATGGTTAATTAAATAATTACAAGTGATTAATTAGTGGTTAGTTAATTAATGAGTGTGATTAATTAAAAGGATAATTAACCAATGTAAATGATTTTGGAAAAACAATTTGAATAATTAATTATGAATAAATGTAATAAAAGAACTGTAATTACTTAGTGAATTAATTAATGGATATTACAGGATGTAATTAATGAATGGGTAAATTACTTGGTGAGAAGTAATTAAAGCATAATTACTCAGTGGAAGGAATTAGGTGATAATTACTCAGTGAAATTTAGGGATTAATTAATATAATTAATCAAGGAGTTAGTTTAATCCATGGAGTAATTAAGGAAAGTTGATTTATGATTTTGATTAATCAAGATTGATAATGAATATACTTATTTTAAAGGTTAATTATTAAATGAAATTTAATAATAATTAACTAATGAAAGTTATCTGAGGATCATTAATTAATGTAATTAATGAAGTGATCAACCTTGCTTATTAATGATTGAATGATGATGAGAGTTTTGGACTGATTGATATCTTTGATATGAATTGCTTGGTGATATGATATGTTGGATGGATGGTGATAATGTGATTATCTATCAATTAGGAATTGATGTGTAAAAAAATGTATCTGGTAATTAGAGATGAATTATTTAATTGAACAATTTGGGTTAGGATGGCATGGGGCTCGAAGAGACCGGAGTCGGGTATTAGGAAATACCCGAAACCACTTCGATTCTATATAGATTTGATATGTGAAATCAATAGGCTGATATGAAATGATTTAAGTGAACTGGATCATTTAATCTAAGTTTTGGCACTTAGAAATTAATGTGTGACATAGATGATGTCTATAATAACTTGTGAAGTTGGAGTTGATATAAGTTACCCCGGGTTTTATGTAAGTCGTATGCTGTTGTATTCCATGTTAGTTGGGTTTACCCACGCTGGTTTCCAACCTGACCCGGGTGTTACTTTGATGTAATGCTCGGGTCAGACCGAGTATTACAGATTTTCAGGTAAGGACGTTTTGGAGTTCAGGAGGCGAGCTGGATGGCAGGACCGTACGGAGTGATTTCCGCTGTGTATATTACTGCTGATTAGCTGGGACATGTTTTCAAATTTGTCCTGTGTTGTGTAATAGTTGTAACTCTGATGTATATAAAAATAAATTGACAGATACAGTTTTCTTTGTATAACTGTTATTATTATTTGCTATTATATTTTATCCGCTGCGAATGTGGAATTCTGAGTTTGAGTTTTCTATTTCTTCTTCTTTCTCTTTTCTTCTTTCACTAACTATCTGGAATTTCGGGATCGAAATTTCCGGGTCGTTACAAGTTCAGTCTTTCAGAGAAATGGCTAAGAGTGAAGAATGGAAGGCAAGGCGCAGAGAATGAAGAGCAACTGCATGTAAGGAGCGGGAAATAGCTATACAGGAGTATGAAAATCAGATTAAGGAAATAAATGGACCAGGACCGTATGATAATGTCACCTTCTATAGATGTTTCAATAAGGGTCATTACGCGGCTAAGTGTGATAAAACATGGAAGGAATTAAAGGGTACATTCCAACGATTTCGCTCCGAGATATTATGCTTTAAGTGCTGTAAGAAGTGACATTTCCTTAACCATTGTCCTGAAGTGAGGAAGGTGAAGCGTAAACCAATGGCACCGGTCAAGGAGTCAACCATTTTCTATCATTGTAAAGGGTTGGGATACATCGCTAGAAATTGTCCCAAGAGACAGAAGAAGAAGATTAAGGTTGTGGAACATCCTGTAGGAAGCATGGAGGTCATCCAGATTGAGGAGAGGGTAGAAACCTATTGTGGAAAATGCTATAAGTGGGACATCCAGTTGAAAGGTGCATGTTTGGGCTTTGCCCATTGAAAGGAAGTCCATAGGAAGGATTCTGACAGAAATGCTAGGACTCTTAAACCTTGGTGATGGTGTAGACATCTAAATTTATGACTTTGTAATGCTTTTATTGTGATATATGGATGTAATGTCGAAGTACTAGTGTGCAGTCTATCAATGTATGAAACATTTTGGGGCAGTATGATCTAATAAAATCACCTTCTTTTATTTGAAAAGGAATTTGAAATTTATTCAAAATAGAAATCGTTTAAGAGCTCGTTTCAGGGTTGAAGTAGGTAATAAATTGGATTTCAAAGATTACATGATTTAAATTTTTTTACTCAGTATTTGAAAATTTAACTCGGATCTGTTTAATGCAAGATGATTTAAAGAAAGATCGAATTTGGAATTAGCTCAAATTTAAATTGATTTGAATTTAGATAGAAATTGAAGTTAATTCAAATTGAATTGGAATTGAATCGGTTTAAATAGAAATGGAAAATTTGAATTGGATTAATTTAAAATGAAATTGAAGTTGAATAAGTAAATTCAAATGGAATTTGATTTGAATTTAAGAAAGAAACTGAGGATTAATTCATCTTGAATTGGGGTTAAATCAATTTCAATGGAAATTGAAGTTATTTAAATTGGAATTGAGTCAATTTAAATGGAAGTAAAAATTTAAATTGAGTTGATGGCATTGGAGATTGGGAATTGAACAATTTGGCTTTGGACTATTTTAAAACTAAATTGTTTTAATATAAATCTATTTTTCCAAGTTACATACTATACAATCTTTCTTTTTAATGCCAAACTATCTTATACTTATTTTACAATTATTTTGGGAATTAATTAACTATTTTGCAACTGTTTTACAAAAATAATCACTGTTTTTCAACTACTTTATAACTAATTACTGTTTTACAACTATTTTGCAACTATTTAAAAATTTCTATAACTATTTGACTATTTTCCAACTATTTTACAATTACTTAACTATTTTACAGCTATTTTACAAAGTAATAATTATTTTTTAACTACTTGTCTATTTTTAATTTTTCAAGCTATTTTCTATTTTTATGATGGTCAGAGTGCAAACTGTTTATGATTAAATACCCAATTGAGATAAGAATTGAGGTGATAATCCAAATGGGATTGAAGCAATTATGAATTAAGTCAATAGAATTAAGATGAATGTGAATAGAAAAGAGGATTGATTTAGTTAATAATCAATGAAATAAATATGTAGGATGTACGTATATTATCCTATTCGCATCGTGATTTGATCTAGATTCGAGCACAGAATTTTAAGATAGTACATCGATCCGAGTTAGTATTTTTCACTCGATTTTAGATGGCGAACCTGGATATGGATTGTTGATTGGTTTTGGATATTCTCTATCATAGTTATGGCTATGTAAGGAGAATGACGATTTCTGATCAAGAAACCAGATCGAAGTCCGCACTAGGAAGTTGGATGGACGATACTAGTTCGAAAGTGAAATTGTGTGATCAAGTGAGCGATCAGATTGATATAGTGTACGGATGATATGTATACATCGTACGGATTTGAATGAAATTGATATTGAAATTTGAGGATTAGAACTGTAAAATGGTTTTTGAAATGAAAGTAATATGGTTAATAACTTTATAAAGAGTAATCAAATTAGAATATTTGATTTGGCATAAACAAAGTTATGTATCTTTGTTATACATATGATAAAACTCTCCTTGTTGAATCTATAGCCAGAAGAAAAGGATTTTGAAAATATTTGAAGTATAAAATGGGTTTTATACAAGTTTGAAATGATCCAAAGATTTTTCAAGGTTATATATATATATATATATATATATATATATATATATATATATATAAGATCTTTTGAGAATGATTTTGGAGGAAAGGTTTTTGGAACTTATGGTTTTGGAAAGGCTTTTGATTTTTGGGTAAAATCAATATTGGAACTTGGAAAGCCTAGTTTGAGAATTATCGATTTTGGGATAATCGATTTTGTGAAAAGGAGATTTGTATGAGATTCATACTAGGTGTATGATTTGGAAGATACTATATGTGTATATTATAAAGTGTTTTGAAAATGGCTCTAGAGAAAAAGGCGCTCCCTTGGAATGAACTTCTCAGGAGTACCATAGGTTGGTACTGCCTTGAGCCTCAAAGGGGGAGGCTCTAAAGTTGATCCTGTGAGGAGTTCGGAAAAAACTAGTCCCTGAGGATTATGTGTAGTGTGTAGAGAAAGTCGAGGGCGCTGATGCCTACAGAGGCATTTGGGTTATGCTGCGACGGCAGTGTAACTCGATGTCGCTGCGATCTACTGTGTAGACCATAGCGGAAATCGTGTGGAGGTGAGTATCAATGGTCTATGCTTAATTTTGCCGGGAAGGCAACGTAACATCGGTAGACTACGATCTATGGTCGAGTGGAGTGGAGAAGTTTCATTCTTTTGGCAGCGGAATTCGAGGGCGCTGAGGCCTACAGTTATATGGGTTTTTGCTGTAATAGCAACGTAACCCCCATTGTAGCTGCGATCTATAGCGGGTTCCATGGCGTAATCGAGGGGCGCGGAGTGCCTATAGTTATCTATGGATTTTGCCGGGATGGCAACGTAACCATCGGGTCAACTGCGACCGTGGATGGAGGTGATGATTTCTAGAGCATTCTCACCAAAGATATTTCCTCTATTTCAAAAATGTTTTCTATATTTTCAATAAAATTATTTTCCAAGTATTTTCATTGGATGATGAAAATGGGTTTGCTAAGTACTTATAGATTTTCAGTCTTACGCCTGATCAACGTATAACCGAATTTCTGTAAGAACGAGGATGGACTTGTTGAAATATCAAGTTACAAAATGATATTTTTGTAAAACTATTTGGATAATATTATATAGATTTTAAAGTGTTTTCAAGTTTTGAATAAAAAGAAGTTTATAGTTAAAAGGGTTTAAAGAATAATTTTATTAAATTCTGGCCTCGTCCCTTTTCGAGGACGAAAAGATTCAAAGGAGGAAGGAATATGATAACCCAAATTTTGAATATCTGTTAATTGATTATTAACTGGGGTAATTTATAGAAATACTAATTTTAATTATTAAAATACTGATTGTTAAAACTGAAACAAATAAATATGATAATTAATATTCGTATCTGGGAAATTATCCATTTGATAATCTCCTTTATAAATTATTTAATTGACAAAATTGTTATTTTCAAACAATAATAATGTGATGTTTTTAAATATAGGTATAAATAGATTTTAAAATAGAATTATTATTTACAAATTTAATTTGTGTTGTTTAAATATATACATACATTTAAGTTAATTTCAAATTTGATTTTCTATTGAAATTGAATTTGAATTTGGATTTGAATTTGAAATCTAAAAGATAATTATTTCAAATATTTTGGGTTTAAAAATATACGTATAAGATTTTTTTAGTATAAAATTTGTTTTATTATACTTTCTTCAAAGAATCTTATTTATAAATTAAGAAAGGTATTTATTAAATAATAAATTAAATACAAAAGCTTTTTATTAACATTTAGAAATAACTAGTTTTTAAAAAAAAGTATATTGACAAATGTTTAAGTATAAAAGCTTGTAAACAACATGTGTAATTAGATTAACAAGCCTAAATGACAAGGGTCAACTTTTATTTTAATTTTCTTTTATTTTTAATAAAACTTAATTTAAACCTATGTAAACTTATAGCATTCATCTTCATTTCCTTTCTATCTTCACTTTCTTAAAAAAAAGAAAGAAGCCTGTAACAAAATCTTTAGCCAGAGAGGTTTCAAAACAGAAATTTCAAAACTAGAGTAAATCAAGAAATCTGAAATCAACTAAGCAAGCAAAGTACTTCAGTTTAAAATCAAAGTAGGCATCTCAACTACAACAAGATCTCCAGCAATTCAAGTTCAAAGATTCAAGCTTTTTTTTCCACTTTCAAATTTCCTTTCCAGCTTCCAGGCCTCTGTTTTTTTATAAGTGAGTAAACTTGAATCTCAAAGCTTGATCTATTTATATATGAGTGTGCATGAGTTAGTCTTTGAAATTTTGATGAGTAGTACATTTTGCATGTTTGTTTAGAGATGGTTGCTTGTATATTGGAGTGTGAGTATGAATGCATGTCTCTGTATAAATATTATCCCTGTTTACAAAGACAAAATCTAAATAAAAAATCAGAAGCTCCTTATATAGAAACTTTTATATCAAGATCTTTGAAAGGAAATTGCTTGTAATCGTTAGATTTAATTTTTAAAAATGGTTCCAAGTTTACACTTGAAGCAAGTATGACAAAAATTAGAATTTACAGTACAAGTCAATTCAAATAAAAAAAAGTAATTAAATCTTGAATTTTGAATATATATCTGAATCAGTTTTGGAAATAATGATTGTTAAGGGTAAAATCAAAATTTTTAAATTTGTAGATAGTGAGGATTGGAGGAATGATCAGAATGGAGTCTTTGTTCGATTTAGGCGATCACCGGCACTTGGTTGGTCGAGGTTAAGGTCAGAGGTGGCTAGGGGTTCAATGGTGGTAGGAAAAATTGTAGGGCTGTCCAACGTTCGTCAAGGTGGCGATACGAGGGTGTTGTAGGGTTTAATTCTCCGATGGGTTTGTCGATGTTCTCGTGACATTTACGGTGACAAGGTTGAATCGTGTGTTATCGGTGTAAGGGAATTATGGAAGTGGATGTACGGCGAGGTTCCTGGCAAGATAGCGAAGTCATCGGTGGTCGGAATTTGGTGGTGTGTGGCGAAATTTAGATGTCATGGTTTTGTACCTGATAGTGTTCTGGCTCGTTTTCGATTTAAGGGTATGTCGTGAATTCTAGGTTGTCGACGGCGATCTACAAGAGGTAACAGTGGTGGTCGGAGGAGCCTCGACCAAACATGCACGTGCACGCATAACTTATGTGTGTCTAGGATTGTGGGTCATCGGAGAAGAAAAGGAGCAGGGGTCGGTCTCGAGTTGGTTGCGAGTTTGACTCGAAGCAGATTGGGTTGTGAAGTACATAGGGAGCTGCTTGGGAATCTTTGAGTTTGGCTTGGGTTTTTTTTCTTGGGTATGCAAATAAGGTGAAGGTAATATTAAATGTTAAAAGTTTAAAAATAAAAATGTAACTAGTTTTGGGCTATTTGCTTAAATAAATTTAAGTGTTGATAAATAAAAGTTGAATATTTTATTTGACTTAAAATTAAGTTAAGATTTAAGTTTATTTAAACAGTAAACCTAAATAGTATAATCAAATAGCCAATTTAGAAGGTAAAAATGTTTAATCCATTTGTTAATAACCGATTTTATTATCATGTTTTAAAAAGGGGTTTTAAGCAAAGATATTGATTAAGTTACCAAGGAAGATTACAAAGTTTGAATTTCGACGATAAATTGTTTAAGGTTAATTGATTTGGTAAATCATATATTGGAATAATTATGTAAATCATATCTCTAAGTATTTCAAAATAAAATTTAGTAAGAGATGAGTTAAGATAAAAGGTTTGTCCTTGATTAATTAGGGTTTCAGGTAATCAAAGGAAGATAGATTAATAACTATGATTAATCAATTAATATGGTTAATTTGAGGATTAATTGATTAACGTAACTAATTAGAGGTTAATGAAAGGATCATTAATTAGTAATTAATGGATAATTACTGAAGGAGATTAATTAATTAATAAAGTATAATCACTTTGAGTAAGTAATTAAGAGTAATTGCCTAATATAATTAATTAAAGAATAATTAATTATTTAATGTGATAATTTAAGGTAAATAAATGAATGTATTTAGTTAAAGATAATTTACTAATGAAAGTAATTAAGAGTTAATTAATTTAACTTGAGTGATTATGGGTTAATTCCTTGATGAAGTAATTAATTAAAAGTAAATTACTTAAGGGAAGTAATTAGGGATTAATTACTAAGTGTAAAGGAATCGATTAATTAAGGAATTAATTAAGGGTTAGTTAATTTATGAGTGTGATTAATTAGGGGATAATTAAGGGATGGCTGATTTATGGTTTGTAATAAGTTAATGTTAAGTAAGCGGGACTAAAAGTGATTAGAGAAATTAATTTAATTTATTCAAGTTAATTGGATTGGTAAAACAAATTAATATTGATTATGAATGATTGAATGATATTGAAGGACTTGGATTATTTGATGTTTCTAATATGAAATGTTTGTGATATGATTAGATTGAACAGTGATAATGTGGTCATCTATTGACGTTGAATTGATGTGTAAAAGTGACATCATGTATTTATAGCTTGAATTGCATTTCATTTGAATTATTTGGGTTAGGATGAAATGGGACTCGAAGAGACCGGGTTCGGGTATCAGTAAATACCCGAAACCACTTCGATTCTTTATAGATTTGGTATGTGAAATCAATAGGCTGGAATTGGATAAATTTAATGACCGGACCATTTAAAACTAAGCAAAGGTACTTAGAAATCAATTGTGAATGTGTTGACTATAACAAGATGTGAACTTGTAGAGAAGGACGAGTTACCCCGGGACTTAAATTATTATATGCATTGGTATTTCTTGTTAGATAGGTTTACTCACGCTGGTTTCCAGCCTGACCAGGTGTTACTTTGATGTAATACTCGGGTCAGACCGAGTATTACAGATTTTCAGGTAAGGACGTTCTGGAGCTCAGGGGGCGAGTTGGATGGCAGAAACATATGGAGTGTATTCCGTTGTGATATATTCCTAGGACAAGTTATTTTAATTTCCCAGTGATTGTGAAATATTGTAACTCTGATGTATTAAAATGTAATTGACTGATTCAGCTTTCTTTATGTTAAGAATATTATTTGATATCATATTTTATCCGTTGCGAATGTGAGATGTTGGTGTTTTTGTTTCTTCTTTTTCTTCTATCTCTTTCCTTCTTTTCCTAACTATTGGAGTTTTCAGGATCGAAAATTCCGGGTCGTTACATGACCATCACCGCGACCACCTTCAGATCACCTACGACTATGCCGATGATCCCTGCAATCTAGATCGACGAGATTACCCAGAAAACAGAATCGAGTTACCAAGCATCTTCCCGGAACCCAACACCTCGTTGAAAAACACCTCGCTCCGAATCTACCGACCATCGAACACCACGTAACTTCGCACATAGACTCGCCAAAGACCTACACACCTTTTCCCCTTAGTCCAATCACCTTTGGTCCATCCACGACCATGCAACGATTTCGAAAATCACGACGAATCCAACAGGGTCATAAACCCTAAATCGACTTCGACCATCACCCTCGACCATCTAAAAATCCAGCGATCATTTTTTCGATGATCTCCATCACGCCATCTTCCTTCAGACTCAATCTCGACCAACCCAGACCCACCGATCATTGGAATTTGACGAAAAAGAAAATAACGATCAACTCGAGAAACTCGACTTTCCCAACACTAAAAATCATGATATTACTTTTTAAAAGTCGCCATTTCTAAATCCGAACCAGGTTACAACATCAAAGCGTGAAATCCAGACATTTGATTTCTGACATATATATGATCAACACTGTAATTTATTATTTTCGAAAAAATTACTTTATTTAAACACTTGAATTTATTTTTTTAAATGATGCTACAGTCTTATAATCATTTTTCATTTAGAAATCAAAGTCTAAAATGAATTATATAAGGAGAAATTGAATTTATTTTAATGGGTTGGAGACTGTAGTACTAAAAGACCAATATATATACATTTATACCGACATGCACAGGCATTTTTAAATGCATTTACTTTATAACAAAACATTTCAAGACATCTTTCTCATCCATCATCGCAGGCATCACAGATAAAATAGTTTTGAGCTTTTTAAAAGAGGAGTTTACTCACCTGTGTGTAAAAGCAGAGAACAAGTTCCTATGCTTTGATCTGGAAATCTTTGATGTTGATCTGTACCTGATTTAGTCGATATGATTTCTGAATTCACTCAGGTTGAAGTTTTTGAATTTGATTTTGATCTGAACCTATTTGAGTTGATTCTTTGATATTTTTGCTTTGCTTGATCTTCAGATTTAAAGGCTTGAAAACTGCTGTTGTTTTTGATTATTGATTTCATCTCTGGTTTTGTTTCAGGTTTGTGATGCTTTGCTTTGTTTATTTTTCTGTTTTGATTTTCTTTTGTCTCAGTTTTTTTTTTTAAAGTTTTGAATAGAAAGAAAATGAGAAAGAAGGGTAGAGATGTGTATATATAACTTATTTTTCCCTTTATTTCTTAAATTCAAAAATGAAAAGAAAATTTAAAAGATGACACTTGTATAATGCATGGCATAATTTTGTAAACACTTGTAAAATTTCATGCTGTAATTGTTACACTTGTTAATCCTTATGTTTATAATACATACACAGGTATAATGCATCTATTTATATATATTTTTATATAATTTTTATTACATTTTTCATTTAGTTATATATATATATTTATACTTTTCTCTTTTTAATTAATACATTTCCTTTTTTTTAAACCTTACTCCGTAGAGCAGAGCTAGGGGATACAGCTGTCCGCCACACTGACCCCCCTTTTTAGCCAGCCCAGCCAAGAGCATTAATCCTCTATCTCGTTTCGGCTTTGTTGAGGATAGACCGCTCAAGGCCTTAAGGGAAACAAATCTCAGCTGCGGGACTCGAACCCGCAACCTCCAGGAACTTTGTTCCATGGTTGCAAGGTAGTCCTCAACCAGCTGAGCTATGCTCGCGGACAAGACATTTCCTTTTTATATTAACATATGTTATATATATAAACTATGTTTATTCATATAAATTTAAAAGATAGTATTTTAAACCTTTTTTATTAAATCTCATTTTAATTAAAACTATTATACCTTTAAATAAATATTTATCTATATACATTTCCTTTTATAAATATTTATATAACCTTAAGAAAAATGATTTTAAAACTAATTATACATTAATAAACAGACACATATATTTATTATATTTTAACTCTTAAAGAAAATGATTTTAAAATCTAATTACACATTAATAAATAAACATATATAAATATATAAGTTTTAAAATATAGAATTTAATTTTAAATAACTTTTGAAAATTATTTATATCAAATTCAAAATATAACTTTCAAATCACAATGTATATATATATATACATATTATAATTACAAAACAAATTTTTATTAATTTTAAATATAGAGTTTTAAATCCAATTTATTTTCTAAGATATTTATTTTTGAATTTCAAATTCAAATTCTATTTACAATCAATTTATATACATATATACATACATACATACATATATATATATATATATATATATAAACAAACAAACACATATCTTATTTATTTTTGGAAAAATTTAAATAAATTCATAATTTAATCCAAAAATTTATATTAATTAACAATTAAAGTTTGACATAAAAACAGGATCGTTACATATATGCCGAGTTTTGCTAAATAAAATTAACAATTTGATATTTCGAGCAATTCAAGTCCGACATGTGCGGATGCGAATGGTTGAAAATATTGGGACATTGCATTAAAAGTTACGGATCGTTACACTTTACTTTAGTTAAAAGATGTAATATCAGTTAATGCAATATTAATTTGTTTCCACTTATCATATTTGAAAGGTTAAATGCCCTTAACTACGCATCCAATTCTCATCCAATTACATTCAAACTTATGTTATCATCCTTATTATTCAATCAAAAATACTCTATGAATTATATTAACAATTTTATTACATTTATTTTATTACCGTGAACATCTTTTACCATATTAACTTCAATAATTAATTACATAAATTTTCATTTATTTTTAAATTAATTCCAGACAAATCAAATGTTTGCGCCAAAATTGGTCACAAACCCCAAGTATCGTGAAAGCACCAAGCTATGGATATAGATCAGCAATATTCCAAACACAAATCTCAGATCTAAACAATACCAAGTACAACAATTCAGAAATAACAATCAGTGACACGAGATTTATAGCGGTTCGGCTATCTCCGGCCTACATCCACTTCAGATGACAATCTTTTATTGATTTTCCTTGCTGGTTACAGATGATTACAACAATTATAATGGAAAATTTTGAGTAAAACAGTTGTGATGAAGTGTAGAATTGAATCCGGCAGAGTTTGGACGTCGAATAGCCAAAAAACCCTTTTCTATAGGCTTCAAGGGGATGAACGAACTAAGAAAATGGCACGTATATAATAGAGTTTCAGGGGAAGGTGATAACTGGTTTAAGCATATGCAGGTACACTGTACATCCTTGTTTTATCAGGCAAGATATCTTAATTAGGAGGCTGAGTTGATGTTAAACAACTTGAAATGATTTTGTTAGCTACTAAGAAATGAAGCATTTATTGTTTAAATACTTTATGTCTCCCATGTTCTTATGTTCAGATATTTTTAATTTGCATTTCTTTCACAAGCACATATATTTTTACTTTGTTTAGATTTTTCTTGCCTGCATACTTATCTTACAACACATTTATCTTGCTTGAACCTTTCTTACAGTTTGACTACACTTTCCTATGCCTGCATCATATTTTCTTATTTTATTTTGTTTTATACTTGATGTTTATACTTGTCTGAATCTTAATCTACAAGCTACTATCATTTTATTTTATGTTTTCATACTTGTCTTCTTTTCTATTCTTGCCTGCATATTTTTTTTTTGTACTTTATGTTTACTACTAACCTGATTTTATGTTTAGATATTTTTTGTACTTTTACTTTGTTTTGTCTCATAACTTTTCTTTACTTTTACTACTTGCCTGCATGTTATATCTTATTTTTGTTCTTAGCTTATTCTAGTTATTAATTATAAACTTTACTTATGTATTAAGTTTTATTTCTAATACAAGTGCTTGTTATTATTACATTTATTATTTTAAACTTATGTAAATCTTGGTTCTAAGACTTATTTTATTTTAAACTTACAAATCTTAGTTTTTCCAAAACATAGGTTTAAAATAACAATTCCTATTTATTTAAATTTCATTGTTAAGTTATTATATTATTATTGTTGTTTACATAAAACTCATTATTAAAATAAACTCACTACATAAATAATTTACTTATTTTATAATGCTAAAGTAAAAAGAACAAAACAAATCTTTTTATTTAAATTTAAACCTAGGCTAGAATTTATTTTTAAACAAATTAAATTTATTTCAGTATTTTTAAGATCATATTATTATTTATTCAATATTAAATTCCCAAATTATCAAAAATAATAGAATTAGAAAACAAAACTTATCTATTTATAATATATACTAATATATTCATGCATACATTATAAATAGAAACAATTTAAATTAGCCTTTAAAAGATAAATTATCAGTTAAATATTTATTAAAAAGGAGATTATTAAATCAATTCAAATATTATTAACAAATATTATCAAATCAATTTAATTTTTAATGTAGATTCTTAAATTGATATTGCCCTAAATTTCCGGGATGTCACATACACCTATAAATTCAAACCAAAGGAAAATTATATAGCAAGCTTTTCTTTTTATAACTGAAGCTTTGTTCAACCAACAATACATCAATACAAACTAAAGTAATATTACAACTGAAGAAAGCAAGAAGAATCAAAGGAAACTCAAGTAAAACATTTCCAGTTTTTAAAGTTCAAGTTGTTTCAAACAAAAGAAGGCTCTGTTCTTCAAATTTCTGTGAGTAACATCAGTTTTTTTAAACTTAAGATTAAATATGGTTGCTTGTTATTTCTGTGGTAAACATTGTAGTATGTATACATGTAAAGCAATCTGATGTATGCCTGTCTATTACCATATGAATGTTCCCTGTACTTAGTTTTCCTGTTACCTGTTCTAGGATTTAAATTCATTTTCTCTTCAATCAATTGTTGTTAGAATTTGGATTTCAAACAAAGCTGTTTGATTTGTTATGGACTAATGTTTAAAAACTTAATTAAGTTAAATGTCAAGCTTGAGTGTCTCTGAAATATGGAAATAACAGTGTATAATAAACAAAAGTGAAAAACTCAAACTTTGTAAATTATGAATTCAGTATATTAAGGTGAAAACAAAAACTATAACATGATTTTTAACAACAAAATCATAATTTTTAATTTGGGAACTGAGGGGCAGTACTAGGATGAACTAGAAATGAACTTGTGGAGTTTGCTGGTGACCCAAATGCTTGGAGAGGTCGGAATCTTGGGTAGTGATGGTTGAGTGACTGTAGTTGATGGGAAAAATGGTTGATGGTGATATATTGCATTGAGGAGGCAGCGGTGGTGGATTTTTGGTTTGGAACCCTAATTTTAGCAAGACTGGAAAATTCGATCAGCTCGCCCTCTATAGTTGATCGAGTGATTTAAGTTTTTGAGGGGTGGAAGCTTAGTCGTAGGCGAGGGGTTGGCCGGAGTCGCTGATTTTTTGGTGATCGGCATTGGGTATGCGTGACGTTTCCAGGTTTGTGGTTGGTCGCAAGTCTGTGTTCCAGGTTGTGATTTGGGGAACTCGATTTTGTTTCGAGCAAGTGAGGTGGCTTTGGATGATCGTGTTTGGGTCGGGTGATGGCCGGTGATGTGTTGAAGCCTGAGTGGATGGCCGGAGATGGCCATAGTCACGGTGCATGTGCACCGTGCATTTAGGAAGTTCTGGTGAACTTTATGTGCAGAGGAATTTTGAGCTGGGGAAAACTCGGGTTACTCGAGTACGTGACTCGAAGTAAGGTAGGGGAATGACTCGAAGTGTTTTTGCTAGGACTCGGGTAAATTTTGTTTACAGGTTTTAAAGCCTGTAAGTTTAGAAATTTTAAAAACCTGAGTTAAAAATTGTACAACAGATAATGAAACTAAGTTTAAACCTAGAGTAAATCAGAATTCAAATGACTTTGAAATCTTAAAGGTTTTAAAATGTTTAAAAAGAAGGTTTTCAGTTTTTTTCAATATTATAACCTGATAGCTCTTTTCAGATTTTAAATTACTTTAAAATTTGGAAACAGAATTTAAACTGGATTTTTATTTCACAAGATTTAAAGTATATTTTCAAATGAACATTTGAACCCTAAGGTTTTAAAATGGATTGGATTTGGAAATCAAGTTTTTAATTCCAGTTTTTTTTTAAAAAAGGAAGTTTAAATCAAAGTTTTAACTTAAAGGTAAATTGGTCGATTCAAGATCACTTCGAATTCAAATCTGTAAGTTTAAATCAGTTGTTAAAATATGAATGTCTCTTGGAAGTTTAAATTTAAATAAAGACTTAAGTGGTTGAATTTAAAGGCTTTTCTTATATAAGTTCATATGTAAATAATAAATGTTATTTACATTTATTTAAAGATCATAAATTGAATTTAAATTTGAATAATGTTTAAAACAATAATCTTTTTGAATCTTGAATTCAAAATGAAATTTGAATCTAAATTTCAAAAGTGTAATGTTCTAATACACATTTATATTAATTAAGTTATTAAATAAGAAATAAATTATCTTAAGAATAATTAAGGCATTAAATGATTTAATTAATAAGATAATAAAGGAATGGTGTATTTATCAAATGTATAAATTAATAATTTAGATTAATTTATAAATAAAGATAAATTAAGAAGTAAATTAGGAGATGATATTAGTTAATAAAGATAATTAAATAAAGATTACTAATTAATTAATTAATGTGATTAATTTTGGTAATTAATCAGATTAATTAGAAAAATCTATTTTAAGTGGTTAAGTGTAATTACTTGATAAAAGTAATTACGAGATTAATTACTTATTGTAATTAATTTTGATAAATGATTAATTTAAGTTAATTAATTTAGTTTAATTAATTTAAGAAAGTCATTTGATAAATTGATAAGTGTAATAACTTAGTGTATGCAATGGAGCACAATTACTTAAGGAAGTAATTAATGTTAATTACTGAATGTAATTAATGAAAGATGATGAGTTAATAAAGTAATTTGGATAATTACTTCTGTAATTAATCAAGAGATTAATTAATAGGATAATTAATTATGGGATAATTAATTTATTAATATGAGTAATTAAGGGTAGATAATTACTGTTTGTTATTAATCAAAGGTGATTAATAATTGTGTTAATTAAAGATTAATTACTTAATGTAATTAATTTAATCAAAGTAATTTAATTTAAAATCTAAATTAGAAATCATTAATTAATATAATTAATAATGTAAATTTAAGAATTGTTTAATTAAGAAATAATTAATAATGTGGTGATTAATTTATGTAATTAATCAACAATAAATGTAATTAATTAAATTAATAAATAAGGTAATAAAATGTTAATTACTATAAATGATTTAGGATAATTAATCTGTGAAATTAATTAAAGGATAATTACCTATTGTAATTAGAGAATGATTAATCAAAGGTGTTAATCAAGATGAATATCTATAGATTTATTTAATTAATTGATTTACAATTAATTAATGCTTTTTACAAGCAGGATTTATAGATGAAGTGATTAATTTAATTTACTTTAAATTAATTAGAGATAGAAGTAGTTAATTTAATTCATTTTAAATTAATTACAAATGGTAAGATTATAAATCATTGCTTATGGATGAATGATATTGATATTTCATTTGATTGATTGTGATCTCAGATCTGACATGAATAATATCTATCTGATATGGATGATTGGTTTAAATATGATAATATCTAGTTATCTGTTTGGATGATAATATTGATTTTCTGTTTATGAGATTATCTGTGATTATCTATTGTGATATTATGAATCATCCATCTGTGTGTATATTGAATTATATTGAATTAAACTGTTAAGACTAAATAGACAACTTGGCCTTAAAAGACACGTTTTGGATTTCGATGAGACCGGGATCGGTTTTTCCACATTTGGAACATCCGAAAACCACATCGATTCCAAATTAACGATAGGTCGTGAATCTGAAGTGAAGATGGAGATTCAGAATGCAAGGGTTATCGTCGTTAACTCTGAGGGTGATTCCAAAATGAGTGTAACGAGATAATGCCTTCGGTTTCGTTTGAACCCGGAACGAACTTGTATAGATTGAATGCTTTCAACACATCGTCAGGTGGGCGATGAGCATTCTAAGAAATATGTTCTCTAAAGGTAATCGCAGCCTCGAGCCTCATCAACCGGGAATGGCTAAAACAGGGGAGATGCAGCAAGGTTAGGTGGGTCATGCCCAAGCAGGACAAGGATATTCCCCTGTCTAGATGTCCCTTTATTTTCGGCTGTGTGGGCGGTTGATTGCAACAACTGCGGGGGTTTATCTTGTTCAGGACTGTTCAGTAAGGAATGGTTCCGGCCTTGTGTTGCAGGGGGTCGGGAGTGATCCTCGGTACGTTGATCTAAGCCACGTACTGTGACGGGAGGTACCCCAGTAGCCCTGCCATTGTATGGAATCCACAATCCAATAAGTGCCCACGGTTTTGATTGTATTACCCACTTTTGTGGCTAGCAGCTGGAATTTAATAGATGTAACAATTTCGGCTATTTTCTATTTACTTGAAAACCCTAGACCTATTATAATATCACAGAATTTCCTATCAAATGTTTTGGTTAGCGTAAGGTAAAAACTTTCCCATGTTTATTTGTGGGGAGTCTTACGTGATACCTTTTTGTTTTCAAAGGATTTTTAAAAGTTAAGCAACTTTAACCTGTTACTCATACCAGACCCATGTATGACCCGGAGTTTATTTTTGTTTTTCATAAACTCTCGGGTATCCAAATTTTTACGGGTAGCCAAAGGATTCAGGTTATCTTTGACGAATTCTGGAGGAGCAATGGAGCAGGAAGCTTCAGCGTTATAGATATACTTGTAGTTCCGCTGTGTTGGTATCTTTGAGTTATTTGTTGAGTTGTGTTGTATTAACTAGACAGGTGTTTATAACTGTCTAGTATGTGATGTATTGTCTGTATAACTCTGATTGATGTTGTATATTATGTAAATACTTATGTGATTATTATAATTTATTCGTTCCGCTGTGAGATTCTGATGTTGTTGTTCTTTCTTCTCTATCCTTTCTATTTTCTCATCCCTTTCTTTCTTCAAGACGAAACGATTTCCTAGGCGTAGGAAGTCGGGTCGTCACAGTGTAGAAGGCTGATATCGCGCTCAAACTTCGGGAGACTCCTTCTGTCACGTGAGTGGGCCCACGCTATCAATCCCGGAAAGTTTCGACTCGATTCGCGATCGATACGAACCAATTTCGTATCGATCAAAAAATGGTCCAATCGAGCCGAAACTTTGCAGGAACGTTCTTTAGCTTGTACGTAAGCTCCTGTAAAAATTTCGTAGCATTTGGACCTATTGTTCATGAGATATGATCGATGCAAGATTATGATTTTCGTATGCTGCTGAGTTCGAATCCATGCTTTCGTATCCATCCTGTTCGACTCGATCAAGGCACATGCGTGCGAGGTGACATGGTGCGAGATTCTTGGATCGCTCCACCTTTTGTGCCGAGTTGAAGGAGTCTTATTTGTATCTAACGCCGAAGCTTTGCTAGTATCAACCATTCATTCGCATCCATTTGTTTCAGTCCTTATTTGAATCGGTTATCAATTCGTCGTAGCCCTTGCTCGCATCGATTGTTATTGGTGTACTGCGTATTGATCGCTGCAACTGCTATCGACACGAATTGACCTCGTTTGAGTATGATGGATACGAACAAGGACTCGTACGCTATCGATTCGAATAACCACGAACCACATGGATACGAACTGAGACTCTGTGATTGATTCGAACTGGGTCCACCCCTGATCGATATCAAGTGTTTCGACCACGATGGATACGACCTAAATCGATACGACGCTACCGCTTCTGGATCGACGCGAAGAGTCCAATGCTGGATGGATTCGAACAACACCGATTCGAACGAAACTCTAGGATGGATACGAACAATATCTTTTTCCGGATTTGTATCGATCATATCTTAATCATATGAACTCCGATTGACCTGAAATTTGAAATATAGCCTCTCCTAGTCCTGTCATCATCTCCAATCGATTCCGTCCTGATCGGAGCTCTGCCAAATTTTGACGACATCGATTGCAGCCTTGTTTCCAATCGATCTCCAATCCTGATATCCATTCTTCCTTACCAATTTGTTGATATTTCAGCCTTGACCAAAAGGTGGGATAACATTTTCCCCCCAAAACATGCCTTGTGATAAGAAGGTGTGTTTTGAATAGTTCGGAATCCGATATCCAAAGTCCATAGCCATACCATCCAAATGCATCGTTCTTGATTGCTCCGAGTCGATGCTTGATGCCAAATCCAGCAACCAAAGCCTTTAATCAATTCCATACCCGTCTGAACTCACAGCCAAGTCCTAATCCATCCATGTCCAATAGCCAATAACCGAATCCAGGACCTCTCCGGGTTGATATCCAAATCCATAACCTCTCTGGTTTCTTGCCAAGCACAATCCACACCTGACGACCGTGGTCCAGTATCCTTGGACGTTGAGCTAACCTCTCCAGGTTCTTGCCAAGCAAAATCCACACCTAACGACTATGGTCCAGTGTCCCTGGACGTTGTACAATGCCATGGCTTAACTCCCAAGCTGAATCCTGGTCACTCCGGACCCTTGTCGAGCATAGTTCATACTCGACGACCTGAGATAATAACCGACAATACGGGGCCTAAGTCCTAGGCCGAATCCTGGTCTCTCCCGACCCTGGTCGAGCATAGTCCATACTCGGCGACCTAAATAAGTCGCTTTACCACGTTCGGGCAAAGCGACTCACCCCTTGCTAGGTATAATCCATACCCCACAACCGTTTACCAAAAACCAGACAAAAATCCAATCAAAATCCAATCCAAAATCCAAACCAAATCAGAAAATCAGAAATCCGAACCAACATCCAAAACAGAAAAAAATCATCCAAAAGAGAATCCATGCCAGAAAGCAAACAAAACCAGGAGTTCAAACCAAACTCCAAAACCAAACCAGAAAAACAAGTGTCCAATCCGAAAATAAAAGACAGACTTCACAAACCATAGCATTGCGGTTTATCATCATTCAGAGCATGCCTAGGGGCTATCTCCATCCCCGTACATGAGTAAATGACTTTGTCGTTTGCCAATAACTTGCTACTTATTTCGTATTATCCCAGTCAATTGATAACCAATCGACCATCATCCCTGCGTCTCACACCATCATGGTTTGAGGTAGACGGTGGTTGCTCCTGCTCCACCGCAGCATTCCGAGGCCCAACATACTGCCTCAATTGCCCATTCCTCACATGCTCCTCAATTATGTCCTTTAAGTGCCTGCAGCTGTTGGTATCATGTCCATTCAAATCATGGAAGAGACAGTGCCTTCCGGATGCCCTTTCACGTTTAGAAGGTTCTTTCCTAGCCAACCTTCGGTAAGGAAGGCGATTCCGGGTTTCCATGTATATCCGCTCTAGCGTCTCGTTTAATCCTGTGTATGTGGAAAACTTTGAATCCTTCCATCGCTTCCTAGCTTTTCCTGAATCGTCATCCAGCTTCCTTTTTCCTTTATCTTTGTCTAAGCCTCCGTTGGATGGTCCTTCACTCCCAGTCGCATTCACGTCCTTTAACTTTAAGTCCATACATGCGTCTTCTTGTCGAAGGAATCTTCCAGCTTCGTGAAATAATTCTCCGAGATCCAGTGGTGGGTCTCGTATTAGAGATACCTTGAAATCCGAATCCTCTTTGACTCCTGACACTGCTACCATCAAAACCATTGATGGATCCGACCGATCCACCGAAGCAACTGCTGCATTGAACCGAGTCAGGAAAGCTCTGAGTGACTCATCCGTCCTTTACTTGATTGACGTCAGCGTCATCACGTTCTTTGGCCTCTTGATATGAACCCGAAATTGCCTCAAAAACCTATCCACCAACTCTGTCCACGTCCTAATAGATCCCTCTTCCAGCTGCCTGAACCACATCGCAGCTATATCCGTAAAGTACAGAGGGAAACATCGGGCCATAACTTCCTCCAATGCCCTCAGCACTTCCATGTGTCTGGTGTATCTCATCAAGTGATCAGTTGGGTCAGCCTTGCCATTGTATACTTCCACGTTAGGTAGATTAAACTTTGGTGGATTCCAAGCTATCCTGATTTTCCGAGTAAACGGGCTTCTGTTCACTCCTTCCAGATCTCTATTTGTCAGACCTAAACGCATAGTTCTCCTAATAATCTCAGCTAATCCAGCATTATCTGTCAAAGGTTGCCCCCCATGCCCTCGAGGGAATTCTGGTACATATTCCTCATGCGGTTCATTAACATTATCGCTCATTCTAGCCTGTTGAGCTCCATCCAAAGGCCTTCCAGTGTCAGATCCTGCGGGTCAGTCCCCGAGTCCCTGTTGATTGCCTTCTGGTTCTGCATTCTGACCCTGAGCTTGACCTCCATTAGTTTCTGCAATTCTAACTCCTTGTCCAGCATTCGCAGTTGCTGTAGTCGGTCCAAGGTTCTGCGCACTCGCAGCTCCCATCTGTTCGAAAAAGTTTTGCAGCATCTCCTGTTGACTCTTCATTACTCTTTCATGCATCGAATTTTCCATAGCCTCCATCTCATCCCTGGTGATGTAGATCGAAGCTTGTCCTTCTCCAGCTTCGGAGGATGCTTCTTGACTTCCTTCCCGTTGGCTTCTCTCAGCTCTTTGTCTTCGGCTTATCTGTCGAGTCATTGTCTTTGAAATCTGAACTCTTCAAGCTTTTCAAATCAGAACTTCAAATCCGATATAGCGGGTGCTAGTCCTTCTCAGTGAGAGCACCAAAGTGTTTGTGCCAAAATTGGTCACAAACCCCAAGTATCATGAAAGCGCCAAGCTATGAATATAGATCAGCAATATTCCAAACACAACTCTCAGATCTAAGCAATACTAAGTACAACAATTCAGAAGTAACAATCAGTGACACGAGATTTATAGTGGTTCGGCTATCTCCGGCGTACATCCACTTCAAATGACAATCTTTTATTGATTTTCCTTGCAGGTTACAGATGATTATAGCAATTATAATGGAGAAATTCGAGTAAAATGGTTGTGATGAAGTGTAGAATTGAATCCGGCAGAGTCTGGATATCGAATAGCCAAAAGATCCCTTTTCTATAGGCTTCAAGGGGCTATTTATAGGTGTAGGAGGCTGATATCGTGCTCAAACTTCGAGAGACTCCTTCGGGCACGTGAGTGGGCCCACGCGATCGATCCCGAAAATTTTCGACTCGATTCGCGATCGATACGAACCAATTTCGTATCGATCAAAAAATGGTCCAATCGAGCTGAAACTTTGCAGGAACGTTCCTTAGCTTGCACGTAAGCTCCTGTGAAAATTTCGTAGCATTTGGACCTGTGGTTCGTGAGATATGATCGATGCAAGATTGTGGTTTTCGTATGCTGCTGAGTTCGAATCCATGCTTTCGTATCCATCCTGTTCGACTCGATCAAGGCACGTGCATGCGAAGTGACGTGGTGCGAGATTCTTGGATCGCTCCACCTTTTATGCCGAGTTGAAGGAGTCTTATTCGCATCTAACGCTGAAGCTTCGCTCGTATCAACCATTCATTCACATCCATTTGTTTCAGTCCTTATTTGAATCGGTTATTGATTCGCCGTAGCCCTTGCTCGCATCGATTGTTATTGGTGTACTGCGTATCGATCGCTGCAACTGCTATCGACACAAGTGATCTCGTTTGAGTATGATGGATACGAACAAGGACTCGTACGCTATTGATTCGAATAACCACGAACCACATGGATACGAACTGAGCCTCTGTGATCGATTTGAACTGGGTCCACCCCTGATCGATACCAAGTGTTTCGACCACGATGGATACGAGCTAAATCGATACGACGCTACCGCTTCTGGATCGATGCGAAGTGTCCAATGCCGGATGGATTCGAACAACACCGATTCGAATGAAACTCTGGGATGGATACAAACAACATCTTTTCCCAGACTTGTATCGATCATATCTCAATCATACGAACTCCGATTGACCTGAAATTTGAAACATAGCCTTTCCTAGTACTGCCCATCATCTCCAATCGATTCCCTCCTGATAGGAGCTCGGCCAAATTTTGACGACATCGATTGCAGCCTTGTTTCCAATCGATCTCCAATCCTGATATTCATTCTTCCTTGCCAATTTGTTGATATTCCAGCCTTGACCAAAAGGTGGGATAACATCAAGTAATGATATGATAAATGAACAATTGTTACCTTTGAGTAATTTAATCATATTTATAAATTTATTATCTACAACAAATATTGTGAATACTTACACATCAGTGATTATATTCAGTTTCAATTAACAACATAAAATTCCAACATTCAATTGCCTTAATTCCATTAATTACCCATTTAATATTCAAACGGACAAATTAATGAGAAGATAATTAAAACCATCGTTTATAATAATAGTTATATCCATTATCTTATCATTTACAACCATCATTTATCACTGATTAATCTCTCCATTAAGTGCATCATTTAGTTTAATTCATTATTTACAATTATAATCAAATAACCTTACAATCTATTTCAATTGATTGAAATTACATTAAATAGTTATCAATAGCATTCAAACAACATCACTGATTTCATATTCAATATTAGTCAATTCTAATTAATCACATATAATTTCGACATTTAATGTATTTCCTAGCTTACAGTTTATAACCAATTATAACTATACAATCACTTCAATTAATTGGAATTACATTAAAATAGTTAGTAATTACCTTAAATTACCATTCCTAACATTACATTCTACTTATTACTCTCATTATAAAATCACAAATTTAGTTTTCTTTCAATATTAAATTCTAAAATCTTATTTAATTAATATTTTATTTATCGAAAAAATATGGGTCGTGACATATTGTGTTCACATTGAGTTCGAAATCAGAGGGCAGTCCATATTTTCTAAATTATTGTATATTATATAGTTGATTATAAGCTAACAATGTTCATATATATAAATAGATGTCAAGGGCTTAAACTTGTATATACTAATTAATAAAACAGAAATGTACCTCAGAAGATCTCGCCTTTCATAACACATCGTTCTGTGAATAAGCTCCTAAAATCTCTAATTCTCCACTTGAATGAGCAAATAAACGAGTGTAATCACCTTTTAATTTTTTAATTAGATGTATGGGATAAAATGTGTTCGGCCTAAGGAGTAGATAGGGATGGAAATGAAGTGATGGCAGCGATGGGGAGTTACATCAAGTTGCAAAAGGGTTTTTATGCTTTGGTATTTACAGAGGAAGAAAATGTAGAATTATCTACCACATTTTACTCAATCTCTCATACCAATCCAAAACTAATCTACCCTTTCTTTCTCCCCTTATGGTCGACCTCACCATGATCAGATCATGGGTCAAAATGCATTCAGACAATTTTGCAATTGGTAATATTTAACTTCTATTTAAAGATATATCGTATCATATATCATTATGTGCACATGTAAAGTTTATATAAACACTTAAAAAATTACTATTGACCGTAGAAGTTTCTAGGAGCCACCTCATTTAAAAATAAATACTCTAAACATCAAATACTATATATTATTTCTTAAATATTATCTAATTTAATGAACTTATAACACTTGTAAACCAATTAATCATGTGGTATTTCAAAGAATTCACACATGCGATTGTGTGACTTGTAGTTGTGAGTTTAATTATCGATCAATATCGAACAATTCAATTATTAATATTCACATGTAGCCTTAGCTGATGGTGCGATAGTTTGGCTGAATTTATCAATTATAGATCTTTTTATGTGAAATCAAAGTATAGATCGCCTTAAGTGGTATCGTTAAGTGACGAAATAATATAGACACAATCTCTTCATCAACACTATATCACTTTAGAATATATATAGAGTTTGGTATCAGCCCAAACTCTAGTAATATCCATATTAACCCGTTAGTCCGTTTACAAGGTCCATGGTTCAATAAAACGTTTATTATCAACTGTTCTAGTATGGAAAGAGATTTTGACTTTGAGTTGACTACAGTTAACCATGATACTAATCTCATACAACCGTGAAGACAATTCTCCATAGAATAGTGATGTACTTGCTACACTTCAACTCAAATCCGACAATAGTTGCATGATGGTCACCATGCCATGATCTAACTATAACCAAAGTGAAGTATCCATGTCGATGTTCCATAGTATTCCCAAGTCGATGGAACTTTGTAAAATCATCACACCAAGATTTCTTATTTCACCTAGTTGTTATTAATTAACAAGAAACTCTAGACCGAGTCATTCTATAGTTATCTAATAACTATAATTACATTACGTTAAGTACCCTCAACAGTCATGATTGATATACTGCCTAACATTAGGAGAGCTTACATACTCTAGTATAAATGGATGCATCGATATCCTTCATGAAACATCTTGACTAAGATTATATAAAATAAATCGTTATTTTATACTATGATTAATTACTCACGATTGCAACTGTTCGCAACTCTAATCACATAACATTTAATTTAATATTTTCTTATTATAAGCCTTAAATTAATTGTGTATTTATTTATATCATAATAACAAAGTATATAAAAGAAAGAAAACACCAAATATTACGAATAAGATTGATTATTGTAACGACCCGTAAATTTTAATGATTTTCTCATAACGTGATTAACGGAATTTTTGTGAAATTTTAAAATAATTGAATTTTGAAATAGAAATTTAATATTTGGAACACGTCTAATTAAACAAATGGTAAATTTTCATCGAATAATATGCAAGTTTATTTTATTGTGTAATTTTATTTCAATTCAAATCAGTTGATAATTGATGATAATAAATGTTTTCTAAACCTGAATATTTTCTATAATAAATTTGTAAATCATCTTCTGAGTGAGACGTCATATTTAGTTTTCCCAAATTTTGACTGCTATTGCTCCGTTTATCTTATTTTTGGCAAATTAGCAACATTTTTGGTACCGATATCGACTTTTGAATAGATGATCGTATCATAGATACCTGTATACCGTTTTGATCGTCTTGTCATGCTAATCTCTACAGCATGTTCGTTTGTGGGTTTCAAAGTTCGGTACTCGACGAAATTGATAAAACGATTAATAATACCGTTACCCAATTTTAACTTTTTGGGTTCTTTGTGCCTTTTATTTTCAACCTTACAAACCCAACAATCACTGGCATTTATTATCTGCCAAATCTAATAGCCAGTTGTCATAAATAATTTCAAAATTCAAAGGTTTGGATGTTCCTATTTCTCGGTGCCAATTTATAACCGATTCATTTCTTTGCCTTGGTTCTTTTTTTTATAAAGTTATATTCAATAGTTCTGTAACCTTTCCTCTCCCTTACCTTTTTCTTCATCTTCCATTTTTCCATTTTTCTCCACATGAGCACCATAGTCGGCCTTAATCACCATTGCCAGCAGCAACCGAACATCCTACTAACCCACCGATGCTTACCAGCCTCCTCTTCCTTCTACCGCACGACTTGGCCCGCAAAACCCACGTCATGATCCAGCCATCTGCTCGCGCAACCAGAACCGCCTACGTAGCCTCCATGGAGCGTTCAACCCCTAGCCGAGGCCACGTTTCCACCAACATCTCCTCTCTGAGACTCCACGCCTGTCACCTCAGTCATCATCACTTGTCATCCCGCCACGTTAGCTCTCCGGCTCGCACCCTCCGCCCTTAAACCACGAAACCGAACCCCAAGGCCAAGCTGCCTTCATCTTCCCTCCTCTCTTCCTCTTCACTCCAACAATCGACGCAAGCCTAGCCGAGACACTGTCAGGGACTTCCTCCAGTTTTTTTTCACTTCTCCTTTATATTAGGTGTGTGTATATATATATATATATGTTAATTATATCAGTATATATAGTTGGCCAGTTATATTGTTTATAAGAAGCGTTGATTTATAAAATATATACTGTATAAAAGTGTGTATATATATAGGCTGAGTTTTTAAGTATTGTATTTTAATGGTTTTAAAGTATGTATGTTTTTAAATGTACATACTGTTTGCACAAAAAATGGGCAAACACCTCCAAGTCGTATTATTTAGTTGATTTTATGTGGTTTTCAATGATTTGGGTGACTTATGCAAATATGTAAAAAGCAGGGACTGAACTGTAAAAGACACACAGATTTATAGTGGTTCGGCCAGAACGTGCCTACGTCCACTTTATATGTTATTATGCTTTTCCTTTCAGATTACAAGTACAAAGCTTTGTATACAAGTATATGGAAGTTGTTTGAAAGTTCCTTCCGTGCTTGAGCTCTCAAACTTGTCTGCCATTGTTGTACCCCTGCCCCTCTATTTATAGAGTGAGGCCGGGGGTAAGGGTCCTGGATGTATATAGCTGCTGGTGGGCTTGGGCTGAAGCAATCTGGTCTGGCACATCTGGTTCGGTCGTAGCTGGGTGGAGTTCGATTCGGTGGTGCCGCCTTGCGTTTGGTTCGGTGGTGAGTAGGGTTGGACCGGTGATGGATGGTTGGAGATTTGGTTCGGCGAAGGCTGGTTCGGTGGAGGTTGGTTCGGCAGAGTGGAGGGAAGGTGATTCGGAAGTAGGTGGTTCGGTTGTAGTTGGTTCGGCAAAGTGGAGGGATGGTGATTCGGCAGTAGGTGGTTCGGTTGTAGTTGGTTCGGCAGAGTGGAGGGATGGTGATTCGGCAGTAGGTGGAAAGGTCTCTAGTTCGGCATGTAGGTGGTCTGGACCGGGAGTTTGTTGGTCCGGCGATGGGTAGGGGGTTTGGATCGGCAGTGCAGGGAGGAACACGGAGAGGGTTTGGTTCGGCCCTGACTTCCTTCATTTCTTGATTCGGTGGTAGGTGAAAACCCGCCCAATATTTGCCCCCCAAAGTAGGGCATATGCTAGCATATGTCGTGCTTTGTTTTAGCTAGGTGGTCTTCATTCGGTCCCTGAGTGCCGAACCAATTGGTCCGGTGTCCTACATTTGTCTATAAATAGGGGCTATACACCTTCGTTATTTCTTACCGAACAAAGAGAGAGCCGAACCATATTTCTGCCGAATCAACTATACTGCTGAAACCATTTGATAATCAGACCAGGTAATTGCCGGATGATTCTCATGCTTTAAAACCGCCGAACGGTATTGGGAGTGTGAGTGCCTAATGACACTTGTGCTTCGTACCACCGAATGATATTGGAAATTGGAGTGTCGAATGAATCTTAATCTCAAACTTCTGTGTTTTGAATTGCAAACGAGATCCCGGGCTGCGTGTACCTGTTTGTTTATATTTCTATATTCCTTGTTTTAACAGCATGTTCTTCCGGTGTTGCAGATAAATGTCTCGCAAAGCAGAAACTCGATCAGATAGAAAGAAGTCCAAGGACAGAGAAGAGACTTCTACTGTGCCCCCAGCCCAGTCAGGGCCGACGCAACATGGACCTGCCCCGAGGTCGTTAGTGGATGGGTGTGGTCCCTAGGAACTTCTGGTCTCCCCGCCCGACTGTTTTCCTAGCTCCCTCAAAGAGGAACAGCTCGACGCCATATCTCGTTCTTTTGGGATTGATAGAGCGCTCATGGTGCTGCCAGGGGCTTATGCCATATGATAGAGCGTCCATGAGTCTCTCTTCTCCTTCTTCTCCATTCTCTCCTGAACATTCCTTACGAGAGTCTGCATGCTCTTCATTTGATGATGAGGCCACCGAGGAATTCCCAACTCTCTGCATTTCTTCTTCAAAAGAGTTAGACCTATGTTTAATTCTTTCGCTGCTTGCAATATTGGCAAGTAAAAGTACTTCGATACTAGTTCAAATGTTAAGGCCGTTTTTTCCTTGTTCATCGTTAATTTCTTCTTATTTCCTTTTTTTTTGCCTTTTGATTCTTCCTTCTGATCATCATTAGATATCCTGTAGCTCAACTTGGACTTCTCTATCTCATAACTCAAGTCGTTGAAGATGATATTGAACTCTTCAGAAAGGGTCAAAGAAGCTAAACGAGGATCTGAAGGATGGTTTAGAGGAATGGCATTGATTATTTCATCCAAATCTGGTACTTCATTGTTCAAACCACTGAATGATCCTTTACTGAAATCTAGTTGAGCATCATCAAATCCACTGGGCAGACCATCAATATCGTTCCAAAGATTATGATCATCTAAGTAGTGCAATTGGTTATTTATGACCGCTGAAGGATTGATCATGTAATTTCGTATATGATGTTGAAATGTGTAGTCAATGCAAAGAAGATTGAAGCTGGTAATGAATGTGCATTTCATCTTGAGTGTTCTGAGTTCAAGCCTTGCTTCCCCTTCTTTTCTTTTTAGGTTTTCATAACTTGATCGTTTACTGTTTGTTTATTGAATTCCTCTTCTGAATTGGACAGGTGGGACTTCCGATCAACATGCTGGGAGCTCCGACCCTGCGGCTAAGTAGGCTTGGAGAGTTGGTAGGATGAGGGCGAAGCGTGGACGCAGCTGGTTCCTTGTCCGGATTCGGCCACCTTTTGATTTCCTTTTATCGCTGTTTATGTTAGTCCAAAACATTGATATGACTGTAATAATATTGTTTGTGGTGAATGACTTTATGTAATTTCATAACATAAGCTGATTCCTTTATGTTGGAATGTTATCGCTATTTTGTTATGCTATGTAAGTGATGTAACTATTCATGTTACTAGTGACTTGACTGTGCCTGATGCCAAGTTTTTTTTGCTTAAAGTATAATTTTCTCATTTTGGAACGTAAATGTGATGTGTGAATATGAACTGCAGCTATGCATTAATGTATAAAAGTAGAAGGTACCGCCCTTCATGTTTCGGCTGTGGACGGCAACTTCGTGCGCCCTGTAAGACTAAGCACAGAATGTTGTTGAATGTCTCGTCATCCGATTGTAAGTTTCTGTTCCCATTAGCGAGCGTTCCCTATTTCATGTCCTGTACTTTCAAGCACCGTTACGGAGAATAGGAGAAAAGTTTTAAACGAAATGGAAATATAGGAAAAGTAAAACTTCCAGTCACGGAAGGCCGTCGATGTGCTTAAGTTCGTGGCAAACGGGTTTTGTAGTCACTTTCCCTAGCTGTGGGTCTTGAAGACATTTGTCACCCATCTTACGCCTCTGCGGGGAGTTTTCTTTTTTACCACAGCCGCACTTAAGACACATCGGAGCCGATCGCGCACAGTAACTACCCGGGCCATTATGGCCCGTAATCGCGGGTATCATTCGATTTACTGCGGCCGGCTAGCGTGGGGGTCGATCGTCAACTGTGAACTGCCCCTGGCTGGCCACACCTTATGTTGGGGCTTATGGTCGGTTCACAGTTGCCGGCGAGCCGAATCGCTGTAATGAGCTGCCATGGCATAATCGGCCTTCTCGGTGGCTTATACTCGGCTTATTACAGTCGGCTTTAAGGGCCGAGGCAAACAATGAGTTAACTCGCGGTAGAGGGATACCGAAGCAAAGTGTCTCATTGGCGAGGGCATAGGATCGTAGCGTACCTGTTAGATTTTGTCCAGGCGGAATTGTGCTGTGAAGCTCTAAATGAAATGTCATTTGCAAAGGATTTTGTTCAACAGAAAAGGATAAAGCTTAACAAGTAGCCAAGATACAAAGGAACAAGTTAACAAGAGCCAAGTTTTTAAAGTGGTTCGGCACAAAAATGCCTACATCCACTGATTCTCTTTGTTAATTCACTTCATATGGGCAGTACAAGTTAAGAAAAGTATCGACGGAGGTTTCGGATGTTCCATGCCCTCTGGAACACCTCTCCGTCCACTGTTGACAAAATATAAGCTCCGTCGTGGAGATCTTTATGAATTACATATGGTCCGTCCCAGATGGGGTCCAGTGCCCCGGGGCACGGAAAGATTTGTTTGAGGACAAGATCTCCTTCTTGTAAGCTGCGATGCTTGACTTTGGAGTTGTACTGGGCTGCCACTTTTTGTTTGTGAGCCGCTACGTTGAGTGCTGCATCGTTTCTTCTCTCCTCAATTATGTCCAAAGACATGAGGAGGAGTTCTTCGTTCTCTTCCGGGCTGTAGTGGATCCTACGGTGAGAGGGCACTATAGTTTCAACTGGGAGCATGGCCTCCGATCCGTATGCCAAAGAGAAAGGAGTATGCCTTGTTGAAGTTTTGTAAGATGTGCGATAGGCCCAAAGTGCCGTAGGAAGTTCGTCCACCCAAGCGCCTTTCGACTTTTCAAGTTTCTTCTTGATTAAGGTTTTGAGGATCTTGTTGACAGCTTCGACTTGTCCGTTTGCTTGAGGATAAGCTACAAATGAGAAGCTTTTGTGAATTCCGTGCTCTTGGCACCAATTGGCGAATTCTTCGCTGTCAAATTGAAGTCCGTTGTCTGATATGATCTTGAGTGGGACTCCGTACCTACACAGAATAATTTTGATCAAGAAGTTGATAACTTTTGCCGAGGATATTTTATTTAGAGGTTCCGCCTCCACCCATTTGGTGAAATAGTCAACTGCCACTATAGCATATTTGGCTCCGCCTCGGCCCGTTGGCAGTTCGCCAATTAAGTCAATCCCCCATACCGCAAAGGGCCAAGGGCTGGTCATTTGAGTAATCTCATTTGTGGGTAGTCGAGGGATCTTGGCAAATTTCTGACATCTGTCGCATTTCTTGACAAAGTCCAAGGCATCTTTGTTTAAAGTGGGCCAGTAATATCCATATCGGAGTATCTTCTTTGCCAAAGTCTGCCCTCCAGTGTGATCTCCGCAACTTCCTTGATGGATGTTGGATAAGACTTCCCTGGCTTCCCTTCCAGCGATACACCTTAATAAGGGATTGGAGAAGCCGCGCCGATAGAGGATGCCTTCTTGTATTGTGTAGCGGGAAGCTTTCCTTAGAATTTTCTTAATTTCATTTCGCCCGTCGGGTAGGGTGCCGTTTTGTAAGTATTCTCGGATAGGGGTCATCCATGTTTCTTCTTCGGTTGCAACTATCAGATTTACTTGCTCGAAACTTGGTGCCAGCTGTTTTGAGATGGTTAATGCTCCGAAAATAGTGATGTTCTTCATGATAGCTTGTTTTGCTAGTTCGTCGGCCTCTTGATTCTCTTCTCGGGGAATGTGTTTGATTAAATAGTGATCTAATTGATTAAGCAGTAGCCTGGTCTTCTTTAGATACGCTGTGAGTCGTTCTCCTCGAGTCTGGAATTCTCCCAGTATTTGATTTACAATAAGTTGAGAATCACTATGGAGACATAAAGAACTGACTCCAATTTCCAGTGCAAGTTCTAATCCGGCTATCACTGCTTCGTATTCTGCATCATTGTTGGTGGCAGCGAATTCCAATCTTAGGGCGTAGTGCAGCTTCTTTCCCCTGGGGGTGATTATCACAACACCTGCCCCCGAGCCTTGTTCGTTCGACGCTCCATCTACGAAGAGATTCCACTTGATATCTTCTGCTATTTCAGATTGGTCCTTACCTTCGCTAGTAGTGAATTCGGCAATGAAATCAGCTATGGCTTGCCCCTTGATAGTGGTGCGAGGATGGTAAGTGATATCATATTGACTTAGTTCGATGCACCACTTAAGTAATCGCCCAGAAGTGTCGGGGCGATGGAGCACTTGCCTTAGCGGTTGATCGGTTAAAACTCTGATGGAATGAGACTGGAAATAGTGTCGCAGTTTCCGCGACGTGATAAGCAAACAGTATGCTAGCTTTTCAAGTTTAGGGTATCTAACTTCTGCCCTTGTGAATCTCTTGCTTACAAAGTATACGGGTCGCTGCGCGCGGTTGTCTTCTCCCACCAAAGCGGCGCTCAAAGCTTGGGATGATACAGCAAGGTATAGGTATAGTTCCTCGCCTTCATTTGGAGTTGAAAGTACCGGTGGTCTCTGGAGGTGTCCGATTAAGTTAAGGAAGGCTGTCGAGCATGCGTCAGTCCATTCGAACTTTTCTTTGTCTTTCTTTAGAGCTTCGAAGAAAGGGATGCATTTGTCGGTTGCTTTAGAGATGAACCTACTCAGGGCGGCCACTTTCCCGTTTAGGCTTTGCATCTCTCTTCAAGTAGATGGTGTCTTGATATCTTGTAAAGCTCGGACTTGTTCGGGGTTTGCTTCAATCCCCCTGGCATGAACGATGAATCCCAAGAACTTTCCCGATGATACTCCGAAGGAGCACTTTAGAGGGTTCAGCTTCATTCCATATTGGCGAAGTACTTGAAACATCTCGTCCAGGTGGTTTATATGGTCGTTGGCTTTCCTCGATTTTACCAGAATGTCATCCACATAAACTTCCATAGTTCGTCCTATCAGTTCTGCAAACATCTTGTTGACGAGGCGCTGATAAGTAGCTCCGGCGTTTTTAAGTCCAAATGGCATTACCTTGTAGCAGTACAATCCTCGGTCAGTGATGAAGCTAGTGTGGTCTTGATCGGGGGCGTGCATAGGGATCTGGTTATATCCTTAGTATGCGTCCATAAAGGATAAAAGTTCGTGTCCGGCAGTGCTGTCCACAAGTTGGTCGATTCGAGGGAGTGGGAAGCAGTCTTTCGGGCAAGCGTCATTTAAGTTGGAGAAATCGATGCATGTTCGCCACTTCCCATTATCTTTCTTTACCAGTACCGGGTTGGGGATCCATTCCGGGTAGATGGCTTCACGTATGAAGTCATTGGCAAGTAAGTTCTTTACTTCTTCCTCGAGGGTTGCTGATCGTTCTGCCCCCATACTTCTCTTCTTTTGCTTTACCGGTACCTTGGTAGGATCGATGTTTAGTGCGTGGCATGCTATGTCCGGGGAGATCCCAGTCACATCAGCGTGCGTCCATGCAAATACATCCATGTTGTGGCGAAGAAAATCAATGAGTTGATTCTTTAATTCTCTTTTTAACTGAGATCCGACTCTCAGCAGTTTACTAGGGTCGCGTTTGTCTACAGATACAAATTTCATAGCCTCTGCAGGCTCGGCGGTGGCCTCCTCCTCTTTGTCCCTGGGGTCTAATTCATTGAAAGGATCACTGGTATACCGAAGAGGAGGGGTTTTCTTTAGTTGCTATGCTTCCAAGCTTTTCATGTAAAGAATAGTCTCTGCATTTTTCCCTTTATCTCTCCTGCGATTATTGCGAAGTTCGGTTACATAGCAGTCCCGAGCGGCGTCTTGATCCCCTTCTACTTCTCCCACTCCATTATTCGTTGGGAACTTCATCTTCAGGCACCATGGGGCAAGGACAATTTGGAAGTCGGACAAGGCTGGTCTTCCTAAAAAGGCATTGTAGGCCGAGTGGTTGTCTATTACCACGAATGTTTGTTTCCGAACGGCGGAGCGGGGATGACTTCCCAATTCAACAAAGAGATCCAATTGTCCGAGGGGCATCTTTGCTTCTCCAGTGAAACCGTGTAGCGGTTTGTTGCAGGGAGACACGTCCTTCATTGACAGCTTCATTTTGTCGAAAGCATGCTTGAACAGAATATTCACTGAGCTTCCAGTGTCTACTAGGATTCGAAAAACTTCAGCTGGGCCGAACCAGGCAGATATGACCATAGGATCCATATGAGGGTATTGCCTTCCTTCTAGGTCGCGCCCACTGAATGTGATGTCATTATTTTCCTTCCGCTTAGGGTGGCGTTCTTCCATAACAGAATTGACGCGGTCTCCCTCGCTTCTGAGCGAGTTTCCATATCTTTCCATTTCTGCTCAGCTTTTGTCGGCGATGTGTGGTCCCCTAGATATTGTATGAACCACTATCTTCTCTTGGCTGGAACCGCTGGTGTTGCGGTTTCCTCTGCCTGTTTCTGGGTGGAGCTGCCCTAGGTTTTCCTTGGCGGGAGCTGGAGTCCTATCCTGGCCCTTTACATAGCGTTCCAACCTCTTTCTCCTGATGTGTTCTTCAATTAGGTCTCGGAGATGGCGGCATTCATTAGTATCGTGCCCATGAGACTCATGGAAACGACAGAATTTTCCGGACTGGATTGCGCGATCTGACTCTTTCTTGTACGGGAGGCGCTTGTATGTAAGTTCGTCCTGTGTGGCCAGGAAGATGTTCTCGACTGTTTCATTCAAGGGAGTGTAAGCGTCAAATCTCGGTCCTGGTCGGTACAAGCGCTTTTCTCCCTTCTTGCCCCCTGCATTGTCTCTGGAGTCGTTTCTCCGAATGTCCTTCGCTGCGGCGGGGGCGTTTCCATGAGCCGTCTTAGCCTGTGGTCCTGTCTACCTTTCAGTGGCAGCCTCTTCGAGTCTCATGTACTTTCCAGCTTCATGGAAGAAATCGGGCAAGGTAGCTGGTTTTTCTTTAGTTAGTCTTCTAGCAAACTTGGTATCCGGATGCACACCACTACAGAGGGCCATCAGGACAAGTTTCTCATCGGCATCTTGAACTGCTGCCGCTGCGGCATTGAACCGGGTTAGGTATTGCTGTAGTGTCTCTCCGGGTTTCTGTTTGACAGTAGATAAGGAGTAAGCATCCTTGGGTTGTTCCACATGAATGCGGAACTGGCTGATAAACTTCTCCTTCAACATTTCCCATGAACTGATGGATCCTTGGGGTAGATGGTAGAACCAGGAGGTAGCTAGATCTGCTAAAAATAGTGGAAAGCATTTGCATAATACTCCTTCCGTTGCCCCGCTCATGAGCATATGTTGTGTGTATCTTTGCAGGTGTACAACGGGGTCAGAGGTTCCCTTGTATGGTTCCATTGTCGGCATTTTCCACTCTCGGGGGGTGATGACAATTTCAATATCGCGGGTGAAAGGGCTGGTTACCCTAGCACCTATCCCACGATCTCTTTGGTCCCGTTGGACGCATTCTCTGAACAATCGTGCCATCCTCTCATCAGAATATGGGGCAGATAAGAAAGAGCTTGGTTCTTCCCTGTGGGATCGATTCTATCTGGATGGCCTGTAGGGGTGGTATAGTCTATCACTTCTGACGTTATCCAGTGGCTGTCTTTGGCTGCTCGGATGCATGCTAGGACCAGCTACAGTTGGCCCCTGCCTTGATCTTCCCCTGTGGGGTTCTGTTTCGAGCATTTCCATGGGGTCAACTTCGGGCTGGGTTCTAGCTCGGCTCCGTTCAGTGGGGTTTCTATGATTAGGTGGCATGACTGGCTCAGCTACATCCGACCCTCGCCTGGTGCCTCCCCCATTGGGTTCGGTTCTAAGCGCTTCCTTGAGTCGGAGTTCGGGCTGAGTCCAGGCGCGGCCCCTATCATTGTTGTTCCTGTTGATAGCTTCTTCGAAGAGGGAAGACCTTTGTTGTCTCCGAGATCCTCCAGATTGAGACTCACCCCATGATTCAGTGTTGCAGTTGGATTCTTCGGCATCCCTCAAGTGTGACATGAGTTGGTTCACCAAGGCTTCTTGTTGGGATGGGAAGTGGTTAGTCACTTCAACCATAACTCTGTCTAGGTCTGCCCTAGTGATTGCTGTCGGTTGTTCCGCGGCAGGGGCTGTCGGAATTGCCTGATCTACATTTGGCACTGCTGTTGTAGTGGGATGGTTCTCTTGATCTGGATCCACTGAATCTGGAGCGCTGCTGGTTGCAACGTTCTTTCCCTTGTTGGCGTCTTTTCTCGGCCTGGAAGTCATGTTTCCTAGGCAACGAAGGGTGCTATTGGGAAAGAAGGTTGAATGAGGGAAGCTGAAGCTTCGAGTTCCAAGTTCTCAGTGAAAGCACCAAAAATGTTTGCACAAAAAATGGGCAAACACCTCCAAGTCGTATTATTTAGTTGATTTTATGTGGTTTTCAATGATTTGGGTGACTTATGCAAATATGTAAAAAGCAGGGACTGAACTGTAAAAGACACACAGATTTATAGTGTTTCGACCAGAACGTGCCTACGTCCACTTTATATGTTATTATCCTTTTCCTTTCAGATTACAAGTACAAAGCTTTGTATACAAGTATATGAAAGTTGTTTGAAAGCTCCTTCCGTGCTTGAGCTCTCAAACTTGTCTGCCATTGTTGTACCCCTGCCCCTCTATTTATAGAGTGAGGCCGGGGGCAGGGGTCTTGGATGTATATAGCTGCTGGTGGGCTTGGGCTGAAGCAATCTGGTCTGGCACATCTGGTTCGGTCGTAGCTGGGTGGAGTTCGATTCGGTGGTGCCGCCTTGCGTTTGGTTCGGTGGTGAGTAGGGTTGGACCGGTGATGGGTGGTTGGAGATTTGGTTCGGCGAAGGCTGGTTCGGTGGAGGTTGGTTCGGCAGAGTGGAGGGAAGGTGATTCGGCAGTAGGTGGTTCGGTTGTAGTTGGTTCGGCAGAGTGGAGGGATGGTGATTCGACAGTAGGTGGTTCGGTTGTAGTTGGTTCGGCAGAGTGGAGGGATGGTGATTCGGCAGTAGGTGGAAAGGTCTCTAGTTCGGCATGTAGGTGGTCTGGACCGGGAGTTTGTTGGTCCGGCGATGGGTAGGGGGTTTGGATCGGCAGTGTAGGGAGGAACACGGAGAGGGTTTGGTTCGGCCCTGACTTCCTTCATTTCTTGATTCGGTGGTAGGTGAAAACCCGCCCAACACATACTGCTCATTGTTCTACTATTATTTATAGTAGGAGAATAGCCTACTTTACTACTTTAAAATTTATATCAGTGTTTATTTTTCAATATATATATAATAATGCTGTCATATATAAGTTGGGTAAAATTTTAGTTTAATGAACTACAATATATATATATATATATTATATAATATTTTATAATATGGTTAATGATATTTTTTTCTATTATAAATATTAAAGCTTTGCCTGCTATATGTTATCTGTGTTTAGTTTTCAAGATATATGGGTTTGCAGTTGCTATATATATATATATATTAAAGATTCTGTTTTAGTGTATTTTATAGCAGATGTTCGAGTCTTGTTTAAAATAGATGTGTACAAAGATATTTGTTTTAATATATAAAGGCTGTTTATACTTTATTATATTATACTAAATTTGGACATTGGGTTAGTACATAATGCATTTTATTATACGTATGGTATTAGAATAGTAGTATATTTGTTTGTATATACATGTGTAGTATATTGTTTTATTTGAAAGGTAGTTAATCTTAGTTTTTGGAATGATTCTTGCACCGTATTGTATAATATATTGAAGTGTATTGTTTATATATGTTAGGTTACGTGTGTAGTATATTATGATTCTTACACATTGAGTTATGTTTGTATAAAAATTTATGTAAGTTAATATACTTATATGTGGTTATATTTAATGTTATATATTATATACATTTGTTTATTTATAAAGTATAATATTTTAGTTATACGTATAGATAGGTATATGTGTAGTAAAGTTACAGTTTTAGGTATTGACAATTTTATACTTTACATAGTTATTTATATGTTGGTTATAAATTATCAGTTATATTTATTTGGTTAGATGTACTTTATATATGTTTTGATCTTAAATATATGGGTTATGAAGATAAGTATTTGAGTTTTATAAAAAAAATGAATGATGATTTTGAAATTCTATGATATTTTAGTATTTTCCTAATTTAAATCTTTGGGAAATTATATGTATAATATAATAATAATGTATATTTTCAGTTTATATCAAAACTGATTTCTTGTTCGCATCCATTCTTATCCTTCAGCCTTGTTGTCAATTCGTGCCAATCTAGCTTTGTTCTAGGATTCATGCTTGCATTTCAACTTCATTGTTTGTCCTTTAACCTCGCAAGGTAAGCAATCACTCATGATTAATGTTCCTATATTTATTAAATTTGATTTCGATTGAAACGACAATTGAAATATGCTGCTATTAGTTATTTTATATTGCTTTATATATGCTATTGTCCGTAACTGTTCACCTATGACCCCTGACACCATTATTTGTCATTTATATTGATGATATATACCTATTATATTTTTATCATATCTGTTATCACTCTATAAGTTCCCTGTTAGTATAGAATCACTATGGGTTGAAATGATACATACCCGAACGATCTGTAGAATTGGAGAAAATCGTTATGGGTTGAAATGATAGACCCAAGCGATTTTCACTGAATTGAATTTGGGATTGTGGGTTGAAATGATATATACCCGTATATATTTAAATTGCGGATTGAAATGATAAATATCCATATCACTTGACCATGGGATAAAAAATTATATACAGACACCGCTGGTCTATATTAGATATTTTAAAAATGATTTCTATGGTTTTGGAAAAGAAAATATGGGTTTATATAATATTGATTTTAGATATTATATAAATGTTATTTTATATATAGTTAAATTCTTGATTTTAAGCTGTGTATAAATTTGTTTTAATAAAACGATAAGTTTGATAATAAAGTTTGATTTTATTAAAATATAATATGGTTAAGCATTTATTTAAATTTTATTTTAATACAAAGTTTATGTTGATTTTATTAAACTAAGGTTGAGAAGATAGATTTGAAATTGGGTTGAAATTGTATTTAGTTAATTAAGAATTATATTTAATTAAAATCGTTTTGGAACTTATTGAATTTGAGATTTTAAAGGATATGGTTTTATAACTTGACTTTGATTAAGGTGATTTAAATGAATATTTCAAGATTGATTAAATTAAAGGGAATATTTAGTTTAGATTATTCGAGATTTATTTAAGTGATATTGGATTTATTAAGTGGATATTTCAAAACCAATAATGAAGTTAAATTTAGATATATATGAAATTTCCAAATTTAGTATTGAAATGTTTGAATATTTAAAGCTTTGGAAATATTGAAATTGAAATGGTTTATTTTGGGGTTCAAATCTGTTTTGAAACCAATATAATTTGAAATGGTTTATTGAGAAATTGAATGAAATTGAAATTGACGATTTGAGACTTAATTAAATTTGAATTTTGGAATTTGAATTGACTTAGATTTGATTTGTGAGATTTGAGGAAGCTATTTTATTATATGAAGTATTTTTAAATTCTATTTAAAACTATTTATATATTTAACTTTATAAACTAATTTAATATAAACTATTTTTAATATAAACTATTTTAACTTATATCTCTTTTATATAAAAACTATTTTACTTTATAAATCATTTTATTATATATACTATTTTAATATCTAAACGGTTTAAGTAGTAGAAGTTATGATTTCAAATTATGATTTTCAAAGTGTTATAATATCAAATGTTTGGTTTCGAAGTGTTATAACTTTGAAAAGACTATGATTTTGGGAAGTGGATATATTTGAAATGGAAAAGATATCGTATTTGGTTTTGAAATGGAAATGATATCGTATTGATATGGTTTTGAAATGGAAATGATATTTTGGTTTTGAAGTATAAACTAGTTTGAAATGACCGTGGTGTTATAATAATGTTTGGTTGTTCTAGAGGCCAGGATCGAAAGTTGTCATACTCTCTGCCAACTTTGAAAACCACTTTAGCAATTGTGTATGCGGTGGAGATTCTAGAATGAAGTAGGATGGTGACGATGATCCTATTTGAGGTATATACATGGACCCGACTCCCGTGAGTTGGCATAAGTAGGCTAAAACAGGAGCAATCGACGCGCTAATGAGATAGCTCCTTTGATCGGACACACCCCTTTGATACTATTCTATTACTTTGTGATTGATTGGGTGCACCTTTTTGATTTTTGGGAGTGTGGCTCGAGGTGGGCGGTAGCTGCAGTTTTGCGTTACCACTGGTCCGGAAGTGCAATTGGTATATCTACCCTAGCATTGCCTAGTTGTGCCGTGTCACCTACCCTAGCGTGCTTTACTACGAGTTTGATTTGTGTCATACCTATGGAGTATCCTCTGGTGGCCTCCCGATTAGGAGGGACTACGGTACTGTATAGACTATTGGCACTATAGAATGTGTTAAGAGGGATATGGGTAACGCCTTAACACTATTTTTAAATATATTATACTTCACTTTAGACATTATTATAATCGCGTATATTACTACATAGTAGATAGTTTAACGGATCCTTAGAGGATGGTTATCCGAAACATCCTTTGAGTTACTTGTATTTCAGTTGTTATTTCTCATGAGTTGGATTTGTTGATATAAGAATGTTAATCCTGACTCGAGTATTTTGTGTTTTGCTTTACGCTCGGGTCAAACTGAGTGATACAGCTTTGTGACTCACCTTTGGAGTGGGAGCTTCATTTGGAGATCCATCTACATCCTTTCAGCTTACAGTTATTCAGTTGATTCCAGTGATGTATTCTGATCTTGTATTTGACTATTGTATTTGAAACTTCTATTGTATCTTAATTAACTCTAATATATATATATATATATATATATATATATATCGTAGCTTCATGAACTACTATTCATTATGTTTCCGCTGCATATTGTATATTGCTCTGTGTCTGTGATTCTGTGATTTGTTTATTTACTGTATATGCTGAGTTTTGCCAAATATAAATTAACAATCTGGTATTTTGATCAATTCAAATTCGGCATGTGTGTCTGCCTATGCACACGGCGGGTGCAGCATGATAGGTGGTTCTCGCATTTGGTTTAGTACGAGCGAATGACTCTTACTCCCACATGTCCTGTGGTGTTGGTGTAGTCGAGAGGCTAGCCGTAAAGGCAGAACACAAGTACCAATGTATGCTATGGTGGGCGTTACCCTACTGACGGATGGTCTGTTACATTTGGTATAAGAGCTTTGGTTTTTTGACAAAACTTAGCATATAAAGTAAATGTAGTTACAGAATTACTTTCGTTCGAGCTTGAATTCCTTCCTTTTGATTCGGTTTTCCTTTTACTTTGGAACGTTCCCTTCGGTTCCAAAATCCATCCTTATCTCTCCCTATTCGTGTTTCTTGATTTTGGAGTATATAATAACTCCACTTAGAATGATCTCTATATTAACTCGGCGGTTTCGCCAATCTTCGAATGATTTATAAAGGGTTGAAACTCCTTTACAATAGGCATTGATTACCGGAGATTTCTATATCCTCGGTTTACGATGCTATCTATCTCCTGCTTTCCCTGAATTCAATCTCTTGAGATCGAATGTCGATTTGCCTCGGAATTCTACATCGATCTTATTCTTGAAGTCACGGTCAACCCAATTAAGGTTGCTCGCAATTTATATAAACTTATCCATCTTTCTATTTTGCTATTTAATCATTTTACCTTTGTCTTGAGCCTATCCTTCTTGTTAGAATTCATTTGAATTAGGGTACCTCAAAGTTTGAATCTCTATCCTTGCTTTGAAATCGATTCTTGTATCGTCGAGCAAGGAAGTGTATTTGTAAATTAATATTAAAAATGTGTTATATATATATATTGTGTTGTTTGAGTTGTTAATGTTGATTTGGGTATTTGATCGATTCGTCTGATCAACGCTATCGATAGAAATTCCAAAACACTTGAATAGAGCAAACTGACACAATATTATTTTCAATTTTGGTAAGTGAATTTAATTTTGTATGATTATATGTTATTTAAGTATAAATTTTTCTGAAATTAAACCGTTAAATAAATTGGATGTTTAAAATGATAATATTTGATTTTTCATTTATTATTTTGTAAACCATTGATTTTACCAACATAAATAAATGGAATTACAAAATCAAGGTTTAGAAACTGTCTTGGAAATTAATTGAATCTAAAATATAATTTGAGAATTTAATTTCCGATGAACTCAAACTTTGGTTATAAGTTTTAAAGTGTATATTACTTAAAGTATTTTCAAATAAATCATTTGCAAAAGAATTTTTAAATGTTTAAATCAGTGCTCTCCTACATTGTTGCTAGAAAATAATTTCGATGATGACTGTGGCATCATCGATATTCATTTTCGAGTTTCAGAGGGGAGTGAATATTCTGTAGCTTTGCAACACTTTTTTCTGAAAATGAAATTGCTTTGAATTCTTTAAATATGACTTGATTTATAATATATATTGGTATATGATTATAGATTTGATTTGATATATAGTGTACATAAATATTTATCTCTAAAGTGTTGGAAGTTAATCGGAAATTTAATTCTTAAATTTTTGATAAAGGATGATTTCATTTATAACTAAAGCTAAAATTTTGAATATATAATTTAATTGGAAAAATTTAAAATTTACTTATATAATAGTCAATTGCATTCCATTATAACTTACCTAAATCATTTAGAAGTTGAATATGCAATTGAATAATTTACAATGTAAATTGATGTTAAAGAAATTTATAAATAAATTTGAGTGATTATAATAAATGTTATACACTTAAATTTTAATTGTAAAAATGTTAATAGAGATAAATAGGATAATGAATTGATTGAATAATAAATGAGATAAATAAAATAAAATTTTGTTTTGAAGGAATTCGTAAATTGAAATCAAATCAACTTAATAAAATACCTTGAATTTAAAATCAATTGTTGAATATTAATTAATTTAAATTGAAATTTATATAGTTTAATTTAATAGTTCTATTTTGTTTTTCAATCTATTTTCTTCTGGTTGTTTCTATTCTCCTACCTCCTTCCTTTTCAAGGACAAAAAGTTTTGAGTAGGGGAGAGTGTAACGACCCGTAAATTTTGATGATTTTTTTATTACGTGATTAACGGAATTTTTGTGAAATTTTAAAATAATTGAATTTTTAAATAAAAATTTAATATTTGGAATACTCTAATTAAACATAACAAATGGTAAATTTTCATCGAATAATATGCAAGTTTATTTTATTGTGTAATTTTATTTCAATTCAAATCAGTTGATAATTGAATATAATAAAATGTTTTTTAAACCTGAATATTTTCTACAATAAATTTGTAAATCATCTATTGAGTGAGACGTCATCTTTAGTTTTCCTAAATTTTGACAGCTATTGTTCTGTTTATCTTATTTTTGGCAAATTAGCAGCATTTTTGGCACTGATATCGACTTTTGAACGGATGATCGTATCACAGATATCTGTATACCGTTTTGATCGTCTTGTCATGATGATCTCTGCAGCATATTCGTTTGTGGGTTTCAAAGTTCAGTACTCACGAAATTGATAAAACGATTAATAATACTGGTACCCAATTTTAACTTTTTGGGTTCTTTGTGCCTTTTATTTTCAACCTTACAATCCCAACACTCACTGGCATTTATTATCTGCCAAATCTAATAGCCAGTTATCATAAATAATTTCAAAATTCAAAGTATTGGATGTTGCTATTTCAAAATTCAAAATTCAAAGTATTGGTTTTGAAATGGAAATGATATCATATTGATATGGTTTTGAAATGGAAATGATATTTTGGTTTTGAAGTATAAACTATTTTGAAATGACCTTGGTGTTATAATAACGTTTGGTTGTTAAAGAGATCGGGATCAGAAGTTGTCATACTGTCTGCCAACTCCGAAAACCACTTTAACAATTGTGTACGCGGTGGAGATTACAAAATGAAGTAGGATGGTGGCGACGATCCTATTTGAGGTATATACGTGGACTCGACTCCCATGAGTTGGCATAAGGTGGCTAAAACAGGAGCAATCGACGGACTAATGAGGTAGCTCCTCTGATCAGACACAATCCTTCGATACCATTCTATTACTTTGTGATTGATTGGGTGCACCTTTTTTATTTTTGGGAGTGTGGCTCGAGGTGGAGGTAGCTGCGGCTATGCGTTACCACCGGTCCGGAAGTGCAATTGGTATATCTACCTTGGCATTGCCTAATTGTGCCGTGTCACCTACCCTAGCGTGTTTTACTACGAGTTTGATTTGTGTCATACCTATAGAGTATCCTCTGTTGGCCTCTCGATCAGGAGGGACTACGGTACTGTATAGACTATTGGCACTATAAAATGTGTTAAGGGGGATATGGGTAATGCCTTAACGCTATTTTTAACTATATTATACTTTACTTTAGACATTATTACAAAAGTGTATATTACTACACAGTAGATAGTTTAACGGATCCTTAGAGGATGGTTATCCCAAACATCCTTTGAGTTACTTGTATTTCAGTTGTTATTTCTCTTGAGTTGGATTTATTAATATAAGAATGTTAATCTGGACTCAAGTGTTTTGTGTTTTGCTTTATGCTCGGGCCAGACTGAGTGATACAGCTTTTGACTCACCTTTGGAGTTGGAGTTTCGTTTGGAGATCCATCTACATCCTTTCAGCTTGCAGTTATTCAGTTGATTCCAATGATGTATTCTGATCTTGTATTTGATTATTGTATTTGAAGCTTCTATTGCATCTTACTTAACTTTGATATATATATATATATATATATATATATATAGTAGCTTCATGAACTACTATTCATTACGTTTCCGCTGCATATTGTATATTACTCTATGTCTATGATTCTTTGATTTATTTATTTACTGTATATGCTGAGTTTTGCCAAATATAAATTAACAATCTGGTATTTTGAGCAATTCAAATCCGACATGTGTGGATGCGAATGGTTGAAAATATCAGGATGTTACAATTGTAGAGTTAGTTATTTACAATAAATTACATAACTGCCCCTAGGGCATACCACTAACTCTCTCAATCTCACACTTGCGCATAGGGCGAATTATGGATTCGTAATCTCATTCCTTCAGTATTGGTCGAGTTAGTTCTTTTGTGAATGGATCCATTATGTTATCTACACTATCGACTCTGTTAATCTCTATCTCTTTTTCCTTGATAACTTGTCTCATCGAGTGGAACTATCGAAGTATTCTTGATTTCTTGTGAGCTCTTATTTCTTTCTTGACCTACATCGTGGTGCTATTATCACATAATAATTGTCATTGAATTCCCAACATTTGGAATCACCCCTAGTTTAGTCCTAAATTTGCGCATCTAGACCACTTCTTTAGCTGCTTCAGTCCGGGTGATGTAATCAACCTCCATCGTTGAACCAGCTACCATCTCTTGCTTGAAACTCTTCTAACTTACCATCCCACCATTTAACGTAAATACATAACCTAACACCGATTTACTTTCATCTATATCACTCTGGAAGCTTGAGTCTACATTCCCCCTCATAAGTAGATCTTCATTCCTATAGACTAGCGATAAGTCTTTAATATTTCATAAATAAAGGATACACTTTATAACCATTTAATGCCTTTATGGTATTTGACTGGTATTGACTTATACACCCTAATAAATAAACCATATCCGGTCTTATACATAGCATAATGTAACGACATGATTTTTCGATCCTTGAATGTTGACACCAATACATCCATAGTATTTGTGTACCAAACACCTAAGTGCCGCAAAAATAGAGAGTTTAGGTAAACTAAAAAAGGAATAGAAAAGGAAAGGAAGAACACAACATCAGAATCTCATAGCGGAACGAAAATATATAATATCAAAAGAACTGTACAAAGGTTACTTTGAATACAAGAATTTTAGAGTTACAAAATCTAAGTACTATCATCATCCGAGACATTATAACTGCATGTCCTCATAATGATGACATTTACATAGTTATACAGAACAAGAAAAGTAGAAATACATAGATAGTGGAAGTCTCTAACTCGTTTTCTGAACTCTGAAGCGTCCAAGATAGAACCTTCCATACTTAACCTACGCGAGGAATTTAGGGAAACAAAAACCAAGCGTAAGACATAAGTCTGGTATAAGAAATTCCAAGATACATGCAATATGTAACAGTGACTATTGAGGCCATACGAATTCCCATAATAGTTTTCCCTTAAAAGAAACTAACCATTTATTAAGTTTAATATTATCTATATTGGAAATGCGGATTACAGATCTTATGGCTGAATTAACACTAGAGCGAGGGAGGGGGAGGGGTGTAAATAGTGTTTAATGGATTTTATGGAATTTTTGAAATCTTTTCAAATTAAACACAAACAGATGCAACTCACAAACACAGAGACAATCATAGAACCAGACCACGGATGCAAATAGTAAATAAAAGCATAAAAGGAAAGAACATACCGAAATTTTATACAAGTTCAGAGTTACCCTAGATCCAGTCCCATACAATTTCTTGTGCAGATTTCTCTTCAAATATAATGTCGATATTATAACCTCGATTTCAAGGCAAGAAGATACACCCTCCTGTCACCGAGTCTAGGGAAAACTCTCTCTATTTAACCAGGCTATAAGATCACCTAATTGATTTACGGGTTACAATAACACCCAATTGATTTACAGGCCACAATCACACTGCTTCCAATCAGACTTTGATAGAGAGCGACTCGATACACTTCAAACTTTCGATCTTTGATTGCAAATGATCCTATAACTCTGAATAACACCGAGATTTTTAAGAGAGAGTGGCAGAGAATCAAACTAGAGACGATCAAGTTTGATTCACTTAGGATTTTGGCAGAGTTTTGTTGAAACGTTTGAAATATAAGAGAATATTTGAGTGGAGAAGAAGGATTGAAGAAATGAAGAAAAACTAACTTGAAATTCATTAAAATTGATTATATAGTCAAAACAATTGCTTATACAAATCAATATTTGTATACTTAGCTCGTTTTTGACATTCCAACTTAACTATTCCTCATCCAAGAGTGAAGCCAGGTAGGTTGGAACACTGGTTACATCAAAGCCTTACCTAGACACTTCATTCTTGAATCTCACAAATAGATAAGTCTACCTCGTCGGCTTTCAGTGTTAAATATAGTGTAAACGATTTTCAAAAACAAGTAAGAAATCAACGAGATTAATATGTTTCTGACATTCCTGACTTAACTATTCCTCAGCAAAGAGAGAAACTGGTACGTTAGAGCTCTGTTGCTCCATCCCTACTTGACAATAATCTTAACTCTCATAAATAGATAAACCTACTTCATCGACTTTTAGTACGAAGCAAAGTTAATTACTTATCAACAAGTAATTGCATAATAAAACCAATTAGCCACTAACAAATTCTTAACCCTTTTTAAAACTTTTGAATATAATTTTAAAATACTCAAAAATACTTATAATAGGTTTTGAAACATTTATTCAAAATATTAATTACAATAACATGTTTATAAAATCTATAAAACTTGAAATGAATATATTTTATTATAAAACTTCTTGTTTAAAATGCACAATTAATTCTTAAAAATTCATAAAGACCTCAAACCACTTTTAAAATACTCTAATCATAGTTAGTTAACACGTATAAAAAGGGTGAAACAAAATACTTAAACTTAAAGTATTTTTTTCAAACCTTTAAACTCCCATTATGAGGATGGAGGATGTTGATCTTTAAGATAGCAATAATGAAAGTTGACGTACTACTCAGCCAGTCCTCGTGAAACTACCAAAAGTTGACCCAATGGTTAGTAGAACAATACCAACAAGCTTGTAGAGACCGACACCTAATATAGGTCCAAGTACACTAGCTGTGCTACTTTGAACAGGGATACAGAGACAATATATCTCGCAACCAAGAACTAGGTGCAATTTCAAAGATCGTGCGCCATCAGAGGCAGAAGAAGTGAGTAACCTCATGGCAATAGAAAATAATGCTAGCTCCATCAAATCAATGGCCTCTCACCAAAAAAAGTGTAGGTGCTCAAGGACAAGATTGAAAGCCTTATCTAAGAAGGGATACTTTTAAAGTTTATTTGAGATCAAGTGGAACTAAGGACTAACCGCAACAGCTAGCTGGCTCAACTCTATCAACCAAATAACAATGTTGCGTTAATAGTCGACATCTTGACCATGTATGGAAGCCCACATGTGGTTAACAGCAGCCAGGGCACAGTCCCGCTATTAGATCATCCCATCACATTCACTGGTGAAGAAAAAGAAGCAGTCTCTTACCCCATCACAATCCCATGGCCATCACTTTGGCAACGACCGCCTCAAATGTGCATCGAGTCTTCATAGATGGAGGCAGCTCAGTCAATGTCATTCTCAAACATGTTTTTAAGCTTCTCAAACATCTTGCTCAAGCCTCAGGCCTTGTAGCCTGTCTATTTACAATTTTGGGGGTATGGCCAGTGTCCCAATAGGTACCACCTCACTTATGACAACATTCAACAAATAACCTTTTGCTGCCAAGGTTAAAGTAAACATTATAATGGTTGATTGCCCTTCTTACAGTCTTTTGATAGGACGATCAACACTTGTTGAACTAGACGATGCCGTCTCCTACAACTGGCTTGTCATGAAATTCCCTATCAAAGGTGGGATCAGCCTAATCCAAGGAAATTAACAGAAGGCTAAGAAGTTCATGATACCTTCCTCAAACAAATAACGAAAGGTGTTCTCATGCTTTAATAAGAACTTGCAACACTCAACGGCGAACCAATCGAGAGAACCATCGAGCCGATCAGTTCTCTAGTTTAATCCTACACCACCCCTAACTCTAGAGCATTAACATCAAAAACTCCTCCTACTAGTAATATCTTACCCAATCATGTCATAACAACCAACAATGTTTCACTCGAGAGTACCCTTGAGATGGACATCGTTGAGTGTCATGCCGAGATCATCCTTGCCCTTGAAGATTCAAATACCAATGATGTGTCACTCAAGAGTACCCTCAAGCTAGGTAACGCTTAAGGTTATGCCAGGACACCCTCAGCCATGAGGCTACATCAACTAGCGGTGTCTCACCTGAGAGTACATTACAACCTAGAAGCACCTTGGGTCGTGCTTGGACCACTCACCATAATAAAGACTAGGGTAGCTGGAATCCTATCTCCTTGGCCACATCCCAAAGAACTAAAGAAATCATCTTAGCATGGGATAAGTAAGTCTCACCCCGTTGGCAAGCAAGGATGTTCCATACAAAAAATCCTACACTCTCAACACTAGTACACTCATCAGTGAGAGCTAGGGAAAAAATGAACACCTTAAATCGAGCATGGAAATATATCCCTATTGAGAATGTCATAGAATGCATGATTTATGCACTGGAGCAATGTGATTTGGAAGCAAACTCGGATCTTAATGACAAACTACATGACCTTAGCATAAGGGATTCAAACATTGAGGTCTGGCCATCCACCCCACTAGAATCGATATCCATAGATTGTGATGACCCTAGAGAAGTTATTCAAATCAACATAAAAGTCAGCCCATAAGTTAGAGATGAGAAAATTAAGTTCCTAAAGCACCACAAAGATGTCTTCGCATGGGGATGCTAACATGAACGACATTGATCCTAGGTTCAATTGCCATCCACTCAACATTGGTCCCAAAGCCACCACCATCCATCATAAGCATTGAACACTCAATCCAGAGTGGTGCTGAGCTCTTAAAGAATAAGAGGAGAAGCTATTTGCCAATGGCTTCATTCGAAAGTAGAGTATCCAGTCCGAGTAATTACACCAGTACTCGCCAAAAGCCAAATCATTCTTAGAGAACTTGCATTGGCTCCTCCGACCTTAATAAAGCTACCCTGAAGATAGCATTCTCTTGCCTCACATTAATTAGCTTATAGTTGCGACTAGTGACATGATCTCCTTACCTTCGTGGATTCCTATTCTAGGTGTAATTAAATTGCCATGCATGGCTCGGACCAAGATCATACCTCCTTCATTACAAATGTTGGCCTATGCTGCTACGTACCATGCGTTTTGAGCTATGAATTATGGGCCACCTATTATCATCTTTTCAGTCGAATGTTTTATGAATAGATTGGTTGGTATATGGAATTTTATGTTGACGAATTGCTAATGAAGCCTAAAAAGGCTAGGGGCATGTACATTACTTGGTTAAGACATTTAACATACTATGCTAATACGACATGAAGCTATATCAGAAGAAGTGCTACTTTGCATTTAGTCTAGAAAATTCCTTAGTTATTTTGTGAGTGCCAAGGTTATTTAAGCTATCCCGAAAAGATCCAAGCTATCTAAGATATGCAAGTCTCCAAAGCTACGAAATAAGTATAGAGCTTGAATGGGATGATAGCAACATTAAATGAGTTGGCAACTGACCGTGTATCCCTTTCTTCAACCTCACGAAGAAAGGAAATTCATTCACTTGGAACTATGAATGCACCAATGCATTTGAGGAGCCGAATGTCACTCCTTCAGAACTGTCCAAGCCCATCGATGAGGAGGATTGGTGTTTGTATTTGGCATTGACTGATCACACGATCAACACATCCCTGATCAAAGAAGATGCATAATCAATGGCCAGTCTATTATATCAAGAAAAGTTTGTTGGGCCCCAAAATGAGATACATAAAGCCAGAGAAGTTGCCTGCTACCAGCTCATGGAAGCTTGGAAACTCTAGTTGTACTTTCAGGGTCATCCCATCAAATCCTAGCTAACCACTCTGAAGAAAGTCCTTAGTCAAGTTGACATAACAGGTCTGCTATTAAAGTGGTATGTCGAGCTTGGGTAAATTTACATCTTGTTCTAACCTTGTAGTTTTATCAAAGGTTAGGTCGTCATAGATTTCATTGCCGAGCACTCAAGCCCAGACATCGGTAAAGAAGAGACCATCACTGCCTAGCAAACTTGATGCATGTACATAAATGAGCATCAAATGAGAAATGGAAGGGCCGACATGGCCCTTGTCACTTCTGAAGGAAGAGAACAATGTTTTGCCATCTGCCATGCTTTTAAGATGACCAAAGTATGGAGCTGTCCTAGCTGGCCTTAGAATGGCAAAGAAGTTACACGTGTATTTAGCGACTCATCACTGGTAGTCAAATAGATTAGTGAGAGCTTTCAAGTCAAAGGCAAGATATTGGCCTTGTATATTCTCGAGTCTAAAAAGATAATCGACACTTTTATCGAGTTCAAGCTAGAGCAAATACCTCGGGAATAAAATGCTAAGGTAGATCAACTGCCAAAACAACATGCAACCCAAAAGAAGTCACTCCTTGGGTCCTTTTAGAAATTTGAAATACCCTTACTATTAAGCAGGATGCTACGGCGATCGAAATAGGTGCGCCATCTATGGACAATTAGACGACGCCCCTTATCAAGTACTTAATAAGTAAGGTACTTCTTGCCGACTGTAAGAAAGCCAGGAAGATTCTTTATCAGGCTCCATGCTACATGATCATAGAAGGAAAGCACTACAAATGGGGGTATTCCACACCACTTCAGTAGTGCATGTTTAAAGATGAAGCCAATTAGATCCTAGAAGAGCTGCATTAAGAGTTTGTGATAATCATGCCAAGGGGCAAAGCCTTGCAAAAAAAACCACTCGACAAGACTGTTATTGTCCTACCATGATCAATGATTCTATGGACTATGTTAAGAAATCTGAATTATGTCGGTGATTTTCTAAGATCTCTAGAGCCTCTCTTACGCTTCTTACCCCTATGACTTCCCCATGACCGTTCGATATGTGTGGAAATTGACTTGATTGGAAAGTTGCTTAATGCCTTGGGAGGATACAATAATGCCATAGTCACCATCAACTACTTCTCCAAATAGGTCAAGGTCAAGACCCTTATTAGAGTCACTGCTCCCAATATACTTAACATGGTCTTAAAGAATATCATCTACTGTTTTAGTCTGCCAATGTTGAGTATCTCCAACAACAACACAAAATTTAAGAGTAGCCTCTTTCAAGACTTCTGCATAAGCAATGGAATCAAGAAGTGTTCTCTTTCATCCCCTCCTCAATCCAATGGACAAGTCAAGGCTATAAACAAAACCGTCAAGTCAATACTCAAGAAGCGCTTCACGAAAGCTAAAAGGAACTAGGCCTAAGAACCACCACTGATTCATTGGTCCTATCGCACCTCTAATCGCACTTCAACTGGTCATACTCCTTTCTTACTTTCCTATAGTACGAAGCTGTGCTGCTTATAGAAGTAGATGTCCCCACACCTCGACATCTAAGCTATGAGACTGACAAAACAATGAGCTACTCAAGCACAAACTTGATACAATTGAAGAACGAAGAGTAGAAGCCAAACTCTATATTGAAGCCTACAAGAGGAAGATAGCTAAGCATTAAAGCTCAAGAGTGAGGCTCTAGAAATTCATTGTTGGCAACCTAGTTATGCACTGAGTGTTTGCCAATACAAAGAACTTGGCCGAAGGAGTGCTTACCGCCTCTCTTACCTATATATAAACCACATTCCCACACTTGGAACTCCATGCACTTCCGGGCCTATCATATATAAGAGGTAGCCATAAATATAAGGCTATGTAATACATCTTTTTGTAAAGAATACATCGAACACTTTAGGGCCAACTTTGTTTGACGCAATCACCAAGGCTATCTAATGAGGATGAGTTATTATGTGCTTAAAACTTTGTTTAAGGATTGCCAACCTTTGCTGCCAAGGACAGCGCAACCCATTCGATGCTACCCTCCTTACTAACTGGCTATCAGGTGAAGGTGAGTTATTATTCCATTACTTCTTTGCTTAGGGACTACCAAGACGGTAACATGTCAGCGAGAGAACCTTCAAGCCCACACTCAGGTTCGTTCTGGAACCGCTGACCACCTCTATAGGCTATCCAACAAAGGATGAGATATTATATGCTCATTACCTTATTCAGGACTACCGACCCTCGCTGCTAAGGTAGAAGCGAGCCTCAGCTCCCTTCCTTAGTGGCTGGCTATCGACAGGGGAGTATTACCATGCATTCGCTTCTTTGTTAGGGAGTGCAAGGCTATCTTGTAAGATTGAATCGCAATGCACTCACTTCCTTGCTTAGGGACTTCCCATTGCCCAACGAGTTTAGGTGAGATGTTTTTCCCCTTCGTACCAAGGTGCATCAATGAATTGTGGAATGATTGCAATAGCCACATAACTCTCGCCCATGATGCCGCCCTTTTAACATGCGGGATTTGGCACTGTTGTTGAGACTAGCATTGTTATACTAAGTGATGCCAAAGTCGGCATCCATAATGCACCCATATAAAAATAAGTCAGGCCCAACATCAACTGGCAGAGTGTCATCCAGGAGAACCTTCGAGCCTCTCAATTCTTAGGTTTGTGCTAGGATGGCCTACCACTCAATCCTTTAGCATGTCACCCAGGAGAACATTTAAGCTTCTCTATGCTCAGGTTTGTGCCGAGATTGCCTACCACTCAATCCTCTAGTGTGTCACCCAAGAGATCCTTTGAGCCTCTCAATGCTCAGGCTCGTGTTAGGACTGCCTGCTACACTTTCTTGTAGTATATGCCACCTAGAAAACCTCGGGCCACTCAACGCACTGGTCATGTGAGGACAACCCAGCAATGAAGAAACATAAGGAGACCTAACTATCATATGCCAGCCATGATTCTTAACAGACAATCATGTTGCACGATCAATGTTGGCATCTGAGTCTATTGGCCAACCTGGCCTATCAACTGAGTCATTCCAATACAAAGTTTGCAAAAATGTGTCACACTCACTGGCCATCCCTTACTCTATATTGCAAGTTTATATTCTAAAAATAAACAAGTATAGATATTCAAAGGCTATTTTAGCTACTCAAAAGTATGATACCCTATAAGCTATGCACTTATAAACAAGAGCAGATAGAGTAGTAAAGTGCTTGGAAGAATTTCATAAAAAATGAATTCTATTCATTTACAAAAGTTGAGGCACGTAGACCTTCCTACTAGGCATATAAAAGGATGGAAGAAATACATCGATAAGGTCGGCGCTTCAACTGGCTGGGTCGAATAGTCAAACTACACCTACGTTAGAACAATCGACATAGGAATCCAAATCGCCCTAAAATGCTTAGCCACCTCCTTTCAAGCCTTATCAAAGTTCATGGTATCAAATCTATTGATGGAGATTGGAAATTGATAGTTTTCCCCTAATAGAGTCCTTGTCATTTTCTGTAGCTAGTTGGTCCACTTATCATCCTCCTTTTGTCTAGCGACTACCATGTCCACATCCGACTGGCACCAAGCCATGTGTTTGTTTCGATCATCTATCAACTGGTAGCCTTATTCTTCACCCTTTCCAGCCTCTCCCTGAGGTCTGCTACTACCTTCTTTGCCTTTTCTCCATCCTTGTTCGCCTCTCACACTGACTTTTCGACCACCTTGACAGCCTTCTTGGCTAACTTCTTTACCATCTCCCTCGCCACCCAAGGCTTGATGACCACAACCACTGTTACCTGTCGAGCCTCTCCCTTAATACTTTGATCCTTCTAGAGGTTATCCACCTCTCTTCGATTACAAAGGTAGCTATATCTGACTTAAAAAAATATAGCAAAAAATACAAAAGCTTTAAAAAACTTAGAACTTGGCCATAGCTATGACATTCAAAATGGTGGAGAAGAAGGAGAAGAGAGAAAACTCACATTTTTTAATCATCAAGAGCTTGAAAAGTCTAGGGTTTTAGAGGTTTTAAGAGCCGTTGATGGCAGAAATCTTTTTCCCTTTGGTAAAGAATGGAAGGAGAAAGGATAAAGGCAATTTAAACATCTATCCCTCAATCTCAGCCTTTGGATTTAAAGGGCCATTAGCTTTTGGTTCTCTTAGTGTAATCAATGTCATTATCAGTTCACTTACGTTTTAAACATAAGTAATCTACGATGTTTGAAAAAAGCATACCGTCTCAGCCAATGGCATGCACCACATGGGGCACACATTAAATGCATAGCAAAAGATTAGTTAGCATAATCTTTGTGACTTAACGAGCCCACTCCTGCTAATAAAGAAAAGCTTAGGGTAAAATATTGCCTAAATTTTTTACAAGTTTAATTTGCAGGCCGATGAAGCTTAAGCTAGCGTGTCCCAAGCCGATCCAACATACTGCACATCTACGACATTCCCACTTAGGGCAGCCTGCATCCAGTCTGTTTCTAGGTCAGCCCATCCACTCAACAACACTCCAAGTCCGTTACTGGTCAATACAACTTAAGATGAACTCAATAACCAACTTATTAGACATAACCGGCTCAAGTGTTACAAACTTTGGCCTAGCTTCTTCATAGTTTGCCATTGACCGGTCCTAAACAATCTGTCCCGTCATGTTACAATCGGTCCGGTACATCCTTTGCAACTTGGTCCTAAGAAATATTTGGCTTTCCATTAGTGTCTTCAACAATCGATAGACCAACACCGCCCATGGGAAGCCATTCATCAACCTTGTCATATATGCAAGCAAAAGTAAATGATAAGCCATACAATCAGTTGTTCTGATATTATAGCAAGTCGACCAAAAGAATACCTACTCCTGTAGCATGTTGTTAGCAATAAATGCATATTAAATACAATGCATGCACCTAGCACGGAGGGATAATTGGCTTATCTCCTAGCCACACATTCCATTCTAACTTTACAGCCGTCGTCCACTGGCCCGCATGACTAGATCAGTGGTTGAGCACGGTAATAGATTTAGGGGCATACCCTATGGGAAATTATGTAACTGTTACACATATCTAACTTGATAATCAATACTGTTCAAATTAAAATGTGTTTTCTTTCTATTATATAATTGATATAATATGTTATGTTAATTATTTAATTTTATTAAAAGAATATTTAATGGAAAATCCATAGATACTGGATTTTGCGATAGTAATTACAATGCATTATAATTATGAATAATTTATACCTACTCACAATAAAATAAACATAATGTTTTAAATATCCCTAGTCAAGGTGTATCAAGATTGGAAATTGATATAACCGTTAAGATAAGAGTATGTAATGCCCTCCATATGTTGGGAAGTGTAGTATTCATGGCCGTTGAGGCCACTAAGGGTTACGTACTAATAAGTATTGGATAACTATGGAATGACTCACTTGATGGTTTTATAGTGGTTTATATATCTAAAGCCAAACAAAAAATATCAATGTAACAATAATACAAAATTTCCTCAACTTGAGAATACTGTCAAACTTCGATATGGAAACTCCTCTTTGATTAGAGTTAAATCATGGCACGACAACCATCGAATAACATAGTTGGGTTGAGTGGAAGCATCGGAAGTGCGACACTATTAAAGGGAGAATTCATCTCGTTAATTATATAGCGTTAATATCATGGTCAACTGAAGTCAATTTAAAGTCAAAGAATCTGGTCAGAGCAGTTCGGTTAATAATAATAATTATTATTAAACCAAGGACTTCGTGTTTGGATTATACTATTACAAAATTTCATAAGTCCTAATACGATATAATTTTGACAAAAAAATCGGCGTAAATAATTATCACTACCAACTAACACTTAAATGAGGTAAGATTGGATTTTACTGAAGTTACACAAGGGATAAATTTGGCCATAATATCACATCATCTACTGAATGACATACGAAAATTAATATTCAAGTTATTCGATATTAATCGATGATCGAATTTACACCTATGAGTCACACAACCTAAATGTTGAATCCTCCTATATTACCACCTAATTTAATTAATTATAATTGTTATCAATTAATTAATATTTATGAAATAATTATTATAAATTTTATTTAATTTGTTTTAATCAATATTAAATGTTGCATATATAATAGTTATAAACATGGGTATCGATATATGATATCAATGTGCATTTGAATTAGATTTAAATGCATTTCTATTTATCTGGTTTGAAGCGGTTTTAGGCCCATATAAGAGCTAAGGGTGGCCGACCACATTAGGGAGTTGTGGGGTTTGAATTTTGATTCAAAATGAGGTAAATTGGTAAGAGAGAAAGAAGAATCTAGATTCTTCTTTACTTTTTGGATTTTTACTATATATTGATCTCTAACCCTGTCTTTTAGCTCTTTTTCCCTTGCTCCATTGTTACTAGCCAAGTTCGGCCATATTACCTCAATCCTCCTCAAATTCAAGCTTAGCAAATTTACAAATTAAATTAGATTCAAAGTTCGGTGGTTGTGCTTCCATTCTAGTAGCTCGTTTTGAAGGTTTGAATACCGATTGAAGGAATCATTGGATTTGACATTTTAAGGTGTTTCATCTAGGCCATAGTTAAGGTAAATTTTTATTTACATACCCAAATATATATAACTATTCATACAATATTATATGCTTAGACAGTACTTAAATATCATGAATCTATATATGTTGGTGTTGTCTTCATTAGGTGAAATTATATGTGTGTGTGTGTGTGTATGAAATAAATTTATGTATATTTACACACATACTGCTCATGGCCTTAAAAAAAATATTTTTGAGTTTGGCAATATTAAAATCATTTTTAAATAAAATTGATTTTTTTACAAAATGCTATTATACGAAATATGTTTTATACTTATTAACATATGTATGAATAGGTTTATAGTTTTTGTAACTATAAAAAACGACATTTTTTTATAGTAAATACATTTTAAAATCCAAATATAGTATAACATATATGTCATTCAATTTAAATATTACATCCAATTATGTAAACTCATATATATAAATAAATGTCAGAAAATATATGTATATAAATATTTAATATAATATGTTTGAGTTTTGTAATATTTTTACAAAAAGGGTTTCATATTGATTTCTGTACGGAAAGCAATATTAAAAAAAGAACTTTTCTGAAACAACTTTAAAATTGAAAAAATATATTATGGCCGAATATGTAAGAACATATAAATTTATTTCACTAAGAATTTACATTAAAACATACTTGTATATATATATATGTACGTATGCATGTATATCTTGTATATATAATTTTAATATTACTCTTAAATACATATTATATGAACATTTTTAATAAAATAAAAAATATTTCAATATATATATATATGTATGTATCCTATATTTATTTAAAATTAATATATTAATTTGAAAATGAATTTATGGATATTTATTTTGTAGATTTTCATCAAAATCTAAATTTGAATTTGATTTTAACTTTCATTTATTATTTATATTATATTTGTAATTATGTTACATTATTATGTGTGTGTGTATATAAAATATATTTACATAAATCATATTTACAAACACTATTTTACAATATTATAACACTATATGTATGTATGTATATACACATATATATTTGAAGCACATATATAGAAGGGATAATATTTTCGTTATGATGTAAATCCATACCTATATACACGGGAATGTTAAACCATGTACACCATTTATGTTACACATGTACGTATACATATATGTGTATATGATACACATAATATGTTATAAATTGTAAATATAACATTGATATAAAACTTTATACTATAAACTGAATAAAATATGATTTTATTTCAAATAAATTTAGATAAGATCTAAATAAATTTAGACTTCGTGGGCCCAATAAGATCCAAATGGACTTATTTTTATGAAGTTTGTCCATTTACTCTGTTGCATGCGAGCCCAATTCAAACAGTGGTATCGGAGCAAAATATCCTGTGCTCTAAATTTGCAGTATTAGAGCTAACTAATAAAAATCTACCTAAATAGTGAGATGTCTAGAAAATTAATGTCAAAGGTTAGGTTTGGGTAATTAAGTACTCTGCCTTACCTGGCTACTTACCTAGCCCAAAAAGATGAGGTAACCCCAAAGGTTATTCCTAATATAAATGGTCAAATTTATTTGAGCCTTGGGCTAATTTACTGTCTTGAAATTAAAATAAAATTTTAAATTATGAATAATTAAATATAATATTTAAATTAAAAGGTTAAATTTAAAATAAGTAATGATTATATAGATGTTTTAAAATAATTTTCCAAGTTTTGAAACTAAAATACATATGTTCAAAAATTACTATAATTAGTTTGATTAATTAAATAATAAATTAAATTAAATTAGATAAAGTGGTATATACAACATTATCTTAAAATGTTAAGGTAATATATATATATATACAATTTTCGAAATTAGCTAAAATTAATTAAAATTATTTTAGTTAAATAAATTAGTTAAATGTTAGTTAATGAATAATATATATATATATATATATGATATAATTATAATTGTTATAGTCTACATATTCAATTTAAAACATTTAAAATGAATAAACTGAAATTAATTAAAATGTTAATCCATTAATTAATTAAATAAGGTTTAATTAATAAAATTAATATAAGATTATACATATTATTATGTAAGTTAATTAAATTATAAAATGTTATAATACAGTATATATTGGTATAATTAAAGTTGGAATGGTAAGAAACCCCAATTAGGCTTAAGGAACAAAAACATATGTATAGTACGTATATCGTGATTTCTGATGTTTCTGACACTTGAAACATAAGAATATTAAATAAGAAACACATTATTCTACAAGTCGATATTACTCAATTAAATTATTCTATAAGTCAATATTACTCAATTAATACATTAAAGAATATAAATCTTTAATATAAAGTTGTCCTTTACCATTGTTATATTAATAAATTACTTAGATACTCTGTGGTTGTTGAGAAAACTCAAGCTGGAGATGTTTTGTGTGGTACCATTAATATATTGAATAGATGAAGTAAAATAACTATACATATTTGTTGAACAAACTCAAGGTACATATAATATACATAGACCATCGTGAAACGGTAAGTACAAGTGAATAGTCTCTTTTGATTTTTTAAGCATACTCAAGGTCTAAATTAGTTTAGGATAAGGAACTATGGATTAGGAGTTGTATATGATACAATTGATAAGGAGTTGTCCATAATTTGTGGGTGTATGACTCGTCGAGCAAAATCAAGGTTAGAATTTCAAGATAAATGAGTCCTAACACCCACTAGTAATGTCGGATGGCTTTTATTTTTCATCTTAGGATTTTGAAAAACATCAAAGATTAGTGGGAGCCTTATTAGAAAAATGAAATGATAACATTTAACCCTTCTAATATTATAAGAACATCTTCTATATGAAGCTAAAATAGTCTACATCGATAAAATGTTTGTCAATTAAGATATACAAATGAACTAAACTAAAAATTAAGAAATAAAAATGTAAAGTATACCCATTAAAAAATATTTTTTGCATATTGTTTTTAAGACTCATGAAAGCGCGTAATTATATAACTACTAAATACATTCATAATTTGGTCGCTTATGAGTTAATTTTCCTAAGATCGAGTATTGCCTCCTATGATTTTCAAATTCTAAAGGAAATACAAGAATATGGATATTTTATTTATATACGATGACATATAAATGTTATATGGTGAATAGTCATAGTTCATAAAGTACGAAACCTTGATGATATTAGTTCATTGAAATAAGCTATAGTTTGAGATCATGTGCATAATATAATTGATTACAATCATGATCTTTATGTTAAATGTAATGATAAACCAAAAGCTACAAGTATAAGAATTCTATCACTGAATTGTCAGTTCAATCAGTTTACGTAAAATGCAATTTATTTGATATTCGTAATTGTTACGGATGACCAAAATGAACTGTCGTAAAGAGTTCGTTATGATATTGTAGTAAGGGTTTTCTTTGAATGGTTCGACCATTTAGAAAGGAATTAAATGTATGTGAGTGGACGTAACCTAAGGCACATTTGGGATGAAGAAAGTGAATGGGTACTTCTACTTCATGAAGAAATATTAGAAATAAGAATTGTAAGATAATAATAGATACTTAATAAGGAATAAGAAATATTATATATATTTCCAAATGTTTTTCGCACAGAAAATTGGTTTTTAAGAGATTTATTTCTTTGAATTTAAGATATTTGATCTAAAAATTCTCAACTGTAAACCAGTTACAACAAACGAAATAAATAGCCTATATTAAGTGGTGATATGGAGCTTTAGATTTCATACTCTATTATAGTGATGGTAGAAATAAAGGGAGTATGCCATATAATACTTATTGGTCGCATTAAGTTACGAAAATTATTTTCGAAAAATATACCAAACATTATTTATGAAACAATAATTGTATTTTGGTATGGACTAAAAACAGACATAGTTCTATTTTAGTATGAATATTATGAATATTCATTATAAAATAAAACTATAATAGTGGTATTTGTGTTGCATTAAAAAATATTGATATTTACATTTATTTGCAATCATTTTAGAATTATAGACTAAGCTATGGTCCAGAGAAATAATTCTTTGATTATATAATTATGAATCATGTGGTATAAGTGAATTATATCTTAGACAATTAAGGGCAAAGCATTCAGTAAGAGCGACATAAGAGTTGATGAACTCTTCATATTGATACATATAGTTGTATGCAAGCATAAGTCTAATAATACCAAGACGATTCCACATACTTTGTTGAATTTGCCGATGAATTATCACAAACATGAACATGTGTATTTGATACTGTAATAACCCTTATTCTATGTATCGAAGGATCGTAAAATATTAATATTATTTTTATATAATGTCGTGCGATTCTATGATTTTTGGACATGACTACTAGAGCCATTTTCCATCCTAAGATTTTTTATCAATGATTTTGACCCTGAAAAACTTTTATGGTCTACAACTTTTTATAGGAGCTGAATTAGAGTTTGAAACCACTTCCACTAGATCAGGTTGATAGTTTCTCTTTCTATAGAGTGGTCATAATAAAAAGCGAACTTACCGTTAGGGAGTTGTGGATGTTTGAAGTTTCATTTGATTATAAAAATCTTAATGGGTAATTAGTGGGTTAATGGGTAGGTCTAAAGCCTATTTTAGAATTAATATAATGTTAGGGACGATGGGACTTCTCTACATCATTTCGCACTTCCTGAAATAGAGAAAAAACCCTCATTAACCATATTTAGCCAAAAAGTTACCATAATCCCTACTTTTATCAGTTAAAACGTGTTATTAGAGGAAGATTAGCGAGATTAGCACCTTGGATTAAAGATTTGCTTCTGGAGATTATCTTAGAGATGTTGTTCACCTTTGGATTTATGCATCTTTGGGTTTGGAGTGGATTGCTTTGGATTAAGGTGAGCGGTTCAAACCCCTACTCACTAATTCGATGTTTAATCATGTTTTTAAATAATTTTCAAACTCTAAAATATGTTTTAAATCCCCTTTAATAGCTTACGGAAATTTTGAATGATTTGGAAATGATTTATAAAACTAGTACCTTATGGATCTCCTTTGTTCTTATGGATACTACTTAGATTTAGGCTTTTCTTTGATATGTATGGATGTATGCTTGTTAGGATATGCTATATTTGATGACTCATTGAATATGTTGGTTAAATGGTTGAAACGCCGATAGAATAAGGATTTAGTTTTAGTAATAACTTGTGGATCAGTATAGAGTGATCGGTATCGATCGGTATAAAATGGTCGGTATCGATCGATAATTATTGGACAAAATCATATGCGATCGATATGGGGCATTGTGGAAGGCCCTACAAGGCTATGTTTTTAATTTGAGTCATCTGGATTTTGTTTGGTCAAGTTATGGATTGATCGGTGGTGGTTTCTAAAGCTATGGATCGGTAAACGGTCGCTTTGGGGCGTGCTCGAGTTAAGGGATGGTTCGCTTCGTGTTTTGGAGGAGTTACTTTAGGTCATGAACGATGGAGGATGGATCGCATGAAAATGTGGGAAAATTCCAAGTGATGGATCAATACTTTGCTTACTTTGAGTTTTGGAGACATTGCTTTGAGTTTATTGCATGTTGCTTCAAGTCATGAGTAGGTTCGCTTGGAGGCATGGACTAGTGAAGTAAATGGGGTAAATTTTTGGTTAAGTTAGGGTTTGGTGACCATGGATTGGTACTGATCAATGGGCATCAATTGGTGTTGACAATAGATTGATGGAGGATGGCCAGAGGATGAAGCATGACCTAGTTGTGCGAAGTGTGGGATAAGGGTCGACATGGATCGGTGGTAATGGTTTGCGGTAAAAGAAAAATGATACTATGGGCTATTTGGATGGTTTCTTTGAGTCTTCATATGCTTGCTTCAAGATGTGATGGTGTTTTCTTTGAGTTTTGGATGTGTTGACCTTAAATTCGTGCAAAAAAACTCTTAGTCAAATACAGCTAAGTATTAGGGTCAGTACCGAACAATAGGGTTTGAAGGCGATTTTTGATGACAATGACCCGTGATTCGATGATGATGATTCAATGATGGAAAGTTAAAGATTCGATAATAGATAACTGTATTTGGAGATGCAGAGTAGAGGACTATGATTCGAAGTGAGGGAACTGCTGGAGGAAAGCTATAGAAGCATGATGGTATTTTACTATTAACGGTGATTGCAGAGAATCGTCTCTGCCAGGGTGACTTCGTGATGGGAGTTATGAGATCTGTTACACGATGTACTCTACTATAGATGACATATGCATAGGGATAACTGAGACTCAAGGGATCATAGGATACTCATGAGATGGGGTATATACTGGGAATGTGATAGTTCCTGGAGCATGATGGCTCTTTATTCTAGATAGGACATTTGTTTACCATGGATTAGCATGATGGTTAGTCTAGTTACTATCCAATTAAGTGGCATGGATTTTGGTATGGAGGAATTAGGATGCGGGCTATCATGATGGATAGTCTATTTTTTGACCATGATGTGTCAACAGGTGATTTTAGATCCAATGCACTGAGTGAGTGAATGCGAAGATGGATGATGGATGCTATGTTTGCTTCTTTATTTGTCACCCTAGGGATGTCACATGATGCCAATATTATCGATTTATATATTTGGCCACCCCTTGGTACTTTGATATATAGTACACTCATGATGACTATGATGTAGAGTAGCGTGTACCTTGTGTGTGTGCTAACTTTGTGGGCACAGGGACAGGTCTGATATGATTATTCATACCATTGTCATATTATAGTGATTTGTTAGTATTTAGATGTTTACCACTTCTCACACCAGACTGTTGTCTAACTCAAAGTTTGATGCTTTGCTTCCTATTACTCTAGGTACTCTTAAATGGGTAGATTAGGGATATCGGGTCTGGTGAGCATGTGCAGATGGATATAGGACGAGCAGGAGATCACATTCTCGTATTACTACATTTACTTATTTGTTGTTCCACTGCACAAAACTATAAAGATTGCTAGTGCCTTTATTACCTCGAGACAATTATTTGTGAGTTATTATTTAATATATAGCTCTGTTTCCTATGCCATAGAGTGTATGGATTTATGCACTCCGATTCTGTGATTCATTTAGCTATTTACTATCTCGCCTATTTTACGTTTGAGATGTTAACCATTATATTTTATTTGATGTGCTGTGAGATATACGACAAGTTCTGTGATTAATTTACTTTATTTACAACCTTACCGTCGTTCTGCATCAATTGGTCACTGCTACAACGCACTATATAATTATATTGGGTGATGGTGGTGTACTATAGTCATCACATTTGGTATCAGAGCATAGATTGCATAGTATAACATAAGGAATACCGTGATCCAATAGAGATTGGATTGGAGTTCTCACCCTATAGTAGATCGAGAGTGTTGGTACTGGTGGTGTAGGATAGTCATCATATTTGGTATTGGAGCGTAGGTTGCATAGTTTAACACAAGGAATACCGTGATCCAATAGAGATTGGGTTGGAGTTCTCACCCTAGAGTAGATCGAGAGTGCCGATGCTGGTAGTGTAGGATAGTCATCACATTTGGTATCAGAGCGTAGATTGCATAGTTTAATATAAGGAATACAGTGATCCAATATAGATTGAATTGGAGTTCTCACCCTAGACTAGATCGAGAGTGCACATATATACGAGAGTGCATACTTGTTATACATTTTAGTTTTCAAAATTGTATAGTAGTATATATATACATAGTACATAAGTCGCACTACACATATGAGTACTACTGTAACGATCCCTTTTTAAGCCAAATTTAATTTAATAATTAGTATAATTTTTGGGATTAAATTATGAATTAATTTTAATTTTTCCAAAGTAAACGATTTAAATGTTGTTTATATGAATACAAATAGATTGGAAATAGAATTTTGATTTTGAAATTCAAAAATAAATATTTTGAAAAATAAATTGGATTTGAAAACACTATATTTTAAATTAATAAAAGTTTGTTTTCTAATTTTGTATATATAATATATATATGTACATACATTGTGATTTGAAAGTCATGATTTGAATTTAATATAATAATTTTCAAATAAACTATTTAAAAGTTAAAATTCTATATTTAAAAACTTTATAGATAAATATTTATTAATATTAGATATAATAGTTTTAGTTAAAAAAGATTTCGTAAAAAGGTTTAAAATACTTTCTTTTAAAATTTTATATGAATAAATATAGTTTGCATATATATATATATATATATATATGTATGTATATAACATATTTTAATAAAAAAGAAATATATTAAAAACAAAATTTAAAATATAATATAAAAACAAGATTTAATAAAAATCTTTAATATATGTATATCTTTTGAAATTAATAAACATATACTAATAAAAATAAGATAAAATAATATAAAATCATATTTAAACACTAAATATATGCAAATTAATATTTGTAAGCTTTGTAATAAACGAGATTAACAAGTGTAATCATCTTAACAGGGAATTAAACAAGTGTAAACAAGATAACATGCATTTAAAATATTTGTAAATAAATTAGCATGCAAATATAACAAGTGTCCATTTTTAGTTATCATTTATTTTTAAAAATAAAATGAAAACAAGATTATAAATACACATCTACTCTTCTTTCTTATTTTCCTTTTACATATTCAAATCAAAGAAACAAACCTGGAAACTAAAATCTGAAAAACTTAAACCAGAGAAACCAAAACCAGAAAATAAAATTCAAGTTTCAGTTTTATAATCAAGTTGCTGCTCCATAGAAAATCAAATTCAAAATCGAATCAAAGCAACAATCTTTCCAAATCTCAACCTGATCAAAAGTATTTCCGGTTTTTAAAAATAGAATCATACCTGAGCAAAGCTTAAATCAGATTCAAGTTCAAAGATCATCTCAACCTGAGCAAAGCTTAAATCGGATTCAAGTTCAAAGATCATCTCAACCTGAAGCTAGATTAGCAGATCAAAATCAAGTTTAAATCAAACTTTTTCAAACTCAAGCCTGAAGCAAACAGCAATCAAACAAATTTCAACTTGAAGCCAAAAGCAAGATTCAGATCACCACAACTAAAAAACAAACAGATCACTTTCCAGATCAAAGTCTATTTCCAAACTTTCAAATTCATTTTCTAGGCTTTGTGTTCACTTTTCCAGGTGGGAAAACATCACTTTTTTTAAACCTTAATATGTTTATATCTTGATGGATGTGATGAATGATTGAAGTAATGTTATAGATGTTTTTGCATGGATGAAAATTAATAAGGTTATATGTATATAAATATGACCTAAACTATGCATGTCTGTATATACACACACACATGCCTTTATTATATAACAGGCTCAAGCATATTCAAAATAATTCAATTTCTCTTTATATATTCAACTTGAGGGTATGATCGTTGGAGGAAAAATGTGTGTATGAATGTAACATCATTTTTAAAAACAATTTCTAGTATATATATTAAGTGATTATTTTGAAAATGAGAATTAACAGTAAAAATTATTTCAAGTCAAAGAAATCGATTATGTTAATTTCATGTTTTGATTATAGAATCGGATTCAAAAAAGGAAATGACGATTTCTAATGGAAACATCAAGATTTTTAAGTTGATAAATCGAGAGATATTGGGAGTTGAACGGAAAGTGAAATTGTGTCGATTTCTCGACGATCGGAGGTGGAGAAGCATCGTTCTCGTCGCTGAAGGTAGCTGAGTGTCTGGTGATCCATGGAAAAATACTCGTCGGATTTCTAGTTCGCCGTTGTGGTCTATCAACGGCGAACTAGGGTTTAAAAGCCAGTTTTGGTTGATTATGAAGTTAAGGCATTTACTTGATCGTGGGTGAACCAGAGGTGATCGGTGGAGGAGGGATCGAAGCTTGAGAATGTAGCACTGTTCTTGGTAGGTCGGCGAGATTTCTGGTGATCGGAGGCGATGGCGCATGGCATTTTAGTCGAACAGTTTTGGTTTCTAGGGTGTTCGACATCCTTGTTATCTATTCCAGGCAAAATCAATTGTAATGGCCCAGAATTTCCGATCCCGAAAATTCCAGATAGAAAAAGAAGAAAGATATAAAAGAAGAAGAAAACAGAAATACAACACAGGTTCTCACATTCACAGCGGATCAAAATATAATATCAAATAATATCAGTTTATAATAGAATAATGTTTCTGTCAATTACATTTAAATACATCAGAGTTACAACATTTACACAAGCACTGGACAGTTAAATATAACTTGTCCCAGATAAATGACAATAAAACACAGCGAAAACACTCTATACGATCCTGCCATCCAGCTCGTCTCCTGAGCTCAGGATGTCCTTACCCTGAAAATCTGCAATACTCGGTCCGACACGAGCATTACATTAAAGTAACGCCCGGGTCAAGCTGGAAACCAGCGTGAGTAAATCCATATAATTTGAAGTGCTAAGCTCAATCCGTAAATAAAACTTGGGTAACTTGTATCAATTACAGATTCACAAATTGTTATAGACATTACTTATTTCACTCACAAATTTCTAAGTACCAAAACTTAGATTAAATAGTCCAATTCACTTAAATCATTCCATTCTAGCTTATTTATTTCACATATCAAGCTATAATGAATCGAAGTGGTTCGGGTATTTACTAATACCCGACTCCGGTCTCTTCGAATCCAATGTCATCTAAACCCAAGTTATCCAATTTAAATACAATTCAACTTTAATTACCGGATAACACTTTTACACAACAATTCATAATTTATAGATAATCACATTATCACCGTCCATCCAACATATCATACCACAAAGCAATTCATATTCGAGATATCAACCAATTCAAAGCACTCATCATCCTTAAATCATTAATAAGCAAGATTTATCACTTCCATTAATTACATTAATTAATGATCCTTTAATTACTTTCATTGGTTAATTATTTTAAATTTCATTTGATAATTAACCTTTAACTTAATTACATTCATTAATCAACCTTGATAAATCATGATCAGAAATTAACTTTCCTAAATCACTCGATCAATTAAGCCAACTCCTTGATTTATTATATTAATTAATCCTTTAGTTATACTGAATAATTATCACTTAATTCCCTTCACCAATTAATTATCCTTAATTAATGATCTTCATTAACTATTAACAATTCTTAAATTACTTACCTTAAGTAATTAAACTTAGATTAATCATTATTAATTACAAATTAATTAATCTTTATTAACCAATTAATTAATCTCTAATCATTTAATTAATTAAGTGCTTAACTGTAACTTAATTATCCTTAATTAATTCATTAATTAATCTTTGATCACCAATTAAATCTAATTAATAATCCTTAATTACAAATTAATTATTCCTTAAATTAATTAAACTCAAACCTTAATTAATTAATTTAACCCTTTAATTACTTATTTAATTAATCGAAATCATTAATTAATTAAATAAATAAATTACCTATTTAATTTCCTTAAAAATTTAATGAATTATAAATCATTAAATCTTCATTTATTTAAAGATAAAAACGTTTTCTTATTAATGATCAAATTATCGTTAACAAAGCGTTTAAAAAAAATTTGCTTTAAATTTACTTTCAAATTTCATTTTAAATTTAAGATTTAAAATGAATACAAATTTAATTTAAACAAAGTTCAAAAAAAATTCAAAAACCTTCTAAAATCTCACGTTAAGGAAATACTCGTTTTATAAAAGAAGTTTAAAAGAATTTAAAACCAAATTCATTTTCAATTCAAACCATATTGAAAAAATACACTTTAACATTCAGGTTGTTTTAAGACAATTCAAATTCAAAAACTTCCTTTCATTTTAAAACTGGAATACATATTTAAATCTAAATCCAGATTAAACTTAGTTTTAAACTTGCTTAATTTAAAACTTCATTTTAAAATTCAAACCATTTAACCATTTTAAAGTAGTTTAAACAAATTTAAGTTTAAAAACTTTATTTTTTTTAAAACTGAGATTCACTAAATTGAATTCTAGATTTAACTTTGATATAAAACTTGTTCTAAATCTCTACTTTACAATTTAACTTCAGTTTTTAAATTACATTTAAAAAAAAACAGAACAGGTTTTCTCTTTAAAAAACCTGTAACAAATATTAATCCGAGGCACCATCATTTTGCTTCGAGTCCAAGACCAAACTTCCCCGAGCAAACTACCCAACTACTTCGAGTCAACACATCAATTAACTCGAGAACCAACCAAAATCAAAGTCACCAGAACATCAATGCACAATGCACATGCACGGTGCCGTTGATCATCTCGGGCCACCACCATTGATCTTCTCAGATCGGCTAACACGCAAACCTGGCAACGCATCGACCATGAAATTCCGATCATCATAAAGCCTACAACTCCGACCAAGTCCTCGTCAACACACCTACTTCCATCACCCAAAGCCCCATTGCACTCGATCCACTGTATAAGCCGAGATGATCGATT